>OW026522.1:86303682-91958682 GCA_932274085.1 Protocalliphora azurea
TTTGTCGAAATCAAATTTAGCTTAAATAAATTTTATACAAATCACAGAGATTGACCCATAATTGTCTATATATTCCATATAAAGTCCTATAGAAGTGATTAATGAATTCATAAGAAACCGAATTTCATATGTACACAACTAATGCTACTTTTATTCTTCAAAATTTCAAATGATTAATAATACTGGTCGGCAGAAGAATCTTTCTTTAAATAGATGGATTAGATGAAATTTGACGTGCTGAACACGAATCTGCTGTCAGTTTTTTCTATCAGGTCTTGATTTTTTATGGTCGTGTCTAACATTTCCCCATTTTTGAGACGGTTACATTACTATAACTCGAGAACGGTTTGTCCAGTTTAGATAAATAGAACTTCAATAAAATAAAAACTCCGCATAAAATTATCTAAAAGTCCCATTAAAAAAAACTTTTTTGTCGACCAGTGTAATCGAAAAACATTCAATATTGTACCCCCCCCCCCCCCCTCTTTAAAAGAATTTCTTCGGCGATTTACTTTTTTAAGCATGTTTTTATATTTATTACAATTATAATACTTAAAGATTAAAAAAGAATTAGTTTATTTATAATCGTTTTTATCATTATCATCTTTATCCTTTTTTTTAATCTACATTTACATAAAAAATATTATTGAATTAATTTTTGTGTTTCTTTTTAATCTTTTTCTTTTTTCAATAATTTATTTATAGGCATTATGTGTATATAAATTATTTTCCAAAAAATTTAAAATATGTTGAATGTGTTATTGTTATAATTAATTTCTTCAACTAGGAAAAATTATATATAATTTATCGACTTAATTAAAAAAAATAATAATAAACAAAATTATATAAATATGTTTTTTGAATTTTCGCTTATTTGTTGTTTACGACAAAAATGGATTCGATGCTGTTGCTTCCGGTTTCATCCAAGGCATATTATTGTTGTTCTGAAAAATAATTAAATAAAAAAATTATAAGCAAGTGAAAATGAAAATACAAAATATAATACAAGAAGTGTATTTATATAGCATGCAGATTTGTGTTTTCAATTATGGTAAAAATAAATATGTTTCGTAATTACATAAAGAATTATCTAAACTACTATATAATTTTAAGAATAAACATTTTACTATACTACATTCCGATTAGTATTTATGTTTTAAAAAAGAAAGTTTAGAGAAATATATACAAAATTTTAGTTATAATTAAGTATATAAAATTTTTATAAATTTTACCCAGTTTATTTAAGCGTCCAAGCTTCCATTGTCGGCTACAAGATATAAAATTGCAATTGTATATTAAATATTAGCGTAACATTCATATCAGATGAGCATTAGTTGTATTAAATATAGCATTTTATCTTATTTTAATTTAAATCAAATTTATTTTATATTTATTATATTATAGCTGCATTAATAATAAAAAATTTATATGAGTAATCAATATCAATTTTCAAACAGAAAAGCATATTGACGAACTTAACAAATAACCTGGTTTTTGCAAAAACTTTTATACGTAAAATTCTCATATAAGTAAATATTCAACAACTCTTATTTAATATTTAAGATTATTTTTAATCTATCTGAACTGGGCAACTAACACCCGTTTATGAAATGTAATTATTCTGTTGATACTTGGTATAAGATTAATTAAAACTGATTTGTAAATTTTAACTCAGAAAAAGTAATGCGGCTTCAGGGATAAGAGTTAGATTTAAATGCTTAAAAAGGATATAAGTGAAGATAAAATGGTTTGTCAATCTATTCCAATCTATATCCTGACTTCGGTTGTCCTCCTAAACAACAAACCCTTGGTTAAATAACTAAGGTCATTATTAATAAATGATATCATTCATAATATTATTTTTGATTAGTTTTGTTAGTTCACCCTTAATGAAAATGCCTGTGAATATGAACTTAGTTATTAAAAATAATAATTGATCAAAATTGAACAGTTACTTAAAAAAAAGATATAAAACTTCCAAACATTTTCCAAGATTGTTGAAATACGTTTAGGATTATAAACATAAACATATAACAATTCAAATTTGAAAATGGTCAAATTTTTGAGGGGCTCATTAACATTACTATTGAGAAATTGGACATTTTTTTGAAAAGTACAAAATTTTTCATATTTTTATTTAGAAGAGATAATGTAATTACGTTTTTCAGCCAAAAAATAAATATCAAAAATATAATGATAATAAAACAAAATTCTAAGGACATTTGTCTAAAATTTCCGATAATGATGACTTCTAAACATATATATATATATATATATATATATATATATATATATATTTCTTAGCCGAGCAGCTAAAAAAAGGTTTTTAAAATTTTTTTAAATTTTGATTTTGAAAATTTTTGAAATTTAAATATTTAGCAGCGAATAATCCGATTATGATAAAATATAAATAGCGTACGCAAGCAAGAATTTTAAAAATCAATTCCTAGAAGCCCTACTTTAGAGACAACATCGCGCCGCAATAAGGTAGTTTGTGGGGTTCGTTTTCACAACTTCAACACCGATACCCTTTTGCTATTATTTCTATGTCAATGAGACAAACCAGTTAGAAATGGCTGCCTGCTACTTGAATAAGGAATCACATTTTTTTAACTTTAATTAAGTATATCTCCTAAACTAAAGTTAAAAAAAAATAATTTTTTGAGCAACTAAATTTCAAAGTGTTGGCTTTAGTTTTCTGAAGAAATAAAAAAATCTACATATTTTGTTCAGAAAAAAAATTATTTTTTTCTGAACTTTAGTTTAGGAGATATACTTAATTAAAGTTAAAAAATGTGATTCCTTATTCAAGTGGCAGGCAGTGTATGTTTGTTTAGATTTCAAGAAACCCTAATGGATAAGAGTGCAAGAATGCTGATGAAGTGTGTTGCAGTACAGAAAATACGTATTTCATTCTGCTAGTGTCTAATAGTCCACATACGCTGGTTTGGTTCCGCAAAATAGAGACACAAATGTAATTTCTGATTACGAAATATTTAATTTTGATTTTGCCCCAAATAAATATATCTCATTGTGACTTGTCCGGCATTATCGGATTAAAGTTTATAATTGTATGAATAGCTATAACATATTTTGTTATCAAGGCTGCCAGATAAAATTCATTAAAAATCGTCAATTTGATGATAAAAAATAAAAAAATCGTTAATTTAGTTTTTAAAAATCGTCAAAAAAATCTGACATATAAAAATTTATTAAACAGTAATGATCGAAACCATAAGTATTAGTATTATTTACACAATTGCAAAATTAAAATTTAAGATTTATGATAATATTTCTCAAAAATTTAGTTCGTAAATAAATAAAAAATAGTTACATTTTATTTTTTAGTTTTTATTTTTAATCTTTTGCAAAATAAATTAAGAAATAATTTCTAAAGCAGATTTGTAAACAAGTTGAATTAAAATATTAAATGACTAAATATATTTTGTTAAGCTTAAATTGCCTAATTGTAATTTTTTAAGAAATTAATACTTTAAATAATTAATGATTAAAACATCAAATATCATTAGATTCTGAACAATTAAATAATATAAGTCTTTCGAAAAAATGGGTCAAGCTAAAACCTTTTTCTCTGTATTGAAAGTTTCACTAAAATCTTTCCAGCAGTTTAGGTAAGATTGCGTCATAAACTACCAATAAACAAATAAAATTGACTTTTTCAGTATTAGTCTGAATTATAGCTTTTAGTCAGAAAGCGTTCCTGTATTTAAAATTATTTTATATTTTGCTGTTTGTCTGACAAATTTTGATTTAAACCTCTAAATCTGACTTGTACTTGAATAGAGCTAATATTCATAAAGTAGATTATTTAAAAAATTACAGTCAATTTATTGAATTAATTTTGTTTTAATTGATTTATAAAATAAATAATTCAAAAATTGCAAAAAATCGTCAATTTTAGGAGAAAAATTGTCAAATCGTCATTTTGCAATTTTAGAGACAAAAAATCATCAAATGACGATGAATCGTCAAATCTGGAAGCAGTGTTTGTAATATCTCAGATAGATCAACTAACCTCTGTCTTTACATTTTAGTCTGGTAAACGCTTCCATATTCATAATCAGCCTTAAAATATACTGATTAAAATAAAACCTTAGGACAAAATTTTAAATAAATAACATATCACAGCATGATCTTATAAAATTTAGAAAGAGTCTAAGAGTTTATAAGCTATTGTTTAAATTGTTGTTTTATTTGGCCACTATTTTGTTCTAATTAAATATTTTTAACAACTTTTCAAAAGAGCAAAAACCAATTTATTTTTTGTATGAAATATTATAATATAAATCCTATTGACAACTTCAGAACTAATAGAAATATTTCATCATATATGGGAAAGTAAATAGGCGACCAATAGAGTATTTAACCCCATAAACTATTTTTTGCGATTCTTATGTAGGAAGACCACTCAAACAATGCATATTGATGAACTGAAAACAGGAAAATACTAAACAAAAATTTTTAATTAGTTTTCAGTTCACTATCAAACAGTGGTTCCAAAACGCTTGTTATTTTATTTTATTTTTTATTTTTTAATAATTCAGTAACTTTTGATTCTTAAAAGGTCGAAGCAAATTTTTCTCTTATTTTTGGCATGCGTGTAAAGTAAAACCGGAAGCGCTTTGTGCAGCAGTCTCCCCACAAGTCCTATCCAAACTTTGTCAATTTTAAAGAAGTTTTTTTTTAATTTATTTCAAAAATTTTCAAAACACAAAGCTGGGATCAACAAAAAAATATTTATTTATTTATTTATTTTTAATTCAACAATTAATACAAAAAGCCACTTTTGGCCAAAATATATCAGTTATATACTTCCATATGTTGGTTAAACACACAAAAAGTATTTTCTGACGGACGACTTTTATAACGACAGGGTTATGATTTCGGTGAAAAAAATTCAAATTTTGAAATACAATTTCCCAGAATTTTGGGTATCCTGGTATAAAAAGGTGGGAGTATTTTAATTCGCTGAATTTAAAACAAGTTTTTCTATATTATTTAAAAATTTCAGTAAGAGAATTATGTGTAATTGAAAAGTTGACTTTTTTCATTGAAATCATAATCCTGTTGTTATGAAAGCTGTCCGGCAGAAAATACTTTTTGTGTGTTTAACCAACACATGGAAGTACATAACTTATATATATATATATATATATATATATATATATATATATATATATATTGTTAATACCAGCTTTGCGTTTTGAGAATTTTTCAAATAAATTTAAAAAACTTATTGAAATTTATAAAAGATTGATTAGGAATTGTGGAGAGACTTTTGCCCAAAGCGCCTCCGGTTTTACTTTACATACATTTATCTTAAGATTTCTTTTGAAAACATAAAAATAAAAAAATAGTACGGAACGAGAAAAATATTTAAGTATTGATAGAATCTTCTTGGGAAAAATGTGAAATTTTTTAAAAGTTTTAACTTCAGAATAATATAACTTTTTTATTTATACATCCCATTAAAAAATTCAGGAAAAATTATACAATTGACGTTCTCAAGAGGCTTTTATTATGATTAATTTAAAAACTTCAGTTGCAAATAAAAAGTCACTTCTGTATACACTTTTATAAATTTCTTCTTTTGTCAAGGGACCACTTTGTAAAAACCTGCACCATTAAAAAATGGGGATATGACATTAGTTAGATAAAGCAATGATATCAGCTTATAGTATACATGATGCTGAGGTGAATGCGGACCAAAGAGTTATTTGACAACTGCAGAAATTCGATCATCTGTCTCAAATGGTAATAAAATTCTACAGGTGCTGTGATAAGGACAGCTAAGATATAACCACATTTAGAAAACTAAGGACAAACTAAGGACGAAAAAGCAAAGAACTACACAGGGACATCTGTGCAGATGTTTCGGAAAATGATTGCAAAATAATCTTGCGTTTTTATATATACATACATATATTGTTGGTTTACACGAAACTAAAAATATATGTACGTATATATAAAATTACAATTTATCTTTCTTTTTGATTCAGCAACGTCTAACTCTAAAACAAAGCATTTTAAAAAAGTTATCATTAAACAAAATAAACTTTCCTTTTCGATAAAAAAAATAAGATAAAATAAATATTACGCCCGTGTAATGTGCTTATAACACTATCAACCATTGCACCTGCAAATAAGCACATTCACAATAATGTGGATAAGAAAACATTATAATTGATAAGGTTTTCAAAATATTTGTTTGAAATGTTCATATGCTATTATAAAAAAAATAATTAGCAATAATAAATCAATTACAATTTTACACATAAAGAAAAATAAAATACAAACAACTTATAATAATTTAAAAAAAATAATAACAATCACTAGCAAACATTATCTCAACAACAACAAAACTAAGAAAAAAAGGAAAATGGAAAATATATTATTTATAGTACTCACTTCCAATTTGCATTGAGTATTATTAAAGTCATTAGTGGAATCATAGAAACCATAATTGAATAAATTTGAAGCTAAACTTGTTTGAGAATTCAGTGGTATTATGGTTACTCCAGGAGTGGAAGCCAGGGATGCCGATAGGGCATGACTGTAGTTGGGACCAAAAGATTTGGTATTTGCCGTGGTGGCGTTGCCTAAAGTCGCAGACGACGATGACGTCATGTATGATGTATTGTTATTGGTTTTGTTGTAGCATTGATTATCGTTGTTGTTGTAGTAGTTGTTATTATAATTATTATTGAAATTGACGGTATCTTGTGGTGTTAAGGGCGTTAAGGGTGCATATGGAAAGTATGATTGTAATGTGGGCGATGATTGTTGTTGTGTGGGAGAAGAAGGTGGAGATTTTGCATACACTTGATTATTATTAACAATTTCCACATGAGGATACAAAGAGGAATAGGATATATTTTTAGTGTTTTGAGTATTAAACAAATCGGATGAATCTAGAAAACTATTGTGTTCTTTAAAAGTTTCACTGTGTAGATTATCAAGAGTGTGAGATGTTGTAAAATTATAAAAAGAATTTTTTGATTTCACTTCTGCATTGGCTGCAGATTCAGTGCAAAAAACACCATTAAGAGCATCATAATCACTTTTTGAATGTTTCATAGTTGTGGAAAATGTAGAATTGAATTGAAAATTATTATTCATATTATTGTTAAAGCTATTGCTATTGAAGTCAGTGAGGGGTTGACTTAGCATAATGCTATTACTATTATTATTGTTGAAGTTTAACGTAGTGGGTCTTAGAGGAGCAGTTCTTGGAGGGGAATCAAAACTTAGCAACTTTTAAGATATCATATGTAAACCAGACAAAATAAAATACATGCAGAATAAAAAATAAAGTTATAATAAAATGCACAGGTAAAGGTGAAGTATTATGTAATAGAGATATAGATTGAGAGATAGAGACAGTTTTATGTTTCGCAAGAAGTTTTGTAGAGTTTTAAAGAAATATATAAAAGAAGGGGGAAAATAAATTAAAAAATAAATAAATCATTATAAAAGGTAAAGAAAGCAAATCACAAATAAATAAGTTTAAAATAGAAATAAGAAATAAAATACATAAAGAAAATAAGAAATAAATGCAATAGTACAAATGTTACCTAACATTTTAAACACCATTTGTAATACAATTCTGTTTATAACTGATATTTTTTGATCTCTTTCATAAATTGGTTGTTTTTTCTTTTTTTAGTGTTTAAAAGTAAATAATTAAATTAAATCGGTAACTAAAGCTTACCTGAGAAGCTCCTATATTTGTATTATTAACAGGTGCCCAAGGATCTTGATTGATGGTCATCTGAAAACTTTGTTGTTTTAATTGATTTATGGACGGCACCTTTAATAAAAAATAAAAAAAATAAATAAATAAATTTTAAAAATAAATATATATTTATTTAAAAACATACTGCTGGTTGCTGTTGTTGGAATAGATTTGTTTTTGGTGGTATTACTGTATCACTAAATGGATTATAAGCTGCGGCATTTCCCACTGCTGCATTTTGCGGTACAGCAGGTTTTATTAAATTATCTAAATTAACCAAACCCGAATTTTCACCCAAAAATGATTGTGGATCTTTAAGAGGTTTCTTTGCTGTAGCTCCAGTTGAATTTGCAGTTGTAGTATTCGTTGACGATAAAGGATCTAAATCATCAAGTAGAAGAGCTACAAAAAATATATATATTTAAAATATTATTATCAAGTTTATTATGTGTCTAGATTTTTATTTGATGCTTTACCATTATTATTGGTGATATTTGTAGTGGAATCATTAGTTGTTAATAAATCACCAGTCTTATTACGATTCGTTATTACATCAAATTCGTCCATATCAGGTGAAGGTTTCTGAAAATTAAATAAAATTTAAATTCATTGAACAAAACTAAACTTATATAGTTCTTCAAAGAAAAATTTTACAAATTTATAAATCGGAATCATTCGATAATGCTAACTAGATTATACCTGGGTTGCTCACCTACTCCTATCGTATTGGAATAAAAAAGTTCAATGAAAATAAAATTATTTTTGGTATCAAATAGTTTTCAAAAAAAATACAACCGGCTTATTAACAATTTAATACAAAATGTCAGTAGAAACGATTGTAACTGATCAAGTACTGAAATTGTAATCTGTAAAATGGATACCTTTCAAATATTTTTTTAACCAATTTTGTATATTTTCTAAAAAAAAATATACAAAATTCGTGAAAAATAAAATAACCAGCTCATACAAAACTTTGGGTAACTGAAATAACTTTCTTCCGTTTTGGGGATTTTTCACATTGTTTATTTTTTCCATTTTGACGATTTTTTTAGTTCTTCCCGATTTAGTATTTTTTAGAATTTTTTTGCGTTTTGGCGGTTTTTTCATTGTAGCAGGTTTTTTCGTTTTGGCGATTACTTATTTTAGCGATTTTTATCCGTTTAGGCCATTTTTTGTTTTCTTTGGCGATATTTTTTTTCATTATGGCAATTTTTTCCCGATTTTTTTCGCAATTTTTTTCATTTTTTTTCATTTTACGTTTTTTCGCTTTAGCGTTGTTTTTGCGATGTTTTTTAGTTTTAGCTTTTCTTTCGTTTCAGTGCTTCATTTTTTTCCGTTTTGGCGATTTCTTTTATTTTTGACGATCTTTAAAAGCAAACACATTTCAAAAACCAACACAAATTGTTTACTTTTTCTCATAATGCATAAGACCCAGAAAAAAATAAAGCCATTCAAAGTATTAAACTCTTCTATTTTATTTATCACTCCTCTCTTACCAATATCTCAATTAAAATTGAAAAAGAAAAAACTCTCGATGTTGTATATCATTAAAACTTTTCTAGTTTGTTTTTGAGAGAGTTGTCTGAGAGACATGATAAATAAAATAGAGAAAAGATTAATAATTTGAGACTTTTTAGCGCTTATATTATATATAAAATACTGAACGGATTTCTGTATCTATGAGAAAATACCTTTTTAATTGTATATTTTTGATTAAAATCGGATATATAGTGTGAGCGTAAAAGGGATAAAAGAAATTGTGTTTGCCTATTAATTACATAGATTTGTATAAAAGAGAGGATACATGAAATTTTGAACACAAAAGAAAGCGGATAAAAAACTATCATATTTTTGTTAAAACAAAAAAAAAAGAAATATCAATTGACTTTAAACTATCTCGGATTGAAAAATCTCAAAAATATCTTACCTTAGCTGCTGTTGTATTTTCAATATTCTTCCAGGGATCATCATCTGCAGCTGATAATGCCTTTGGTGCCCAAGGATCATCTACTAAAGGTTTAGATGTTGGAGGAACAGCTGCTGCAGTGGCTTTGGTATTTTCCGTTAACCAAGGATCTAAAGGTGCACTAGACGAAGGCGCTGCTAATGCACTTACTGATTGTTTTGAAAGCCAAGGATCCACTGCTGCAGCGGCGGCACCACCTCCAACAGCTCCCGCTATATTTGTGGAGTTTTGAGTATTACCATTAGTTTGTAGCCAGCCTTCTGTAGAGGAACCAGAAGTAACAGAAGGTGATTGTGTACGCAAACCACTCCATGCCTCACCGCCATTAGTGCCATTGGTAGCCATTGAAAGACCTAAACCGCCAACAGCACCCATTTGAACCGAACTCAAAGGTGTGGAACGTGATGCTGTAGCTGGTTGCCAGGGATCAACTGGTGGTGAAGCAGTGCCAGTCCAAGGATCAGACATTTGACTAGCAGCTCTTGCTGGTGTACCCCAGGGGTCCGTAGTATTTTTGGTTAAGCCGCCAGCGGCTAAACCTAAAGGTGGACTGGAAATACTAGTGGCTCCCAGTTGAATATCCAATAGATCTAATAAATGTGATTGTGGCTCTTCTTTGTGTTGCTTTTGCACCCTAGAATTTAATTCGTTTCTAAATTAATACAAGTGATTTCACTGCTACCTCTAATATAAATATAATCATACGAATTGGAATTTGAATGGAGCTATACAAAAAGAACTTACTTAAAATCTTGTTCGCTTTGGCTTAAAGCCAATTGTAGACGAACATCATCACTGCGACGCTTAGCCTCTTCTTGTTCAGCTTCTTCGCGTGACATGGCCATAGCCAATTGTAGTTGTAATTCCTCTTCACCAGCCGTTTGAGGACGTACCATTTCCAATTCTGATACAGGTTTCGCTGGTTCCTCTTGCCAGCCGGGTGGCATGTCACGCATATCACGTTGTGTAGGACCATCTATATAGCCATCACTGCCAAAGCCACTAGGATATTGAGCAAAACGTTCCTTAGCCTTTAAAGCTTTAATACGTTCGTTTTTCAAACGTTCATCGTCTTTAAGAAGATTCACCAATTGTTTAGCTTTTTCCCTAACATGAGTGCCTTGATCTTTGCCCTCTTCAAAATATACAAATTCCCTTAGGGTTTGTATAGCAAATATATTTTCTTTGCACTGTTGGGAAACTTTTTCATTACCAGTTTTTATTAAATATTCCAGCAATATAAGGGCCTTATAAACATGACGCCAATTTTTACCATGATCATTTAAACGCTTCCATATCATTTGCATGATTTCTGAAAAGGCCACTACATTGTTGGTTAATTCGGCAATTTCCGCCATTATAGTGGCCGAAGGACCCCACGGATCATTTGAAGTAGCCTCACGTACTTTAACCTAATGTTAAAAATTAATTATTTTAAAAGTGTAATCATTAAACTATATTAAATAGATATTACCTGGGCATCCGAATAATTGTGGGCTAAATTTTTTATATTGCGACGTAAACCTGCCACATTGACTTGCATATCGTCTTTATGTTTTCTCACTTTAAAATATAAGAACAAAATAGAAAAAAAAACAAAATTAAGTTTTGTTATTAAGTAAAGTTTTAAAAACAAAAGAAATTTAGTTTTTAATTTGTGTATTACTTCAATAAAAGTTATGTTTTTTTTAGTAACTGAAGGTAAAATATTATAATAGTACTCGTCCAGCAAGTGTCGATAAAAAACTATAACCACATTAGAGAATTATTATTTGGAATTATCAAGAATAACAGCAGACAGTTGGAAAAATGTTGGAAATATACATACTAAAGAATAAAAAGAGGAGAAGAACAAAGCCTTATAAGTTTCTAATCTGACACTGACGACTTTTACTTGTCTTACATGTTTACGTCATTTGTGTTTGAACATTTTATATTTGTACAGAAATAAATTATTTTATAATTGCAAAAAACAGAAAAACAAAAGAAAATCCTAGACAAACTTACACGAAAAAATTTATAAGCTAAAAAACATAAAAAGGTTTTTTTTATTTCTTTCTTCTCATTATTTCAATTAAAAACATAACTTTTATATCGGTTTAAATTATAGTGTAATGTTATAGCTGTGTACAGTGGAGAACACTTAAGAGTGGATTTTTTTTTTTTGCCCTAAGGTCGTTTTGTATTATGTAATTAAATTTCTTCAAGATAAGCTCAGAGTAGATAAAAATCTTAGTGACAAAACAGATTTGTATTAAGCATCCTTGAAAAGAGGATTTCCAAAAAAAGAGAGGTATTTTGCTTTTCTTCACTCCCAATGGACGTTTCCTCGGTAATTTGGTGTACTACATCCAGATGTATGGAAGGACAATAAACCATTTGTTACAGGTCATTTCGTGTTTGAACATAATCAAACCCTAGAGAAATAAATTAAGCGAATATATACTTTTAAGATAGAGGTAATTCATAGCCGAATGATTGGTGCTTAAATAAACTAAATCTGAATATATTATCGAAGAAAAGATAGTTAAAATCTAATTGATGGACAATCAAAAAAGACGTAGCGTTAAAGGACAGAACATGGATAGGAAATTAGGTAACAAAAGAACCAGGAAGGTGGCGAAGGGACGAAGAAAGATTTTTTGGTGTTGAATTTAAAATTTGTAAATACTTTAACGTTGTGTTTAACGTAAAATAATCACTTAAAAATTCAATATAAAAAATCATGTCAACGAATTTGATGTAGTAATTTGAATAAATCTGGAATATTTAAAATTTTTACATATAAACACAATTTTAGATACTGGAGAAAATTACGATGATGAGCTTGTTAATAATTTACATTAAATAAGCATTTAACATGTAAATCCGCTACATTAATATCCGCTGCTGTTGGATGAAGAACGAAGAAAAGGACTATCGTTGAAAAATTTGCTTTTTTTGTGTCAACTTTTGGTTTTCAATATTTAGCTTTTTTCTCGACCTTTATTTGCTATGAGCAATAATCATTTGCATTTTTTACCTTATCTGCTAATAACCACAACAGGCAGTGTGGATTGTGAAGCAGCCTCATTCGAATTGGCAACACAACTCACTAATTTCTAAAAGGACTTAATCAAAGAAACTTATATAAAAAAATTTGGGGTTTAAAAGATTACACTTGTCCGTTAAGTTGACTATGAACTTTTTACATGGGTTCAATTCAAATCGAATTGGAGTAGCAGCGATATTAACGAAAAAAAGAATTAGTGTATTCGGAATGTTTCTTCTCTACAAGCTTAAATATGGCAATTCAAGCATTCCTTTATGATTAATGCCTCGGACAAATTAAAGTTCTCATCAATGTGACAAAATTCATCTGAGGTAGTAGATAAGGTTGCGAGTTTAGTGATAGACGTGATACTATATTTGAGTATTGAAGGAGGGTATATTAGGCAGAATTGACTATAACTGGATATGCTGAAGTGATTGCAAAATATCACGAACTTTGTGTCCCACATTAAACACAGTGGACTCGTAACTACTTTTAGGCAAGGAATTGCAATAAGCGTAATCACGGAGTGCAGCTTTTGGTAATAATGATTAGTTGCCATACTCATTACTTAGTAATGCTTTGTCTTTATTTTTCCCATTATTATATATAGTTGAATAACTCGTATAACCAGTATATAGTAAATTCATTAAGTTCTATGCATTGATCAGTTTGCTAAAACGTCTGCGTAACAAACAAGAAGGTGCTGGCTCAACCCCAAACCCATATTTTTCTTCACAAATAATTTCAATTTATATGTGAAAACCATTTAATATGGTCATAGCGTTTGGCAGTATTTCTTTCTAACTTGCAGAAAATGTTGCGTCTGTTCTAATCTCAATATAGCCAACTTTTTTATTTCTTTTGCTTTATTTACATTATTTAGTTTCTGGCAAGTAAAGGCCGCACAAGGTATTCTTTAAAGGCACGGACTGGTAGAAGGGTATCAAAACTATCAACTGCGGGAATGAGAAATCTTTTGAATTTCTCAACAAGAACGAGGGTCTCTTTACAGGTCAATGAGAGCTTGTGAACACCATGACCTGCAAGGGGAACCGAGATATTGACTTCAGATTCGAAGAGGATCGGGAGTCTCTGAACGAGCTGGAATCACTGGGAGGCATTATTAATTTTGGATTTGGGATTTAGATTCACTAAATATGATAAAACCAAAGAGGCTGATAAAACCATTTGGACTGAAAGAATTAATAGGAAAGGATTAATAGGGAACTTCAGAACATGGCATACTAGTATCATTAATAAGGTTAATTTTGAAAGACGGACTTTGTCCTTTGGCTCCCCTACGAACTATGGCGGAACTGTAATTGAGCTACTACGGGGCTACTCCTGTTAAAGAAATTCCTAGTAGGAATCTCTGAGTTGGAGCAAATAAGCTTCATGAAGGTTGGGCGGTCTTTACGGACAGCTTGAAGATGGATGAAGGCATAGGAGCGGGGGTAAACTTCTCAAGAACGGTTATCAGACGGTCATATGCACTCTGTAATAGGTGTAGCGTTTTTCAGATGGAAATTCTTGCCATTCCCAAGGCTTTGGATTATTGGAGGAAATCGTTCAAAGAAATTCTGAGGTAACTATGTAGATAGCCAGGCGGCACTTTTGGCAATGTCAGATATAAGCTAGTACTTGAGTGCAGAAAGGAATTGAGAAGACTAATGGATACCTACACTATAAGACTCTGTTGGGTATCTGATCACTATGACATTCTCGGAGCTAGAAAAGGCTTGGTAACCTGATAGGATTCATAATGGGAATTCGTTGGATTAGGAGCAATCCTTCATAATTGTAATAATTTCCACTAGTCTTCATTAGATTTCTTACTTTTTCTTTTCTTTTCTTTTCTTTCCTTTTTACTTTTTTACAAGAAGGGACTCGCAATGGTCAAAACCAATTTTGCACAATTAATTATCCGCATAGGTGCCTAAGTTGCTTGAGAATAAAACTCAAACTATTAAAATAACTAAAGTGATTCTGAATTTTTTTTGTTCAGTACAAAATATGTTATAGTTTTATAAACTGTGTAAACTTTGAAGTATCAATTGAAAACATATTTTATTTAGCAATAATTATAAGCTAGTCATCATTTTGTTCTCCACTGTACATTTATATTGAAAATATTAATTAGTTGGAATAATAAGTTAATTTAGAAAAAAAAAACAAAATTAATATAAAAATATGACAATTAAAATAATGATGTCTTTTTTGTTAATAAAAGGAACTTACAACTGAATGAATGAAATAATAAGACCACAAGAACAACAAAGAAAAGAAAATCTTTGGAAAACCTTTAAAGAAAATTTTAGCAAGGTATAAGTACAAATTTTATTTTGCAACTTGTGACTTAAAACACAAAGAAAGAAAAATATACAATATAAAATTAAGAAAATTAATTTAAATTCAAAAGAAAAACAATTATTATAACAACAAGTGTTTGAAATAAATAATAAAGTGTTTATATTAGTTATAAATTTTTGTACGTAAAAGAAAAAAAGTTTGTTTATGAGTGTAGATTATGGGTGGCTGGTAGATGGAGTGATAAACAGTTTGTTTGTTCGAAATGTATTATTAAAATTTATAAACGTATTTTATCTTTATTATTTGCATTTATTTTTTCGGGTTAATATGAAAATAAAAATAGTAAACAAAAATTCACCACATTCATTTTGAGTGAAAATTAATATAAATTTCGTTAGAACTTACTTTTTCGGACCTTGTTTGTATTAAGGCTTTGTTTGATTGGTTTTTTATTTGCAAATTAAGTTTTAAGTGATTTATTCTTTGTATGTTTAAACTTTATATTTTTTAATTGGCGGTTTATTTTAGTTTGGTTTAGTGCTCCAAAGCAAGCTAAGAGATACAAAAATTTAAATATAAATTATTTAAAGCATTTCTTTTATTATTTAATGTATTAATTAACAATATAAAGGTGAAATTATATATGATACGTATTATATTGAACTCAAAAAAAGTAATAATAAAAACAATATACATATGTAAGAATAAGTATATAATACAAACAATTCTATAGACAATAAATTGGGAGCAAAATATGTAATACTTATGTGTTTGTAAAAAGATAAATGATATTGAAAAATTTCAAAAAACATTTAAGAAATTTAAAATATTCAAGATTTTGACAAAACAAAAACAAACAATTTCCCTTAAACTAAATTGTTACATACATATATATTTCGTTTATAAAGCTGAACAAACAGGAAATATCAGTATGCAACACATTAGTGTTTAATATCTGTAGAATAAACTACTTCACATTAAAAATGTTTTCATATAAAGGATCTGTATGAAATGATGTTAAAGTATGCTTGTTAGTAAATTTTTGACTGTAATGAATTGAATAAAATTTCACTAGCACAGGGCTAGTAGAACTTCTGACAAATGCATAATTTTCCAATAAACCAAACGTTATTACAACGATATCGAAACGGTATCATATAGGTGATAAAAGGTATCAGAGGTGATAATCGTTTTTGAATCTAAAACGATAGATTTTTACAGACTAAAGTGTACCTTTCCTTATGATATCGTTTTTCCGTGAAATTATGATATCGTTTTCGGTATCGTAATTTCCAAAAATAGCAATATTAAATTCATCTAACCTAAAGGATAAGATTCTGTTGAGTTCTCGGGCACTGTAACATTTTTGGTTAGAGTTCCAATAGGGTCATATTTTAGGGCCATAAGGGAATGGTCTCTAGACAGAACCAACCATACTAATCATGCATGGAAGAATAGAACGAACTGAAAGTATCTAGATTGTTATGGCCTAGATGTAGAGGAGCTAGAGATAGTGCATATGCTCTATCATTGTGTAGGACTTCAGCGCGGAAGGATGAGGTCGTTTGCAGAAATTAGAGGAAATTACCGGCAAACGGCTTGGTAATCTGATAGGGTTCGTAATGGGGATAAGGTGTTTTAGGGACAATCATGCTTGATTGTTAGGTTACAGCTTCCACGAATTTTCAATAGATTATCTAATGAACTTCTTTTTCTCTATTTCTTTACTCTATCTTTCTTTAGCCATTATTCAGGCATACTAAAGAGACTTACAATTAGCCGACTAGTCTCTTGAGTAAAGGAGTCAAGACGCCATCCTTTTATACCTACCTACCAAAATAAAGATCATATTTTATTTCGAATGGTGTTAATACCAAAATAATCCATTTGGCATTAAAATATTATAAGGATGTTTAGTATAATTAGCTGAAATAAGACAAAATCCTAAATACATAGAAAACTTGCAATTTAATGCATCATACATACATACATACATACATACATTCATACATTTATACATTCATACATACATTGCACATTTTTATGCAAACATTATATTTGCAAGCATATTTCTTCATTAGATACATATTTTTGCAATTATGCACCTACATATGTACGAATAAATTTAGATAGGTCATTCTTGACGTATTTGTTGTAGAAAAAATTTAATTTCACTATACCCTACACCACCATAGGTGTATTAGGGCATATTATACGTTTATGCTGATGTTTGTAACGCACAGAAAAAGTTATCCAACAACCACCTTAAAGTATACCAATCGACTCAGAATCACTTTTTATGTCGATCTAATGATTCAAGAAAATTTGGCACGGGAGACTTTTATGATACATAAACGAAGCCCATTGAAATTGGTTGTGATCGGTTCATTATTTCACCCAGCCCCCATACAAACGTCCCCCCAGAATAGAGTTTAAACACTCAAAAATGGCTTAAAAATATGAATAATTTAATGAAATTCGATGCAAAGAAGTTCTGTACAAGTACAAATCTTTGTACTTTTATGAAGATCGGTCCATAATTTACCATAGCTCCCATATAAACCCACTTCAAAGAATCATTCTAAAGTGCATAAAATCATCTATATGTTAGTATCAACATATTATTCTGTATTTGTATATTTTATTTTACATTTAGTAAAATTGGCCACAGGTGTAATATAAGTCCCCTTCGTTTTCGCGAACATATCGTTCTTCGGTTTATTGGGTTTCGACGTTTTAAAATTATAGAACATTTTTCAGAAATATAAAATATTTAGAAATTTTACATTTTGTTTTAAGATTTCAAACACATTCATTCAATATTCCCAAAGAGGGGTTCTGCTTTCTGAAAGGATTTTAAATGCAGTTATCTAATCCAGAGGTAATTTTATATTTTTTTATTATAACTGATGAAGGGTACACAAACATAAAATTTCTTTCTTCTCTTTAAATCATATATAACGCAAAATTACGTTGTATAAACATTAGAGTGTCCTGTTGAAATAAAATTTGTAAGAAAATCACTCAAACGATGCGTATTAAAGAACAGAATTCAGGAAAAATATTAAACAAATTTTAAAAATGCATCTTCTGTTTCCTACCAGCTAATGAGCATCACGGGTCTAGTACTTTTTGCCTTTTTGAAGCATAAATATCGGTCTATAGATAGACTTTTTAGTTCAAAAGTGAAAAATTTTCCTACATATGTTCCTTTTATGAGTAAAGTATTTAAAAATTGTTTTGTTACTCCTCGTTGATATTGCGTTTAACAACACCCAACATTCAAATGCTAAGAAGTACGCAGTCATTTCTTTAGACAATTTATTGAACATTCCGTTTTGCAGAACCGGAACAATAGATAACCAAGAATCTCACTCGAGATTTTGAGCCCATCTCCTTCACACCCAGTAAAGTTATGAATATTAAAACCAAAAATCAAAAACCTTCTAAAGTTCTTGGTCTTGACAGCATCTCTATGTTAATGCTGAAGAAACTTGGTTCGGTAGCATTAAAATGTCTCACGCGATTTCTGCATCTCTTCATGCGTCAATTGGTAATTCCAGATAACTGGAAAGTTGCTAGGATAATTCCCATTCTAAAACCAGAGAAACCCGATACTCTTGACTTATCCCTCGTACGCCATTTACATCAAACAACAAGTGGGAAATAGAAATAAGGTTCTATAAGCACTCGCTGGTACCACTTGGGGCATTAATAAGGAAATAATTATACCGAAAGGTCGTATGGACCTCATTTCGCAATGGCACCCAATAATGAGGATTACAAACGGCTTAAATCTCCGTATTGCAGCCGGATGTAACATATGTTGCTGATTAGAATTTCCTGATGACCAGCCAAGTCACCCCAAATATCAGATAATGATGCAGAATTCCATTCCACGACACATCCTGAACGTCATCCCACCCGACGTCGACCGTTTATCCTTGGCGAATGCACAGAAAACATTTCATAAACTGGTCATTAAAGGCTGTAAATGCAATAAGGTCCTAAATAAATGTCCACCTACAATTTCGGACTGTGAAAGTCAACTTCTCAGGCACTTTATGCCTCGATGCCCTGCCTGCCTGCCTACAAAGCCCTCATGACACTGTGCATTTGTTTAATTGTTCCAATAGGCCAACTGACTTGCCCCCCTTGGTCTATGGTTAAGACCCATCGAGGTGGAACAAATTCTCCAGCTCGATTACCACAGAATGGCACAAACACAAAACAATAAAAAATTTTATTTTTTCCAACTTTCCAACTCTATTGAACCGAAATTTCAAAAATTTTAAAATACCTTTTCTTTACAATATGCTCGATAAATAATAAATATTTTTATTGGTCAAAGTATACTAGACCCGTAAATTTCCATCGCTGTTAAAGAACTGAAGTTACATTTTTAAATTTGTTAAGTATTTTTTATCAGTTCCTCGGTCCACTCTACATACTTATATGTATTATGTGAATACTAAATTGAATCTCTAGTAAAGAAAGTTTGTATCATTGATATTAATATAACAGTAAATATTGATTTTTTTAATTTAAGAAAATTGAACCTCATTTTCATAAAATAGGAAATTTTACTTTTACTTTTCACATTACGATTACCTAAAAGAACTAGAATTTGTACTCATATTTACGAAAACATTGCCATATTTACCGAAACATTAAAACAATTATGTGATTTTTAAAAAATGAAGAGTGTATACTCATCAGAATACAATTTTGGGGTCAAGTAGGAAAATATAAAAAAAATGTTATACTCGTTTTACTAAACGCTACAATATTTTGTATTGAAAACAAAAAATATATATTTATGTAAACACTCGTACACTTAAGGTCATTGTTACTTGAAGAAAAAAAACCTTTTTAAAATTTTTGCATACAAAACAGTTTTTAAATAAATAAAAAAAAGATACAAGTTCAATGCAGGCCAAAAAAAACAAAAACCAAAGCACAATTAAATGAAAATACCAATATGTATATACAGTGGCGGACAAAACTAAAGCACGAATTAGCATTTACTAAAATATAAGTGAATAACAATGGGAAACCCGTTTTGATTTCAATTATTTTTGTTAATTTATATTTACTGCAACCCAAATTCTTTAAAACAAAGCAAAAAGAATTGAGTATCTTTATTTAAACTACAAAATTTTAAAGATATATGAAATATATCATGTGAGAGAAAACTAACGATTTGTTAAATACATCGTTAACTTTATTATTATGTGGAACCATAGATCTATTTTTTTTTTTTTTTTTTTTTTTTTTTATTTTTACACATCTGCTAGGCATAGAGACTCTTTAATTTGAAAAATCTCGTTAGAAATTTTAATCCATAATATTTTATCTGCGTGAGAAATTTCGTCCTTGGTATTTGATTTATGCGCGTATTATTTCGCAATCTACAATTCCTCATATTAATCCAGATATATTCTCTGTAATAATTTGACCAAATATTTGTCTCGATCATTTCAAAACTGTAATTTTCTCAAGTCATAAGCCAATTTTTTAAACAATTAGATGGGTTTTTAGTAGTCGTTGCTATTTGATACCTCCAATTAACGGGCATGTTCACTTAGGTATCTGTTTCTTTATTCCACTTACTTTATCATTTGGTCCGATATAATGACCGACAAAAAAACCTCAGACCATAACAAACCTGCTACATATTTTTCAATACCATTGGTGCAACATGCATTTAATAGACGTACTAACTATGGTTCAATGGAAAACCGTACATTTCTCACGTGAAGTTTAATTTGAAAAGTTCAGATGGATTAAAGACAATACATTGACAAAACGGGAAATCATATGAGGAATTTTAAATTGCGAAATAATACGCGTATAAACCAAACACCAAGGGCAAAATTTTACACGTAGATAAAATATCAATGTTTAAGGTGTTTCAAAATTAAGTCTCTATGCTTCGCAGAAGTGTAAAAGTTTTAAAAATTTAGGCCTAAAATACTAAATATTAATAAAGTTAGCATTTTTATTTAACAAATCAAAAATGTGCTTTAGTTTTGTTTCGCATGAAAAATATATATTTCATATTTCTTAGAACATTTTTTAGTTTTAATAAAGAAGCTCAATTCTTTTTGCTTTGTTTTAAATAATTTGTATTAGAGTGAAAATTAACAAAAACAATTGAAATCAAAACGATTTCCCATAGTTATTCATATATATTTTAATAAACGCTAATATATGCTTTAGTTTAGTCCACCATTGTAGGTATGTATAAACAAAACTGAAATAATTAAATTTGCAATAAAAAAAACAGCAACAAAATATTTGTAAATATAAAGAGAATAAAAAGAAAATTTCTAATAAGAAAGAATTAAATCAATATACAATTTATTTAAATGAAACCATAAAAGTTTTGACAAAAAAAAAAAAAAACAGCAATAGTGGATAACAAAATAATAAAACTACGAGTAAATAAAAGGGGCGTAAAGCAAAATACAATTTCTAGTGTTTATGTCAAATATTTTTACTCAAAACTCACTAGAAATGTAACGTTCTGAATAAAAACGATCACTTAACGGATTCATTGGGTTTAAACTCTACTCAATCTTCAACTCTCTCATATCTCTTCAAAAATTTTAGGTTATCTAAAGATAATTTACTACTTCGACCTAAAATAACCAATATTTTCCTTATGTCAGAAGAAGGCATACAATATGAACTATCTCAGAAAAAGATAAAGTTATTTTTGGAGCGCAATATCTAATGTAATTATTTGTTATCCTTTGATGCAGCTACAAAATGCTGGTAAATCGTTTTAATACCATTCTTCAACGGTGGCAAAAATATATGTAAATTTGTCTTTCCGACTGCAATTTCAAGAACATTAACCTAAAGTTTTGGAAATTAACTGTTTCTTTGTAAACATAATTGTTTCTATGATATTTGAAATTAACTAGATACACAATTGTTGGATTAATTCTTGTGACGCTAAAAATGTTTTATAAGAGATATTTACCAGAACTGTAGGGATTTTATAAATATTGCAATACAATACTCTAAAAATTTTAATTAATATACTTTATTACTCATTGAAGTACAATAAATGCAACAATAAGAGGTTTGCCTTAAGAAATTTAATAATATTTATTAAAATTAAATTGTGCACGTCTTGAGTTCATTTTCAATTGAATTTCAATAATTTTGTATATTAAAAAGTCACGTGTTCTGAATACATGCATATAGCGAATGACTTTAACGTAAATAAATATTATAAATACATTCAGATGTATTTATATGTATTACAAACATTAGTAAATACATAAAATGTGATACTAAAAGTATTTTAACAATAATAATTTAAAAGAAATAAATATAAAAGTTAAACATAGTATTAAAAGCTTTTTTAATCATTATTCATTATCACAATGTTGAGATAATGGGAAAAACAAAAATATATAAAAATTATTATTTTTTTTATTTATTTTTTTTTTTTTTTTTGTACATTATTATTTTACTATATGTACTATTTACTTAAGTGTTTAATAGATTAATACCAAGGTCAGAAATAAAGGGGTTACTTGATTTAAGTGAATGAATAAGTAGCACAATTTTTTTTTGACAATGAATATTGTAAAAACATAGTATAAAAAATATTAAATTTAGAAATTTTAAACAATTAGTGCACACAGTAATTATTACTTATAAAATGTAAAAAAGAAAAAATATGTTTACCATCAATATTGCTTAACAAAAAAATTGTGCTTTCAATGATATTTTTTTTTTTTATATATATTTCGCTAGTAGCCTTGAAATTTACGTTTTAGCATTGTTTTTGGGTTTACTGGGTTATAAAATTAAATTAAAAATGCTAAAATATATACTAGTGTCCCGTGGGAAAAAAATTAGAAAGACCCCTTAAACAATGATGAACTGAATATGGAAAAATATTTAAAACTTTATTAAAATGCATCTTCAAATCCCTACCAATGAATGAAAATCTCAAGACGAGCAAGTTAGGTTAGGATAAGTTAGGAAGGGTTGTACAGGTTTTAATCTGTACATCCACTCGGAAACATACTGGTCACAGTGAGTCCCTTCGAGTGAATAAATATGTTTAAAGAAAAAAGAAATAGAAAAATTGGTAGATATATTAAAGGTAATGAGACCCGCAAGATCAAATAGATAATTAAATACTATCAATATCCAGTGGCCAACTACATTCCCAATCTCCAAAACAAACCCAAGGTCAATCCTTCAAGCGTCCTCTAGTTCGTCAAGTAAAGGCGGATAGTTGCACTAAGTTGCACAGTTCATGGACATCCTCACACATCATAATTCGTCCGCTAATTCATTGGCGCTGAACTTGGCAAAAAGTCAAAATTTAAAAAGCTAAGATTTTTCTCCATAATTACTTCAAATCAAAATTAAGAATTTTTTATATTCATCCATGGCTTAATTTCAAAAAGGGTCATCTGCAAAATCTTAATTGTTCAGGAGAGCATAAAAACAGTTTTTTCACTCGTTTTTCAACATTTTGCAATAAGGTCTTCTATGATATATTGGCTTTAAGTCTACTAAACGTCACACTTAAAAATAAATCTTTTAACGCCATTAATCGCCCACTTTTCTTAATTTATTTTAATGTGTGTTATGAAATATTCAGATAGCCCTTTTTGTTTATCGAAAATTAAAAGCGAAAAACATAAAATTTTTGGCAAACATTTTACAATATATTAAATTTACGATAACTTACCAACCAAGAAACAAAAAAGCGAAATTAGGCGGTTAGCAGGACCATCTTTAAACGTTACAACTGTCAAATAACAAGTATGGTATGCGAAAGATAATTGCAACTAATATTTTGAAAAAAAAAATTAACTAATTAAAATTGTATTAAATTTCATATAAACAATTCAATCGTGATTAAAACCTTCGAAGACTCTTTTTAAAGATTAATAATTTAAAATTTTAGACTATATCTGTAGACTTTTAAAAAAATAAATCGAGTTCTCTATTTTTTATGAGAGTGAAAAATAGAAGAATCGTTATAGAAAGATGTTAAACCGACTCAGAAATTGATTTTGAGTCGAACGATACAATTAAAGGTGAATGTTGAATAATTTGCTATACGTTTTTATAATATTTATGAAAATTGTTATACGTTTTTATAATATTTATGAAAATTATTATACGTTTTTATACCCATCACCACGGTGCAAAGGGTATATATAAGTTTATCATTCCGTTTGTACAAAATGATGTCGATTAGACGATGTCCGTTCTTCCATTTGTCGGCATTTATGAAGCCCGCCGATAACGAGTGTTGCCATTTTTCTGCCAAATTTACAGAATGGATTGACAAATTGCATATTTATTTTAAAAAATTCTGCTAAATAATTTTTAACATAATTGACATACATTTTATTTTAATTTTATTATTTAGTTTCTAAATCTCTAAAGAGACAATATATGTATAAAAATATTTACAAAGCTATGGAATTGATTCAATAAAAATTGCCAGAGCATGCCTAACTCGTTAGATGTTCATAGAGACCGCAATAAAAAGAATATGTGGGTAATGGTTAGAACTTAAGATGCATTTCGGTATTGAATGAAATGAAAAATGTTACACAGCAAACATTGTGTACCAAGTTTAATCGGAATAAAAAATTTTTTTATTTTGTTTTCATATTTTCTAAAAAAATATTTTAGATAAATTACAAATTTTAAACAAAGCTTTACAGGCAATAAAGAGACCCTTTAAAAAATTTAAATGATTTATTATCCCATATATAATCAATTGCAGATAAAATCTATATTAGAGAAAAAGTTATTAAAATTATTACACAAAATGTCGAAAACCTAGACGATTTCCTACTTCCTCAGCCTTGGATATTCGTTTGAAAATCTTATTGAAGAAAAAAATAATCTGAGACTAATTTCCTAAAATGAATGAAATACGTGCTACTAAAATGTATACATATTCTACAAAAGAAATTAATTAAAGAATTACTAAATCGATTACCAAAAAATGTAGATGTATAACAGGTATGTCTATTGAAAACACTTTAAAAGAGGCTGAACCTCCTATTATTTCACTTTTATTTTTTTAGAAATGAAAATAAATTATAAAGATATTGAAATAATAATACAAATACAATGGGAAAACTAACGTAATTGGGACAGCAACATGAGCACAATATCATTTTGGATACAAGTTTATAATTTCAAAAATTCGATGGATGAAAGTCCATTCCAAATCTGTAATCTTCATTAGTTTTACTCTTTTCTAAAGATGAAGTGGAGCTTTTATTTAGCGTATAGGTCTTGTTAAAAACAAATGTCGAAACAAGATGAGAACAGAAATTTTAAGTAGTATTTTATATATTAGAGAATAGGTAAAATTAGAAGATTTATGTTGCTACTCCTTTGATAATCCAAATAATTTTACTCGAAAGTATAATCATCGAAAAAATAAGAGAAACTCGTCCCAAGTGAGGAGATAGAGGAAGTATTTTAAACTGTTTCGACGAATTTCTTGCTATTGGCATGATTTGAGGTCGAACGAAATTCATATGTCGAAACGCAATTTCGGTAGAGATAGTTTTATGGTTCGCACAGCCTTTTCTGCTGCAGGAAAATCAAAAGTATGTTTCTTTCCAACTAAAATGAACAGTGCAATTTATAATGAACTGTTGGAAAATGGTCTTCTTTATTTTATGGATGAAGATTGCGCAAGAAATGCACAGAATGAAACCATGAGAATGTCGGATTTAAAACTAAAAAATAAGTAAGCCTGGGAAGAAATTGACAGTGTTTTTCTTCAAAATTAGTCCAATCAGACCGAATTTATAAAGTTATCCAAAGCAAAGTCTCACCAACACATTATTAATATAGCTAAATTCGTTAAAGTGCGATAAAGGAAAATGCCATAAAAATGACACAAAACTACTGAAATTACAATGAAAAAAAAATAATGTACGTTTTAAGTTTTTTTGTTATTAATTTTTTAAGTGGTCAATAAATAATTTAAAAAATTAATTTATAGCACCTAAATTATTTTTTAGCCCCATTTTTGGTAAGTTGATTAAAAAAATTGATGTGCGTTTATAGGAATATGCACCAGTGTATGTATAATTTAGTCGTGGTTTTAAGTAAATATTGTAAAAGAAAAATTTTTGTATACTTAAGAAATACGCGAAATATACAGTTTTTTGCTCTCCTGAAAACTTCTGTTTTTCGAGATAAGAGAGTTTTGATTATAACCCTTGATATGTAATATTATAATAAATAAATTTTTATAATAATGAAATATTTTTCAGTATATTAATTTTTCATTGAAAAACAAATTTGAGTTTTTGCAAATTTTAAGAAATTCAAGACCAATAGATTAGCGTTTGAAATTCAAAAAATTTTGCAACTAATACTACTGTGATTTAAAAATCTAATTTCATTTAATTTCTACAGATTACTGGTATTGAACTGAAATTTTACACCTGTTACACTTGTCCTATACTTGCAAAATATATTTCTTAAAGGCTGATATTAAAAGATGAACTAACATTATAAATCTTATTAAAAAAATATAAAATATAAATATTTATCAAAAATGTCATATGAGAATAATACTAAATATTTTCTTATAATTTTAGTTATCTATAAATTTCAAAAAATTTAAATTTCGAAAAGAATTTCTTGCCAAAACTATGGCTCGGTTTTATACTGTTCCCTTAGTGTAGACTTAAGTGCAAACTTAGTTAGGTATCATTTAAGTTAAAGCTCACACTTATGTAGTTTAAAACTTAAGTTGACAAGAAAATAAACAAACAATTTCAAAAAAGTTGAAATAACTTGGAAGATGTAAAGATATTTAAGCTCATGGGCTGTAAAATTAAAAAAATGTTGAAGCAAAATAATATTACCACAATGAAAATATAAATTTAGGGCGCATTTAATTTAAAAAAATTTGAATAGATTTTGTATTTTTATTTAATTTCAAGAAAAGGGAAAGAATACTTAAATTTTCAATCACAAAACAATTATATAAATAAAAAAATGATAGTTTAAAATATTGGTTATTTTTATAAGAATAATAAAATATGTATTTATATTTTCTTAAATTTATTTCCTTTTGTAAAATATATGTATTTTGTATTAATAAAAGATATATGTATATAACTATTATATTACTGTATATATTAGCAAAGCAAAAAAATGTGAAACGTGGGTGAAACTTTATATTTAGCAGATTTTAGCATTTTAGTTTTGGAAATTTAGCAGATGACATCGATAACCTTCTTGCAACACTGACGATAACTGCTATATATAATATATATCAAAAGATCGGAAATCCTTTGGAGAATTTTGCTATTGAAATACAGCAAGATCGGCTTATAAATGACAGAGATGTGTCAAAAAAAGGTTTTTTAATCCGGTTTTCGATTTTCTGAAGACTCTATATTAGCTAGGGACTTCGTTTTAATAAAGATTTGGATATTTTTTTCAAAATTTTTATGCTGAAAAAATTAACTAAATCGGCCCAATAATAACTGAGATATGGGGCAAAACGCATTTTTGGCTTTTTGAAATCCTTGTTTAAGCTACAGATTTCGTTTTTATGTAGATCGATCATAAATATTTTTCCAAAATTTCAGTTTTTTGAATTAACCATATACAACCATAAACAACCGGGTTACGGGCAAAAATCATTAAAAATATACACACACAAACATATATAAAAACATTGCAATGACTTTCAGTGTTGTTTTTTGTATAAGCATGTATCTACATACAAACATATGTATATAAATTTAGTAGTCATCAGAAGTTAGTTATAAGTATTGTTGTTTTTAAGGAAACAACGTTTGCTATGATAGTTTAATTTTTTGTTTACATTTTTATAGTTTATAAAAACACGTAGATTAAAACGTAGAATAAATGTGAAAATATGAAAACATATTTTAAGGCGTAAATTTTATGATTTGTGGGTAAGGTGGTGAATGGTATAAAAATTTCGGCACAGCCGAATATAGCGCTCGGAATTGTTATGCTATTACATTATTGTGTTCCATTTTGTGCTGCTTATAAAATAAGGGTAAAGTGATCTAGAAAGTGCCAATAATTTACCTTTATACGTTTTACATCCCTAAAAAAATTTAACCGTTTTTTAAGTTTATCACATTTTTTATTTATAAATAATTTTTTTTAACTGCTTTTGCTATTAAAGATGTTTTACTTATCATCACGAATTTTATTCCAATTATTTTATTTCTGCCTTTAAATTAAAAGTATAGTGCTCTCATTTAGTCTCATAAAATATTGATGGGTATACGCGCTTATAATCTATTCTATAAACTTCTAAAAAAGATTAAAAATGTAACTTTAATGGCTTTTTTCTTGAGACTGTATTAAGAGACATTTTAGGATTCTAATCTATTTATATATATAAAAGAAAGTGATGTTAGTTACTATTGTTATAACTCAAGAACGACTAGACCGATTTTGATGATTCTCACCAATTCGGACCGGTCACCGGCCAGAAAAGGATAATACGAAAAAAAATTCGCGAAAAATCCGCGATAAAAAAAAACTCTTTTTTGTCATAATTTCTTTGCCTTAATAATCATTAAAAATATTTTTTTTAATACAAATTATAACAATTACTGTTTCTGTTTCTATCGAAACGCTTACTTTTTTGTGCAATTTGTTTTCTGGTGGTGGTGTAGAATTCTATTTCCAAACGGTAAGTTCCAAGTAAAGCTCATCATTTAGTGAGGTTGTGATATTTAAAACCATTTGTTGTATTTTTGGCATTCGTTATTAAGTGTTATTCACAATGCCGCGACCCCGGAGATCTAATATTTCGCGTCGAACACGTAATGCAAGTACTTATCGTAATATCGTCATTCAATTGAATATATATGAACGAGAAATCGCACGAGAACAACCCCGTATTAGTTTGGCCCGACTTCGTACATCACAAACGCAGGAAGAAAGGCAGGCGAGAAATGAAACGGCTCGGTTAGCAATGAGAAATCGTCGAGCAAATGTAGCAATTCAACAACTTTAAAATTTTTAATCAACGCATAAGAAGAATTGCTTCAAGTTCTGATTTGAATCAAGCAGCGTTCCATTACAACTGCAATTTCGACTACAGCTCTCATCATTCAGTTCAAAAAAAAGACATTGTCTATCCGCTAACCTTAAGATGAAGTAATAAATAAATATAAATTCAAATTTGCCTTAAATACATGCGTATATTTTTTGATTGAGCCCACATCTACATCATATTTAAATTCTTCTGTAAAAAACACTTTATAATAGGTATTCCTTAGATTTTTATTTAAAGGTCGTAAATTTCGTTAAAATATCAATTTAAATCGTTCAGTAATACAACACTAATGTTTGCTTAGGGCCAGCAACGCGGCTCGGGTCATCGTTCAGTAATACAACACTAATGTTTGCTTAGGGCCAGCAACGCGGCTCGGGTCAGCTTCTACATCATATTTAAATTCTTCTGTAAAAAACACTTTATAATAGGTATTCCTTAGATTTTTATTTAAAGGTCGTAAATTTCATTAAAATATCAATTTAAATCGTTCAGTAATACAACACTAATGTTTGCTTAGGGCCAGCAACGCGGCTCGGGTCAGCTAGTTTGAAATATATAAAAAAGTTTAAATTTCAAAGATATTTGCCATTACTTACCAATTTTTAATTTTACACTACTTTGAAAATCAAACAAAAACTTGTAGATAGCCTGTTTTTCTTAAAAAAATATATAGTGTTTTTAGATAGCCCAAAAACTAAAAGTGAAAAACAAAGTGCTAGAATTAACTTTAGGCTTCAAAATTAATACCATAGATAAAAAACGCAAAACTAAAGAGTTCGACGCGGAAAATTTTTTCAAAATCTGCATATAGCCTTTTGTTAATACAAGACCTCGATATTTATTTTGTTTATATATTTTTTTTTTTTTTTTTTTTTTTTTTTATTTAACATCATTATTTTTAAAGTTACAAAAATATCATTTCATGTAATTTTTCTGAAAATTTTTATTTTCTATATTAAACTTACGACTGTTTTAAATGCTATGGCATTATTTTATGTCACTATCACTTCGATAATTTTAATAATTATAAATAAATTTCAAATAACTTATTCGACTTTGAAAGAGAAAAAGTATAGTTTGGCCCCTATTGGCCTTTAAGCGATAATGCGCTAACATTTTCTGAATCTAAACGATTTTATAAGTTTTTCCTCTTTTTGCCCCATGGAAGGATACAGTGGTTTTTCGAACACTTTATTTAAGAATATCTTTATGCTTTTAACCATGCTATTGTCATTCTCAGATGGAGCTGATAGTCAGTGATCACCATTAAATTTATCAATAAGCTTTTGACTTTCGTTAAAGTTGAAGTGAGCTTATATGAGAGCTATGCTAAATTTGACACAATTATTTACGCTTTTAAAAAAATATTTTTGCTGAATTTTATTTCAATCATGATTAATTTAAACCACGTAAGAGCTTAAAATCATATTTCGGAAGGATCCTAACAAATTTCAGTCCACTTCGTCCTTATACCAAAACAAACTTTTATTACATCTTAAAAATTGGGGTCTGTTCTAGGTTTACATATACTGACAGCCAGCCAAACGGAAGAACGGACATCGTTATCTCGACTCAGGAAGTAATTTTAAGTTTAACGTTACACTTTGAGGTGAATGTTGCACCAATTTATTTATGCGTTACAAACATCAACATAAACGCTTATTACCCCTACATTTTCATTCAAACAAGATAAAAGATTTTGTTTTTCAAATTTGCAACAAAAATTTGCCTTGAGCGCAAACTTCTTTTTCATAATTCGATGTCTAAAAGACTTCCTTAATATGTTCTCTCTTATGAAAGGAAGAAGCCTTTTTTGCAAGCATTCTTTGATGTATATTTCGGTATTTATAGAGTACACTGTAAGAAATGACTTGCTTCTTTTTAGAACGTACTTCTTTTTCGTCACTCATTTTGATCAAACTCACCACAAATCACCAAAAAACATGGCTGTCATTAAAAATAATAACTAACATATTTTTCAAAGATAACTAGATAAAAAATAAATATTGTTTCCGAAAAAAGTTAATAAGCAAAACGTGTGTTAATACTTTTTTTCGATTTCACTCATTCACGGGACGAAGTTGCCGAGAAAGCGGGACATGAAAAATTGTAAATTTCCCGGGGATCCCGAGACGGAAAATCCCGGATGTATTCTCTATTTTTAAGTCACAAATCAGGTCAAACTTCTGACTTCTGTTTACACGCATATTACTGTTATATCATTGTTGTGGTATAAGTGAATTGTTAACATTATTTTATCACTAGCTTGTCAAGATTAACAATTTATCTTTCTTTAATTACATTTATTTTTAATCTAATATATCTTATCGGAAATTAACGAAATATTTGCGAAGAAAACATAACCTCGAGTTAATGTTTTAATTCATTTTATTTTTCTTTAAATAACTTTTAGCCAAATAGGATATTTCGAAAAATAAAACCTAACATAGCAGTTATTTTTGTGTTTCTAAGTTAATTATGAACTAATTTTCTAACGATAAAAAATAAAAAATACATATTAATTTTGACTTTTTTGACAAAAAGTATAAATGATAGATAGACTACATTAACTCATTAGATGGATTTGAAACTAAAAATATACATTTAATTAAAATTTTCAGGGTTCTGTTCATTAACCTTTTTATGAGTATCAGCAATATAACACAATAAGCCTGGAAGCTACACAAAATCTGTGAATACATTATTCATCAGGAATATTTTTAACCTAAAACTAAAAACGATTTCATTTCAAAATTAAAATCAACTTTTACAACAATTTGTGCAAGACTGAGATTTTCTTCAAAACTGTAAATAACTCTAGATATTATGTTGTTTGCGACGTTAATCTCTTTAGCTAACTTCTATAAAAACTATTTTTAAATCACTCATAAACATAAACTCATTTTCAATATTGTCATTAATTTTCAATTAATATAATGATCGATTTCCAAAATAAATAGCAAACATTTATAGAAATGTTTACAAATCAAGTCTATTCTATCATCACAACACTTTAGTAACTTGTACTTGCAATTATCATAAATATTTCATAGCTTTAACAAACATATTTATTAAAAATTATATATACGATATATGTATATGAAACCCAAGAAATTACTCATATCTATTGGAAAAAAATAAATATGTCTAAAAACTACAGTTCCAAAATGAATGACTCAACTTCAAACGTAAAATACAAATCTCATTAAAAGTCATACTGAGGCATTCAGTTATCTTATCGATAAATAAACTTTACTAGCATTAAAAAAGCTTCATATAAAATATAAACAAAAACAGAAATTAAGGAAATAAAAAAAAATAATAACTAAAAAAGAGACAAGAATTTAAGGTAGAACCAAAAAATTAAACGCAAAAGAAAGTGTTTATTTTGAAAATAAAGCCAAAAAATAAATTTAAACAACAAAAATTCAAGATCAACGACCAGTTAGTGTCTCAAGGCAAACTTTTTTAACAAAAGTAAAAAAAAGTTTTACAATGAAATTTTTCAAAGAGCATCGTAACAACAGAGACAGTTGAAGACAAACGGTCGGCTATGGTTGTTCTAACTTACAGTTATTATTATCAAAATTTCTTAGGAAACTTTAGTTTAGTTTTATTTAGTTAAATGAGTTTTGTGAAGAATTGTAATAAAACGTAATTTTTAATAAAGGAATTCATGAAGTAGTATTCTTAGTCGGGGTTCACACAGCAATTTTTCTTGCTGAAACTCTGAGTCAGCAAAGAGCAGAAGGGAATCCTAAGCTTTTACATTATCTCTCGCCTACGAAGTTAGAATTGCAACAGCTTAAGCATTAAAAAGTTCAATACTTTACTATATAGATAAAAAAATTGAAATGGAATGTTAATATTTTTATTCTTCAAAAAAAAATTTTTTTAAGAAGTCAAAATTTTTTGAATTTGTTTTCCTTATTTAATATTCACCAAATTTGCTTACTTCCTAATTAACATTCAAAAACATCTCAACATTACTTAAACACATAGAAATAAAAGTAATTTAAAACCCATAAAAAGGAGTGTTGAACTACTTGTGACAGTCTCTAAAGTCAGTGCACTTTAATAAAGATCTGTCAAAAATTTAATTTATTTTAATTTATTTTGGCAATTTTATATTTTAACAAACAATGAAAAACAAAAAGAGAAAAAACAAATTAATTTAGTTTTTGAAAAATAAAATCATATTATCACAATAGAGTTATGAATGTACTTTGATAAATAAATAAAATATACAAATAAATTTTTACTACTCAAGAAAATTTTCGGAACTTGTGTTAAAATGTGGTGTATTCAGAACCACTTCAGATTATTTAATAACATCCTTAGAATTAGTGATATCGCAACCTATTCTGGCACTCTTTGATTAGAATGGTATTGTGATTCTGAATTGGTTTTATATTTTTTTAATAACTAGTAATTTAGAAATAGTTCTATATTACTTCTACACCACTTCTCAAAACAAATTATTGGTTCCCAAATTACTTCTTAGATCTGTTTAAAAAACTTTAAAAAAAATCAAAAAAATTTAAATAAAAGAGTACCCATGTTCTGTAACTGTCTATTCTGTTCTGTCTTTTTTTATTGACATTGAATGTCTTTAAATATTACACGAATCATTCTGTTAAAAACTGGATGAGTAATAGAATTTTAAAATTGATTTCGTTTCGAAAACTTTGCACAAGTTACAAAAATTTGGTTCGTCTTTAGGAAATGGTTCATTAGAAGTACACTGTTGGGCAAAATGAAGTGTGTCTTCTAGGTGCATTATGGATTATTTTCTTGGTAGAATAATGAAGTGAAATTAAAGCATTTGTTTTTAAAATGCAAAATATCTGAATCCGAGGCTAAAAGCACGTTTAGTTTTGCATAACAAATTTGAATGAAAATTAGAAGAAAATGAGTGCCAGAAACTGTATTACCACAAAGTAATGATCTCGCGGTTCTCGTCAAAAGAGAATTAGTTATGTCATCCAAAGAGATAAAGAAAGAAGTAAATGTATCTATTTTTACTCTTACTGTCAAAAGAAACCTCAAACATATGAGCTTTAGAAGTATCTATTCTAAGCAAAAGTCACTTCTACATGCTGCTAATATAATAAAACTATTCGTAATAGAAAAATAATGGTTAAAGTCCCAGGATCATTCTAAAATAAAATTATTTTTTTTAAATGAATCAAAATTTTATTGAAAAATTCTATAAACTGAAAAGAGCTTGAAAATAGCCATGGAAAAGGATAAAATTTTAACTTTTTGTAGTAGCAGCTCGTATAAGTAACATTTTCGTAACGTTGGTACTTTTAAAACCCATTTGTTTGAACCTTGTCAGCACAGTTAGGGTAGAAATAATTAAGATTACTTGCCCCATTATCTCTCCGCTTACGTTAATCAGTTTTATAATTAAGTATGCTTTTTAAAGGCATTTCTTCAACAGTTTTTTTTTTTTTTTTTGCTCATCTTTTAATTTATTTAATAGAATAATAACATATGATAATGAATATTTATTAATAATGAGTACATGTAGCAAAATTCTATTTGGAAGGGTATTATAAATATTTTCAATTTGTGACAGAAAAGTTTCGCTCCAAGCTTTTCTAATCCCTATTAAATGAGTATTTGTCCTCTGATTGTCTGTCTGACTCATACGTGAAAACAATCCTCATATAATTTCTATTATATTATGGTCAAGGAAGTACGGTTTTACTACACCTGAGTTGTGGATATGGGATTGGGTTTAAATAGTGGGAAAAATGCTTTTTCCTGTAGCCCTTTGTAAGTTTTTGCCGTAATTCTATGCCAATGAAATCGATGTTCACATATCCCATAATATGAAATTGCACACCACGATATCACATTTTCTGCGAAACTATGTCGGAGACATAAATACCGTTCATTTCTTAAATAATTAATGTAATAAAAATTTTTATTAAAAAGTATACATTGTTGAACGCAGAGTTGTATATTTACTATATATAGTCTTATAACTTTTTGTTGTTGCTATTAATTTGGACCTTTTAAAAAACCACTGCTTTTTTTAATAATTAGTTTTGCATTATGGATGAGGAACCATATAAAAAGGAAACTTTAATACATTGTTATTATAATTTTTATTTTGTATTTTTTATGCATTGTTTGCTTAGGCATTTTTTTAAATTATTACTAAGTAATATGTATTTTTGGCCTTGAAGGATTTATATTACTGAAATAAATGAATAAATAAATAAATAAATAAATAAAAAACAATATGCTCGTATGCATTTATTTTTTAGAGCTTGTGTTCACGGGAAAACTGAAGCTTTACTTGTGGCATTTAGAGATGTCTCCTTTTTAATTTTTAGTCTTTTTAGATGCACTAAATTTCGAATATCTCAAATAATGGCTCTTCTATCCGCTTTCGTTGTTGCTTTATACGTATCTCCTTTCATGTTTTTTACATAGTCAGATGAATTCTTATAAAGTGGCTGACAACATTTTGAATTCGTTCAATTTTTTCTCAATATATCTTTGATTTAGTCTAGACAATTGTTTTCCGCGATCCATTTTTAAAGGTTCTAATAGAAAACTGTTGAAAATATTAGGAAATCACACAACTTTGACCGAATTGAAAAAAAAAAATATGATGCAATCCAATCTTATTCTTAATGAACCTATCCAGATGAGCCAAAAAAAATAACCTTAAAAAAATTCGTTAAAAATAATACTTAATTATTTATTAAATTTTTTAAATAATTAGCTGATTTTAAGTAAAGAGCTGAGTATTCATTAATTTACAAATAAAGATGAAAAAAATTCTTGAACATAATCAGTTGAGCGGTATTAGAAAGGTATTTGAACCTACTCTTAATCGGTATTAACATAGGTTAAATAGCATATGTATTAATGAAGATATTCAGAAAAATATATCAAAACTTTGAGCCCATATCTCGTAAACTAAGATCGAGAGAAAAATTTTTTTACATTACTTCAAACACAAGGAAAAGTACCACTGAATCATTATAAAAATTGTTTAAAAATTTAGAATGTCAATATTCTAATATGTATATAACATCAAAATAAATGAAACAATGGTAAAATTCATGGCCATTAAAAATTAAATTTATGTGATCAGTGTTAAATAAAATTCAGTGCTAATTACTTCATTCGAACTGTAAAGGAAAAATACGCGTAAAGTTCTAATTTTTGACATATTAGTGTTGTAAACAGCAAAATAAAACATTAAGGTAAATTTAAAACAATATAGCTTGTTTAATCATTTTTGTTAATAATTTCCAAATAAGTACAACTACTTTCTATTTTGAGGTACAAAGCAAAAAAAAATACAAAACAATCAAAATAAAGGAAAATATATCCGTACAATTATAAAATTTCCGGTTTCGAACGAATATAGTAAAAAAGCACAAATAAACAAAGTGGAGAAAATATTAAAATAAATACAACACAAGAAACAAGAGTCAAAAAGGGAAGACGAAAAAAAACAAGAGAGTTCATATACATAAATACCAAAATAAATAAAAAAACATCATAATAAATGAATTGAAAATATAATAGAAAATAAAGAATAGTTTTCAAAAAAAAATGTATGTGTAACTCACCTGAATTAACAAACAGCAAATAATAAAATTTTAACAAATAATAATAATGGTATTTTTTGGTTTTTTTTTTCTAAATACAAATTTTGTTGGTGAGTGTTGCTGGTGATGTTGTTATTTGTTTGTTTGACGAGTAAAGTTAGTGAACCCAATCAACCAAAATCCAACTGGGAATGTTCAACACTGCTAAAAAATAAACCAACGAATGTCACGAGACACCGCAAATGTAAAAAATACTAAATTAGAAGACAGTAGTCTCTAAAATATCAACCACTAAGGTAACACAAATCGTAGTGTGTTTTTGATATGGTAACTAACAGCAAAAGCAAAGTTAGATTTAGGAAAACAAAATCAACATAAAAACGATGACTGCATGTGGCCGAATGACTGACTGATAGACTGCTTTGAAAATATAATGGAAAAATTAGATGTAGGAGAAATGGTGAAAATAGGTGTAGTCTTCTTCCACAATATGTTGATCAGCCTTTAACACTCCAATTTATCAATTATAATAAAATGCACACCCCACGTAATTAAATTTTATTTAAATTTTCAAATTATTTTACAATTTCAATTTTCGTTTTATTTCTTCCATGAACCAAATTAAATTTATTAAAAATATATTATATTTTCTACTTTTTTTTCGTGATTTACGGCTGCAATAATTTTTTCTTTCTTAATCTTTTTTACTTGATGACACAGCACTGAATGAATGACGTTTTACAAAATTTTCTTTTTATTACAATTTCTCTTTTGTTTTTTACTAAAATTTACTATAAACACATAATTTAGTTAAAATTGATTTGAGTAAAAAAATTGCACATATTCTTTAAAATTTTCTTGTTTTAATTTTGGTATTAATAAAAAAAATTTTAAAAAAATAAAAATATTTTTTCTCTGAGGCGCAACGAATTTGCACTTCTATGCAGTACGAATGTCAATAATAAAATAGTAAGAAAAGCGAATAAAGAAGAAAGGCAAAGAAAAAAATTTAGTGTTACCCAATTGGTGAGAAAAGAGAACTAGCGCTACCAGACTGCGTTTTAAAATTTTTAAAATACGCTATTCCCACTATCATTATGAAAGAATCGTTAAAAGTATGGTTTTTCAATCTTTAATATATTCGAATTTTTAAATTTTTAGACTTTTTAAATAGTCGATTTTTCGACTTTTTGATTTTTTTCAATTTTTTAATAGTCGGTTTTTTTCGACTTTTCGACTTTTTCCGACATTTTAGAATTTTCGACTATTTGCGAATTTTTTCGACTATGTTCGACTTTATTCGTTTTTATACGATATTTTCGAGATTTTTCGCCTCTTTCGACTATTTCTTGTTATTTGCCTTACAAAAATTTAAAAAAATATAAAATACATACATCTCAATCAAATATATTGATTAATTAACAAGCAATATATGCAATGAAATTGTTAGTTACGCACAAAAGCATATTTTTACGATTCTATTTCCAACAGTTAGATGATGTAGTTGAAACAAAACTGCTAAGAAACTGTTCCTTAAAATGAAGTAACTTTTTTCGACTTTTTCTGACTATTTTAAACTTTTTCCGAGTATTTTCAACTACTCGACTTTATTCGACTATTTGGCAACAAGAAAACCGACTTTTCTGCAATTATCAAACCGAAAAGTTGAATTCGAATTTTTTCAACAAAAAGTCGATTGTTCAAAGGTCGATTTGATGAATCCTAGTTGAAGGAAGAAGAAAGTCCATTAAGAAATAATTACAATGACGCGAGAGTTGTTCACCAACCTAGAGCTACTTTACGAATGGATACAACAATTTTATAAGGTATATGCATAAGGCAACAAGTACAACTGTGCTATAATAGCATGTGCAAACTGTAAATAATTAAAAAAATAATAAGAATAAATAGTAACAAATTTGTTTATAATGATTTTATAAATTAAGATAAATTTCTATAAGGTACTTTGTTCTTATTAAAAATACAAATTTCACTATTGAAAGAATTTACTTTTGTTTGTAAACAAACCAGCACATGCAGAAGTAAACAAAATTTGACGTTTCAGTCTTACACTAAAAAATTAAGCAAAAAATTACCAGCTCATTTTACAATGTCACATTGTACAGGCTACACCAAGTAACAGACAAGAGTTCAGTAAGGTATCGTTACGATGTATTTAGACAAATCAATTTTTTATCAAGGCAAACGTCAAATTTTTGTCTGTATTACAGACCATTTTTTATCTTTACGTCTAGTATATATAAAAAAAAAAAAAATATTATAGGGGAAAACGTATGTCATAATAAACCATGTAAAAAGTAACAAGTAACGTCAAGACTAAGTTGTCGAGCGCTTACTATTTTGTTTTAATGCTCCAATAATACTGACAAATTCAATCTACATTAGACAAATTTTTTTCGTGTTAAAAATTTGAAGTTTGTCTTGATAAAAAGCGTTAAGAACTATTTAAAAAAATTCAGTTACAAATCATCTATTCGTAACAAAATATGTATTTTTCTACTTATACTATCTTATAAACTCGAGTCTATACAATAGAAATTTTTATCAAGTCAAAGATCAAATTTTTTACAGATAATTTTTTATCTCTATTAATTATAGGGAAAACGTACGTCATAATAAACCATATAAATAATACCAACAATAATCAAAATGACATCCGTTACCAAGCAACGTAACGTAGTGTTTACATTAGACAATTTTTTATCAAGACAAACGTCAAAATTAACGCGAATTAATGGAGGGTGGCAAAAGTTGCTCAAAAACAACAATAAGGCGAATTTATTTATGTTTTTCATATATGCAGATTGACAGTTATAACAACCAAAAATAATAATCATAAGGTTACCTTGTAACTATTCGCATTGATTGATGTTTGTTTTGATAAAATTTGTCTAATATAGACTCGTAACATAGACTGTCAAAAAAAAAAAAAAAACACACAACATACATGAAAGTTTGTAAGTGTGTGTATTTTGAAATTCCCAGCAAGCACAGTCATCATATTTCAAACGTTTGACAAATTAAGCATTTCTTCTTTAATATCAAAGGTTGATTCAAATCTTCAATAAAACTGGAGAAAAAATTTTCCTTTTTATTGAGAATGCTATTATTCACAATTTATTGTTTGAGAAAAAGTTTGATTTCAAATTACTCCCAAATTTTAATTCAAATTTTTGGTTTGCTAGGTTGCTTAAAAAACAATGTTTTTTAGCTGGTTTCTTTTAATGTTTGTTTTAAATTTTCAAAAATATTTGTATGCCAATTCTGCCAAAAATTTTTTTGTTTAATGAAAAAACCAAAAGTTTTTCAAGAAACCGGTATACATGAACATAGTATAAAATGGAGCTAGTATATAAATGCTTACACTTAAAATATTCCTGGCATATAGGTTAACTTTAAAGTTATCTACTTACGAATATTAACATGGTTTTTGAATAATAAATAGCACTTTAGTAAAGGACATTGTTTCAAAACTTTCCTAGATTTTTGTTAAAAATTTATTGATAAATTTGCCTAATTAATATGTTTCATAAAAGACATCGAATTTGCCTGTAGTCGGGTGTATTTCCCAATATTCGGCATGTCACGATTTAAAAGTCAGCATAGAATATTTATTAACGAAATATAAAATCAATGCATTAAAAATCTCTCTTTTATATAAAATGGGGATATATTGAATTTTTCATTGTGGTAAATTTGTCTTCTGGCTTCTTTAACGTTCCAAAACTCACGCGAAAAGATACACTTTATACAAGGTTGGAAACCGAAACGAATAACGGTATCGGTACATCGGTACTTAAACTAAAATACCGTTGTACCAATACCGTTATTATTGAAAACATAGCAAAAACAGTAAAAAGTTACATCTTTTATTAATTTTTAATTAAAATTCATAAAAAAAACTCTTAATTATATACTTTTATATATTATATCGCCTTAAAACATAAAATATAAAAATGTTTTAAATTTTAAACCACAATTTAGATTTTTTGGCGGTTCAAAGTTCACTTTTTCTGATTTTTTAAATATATGAAACTGAAAGCCTTTGGACCTAGTTTCAATTCACATAAACTCAATAAAACTATAATTTTTCTCTAAAATGAGCACAAAAGATTTGGCTTCTTATGGAGTGAGTCCATTAGGGAATATTGACAAAATTAACGTTTTGTAATTAAATCCATTTAAATATTTCAGTAACAACAGGAAAATGCGAATCCAACAAATGACAATTAGATTTTATGTCAATTAAATATATAGTACCAATTAGGTTCCTAACTGCCCCATTTACTCACTAGAAGTTTTGAAAAGATTAAAAATTCACGTTTAACGCGCCACAACCATAGCAAAGAAAGCATGAATGTATGATGAATGTATTTATTTCTTATTTTATTTCTATACCCCACACCACCATAGGTGGTTGGGATATTATGCGTTTGTGCTGATGTTTGTAACGCACAGAAAAAATCATCCAACACCCACCTTAAAGTATACCAATCGACTCAGAATCACTTTTTGAGTCGATCTAACGATGTCCGTCCGTCTGTCTGGTTGACTGGACGGCTGTCTGTCCATGTAAACTTAGTACACAAAGTACATATTGTAATTTTGAAGATAATTTGATAAAATTTGGCACGTGGGACTTTTGTGACAAAAGGACGAAGCCTATTGAAATTGGTTATGATCGGTCCATGATTTCACGTAGCCCCCATACAAATATTCTTGTTGTTGATATAAAATATTTTGAAAAAGAGAAAAAAAAAAAAAATTTTGTTGTAATGCCTGAAATGTGTAGGGTATTTTGTGGTAATTTCTGAAAAAGTAGCGGTATTTATTTCTGATATTAAAGAAAAAGTTAAGCATTTTTTATTTAAAAACATTTTTTAGAGCATTTTTTAAAAGAGCTGTGTCAGGAAGCGAACAGCCCTCAACATCGAAAAAGGCGAAGGAATCAGTGTTGCAGAACTGTATTCAAGCTGCTGTCGTTGACAAGGTTGATCCAGATGGGATGATCAACGTTGAGTAATGACAACAGATTGAGCACAAACTCATTGAAGAGATCGCCCTCGTAAGAGGAAGGCTGGACGAGGTATCCTTCAAAGGCGCGGACTGGAGGGAAGGGTGTCAAAACTATCAAATGCGGTAATAAGTAATGGTTCCACCCATTCCAGAGGTCTTATTACAGGTCAGTAGAAGATTGTGAACTCCATGACCTGTAAGCAGAACTAAGGCAGAGACTTCAGATTCGCAGTGGATCAGGAGTCTCTGAAGAAGCTAGAGTCACTGGGAGGAATTGTAAATTTCGGGTTTGGGGTGATCAGGTTTAGATATTATAAATCTGATAAACCCAAAGAGGAAGCACACCGCATTATTGGCAGTGAATGTCATATTGAGACAATTCGATGCCATAGGAAGGAAGATCGTAGCCTACGCTGGTTTCGAGTAAATTTCATCATGCAATCAGGGCTGCGAAAACTGTCCCTGGGCTAGCTGTAATGAAGGAAGGAAATTAATGCCTACTGAGCATGCAGGAACTCTATAGGGAAGAACTGGGGTCTCAAGCTGATAGCTATATATTAAATATACACATAGATTTTGAGACCTATCCTCACTTATGGATGTTCAGTCTGGTGGGAGCCATTAAGAAAAGGAACTTATGAAAACCTTCTCTCTAAAGTTCAGAGATGTATTTCAATTGGCATTACAGTTGCCGTGAGAAGTACACCTCAGGCAGCACTAGACATCATTCCTCACCTTCTTCCAATTGAGGTCGTGAGAGGATTGGCTGTACGTAGCTTATTTAGATTTTAGGAATTACGATTAATAGGAAACTTCACAGCTGGGCATGCTAGCATACTTGACGAAGTCGAATTTGATGGTCGGACATTATCCTTGGTCGTCCAAATGGATTATGTCGGAACTATAATTTACTTCCGGGCTACTCCCGATATTGAAATCTCTAGTAGGGAACTCTGGGCTGGAGCGGAGAGGCTCCATTGAGGATGTGCTATCTTCACAGATGGCTCGAAGATGGAAGTAGGCACAGGAGTGGGAGTCTTCTTTATGAGATCGTTTTTCAAGCAAAAATTCTAGGCATTTACAAGGCCTTAGAATTACTGAAGGAGAACGTTGAAAGGGACTCTATCTATGTGGATAGTCAGGCAGTCATTGTGTTATGTCCAGATTAGTGCTTGGGTGCAGAAAGGAATTGAAAAGTCTAATGGATGCCTACAGGATAAAAATCTGTTGGGTTCCTGGTCACAGCGACATTCTTGGCAATAAAATAGCCGACGAGCTAACTCGCAAAGGACAGGTCTTTTGTGGAGGTATCGGTTAGGATTCCAATTGGACTTTAGGAAGAACGAATCATGCTTGGAGGAATAGGACGGACTGCAAAGTATCTAGAGCATAATGGAATCTAATGGCCATTTTGGATTTGATTAGTGATCGCTCCATAATGTGAAATATGACATTGGCACGTCAAATTTCTGTAGGACGTGCGATGATGTGGAGGAGCTAGAGACAGTAGAGCATATTTTCTGTCATTGTGTAGGGCTTCAGCGTAGTATACTGAAGTGGTTTTGAAGCTACATGCTACACGAACTAGAGGAGGTTACGAGCAAAGGACTTAGTAATCTTATAGGGGTTCGTAATGGGATAAAGTGGCTTAGGGGTAGTCGTTTTTGACTGATAGGTTATAGGTTCCACATTTTTCTTCCACGGTGTTATCTACTAAATTCTCTCTCTCTCTTTTCTCTGCCTCTTTCCTCTTTTTCTTTCTTTTGCCTTTATAAAGGGATTACAATGGACAGCTTCAAAAATCAATTATCACAATAATTGCCAATGATCCATAATCTTGTTTTTAAGATAATATGAAATCTTGTGATATAAATTCAAATTTAATAATTCGCAAAAATCTTAAAATACTGGCAAAAACTATGAAAAAGCTTTTTAGAGCCAAAATGAGATTCAAATGAAGATTTAAAATGGTACATCATCATTAAAATTAGACTATGAAACTGGTTAAAAATCGTATAATCTTTAAAAAAAGAATCACTTATATGAAAACAAAAACATTTAAAAGAGAAATTAGCGAAAATCTGTCATAAAAATTTAATATACTTTAAAATATTCTTCTTCTTAGTTTTAATTAGTCGAGGGAATCTAAGGGTCATTGTTGATATGATTACTGGTCACATCGCAATAGAGAATATGACCAGCAAGTGGCACACTGGCACGACAGACTTTTGTAGGACGTGTGATGATGTGGAGGAGCTAGAGACAGTGGAACACATACTCTGTCATTGTGTAGGGCTTCAGCGTAGTACACTGAAGTGGTTTCGAAGCCATATTCTACAAGAACTGGAGGAGGTTGCGGGTAGGGAACTCGGCAACCTTAGAGGGTTTGTAATGAGGATAAACTGGCTTAGAGGTAGTCAGGGTTGATTGATGGGTCTTGGGTTGCACACTTTTCTTTTATTATATTTCGTTTTCTTTCTTTCTACTCTTGTGCCGTATTATGCTAGGGTTCTTCTCTTTCTTCGTTTTATTAACTTTTTCTGGTATTTATAAAGGGATCACAATGGATCGGATGGTCTCTGAGTGGAGGCGTGAAGACGCCGATCTTTTTAACCTAACCTAACCTAACCTTAAAATATTTGCAAAATTTTCAGTACTTATCTACTCCTTCAGCGAGAAAGTATGATTCTACTCTACTCAGTTCAGGCAGTACAACAACAAAACCATTTTTTCAAAACATTTTATAATAACAAAAATATTTGAATTCTTTTTAAAATTAAAAAAGTAAAAAATAAAAAAATTAAGAAATTATAAATGATGTGCCCATATTGTTACAGCTTTTCTTCTAAAAAATTTTGTTAAATTAAACAAATAATAAGCCAAGCACACGTGTCAACTTTGTGTTATAGGAAGGTCATTTCTTAATAAGAGTTCAAAATGATGTTCGATTAAGCCAAATGCTCTTTAACAAAAGCAATGTACAAATCAAAGTTGTATATACAGTTGCAGTCACAAAGTAGACAATCGTTTGTACCCATAAGTGTGTATTTGTTACAAAACGCCTTTTGTTTCTTGTACAAACAATCATTTTAATTCGTGTTGATACTCATTAAATGCGAATTAAAAAAGGATGAAATATTATATAATCTGTTGACGCTTAAGTACGCATAAATGCTTGTTGTTTAAACAAGTTACTAGGGAGATAGATTATTCGGGATTTTGCGAAAACAAAGTACAAGTTTCTAAATTTTTAACATATATATATATATATATATATATATATATAAATATTCGGGCTCCCACTTAAAGTATCCCTTTGTACTTAGAATCATATCCTTAGTTAATTTAACTATGTCCGACAAAGTATAGTTCTCAATTTTGAAGTATCCCTTTATACTTAGAATCATATCCTTAGTTAATTTAACTATGTCCGACAAAGTATAGTTCTCAATTTTGAAGGCCTTAATGAAATTCGACACAAATAAATATTTTAATGTAAGGACGTATTTAAAGAGCACTGTTAGATATATAGATAGATATAGAAGGTTGATGTGATACCAGATAGTACCACATCTCCACCCAGAGACCGATCCCGGTCCATTGTGAGTCCCTTCATTAAAATAGCTGTGAAATATAGAGTATAGAATACAGAAAATAGAAAATAGTAGAGTAGAAGTAGAAGATAAAAGGGGTAGAAATGTGAACGAATCATATAGGGAGATTAGCAATGTTACCAATCCCCCTAGGGTTATACCCCTGATTCTCCCTTAAGCAGTCGATTCCCATGACGAAGCCTATGACGTCTACAAGATCTGCATCCCGAACGTCACTTAGCCCGCCGAGGAATTGGCTACCCAGCCATTCCATCCTACGATGCTGCAATCGTGGACGATGGCACACAATGTGGTCAATAGACTCGGTCTCGTCGACGTCTCCACACATTCTACAAAAATCGGAATTGCTAGCGTCCCATCTATACCTCATCTTCCCTACCAAACAGTGACCCGTTATGGCCCCTATCATGATTCTTAAGCTCCTCCTATTCAAGCCCAGAAAAGTGCTATTGCCTGCATTGTCTAGTGTGGCCATATCGCCCTCGACACCTTACAGTCCTCTATACTCTCCCAAGCCGAATTGGTTCTGACCAAGATCAAATCATTGATCTTCCCATAGAAGAAACTCAGTGGTGGTTTCACATAGGTTTCCCTCTCCGAGACGTCCTTTGCTGCGCCTTGCATTGCCAGTTCATTGCCTGATATATTGCAGTGACCAGCAGAGTCTCACCCTGTAGTCTGCCATCAGCTCTCTCAGTGACTTCTTACAGGCAGCAACTAGCCTGGATTTCACCAAATGTGTCCCCAAGGCCTTCAGAGCCGCCTGACTGTCCACATAGAGAGCAAATTCAGTACCCCTCGTACGTTCTTCCTGATTATTTCTGCGGCTTTCAGGATGCCGAGAATCTCAGCCTGAAAAACGCTGCACTCATCAGGGAGTCTAAAAGAGCCTTTCAGATCCGTGCCTATAATATAGACTCCCGCACCAGTATCTATGTTCATTTTCGACCCGTCCGTGAACACTACACAACCTTCATATAGTCTCTCAGTGCCGGACCAGATCTCCCTATCTGGTATCACCACGACAGGATTTACCCCAAAGTCTGATGCCCCCATGGAGTTCAGATTAACCTCACCATAACTGATCTCGTATATGACCCTGGAGTGACCTGCTCTTGATGAACCTAATAGTCCTAATTCCTTAAGTCTCAGCAGACTCCTTGCTGCCATACCCTTCACAAACTCCTCAATGGGTTAGAGATGAAGTATGACATCCGGAGCCGCTTGTGGTGTACTTCTCATTGCACCTGTAATGCCAATTGAAGCACACCTCTGTGCCTTCGACAAAAGGTTTTTATTATTCCTACATTCCAGTGCTTGCCACCAGACAGAACAACCATAAGTAAGAATTGGTCTCACCACCGAGATGTAAATCCAATTTACAACTTTTGGTTTGAGCCCCCAATTCTTTCCTATGGAGTTTATACAGGTGTAATAGGCATTGAGGCCACGTTTGAGTCTCTCCTGAACATTCCCCTTTCAGGTCAGCTTATTATCGAGGAATACCCTAGATATTTCGCTGAGTCGGAAAGTCTCAGTTCAGTTCCACATAGTACCGGTATAGAATATAAATGTTTTTTAGGAATACGTTTCTGTGATCTATTATATGGAAATATAACAGCTTGTGTTTTACTAACATTAACTTTTATCTTCCATTTATCAAAGTATTTATTGGTAGATTTTAAACTATCTGCCATTTTTTTTGACACCTTACCGCAGCAAATAAAATCACGGTCGTCAGCGTAAAAAGCTACTTCTTGATTCTTGCGAATAGTAAAATCGGAAATATATATTGAAAAAAGAGTAGGTGATAATACCGATCCTTTCGGCAGACCCACAGGTATTTGTCTATCACTAGATAGCGTGTTATCTATAGATACAGTAAATGAGCGCTGATCTGAAAAACTCTTTATTATCTTTTGCAAGTACGTTGGATAATTGAAGGAATTTAGTTTAAAAACCAGGCCTTCATGCCATATTGAATCGAAGGCTTTTTCAATGTCAAGAAAAATAACTCCAGTACTTTTACGATTTCTTTTGTTTGATTCAATAAAATTAGCGACTCTTTTTAGTTGATGTACTGTGGAGTGCTCCTTGCGGAATCCAAACTGTTGAGGCTTACTAATATTATTTTGGATGGAAAAACCTAAAATTCTCTTATTAATTATTTTTTCAAATACTTTATCCAATAGGCTTAGGATGCTGATTGGTCTATAGCTAGACGGTAATTTAGGATCCTTTCCTGGAATTGGGATAACTTTTGCCTTCTTAAAAATAGTTGGAAAATAGTTTTCTATTAAACAAGAGTTGAAAAGTTTACATATAGTTTTAAAAAAGTAATCGGACATCTTTTTTAGGATAATGCTATTAATGCCATCTAAACCGGGGGCTTTATTATTCTTCAATAACAGTACAAACGATTTAACTTCATCTAAATTGGTAAGCTCTACGTTAGAGCTATCAAGAATGGTGTCGTTAAGATCATGAATGAATCTTGAGACGGCTGTGTCCATAGGTGAATAATTATAAAGTAATGGTGTGTGAATTACCAAATAGGTCTGCTATTGAATTAGCCTTTTCATTGCCAGTTTTTAAAACTTCACCGTTTACATTACGATCAGTAAAAGACATTTTGTTTCCTTTAAATGCTTTTTTTACTTTTCAAAACTTTTTAGAGCCTGTGGGCAATTTCGAAGTAAATTTTGACCAGGATTCATTGCGGTCTTTATTAGGGTGAAAATCAATAAACTTATTTAATAGCTTCAAAATGCTTTTCAATTGATTTTTATAATTAAAATCGCTACATCTTTGAAATTTACGTTTGTATTAATTTCTCTGACTAATTAACATTTAACTAATTTCAGAGATCTCTCGTTGCCACGAATTTTTATGACCGACAGGTATTTTATTGAACGCTTCTTTAACTATAAATATTAATGTGTTAAAATAAAAATCTAGATTACCTGAATTAGAAACGGGTTGGTCAATGTTCTGACACCTAATTTCATTTTGCACCCAGTTTCTGATTGCTGACCAGTCTGCTCGATAATACAAGGGAACTGAATATGTCATGTTTTGAACTTGTCCAGAAACAACGCAAGATATAGGTACATGGTCCGACTGTAAAACATTTGGATGTGTCTCAAGGTTTGAAAAATGGAGACACGAGTTAGATAAAAGAATGTCTACTGTGGACGGTCTACTGTGGACGGAGTTGATATTTTGTCCAAAGCGAGTGTGTTCATTTGGGTAATAAATTGGATGAAGACAGTGGCTATACAGATGATTACCAACCGAATTATTTGACGTACAATTCCAATGTTGGGCATTCGGATCACCGAAAATAAAGTAGTCTTTTGAAAATGAAGTTAATTTATCCAAATCAGCTTTAAAATTGATCATAACTTATACTGAAATACTTTCAGCAATACTTGTTTTTGTTTTTCGTAAAGACGTATGCTTAATGTTACCTTTAATTGCAATTAGAACTCCTCCGCCATGAGTAGATCGATCCTCTCTATAAATTTTACAACCATCAAGTTGAAATTTATGGTACGGTTTCAAAAAAGTCTCATTTAAAAGGAGAATATTTTTGTGTAAATAGTGTTCCAGCTGGGCAGCTGCTGACTTAGTTGTTATGCCTTGGGCATTCCAATTTATAACATGAACATTGTGTCTACCGTTTGAATTATATGGCATGTTTAAGCATCATACCCAAAACTCGTAGCTTGCCGTACTTATTTTGACATCTTTGCAAAGCATCGACAGCATCAAAAAATACTTCCTGAAGTTTTTCATTGGAAATGTCATCATTATTATTGTTGTCGTAGCTCTTGCCTACCTCAGAATACAAATTACCAAAATCGCGGGAATTGCGTGTATTATTATAGGGTTCTTGCCTCGGCAATTGAGGAAAGTCATGATCGTCTTCTTTAAAATATGATACGTTAGTTCTTCTGCTGATCACCCTAGATTTAGATGTTTCTTGATGACGAATTTCTAAATATTCTTGACGACTTGGGCACCTTGGGTTATCAGCTCTATAGTTAACGTTTCTTAAGTTCTTCTTTATGCAGTTGTAGCACTTATAAATTTTACTATCATCACTACTACCTTTGTTGAGTGAACAAACTGCATAATCATGGGCTCCGGCGCAGACTGAACACACTACGATACATCTCCAATACATATTACAAAAATATCTTATTTTCATGACCTTTTGAAACATGTTGACGATCAAACTCAATGAGATAGAGTGCGTCATCTACACAGGATCTTTTTGTTGCTAGTTCCTTAATGCTTACCAGGTTTATGTTGAGCGAGCTAACAAATTCTTCGCCAATTATCTTTGTGTCCAGTTGTGGCAGGCCAAATAAAACAAATTTAAAAGTTTTTGCATCCTTTAATTCATGCGTATAATACTGGAATTTTTTGTCTCTGAGAACACTCAAAGCTTCATTGTACAGCGATAACGAGTTTGATACAATTTTTGTACCAATAGACATCCGTTTGTAAGTATATTTATCCCCAATTAATCCGATCACAGTTGAAAAACTGTGGGTAGAGTCCACAAATATTGGTGGAATCTTTTCTTTGATAGCAACTGCTTCTTCTTCTTCGTCTTCAGACAGAAGCTGGAACCTGTTAGCACTAGTGCTGGGACCGTTTATAGTTTTTGGCACCTTGAATTTAGGGCTATTGCCCCAATGCTTTCTTCTTTTTTGAGCAAACATTGCCAAACAAAAGAAAGTTAAAGCAAATTTAAGTAGTTTTTTTTACACTTTTTAATTTAAAAATTCAATTAATTTTTCAAGCAAAAATTAACACTATGTTTTTATCTTGAGGCAGAGATGCCGTATGTACTTTCCTAAGAACCTCATATTAAAACAAGTTAGAGGGCTATATTCGGCTGTTCCGAATCTTTTATACCCTTCACCACCTTAGCGACAAATAATAAAATTTACGTCTTAAATTATGCTTTCATATTTTCACATTTATACTTACAAAAAAATTCTACGTTTTTTCCAAACTACAACAAATTAAACTTTCATAGCAAGCGTTGCTTACAGCCCGTGTAGACGTAACATAATATGTAAGATTTTTGTGTCAGAGAGTGTCAAATTCGCTCTCTGTGAGAATTATTTCACGTATAGATTCAAATATTAGTATTATAAGATGTATTATGAGACTGTTGTGATGAGATTTCTCTACACATATAGAGATTTCTCTACACATATAAGATGATCTGTCAAAAAAAAAAAAAATACACATATAGGAAAGTTTATTTTTGTGTGTGCATGTGTATTTTGGAAGCTACTGCTTTACATGTTAAAAAACATTTTTATAAATATTTTTTCTAAAAAAGTGCGAATTGCTTAAATAAAAAAGACATGTTTACTCTGTTACTGATTGAAAATAATGATATCTTATAGGATTTATTAGAATACGTGTACCCCTTATTTAAGATTTAACATAATATAAACAAAATGGTTACTCTCCTCTGCCGCCGTTATCTTACATATTATATCAGCGTTAATCTCAGTTGTAGACCTTTGGTTACTTAAAAAAACAACTCTGATAGCATCTGATGACTACCAAATTTATATAGATAAGTTTGTATGTAGATTGTGCAAAGGCGCCCATAGCACTCCAGAGCCGAATGATTTCGGCATTTTCACATATACAACACAACACGGATGCTAACCTAGTGTCTACATTAGGCAAATTTACATCAAAACAGTTGATTATTATTTTGGTTGTTACAGTTGTCAAACTGCATATATAAAAAACAATAACGAATACGCCATATTGTTGTTTTTGTGCAACTGTTGCCACCTTCAACAAATTCGCGTTAAGTTTGACGTTTGTCTTGATAAAAAAATCTCTAAGGTAGACACTATGTAACGAAGCTAAACAATTGAGTATGAATATAAAACAAAAAATTATTTAGTTGTGTTCTAGCTTTCAACAAAGTGAGATCATATCGTACGGTTAAGCGAAAAGAAAACACATCAGAAAGAGCACAAGAAAAAATTATTTTTCTAGATATAACAAACACATTCGCAACAAAGAGCGTAAACAAATAAAATACACACACATTCAAATTTTTGTATCCGTCTTTCTGCTTTTCGCTGATGTATATACATGCTTGTACAAAAAACAACAACACTGAGTCATTGCAATGCTTCTATTTTCAACTAAAAAACGTCCAAACGTACATAAAAACTGATTGTTTGTATGTGTGTATATACAATAAACAACTACTGCTTGCTTATACAAAATACAACAACACTGAAAGTCATTGCATTGCTTTTTATTAAGGTTCATCAAATGGACTTTCGAATAATCGAACAATCGATTTTTTCCATTTTTTTTTTTTTTTTTTTTTTGTTAAATCAAAATTTTATTTTTATTAGTTAAAAATATTATTTACTCTGTTAACATTGCCAACAATAAATTTTAACTGACAATGAAGGAAATATAAAGATTTTCTAATATTTAACCAAACAGTGAAATTGATTGGGAGATTTTTGTGAAAAAGTTCTAATGATGTAACAAACAACCTAAATACTTGTAGTTACAAAATAAATTACTATTAAATTCGAAATGTGTAATCGGTGAAGACCAACTATATAATATCATACATTATTGTGTATGTACCTTAAAGTAATATACACTTGAAAGAGAGCGTTATATGGGTGTTATGGTTAATATTATTTGAGCCAAATTATATTAATTTACTAACATTTATGTGGGATTTAAGTACTTTTAACTGATTTTTGGGAGAGGACCTATTATAGAAGCTACAATTAAACTTAAAGCAATTCTTTTGAAACTAAATGACATATTTTATGTATGTAGGTACATAAAAATTTTTTGTAGTATGTTTTAGGATTAAAAATGTTTTATTTGTGAAGAATCCTGTATAAAAACGCTTATATGTATTTAAGATATTTGAGCTTCAAAATATTACTCCAAGAGAACATTTATTTGGGGGCTAGGTGAAATAATGAATCAACTTCGACCAGTTAAGGAGATTTTGAGTCGATTGGTATACTTTAGGGGGTTCCCCAATATTTAGCTGTAGGGAATAAAAAATGTACCTTGTTTAGTTATTAAAACTGTTCAAGGTAACATAATTAAATAATAATAAAATTTGATAAAGGCACCATATCATTTTACAAATAACTGTAATAAAAAGTGTTCTATCAGTCTTGATATATTTTCATTTTGTACATAATTTTTAAACTTATTAAAATTCAATATATATGAGTGCTTTGGTACATGAACGATTGATACGGAATCTTTTCGTCAAACCTCCCCATTAAATATCTTTTACTTTACCAAATGAGATTGGCTAATTTTCTATTAAAAGTAACTCTTGCTTGTATTCTTTTTCTGTAAACACATTATTGTAAAAATCAACTTTATATTCTACAATTGCTCGACCTAGCTGTTTTGCAATTTTAAATTTACGAGGGCGGATCAATAAGTCCGTGACTTTTCGAACTTCCCTCATAGTTATATGAAATGCAACACTATTCCCAACAAGTACCACCTGTTAATAGACTACTGTCAAATTTTGAGCAAGTGTCATTTACTTTGCGTAAAAAATATTTAAAACCTGAATAAATATATTAAGATTATATTAATTTTTATATAATAACTTTGAATTTCAAAAATTTGGTTAGTTTTTTCGCATAACTATAACCACAAATCTGGGTTTTTGAGGCCAAATTTGGGGAATTTTTGTCGCGTATTTATATGAACATACCCTGGTTCCCTCTGAATCCACGGACTATATGTGCACGGAAGTCGATTTCGGGGAAAATCCTATAATGATTATTCCGAGTAGGAACCAATGGACAGACAAACTATTCGGTGGTGTATCGGTATTCACTGATGGATCCAAAATGGATACAGGCACTGGTGCAGGTGTTTATCTAGTTGAGGGAAACACCAGGAAGACGTATAGACTACCGGATAGTTGTAGCGTGTTCCAGGCGGAAATTCTGGGTATTCTTAGGGCCACAGAATTGATTGCAGGGAACATAGAAGTGAATACAGAGGTAACTCTGTATGTGGATAGCCAGGCAGCGCTGAAAGCCTTGAGGGGATACTTTGTCAAGTCTAGGCTAGTTAGCAACTGTAAGAAGGCTCTTAGGAGATTGATGAGAGATTACCATATCAGACTCTGCTGGGTACCGGGTCATTGCGAGATAAATGGCAATGAGGTAGCTGACGAATTAGCTAGGAACGGCTCAGCTTTGGATAGGACTGTAAGTAAAAGCGGTGTGAGACCATCTCTAGGTTTTTACTTCAGGTTAATTAGGGAGTGGATTCGGGATAGAACCAATCATGCATGGGAAAGTAGAACGGACTGCAGATTATCAAGGGTCCTATGGCCCAAACTTGATAGAGCAGATACAAATCTACTTTTGGGCATGAAAAGGGAAAACCTGAAGACTATGATAGGTATTCTGACAGGTCATTGTCCCATAGGGGGAATGATAGGGTATTGGGATAGAGGTTCCTCCGGTCTTTGCAGAATGTGCGAAGATAATGAGGAGCTAGAGACGATGGAACATATCATATGTCACTGTCCATGTCTACAACTAAGTAGGCAGAAATGGTTAGGCAGTCGATTCCTTGACGAATTGGACAGTATATCGACAATAGAGCTCGATAGACTAATAGGATTCGTCATGGGAAAAGGCTGGCTAAGAGGGGGTCGTTGGCTTAGAGCGAGCGACCTGGGGCGGTAGCACTTTTCCTTTTCTGATTCTTTCTATTCTCTTCTATACTTTTCTTGGTCTCAGCTTTTTTCTCTATCATTTTCCTTCCTGCTCTTTTCTATATCTCATCTGTAGTTTCTTTCTAGTTTCTTTCTATATTCTTTATGAAGGGACTCACAATGGACTTTTACGTCTCCGAGTGGATGCACAACCACTCTTATGAGTGCTGGGCAACCCTTCCCTACCTACTTACCTACCTATCTACCTACCTATGTCATTATAAAGAACTTGTTCAAGCAGTCCTTAATATCCTAATGATTACTGCAAACAACAAATATGTAGAATGTTTTTCGGTTACGAGTTTAACAAAAACCAAACTTCGAGATAGTACGCAGTATGAACTTCAGGAGACATTTTAACTCATTAATATCCAGTGTACCTGATTGAGTCAGCTTATATTTTTGAGATTTAAAGAGTTGCAGTTTTATTCTTTCATATTTAAATAAGACAGCGATTTAAAAGTAATAGAAATTTGGAGAATATATTAATGAATATATCAGAAAATTGATTGTGAATTTTCACTCTTCAGAAAAGAACAAAGCGTGTCTTAAGGTTTCGTTTTTCCTAATGTTCATTTTGAATTTGATTTTTTTTGATAATATGTTGCAGACATGTTAAATAATTCTAAATCTAAAGTTACATGTATGTTCCTCTGATTTACAAGATGGTGAATCTGAAGTTTAACATACATATAGTATATAATGTATTTACATACATATAGTTATGTAAAAATATGCATCCAAAAATGATCTCTATAAAAGGAAAGAACAAATACTTGTCAAAAACAAAAAAAGTAATAATTTTAAATGATTAAACGATTTTTTTCTTGAGTGGGTATTTTTATGGGAAATTTTTTTTAAATTTTGATGTTGGGCAAAACGAGTATCTGGCAGCCCTAGTTCTTCGAGCTTTGCATTAGCTACATGGTTTTAATTTGAAATCTGGAAAATTTTATGTAGATACCTGGTCAAGTACCAAACAAAACTCAATTTGAATAGTGAATAGTGTAGGTCGAAGACAGATTTCGGAGGAGGCTCCTTAGGCGTTTTTCAGTAATTTGTTATGGCGTTATTGATTATTCCGTGGCCAAATAATTCCTCTTCAATGATGTATTTCTGTTAAAGGAGTAACTTAAAAATGAAATAGACAAATTGTTATTTTTACTGTTTTTATAAAATATAATTCATAGAACTGCCGTTGTCGTCGTCGGTTGTATTTCAACAGTGTAAAATCTACAATAACAAAGAATACATCTATAATCAATAAACCATTTAATCATTAAAAATGGGTCGAATTCATCCCATACTCAATCATCTTCTAAAGAACGGAGTCTTAGTCGAAGATGAGTCTATAGTGAAATCTATACAAAATATAAATTTAGATTTCTTATTCAATGACCATGTGTACCGGTCATGTAAACGTGAAGGTACCAAATTATACAATAAGAAATTAAAAAGAGCAATTACATTGCGTAAATCACATCAACAAGTGCATTGATATCGCTTGGTTGATTCGGTCTCACATACATATATAATAAATCTCAACAAATTATAGAGGTGGAAGTTATACCGAATGATGGAATTAGTAATAATAGCTCCACACCAATTCTCCAAATGACTTATATTCCTTCAGAAACTACTGTAAATTCTAATCAACGCCCCATATCTGCTGTTGTTGATGACAGTGACTCATCATCGTAACTTACTTTAAATGCTTTTAATGGCACACGATTACCTCATATACAGCCAATACCGCCTAAAAGAGGCCAGTTGCTTATAGAAGATTTGCTATGACTCGGGATATTAAGGATAAGTACATAAAGCAGTTTAACTGGGACTGTCTATGTACATACAATGTGCAGCATAAGTCTTGGTACCCCAGCGAATATAAAACATTTTGTAAATTTTACCAAAAAAATATTTTAAAAATAAGCGTTTATTTAATAGTATCTTATGTATTTATTTATAAACTACAAATACAACAAAGTATTCAATTCTTTAACAAAATAAAATATAATAGCCCAACATTTACAAAAACTGAATAAAGTTGCTCAGCAAAAGTACCTCGTTAAAGGCTTGAATACTATATAAGAATTTAACGAATTATTTAGTTTTTAGGTGGTATTTAGGATTTTGTATGATATTTCTTAAGATGCTTTTATTTCTTGTAAACAATTTGTCATAGAGTGCTCATTTTTTTGTGTATACTACAATTTTTTTCTCCATACTCCGGAAAGTAATTTATTAGACAATTTTTATTGAAAAATTTATGATTTTACAATTGTTTTTTCTAAAAAATTCTACAATATTTAATAAGATTCATATTTAGACAACTGGGAATGTTTGTAGAATATAAAGCGTGTTGTATGCATGCCTCGTTTTCCCATCAGTTGCGGTGTGTTCAGGTTTATTGTCCTGTTGAAAGTAATAGTTCCGCATTTTTATTAAGATTTTCTTTGAAAATATTCAGGTACAAAGATTTATCCCTTATTTTATGAATAAGTACGTAAGTAAAAACATTAATGAATTCGCCTTATTTTTGTTCTTGTGCAACTGTTGTCACCTTCCATAAATTCGCATTCATTTTGACGTTTGCCTTGATAAACATTTTTCTAACATAGACACTATGTTACATTTTTTAAAATTTTTTCTGTTCATTTTCTTATTTTTTACTAGGGTGTACCAAAAATAATTTTAAAAAATCGTTACTTTTGTGGTTTTCACACACAATTTGAGTCAATAAGAAAGTTATAACTACAACCGAAAAAATTATTGTTTTTGGTCAAAGTTATTCTTTGTGTTAATCTTTGGATACCCTATCATAGTGTCTGCATTAGAAATTTTCTTTATCAAGACAAACGTTAACACGAATTTATGGAAGGTGGCAACAGTTGCACAAAAACAACAATATGGCATATTCCTTATTGTTTTTTATATATGCAGTTTGACAACTGTAACAATCAAAATAATAATCCACTGTTTAACTAAGGTTACCTTGTATATATTCGCACTGATTTTAACGTTCGTTTTGATAAAAATTTGCCTAATATAGACACTAGGTATACATTGACAAGTCTATGATATTCTTCCCAAAAAAGTCATGTTTTTATCTTGTTGTATATGTTGTAGAGTTGCCCGCACATTCTATGAATTCGCCTTGGTACGAGACATGATACAAAGCAGAGATAGAAAAGTTGATACGATAGTGTTTTTTTGTTGCTATTTAATATTCAAATGTACCGTAGTACTCCTCCGAGAAATTTGATACTATTTAACGATTTGTTGATTTGCAACTAGATTCAAAATTGAAGTTTTTTCAATGACAATGCATTTTGAAGATAATTTCAAATAATTTAATTTTTGAATAAATTTGCAGCAATAGCATTTTGTGTATTTTTCTCTCTAATCAGGCCATCAATTCTGATTTACTTGCATATCATTCACTTGGTGTGCGGAAGTAATTGTGAAATTTAGAGGACCAAATGCATGATCTATTGAAGTTTTTATGAGCTAATTCAAGTTTATAGGACGAATAAACCGATCTTTGCTTTATCGATATCTAAAATGGTAAAAAATTAAAACTTAAGAGATCGCTTTAAAGGAATTTATCATTGAAAATTTCTTTCGATTCCACTTTCGATACTGAATTTAGTTTCAACAACAAATCCAAATGTATTCATATTTTATTATAATATTTTCCCTGAATAAAAACGAAATAAAGATCGTGTAGTATAATATTTATTTAACATGATTATTTATAGAAAGTCTTAAAATGTCACAATTTTGTTATGGCTAAAAGTTATGATTATTCATGTGACTCTGTCATAACTTCGTATTCTTAACATTCTTAACATGCCACGTAAGTAGGGTTTGAGGTCCGGGAATTTCCGGGCAGTAAATCCCCTGATTTTCCGTCAAAATACTTTAGGAAATTCGGGAAAACGGAAAATTAAATATTCTCATTGTTTTATTCTATAATTTTATTCTATAATTCTATAGCAAATATTTTGCAATTTTTAGCACCTTATATCAATGAAAGATTGACGTTTCTCTAAACATGGTACTTGCAAGAGTTTAAAGCATATAATACAACTAGAACGTTATCTGAGAGGAACGGAATTAGGTTTTTTCTATCATATATCTATGTATCTGTTTATCTATGATTTAACGAATTTACTTACAAATTGTTTCACATGAAATTTTAAATCAACTTTAATTTTTGTCATGTTCAAATTTTAGATACTTTAGTTTTATAATAGAATTGTTGAAATGAATATTAAATAAGTTGGATTTCGAAAATACTCAATATTATAAAAAAAAAAATTACTTCGCTGACAGATTTTTCATTGCAACACAACCCAGCAAACATTTTCTATCGAAAGCGTAACTATACCGACACACTGGGAAGTTGATATGCGTCGCTTTTACTATCGAATTCTGATCTACTTAGTAACACCGTTCGGGAAGAACTGTGCCACTAAGCGATAGTTCCTTTTGAGTAACCCTTTAGTCAGTATTGAACGTTACGTAAAACGCATATAATGAAAGGTGCTAATTCGAATCTTCAAATCAAAGAATTTTTAAATTATTTTGCATAAAATTTTTAAAATAATAGTGCCAGTAATACTTACATTTTAAAATAAAATTAATTGCACAATAATATTTTCAATTCAAATTAACATTAAAAAAATAAATAAATAAATTAATTAAAAAAGAATACTAAGAAATATTTTAAGTACAAAATTAGAAAAGAATATTTGTTTCTTTCAAATTTAATGAATAATAAAATAAGAATAATTATTAATATCCTAATTTATTTTTTAAATAACAAAAATAACACTTCCTTGTATTTATTACAGAAAATAATGAAATTAATTACACAAAAAGATTTTGAATTCAAATTAACATTTAATATCTATTAGAATATTTGCAAAATTTTCTGCAATTATTAGTATGTTCGGCGATAATGTATGATTTTTAGAAAGGTTATGATGATCGCATTATAAAAAGTGTAATTCAATAATTCCACCATGTTTTTCAGTAATATAATATACGATTTCTAAATATTACAAGGCTACATTATTATTTATTCTAATTTTGTGTTGAATTTTCTATATAACTAAAATAAATAAAATTTTTTTAGTTAATATTTTTCTAAAATCACCAGTTTTGCTACAGAAAAACAATTTCACTTTTTATAAGGCGAACACCATATATTTTCTTAAAATCATACTTTCTCGCTGAACAAATAGCTGACTACAATATTTATAACAAATTTTCTCCAATTTCTCTTTCAAATGTTTCTATTTTTATAAAGGGGATTGATTCTGTTTATTAAAGATTACATGGTATTTTAATCATTTCTATTCTCTATTATAAATTTTAATGATGATGTACCATTTTAAATCATTATTTAAATCTCATCTTGGCCATGAAAGTTTTTTCAATCATTTTTGGCAATATTTAAGATTTTTTAAACTCAGAAATAAATACCGATACTTAACCAGAAATTACGACAATCTACTCCACATTTCAATCATTACAACAACAAAACAATTGTTTCAAAATATTTAATAACAACAACAATGTTTTGAATTCTTTTCAAACTTTAAAAAAAAATTGATTTAAAGTTTAGAAAATTATAAATAAAATTTTGAATATTATAAACTCCTTTTCAAATTTAAAATGCAAAAATTCAGCTCTGCTAAAATATTTTTCGGATACTCTAAAACGATGCATTTTGATTGCTGTATCTACAAATTTTAATCTTCCACAAAATAGACTTGTAAAATCGAATTTTTAATATATTTTTAATTTTTTGTTGTATAGAAAATTATTCTGAAAATTAGCGACTTGTGCCGCGGGCATGTCATATATAAGTCAAACTCCCACACTTTTAAAAAATGTTGTTTAGGTTATTAAGAATTTTATGTAAAACAAAATTTTCTGTCCATGTTCTGGCCCTCCAATTGTTAATAACGTATTTTATTTATGAAATGAAAATGTTTTCCAAATGTATTCGCTTGCCCAGAACTAGTTGAAATATTGATGATTTCTTTTAAATTATGATAAACGCTACCTTATTTTCTTAATTTAACTTTTATAAGTAAAACTTACGAATTTTTTGTTTCACTATGAGCTACATAAATAATTTTAGTTAATGTCCATATTTTTTCATTCTAATCACATCAAAATTTATATTTTTACTAAGCAAAATTATATTGTTTCTGCTTGTTCTTTTCTTCATTATGAAATGTAAACAATCGCAAAACTCATGATTTTAAGATAAAATTTCGAACCTAATGTTTGTTGTTTTTGTAAAGTTTTGCACGTTCTACTACTAATCATCTCAGAGTGCCAAATTCGACAGATTATGTGGATTGATAAAAGGCAATCTTCCAAATGCTAGCAAAGGTGTTGAAAATTAGTATTTTCGCTTTTGGATAACTGTAACTATTATCCAAACAACTTCTAATAGTGATAAAAGAAGTTACGTTTAGAAGATTCAATTCGTATACTAATATATTTTGTTATTGGAAAATTGAGAGAAAACTTCTATTGCACGTCTAAGAGTGGCGAAGAAGTGAGCTATTTCGAATAAGACTTCACTAAATGCTTGCAGGGAAGTAATGTATATGTAAATGCTAGATGTTAATGTTATAACTTCAAAATACTTATCATAAAACTAATTTCATGTTGTGTTCATATGTATATGGGTTTATTTTCCTTAGATTTCTAAACATTATGATTGATCCGAAAAACATTGTTGCGGATCAATTTTTAGTATTTTCCAGATTTATATTTAATTTAGTAAGAATTTATTTGTATAAAATATTTAAAATTTTTTAATTTTAGAAATGACGTTATCCTTTCGTGAGCTGGTCTTTTTTTTGGGTTTTTCATATTTCGGCCAAAGGAAATATGCAAATTTGATATCGCAAGAGAGGTCTTTATGACATAACAAAAATTTAGGACAAGGTCCAAATAATTCTGAAATTTTTTTTTTCACCAAAAATTTAGATATTTGAATTTTTTACCCAAAATATTTCAAAAAATAAGACCAAAATAATACAATATAATCCTCTAGCAGTAATATTTACCTAAACAGTTTTTTACGTTTTTTAAAATTCGAACTTGTAAACAAATACATTTCTTAGCATAATTTTTGTAGGTATTTCACTTAAAATTAATTTGATTCGTTGTTAGTAGTAGAAGTATGAAGTGTTACGCTATGTTCACATATAGTTTTTTTTTTTTTTTTTTTTTTTTTTTTTTGAAAAACATTCGAGTTGTTTAATTAACACACAAAAAATTTACTAAATTTCCATACAGGAAAGAAATTTTTAGTATTTTTACTACATAGAAATTTGTTGGAAAAAGAATTTGTAAAAATTGTCAAGCAGTTTAAAAACAAAAAATTAAGAATTATGAATGAAATTTATATTTGTTCATAAATTTTATTTGTTTAAAAATTTTATTTTTTGAATTAGAAAGTGTTTGTGGGTGGAATTTTTGTATATGTAAAGAAAAAATTTGTGAAATATTTTGGCAAACGAAAAACAGGCCAAAAGGAAAAACACTATAAAATGATATGTGAACAGTGATGTTTAAATTCTTTGTGTTTTTCAAAAAAACAAGTCAAATACTAATTTGTGTGAACATAATATTATATATCATTAAAAAGCTTATAAAAATGCAAACATTTTGTTGCTAAATTCATTTAATTTCTCCTCATATAGAAACATTTGTATATGAAGGAAAATATGTTTCGAAAAATTTGAACAAGTTCGAATTTTAAAAATGCAAAAAACCGTTTCGGTATAATTGCTAGAGGATTATATTGCATTAGTTTGGTCTTATTGCAAAAATTTCGGACTTATTTGGACATGGTCCCAAATTTTTTTTATGTCATTAAATGTACTTTCCAAAGACCTTTCTTGCGATAGCAAATTTTTATATTATTTCTTTGGCAGAAATATGAAAAAAATTCGATCCAGCTCACGAAAGGATAACGTCAAGACAAAACGCATCTTAAAATGAAGTAAATTTTTATTTGAGCTGCAAACATCAATACTTTTCATTAAAATCTCTTTTTTTAAATCTCTTTTTATGATACTCACAACTGTTCTTATTGCGTATATACCAGGTCATAGAGTACAACAAGAAGTTTATGTGAAAGGCACTTCGAACCAAATTTTCCAAAAAATTACTTATTTTTTTAAAAACACAAAAACAAAATATATGTAACTACATGTATTTTGTTGTTGCATGAATTATGTTGTTGACAATTGAATCAGGTTTTTTTCTCTCACATAAATATCTAATTATTAATTTATGTACCAAGTCTTATTTTTGGAAACTAAAAATTATAAAATTTTAGCTTGTGAATAGGAATTTTAAGACTATAGTCACAATTTATATGTTATAACTAGGGATTTTAATGCAAATGCATGTTTTTTTCTGGAGTATTTTAAAATATAGTTATTTATCCGAATCAGATATTTTACTAAAAAATGGCAAGGATTTGTTAGTGCATATTTTTGTATATTTTTCTTAATAATTCACACAATTTTACATTTTTAAAAATTTTTTCACTTTTTTAAATTTTTTATATTTTAGTTTTCTATTCTTCGTTATGTGGTAAAACGTGCATAACAGGTGTTCTACTAATTTCTAACTTGGTAGGGAAGGACATTAATTAAAATTAAATTCTCTCATATTTATCGGATGCGGCTCCATATATCGTAAAATCAGCAAAAGCCATTACGATTTTTTATCAACAAATTTTGCATGTAACCTGCTTAGCCCACGCATTTTACCGAGTAGCAGAGGAGGTTCATAATAATTTTCATAACATTGATTTGTTGATTTCATATGGAAAACAGATATATTTGAAAAATAAAAAAAAAACGCTTTTGTTCAAAATAAAATATTTTTCTTATTTGTTAAAAAAATAAAACAAGCATTTTATGTTCAAAATAAGTTTGTACTTTAAAAAAATGTTTTTGAAAAAAGTTTTTTTTTTTATGTACGAAAAAACTTCTTTTATATATTGTAGAAATATCAAAATAGAAATAAGTGGAAATTTAAGAGTTGCTTAGGCGGGTCATCGCAAACAAAAACATATTGTCACTTTTATTATGTATGTTTTAAATATTATAGAAACATCATTTGAAAATAAGAAATATTCCATGTTTTGTTTTACAATTTACATTTTATATAATTACCCAAAAGCAAAATAATACGAAAGTGATTCGAATTCGTATTGGAGAAACCGGTTTTCAAGTAGTTCGAATAGTTGGAATTTTGAAAAACCGATTGCTGTTTCAGAAATTCCGGAAAACCGGCTAACCCATTTTTTGCAGAAGTAAATATTTTTATCGAAAGACTGTAAACAACTCAAAGTAATTTTAAGGAACAAGTTTTAATTAGGTTAAGAAAATAATAATAAAGTGCTTCACTACTCCTTTTGATGCCTTATTTAATATTTACTTTATATGGATGCCACTAATATTTCTGGATATCCTATTTTTATTTCTTAAATGCAATAGATAGCTCCTTAGATATTCCATGATGAATATTTACTTTGTATTGGCACCCAAAATTATTTGCTTGTATTTTCATTTTAAATTATAGAGGTTTTTGAAAAATTTATTCCTAAAAAACTTTAATATTTTTTCTGCAAAAGTTCTTTTGATATATGATATTTAATATTTTCGTTGTTTGGGGGCTACCATTTCCCCCCACACAACTATACAGGTTGCGTGTGTCTTAATTTACCGACTTTTGAAATTTTATCGAAACTCCTTCTAGAATAGTTCATTGGGTTGTAAAATATTAGTGAAATCGGATATCGTTACCCGTGTCGCATTTTACCTGAAGTTTGTATGGTGCGTTTATATAGGGAAAATATGGATTTTTTACAGTTTTTAGAAAAATGTTGCTATTAAGTACTTTGTTTTATTACAAAATGTTAAAAAATCGTAATTTGCATATAATTATTTATCAAAAAAGTCGTAAAGAGAATAATCGGTTAAAAATGTTAAAGTTATTACGAATTCCCCAGACCATTAAAGTATTTTAGACCACTTGTGTAAGGAGTGTACAAACAAGCTTTTATTTTTTTGAGAAATGTTTAAATAAAATGCTATTTTTAATTAAATTGTGTTTTTTAAAAAACAAGTCAAAAACTAATTTGTGTGAAAATAGTATTATATATAATTAAAAGGCTTATAAAAACGCATATTTTGCTTCTATATTCATTTAATTTTTCCCCATATACAAACATTTGTATATGAAGGAAAATGTGTTTCGAAAAATTTAATTTTGTCATTTTTATAAAACTTTAATTTCATAATCAAGGCATTAGAAATACTTAAATAGCAGCACAAAGTATCCAAAAACATTTTTGATGAAGTCATTCAAAATTAAATTTTGTATATAGTAGATAAGCTCAAGAGACAAGTAAACAACTTATTTTTTATTCGAAAGTCATACAAAATTACATATTTATCATTTTTATGTATATATAATCAAGCTTAATATATAGTATATTATTTGACTTCCATAGTATGCCGACAATATAAAATTAATGTAATTTTCATTAATTTCTTTTCAATTTAAAATTTAATTTTTCGTCAAAAAAAAAAAAGGAAAAATGTTCATTAACATATAAAAGACCTAATTTTTCATATGGACGATTTTTTGACGATATCAAATAGTCGATTTGACGATTTTTTCTCAAAATTTGACGAGTTTTTATCTGGCAACCATGCAAAGAACTTGTTTGTGAGTAGAGAAATGTTGTTGTACGAAAGATACCTTCTCTCATTTTTTTTATTCTTTGGGACGGGCTATTTATAAACTGTGGTACAACGTACAGTGGTGCAAAATCGATTTTTTTTGTTTTAATAAATCTGTAAATTCTAATCGGCTGGTTGGATTAATATAAAATTTTACATATCTGTAGCAGATGAGTGTATAATTTTAATTTTGAATGGAGGAACCTACATAGCGGAGCTATTGGGTGTCAAAATAGGGTATTTAAATGATAGAGTCTGCAATTCGATTCTGGCCCACTATACGATGTTAGTTAGCTGCAGGGTTTTCAGATTTTTTGGGTCTCTGCCGCCAAATTGCTAATCAGAAATCGCCAAAAATTTACAAATTTAAATTTTATTTGGTTTTTAAAGAAAAAATAAAAAATAAACAACAAGTTTTAGTGTCATATAATTTCTAGTGATTTAAATTTCGTATAAATTATATATGTAAATTCAGCTTCAACGAATTTTCGAGCGAAATCCTGACATTTCTCTATATAAGTTGAAGTTGAATTTATAAATTAAAGCCCTTCGTTCAGGCAAATACTGAAAATAGTCGATTTCTAGTAAGAATATGTAATGGTATTTTTCCACAAATACTTAATTTATAAATTTTTTTAAATTATTCAAATATCCACCACTTCGCCAAAAATTCGGCATGTCGCCAAACGGAAAATTTGGTCGCCAAAAGCAATTGGTTAGCTGCATGAATCGGGTTATCTGTTATTTTTTGACGAGCAAAAAATATTGGTATCTCTTTTTTATTTATTTGTTTAATAGCCAATGAAATTATAATTTCTTACAGGTTAGAATATGTATTATTCTTACATCATCAGCATATATTAATATTCTTGAATTTTTAATACAAGTTGATAAATCGTTTATAAATATTAGTAATAATAAGGGGCCAAGATGACTACCTTGCGGAGCACCGGATAAAACAGTAATTGTTTTCGATATGCATTCGCTAAATAATACACATTGGCATCTATTTTTAAGATATGTAGAAATCCATTTAAGGAAAACAGAGAAAATCCGAGATTATCCAATTTGAACAATAGAGATCATGATTTACTTTATCGAAAGATTTACTGAAATCTGTGTATATTGCGTCTGTCTGTAAACCGGGAATTAAATGCAGTTATGCTGAAATGGCGAAAGATAACAAACAATTTGATGCGAAAGGATTTCAGTAACTATCTTTTCGAAATGTTTTGGAATAACACTTAATTTAGCAATACCTCTATAATTGGAAATGTTGGATCTGCTTCCGGATTTAAAAAAAGGTATAACATAAGATTTCCTCCAAGCTTCAGGAAAATGATCACTAAATATTGATATGTTGAATTGGAGATATAAGAGAATGAACATTTTATAAGAACACTGTTGGAACACCGTCAGGTTCAGAATCAGAATATTTTAGATTCTGTACAGCTCTCAGTACCATCGATTTATCTAATGTTGGACAATTTATTAAGGTCGCAGCTGGTATTTGATATGGATAATTGGAAAGTTGATGTAATTCTTTATCAGAATAGGCGGATGAGAAGAAAGCAGCAAACATATCGCAAATATCTCCAAATTTCATCATGGATGGATATCCAGAGACTCGACGCTTACAACTTACAAACTGGTAGAAATATTTTGGATTATTTTTAAAGTTTCTTTTCACCTTAAAAAGATAATCATTGCAACATTAGATATTTTCTGAATTGTAAACTGATCTTGATATGGAGTATCTCATATAATCAATGGATAAACCCGACTTTTTATATTTTCTATAATGTTTGTTTTTCAAATTTTTCAAGCCATTGAGCTGGTTTGCATTCCAATGGGGTCGATGTGCAATTTTTTTTTGTCATTGGTATTGATTTTTTAAAACAATACCAATACCAATTTATTCAAAATGATGTCAATATTACGAGGGCATACTTTATTGTTGGGAATATATTCAAACCAATTTTAAGATGTATTTTGCTTAATATATAGACAAAGTTATATTTCTATCACTTTCTCTAACCTCTACCTACATTTTTTATACATAAACTGTGATACCTTTGTTTATACTCTGTGGTGGATATTGCAACTGAACAGAATGTATATTGATATCGCATCAGATGTCCTTTGCTTAGGTGTAATGAACGATGATGTCGATGACGTCAACTTTGACAGCATTTTGAAACTCTATTTTTCGACTGTTACTTTCTAATGTTTAGTCTGTAACAATTTCTATGGTGATGCCATGACAGACAAGAATTACAGTATTTTGTTTTTACTAAATTCTTTGTATTTGTAAAAAAATATTTACAATATAATATAGAAATGAAGAGAAAAATTATAATAATTTAAATTTCTAGTTAAATAGTATATTCAGCCCAATTGATCCACTGTGCTATAATGGTGAAAAAAGTATTTTAAATATAGTAAAAGCGTTAATAAAAAACTTTAATGTTTGAATTAAATAACTATTTATTACCTTCATACGCATATTACATACATTAATTTTTATACATATGTAGTATATCGAAAACAAATACTAAATTCTTAGCTACAAATATTTTGATTCATTTACCTTTCTGGCAACAATCAATAGTAGTAGTAATAGTATGTAAATCGAGAAAATACAACTCAAAAAAATAAAATTTAATCTTACAAAACTATACAGAACAAATAAAAAAATAATTGTAAAAAATCTACTAAAAATAACTTAAAAACAAAAATCCACATACAATTTAAGGTTCTTTCAATTTCTGTTAATTTAAATATTGTATATTGTAATAATAATATAAATTATATCTGGTATATATAGGTTTGATATCGTTTTTAATAACTTGATTTAATTTGACACTTTAATTTTTTTCCGTGTAGCCAAATTCAAGGAAACATTTAATTTAACACTCTTCCGTTGCACAGAGGCCGAAGGACGAGCGGACGAGCATGCGAACGTACACACGCCACAATTTGAATGTAGATCTAAATTGAAAATTAATTAATAAAAGAAAATAATTTATGCATTTTAAGGGTTTTCGGGCGGTTCATCCGGTTGTAGTAGATTTTGGGGAGCATTATCATAATCGGTTATAACTTTTGTATGATACTCCTCGTGTATTGAATTTGACTTTGAGTCCTCGTCAATAAGAATGTCAGGAGGCGGTACCATTTCATTATTCGAGCCACGATTTTCCATATTGGGTATATATTCAACAGTGGCATATTCCGTTTTAGGTACATTATTATTTTTTCCATCGGGTGGCATAACAGATGGTGGTGAATCATCCATGTTTAAGACCAAAATTGAAGGTGGTTTTTGAGTGATTGCATCAGCATTTATCTCGCTTGTGGGTAATTGCATGTTTAAGGTTTCTTGAGTGGAGTTTAGGGATGGTAATAAAATCGAGATGTTGGGCTCATTGTTGGCATTTCCAGTTGCATCCTGTATGTCAAGTGCTTGTATTAAAGTTTCATTATTAACGGTTTCGTTTAAGTTTTCAATAGTTTCATTAAGATGGATTGCTACTGTAGTAGTTGTAATTGTTGGAGATTCTGTAGTTGTAGTAGTCGTTGTGGTAGTAGAAGTAGTTGTCGTCGTTGTTGTTGTAGTTGGCTCTAAAATTTTAATAGCCGGTGCTAAAATCAATGGCTTCATGTTGGCCTGTCCAGCCAGAGGAGCAAACAATGGTGGCAATAAATTGTCTGCCTTCTTCAGTAAATCCGTAGAAGGTAAAATTACCGGTATTACTTGTTGGGAAAGATCATTAGTCGGTACCATTAACACGAATTGGCGCTTCTTACATACATCTTCATAGGCCTCAAAACATTTAGTACGCAAACGTATACGTTTTTCAGTGTTAGCCATTAAAGGACAATATTCATCCAGTAACATTTTACAGTGGAATGGATTATCTGTTTAAAATAAGAAAAAAATCAAAATATTTATTAATTAATTATTAATCTGTTTTTTAAGTTACAATAGTCTGAAAATTTTATTACCTTCCAAATAGAGTTCCAATTTTCCGGGTACATTATGATTCATACAGTTTGTTTTAGCCACCAACTCGTGAGAAATGCTTACAATTTGGTTATTTGTCAAATGAGCTTGACACAAAACGGGTAAACCATGGAAATCCTTATCGAGTACGGTTAAATTATTATAGTCCACTTTAAGTAGTTTCAAACTGGGAAGCACTGTCTGCAAAAATGTATTGAAAACATGAATTATTATCCTCCATTTAAAGTTTAATGTTGTTAAAATATAATGGATATTTTGATTTACTCACCGTTTGCATTTCCCTTAATGTCAATAGCTTATTATGCGATAGTTCTAAGATTTCCAATTTCTCCAAGCCTATAAAATCTTCTGGGAGTATACGTTCTATCTTATTGTGGGTTAAACCCAAAATACGCAAACTATTTAAACCCATTAGAGCACCATCTAGATTTGTTAACTCATTGAAATCTAAATAGAGTTCGACTAAATAAGAATTTTTATCGATATTATTCTCTTGGCTACCAGACAACTTGCGTATGCGATTATTAGATAAATCTAATTGTTTTAGACTCATTAAACCGCGTATTTCATCTATGGAAAATTCCTCAATTAAATTAAATGAAAAATTTGCTTTGGTAAGTCTTTGTAGAGGCAACAGTGAACCATTTATCGATTTAATATTATTACTGGCTATATATAACTCTTCCAACTTGGTAGCCATTTGGAATTCATCGCGTGCCAATGATTCGATTCGATTGTTGAAGACATAAAATTCATTCAAATTCTTTGCATTCCTTAGCACACGATCCAGAGATACGAGATGATTGTGTTGTACATGCAATGTTTCCAACTTATCCATGTATCGCATTTGTTCGGGCAAGTGTACCAACATATTGTTTTGGGCCATAATTAATTTAAGCAAATTCGATTCGGGTAATTCATTTTCCAAAGTGGTAATACGATTCTTATTTATAAACAATGATTCCAATTTGTTAAGTTTTCGTAAGGTACCATTTAAGCTTTCAATATTATTACGGCCCAAATGTAATGTGACCAGACCAGGAGGAAATGTTGCACGATCAAGACGCGTCAAATTGTTAGTTGGCATAAAGAGATTAGTCAGCATCTGTGTGCCCTTGAAATCGTCTTGCAGTGCTGATCGTATACGACATCTTCCTATATCGAGTGTCTTAACAACTGGCATATGATTAAGCATGTGCTTTGGAATTTCTTCAAGTTCATTGTCACCAAGACCCAAATACTCAACATTTGATAACCCTCGAAATGGTAATTCAGGCACAGATCTAAAATTAAAATAAAGAAAGTGAAAATAAATTATATACTTAAGTATCTTATATTGTACATATGTTAGAATAAGTATTTTTGTTTTTAAAATATATACATTAAAGTGCATCGACTTTGTATATTTACAAAAAGTGCTGCAAATATACCCTCCTAAAATTAAAGATTAATATGTTATAAAATAATCCCAATGTATTTCGGTTCAATTATTTCGTTCACGTGAGCTGGATAAAATAGCTCCAAAAATGTGGTTTTCAATAAATTGTGTGCACAATTTTTAACTTTTTGTAAAAAAAAAACACATGTCGACTTATAACGTTATCAGCAAAAGTTTTTTTTTTAAATTAGTTTTCATTCTCGTAAAATTAAGATTTTAGTAAAATTTTATAAAAATTTTTTTAAATGCTATTTTATTAAATTTTGAATATTTCGGACATTTTCCACTGTAATTTAGAATTTAGAGCGTCATTGGAATGGTCTTATTCAGTACAATTGATACATATACTCATTTAATCCTTTAGTAACAAAGGTAATATTTTGGGGTCAAAGGTACATAATAGTTTAAGTTAATTTTTTTTGGCAAATAAATGGTTATTTAAGAAAAATGTCACAAGAAGCATATATTTATCAAAAAAAAAAAAAAAAAAAAAAAAATAATAATAATAATAAATAAATAAAAAAATAATAATAAAATAAAAAATAACAATAATAATAATAATAATAATAATAATAATAATTATAATAATAATAATAATAATAATAATTATAATAATAATAATAATAATAATAGCGACTAAACTTCAAAGACTTTCTTTTACTGGATTATTGCCGCACTTTTAAAAGAATTTATTACATTTTTCATAAATTCATTGATATTTGTAAGTACAATAAATACTACCATACAACTTATTTGTTGAATTGGAAACCAAATGTATAAATTGACCCTTTTGCTTTTAAAGGGTTAACTCAATAGTATCAGAATAGACCCTTTAAATGGTATCTTAAAATCCAATATATGTTGAAAAATGTCCGAAATATATACAATTACATGTTTAAATAAGGAAAATATAACAAAAAGTGTTATATTTCGCGGATGAAAAGAGATGTAAGAATTACTAAAATTTACATATATTCCAAGTGTTAATATGTCTCTATAATATTTTTAAGTTAATTTTCTTATAACGAAGATTTTTATAATGCTATTGAAAAATATCCGTATTTTTGGAGGTGTTTTAAAAATGGTCCAGCTCACGTAAATGAAAACATTCAGAAGTAATATTTTGAGAATCACACAAGAACATACCAATCTTCATTTTTAGAACAATACATTTGCAATTTTTTTTCATAAGGCACTTTAACATACGAGTACATATGGTACATAATTTAATAACGATTTCCAAGTCATAAACATTGAACATAAACAAATATTGAACGATAAGAATTACTTTAACAAAAAAAGTACTCAAACGGAAAATATTTTGAAAATTTACAAAGTCATTAAGATATGCAATTTAAAAAATTATAAATAGAAAAAGAAAGTCTGGTATCATATGAAGAAAAATATTTTTGGTTGCTTTGAAGAAAATCAGACAATCTAAATCTTGATTGTAGGCACGTATAATAACCATGTTTGCATTTTATGTTAGATTTAGAAGAGTAAATTAAAAAATTGCAGATTTATTAAGTCACTTTAATATACATACATATATTTTAACTATTTGCTAAATATTTTTCCAAATTATAAAAATAATAAAATAAAAATATAAGGGAATGCAAATAAAAGTATCTAATTTTTCATTAGCATAAATTTCAGTCTTGGACACACAATCGTCATATATTTTGCTTTTAAAGGGTTGACTCAATAGTATCAGAATAGACCCTTTCAATGGTATCTTAAAATCCAATATATGTTGAAAAATGTCCGAAATATATACAATTACATGTTGAAATAAGGAAAATATAACTAAAAGTGTTTATCTTTATATTTCGCGAATGAAAAGAGATGTAAGAATTACTTAAATTTACATATATTCCAAGTGTTAATATGTCTCTATAATATTTTTAAGTTAATTTATTATATTTTTAAGTTAAATTATTTATAAAAGAAAAAGAATAGTTTTTTATTTACAAATAACTTTATTTGTAAATAAAAAGTGTGTATAAACTAAGTAATATTTACAATAATGGTTAATTTCGAACTTTACATCTCCTACTTTTTCAAAATAAGTTATAAACAGGGAAAGCACAAATATGCTTTAAAAAGTGTTTTATGCGCATTAAATATGCAGTAAAAAACGAAAGATATGCTATAAAAACGCGAAAATTTGTTCTTAAAAAACAAAATAAAATGTAATTTACCTAAGTAGATTGGTTCAGATAATATCAAAAATATTCATATGTAAATTTACATACAAGGCTTTCATTCAAAAAATAAATTGTTTTTACAATATTAACTGTTGCTATTCGGGCAAATTAAAAGGCTATTACGTTTTCTATATCATATTTCAAAAATGGTTTTAGTAAAGATCAATTAATCTGATTCTAGAAATCAAACTTCTCAGAGATTTTTAACCAATTTTAGCAGTATCCATTAAAATTAAATTGAAATAAGAAATATTTTTGGATTTATTATTTTTTCTATACATCAAAAGTCAAATTTTATAAACTTCCCATGAGGTGTAATAAAATTATCTTCAAATATGATCTAAAATGGGTGAAATATACAAAAATATGCTCTTACAAATCGATGCCAAAATGCTTTATTTGTCCTAAAACGGATAAATATTTGATCGATGGCTTCGTTCGACGTACAGAAAAAAATGCAATTGCACATTTGTAGTTTCCCTGGTTATAAATATAATTTTTCTTGAATGTAATTACTTAGCATTCGTCATTTTCCTCTCTGTTTATTTTTTTAATAAAACAAATACCAATACCTCTTATTACTACCAACACCTGCAAATTTGCTGCACTTGAAACAGTTATTATACCATTAAACTTTTTTAATTTGTAGTATTTATTATCATTAAAAGCTGCTTTATCAAAGCTGGAAACCACCAAATCTAAACCAAAGATTCGGAGTATGTAAGGTAGAACTATGAGCATTCGCCATTTTTTTGTTTATATTGCTCCCTACTTATAACCGTGAACGATATCGGTAAACTTTCTTTTGTACTAAAATCTTAGACATGTTGGTATTAATTTAAGTCCTTTTGATCTAGACAATCTCTCCGCTATGTTCAGTTTTTATGAATTTCTGAAGTAAGCACAAACGGCGAAACTAAAAAATCGCTTGCTCATATATGTTCTTTTATTTTGAGAGGAAAAGTATATTATGGCCTCTTAGCGACCATATAATGCGCTAACATTTTCTGAGTTGAAACATTTTGCCTCTTTTTGCCCCACGGAAGGATACACTTGTTTTTCTTACACTTTATTTAACAATATGAAGTTATTTTATTTTTTAAATTTGTATTCATAATATTATCATGATAGTAGCATTTAAATAGCTTTTTTTTAATTGTGACTCTCTGAAGGGCCTATTATATGAAGGCGATTGTCAGTTAAAAACCGATGGTCATTCAATTGGTCAATAGGCTTTCGACTTTCGCTAAAGTTAGAGTGATTTTTAGAAGTGAGCATGTATAGAAGCTATGGTCAATTATGGACCAATCTTCGTGAAATTTGTCAATTTACGCTTATAAAAAACTAATTTTTGCTGAATTTGTATTGATTTCTATTTCATGATTAAATAGATAAATAAATAAAATACAACAATCTCTGTATTTCGGTTCTACTATTAAAACCAAATTCAAGTTGAAGTGAAATAGAACGAAATATTAAAAGATAAATTTATAAAAATCGATGCCTTTTAAGCGAATAACTTTACACAGCAACGTAACGTTAATATTTAATATTTACTTTTATATATATTATACTTATTTCTTCCTGGGTACCACGAAATTCTTGCTTTATTTTCTGGAAATTGAAAAAGTCCGGGAAATTAGGAATCCTAAATGTAACCCATGTCGACTATTTAAAATATTTGCAAACAATGCAGGTACATAGAGAAATACAATTTCTTGAGTCATAAAAAATTAAAAGAGTTCACAATCACTTAAAGAACCCTGGTAGAAGAAAAAAGTGAATTTTCAAATTGTAGGACCGCAGACAAAATAATACTAATTTTACTAGAAAATAGCTACAAATATGCCAATTCAGCGCATTTTAACAAAATGTCGCGAGTTTTACTTTCATTAATCTATGAATAAGTAGATAGTTATGTGAGAGAGAAAAAAAAACATAATTTAATTGTCAAAAACTTAGTTCACCCAACAACAAAATAAATAGTAATTTTTGTTGAGTCAAAACGGGCTCATCTAGACTCTACTTGACAGTTTGCCAAATGTGGTCACATACATATATTTCGTTTTTGTGTTTTTTTGAAAAACAGAGGAATTTTTTTTAAAATTTAGTTTCACGTTATAGCACATTCAGACCGAAGTTACAAACGAAATCCAGACTGTTCCTATTGGCTAAATGATATTTGATGTAATTTCGTGAACAAACGATTGATTAAAACATAATGTTTTTGTCAATAAAATACTGTTTTTTGGTTATAAAGTCATTTTATTTATGTTTATTTTCTGTTCTTTTGTCATATTTTGCGTAAAAATTAAACAAAATAATTGTTAAATTTTACTAATTTTTTAATTTTGTGAAAAAAGTTGTCAACTGTTTCTTTACATCTCACTGTTAAAATATGTTGCACATAGTTGAAAAACAAAAAAGATATTTTTTCAACCAAGTTCAGAGTTGCATGAAAATGAGCACCGTAATTTTAATGCCCAAATTACACAAAGTGATGTAATTTCGCAATTGTCAAAATGTATGGGAAATTACGTAATTTCATGACCATTCCCAAAATAGAGTGTTACTTTCAGAATAAATTTACAATACAAGCAAGAAATTTAAAATTTGTTCGTTCATATCTCTTGTTTTTTTTTTTTTGTTGTTTATCATATTTTGAATTTTTTAATGATAAAATTTTAATTTGACAATATCTTATAAAGTTTTAATTTCACACAACAGAAGTAAGAATTTTTCTCACCAGAGAAAAAATTTTCCACCATAGAACATTATTATTGTTTTCATTAATTTTCGAGTTCACCAAAAACTAAAACGAGTTTTTCAATTTATTTCGAAATACAATAATATTCCTTCAAAATTCTTTGCTTAAAGTGATATTTGAGGTGTCTATCCATACTCTCAAATCCATCGAATAAATGATGTATCATAATGTAATTATAAAGTGGCCACACATCTACAAAAATAATAATTGCTTGTATTTTTTTGTTAGTGCAAAACCACTGCACATAATGTTAAAATGCTATGAAGAGAAAATGAGTAAATGAAGAAATATGAATGCAGAAAGAATTTGACATTTTTTCATGTACATACAGAGGTATGTACATGAAAAAATTGTAAATCAGTTGGGCAAACGAGGTCGCTTTCTTATTACACTATGAGATTTACTAGCAATTTTTCAGATTTTTCCAAACATGTTCCTATTCATTTTACCTTTGGATCAAAAATTTGGCATTAAAATTTAAAAATATCTGGCCGAACATAACAAGTTTTACAAACTTAAATTCTTAGAAAAAAATCTGTTACGAACAATTTGAAACATTTGAATTTCTGTAAAAAGCTGAAGTCAAAATATTTCAAAAATATAACAAAATTGGACCTTGTAATATTTAAGTGTTACTGTTAATGAAAATCAGATTTAAACTAAAAATCGCTAAACTGAACCAAAATCAAAAGATTTGGTTTAATTTAGCGCTTTTTAACGCGTTTTGGATTTTTTTCTGCGCGTTTTGGTTACAAATAGTTGACAACGCTGGCTGCATCTTTGGAATTAAAGCGGCTAATTCAAAAAAGTTTAAAAAAGCTGAACTAAAGACCCACAAATTGAAAAAAAATTTCTAATAGGAACGCTAGAAAAAATGTGGAGACAGAAGAGAGGACGAAAATAATTGAGTTTAATTTTTTTCAAAATCTTGAATGATCTCAAAAGGGCGATAAAACGTACGTAATTGCACAGATTTTTTTTGTCACAGATGTTATGGGAAATGTAGTAGATAAATATCGTCGCAAACCATTTGTACGTGCGGGGAAACTTTTGTAACAAATGGCTCAATTAATACTATGGGAATGAGTGCCTTCGGAAAAGATTCCGAAGGCATCAAACTGTCCATTTGAAAAGTATTGGTCCTTAGTAAAAAGGACTAAAATGTTGGAATGCAGCAATACCAGTTCGGTAATTTCTATACACATTTGACCAAAGAAAGAGCAATGCAAAAAAAAAAAAAAAAAACAAAATGTTTAATTTTTTCTTAACAAGATCGAAGTTGAGGATTTTTTGAGACCCACATCAAAAGTAAACTCGAAGCTTTTAATTCGTCTTCTTGTTTGTGTTTTGCGGTGCAAAAGCAGAGTTTATGGACTATAATTAGACACCAGCAAAATATTGGGCTTTATCCATTGAGGTTTCGTTGAAACCTAAACAGTTCTAGACCTTCGATTTTCAATTGCAGCACAGTGGGCCATAATTAAAATATTTTGAAAATAAATCTGTAATTTCTAATCGGCTGGTCTGATTTACGTACAAAATGACATAATCGTAGCAGAGGAGTATCCGAGTTTAAGTTTGAAAGGTTTAATATTATGTCACGAAATTTTTCAAAAATATTGTACTATTGTTGATGTTAAAAAGTCATAAACAAATAAATAAATAATTTGTTCTCGCAGCCTTCGAACATTGGATGTGTGTTTATGCCAAAATACGTAAAATGTGAAATTTTTCTTAAAGTATTGTGAAACATTAAAATGGCGTAGTTCTATAAAAGATATACAGGGCTCTATTGGATATCAATTGTTGTCGGAATTTGATTTCAAAACGACAAAAAAAAAAAAAAAATATTTTAGTGTCATGAATTCTAATATTATCAGTTTTATGTTCGAATTACAATTAATGTCGGTTTTAGCTGTCATAAACCAAGCAGCTAACAGCTGTCTGATTTCATTTGCTCGCTTTTTTTTGCATTTGAATATTTTGGTAAATTCATGTTATAAAAATAAATTAGTAGTTTTGCTGCACAATTATGGAGTTTATAGAAAAATCTGCAAAATAGCAAGTGTATTGCCGCAATCTCTTAAAATTCTTCGCGATATCTTCTTTAAGTGCACTTCTTCTAAATTCATTCTATTATGTTATTCTATTTATTTTATCGTCTGTTATTTTAATACCCACCATTAAAAAGATATGGTAAGTATATTGGGTTTGTCATTCTGTATATAACATATCGAAAAAATCATTTGAGATCCCATAATGTATATATATTCTGGGTCTTGGTAACATTCTGAGTTCATTTGTCTGTTGAAAGCGGGATATGGTTCGAAACGGACCATCTAGGGGACGAATATAATATTCTTACTTGTTTTTTTTAATAATACCTTAATAAAAACACAATAATTTTTAATAATAGCTGTTTTGTTGCTAACGTTTTCATAGACAATTACATACAAAATTCAAATATATATAGGTTAGGAGTTAACGTATAGAATTATACATGATAACATGGAATACAACTAGAAGTTTATGTGAGCGACACTTCGAACTAAATTTTCAAAAAAAAAAAAAAAAAAAAAAATACTAATTTTTTCAAAATACAAAAATAAAATACATGTGACTTAGGTTTTTGACAATTGAGTCAGGTTTCTTTTCTCTCACATAAATATCTACTTATTTATCTATGTATGTTAACTTTAACTTCGATAAAAGTGCTGCCATTGTAAGAACAAAAATATAATCATGAATATTTGAAAGTCAATAAATGGAAAAATATAAAAATAAAATTTAATAGAAAGAAGATAAATTTAAATTATTATTTTTAGAATTGTATATTTAAAGATTTCTTTATGAACTTGTTTTCTGAATATCAAGCTATACCAAGTCGGATAAATATCGTTTTATTACTAACTATCAACGGCAGCAACAAAACACAGCTAAAAATTTAAAAAACACACTATAGCTTATCAAATTTTCTGAAAAAAAGTTACTTAAATTAAAAAAAAAAACAGCTGATTCGAACATCGGTTTTGTTTACATTCGAAAATATTAAATATGGTTTCATGATACAAAATGAAATCAATATTGGTTTGCAATTCCGACAAAAAGCAAATTCGACATGGTTTCTATGACAGTCCTGATTGACTTTAATTAAAAGAAAATTTTTGTAAACATTTAGTTTTTGGAGAAATTATAAATATTGTATGGACAATAAAACTTTTGTTAGCTAAGATATTCTAACGAAATTTTCAGTTGTAGTCTACTTTATTATTTGGAATGATAAAGTGTTAAAAAATTAAGATTTTGATAAACATAATACCACAATTTCCAAAACACCGGCGAAAGTAAAGTGACATCTACAAAAACAACAATTGCTTGTATTTTGTTAGTGTAAAACCACCGCACAAAATGTCAAAATGCTATGAAGAGAAAAATGAGTAAATGAAGAAGAAGAGTAAATGAACACGGTAAAAATTTTACATAGAAATACAAAAGCAATTTGACAGCTTCGTGCGGTACGTACATGAAAAAATTGTAAATCAGCTGGGCTTACGAGGTCACTTTCTTATTACACTATGCCAATTGATTTTAAACACATTAAGGTTTCTGAAACCACATGCTCTTTGTTAATTTTAGAACATAATGGCTTAAGTGAAAATTTTAATTTGAAATGGACGAAATTCGGAAGGATGTAAGCTGGACCCTGTTAAAAATTTGGACGTGCTTTTTTCTTTAAAGTTATCTTCATGAAGATATCTTCATATGTTCTTAACGATTTTTTTTTATTTAGAAGCGAATGAGTGATGACTATTTTTTTTGACAAAAATACTCTAAAATTCATAACTTTTTTAATTTTTAATTTAAAATTGTTTACTTTTGAACTCGAAGAAGGTTATGACACGAAATTTTTTCTATATAACAATTTTGTTATTTAACGAACGTCCGAATATGAATATGTGAAAATTTTAAATATCAACTGCGAATAATTCGATAACTATAAAATATAAATAGCACAAGTAAGCTATTTTTAAAGGTCTTAATAAGAACTTTAAGAAAGTAGGAAAAAAAAAAAAAAACAAATAATTGGGAAGCGTTTTATAAATGCCCATGACGGAAGTGTCTTGTCAACTTATATATAAATCGGACCAGTCTATTAGAAACTATAGATTTATTTCCAAAATATTTTGATTCGGCTCCACTGAGCATTCAATTAAAAATTCTAGACAATCACAAAAAAGCTTCTTCTATAAAGTTTTGCGTTTTACACTTAAGATATTTTCGCTGTAATATGCATAAGGAGTTATTTAATACAATTTAGATTCTTAACATGAATTTAATCTTTGTTAATTAATATCATGTAGAACAGTGTAAACAAAAATAATCTCCAAAGAAATAGTAGTATGAAGCTAAAAACAAATAACGACATTAAAAAATGGAATTTACCATCGATCATGTTTGGGGTCATTGTTTGTGTGTGGAATACTACAAAATATGACGAAGTAATTTAATTGAATTTTATTATTACATTCAATCAATGATCAGAGGGCCAATTGGGTCGTGCGACAATTAAATTTCGAATCTGTTGATATAAATGATGATACACCACACTTGTTACACTTACTCATACTCGTATATAATATTTTGCATATAAAAGAATTCAACAAGTGTTTGAGTATTTTGTAGATAGATACATCATACAACAAGAATAATTGAAAGAGTATGAGTGAATTTATTTAGTGATCAAGTTCATAATAAATGCTAGATTTTTAAAATAATGATAAATTTCAATTTATTACATCATGTTTAGAGCTGGAAACTACAACGAAGAATAATAAAGTAACAAATAATAAAAAAAGTTGCAAGGAATTTCTTTTTCCAGACCTCTACTTGCTTAAAGCGATTTTTAGCCCAAGTATCTAAAAATAACTTTAACGGCATTCAAGGAATGTTTTACAAAACTGTCAAGAAAATCATCTTAAGGACGTCAAGTTTATGCAGACAACAACAACAACTTCTACTACTATTACTACTACGTAGTTCTAACCAACCCCACTTTTATCCAATTATTCAGTAGCCAGGAATTAATTTAATAACAAGTTATTGCAGACACATTCTAGGCTTTCGTTTCTTTTTTGTTATTTATTTATTATTATTATTATTATTTTTTGCTATAACATTAAAGCTGTGACTTTTTTGGTGTTCGTTCGTTTACGCAAGATCATAGTCATCATTTTCCTTATTACTATGATTGTAGCGAATAAGTGATGTTCAACCTATTATAGATGATTTTAACACATTCTAGAGATTTATATTGTTGTCTGATTTCCCATATGAATAATGCATTGGTGGTGAAAAGTGACATATGTATGCAACCAACAGCAATATGATGTGGCACTCAACCACATCTTCAGCTAATTTAGCAACAAGCATCCTTGTTAAAATTGTGAACATCAGACGCCTTTTAATTGTTTACTGACCAGGCGCCACAAAATTACACGAATAAAGTTGATCATTTTATGTTTTATTTTATATCAATTTTTTAACATTCATCTAACTTTGTACATCTAAGATTGTTTAAACGGGGATTTCTTTTGGTTGCATTTTTCAAGGAATTAATTTTTCAACAAGTGGGAAGCTATAGTCGGTTAAGCCAGATAATATGATACCCTACATAATTTAAATAATTTACTAGTTGGTTTTTCATACTAAAGCTCTTTCAAATTGATTCAATTATTTAAAAGAGACCATCATTAAATAGATATCAAGACATCATTAAAGAAAAAATATTAGAATAAATTTTCGGAAAAGCTTACAATTCCTCTGGCCGAAGATTTTCGATATGTGCGTTCAAGATAAGTAATGGATTTATGAAAAAAAAAAACTATTTTTTTGTTTAATGCCCACGTAACTTACCCATCGAAATCGGATTTCACTGCTGACCCAAAACTGGCTGCAACTGATATACAGCAGCTTTATGTAAGTTTAAAAAAGGCTTAGGTGTATTACTCTTATGTGTAACTATAAATCAATTTAATGTTTGCTTATAGATAGACAATGATATAGACGTGTTAGAATTTAGTTCGTCTTTAGAAAATTTTTGCTACATTTCTATTTATAATAAGTTATTATTTTTCTAATTCTATTTTTAAACATGTTCTTGTAGTCTTTATATAAATAGTTTAACATAAGTTAAATGTGTACATTTATTGGTTGAATTGAAAATTATTTAAAAATAATCTTGATCTTTTGAAAAATTTGGTATTTTACATTTTATTCGTAAATTAAGATTTTTAAAACCTTTGTCCCACTCAAAGAACGAAGATTATTCGTCCTTACTGATACACATTTTTCAAGTTAATGTAAACAAAACCAATCGCACTCAATTGACAAAAGAAATTATAAGGTCGAGGTGAAAATATCCAACTAATGCTAAATGCCTAGGTATTATTCTCGATAGGAGACTATCAAGCTAACTTAGTGAGCATTAAGGCAAGGGTTAAACATTATAGTTATCTATACCTGTATAAATGCTTTTACTTTCCGGGAATATTATATACATTAAAGTGAGAATCTAGTATTATTCTCAAAATATTACGTCTGAATGTTTTCATTTAATATACATGAGTAATTCCATTTTAAATTTACAAATTTTGACCTCTCTGAAGGCTTCCTACAAAAAAAAAAATAAATAATAATAAAGATGGACTTTTTTAGTTTTTGATACGCGTCAGTAAAGAAAATTCCTCCAAAAAAATATGTCAATAAAAATATTTCAAAATGTTTATATGGCATCTTGAAATATAAGCTTTGATAAATCTACTGCAGAAAAAAAAAAAAAATATATATATATATATATATATATATAACAAAAGTTATGACCATTTAAATATATATGATAATCACTTTTAAATCTATAGAGTTGCCACAGTTCTAAAAATTCATTCATTTTACATGACTCTGTATAGCCCTCTACACATTTTATCTGAACCGGTAACCAAGGATCAAAATTTTTTAAATTTAAAATGGAATTACTCACATATATTATATAAAACACATGCTTTAAAAGGTTCATATTTTTGAAAGTTCTTTGGATCATGAATGTAGCTATTCTCTTCGTATTTAATCGGTTAAGATCAGGGATGGGAAATGGCATATTTTATATTGTACCAAGACTAGAAACAAAATGTACTTTTTCGACCATAATGCTACTAATTTGTTAATAATTTAATTACAAACATTTACAAAGAAATTTAATAGATTATAAACATATTTTTATACCTCACACCACCATAGGTGTTTGGGGTATTATGCGTTTTGTGCTGATGTTTGTAACGCACAGAAAAAATCATCCAACACCCACCTTAAAGTACACCAATCGACTTAGAACCACTTTTTGATTCGATTTAACGATGTCCGTTTGTCTGGCTGTACGGCTGGTTGTCTATGTAAACCTTGTGCACAAAGTACAGGTCGCAATTTTGAAGATAATTCAATGAAATTTAGCACAGAGGACTTTCATGACACAAGGACGAAGCCTATTGAAATTAGTTATGATCGGTCCATTATTTCACCTAGCCCCTATACAAATGTCCTCCCGGAATAGGGGTTTAACGATTATAAATGCCTTAAATATTGCAATGTTTTAATGAAATTCTGTTTGAGGAAGTTTCAATCTTTGTGCCAAATTTCATGATGATCGGTCCATAATTGACCATAGCTCCCATATAAAACCCTTCCGAAAATCACTTTAACGTACATAAATCACATGTACATGTTATTATCAGGTTTATATTCGACATAAATAAGTTTTATATAAATAGAAATCATAGTGACAAATTTTAAAAGTATAGCTTCATAATTTAACAAAGCTCCCATATAAGCCCACTTTCGGGAATCACCCTAAAGTGCATAAATTCATATAAATGTTCACATGTCTAATATAAGACCTCTCCACGAATTTTGATGGACATGCACAATGGTGTGGGGTATCATATGGTCGGGCTTGACCGACTATATATTTCTTACTTGTTATTAAATATTTTTTTATATCATCTGCAATTTTGAAATTGGAGCCAGAAATTTGTTGAGTTCAACTCAGAAATACTAAAAAATTTTGAGCCTTTGTTAGTCCACGACTTCCGATGTTCTATATTAATATTTGTTTTCTTATTTGTAGAAATATTTTACGAAGGGAGAGGAATTGAATAAGTTTTTCCCAAAATTATATTTCCCGGAAATATTTTGCATACAAGGACATCTACCATTTTAAAATATTACACACTTTTTAAATTACCGTTAATTAACTGTAAATAGTATTTTTTGAAAAATTTATGGGCAAAAACATAAAAGTTTCAAAATTCGATTTTTTTTTTGGATTTGGACATTGACAGAGGTTTTAATGAACAAAAATAAATATTTCAGTGCTTAAAATCCGTTGGGTGACTCACTTTTGCGAGGTTAAAAAGTTATCGCGGTTTAAAGTTGAAAATTTAACAAAAATTGTAATTGCACATATACACAAAAAATGTCATCAATGTAAACATTAGTATATTAAATATTTATTCGATGGTTGTTTATTTCTAATATATTGATTGGTTTGTATAATTGTTATCCCCAATAATGAAATGAAGACAAATGATATTTTTCACTTTCTATAATGTTGTATTTCTTTACATTATATTATTTTGCCAAATGTACTAGAATAGTGCTTTCAATTGCTAGTATTTTAAAAATTGTTAAATATTTTCAGCTAATCAAAACGTTTGAAAGTTCTTATCGAGAACCTTTATTTTACATTTATATTTTTGATAATGGTTCCCATTAGATCTGTAAATTTTTAAATTTGGCACTTTAAGCAATCAAAACAATGGAAGAATATATTAGCCAAAGTTCCTATGTTTTTAAGAAAAAATTATATTGTACGAAAAGAAGCTTTATTGTGACAACCAAATATTTGCCAATTTTGTATTAAAACTTGTATGTCTAAACTGTAAAAAAAGGGTATTTAAAATTTTCTTCACAAGAATCCAGATTATAATACTTTATGAAAGATAGAGGAAATTGTTTTAAATTATATTTACCAATAAATTTCTTATAGGCGTTACTTTGCAGGTATTTTGTCATATATAATTTAGTACACCTCTCAGGCTAATTTTAGAAAGACTTCTAGAAGTCTTGTCTTAAATAGGAGGGGACGTGAAAGGCTTCAGTCGCAAACACATAGAAAAATTTATCAATAGGGAATGCAGCATGAAGTTCTTGCTGCTGTTAAAAAATATATTATTATTATTATTTTAACTCCGAAAAAATCTTCTATTAGAAAATTATAAAGAAAAAATCTGTTTCTATTTGGTCCAATTATTTAATAAATCTGCAATTTTTGAATTCGCTCTGCTAAATCTAACAGAAAATGCAAAGATGGTAATTATCCATGTCTATAAACGAGATTTATCTCGTCTGATTTTTTTTTCAGAGCAACCAAAACTATTTCTCTTCATATAATACCAGACTTGCTTTTTTTATTTAGAGCTTTTTAAATTACATATTTTTATGGCTTTGTAAAATTTTAAAAAATATTTTCCGTTTGCGTACTTTTTTTGCTAAAGTAATTCTTATCGCTCAATACAGGTAACCCTCACTTTACGCGGCTTGTTGGGAGCGTAAATTAAAAACGCGTAAAATAAGATTCGGAATAAATACAAAATTATATTCTGGGATCAGAACTTCTATATATCGCGTAAATTAAAGCACTAAATAAATTAAAAATATTAATTTAGGACCTAAAAATTGCGTTAAATTAAAACATATGAATTTATTAATTTTTTACTGGTTTCAACGATTTTCTATATTTCAACACATAGGACTTTTGGCCAAAAATTGATTTTAAGGGATTCGTGCAGCAATCAATTTTTTAACTTTTTGTTCAATCGTATTAATTTTATTTTGTTTATATACTATTTTGCAAACCAGATATATTCAAATTATTAGTGTTTTACAATTTTTTTCTATTAAATTATCTCGAAATTCTTTCGTTTTGGACCTTTTTTAAAACATTTACTTAAAATAATCTATTTTTTTCAATAACCATTTTTGCATATAATTCAGTACACAGTGCAATTCAAGGCGTGAAATTATTTTTTAAACCCTTTATATCATCACTATTATTGAATCGTGTTATAAGGAAATCGCATAAATGAAGTATCGCATAAATCGAGGGTTACCTGTATTTGTTTATATTAATTTTTTTTTACTTCGAAACCGTTATTAAATTGTTTAACGTATGTATATTAAAGTGCCTTATGAAAAAAGTGCAAATATACCCCGCTAGCAATGAAGACTATTATGTTCTTATACGATTCTCAAAATATATTAAAAGAAAGTCTTTGAAGTTTAGTCGCTATCTTACGTGAATTTATAGTTTTTTGAAAAATTTGTGATTCTTGTGATATATATTTTTTTAAGTAAGCATTTATTTACCACAAAAATTAACTTAACCTAGTGATCCCAAAATATTACTTTTGTTACTAAAGGGTTAAATGGATACATATATAAATAGTAATAATAATATCATTATAATGATACTCTAAAATTTATATAACGACGGAAAGTGTTCGAAATATTTAAACTTTAATAAAATAGTAATTTAAAAAAATTTTTGCTGATATCATATTAGTCGACATGTGTCTATTATATATTGTAATTTTTTGACAAAATGTTAGAAATTGTGTACACTGTTTATCGAAAACTAAATTTTTGGAGGTATTAAAAAAAATGGTCCAGCTCGCGAGAACGAAATAATTGAACCGAAATATTTTGGGGATTAGTTTATAACATATCAATCTTTAGTTTTACATTTGCAACATGGATGCACTTTAATGTATATATATTTTCAAAATTATAATTTGGTCATAAAACAGATCGTACAGAAACAATGTATTTCATTATGGCGCCAAAAAACGTTTATATTGTGCTTATCAAACATTCTGCTTTCTAAAAATAAAATTATACTACAGACGAACACGATTATAGTGAACTCGATTACTTATCGGTAATATGGCTATTTTTGATATGATCCTTGTGAAATTTGGTAATATGATTTGTGTTTAAACAAAATTTATCTTTATTGTATATATGTAAATGTGAACGGTAAAAGTCTATTCCGAGCGAATATGTGTGAAATAATGGGCCGATCAAAACCAAAAAACTTTGTCGTTGTATCAAAATAATTAATTTTTAACAAATTTCTTTTTTAGAGATTTACATGGACAGATAGCCAAGAAGACGGGACATCGTTAAATCGAAAATGAAATTATTTCTGAGTCATTATCAAAAAAAGTTCGCAAGTAGTTATTTGTTGTACCCAGGTTCGACTCTAAAAATAACAAAATTTTACAATTTAGCTGTGTAAATTTTTTGTTTCAACGAAGTTGAAACTAATTTAAATTGTGTACATTTATTTCAACATTAATTATTATTTGAATATTACTTATCAAATATTTTAATTCTGGAAATTAAATTTTTACGACATTTTAAAAAAGTTATAAAACACTTTTCTCTAATTTTAATTTAATTTTTGTACATTATCTTTTTATTTTAAATGACAAAGTTTATAAAAAATATATAAAAATTTTAGGTAGTAGATTCTAAAACTTCGTTATAAAAAATTTTTAAAAAATCCCTATTCTAATTTAAAAATCGTAAAAAAATAAAAAAAAAACAAAAATATTTGGGGATATTTTAGGAATATATAAAAAATATTTTCGTTTTAATACCCAGAATACCCAATGTTCATTCATTTCATTTTTTTTTTGGGGAACAATGACAAAGAAAAAGTATGCAAAAAATATTATTTAAATGTTTTTTTCTAAATGAAACGACTGGAAGAATGATTTTGGGAGATTTAGATGTTCGAATTGATAAGAAATTTTTAAGAACTTTCTCTTTATTATGGATTTTTAAAATATGAAAGTATAAACTTTCAGTAATTTTGCCTCAATACCGTAGAATTAAAGTTATGGCTATGCTTCGTAAATTATATATATATATATATATATATATATATATATATGTATATTATTACTGAAAGAAATGAGTTTTTCACTAAAAGTTAATTTTTTCAGCATCCACTCTAAAATTTGTATAATATAATATAATATATATATATATATATATATATATATATATATGAAATATTTAATAGATTAATCATTATTTACTGAAGTATCTACATTATGCTAAATTGTCCAATAAAACATAACACACAAATTATAAATGAAATAATATATTTTAGGGTTATATTAGTATGTTATATATATTTATTTCGCTTTCAGTAAAGGTCTTAGAACGAAATTGTAAATAGAACCATGGATATCTCTAAAGAATGTCAAGATACCAGTATGTCCATTAGAGTGTCCCGAAAAACTGCTATTTTCGATTCTGCTGTAGGAAGACCATTGAAATAATGTGTATTCATGAGCTGAATTTTGGAAAAATATTTAAAACATTTTAAATTAAATAGTAAATCTTGTTGAAAACAACATTGAAGTTTTATTCTCGAAATATGTCTCAAAAGTTTCTTAATTTTCAGATTATTTAGGAAAATAAATAAAGTTTACTAATAATATACTTAATATACTATTTCGATGAAATTCGGTATTCATACTCACTACGTCTATACAAAATTTACTCGTTGTAGTTGTAGTTTAGCTTTTATCGCAGTTCAAAGTTCACTTTTTTCAGATTTTTTTTAAATACACGAATTTTTAAATCCATATATCTTCGGACCTATTTGCCCAATTTAAACAAATTTTGGCTCACAATAATGCCTAATAAATCTAGTTTTCACTTATTTTTATAAAAATGACATTTTTGAAAATAAAAGGATATCGTTCTTGTATCAAGAATATTAAAAAAAAATTACATCTTCCATTTTTATAATTTTTCTTTAAAATGCTCCTTAATAAGTTTCGAACAACATATACACATTTTAGAGTGGGACCATGAGGGGATCCTGAAAAAATTAACTTTTAGTGAAAAAACTCATTTGTTTCAGTAATAATTTGATATCAGCAATAATTTGATAATCAATACCGTACATAATAAATGAGTGTGTTCTAAAAGTTTGATTTTTCATTGTAACGAAAAGATTCCATATTTTAAAAAATGCTAAAATGAAACGTAAATCCAAGGTGGCATATTCAACGATAATTGCATCCAAAAAACGCAATTGCATTAAAGTGTATTTTTTCAAAATTTTAAGAAATCTCCAAATCTTTAAGACGACAACAATACAATTTAAACACAGTTTGAGTTATATTAATCTGTTAAGTGGTGTCCGAGATATTTATGTTTTTCAAAATATCAATATGTAAAGAAAAATCGCGAAATTTTAAAATTTCTCAAAACTAAAGTAGAAACTCTAAATATGTTCTTTGGAACAGTTCAAATATTCATCATTAATCGAAACAGTCAGTTAAAAATCGCCGATTTATTGTCAAAATATTTCAATATAACCGCTCTGGGAGTAGTAGTTTCATGGATTATTTTTAGTGTCGCCCGAAATACCAGCGTACCGACACTAATTTTTCTCTCCCAAAAAGTTTAACCCAGACAAAGTTAAATATTTTATAAAACGTGTATTTTTTCACTTATACAATTATGATATTGTTGTTTTTGATTTTTTATTTAAATAAATAATGATTTTTAACATTATTATTATTATTATTAAACAGCTTTTAAATGTGCAGTAGTTTTATAACATTAAAATTTTCTATTTAATAACGTTTTTTATAAGCTTATATTACGACTTTACACTTTTTTTTATAAAAAAAAGCTAGGTAACGCTAATGAGTTTGTGAGAAAAAAAATCAAGAGAATAAGAAATGTCGCTTTGAAAATAAAATAAATTTAATGTCACAGCGACCTAGTTATTCTGGACCGACACTTAAAGTTATTTGTATTATTCCATCAAGATATAGTTATTTTTTACAATTTTGCAACTTATAATAATGAGCCGAATTTTCTAACGTTCTTTTATACATATATAAATTTTTTCATTCAAAACACATTAAAAATTTTAAGATTATTACTGAAATAAATTATTTTTTTTTAAATATTAATTTTCTCAGCATGCTCTCATGGCCCCGCTCTAAATTTTTTATATATTATTGCAAACACTTTAAGAAACATTTTAAAGAAAAATTATAAAAATGGAAGATATGATTTTTTAAATCTTGATAAAAGGACGAATATTGACTTCGTTATCCTTTTCTATTCAAAAATGGCGTTTTTATAAAAATAATTAGAAACTAGATTTATTAGGCATTAATTTGAGTCAAAGTTTCTATAAATTGGACAAATAAGTCCGAAGATATATAAATTTAAATTTCATGTAAGTGAACTTTGAACCGCGATAAAAGTTAAAATACAACGAATTTGAAATTCGAAAAATTGACGTCATGCGTGTGTATACCAAATTTTATCAAAAGCGTAGGTGGTGAGGTCAAAAATTGTTTTTTTTTTCGAAAAATTTTGTTTTCTCCCTATTGCAGTTTATATACTAAATGAATTTATATATTCTAGAATTGTAAAAAATAACAAAACATTAAAATCCGGTACGTAATTGTTCAAAAACTTGTGTCGAAAACACCTATTATCGAATAAAAATTTACCGAAAAATAAACAAAGCGACTGTCCACAAAGCTCATGTGCTATATATATTTCTACTAAAGGGTGAAACGATCATCAATCCAGGTTTACCCTAGATATTGGATGTAATTACAAATATATTTAGCTTTAGAATAACTACGTAAATACTAAAAACACTAAATAATTTGCATTTTCATATAAAGTCGAAATAAAATCAATAGAAGTATGAACCGATTAGCTTAAAGTAGATCGGAGCAGAGGGTCTAGTACACCCTATATAAAGCAAATATTCATTATTTTATATCTTAGGAACTATTACAGTGAAAGCCCTCACATTTCGTGGGAACCTTCATTCTATCATATCGTATATCATGTATTAGTTACCGTATCAAATAGGTTAGCGAAGCGCACCGGTAAAAGCTAGTAAATAACAAATGTGATACTTTGGAAATTTACAAAAGTTCGTACATATTTAAGGAGGATATAATTACTTCGGACAAATATTTTATAAATGTAATACAATTTTAAATTAAACAAGTTAAAGCACTGTATTCGGCTGTACCCTTCACCACTTTACCAACAAATAAAAAGAAATAGTATTTATACTTAAAAAAAAAAATACATATATTTGCTTAAACCAGAAAAAAGTTAAAGCGCTATATTCGGCTGTGCCGAATCTTTTATACCCTTCACCTTTTCACTGACTACATATACAAAAAACAACAACACCAATAACCATTATAGTACTGCTATTGTCAACTAATGACGTTTTCACACTTGCGTACATCTTAGGGAATGTATAGAATATGTTGAAAATGTGAAACATTTGTTCACATTTGCAACATCTAACATCCACCATCTTTTGTCAATGAAAATGTCCCATGGTCGAAAGAAAATGCTTGATGAAAAAAGACAAATTTTGAACAATCATTAAAAATAATTAATAATTTGAATTGAATATTGCAATTAAACAATAGAGATATTTATTAATATTATAATTTACATGATTTTTGTTAATATTTGTATTTTTTAAAAAGTTTTAATACAGATGTTGTTTTTGTGTTCCCATGATTATTTGGTTTACAGTTTTTTTTCTTGATTTGATGTCATTCTTCTAGTGATGGCACTAAAATAATCGAAAGATATTAGATGGAACAAAATGAGATAGGAACATCTTTTAAAGATGTTGAAAGATATTGAGTTCTAAGTCTCATACAATTTATGTGATAAGATGTTAACATCTTATAAAATTGACGGTAGATATTAGATGTGTGCAAGGGTGAGTACCACATTAACTGCTAGCTTACACAAAAAGCAACAACACTAATAGCCATTATAATATTGCTGTTGTCAACTAATCTGCTTGCTTATTCAAAAAACAACAACACTAATAGTCATTGCAATGCTTAATATTAATGTTTGTGTGTGTATAATATTAACAGATCTTTTTAGGTTTTAGCTCATAACTGGGTTGTTTATGAACCGTTATCCGTGGGCTTCATGAACGTCATTTCAGCCGACGGACGGACAGATGGACATTGTCTTATCGACATCATTTTGCTCTCCGACGAAAATTGTGGAAATCACAAATGGAATGACAAACTTATATTTACTCTTCAAACCTATGATGAAATGTATTTGACAGTAAACTTTTTTTTGCAAATTTTGTGCAAAATATGCAAAATTTTTTGTAATGTATGAAAAAATATTCCATTTGAATTGCTAATGAAAATATGACAAAATATGCTGCTAAGTACATACTATGCAAAAATATGAAAAAATATTTAAAAATATGCTGTAAAAAATCGATGCAAGAATTCCTAAATAACTAACAATTAGTTCATCTAAACCACAGGAAAAATATGATATTACATATTTTTGGTTGCCCTGATAAAAACATTCCACGGATTTCCCAATTCTACGAAGTTTAACGTCATTTCGGAATGCTTTATTGCCGAGATTTATTATGTTTTGCAATCATTTAAATGTTTTCAACGGGGTTGGTTATGCTGGTAGCATAATTGTATTTATTTAGGTATTTGTTTTCCTTCCAGTCAAACATTTACAATCTTCGCTGTATGTTTGGCATCGTTAACGTTCTGGAATGTCCATGAAAGTGACATTTCTCAAGCTAAGAAGACGTCTTTTTTCGAATTTTAACAAGTTCGAATTTTATTGGGATTTTTCCAAACATACTTTAATTCGCATATTAATTTCTATGTCTGACAATGTTTTCGAAAGAATGTTTCGAAACAAGTTCGAATTAAAAAAACGTAGAAAAACGTTTCGTTGTCAGGGCTGTTATATGTTGCGATTTTTCGTCAAATGTGCCGATTTTTAATGGCTCTTGGTGACTTAATTTTCCAGTTGGCGACATGGCGAATTTTTTGACGATTTATAAATAAGGCGGCAATTTATTTGGCTAATTTTAAAAATTTTATAAAATAGATATTGAAAATCGATCACATTTTCTTACTAGCAATCGACTATTTTCAGTATTTGGCTATCTAACGAACGAAGGGCCTTAATTTATAAATAGCTTCAACTTAGGTTGAGAAATTCCACACACAAAAATATACTTTACAATACCCATGTTATAAATTTTTTATAATTTGTTTTCCCATCATCTTTAAAATATGTTAAGAATAATATTAACGATTTTTTTTTCGGTTACAATAAAATTAAAACGTTCATGTATAAATTAATTCCTAATATAATTATTTATAAGTTTAAGAAACCAATGTTAAAATTATTATTTTTCTTTAATAAATATCAAAAAAATGTTTAAATTGTTGTATGTAAGCATTTAAATGCATTTTAAATTGTAATTTAATTTTATATTCAATTACTATTAGCTACTGCAATTATCATTGGCTTTGTTGGACTTTAATTTACATGTATAAATTAGACGAAATTAGAAACTAAAAATTATATGACACTTTAAATATTTTTGTTAATTTTTTATTTTTTCTATAAAAATCTCATAAAAAATTATATTTGACGATTTTTGGCGATTTCTGGTTAACAATTTGGCGACAGAGGCTCAAAAAAATCTGAGAATCCTGTTCGTAATTACTGCTAGATGATCATATTGTGTTGTTTTTGTGCTATGTCGCAAAATATTTCTATGTTTTGTGGGTTTTTAGATTTTTACATGTTTCTGAATACATGTAAAAATCTAAAAACCCCAAAATAGAAATTTTTTAATTTTGAAAGGATAATGCCAGGACGAAAATTTTGAAAAAACATATCTTAAAATGAAATAAAATTTATTTTCGTACTCACAGTGGTCTCAAAACGAATTTTTTTGAAAATAATTCTATAACTTTAGAACTATTGGATGTGTTTAAATGACATTTCACACGGCCAATCCTGAGGTGTATTCTAATTGATTTGGAGGAGCAGGAGTTCTTAGCTAGTCTGGGAGACAGGGGTGGACCTCCAAAGTTGGTTTCCTCGGGTATGAACATTTAAAAAAAAATTGCCAAAATTTCATTTATGATTTGATTGAAAAAAGTTTTGAAGACATGTGTGGGATATCTCTTTTACTCTTGGATTGGAATATACCACAGTCATGTGAAATTTCATTCAAATACATCCAGTAGTCCTAAAGTTACAGAATAATTTAAAAAAAAAAATCGTTTGGGACCATTGTGGTACGGACCTACTTAGGTGAAATAATGAACCGATATTGACCACCCTTGGCTAAAAGAAGATAGAGGGCCGAAAACTTATAGTTTGACTGCTTGATTACTTGGACGTTTAAATCGAGTTAGAAAGTGATTTTGTTTCAATTGGTACACTTAAATTTGCGCCAAACATAAGCGTATAATTTTGACTCCAACTATGGTGGTGCTTTTTATTAAGTCGTGCTCCTTAAGAATCCATTCATCATTATTTATAAAGTCCAGTTTAAATTTTGTGCTTAAAACAATGATATGCCAAATATTTTAAAATTAAAAAAAGTCGTTTACTCTATTAAAACCTCAATTCAATTTACAAAAAATGTTGCTGGGTTAAAAATTGTGAGTACTAGTTCGTAGGCATTTATGAATATAAACATTTTCATATCGGCAAATCGTCTTTACGAATACAAGACTTAATGACGATGAAAGAAAATATATACTGTGGAATATTTTATTTATTTTTATTTATTTATTTTTTTTATAAAATTCAATGTACTAAAGAGTTATTCACATGTGTTTCAATATCAGCATTTAAAAAAATTATTTAATTGAATTATTTGTTTATGTCCTGTACTGATAAAAAAGAAAAGAAATATTGAATTACTATTAATAAGTAATTCTTGTGAGAGACTAGTTTTATATAAATGTAGTAAGAAGTTATAAGAGAATTTATAGAAATTTTGTTTCATCTCAAATTTAATTTTAACATATTTCGTAAATAAATTCTAAAAAATGTTGGTACCAACTAAATTAAGGCAGTTTTATTTACTTTTTGTTTTTTTTTATGCGGAAACTAAGTGATCATATTGTCATCATTACAATAATTTAAATTAAAAATTAAAAAGAAAATTCAATTCAAAACATTTTTATTTATAATAAGTATTAAGTATGTGTATGTATATAAGTTTTAATTTATTTGCATATTATTTAAATATTTTTATATTTTTTACTTAGACTTCGTATCCCACGAAAAATTGATAAGAAATTTTGAAATTACATTCAATAAACAATACAAGTGCCGCAAAATCAATTACGATGAGAATTGAAAAAAAAGAAAACATATAATTCTTTAAATTCTCCGTAGATTTTCTGAAAGTAATATTTTTGTTATGTTTTTCTTTTTTGTTTTTATTTGTTAAAAATTTTCATGTTTTCAAACTATATATAAATTTTTTTTGAAAATTTTGATTTACGTTGCATTTTTCCAACACATTTTCAAAATTGTTTTGCATACTAGTACAAAAATCTATAAAATTGAATTAATTATCTTTTTAAATTATATGTAAAATGTTAACTAAATGTATATTAACAAAAATTTTGGTAATTATAAAAACTATTTCAGAATTGTTTGATTAGAGAAAAAAAAAAAAAAAACAATCTCAAGCAAACACATCAAAAGAAGTGAAATGTATACAGTTCTATTAAAATGTTTAAACTAGTTTAACAGATTAATATGCAAATAATTTTTCACGTCCAAAAATATTAAGTTTTGAATTTTCCGATCTTTATTTGTCCGCATAAGGCAAAAAAATCAAATTACATTTTATTAATGAGAATTTTTTTTACATATTTCTCTTAAGTTTTGTTTTTAAAACTCTGGGTGTATTTACTAATTAAGATAATAAAATAATTTTTTTAAACGATATTATGTCTTGATCATTTTAAATGATCATTAAGTAATTAAGTGGTGTATGTATACGAAATGAAAAAAATGAGCAGATGAAATGAGACGATCTGACGCCCTATACTAACTAATATTATTATTTTTATACCAACCAAACTATTGCAAAATATACCAATTGATATAGAAAGGAATTAAAATTTTGGAAACTTATAAAATTGAATATTGCGTTTAATATAATCTTAATACTAACATTTTATATATAGAATTTAAGCAAGCTAAAGGGATTTTAGAAAGTGGTCAATTATGGTCAGATTTTAGTAAAATTTGACTTGATTGGCGCTTTATGAAACCAATTTGTGTAGAATGAAATGTTTAGTTCCCTTATTTTGTAAATAGCTTTTCACTGCAATTTTTTTTTTTTAAATAAAAGCAATTTATATGAAAAAAATTTTTAAAGTGATTGAAGTGTTTTATAAAATTATGCCCTAAATTTAATTTGTTCGATTGAATTAAATAAAAACACTGCTACAAAACAGCCTGTCATCTGGTAGCTTCAGAAAACTCTGGAAAGGGAAAACATGCTTGAAAATTATATACAGTATGTAAAGAAATTGTTTTTACATTGAAAGAAATCATGAGTTTTCCATAGTTTGGCTTTAAAAAAGTATATAATTTTCATCTAATGTGATATTTTTTAATACGAATATGTTAACTAATATTTTTATAAATATATAACACAAAGAAAAATAACGCATAAAAGTGTTAACTATTAAAAAGAGAGTAGAAACTAAACAAACAGAAAACTTTTCGTGTCAAAAAATTCCTTTTACATTTATAAAACGACTAAAGAAAATCATAAAACTGCGGAATTTAAAATTTAATATGGCAACAGCTGGCATGTGTATGTATATGTAACTGCTTTAGACATTCCACCAATATTGCTTTGAAGTTTAGACTCTTTGCTTGGATATTCAAAACTTTTTGCAATTATATTATCAATAGCTGGATTATCATTCTTTGCTCCTATATGCTTGGAGTCATTATTTCAACATAACTTGAATTTTGACTTGTTGTCCTTAATAAGCTCAGATTTATTACTACTTTTTAATAAAAGAGCTTTTAAAAACTGCAAATATTGTTGCACATCTATGCTATTTAATACAAATACCGAATTTCCAACTATTTTGAACAAAATACAAATACAAAATACGTTCGTATGTGTCTGTATTTAAGAATGTCTTTTAAATATGAATATCTCTTTTTTTTTAATTCTAAAGGCTTTTGAGGTTTTCCACCTGTATTTGTATTCGTTCAGTATTTTTTCTTATCGTTTCTTGAAAGACAAAAATGAAATACTCTTCCTGGAGTCCTTTAACAAGAGCTCTGGTGGATATTAGCAAAGTTTTCTTTATCATTCTAAGTTCAACTCTGCCGAATATTTTATGCATAGGGCTACTAATAGATTTAAGCACCAAAGTTTCGTCATTTTTGAAGCGATTTAATACAATATTAAGTATTTGACTTAATAAAGAATACATTAATGCAAGATCTTTAATAATTTTTCCGATTTGGGGGTTATAATAATCCCCAAAAGGGTTTATCCTTTGCAGTTCTTTCATTTAAAATACATACTTAATGTATAATTTGAGAATCATTGACACTACATACGTTATAGACTAGAATGCATTTTCTTGTATTACGTGATTATAAGCATCACACTGAAGCCTAAGTGATTATAAATACATTCCAAAATTCAAAGAATTGTTTCAAATAGCAACAAAAACGCATATGTAAAAACAATTTCTTGTCAGGTAGATTAAAGGGTATATATAGTTTTTCTTTTTGTACTTTCGTAATTACAACCATAATGAATTCTCTTTTGGTAAAACCCATTAAAGAAATATACATAAAAAGGAATGTGACAAAAAAAAAAGCTTAAAAAGGAGTAAACTTTGTTGAGAGGAAAATGATACTTAGAACAAATCCTTACCAAAAAAAAAGAAATAAAAAATTAAGCTTTTTAATAACAGCTATGTAATCTTCAAAAAATTTACATTCAAAGGGATCGATTTAGATTTCCTAGTGTTTCTTAGACGACCATATATCAAAAAGTGTTGGGATATTTAAATCACAGATAACTTAAATAAATATTCCTTCTATTGGTAAGACAACGTTACAATAAGAAGATATAAATTGGTCCCATATTCCAAACTTATCAGAGTTTGAAACATATTAGTTTCTAGACATAAGAGATTTTCAAGTATTTTATTAATTAAAATACATTAATATACATACATACATACACACATACATACATACATATATACATACATACAATAAATTTAAACTTACTTTAAACCATTCCATAACATTCTCAATTTCACTAAATTCAATTTCATATCCGTAAACGAGCGCATTTCCAGGTCTTCCAGTTGAGAATGAGTTATTTTTAAACTTATATTGACATACGGTTCAAATTTATTCGACAAAGCGTCAACAATTGTATGGAACGAATCAACCTTTTCACACGATAACTCAACATAATTATGGGCATAGGTGGGTTCACATGTACACGGTGAAATTTCCGGACGTACCGAACAGTGAACGGATGCAATACTCCAAACGGCATAAACTAATGATGCCATTTTGGAAAATCTTTATTATCAATGAAACTGCGGTCTTAAATTCTTTAGGGAAATAACTATTCGTACTTTTTTCAATAAGATTTATAGAAGTATTTGAATGAAAATATTAAACATAATTATTTAAATTTTTTTTTTTTTTTTTTTATCTTAACAACAAGAATTTATTATTATTTTTTCTTTCTAATTTCTCTGGTTATTTGAGTAGAATATCTTTTATTGTATTATTTCTGGGGATTTTTTTTTTCGAAATACAGGCATCAACGGTTTATATTGATTTTAGTTTTATCTTTTTCTTTTGTTATTCAAATGAATTTCAATAACTCAATAATTTTCTTTTTTCTTTTAGAATTTTTTTAACACAGATGTTTGGATTTTCCATATGGCACTTTGGGTAATTTTTCTTTTTTTCAAATAGAAACAAAAATCACACTACGATCGCTTACAGACAACGGTAAAAACGTAAAAGTAAAATTTCTCAAATTTCAAAATCGTCTACAATAACAAAACGAAGTAATACAGAATTATTTAGATTTTTTGACAAAATTTGTTGACGTCTGCTTTTAAATTTGTATATTATGTTCGGTTGATATTCTTCTCTCACTTTTTTTGTTTTTTAATTACTCTTTCACTTCACTTATCACAGTTTTTTTGACAATTATCACTTTGGTTAATATTGTTATTACATATTTTTGTTTTTTATTATTTTTTTTACACAGGTTTTTCTTTGTGGGTTTATTATTATTTCGGTGAGAGTGTATTTTATTTTAATCACAATAAAGAGTTTAGAGTATTGAAATAAAAAAATCGATTTTGAGCCGACAAATCACAATAACTGCCTATAAGTCTGACTACTTAGGATCGACGTTACTGATAGCGACAATTAGAAGTAAAAGTACGAACAACTTATATGATAATATAGACAGATAGAGGAGATGTTTTCTTTATTATTGTTATTTTTTTGTTGAAATGTTCATCTATACAATGCGAACAATACTGGCATACAGTTGACATTTGACACGATCTATCAATTAATTTAATCTATTAGAAATTCCTCTTCCAAATAAAAAACAAAACAAGAGAAATAATTTAAATGAAATCTATTTCATACGATTTATTACAGTTGCCGTTTTTGATTGTGTGAGTGTATGATTGTTATTATTTGTTTTATTTGATTTTTTATGTGATTTGAAAAAATCTGAATGATCATTTAAATTTGTTTTTGTTGTTGTTATTATTTCAAGATAACTAATATATTTCACTTTGCTTAAATTGTTTTATTATTTATTATTATTTTATTTCTTGGTTGGTCTCTTTGTGTTTTCTTAATATTTTGTGTGATAATACGTCTGTATTCCGACACGTTCTGTTTGTGACTGGGAAAAACACTGCTGCTTTTTTAGTTGGGAGGATCGTTGTCGCTGTTGTCGTTTCGAATTTTGTTATTATTGTGGTTGTTATTATTGTCTATGTTAGTCATTTTGTGTTGGTATTAGTTGGCAGCAGTAGTACCATCAACTTCAGCATCGAAATCGATCCCTCCATTCAGTATCACTTCACCATTAGAACCAGATAGATTTTTTACGTGTTGTATGTTTATAATTTAATTGAACAGATTTTTGTTTCGTTCGCATTTCTCTACTTTTTCAAACAATTCTGTAAATGAATTGTTTTTGTTTTGCAATTATTTTATATTGTTTTGTTCAATGGTCTTTAACTTCAAGATCATTACGAGTAATTGTTGTTGTTGATAATTAGTAATATTTACCTCAAACCCGGCATTCTGTCACTCGTGTCATTTGTTCGCATAACAATATTTAAATATGTAATAAATGCAGTTATATTCATTTTAATTACATACACTTATACCTCTTCATATTTACATGCTTACGCACACATTTACAGTTATTTTTTAGAAAGTACACAGGGAGTCCTTATCAGCTCTCATTGTACGTACTGTTGTTGTGATAAATGTGTGTGCGTATATGTACTTTTTATATTGCAGCATCATTTCATTCAATGGCTGTATACGAGTTTTATTGATAACGGTATTTTTATATTATAAATACATATATGTAATATACACACACACACACATTTGCATGAAATCAAGAGAGCATTGGTTGTGCTGTTTCTTTTTCCAAACACCCACACTTCGTCTTATAAAAAGTTTACATACAACGGGACTTGATTTGAGTTGTGAGCGAAAATGCATATAATCTAATATTGTTCGTTATGAAATACAAGTACCTATCTATGTTTATTAGACTGCTCCAAAATGTTATGAAAAAACTTCAATCTACGGGTTGTAACCCTCTAGAACAGGGCAACCCACAATAAATAAATAAAAAAAATAAATAAATTGTAAGAAAATGTTTATTGCATTCAAAAAAAAAAAAAAAAAAAATAATGTTTATTTAAAGCTGAAGGTAAATATAATGTATTTTATTCAAAGTATTGTCTATCGGAATCTATGACCATTTCTACCAATCTAGCAATCTGTGGATTCCATTCCAAAGCAGCTTCTTAACTTTTTATGCAAGAGTCCAATCATCCCAACTTTTGAGTCCTGTCTGGTCACATATTCTGGCTCTTTTTCGTTCAAAGCATTTTTCATATGAATCATATTTCATATAGAGCTTTACTTTGGCGAAATGGTTATTCGGTTTGGTGTTTGGATTATCATAGTGGGTCCCTTTTCATCGGCAGTAATAATTCGATGATTCGACTCAGATTAAAAAAGTCAATGAGTTTGGAACATTTTGTAAAGTCTATGATATGTAACACTACAGTTGAGACAAGTTTTTTTTAGAAAAAAAAAAAAAAATATTTATTTATCAACATATTATATTATTTTTAAGACACATTTTAAATTCGGTTATTCATCGGCAGTAATAATTCGATGCTGAAACGATTTCGTTTTTTTTTTGACGTCTTTGACTTCAGTTCGTGTTGCACCCATTTTTTCCTGCTTTTGGATAAATCCAAGTACTAATAAAATTTAGAATAATAAAGTAAAACTTACAAATCAGACTTAGATTAAAAAAGTCAATGAGTTTGGAATATTTTTTGAAGTTTATGATATGAAACACTACAGTTGAGATCAGTTTTTTAGAAAAAAAAAAATGTATAATTATCAACATATTATATTATTTTTAAGACACATTTTAAATTTTATTTATATTTAAACAGTCAATGGAGACTAAATCCGTTGAATATGTTGGATAGAGAGAGGTTCAAAGCCCAATTCATGGATGTTATTCATTAGAACTAAGTTCTCGTAAATTTTCATAATAAAATACATTTTTTTCTCAACAAAATAAGGTTGTATAACACTCACCGTTTATTATATAATTTTGAAGATAATCAATGTGGATTATAACGCGTGCAACCCAGAAAATTGCTACCGCGACTTTGTTAGCCATTGTTAAAACTGCTGTTGTAATGAATCCATGTTTCATTTGCCATTAGAAAATCTCACAAAGTTCGGCGTCGCTAGTGCTGTGGTTGGTGTTTGAACTTATGTAGTATTTTTAATTCAACATTGTTACCGATAACACATTAGCATAATAAAAAGATAGTTTTATTCAAGTTATCTATAGCCGTACATTTAATAAATCCCAAGGTCAATTAAATAGCTTCCTTGTAAAGTTTTAACAGTGATTCCAGATACAATTTAGGAAAAAATACAATTTCAAAAAAAAAAATCCTCCAATTTTCTCTCCTCCTTCAAATCGCTATTTTTAATAAAAAATGAACAAAAAATTATTTTTTGTTTGTAAGTAAATAAAAAAAAAAAATACCTAAAAATTATTTAATTTAATTTTGAAGAACACAAAGAAATATTTTTAAACATTTAAAAAATACGAACGGTTGTAATTATTCAAAAAATCTATTCATAATACAATATTATTACTTTTTTATTCCTATTTTTAGTTGCTTTTTGAGACGAATTTAGACAATTAAAAAATTCCCTTTATTTAGGCAAAAATTCAATTTCCCTCCCTTTTTCTCTTCACTAGAATTTTTTTTAAAACTTCCCTCAAAAAGTCAAAAATTTCCTCCATCTGACATCACTGAGTTTTAATAACATAATTCAAGCTTTTAAAAATTTGTATATAATATATTATGGTATTAAAATCAAGATTGTTTTTGGGAATAAAGTAAAAAACCTGGAATATATCCGTTAGAGTATTCACTCGAATAATGTTTGTTCGATTAAATTAAAATCATTAATTTCGAGTAAAAATATATTCGAGTAAATGGTGCCGATTAATCGAATAAATGGAGTAAAAAACTATTTCAAAACTTTCGTTTCTTATCTATCGACAAATTAAAATCAAATAATTGTTCGATGAAATTAAAATCAATAATTTCGAGTAAAAATATATTCGAGTAAATTATGGCGATTAATCGAATAAATGGAGTAAAAATCTAATTCAAAACTTTCCTTTCTTAACTAGTTTCAAGGATGTTTTTAAATTTAGTTTTTTTTTTTAAATTTTGCTTGAAAACAACTGTTGCAAAGCAGTTGTTGTATACTAAAATGTTTAAAATCTAAAGGTTTTAGTAAGTCGCCAAGTGATACCACGATTTTAAATTGTATTAAATAAATTTTATTCAGTGATTAGTACGGAATATGCGTCTGAAATACAACGTGTAATTGAGGTATAAGGTCTTTTTTCAATCACAAAAATTAAATCAAATATATATAACCGTAATTTAAAAAAAACTATAACGAAACATGTAAATCATTTATAATTTTTAATTTGAGTTTGAAGAAGATAAATAAAAAAGCACGTTTTTATATTAAATTTTCTGTAAGAATAAAATTGGAATATTTTGAACTTGATTTGAAACAACATATTGTTGTATTACGAATAACAGTGCTCTCGATAGTTTAAATTAAGAATCGACGAACATCTTTGCCTAAAGTAAATTCCATGTCTTTTTTTATTACAAAAATATCGCATCAAATTTTATTTACTCGTTTTACGGGCAACAATATTCGAACATTAATAAAAAATTGAAGTGATACTGATAGGCCTATTGCAGTATTAAAATATAGAGAAACAGTGGCAGAAAAAAAAAATAAATAAAAGATAAAAATTTAAATTTTTATTACATTCCAGCAAAAACTTTTTGGTTTTCGGTAATGGCAACTACTTATTAAAGTAGCTTTTCGGTAATGTGGCGTCATTATTATTTGCCTACTCTGTATTACATAAATAATTAGTATAATAGCACAGTAATAATATAATCACGTGGATGAGTTGGCTAGAGCGCTGAATTAGCAACCAGAGGGTTGTTGGTTCAATCCCATTCTGATGCTGTTAGTCTTTTATAATAAAATGTCTAAAAAGATATTTTATACAAAAAAAAAGTTTTTGTCACTTAGAAAATTAAGTGCGAGATGGTGTACTGAGTAAGACGTTAGTCATTAAAAACGAATGGTTAACTTGTGTGTCCAAGTTCAAATCTCACTTATGGTAAAATTTATTTGTTTTTTTATTTTTGTATTCGTTGAGGTACATATTTTTAAGTATCCCTAGAGTCTAAAAATACCTACATGAATTTGTGGACAACTCGAACAAAAATAACTAGTTATTGAGGCAAAAAAATAAATAGTTTATTTTTGTTTACAATTATACTTGCTAGCTTACCAGGAAAGCAAAATTTTTGCTGGTATATTATTTTTGAAAGACTATTAGTCATATTTTTGACGTTTTCAAAAATGTTTATATTTTACTAAAATTAATTGTAAACATTATTTTTGTACTCTTTTTTAAACAACACAGAATACTTCATTTATTAGTTGATAACCACTGAAAAAATGAGCAAAATATTGAGGTATAATTTATTCTAATAACTGGAATGACGTAAAAATTTTACTCGATTAATCGATTAATTTAAGGACAGCATATTCCAGTTATTTGATTAACCGAATAATGAAAAAGTCGAGTAAAATGAATACCATAATATCCGTACAAAATGCAACGTACAAAATGCAACTAATCCAGGAGCTGATTTGACACGATCATAGACAACGCCTTGAGTTTGCTGACTGTGTTCAAGGGAAGTACATAGAAAATTAATCTGCAGAAATGACAGCGAGAACGATGATGACATTGCTATTTATCACCATCAAAAGGGAAGCGCAACTGATCTCCATCTCGTTTTGCCAAATACTTCCTTAGAAAAGTGGTATGTGACATATAGCTGATGGATAATTAGCACGAGCGAAGGTTTATTTCGTTCAAGGGCAACGTAAAATGTCCACTGAGATTGTGCAATTCAGACTTTTTCTTACGGGATTTCATTAAGTTGCAATTTATTATTTACGAGGGATGCCTTTTATGTTTAACGAATTTAATGCTGTTCGTGAACTCATTGTGTAACATCTATTGGGACATTCTTGGGCTTTAGTTCCCCTATCGTGTATTCAATATTGCATAAACATTTGAACGCCAAGAACAATTTTGTCTTATTGAATCCTATTTAATTAAAAAATGATTCATAATATGCCGTTTATACCAAAATAAAAACTGGATAGTTTTTGAAAAACTAAAATTCAAAAGCCATACATACCTTGTTTTCTCTCAATGCGGTTTTTGTTGATACTTCATTTTGTAGGAAATTTTTATTTAAATACATTTTGATATATTTTTAACATTTAAAAATCTTTTTTTGAATGTTAAAAATATATTGTTTATAAATTATTTTAGAAATAATTTATGAACAATATTTGTATGACTCATAAAATTATTCAGGAAAATCAAAAATATTATTTTTTCGTAATATGTGAAAGTATTCTGTTCTGAAATCAGTTGAACAGACTGTGTCATAAATAATTATTTTGATAGTTTTTATTTAGTTTTCTACAAAAACTAGACGAAAATGGTTTTTGATTTGTATGGAAAAACTGAAGAAATTTATGTAGTTTTTCAATCAAAAACCGATTGAAGCCAAAAACTGTTAGTTTTTGTTTGATGCAAATGCATATAAGTATCATGCGGCGATTGGTGCAAGAAATGATGAAAAAATTGACCTATAATGTGCTTCAAAATTTCTCTAGAATGTTGTTAGAGGCATTGGCGTAAGAAGACCGATATGGGGGCTAAGTCCAGCCCAGAAAAAAGACTCCCCCTCCCGAATTTTGAAAAATTTTTAAATGAAAAAAAAAAAATTAAAAAATATTAAAAAAAAAACAATTTGAAAAGCTACTACTTTAAATCATGATACAAAAAACAAGGTAGTTACATTTCAAATTATTTGAGAAGAACGGGTTTGTTGAAGTTTATTTTCTTTGTAAACCATTTAAAAGACGTTGCCACGCACAGCAAAATAAAAAAATATTCCCAGAAATTTTTAAGCAAATATGTGTAATTTATTATTAAGGATATAAAGAAGGATATAAAAAAAGGATATAAGGATATAAAAAAGTACATACAAAACGAAATATCCCTGGGATATGTGGCAGTAACACGTGTTTGTTGGTCAAAGTTTTAGAGATGTTTACAGAGCAAACAAAAATGTCATAGTTAAGAAAAAAAAAACATTTTAGTTCAATAAGAAAACTCTTTATTAATCATTATAATATATTAATAAAAGTGTAATTTTTAAAACATTTGCATCATTTTTAAGTTTGATTTGTGTAAGTGGCATTAAATATGTACATCTTCGAGGAATCATGTTCTCCTTTTCCCTTTCTCCTTGGCCACTTTTAGAATTTTAGTAATAGAAATCCTTTCGGCTTATATTGTGCAGATTAATTCTGAATTTTCTTTGCATATTCCTTAAGTTCAGTTTTAATAGATTAAGAATTATGCCCAGCATCTGAACAAAATACACAATGAGTGAATAAATGGATTTCTATTTTCTTTTATTAATTAACATTACCACTCCATATTATTATCCGTATAAATACATGAATGATTTGAAATTATTCATCTCAAATGTTAGCTGTATGGTTTTCTCCTTCGGATATTGTTTTACATTTCCTTTTGGAGATTATGAAAAAAATATCCATTCGAAAAACTACCATTCTTGAATGTCTATATTTGTTGCAATTGAGGTACTTAAAATTTATGATTATTAAATATTTGTGTTTAAATTTTATTATTTTTATTGTTAAAATTTGATTTCAAAATTAACAAAACTTGAATATGGCAGCACGATATTCAACCAATACTTCAAAACCGCTTAGTTGTCAAATGTTAATATGTCGAAAAATAATTTGAAATTAAACTTTTTATATTTTTTATATCACGCTTTAAATTATTTTGCTACGATTCTTGTACATATTTTTTATTTGTTCGTGAAAGATAATATATCAAATATTTTGTACAATAGTAGACAATCAAAATGGCACAATATTCCGCACCAAAAAGAGAAGTTTCTACTATTTTTGATTTAAAACGTCTATTTTCAATACTACCCAAAAGTGGAAGTATGTCTAATTAATAAACAATTTCACCATTTAAGTAGAACTAAGAATATACTTTATACTTTTTTAAAAATTATTTACAATTTATTTTAAAAATGAATAAAAATGTCTTTTTAGAAAAAAAGGTAATTTTATAAGAAAACCCATAACATCACCAATTCAAAAGTATGCAGTTTAACTGCATATCGGATGAAAAGCCACCAATATTATTAGACAAAACAGTGAATTGATGTCTAATCCGTCGTAAAATACTGTCTTGACACCAAATGACTTCATTGAATTCCTATTTAGAAAGAATACTAGTAAGTTGAATGGTCAACGGTACCGATCTAGTAGCTTATGTATTTTTCATCTTTATGTCTTAGATCTAGATTGGTTTAAATCATAGGCATTTACTTTGCTTTTATCATAACACATAAAGTTTTCGATTCAATGGTATATTATAATATTGTCCTAGTTGGCTTTAATCGAATATATTGATATAAACCAAAATGTAGTCGTAGGTATTCAGCTTTAATCATGTTTTGATAAACTTAGATCAGCTTTAATCGTATGCCTTAATGTAATACCAGATAAACTTTAATCGTTGCTCAGTATTTCATCTTGGATTGGTTTCATTGTATAAAAAAAAAAATTGTAATTCGCTACAACAATATTATGTTCTCATTGTTAATTTTCTTGAATTTTAATTTCTCTGTGTTATTTTTAAACCATATTAATATTATTATTCCCATAACAATAAAATGTTTTAAATAAATAAAATACTTATCCTTTTCACAAACATAGTGAACAAATTCAATACTTGTTTATTTTTAAATATATTTTGTTTTTAATGTTTATTTGTTCATTTTAATTCTCATTTAGTTTATATATGAATAAATATATATTTTATTTTAATATATGATAAGATGGAATAATAATATGACAGAATGTAATAATAATTTGATAAGATTGGACAATAATATGAAGAATCACATAATAATATTATAAAATAGAATAATAATATGACAATGTGGTATAATAATATAATAAGATAGAATAGTAATATAATAACACTAAATCATAATTTGATAGAATGGGATAATGATGTATTAAGATTGTTAAATTATATGTAAAACTAGAATCATAACACGAAAAAAACAAACTATAAAATCGGACGCAATATGACAAAATTTAATCAAAATTATTATTACTTTTATTTTATTTTACTTTTCTTTGTGATAATATGTTCCAATCATAATATGTTGCTCTTAGATTATGGTCACTACAACTATGTTTTTTCTTTGCGTGTAGAAGTTATTTTTCATATGGTCAATTGTTTAATTAAATTAATTACTTTAATTATTAATTAATTTAATTATTAATTATTAATTAATTAATTAAATTATATAGTTTATAATTGTATTGTAAGTCTAAGTTCACACACAGTAAATTTTCTTTCTGACATTTTTTCTTTTAAACTTGCATTTACTTTCACACACAAAATTTTACTTCAGCAATTCTTGTTTTGCTTTGAAGTACGAAAATGAAAACCAAAACGAATTTCGAAGTACATGCAAGTTTGTACCCTTTCTTACTTTCTCTCGCTCGCTCTCACACGAAATCAGAATTTCAGCAAGAAAAATTGCCTTGTGTGAACTCAGACTAATAATTATAAATAAAACAAATAAATCTAAAAATAAAATTAAATATTTTCAAGAATATGACTCAGTTGTTTACAGTTTAAAGCTTTCCTAAATACGCCATTTGGGAAAGGCTGTTTGTAAACATAAATTTTCTTATCACAATTTTGATTCATTTTACTCTTTCTATAAGTCGTTCTCTTCGATTTAATCAGTAAGCGGCGCTCAAACAAATCAAATCGTGTATCCCTGCCTATTTATTGCTCAATCTGTTGAAGTGAGCATCTGTTATTAAGTACATATGTATGGGGGTTTTTACACGCTGACAATACAAAAAAAAAATGTTATTGGTGAATTGGTTGCACTTCTATGACGATGATAATATGATCATTTTTATGATTTCCACAAATCCAAAATCATTTTATCTGCGTATGGGGGACAACAACAGTAATCGCATCAAAACCGTCAGCAGCAAACGACTTGTAGGCAGTAACAGCAGCAGGCCTCGCGAAGCATTGAAATCTTGTAGCCAGCTATAAACAAAACAAATATTTTTGTACGCGCTCCTACTGCATACCTTCTACTATGACGTTAAACTGATCGATAAACGATCTGGCTAAATGCGGAAAGAAGGCACCAATTTAATTATGATCATGTGCTATGTATAATCTGTTTGTTGTGTATCGTAGTAGTGTTTTTTTTTGTGCCACTTGTAAAGTAGATCAAATAATTAAAATTATCAGTGTTTTTTGTTGTATGACGTACAATATACGAATTGTAGGTAAAATATTTTAAAGGTTTAAAAAGAGGTGTTTCTATTGTGTATTTTGTCTTTGTTTTTCTTTTTAAAAATTTATTTATGAATGGAACTATTTATATCTTCATATTTATGGATTTTTTTGATGATAAATATCAAAGAGATTCTTTCCGTTTGCGTCATTAAATTCAAAGAAATCTGGTGATGGTTACGGAATATTTTTCTTAAACAAATTAAAATATTTGCAAAATCAAACAAACAAGCAATTTTGAAAATAATGAAATAATTCTTATTAAAATATTTTTTAGAGGCGCCATCATAATTATATCAAGTTCATCATTGTCGTTATTGTGAAAGAAAATGCGTGTTACTCCTTTGCATTAATTAATGTTGTTTTTTTTATTGATTTAACACTATTATTACCATATTACACATTAATACCTTTTTCAAACTTCAACAGGATTGTGTTAAATGTCCATATTGATACTTAAGTTTTACTTGAGTTCTAGTTGACAGCCATTCATACCGTTCGAAGTTCTCATACTTTTGTTTTGACTATTTGGTTGAATTTTCAGACGAACATAATCATTCATCGGGATGTGTTCCCTTTTCCAAAAATCTTAATTGTATATCCACCAATTACTTATTATAAACAAGTTATACCACTACTAGTTATGAAGCACTGTTCTTAGACATTCTTAAACAACAATTTACTTTGTGATCGGTAGCCTAGGTTTTGAAAATACGAGTATGATATCGGTCCATACTAAAAGTAAAGAGGTTTAGATATTTTAATTTCTATTAAAACTTATTGTGTGTGTAATTAATGGAATTTGGTTAAAAGAATTCAAGGTTTTCTTCTTTCTCCTACCCTTCTTCATATTTTCCTTATTGACCTTCAATGTCAAGCTTCCAACCAGCAGATGATTGCGACATTTGACATTAATATTCATATGTCTGATAAAAGTGGTTATCAGGTATCTATCACACGATACATAATAGGAAAAATTCATTTTATAGCATATTTAAATCAGTCAAGCGAAAGAGCAGAGAGGCTTCCAGGAAAACTTTGATCCATCAAATCTATAGGATGCTGATTTTCATGGTTAACATATCATAGAAAATAACAATGAATTTGCTGAAATTTATATAAAGAAAGAGGACACTTTCGCCTTTCTTCTGGTAGTAAAATTTGTTTAACTCTCAAAAGTTCTATTCTACTAAAATTCAAATTTGACTAAGATATAGCAGGTATAAGCGGTACAGTCAGATATCATACCATTTCTTAAAGGCTATTATTTTACCAACATAACAAAAAAAAAAAAAAAAAATTCAGCCAATTATCGATAATAGTTTGCGAGTAATGATAATTTACTTTTGTTCAAATTTACAAAAGTCAAATATTCTATACAGTTTAACAGTGTGCCACGCCCACAATTACCAATATTTTGATATAATTTTTTGGTCACTTTAGTTTCAATATGTTTACTATTGAATGACATTCAACTTTTGGAAATCGGTGTTAAAAATATTGGACTTTTTGGCCAATGAAATTAATTTCTGGGCCAACGTGTGCCGCTTATCAACCTAGATCCATAGATTTGAATTTTTGAAAAATTCACGGTTATAAATTAAGTTTATTGTCACTAAAAAAATATGTTTATGTAGCCAATCTAGCACTTTTAAGAATAAGTTTTAATCATAATATAATAACACAAGTTAGAATCACTAGAGATAATCGTCAATTTTAATTCTTGTTAAGACAAAAAACTGAAAAATGAAAAACAGAAAATAAAAATCAGGAATGAAAAATATAAAATGCTTTGTTTACATTTATCATTTGAATTGCTTCTTGAAATGCAGAACTCTATCTTGGAAAAGCTGTATGATCGTCCAGCTGGATATTTACACATAATATATTTCTGGATAATTGTTTGTTTTTAATAAAATTTAGTTGAAAAATTTAGTTTAAAGAATCTTTGTTTTTAAATTAAATATATGTAGAAGTAAGCCTTCTACTTCTCAGTATAATATTTGCTTATGTTTTGGTCAAATATTAAAAACAAACTTGTAAACAACGTTTAAAAAAATACAATTTTTCGAATTTATGCAATTTATTATACTTTCTTCTATAAAAGCGTTTATATGAGGAATTTAAAAAATTTTCGAAATTCTTTGAAATCGACCTTATGTGTCTTGTATTTTAAAGTTTGTTTTAAAAACAGGAAAACTGTTGATGCATTTTGGTAGACCTATCAAAATAACTAAGAAATCTAAAATTTTAGATCATTCACATAAAATTTCAAAGAATCAAAGCCATTTAGGTTGGTTGGTTTACGTGGTAGCCCGTAATATTACGGGCAATCAATTAGACTCGTTAGAATCCGTTTTGATGGAACCACACTACTCGCCAGGTGAATGATTTGTATTGAACGTAAATTAATTAGATCCAGCCTGTAGCATTGAGATGTCACTGAGTCTAGTGTCAGATATCTCACAGAGGTTGTCTAATTGGTGCCCTCCCAGAAATTTATGTCTGCTTGCGTTCAAGGCTGGGCATTCACATAGAAGATGAAAAACTGTCTCCTCCTTCCCGCGATTGCCACAACTACGACAATATTCATTGTAAGGGAGACCAAGTCTGCTCGCATGTTTTCCGATCGTCCAGTGACCTGTAAACAATGCTATTAGTCTCGAGATGTCTTTGCGTTTGTAGCCAATGAGTTGCATTGAGCGTTTTTCGTTGTAGGTAGGCCACGTTTCTTTCTGCTTTTGACTGTTCCTAACGGCATTGCGACAGAAACCGATAAGGAGGCATTCATAGCAGAGCCTACCCGGGCTAATTCGTTCATTACCATAGTAGTCCCTATGCGCAGGAACCCAGACTATAGTAATGTCATACAGTCGACTTAGTCCAAGCAGTTCCTCTTTACACTGTCTCACTAGAATAGAGGTAGTTTTCGGTGATTTGAGCGATAGTATTGCCGCTTGACTGACGAAAAATAAACCAATATTCCCTTGAATATTTCTATCGCTAATTAGTTTACACGCTTCCCTGACCGCTAGTATTTCCGCTTGGAATACGCTTGCCTCGTCAGGGAGTCTACATGAAGAGCCGTCTCCGTGGAGCGACCTTTAATGTAGGCATGTTGACTTCCTGAGAGTCGAGTTGTACCCTCTGAACGCTGCCTTATATGCAAATCAATGAGTCTCTCCAGAGTTTTCAGCTGAAAAGATGAGAGACTAATCGACAGTTTTTGTAATGAACACTACCTTCACTCTCCTCCAATTCCGGGGAACATAGTTGAGGGTTAGGCAGAGTTTAAAGATTCTATGTAACCAGGGTATGATGTAGCATCCGTGGTATAATACCATCAGGCCCTGCAGATTTGTACGGAGAGAAGCTATCCATTGCCCATGAAATTCTCTCAACGGATATTATGTCATCCTCGATTTCTTGTGAGGATTTAATATGCCCCATCTCCTGGTCTGTAATATCTGTACAGCCAGGAAAATGAGTATTAACTAAAATGTCCAAAGATTCCGCCAACGATTCTGACCATGAGCCATCCATCCTTTTAATATAGGATGGATTATTATGACCATTTGCCAAAACCTTACTGAGTCTAGCAGATTCCTTGGTATTGTCGATAGATTCGCAGAAACCTTTCCATAAGTTTCTTTTTGCGATCTTTATTGCTTTCTTATATTCTCTACGCTTATCGTGATACAACTGCCACGATTTTGTTCTGTAGCCAATATTGAAAGCATTGCGTGCCTCCTTGCGTAGCTTCGAGAGTTTCTTATTCCACCAGGGAGGGAAGCTCTTTTTAGCCTTCGTCATTGGACAGGATATATTAAAAGCTTTAACAATTTCCTTGCTTAATGTGCTCTCAATTTGGTCAAGACCCTCAGTCGTTGCTTCGACTGAACTTAGTCCAGTTCGTTCGTCTTGGGTTTCTGAAAGTTGACGCTGTTTCTTTGCAGACGAGTCCAATGTCGAAAAGTATCCAGCAATGATCCGAAAAGGATTTCTTTTTGGATACTCTCCACCTATCAACTGATAAATTGGATCTGTCTTTCGTAAGTGTAATGTCTAGTACCTCTTCCCATCCATTATGGTTCACCGAGCTCGGAAAAACGAATGTGGGGTCGTTGCCAGAGTTGCATATGGTCAAGTGGTTTGTATTAATGAAATCAAATAGACACTCACCTCTGTCGTTGATTTCAGTTCTACCCCATATTGTATGCCTTGAGTTTGCATCACAGCCAAGGATAATGTCATTCTGAGCCTTTATAGAGGCCAGAAACGCCTTCACTTCGTCTGACGGGGCTGGATTGTCGTGTGCCATATAGCTGGAGGCGATCAGGAAACTCCTGTTTCGCACTAATTCGACCCTTGCGACTGTAAGGTCTGCTGAGCTATACTGTGAGCAGAGAAATATATTTATGTGTTTTTTAGCAATAAGACAAGATCTTGGCTTACCTTTATCTTTTACATATAGTGTTTTATATGTTGAAGTTGGGAACCCTTTGACTTGGGAGTTTGAAACCCAGGGTTCCTGGACTATAGCAATGTCGAGGTCCTTTTCCGCTAAAAGAAGCCTCAGATTGTCTGTAGCACATTTTGAATGCTGCAGATTAATTTGCATTATTTTCATCGTTGGTTGTGGGGTTTTTTGCAGGTTCGTTTAACTGCATGCCTGTCAGCAGATTATTGGCTACTTCCAACTCGTCTGCTATCAAAGCCATTTAAGTCTAAAAAGATATAAAAAATTGAGTTGAAACTTTTGAAGATTTTTTGATTTATTTCAGTTTTGCACTCTCAATTTAAATTTTTTAGATTCAAACTACAACACTTGGGAAATTCATATGTTGTATAATAAGTAACCGTTTTACTATCTGTTGAAAAGTTAAACGATGATAAAAAATGGAACCAAAATTTTACGATTTTTTAGATTTTGCAGTTTTTTTGATTGAAAATTTGCGTGAAATTAAATTTAGAGAACAGAATTTAAAAACGAAGTGATTCTGTACAGTTTGAAATATATCTCGTTGATGTAAGGAAATCAGCCATGGGATACCATCATCACAAAATTCCATATAATTGGCGTAAATGTTTGTAAAATGTATGATTATCGTTACTGACAAATGCCGCATTTACAGAAATTATCCAAAATATCGCGTAAACAGAATTTTTTAATAAAAGACACTTTCGAGTCAAAGTGACGTTAAAAAATTTTAAAATGCAAAAATTTTATGTGATTTTTAAATTTTTCACCAATTTTCAAATTTTTTCCGCATTTTTTTAAGACTAGATATGATTTTAGATCATCGAAAAGTATCTGTAAAAAATCATCTTAATGGTTCAAATTGACACTATGAAAAATACTCGTATTTAAGAAACATCATTTATACCGAGTACAGCGGCATTCTTCTCTAAACACATTTCGCGTGCTACCAACTACAGCAAAGTATAAATTACGTTAATATTGATGTCAAATGAAAGCATTTTATTTGCTTATTTTTTATTTGCTTTTATTTTATTATTCTTGTTATTAAGCAAATAATACTAAAATTCAGGTGGCGTCAAAATATATTAAGGGCTTATAATTGTATGGAACAAAAAATATGTTCTTAGCCTAAAAAATCAGCCGCACATAGTTCAAATTTTAAAATAATAAAAACTATTTGCGATATAAAATTGATCACTAAATAAGATACACGTTTGAAATTTTGCGAAAATTAATTTAAAAAAAAAAAACTAAAATCGCGCTTTTTGTATGGAATATTATCATGAGCAGTAAGCGACTATATTTTTCAATTTAGTGCTGATATTCATTTGATTTTTTCAGTAAAATATACCAAAATATTTCCATTATTAACCACTATATTTAGAGATTTTTAACCAATAAATGAAATTTATAATTTTTACGAAATTTACGAAATTGTGCAAAAAATAGAATTAAACACATTTTCTATATTTTCTATATATATATATATATATATATATATATATTTATTTATATATAACAGCCTTTTTAGGACACGCCATCTAAGATTTCAGATTTTGTGTATTTTTTATTTGTGTATTTTTTAAATCATAAACTTTTCTGGTCAAAAAAATATGACTTTTTAAAAAACGAAAAAAGCTGAAAACTTCACAAAATTGTACTTGTTTAATTGCTAATAACTTCTAAACTTTATATGGTAGATCCATGTTTTAGTTTCTCAGTAAACAGCTACTTATAAGTTAAGGCCCTTAATTTTGTTAGATAGGCAAATAAAAAAAATCGATTGCCAGTAAGAAAACGTAATTAATTCCCTCAACAAAACATCATATGACTACTTATATACCGCATAGAACACTTTTGTAAGAATTTTGTTGGAAATCGAAAATATATTTTTCGATATCTCAAATATATTAAAAGATATGAGCTCAAACTTTGCAACGTTATATATTAACGCCTTTTTTGTAAATTGCGGTTCTCATTTGCGCTTCGGCTGGCATCTCTTAAGAGTAATTGTATTTTGTTTCTATTTTATATCAATTTAAACAAATACTCTTTTTGAGCCACTTGAAAGAACATAAAAAATGTTTGTTCTTCGGTATAGGATATGCGGCACAAACAAAATTTGTGTTCATTTGGTTAAGTATTATTAAATGATTTAATTCAATTCTAAAAGTGTTCAAAAATTTAGGTTTTGTTTCTAACTTGTACAGCAATCGATACTAGTATTTAGGAAAAAATCTCGACGTGTGGTTTTCATAAAAAATGCAAGCAAACTTTCTTTTTCGTTTTTCTCAAAATTATGTTTTTGTTCTATCCGACATATATGTAATACTATGTTTATGTACACGTGATTTAAAAAAAAAAACAAATGGTTTTATATAATTAAATACACAAATTTGAATTTTTCATAATCTGAATTCTCAGTTTAACACATAAATTTTTGGTATTTTTAGTGCATTGGAATTTGTTGAACATATCCAAAGCCAAAAGTAATAAATCAATTTAAAATAAAAATTATAAAATTTTAAGTAAGATTTATGTTTCTCTTAAGTACACACTTTTAAAGGTATAATTTTGGGAAATAAATGGTTCGTGTATATAATTAGCGTTTTATTTTATGATTTGTGGAAAAATTTGGTAACTGAAAAAAACATCTCAGTTGAAAAGCCCCAAAAAGTGATATGTGAACAGTAGTGTTTAAACACATTGTGTTTAAAAAGAAAAACACACATGTAAATATATTATAGTAATTGTTTTAATATCAATTTTTTTAAATTATAAATTAATCAAAAAAATCGCCTTGTTTATAATCGCCAAAAAATTCCCCAAAGTCGCCAAAAGCAATTAAAAGTCTCCATGTTTGGCGAAAAATCGCCACATCTAACAGTCCTGTCTGCTCACATAAACGGTCTGTATGATTTCAACACACTTGTGGTAGAAAAAACACAAAATAGATAAAACTTTCCTATAAAACTTAAGGAAAATTACACTCGCCACACATTATTTTCACTAGCAATAGTTTTAAAATATTTTTTCACGCACATTTATTGCATTTTAGCTCCCGCAACATAAATATTTTCCACAAATCGAAAAAAAAAAAAATATTTTTTTATAAGTTTGACATTCCTTTTTTGTATGTTGAAATTTAAATTGAACGAACAAAGTTTTTACTTTTGGTATTAAAAACAAAACAGAATTTAAAATAAATTTAAATTATTTTCATATTCATCAACAAAAAATCAAAAAATTTAATTGAAATATATGATATTTAATAAAAATTTATATCTAGTTTTATTCTAAACAAAATGACATTTAAAACTTTGTGCACAATTATGTATAGTTAAAAAAATAATCCAAAAAATGTACATCAAAGTCGAAATTTTGAAAAAGAAAAGAACAATTTTAATACAATATTCTTATGCTTTCTAAATCGATCAGAAAATCTAAAATTGGCTGAAAATTTAGAGAGCCATAAGAGCATTAGTGCAGCATCTTCCCTCAAAAATTTTTTATTTATTTTTTTTTTAATATCTCAAATTTAGAGGGTGTTAGAGGAGTGAATATAAAAAGTGTAATTTTATAGCAAAATGTAATAATGTTTAAAAAAATGTTCCTAAATATGAAAATTTTTAATATTTTTTTAAATGAAATAAAATCAAGAAGGCTTAAATAAAATTATTTGTACATTTATTTATAGTACATTTATTTATATTAAAAAAAACTCATGTTATTTGCTCCAAGGAAAAAAAGTTTTGGATAGACAAGGAAAAGTTTTTTTTGTTTAACTAAAGGAAATTTGGAGGAAATTGAATAATCAGTATTCGTGACATCCATCCAAGAAACTATCACTAACTAATATTCCAAATATTTCTCAGTATCAAAAAGCTACAGCTAAAAAATATCGTTTTCAAAAGTAAAGCATTTGTAGCAGTCTGTGCCACAAATTGTGGGATTTATGATGTTGGCTCGGGTTGTAAGTCTCTTTTTAGTATTTATCATCCCTACTCCAGCCTCTCTGGACCATAGTGAATCCTATTCAAATTGTAATATAATCTCAACAGTAATGGAAAACTATTGTGTGATATTTTTTCATAATAAATTTGATATTTTTTCATAATAAAAATTTCTAATGTATTTTAAACATTGAATCCAATGCTAACTATTGAATTAAATTTGTATTACGCTTTAATTCAATTCTATAGTGAAAAGGAAATTTAAATTCAAGTCAAATTTATTTTATTTTTCATTTTTAAAATATTTTTTTGTATTTGAATCCATGTCCGATTACAGCAAAATTTTTCAATGCTTGAATTTTTGAAATTTGTGTGGTTATTGGTTTATTTATTATTTATTATTAAATTAGGTAAAAAGCTCGGATATGACACTAAGCGGAAATGTATTAGTAACATAACTAAAATAATTTTGGAATTTTAGAAAATAAGCCTTTTTGAAATTGAAATGTAGGTAAAATTTCGGATATGACTTTAAATGGAAATTATAGTATAGGACCAATATATATTGAACTGTATTAATGGAATATCTGAAGTAATTTCTGAACAAGAGTTGTGGTCATTTATAGAATTGAATTAGAATTCTGATATCACACTATATGGGAACGGTGGTCCAAGAGCCACTTTAATGAAATGTAATACAGAAAGATTTTGAATAATTTGGGAAAATTTTATTTTTGACAATATCAGCAGTATGAGTATGAGCTCCATGAAGGTTTTTTTTACATACATATATATAGCATACATATATTTGAGACATTCTTTATAATGAAATGAATCTTAACTGACTTCATAATTGCATTGGCTATTTTAGTGTTAAACTGCGCTAAACTATGTTATTGGCCCCTAAATGGGCAACAACTTTTCATTAGTATTTATTGTGTTGTATAAATTCCATACGATTAGTTAATTACAAATGAAGAGCGTAGAATCAAAACAAATATTTCGTGCAATGTGCGTAATGCTTAATTAAGCACATGTTGCAAGTACTTCGCAGAAATTCCCCAAGATAAATCAAACAACAACGACATCAACAGACGCAGTAGCATATTTTGATACCAATCGAAAAATATATATAAGCAGCGCAAAAGTACCAAGAAAATAATAAAAATAAAATTGTCTCTCCCCATTAATACATGACAAAAGATAACAGCAATAAGTACGATCACAATATTTTGTGCCGCTGTGATTTGTTTTTAAATTGCATTCCCATGATGATGATGATGTTGCTGCTGCTGATGTTGAATGGCTATCAACAACATAAACATTTTTAAAATGCTCGCATTTAAAAGAATCAGTCAGTTGATTGTACTTGGTCTGTTTCATTTTGCTGACAAATGATGGCGCGTGCCAAAGCATATTTAGACAACAACAAACAGTTGCTGTAATTTTTTAGGTTGATAAAAAATGGACTCATTTTTTAGGAGAAAAACGAAGGGTGGCGCTTTGTCTTGATTATGAATGGAAAATTCTCTTGATCATTATAAATGTCCATATCGCTTTTAGTTATGTGTATGTCTTGTGCTATTATGTCTAAAGATTGACATTGATAATTGTGTTGTTAAATACATGTTTGGACTTTTTTTAATAATTTAAATTATAATAATTTTTTAAAACACTACTGGTTTTTGAAAGAAAATATAAATTAATTTGAAATTCGATCTAGCTCTTTCTTTTTTATTAAATATACAAAAATCCTATAATTAAAACACAAAATTTTAACAAAAAAAAAGAAATTCCATAGAAACTCAATTTAATTGAAACAATGTTATTATATCCATTGAAAAACTATTTTTTAAATAAATAAAGTTTCTGTGGTAAATTCCTCAGATTCTATCCCTTAAAAGATGTATTTTTTATATCAACTGTTTGATTTGGCCTATTTAGTTTAATTGTTTTTATTTATTTGTGCTAAATTGAAGCACAAAATTCCACAATTGTCATTGTACTCTTAATGTATTGTTGAAATCGCAACGCAAAAATTTTTAAAATTCCGTAACAATGTTTTTTTTTCTCAGTGACGTGAAGATTTATTTTTTGATCAAAAATAAAGTCATTGGAATACGTATTTTTAGAAATTATTTACATTCTTTAGATTAAAATATCAACTTAATTCAAATAATGTGACACGTAGTATTTAAAATTAAACATAAAAAATACAAAAAATGTCCATCTAAATTTTCAAATACACATTATTTTAATACTAGTGGGTGGTTGAGAAACAAAATATTTATAATTATTTTTTTATTGTTATACATCGTTGACAGTTTTATTGAATTCTAAACATTTTAATAGCCACTAATTTGTTATTAAATAATTTAAATTATAACAGGAATACATACATATATTTTGTTGAATTTTTGTGAATTTATAAGACGTATGTATGCCAGTGTAATAAAAACTCTCTAGGCTCTAGGCTGATTTGGATTTTTGTAAATTCCCAGCGAAAACTTTGCTTTCCTGGTAAGCTAGCAGGTATAATTGGAAACAAAAATAAACTACTTATTTTTTGCCTGAAAAACTAGTTATTTTTGTTCGACTTGTCCACAAATTCATGTAGTTATTTTTTGACTGTAGGGGTACTCAAAAATATGTACCTAAGCGAAAACAAAAATAAAAAAAACAAAAAAAAAAAATTTGCCGTCAGTGAGACTCGAACTTGGACACACACTAACCATTCGTTTTTACTGACTAACGTCTTACTCAGTACACCATCTCGCACATAGCGTCCTAAGCGACAAAAACTCTATTTAGTTTAAAATATCTTTTTAGACATTTTGTTACAAAAAACTAACAGCTTCAGAATGGAGTTGAATCAACAACCTTCTGGTAGTTAATCCGGCGCTCTAGCCAACTCATGCACGTGATTGCAATATTACTGCGCTATTATACATTGAGTACTTATTAATGTAATACAGAGTAAGCAAATAATAATGACGCCTCATTACCAAGAAACTACTTTAAGAAGTAGTTTTTATTACCGAAAAACAAAAAGTTTTTGCTGGGTTGCTATGTTATTTTTAAATATGTTAGCCATAAATAGCACTATGCTACAATGAAAAATCTATCTAGAAATCACACAGCGTATGTTATAGGCCTTTTTGAAAGCATCATAAATCAATTGCAAAATTTTCAATACACCTTCAAAATTTTCAGTTATGCTCAACAATTCAGTTATTCTTTTGGTGCTCCAGAATTCAGTTATTCTTTTGGTGTTTTTTTTTTTTTTTTTGGAAGTGAAGCATAGCATTTTTTTAAAAAGAACATAAAATTTTCAACATTTTTTCGGATTTAAAGTCAGTTACTGAAGTAATTCACGTCACTAGTTTTAGTATTGCGAAAGAGCAAAAGTGAGAAGTTTGTTTTTAAATATAACAACAATAACAAAGAAAATTATTTCGCGCTAACTTAAGCACTTTACACTACCTATAACCAATTGCGTAATTTCTTTGCTAACTATTAGTTTATAGCGTTGCGATTCTTTACCTCAGACCTACAACTGAGATTAACGTTGATATAATATGTGAGACAACGCAAGTATGAGAGAGTATCCATTATGTTTATATTATGTTAAATCTTAAATATTTCTATTCTAATAAATCCTATATCATTATTTTCAATCTGTCACAGAAAAAAATATGTACTTTTTATTAAAAAAAAAACGAACTTTTTTAACACAATTTTTATAAAAATATTTTTTTAAATGTAAAACAATCATTAAAAGAAAATAATTTTACAAAAAAACATTGTTTTTTTTTAGTAATTTCCAAAATATACATGTATACACACATATAAACTTCCGCGTGTGTGTATCTTTTCGACAATTCATTTTACAAGATGGTTGTGTAGAGAAATCTCATCACAACAGTCTCATAATTCATCTTATAATACTAATATTTGAATCTACACGTGAAATAATTCTCTCAGGGAGCGAATTTGACACATATTATGTTACCTAGTGTCTACATTGTTTGGATAAGAGATGCTGTTCCAAAAGAAAATATTGTATTAGTATGATAAATCTCCTAACGAAGTAATTTTTTTATAATATTGAGTATTTTCGTTCAATTTATTTAATGTTCACTTCAAGGAATCTATAAAAAAAACTAAAGTATCTAAAATTTGAACATGACAAATATAAAGTTGATTTAGAATTTTATGTAAAACAATTTGTAATTAAATCCGTTAAACCATAGATAAACAGATACATAAATATCTGATATAAAAAAAACTAATTCCGTTCCTCTCAGATAACGTTCTAGATGTTTTATATGCTTTAAACTCTTGCAAGTAGCATGTTTAGAGAAACGTCAATCTTTCAGTGATATAAAGTGTTAAAATTGCAAAATATTTGCTATAGAATTTTAAAACTATGAGAATATTTAATTTCCCATTTTCCCGGGGAAATTAAAAAAATTCCCGAGAGTATTTTATCGGGAAATCCCGGACCCCAAACCCTAGTTGTGATGTTCGTAATAAAGACGGGCAAGAGTAGAACTGAAAGTATACTCAAAATAAATATAAGAAATAAATACTTGTGAGGATTACTATAAATAAGAAAATGAGTGCAACTGATGTGGTATGATTTTGTTTTTACACACTCACTATACTCATAAAAACTGTTATAGTTATTTCTGTTTTAGCATTGAGTAAGAAATTTATTTGTTTTTTATTTGAAGTAACTGTTATACTACAAGTATTTTAGAGTACCTGCTGGTAAAACAAGTAAACATATTAGTTTTTCTCCTGCAGTACGTGAATAAGTGAATTTTTTGATAAAATTTGTATTTAACAATGAAAAATATTGACATAAAAGAAAATATTTTAAGAAATGTGTACAAAATTAGTTAAAAAAAGGGACGAAGAAAAATTTGGGACTGTTTCTGTTTTATAAAAGATGAAAATGATAGTGATTTAACAAATTTTGTTGCTTGAAAATTTTGTAAAAATGTATATAAATGTGATCAAAACTCGCTATCAAATTTAAACAAACATAAGTGCTGTGCATTGTTAAACAATGAAAAAGAAAATTAACTTATTGAAACGAATCAGGTGGCCAAAAAGGCTCCACACATGCCTTGTTTTAACAAAATATTTAATTAAGATTGTGGGAAAACTTTGTGGGAAAACTTTAATACTTATGATTTTTTTTTTAATAATCTTTGGATATTTTATATTAAATGTAAGTTTTTTCATGAAATAGGCTTAATATCTCCATAGTTTTGAGAGTATTAAAATAAAAATGCAAGTGTTTAGTTCGCATTATAGAAAGTGTAATTCAATATTTCAAAAATCGTTTTTCTGCAATATGATATGCGATTTCTAGATATTACCGGACTACATTATTACTAATTTTACTTTTGTTTTGAATTTTCTATGTAATTAAAATAAATCAAATTTTTGTGGTTACAATTTTTTTCTAAAATTGCCACAGAAAACAACTTACATTATTTTTATAATGCGAACATTATAACCTTTCTACAAATCATAGTTTCTCGCTAAAGGAATAGGTAACTACTGAGAATTTTTTAAATATTTTAAAGGATATTAAATTTTTACGAAAGATTTTCGCTAGTTTTTCTTTTAAATGTTTTTATTTTCATATAAAAGTTTCTTCTTATTAAAGATTACACGATTTTTAAACCATATTCATACTCCAATATCAATTTTAATGATGATGTACCATTTTAAATCTTCATTTAAATCTCATTTCGGCTTTAAAAGTTTTTTTCATCATTTTTGTCAATATTTTTAAATTTCTGCGACTTATCAATTATTAAATGTAAATAATTGGTTTTTGAAGCTGTGAAAATAATTTGGAAATATAAAAAATGTGTGTAAATACTTTTGAAATGAAAAGTGCTTAAGAACTTTTCTTTTAATATCAGAAATAAATACCGCTACATTTTCAGAAATTACCACAATCTAATCTACACATTTCAGGCATTACAACAACAAAACTATTTTTTCAAACTATTTTATAATAACAATATTTGACTTCTTTTCCAAATTTTCAAAAAAAATTTAAATTTAAGTGTAAATATATATGACCATAACTGTATATTCGTCTAATGTAAACGACTGTCTATTTTGATGCCACAAAATTAACAAGTTAAAAAGATATAGTCGGTCAAGCCCAAACATTAGACATGTGGATAATTGGGGACCGATACGTTAATAATAACATTTATATGAATTTATATAATTTAAGCTGATTTCCGAAAGTGGGCTTATATGGGAGCTATGGTAAATTAATACTTATATAAAACTTAGTTGTGTCGGACATTAACTTGGTACTAACATTCGTATGGGATTTATGCACGTTAAAGTGATTTTCGGATTTATGGTCAATTGTGGACTGATCTTCATAAGATTTGATTGATATTTGTATAAAACTTCTTTGCACAGAATTTCATTAAAATATTATTATTTTTAAGGCATTTTGGAGTGTTTAAACTCCATTCCGGGGGAACATTTGTATGGGGGCTAGGTGAAATAATGGACTGATCATAACCAATTTTTTTTTAATAAGCTTCGTCCTTGTATCATGAAAGTCCCACTTGCCAAATTTCATTGAATTATCTTCAAAATTGCGACCTGTACTTTGTGCACAAGGTTTACATGGACAGCCGTCCAGCCAGACGGACGGACGGATTTCGTCAGATCGACTCAAAAAGTGATTCTGAGTCGATTGGTGTACTTTAGGGTGGGTGTTGGATGATTTTTTCTGTGCGTTGCAAACAATAGCACATACGCATAATACCCCAACCACCTATGGTGGTGTAGGGTATAAAAAGAATGCTACACAAATAAAAGCTAACCTCTTAAACTTAACCTTCCTCAGAATGTTACAGAATGTAACATGAAATGGAAGAAATCAAAATGTAAGCCAATGTTAAAACAGCATCATAAGGAAAATTGTTAAAATTTGCGCACAAATATATGAAATGGACAAATGATGAAAGGAAATTCAATTTGGACGGTCATATTCATTTTTCATATTCTTGGTATTGGCAAGATTGGAGGTCGAATGTAATTCGTATGTCGAAACGCAATTTCGGTGGAGGCACTGTTATAGTTTGGGCGGCAGGAAAATCAAAAATCGTGGTTTAATGAACTTAAAACTATTGAACTGACTGGCATGCAATCCGGATTTAAAATCAATGGAGAATCTGTGGTGGTACATGGCCATTACATTTACGCAAGAAATGCTCAGAATAAAACCATATTTATAATAACGGAGTTAAAACTAAAAATTAAGCAAGCCTGGGAAGAAATTGACAGTAATTTTTTTTTCAAAAATTAGTCGAATCAATGCCAGATCGAATTTTTGAAATTATCCAAAAAAAAAGGTTCATCAACACATTATTAACAATGCTAAATTGGTTCATTAGTTTAAGTGCGTATGTAGGAAAATACCATAAAAAATGGTATTGAACTACTAAAATTACAATGAAAAAAATTTTAATGTACATTTTAAGTTTTTTGTTCTTAATTTCTTTAAATTAAATTTTAATTTGTAGCACCTTAATTATTTTTTAGCCCTATTTTTGGTAAGTTCATTAAAAAACTGTATTAGCTACTGGAATTATCATTGGCTTTGTTGAAGCTGAATTTACATTTATAAATTATACGTATCACTAAAAATTAAAAATCCCTAGAAATTACACGACACTAAACATTTTTGTTAATTTTTTACTTTTCTTTAAAAAACTAAATCAAATTAAAATTTGGCAATTTTTGGCGATTAGCAATTTGACAATAGAGGCTCAAAAAATTTGACAACCCTGTTTAAAACAATTGTTTAATTCCATGGAAGAGCAAATGTAAGCAAGATTAAACCCTTTCAAAAACCCAAAAACTGGAGATTAAAAAAAATATTTTTATGGCATTCGCTGGAATTTTTGAAAAAAATCCAAACGATTCTTGAAAACAATTATTTATTATTATTTCTAAGTGACATCAAAAAATTTATATAAATTTTCATTTAGATTTCATCCAAGAAATAACTCTCTTTAAGAGTTTTGAGAAACTTTTAATAGGGGCACATTTTACCATCACACTAACGATATTTTTTTTTTTTTTGTTTCATCCCATTTATGTAAAGTACTTCAATTGAATTACTTTCAAAATGAAACTTAAAATGTTTTTTATTAGTAATAATCATTTTGTAATATTTTTTTAATATATGAGTAACACTATAACAAAACTGTGTATATTCCTTAATAAAACTTGTGGTTTAAATTAATTTAAAATGTTCCCGGGACCACAAATTTTTCAGTTCCGTTTCCCTGGAAGTTAAAAAGTCCGGGAATTTCCAAACCCTACGTGTGTTCGTTTGCATGATACTTTTATTAGTTTTACTATTTTTACAAGTATTTTATAGAAAGCGTTTCTGTGCACATAAAAATTATATTAAACATTTTAAAAGAAAATATTTTTTTCTTTTACTATAAATATTTTATTGGAATATTTTTTACGAGCAAAACTAGTAAACAATTTTTATTTTTAAATTTCTATTGAACTTTATTTTGAGAAAGAATAATTAGAAAATATGTTTAAGTTTTTCAACCTTTTTTGTTACAAACTGTGGTCAATTTTAAATAAGGTCTTGCAAATTTTGGAATCATGATTTACACTTTTGAGAAACTTAAGTGTACAAAATTGTATTGTGCGGGAATTTCCGGAATTTCTTGTGCATGCAAAATTTTTTATATTTTCTTACTCATGTATATTTAGGATATAATGTGTTTTTACATTTGTTTTTATTTATTTATTTTATTTGATTTTGTTACGATTTTAAATGTCTTAAAGAAAATATCTAAATATATGTATTTAATAGTTTCTGATTCCTTCATGTATTTTTGTAAAATGGATGGAAAATAAAATAATTCCATTTATGGGAATATTTTTAAATAAAAAAAATACTAATAAGAAATATAATTTGACATTTAAAACGTATATTTATTAAATGATGAAATTTTAAATAAAATTTATTTTTGTCGTTAAAATTGTATATACTTTAGTTTTATCATAGATTTCATAGCTGTTCATTGTGAATGTTTTAATTCAAAATATTTGTTAAAAATAAATTATTTTTATATTCAACTCATATTTTTAGAAATAAAATAGTTTTAAATTATTTCGTACTTTTTATAATACAATTTTCAGTTAATTGAAATTAATTTGGAATAAAATTATTTAGATATTATTTCATTTGTTAATAAGTCAGATTAGAGAATATTTCAATAGAAGTATTGAACATACTTTTATAATATTTAAGTAAAATTCCAAAGTCTTCAACTAATTTGAAAATAAATTTTATGTCTTTCGCTTCTTCTTCTAAATAAATAATACAATCTAATTCAATCTTAATACCTTTTTAAATTCGAAATTATTCGTCATTGTGGAAGTGATTAAAATGAACATCCAAAAATATTATTTAACTGTGATCTAAAAGTTGTTATATTCACTTATTTTCACATTTTTTTTAATAAATAATAAACATAATTTTTATTTAAATATTACTTGTAAATTAGTTTTAGTCCCATGAAAATATTGCTTTCGAAAATGAAAAATAAGTTTTTTAATACAAATTTTTATTTATGTTTGGAAATCATTTAAATGAGGTCTCAAAAAAGTTATTTCTTTCATCAATGAAAAATCGTTTTCAAATCATGAAACATTCATGTGTTTGTTGCATTAACATTAAACTCCAACGATACGGTAATATTAAAATCACGCATGCTTCGCCTAAATTGAACCAGATCATCATCACTTGAACACCTTATTCAATTCCATCTTTGTTATATAATTTTTTTCTTTCTGGTATTGTAAAGTATATTTTTGTGAGTGGTATTTCCTAATCTAAGTTGAAGCTATTTATAAATTAAGACCCTTCGTTTTATTAGTTAGGCTAATAATGAAAATAGTCGATTGCTAGTAAGAAAACGCAATCGTGCTATTTATAAAATTTTTTAAATTAGCCAAATAAATTGCTAAAGCATTTTTTTATATGTATTTTAAACTTTGCTATGCTATGAATCTATGCATATTCCAAAACTACTCATACAGAGTTTTGACAAAGTTGCTAATAAACTAAATTCTCGATGACTTAAAAAATGAATATTCTAAGACGAGTTATTACTACGTCTTTTCTAATTTCTGGCAAGTTATTTTGCTCATTTATAAGTATACTAGCATTTAACCCGCTACTGCGTTAGCTGGCTCCTAGAAACATATATCTTTAACTTTATGTTTCTATGTTAATTATTAAAAAAAAAAATAAAAACTATATATCTTTTGTTTCATGTTTGTTTGTTTAATATTATAGAAAACTCAAAAAGTACCATTAGAAGAACGAAAAAGTACCACAAAGTAATCCCTAGTGAACTCTTAACAACATAGGACCATGTTTTTTTAATTTCATACTTATCCGTTCAATATTATAAAAAATTCAAAAAGTACCCTTAGAAGAACGTAAAAGTATCACCAAGTCCCCTCTTGTGGATTCGCATTCACTTAGGACCACACATCTTTAAAATCATGTTTGAAGGTTCAATATTATAAAAAAAATCAAAATGTACCATTAGAAGAACGAAAAAGTACCACAAATTTCATGATTTCAATATTAAAGAAACTTCAAAAAGTACCATCAGCAAAACAAAAAAGTACCAAATATTAAAGAAACTTCAAAAAGTACCATCAGCAGAACAAAAATTCTAGAAAATTCTAAAAGCACCATTAGAAGAAGAAAAAAGTACTGCAATATCTTAATATATCTTTAATATTATGTTTGAACTTTCAATGTTAAAGAAAATTCAAAATGTACCATTAGAAGAATGAAAAAGTACCACAAAGTCTTACCCACATATGACCAAGTGTATTTAATTTCATTTTCTTCGCTCAATATTATAGAAAATTCAAAAAGTACCATTAGAAGAACTGAAAAGTAACACAGAGTCCCTCTTGTGAATTCTTACCCACATAGGACCATGTATTTTTAATCTCATGTTTCTTCGTTCAATATTATAGAAAATTCAAAAAGTACCATTAGAAGAACGGAAAAGTACCACAAAGTCCTTTTTGTGAATTCTTACCCACATAGAACCACGTATCTTTAATTTCATGTTTCTTCGTTCAATATTATAGAAAATTCAAAAAGCACCATTAGAAGAAGAAAAATGTACCACAAAACATGTAAGAGCGTAGGTAAAGGAATCAACAAATACGTATTCCATCAAAAATTATTTTTCACCCAAAATATTTGAATGTAGTCTGTGCAAAAATTTTAACCACGGTTCTATTATTTTTAACATTTATGACTAAGAATGAAACCTACGCGAAGTTTCGAATCTAAAATGGTATAAATTATATTCCACAAAGATTAAAATGCGCTAGCTTTTTGTTCAAAAATTTTATATTTTAAATATTCTAATTTAGCGAATAATTTAGGAAAGTTTGAATATTGCAATATTTTCACACAATATTTAATGATATGTTAGCTTTATAGTAAATTAAAAATTTTAAAATTTGCCAAAAAATATTTGCGATCATCTCGTATTTTAGCATTTTCCACAGTGAGACGGTAGGAGTTTAACTTTGAAAGAAAACCCCTTAAGAGTGGAGCTATGGTAGTTTAAAATAGCGTACCACGGACATAGAAAATTGTTAGCCGCTTGCCAAATTTCATAACATAACCTAAAAATTACTTAGGGAAGCATATTTTTTGGTCGTTAATGGGTTAGAAGTGTGACGTGATAGAGAGAAACGAAAATGTTTTGGTGATTTTAATGACTACACCTTCAATATTTGCAACATATTTTTCACGATATTTTTTCTTTATGATTACGATGCTAACAATGTAGAAATATTTAAAGTTGTTCTTAACCACCTGGTAAACTTTAAAATTTAGTGTAATTTTAATTAGATTTCAGTTTATTGTGTTGATTGTATTACAATGCAACTTAATTTATTAAACAAGAGATGAACATGATTTTTTTTTTTTTTAATCGGACCATTTTTCATCTTCCTTCCATATACATTAAGTGTATCAAATTTCGTCATATATTGCATACATTTTATGTAAAAATTTGAACTTTAAGGAAACATTCGAAAAATATTTAAATATAACACCGTCATTTTCACACATGAAAATATCGATATTTGCATGAAACTAGAAACCATAAATATTAAATTTGAAATTGCTTCTTAGAAGGACTTGAAAGTTTGGATTTGAATGCACATTAAAAAAATATTTAAGAATATTACATCAACCTAAAATGGATGTCAAATGAAAGGTAAGAATCCCTATAATATACTATTTTTTATCTAATTGTTGCAGTACAAAAATTTAAGAAATTATCTTTTTGAAAATTTATCCCGTTAATATTATATTAGTTAATTATGTATATAATTTTTATAAAGCATATTTTCTTAACATTTTGTGTTGCAACATTTAAATAAAATCATTTCTTATATTACAGGAATTCTAAGCTTTCATTTAACATCCATATTGGCTTGATATCATTTTGGTAAATATTTTATAATTATTTATTTTATTTTTTTTTTAAGTTGTGTATTTTTCAAAACTTTGAAGATCTTTTGAGAGAAAATTTGATGTTTTGGAGAAAAACTGAGTACGTAGTTTTATTATGTATGGGCTCTAGTTTGATGTTGCATAATTTTTTTCATGTGTGAAACATATTGCGGGAAATTGTTATACGGTGTAATATATAACTAGAAATTTGCAGAAAATTTCCATAATTTGTATAATACTTATACCACATGCTAATTAAATATAAGTTAACAAAAATAAAATTTTCCCAGAACTATTTGAAAACATCTTTGCAGACAATATTAATTGATTGAATTAATTTAATAATCAATCACATGATAGAAATTATGACCGCAAACAATATTAAATAATTTCTAATACTCAAGACAATTGACGTAAATTTTTATCAAAAAGAATTTCAAATATTTATTAATTAAAATTACAGACTAAGCATTTTAATTGTCTAAATGAAAAATGTTTAAAAATGTATATATGTATAACAAACACACCGCAAAAATTCAAAGATCAAGGATAAATTGCACTGTACAGTGGGGCAGCAGAATTAAAATACATATTTTGCAAATCAAATAGATAACTTTGAAATTTAATGATTGGTTAGATTTAATTCTACACCAATATGTAATATTCTACAGTGAAAATAGTCACACTTGATAATTTTGGTATTTTGGTGCAATAATTGCGATGGTTATTACAGCAATTATTGCACCATAGCTATGGTGCAATATGCATAGGTACAAAATCCAATTAATTACTAAGTATTAAAATTAGATAATTAAAAAAAAAAATATTTTTTTGTGAGCCATAGAATTGACACATTAGCAGAAAGTCTACCAACGAGTATTATTCCAAGAATTTCGAACTATATTCTAAAATTTTGATACAAGGAAAATATAAAATTTCTCATCTAAAGCACTATTACAATGAAAGTTTTAAAAAAATGTAAAAGTAATTTTCATATAAAATTTCGAATTGGGTGAATAAGACCGTGGGGAGTAGTAGCTCCCCTTGAATAGCGAAGCGCACTGCTAAAAGTTAGTAAATAAAAAACTGAATACTTTGGAATTTTGCAAAAGTTCGCACATATTTAAAGAAGATATAATCAGAACAAATATTTTTTTAATGTAAGACAATATTAAATTAAAAAAGGCTATGGAGACTGATTTAAAAAATCGAAATTCTAAAAAAATATTTGTAATAGATTTATGCAAGTGTGAGGCCCGTAGTTTTAAAAAATCAAATAACAGATATGCCTTAGTTAATTGTTTTTAGTTGTTTTTCAGTACCCATGAAAACAATAACTATGAGGGGAGCAGACATTAAACAAAAAAAAAAACGTATTTGGCAATAACTCGGTTGTTTATAAACCGATTTGGTTGACTAAAAAACTGAAATTCAAGATATAACCGACTGAGTTCATTTCTTCAGCAGGAAAATTCATAAAAAATTTCCCGATTTTATTTTTCAAAAAAAAAAAAAAAAAAAAACGAAGTCCCTAGCATATATAGGGACTTCAGAAAATCGAAAACCGGCTTGAAAAACCAGTTTTTTTATATCTCCGCTATTTTTGAAATGGTTTTTTCCGAGTTTTAATAGAAAATTTCGGGAATAAATTTCTGATCTTTTGTTATATATCATATATCTATGTCATCGGGAGGCTTTACAAACGCCATTTAAACCATTTTTAAAAAAATCGAAAAACCGATTTTATACACACATGGGGAATTCTCATTTTACGTTTAGCTTTAATAAACCGACCTTAAAGCTCAAATATTTTTTTTCTTTAACTTAGATTTTTTTTAAATTAACTTTTGATGCAATTATGTTAACAATCCAAAAAAGCGTTTGAAAGTAACAAGTTTTTTTTTTTCTTTTGATTCCTGTACTCCCGGATTTTAGCATATATGTACAATTCCTCTAATGTAAATTACAAACACTTGCAGAAATAGGCCAACTTATGTTCAATCAATGTGTCGTTGATCAGTATTAAATTATAGTGGATAAGTGGTGAAAGCAAAATGTTCAAAATTTTAATTTTTTGCAGTTTTTTCGATTAGAAAATTTGCGCCGTTTCGAGTATTATAAAATAAAGAATGGATGTTTATTTCTCTTGTAATCGTTTGAGATACATCTCGTTAATGTGCCCTCAATAGCAGCAAAATAGGGAGTGATAAAATATTAATTTGGAAAAATGTTATAACTCTTTAAAATCAATCTAAATTTTTGCATACTTTATATTATAATTTTTTTACATTTTATGTGAAATTATATTTATAATAAGTACATTTATTTTGTTTTAGTTAAGCGAAAAAATGAGTTTCAAAAAAAAATTGCATAAAAAATAAACATGACCTGAGATCGCAGTGTCTCTAGTATTTCATAAATCGTCGAGGCACACCCAAGGTGTTAACTGACATCGGTGAAAATGTATACCAATCTGTAGGTATTATAGCTTATATCGGAATCAAGTGGCATACAAAAATAATTACACGTCTGAATTTGATGCAAGTTTTAACATTTTTGGGTGCTTATTTTTGTTACTGAAAAATTTCTTTTATAGTTATATAATTAATATGTGCAACTTTTTATTTATTAGCATCACTTAAAAATTCTTTTTTGTGGTAAGATGTGAAAAATACGTCAGCGAATTAAATGCAATTAAAACAAGTTAGAGCGCTATATTTGGCTGTGCCGAATCTTGTATACCCTTTACCACCTTGCCGACAATAATAAAATTTACTCCTTAAAGTATGCTTTCATATGTTCATGTTTATACTTACAAAAATAACCTACATTTTTTAGAATTACAAGAATGTAATAAACACAAAATAAAACTATCATAGCAAGAGTTACTTCCCTTAAAAAATACAACAACAACACTGATAGCTTCTGATGACCAGGTCTGTCAGATGTGGCGATTTTTAATTGCTTTTGGCTATAGAACTTTGCGTTTGGCGACATGGAGAATTTTTTGGCGATTATAAACAAGTTAGCAATTTTTTTTTTGGCTAATTTTAAAAATTTTATTAAAATATATAAAAATAACTACTATACTACATTCACATATAAGTGTTTTTAGGAGGTTTTTGAAAAACACAATGTGTTTAGACACTACTGTTTACATATTACTTTTTGGAGTTTTTCAACTGAGATGTTTTTTAATTGTCACATTTTTTCGCAAATCTTAAAATAAAATGCAAATTATGCACGCTGACGCTTTTTATTTCCCAAAACTATACATTTAAAAGTGTATTACTTAAGAAAACATACATTTTACTTAAAATTTTATAAATTTTATTTTAAATTGTTTTGTCACTTTTGACTTTGAGTATGTTCAACAAACTTCAATGCACTAAAAATGCCAAAAATTTTTTATCTGTATCATGTTTTTTGTGTGTTAAAGAATTAAACATTTCAAACTGAGAAGTTTTTACGCATATAAATTATGAAAAATCAATTCAAATTTGTGTGTTTAATTATAAAACCAATGGTTAAAAAAAACATACATACATACAAACATACATACATTCATAAACATAGTATTACATATATGCCGCATAGAACAAAAACATGCTTTTGAGAAAAATGAAAAAGAAAGTTCGCTTGTATTTTTTATAAAAACCACACTTCGAGATTTTTTCTTAAATACTAATATCGATTGCTGCACAAGTTAGAAACAAACGGAAGATTTAACCAAATGAACACAAATTTTGTTTGTGCCGCATATCCTATACCAAATGCACGAACATTTTTTATGTTCGTTCAAGTGGGTCAAAAAAGTTTATTTGTTTAAATTAATATAAAATAGATACAAAATACAATTACTCTTAAAAGATGCCAGCTGAAGCACACAAGAGAACCTCAATTCAAAAAAATGGCGTTTAATATATAAAATAGTGTTTAGTTGCAAAGTTTGAGCTCCTATCTTCTAATATATTTGAGATATCGAAAAATTGATTGCAGATTTAAAAGAGCACATGAATGATATATAATCGATATCTAAACAAATTTTTAAAAAATTGTTCTATTTTTCTAGATTAATTGAGGAAATTGATTACGTTTTCTTACTAGCAATCGATTTTTTTGTATGTATCTAAAAAAATAAAGGGACTAAATTTATAAATAGCTTCAACTTAGTTTAAGAAATTCTACTCGCAAAAAATATATAAGAAATTTCAGTAAATTTTTTAAAATTGTTGACCTAAAATGAAGCTATATGTCAAAAAAAGCGTATTGGGTGATTTCATTTTCATTTATTTAATAGCTAATAACTTCTAAACTATATATGGTATATCTCTATTTTAGTTTCACATTAAAGGTAAAAATATAACATTTATAACGATATGTATAAAATTTATTTATATCAAAAGTTCATAGGTCAAACTTAGACATATAACAATCAAAAGGATTTTAAAAATTCTTAAAAAACTTTGTTGATATTACTCTTATCCGTACATGTGCAAAATTACAAGGTGGACACTTAATTAGTTTGAACGTTATGATTGCTGTCCATTTTGACATGGAATCACCCTATTTTAAGTTATAATTTTATTTTTTATTCAAATACTATTAGCTACTGCAATTATCTTTGGCTTTACTGAAGCTGAATTTATATTTAATTATATATTTATTTATATTTAATATTTTTTGAAACTTGGCAATTTCTAATTAACGATTTATCGACAGAGGCTCAAAAAATCGCCCGACTTGAGTTTGATTTTAGCGAATGTTCGATAAAAACGAAGAAAACGAAGAGAATTTTAAAAATATATGTTTCGAGAAATTATATATATATTTTTTTAATTTCGCGAAGATTTCTCATTTAAATAAAAGACAACGAATTTTCTTGTTTGTGCATGCAATAGACTTAAACAAAGAGAATCTAGTGTTATTATTGAGTGATAGTTTATAGCGAATGGTTGTAAAATATTTAAAATGTTCTTCTATCTTAGTTAAATTTTCAGTAATTTTTAATAAACAATAAAATAATAAAGTTTTAGAAAAGGTGGTAAGTAATGTTGCTACGTCTCTAAAGATATTACAAAATAACATATTTATCTTTATATCTAATTTGTTTTCTTGCGGATGACTAATATTTGATTTGATTGAAGTTAATATTGGACAAAATATACATATAGTAGTGCAACTCATGTGTCAGAGATCGGTCCTACAATACTTATCAATGTTTAAAATTTTAGGAGAAAAATTTAAAAAAATTTTCATTTCACTTATCTTATTCTGAAGAAAGTTTGTGAAAATAATGACCCTAAAGTATCGTCAAAACTGGTAAATGAGTGTTTCCGAAGTAACCAAATTGATTTTTTACTGTCCAATTTAACCAGCAGATCGGAACCATTTGGGAATCTTGCAGGAAGATCTAAACAAAAATTTATTCGCCACAATAAATCGAAAATTTTGGCAACAAATGCAAAATTCCTTGCATTTGTTGCCTTCTACACCTTTAGAAAATTTCGCAATTGTATGATTTATAAAATACATAGTAAAAATTTTTGTATAACAAAAATTTTAATTTAAGTAGATACTCATTAAGTATGACTAAAAGTAAGAAATTAAAAAAGATAAAGCATTATATAAGCTTGTAGCTTGGTATAAATTAATACTTGTTTTTTAAACATGTTACATATTTTTTGAGACCATCAAAATTCTCCAGTTGGCTATAATTAAATGAGCTTTAATTTAAAAATTAATTCAATGAGTTTTAAGTCAAAAATAATAAATAATATTTTGTGTTATAATAAAATTCTGAATAAAAAATAAATTTTATTAACTCTTCTAAAATAATAGGGACGGACCACGTTTAAATCAAACAAAAAGAAAACTGATACTTCAAAAGAAAAAACGTTATTCGAATCGGGTAATTCATCACATCATAAAGCGTTTTGAAATTATATTAAAATAGGTAAAAAATATAGAATAAATCTTAAAACTAAATGCTTTTCGAAATTATCATTGCACCAGAAATATAAAATACGATACGAAACGATCAAAAATTACCTGGCTTGTAGGGAGATCAAAGAAAAATTTTAACTATAAGTAAGAATACGAACTATAGCTCGACTTTTGAGTTCGACAATGTCCATTAAATGGAGAAAATTAAAGTCCAAGCTTCGCCTTTTTGTTATACTTAAAAATCATTATTTGCACTTTGCTAAAAGTCTTATATCTTAAAAGGATGAGTGGAAACAGATAATATTTTCAGATGAAAAGAAGTTCAATCTGGGTGGTTTCGTCAGTTATAGTTACTCTCGTATTGTGATGATATTAATGAGCATAACATCATTAGGTCGCAATTTTTTTTGGAAGAAATCCCTTGGTGTGAGGAACTTTTTCGTATGATTTTGTGTCCACAAAAATTTACTCAAATATGTACACCGAACTCCTAGAAGAAGTTTTGTTGACTTAGCTTGACGAATAAGCGGATAAATAATATATATTTTCAGCAAGATAATACTGTCATACACGTATCAAAGCAAAATAGGGTCTGGTTTTCAGAAAAAAATATTTAGTTACTCCAATGCGACAGTTTTCTTCGGTTAGTGATCTTAGATATACTGTTATGGAATGTTGGAAAGAAATTCGTATACAAAATATACAAAACTTAGTAAAATCCATGTCAAACTGAATTTTTTCTATAATTCAAAATAATGGAATCCATGCAAAGTACTGAAATTTTAATTAACTGTTAATTCTCTATTGATATTGAAGATTTTTTAGCTTTGAATTTTTTTTTTTTTTGTTTCTTAACTATAAAAAATAAAGGAATTGAGATTCCTAACTCACTTAATATTATAAATATTTTCTATGCGATTCCGGTTCCAAAGATTTAAGTATCAATTGAAGGCTCGTGAATAAGCATTTATAAAAAATTCTTATGAATTTCTTAGGGATATACTTTTAAAAAAGCCTATAACTTCCAAACTATTCAATTGCCCTAAAATTTTTATATCAATATTTTCACCGTTAAATCACTATCATTGATGAAATCACGGTCAATCAGGGATCTTAATTTTATAAATAATAAATAATATAATTAAAATGAAATATTAAAGCATTTTTTTCTTTCAATAAACAACAAAAAATGTAGTGCATACAAACGATTGCCTACCACTGTACCAACGCCTAGCATTTTATAACGACAGGGTGATCATTTTGACGAAAAAAGTCAATTTTTAAAACACGTTTTCTCGATTGGATTGGAATGTTGGGTTTTTGGTACAAAAAGTGGGAGTTTTTTTAATTCTCTGGTTTTAAGACAAGTTTACTTATTTTATACCAAAATTTTAATAGGATATCTCTATTAGTTTAAATTTTATTTTAGTCCAAATGTTAACGATATTTCTCAAAAAAAGGAAAAAATACAATTTGTGAGGTTTTTATGTGACAATAAAAAATTAAATATTAAAAAAGCAAATAAAAATTTTATTGAAACAGGGAAAAAATAATTAATAACATAAGAAGAAAATAAAAGGTGATTGGATTAATGCATACGTATTGACGTTTTGAATAAATTTTATCATCTGGCATCTCTGCCTCAAGACAAAAATATCGTGTTAATTTTTGCTAGGAAGTGTTAATGGAATTTTTAAAATAAAAAGTGTAAAAAACTTCTCAATTTTGTTTAATTTTCTTTTGCTTGGCAATGTTTGCTCAAAAGAGAAGAAAGCATTAGCGCCTAAATTCAAGCTGCCAAAAACTTTAGACGGAACCAGCATAAGTGCCAAAAAAAAAAAAATTTCCTCCTATAATTCTGGATTGTATTGTAGCTTTTCAACTGTGATTGGATTGATTGGCGACAAATATACATATAAACGAATGACTATTCAGCTCGCTGTCTCTGTACAATGAAGCTTTGAGTGTTCTAAAGGACAAAAAATTTCAGTTTTATATTCATGAGTTTAAGAACGCAAAAAGTTTTAAAATGTTAAAATTAGATATTTTTGTAATATTTCTGTGTATTGGAGAAAACCTTTAAAGGGCAATAAAGGTCCCACTCAATGTTCCAAGTATGCTGTGTATGGACATGGTGCTAAAAATTGTAATCGTATCGTAGTGTGCCTGCGTCTGAAATCATGATTATGCAGTTTGCTCACTCAACGAAAGTAATTGTGATAGAAGTATGTATAATTTATGAGTGCTACAACTGCATAAAAAAGAACCTAAAGAACGTTAACCATAGAACTGATGGTCTAAAAGATGCACACATGGTAATTTGTATTCTGAGGTAGCTAAAAACAAACACTACGAAAGGAATAATAATTATGACATTTCAAACGAAAGACTTATGCAAATATTTTTTAATGCTGTCGATGCTTTGCAAAGATGTCAGAATAAATACGACAAGCTACAAGATTTGTGAATAATGCTTCAACATGCTATATAATTCAACTTGTATTCACAATGTTTATGTTGTGCACTGGAATGCCCAAGGCATAACAATATAACCAGTAGCTGCTCAGCTGGAATATATTTTGCACACTTATAATCCAGTTCACACTTAAAATTATTTCGAACGATTTTTTTATCTTCGGTGATCTGAATGCCCAATTTTTTGTGTGTCAAGTAATTCGGCCGGTAAGGAGCTCTAAAGCCACTGCTTTCATTCTAAGTAACTCACTTTGAACAAAATATCAACCCTGTGCATCCGTCTACAGTGGACATATCTTTAGCAAACTCATGTCTCATTTTTTCAAACCTTGAGACACATCCAAATGTTTTGCAGTCGGATCATGTACCAATAACTTGTGTTATTTCTGGTCACATTATTGTGCAGAATAGTCAGCAATCAGAAACTGGGTCAGAATATTGATCAAACTATTTCTAATTCAGGTAATCTAGATTTTTATTTTAATAAATTAATAAAGCTTTTAAGAAAATACCTGGTGGTCGTAAAAATTCTTGGCATCTAGAAATTTTTGATATTAATAAATTGTCAATTAGTCAGAAAAATAAATAAAAACGTATATTGCAAAGTTATATGGATTTAAACTATGAAAATTAATTAAAATGTTTTTTTTTAGTTATTAAATAAACTTATTGATTTCCACCTTAATAAAGGCCGAAATAAATCCTGGTCAAAATTTATCTCAAATTTGCCTTCGGGCTCTAAACAATTTTGGAAAGTAAGAAAAGTCCTTAAAAACAGCAACAAGTCATATACTGATCTTCATGTAAATGGTGATGTTTTCAATAACCGACACTGAAAAGGCTAATTCAATAGCAAACCCATTTGGTAATTCACACACCATTACTTTAAATAATTATTCACCTATGGACACAGTTGTCTCAAGATTCATTCATGATCTTAACGATACAATTCTTGACAGATCTAACGTAGAGCTCACCAATGTAGATGAATTTAAATCATTTGTACTTTTATTGAAAAATAATAAAGCCTCCGGCTTAGATGGCATTAATAGCATTATACTTAAAAAGCCCGTTTGCTTTTTTGAAACTCTAAGTAAACTTTTCAACTTTTGTTTAATAGAAGGCTATTTTCCAACGATTTTTAAGAAGGCAAAAGTTATCCCAATTCTTAAGCCAGGAAAGGATCCTTAATTACCGTCTAGCTATAGACCTATTGGAGAATTTTAACTTTTCCAACCAAAATAAAAAATATTATTAACACTTAATAGTTTGGATTCCACATGGTGCACTCTACAGTACATCAACTAAAAATAGTCGTTAATTTTCTTAAAACAAACAAAAGAAATCGTAAGAGCACTGGAGTTATTTCTCTTAACATTGAAAAAGCCTTCGATTCAATGTGGCATGAAGGCCTTGTTTTTAAACTAAATTTTTTCAATTATACAACGTACCTGCAAAAGATAATAAAGAGTTTTTTAGATAAACGCTCAATTATTGTATCTATAAACAACACGCTATTTAGTGATAAACAAATCCCTGCGGGTCTGCCGCAAGGATCGGTATTATCATCTACTCTTTATTCAATATATTTCCGATTTTATTGTTCGCAAGAATCAAGAAGTAGCTTTCTACGCTGACGACAGTGCTTTTATTTGCTGCAGTAAGATGTCAAACGCAATAATAAAAAAATGGAAGATAGTTCTATATCTACCCACTTTGATAAACGTAAGATAAAAGTTAATGTTAGTAAAACACAAGCTATTAAATTTATATATAATAGATCACAGAAACGTATTATTACAAAACATTTGTATTCTAGGGGAGTTTCTATTCCTCTGCAAGGTAGTATCAAATATCTGGGAATTATTTTAGAAAAAAAAAAAAAAAAAAACAATCATTTAAACAACACATACAGTATATTTGTGATAAAGCAATCAAATGCTGACGTGGAGTTTACCCCTTACATAACAGAAGATCTAAACTTAATTTAAAAAAACAAGATCCTTATTTACAAAATGCGTATTCGCCCAATTTTGACCTATGGATGCCAAGTCTGGCAAGTTTGGCATCCATTCATGGCCTATATCCCAGATATTCTAATGATCTATTACATAGAAACTTTAATCATAAAATGTTTAATTCATTTGCAAGAGAACTGACTCTGGCATTTAATGAAAAATGCAGAATGTCTACATATGAAATAATAAGAATTTTGCTAAACTAAGGCTCTTTTTTTACTTAAAGAGTAATAATTGATGGTTGTTTTTAAAATTTCTTATAACGCTTAAGTATGTACAAGGTTTTTTTTTTTGACAACCTTTCCTTAATACTGTGATATTAGTAGTTTCCTTATTTAATCATTTAGATGTTAATTGTTATAATAATTTTAAATAAATCCTCATAAAAATGTAATTAATTATTTTATAAAGGTTTCAATAAAGTCGATAGTAATAATAAAAAATACAAGTATCTTTACGTTATAGCTATTATACATTTCATATAGACTCTTGAGGCCTTTATATGCATTTACGTTAAGATTCCTTTTGTAAACATTAAAAACTGCCACAGGCCAAAAAAATATATATATTTTGGAAATTAAAAATATTACTACCTTTTTTTTATCAGATCGATATATTTACATATATGATTCTTGCAGCAATATTACTTAGAATTTTGTAAGCAATCTAGTGAATATTTTTTAGGATATAAATTGAGTCTTCCAAGCTTAAGAATCTTACAAAACTTGCTTCGGTCTAAATATCTCTTAAACAAAAAGTACGTTTAATTTTTCCAATAAAAAGGAACCAGTGTGCGGCTATAATGTAAAATGTAGAAAAAATTGTGTACTTTTTTCAGATTTGTAAAAATGTATTAAAGCCGAAGAATCAAAACCAAAACGTTGTGATTTGGTCAATGCGAAATTTTTCGCTTTCGAAAAATGTCTGTGACATGTCTGATAATGTAAAACACCCAGCATATTACACCCAATCCTAAAGATTTCTTAGGCTTACTAGCAGTTTTTCTCTAGCAAATTAAGTTGTTTAGTCACTGTGCCAGGACTTTCCGTCTACGCGTTATTCTTGTTAGTCATAAACTGAGCACAATTAAGGGACAGTCAGGAGAAAAAGGCGAGTTGATGACACATGCACCAACAATAAGTTTTTTATGGGGATGGAAGGAGGATGAACTAGGATAGAGCCTGACTTTTTTTAGGTAAACACATTGATATGATCTTTTGGGGTTTTAAAGGGACTCCACTTTGCAAATCAACGCCACGCAGAAATTGGGAGTCATAACTCTAAGCTCGGACGAAGAGAGTGGATATTACAGCGATGTCAGCTAGCTGGAGTCTGGATTAATGTGATGGTATTGTCGGCTAAAGTACCACGTGATTCAGCGAGTAAGAGCCGAACGAAGAAGGATACAAACAAAATAGGTCATTAGTACAACCTAGTGGAATTTAATCACTTTGAATTTTTTTAAAGAGTTGATAAAGTGTCCCTCAAGAGATTGGAAACCTGAGAAGTGTTGTCAATTTCGGCTTAGGGACTCACAATGAACTGTAGTGGAAAAAAGTAAAAAAAAAATTTTTTTTAGAAAACGGAATACGTGTTAAATTAAAGCCAAGAACTTCAGCATTCCAGAGATATTGTACTTCTTGTTGTGCAATTAGCATACTTGCATTAGGGCGGTTCTAAAGTCAAGATATCTTACCAAATTTTCGTATAAATGTTAGGTAAAAAAAAGTAAATTTGAAAAAAAAATTGTTAAAAATGCAATTTCAAATAAAATGGTAATATTATTACTCAAGAGTACTTAGAAAAAATAAGACTAGCAATAATTTAAAATATTTACTACTACACTGTAAAAAAAACATATATAATTGAAATTAAAATTTTTAATTTTTTCTGAAATATTGTTTAGTAAACCAGAGATTGTAGGCACACCAGCAAAAACATAAGTCCCTATGCTATTCTTTACTTTCAGATGTTTATTTTGCAGTGCATATGAAATTATAGGTGTTATCTGTGCTAACTTTTGAACTAGGTTCGTTTCAAAATATGTATGTTTTACTAAATTTGAAATAAAATCTGCTTTGTTTAAACTTTCCAAATTTTATTTCTTTACTATGTGTGAAAGCTTATTAGAAATCTGGTATATTAAGTGCCTCATTAATTTTCTGAAATAATATAATGATATCTCTTTCCGAAAATCGCTTTTCTTTTTTACATACTTATTTTTTTTATAACGTTAGTTGATTATTCATTGAAACTAATGTTATTATTTTTTTAATATTACAAGCGTATCTCCCTCGAGAATTACTAAAAATGACAAAAATTTTGAATCCAAATTTATTTGATATCTGGGTAAATGTCTTTACTTACGTTTACTCCCAGCAGACGCGTCGTCAAGTGGCCGATCGGTGGACCTGGATGTTAAGGCTTTTGACTTGACGACAGTTAGTGGACTGGAGATCATTAACCGTTGTGTTAGTGTCTAAAGAAACTAATCGTTAACAGCTCCCTTCCAACGCCCATGACACGGGTTGGTTGTTAGTTTTAAAAGCCACTTAGAAGATTAGTGGAAAGGATAATTTAATTAAGGATGTAGGGAATGTGAAGAAGGATTCAATAGGAGCTTCGGACACTGACTCCGACTTTATATGGATTCATGATGACATTATTGTGCAGGAGGAACTATTATTGAATGAACTGGCCGAAACGGCTTGTCGAAGGAATCCTCTTGGGCTTGTCGAAGGAATCCTTCGCTGAGAAGTGCGCCACGGAGAAAATGGGAGATCTAATCCCTAGGTCCGATGAGGAATACGAATAACTGTGATATCAGCTCACTAAGTGAAGGAGAAGGCTGGTCATAAGTTATCCAGCACTTTTAAGGATCGCCGTAAGAAAGTTATTAAAAGGGCAAGGTCTGGAGATGACCAACCAGCCTCGACTGCTAAGAAGGCTGGACATACACCGGCTGGATCCCCTAAGGGCCCCCACAAGAAGGTCAGTAAGAGAGTCAGATCTGGTGAGGACAAGCCTTCTACCTCTAAGAAGGCGAAGGAGTTGATGAAGCATGTCATGTAGAGGTTGATTGAAGATCAATGAGATCGCTTTAGTGAAAGGAAGGCCGAACGAAATATCCTTTAAATGAGCGGACTGGTCAAAGGGAGTCAAGACTATCATTTGTGGCAACGAGAAATCGTTTGAATTTCTTCAGACTGCAATTGACAAGTTAGGCAACCTTTGTCCAGAGCCGAAGCTTGAAGTGATACTCGCATCTGAGTTGCCCCTAAGGCCTATAATGACAATGTGGATTCCCATTGTCACCCATTAAAATCAGTGGAAACTATGCTGAGGCCAACCAAAATGAGAGTCTGGTTAAAAGTCAGTGGAAGTTGATAGTTTCTCTGACTTGTAAAGAGAACCTCGGCAGGGACTTCCGGTTTGCCATAGACCAGGAGTCCCTCAAGAAAGTGAAGTCTGTGGGGGAGCTGTCAATTTCGATGTGGGCATTATCAGGTTCCGGTATCCGAAATCTTATAATACCAAGGAGGCTGCTAGTGGCAAAAAGTGACTTAAAATTTATGATTTCTCATTCTTTTAGTAACGGAGACTTAACGGTCGTACAAAGGGAGGCCAAAGGCGAGAGAAAACTTGCACTCGCCTCAGCATATGTGTCATACGAAGGGGCCAATCCACTATGCAGCATGGTGCAGAAACTGACAGAGCAATGTTCTTTTTCAGACCATAGCATGATATCCTTTAGTTAGAATTTCGCGGGATCAAAAGAGGAACCATATAGAAACTCTAGGAAGACCGATTGGAACTCCTTTAGGCCTATTATGGGTAGGGAGCTAATCACCGCTCCGGGATGGCAATTTTCAGCAGAGGAAGTTGAGAATATAGGAGAAGAATTCGCAAGGAAAGTTAGGAACAGTTATCTTGTCCGAAAATATTTTCGGGCAGGAGGGAACAGACGATGTGGTGGACCAAGCAACTTAGGGACCAAAGGCCCCAAAGGAAGCTGTTCAATAGAGCCAAACTGCCATGCAGGAGTGAATATTGGAATAGCTATAGCGCTCCTGAATATATTCAGCGTGCGGAAAACGCATGGACGGAGTCTTGCTCTGAGTCCACATATAGAAACTCATTTTTTGGTCTGTAGAAATATAGAGGCAGATATATAGACAGGAAAAGTTTTTGGATTCTCGGAATGTATATTTAATAGGAAAGTTAGTGAAGTGGTTACAGACATAGTCTCGATGAATAGGCTGTGAACACCTTCGGACCATACAAATCTCCCGATCCAGACGTTATCTTCCCAGTCATGCTGCAGAACATCAACGACAGGGCACTGACACTTCTCACGGAGCTATTCAGATTCTGTCTCATGAGGGGATATATTCCAAGGAAGTTGAGAGAGGTTAAGGTCATAATCATACCTAATTCCGGTAAGGCAAGCCATTCGAGGCCCAAATATTTTATACCAATCAGCCAATCGTCTTTTTTATTGAAGACATTAGAGGAACTTATTGATCTTTATATAAAAACAACAATTGATACTCATATCATCAATGGGGTTTAACATGCTTATCTAAAAGATAAATCTGTTGAGAGTGCGCTTCATGATGGTGAGATATATTAAACAGCGTTCTTGGATATGGAGGTGGCCTTTAATAATATTAAGAGTGTGGCCATTAGGGAATCACAAGAGTCATTACGCATACAGAACTTACTAATCGAATGGATCATCCTAATGATTAATAGCAGGGTCATCAATTCGAAATTGGGAGGTGCGCGCATAAGGAAACTAGTGACTAGGAGAACACCGCAAGGGGAAGTACTCTCTTCTTTGTTATGATTTTTAGCCGCCAATATCATTTTACGACAATTTGACGCAGAGTCAAAAATCATTGCCTACACTGACGACATTGTGATACTGGTCACAGCGATCAGCGATGTCATGCATTCGGAACTCATGGGCCACTAGCAAAGGCTTAGGGGTTAACCCGTTCTTTTCAACAGAAGATACAAGATTGAACAGTTTAGGCTACCAGTACTAGGAGGTAGTGAGACCAGTTCTAACGTATGGGTGTTTAGTATGGTGGGATGCAATGAGAATAGGAAGTCGTAGATATCTTCTGTCTAAAGCACAGAAATATGCTTCAATTGGCATCAATGGTACCATGAGAAGCACACCTAGTTTGCATTGGACGTCATTCAACATCTCATACTAATTGAGGAGTATGTGATGGGAATGGCTGCAACGAGCCTACTTAGACTTAATGAATTAGGGAAGTGGGATCAGTCAAAGTGCGGAAATCCAAACTTTTAAACGAGATCAATTTCGGAGGCCTTATTCTAGCTCCTTCGTGACCTATGGAGAACATGCGCACTGAGATCGACTTCAGGGAAATTCCTGCTCTAATTATGGTTATGCGTAGAGAAACTATTTAGTGGGGAATCGGTATTTACTGATAGATCCAAAATAGATATTGGCACTGGTGCAGGCATCTATTTTCTCGAGGGAAATATCAGAAAGTCGTATAGGCTCCTAGATAGTTGTAGTGTGTTCCAAGCAAAAACTCTTGGTATTTTTAAAGCCACGGAATTGATAGCGAGGAACATTGAAAAGAATACAGAGATATCTCTGTATGTGAATAGCCAGGCAGCGCTCAGGGCTCTGAAGGAACATTTTGTCAAGTCTAAGCTAGTTAGCGACTGCAGAAATGCTCTTAAGGAATTTATGAGAATATCGGGTAAGACTCTGGTGGGTACTGGGTCATTGCGATATAATTGACAACGAATTAGCTCGAAATGATTCAGATGTGGTTAAGGCTGTAAGTGAAAGTACTGTGAAGCAACGGTTAGGCTTTTATTTCAGCATAATCATAGAATAGATTCAGGATAGAACGAATCAAGCATGGAATAGCAGAACGGTCTGCAAAATAGCAAGGGCTATGTGGCCGAAACTTGGTATGACAGATACAAATCTACTACTATTAGGCATGAAAAATAGAAACCTGGAAACCATAATAGATATATTGCCAGGTCATTGTCCAATAGGGAAAATGACATGCAATTGGGATGCAGGCTCTTCAGGTCTTTGCAGAATGTGTGATAATGATGAGGAAATAGAGACATATTATGTGTCACTGTCCGTGTCTACAACAGAGCAGGCAGAAATGGTTAGGCAGACGTTTCACCGACGGATTAGAGCCGAAAACAGTCGATCAATCTAGGAAACTTGATAGGATCTTAGAAATAGTCTGGCTAAGAGGCTGTCGTTGGATCGGAGCGAACGTAGTGGGGCAGTAGCATTTTGTTTAATATCTTATTTTATATCTATCTCTCTTCTTTTTGATCTTACATTTTTCATAATTTTTTTCCGGACTCTTTCATTTCTTATTTCTTGTCACTTCTCCGAAGGGACTCACAATGGACCTATAGGTCCCCGAATGGTTGTACAAGTTTTCATCTAATGAAACGTTTAGATGTGTAAATAATTTAATGCTAAGTTCACATATAGAGCTTTTTTGAAAAACGAGTCGTTTTCTCAAAAAACACAAATTGATTTGTTTTTGCATATATTTAAAAGCTAAAAAACATCTCGATTCGAGTTGTTTAATTATTCAACACACAAAAAACATACTAAATTTCCATACAGGGAAGAAATTTTTAGAATTTTTAGTACATAGAAATTTGTAGGAAAAAGAATTTGTAAAAATTGTCAAACAGTTTAAAAACAAAAAATTAAAAATTATGAATGAATTTTATATTTGTTTATAAATATTATATGTTTAAAAACTGTATTTTTTAAATTAAAAGGCGTTTGTATGTGGTTTTTATTTAAATCAAAAAATTGTGAAAATATTTTGGTAAACGAAAAACGGGCCAAAAGGAAAAACACAATAAAATGATATGTGAACAGTGATGTTTCAAACAAGTCAAAAACTAATGTGTGTGAACATAATATAAGATAAAAAAAACAAAATTACTAAGAAATGAATGAAAAGTTTCTTATAAAAAAATCTTATGTGTAGATTTTTTTGAATATCATTTGCCATTCGCGAACGCCAAAATTATCATTTTTTTTCAAGTCATACAATTTTTAAATATCTTAACGATATTTAGAAAAATGAAAAAAAGTTGCGAATTAACAAAATAAAACGGTTTTTTGTTCTCCAGAAAAGTAGTAAAAACACAAGACTTTTCGTCAGCGCACCGACGATATACTGTTATTATATCATACTGCTACTATTGTATATACTATACTGTTATTAAAATAAAATGTTTTTTAGCTACGATAACACTGATAGCAAAAATTGCTAAGAGTTTGTGTTAAATTATTATTATTATTTGTGCGATGCAGCTACATATATATGAATATGAAAGAAAATATTAAAAATGGGGAATTTTGGGCATTTCATTAATCCAATATAGGCAAAATACTAAGATTCTTTTAAATTTGAATAAATTTATGAAATCAAGAATTTCTTGTTAAAAAGAAAACAATGTAATTTATATATATTTTTCTTTCTTTATTTTGATTATGTATATTTTTTATTGTTTTTTTTTTTTTTAATTACCTTATATTAAATCCACTATACATAAAAGTGATATATTGTGTTTAAAGTATATTAATTATAATTTTTTTCCATAGTCTTCTTTTTGGGAAAAATAAATATACTAATAACATTCAATTCAATTTTGTTTTTACACATCATTGTATCTGTTTGCAGTTTATCTGGCTTTAGTATGGTGTAGTGCTCCAATAATGAATGATTATGGAAAATTATGTATGTACGTATTCGTAATATGTATTTATGTTTAGCGATTGTAGATGATTTATGCATAATTTATATTGAATAGGATTTATTGAATTTTATTCTAGAATATGATGACATGCCTTCATTAAAAGCATAAACATTTATTATTTTTGTTATTTATAATTTATTTTATTTTATTAATATTATTATTTTTACTTAAAAACATGTTGTTGAAAATGTATGTATGCAATTATGTATTAAGTTATGTATAAATAATTAAAGTGAATATACATTGTTAAAAATAGTTTTTTTTTATAATTTTATTTTACTTCTAAAACCAAGAAAAACACAAAAAACCCAACTTGTAAAAGTTTTCCTTGTCCTTGTAAAAGTTATATTGTTTTTTATGTATTTTAATAAATATCAACAAAACAAGAAACAAAAATCCTTAATATGAAAAAAAGAATAAAAAGTATTTTTTTAATGTTAGCATTTTTTTATTTTAAATATATAACACAATAGAATTGATTTTTATTATTGTTTTTATCAATAGTATACCTTATATTAGCCCCTAAATTTAAGAAAAAATATAAAGACACCTTTTTATTAGTTTTATTGGATTTCGCATGTTTTTTAACAATAATCATTTATAGTGCAACACTTTTCTTCTCATTTAAAAGTATTTATGCTTAAGTAAAAGCGCTGGCTGGTGCCTTTAGAGTCTATTGAAAATTTTCCATTTACATGGAGATGTGTATGTGTGTGGATGTATCTATGGGTTTATTAGTAATAATTATAATATAGTTTTTTTATTTTTTTATAAACTTATTAGATTTGGGAAACTTGTCGGCTTCAAAGTCGGGATCGTTCTTCAGGCGTTCTCGTACATTCATGCGTACGGCATCTATGCAGGATGATTGCACTGCTGCATCGCTAGCAATTGCTCGGGCTACGTCTTCGGGGGATTGAGCTTGATTGGCGGATGTTGATGTACCAAGTCCAGGAATTTGTATGGCTTTTCTTACACTCTCGGCAATTAGAGCACCAATTTCTGCTGGCGGTTTTGAATTTTGTACCAGCTTTCTTCGTTTCGATGACATACCTGATATGTAAGCATCCGAATAGGGCGGTTGATTAGGAGGATTCTGTAAGAGTTGAAGATATGATGTGAGCATAATTTCGAAACTAGAAATATTTGTAAATTTGACAAGTACGTAAGAGCATGGACGTTTGTTAAAGAACATATTGGTTTTATGTCAGGGGATTTTTTAAATAATTACATTATTATTAGTTAATTTATCTAGAAAAATCAAAATGTAGCTTAATAACATAGTAGACAAAATATGAAAGCTCAAAAACTTTTTTTCACTTTTTGGTGATATTTCCGCCATTTTCAATGGCAAAACTCTAGGGAGCTTTGCCGATGTATATATCATTTATCTAGATTTTCAGATGCCTCCGCAAAACAGACAGGCGGACATCGATATTTGCAATCCTCCGCCTATAAGGATTCATATATATATAAAGTAGTGACTGTCATAAATCAATGTTCTATTAATAAGTAAACAAGACTTCTAATGGCTACAATGACTGCCTTTATTTTGAGACGTTCGTGCCAAACGTGATGGCATAGAAAGAAGCTATTCTTTGTACGTTTCTAGGGAAAAGTGGGTCAAGTCTTGACATTCAAATCCTTTAATTCGACCAAACTTCGAGGACACTTTTCATTTATTTTAGTTTTTAGCCACGTCCATGCATTTTTTATTGGCAATAGATCTGAACTTTGAGGGGGCCCCCTTTGGCAACTTTTGAGTGATCAAATATAAGTAAAAACACAAAAATCAATATTTAAATATTTTTAATTTTAACATTGATATTAATGTAAAACATGCACAATTTTATAAATCTTCTTTTGGCTTTATTTTGCACCTCTTATAGTTACAAAGATATTTGGTTTTGAAATCAGATAAATTCAATAAGAATAAAAAATAATTTTTGATAGAAAAATTTTTAATGTTTCGGTCACTCAATTTTTAAATAGTTATAAACATTTAACTTTTTATCCTATCTTTTTTTTTTTAATAATAGGTTATTTCTCAAATGCAACTTAAATAATTATTTTTCTAAAGATTTCAACACATAAATTTTTGGTTTTTAAAAAAAATCTTTTTTTTTTGCATTTTTTATTCATATAAACTTATCTATTTTTTTTTTTACCAAAATCGTCAAAAAATTATATACTGTAAGTTATTCTGCATTATTCCATATATATAATATATCCGCAAAAAAGTGCAAGACTGGATGTAGGAATGCTTTTAATTGAAAAAAACCGTATTATATTGTATTTTATAAAACAAAATAAGAATTTATCTCTTAAAAAAGAAAAAAAAAAAAAAAAAAAAAAACAATTTGTCTATATTGCGACTAATACGATTTTTTTGTAAACATAATCATTTTATTTAAATAAAATATTTAATTTTATTTGAATAAAAGTATGAAGATCTTTTATTTATTAGAACATATTTGTTTAAAAATCAAAAATAAATTAAAAAAATATTATGAAAAGTGAACAATATTTTTTTATTTCTTGAGTCATTTAATAAGTATATGTTGATTTAAATATGTCCGCCCATATGTCTATCCGAAGGTTAAATATTTATCCTCAATACACGTTCCAAAGCATTGTCCATATTGGTAGAAGTTTTAAGTGTATAAATTATAGACGTTGTACTTATATTTTCTGAGTCACACATTTCAAAATTCAAATCTTTGAGTGATTTTTACCGAAATACGATGTTACATAATTTTTGTTGTAATTTTACAATACAAATATAAAAATTTGTAATGATTATTGTATTGTGTGTAATAGCTAATTTTATGCACAATAGCATAAAAAAGTGGCGGACAAAAATGTTAACCCGTTCAAAAGTAATTGATATTTGATCACTCATACCCCCAAAACTACTTGTGTGGACCGTTGCATGCATCATTTTGTAAAGCAAAACAGAAATGATGTGTTTTTTTTAACTTACTAATGACATCCACTGTACTCCATGTTGTATTTGGTGAAAAATGTAAAAATTAGAAACGGAATGACAAAAATATTAAAAATTTGTTTTGTAGTAATTATGGTCCATCATAAAGTAGTTTCAAAAAATGTTTTTACCAGAATGCACTAACAAGTTCTCTGAAAAAACAAACTCATATAAGGAAAAACTTAAACATACTTTCTCCATTACAAGCTAAAAATTACGAATCTTTTGATACCTATTTTTGAAAAAAAGAACGAAACTTTTTTTGGGTTTTTGTTAGTATTTTTTTCCTGTATTTAGTTCATCAATATGCATCGTTTTAGGGAGCTTCCTACATTTGAATTTATAAAAAGATTTTTTGAAGTAAATAAATTTTACTAAAATTATTTTTATACCTTTCACACAAAATAAGTAATAATATAATAAGTAATAATAATATATAAGTTTGTCATTTTATACTAAAGTCTTAAAATATACACCCAGGTCCTCAAAATAAAAAATATTCGTGATTGTTATGATTAAAAATAACTTTTGAGAATGTTTGTCTGTCTGTCCGTCTATCCATCTGAGTGATGAAATGGGGTTTTTTAAGCCTATAGGCCAATAAATACATTTCTCTTTCAACACATATGTGGTTTCAAAGTTGACCAAGGTTTCAAACTTGACCACCTCGAGTATGTAAAAAATTTCAAAAAATCGAAACTTCTACAAATCAAGTCCGATTTCAAAGATTTTTATATTTCTGTAAAGTGCTTGGCAAGATAAAGAAAAAATAAGCTTTCTCACATATGTTATCTTTTACAGTTAAAAAGATATTTACACTTAAATTTTTGATTTTTTTGCCTTGGACTTTATTTCGTTTTTCACTTTTTCACAGTTTTTTTTTTAATAAAAAATTTTTCTTTACATATTTCAAAAGACACGGCTTCATAAATGGATAATAAAGAAATTTTAGGTTGATTTAAGTTTGCACCCTACATTCAGCATTTGAGAAAAAAGGTGAATTTTAAAAAAGTTTCATTTTTATTGATTAGTAAAAAATGTCACGAGAGTTTTTTTTTTTAATTTTTTGATAATATTTTGATATTTATTCTTAAAATAGATTTAGATCGACTTGACACTTACTGCCCTACACACACATAAAATCTACACTCGCTGAATCGTTTTTGGCCCGGCCTTACCGCCCGGAGTGTAGATTTTATGAAAAAATACAATTTTGAAGACTTTTGAATTGCACAAAAAAGCATAATATTTTCACTATTATTTCTTATGTAATGTATAAAATGGATATCAATATTAAATATTCGCACATATGGAAATTCGAAGTAAAATATTCTAAAATACTGAATTTAGTAAGAGTTGACTTGAATTCTCAGTTTTGAGGCCATTATATTATGTTTTAATATAATATATCATTGAATTGTTATATGAGCCATTATCAAAAAATTTTTAATTTTAGGTTTAAATTTTTTTTTTTTTTTTTTGATGGCACTTTATAATCCATTTGTATAAATATAAAGTGACTCGAATGCATGCGGAATCTGTTCGCGTTAATCATTTCGTGCAGGGTTATAGCAGTTTTATATTGAATATATACAAATTTTTACAAACTAAAAGTTTATAATTCTGGCAAAAATTACGTGCAATATCAAAATCAACTGAATTATTCAAATAAAATTTATGATATTTTCAGTATTTGATGTTATTAGGGTAGCATATTTTAGGGTTTCCTAGTAAAATTTAAAAAAATTTTTCTTTATACTAAAAATATCGATTTTTAAAAAATTTGGAAAACATGGGGTTCAAATCTAAGTCTCTTCTCCATATATTATATGAAAATATAATTTGTTATTACAGCCATATTAAAAAAAAAAGTTACTAACGAATGTTAAGCAAAATTCCTTAAAGTTGTATTCAAAAACGATTCGCTTAATATATTAAATATTTCGTAGGTTCGATCCTAATTTAAAGCTACTTTAAGATTATTTCCCTTTCATACATATTTGAAGAAAACTATTTTTTTGAATTCATGCATACATGACAAAAAGTTCACATTTTCTAATTACCGGGTGTTAAGATTAGTTCCAATATAAAAAATGCGCCAATATACCTATTTAAAAACATATAAACTGAATTCCGGGACAAGATAATATTTTCTGCACATATGTCAACAAAATACTTGCCGTAATCACATATATTCGACTTTTTTGTTGTTTGATATAAGTCTTAGACTAAGATGCCATTAATCTAATGTATAATCTGCGGGTTAGGCCAGCTTACTAAATTTTAACAAAATTTCAACAAAAATAATGTAAACAAAACTAAACATAAAATAGTGATGTTGATTTTATCACAGAATATTCGTTATTCGTATACTTATAATTACAATCAACAAAAATTAAATAAAAGTATATAATTTATGCACAATTATATTTACATAAGCTAAATAGATTTTTTCTAAAACTATTTAAAAATAATAATGGAATAAAACATTTAACGAATAATTTATTCTAACTATTCCCTGAGAATATAAATCAGAAAGAAATTGAGAAGGGTTGCCTACATGAACAAAAACCAGTTTATTAGTTAATGTTGACTGCAAAGTTTTTTGAATACGATTTTCTTAATAGACTTTGGTTCGTTTGTGCTTTATATATAAATTATTATTATTTTCTTTAATACGGCTTTTAGAGTGTATTACAAAGAAATGCTATTTAATATTATGATCCTTTTTTAAAATTGTAGAATTTTATATAAGATCGAATGATATCAAAAAGTATAAACGTGCGAACAAAAAGTGTAGAATAACGGGAAAAAGATAAGTAATTTTTATCCCTTTTTCTAAGTTGTTGCACTTTATATAACAATCATGATTATAAAATGAAAGCTATGGTGATAAAATTTTGCACTCTATTGGTTTGTAGCAGAGACCATAAGTTTTATAAGCAAAGAATACAAGGCTTTCCTTGTATTCTTGGGCGATATATTTCTAGAAGAAAATTTCTTTGGACGAAAATCATTAAAGCAATATTATCTGGCGGTATCTTCTTTTATTCACCTAGGTGATTTTCTTGATAATTGATTTCTTATTACTTAGATGTATCGCCTGTGATGCACACTTCCGCAATGCAAATATTATTATTGCGACAATAACATTTTTCTTCTAAGCAATACGAATTGTACGTAGGCTACGAATTGCTTGTAGGCTAAGATTTAGCTAAATTTTATTTATATGTATAAATGCTGAAACCATAGAAAACAACTAGAAGTCCAAAAATTTTAATTCACTCAGCAAAAATTTTGAAGAAAATTCTACTAAACATAAAAAGTTAGGTTTTTTGGGATCTGAGTTAGGTTTTTTATAGCAAGTTGGACTTCTAGAGTTTTCTATGGTTGAGACCATTTCCTCCACACATCATAATCACACATAGTTGCACAAAATATTATTTAAAAATTACTAAATATAATTCATTACAATTGTATTTGCAGATTTAGATTGTCTGATAGTTGCCCTAGGATTACTGGAGGAGAATGTTGAGAGGGACACTGAGGTGACTATCTATGTGGATAGTCAGGCGTCACTACTCGTAATGACAAGTTATTGCGTCAGGTCCAAACTAGTGCTTGAGTGTAGGAAGGAATTTAGAAGGCTAATTGATGTCTACAGAATAAGACTCTCGGCAACGAAATAGTCGATGAGCTAGCTCGTATGGCCTCGGAGCAGGACAGGTCTTTTGTGGATGTATAGGTTAGGATTCCAATTGGGTCATATTTCATAGGAAAGACGAATCATGCTTGGAGGAGCAGAATGGACTGCAAGGCATCTAGAACGTTATGGCCTAGTCGTAAACCAGCAGATTCGAAGCATCTTCTGGGCATGAATCGTGGAAATCTAGGGTTATTGTTATGATTACTGGTCACCTCGCATTAGGGAATATGACCAGTAAGTGGGACACTGGCATGTCAGACTATTGTAGGACGTGCGATGATGTGGAGGAGCTGGAGACAGTGGAACACATACTCTGTCATTGTGTAGGGCTTCAGCGTAATAGACTGAAGTGGTTTGGGAGCCATTTCCTACACGAACTGGAGGAGGTTACGGGTAAAGTATTCAGTAAAGTGGATAAAGTGTATTTAAATCAAAGAGTTTTATGTCGACAGTTTTCCCTCTTGGCAATTTGTAATCTATTGGCATAAATTAAAAATAATAAAATACAAGGAAAAAATAGTTAAAATAAGTGAAATTGTGTTAGAGTCCGGTGTCGAAATTCTAACGATATTTCAGCGTCAGTCCTGGAAAGGGAGTATGGAAATTGTCGAAAAACTGTATATAATTTAGTAAAAAAAGAAAAAAACATGCAGAACACTAACAAATAACAGCAGATGTGGACGAAACCTGGTGACAAACGAAACTGAAGATCGATTATTTCTTGATATCTTTGCACAAAACACAGAATTAAGCAAAGCAAGAGTTCCTACAGCATCAAAGAAATATATTGGGAAACATGTAAGTAAAACAAAAATTCTGGGGAGATAAAAAAAGTTGATTTAAAAACCTACGTAGTGCGAAAAACAATTGATATATCCCCAACCACCATTATAGTTGATTACCCAAATTTATTGCTAATTTAATTAATACCTAATATTTTTGGTAAAAAAATTGCTTGATTTCTTGCTTTTTTTGAAACATATCCAAATTTCTAAAAAGTGTAAATATATATGTCTTGACTGTATTTTGAAATAATTGTTTTGTTGCTGTAGTCTGAAATCTGTTAACATATGCAAACTCTTTTCCAAATGTTAAAGATGATGTACCACTTTAAATCTTCATTTAAATCACACATTGACTCTAAAACTATTTTTTCAATATTTTTGCCATTGTTTTTATATTTTTGCAACTTATTGAGTTTGTATAACAACTATCTTATAGGCAAGATTTAGGACCATCTTTAGAAAATCTAAACGTAAATAATTGATTTTTGAAGCTGTGTAAATAATTTTGATGTATAAAAATGTCGTTGGCTTAGAGCGGACGATATAGGGCGGTAGGACTTTTCCTTTCCAGATCTTTTCTATTCTTTCCTATACTTTTCTTGGTCTCAGCTTTTTCTTTTTCTATTATTTTGCTTTCCTGGTCTTTTCTATAAATTTCTCAATAAATTCTCTCTATATATTCTACGAAGGGACTCACAATGGAGCTCTAGGTCCCCGAGTGGATGCACAGGTACTCTTCTGAGTACTGTGCAACACTTCTTTCCCTACCTATCTACCTTCTCTTCTTTATTCGGCTTTTCAACAAAGTCACATGCCCAAGAAAACACTTTTCGGGATCTCTTTATATTACAAGTTTTCAATATCATGATTGACGTCTATTTACAAATATGAAGTATGCTTCCACAGTGAAGCAAACATTTTGGTAAGAAATAATATGAATCAATTCTTTAAAATTTCTTTAATTGCGTATATTTTTTTTTTCACAAAATATGTTTTATTAAGGTTTTTTTTTTTATTAATTAGTTTATAGTTTTTGTTGAACTTTTTCATATAGTTATTTATAGAATTTTTGCATGTTCGGCTTAAGTTCATTAAATAATTGTAGAAGAATACAGTGTAAAAGTTTTATTGGACACTCGGCAGAATGGAATGCATTTTCTGGTCCGCCACGACCTTCATCAACACTCTTCAGCGACCCACCGTGGTGTTCTCTGTAAACATCATCTATTTAACTTACAACTTTTTGGGAAATGGAATCTGTAACTTATTTTTCCCTATATGTTATTAAGTAAGACGAATGGTTTACGACAAAGCTTTTTACAATTACTTTCTATTCTGCTTTTTCAATTATTATTTTTTATATGCTTAAAGCTACCAGTTTTTTTTTTTTTATAAAATAAAAACATGTGGTTTAATAAATTCACGATATTTGTTAACTCAATAAAAAAGTATTTAAATAAAATTAAAGTTTTAATGAATTCATATTTTTAGTTTGTATATTTATGAAATATAGATTTTGTGAAGGGTATACTTGCTTTTTCTTATTTCACCATTATTATTATTTTAGCTTGTTCCCACCGTCTACCACCTCTTATCGTAGACAATTAGAACATGCCGTGGAAAACAAGAGTAGTTCTAGCACAACTAAGGTCGCAATTGAACAATACGCTTATTGCCTCTATCTCAGGTTTTCATAAAATTGCGTTTAGGATGCTATTGTATTCTCTATAGTAACACTCATGTATGACATAAATTTCAAACGATAATTCAAAGTTTTTCCAATTTTATCAACGTTTCTGCAATTTCTATGAGTAAGAATTTTATTTTTTGATAATATAAACATAACATATAACATTTCTGATTAATTTATACATGCTGAATCTGGAAATTGAAATAGGTATAATGGTACTTTATATATACCATAACAAATATTCACTATTTTCACCTCAATCGTGGAATTTGATGAGAAAGTTATTACCAGAAAATTGTAAGAGTTTCATTGTAATAGTTCTTTAGATATGCGATAATAATTATTATTTTTTTGGGAGTACCCTGCTCCGATAATAAAGAAACCTATTTCAATTGTGTTGCTTTTCAAATTACAAACTGGTTCAAAAAATGTTAAAGTCATTCATTAAATGGTAATTAAAAATATTTTTTACAATAGAAACCCTCTATCTTTCTTTAAATTAGCAGATATTACAAAATATTAAAAACAAATTGTATGTAAGATTTAGTCATGGCTTTAAATAAATTTTGTTTTAAAATACTTGAAAAATAAGAAATAAACAGTATTTTTTGCTCTCCTGAAAAGTTGTGTTTTTCGACATAGAGAGGTTTGAATATAGGCCCTCTATATAAAAAATGTATTTTTGGTAGAATTTTTGATTTGAAAATATTGGCTGCTGGTGTGCTTATTAATACCTATTACACCTGTACTAAACGGTATAAGGATGGCAATTTTTTTTCATCATCTCCTCAACAAGAAAAAAACAAAAAGAAAAAAAATAGAGTTGCAAAATATGGCGTGAATATCTTTAATATGTTCATTGTAATCAGTTTAAACAATGCATATCATTTTGCAAAGTAGCTCTGGGTTGGGGAACAACTCTCGCGTCACCGTTATTATTTCTTAAATACAGCCATGCGGGCTTTTGTTGCTTGGCCTTCGAGAATTTTGCGTCTCACCACCGCATTGACAAAGTGTTTGATGTCGTCTATCTGTATCGGGTTACATTTTTTCGAAGCTTATTTTTGTCACATGCAATTGATTTTGTTAAACTAATTTTTACAAGATTGGATTTTGTGCAGCACCACATAATACTAAGATTGACATTGGTGAAGACCATTAAACTCAGGGAGCTGAAGTCGGGAACTCTAGCTAATACACGAAGGTGTAGATCGATTAGCATTTTGTTAGCCGGGCAGCTACGACATTTTTTTTTTGGGACATTGATCTCCAAATCCCAATTAATTATTTTGAAAAACCTAATAACGTCTGCATTATGAGTATGAAAAACATATCAATTAAAAAGATATACTATTGCTTGACGCACATCTGTCCGCAGATCCAGGAATTCACCTAAGTGTTATCAGTAGAGCTTCTAATCCCAGACAAAAAACTAAATTAATAAAAAACTTACTTCTGTTTGTCTTTGCATATCACGAGTTATAATCGGCAACCAATCGTTAGGGAAATGACGATGCCATGTTTCTGAACCAGGTACCACTGAGGGCAGAGGTTCATCATCAACTTCTGGTTGTGATGTGGTAGCAGCTTCAGACATGTCTACATCTGTATCCATGGGCTGAGAATGAAAATAAGAGGGTGGTGAGACAAAAGTCTATATTAATGTTTTTAAATGTCTCCTTTAAATACACTTAAATACTACCTACCATTTGCACATTGTTAGTATTAGATGCTTGTGTATTGCGAAGAACAATAAATTGTTGAGCATCGTCTTCATCGGCTGAATTGGGTATGGTTGGGGTTAAATAAAGTGCTAGAAATTCTACAGCATCACCTTGTAAATCTGTATTAAAGGAAATAAATATTAAAATGGTAAATTATTAATTTTACTTTTTGTTAGGAAATACTTACTAGTCTGTATAGAATTACACAATAAACGCATTAATTGTACCCAGAATATTTCAGCATTTGCCCGTCCAATGCAAATGTATAAAACACTGTACAAACGTTTGCGAAATTGTTCACAAAGTTGTTTAAGTTTCTGTTCAAATTCCTTTAAATTGACGGGATTTTTCTTCAAAAGTTCAATTAACATGGGTAAAGTACTTCTTAATATGTTGAAGAGTGAATCCCTGGAATCGTATTCCGGTTTTTCGTATTGTGGTAAAAACAACAAGGATTCACCAAACCACTGTATTGCACGATTTATGGCCGGAGGTATGGTGTCATCGTTAATAGGTTGACCTTCGAAAATGTGATTGTTTAGACAGTTCATTAGTTGAGTATGTATGTTTAGCCTTTGAGCATCCTGATTTGGGCCGGTACTGGCAGAAGCTGGTGTCGAAGATGATGCAGATGATGTATTGGCAGAAGTAGCAGTTGCTGCTCCTCCAAGACCACCAAATAAATCACGCATCACCATAAAAGGCGGCAACATAGGTGGACGTACAGTAGTCGATGCTGCTGAGGAGTTATTCACTGAACGTGGTGCACTTGTCATTGTTGAACCTACTATACGAGATGAAGGATGACGCATCCGTTGATAAATATCATTCATAGTGCGTAATGGTCGTCGTGTAATAATATTTGCTAATATATTAGAACAGTTTTGTTTTTCACAATTTATAAATAAGTATGAGGGGAAGGGATTGTGTATGTGAATGGGATAATAATGGTTATGGAATCAAATGCTCAACAGAGAGTAAAGCATAATTAGATTTGATTAACGAATTTGTTTTTTTATGGGGAACTAAGCATGAGATACCATCACCACAATTAATGTGCTCTTGTAAGTTACAAAATTAAGCACAAACAAACTACTCGAATCAACACAATTAAATTACTTACCCATAGTAGGGTTGTTGCGATTTCCTGCAGTAGATGCTGTGGCGTTATTGGAACCATTAGAAGCATTACTTGTCGTTTCAGGCTCACGTATATGATGACTATTACAGGGTAAAAATCTATCAAACGATGACACGTTATTATTGGGTAGTACACGACCATTCCAACCTGTGGGCATACCCAATACCGGTATGTTTCCAAAATGTACTTGAGGACGTGAAGTTGAACGTGTTTGAGTCGATGTGGTTGGCAAAGTGGCTGTAGTTACACGTGCAGGATTTGCTGTTGAAGAGGAGGATGAATTTGTTGTTGTATTAGTGTTTGTATTATCATTTGTTGTAGTTGTTGCTGTAGCTGTTGTAGATGTTGTAACATTGCTATCATTATTATTCAAAGTTGAATTGGTTGCTTGAGAAGCTTGAGTACCAACACCACCTCCACCACTACTACCGCTAATACCAATGGGCACATCAATCGAAACAACATTTGGAGTATTGATATGAACATGAAATTCTGTATCAAATGGCGCTGCACTAACTACATCTTGCAATAAACGTGCTACTTGGCGTTGGAAATTGCCTATATGGTTAAATGATCAAAAGTAATATACATATACAAATCATTTCAATTAAACACTTTTACATTTTGTCATCAAAGTTTTATAAACGTTTTATTTGCGTTTAGTAATTTAAAGTTAAGTTTATGGCAAATTTTTTATTATAACTTTGGTTTGTTAGAATTTAGTGAATTTAGTGACATTTATAAAAAGAAATCAATTTTTGTTGATATAAAATATTTTGAAAAAGAGAGAAAAAAAAAATATTTTGTTGTAATGCCTGAAATGTGTAGGGTATTTTGTGGTAATTTCTGAAAAAGTAGCGGTATTTATTTCTGATATTAAAGAAAAAGTTAAGCATTTTTTATTTAAAAACATTTTTTAGAGCATTTTTTAAAAGAGCTGTGTCAGGAAGCGAACAGCCCTCAACATCGAAAAAGGTGAAGGAATCAGTTTTGCAGAACTGTATTCAAGCTGCTGTCGTTGACAAGGTTGATCCAGATGGGATGATCAACGTTGAGTAATGACAACAGATTGAGCACAAACTCATTGAAGAGGAAGGCCGGACGAGGTATCCTTCAAAGACGCGGACTGGAGGGAAGGGTGTCAAAACTATCAACTGCGGTAATAAGTAATGGTTCCACCCATTCCAGAGGTCTTATTACAGGTCAGTAGAAGATTGTGAACTCCATGACCTGTAAGCAGAACTAAGGCAGAGACTTCAGATTCGCAGTGGATCAGGAGAGTCTGAAGAAGCTGGAGTCACTGGGGGGAATTGTAAATTTCGGGTTTGGGGTGATCAGGTTTAGATATTATAAATCTGATAAACCCAAAGAGGAAGCACACCGCATTATTGGCAGTGAATGTCATATTGAGACAATTCGATGCCATAGGCAGGAATATCGAAGCCTACGCTGGTTTCGAGTAAATTTCATCATGCAATCAGGGCTGCGAAAACTGTCCCTGGGCTAGCTGTAATGAAGGAAGGAAATTAATGCCTACTGAGCATGCAGGAACTCTATAGGGAAGAACTGGGGTCTCAAGCTGATAGCTATATATTAAATATACACATAGATTTTGAGACCTATCCTCACTTATGGATGTTCAGTCTGGTGGGAGCCATTAAGAAAAGGAACTGATGAAAACCTTCTCTCTAAAATTCAGAGATGTATTTCAATTGGCATTACAGTTGCCGTGAGAAGTACACCTCAGGCAGCACTAGACATCATTCCCCACCTTCTTCCAATTGAGGTCGTGAGAGGATTGGCTGTACGTAGCTTATTTAGATTTTAGGAATTACGATTAATAGGGAACTTCACAGCTGGGCATGCTAGCATACTTGACGAAGTCGAATTTGATGGTCGGACATTATCCTTGGTCGTCCAAACGGATTATGTCGGAACTATAATTTACTTCCGAGCTACTCCCGTTATTGAAATCCCTAATAGGGAACTTTGGGCTGGAGCGGAGAAGCTCCATTGAGGCTGTGCTATCTTCACAGATGGCTCGAAGATGGAAGTAGGCACAGGAGTGGGAGTCTTCTTTATGAGATCGTTTTTCAAGCAGAAATTCTAGGCATTTACAAGGCCTTAGAATTACTGAAGGAGAATGTTGAAAGGGACTCTATCTATGTGGATAGTCAGGCAGTCATTGTGTTATGTCCAGATTAGTGCTTGGGTGCAGAAAGGAATTGAAAAGTCTAATGGATGCCTACAGGATAAAAATCTGTTGGGTTCCTGGTCACAGCGACATTCTTGGCAATAAAATAGCCGACGAGCTAACTCGCAAAGGACAGGTCTTTTGTGGAGGTATCGGTTAGGATTCCAATTGGACTTTAGGAAGAACGAATCATGCTTGGAGGAATAGGACGGACTGCAAAGTATCTAGAGCATAATGGAATATAATGGCCATTTTGGATTTGATTAGTGATCGCTCCATAATGTGAAATATGACATTGGCACGTCAGACTTCTGTAAGACGTGCGATGATGTGGAGGAGCTAGAGACAGTAGAGCATATTTTCTGTCATTGTGTACTGCTTCAGCGTAGTATACTGAAGTGGTTTTGAAGCTACATGCTACACGAACTAGAGGAGATTACGAGCAAAGGACTTAGTAATCTTATAGGGGTTCGTAATGGGATAAAGTGGCTTAGGGGTAGTCGTTTTTGACTGATAGGTTATAGGTTCCACATTTTTCTTCCATTGTGTTGTCTACTAAAGTCTCTCTCTCTCTTTTCTCTGCCTCTTTCCTCTTTTTCTTTCTTTTCTTTTTTTTTGCCTTTATAAAGAGATTACAATGGACAGCTTCAAAAATCAATTATCACAATAATTGCCAATGATCCATAATCTTGTTTTTAAGATAATATGAAATCTTGTGATATAAACTCAAATTTAATAATTCGCAAAAATCTTAAAATACTGGCAAAAACTATGAAAAGCTTTTTAGAGCCAAAATGAGATTCAAATGAATATTTAAAATGGTACATCATTATTAAAATTAGACTATGAAACTGGTTAAAAATCGTATAATCTTTAATAAAAAGAATCACTTATATGAAAACAAAAACATTTAAAAGAGAAATTAGCGAAAATCTGTCATAAAAATTTAATATACTTTAAAATATTCTTCTTCTTAGTTTTAACTAGTCGAGGGAATCTAAGGGTCATTGTTGATATGATTACTGGTCACATCGCAATAGAGAAGTGGCTCACTGGCACGACAGACTTTTGTAGGACGTGTGATGATGTGGAGGAGCTAGAGACAGTGGAACACATACTCTGTCATTGTGTAGGGCTTCAGCGTAGTACACTGAAGTGGTTTCGAAGCCATATTCTACAAGAACTGGAGGAGGTTGCGGGTAGGGAACTCGGCAACCTTATAGGGTTTGTAATGAGGATAAACTGGCTTAGAGGTAGTCAGGGTTGATTGATGGGACTTGGGTTGCACACTTTTCTTTTATTATATTTCGTTTTCTTTCTTTCTACTCTTGTGCCGTATTATGCTAGGGTTCTTCTCTTTCTTCGTTTTATTAACTTTTTCTGGTATTTATAAAGGGATCACAATGGATCGGATGGTCTCTGAGTGGAGGCGTGAAGACGCCGATCTTTTTAACCTAACCTAACCTTAAAATATTTGCAAAATTTTCAGTACTTATCTACTCCTTCAGCGAGAAAGTATGATTCTACTCTACTCAGTTCAGGCAGTACAACAACAAAACCATTTTTTCAAAACATTTTATAATAACAAAAATATTTGAATTCTTTTTAAAATTAAAAAAGTAAAAAATAAAAAAATTAAGAAATTATAAATGATGTGCCCATATTGTTATAGCTTTTTTTCTAAAAAATTTTGTTAAATTAAACAAATAATAAGCCAAGCACACGTGTCAACTTTGTGTTATAGGAAGGTCATTTCTTAATAAGAGTTCAAAATGATGTTCGATTAAGCCAAATGCTCTTTAACAAAAGCAATGTACAAATCAAAGTTGTATATACAGTTGCAGTCACAAAGTAGACAATCGTTTGTACCCATAAGTGTGTATTTGTTACAAAACGCCTTTTGTTTTTTGTACAAACAATCATTTTAATTTGTGTTGATACTCATTAAATGCGAATTAAAAAAGGATGAAATATTATATAATCTGTTGATGCTTAGGTACGCATAAATGCTTGTTGTTTAAACAAGTTACTAGGGAGATAGATTGTTCGGGATTTTGCGAAAACAAAGTACAAATATATTTTTAACATATATATATATATATATATATATATATATATATATATATATATATTCGGGCTCCCACTTAAAAGTATCCCTTTATACTTAGAATCATATCCTTAGTTAATTTAACTATGTCCGACAAAGTATAGTTCTCAATTTTGAAGTATCCCTTTATACTTAGAATCATATCCTTAGTTAATTTAATTATGTCCGACAAAGTATAGTTCTCAATTTTGAAGGTCTTAATGAAATTCGACACAAATAAATATTTTAATGTAAGGACGTATTTAAAGAGCACTGTTAGATATATAGATAGAGAAGGTTGATGTGATACCAGATAGTATCACATCTCCACCCAGAGACCGATCCCGGTCCATTGTGAGTCCCTTCATTAAAATAGCTGTGAAATATAGAGTATATAATACAGAAAAATACAGAAAATAGTAGAGTAGAAGTAGAAGATAAAAGGGGTAGAAATGTGAACGAATCATATAGGGAGATTAGCAATGTTACCAATCCCCCTAGGGTTATACCCCTGATTCTCCCTTAAGCAGTCGATTCCCATGACGAAGCCTATGACGTCTACAAGATCTGCATCCCGAACGTCACTTAGCCCGCCGAGGAATTGGCTACCCAGTCATTCCATCCTACGATGCTGCAATCGTGGACGATGGCACACAATGTGTTCAATAGACTCGGTCTCGTCGACGTCTCCACACATTCTACAAAAGTCGGAATTGCTAGCGTCCCATCTAGACCTCATCTTCCCTATCAAACATTGACCCGTTATGGCAACTATCATGATTCTCAAGCTCTTCCTATTCATGCTAGTGCCTGCATTGTTCAGTACCGGCCATATCGCCCTCGACACAAGAGCACTGTTATATTTGTATATTTAAAAATAATACTCTTTGAATCTTATTAAAATATATTTCTGTTTGATCATTGACATAACTATTTGTAATTATACCGATGTCTTATCATAAATTATGACAATTTTTTTTTCTAATTTAAAAGCTATTATGTGCAATTATAAACTTAAAGAAAATTTTTTTAAAAAATTACTTTTTTAGGAGAAATTTCTGAAGAGAATAGAAGCCGAGTATTCGAAGCAAAAAAAACTGTTTTATTCGATATTCGAAAAGCTAACATTAAAAAAATCGACCGAAAATTTTCAAAAAAGCCGATTAAAACCGATTCGATCTCTTTACAAATTACATATTACAATCATTTGTACTCCGTGCGGAGTCTTTACTTGTTTACTCTCATCGGACGCGTCCCCAGGTGGCGGATAGGGGGACTGGGAGAGAGGCACTGGATGTACTAATGTACGGTGCTGGAGCCCTCTCCCTTTGCCGGCATTAATGCATCTTTTGAATCACACCCGGTCTTGGAAACCGATAGGCTTGCTGGACTGGATGTGGTGCAATTGATGTATTCTAATTGGTGATTCTGACAAAATGAATACATTCTCTGGCACTGGGTGCCATACGTTTTCCGCGGACCAAATAAGCAGGTATCATGCACTTTTAAGATCAAGGTGGTAGATAGCAGTGCAGAGGATCTGAATGATTAGTTAGTGCGAAAAGAAACTAATCGAGGGGAATTCGCTAAGGAAGAGGAAGTTACGGACGCTGACATAGGGGTTAGGAATAGGGTCGAGTTAGGGAAAAAGAATGACGACGTTATGATAGGGGGACCATGAGGATGAAGACGACGACATGGACTTGTTGAGACTGCATACGGACAATTACTGACCCAACTGACGGAGGAGGATAGCCCGCTGGACTCTTCGAAGGATCTTGTAGGATCCAGTGCGACAGAGGGACTGGAGGACCTGTCTCTTGGGTCCGATGAAGAGCATGAGACAATAGTTGTCTCTGCTCTTGATCGGGGCAAGCAGATTGGAACTGCAGTCATTGCGACATCACTGGGTATGAAGCAGGAAAGCTCGACGGGGGCATCAGGCATGTTCAGACCTTTGGCCAAAACAATTGTTCGACAGGAAGCGATAGTACATCAAATGGATGAACAGGTCGCAACCGACAGTCGAACGAGATTCAAAAAGGCGAAAAACGGCGTTAGGGCCTCCATAGCTGCACTAAATAAGTTGTTAGACGGACGGGATAGGCATGTTCGCAGGAAGCACCTAAAGAGCATATATAGGTTTGAACGGACCTATGGCTCCATCGGTGATATCTTGGGAATGTCTTATCCCGATGGTTTTAAAGTGGAAAGTCCGGAAATTGCTCGCAAGGGTAAAGAGTCCTTGTCTACCAGTACTTTGGAACCAAAAATCGAAGTTAACATTCACGGAGTTGCTCACAAGCCATCCAGCGGTCTTGTAATTTCTCGCAAGGGAACCAAACTCTTGCGAGCCTCGCTAAGGACTCTCAGTTGAGGTCCATTAGGGGTGCTCTACCTGGAGATGAGATACCCTCTACCTCCAAGAAAGCTGGTCATGTGCCACATGACTTTTTTAAGGGTCCTCCTAAGGGGACTATAAAAAGAGTGAGGTCTGGGGATGACCAGCAGATACCTTCGGCGAAGAAGGTTGGTAAGACACTAAGTGACCCGCTTAAAAACTCTCATAAGGGAGTAGTAAAGCGGGTAGTATCTGGTGATGACCAACCTTCATCGTCCAAAAAGGTGAAGGATTCGTTCAAGTCGAACATTCTTCAAGCAGCAGTCTGATTCAGATGGGAGAATCAGTACAGAAATGTGGCGGCTGATTGAAGATAGTCTCACGGACGAAATCTTCCAGGCAAGGCACAGGTCGGGTGAAATAGCCTTCATGGTTGCAGACTGGACAAGGGGTGTCATAACTGTTGGTTTCGGTAATATAGGAACCTTTGAGTTCCTGAAAGCCGCGATTAGCAGATGTGGTAACCTTTGTCCGGATGCACAACTGGAGGTTATAGCAGTGTCGTAATTGCCTTTAAGGTCAATAGTCACGATGTGGTTTCCTCCACCCATTAAGCCGGTGGAAGTCATACTGGGAATATTGGAAGGACAGAATAGGGGGATCAATACAAGTCAATGGAAACTTGTCTCTTCATTGACTTGTAAAGAGAAACAGGGAAAAGATTTCCGATTCGCAGTAGATCGGGAATCCATTAAGAAATTGGACTCATTGGGGGGGTTGTTACGTTCGGGCTTGGCTATGTCAAATTTCGATACTCGAAAAATGACAAAATCAAAGAGGTTGCGGATGGTGCAGATAAATCTGCATCATTGTAAAGCGGCCTCGACCGAATTAATAACCTACCTCAGTGAGACCAATGTGGACGTAGCCCTAATCCAAGAGCCTTGGTTAAATAACAACCAGGTCTGTAGTCTTAGGGCTAAAGGATACAAATTGTTCGGGCCGTCCACTAAGGATAAGGTAAGGACGTGCATCCTAGTGAAGAATGAACTTCAGTTAATTCTTCTTACCCCTTTCAGTTATGGAAACCTAACGGTCGTTCAGGCAGAAGCGTTAGGAGGCAGCAAACTGGCCTTGGCCTCGGTATACATGTCCTATGAGGCGTTGAAACCACCGGATGACAGGGTGTGGACCTTAGCCGAGTATGCAAGACGGAATGGAGTACGTCTATTGCTCGGTTGCGATGCTAATGCACACCACAGCCAATGGCGTAGCAGGGATACTAATAAGAGATGTGAGTCAATATTTGATTTCATTATTACGAATGATCTTTTAATTTGTAATAAGGGAAATACCCCTACGTTCAGGACAAAGGATAGGAATTCGGTAATAGATATCACATTGACTAACTATAGGGACCTAGTTGAAGATTGGAGGGTGGCTATGCGGTGCACTTTTTCTGACCATGGTAGGATAACCTTTAATCTGAACTTTTTGGGTCCGGAGAGAATGTCTTTTAGGAATCCTAGAAGGACGGATTGGGACGCTTTCGGGCGTGATATAGGGTCAAAACTGACTGGAACTCCGAGGGGGTTTATGTCAAGTTTATGTGTGTTTTAATAAGTACAAAAACGACATTAGAAGAGCTAAGAGCCTCGTGGATTAAGTTCAGTGAGACCATTGACTCTGTCAATGAACTATCGAGATTCAGAAAGATACTGTCGAAGGATCCTAGTGTTCCGGGGAGTATCCAGAGATCTGATGGTTCATGGACGGAGTCTAGCTCTGAGTCACTTAATGTGCTTTTGGAAACCCATTTTCCTGGTTATAAGGATCCATTGGTGGAAGGGTCAGGTGAGGAAGAGCACTTCTTCACAGAGCCCGCCTTCGGGATAGTTGAAACGATAGTGAGAGACCTGATTGCGGTTGAGAAAGTTACATGGGCAGTAAATTCATTCGAGTCTTACAAGTCACCTGGCCCGGATGGTATTTTTCCGGCCATGTTGCAGAACGCACCGTTGGTGATTCGTCTACTACTAGTTGATATTTTCAAAGGGTGTCTGCTACATAGACACATACCGAGGGGGTGGAGAGAGGTAAGAGTCATATTCATACCTAAAGGTGGTAGCATGAGTAGTGCTCAACATGCTTACTTGAAGGGTAAATCAGTTGAGAGTGCGCTAAAAGATATGGTGGGCTATATAGAACAAGGATTTCAGTACAGGGAATTTACCATGGCTGCGTTCTTGGATATTGAGGGAACGTTCAACAATATTAAGATTGACGCTATTAAGCAGGCGCTGGTGGATCTTAAAGTACATGACTTCTTGATCGAATGGATAATCCTAATGCTGAGCAACAGGATTGTCAACTCGAGCTTGGGTGGACTATGTTTAAGGAAATTGGTGACTAGGGGGACACCGCAAGGGGGAGTGCTCTCACCCCTGCTGTGGCTATTGGATGCCGACGTGATTTTGCGTCAATTTGACAGCAGAGGACGAAAGATCGTGACATATGCTGATAATGTGGTCATACTGGTGAAGGGAAAATTTCTTCCCACAATCAGTGAGATCATGCACTCCGCGCTGGGTGAGCTGTCCTCTTGGGCCACTGATAGGGGGCTGTGAGTGAATCCGGAAAAGACAGAGTTGGTTTTGTTCACTAGAAGGTACAAGGTAGAGAATTTCAGATTACCGGTACTATGTGGAACTGAACTGAGACTTTCCGACTCAGCGAAATATCTAGGGTATTCCTCGATAATAAGCTGAACTGAAAGAGGAATGTTCAGGAGAGACTCAAACGTGGCCTCAATGCCTATTACACCTGTATAAACTCCATAGGAAAGAATTGGGGGCTCAAACCAAAAGTTGTAAATTGGATTTACACCTCGGTGGTGAGACCAATTCTTAGTTATGGTTGTTCTGTCTGGTGGCAGGCACTGGAAGGTAGGAATAATAGGAACCTTTTGTCGAAGGCACAGAGGTGTGCTTCAATTGGCATTAAAGGTGCAATGAGGAGTACACCACAAGCGGCTCCGGATGTCATACTTCATCTCTTACCCATTGAGGAGTTTGGGAAGGGTATGGCAGCAAGGAGTCTGCTGAGACTTAAGGAATTAGGACTATTAGGTTCATCAAGAGCAGGTCACTACCGGGTCATATATGAGATTAGTTATGGTGAGGTTAATCTGAACATCATGGGGGTATCAGATTACATGGCCGCTGAATCGGACTTTGGGGTAAATTTTGTCGTAGTGATACCTGATAGGGAGGTCTGGCCACTGAGTTAAATAAAAAACAACGCATTTTCTTGTTTGTGCATGCAAGAGACTTTTAAAAAAAGATAATCTAGTATAATTCTTCAGTATTAGTTCATAGTGATGGGTTGTAAAATACTGCGCTTTAATATTTATGATGTCAGTTAAATTTTCAGTAATTTTTAATAGAAAAAGAATATAACAATAAAATTTAAGAAAAGTGGTAAGTAATGTAATGTAATAAGTAATGTTGCTACTTGACTAAAGTTATAGTCAATCGTGTATATATATATATTATATTATTTATAAAATAATTCATTAATTACATTATTATGAGGATTTACTTAATAGTATAACAAAAATTTGCATCTTAAATAAGGAAACTACCAATATCACCAGTAGTTAAAGTTTCTCTGTCACGTCTAAATATATTAAAATCATTGCAAAGAATTTCAGTATTTAAAGTGTTTCTATTTAGTCAGGTTTCAGTGAGGACAACTATATGGTGATTTATATTAAAACTTTCAATATAGAGGTTAGCCAGTTTAGTGTTTATACCACGAACATTTTGGTGGATAATATTTAAGTGTTTTTCAGTTTTCATGCAAAGTTTTTTTGGTTTGTTGACTCATGTGATGAAAGTCGTGCAACGTTGTTTGTTCTACGATTTTCTCTATATACAAATTCGCGAACGAGTGTATTATTTGGCCAGAAACAGGGATCAACAACTCGATCGAAAATGTCATTCGGTACTGTAATTTTAAAGGACGCAATACTTCTGGGTTCGGAATAAGAAAACTTGTGAATTATAATACCAGTATTTGACGGCAATTTTGATTTTAAGTAATATTCCATATCATCACTGGTTGTGTCAGAGGCGAAATACAGACTTCTTTGGAGGTATAACGTTATAAGAAATTTTAAAAACTACCATCAATTATTAATCTTTAAGTAAATAGTCTTGGTGATTGCTTAGCAAATTTCTTTTTATTTATATGTCAATCGCATACATATGTATAGGGCCCATATGAATTTTTAAAATTTTCCATTTTTGTACTTATATTCAAATTTTGGATTTATTTTTATTTGCAGAAATTGAGTTTCAAAAATTTACTTCAATTCATATCTAGCAGTCCTTTGGAGATAAAAATCGAATGGGATAATTTAATGAATCTCAATTGTTCTTATATTTTATCTAATAAAATGTCGAAAAAGTTAATAATAGTATAATCCATTTCTCATGGCTAAATATGGAATACCTGCTGTGTATTCAAATTATGGGTGAAACATTTTACGATTTATGGATAAATTTTACATTTTTATATAAATGTTTAACACACCTTCCAATTTCCCTTCAAACTCCTGTTCAAATTTTGATAATATACTAGATAATATACCCACAGAAAATCTAAAGTTTTATCAAGTTTTTGATGTATACAAACATATAAATTTTTGATACTTTAAATGGATCAAAAGGGAAAGCATCTTTCGAAATATTAAATAGTAAATAGAATAATATAATTGTATAGTTGCAACCACTCCCAAAAAAAAAAAAAAAAAAAAAAAAAAAATAGACATATCGTCCATAAAAGTAAATTCACCATGCAAAACTGACAGCACACAAAGTCAGAGGTACAAAGGATCGTAAAATTTTTTATTCACAATTTAAATACACGTATCTAGCCATGAAAAATTGTGAAGAGATAATACCATATTCTGGACATTTTATCAGGTAAGAAGTTCTTAAAATGTCGAAACAATTTAGATGCATTAAATTTCCAACAATACTGCCAAATATGAATGAAGTTGATGTAAGGTATCGAAAACCCCAATTTATAGTAATAACGAATAAATAGTATATTTAATAACTTAATAATCTCACATGTTTCCTTTTAATTTGGATCCATTATATTCTTTCACACAATAGTTATATCCGATTAAAATGTCTCGCATGCCTCGTATGCATATTTTGCTATGTAAATTTCAGTGTTTTTTTTTTTTTTTTTTTTTTTTATATAAGAGGTCATAAAATATGACATAATAGGAATATCTCAGGTTTTTTTTTTTTTTTGTTTCTTAGTGTAGATACATGCCATTAACTTTAAGACCAATATTTTTAAAAGTAAGTACAAAAATCGAGTTTTAAAAATACATATAGGCCGCATACATATTTATGCGATTGACTGTATTTGAGAAATATATTTATATAAATACCTAATTTATATCTAATTAATTCAGGAAATTTTGTCCCAAAAGAGGCGGATTTGGACAACAGAAAAACTAATAATACTGTGAGAAAAAGACATTGATGACCCCTCTGCCGAATTTGAAATTTGGACAAAATGCTTTAAATATAACCAGTCTTATGTAAATGTATTTATTAATTTTATTGTTCATTAAATGAATTATTATTCTTGAAATGTAATTAAGTATTATATATATTTTTTTATATTTGATATATTGTGTTAAATTTGAAATAAAATATCTCGAGGGGTAACAAGCCATCAAGAAAAATATAACTTTAAAAATTTAATGAGCTTTAATTTTAAATTGAGAACAAAATGGAAATGAAACAAAATTAGTAATATCGATATGGAATAATTTTCAAAATGCTTTGATATCGAAAACGAATCATTTACAAATATTTTTACGTTTCACTATTAGTACCAGTAAAGTTGCACTATTAATATGATAAACGAATTTTCGGGAACAAAAAATTTACCGCCAGAAAACTCAAGCAACTCATATTCGGATCGCAAACAAACGATAGTCGTTCTCGAATGTTTTGTCAGAGAAATCTTTGCGAAATCTTCGAAGGCTATATCATTATCGAAATATGTTGTCAGCTGGGATGGCACCCGTGGCCGATTGTCCGATCGATACTTGTATTAAGCGTAGTGTATATTTCTATGAAAAATGCGTATGCAATATATTATATTATTTATGCATAATAGGGTGATTCCCACAAGTGGGCCTTATATTAGAGCTCTAATATATCATGGGGCCAATCCTCATAAAATTTGGCACTGCGGGTTCTACTTATATAACACTAATTTATGTTATATGGGATTTGTGTCACTTAAAAGATTTCCTGAAGAGGGTTTTATATGGGAGCTATGGTCAATTATGTATGGATCGATCTACATGAAATTCGGCATATATTTAAATAAAACGTATATGTGCTAAATTTCATTAAAATATTGCTATATTTAACGGATTTATTGTCGTCAAACCCCTATTCTGGGAGGACATTTGTATGGGAGCTAGGTGAAATAATGTATCGATCAGTAGGCTTTTTCCTTGGACCATAAAAAACCTGTGTACCAAATTTCATTAAATTATTTTCAAATTGCGACCTGTAGTTTTATTACAAGGTTTACATGAACGGAAAGGCGGACGGACATCTTTAAATCGACTCAGAAAGTGATTCTAAGCCGATTGGTATAAATAAAATATTTCTTGGTGATGTATGGTATAATTATAGGGTCTGGAACGCGTTTAAATCAAAAAGAATGAAATTTGATAGTTTAAAGAAAAGTTATTCAAATCACGAACCATAAAGCGTTCTGAAGGAGTGATATGAAATATAAAACTCAAAACTGAAGGTTTTTCGAAATTATTATTGCACCAGAAAGGTGAAATACGATACGAAGCTACCAAATATCACCTGACTTGTAGGGAGATCAAAGAAATATTGCATAAAAGTTATTTGAACTTTGCTAAACAATACGAAAATAGATATTTTGCGATGAAAAGAAGTTCAATCTAGATGATCCCAACTATTATAGTTGCTATTGGCATGATATTAACCAGCACAATATCGTTAGGTCAAAAAGAAATGTTTTTGGATGATGACAAGATTCCTATATGTTTTTTGTCTATAAAAATGAACTCAAATTGTACACCGAACTAATAGAAGACCACTTCCTTGCTGAATCAGCATGACGAATATCCGAATAAAGGATATAATTTTCTGCAAGGTAATACTGCCATATTCCAATGGCCGATGAACACTGGCCAATTGCTAATAAATCTGCTAATAAATGTATGAGAGCGTTGCAGAGGAGGACCTAAGCTTTTAGAATAGTAATCTTGAAATTATCCCAGGGTGTCAAAGTTGACCACCCCGAGTATGTAAGTTTCGGAAAATCGTAACTTGTAAAGTCCAAGTACTTGGATAAAAAAATAAAAAAAAAAATAAAATAAAATAAGCTTACTCACCTAAGTTATCTCTTACAGTTATCTTTTGTAAAAATTTTCTGTAAATGGTTAATAAAGAAATTTTAAAATGATTTAGATTTTCACACTACATTCAGCATTGGTCGAAAATGATGAATTTTAGAAAAAATTCTTTCTTATCGATAAATAAAAAAACCGTTTTTTAATTTATTCACGCAGTTTAATTATAAAATAGATTAAGATCGATTTGACACTAAATTGCTTTCCGCCCAGCCAACATGAGGATTTTTTTTTTTTTTTTTTTTTTTTGTAAATATGACCAAACACCGATTTTAATATAAATTTCTCTAAAAATTTAACTAAATCTATAAATAATAATAAAAAAATACTCTGTATTTTCTTCTTACTAAAAAATTCGGTTGTGTTGATAACATGTGATTTTAAATTACCATATTTTAGTTATAAATGTTAGCCGTTCAGTATGGCAATACTACAAAAATTAATCTCGGACTTAAAAATACAAATGGCGTATTAGATTAAAATTTAGATTAACAAATCTCATTTTAATTGACATTTAATCTAGATGTAAAAAACTGGCTCTATGAAAATCGTATCAAAAAATTGTTTACAGTCTACATTAACTAATAAGCTGTTTTTTGTTTATGTAGGCAACCCTTCTCAGTTTCTTTTCGGTTCTTTTACTTTTAACCCGGAGTTAATACATTTTACTAATGGCGTCTTATTCGAATACCTTCATATATTAATGTATCCGTGTGGAGTCTTTACTTGTTTACTTCCATCTAAACATAGAAACTCATGGAAGTTCTCGCGAACCAAATAAATCAAGTACACTTTTAAGATCAAGGTGAGAGGTAGCAGTGCCGAGGATCTGCATGGTTAGTTAGTGCTGAAATAAACTAATCGCTAACAGTTCCCCTCCAACGCCCATGGCACGGGTTGGTTGTGATTTCTTTAAAAGCCTAGTCCGCGTACGCCGTCAGTGACGAGATAGTCTACTTAGAACGTGCATTTTCATGGTACCAAAATTAGTCAAGAAATTTATAAAATTAAGGATGTGGAGAAGGATAAGGTAGATTTAGTACTGACTCTGACCTTTAAAGAATTCACAGTGACATAATTTCTCAGGAGGGACAGTTATTGAGTGAACTAGCCGAAACGGACGACCTCTTGTGCTCACTCTAAGGGGAGACAGGCACTACGGAGGATTGGAGGATCTCTCCCTTGGTTCTGATGAAGAACACGAAATCACATTGATTTCAGTTCACGCTCAGGAATAAGATCTTCCAGTATCCGAAGTGTCATCCGCACGGGATAGTGAACAGGTGGGTTCAAAATTAGTTCGGCAAGACACGGTAAAACTAAGTGTAACTGCCGTCGTCGACAGCCGAACAAAGGAGGAGAGAGCAAAGAATGGCGTCAGAGCCTCCTTGATCTATCTTAACAAGATTACCAAGAGGGATCAGTCGTCAGTCAGTGGTAGGGATAAATACCTTATCAAGAGGCATGGGAAGAGTGTAATTAGATTTGAAAAAATCTACGGCTCTACCACCGCTATTTTGGGAATGTCTTATCCTGAGAGACTAAATGCGATGTTTGACACCGTTCTGGAAAGAACTCGTGAGAGTACAGGAACCGTGTTAGGGGTTGCATTGGAGTCTAAGAATAATGATAATGATAGTAGCTGACCAAATAAACCTATCACATCTTCGGAACGATCGGTTGAAACTGGGAAGCTGCCTATATCGCAAAACAGCGACTCTGGTAAATCATTCACTAAAGGAGCCACACCTGGAGACTACCAACCATCGACAAGTAAGAAAGATGCGGCAAACAACACTCCCAGCTCTCTTAAAGGTCTTCAAAAGAAGATGATAAAGAACTCTGGAAGTGGGTCTGGACATAAGCCATCCAGCTCTCTTAAGGATCCTCGTAAGGAGGTCATTAAGAGAGCTAGGTCTGGCGATGACCAATCAGTCTCGACTGCTAAGAAGGCGAGTCACACATCGGCTGTATCTCTTAAGTGCCCCCAAAAGGAAGTCATTAAGACAGCTAGATTTGGTGACGATAAAGCTTCGACCTAGAAAAAGGATGTGATACTCGCATCTGAGTTGCCCCTGAGGCTGGTAGTGACAGTGTGGATTCCACCACCCGGTGGAAACTATACTGACAGTATTGGTCAACCAGAACGAGGGTCTGGATACAAGTCAGTGGAAGTTGTTAACTTCTCTGACTTGTAAAGAGAACCTCGGAGTGGACTTCAGATTTGCTATAGACTAGGAGTCTCTCAGGAAATTGGAGTCGGAGGGGGAAATCGCTAATTTCGGTCTGGGCACTATCAGGTTCCGGTATCCGAAATCTGACAGTACCAACAAAGCTGCAAGTTATGTAAATTAACTTGCATTACCGTGAAGCAGCCTTAATCGAATTAGCAATGAACCCTACCGACTCCAAAGTGGATGTGGCCTTAATCCAAGAGCCCTGGATCAACAACACCAGGGTATGTGGATTAAGTGTCAAAGGGTATACACTTTTCGTACCATCCACTGAGGATAAGGTAAGAACGTGTATACTGGCTAGGAATGAGTTGAATTTTATAAATTTTCATTTTTTCAGGAATGGAAACCTAACGGTCGTACAAAGAGAGGATAGAGAAAGAGGGAGAAAACTCGCAATCGCCTCCGAATATATGGCCTAAGATGCGGCCAACCCACCGTGCGATATGGTGAATAAATTAACGGAGTACGCAAAGAGAAGTGGCGTACATCTGGTACTCCGTTGCGATGCTAACGCACATCACTGCCATTGGGGCAGCGCTGATATTTATGAGAGAGGTGAATCAATATTTAATTTTATAACTACTAACAATCTTTTAATCTGTAACAAGGGCAATATGTCCACATTCAAAACTAAGGATAGGGAGGCAGTTATAGTTATAACACTGACAAACTTTAGGAGCGATTACATTACGAACTTTAGGGTAGATAGTGAATGTTCCTTTTCGGATCATAATAGGATATCCTTCAGTTTAAATTTTGCGGGGTCAAAAGGAGAACCATATAGGAGAACCAACTGGAACTCCTTTAGGGCCATTATGAATAGAGAACTAAACGCAGCTCCAGGAAGGCAATTGTCATCAGAGGGAGTTGAGAGTTTAGTGAAGGATTTCACAGAGTAAGTTAGGATTGATTATGAACTAAAGTGGGAACAGCCTAAATGGTGGACCAAGGAACTTAAGAACCAAAGGTCAACCGTCAGGATGCTGTTCAATAGGGCAAAATTAACACGTAAGGGTGAGGATTGGAACAGCTACAGGGAAGGTTTTAATAGGTATAAGGCAGACATAAAGAGAGCAAAGAGGGACTCATGGTGGAACTACTATTCAGGCGAATTTTATTCAAGGATGCAAGTTCTCCTGGATATATTCAGCGCGCAGATAACTCATGGACGGTGTCTTGCTCTGAATCTCGGAGTTTACTTATGGTAACTTATTTTCCAGGCTGTAGGAACTTAGAAGCAGATACACAGGCAGGGCGAATCTTTAGATTATCGGAATGTATATCTGATAGGGAAATTAGTGAAGTAGTCGGTGACATAGTTTCGATGGATAAGGTAGTATGGGCGGTGAACACCTTTGAACCTTACAAGGCACCTGGTCCAGAAGGTATTTTTCCAGCCATGCTACAGAACATCAATGACACGGCACTAACACTTCTTACAGAGCTTTTTAGTGTATATCTTATTAGGAGATATATTCCAAGGAGGTGGAGAGAGGTTAAGGTAATCTTCATACCTACGACAGGCAAGGCGAACCACTCGAAACCTAAAGATTTCAGACCAATCAGCTTATCGCCTTTTCTATTGAAGACTTTAGAGAGATTGATCGATCTTTATCTGAGGATGACAATTGACAACAATATCATCAGTGGGGCTCAGTATGCTTATCTAAAGCGTAAATCTGTTGAGAGTGCGCTGCATGATGTGGAGAGTTACATTGAACGTGCCCTATAGTATAGGGAGTATACCTTGGCAGCGTTCCTTGATATAGAAGGAGCTTTCAATAATATTAAGATTGAGGCTATTTGAGAATCACTAGAATTACTATGCTTCTTCCTGATCGAATGGATTGGTTTGATGATGAATAGCAGAATAATTAATTCGAACTTGGGAGATGCATGCATAAGGAAGCTAGTGACTAGAGCGACTCCGCAAGGAGGAGTTGTCTCGCCCTTACTATGGCTCTTAGACGTCAATGTTATTCTAAGACAATTTGGCTTATGCTGATGACGTTGTTATACTGATCACAGGAAATTTTCTTTCCACGATCAGCGACGTCATGCAGTCTGAACTTAACAAACTGTCCTAATGGTCTACTAGTAAGGGTTTAGGGGTTAACCCGGAGAAAACAGAGCTAGTTCTTTTCACCAGAAGGTACAAGATTGAGCAGTTTAGGCTACCGGTATTAGGGGAAATTGAACAAGGATTATATGCGCACGGAGTTTGATTTCGGGAAAATCCTACACTGATTATCCTAAATAGGGACCAATGGTCAGGTAAGGAGAAACTATTCAGTGGAGCATCGGTATTCACTGATGGATCCAAAATGAATATAGGCACTACTGCAGGTGTTTACCTGTTTGAGGAGAATGTCAGGGAATTGTATAGGCTCTCGGATAGTTGCAGTGTGTTCCAGGCAGAAATTCTAGGTATTCTTAGAGCCACGGAACTCTCGGTGGTAACTCTGTATGTAGATAGCCATGCGGCGCTAAAGGCCCTGAAAGGACATTTTGTCAAGTCTAGGTTAGTTAGCAACTGATGAATTAGCTAGGAACGGCTCAGCTTTGGATAGTGCTGTAAGTGAAAGTGGTGTGAGATCACCTCTAGGCTTTTACTTCAGGTTGATTAGAGAGTGGATTCGGGATAGAACCAATCATCGATCTGGGTAGCTTGATAGGATTCGTCATGGGAATAGGCTGGCTAAGAGGGTGTCGTTGGCTTAAAGCGAACGAAATAGGGCGGTAGTATTTTTCCTTCTATCCAAGTCTTTTCTACTATTTTCTGTTCTTTTCTTGGTCTCAGCTTTCTAATTTTTTCCCTTCTTAAATCACTCTAACAATACTACTACTTTTCCTATTTTTTCTATAAATTCTTCGAAGGGACTCACAATGGACCTCTAGGTCTCCGAGTGGATACATAGGAACTCTTTCGAGTACTGTGCAAACCTTCTCTACCTACCTACCTATATTAATGTACTATTTGGTTAACATACGGGCAGCCGGAATGTTGGTATTTCAGTACTAAACAGGAAAAATGGATGTTTTCCTGTTTATGTTTATGATTGAACATATGTGCAGAAAATTCAGTTCAGAATTCTGTTTATACGTTTTTAAATAACTATATTGGCGCATTTTTTAATTTTGTTATTTTTTGTTTCTTAAATGTAGAAGATAAATAAACCAGTTAAAAAGTAATTTAAACATTTTTTTCCTTTGACAAACTATAAAAATATTTATTAAATGGCGCTGTAATAAATAAATGGATGTCCAAAGTTACAAGAATAAAACGTAGAGATAATGGTCACAAAAATTTGCGCACTTCAGAGCAAGTTCTTGTTACTTAAATGTGGTTTAACTTGTTGTTAAGTTAATCCACAAAAAATTTAAATGAGCTTTAATAACAATGTTGTTTTCCAGCGCCAGATTAAAAATGTCCAATTTGCAAGCATTGTCATACTGAATTTTGAAAATAGTGATTTTTTTGTTAAATTTATAACAACTTAATAAACAAAAAACCAAACAAAATAGAATCTGTAAACCTTTTTTAATTTACTTTTGTTTATAATATTAGATAAAATATAATGAGGGCCTATATTCAAAACCTTCTATCTCAGATTTTCATAAAATTGCGTTTTTGACGCCATTATATTTCCTATAGTAATCCTCATCTATAATATAAATTTCAAATGAAAATCCCTAGCATTTCCAATTTTCTCAACGTTTTTGAATTCCTCTATCTTACAAAACAAATACTTTAATTTTATTTTTGAATCTGGCAACAAAAAAAAAAAAAAAAAAAAAAAAAAAAAATTAACTTTGTATGGCGGCAACTATTCCAAAAAAAAAAAAAAAAAATTATCTCCACAAAATCTCGAGGCTTTCACTTTAATAGTTACTTAGATATGCGATAATTAAGATTTACCTTGTATGGGGGCTAACATTTCCCCTAAAGCTGCCTGCCGTATTTTCATCTAAGTTATGAATCTTGATAAGAAATTATTCATACACAATTTTAAAACTTTTGCTCTAATAGTTCTTCATTTAAGCGATAAATAATTTTTATTTTGTATGGGAGCTACTACTCTCTCTGTTGATGAGAAAGTTATTACCACAAAATTTTAAGACTTTCATTGTAATAGTTATTTAGATATGTGATAATTATTTTGTACCATTCCTCCCGCACCGACCCCAAAAGTAAAACCTATTTGAATTATGTTGGTTTTCATTTTTAAAACACTTGAAAAATAAGAGAAATACAGTTTTTTTTTTGTATTTTTCGATATAAAAGGTTTTTAATATATTCCCTCGATAATATTTTTCATTATATCATCACTTAAAATGCAAAAGGCCGTAACCACATTTTTTTTTTTTTTTGGTTTTTGCTTTAAAATTAAGCAATTAGGTAAAATTCTTCAATTATTTACTTAAAGCATAATACTCTTTTCAAACCAAAATTTTTCTTAAATACAACTGTTAAGTTTATGAAGTTGATGTTACTGCATTTTGACGTTTGTCAATATTGACGTAATTTTAGGTGACGATATGTTTCTATTTGTTTTTTTATTTAGCAGTGTATGTTATGACAGCACTAAGTTGGGTTTAACTTGTTAATGTAGGTGAGTTAAACCTAAATTATACATTAGATTAAAAGATCAAAATAACCATTTTGAAATTTTTCCATTTGTCTTTGTTATATTTATATTTTTAGGTGTTTATTTAAAAAATGTGAACTTTCCCAAAAAGAATTTATATTTTGAAAAAAAAAAAAAAAAAAAAAAAAAGATCAGTCCGATTTTCCCTAGTCAGGTCCAGATTAGTGCTTGAGTGTAGGAAGAAATTTAGAAGGTTAATGGATGTCTACAGAATAAGACTCTGTTGGGTCCCTGGTCACTGCGACATTCTCGGCAATGAAATAGCCGATGAGCTAGCTCGTAAGGGCTCGGAGCTGGACAGGTCTTTTATGGAGGTATCGGTTAGAATTCCGATTGGATCATATTTCATGGCCATAAGGGAATGGACTTTAGGAAGGCCGAATCAAGATTGGAGGAGCAGAATGGACTGCAGGATATCTAGAGCGTTATATACTAGTCTTAAACCAACAGATTTGAAGCATCTTCTGGGCATGAATTGTGAATATGACCATAATGGGAATATGACCAGTAAGTGGGACACTGGCACGTCAGACTATTGTAGGACGTGTGATGATGTGGAGGAGCTAGAGACAGTGGAGCACATACTCTTTCATTGTGTAGGGCTTCAGCGTAATAGACTGAAGTGGTTTGGGAGCCATATTCTACACGACCTAGAGGAGGTTACGGGTGAAGCACTCGGCAACCTTATAGGGTCCGTAATGGGGATAAAGTGGCTTAAAAGTAGAATTGATTGGTGGGTCTTGGGTTCCACACTATTTTTTTATTTCATTATCTTTCTATATCTATTCTTCCTATTATAGTGCCTTCTTCTGCTTAGGTTTTCCCTTTTTTTCTCTTCTATTAGCTTTCTTTGGTTTTTTATAAAGGGATCACAATGGACCGGATGGTCTCTGGGTGGAGGCGTGAATACGCCGCCCTTTTTAAAGTAGCCTTTCCTGGGCTGATAATTTAGCAACTAAAATAAATACATGTAGGGATTTTACCTGCTTCTGATCATTAATAGCTTAAGCTAAGTTTGACCGATAAATATATATAACCGACATCCTAAAAACTAGACCTTAAGGTATTGAAATTAAATGTTTGGTTTCGTTTGATAATATGAGCATTGTCACATTTTACAAATTAATTGAAAACATTTTTTTTCATTACCTTAGTTCAATGTTTCTTTGAAATATTACTCTAACTGCAACTGTATAAAATAATGGATTAACTGTTAATTAAGGCAGTGGTTATTAGAACATATGTTTGCCAATTCGAAAGAAATTGTTTTATTGTTAGAGCCAAATAAACAACGGAAATAGTAAATCAAAAACCAATAACACATATCGAACATACGCTCTAAATACATGGCACGGCTAGGTTGCAGTATAATTTCAAGGGTACCACCACCTCTTTGAGCTGGAACGATTTGTTGAGTCAGCAAATCATTGTACATACAAACAAAATTACAACTACTTGTTCAAAAAGTATATAAAAATAAATTAAATTTTAACATAGAACCAACTTACCTCTACCGGCGGCATTGTTATTAGAAGAATTTGTATTTGTATTATCACTTGAAGGAGTACCAAAATTAATAGTTGGATGCCAAACAACGGGGTCATCAATTGGATCATCAACTGTCGAGTTGTTAGCATCGTTTGAAGAAGTCGAAGAGCCAGAAATTGAATCACTACGAGTTGCAGTATTATTACTAGAGTTAGTTGTTGTAGTGGAAGCAGCTACAGTAGATGAAGCAGTTGTTGTGGCTACTGATGGTGCAGCATTTGTGTTTGACGTATTACGGGGTTGCTGTTGTTGGCGTAATGCTGCTGGTAACATAGCAGGTGTTAAGAAATTATTGGAACTAACATAACCGCTTTGTTCAACTAAAATTGGACGACAAGTTAAGTATCTGGGTGTAGCCTGAGAGACATCCAACATTAAGTCAGAAATAGCATGTTGGGCATGCGACATATAATGGAATGCTTCAGAAACACGATCGAATAATCTTTGGGCATTTTCACGACCAGTAGTGTCCTATATAAGAGCAAATGAATTAGTAATTATTATTTTTTATAAAATAATTACAGTTATATAAAAAATTGTGTACGAAATAACAAATGTATAATTTTCTCTAAGGACAATTTTTATTAAGTTTTGAATATACTTTCAAAAATTACTGAACATTTCAAACTTACATCTTCCTCAAAAGTTGGTTCATTCTGCAATAAATCATAGTATTGTTCTATGAATGGATTAAGACGATTTTGTACATTGCGCATTTGTTCAATAACACCAGCCAATACTGGTGTGCCAGTACGACGTCTAGAATTATCATTGCCATCATCATTGTTGTTCGCAGAAGTAGCAGCACTATCAGTATTATCACCTGCTGCAGAAGCTCCAACACTAGCAGATGCTGTGGCTGAATTGTTATCACTCGGTTCATTGGTTGGTGTGTTTTCATCATCATCGATAACATCTTCAATAACAACTGTAGCTGCAGCTGTAGAACTACTATCTACTTCAGCCGGACCAGTAGCATCCACATCAGTGTCTAAGGCTTCAGCAACAGCAATATTACCAGTTGTTGCAGCATTGTTTCCCTCGTTTTCATTCGAACTATAAACGGTTGGTAATTGCACCAAAGTAACATTAGTATTGCCACTGCGCCGTAAAGCCGCCTGTACAGCACCTTGTACCATTTCAACAATTTGCTGACTTTGTGGTATATCCGAAGTAATTCCAACTTCAACGACAGTTGATTCCATGGTCCAACGTCCTCGTGCCAAAATATCAAGTGATTGATTATTTAAACCCTAAAAATATATGTTGTTTCGTTTACTTATTTAATTCATGGCGAATTTTATTTTGTTTTTATTTACCCTAGATGGATCTTCCAAATAGGCTGCAATATTATTGGCACATTCCAACATATGACGAGCCACAGTTATGCGATTCATGCAAAATGATGACGATGCAGCAAATGGATTAACTGGAGCTTGTCCATTGGTCTAATAAAAGTGAATATTTTGAAAAAAAGAAAAAAGAAATAAAATTCTAGTCGGTCAAGCCGACCATGAGTATTATATTATGGGAGTTGTGGTCAATTGTTTATCGATTTTTGTGAAATTTGGATGTGCGACTTATACTTCTATAAAACTTATGAATGTATGCAAAATATCTTGATAACATTAGTAAGGGATGAACTCACTTATTCATTTTCGCTGAAACGGCTGAACCAATTTTCACGAAATTTGGCAGTACCAATGCGCGAGGTGGTTGTAGGCTATGTTAGATCTCGATTAGACGCCACGCCCACATTTTACGCCTACTTAAAAAAAGTAATTTTCTAATTTCCTCACGTTAATATTGAACCGATTTTTATTAAATCTAACACACAGATACTACTGAAGGATGTTATAGACTATGTTATATCTCGATTGGACGACCTCTTTTTGAAATCTCATAAACGGCTTAGCCGAGTTTCTTGAAATTATAATAAGATCCCTCAAACTTTGAGGGTACTCTTTTATCAATTGCATTGTTTAAATTTAAATAAGGTGGAATGGTAGAGGGGGAGTATTAGTCACCATACAAAGCAAATATTAATTTTCGCATATTTTAAGGAGTATTGCAGAAAAAGTTTCAATATATTGTAGAAATAATTTTTATATCAAATTTCGAATAGTGCGCCAAGTCCAGGGGGAGCGGTAGCCACATATAAAAAAAAAAAAATATTAGTTATCGCATAAAATGAGGTATCGGAGCGCACCGGGAAAAGATAGTGCTTATATAAAAAAATATTGTAAAATATGTATTTTAGACACTTAAGAGTGCTGTACTAGAATAAATTATAAACTGATCATAACAATATGCTTGGTTCCTGCACCAAAATGATTGTTCATACCAAATTTCATTAAGATATCTCCAAAAATACAGCCAGCCAGACAACGACACGGACGAACGGACGTCCTTAAATCGACTAAGAAAGTGATTTTGAGTAGATTGGTATTCTTAATAGTGGAGGGTGCGACCATATGATTTGTGCGTAACAAACACTCCAATTACCTATGGTGTAGGGTACAAAAAAAAATGTTCGTGATTTCAGAGAAATGATCCATAAATCGTTAGACACAGTAAGTGATTCTGCTGTGATTCATAAAAACAACAAGACTTATTCATAATACTTATTTATGTTAAAGTTGATTTCTAAAACGTTTCGTTTTACAGTTCTAATCATAAAAAAAATTTAGCTTACTAAGTAATGCTAGTATTTCTATTGTATTGTTTTGGTTTATAAATAATATATCGTAAAGCTCAGGAAATGTTTGAAAAAGTAAGAAAGATTTTAATTTTCGAAGTCAAATGTTTCTTAAACGGTAGACGTTTAATTAGAAGAATACAAAAAATTATTTAAATAAAATTACTAGAAAATAAAAATGGTTTAATTGTACAATTTTCTAGTAAATTACCAACAAATTGCTTTCAGTGTGATTGAATCGATTACACACACACAACTTACATTAGCATTCATGGGAAAAGCCATAGTTCCAACAACCATACCATCTAATGCCCGGAACAGAGGAGAATTACGCATATTAACTGGTCTAGCGCGATTCCGACGTTCATTAGGAGGATTTGCATTAGAACTAGACGAATCGGTAGCTGGAAGACGTTGAGAGGGTGGAGGTCTTTCGGCAACATGTACAACTTTTCCATCAACATCTGGAAAAAAGAGGAAATATTTCCATTAGAACATATTTCAAAGAATTTCACAATATGTACATTTTTTATATGAAATACGAACCATATTCCTTTAGTTGTTTGTCATCGACCATAACACGTCCACAATATATAATGCGCTGCTGATCGGCAGCAATATTTGTTTTTTCTGCAACTTTATCCTTGAATTCACGAACCGTTATCTATGGTGGCCAAAGAAATTTGAGAAAGAAAAAACAGGATTAGAAAAACCAATTAAAATTTATAAAAAATTGTATTTTACTAACCTCATTATCGATGCTAAACTCATGGGTTTGAGCATCTAAAGTTTTCACTTTTAGATTTATAAGCATTTTTGTAATTTAATTTTCTCGCCTTCTAAGAATTGTATGAATAATTTTAAAAATATTTGCAATCAATGATCAAAACGAAATAAACTGTAAATCAATAATTTTTAATTATTTCCACTGTTGCTTTTACTTTTTTTTAAATGAAATCACTGGAAAATTGTCAAACTATTTGCAATCGGTGTATAATAGTCAAGTTTGTGCACAAAAAAATACAAAGTTTTTTAAAATTTTTTTTTATTTCTCTTTTTTTCTTCACATCAAGCAAAACGACTTCACACACAACACTTTAAAAAAAATAAATGACGTTTATTCTCTGACAGCTGATAAGTCAAACCTAAAATCAACCGCCGTATGTTTTGTGTGAAATATTGCAAATGTTTCTATCTCTCTTTAAACAAAATGTCTCTGCTCTTTACTCACATTTAGAGATTAAAATAAAAGTCTGATGCAAATGTGCGACCAGTACAGAATTCACGTGAAAAATCCCAATAAAATTGTAATTAGTTGAGAAATTTTATATTATTATTAATTATTTGTAACAATTTTACACTTTTATAACACCGAATTTAAATTTTTTCTCCTAGAACTTATTATTTCAGGACTTTTATTCTGGTATGTTCCACACCTGGCTGAAAAAATGACAATTTACAACAAACTGCGGCTTGTCAAAAGAAGCTGTCAATTTTTGACATGCAAAGAGAAAACGCCACAGTAAACAGCAAAGTTGCAATAAAATGTAGGATTTAGTAATTAAACCGTTATTTTCAAAACTAGGGCGTGAAAGTAAAGTTTAACAATAGTGTAATAAGAAAGTGACCTCAAAAGCCCAGCTGATTTCCAATTTTTTCATTTACATACATAGTGTCTACATTAGACAATTTTTTTTTTTATCAAGACAAACGTCCAACTTTACGCGAATTTATGGAAGGTGGCAACAGTTGCACAAAAACAACAATACTGCGTATTACTTATTATTTTTATATATGCAGTTTGACAACTGTAATAACTAAAATAATAATCAGCTGTTTAATTAAGGTTACCTTGTATATATTCCCACTGATTTTGACGTTTGTTTTGATAAAAATTTGCCTAATGTAGACACTAGGAAACCGCGCGACTCGATCAAATTTTTATTGTTTATTTACTCTTCTTCATCATTTTCTCATTTTTTGTTCATAGCATTTTGACATTACGCCGAGTCTATACATGTAAAATTTTTATGAAGACAAACGTCAAATTTTGTTTGAATTTCAAATAATTTTTTATCTCCATCAATTACAGGGAAAAACGTACGTCATAATGAATCATGTAAAAAGGACCAACAACAATCAAAATGGCGTCTTTTACCAAGAAAGGTCAAGACAAAGTTGTCAGAGCTCGAGCGCTGACAAACGACAAAATCAGTCTGAATCTATACAAGGTAACCCCAGTTAACCCGCTAATTATTACTTTTGGTTTTTATAGCTACCAAACTGCATATATAATATAATATAATATAATATAATATAATATAATATAATATAATATAATATAATATAATATAATATAATATAATATAATAAACGTTAATGAATTCGACTTAATGTTGTTTTTGTGCAACTGTTGCCAACTGCAATAAATTCGCGTTAATTTTGACGTCTGTCTTGATAAAAAATTGTCTAAAATAGTCGCTATTTTTGTGTTTGTAGATATGCGGTCACTTTACAACAACATTGTGGAATTTATAGTAATTATTGTGTACAAAGTAAAAATTATTATGATTTTAGCCCTTCCGACCGGCCAAAGTCTATTAAGAAAAAACTTTCCCCAAAACAATTTTGGTTATACACTACAAATGACAAATTATAAAACAAAACAAGTTAGAATGTTATACTCGGTTGTGCCGAATCTTATAAGCCCTTCACTCGTGTTGAGATGCATTATATGAAAGTGAAATATCTTATATTGGATGTCATTATATATATTTACCTATACTATATTGATGTTAACACTAAAAACTTTAAATAGTGGGCATTTTCATATAAATTTGAAATAGAATCAAGATTTTATAAGTCCTTATATCCTTATATATATTACAAAAAATAACGTATGTTTGTTTTTTTTATTTGTTTGTTTATCAATCGAGTTGAAACGGCTGAACTGATTTTCAAGAAATTTGACACATAGATAGTATCAGTGCCAGAGGTGGTTATATGCTTTGTTAGATCTCGATTGGAAGTCACATCCACATTTTACGCCTACTTAAAAAGTCTATTTTTTTCAATTTTCCATGAAATTTGTACTGTAGAATGTTACAGGTTATGTTAGATCTTGATCGGGTGCCACGCCCATATTTTACGCCCACTTTTTTGAAACTCTCAAACGGATGAACCAATTGGCAGAGGGTGTAGTACCCCCATGTAAAGCAAATGTTCATTATGGCATACCTAACGAACTATTATAGTGAGAGCCCTCACATTTCGTGGCAACCTTGTTAATATCGCATTGAAGAAATAAAAATAGAACGGGTGGGTCTAGAGGGAGAGGTAGCCCCCATACAAAGAAACTGTAAATTTTCTCACTTAAAGGACTATTATAGTGAAAGTCCTAAAAAATTTAAAAGTGACTTTTATATCAAATTTTCGAATATGGTGAATAGGTTCAAGGGGAGTGGTAGCTCCCATATAAAGTAAATATTAGTTATCGCATCAAATAGGTAGCGAAGCACAGCCGTAATATTTTTATATTTAAGGAAGAACAAATATTTTATAAATGTAAAACAATATTAAATTAAAAAGGGTATGGCGGAAAATTTATGGGCCGATATTACTGAATTAAAAAACCGAAATTCGAAAAAAGCATTTGTGATACATTTATGTAAGAATGAGACCCATAGCTTATATAGGAGCTTCAAAAAACCTAGTAACGCGTTTCGGCCTATAACTCGGTTAATATTGGATCTACTTAATTCAGTTTTTCAATACAATAATTCTTAAAAAAGTGTTTCTATCTTACATAGGTGCTTAAAAAAGTTAAAAAACCAAATATGCCTTAATTTATTACTGTTGTTTTTAGTACCCATGAAAACAATAACTCTAAACGAAGCAGACATTAAATAAAAAAAACACTGATTTGCCAATAACTCGGTTGTATATAAACTTGGTCTTGGATATCAGCAAAAAATACGTTTTGGCCGATATCTTTGTAACTAATGGACCGACTAAGTTAATTTCTTCAGCGTAAAAATTCAGAAAATATTTTCGATTTTGTTTTGCAAAAATGAAGTCCAAGCTTATATAGGGGCTTCAAAGAATTGAAAACCGATTTAAAAACCGGTTTTTTAATATCTTCGCTATTTGCGAACCGGTTCTTATATCTAAGTTATCGGGACGCTTCACAAACTCCATTTAAACCATTTTGAAATCGAAAAAACCTCAAAAACCGTTTTTTGCACATATATCCATCATTTATAAACCGATCTTGCTGAATTTCAATAGTAAAATTCTCGAAAGGATTTCCGATCGTTTGATGTATATATTATATATGGCAGTTATCGGTGGGCTTCATGAACGCCATTTCAAGCGGCGGACGGATGGATGTACGGACAGACAGACATCGTCCTATCGATTTCATTTCTTATATTATAGGATCCAAAAACCATAAGCTCTTTTGCTCTCCGACGAAAATTTCGCAAATTACAAACGGAATGACAAACTTATACAATGGTATAAGGAATTATGGATGTTATTTATTATAAATATCCATTTAAGAGCTTTCAATTGAAATTATAATCTTTGCAATCGGATAAATAGTATAGGAAAAGTTAGTTATGGAGTTCAATGAGTTCCAATTTTGTTCACTAAAAATTCGATTTTATTAAAAATTTGATTTTTTTCAGCAAAATTCGGCAACCTGAACCATCTAAATTGAGTACGTTAATTTGATTTATTTCATTAGAAAATAAAAATAATGGTTGCGTTATTTGTTAAAAATCATTGCTATTTATTATTTTTTAATGGTTTAGAATCAACAACATTTTCAGTACATTAAACTGTTATATTTTTATCATTTTTATATTTTTACATTCAGTTCTAATGTTATTTATACATTTTTATTTGTATTTTTATAATTTTTGTAAATATTTTATATCATATTGACTGTTTTTGTAAAATTTTAAATCAGATTGACATCTGATAACTCCAGCATGTAATGATCACATACAAACCTTGTATGGAGTTTCTTTAAATAAAATTGTCTAAAGTTAATGTTGTTACGAAGAGAATTGTGGGAGCCATGATTAGGACCAGCACAACTGTCGGGCATGGGTGGGCTCGGTCCTTTCATAGAGAAACTTTTGTTCCTATACAGTACTTTTTATAGACTCCCTATTTTTCATAAGTTCTTACAATTACAATACTGGACAAAAGAAACATACCTATAAATAAACCTAGCCCGAGCATGAATCTATTAAATTACGTTAATGCAAAACCCAATTTTGTTCCTAATAATTTAGACCCTAAAAAATGCTTGTCAGATGTTTTGACAAGTTGATCTCAAAACCCTACCACTACCACCTGTATCTTAGTGATCAGTACTGTTTTTTAAGATCCTAATACAGTCCTCCATATATTATACCAACCCTTTATGAAAAAGTTAAATTAAGTCATCTTTTTAGAAAAGTTCATTTTTCATTTATTAAAATATTCTAAACACATTTTTTACCTTATCAGAAAACTATTTAAAAACTATATATTTAAATGGAGTTTCGGTTTCTATAATCAGCTGTTTAACTAAGATTACCTTCTATATATTCTCACTGATTTTGACGTTTGTTTTGATAAAAATTTGCTTAATGTCGACACTAGGTAAAGGTCAAAATGTCAGAAAATATATATATATACTACTAATAATGGTTAGTGAGAAAAAAATACAATAAACAAATTTATTTATTTATTTTTTGGAAATTAGTATTAAAAAAAATGAGTAACTCACCCATTATCCTACGTCGAAGTTCTCGAAGGCCTTCCAGATTTCGATAAATGCTGTAATAGAGATCTATCCTAAACCTTCTTCGTTAAATATTTACCCAGAAAAAATCGAATTTGTAAATGAAAATTTTTATTGTTAAAAGCAGTTAATGCTCACACTAACTGATTATTTTTTGATTATTGAATTATCAAAAGCAATAATAAGCGACAAATTTATATATAACAAAATTTTGAGAAGAAAAAACCAACTTTAATTTTTAAATAAAGGCTAAACTTATGTTACATGAAAGAAAATTCATCAATGTTAAGTAAGGTTTTCTTAGAAAAATACATGAATCTTAAGTTAACATTAAATGTCAATAAAATTGGATATAAACATTCAAAACTAAAATAAAAACTTTAGTAAAGATTAAAAAAAAAAAAAAAAAATAAACAAAGTATGTTTTTCTTATAGGAAAATAATGACAATTATTTTGAAAACATAGACACGTATGGGATTTAAGATATAATAATACAAAAAAAAATTTGCCTAATGTAGACACTAGGTATCGAAAGTTAATGTTAACGAAAGTGTTGCCATACAATGGCGAAAGCTTTTTATTCAATGTTGTATGTTTACAACTATCCTAGTGTCTACATTAGGCAAATTTTTATCAAACCAAACGTCAAAATCAGTGCGAATATATACAAGGTAACCTTAGTTAAACAGCTGATTATTATTTTGGTTGTTACAATTGTCAAACTGCATATATAAAAAACAATAATGAATACGCCATATTGTTGTTTTTGTGCAACTGTTGCCACCTTAAACAAATTCGCGTTAAGTTTGACCTTTATCTTGATAAAAAAATCTCTAATGTAGACACTATGTATGTTAGCAATTTCTACAGATATGTTAACTACTGTTAACATAAACAGAAAGGTCTACAAGCATTGGGAACGGTTGAGAAGCATTATTTAATTTTAAAACAGCCGTTAAAACCGTTATATTTGAATTTAAGTACAATTTCGTAACAATATATATATATATATATATATATATATATATATATATATATATATATATATATATACATTACATTAGGCAAATTTTTATCAAACCAAACGTCAAAATCAGTGCGAATATATACAAGGTAACCTTAGTTAAACAGCTGATTATTATTTTGGTTGTTACAGTTGTCAAATTGCATATATAAAAAACAATAATGAATACGGCATATTGTTGTTTTTGTGCAACTGTTGCCACCTTAAACAAATTCGCGTTAAGTTTGACCTTTATCTTGATAAAAAAATCTCTAATGTAGACACTATGTATGTTAGCAATTTCTACAGATATGTTAACTACTGTTAACATAAACAGAAAGGTCTACAAGCATTGAGAACGGTTGAGAAGCATTATTTAATTTTAAAACAGCCGTTAAAACCGTTATATTTGAATTTAAGTACAATTTCGTAACAATATATATATATATATATATATATATATATATATATATATATATATATAAATATATTTTTTTTTCTATGACATTTTCTTCCCTAATATCTGAAAAAATTAAATGTTTTTTTTTTCATCTAGAATAAAAAATATAGTTTAGACATTGAACAAAAAACCAAGAAAAAAAAAATCCAACATTTTAGCTGAGGATGAATTATTGAGTAACAACCGATCACTTCAAGCATCTCATATCTTAAATCAAGTAAAAATTTGGAATTTTTATTAAAAATAACAAACAATATTGTAAAAAAAAGTTTAAAAATGTGACATTTTGTGAAATATAAAAATATTGAGATCACCCTTTGTATGTTTTATACTTATATCAATGAACGCGGCTTTTAAATACATTTGAAATGATAGTACAATTTTCAGAAAACTAAAAAACACCATTTTTAAAAACGATCCATTCACGAACATTAAGTAGTAAATCCAAAAATAAAACATATCAAGGTTAATTTTCAGCGGGGTAACAGAAACACTTTTTGCCAGTGAGTCGCCTTAACGTACATACATATGTGTATTAGCAAACATTTTTTAACTTCTTTCACATCTTTTAATCTATTTATGTCATAAGTTATTAAAATGCAAATTAAATGAAGGGCAACAAACGGACCTACACATTTAATAGTTATTTTTAAAATCTGGACCTAACGTGTTGTATTTTTGAACCGGCGAAGTGTTATTTGTTCTACGATCAGAGAAAATAGAGTAGTAAACAAAGCTTCTATAAATTTTATTTATTGAGTTTTGCCTGATAAAAATGTCGCATCAGATCTTATAATATTTATAAAATTTCAGCGAATATACTATCTGCGTATAAACTGCGTCCAGTATTTATATACTTTATTTGTTAATAAAAAAAGTGTATAAGCTACGTAATAATTTCTTATATATTAAAACTTTTATATTTTTCCAAATAAAATAAAATCAAGAATGCTTAAACAAAATTGTTGAGAGACGAAAATAATTGAAAATGCGTATCTCTATTTTTTTCAATTTGTAAAAAATTATATTTTCTTGCGAAAATGTTGTTAACTAGATATTGGGAACAAAAAAATTTATTAATATTTTCATGTATAAGTCTGAGTTCACACAAGGGAATTTTTCTTGCTGAAATTCTGATTTCGTGTATGAGAGAGCGAGAGGGAATATGAAAGGGAACAAACTTGCCTGTACTTCGAAATTAGTTTTGTTTTTCATTTTCATACTTCGAAACAAAAATAAATAAAGTCAATTAAAGCAAGAATAGCAGAAGTAAAATTTTGTGTGTGAAAGTTTAAAAAAAAAAAAAAAAAATAAAAAAAAATTCATAAAGAACAAGTAAGAAAGATATAGTCGTTCAAGCTAGACCATATGATACTGCACACTTTTGTGTATGTCCATCAAAATTCGTGTAGCGGTCTTACATTAGAAATGTTGACAATTGTGGACCGATACTTTTACTAAGTGTAAAATAAAATATACGAATACAGAATATTACGTTATTACTACTAATATTTATATGAACTTATGCACTTTAGGATTATTCATGAAAGTGAGCTTATTTGGGAACTATGGTAAATTATAGAGCTTTCCTTATAAAATTTGTCACTGTGATTTCTACTTATATAAAACTTATTTGTGTCAAATATAAACTTGATACTAACATGTATATGTGATTTATGCACGTAAAAGTGATTTTCGGAAGAGGGTTTCTTATGGGAGTTATGGTCAATTATGGACAGATCTTCATTAAATTTGGCACAAAGATTGATACTTATACAAAACTTTATACCGAATTTCATTAAAATATTGCTATATTTATGATCGTTAAACCCCTATTCCGGGAGGACATCTGTATGGGGTCTAGGTGAAATAATGAACCGATCATAAGCAATTTCAATAAGCTTTGTCCTTGTGTCATGAAAGTCCTACGTGCCAAATTTCATTGAATTATCTACAAAATTATATCAAATTTTTTTCTGTGTATTGGTAGTAAGATCAAACTTAGCAGAAAGAAATTTAATACAAAAACTTAAATTAGATCAAGGAAAAAACAGAATGCGTTTGTTGTTAATTTAGTTCACTAGGGGTAATTTGGCACTAAATAATTTTCTGGACCGATTCACTGGTTTCCGTCTCACCAACCGTCTAACCGTTATAAATTTAAACATTCCGATCAAACAATGTATGTATATGTTACTATTTGCAAGATTCTTCATGAAATTTGATGCATAACTCTTTCCAAGGAGGACTCAAGTTAATGTGATTGAAATCGTCATAAAAATGTTTCCCTGCAGTATATACGTGAACATATTTACGTGAAAATTATGGTACCTAATTTTGTTCAAAATTAGCTTTGACATGAGGCTCCCAAATGAAAATAATTTTTGGAAAATTATACATTCATGGATGCTAGTATCGATATTAAAATTGACATTTAATTATATCAACGCGTTTCACTGTAACAAAATCAAGCAAATAAAAATTTAAATGGATCATTTACACGATATTAGTATTTTAATTGTTTAAAAATCTAATGTCGAACATAAATGTGTATAAAAATTTTTATATATGTATATTTTGTGAAGCTAAGTTAGAAAATAAAAATTAGCTATGTTTTTTTCGATATTTATAAAACGTATCGCTCCCAATATTAGCTTAGACACATAATTTGTGTTACTATTTCAAATAAAAATGAAATCATGATCCTATCACAAAATTTTTTGAAAATTTGTAAAATTTTTTTCGTTTTTTAATTCATAAAATGTACCAAAATGTACCAACATTTAAAATAAACTTTTTTTGCGAAATATTGTATTTGAAAATTAGTGCAAGCAAAACGCCCAATAATAAAATAGATTGTGGTCAAATAATTCCTTGCAAAATATGAATATATGTATACTTTTCATAAAATTAAATTTTTCACCTCTTCAGAAATACCTTTAAAATAGATAATTTCAGTTTTTAACACTTTTGGGAAACCTTTTTTATTTAATTATTTATGCTCCGAAAAATGGAATGAAATACTAAAAGTTTAGAAAATATTTTTATTTTTTCTATTCTGAATAATAAAAAAACTGAAAAAGAGTTGAAAAAGTAATGAGTTTAACATTGTGTTGTTATTGAATTGAAGTAGTAGTTAGCGCTGAAAAAGAGCTGCAGAATTAGTGGTTTTAACACAGAGTTTTTTTAAATTCTTATTCAATGCTTTTCACGTTCTCTTAAAAGTAGTATATATAAAAATAGTATATATATATATATATATATATATATATATATATATATATACGTCGTACTACTTGTATATTTGAGTCTCCTATTTCTTTGCTCACTCTTTTTTGTCTCGCTCTCAATCTGAAAGCAGGGATGTCAGACGTGGCGATTTTTCGCCAAATGCAGCGATATTTAAATGTTTTTAGCGACAAAATTTTCGGTTTTGCGACATGGCCAATATTTTGCGATTTATAAACAAGGTGTTGATTTACTTGGCTAATTTTAATAATTAAATAGGCATTTATGGAGATAAACTATTACGTTTTTTTACTAGCAATAGACTACTTTTAGTATTTGCCTATCTAACAAAATGAAGATCATTCATTTATAAATAGCTTCAACTTAGTTTAAGAAATTTTACCCTCAAAAAATATACTTTACAATACTTATGTAATAAACAAAGTATATTTGTACATATAGTCCGACTCTTTGTCAGAAGTACCTAACTAAGAGTGTGTGAGTAAAAAAGTACTTAACTCTTTGTATGTGTTAGCAACACAAATTTAAATGTGTTAGTGCTTTTTTATTTACTCAAAATAGAGTTATAAAAATTTTTTTAAATTAGAAATTGTTTGAATTTTCAACACTAAAAATAGAAACCCTGTTCTACCAAATAATTGCTCTGTTCCAGTACTCGATAAATTTACAGGTTTAAATCAGAATTAGTCATGAATTGGCAAAAAAAAATACACATAAATTCTTAGTACGGGAACGCTTTCCTGTAAATTCTGACTAAAACTTCCAAAAATTAATAAAAATATTTTTTTTGGTTTATACAAAATGGACCTGGATTATAAATAAAAATAGCTTATAGTGTTCAAAAAAATTATAAAATTATTTCAATAAGTGTAATAGCGCGTGAAAATGCTTAATAATTCGAAAATTTGCATTTACAAATTCTGTATTTTTCTTTTTGTTTTTTAGTTTTATCAATTCACACGACACCTGTAAATGTGAGAGAGCAATTTTTAGAATAGAGAGTCAGGCTACTTTACATACTTTGGTAATAAATGTTTGATAATTTGTTTTCCATCATCTTTCAATCTATTAAAAATATTAATGACCGATAAAGTCACATTTGGCGATTTCTAATTAGCAATATGGTGACAGAGGCTCAAAAAAATCTGATAAACCTCTCTGAAAGCAGCGCAGCAGTGATGATAACTTAGCTCTTTTCGGGCCAGATTTAGCGTAGTCCATAACGCAAAAAATATTTTTTAAGCCGAAACTAAAAAACTCGCAAATTTAGGCATTTTTAACAATTTTCGTTTAACACTTTTTTCTCTTTTTTACTTTTTTCAAAAGCGGAAAATTATTTTAATGGGGTAACGTTAATTTTCCGGATGGGTAATCCTGATCTCCACACTCACGACAGGAAGGCGCAACAAGAAAGGTGGTCGTAGTCCTGAATCAGGAATCCTTTGTACCACTCCGACGGGTGCAAAGCCGAATATACCGTGCTTTCGATAGTATTAAGCTACGCATCTATCGGAGTGACGACAAGTCCGACACCGTTGCCTCTGGTGTCAAGCTGGAGAACCCGCCAGAAGATGATGCATTTTCCATTTCAGCCGACGACACCACACCTTCGGTTGCCATAGAAATTTCTCAATCTGATCCTGAAAAGATCTTTGGTTGACTGTAAGTAGTGGAGGATGAAAACGCGATTCTAGGTTCCGCCTTAAAAGACGCCGACTGCACAGTTGTGTACGACCCGGACTCCCATTATCATAGGAGCTTATGCATCATCATATTTGGGGCGGTATCGACACTAACACTAGAGGTGAGAGTATTTTAGACTTTTTACTTGATAATAATCCATTAGTTGTGAATAAGGGTTCAGGACCTACCCTCGTAGTTGCAAACAGACAGGAGGTTCTCGACAACTAATTGAAAATTGGAGAGCATTTAACGACAGTTCTCTATGTGATTACCGCTTCGTGGAATTCTCCATTAGGGGAATGACAATCTTAGCAAAACCATTCCTCAATAGAAGAAAAACTAGGTAGGAAAAGCAGAAGCAAATCCTAGCCAATCTTCTCTCACAGTCCCCAGTCATACATAAATCTATGGAACTGGATATGTCTGTGGATAGTTTCATGGAAGTGTAAAAACTCTAGATATAGAGGTCAGCTTAGAAGCAAAGAGGACAGGACTCTGGTCACTATACAAAGCATCACTGAACTCTTCTAAGAATCAGGTTAGAAACATTAAATGCAAATGTAGCGGTATTGAAAATTCCTCCGAAACAAGCCGGCTGCGAAAAATCCTGTCAAAATCCCCTGCTTTTCCAAGCTATATTCAGAAAGCGGATGGCAGTTGTACCACTAAAAGTTATGAAACACTGAAACTTCTGATGAATACTCACTTCCCGGGCAACCAATATTGTGATGACTTCATAAATAGAATCATCACTAACGAAAGATCAAATGTCTTAGTATCCATTGACACTAATAGGCTACAATGGGCAATAAAATTACTTTACACTGGCCGATCTGCAATACTACATGGATATGGTCACACCATGGCTGATAAATATCTATCGAGCTTGTCTTACCTGGCCGTATATTTATGTACAATGGGCCATAGGGGAAGTTATCTTTATACCGAAAGGAGGCAAGACTTCACATACAAAGGCGGAGGATTATAAGTCTCTCATCTTTTCTATTAAAAAACATTTTCTATCCCGCTCTTAGCATGCTTTCACTAAAGGCAAATCAGTTGAGACAGCCTTACACTCGATCGTGGGATATATAGAAAAATCTCTCGAATATGGCACTGGCGGACTGCTTGGCCATAGAGAGCGCCTTCAATAATATTAAACCAACATCTATTAGGCTGGCCCTGGAAGAACTGGGCACAATTCTGGATTACAAACTTCCCTGAAGCTCAATATACAAGCAAATATATTGAAAGCTATGACAGCGATATATGTATGAAGAAAGGCAAAAGGGTAACGTAAATTGAATTTATGAGACTGTCATTAAATCAATTACATTCTATAAAGTTCTTTCTCGACACTGATTCAAATTGCTCCAAACACGAAGGAGTCCTCCGCAGAATGGGATTTCTTATTGCCGGCGAGATGTGCACTACATTTACAAAGACATTATTATATTTCGATACTTTCTTGATGTACTTTTTTACACTTATAAATGATAGTATTTCGACACCCAAAGAATGCACTAAATTGTGTCATCTAAAAAATACTATAACTGCGGCACATTTCTTTATGAACGGTAGCTCCTCTTCGATAAGGAAATGATATCATATTGAAATTTCTATAGAAAATGATGGCAGGATATGATACATACATACATATGTACATATAACAATTTTAATTGTGCAAGAAACATTGTTATAATTAATATAATCAAGTTTATAATATTTATATTAATCGCTATGCTGAGCTGGATCCCAGTGGACGTTCTGGCCCGAAAGCTCGCTATCAGTGCCGCAACTAGGCTTAATGCCACAGGCGGCTGGCAATAGAGGATGTATGGTCATTTAAGTATAATAGTAACGGTTAATGTTCTCTCTATAATCATGGGCTATTGTGTTACCAAAACCACTCCTCTCCAGGTTCTCCAATTTCTCCATTTTCTCCAGGATTTAACTGATTTAATGGTAAAAATGCTTTTTGTTTGTTTTTTTTTATTTTTCAAAAGAAATTTTCATTTTAGCCCATTTTTGCGCTTTTTCACTAAACTTGTTTTGATTGTTTTGATTGTGCAGTTTTGTTCATCAAATATTGGTGAATAATTCGTGTGTGTGTGTGAAAGACGTAGCCTTGTAAAACATTATTTTGTAAGTAGTTGGTTGATGTTGGAAGAAATATGGACTGTTTTGTGTGATTAAGGATTTTGTATGGATGATTGTATTTGTTCCATTTGCATTCTAAGGTCATATTAAATTTGGTGGTAGAACGGCTATCTGTGCAGATTATATATTTACTGCTTGACTTTTCGCATAGATTTAGGGCTTTAATTTTTGCTATGGCTTCAGCTTCGAATATGGTTGCAACTTGGGGTAATATTCCTGTTTTTTGCGTATTTCCAAGTTCATCAGTAATGACAAATCCTACATGTTTCGTAGTCTTTGATCCGTCTGTGAAGATGAAGTGCCAGTTATTCTTGCTGTATTCGCTGAGCATTTCATAGAATAAAGATTTAGAGACTATGGGGGATGTATTGTTTTTATTCAAGCTTTCAAGGGGTATCAAAAAATTGTTGGATTCTAACGACCATGGAGGATGAAGGACTAATGGTGAGGTGTAATCACTTGTACTTTTTTGCGGTTTTAATAATGTTGCAAATAGTTGATGGGTACTTAAGCGTTGCAAAAGTCTGTTGGCGTGGACTCGAAGAGGTTCATAGCCACCTTCTGCTTGCATGTTCTTAATCGGAGTAGTGCGAAGTGCCCTCAAACTGGTTCTAATGGCAGCGTTTAGAATATTTTCCACTGTTTTTAAAGTTGTCTTGGAAATTTTGTTGTAGATGACTAAACTGTAATCAATTTTTGATAATATGACGGAGTTCACTAATCTTAGCTTACTGTTTGTGTGCATTTGGCTATTAGTTGATGATAAATACTTAATAATGTTTAATCTACTAGTTAAATCTTTTTCAAATAATTGCAATGATTCTTAAAGCTATATTTACTGTCAAAATTAAGACCTAATATTTTACAATGGTTTACATTTTGAATAGATAAGTTATTAAAAATTATATTGAATTCATTACAGTTACGTTTTTGCAGACGTGCAAATGATTTGTTTTTTCAAACGAAATATCTGCACCAATTGACAATTTTAAATAAAATTTCTTGAAATATTTGTGATATTTTGTCATTTTTATGTTCCTTTACTATAACATAAGGATCGTCTGTATAAATGCAGTGGTCGTCTCTTTTATCCATGTTTAGGAGATGACTTAAGTCGTCGAAGGCAAATAAACAGAGTTACCGATATCGGCGATCCTTGAGGGATACCGTTATTCAGAGGGAAAATATTTGAAAATATGTCGTTGATACCAACAGAAAATTTTCTTTTGGTAGGGAAAGATTTAATGAAATTTAATGAAACATCTTTGGTCCAATTGACCATTTTGCCAGTTTTTGAAGAATGACGTAAATTCCTATTCTACCAAAAACTTTAATAAAGTCAATGGATAGTACTGAGGTATGTTTCTTAGCTGACCGATTTTTGCATAAAGTATGGTCCAGATATAAAAGGGCATCAGTGGTGCTAACACCAGTTTGGAAGCCAGTTTGGTTATATGCCAAGAGTTTTCTGATAAACTACATTAGACGTCCAGAAAGGAGTATAGAGATAGGTCGATATGAGTCTATATTGTCTATTGATTTGTTTCCTTTGATAATAGTAATCACTGAAGCTGTTTTAAAAAATTGGGGAATTATCCCCGAATCGAATATGTTATTGTACAGGTTTAGAATACGAAATTTGAAGAACTCTGGTACCATATTGATCATAGGATAGGATATTTTATCCATATCTGGTGTTTTTCCTTTGAAAGTTTTTAGGCAGTGTGTTAATTCCTGAATTGTGAGAGGTGCCTCTATATCCATAGATCGAGAGGGACAAGATGTTATAGTTAGTGAATATAGTGTTTGTGACTTTTCGGATTTAAAGAAATTTGAAAAATTCTTTTTGGATTTGTCGGACCAATATTTGGCAAAATTTTCAGATATTTCGTTGGCTGCCGTTATATTATGATTTGTTAAGTTTTTTAAAACTTTTGATGGACATATTTACTTCCACAAAAAACCAGTTAAAAGTCTTTTTCTGGAATTTCAAAAAATGCAACCAGTTTTTTCAAAATTGCAACTATTCCAAAACCTTTTTCTCCAAAAAGTCGAATAATAATCCTAATATTTGCTATAAGATTCCTTGAGAATTTGTACATCACATTGAAGGGCGCCTATGGAGAACATATATGGAAACTGCAAAGAAGACACATTTGCACATGCAGGCACTATCCTAGATTATATGAATCAATTTATGACAACTTATGGTGTTGATCTCATAAAAAGCAAACAAATAATCTCAAATAAACTTTACAATAAAGCGAAAAAAAGATGGGCAAGAGAGTCCACTTGCATAGTGCAGGAAAATCTGTCACAATATGGATAAGAAGATAATACGACAAATGTTTAAGTTACCTAGAATCCATATTATGAGTCATATTAGTGTTATTACTGGCTATTGGGCCATTGGAAGACATGCTCAAGGGCTAATATACCATTATAGTACGAAAAATTCGGAATACAAAAGAAATTTTGCGTTCTTTTTCATTAATATTTTTTTTTTTTTGCAAAATTAACAATAAAATTCTCTTTTTGAGTTAAAATTGTTTTCTTTATTTTTATACTTTCATGCTAAAAAAGTAATCCAACAAACTTTTTTTCGTGTTACAAAAATATCTTTTATTTTTTGTTTTTCTGAAGACTAGTATTTTATGATCACAATTCGTTCGGACTACATGTATGTTGTATAATGATGATTAAGCAAAAAAGTGACTGATTAAAAAATAGTGTGGAAAAAGGGATGATGTGTGTTCTTAGGTATGTATGAATTTTATATGTGTATTCAAATGGATATGTGCTCCTATAAAAAATACTTTATAGGGTTAATCGAAATTAATAAAAAAGTCTAATATCATTTGTTGTTTTAGTTTGCAAAATCATATGTATTTGGTCATGCCCTGTCAGCATTTGGAAGAGATTTTTTTTCGTTCATCCACTAAAAGGTGTCTTTTTTGACTTTCATTGATGTTCAAAAGTATAAAATACACAAAATTTGCAATAACAAAACACATCAGTACTGAATTTTGATCTTAAAACTTGACTTGGACGACTGTTTACATTTCAGGACAGATAAAACGAACAAGCACGATATAATTTCGCTCAGTAAATGTATAACTTTTAAATTGATCATTGTTGTTGCTTATAGCGTTGAATAAAAAATGTGTTAATATAAACAAAATTTAGTTAGTGATTTTTTGCTTTTAAATATTTCATATTTAATTTTAAATTATAGTGAGTTATTACAGTGTGTTTAAATATAAAGTAAGCATTTAGCTCAATTACTAGAAATATTCCAACTGCATTAAAATGTTTATTATAAAAAAGCAATTATATTGTGATACTTTCTTGATGTCCTTTTTTACAATTAGTATTTTGATACCCAAAGAATGCACTAGAGTTATCTAAAAAGTACTAGAACCGCGGCACATTTCTTTCCGAACGGTGACTCTTCTTCGATAAGAAAATGATATCATATTAAAATTTCGATAGAAAATATTGGCAGGATACATACATACATACATACATATACACATACAGACATACATATGTACATATAACAATTGTAATTGTGCAAGAAACTTTGTTATAATTAATCCCTGCCAGCAATTAGGTGATAGTTTTATCCACTATCAGAAAAATTACTCTTTCTAGTATTCTCAAGATGTTATTTTACTGTTAGTAAACAATTTTATAAAAACAAATAACATTAATTTCGATTTTTGTTCTACTTATTCTATATTTCTTACTAACTAAAATATCGAAAAAGTCACTTAAAAGTTAGTTTTTGGATAGTGTTCTCAAGATGTTATTTTCCTGATACTAAAAAATTTTACAAAAACAAATAACATTAATTTCGATTTTCGACCTTCCGAAAATAAAAAACCATTAAATTAAAACCAAAAAATGTGAAGAAGTCGATGGCACTTAGTTGGCATGTTACTTTCAAAGGCAAGCAATCGATTTTTTAAAAATTTTAAGAAAAAATTAAAAAAGGAGTGATAAAGTGTCTTCATTATAAACAACATTCACTTTAGATATACATATATATATATATATATATATATATATATACATATATATAAAGTGAATGTTGTTTATAATGAAGACAAAATGAAAACAAAATTGTGAAAAAAAATTTTGAAATTTTAAATTAAATTAATTAAAAAATAAATATTATTCAGTAAAACGAAGCGAAAATTCATTTTGAAGACGTCAAATAAATTTGGATTTATTTCTTGCTTTTAATACTATAAAATTTCGAAATAAATTGCGTTTCGCTCATAAAAATATGTATATTTTTTTAGTGAAAGTGAACCCATGTATGCATGTTCATCAAACCTTTCAACTAAATTTTTAAAGTTGTTAGGCTCTTCTAAATCAAAAATATTCTGTTAAAATTTATTAAAATATATCTATAATTTTTTTACTAAGGTAAGTTGTTTTAATTTTCCCTAACCCTAACACTAAATGACTTTATTCGTTACACAAAAAAAGCAGTCAATAGTGTCATTAAAAAAGTATCCAAACTGCGATACAGTTTTACCCGAAAGATGAGTCCTCTTCGATAGGAAAATAACTTCTTTTTCTTTACTATTTTAAAATAAATATGGATACTATTTAGTCAAAGTTTGGATAGTAATGTTGATAGTACTAAGTTAGAATTTCGACAAAAATAGTGACTTTTTCTGCTCCTAAAAATGACTCCAATTTGACACTTAAAAAAAGCATTTAACAGTGTCATTAAAAAAGTATTAGAACTGTTGCACACTTCTTCCCGCACGGTGACTCTTTTTGGATAAGAAAATGATATCATATTCGACTGTTAAAAACAACTTGAGGTTACTCTTTAGTGCAAATTTGGATAGAAAATGTTGGCAGGGATATAATCAATGTTTATAAGAATTAACCCTGCCAACATTTTCTATCCAAATTTGCACTAAAGAGTAACCTCAAGTTGTTCTTAACAGTCCAAATTATTTTATGAGTAGGTCAGATGAACACTTTCTAAAATCTGTAATTCCTAATCGACTAGTCCGATTCAAATATAAATTTATACAATCGCAGCAAATAATTTTCGCATTTTATGTGTGATGATGCTTTCCTGGTTTAAAATATTCCAAAAATTATTATTTCTCAAATTTCAAATTCAAAATTGTTTATTTTTGTACCCAGAATAGTTAATGACATGAGGTTTTTTTTTACATAATCTTTAGGAAATCGAATTGGACCCAGATTATGTTAAAATTCGAAATTTTACTTTTCAAATATAAATAACTCGATAACTATAAAAGCTAAACAATATTAACAAGCCTTAATGAAAGAAAATAGACTAACCTTTGAAATTGGACGAGACAAAAATATTAGCAAGCATGTGTGATTTTTTATTTAAATCGGACTAGCCAATCACAATTTACATACATACATACTTGTAAAATATACGTTTCACATAAAAATTGGCGGAAAGACTACGTTTATCAACGATATATTTTGTCCAGTTACCTGAGTTTCCAAGTCTTTTTTTCAAATTTTATAAAATAAACAATATTACAATTTCACCTCAGCGTCAGATTGGTATTATAGAGGCTTGTTGGCAAAATTTTAACAAAAGTATTAAAAAAATATTTATAATAAATAATAATTTTCAATTTTAACGTGTATATCAAACATACCAATAAACATTATATCAGAAGCTCATCAACATGTTGAGATAAAAAAAAATTTAAATAAGATTTAAACTGCGATAGGCTTGAGGCTTGTTTAATATTATGTAGCAAGTTATTATATTCTCTACAACCAGAGTGTTCAACTCGTTGCTTAGTTGTTTCAGATTGGCAAAAAATTATTCTTAAATTGTTGAAGGTATCCTGATTCCGTGTGAATTGTATGGTATGATGGCCAATACAATTAAGACATTTAAACATGTACAGTAATAACTGAAACTTACAGTGGGAAAAACGTTCCTGAATAAAATAACAGTTGGAAACCGGCTGGGCAAGTTAGCTACACTTTTTAATGCTTTGTTCTGCATTCTCTGAAGCGATTTAAACTCTGTAGTTTTTTTGAATTCATATATTAACGCAAGGTAATTAAAATGGCTTTGAACCAAAATTAAATTAAAAATTTGGTTTTTTTTTTATCAAACTTGTTTCTAAATTTATATAAACTTATATATTAAGCCTAAGGCAGGAGAAACTTTTACCTTAAGATTTCTAATATGCTGATTCCACATAAGATTTCCCTGCACAAATATATCCAAATATTCAACAGATGAAACCTCCCGAACTTCATTTCCATCAACAAAAATACTAAAATCATTACTAAAACCAAAGTGTGGTTTAAACTTTACAAGTTTCGTCTTTGCAGGATTTTAAAAAAGCTTATTAATATGAAGATATTTCGAAACTAATGAAGCATATCTTTCCATATACGGCTTTAATGCAGTTTCATGTTTATAATGATAAAATATACTAATATCATCAACAAATATAAAAATTTTCCCTGTCAAGTTTAAATTTTTTAAATCATTGATGTATATTGAAAACAACAAAGGGCCTAGAACACTTCCCTGAGGAACTCCATGTACGATATTCCGCAGTTTACTCATATTTTCCTTAACTTGAACAAATTGTCTTCTATTTGTTAAGTAGCTCTCTAGAAGCAAATATTCATTTCCATGAATACCATAGTATTTAAGCTTCTGCAGCAATATTTCATGATCTATAAGATCAAACGCCTTCGTTAGATCATAAAATATCGCAGCAACAGCACTATGACCTTCATGCACATTTACAATAGCCTCTTCAGTGCCACAACCCTTTCGAAAGCCAAATTGAAAATCATTTAGTAAATTGTTTTCCATAAAATAAGTGAAAATTTGTTTGTGCAATATACGTTCAAAGATTTGATTAATATTAGGAAGTATCGAAATAGGACGATATTGTTCCACTGTTGTTGATTTACTTTCCTTGGGAATAGGGATTACTTTATGGATTTTCAAAATGTCAGGGTATACTGACGAGTCTGCAATGGTATTAAAAATATGCACAATATTTGGAGAAATACAATTCGAACAGTGTAAAAATACTTTGGGATAAATATTGTCGTGACCACAACTTTTTCCAGGTAAAAGGCTTGACGAAATCGATTATGAACCGGTCTTAAAGTTCTCAACCCGTTACGGAAATTGGAAGGTGATTGAACTATTTTCTGCTTTATTATGTTTACTGATTGTAGGAAATGAGAATTAAAGGTTTCAGCTTTACGAACATGGTTTTCTATAATTATTCCATTTGTATCAGCAATAGAAATTTCCCATTGTTGTACCCTCCCAAGAGTTTCATTCATAAATTTCCATGTTTTTTTTGGGTCATTATTTAAGTTTTCTAGATTACTGACGTAAAAGTTATTCATCGAAATCTTTACTTTACTAATTCTTCTCAATTTTGTTTCAAATATATTATTGCGATTTCTTCTTCTTTGTTTTAATAGACTGTTTTTAATAATAATTAAATTTTGCAAATTACCATTTATCCAAGGAGCTATTTTATCTTTATTATTTGTCCTTCTACATGTTTCCACAGTGGAACAGTCAACAGCGCTTCTAATGGAATAAATAAGATTAGAAGTGTCAGTTGACGATTCACCAGTATGCATGAAGTTTGCCATTTTATTTTTTCCTATAGCGAATAAATGAAAATAAATTAGATTCTTATAATTTTTGCAAACCTTTTCGCAAAGGGACCAACACTTTTGCAGTGCGTAATAACACATTTGTCACAAAAAATCGTAATAAAAAGTTTTATATTGTTGGATATATTAAAATTGTTGTTTATTTTGTTGTACTTTAGGAACAAATATGTGAAATAAAAATAAATTTAATAATTTAGTTAAAATTTATATTGAAATAATCTGGATAATTAAGGGTACCTAGACTTATGCTGCATACTGTATGCAGGTATTTCATTAATTTACATTAAAAAAATAGGTGCACATATTATAATTACAAGTATAAAAAATACATGTAAACATGTATATAAAATATCATTTACTTCAAGACTACATAATTACACTTGATATTGTGCACAAATAAATTTCTACTACATCAAGCATTACTGTTGTTGTTTCAATTCTATCAACGCAATAGCAAAAACACACACACGGATTTTTTAATTTGAAAAAAACTTTTTAATTAAGATTCTTTTATTTAAAAATAAAACAAATATATTTATCCAATTAGCATGAAATTTTATAAATTCATTTAACTTAAATTCAATGTAAACAAAAATCAATAAAATTATGCTCATATATTTAAAAATTAATTTCTATATTTATAGAGAATTTTAGCAGTTATATTTTTCATACGATATCATTAAAAAATTAAACTCTAAAAGTATTGAGTAACTACTTTACGGTATTGAGTATCCAAAAAAAGGGACAAATACTCGGTACTCGATACTTAATACTCAATACTTTCACACATCTTTATTTTATTCAAAGCAAAACATCATGTTTAAAAAATGATGTACCGCTGCACACAAATTCAATTCGAATAATTCGTTTTGAATAATTCACAAAAAAAAACAAAAAAAATATTTTCCATATTTTTATTTTATATTTATTTCGCCTGCATAATAGTTAAAGTTAAGAAAAAACTAATAGAAGTCGTTTTTAAAAATTAAAGTTAATTTCGCTGCATTGAATTATTCTTTGAAAGAAATAAAAAAAAAAAAAAATAGCGTTCTTCCTATTATGGTTACCATACACTCAGGGCTGTCAGATGTGGCGATATTTCTCCAAACGTGGCGATTTTTAATTGCTTTTGGCGACTGAATTTTCCGTTTGGCGACATAGCAATTTTTTTTTTTTGACGATATATAACTAGGTGGCGATTTGTTTGGCTAATTTTTAAAAATTGATTAAGTAGGCAATTGAGGAGAAAGCTATTAAATTTTTTTACTAGAAATTGAAGAATGTTAATTTGTAAATAACTTAAACTTAGTTTACGAAATTTTTTTCTCAAAAAATATATTTTACAATAATTGTATACTGTTATATAATGTTAGAATTATTCTTTTAAAAAATATAATAAAGTCCAATAAATTTCGAAAGATGATGACCTAAAAAAGGGTCATAAAAGAGAAAAGAGGAAAGTATATTTTAAGTTGTATATTTTTTTTTTATTTATGTTGGTTTAAACTAACCGACGACGCTGAATTTAGTGGTGTTTACCATTTCTAAAAACGCTCGTTTTTGAGATATTTCATTTAGAAAGGCTAAAATAGAATTTAAGAAAATTAAGCTTTAGCTTAAATTTTATAATTTACCCTCGTACTCACAAACAATTTTTAAATTTAAAATGCATTTTAAATCAAATTTTTCATACAAATTTTGTCTCTAGAATGTATTTTAAATTTAAAATTAATATTTAAAATTGATTTGTAAATATGTGTGTCAATTTTTGAATTTAAACAATATAATTAATTAAGATTTCATTAAAGTATATAATAATGAATTTTTGTTATCAAACTGACTAGTGTTACAAAATATAAATGTTTAATATACATAATAATGTTCTTTTTTTTATAATTTTAAATTAATTTGCTACTTTCATAATTAGTTTTAAACCCGAATATCGCAAATACGTGCGCTAACTTCGAAAAACGGCTGTCGTCATTGAATTCAGCGTACTCAAGTTAGTTTTGCCAGTAGGGTGCCGAAATTAGCTTTATCAGTAGCAACTAGCACAGTGTTATTATTAGCTATTGCAATTATTGTTGGCTTTGTTATAGATGAATTTACATTTATAAATTATACGAAATTTTAAGTACTAAAAATTGTATGACACTTAACACTTTAGTTAATTTTTTAGTATTTAGCGATTTATGATTAACAATTTGGCGACAGAGGTTCAAAAAAATCTGACAATGACAAGGAAGAAGAGGAGTCTAACGAACATCTTCTTTGCCACTGCCCAGCATTCCAATACTTAAGATATGATTTATTTGGTTAATAAAGATAAATTGACAAACCCCATCTCGTAAATAGTGATCTGAACAGAACCCATGCTTTTTTTAAATCCACAAGATGGTTTACTGATAGTGGTCACAAAATATAAAACTTTGGCTCGAGGAAGATGAACGGTATCATAACGGACCCAAGTGAACTATTCTACGAGCGTCTGCTAATTGAACCTAACCTACATAGATTTGTATATCACAGTAAGTATTTAATTTATTTTTTTGTTTTATTTATTCAACAAAAATAATGGAAATTACAATATCTATATATACTTCTTAAAATCTTCGATGTTAGTTCAATTTCAAATTTCAAACAATGTAGACTAGACAAAAGACAACAAAATTAAACAACAGTAGACAAATCTTTGTTATAAATTCAATAAACAAAGAAATGAACTAATACTTCTGAATACATACATATACATTTACATGCTAAAATGTTTGATTTTAAATACAGTATTCTCATAGATAAAAACAAAAGGACCCTTATGACGTCAGCATACAAACATATGTACAATGTGTGGAGTTACCCAGCAAACCAAAGGTTTGATTTAAAATTTGATAATGATTTGAAATCAATTTTTTTCTCAAATGTAAACTTTTGAGAGTGATTTGATAATGTTTTGAGAATAATAGTGTAGGGAATTTTTTCTCCAAATTTAATGCAGATTTGAATTAAGTTTTGAATTAACCTTTGATATCAAAGGAAAAACACATCATTTTTTAAACGTTATATATAATGACTCTGCGTTTGATGGGTAGTAATGCCTCAAGGAAAATTGGTTTAAGTTAAAAATCAACAAAAGGATATTATAATACATACACAAAAATATAATAGCACATACACAAATGTTGTCTTTTTATTGTTTGTGTATTTGAAAAGTAAAGAAGACAAATGACAAAACTGATTGCAAACCAATGTTCAAATATACTTCAAAACAAATGCGGGTTGAAAACAAATACTTTGTATTGACGTACTTATATATATTCATTCATACACACCCACTTACATACATTTAGATTTGCATTCATATCAAATTGCATTAAAATTTTAAAAGAAAATTTAAAATTAGTTTTGTTACTTTTAGTCTTCTTTAATTCGACTGACTTTGCATTTCTTTGCCAGTTTTTTGCAGTCATAGAGCAATGACATTTGTTAGAACTTAGTGTCATTTGTAGTAATCAGCTTCATTAGTTGTGCCTGTTTTGATGACACCGCCAACGGGAAGATGAAAAACCGTGTAACCAACATCAGCAGTAAAAGTAAATTCAAATCGAAGGGAAATGGAATTTAGTACATACATGCAAATACCTACACGAAAATAACATAAGTAAGAAAGCTCAACTCGCTTTATACATTGTATGTAAGAGATATATAGATTGAACATTTTTGAAAATTAAACCAAAATCGGCTGTTTGGATTTACTCAAAATTTTATAATGGGGCAATAGAAGAATGTTTGAGTTTAAGTTTATAAGCAGGATTTCGTATACCCATGTGTGGGGTCTCAAAGTAGGCAATTTTTGAAAATCCGTACATTGTTAAATCGATTTAGGAATGGTTATGGAATTTTCTATTACTTTTGGACTCTACAAACAACAGTTACATCCGTAATACTCCATTTATCCACATATTTATATTGATGTAGGGAATATTTTAAAATGAACATTTCTATGGAAGAATATTATACGTGGGTTGTTTGATGAGTGATAATAATGTAAAGTACATTACGACGTCATGCACTTCAACAGTGCAATTATAACTATATTCAATTCATCAACCTGGTCTCTTCATAATCTGGTGATGAAGCATTAAATATTTGCAGACTAACCGAAACAAGTTATTCCAAGTGATATTTATAAACAATTCCAAATGTATCCTACTATGCAGCATTTAATTTAGAAAGTGTTAAATTATGTTGTTTTTTTTTTACACAAAAATAAATATATATATACTAGCTTCTGAGTAGAGACTACATGCACAAATAGACGCCAACATTATGGTCCAGACTATATCGTCTTCAACGTTATCATCAACGACACCATCGTAATGTTCTCATGTTCATAACAACTATGAATTTCTGTACAAATATGTAAAAATATAATGTCGTTATAATAAGAGTAATATGCATACAACAGGAAAATCTTTAAGCTATATTTACGTCAACTTCATGACACATACGCTCACATATATATATAAGAGTATATGGATGTATGTACCAACAGTTTCTGGCAGTCAGTTGAGCAAGCAAACTGTATATGATTTTTGTCAACCTTAATCTCCAGGATGTTGCATTTTGCCTTGACTTTCACACTTAATGCATATATATGTACGTATATCCTTGTAAACAGTAAGAAACCACAAATTTGTAGATATTAAACTATAAAATATTTGTAGAAAATATTTATATGTAATGCATAAGTAGGTAATGATAATTTTAAAGAATATAATAAAATGAAAATGCAGAAATTTTTGGATAAATTGCAAATTCCTATATACACTGAATTTTATACATTTTGTAAAAGAAAAATAACAGTATGTTTCTTATTTTGTAGGTCTAGCGATCTAGGCCATGTGCATCCAAAATCACTGTAATAATTAACTGTAACGCGCTATTTATGTATATAGTATCCAATTATTCGGGTTTTTATATTAATCGGTTAATTTGACAAATAATTATTCGAGGCAAAAAGTTGATCGGTTATTATTCGATTAATGGCAAATTATTTGATTAATAGTCTTAGTAATACATATAAAATATATAAATAACAATAAATTTAGTATTTAATATATTGAAATAGTTATTTATAAACATAATATAGATCAAATTCTTTCATAAAGGGTTCATCTTTTTCGCCCATTTGTATGAAACAAATTGCATGTTTTTACCTAATACTACCAAATATTCTCTTAATTTATAAATCAGTCTTTGTAATGTAACTTTTGTATTACTTGTGTAACTTTGAATTTGCTTTACTCAAAACTATGTTTTTATAATTACTATTGTCACAATATTATTATTCAGTGAGGAGGAAGTTACGTTCACGATTTCATTTAATTTCAATGAACTTCCGAATTCTTTTTTATCGGAACGAGGAAATTAGTTTTAATTTATACCAAGAGTTTTAATAAAAAAATGCATAAAATTATTTTTCACTTGTTTAAAACAGTTCTTTTAGTAACAAATATTTGCAAAAATAACAACCGAATCTCAACGTTTTATAGCGGAACAATTCATTTGAATAATATATTTGAATGTTGTTTGTATTACTTCTTAAATACAAGAAAACGTACACTTACAATACTTATTAATATTTTGAAAGTGCTTTTATTTATTTTTGCTGTTATATAACAGACATTTAAAAAATTATGAAATTTACATAAATGTATCTTAAAAATAAAAAAACCTAAATTTTTAACTCCAGAAAACTAAATTTCGGTTAATCGGTTATCCGAAGCAAATTATTCGATTTATTCATTATTCAAAAATAGACAATTTTAAATTATTCGAACAGTTAATCGTCCAAAATTAATCGGATAACCAATTGACGGTTATCCAATCGATTGGATACTCTATATTCTGTAGGGTAGATTAATAAAAAATTGTAATGATGCATCAATACCAAGTAATTACTAAGGTAACTAGTTGACATTACGAAAAACCAAAAAGTTTTTGTTGGGTTAAACCGTAAGTAAGGTAAGGTTAAAAATAATTTAGTCCGTAAAGTTTTAAACAAATATTTTTCTATCGATCATAAAAGTGAGAATATATTAAAATTTCTAAAAATTGCAAAGTTAATCCAGGTAATTTTAAAAGAATATTTTTAGTTTTATACAGTGTTATAGACAACCCATTTTGCATAATTTTATATTAGTATTTAGCAAAATATTATAGACCATTACATAAAGCATTAGGTAGAGGCGGTGAGTTATTTTTAAGGGCGCTAGTTAAAACTAATTTTAATAATATTCATTATTGTAAAAGAAAAACACATGTGGAATTTTATTAAATTATCATTAATTCTAAATATAATATCTATATACTAAATGTATTGAAAACAATAAACAAATACGACTTGATAAGATCGGGTCGTATTTTATAAATCATTTCCCTCAGAATCATTCTTGAAAAAATATGATATTTTAAACAAACTCTAAGAAATAATTTTTAGGTATCAGGTATTATTATTATATCCGGTCCATATTTGACCAAAATTCTCACATTATTAATATGAACGTTAAAGATCTGAGTATTCATTTTGTTCCTGTAAAAAAAGGGTGAAGAAGTAGGAATAAGCACTTGATTTTTTAAAACTTATAATTTATAAGTGCAGTCACCGTTTTAAACTAATGTGGTTGCAAATATGCACGAATAAAAAAATTGTACTTTAAAAAAAAAAACAACTGATTCATATTTAGCCTTTCGTAAATAGGTTTACATTTAATAAATTGTCGTAAAAAATCTTAATATTTTTGTTATATATTTAAAAGAGTTAAAGTACCTAAATAAAATTCCTAATAAATAAAAAAAATATTGAAAAGTTTGGTTCCAATAAAATGTTTTGGCGTTTCAAAGATAAGCAAAAAATATCTCACTTTGAAACGTCGTTATACAGTTACTGTATGTGAAATATCAGATATTTTGGCGTTTTTGTTATCTACATGCAGTTCTTTAAAATACGCAAAACTTTTTTCACCAAATTCAACGATGAAAAAATTAACTTTTGGCTGGCAAAATCATCAAAATCACACACTGTACTTTTATAGTAAACACCTTAGGTCCAATCACATTGAATACTTTCGCAATGCATAAATCATATTATCCCAGTAGTTACGTTATTTTATTATTAAAATTTTATATAATAAAATATGAAAATGTAAAAATTAAAGTAATAATGAAATAAAGAACTGCAAATTAGACAAATATTAAAAATATTAAAAAAAAAAAAAACAATTATCAAAATGTATTTACGTACTCCGGTATTTCAAAGTTAAATGTCTTTCATCTTTGAAGTACTTCACACAAAAGTTTAGCTTCTGATTTGGTTCCGTTCCATATAAATGCATGAATTTTACTAAAGCTGTCAATTGCAGTTGTATGTAGTTGGGCCTTTTGGGCTGTGAACTGTGACACAAACGTAATATTTAATATTTACTATATGTAATATTAAGTATACTCTTAGCATGTCCATACACATAGTATATACTTTTCATAACGCACACCACCATAGGCTTTTGCGTTGATGTTTGTAACGCACAGAAAAAATCATCCAACACCCACCTTAAAGTATACCAATCGACTCAGGATCATTTTTGGGCCCGTCTGTCCGTCTGGCTGGCTGGATGGCTATCCATGTAAAACTTTTGCAAAAAGTACAGGTCGCAATTTTTAAGCTAATTGAATGAAATTTGGCACGTAGGACTTCTCTGGGACAAGGACGAAGCCTTTTGAAATTGGTTATAATCGGTCAATTATTTCACCTAGCCCCCATACAAATGTCCTCCCGGAATAGGTGTTTAACGATCATAAATGCCTTAAATATAGCAATTTTGTATAAGTTTTAATCTTTGTGCTAAATTTCATGAAGATCGGTCCATTATTGATCATAGCTCCCAAATAAAACCCTCTTCCGAAAATCACTTTAACCTGCATAAATTACATACATATGTTAATATCAAGTTCATATTCGGCACAAATAAGTTTTATATTTATAAGTAGAAATTATAGTGACAAATTTTATGAGGATTGCTCCATAATTTACCATAGCTACCATATAAGCTCACTTTCGGGAATCACCCTAAAGTGCATAAATTCATAAAAGTGTTAGTATTAACGTAATATTCTGTATTCGTATATTTTATTTTACACTAGTAAAAATATCAGTCTACAATTGTCCACATGTCTAATATAAGACCCATCCACGAATTTTGATGGACATGCACAATGGTGTGGGGTATCATATAGTCGGACTTATTACAGTATAGGTGAATAAAAAATGGGAAATCGTTTTGATTTGAATTATTTTTGTTCATTTATTAACACTAGACCCCAATTTTTCTCAAACAAAATTTAAAGAATTTAATTTCTTATCATGTGGGACAGAACTAAAACACATTTTTGTTTTACGAAATGCAAACTACATTAATATTTTGTACTTAAGATCTAATTTTTCAAAACTTTACGCATCTGCGTGGTATAGAGACAGTTAAATTTGAAAAATCTCCTCAAAAATTTCATTCCTTGCTATTTCTACTAACTGGAAATTTCGTCCTTATTTTATAATCATATCGTATTATATCACGATCTAAAATTTCACATATGATTCCAAATATGATTCCACATGTGATTGCAAATGTCTTAACAAGTAGATTATGACTAGGGTTTGGGGTTTCCCGTAATATTTCTTTTTCCGGGAAACGGGAAAGAGAAAACCAATTTCCTGGGAATTTTTTTAACACTTAAATTTATAAACACAAACAGCCCGGCATGGTAATTTCCTTCCAATTTGTATAAAAAATATGCAATTCGACTCGATTTAATACTCGTAATAAATTTTATTTTAAATTCTCTCAGGATTTTTTGTTATTTTCATTTTTTCACAAAAAACATTACCATATTTTTAAAAATTTATTTGAATTTCGTAAACAAAATCGAAAAATGTTTAAAGCAAAAAAAAAGAAAATAAAATAAAGAAAATTTTCGTTTATTTTCCGTTGGTGTCTAAGTTTTTGTTTAATTTAACAATGCGGCCTATGTAAAGGAATCCGGACTTATTGTGTTTATACATTTAGTTATAAGAAAAAGGGCCCTGATTTCTTATAAAAAATTATTATTTCTTATTTAATAAAACAAAAAGAATCCTTATAAATCATATTGAATTAACGAAAAATTAAATAATATAAAAGTATAACGTCATTTCTAAGATTAATAATTTATGTTAAAAACTGTGTCTCAAATTTTTATCTTATTGTGTTTTTGATGCTCAAAATTTTTGAAAATAAACAGTAATCTATTGAATAAATTTCATTATAAATAGCTTGCCGATTATTTCCACTTCATTTCTTACATTATTAACTTACATTATTATTATACAAATTAAACATAAATCTGGAAAAAAATGAATGAATGAAAAATATCTCAACCAAGTAATTTTTTATAACAGTGAGTATTTTCGAAGTTCAACTTATTTAATATTTATTTTAACAAATCTATAATATAACTAAACCATCTAAAATTTGAACATGACAAAAATAAGGTTGATTTAAAATTTCAGGTGAAACAACTTGTAAGTAAATTCGTTAAACCATAGTTAAACAAATACATAAATATGTGATAGAAAAACCCCTAATTCAACATTAATGTTCTTCTCAGGTAACGTTCTAGTTATATTATATGCTTTAAACTCATGCAAGTACCATATTTTGAGAAACGTCAATCTTCAATTGATAAAATGTGTTAAAATAGTAAAATGTTTGCTATAGAATTTTAAAACTGCAAGAATATTTAATTTGCCGTTTTTCTGGTAAATTAAAAAAATTCCGGGATTCGCAAGAGTATTTTGATGGGAAATCCCGGGATTTCCTGTCCGGAAATTCCCGGAACCCAAACCATAGTTATGAGCAAAACATCACGGTTTTCAAGTAGTCGAGATAATTATTTGTTCGAAATATCACTGAAAATATATTTACAATTATATGTGGAATTGTTGATCATGAAATAATACGCGTAAGATTGATTGAATGGACGAAATTTTCCACTTAGTAGAAATGGAAAGGAATCAAATTTCACTGTAGGTTTTTCAAATTTAAGTATCTTTATGCCACGCAGATGTTTAAAGTTTTAAAAATTAGATCTGAAGTACAAGATATTAATGAAGTTACCATTTGCATTTCAGAAATGGAAAATGTATTTTAGTTTTACTCCCATAAAAAGAGTATATTTCACATTTCATTGAAATTTTTTAGTTTAAATAAAGAAATTGAATTGTTTCAGTTTTGTTAGTTAATAAATTAACAAAAATAATTGAAATCAAAACGATTTTTCCATTTCAATTCACCTATATTGTAACAAGTGCTATTCCATGCTTCAGTTATGTCTGTCACTATAGGTGTTTTTAGTTAGTTGTGAATAAAATCTCTATTTGTTCATCAATTTTCATGATATGTGGCTAATTTTCATTGTTACATTGCTATCTTTATGATAAAGGTTATAAACAAACTATAATATACGCGATCAGTTCATACAAAAAATAAAATGTTATTCATTTAGCTCCGGCACGAGTATACCTAATATGTATGCCTTGGAAGTTCGTTAAATTCACTTAGATTTTAGGTCAATTTGTGTAATTGAAATGGTTGTAATACCAATAATTTTTGTCTTCCTTTTCGAAGCACTGAAAACATTTAATTATACATTAAATTTTTCTAATATAATTATCCTTCCAGTGTAGTAATGCTGCTTTTTTAAACAAAATCTGTCTAAAGTTTTATAAACATTTTAAAACGTTTAATAGTTTTATATTTTTTTTATAAGTAGTTATAAAATATAAAAGATTTTTGTGCTATTACTTTTCTTCGAAGTTTTAAATCTTTTTAAGGAATAATATTTCAAAAAGATTTTCTTATTAGAGTTACATAAAAAACTATGTATTTTATACGAGCATTATTTAAGGTGTTTTTCTTCTTTTCATCTTCCTAAATACTTGGAATACCTTAAAATACAAAGAATATTAGTTATTTCTTTATGCAACATCTACTTATACTCGTATGTAGTTAAACCTAATATGATTGAGCATTTCCCACGAGTTGTACTTTTTTTATTTTTTTCTAAAAATTCTTTTGATTGCACAAAAGTACATATTTATATTAAAACATATGTATGTACAGTAGAGAATAAAACTGTTGAGTATTAAATAATATATGTTATTTGTGCTGAATTTGTATATAAATAAATGAAAATTAATATTAAGACATTTGTAATATTTATTTGTGACATTTAAAGCTATTTCGGGATGACATTTCCATTGAGGTTAGATGAAAGATTAGGTAAAGAACACGATTGTAATATTAAAATTCAATATTTTAAAATTTTAGACGAAAATATAGAAAATATGTATGAAATGCATATTTGAACATTTTTAAAAGCATTTTATCAACGTTCTAATTTCTTGTAAATCTCGTTTTGCAATGCAAAAGTGCTTCTGACACAACTACATACATACATATGTATGTCACCCACGGACTTTTTTAATTTGATAACTACCATTTCTGATGGTTTTGCTACTTTTCTACATCTAATGAAAAGTTATTCGGGGGCTTCGAATAATTGATTTTAACACTCAGACAAAATTTCTTACACACTATAAAATCTGACTCAACACTGGTTACGATGTCTGTATGCCAATCTTTTGTAATCGTAAACTCAACCGAAAATTGCACTAAAGTTAAATGGAAAATATTAAATACGTATGTAAGTAGTTCAATGAAATAAAAGTAGAAAACTTACATTCAAGGATACATATATTCATTCATGCCTTTGCCTTGTTTGGTGTATTTTTCCTTTCTTTATTTTATTTTTATATTGGTTCATCTCTTGAGGCTGTTGCATCCCAGGAGTATTCACGCAAGCTGAAAAATATTTTTAACCACAATAAATGATGCAGCACACAAATTCAAACACACACATTCATATACAGGACCATTTATTTTATACCACACTATGGCAACCAGCCGTAGCTTTTCGTATTCTTCTGAATTTGGCATAAATGAATAAAAGAATAAGTTTTCCTTCATGTTCACATGTATAGGAATATTTTTCTTGCACTTTGCAAGAAATTTGATTTAAATAATATTTGCCTTCTGTGCGCTTTTCTTTGAAATTAGTTTTGGATTCCATTATACCCACAGGTAGTAAAGCGGCTTAAATCTTTTATGAAAAGTTTTCGTTCTTTTGTTTTTACTTAAATTATATTCATATTTGTTTCGAAAGTATTGAGATAATTTATTGAGTTTCGATTGAGTTGATTTTAAACGTTTAACCCATTTTCTTTTGTTCAAATTTAGAAGTTGAGTATAATAAATTTTTGATGTTTTCTTATACTAAGTACAAAATCTTTTACCTGCATTTATATTTAAGTTAATAATGTCATTAAATAAACAAAGTTCGGTTATATTGAATATAATTTAAAATTAAAAAATAATACCAATGCATATTAGGTTTCCTATAGATATCTTGACAATGGTTTCTCGGTTAATAATGAGTATCGTTCTTTTTCGTGGATCTATCGCTTCTACCGTTAAATCATTTTTTTCGAGTGATGGAGTTTCAGATACCCTTACCTTTTCTCATGTTCTTCGTGCACCATAGGTCGATCATCCAGTCCTGTGTTCTTTAATTCAGCTAGACAGACCTCCATAACAAATTATATAAACATGTTTTTATACTTCTGTGTGTGGTAGTCTACTTTGTCATTCCTTATCAAAAACTTGTTCGTTCTATTTTTAGTTTGGTAGTACCGGAACCGAGATACAAAGTCCAGAGGTGTAACGAGGTAAAAAATATCGGCATCTCTTTCTCGAGATGTTGTATTTTGCTTTAGAGTTAACGTAGAGTAATGTAGTCCGGAAAAAAAGAAAAAAAAAATATTTTAGAAGTGAAAGAATATTATTACCTTTTTGGAAATAACCCGAAAAATGTATTTTTTTTTTTAAATTTGAAATTCAGATTAATATAACTTTTTGTCCAATAGATATATTTATATAATTCTTACAGAAATATTGTTTAGAATTTGGCAGGAAATCTAGTGGATATTTTCAAAAAAATTAAGGCTCCGAAGTTTAAAAATCTTAAAAAAACTGGGCCAAAAATGAGAGTAAAATTTGGTTCGATCTAAATATCTCTTAAACCAACAGAAATAACCTACACGCGTAAATATGTTTTTTGTAGAGGTTTTCAAGGACTACCTATATGTAAAATTTTGTGATTTCAAGTCATAAATGAATTTTTGGCGAATTTTTTAAAAAATTGCATACCCGATGTTACCAACTTTAGAGATCTGCCCTCTACCCCCATGCCCAGGTAAGGAGCTGTCCTTCTCTAAATCAACTGGAAATTACCTCAGCTCTGACCTTGTGAAATTTTATTTAAATATCTCAAACTGTTCACAAATTACAGAATTATTAAAAAGATCGTTTGGGTTTCCTTAAATAAATCCTATATAAATGCGTTAAACTCTTAAAGTGTGCATTCGAATAAAATGTAACACATATGCTGATAACTTATTTTTCTTTTTGTGATCAATACATTTTTGAAAAATACTTCAGATTTTATAATGATACGAATTTTCAAAATATTTTATATGCTTGATTCACAATGGAGAGTCAACATAGAAAAATTTTTGAAACTATTAAAACTCAAAATAAAAAAAAAAAAATTGGAAAAGATCTACGTGTCAGCAGACAATTAGTTTCTAGAGTGGTAAGAAAATAAAACAATGACCTTACAATTGATCGGTAACTTGGAACAGGAAAATATAAAAGACCACGAAACGAACACAAAACCAAAAAGATGGAGCAGTTCTTGAAGTATTTCAAACATTGGAATTGGATAGAACTGTCAAATGTTCTTAATAGTATGAGCGCAAAGTTAAAGCCAATATAGGACTTAAAATATATAAAGTGCAAAAAGTACCAGATAGGAACGCAAAGTAAAATGCTGAAGAAGATGTTAGAGTAAATGTTCCATAATACTACCGTGCTAAAAAACAATCGAAATTTCCCAAAAAGTTTCTTGTTTGGTAAGCTATTTGCAGCTGTGGTGAAAGAAGTGAATCGTATACAATATCGTGCACAATAAACTCAGATATTTATAGCAAGGAGTGCCTACTGCTTTCCAAACTGCCCAAAACTTCGGCCAATTAAAAGATATTGGGCTCTTGTCAAAAGGGAATTAAGGAATACTAATGTTACACCCAAAACACTGACAAATTTTAGACAAAAAAGTTACGCAAAGTACAATCGAATAAATAGTGCAGGGAGTTTCAGAAAAAAAAATATATATATATATTTCTAATCATTTATCCTTTATTATTACACATAATAAATCTATAGGAAAACCCCTAAAATATATTGTTTCATTCATAATTGTAACTTATTCCAGTATTCCAGTCTACTTTTGTATCAAATAAGCTGATAAATTTAAGTTAAATAACTTCTGTTTAATTCTACATCACAGTACCAAATTTTACAATGATCGGTCCATAATTGACTATAGCTCCCATATAAGATCCTCTCCCAAAAATCATTTAAAAGTGCAAAAGTTCCACTTAAAATTTGGCACAAATATATTTGGTTTAACTGTAAATCACTGTATATATTTCTCATATTGATTTATAGTGGACCATAGTCCTCATTTAAGGTCTTATCTCGAGTATCACTTAAAAATCCATGCACCATGGTGTTGGTTTTTCTCCAGGAAGTTAAATTTTTTCTTAAAAGAAATTGAACGTTTCGAAGGATATACATTTTTAAAAAAATTATTGAAATATTTACAAATATTATATCAACTCAATATGGACAGCTAATAAAAGCTAAGAATTCATATAATATAATAATATTATATATTTAAATTCAAAAACTTAAGAAATATCCTTTTAAAAATGTCTAAAATATAGCAAAATATACCAAAATTGATATTGTACAGGAACAAAATTAAAAATTAATCATATGTCAGCTTTTATAATATAACATAGAATAATGATTTAGAAATTCACTAGGATATGAAAGTAAAAACATTTTAAACATTATTTAAAATTTTTCAGTGAGATGAATTAAGAAACTATATGTATATTTTAGAGAATATTACTATAAACTAACATTTTAAAATGTGTGTTTGTGTATTTTTGTTTTTTTCGCAATTTATGCATCCTTATACCTTTTAGTCCTTTAACCAAAAAAATTACTAAAAGGGATGGGGAAAATTAAAAAAATAAGTAGATACTCAGTTTTTCTAAAACCTTTAGCATATATATTTTGAAAGTTTTTAAACATTTCTCGACAAAAAAATATCTTGTCTTGTAAAGATGTACATAGAAACATTTTTAAAAAATATACATCTTTTTTGAATAAAAAAAAACTTAAATATTTCGAATGGACGAAAAAAAGGGCAGACTTTTTTTGATAAGCAGAAGCTGATTATCGATAGTATCCTAATATATGAACCATTTAACTGAATTCAGTTGAATTAATAACTAGAATTCAATATTTTTCACAAAATTAATATAATTTTATTTCTTCTATTATTATAATACATTTTACGAATATCTGAAAATGAAATCATAATTATTAAATTTTTCCTTTTTTAGATTCATTACAAGAAATAAGGTTTTAAAATAATCCTATATTTGATTTTTCTATTATTTTGTGAAAAAAGAATAAAAATTTTAAGTTTAATCATAAACTACAGGAAAATTATAAACTGTAGAATAATTGCCTTGACACCATTTGGTGTATAATTTTATGTAGTTTTAAATTTTATCAAATTGTATTGCAAATTGCTCAATTTTAATTTTAAATTTCTCAATTTTAATTTTGAATTTAGCGCCAATTTTGGTACATTTCAACCCATTGTGCAGCATTTGAAAAGACATGAGTTTAGATTTTTTTTTCGTAATTCTTGAAATTGTTATGGAAAAATATATTTTTAAGTTTTCACTCATGGGGTTTTGGTCTTCCTGACTACTTTTTTAGTACATATGAACGAATTATTAAAAACTACTTTAAGAAGTACCATAATTACTATAAAACAACTTCTCAATATTTGACTCAAAAAGGATCAAAAGTATGAAATTTTTCATATATTTTGCAAAAAATATATCGAAACTTTTTTCCCATGATATAATAAAATGACTCTTTTGGACAGACAATTTTGCAAAAAAATTGTTTGACATCTTTTTCATAACAAGCTAAAAATTTCGAATTTTTTTACATTTATTTCGGAAGAAAACTCAAAACATTTTTTTGAGCAAAATGTAAATACTAGGCCTGTTGGAAGGTTTTTTTTTCATTTTTTTCCACACGACACTTTAATGTTCAATTCGAAAGGCACCTTCATGATACCTAATACACCATAACCTCAGACGGATACCAGGTGCAAAGAATGAACCAATAAACAAGATCCAGAAAAAACGAGCACTAAAAAAAACTAATATTTTTAATACTTCAAAAATAAGTAAGTGCATATTTTGTACTTTTTTTTATTAATATTTATTAATTAATAATTATTTAAAAAATTGTTATTAATAATTATTTAAAAAATTGTGAAAACAAATTTATTTTTAGCAGTACAAAAGGTTTAATAATTTTTAAGAAATTGAAAATTTTACAAATTTAATAGTATTTTTATTATCTTTTCACCTAAGAATGACAACCATGTGTTAAAAAAAATTCTGCAGCTCTTTATCAGCACTAAGTACTTCTTTTCAATGACAACACAATAATAATAATCATGACTTTTTCAGCTCTTTTTTTGCTGGGTAATAAATATTTGTTTAGTATTTCATTAGAATTTAATCTGAAATTAAGATTAATATGTTTATTAGAGAAGTATAAAATCGCATGGACAGCTAAAGGGCATTGTATGGTTCAAAGTACCGGAAATTTCCCGAAACATTATATTTCAACTTCTTACAACTATTAGAATAGCGTGCTGAATAATTGGCTATTTACTATGTTGATGATTCATATTCGAAAATTTTTCTCAAAATTTTTTTTTACATATATATATATATATGTATAGATATATATTATTATTATAAGTGCACTTATCCTAAATTGTGTTTTTTTGTTACAATTTACAAATTGCTTTTAAATGGGCTGTAAAAAAGTTTTAATGAGTTTTCAACGCCCCTGTCATCACCCCATTTCATCAACATTATTATAATGGTACGCAATTTTATTTGCATTTCATTTTTTTTTATACATTTTGTTGTTTCTACATTTTTTGTGCTATATAATTTTTTATTTCTCTTATGATATTTTTGTTTTTCTATTATGACCAACAAAACTTTGCCATCAACAGCCGGAAATGAAAGAGGCGCGAGTTAAATATTTTTAAAATGTTAACAGTGTGGCAGTTAGGAAGAAATGTACGATGTATTTTTTCATACAATTGTTATTAAAATGTATCGTATTGTAGGATTTAATATTGTATTGTAAAAATAAAACATGTTTGAGAAAATAGAAAATGATATTTCAATAAGTTTACAAATTCCACTGTTCTGTCCATTGATATTATTCATGACATTTGTATTTTCAAATATTCTTTAGCAATCCACTGTAATGGAGTAGTAAACAGTGAGAACATTTGCATTTATCAGATTATTGAGGTAAAAAGTCAGAAAAAAAACAGAAAAACAAATTACTTTAGAGGGGGAGATAATAATGATAATTTTTGTTCTACAGAAATGTGAAAATTATAAGTAATGATTTTCTCTGAATTTGTTATTAAAAATAACACTGTTTTTGTTTTTCATTATAATTTTATTATAAAATTTTTTACGATTTTTTTTTTGTTTCATTTAATTGAAACTTTAAAAGTTAATTTGAGATTTGTTACTGTTTTTTATCACACAAAGCCATAGCAAATATTAAAGAAATAAAAAACATACAATAACCAGATGTCGGCGGTCATTTTAACAATGTTCAACTAAATAACAGATCTTATTATTACAAAATAGAATTTAATGTTAGTGCTGTTAATTGTGTTTAAAATAAAAACGTCTTATTAATCACAATAAATAATATATTGTTCTTGAACTTTGAGCAATTATATAATAAAGCTCTTTTACTCAAATGAAATATAAAGAACTGGAACTGGACTTTATAAACCCCTTAAATTAAAGCTTATTTAAGACTTTTCAAAGACTTTCGATTAAACAAAAATTGGATTTATATAAGGACCTATGGCTGAAGCTTATCTGGAACAACATACTCTCTTCAATTGCATGTTTTTATATAATCCAAGTTTAACTTTAATTCTAGCCTGAAATTAGCTTCAATTTAAGATCTTTATATAATGCTGAATTAATTTCATTATATTAGACATTTTCAGCTAACTTTTTATAATTCCTGTCCAGTTTTAATCGTAGATTTTTATGTAATATCAGATCAACTTTACTCTATTTTTTAAGTGATTTAAATTTAATAAAAAATCGCTAAATATACCACATTGCTTGGCAGTCGAATGAAACTTTTTAAATAAACAAGTAATTATTGTAAAATTTAACACTCAAAGTTTTAATGGACATTCAGCACAGTGCTATTCGTAAATACAAAGTGCGGACAGTACATTAAGTACTTAACTTTACAGTCGTTAACAAAAATAACATAACTTTATTTTGCTTTTACAATAAGAATAAATTAATTAATTTTTCTTATTTGGCATTAATTCCTGTTTAACAGTCACACAACAACACACAGCAAACAGTATTTTTAATTTTGAGTTCAATTTAAGAAAACTTTATTGGATTTTCTTGCAATTTTATTTGGTTGTATTTGTTGTTTTATTTAAGAAGTCCAAATCCAATTTATTTTAGTTACTGCAACATGCGTATAATGTTTAGTCAGAAGACTTGACTCAATTCTCCCATCAAATTAAATCAAGTACACTAATGCAATAGAATTGAAAATTGGTTTTGGTTTCGACTCCCCTTTGTCCCATAAAAAGCGTAAACAAACAAACGTTCATTATCTTGTGTATAATGCATACACTCGCCCACACAATGCATACATCCATACATACATACATACATATGTGTCCATTCTTAGATGCTGGGATATGTGTTATAGAAACAATAAGAAAATTGATAACGTGCCACTATCGACATCAACCAACCGTCATCAACCACCAATACAAAAACTGTGATTGCTTCGGAATATACGAGTACACCACAGTATCGTATACGTATCATAAGTACATTGTAACACGTTACCAAACTAAATATTATTGCTTTTAGTCTTTTGTTTTAGAGCGAAAAGATTTTTATTGTAGGACATAATTGAATAAGTGAACTTTATATGTGTATCTTAGGGTGTTTAAAATCAAACGTGGCTTTTATAAAGTTGTCAACTGAAATTGACTAAAGTTACTGCTGTGCAAAGAAAAATTTTATCATACAGTGAACTCGCGGAAACGTGAACAAATTTTTACCAAGGTTGCTCACTAGGGTGATAGACTCGATTTTCCAACTGATTTTAAAGCCGTTTTTTTCGGTTTTAATACTGTCGGTTTTTTTAATAATCATTTTTTAAATGTCGATTAAACCAGTTTTTTTAAACACAAGAAACAGGTTTTTAAAATAACATTTTATTTAAAAAATCATAATATTTGAAGGGAAATTTAGGAAAATTTTGTTAACTGATTAATACTCATAAAGTACATAAATATAATTAAGGGTTAAATTGAAATAATTATATTGAATGTAATACCCATAACAATGTGATAACATTTTTCTCTCGTACTACCTATAACATTATAAGAAACTGTTTAAATATCATAGAATAATTAAATATTTGTAAAAATTCTTAATTTTTTAAAGGAGTTGATACAAGTTTTTTCCATATTAAGCCATAGCTATAAAAAATTGGTCTTATTTAAAGTATCACGTTAAAAGCACTCTTAAGGAAATCAATTATTTTTAAAAAATTGCTATACATCCTCAAAATTTCGAGTTATTCTCAAAAATACTGTTATCCTTTTCTTAATTTCTTCTCTCTTTTTCTTCGGAGTTATTTAGAAATTAATGTCTGAAAAAAATTTTTCCTTGCAAAATTGTCTATTTTTTATCTTTAACATAAAGTTGGTAGTGATGCAGCTTTAGGTAAAAATGATTTTATCCATTTTTACCTACAATTAAGTTGAGATACATTGGTGGACAAAAACAAAATATATTTTTTTTCTTTTTGAATCAAAAATAAGTGGCAGAGATACAAGCTGACCAGCTCAAAGTTGATTTTCTACTTTATCAGCTACCGCGGAATTTGTCGGCTCACACTATTTCAAAATAAGTCCACGAAATTTTTAAATTTTCATTCAAAAACAATACAAAAAGTAGTGAATACGAGTACAATGGCACCATGTGTTATTGTTTTAAATAGTTTATTTTATTTTGGTAGAAAAGTTCTAATGTAAAAAATATTTTTTCTATGGTGAGAATATTTCTGCTGTGTGAAATAAAAACTTTGTAAATTATTAACAAATATTGAACATGAAGAAATTTAAAGATTGTAATGTGTTAGAAATGTTAAAATATTTGAAAATTAATCTTATTTATGTAAATGTTTATTCAATTGAAATTATTATGTAAATACTAAAACATAAAAATGTACATTCATTTGTCAAAATTTCTACCAGCCCCATGAGCTCGTAAAAATTTATTCACCTCATAATTATCAAAAATTTACTAACGAGCATACTTTTCTATCATTTCACACAGGCCCTTAGTAATATAAAAATATCATCTTAGACATTTTGTACAAAAAAAAAAAAAAAAAAAAAAAAACATAAAAAATAAAAACATCAGACCTGGGTTGAACCAACAATCTTCTGGTTGTTAATTCGGCGCTCTAGCCAACTGATCCATTTGAATGCAATATTACTGAACTATTATACTATTGAGTACTTTTATATAATGTAGAGTAGGCAAACAATAATGAAGCCTCATTACCAAGTAACTACTCAATTATGTAGTTGCCATTATCGAAAAAGAAAAAGTTTTTCCTGGGTAACTATTCAAGAGTGCAATTTAAGAGTTCATTATTAATTAAATCTTTTACTCTGATGTTTTACTACATGTTTGGGCTTCCAATTTTTTATATTTTTTTAATTCAACGCTGAAAATATTGATTTAAAATTTTCTTAGTATAATTGAATAGTGTGGTATAGGATTTTACACGTATTTTCCTAATAAACTAATATTTTTTTGTTATTAAACAATTAGGTGAAAAATGAAAAGTTATGTCAACGAAGCCGTTTTTGGATATACCGCAGACTTAAAAATCTTTACGCCCGACCGAAGGCTGGCAGTTACCAAAAAATTTTTGTTATACAGGAAAAATGACGAAATATTATATTATTAAATAGGTTAAATGAACTTTTACAGAAAATTTTTTATATTAAAGCCAATTCACGACTTTTCAATTGATACATAAATCTTTTTAATCGGACTAAATAGTATAGAAAATATTTACCATTTTAAGTCATTTAGGAATCTCAATGAGGTCCTATGTTCGTACCCTTTTATATTTTAAATTGAATATTTTTTATTGAAAACATCGCTAAAATTTATCGAAAATTTATCTCAAAAATCGGACAAATTTCATCTACCACTAACAACATAAGATTGTTACGTGCAAGAAAAAAAGCCTATTTCAAATTTATATTAAATGTTGAAAAAGTCGCGAAAAACTTTTTACTTGTTCCAAATATATTTGCATGATCTATCATGATATCTATGGTATATTTTTTACACATAATTCTATATTTTGTCGAAGTGATAAAAAGTTACAAAAATGAGGTCAAAAGTAAAAAATATACATGTGGAGCGTTAAAAAGTTACTAAAAATGTAACAAATGAAACAAACGGCAACATTGGAGTGCATACACAAAAAGCAACAACACTGATAATCATTACTGTTGTTGTCAACTGCTTGCTATACAAAAAAACAACAACACTTATAGACATTGCAATGCTTGAGCATAAATTTTTTTCGATTGATTAAAAAAAGCGATCTTTTCTAAAAATATTTATGACTGAGCTATATAAAAACGAAATCCGCAGCTTAAAGAGGGGCTTCTCGACTATTAATTTACTTCATTAGAGGCTTCAGAAAATCGAAAACTTGCAGAATTTCAATATAAAAATTCTTGAGAGGATTTTCCATCGTTTAATGTATATATTATATATGGCATTTATGACAAACTTACATATACCTTTTACACCTGTGTTAAAGAGTATAAAAAAATGAAAGCAGATTATAATGGGTGATTGAAGTAGAGATACTTTTTTCAATAGCCTTTTTTTGACAGATCACGTATGAGTCGTGTCATGCTGTTATTTTATTTTTGTTTAGTATTAAATTCAGAATATTGAGACTTCAGTGTCCGTTAAAGGCGAAATCTATTAAAACGAGTTTTACACATTTGTATATCGTAACGAAATTTTCAATAATTTTCATCAGGGTTTTCCAACTAATTAAAAAAAGGCATAATAATTAAAAAAACTCGTTTTAAAAAATTATTTGATTATTCGTTTATCCGTTAATAATTTTTTATTCTAAATTTAAAAATTTTGTTTATTCGAAAATAATAATTTTTTTTACTCGAATAATCGAAATTTGCACTAAAGAGTAAGCTCAAGTTGCTTTTAACAGTCGAATATGATATAATTTTCTTATCCAAGAAGAGTCACCGTGCGGGAAGAAGTGTGCAGCAGTTCTAATACTTTTTTAATGACACTATTAAGTGTTTTTTTATGTGTCAAATTGGAATCATTTTGAGGAACAGAAAAAGTCACTATTTCTGTCAAAATTCTAACTTAATACTATCAATATTACTATCCAAACTTTGACTAAATAGTATCCATATTTATTTTAAAATAGTAAAAGAAAAAGAAGTTATTTTCGTATCGAAGAAGAGTCATCGTTCGGGCAAAACTGTGTCGTAGTTTTGATACTTTTTTAATGACGCTATTAAGTGTTTTTTTGTGTGACGAATTAGTCATTTATTTAATTAAAAATTATACGCTCTTCTATGTGAAATCTTGTATAAATCAAGCTAGCCGATTAGAAGTTAAAGATTTTTTTCCAAAAAAAAAAAAAAAAAAAAAACGTGGTGGAGGAGCAGAATTTTTTAAAGCAGATATGAAATAATAATTTATGAGAAACAAGAAAATTAAAACAACTTACCTTAGTAAAAAAAATATAGATATATTTTGATAAATTGGAAGAGGATATTTTTGATTTCGAAGAGCCTAACAACTTGAAAAATTTAGTTAAAAGGCTTAATGAACATACATATATGGGTTCACTTTCACTAAAAAATATACATGTTTTTATGAGCGAAACGCAAATTTATTTCGAAATTTTATATTATTAAAAACAAGAAATAAATCCAAATTTATTTGTTGTTTTCAAAGTAAATTGTCAAAATGAATTTTAGTTTTAACGGAATAACATTTATTTTTTATTTTACATTAATTTTTTTAAACAACATTCACTTTATATATATATATATATATATATATATATAATTTTTAAAAAATCGATTGCTTGCCTTTGAAAGTAATACGCCAACTAAGTACCATCGACTTCTTCACATTTTTTTCAAAATTTTTTACTATCAGGAAAATAATATATTGATAATACTAATGGGAGATAGTTTCTGTTAACTCTATATTTATCCAAAAACTAACTTTTAAGTGACTTTGTTAGTAAGAGATGTAAAATAAGTAGATCAATAATCGAAATTAATGTTATTTGTTTTTGTAAAATAGCTCACTAACCGGAAAATAATAGTTCACTAACAGGAAAATAACATCTTGAGAATACTAGAAAGGGTCAGTTTTCTGGCAGGGTAATATCAAGTTAATAGAAGGCATACATGTATGTATACAGTAAATTTTCATTCAATTGTGAATAAAAAAAGCATGATTTGTGCATCATTTTGATAAAATATGATGTATTTTATTCATAGTATTACCAGCTTTAAGATAAAGGATTAAAAACTGCATATTTTTACATTTCATTTCTTAAAAGAAATTTTCGGGAAAAAAATGAATTTTTCAATTTTGCATGAAAAATTGCTTTTTGCGACAGTAATTTCTGAATAACACCGAAACTATTGAGCAGATAAAAAAAAATAATGTTACGATGACTTGAAGATAATTTTCCTCGGAATCTTTTGGTGAAACATCAAATCGAACAAACCGTTCTCGAGGTATGGTAAGAGGTATGAGGGCGAAAAAAAAATTTTTGCCAATCGGTGTTATTTTCTTACCTTGATTAAAATTTGTTTCTTAAAATAATTATATTTAATTAATTTTAACTTGAATATTATAAGATATGTTGAGTTAAAAAATGCAGTATTTTGATGATAATGTTTACTTCCACTGGGTTTTTTTGGAATTTCAAAACCGGTTTCTCAAGAAACCTAAATAATCGATCACCCTAATTATCGTAGAGCCACATTTCATCTCAAAAAGGTTTAATTAATTAGTTAGTATTATATTATATTATGTAATATATAAACATTTCGCTTTTCAACATAAAATTTGCCTACACTATATACTTACGTGTTAAAATACAACACCACAATTCAATCTAAATTATTATACGAGTATTATAGAAAATATTAAAAATCTTATTAAAAATTTTATTAAATAAAAAAATAAAAATTGTTTAAAAATCTACTATTATTTTTCTTCATTTCAACAAACCATGTTAAAAAATTTAATGAAAATTTTTAAATATTCAAATTTATAAAAGTAAAAATAATTTAATAGGACAAAGAAAAAAAAAATTATTTTTAAATAAAATATTTACGTATTTAAATATTTTGTTTTACTAATTCAATGATAAGTCTGATTTCAGTACAAAATATAATTTGTTTTATGAATTTAGTAATGGAATATGAAATTTAATTTTTTCTGTGAGACTTTTGTAATTTTTTAGGTTCTTTTAAAAAGTGAAAGGGCGAGTTTTTGGAATTTCGTGAAATTGAAAATTAAAATCGATAAAGGAATCCATAAATTATTGCATACAAAATTTTATGAAAATCGAAAGACATTAAATTAAATTTTTGGTGGTTCTTTCATAGAATTTTCAATATTATTTAAGTATATAGATAAATTTCTTCATAAATAAATTTAAAAATAATTCATTATTTATATATTGGAAAGTCTAAATAAAATAAATAAGCACAATGTTCAATTGAATTATAAAATTATTCGATAACTTATAAGATTTGTACTTAAGAGTAATATAATATATAGTTTATATACGATTCAATCTAATAAATGTTTAAGTACAATTTTCTCAATTGTTCAGAAAAAAATAAAAAAAATCAAGTTGTAAAATAAATTGTGTTACACAACAAGACTCCTTTAGACTTGAACTTTCCTCCACTTACAAGAACACAAAGTTACATCGAGTACCTTTAACAAAGGCCAATAATAATCGCATTGATACACAATGTCCTTTGTAAGAAAGAAAACTATAAAATAATAAAAGATACGAAACAAAATTATTTTATTGAGTGCGAAAGAACATTTTTATATGTTTATGGTCATTTTCTATTTTTGTGTGTAAGTTTATGATTTGATTCTTATGTTTTCGAACAAAATAAAATACATTTTGATTGCATTTGTTCAAGGTTGGAAACCGATACCGTTAAAAATATCCATTCCGATTAAATACCGTTTAAAATTGGTTTTCGCAACCGATACCAAAATTATTGTTGTCCAAAAATACCAGTATTCAAATACCGTTTTCTTATATCGGTATATACCGGTATTTTAGTTTCGGTGTTTTAAAATATACTAAGTATTTTACTTACTATTTTAAGTATTTTACTTGAGGAAATAAGAAAGATGAAGTTAATAAATAAGTTCGTCATGCCGTTTGTAGGTTGAAATTTCGTTTGTGAAGTCCACCTATAACTTCCATATAATATATATATATATATATATATATATATATATATATATATATAATATATATGAAATATTTGATAAAACCAGTTTTCGATTTTCTGAAGCCCCTATTATCTGAATAGGGATGTTTCTGAATTTTTCTGCTGAAGAAATGAACTCAGTCGTTCCATTAGCTACAGAGATATCAGCCAGAATAAGCAGCGGACTTGAATTTAATTTTTTTTTAATCAAAAAAATTGGTTCATAAACAACCGAGTAATTAGCAAATCTGTTTTTTTTATTATTTATTTAATGTTTGCTTCCATTATATCTCTTTTTTTTCATAGGTACTGTAAAACAACAACAATAAACTAAGGCATATGTTGTTTTTTTAATTTTTTTGAGACATATGTGTAAGCTAAAGACTTCATTCTTTCACAGAAAAATCGGAAATTTTTTAAATAATTTTTGTGTTAAAAAAAATGCGTTTTTAGTAATTTTGAAGCTCCTATATAAGCTATGGCCTTCATTCTTGCATAAATCTATCACCAATATTTTTTTACAATTTCAGTTTTTTAAATCAGTCAAATCGGTCCGTAAATTTTCCTCCAGACCTTTTTTTAATTTAATATTTCCTTACATTTGTTCAGCACCGAAGTTATTATATCTTCCTTAAATATGCTTAAAATTTTGTAAAATTCCATAGCATTAAATTTGTTATTTACTAGTTTTTACCGATGCGCTACCCTATTTGATGTGATAACTAATATTTACTTTATACGGGAGCTACTGCACTTTCTTGAACTATTCTCCCTATTCGAAATTTGATATGAAAATTACTTTTAATTTTTTTAAGACTTTCACTGTAATAGTCCTTTCGATGAGAAAAATTATATTTTCTTTGTATTGGGGATTCATCTCCCCCTGCACCTATCCGTCGAATTTTCATTTCATCAATGCGATATGTAGGATAAAGGTTCCCACGAAATTTTAGAGCTCCCACTGTAATAGTTCCTTAGATATGCCATAATGAATATTTACTTGCTATGGGTGATACTACGCACCCTGCTCCGATATATTTGAAGCTGATCAAGATCCAACATAACCATAACATTCTACAGTGCAAGCACTATCTATGCATCAAATTTCATATAAATGGCATTAATGACTTTTAAAATTGAAAAAAAATATATTTTTTTTAAAAGTAGATGTAAAATGTGGGTGTGATGTCAAATCGAGATCAAACAAAGCCTATAACCACCTATGGCACCTATCTGTGTGTCAAATTGTGTAAAAATCGGTTTGATACGCAAACAAATAAATAAACAAACTTACACCTTATTATAACCTACCATCATAGGTGGTTGGATTATTAATTGTTTGTGCTGATGTTTGTAACGCATAGAAAAAGTTATCCAACACCCACCTTAAAGTTTAGCAATCGACTCAAAATCACTTTCTAAATCGATCTACCGATGTCTGTCCGTCTGGCTGGCTGTACATGTAAACCTTGTGCTCAAAGTACGGACAGCAATTTTAAAGATAATTCAATGAAATTTACCACATGGGACTTTTATAATACAAGAACGAAGCCAATTAAAATTGGTTGTGATCGGTTTATTAGTTCACCTAGTTCCATACAGATATTCCCCCGAAACAGAGTTTAAACACTTAAAAATTCCATAAAAAAATAAGAATATTTTAATGAAATTCAGTGCAAAGAAGTGTACAAGTATCAATTTTTGTACCAAATTTTATGAAGATCGGTTCACAATTGACCGTAGCTCCCATATAAACCATCTTCCGAAAATCACTTTAACGTCCCATACGAATGTTAGTATCAAGTTAATATTCGATATAAATAAGTTTTATGTAAGAAGAAACAACACTGCAAAATATTATGAGAATCGGTCCATAATTTACCATAGCTCCCATATAAGCCCACATACAGGAATAGCTCTAAAGTGCATAAAATCATCTAAATGTTAGTATGAACGCATTATTTGTATATTTTACTTTATATTAAGTAAAATGGGCCACAGGTGTAATATAAGTCCCCTTCCGGAATTTTTATGCACGTACACAATGGTGTAGGGTATCACATAATCGGTCTTGACCGACTATATCTTTCTGGTGATTAGAATGAGTATTCCTACGAAATACTCAAAGCATTTTCCATGATCTTATTTTAGTGTTGACCTGTGTTAAATCCATAAAAGACAAAAATTACTTTGTTTGCCATTTTATTGTCTTTTGCTTTTTTTGCTTTCTTACTAATTTTCGTGCCTACATTAGAAAAAAATTTGTATAAAATAGCTTTTCTTGAATTATCTTTTTTTTTCAAAATTATGGGATTTTTAACATTTATTTGAACCATTTTTTCTGAATTAAAAATCTGAGGTAAGAACAAATTTGCTCAAATTTTTAAGTTTACTATAAAAATTAAAAAACAAATATATAAGAGGTAGCTTATGATATGCTTGTTTTGAAACCACAAGAAAATTAAAGCAAATATATTTAAAATTGTAGTTTAAGGTAGTTATTTCATACATTGCAGAGAATGAGTAGTACTTATTTATCTCATTACTTTAAAATATAAAAGAAATACTTGCTGGTAATGACCTAAATAAGTAGTGTTTTATATCATTACCAGATAATATAAAAAAAATGTGAAATGAAGGGGGTTTATAGCCAAAAAAAAATCACTAAAAAACATAAGGCTATAACCAAAAAGTACCAATAAAAAAGCACATTTTAGAGGATTTGTTGCAATAAATATAAATGGCGTTAAATATTAATTTTGAAATTTTGAAATATTCATTTGAAATTTTATCTAACAGCAGAGGATTTACATATTAGAATCCTATTTAAATATAAACTATTAAAGTTCATTGCCAGAAATTATTTCAGTATTTTTTTCATATTAACTAATAACCACTTACAATTCGGTTAGAAAACTCATCAGTATTTCAATTACACCAAATTTACAATATCAACAAAATTTTAGATACTGAAGAAAATTCTGATGATGAATTAGCAGTTTATATTTAAAATAGCGTATAAGCCTGCCAATGCCAGGAAAAATTGTAATATAATAATAAAAAAATGCACAAAAAATTCAAAAATCGTATAAAATGTATATATCGTCAATTCTATGAAAGAACGCTCAAAAATTTGCTGAGTGACTTTCGATTTTCATTAAATTTTTCACGAAAATAAAATACATATTTTAATTTTAAGATTTGCGAAATTCCGAAGACTCGCGATTTTATTTTGCTTTTTCACTTTCTAAGAAACCTAAAAAATCTCAAAAGTACACAACTTTAAATAACAATATTTCTGGGAAGGCTATGTAGAATTTAATGATTTAAATGGCATTTAAATGGAAATGGAATGAATATTTCATAAATAAATGCATTTAAAAAAATGCATTTTTTTAATGCATTTATCATTAAATATGGTATCTAAAATTTTTGAATTTTTAACATATTTGGAAAGTATAGAATTTTTACATTAAAATAAAAATCTAAAATTTTTGGGATGCACACATCTATTATGCAAAATTTTGCTTTTTCTAAACCTATTTACATTTTTTCATATAAAAATCCTATTTTTCTTATATTATTTTTAAAATATTAGTAGATTTACATGTTTTATTCAAAAAATGCATTAGAATGTTTTTTAAATATTTATTAAAAATAGTGATGCTAATTAACATTGTAATTTATAGTCAAAAAAAAAAAAAAAATAAAAAGGAAAAAACATTTTAAAATACACCTAAGGAAAAATTAAAATTTAATGAATTTACAATTGTCAAAAGTGCATCTTTAAATTGCATTTGTATTCTGGAAATATTTTTGAACGAAAAGAATATTTTGGAGATAATTATTAAAATACTCAAAAAGAAGAGAAAGTCCTTTTATATGCTTTTTACACAAACCTGTCAATAACTTCAAGAGAAATGAATATTTAAAGTTGCTGACATTCTATATTTTGTTAACTTTTCCAAATATTTTTTTTAAAACTGTTGGTATATGCTTTTTAATGAAATTACATTTAAAAAATATAATTGCATTAAAATGAATTTTTATAAATCGTTCTTATTTTTTAAATATTTGTTTTAAAACCGACATAAGCAAACGGCGTTTAAATCATTAAAATTTTCAAAGCCTTCCTAAAGATATTGCTATTTAAAATTACATACTTTTAAAATTTTTTTGGTTTCTGAGAACGTGAAAAGGCGAAATAAAATCGCGAGTTTTTGCAGTTTCACAGAACTGAAAATAAATAAAATAAATGGTTTAATGGATTTTGTGTATACAAATTTTTATGGAAATTAAAAGACAACAGGTAAAAAGCTGCACTTTTTCGGGCTTTCTTTCATGGAATTGTCGATATATATGAACAACTTTTTGACGCTTTTCCTTTCTCTAATCGAAATTAAAATACTTTAATCCATTAGAAATTGATGTTTAAGTACTAAAAGGTAAAAAAAATTTTTTTTTTTTCAAAAAAATTAATGGGTGTAAATTCGCCCATGACTGAAATACAAAATCAGTTTCCGGTAAGATTTGGGAAGCAAACAATGAGTATAGCAATTTTAAACTTATTAAAACTAGAAAAAAAAATCCAGGTATCTCCGCTCCCTGGTATAAATTTTAAAATCAGACCCTGTCAGGATTTGTAGGACGAATAGTTTTTTTAGTCAAATTTTAATTTTTTACATTCTCTGGGAGCTTCAGAAAGATCTGAAAAGAGAAAGCATGCTTAGCATTATGTACTCGTATATAGAGTAAGATCCGCAGTCTTGTACGAAGTTTTTCAAATTAAAAAAAAAAAAAAAATCATATTTAACTTCATGATGTGTCAGAAGGCTCTCATTTATTCCAATAAATCATTGAACAAATTTCCTTTTTAGTTGATACTTTTTTGATCCAATATTTTGCCTTTTATTGATAATTTTTTTTTTTTTTTGTTTGCTATAAACACTTATTATCCTGCACCTTTCATCTTATCTAGTTATTACTGAAATAAATGAGTTTATTTTACTAAAATTCGATTTTCTTGACATTTCTTCATGGTCCCACTCCAAATTTTTTATATGTTGTTGCTAACACTTTAGTGGACATTTTAGAAAATCGGAAGTTATATAGTTTGGAATTTAATGTATTTAAAAAAATTGGAAAAAAGTGAATTTTGAATCGCCATAAAAATTAAACTACAAACAAGTTTTAAGTTTTAAATTGACATAAAATTTATTGAATATAATGTACAAATATGTATAGTAAGTATAGTTTCAGGCTTTTTGTAAAGTTTAATTCAAAATAAATAAAAAATGTAACTTTTTAAGGTTTTTCGCAGGTTTTTAATAATAACAGTATATGCCGTTATTTTAGTTTCGGTACCGGCATATCTTTACTGAAATAAAATTAAATTGAATACCGATACCGTTACCGATATCGTCATTTGTTACGGTTTCCAACCTTGCATTTATGTGATGACGGACGAACATTCGTAAAAATGAATTGTATTATGGTCATATGTATTTGTCAATAAGTATTCGAATCATGAAATAAATAAAAAAAAAACTACTGTGAGTAGAGAACGAATAATTTAGGCACTATATTAAAGTGAAACAATTTGTTTCTCTATGATTTATAACGTTTTTATTATTGTAAACTTTTTTAGGATTTTAGGTTCTTTGAACATTTATTTTACGCTTTCAGAAAGATAAACTTGTCGGAGGAGTTTTTTAGCTATACGCCAATTAATTTCAAACAGTTCATGATCTCACATTAGGTCAAGTATAAAAATGCCCATAATTATGATATGTTACAAAACTAATGGTTGCACTGATCATACCACTTGTTTACTATAATTTTTAACACACACTTCCCATATATAAACTTTTAAAGTAGAAAATTGTATTATTATTGAATGACTGACTGAATGAATGGAACAAACCAACTAATATCGTAACAGTCACTATTGTTTGGCAAAATAATAATTTCTAAAAGAAAAATAAAGTTAATATGAGTAAATATCTAATTTTCTTTAACTTCAAACAAAAATGACATAAAATTTATGATTTTATGATTGTATCTTTATATAGAATTTGATTTGATATCCGTTTGTTGCCATATAAAGAAAATTTGATTACATGTACATACTCGTTTCTGTGATTATCAAGGTAGATAAGTAAATAATAATATTATTTTCGTATTAATAATTTGATTGTTAGTTGCAACAATTTAAAGAAAGTTTGATAAAGACTTGTTATTTATTTTATTTAAAGCTTTTTGGCAGAAGAAAGTCACTAATCATAAAAATAATTCATTCAATAAAAATTTTTTTAAATTTGCACCTCTTACCAAAATGATTATATCAATTACTTATAACTGTAAAAAATGAAAAACAGAAAAAAATTTCCAATTAAAAAATTTATTAAATCAATCAAGTAGATTATTGAATGAATTAAAAATTTAAATAGGCAACAAATCCTACCTGAATATTATTTTTACTATTTCTTTTGTATTATTTTTGTTTGAATATATTAATTAAATTTTTGAAATAAAATGAAACAACTGTGTAGCATAACCATTAATTAGTTTAACATACTATTGGCTCATATAACATTTTAATTTTCTATTCTTCTGTATAAGAAGGGTGGTAAATTTTTTCAATTTACCGCAAAGGTATGTTTTCACTGAATTATGTATGCTTTAATAATACAATTTTTGTTATTGGTAATTCCAAAAAATTTTGACTCAGCTTATATTTTGAACATCACCGATTTTTATGAAATTCAGCACATACAATGTACTCCTCTATGCGCTTTATATGGCTTATTAACCTGCACCATATAGCTAACGGTTCATATTCTATGGATCTCTAAATTTGGACACTTCGAGCTATTTTGTCAAAAATTGGAAAAAAATAATCTTTTTTATGTACATTGTCGGATAGTAACAAACATAGCACCATTGGAAAGGACTGAGATTCTTCTTTATCATAAAGTTATAACAAGTAAACATCTTCCTGGCGCAAGAACCTCTAAAATGAAAGAAACATCCTTAATTTTCAATATTTTTTTACACATCTTTTACAATTAATTTGTCATTGTAGCGTAAAAATTTGAAAATGGGATTTTAACTAACACATTTTCTATTAGATATTAAATGGTTTTTAGGAATATTGATACAGCTTTTCAAATTTTAATATAACAAATCATTATTTATTAAAATAAGTCACGCATATAGCACATTCCTAATAGCGAAAAATTAATTTGATATTATTTTAGAAGTATCAGGAACACATTAACTCACTTTAACTCATTGTAACCCACTTTAAAAAATTCGCCGAATTATTTGTGACGATTTTAAAGATTATTTACCCATATTTGATACATGGAGTTACAAAGACAAAATTTATTGAAGTTGATCATGATCGATCCATTATTTCACTTATATCCCATAAAAATGTTTTCCTAGAGATAGTGGTTTAATAACTGGAATATGTCGTATTTATGTAATTTCAACACACATAAGTTTTGTACAAGAACAGATCGTTGTACTAAATCTTATAAAAATCGGTTCATAATTGATAATATATTTCATGTAGGTTCCGCTGCCTAAAAATTACTTAAAAGCGCATAAATCCTACATTAGTGTTAACATCAATAAAAAATTTTATGTATTTGTGTTGTGTATAAACATCATAATTGAACATGGTTCCCATATAATCTCCATACCCGAAAATCAAAAAAATATCAATATCAATATCGAGACACAATTTAACACAACTAAGTTTTGTACAAGTATTGATCGCTCCATAAAATTTCACAATGATCGCTCAATTATTAACCATGGCTCCAATATAATATATAATATATAATTGACGTTCCCGAAAAATACTAAACTTTCATAAATTTCACATAAACGCCAAATCGAAATAAAATTTTACATGAATAATTTTCAAATATGCATAAATTATTGTAATATATTTCATAACGGTCATTCCACAATTGAGCATGGGTCCCATATAAGGCCCTCTACCGATAATCATTTTAGTACCTACACACAAGCATATAGGGTACTATATAGTCGATCTTGATTAACACTGATTGTTTTTATCTTTTCCTATTTATTTTGGTACTAACTTTAAAATAAAAGTATCTGAACACTTAAAAAGATGTTAATTTGTTTGTAAAATTGTACTAAATGCTATAGATAAACTGTTATAACTTCTGATCCCATTGAAATCCCATTTTGAAATTTTTACAATATAACGACAAATTAAATTTAAGTACCATGTCAAAAAATAATGAAAATTAAAAGACATTTTTTCGGAATATCGCAGCATAAAGTATATTTTTCATTTTAGAGGTCCTTGCGGAAGGGAGTTATGTAACTTTTATGACTATGATAAAGAGAAATAGTCATGAATCATTGGGCGCTATAAACTATTTATAGCTTTCACAATGATGACGTTCTTTCTAAATGTACGATGACTAGTTTTATGCAGACCCCAAATTAAATTAAAAAAAAATAATATAAAATTTTTAAAACTGTTTTTTGGAATTACCCTATTCCGAATTGAATAGTTAATTCTTTTAAATTCTTGTTGCTAAACGAAGTCCTCTTTGGTTTTATATATTGAAAACAATCAAAGGCTTAAGGCATACGTAGCGCGAAAAAGTCATGAATCATTGGGCGCTATAAACTATTTATAGCTTTCACATACACGATGACGTTCTCGTAAAAGAAAGTAATACTATTATATCGATCAACATATGTATGTAGGTACGTATATACGTGTAAAATAATTACCAAGAAAACTTATTACCAACAGTTAATCTTTTGACATTACCAAGTACATTTTAAGGGAGTATGTTGGACGAGTGCATACAACAATAAATAAGTACTTGCGAACAATCAGATGCTTAAAAGTCATGGACTTTGTTATTATAGTAGAATGCAGCAGAAATGGCCAAATTTGTATTTTTAAGGGCCTAAAGATGTGTGGATTTTTGAAGAAAACAATAACTTTGAACAAGATGAAATAAGTGATGACATCTTAAAAGGCGCCTTTAAAAAAGTAAATTTGATGTGCACAAGGGTGCACCACAGACCGATGACAACTTCGTTACTCCCGCTGAAGCCAGTGCCTATTAAGAAAATGAAAAATGTACTTAAATATAACATTTCACTTTCTCTTTTATATTTCCTCATTCCTAATTCAATTAGTTTAACAATATAAACTTGATAATACCGACCCCAATTTGTTACTAACTCTATTGGTTGCATCTCTATAATCAGTATTGAATATAAAAGTATTTTTTTCCGCAAATTTTAGTATAGCTTGGAAAATACAACAATTTATATTTATAATCTATGAGGTGATTGTAGTTAAATTCCTTCATTAACTTAACTTAAAATATTTAATGTTATTAGATGAAAAATTTGGATTTGGTTCTTCTCCTGTTTCATATATTAAATGATCTGTATACACAAATAGTTTTTTAAGAAAAGAGTATCAGAAAATAAGTCTCAATAATCTGGAAAATTCGGTAGTCTGGATTTGGGTTTACAATAAATTATCCGTATTGTAGAGTTTATTTATGAGATATTGAAAGGCAGTGTCATAAACTCAAATTTGAGGTACAAGAAAGTTCGGAAATCATTTGATTTGTTATCGAATCGTACTTCTTACAAATTAGAATTTTTTTCCCGCAACAAGTAAACAACACATGATATCAGTATTTAATAAGCGAAAGAAATTGTCTGGATATCAATTCAATAAAAATGTATACTTTTTACCAGGAAATATTAATTTCCAGTTTATTTTTTAGCTACCTCTGTTGTTTGGTATTACTCTGAAATTATACGAAGAGGGCAGGAATCGTGAGTGTAATATTGGATTCTAAGCTTTTGTGGCATCTTGATGATAAAGTACGAATGTGAAAAGATATCAAAGATTGGGACTGACTGCAGCACGGCGCAAATATTTTTTTATGGTGATTTTGTTTTGTTGGTATCTCCCAAATTACTACAAACTGCTCTACATCGTAGCAGTTCCTACAGAAGTCGTATTGCATGACCCCAAGTCTGAGAACATGCCTATCCACAAGATAGTGACCAGAGAGTGTGAAATGAGCTCTGGAAGTGTTCAAACTTCTCCAATGATCGTTTGCCTTTCAAAGAATTAGTTGCATAACAGACAACATTTTCGTAGCCATTCCTCTTATCCGGAATCATAGTGTTGTAGTACATTCCCTGGCGTGTTTTTCTGATGCACTATTACTCGAACCCATAGAAATATGGGAAAAATAGAAGGAGATGTCCTACAGTCATGAAAATTTGAACTTTAAATTTATCCCCTAATTTCAAATTTAAAATCAAAATTTTAAAAATTATTTAAAATTTATTATTGAAAATAAATAATAAAAAATAGGTTGAAAATATATTTCCAAAATGTCTACATAAGTGAAGTAATTAATATTTTCTAAAATTTTTGTGTAGTTAATTACTAAAAGCTTTTAAAATAACTAATAGAAATCACTTATAGCAGTGTTACCATATAAGTGAAATAAATAAAGCTTTTATTATTACCATTTGTATTATTTTATTGAAAATAATTTTCAAATTTTGTTAAGTTGTTATTATTTTCTTCAAATAAGTTTAAGCGTAAAGCATAACAGATGAAAAATTATTACTTTTGAGGTCTAAGAATTTTTAAAATAATGATATTATTAATTACCCCGAAATCTTCAAATCTGTGTTTTTATACTTCACTTTTTTAAAAATTCTGAACCAAGCATTTAAAAAGATGTTTGCAATTCTAGAGATTGACAACAGAAAAAACAAATTTTAGGAGATTTAAACATTTTTTTAACCAAAAACGTATACATTTATATATAGATATGTATAGATATGTAAAAATTTGTATTGCAATGAAAATCAGAATACAGAACAACTTATTTAGAATAATTTTTATTGCTTTCCGATCTATTCAAATAAAATTGCATTATGATTTTTATAACAAAATCGTAAATATATGCTTCGTAAATTATGAATTTTTACATAGTAAAAGTTACGCTTTATTTTTTTTCATAAGAAAAAAATTAACGCTTTAATACATATCATTAAAAAAATTATGGAAATCGTATTATCCATTTTTTTTAAAGTCTACTAAATTTGAGTAAAATAAAAAAAAAAAAAAAAAAAATTAATTTTTTCATATAAATTAAAAAAAATATATATACAAAAATGGATACTTTTAAAATATAAAATTTGTCATGAAAATTTAAGTTCTTCAATGCAATATATATATAAATAAATAAATAAATAAATATATATATATATATATATATATATATATATATATATTTATAAAAGTCACAATATTTTTATTCTGAACGGTTTACTATATGTCACTGCGTTCTGGTGCCGAAGTTAAGTGTAAATTGTACTTGCGGCAATCGTAAACCACTTCGGATAACAAAGTATTGTCCGTAAAGACCTACCAGCGGCTTGGCTATCCAAATAAGTAGTAATCAAGCGATCTTACTGCCGGGTAAAATAAAAGAAAATTATGTTCCTTCCAGTAAAACCATTCTTGGACTCCTCCAAATTTGGAGCCACCTGTGGGAAAAGTTTATCTCATTTCACTTCCTATTCGGGATGAAGCTCTTAAAATCGGTTTTTCCACATCCACTCGAGATAATATATCCCATGTGTTACCTTATGAATTTGCAGCCATAAGGCCAACAACACCGTCTAATTGCTTTAAGGGTATTTAAAGCCATTCCTCCAATGGTATTAGGATTCAAAAATGCCTCCAGAACAGAAAATCTTGTAATACATATCGCCGTTGAATTTTGGAGTTTCTTAATCATTTTAATGAAAATTTTATATAAAGACTACAATCATATAAAGATGGTGGAGCCACCTCACCATCTCCAACGTTTGCCGATTACGTTCCTGCACGAATATAGTGGTACAGACACCTTTTACAGTTTCTCCTTGACGTTTAAGCTGAGATATTTTTTCGAAACTCTTTGAAACCAACTTTAGCTGTCTTGTATTTTTAAAGTTTGTTTTAAAAATAAGAAAACTGTCGACGCATCAGAAATCAATAATTTTAGATCATTCACCTAAAATCTCAAGAAAATACAGCCATTTAAACCGAATTTTTTTGATTTATTTAATTTCTGCACTGACATTTTACATTTTTTAGATTCAAACTATAAACCAAAAACACCTAGGAAATTCATATGTTATATAACAAGTGACCGATTTTGTATCTGGTGAAAAGTTATGCGGTGAAAAAAAAAACAAAAATTTACGACTTTTTAAATTTTGCAGTTTTTTGATAGAATATTTGCGCGCATAGTGATTCTCTACAGATAAAGGTATATCCCGTTGATGACAGGAAACCATATATGGGATACCATCATCACAAACTTCCATATAATTGGAATAAATGCGAAAAACATACATTTTACAATGTATGTTTTTCGCTACTGACAAACACCGCTTTTATAGATTTTTTTTTTAATAAATGTCACTTCTGAGTCAAAGGGGAGTGAATTGGACTGTTCTTATATGTTTCCCAAAATATTACATCTGAATGTTAAAATTTGCGTGAGCTGGACCATTTTCAAAATACTTTTGAAAATACATATTTCTTTCAATATAATTGACAAACTTTTCGTTAGAAGAAAATTAACTTCAAATTGTAATAGAGGCATACTAAGGCCTGGGACATTCATTTAAATAATTGTTATGTCTCTTTTCTGTCGCGGGATATTAAGATTTTACTAACGTTTTTTGTCATTTTTTTTTTTTTTTCATTCAAACGTATAATTTTACATATTTCGGACATTTTTCAACAAATATTGGGTTTTAATGTACAATTGGAATGGTCTATCCTAATACTATTGAAGATTACACTTAATTAACCCTTTAACAGCAAGATGGTCAATTTTATGCATTTTGTTCCCAAAAAGTTAAAGTAGCAATTTTTCCAAATAAGTCACTTTTAAGTATTTATTACACTTAAATATAGATGAATTTATGAAAAATATAATAAGTTCCTTTAAAACCGCGATAATAATCGAATAAAAGAGATTTTTGAAATTTAGTTACTATTTTACACGAATTTATAGTTGTTATGATAAATGTATGCTTTTGGTGACATTTATTTCCTTAACTAACCATTTACTTGACATAAAATTTAAAACTTAACCAATTATGGACTGGAAATCCCAAAATATTAATGAGTACATATATTAATAGTATTTAATGAGACCTTTGCAATGATGGCCTAAAATACAAATTGCGATGGAAAATGTTCAAAATATTCAAATTTTAATAAAATAGTATTTAAAATAAAAACATGGAAAATTTTACTAAAATTTTAATTTTGCGAGAATGAAGACTAATTTTATTTTTTTACGCGTTATGTATTAAACGCCATTTTTCTATCATATGTTGTAATTTTTTTTTGACAAAAAGTTAAAAATTATGCACACTGTTTTTTTTTGGAGGTATTTTAAAAATGGTCCAGCTCACGTGAACGAAATATTTAAACCGAAATATTTTGGGGATTAGTTTAAAATATAACAATCTTTTATATTAGGAGGTGGGGGGTTCATTTGCTACATTTTTTGCCTTCATACAAATCGATACACTTTAATATACATATGTTCTGATCCAACTTAAGATCCATCGAGTTTTATTAATATGGACATGAATGCATTATTTCATGATTAGTATCGTCTCTGAGATGTGTCACTAATGATCTTAAACGCACCACCCTACTGTTCTATTATAAGTTTGGCATTACCTGATACTTTTAATTTTGTTTATTGTTTTACATTACTGCAAGGCATTAAATTTTTAAATAAAAAAATAAAAAAACTGAAGAAATTTATAACCTCACTTTTTTTCTTTTCAGTTTTTAAACCTTTACTAATATAGCATAAATGAAAGCAATACGTTTTTATTTTCAACGTAAAAACTACAATGGGATTTTATAATCGAACTTGTAGTGGCTGACTATTTCATATCCTTATAGTTTTTATAGTATCCACGAAGAAGTAATTTTAATAAAAATTTTGTATCACCTCTACTATATTTCTCTAGCTATGTATCTTTAACATGTGCTTGTCACTCCACAAATTACAAAGAGACAGTAGTGGGTAGGAAACTTTGGAGTACTATTTTCTAAACTTTCTGAAAATAATTTACTTTGTTAATATAAGGGAAAATAAGACTTAAAAGATTGGGACCAGTAAAGTGATTAGACATTAGTGAAAAATTATGTAAAAAAAAAGAATATTGCTGCCGGCAGAACTGTAGGGATGTTTCTGTTTCTGATTTTTGATTTATGTTTCAATTCCAATTAGTTAAGAAAAATACCATGGATGTTGTTGCAATATTTAATTGTTTTTTTTTTATTTTTTTTTTTTTTTTGGTAATTCTCAGCACATATCCAACAAGAAATAAAATTCTATATTATTTAAACTAAAAACGATGGAAAGAAAATTAAAGGAATTTAAAAATATAATTTTTGGAAACTATTAATCAAATTTTTTTTAAACCTATAGAAATAATATCAACTGTCGATATTTTATTAAATTTTCGATTTAAATTTATTTTATATAAAATTTTACCAATAGGTTTTTACTTTATTATACATATTTAATTCACCCGTATTAGCAACTATTGTTTTATTTTTATTCTTTATCATCTGTTATTATCAAAAAATAAAAAATATTTTTTCTCTATAAATTTTACCTTCAATTTGTAAAATAAAAATCTATTTTTCAAAGGTGTGTATTTGAAGAAAAAATAGACATAGACATTTACTTTCAAAGGAAAGCGTTAATGTTTATGTGTGAAACAAACTGCCAATGCTCTGTCTATATAAATACATGTAGTAATTTGACTTGTCTTCTTCAATTGTAAATAACGTATTTGCTAAAAATCGTAAAGGTTTTTACAGCGTAAAATACAACATATTATTGTTTTGGGGTGACCAGCTATCTGAGGTAGCAAAAGATCTAAAAGGTTTTTTTTTCACTTTAAATAAAGAATGGTAGAACGTTTTCCATTAATTTGAGATTTTGCTACATCTCTTGTGAATAGTAATACTACTTTTTGGCGAATATGATGTAGGAAATTCGCGTATAGTTGACCGAAATTTATGGACAAAAAAAAAAAAAAAAAAAAAAGAAAAAAAAAAGATAAGAAATTTGTTTTTCCATAATTCATTTGAGATTATAAATTACGAATTATGAACATTTTGAAAGAATTATTGAATAATTAATACCAATTTACAAAAAAAAAAAAAAAAAAAAATATTAATTTTCAAAATAGCAGTAAATTAAAAAAATACCAACTTTTAAAAATAGTAATAAATTAAAAAGAGTAGGTACTCATTTAAGTCATTTATAAAAGGTCAACAAAATCGCGATATACTTGATACAGTGTAGAAAGTTAATTTAAACCTTTCCATCACGTCACACTTTTAACCCATTGACGACAAAAAAAAAAAAAAAAATTGGTTCTCTGAGAGTTTTTAGGTTATATAATTTTCCAAGTAATAGGAAGAGTAAATTATTCACTCATGTTTTATAGAAAAGAAATAGTACTACAAAAATGTAACATAAGTCAACTTGCCACACGTAGCACCTAGAAGTTTTTAAAGTTGTAAAAATCAAAAATATCTCAATTAACCCTCATAAAGCCATGAAAAAATTAGGTGTAAAGAGTGGGTGTAGAGGGGAAATTTGTTCAAATTCAACAAAAGAATAGAAAAACAAAAGAAAAAAAATAGAAAAACAAAAGAAAAGAAATAGAAACATTTCCATCACATCACATTTTTAAGAGAAATATTTTTTTATTTTCAACTTCATTAAAAAATGTATGTATATTTTTTTCTTAAATTACGATTAATGCTAAGATAAAGCAGCAGTCTGTCACCATAGTAAAATTCCATGTGTCTAGATATAATCTCTCAATAATAGCGTTTTGGTGAACCTCCTTTTTCATTAGTTATTACTCCCATATTTTCAGCGATTTTGAAAATTTTAAAGACTTCTGGGGGCTATGTAAAGCAAGTTAGAAACATGGCATGTACTACACGTTTGTTGCGCTATGCCTTCTAATTTTATAACCTAAAAATTTCTTTGGTCGTCAATGGATTAAAAGTGTGACGTTATGGGTAAGTTTTATTTAACTTTCTATACAATATTTAGTTTAAAAAGCAAGGATTAAGCGGAGTTATTTACAATATAATTTTTTGTTGATTTTGTTTCGCATTTTCTCTCAGTGTGATTTTAAAAATTTGACCATTTTTGAGATCTATGGTTATGTGTTAGTTATATCCAATACAAATCTATGTATGGCAAGTTGGGGGCTTTTATCACATTTTTGTAGTACCATTTCTTGTCTATAAAACATGAATGATTAATTTATTCTACTCAATACCTAAAAATTATATAATCTAAAAACTACTCAGGGTAATGTAAAAAACCGAATGCTTCCTGGTGATTGAAATGACTATACCTACAATATCTGCAACATATTCTTCATGATACTATTTTAGTGTTATACATATATTTAAAAAAACAGCACTAATTAAAAAAGTCAAAAGTGCCAATTCCCAAGAAAATCACTTTAAGTGAGATATGGATATGAAATATGATATGAAATTTTGTTGCCGTACATGTTTTTGTTTAAAAGATAAAATAACATATAAATATTAACAAATAAGAATGTTATGGCTTTGCCGATTATTTTGTAGCCACAATCTGTAACTATTTTGTGCAATACCAATTTAAAATTTCATCTTATATGAATGGTGGGCGGAGCATGCCCATTTTTATTTTTCGATAGCGAAAATTAATATCATATTCCTTTATGCCTTTCCATGCTTTATAAGGCTTTGCTATGACATTTTGGATATATGCAAAAATTGCCAAATATTATAACTAGGTGGCGGATTTTCATGCAAATGCATGCTTTTTCTCGAACATTTAAGTACTATCTAAAGTAATTATCTATCTGAATCACACTTTTGTATGAAAAATGCCATTGATATGTTAGTGCATATTTTTGCACATTTGGATGATAAAAGGCATATTAATTTGCATATTTTAATATTCTAAAAAAATGTGTAGTGGGTTTGGGGTGCGATAATTACCGGGAGGGAAATCCCTGGATTTCCCGTCAAAATACTCTCGAGAATTTCCGGCAACATTTTTTAAGTTTCTCGGAAAAACGGTAAATTTAATATTCTCCTACTTTTAAAATTATATAGCAAATATTTTGCTATTTTTAACACCTTATATCAAAAAAAGATGGACATTACTCTAAACAAAAAATCAGAAAAAATTTTGCAATTTTTTTTTGCAAAAGCGAAATCCTAGGGACTTAAGAAAATCGAAAACCGGATTTAAAATATTTCCGCTATTTTTTACATATATATTTTATCGGGAGGCTTTTGGAATCCTCAAAGATCACCACTTATATAACTGATCGTGCTCAACTTCAATAGCGAAATTCTTGAAATAATTTTCGATCGTTTGATATAAATATTTTATATATGGCAGTTATCGGCTAAACGCCATTCAAGCGACAAACGAACGGATATGTCTTATCGACATCATTTCTTACAAGGATCCAGAAAATATAAACTTTTTTGCTCTCCGACGAAAATTGTGGAAATTACAAACGAAATGACACCCATTGAAGGGTATAAAAGAAATCTTAACATTTGTATCAAAAAGTAATTTACACAACTTTTATTGTTAATGTATAGACGGAATCCGTACAATAATCATCTTGTTGCGGAGATTTTAATTATTTTTTATTTTATTTTATAGTACCATATTCATTATATTCTTTACTGGACTGTTATTGAAATAAATATAGGTCAATCTTACTAGAAACTTAGCCGGAAAATTATGTTTTTTTTTTTTAATTTTTCTTAAGTTAAAAAGAGAAATTATAGAATTAAAAATTCCCAAAAATCTTCCAAAAATTACTAAACCCTGAGAAACATCCCCAATAGATCCCCTAATCCTCGAAATCAAATTTTTCATCGCCATTTGTTTTAGAAAATATATTCCACATAATTTAAAATTCCAAATAATTTTAAATTGTCGAATATAACATTCTCACTTTTTTATATTTATCGGATGCGGATAGAGTCAGCAAAAGCCACTAAAATTGTCTATCCAAAAATTTTGTACGCATTTCCTAGCCTTAGCCGAGTAATAATTTTGATCAGATTGATTAGTTGGTTTCATATGGAAAATAAATATATTTAAAAGCTCCTAGCCAAGTTAAATATATTTAAGTTATTCCTATTTACCATTTCCTCCACAACCGGTTATTATGTGATGGATAACTTGGCTAGATTCTGTAAAATATTGTATTACAAATAAAATTTTGACGATTTTAGAAAAACAGCGGTGGAAGTTGAATGATGATTGTATAGTTAAACTTACCTTGCTATTTAATAAATATCGAAAATTTCATTAAGTTTTGTACTTACATGTCGATTTAAATTTTGTGAAATTTCTTTTCGCTTTTTTCAAATTTCAAAAGTTTGTGACTTCAAAAAGCAATATTTCTGTCAAGGCTGTGTGGCCTTTAATTTAAATCATGTTTAAAACAGCTATAATACGAATACATATTTTTTTAGGCACATATTTTCAAAAAATAAATGCATGAAACTCCTCCCCCTAGTGCACATTAGAGTTGTGTGAGTAGCAGTATACTTTGTACTTAAAAAGTACTTACATCCTATTGTCAACAAAGTATTGAATTTAAAAAAGAAGGTGATTACATATATTCTGGCCACCTTTATATTCTCCATAAAAATAACACATAAAACAATGTTGAAAAGCCACAAATTGATATCGTAAAAAATGTGAACACTTAAGGGTTCTTATGAAACTAACAAAAAAATAAAATAATTTTTTTTTCTGAGTGTTGTTAAGGAAATAAATAATGGAATAAACAAAAAATTTGTGCATTACAATTTTATTAAAGAAATGGAACTAAAATTTATAACTTTAATAATATTCTTCATATTTTCAATTTAAAACACATTGATTTTACATTAAGAACGATAAAAATCTTAGAATAAGTAAATAAATACATTTTTTAGAATTTATTATCAAATAAATACGCTCACCTTTTTCTATTGGCACAAGTGTAATGAATCTTAAAGATATGTCAATTTTTATGAATTATACTTTGTTAATGGCCCTCTAAAAAAATATGCATAAATTATTTGTGGAATTGTCTGTGCAAAAAAAAAAAAAAAAATTATAACGGAAGAAACTTAAATTAGCAAATGCGATAATTTATTACATCATTTGTAAGTGCTTCATTGGAAACACATTTAATATCTTTTAAATTAAATCCATAAAAAGAAAACGAAATACTGAAATGCGAAAAAAAGCATTTTAAGATTTTTTGTTTTATTTATACAAGAAAGAAATCAGTGCAAATACACAATTTAAAATCGTGTAGTTTGCTACGAGAGGACAGCTTCATCATTACAATTGTGTAGTAAATATATACGAGTAGCAAGCATTCGCATCACGTTATTTTAGTTCATGTCCGACAGATTTACTTCTTTTTTACTCTTTCTTTACAATTTGTAGGAAGTTATTGCTAAAATCACGTAATTTTTTCCATTTTCTTTCTATGCTTGTTTGCCTTTGATTTGATAATGTTCTCGCTACATTATCCTTTAAAGCAAAAGGTTAAAAGTAGAAAGGAAAAATAATATTTTGAGGGGACTTTTTAAGGGTTTGGAAATGACTCTATTCGATTTAACATTATGCACTTATTTATTTGATATTTTATAATTTTGTACACAGAAAAAATTATGACTAAATTATTTTTTAATAAACCATTATTTGGTAGTAAATAAAATTTTATAGACATAGTTATTAGATTTTAACATTATATTTTATTGATTGAAAATGATTTTAAACCAAATACTCAAAGCAAAAACAATTTTACGTATTCTGATAATTTCAGTAAAATTAAAAATATCAATTCCAACATATGAAGGCATTTGGAGGTAAATAATCCCTATTTCCTTACATATTTTTATAATAACGATTAAAATTTATATATCTTTCAGATGATTCGAAAACAAGTGATGAATGTATTTTACCTCATAAAATAACTATACGTAAGTAATATTATCTTGTGAGTTAATTCAAAAATGTCCTCGTTATGAATAGCTACACGAACACTATTTCGTTCTATGTTCTCTTCAAACGAAACGATACAGATCTTCCGTGATTGCTTCATCTGAATTTTTCTAGTTGTCTGGGCTTCATAAATGAATTTTTGCGCTTTGAATTATCATAACGGATTAACTTTTCATCGCCCGTAACAAACCGCTGCAAAAATGATTTGGTTTTGTGGCGAATATCAGACATTTTAGGTCTCCTTAAAAGATTTTTTTTTCGGAATTTAATTATAAAATATGCAATATTTAAAAATAAATATAAATTTTTCTTAAAAGATTTATTGATTCAAAAATAAATGTTGTTTGAAAATCTACTAAAAACTGAATATTATTTTCATTGTTTTACTTAAAAAATCTATTAAATCTTATGAAAATTTTAAAATTTTCAAATTTATAAATAGTAAAAATATTTTAATAAAAAAAAAAATAAATAATTTTTTTCAATAAAATATTTACGAATTCACTTATTTGATTCTACTAATTTAGTGATAGGTCCGATTTCAGTAAAAAATATAATTGATTTTATAAATTTATTATTAGAATATGAAATTTTTTTTTTCTGTGTAGAGGTCCATATTTGAAGTAAGGACTGCGCATGGAAAAATCCGTGCAACCTTTATGACTTATAATATTTATTATACATGAAAAAATTTATTCTCAGTAACTAAGTGCTAAATTTTGTTAGCATAACGTACAATACAATAAAATCGTATACAAAATAATACGAATTAAAAAAATCTTCATCTCTGGATGTAATGTGACTGATTCTTTAAATTTCTTTGTATCTTTTATCTTAAAAACTGAATGAAGAAAAAGAAGTTCCTAACAGGAATGCTAGAAAATCGTCAAGGCAAAAGAGAGGACGAAACAAATTATTCAGATTAATTTTTTCCAAAAATATTAATACTACCTAAAGGGTGATAATTCCATATCACAGATGCTGTGGTGAAAAGGGACAAATATCATGTAAAGAAATCGAAATTGTCGATCAAACTTTTGGTCTGGCAAGACATTTGTATATTGAGGATTTATATTCAAAATGGGCTATCTGCAAAACCCAAATTGTTCAGCAGAGCATAAAAACTATTTCTTTGACTCATTTTCCAACATCTTTATTAATATTTCGTCTACTAAATAATAAATCTTTTAAGCCCAATATTCGCGAAGTTATGATAGATAGCCCTATTTTTCTTAATTTATTTTTAATATGTGTTATAAATTTTGCAGATATCCCTTTTTCTTTACTGAAAATTAAAGGTGTAAAAGATAAAATTTTTAGTAAATTATGAGAATATTATAAATTTATGACATCTTGCCAATCAAGAGATAAAAAAGCAAAATTTGATGGTTACCATCTTTAAATGTTACAACTGTAAAATAAGAAGTGTGGGTACACACAAAAAAAAAAAAAAAAAAAAAAAATGGAAATGTATTCGTAATTAAAGTTATAAATTAATATTGGAAAAAAAATTGCATGCGAAAAAATTGCAAAAATTTTTCTGCATAAAAATTTTAAAATGTGTTAAATTTCATATCAAAAAATCAATTGTGAATAAAATATTCAAAAACAAAACAATGTTTACAGATTAATTAATTATTTAAAATTTTGGAGTATATCTGTAGATTTAAAAAAAAAAAAAATAAATCTAGTACTCATCCTTTTTATGAGAGCAAGAAAACAAAAAAAAAAAAAAAAAAAAAAATATATATATATATATATATATATATATACATTTTTTTATTGTTTATATTACACAGAATTGTTTATATTACACAGAAAAATATGGTCTATTAAACAATTTATCAAAGATAAAAATTATTCCAATTACTTTTTTAATTGTATCAATTATTCAGTTCATCAAAATTCAAATTTTCTAATAGCTTTTAATAAAAATAAAACAATTTATAGGCTTTCAATTATTTTTTTATTGTATCGATTAATAAATTAATCAAATTTAAATTTAATTAAATAATAAATTTAATAAATTTAATTTTTTAATAGCTCGAATTTCAATTAGTAAAATAAATAAATACGTAGTATTTGTAATTGAAATTGGATTTTAGATCTTTCTATGCAAAATTTGAATTTAATTTGTTAGAATACTTAGAGTTTTTAAAATTCTGATCAATAGTTCAATTGAATTTTTTTTTGGAAAATATTTTTTTTCTATACAGAATCTAAAGAAAAAATTTTACAATAAATTTATTTTTAATTCTTGTATATTTCAATAATCTTTTATTTAAAAGTAAGTAGTTATGTTTTATTGAAACTCACACGTTAAAAAAGATGTGTGTGCGTTCTCACCAGTGTTGTCATTTTACGGCTAAATCTAGCCTGTTTAATTTGCTTTTAGCCTCAAAATTTACGTTTTGGCTTCCCAAGATTATTTATATTTAATAAAAAAATTTAGCCTGCGGCGCTTCGTTTTCAAAATTAAAAGTGTCTAATATTTTTATCAACCATAGAAACTATTTATTAAAATAATTAAAATATATTAATGATGCGAAAAATCAACCAAAAATTTAGAAATACTTAATCAAAAAGGAATTATAGTTCGAAAATGTTGAAGAATCGCTTCAAAACATTGGGTAATTGTTCATATGGAATAAAACTCAAATTTGTATGGGAGTTTTTTAGGTGATTTTTATTGAGTCATTTTGCTGGGTGTTATTTTAAAATTTGTTAGAATTTTTTTTAGAAAATATCGAAAACGAATGAGAACGAGAAAAGATCAAAATATAAAAAATATAACTTTTTTCTGGAACTATTTTTTGGGGCATTTAACCTTTTTTGATCTTTTTTAAAGTTCAATTTAACCTCTTTTTTTTCATCTCCTGGCAACACTTGTTCTCACTATTGTATATAAAAATTTGACTCTTAATTAAAAAAAATGTATTATATTCATTTATAAATCCATTCGATTCACTCGTAGTGGGATTTGTTTATAAAAAAAATAATACAAATTATATGTATGAGCTACACACATTATTTTTTAAACGTAATAACGATGGTTTTCATTGGAAACGAAAGAGAATATGAAATGAAATTGAAGTCATAAATGAAACATGAGGAAATGATAAGTGGCTATATAACACTTAAAGCCCACTGAGATGTAAAAAATACATTAAAACACAAATGTTCAATACGACCAATAAGGTTGTAGCATTTTGTGTTAAATATATGTATATATATATACGACCAATAAGGTCGGGAGCACAAGCCCTTAGCAGGTCATGGTTTATAGCGTAGATCTCCAAAGTTGATCACCTCGGGTATGTATTTTTTTTTTAAATTTTCCAAAAATTCTTTTATGACAAATGTATTATGTATTATTTTAATATATATTTAGGTCGAAGCAAATTTTACCTTAATTTGGGCCCTAATATTTTTTTTAAATATCCACTCGATTTCTAACAAAATTCAAAATAATATTTCTGCAAGAGTCATATAAATATATCTATAAAAAGCTATATTAATCTGAAGTAGAAACTGACATTTTTGGGGTTATTTTCCAAAAAGGTGGTAATATTCTTTCACTTCTAAAATATTTTTTTTTTGTTCCGGACTACAAAATTTTTTTTAATGGTTTAAAAAGAAATTTTAACTTAAATGCATGTAAGCAAAATCGGAGGCGCTTTGAATAATGGCTTCCCCCCAACCCTATCCAAACTTTGTCAATTTTGAAAAAGTTTTATGAATTGTTTTGTAAAATTTTCCATTGTCAAAGTCGAGATCAACAAAAAAATATATTGGCTCTATACCCCCATATGTTGGTGAAATACACAAAAAATATTTTCTGAGCCGCGCCTTTTACAACGGCTCAAAAAAAAAAAAAAATACTGGAATTTCCAGTATTTTGGTACAAAAAAGTGAGAGTATTTTTAATTCCCTGATTTTAAAACAAGTATATATATTGCGTAAAAATTTCTCTGGATTAATACTTGTTTAGATTTTATTTAGGTCCAAATATTAACATTATTTCTAAAAAATATATTTAAAATCTACATATGTAAAAGATTTACAAGGACTACCTATATTTATTTTTTTTTTACATTCAAGTAAAAATGGATATAAGTATAAATGAATTTTGGCGAATTTTTAAAAAATTACATACCCGAAGTGACTAACTTTGGAGGTGTACACTCTACAACCATGACCCGTTATGGGCCTGTACTCCCCTAAGTTAACTTGAAAACATCTCAGCTGTGACTATGTGAAATTTTATTTAGATATCTCAACGGTTCATAAGTTACAGCATTATTTCTAAAGAAAAAGGTTTACATTGTGTATTATCCCATTATTCTCTCATACAGAAATTTTATTAAAGGACACAATTTTGTATTTAAAAATTTAAACTTTTTCTTGTATATATTTTTCCTTTTTTTTGTAAGTTCTTTAGTTGTTGCGGTTTAAAAAGCCATTAAAAATGTAATTATATTTATAAGCAGTTATTTTCTTAGCCATAGACATTTCTTTCAGCTTTTTTACATTTAGTCTTTTTCCTTGCAGTCCAGCGCATAGTTTAAGCCAACATCATAATATTTCATTCTGTATTCATGTTTTTACTCGTTGCTGACATTTTAACTTATTACTACTACTGGTTGAAGAATAGTTTTGCATAATTCGTAGTTACTATAATTTGTAGTTACTATAAACAACCACACAGTTTAATGTTTTTTAAAAGTTGTTGGCATAAATTACTGAAAGCTTTCTATAGATTATCTTTAAAATTTTTGTGGTTAAAAAAATTTTAATTTTATTTATAACATTTTAAAATTAGGTAAGGGATAAGATTGGAATGATGTACAGTGGACCAATTGCAAAATAAGTGGTGATAAATCTGGAACTTTTAAACGGCTGCACCAATTTTGATGGAAATTGGAACATCGATAGAGGGGTAGTTAAGCTTTAAGAATATTTATTGTTGAAGTGCATAACTTCCACTTAAGTGGATAAAAAATATATCGGAGCATGTAACTTTTACAAATATGAACCGATTCTAAATATTTTACATTTCTAAATTCTGACAAAGACAAGGAAAAACCACTGTACCACATTATCACTTACGGTTTAAAAGATATTTGACCTCAAAAATTTAATTTCCCTCACTTAACCAAAAAAGATTAGTAAATAAAAGGCGTGTATAATTGAAGAAAAGTATTTTAAATATCTACCAATAAAATCATTAGGCAACTCAACAGAAATTTTTGTTTGTTGTTTGACAATATGACTAATTGATTTAGTTAATTAAAAGGTAGTTAATTTGCAAAATTTTTCTCAAATTAAATAAAATATTATTCAAATTAACAAATTCTTATTGAAGAATTTTTATTCACCTTTTCTACACTATTTGGATTATTTCTACTAAATTTTAATTGAATTGAATAAACAATTTATTCAAATTAACTAATTTTTTTCCTTAAAATTGAAGAATATTTTAAACCCCGGTAGGAAAAATTACGTTTATATATAATTGCATTACTTTACTCAATTAATAAAAAATTATTTTTGTGAATAATACATTAATATATAAACGACTACTTACTAACATAAAAAATAAAACGAATAAGAAATTTTAATTACTTTAATAATATTTATTATATACAAAACAATTAACGATACTTTTTGCAAAAGAAATAGGTATAAGTATTATATGGATAACAAAAATGTCAATTCCTATAAAAAGTAAAAATAAACTAAAAATATCTAAATAATTAGTATAAAATATTATAAAAACGAATATTTTAATTAAACTTAGTTTAAAATTACGTAGCAGAGATTTTGTTTGCAACTAATTACATATATGATAAAGAGACTAGTACGCTGTTAAATGAGTCAAATAAACGATTATTTGAAATATTTCAGAAGAATAAATATTAAAAAATAATAATTATTTATTTAATAATTAGTAATATATTACCTTCAGATATATATATTCCATTTGCTTGCTGGATCCTTGATATGATCAACAAATACGGAGATAATTTTTTAGAAAAATGTTTCATAATTCAAATGGAAATAACCCGCATTTGGGCTCAAGTGTTAAAAATCGAGATCGGTGTGAGAAAATTAAAAATATAAGTTTATTAAAAATTTCGTTTACCTAAATAAACAACATATTTCCGTAACAATTTACTGAGTACATCAGATGTGCACCAAACGATTTTTTGGCTGCCAAGCAATGGCTTTCAATTTCTGTCCATGAAGAGTTATCACCTAATATTACCGCAATACTATTTTCAATATTTATTTCTGGTTGATTTATAGCAAAGTATAAGAAAATGTATAAAGAGAAAGAATATAGCCTTTTTTGTAGAACACCGTTTTTAAGTTTCCAAAAGGCATTAAAATTTTCTTCGTACAAGTTACCATAACGCAAAACTACTCCTTGACATGATGATGATGATCGTCGTCTAGTAATTGATTTTTTCAATTTTGTAGTTTTTCTATGGAAATGAGTTATAAAATAAGTAAAGATACCTACATACACATATTAATAATTATAAATTTTTAACATTAACGAGAAAAATATGTAAAAACCTTCCAAATTTACACACGTTTATTAGTTGCTTTAGTTCTCTGCAGTTGTTAGTTCTTAAATATGCATATCTATTATATATCAAAAATTCATACTTATTTATTTATTCGTGCACACGCTTTTTTATAATTCTTTCAACTGATCTTCTTCAATATGCGTTTTCTATATTGAATTAATTTCTTCAGTTTTACACGTAATTCTTCCAAATTAGTCAATTTCAATTAAACATAACTTTAATCAATTTGAAAATATTTAGTCAAATTAAAGAATGTTATTCAAATTAACTAAAATAAATTGGTTAATTTTAACGAAATTTCTTTAATTCTACATGCCTTTAGTAAATTTGAAGAATTTTATTCAATTTGACTAAAATAAAATTACTTGTCTACTTAACTAATCGATTTTATTTAATTCTACTAAATTTTAGTTAAAGTAAATTCGTTTATTATATTTTTATTAAATTTTTTGCGAAAAAGTAACTTTATATATTTAGTATTAAAAAATATTTAAAAAAAAAAATTGTTCTGAAATTTTGCCCTTGAAAATTTTTTTCTTGTTACTGAATTGAGATAACAAAAAAATTTTTTCGCATAATTTAGACAATTATGGAAATTTTCAGCATATTTTTTTAACAAATTTTATACCTTCTCTTTTAAAAGTTATAGAGCAAAAACGCAAAAAAGTCAAAGCAAAAAATAGGAAATTAATGTAAAATGTAGTCCAGTGTGCATAGTTTTTCTTTGTAAAATTCAGAAATGTAAGAATATTTAAAATCGGTTAATATTTGTAAAAGTTACAAACTCCGATATGTTTTTCTTCCTCGAGTTGGTCAACTTTGGCTCACTGTATCGCGCTCACGTAAGCTACACATTCCAACAAACAATATAGTAAAATTAGTTATAATTGGGGAATGCAATTTCTAGGACTTTTCGATATCCCAGGAAAGCGGGACAAAATTTTCGACATCCCCCTGTTCCCATGATCACGGAATTAAGAATAACAGTTATCGTTAATCAATCTAAGTAGAACATTTGAGACACATGTAAAACATGAATCTATGCATTAACGGGTATAAAACAGGAGAAAGGAAAATCGGATCATAATGAATAGATCCGATTATCTTTAACTGTAAATGAATTTATATATTTTCATAAAATATTAAATTTATTAAAAATTAACTAAAAATTTTGTATAGACTTTTAGTATAGTACACGCAGAGAAAAAACATGATTGCAGCATTATCACTACAACAATATTATGTTCTCATTATTCATTTTATTGAACTTTAATAACTCTGTGTTCATGATAACAATGATTTCGTTTCAATTTTGTCATTTAATGTTTACACTTAATAAGAATTTTAATATGATTGGCTGCAAAAATTATATGTTTTTAAATATTTTTACCAGAAATAAAATTTTGTTAATTAAAACATATTACTTCTATAACTTTTACAGCCATTAAATATTTGCAGTCTTTTTCCTTGTTCTTAAACCATATTTTGTTTTTAAACCATATTAATATTATTATTCCTATAACAATAAAACGTTACAAATAAATATGTATAATACGTATCCTTTTCATAAACTTAGTGAGAGGAAAATTTCAATGCTTGTTTGTTTTTAAATATATGTATATATTTTTTAATATTTGTTTTCTAACTTCAATGTAATTCTCATTTAGTTTATATATAAGGTGGCAAGGTGTGGTTACATCAAGCAATAGAAGATATCTTGCACTTGTACCACATATGTTGGTATATGAATATAACTAATAATATGTAAATATTATTATTATTTATATTTATATATATATATATATATATATATATATATATATATATATATATATATATATATATATATATATATATATATATAATGTATAATAATTTTTAATAATTAATTCTAATAAAAATTTATATTGATATATGATAAGATGTAATAATAATATGGCGAAATGAAATAATAATATGATAATATTGGATAACTATATGATAATATGAGGTAATAATATGATAAAATGGAATCATAATATGACAATGTGGTATATTAATATAGTAAGATTGTTTAATTATATGTAAAACAATATGACAAAGTGGAATCATAATAATTATTACTTATAATCATTGCTATTTTTCGCTGTGATCATATGTTCCAATCATAACACATTGCTCTTAGATTATGGTTACTACAACTATATTTTTTCTCTCCATGTACTTACAGTGACTTCCAAAACTGTTCACAAAAATATAAAATTATAGGCTTTCTTTTATAAAACCAATTTATTACAACTCGGTTTTTTATTATTTTCGATTTAAATTCAGTATATAGTAATAAATTAAATAATTAAAAAAGAGTTAAATAAAATTTAGTTTTCATGGCAAATTTGTTATGAACACATTTATGAAAAGTTTTTTTTTATTATTTAGAATAAAAACGTTAAGTTGATTTTATAAACTAAATTCAAGAATTTTATATTCTTGGAAGTCTGTATATCGAGGGCTAATATTCAAAAAGGGCAGATTTCAAAAAATATTTTTTTGATGTCAAACACTTTGTTTTTGTGTACTCTATTGATTTTTAAAGGATTGTAATGTTGAAACTCTATAAACAGCGTTTTTGAATGTTTTAAAAAATGTTAAATTTGGTCACAAAAGATGTTTTAATTTTTTTTTTTTTTGTAATATTTATTTATAATTTGAATTATGAACACATTTCTGTTTTCTTTTTGAGTAGCCACACATTTTATTTTACAGTTTGATGTTAAAGTTTGAAGATGGCTGTATGTTAATATATTTAATATATTGTCCAATTTTTACCAAAACTGTTAAAGGTGTAAAACCTATAATGTTCGATAAATGCAGAAAACGCGAAATGCAGAAAAGTTATTGAAAGAGACAGTTTTTGTACTTTCCTGAATAATTACGGTTTTGCAAATATCCCTCGATATGTAAAGTCTACTGAAAATAATTTAAAAATTCATGACTTTTTCATATTTATATTTTTTAAAAATTTCTGCAAGACAAATTCAGTATGTTGTCAATATTATTGACAAATTTATGGTGGTCTTTAGTGATTACATATATCATGAATTCCATGAAATATCGAAGAAAAAATTTAGTTTTTTGTCCTCATGCCTTCCGATTTTCTGCTAATTAAGCACAAACTTACGCTATGGAATAAGACGGACAGCTACGTTTTTATTTTTCAACATTTCATAAAACTTGTGATTTTATTCGCGATTTCTGTTTATGGGAAATTGTCAAAAATATACGAAGTATCTTGTTTTAAATATTCATAACTTTTTTAATTGCAATCCGATTTCACTAGAATATTTTTAATTGCTGTTTTAAAATTAGTCTTCTTCTTCGATTTAAAATATTTTTGTTTCATCTTCAAAGTTGGTTTATTGGTTAAACAATAAAAAAATAGTAAATGTTTCAACGGAATGTCCGATTTTATTGATTTAAAAAATATTTTAACCGTATTTACATTCGCTTTAAGTTAAATAACTCAAAAATATATTCTATAAATTATAAATTTCTTTAGATGCATAAATGCATTCGCAATTATTCAAATGCATTTTTTTTTTGTTGAATTTCTTGAACAAAAAATTTTTATAAAAATATTGTATTAAAATTTAACAATTTTAAAAATATTCATATATATTTTTGAATACGTATTTTCTACTCATTTTATAAATAAACTAAAAAAATAATTAAAAAATTTATGCTTTTAGTCTAAATCTCAAAAATATTTTAATAATTGAGTTTTATTATAAAAATATATTAAAAATATTACAGCTTCTCGTCAAAAAAAAAAAAAACTTAAATTGAATTGTTTAGTCAATATATTAGGTTTTAAAATTATTTAAGAAAATAAAATATCGAAGGGGAAAATGCATCCAAAAAATGCACTTGTATTATGCATGCAAATGGGTTTTTAAGATACATTTCATTAAAAAAAATAAATAATAATATTTGTTTAAATTCTAGTAGTTTTCATAAGTTTAAGTGCTTTTAAAATTACCAGCATTTCCGAGATAGCACGAAAAATTGCAAATTTATAGAGAATTTTGGGACGTGAAATCTCCTAACGAATGATAAGTTTTAGAAGTCATATGTATTAAATAAGTTTTTATAGTACCTATCAAACACAGTCGACTGACACAAAATTTTGTTATTTATTAGTAAATTAAATTTATATTTCTTTTCTTTTTGTTCTTATTTAAGAAGTAACCCTTTTTTCATAACTTAATTTAAAATGCTGTACAATATAAAATTTATATTTACATTTTTTATTAAGATAAAAAACAACAACAATTTTTCATTTCCTTTATGATGGAAATTAAAAGACTTGTTATAACAATATTTAATGGTGAAAAAATATGCAATCATAAAGAAAGGCAAAAAATTAAATGTATTTGTTATCACTTACAATCTCCTGTGGCCGTTTTAAAATCTAATTAACACATAATTCCGTTTTATTATAGACATTTCTGCAGTTAAATATAATACTTACATTTACTTAATTATATTTAAGTTCTTGATTGCTGACTGTGACCGTAGGCAAAATATTAAATAATACTTTTAATGAATTGTAATTATTAAATTATTATTATTAAATTTATGTACATATATATACAAGTACATGTTACTGCTCCAAAAAAAAAAAAAAAAAAAAAAAAATCGCATCGACCCTGAAGTTTGTAGAGTGTATTTATATTAAACTTTTTCATTTTTTCTTTTTTTTTAAGAAATTTTACTATTAGAATCTTAATCTAGACATAATTTTCTATCAACCAAAATAATAAAGTTAAACTTTGCCAAAAAAATATAAAATTCCCCCGACCATTAGTGTTTTTCAACACTTGTGTAAGCAACGTACTGACAAATTTGTAATTTTATTTAGAAATGTTGACATAAAATGCTATTTTTAGTCAAATTTGAATCATAATTACTGAAAAATAACCTTTGACTCCTGTAGGATAGTAGAATCCCCTTCTTATGCTTTAATAAAAAAAACGTTGATTTTTGTTATGGCTGATTCAAAACTGCAATTTAATTTTTTTATACCCTACACCACCAAAGGTGGTTAGGGTATTATGTGTTGGTGCAGAAGTTGTAGTAGAAAAAATCTTCGAACCTTTACCTTAAAGTATACAGTTCGACTGGCTGGCAGGCTGGCTGTCCATGTAAAGCTTTTGCGCAAAGTACGGGTCGCAATTTTGAAGAAAATTTGATGAAATTTGGTACATATGATATCTTTTACACAAGGACCTAGCCCCCATACAGATGTCATCCCAGAATAGAGTTTTAGCATTCATAAATGCTTTAAAAATAGTAACATTTTAATGAAAGTTGGTACAAAGAGGTTTTATAGAAAAACCATTTACTAAATTTCGTGATGATCTGTCCATAATTGACCATAACTCCCATATGAATCCCTCTTCCGAAAATCCCTTTAACGTGCATAAATCACATATAAATGTTATTATTATGTTAATATTTAATACAAATAAGGGGTATATAAGTAGAAACTACAGTGTCAAATTCTGCGTAGATCGGCCCATAATTGGTCATAGCTGCCATATAAGGCCTACTTCCGGGAATTACTCTAAATGTAAAAACGTAATGTATGTAAATGTAAAAAATGTTAGTATGAACGGATGTATTACACTTAACACAAGTATTGGCACATAATTAGACACAAGTCCCATAAAAGACCTCTTCCCAAATTTCGATGCTTGACCGACTATAATTTCTGACTTGTTTAAAAATTTTGTTAAACAAATTTCAAAAATACGATACCACAGAAAGTTAAAGTAAGAAAGAATTAGGTCGATATAAATTCGCCGCACCTTAGATATGAAATGTGAGTATTTCGCCAAAAAGCCATTTCCGAAATTTTTTTACGAATTTGAACCATAAAGCAGGAAGAAATTTTGGAATATTTGAGATTTTTAATGAAAATACTCGTATTAGTCAAAAATAAATATTTTTTATTTTTATCTCAAAGCAATGATTTCTGTAATAAATTTTGTCTTGTTAGAATAACATTACCTGGCAAAACGAATTAAGCAGTTAACAAACTTATATTTTTATAAAATTACATTAAAATCTATCTAAAAATAAATAATTTTGAGTTACATTTTTGTTAAAAATCTTAAATATTCCAAAATTTGGCATATGACCATCCTGCTTTAAGGGTTAACGTTGTTGAAAGTCGTTAAAAATTTCGAAATATATATATATTTTTTCAACATATATTATCTAATTATGTTATAACATTCTTTAATCTGTATATGAGTACAAAAAATTAACCTTATAACATAAAAATCTACAAAAAATGCCTTTTTGCCGAAATCCGCAAATATCAAATCTAAGGTACGACGAATTTATAAGAGATATCGACCTAAAATTTGTTGTTGAATCCATATAACTGATTTTTGAAGGAATGAAAGATAGATATTTATTTTATACACTACATAATAAACAATAGTGAAATTATAATGCTAATATGCTTTTTTGTACAATTTCAAAAAAGTCTTTTAACAAGTTGTCTTTTTTTTAGGAAAATCTGCACTCCTGTACTCGTTTTTAGCAATTTAGTGCCAAGTCGATTTAAATATATTATATAATTAAACAGCGTCAATAAATTTAAAAAATGTCGCGTGACATTTTTCTATTTATTAATAGACAAATTGAAATTTTTTTCTAAATTCACCATTATTTACCAATGCTGGATGTAGGGTGCAAATCTAAATCTATTAACCTTGTCTTTTGAAATATGTAAATAAAATTTTTTTTTATTAACAAAACAGAGAAAAGTTCGAACTTAATTATATTTTTTTTATGAGAAAAAACATTTTTCATAGAAATAGGTTATAAACCTGGAAAGAATAGGGTTTCAGAATTCTGTGAAATTCTTTGGAGCTCTCTTAACAACAAGATTATTTCCATAAAATTATCGAGGAAAGTTTTATCCATAGGGCAATATGAAAATCAGAGTAATGATTATACTTTCAGATTAGATGTGATATTATAAAACATGTTCGTTTAATTTTCAAAATGTCAGTATTTCAATAAGGACTGAATTAGTTTATCATTTTCTTTTCCTCATTTAACTGAATTATTTTATAAATATTTAAATTTTTTTAATTATTTACTTTTAGCTAGAAATCGAGGGGAATTTAAAAATCAATCCCGATTTCCCGGAAGTGGAAAAAGAACGGGAAAAGAAAAACTCTACTTGTACCATATTTTTGTAAAAAATAGTAACTTTTCATATTAATTTCAGAGTGCTGACTTTGAACATTTTTTTACGGCTAGACGAATTGAGATAATAAAAAAAAATCAGCATATTATTTAAGAATGTATTAGAAATTTGTAAATTTAACATCGTTTGAATAAATTATCTGTTAATTTAACTATTTTTTTTTGTCAATTTTGAAACTAACTAATATATTTTGGTCAATTTGAATAAAATTCTTCAACCTGACTAAGAATATTTAAATTGACACATAAATTTGAAAAAATTTTGAAGAAATTAACTAATTTAGTTTATTCAAATTTAATAAAATTCTTCAACTGAATAAATGTCTTCAAATTGACTAACTGCATGTAAAATTGAAGAAATTTCTTCAAATCAGTAACTTGCACGTAATTTATGTTGAGATGTGGCTTATAGTATATATATGTATATATATATGTATATGTATATATATATATATATGTATATGTATATATATATATATATGTATATGTATATATATAAATAATTATGAATTTGTGTTGTATCAGGTATGTATATAAATGTATGTATCCAAAAATTTTGCAACTTTGGTAAGCTAGCAGGTATAACTTGAGATCAAAATAAACTACTTTTTTTTTGCCTGAATAACTGTTATTTTTGTTCGAGTTGTCTACAAATTCATGTAGTAATTTTTAGACTCTAGGGGTACTCAAAAACTATGTACCTAAACGAAAATAAAAAAACAAAAAAAAAAAAAAATTTTTGCCCTTGGTGAGATTTGAACTTGGACACAAAATAACCATTGGTTTTTAATAACTAACGTCAATACACCATCTCGCACTTAATTTTCTAAGTGACAAAAACTTTTTAGTATAAAACATCTTTTAAAGCATTTTGTTATAAAAAACTAACAGTTTCAGAATGGGGTTGAACCAACAACCTTCTGCTTGTTAAGCCGGCGCTCTAACCAATTCATCCACGTGATTGCAATATTACTGTGCTATTATACTATTGTGTACTTATTTATGTAATACATAGTAGGTAAATAATAATGACTCCTCATTACCGAGATTATACTTTACTAAGTAGTTGCCATTACCGAAAACCAAAAAGTTTTTGCTGGGTATAATTAAAGAAAGTAAAACTAGCGAAGTCCTACGGTAAAAAGTTTTTTTTAACTCCCATTAAAGAACTGAAGCAAATTTAGAAGAATTTTTCTATTGTTCTCGGTAATATTAAAGATTTATAATTATTAATATATGTATGTATGTATGTATGTATATTTGCTTATTTTATAATTCATTTCCACAGCAAATATATTACGATACTTATTTCTTTTACAAAAAGAATTGCTTATTGCTTTATGTATATTTAAAAACACTTCTAATATAAAACAAATTTTTTATACAATAAATGTTATTAAAGTATTTAATATTTCTTATTTGATGATATCTAAAATTGTTTGTATATTAATATATTATTCAGTAAAACAAATTACATAACAATATATATATATATATATAATAAAGCTATATTTTGTTTTAGTTGAATAAAATAATGCAATAATATATAAACGTATTTTTTCCTACAGGTGCTTATTTCAAAATTCTCAAAATTTTGTTAAATTGAATAAGATTTAATAGTTAAAATGAATAAACATTCTTCAATTTGAAGAAAAATATTAGTTAACCTGAATAAATTTTTTATTCAATTTAACTAAAATTTAGTAGAATTAAATAAAATAGTGTAGTTAAATTGAATAAAAATTCTTCAATATGAAGAAAAAATTTAGTTAACTTTAAATATATTTTATTCACTTTGACAAAAATTTTTCAAATTAACCACCTTTTAATTAACTATTTCAGTTAGTCATATTGTTGATTTTTCGTCAATTTAACTAATTTACGATAAATTAACTAAAATTTCCGTTGAATTTGCTAATAATTTTGTTGGTTGATGTTCAACCTACTATTGTTCATTTATACTACTCTTTTTTGTTTGGGTGTACGCTGTAACTACTTTTTAAGGATAATTAAGGATATGTTTTTATGTTAATTTTTGTTATTTTGACTTTTGGAATTATTCATGATTTTTTTGTTATTCTACCCAGGGTACAATGAATAGTTATACGCATCGTCCAGCTGATTATTTTTTATATATAAAATATGTTATAGTGGACTGTCAAACTTTGTACATAAAAAATTAAATTTTATACATCTAGCTCCAGGCGAATGTACCTTTTTCTTCGCTATCTATAAATTTTTTATTGTTAGTAACCTTCAATTTTTGTTTTAATTATGATAAAATAATATTAAAAGCAAAAACTTATTTGTGTCGAATATTAACTTGATACTAACATTTGTATTTGATTTATGTACGTTAAAGTGATATTCGAGTGAGGGTTTATGTGGGTGCTATGGTTAATTATGGACCGTTTTTCATGAAATTGGGCACAAAGATTGATACTTATGCAAAACTTCCTTGCATCGAATTTCGTTAAAATATTGATATATTTAGGCATCTATGATCGTTAATTATTTATTCCGGCAGGACTTTTATATGGGAGCTGGTTAAAATAACGATCATAACAAATTTCATTAGACTTCATCATTGTGCCAAAATAATTATTCGTACAAAGTTTTATCAAGACATTTTGAAAATTGTGATATGTACTTTATTCACAAGGTTTACATGGACAGACAGCCAACCAGGCGGACGAACATCGTAGGGTATAAATAGTTTTACAATAATTTTATTTTGTTCTTAGTATATTCAAAAAAATCACCAGAATCTACAAAATATCCTTGAGAAAATTTTACAAATATTTTTTTTCAATTGCTGATATTTTAGAAATTGTTAAATATTTTTTCTGTGCTCAGCTCATCAAAGCGTTTGAGAGGTTCTATAATACCGTAATCGCAAAAAGAAAAGAGTTTCTCAGGATCCTCTAATCTACTTTTTTTAAGTGAATTGAACAAATAAAATCTATACTTTGTCATTAATATATATATATTTTTTTTGCATATTGTTTGAAACGGGTATTTTTCCAAAATAATATATTGCGGCCGCTGCCAGGTCTGTGAAATTCTAACTTTGGCGCTTCAAGAAATTTTCTTGCTCACCCCTGGTAGATAATATTGGGGACAGCCGAATATAGAGATCTAATTTGTTTTATCAAAATTTGTAAATGGGCGGGATTGGTATAGTGGGCGGAAAATACGTGTTTCTAATATACATAGATTGTTTTGTTGCATGCTTTCTGTAGCCAGGGGGAAAAATACTAGAAATAACCTATACCAAAAAATAAATTTTTCACTATAAACTTTTTTATTGAAATAATTATTTATTCAATACTATGAGATTATATAATATGTAAACAAAATTGGTTTGAATTTACAATAATTTCCGGTGATTCTAAATATCTAGAATTTAAACAATTTATTTAGGGAAAAAATACTACAAGATATTTAAATTAATTTTAATACGTCGTCAAAATCGTTTGGTGCATTCAATTATACATTTGCACGTAGTTATATAAAAGTAATTTAAACAAATTAGAATGCTATGTTTAGATTTGTCGAATTTTATATACCCTTCATCTTAGTTTCATAATTTTTAAAAACTTCTTCTAAACCAAAATGTTTTTATCTAAAAAAAAAAATAATATATTCTTCAATAGTTCTTAAATTCTCGTACATTATTATTTTGAAAATTACAAACAGTATAATAAACTAATAACATTATGTTGAAATATATAGAATTGCAAAGGTCATTTGATTAGTTTTATTTTAAAATTAAAATATGTAAAGAATAATTATTCATTTGATCAATGAACAATTGCTTTCTATTAGCTAAATGCTAAAAGTGAATAACTTTATAAAATTATTACATTACAAATAGCATTATACAAGATTAAAAGTTTTCATTATTTTGTTGCATCTAATACAGGTATATATTTTTTACAAATATAAGGTTTTTAAAAAGAAAATTCTTAAACTGAGCTAAATACAATTTCCTTTTAAATTACAATTTTAATTATAAGACTTAGTCTACTTTTCAAATCATCGGTCTATATGCAGTTTTCTATAAATACTTTGCTTAACTTTAAGATACTTTTGTTGAAACAGAGTGTTCTAAGAAAATATATTTGTTAAAACTTTAGTTAAATTCTATACGTTGTAAACTTTATACATAATGTTTTTGCTGATATTTTTTGTAATACTAGTAGCAGGATTTATAACGCATTTGGTTCAAAAACCCATGCGTGATGCTGTCCGCAATATACCAGGACCATATTATTTTCCTGTATTAGGATCAGTTCAACTTGCTACTAAATTGGATCCAAAATGTAAGTTAAACTTGATTTAGAAAAATATCTTATTGAAGCCTCTTATTAGATTTATGACTCTCAAAAATAAATTTTCCTCTAAAGTTTGGTTTAACTTAATCTGACTATTTACGAGAAACAATACTCAGAGGCAAAATAAATAACAATAAATCGGGATTTTCTGGACCAATATTGATGAAACTTGAATCACTGATGGAGGAGAAATTTCAGAATATTGTTTGCTAAAATGTGTAAATGAAGCGCTGACAGCGCAACAGTATACTAAATAGACCACCTCGATTGTGAAAAATATAACTTTCACAAATTTGAGCCGATTTTAAATATTTTACATTTCTTAACTTAGTAGAGCAAGGTAAAGAAAAAACATGCTAAATGTACTATGTATATTATATTTTCCTATTAATGTTCCAAGTTTCAATACGATCGGTGATCTAGCAGTTTAGACTATCCTGATTTATGACCACTTATATTTCAATGTAATATTAAAATTTACTAATTCATTTTATTTCAGCCGTTTTCCGGACTATATACGATTTTCAACATAAATACGGCGATGTTATTAGGATATGGATTCTAAATCATTTAATTATATTTTCGGGCAATCGAGAACTAAATGAGCAGCTTCTGGCTAGTAGCACACAAATAACCAAACATAATGTTTATGACATGTTGCAACTTTGGTTGGGTGAAGGACTTTTAGTGAGTGATGGTAAAAAGTGGCATTCGCGTCGCAAGATTATAACACCAACATTTCATTTTAAAGTATTGGAACATTATGTTGAGGTATTCGATCAACAGGCAACAATTTTGGTTAATTGCTTGGCTAAAAATGCTGACGGAAAAAATGCTTTCAATGTACATCCCTATGTTTGTTTGGCAACATTATATATTATATCTGGTTAGTTGCTGATTAAAATATACATAAATAATTATATTGACTAAAATATCTATTGTATATTATTGTGATTTTAGAAACTGCCATGGGAATTAAAATAGATCCACAGACGAATACAACCATGGAATATATGGCAGCTGTTAATGAGTAAGTAATAATTTTAGAAAGAAACTTGAATTATATAGAGTGAAAGTTGATTCTTACAAGTGAATGGTATTCGCCCCTTAAAATGCTTATACGGGCTCCTTCTGGTACGTGGATACCGTTTTGATAACTGTCGGTATAGAATGTTGGTATAAAAATTAAGAATTTATCCAAAATTTTCTATAACTAAAAGAAATAATCAAGGGAAAGAAAATTTTTATAAAAAGAAAAATTTATTAAAATTTTTCTAAATAATTTTTTTAATAGAACATTTAAAGAATACGTTTCTTCTATATACAAATATAAAAATTATGAAAAATTTTTTGCGAACGGAAAATTTCGATTATATTAAATCTACAGAACATTTAACAAAAATTGTTCAAATTTTCTATAAATAGAAAAATGATCGAAATTATAAAGAAAAAATGTATCAACATTTTTTTTAAATAAAAATAAAATTATTTCCCTAAATGAAAGTTGAGATTACAAGTTGGGGACAAACTCTATCATCATGCAGCTAATTTAAGCTAATTATTTCAGCCTAAATACATTTTAATATACAGTCATAGTAAAAAATATTATTTTTTAAACTTTTTAAAAATTTGTAAAAGAATGCACATATTGTTGTTGTAATAATAAATTTTGAAACTATTGTTTTGTTGTAATGCCTTAAATGTATAGAGTAGATTGTGGTAATTTCTGAAAAAGTAGCGGCGTTAAATTCAAATATTAAAAGAAAAATTCGTATGCATTTTTCATTTCAAAAATATTTATACAGATTTTTTTTATATTTTAAAATTATTTGCACACCTTAAAAAATTTATTATTTAAGCCTTACATTGCTAATATGATCCAAAATCTTGTCTTTAAGATAGTGTAAAATCTTGTAATACAAATTTAACTAAAAATATTGGAAAAAATAATAAAAATCCTTTTAGAGCCAAGATGAGATTGAAATGAAGATTTAAAATAGTATATCGGTATTACAATTTGTAAAACGAAATGGGAATAGTTAAAGGATTGTATAATTTTAGTTAAAATATATCATTATATGAAAATAGCAACAATTTAAAGAAAAATGGGGAAAAAAACTATCAGAAAAATTTAACATCTTTAAAAATATTTGTAAAATTTTCTGTAATCATTGAAATGTTCAGCGAAAATGATGGTCCTTTGAAACGCTATGATGTTCGCATTATAGAAAATGTAATTCAATAGTTCCACAATCGTTTTTCTGTAATATATATTATGCAATTTATAAATATTACCAGACTGCATTATTATTAATTTTACTTTTGTATTGAATTTTCTATATAGAGTAATTCCATTTTAAATTTAAAAACTTTTTGAAATTTGGTGCATGTGTAGAGGAGGATCAGAGACATGTAAAATGAATTTTTCTCATTTTTACTTTGAGAACTGTGGCAACTCTATAGCTTTGAATTTGATTAACATATTTATTTAAATTTTATTAAATATTTTTCTTTGTCGTAGATTTGTCAAAGCTTGTATTTTAGGATTCCATATAAAAATTTTGAAAATATTTTTATTAAAATATTTTTTTGTAAGAATTTTTTTTTATATTTTTTTGGTAGGAAGCTTTATCGGTATACTTGCTACAGAGAAAATTTCAGAGAGGTCAACATTTTTAAATTTAAAATGGAATTACTCTTTAATTAGAAAATCAAAATGAAATATTTTTAGTTAAATTACTTATAAAATTTCGAGGTCTGGTACAGAAAAACAATTGTGGTATTAATATATTAAACTTTTTCTAATGAGAACATCATAAATGACGAAACTTGCTCAAATTTGACAGTAGTCTATTAACAAGTGGTACTTGATAGGAATAGTGTTGCATTTCATATAACTACGAGGGAAGTCACGGACTTATTGATCCGCCCTCGTATTAAATTTTTAAGACAGATTGTTTCTAATTTCTCCCTCAAATATTTCTATTTTTTTATAAAATATATTTTTTTACTAAAGATTACACGATTTTTTAACCACTGCTATACTACATTACAAATTTTAATGATGATGTACCATTTTAAATCTTCTTTTAAATCTCACCTTAGCTCCAAAGGGTTTTTTCATTATTTATGCAAATATTTTTAGGTTTTTGCGACTTATTAAGGTCGAATTTGTAGCACAAGATTTTATATTATCTTAAAGACCAGATTTTAGACTATCTTTTGTAATTTTAAGTGTAAATAATTGATTTTTGAAGCTGCGTAAATTCTTTTGAAAGTGTAAATATTTTTTAAATGAAAAATTCATAATAACTTTTCTTTTAATATTAGAAATAAATACCGATTCTTTTTCAGAAAATACAATTATCTACTCTGCACATTTCAGGCATTATAATTAAAATAAGAATTTCAAAATATCTTATATATATCTTAAAATTTGAATTCTTTTTTAAATTTTCAATAAATTTAAAAAAGTGTAATTATATATAAGTACGACTGTAATTATAAATTATAAAAAATTCGAATTAAATTGATATACATAAGAAATATTAAAAATAATTGACCATGTCTCTTACACGAGATTATCATATTTTTTTAACTTTCGTTGTTATTTAATTTAAAAATACATTCCCTTTTCAGAATGACTAAATTGATAGCGTGGCGTTGTATGCGATTGCATCTAAGCAATGAATTCCTTTTTACAATTACACATCCACTTAAAAAATTACATCAAACTAAACTCATTCGTATATTACATAAGTTTACTACCAATGTAATCAAAGAAAGGCGTCGCACCTTAACGACAAGTTTAAAAAAGTCTAATGAACCTGAATCAGACGAGCAAGATGTTGGTGCGAAAAAACGTACGTCATTGCTAGATATTCTTATACAATCAACCATTGATGGTCAACCATTAACTGATGAGGAAATACGTGAAGAATTGGATACATTTATGTTTGGAGGTCATGACACCACTGCTGTAGCTATAAGTTTTTCTCTTTATCTCTTAGCCAGACATCCTCAAGTACAGAATAAAGCGCTGGCTGAAATTCATCAAATATTAGGAAATGATGGTTTGAAATCGATAACATTGAAAGAGTTAAATGAAATGAAATATTTGGATTGTGTAATTAAAGAGTCGTTACGATTACATCCTCCCGTACCGGTTATAGGGCGAAAAATAACTGAAGATTTTAAATATAGTAAGCTGGCAATTCACAATTCTTTTTACTAATTATATCTAAAATATGTATATTTTTTTCTGACAGAACATTCCCGTTTGGGTGATGGTGTTATACCAGCTGGTACCGAACTATTTATTGTTATTTTTGGAATGCTAAAGAATAAAAAAAGTTCGAAGATCTGTTATGATTTCGTTCCGGAACGCCATTTAAACAGTGATATTAGTTCTGAATTTTACTGTATTCCATTCAGTGCTGGTCCCCGCAATTGCATTGGTCAAAAGTATGCCATGCTGAAAATGAAGACGATTTTAGCTAAAATTCTACTGGAGTATGAACTTTTACCTCTCGGTAAAAATGTTGTACCTGAATTAAATATTGTAATGCGTTCAACGACTGGCATGCAGGTTGGCATGAAGAAAAGGAATTATTAGGACTTTTATTATTTACTTATTAGTAAGGCTCGGACTTTCATACCTTTAAAATAGACATTTATGTACTTAAAATATGTATGTTAAATTTAAAGATTTATATTTAAAATAAAAAGTATGCATTTATTTTTAATTTTTAATAATAAAAATACCTGAATTTATTTCAATTTTTTTTAAGTAATTACACTGTGCTAGTAGCACCCTAGTGGTAAAGGTAATTTGAGCACACTAAATTCAATGGTGACAGTTGGTTTTTGAAGTTAGCGTTCGTTTTCACGATACATGGATTTAAACTTTATTATAGAAATAGCAAGATAATATGGATATTATATACAAATTAATTGCTGACTAGATTATTTTCAATTTGTTTAGGTATGACTTCTGGATAAAATGTTAAAGTACTTTTACGAAATTTTTCGCAGGATCTTCTTAAATTCGTTTTTAACTTGGATTTAACTCCTTTACAATTGCAAATATTCTAGGTAGTGTAAATAACTAATACTTTGTGGGACTAAAATAAAATTCAAAATTCTGGGTGCTTCTACTATAAAGACAAAATTCTTTATCTGGCCAGAAAATTTTAAAAAAATGCTGTTGCATATCACGAGTGTCATCAATGTCTTCTTATGACACTTTTTGTTACGATTATTCGAGTTTATTTAGACCAAAGAAGTAAATCAATAACATACCTTGTCGCATTTCAAATACACTTGTCATAAGATAAATTGTTTTGTAAATGTTTATTGTTTTTAGTTCGATGCTATTCGAGACCATTTTCTCGATTATTCGGTATATTAAACTTGTACCTTGGAGCATGAGAAAACTCAGCAATAATGTCTGTTCTTCAGGCTAATACAAAATAATGAAACTAGTTTTATTTTTTTTATTATTGAGGAGCTTTGAATACTATATGCCTCAGAGTTCTTCATAGCTTTGTTATTATTATTTTTTTTTTAACTTTGATTGAAGAAATGAACACAACTTGCCATTACGCCGCTGTAGGTGTTTGGCATAGCTCTTAGAATTTTCTCTTTTTTAGGGCTTGGAATTCATTCTTGCGACGTTTTCTTTATCTGAACCAAATTTCATCTCTTTTTTTTAGGTCCACGTTAATCTTTTTTATTACCCTAAAGTCTAATATTTTTTTGTCGAAATTTACTCCATCAATATGTTCTAGTAAGTTCAAAAAAAGTAAAAAAAAATCAAATTTTATTTTGTCTTTGACTGCCATCTATATGCGGGCAAACAACCGAATTTCAAGAATTCGATATGCTGTTAAATCTGACATGTCTCTAGAAGATATTGCAATCAAGAATGATATTTGAAATTAACGGCAGTAAGAGTTATTGCGAAAAATTTGTGTTATGTTCTATTCGAACGCACACTATACTTACGAAATTGTAGTCATATTTTTGTGCTAATTGAAAGTTTTGAAGATTAGCGTTTAAAATATATTTGTTAATAAGATTTCATGATCCTATAATTCAATAGAATCCTCAATGTTTATTTAATTCAAATTTAACAACTAATCAAATTTGAGAAAAAAAAAAAATAAAAAGAAATAATAATAAACTTAATTTTCCTAATCCTTCTTTTATCCTTTCAAAATGACATATCTCAAAAACCAGCGCTAACTTTTGTAAATGGTTAATACCATTAAATTCTGCGTTGTCGATAGAGTTCTACATAATACGTGTCCATCTTGTTAATAAAAATAAGCTATATTTTCTAGCATAGTATTGTTAATAATTTCCTAAGGAATGTAAAATATTCAAATAGTTTTTAAAGTGGTGAAAATGTTTTTTTTTCTATAGAAATGCTTCCCCTTCTTGATATCTAGCTATGTATGTTCTCGGTATTTGTAGATAAGGCAGAAAAAATAACGATGTTCATCTGTCATCAGAATTTTGTTATTAAAAATTACCAAAATCTCACCTTAGATCCGTGAAAAAGCACATTTTGAAACCCATATATGTATAGGATAAGGAATTTAGTCTTTCGCAGATCAGTTAGAAATTTTATTTTTTCACCATCTTTTTACCTTTATATAATATCTACTTTACTTTTTACAATTATATAATATCTACTGTACATTAAAGAGCCTCGAGAAAAAAAAGTTGCAAATATACCCCTTTAGAAATGAAGATTGGTCTGTTTTATATGATCCATAAAATATTACATCTGAAGGTTTAAATTTACGTAAACTGGATCATTTTCAAAACACCTCTAAAAACACGCATTTCTTTCAATATCATTATCAAAATTTTCGTTAAAAGAAAATTTATTTCAAATTGTAATAAAGGCATAGTAAGGCTTGTAATATCAATTTAAATAATAAAAGGGACATAACCCTTTTCAGTTGCGGAATATTAAGATTTTACTAAGGTTTTTGTCATATTTTCTTTATTCAAACGTATAATTTTATATATTTTTGACATTTTTAAATATATATTGGTACGATAAAACCATTAGAATGGTCTATCCTGGTACTACTGAAGACACACGTAATTAACCCTTTAAAGGCAAGAGTGTCACTTTATGGTTAAGTTAAAAATTTTTGCACATAAGTCAATTGAAGTATTTATTATACTTAAATATAGATGAATTTATGAAAAATATAATAAGTTCCTTTAAAACCGCAATAATAATCGAATTAAAGATATTTTTTTTTAATTTAGTCACTATTTTACATTTATAGTTTTTTATCATAAATGTATGCTTTTTGACACAAAATTAACTTAACCAATTATGGACCTGAAATCCTAAAATATTAATTATGCAACTAAAGGGCTAAACGAGTGTATCAATAGTATTGAATGAGACCTTTTCAATAATGCCCCAAAATTTAATTTACGATGGTGAATGTCCAAAATATTCAAACTGTAATAAAAATTATTTAAAATAAAATATTAGAAAATTTGCCTAAAATTTTAATTTCGCAAAATGAAAACTAAATTTGAAAATTTTTTACTCAAACTATATATTAATAGTCATTTGTTTATCACTGTAATTTTTTTTTTACAAAAACTTAAAAATTATGTACACTTTTGATCGAAAACCATATTTTTGGAGGTGTTTTAAAAATGTTCCAGCTCACGTGAACGAAATAATTAAACCGAAGTATTTTGGGGATTAGTTTAAAACATATATTTCTTTAATTTTAGGGGATACTTTTGCAAAATTTTTTGTTTCCATACAAATGTAATGTGCATGAACATCGGTGAAGGGTATATAAGATTCGTTGCAGTTGAATATACTATATCAATATGATGTGGTTATCAAGGCAAATCGGTTTAACCTAGTCCTACTGAATTTATAACCATTGCCGGCAATTTTTAACACCTGGACATTTAAATACAACAAACTTTTTAAATTAAATTAATGCATACGTATGCATGAAAAATTAAAAAAGTAAATAAAAAATTCAACAAAGGAGTGTTATATTCGGCTGAGCCGAATATAAAATACCCTTCTCTTAAGTCTCATTTTAAAGCAAACTTTCAACATATATTTAAATTATCATCAAAAGTTCTTTAATACATAATTATTATGAAAATTGGATCTACTCTCCGGAATGACCCGAGTTCAACTCGGCCAAAGATTGTCAACTCAACAGCAGCATTATCAACCGAAAGTTTTCTCCCCAGGGATCAAGCTTTAGATCACAGTAGCAGTGTTGTCAGAAGATGAGAAAAAAGGAGGCTAAACTGAACTTTAAAAAAGGCCAAAAATAAGGCCAGAAAAAGTTATATATTTTTTTAAATTAAAAACTTATTTTTTCTCGTTCTCATTTATTTTTCATATTTTTAAAAGAATTTGTAATACATGTATAAATAACACCCAGCAAAATGACTCAATGAAAAATTGCCCAAAAAATTCCCGTACAAATTTGGGTTATATTTCATATGAAAAATTACCCAATATTTTAAAGTGATTTTTCGATATTTTGGAACTATAATTCCTTTTTGATTAAGACTTTTCTCAATTATAAGTTTTTCTAAATTCTTTTCATAATTAGTTTCTATAGTTGATGAAATATATTTAAAAATATTTATAATAATCGACTTAGTAACTCCAAAAATTTAGTTAAAGGACTTTTAATTTGTAGAATGATGCGCCGTAGGCGAAATTTTTAATTAAATATAATTTTTGTGCGAATAAATACACAGAAATGCTTAAATGGATGATTCTGTAAAAATAAAATTAGTAATAGCACATAAGAAATTAGTTTCTTCATTGTTGAAATACTAACATTTTAGCCTTTGAATGGCAAGTTTAAAAATTAAAAAAAAAAGGCTAGAAAGAAAGTTAGAAATTAAAACGATAATTTTAAGGCTAAAAGCAAAATAAAAGGGCAAGATTTAGCCTTAAAAATGCTAAACTGACAACACTGCACAGCAGTGCTGTTTCAACAGCAACAAACTAACAACACTCTGTTGAAAAATATAGGAATAAAAAGGTCATTTGATTAGTTTTAATTAAAGTTTTAATATGTAAAGAAATTGTAATTCATTTAATTAAAAACAAATGTTTCGGTAAGTAGTTAAATTGAATAACTATAAAATTACAAGTTCAAAATAAATAAGCAAATAAATAAATAAAATTTAATTAAAAATTTTCGTTATTTCAATTCACCAAGTACAGGTTTAAAGATAAAGTTTTACTTTTTGATTTCGGATGGTAAAATCATAATGGAATCAATATAATTTATTTCATCTTCAAAGTAGTCGCTTACTAAAACTTTACAAACAATTAAGAAAAATAGTCTGAGTCTACCTTTGAAATCAGTATGTAGTTTTTTGAATGTTTTGTTTAACTTCAAGATATCTTTAACCTTTATGTTAACCTTTATGTTTATCCTTTATATTTAACTTTTATGTTAATAGTCAAAAAACTATAGACATTCATATAACTAACATGCCTTAGCATGTTAAATTCGGAAAACTCAGGATTGGCCCCCACAAAAACTTCGAAAAATTTTTCCCACCTGGAATGAACTCTGTAAAGCTATCTTTCAGAAAAGTATAAAATCTTGAATGTCCTTAAGGATTTTTTTAATCTTCTTAAAAGAGAATGAGTTGTGACGATATGACAACTTGGAGTAAAAATATACAATGTAAAAATTAAATATATACCGGTGTACGTTAGATGTAAATATAAGGGGTACCCTTCAAAAAACACTTTTTTCTACGGAATATTATACAGTTCAACATATTATATTTTAAAACTGAATTACATACCCCGGTATGATGGATGTAAATGTAAAGGGTACCCTTCAAAAACAATTAAAACTTTGGCTTTTTTATATTTTTTCTTCGGAATGTTATAGCAAACAATATTATTGGCGAATATCTAAATTTATATTATTATATTATATTTCAAAAGTGAAAAAAAAAATACCCGGGTATGCGATTGTAAACATAAGGATTAAATAGAGTCAATTTAGAAAATATATGTATTTAGAACCTAAGTTTAAAAAACAGTATATAAAATTGAAATATTTTTCAATTGTTTTCTAAATTGTTTTCCTAAATAAATTGTCTAAATAAAAATAAGCAATCGTTCGAAAGTATTACTACATAACATGCAAACTGTATGAGCAATATTTGGTTATTTGTAGTAATCCATTTTATTCAAAAACCTATGCGTGATGCTTTTTTGTATTTATTATTAGCTGCGTTTTTTCAAAAGTTATGATGTCAATATCAAAGTCCTACAAGACTTTAATTTTCAAAATTAATTTCAAACAACAGATTTTTAATAAAAAAAAAAATAAATAATCATGTAAAGAAAACGTCTACGCAACATTGGCCATGCATGAAAGGGTTAAGTAATTATAAATTTCATAAGTAGCTGCTTAAAAATTAAATAGGAATAAAAATGCTACTAACTGGTTTGTGAATTTGATAATTAATTCACAAGTACAATTTTTAAATTTTATGAATTAAAAAACGAAAAATTGTCCCAAATATTTAAAAAAAAAAAATAAGCGATACATTTTAATCGAAGTAGGGATACCAAACAGAATTGATGACTTTTTGAATGAAACACAGTTTTTTTTGCAAACCAAAAATTTATTTTTCAACATAATCTCCTTTTAACTCATCCGGAGAATATGGCGGATGAGGTACCAATTCGTAGTCCAATTCATAGAGTTTTGTCATTGAGACAGCACACGTGTGCACCCATGCATTATCTTGATGAAAAAGAACTTCTTTTTGGCCATATGGGGTCGTTTTCATTTTCAAATCCTCATTAATAAGTTGGCATAATATTCGCCGTCTATTGTTTTTCCCTTTAGAACGTAATCGATGTGGATTATCCCGCGTGCATGCCAAAAAACTGTTGCCATCACCTTATTGGCCGAAAAACTTACCTTGGCCTTCTTCGGAGCAGGCTCACCCGGAGAAACCCATTGTTTAGACTGCTGCTTTGTCTCCGGAGTGCAGTAATGGATCCATGTTTCATCCACAGTTTGGAGTTGTCACACGTTTACGTTTATGGTCAATTGAGGGCAAACCCGGCTCCCATCTTGCAGACAACTTTCTTAAACCCAGCAGATCATTTAAAATCGAAACCACACTGCCATATGAAATGCCTATGGCATCAACAATCTCACGCACTTTTACTCTTCGGTCGGCTAACACCATATCGTGGATTTTTTCGACATTTTCGGGTGTACTTTTTTTTTGTGGCCGTCCAGAATGTTCAGCGTCATTAATCACTTTTAAAACCACTTTTTTATCAGTGAAATCGATGGTGCAGAGCTTTTCCTTGGTTTAATTGATTATGTTTAATGAGCACTCGAAATTCACTTTTTTCCATTTTTAGAAAAATACACGAGGTTGTATGTTTTGAACAGCTGTTAAACGCAAAGTAAATGACGACACTTGCTCAAAATTTTAAAGTTGTCTATTAACAGGTGATACTTGATGGGAATAGTGTTGCATTCCATATAACTACGAGGAAATTTCGAAAAGTCACGGAAATATTGATCCACCCTTATATATATATATATATATATATATATATATATATATATATATATATATATATATATATATATGTATATATATATATATAAAACATATATTATATTTTTATTTTTAATTGTTTTTTTTTTTTATTAAAGATTTCTTTTTCTTAGTAGCATTTCAAAATGTAAAATATTTTACATTACGAAATTATTTTATTATTATGTCTGTACTTCAATTACACATTTCATTAAAAAAATATTCTTAGGGTAATCGACTACGTTTTCCAACCAATTTAAAAATAGATTTGTTCGGTTTAAGTGCTGTCGGGTTTTTCAAAATATTAATTTTTCGAATGTCGAATAGAACGGGTTTTTTTTAACGCATGCCTTTAATGGAACACAAATCTGTTCGCGTGAACCATTTTTTTCGAACCGCGTCAGTGCTATGGCTGTATGTTATGGTTAATAATTTATAAAAAAAAAATTCCAAAATTTTATTTTGGGCTTACTACATGTACATATAATCCACATAAATATGTCTAAAATACTAATTAAAAGTATTACGACATAGTTGATGTCATTAAATATAATCGAGATCATAGTGAGTTTCAGGTCATTATAGTTTTGAAACTAATTTTCCGCTTAACCAAAATTGAACCAAAGCTTCTCGATGTAAATTCAAGTATAATGCGACTAAAATCAAATATAATGCGCAAAATTCTAGGTCGTTTTTAATGTGTTATAAAGTGTTTGCAAATTAAGATGTTATCGGGCCACATTGATTTTCAATTGTTATTGTGAAACCTCTTTTGATCACATGATACTTTGACTTCATTGATATTAAGTTGTGAATTATCCTCGCAAAAAAGACACCCCTTACATCTATTTGCTTTTTTATCACTCTAAGCTTGGGCGTTTCTGTTGAGTTCACATTAGCGAGATGTATCGCAAAGGATACATAGTTTCCAACCTCCATTTTTAATTTTGCAATAATCGAAACGGCACCAACTTTCTACTACTACTTTCTAATTTTAATTTTAAAAAATTTTTGGTTTTACCACTTGTCCACAATATAATTTTACATTGGTCAACAGCACACTAATTAAACATACATACATTAGAGAAATTGGACACATAAGACAGAAAAAACTTGTTATTTTTTTTAAATTTTTTAACTTTGTGTGCTTGCCGGTACAACATGGAACCATTTTAAATTTCGAATTTTTGTCATTTTGATTCCTGAAGTGTTATTAATATATTTTAAAAAATTGGAGTTAAAAAAAAATAAATAAAATAAAAATATTTGAGGTTAAAGGTTGGCTTATTAAAGATAAGCAAAAAAATAGAATTCTCCATATAGTAGATATATATATTAATATTTGAATGACTTCATCGAGTTATGAATAATATTCATAACTGGATGAAGTCAAATTTCTTGTTCCGTTTTATAAATATATATGTATGTTTAAGGTTGAATTGAAATTAATTATCTAACTTTAAGCAAATAAGACATAAATATCTTGAATGAAATACGCATATCAATGGGAGAATTAGGGATTTCAGTATTTGTACTAATAAAAAAACAAGTTATTGCTTATAAAAAAGGCAGACGTGAAAATAAATGCATTTTTGGTACTAAAAAAAGTTAATAAAATGTTAGAATATTATGATATCTCCAATATAAAAGCATTTTTACCATCTTTAAACAAAGATGAAATAATATTTTTTTATTACAAAATTATATAAATATAGTTTTAAGAGGAGAACTTCCAAATCAGTGAATAGGAATCATAAAAAAGAACATTCTTTAAAAAAAATTTATAATTTATGTTCAGTTCCCTACCAGATATTGAAAATCTCAAGTCTTGTACATTTTGGCCAACAAAAGTGTAAATTTTTTTGTAATCAGTACACTGTGCGACAAATTTTGGGTCATTGAACATTGCCTCAATAACTCGAATTTTGATTTTATGGACTCTTAAGCTTGGAATATTTTTGAGCATTTTTTTCATTATGTGTGAAAATAAAAAATATTTAAATCAGTCATTTCAATGTATTTATGGGTAATTATTGTTTTATGTAATGTAAATATTCTCTAAGATATTATATATTATGTAAGATTTTTATTTAGTATCCCACCCATTTTATGTCCTCTTTTCATAATAACATTGTTTGCAATAAGAGTCTAGTGATATTATTCAACCGATTTAAATAATCTTTATGAATAAAAAATAGTAAAAATAAATTTTAATACTTTCTTGATACTGCTAAGACAATTCACATCAAATTTAACATACACAGGATACAAAAAGCACAGTGTAATATAAAATTTAGTCCGTGTAGGCATCACGCCTTTTTTCGCCCACTTTTATTGCGCTGTAATAATTTCTTACCACTATCATTAAAAATTTATTGAATTTTTTAATTTTTTTTCTAAGAAGCAAAGAAACCCGTTTTTAAAAAAAGATGGTGTTTGTACTTCCTTCTAGGAGATACATATGTGCCAAGTTTAATTTTAATCGGTTCAAATAGTGAAACATAAGAACAAGTCAAATAAATTAAACAGTATTATGACAAACATCATTAAACGCAGAATGAATAGCCTTAAAGCTTTTGTTAACCGATGCCTCCGACGTATATTGTGTATCTACTGGCCAGCTATTATTTTCAATCGGACTCTTTAAAATCCTCTTAAAGATGAAATTAAAGTAAAAAAATGTAGTCACATACTGATGAAAGGTTCAGATGGCCATTGAATATAACCTTTAAGGCTATAGAAATCCCGGTATGCCAGCCAAAACATGGGATGTCAAATCGAAACTGAAATTAGACAACTTAAAGTATCATGGAGGGAAATGACTGCACTGGTATTGAATAGAAGTACATGGAAAAAAATTTGTGAGGTCCTACATTCCACATAAAATTAAAATGTACGTTAAAATCGTATGACATCCAGCAAAAGTCTAGTATAATAATGGTGCTACTCCATAAAATAAGAAAAACACTTAATAATATTTGGATTAAATAATTTAAATGTTTTTTGATTTCTAATTATATTGTAAAAAGGGCTCCAAAAAATTCGAACTTCAAAAGTCATAGAACCGAAAAAAACCAAAAAAAAAAACCAAAAATCCTTTCGCGGTTTCGTTAGGCTATTGTTACACATTCACTATCTGTTGAATTATTGTGGCAATATTTTCCGGTTGCGCTGTGTTATAGGACGAGAAATAACTCAAGATTAAAATTACAGTAAGTTGAGAACCTACAATTCATTTTAATAATTATACTTTTAATATGATTTTTATTTTCTCATAGAAAATAGTTATTTTTGAAATGCTAAAGAAGTCCTAAGATATGTTATGATCTTGTACCGGAACGTCATTTAAACAGTGATATTAGTGCTTTACTTTATTTCATGTTAGAAATAAATATGATATTAGCTAAAATTCTACGACTTTTACTCCTCGGAAGAGATATTTTACTTGAAGTAAATATTGTAATACAGCATGCAGATTGGCATTATAAAAAGGGCTATTAATTGATGTGATAATTTCTTATAAATAATTTAGAATACAATGACAATTTTTAAAGCTTGATTTATCAAAAAATTAAAATAAAAGAAATAGTAAATAAATAAAATTCAAGTAAGTTTTTTCTCATTTTAATTTCTAATTCATTCAATCATCTATTTGATTGATTTAATAAATTTTTTAATTGGAAACTTTTTTCTATTTTTAATTTTTTACAATTATGTGAATAGGGGAGAATGGGATAAAGTGGATCATGCTTTAATCTAACTTCAAGAAAATATCAATTAATATCAATTAATAATTGGTATTTTCTTCCTGTTATATAGAATGACTAATTTTCTCACGTTTTGCATAAAAATAATAAAATTTATTTATCTTTCGGTACTGTCTTTTGGCGTTTGGGTAAAATGGTAAATGTTGGGGTAAAGTGGGACATAGTAAAAATGGCAAAAATCATCAGTTATTTTTCGTATTTGTAATAGTTTAACTCAAAGGTATAATAAATTGCTATAATTTTAGCACACAATACATTTTTACAGAATCTACTAAGCTACTGAGTTATTACAAATTTTCACATACTCTATTGTTTTTACTAAGACATCACACTTTTGATCTATTCTATTATATATGTTCAAAACACTCGATTAAAAACAATAAATAATACAATTATTTATTTATTATACTTTCAGCAAACTTCCAAAAAATGGATGAAAATGTGTAAAATTATACACCACACTTTACTTCAATATATTTTTACCACATTACACCAATTCTATAAATTTCATGTTAAGTAGAGGTCTGAAAAAACGTTATGTTTTTGGGACAAAATCTATTTGCAATTGAAACTCTACCTGTGGACCATTAGAAGGTTTTTAATCAGTAATCGGCTTTTTTGGTACTATTCTTAGCTTTGAATATATCAAAAAAATTCAGTAAAAAATTACGTTTGCATAATTGATGATGTTTTAAACAGTTTTTAGCTGTGCAGAAAATTTTTTAAAATTCGAATTAAATTGTTTTGTTAAAAGTCTTCAGATCAGTGATACCAGATTACATTTAGGAAAAGTTTAACACAAAAAATAATAATTTTAAATGTAAATAGTGAAAAAATCTATCTGCCTATTTAGCGTTACCCTTAAAATTAATGTGTATAATAACATTGCATTTTCCTTCCTTTTTCCCATTTTTAGCCGTTTTTTGAGAAAAATATTACGTTTTAAAATTTCACTTTATTTTAACAATAATTAAATTCCCTCCCTTGTTCCCTTCCCTTTAAGTTTTCTTTAATAATTTTTACAAACATCACTTAATTTATCAGAACATTTCTAATAAAATAATTTGTTATTTTGTAATATATTTGCACATTACTTTTCTGGTTTGCAAAACTTAACCTCACATTAAGATTGTGAGGTTAAGTTTTTTTGTGTTCATTTTTTTTATAAAATAAAGAATAAATGAATGGAAACAAAATCTCTTTTTTTTATTTTAATATAGTGATCCCCTATAATTCAATTGTAAGTATGTAGATAGTGTTTAAGATAATTTTGACTTAAAATATTACACACTAATGAAAAATGCATCCCATCGCAACATTTTTTTTTTAATTTTGGTAATAGATAGTAGTTATTTAATATATTACAAAGTAATCAGTGATAGTTATTTGTCCCATTACTTTAAAAGAAGAAATAATTACTTGCTGGTAATGACCAACAAATTTAATGTTCTAAAAATAAACTTTTCCATAAAGTCAAAAGTAAAACTAAGTGCATATTTTGCATTAATAATTACTTATAAAAATTTAAAATAAATGTATTTTTAGCACGATAAAAAGTAAATTTTTTGAAATAAAATAATAATTTCACCAATTTAAAACCCTTTTTGTTATTTTTTAACAAAGCTTAAATAATATTTTTTTCTAAAAAATATATGAATATATCAAGTAAAAAAAGAAAATATAAAGAAGCCAATAAGATCTTGAACTTATAAACTATATACTTATAATCAAAAATAGGGGACGATAAAAACTTCATAAAATCATAAAATTAAATCGCTTTCTTATGTTTTTTGATATCTAATAAGATTTATTCAGCATCTGTTTATATGCAAAGTATCACTAAAAAATTCGTATCAGAACATGCCAAATTTGCGTCTTAAAAATAGCTCAAAATGGAATAAGGGCTTATATCCGTATATTTGTATGGAACAATAACAGTAATGGATGATTATAAATGGTTTATATTGACAACGACTTCATTAAATTTTCGATCAAGTGAGGTATATATAAGTATAAATCAGTATGCCAAATTTCATGAATATCGGTAGAAAACTGACCCTGGCTCCTATATAAAAATAATTTTGAAGTGCATAAGTCCCATTTTAATCTCACCATAACAACAATATTTTACTTGCAAAAGTTTTATATGAGTAAAAAACCTAGTGCAAAGTTTTATCACAGTCGGTACTTAATTGGCCATATCTCCCATATAAGGACTACTTTCGGGAATCAAGCGCATAATAAATGCCATATAAATAGTAATATTCCGATATATATATATATATATATATATATATATATATATATATATATATATATATATATATATAAACCGGTCGACAATTGACCATAGGACAAACGAAAGACATGCAAAGTGCAGAGTATTAAATGATCGACCTTAACCGACAGCATATTGTCTACTTCTTTTTTCGAATAAATTTTCTAAAATTATTAACAAAATCGTATCAAAAGATCATTTTTTAATATTATTTAAATGATGTTTAGTTGTACATAGTTTGATGCGTTAAAACTTACAAGATAAAAAAATGCTTTGCAATTTGAATAAATATTACATAAATTTGAAATGTGTTCTTCCTATTCTGAAGTGTCATTCTAATATTGGATTGTGATTCATTTATTCAAAAATACCTAAAAATCCAAATAAAAATTAGTATGAAAAAAATACAAATTTCATAAATTCGTGTATTTAAAGTAATTTTTTTCGGTGAAATTGACGAATGTTTAAAATTATTTTAATATAAACAGATTTAAATAAGTTATTAAAGCAATATTACGCAAAAAACGCGTTTTGAAAAATCAGGTCCATATACTCTTATACGCTTTCATGCTTCATTTGTTTAAAAAAGTTTTCTCAGTAAAAAGTATTTGCAAAAACAAGAACCGATTCTCAAAGTTTTATAGCAGAAAAACCTATAAAAAGTCCATCGTGTTTCCAATATATTTGATATTAAGTTAGTGATATGCACATTTGATTTTCTGAAGAAACTTGTGATCTTTATGTACAGGTCATTTGACATCGAATTAAAACAAACTATATTTCAATAGATCCTAAACTATTATTATACATATCACTTTTTGATGAATATTTTACATATCGAGAGTTTATATTCAAAAAAGTCTATCTTCAAAACCCCAATTGTTCAGGAGAGCATAAAAACTGTTTCTTTCACTCATTTTTCAATATTTTGCAATCCGATCTTCTATGACTTATTAATAATACGTCTACTAAACCTCTTACATAAAAATAAATCTTTAGATAATAATTTTTTCTTAATATATTATCAATGTGTGTTATAAAATATTCAAATAGTCTTTTTTGTTTATCAAAAATTAAAAGGTTCGCAGGACCATCTTCAAACGTTACAAGTATAAAATAACAAGTGTCAATTTATAAATAAATATTTTAAAAAAAGCATGAGGAAAAAATTGCAAAAAAATTTTTTAACATTAAAATTGTATTAAATTACTTATCAAAAATTCAATTGCGACTAAAACATTCATAAACGTTGCACAGTGGTCCCAAAACAATTTTTTTTGTGTAAATAAATCTGGGACTTTCGAACTATTGGAAGTATTTGGATGAAATTTCTCATGGTCAATCCCGTGGTGTATTCCAATTGATTTCGAGGAGCACAGGTTCTTAGCCGGTTTGGGGGATAGAAGGGATCCAAAGTTGATCACCTCGTCTATGAAAAATCGCCAAAATTTCATTTATGACTTGATTGAAAAAAATTTGCAAATAGTTAGTCCTTATAATTCTCTACAAAAAATAAGCTTACATGTGTGGGATATCTCTTTTACTTGAAGAGATATTTAGAACGAAATAAAATTTTGACCCATTTTTGGACATGTTTTTTTTAGCTTTTTAATTTGGCGGGCTCAATCTGAGTTCTAAAATTTTTCCAAAATATTCTCTGGATTTTGCACAAAAATCATATACCTATATGGTTCCGATAAAAAGTTATATTATTTTGAAGTAGAAATTAAAAAAATGCTTTTTTGTGACTTTTCTCAAAAAGGTGGACATTTTTTCACTTTAAAATCCATTATTTTCCTTTAGATTATACATTTTTTTATGTTTATAAAAGAACGTAACGTAAATGTATATAAAGTAAATCCGAGGGCATTTGTGGTAACACTCTCACCGCTAGCCCTATCAAAATTACGTTAATTTAATTTTTTTTATTTATTTGTGGAGCTCAAAAATGTTAAAGCTGAAGTTAAAAAAAAAAAACACCATGATTACATACCTAAACATCAAAATTTTACGGTTTTTGATAAATTTGATGAAGAAATTTAGTTCTAATTTTTCTATTTATATATTGTATTTCAAATTATAACCTTTCCAATAATATCAAATACTTTCATAAATAGTTTAAACATTCGTTTAAAAACTAACTGAAACTTGACCTCCTTCAGCAAAATTTACACATTTTCTTTCAATTCCTATGGTAAATGTATGCTGCAGCATTCTATATACATAAGTTGACAGCTGTGTCAACATGTTTTTTGTGTAACTTTTGAACCGTTAAATGTATTTCAATGAAATTGCACACAGTTATTCCAACCGTTTTGGCGGAGCACAAATTTCTAGCAGGTTTCGGGGATGGAGGGACCTCCGAAATTGGTCACTTCTTATAGTTATTTCTTATTTGACGTTATTAATTACCAAAAATAAAATAACATGATTACTATTTACTAATAGCTGATTGCAGTTCTGTGCATGTATTTGAATTTCTTTAATGAAATTTTTATCAGAGTTACAGAAATTTTTTATTTTTTGAATAAAATTTAATGTATTCAAGTCATTATATTCACATATTAAAGAAGAAAACAATCAGGTATATCCTATAAGTTTCGGTAATATAAAACAACAATCAGGTATATCCAGCCATTTGATATTCCTTAGAAAGGCTAAATTAAGTAAGTCAATTAATTAGATATATATTTTTTTAAAAACATGTTAAATACCTGTGAAATTTTATAAAAAATATTACGTAGTTTTATAGTACATAAAATACGTTCTTCAGTATGTAATTTTTTATTTATATTATTACCATTTTTCCCCACAATGATGATACACTGACATATAAAGATTAATGCTGCGTTCTTTGGAAATGCCTAAAAGGGATAGAGCTGAATATATAACTACATTAACACTTTTTACTGAAGCGCAAACGGATTCAACAATTGTTACTGCAGAATTGGATAAAGTTGAAAACTTTTTTCAAATTGTTTGAAACAAAAATAAAGAAAGTAAATACTTGCGTTTGGAAGTTTCAATTGAAGTATTGCACCTAGTTGGAAAGCATCATGGAAATTTAAACCGCTAATGCAGGACGACCACTTAAGCAGTATGATTGACTATGGCAGAAATAAAAACAAAAATAGGCTGTTGGAAATACTGCCCACACATTCCGAGTCTGAAGTTAAAGATTCATTCAAAGCTGTGTTACGAAGAAATAAACAATCAGCTGAAGAAGCAGAAGTAGCGGATAGCCTTCCTGATGCATCTCCAAGTCGACTTAAACGGATGATAAAAAGTATTCCAATGCCTTCACCAGCCTTTTCTGAAGATGAGACGATAGCGCTTATGCTGGAGTTAAGACTAAGCAAAAATAAAATTGATACACCTAATTATGCTATGTTCCAAAGGTATACTAGAAAAAAAGCTAAATATTGTCATACCACCTAGTGAAATAGACAATGAGAGAGCATTTATTGACTTGTCGTAGTTACTTGAAAATACTGCTTCAAGGCTTCTCTCAACATTTTCGAAAAACGAGGCATTGGAACTTGATAAATCGGATCTGACATTAAAATGCGAATGGAGATGTAAGGATTGTCAGCATTACCAGAATACAAACAAGCTTCATCAAGGGAAAGTTGTCCATTCTATAAAAGTGTTTTTAAGGCATCGCTGATTCTACGTCAACTAATGCTACTAAATATGTGTGGAAAAACCAAACTCCAGGATTAAAGGTATATTGCAGACCAATATAGTTTCAATATATAAAAGAAAGTAAACAATGCACACAAAACTGGGTTGATACAATCAAACATTGAATTAAAAACTTATGTCCGGTTTACACTGAAATTTGTGGTTATTATATTAGTGTATATTTTGAACTTCAATTAACAATGATTGATGAATGCCACCACGAAAAAATTACAATTTTCACAAACTACTGCAGACAGCTCTACAAATATTAATAAAGATGCCCTAAACGTATATCCTCCTAAATGCTCGTATACGCTTTTTGGAATACATGCTTAGAAGTATGCCTGGAAACCAACAAAAAAGTGTTAGGAAACTACAAGGAACTTATGGAAAAGTGAGCAGATGAAAAAGGCGAATTCAAATTGAGTTTAAATAGATGACTCGTCTTAATATAGATAAATCACTCGTCGGCTATAGGAATACTAATGATGGCAACACGGCAAGGAAATCCTTCGAAAACTACGAAATTTCGTCTCAAGTTACTGGAATTAATGTGGAACTTCTACGAAGATGTCATGTGATATTTAGAGCAGTTAATAGCAAACATCATATAAATGCAGAAATTTTAAGTTATTCACCACAGATACTTTAAAGCTTTTTCGATCATTGTATGGATGGAAGGAATTAACATCAACTGTTCACAAAGTACTTCAACATGGTCGTCAGATTTTGTAATCAAACATGCTACCACTAGATGAGTTAACAGAAGAGACACAGGAGGCCAGAAACCTCACTTCAATCACATTCAACTATTTAATATAAGAAAAAGTTCGAGAATATATCAACACCAGAACCTTTTGAATTTTATTTTTTTCCGATTCTGCTCTAACATCGTTAAGAAATAAGTGTAATACTAACAATAATATAATGTACGAAAACTATGAAATAAAAAGAAATACACTGAAATAAATACAATATACTTTTTATGTTTTTTTTTTATTTATTAAGAATAGTTATTTTAAGCAATATAAACCTAAAGCTAATAAATTACTAATATCCGAAGTGACCAATATTGGAGGTCCTCCCCCTGCCACGAGAGCAGCTAGAAACTTGTGCTCTTCCAAAACAGTTGGAAAATATCTCAACAATAACAATGTGAAATTTCATTGAAATGTATTTACCGGTTCAAAAGTTACACAGAATTATTAAAAATCATGTTGAAACACCTGCCAACTTACTTATGTATATAGAAAGCTTCAGCATACATTTGCCATAGAAACTGAAGGAAAATGTGAAAATTTTTTTTGAACGGGGTCAAGCTTCAGTTAGTTTTAGTGCAAGTATTTGGTATCATTGGAATAGTTATAACTTCAAAATAAAAACTTATAAATATAAAGTATTAGAACTAAATTTCTTCATTAAATTTATCAAAATTTTGTGTTTAGTGTTATTTTGTAAAAAAAAAAAAAAAAAAAAAAAAAATAATATTTGAACTTAAATAAAATCTATACAAATAAAGCTATGATATAAAAAAGGTTGTCCATAAAACGAGAACATAAATAAATCTCCATTTTTTTATTCCGAAGTATCCAGTTCGGGGAAAACTTATTTTAAAAATTTATTTTTTCAGTAAAGTGGTCACCCTGTCGTTATCAAAGGTGTAGCTTATTAAATATTTTTGTGTGTTTAGCGAACATACGTAGGTATGTAAACAAGGTGTTTTTTTAATTTCAGCTTTGACATTTTTGAGCTCCACAAATAAATAAAAAATAATAATTAAAATTAAAAAAATTCTGATATGGCTTGCGGGGGACTGTTACCCCAAATGCCCTCGGTTTAAGTATTATTTTAGAAACGTAGAAATGTATGGTTCAGAGGAAAATAATGGATTTTATGGTGAAAAAATATCACCACAATTTTTATTTTTTTTTTAACTTTTCTACTTCAAAATAATATAACTTTTTATTGGAATCATATAGGTATATGTCTTGCGTGAAAATTATTTAGAAATTTGTTCAGAAGCCAGGAAATATTTTAGAAAAAAAAATAATAATAATAAAAAATAAATATTAAAAAACTAAAAAAACAAGTCCAAGAAAAAACTTTTACTTCGGTCTAAATATCTCTTAAAGTAAAGGAGATAACCCACACATATGATGGTATTTTTTGTAGAGAATTATAAGGACTATCTATGTGTACTTTTTTTTAAATCAAATCATAAATGAAATTTTGGCGGTCCCTGTCCCCCAGACGCGCTAAGATCCTCTGCTTCTATAAATCAATTGGAATAAACCTCAGGATTGGCCGTGTGAAATTTCATTCAAATACATGCATTGTGGTTCTAAAGTTACAAAATTCAAAAAAATTCGTTTTGGGACCACTGTACGATGTTTATAGAGCTTTAATATTATAATTTTAGATTGCATCCCGGGATTCCTGGGAAATTTGTAATTTTTTATTATATTATTATCCCATTCTATAATATTATTGTTCCATTTTATTATATTATTATCCCATCTAATCATATTATTGTCTCACCTTATCACGTTATGATTCCATTTTATCCTATTATTATCTGATATTATCATACTATGATTCCATTCTATCATATTATTAATCCATTTCACCGTATTATTATATCATCTTATCATATTATGATTCCATTTTAACATATTATTGGGGAATTGTATTATATATTAAAATAAAACACATTTATTGAAAATTATTATTTTTATAAATTGTAGATGTTTATTAATCATAAAAAGTTATTTACATATTATTTACTCATTAATTATTTTTATTTGTTTGTACCATCATATGTTGTGCATATGTGTATTTTTTAGTGAAATCAATATTTTGTATTGTTTGAATCATACTAAATATAACAAAACCTTGTCTACATATATTAATTCATATATAAACTCAATGAAAATTATAATGAAGGTAGAAAACAAATGTTAAAACAAAATTTAATCAAAAAGAAGTTATGAATTTTTCAACCATATTTATTCTTACAAGAATAATTATATTATCATGGTCTGAAAATAAAATATGGTTTAAAAACATTAAAAACTCTATAATATATAGTAGTTGTAGAAATAATGATATTTTTAATATAAATAAGATTTTGTTTTTGGTAAAAATATTCAAAAAAATACAATTTTTGTATTTTGAATTTAAATTTTTGTATTTTAAATTTTAAAATTTTTACTAAATGTAAACACGGAATGATAAAACTGAAGCAAATGCATTGTAATCATAAATACTGTATTATTAAAATTAATGAAAATTAGAAATGAGAACATAATATTGTTGTAGTATTCCTTTCCGTAATTAATAGCTAATTCTAAACTAAGGATGTCAATTTCATAGCACAATTGTGCTGGTTAAGCTCATATATATTCTTACGCTTTTTCATTTAGTCGTTGCTGAGAGAGCAAAATAAAGTTGGAAGAATGTGAATTATAATTTTTTTATGGCAATATTAAAAAATTTAGGAGTAAGGCAATAAAAAATGTATTAAATATGTTTTATATAATAATAAAGCACCATATACAACTGACGTTGAAAAAAGTGAAAAAATGTAATTGGTTGAAATGATCTTGTCATAAATTTGTCAATAGTATTGTCAACATGCTGAATTTGTTTTATAGAAATTTGATAAAAAAAATATATATGAAAAAGTGAAGTGAAGAAACGGTGTAAGGAGTGACTATGACAAGTTAAAAAGTATATACAGATATAAGATGATTTCTAACTAAGAATGCACTAAAAATGAATATTGTCTGATATCTATAACAAGATCTGATCAAACCTATAGTGTCAACAAATTTTAATACTCAGTAGATTAAACACACACCCTTTAATACCATTTAAACTCATTTTAGAATCACTTCAAAGGTTTTTTTGGTAAAAATACTTGTCAGCTGGTGTTTTTTTGAAATATTATTAGTAGACTTTACTTAAGGAGTGAGTTTCAAAAATATAAAACTCTTGATTTGGTCTATAAAATCAATTTAGAATAGCTTAACGTTTTTTTTCTAAATACAGAAATAACTTTACATAAATGTGTTCACGAAAAATTTACTCATTTCTTTTTTTAAGTCTGTTTAATTCTTTTTAATTATTTATCATTGTATACTGAATTACAACGCTGAGTTGTAGAGGTCTATACAAAATTATTATATTAATTTTTAATAAATTAAATTTTTTAAGAAAATTTACTAATTTTTAATCGAGTTGATTAAAAAACAGATCAGATTACCTTTTCTCCTGTTGAAGATCCGTTAGTGCATAAATTCATACTCAATATGTATCTCAAATGTTCAACTTATATCGAATAACGATAACTATTATTTTTAATCCGGGATGCGAAAATGTTCTCCCACTTTCCTGGGAAATCGAAAATTCCGAGAAATTACATTTCCTAATTACAATGCTCTAAAAATCTAATAAAAACATGCAGATAGCCCGTTTCTTCTTAATAAGAATTATATGTTTTGTAGATAGCCCAAAAATAAAAATGCAAAAAAAAAAAAAAATGTTAGAATTGTTTTTTCTTTTCAAAATTGATACCACTGATAAAGGCCGCAAAGACAAAATATTTAACGTAAAAAAAATATTTTTTTGGAAATCTGCATATGGCCCTTTTTGAATATAAGCCCTCGATATAACTTACGCGAAGCTGCTTTTGAAAACTTCAAAACCAATCAGGATATCTTGAAAAGGTCTGGTTGGTAGATGTATACATGTAGAGAAAAATTATGGTTGCGGGAACTACAATCGAAGAGCAACATATTATGATTGGACTATATGATCATAAATAATAATAAATATGAGCATTATAATCATAAAATAATTTAACTTTTCGCATTATGATGCAAGTTTTTGTATCTTGTATTTAAATATTTGATAATTTTATGATCCAGTTTTATAAAATTATGCTCTGATTTTCTTATATTACATTACTTACCACAAAAAAATTTATAACATGTTCAAAATTACTCTTAACATGTTTCATATTCGTCTCATTATGATCAGTCATTATTTTTCATTAATTAATTTTATTAACATATGTTGTGTAAGATAATAAAAAATACTTTTTATTAACTAATAGTATTTAATCAAAGTCTTATACTTCTTGAAACATAACAAATATAACAAAACCTTATCTACTTATATTTATTCATATATAAACTAAATGAGAATTATAATGGAGTTGGAAAACAAACATTAAACTGAAACGAAAACATTCTTAACATGAGCACAGAATTATTAAAATTAATGAATATTAACAATGAGAACATAATATTGTTGTAGTGACAATGCCGTAACCATGTTTTTCCTATTCGTGTAATTAATATGTATAGTCCTATGGTGGTACTGAGTTTTTATGGTCAGACTTAGAGGAAACTAATATATATATATATATATAGATTATATATTTTTGTTGCAAGTTAAAAAAATAAGTTTATTTAAACTGTTCAAATAAAATATTACCTATATAATATTCTATTAAATTTAACAAAATAGGTATGAGATAGGAAAAGAAAAATAATCATGAAAATAAATTATAAGAAAACATTAAACATTACAACGGTATAAAAATTGTTTTTTCTTATTTTCCCACTAAAACATCAAGTGAAGCCAATTGAATTTCATTTTCACAGAAGCGGAAACAAGTATCACTTTGACGAAAAAAGAAAACACAATTTGCATTTTCTCCCGGTATGATGGTAGAGCAACAGCAAAGATCTGAGAAATAGAAGAAAATGTTAACAAAAAATTGACAAAGAAAAATAATATAAAGAAAACAATAATAAAAAAACTCATCTTAAATTGTTTAGAAAAAGATTTTTGTTTTTGTTGTTTTGAAGCATTTGTTGCGTGTCATTAAAGTTTCATCAACGCCACAAATGAAAATAAAACAAAATGCCAAAGGGAAAAGTCCTCAACCTCAGTACTCTTCATACCTCAAACCAAGCCAAAACCAAATTAGATGTTTTTTTTTTATTTAAGAAGGGATGTTTTTTGTGATGCTGTCAAAAGGGTGGTAAATACTTTGGTTGATGTGTGTAGACACTTTCAAGGGGAAGGGGTAATAACAATCCAACAGTCCTTGAACTTCATACAGCCATTAGAGTAAAATTTAAGATATATTTTTGTTTATTTGTAGGTATGTATGAAATTAAATACTCTATGGTTTACAAAAATTTTTGCTGATGTTGTCATTTAATGTTTTATTTTTTATTGTGGTGTAACCAAGGAAAATGTACTCTTGACAGATAAAAACCAATACCTAGTCGTGATACAAATCCATACATACACATATGTACTAAAACTAGTTCTGTTGCACATACATTTGTAAGAAATCTGTTATTGCTGCTACGCACCATAAACAAAGGGTTAAATACAAGAAAGTTCTTACTTTATGCCTCTATTACGTGTCTATGTCTGTATGTGTTTACAATGTCCAGAAAGTATAAAGAAAGAAAAACTATAATAAATACATTTTGAAGAAACAAAAGGCAACTGCATAAACAAAATAGTATAATAAAAGTTTAGAGGAAATATTGGAAATAAGCATCGCTTAATGTATGCACTACATTTTTATAAGTTGATAATATTCAAGATGAAAGAATATAGTCAATTTTATATATTATTCACCTGGTAGTGTTTTTTATGATAATTTCTGCAGTAGTCGTTAAAGAGTATGTGTTTCGAATCTACTCGAATCTCTGAGCCAACGAGCCCCACCAAAAGCTAAAAAGTTTGTTTAAGTCAAGTTACCAGAACTAATTAAACCGGGAATGTGTTTTACACGGAATTTAAAGAAAGAGAGAGTGGAATGATTTCTGTGAACAGCATCTAGTATCTCATTTTTCTTTGCTATTATATTTGCAATTTAGTTATCCATTTATCGAAATAATGAAACTATTAAATATCTCGCTTTCAAAGCTAAGGAATTCCGCATTCACGGACTCATCTGGGAATAGTATGGAATATAAGTTGCCACCTATTGATCAGCATCTATTGGTCAATATTTTTGAATTCCTACTGATGCAGTTGTATAAATATTTTAAAATAGGGATGCCAATCGGAGTTGCCTTTTGGAAATCCCAGAATTTGGATTTTTTTTTTTGGGAATTATATAACCTGAAATATTTTATTAAAATAATTACAAGAAAGAAACAGAGAATGTGTTTTGATACCACAAACCTCCGATTCTGTGAAGTATGCGCATCCCTTTTCATACTTAAACTCGAATACTCCTCAGCTATGTCTATGTAAAATTACCGGCCCATTAGGTGTTCCAGATTTATTTATAGTTTACTTTTTATATAAAAATGGTCACCAAGTCACTATATAATTTTGGTCGATTAACTGTTCGAATAATTTAAAATTCTCTATTTGCGAATAACGAATAAATCGAATAATTTGGAATATTTTTTATTTTTAAGATAAATTAATGCCAACTATATATATATATATATATATATATATATATATATTATAGTATTTAATCTATTGAAATAGTTATTTAGAAATATAATGTAGCATTTTTTAACCTAATACTACAAAATATTCTCCTAATTCAGTTTTATTTAAGAGTAATTCCATTTTAAATTTAAAAAATTTTGACCCTTGATTACCGATTTAGATAAAATTTGGTGCATGCGTAGAGGAGGATACAAAGGCATGTAAAATGATTTTTTTTAATTTTTGTTTTGAGAACTATGGCAACTCTATAGCTTTGAGAGTAATTAACATATACATTTAAATGGCAATAACTTTTGTTATATAAAAGGTATCACAATAATTTTTTTTGCAGTGGATTTGGCAAAGCTTGCATTTTAAGATGGCATATAAAAATTTTAAAAATATTTTTATTAACATATTTTTTTGTAAGAATTTTCTTTAGTGACGTATATCTAAAAAAGACCATTTTTATTTTTTTTTAATTTTTTTTTTTTTTTGGAAGGAAGCCTTATCGGTGTACTTCCTACAGAGAAAATTTCAGAGAGGTCAAAATTTTTAAATATTAATTGGAATTACTCTTAATAAATCAGTTCTATAAGATAAAAAATGAAGTACGATTAGAACAAAAGTCTTAAAATTGTGTGGGAATAATTTTCTTATCAAGATTTATAACTGAGATGAAAATAGAGCGGGCAGCTCTAGAAAAAGTGTTAAGTCCCATATAATTCATAATTAACGCATATCTAAAGAACTATTGCAGTGAAAGTCTCAAAACTTTGGTGGAAATAATTTTCTTGTCAAGTTCCACAATTCAGATTAAAACAGGCAGGGTAGGTTAAGTGGAGGTAGTAGCCAACATAAAAAGTGAATTTTTATTATTGTATATTAAACTGCACCAAAAAAGCCGACTTTTGAATTTCGACCATAATTTTCTTTCTTTTTTTTATGTAAAAATATAGTGTGTAAAATATTAAAGTGATTGGATGTCTCTAACAAGTATCGTATCGACCGTGAAGTTTGTAGGGTGCATTAAATGGGAAAATTCGATATTTTTACCGTTTTTTATTCTTTTCTTTTTAATTTGCTATTATGAATTATATTTTGCAATTTAGTGTAAAAGAACCGTAATCTAGACAGAAGTATCTATTAAACAAGTTAAAATCCGTTAGAAAATATTAATGAATATTGTTATAATTTTAGACCATTAACGTGTTTTCGAACACTTGTGTAAACAACTTTTATATATATATATATATATATATATATATATATTTTTTTTTTTTTGAAATGTTGAAATAAAATGCTAAATTTGAACCATAATTACTGGAGAAAATCTTTGAATCCTTCAGGTTAATATAATCCACTTTTCATTCTTTATTAAAAAAAAATTGATTTTTATTATGATGTTTCAAATCATCTATTTCAATTTTTTTTAAATATTGTTAAAAAAATTTTAAGGAAGTTAGCTGTTTTATAGACAACACCACGGAAAGTAAAAATAAAGGAGAATTAGGTCGATGCAAAAAAGCATTTTTCCTTTGGTGATTTTTGTGTTGTGGAGTATTTTTTTAACTAGTATACAAATTATTAAAAATTAAAACATAGCAAAGTAATATATATGATAGAAAATATATTTCAAAATGTTTAACGCATTTCAACAATGTTAACGCTTAAAGCAAGAAGGTCAAAGGTGAAATTTTGGAATAATTGAGATGTTTAACGAAAATATAACACAAAATTATTTATGGCTATATTTTAATTAAATTATACAAAAAAAAAAAAAAAAAAAAAATAACAATCCTATGGGGAGTTATAGTTGAAATTTTAAACTCGGCTGTTTTTAGGGCATTCCATTGTATATCTACCAAATTTTTTGGGGTAATGATTACATTTTCGATTAAATTACTTTACAAGTAATTGTAATTAACTATTTTAAATTACAATTATAAGTAATTGTAATTGCCATTTTTTCATTTACAATAACATGTAATTGCAAATAATAGTAATTTCATGAAAAGTTACGATAGAGGGTTTTGAAGGTAGGCTCTTGATATTATTTTCTTATAAATCTTATTTGGTATTACAAACTTATTTCTTTGGTAAAAGTGATTTTTTTTAATCTAATCTATTATATATAGTAATAAAATTGTTTTTCTTTCCATAAGGAGGAACTAAAGTTCTTCAATGTAACTATTATTATATCTGCAAAAATCTTAAAATATGATAAAGCGCTTTCAATGGAGGTTTAAATACTAATATAATTGTTCTATAATTTATATAATCTTGCTACAATTTCTATTGTAAATGTAACCAATATAATTTGAAACAAACAATACCAAAGCACTGCAATAGCAGACATTGTCTCTTTATACATACAAAAAAATATTAAAACAAAAAGGCAGCAAAAGACAATCTTAACAATACTATAGCAACAATACAGTATGAGTAAAAGTAGGAAAATTCAACAGATGCTCACCATCTTACCCTTTACCTCAATAGTGTTACAACTTTTGTACTTTAATCCTCTATTTTTAAATATATAAAACGACCACTATCAACATATTGTCATTGCTACAAGGACATGAATAGAAGCTTTTGGGGTTTAAATTCCAATTTTTTCTTAATTCTTTTAGAGTGTAAGTATGTGTGTATATGGTAATGTATGACTGTTAACGTTTATGAGTGGGTAAATGTACATCTTGTTGGTCATAAACAAAGTTTTTATGTGTTTAAAATGTGGTTAAATGTTACGGAAGAATTTATAGAAAATTAAATATTAATGTATGGTTATTAACAAGGTAATGAATACATTTACGTCTCCACAAATGGAATCAAGACTATAATAACACAATTTGACAAGAACAGGTTTAGTAGGTTTATATAAAATTCATGGAAAAATAGTTTTATAAAAAAGGAGGAAAAGGCTTTCATGCTATGTATTTTTATTAGTTTATAAGACTAATTTTGTATTCCCTGTTGTTTATGTATGTACCTTTTATTATTAAAATAGTTAACTTTAAAAATACATAAACACATGCATATAGTGTAGAAGGGGGGGGGGGTATCATTCATCTACATTATTAAAGAGTGCTACCTTCGCATAACCATTAATGATATTTCTAATATTTTTTCTACCTTAAAGAATTTAATAAGTTAGCTTTAATTTAAATCCTTTTGGAGAGGGTCAAGTTCTCGTCTTTTTAAATATTTTTATGGATTTCTGAGAAGATCAAAACTCTAGTATAAGTTTATATGATTTTTGTCATAATCGATTTCACAAGAAGAAAATATATTTTTGAAGTAATTCGAACGACTTTTTGAGGAATTAAAGATTGATATTTATTTTTTACATTACATAAGCAAAAATTAATTTTTTTAATCTTTGCATAAATTTGCATATAATGCATAAGAAATCATTTTTCTTAACAAAAATGCTATCGCTTGTGATTTTTTGGAGTTCTACTAACAAATTTGTATAAATTATTTTATAATTTTTTTAATACCTCGTACATAATTGCTAAGAAAATAAATCAGTCGTAACAAATATAACTGTCATGGTCTATTGACGTATATTTTTAATATGTTTCTATTTTTTTACAATATTCTAAAGTTAGGAAAAAAGCATATTTATGCTTATTTATATAGGAAACACATGCATTTGACAATTTTTATGCATATTTCTGTGTATACTATTGCATTTTTTCTTGCATATTTATACTTGCCCGTACATAAACTGCAAAAATAAATACGGAGTGGTATCGCTACGGTAAGTAGTGATTTTCTTGAACTAATTGCGAAATACTTGAATCCAGAATGTCATAAAATTCTTAATTTTAGTTCTATTTAAACCTATTGTGGTTTGAATTAATCTAAAATTTTTTGTGTTTTTAGAAATCTTGGACGGATTTAAGCCTAGGTTTATACTTCAAGTGAGCATACTTAGGATTGATTTCAAAATATTTGGATCACAAATAATCCCAAAATGTACTTGATATAAGAAATATAGATCTTTAGCTAATCCTAACTGGAATGAATTCGAGATTTGGTTGAATTCTTAATTAAATTGATATGTAAAGCGCTTCTTTTTTGAATTGAAATATATATAACATATTTCATAATGAACAATAATATATATTCAAATTTATTGTTCATTATGTTCTCATTACATATTTATTAAAACCTCATTTCAGCTTTAGCAGTTTATATACTTGAGGAATAACTTCTACTTCGGTTTCCCTTGTTGCCTCTCGACATAAAATTGTACTTCTGTAAATATAGGGTTTTGTGCATTTAATATAAAAAATTATATTAAATACATATTCATTTTTTTTAACGTATTTTCCTCAAAAATTAGTTTTTTGTGTTTCGTAAGAGAAATTATGTCTTAATTTAAGTACAATTCCTACTTACATATTTATACGTGGATGTACATTAAACTGTATCAAAATTTACCGACTTTTGAATTTTGACCGTAACTACGCTGCAATCGTTGTGAAAATATACTGTGTGAAATATTAGTGAAATCGAATATCGTTAACATGTGACGCATCAGACCTGAGGTTTGTATGGTGAGTTTACATGGAGAAAATATGCCCCCTTTATAGTTTTTAGAAAAATGTAGCTATTAGACACTTTGTTAAAGAATCGTAATCTACACATAATTATCTTTTAAATAAGATATATAAAGGAAAAATCGACTGGAAAATGTTTAAGTTATTACGAATTTCCCATACCATTAATATGTTTTAGACTGTGTAAGGAATGTACAAACCAATTTTTAATTCTTTGAACAAATTTTAAACAAATTGTCATTTTTAATTAAATTTGAACCATAATTACTGAAAATATGTTGTCGTTTCTCCAAGATATTTCGAACCCCTTTCCATGCTTGGTTAAAAAATTTTGGATTTTTTTTGCAAGACTGTTTCAAAACTCCAATTTTAAACTTTTAAAAATTTAGTTAAACAAATTTGTAAAAAGATTTGAACATAACTACGGTGGTTTATAGACAACACTACAGGAAATAAAACTAAAAAGGAATTAGGTCAATACCTTGTATGACTAAGCCGTACCTGAGATTTGAATTTTGCGGATTTCGGCAAAAAGGTATTTTCTGCAATTTTTTAGTTATAAAGTCATTTCTTTTAAACTGATATTTAGACTAAGCAAAATAATTACAGAAAAGATAAACCACATCTCAGAAAATATACTATAAAGTTTTTTTAAGTGGTAAAAAAAAATTTTAACATTTAAAATTTTTAAGAGAAATATCACGAAAGAATATTGTTTTTATGGATTTAAATGCAATGACTTCTATAAGAAATTTCGATAGTTTAACTTGACTTTGTCCATGATATTAACTTATAAAATTTACTTTGCAAATATTTAAGAAAAGTTGCGTTTAAAAAAATGTTTACCCCAATCTCACCTGAGGGTTAAATTTGTCTTTTTTACTGATATAAACGAAGTTCTTTCAGTCATATTTTCTTAAAATTTTATTGAAATCAAGATAAAAATAAATAAGTTTTCATTATGAATCCCTAAAACTTTTATGTATTCCAAATTTTGACATTTAACCTTCGATTTATAAATATTGTACTTGTCTAATTATCCTAGAAGCCTCAGAATGTATTTTTTTTAGATATGTTTTATCTTATTCTGTAATAACTCTGTTCAGTCTGAATATTAGTTTTAAAAATATCTACTTTATGACTAAAAAACCGCAAAAATGCCCTTTTGCGAAAATTCAAATCGCAGGCTTGGTCATGCAAGGTATTGACCTAATTCTTTTTTATTTTATTTCCTGTTGTGTTGTCTATAAACCTGCGTAAAATTTTTCTAAAAACTGTAAAAAAGCCAGAAAAAAAATATTAAAAAATTAAAAAAAAAGTGAGAGAATAGTACTATATTTTTGTAAAAATTAGCTATTTTTCATACTAATTTCAGGGTGCTGATTTTAAAATTTTTTCACCTCTAGGCGAATTAAGATAATAAAAAAAATTTTTCAGCATATTATTTCAGAATATATTACCAATTTTTGCCGAAAAAGGAAATAGAGTCGAGGCAAAAAATCAAAAATACAAGCGTAAATATATTTTTAAATGTAAAAGAGATAAATTAAGTGAGTAAGCTGTTTTTTTCTTTATCTTGTCTAGAACAGAAATATAAAAATCTTTGAAATCGGACTTCACTTGTAGAAGTTATGATTTTTTGGAAATTTTTACATACTCGAGGTAGTCAAATTTGACACCCTCTAGCTTATCTCGTCTTATCACAGGGTGACTACAAGATGATTTTTCTGAAAGCTTAGGTCCTCCTCTACAACTCTCCCATACAATTCAATTCGATCCGACCAGACTTTCAGAGGCACTTGCATTTATCCAAAAGCAAGGAAATTATATTCTCTAATTTCTAACATAATTTTTTTATTATTGCACTATAAAATTCATCAGTAAATTCTAAATTATTTAAATTGTATAAAATTGTTGCTTAAATCCTTAATTAATAAAAAAAAAATAATAATTTTAAGTGAATTCAATTATTGTTTCAAATTTCATTTTGTATTATACTTATATGCAAATTGGATTTCCTGCATAGATGTATTTATAAGCGTTTTATAGTCTTCTTTTTTATTCTTATTTTCAAATAAATTGCTTTAAAAATCCAATGCAAGTATTTGTTTCTATTGTTCTACTTAGTACCAGAACTGCACATTAATTTAACTTATCAAAACCAATTATTGAATATTTCAATTCATTTGGTTATTACTAGATTTATTTATGTATTTATTTATATATTTTTTCAATTTAATACACACAACAAATATTTACACTGGATTTAAGGGATTTATGAATATTTTTTCTGTTATACCCTACACAAGAGAGGACTTTGCGGAAACTATATGTTAATTGTAATAGTTGTAACGTGCAAAATAATATTTATATTGTTATATTGATATAAATTATTTGTTTTCCTGAATTCTGAAGGACAACACTAAGAGAGCAATTGCAATTGTCAATAAAATGTTTATATGATATAAAATATAAAGTGTAAACAAGTGAAATAACTAGCGAGCTAGAGAATAACAAACAATAATTATTATAATTGCTATTATAGGACAATATGGATATTAAATAATAGAAACAAATTTTAGATTACGACGGATCACATTTTTTAAATTATTTAAATAAAAGTGCAAAATAGTCCTTTAAATACTCCTTTAAAAATTCCTATAATATCCTTGATAATTCCCAACAAATATTTTCCAAAAAAGTATACATCGACAATTCCATTAAAAAAAGTCCAAAAATTTACCGACTATCTTTCGATTTTCATAAAATTTAGTTTACGAATATATATATCAATTTCAGTTTTTAGTTTTGCGAAATTTCAAAAACTCGCGATTTTATTTTATTTTCTTAAAAACCTAAGAAATTCTCGAAAGTATATAACTTTAAATAATAATATTTCTTGAAAGCTTAATGGCGTTTGAATTGTGATTACATTAACTTCAATATAAATATTTCACAAATAAAAAAGATTAAAAAAATTACATTTTAATGCAATTGCATTTTGTTAATGCATTTTTCATTTAATGTGCTACCTAAAATTTTAGTTTTTTTTTTATAACATATTCGGAAAGTATGGAATCTTTTCATTAAAATAAAAATTTAAAATTTTTGGGACGCACATATCTACTATGCACTATTTGGCTTTTTCTGAAACCAATTCATATTTTTTATATAAAAATCCTGTGGCAAAAAGAAAACACTAGATAATTGATTTTTACTACTTTTCAGGAGAACGTTTTTAGGTTTTAAATTTAGGTATAAAATTTTGAATTATATACAGTGTAAATATATCCGCAATTTGTATGAAATTATTTGCTAGATTTTTAAAACCGATAAAATTAATATTTTATTTAAATAATATCTCAAGTAATACATTTTTTCCGAAATTAAATTTTAAAATATATCATAAATATGTTGAATTATGTGCTTATTCCATTTCCAAAATACTATGAAAATAAAATTTATTCCTTAAAAAACTTCATATTTGAAATAAGTATGTGAAATTTAATCATGAATTTCAATGTATGAAATATGGAAAAAAGTGTATGTTAATTTATAAAATTTTTAGATTTCGAAAAAAAGTAAAATCCTATAAATTATGTTGTTGTGCAGACTATCTCCTAAAGTAATGAATAGATTTTTGTACAAATTTACATAATATGTAAAGAATTATCACAATTCTTAATAAAATGGAAAATGACATAACTTAAGTTATGAAGTTTTTCCTTTTGGCCACAGACTTATTGGCCGTATTTAAAAAAAAAAACACTTAAAACAGACTTACAAAGCATTGTTAGGCAAAATTTGACAAAAATGTATTCAAAAACTACTGTTAGCTTAAAATACATTTCGTAAACTATTGTTAAATACAAAAAAAAAAAAAAAATGTAAAGTAGCTTTACTCCTACTTTGAACCTATTTTAAAAGTTTTTGTCTTATCCAATTTTAGATTACAATTTACTTCAGATATACACCCAAAAATAAAATAGACGTATCAGGATATCCTTGGATTAAGAGATTATTCGATTGCCTATACGCTAACCTGATGCCCGCAATCGCTTTTTTTTCTATTCCGTGTTTACCGTTTTTCTGTTACGCCAAATCAAAATTAAATGTGTTTACCTAGTAGAATGAGATGCTCTTAAACCAATTATCAATTTCGCTTTACAAATTGAAAGTTTCGTTCATGTTTTTGCATAAAAATTCATAAAAATTTGTAAACATGAATTAATAAAATAATTAAATTAAATTAAAAGGTTAACGAATAATGTATTCCAACACTAACAAATAAAAAATTAAAGAAAAACTGAAAATGATTGCCTATATAAAATAAAAACGTTGTATTAGTTAAAGTGTTGTTAACAATTGTTTTTGAATACACTTCTTTTAATAATGATTTAAAAAATGTTTGTTAACTATTTTATATTAAAAAAATATTTCTTTTTTTTTTTGTGAATACGGCCGTATATCTTTCTGGTATTATTTTTAAAATATGAGTAGGTTTACATATTTTATTTAAAAAATGTATTAAGGTACTTTTTGAAAATTTATTAAAAATAGTAATTCTTTATATACTAGACTAATTAATATTGCAATTTATAATAAAAAAATAAAATTTAAATATACCTAAAGAAAAATTTTAATTTAATGGATTCACAATTGCCAAAAGCGCATTTATAAATTGAATAGGTATTTTGAAAATATTTTGGAACGAAAATCATATTTTGGAGAAACTACTCCAAAAAAGACAATATTTTATATACTTTTTAAATTATACAAATCTGTCAATAACTTCAAGAGATATGAATATTAAAGTTTGTTAACTTTTATACAAATTAAAATATTTTTTTCCAAAAAATAAAAAAAAAATTATAATTTTTATATGAAAAATTTGGAACATGATTTTTTTAGAAAGTGTATTTTATGCATAGTAGAAATAGAATCTTTCTTATTTTTGAAATGATCATGTTAAAGCCGACATAAGCACAATTTAAACGTCGTTTAAATCATTGAAATTTATAAAGCGTTCCTAGGGATATTGCTTTTTCAAGTTTTTTTCCGACGTTCTTTTATGGTGTTTATGGAGTTTCAAATATTAAAATTATTACTGTAGTGTCTACAATGACTTTAAATTCTTATTAAGAGCAACATTTTAAAATTTAATAACTAGTTTCTGTATTGTAAACTCATTGCTACTGTTTTTAGTGCTTCTTAAAAGTTTGGACGCGGAAAAATATTGAGTCAGTGCTAGGTGCTTTTTAAAAGTTTTTAGTAACATTGAATTTAAATTTTTTAATAGTTCACAAATGATTTTTAATATCGGAAATTATTTGTATTAAGCTATGCTCACATTTGATCAAAATTGCGTGACCACTAGTTTTACAAAAATATTGTTTGTCAAACAAGCTTTGATAAAATGTCAGCTATGATTAGTGATAAGTAAAAAAATATTTTCCCATTAAAAATTAAAAATTATGAAATATTTTATATAGTGGTTACATCATTTTGGTCAAATATTTGACTAGTGTGAACGTACCTTTATGCGAAAAATAATTAAGAAAATATTAAAATAAAAGTAAAAAAATATTTTCCCATTAAAAATTAAAAATTATGAAATATTTTATATAGTGGTTACATCATTTTGGTCAAATATTTGACTAGTGTGAACGTACCTTTATGCGAAAAATAATTAAGAAAATATTAAAACAAAAGCCTTGCTACAAAGTGACATATATTTTATTATTTAATTTTTATTTAATTAGTTTTAATTGAATTCCTTAATTTATGCTTTCGTATTTATACTTATTTTAGTAAGATTACTTCATATTTACAGTTATTTGTTATTGCTTCAAAGAGAAAATCTATTGCAGCGAATATCGTGATCGTCTATTTTAATTGTCTAAATTTGTGAAAATAATATTTAACCCGGGACGTCAAATTTTCTTTTAAAAGGACTTGAAAGTTTCAAAGAATACACATTTAAAAAAAATGTAGAATATTTACGAACATTATATCAAATCAGTATGGTTGTCAAATGAAAGCTAAGAATCCCTGCAATATAATAATATTTATTTTTAAATATATATAAGTTTGCAACAACCATTATTACACGTGGAAATATTGTCTTATAAACATGGTAAAACAGTGTACTATTTTTTTTCCGGGATGTCAAAGTTGCAGTCAAAATGACTTTAAAATATCCAAAGATGCGGAAAGTTTTAAGAATATTATAATACTTTGTATAAACGATATTTTTTTAACATTTAGTGTATATATCAATTTATTCATGTGTGAAAATTTTTTTGGGAAATTGTTGCACGGTGTTATAAATCGCTTTAAATCTCAAAGTAGATAAAATTGCGTTATTATAGAACACATGTAATTCGATGTTGAAAATTAAAATAAGGAAAATACTTTAGTGCTTTTTTTTGAAGACCCACGCATATTTTACGTAGTTTTGGTGCTTTTTAAAAATAAAAGGTTGACAACGCTGATAGGTTTAGTGAGACTTCGAATATGCAAAACCAATATAGGAAGAAAACAAAAATTTTCGAACACCCGACGTACCTCACCATCTCCGATTTCGTTGAAATTCTGTATATGATATACACTCACTACGTCAATGCAAAATTTTACATACTTAAAAATTCTCAAATTCATTGTAGTTTAGCTTTTACCGCGATTCAAAGTTCAAGCTTTTCAGATTTTTTTAATACATGAATTTTAAATATATATATCTTCGGACCTGTCAAGGATATCTTCCACTTTTATAATTTTTCTTTAAAATATTCCTTAGTATATTGCGAATAACATATAAAAATTTTAGATTTGGACCATGAGAGGATGCTATAAAAATAAATTTTTGGTAAAGAAAAACTCATTTGTTTCAGCAATAATTTGAATATTTTAATATATTTTTGTTTTGTGTATGAAAACATGTGAATAGATTTTTTTGTAATCAATATCGTATATAATAAATCTAAAAAAGTTTGGATTTTCACTGTAACGAACAGATTCCATATATTCAAAAAATGCTTAAAAAACATAAATCTAAGGTGGCATATTCAACGAAAATTGCATCTAAAATTTTAATAATTTTCCAAATCTTTTAGATGAAGACGACAACAATTCAATTTAAATGCAGTTTGAAAATTGGACGTGATGAGTTCAAAAATTGTGTTTTTTCTTTTGTTCGAAAATTTTGTTTTCTCCCCACAGCTATCTTCAAAATAAGTGTATTTAAATTTGATGTAATTTGAAAGACTTTGAATTGTATTTGAAAGTTGAAACAACAAGAGTTTAATAATTTACTATCCGACATGGGATTTTCCAATTTGGATTCATGTGATCATGAAGTTTTTAACTTATAAATCACTCTTTTTGAATTGATTATATTTATATTTTAATATAAAAAATTAATGAAGTTTCATTACATTTATCTGATTTGGTTTAATAAAATACAAAAAAGTTTAATTCAGATTATCTTTAAGTCGTGCGCACCTTATTTTTTAATCCACTCAATAGTTTCGGAAATATTAAATATTAATGCAAAAAAAATCAAATTTTTAACAAATTTCTAACAAAATTTATTTTTATTTTTAAATTGAAAACTACCAAAAAATGCATTTTTTCTTTTTTATCATAAAGTTTCATATGTTACAATTAAAACAAGCTATATTTTACTAAAATCGATACATAAATGTGGTATATTTTCAAACTAAATTATATAATCTAAGGATATTTAAGGATAAAATGTATTTTTAGGATAATTTTGGCATTATTAGGCACGAAAAGTTAAAACAAAAAATCTTACTGGAATTGCTAAATAATATTCTATCAATTGATACCCACATTGACAGTGTTTAGTAATTAAAATAATTTTAAATAAAATATATGTCTGAGTTCACACAAGGCAATTTTTCTGATTTCGAGTCAGAGAGAGAGAGAGAGAGCAAAAGGGAAAAAACTTGCCTGTTTAATTGTATGTAGGTAGTTAATAGCTACAAAAGGGGCGTGACTTTTGATCTATTTCTGAAAGATTCATCTAAATTTTGATTGCATTAAGACAGCACTGTGAAACCTTTTAGTTTTCGGTAATGACAACTGCTTACTTCAGTTATTACTTGATAATGAGGTACCATTATTTTTTATAGTAAATAGTATATATAAAAAATACACCAAATAAATATGTGAGTACTTCGTAGTAAAAAGCACAGTAATATGACATTCGCCTGGATCAGTTGGCTAGATAGAAATAAAAGATTTTTGGTTCAAATCTCAACGACGAAAATTTTTTACCTTGTTATTTGTTAAAATCTACAACAACCCATGAAAAAACTATTTACTTTTGCTCATTTTGTAAGTAAGAGTTGTGAATTATTAATCTGGTTAATCGTCCAAAAAATAACTAGTGTTTATTCGTCTCCAAGATTACTTGCTAATTTACTAAGTAAGCAAAGTTTTTGTTGGACTTTTTAAAGTTAGTAGGTCACTATTTTAGTCGGTTTTGTTTAAAGAAAATTTTTTTATTTGTTCACTATTTTTTGCCATTTTTATTATTACTTATTTTTATGTTCTATTGTCTGCCTATTTTTCATTTTTTATTTTATTTGTTGAATATTTCTTTCCTGCAATGTTTGTGTTAATTTTTTGTCACTAAATCTGTTGTTTATAGTGGTTTGAGTTGGAATATACATATATTTTTTTTTTTGCAAAAAATTTTACATAACTTTTGCCTGGTACATGTAGATGTATTTCGATACGATTGTAGTGGTGATTCCGTATGTATGGACATATTATTAGTAAAACCACTAAATATCACAGCGTTGGCTTTAAACGAAGCTTTGACACCCTGTAGTAGAAATTAGGGATACCAGTCCCGAAATCCCAGGATTTCTCAGAACTGAATCTCAGGATTGGATCAAAGAAATTCCGGGATTTAAATTTCGGGTTTTATTGACATAAACACAAATCAAAAAACGAAGTTAAGGCTAGACAGAACATTGAAACATTTACAAAAAAGAAATAATAAAATCTAAAATACTTAAAAAGTCAACATCTTGTACCCACACCCTCAATAAGAGCTGAGGAAAATTATGATCAGAAACTTATAATATAAAGCATTAAAATTTATTTTTGTACAATGCATTCATATATTGTCACCTTAAAGTGGGAACAAAAAACTTTCTAAATTCAAAATTATTGTACTACAAACAACATTTTTATGTTTTTAAACCTTTAATATCTCAAATATATTAGTGAAGAATATTTTTATTTGTGTTAAATATTTTTCAAGTTATGTGGGTTAAATTTTTTTTGATGCGTATTTTCTAAAACCAAAAATGCGTAACATCAATGCAAATTTTTGCAAAAATTACACTTAATAAAATTTTGATGTTTTCTTGGTAGCAAATGAAGTATATAGTATAAAATAAGATTATTTTATGAATTTTATCATTATTTTCTGTAAAAAGAGGAATTTATTTTACTAAACAAATAACTTTGAAACAAGAAGAAAATAATTCTTTTTCCTAACTTGTTTCCTAAATTTAAAAAAGCTTTTTGTACCCTTCACCACAGATGTAAAGGATAGATATAAGTTTGTTTTTAAATTTGCAATTTCTACAATATTATTCAAAGACAACAAAAAGTATATATTTTCCGGATCCTTATTGATAGGGAAGTCAATAGAAAGCCCCAGTTATCGGATATATATGTTTTATATATCAAATTGTAAGGAATATTACTTAGAAAGACGTTAGTGAAAATCAATAAAATCGGTCTATTAATGGGTGAGATATCGCCAAAAAACCGAAAAGACCTCTAAAAACATATTTATTTTCGACTTTTATTAGCACCTATGTAAGCTAGCGACAGAAATGCATAGAAAAACGAGCAGAAAATTCGGAATCTTTTTTTGGAATGTTTTTGCGGAAGAAATGAATAAAATCGGTTAATGAGCAACTGAGATGTCAAAACGCATTTTTGGACTTTCTGAAGCTTCTATATATGCTTCGGTATTCGTTTTTGTAAAAATATGTTGTAAATATTTATTATTTATTAAAAATATATACACACAAACATATATAAAAAGCATTGCAATGACTTACAGTGTTGTTGATGTTTGTATAAGCAAGCAGTGGTTGTGTGTTGTATATACATACACACAACATTTTTTTTATGTATACTTGGACGTTTTTTAGTCGGAAAAAGAAGAATATCAATGAATCGGTGTTGTTGTTTTTTTTTGTATAAGCAAGTGTCTACAAACAATCTTATGTATCAGAAGCTGTCAGTGTGTTGTTGTTTATTTAAGGAATCAACACTTGCTATGATAGTTTAATTTCGTGTTTACATTTTTGTAGTTTGGAAAATAATGTAAATTATTTTTGTAATTATAAATATGAAAATATGAAAGCATACTTTAAGGCGTTAAGGTGGAGAAGGGCATAAAAGAAGGGCATAAAGACAGCAGAATAGAGCTCTCTAACTTGTTTATTTTTAGTAACTTGTAAACCTAAATTTATTAAAGAAAAATTGTTTTACGTTTTTAACAGATGTGATTTTTCGTTCTTTTGAATCGTGCACTTGTTGATATGTTGTTTTGAGTTTCTTTAATGTAGTTGTTATTTTTGTAGAGATAAGTCTAAAAATTTGTGATTATATGTAATTTGGAAAAGTAAAGTATATTCCATCAAAAATTCAAATTTGAAAATTTTGATGTTACTTTGCTTTGCAGTTTCGTTGCCGATATTCATGCAATTGTTATTTGTTTCCTTCAAATCTGCAAAACTCATAAAACTTGACATAAATATAGTGTAGATTATTAAATATTATTCACAGTCAGGCACGGATCTAGCGCTTATTTTTATTGTGAAAAAATCTCAATTTTAATTATTAAAACTTTATGTTGATTTAGTACATTTCTGTCGCCCAAAAAACTCTATATTTTACACCAATTCTCGATTTTTTGAAATACAAACAAAAAAAAAATAAATAAATAAATAAAATTATGCTCTTAAAAGAAAAATTTCTGGGAATCTTAAATAGATTTTTAAGGTTTAAATTGCGCTATTATTATTTTACTGACGTCCTCTTAAGAATTTAAAATTAAATTACTTTAAACATAAATTCATGATATATTTAATATTTAAAATTACTGAATTATAATTTGAATCTAGTCAGGTAAAAGAAATCTCTGTACTAAAAGTATATTAAAAATTATGAAAAAATACAACTTCTTGAAATTAAAAAAAAATCTGGAATATGTAAAATTCACAGAAAATTAAAAAAATAAAAATAAAATAAAGTAAGTTACTTTCATTGATCCGAAATATATATTTCGTATTTTATTTTCAAACTGAATAAAATCATCAAGGCTTGAGTAAAATTATTTAAATATTTCGCTGTGCATACGAAAAGTCTTATGTGTTTTTCAACATGCGAAAACAAAATTTTTATATTTTGTATGAAAGTCTTTTGATTACTTCGGAACTAATGCAGATTTTTGAAAATAGATTAAAACTGAAAATGAATGATCAATAGGTAAATAATTCGGAAAATTACTTTTCAAGTTCTAAAGCAATCTTCGAAATTTTCTTGGGAATATCTGCAGTTTTTAATGCTTTTTAGTCACATAGTAGGGAATTGTTTATTTTTGAACTCGAAATAGTTAATGACGTGAGGTTTTTTTTCTACATAATTTGAAGGAAATCGAATTGGATTAAGGTTTTGTTAAAATTCGTAATTTTCAGATACGATTAACTTGATAACTTAAAAGTTAAATAGCATTCACAAGCCTTAATGACAGAAAATACATTAATATTTGAAATCGGATGAGAAAGAAATTTAGCAAGCAATACAATTTACAAATTTACTTGCAAAATATGCGCTTCACATGAAAATTGTCAACGATATATTGTGTCCAGCTACCAGAGTTTTTAAGCTGTATGAGATCCTACAAAAAATATTATCTTTAGTTTATTTTTATTGTAGTCATCCTTAAGGATTTTAAACATTCATCTTTTTATTTCACCGATATCTTTCAAGTTAAGGGACTTACTAACTTATATTCCAACAATTTCTCATTACCAGAAAAATAACTAGCTGTTGCTCTATGTTCAAAGAAAAATTCGTTTCGACAAAATGTATAGAAAACAACAAATAAATTTAATATTTCATTGTTGTTTTCCATAAAAATATTCGAAACGAATTTTTCGAAACGGGCAGTAAAATTATTAAAATAAAATAAAAAGTATATTCAAAATTATTTATTTTATAAAAAATATTTTCTTCATGAAGCTGAAATTTTTAAATTAAATTTTTTAGTGCAATTTAAATATATTTGTTTTAGTGACAAAGCTATCACTTTAAGAAATATTATGAAATAAATCAAATAAAATTAAAAAAAGAAAGAAAAAAATGATAATTCTCTATTGGAAAAATATAAAAATGCATAAAAATATTGTGGTTATTTAAAAATTTCAAAAATCACCTACATTTCCATATTTTATTAAGTAAATGCTAATTTTTAAAATCTTTTAATTTTATATTATAATTTCAAAGAAAATTTGTAAAAAGAATTCATTCTGCCTTTTTGTTTTTTCGATAAACTGTTATTATTATTATTATTATTATTAGTATTATTATTATTATTATTATTATTATTATTATTATTATTATTATTATTATTATTATCTTTATTATTATTATTTTCAAAATAATTGATCCTTTTTTTATTTTCCATTTGTAACTTTGTTCCACCTTTTTTATATTTTTGTTAGTTGAAAAATTAATTTTAGGGTAGGTGGTTGTTTGGAGGAATTACATTTCCCTCCGTGGATCCATGCCTGTTCACAGTTAAATTTGAACTGCATTAAATTTATATATTCTTGGTTTTGTATGGAAAATTATTTTTTTTTTTTTTAATTAATGAATTTATTTTATTGAAATATGTGTAATGAAATCCACATTTCCTATATTTATAATGTGTTTTAATATGAAATATAAATCCCGAATATCGAAATCTTGAAAAATCTTTGGCTTGTATAAAATTATTTAAGTATTTCGCTGTGCAGATGAAAGGTTATGGTTTTTCAACATGCGAAAACATATTTTTTATATTTTGTATGAAAGCCATACAAAATTATACACATAAGTACGAGTATTAATCCTTTTGATTACTTCGGAACTAATACAGATTTTTGAAAATATATTAAAACTGAAAATGGATGATCAATAGGTAAATAATTCGGAAAATTACTTTTCAAATTCTGAAACTATGTTAGAAATTTTCTTGGGAATATTTAAAGTTTTTTATTTTTTTAAGCCATACAGTAGGGACCGAACAACGATCTTTAAATGATATAAATATGTGCTGTAGAATTTTTGAAATACAACTAGACCCACCCAAATCCAAGTTATTTTATGAAAATCCCGGGATTTGAAATTGTAAAATATCGAATACCGAGATTTAATTAAACTCTGTCTAAACCAAAGATTTTAACATGTTACAAACATTACGACAAAAATATCACACTTTTTCATTTATGTTGCAAGTAGGCTTTTCTAAAAAAAGCCATATCTCATGTTATAAAACACAGTTAGTTGTTGACAAGGAAAACTAGAAACAAAAACTATGCAGCCATACGAATGTAAATGTATTTTTTTGCTTTATTATGTTGGTTACATTGATACAACAATGACAATGTATACTAGTAGTTTATATTGCGAAAATAAAAAGGGAGCAATTGTGGAATTCTATTAAAAAAAAAAAAAAAAAAAAAAACATTTCATTTGGTTTGTAATAATTTCTATGTGTTTTTCATCTAGTTACTCTATTGTTTCTATGTCTATGTATTATACATTCTACTTACGAGTGTCTATGTTAGTTTCCACTGGATATTGTCCCATACATCCTTTATATCCCTTACATAAGAATATAAATGTGTGCATTAGTTTTAGAAGAGTACTCTATTACTTCAAACACTATTCACCATCATGCATTTAGACATTTTTCATTATACTCGCAGTCTTTTTGCAATTATTTTCTGTGTTTTGTTTTTTTTTTAATGTTGTCATTTGTTATTTATGTTTAAGGTTTTTCATTTATAGTATTACAACGCGTTACTTTTTATTTTATTTTTTTTTAATCAAATAAATTTTGATTCCTTGAACTCTTATTAGTTAAATAAAAAGTTTTAAGAATTAAAGGTATGATTGCATGAAATAACTTATTTTTTGTTATACTTCCCTACAAGCAAAATAATACGAAAATCATTCGAATTCGTATTGTCTTGAAGAAAAAATTTATTGCCGCAATAATCATATTCGTTTTGGGGAAGTTTCCCCACCGGGAGAAATTGTGCATCACAGGCAATACATCTAAGCAATAAGAAATCAATACGCCTGGAAAAAAATAGGCAATATTGCTAGATAATAATCTACGTGAAAAAAAGAAGATATCACCAGATAATTTTCTGAAATATGTAAAAATATATAGAAAAATTGTCACTCAATAAATCTTGAAATAATATAATAAGGAATATTTTTACATCTTGTAAATCATGCATGCACATAAATTTTAACGTCATAAAGTACGAAAACTAAAACGCTCACATAAAATATAAATTTTTTGCTAAAAAGCAAATAAATTTCTTCAATATTTTTTTATTTTTGAACAATTTTTCGACAACTGAAAAAATTGTGACTGAAAAATTAAAGTATCATCTTCCAGATGATCTCAATGGGACATCAGTTTATTGAATGAAAAAATGACGACATTTTGGGGACAAAACTAAAAAAAAATTAAAATTTTATATATTTTTTGCTGTTTATTACCTAATTTTCTTGGTGATTTTCGTCCAAATAATAAAAAGAAGATATTGCGTAAATTTCCCTTGGAAGATATCTTCTGAATGTTTGTAGGGTTATTACCAACTTAACTTTAACATTTTAGGTCGGAAAAAGTCGAAAAGCCAAAAAAAGCCTTTTTCCTTTTATAGGGAGTAAGTCGCCTTAATATAAATGGTACATCGGAAAATAATGTCATTTAAAAATTTTGCATCTCAATTTCAATTATATATACATATGGGCATTTTTTCGAACTCATTATCTTTTGGGGTTGAAATGAAAATAAAAGAAAACTTTTAATGGAACATTAATGCTATTTAGTACCAATATTAACTGGCTTTAGATAGATAAAAAGTGGCTCTAAGCACTACGACCCATAGGATTTTTTGTGCAGCCTTTAAGTTCACCAATTCTTTGATTCAACGTACGAATTCGTTGTTTCAAAGATAATATTCATTGAAATTCAATGAAATATTTACCGCACGTATGAACGGTATAAGAATAAATATATAAATAAATAAAAACATATCATAAATAAATCAATTCTTTGATTCAACATATTAGTTCACTGATTTAAAGAACAAGTTTATATTTTTAATAATAAAATAATATATTCGTTGAATTTAAAGAACTTATACGTTCGTTCAATAAACTTGAACGTTGATTTAGAAGAACATAAAGAAATAAAATATAAAATATGTCATAAATACCAAAAGTCTTTTATACCGTTCACAACTTTACCAATAAATAACCCTACACCATTGCGTACGTACATAAAAATTCGAGACGGGGTCTAAATATGGGTCCCGTGGCCAATATCTTTATAAAGCATACCTATTTATTATATTATTTTGCTTACGTTTATATGAGATTTATGCACTTTAGGGTGGTTCCCGAAAGTGGTCCTTATACAGAAGCTACATTCAATAATATTTGTGACAAATATTAATTTCATACCAACATTAGAATATTATTTGTGAACATTAAATTGATTTTCGGAACAGGCATTTATATGGGAGCTATGGTCAATTATCGACCAATCTTTATGAAATTCGGCATAAAGATTTATACTGATATAAAATTTATTTTTGCTGAATTTCATTTAAATATTGTTATATATAAGCCATTTATGATCGTAAAACCCCTATATCGGGAAGTTATTTGCATGGGCGCTAGGTGAAATAATGCACCAATTATAATCAACTTCAATAGGTCCCTGTATAAAAGAAAACAATATTCTAAATTTTATCCAATTATCTTAAAATTGTGACCTGTATTTTGCGCACTAGGTTTACATGGACAGCCAGTCAGACGAATGGACCGACGGACAGACCTTGACAAATCGACTCAAAAGTGATCCTAATATTTTCTGTGTGTTACAAACATCATCGAACATCATAAACACATAATACCCTTGCAACCTTTGTGGTGTGGGGTATAAAAAAGTAATATGTATGTTACAATTTTTTCCATATAAACAAAAAAAAAAAAAAAAAAAAAAAACTGATAAATTCTGTTCACAACTAAACAACGTATAAGCATTCGACTGCACCAAAATTTAAGGACTTTTGAATTTTGATCGTAATTCCCCGTAGAATCGTTCGTTGGGTTGAAAAAAAGATATTGCGTGAAATGTTAGTAAAATCGGATATCGTTAACCCGTGCCGAATCGGACCTGAAGTTTGTATGGTGCGTTTATATGGGAAAATATGGCTTTTTTACAGTTTTTGTAAAATTTTAGATATTAAATACCTTGCTTTAAAACAAAATATTAAAAAATCTTAATATTAATTAATATTAATTAATAAAAACGTTTGAATTTTATGATAGTCATTTATTAAATTATTAAAAATCTTTAAAATAATGCAATGCAAGTAAAATTAAACAAAAGAATTAATAAAATTCCAACTTTTATTGGAGGAATGAAACTTGGTACATAGTTTCACCTTGGCGTCTTATACAGCTTTTTAAAATCACCGATAATTACGTATAAATAAGATTTTTGAAACCTTTTTCATATCATTCTATCGAGGCGTCTTATCGACTTGGGATGGGACACCAATCAAAACATTAAAGAGTTTGACAGATGTCTTAAAAATAATCTTTTATAGAACAGCTCCTGTACAAACTACTGTACTGTATATACAAAAGCATCGAGACGATTAAAAAATATCATCATATACGAGTATTTAAAATTCCTAACAACCAAATGATTTTGTATTAAACATGTCTCCGTAAACTGAACTGAAATTCTTAAAACGTTTTTTTTATGTATTTGGATTATAGTTTTTTTAAACGATAGAATGAGACCAAATAGTTGAAAATTGATTTTACGTTATTTTATTTTTTATATTTTTTTATTCGCAAGTTTTTCTTTTTTCTGATATTTTTAAGCTGCCGATTTTTGCCAAAATCCTTTTGTCAATTACATTAACAACATAATAACATAATTTCAATATAAAGTTGTTTCAATATAAATTGAAAAATTATTTGGAATATTTTTTCTGTATAATTTTTGTTTTTGGGAAAATTATATAATTATTGTAACGTTCTTATAAGCCATCAGATAGTTAAAGGTAAGATAAACTAAAGTGAGGGATAAAGTAAGCTTTATCTGCTTTTTGATTATTATAATTTGTATTTCAAGTAAATTTTATAATTTTTATAATACGGTAATGTCTAAGCAAAAATCGATTACTTTGGCCAGTTAACTTAATGGCAGCATGAAAAATTTGAACGTAATGGTCAGTAAAGACAATATAAACAAATATAAAAGAAGAAAATTTAAAAAATAAATGAGTTAAAAGAAACTAAACCTCAACGGAGGCAAAAGTATAAATATAGACAAAATTACTGAAAACTGCGCTGGAATAATATGTTTTTATTTACTTGTTTTATAAAGCAGAAAATATGGCAGCTCTTGGGTATATTTTTAAAAAGTTTTAGCATCAAAAATAGAATAACGTAAAAATCTGAGACACAATTTTTAACATAAATTACGAAAGGTAATAATTTTATTTGTATAAAATGTTTAATTTTTTATTCTTGGAAATGGCGTTATAGTTTTATATTATTTCATTTTTCGTTAATTCATTACGATTTATAATGCTTCATTTTGTTTTATTTAATAAAAAATATTTTTTTTATAAGAAATCATGGCCCGATAATTCCTGGAAAATTTATTTTTTTCCCCGTTTTCCGGAAAAGAAATATTGCGGAAAATCCCAAACCCTAGTCAAAATTGAAAAGTCAGTAAATTTTAATGCAGTCTAATAATAGTGTTGTCAGTTTAGCCTTTTTAAGGCTAAATCTGGCCTTTTTATTTCGCTTTTAGCCTCAAAAATTTCCTTTTAGCTTCTAGCTTATTTTCTAGCCTTTTCTGATTTTTTAAATTGCCTTTAAAAAGTCTAAAAGTTTAATTTTATTTTTACAGAATCATCTATTTAAGCGTTTTTGTGTATTAATTCGGACAAAAAAAAAATCGAGATTATTTATATTTAGCAAAAATTATCGGCTGCGGCGCTAAAATGAGTTTTCTAAATAAATTATAACTTAATTCGTCATATAATTTAACTTATTCAATTAGTATATTTATTTTTTAATAAACTTTTTTAACCATAGAACTGTTTATGAATATAATTTACAAAATTTTTATAAAAATGAAAAGTCACCCAAGAAATTGGAAATTCTAATCAAAAAGGCATTATAATTCAAAAATTACGAAAAATCACTTCAAAATATTGGGTCATTTTACGTATGAAATATAAGGTCGATTTGTCATTGGGTCATCAATATTTTTTTTTTTTTACTGAAAGTCAACCTACCACGAAATTCGTAAAAACGAACACTTTAATTCGTAAATTATTTATTGAAAAATAAAAAGTTTTTTTATTAAAATAACCTCTAAAAATTTCAAACAAATAAATTGTTAGAATTAAAAAAAATTATTTGGATTTAAACAGATATCCAAACAAGTAGTTTTATTGAAGCAAAATGTTTGTATTAGAGAAATGTCCATAACTCAAATAATTTAAATTATGAGATTTATGAACGATTTTATTACATAAAAATAAAAAACAGTAATGGAAATATATTTTAAAGTTAATTAATATAATTATTGGATTTGTATTTTGTTTTTGAAATTTGAACGTAACTCCCCCTAGAATCTCAACTGAAATTTGTATGGTGCGATTATATGAGGACAAAATGACCTTTTTACAGTTTTTATAAAAATTTAGCTATTAAATAATTTGCTTTGTGATAAAATGTTAAAAACTCGTTATTTCCACATAATTATGTATAGTGAACTAAAAAAGTTTAAGTACATCTTCCGTTTTCATATTAGCGCTTACAATTCGCATAATTCTCTTAACAAAATCAATTCTCTCTGACTTGATATACACCAAATGGTACTTAGTTTTTACAATTACATTTTTTTTTAGTCCCGTTAATTGTATAGGAGCAAAGTTATAAGCAAAGTAATAATAAAATTATATTTGGAAAATAAGTCATTACGTGAAATTCAAAATATTTGTTCTCCAGCGTACAAACTATTATTACTTCATACTTATCTAACGGAAATTTGCACGATAACCAAGATCTGGTCGCTCGAAAAATGGAGGAACGACATATTGTTAACGCTGTAAAAGCTGATCCCAAAAATAGGCTCCTAAAAAACGCGAAAAATACAAGAACAAACCATAAGAAAAGTTCTCCACATATCTAGTTATAATGCCCGAATCCCTCTTAGAAAGCTTTTACTTACTGCTGCCACAAAAAAGGAATAGGCTGGAATTTGCAAAGGAATATTTAAATAAGCCAGATTCCTTTTTTGATTACGTTTTATTTAGTAATGAGTCTAAATATAATATTTTTGGACCGGATGGTGCCAATAAAATATGGAGAAAATCTAATGAGGAGATGCAGTTAAGAAATTTAGTACCAACCGGTTCATATCGAAAACACAATGGATAAACATGTATACTTGAACATTTTACGGAACAATTTTAAGCAAAGCACTTCGAATTGGGTTTAGAAGAATATAATTTCCTCCTCCAGCAAGGTAATGACCCTAAACACTCATAATATTTGGTCAATTGCATACACCCCTACAATCACCAGATCGGAACCAGATCTGAAGGATTCGAAAGCACGCAATTACTTCGAAGGAATCGCTTAAAAATGCATTGTCAACCGAATGGGAAAAATTTTTGAAAATGACACTAAAAATTAGTAAGAAGTATGCGTCGTCGACTGCAAGCCGTGATTGATGCGAGTGGAGGACCTACAAAATACTAAATTATCTTAATATTGGTATTTTTTTTTATCTTCATATTTTCTTATCTAGTGTACGTAAACTTTGTTTTTTTTTATAAACCTTAATTTATGTTTAAAGGAAAAGTCTGACTTTATTGTTAAAAAAAATCAGTTTTTTAAATTTGTTTTTCAAAATCATAGGTGTACTTAAGCTTTTTTGGTTCATTGTACCTAAAGAGACATGAACAGAAAACTTGGTTAAGAAAACGTTAAATTTATTACGAATTCCCCAGATCGTGTAAAGAACGCACAAAAAGATAATAAAATAAAATAAAAATAAAAAATAATTAGTTTTTTGAGAAATGTTATAATAGACATTCTAGGATCCTCAAAACAGGTCTAAGTATATATATAATTGTTTTCACCTATTTTTAGCAGAAAAATTTAACATTTTTGTGAATATTGCGGATAGCATGGAAAGAAAAGAATTGGTAACTATTGCTGCAAAAGGGGGTTCAAATTATCATAAACATATCCTAAATTCCTACTAAATTTTATATTTTTAATAATACTTGGATGGATCTTATAAAAAATATTGATTTTTTTAATTCCAGCTTTGCGATTTAAGAAATTAAAGCGTAAATTGTAAAATTATGAAAAAAAAATAAGTCGAGTTCGGTAAATCCCAGTCCTCGATCTTACGCATTTTTCCCTTTAAAATATTTTGTACTTAGTTATTTTTAAAATATATATAAATACTGTATGTTACTGTATGCCACCTTTTTTAAGCAAAAAACTGGAAAAATCGACTTTTTTCCAAAGTTTAAATTCAAATGAATATAACTTTGATTGTGTACAAATTTTTTCAACCTTTTTTTTCTGTGTACGATTTTGTTATTTGTTGTTAATAAAATAAAGGAATATTTCAAACTTCAAAAAACTTCACCAAAATAAAAATTTTAATCTTTGAAACCCAATATCTCGTAAACTAAAAGAAAAAAGATATATGTTTCGTACATCTTTTCAAGCAGATTCCCTTCATATAAAAATCTTTGAAATCGGTTCAGATATAACGAATCGGGACCGTTTTATAAAATGTTCATACCCGACTTTGGGACTCTGTGGACCCGCCTCCGGCAGGTCTATATGGTGCAAACTCTATTATTACTATGTGAAATTTCATTTAATTGGACCAGTCGTTCCGAAACTGCATAATTATTTCTATTTCATTTTTTGAATCGCACACTGCGAAAACTTAATTGTCAACATTCTCGTTTTCCTCTGATTTTAACCTAATTATGTAGAGTTAGTTGTAAAACTACCATAAGTTGGGAGCTTGAATTTTCTTCATATTAAATTTTCTTTATTTTTTTCACTTAAAACTTTGACGGCAGGATTAACGAGAAAGGAGAGCGAATACACAAATAATTGGAAAAAATCTAAAAATATAATTTGCGTTTTTTTCTTTTGCGAAAGCTATTCAGAGTTTCTCTAAAAATATTTTATTCTTTTTTTAATTTTTAGTATCAATCCATTTAGTTAGTATTAAAAATTGCAGGTAGTATTTACATTTGTTTTGAATTTCCTTATACAAATAAATGATAAATTTGACTTTTAAGTTATTATCTTGTAATTAGCAAAATTAAAAATTTCTTTGTTTTCATTTTATGTATTAAGCCGCATAAAAGTAACCAACTCCTTTAAACTAAATATATATTTTTTTAATATTTTTTCTATTTACATAATATATCTTTATGCATAAACACAACATTTATTTGTTTTTTCTTTAAAAAGGCACACATTTTTTAGTTTATGTAAAGAAATAAAATGAGCTTTTATATTAAGGTATATATGTACATAAATCCTATTTATGTACCCTACACTATGTATAAACATATATAACACATAAAAAATGATTAAGCCTTATAACTGTGAATAATTTAAATAGCAATTTGGTGTTATAATAAAAATATTAAAATACTATCATTCTTTAAATATTTTTTTGATTTACATTTTATAATTTTTTACTAATTTCCTATACCAAGCTAGTGACTATTAATTAAAAAGGAATTTTGTGTCACAATGGATTAAAAATACTTTAAAAAAAATATTAAAAAAGTACATTAGGGTGCACGAAATTCGTCTTTACTAAAAGATAGCCACATACGTATTTTTCTTTTTCTATATTGCCATTGTCTGCAATTTAGTCTGATCAAATGAATGAAAATCTACTTTAAAAATAAATTGCAACAAAGTGCAAAATCATGTTTAGTGTATTTAAATAAAACATGGCATTTTAAGCTGAAAATATTTCAAAGACAAATAAATAAAAAAGAAGCAGTTTTAAAATACTATTTTTGAAAGAAGGTTGTATTTGTTATTTCATTTTTTTATTCAGCTAATTTGTATAATTTTTTTCTTTAACATAATTTCCTTTAGTGTTACTTACACCTTTGGCATTTGATTTATATTCCTATTGTTTGCTGCTTTATTTATTTTAATTACTTTTTAATTATTTACATTAGTTGGTAAATTGAAAATTAACTCATTTACAAGGTGTTTATTAATACACGGTAAAGTAATTTAAATACTAATTTTCAACAAAATTTGCATTTTCTGAATTTTGAAGAGGTGTGTGTTATTCATTTATAAATTTATAAATGCGTAAAAAGTTATTTTACCAACATTTTCATGTCATATTACAAAGTACCTACCAGCAACCACTAATACCACTTAAAATATAATAAACATTATCATCGTCAATGATAAATGTTAGTGTTGCCAGTTTAGCCTTTTTAAATCTAGCTTTTTTATTTTGATTTTTGCCTCAATATTTTCCTTTTAACATTTAGAGTTTGCTTGTTTGATTATTAAAATTGCTTAAAGAGGCTAAAAGGTTTTTATTTCAGCAACTAATAAAATAATTTCTTATTTGCTATTACTAATTTTATTTTTACAGAATAATTTTTGTATATTTGGGCGCACCAAAAATTGAGATTATTTGTATTTAAGAAAAATTTTCGGATTAAATAAAAAATTGAAGTTTGTATTTTATAATAAGTTTTTATATCGGGTAATAGAAGATACAATTAGTCATCAATAACTATAAAATTTATTGTCATATATTATTTATTAGGCAGACGTATTTATAAATTTCTCAAAACTAATAAGAAAAATCGAAAAAGTAATACTTTTTTCTTGACTTATTTTTTTGGAGCATTTAGCCATTTTTGGCCTTCATTAAAGTGCAATTTAGCCTCTTTTATTCTCACCTCCTGACAACACTGATCGCCATTCTCATTAGCAATACCATTGGAATTATACACAATACATTAGAGTGGCACAAAAAAGTTGTTGAGGTTCTCAATGCTTACTTGATAGATACAATGCAATGAGGATGCAATTTCTTAAAACATATTTGGGCCCCCAAACTTACTATATTTCATTTAGTTGTTATAGAAACGAGTATAAAAAAAAAAAAATAAAATAAAAAACGTGCATAATAATGCTGCAATAAGATGTCATTCCTTTAATAATGAACCGAACCATTATGCGAACCTTTTATTTTTTTTTTAGCAAAATATTGGATTAAATGATCACCAAAATCGAATTATCTGTAATTTATAATTTGCTAGTTGCATTTACAATTTTAAGTTTAGAAGCGGGCGCTATATACCTCTCAGGAGCGAAGCTGTTGGGATTCAAAATAGGGTATCTCCGACATATAAAACTTTTAACCTCTTGTCAAATTTCAGTTTCTTATTTTGTTTCTTATTATACTTTTACATTTTCTTAAAGCCCTCGATATGCCTATGAAAAACATGCTTGTACGTGTTATTTATCTCTTATAGTTTTCAAGTTATTTGCGTTTGAAATTCGAACTATCACAATTTTGCCAAATCTTGATCCGGTTTTTTTTTTCAATATATGTCCCAATATTTTTGTCCGATTTTCTAAAATTTTTACCAAACTAGTTACAAAACAAAATTATCTATCGAACTAAAAAACTTGAAATCGATTTCTCTTACGAGTCAAAAAATAACCGATTTTGAAATCGAAAATTGAAAAATAATGATTTTTTGGGTTTTTTTTTTGGCCTCAAACGTATCTACACTCTTTCGTCTCTAGAATAAAATTTTGTTTAAGAATATATAATAATTTTACACTTTTTTGAAAGGTATTTTTACAGAAATGATTAGAAAATTAAAAACATATTCAAACACCTAATAGGACTAAGAACAAACCTTCCTGATCTATTTTATATTAAAATGTTCTAAAATCACAAAATCTAGTGTGTTTCAAAGAGTTTGTAAATGGCTTTTTCCAAACCTGCAGTAGATATGGACTTTCTGAGCAAAATTATAAAAAATGCCATTTTTGAGATTTTCGCCGATTTTCTGGGAATAGTGGGATTTATTTACAAAAATCTTAAATTTGTCCACACTTTACCATTTTAAATAACAAAGTCAATAATCGCTGAAAATTTCGTTAAGACATTTTAATAAACCAGGATTTTATTAGAGATTAAATATTTATAGTTTCTCCAAAAACCAATTTATTAAAAAAATTTTAATTTAATTCCAAAAATTAGAAAAACTATGGACTTAATAAACTTCGTGTCTAGCTGATATAGTTCATAATTATATACAAAAAGAATGAAGTCAATACTTTTTACTGAAACGAAACTAATATTTCATGAAAAATTGCCATTTTGCGTATTTTAGCGCAAATACAGCTTTGAACATTGAGTACGGGAACTTTTCAAATTTTTCTCGACATATTAAACTTTTAAGAATTGTAGTCTTGTTTCAATAAAAGCTCACGCACCCATCCGCAGTGGTACCAAAATGATTTTTTGGAAATAATTGCGAACCGTTGGAGATATCTAAATAAAATTTCAGAGGTCAGGTGTTATCCAGTTGACTTAGAGGAGTACAGGTCACGGGAGTGGATGGTAGAGCTCCAAAGTTGGTAACCTTGGGTATGCATCTTTTGAAAAAAATCGCCAAAAATTCATTTATGACTTTAACGTAAAAAAATTTCATGTAGGTAGTCCTTGTGAATCTTCAGAAAAAAAAAACTTATTTACATATGTAGGTTATCTCTTTTAGTTTAAGAGATATTTAGCTCGATGCAAATTTTACTCTCATTTTTGGCCTAGTTATCGTTAAGTTTTTTAACTTGGGGGCCTTAATTTAGGCCCTAAAATTTTTTCAAAATATTCACTAAATTTCTTACAAAATTCTAAATAATATTGTTTCAAGAATCCGATAAAAAGTTATATTAATCCAAATTTGAAACTTTAAAAGAGTTTTTCATTTGGGGATTATTTTCCCAAAATTTAAACAAATATTTTATAAACATTAATAAAATATTTTTTTAATTTTTATTTTATTATTTTTATTTTATTTTTTGTTGCGGACTACGGAGTTTTTGTAATGGTTTCAAAAGAAATCTCAACACAAATGCGTGCAAAGACAAATCGGAGACGTTTTGGGCAACATTTTGCCCAAGCCCTATCCAAACTTTGTCAGGCTAGGGGCTTATAATCGTTCAAGTCAACTCGAAAACATTTCAGCTCTAACCGTGTTAAAGTTTATTTAGATAACTCCAACGGTTCGCAAGTTAAAGAATTATTTCCAAAAAAAAAAAGTAAAATAAAATAAAATAAAAACAATACACTTTGGGACCACTCTACGGTTCAATTTACATAAAATTTCATAGTATAATATTTCCCAATTATTAAAGTTTTAAAGGTGGACACCTCAGGCTTGTTATTTCAAAGATCTTTATATTTTCTTAATGTCCACATTAGGACCATTAAAAGTAAAAAAAAAAAAATAAAAAACGAATTATCAACAAAATTTACAAAATATGATATATAGCTAAAGGATAGTTAAATTCGCAATGTCTTTCGAAAATATATCTATGTAAATTAAAGTTAAACCAAATGTAGAAGTTAAGTCAAACGTGTAAACAATTGTATAATGTTGTAATAACGTTAAGTCATGGATACATCTGATAATTGCAACCTTTGACCTCCAGGTGATTATCGTTTGTGTAATCCGCCAATATACAAATATATTCCCAGTTTCATTTTCCTCCGTTTCATTCCGAGCTTTTTTTTAATTTCTTAGATATTTTCTTTTCATATAAAAAGCCTCATAATCAAGGATATTTTTGATTATTTTTACTTAAAATTTCTATAGATTTCTGCGATGCGCTACCTAGAATTTTTGTGTCAATAGCTGCTTACACACATCTGCATAAAGCAAGTTGAAGCAGCTGATACGATCGATGATTTTTTGTTCATTAGTAGGGCCTTTCGAATAACAAAATTTTAACAGTTATATGCAATAAAGAATTTTTTGCCCGAAAACATGTCATAAAATCCGATGTGGTTTTCAGGTTTCGTTTGCAATGGTGTCAACTTTGGTTGTTAATTGAATGCAATTAGTTTTAAAATAATACATAATTTCATAAAAATATAATTAAATATACAAATGTATGTATGGGTTATTAACTAACTTACATTGTTTGATAGTTGGAGGACAAAAATGAATTATGTGCCTACAAAACGAAATTTGGATAAATACGTTTTTATATAATTGTTAAATATTTAAAAATTTACTGGCAATTAAAAGTATTCATACATATATTTGGAAATAAAAGTAAAGAATTTGTGGAATTTTTATTTTATGAATATATGTGTACAAACAAGGTATGTTTTAAACAAATTATTTTGAAGAGTTAAATTATAAATTACATTATTAATCCTTTACGTAGTGTCTATACTAGACTAATTTTTATCAAGAGAAACGTCAAAATCAGTGCGAATCTATACAAGGTAACCTCAGTTAAACAGCTGATTACCATTTGGTTATTATAGCTATCAAACTGCATATGTAAAACCATTAATGAATTCGCTTTATTGTTGTTTTTGTTCAACTGTTTCCACCTTGCATAAATTCGCGTTAATTTTGACGTTTGTCTTGATAAAAAATTTTCTAATATAGACATTATGTTATGGCCATTTCAAAGTCACTTTTTTGTTATACTCATATTTTGCTTACAAACATATTTTCTAGTTGTTGTTTATTTAGTTTTTTTTTGCTAAGGAGTAGAATAAAAAAACTTCAAATAAAAGCTGGCTTAACAACTTTTTGTTTATGTTGCGGTAAATGCAGTAACTGCAACTTAATACTTTAATAGTTGCAAAGAAAAACTTTACTCCACTTGTTTCTTAAGTTTTGTTTTCGTTAAGTAGCTTTATCATCCATAATAAAGCGAAAAGTTGTTGTTCAAGTATCCTTTATAGTTATCGCATTCGTTTTTATTTTAACGTAATAAGTGTAAAAGTGGCAACATTATATTTTTTCCTTTTTAAGTTTATGCCTTAAACTTTTTTAATACATATTTTTAGCTTGAGTCAGTACACATACGTTGTTTATGATCGTGGTGTTCATAATGTTTATTTCATCAGTTTTACTTGTTTGTTAGTCAGAAGTTAACATCAGCAGCATTAAAAATTTATAAAGTATCCATCTACATCTATAATGGATTTTTGTTATTGTGCATTAAGTCATTCACCCTTTTGTTAGTGGACATTTCAACTATGCTACCCTAACCACTAAAAGTTCGTACACCCCTACAAAAGATTCATATTTGAACTTTAATGGTTGTATTGCTTACAAAAGAATTTTCGATTTTAACAATTGACCACATAACTGAAAGATAATTTAGCTGTCTTTAAATGTGAATTATCGTAAATTAGTTTTTAAACTTTTACGTAAAAGGGGAACAATTCTGAAATACCTAAAATTAACTACTTTAAATTTGACCATTTAAAGTTCTTACAACATACTTTTACTTAAGCATAAATTGTAAAATTTTATTTAGTAAATATTGGTACTTAATACCCATCATAATATCAAATATTTATTTTATTTTTTGCATAAAATCAGAAATTGTTTTTTAAATGTAGTTCGGTGTCCATAGTCTAATCTCTGCCACTGCAGACTTGGTTGGAATTCGGTCCACATACGATGGCATAAATATTAAGATATTAGAATAATTTAGCCTTTTTTGTTGGTATTGGTGCTTTTTTTATTCAGTAAGGTTAATGTATTGTATATTGACACCATCATATTTTTTTCAGATTTTTTTGGGTTATGGACTTGAGAACTTGTATTTTATAGACATAAAATACAATACGATATAATTTTATTGTACGTCTAAAGTAAATTTTATAATAGTGTCATTCCATTTAAAATCAACACGAAAAATTCAAAATTTGATCCTTACCTCTCCGAATTTAATGATATTCGGTTTTATCATTTTATTTATCAAAACTAAGACTGATACAAAATTTCAGATAATTTTATCAAGTGGATCGCGAAATGTAGCGATTTGAAAGTGTAAAATAGCTTTCAAAGTATTTCTAGCACAAGATTCATTGAGATGACATATAATCCAAATGTCGCGATTTATATAGTTCGCGGGTAAATACCTCAAACATGGTCCTTTTAAAACTATTGTCGCAATAATTTATGAATTATTACACAAAATGTTATATTAAATACGAAATATTTATTTAAATTTTTTGTTTAGCTTATAATCAAAAAGAAAAATCGCCAATTGCATCCACAAATCATTCAAATTTAATGAAATTTGGCAAGACTATTAACATTAACATTGGTAACGAAAATATCTTTCTAGTATAATTTTCGCAATGGTTCGCGATTTACAATACTCCTAAAATAACATAAATTGTCATTATAAAAATACGAACATGTTCCAAAATGTATATGGTACAACGCTCGTTCTATAGTTAAAGGTAATAAAATTACCTTTAAAATGATAAATGAAATATGTTTTTAAAAATAGTACTTTTAAATTCGTGAAAAATATATATGTAGATGATAAAGCCATTCTGTATATTCTCTGAAATTATCGTGCTGGGACTCTCAATAGTTTCTCAGTTATTGAAAACAGTCACACCGAATAAAGCGACAAATTCATGCTTAAAATTTCTTTAAAAAAACTATTTTTGGTTTTATACTTAGTTTTATATTGTTTTTTTTTTTTGGAATAACTCAGAAGCCATTGAAAGTCCCAGCATTTTACTTACAGAAAATATACAGAAAGGCCTCATCGTCTACACAATTATTTTTCGCGAATTTAAAAGTACCATTTTTTGAGATACGCGACCACGAAATTTAATTCTATTAATTTTATTAATTTATTTTATTACATTTAAATCATGTTAAAGTTAATATTCTTGCCAAATTTCATTAAATTTGGATGATTTGTTGAAGCAAATGGCGATTTTTCGATCTTAAACGAAACAATATAAATCGAAATAGATATTTTGTATTTATTATAACATTTTTTGTAATACTTCATAAACTATTGCGAGTCCCAGAATTCCAGTTCCCAAGGGTACAGAAAATATTTTCATCATTAATATATGTATATTGTTTTGAATTTTTAAAAGATCATTTATTTGAGATATTTACCCACGAACTATAAATCTCGAGATATATTGAGAAATAAGGTAGTTTCGATACCTTTAATATAACACCCTCTTTAATCTTGTATCGGAAATATTTTGAAAGATTTTTGCATATAACTTTGTACATTTTTTAAGCTATTTTGCACTTCCAAATTGCTATATTTCACGAATTACTTGATACAATTATCTGAAATTTTGTACCAGTTTTAGATTTGATGAAAAAAGATGGATGGTTTTAAATGGAATGACTCAATACGAGTGGTATTTTTAACGGTGAAAATTTGGATTCATCTTCAGTCGCCGTAGGCCCATTTTACTTCATATTTATCTATAATAATTTTTAATTGTTGACGTTATAGTTTAATAGCTTATGATAATACCTAAAAAATATAGGATTATTTTATATCCTTATATTAGCAGAAACCAAATTATAATTTTTGTTAACAGCTTGGGGATATCTCAATTACAATGGATTTACTTATTAATAAGCAACACTAAACTTCTAATTTTCTTACAATAGTTCATTATTTCCCTTATTTTCGAAGTTTATGTAACTTTTTCCGACATAAAGGATTTAGATAGTATGTCGAAAATCACAAAAATAATTTGTAGAAAAATTATGTTTATATCACCGAACTACTACTTTCTAATTAATATCTAAATTAAGTCTAGACTAGATGGGCAATAACTACGCAAATGATAAAAGGAATCAAATAAAATATCATATAATGGTTTAAAAACAAAAGTGCTTAACAAATCGAATTTCATGATACATAACGAAGTTTTCTTTATGTTTTTAGATCTTTTACATAATAAAGTAAGTATGAAAATAAAATACTATAAGCAAATTAAAATTTAATGTCATTTTATATTAAATAACACTTTATAAAGAGTAGATTATTATTAGAAATATATAAATTCAGATTAGTAAACATTTTGCATTTTATACGTGAAAGTTTAAAAACTAATTAACTAATTTTTTCATTGAGTTTAAAGACAGCAAAATTAACTTTCAAATAAGTGATAAATTGTTACAATCGGATTTTTTTTTTTTTTTTTGCAAGAAATAAAACTTTTCAAATTTCAAATATTAATATTTTGTATGAGTGTACGAGCTTTTAGGGGTCAAGGTAGTACGAGTACATAATTGTTATGACAAGATTTTCATGAAAGGAATTCCATAAATATAAAATAAATATCATTTCATATATTTTTTTCTTTTATATAAAAATCACAAATTAATTTAAATCATCAGTAACTTTTTAGCCGCAAAAAGAGGTACATACTAAAGATCCCTTCGAAAATACCTTATTGCACCTAATTTTGCAATATAATAAAATGTTCATTTTATACAGTGTGCCATTGGAGGCAAGGTCTTGACTTCTCCCTGCCGAAAAAAGCGAATAGCCAATGACTCCAAGCGCTTTGTCCCACAGATAAAAATCATAACAGAAATATTTTTTCAAATTGTGTTGAAATATACATTTTTAGAAAGGTATCAATATAACTCATAAAATATTAAAAGAATTTCTGAGAAGTAATTATTTTTGTGTCTGCGAGGGATTTAAAGCAAATATTAAGGAACAAAAAAGGTTGTCAAAAATTCATTTTTTTTTTTTTTTTGATAAAATACATTGAAGTTTAATTAGTAGAATTTCTTCAATACATCAGTGTATTTTTGAGTTAAAACCATTATTTTTAAAATGTAATGTTTCGAATATATATTTTGGCTTTTGCTCAAATTTAGACATATATTTTTTTTAATCTAAAAATTGCTTAAATTTGATGAAGGATGTAAAAAAATATCATTTTGTTTCTACTTTTTATGTAATTTTTTACAGCTATTTAACAGATTAAAAACTATTTTATACCTATTTTTTGTCACAACTTTAAAAAGGTTAAATTGAAAAAGTGTCCGTTTTTTCTGTTTTCAATTTCAAGAGTTCTTAATGTTAAACAGACGCGGATCTACGGGGGGTTAAAAAAAAGAAATATCCTTCCTTAAAATGAATTTTTCTACTAAGAAAAATTAAAATAATAGAATAATTTCCATTTCTAAAAAAGGTTAAATAATGGAGCTAAAATCATTTTTAGAGAAAATATGTTATTTTTTTTTAAATTTTAAAGCAAAATTAAAATTAAAAGGAAATGCAAGTGATTTTTGAAATTAAAAAAAACAGCAATATTTTCATGCCTTTTTATATTTTCCCAATAGACAAAGCATTTTAATTTCATTTCTTTTTCTTAGTTTAAAAAATGTAATTCCAACTTATTACATAATATTTCTTTAAGAGATAGTTTTATCACTTAAACAACTATATTTAAATTAAACTAACAAAATTTTATTAATACTTAAAAACTGCAGCTTCATGAAAAAAATATTTTTTACTAAAGAAATAATTACTTAGAACATACTTTTTATCTTATTTTAATAATTTTACTGCGTGTTCCTCTAAGTCGGGCGAAAAATTCGTTTCTAAAATTTTTATGGAAAGCAACAATAAAATGTCAAATTTGTTTGTTGTTTTCTGTACATTTTGTCGAAACGAATTTTTATTTCGACATAGAGGAATATTATTATGGTTACGAGAAAAACATTTATGAGGAAACTTGAAAGATATCATCGGTAAAATAAAAAGATAAACGTTCAAAATCCTTAAGAATAACTACAATAAAAATAAGCTAATAATTTTTGTTTTTTTTTTTTGCAGGATTTCATGAAAACTGTATTTAACTTACAGGTTATCTACACCTAACAAAATATGTAAGATTTTTCCGTTCTCTTAGAAAATTATTTCATGTGTAGATTCAAATATTATTATTATAAGATTTATTATGAGACAGTTATTATGACATTTCTCTACACAACCATCTTACAAGATGAGCAGCCAAAAAAAAAAAACACTTACGCGAAAGTTTGTATGTGTGTGTGTACGTATATTTTTGGAAATTACTAAAGAGAAATGTTTTTTGTAAACTTGTTTTCTTTTAATGATTGTTTTACATTTTAAAAAATATTTTTATAAAAACTGTGCTAAAAAAGTGCGAATTTCTTAAGTAAAAAGGACATGTTTACTATGTGACTGACAAAAAATAATATCTTATAGGATTTGTTAGAATACGTGCACCCCTTATTTAAGATCTAACATAATATCAACAAAATAGTTATTCTTTTCTGCCGTCGTTATCTCACGTATTATATCAGCGTTAATCTCAGTTGTAGACCTGGGGTTAGAAACTCTAGTAACTGAACACAATATATCGTGGATAAACGTAGTTTTTCCGGAAATTTTTATGTGAAACTCATATTTTGCAAGTAAATTTGTAAATAGTGATCGGCTAGTCCGATTTAAATAAAAATTCACAAATGCTAACTAATGTTTTTTTCTCATCCAATTTCAAAGATTAGTGTATTTTCTCTCATTAAGGTTTGTTAATGTTGTTTAACTTTTATTATTATCGAGTTATTTGTATCTGAAAATTCAAATTTCGAATTTTAACAAACCTGGATACAATTCAATTTTCTCCAAATTATGCAAAAGAAACCTCACGAGTGCAAAAATAAACAATTCTGAATTTGAAATTTGAGAAATAGTAATTTTTGGAATCATTATTTTGCTAAAATTATTTGCTACGATTGTTTTGTATATAATATGTACATAAATCGGACTAGTCGATTAGAAATTACAGATTTTAGAAAGTGTTCATTTGATCTGCTCATAACATAATAACTTGGACTTAGGTAGGTCTAGTTGTATTTCAAAAATTCTATAGCACATATTTACACCATATAAAAGTCATTGTTCTGTCCTTATTATATGGCTAAAAAGCATTAAAAACTAAAAATATTTCCAAGAAAATATCAAATATTGATTTAGAACTTTAAAAGTAATTTTCCAAATTATTTACCTATTTACAATTCATTTTTGGCTTTTATTTATTTTTAAAAATATGGATTTGTTCCAAATTAATCAAAAGGATTAACACTTATGTATATAATTTTGTATAGCTTTCATACAAAATATAAGTAGCGAATAATAGCGAAATATTTAAACAATTTTATTCAAGCTTTGATGATTTTATTTAATTTGAAAAAATATGAAATATATATTTCGGAAATTATGTTTAAATATTTTTAACCTACATCAATGAGCGTAACTTACTTTATTAAAAAAATTTCTCTGAATTTTACAAGTTTCAGACAGTATCAGAATTTTTTTTAAAAATTTCAAAAAAGTTGCATTTTTCATAACTTTTAATCCATTTTTTATACAGATTACCTTTATCTACTTAGCTTCAAATTCTGAATCAGTAATTTTAGATATCAAATATGTTATGATTTTTTTTTTAATTAATTTAATTTGAAGTTCTTAATAGGATAACAGCAAATAATAGCGCACTTTATATAGAAATTATAAAAAATTGATATAAAATATCGAGTTTTTTTGGGCGACAGAAATATTCAAATTTCATAGCTCAACAATTCGATTAAAAATCTTTTATTTTAAAGTTTTATATTGGCTAAATCAAAACAAAGCTTTAGTAATTAAAATCGCGAACTTTTCATAATAAAGAATATTCAATTTTCGGTTTTTTTTTCAAAACCGATGCTTTAAAGGCGGTTAACCGGGTTTTTTTCAACAGCATTTTATTTAACTTTTTATGTAATTTTACTCAGAAAAAGAGTTCAAAAAAGAAAAATTAGATGACTAAAAATAAGGAGTTTCATGTAACTTCCTAAATACAATAAACTTGGACAATTCTCTTTAAATAGTTGAAATATATCGAACTACGAGCATTTAGTGCGCACAAAAACTTTAATCATTTAAATTTTTGATTTCTAACGTTTTTTGTATGTACATTAATAATGCATGATTTTATCATTATTAATCATTTCCATCAAAAACAGAACCATAAAGAGCTGAAATAGTAATGATTTTAAAATTGTTTTGTCATTGAGAGGAAGCACTTAGTGCTAAAAAAGGGTTGTAGAAATTCTGCTTTTAACCCATGGTTGTCATTGGAAGAATTTTATTTTTTTATGTTTCTTGTTCATTGCTTTAATTCTCTTAAGACTTATGTTTATAGAATTTTTTAATAAAATTCTGTTTTAGCCTTATTAAAAGATAATAAAAATGGTTTAAAATTTTTAAAATTTTAATTTTCTTAGAAAGTGTTAACCTATTTTCCAGCTGCAAATATATTTATTATAGCTTTTTTGAAAGCTATTATTAATAACTTCCAAAAAAGCTCGAAATAGGTACTTTGTTCTTCTTTGGAAGCACTCGATGGTTTGACAAAGTATGTTGTTAAGTCAAAAATATGGAAAAATATGTTGTTATAACCAAAATATGCAAAGGAATGCTATAAAAAATCAATGTCAATTTTTTAAAAATTGTCTGAAATGGTTAAATAGTTGGATTCAATTAAATCTTAAGCTAAAGAATAAAATAATTGGGCTTTAAATCTCAGGTTCAAAAATAAAAAAGAACTGAAAAAAACTAAAAAAGAAGTAATTTGAATATCGTATTCTCATTGGGAGGAAGTACTTAGTGCTAAAAAAGAGCTACAGAAATTCTTTTTTTAGCCCATAATCATTGGTAGAAAGTTTCTTTTTATGATTCTTATTCATTGCTTTTGAAGTTCTTCTTTCAAAATTTATTAAGAAAAATAGCTTTGTTAAAAGATAATAAAAATAGTTATAAATTGGTTAGATTTTTTTCCTACTAAAAATGAATTTATTTTCACTTTTGTGGATATAATTTTTTTAAGGTCCTGCCATTTTCAGAATTTTTTTTGAATAAAATTTTTTTTATTTTTTATTTTATTTACAAAAGAAAACAATTTGTAGCCACTTTTATATTGAGAAAAGTGATTTTTCTTGTTTGGTACTTAATTTCATTGTTATTGTTTAAATCGCGTCATCTCCTGGGACGTGTCATGAATTAAAAGTGATTTTCTTCGCTCAACAAATGATTTATTTACATATACATAGCGTACTTTAGCTTTTTTTCTTTTAAGAAAAAAAAAAAAAAAAATGAATAATCATATCACACCCACTGTTTGTAAGATATTTTTAAATATTTATGAAAATATTTATTTTGAAATTAAATTCACTTCCTTTTGAGTCTATAAGAGTGACAGTTTTAAAACTTTTTTCTTGCTTATATATATACAGTATCGGCCAAAACTAATTGAACAAATTTACATTTTAATTTATTTGGCTATATCTCAACTTTTTCTTGGTTTTGAAGAAAAAATATTGTTAATATATGAAAAAAAATTTGGGCGACAAAACTAATTGAACAAACTGTTGAGCTTAATATTCTGTGACAATCCCTTTTCTTGTGACCAATTCAGAGAATCTTTTAGGCTTATATTAGGAAATAAACAAATAGAATTGTATATCATTAGCATTGGCATTGCAGTCCAAGCTTCCAGGCTTGCGCATGAGAGCCTCTCTTGTCCTCTCCCGACCTCTTCCCCATTGCTTTTCTGCTTTACTATTTTTTTTTTAAATAGTTTTAAATAGTTTTCAGATCGTAAGACTGTGTGGTCTTATCCATGACGATTACCATTTGCTGATGTAACCAATTTTTCATTAATTGTTGGATTTATTTTGGGGTTTTATTGTGTTTGAATATCCAAGGGGTCAATATTCTATATCTGCCATAAGAAAACATCATTTCCCGCAGAATTTTTCGACACACTTTCTTATTCATTATGCCATTAATTTTACGTACAGGTTCATTCCAAGTTATTACATACCGCCTTCATGCTTTATAGTATCCTGACAGTATAGAAAATACAAATTTTGATAAAGGGTCTGACTAACACTTCTCATTTCATACAAATTGCTCATATTTACTTCGATTTGTTCCAAAAAAGGACTTTGTTCCATTAATTTCGAGTACAGTAGAGGTGCTCTCGCCTAAATTAAGCCGTGCTATTTTATTTTTCTTTGAAATAAATGGCTTTTTGCAGACCTGAAGATTTCTACTCCGTTTTCAACTGTTCTTCTTTGGTTTGTAAATGTGGTTATTTTAATGCTCAATGATTTAAGACCACTTGGAGCAGTCTTATTATTATTTTCATTTCGACTTCCTTTAACAATTTATTTACCATTATTGACCATCTTGGTCGGTATCTATAGTCGATTCATTGCATCGTTTCCAATGTTTTTAACTTAATGGTAACGTGTCTTACCCGATTTTGCCATATTAATATTTTTCAAAGGTTAGGAAACCTCTAATGTGGTCATTTTTAACTTATTCGCATTATTTTAATAAAAAAAAAATTAAAAAAATTTCTTTAATTTACCTTTTTCAAAAAATTTTTCTTGCACTAGCTATTTTAGGTAAAGCTAAATTATGTAAATTTTTATTTATACTAAGGTAATAATTAATGAAGAATACAGTGAAAGAGACATATTAGAGCCTGAATAAATTAAATAAATTCATAACCATGAAAGGTTCAAATAAAATTAAAATTTACACAAATTATTGACCACACAGGGCACTGTGCACTTGTTTTAAATATACTTTCAATACTTACTGACGGTTGACTAGAGCAGAGAATTTAGAGCAGATATTTACAATTGACATCAAAAGGCACGAAGTATACGAATTTTCATAGCGGACCAGGAAATTCTTTCCATTCTTCTAGTGTCTAATATATCTTTCTCACTGTATTCTTCATTAATTATTACATTAACATGAACTTGAGCTTGAATAAATTAAATAAAGCTAAATTTACAAAATTTCGTCATAAAATAACATCAAATTTGATATATGTTATAGTTTTGTTTAGAGCGAAATACAACCTTTATATGGAAGTAAATATTTTTGTAAAAAATAATATTACACTGCTCATACAAAGACAATCTTCTAATTATGGTATTTGTTATTTCGCTCGACACTGTATATATATTTATATATGGTTTGAATGCTAGTACAATATTTACCTTGAAACTTCATTTGTCCTCAAACAGGATTTTCATATACACAAATGAGCATACAAACATACTTATTACATCGTTAGCCTCCATTTTTTATTCCCATTTATTCTTTATGGCGTTTGTCTTATACTTGCTTCATTGTGCCAGGATGTTTCTATTTGTTGTTATTGTAACATTTTCCTTTATTTTCTTAAAAACACTCACCTTTAAATCAATGTTGACAAAACTTTTATTGGATAAGTTTGTTTGCAAAATGAAAAGTGTGTAAGTTACAAAATAATAAAAAAAGAATACACTAAAGTCTCAATATACGCCAAATATAACCTATTCCTCTTCACTAGTTTCTTATAAGACTGCATTTATAATATCAAGTGTATCTTTATTAAAAACCAGCAAAAAATATAGAATAAAAAAACTTTGAAATTTGTTGAAAAGTATGTAGTTGCATATAAAAACTTTAGGAAAAAAATGTATAAGAAAACGATAAGTTTTCTCCTTTTTAATACGTTGATTCAGCTGATTTATCTGTATTTGTATTTTGATTCTTGTCGGAGAAAAGTTTGTATGGCTAATTTGATTTGTGATAAATGCTTTTATTTATAATTTAGTTTCTTAAGAAAATGAAAAGGGATCAAACTGTTTAAAAGATTTGAAAGAAAGTAAGTAATTCAAACAGTAAGAATGAGTACCATTTAAATAGGAGCATGAAGAAAAATCAATAAGTCAATTTAAATAAAAAGTACACACTTGGAAAATAAAGGTTTTTGTCAAATCAATCTATGGGCTTTAAAAAATATCACATTTGTTTATTTCATTTCTATGGTAGAGTTTATACACATGTGGCTTTCATATTTGTTAATTTAATTGCGCCCGTAATCTATATACATACATATTGCTGTTTCTTTATCTTGTTAAAATAAATCCAACAGAGTTTTTTTATATCAACAACTAATTTCCATATCCTTTTATGTCTGTGGAAAAAAAATCTTGAGAATTAATTTAATGATTGGTCCCATCTGTTAAAAAAATCTTAAAGATATTTTTCCTATGCCTTCTTGAATGATTGATATTTTTCTCAAGTAGAGAAAACAGTTTTTTTTATTTGTGTTTGTTGTTGTCTTGTTTATCAATTAATCAAAAATATTTTTTTTCATGTTTTGAAATAAAAGAAAATGCATTTTTCTTTAAGCGGATTGATTACAAAAGGACACTGATTGAAATATTGAATTTTTTATTTATTTTTAAACCTTTAAAATAATATTGTTGTGCTTTAAAAATAATATCTTGCAACATAAATTTTTTTATTTAAAAATTCATAAACAAAGATATGACAACAATACTAATTTTATTTCATCAGCCATAACACTAGAATCTTGTGAATATAGAAATGTCATTTCATCATTTCCCGCTTTCTTGGGAAACTAATATATTTAAGTAATTTTTTTTTTTTAAGAAATTTAAACTAGGAACACAGCTTGAAACTTTATCTTAACGAAAATTTTATTAGTGAGACTGTAGGTAGAAGTTATAATTGCATTCATTTTAACATTTTCTTAAAATTATTTTAACAGTAATAAAAACAGACTTACTTTAAAGATATTCGATTAAATATTTTCAAGATATATCAGCACTATTGTAGAAGTATTACTGATTGAGAGGATTTTTAGATATCTTTAAGATACATACATACATATATACATACATACATACATATATACATACATACATACATATATACATATATCATACATTTATCAGTAGTATTTACTATAGTAAATCATGATTTTGTATTATATATGAAAAAGTTAAGAGATTAAATCAGCATTGAGTCTACAGCATGAAAGTGAGTTTTAATAATTATATTCTGATAAAGTATAAAACCGTTAAAACTTACTACAAGTCACTAATTTTATTATTTACCTATATTATATATATAATGCAAACGCTGATACGTGAAGAGGGAGAAAATAAAACTTCCCTCCACAAAATGAAAATTATCAATAAAAAAATGTACTAACAGCATAAAAAGTAAGGTGATAGTTTAGAAAATTAATATATTTTCCTCCCTAAATGTTTAAGCTAGATCCACGTCTATCCTAATGTAAACGGTGTCATATTTTATATGAAACAAAATTTTGAATTATGCTATAATTATATTTTGTACATTTTTAATCTAGGATTGAATTGCTACTGAACAATAATTTCGAAGAAAGATTTTTTAATGTTTTCTTTACAACTGAAATCCTAATCTAAAAATTAACATCCTTTTTCTTATTATCGGAACCATTTCTTAATGACAAATCTATTTAACTTATATTGCTTCTAATAAACCAAACTGCTAGTTGTTTATACGTTTTCGACACGATTAGGTATTATTGCATCGACTTTTTCCTTACTTTAAAGTATATTTTAGCAATTGAAATGACGTATTTTTGCATATATTAAACCTGAGTGCATAATTTTGCATATTTTACACTTAAGTTAAGAAATTTTGTATATTTTTCTACCAAAATAATTTTTTTCATAATCTGCCATTAGAAGTTAAAAAAAAATCTTTTTTACTGTCAGATACGTTTTTCAAATCCAATTCGGCAATAATTTTCATTTAATAGATTTATAAAAATTTTGTAATTTCTTTTGAATATTTTTAATTACAAAGAATTTTTTTAACTATTACTATAATGAAATATTTTAATATATAATATGTATTTTAAATATTTTAAGATTATATATTTAGATTTTTTAGAGCATATTTTTGCCTTGGTGATCACAGATTTTGGTCATTTTTGCTCTATCTGCTAAAGTTAGCTATAAAATAAATTTTTAAGTTTTTCACATAAAAACAATTTTTCGTAAATGTATGGGTTATCACTTCTGATACTTTCAAAAATGTTGATGAAAATTTTTGCATTATTTATTTTTGAATATTTTGTGATTTTTAAATAACTCCTTTTATATTGTTTGACTATAACCCAGCAAAAACTTCCATAGCCATATAATGAATTAAAATGATATTATAATGACACTACACTCTTTAAATTTTAGCATCTTAACTCATTATTTTAACACGGTGATGTCGTTAGAAGCAACTAGTAACTATGTATGATGCATTACCTTGATAAAAATGCATATTAGTGTGCCCAATACTTACATAACTATTTACATGTAATGCAGAGAAAAGTTAATAAAACAACTTCTAGGTAATGCAGAAGGGATGTCAATGTTAGTGTAGCCTTGAAAATCTTGTGGTTCGATAACCAAGTTTTTGCAGGGTAAACTAATAGCCCAGAAAAGTAGAGACTTAAAATTTGGTGAAGGGAATTTTGGCATATACAGTACGAGCTTGATTTGTGCAATTACCAAATATTACATTTTTTTACATTACAGGATTTATAAGTAAAACTTTTTTACGAAAAAGTTATCAATAAGTGATATTTGAAATATTGCAACAATTTATCGTAAAATTTATTTCTTGTTCACAAACGTAGTTTTAATGATCTGTAGGTATATTCAAACACATTGAGTTATCTATCTCCCAATTAAAATAAAATTGCAATGAATCCAAATTATTTTTTATCAAATGTAATTTTTTTGAGTTGAAAGAAATTACATTTGAGAAGCAAACATTCAAATAAAGCATTTTTTTTATTTAACCTAATTATTTTACTAATATATATAGCTTTGTCTTGGGGTCTTATATGAGCTGTTAAAAGTCACCTATCATCACATGTACGCTGTGCGAGTTATTCGCGATTAAATGTCTCAAAACTGAGACATTTAACTCCAAAAATAAACATTTTTGGAGTTATAACGCATCTTATGTTGGATTTAATATTTTTTAGTCCCGCTATATTCCAGAGTGGCATTAAAAGATTATGGAACATTCATAAGCTTATATATTTAGTCACCTTTTGTTGCAAAAATTGTCGAAAAATCGCTTCTTGGTCCATGTTAAGTAGAGTATGGAAATTCCCGAACTTTTCAACTTCCCGGGAAAAGGGAATGAAGAAAATCGCATTCCCGGGAATTCCTAATATTTCCGGGAACTAACTTAAATTACAAGCTATAACAATAGCTTTGTAAAAAAAAAAAATACAAAATCAATATAAATAGATGAATATAAATAAATTCAATTAAAGTACTTAACATAAATATGCTGAAATAAAAAAAGGTATTTACTATGATAATAAGTGCTCTTTTTAGAAGAGAAAAAATAACTATTTTTTTGATAAAATTTTTTGATAACACTCAGAAATAATACAGATTTTTAAGTGAATGGACGAACAAAAAATAAATCAGATGGTCTAATAAAAAAAGTGAAAAATTACATACATACACATAAGATTTTTCGTCAGAACAGCGCGATATGTAATGAATTATTTGTTTAAAAATTGTGTTTTAGAACAGTTTTTCTTTTGTTACAAAAATTCTAGCAAATACCATAAAAATGTTTCTTTTAATAAATCACCAGTCTTTGGATTTGGAACTTGTTTTGTTTGTTACATAATTTATCTTTAAAAATTTAATTTATCTTTTAAAAGTGAATTTTTATACATATCGTCTTATCTTATATATACTGTTAAAAGTCACCGATAATAACGGTTATCGGTGACGCGAGTTATTTGCGTTTCTGTGGTGGAATCCTTTTTTTACTGGACTGTAAATTTAATTCACGATGACTCAAAACATGTCATGACTAGCTATCAGAACGAGATATTTTCCTAGACATTTTCACCATTTCTAGCACGTTATTTTCTAATTATCTCAAATATCTATTATTTGGCTGTTTATAAATTTTCATTGAGATATTCTGATAATAATAGGATTAAAAAATATTTTATGTGTTTTATTTCAATATTTTTGTGCTAGTTTTGCCTTGTGCAAAAATATAAAATTTAAAATAAACTAGCTTTTTAATAACAACAAAATAAAATTGCAAGCTAAAAATACTTTGTATAATAACAGTTTAATTTTTTATACTATCAAATCAAATGGATTATGAAAATATATTATCAAATGTATTAACTCAAGTAAATTATGTTTGGTTCATAAAATTTTTACGTTAAGCATTACAAACACATCTATTTATGCCAATTATGGTCAATTCATGGTGTTAGCAAAATCCGTTTTGACAAAATTGTCCCGTTTTCAACGATCAACGGCATTTGACTTAAATTTATGGTCCCAATCAATTACATTTATTGCCGTTCCTATATGAAAGATTTGTACAAAATGAAAAAAACACATAAACAAAAAGTGCAATTTTCTATTGATAAAATTTGGCACGAATAATTACTTTAGCACAACGATGAAGCCTTTCAAAAATCACTTTAACGTGTATAAATCCTATAGAAATGTTAGTATAAAGTTAATATTTGACTCATATAAGTTTCATATAAATAGAAATCTCAACGTCAAATTTTATGAGAATCGCCCCATTATTGACCATAGCTCCTATATAAAGGAATTACATACAAAGTGCAATAATTCAAATAAATGTTAGTATCAGCGTAATATTCTTTATCCGTATATTTTATTTTACATTTAATACAAGTATCGGTTCACAATTGGCCACAGGTCTAATATAAGACCCCTTCCCGAATTTTGGTACACATATACAATGGTGTAGGACTTGACCGATTATATCTTGCTTACTTTTTTTTATTAAATTTATTTTTAATGGTCGTTCGATTTTATTTTTTAAAATAACAAAAAACTAAGTTCACGCAGTATTCCATAATATTTCACTAGAAATTGTGAATGTTCCTCGCCAAAAACTGATTTTCACTCTTGTTTTTCAAACTTTGAGACTATATATTGCGTTGACTATTTAGGGAACATCGAAGAAATATATCACAGGACTTGCGTAATTATAACAAGTATCAATTCCTGTTTCAAAATTTTGTATTGCATTGAGGAATATAATTTAAGCTCAGACCATACTTAAAAAAATCCAACAATTTTAAAAATTTATCATCAAAATTCGATTACCCCATAATTAACTGTACATTAACGAAGGAGGTGTAGAATGTATCTACAAAGTTCGTTTATTATTATTATTAGCGCGCGAACAAAATGTGTAGAAAAACGGAAAAAAGTTAAGTAATTTTAAGCCCTTTTTCTAAGTTTTTGAACTTTGAACAACAATCATGATTATACAAGGGCGGATCAATAAGTCCGTGACTTTTCGAACTTCCCTCGTAGTTATATGAAATGCAACACTATTCCCATTAAGTACCACCTGTTAATAGATTACTGTCAAATTTTGAGCAAGTGTCGTCATTTACTTTACGTTTAACAGCTGTTCAAAACATACAACCTCGTGTATTTTTCTAAAAATGGAAAAAAGTGAATTTCGAGTGCTCATTAAACATAATTTTTTGGGAAAAAAAACCGTCAATCAAACCAAGGAAAAGCTCGATAAATACCATGAGGACTCTGCACCATCGATTTCAATGGTAAAAAAGTGGTTTACTGACTTTCGTTGTGGTCGCACAAGTCGGCCAATTGAGGTCAGTACACCCGAAAATGTCGATAAAATTCTCGATATAGTGTTGGCCGACCGAAGAGTAAAAATGCGTGAGATTGTTGATGCCATAGGCATTTCATATGGCAGTGTGGTTTCGATTTGAAATGATCAACTGGGTTTAAGAAAGTTGTCTGCAAGATGGGTACCGTGTTTGCTCTCAATTGACCATAAACGTAAACGTGTGACAACTTCAAATGTTTGTTTCGAGTTGTTTAACAGCAATCCGAATGAGTTTTTGCGGCGTTTTGTAACTGTGGATGAAACATGGATGCATTACTGTACTCCGGAGACCAAGCAGCAGTCTAAGCAATGGGTTTCTCAGGGTGAACCTGCTCCGAAGAAGTTCAAGGTAAGTTTGTCGGACTTTTTGATCCGCCCTCGTGAAAAGAATCATATGATTCTAAAATTCTGTACTCTATTAGCTTCAAGTCTTGTGAGTTCTGATCTATAACCCTTTTGTTTAAAATGGTATTACCATAACACTTTTTAAGGATTAAAGTCAGTTTCAGCCAGGTTAAAACTTTTCGATAATGGCCCATATATCATTAATATTGATTAAAAAAATTACGATTTACAATCAACATAAATCAACATAAATCATCGTGGGAAGATGAAATTTTTGCCCAGGTGCGATACCCTTAGGTTTGTTTTCTTACAATGTTTCACCTTCCAAATGTACTAGAATGTCAGACACCTGTTGAGAAATAAAATTTCATGAATTAAAACAAGTTTTGGGTAATCTTGATCCAAAAAACTTGAACTAGTTTTCTTTGAAATGAAGAAATTTGATGGATTTACTTTACTTTTGCTTTTACCTTTAATTATTTAGATAAATTTTTTTAAAATTATTTCTTTCTTTTTTCATATTTCTTATTTTTTTTTAATTAATACTTATATACGAAATGTTCATCTCTACTTTGTAAATCATTTATCATTTTGCACTAACAATTATTTATCGTTTGTATATGTTTTTGTATCTATAAAGTTAAACTGTTAAAAACTATAACAATGAGAAATTATTAAACATGAAAAAATAGCAACCGTATAGTATTAAACAAATATTACATACATATTTATGTATAGTACATTTATGTTCATTGATAAAAACATTTTATACTTAATAGAATGAGTAGAGAAATATTAAATTGTGTGTAAACGAATGTGAGTATTAACACGAAAAACAGAGAAAAAAAATAAATAAGCGACAGACAAGAAAAAGTTTTGAAATCGTCGAGTCATAAACTGTTCATCAGTCTTATGCTGCTTTTGTTGCAATGAACGTTATAAATTATAACAAATGAATGAATGATCAGAGGGACAGATGCATGGATGGTGGGGTAAAGAGTGGGGACGGACAGCAGACGCAGACTGACAGTGAAAATTGCCTTGGCTTGACAAGTTTCACTTACTCAAAGAAACGTTATTTAAAAGTAATAAAAAAATAAATAAATAAAAATCAACAACGAGCAGTAAAGTGTAGAACACCCCCAGGTTGATTTTTTTTTCTGCAGCAGTTAATGTTTTATGTTGCAAGTGCAATTATATGAGTTGTATTTGCCGTTATAAAGTTCAGTATCAACTTTTGCCTGTTGTTGTCTAGTTTACAGGATATGCAAGAACAACAACAACTTTTTTACCAACAACAACTACAACAGCAGTAACAACATTTCATGTTTTGAACTATGAGGTTTTTAAAGCGTTTTGTTGGTGGTGTTGTTCAATTCTTGCATTTAGCCAATCATATAAATTAGGTAGGTGTAAAGGTATTTTCGGAAAAAAAATTTAATAATAATGGAACAAATATATCAGTTTTCTTTATAGTCTCTCTAGAAGATGAATAATTAGAGTTTTTCTTTAAACTGAATTTTTCCGTTTCCGGAACATTGGGATTGATTTTTAAATTTCCCGCGATTCCGGGAATTAACGCTAAAAATAATTAATTAAAAATTTTTAAATACTTATAAGATAAATGTTAAAATAAATTAATTAATCATAAAAGGATAAAATAATTCAGTTGTTTTTGAATTATTGTCATTTTGAAAATTTTAGTATATAACTACTCATCCGAAAGTCGAATCATTACTTTGGTTTTCATATTGCCCTGTGGGTAAAACTTCCCTCGACAACTTTATGGAAGTAAGTTAGTTGTTAAGAGAGCCCCAAAGAATTTTACAGATTTCTTATATGATATATAGTTTTTAACTTTTTGAAAAAAAAAAAAAAAAAAAAAATACAACATATGATAGACAACTGATGTTTAATACATAATGAGTAAAAGAAATTTTAAATTAGATTTCATTCTCGTAAAATGAAATACTTTTGAATATTTTTACCATTTTCTATCGTAATATTTTAGGGCACCATTGCAAAGGTCTCATTCAATACTACTGGTATATGTATTCGTTTAACCCTTTCAGCAGCACAAGTAATATTTTTTCAAAAATTCCTTTAATTCGATTATCATCACGGTTTTAAAGGAATTATTATATTTTTCATAAATTCATCTATATTTAAGTATAATAAATACCTCCATGGGACTTATTCGCAAAAATTGGTGATTTAAACTTTTGGGAACAAAATGCATATAATTTTCCCTCCTACTATTAAAGGGTTAATTACGCGTAATCTTTAAAAGTATCAGGATTACATTAAAACCCAATATATGTTAAAAATGTCAGAAATATATAAAATTATATGTTTGAATAAAGCAAATATGACAAAAAATGTTCGTAAAATCTTAACATTCCGCGATGGGAGAGCGACATAACAGTTATTTCAATGAATATTTCAGGCCTTAGTATTCCTCTATTATAATTTGAAATTAATTTTCTTTCAATGAAAAATTTAATGATGATATTGAAAGAAATACGTATTTTAGATATGTTTTGAAAAAGGTCCAACTCACGTACATAAATTTAAACATTTAAATGTAATATTTTATAAATCATATAAGAATGGATCAATCTTCATTTCTAGAGGGGTACATTTGCAATTTTTTTTTCGTGAGTAAGTTTCTTCTATTTTTATGCAACGCTATTGAACCAAATTGCATGGTCTTATATGCGAACTTTTTGTAACTCATTTCATAAAAAATTCCTATACAGTTAATATTTTTGATACTTTTAGGCCCATATTTTCCCTAGTGCTTTAAAAGTGTATGTTGTTATTTGAGGATTCCAGACATTTTAGAGAGATTTCACTCACAATTTAAATATACTTTTCTAATGTCGATTTTTATTTCTTAGTAGTTCTTTTGCAACATATTATTTTTGACCACAATGCAGAATCAAGTTTTTTCTTTTACAAATATTTTCATAAATATAATTATTTTATATTCCATCTAATACAGTGGTTGGCATATTTATTTTGACAAAGTATAGTGAAGAATTGTTTTTTAATATTGAAATTCCTATAACGGCACAGTTATCATGATATTTTCTTTACACTAATTCTTAAGTATACGTATGCATAATATTTTCTTAAAATCTTTACCCATTCTCATTCTGAATGGAGAAATGCAATTTGGTACAAGAATTTGTAACGGCATAATTGTTTTGACATTCTATAATTTCAACTCATTTTGTTTTTTGTGTTAAGCTTTAATACAAAGCGGTCGTTGTTGAATATTAAGTATTAACATTCGATGAAAGATAAATAAAAAAATTCTCTTACTATTGCGTAAATATGGAAAAAATATCGGAATTAACTAACACCGTCAGGAGTGAAATTATAACCAAGTATAATCTTGGAATATCTGTAACAAATATTGCCAAGGAGTACAATATACCTTGACAAACCGTTTATTATCAAATAAATAAATGTAAAGAAACAGAATCTGTCATTAATTTGCGTCGAACAGGAAGAAAACGTAAAACAACGGCAGTGGAAGATCGACAAATTATCAGAAAATTTAAATCTAATCCAGGTTTGACACCCAAAGCCGCTGCGTTGGAATGGAATTCGCACTCTGATAGTCATTTAAGCTAAAGAACAGTTCGACGACGTCCAAAAGAAGCCAACATTAATACATATATAGCAAGATCAATTCCATGTATAGCCCCAAGGAACCAAATTAAAAGGTTAGAACAAGCCCCTATCATTCTGGCAAAGCGTCTTATGGACCGACGAAAGTACTTTCGAGTATCACTCGTCAAAGAAAAAAGTTTTTGTTAGACTAGACCAAAAAACTCGAAAAAAATCGCATCTGTTGTCGAAAAAGTTAGTCATGTTCTGGGGATGTATAGCATATAAAGGCTTGGGAGACTTAGTTCCCATCGACGGTTCGATGAACGAAAACCAATATTTGAAAATTTTAAATGAACAAGCATTTTCTTCTGGCGATAGGTTGATTGGACCGTCATTTATTTTCCAACAGGACAATGCGCCTTGCCACAAGAGTAAAATGATTAAGACATTTTTGACAGAAAATTGCATTGAAACTTTGGATTGGTCACCCCAAAGTCCAGATTTGAATGTGATTGAGAATGTTTAGTCATATATAAAGCGCCAAAGAACGGCAGATCTGACAAGAACCAGGGAAGGAACAATTTCAGAGATTAAATACATTCAAAACTTGATCGATTCAGTTTCTAAAAGACTCCGGAAAGTCATTGCCCCTAAAGGAGGATACACGTTTTATTAATATTAAAAATATCTAAGAGAATAACATATTTTCGTTTAAGGAGTTAAAATACTATATGTCAAAATACTTATGCCACCCCCTAAATTTTTAAATTAGTTGCATAGAATGCAAATTTAATTTAAGAAGTTATGATTTTATGTTTTTTAGTTATAAAATAAATGCTACTTTCATTTAAAAAAATTTGGAATTTTTAATTTTTTTGGAAATCTGAAAAAATTCAAAATGGTAAAATTTCTCAGGTGCCATAATAAATATGCCGACCACTGTATATAAAAATGTACGAAGAATTCAAAAACTATCAAATATATTTAGATATTTCCTTAAAGATATTTAATCTCGTAACAAAATCATATAAAATGAATAAAAACAAATACAAAAACATGTTATATACTAAAATAACGATACATAAGTTAGAAAATATAAACATTTTGCATGCATAAGAAATCTCGGGAATGCCCGCATGATTTGCCGGGATTACAGAACTGAAAAATTTGCGGAATTCTTGGGAATTTCCGTCTCGGGATTTCTGGTGAAAAACTCTACGTATAATGCTTAAAGTATCAGGAGAGCAAACTATATTGAGGGTGGGGCATGAACTTTTATATAGATTACTCCAGATTGCTGACTATAAAAGTATCACGACTCAGAATTGCACAAAAGGCAGAATTGTCATAGGGAGAGTATTCTTCAATTATTATTTATATTTATTGCTTTTTAATCTTTAAAAAATAGGAATATGAAAGATAGCGAAAGTCACCACTTTTTAAATTATGTAATTCAATACTTTTTACAAATTTAAAATGTTTTTAGTTTTACCTTAATCTAATATAATAATTTTCATCCCCATCCTACAACTACTGGCTTCCTACACTTTACAGTTTATATTTCTTTGATGATAACGTAATTTCCTGTTTGTTTTTTTTTACATTTTTTTTTAATTCAACATTATTTTCTTAGTGTTGGAAGAGTGTTTTATAATGTTTCTAGCTATTATTTTTTTATACTTATTCTTAACATTTAAAGCTTTAGTTGTTACTATTGTATAATTGTACTTGTTGTTTAATGTTGTATTCTTTACTTTTTTTAGTTCTTTGTTGCAACTGTGAAAATTAAAAGACAACGTGCTACAAATTTTTCCCTTAGGGATTGTCAGAGTTACAACAGAGTTCTTTTCTCTCTTGTTTTACAGTTTTTATGTTTTTTATTTCCTTTCCGTTTTGGCCAGTGATGTCAGATAAAATTTGGGGAAAATCCCTGTTTTGTAAAAAAAAAACTCCCTTTTTTCTTTATTCCCTATTTAGAAAATTTTTTCCTCCTCCTTAAATACGCCATTTTTAATAAAAAGTAAAATTTTTTACTAAAAATACATTGAAAATTTACACAGATTTATTTATTTATTTTTTTGTAATTCAATAAAAACATACGACAAATGAGGGTATTCTTTTAATTTTTCCTTATCTATTTCAATATTTTGTTATTTTTTGAGAAAAAATTTAACATATTTAAAATTCCCTTTCTTTTGCCTTCGCCATAAATTTCCTTTTAAAATTCCCTCAAAAAAGGGAAAATTCCCTTTATCTGACATCACTGGTTATGGCAGTTAGTCGACAGTCGGCTAATGTTTAGTTAAATACATTTGTTGCAATATTAGTAGACCTTTGTTGCAAGTTCTGTGTGGTTTGCTTGGATGTGTGAGTAAGTATGTTGGTATGGGTTTATTCATTATACGTTTGTTATATTTTCTGGCAATTTACTCATGTACAAAAGCAATCAGTAAAGTTTTATTTTCAAACTACTTCATCATCATTTCAATCCCTTAATAATTGTAGCGTTTTTTTGTTTGTTGATTTGTAAATTATATGGTAATTTTAGTTATTTTTTGTAAGAAATAAGGAAAAATAATTCCTTCTTAGAATATTAAAATTTTTATAAATATCACTTTAAATTATATAAATCTTTAAAAATATATATTGTAATTTAAATTGAAAAAGTATAAAGTTTGGGTAAAATCTAGGTTAATAAACCAGAGAAGAAATACATATTTTTAATTACATATTTAATTTAATCTACTTTTAATTTTTGAAATCTATTTCAAAAATAAGTTGAATCTTTAAAAGGTTTTGTACTAAATTTTTTAACTTTTAAAGAAAATCTTTTAAATCAGTTAAACGGTCCATTACTCTAATGATTTTAGTTTTAATTTACTTAAAAAAATGTTAATACGTATTACTCATACAGCTGTAGTCATTAAAATAGTACCACATCATATATTTAATTTTAAACAAGTATCAACAAAAATTTTTCATTTTTTCATTTCATATATAAATTATTTGCAATGCAGAGAAAATGGGCAGTTAAAAAAGTAGTACCAACCTTGAATTCATTTAGAATAATTCTTGAATTACTAAGAAAAATAATGAAAATGATTAATGCTATTTTGATTGGTGACAAAGCTAATATTTCAGTATTGCTCTTTTATCACCATTAATGCTTCATTATGCTAACTCCCGGAATTTTCTAATTTTTGGTATTCTCAGTTAAAAATCGTAAGCCAAATACCATCACACATTACCCAAAAGTTTTTTGTGTGCCTATAACACTTTTCTCTAATTCTAACATTATGTTATCATTTATATTGTCATCGGGGTCCTGTGGTGCCCATCATATTACAAGCATCTTACTGCTTCAAAACCGCATGTATACCAATCAACTTCGGTGTTTCGGGTTATTGGGGCCTATAACTACGACATTTCTTTCGTGTCTTATGAAATTATGATTTTATCAAGTATATATAGTTATACAGAGGAATAAATAATATTTTTTCTTTACTAATGAGCAATTATTATATTTGAGAAAAACTGTCCTTCCTTCATTTTTTTTTTAATATTTTTGTATATTTTTGATTACATTGTCCTTCTTACATATCAATGTTATTTCATGCTCTCAAATAAATAATACAATTTGAGACTAGTTTGACCGAGAAAAGAATCGCCAATTCAGTACTATAAAATGTAAGAGATACTTTGTAAATTCTACCTTTGTACAAGTATGTTGAATGTTAATGTTTCATTCTCGGAATTGTAAATAAATAAATACAATAATACCGCTTGTCACTTTTACCATTTTCTGGAATGACGTATTATGTAACCATAAAAAATGGTGGGTCAACAGTAAAGAAACTCAATATCACTTCTGATCAATCAGCCAATAAAATTCCTAATTTCAGAGTAATATTTTATTCAGAAATATCTTTATATAACGATAAAGTCGACATCGATTATCCATTGTTTAATCTGGCCTACCAATAAATATGAAAATGATTCCTTATAGTATTAAATATAATATAAATAGATCTAGATTACCATTTTATGTGATTTTACTAGAAAAGAAAGCCAAATATTAAATTTTGTTTAATAATGTCAATATTCATATATATACTATGTAGATATGTAATAAAAACTTGTTTATATAAATATTACCTATTAATACCACTACTCCAACTACATTGCTCTTTCAACCTACTCTAATACAATTGTTGTTAGCTTTTTTTTCTTCTATTTTGTCTATATCAGTGTCAATTCTGTTGTCTCTTTTACCGTTAAAAACTCTATAAATACTAAAGTACGACTACACAATACAATGATTACAAAACAAATAAACAAAATATAAAAAAAGACAGACTAATGTAGTTATTGCATTTTAAATGTCTTTCTCGTTTGTTGCAAATCCAAGTTCAAATTTGTTTCTATTATCGTCTAGATATCTACATTAGGGTAATCCATGAAAAATATATAGGACTTGCATAAAGAAACTGATGGCGAAACGAACGTAAAATTTGCAAAAGTGGGAATAATTACTTTCAGAATTTTGAGGATTATTTATTCTATATATTGTTCAATAGCTTTTAAAAATTTGCAAAAGAACATGTTTCTTAAGTAACTTTTTTAGCATTAAATGTATGGTTGGTTATGTCTAATATATACGCTATTGCACAATCTCTTACAAAACAGTCACTTAAAACTAAAATTTAATTTTAGATTAAATTTATTGTAAGTAGTTACATAATTTAATTAAATTTATTGTTCCTAAACGAGAAATCTAAGAAAATTCTAACAAAGAAATATTATAAAAAGTACATAAATTTAGATTTGGAGTAACATATCTCTGAACGATCCTTCATCCGTCATATTAAAATTTTATAGCATAGATTAATTTCATGATAGACAAAAACCTAATTAAATTGTCAAAAATTGTTCTAATTGTTAAATTATCAAAAATTGCTCAACAACAAAATACTTGTAATCACATATACTTTGTTTTTATGCTAAAAAAATAAAAATAGCTATTTTATTGAAAATTTATGTGTCTTTCACATATCCTTCTAGTTGTATTTTATGTTTGATATTACTTAAATACTGAAAATTAAACACTGCTTGCAAATTATATAATAAATTTAAAGTCAGTTTTGTCACAAAGTATCGAATCAATTTTCTTTTCAAGAAAAAGTAGTCAATTTAAAAAAATATTATAAAAGGTGCTCCGAAGTGCTTTTTAAAATGCAATAATTTAGAAACTACTAAATATGTTTTCATGATTCTTTCACAACTTAACTGATATGAAATCAAGCAATATGTATATGTTGGAGTCATATTTATTAAGTTATAAAAACGAGAAAAAATACATAGTCGGTCAAGACCGACTATATGATACCAAAACTTCGGTAAGGGGACATATATTACACCTGTGGCCAATTTTATTAAATGTAAAACAAAATATGCAAATATAGAAAAATGCGTTGATACTAACATCTAGATGATTTCATGCACTTTATGGCGATTCGTGGAGGTGGATTTATATGGGAGCTATGTTAAATTATGGACCGATTCTCATAAAATTTTTCAATGTTGTTTACACTTATATAAAACTTATTTATATCGAATATTAACTTGATACTAACATTCGTATGTAATTTATGGTCGTTAAAGTGATTTTCGAAAGAGGAGTTTATATGGGAGCTATGGTCAATTGAGTACCGATCTTTATAAAATTTGGTACAAAGATTGATACTTGTACGAAATTTCTAGCTAACATTCGTATGGGATTTATGCACGTTAAAGTGATTTTCGGAACAGGGGTTTATATGAGAGTTATGGTCAATTGTGAACCGTTCTTCATAAAATTTGTACAAAGATTAACACTTGTACGGAACTTTTTTGCACTGAATTTTATTAAAATAGTCTTATTTTTAAGGCATTTTTGAGTGTTTAAACTCTATTCCGGGGGGACATTTTTATGGTGGCTAGGTGAAATAATAGACCGATCGCAACCAATTTCAATAGGTTTCGTCCCTATAGTCCCACGTGTCACATTTCATTAAATTTTCTTTAAAATTGCGTCCCGTACTTTGTGCACAGGGTTTACATGGACAGCCAGCCAGCCAGACGGACGAACGGATATCGTTAGATCGATTTAAAAATTGATTATGAGGCGATTGGTATATTTTAGCGTGGGTGTTGGATAACTCTTTCTATGCGTTACAAACATTAGCACAAACGCATAATACCCCAACGACCTATGGTGGTATAGGATATATATAGGAAGAATGGAGAAAAAAATTTTAGCTTTGGATATTTTGGATAAAAATTATGGTTTGATTTTAAACGAAGCAAATTATAAATCTTACTTATGCATTTGGAAGAAAGAATTATATATTTTAAATTTGCAATAAATTTAACTATTAAATTTAAAAAGTAGTCGTTCTAACTGATTGTATAATTGACTACTTGATTATAAAAGTTCATAGAATTAATATAGAATTTCTTATATATATTTTTTTTTACGGATAATGTTAGGAAATCAAGAGTTCTGATTTGTTTTGCACAAAATTGAACTAAAACATCATCACGAGATCACTGTAATATAAATATGAATAAATAAGTGAATGCCTTCTAAATATTGCTTATATTTGATCAATAAATTTTAAGGTATTGTAAAACCTGGTGCAACTAAGGTCTCAAGATGTATTTGAAAATCATAGGCCGAACTAATTAAAATTGTGTGATGGCATAGATTGTCAAAAACTTAATTTATTTGGCTGTTTCTGGTGATTAGTCACTGTAGTATATGGGTTATACGTTCCCAAATTTCAATTAGTGTGATTTTGATACTAAAGATGTTCAGATATGTTTTAACTATAACGATACCTTAGAGAAAAATATTTTACTTTATATTTTTCATAAATTAAACCAAAACTTACAACCGACACAAAACTTTATAATATTTGAAAAATAACTCAACTTTTCCACTTTATAAAAAAATTTTAAAGGGAAATTTCGAGCGATTTATTCCACTTTGTACTGGCATTTCACAAATCAGGGGAATAATTGGTTCAAATTTTCCGTAGAGCAATCAATAAGTCCGTTACTTTTCGAACTTCCTTTGAAGTTATATCAAATGCAATACTATTCCCATCAAGTACCACCTATTAATAGACTACTGTCAAATTTTGAGCAAGTGTCGTCATTTACCTTGCGTTTAACAGCTGTTCAAAACATACAACCTCGTGTATTTTTAAAAAAATGGAAAAAAGTGAATTTCGAGTGCTCATTAAACATTATTTTTTGCGAAAAAAAAACCGTCAATCAAAACAAGGAAAAGTTCGATAAATACTATAGGGACTCTGCACCCATAGTAAGGTAAAAAGGTGGTTTACTGACTTTCATTGTGGTCGCACAAGTACAAATGACGCTGAACGTTCTGGACGGCCAATTGAGGTCAGTACATCCGAAAATGTCGAAAAAATCCACGATATGGTGTTGGCCAACCGAAGAGTAAAAGTGCGTGTTGATGCCATAGGCATTTCATATGGCAGTGTGGTTTCGATTTTAAATGATCAGCTGGGTTTAAGAAAGTTGTCTGCATGGTGGGTGCCGCGTTTGCACTCAATTGACCATAAACGTAAACGTGTGACAACTTCAAAGGATTGTTTGGAGTTGTTGAACCGCGTTTTGTAACTGTGAATGAAACATGGATCCATTACTGTACTCCGGAGATCAAGCAGCAGTCTAAACAATGGGTTCCTCCGGGTGAACCTGTTCCGAAGAAGCCAAGGTAAGTTTTTTGGCCAATAAGGTGATGTCAACAGTTTTTTGTTATGCACACGGGATAATCCACATCGATAAAAAAAATAAACGGCGAATATTATGCAAACTTATTAGACCGATTTAGTGAGGATTTAAAAAGAAAACGACCCCATATGGCCAAGAAAAAGTTCTTTTTCATCAAGATAATGCACGGGTGCACACGTGTGCAGTCTCAATGGCAAAATTCTATGAATTGGGATACGAATTGGTACCTCATCCGCCATATTCTCCGGATTTAGCACCTAGTGACTATTTCCTATTTCCAAACCTAAAGAAATGGTTCGGTGGAAAGAGATTCAGCTCCAACGATGAAATTATTGACCAAACAAATGCCTATTTTAAGGACCTCGAAAAATCCTATTTTTTGCGCAAAGTAAACGGCGACACTTGTTCAAAATTTGACAGTAGTCTATTAATAGGTGGTACTTGATGGGAATAGTGTTACATTTCATTTAACTACGAGGGAAGTTCGAAAAGTCACGGACTTATTATCCGCCCTCGTATCTCAGAAATATTGTATCAAGTGAGGAACCGAGGAAAAAAACGTCCTTTTTTGCATTTTTCAAAAATTGTTTTTTTTATTTTGTACTCAATGATTTGAAGTTTACTAGAAAAAATATGTTTTTTTTTAGATTTCGGACAATACTTATTCCTCAAAGAAAGCATCGGCAACCTTAAAAAAATCCGGTAAGTATTCTTGTTTCCTTTTCGTTAACTTTGTCTTTGTAGACAGCAATATTTTAAATTGCGAGACTTACGAAGTACTGAATTATTTAGTCTTATTTTAGGTGTCGGTATGCAGATAGTCCCAATGTCCCTTTTCTTTTTAATTCAATTTCAAACCCTTTTGTAATAGCATTGCACATAAGAGAGCATATTTATTTCTTTAAGAGTCCTTGCTTTTTCGCTTCTTTTTTGAAGGGAGAAGGGAAGGCCTTACCTCCAATGACACTCCGTGTAAGAAAGAAATAGTTTAGAATGCTTTTTAGCCCTTCTTTTTCCGGCTATATAAGTTATTGTTTTAGTGCTATATACCCACGCGGAAAAAGAAGAGTTAAAGAATGTGTTTATTTTGTCGAAGAAGTGTGAAGGCATTCTTAAAGGCCTGCAGAGATGAAGCACTGACGTATTTTCCTGCTGGATAAGTTTATATAATACAAGCATAATAATATAACGACCCAGCTGGAAACAGAAGAGCTAAAGAGACATTCTAAAATGCTTTATTTAGGATCAATAAGGCATGCCATTCGCATTCCAACACTATTTTTTTTACACTGCGTGTCATAGCAGGCAAGGTCTGCTCCCTTATGTTCAATGCTATTACAAAAGAGTCTGAAATTAAATTTAAAAAAAGACATGCGGAGTACCTTCATTAACTAAATGATTTTGAGTCTCACTATTAAAAATATTTCTGTTTGTAGTGAGAAAATTAATATCGCATCTAATGAAAGGGTAACAAGAATTAGAACCGATTTTTTTTAAGGAAGACGAGGCTTTATTTGAAGAAATTACATAGAAGGCAAAGTGAAATGTGATTAAATTTGTTTTCGGAGAGGTGTGGAGGCATTCAAAAAGGCTTGTAGTGATAAAACACTAATATATTTTCCTGCAGGGTTTTTCTATTCATCTGTATACTATGAGGGCCCTTCATTCTTTGCTGCTTCATCCTTTCTTAATAAGTCTGACCTAGACACTAAATGTCGCGAAGCCGAGTCGTCATTGCCCCTTTAACTAATAAAGCTTTGTCAACTTTATATATTTCAATATCATAAGTTGATTCATACCCCTTAAGTTTTCAAAGTTCTGAAGAAAATAATCAAAACGTTTAAAACGGTGGCATCACAGTGCAACGCACTGACAGAGGAAGTGAAAAGTATCTTCCTCTTCCCCATTACAGCATCTGCAATTATAATCATTTAATAGAAGTATTTTTTTAACAAAATATTTTAATTCGTTATGATCTGTAATGATACCTACATACATTAATATTTATCCATATTTATAATTTTTTGAATATTTTACTGTTGCTTAATTTGATGATGTGTAAAATCAAGTCCGGTATAACTGACTTCAAATGCGATCCATATCTGCTCCACCTCGTGCTAGTTTATCTGCAATCTTTAACTAGAATATTATTATGATCCGGTACCCAGCACAGTCTTACACAGTATTGTTCGTTGAGAACTCGTAGATCTATGCGACAATCCTCACAATCCATGGATATTTTTTAAATATCGGTCTCATAGATATAAGTCTAGCTGCTTCAGATACGGCAAATATTTTAGCTTGGAATATACTAAAACCGTTGTAAAGTATAGAGCTATGTTTGATTTTTCACAGAATACTCCACTGCTGGTATAATTTTAATTTCTTGAAAAAAGTATGGACATTAACAAGAAACGCTCAATGCAACAAAACGGACTCTAACGAGTCTAATTGATTGCCCGTAAGGTTACGGGTTACCACGTAAACCAATCAACCACAAAGCTATTAGCGTAAATGTTTGTAAAATGTATGTTTTTCGCTGCTGACAAATACCGATTTTATAAAAATTGAACAAAATATCGCGCACACAGAATTTTTTAATAAATAATGCCAAGTCAAAGTGGCGTTAAAACATTTTAAAATTAAAATATTTTATGCACTTCTTAAAATTTTCACCAAATTTTTTAATCGTGTTCTGCATTTTTTAAAGATAAAACATAACTTTAGATTAAAATTGACAATGTGAGAAAAATTAAGGAACATAATTTTTGTCGGCTACAGCGGAAATCTTCTCCAAACACATTTCGCTTGCTGACAACTACCGCGAAGTAGAAATTCTACTTTCAAATTGATCAAATGAAGGTATTTTATTTTCTTAATACTAAACCACAAATCAATATTCGTGTCGGTAGGAAAAAAATTGAAAATATTTTCACGCAAAATTTTAAAATTTTTTGAAATTCCTCATATATATTTTTGTAACTTGTCTGAATTCGTCCCATTTTGCATCATTCATGGCATAATTGTTTTGGAATAAGTTTTAAGCATAAATTTAAAGCGTGGTTGAAATTGGATTAATAAAATTAATGAGTAATTAAGATATTCTTTAAAGTATTTTAAATAATTATAAAACCCACCACGTGTTTATGCAGCCGAAAAGGCTGCTTTTGTGTGTGCTTTAAAAATGAAACATTGTCGCCTGTAGAAATATAACGAATTAATGACAACATTTGTAAGATTTTATTTCGCTGTTGTTGACATTTAAATGCAAAGAAATTTAAAACAATTATAATTATAATTATACTAGCTTTGATTGCAATTAATTTTTGGAGTTTTAGATTTAATTACATATCTTATTTCACTTAAAAAGTTGTGAAAAAATTAATATATTTAACTAAGAAAATATTTAAATTTAAAATACTAATAATATGATTTTATTTCCTAAAACTTTTAAAAAAGAAAAAACAAATGTTTGATCTTTTAACCTTTTATTTTTTGTACTTAAAACCTTTTCTAAATCAATATAATCCAATATTAAATTAAAATGCAGATTTCTTTCTCCCTTACTATTTGTTATAAAGTCATTTCAATATGTTAGTTAATTCATAATTCATAAAAAAAAAAAAATAATAATAATAAAGAAATTTCCATCACACCTTCATGAATATTACAATGCTGGTCACGTCTTGAATATGTCCCCTTTTTTAAGGATTTATTTTTTTCGCCAATATTTTTTCTTTTTATTTCTCTATTTTAGTGAAAGTACTAGAGTTAGTAATGCGTAGCAATATTAACATTTTCAAAGAGAAATCCAGCATAAAGTAAAAAAACATCCGATATTTAAGAATTATGAATGCCACGTGACTTTTAATGTTACATGATTTGTAAATAAAGCTTAAAATGAATTAGTGTTCAAATGTTATTTGTAAAAAAAAAACTGACTATTATGTAAGAGAAAAGTAATAGAATTTGGCATAAAGCCAAAACGGACATAAAATGCTATTTGCACACTAGACTACCCATGAATATAACATTTTTGATTTTGCTTGCTCCACCGGCAGTTTCTGGTAGAATGGGCTAAAAAAATAAAATGTGCGTGCCAAAATTGGGTCGATCAGTCGTCGACCTTGACATTTGTCCTAAAAAGGTGTTAAAAGTAACTAAAATCTTTATTGCGCTATAACTTTTTAATTTAACATTTTGTGAAAAAACTATATGAGCTTTTTTATTCAGAATAAAGAGCAGAAATTTAAAACTTATACATGGATGTAGCCTGTTAGCAACGGATATTTTTATTTTGTAGAGTAAAATTTGAATTTTTTATAAATCAATACATTTTGCCACTTGTCCCATTCAAAAAATTAAATGGAAATAAATCTGCAGTTTCCGAATGGCTAGTTCGCTTTCAATAAAATTTTACAGAGTTTAAGTTTTGATGTAGAACTATATAGACATAATGGGAGCGGGTACACAGGGTCCCAAAGTTGGACACCTCGAGTATGACAAATATTTAAAACGATCTAGATTCGTTATATCTAAGCTGATTTTAAAGATTTTTATGAGTGGATTCTGCTAATTGAGATCTAAAAAAAAATCATCATATGTATAGGTACCTTGGTGAAATTTTTCGCTATAATAATTTTGACAAAGCTTTACAGAACCAAAAGTTATATGCGTTTGAACTTTGAAATAAGGTCGATTTTTTCCATTTTTTTTTTGACAAAAAGTGGTGCCATATACAAATTTACTTTACATTTTCTTTTTATTTTTCTGAAAGATAGCTAATACAAAATATTTTAAAGGAAAAAAACTTAAGAAAATTGATTGCCTCGATGACCAGAGTCTACCGCTCTAGAACTATTTTTCCACAAATTTCCAATCGCAAAGCTGTAATTAAAAAAAAAAATACATTTTTTATAAGACCTAAAATGTTTTTAATATTTTGGTAATAGAAATTTTTGTTCTCCGATATCGGTTGGGAAGATATTGCAAAAAAGTAAAAAATACCATTTTTGGAAATTTTTAAGTTTTTTTTTTTGGAAATTTTCAAATTAAGCATCAAAAAATCTACTCGGGTGTAAAATTTCATTCAAAAATGTTTACTGAAAAAATTTTTATTATAGAACTAAAAATGAATAATTTTTTGTTCTCCGATATCGGTTGGGAAGATATTGCAAAAAAGTAAAAAATACCATTTTTGGAAATTTTTAAGTTTTTTTTTTTGAAAATTTTCAAATTAAGCACCACAAAATCTACTCGGGTGTAAAATTTCATTCAAAAATGTTTACTGAAAAAATTTTTATTATAGAATTAAAAATTAATAATATGCACAAATCGCAAACCAATCTTTTTCGGTATCTTTTTGCAAAAAGTCTTCAACGAATTTTCGTATTATAAATATTTCTATATATATCTGATGGATATAAATAAAGGATATGAATTTTGAAATATGGTGAATATGCTTGAGCTTTACTAAAATATTTTTTGTTACGGCATTGTCACAAAGAGCGTTACTATTTATGTAAAAGTGAAGCAAAATTATTCAAATTACTTAACATTTTAAATTTAAATCCTTTAATTGCACACGTAAAAAATACGATGTAGACACCAGTGGTTAGGAAATTTTATCTTCTTTTCAGATATATATAAAAATATTTTTAAAACGAAAATTCGTTGAAGACTTTTTGCAAGAAGATACCGAAAAAGACTGGCTTGTGATTTTGTGCATATTATTCATTTTTATTTATAGAATAATTTTTTCTTCTCAGTAAACTTTTTGAATAAAATTTTACACCTAAGTAGACATTTTAAAGCTTATTTTGAAGATTTAATTACATTTTTAGATTTGTTAACAGGAATCCCGCTATTATCAAAAAACTTTCAAAAATTTCCAAAAGTGGTATTTTTTTACTATTTTTACCATATCTTCCCAACGGATAATGGGGAGTAAAAATTTATATTACCAAGGAACTAAAAACATTGCATGATATAAAAAAATTTTAGCTTTGCGATTTGTGAAATTAAAAACTTATGAAAAAGTAGGTCTAGTTCGGGAGACTTTGGTTCTTGCAAGAATCAATTAAAAATTTTTTTCCTTCATGCTATATTATATAGTCTTCTTTTAGAAAAAAATAAATACTATATATGTAACTTAAGAAAATGTTTACATAACTGAAGAGGAATGTGACAAAATTTTTTACAAAAAAAAAAAAAAAAAACTGGGGAAAATCTACTTTTTTTCAAAATTCAAATCTAAATGCATATAACTTGATATAACTTGATTTCGTAAAAATGTATTATTTTAAAGTTCTTTCTCTAGTAAATCTCGTAAACTAAAAAAAAAGATATCCTATACATAAGACGACTTTTTGTGGATCTCATCCAGCAAAATCTACTCATATAAAAATCTTTCAAATCGGTTTATATATAACGAATCAGGATCGTTTTGAACATTTGTCATACCCAAGGTGTAAAATTTTGGATTCCTGTGGACCAGCTCCCGTTACGTCTATAACTTAGCTCTACTACACCTCTTAAACTTAAACTCTACTACACCTCTACCAACACCTTGCGAAATTTATTTGATATCGGACTAGTTGTTAGGAAACTGTAGATTTATTTCTATTTTATTTTTTGAATGTGACACTGTGAGCTGATCAGTGCTGCCAAAACCAAATTGGGAAAAAATGCTAGAATTTTCGAAGGAAAATGCTAGAAAGTGTTAAAAATAAAAAAGGGTTGCTAGAAAAAAGCGCTAAGAATAGAAACTCTTGGTATTTGTAAATAAATGAGGTGTATTATTTATTTTTACTGAAATTGATTCTTTAGAAATTAAACAAAATCTATGAGTGGATTTTTGAAAATTTAAATTTTATCATAAGATATCCAAGTATACGCCATCTTAATTATACTTGGAACACATATATTCCAAACAACAAATAGGTTAGTATTTTGACGAACTAAAATCTTCTTACTTTTACCGAAAATTTGATTGTAGTGTTTATAGGTTAGGTTAGGTTAAAAAGGCCTTCACCCAGAGAGCATCCGGTCCATTGTGATCCTCTTGTAAATACCAGAGAAAGCTAATAAAATCCCTAGTAAAATAAGGCACAAGGGTAGAAAGTAAGTAGAAAGAAAGGAAAAAAGATATAAGAAAAGAAAAGTGTGGAACCCAAGACCCATCAATCAACCCCGACTGCCTCTAAGCCATTTTATCCCTATTACGAACCCTATAAGGTTGTCGAGTTCACTACCCGCAACCTCCTCCAGTTCGTGTAGAATATGGCTCGCAAACCACCACCGTCTACTACGCTAAAGCCCTACACAATGACAGAGTATGTGTTCCACTGTCTCTAGCTTAAATTCCCACGACTCATGCCCAAAGATGCATCGAATCTGCTGGTTTAACACTAGGCCATAACGTTCTAGATACCTTGCAGTCCATTCTGCTTCTCCAAGCATGATTCGTTCTTCCTAGAGTCCATTACCTTATGGCCATGAAATACTCCTACAAGCACGATTCGTTCTTCCTAAAGTCCATTACCTTATGGCCATGAAATATGACCCAATTGGAATCCTAACCGATACCTCCACAAAAGACCTGTCCAGCTCTTAGCCCTTACGAGCTAGCTCATCGGCTATTTCGTTGCCGAGAATATCGCAGTGACCAGGAACCCAACAGAGTCTTATTCTGTAGGCTTATATCATATTCATGAAATCGCTTAAAAATTTCTTCTTTAATCAATCAGATCAAATTTTTATTAAAATTCAAAATTTTTATTAAGTAAATGAAATTCATATAACATTAAAAATAAGTTTAACTAAATAAACGGACATTTACCCAAAAACCAATATTTGCAAAAATAAAATTTTCGAAAAATTTTGTGTTCAAAACTTGATTTAATAATTCAAGAAAATACTCTTAATTATATTTCAAAAATTAAAATAAAACATCATAGGACATATCAAATTTTAATATAATATCATATTATAATATTTTAAATTGAGTAAAAAGTTGTTTAATTTATATGTACATAAATATTTAGATTTTCAAGAAGATTCAAAATTATTTAAAATTTTGTTTTAATTTAATTTACAATATCAATTAAGTATCGTTTATTTATTATAATTTCATGCCGAAATTACGAATAATATCTAGAGTGTTCATACTGGCTAGATGACATTTTATGTAATTTCGTGAACAGCTGATACTTATTGTTTACATTTTAAATTGTTATAGGGGTAAAGTATTTTGAAATGGAAACAAATAAGAAACAATTACTTACTAAATTGGAAATTATTAATTTGCAACAATTAAAAATGTAAAAAGGATAGGTTTCATTTTGCAAAATCACTTTAATAATTAATTTTAAGATTTGTGTTTTTAAATTTAAGGTCAGCTGTGAATTGTTTTTTTCTTTCTTCTCACGGTTGAAACATGCAGTACATAGTTGAAAAAAAGTATTTTTTCCAACCATGTACAGAGTTGTACGGAAATGGGCATCGTAATTTCAATGCTATTTCGCCGAAATTACACAAAAGTATGTAATTTCGCAAGTGTCAAAATGTATGGGAAATTATGTAACTTCAACTTGATTTCGGCCGAAATCACGAAAGTACGTAATTTCGCGTCGGTCTGAATGCCCTATTACAACTAAATAGCAAACTATATTTAAAAATTAATAAGCTACCAGTATTCTATCATAATTATTTCTTGTAACAAAAAAATTGTAGTTTACTTAATTGCCAAAATTTTATTTCATAGGTTAATTGTAATTGTATTGGTTTTTACAAAGTTTAATTTGCTAAATACATTCTTTAAAGATCGCATTAGTTATCATCGTTAAAAATACCAAATTTTAGTTTCAGTATTAATTTTTAGAAAAAAAAAGCAAATTTGATAATGTGTTTATAGTACAAATTACAAATTAATAAAAAAAAAATACGCAAAAAGTGCTAAAAAAATATCAAACATAATTCGAAAAGTGCTAGAAAAAGTGCCTGGAGCTAGATTCATTTTTTCCCTACTAAACTCATTTAGATATAGCAATAAAAGTGCTAAATTGGCAGCACTGACAATAAATCGAAATTTAAGTGTTTCCGATTAAGCGAGAAGTATAAAAATTGTTAATACTGCTACATATAAACACCTTTTTTTCTTTTATCTTAAAAATCGGCGAGAAATATTGACAACAGACATACTTTTTTACAATAGCTCGCAAATACTATATATATGTTTGCAACAAATATTTGCAATATTAATTAATAACATTTTTCTTTAATATTCGTAAAAAACTTAAACCTGAAACAACAAATGTATAATGTACGATGAAAAAGTATATCTACATCTAGAATACTAGATAATTCTGGTATTTAAATGCAATATACATTTTGATACAGATACTAAAGTCGGGATGAAAATATTACATTTTAAGTGTTCAAAACAAGGCGTTACGGAAATAAAATGTTTTAATTAAACTTTATAATATCATATACTGTTCTTAGAGGAAAATTGTCAAATGAATTGCATACTTATTTCTTTTTGAAAGAATACTATTATGATTAGAACATAATATCACAGCGAAAAATAGAAATGATTATAAGCAATAATTATTATGATTCCTCTTTGTCATATTGTATCCGATTTTATGGTTTGTTTTTTATGTTATGATTATAGTTTTAAATATAATTGAACAATCTTATTATATTATTATACCACATTGTCATGTTATGATTCCATTTTATCATATTATTACCTTATGTTTTCATATTGGACATTAATATTATCATATTATTATTTCATTTTGTCATATTGTTCCATCTTATCATATATTAATAAAAATTATTATTTTTATAAAATTTGTACTGAAAAGTTTTTTATATATATATAATATTTAGATATTATTAGTTCATTTATTAAAGTAATAAAACAAATATTTAAAAAAAAAATATATATATATTTAAAAACAAACAAGTATTAAAGTTTTCCACTAAGTTTGTGAAAAAGATAAGTATTATATTTATTTGGAACATTTTATTGTTATAGGAATAATAATATTAATATGGTTTAAGAACAAGGAAAAAGACTGCAAATATTTAATGGTTATAGAAGCAATGATATGTTTCTTATTAACAAAACTTTGTTTCTGGTAAAAATATTTAAAAACATATAATTTTTGTAGTCAACCATATAAAAATTTTGATTGAGTGTAAACATTAAATGACAAAATTGAAAAAAACTGTTGTCATGAACACAGAGTTATTAAAATTCAATAAAATTAACGATGAGAACATAATATTATTGTAGTGGTATTGCTGTAGCCATGTTTTTTCTCTGCGTGTAGAATCAAAACAAAACAAAGTTTCTTTATTCTATGAATTTCACTCATAATTATAAATGAAATTGGTAGTTATTTTAAAAAATAAATATTTTTATAATGCCTCGGATTTTGATCCCTCTGAGCTGGAGTAGTTTGCACATGTGGCAAAATGTATTGATTTATAAAAATTACAAATCTTACTCTAAAAAAAATAATAAAAACAGTTGCTAACAGGCTATATTCATATTAAAATGAGGGCCTTTTTAAAAAAAGTCCATGCACAAATTATTTTGGTTGCTTATAACATCGAAACAAGTTCATAGTAAGATAAAATAGTATACGTCAAAAATTGTTGCTTTTTATTCTGAATAAAAAATCTTATATAGTTTTTTTTTCGCAAATTGTTAAATTAAAGAGTTATAACACAGTAAATATTTTAATTACTTTTAACTCCTTTTTTAAGACAAAAGTCACGGTCGACTTTTTTTTACTGACCAACAACTGACAGTGGAGCAAACAAAATCAAAACTTTTGTAAATCCCATACATTTCATGAGTGGTCATTGTATACCCTAAAACTAAAATTGTATTGTATTCGATATCTGTCCAACGACAATTAAAGCCACCAATTTCTTTATGATGAATGACTAACAATGTCCAATACCCTTTGAAGTGAAAACAGACCAGAATCTCTAGAGAAAATCACACTACTGTTTTAAGTAACTTTATGAAAAATACTTTAAAAGAAGCAAAAAAAAGCAGTTGCATAATTTTTGATGTTTCCAATGATTTCCGTGATTACTACTTTTATTTATTTATTTTCAAAGATGTGAGTTATTTTTTGTCACACATAAATTGCTTCTAACTAATTTAGTTTTTTTAAAAAAAAGCTACTAGAAGCTTTATTTGCTTTTTTCTTTTTTTTTTCATTTCTTTTAATTTGGTTAACACACTAATTTGGAACTTTTTCTCTCGATGATATCATTGTATTTGACATTGTAAGTAATTCGTGTAGGAGTAATTTATTAGCGCATGTTACATAAGGATAAAAGTTCAAACATAAAACACTCAACGTGACATTTCATAGATCACATTACCTAGAAACCAAAATTGTTAACCTTTCGTTTTACATCCCTTCGAAAGGACATACATACAATCTACTTATACTAGTAAAAGAATACATATGTATGTGTATTTATGCCTCTTCTATATTGACTGTATAAAACACATGTTTTAACTATTTACACGCGCCCGTACTCGTACTCATACCAATAAGGATACACTTTCAATTTTAACCACTTATGATCTTTCCTCCATTGTGAATTTCATTGTCTTTCTTTTCACCTTTTTTTTTTGTCTACACTCCTGTGTGTGTGATTTTGAAAATGATTTGGTTCGTGTGATGTGTGTTATTCAGTTGAGTTTGTCACTTTGTAATTTGAACACAAATTTTTTTTATTTCTTCCTTTCGTTCAGCAATTTGTAATAAAAATTGTATAGAAGAAAACCTCTTTAACCACTCAATAACGCTTAAAGAAAAATCCTGACACATCACGAAAGGACATGTATTATAGTTTTCTTTTCTATTCATGATTGAATTTTTTCTTTTTATTGTCGGTTAGTTAGTTTGGTTATAAAATTTCCATTAACACACAGGATATAGTCATATATACTACATACATATGTACATATGTATGTGTAATAGTACTGAAATAAATTGATACAAGAATACTAGCAGTCAGTTTATAAATGTAAAAAATGTTCAAATTTTATTTAGACTACACTTTATTAAAATAATATTTTGACATTTTCTAAATAATTAAAATACAAAACTACATATCTATATAAAATAGTTTACGAGTATTACCAAATATTTATGAGGAAAATACAAATTTTTTAAAACTCATTGAAACCGACGAGAAATCACTTGAAGGACTATGAAATACATATAAAATCTCCAGAAACTATAACCACTTAAAGCTAAAAAGCTCTTTTTTCTTTTTTTAATTTTTAAGGAGATTTTGATTAATGTTATTTTTGCACTCATAACTTACATCTTTTAGATATACATAAATCATTTACCAATCGGATAAGTTGAGAAATTTTTATCAATATATAAAAAAATGTAACCAACAACTTACGCGCATAAACGAAATTAAATTTTGAGACCAGAATTTGGAGTGTTCCCATGAAGAAATTTATTTTCATTAAAAAAAATATAGCGCTGTTATAATGCTTGGTCATGATGGTTTAATGACGGTTAGGTAGAAATGCTTTACAATACACACAAGAAATAATGTTGGCATAAAACATAATTTTTTTATTTTATTTTTTATTATTATAAATTGCAAAAGTATTGAATATTATTAAATTATTTCATTTTAAAGTATTTACTACCAAACACTTTTAAATGCGTTTTGTGCAAAAATTGTAAAGATTTTGATTTATTTATTTATTTTTTATATATTTAATGCATATGCATATTTTATTACAATTGTTTTTGTAAAAGAGCTATTGCAATTAATTCACTATATATTGAACTTGGTGAGTATACATTTTTTAATAATGAAATTCTAAATTTATTACAATCTTCTTTGTTTGCGACATCATATTACAAGGACTTGGGAATAATTATATTTTTATTATTAATTTAATTTTGATAAGCATTCCTTTGAACTAGTGGTTTTCACAAGAAACATCTTCACGACCACCTTATAAATAGAAAATGACCCATATGAATATTTATATCGAAGCAATTATTTTAAATAAAATTGATTTTTATTACTTTTATAAGATATCAAAGAAATTTCGTATTCAATACAAATGCAATATTAGATATGACCAAAAGTTACTGTCTTTTGAATTTTGGCCGTGACACCCCCTAGAATCGTTATTTGGGCTCTAAAAGGATATTGTGTGAAATATTAGTGAAATCGGATAACTTTAACCCATGCCGCATCGGCCTTGCAGTTTGTAGGATGCTTTTTATGGGGAAAACTGAACATTTTACAAACTATCAAACAAGATATAAAATCGGCTAAAAATTTTGAATGTTATTACGAATTCGCCAGCGAGTATGGAGTGTATAAAAAATTTTTATTTTTTATTTTGGAAAATTATTAAATAAAATCCTATTTTGATTAAATTTTAACCAAAATTACTGACAAAATAAGTTTTTGTTTCTGCAGAATAATTCAAATTCTTTTATTGATTCTTTTTATGTCTGTTTTAAATCTCCAATTTCAAATTTTTAAACATATTGTTAAACAAATATTAAAAAAGCTAAAAGAAACTATGCGATTTTATAGGAAATACTGCAGGAAATATAATCAAAAAAGAATTGGGTCAATATCTGATATAACTAGCCCGTACCTCCAGGTACCTGAATTCTGCAGGTTTCGGCAAAAAGATATTTTTTTGTAGTAATGAATAGAGTTTTTCATGGAAAATCCTGAATTCCCGAGAACTCCGTAAAATTTTCAGTACCATAATCCTGGGAAATTATGGGAGACTTCCTGGTATTTCCTGTAATGTTTATATTTTCTAACTTACGTATGGTTATTTTAGTGTATAATGTGTTTTTACATTTATTGTTTTTTTATATGATTTTTTAAATATCTTTAAGGAAATATCTAAATATAACTGATAGTTTCTGAGTTCTTCATGCATTTTTATATATTAGAGGGAAAATAAAATAATTCTATTTATGAAAATATTTGGAAAAGAAAAAACTTGATTCTGCATTGTGGTCAAAAATAATATGTTGCAAAAGAACTACTAAGAAGTAAAATTCGACATTAGAAAAGTATATTTATTAAACGATTTGATGATGTAATTGACCGCATATAAAATTTGTGAGAGAAATCTCTGTAATCGTCAAATAACAACAAACGTGGGCTTAAAGTATCCAAATTATTAACTGTATAGGGATTTTTTATGAAATGAATTGCAAAAAGACCATGCAATTTTCAGAGTCCAATAGTTTCTTCTACTTTTATGCTACACTTATGTTCCCCTCTAGAAGTGAAGATTGGTCTATTCTTATATGATTCATAAAATATTACATTTGAATGTTTAAATTTACGTAAGCTGGACGATTTTCAAAGCACCGCTAAATATACGCATTTCTCTCCATATCATTATCAAAATTTTCATTAAAAGAAAATTAACTTCAAAATGTAATAGAAGCATAGTAAGACCTGAAATATTCATTTAAAAAATTGTCATATTATATTTTGGAAAATTTTCAAAATGTATTGGGCTTTAATGTACTACTCGAATGTCCTGTCCTGAAGATTACACGTAATTAACCCTTTAACAGCAAGATGGTACATTTTATGCATTTTGTTTCCAAAAGGTTAAATTAGCAATTTTTGCAAATAAGTCACATGAAGGTGTTACTTATACTTGAATATAGATGAATTTAATATATAATAAGTACCTTTAAAACCGTAATGATAAACGAATGAAAAGAATTTTTGAAATTTAGTCACTTACACTTAATTTACACTGATGCATATTCAAATCATGAACTTATCAAAAATGAGACTAAAAAAATTTTTTAAATTATTTATTGACTTCACTTAAAAAATTAATAACAAAAAACTTAAAATGTGTTGATGAACCTTTGTTTTGAATAACTTCAAAAATTCGGTCTGGCATTGATTCGACTAATTTTTGAAAAAAATTACTGTCAATTTCTTCCTAGGCTTGCTTAATTTTTAGTTTTAACTCCGTTATTGTCATTATGGTTTTAGTCTGCGCATTTCTTCCGTAAATTTTACCGGCCATGAACATTGGATTTGTATAGCCCCTACAAAAATTTTTTTTATTGACGAAAATTTGTATAAAAAATTTGATTTACAATTTATTGAAATTATAACTCAAAAGTAAAGTGTTTCTTGTGTTTGGAAAATTTACGCAAATATGTATTTTTAAAATTACTCTTTCATTTTATATACACAGAAAGCTGATAACTTTCTCACTGTATAAATTTTTTAGAATAAAGTATACCTCACTGATACTTCATCAGTTGAAAAAACTTAGAAACTGTAAAAGAATTTGTATCATATTTTGGTTAAATGACCTAAAAATATATGTTAACGAAAAAAATGTTCATATTATTCATATAAAAACTAAAATTTTATGTATTTAGTTACAATTTGGAAAATAACGTAAAACTAATTTTATTCTCATTTTTTACACACAGTTCTAACCAGGATAAGTTGAAGCAAAAGTTAATTTAATTCATTATAAATTACTCAAAGAAAAGGACAATTTAATTATTTGAAAATTTTAACGTAAATTTTAACAACAAATATTAGAAATACTGAAGAAAAGATTACAAAAGATTTTTTTCTCTTAGAAATAATCATCTTTATTTTTATTTTTGCTAAAAAGGCATTTTTTCACTTTTTGAAAGTAATTAAAAATAATTTTCAAAAAAATAAAAAAAGGAATTTAGTTTTACTTAATTGTTGAAAATGCTGATTATTAATGAACTTCTCTTCAAAAATGTGGAACTTTTTTCAATGCGCTTGTTGAATATTTTACAGGACATTTCCTTTGTTTTAAAAATATCTTTATTTTTCTATATGTACGTGTTTGACATTTTCATTAAAAATAAATATATATGGAATATTGTGAAATTTTAATTATGTAATATTTTATGAAATATTAAAAAAAAGATCAAAATAAAGATATAAAAATAAACCATTTTTCATGACAAGAATTCCAACAAAATAATAAAAAGTATTGACTTTTCAAATTATATATCTTTTTTTTAATTTCTTTCGTTAAAAAATTTAAATTTATTCTGGGGTTGGCTTATCCCTCCTAGACCTGCCTTTCTACGCAAATGATTAAAAAACAATAAATATATTTATAATCAGGGACAGGAAGTTCATGCACTTAAAAAGTGTGTTTTTTAGGCATGTATTAAAATTTTTTTAAAACATGCACTAAAATGTTTAAATATGTCCTAAAAACAAATAGAATATACACTTATTTTTTAAATTTTATTCAATAAAAAATATAAAATTTCAATTCAGTGTCATACTAAATTAAAAAAAAGTATATATACAGTGAATATAAATATTATTAAATATTTTTATTTTCATAAATAACAAAGTTTTCTCTATATTTTAAAATGTAAAATTTAGCAACAGATGTTATTAGTGAATTTTTAAATAATTTCTTTTATATTGTGACAAACGTTTATTGTGTCTTCATCTGAATTAAAAATTTCAACAGACTTCTTTCACTGACTGTTGTCCCCATCATAGATCGATTTTTCTAAAATAATATTAAGTTCTCGCAGACCGAATAGTCTCATTGGTAGCTTCTTTAAAAAAAAAAATAATAAATACATGGTTGTTTTATAAAAACGGACGACATCGGAAACAAATGATAGAACTTGTTCTATCTTCAGATGTATGATTGGAAATTTTCCCGGAGAAGCTATATTTATCTCTATATTATATGCTGAACTTTTTTCAATAGGCTTGTTGTTTTAAAACTTTTTTATTTTTCTACGAGTATATGTCAATAATCTTTTCTATATTCATTAAAAATAAATATATTCTTAATTAACAATTAAGAATATATTAAATTTGCAATATATTTATACTAAAGAAATTTAATAAATAAGAACAACAAAAAATATTTATTCTGTAAAATGTTGACATCTTAACTCAATAACTTTTATGACGCATCGTTTACAATAAACAATGTCCTTCTGTGATTGTTAGTTTTCAAAAAATAACTCTTCTATAATATTTTTCAATATTCTAAAATTTTGAAAAATAAATTTGTGTCTCTCTATCAAAAGGCCACAGATTATTTTTTCTTCTACACAAAAAAATTATTTTAAATTGCATTTTTTTTTTACAAAATATGACACAAAAATATGCATTTATGGTAAACTTTGCAAAACTATACATTTTCAACAAAATATGCAAAAATTTGTGCTAACAAATCGATGCTATTTTAAAGCAAATCTTCTGATTAGTAAAGATATTTAGTTTAAACTGTTCTAGGAGTAAAGACAAAAAACATGAACTTACACGAACTTCGTTCCTTGTTTATAACAAAAGGAAAAATGTAGTTGTTATTTACTAAATTGCATAAATTTCGATAAAATCTCTGATGATTTTTGTTGTTATTTTACGTTGCGTCTATACTAGATAAATTTTTATCAAGACAAACATCAAAATAGGGGCAAACGTTGGATTTGTCTCGATAAAACAGTTTCTAGTATAGGCACTAGACTATATTTATTTGTTTGCAACCAGTTGTCGTGGTTATATTACTGGATTTTATAAATTTTCCGTTCGCGTACTTTTTTATTTACATATTTTTTTGATAGTAAAATCTTAAATTTACTCAGTAAATAATCAGTTTATTGGACTTTACTGGAAAAATAAAAGAACCTAAAGTTTAATATGTCGCGAAAATTTCCAAAAAATATTTCACTATTGTGGATGTCAAAAAGTGAAATTTTTCGAGAAATTTAAATTTTAAACTAGCGTAGTTTTGGTTTTACAAAAGATATTGATTTTAATTTAAGTTTAGTATTTTTGCTGTATAGAGCTCACCAGTGCGAATAGTTTGAGTAACGGTCTTCCTAAATCTCAATCGCAAAAATGCAGTTTCTCGGGACACTCTAATTATTTACTAAGTCTTGGAAAAACATATATTAGATACTTAAACATAATAATAAATATTTAAAACATTATTTAAAATTTAATATTTTAAATAAATTTATATTTCTTTGACAAGTAGACTTATTTTTTAACACATACATATATTTGCCTACTTCCTTTTAAAGGATACATTCAATACTTTAAATAATTTTTGTTTGTCTATGCATACTTGCTGAAAGCTTATCATGAGTTTTATGGGCCTGCATATCATTATTATAAATTTAATGAATTACTGTTTTCCAAAAAACATTTCCTTTTTTTGTACATTCATGGCACTCTTTCGTTTACACATTCATACATACATTTATTTTATTTTATACCGGAAACATTATCTTAACATGACACACATGTGTCAAAGTGTTCGATGAATGAATGTGTAAAAAATTACACCAGGGACAGACATTTTAGAGCATTCGTCGTTGTTATCAATAAATATGTATAAAAATTGCGACGACAAACGCTTTAAGATCCTAATAAACTAGAGTGCTTTGAATGGAAATTACCCAATATATAAAAAATGAAAAAAAAAAACAAATTTAAAGAATAAGAAGATGATGTAACTGCATGTAAGTACATACCATATGAGTGTATGTGCGTAGCCACACTTTTACACATAATTTATGTAAAGTATAGAGTAGAAGTATTTTTTTATTATTTTTTCCTTTTTTTAATAAATAACAATATTATTCGAAATATAGTTAAAATTTGTGCAGATATGACTTAAAATATTTACAGTGTTGTTGAAATAAATTGGAATGTGAATTTCTAATTTAAGAACAAGTATAAGATGGAATGCAGAATCGAAATGTAATTTTATTATAATTTTATAATTCTGGATTCGCACTAGCTTCCATTCATATGTTTGTACACCAATTAATAAATATTTGAAAACATATAATTCTTTTGTGGCAAGAACAACCCGTTGAAATAATTTTATTTCGTTAAAATAACTTCCCCAAAATTATGCTTTCTGTAGCAGAATTTTATCTAGTATTCTAATTACCAAGCAGAGCTATATCGTGAAATCCCAAGGAGTTTCTGTAAAAGTTGATATGTATGAATATTATAGGCCAGGCTTGAAAATTATGTATTAACTATTTTCTTGTTTTTGATTACTACAAACTATACATCAATATGTGTAGTATTAGTTTAAAAAAAGGAAATTTAAAATATGAAAATTTATTAAACTGTCGCTTAAGTTGAACTGAAAATATTTTACAAATATGAAATATTTCAAATTGCTTTTAGTTTAATAAATATAATAATTTTAATAATACAATTTTCTTAGCACAGACATTTTTCTACACAGAAAAAATTATGATTAAAATATTTTTGATAAATCATTATTTGCCTTTAAACAAAATTTTATAAAAAAATTATTTGGTTTTAACATTATATTTCATTGCTTTTAATTTGTTTTAAAGTCAGTCAAAAATAAAAAGAAATTAATATAAAAATGTCTTTCAGGTGATTCGATAATACATATTTGCCTCACATATTAACTTATAAGTCAATTTAACAATTTTCACTTTTGAATAAACTATTTTGCAAATAGTTTCTGATTGGTCGCTCAGCATGTGGTCTAGTAGAATATTCTGGTACGAATACGCTTTGTGAAGCTGAAGTTGCATCTGAGATATGCAATATCGCCTTTCGACATGCCTTCACTTTAGTTCGTGTGGCACCTAATTTCCTTCTTTTGGAATACAAGTGCTTTTAAATAACTAGAAATTATTCCTTGATATACAGCCAATGATTATGCAACCACTTCCTGCATTTTTTGAAAGAACAAAGCCTCTAAGTACTAAACATTAAGCGTTTTGGTTGGTCAGGACGCCTTTTAGTACATCTAAATAACACTTTTAGATCTTCTAAACTACTCCCGACAAGTTGAATCGGATAAAGCAATACATACTTAAACGTCCACCAAAATATGATGGCTTCACGAAAGCTTGGAAAAACGATGTTGTTTACATATCAACAGAGTAATACATACGGATTAAGAAAACTTGATGTCAATACGGCTTAGAACTTACAGTTTTATGATATTCCTAATCTTTGAATGGACTTAGAACTTTTTTAAGTTTAGCTTGTAAAGAAGTCTCGAAGGATTGGCAGTTTTTATGGTTTTGTTTTTAATTTAAGTATATACATATATATGTATGTGTATTTAAGCATATTTAATTGTGTAGAACAACAACATTATAATTTATCTACATACACTATATATAACCTTAGAATTTCTCTTATTTTGTGCAACCATCGAATCGAAATAGCGAATTTACATAAATATGTTACAACAAACATAAATTTTTAATCTGCATTGTTATATTATTTTTCACAACTTTTTTGTAAAAGACGCAATATTTTAATAATAAAAATATGTAAATATTTGCAATATTAGTTAAAATAATTTCTATTAAATATTTTATTGATTGTATTGTTTGTATTGTATTGTTTGAAATTTTACCAAAAACCAAATATTATTTTTATTGTTTTATTTATTATTATTTTTTATATTTTAATAAAAAACTATTATTTTTTTAATAAAACATTTACGAATTTTAATGTTTGATTTTACTAATTCAGTGATAGGTCCGATGTCAGTTAAAAATATAATTGATTTTATAAATTTAGTAATAGATAATGGAATTAAATTTTTTCTGTGTACCAAAGAAATGAAAATTTAAAATTTCTGAGGAATGAAAATTTAAAAAATAAAAATTTTAAATTTATGAGAAATTATTTTTTTTAAATAAAAATTTTAAACTAAAAGAAGATAAAAATTTAAAAACATTTTCTAAAAATATAATTAAAATTTTATGCTGCCAAAGGCAGATTTTAATAATACTTATTATAAATAATTAAAAATTATATACACACATTATAAGAATATATATTTTTCTAAATCAGTTAACTAAAATTGCACCAAACTGGTGTTAATATGGAATATTTTTTAAACTGAATACAGATTCATATAAATTATGCCGAGAAATAATAATGTTGTGAAGTCAATTAATAGATTTTAAATAGTTTTATTTACAGTATATTGTAAAATATTATAAAAAGTTGCTTTTGACAGCAATTTTTAGCAAGATTTTTATGTGAAATTTTGGTTTCTTTTTTTTTGTGGTATTTGGAATTTTTGGTAAAATTTTGTATTTTTGGAAAACATTTTAGTTTTGATGAAACTTCCAATTTTTGGCGAAATATCGAATTTTTTTGCGATTTTTAATGAGTTTTTGGATTTTTGGTGAAATTGTGCATTTTTGGCGAAATTTCGGATTTTTGGTGAAATTTTGTATTTTTAAAGAAATTTAAATTTTTTTGTTGAAATTTTTCTCGAAAATTCGAAGTTTTTTCTTTTTGTGAAATTTGGAATTTTTGGTGAAATTTCGGATTTTTTATAAGATTTTGGATTTTTTGTGAAATTTCTAATTTTTGGAGAATTCTGGGATTTTTGGTAAGTTTTGAATTTTTCTAACCATAAAAACGAAAACGTCATTAGTTCAAAAAAAATTCATGTGTGATGTCTTACATTAAATCGTTTTTCGGCCACAAGTTCAGTTAAATAAGTTCACCATAGATGGTTGGAGTATTATGCGTTTGTGCTGATGTTTGTAACGCATAGAAAAAGTTATCCAACAACCATCTTAAAGTATACCAATCGACTTTTTAAATCGATCTACCTTGTCCGTCCGTCTGGCTGGTTATCCATGTAAACCTTGTGCACAAAGTACGGGCAGCAATTTTAAAGATAATTCAATGAAATTTACCAAGTGGGACTTTTTTGTTTCACCTAGTTCCATACAGATATTCTCCTGGAACAGAGTTTAAACACTCAAAAATGCCTTCAAAATGAGAATATTTTAATTAAATTCGGTGTAAGTATCAATCTTTGTACCAAATTTTATGAAGATTGGTCCACAATTGACCATAGCTCCCATATAAACCCCTTTTCCGAAAATCACTTGCATAAATCCCATACGAGTGTTATTATCAAGTTAATATTCGACACAAATAAGTTTTATCTAAGGAGACACAATATTGCCAAATTTTATTAGAATCTATCCATAATTTTTATATGGGAGCTATGTTCCATATAAAAACGCTTCCAGCAATCGGTCTTGACCGACTATATCTTTCTTTCTCGTTTTTAATTATGTTGTAGAATATTCTAAGGAATTGACTTTAGCAGCACAATTTTTTAAATTTCTCATCAAATTTAAGTTTAAATTTTTGTTTAAAGAAATTTCATTTGTCATAAACTTTTAGTTTTCATTTTCAAAAATTTTCATGTCTTTGTGGAAAAACTATAAAAATTTTGAATTTGTGATAAAAATACTAATTAATAATTTTATAATTAATTAATAAAATTATTAATTCTGTTTGCTAAAAACATATAAATACATATGAAAATACAAAAAATTGATATTTGAAATTTGAATATTACTTAGAGGATTACATTTCACAAAATTTTGAAAATTTAGTTTATAATTATGAACCAGAAAACAATTTATCTAATAATTTAGCAGTTTCTTTTAAACCCTGGTATAGACAGATTTACCACTTTTAACCCCTAGAATTCCACTATGAACTTGCTTGCAAGTTATGTTTTTCTTTTTTTGATCCTTGTTCCTATATATTTTCCATCACTGTATGTGTACATTACGTATAAAGTTGTTGCTGTATATGTTGAAATATTATAGTCCTTATAAAGTCATACTCTTAAAAATATTGTTATTAGTATTGTGGAGTTCACATACACATATTGATGACAACTTACAATTTATGAAAAGTATTAATACATGAATATTATATCGTAAGTACAAATATTTTAACAAGGACTTACTCTTACTTACAAACATAAGAAAGTGTGTCCTTTACGCACACATATTAAAACATAAATACTATAAATTATTGAAAATTATGTAGAATACGTGTTGTATATATTTAAATATAAAAATATGTATATAAATATGTGTAAAATTTATGCAAATATGTTTGTTGTGCACACCAAAAGTTTTATTAAACTGTTAAGTTTGATATTTTTTGTTTTGAACTATAAGAGAGAAAAAAGAAAAGAAATCAATTATACTAAAACATTAGAAATTTTCTAACAAAATAATGCCTAAATAGAAATGTCATTTCAATGCTTAAAAACTTTTATTCTTCTTGGAAACTAGTAGTAAAGTGTCAGAAATGCCGCAAAACATCTGTGCATAGAAGTTTTATTCTTTCAACCAATAATAAAATAAAATGATAAAAATCAGAAAAGAAACTTTGTCGTAGAAATGTTAAATAGATTAAGAGGCGTAGTAGTGGAAAATAAGATAATTTTTAATGGATCACATTAGAGAATGTCGTATTCTTAATTTATAAATTAAAACGATTGAAATACATAATTTTGCTTGATAAAAAAATACACACACACAAAGGGTGTATGAAACGCCCATAATAAAAGATAATAATAATTTCCAATTTCTACGAATCTGATTGTATATGAGGTAAAGTTTTTTTTAACTAAGTATTTCAATATGACAATAAAAATTGTAGTTTCTGCAACTTGCATTCAAACATTCATTATACAATGGTTAACTAACTACTTTACCTCTCTAACTCTCCATCTTTCGCTTTTTCTTACCCTCTGCCAATCAAGTTTAGGAAACGTCATTGTATTACATTTCATTACATAATAGATGAGTAAAGTACGGTTTCTCTTTAATCAGCCCAAGGAAATAATTCACAAGAGTAAGAACATTTTGTAAACCAAATTGGCAACCCGTCGTGGTGGCTGTGTGGATGATGGTGGTCTTCTTCAACTGTCATAAAATTTGAATGAATACATTTAAAAATTGTAAAATGTAAAAAAATTAAAAACGCCACAGGACATTTAGGAATGCAAAGACTTTAATTATTATTTCACTCTAAATAAAAACAGAACATTAATTTTAAAGCAAAATTAGTAAAAAAATAAGAGAAATAAAAACTGCTTCCCTATAAGTTTTTATCATTACAATTAGTGTCAACTTACCTCACAAACTCCTTGTAAAAGTCCTAAGTACTTATGGGTAATGAGAATTCATTTTTATATGTGTATGTATATAATAGGTATGTAACATCAGTGGAGGTGTTTATGTGATATCACATGGAGCCCCAAAGGCATTTTTTTATTATTGGGTTTTTTTGTACAATCATTCCTCAAATATTATGAATCGAATTCCTTCTGTATTTTAGTATAACCAACTAGTTTTGCAACCAGTTCAATGAATGCCTTCCAGCACTCCATTTTTTTTGTGTTCTCAGACCACTGTAGATGCTTTAACGGTTATATCACTCTTATTTCATCAATCCATTATTCTTTATAAAGCTAGTATTAAAATAATATGCATGTCATAGCTTCTAAAGTCATAAAGTATGACACTTAATGATCATGGAAGCTGTCATAATATCCAAGGATATTATAACACTTATGAAAATGACGCAGGGATTTGAAACTTTGCTGTATTTCATACACAAGATTTGCTGAATTAAAATTTTTCTAAATTATTAAATTTATTAATTATTAATAATGATATTCAACAATCCACAGTGGGGTCTTTTGCAAAATAAATTATAAACTGCTATACCGATCTTGATGAAACTTGTGACATTGATAAAAGAGGAATTAGACTATCAAAATATTATTAATTGGAAATTACAAACTCAAATGTAGTCTTGCTTGGAAGAATTCAGTAATTCTAAAATAATTAAAATCGGTCATATTTGCAAAAATTTTAAAAACTCGATGAAGTTAACTCTGGCCCACTGTAGTGGCATCTGTGCTCGATATCCAAAATTTCATCAAGATCGGTACAGCGATTTAGAAGATCTAGTTTTATTAGCATTAATTTTGCAAAGGCCCAACTGTGGCATCTTCTTCCTAAGAACACAAAAATTTTGTTTGAAATAAAAAAGGTCGAATTCACATGAGGACACATGCATGAAAATTGTAGTAGCTTCCAGGCTTAAATAATGTATGCACATGAGGGACATTTCTCACAGGGATATTAATATCTACTTAGATAGTCAAGCGGGTTTGATACCTTTTACGGCCAGTGCTCTGTCGTACAGAATGCTGCATGACTGCCGCACGTCCCTGCACGAGATCAGACTACAGTGCAGTCTGCAGGTTAGGGCACAGTAATATAGTAATATTAATAGTTTAGGTAATAGTTTAGCACACGAACTTACTAAAGTTCGGATAGGAATAATGTAGGTATAACATACCAATGCCTAAGTGCAATCTTCATGATAGAAAATTGCTTCTTTGAGAGACAAACGATAATTGGAGAAGTTTGAACATTTGCCAAGTTACCAGATGTCTCTAGTCGGAGCTCAGTTCAAGCCGATCTAGCATTGGATGTTATAACTCATAATCTTATTTTCTTTTGGAACCGTTATCCGCAAGATTTCTTTACTTTGAATTTGAATGTTTATTTTTATTTAGAACACACAAGATGTTCATCTGTCAAGAAATAATACAGATTCATCGAAATTGTAAACCAAATCGAGAAATATTGAATTCAAGATCATTTTTTGTATGATTGAATTTATATATAACGTTTCCTGATTTATTTTAAAGCTTTTTCGTCATATCTCTATTACGAATTAAAGATGAGGAATTAATCAAAGGCTATCATTAAGAAATTCAAGTTTTTTTTTTTTTCTGGAAAATTTGATTTCAATATTTTCTCTGATGTTGGAAAATTTACTTTGTTTCAAGAGCCATTTAAACATGTTATTTTTCATTTTGGATATTCTCTTCTACTAACAAATTTTCGCATGAAACTCTTCTATTTTTAATACAAAAACTGTAGTCTGTTAAAATTACGTTTCTGAGCAAGAAATGAAAAGAAAAATTGATGCAATATTATAAATTAACAAGTGAGAATGTTGTATTCGGATTTGTCGAATCTATATACCTACTAGAGTGACCGATTATTCGACTTTTTGGAGAAACCGGTTTTCGACTAGTTCGAAAAGTTGAAATTTTGAAAAAAAATACCAATTGGATTTTTGAAGTTCCGAAAAAAAAATTATAAATTATTATTATAAACATAACTGTAAAGAAAAAAGTTCAGAAGTCTGTAATGACTATGAAATGTTTACGTATATTTTTAATATATTTTTAGTTTTTTTATAAAGAATCGAAAACCACTTAAAAGTTTAAAATTTCATATTTATATTATAAAACACATGAATCGGTCTGCATAGTACACAAAATGAAAATGTGTGCTAAATATTTTAACTTGCCCTGTTTATAAAATATAACAAAAAATTATAATTTATGAATACTAATTAACAACAAATTTTTACTAAATTTAAATTCCAATATCAGATTTAGTACATAGGTTTTTTGAAATAAAATGTTATTTTTAAAAGCGGTTTTTTCTTTTTTTTGGTTAAAAACCGCGGAGCCGACATTCAAAAAATGAATATTTTGAAAAAAACCGATATAACTTAAGCCGAAAAAATGGCTTTTAAAGCGGTAGGAAATTTCAATCGATCATCCTAATACCCACCATCTGTAACTTTTTGAAATTTCTCCTTATGGGTGGACCATGTCCATTTTTGGATTCCGAGTTTTCATTGGTGTTTAAACTATTTGTGCAAAATTTTGTTGATGTAAATGTTATTTTGTAAAAGAAAAGTATAAATTGAAGTTAACACGGACACCCTGTTTTTCTAGTACTTGATCCATATCTTTTTTCTTTAATTTTTGATGGTGGGTATGAGAAAGGAAATTGCAATTACCAATCCTTTTTTTTTGAAAAGAAGTTGTGCTTGTAAAAACTGTAATGTAAAAAAAATACCGAGCTCATACTGTATTTTGATGAAATATAAAAGCAAATTTTTAAACATTAAAATAAAAAAATTGTATATAACTTTTCGAGTTTAACGACAATTTGTTATAAATATTCTATAAAAGCCTATACAACAATGTTATAATTCTAAGACTAGTTGTTAGCGCTTTGAGGATAGCTAAACAAACTGTAACAAAAACAAATTTTCTTTATTTTAGTGTCTATTAGACCCAAGTTAAGGATTTTTGAAGACTTCAAGGTTTTAAAGTTTTTGAGTTCATTGATATTAGATATATCTTTAGATGGTTTTAAGACATTAAAAAGTGATAAAATTTAAAAAATTATATACTATTTTTTTACTTAATATTTTAATTACACTGATCGGAAAAAAATCCCCCCTTAAAGACAAGATAGTTGGACTCTAAGGATTTTGATCTGATAAACACGAATCACCCTTCAGTTTTTTTCCATCAGGTCTAGATTTTTTGTGTAGGCGTGTCTAATATTTCGCTCATAATAACGCCATTACACGAGTATATTTCATCATAACTCAAGAACGGTGTGTACTATTTGTAAAAATTATACATCAAAAGATGCGAACTAAAAATTTCTTTAAGTCTTCTAACATTATTTAATTTTTCATGAAAAGTTTATATTTTTTTGCCACTAATTTCCGAAAAACTTCGAAAATATTGAGCGGATTCTAATTTAGCATGCCAAATTCCATTTAATCCACCTATTTCTGTTTACAGAAAAAAAATTTTTCTTTTTTGTGTACACCAGTGTGTTTCCACTTAATTGTAGGTATACATAGATACTCTCACTTAAGTGTTAACAAAATCAAGTCCTGCAAATAAATTCTTATATCTATATGGATTATTTTATCCATAGTATTACCAGCTTTATGATAAATGTTTAAAAAGTTGATATTTTAGCCGGTTTCATTTCTTAAAAGAAATTTTCATGAAAAATGATCTTTAATTTTGATTCGACACTAATTTCTGAATAACTCCAAAACTGTTAGACAGATAAAAAATAATGTTAGGGTGCTTTAGAGATAGTTTTCATTTGCATATTTTTGTGTTTATCTAAATAAGATAACCCATTCTCGAGTTATGGTAAAATATTAAAGAGGAGATATTAGACATGCCCATTAAAAAAAAAAATAACTACCTGATGGAAGAAAAACTGAAAGCAGATTCGTTTTTAGCAAGACAAATTCCATCTAGTCCACATTTTTTTTTTTTTGAAGAAGGTCAACAAATTTTTTTACCGACCAGTGTTATTAAATTGCGTACTTGCTTTTTTAAAATTTTATTTGTGAAAATTTTTACGAATTTTGATTTAATTTTTACATTTTCGACTAAAATTTTACCACCTACAATTTTACTGATTTTACAATGAATAACGCATCATAGTTATGATGATAGCGGTACAACAGATACTTTTTTTATTGCTTTTCTATTCTTAATCTTACAATTAGCCAATTCGATGTGTTTTTACATCATAGATTAGTTCTATTAGTTTAAATAAAACAATGGTAAACCGAAATCGCTTAAAAGTAACTTTGGGGTCGAAGCAAAATTTAATATGACAACTGTATAACTAGATTTTTATCTGAAATAACTTGCTAAAACTTTCCCTAATATTTTTGTCTCAAGAAGTTTGCAGCAAACCAAAGATCAAATGAAATAATTTGTCTCAAAATATGTATACTGTAAACCTTTTGATTAATGTTTAATAACTTTTTGAATTTTTACGCAATATATATATATATATATATATATATATATATATATATATATATATATATGTATAAATTCAATTTTGTTTACAATAAAAGAAGATATACATCTTGAAAATGGTGTAATAAAATGTTGCTATGCTTTTTCAATCAATTAGAATATCTAAAATTGACTTACAACGTAAGGAGCTACAAGATATTTAGGGCAATAGCTATTCTCGTTTTTTTTTTTTTTTTGGAGTATCACATTGATTTGTGAGTTACTCATGAATATCTATGGCCTACATTAACCCGCTTTTCGAGTGAAAATAAAAAAGTGTCATTTGTATCACGAAATAAACTCCATATTTCACATTTTAAATAAAGAAAATCTAAAAATAATCTTGTCATAAAAGGGATATCTGTCATATTATCCTCACCTTTGAGGATGTAAATATGTATTTGTACTGTACACTACCATGCAAGGTTGGAGCATTATTCATTTGCGCTCATCTATGTAACGCACAAAAAATAATTTATTTAAAACATTCTACTAAGAACCACATTCTGAGTCAATTTAAATGCAGTTACGGAAAAAAAATAGGGTCAAGTATTTTTATTTTAAACTTTTTGAGAATTTGAAAAAATTTTTCGCCAAAAAAAAGAAAAAAAAAACACAACTTTCAGTGCCTAACCATTACGGATACATTGAGTTATAAACCTATACAAAAATAGTATCCTTTAGCTAATAACGCGGTGCGGGAAAAAAATAGGGTCAGCAGTAAATTCGTCAAAAAATTTTTTAAAAAATTTTTTTTAATATTTACTTTTTTTAAATCTTTATAACGATATTAACGATTAAAAATTGGAAAAAACTACAGTCATTGATGATTGGGAATGCCAAATGGAAAATTTCGGGATTTTCGGAATTTACAAATCTCAATCCTCTGGAAGTTTAAATTTCAAATCCCGGGATTTTTCGATATTTCTAAATCCCGCTTTTTATGCTTTTTATTTACATAAAGCTTATATTTTACATATTATTTTGAAGAAAAGGTTTGAGCTGTAATTACTTGTTTATGTTAAATTAAAAGACAAACTGCAATCACTGTCAAATTATGTCTGATAAGAAAAAAAAAGTTTTAAATTAATTAAAAATCTTCTACTAAAAATTACATAACGAGAGCTTATATTCAACAAAGGCTATCTGCAAAAATCAAATAAAAACATGCAGAATTAATTTTTATTTTCAAAATTAATGTCATTGGTTAATGACAAAAAAAAATACAAGGAAAAACATTAAATTAAAAAATAATGATCAAACGGTTTAATGAATTCGAAATATCTTTTGAAAAATGAAAATTTGGGGACATGAAATTAAAATAATTTATTTAAATTATAAACGACTTCAAAACAAGAACTAAGTACATATTTTGCACTTTTTTGGAAATTATTGATAACTTCAAAAAAAGTAACATTTTTTGCAAAAATAAATGTTTATTATTTCGAAGAAATCTCAATTTTATAACTAAAAAGTAGGTACTTTTTATAGAATTAAAATAATATTCTTATAAACAGAGCTTCGAAAGAACTAATTAAATTTTATTTTAATTCCCTTAATTCTGAATTAAGAAATATTAGTATTTCATTCCATAATACCATTCCCAAAACCATAATTCTATAGCTTCATTCAAAGGCTATTGTTGGAATAGATTTAATTCTATATTGAATTAATTCATAGATTTTTTTTTAATTTTTGTTAATTCAAATCCTCTCCAAATTGAATTAAAATATATATACCCAGCATCAAAAACTGATGGGGTTTGTCATTCCGTGTGTAACATGTTGAAATAATTATCTAAGACCATATAAAGTATATATATATGTGTTCTGGGTCGTCGTGAAAATCTAAAGCAATCTAAAGATGTCCGTCCGTCCGACCATTTGTCTGTTGAAAGCAGAATAGGGCTAGGGGCGAACATCATAGGGGGACGAAGTTTGGCTCTAATATTTGTCTTATATAAGGTTTGCCTGGTATTGAAAATGTTCAAAATCGGTTCATAAATAAAAAAGTTATAGACAAAATACTAGGAAAACAGGGTGTCCGTCGTAACTCCAGTTTATACTTTTCGACTGATGTTTTTTACAAAAAAAAAAAAAAAAAACAAAAAATGTAAATTAATGAAATTTTGAAATGGGCGTAGTCCGCCCACTGAAACATCAACAAAATTTCTAAACTTTCTATTGATATTGTGTATTGCTTCAATTTATTGTAAGATATTATATCTTGTTCATAATTAAAATTGTAATGAATCGGAAATGTTTTTTGGTCAAATGTATTTTTTTTTAGCTTTCTCTTGCTAGGGTACTATTCTATGTTTATTTTTCATTGTTTCCATTAAAAAATATCTTTAATTATGAAAAATTTATGTTTAAATAAATTTGTTCGAGATTTATAATCCCCGAAAATCCCGAATTCGGGATCCCAAGATTATTTTTTAAATTCAGAGATTTTCAAAAATAAATTCTGTTTGGCATCCCTATTAATGATCTTTAATTTCGAGACATATTTGTTTTAAAAAGGACTTGTAGAATAAGAACTTGAATAATATGGGAAAAATCTAAGATCAAATTCTGTGTACAGAAATCTATTGATATAGTTAGATAATTTTATTTTCAATTAATAGACAGCATTCAGATACAATCCGAAAAGATTTGAGGTAAAAAAAATGTATTACGGTGGAAAAAATCACCAAACAAATTATTAAGCATCTGCCTGAAATCGATCCAAAATTCACTAGGACAAAATTTTTTAAGAATATGAGAAGACAATTGGTGAAAACGTAATTTATTCAAAATACCATTTCGGAAAGACCTGGTCTTACAGTACAGACCAAGAAAAGCCTCAAATAATATCCTCATATACCTAAGGTATAAAAATTACGCAATTATTTATTTTATAGATAAACTATAAATGTTAAATTTGATCATAAAACGTTCGTATGGATCAAAAAAAAAAAAAAAAAAAAATACTGAATTAGGAACATTTCAACCATAACAAATTGTCAGGTCGATATCTCAGCATTAGGAAACTCAAGAATAATCTTAAAGATAAATAAAATTTGTTGGAGATTTTCTGATCCAGAGGAACTTTTTTTACACTAAACATTTTTAAATTGCCCTTAAGTGCTGCCTTTTAATTGAAACTAAAATTATTTAACTATAAAAATAGATTTTGGTTCTCAACATTTGCACGGACCTTAAATTTTTTTCTATATTTTTGATGTTCTTATTCTGTAGATCCTTTTAGAAAAAAATTATTTTCAGAATTAAAAAGCATCCATGATTCTTACCTTTTTCAAGTTTTTAATTATTAGTATTATCCTTTAGATTTAAAAAAGGTAAAGGTATCGAAAGAAATTTGCAAATAATATATGACCCTATTTTTTCCGCACTGAAAAAGACTCTTTGGGCTTGAGAAGATGTACCGTTATAGGAATAATGTTAAAGGATATTAATTTTGTATAGGTTTTAGATTTGGCACTAAAAGTTTTATTGATTTGCATAAAATTTTGTCGAAAACTCAGAAAATTTAAAATAATTATAGTTGACTCTAAATTTGAACTGTATTTTCTTGAGTCTATCCTGACAGTTGGCTGGATAATCTTGTGAACAAAGTACATGTTATAATTTGGAGATATCTCAATGAAATTTGGAACGAATAATTGTCCAAGGATATTCTACTATTTTAATGAAATTCGGCATAACTAAGTTAAGCAAAAATTAGTCTGTAAAATTTTTCCCAATCTGGAAGGAGCTTTTACAAGTGGCCCACATTCGAAAATCACTTTAACATCTTTTAATTCTGTATAAATGTTTGTTCAAAAATAATATTTGACATAAAAACTTGTTATACATATTAGCAGAAAGACTAATCAAATTTTATTAGAATTCCCTAAAAATTACCAGTTTCCATATAACACCGACTTCCGAAAATCAAGCAAGCAATTTGGGATTTTGATGAGGGGAAGCGAATTTTTACATACTCGTATAACTTTTTTTGGTGTCTCATACATGCTGTTAAAAGTCACAGATAATCATGTGTTCGCTACGCGAGTTATTCATGGTTTTAATATCATAAAAATGAATTTTTTGCATATATCTCGCTTGTTATGCACCATACGTTTTTTTGATACCATTACAACATTTATAGAGTATAAAATTTCCTACACTTTTACTGAAGTATATTTTTATGTATCACCATCAAACTAAATCCAACCACATTTCAAACTAGCACCCATATAAGTGAAACACAGAAAAATTATGATTTTAGTCAAATATTTGTATGGTCCGATTTTAAACTTTAAACTTGTAGGGACAGTCATCTTACTGGTTGACTTATATCCCCGAAGTCTTTTCAGTTTGCGATTGTAGTTTTATCCTGTAGCCTTGTTGAAAAATTTTCACTTGCACTAGGAAAATACTTCTCGACAATATGTGCAACAAGAGGTAGGTACATATCTTTAGAAGATGGCTGGTATAATTATTCTTTCAATTTTACTATATCGTCCTGAAATATAGCGGATATTAAAAAAATATTAAATCGCACATAAAGTGAGCTATAACTTCAAAACTAATGAAGATGGTACATGAAAATGTACTTCAGCAAAATTGTTGGAAATTTTATACTTTATAGATATTGTAATGGTATGAAAACATGTACGAATCATAATAAGCGATATGTATGCAAAAACCGATTTTTGTGACATTTAAAAGCGAATAACTCATGTAATGTACACGTGTTTATAGTTGACAAGAAAACAAGACGCAAAGACGAAGCTATATGACAAAAATCGCTTCCATCCATCAAATTTCGAGGTGAACTCCTTATTTTCTCGGACTAATGATAATAAACAAACAACTTTTATGTGTAGAGTATTAATAACTCTTCCAAATTTCTCAATAATTGATACGCATTTGACCACAGGTCTCATACATAAGACCCTCTTCGGAAAACATTCTGATATACATATGTACATTGTATATATGTACATAGTGGTGTAGGGTATCTTACGGCCGGGTTTAACTGACTTGTTATATGTATGTATATTTATCTACATATGTGTGTGAATTGAAGAGTAAGTATTTATATGTGTTTGTATTGTATTTAATAGGTGGTTTGATGGTTATGGTTGTTTTGGTGATTATTAGCGACCTCTACAATTTTCTAACGTTTTTCCAGCAATTTACTTGTCTCTTGGGGTGTGCTACTAATGAGCACTTTTGCCTCTGCTTTAGCTTCTATTTCACTCGTTCATGTCGTTCTTTTAACATTTTTTTCCAGGTTATTTTGTTGTTTTTTCCACTTATTCTTGTTGTTATTTGTTTTGTATGGACACTTATAGACAGGTTGTTTGTGGTTTTCTAGTACTTTAACACGTTTTTTTTACAGTTTTATTTTCTATTTAAATTGTTGTTTTTTTTTTTTTTGAAAAAAGGTATTGCGCAATTTTTCGTATTTAAAGATTTGATCAAAGGAAGTAGTACTAGAAATAATAAGGGTTACTTTATAAATGTACTTGTTCATTTATAAAAGTTTTCATCTTTTAAGACAAGAGTATTCCTTTTTTTATGGAAATAAATAGTTATAGTCGGTAATCTTGGTTAACGAAAACTATTTAAAAATTACCATTGTTTAGTTCGTTTTTTTTTCAACAGCAAAGTTATTTCAGATTGTATCTTGATTTCGATTTAATTTCCAAGATATAGGAACTAAATAAAAATCATTAATTTATTATCGTTACATAAACTAATGACATCAAAAGTAGGCAAGAAAATATGCATAATAAAGAACGTGTGAGAAAGGTAAGTATTTAATAAAGCATTAGCAGCAATATTTGTTATAGAATCATGATATTTTAATATAATAAGTCACATATCAATACAAACGAACACATGTATTTGTGTATTTATGTAAGCCTATAAATATGTAAATAATTATTACATTGTTTATGTAAATAATTTAATTAATGACGACTGAATATGTATTAATTGGTGCCTGTATACAATATGATATCCTGATATTTATCGGTTATATGTTTGCTATTATTATTTAATGATAAATATAAACAAATAAATATTTGGGCTGATCACATTATGGTGTAAATATAAATACATAATAGGGGTTTTCATGCAATCACTTAAGCATCACGTAAATCTCATAAACTAATGTTTGTAATTAATTTGTCAAATATAATTATATAATTAACAATTTTCAAAAATTATTAAATAAAAATATACACAATCTATTTACATGATGCCCTAATGCAACAGTAATCTCTCAATTTGGCATCTGCTATATATTAAAGAATACCATGAATTTCTGGCCGATTTTTACACCATTGAATTTTTATGGGGCGAGATTAATTTTTACACCATTGAATTTTTATGGGGCGAGATTAATTTTTACACCATTGAATTTTTATGGGGCCATTATCAAAAAATTTTAATCTGGCTAAAACTGATTTTAATTCTTAATAAGTTTTGTGGTAAAACTTTTTTAAACAAATAGTTTACAGATCTGAACTCACAAGACTCGAAACTAAATTGAATGCAAGATTTTAGCACCATATTTTTCGTTTTATATGCATAATTTTTGTTCAGATTTTAACAACTTAGAAAAGGGGATTAAAATAATTAACTTTTTCTCATTCTTCTACATTTTTTGTCCACACATGATCTCACTCGATCTTATATAAACTAATCGGTCTTTGTAGATAAATTCTACACCTGCCTTGTTTTTGTGTAGACTTTCAACAGTTAAATAAAATTGAAAGAGCATTAAAAATAAATTCTATAAAAAAATGTATGAGCTTTTTCGAAAATTATACAAGTTGCACATTTTGTTTTTGTATTTTTGTATAGCAAATTCCAATTTGTATAAATATCGGATATATAGATATAAGAACGGCGATAAGTATAATTGATCATTGATAATTAAAAACGGGATACTTTTGACAAAACAGATTTTGCTAAGGCACATCGCATGGACAGCACGAAAATGACCATAATTGGCATAATTAGTAGGTGTTTGTAATGCTTCACGGAAATGTAGAGGCCCATCAAAAAATTTCAAAAGATATAAATTTCTTTGTTATAAACTCGAATAAAATATATTTTCATATAATATATGGAGAAATAACTTACATTCAAACCCCATATTTTACAAACTTTTTGAAAATCGCGATTTTTAACATAAAGTTTTTTTTTAATTTTATTAAGAAACCTTAAAATAATACCATCAAATATTGAAAATATCATAAATTTTATTTGAATAACTAAAAAAGTTTTGATACTGCGCGTAGTTTTTACTAGAATTATATAAAAACTTCTAATTTGTAGAAATTTCTATAGTTCAACTTGAACCCGCTATAACTTTCGCGCCCCCTGCACGAAATTATTAATTTGAATGGATTCTACACACATTGTAATAAGGCCTAAAATCAAAAATTTTTGGTAATGGGTCATATGTTTTTTTAATAATTTGTGTATGTCGTGGAATATATTTAGTTAATAATTGTTTTTTTTTTCAATACAAATGACATCGAATTAACTAATAAACTAAAAGAGTTTGGGAGAATCTGTGAACTCTCATATTATTATGAATACGTTTAAATATTGCAAATAATACATGCCTCCACTTGCAGCTTTGAAAGTCTGAATGCTTGTATTCATACATTAACATAAATATACAAAAATATACTTCAACATATACATGTACAAAAATATATCACCTACTTATAGATACTTATTGTATGAATGACATGCCCGGCAGGGGTTTTGTTTATTTGGCTTCAATAGAAATAGTATATTTTTATCATATTTTTTTCTGTGCGCAAATTAATTTTTGTTATTTTTGTCTTGTATGGTAAAATGTATTGAATGTGACAATTTGTTTATTTGTGTGAGAATTGCAAATGATATCGAAAGTACACAAGGATTTGTTAAAAGTATCAAATGAGTAAGTAGACATAAACAATGCAACATGGTGTATCAGGTAATATGAATACAATGTTTAAATGTGTGTATTTATCTGTATTAAATTGTTGCATAATTAGCAGTATAATTAATATTGACTATCCTTTAAATCTTCGACATAATTTATTTTGTGTATGAGAGTGTTTGTGTGCTTTTTTCAAGTGTTTATATTAAATTTTACTAAATTATTGAAACTGCTAGAAATGTAGGTTATATTTTAATGAATTAAATTAAATTAAAAGAAATATTTATTTAAATTGTTTCAAGTCATAGTAATATATATATTTACATTTTTTTATATTTTTGGAAAATTTTTAAATGGAGCCAAAAATTGTTGTTGTTATAAAATATTTTGCAAAAATGGTTATGTAGTTATAATACCTGAAACGTGTTAATTTTTAAAAAAGTTGTGGCATTTATTTTTGATATTAAAGGAAAAGTTATTAAGCATTTTTTATTTCAAAAGTATTTACACACATTATTTATATTTCAAAATTATTTACACAGCTTAAAAAATCAATTATTTACGCCTAACATTTCCAAAGATGGTTAAAAATTTTGTCTTTAAGATGGTATAAAATTTAAATGAAAATAACATTTAAATGGAAATATTGAATTACACTTTCTATAATGCGAGCATCATAACCTTTCTAAAAGTCATATTTCCTCTCTGAATAAATAGATAGACCACATATTTTGCAAATATTTTAAATGATGCTAAATTTTTATGACAGATTTTTGCTAATTTATCTTTCAAAATTTTCAATTTTCATATAAGGAATTCCTTTTGTTAAAGATTACACGATTTATCAGCACTATTCAAACTCTTTTACAAATTTTAATGTTGATGTTCCATTTTAAATCTTCATTTAAATCTTAATCTGACTCTAAATGGGATTTTTCATAATTTTTACTAATATTTTAAAATTTTTGCGATCTATTAAAGTTGAGTTTGTTTCACAAGATTTCATACTATCTTAAAGACAAGATTTTGGACCATTATTGGCAATTATTAAGCACAAATAAATGATTTTTGAATCTGTGTAAATAATTTTTAAATATAAAAATGTGTGTAAATAGTTTTGAAATAAAAAATTTTTAATAACTTTTTTATAATATCAGAAATAAATACCATAAATAACCACAATCTACTCTCACATTTCAGGCATTACAACAACATAACAATTTTTTAAAAATATTTTATAACATCAACAATATTTGACTTCTTTTAGAAATTTTCAAAAAATTTAAAAAAGTGTAAATATATATTACTATGACTGTATTTAGAAATATTATATTACAATTATAACAACATGTCAATATTTAAGAACTATAGAAGTGGTACTTGAAGCTTTGGGAAGTTTTGTAAAAACTAAGTAATATTCAAAATGAAATAAATTTTTAATTTCTGATTTTGCTATACCAACACATTCTTTAGAAATCTGTTATAAATACTATCTTTTTAAGATATCGTTTAAAATTAGTTTTATTTAAGTTTCATTATAAAGTAAAATAATAAATAATATTTTTTACACTATTTTTATACAACCGAGTACAATATACTTCTTTTTATTCTAATAATATTATTTTAATTTTTCCATCAGTTTTCCTAAGTCGGATGTAGATTGACATCAGTGCGCAAATTCTATATTTAATGTTCGAGAAAAATAATAAATTTTATTTAATTCAACCGCTACAAACGCAAGCAATATCAGGTAAAAATAAAAGATAAATGAGAAACATGAACGACATTGAAAAGGAAATTATTTTTATTTCTGCTCGAAGGATAATACAAAGCAAATTAATGCATGACAATGCGCGCACACAAAATAAAGTGAGAAAAAATAAAAACAAGTAAGAAAGTTAAAGTTGGTAAGTCCGATCATATGATAAGCTACACTATTTCATATATTATTTTCGAAATAGGTCAATTATAGATAAATCGTTCAGAAATTCGCTAGATTGATATTTTCGCAATTTATTCATGTTCATCTCCACGCGAGAGTAAATTATATGAAATCAAATATAAGAGCGTTACTAAAATAATTAAAATCACATAATATTCTCTCACCTATGAGTGTAGGTATATAGTTGCAAAAACCAAGAATAAGTAAAAGTATAAAAAATTTAATATTTAAACTGAAACAATAGAAATTAATATTGATGTAAATGAACGTATTTTAAATGAATAATAAAATTACGTGATGACTTTGTGATTTTTTTTAATGGTGAATTTGTACTATGAACATGAGACGTTTTCTTATTTCGCGTAAATAGTTTACATTGGGTGGGGCGAATATAAAGTACATATTTTTATATTTCATCGCCAAATTTCTTAAATTATACCATACATACATATATAATGTATTTAAATTTTAATAAAATAAACATTTGTTAAAGGACGCCTCGACGATATTTAATTCAGAAAAATTCGGAAAGTAGCGGGATCTGAAGAAATTAAAGAAAAAACCCATACTAATTGGCAGGTCCAATTTGAGTCCTAATATTTTTTAAAATATTTCCTATACTTTTTACAAAATTCTAAATAATAATTATAATAATAATAATAATAATAATAATAATATAAGAATCATATAAGTATATAGTTCCGGTAAAAAGTTACAATATTTTGAAATTGAACCTAAAAAAAAAAACAAAAAATTGTATTTCTTTCCGATCTTTTTCACTTTTTTCATATTTTTAAACGAAAATTGCCGCACATGTAAACTTATTTTTTGTAAAGATTTACGAAGGCTATCCAATTTTGCAGAACCGCACTCAGCCCTCCCAGATGTCCTCCTCTAATTCAACTTGAACATATCTCAGCTCTGCCCATGCGAAATTTTATTTGAATATCTCTAACGGTTCACAAGTTACAAAGTTATTTCCAAAAAAAAAAAAAAAAAAACGTTTTGAGACCATTGTGCATAGGTGGGGACTGTATTATACGTTTGTGCAGATGTGTGAAATACCCAAAAATATTGTAAAAAGGCCTACTTTGATGTATACCAATTGGCTTAGAATTATATTCCGAGTCGATTTAACGATTTCTGTCCGTCTGTCTGACCGTCTTTGTAATCAAAATATATGTCGCAATTTTGAAAATAATTCCATGAAATTGAATTTTGAGATTGGTCATGATCAGCACATTATTTCACCTAGCCACTATACAAATGTCGTTTCGGAATAAGGGCTTTCGATCATAAATATATTAATATTTTAATGAAATTTGACTCATATAAGTTTTATATACTTAGGTTCAAATCTTTATGTAAAATTTCTGAAATCAATATCAATAGAACCACAGTGACCATAATTCCCACTTCACAGAAATATACACTATAATTAATACGAGGTCCCACACATCCCATATAAGACCCCTCCTGGAATCTTAATTTACATATACAATGATGTAGGGCGTACAATTATCATATGGTTGGGCTTGTTTTAATTTATTGGACGTTTTTTGAACAAATTTTCATACGTTTATTCTCTGAAAATATGCGCCTAAAAACTTCTTTCACAAGGCTTCCCCAGAAAGATGTTTTCTTAAAGTTATATACTTTTGGGGTTTTTAAGGTTTTTTAAAAACTAAAAACTAAAATCAAATTACGGATAGGAAATCATTAAATATTGTTTGCAATATTTTACAGCATGCTTTCCTGAGGATTTTTTTGTTTACATAATTTTTCAGATAATAGGTAGAGCAAATTTGTCATTTGTATTTTATATACAAGAAATGGTGCAAGTCTCAAGCTTGCCACACATAATCCCTGAAAGCATTAAAAGTTGTCAAAATCAAGGATTTCTCAATTAACCTTTGTTAAATCTTGGAAAATAAGGATTAACTCATTTCCGATCACTAACCAATCCCGTTATGGTAAATTAATAAAATTTGTTATGGAGCCTATCTTAGTAACTGTGATTATAAAATCGAAATATTTGTGAACCTAACTATTTTAGTTTTTGAAATATCGGGTATTGCGAAAACGCATTAATGGTCAATTAGGGGTATGTTGCTGCGCTCATATAAGAAGCAGACATTTTAACTAATTTTATGGGAAAATGATTTTTATTCATTGTTTAAATTTATTTTTTTTGATTATTTTCCAAATTATATATTAAATACATCTGGTGTGAAGCAGAAAAATTGGACGTGGACCATTACATTGAAATTTAAGGCAATTAAATAATGATGTAAAAGGTTTAAATAATTTGACAAATTTTATTTTTAAGATGAAAATAAATAGTTCGTAAGCCAGCTGGAAAATGTATAACATATTTCAAAAGGAACAATTATATTTTTATATATTATATGAAATTATTTGGTTCTTATAATGTATAAAAATATTATTATTCCTTTCGAAATATGTTACATATTTTCCAGCTGGCTTACGAACTATTTATTTTCAGCTTAAATCTATCTATTTCCTGCCTTAACCGAGGAACTTATGAAATTATTCCATAATAGCCACCATCACGTTTTGCTTCAAACACAAATGCTACGTAAATCAATTCCATTGGCTTTCATTTATTGGTGGGGATGTGCCCGCAATCCAAAGTGAACTGGCACTTCAGTAGAGAGCACAAGCTTTTATGGTATAAATTCTCTCCCAAAATTATGTACATAATTGTGTACCTATTCACATTCGAATATTTTAATATTTTGAATAAAAAACAGTAACTATGTATAATCATAAAAATTGCAAATTTTACGTTTTTCTTCAACAAATTTTATGGCTCTACCGAATAATTCAGCGGCGGCATGGCTTGTTAAATGAAATCGGCTAAGCGGTTAGCCGACAGCCGCGGTTTTGCGGCTACACACTACACCTAATTGACCATTGATGCGTTTTCGCAATACAAATTTTTAATAGCTTTGTGTTCCAATGCAACTAAATTATTTGTCATATTGTGTATATTTTCTTATTTTTTTTATGTCTTGGCTATCGTTTGAAAAATTATTTTAGATGTTTTTCACAATTTTTCGAATTACCTTTTAAATTAAAAAAGATCTATTTTAGAGATCCCAGCTCTACCGGAAGTAAAAGTTTCTCAGAATTCTAAATATTTTCTTATTTTTTTTAGTCAACATTATAAACTAAATATACATGTATAAAACATTATCATTAACCTTATACTAAACTAGTTACTAACGCGAAAACGCAATAGTTAATGGGTGGATGTAGAGGGTAAATTTGTATATATAAATCCCAAAGTGATGGTGAGAAACCGAAATGTTTCTGGTGATTGGAATGACTATACCTTCAATATATGCAACATATTTTTCACGATTTTGGTTTCGTGTTGGCTTGTGTAATCAGTCTGATAAAAATTATTACGCATTAAGGCCAAGCAGAATACATCCAAAATTGTTGGGTAAATAATTTCAGTGATTGCTATATATATAATAATATTGTTAACAAATCAGACCAGATCTTTTGAATATTAATATCAAAATATTTTTTATTACTTTGAACAATCGTAACTAGATAATTTTCCAATAATTCTTATATTTTATAAACCTTTAGCCTAAGTCCAAAGAAATTTTAAAGTTCACTTTTGTTAAAGTCGACTTTATTTTAAAATAGAAATACAGTCAAATATCCTTTTTATTGAGTCCGTTTACATATTCAACCATAAGACTGGATATATATTTATTTTGTTTATATTTTTAAAACAACCCTATAGGAAAGGGAGCTGGTCTAAAACCGGTCACCGGTTCCAGTTTCGGAACTTTATATGAGAGAAACCTGTCACCATTACATGGGGTTGTCATTGGAGATGGCTAATTAACGTCGTTCAGATATTGTTTAACTGGTCAACTTTTATGGTGGCACCCTGCATCGAACCCACGTTCATCTAAATTTACCTCATGTTTTATTGTCGTGCACGCTAACTATTCAGCCACAGATTGTTATTGCGCATATGTAGCTAATTGCGCATTTAATGTGCATCATAGAAATTTACTCTCAATTTATACTTAGTGCATGCAGAGAAAAGTCATGTTCACAACATGTTTGTCACAACAACACCCTTTTCCCTGTAATGATATATTCTTATGGCGTATATCTTTATTGTTGTATAAAATTTGTCTGAACAACAAGTTGGTCACTGCAATAACATTTTTGTTATTAGTTTCATAATAACATTTCTGGCGCAATATATTTAGAAATATGTTCGGTTAAGAAACATGTTGTTGTTGTTGAAATCCTACCTATAATAAAACAATTTTGATTAGACAAAAATATTATTATGCTTCTTATTATGATTTAATAACATTATTTTCAGTTTTAGAGACATAAACATTTGTAATATTTTAATATGACGCCGTTTTTACACCAGTTTATTAGGTTCAATGCATGGACCAGTGGACCTAACGGAGTGTAAAAATTAAACTGCAAGCAAATAATAATGTTCATTAAAAAAGCTTTCGATAAAAAGGAAGTAGAAACTGTTGATAAATGTTATTACTAAATTATTTTAATAAATTATGTAATATGTTGATTTCATTATTTTTTCTAGTGACAAAAACGCAAGAACAAAATCAGTTTCTGTTCATTCAGTTGATGCTTCTTTGGCCGAAATTATAGCTGAACGTAAGTGCCAAAAACATAGCAAGCAAGCCAAGTAAGGAAAACTTATCGCCAAAAAGGCCTATCAACCCGACCAACGTAAATCTAAGGCTGTTCCCAAACAAAAATGCCGTCAAAGTATAACAAAAGACTACGCCCCGGTGGGCAAGTGAAGTGCTTTTTAAATTAAGTGTAATACTAGATAGTTTCTAAGCATTGCAATAATATGGTTGCATCATACCTATATTATAATGGCGCTTCTACCATATTATGGTTACACAAATGAACAGCAATTTTTTTAAAAACTTAAAAATATAAAAAAAATTATTTATAATTTACTTCTGAAAATGATAAAATTTTCTTGCTGGGAAGGTATTGTATGCATGATTATATGTTATACAAATGTTTTATTATTAATTCTTCTTTTAGCAAAGATATTCACAATAACACAAGTATGTAAAATACATAAACATAGATACATTCAAAAAGAGAAAATACATATATACGAATATCTTATGGCATAATAATTCTGTAATAATCTGTCAACGACATCTGTTGATGTCATAAAAATAAAAGAGAAAGAACAAATAAACAAAAAAGAAAAATAAAATTGAAAGACCTTTTTCTAAAGATGTTTTTAGCTTTTTACTATCATCACATAATGCTGGTAATGTCAATGATAATGATAATAGTAATAATGATGGTAATTTGTGATATTTTTTTTTTTGGTAGGTGTAGGTGTGGGTGTGTGTATGTTAGACCTATACCACAACAACACATTAATGTATACATTTTATAAACATATAATATTTATGTACACGCCTATTTTACCACCCATTTGACAACAATTTAAGACAGACATGTTACTTTCCCTTTGTGAATAAGCATTGACAAGTATCTTTGAGAAGAGAGGAGGGGTAGTCTGATAATTTGTGTGGTTTTTGTAATCATTGAGGCTCTTAAATGTTGAAATACCAAAAAATAAAGAGGAAGTACGTAAATTTTTAAGTTAATTGCAATGATAAAATCATCGATTAAGTTGCTTTCATTCAAATGTTGAAAAGTAAAATGTTTATGTAATTTATAAAAAATAAAAAATGCAGAAAATTCTTTGTCTGCTTATGTAAGTACTTAAAATATTTTTAAAACTTGTGGATGTCAAATTTAAAGTTATGATGTAGTTATAATAAATTACAAAACTTTACAAAAATGTTGAACAAATTCTATTTATATTTCAAAATTTTAAGTCGTTATTCCTGACCCATTTATGTTAATATTTTAAATTATTTTATTTTAGGACATATACCACACCTACCTACCTACCTTTTGTACAATATGTAAAGCAACAAAAATTTTGTTTTACAAATTTCAAGTTTGCAAAGTTATAATTACTACAATGGTAAAAATATTGAAAACAAAAATATATATTCAAAACATACAAACTACTGGATTTCCACTGATATATGTTTCACAAAATTAATTTAATATAAAAGTGACAATATTTTTTACTTGAACGGTTTACTGTACTTCGTAACTACAGTTCACACTTTTCCTCCAATATCTCTTAAACACATGCAAGTACACCAACCAAATTTTATATAAATTTTCTTCAAGGTTCGATGTAAACTCGTAACACCTCCCATATAAGCTGAATTTTAAATTACGGTGGTGCAAAAAGTTGAATTCTTACTTATAAAGTAACATCGATTAAATATCAGAAAATATTTTACTTTTGATTAAGAAAGAAAAATTTAGAAAATTTTTTAAATTACTTCTTTTAAGTTGTGGCAATATGTAGCACGTAATTCTTCTTTTATATATTAAAAAACAATACTAATTTACAGAATCAAGCAAAAACTTTTTTATTTTTTTAAATATTTTTTTAATGCTCCAATTAACTCATGTAATTTTTCATATAAAAATATAAAGTGCTCTATAATCAGCACCATTTTGTGGATGAATTGCATACTATTGATTATATTTTTCCCTCTCATAAATACTTCTTAAATTTCAAATTATTTTTAATTAATTTTTTACACCATTTTAACATAATAAATTTAAATTTGAAAATTAAGTAGAAACTGGAAATCAGCCACTTTTTCAAATTAATTTTTTTACGTTGTGCCAAAAAATAGGATCTTATTATTTTTTAGTTTATTAAATAACTTTTTAGTTTATTAAATAACAAAAACTCAAATAGAAATTGTATAATTTATTTTTATACTTTATCAAATTTAAACAATTTTCTGATTTATAGTAGTGTATAATAATGCAAATATGAGCAAAAAATTATATTATATATTTGAAATATTATATTTAAAAAATGACAATTTTAATCTAATAATACAATTTTTATCAAAAATTAATTTTTGACAATTACTTTCTTGAAAAAATTTAAAACAAATTTTTTAAATAATATTATAATAATAATTACTTTCTTAAAAAAGTTAAAAAAAAATTTAAATAACATTTGCCTTAAATTATTTGACTTCTGCGTCTTCTCTTAGCCAAAAAAAAAAAAAAAATAGTAATAAAAAAAATCCTTAAACATTTTGTGTTACAATGTTACCTCTTCAAAAATTTATTTATTTATTTCAACACAACACAGTGGTCGCAAAACACAAAACGATTTTTTTGAAAATAATTCTGTAACTTACAAACGTTTGGAGATATCAATTTAAAATTTCACAACGCAAATTTTGCCCTCATGTTTGGACTTCTTTTTTTAAGTTTTTTAAACTTCGGGACCTAAATTTAGGCCCTAAAACTTTTTGAATATATCCACTTGGTTTTTTAAAAAAATTAAGTAATATTACTGCAAGTATCATGTAAATATATCTTGCCGATAAAAAGATATATTTATCTGAAATTGAAACTTTAAAAACATTTCACACTGTTGGGGTTATTTTCCAAAATAATAATATTCTTTCACTTCTAATTTTTTTTTTTTTTGGTTCCAGACTACAGAATTTTTGTAATAGTTTCAAAAGAAATCTTAAATTAAATGCCTGTAAAGCAAACTTTGTCATTTTTGAAAAAGTTTTCTAAATTTAAAAAAAACAAACAAATTTCAGGGTTATTTTCCAAAAAGGTATTAATATTCCTTTACTTCTAAAATGTTTTTTGTTCAGAATTTTTGTAATGATTTCGAAAGAAATCTTATATGCCATTTACACCAAACAAAAGCTGATAGTTTTTGGCTTTATTTGTTTTTTGAATAAAAAACGTCGTAAATTTATTTGGTTTTACCATACAAATTAAAAACCATTTTTAACTAGTTTTTATTGAAAACCAATTAAAAACCACTAAAATAACTGTTTATGATACATCCTGTTTAGCAACCGTAGCTTTTATATATAAGGGGAAAAATAAAATTTATAGAAATTATTTGTTTTACAATAAATAATTTATTAAAAATTGTTAAAATATGTTTTAATATTGAAACAATGTATAATCTGATTGAAGAAATAGCAAGTGGAGCGTAAATAAAAAAATATCCAAGAAATTTGAATGTCAGCAAAAACTACAATGGGAAGAATTAAGGTATGTAAACGATGTAGTTTTTGAAATTTTGTTTTTCAAAAACCAATTAGTTTTTGTTTTGGTGTAAACGGCATATTAACGTTAAAGTGTGTAGCGCTTTGGGAACGGTTTCACTCCAAACCCTATACAAACTTTGTCATTTTGAAAAAAGTTTTTTACATTTTTTTTTTTTGTAAAATTCTTAAATGCCAAAGCAGAGATCAAAAAAAGTAAGCTCTCGCGCTTTGGTTTACCCCCAAACCCTATTTAAACTTGACAGTTTAAAAAAAAAGTTGTTTAAAATTTTTTTGCAATATTCTTGAATATGAAAGCCGAGATCAACAAAAAAAGTATATTGGCTATATGTAGGATAACACACAAAAAATATTTTCTGAGCCACGCCTTTGTGACATTGACGTCATCTTGGTCAGAGTCTAAGAGGGCGTCCTCATCAACTACATTCACTCATTCAAAAAATTCACCCACAAACTCGAAGTTTGAATGGGTGTCTTCTTGAACGAGAGAAGTAGTAGTCTTCTTAAAAGATTTCGCTTCCGTAGAGAGATTGCTACCGTTCTAAACTCATTCTATCTTTCTAGAGTTCGGGGTTCTAAAAAGAGCTATAGTGGCGTTCACTTGGCTGATATTTTTAAAATAATCAGAAAAACTTATAGGTCCTGGTAAACATTAAAAAGCATGAAATTATTATTTTAAAGGATCTGTATTTATCAGATACTCAGTGCTATTTATATTATAAAAAGTAATGAAAACTAATAAGTAATACACAAAAGTTTTAAGTTTTTAAATCTTAAATAAAAAAAAATTAAACTTTTACTTATTTGCAGTGGTATTCATTTTATCATGATATCTTTAGCAAATATAAAAAAGGTTTTCGTAACACAAATTTTGTGGTCGTTTCTAAAGCTTTTTTTAGCTTGAAAGATTTTGTATTTCTATGGAAATATTTCCTTATACAAATAAAAAAAAAATATGAGGAGGAAAAATTGCCATAAGCAATTCATAAGGATTTGAGTAAAATTATTTTAGCAATGTTTGAAGTGTGTTGACTGATAACGTTGTCTTATACACTAATGCCACTTTTGACAAAGCAAAAATTATGTTTGACGGAAATAATATGGGATATGTTTCATTGATTTTTTATTTTGCTTAGAAAAACATTAATTATTTAAAATTAGTTCATATTTATACTAAACTTCTCCAGAAGGTGTTTAATAAATTAAAGTAACTGAAATTTGCACAAGCATTTTTTCTGGTAAATTGAGCTTTTAAATAAATTTTGGTGCGATCTGATTCTCAGCTAAACTGATATTTTAATTTTAAATTTCAATTTATATTTTTTGAAATTACGCACCTACTAAATTAAATCATGAACATATTCCAAAAAATTTTATTCGGCCATTAGAACTTGTACCAAGGAATATTCACGTCAAATGTTTTTTAAAGTGTGACACAAACTTTGACCTCAAAATTTACATGCAGATATGGCGTAGGATTAATAAATGACTACACATTTTAATTTCCTTTCAATTGCAATCTGATTTCAAAAGTATCGCGTAAAAATTGTCTCAAATATATTTTTAGCCTGTAGTTAAGGCAGCAACTGAAAGCGGACTATAAGTAAATATGAATAACCAGGACAAAAAAGATTCCATGCGGATTAGATGCTAAAATACAATTTTAGCTGATGAAAAGGCAGACAAACGACTATGAATGAAATGTAGTGTTATACTGTTATGACCAACATGATGATACAAATGCAGCAATAACAACACATAAAGAAAAAACAATCTTAAGGTTTTTACACACATTCAGCTTTAACAAAAAGACAAATGTTAAGGGACTCCATACACCAAGTATGAATAAATGAACGAACGTAGTAACGCATCCATTCATTTCATTTTTATTCTTCTTTTCTCAAAAGGTGAGTTACCAACAAAAATGTTTGTTAAGTGAATCAATGTGTGTATGCGTGTGTACTTTTCATATGAATAGAGATTAAAATTTAATTTTTAATTTAAGAGATTTTGTTTACGTTGTTTATTTTCAGAGTTTTAACAAAGAAACAAATAAAAATAATAAAAGACGTTTTGTGTTTAGTCATTTCTATTATTATACGAGAAGTTGATGTTTATTTTTGTGCTTTTTTTATACGTTTGTACTTTATCATTACATGCTTCACGATGAAGCATTTAAAATGGGAAATTAAAGATATACGTATTTTGTTAAAAAAAAGCGTTAAATAAACAATTGTAATGTAATGTTTCGTTTGTTTATTTTAGCACATCAAAAAATTATTTATATTGAAATAAATTAATTAAAACATGTAAATATATAAATAAATACAAAAATAATGTGTTTATAAAATACCTAATGCACACTAAGGTAACTAATGAATGAATCGTATTTTTAGTTCACATTACGCGCATTTATTAAAGTTTTTTTTTTTTTGATAAAACAGCTATCAAATATCGCAAAATACGAAAATGAGAAAATATTTTAAGGCTGTTCAGATTAGATGAAAAATATTTACTCGAAATTATTTGATTAAACGCACAACTAACATAAATTTATTCGATATCAATTATTAAATGAATTTATAACAAAGTCTTATTTTTATTATTTTTATACCACACTACACCATAGGTGGTTGGGGTATTATGCGTTTTTGCTGATATTTGTAACGCACAGAAAAAATCATCCAATACCCACCTTAAAGTATACCAATCGACTCAGAATCGCTTTCTGAGTCGATCTAACGATGTGCGTCCATCCATCTGGCTGGACGGCTGGCTGTCCATGTAAAACTTTTGCATAAAGTACAGGTCGCAATTTTGAAGATAATTCAATGAAATTTGTCACATAGGACTTTTATATCACAAGGACGAAGCCTATTGAAATTGGTTATGATCGGTGCATTATTTCGGTATAAAGAAGTTTTGTATAAGTATCAATCTTTGTGCCAAATTTCGTGATCGGTCCATAATTGACCATAGCTCCCATATAAAACCCTCTTCCGAAAATCACTTTAACATGCATAAATCACATACACATATTAGTATCAAGTTTATATTCGACAAAAATAAGTTTTATATAAGTAGAAATCACAGTGACAAATTTTATGAGGATCGCTTCATAATTTACCATAGTTCCTATATAAGCCCACTTTAGTATTAATGTAACATTGAACATTGAAATTGTTCTATTTGAAAAAAAAAGAAAAATGCAGAGACCATTTAAACAAATTAAGAAAAATATAAGTATATTTATTATTTTATTTTTCAGGAGCTGCAAATGTGGTATTGGTTGTTAAATGGGAGATAAACTCCACAAGTTTTCGGAAGATCGGACCATGCAAGTGTTTTTGTAATTTCCAAAGTTTTTGTTAAAGCCTGAAGAAACAAAAGATTTCTACTAGATGAAAAAAATGTTTGTCCAATTTGAATCTTTTGAATTCTAATTCTAGATTTAGTTACAATTGGTTATGTTATACAAATGAAGTATAACAAATTGGATAATTTTATTTGGAGGTAATTTATCCACTTTTAGGCAGTAAGGTTTATTGATGTATAGCTACCTGTCGCTCTCACATCTGTCACTAATGAACATGATGACAAAAAGTTTTTACTGATTGTAACCAGCAAAGTGATTGTGTATGACCAATAGTAACACTTCATAGCCGTGGAGTTGATTGTGTGTGAAAAAATGATCCACCTCGTAGTTGTGAAGGTGGCAATTGCAATTTTACTGACCCTTTAGCTGTCGTGGAGGTGATTGTGTCTCCAAAATATTACGTTTCTACTTATGACCGTTTATGTGCTGAACCGCTTTTAAAAAAGGTATTTTTTAGTTCTTATGAAAATTGTTATATTTTTCCCAAAGAAACGCATATAAAATTTATTATCATTTTAAATGTATTCGGAAGCCGCTTCCATTGATATATATAACATATCCAAGAACGACCTGAATAACCTATTTTTCAAGGTTTTTTCTTTTTGTTATTTTTAATGAAAATTTAAATTTTTAAATTTTTACTTGCTTATAAATATAAGCTTTTTTCTTAATTAATTTTTATTTTAATTTTCTTGCAATTTTTTCATTCCATGCGGTGCTGTCGGCCAATTTCAGTTTTTAGCTGCGTCATCAAAAAAGGTATACGCTAAAATATATTAAAAATTTACAAAAATTTATATTTTCTTTTATTTTTAGGCGATTAGTATTACGTATCATTTCTTTCAGGAAGATTCCATCCAATTGGTTCCATTGATATAAAAAACATATCCAAGAATAACCTCAATATCCTATTTTCAAGGTTTTTTTAATTTTTTTTAATGAAAATTCAAATTTTAAAAGTTCTACTTACTTACAAATATAAGCTTTTTTTCTCTGGCTAATTTTTATTTTAATTTTGCCATTTTTTCCTTCCATGGGGTACACGCTAAAATGTATTAAAAATTAACAAAAATTTATACTTTCTTTTATTTTCTGGCGATTAGGACTTCAGACCATTTATTTCAGGGCCTGTGAGCCATACCGATTTTGAGTTGTTAGCTGCCATTTTCAAAAAAAGGTATACCTTTCAAATGTAAGAATTTTTTTTTAATTAATAAAATGTAGTATTTCTTTCATTTTTAGGCGACTAAGACCACATACTGTTGATTACAGTAAGATTCCATCCAATTGGTTCCATAGGACGGGCGCACAAACTTTGTATTGTTAAGTGCCATTTTCAAAAAAAGGTACACCCTTAAAATGTAATTTTTTTAAATTAATAAAATTTACTTTTTCCTTTATTTTCAGGCTATTATTACTAACCACCGTTGAATTTAGGTATAATTCGTCCAAATGGTTTATGCCATACCCTATGGAATAGGTACAAGACCAATTAGTCCGGCGCACAAACTTTGTATTGTTAAGTGCCATTTTCAAAAAAAGGTACACCCTTAAAATGTAATTTTTTTAAATTAATAAAATTTACTTTTTCCTTTATTTTCAGGCTATTATTACTAACCACCGTTGAATTTAGGTATAATTCGTCCAAATGGTTTATGCCATACCCTATGGAATAGGTACAAGACCAATTAGTCCGGCAACTGACCGTCTTCATTAACAAGATTAGACTGAAAATAAAATAAATGTACTATATATTTTGTCCATTATTTACATATTTATTTTAGTTATATTGTATTTACGTGATAAAAACATATGATGGTTGTTGCTGTGACTGGTTTTTGCTGGCAAAAAAATTGGCTATTCTGTAAGTAGAGCCAATTTGTTTATAAACTAACAAATAATTATTGTTTTATTTTTCAGGAAATACTTACCAATCTGACGGGAACAATTGCTTGCATTTTTTATATATATTTTTGTTTTTTAATATTATAAATATTTTTTTTTTACATAAATAAAAAGACATTTTTTTTTTTTTTTTTCAGTTTGTAAACTTAATTTTTGTTCTTTATTTTATTTTTCTTCTTGTTATCATGTTTTTTTCCTTTTTTAGATTAAGGTGGTAACCGCATATGATGAGTAGACTTTGTAAACTTCAGTTCTTATAAGTCTGGTTATTAGTTTGTGGTCAAAATATTTGGTGTTCAAATTAGGCAAACAAAATTTTTGTAAAAATCGTCAAATATTAGCCTCATAAGCTCAGCTTTGTATTAAGTAATTCCTTAATAAATATAAATTTTAATTATTTAGTTAAATACAATAAAGAGTGTGGAGTTTCTGAAAAAATTGTTTTTCATGTTAAACTTTCCTAACAGATAACAGCTTATTTGATTTATCTATATTTAAATAACATTTATATTAATATTAGCAACATCACAACATTTCTGTCTTAAATAACAAACATTTTAATTTGTTTGTCACCAACATCTTTGTTGTACACAGAGAAACTAAATAAAACTAATATGTTATTGCATTGTCAAAACATATAGTACTAGACTGGTACAATAAATATTGGAAATTTAACACAAATCCAACAATATATAGAGGTCGCTATAATTTGACGATTTTCTCAAGTCCAAAAATAAATTTTTTTCTTTGTATTATTATTATTATTATATATATATATATATATATATATATATATATAGTAACTGTCAAAAAATATGTATGTTTTTAAAAAAATGTTAACAAAACCGTAATTTAATGCCACATTTTTTGTGAAAAACAGTCCCAAATTATAGTGTTCCCTAAATATTACTCGATTGGTCCAATTTTTGGAATGATGAATAGATTTGATGAATGTTACAGAACGACCTTGTTGAGCCATAAAAAATAACGTTTGCAAATCCCATATATTTGGATCAGTCTAATACAGTATACGCACTCATAAGAACTAGTAAATTTTTAACTTTAATTGCACAACATCCATCAAGTGCAAATGTTAAAGACATTTAAGCAACAAAACAATCTTTAACTAAGTAAATTTCTTTTCTTCAACAATAGTATAAATATAAAAACATAAAGCAATCAAATACAAAAGTCTCTTAGGATTGACTTAAAAACTTTTAAATACATAAACAAATATGGAAGGATATATGAATTTATATGTGGATGTGTGTACAAATTGTTTAATACATATTCAACAATAACTGTAAAATTATTAAATTCACATACAATGCATAATAACTTGTGTATATACTTGCATATATATAGGACTCCTATTAAGATACATCTAAATCGCCAAAAAGCTTGCATTCAAAAAAATTTGTTTTTAATTTCATTTGTCTTTAATATAAAATATTAAACACTGCGCATGAAAAAAATTCGTGTTCACTTTAAGGCTTATAATTTTCTCAGTAACTATGTACTGAATTTTATTGTAATAACATAATTAGTTTTTCTTATAATGAAAATTTAACAAAATTTTTGCAAATGCATAATTCAAATTTATAACCAAACACATCAAAAGAAATTATTAGAAGTGCAGTTGAGTTGGAAAGTTCAGTTTTTTGAGTCATAAAAAAAAAAAATACGAAAAGTCCATAATAAACGAAAGCAATCCAGATAACTGAAGAAGTTGATTTACAGACTGTAGGATCGCAACAAAATAATACGAATTTTAAGGGAAAGTCTCTACGTTTCTGGATGGAATTCGACTCAATCTTTAAATTTAAAAATTAAAAAAGCTGGCCTGAATACCCAAGAAGAAAAAAATTTCCCAATATGAATGCTATAGGGCATTCAGACCGACGCGAAATTACGTACTTTCGTAATTTAGGCCGAAATCAAGTTCAAATTACGTAATTTCCCATACATTTTGACACTTGCGAAATTACATAATTTTGTGTAATTTCGGTGAAATTACATTGAAATTACGATGCCAATTTCCGTGCAACTCTATACATAGTTGGAAAAAATACTTTTTTTCAACTATGTACTGCATTTTTCAACCGTGAGAAGAAAAAAAAAACAATTGACAGCTGATCTTAAATTTAAACACAAATCTTAAAATTAATTATTAAAGTGATTTTGCAAAGTAAAACCTATCCTTTTTACATTTTTAATTGTTGCAAATTAATAATTTCCAATTCAGTAAGTAACTGTTTCTTATTTATTTCCATTTCAAAATACTTTACCCCTATAACAATTTAAAATGTAAACAATAAGTATCAGCTGTTCAAGAAATTACATCAAATGTCATCTAGCCAGTATGAACACTCTAGATTTCATTCGTAATTTCGGCATGAAATTTCGTAATTTCGCGCCGGTCTGAACAAGGCTCTAGGGAAAATGTGAAAGCAAAAGATAGGACTAAAATTACTGTGACTTATTTTTTAAAAAATATGAATGTGCCTAAAGGGTAATAAAGAGTACGTTCTGACGGACATTTTACAACATCTTGGTCATGAATTCAATAAAACAGATGTTATGGGAAATATATCTCATAAATATCGTGTAAAAAATAAATAAATTAGCGAATAAACTTTTGGTCTGGAAAGACATTTGGACATGTAGGAAAAGAAGCATTTCATTCATGGTAAATGACAATATTAATAGAGTAATGTACGCAAATGAGTGCCGACAAAAAAAAATTCCTTCCTATCATAAAAATACATAAAAAAATTCTAATTTATTAAGCTTCATCGCCCTTCTCATTATTGCAACAAAAAAGTAACTGAATGGTATCAAACAATTGGTGTTACCCATGGAGGCCAATTCACTAAACTGTCCAGAACTCTGTATATTTTAAATCAATTGGGTCACAGTAAAAAAAATATTTAAATAACACTTAAATCTGAGTAAAAAATAAAATAGAATTTAAAAAGAAGTAAACACATTCCAACAAAAAAGTTAACAAAGTCACAATAAATCTTTTATGGAGAGTATTCCAGAATTTATTAAATATTTTACTAAAGACAAAAAGAAAATTATTATTTTTTAATTTTAAACTTGAATATAATAGCCTTTAATAAATTCAAAATTTCAATGAGATTGACCCATTGATATCCGTTTTTATAAGCTGAATGTATACACTAAGCTTTTCGTGCGCAGTCCTTATTTCATTTCACTGAATTAACGAAAAAATAAAAAAAATATTTTAGGGTGGTTCGTTTTTAAAAATATGTCTTTTTCACTGGAGGATCTAGAGGAAAAAGACCTAAAATCTGTAACCACCTATATTTCTTCCCAAAAATCGATTTTTTATATGAAAATCTTAAATCTCATTTTATGAGGAAACTAGAGACGCTAGTGCAAAGGTGATGAAAATCTGTGATCACTTACATTTCTAACCAAAAATCGATTTTTTACATGAAAATCTAGAACAAAAAAGATCGCTTACATTTCTCAACATGAAAATCTAAGATCTCATTTTACAAGGAAACTAAAGACGCTAAAGCAAGAATAACAAATGCAAATCTGTGATCACTTATGTATATTTTTTAATAAAAATCGATTTTTTGTATAAAAATATAAAATATTATTTTATAAAAAATCACATATTTCTTACCAAAAATCAATTCATTCTCATGAATAGCTAAAATCTTATTTTATAAGGAAGTTAGTGTAAAATAGATGAAAATATATGATAACATATGTTACTCACCAAAAATCGATCTTTAATATAAAAAACTGAAACCTCGTTTAAAAGAAAACTATATTTCTGAATAAATGAAAATCTAAAATTTCATTTTATATGGAAACTAAAGGAGATAGATAAAAGTCTGTGATCACTTATATTTCTTACCAAAAATAGATTTTTTTATATAAAAATCCAAAATATCATTTTAAAAGAAAAATAGAGGCGCTAAAGAAAATGGCTGAAAATCTTTGATCACTAATATTTATTATCAAAAACCGATTTTTAATACGAAAAACTAAAATATCATTTTATAAAAAAACTAGAAGTTCTACAGCAGTGCTCGGCACTATGAGAATGCATTTCATTCACATTTTACATATATTCTGTATTATTCTCCCGCTCTTATATTGTACACAGAAAAATGTTAAACTTTACAGACTGAATTTAATTTTGAATTTAAAAAAGTTCTATTTATCTTAAATAATTTATTTTCTTTAAAGAAAACTATAAATGAATATTAATACAATTTTCTTAAAAAAAATGTTCAAAATAAATATAAATTTTTTAAAATAAAAATTCTCCCATATCTTCTCAAAAATTTCTGTCAGTGCTTTTTGAAAATCAAGCGATAACACAACCCTACTCTTAGAAAGATCTAACGAGACTGAGTGATTTTGTTAATCTGTAAGAGCATGTAGGTGTGAAAAACTAAGAGTGTAAATGCACATGTGCACCAATTTGAATAGCACTGTTCTGCAGCAAAATTGTAAATACCAAATTTATCATTGGTCTATCTAGGATTCCGCTAATGCATGAGCGTGTTAAACGCTAGTTAAAAATAAAATCGTATATTATAACGGAACATTTTTCTAGGGACAATTATCTTAATATGGCAACATCACGTAAACTTACTCTTTCATTCGCATCCATCCATTCATATGCAATCTGCAAAGAATGAATTACAACTACTTCTTAAAACATCATTGTCCTTGTATTCGTTTGTGCATCTTTTTGTATTCTATCATTGACCAGAGCAAAAGATTGAATAAATGTTTTTGTTGTCATTGCAATCATTTCATTTTTGAGGAGTGAATTTATACATATTAGTTCAAAACAACATAACAGTTGTGAATCTGTGTATATATATGTATGTAAGTAATTGATAGGATGCATATCATCTTGTAGTCTGTATATTGTTGTTATCCATTTCTATTACCAACCACTTCATGCCTGATATTCGCATTGGATAGAAAAATATTGCAACAATTTCTATAGCATATGTGCTAGTACCAAAATCATTTTTACAAGTACTTGTACGTTAATATTTTAATGTACATATGTATGTATATACTTTTTGTGTATATACAAGTGTGGTAAAATAATGGGAAGAGATATAAATGCGTGCATGTTTGAAAGTGTTAAAAAATTAGTCAATTTTAACCAATGTCGGTTTGTCACTGACAGTAACAGAAACAAAAACAGATTTACACTGAAGGAAATATATAACATTAATCTTTTATAATATTTTTTGGATCTCAATAATAGAAGTGAGTGCTTACAAAGTAAATTAAATATGTAAAGGATATTTAGTTTATTTAATCTTATTTTTAATAAAATATTAACGTTTCTAAGTTCTCCTTTTCACATATTTCATTGATATACTTATACATAAATATGTATGTAAATATTAATTACATTTGTTAAAAAAAATCTTAAAAACAATATTTTAATTAAAAGAAATGCCATCCTTTCTATAAGTTATAATATGCCTAAAAACATCTTTTTATAATTTCCCAAGTGGCTGAGACATATAAACACAAGTAAAAACCGATAAACTCAAACTATTCAAGTAGAAAATAAATCAAATTAGCTGACACTAACAATAAGACAAATTCTTGTTGAATATAAAATGCATTGTAGGCAAAATATGCAATACAAAAATACACATACAACAGTATTTCTCGTTTTACCCATGCACACTACGATAATATTTGTCAATTTTTACAAATATTTGCTTTGCGTAACAACAGGTCTACAACTAAGATTAACGCTGATATAATATGTGAGATAACGCCGGCAGAGGAGACTAATCACTGTGTTTATATTATGTTAAATCTTAAATAAGTGGTACACGTACTCTAATTAATCTTATAAGATATCATTATTTTGAAATAGTGACAGAGTTAACATGGCTTTTTGATGTAAGAAGTTCGCACTTTTTTAGCACAATTTTTATAAAAATATTTTTTTAAAATGTGAAACAATCATTAAAAGAAAACAATTTTACAAAAAACATTGTTATTTTAGTAATTTCCAAAATACACATGCACACACAAACAAACTTTCGTATATATGAATTTTTTTGACAGTTCATCTTATAAGATGGTTGTGTAGATGAATCTCATCACAACAGTCTCATAATACATCGTGTAATACTAATATTTTAATCTACATGTGAAATAATTCTCTCAGAGAGTGAATTTGACACTCTCTGACACAAAAATCTTACATATTATGTTACGACCAGACCGGCTGTAATGTTAATACAACGCTAATATTTGACAATTTTTGCAATTATTTGCTTTGCGTAATTTGAACACAAAATATTTTTATTATTTAAACAAGATAAGAGCTGATTTTGCACAAACAAAACTATTTGTCCTTAAATAAAAATGCCGTAGTATGAATATTTTGTAAACACAAATTGTAAAATATTTGCCACTATTTTGAGCAAATTTTTCTTTGATCTTACAAAATAAATGTAAGATCAAGCAGCGATAAACAATAGCTGATGCGGTGAACGGCCTGATTAAAATATAATTTTTAAAATTTAACTTTCAATATATTAATATATTTTATTATTTAGCCATAATATTACTACTAATAGTGGCGTGCAAAGAAAACAGTGTTATTTTGTTTATTAAATTCATTTAATAAGTGATATTAAAATAAATTTATTGTGGTTGTGTGTTTAATCACATAATTTTGAGTAAATAATTTGCATCTGGTCTGAACAGGTTTAAAAAATTTTCCCATCTCGTATTTTACGATATTTGATTGCTGTTTCATTAAACAAAATACGTGAAAAAATCAACTCTGTATTTAGTTTCAAAAAATTGCAGGAAAACACGATGAAATATTTCGCGTCAAATTTTTGCCTAATCTGAACTTAGCTTAAGTTTGTAATCACTAATAATACTACAAACACCATCCTATATACTAGATGTGACAATTACTCAATAATTCATTAGAATTTTCATTTTCAAAAACAGTAACAAATGCAGTAACAAATGCATAAACAAAAATTAATTCGACATGTACAATCTATACTCACACGTACGTATGAATGTACACACAAACTAAAGATAAAATACATACCAACACCCTCAAAGGACATGTCATGCATATTTATGAAATGTTACATCATGGAATAAAAGATATATGAGGAATTTCAAAAATGTTCGAAACTCTTTGAAACCGACTTTATGTGTATCGTATTTCTAAAATTTGTTTTGAAACCAGGAAAACTGTTAATGGATTTTGTCAGACCTTAAAAAATAATTAAGAAGTTCAAAATTTTGGGGTCTTTCACGGAAAATCTCAAGGAACTATAGCCATTTAAAGTTAAAAAATTAAAAAAAAACAGTTGAAACTTTCAAGGATTTTTTGACTAATTTTTTAAATAATTAAGATACTACTAAAGAAATTCACGTCAGTCTTGCGAAAGAGCGACAACAACCACATAAATATTTATTTCGCACTAACTTTCGCTTTTTGCACTAACCATAAACAAGTGCGTAATTTCAATGAGAACTTTTCACAAACATCAATTTATAGCATTACCCGTAATATAATTATAAAGCGACGGCACATCTACAAAAACAGCAATTGCTTGTATTTTGTTAGGGCAAAACCACTGCACATATGTCAAAATTCTATGGACAAAAAATGAGAAAATGAAGAAGAAGAGTAAATAAACTCAGCAAAAATATTACATACGAATACAAAAATAATTTGATAGTTTCGCACGGTATATACATGAAAAAATTTTAAATTAGCTGCGCTTACGAGGTCACTATCTTATTACAGTATGGCATTACCAATCTTTAAGAGAACAAGTTAGAGCGCTATATTCGGCTGTGCCAAATCTTTTCTACCCTTCACCACCTTACCAACAAAAAATGTAAACACAAAATTTCACTATCATTGCTAGCGTTGCATCCTTAAAAAAAAACAACACTGATAGCTTCTCATTACTACTAAATGTATATACATATGTTTGTATGTAAACACATGCTTCTACAAAAAATCACAACACACTGAGTCATTGCAATGTTTCTATTTTCAACGTCCAACAAACATAAATATACAATCAACAACTACTGCTTGCTTATACAATAAAAAAACAACACTAAAAGTCATTGCAATGCTTTTTATATATGTTTGTGTATGTACATTTTTAATAATTTCTTCAGATTTTTGCCTACAACTCTGTTGCTTACGGACCGCTATGGTTAACTAAAAAAGCAAAATTTAAAAAAAAATATTTGCAACAGATTTGTACAAAAACGAATTCCAAAACTTATATAGAAGCTTCACAAAGTCCAAAAATGCGTTTTGACCAATATCTCAGTTACTAATGAACCGATTTTTTTTATTTCTTCCTCAAAAATATTCTAAAATTATTCCAAATTTTCTGTGCAAAGTCGTTAGTTTATATAGGAGCTTAAAAAAGTCAAACGCAAATACGTTTTTACTTTTTTTTTTGGCGATATCTGGTCCATTAATATACCGATTTTGTTGATTTTTATTAGTGTCGCTCTAAAGAATATTCCCTATAATTTGATAAAAAAAAACATATATATCCGATTACTGGAGCTTTCTAAAAATTGATTTTAACACACAGACGGACATCGTTATATCGACTTCCTCAATAAGATTCCAGAAAACATATACTTATTGGGTTCTTAGATGAATATTATAGAAATTACAAATGAAATGAAAAACTTATACATACAACAGGAGTAAAGCTGTTGTGAAGGGCATACAAATTTTAGAACAAGAAAAATTATCAAATTTCTCAACTACTGCATAATGTCTATACTCGACAAATTTGCATCAAGACAAATGTCAAAATCAGTGCGAATCTTTTCTAGGTAACCAGAGTTAAACAACTGATTATTATTTTTGTTTGTTACAGCTGACAAACTGCTTATCGTCACCTAAAATGCAAAGACCGTAACCACACATTTTTATTTTTTACAGCAAAAACAAAAAACTTTATGAAAATGCAAAACTGCAATTTAAAATTTTTTTTTTTGCTTTAAAATTATGCAATTAAGAAAAAAATTTTAATCATTCAGCAAAAAGCAAAAAATATAGAAAACAAAAAACACTTTTCAAACCAATTTTTATTTTTGTTAATGGAGTAAATTTTACGACTGTTTCGTTTATGAAGTTGCTGTTACGGTCTTTTGACTTTTGTTAAAATTGATGTCATGTTTGAAGATATAAATATGATTTTTTTTGCGTAGATGCAGTTTGAGTCAATACGTTATAACACAGTAAAAAAATAAAACATTTGATTTTTCTGTGGTTACGGCCTTTTACATTTTAGGTGACGATATATATAAAATATTATTGTATTTGTGCAGCTGTTGCCACCTTCCATAAATTCGCGTTAATTTGGACGTATGTCTTGATAAAAAACTGTCTCATATAGACACTACGTTAACGAAGAAAATATTTTCTTCGTGTAGAAAAACACGAAAAAAGGCTTTAAAAAATTGCACCAATCTTTTAAATTAAAATGAATGTGGTATAAAATAATATGAAAATCATAATTTTTATTAAATTATTATTAAAATGGAAATAAAGCTGAAATTCATCAAATTTAGGTGTATGCAAATTTGTTCTTTAATTGTTACAAGTTCTTGTTGCTGAAAATGGTACTCACGTTAATTCTAGCAAAAGTACGAATTATAGCACATCCGCAAGACTAAAGTTGGTGACGTGAATTTGGTGAAAAGTTATGCAGTGATAAACAAGTAAAAGAATAATATAAATAAATAAATTATATAAAGAATTTTATAAGATTATATAAAGATTTATAAGATTTATACTCTTTAGTGTGACTCACGGAAATGGGCCTTATATGGAATCTACAAAAGTTATTTTCGTCAAATATAATGATAATACCAATATTTATATGGGATTTATTCAAGTCAAAGTGATTTACGGCAAATGGGTTTATATGGAAGCTATGGTCAATTATGAACCGCTCTTAATAGAATTTGGTGCACAGTTTGTTACTTATATAAAACAAATTTGTGGCGAATGTCATTAAATTATTTCTTTATTTAACGCATTTATGAGCGCAAACCCCTATTCCGGGAGGACAATGGGGGCAATGTGAAATAATGGATCAATCATAATCAATTTCAACAGGCTTTATACTTGTACCGAAATAATTATTTGTGTTAAGTTTTATCAAGAAATTGACTCAGGAAGTGATTCTAAGTTAAACGGTATACTTTAAAGTAGGGATCCGAAGATTTTTTTCTGTGCGTTACATATATCAGCACAAATACAAATTCTCTAACCACCTATGGTGGTGTATGGTAGAAAAATGTTTTTTTGCGCGCATAAGTGAACAATGTTGCCAATTTAGCCTTTTTAAAACTAAATCTAGCCTTTTTATTTTGCTTTTATACTCAAAATTTTCGTTTTAGCTTCTAGCTTTTTTCTAGCCTTTTTGATTTTAAAGTTTGCCTTAAAAAGGCTTAAATCTTAGTATTTGAACAAAAAAGAAAATAATTTCCTATTTGATATTACTAATTTTATTTTTACCTGCGTCGCTTGATTCTCCAAATCAAAAGTAACTTAATCAATTTTATGGACTTGCTAAATCGATTATTATAATTATTTTTAATATACTTTATTAACCATAGGAACTATTTTTGAATAAAATGAATTTTAGTTCAAAAATGACAAAAATTCACTTCAAATCATGGGGTTACTTTTCATAAGAAATATACGTATCCCATGTCTGAATGAAAAGTTTTTTTGTCGATTTTGGTTGGAACATTTTGCTGGCAGTCATTCTATGTTTTATTTATAAATTTATTACAGTACCTTTAAAAATTATCAAACTAATGAGAACAAGAAAAAAATTTTTAAATAAAAAAATTCAATATAGTCTCTTTTTTCTCATCTCCTGGCAACACTGTAAATGCAATTAAAGCAAGGGAACAGAATTTAAAAGACGAAGTGATTTCCTACAGTTTAAAACATATATCTTTGATGTCAGGAAACCAGACATGGGGTAGCATCATCACAAACTTCCATATATTTTTCGTAATTATTAAAAAATGCAAGTTTTTCGCGACTGACAAATATTATATTGAAACCGTCTAAAATGTTGCAAAAGCAGAATGAATTAACAAATAACACCTTCGAATGAAATGCGAAAAATTTTGTTTTTTTTTCGATATATTTTCCTAAAAATTTGATATATTTAAAATTTTGATCCCTTACCTTTTCTTAATCTAATAAACTTTGTTCGATTTTCTTAAAAGCTTCAGAGTATAATTTCTGATATATGGTTTATTTTATTATGTAATAATATTGTTTAGTCTGAATATCAGTTTAAAAAAGATTGACTTTATAACAAACAAAAAAAAAAACTGTAAAAATGCCTTTTTGCCGAAATTCGAAAAATTCAAATCGCAGTTACGGCTTAGTCATACAAAGTATTGATCTAATTTTTTTCGTTTTATTTCCTGTAGTGTCGTCTATAAATCTCTTTAGTTTTATTAAAACGTTTTTGAAATTTGCTTAACAAAATTTTTAAAAGTTTGAAATTGGAGTTTTGAAATAGTCCTAAGAAAAATCCAATTATTTTTATCCAAGCATTGAAAGGGATTTAAATTATCTTAGAGAAACAAAAACTTATTTTTTAGTAATTATGGTTCCAATTTAATTAAAAAAAAGAACAATTTATTTAAAAATTTTTCAAAAAATTGAAAATTTGCTTGTACACTGGTCGTCTAAAACGCATTAGTGGTCTGGGGAATTCGTAATGACTTTAGCATTTTCTAACCGATTTTTTATATTTATATCATGTTTGATATATAAGTATCTAATAGCTAAATTTTTCTAAAAACTGTATAAAAACCATATTTTTCCAATATAAACGCATCGTACACAATTCAGGTGCGGGTTAACAATATATAATTTCACTAATATTCCACAAAATATATTTTTACAACCCAGTGAACGCTTCTTGGGGAAGTTGCGTTCAAAATTTAAAAGTCGGTAAATTTTTGCGCAGTCTATTTTACATATATTTTATAGTTTAAAATTTTATAGATTGAACCTACAACTCAAAAGTTTCTATAATGTAGTTTGATTGCCCTAATAAACTTATTTGAATTGTCTCAATTACGTGTAGAATTTTTTGGAAACTCTAGGAATTCTAAATCAAGGTGTTAAGAAAATCATCGGTTTCTATTCGAAATTTATGTCTCTTCAAAATATATTTTCATTTTAAAATTTTTAATTTGAATTGTGGAATATCAAGCTAATCGTTTGACAGTATCAAATGACTCTAGGGAGTACTTCGGTACTTTTTAATGTTAATTAGTATCAAAAAAGTGCTATAGTATCAATTTTTCTTCCCTGCATAGTATGTATAAACTGTCATTTATTATCAGGTATGTGAAAAGTTATACACATTTTTGTTGTGGTTATAAAAATTGAACAATAAAACTTTACATACACAAACGGCGTTAATTATTATATATACTATTAATTTAAACATTTTATGGCCAGCATTTTTCAACAGGTTCAAATTAGAAAACTTGCAACAGCAACTATTCACTACATTACAGGTGTTCATGAGATGAAAGAAATTTATTTAAATATTTGATACAACATCACTTGCGTCGTTTTAAGTATTATTAATTGTTGCTCACAATTACAGAAATTAGACTGATCGACTCGATTTTCCACCGTTTTTTTTTTTTTTTTTTTTGGTTTAAATACTGTCGTTTTTTTTCAAATTTTCATTTGTTTTTTTTAAAAAAAAAAAAAAAAAAACCCGTTTTAAAAATAAAATTGTATTTCAAAAAACATATCAAAGCCTCAAGTTTTCATGAAATTAATGGTTACTTCATTCCCTATAATAACCCTCATCTATAATATAAATTTCAAATGAAAATTCCTAGTTTTTACAATTTTATCAACATTTTTGTATTTATCTGTCTTACAAAAAGCAGAAAAAAATAAAAATGGACTTCAATTACGAAATTGTTTATATTAAATAAATTTTTGTTTGATTTTTTTCCAGTCACCGAAATGATACTATTAATTAACTAAACATAATTGTTTTTCGTTAAAATTGCAATTAATTTCTTTAATCAATTCAATGAGAATTATAATTGAAATTTAATTTAATATCAACTAAAATATTTATTGATCCAATTCTTGAGTTAATTAAATCTGTAGCATTGCACTAGTTTTATGGAAATTATTTATTGTTTTATTACGAATATTACGTTACGAATAACGTTATAATATATTTAATGTATTTTATGTAATTAACGTAAAATATGTAATATATGTAGTATGTTGAACTTATGTATGTTATGTATATACGAAAATTTGATAAAAGTACATACTAACGTTTGATTTCAGGAAAAATTCATAATAAATAATTATCTCATGATATGCTCAAACAACGATTAGAATATCACTGAAGTAAAAAACATCAGTAAAAGTATAAACAAACCTCAAGAAATGGTAAAAGTAATCAATATGAACTTACCCTTCATGTGTCTATAAAAATCTTCTTCGAAATGCAGCCTCCTACAGCTTTGATAAAAATTTGGACCATGACGGGAAAATCTAAGTACAATAACATCGGAATGATTAGTAATCTTATAACATTTTAAAATGGTGTACAAATTTACTAATTTTACCATTTGTTTCAAAATGTTTTTATTTAATTTTTCTCTTTTAAATATTTGAACGAAAATTTAGGAAAAAGTCAATTAATTCAATAAGTTGACCGGAGCATTTCGTTTTAAATCTTACAGAGCTCAATTACTAATTAAATATAAATGCCATAAAATATTATTTGAATTGTAAGCTAGATAACGCATCATAATTATCATCAAATTTGTATTTTTATACTCTACAACGCCGTAAGTGGTTAGGGTATTGTGCTTTTGTGCTGATCAGTGTTGTTAGGAAGTGACCAAAGAAGTGGCTAAGTTGAACTCTAAAAAAGGTCAGAAAAGGCTAAATGTCCCACAAGAGGAAAGACAATTCTCATACATTTTTGAATTATATTTCATATGTAAAAATACTCAATGTTTTGAAGTGATTTTTTTTTTGTAATTTTACTATAATTTCTTTTTTTATTAAGCATTTTAAAATTTTTGTGCGACTTTTCACTTTTATAATACTTTTTTTAATATATTCATAAATAAATTCTACGGTTAATAAAGTATAATATAACAGTTGATAAAATAAGTTCATAAAATGTCCATTTTTGTGCTAATAAATACACAGAAATACTTAAATGGATAATTCTTTAATAATAGAATTAGTAATATTAAAAAGAAATTAATTTCTTCGTGGTTGAAATTTTAACATTTTAGCCCTTTTAAGGCAATTTTAAAAGTCAAAAAAGGCTAGAAGCTAAATTGAAAATTTTGAGGCTAAAAGCAAAATAAAAAGGCTAGATTTAGCCTTAAAAAGGCTAAACTGGCAATACTGGTGCTGGTGTTTGTAGCGTACAAAAATATTGGTCCCAGACCCACCTTTAAGTAAATTTTATGAAAAAAATACAGGTTGCAATTTTAAAGATATTTTGATGAACTTTGGCAAAAGGACGAAACCTATTAAAATAGGTTATGATCGGTCCATTATTTCAACTAGCCCCCATACAAATATCTTCGCGGAATAGAGATTAACGATCATAAATCCTTTAAATAAAATGATATTCTAATTAAATTATTGCAAATAAGTTATATATGAATATAAATCTTTGTGCCAAATTTTATGAAGATCGATTCATAATTCACCATAGCTCTCATATAAGGCTAAATTTCGGGGATCACCCAAAAGAGCATAAATTCATATAAATGTTAGTGTCAACGTAATTTTTCTGTATGCGTATGTTTTATTGTACACTTAATACAAATATCGGTCCATAATTGGCCACAGATTTAATAAAATATACCTCCCCGAATTTTGGTGCACATACACAATGTTCTAGGGTATCACATGTTAAGGCTTAGTTAGGTTCTTTTAAGGTTTATAAAGATTTTTATATTTTCCAACTAAACTATAAAAACTATATAATTTGCCATAAACCACCTAATACATTTATATTGCAGTATTTGAAAATATAATTCATATTTTTATTAAATTTATAGGTAGCAAAATACAAAAACTTTTACATTGTATGCTTATGTTTTTCGTGCATTGTATTTATAAATTCGAATTTCTTGTTATGTTTTATAAGTATAGTTTAAGGTTAAATTGAAATCAATTCTATAAGTTTAAAGAAATTTTAAAATAATAATTATCTTGAATAAAATGCGCATACCAATGGAATTATTTTTTTTCTCTTGTAACACCTGTAACATTCTTATAAACAATCTAAATATTTTAGGGTTTTTTTTTAATTCAATATTTGTAATAATATCTTACTTCTTTTTTTAAAAAGGTAGTATTTGAAAGAGGTCTACCTGAAACATTGATTTCAAAAAAATTTAGACATGCTTTTCCATATAAAATCATAGTTTCTGTACATATTGTATTAAACATAGTCTCGCCGGTTAATCGGTTTTTTCTAAATTACAAAAAAATGCAACCGGTTCTTTCAAAACTCCAACTATTCAAACTATTCGAACACCGGTTTCTCCAAAGAGTAAAAAATCTAATACCCCAACAGAAATATATCTGAATGTAAACCTCTTTACTATATTTGGTGTATGAACTTGTTATAAACCAGATTCATTTTATTTTATTCATATTTTTGATTCTGATAGCAACAACCCTAATGTTATAAACAGGATTCAGGATACTTAAAAACAACAAACAAACAGGAACTTAATTTACACCATAGTATCTTGCTCTATTATTAATAAATATACATTTGAAAACCATCTAAAACCAGTTCATAAATATACGATATTATTAAAATGCAAAAACCTAGTTGATTGACAGTGTTCATATGAAATGGAGCTCTCGGATGATCAACACTCGCAATGCTCAAAAAGATCCAGAGAAAATTTGCAAAATATTGAAATTAAAGCTGAAATAGTTAAAAGTGAATTACAACAATTAAATGATGATGATGATGATGATGATGATGGTGATGATGATGATGATGTTAATAGTTTATGGGATTATGAAGAAATCTTGGGAATATTGGGTAAGTTTAAAATACCTTTTATATTTAAATAAATGGGAAGTAAAGATAAATATTTGTTTTAGGTTTTGGTAAAACGCAATGGATTTTATTATTAGTATGTGGGCTATTGATTATGACTTCAGTAGCTGCCGCATATTCAGTAGGTATTATAAGCATATCATCACAATGTGAATTTAATATTTCGCAGACGGAAAGAGGTGTAATGATGGCAGCTTGTGTAACAGGTGAGTAAAATAATTTTACATAAATAAAAACAAATAATTATGAAGAATAATTTTGTATAAATTAAAAACCAAATACATCTTAATTTTGTTTAAAATAAATTACACTTTTTCAAATTGCTAAACCTCTTTCAAGAATCAAGAAAATGTATAGTATATTTGCTTTTGTATTGTAGTTTTTAATATTTTAAATATTTTAATAGCAAACATTTTATAATTACAGGTACTGCTTTATCCACCTATATCTGGGGCGTTATGAGTGACGTCTGGGGCAGGCGTACCATTTTGATTTGGTCAATGTTTTTTACCAACTTTTTGCAATTAATTTTAATGTTTGTCACGAATATATGGTTATATAATTTTATTAATCTAATTATGGGATTAAGGTAAGTTAAAATCTTAAATTAATATAAAAGTTTTTGTGATTATTTTATTCTTTACAGTTTAGGTGGCATATTAGGTCCTATATATCCCTACCTTAGTGAATTTAATATAGCAAAATATCGTCCCATTGCTATAAATTACTCCAATATGTTTATTAGTGTAACTGAAATATATGTGCCAGGTAAATTATATTTATTTGAAATTTAAAGTTTCCTTTTGTACTATCGACTATTTAAGTCTATTAAAAAATAATAGGAAAAAAATATATGCTGACCATTTTGATTTCGGTTAAGATTTAAAATAAAACAAGGAGTGGCATCTATTAAAAATTTACTTATTGATATCAGTAGTTATGAAATAAATAACTTTTTTAAATGGGCATTAAATTGTGAGTGAGATTCAATCATAATCTTGTTCATCTAACTATGTTCTGAGAAAAAGCATTTAAAAGTATGAGTAAACAATGCGCGGATTTTAATTAAAATCAGTATAACAAAAATGAAGTCAACAATTTTCGATATAGGTATATATTTTTTATAATATCTGAGAGTGGAATTGAAATAGAATCTGGATTTTCCAATAAATTATACTAAGTTGTACGTTCGAATAAAATATAGCATATAATAAGCCCTACAACCATAAATTCTAACGATTTTCTTGATGGCTATATCTTTGAAAGATATAATAGATTTAGGAGAATGTACAAAAACAATTTTTAATTTTTATTTTGAAATTATTAGAAAATTTTAATTGATTGACAATTAGCGAACGAGACAAAACTTGGTCTATTAAAAGTAATTCAAAATGTTGAATTCTAAACCCTAAAAGTGGAGAAGCTCCTAACAGCTATGTCAAATATATTCGTTAGGTACCGTTTGAGTACTTTTTCAAAAAACCAATATGGATTAACTAAAAGCTAATCATGCTCTTTTATCAAAAAATCTAAGATATTTGTAAAAAATAATGATAGGAAGAAGTTTAAATTACCTTAAATGGGTCATAATTACAACAAAACAACAAAAAACAAAAGTTTCTTCCTTGCATTTTTCTAAACAAACTTGTTTAAATTACCTTAAATGGGTCATAATTACAACAAAACAACAAAAAACAAAAGTTCCTTCCTTGCAAACAAAAAAAAGTTGATTTTTGTAGAAAACTGGAAACTATTTTCGAACTTTTAAATTTTTTTTTTATTATTTTTCCCGTCATCAGCTCGTAAATACGAATCCTAATCCTACAAATTTTCAATGGGACCCTCTAATGAGTATGAAAATGATAAGTTTCTATATGATATAATAAAGAATTAAAAAAATTTAAGAGCATATTTTCGCATTTTTAGAGCATATTTTTCGCTTCTTAATATCAGTAATAGTAGAAATAAAATTAAAAAATCTTTTGAAATACAATAGTGCAAGAAAAGTAGATTTACTTACTATGATGTTTAGGAAAAGTAATAAAATCAATATCTGATCTCTTATAAAAATCGTGTCTTATTAATGCGTACCATTAAGTGCTTACACGATTTCGGTTCCTTAACAAAATAGGTCTCAGTTATGTGCGATGTTGCTAGGAGGTGGGAAAAAAGAGTCTAAATTGAACTTTGAAAAAGGATTTTAATATTTTTTATATATTTTTTCCTTTGTTCTTGTTCACATTAGTTTTTGATATATTTTTGAAGTTTTGTAATAAATTTATAAATAAAACTTAGAACGGTTGCCAGCAAAATCGCTCGCAAAATATCCATACAAAATTAGCTTATACATATTTCATATGAAAAATAATCCAATGTTCTGACGTGATTTCTCGTAATTTTTTAATTATAATTCAATTTTAAGGTATCATTCCCAAATTTTTGGATGAATTATCGTTTTTATAAGATCTTTCTTTAAATTATATTTATAAATATTTTCTGTGGGTAATGAACTTTATTAAAAAATAATTACCTATAAAAATTGATTAAGTACTTTCATAAAATTAGTTGTTATATTTGATTTGGATAATATAATATAATATAATATATATATATATATATATATATTTATTTATTTATTTTAGCTTCTAGCTTTTTTTAGCATTTTTTGATTCTTAAAACTGCTTTAAAAAGGCTAAAATTTTAGTATTTCAACAAAGAAGAACATAATTTCTTATTTGCTTTATCCATTCAAGCATTTTTATGTATCAATTTGCACCAAAAAAAATTGATATTATTAATATTTACCTAAAATTTTCGACTGCGGCGCATCTTTATTCAAATCAAATATAACTTAACTAATTTTTACTTAATTGATTCACATTTCTTTCTAGCTATTTCCTGGCTGGTGCTTTCCTCCAATTGGTCATTTCAAATAACTGAAACATTTACCTTTAAGCCCTGGCGTTTAATTTTACTATTTGGTATGCTACCGGGTCTAATTGGTGGCCTAGTATTGCTTTCCTATCCTGAAAGTCCCAAACTCTTGTTGGCTCATGGTAGGCATAAGGAAGCTTTAAAAGCACTTTATTGGATTTCAAGATTTAATACTGGCAAAAAACTGGAGACTATATTAAAAATATCGAAAATTCATTTAAAATCAGAAGAATTAGCTGATGCTAACCTTTTTAAAAAGGTGCATGGATTTTCCATATTCTCCAGTATATGGAAAGCTACTCTGCCTTTGTTTCATAAGCCATATGGTATACGGTTGACAATGGCACTTGTAGTTTTCTTGGGTCTGATGTTTTGTTTAAGTGGCATGAAAATGTGGTTCCCAGAAATAGTCAATCGCTTAGCTGCCGATGGTTCACAATGGAGAAATAGTTCTAGGTTATGTGAAATTATAAATGCATCCTACCAACAGGATCATTTGAATGTCACAAATGAGGCGAGTGAAGTAAGTATGGTAAGATTTTCATTAGGCCAACTTTAACTATTAATTAATTTTTTATATGTATTTCTTATAGACTTGCGATGATACTATCTCTAATAAAACTTACGTTAGCTATATTTTAATGGGTTTGTCCCTGCTTATAGGGTACAATATACAAGGTCCGTTGTTGAGATTTTTGGATAGAAAATATGTTTTGATTAGTTGTCTGTGTGTGGGGTCCTTATGTAATATTTTGTTAAATTTTATAACCAGCACAACAGGAATATTAATATTATTTTGTATGATTATACTGATACCTGTTTTAGCCATTTCGAATATGTGCAGCATAATAGTAGATTTAGTGCCAACACATTTGAGGTAGATCTCTCATCTATGTATAAAACAAATTGTATGAATCTAATTTTTTTTAATGAAATCCTAGAGGCAAGTCTGTTAGCTTGGGCTTTACTTTGGGTCGTATAAGCACAGTAGTGGCAACAAATGTGGTAGCTGCCATGTTGACATCACATTGCACAGAACTATTCGCCATCAACACTGGTATAATTCTAGGTAAGTTTAACAAATAGTGTATTTAAAAAATCGACATTTTCAGAAAACCAGATTTTGAGTTATTCAAAATATATACTTTTTTAAAACCTCGGTTTCGAATACGGTTTTAGATAAAACCGTTAACCGGTTAACCGGTTTTTATTAAAAATACAAATATTAAAAAAATTATTATGTTTACTAAAGAAAGTACGCTTATAATACATGTCATTTGCAATGACAAGTGTTTAATATAAAAATAAAAAGTTATATCGCTCTTCTGCAGTCAAAGGATATTGCTCAAATTTTGTATTTTTTTAATTGAATTCTAATAATGCTTTTTCTGATCCAACTCTACCTATGTACCCATTTATTGAAATTCAACTTGTTCTTGTGAAATATAATAAAACTAAAATTTACTTCTTACCTAGATTTTGTTAATAAAAATTAGTTTAAATCTATTCAAAAATATACAAATCACAGTACCAGACGTACTGAGACGTCTGGTACTACTCAAATCCAAAACTAGAAATTTAAACTAGTCTTAAAGCTTTATAACTTCATAATTAAAATGAAAAATACTTTGAAATAATTAAGGGCCTGCTTCAGTACAACAAGGCAATTGTTTAAAAGTAATATTTATATGTAAACTATACAAGAAAAATTTAAGTTTTCATAAAAATTTTATTTTTATATAATTTGATACATTTAATGCATAAGGTTCAATTGGCAAATATAAAAAATAGAAAGTATAGGTTAATTAAGCAAAGAAAAATAAAAGAAGGATTATTTTATAAAAAACTGGTTAACCGACAGAAAAAACCGGCCAGTCGTATTATTCGAAAATAAAAATTTTCGAAACTCCTCGGTTTTTTAAAAAGTACAAAATTTTTAAATACACAATTCACAAACATTGTTATTAAATATTTAGTGGGAACATAATACGTGCATATAATTACCATTATTATTTTTATACTTTATTGCAGTTTGTGGAAGCATCATTTACTATTTGCCGATTTAGTGTTAAATGAACTTAGATCAAGTTTTTAATTATTGTTTTTTTTTCTGATATTTAATAACTTTTAATGTTTAAATTAACATATAGAATTAAATAACATTTTCTTTGGAAAATAACAAACATATTTTAAAGCAATGAACATTTTTCTAATCTCGTGGGTAATATTGAGGAAAAATTTTGTAACAAAAAAGAAAAAGTACTCAAATCAGCAGAGTCAACAAGTTTTCTTCAATTAAAAAAGACAGTTGAAAATATTTGTTAGTATTGAACTAACAAAGCTTTTTCAGATACAATATTTATCATATCTTCAAAAAACAAATTTTTACCAATTTAAATTTAATTTTAAAATTCAGAAGAACTATGGACTCTATTTTTTTTCAAATAAATTCTCTTGTCTAGATGATGTAACAATCAAAAGTGTTACAACACAAATCAAACAATCAACAGTGTTAACGATGAAAAGGTGGAAAAATTTATTCTTAGAATACCTGAAAGCTCTAAAACGTTTTTTAGGTTTTTTATGAGTTATAAATTGGGAAGTCTCCAAATAAGAGTTTACTTTGTTTTTATAATACAATTCATGTTATATGCAGTGTAGACCGCTTGTCCTTTTAGCATTAAATTTACCATTTTTATTTTAGGCTATATTCTCTGCACACAGGGAAAAATATAATTGTAGTAACTATAATCTGAGAGCAAGATATTATGATTGGAAAATACAATGGTTAATAATTATTATCACTCCATTTTGTCATATTGTGTCCGATTTTATGTTTTTTTCATGTTATGATTCTAGTTTTACATATAATTGAACTATCTTACTATATCATTATCCCATTATAACAGATTATGATGTGATATTATATTATTTTTCTATCTTATTATATTATACCGGATTGATTATGATTCAATTTTATATTATTATTTTATTTATTATTCTTCATATTATAGTTCCATTTTTTTCACATTATTATCCCATGTTATCATATAGTTATCTAATGTTATCATAATATTATTTCATTTTTGTTATATTATTATTATTATTATTATTATTGCATGTTATCATATATTAAACTAAAACGTACTACTAAAAAATTATTTTTATAAATTTTTGATTGAAAATAAATAACATATATACATATATATATATATATATATATATATATATATATAGTTAATCAATATCTTATATTGCCTGATTCACACCAAGTAAAACCAAACCTTGTTTTTTATATTTATTTTATACACACTAAATGAGAATGAGCGACGTTGGAAAACAAACAAGTTATGACTTTCTCCACTAAATTTGTGAAAAGGATAAGTATTATATATATATATATATTTGAAACATATTATTATCATGGGCTTAGAAGCAAGGAAAAAGAGTATAAATATTTAATGGTTGTAGTAGTAATGATATTTTTTATATTAATAAAATTTTGTTTCTGCTAAAACTATTTAAAAACATAAAATTTTCATTGAGTTGAAATATTGAATGACAAAATTTAAACAAAAACATTGTTATCGTGAACACATAGTTATTAAAATTCAAAAAAAAAAAAAAAATCGTATCAGAGTATACGATCAACATGTTTCAACCACCTGGCCCTTTATTTAGCCCTTTTTTTTAAATGGAACTAAATGGCGATTTTTTAATACTATATGCTAAATGGCAAGAAACTAAGTTGTTTGAAATATCTCGACCCATTGTACAATAATTCTAACAAATAAGATAATTATTTTGAGATTGCTCCACAATATAGTGATGTTATAGAAAACCACGGAGAGTTTATAAATAAACTGAAACTCTTATAAACTAAAGCTAATGATAAAGTTTATGAACAAATATTTAAAACAACAAATGCTTGGTCCGGATTGGAAAAATTATAAAAATAAAATCGAAGTATACTTCTTTTCTTTCTTACATAGCAATGCCTCGGTGGAACGCCTTTTTCCTAAATTATCACTAATGGAAAATAAATTGTCTAACAGACTTAAGGTCATACTTGTGTATGGCCCTTTCTGCCCTTTTGAAAATCTGAGTGAATACCTCCTTCAAAAGTACAGACGTTTAATTAATGAAAAGAGATTTTTATGTCAACTATTTTTATGAATAAATCTTTATTTTTTCAATAATAAAAATTATTATAAATTAATTATTGAAATTTAATTTAGTAATTTACTTAAAATACAACATTTTTTGCTTTTGTTTTTATCAAATAAGTAGGTTTTTTGGTAATGAAGCAGTTGGTCCCCTTTTTCCAAAAATCCCCTTTTATTGGCTGGACGGGATTAAGTTTTGATATATTCATTTGATATGCAGATTTTGGATATTTATTCTTTGTTTAACGATTTTTTCAATACAAAGGATCATTTAGAAATTAAAAATAGCATTGTACCATAGGTATTATTTGGAAACTGCTTCAGTCACTCATTGTTTTCGAGTTTCACAATATTTACTACATTTCTTCAAAATATTGTGATGAGAATGAAGGGACGTTTAAATTTTTATTTCTTATTAGCAACGAATGAGTTTGTGGTTATATAACTGTCTAGGTAAGAGCAAGAGCAAATATGTCAATTATGTCTTATAGGAAAATAAAATTGTGGTATAAAACTGTGGTACCAATTAGGTGCCCAACTTTCTTCACTTATCCCTAAGAGCTTTTATAGTTGAAAAGATTAATAATTTTACTTCTAACCGGCATATAACCATGACAAAATGAAGGTGAAGGAATAAATTATTATATGGATCGTAGCTAATAAAATAGAATCTTTTAATTGTTTGGCTATGTTAGAAATGTATGATTGTCGAACAGCTATTATCAAAGATGATCTGAACGAAATTTTTCCTTTCCTAAGCGAAGGCAAAAGGAGAAATTAAATCTGTGTAAAAAAGAAAAACTACACAACTTAAGTTATATCATTTCACATTTTCTTAATTTTTAGAAATGTTGAATTTTATTACATACAGAATGTTCATGTTCATGTTTTATGGACCTCTAAATTATTACACCTCGCGCATTTTCTTTTTTAATAAACAATGTTTAACTTTTACGTGAATTATTCGATTTTAACGAAATTGGTATTAATAAAATGGACTGATATTCCTCTTTACTATAAAATCATAAAAGCTAAACATCTTCCTGTCGTAAGGATTTTTAAAATTTAATTATTTTTTGACATAATGTTTACAATGAATTTTTCGTTATAGTGTAAAAATTTAAAAATGGGATTTCAATAGGATCAGAAGTTATAACATTTTGTCTATAGTATTTAGTACAATTTTACTGACAAATTAACATCTTTTTAAGTGTTCTGATACTTTCATTTTAAATTAAGTATCAAAATAAATAGGAAACAATAAAGACAAGCAGTGTTGATCAAGATCGACCATATAATACCCTACATGCTTGTGTATAAGAATTAAAACGATTATCGGAAGAGATGGCGGTGATACACGGTCAATTGTGGATCAATCCTTACGAAATTTATTACAATAATTTATGCGTATATTAAAATTATTTTTATAGCTCATTTCTGTGAGATTTATGCACGTTTAAGTATTTTTCGGGAATGTGAAATATATGGGAGTCATGGCCAATTATGCATGGATCATTATGAAATTAATTAATTTAGTTGTGTTAAATTTTATCTCGATATGAAATTTATGTCAGATTAAGCTTATTTGATTTTCGGAAATGTAAATTATACGGGAACCATGTTTAACATTATGTGGGATTTACGCGTTTTTAAGTAATTTTTAGGTATCGGACTCTACATGAATGATATGATTAATAATTGATCAATTTTAATAAATTTTGTTATAAAACTTATGTGTGCTGAAATTACATAAATACGACATACTTAAAATATTTATATGCGTTAAACTACTATTCCGTGGAAAATTCTTGTATGAGGTATAGGTTAAATAATGAACCGATCATGATCAATTTCAGTAGACTTTGCCTTTGTAATACCATGTATCACAAATAATTCGGTGGTTTTCGTAAAGTGGGATACAGAGTGTTAAAAATATGTGATGTGTTCCTGAAACTTCTTAAATAATATGAAATTATTTTTTCGGTATCAGTCATGTGTTATAAAGACGACTCATTTCAATAAATAATGATCTGTTAATTGAAATTTTAATAAGTTTATCAATATAACTAAAAACCACCTAATATCTAATAGAAAATGTGTTAGTAAAGAAAAAATGCTGTAACTTCTGATCCCATTGACAACCCATTTTTAAACTTTTACACTATAAAGACAAATTCATTGCAAACATCGTGTAAAAGGATAATAAAAATTAAAAAAAAACCTTTTTCGGTATATTTAAGGATAAAGGATATTTTTCATTTTAGTGGTCTTTGTGCCAGGAAGATGTGTAGTTGTTATGACTTTATGAGAAAGAACAATCTAGGTCCTTTCCAATAGCACCAAGTTTGTTGAAATCTTATAATGCACATTAAAGTTATTCAAGCTTAAATTTTGTTCATTTATTTAGAGGTTCATAGAATATGGTGTTGATTATATGTGCTGAATTTCATTGAAATCGGCGATGGTCAAAATCCGAAATAGGTCGACATTTTTTGGAATTACCATATAGATGAATTTTGGCGAAATTCATTAGAATTTTCTTCCCATTCCGGGAGAACATTTGTATGTATGAAGGCTTAAAGAATCGCAACCAAATTCGATTACTCAAATGTGCTAAATTTCAGAAGATGTCTTCAAAATTACGACCTCAAATTTGTTCTTAAGGTTTACACAAATAGCCAGTCATCTGATAAGTTGAAATGATTTAAGTTACTTTTTTGTTCGTATTGTTCTATTAATAAATGAAATTATTTTAGTTAATTATTTATTTATGGTATAAACTGACAGTTTAAAAAAATAACTGGGAGAATTTAAATTTAACTTAAAGTTAGTGGTAACGGAAACTTTGTGTTAATGATTTTATTTTAATTTTTTGTTCAAATTAAAAGTTAGTGTTTAATTTATAGTCATTGTTTTATTTTTAATGGGCCTTATTGTTAAAAATTAATTTCTGAAGTTAAATAGCATTACTTTATTATTTTTTTTTGTTTCGACAGTCTTAAACGTGAACAGCCTCGATAAAAATTAGTTCCCGTTTCCGCGATTTCACACATTTCATATACAAAAAAAAAAAAAAAATTAAGTCAATATGTTTTATATTGATTTCAACTTTTAAATTTAAAGTTTTTTCTGGACAGTCGCTGAGTTACTTTGCGGTACTTATACTTTTATTCGATAAAAGTGATTTCGTGTTGGTTTCGGGTTCAAATTGGACACAATTTTTTTTTGAACAATTACGTGAAAAATTTTAATCCTTAGTGATTTTATAATATTTTTAGCATAAAAACTAGAATATGTTTTTTATTGGCGTATCCTAAATCGTAAAATTTTATTTCGAATATAAAATATTTGGTATATAAAAGCATGTTTTTTGTAGCTTTATTGAAACAAGGCAATAAATACATTATGGTGAAGGAGGTAATGTGAAACAAAAATCCATATTACCCGCATCACATATTGCGTTTCTCACATTACCTGTATATAATGTTCGTATCTTTTAATATACAAAATTTTTAAATAAAACTATATTTAAGTAAGTTATTTACAAGTTTATGATTTTTTTATTTTCTACAATAAAAGAAATGTTAGTCCATATTACCCGAAGTTCCTCTAAAATTTCGGGAAAATGTTCACATATTGCGTATTTATACCCCACAGCACCATAGGTGGTTGGGGTATTATGCGTTTGTGCTGATGTTTGTAACGCACAGAAAAAAATCATCCAGCACCCATCTTAAAGTATACCAATCGACTCAGAATCACTTTTTGAGTCGATCTAACGATGTCTGTCCATCCGTCCGTCCGTCTGGCTGGACGGCTGTCTGGCTGTCCATGTAAAATTTGCACATACTACAGGTCGCAATTTTGAAGATAATTCAATGAAATTTGGCACGTTTGACTTTTATGACACAAGGACGAAGGTTATTGAAATTGGTTATGATCGGTCCATTATTTCACCTAGCCCCCGTGTAAATGTCCTCCCGGAATAGGGGTTTAACGATCATAAATGCCTTAATTATTGCAATATTTTAACTAAATTCGGTATAAGAAAGTTTTGTATAAGTGTCAATCTTTGTGCCAAATGTCAAGAAGATCGGTCCATAACTGACCATAGCTCACATATAAAACCCTCTTCCGAAAATCACTTTAACGTGCATAAATCATATACACATGTTAGTATCAAGTTTATATTTGACACAAATAAATTTTATATAAATAGAAATCATTTCAATCAGATTTATTTCCAAAAATTTTCGATTCTGCCCCACTGTATAGTGGTTTAGGAACAAATTTAATTTAACTAAAATTTTTGAATTGTTAAATTGAATAAGAATTTAATTCAATTTGTCTAAAATTTTGCCTTTTATATAACTGAAATCCATTAGTCAAATTTACGAAATTTACGAACATTTTAAAAAATTAACTAAAAATGTTTATTGAATTGAGAAATGATGTGGTTATTCGTATACTAGCCTAAATTTCTTTAATTCAACATCCCATTTTACTATTTAAGTCTTTTGGTTATGTGTTAACAACTATTCATTTCAATCATTAAAAATCTTCTGTGAAGAGTCTGTGCAATTGAATTAAGCTTTTTGGTTTTAATTTTTTTTTTTTTTTAATTTCAATTTCAAATATTTATATACATATTTAAAACAATCAAACCTTATTAAATAAATTTGAAATTTATCAAAAATTTTAGAACAAATGAGTATAAAAGCTACTTTATTTAGTTTATGACAACCTCCTGAGGCAGTTCACTTCAAAATTAACATTTTAAAGAAATTATTTAAATTGTGACATTTTATTTGTTTTCCTTTTATGGCTGAGATTATCATATAAAAAAATATTATGAGCATTTTTTGACATCAAACCATTTAATAATTATAAACCATTTTTAAAATTAAATAAAAAATTACTTTTGAATTTGTAATATCACATAAATGTTAGCAAACATATTTTTAAACATAAACAAATTCATTTCTACATAAAATTAAATATTTGACTCTTTTTCAAAAGATGTAATTAAATTATGAAAGGACATAAGACACATTATAAGTCATAAATCAAATTTACATTGTTCCACAGGGATTATTTGTTTTAGACACATAGACACATTACTGGACATGTTGTTGCAATTATGTTTGAATGGGTATGTATGTTCAATGCTAGACCGTAACAAGAGTTTGATTATTTGGAAAATTGTTAAAGTATTTTAGAAAATGTAACGCATACATATATTGGTATGACATTGTACAGATAGAGAAAATGCAACATTTTAGTTATTTCTTGAAAGTAAGTAAAATCAATACTGCATATATGATTATGCAAATTAGAAAAATTATAGGTAAATTTTGTATTGTATTTAATATTGAATAATAAATATTAATGCATTTTTTAAAAAAATTAATAATATAGGTACACAGAAAAAAATAAAAGTAGACTTCAATTACGAAATTGCTTATATTAATTAAATTTTATGCTCCAATCACAAAAACAATAATATTAATTAACTAGAATGATTAATTTTGGCTTTAATTTCAATTAATTTTTTAATCAAATTAATTAGAAATTTGATTGGATTTTTGCTTAAAATCAACTAAAAATTTTATTGATTAATTCTCTTCTTCAATAAAAACGCACGGATTTAAATATAGTTATTTATTGAATTATTAGAAATATTTAAATAATGCAGTAAAAATAAAATTAAGCCAGAAAAATATTAAAACTTCAAATTTGATTGGGGGAAATGAAAACTTGTTACATTAGTTCAAATCACCTATAAATCAGATTTTTGTACCGTTTGATCTCAAGTAACTCATGAAGCTCACATGTGATTATCAGTGACTTTTAAAAGAATTCAAAAGACGCTAAGATGTAACTATATGTTAAGTTTCGCTTCCCTCCACTAAATTTTAGTGTTATACACTTATTTAACATCATTATAAAATGTATGTATATAGAGTATGTGTAATGTAAAAAATTTATATAATTTAATTCACTATAGTGTTTATAAAGTGTGTACGTTTTAAAATATGTAATTTTTATACTTATATTTAACTACCGAAAACTTCACTTAAAAGCGTTCGTCTCTGCGGAATGTTCCAATGAAGATCATATTATCCTCTGCGGAATGTTCCAATGAAGATCATATTATCTTGCTCATTTCAGATGTCTGAACAAATTATCAAAAACGATCAATATGAACAGACTTTTTATAGATATTTATATAATCTTTCCGAGAACAGCTTTAAAACAAACTGGGATCTTGAAATTGAATATAACCTCCGGTAGCAATAACGGGAGCATCTACAATAGCACCGAAAGGTTAATAATCTCATCAAATATTTAAAATTCGTACTTTTCAAATATTTATACATTAAACGCGTCACCGAAGACTAAGAAAATCATGTAAATATTGAGCCCAAACAGTTGAAAATGGTTGGAAATTAAATTAAAGATATTTTATTTTTATATTTTTTTTTATTGACAAGTTTTTATTTTTTCTTTATATTTTTTAAGAGCTGTCGATTTGTGTCAAAAACTTTTAAATCTATTACAACGTTTATTACATTAATTAATATTGTAATTAAATTTCAATATAAAGTTAATTAATCATTATGTTAAAAAAAATATTTGACATAATTTTTTCTGTGTGCTATTATACTTTTTATTATTTAAAACGTTTTATTTTATTTCTGTTTTAAATTGATTGAATATTTAATACAAACTTTGATTTTTGACATTTCTTTTTAAGTCGATTTAAAAACTTACACTCTGCACCCAATATTTATTTATCTTTAGGGCATTCATGTTTTCTCTATAATCCCTTTTATATAAAATAGACAATATATATTAATGTAGATCCCAATGCCAGACACAACTTATTCTCTCAGTAACAATATAAAGATTAAATATTGACAATGAAGTTTCTATTATCATTATTAATAAATTTAATAGACTTTTTTCGTGTCTTTTATTCACGTCCATTCAGTAATTGATCCGCAGCTCACCTTTGCAAGGCCACTTACTCACTGTTGACTGATATATAAAGTTATTTATAACAAATTAATTTAGAAAAATCATGTTTGAGTTAAATTCATTGTTATAATTTGCAATGTAATTAATTCGTTCGGCTTATGCATGATGTGTTTATAACCATTTTTTTTATCAATGGAGTGACTGTGAATGAATGAAATAAAAGGAAAAAAAAGAAGAAAATATATTTATATATTTTTAAATACTGAGTCATGTAAAAATAGTAGGCACAGGTGAATTGTCTGTTGTTATATTCACGTTTTTATTTATTTATTCTACATTTAAAATTGTTTGTTGTCCAAACTTCCCAAAGTGGTTTAGGAGTATTATGGTGTCGAATTATTTTTGTTTAAAAATACAAAGATCGAAAGAGATTCTAATAATAAATACGCCAACATTTAGAAGACTAGTTGGTGCAATAGCCAGATATACAGAGGTGAGAACTATTATAACTAGCATTGGATTATCTGATGAGACATGTAGATAATGCGAGGAAGATGACGAATAACTGGAACATTACCTAATGTCCCCAGTTCGATGCGAAAGCTTATGAATGAATGCGGTACTTTTACTTTATGTTGCGTAATGTACATATATACATATATATACTTTATTTGGACATAGGTTTACAAATCCTTACAGACTAAGTATGAATATAAAATAAAACTTATGCTTAAGTATTTAAATACAAAATAATATTTATTTCTAAAACTTCTTTATATTCCGAAAGATTAATACAGTGATAGTATTTATTGAAGTTTTCACATAATGAACAAAATTGATCGTTATTAGCATATTTTAAATTGATTAATTGGAAGTTTCAAGATGGTCTCTTGGGAACTTTAAAGCTGAATTTATTTAGGAGGTACTCAGACTCGACTTCAAACATGTATTATGCCTAATATAAATGATATACCCAGCATTAAACGACGATCTTTTAGAGTTGGTAGTTTTATTAGAGCAAGTCTTCTTTCATATAGTCACGTAAGCAAAATATTAAAAATTATTTTTATATTTGAGGAACTCCAGAGGTAACAGGGATAGATTTAGATATGACAGTTTCAAACTTTACTTCCTGCCTTCTATTCTATAGGTAGGAAGACAGCCAATTAATTTCAGAATCACTAAATCTCATAATTGGTAACTTATAAAGTAAAAGATAGTGATTTATCTTATCGAAGGCTTTGGTAAAATCCTTATAAATTTCATCAGTTTGCTTTTGTTTTGTAAAGCCATCATTAACAATTGTGGTTAGTTATTGTAGAACGGGATTTGCGGAAACCGTGTTGACATGGTGTTAAAATGGAAGAAATTTGCTGAAACAGGCTATCTGTGAGAATTTTTTCGATTTAGGAATCGAACTAAGTCTAGCAATTTCTCTATAGGACGACACATCATTTTTGCTTCTACTTTTAAGCAATGGAATTATAAAAGATGATTTGCAAATCTGAAATAAAATGTATTCCAGATGACTGAGATGTGTTGAAGTTTTTTGAAGTTTTATTGTACCTTTTTTTACAGCAGTAGTAGCACGAAAGTCTGCAAGCATATCATTGATCGATATGTATTATCTGTTTCAAAATATTCGAATTCAACAAATTTATAGTTATTAAAAGATTCCCGATTGGAATTAACGAATTTATAAAATGAATTAGAATTAGATTTCATTTCAGACTTCAGACACACAAATGATATATTTATTGTATGCTAATTTATACTGAAAAAATTGTATTCCTTTCGAACAATCGAGTAATGTCCAGAGTTGAAAGGTAATATGGCTGTTTGTATTTTTAATTTAGTTTATTTTTCTTATTTTTCGCATGCTTAAGATTTTTTTTATTCCATGGTGGATTTTTTCTACTGCGAATAATAATTTTAGGAACAATCATCGAAATAAAATGGTGTAATGTTGAATAAAAGTTTGAAATAATATCATCAAAATTACTTACGAATGTTATGGATTAATATTAGGTAATAAGTTTTTAAGTACGAGAAAAGCAGTACATTTTCGCCTGTCCGATGATGTCGAATAAAAAAATCGTTTCTCAAATTTATATGGAAATCAGCAAATAAATTTAAAATTTTGTTACTGTTTCCCACAGGACAAGCCATTTATATTCTATTGGGCAGAAATCAGGTTTATTATATGGAAAATTATTTGTTGGTTATTAACGATTTTTTGGTTAAGGTTAAGTTGTGTAGTTATATATGTTGCTGATTTTAAACAATCCCAAGCTTGACAAATTATTAATAAATGTATTTGTTTTTTTAGAGATTAGATAGTTAAATTCATCGAATTACACAATATGTCAAAGAAATTCGTGTATTACTGTAAAAAATGTATAATATATCCATCTTTTCAACATAATGTTATCAACTTTGTTACTAATAAGGATATTTCGATGTCGACAGCCTTCGTCTGTTATTGCACGTCTAAATGATAAAAGTGTATTATATAAATTAGGCTCCCAGACTATATTCCTTTCGTTATAACACTTTTGGAACACACTAGTCAAATTAAACCTTTAATACAAAACAGTTGAAATTTAAAAAGGTTTATATATATCATTGTTATCTAATTGGACATGTTTTTACTTTTAAACCCATAGATAAAACCTTTTAGAAAACCATAATATCATTATAAGTTTTTAAAGAAAATTTTTTGAAATAAAAATAATGTAAATATGCAAAATACCATAGCAAGGTCTTATAGAGTATGAAAAGTTATTAAGGAATATAATATTCATTTCTCGCGTGAAATTCTTTTATGGATAATATGGTTTTGGTATCAACAAATTTAAATTTTCCACCAAATTGCCTATATTTTCATCACTTTAAGTGTCCTCTTCGATGTAAAATAATTTTACAAAATTTTTCTACACAATTTTTGTGAAATCGTGATGTTAATATAAAACTTATAAATAAAAAAATTGTTTTCTTATACTTTCCAACACAATTGTTTCATGTTACAACAAAATTTAATTAATATATTCAAGTAAAAATAAAATAAATAGTAAAATAAAATTGAAGTAAGTTTTTTTTCTCATTTAAATTTTTGATACATTCAATCATCTACTGGATTGATTTAAAGAATTCTTTTATCGGAAAATTTTTTCTGTTTTTAATTTTTTACAGTTATTGGTAATTGATTAATTATTATGGTAAGAAGTGCAAATTTAAAAAATTTTTAATTTAATGAATTATTTTGGTGATTGGTGAATTTTTCGACGTATATGGTAGTGTATCCAATTATTCGGGTTTTAATACCAATCGATTAATTCGACAAATAATTATTCGACGTTAAAAGTTGATCGGTTAATAACCGATTAAGGGCAAATTAACCGAATAGTTTTCGTAATACATATAAAACATATAAATAAGAGTAGTTACAGTATTTAAGCTATTAAATACATATTGTAGATCACAAAGGGTTTATTTTATCAGTTCTTTCGCCCATTTGCATAAAAAAATGCAACCTTGTTTAATAAATCGGTCTTTATACCCCACACCACCATAAGTGGTTGGGGCTGGCAGGTTGTCCATGCAAACCTTGTGCACAAAGCGCAGGTCGCAATTTTGAAGATAATTCAATGCAATTTGGCACGTAGGACTTTCATTACACAAGGGCAAAGCCTATGAAAATTGGTTATGATCGGTCTATTATTTCACCTAGCCCGGAACACAAATCTGTTCCGGAATGTAAGGAATTGTAAGGAAGTTTTGTATAAATATCAATCCTTGTACCAAATTTCATGAAGGTCGGTCCATAATTGACCATAGTTCCCATATTAAACGCTCTTCTCTTCCGAAAATCACTTTAACGTGCATAAATTACATACACATATTAGTATCAGGTTTATATTCGACGCAAATAAGTTTTATATAAGTAGAAATCATAGTGACAAATTTTATGAGGATCGCTCCATAATTTACCATATCTCCCATGTAAGCCCTCTTTCGGGAATCTCCCTAAATTGCATAAATTCATATAAATGTTAATATTAACGTAATATTTTGTATTCGTATATTTTATTTTACTCTTAGTAAAAGTATCGGTTCAAAATTTTCCACATGTCTAATAAAATACCCCTCCACGAATTTTGATGGACATGCACAACAGTGTGGGGTATCATATGGTGGGGCTTGACCGACTATATATTTCTTAATTGTTTTATTGCAGCTTTATGTTTTCTTGAGAACGATTCTTTGCCATAAAAATCAATATTAATATTAGTAATTTTACTTTTGTTGATGTAAATTAAAATTTTTATGACTTATAATACTTTAAATTTACTTTACTCAAAACTATGATTTCAGAATTTATATTGCCTCAATTTCAAGTCACATTTCATTAAACATTATATCCTAACAAAAAAGAACATTCAGAAAATTTAATAAGATCCTGAACTTGTAATACAGAAGTAGTACTAATTCGATTATGTTCAATGAATTTAAGATAGTCTTTTAATTGGAGAATGTTCTGTTTTTTTGTAACCTATTCGCTAAGAAAAAAGTCATGTTCAAGATTACATGGAAAATTACAATGAACATTCAAATTCTTTTTATCGGCGCAAGGAAATCAGTTTTAATTTTTATATATACCAACATATTTTTATGAATATCAACATTTTTAATTTTTTGTTAACAGTTCATTCTTGCAACAAGCATTTGAAAAAAAATATCAACCAAATCTCAAGCCGTCGCACAGCTTTATAGCAGAACAATTAATTTGATTTTTTAATAATATCGATTGATGCTGTTTGTATAACTTCTTAAGCACAAGAAAACATGCACTTGATACTTTGGAAGTAATGAAAAAGTACTTCCCTAATAATTGCTTTTACTTATTTTCTAGAAAACTATATTTCGTTTAATCGGTTATTCGATACAAACTCTTTGGTTTATTTATCAAAAATTATTCGGATAACCGAATGACAGTTAATCGATTATATGAAGAATTCTCTTTTTACGTTTACCTTTATAAAACCGACCTTAAACTGAAAATATTTTTTTCAATTTAGATTTTTTAAATTAAATGTGGGACCTATGATCAATTTCTGTAAAACATATGTATGTATATATAATAATATCGTGATAATACCATTTAAATTATATTTATTATGCGAATGATTCCCGAAAGCATGTTTTATATGAGAGCTGTGGTCAATTACGGACCGACTGTAATAAAACTTTGCACTAGGTTTTCTACCCATATATTATATTAGATTAAGTTTTATGAATTTATGAAGTTTTTATCGTGCCCCGTAAAAATTTCTTTATAGTTTATACATCCTTATACGCGTTCATGCTACAAATATTCAAAATTTTCCTAAGAAAATTTCAAACATTGTTTCACAAATTGAAAATATAAATGAAAATTTAAATAATTTTCTTCAAGCCATCTTAATTATATTTGATTTGAAGTAAATATGAAAATATTTTTAATGTTTAGGAAATTAGTTTTAAATATATGAATCAAAATTAATGAAAAGAAATAATTTTATTTGTGTATAAAATTGGTTCTGTTTTATATTATATTATTTATGTGGGCCTTATATGGAAGCTATGAATAATTATGGATTGATTATTATTTTTTTGTAAATATATAAAATTTATATGAGCGAAATTTCATTTTAAAACATTTTTATGGGTGATAGGTGAGATAATGGACCAATTATAACCAATTTCAATAGGCTTCGTCTTTGACCCATAAACGACCTGCATGCTAAATTTCATAGAATCATTTTCGAAACATGGAGGGATAGACGAAAGGATGTACGGACATCGCTAAATATACTGAGAAAGTGATTCTAAGCCAATATTTTACAACCTTTTGTGGTGCAGGACAGGGGTTCTTACAATAGTTCACCCGGCATGCACTTGCAGGAATTTTTCATTTTCCCGCTGACTTTCAATATTTGGGTTTTTTAATAATTCAAGTAAAAAATGAGTAAAAAATCTTTGCAGAGTCAAAAATATTGGTTAATGCATTAATTTCCATAGTCTTTCAATAAAAAAAATAATTTATTTCGAACTAAGTATTGTTCATTGGAATCTTCCACTTTTCTCATATTTCAAGCAATTCAAGAATTCCATTCTAAAACCACTTCTTAACTTTTTAGCAAAAACCCAATCAATCCAACACTCGTTACCATGTTCTGAAGTGAAATTATATTTAAGGCATTCTGAGTCGAACGAAAAAATAGCGCTTAAAATTGAAAAATGTCTGTGCTATATTACTGCCCTTTTTCGTTCAATGCTCTATTCATAGGTATCTTATGAACGTTTCACCATATTATAGCAGCGTATAATATACGCTATATTTTTGATCCCACTAATTACAGAGCTATACTTGGATAATTCAGCTTTAGTGTCGAAATTTTTGTTTGGGCTTCACATACGATCAATTCATATGGTAGCCAATTTCCTAGCTTTTGGATAATCCAAGAACTTTTAAAATCTGGATATTGTTGCTTAATCTACTATCAATGATTATGTAAGCATCTTTTTTTTTTGCTTTTGGCAACAGTCTTGATCGAGCAAAGCCTCCACGAGTAAACACATGTCTTATTGGCTTTATTAGACCCTTTAATACGACAATTACTTCTTCGATCGACTTCGACCTCTTATTCTCACTATTATTCTGACAAAAAACAAACGAATTTATACATTATTTTCACCTCTTCGCGAATCCTCTTAGATATTCTAAAGGACCCCCATTTGGGAACCCATGGTGTAGGGTATAAAACGTCAAATTTTATAATTCAAAATACTTTGCTTTTAGATCCTGATAAAATGTTGACAAAAATCAAACGTTGACAAAATCTTTCTGAAACCTTTCTTTCTGAGTGTAAAAACCAAAAATCGAGAGAAAGTAAAATTTAGGCATTGGTCAACAAATGACTAAATAGTGTTTGATTTTAGGTTTTTATTATTTTACATCTATATACCCAAACAGCTTTAAATTTAATATGCATTTTTAGAATAAAATTTTAACAAAAATTTTTTCACTAAAGTGTATTTAAAACATAAAAGTTGTTCGTGGACACGTGTTTTAGTAATTTATTAAGTAAAAAATAAACAAAAAAAAAAAAAAAAATGCAACAAACAACAAAATGTCAACCAGCAACTAGGCGTCACCAATTATTTCTTAAAATCCCCAATGAGTACCGAAACCATCGAAACTCATGTGTGATACCATTTCAGCTGGTGAATAATGAACGGTTTGGCTGGTACCATAACCAGAGACTCCAGGAGCATTATGAGTGTAAGTAGTAGAAGCTGGTCCATGATTGTATGTAGTTGTAGCAGTGGGAGCAGCAGCATAATTAACAGTCTTAGCGACAGCAGGTTGAGCATATACTACAGGGGATTCTTGAGTGTAAACGGTTTTGGTAAGAGCAGGAGCAGTATGAGTGTAAACGGTAGGAGTTACAACAGTTTTTGTAATAGCAGGAGCGGCGTAACTTACAGTTTTGGCTACAGAGGGTACAGCATGTGTGTACACTGTGGGAGTAAAAACAGTTTTAGCAACAGCGGGTGCAGCATAAGTGACAGTCTTAGCAACAGATGGAGTGTAGACATTATTGTTGATGCGAGTATCAACTTTGCGTACACTTGAATATGGAGTATCCACAGATTTTGAGTAAGATGAAACAGTGCCATCAAATGATCTCACCACATTTTGTTGGGTGTTAGCAACAGCATCTACGGCAGGATTTACATATTCCACTACTGGAGCAGCAGCATAAATTACAGGTGATACATAACCAGCATTAGCAGCAGCTAAAAGAGCACAGAAGGTAATGAATTTAAAAGCCATTTTATATGTAAGTTTATTGTGTGTTGGACAAATAATCAAAATAAATGCTAGTTGTTGATTGTTGAGTAATTGAACGTCAACTGATACCATTAATAAATAATTTTGTTTATTTATATACAAATTTGGTTCGCCATAAATGTATTAATTCATAGGGTATTATAATTTAGAAGGTTATGTGTTAATAAAGTTTTTATTTGTAAATTTAAATACTAAATATATTAAAGTATAAAGTAGCGTAGTTTTATTTCTATAAGAATTATAATATATATACGAACTCGTTTATATGAAAAAAAGCGGAGTCCATAGTTTTTTCGAATTCTTTTTACAATTTTTGTAAAAAATCAGATTTTGTCGAAATTATAAATACTTTATCTCTGAAAAATGTTTATTTGTTAAGATATCCTAATGAAATTTTCATTTCATTTCATTATTATCTGAAATGGAATTTTTCCCTTAAAGTTCATATTAGTTATAGGTTTGCAAAAAGACATTGGTATTGGCAAAACATATTAGAGTTTCGGAAATTGCATTCTGTTTGTAGATTCACACTTTGGGATTTTAGAACATATAGGATAGATTATAATAAATAAATAAATAAATAAATAAACAATGTAGACACTTTCACACAAAAAACACAAAAAATCCAAATTTTCGCAATTTTATATTTTATAATATATACATATATATATATATATATATATATATATATATTGAACTTGAGATAGCTGCAACTTCAAATGACGTGAAAACTATAAGAGATAAGAGGATGCAATTATTTGAAATCATGTATAAACAAAAAATTTGCAAGCGGTTAAAAATTTTTTATGACTGAGCTATTTTGTGCTCCAATAGCTCCCGATAAAAGTTAGCGAGTAGGAAAATAATAGCTCTTAAATTAATCGACCCTCTTATGTGCACTGCGAAGTCTGGAGTTTTATTTAACGACACTTTATGATTTTAAACTATTTAAATCTCGGGTTTAAAAATATGTAATGAGAAATTGTAATAGTTAATATGTGAGCGATTATAAACCTTTTACTTAGCATCTTTTTAATGGGAAAAAAGGATTAGTAATGTATGCTTTATTTTATTATTATTTTTTTTTTTGGAAAGGAGAAGGCCAAAGTCTTCAACAGTGCTGGGAAAAAATAGCCTAGGTTATTCTAGGAAAAAATTTGGAAAATTTATGTAAAAATATATGAACACATTAACTGACTAGAGCTTAGGTCCCAATAAGCTCCATTTTGGAAAGTATCTAATAATGTCTTTTCATCAGTTAAAGTTACATAAAGTTCATTTTTGAACTGTACAGAATACATGCATCCAAATTATAACCGATAAACTTGTAAAAAATGGGTATGTACATACCGATGTTATTTTGTGTAAAAAAAATTATTATTACGCACAATTCAATGACATATTGTAATTTAAATAGTTTTATGACTTATGTATTTCAAATAAGCTTTTAACAATAAAGTATTTATGTATAAATACAAAAAATTAAACATTAACAGTATCAGTTGACTATCAATTACTCAATAAACAACAACCAGCAATAATTTTGATTTTTCTTCCAACGCACAGCAAACTAATTAATAAAATGGCTTTTAAATTCATTATCTTTTGTGCTGTTTTAGCTGCTGCTAATGCTGGTTATGTATCACCAGTAACATATGCTGGTGTTCCTGTAGTAAAATACGTAAATCCTGCCGTAGATGCTGTTGCTACTACCCAACAAAATGTGGTGAGATCATTTGGTGGCACTGTTTCATCTTACTCAAAATCTGTGGATACTCCTTATTCCAGTGTACGCAAAGCTGATACTCGTATCAACAATAATGTCTATATTCCATCCGTTGCTAAGACTGTCACTTATGCTGCACCCGCTGTTGCTAAAACTGTTGTTACTCCCACAGTGTACACACATGCTGTACCCACTGTAGCCAAAACTGTAACTTATGCCGCTCCTGCTATTAGCAAGAGTGTTGTAACTCCTACCGTTTACACTCATGCTGTTCCTGCTGTTACTAAAACAGTTTACTCTCATGAATCTCCTGTAGTATATGCTCAACCTGCTGTCGCTAAGACTGTTACATATGCTGCTGCTCCTACTGCTACAACTACATACAATCATGGACCAGCTTCTACTACTTACACTCATAATGCTCCTGGGGTCTCTGGTTATGGTACCAGCCAAACCGTACATTATTCACCCGCTGAAATGGTATCACACATGAGTTTCAATGGTTTCGGTACTCACTGGGGTTTTTAAGTTATTGATAGATTTTGCATTGTTGATTGTAGAAATTTTATTATTTAATAAAAACTTTACCACTTAAACATAAACAAATATATATAATATTGAGCTTATAAAAATGGTCTAATTCGGGAGGGTTTGAACTTATTATCTGTCCTTAAATTTTTCTTTTTTAAAGAATAAAAAATTTAGACACTTTCACCCAAAAAACACAAAAAATCCAAATTTTAGCAATTTTCAATTTTAAAATCGTTTATTTTTGGACTTAGAAGAGATATCGACTCCTATATTTAACTGTGTTAGTTGGGTAATTTGAGCATTTTTATTACTTTCTGATTACAAGGTAAAAAATATAGAGCGTTAATTTATTTCAGATTCTGAAATAAAGCTAATAAATTATATAAATCTTTGAGCACAAAACAATCTTTATTCTATTTTGAACAAATACAATAACACAGAAGAAATTATTGTCTTATATTTTTCAACTAACACATTTCATTTCACATCAAAATTTAACTAAAATATTCAAGAAATTCATTTATTTTTTTGCATTTAAATTTCTAATTATTCAATCATCTACTAGTATGATTTAATAAATTTTTTAATTGGAAAAATTTTCGATTTTTCTTTTTTTACAGTTATTAGTAATAGATATAATCATTTTGGTGAGAGGTTTATATTTAAACAATTTTTAATTGAATGAATTATTTTGGTTATTGGTGATTGTTTTCAGTGAATAAAAAAAAAAAAAAAAAAAAAAAAAATAGTGACGATAAAAATGTTTTTTTTTTTAAATGTAAAAAAATCCCGGTGAGAAATGTTTTAGAGATCAGATACTTTCTGGTCCTTCATTAGTGTATACAATTCAGCTTATAAAATTTTTGAAATTTCGATTATTCTGAAGACTTTATATTAGTGCTGGCGCTCTCCGCTACTTTTAAATACTCGATACTACTCAATACTTTTCATTTGGGTACTCGATACTACTTGATACTTAATGGATTTTTTAATTTGAAATATAATTGCTAATTAAATGCATAAATATAACAATTCCATATTCCTTTACATAGCCAGCATTGTTATATTAAACAAAAACTTTGACAGCAACAAAAAATAAACAACAATTTTATTTATTTATTTATTTTCATTTCTTTTTTTACATCAAATTTTTTTTTTAAATTTTGTTTGCGAAATTCATATAAATTTTTAAAGAATATGGTAATATTTTTTGTGAGAAAATAAAAGCAACAAAAATTCCGGAGAGCATTTAAAATATTTACTTACAAATTTATATGAAATTTTCCGGAACGGTCTTATTGTGTTTATACTCTAAAGTTTTTTTTTTTGTTTTTTTTTTAATAAAACAAATGTATTTAACTGATTAGCATGAAATTTTCTAAATTTATTTATATAAAACATAAAATAAATAAAAACTTCAAATTCAACGTAAACAAAAATCAATAAAATTATGTTCATATATTTAAAAATTAATTTGTATCTCTATACGGAGTTGTATTTCAGCCGTTATATTTTTAATACGATATCATTAAAAATTAAATTGAAACCATTGAAACCACAAAAAAAAGAGACAAATACTCGGTACTCCATACTATATAATCAATACTTGCACAGCACTACTTTATATATTCAATATATTTTTTTTCGTTTTTAATAAAATATTTAATAGTTTCCGAAACACCCAAAATAAATTTTTTATTGTGTTTTCGGTTAAAAACAAAACCTGACTTTTTGTTAACACTTTAAGAATTGAATTATATTATTTATTAAGATTAACCAAATGAACACAGAATTTGCATCATATCCTGTATCAAAACACAAAAACTTTTAATGTTATTTCAAGTAGGTAAAAAAAGTGTATTTGTTTAAATTAATATAAAATAAGAACAAATATAATTCCTTATAAAAGTTGCCAGTCGGAGCACGTATGTAAACTTCAATTTACAAAAATGACGTTTAATTTATAAAATAGTGTTCAGTTGCAAAGTTTGAGCACATATTTTTTTAAAATATTCGAGATATCAAAAAATAGATTGCGGATTTAAAAAAAGGTTAAATGAATATATATAATCGATAAGTAACCATAAAACAACATATAAGTAATCATAAGCGCGTTGAAAGGATAAAGCACCTGTCAACTCAGTGAGTGTTTTTTGTCAAGAAAAGTTAAAAAAGGTGAAAGCAAAATACAGGACGAAAATGACTGAACTAATTTCGAAAAAATATGAATGCTGCGTAAAAGCTGATAAAAAGTACGTACTGGCGAACTTTTTACAACATCCTGGTCGTGAATTACATATCACAGATATTATGGTAAATGTATTAGATAAATATCGTGCACAAAGAAAGAAATTGACGCATAAACTTTTGGTCTGGCAAGATAGCCGCGAGAAAAGATTCTAATTATTTGGCCTCATATATCTTCTCACTATTACAGTAAAAAGACAACATAGTGGTATCAAACAAATCGTGCTGCTATGTACCAAAGCATGCCAATCCACTAAGCTGTCCAAAACTCTGTCCATTTTAATTGTATTAGATCATAGTTAAATATTTAAAGAATAATTTTAATATTTAAAGAATACTTAAAGCCGATTAAAAAATTAAGTAGAATCAAAAATCAAGCGGACCAACCGAAAACACAATAAAAAATTTATTTTGGGTGTTTCGGAAACTATTAAATATTTTATTAAAAACGAAAAAAAATATATTGAATATATAAAGTAGTGCTGTGCAAGTATTGATTATATAGTATGGAGTACCGAGTATTTGTCTCTTTTTTTTTGTGGTTTCAATGGTTTCAATTTAATTTTTAATGATATCGTATTAAAAATATAACGGCTGAAATACAACTCCGTATATACAAATACAAATTAATTTTTAAATATATGAACATAATTTTATTGATTTTTGTTTACGTTGAATTTGAAGTTTTGATTTATATTATAATTATAATATTTAAGAAAAAAATCTCCATATGTATTTTTTTTATAATTTTCCTCAAAAACATGTACCCGTAGTTAGTCGTCCGAGAATCGAAGAACTTATCTCGTCGTATCGTAGTAATATAATCGTGGTTAGCCGATTGAGAGAAGAAAAAATTTATCCCATCGGATCATAGTCATAAAGTCGTAATTAGCCGACTGCGAGCCGGAGAATTTATCTCATTGGATTGTATTTGGAGGCTGAACCGTGTAATTAACCGATCAAGAGCCGAAGAACTTATATCATTGGTTTGTATTTAGAGTAGCTTATACGATCCTAGCTAGCCGATTGAGAGCCGAAGCATTTATCCCATTTATCTCATATTTAGTAGACGAAACCTTGTAGTTAGACGACCGAAATTCGAAGAATTTATCTCGTATTTAGTATATAGAGTAGCTTAAACGATCCTAGCTAGCCGCATTTATCTTACTGGGTTGTATTTTGAGGACGTAACCTTGTAGTTAGCCGATTGAGAGCCGAAGAATCAAGAACAATCCGCCGAGATGATTGTATTTAGTATATAGAGTGGCTCTCACGAACATAGTTAGTCGATTGAGAACCAAAACATCTATCTCGCTGGATCGTACATAGTAGTCAGCTTTCTTTTTCCATTAAATTCTAGTTGTAAGACAGAGAACCGAAGAATTTATCTGAGCGACTTGCATCCCATTAGTTAGTTTATTGAAAGCATTTGATAATTCAGTTAGTTATATAATCATAATCATTCGGTCGAGAGCGGAATAATTTGTTTCGTCGGATTTTGGTTAAGTGTGTTAGCTACTTAACTAAAATTCGACTAATAATTAATTTTTTCAACACTGTTATTGTCTACTTTAGTTAGGTATTTATTCGGTGCTGTTCGAGTTATGAGGGAACAATAAAGCTCTGTGGTAAGCTGACCTTTGCTGACCTTTGAAGAAACTGGACAGTCTCAGTATACCCCAGCTGGAAACAAAAACTGCATCACAAGTTATTGAAAATATATTTCTATAAAAGTGAAAGTAAATCTCTTTAAATAAAAAGGAAGTTAAATATTTCTAAGAACTTCTAATAAAGTTAGATTTATACATATTTTTATAAATTTAAATAAATAAAAGTTATATAATTACAAATATTTAAATAATTTAAATGAATAACTTCAAAAGAAATGATTAGGAATTATAAACGTTCTTTTACATATATATATGTATATATATATATATATATATATATATATATATATCAAACTATATGATCTATTTTTCAAATATAAAATTATCTAAAAACATCCTATTTTTCACGCAGAAAATTATCTACCAATATCTTTTACAGGTACAAATTTGATATTAAATTGTTTCCACATTCTAACCCAGAAAGAGAACATTTTCACCACTCTAAAAGTGGAACTAAGAGCATTTTTGGAGCCTTTTTGGAAACTATTAATAACTACTTCCAAAAAAGTGAAAATAAATATATTTTTAGCAAGAAAAAAGTTACTAATTTCTAAGAAAATTAAAATTTCGAAAATTTTAAAGTATTTTTATTATCTTTTAATAAGGCTAAAACAGATTTTTTATTACAAAAATTTTATAAATATAGTTTTAAGAGAAGTTTTTCAAAGGCAATGAACAAGAAACATGATATAAGAACATCCTTCCGGAGACAACCATGGGTTAAGAAAAGGACTTTTGCAGCTCTTTTCCAGTACTAAGCATTTCCCTTCTAATGACACCACAATTTTGAAATCATGATTTTTTTTAGCAATTTTTCAGTTCTTTTTTTGGCTGGGAAATTACATAATATTTATTTTAAGGGAAGAACTGGAGAAGCAATGAATAAAATTCTTCAAATAATAACCATGTTTTAAAATCACTGATTCTGCAGTTCCTTTTCAGCACATCTAATAATAAATTCTTAAATATTTTTTTACTTTTTTGGAAGCTCCTTTTTTTTTGTGAAGTTATATGCTCAAATTCGCTTCATCCATGCGCACTACATTAGCAAAATATAATTAATAGAATAACAATTATGATGTGTGTATTCAAAGGGAGAATAATAATACCGGAAACAAAAGCTGGATCACTTTTAAGTTTCGTCAAATAGTTCTTCGTTTTTCAACTCTTGGAACTAATCGAAATCTTATTCAAGTTGTCTGAATTTTCTAAGCCATAAAAAGTTGATACTAGCCATAAAAAACTCTTGGAAGTTCTTAACAACTTCTGAAGAATAATAGAATACAAGAAAAACTTTTTCTCTAAATAAATTTTCGACATGCATATTTTCCACTTAATTTATTTCAATTGAAGTAGAAAATATGTTGTAATAAAAACATAAATTATGATGAAAAAAAAAAAAATACAACAAATATTAATAAAAAGAAGCGCACCCTCCTCATGAGGTAAGATGACAATTGCGAAACTAAAAAACAAAGAAGCGGGATATACGCCCTATGGGGTGTAGCAGAAAAAAACTTTTGTATTATGATTCTTGAAACTTTAACAAATATTCATTTCAAACATACATTCTTATTCACAAATATATTTATTTTTATTTCGTTTTCACTCTATAATATGGTAAATGCTTTATATTTTGGCAAATGGTACATTTTTGTTTTCATATTATTTGTTTTCTTTTTATGGGTGATGATGAATATTTATTAGAATTTCCAAAAAGAAAAGCAAAACTTTTAAAAAACTTTTGATACCTTTTATACATTTATATACAAAATTGAATATTCAGTGCAGGAAAGCGCAGAGTATTTAATAAAATATATATATTTTTTTTTTTGCATTTAAAAGTGATTTGACTTAACGTTCATTTGTATTTTGGCAAATTGAAATTAATTTTTCTCTAGAGTTCCATTAAAAAAAATATATAAATAAATTCATTACAATTTGAATAAATACAATAAACACAGTAAAGATAATTAAAACTTTGAGTTTTATGCAGTAATAAATATACACATTGTATTCAAAACTGTTTAAGCCTTAACAATATGGTATCAAAACCAGTTGACAAAATGTGGCCAAAAAAAGTTAATAAGAAAAATATTTATGTTTATCAATTACTTATATAATACCTTTTTTATTTACAAAAATAAATTTCATTAGCTTCGAAATTGACCCTGAATTTAATGTTTGGCAAATTTAATTGAAATGTAACAACTCAGCTTTTAAAATACTTAACAAATAAAATCATATAAAAAGTAAATTTCTTGTAGTGGTCAGTATCAGTTCTTCACTTCGACTGCTGAAACAACTAACCATGGCTTTCAAATTTATTACCTTTTGTGCTCTTTTGGTTATTGCCAGTGCTGGTTATGTATCACCCATAACTTATGCTGCATCTCCTGTCATCAAATACGTTAATCCTGCCGTAGATGCTGTTGCCTCCACTCAACAAAATATTATACGTTCATTTGGCGGCACTGTATCTTCGTACTCCAAATCCGTTCAAACTCCCTACTCGAGTGTCAGCAAAGTAGATACCCGTGTTAGCAACAATGTTTACACTCCTGCTATTGCTAAGACTGTTAGCTATGCTGCTCCTTCCATCACATATGCTGCTCCAGCACCGGTGTATACTAAGGCTTTGGTTTCATCTCCTGTGCCAACTGTCAACACCTATGCTTCACATGCTCCCGTTGTGTACTCTCATGCTGCTCCAGTTGTTAAGCCAGCCATTGCTTACTCTCCAGCTGCCACTGTAGCTCATGTGTCCTTTGATGGATTCGGTTCACACTGGGATTATTAAGTTTTGTGATCTATAATTGTTTTTATCAATTGTTTGTATAAATAAATAAGTTTTGTTGGCCTCTAAAATGTTAATTTTAATGTTTTTATGATTTTATTATGCCCTACACTACCATAGGGTATTATGCGTTTGCACGAATATTTGCAACGTACAAAAAGGAAGAGTAGTACAACATCCACTTTTTAGTAAACAAATCTGCTTAGAATTAGTTTCTGAATTGATTTAACAATTTGCGTCTGTTTTTAAGATTCGCCTTGTAAACAAATTACAGATCAGTTTGGCGTAAAATGTGGGCGTGTAAATTGAAAATATTCCTTTTTTTAAAGTAGGCGTTAAATGTGGGCGTGATATTATTTCTGCAAATTTTTAAGACTTTCACTGTAATACTCTTTTAGATATGCAAAAATAAATATTTGATTTGTACGAGGGCTACCACTCCTCATAGACCTATCCATCCATGGTTCCTACGAAGTTTGAGTACTCTCACTATAACAGTTTCTTAGACATTCCATAAAGAATATTAGCTTTGTATGGGGGAACCATTCATCCTGGTCTTTTCCGTTCCATTTTCATCGTACATTATGGAAGTTGTTGAGAAAGTTATTCTACAAAATGTAATTTTTTTTTTTTTTTTGTAAAATTTCTTAAGATATACGATATTTAATATTTTCGTTATATGGGGGACATCATTCCCCTTGGTCCTATCTGTCCCATTTTCATTCTAAATTTGGAAGCTAATGAGAAAGATATTTTTGCAAAAATTTAAACTTTTGCTGCAATAGTATTAAGTTATCCGATGATTAGTATTTTCTTTGTATGGGGATAGTATTCCTCTTGGTCTTTCCATTTCCCTCTCAATTATAAAGGACGATAAAAAAGTTATTTCCTCAAAATTGTAAGACTTTTGCGCAAGTAGTTCCTAATACGATATTTCATTGTATCAAAAAATAAAAGGGGCTATTTTTATTCTGGGGTTCACATGATTACACTGAAAATCGGTTAAGAGGAACACACAAAGAAACAAGTAAACAAACACAATTCATTTTCATAGACAAAATTTTTATCTTATATTTTTCAATTGACAAAATTTAATTTTTCAATTCAAAATTTAATTAATAAATTCAAGCAAAAATAAAATAAAAGAAACAGTAAAAATAAAATTCAAGTAAGATTTTTTAATTAATTTAATCATCTACTTGATTGATTTAATAAATTTTTTATATTTTTCATTTTTTACAGTTATTAGTAATTGATATAATCGTTTTAGTGAGAGGTGCAAATTTAAACAATTTTTAATTGAATAAATTATTTTGGTAATTGGCGACATTTTTCTTTGTGGCGAACTCATTTTATGGTTTTTCTGTGACAAATGGAAACTTTTTACCATGACAAATTTTGATAAACGCGTTACAAAATTTCTTATAGCTTTTAGATAATTTAATATATTTTTAAATAATTATTTATTTTTATGAGAAAAACAACAATTTTGTAAAACAAACATTAAAATGTACAAATAAATAAATTTTATGGTTTTGCTGTGACAAATAGAAACTTTTTTCCATGACGAATTTTGACAAACTCGTTAACAAAATTTGTTAAAACTTTTAAATAATTTAATACATTTTTAAATAATTATTTGTTTTTATGAGAAAAACAACAATTTTGTAAAACAAACATTAAAATGCACAAATAATTTTAAGATATTTTAATTTATTATTCATTTTATGATTGTGAAAATTTCTCATATGAAATTTTATTCACCTTTCCAACGTACTATGTTTAGTACACATTCCAAATAATATTATTTATTCAATTTCGTGAGTTAAAAAGTGGTAAACAAACGATATCAAAAAGCCCATACCATGTGACCACAACCGATGTGAGTGAATTTCACATCGAAATTTTTCTCTCAGTGTATACAAAATTTTACAAGGATAATTTTCCTGTTAACACAAATCATTGTACTAAATTTCGTGAGTATCCGTTCCGTTTATAAAAGTGAAATTCAAAAATTACATAATCGAGCAAAAATGCCATACAAATGTAGTTGTTATAAAATTTTATCAAACTGTAAATTCAGACAAGTATATTTGATTGGCAGAGTTTTTCTGAAATAATTCTGAATAATTCTAAGGCATGGTTTATTAAATATTTTTTGTGTGTTTAGCAAACATATGTAGGTATGTAATCAAAATTTTCTTTTTTATTTCAGCTTTGACATTTTTAAACTCCACAAATAAATAAAAAAATTAAATTAACGAAATTCTGCCAGAGTTAGCGGTGAGACTGTTATCCCAAATGCCCTCGGATTAACTCTACATGCATTTACGTTAAACATTATTTTAAAAACCTAAAAAATGTATGATCCAGAGGAAAATAATGGATTTTAAAGTGAAAAATGTCCACCTTTTTGAGAAGTCACAAAAAAATGCATTTTTTTTTTTAATTTTCTAATTCAAAATAATATAACTTTTTATCGGAACCACATAGGTATATGGTTCTTACAAGAAAATTATTTAGAATTTTGTATAGAATAAAGAGAATATTTTAGAAAAATTTTAAGACTCAAATTGAGCCCGCTATGTTAAAAAACATCCAAAAATCGGTCAAAATTTTACTTCGGCCTAAATATCTTTTAAAGTTAAAGAGATATTCCACACATGTAAGCGTATTTTTTTTTGTAAAGAATTATAAGGGCTATCTATGTGTCTCAATGAGATCATAAATGAAATTTTGGCGCTTTTTAAAAATTTTCACAACCGAGGTAACTAGCTTTGGAGGTTTACCTCCTGTCCCCCAGACCCTCTAAGAATCTGTTCTCCATCAAGTTAATTGGATGCGCCATGTGAAATTTTTTTCAAATATATGTAGTAGTTGTAAAGTTACATAATTATTTCCAAAAAAAATCATGTGTTGTTTTATAGACCACACTACAGGGAGTAAAAATAAAAAGAATTTGGTCGATATTTCTTATAATTTCGCCATACATAAAAATAATTTTTATAGTAGACATATTTAAGTTATATATATTATAACGTGTATTATGAAATCTTCAGATAGACAGTTTTGTTTATCGAAAATTAAAAATTAGACAATCTGGTTCCACTAGAATTTGTAGGACGAATAGTTTTATAAGTGAGTCGAATTTTAATTTTCTTTTTCAGAAAGCTCTGGAAAAAGAAAACATTTTTAGGAAATGATATATAAATCCGAGTGTCTTCGCTTCCTGATAGAAATTTCAAAATCTGGCTCGTTAGGATTTGTAGGATGAATAGTTTAAAAAGTAAGCCAAATTTTAATTTCATACGCCGTCTGAAAGTTTCCGAAAGCTTTGGAAAAAGAAATCATGCTTAGAAAATTATATATATAGAAATAAAAAAAAAAAAAAAATTGGCATGCGAAAAGAAATTTTTCAAAAATGTTCTGAAAAAAATGTATACTGATTAAAGTAGTATTATATAGTATTAAAATAGTATTATACATTGAAAGAAAAAATATGGCGGTAGCAACCATAGTGAAACACTGTCATAGTTGGTTGTAATTTATGGTTCATGGTAAATTATATTATGTTTGGGTAAGAGACAATAAAATGGTTGAAATTTATTAGTATAAACTTTATTAACAAGTTAATAAAATAACCGTGATATAGTTGTAATACAATCGTAATATGGTTGCTCTGAAGCCATATAATGGTTTTATATGGACCTGATTTTGTTTACAACCAAAATATGATTGACACAATAAAAATATGGTTGAATAGCAGTGTTTCCAGGTGGTGAGAAAAAAGTTATTATTTTTTTAATTTAAAACCCTTATTTTTATCGTTCTTATTAGTTTTTGTTATTTTTTTTTATAGACCTTGTCATTAATTTTTAAATTGAACATAGAAAGGCTGCCAGCAAAATGATCCAATAAAAAAACGCCTAAAATTATCATAAGATTTTGTGTTATAATTCACATGTACGAGTATAACGACCAAATGTTTTGAAGTGATTTGTAGTTTTTTAATTAGGAATTTTTTAATTTTTGGGTGATTTTTCGCCTTTACAGGATTTTTAAATTATATTAATAAATAGATTCTACGGTTAATGATGTATAATATAATAATTGGTAAAGTAAGTCCATAAAATTATTTAAGTTATTTTCGATTTGGTGTATGAAGCCCCGCAGGCGAAAATTTTGAGATAAACATAAAAAATCTTGCAAATAAATACATAATGCTTAAATGTATAACTTTAAAAATAAAATTAATATCAAAAAAGAAAATAATTTCTTCGTGATTGAAATTTTAACAAACAAACAAAAAGGCTAGAAAAAAAAGCTAGAAGCTAAAAGGAAAATTTTGAGGCTAAAAGCAAAATAAAAAGGCTAGATTTAGCCTTAAAAAGGCTAAGATGGCAACATTGCAGAGCAGCAATCATATTTTTATTGTATATGAACTTGGCTTCATGCAAAATTATGGTGGAGTTGCAACCGTATAACGATTGTATAAGTATACCAATATATAAAATCGTATTATGGTTCTACATCAACAACGCAGTTGGTGAGAATAATGACATTATGTAGTTATGTAATTCTTTTTATAAATATATATTTTATATACATTTCTGGCATTCGTTTGCACAGCAAAAACTATTTTTATTGAGTTTGAGAGCAGGATCCTCATAATAATAAATACACACATTTTATATCACGTTGTTAATATATTTCCAAAAATGTTCTTGGATGTTTGCAGAGAACATGAACGATATTCAACATAATCTATATATATAAAAGAAAGTGATGTTAGTTACTATTGTTATAACTCAAGAACGACTAGACCGATTTTGATGATTCTCACCAATTCGTACCGGTCACCGGCCAGAAAAGGATAATACGAAAAAAAATTCGCGAAAAATCCGCGATAAAAAAAAAACTCTTTTTTGTCATAATTTCTTTGCCTTAATAATCATTAAAAATATTTTTTTTAATACAAATTATAACAATTACTGTTTCTGTTTCTATCGAAACGCTTACTTTTTTGTGCAATTTGTTTTCTGGTGGTGGTGTAGAATTCTATTTCCAAACGGTAAGTTGTGTGAGGTTGTGATATTTAAAACCATTTGTTGTATTTTTGGCATTCGTTATTAAGTGTTATTCACAATGCCGCGACCCCGGAGATCTAATATTTCGCGTCGAACACGTAATGCAAGTACTTATCGTAATATCGTCAATCAATTGAATATATATGAACGAGAAATCGCACGAGAACAACCCCGTATTAGTTTGGCCCGATTTCGTACATCACAAACGCAGGAAGAAAGGCAGGCGAGAAATGAAACGGCTCGGTTAGCAATGAGAAATCGTCGAGCAAATGTAGCAATTCAACAACTTTAAAATTTTTAATCAACGCATAAGAAGAATTGCTTCAAGTTCTGATTTGAATCAAGCAGCGTTCCATTACAACTGCAATTTCGACTACAGCTCTCATCATTCCGTTCAAAAAAAAGACATTGTCTATCCGCTAACCTTAAGATGAAGTAATAAATAAATATAAATTCAAATTTGCCTTAAATACATGCGTATATTTTTTGATTGAGCCCACATCTACATCATATTTAAATTCTTCTGTAAAAAACACTTTATAATAGGTATTCCTTAGATTTTTATTTAAAGGTCGTAAATTTCGTTAAAATATCAATTTAAATCGTTCAGTAATACAACACTAATGTTTGCTTAGGGCCAGCAACGCGGCTCGGGTCAGCTAGTATTATCATAAATTATATAACAGTAGGTGTAAATATTATTGCCCTTATTCGTAACCAAATTTTAAATTTATTAGTCTTTAATAAAATAAATTCTTCATACAAAATTCAAACTTATCAAACTCTAATAAATTTAAAATTTGATTATGAAAAGGACTTATATGTTAGAAATGTCCGTTTTAATATGAGCATTTCTAAAATTAAAAAGATTTTTTAAAAATTCATTTTAATGAAACTGCATTACCTATCATAACATTTTTATACCCTACACCACCAAAGGTATTTGGTTTATTATGCGTTTGCGCTGATGTTTGTAATGTAAACGTCAGATGGTCATAAATGCACCTTTAAGTATACCAATCGGTTCAGAATCACTTTCTGAGACGATTTAACGATGTCCGTCTGGCTGGCAAGCTGGTTGTCTATGCAAACCTTGCTAACAAAGTACAGATCGTAATTTTAAAGATATTGTGATGAAATTTGGTACAAGTAATTACGGAGGAAGCCCAATTGAAATTCGTCATGATCGGCTCATTATTTGACATAGCCCCCATACAAATGTACCGCCGTAATAGGTGTTTAACGATAATAAACGCAATAAATATATCAATATTTTAATGAAATTTGGCACAAATAAGTGCCGACCAATGGTGTAGAGTATCGTATACCTTTTCTACTTGTTACTGATGCCTTAGAAACCTTAATGGATGGATTTAGCTCATATTAAATAATGTTATATAGAAAATAGTATCAAGATTTTTGATGCAAAATTGTGTTCATATATTACCATTGGTTAAAAAGTTACGGAGTTATGGTCACAAATCGACAAAAGTTTTTATATTATTGTTCTTAAATTTCCTTTCATATTTCTCAAACTTACTTAAATTCCACTAAATGCTTCGTAAATCAAATGGCTTAAATATTAACATTCTGTAAAACCAAATGGCTTAAATAAATTTTGACCCGGCATTGACTTTGTATTTTTCTCTTTTTGCTTTTTCTTTATTTCTTATTTCATTTACGAATTAAAATAAGATAAATTGATTCATATCTTGACTTCAAAGTGTACGAGTATTATACATTTCTGTGTAATAAAAATTAACCTTATTTGCGATGCTTGTTAATTTGATTTGAAGTTTATCGTTTACAAGAAAACAATTTTTTATTTCCTTTCACTTGATTTTTTTTTTTTTTTCTTTGCAGACTACGTATCCGTAGTCAACATAGACTACGCGTATGTGGATAAATAAGTACTAGTTTTATGTTTGTGCAAGTATGAATGTGAATTTGAAACGAGGCACCCTTAACGTGTCAGCAGAAAAATGTGAGCCGATAAATCAACTGTGTGTAAAGTGAAAAATTGAATACTCTGAAATCGATGTGTGGCTGTAAGTCATGGGATGTATTCACTTGACTGTATATAATGTTTCATGGCAGAGTTTTAAATTAATAATTTCCTTAATCATATCAGAAATATTATCTGTGGACTTTTGCAAAAATTTCTTAAGTAAATTGAGTAAGTGCAATTTATTGGTTTTTTAATTCTACGATTGTTAACTCGTAAAAAATTACTTTTCCTATAGAATTTGCTAATTTTCTTTCTTAAATTTTTAGCTCTCCTGAAAAATTTTAAAACTAGACTCAAGATGTTTTGGAATATTTCCGTTTAAGTAATTTCAAACTAAAGAAGAGCATACAAATGAGTTTCATTTATTTAAAGAACTGCATAAAAAAACATTTATGAATTTTCAGTGAAAGAAAAAGTCAATATTGTAACTCGTATGTTTAACAGACAATACCAGTAAAAATTTCCGGTTGTAAGAGTTTATAATCGTACATGAACAATTTAGTTTTTATCTTACACTTTACAGATTGATGAAGTGTAATGGCTATGACGATGAACACCCAAAGAAAAGACGAATATGAATATGAGTTTGATAGGTTATTGATAAACTGAAATAAAAAAGAAAAGCAGAAAAAAATCTTAAAAATGCATAAATTGTTTAATAATTTCATGTTCTATTGAAACGCCAGATTCAACAGGCTGTTTTTTATTACTTTTCATTTCTATTATTTACTCGTATTTATTTTTTTAATAAAAAAAAAAAAGAAATAAGGGCGTTGGTAAGTTGGTTTTTTGCTTTCCACAAAACTTTAATTTCCCGTAAAAGCTTGCCAACTATAATAAATTATTCATTATATTTTTTCGTACTTTTTTCATCTTTTTTTCGTTGTGGTTTTTTTATCTACTCTTTATTTTCCCTGCACTAGTAGCAAAATTTTACTCACAGTTTTTCCCTACAGACTGACATGTTGATCCCTTTAAGCAGAATATCATCCACAGCTTAAGATATTCACATATACACCCACGTATTTAAGGCAAAGAAAACTCCTACAGAAGTTGTTTTTGTTGTTTGGTGGTTATTGCCTAGAGATTTTTACTCGTTTACACCTAATTTGATTTTATACTCAAGGATGGTTTACAATACCACTGGCACTGTGGTGTGTTCTTGGAGTTGTATTTTCTTCCACATTTTTTTATATATTGCTTTTGTGGAATTTTCAATATTTTAATTCTTTTTCTTACAACGAAAGAAAAATATTTTATTATACTTTGGTTAGGAAAATTCTTTAGTTAAAGTACGATGAGAAATTAATCAGTAAATAATACGGAAAATAAATTATAATTTAATGTTATTGTAGAAGTTAAAGAGAAAACGTCATTTGATTCATAGATTTGATATCATTAGATGTTTTTAAAAAACCGTGATTTGGATATTCATTTGAATGCTTTAATAATTTATATTCGACGTTCTGATATTTTTGCAGTAACTGAAAGTTACTTTGGCATTTCGGAAAGTGTCATCCATTTGTTTCTGCATATTTTTATATATTTTGATATAAATCAGTGCCAAACACCACAATAAATACTACGACGCATTATAACGCACAGTGCTTGTTCCATAGACATAAATGACGGAATTGCGTTGAAATATACATTTTTAGAAAGCAAACAGTATATCTTACATAATTTTAAAATAGTTTTTTTGTAATAATTATTCTTGTGGCTATGAGAGGGCGTAAAATTCAGAAAGTGTAAAGCAAATATTAATGAACAAGAAATGTTTCAGGAAAAGTTCAAAATCAATTTTTCAATAATTCAGTATATTTGCAAATTAAATTTATTATCTTTTTTTTTTTTTTTTTTTTTTTAAATAATGTTTAGAATATACAAATTTTTTATTTAAAACCTAAAAATTACTTAAATTTGATGAAAGATATAAAAAAATTTTATACAATTTCTGTTTACAAAAAAAAATTACATAAACAATTTTTTACATTTATTTCACAGACTACAAAGAAATAATTAATATTAAACAAAAATTACTTCTTGTTTTGCAACAACTAAAAAAATTAATAATTTCAAAAATTTATAAATTTATTTTTTATACTCAAAATTTAAAAAATTTTTAATGTTAAAATATTTTGTGATGTAAAATCGATATTCCTTAATACAATATTAAAAATTGGTAAAAACATAAAATTCGTACCGAAGATCGGGCAAATTTAGACAAACAATTTGTTACTGAGGAGAAATCCTCGGTTAAGTTAAAATAATATTGGAAGATTACTTGGTTTGTCCCTATTACATCAAATATTATCTAATCTATAAAAAAAACCTATTTCCAAATGTTATTGCAAATTTTGATACTGTCTTCATCATTATTTTAAAAGAAAATACGTTTTTTTCATTTAAGGATATATAGGAGTTAGGCGTGCCCTTTCACCGTTTTGTAAGTATCCACTTTTTACCAAATTTGAAGTAATGTTGCTGCAAGAATCTTATAAATATAACGATTCAAAGAGTTGTATCAATCTAAAATTGAAATTTTAAACAAATTTTAGTTTTTTTTTCCAAAAAGGTGGTAACATTCAAAAACCATTTCGCAAAGGCTATCCCATAAGCCCCATTCCAAAACTCTCAAAAGGCAAAGTTTAAATCAATAAAAATATATATTAGTTATATTTCCATATATGTACAAAATGTACTTTCTGAGCCACACCTTTTATAAAGACAGGTTGATCACTTTGATGAAAAAAGTAAATTTTTGAAACATGCTTTTCCTGGATTTGGATTTTTGGTATTTTCGTGGAAAAAGTAGAATTTTTTGCAGTTCCCTGATTTTAAAACAAGTATATCTATATTGCGCCAAAATTTCAATTGAATACTCGTTTCAATTTTAATTCGGTCCCCAAAAAATTAGCATTATTTCTCTTAAAAAATACTTAGAATCTAAATGTTAAGTTTTTCAGGTCATGGTCTGACATTTAAAAATCTGTACTTCTCCAAATCAACTGGAAAACACCTCAGCACTGGCCAACGGCTTTAATATACGATGATTGATAAACGTAAATAATCTAGATTTTTTTCGTGCATAAATGTACAAAAATTATTATATGAATGATTCTGTAAAAATAAAATTAGTATTAACAAATAGGAAATTATTTTCTTCGTTGCTATCATTTTAGGCTTTTCAAAGTAATTTTAAGAATAAAAAAGGCTATAAAAAAGGCAATAAAAAAGCTAAAAGCTAAAGCGAAAATTTTGAGCCTAAAGGCAAAATAAAAAGGATACATTTAGCCTTAAAATGGCTGAACTGACAACACTGCTCTTGAATCATCTTTTCGTGAAGTTTTTCGAGGTCTTCCACCGGAATATACAACAGACACGTTACCAGTTTGCTGATATTTTTTAATTAATCGTGACATTATCGATCTATTTACACAATATCTTTTACTAATTTCATAGTGATATGAACCAGTTTCAAAATCACTTCTTGTTTATTTTTAAATTCACTTCAGTAAAAAAAAAAAATACAAAAAATGTGTATTTTGTTTGTCTATAGCAGTTAGTACAATTTTACTAACAAATTAATATCTTTTTAAGTGTTCTAATACTTATTTCTTAAATTTAGTATCAAAGCAAAGAGGAAAGGATAAAAACAAGCAGTATTGATCAAGATCGACCATAAAATACTTCACATGCTTTTGTATAGGTACTAGAACGGTTATGGGAAGAGGGCCTTATATTGAACCTAAGGACAATGGTGGAACGATCCTTATGAAATTTTTTACAATAATTTATGCCTATATGAGCATCATTTGTGTAAAATTTTATTTCGATATTGGCATTTTTGTGAGATTTATGCACGTTTAAGTATTTCTCGGGAATGTGAATTATATGGGAGACATGGTCAATTATGCACCGATTATTATAAAATTTATTTAGTTATGTTAGATTTTATCTCGATATTAAAAATTATGTCAGATTTGTACAAGCTTAATTGATTTTCGTTAATGGGGATTATATGGAAACCATGTTTAATTATAGACCTACTAGCTGACCCGAGCCGCGTTGCTGGCCCTAAGCAAACATTAGTGTTGTATTACTGAACGATTTAAATTGATATTTTAACGAAATTTACGACCTTTAAATAAAAATCTAAGGAATACCTATTATAAAGTGTTTTTTACAGAAGAATTTAAATATGATGTAGAAGCTGACCCGAGCCGCGTTGCTGGCCCTAAGCAAACATTAGTGTTGTATTACTGAACGATTTAAATTGATATTTTAACGAAATTTACGACCTTTAAATAAAAATCTAAGGAATACCTATTATAAAGTGTTTTTTACAGAAGAATTTAAATATGATGTAGATGTGGGCTCAATCAAAAAATATACGCATGTATTTAAGGCAAATTTGAATTTATACTTATTTATTACTTCATCTTAAGGTTAGCGGATAGACAATGTCTTTTTTTTGAACGGAATGATGAGAGCTGTAGTCGAAATTGCAGTTGTAATGGAACGCTGCTTGATTCAAATCAGAACTTGAAGCAATTCTTCTTATGCGTTGATTAAAAATTTTAAAGTTGTTGAATTGCTACATTTGCTCGACGATTTCTCATTGCTAACCGAGCCGTTTCATTTCTCGCCTGCCTTTCTTCCTGCGTTTGTGATGTACGAAGTCGGGCCAAACTAATACGGGGTTGTTCTCGTGCGATTTCTCGTTCATATATATTCAATTGATTGACGATATTACGATAAGTACTTGCATTACGTGTTCGACGCGAAATATTAGATCTCCGGGCTCGCGGCATTGTGAATAACACTTAATAACGAATGCCAAAAATACGACAAATGGTTTTAAATATCACAACCTCACTAAATGATGAGCTTTACTTGGAACTTACCGTTTGGAAATAGAATTCTACACCACCACCAGAAAACAAATTGCACAAAAAAGTAAGCGTTTCGATAGAAACAGAAACAGTAATTGTTATAATTTGTATTAAAAAAAATATTTTTAATGATTATTAAGGCAAAGAAATTATGACAAAAAAGAGTTTTTTTTTATCGCGGATTTTTCGCGAATTTTTTTTTCGTATTATCCTTTTCTGGCCGGTGACCGGTCCGAATTGGTGAGAATCATCAAAATCGGTCTAGTCGTTCTTGAGTTATAACAATAGTAACTAACATCACTTTCTTTTATATATATAGATTATTGTGAAATTTATACTTTATACATATATGCAACTCAAATATATAAAATTTTGTATTGATGCTAACATTAATGTGGAATTTATGTGCTTTCAAGTAGTTTTTAGGTATCAGAACCTACATGAATTATATGATCAATTGCGGATTGATTTTTATAAATTTTGGTACAATGATCTATACTTGTATAAAATTACGACATATTTCAACTATTTATATGCGTTTATATGCATTAAACTAGAGAAAAAGTTGTATGAGTTACACTGCCTGAATAAGGAATCACATTTTTTTTAACTTTACTTAAGTATATCTCCTAAACTAAAGTTCAGAAAAAAATAATTTTTAGCGCAACCAAATTTCAAAGTGTTGGCTTTAGTTTCCTGAAGAAATAAAAAATATACATAATTTGTTAAACTAAAATTATGCATTTATTTAAAGACATGTATTTCTGTGGTACTATTTCGTGTGTCACTTGAATTCTTTTAATATTAATCAGGAAGGCTATGATTTGAATTTCTTTCAATATAAACGGCCAGAGAATTTTTAATTTGATAGTTTTTAAATAGTTTTTATTCACAATTGGACGAGGTAAGGCTCTTAATAACTCTGAAAAAGAAAAAATTCTGATTTTGAAATTTCAGGGTAAGAAAAGACAGTTGTGTACAATTATTTAAATAACGTGGAAAGATATAGAAAAAACATGAAAGGGCGGAAGAAAATGGCAACAACTAAAAAACAAAGACGAAAAATTCTTAGAATTGCATCAAAATATGCCATGTCGGTATAAAAACGAAAACTGCAAAAAAAACATAACTTAATGAATAACGCAAATCACAACGTCCACAGTTTGCCAAAAATACAATGACATGGTCCGACATATGGTTTAAAGTTGTATCTTCCGATGAAAAAAGTTTAATATTGATGGTCCCGACAGGTATAACTATTACTTTCATGACTTTAATAAGGAGCAATTATTTTTGAGCCGCAGACACAGCCGAGAGGGCGGAATAATGGTATTTGGTGACATTTCGTATTATGGTACCATAGAATTGGTTTTTGTATCCAACAAAATGACTGCAACGACTTACAAAACATTCTGGAGGAAGTATTTCCAAAATTTAATGATTTCTTTGGACCCATACCTTGGACGTACCAACACGACAACGCTCCGATTCATACCGCCAGAGCAGTAAATCAATGTATTAATCAACAAAGTGTTCAACTTTTGGATTGGAAAATGTCTGGGATTGGCTTGCAAGAAAAGTTTATAAAGGAGGAAAACAATTTGAGACGATAGAATCCTTAAAGGATGCAATAACGGAAGCATGGAGTTCAATTTCGCTAAATTACTTTAGAGTCATTATATAAGTCGATGCCAAATCGCATTTTTGAGTTTATTTCTAAAAATAGTGGCAGTACTCATTATTAATTGAATGCTAGAAGATAATAACTTTCATTTTTATAACCTAAAATTTAAAAATAAATTACAGTTTGCTTAGTTTTAAAATATTCCTTATTCAAGTGACACACGAAAAAGTACCACAGAAATACATGTCTTTAAATAAATACATAATTTTAGTATAACAAAATATGTATATTTTTTATTTCTTCAGGAAACTAAAGCCAACACTTTGAAATTTGATTGCGTAAAAAATTATTTTTTTCTGAACTTTATTTTAGGGGATATACTTAATTAAAGTTAAAAAAATGTGATTCCTTATTCAAGTGGCAGACAGTGTATAAGTGAAGAAATGTACCGATCATGATAAATTTTAGTAGATTTTGCCTTTGTAATACCATGTATCAAATTTTGTAAAGTGGGTTATAGTAGGTTAAAGATCTGTAATGTGTTGCTGAAACTTCTAAAAATATATCAAATTATTTTTTCGGCATCAGTAATATGCTAAAAGGCAATTCATTTTAATAAATAATTATCTGTTATACTAAAATTTTAATAAGTTCATCAATATACCTAAAAGCTACTTAATATCCAATAGAAAATGTGTTAGTAAAGAAAAATTACTGTAACTTCTGATCCCATTGAGAACCCATTTTTAAACTTTTACACTATAAAACAAATTAATTTTAAACATTGTGTAAGAGGACAATAAGAATTAAAATACATTTTTTCAGGATATCCAAGGATAAAGGATATTTATCATTTTAGAGGTCTTTGATTTTATTTTAAGGAAGAATCTCAGTGTTTTCCAATGATACCAAGTTTGTTGAAATCTGATAATGAACATAAAAGTTATTTAAGCTTTTCTGCATTTTCGACAAAAAAGCTCAGGGTGTCCAATATTCATAGGTTCATAGAATATGAACTGTTAGCGATATGGTGCAGATTAATACGCAATATGTAGCGCATAGAGGAGTAGATTATATATGCTGAATTTCATTAAAATCGGTGATGGTCAAAATCCGAGCTGGGTCGAAATTTTTTGGAATTACCCGATACTTATCACATAAATTAATAAATAAGTAGTGCAAATAGATTAGTTATTACAAATTTGTTTGCTAAGAAATTTGACATTAATGAAAAAGTGGGTGTTTTTGTTTTAGCCAAAACTGTATATTTTACAAACAACTTAATTTTAAATTACACTTTTTTTATAATTTTATAGTGCAAAATATAATCGTATATTTTCGGAGGATAATTAAGGGTTATTATACTATCCATTTATTATATACTCACTTTTGTTAAACATACTGTTGAGAAATTAATTTGTTATGGTGCTTAAACTACCACTTTAGGTTAATGTCCTTAATAAATTGTATTAAAATCTGAACACTGTACATAACTAAAATATAAATTTTTCGATCATTCAGTCAAAAGTTTAAAGCAAATGCTTCATATATTTTTTATCATTTATTTAAATTTCCAAATAAGCTTTTGCATTTGTTTAATAGAATTACTGCTATAAATCCTACAAATCCGAAAAAAAAATCTTAATGATCAAACACTCTAAATTATTTACTGAAAATAAAAATATATAAGACGATTTTAAAACTTAATCTTAATTTAACATAATTTTTACATTATCTTTAAATATAGCGACACTTGCTGTCAAACATCAATTCAATTATTTTCTCTTAAAATAATCCATGGCATAATAATATAGTATTCTCTCACACAAACATGCTCACAAAAGAGTTTTCTTGAGTTTAAAAATCACGGAAGGAAAATAATACTTGCATCCATACTAACACTCGCAGTATAACTAAAAATAATAAAGTGTATGAAGCAAAATGGAAAATGAGAAGGAAAGAAAGAATAATGCTATAAGCTGGATGTCAAATTTAAAATGATTAGCAAGGATTACACGCATACTTGCCTTGCGGTAACTAACTAAGCAACAAGGCAACAAATAAACAAACAGACAGACGGACGAACAGACTAAATGAATGACGAGCAAACCAAACGAAGCGATAAAACAAGAAGAAGATATAACGATAACGTTACAAGTATTTCTACCTAAAAGATGCCCTGTAGATATTGAATTGCATCGTATTGACTTTAAAATGATCTGGGTGTGAGTCTACATTCAGGATTTGTTTATGGGTGTGTGTGTTTTTGTAATGTACGTGTGTGTCGTACTGTTTTATAACGGCATACAGTGTTGTCTGTCATTTGCAGTTGACGTTTGTGATTTTAATCAAATTTGCATTATTTACAATTTAAGCTGCCAAGCTGATTTTTAGTTTGTCCCTCTTTCCTCTTGTACTCATTCATGTTTCAGCCACTGTGCGACTTCTATAAACGCTCTGTTGCTGCTGGTATACATATAAATGCAAATGTCTGTCAGTCAGCGATTTTTGTACTATTTGACGCACAATATTAAAATGTTAAATGCAGATATAAAACCAAAAAAATGGAATAAATTTATTCATTATTGTGGTTATTTAATTTTTTGGAGAAATGAAAAAAATGTTTTGTGGTTAATTGTGTAGATAATATATTGCCAAACTTATAAACATTTGGTTCATGGAAAATTGAATTTAAATTTAAGTGATTTAAATATATATATATATATATTTTTTTTATTTGGTACAACATTTTATTAAAAAAAAAAAAAAAAAAATATTTCGCAATTAGGAATGATCGGCGGATAAATGTTCTCATTTACTTCACACATGCAGAGAAAAAATATCGTTGAACGTATAGTGGAGCTTAATTTTGTACTTGAACTATAGAGACATAACAAGTGCAGGCCCAAGGGTCCCAAAGTTATATCTAAATCGAGTTGATTTTTACATGAATGGATTCTACTGGTCGAGATCTACAAAAATCGTCATACATATAAGATATCTCTTTCAGCTTACGAGATATTGGACTTAAATATAAATATTTTTACTTTTGGGCGTACTTTGGCGAAGTTTTTCCCTTTAGTGGATCAAAATTTTCAGCCGATTTTTTAAAAAAATCGATTTTCCCCGCTGTTTTAGTTATATGTATTTTTTTTAGTACATATATATTATTTTTTTCTGAATGATAACAATACAATATAGTACGAAGGGAAAAAATTTTTGCTGTGAGAACGTGTTAGTTTCTCAAAACACAAAGCTGTAATCAGAAAATTTTAATTTTTTTATATAACCTAATGTGTTTTTAATTTTTCAGTAACAGAAATTTTTATTCCTCGATATCGATTGGGAAAATATAGTTGGCAAAAAAGTAAAAAATCTCATTTTTGGAAATTTTTTAAAGCTTTTGGAGAATTTCGGGAATTTTGTTGACAAATCTAAAACATTACTTTAGTTTCGAATTAAGTGTCAAAAATACTATACGGCGATAATTTCATTAAAAAATATCTGTTAATAAAAATTTTACTCCAAAATTAAAAATTAATAATAGCATAAAATCTTGAAATTATTAACTTTGAATACTTTAATTTTAATAACGATGCAAAGTAGTCCTGATACGCCTTTTTTTAATAATTCTGTATGCAATTTTTTAAAAAAATTCGATAAAAATTTATTTAAGACTTGAATGTAAAAAAATTTTACATATGGAAAGTCCTTGTGTAGATTATCTCTTTTAGTTTAAGGGATATTTAGGTCGATGCAAAGTTTACCCTTATTTTGGGCCTAGTTTTTTAAACTTAAAATTTCTCCAGACCATGACCCGTAGAACTTAAAATTCGGATTTTGTGGATATTTTTGAGAAATAATGTTAATGATTGTATCTAAATAAAATTTTAGATAAATGAAATTTTGAAATCAGAGAATCAAAACTCCCACTTTTTCGTACCAAAATACCCAAAATAAAAGTCCTGGGGAAACTTGTTTCAAAACTGCACTTTTTTTCATTAAAGTGATCACTCCGCCGTTGTAAAAGACGTGGCTCAAAAATATATATTTTGTGAATTTAACCAACATAAGGGGTTATATAGCCAATATACCTTTTTGTTAATCTTAGCTTCAATGTTTGAGAATTTTACAAAAATAATGCTAAAAACTTTTTTAAAATTGACAAAGTTTGGATAGGCTTCAGTTTTGCCCAAAGCGCCTTCAGTTTTGCTTCACACGCATTTACCTTAAGATTTCTTTGGAAACCATTTCAAAAATTCTGTAGTCCAGAACAAAAAATAAAAAATATTTTAGAAAATAACCCCAAAAGATAGATTTTTTTAAAGCTTCAATTTCAGATTTATAAACTTTATATTGCACAAACATATTTATATGATTCTTGCAGCAACATTATTCAGAATTTTGTGAAAAATATAGTGGATATTTTTAACAAATTTTAGATCCTAAACAAGGCCTCCAAGTTTAAAAAACTAGACCAAAAATTAGGATAAATTTGCTTCGACATAAATATCCCTTAAACTGAAAAAAATAACCTATACGTGTAAGCACGTTTTTTGTAGAGGTTTACACTTTTTTTACATTCAAGTGATAAATTAATTTTTGGCGAATTTCTTTTTTTAAATCGCATACCCAATGTCTATCCTCCACCCTTGTGACCAGCTAAGGGGCTGTCCTCCACCAAATCTATTGTAAGACATCTTCGCTCTGGCTTTGTGAAATTTTATTTGCATATCTCCATCGGTATTAAAATAACAGAATTATTTCCAAAAAAATGTAGGCATGTTAAACGTGTTTAGAAAATTTTGTCTTTATTTTAAATTTATTTATTTTAAGAATAAAAGGGAAATATATTGAAGACTTTTTGCAAAAAAATATTGAAGAAGGATTGATCAAAGTAATTTTTGCACATGTTATAAAGCAGATAATGCAGAATTGATAAAAGTAAATATCAGAAAAATATATATAATTTTACTAATATTTTTAAAGGTCAAAATTTTTGTTATTGAAAATATGAGGATTTTTCCAAAAATTGCGATCACAATTTTTTATAAAACCTTTGAAAAAATATTAAATATTATTGGATTCACAGAAGTAACGAAATCAATAATCATTGATGATATGACATTTATCATATCATCAATTTATAATTTGAGTTAATGAAACCAAATTGATTAAGTTTTTATAATTACTAATTGTAATTTACTTATCAGGTAAATTTAACTTTTATTTAATGAAAAAAAAAAAAACAAGAAAAACAAGAAAAACTTTTTCATTTGGAAATGTAAAATTTAATTTGAAGGGGGCTGTAATTTCCAACATAATGCCTTTTTTAAATCAATTACAATACAAATATGCTCTTTGATCCACTGTTATATCAATAATTTCATTTTGAGTACCTTTTTTAAAAGATTTGTGGCTTAAATTTTACATTATCATTTTTCATTACCCAAACATAAGTCATTTCGTAGCAGGAATGAACGTTATGTAAAGTTTAATTTATAAACGTAATTTTTCATTACATTAATGAAAGCTGGTCAACATAATTATTTCATTCCAGTTATTAATTTTTTTACCTTCAGTAAAAGTAAATCAATGAAACAAAGGATTTTTCACATAAGTAACTTAAGTTACTTTAACTTCTAGAGGGGAAAAATTTGATGTATACAGCGACTCAAGACGAAATATTGAAGCGTAAATTGAAACGACTCGAACCGAACGGCGCAAATCGGGGCCTGAGTGCATTGACATTTATTTCATATTGGGTTATTCTTATACTTCCTTAAAGAACTTGTTTTAAAAATTTGTTTTATTCTTTTATAAGGCAATTTTGGTGGTTTTGAATTTAAACATTTATAAATTAATCGATTTTTTATATAAGGAAAACGAAAGATTAGACTTGTTATGTTTTGCATTATATTTCCAAAAATTATATTTTTCATGTTTTGGCATTTTTTTTGCATTTTTAGATTTTTTTAATAAAAATTCGAAATTTTATTTTTAAAGTAAGGTGAAATTCCCACTAATTTTGTACACAATACAATACAGAAGGGAAAAAGGTGGATTTGATTTTAATTTAATAAGTTAATGAGATCGCAGGTGTCAGTGAGATTTTTCATCAATGGCTGCCTTGCACCCAAGAATTTAGAGAACTTCTTATAAGTTTTAAAATTTAAACATGAATATTCATTCCAGCTGAAATGCAAAATACATAAACATATTTATTTCAATTACAAATCTTTATTCTGTACACAACAGCATTTGTATTTATTTTATTTTCTTGCATACATACATAAATTTTCCTAAATTCAATTGTTTTACTTGATTTTTTGAATTTTATTGCTTCAACATTTTTATTCATATTTGCATTTTTACAAATATTGAGCCATTTATCCTTTCGCTTTTTTATCCTGCTCCTCTCTATCTTTCTATATTTTTATTTTATTTTTTTGGCATTTGAAGTGTTTATTGATACTGAAATTCAAGCAGAGACTTTGTAAACAAATCGCAAAAAAAAAAATAAAAAATAAAAAAATCGTATAAAATTCTAACAATTGTTTTTTGGTTAGTTGAACACAGTTGATGGACAAATTGAAAATTTTGTAGTGGAAGGATTTATGCAACAAGATATTGACAGTTAAATATAAGTGCAATGGACAACGGTGCTTCCGCTGTTGTATTCAATTTAGTTAAATGGGAAGGATGTTAGTATTGCTGGTAGCGATTTAAAATTGAACTACAATTTATTTATTAGATATACGAAAGTTGTACTGTAAATTTACATTTATCTTATAGCACATATCGGTAACGTTTTGGATTATTAAACGAAATGTTGATTGTCCGTTATTATATTTAGCCAGTTAAGAAAATAAACAAATAAATATGTATACTTTTTTGCATTATAAATAGAAGATTATATATAGAGATATTTAAATTTTGGTACAAGTAAATCATTAAAGTTAAATAACAAGCAAACTTTTATTGAAGAGATATCGTCTATCATTCTGAGCAAACTACTTTAGTATGAAATGAACAAATTTTCAAATTTATTAGTTTCTTAAATAAAAAAAAAAAATAAATAAATAAATAATAATAATTAGCTTGCTTTGAATTATTTTCTTTGTATGTAGAGCCTCTACTAAGATATTTTATCAAGTTAAAACTTTTTCATATCACAGTTCATAATAAAATATATGAAACTCATCGCTTGAACGTGTCCGACTTGATTTGCTTTAAAAATTGCACACTCATACATTTAAATTTAAATCACTAGTGACATTGACAGCAAAATCAATGACTCATTGCCACAATTGACTTGACATCATAGACAAAAGATTTAAGCGAATGTGTGCATAAAGTAAAATACATATTGAGTGTTGAATATCACAAACTGTAAATGATACAGTTACTTGCAAAAAATCCACAATGTACATAAATTTTCACTTCGTTTTCTTTTGCAAAAAAAAAAAAAATATTTTTTTTTTTTTTTTTCAAAAAATATTTTCATTATGATTTTGTGTCATCTTTAATAATATTATGCAATCGTCATCAATGATTGAGGATTGAATAAAAAAATCTGTTACATTTTTGACAAGCGATGGATATGTTGTTAATTTTTTGTAAGTAAAGTCTCTGATATTCGAATTTTTTACTTATTGCATTTTAAAGATTTTTTATATTTCAATAAAGTTCTCAAAAAGAAATTTAATGTCTATATTAACAATTTGTTGTTATATGATTTTTTATTATTTATACTTACAAAATAATAATAATAATAATAATAATAATAATAATAATAATAATAATAATATGTTTTCAAATGTTTTTCATATCTATTTTTTATTTGTTTTCGAAACTAAACTAAAAAGAATACATTTCATAAACTTGTAGCAACAATAAATAACTATTTATTAGAATAGTCGAAAGAAAATTGTTTAAAACATTTACAACACTTTTTTCTCTCTTTTTAATAATTGATTAGAAATAATAAATTAATAATAATTAATAATGGATTAAATATAGTTTAGATAGTGAAGTAAAATATTTCTATTACGTCACAATTTTATGGTAAATAATCTTATAAATTTTCAATTTTATTCAAAAATGTATGCACACTTTTTTTCTTAAATTAGGATTTAAGAAAGTACTATTTGTTATTTTCTCTCACACTAAGAAGAAGCAATAGTCTGTCAAAATAGTAGAATTCAACATGCCTGGATATAATCTCTCAATAACAGCGTTTTGGTAAAATAGCTCTCTTGTTCATCGCTAACTGCTCCCACAATTTCAAAGATATGGCATGTTCTACAATTTTGTTGCACTATTATCTGTATATAAAACATGGATAACTAATTTGCTCTATATATTAGCCAGAATATTATATAACCAAAATTTTCTTATATCACTATGCGACAGTCAAAATCGGGATGGGATGAAACCAACGGGAAATGTTATATCGGTAAAAAACAAGTTATACGTGTCCCGGCGTTTCACTGGGTCACGTCTAGGAATCGAGATATATCGATTTGAAGTTAGTAACTATCACATAGGGGAAATTGTGACCTTTGGTGGTCTTTTTTTTTTTGACATAACTCGAGAACCACCAGAAACAAATTTAAAAAAATTAGGAATTACAATTCCTTTAATCTGTTCATACAACGTTTGGCTACATAAGCAACAGTTTCGCAGTTATAAATAAATGTATGAAAAAAAAAAAATATTTTTTGCCTAAAAAATTGAACTTTTTTATTTTTAATTCATAAAAAATCCAAAACGGTAAAAAAAGTGTCAAGTCCTATTACTTTCACGTAAAGTCACATAACCTTTAAGCAAAATGAGACATAGATCATGAAAATCGATGGACGCGTTTCGATTTTATTCACAATTAAGTGAAGGTATGAATTTCAAAAATTTGCTCGAGATATTCTCAAAATTCCTTGGAAAAAACATTGATGACTCTTTTTTATGATTGTCAGAATTAAAAAAAAGTAATAAACAAAAGATTATTTGATATAACTTTCCCCGGTAGTTTGAACCCCTCCCGATCACTGACCCCTACCATTTGTCGCAAAGAGTATTTCCTTTGGTCGTCAATGGGTTAAAAGTGTGACATGATGGAAATATTTCATTTAACTTTCCGCACTATATTTAGTCTAAATAGTAAACATTTTTCTAATTGTTTGTTGACTTTGTTATTCAAATTTGGATTTTTATTTTTTTAAATTTTGTATTTTTATGCATGTAGGTGTTCTTTTTTTATTAAAGCGATTTCAAAAATTTTAAATTTTTGAGATCTACGGTCATGTGTTAGTACAAAAAGATTCGGCATTTCGTGAAATTAATATGTAATGGCTCGAGATATTTCAAGCAACTCAGTTCCTCCTCCTTTAGCACATAGTCAAGTGGTTGAAAAAAGCTGATAGTGGCAATGTTTACAATCATAAAGAAGTAAGACTCCGTATAACAACTACACGAGAAGCTAAAAAAATATTCGAAATCTGATACAAGATAAGCTAATATTTACTAAAATCCCATAGATGTAAGCCTTTTAACTATAAACGGATTAAAATGAAAATTGAAATCAGAAGTCACTGGTGCATAAAAGTCTTTATGTGCTGGAAAGTTAATCTTAATATTTGTTCGAGAATTGACACAAAAATGGTAAAATATTCTATGAACTGATGAGTCCAAAATAATGGTCCTATTCTATAGAGAATCTATATAGGTCAAAATTTCCTTGAAAAAAGTAAGAATATTCGAAAATAGATTATGAAATAAATAGTTTTACTATGGATATTCATGGTCTTTGTCAAGCTTAACTTAACAGCGCTTAAGAAATTTATAAGGTTCAGAATTAATTGTCTTACATTGGAGTCGACAAAAAAACTAATGTGTCCTATATAGGATTATCCACTTTAAATAAAAACTCGATCTTTTATTTTTTTCCTTTGTGTAAAAAGGAAGTTCCTATGGCCGTATAAATGTAATTTTTAAATAAATGATGAAAATACACATTTATAAAATAATAAAAAGTACAATGATAAGCATCAGTTTCAGGATTAAGATTTAAAATTTTTTTGTCTTGGGACAAAGGTTCATGTACATTATGCAGCGTATGAATAATATATGTTAACAGCTTTTTGGTTCTTAAAAAAAATATTTAATAATAACCTATGTGGAATAAAATTGTAACAAAATTAGAAATGTTACAATTTTTCTAAGAATTACTATAAATTTTACATACTATCATTAAAAGATAACTTATAATGTTAGTTTTAATGTTAAAATTTGCCACTGTTTTATTTACTTTCAGAGCAGTTCTGTAGGACTTTTTAATCATGAGTTTAAAAGCTAGGTGTTGAAAATTTCCGGACGTCTTGTTCGTCTAATATATCATAGATTATTTTGGAAATTTATCAATAAAATTTTACGAACTCTACTGTTTAAAATGGCCCAAAACCTATTAATTGGTTTTAATTTAGAAACATTTCAAGATTTTAAAATTTTACTATTTGATTACATTTAGAGATTTTTCCAACCCTTCAAAATCATAATGTCGTTATATCCGAATATAAAATTATTGTTCCCTTCAATGGGCTTATATTTATCGAAAAAAATGTTTTCTTTAAACCTCATTGCTATCTGAAATAAAATATAAATAATTTTGTATGGGGTGAATATAAAAAAATCTAAAAAATTATAAAATTTTTTCAAGGTAATTCTGTTTTTTCAACATTTTGAAGAAAATTTGCATATTGTAGTGAGAAGACATGAAGTCATCTAAAATTGATGATAAAAACTCTTTATCATAAGTAAACTGTTTTTTAACAGCTCTGAAATTTTTGTTGCAATTTTATTATACATACGGTAAACTATCTTTTTTTATAAATCAAATATAATAAATTGGAAAAGTAAATATACAGTTGGTGCCCAGTCGAAATTGTGAAAGCAGAAGCAAATAGTCTAAAAGCCGGAAAAATCTGAAGTCTACTTTAAGCATTTTCTTTTTTAAAGTTCATTTAAACGACCAGTCGAAACATAAAAATTGTTTTTATCATTTAAAATGTTATTTCTATAAACATTAAATAAATAACCATTTTAATATTTCTCACATTAATATTTTCTACAATACTGGCATTTATTAAAAAAAGAAACCTATAAATACTCCAATGCAAATGAGTTTCACTTCAAAATAAATTTAAACATTTCCCTTTTACTTAAATCTAAATAAAAGAAACAACAATGATTTTCTGCTGTTTGAAAAAACTTTGCATTTCCTATTTCCGTTTAAAACGTTCTTGCAACAAAAAAAAAAAAAAAAAAAAAAAGGAAAAACAAAACACGCCATTGTTGTAATATTCGACCACATACTCGAACATATAACAAATATCATGCAGCCCATGAATATCTTTATTTTTGTTAGTGTTTCAATTGTAGTTGTTGTTGTTCCATTGTTATTACCAATATTTGCATTTAAAAAGTTTTGTTTCTTATTTGTTTGAAGTTGTATGACAACGTACGGCATTGATTACAAGCTGACGCGACAGTCATGTCATCATTTGTATTACAAAAACGACAGTAAAATATTGTTTCTAACATATGCATAATAAGCTACGAAGGCTGTTTCATATGTTTTTTTTTTTTTTTAATTTTATAAGAATAACAAAATATGTAGGTACTTAAGAAAATGTATGGGTTAAGAAAATCTATTATATATTGATCTAAGTATATAAAAATAATATTGCTTCAATTTTTATAACAATTATCATATCATTTAAATTTTTTACGGGAAATTCCGGGAATTCCTCAAAATTTTCAGTCCCGTAATCCCGGGAAATCGTGAGAGAATTCCCGGAATCTCTTGTGTGTGTAAAATGTTTATATTTTCTAACTCATGTATGGTTATTTTAGTATAAAATATGTTTTTACATTTGTTGTTGTCAAAATATATGTGATAGCTTTTGAGTCCTTCATACAATTTTATATAATAGATGGAAAATAAAATAATTCTGTTTATGGGAATATTTTAAATTTAAAATTCTAAAATATGGTGCAAAAGGACCAGTAAGAAGTAAAATTTGACATCTGAAAAAAATATTTATTAGGCGATTTGGAGATGTTATTAATACGCATGTGAAAATTGTGAGAGAAATCTCATTAAAATGTCTAGAATCCTCAAACAACAACTTATATTTTTAAAGTACCAGTGAAAACGTGGGCCTAAAAGTATCCAAACTATTACCTGTATATGGATTTTTTATGAGATAAATTACAAAAAGTTCATTTATAAAGTGTATTTAAGGGGTCCAATTGTCCAAGAACTCAATACGATGTAAATTAAATTTTTAGCTCATGGTTAAAATTTTTATAAATAAATTAAAAATTAAATTTAATAAAAAATAATATTTGGCCTTGATATTCTATTTTATTGCACAGAAAAAGTTATGACTAGAATTTTTTAAATAAATCATTATTTAAATTTAAATAAAATTCTATAAAAAAATTTGTTTGATTTTAATATATTATTTTATTGCTTGTAAATTCATTCTAAAATAATACGAAAAACAATAACAATTTCTTGTTTTTTGACAATTAAAAATATAAAAATAAATAAAATTATAAAAATGTTGACACAAAAAAATATAAAATCCATCATTTGCAGGATTCCAGAGGTAAGTTACCTTACTTTTCGTATATATTTCATTACCAAATATGTATAATGATTTATTTTTGTGCATCTTCGAGATGAATCAAAAGCATATGAAATATGTAGCAATATATCGCATAAATGATGGCGTCTATTGTATGTTTCTGTATAATCCCCAAGTCGATTAAACTATATCCTTTAAATTGTGTGCCTGAACATGTAGCTTCCCCTAGTGATATAATTATGCGAAAGTAATTGGACTTCTTGAAGATAATTTAATGTGTTTTAATTTTTGTATTTAAAAGTATTTTGCGGAAATGGTCTTCAGCGGAAGTGGTCCTTAACAAAATGATACATGTTTGCAATCGTAAATTGCCCTGTTGTACGATTTCGGCGGTACCAAAGCGGAGTTTGTTTGCACATTTTTTATATCTTATCTATTTTGGTTTCATTGAAACTTAAATATTTTACTCCGTTAAAAGGTGTGTAAGTTGAAAATGCTTCAATTGATAACGATTGCGTTTCTGTTTTAGATGGTTTTGGCCACTAATGGAATTTGGAAATAGGTTCGTGTCTCCTTTTATTTCATATATTTCTTTTTATTCACATATGTATATTTTATATACTACTGTATATGAATGGATAAACTATTAGTTATGGCACCATTATTTTTCACCAGCATAATTACACATTATCTACATACTACATCCATACATACATACTATACACTGTGTATTACCGTTGAACTATATTTCATTTAAAATAGTCTCCATTAATTAGTTAGTATTATATAAAAGTTTCGCTTCTCTACACCAAATTTTCATACATGTATTTACATGATAAATTACAATGCTAACATTCGATTAAAATTATTGTAAATATTATAGAAAAAGTAAAAAAAATATTAAATAAAAAATAGAAATTGTTTGAAAATCTTCAAAAAAATTTAATATTATTTTTATTGATTTGAATAAACCAGATTATTGAATTTCAAATATTCAAATTTATAAATAGTAAAAATATTTTAATAAGGAAAAAATTAAAATTTTTTCAATAAAATATTTACGAATTTTAATATTTGATTTTACTAATTCAATCATAGGTCCGATTTCAGTAAAAAACATAATTTGTTTTATGAATTTAGTAATAGAATACGAAATTTAATTTTTTCTGTGTAGATTTCGTTGGCTATAGATTAATAGATGAAACTTAATTATATTTTTGTATGAGAAAAACCATTATTCATAGAAATTGGTTATAAAACTGGAAAGAATAGGGCTTCTTAACAACAAGATTACTTCCAAAGTATATAAAGTAGTCCGACTCTTTATTTTTGAAATTTTTTTTTTTTTTTTTTTTTTTTTAATTGAAAAGTTTTCGAATTATTAAGCATTTTACACGTTATTACACTTACTCACATAATTCGAAAATTTTTTAAATACTATTTAAACACTTTTATGTTTAGTCCAGGTCCATTTTGCACAAACAAAAAAAAAAAAAATTTTTTTTTCTTCATTTATTTTTGACATTTTATTTTGTTCGTTTTAGAAATTATTTTGTAGAACAGAGTTGAAAATTTAAATAAATTTTCATTTAAGCTATGTTTACAAAACTCTGTGTATGTTGAGAAAATAAGAAAGCATAAATGCATTTAAGTTTTTATTACTAATACGTACATAGAGTTAGGTACTTTTTTACTAACACACTCTTAGAGCTAGGTACCTCTGTCAATGAGGCAGCCTACTTGTATATGCTTTGATTACTTCCATAAAATTATAGAAGGAAGTTTTATCCATAAGGAATTATGAAAACCCAAAAAAACGTGTTCATTTAATTTCAAAAATGTCAGTATTTTAAAAAGAACTGAATTAGTTTATAGTTTTATGATAAATTATTTTATTTTAATGTTTTTTATCTTTCATTTAACTGAATTATCTTATATAAATATTTAAAAATTTTTAAATATTAATTTTGTGCGGAAATTTCTGGAATCCTGGGATATTCAAAAATCAATCCCAATTTCTCGGCAGCGGAAAAAGACCGGGAAAAGGAAAACTCTACATACTATCCTCTTGTATTCAGTACTCACTGACTTTAATGTTATTGCATCCAGGAGAATTGTCTGAATATAAACAAAATGTTGTGTGATGTGGGTTTTGCAGTTGTGTTTATGTATTCTATTAAAACACTCGCATATGTAGTTATAGGTTTGTAAGATATACACTATAAAAAAAATGCATGTAAAATAACTGCAATAAATTAAGTAAAATTACAGATAGTGCATATATTTAAATTCAGTATGTATATTTAAATCAACCACTCACTTTTGTTGCAAAATTACTTACAAAATGCAGTATTCTAAATGTCGTTGAAATGTTTAGATGCTAATAAACATTTAAATTTTATAATTAAACATTTTTTACGTAAATTATAAATTTAGGCATTATCTGAATTTAAAATGTCAAAATTTAAGTAAATAAATAGAAATAAAAAACAACAAATATTTTTCTCATACAAATTTTAAATAAGAAATGATTAAAAAAAAGATACACAAAAAAATACTTCATATATTTGAAATTTTTTTTCATAAATATTATGAATCGAACATGACTTTTTTCCCAAAATTGTTTCATAAAAAATAAAATTTTGTTCATAGATACTATTAAATTGTTCAGAATGAAAATTTTGTTAAATCTTTGGTTTACTTTTATTAGATTTGATTGCAAATGGTAAATGAAAATAGTTATACATGAAAATAATAACAACAAACGCCTTAATATGGCTTAGAAATTTACATAATTTCACTCGCATTCTGCAACACATAATTTGGATAAAAAGCGCTTCTCTTCTTTTCCTCTAATGTAACTAAAAATCATTGAAAACCTAAAATTGCAAACATTTTTTTACAAATTGGAAATATAAAAGAAAATTTAAACGATTTATTTTAAGTCTTCTTGACTTTTGATTCATTTCAAAAAATGTAAAAAAGTGTTACTATTTAACACATTATTCTTAAATATTATGAACTAAAATCAATATTTATGCACAAACATTTTTCTGTGCATAAGAAGAAAATAAATTATTTTATATTTCTAAATAAATAGTTTGCCGAACCAATTAAACAATAATTCCCTGCCATTTTAAATATTAAAATAATAAAAAAAAAAAATCCAAACGCCCAGAATAAAGAGGAGGATTTGAATTCGTTTAAAGACGACTAGTTCAAAATAAGTGAGCTGACCGATACGTAGAATATATTAAAATGTATTCAATAAATCAATTCTTAATTTCAATTTAAATTTCTCGTATTTATATTTTTTTATTTATTTTCCTACACATATATTTATGTATATATTTCACGTGTAGTTGTATATATATTTACCAACAAAGAGCGCAAACGTATGAAATTAAACATTACAAGTAGTTTTAACTCAATAATAGTAGGAGTCAAGTTACTTACTATAAATAGAGTAAATATACATGAAAAATTATTAGAGTGTATATTCCAAAGTTTATGTTTTTATTTGGTTTTATTTTAAATATCCATTGAATTCCGTATGCATGTAAACATATTCATTCTTCTGACAGACGATGTATGAACATATTTCTATATTTGTTGCATTTTATGAAATTGACTGAAAAGTTGCGTTTATATTTCAACAGAAGATACCAATGAACAAAATGGCCAATTAAAACTAACCCAGCTAAGATCAAAAATAAGATTTAGATGTACAAATATTTAGTTAATATTTAATGATTAGCATTCGCAGATTTGTTCTCCACAATTTCACTCAAAATTTCTTCTGTTAGTTCTAAGAATTTTTTATGAAAAAAAAAGAGAATGATTCTTAGGCAACTTTTGTGAATTTTTTTCTCTCACAACAAAAAGTTTTGTCATTGAATTTTTAAATCTAGCAAAGGATTATGTTTCAGGAAAATGAATTTCAAATATCGAAAATATACATGTATGACTATTAGTCAGCGCACCGACGACTCATCAATTGGGAAAAAGTTTCACAAATGAAAGCAGGAAACTTGCATATATATTTCGCTAGAATAAAGTTGCGGAAGTAATGATAGGTTCAATTAATACTTATATAAACTTCTTTATACCAAATTTCATTAAAATTTAATAAGTTTCAATAGGCTTTGTCTTTGTGTCATGAAAGTCCTATGTGCCAAATTTCATTGAATTATCTTTAAAATTGCGACCTGTACTTTGTGCACAAAGTTTAAATGGAGAGCCAGTCATATATATATATATATATATATAGATAAATATATATATATATATATATATATATAGATAAATATATATATATATATATATATATATAGATAAATTGATAGATAGAAATGGCAAAATTCCAAGGAAACTCTGTAAAAAAATAATGTTTAGGAATTTGCATAATTTCGCTCTCATTCTGCAGCACATCATTTTTACAAAAATCATTAAAAACCTAAAATTTTTCGAAGAAAATTTCAAACATTTCTTTACAAATTAAAAATATAAATGGAAATTTAAACAATTTTTTGACTTTTGATTCATTTCAAAAAATGTAAAAAAGAGTTAATATTTAAGACATTCTTAAATATTATGAACTAAAATCAACAATAACGAATATAATTCATTCAATTAAAATTTGTTTAAATTATATCAAAATGATTATAACAATTACTGATAACTTTAAAAACTGTAAAGCCGGACATTTTTTGCAAATAGTTGACTGAAACAATTAAAAATTTAAATGAGAAAAAAACTTACGCGAATTGCTTGAATTTATTAAATAAATTTTGATGTAAAATGAAACAACTGTGTTAATGTATAAGCACAACAAGTCCGGATTCCTTTACATAGTCACCATTGTTAAATTAAAAAAAAACTTAGGGGGCAAAGAAAAATAAACAACAATATTATTTATTATGTTTTCATTTATTTTTTTACTTCAAATTTTTTTCAATTTTGTTTACGAAGATTTAAAAATATGGTAATATTTTTTGTAGAAAAATAAAAGCAACAACAAATTGGGAGAAATTTTAAAGTAAAAGTTGTTTTTTAGCCGAGCCGCATTGCACATCCTTCATGCATATTTTTATGGAAATTTACGGACCGGGCTTGTTGTGTTTTCACATTTAATTGAAAAATATAAGTAAACAAGTTTACAATCGTAAATTGCCTTGTTGTTTCTGTTTGGCAATACCAAAGCAGAGTTTGTGGACCATAATTAGACACCAACAGAAGGGAATACGTATTTCTGTGCCGCTACACACTTGATCAGCATTCGTAGTGTCTTATTCATTTCGGTTTCGTTGAAACCTAAACAATAAGGTATAATTTTTCTGTGATTAATAATAATTATGAGATGTTTAAAAATAACTCGATATCTGGATATACTGTGTAAAAATAATGTTGCCATAAATATCTATATTTCGTTCTATTCGACCTATAAATTAAGATAAATAGCAATACGATTTTTTAGCAGAACCTCGACCATATATGCTTTCCATGTATGTTTCAAAGTAGCATACAAATATCCTTATGAAATTTAAAATGTTTGGGCCTTATACTTGAGTTGAAATAATTAGACTGGTTAGAGTAAAAACTTTTTTTCTCTTTTAAACAAAAATATAAAATATAAAAAATAGGTCCACTAGATTAAATTTAATCAGCTTAACAAAAATCTGCTTTCATTTTTTTTATTTTTTTATCACGTACTGATATATCATAGGAATGACGAGAATGATTTTTCCAATTTAGATAAATAAAAAAAGTAGTAATAGTTACTTTAAAATAATTTTTTTGTTTGCTCAATAGTCTTGGAGTTATTTGAAAATTAATGGTAAAAGAAATAAAAAAATAAAATCTATGCACAATTGGAAAGATGTTACTCCTTAAAAGTTATTAAAAAGTAAAAACTCCTATTGGATAACAGTGACATGTTAAGGATCTAATTAATACATTTTTAGCACTATTGATTTTATCTATAAAACTATGTGAGCTAAAAACTCTTTTTGAAAACACATTTTGCATGGCCATCTAGGGGTTAAAATATTTTTGTTAATTGGAATGAATATTCCTGCGAAAATTGCAACATTTCGCGAAAGGTACCAATATTATACAGAAAAAGTTTTAATATTAAAAACAAAATATATATTTTTTAAAATGTACAAATTGAAAAATATAGAAGCTTTTAAATAATTACCCAGAAAAAATTTTAGAACTTTTTCTAAAATCATTTTGCATGGCCATCTAGGGGTTAAAATATTTTTGTTAATTGGAATGAATTGCGAAAATTGCAACATTTCGCGAAAGGTACCAATATTATACAGAAAAAGTTTTAATATTAAAAACAAAATATATATTTTTTAAAATGTACAAATTGAAAAATATAGAAGCTTTTAAATAATTACCCAGAAAAAATGTTAGAACTTTTTCTAAAATCATTAGTTATAGTACTGGTGCAATCAAAGCATCTTTAGAAATAGTGATGTCACAACCCGTAGAATCGTTTTATTAATCTAAATTGGTTTTAAATATTATTTTTGAGAACTAGTGCTTAAGAACTATATACACAGAGAAAACAGTTTCGTTGTGGCAACCGTATTTTTAGACAATCGAATTTGATCAGTTGCGAGTACTATCATATATTTAGATTGAGATAGCAGTATTTTGTGGTAGTCAAAACCGTTTAAAAAATAATTTGGTTATAATATTTTCTAAATATGCGTCCATACTATTAGGCCTAGTCAATTAAAAAAATATATTTTAAAATATTTATACTTTATAAATTCTATTAAAATTTTAATGTAAATATGAAATTTGTACCCTTGTTTCACTATTTTGTGACGAGTTTGGATCATGTTCTTTATTTTTTTTATCGGGAAACAATAAACAATGATTAAAAGCTTTCCATAACAACTCCCGTATATAAAATTTTAATGGGACCCATTTATAACTGCAATGGAAGAAATACGAAACAGTTATGAAACTTAAATTCGTACCATATAATATACTTACCGTTATAATTGTTACCTAGAAGCTGTATTCAGTTATCAACAGCTTCACGCAAAATTATTAATTGTAATTTTTAAATAAAAAAATTAAACAAATAGAAGCAGTTAGTTCAGTTTTAGTTTCACTTAAACATAGGTCTAGAGCCATTAGATAGCACAAATGCTCCTAAAATACATCTACCCATTGTTGTATAACATTCATATAAGAATCACCAAATGTAGGTATATTCCAGAATTAGTTAGTTGAAGAAATGGGTGCAATTTGTTGCAGTCTACAAATTTCGTTGACAATAAAACAGGAATTGGAGCCAAAGTAGGAGATTCATAAAAAAATTAAGTTAATCTGTTTTAATAAATGCACGAGAAAAAATATGTAGATACACAATTCTGCAACTAGTAAAATATAGATATCACACTTACCCTTTTAAGATAAACTGAAGATGTTTAATTTCAAATACGTATTCTATAGACAATTTGAATTTTAAATTCAAACCAAAACTATGTTTACGTTTGCAAGAAATTTAATATCATTATAATAATGTTTTTACTCCTATAATTAAGAAAAGTCTATTAAATTATTATTTTTATATTTGTAATATATTTTTATTTATTCAATTAAATTTTAAACTGTAACCGTTTTCCAACCAATCGTTTTTCTGTATGTAGTTCTGTATTAATTCTACCTCACTTCTCTGAACAAATTGCTAGTACCCAAATGAATTCCTAAAACTGTTTAAAAACCAAAAATAATTCAAAAAATAAAAAAAGAGTTTAGCAAATTTAAATTGATTTAAAAAGAAAAATAAAATCAAACAAAAATCATTGATTTTTGTAACTGGTCCTTGAAAGGTTAACTAATGCTTCCATATCCAGAAAAATATCACCAATCATGAAGATAATTCAATCAATTAAAAATTGTTTAAACTTGCGACCCTCACCAAAATAATTATATGAATTACCAATAACTGAAAAAATTAAAAACAGACAAAATTTTCCAATTAAAAAATTTATTAAATCAATCAGATTGGTGATTAAATGAATTAAAAATTTTAAATAAGAAAAAATTCTTACTTTAATTTTATTTTTACTATATCTTTAATTTTTTATTTTATTTTTGCTTGAATATATTAATTAAATTTTGATGTGTTAATTGAAAAGTATAAGGTAATAATTTTTTCTGTATAGAACTATATATGAATGTAAACATTTGGAACAAAATTTTTTTAATTTAAGAACTAGTTCTAAAACCGTTCCATAGAATGGAATACCTAACTGGTTCTGGGTTATAACAATTTCGAACAAAAATCTTTGTCTTAACGACCAAGTGGAACGAACATAACCTATTTTCATACGTTCTGGAATTAGTTTTAGAACTAATAATTTTTTTTCTGGGTACCAGCTTTTAGAAGTTATAATTTTCCTAAAATATACTAATTTAAAAAAAAAAAAAAAAAAAAAAAAAATAGCTTTCACCTAGTTTAGTTACTCAAACTGATTTTGCAAGGCAAAGCAATTTAACATAAGACTTTGGTTTAAAATGTTCCCTCTCTTAGCGCTTCTCAACTGTTTCTTTAAAGTTGATAAAATTTTATAATAATTTTAAAATAAAAACACTAATTTTATAAAATCTAGTTACCAAATTTAACAAACAATTATCCATTGGGTTATCTGTCGCATAGATTTACCAACTTAATCAAATATGGAATAGAAAACTTTTTTGACAACAACTTAAACACACCTTGAATAACTGGAAAAAGGAAACAAAAAATATAAAATCAGCAACAACAATAACAACAAAAGTTAAGCTTAGCTAAATTCCTTTCATCGTTAAATATTTCATGCAGCAACATGCAAGTTTGCATAGTTTAAAAGTCATTAAAAACTTTGCAAACAAGTTTAAAAGTTGAACAAATTTGATTGAAATTGTTAAAGTATTTGGAAAAGGTTTTTTTCTGTGACTACTTGCAACATTTAATATCTAACCCTAAATTCGTTTGTGCTTAAATAAAAGCAATTTAAATATTTTTTTCACTAAAAAAAGTAAAAATATATCCTTAATGAAATACTCACAACAGAGTTGTCCTAAATAAAATTAACATCCAATTTTTAATTGCTCATTGTCCAGTGTAAAGACTTGTCACATTGTTGCTGATACAATAATTTTATCACATCATTTATTAAACATAATAAAATTCATGGCCACTATTACAATTAATGTCAACTGCATATTGATGCAATCATTGTTGTCGTTGGTAGCATGTAAAAAATATAAAGCTTATCTCCCAAAGCTGCCAACATCAACACCATTCTAATCATCCGCATTTGTTCGAACTAATAAAAACTTATCAATATTTTACCTAAATTTGCAAATTGCAACAACCCAAACATTCCGTTTCACTATAATACAATTTACAAATTTTAACGAGATTATTATGGTTATAAGTGCGGGTGTGAATAACTAAATGGTTTTGAGTTTGTGTGCAAGAACAATATTTTTCACTGAGGCATAGTTGCATAAAAATTATCATACTCAATCATATTTGCAAAATGTTTACAGTGGAATAAAATTTGGATTTAAAAACACTAAGAAATATATTACTAGATTTACTGGAATCTAAATATAAGTTCGAACCTTAGGCATGAGCTTCATATATTCGGTAAAAAACTAGATCCAAATAATCTCTTTATTGCTGTGCTAATTACCTCAGTATCAATAAAATATGGTATTCTTTTAGTGAAGCAAGATATTCATTCGTCTGTCTATTAAATTAAAATTTCCCAAGCCCCTCGATAGCTTAAGGATATATTATTCAAATCGATTATGAAAGAAGAATTTTTTCCATAATCTTGATGTTGTTTTTTCATTGCTTAAAGTTTCGTCGGCGCACAGTGTGGTGATTTCATATAACGAGCTGCCAAAATTAGAAGGACTTGCGTAGATGAGTGAAATTTGGCCTACACAATTTTTTTCTTTTTTTTTGGTAAAATAATATTCTGTATGAAATTTGGAAAAAAATTTAACCAAGAACACTCCTACCTCCCATACAAACTTTAAGATTCCCAAATGGGTTAAATCAAATATTTCGGGAAAAAATTATCTTATACTGCCCGAAATATTATATATAATTTATATGATTTTTTTTAGAAATCGTATGAATAAAACTATATACATTTTTTTGATTTTTCTTTTTTGATATTTTAAATTTTAATTCCAAATATAATGTAAAGATATAATATTTTAAAGAAACTATTAATTCAATAATTTTATATAAAAATATGTAAGAAAGATAGAGTCAGTTCAGCCCGACCATATAATACCCTACGCCATAGTATATGTGAATCCAATTGTGGACCGATACTTGTATTAAATGTAATGCATTTTTCTAGTAAACGTAGATATGTATTGTAATATGTTGATATTAATATTTATATTGGATTTATATTCTTATGGGTGATTCCCCGAAGAGGAATTTATATGGGACCAATGGTCAATTATGGGCCTATTGTCGTAAAATTTTGCACTAAGATTTCTACTTATATAAAACTTAAATGTCAAATATTAATGTGATACTAACATTTCTAAGGGATTTATGCAAGTTAATGTGATTTTAATTAGATTGTTTTATATAGGAGCTATGATCAATTATGAATCGATCTTCATAAAATTTTGTACACATATTTGTACTTATAAGAAACTTATTTGTGCCAAATTGCATTAAATTGTTTATATATTTGAGGCATTTGTGAACGCAAAATCCCTATCTCAGGAGAATATTTTTATGGGGGCTAGGTGAAATAATTGACCGATCAAAACCAATTCCAATAGGCTTCGTCCCTGTATTAAAATAATTATTTGTGCCAAATTTCATTAACATATCTTCAAAATTGCGGCCTGTACTTTGTTCACAATGTTTATATGGACGGACAGCCAGCCAGACGAATAGACATCGTTAAATCGACTCAGAAAGTGATTTTCCGTCGAACGTATATACCAACAATGATGGTGTAGTGTATAAATACGACGTAGGTTTATTTATTTATTAAAATAATTTTAAGTTATAACGTTTACACAAAAAGCGAAATACGTTCAATATTTGGATCCTTCAAAAGCAGATTGATATTTTTGTATAACTCTTACTCGAAACCACTTTCTTGTGGCATATTTTTTAAATAATCTTCTCGATTTATGAAAAATACATAATTTAGTGTTGAAAACTTATATAAATTTTACTATAATTTAGCTTATTTTCTGCATTTTGATTATCTTAGTTCATTTTGCGAAATAAGATCATGTAAGGTAGGTAGGTAGGGAAGGGTTGCCCAGCACTCAGAAGAGTGCTTGTGCATCCACTCGGAGACCTAAAGGTCCAATGTGAGTTCCTTCGTAAAGACTATATAAAAAGAAACTACAGATGAGATATAGAAAAGAGCAGGAAGGAAAACGATAGAGAAAAAGCTGAGACAAAGAAAAGTATAGAAAAGAATAGAAAGAATCAGGAAATAAAAGTACTACCGCCCCAAATCGCTCGCTCTAAGCCAACGACCCCCTCTTAGCCAGCCTATTGCCATGACGAATCCTATTAGTCTATCGAGATCTATTGTCGATATACTGTCCAAGTCGTCAAGGAATCGAATGTCTAACCATTTCTGCCTACTTAGTTGTAGACATGGACAGTGACATATGATATGTTCCACCGTCTCTAGCTCCTCATTATCTTCGCACATTCTGCAAAGACCGGAGGAACCTCTATCCCAGTACCCTATCATTCCCCCTATGGAACAATGACCTGTCAGAATATCTATCATAGTCTTCAGGTTTTCCCTTTTCATGTCCAAAAGTAGATTTGTATCTGCTTTATCAAGTTTGGGCCATAGGACGCTTGATAATCTATAGTCCGTTCTACTTTCCCATGCATGATTGGTTCTGTCCCGAATCCACTCCCCAAGTAACCTGAAGTAAAAGCCTAGAGGTGGTCTCACACCGCTTTCACTTGCAGTCCTATCCAAAGCCGTTCCTAGCTAATTCGTCAGCTACCTCATTGCCATTTATCTCGCAATGACCCGGTACCCAGCAGAGTCTGATATGATAATCTCTCATCAATCTCCTAAGAGCCTTCTAACAGTCGCTAACTAGCCTAGACTTGATAAAGTGTTCTTTCAAGGCCTTCAGCGCCGCCTGGCTATCCACATACAGAGTTACCTCTGTATTCACTTCTATGTTCCCTGCAATCAATTCTGTGGCCCTAAGAATTTCCGCCTGGAACACGCTACAACTATCCGGTAGTCTATACGTCTTCCTGATGTTTCCCTCAACTAGATACACACCTGCACCAGTGCCTGTATCCATTTTGGATCCATCAGTGTATACCGATACGCCACCGAATAGTTCCTCCCTATCTGACCATTGGTTCCTAGTCGGAATAATCAGTATAGAATTTTCCCCGAAATCGACCTCCGTGCACATATAGTCCGTGGATCCAGAGGGAACCGGGGCATGTCCACCGAGATTAACCTCGTTTAAAAGTTTGGAATGTCCTATTCTGATTGATCCTGTAAGTCCTAGTTCACTAAGTCTAAGCAGGCTCCTTGCAGCCATTCCCATCACGAACTCCTCAATGGGTAGGAGATGCAGAATGACGTCAAGTGCCGCCTGAGGTGTGCTTCTTACGGCACCTGTCATGCCAATCGAAGCACATCTCTGGGCTTTAGACAGAAGATTCCTACGACTTCCTATTCTCATTGCCTTCCACCAGACCAGACATCCATACATCAGAATTGGCTTCGCCACCGAGGTGTAAATCCAATTTACTACCATCGGTTTGAGTCCCCAACTCTTACCTATGGAGTTCTTGCATGTGTAGTAGCCGTTGAGACCTCTCTTAAGCCTCTCCTGAGTGTTCCACTTCCAAGATAATTTACTATCAAGGAACACACCAAGATATTTTGCCTCTTTTGCCAGTCTTAGTTCAGTCCTCCCTAGTACCGGTAGCCTAAACTGCTCAATCCTGTATCTTCTGGTGAAAAGAACTAGCTCTATTTTCCCCGGGTTGACCCCTAAACCCTTACTAGTGGCCCATGAGGACAGTTCATTAAGTTCATACTGCATGACGTCGCTGATCGTGGAAAGAAATTTACCTGTGATCAGTATAACCACTCCCATAGTGACTACTTTTTGGGGGCCCTTAAGAGATCCAGACGGTGTGTGACTCGCCTTCTTGAGAGAGTCTCCAGGTGAGCCCAAGAGGTCATCTGTTTCGGCCAGTTCACTCAATAGTTGTCCCTCCTGAGCAATTACGTCCTCGTAAATTCTTAAAAGGTCAAAGTCAGTGTCCGAAACTCCTACTGAAACTGCCCTATTCTTCTTCTCCACATCCTTTGTTCTAAAATTTTCCTTATCACTTATTTTTGGTCCCACGAAAATGCACGTACTAAGTGGACCATCTCGCGCAGTAACGGCGTGCGCGGGCTAGGCTTTAAAATTACAACCAACCCGTACCATGGGCCTTGGAGGGGAGGTGTTAGCGATTAGTTTCTTTAAGCACTAACTAACAGATCCTCGGCACTGCTACCTCTCAACTTGATCTTAATTTATTTGGTCCGCGAGAACTTCTATGAGCTTCTAGGTTTAGATGTAATGCGTAGGACCCGACTATAGTCAGTACATAGAGATCTGTAACCAATGGTAAGTGATCTCCAATTTATTGACTACAATCGGATCAGAAACTTTACATCCGAACCCCCCTATCCACCACCTGGGGACACGTCCGATGGGAGTAAATAAATAAATAAAGACTCCACACGGAAAGGTCAAGTAAAGTTTAAATGAATTTTTTTAAAAACTCAAGATGTTGCTTCTATAACTTTCTCTGATAGCATTCTTACCAGTTTTTGGTGTTTTGTGATATAGTCTGCATAATGTATTAGTAATATATTAGCAGCAATTAGTGTGCAATAAAAAAACTACGGTAAAACTTTGCAAATATTTTATTGACCTCTTGTTTTAGATAAATATTTTTGGCGAATAATGCAAAAACAGACTATATTATTATTTTGAAAAAAAGTGCATAAATTTTCAGCAAAAAAATAGTAATGATATATCGCTCATTTGCTGCAACAAAGTTATAACTCAATAGAGACATATATTTTTGGAACTTTCGGACTTGTGGTAATAATATATTAAAATACAAAAAAAATATAGCTTTTCAAATTGTTTTAAATCTCTTTCTAAATTTGAAAGTTATATCAAATTGTTATTTATTGCTTAATCATGTTATCACACTTTAGTAACATCATAATATTGTTACGTTTTTACCTTTTAAAAACTGTGGTTTATTTAAACCGGTACTTTCATTACAAATAAAAGCAGTTTAGTATTTTAAAAGTTATAATGACACTTTATTTTATTTAAAATGTACAACAACAACAATTTAAGTAGTCACTTGTGTTCTAATACAAACACACTTAAATTACACACTTTAATAATGTACAGAATATACAGCCAAGGCAGTTAATTTGTATTTACTTAGCGACGCTTCCAATTAGACTGACTGAATGGTGTCCTCACGGCCAATTGCATTACTTTCTCACGGCCATTCATTACTTTCTAGATGTTTCTCGAAAGCTCTATTTCTTTCTATAATATTCCTAACGGACAAACTAGAATATTCAAACTCTAGAGCTTTCGATGTTAATGTTAGCAGCTTAAACATTTAGTGTTGCCAGACTTACAAACAATGGCGACAGCATTTCAGTTAATGTTGTATATTTACAGTTATGTTACTAATTTCTACAGATATGTTAACTGCTGTTAACATAAACAGAAAGGTTGAGAAGCATTGAGAAAGGTTGAGAAGCGTTATTTAAATTTAAACCAGCCGTTAAAACCGTTATATTTGAATTCAAGTATGTTATTTATGTAAAATTAAATAGTGTTCCTTTTACAAAATAAACTCATTTTTCTACTGGCATTTTTGGAAGTTTTTTCAGTATATTTTCATAATTTCCAAAAACTTTCAACTTTGACGGTCTATAACTTATTTAAAAATAAACTTTTTTCAAAAATTGTTTTTGAATATTATCATTAAAATATTTTATCATTTTTGGCCGCACTCACCACACAGTGCGGCGTCTTCTGTTAGGCTTGAGTCAGTTAAAAGAAAATATTTAATTTACTATAATATTTTTTAACTTTTTTAATTTATCTTTTTTGAAAAGAATACAAATTTTTGGACAGACTATGATCAGCAAAGTGACTTAAAGTAAAATGGCTTTTAACTATTGTTGTTAATCGAACAGAAATTATTCCATCATTAGAGGAACAAATTTACTTTTCGAATAAATAAAATATTTTAATTTAGATCAAAGAACTATTCGATAATTTTTTAATGATTAATCGATTAATCAAATAATTTTTTGAAACGAATTTTTCTTAAATATTTATGTTGCATACAAAAACGTTTTTAAAATTATGGTTATAATTTCGTTAGGTTATATAAGTTTCTTATTATCAAACTTGGAGAAAATATTAAAACCTTTCGATATAGATATTAAAGAATTAGAGGAATTCTCTAATTGAACTGGAAGGTATTTTAATATTTTTTAATTCAAAATTTGAAAATGATAATAGTGTTTCTAATAATTTAATCAAATGTTTCTATAGGTAAAATAAACGTGGGACGCATAAGAATATTAAATACTATGGTGTTATTCATAAATTTTGGAAATTTTCCAGAGAATATTAGTTTTTTTTTTTTTAACAAAGGAATATGAATGTTTTATTTTTGAGAAAGATTCTAAAATATAAGACAATATTTTGTTCACTTAATCCAATAAATAATATTAAAAATTTTAAAAATAGAGACGATTTTAGCAATATTGATTCATTTTGAAAAATCTAAAAAAAAAAAAAACAAAAAAGTAGAAAAACTTGATTTGCCTTTAATGCTATTCTTACTGTATTGCCTCTATCAATAGTAAGTGAAAGGGCTTTTTCCACATATGCTTTTATAAAAAAACGGTTTACAGGTTATTCAATTTCATTATATAATTTCTATGTTATTTGAATATGGTACTAATTTTTTATATTTTTTTTCACGTTTTTCATCTTTTTATGAAGTTAATTTGTTATTTTAAGTTCAGTTTTATCAAAAATTTTTTAAACAATACAAGTTTTTGTATTCTTTTTAACCTGTAATTAATTATTCGAATAATATATTTTATTCTTTATTTGTTCGAATAATCGAAGAAAATTCTAATTTTATTCGATCACACAAATAATGAAAAAAATTATGAAAGTTTATTCGATCAATAATTTACATCAAACAGATTTCGAGAAATTTATATATGAGATCTATGGTTAGCTACGGATCAATCTTTATGAAATTTTTCATTTCAATTTATATCATAGTACAACAAGAAAAATTTACCTCAATATAATAATAATTCCAACGCAAAATTAAAGTATACTATTAGTGTAGCAAAACTCTCAAAGGGGTTTTCAAAGTTAGTTCGAATTTTGGTTTTATGGCCTGTTGAAATTCAAATATTTCGGAGCCCTTTTTTTTCAATATGATTGGAAACAAATACACGCTGCTACAAAATGGTACTTTTTATTTTCACTCGGAAAACAATCTAATATGAGATGCAGACCTTCTTGAGGACATCACAAAACAATTTTCAAAAATTATTTATAGAATTTTTTCATGTTCGGTTTAAGTTCATTGAATAATTGTAGAAGAATACAGTGTAAAAGTTTTATTGGATAGAATGGAATGCATTTTCTGGTCCGCCACGACCTTCATCAGCACTCTTTAGCGTCCCACCGTGGTTATCTCTGTAAACATCATCTATTTAACTTACAACTTTTTGTGAAATGGAATCTGTAACTTATTTTCCCTTTTTTTACAATTATTTTGTATTCTTCTTTTTCAATTATTATTGTTTATATGCTTAAGGCTACCAGTTTTTAGGAAGTAAATCAGCAATGTCTAATTTGTTATTGTTTAACCACTTATTAAGTAGCAGTGAACAATGTTATTGTTATTTTTGATTTGTCAAATTATTCAATGAAGTTAAGCCGAACATACAAAAATTCTATAAATAACTATATGAAAAAGTTCAACAAAAAACTGTAAACTAATTAATTTTCAAAAATTTCAAAACATCTCCCAAATTTTGAGATATAGCGAAAAAAACGTTTTTAGAGTAGTTCCTGCACTATAGATCTCGTACGTTCATAAATTTTAAGTCAATTTAAGAATTTTAAATTAATTTATAATAACGTAGCTTTTTAACTATACATATTTTAATATTTTATGTTCTACTGAAAGTAAATTTTTCTGCTTTATTTCTTCAAATACTCGTATGTATAGTATTTGTTTAAAAAATTTTAAAGTGTTGTTTAGAATAAAATGATATACCCCTATATAAAATCGCTTAAAAAATCAAACAGTTATTAAGAATTTTCTAAATTTTATTAAAAAAAAATCTTCTTATATTTTTAGATAAAGTATTTTTTATATTTTTTTTTACTTGTTTTTTACATTTTGAGGGTAAAATTAAAAATGTATAGAAAGTTTTAGTGTTATTAAAAAAAAAAAAAAAATAATAATAAATCGAATAAGCTACAGTTTTAGTCAAGTTTTAAAAATATTGAATTTTTTTATGTTTATAACAAAAATGCCTTGAAAAATTATTGAATAATTGCATAGCCTCTTATAGAAAAATTGTAATAAATCGCAGCTAGACATGAAAAATTATGAAAAAATTTATCTTTTTTGGTTTTAAAAATTTACTTTTGTATTTGACAAAAACATAACAAATGCATACGGTTGAAAATCCCGTTTCTTTTACTTTTCAAAGAAATTTGAAAAAGAAAAATTTATCAAAAAAATAATAGAACCTACCCAAAAACAGTTTTTTTTAGTTACTCGAAATTTTAACAGTTTGTTGCTAATTCTTATAACTTACTTACGATGTCCTTAAGAAGGCCTATAACGTACAATGTGCCAGTTCTCGAATAAATTTTAACTGTAGCAGCGTGAAATCATTTGAATTATTTAACTCAAATATTATTATATGTTGTTGTTATTTTATAGACCAAAAGCATTATTATACTAGATTTTTGCTGGATGCTAATCCTCTTTTACGTCCATTTTTGCCATAATATTTTTTACTTTATTGACTTTACTTTCAGTCTAAAGAACTAAAGTGCAATATATATATATATATATATATATATATATATATATAAGTATTAAATATCCTTTTAGAACATATATCAATAATATAATATATCAATAAATATAAAATTTTTTAAGAATTTTAAAAATAACGCTTTTTTTAAAAGCAAAATGGTTTGGTTTTTATTTGTCTAACTTTAATCTTTGAACTTTTGATATACATAAACTATATACGTATTATCATAAAGGTAATACCTTTGTCTTTAATATGAACTTAAACTGGATCTACCATGTATAGTTATGTAGTTATTATCAATTAAACAAGTACATCTCTGTGAAGTTCTTAGCTTTTTTTTCGTTTTTCAAATTATCATATTTTTGGACCAAAAAAGGCTATGAGCCTAAAAGTTTACGACTTGAGAAATATTTCCAATAGCCAATGTCTATAGTGAATTTCATTGAAAGCGGAGATGACATGGAATCACTCATTAAGCTAATGATTTTAAAGCGATTTTTATATTTTATGATGTATTTTATACCAATTATTTTTGATATTACAAATGTCAATGAATTGCTGCAATAAATTGTCATTATTATGGGACATATTTCGGTGCAGAAGTACGAAAAATAAATAAGGAAAAAGTGATGATGTTGTATTTGGCTTGGCCGAATCTATATACCCACCATCTGCAACTTTTTAGAATTTCACCTTTTGAGCGGTAAAGTGAATGGGTCACGCCCATTTTTAGTTTTTGAGTTTAAATCGATCCTTTAACTATTTGTTTAGGAGATATTGGCGATTTTTTATTTTATTTTATTTTTTTAATATTTTTAATTTTTTCTAGTATTGGCCCATTTGTTTGTTAACCGATTTTGTCCATTTTCAGTGCAAAATAACTTTATGTGAGAGAAATTTTTGAGCCGAATTTCATCCTCTTAGGTGATCTACTTTGATCCCTTTCCACAGACGGACGGAAATAGGTAGATGGACTCAGAACCTTAAGAAGGATATTTCGACATGTTTTTTTTATGGTGGGTATAAAAGTAATGCTTTTCACTTTGAGCATTCTTCTCATATTATTACAAAAACGCTTTACATTTCGCCCTATCGGTAAATAAGCTTATCACCTTAGATCTCAAAAACCAATCGTTCCATTTTCTATAAAATTGAAATATGGTAAAAATGTTAATTTTTAACACTTTTAACTTCCTGGATTATCAATAAAAAAAATCTGGAATTGAAAAATTGGCAATATTTCCTAATCTTATCCCATAAATGGGATTTAATCACTAAGTGATTTTTGAGAAAGGACCCTATATGGGAGCTATATATATACATATTCGATTTATATTTAAACAGAACTTGTCTGTGCGAAATTTCACATTGACAATAACATTTATTCATATTTAATTTTTATGTGATTAATTCATGTTTAAATAAATTTTTAGAAAAGACCTTATGTAGTAGGTCAAGAAATTGTTTTTACATTTTACAGATATTTTCATAGTTTGCTTTTAAAACATTATATTATTTTCAGCTAATGTAATATTTTTTTAATAAGAATATGGTAACTAATATATTTATTAATATATAACATAAGGAAAAACAACATATAAAGATTTAAGATATTAAAAACAGAGCAAAAACTAAAGAAACACAATAATTTTCGTGGCAAGTAATTCTTTTTACATTTATAAAACGACTAAAGAAAATCACAAAATTTCTAGATATAATGAATGTCATAGTAAATTGGAATTTTATATATTTAATAAATATTGCGGTGTTTTATTATCATAGCCACTTACTTCTTCACATATGGGCACAAATTTAATATGGGATCCAAGTGTGGACTCTGTGCTGTTACTTATACTTTCAGCAATTAAAAATTACCCCTATGTGCTTGGGGTCATTAATTCAACATAACTTGAATTTTATTTGAAGGTGTGAATATTACTTTTTTAATTCTAAAGACTTTCTGAAGGCTTTTGAAGTTTTCCGATACAGTCTGTCTGAATTCAATTATACTACAACATAATTTTAGCATTCCCACAAAATATAAATAATTTTTCAACATTTCGATCTGTACTTGTTCAGTATTTTTCTTATTGTTTCTTGAAGGAAAATTGACATACTATTTCTGGAATCCTTTAAGAAGAGCCCTGGTGGTTATTTGCGAAGTTTCCTTAACTTTTCTATGTCTACTCTGCAAATATTTTCTGCAGACGGCTACTACTCAATTTAAGCTCCAAAGTTTCAAAATTCTTGGAGAGAATAATGAAACACGCTATTACGTATTTGCCGTAATAAAGAATACATTTGTTTAACACTTTTTCCACTTGCATGTTATAATAAAACCAAAAGGGTTTATCCTTTACACTTATTTCACTTGACGTACCTAATATATAATTTAAGAATCATTGGTGACATATATTATAGACTAGAAAAAAATTCTTTATTACATGATTATGAGCATCACACTGAAGCATGGAAGCCTATAAATACACTCCAAAATTAAAAAGAAATTTTTAAATAGCAACAAAAGTACATATGTAAAAACAATTTCTTGATAGGTAGATTAAGAGTATGTGTAGTTTTTGTTCTGTACTTTCATAATTACAATCATAATAAATTCTTTTCTGATAAAATTAATTAAAGAAATATACATAAAACAAAATGTAAAAAAAATACAAAATGTGCAATATTATAAAAAAATTTGCGAATTTTGTAAAATAAAGTTGAAATAATAACTTTTTTCATTGTAAAAATAATAACTTGACATACTGTATGTTAAATATCATTCGGTCCTTTTGAAATTGACTAATATTAGTTACAAACAATGCATTTGTGTTTAAGGTTGCGACTTGTTTGATTTTTACCGACGGACAAACATCGTTAATTCGATTTAGCTATTGATTTTGAAGTGAGTTTTATATTTATGGTTGGGTATTACATCATTTTATTTATTTATTTTTTATATTACACTCGTCAAAATAAAGTGGAGTAATATTAAAGATGTTATTAATTGGTCAAGCTTTTTTTTTTTTTTAAAGAATTATCTATGTTCCAATTTTTGTTTAGTACAATGATATAAAACACAAATTTTAAACAAATATAATTAAAAAAAGATCTTGTGTCACAATTTTTACACATAATACTCCACTATGCAATATCTTTTAATCGAATTTTGATTTTAGAAATCCTTATGGAGTTTTTAATATAAACATCAACCATCAACCAACCACATCACATTTAATGCCACTGAATTGCTGCGATAGATTGTCATTATTACATATTTCAGTGCACAAATACAAAAAAAAAAAATAAATAATGAAAAAAAATCTGACATTTTTTATGCGTTTCACAATGTTCTTGTACTCGTACAACTATAAAAATATACATATAAAAAAAATCTAATTTAGTTCGCGTTTTGCATACAAAATATTTTTTATCGTTCATTTATCTTATAAAAGAACAACAACATCATTTGTTGGTGTGTGATGGCGTTAAAACATTCAAAATTTTCATCACATAGAATGAATGTGTGTGTTTACATGTTTTTTTGAGGGTGTGAGCATGTATGTATGTATTTACTCGTATGTATTTGTAGAAGTACGAGTCCTTGTTAATTTTGTTGTTAATAATGTCACGTTATCTATTGATTTAGCACTGAATCTATGAATTATTTATTAATTACAGCAATTGATGAGATTTTACTACAAATTTTTATTTCTATTTTATGCGCAAATTTGCAAAATGTATGTTTGTTTTCTTTTTCACGAAAATTATATATATGTTATATAATAATTAAATAATTTTCAAATATATATATATATATATATATATATATATATATATATATATGTATATATATATATATATATATATATATATATATAAGTAGGGATAATAAAAAGTCTATGAGGGCATTTCTTCAAATTCGTTTACTTACGTGGAAAATTTTTTAATCAACGCTATTTATTACCAATAATACCTTACTTTAATGAAGTACAAATCTGTCCATATGAATCCTAAAAGTCATTCGGCGTTAGTGTAATGGCGGTTTAAGACAAAAAGTTATAAAAATTGCCAACATTATGTTTTCAAGAACACTTAAAAAAAATTACCACACTTATATTATCTACATCAATATTTCTAAAATGAAAATTAAAACTGAAACGATATTTCTGATGGCACCGAAGATAATCGCAATCATAGTGATGTTTTAAAATTTCATTGAATAAATTTATTAAATTTTTGATTAATTTTATTAATTTTATTAAATTTGTTGCTATATTTTGTAATAAACAGTTTCATCTAACATATTGCTTCCTTTATGTTTTGTGCTTTATGTTCTTTTTTTTACTAAAATTATTATTTTGCTACTCACTCTATTTTTCTTGTCATTTCTTGTATCTGAACATCCAATTACATTTATATTGTTTGCTGGGAAACTTATGTTATTCATATGTTGCTATACTATTAATAACAATATTACTCTCGCAACATTATTACAAGAAAAGCTTTTGCTGTTTAGGATTGTTTATAAACAATTATTTATAAACATGGTATGATCGATGTAATGAGCATTAAATGTCATTAATTACAATTTAGTTGAGAATTTTTTCTTATAATTTTGCTTATTATCCAATACCGCATATAAAGTAACGCTAAAGAGAGGAAAGGTTTAAGAAAAGAAATAATCAAAATAGAAGATCTACCAAATATTCGTACATACATATGTCATTGCCAACCTAAACGAAAGTTACCATTTTATCTTATTTTCTTGTTATATTCTTTGACTGCATTTGGTGTCATCTAAACAAACTTATAATTAAAATTATACTTGGTTGTCATTGCACGCATATTCATACGAGGTTTCACACTTCTAAAATTCTATTAACTCGGCCATTTCAATTTTGCATCCACCACCATCAACTTCTTGAAAAAAAAACTCATCATCGAAGAAAAACTTAATTAAGACAGTATTTGAAAAAATATATAATATAAACCTTTTTAATAAAATTACAAAGTTAATATTAAGTCGTATGGATAAATTAAATTAAACGATATTAATAATCATAAAATTTCAAGTAAAAGTATTTTATCCATTCACGTAAAATCAGTTCCACAGTTCATATTGCTCGATTAATTAAATCGGTGACTACACATCCAAAGGTAACTAGAAAATCTGCTTATACCTATAAGTGTTCATTTGGTATAAATACACATTTGTTTTATAAAGGTTCGTCGATAATTACCAACACTTCTCTAGTAATATATCATTTGCATTTGCCTTTTTATTCCTGGAGAGAATAATATAGGAGAACCCCCACCAAAACCTGCTAAAAATTCTGGCAACAAAGAAATAAACTAAAACTAAGTGGGTAAAGACTTCAAAAGTTATATCATCCCAAAACACTCTCCAAAAAGTAGTAATACCTAACCTCATCGAAAGTGTAATTCTTAATAGTTTTCTTTTTCGAACAAATAGTTTCTAAAACACATACCAGTTAAATCTTTTCTGTGCTGCACAATTATATGAAATGTTTATTTAAATACTTAAAAACAAGAACTTTAATTCTGAACTATTTAAACTTGCTAAATTGTTTTAAAAGTACTTGGACTCATCACTAAAAATCCAAAGTTTAAAATATCTAAACGAAAAAAAGATTTTCATTTAAGGGAATTCAATCATTTATAAATTTATAATTTTATCATTTATAAATTTCATTATTAATTTTGTTTTAAATCATAAAGAAATTGGCAAATACAGTTTTACAAACTGAATAAGATCATACTCTATGTCAATAAGAATGATTAAAGAATGCCCATTATGATCATTAAAGCCAATTTATTTTAGTTAATTTTTTTTTTATTCTGTATCTTGGTAAAAGACAAAACCATGAAAAAAAAAAAAACAAAATAAAGAAAAGAAAAATTTCTTTTAATCTTTAAAAAAATCCAAAACATAACATTAATATATATTAAAAAACATTAATATTACTTATACATACTTATTATTTGGAATAAATTACACTAAATATTGTTAGGTGAGAGCATTATGTAAGCGTGAGTTAATGTGGTATTTTGTATCAGAAATTTGACGTAATTATATATTCATGAGTAATTCCAGCAACATCCGTTCATCCATTTTGAACTCCCCAATAATATTTTTATAAATGTATATACGTAAGCATGTATTATAAAAATCAAAGTGCATTTTGTAACGTGTTCATCTGCAACAGTGTTGCTGATCTTGTTTTGAGTAAATGTATTTAATTGAAAACTCATTTAACAAAAAAAAAAAAAAAAACCTTTAATTAATTTCGTTTGTTTATTTTTGCACACATCAACATCCATACGTATAGAAAAAAAAAGAAAGAAAAGATGTTATATCTTTATTTATACGACTGCATCAAAATGATTTATTTTGTTTTTTATCTAAATTGAATACAAACGTTGTTGTAAACGTTTTCGGATTATTGCGTTTTGAAGTTTAATGCTCTCACTATTTTTTTTATTCTATTTTATAAACATTTTGTGTAAGTATTATGTATATCCTATTTTTTTCAATCAATTAAATACGTAGATTCTAAAAGAAAAAAAATTTTAAAGTAATCAACTACTTTTTTTAGTTTTAAATAAATAGATGATTAAAATTAATGAAACTAAAAAAATTTTAGATCATTTTAATTTGAAATAAAGAAATATGTATATGAATTTGGCATAATGTCTAACTAAAACTTAATTTTAGTGTTTTCCAAGGTTTATTAGGGGTAGGTGAACATTTTAACGGGATCCTATATATAAATAACGTCATTAGGATACAGGAATGGGAGGGTATTGAGACATGCTCTTAAACAACATCTTAAAGAGCTAATTAAGGGTATAGTTTTAAAATATGTTTTTGTTAATTATTTTCTCATATACTTCTGACTATGTATAGGGAAAATTTTTATGTTTATAGTAGTTTTTGTTGCTATCTTTTGAAATTAGGGAGTCTAAAACAAACTATCTGTATACAAACCGGATTTTGTTTCATGAGAGGACCGAACTCCACTGCCCGACCGCTAGCTAGCTAATCAATGGCTCCCGCAGTCCTCTTTTGGCAATCTCTTAGAATAAAGAATATATATTTTTTTATTAGTAGTTTGAGATATTTTCTTCGTATTCATTACAATTTTTATTATTTCTGACAAACAATAATTTCTTTTCAATGATACTAATGGTCAGGATATGATCGTTTATCTTATGATAGCTAAAATTCGGGTGTTTAAAACTATTGTAAAAATTCCACTTTAAGTCCGATATCAACAACAAATGTACATATGTTACTTACGCAAGCATATATAAAATACAAACTAAAGGAGGTTCGATAAGTTTTATATTATTAAAAATAATCGTAACCACAAATTTGTTTAAACCTACCTTTCAGTTATAAGATTTAATACAGTGATTTATTAAAGATTACATTTGCGTATGAGTTATATTGAAAATAAATATTACGTATACGCTAACATCAACGAATATGGAACGAATTAAAAAAATCGTCTTTAGCCGAATAAAAAAGTAAAACTAAAATATTTGGTATTAAAATTTCTACCAATTTCAGTGCTAAAATAAACAAATTTTTCTAAGGGATAAATCAGTCTTAAAAAAAAGAAGAAAAATCACAATTTTTCAAAAATGATCAATCATTCTTTTAATTTTTGTATTCGAAAAAGTATTTTCTTTTTTAAAAATAAAAAATAATAAAAAAAATCAAATTTCATAAATTTTGGATGTACTTCTTTAAATAAAAAGTTTCTTAAAACAAAATTTTAGAATGAAAGAATCGACTGCAGTCATTTTAGTGTGATTTTCCTTAAGTTCTTTAAAACTTAGTTTTATCCAAATATTTTTATTATTTTTGTGAAAGTTTTCCTAAAATACACAAACACTGAAATTTGATTTAATGGAACTTATAATTCTACATGTTGTTTGTTTTCATATTTTTCTGAAAAATATTACATAGTGTCTTTTTTAGTAAAAGAAAGATCGTGCGCATATATATTAAAATTTTCTTTAAAAAATTCCAGTTGCTCCCATATAAAGAACACCTGAAATTAGGGTTGCCAAGTGGACTTGAATGAACTTGATTATTAAGATATTTAAAAACTTGTCAAGTTACAAGCTAACATTATATTTGTCAAGCTGAAAATAATTTGAAGCGCTGATAAAGAATATAATTTTTTTTGAAACCACACAGCAATAAAATTTAAATAATCTTAAACTCATACATAAATGAGGTATGTTAATCGTTCTACAAAAGAGGTATGTTTCAAATATAAATAAAAATTGTTCAAAACAAATTCATTACGATATGTATTATATCGTCCACTGTTTCTTCGAAGCAATATTCATATTCGTTTATATGATGTGTAATTTTGTGGTTAAAAAATTAAAGTAGTGCCGTCGATAAATATTCAAAAGCAATATTAATGGATATTGAAATATTTGTATTTGTATATTGTATTGTATTATTTATTTTTTCAAATACCAATTGCAAAAATCGAATGAGACATTTCTCTTGGCCTAAACGAATATTCTACGTGAATTCTTATTTCCGCAAAAAAAATTTATATATATATATATATATATATATATATATATATATATTTATATTCGTATAAGTTTCATATAAAAAATAAATGATTTTTGCAAAAGACGTTTGTCAAGTTTTTTTTTTTTTTTTTTTTTTTTTTTGAAAATCAAACTCGTTTTTCAGAAATGTCAAGTTAGATCACAATTTGAATCTGGCAAATACAAACATTAAAATATTAATATCAACTTTCCCTCAATTAAGTGCCATTTTCGACCCCTTTTTCCCTACGTGCGTAATTTTAAATAAATAAAAATCTTTTGGATAAAATAATATCCACTGAAGTTTAGCAATTATTAGTTTTTTCAAAAATACATTATTTTAATAATCACGCAATCGTGGTATGAAATTCCTAAAAATTATCAAACCTTATATTCCCAAAATTTGTAAATCCTTTTGTAAAAAAGACAAAAAAAAAATGTAAATATATATAAAATTTTCGAAGCCCATTGTAAGAATATTTTTCTGTTTTTTTTTGTTTTTTATTTTTTTGTTTTCATAAAAATAAATTAAATACAAACATTATACCAAAATAAAGTAAATATTCTTCAAAAAATATGTAAATTAATATATTTTAATAATATTTTTATTTAGATATCATCCAAATCTCTCTAACTTCATATAAATAATGCAATATAACAATTACTTAAGTATCACTATTATTTGTTTTAAGAGTAGTTTTTTTAACATTCTCTTATTCTTAATACTTTTCAAATAGAATTTCCAAAGTAAATATTTTGTATGAATAAATAAAACAGAAAATTGCATTAAAAATCTGATTTAATTTCAATTGTATTGGTTAGGAAAACAACAACAGAAGAAACAATAACAACAAGAAACAACAATATATTAAACTTTAATACTAGAAATAGAATAAGAGATAGATAAATACAAACATACTCATTCAAATACACAAGCACTAACATATATACAGACTGCTATGTGTATAAGTAATACTTAGGAAAATAAAAAGTAAAATAAACAAATAATTTTATAAAATACTCGCACATATAAATATTTTTATATGTACAAAAAATAGCAGTATGGAGTCCTTGCTAAGGACTCCACGCTCATATTTATAGAAACATAAGTAAAATAAAGGTAGGAGTGAGAGGCGTAAATACTTTAAAAGAAAAAAACCAACAAGTTTGAATTAAAAAAGTGTTGGCACAAAAAAATTAAAGTCACATACAATACTAAAAAACAAAAACAACCAAATTAAATGTTGTTTATTTTTTATTATTTCTCATTCTTATTTCTTGACTTCACTTGTTGAGGATAACGAAAAGGCAAAAAATAAATGTAAACAAGTATGAGAACTAGAAGCACGAAATAGTTGTTTAAAGGAAATGATGATGATGATGACGATGCTGCTGTTGTGATGGTGATGATGTTGGTGCTGGTGGTATAGCCAAAGTTAATGCTACAAGTCTGCATCAACATTTTGGGTAAATAAATGTAAACAATGAATTACAGAATCATGAAAGCAAATTGACTTTAATGCAAAAATCAAATATTTACTCAACATCCAGCATACAAACAAAGAGAAAATACAAGAACATATAAACCTACCATCATACCTACAGACAACATTTTAACAAAAATTACAAAATTTTAGCGAGTTTTTGGTATGAGGAATAGACAAACATATATATACATATATATATACATATATGAACATTTGACTTTTGCTGAAAATGCCTGTTGGCAAACGGGCGTGAAAATGGTATTCAACATATTGCCATAAATTCGTACATACATAGTAGATATGTACATTTAACATACTTAAATATTTTATAACCCCATTGGAATTTATTTTGAAGTTAGACCCAAATAAATATGTATATTAGAGTGTTCCGAGGTTTCGATTTATTGCGATTTCGATGCAGGAAGATTTTTCAAATGATGCGTACACAGAAAAAATTATGACAAATATTTTTTTATTAAATCGTTATTTGCCTTTGAAAAAAAATTTAAAAAAAATTTTTAATTTGAATACTTTGTTTTATTAGGTAAAATAATTTTGAAATCGACATAGAAACCAAATAAATAAAAGAAAAGTAAAAAACAAAAAACAAAAAGAGAGAAAATGATAGCTTCAATAAATATGATTTTCATTAAAATTTTTTGGAATATAAACAAAAAAAAAAAAAAAAACCCTTTGCTTTATAAGAAGATGTCCTCATAATTTGAAGACTCCCGGAGGTAAGTAAGATTAAATTTAAAAGATTCAATAACAATTTTGCAAATACTTTTATTTTGATATCTAAATACTAGTTATATCACATCAATATACATACTTAACCTCAAAACTGGCTTGGTCACAATTTTGGTCTTCCTATATTTTTTCATTAAAATAAGATAGTGTTGGAAGTGGAACTATATAAAGTCCAAAGATCTACATATACATTACAGATAAACATACATAAACCTGTATTTTTGAAAAAAAAAAATAAAAAACATTTATTTTAAAATATGTTTTTTTAATATTGACTTTATTGATTTTAAAATAATTTTATTTGAATATTTATTCAAGCTCAAAAATTTTGTTTACTGTTTTTGTTAAAAAAAATTGTTGAATTTTTTATAGTTTTCAAACATCATGTTTAAGAAATAGTATAATATTTTAATAAGAAACATTTTATTATTTCTTTCAATAACTCATTTACAAATTTAAATGTTTGGTTTTACTAATTTCGTGATAGGTCCGATTTCAGTAAAAAAAATTATTTGAGTTTATAAATTTATAAATTATAAATTTAGAATACCAAAATTAATTTTTTCTGTATATTGATGAGCTGAGCTCGTATATATATATATATATATATATATATATATATATATATATATATATATATATATATAAATATGTATATACAATTTTACCCATGCAATTTTACCTCTTGGAAGAATTTTTCAATGCATTCTGGTGAACAAAATTTTTTTTAATGACCATAATTACTACAAAGCAACATTTTAACATTTTATCCATAAAATCATCCCTTATGGACCAAACTTTTCTTTAATGTTTTTTCATAACAAACTCAAAATTACGAATATTTTCATACCAATTTCGAGACAAAACCCGAAACTCTTTTTTACAATAAGTATTAAACCTGTAATTTTCAATACCTGGTAGGTAACAATTTTTTAATATTTTTCTTCTTCAGTACGCATTGTTTCTGTGCTCTTTCTACAATTTTTTTCCAACGTGACAATCTATTTTACTATCTTTCATAAGCTCCTGAACAGAGTGAAAGTTTTGACGTCTTCTGATCATAAGTCTGTAGCTTTTTAACATTTGATAGTAAATTTTATACAAATAATCTTAAAAATATTTTCTTTAATATAAGCCAAATCCACTACCAAATTCTTCATATGAAAAAAATATGAAAAACCATATTTTTTTCCTGGGCTTCAATGGCATCGATTTGTTGTAGCATATTTTTGCATATTTTCGTCCTAACCTTATATTCTGGGCTTAGCAGTATATTTTGTCATATCTGCATAGAAAATCCATTTGAATGGCTTATTTTTGTATATTTTATACTTAAGGGCATAAATTTGCATATTAAAGAAAATTTCACTTTATTTGCATCCAACAGAATTTTTTACATAAATTGCCATTAGTGACATTTCCTTCTTACTGCCAACTATTTTTTACAATATTAGTAATTGCTAATAAAAAAAACAAGTTATATTTGTCCTAAATACTAGATTATTTAAATTTTATCCAGGAAAGATATTATTCTAAGGCCATATCTTTAATTTTAAGGGCATATTTTCCGATCTTTAAAGCATTTTTTATACGCATAAAATGCTTTTTTAAATATTTTTTAACATATTTTTAGTTGCCTTAGTTATTATATTACAAAAGATAAAATTATTTTTAAAATGTATAACATTTAAAAGGAATTCAGGGCAAGAAATTAAATAATAAATATAGTTCTTGGCATAAACTACCTATGGAGATAATTTTCTTAATTTGAACCATACTAATAGAACACTAATCGAAGTCAAAAGTTAATTTAGCGAGAGGGCATTCGGACGGACAAAATAAAATCATAATATAGTTTCATAATGATCCATAATAAATAGGATGCTGTTTTGTATTGCATTATCAAGTCTCTCACACATTTTTTTATGATGATTCAACTGTAATATATTTAAATATGCCTTTGGTCAGAATTTTTTTAAGTACTTTTTTTCAAATAACATAGATGAACACTAAAAAATGTATTGAAAAACGTGCTGACGATTTCGTATGAATACTCATTTCAATGACCAGAAAAATTTTATTTTTATCCTGTCACATCTCAAATTTAACCCATTAACAACCAAAGAAAATAGCTTCCCAAGGAGCTTCATTCTCTCGCTAAGGGCTAGCGTAAATTTATGTATTATGAATTATATAAAAAATCTGTAAAAAAATACATTTTTTGACTTCAGATCTTCCAATTTTCTTCAAATTAAATAGACATTTACACCTTGAAGTAAGATTTACACCTAAATTTTTATTTTTCTAAATTTTTTAAATATTCATAACTTTTTTAGTTGGAATTCGATTTCACTATAATAAAAAGCAATTTGAAGGTGATTATGTATCTCATAACTAAAAAAGTAACATTTTTTTTATAAAAGTGCATGTATTTTTGAAATTTGAAAATCGGGTCATTTTGGAATAAAAACCTCACCTACAAAACCGATTATATAAAATCTCATAAACAATAAAACATATAAAAAAAATTAAATTGTTTTAAAGCTGTGAAATTTTCTTTATTAAAAACATATATTACACCATGTTCCATATATGAATTTACATATTGGGGTAAGCTGGTCTCGGTATTTCGGCATAAAGGCAAACACTAAAATGGCAAGAATTGCCTTTGAGTTCCATCTACTGTTGCTTAATGGCGGAAATTTTTTTGGAAATTTTTTATTTCTTTGGTAGTATTTAAATGTAGAACCAAGCTCGTACAAATATTGCATATATATTTGCCTATAAATTTCAAACTTTACCGCGTTTTGTGGGTAAACTTTTTTAACAAATAATTCTCAATGGTCAATTCGACTATATTTTTTGATATTTGAAAAAAATGTATAGCCCTAGTGTATAACAGGGGTTAACATTAATAAAAAAAACACACACATAGCTCAGGTTGTGCTGATACTAAAAACCGCTATTAAAAGTTGTTTCGATAAAAATTAACCTTCCACACCGAAAGCAATTTCAAAACCATTTAATTTTTTTATTATTAATTTTGTTTTTTAAATATTAAAAAAAGTTTATTTTTCATACTGGTAATATTTTGTTCATTTCCAAGGGGTTCTTAAGTATTTCTTTTTTATAACCACTATAAAATAGAATGCTAAAATCATACTTGTCGCAATTTTTCTAATTTTGTTTAATTCAGAATATTTATAAAAATTCGCCAAATATAACGAAAAATTAACTCAAAGTGCATTTTTATATTAATGTTGACTAAAACATTCATTTACCATTAGATTTAATAAATAAAAAGTTTTAAAATTACAATGTTATCGCTTTTTATGAAAAAATTACATTATTGAAGACAATGCCAGTATTGAAACAATACAATCTTGTTTTTAATAAAAATAATGTGTGTGTATGCATTATATGAGCAAATTTAAAAAAGATTAAATACAAAACTGCAATACGTTTGGAGCGAAAACTTTTTTAACGGTTGTGAAAACTTAATATCGAGATCCTGTTGATTTTGATATTTGCAAAAATTGCAAAAAGTTGTTCCCCTAATGTACAACCTAAAACATATAAAACTATATTCGCAAATGCCAGATTTAATTGCTTTAAAATGAATTTCAACAGGATTTATATTTGCTCTAAGAAAAATAATTAAAAATTTTAATTATAAATTGCATTAGATGCAGGAATGCATTTGCAATTTTTCAAGTTGTAGAATTCACCAAAAAGTTTAAAAAGAATATTGTATCAAAATTTGACAATTTTATTGATATTCATATATAGCTTTATTTGGATACATATTTTAAATTTTTTTATAAATAAACCAAAAAATTTGTTTAAACAAATTTTAACGTTTTTAGTTCAAAACATAAAAATGAATAAATGAGTTTTTTTATGGGAAAATTTGTTGGTTTTTTTTTAGCAAAATATATTAAAAATACTACGCTTTTCGCTACAAAAAACTCAAATTTAATTGAAAAGAGGATTTTTCAAATAAAGGGGCCAACTGCTTCAACGCCTAAAAAACACTCCTTAAAAATTGTTTGTTTAATAAATATACAAATACAAACTTTTTATTAAAAAAAAACTACTAATTATAATTTGATTAACAAGAAAATTTTTTTTTACTAATAATATTTTAATTATTGCAAACATAAATATTAATTCATAATAGTTAACATAAAATACTACTTTTAATAATTAAACTTCTGTACTTTTGTAAGAGGTCTTCATTCGGACTCCAGTATTCCAAATCCCTGTGTAATAAATTTAGGACTCAAAGCATTGATTCACAAGTGTTGACTTTAAGTCAACACATATGAGAAAATTAGGGTCTACCTCTTCCCCTGTATCTATCCACACTATTTTGATTTCATCAATGCGATGCATAGATAAATCATAATGAATATTTGCTTTGCATGGGGGTACAGCCCCCCCTGCGCCAATTGAAAAATAAAATATCATATTTGAATTTAGGGCATCCCTTAACAGGATGATGCTGTGAAAATGCTAAGCAAATTGGTCCAGCCATTTGGGAGTTTTAAAACAGTAGGCGTAAAATGTGGGCATAGCATTCAATCAGGATTCAATATAGCCTGTAATATTTTCCAATGCAAGCACTTTCCATGTGTCAAATTTCATGTAAATAATTTTTTTTTTAAAGTAAACGTAAAATGTGCGCGTGATATCCAATTAAGATCTAATATAGCATATAACCTCCTTCTGCACTGGTACTATCTAAGTGTCGAATTTCATGTTTTATACCACAATATCTATATAATTAATTAACAAACGCATGTTTTTTTACCCTTTTGCTCTCAAATTATAAGTCTGATTTTAATAAAAAAATATACCATTCGAAAATTATTTTCTCATTAATTGTGCAGATTTTATAATAGAAGGCCAAATCAATCATTTGTTTACGAAAAATTTGGAAACATTCTCATAAATTTAATGTGACAATGCTGTGAGATGCGGTAGCCCGTCAAAATTAAATTTGTTTCAACTTTTTCTATGTGGACCGCGCATCCGCGTGGGAAAACAAGATCACCTGATTGTCGCCTTCTACCATTAGAGTTATAAACAGTAAAATTTGCTACTAATATATACAAAAAACTCACACATATGTGTGTGTATAAGCCTCAAACAAAAGAGCGTCTCAAATTATTAAATTCTTCCTTATTTTATTTCTCATATCTCTCATACAACTTTCTCAGTTTAATGCTGTGTAATTGTTGTTATTTCTTTACAAAAACAAACTAGATAAGTTCTAATTATATAACAGTGAATTAGAGTTTTTTCCACTTTTGATTGATTTGATAGTTGTAAGAGAGAAATGATAAAAATAGCATTTAAATTGCTCTGTTTATTTCTTTGTTTGAGTCTTACATAGTGTTTACATTAGAGATTTTTTTATCAAGACAAACGTCAAACTTAACGTGAATTTGTGGAAGGTGGCAACAGTTGCACAAAAACAACAATATTATTGTTTTTTATATATGCAGTTTGTCAACTGTAGCAACCAAAATAATAATCAGCTGTTTAACTAAGGTTATCTTGTGTATATTCGTAGTGATTTTGACGTTTGTTTTGATAAAAATTTGCCTCATGTAGACATTAGGTTATGCATAATGAGAAACAAAGCGGAAAATATAAATTTCTGGTTTGCTTTTTGAAAGATGTTTTTTTTTTTGTTTTTATGCCGTCTCCTTTCTTATTTCTAGCAAAAGGACATTTATTTAGATAAGGTGATTTTATTGTTCTTTTATTTTGGATATTCAAAACCAGGAACCGATATTATGACCTTTATCATGAAAGTCTTAGGATTATATTTTCACTTTAATATTATTTGAGACAAAATAACAGATACTTTTTATTTTTGTGAACATAAATAAGTGTTTTTAAGTCATTTTTTACTTTTGTCGAAGTAATATAAAAGTTATTTCTTGATTATTATTCATAGTAATTCAAAAAACATATAAATCGCTAAAATGGAAAAAAATGCCAAAATAAAAAAAAATCTCTAAAACAAGAAAAAAGGAACAAAAACAACAATTAAAAAAGTCGCAAAAGCAAAAAAGAGACGCTAAAAAAAACTGAAACGAAAAAGTCTGCAAACGAAAAAAACGCTAGAATAAAAAAATTCGTCAAAATAAAAAGTCACAAAAAATGTAAAACGAATAATCGCTAGAACGGAAATAAAAATTTCTAAAAGTAAAAATAATCGCCAAAAAAGAGGAATCGCCAAAGTGAAAAAACGCTAAAATATAAAAATCGCCAAACTATGGAAGAAAAAAAAATCGACAAATTGTAAAAAACAATCTGTATAAAAAAAAAATCCCCAAAACGGAAGAGAGTTATTAAAGTTACTTTGAGTTTTACTCGCCCTCTCATTTTTTAAAGAATTTTAGGAGAGAGAAAAGAGAGTTATATTGCCGTAAGGGTTTTGTTTTCGCATTTAACTATTATTTTTAAGTTGTTTACTTTATTTCTCACGAATTTTCATATTTTTTTTTTTTAGATAAACCAAGATCTATAACATTTTAAAATTGGTAAAAAATATCAAATACAGATTACACTTTCGGTATTTGATTAGTTACAACCGTTAAACGTTTCTAATGATATTGATATTTCTTATTAGATTTTTAATAAGGTTATATTTTCTAAAAATATGGTATATCAAAAAATAATTTCAGTTACACTAAACTTTTTTATTTCACTACGATAGGAATGGCGGAGCACCGCAGGTATAATCTAGTTTTTATTGGTAACTCAGAAACTATTTGAATAATCACCTTGAATTCCTCTGAAATATAATAAATATAATAGCAAAACGCATATATTTTTCTTGTATGATTATAAACCTTCATGATGACAAATTTATATTAATGTTTTATTATCACCAGGCCACATCTGCTAAATTCTTTTAATTTTTTGTTGAAATGTATTTTATTTAACAAGTTAGCTTTTAGAAAAACTTAACAATTTTTAAATTTTGAAACATTGGTGAGAAAGTCTACGTTCTTTTCTACAACTATCCTATACAAATGTATTAAATATCTTTATGCGATCGGTCCTGTCCCGCTGTTTAACTTTGAACTAAAATTTCATAAAACAACTTATAAAGGAAAAGTATCATTTGATTTATTTTATGATTTTCACTGCAGGAAGAGTACTGAGAAGATTTAAATTCCTTATATACGTACATATTAGGGTTATTGTCTCGGTTTTCCAAACGATTTTACAATCGTTTTATTTTTCGGTTTAAGTACTGTCGGCTTTTTCAAAATGTTCATTTTTTGAATGCTTCCTTTAAACACAAAAAACTGGTTTTAATAATAATATTTTATTTAAAACAAATATTTTTTATGAAAATATTTACTTCTGAAAAAAACGGATTAACCGGGTTTTTTTCGGAATTTCAAAAATAACAGCCGGTTTTTTCAAAATTTCAACTATTATAAATATTCGAAAAACAGTTTCTTGAAAAAGCCGAATAATCGATCGGCCGAGTACATATACATATAAGATAAATTGAATGTCTATTTTAACTATATTTCCTATTGTCCTATTAGCAATTTCATATACCCTGACATATGACTTCATATATATAGATGAATTTTTGGTTTTCTTGTTCTTCTTCTTCTTTTTTCATATTTTCAGCTAAAGTTTTGAAATCTTTCAAATTGCAATAGTTTAGTTTTGCACTCGTATGGTCTACAATATTTCCGGCGGTTTCTTTTTATTATTTGTTAGCTTTTTTTTTGTAATTCCTACTTTTTTATTTTCTAATATATTCTAAATTTCTTTTATTTTTCAATTCCACAAACACATTCGCTCTTACATTCACATACGTATTTGTATATTACTTATTTTACCATAACGTCATGTTTTTGAAAGTTATCTTTAATATTTCCGGCTGTACGTGCTCATGTGGAAATCGTTTGGCATCATACAAGCCACAATCGTAAAATTGTGGCTGTACAATTGTTTTTTCCTGCTTTCGATTTTTTGTTTTTTTTTTTTTTTTTGGTTTTTCAAATTTTCATTTCTTTTACGAGTAATAACATATATTTTGTTATTACACACTCTTTTATACGTACTAAAATTTTTATTTAAGTTTCCTCTAGTTGTGTGTTGGTAAATAATGGATGAAAATTGTTTAATTCTAGAAAATGATTCAGTTTTTGTTAGGAAAAATTTGATAAAGTGTAAAATTATTGCACTTAGTGATAAATGAGTAAATGGAGTTGTTATATATTATTATTAGAACTTGACTTTATGGAGGGTAAAATTAAATTTGTATGTAAAATGGTGTTAAATAGACTTTTGAGTAGACTTAATTGCAGTGTCGTTTTTTTATAAAAAGAAATTAAATATTGCAAAACCTATGGAGATTGTACTATTATAGCGTTTATACGTACCTTTTGCACGCAATTAAAAATATTGCATTATGAAAATTTTTCCGTATAAACAGTGACTTAATATTTCATTTGCAAGTTCGTAACTTACGAAAACAAATCTTGATTAGTGAAACTAATTGCAAATATAGTACACAGCATTGCCTCTTCCTTTTACGTTCATAAAATTTTCGATGATAATACACTCAGATAGATTTTAATAATACTGTGTTTATGATAAAAATGTTTCTGTTTAAATTTAGTAATTTATCACTATCAAAATTTTAATATGATTGACAACAAAAATATTGTATTTAGAGAATATTTTTCATGTAACAAAATTTTATAAAAATGCAAAAATTTAATTATTTCTATAATCATAAAATGTTGCCAATATTTTTATTTGTTTTGTGGAACTGTAAAATATATGTTATTAGAAGTGTTATGTTTTCCTTAAAGATAGAATTTTGTTTTTAGACCGTGTTTTGTTTTCCATAGCTATCGGATACACATTTTTATGTTTCAATTGAGATGTTTGTTAGTAAGCAATCAAATTATATGTGAAGAGTAAGTGTTTATGTATTTATTAAATCTTCGCGATTAAAAAACTGAATATTTGTAAAAATAAACTAAATAAATGCAAACGAAAAAGGTAAAAACTTAAAATTTTCAAGTTTCATTTTATACTACACTAAAAATTCAGATAATAACATAATTCTACTAATTCCATTTGCATGCAAATCTCTTTATAATCATTTTAAGTTTTTAAATACTCTTTAAACTTTAAATATGAGGATGTTTATTTTTTGGTTATCTTTAACGTTCTAACGCTCAAGACTGTCTCAGAGCATCTCTGCAAATCTTAATTTTCTTGAAAATATTTATATTTTAACTTTTTATCGTGTTCTAAACACTTTTTAAATTAGTTGACATAACAAACTAACTATCTTGACCTTAAAAATTCCAAAAAATTTATACTAGTTTTATTTTTAATTTTTAAATTGATTTTATAAATTTTTGCTACGACCGTGATAGTGTTAAATCATTAGAATCGAATTTTATGGTCTACATTTCCACAGAAAATATAAAAATACTGAACTAAGTTCCCAATAAAAATATTTATATGTAAGTAATTAATATGTAGAGAATTTATATGTAAATTAATATTTATATCTAATTAATAATTTTCTCTATTTTTTCTTGTTTGTAAAATGTGTAATGGACTTAACAAAAAATTAATAAAAACAATAAATTATGTATTTTATTTTAATAAATTTAGTAGGGGATACAATCAAATTATTATATGAAAAAATGGGATTATAATGTAATAAAATTGGCTAATAATATGATAAAATGGGATCAAAATATAAAAAACGCAGCTTAGTGTAATAAAATGGGATTATAAAATGATAAAGTCGAATTATAATATGATAGAAATCGGACGGGGTATGATAAAATAATTTCATAATATTAAAAATCGAATCATTAAAAGATAAAAGCGGATAAAAATATGATAAATATGGAATCATAATTATAATGTATAATCATTCTAATTTTTAACTATAATCATATATTCCAACCATAGTATGTTGCTTTTAGATCATATTCACCACAACCATATTTTTTCTGCGTGTAGTTGTATTTCCATCATCCTTCACGGAAATTCATTGCTTTATGCAATTTGCGTATAAACAGTGAGTTATTTGCTTGCAAATTATTTTTATTTGCAATAATCATGCGTATAAACTTAATATATAGCTTCCGGAGAAGTTTTAGACGTTTTCTTTAAATCGTTGCTTGTGTCTTACCTTATGGTATAAATTACTAATTATGGTATTTTAAACGGGTATTACGAGTAAAAGCATTTTTAAATTAAAAAAAAAAATACAAACAATTTTTTAATATGTCCGAAGCTAAGTATTGAGTACATAAAAAAAGCACGAGACTTGCAGATAAATAATAATAATAATAATAATAATAATAATAATAATAATAATGATAATAATAATAATAATAAAAATAATAATAATAATAATGATAATAATAATAATAATAATAATAATAATAATAATAATAATAATAATAATAATAATAATTAATAATAATAATAATGATAATAATAATTATTATTATTATTATTATTATTATTATTATTATTATTATTATTATTTTGCCGATTTATTGATTCATAACAGACAAATCATTCTCGGGATATGCTGCACTATGTGGTGTAACCTCATTAATTTTATCTCGAAAAAAGAAAATATTTATAGATATTGAACTCCATGATTGCGTGTATCCAACTTGACTGAGAAATCCCATCCCACAGATAGGGCAACAAAATTAAACTTCTGACTGACTGATTCATCAACAGAGCACAAACACAAAAAGCTAGAGAGAGAGATAAGGTTTAGATTGTAGCACATTCCCACATATGAAACGACAAAAATCCAATAAAAAAGTTTTATGATTGTCTTAATTTTTTTAACATAAGTATGTTATAAAACACTTCAAATAACATGGAAAATAATGCGCAATAATATAATTTATTTATTGATTGCGTTAACTAATAATTCTTAAAGAAAAATAATTGTTAAAGTACATTGTATTCAAATGACTGTAACTTTCCTTCGGGAACCATTTGTCAACATATATATTTTTTTTTTTTTTATTATTTAGCAGCACATTCAAAGTATATTATCTGAAATAACATATTTTTGCAAAAATGAATTAGCAAATATTAGATTACATAATTTTTAATTTAACACTTTTTATTTTAATGTACTGCATCTTCTGAATGTGGTCACTTTATTACATAAGTATTCAGAAATTTTCATAGTATTTATTTCATAAACAAAGTTTTGCGTTCGTTTGCATACCAAAAAATAGCGTTGTCATATCTGAATGATATTTTGACAATATAATGCTATTTATTGTAATTTATGAATTACTAATGTTTTACTTTATGCTTTTAGATTGAAGAAATATTTTAACTATAATGTTTTTGTTATGTAAATAAATATAAACGGTCCTGAGAGAATGAGATCCTATATGAAGAGACTTTTTGGTACTTTTTCGTTTTTTCCATTCTTATACTTCTACTATAAACATGAAATTAAACATATATGGTCCTAAGTGAATGATAATTCAAAAGAGGGGATTTTGTAATACCTTTTCATTCTTCTAATGGTACTTTTTGATTTTTTTTAATAATTAACCTACAAATATAAAACTAAAGATATTTATACATTCTAAAATCTTCAAGAGGGAACTCTTTGGTACTATTTTGTTCTGCAAATAGTACTTTTTGAATTTTCTATGATATTGAACCTGCAAACATGAAATTATACATACATGTTTTTTAGTTGGTAAAAATTCGCTACTGGGGTATTTTTTCTTTACACTTTTTCGTCCTTGATTGGTACTTTATGAATTTTCTGTAATAATGAACCTAGAACCAGAAATTAAAAAAACTTAGAGGGAATTTTTTTCTTCCAATGGTAATTTTTGAATCTTCTGTAATATTGAGCACAAAACCATCAAACTAGACATTAGTGTTCCTGAGTGAATGAGATCCTAAATGAAGTTACTTTCTGGTACTTTTTCGTTTAACTAGTTCATTTAGAACTTTCTATAATATTTACACTAGAAACATGAAATTAAAGATACATGGTCTTAAGTATGTGAGGATACACAAGAAGGGGCATTGTGGTAGTTTTCTCTAAATTCACTAAATTGAACTTTTTGAATTTTTTGTAACAATTAATCCGAAATTAAGAATATACGGCTCTATCTTTTAATCCAAAAAACGCAGAGACAAAATTAATCACATTCTTCTCTACTAAAAAATTTATAGAAATAAATCATTTCGTACATAAAAAACTGAAAATGAGTTTTTATTACGAAATTATTTACTTCAATTAAAATTTTTAGGTTTAAATGAAACCTAAATAAATAAGATATCACGAACGTTGATGAAGTGTGCAGCGGCACAGAAAATACATATTGCATTCTGCTGATGTCTAAAAATACGAATTCCATCCTGCAGATGTCAAATTATATTCCACAAACTCTGCTATAGTCCATAAACTACTGCCAAATAGAAACAGCAAAGCAATTTATTCTGTTTATTTTTTTTTTTTTTGAACTGATTTTGCTCCAATCATAAAAATGAAAATATTACTGAAGTGAAAATAATTGATTTTTTGTATAAAATACAATTATTTTTTAATCAAATTAATTACTTTTATGATTAAAATTTTTCCTAAAATCAATTAATACTTTTATTGTCACAATTCAGTTATTAAATAAATCTGCCTCATTGCAAAAAGCTTTTCTTAAAATTAATACAAAATTTGATTTCGTATATTAATTTATCTTTATATTTTATTATAACTTACGTATATTTTTCAAAGCTCAAAAATATCAGAATATTTTTGTTTTTAACATATATCTCTCATAATCTATGATATTTGGCAATTTTAAGGTTTATTTGTTTTTTTTTCCTAAATGATTATATTTAATTTTAAAATTTTCTTCATTCCTTTTTTAGTTTATAAATTCTTAATTGTATAAATCATTAAAGTTATTAAATTCCAATAAAAAACAAATTGACAAATTTATATTATGTAATATATTTTGTTTTTTTTTTTTACTTTTTGAACCTACGAACGTTTAGGATGTAAAAAACTATATTTTGGTACACTACGAATCTTCTAAACCAAAAAAAAAAAAACATTTAAATAAATTTGAATTTCTCTAAACCCACATGTATATATAATTTTAATTAAATTATATTATAATTATTTTTTTCACATGATGGAACAACTTCTTCTCTTAAATTTCAACATATATATTTACCTTTAAATTTGTTATAAAATTAACTTGAATAAAATAGTTTTTAATTAACAAAGCTCATTATATTTAATAGAAAGTGTTCATTTTGAATAGAAAGGAAAACCAAATAAAATGACAGAAAAAAAAATTTTCAAAAGCAAAAATAACAAATGTTAGAAATATGAAATACACTCAAGCCGACCACAAACATTATATAATAATGTCAACATATTTCAACCAAACAAAAAGAAAAAAAAATAAATTAAATGAAATAAAATAAAAAGGGGAAAACGTACAACTATTGCCACTAGGGTATCCATTCGAATAATGTTAACCCAAGTAATTCGAACAATTTTATACTAATAAATGTTCGAAGAATTTAAAAGTGCGACGAATAATTTGAACATTTCGATGTCAAATATCGAAACAAAATGAATAATTTTCTTTTTTGATATTATACTTCTTATAGTCATATTCTTAACTAAACTCAACCCAAAGAGAGTAATAAATACGGTAAAAAGTTAAATCAGTTAAATTAACGAAAGATCGTCAATATGATTAATTGATTTAGTTAATTGGAAGTTAGTTAATTTGAACATTTTTCGTTAAATTTAATTAAAAATTATTCGTCAAAATTTTTTTTCATATTGAAGAATATTTATCAAATTTTACTACACTATTTTATTAATTCTACTAAATATTAGTTGAAATGAATAAACAATTTATTTTTCTTCTAATTGATGAATTTTTATTAATTTTAACTACTAAATTTTATTAAATTTGATAAAATCTTGTCAATGTTTTTTAAACCCGGTGGGAAAAATAATGTATAGTAATATATACATTACATCCTATCGTCGAAAATAAAACAAAAGAGATATTATATATATATATATATATATATATATATATATATACAAATATATATATACGTACATATATATAAATATTCGTTTTGCAAAACAAATAAGTATATTTAATGTATGCATAACAAACACGTCAATTTTTATAAAAAAGAGCTGTTGTAGATCCCTGCAGTTTGTGCCATTCAAGAGTTTGCACATAAATTAATATTTTCTGCATGACCATTATCTATCAGTGAGTACTTTCTATTTGTTAAATATGTATATCTGATATTATATAAATTCACACTTATTTTCCACTAGAATTTATTTATTCTTACATATTCGAACAAAAATTTTAAACAAAAAATAAGTATATAAAGACCCAGAAATAGGTGCATATGATTTTTTATTAGTCGTTCAACTAATTTGCGTTTTTTATATTGAAAGAATTTCTTCAATTCCACATGTAATTCTTCAATTCGACTTAAATAACTTAGTCAATTTCCGACATTTCTTAAATTTTAAATGAATTTTATAATATTTAGTTAAATTGAAGAATTTCGTTCAATTTGACTGAAATAAATTAGTTATTTCTACCAATATTTCATCCATTCTACATTACTTTAGTCAATTTGAAGAATTTTATTCAATTAGTTAATTTTTTCCACATTGAAGAATTTTTATTAAAATGATTTATTTAATTGTATATATATCTTACATATATATATATATATATATATATATATATATAAATTTTTATTAATTTTAACTAAACTATTTGCTTTAATTAATATATGTATATATATATATATATATATATATATATATATATATATATATATATATCCTTTAGATATGCTGAAATTAATATCATATTTTTATTGGACCTACTCCTACAATTCTCATTTTATCATTGCTATATGATAAGCTAGATGTTCACACATAGTTTGAGGGCTTCTACTATAATAGCTCTTTATATATACCAAAATGATTTAAAATATCGCATTTGAATTCAAGGATAAATAGGCTGATGCTGCGTAAATTTTAAAAAAATCGGTTCAGGTGTTTGAGAGTTTTAAAAAAGTGGGCGTAAAATCTGGACGTGACATCCGATCAAGATCCAATATAGCCTCCAGTATAAGCACCATTTGTGTGTCAAATTCAAGTAAATAAATACATTGAAAAAATATTTTTTTAAGTAAGCGTAAAATGTGGACATGACATCCAATCGAGATCTAACATAGCCTGTAACTAAATCTGGCACTGGTACTTTCTGTGTGTCAAATTTCGTTAAAATCGGTTCAGCCACTTCAGATTTTTTTTTAAATTTAGTGTAAAATGTGGACATCCGATCAAAATTCCAAAATAGCCTATAAATACTCCAGTGCATTGATACACAAATAAACAAAAAAACTTACATCTCATTTTTATAATATATATATATATATATATATATATATATATAAGGACAATTCGAACAATTCGAATATTTTTTAATGCGTGATTGAATAATTCGAATAAACCAAAATGCCTTATTCGAATTATTCGTTTTATTCGAACAATGGAAAATCGAACAATTTGAATACTCTAATTGCCACTGAGAACATTGTGACATAAAAATAATACTGAAACCACTAAATACCGCACGTTCGGTCATGTGTATGAGTGTTTATTTACACATAAAGTATACGCACTAGAGACTCTAAAAAGTACGTATTCTGGCAAATATACATACATATGTTTGTGTTACACAATGATACATACACGTGAGTACGTAGCGTTACAGTTAAAATGAAAAAAATACTTACACTTCAATATTCTACTCTTATATTAACAAAATAGAAATTATATGCTATTTTTCTTAACACAACTTTTGTTGAAAACAATTTTCAAAAAGGTAATATTTTTTCCAGTAAAAGTAAATATACACTTAATAATGTACGAGAATGTAGGTGTATATCATATAAAAACACATATTTAAAACACATTTGGGGCTATATATTATAAAAGTTTTTAATAACGGCCCAAAAAAGTATATTCCACTCTTGATATAACTTGTTTCAAGCAATAAACATTGCTTAAGGGTTCTTATTTATTTTGAAATTTAATCGAGCGCATCAAAGTGTTGAGCAAATGTAAGAAAAATTATTTTCAGCATCAGTTTTTTTTTTTTTTTTGTATGAAGTGAAAAGTTTTTGCCTCACTTATTATTGTTTGCAAATTTGTACTTATGGTCACACAGTGGATAAAATTAATAATTGTAAACAAAATTAATAGAAATCATAAAACAAGATTAATACAAGTATTAACATACGCTCTGTGAAGATTGTAAATATTTTTAAAACTTGCGAAAGTTTACAAAAATTTATTTTATATATTATGTATAAATATTGCAAAATATTAAATAATATATTACCTGCGAAAGTAATCAGGCATTATGGAAACGAAAATTTATCACGAAATATAATTATATCATGCTGAAGTTTCATAATTACATGGAAAAGATTCATGAATGTTATCAATATTATTTATAATCGTCATATTTCAATAAATATTTATCGCGTTTATTATACACATAGGTTTCGGAGTTATTATATCAAATGTTCTGGTATATGAAAATTTTCATATTCATATTAAAAAAAAAAACTAGTTAGACAATTTTTTAATTAAATGAAAATATACTACTTATTAGTACGCTTTTACTAATAACTAGAGAATACATCTCAAGCTTTCCCGTCCCCGGATTCCCATGAAATTCGCCATTTTTGGTTTACCTTTTTCATTCAGGATTCTTGTAAATTTTAAAAGCACTAAAATTTGTAAAAACTGAATTTAAAAAGAAAGAAAACTGTATCTTATTTAGAATTTTATATGTGTGTTTTTAGGTGTAAGTTGTTAAATTATTAATATGGGAAAATTCCAAGTGATTGCTTTTCCTAATGGCTTTGATTACATTGTCTAATGAATGACTTGCAGTGGTATTCAAAAAACACTTAATGTAGCTTTACTATCCATTGTGAAGCAAATGTATGTAAATATATTCATATATGTATGTATTCATAAACGGTGATTTCCTTAATTGACCTTTAGTAAATCATTGTTAACTTGAAGTAGATTCGAGCATACTTTAAGATTATTATTTTTTTAGTTTTTTTATATTCATGTGTAAATTTTTGATTAAAACATTCGTTCCAAAATTAAAAAATTCGCTTATATATATATATATATATATATATATAGCTATTTAAAAATGTATAAACTGAATTCCGGGACAGAATAATATTTGCTGTACAAATGTTTAATTTAAACTATTTTGTAATAAAATTATAAAAATAAACAAAAATTGTGTATTAGTTAGTTTGTGCTTTAAATATAAATTATTATTTTTTTAATACAGTTGTTATTTTTTTAAAGACTTAATATAATATAACTGGTTGAAACGATCTTTAAAAAATCCATAAGATAAGTCACAAATTTTGTCTGCAAAATTGATATTATACTAGATTTGTCTTCATCAAATTTCATGAAATATACGAAAAAGTTAAGGAAAAATAAGGAATAACTCCTTTTGGAAATTTCGAGATGGCATCATCACTTCGTCAGATGGTTATTTTTCAATTATAACACCCTTGCAATAGTAATTTTCACGTATAAAAAATCGCTATGTGCATGAAACTAGAGACCATATATCGTATATCGCATACAGATTTTAAATAAAATGGATTATATCATTTCAATACGGATGCCGAATGTAAGAATAATCCTTGCAATAATTTTTATTCAAATGATTTTAAAGAAAAAGTTTATAAGATATAAGTTTGAAAATTATACTCTTTAATTTTTATTTTTAAATAAATTTTAAAATTTTTAACCAAATATTTAATATTTCTTAACTTTTTCTTAACTTTTGTGCTGCAACATTTACTATAAGTATAGCTTATATATTACTATAGCTATACTTAGCTTTCATTTAACACCCATAATGGGATAATAATATATTCGAAAATATTTTATAAATTAAAAAAATTTATTTATAAGTTTTAATAGAGCTTTGTAATCAGATCAGGTTCCTTTTTTTCTGTACATATGTATATCATCCTATTTTAAATGTATATCATGCTAATGCAGAAATCCACATCCGATATGCATCTCAAAGGTATACGGAACATCAAAATTTTTTCCCGCTTTCCCGGGAAATCGAAATTAGAGCATTAGTTATAGCATAGAGAATCGTAAAATAAATAAAATTTAAACGTGTAGAGATATTCAAACGAAATTTTGACACAATAAAAATTTAGCCTTAAAATAAGGGAATTAAAAAATAAGAGGCGTCCGTGAGAAAATATTTTTTTGTGTTTACCCAACATATTTTGGAAAATTGACAAAGTTTGGATAAGATATGTGGCGAGACCGTTGCCCCAAGCGCCTTCGGGTTTACTTTACATGCATCTGCATTAAGATTCTTTCGAAAACATTAAAAAAATTATATGAGCCAGAACAAAAAACAAATTCTATAAGTAAAAAATATCGCCACTTTCAAAAAAAATAACCCAAAAAATTTGAAATATTTTTTTAAAGTTCCAAATTCAGATTAATATAACTTTTTATCGAGTCTATATATTTATATAATACTTGCAGCAATATTGTTAAGAATTTTGTAAGGAGTCCCATGAATATTAACTAAAAAATATAACCTAAAAAAAGAGGATAAAAATGGGTGAAAATTTTATTTCGATCTAAATATCTGTTAAACTAAAAGAGATAATCTAAACATGTAGTAATCTATAAAAACTATCTATATGTCAAATTTTTTCTGTCGAATCATAAACGAATGTTTAGCGATTTAAAAAAAATACATTCGTGATCGATTTTGGAGGTCTATGATTCGCTAAGAATCTTTACTCCTCCAAATCAAGATGCACTTCCCCTATGGCCAGGTGAAACTTTGTTGAGTTATAGAATTATAACCAACAAAAAAAAGAAAAAATTTGTTTTCGATTCTAAAGTCACATATTTAACTCTTATTTGTATAATATTCCAACATTTTTTTTTTGGTGAAAATTGGCAAAAAATTTAATCGGTTAAATTTTTTTATTGTTACAGCCGCTCAAAATCGACAGTTTTTAATCTTTTGAGAAATTTATCACTTTTGGAAAAAGATTGTATCCATATGATTTTATCAATCATTTTTTGTTTTGTATCAAAATTTTAAAATTAAGTTCATTCTAAATAAACTAATATATAGAAAATTTTTGGCTTTTTATTTTTTAGGCGGTTGCACTTTTTAATAGACACTATATTTTGGCAATATTTCTAAATTCAATGGAACAGAACTAAAAAACTTACAGATTTTTATGTTAAATATTAACTGTGTGACTTCAACTAGATAATACTCTTCCTAATTTAATAAAATTTGCCTGCCTTTAACTGCCACTCGCAATTTTATTTGCGACTTTTGTTTACAGAAAATTCTCAAAATATACAAAGTATATATGTTTAAATATTCATGACATTTTAAGTTGAAATGATCCGATGTTACTGAAATAAAGCGAGCGAGAAGGTAATTATGTTTTCTTTAAATTTAATAATTAAAAAATAATATTATTTAAAAGATTTATAAAGAAATTGTTAAAATATATTGGAAGAAACAAAATTTTGTTTTTTAAATATTTAACTTTTTGTAATTTTACGTAAAGAATGTGCAACTTTAAACATATAAATCAAAATACGTAGATATCCTATTTTAGTGCTTTTAAAAACATTTTAACTATGCTTCAACACATTTTAAGCTAAGTTAGTAAAAAATGCAAAATTAAATAGAAATTACGTTAGATGCTCTAATGCAATTGTATATTTTTTAGCACATGATTTTAGAGAATTTCTTTGTCAAAAAATTTTAAAGAAGATATGGTATTAAAATTTTACGAGTAAAATTTTCCTCATTAATCTTACGTATTTACGTTTCGGCTTACATTTCTTTTATTTTTTTTTTTTTTTTTTTTTTTTTAAATATAGAAAAAAAAATTAATTTTATATTTTTTGTCATAAAAACAAACAGTCTAAACACAAAAATTAAAAAGTCGACTTTAAGCCCATAAAGTTGACTATTATTTCAAATTTATTACCGTAAAACATTTTGCAAACTAAATTTCAAAATTTCGTTTTAAATTGAAAAAAAGATTTTTGTTTTTTATCGTTTTAAAAGCTTATGAGTATTTTGCTCTTATAATTTCTTAAAATTGTTTTTTGTTATTTCTATTCATGGAAAAATATTTAAAAAATTTTAATGTATGAGTTTTAAAAAGCTTTTAAAACAGTTTTTTAAATATTTCTTATGGTAAGAAAAAATAAAATTGATTTTAACAAAAATTAAATTTTAAATTTCTTTTGTGGTCAGGCTGAAATTTTTTAAAATAAATGAGTTTTTGTATCAAAAAAATTAGTTAGCATTTTTAATAAAAAATTAATAAAAATACGAGAAATTACCATCACATAAATAAAAGCTTAAACTGAATTATTGAGTCAATTTACCAATTTGGTGAATATGAAATTTATAAATATTATATTATTATTCAATAATTAAAAAAAGGTATAAATACATTTAAAAAATTATACTACTCTGAAGTTTATCTAACATATTAGGAAATTATAAATTTGGGAACATATATATTTTTCCATGCTAAAATAGCATAATCTTATAAATGAAAGCTAGTTGTGCCTAATTGTAACCCGATATTAAAATTATTATGTGATTTATGTTTTTCAAGTGAATTTCGGGAAGTGCTATATATAGCGTATTGTGATCAAATGAAGTTTGGTAGAATAATTTATGGTTACCAAAAATGTAGTATTGCTAAATGTTATTAAAATCTGACTATGTGTGTCATTTACCTCTATTACAGCAAAACTTTTGTATGGGAACTAAGTGAAATAATAAACCGATTATAACCAATTATAGTAGAAAATTTTCTTGTATCATAAAAAAATAAAAAATAAAATAATAAAAAAACATGCACACCAAATTCCATTCAAAAATTTTCAAAATTGTGAGCTGGAGATCTAAAAAATACAAAAATATATCAAACATTTGAAAATGGTTTAAAAACGAAATTCCAAAAAATTCACAAAATGTTAAAGTATGACGTTCTGATCCTTTAAATGTATGTAAAAGTTATGGATAACTCGGAATTTTTATTTTACTTTTTTAATGATAGTAATTGTTGTATACTAGCGTATAAGCCTGCCAATACCAAGAAAAATATTATAATAATAAAAACATTGACAAAATATATATATATATATATATATATATATATATATATATATATATACAATATTTCCACACTTTTCCTCTCCATAATCACTGTTAAAAGATTTGAAGCCGTTAGAATTTGATAGGATAATAATGCTTAAAGTTTTTAATTAGTAAACTTTTTAAAACCAAAAAAAAAATCGGAATGATTGCGCTCCCTCATAGAAAATTTAAACTTCTTAAAACCAAAACCGACTTTAAAAATCGCGTATCTCCGCTCCCTAATAGAAATTTCAAAATCTAGCTTCGTTAGGATTTGAAAGATAAATAGTTTAATAAGTAAGCCGAATTTTACGTCGTTGTCTGGGAAGTTCAGAAAGCTCTGGAAATAGAAAACATGCTTAGAAAATTATATATATATATATATATATATATATATATATATATATAGATTTATAAATTGTCAATTTGACCGCGTGAAGACTGTGTTTTTGTACAAAAATCTTACACTAACTTTTAACAAAATGTGCCATCATAAATAGCAAAACCTCTTCATTTTTATTATAACGTCAGATGACATTTTCTGAATCTAATAAATATTTGCCATAAGAAAAGAAAAGTTTTATTCATTTAAAAGTATTTAGTTTTTCTTACACTTTGGACTTCAGTCACAATAAATATTGCGAACAAACATTGTATAGAGCAATGTCCTTTTTAAAGTTATATAACGTTATATATCATAAAATGCATTTTTTATTTTTGATTTATTGCCAATTGTCTCCATATAGTTGCCTTTACGTACTTATAATTTTTTGCATTTCCATTATTTTTGATATAAGTAATGCTTTTTAATGATATTTTTTCATTAATAATTATTAAAAAAATAAAATAATGATAATATTTAGCGGAAGTTTTCGTAATTTTAAACTTTTTTTAGTTTAAATTTATAGTTATACCAATGTTCTATTTGGTAAACATATTTTTTCGTAATTTTTAAAAATATCATATTTTATGACTTTCAGAATAAGCTGTGGAGATTTTTATTTTCATTATTTAAAATTTTTTATTAAATCAACATTAAGTTAATTCGAAAGCATAGAAATATGTTTAAGAAAAATTTAGTTTTTTCTTCAAACAATATTTTTCCAATAATTATAATTAGAAATTTATAAATTTGTTTGTAATTTCATTACCATTAGTTGAAAAAATTATAATTGAAAAAAATCTGTATCATTAAATGTTAATTAAATCTTTTCAAATAATGGTAATTAAAATTCAATGCTATTGAAAAATTCCCATTTAAGTTTTTTAAGTGGACTTTCTACAAAAAATTTTTTTCAACAGGACACTCTACTCATTATGGTTAAAAATATTTTTTAAACAACTCTTCACTCAATTACATTTTACTGATCACATACAAAATTTTATATATATATATATGTTCAGAATTGTGCAAAAAATAAGCAACACCCAAAACCTATTAAAAATAAAAGTTTATGTTCATATTTATTATACCCCAAACCACCATAGGGGGGGGGGGGGGTTTATTATGCGTTTGTGCTGATATTTGTAACGCACAGAAAAAATCATCCAATACCCACCTTAAAGTATACGAATCGACACAGAATCACTTTTTGAGTCGATCTAACGATGTCCGTCCGTTCGTTTGGCTGGCTGGACGGTTGGCTGGCTGTCCATGTAAACCTTTTGCACAAAGTAAAGGTCGCAATTTTGAAGATAATTTAATGAAATTTGGCACGTATGACTTTCATGACACAAGGACAAAGCCTGTTGAAATTGGTTATTTCACCTAGCCCTCATACAAATCTCCTCACGGAAAGGGGTTTAACGATCATAATGCCTTAAATATAGTAATCTTATAATGAAGTGCAAGGAAGATGCAAGGAAGTTTTGTATAAATATCAATCTTTGTGCCAAATTTCATGAAGATGGATCCATAACTGACCATAGCTCCCATATAAAACCCTCTTTCTAAAATCACTTAAACTTGCATAAATCACATACACATGATAGTAACAGGTTTATATTCGACACAAATAAGTTTTATATAAGTGGAAATCATAGTGACAAATTTTATGATGACCGCTCCATAATTTACCATAGGTCCCATATAAGCCCACTTTCGGGAATCTTCCTAAAGTGCATAAATTCATCTAAATGTTAGTATTAACGTAATATTCCGTATTCGTATATTTTATTTTACACTTAGTAAAATTGACCACATGTCTAATATAAGACTCTTCCACGAATTTCGATGGACATGCACAATGGTGTGGGCTATCATATCGTCGGGCTTGACCGACTACATCTTTCTTTATCGTTTTTAAAAATGTGATTTCTTTTTGTAAATATTTTATCTACGTTTTAAAATAAGTTTACATTACTTACAGTCTGACAACTCGCAACAATTGTCAAGGTTATGTACATTATTACAAAGTCGTAAAAAAGAGAATAGTTGTCTCTGCAAATATTTTATCACTTATACGCCTTTGTTGGCATTTCAATACATACTTAAAACAGACATCTAAATAGATGAATGGGAAAAACTAAATAATTTTAGTTAAAATTAGAAAAAAAAAACAAAATGCATATTAATTAAAAGCAAACAATTTTATTTAAGAATAATACAGTAAAATAAACATTTTGAATAGAACGTACAGATCGGAGAAAACACTTGTTTCATTATTAGAAAATGCAATACAAAATGTTATGTGTGTTTAAAATTTGAAGAACTGTTATTACTGAACTAAACAATAATCGTCTATGTGAATGATGAAATAATAAATGTTGATTTTTAAAATTAGTATATAACACTATGCGACAAATTTTGTTTCATCAAATATTGCCTCAATGATTCCAATGCGAAATAAAATATACATCAGATTAATTAAATCTCCAAAAGGGTTTTCAGAGAACGCATTTTTCCAAAAAATTAATTTTCCTTTTATTATGATATTTAAAGAGGATTACGTTTCCTTTCCAAAGCCGTAAAAATCAGTGAAATTGGACTTCAGCTTCAACAGATATTGAAATATTTTTTATTGAAAATATAAATTTGTGAAATATTTTGATTTTTGATAGAATTAGAATCGTGAATAAAACAGCGAATTTTTGTCATCTGAAACAAATAAAATGTTTTATTGGTGGTATAAAGTGTGTGTATGCCAAATATGAACCAAATTGGAACAACAAAGGTCATTTCACATTTGATGTCTTATGGAATTCATGATATATTAAAAAGCACTTTGAAAAATTTAAAAAAAAGGATTTAGTAATATATTTAGTTTTAAAATTAGCCATAATATGCTGGAATAGAACCATAGGGGCTTGATGATTTTAACAAAAACGAGAAATCTAATAGTTAATATTAAGTATTTAACCCTTATGTTTACAACCGCATTCCCGAGTATATTTTTCATTTTGAAATACAATATTTGAGTTGTAAATATCACATTAACTTGAAAATTCAGATATTTAAAAATAATATTGTTCACTGTAATATTTTGAAGAAAAAAATTGTAGAAAACTGTTTCAAATTTTTAATAGGGTCCAGTCCAGAGCCTTCCAAATTTGGTTGTAAGGATGTATATAGTTTTTTTTTTTTTTGTTTGTTAACTTAGAGTTTAATATATTAAAGCTGTCAAAAATTCCTTATCAATCTATTTACAGCATAACACGAAATTGACATTCATCTTGTTCAAAAATATACTTGTCCATAATGAAATTTACATGAATTTGCACTACAGTTTTTTGTTATTTAAAAATATTTCCCTTTTTACGTAATACTACTATAAATTGAGAGAGTATTATGCATTTCAACTCACGTTGGGTGCAGCCTAGCTTAACCTTATCGACTTCTTCGGCCACTTGAACTAATACGACAGGCAAGTAAGTATTATATCATGAATTCCACGAAAGAATACATAGAAACAGTGTTGACACTTTAGCATTATTTTCTGCTCAATTGATCCGAAAATTGCATATTAAATTTGAAAAATTCTGTTAAATGCTTTTGAGCAATTCATAGTTAGAATATATATATTTGTATATATATATGTGCATATATGTATATATATATATATATATATATATATATATATATATATATATGTATATATATATAATATATATTTATTTATTTATTTATTTAAATTTATCCTCTGTGTTTTATAACGTGCCCCAAATTATTACGGTTCTACTGATGACCGTTCAAGAGCTGTAAAAATGGTATTTTTTTTGTTTTCTCATTAAAAATAACAAACAGTATTTAAAAAAAATCTAAAAATAGGATATTTTGTGGAATATAAAAATATTGTGGTCATTTTGGATATGTTTTATATACCAATGGACACGTCTTCTAAATATCTTTTAAATGATAGCACATTTTCTCTATGTTGTTTTGGAAGAAAATAGAAAAATTTGCAAAATAATAATAATAAAATAACAATAATAATAATAATAATAATAATAATAATAATAATAATAATAATAACAATAATAATAATAATAATAACAATAATAATAATAATAATAATAATAATAGTAATAATAATAGTAATAGTAATAATAATAATAAAAAACTAAATAAATTACACCTGTAAAAGGTCATCAGCAGAACTGTAATATTTTGGTAAACATCATAAAATTTACTATGGTTAATTTTTAGGGGGGGGGGGGGGGGCGATCAAGAAAAACAATTTCTTCAGTGAGTCGTCTTAATATTTATGGATCTGTTCAAACAACATTATAAATTTTATTAAGCAAATTGTAAAATATATCAAATATTTAACAAAAATCAAATATAATTTTTAAAATGCTTGAAATGAAATATGTCATATGAGAACAATATTAAATATTTTCTTATAATTTGAGTTATCTATAAAAAAAAATTCAATTTAAAAAGGGGATATAGCCAAAACAATGTTTATTTTAAATCTTGTAAAATAAAATAAAAACTATATTAATTTCATTTAACAAAACGATAATGTAAAATATTGCTTGCAATATATGGTTATTTTAATAAGTGTATTAAAATATATATTTGGTATTAATAAAAGATATACATATGTATGTTTATTACTATTACATATAAGCTATATAGACAGTAAAGAGCCTCAAGAAAAAAAGTTGCAAATGTACCCCAAAATATTACATCTAAATGTTTAAATTCACGTGAGTCGGACTATTTTCAAAACACCTCTAAAAATATTTCATTCAATATCATTATCAAGATTTTCGTTAAAAGAAAATTAACTTGTACTAAGGCCTGGAATATTCATTTAAATACTTGTTATGTATCTTTTCAGTCGCGGAATATTAGGATTTTGATAAAGAATTTTGTCATATTTTATTTACTCAAACACATAATTTTATATATTTCGAATATTTTTCTACAAAAATTGGGTTTTAATGTACCATTGGTATGATCTATCCTGATACTATTGGAGATTATATATAATTAACCCTTTAAGAGCAATTGTATGCATTTTGTTTCCAAAAGCCCAAATTAGCAACTTTTAAAAATGGAAGTATTTATTATATTTAAATTTAAAACCGCGATATAGTCGAATTAAAGAGATTTTTGAAATTTAATCACTATTTTATAGGAATTTATATGCTTTTGGTGACATTGGTGACATTTAGTTTCTTAACTAACCATTTATTTGACATAAAATTTAATTTAACCAATTACTGCAACTAAAGGTTAAAATATAAATTACGATGGAAAATATTTAAAATATTCAAACTTTAATAAAATTGTATCTAAAATAAAATCACAGAAAATTTTATTAATTTTAATTTCGCGAGAATGAAAACTTATTTTATATTTTTTTACTTATTATATATTAAATTCAATTCTCTATCATATTTTGTAATTTTTTTCACAAAAAGTTAAAAATTATGTACTTTGTTGGTCGAAAACTAAATTTTTGGTGGTATTTTAAAAATGGTGCAGCTCACGTGAACGAAATAAATAAACCGAAATATTTATAGAGTCAGTTTAAAACATATCAATCTCTAATTTTATGGGAGTACATTTAAACATTTTTTGTATCCATACAAATCAAGACACTATAATAAACAGTACAATTCTCTCATTTTATTACAATAAATTTTAAATTCAATTTTAAATGTGAAAACAGTGTAAAATTTTTTATTCAAAAGATTTAACATTTTAGGAATTTTTAGGAATTTAGCAGATAACATCGAGAATTTTCTGGCAACATAGCAAAGAAAAGTACAATTTTTGACCTCATGCTTTTCAATTTTTTTCAAATTGACAATTGACTAATGTTATGAAAAATAAAATAATGATAAAATGTTAAATATATGATAACATAGGATAATATTATAAAATTGATTAATAATATGAAGAATGGAATAATAATATCATAAAATGGAATCATAATATGACAATGCGACCAGACACGAGTCCATAACTTTTTATCATGAATTTTCTAGCCATCATGTTGCCTGACCAGTTAAAAATTATTTTGAAAAAAGTGGTATAGCTTAGACATTTCCCCTTCTGACTACTATTTTTTCGTTCGATTCAGATTGCCGCAGATAAAACACATTTCACTTCAGAAAAGGTATCTCTCTATGAAGCTAATAAAATTTATCCAATATTAAACAAAAAAAAAAAAATCAAAAACCTTGTTTTTTCGCGGTTTGAAATTACTAAAAAACAACAAAAAAATAAAATCGGATTATCGAAAATTATCGCATTTTCATTATTTAGAATGTATTAGATTTATACATTTGTTCCCTTTTATAATAAATTTATTAAATAATTTTAGTTTTAAACTAAATGCATTTAAAATGAAAGTGCAGTTTTCAGACGCATTATCGAAATAGTTCTCCCTCTATGATTTTTAATTTTTTATTTTATAATAAAAACTTCTTTATTGTTTAAACAATTTAATTTAGTTTTTTTTTGTGACGGAAATGTTTACCATTTTTAATAAGTTTTAGAAAAAAATACCAACACTTTTTTATACAAAAATTCACTTTTTTTAAATATTTTAGTATTTTGTGCCAACATTTTTTTATAAAATATTTTAACGGTATTTATATTTGATTTAAATTAAATAATTTAAAAATTAAATTTTAATTATAAATTGCATTAGATGCATAAATGCATTTGCAGTTTTTCAAGTTTCAAGTGCTTTTTTAAAAAAATATTTTCAACAAAAACTTTTTTAAAAGATATTTTGAAGATATTAAATTATTGACAATTTTACTACTTAGTCATATATAACTTTATTTTGATATAAATTTTAAAATTTTTAGTCCAAAACACAAATAAATTAAAAAAATGCTACTGCTTCTTGTCATAAAAAAAACTTAAATTGAATTGTTTAGTCAATATATCAATTTTTACGTTCATTAAAGGAATTAAAAAAATCGAAGGTGAAGAAAGTTTTCAAAAATACATAAACACATTCGCATTACATATGCATTTTTTAAAAAATGACTTCCTTTTTTTAATTATGATATTAAAAGAAGAATGACGTTTAAATCGATGAAATCCGACATAAACGTCAAAAGATATGTATAATTAGAATTAGACTTTGAATTAAAATTAAAATAAAATTACATAAAAAGTGAAATATTTTAATTTTTGCGAAATTACGAGAAATTACTTTTTCAACGATAATAAAATCGATTCTTTTTTAAATATCAAAAAAATTAAAATAAATGCGTCAATGTAGTTTTACAAAGCATCCAAGTGGCAAATATGATGGAAATATGAGACCTAAGGTATTTTTCATATGCGACGTCTCATGGACATTGTTGCTAGTTTAGCCTTTTTAAGGCTAAATCTAGTCTATTTATTTTATTTTCAAAATTGCCTTAAAAAGGGCTAAAATGATAGTAGTTCAATAACGAAGAAAATAATTTCTTATTTACTATTACACTAATTTTATTTTTACAGAATCATCCGTTTAAGAATTTTTGTGTTTTTGTTCGTACTAAAAAATCGATATTATTTCTTTTTAATAAAAAATTTACCCTGCGGCGCTTTATTCTTCAAAAAACTAATTTTGTAGAATTACAAGATCGATAATTATTATAACTTTTTTTATATACTTCATTTAAAAAAGTTCTAATAATAAGAAAAATCACCCAAAATTTTGGAAATGCTTAATCAAAAAAGAATTGTAGTTCAAAAATGATGAAAAATCACTTCAAAGCATTAGATAGTTATTCATATCAAATATAACCCTAATTTGTATGGGAATTTTTTGGGCGATTTTCCATTAAGTCATTTTGCTGGGTGTTATTTATAAATTTATTACAATTTCTTTAGGAAAATTTCAAAAACTAATGGGAAAGAGAAAAAACAAGTTTCTAAATATAAAAAAAAAAAAATAACTTTTTTATGCCTTTTTTAAAGTTCAATTCTTTTTTCTAATCTCCTGACAATACTGCTCATGGAATTCATAATATATTAAATACCTCCAATATAAAAAGCTCACTTACAGATATCATATTGACATATACTTTTTAAACATTTGCTCAATTTTAATGTAATAACTTTTTTCAAAAATCTTCTCTTAACTTTATAAAAAATTTAATAATAAAGAGGGAAGCTAATTTTTCCACAAAAAACACAATAGAATAGAAGTTTTATATAACCTGCCATGACCGAATATAGCTTTCTTAATTGCTTTTATTGAAATAATTGTATCTACATACGAGTAGCAACAAGTGTTGATACAAATTTGTAACTACTACAAATATTTCGTTGATTGAAAATGAAGTGGAATAAAAGCAAACCCAACTGACCACAAACTTCGATAATAATACCCCGTTCAAATATTTCTCTGATAATATATTCGAGAACTATCGTGTATGGGCTTCTTGAGTGCACCCATCGCTCACTTTGTGGCTGTAAATTTTTCGATCTCGAATGCTTGTCTATTGTTTTAATAGGGAATCTTTAGTGATATCAATAGCGAAAAGTAAAAATATTAATTATTGATTCATTTTCGATATCAAAAAATTATGAATGCTAATCGATATAGATATTAATAACGACTTATGATTATTATCATTAGCAATAGTTTGAAAACGATAGTTTTCTATTTTGTTTCATTTCCATTTTGTTCCTAATATAAAATTGACACCTAATTTAATTTTTAAAGTAATGTTCTATTTCAAATTTAACACAATATATCAAATATTAAAAAAATATAGGTACATAATAATAAATTACATCTCAAAAATAGTAACTCATATAATGAACAATAATATTAATAAAGTCATGACATAAGTATTTGAATTTAAACTTCGTCCAGAGAAGTCATCAATGTTTTTTCTCTCAATATTGTTCAATTTTATGTTGCTCAAGTCCACATTTTTTGGTCCAAAATTTTCTGAATTAATCTACAAAAAATATATTAGTTATTTAAATAAATACAAATATATATGCAAATCTCTTTAGGGAAGTAACGAAATTACTTACCATTTTTTCTAAAATTTTATTATATTACTTTTATTAAAAATTGCAGAGAATTTAACTAACATCATGAAATTTAATGCGCAATATTTTACTAGCAAACGCATTGAAATATGACTCAAGAATGACACTTGATTATCTTTTTTTAAGTATTTTGCATGTACACGTATAGAAAAAATATGGTTACGGCATTTCCACTACACAATGTTATGTTCTCATTATTAAGACTGTGTTTATGATAACAATGTTTTTGTTAAAGTTTTGCCATAAAAATTTCAATATAGTTGACTTGGAAAATTGTATGTTTTGTAATATATATTTTTACCAGAAACAATATTTTATTATGAAAAAATTTATCATTATTGTTACAACCATTAAATATTAGCAAATTTTTTCCTGATCCTTATACCACATTTTGCTTTTAAACGATGTTGATATTATTCCCATAACAATAAAATGTTACAAATAACTATAATACGTATGGTTTTTAGAAATATGATTGAAAAATACAGAACTTGTTTGTTTTTAAATATAATTTGTTTTTAATATTTCTTTTTCATTTAGGTTATATATGAATAAATATTAATAGAGAAGGTTTTGTTATATATATTTTTTGTTATTATAGATAAATTTGGAAAATGTTGATCATTTGTTATAAAATATATATAATAAAACCGAATCAAAATATAGTAGAACCGGATCATAATATGACAAAAATCACATCATAATTTGATAAAACGAGATTCTAGCATGATAAAATTTTTAAGCACAACATTAGAAAAAATCGGATCATAATATGATAAAGCTAGATCATTTTATAATTATAATTGTCATATTTATTATTAGTTATGACAATAATAAGTTTTATGACAAACATATATTCTAAGCATACTATATTGCTCTTAAATTATGATCTCCGCAACCATACCTTTTGTCTGCGTATACAGACAAGAAACTACAATTATTTTTTAATTAAATATTAAGTCCTCGAGAAATTTAAAAAGATAGATAATATCTAGAAGAATTTAGTTTCGGGACTTTATTCAGAAAAGTTGAATATTGCGATATCGATATTTTCTCGAACGTTTAGTTTCGAAAATTTTTCGTTTTTAGCTAACATTTGCTAATATCGAAGCTCAGGTCAGGCGGTAACATACATGTTTGTATGTATATTTAGATAAATATGTGAAGATACATGTATACAATATTCATATATTTTGCATGCATAACGAACTAATAAAATTTTCATATATTTTTCGCGCCTTTTCATGTGAAATTCAACAAACAAGTGTTACTTTTTCATACATTTTTAAACACTAAAGTGACAAGTGCAGTCAGTCATTTACATGTATAATAATGTACATATGTATGTACTGGGTATAAAATATACACTTATGACAGTCGTCACTTAACCATAAACACATATACATATGTATATAGTACATACATAAAAAATATATTTTTTAATAGAAATGTATACAGTTTATTGTTAGTAAGTCACATCTACGTATACACTTATATGTATCCTTATTAAGGAAATGAAACGAATAAAAAATACTGAAAAACATGCATTTATCACGTAAATTATAGGGAAACATTTTACAACTTTTGCATTCGTGCATATCAATATATTATTAATATTAAATGAAAAAATATGAAAAAAATATCGAGGGTCTATATTCAATACCCTCTATCTTGTAAACCATAACTTTTCAGAATAACAAAAAAAAAAAAAAATGTTTATTTCGCTTTGTATTAAAGTATCTGAAAATTTTTCTGGGGAAAAAATGGAATTTTACTTTAAAATTTATACCATAGATGTGGGTTACTATAGCGAATAAAATGACATTAAAAAATTTTTTCACAAAAATATGGAATAGAAGCTTTTGAATATAGGCCCTCGATATATAAAAAAAATGTAACGAAATGAACAAAAAACTGAATTTATAACAATTTTATTTTTGTTATTGATGATGTAAATTTATACAAAGGTACACTATAAAGTCTCTTTAAGTTTTATTAAGTAATAAATTCTTAAAGTTTAATTTTTCTAAACACTTTCATACAAAATGGACAGCACCTCCAGTTGTAATATACTATTGATTAATATCCGTAAAGTTTTAATAAGTAGAAGAGGAATTTAAAATATGTCATATTGAAATATGAAATATTTCTCAAAAAAGACGAGATTTTAAATACTTTTTGGTGAACTCTAGTGAATTGTTTCTTTAATACTTCAGGATTGACAGAAAATACTACAAAAAACAAAAAATATTTCAATATTTTACTTGGTTGGTTTACGTGGTAGCTCGAAAACTTACAAGCAATCAGTTACAATCGCTAGATTCCGTTTTGATGAGACCACACTATACGCTAGGCAGATGAGTTGGTTTGGAACTGTAATTAGATAACAATGTAAATAAATGAGAACATAAATTAATTAGATTCAGCTTGTGGCATTACATATTTAATTAGGTCACTGAGCCTGTCGTTCGCTATCTCACAGAGATTATCTAATGGGTGTCTTCCCAAAAGTATTTGTCTGATTGCACTCAAAGCTCGGTATTTGCATACCGTCTCCTCCTTCTCTTGATAACCACAGCTATGACAGTGTTTATTATGTGGGAAGTCAAATCTATTTGCATGTTCTCTGATCATCCGGTGAAACCGCTAAGAAAGTGTTCAAGGCAGAACCTGCACGGACTAATTTGTATTCCTGTTGATTGCCTTAGTGGCCACTATGCACATGCTTAATATGAACCGTTCCTCTTTAAAATGTTTGAATAAAATAGAGGTAGTTTTACGTGATTTTAGCGACAGAATTGCTTTTGTCTGTCGATAAATAAAGCAATATTCCCCAGAATATTTCTATAGCGGATTATTTTACACGCCTCTCTGATTATTAGTATTTCCACCGCAGTTTATTTTTGATCCGTCGATGTACACTTTAGTTTCATACTACTCCAAGATTCTACGCCACGGCGCTTTGTCTTCTCGGATAATATCTTTTCCTTGATGTATAGCTCATACGTGGTAGACATAAATTCATTTCTGTCTTTCTAAGCCTAAAATTAAAGTAGCAAGTAAAATTAAAGGCTTTTGTGAGAAATAGAAATAGATTGGTCTTACCCAGAACTTAAAAGTAGGTGCCCCAGAAACAATGAGGCCACCTCATCCTTCATTATCCTTGGCCGGTTGTTGGTGAGACCCTTTATGGGGGTTACGTGGTGACTTAAGGTTTCATTTGTTGTCTGCAAGCGCAGTAACACGATTTCAAGGTTGATCAAGAGAGGGTAGCTCCGATACCCTAAACAAGGGGAAATGGTTTGTCCAGACAGCGAATTATTAGAATTGCAACCTATATGTGTCAAAGCATATGGGGGCGTTAATTGGCGCATCATTTTTCACCCGTTGTTAAGACCACAGTGGGGTTGGGTCGTCAAGGCAGGTACCCACGTTAAAGTGATAATATCTGCTCCAAGGTTCATGGAAGAAAATAGGATTTCAATATTATTTTTAAGAATTATATATAGTTTGTAGATTGATTAAGATTCAATGGTATTAAGCTAGTATCCTCTCAAGTCCATATCTTCTTTATTTTCAGCATCCAATTGCAGATAATCTTACCGCACTATTAACTGATGCTGCAAAACTGTATGAGTCTATGGGTTTCAGGTGCAGAAGAGTGTTCAGAGCTCCTGAAGGACCAGTACGTAATGTACCTGCGATACCAATTAAAGCAGATCTTTGAATCTTGTAAAGTTGATCCACCATGTATATTTTTTTTACTAGTAACGGTTCACCAAACTGCGAATCCATAATATATAAATCCATAATATATATATTAATATATATATATATATATATATATATATATATATATATATAATTTTGTTAAAAATTTAAACTTATAAAAAATGAATTCTACATATTATACTTAAATCTTAAAAGTTCTTTACAGTTGGATCTCGTACCTAAATTTGTGTGTACACAAAGGCATATCAACATACAAAAGTATATTTTTTTAAAAGTGTTTTTTATGTAAAATACTTATAAAATGCATACGAGTTTGTGTTCATAATGTGAGTACCAGTGTAATTTCACTTTATTGATTTCACATATGAAACTCACACTTTATATCCCTCATGAGTATGATGACGTTTATTTATATATACTTATTTTTATTATAATCAACACTTAAAAGTTTTGCAACGGCCAGCAAGAGATTTTGAAATTGAAAAGTTTTCAAATTTAATTTCAATCTCAATTGTTTAATTGAAATAAATTAATTGTAATATATTTAAACTAACTAAGAAATTTCTTCAATCAAATTTCAAACTATGTATATCACGTTTTTGGAACGTTTCAAACTTTGTTTTGTAAATTGTTATCATTTAAAAAAATTTATGTTTTATATAATTGTCTGGATTCATATTTTATTATTAAATTTTTCAAAGAAAATATTAATTTATATACATACAAAGCTTAAAGTCAAGGCCGTAAATTCAGTCTTTAAATTTGTTGCATACCTATTACCCTTTTCCTTTATCACCATTTTATAAATGCATTTATTCTATAAATATAAAAATGTCTAAAAGCAAATTGTTGCTTCGTCATTTTTTATTGACAATAAATGTTGCAAATTAAAAGTAATAAAAGCAATACTTAAAATAGATTCTCCTAAAATTCAAATAGAACTTAATGCTTAAATGCAAAAATATTTCTTGTCTGAAATGCTAAAATAAAGCATATTTGAAACAAAAATCTTATACAAGGATGCTAAGGATGAACTTAAGAAGATGCAGTTAATTTCATGGCTTTTTTTAAATTTCTTAAATTTTTTCAAAATTTTTTTAATAATATTGTTACGTTTTTACCTTTTAAAAACGGTTGTTTATTTCCTTTAAATAAAATTGTACTTTGATTGCAAAAATAACAGCAGTTTAGTAGTTTAAAAATTGTAACGACTCTTTATTTTATTTAAAAAGGTACAACAATACAGTTTATAAGTCACTTTGTGTTTTTAATACACACACACACTTAAATTACACGCTTTATACAGCACACTTTAATAATGTACAAGATTATACAGCCAAGGCAGTTAATATGTCTTTACTTAACGACGCTTCCAACCAGACTGACTCAATGGTGTTCTCACGGCCAATTTATATACACTGTATTGCCTACTAGATGTTTCTTGAAAGCTCTATTTCTTTCTACAATGTTAACGGACAATCTAGAGCTTTTGTAGGTAATGCCATGAGCATAAACACTTAGTGCTGCCAAACTAGAGCTTTTGATGATAATGCCAGCAGCATAAACACTTAGTGCTGCCACACTTAAAAACAATGGTGAAAGCTTTTTATTCAATGTTGTATGTTTAGAACTATGTTAATAATTTTTACAGCTATGTTAACAGCTGTTAACATAAACGGAAATACCTAGAAGATTTGAGAAAGATTTAAACCAGCCGTTAAAACCGTTATATTTGAATTCAAGTACAATTTCGTAACACTGCCCCCCGCTTAAGCCTGTTCGTCCCGAATAGGCACAGAATCACTTCTCCCATAGGTAGCTAGTTCTTCATTTTAAATCTCGGCCTCTTTTCTTTCCGTATTCTGTACACCACGTCGTTTAATTTATTAATCACCTTGCATGGTCCATCCCAATGGGTTTGTAGTTTGGGGAACAGTTCTTTCTTACGTTGTGGGTTATACAACAGTACAAGCTGGCCTTCGTTAAATCCTTCAGAATTCGCTGCTCGATCGTATCTGGCTTTTATTTTGTCGCTGGTCATTTTAATTCGTCTGCATACGAATTCATGAAGTTCGTTTAGGTCATCTTGCTCTTGGGAAGTGTTTTCATTATTTGTTGATGAGGGCCTAACGAAGGTTTTTGCTGTTACAAGATCATTTGTTATTTCTGATGGTTCTGTCACCCACAAACTGTTGTCCTTACAATCTCCCTCCATACGAGCCCATACTAAAGTTTCTGATTGTGGTGGTAGCTTCTGATGCTCGACGGTAACTGGCTTTCTTACTTGAGTTCTATTTTCATATCCGACGTCAAGGGGTACCTCCTCATTTCGCGAAATCATAACTTTTCGTCCCATATCCAAAGTAATGCCATGGCTAATCATGAAATCAGCACCAATGATAACTTCGTCCACAATATCGGCAACAATGAATAGATGATTGACGGTAACGTTGGCAATGGTTAATTTCACATTTACTTTACCATAGACAGTGACCGGCTCCCCAGTAGCTGTGCGCAGGCTTACCCCAAATAATGGTTCAATTGTTTTCTTAACTAAATCTGGCCTGACGATAGACTGTGGTGCGCCAGTGTCTACAGTAAAAACGTGCTTCAGACCGTTGATGTACCCCGAAGCAGTAAGATTGCTATTTTTCTGTTGCATTACGGATATGGAGATGGTGGGGCCCTCAGATGTGGGAGCTAGCTCTTGCCCCATAGTGCCAGCTCGTTTTAGTTTAAAGGTGATTCTTGTGATGATTGCTGATTTGACTGCCGGTTATTTCTTTGAGGCGAGGCAGATCTGGTTCGTTTTCTTGGTGCTTTGCAGTTTCGCTGAATATGACCCGATTTACCACAATTATAACATTTTACTCTTGCTTTATTTTGCTTCTCATTAAACGCCTCCAAAACCTTTTTTAATTCGTCGACTATATTTCTCTCATTATCAGAAACAACTTCAACATTTCGCACCTTGCATATTTGCGGCTTTGAAATTATTTTCGCCGTTTCTTGTGCCAGTGCGAATGAGACGGTTTCAGTAAATGATGGTTTAGGTGTTGCACAAACCGCGTGTTTTATTTCAGGATCGCGAATGCCATTAACAAATGCCTCTGTCTTGAAATGGTCCAAAAACGGGCTGTTCTCCCCTGGATAAGTAAGCTGCAGCAAACGTTCGATTTCCAACGCAAAGTCTTGTAGTGTCTCATTGGGCTTCTGCACTCTACCACGCAATTCCATTCGGTATAAGTCCTTTTTATGTTCACCAGCGTACTTACGTTGTAGCGCCTCCATTATATCATCATAACTGTTTCTGTTACATGCTGGCACGCTTTCAAGAACTAGTGCTGCATTTCCTTTTAAGGCCAATATCAACTCTATAGCTTTTTCTTCGTCGTTCCACATGTTTCTAATGGCAATTGTATCAAACTGAAACTTGAACACATTAAATGGTGTGGTGCCATCAAAACTAGGGGCCTTTATTCTATTAGAGGATTCTGGAATAATTCGCACCTGTCCATCTTGGCATTGAATATTATTCATCTTTATTTCTAGATCATGTAGTTTTTTATCAACACCTTTGGCTATTTCATTCTCTAAATCGGACAGGCAGCTCTCTAAGTCGGACAGCTTTTTATCAACCTTATCAACGACTTTAGCTTGTATATCTAGACAGCTCTCTAAGTCGGTCAGCTTTTTATCAACGACGTTGGCTTGTATATCTAGACAGCTCTCTAAGTCGGACACCTTTTTATCAATGCCATCCACTCTGCAGTTTATAACTTCCGAAATTTGCTGAAGTTTTTCGTCTGTCGCTCTAGAAGTTTCTTGAAATTTCATTTCCATTATTTTATTTTCTTCTTTAACTTCAGCAAGAAGTTTCTCGTTATTTGCTTTAGAAGTTTCTTGAAATTTCATTTCCATTATTTTATTTTCTTCTTTGACTTCAGCAAGAAGTTTCTCGTTATTTGCTTTAGAAGTTTCTTGAAATTTCATTTCCATTATTTTATTTTCTTCTTTGACTTCAGCAAGAAGTTTCTCGTTATTTGCTTTAGAAGTTTCTTGAACTTCAGCAAGAAGTTCTTTAGAAGTTTCTTGAAATTTCATTTCCATTATTTTATTTTCTTCTTTGACTTCTTTAAATTGCTCCATCAAAGCAGCAAACATTGTGGATAAATCCATGCTTGTTGTTGCACGGGTAGAAACTTCCATTTCTTCTTTATACTCGAATTCGTAAGTTCCGATGTCAATATTACGCCGCTTGAATTCTTCTATCAGCCTCTTTTGCAATTCTGCTTTATTACCAGCTGTAGGTAACTCCAACTTATTCAATTCTCTCTTGAGTTGCTCCACTTTCAACTCTTCAAACTTCATGACTGCTTATTATTTTGCAATCCCACTTCTGACACCAATTGTTACGTTTTTACCTTTTAAAAACGGTTGTTTATTTCCTTTAAATAAAATTGTACTTTGATTGCAAAAATAACAGCAGTTTAGTAGTTTAAAAATTGTAACGACTCTTTATTTTATTTAAAAAGGTACAACAATACAGTTTATAAGTCACTTTGTGTTTTTAATACACACACACACTTAAATTACACGCTTTATACAGCACACTTTAATAATGTACAAGATTATACAGCCAAGGCAGTTAATATGTCTTTACTTAACGACGCTTCCAACCAGACTGACTCAATGGTGTTCTCACGGCCAATTTATATACACTGTATTGCCTACTAGATGTTTCTTGAAAGCTCTATTTCTTTCTACAATGTTAACGGACAATCTAGAGCTTTTGTAGGTAATGCCATGAGCATAAACACTTAGTGCTGCCAAACTAGAGCTTTTGATGATAATGCCAGCAGCATAAACACTTAGTGCTGCCACACTTAAAAACAATGGTGAAAGCTTTTTATTCAATGTTGTATGTTTAGAACTATGTTAATAATTTTTACAGCTATGTTAACAGCTGTTAACATAAACGGAAATACCTAGAAGATTTGAGAAAGATTTAAACCAGCCGTTAAAACCGTTATATTTGAATTCAAGTACAATTTCGTAACAATATTCTATTTATTTATTAAATTCTTTTTTCAAAGTTATTAAAATTTAGTTAGTATCTAAATTTAACAAACTTAACTTAATTTGTATTTCAGATTAAATAATAATTATCGTCACATTTTGTAATCTTAACAATAAATTTTTATTTTTAATTCCTAATTATTATCTTTTATATTCACACAACCCTTAATTATTTATTGTAAACTTTAATTGACTTTTTAGTAGCCTAGAAAGAGTAAGGAAATTTTAGCGCAATTTCTAAAATTGTAAGAATATTAAATTAAATAAGAACAAAATCAACCTCTATAAATCTATTGTTACAAATTTTATAGCATTGTATAAATATTTGTCTATTTAATTAACTTAATTCATTTACATTTTCCATTAAATGTTATGAATAGTAAAGAAATTTATGTGTAAGCGTGTATATGAATACATGCGTATCTACGTTTAATTCATATATTAGACTAGCTGCAATTTAACGCAAAATGTATGCCTGATCTTTTCGTTTACTTATGAATTGGTTGATTTTCTGATTTTTGTTCACGTTTGCTTCATCCAAAGGTTTAAATGGCTATATTTTTGCTGGTTTTTACTTAATTTTTTCATAAAATTATCTCAAAATATATTTATTATTAACCATTTTTTTAATGTTTAACCAATAACAATTTTTTGCTATTTACAGTATCGTACGTAAACTAAAATTAAACGATAAAGTAACACTTTAAAGGTAATTATATCTTCCACTGTACAAGGATATGTACTTATCTCTTGTTGATCATATTGTCGAGAAATCTCCTCCTGGTCCATGTTAGGGTGTCCGCAAGTGTAAATTTTTCAATGGGACTACATTATAAAATTAAAATCGTAAACTGAAAAGACTTCAGGCACATAATTTATTAAGTAAAAAATAGGAACTGTCCCTACAATTTTTTTTAAATTCAGAACACGCTTAGACCTAGTACACATATAAATGGTCGACTACAATCATAATTTTTCTGTGTTTTCTTTATACTACTAATAAAGGTGTTAGTTTAAAATATGATCCAAATTCAATAAAAATTTGTAGATACAGTCCTCTCACTTGCTTAATATATGTACATATCTTTAGAAGATGGCTGGTATAATCATCCTTACAATTTTACTATATCATTCTGAAATATAGCGGACAATAAAAATCATTAAGTCGAACATAAAATGTGCTATAACCGCGAAATTAATGATGGTACATGAAAATGCACCTGAGTAAAATTGTTGGATATTTTATAGTCTATAAATATTGTAACGGCATCAAAACACGTTTGGTGCATAATTAGCGAGATACATTCAAAAAATTGATTTTTAGAACTTGAGAATAACGCACATATAGTTATCGGTGACTTTTAACAGTATGTATTAGACGCCAATACGAAGCTATATATGTGCCATATTATACTATATTCTTCTCCGTCTATCACATTCCGAGGTTGTCATTTTTTCGGCTTATTTTCCTGGAGTATTGTTACAAAAGAAAAAAAAAACAACAAGTAAGATAGGTATAGTTGGTCAAACTCGACCGTATGATACTCTACACCATTGTGTATATTCATAATAATACGTGGAGGGATTTTATACGTGACCTGTGGCAAATTATGGTCTGATATCTGCATTAAATGTATATTTTTATAAAACATACATATGCCTTATATTCATAATTTATGTACCCTAAGGTGATTCACAGACGGGGACCTTATATAGGAACTATGATTTTATTAATAAAATAAAATAAAAAATAATGATAAAAAAAATTAAAAAAATTGCATCAAATATTAATTTGATAATAACATTTATAATTAAAGTATGCACGTTAAAGTGATTTTCGGAAGAGCGATTTATTTGGGAGCTGTGGTTAATTATACACAGATCTTCGTAGATATTCATACAGGTTTATATAAACTTACTTGAGTGGGTTGCCATACCCCAATTCCGGGAGGACATTTTTATGGCGGTTGGGTGAAAATGTTGACCATTCAAAATCAGTTTCAATAGAAGTCGTCCTTGATTTAATGAAGGATCATTTTATTGTTTTATTAATCTATCTTTAAAAATGCGACATGGAGTTTGATTACAAGGCTTATATAGGCAAACAGACGGTCAGACAGAAATCGATAAATCGTCTTAGAAAGTGATTCTGAGCCTAAGTATACTCTGAGTTGGTGGCCCGATGATTTTTTTCTATGCTCTGTACCAACGCATAATACCCCAACCACCTATGGTGGTGTAGGGTATGAAAAGCTCACTTTGAAGGTGCACACATAAGTAGTTAAAGAGGAAGATCGGATCTGAGATCAGCTTATTGTTAGCTATTAAATGCAGTATTTTATTTTGCAAAATTTTAAAATTGGACTTTCTTCTGGAAATCTGTTTGAGAAAAGAAAAATTTAGGAATTGAATAAATAAAAATAGAAAAAAATAAATAAAAATCTTGAAAAACTAAGTCAATAATTACTTTTTACCAGCTGTTATATTTAGAGGAAATTAAATAAATTTGCAATATACCACGAGAATCCCCTCCAGAACACAGTGGGTTAACATACTTTGGAATAAATCTGTCATCTCATATGTCTGAATTTGACCCAAATCTGTGAAATTTTGGATTTATTTCTACCTTGTGCTGTATTACTTACCCTCTATTTTTTTTTAGGGTAGTGATTGATTTTTATTACACAGTGCAATAAGGATAAATTTCCTCAATAACTCTAGTGCAAAGCCCCCACAGGATTTTTCAAAGTTAGTTCGAATTTTCATATTTTGTAGTTTCTTGAAATTTGTTCAATATATATTTAATATAATCCAAATTATATTTATATAAATTTGTTATTTTATAGAGCAGGGGTTCTCACAAGAGCTTGCTTTGCGACCCCCTTTTGACATTGCAACGGAAGTAGGAACAACTTTAACTAGTTAAAAAAGCAGATAAAATGTTATGAAAAGATAAAATTATTAGTTTATAGTTTATTTTTGAACTTTTTCATATAGCTTTTTTTAGAATTTTTGCACGTTCGGCTTAAAATCATTGAATAATCGTAGAAAAATACAGTGTTAAAGTTTTATTGGACACTCGGCAGAATAGAATGCATTTTCTTGTCCGCCACGCCACACCGTGGCGTTCTCTTTTTGGAAAATGAAATCTGTAAATTATTTTCCTTATTTGCTAATAATTTAAAAATAATTTTAATAATTGTGATATTGTTTTTGCTTCTTGGGATCTTTAATATGAAAAGACTTTCTCGAATAATGCGTCCACAAAAGATCGATTCGTGGTTTTGGTGAACAAAAGAGTGAAAAAGATAGATTCACATATGTTGATGAAAATTGTTTTAATACTCGTAGTTTTAGGGCTTTGGAGGCAACAAATGGATAAACTTTGATATATTTCAACTAAAATACTTTTAAATGTATTGATTCAAATTTGAATTAAATAAACGTTATTGAAATAAATTTGGCGATATTCACATTTGAAATAAATTTAGCGATATTCGCATTGAAAGAATTTTTCTGTCTTTAAATTATAAAGTCGTTTAAGCAAATTTTCTTTCTATAGCCCACAAACTTCTCTACGAAATAAAAGTTTTATTTACTCAACATTGAGAAGTCGTAATATTCGACCAAATTTCAGTAATCTTATTCCACAGAATTTTATTCTGTGGTTAAAATTCGGAGAGAGCTTGGGAGCGACTTTATAAAAAAGATCTTTACATGATATATTTACAAAAAATATTTGTAGGGTTTTATCAGATTATTTTTGATCATTGATCAATTTATTTTGATCATTGTAAACTTTATCAGCATCTTGACCTTTTCCATCGAAGTAAAGCATGGGTTCCTTCATTGTTTTTCCTGAAGCTATTGCTAGTTGATTCTTGCAGGAGATCATTATATATATATATATATATATATATATATATATATATATATAAATATATATATATTTCGTCCAACTTCTCTGTTAAAACAGCCCTAATCACGAAAATATTGTATTCGAAATTTTTCTTAGTCTGTAAGAAAAGTTCCTTCGGGCATTCTTTAAACTGATGAAATTTCCCAATTAAAATAAAAATATTTTTAGCAAGCAGATATGTTGTCATCAGAGAAACTAACCTTAAGTGAAAGAAACAACTAAAACCGTTAAAATTTTTAATATTTCTATTTTATTTCAATAACTTTTTAGATAAATTTTTCTCGACCGCGTTTATAGGAATATTCCACAAAAAAATTCACCAATATGTTCTGATAGCTAAATTTGAGAAGACAACAAAAGCAAGAAAAAAATATTTTTCACAATAGATTTACTAACATACATTCATATATATGAGTGTATATATGGACATATATCTTCAATTTTCGGATCCAAAACATATATGATATACCATATATATATACATATATAATTATATCTGATCATTTTTAGCTGGGATATTTTTTACTTAGTCTTTATTTTTTGATGATAAAATTAAAAATGTACAGAAAGTTTTAGTAAGTTATTACAGATAAATTCGAATAAGTTCTACAGTATTTTTTTTTCAAGTTAAAAATGTTAAATTTGCTTATATTGACAAAAAAGCCTTAAAAATTATTGCATCGTTGGGTAGAATTTTAGAGAAAAAATTTTAATAAATCGCAGTTAAACCCAAAAAAAAGTGGAAAAATTTTATTTTTTTCAGAAGTTGTTGAAAAATTTGCTTTTGATATTTAACCAAATCAAACCAAATGGTTGAAAAGCCTATTTCTTCTACTTTCTAAAAAAGTTTCAAAAAGGAAACATAAGCAAAATAGTAACATAATTAGAAATACATTTGTACAAGAACCTACCCAAAAACATTTTTTTTTTTTTTTGTCAAATAACTCAAAATTTTGAGGGTGTATTGCAAATTTTTAAAACTGATTTATGATGTCCTCAAGAAGATCTATAACCTACATTATGTCATTTCTCGAATGATATAGCGTGTAGTTATTAAAAATTAATATTTTTCTACCAGCATCACTGTGCTAGTTTCAAATTTTGACAAGCTGCGCACCCCACTGGTAACGCTAATTCGAGTACGCTGAATTCAGTGGTACCAACCTTTAGCGAAGTTAGCTTGTCGTTACCATTAGTGCTGTCTGACTATCCACATAGATAGTCACCTCAGTGTCCCTTTCAACATTGTCCTCCAGTAATCCTAGGGCCTTGTAAATACCTAGAATTTCTCCCTGGAAAACGATATTACTATCAGGTAATCTAAAAGATAGTCTCATAAACACCGGCATCTGAGTCTTCTTCCATCTTCGAGCCATCTGTGAAGATAGCACACCCTTCATGGAGTTTTTCCGCTCCAGTAAAGAGGTCCCTACTAGGGATTTCAATAACGGGAGTAGCCTCGAAGTCAATTATAGTGCCGACATAATTCGTTTGGGCGGCTGAAGATAATGTTCGACTATCAAACTTGACTTCATTAAGTGCGCTAACATGCCCCGCTATGAAGCTCCCTATTAATCCCAATTCCTTAAGTATAAATAAGCTCCGCACAGCCATTCCTTTCACGAACTCCTCAATTGGAAGAAGGTGGCGAATGATGTCCAGTGCTGCCTGAGGTGTACTTCTCATGGCACCCGTAATGTCAATTGAAGCACATCTCTGAATTTTAGAAAGAAGGTGTGTATATGTCCCTTTTCTCAACGTCTCCCATCATACCGAACATCCAAATTGATGCGTATTTTGTAACAGCCTTTATTTTTGAGTTATAGCTAACTACACTCATTTAATATTTTTACTTAAATTTTCGTTTTTTATTGGACACTAAAATATATTTTGTTGTTGTTTTCGATATGGTTTCATCAAGAAAATATTGTGCTTAATACAGAATACTTTTGCCATATTTGTGGTAAATATATATTTGAAAAATATCAAAACCTATATCGGACTTTGTGAAAACTGCTTATCATCAATACTTTAAAATAAAATTGTGTAATCATATATGGTTCCTCATATTGTGTGCCACAAATGTATGGTATGTCTACGGTTATGGTCTAGTGGAAAAAGAGATGTAATAATGTTCGTAACATCCATTATTTGACGAGAACCTCTAAACTATCATGATGACTGCTTCTTCAAATGATCATATGCTAACTTATCTTCTGCTCAACGACTTCAGTTAAAATCACGAGAGGTAAAACCCAGCATATCTAAGTCTTCTAATGATTCAAATCCCTGTGAACCCGAACCAAAAACATCAAGTGAAGACTAAAAATTCAGCCTTTCAGAACCTCAACGATTTAATCAGAAAGAATTAAATGACTCAGTAAGAGGTCTGAATTTACCGAAAGAAGCTTCTGAAATTTTAGCAACATCCTAATTTTGTCAAATCAATGACTGAATTCGAATCCAAAGCTTGGAATTCATTTGTTTCGTTTATTATTAATTTCCTGATGACCATGTTGAGCTTGTTGAGTGCACGCTATAGAACTTGCCTAAGCTAGAGTGCAATATGAGCATAAACGTCCACTTTCTGCACTCTCATTTCCACAAAATCTGGGTAATTTTAGTGAGGAGCAGGATGAAAGAATTTATCAGGATCTTCGGACAATGGAAGAGCGCTATCAGGTAAGATGGGACTCACAAATGATGGCAGACTACTGCTGGAGTTTGCAACGAGTTTTACCTAAAGTCGTTCATTCAAGGACATATTATAAAATATCATTTGATAGAGTTCGATAGAAATTTTGTTAGCATATGTATTAATTTTTTGTCAAAGTAATATTTCAAAATATTTCAAAAAGTAAAGTTGTTAGCAATCTCCCAGTATTTTGTCATAGTCAGGGCCATAGAAATATACAAAAACAGAAAAAAATAAAGAAAACAAGAATCATGTTGACTAGTGTTATTCAATAATTATTATAAATCATTTTTCTTTTATATCTCCTAAAAAGTGGCAATTTTTTGGAATTTTGAAAATGATGATAATTAATATCTTATGTCAGATATATTAATAAACTAAAGGGCAAATATATAATATACGAAATTTTTAGTATGAAACTACCCTAATTTAAATGTACGAAGGACTTTATAACAATTTCATATATGTATATTTAAATTTTTCGTAAGATATTTGTTCTTTTGTATGTGGGCAGTTATCGAAGAATTGATTCGATTACTGATTTATACAAATTTATTTAACCGACAAAATAGACGGGCACAAATAAATTCTTTCAAAAAAATCTTATCTTCCATTAAAATTTCAATCCCTTTACCTTATATATATTTTATTTTATTGAAAACTGTCTGAAACAACCACGTATGTAATGTTATTATTCCATTAGAAAAGTGTTTACACAACTAAAGGTATTTGAAAATTACTGGCCTACTCTTTTCCTTACTTCTTAGGGTAAAGATATTCTACACTTAGGCATCTGTAAATGGGTTTGTGTATATGCAGACAAACTATATTACTGTACACATTTGTCTTATTGACTTTGACATCTATCTAAATATATTCTGTGTATTTCATAAGTCTTCTTATAGAATTATTATAAATTAATACAATTCAATAATTGTTTCGTCTACATATGTTCCTACATATAATACATATTTACTTAAAATAACTTTATTAAGCCGCCAGACAAATCAAATGTTTAATTTGTGAACTGAATTGTTTTAAATTCTCATTGGTTTGAGGGTAAAGAATATTTATAATTTTATTGGCTTAAATTATATAAAAAAACAACTACATAAGACATTATTTTTGGTTTTCAAATATAACAAAAGTTAACAAGTTAATTTCTTAGGCTTTTTTATCATTTTCATTTTCCATATTTTTTATTTCTTTACGTTTCTTGCGACGCATTTTCAAATTTGTAATCAAACGCACTGTGCAGAAGTATATAATTTCTACTATACTCAAAGTTGATACACCCATAAAAAGACCTAAGAGACCACCACAATTGGCCAGAAAATCGGTGGTACCATAAAGTTCAGAACGTTTAGAAGTTAGAAATTGGGCCTCTTTGAAAAATATGGATAAACGTGATTTTTTCATTCTATTAAATATAAATAAAAAATATATAAATAAAGAAGCTTTAAATTATTATATAAAGTCTTACTCTCTCGTCTCCTCTTCCTTAATGTTAATATCCTCTGGTCCAATTTTCATGGTCAACTGATGGTCATAATCGGCTTGTGATATTTCTGCCTCGTATGCTATTGAGGTACATGATGGTAAACAATTGCAACTGGTAGGGCCACGATAATTTTCTCCTGACGTTTCAATACCTTGATTGAACTCTCTTCGGGAAAGTTCATCTTCAGCATCATTCATACAACTAATATAACGAGAACCACAAACTGGAATTTCAGCATGTCCTTAAAAAACGATAAATAGAAATAAATTTAAAAAGTTAGTGGAAGAAAGTTCTATAATTATATATGTATTGTTTAGTTATCAGGGATAGGTCCTTAAATATAGTGAACGAAATAACAGTATCTGAAAATTTCAGCTCTTCTGTCTGTTAAAATTAACTTTCCGAAGGCATTGATAATTAAGGATCAGGGTTGATACATAAATTATCGGCTAAGGTCCGTTGAATTTTGCTAACGAAACTTTTTATTTCGTCCCGCTTCTTTCGTCAAAGAAAATTTGTAACAATAAGCAGTTTGGAATTTCACAAAAATTAAGGTTTCAAACAAGAATTGAATTTCAAAAAAATTGTAATTTGAACAAAAATAATTTGTTGTCCCACTTTTTTTTCTTTTTTTTTTCTAATTTTTTTTTTTTTTTTTAAATAAAAATCTTAAAAAAAATGTCACCAAAAACAGAAAAAAATATATCGTGTGTTTGTCGTAATGAGTTAAAAATGAACAAAGGTTTTCTAAAAAATCTAGTTCATAAGAAAAATCCAACTTTTTACCGAAAAACCTGGATTTTCGTCACAAAGAGGAGAATTATACTTGTGCAGTTATCAAAATTTTTTAAACTAGCTGAGACTGACTTTAATCCTTAATAAGTTTTGGCGTAATACTACTTAAAACAAACGGGTTACAGATCTAAACTCATAAGACTTGAAACTAATATAGTACGAAATTTTAGCACCATATATTTCATTGTGCAATCATGGTTGTTGTTTAAAGTTCAAAAACTTAGAAAAAGGGCTTAAAATTACATAAGTATTTCATGTTCTTCTACACTTTTTGTTCGCGCGTTTATATTTTTTGATCTCATTCGATTTTATGTAAATTAATTGGAAATTGTGGATAAATTCTACACTTTCTTTATTATTGTGTAGACTTTCAACAGCTAAATACAGAGTAGTCAAATTTTGATGACAAAATTTTTTAATTTTTAAAATTTTTTGATTTTTTTTTTTTGAGTGGGTTCTGTGCAATCCTCAAGGGAATACAAATTTGGAAACCGGGATTGATACTTGTTTTAATGATGCATATTTTGCGGTATATCTCGTTGATGTGCCCTAAATAGTCAATGCAGTAGATGGTCTCAAAATTGGGAAACAAGAGCGATTTTTTTTTTTTTTTTTTTTTTTTAAATCAGACGGATAAACAATTTTCGAAAGATAAAAATTTTATAGACCAAAAAAATATTCTTAGTTTAAAAAACTATCACAATATTACATAGCATTTATTTTTAATAAACTCAAATAAAATATATTTTCGTATTATATATTGGGAACGAATATTTTTCGCAATATTTTTAAAAATCGCGATTTTTAGTATAAAGTAAATGTTTTAAATTTTAATAGGAAACCCTAAAATATGCCACATTAATACCATCAAACAGTAAAAATATCACAAATTTTATTTGAATGACTCAGTGGATTTTGATACTGCGTGTAATTTTCACCAGAATTATACATAAAAGTGTTTATATGCTCAACTTAAAACCTCTATAACTTTCGCACCTCTTGCACGATGTGATCAAAGCGAATTGATTCTACATGCATTCGATTCACTTTACATTTATACCAATGTATTTTAATGCGCCATAAAAAATAAGTCATAAAGATGCTAGATTGGTTCACAACTTCCGAATATAATACTCATAATTATTTAAGATTTTACTTACTGGGCATTGAGAATTTCACACAACCACATCTATGTATGGTGAAATTGGCCAAACATTCCAATTCGCAATTATTTTGGGTATACGTTTGAAAATAGCGTAAATCACGTTCATGTTGGAAATAACATTGACGCCTGTTAGAAATAATGTTAAACGAAAAACAATTAAACAAATATTATTAATAATAATACCAACTTACCTGTTAGGCTCATAATGTTTTAAACCATCTGAAGTGGTAATAATTTTAGGCTTAATTGCTATTAAAACTTCCTGACCAAATGGTATGCGAAAATATTGCTTAGATACTTGGGCCATTTCACCGGGAGTGTTTAAGAGAATCTAAAAAAAAAAATAAATAAAGTTTCTCATAAAATTAAAAACCCTTTTTCTTTTTGGCAAATATAAGACCTTAAATCCTTGCACTGGACCACGACATAAGTTATCAAAGTCATCAACAATACCACGCAGAAGTAAATCAATTCCCGCTTTAGCACCAGGGCCCAGCACACGATGTGGATAAGTTTCTGTTTCAGTATTGATTGCGTAACCATCTTCGACATTCCAATCTGTACGATTACGAGGCTCAGTCTCAAAGACAAATTCTTCAATTAACCTAAAAATTTATTTTGAGCAATTTTATTTTCATAAATTTTCTATAACCTTTTGCTATAACTTCATTACCCCTCTGCGGTAAAAATTTCATCTGAACTTAAGGTATTGAAACTATAACATACTCCATCATCACTTAAGTATTTGAAAAATAATTCATCACATTTCTTTTCTACATTACGCCAACGACACTTTTCAAAAGTTGTCTGGAATTGTGGCATTATTGTGCTTAATATATCTATAAGATCCTTGCCAAGAGTTTGATTAAAACCGGAATCACTGCTGGCCAAATGTGCATCACAAACGAGAAAAGCAGCATCTAAACGCTCCACTCTACAAAAATGTTGAAGTGATGATAGCTTTTTTAATAAACTAATTAATTTAAAAAGGCAGCAAGAGAGAGAAAAATTGATAAAAATGATTCGCGCCGCTAAAAGTCAATTTAGTCTAATATGTGCTACACCGAGGAGGTAACTGGATTTTTTTTTTTTTTGTATTTCTTTAAACCTTACTATTTTCTATATAATGATTTATATCGTGAACTAAATTCAATTAAAAAACAAATCGGAATGTTATAGTTGACCGACCATTTTACCGCTGTGTACATGCGTTACAAAGACTTTTGGGTAGGGTCTTATATGGGACCTGTGGGTCAATTATGAGTTTTATTTTTATTTCTATATAACATACGTTCACACAGGGAAAAAAACATATTTATGGCATTGTCACTACAACAATATTTCATTGTTAATTTTCATTAATTTCGATAATACTGTATTAATTTTTATATTAAGTAAATATATATATATATATATATATATATATATATGATATATTTTTATTACAAATAAATAACTATAAATTGTATGATTCTTACAAATATGATTGAAAAATTCGTAACTTGTTTGTTTTTAAATATATTGTGTTTTTAATATTTGCTTTTCAACTTCATTATAATTCTCATTTAGTTTATACATGAATAGATGTAAATAGACAAAGTTTGGCTATATTCAGGGTGATTCAAACAATATGAGATATTTATTAACTAGTATTAATATTAAATAGAGAGTCTAGTTAATAAAAAATAACTTAGTGTTAACTTTCGCAACATATAAAAGATGACTAAAGCAAATAATTTAAGAAAATTATTTAATGAACAAGTAGTGATTTATCATAAGTTTTGAAACTTTATATGGTAAATGATATATAAAAGCGAATCATAATATGATAAAATCGGGTTATAAAATATTTAAATACAAAATGCATAAACTCGGATCATAATACGAAAAGTTAGATTAATGTTCATATTTATTATTATTTATGACCATGCAATTTTTTAAAGCAACTATATAATCCAATCATATGGTTTTTCTCTACGTTTATGAATAACATTATGTTGATATTTATAATTACATGAGATTTATGAACTTTAAAGTGACTCCCGAAAAAAAATGTATATGAGAATTATGGTTAATTATAGGTCGTTCTTCATTAAATTTTGGTACTTAGTTTTATAAAGGCTTAAAACTTGTTTGTGGCAAATATTATCTTAATACTTTAATTTGTATGGGATTTATGTGCGATAAAGTGATTTTCGGAAGATGAATTTTATGGGAGCTATGGTCAATTATAACACTGATCTTTATAAAATGTGGCATGTTGATTTATATTTACATAAAACCCAATTGTATTAACATATCGCTATACTTAAGTCGTTTAAGCGCCTTAAACCAATATCCCGGGAGCACACTTGTAGGGGTACTAGCTGAAATAATAGACCAATTATAAATAGATTCTAAAGGGTTTGTTTTTGATACAATGGAACATCATATGATAAAATTCATTAATATATCTTTAAAATTGATATCTATATATTGATTACAAGGTTTTCATTGACAGACAGACGGACGAAAGGACAGACATCGATAAATCAACTTAGGAAATGATTTTGAGATAGTGGTATAAAGTATTTTATAGACTAAAAACTCCATGAATATATGTATTTAAATTTATTAACTCTTTTGCCACCCTTTCGTAATTAAAAAAAAAATATTATTTGCTGAGATTTTACGTTTAGGTTTCATCTATAGACTTTAGATACTTACTCTACTTCTGTTAAAGGATCTACTGATAAATTAGCTTTCAAATCTTGATCTCTCCAATAAAATTCGGTAAAGTTAAAAAAAGTTTGTCTAGATTTTGTTTCCGTACAAACAGTTACAGCTGGAAAAGGTATTTGCCACACAGGTGTGGATTTCTCAGCAAAACTTACAATAACTGGATTATTATTCCATTTCCACCAAATATTCATGGTCAGAGAGGCACAAAGATAAATCGAGAACACAAATACCATAATCCAAAAAAATCTAAAAATTAAATTCCACATTTAAGCGTATTAATAATTTAACGCGAACTCCTTAAATACCTTTCTAAGCAAGGTCGTTTTTGTTCACCCAAATATTTAATACCATGTATAGTACTATTGTCACAATATTCCGAAAATATAGCCCATGCAGCTTGAGAGGGTTTGCCATATTTAATTTGCTGTTTAGTATCCACATCATCATCGCTATCAACATCAATCGTTTCCTTGAAAGCAGTTATGGTTTTGGCCATCAATGCTGCACGTTTCCTAATATAAAAATATTTCCCATATTAGAAATATGTAAAAATATCCGCGTATCATTTTTGTATTTATACCATTGCAACGAAGATTTTGATTCCATACGCTTTACAGGCTCCATCTTGCCTGTCAAAGGTATTGCCTTTATTTTATTCCAAACTTCTTTTCTTCAAATTTTTTTTTGTTAGCCGCAAATGATTTTAACACTTTCACCTCTTATTTATAACTATTTATGAGAACTCAGTTTGTACTCTGTTTTTATAGAAAAAAAAAACCTTGTAGTTACAGGTGTGGTAGAATTTTTTCCATATTCGCTATAAAACCACAAACGCATCGCATTACACCTTTGGGATATTACCATAATCTTTTTGGTAGACAAACTCTTGGGAGATGTTAATTTTTCGTTTGTGTGTGTTATTTTTAATTAGCTGAATTACACATGGTTGTGTACATTAATGTATAAAAGATAAAATTGTCTGAAAGGGTTAATTTGTATTAATTTATTAAAATAGTTTTGTTCTAAGAAAACATGCCACTAGAATAAACATTGTAATAAGTAAAACAATTTAGTCTAATTTACTTGTGAAGGATCATAATTCATATGAACATTTCTTTATCAAAAATGTAAATGTCATTTTAAATAGTTAACAAATTGTGAAAAAGAAATGATTAAAAATATGTAATTAAAAAGCTAGTTTTGCTAATGTTTACAAAAATTTTTTAAGCATTTAATTTTTCATGTACTGTGCTACAAAATTACATTTTTTACTTTCACTCGAAAAAGCGATATAATGTGGGTATTAGGTCTTCTTAAGGATACCTCATACTAATTTTCGAAATTTGCGAAACACCACCTATATTTTTAGATATTTCAAAATCCTAGGTTAAATTATTTCTCTTCTAATTTTCTTGAACTTCTTGGTTAAATTGAATAATTTTATCTAAATTGCAATAAATTTAATAATAATTTTCTTGTCATAAGAACAATAATAGAGAAGAGGCGTATCTCTATTTTTAACACGTTTGTGAGATCTGAAATATGTTTTAAAAGGAATTGTAAAATAATTAAGGTTTTCTTAAAAAATAAAAAACTATTAATTTGATAACTCACAAAAAAAAAAAAAAAAATAAAAATGGATTTTAATTACGAAATTGATTGATTGTTATTTTTACAAACAAGTTTATGAGAACTGGATTATGCTTTAAAAAAAATTATAAAATAATTAAGTTTTTCTTTAAAAAAAAATATTAATTTGATAGCTCACAGAAAAAATAAAAATGGATTTCAATTAAGAAATTGATTGTAGCAATTATGATTTTTTATTGAATTTGCTCCAATCACCAAATTGATGATATTAATTAATTCGTAATAATTGATTTAGAATTATGATTGTAATTTTGCTTAAAATCAACAAAAATTGTTTTTGATCTAATCTGATTCTAAAATAATGCTTTGCATTTTTGTACGTAATAAATATTATTAATAACAAAAAAAAACTTTGTAAATATTTGTTTTTTGATGACTGTATCATAAATATATTTTTCTAAATATAGGGCATAATATGTCCTTAGGTTAAATATTTGTCAAGAAGTAAAATTGGTGATTTCAGCATGACGTTAAAAGCAAAGAAATGAAATGCTTCTAGAGTACCCTCTACAACCTAGGAATAGAAATGCCAACATTAAACACACGCGACAGCTTTACGTATCAAATCTTCATCAGCTAGTACATTCTTCCCTTTACACAGATTTATTCTACCAAAAGGAGTCCCATTCAGTGCAAGCCCTTGATACAACCTCCTAATTCATATCAACTTCTGTAAAATATCTATGATAAAATAAGAAATCTAATGAGATATTAATAACCATCCATATTAGAAACTCGTAATTACCAAATCATTTTGACCTCAACGTTCCCTCTTTAAGAATAGAGAGTCTTCATTTAGTAAATTTATTTTTCTTGCAAAATTAAGTCCAATAAAACAAATATTTGACACACCTTTATATTATGTACATTATATTTTTCTCAACTTGTTTTTAATATTTTATTTGAAATGTACATAAAATGGGCGTTAAAAATAAAAAATAAAAATAAAAAATCGATTTCAATTACGAAATCGCTCATATCAATTAAAATTTTTTAATTTTGCTCCAGTTATTAAAAGAATAATGCCAATTAAAGGCGAATAATTTATTTTTATCAGAGACATAACTATTATAAGATTTATGTAAAAACGTCGAGTTATAAATGTTAAAAACTTAAATAAAAATATTTTTATTTTAGTTCTTTTTAATAAATATAAATTTTAGTATATATATATGATATTCCATTCCAACTTCCCTCAAACTAGCCGTAGGTTTGACACTTTTAAGGACAACCAACAGTGGAATCGTTCGGAAGATAGATAACTTCATCCTCAAATGATTTTATTTCGTCAATTTAACATTAAGTTAAGTGAAAAACTTTTACCTTTGTCCCAAATAAGTGACAAAAGGCTTCCTCATTTGGGAGCACACCGATAAACAATTAAATTTTCTTAGCTGGATTAAACAAAATGTGGAACCAATTTAATTTAGATGAAATTCTATAATAACATTTACGTACTTGCTATCTTTTGATCCCCATTATTTTCTGGAGGCTCCAAATTTAGCGCTGACCAAGGAAGTTAATAGTTATAAAGAACAGCATTATTTTAAAAGTTTTTTTTTATAAATTTTTGTTTTGAATGACTTTTTCTTTTTCAATAAATTTATTCTTTTTAATTTCTAAAGTCAAGAATTTTTTTTAGAAAATAATGACCAGGGGCATTAAGTTTATGCACTTAAAAAGTGTATATATATATATTTATATATATATATATATTTATATATATATATTATTTTTTAATATTTTTTAGCGAAAAAGAGGTTAATAATTTCTAAACAAAATGTTAAAATTTCACAACTTTAAAAGTACTTTTAACATCTTTAGCAATTATTTTTATCTTTAAATTTTTATTAAAAAATGTATAGACATAGTTTTAAGTAAAGTACTTTAAAACCAATGAAACAGAAGCATAAAAGAAAAGCATCCTATCAGTGACAACCATGGGTTAGAAAAGAACTTTTGCAGCTCTCTTTCAGCACTGAATACTTCCTTCCCATGACAACACAATGTTAAAATCATGACTATTTCAGCTCTCTTTCAGTTCTTTTTTTGCTTGGTATTAACAAATATTTTTATTTACGCATGTAAGAGGGAGAGTTTGCCCTTTATTTTGAAATATAAAATTTAGCCTATTCGACATTAACAGATGTGATGGGTGCATTTTTAAATGATTTTGATTATATTGTGTGAAAGCGGTTATTTTATCTTCATCTGAATTTTAATTGCAGCAACTGTATTGCTATAAAATTATACCGATAGATATAGATAGAGATAGATTGATTATTTAAAATAATATTAAGCTCTATACAGCTTATTATTGATATTCTCATTTGTATCTTCTTTAAAAAATTAATCAAAGCATGGTTGTTTTATAAAAACAGACGACCTCAGAAACAAATGTTTTGTATGCATATATGAACGTATTTAACATTATTATGTGTGTTAAAATTGCAATAAATTTATACCAAAAGTTTTAATAAATAAGAAAAAACGTAATTATTTATTTTGTGGCATTTTGATATCTTAACTAGATAACTTTTATGGCGCATCACTTACAATAAGGACGTTGTCCTTGTGTAATTGTTAGTTTTCGATATATAGCTTACCAAAAATTAACATCTCCTACAGTATATTTCAATATTTTAAAATTCACAATTTTTTTTTTCTACACAAAAAATTATTTTAAATTCCAATTTTTCACAAAATATTACACAAATATATGCTTTTATGGCAAAATATACAAAAACATTGATTTTTCAATAAGGTATGCAAAAATTTGCATTAACAAATCGATGTCATTTTAAAGCAAATTCTCTGACTCGGAAAGATATTTCATTTTCACTGTTCTAGGAGTAAAAGCAAAAAACAAATGCATGAACATCCGGTCCTTGATAATGATAAAACATGTACAAACCAATTTATTCAGTATTGTAACCTTTTATACGAATTAAATATTGTATAATATTTAAAAAAAATTAATAAGATGACTATAATTCATTGTGGTAATCTGTAAATATATATATATATATATTCTTTACTTGATTTTTGAAGTTTTTTGAAGTTGCTGCACAGACTCTACACATTCCCAAAAATATTTAAAAATGCTCGGAGCTATAGGCAAATTTATTGAAAATATTGATTCTGATATCGTTTTCAAGGTGAACCAGTGTCAAAATGAACCAGTGTCACATTTTATATTGAAGACTCATATTGGATGAGTGTTTCGTAGCCTGTTCATATATGGACTATTTAGGCATATATGACATCATATATGGCAATAAAATTTCATATATATTTCCGTATGTGATTATATTTTCATATATAGTTTTATATATAACTTCATATATTTCAAATATTTTCAATAACTTTTATTTTTCAAATTTTATTGTTTTACGTTACGTACAGAAAAAATCTTCGGACCACAACCATAAACTATACCGATCTCAGAATCACTTTATGAGTCGATTTTCCCCAGTAAACAAAAGGGCTATTATGTTCAACGGATTTTTTTATTTCTTTACATGATTTTTGTACCATTACCGCAGTTATTAAGGGTATAAAGAAATAATTTCCAACTAATACATGAGGAGCGCGAGAAAAATGAAACAAGAAACTGCTTCAGCTCCGAAGAAAAATATTCTTCTTGTAAAATAGAATTTTCATCAAAAAATATATATTGAAAATAAAAGCTGTTAGCTGTTCTTTTTTCAAAAATAATTTTTATAAGATAACGTAAAAATTATTTCAAAAAAATAAAAAAAATATTTTGAAGAATAAAAGTTGTTGAGAAACAGAAAAAAAAAAATTTTGTTGACAATTACCGTTATCAAATAATATAAAAAAGAAAATATTTCTTATTCTTTACTCAACTTTTTTAATTTGAAAATAATTTTAATATTTCTTTTTCATCTCTGATTTAATAGGTATAATTGGAATTTTACTTGAAATTGATCAAGGTGTTAATCGAATCGACGTTAACTGAATCGGCACCATTGCAATATATAATAAAAAAATAACATTTTAAAACCTTCAGTTATATAATACATATTGTATGTTAAGTCTACAATATTTACTCGTATTATATTTGGAAAAAGCGGCCATCTCTTTCGAACAGTGCAACATGGAGGAAGGTTAGTAGCTTTCGACTGTTGTAGTGCAACTTTTGTATTTAAGTTTTAAACGGCATTAGAAAGAAAATACTCGTATAATAAATAATAATAAGGTATATTCTTTCTAATACCGCTTAAAAAACTTAAATTGGCTAACAGGTATTCTAGATGAAAATGTTAAAAAATCGAAAAATCGTTTCTTTATATATATATATATATATATATATATATATATAACTACCTATTTTGGGGGAATACTGAAAATTCTAAAAATTTTATAATAATCTTATCACCCATACGTACTGTAGCACAGATACAGATTAATAACCAATTTTTTTTCTATTACTAGCACTATTAAAAATTTTAAATGTCAATGTCTACTGAAATACGTGGTAGATTTTTTAAAATAATTAATGCAGCATAGAAAAACACGATTTTTGTTCTAAAAAACAAATTTATTACATCTCAAAGCAAAAAAAATACATTTTATTTTGAGAGTTCTCGCCATAGAATACAACTAGAAGTTTATGTGAGAGGCAGTTCAAACTAAATTTACAATAAAAAATTTACTCATTTTTTCAAAACATAAAAACAAAATATATGTAACTAAATGTATTTTGTTGTTGCATGAATTATGATTTTGACAACTAAATTAGGTTTTTGTCTCTCACATAAACTTCTAGTTGCATTCTGTGGTTCTGGCAAGTTTACTTAGTTTGATGTTGGATAATATTTGCTTATGCCTTATTATTTGTGAGAAATAATACTAATTTGTCGTTACATCCTTTGGAATTTCTTTCATAAAATTGGTATTTTTGACCATAGAAGTCTAAAAATATGTGATATTATGAATTTTAATGCAGGTGCCATTATCAATCAAGAACCGCGTTTTAAATTTTTTTTGCTGTTTGATCGTTTAGCATTTCAGGTGACAATATATTGCATATACAGGGCTAGTATTCGAAAAAGGATATCAGCAGATTTCCAAAATTAATACTAACACATTTTTTTGCAATTCTATTTTTGGGCTACCTGTAAGACATGTATCTTCTTAAAGAAAGAAATGGGCCATATGCATGTTTTTATTTGTTTTTTAAAGGATTATAATGTTGAAACTGTATAAACATCGTTTCTGAATGTTTTAGTCACACCCAGCAAAAACTTCCATTGCCTTCAATAATTAATTAATTACTCTAATGTAAAAGCATATAAATCTGCTCAATAGTTATACAACTAGTTACATGTAATACAGAGAAAATACAGAGAAAAGTTAACTGTTGACATAAAACAACTTCTAGGTGTTGCAGACGGGATGGCGTTCAACGCAACGCCAAAATCAAAAATGACAAACAGTTCGGTAACTGCATGTCGTTACCAAGTTTTTCTGGACAGTAGAGTTGCTGATAAGAAATTTATCTGTTTAAAATTATTTAAAATTAAAAAGTTTATTTTATTATTTTTTTTTTATTTTTTTTATTTTATTATTATTATTTTTTTTATAGTTTTTAATTTATTTCGCATGCAATTTTTTTTTGCAATATTTATTTATAATTTTAATTATGAACACATTTAATTTTTTCTTTACCCTTACTTCTTTTTTTACAGTTTTTTAGCAACAATTTTATCTTTTACACATTTAACTTTCTAGAAACAAATTTTATAATAGACATTTATAACATATTAAGAAAAAAGGGGCTATCTACCATAACTTCGCGAATAATGGGCTTAAAAAATTTATTTTTATGTGTGAGGTTTAGTAGACGTATTACTAATAAATCGTAGAAGGCTGGAGTGCAAAATGCTGAAAAATGAGTGAAAGAAATAGTTTTTGTGCTTTCCTAAACAATAGGAGTTTCGCAGATAGCCCTTTTAATATAATCCCTCGATAAACTATATAGATATTATTAAAATGAGGTTTAAATTTGTTTGTATGTATGGCAATCTTTTTGGTGCCCATGCTCCTTCCGCCCACTTCTAACATTATTATTGGTCTATAATTGTTGCATTCTTATGCTTCAATTTCTAAGACAATTAAAATAAAGTTAAACACAGAGAATCCATATGGTAATGGAAAAAATACAAGCTATCTTTGTTCGATTCCATTTCTATGTTTTACACCCAACTTTGAAAAAATAATTACTGCATGTTATAGCAGAAACAATGAAACTTTATTGGAACTACCCAGCAAAAACTTTTTGGTTTTCGGTAATGGTAACTACTTATTAAAGTAGTTTCTTGGTAATGAGGCGTCATTATTATTTGCCTACTCTGTATTACATTAATAAGTACTCAATAGTATAATAGCACAGTAATACTGCAATCACGTGGATGAGTTGGCTAGAACGCCGGATTAACAAGCAGAAGGTTGTTGGTTCAACCCCATTCTGAAGCTGTTAGTTTTTTATAACAAAATGTCTAAAAAGATATTTTAAACTAAATAGAATTTTTGTCGCTTAGGATGCTATGTGCGAGATGGTGTACTGAGTAAGACGTTAGTCAGTAAAAATGAATGGTTAGTGTGTGTTCAAGTTCGAGTCTCACTGACGTTAAAATTTTTTTGTTTTTTTTTATTTTTATTTTCGATTAAGTACATATTTTTGAGTACCCCTAGAGTCAAAAAATAACAACATGAATTTGTGGACAAGTCGAACAAAAATAACTAGTTATTCAGGCAAAAAATAAGTAGTTTATTTTTGTTTCCAATTATACCTGCTAGATTACCAGGAAAGCAAAGTTTTTGCTGGGTACTTTCTTATGAAACTGCGTTGTTGAAATGAAATAGGTTGGCTAAGTTCACGGGTAGTGGCAACCCCAATATAGAGCAAACATTAGTTATGAAATATCTAATGAATTATTAGTGAGTTATTATAGTCTAACAGTGAAAGCTCTCAATTTCTTATGAGACTTTAAGTTGGGATATATATATTTGGTACCATTTTTTTCCTCCTTTTTACTTTACTTTACTATAATGAGGACAGCAAAGCGCTTCGGGTTAATCTACATACATATCTGATGTAGAAAAAATATTTTGTAAACTGTTTTAAAAACTTGAAATTATTATAATCATTCACATTAAATAATTTATAGGATTTTATCAACAATTTCAGGATTTTTTAATTAAAGCACTCGTATTTTTAAGTTATGTATTTTTGCAAATAGTGCGTTTGCAGCCATTTTTATGTGTAGAAAGAAGAAAAATAAATATTTTTTTTTTATATTAATGTTTTTTAATTTTAGCTACAAATTATTTTATTAAAGCAACAACTATTTCACAAAACAGTTTAGCAAACCATTTAAAGCAAAAAATTCCCTTGGAATTTTCACATGTTAAATTGTTTAAAAATAACCCTTTCCCTGTTTGAATATGACCCCTTTTTCTACAGAATTTACTCCATAAAATATATGCACACTTTTGATTAACTCATCCGCATAATGTTCATTATGGCCATATTGTTGGTGACGTCAAAAATTGGAAACAAACACAAAAACACGCAAATGGCTACTTGAAAATTTCACAGTTACAACGTTGAAAATTACTGCAACAAATGTTTAAAATGGCAATTGTTTTATGATGTTTATTTTATTTTGCACACATTTTTTCTCCACATCTCTCTATCTATACCATTTGTTTTTGTCATGGCCTTTTCTGTTTTTTGAAGAGCTATTTAAACAAACTTTAGAAGAAGATGGTCCACAAAAATTGACCAGACTATGGATATAAAAGCTGGCCAGCATGTATCAGTATATGAGTATATATAGAAAATCACAGTACAAAAGGATAACAACCATTTCATAGTATGTCTGTGTGTCATTGTAGCTTATTTAGTTTGTTAATAAAGTTTTAAACTGAATTTCTATTTTTTTTTTCGGTTTTAGTTTTGTTGTATTGTATGTCCTTGCAAGTGGAAAATAACATCAGAATGATGTTTTTAACTAATACAATGAAAATAACAAACAAGGTGTGTCATTAAAATAGAAAAACTTAAAAAGGACACATTAATGTAAGGTACTTGAATGCATATTTAGTATACTAAATATGTATGTAGTGTGTGTTGTTTTTCAAATGAAATTGTTTATTCCATATACATACATACATGCTTACATACATACATACCCTGCAAACATTTTCTATCGAAAGCGTAACTATATCGACACACCAGGAAGTTGATATACGTCACTTTTACTATCGAATTCTGATCTACTTAGTAACACCGTTCGGGAAGAAATGTGCCACTAAGCGATAGTTCCATTTGAGTAACGCTTTATTCAGTATTGAAAGTCACTAATTCGAATCTTCAAATCCCCACTAAAGCGTTACTCTAAAAGAACTATCTCTTAGTGGCACATTTCTTCCCGAACGGTGTTACTAAGTAGATCAGAATTCGTAACGCTTTAGTAAATTTTGTACGTCACGTATTAAGATCTACTATACCGCAGTAAAAAGCGCCTAATAAAAAACCCTAATTCGAATCTTCCAATCCTCACTAAAGCGTTACTCAAAAGATGCTATCTCTAACTACATGAGAATTCGATAGTAAAAGCGAAACATATCAACTTCCCGGTGTGCCGACGTAGTTACACTTTCGATAGAAAATATTTGCAGAATTTTAAAACTATTTTGCATAAAATTTTTAAAATAATAATGTCAGTAATACTTACATTTTAAAATGAAGGATTAGGAATGAACAAAATTATCAAGAGTAAAAATATTAAAATTTTTTAAATCACAAAATTAACTCTTTCTGATATTTATTATGGAAAGCAATAAAATTAATTACACAACAATATTTTCCATTCAAATTAACATTAAAAATTAAATTAAAAAAGAATACTAAGACATATTTTAAGTAAAAAAATTAGAAGAGAATATTTGTTTCTTTCAAATTTAATAAATTAGGTATATATAATAAAATAAAAATAATTATTGAATCTAATTTATTTTTTAAATAACAAAAATAACTCTTCCTTGTATTTATTATAAAAAACAATGAAATTAATTCCACAAAAAATTTTGAATTCAAATGAACATTTAACATTTATTAGAATATTTGCAAAATTTTCTTCAGTTATTAGTATGTTCGGCGATAATGTATGATTTTTAGAAAGGTTATGACGTTCGCATTATAAAATGTATAATTCAATATTTCCAAAATGTTTTTCGGTAATATAATATACGATTTCTAAATATTACAAGACTACATTATTATTTATTTTAATTTTTATATTGAATTAAAATAAATAAATTTTTTTAGTTAATTTTTTTCTAAAATCGACAGTTTTTCTACAGAAAGATAATTAAAGAACAAATGTATTACACTTTTTACAAGGCGAACACCATATACTTTTCTAAAATCATACTTTCTCGCTGAACAAATAGCTGACTATTAAGAATTTTGGAAATATTTGAAAAAATATTTATAACAAATTTTCTCTAATTTCTCTTTCAAATATTTCCATTTTTATAAAGGGGATTGCCTTTATTAAAGACTATATGATCCATACTCTATCAACAATTTTAATGCTGATGTACCATTTCAAATCATTATTTAAATTTTATCTTGACCCTGAAAGTTTTTTCAATCATTTTTGTCAATATTTAATATTTTTGAAACTTAGAAATAAATACCGCTACTTAACCAAAAATTATCACAATCTACTCTACACATTTCAAGCATCACAACAAAACAATTTCTTCATAATATTTAATAACAAGAACAATCTTTGAATTCTTTTCAAACTTTCAAAAAAATTAATTTAAAATTTTGAAAATTAAAATTTAAAGTGTAAATATTCAGCTCTGCTAAAATATTTCTCGCAGGCATATCATACATAAGTCAAACTCCCACGCTTTTAAAAAATGTTGTTTAAGTTATCAAGAATTTTATATAAAACAAAATTTTCTGTCCATGATCTGGTCCTCAAATTGTTAATAACATATTTTAGTTTTATAGAAAATGAAAATATTTTCCTAAATTTATTCGCTTGCCCAGAACTAGTTGAAATATTAATAATTTCTTTTTAATTTTGATAAACGCTTACCTTATTTTCTAAATTTTCCTTTTATAAGTAAAACTTATGAATTTTTTGTTTCACTATCAGCTTACATAAATAATTTTAGTTAATATCAATATTTTTCATTCTAATCACTTCAAAACTTATATTTTTACTAAGCAAAATTATATTGTTTCTGCTTGTTCTTTTTCCCATTATGAAATGTAAATAATCGTCAAAATATGATTAAATTTCGATCCTAATGTGTGTTGTTTTGCACTTTCTACTATTAATCATCTTAGAGTGCCAAATTCGACAGATTATGTGGATTGTTAAGAAACAATCTTCCAAATGCTAGCAAAGGTGTTGAAAAATAGTGTTTTCGTTTTTGGATATACTGGATATTTGTTATTGTTATCCAAACAACTTCTTATTCTAACTCAATTCGTATACTAATATATTTTGTTGTTGGAAAATTGAGAGAAATCTTCTATTGCTCTTCTAAGAGTGGCGAAGAAGTGAGCTATTTCGAAAAAGAATTCAGTAAATGCTTGCAGGGTACATACATACATATATACATACATACATACGTACATACGTACATACATACATACTATATTTAGAATAGAAATGTATAGATTTTTTGCTGTGTTGTAAGGTGTGCTAAATGAAAGTAACAACGACAAAACAAGCGATCATCTAAATAGTTGCCAGTGTTAGAAACCGAAACGAATAACGGGTTCGGTAATGAATTTATTATTTTTTCAGTAACGGAATTTTAAATTATATCGGAATAACGCACCGAAACTAAAATACCGGTATATACCGTTATTATCAAAGACCTAGCAAAAATATTAAAAAGTTACAATTTTAATTTATTTTTAATTAAAATTCATTAAGTAAAACTCTGAATTGCATATTTTTATATTTTGTATCACTTTAAAACATGAACATTCTTTGCAGTTTGGTTTTTGTGGCGATTAAAAGTTCACTTTTTTCTGATTCTTTAAATACATGAAATTTAACACAATGCAAATAAACTTAATAAAAATTTATAATTTTTCCCTAATAGTTTAAATGGCGTAGCTATTTGCTAACATATTGTTCATTCCAAAAAAAGCCTTCTTCAATTAATACCTTCGTACAGAAAACTAAACTTACCGAATTCAGTTCCTCGAGTTTTATAGTCTCCACAGATACCAATACTTTGAGTTTTACATCGTACTGCACCAGTAATTTAATGTAAAATTAAAGTTAAAATCGATAACAAATGTAAAAGCCACCTAAAACTGTAACGAGGTACAGTTAGGCGGCAGCTACATGCTTAGCCAATACGAGAATAAGACTCAAAATTCTCGAAGACCAAAGAGCAAAACCCGCCTGGCTGTATTTAAGACATAATTAGAAAGAAGCGAGAGTTATTACCCAACCCATAGTTACTTTATAAGCAAATGAGTGGACAGTATTATTTTAAAATATAAATTTAAATTTATAAAGGAGGGATAAAGACTGGGCAGTTCGTGGAGAATTTTTTGTCATCATTTTTGAGACCCCAAGTCCAGGATAGCGTTACGGAAAATTAACGTTCACATTTAAAGGATATACAAATGGAGCTTGGATCTTATTAAAGATGGTCCTGGTTGTAACTTTCTGAACAAAACGTTTCATTCTCTCAAAGAAAACTAAGAAAATAACTAAATGTAAATAATATATATATAGGAAAAGAAGCCAGAAGAACGTAATAGTTTGTAAACCTAATATAAGTAAATGAAATTTATATGTAAAAGTTTGTAAAAAAGATCAAAATTAAAGCTCGTTGTCTCGTAAAACATTGACGTCATGGATAATTTATATTTCTCTATACACTCGCTGTGTCCGACTAACTTTTGGGAAAGTTCGGACAAATGAGAATATTCACAAATTTACTCTATTAAATCGTAAAAAGTTCTCAAATAAATTGTGGCCCAAAAATTTTTCAGAATGAGTTCTTTCTGTTTTGAGCGCGTTTGAGTGACTTTGATTAACTTCGGTAAGTTTATCGAACACACCTACTATATCTAGCTTAACGGATATAAATTACGTAAAATTATTTACGATACAATTTCACTTATTTACAAAGAAAAAAAAACCTTAACATCTTTTTGTCGAAATATACTAAGTGCCTTATTTTTAATTGCTGGTAAAGAACTGAAGATAAATGTTTAATTTCTATTTACTGATTTTATAATATTCTTCCTGTATTAAGCTGATTAGAGTCGCTGGACTATGCAGATGATAAATGTGAGCTTTCCCACAGACGTGCTGATATATAAGTAAAAATTAATGATCTAACCAGAGAATCAGAGAAAGTATGTTTGAAAATTAATATCAATAAAACAGGGGAAATAAGCATTAATGCAGAGTCAACAAAACCATTAACCATCGTCAATGACGTAATAGAAAGTGTAAGCGAGTACCTAGACCCTATGATAGATACAAATGGCGGTGCCTTTCTCGGTGTTATGACAAGAATACGAAAAGCAAGAAGTGCTTTTGCCTTGCTATCAAAAATTTGGAGGTCAAATGAATACAGTAGAAGGACAAAGTTGAGCATATTTCAGCATATGGGCAGTCCGTCTTATTATGTGGATGCGAAACATGGCATTTAACTGAAGAAATTAAGCGTAGAATGCAAGTTTTTACTAACAGATGTCTTCGCATAATACTTGGAATTTATTGGCCTAGTACAATTACAAATGCTCAACTGCTCGCCATAACGAATATGAATGACATAAACTATAAAATTCAAAGACGCAAACTTGGCTGGATTGGGCACACATTTAGAATAGAAGCTGAGAACATATGCCGAAGAGCGCTAACATATAACCCCCAGGGTGCAAGAAGACGAGGAAGGCAGAACAACTCTTAGTGACGTTCGACATTAAATGAAATTAACAAGCTACCTGACCTTAAGGATAGAAGGATAGTTAATTTGATGAATCTAGGAAGTATTACAAATATACGTTGCAGATGGAGATTTCTTATTGAGAGCCTATGCCCACAATGAGGTAGCTCCAAATTAATTTTAGAGCAAGGCTTATTATTAAGCTGATCAATACGAATCGTTTTAGGAAATCTATTGGAACAAAGATACAAACAATAAAAGGACTTTGAAAGCAAGATTCCATAAATGATGGGTGATTCAAGTAGAGATACTTTTTTCAATAGCCTTTTTTGACAGATCACGTGTGAGTCGTGTCATGCTGTCATTTTATTTTTGTTTAGTATTGTTTGGCATTTCATAATGGAAAGACTTACGCCTGATCAACGTTTACAAATCGTTCAACTTTATTATGAAAATTTACGTTCTGTGGGAAATGTGTTTCGTGCACTTCGCTCAACTTATGGTCAATATAATCGGCCAACTGAGTGTACTATTCGCAACACCATTACCCATTTTGAGACCCAGCATTCATTGTTGGATACTATTCGACCGAATAGACCACGTCCAGCACGCTGTGAAGAAAATATAGCGGCCGTAGCTAAGAGTGTACACGAAGACCGTCGATTCGGCGCCGTTCGCAGCAACTGAAACGACTTGGCGCATTTTACGTCGAGATCTTAAATTGAAAGTGTACAAAATACAGCTTGTGCAACGACTGAAGCCGCTCGACCTTCCCAAGCGACATCGCTTCGCTCTATGGGCTCTTGAAAAGTTCCAAGAAGATCCGACGTTTTTTCAACAATGTGGCCCATTTCTGGCTCGATGGGTATGTAAACAAACAAAATTGCCGCATTTTGGACGAAGAGTAACCTGAAGAGATTCAAGAACTGCCGCTTCATCCAGAAAAAACAACGATTTGGTGTGGTTTGTGGGCCGGTGCAATCATCGGTCTATATTTCTTTAAAAATAATGCCGGTGCGAACGTAACCGTCAATGGCGACCGTTATCGTGCCATGATAGCCGACTATTTGATGCTTGAAATTGAAGCTCGTGATCTCGGCGACATTTGATTTCAGCACGACGGCGCCACTTCCCACACATCGCATCAATCAATGGATTTATTGAGAGAACACTTCGGTGAGCACATAATTTCACGTTTTGTGCCGGTCGATTGGCCACCAAGATCGTGTGATATCACACCGTTAGACTTTTTCGATTCAGGCCTTGGAGGAAAACATCACGCGTGTCATTCGCCAGTTACCAGTCGAAATGCTCGAACGAGTCATCGAAAATTGGACTCAACGGATGGACCATCTGCGATGTAGCAACGGCCAACATTTGATAGACATAATCTCCAAAAGATAAATGCCAAAGAATGTTCTTTCAAATGATAATAAACAAATAAAAGGACTATCTACAAAACCCTAATTGTTCAGGAAAGCAGTGTTTCACTAATTTTTTTTACATTTTGCAATTGGATCTTCTGCGATTTATTAATAATATATCTCACACATAAAAATAATTTTTTTAAGCCCATTATAGGCAAAGTTATGGCTGAGATAATTCATTTTTTCGTCGTATATTACTAATTGGTCTTATAAAAAGTTTTGATAGCCCTGTTTGTTTATCGAAAATTAAATGTGTAAAAGACAAATTTTTTGATGAAAACTTGAAAATATATAATTTTTTTAGTTTATTTGGTCTATAGATTTGCAAATCCTTACAGACTAATGCTATTTTCACATATAGAAATTTTTTGTAAAACGAGTTGTTCTCTAAAAAAAGGAAAACAAATTGATTGCTTTTTTTTATAAATTTCAAAACCAAAAATTCGAGTTGTTTAATTATATAACACACAAAAATCATACTAAATTTCCATGCAAGGAAGAAATTTTTAGTAGTTTTATTACATAGAATTTTGTTGGAAAAGGAATTTGTAAAAATTATCGAACAGTTTAGAAACCAAAAATTAAAAATTATGAATGAAATTTAAATAAATTTTATATGTTTTAAAATTGTATTTTTTTAATTAAAGTGTTTGTGTGTGAAATTTTTATTGAAATAAAAAATTTGTAAAATTATTATTTTTCAAGGAAAGAAAAAACAAAATAAAATATTATATGAACAGTAATATTTAAACTCATTGCGTTTTTCAAAAAACAAGTCAAAAAGTACAATACATGAACATGACGATTTTATTTAGGAGGTACTCATACTCGACTTCACCACATACTAAACCAAATATATATACCATGCATTAAACGGCGACTTTTTAGAGTCGGTAGTTTTATTAGAGTTCATGCCAGGTAGAACATAATTCCGTCCAAGACCACATAAGAAAAATATTAAAAATTGTTTTGTTTTGATGCAACAGAATTTGTATAGATAATGTAAGAAGGATCGCATATAATTGAACCATATTCTAAAATTGGACGAACTAGGGATACATATAATTGTTTAGCAACATAAGGATCAGAAAATTCTTCATAAATCCAAGAACCCCTGTAGCTTCATTTACTGTCAGCAAAATATGATATAAGGAATTTAGTTCATGATAAAGTAGAATATCATGATGAAGAAAGTTTTGAAGCTTTTACAACGTAATCCCATTAACCCTAGAATACTAATATACTTAAATTTTATATATAGTTTTGTTTTTGATATATTTATTACTCACGTGTATAGTAATATATGATATTCTAAACATGTATAAAAAATAAAATACATAATACATTATTATACGTTTACATGTTCTAAATGCAAGTACAAAAAATTTACCTGTCGTTAGTAATAATAGCATAAATTTGAATATAAATTTGGAAATGTTATTTAAAATAACAGAGTAAAAAATTTAAATATTCGGCGGATAGTGAATGTGGTAGTCAGTTCTAACCTTTCAATAAAATTAATAATTCAATAATTAATAATTGAAAGAATATTATGAGCTGTAGAGAATACCGCTACACTAAAAGCCTTCTACAGAAAGGAATGCGAAATGTGTTGAAAAGTTTGCCATTATGTAAAAAATTAAAGGTTAGAATATATTGTCATGTTTGATAAATATCTTAAGTCTCTGGTGAACACCAAAACATAATTTATCATGACTTGTCATAAGTAAAATCTTTATATACTTTTTAGGAGTTTTTAATGTTTTATTTTTATTTATTGAATTTGTTTTTTCGCTTTAAAAGTTTTTAAGGACAAATAAACATTAAAAATGGATTTAGCTGATAAAGCTATAACAAGGTAAACTTTACGTATCGTTATTATTAACATATAAAAAAATATCGTTAGAATTCTAGGATTAATATTGTGTAATTTATGGTTCTGTAGAGAGACATTTGTTTACATTTTTTTAAGATCAGCTCCATTAAGTTAATTTTAACATCGTCAGCATACATTACAACATATTAATGACGAATAACGGACGGAATATAATTTATGAATAAGGTGACTACCTTGAGGAATTTTACTTCAGACTTCACTTCCTGGGTTCTATTAGGTAGATAGAAAGGCATCCAATTAATCAGAATCATTAAATTCCGTAATTGATAACTTATAAAGTAAAAGGCATACAGAAAAAAAATCGTATTTGATTACAAAATTCAAAGATCCAAACAATTTTTTTTTTTAATTTCCAACCTATAAAGATTTTTGTCACATTGACTATAAACTTGTAATTTTTTTGTCAACTTGCTTAATTAAAATATTTGATAAAAAAATATCGTATTGGCTAAGAAATTTGTTGAATATTTGTTTTAGTTTTTAACAACGTTTTGTTGTCAACTTATTACGATTTTTTTTGAATAAAAATTAATTTACGATAAATCAATTTATTCGTTCGATTATGATAATTGTTAACTAATTTCAGATTTTTGACTAAAATTTTAATTAAATCAAAAAATTCTTTGCTGGATTTTATATTTTTTCAACTAAAGATTACACTTATTTGTCTAAAAGCATGTAGCAATACAATATTGTTACAACACAATTAAAGTGTGATTTTTGCGCAATCATATTATTGTTATGCACAAACATTTTTCTTTTTATTTAACCATAATATGGTTAAGGTGACGCAGAAATATGGTTGTGATGCAACCATATTAATGATATGTTTAAAAACTTATTCTTTAGTGGGTTTTTTGTGTGGAAATTTACCAAAATAACACTTAATTTAAAAATCACTTCTTTTGTTGTACTTTGGCAGCTTTTTTGTTTGAGAACAGCCTTAGATTTACATTAGGCGGGTTAAGAGGCTGTTTTGGCGGCATGTTTTCGTTATTTGGTTTGCTTTATATCTTGTTAGGACTGGGAACGACGAATCTCGGGTTTCGCGTTACATTTAGCCATAACTTCGGTCAAGCAAGCATTAGCAATAACACTTTGAAACTTTTGTATTTTGTGAGTACATTTCTTGGTGGCTTTTCCTCGATATGCTTACGGTGCTTGTGATAGTATAAGACTGTTTAGTTACCCTTACGGGGAATTCGTTTTATCAAGTAGGAGAAAGAAAGGAAAAAGTCATTGACAAAATTCTGTATGTACTAAATGAAGAGAAACCGATTTTCGTCTTTCGTTGTTGTGACTAGAAAAAATAATGACACCATTTATTAAAATAATAATAACACTTGTCAACAGTTTTTGATTCTGTTTTATCAAAAAAATTTTTTTTTTTAATGAACATTATTATTTATTTGTAATTTCATTTTTACACTCCGTCATGTGACAGATTCCATGCATTGAACACAATAAACTGATTTAAAAGCAGAGTGATATTAAAATATTATAAAAGTTAATGGTTGTCGATAAAAATATAAACAATTTTATTAAATCATTACAACAAGCATAGTAATATTTTTTTCTAATGAAAAATGTTTTATTGCAGCAAGGATTACAACAACAATAACATGTTTCTTAACTAAACATATTGCAAAACATATTGCGTCAGCCATGTTACTATGAAACTAATGACAAAAATGTTATTGCAGTGAACATTGTTGTTCAAATAAATTTTATTCAGCGATAAAGATATTTGCGATAACAATATATTATTGCAGGAAAAAGAATGATATTGCGGCAACCATGTTGTGAACATGACTTTGTTGTACATGTAAAAATCGTGAAATATGGACCATTTTAATCTTGACGAAATAAACATTTTATATGTCATATTAAAAGTAATTTTTATTTCTTTAACATAAAACCTTAATGAATCCTGTAGCAATTGTACTTTGAAAAAAATTGTGATTTTAACAAGACAATTTAATACATATTTTTACATTTTTTACACTTTTATATTTTTACATATGTATGCATATACCGGATTTCACGCGCAAAGAAAAAACATGGTTACGGTATAGTCACTACAACAATATTATGTTCTCATTGTTAATTTTCATAAATTTTAATAATACTATTTTCATGTCAACTATGTTTATGTTTCAATTTTATCATTCAATGTTTACATTCAATAAAAGATTTAATATAATTGCCTACAAGAATCTTATGTTTTTGAATATTTTTAGCAGAAAAGAAATGTTGTTAAAATGAAAATATCATTACTTCAGCAAAAATTAAATATTACCGAGTTTTTTCAATATTTTTAAATCATATCTTGTTTTTAAACCATAACAGTAGAATGTTACAAATAATTATAATACGTATGCTTTTTACTAATATGGTTGAAAAACACATAACTTGTTTGCTATTGAATATATTTTGTTTTTAATGTTTGTTTTCCATCTACATTATAATTTTCATTTAGTTTATATATGAATAAATATATATAGATAATGTTTTGATATATTTGGTGTAATTCAAGTAGTATAAGACATTGGTTAAAGCTATTAGTTAATAAAAGGTATCTTGTATTATCTTGCACAGCATATGTAAATAAAATAAATGAAACCAATTAATGAACAAATAATGACTGATTATATCAAGATTAATATGAAACTTGTTATGAGTAATTTTGAACATGTTATACATATTTTATGATAAATAACATGATGAAGGTAAATCATAATAATGAGAAAATCAGAGCATAGTTATATAAGACTGGATCACTACATTAAAAAATAAAATGCAAAAACTCGGCTCGTAATATAAAAAGTTAGATTATTTTGTGATTACAATGTTCATATTTATTATTATTGATAAAAATATAGTCCAATCATAATATGGTGCTCCTCGATTATGGTTCCAGCAATCATGCTTTTTTCTCTTAGTTAACGCAGCTCTCCTTTTTGGTGTTAGTAATTAAAGCTATTCCAAACCACTATAAAGCTTGTCGTAAATGGTCTATAATTTTCATTCCTAAAAGACGATATACGATTTTTTTGTGTTATTTTAAACTTAATGCTTTTCTTATTTCTTGAAAAAAAAAGAATTTATCTTAACGATTTACATTAGACAGTATGACAGAATCAGAATAAAGGTGCACACTTCAATTTTCGCAACCCTGGCAAATTTGCAAAGTTACGAAGATGCATAACATTGACGTGTCATCCATATTTGGGAATTAAGTTGGAGGAAATCTATATTTATATTATATTTGTTTATTTATTTGTTTGTATATGACGCAATCATTCCTAAAACGCTGAATCGATTTCAATGAAACTTTAAACATAAAATAATTTTAGGTGGAAGGAACTATAGGATATAAACTAATACAAAAAGCTAATTACATATTGATAAAAATGGCAAGAATATTTCACTTTTTCGTTTCCTTAAATTGTTTATAAACCTTTTAGCTTTCATGCAACATAGGGGCATTCAGCTTATCTTATCTTAATTAATAAAACTTTAGTTTTACCTTTGTTTATTTTTTTAAGAATTCATTTTTAACTTCCTGTTTTTACTATTTTTATTTTGTTAAATTTAAATAACTATTTTTTCGCTAAATTTGTATTTCAATGGTATTTCTATACCCTCTACGCCACCATAGGTGGTTGGGATATTATGCGTTTGTAACGCACAGAAAAATCTCCCGACCCCACCTTAAAGTGTACCGTTCGACTCAGAATCACTTTCTGAGTCGATTTAACAATGTCCGTCTGTCTGCTCGGTTGGCTGGCTGTCAGTCTATACAAACAGTATGAACAAAGTACAGATTGCAATTTTAAACATTTCCATAAGGACAAAGTCTATTAAAATTGGTGGTGGTCGGTCCATTATTTCACCTAGCCCCCATATAATTGTTCTCCCGGAATAGGGGTTTAATGATCATAAATGCCTTCAATATTTTAATGAAAGTGGGCATAACTAGTTTCATACAGGTTTAAATCTGTGAAACAAATTTTATGAAGATCAGTCTATAATTGATCTTAACTCTCACATAAATAAACCTTTCTTTCGAAAATCACTTTAACGTGCATAAATCCTATAGAAATGTTTGTATAAAGTTGATATTTGACAAATAAATTTTATAGAAATCTCAGTATAAAATTTTATGAGAATCGGTCCATATTTCCCATATTAGGGCATTTATGCACTTAAGTGCATAAATTAATATAAATGTTAGTATCAACGTATATTCCGTATGTTTTATTTTACATTTAGTACAAGTATCGGTATCGGTCTACAACTGGCCACAGTTCTAATATAAGAACACTCCCCGAATTTTGGTGCACATATATAATGGTATTGACCGACTATATCTTGCTTTAGAGTTGATTTTATCAGTATTGTTTGGAATTTTCGCAATGTGCCAACATTATAAAAAGTCTTGCAACTTTACAACATTTCTCAACATTTGTGAAAAATAATTTCCTATGTTGTTGTTGTTGTGTTTATAAAAATCGATTCCACTTTCTTATTTTGCAAGGGTCTGGCAAGATTAAAAATTTTGACGTCAATACCATTAATATTTCTTAAATAAATCCATAACTTTTGATCAGCTGGGCTAGTCTGGTTTACATTATTCACACTACCGTAGCAGATGAATAATAGAAAACTTTTTTCTGCGGCTACATGCGAACATGGAGATATAAGCCTATAATAATCACTTTGTTTAACTGGCTTTAGTTTACGAGTTAAAAATTAATGATTTTGTTCCACATAGTGCAGTATATCTCGAGAACGATTTGCTGAATAAAATGGGAAAAATTTATTTTAAATTTTATTTATTTGCTTCTTAAAAAATTTAAAAAAAAATTTAAAAAATAATATAAATTAGTACATCTTACAATTAAGACGACAAAATTTTTTAAATTTTGTTAAAAATTTTATATTTTTCAACACAATTTTTTTAATATCTCCAAAAACTATTGGACAGATTAAAAAATTACTTACACATAACTTAAAAATAATCTCAATTAGAAACTTTTTAGTATTAAATTTAACCAATTGAGACAATTAGTTATCGAGATCTGTTGCAATATTTTATATAACTTTATTAATGTTCTAATTCAAAAAAGTAATTTATATATTCAAATCGGCTGAGAAATTATCTATCGCAGAATCAGTGTTGCCTTGTGTAGTGGATTTAGTTTTTTTAAAACTAAAATTTTAAATTCAAATTTGTTTATTTTAGAATTCAGAAAAGATAACGTTATCAAAATTTTTTATGTGATTTTTTTTATAAGGATATTGGATGAAAAATTGGTTCAAAATTTATAAAATTTTTTTACAAAGTTTTGCGTTATTATGGAGATTTAATTTCCAGATGCAAATAGCTCGTTAAGATATAATATACGATGTAATATACGCTTTCAGAACTTAAACACGAAAATAATTTTAGATAAATAAATATCAATAAAAATTCAATTACAAAACTCATATTTTAAAATCATTCGAGAAATGACACGTACGTTATAGACCTTCTTGAGGACATCATAAATCGGTTTTAAAAAAAAATTTGAGTTATGCCCAAAAAACTGTTTTTGGTTAGGTTCCCGTATTTTGTATTCCTAATTATTTTTTTACATTTTTGTCTAATACTAAAATCAATTTTTTAAACATCTAAAAAAAATAAAACTGATACTAAAATTTTTTTCTATAAAAGTTTATGCAGCGATAGTAATAATTTTTAAAGGCATTTTTATTGTAAAGATAATAAAATTTTGTATTTTCATATCAGACAAAAACTCTAAAACTTATTCGATTTTATCTAGAATAACTTATTAAAACTATTCATAAATTTCACATTTTTCCCTCGAAGGGTAAGCATCAAATAAAACATATCTAGGGCCTATATTCAAAACCTTCGATCTCAGGTTTTCATGAAATTGCGTTTTTGATGGCATTATATTCTCTATAGTAACTCTGATTTATAATATGAATTTCAAATGAAAATTCCTAATTTTTCCAATTTTATCAACGCTTTTGTGTTCCTCTATCTTACAAAGTAAATATTTTATTTTAATTTTTGTGTGCAAAGCCCTCTACCTCTGAAACGAAAAACTACAAATTGGGAGCTTACCTTTTCGATGTTTAGTGTTATCGTTGTCCATATCAGAACTAAGACTCACACAAAATTTAAAAATTTTTATAACATGTTTCGTGAGATATAGCAATTTGAATGTATAAAAATATGTACAAAATTGTCCTTACAAGATCACAAATATTTTTCAAAGTATATGTGATAGATGATTTTTTTAAGTGTATTTATTTAATAGCCAATGAAATTACAATTTCTTACAGGCTAGCACATATTATTCTTAAAACTATTTAAACTAAAATGTTTTTCATAATCATTCAATAAAAAAGTCCTATTACTTAACGAAGTTAAAAATACTCCTTCTAATGCAGATTGGATTTACTGAGAAATTAATATATGGATAAAAACTGTTGAATTGATTACATATACGTCTCATGGGATCACATTTGGTTCGAAAATATTTGATTTTTAAAGGAGTATAATTTCTAGTTGGACGACTTGGGATTACGAAATTGATCTTACGAAGCACGAACTAGGAATTAATTGAACTATTTACTAAATTATTTACAAATGAAATATTCATATATTTTCTCCTATTTTCAAGAGTAGTGAGATCAATAAATTGTAATAGACTTTCATAAGATGGTAAATTAATATTGGGATTCCATGGAAGATTGCGAAGACAAAATTTAAGAAATTATTTCTGGACCGATTCAATTTTCTTTATATGAACTTCGTATAGAGTATCCCAGGCCACGGAAGCATATTCCAGGATTGGTCTTTCGAGAGAAGCGAATAATTGCTTGGAAACGAAAAGAACATTAAACTGTCTTCCCCAGCGCTTGAGAAAACCTAGAACACCTTTTGCCTTATTAACGATTTGCAAAACGTGGGAATTAAAGCATAGTTTACAATCAAGCAACGCACCCAGATCAAGAAATTCTTCGACTAGATATTCATTTATTGTGTATCTACAGAGTACTGGACTTCTTCTGTAGAACATCATATGTTTACACTTTCTTAAATTCAGATCCATTAAATTCATCATACACCAATCATAAAGATTGTCAAGATCTGATTGGATTAAGGAACATTGATATAAATAGTTATAGCTATGGAACAGCTTTACATCATCAGCATATTAATATTGTAGAATTTTTAATACAAACTGGTAAATCATTTATAAATATTAGGAATAACAGGAGTGGTTTTCGATTCTTTAAGATCTAATATTAAAGGCATCAAAATTTCTTTTAAACATTAAAAAGATTCTTATCTTGTGATTTTTAATTCGCAGATAAATATCTCAAAAATTTTATTTTAATTTTTTTTAATATATATATGTTAACGTCGAAAGTCTTTTCAATGCTCTCAGTAAGTGTCATGCTGAAACTTGACATACTTTTCGAAATATTCACGCTAAATACAATTTTTTTTTTTATTTGGTCTGTTTCAATTATAATCAAACAGAAAAGTCACCAATAGTGGTTCTACTCTATCCAAATTTAATGAAATTTGTTACGAACATTATCACTAACATAACTGACCCTAACAGAGAGTTTAAATATTTTATACATTATGGTTCGCTATTTTGAGCGGCTTTAAATAAGTAATAAATTGTCTTTATAAAAACTCAAATATCAAGATATATATGCTACAAGTTTAAGGTCTCATGTTAAAAGAAATAAAATTGCCTTTAAAATGATATATAACACGAATTTTTGTTGTAAATTTTAATGGTACATAATTTGCGACTTATAGTTCACGGATGTATATCTGATAAAATAGTATTTTAAAACTTAAAAAAACTTATATATTAATAGTGAAACGTTTCTCTACACCCTCAGTAAATATCATGCTAGGACTCACAACATTTTCTGTGTTATTAAAAAAATTGTCGAATCTTAATTTTGATATGAATAAAGATTATAACAAATGTAATTAGATTCGGAGACTTGGGGGATATCAGTTGGCTGGTTTTAAATGGAATGACTATACCAATTCTGACTAATTTATACATGTTGAATATGATTCTGGCCAAAAAATTTAAATCAGTTGAATAGTACTTTAGATATGCAATAATAAATACTCACTTTATATGGTGGTAAATACTCAATTATGAAATTTAGCAAGAAAATTATTCCCGCATAATCTCGAGACTTTCATTGTAATAGTTCCATAGATATGCGATAATTAAAATTTACCTTATTTGGCGGCTAACACCTCCCATAGAGCTGCCAGTCCTATTTCAGTTATGAATCTTGATAAATAAATTATTCCTAATCAATTTTAAAACTTTTGCTCTATTTAATCATTTTAAATAATTTTTGCTTTGCATAGGAGCTACCAATCATCCTGTACCTGTATTTTCTTCTTAATTGTGAAAGTTGATTTGAAAGTTATTGCCACAAAATGTTAAGACTTTCTTTGCAATACTTCTTTTGATATGCTATAATTATTATTTTATTTGTATGGGGGCATCATTACCCCTACTCTGATCCCAAAATAAAGTAACCTATTTGGTTTAAATTACTGCAATTAAATGGTTCATTTCATTATAAACTATTAAAAACAAATTGTGTATATGATTTAGTGGTGGTTTTAAATAAATATTATAGAAGAAAATTGTTTTAATACTTGAAAAATAAGAGAAATGCGCATTTTTTTTTTGTTCTCCTAAAAAGTTGTGTTTTCCGATATAGATGGTTTTGAATATAGGCTCTCAATATTAAAAAATACTTTATTTTAAAATATATGAGCATTTTTATTGTTTTTACTTTTTGTTTACCCCTTAGTTTAGGTTTCAACGAGACCAAAATGGATAAGACACCACGAATGTTGACGAAGTGTGTAGCGGCACAGAAAATATGTATTGGATTCTGATGGTGCCTAATTGTAGTCCACAAACTTTTCTTTGGTATCGCCAAACAGAAGCAACAAGGCAATTTACGATTGCAAACTTGTTTACCTTACGTTTGCATTCAGAGTCGGAAAAAAGCTGATCTAATGCAAAATGGAATGTAAGAAAACATAAAATCTTGTTTCATTGTTGTGTTTTGTGAAAGCTTTGATGTTTTATACTTTAAACATGTTTAACTCTGTTTTTATATATAAAACATTTTTAGCTTTCCTCAAATTTGGGAAAAGTTTCCCGATGGCTAGCTTAAGTAGCCAGCGAAATGAGCATTCGAACTAGCTTATCCAAACAACAAATAATTTAAATTTTATTCTATCTTAATTTTTCAATTACTAAAAAACTCTTTTAGAAAATATATTCTCATAATTTAAAACTCGTTTCAAAAATATTTAATAACTTTTTCTAAATTAACCGAATTTAAAGAAGTAGAATTTAGAATTTTGTGTACAGTTATGTTTCGTCTTAAAGAAAAAAAACTAAAATTTTACATCAAAATTTCTAAAAATAAAATGGAAATAACTTTAAAAATCTTGAATAAATTATTATTTATTGGGAGTTTATATAAATGATTCAAATATATATAAAAACCACGTTCTTCTGCTTTCTAAAGGCTCCGTTACTCCACCGTAAATGTAAATGTGTAAAAACGTTACATTTACGTTTATGAGTACTCATATACACATAGCTCTCAAAAGCAAAACGTGTCAACTGATTTGTTACATTTACGTTTACGGCCTTAAATATATTTAAAAATCTTAATTTGACTTAATACGATATCTTTAGTGTAGAATACTACAATAAAAACGAGTTTTTCGCAATATCTCAAAAATTTAGGGGATGCTTAGAAATATTCGAAAATTATTATGTGATATCCTCAAGAAGATCTATAGCTAACATTAAGTCATTTTGTAGCAACGAGTTATTAATTCGTATAAACAAAAGTCGGCTTTAGAACAAAATTATAAAAATTTCTTTTGTTTTACTGAACCAGGCAATAAATTTGGTCTACGATTTTATTATTATTATTATTATTATTATTATTATTATTATTATTATTTAAATATTTATTTAATTTAACCAAAAACAATAGCGGCTTAAAAATTCTACTTATACGATTAGAGTAACGTTCTAGTAGTTATTTAAATATTTTGTTGTATTTATTCGTCTGAATAACTGCGGTACAATGGCTTAAATGTAGATGTAAATACTCATGCGATTATATTATTATACACGTTTACAAATGTGTACTACACTAGTTGGTACCCTACAGTTTAACTGTTAGCACAAATATTTTAATATTTGATTAGCCTTACTTATATATATGTTCCTAAGTATTCCTAAGAGTTGTTAGTTTAAAGCCATTCTTTTAACAGAAGCACGTATTAAAAATAAATGCCAAAATCCCTAGCTAATACGGAGACAGTAAGCAGAACTACGGGGTAGCTTTTGTAATTTATAGTAAATCATGTTTGTTTGTTTGCTTTAGTGTGTATTTGTGTGGTTTTGGATTAGATTAAATTAAAATTTTATAATACGAAAGTCTTACCTTGTTTTCTTTTCACTTTTTTTCAAGAGTAAATTAAAGTCCGTGTGTTGGTTTAAATAATGTTATACATGCAAATTTTTATTGGTTTTAATTTATTAATAATTTACTTCTTGTTATTTTACTTTTGGAGGACATTGAATTTTATTATTATTGTTTCACCAATTACATTATTTATTTAAGTTCCTTGGGCTTTTTAATCATTGGGATAACATTTATACAATTTATGATACAGACATAAAATCTAAATACATTAAGATTTAGATATATTAAATATTTTTAATTTTGATTAACATTTTCGTGTTAGCTATATCTTAAATTTTAATTTAATAGACATAAATATAACTTTGGTTTACATTGTTTGAATAAGTAGATAATCATTGGTTATTTAAATTAAAAATAACTATTTTTTTTTTTTAATTCAATATAAACATTTATTGATTTGCTAATTAATTTTTTTTTTGAAGTATAAAATTAGTACTAACTACTTAATACTTTTAAAATAAGTTCTTAAAGTAAATGTTTAATATGTAATTGTGTTTTTTAAAAGTGCCAATAAATTACTTTAATTCTGTATAAACACCGTACTATATCTTAAGGCCGATGTGGTAGGGGATATTAAGTATCTACCTAATATTTCATAGACAGTGCTTTTAGAATAAAATGAGCCTTTTTAGAAGTTTTAAGTAGTAAATTTCTTTACCCCTACATGTTTGGGGATATCTAATGTACATAAGTAAATCTGAAATCACATAGATATATTTCATCAATTTTAAAAGCTACGGAAAAAAGTTAGAAAATAGAAAGATGTAATTTTCCAAGATTTATTATACATACATATATATTAGGGTATTCAAATTATTCGGTTTTTATATTGTTCAAATAAAACGAATAATTCGAATAAGGCATTTCAGTTCATTTGAAATATTCGATCACGTATTCAAAATTATTAGAATAATTGAAACAAAATAAAAAAATAAGTGACAATAATAACTTAAAAGCTAACAATTAATATGAATAACTTTAGAAAACATTCCCAACATAAATACATTATAATAAATCAAAGTTAGTTCATAAATTCTTTAAAAAGATAAAAAAAAGAATTATAAATTCACACAAATGCGGTTATTTGCAATAGATTTTAGGTAAAGAATTTTCCACTGAAATCGATTATTGGATCTTAAAAATTGATTCTGCTTTTTTTACTTTGAGAATTCTAATCAATTTTGACAATTTTATTAACTCATTAGCCGAACGCTAAAAACCATTAGAGTTTTGTAGAGGTATCTGCTATAAAATTTACAGTTTCCTAATTTTTTTAAGGAATTTCATATTTTTTTCAGAAAAATTCTTTTTTAATTATTATAATTACAATTCTTACACAATATGAAATTTTGGAATTACCTTAGATTTAAAGGTTTGTTCACCATTTATAATCTTAACCCAAATAATATAGAAATGTAGAACGTGTTCTTAATAATTAGTTCTCAAAAACATTCTTTAAAACCGATTCAAAATCGCAATATACTTCTATTCCATTAGTGCCAGAATTGGTGGCAACAACACTAATTCTAAGGATTTTATTAAACATTGTGAAGTGGTTCTGATTACACAGGTTCTAGAACTAATGATTTTAGAACAAGTTCAAGAATTATTCCTGGGAAGTTTCATTTAATTCATTTACTTATATTTAATCACTTTAATTTAATCACTTTAATTGCAAAAAATTTAATTATTAATTTTTTTCGAATATTAGATATCAAAATATTCGAATTATTCGTTATAAGGAAAAGTTAAATTTTAAATTCTTCGAATAATTATTCGTAATAAATTGTTCGAATAATTTGAACGAATATTATTGAGTGAATATTTAAATTAAAATAAAATTGATTTTGAATATCGAAATAAAAAGTTTACCATAAAAACGAAATTCGATTTCTGGCTTCGTTTGCCATTTGCTAGTGCCTAGTATTAAGTAAAATATTTAAACTTTTGTTTAGTCTAATTTTTAAAATTTTCTGGAGAGCTAAAAACTGTAAAAAAAATAAATAAATCAATACTTAAGGAAAGTTAATTTTCTGTGAGATATATCTCCAAAGCGAACAATCAGAGAATAACGCAGACTAGTGTTAACGATCCATCTTTATAAAGTACCTTTCAAAAAATCTTAAAAACACGCTTATTTGTCGAAATTAAAAAATAATAATAAAATAAAATTTAAGTAAATCGATTTAAGTCGATTTAGTTCTTATAAAAATTTATTTGTATGTAAAGAATTGATTTCAATGTAACATAAAGAATAATATATAAATATATGTTTTTTAATATTATAATAAAATTAGTTCAATTGCACAAAATTAAATTATTCATTTTATTCGAATATTCGATACAAAAATATTTTAATTATTCAAAAAAGACCACTTTTAAATTCTTTGAATAATTATTCGTAATAAATTGTTCGAATAATTCAAACGAACATTATTAGAATGAATACCCTATTGTTATGAACGTATGTCAAATAATAACATATTCCAGTTTCATAAATTTCTAAATTGGCAGCAGATATTGTCTACAACAATTAGGTACTCAAAAGATGACTCTGGGTCAACTTGTCTGGATGGTATTAAAATTTTGATAACTTTTCGTTTGCGCTTTAACAATAATTTCTAATTTTCATTGAAATTATGTAAACTACATAAATAAACAATTTTAATAATTTTATTTTAAAACTTAACAATTATTATTATTATATACATTTTAATATATGTATATTTTTTGTAATGTTATTTTTCTAATTAAAAATTGTGTATTAAATACAATTTAAAAAATCATATACTTCCTTATGTTATTAAATATTTTGTATGTTTTTAAATATAATGTTTTAAATAAATAATATATATTTATCTATATACGTAGTTACATGGCTATTTACATATTTTCCATTTCTAAATATGTATTTTTTTATATTTATAATTTAATTGTTTTACTTTAATAAATTTTATTATATTTAATATGCATTTTAAATACATAATTTCAACTAATTGAAAATGATATGTTTGTTAAATATTTATTATTACTAAATTAACTTTTATTAGTTTTAATATCTTTATTATTATTATTATTTTTTTAATTTTCATTCCTCTTAACTTTAAAATATTTATATAACATATATGTATATATATAATGTATATATATAATATATATATATAATATATATGTATATATATATATATATATATATATATATATATATATATATATATATATACATATATATATATATAGATATATATATATATATATATATATATATATATACATATACATATATATATATATATATATATATATATATATAGTATATATATATAGTATATAAGGTATATAGTGGAAGGAAAATGTACGCGACATAAGGCGTACAGTTCCCATATTACGAATCGGCAAAATTGGAGAAATTATCGTAGAAAAATAAAACTTGACACAGCAGTGTCAAGATTAAGACAAATTAAAAATTTCGACCTCCTATATGAACTAAATTTTTAAAATGATATTTTTCCTACAATTATAATCATATTGCGAACAAAATTTATACATTGTTATATATTATCTGTATCAATCTGAAGTTTGTAGGATGTGTTTACATGGGAAAATTTGGAGTTTTTCAATTTTTTTCTATTTTTTTATTTGCTACTATCAACTCTTTTTTTGAAATTTAATGTAAAGGAACCGTAATCTGCACATAATTATCTATCAAACAAGATAAAAAATTTAAAATTGGTTAGAAAATATTGAAGTTATTAGAAATTTCCCAGACCATTGACATAGTATCGTACACTTGTGTAAGGAACGTACAGACAAATTTCTATTTTTTTTTTTTTTTTTTTTTGAAATGTTGTAATAAAATACTATTTAAAGTAAAATTTGAATCATAATTACTGAAAAAAAGTTTTGAATCCTGCAGGATAATATAATCCGCTTTTCAAACTTTATTAAAAAAACGCTGATTTTTATTGTGAGTGTTTCAGATCACCAATTTCAATTTTTTCACAATTTTGTTAAACAAATTTTAAAAAAGTTAGAAATCTATGTTTGATAGATAATTATGTCTACATTACGAAAAAGAGTTGATATTTGTAATTAAAAAAAAAAAAAAAAAACTTTGAAAAGTTCAAAATTTCCCACCCTAAATACTTCAGGGTCGATGTGGCACGTGTTAGCGACATCCGATCACTCTAATATTTTACACACTATATTTTTAAATAAAAAAGGAGTTACATTCGAAAGTCGGCTTTTTAGAGCAGCCTAGTGCACAATTTACCTCAGATTCCACATCAGACCCTCTCTGAAAATGTTATACATATATGTTTATATTATATGCTCGGATTTGGCCGATTATAGTCAACTTACTTTTTTTAATTTTTAAACAAAAAATTGATTAATTATTTTATACATCATTTAATAAATTATACAAATTTGTCAGAACATTTTTTTCCTTTGAGAAAATATTGTTTTTGAACTTCATTTAAGTGTTTAACATCCCAGCAAAAATAAATAGAATTCATTTTTAAGAAAGTAGTTCTTCGTTACTTCCAAAGTTTCAATAAGCGTACGGTTACTTGTGCTTTAGAAGTTATGTAAACATCATTCAAAGAAGTTATAAAAAAGCGATTCAGATAAATTTTTCTGATATGAGAGAATTCACAAATACTTGTTACTTTATAATAACTGTTTTAATCAAATGAGAAATATTGCTATGAATATTTTTTTTTAATAAAAAATAATTGGTTTATATAAAAATTAAAATTTCCTCGAATTAATAAAAAAGAACACCAAAAACATTAATTTTTCATTACATCGTTAACATGACTTCCTACTCAGTGGAAAGGTATCAAAAAAGAGAAATTCCAATGACAAGCCTATGTTAAATTCATTCGAATTGATCCGAATTTGCACTACTTCTGGATCACGATTTCAAGATTTTATTGACTTCTTTGGATGTTCTTTTTTGGTTGGAATACTACATGTAATATAATAATAAAAGGGAGACATTTATGTCGCAATAAAAATATATAAATTTCAAATTTGCGCTCAAAAATCTTAATTTTTTTATAGCCTACTAATCAATTAAATTTACAAAATCAAGAGTAAAGAAAAAAACAACATGTTTTTCATACATATTTTTTAACTAACCATAAAAGATACTTTTTTTTTTAGCAAATATTACAAAAAACCGATTAAAATTATCTGAACTTTCTTAAATTTAAAAAAAATTTTCTAGAATTGTGAAAATGTTAAAAGTTTTTCTATAAAATTCTGGTTTGAACTTTTCAATTGGAAATTTTAATTCATTATTAGTTATACTACAAATATTAATCTATGTTTAATTTTGATAAATTACGCCAACATAAGATTTTCAAATTTGTAGTCAAAATTTTGAACTTATTTTTAAGTAGTTTTTTATAATTTTCTATTAAAAACAAAAATAAAAAATAACTTGTTTTTCCAAAAAAAAATAATAATAATAATAAAATCCAATCTAATATTGGAGTTTTAGTAAAAAAAACATACATAAATTTGAATGTAATTAGAAAATTGAGATAACAACAAATAACTTTTAGAATAGAACTTTTTTTTTGAAATATTTTATTTCGAAGTCAAAAAGTACAAATTTTAATCAATATCTTCAAAAATAGAATTTTAGCGAATTTTTTTCTGAAAATATAAAGGAAACGCTTTTCTCATATGCAAATTGCTCCCAAATTTTTATGACTTTGGTGCCCTCTATTTTTAAAAAATAGAGAAAGTTAAAGTTAGCCAATCATTAATTATTGGTTAAGCTATTATGTTAGCTTTCAAAAAATATAAAATTTACTAACGTTCATGGCACAATTTTATTGCTGATTTTTGCCTATGGGACAAATCACTGTGCGGCGATCGAGCTGATCGTGTTTTCTCACCCGGCCCCGTGATCTACATAAAAAGAGTTTAAAAAAATTCAACTTTGCCGCGTGGGCGCGTCTCGGAGCATTGCCAGATCAAATTTGTGGCAATGTTTTCAAATTGTTCTTTGCCAACTTTTGTAAACAAATTATTGATTTTAATGCTGCTGTCCATCGTACATTGGCCTTCCTAAATACTTACAAATAATATCAAAAATATTTTAAGTACAAAATATAAATAAGTAGTGAAATTAAAATAACATAAAAATTTAGATAGTGTGAATTAGTTGTCCAATTCACAACCTCTCATTTATCATTGTATCATACAACAGAGGTTATGAATTGGGCAATTATTTTATGAAATTGGAAAGTGTTTTAATTTAAGTTTTAGAAATATACAAATTTGTAGCAAGAAAATAAAAAAGTTACAATCGTGTGAGGAATGGTTAACTACAAAATTATACACAGTTTTGGGTCTGAGGAACCGAAAGTTGTTTCTAAGGTTATTTGGGATGCTGCATACAAATTTGGCTATAGTTTTCGAGATATTAAAATAAAATTCTATTGGGTGTATGCTATAATTCCCATCGTTTTACATTATATTGTGGTAATAGTACTTTTTCCAAGAAGTCCATTCTTACAACAATGCCACGTGAAAGTATGGTCACTAGGCTTTCTTTATCAGTATATGCCATTCTTTTTAACAAAGTTTTTTAAAGCTTTGAATATGGAGAATTCCTTAACAAAAAATGAGCATTTGCGGGAAGTTTTATTTCATTATTATTTTTTGAAAAAAGCCGTTGCGAAAAGCCATCATATTTTGGAAGTTTGTGGGGATGGTGCATTTAATGAGGCTACTTGTCGTGAATGGTTTAGACGATTTAAAGTTGTGCATGACAAGGAGCCGAAAAAGTTTGAAGAACTGGAGGCTTTAAATTTGCCCAACGTAAGAAGTTCTTCCATAATCATACGGATTAGATCAAGAAATAGTTTTCAGCTGTTTTTCATGGAAATTGGATGCGATATTGCATGTTTATAAAGGCGCTTCAGCGTCACAAAATGATGTGTCCTTTTATGCATTGAATTATTATGGGCGATGGAATGCTAATCTGTTATTATAATTAAAAAAAGGAAAATCGATTCTAAAGTCGAATATCCTTATCGTCAAGGTATTTGGGAACAACAGAAGGGTGTCATTTGTATTAAGCTGTTAAAACTGGATGAGGCAATCTCAGGAAACATACACCGAACACAATTTATCCGTTTTAAGAGAGCATTGAGCCAGACACGAGTCCAAATTCTAAATTATGATGCTGCTCTGCCCTGTTTTGCGCCACCAGTTAAAAAATAAGATGCCTAGAAGTCTTACCCCACCCGCTGAATAGCCCATACATTGCCCTAATAAATTGCCAAAAAAAAATTATTGAATTTATTTATTACGATGGAAAATATTTAGAATAAAATACATTATACTTTTATCTTGAAAATAACATTAATTTTTCATTAAAGAAAACGATGGAAATTAATGCATACACCAAATATATTAGAGAATTTATGATCATTCTATTAAAATAAAAGTGATAAATCGAAAATGAAGGGCGGTAAAATACAGTAGTTTGTATTTTATAGAGATCAGTTTCATGAATAAGGAATTATTACTTTGTTATTATTGTTTCAATTTAGCCTAATTTTAATGTATGGAGAGCGTTTACATTTCTAGTTACTTGTACAGTTTCAGAGCATTATTGCAATGGAAGTGGAGAAAATTAAGTTTAAAAGATATTCGATCTACAAACTTGTGGTAGCTTTGCACTAAATTATTGGTTACTTGCTTGAAAACAGGGAATTAGCGGTAACCAAGAATAAGATATTCAAATGTATTTCCCCTACTGCCTAGGTAAAGTTTGTGTCGCTTAATAGATTTAGAATATCCAGTTTGAAAAATATTTATTTTTTGATTTTAGATTCCATTTGCTTTGATTTTTCTTTGAGTTTTTAAAATTGTTCATTCAATTTCAACTGAGTTTATTGTTTTAATACATCACGAATCAAATTATTCAGAGAAACAAATGTAATAAAAATATTCTTCTCTAAAGATTTAACATCAGTTTGTTAAATTTTGCGAGAATGTAACAAATGAGTGCTATATTGTGAGAAAATTAAAATTAAAAAAATAATAATAAATGTAATATTTAGAAAATTGAATGTTCGCTCTCTAATAAGAGGCAAAGCATAAACCTTCAAAAAAAATTATAAAAATCTTTGAAATCGTATGAGGAACAAAAACTTGGCAATATATTGCAAAGTTTTTATATCAGAAGTTCCTCCTTTTGAGGGGTTTGAGATTCCATTTCAAAATTTAAACTCAAATATTCCTGCACTAAGCTAGAGTAATTCTTTATGAAAATCCAACAAATTTCAGATTTATTTGAGAGTCTTTAAAGTGATATGCCGAAAAAAATTTATTGGAGTGATGTTTGGGCACTGTTGCATGATTTGACGATTTAACGTCATTTTGATTATTTTTGGTCCTAAAATTTCCTGTTGACGATTTGACGATTTTTATCCCAAATTTTACGATTTTTTCTAAAAGGAGATACAGAGCAATTTTCACTATTTTTTATATATTTTTCTTTAAAAGTAAAACAGTTAGTATACACAGGAAAGAATATTTTCGTAAAAAAAATTTCAATTAAACTATTAATCAGAATTTTAAAATGATTTCAAATATTTTTATAATTAAATAAAATACTCAAAATCGAAGTATTCTAACAAAATTACTTCACATTTTATAGATAAATTTAAAATCTAATTCCAATTTCGAATGATACATATTCAATTATTTTTTAATCTTAGAACATTTGAATTTTGATCACTTTTATAATTGACACAATTAAAAAGGTAATTGGAATAGTTTTTATCTCTGATAAGTCATTCAGTAGACCATATTTTTTTTGTGTACATAGAAACAATTATTTTCGAAAAATTTTAAATTAAATTTTTAACCGGAAATGTAATTGAACAATATTAAAAAAATTATTCTCAATTTCTCAAATCATCACTTTTATTTATTTATATTTGATTACCTTATTAATTAATACAATAAAAAATAATTGAAAGTAGATAAATAGTTTTATTTTTAGTAAAAAATATTAGAAAATTTGAATTTTGAGCACTTGAATAATTGTTACAATTAAAAAAGTAATTGGAATAATTTTTATGTTTGATAAATCATTTAATTGACTATATTTTTTCTGTGTACATAAATATATAATTATTTGCAGTTAAAATAAAAATCTTCTTAAAGTTGTCATTTAGAGAAAAGATTTATGGGAACCAATATAATATACTGGATTCAAACGTGTACGCTTTTATTATGAAATGGCGAATAAACATTTTACAAACGTGCAAAACGCTTTTGCAATTTTAATAAAAACTTTTAATTTCAGTACTAAGTATCCAAAGACATTTTTGATGCATTTAAAATTAAATTTCGTATATCGTCGATCTGCTTACAGAAAGGCGTATGTGTCTTTTTATTTCTTTTTAAGAGACAACGCAAATATTTTTTTTTTTTTTGTTTTGTTTGAAAGTTATACAAAATTACATATTTTTAATCTTTACGCATATATGTATCATAAAACTTAATACATACTACTTGATTTTCATAATAGACCGACAATTTAAAATTAATGTAATGTAAAATACAAATTTTTCATAAAAAAGCATAGAAAATGTTCATCAAGATATAAAAAACCAAATTTTTGATGTTTTCTATTTCGAATAGTCGATTTGACGGTTTTTTTCTTTAAATTTGACGATTTTGCACCAAATTTATCTGGCAACTATGTGTGTGGGACTTATAAGTCTAAACAAACAGAAAAAAATTATACAATATTCTAATCGCATTACAATGTATTGATTCCATATTAAATTGCGCAACGCAGTGGAGTCGATCGAAAAAATAATAAATCTTTATCTCCTAAACTACTAGTCAGATCGAATTGAAATGTATTGGAGAGTTGTAGAGGGGGAACTAAGCTTTCAGAAAAATGATCTTGTAATCAACCTAGTATAATACAATATATTGCAAGGTGTAAAATTTGACCACCCCAAAACATTTTTGTGAGCTCTTTACTTTTACAATTTAAGGCCTCTACAGTTAAAAATAAATTTACGCTGGAATTTTGAATTTTTGATTCATTGCTTTGACTTTATTTTGTTTCTCGCATATAGTTGCTGTATTATAAGAGTGATCATATGTTGTGATTCTCAATATATTCCAAAATAATAAGTAATTGATGTTAAAAGATTTTGTAATATCCCCAAAAAGGAATATATAATATAAAAAAATATATATACTTCAACATAAATTGGAAATTTAAAGTTTATTAGTAATAGTCATATATTAATAAATAATAAATAAATATTTATGTGAGAGGAAAAAGCCTGATTCAATTGTCAAAAACCTCATTCATGCAACAACAAAATACATGTGGTTTTTTATGTAGTAAATAATAAGCTTGACAATAAGTATTAAGCATAAATATCTAAAAGTAGGCATAATTTTTTATATATAATGTTCCAAATAATTACAACGAAATACAGAAGAAAAACTCTGATATAAATTATACATAAAATGTTCACAAAAAAAAAAAAAAATTGCATTTTCTATTGCAAATATAAAACCCACTGTAAATTATATTGGAAAAAAGCAAAATTTTTTATGATTCTGTAAAGTTTTGAGAATACATTTCCTTTTTTAGTTTCGAGAGATCAGTCATCGAAATGTATTTAAAATTGTAAAAGGCCAGAAAAAAATCTGCACAAATTTCTTTAAAAAATGTATAATCGATTTTTTTACATTTTGGAAAGTAATTCTTTAAGTCCCTGTAAGTAATACGATATAGATCGGATAGTTTTCTGAATCTGCGAAGACTGAAGATTAAACACATTTGAGCTTTTTTTTCAACCAAACGGTTAATTAATAAACCTAAAAATTTAAAAAAACACAAAATAAATTTTGGCGAATTTTTTTAACCAAATTTAAGTCGAAATAAAGTTAGTTATCAATGATAATTTTGGTAAATGATGCATCAGAGAAAAGACAATGTCATAATCTATCAATCAAAATGCTAAAAAATGTGCTTATACCGATATTCTGACTAGATTTGATTCAAATTAAAAACTGTAAAACACACTGAATAAGTGCGTCATAAAAAAAATAATAATCTCAATTAAAAAATTTCGCATCTATTGCTGACATAGTGTCAAAAAAAAAAAAAAATTTACAAAAGTTTTTAAAAGATGATGAAGAAAAAGTGTGTTTTGTTGAATTTTTACAATTTTTATATTTTTTTCGTGACTGATAGTTTTCAACAGTAGGCATATTTGTATTCTTTAGAGTCTCTAGTTTTATAAAAGTATAAAAGTATTGGGGTATCAACCCTCTATAGGTACTTTAAATATTAATTTTTTTTTTCGTAACCATGCTTTATAAAAAAAAAATAAAACTTTTAGTCTTAACAAATTTTATAACTTTTTTTTCTAGATTTTGGTAAATAAAATTTAGTTACGAAATTTTGCATTTGAAATACATCAGCACTGGTTTATTCAATAAAAATTTTTTAAGTCGAAATGCAAACAAAAATAATGTATTTTTTTTTTTTTTTTTTTTAATATATATTTATGCCAATTCTTTTACTTTTTTTGTTATATAAAATGCAGCATACATATAAAACAAAAAATAGATATGTATGTACATATACAATATTCATTAATATATTTACCATTGTGTAGTTGTAAGTTCAAAAACTGCAACTGAAGGCTTAAATTATTTATAATCTTGACGTTCATTTCGCTGTTAAAACACATAAGTTTTGCAGGCATGTGTGTAACTGTCTGGTTGGTTGGTTAGTTGTCTGACTGCTGCATGCCTGCTATAAAGCGCTATAGTCATAGTCGGTTTGTAGCATCATCAGCAATTGTGCGCCAAAATAATAATTTTTGTTTGTTTTTTCACTTTAGCCGAGAATTGCAAAAATAAAAAAAAGTGCGAACAAATTGTTTGTTGTCTACCATTGTTGGTTTATATGTTGATAGTATTGTTGTTATTGTAATATATTTTTTGTGGTTTTTGGTATATACAGCTTTTGGATATTTGTTTTTCTTTTTTTTTTATAACTTTAGCAGCAGCAACACAAAACATATCTATAACCATATGCAAACAGACGTAGGGACAGACAGAAGATAAGACAGACAGACCGAAAGTCAGCAGCAATATTTATAAGTATGGATTGTCTATTGTGGCGCTAAAGCAGCTGCAGTCGTTGTTGCTGTTGCGTTATTCAAGCTTAAAGCCAAACTGTTTGGTATTAAACCCAATGTGGCCGTTGTTGTGGGAGTATTAGCAGTGGTTGCCTCCTGCAATGTACCAAAGAGAGTATTGTTGAGGATAAATGGTTAAAACAGAAAAAAAAAATAAGCGAATTTGTTGTATAAACATTATTAAAGTATAAATATTTTCATTTCAATTTGTAAAACAATTTGTTGACGTTGAATAAGTACGTCGAAATCATTCGTTATTGCATTTTATTATCATCCATTTTATGTTTTCAATTATTTTCACTTAATTTATATATTTATTCTTTTTGTGGAATTTAAAATTTATTAAAATAATTTATAGACATAAACATACAAACATGAATATGCGTATATATATTCAGGCATATCTACTAGTTTATTTGCATTTACATTTAACTTACAATGCTTAGTGTTCGCACAATACAAGCACGTTGTGTTTGTAGCATTTCATCATTTTCCATGGCTGGTGAACTGCCACGTGATGACATGGAACCATTAGTGTGTATCATTTTAACATCATCTGACATCCGTCCATCTAAAGAGACATCATCACGATGGCCATCCTGTAAGGGGAAGATGAAAAAAGGAAAGAAAAAACAAAAGATTTTATTTTTTTTAACTTTAAAATAGTGATGTCAATGGCCAAAAATGTAGTTGTGTTAGTGAGAGTGACAAAAATGTACTCAAAGAAAAGTTTGGTTTAGTAAATGAAATGCGTCAGTTATACATGGTGCTTTATTATTATATAAAACATATTTTTTTATGTATTTTTACTTTCCTTACACATCAATTCATTAATATTGCCATAAGGCAATAAAATTACAATTCCTCCAAGCTTATCTCAAAACATTAATATTAAAGAAATTAAAAGAAATTTTCCAATGCATTTTGTATTCTTTGCACTCATAGCAACTACTAAGTGAAAGAACTTAGTCAGCACAATTGTGTCATAAAATTGACATACTTACATTAAAACTAAACAACTGAAACATTAATTTAATATCAAATTATAACTTTAAAACGAATAATTTTTGAAAGTGAGAGAATATAATCAAAGTAAAAATAAACACGAAAATAAAAGGTACCGCTTAATTAAATTCAATATAAATGAGTCCAAAAATCGAGCAATTGATAGATGCCACATATCAGTTGTCCTGAACGACATACTTATAGCCTTTCAAGCATAATTTTTAAAAGCCTGCACAGCAAACAACTATCCGTAACCTACACATCTCAATAAGACAGCAGCCGAAGACAGATCCAAGCGTAACCAATCTGAGAATAATCGTGTTAAACCGCATAGAAAAAGGAATGTTAACGTGAAGACTACCACTAGTATACAAACATTAATATCTGCTAGACGACCCCTTAGTCAGGTGATGAAAGGTCATGCGACAAACAATGGAGGCTCCATTCATCCTGCAGTAGAAGATTGGCGTTCCATACAATCCATATTACCTGAAGAGATACATTGAAGCTCAAAAGATTTCTCTTAAGGGATGCACATTAGGCCTATTGTTTGGTTTTTGAGTCAAAAATCACAGAAACCTCTTAAATCTCTCAAATTTTGCACGAGTATTTCAAACAGTTTCCAAAACTTAAAAAACAAAATTTTTAAAAACCATTACTCCCATTGCCACGCCTACTTCCATTGAAAGTCTATTAACTCTAGCCATTAATTAAAGAAAACCGTTGAATTATATTTATTCATTTTTGTACCCAACTGAAAAAGTCTGTCGAACTCCAAGTATACCATATGATCCAGGATCAAATCGTCTGTCTGTCCGATCATATAAAGATTGTAATCTGCAGATAACAATTTTGAAAATAATTCAATGAAACTTAGTAATTTTATGACCCAGAGACTTATTCAAAGTGAATAGGTCAATATGTATATGGTTTAGTGTTAAATAAATTAATTCGATTTTAGAAAAAAAAAGTGAAAGAATTAGACCAATTTTTGTAAAGTAAACAAAATTTTTCATTTTAAAGTCTTGAATTTGATAATTTTTAAAGGCTAGAAAAAATTAGAAATTTTCAACACATTATTTTGGAATTTTGTACTTGTATTGGAAATATTTTGGAAGCAAAAAATTACAGAAATTACTTGAGAACAATCAAAAAAAAAAGTCAAGACAAAAAATCGAAATTTCCAAATTCAAGCACGAATATCTTGAAAGATGTAATAGGTGAGCAAGCATATCTTTCATTTCATCAAGTTCTTTATAAAGGGTTTTAAATCTTTGAAGTCGAACTTGATTTGCAGAAGTTACATATTGTATAACTTTTCCATAATAAATAAATCTGCTGGACCGATATTGGTGAAACTTGCGACGCCGGTAGAAAAGGTGTAAGGCTTTTAGAACTGGAGTATGCAACTGAAGCACGGACGTCGCAACAGTGGACCAAAGTTAACCATCTCAAAAGTAAAGAACATCGGAGCTTATAACTTTTACAAATATGAACTGATTTTAAATAATTGAAAATTTTTTTTGAATTGTATTAAGCAATAAAAATAAAAAATCTTGCTCTACTACACCATCTGATACGTTGAAAAGGATGTTTTACTTCAAAATTTTAATTCGTAATTTTTGGCCTTTACGTTTTTGGCTTTTACTCTTTAACTTTTGAAGCAAAGATTTAAAAATTTTTTAAAAATATAGTAAAATTCTCCAAAGTTAAGGAAAAAATTTTTTAATTATCCCAATTCGCTAACAAAAAAAAAAAAAAAAGTCAACATTTTAAAAAAGGTCTCAAAAATTTTAATTTTTGTCCAAAAAAGTAACTGTATATACACACTTTAATTTTTAGAAAGAATTTTGTTATAGAAGTTCAATATTTGCTGATATTGTCTGAAAGATTGGACTGTAATGAAAGGTGCAAGGGTAATTTTGGAAAATCTTTAATGTGCACCCTACATTATGTGATAAATATTGTAACAAAAATTCAACTTTTGAGCTTTTTAATTAAACTAAATTTGTGAATTAAACTAAAATAATACGTTTTTAAACTTATTATAAAAAATTGTGACACGGGTAAATTTGGTCACACGATGCAATTTGTTGAAAAGCCCTATATTTCAAATAGCAATAGCAAGTCGTAATTGGTCCCAGAGCAGTTTGCAGGCGGTGAGACATAGTATCCAGATATTTTCTAAAATACAGCCACAGTCTTAAACACAGTCTTAAACTTCAATGAGTAATGAGTTTACGGTGATATTCCGAAGAAGTGGAGATAAAACTCCACCTTGCCGTGTACCCCTATTTGATACCCTTCAACTGGTAGACGCATCCATGTTGGATATTATAATCTTATTGGTTAGAAGTCTCCATAAGAGGCCGATGATCGACTGGTGTAAGTCTAATCCTTCCAGAGACATTTTTATTGCCTCCGGCATCACATTAATAAAGGCCTCTATATCAAGGAAGGCCACTAATGCATATTATTTATATTCGAGAGCTTTTTTCAATGTACCCTACGAGCGAATGTAATGCAGTCTCAACAGATTTAAATAATAATTTTCAAAATAAAAAATCCGAAAAGTATTGAGTAGTATTAAAAGTAGTAGAATTCACTACTACTAGTACGCATGTATATGTACTAAAAAAAATAATAATTTTGGAAGTCTTATAATATTTTTGTGAAAATTACTGTCAGAGATTCTATTAAGGAACTTTCTTGTGAGATTACTTTTTATCCTTACTATTATATTTATTAACATGTAATGATGCTGTGAATCAAATCCGTATATTACATGAACAAAGTGGATTTAATTACTATCAGAGGAACTGAATTAAAATTATTCAAAAATTAATAATATTCAAAAGTATTAGAATTTATTACCTTTAAAAGTATATATTAAACTTATATATGTTTTTCTGATCTTTACTAGAATTCTCTAAATCAACTTTCGAACAACAATCCATTTGTTGAAAAAAACCGAAAAGTCGGGATCAACTTTTAGTTTGAAAATTGTCAAGAAATCGACTTTATATTTTCCAGATGGTTGAAAATTTGAATAAAGTAGAAAATAGTCGTAAAGACAGAAAATGTCGTATAGTCGGAAGAAGTAGAAAGGTTAAAAGGAATAGTTTCTTAGCATCTAAGTGCCGGAAATAGTATCGTAAAAATATATTTTTGTATTTAATCATCACTTTAATTGCACAGATTGTCCATTAATTTATTAATTGTATTTGATTACGTTATATATATTTTATACTATTTTAAGTTTTTGTCAAGACAAATAATAAAAAATATTCAAAAGAGGTGAAAAATATCGAAATAAAGTCGCATTTCGTTTGCAATTTACACAATTTTCTTCAAAAAAGTTTGTATTTGCTGGATCCTTATAACGAATGATGTCGATAGGACGATGTTTGTCTATCCGTCCGTCGATTTAAATGGCGTTTATGAAGCCCACCGATAACCGCCTTATATAATACATACGTACGTTCGGAAATCCTTTCGAGAATTTTTTTTATTAAAATTCAGCAAGATTTTTTGAGGTTTTATTTTGGTTTAAATTGCGTTTGTGAAGCCATAACAATATATATATAATATATCAGAAGATCAAAAATAGTGGAGACATTTAAAAATAATCGGTTTGTCAAATCGGTTTTCGATTTTTGAAGCTAGGACCTTACAAATTCGGACAATATTTTCTAAATCTTTTTGCTAAAGAAATGAACTCTGTCACTCCACTAGTTACATAGATATCGGCTTAAAAGAATTTTTAACCGATATTCAAGTCCAAAATAAGCTACGATTCTTTAATAAATCGATTACAAATATTTTTCTTGCATTTAGATTTTTTGAATCAACTAAATCGGTCAATAAACAGCCGAGTTATGGGCAAATCTGTTTTTAATTTACCTAATATATTTAAGACTTTTTGCGTTAAAAAATGAACTAAATAGGTCCAGTATTAACCGGGTTGTAAGCCAAAATTCGTTATTAGATTTTTGAAGCTCCTATATAAGCTGTGGGCCTGGTTCCGGCATAAATCTATCACAAATATTATTTTAGAATTTGGGTTTTTTAAATCAGTAAAATCGGTCCATAAGTTTTCCACCTTACCATTTTTTAATTTAATAAATCTATTCATCCTATGCGAAATTTGATATGCAAATTATTTTTAAAATTTTTAAGACTTTCACTGTAATAGTCCTTTAGATGAGAAAATTTATATTTTCTTTGTATGGAGCCCAATTCGACCTATCCGTTACGTTTTCACATCATCAATGCGATATGATAGAGTAAAGGTTCCCCCGAAATTTGAGGGCTCACACTGTAATAGTTCCTCAGATATGTCATAATGAATATATGCTTTAAAATGTTAACTATTTTACGACAAAATCTTTAATTTGCAATAATAAAAATTAAAATAAGTTATTAAAAAATTGAGTTTAGTAGTTGTTCTTAAAATACAATATATATATATATATCATTTGAAAGGTATCAAATAATTTTTGCACATGTTAATGAAGATTTGATAGTATATATTATTTTACTATTCATTTTTAAAAGTCAACATTTTTATTATTGAAAATATAGGTTTTTTTCATAAAATTGCATTGTGTTATTAAATTTGCCGGTGGACTTTCACACTTTTTTGCAAAACCTTTAAAAACATACCATATTATCTAATTTACCAAAGTACAGAAATCGACAATCAGAATTTTTTAAAAGGCTCAAAATGTTGAATTTTTGTTTTAAAATTTATCACATTTGATTATTGTTTGATGTAGGGTACACTTTGAATATATTCCAAAGTTAAACTTGCACTTTTTCCTCGGGCCCAGTCATTTGGAAAATGTCACAAAAAATTTACCATTTAAAACTAAAATTTTTTTAACAATAAAATTTTTTTTGGCAAAAAAAATTGCAATTTTTGAGACCTGTGTCAAAATTTTGACTTTAAACTTTTTTTCTGGTTATCGAATTAGGATAATTGAAAAACTTTTTATTTAGTTTAATTCAAAAAATTATAAAGAATTACATCATATTCTTCTAAAAGCTCTTCAAGTTTTATTTTAAAGGGCAAAAAAGAAAAAAGCCAAGTACAGAAATGACAAATTAAAATTTTTAAGTCTAATATCTTTTAAACCATAATAGATAATATAGTACAGTGAGCAGGTTTTTTCTTTGTCTTGCCTAGTATAATTTAGAAATATTTAATTACATAGTGCAACAATAAAAAATTGCCTCAATAAAAGTAGTAATACAAAACACCCAAAGGGTTTTTCAAAGTTTGTTTGAAATTCGGTTTTAAGGCCTCCTGAAGTTCGAATTTTTCTGACCACTTTTTTCAATTGGAAATAAAATATATTTAATTATTTTATATAATAATTATATATAACTAGGTGTTCTTGTTATTTTATAGAGCACCATCATAATTTTTCCTAGATACCACTCCCCTTTTACGCTCATTTTTTTCGTAATATTGTTTATATTATTTAACTTAACCTTACTTCTAACCCACTGAATCGATTAAAATTAAAAATGGCGTATATGTATATCCTTGAAGGAAGTACTAACCACTTTTTTAAGAAAGAGTAACTTTGATGCTTAATAAACAAATTTCAACATACATTAAAACAGTATGATAAAAGTGACAGCCTTTTGATTAAATTTTAAAATACAAATTTTTTTCTATTCGTTGTGTATATCAAATTTGATGTGAATTGTCTTAGTGTATGTGCAAAATTTAATTTTAAGTTTCAAAAAAAGAATCGTTTACAAAAAGTGAGCATGGCATTTATATTTACATTATATCCTATATTATATATATATATATATATATATATACAAAAGGTTACTTAAAGTGGAGTACTTAACAAAACTCTTATATATGTATATATATATATATATATATATATATATACAAAAGGTTACTTAAAGTGGAGTACTTAACAAAACTCTTACACAAAGCCTATTAAAAGCCTATTCTCACCTCTCGGTGTTCCAAGTTTCATCAAGATCAAGATTACCATTTATTTTGCAAACTTCCCCCTTGTACACTGTAGCTTATCTTGTATTATTACAAGGTGACTCTATGACATTTTCGAAAGTTTAGGTCCCCATATATAACTCTCCCATACATTTCAATTCGATCCGACCAAAAGTTTAGGAGATACAGATATATTACTAAAATTTTTGCGATTGGCCCCACTGAAAACTTTATTATTATTATTATTTTTTAATATTCTTCTTGTTGCTATTTCAAACGAATTTATTATGATTTATTTTATCGGTGACAACAATATCTACGTTCTACTTTCCTCGAAAGAACACATTAAACCTGTAATCGTTTCACACATTAAGAAAAGTCCCGACTTAAATAAAAAGAAATTATAATGAAATAGCTCAAATATTTTCGTCAAATATTTCATATTATCATCAACTATTTTCTAAATAAATAAACCGTAATTTAATCAACCTTCAATTCAAATTAGCAAAAACAATTAATTGAATATTTCGCTCATATATCCAGCTTAACCAACTTAACCACATTTAAAACCAGACATTCAGCAAGAAAAATAAACAATACTAAACCAAAATTGTAGAGCTTTCCTCACTTTTAAAAATGAAATTATCCAACGAACAAACAAACATAGAAACCTAAACTTTTGAACCTACCTCTTTATTAGTGATTGAGCCAATTGGACTGTTACAAATACCAAATTTAAGCTCCATACTCAAATGGGCTTCAGTATCACTTGTACTGCTGCTGCCATCCCCTAATAAAGATGATGACGATGATAAAATGTTACCATTGTTGTTGCTGCCGCCGGTACAATTGTTGCCGTTAGTTGCATTCATTACAGCAACATCCGTACAATTTATATTGACCATTGATGAGGATGATGATTGCATGGGTGCTTGCATTTTAACATCGGGTATTGAAAAACAACTAGTTGTATTTACTGTTGTAGTTGTTGGCTGTGACATTGGTATGACATTGTTGTGGTTTTTGTTGTTATTGTTATCATTGTTACAATGTAGATTGTTGTTATTAGGCTCCTTGTTATTGTTGTTGTTATTGTTTGATATTGAAATGTTGTTATTATTGTTTTCCAGCTCTTCACTAGTTAAATGGTTTTCACTAATTACACTGCCATTGGTGGTGCTGTTGATATTGTTACTTTTGATATTGTTGTTGTTATTATTAGGTTCATTGCCCAATTCATAAATATTGACCATATGAGCAGCTTGTGCATGTACCATTAGATCCCAAGGATTGTTAAAGGCATCCTTGCAAACAGCACATAATAATTTAGCACCGTTGGGTAGATTTTCTAAAGTGAAAGTTAAAGTTAAAAAAAAAAAGCAAATGGTTGTTACTAAATGGTAGGAATTGTATAAAATATCATTTTTTCTTAATATTTGTAATATTTTTCAAATTTACATCACATTTCAAAAATGTAAAACTTTTTGCACTTCAAGCTTTTAAACTAACAAATAAAGAAACGAAAGAAATGAGTTGTTGCAAACCACATTAAACAATGTATCATGTTGTTAAATAAATAAAAGCATCTGTTTTACATCCACAGCCCTGATCCTTGGAAAAAAGTTTATTTAATACTGTTATTTATAGGACCCAACAAGTCTTCATTTTAAAATAATTTGTTTGTAGTAAAGTTTTTTTTTTTTTTGCTTTGCAACTAATACTCTTATATTGTTGCATATGTAGTTTTAAGCGTTCGTATAAATGTGTGTTTTAAACATATAAAACAGCAATTGTAACAAAACGTGCCCTAAAAACAATTGCATATTGTTTAAGTGTTAAACAATAATAAATTAATTACAAACAAAACATCCTGCCAAACACACACTCTCATACATTCATTTATGCATATTTTCTTCTAACACATATAAACACACTTCATTTGTAACACTTTAAGAAATTGCTACTGAATTGTAGTATATGTATATATGTATAGTGAACAGTGGGTTTAAAAAAATTAAGCATGAATTTGCTAGACAAATGACTGGACAAATTTTTCAATCAGAGCGAGATTTGTTATAAATGTTATACATTATATATTAAATATCGTTATAAAAATACCACAGAAAAAAAATTGGTTTCAAATACGAAATTGTTTATGTCAATTAAAATTTTGTTTGATTTTGCTCCAATCATCAAAATGATAGTACTAATTAAGCAACATAATTATTTTTTTGTATAAATTTAAGTTAATTTTTTTAATCAAATAAATTACACGAATTATTGGATTTTTTCTAAAATTTAACTAACATATTAATTAAACTAATTAAATATATACGTTTGTGCAATAACGGTTTCAAATTATTTATTTCAATAATATATACTAGTGATGTACATATGTAGTATCCAATTGGCTTGTGGTCCTTAGAATAATAAATTTCTTCCTATTTCACTAGAAGATCTGATAAAAGCTCTCATTTTTGTGGTTAGTTCCAAAGAAGGGAGGGGAAACAATATCTTCGAGATAACCTAAAGGACGACAAATAAACAAATATATAAAATATAAATCAACAGATAGTTAAAATGGCTTCAAATAGTTACTGTGTACTTACATATTATACGGAAATAGTTTTCCAAAGAGAATTTAAATGACCTTTGATACACAATATATGTATAGGTCTTTAATATTTCCGGCATCAATGACGATAAAATCTTAAATAACGAAAAAAACATTAAAGAGTAACATCAAACACAAAAAGATATGTACTTGCCGAATAAGTAGTAAATTTTCTGCATTATATCACCTTTGAGATCTAAGCATATCTTCACATATAATTAAAAAAAGGAAAAACTCTATAAATTAGCAATAAACGATCAGAATTTTTTAGTAAATAAAATTTAATTCCTGTATCTGAAAAATATTCCCCGAAATGTTTTTCTTCTTTGTATGAATTTTTTAAAAGATGTCAAATTTTAAAAAATAATTTCAGAATATTAATTGCATGAATTAATAAAAAAAATGAATTTGTTGAAAAAATTAATTAACAAATTACTTGAAAAATTTTATTAAATAATTTTTTCTGTGACTATAAAACTTCTTAAATAAGATTTGGAATAATTGTATAAAATAATACCATTTTTTTTCAAATTTAGAGGAAGAGTATATATATATATATATAGTTAAATATATATATATATAGTTAAATAATAACAAACATGTTTTCGGATTCATTTATCACATATAACTAAAGACAAATAAGACAACTTCTTCATATATATATATATATATATATAGATATATATATATATATATATATATATATATATAAATGTTCCATTACTCCTACTTTAAAATTACGGAACTTTTACTTAAGCCACTTTTTTACAAATTATTAAAAATCAGTAATGTTCAGAAAATTATATAATTTTGTGTTTGCATTTTTAATAAAGTTTATACAGGATTATATCAGAAGCAATTTTTGATACAGTGGGACAAATATATTTTTGCAATATAATCAATATAAAGCATCAATAAATCCCAAATATATATTTGCGTTATGTAACAGTAATTTAACTAAAGAACGTACCTATCTGCATCACTAACAGCGTGGTTGGTTATATTCTTTTAATTTAATGATATCTGTGCGTCTGTCTGTCGAAGTAAAAGTTCCAGTTTTTAAAATAAACTTAATACAATATGACACAGTTAATCATTTAAGCACAAGAAAAATCGAAATTTATCATAATAAATTCCTGATAAACTTCTGTTGTGTTTGCAAAAGCAACTTAACATAACGGTAAATAATTTATATCATTGCTTTAACTAACAAATGGACTTCTTTACGCTTACCTAAGGTCTGATATTAACGCTGATATAATATGATTGATTATTCGGCGTTTTGGAGAAATCGGTTTTCGAATAGTTCAAGTAGTTGGAATTTTGAAAAAACCGATTGCCGCTTTTAAAATTCCGTAAAAGCCGGTTAATCGTTTTTTCGGAAGTAAATATTTCCATTAGAAAACTAAATTTTTCTATAAGCTTTAAAAAATCTTATAATATTCAAGTTAAAGTATATTAAATATAATTGTTTTAAGGAACAATAACTAAAGTAAGGATTTTTTTCATCTAAATTTATTTATTGAATCTTTACAAAATTAAGAGAACTAACAATAAATATTCAAATCTTAACTCTAAATCTTAATTTATATTAAATCCAACCACTGCCGGACGAAAAACTATATGTAATCAAAGGGTTTAGCTTAGGCAGAGGTCTGTTGTGTTCCTTCTTCTTAAACGGTTGTAGCCATCGCTTGTGTTTCGACCAAGTGGGTTAGGATGTACTTCAAGCTTCCTCAAATACGATTCTGATTGTGTTCTTATTCCGTCTTTGACAAGAAGAAAATTAGGGTCCTTATGAATGTTTTCATTTTTCACATACCAGGAAACTGCAGTTATCATTCGTAGTATTTTAATTTGGATTCTTTGAATTTTTTCAACATTTGAAGCTGAGGCCGTGCCCCATACTTGGATACCATAGCACCATATTGGCTTTTTTAATTGAGTTTTAGATCGACAGTTTGCAGTCGAGACATAATTTTTAATTTCAACTAATATGCCAGTTAATTTGAAGTGATTTTAACTTCATCCGTCGAACTAAAGTAAAGATGTTACAACACAGTTTAACTATTTTTGGTTATTATAAGTATAAGCTAAGACTAAAGCTAACAAAAGCTAAAGAACTGAAGGTCTGATATTTATTTTTTATCGTAAGGTCTATTCATTTCGAGCTGTCATATTTTCTGCTTTATAAAAGAAATAAATAAAAACATATTTACTCCGGTGTAGTTTATAGTAAGTAAAAACATAAAAATCAATGTATTGTAAAACATGATGAAATTTCTGAATCTATTGTTGGTTTTATTATATCTCTTTTAGTTGAAAAGACATTTGGTATTAAAATTGGCAAAATTTAGTCAGAATGAACAAATAATTTTCGTTCGGAAATTTTTTAATATTTCGGTAAGCATTACTTTAAAATGGTTAGACACAATTAATGTTTTATTATTTTATTTTAATGGTACTCGTATGTTCATGTATAGTCTAGGGATAAATACTATTTTCGATTTTGCTTTCAATAAAAAACCCTTATTTTTCCTTCCTTACCCAGACTTTTAACTATATTGCTAATACCAGCAAGAAATTCTTCTTATATGGGCTAATAGTACAAGATATCTTTATTTCTTTTATATATTATTTAGCTTCAAGACTGAATGGAAGAATGCTTTTAATAGAAAAGAATGCTTTTAATAAAAAAAATCGTGTTGCCTTGTACTTTATAAAACAAAATAAGAAAAGGAACCTATTAACATTACCGTAAAAAAGTACATCAAATCAAAAAATAACCAAAACACTAATTAGTCTATGTACTTAAATTGCAGCTAAAGTTTTATATTTTAACAAAAAACCTCATGTGGACATAATGGCAAAGAAAACTTTCGTTTAAATAAAATACTAAACTATATTTTGAATAAAAATATGAAAAAAAAAAAAATATGAAAATTGTAAGAAAACCTTTTATTAACCAGAACACTTTTGTTTATAATTTAAGAACCAAGTATGATATTATGAAGATTTATTTAGATCTTTTTGCGTCATTTGATAAACATATTGTGCTTTAATTATGTCCACCCGCACGTCCGACTGTAGATTAGATCTTTGACCTCATTATCCGCATTGGTTGAAGTTTTACGTCTATAAGTTGTGGACATAATGCTACACTATTTCGATCCATGCATTTTCAAATTTTAAAGCCTTCAATGCTAATTTTGTACAAAATGACATAAAGAAGTTGCGGACAAAAATGGTAACTTGTTCAAAAGATACTGATTTTCGATCCTCATACCTTCAAAAAAGTACACTGTGCGGCGTTAAATTTAAGTTTTGTTTTAACTCATTTATTTTAAAAATTCTCTTGGTTTTTATTTGCTTAATACTGTTCTCTATTTGTTATTTTTTTTCGAATCTGTTGGATAAATTCAAATTGTTCACTTTGCCAATATATTGACTGACTAAAAGTAAAAACAAAGACCGGCCTTGTCGTATTATCCAAAGTATAAAATTTACCTTAAAGCTACTCGTAAGTTGTAATAACCAAAATTAGATAAAGTTTACTTTGTTGCTTACTGTAGCTTATCTTGCCTTTAAATATTTTATACCTTATAGGAAGGTTATAATAACGGGACTAAGTTTTATATATATTGTGTACAAAAACTATGGCTTAATATGGAAAAAGCGTATCTCAATTTTTTTTTTAATCTATTTTGCAAATACTCCTTTAAAAATAAAGTAAATTATTATTACAAATATTAAATTAATAAAATCCCTCAAATATTTAAATTGTTTGTAAGAATATTACATGTGTTACAAGAGAAAAAAAAAATAACTCCATTGATATGCGTATTTCGTTCAGGATATTTATTACTTTAATATTTGTTTAAACTGATAGTATTAATTTCAAGTTAACCTTAAATTATATTTATAAAACATAACAAGAAATTAAATGAATATTTAAAAAAACCGACAGTACTTAAACTTAAAAAAAAAAACGTTTTAAAAACCGCTTGAAAAACCAAGTCGATCACCCTAAATATGTGAAGAAGGGAGTAAGTATTTTGTTTATATTATGTTAAATGTTAAATAAAAGGTACACGTATTCTAACAAATCTTATAAGATATCATTATTTTCAATCAATCACAGAGTATTTAAGAAATTTGAAGAATTTGAAACTTTTTTAAATGTAAAATAACCATTAAAATAAAACAATTTTCAAAAAAATTTGTTTTTTAAGTAATTTCCAAAATAAACATGAACACATGCATACAAGCTTTCGTATATGTATATTTTTTGACAGTTCATCATGAGATAATTCTCTCAGAGAAAGAATTTGATATTCTCTGACAGAAAAATCTTACATATTTTGTTACGTGTATATAGGCTGTTAGCTCTACTATAAACATTGCTTAACATAGTATAGGGCAACCCCATTTGTATGTTTATCGACACTCGCAACAAAAATGTAACTTTACTTAAACTTATTCTTTTCTTATTATTTCTTACTAGGTACTTAAAAGTGATTACTCAAAGTAGGTCTTATATGCGTACTATGGTCAATTATGGACCTATTATCCTAAAATTTGGTACTGTATATTGTACTAATATAAGACTTTTTATCCAAATATTACTTTAATTCTAACATTTGTATGTGATTTAACACGTTAAGCGATTTTCGGAAAAGGGGTTTATATGGAAGCTATGGTCAATTGTGGTCCAATCTTCATAACATTTGTCACAAAAGCTTATACTTAAAAAAAGCATAAAACTTATTTGTGCAGAATTTAAAAAAAATATTACTATATTTAAGGCATTAATTATCGCTAAACCCCATTCCGAGGGGGCTAGGTGAAATAATGAATGACTCATAACCAATTTCAATAGGCTTCGTAAGCAATTATTTCAGCCAAATTTCATCAAGACAATTTTAAAAATTGTAACATGTAGACACTTGGTCACAAAGTCTATATGGACGGCAGATAGCCGTTTTACCAGACAGATAGACAGATATCGTTAAATCGGAATATTTTAAGATAGAGGTGCGAAGATGTTTTCTGTGCGTTACAAACATAAGTAAAAACGCAAAATACCTCAGTCAGCTGTAGTGATATAGGGTATAATAATTTCATATAAAATTATAGACAATTTTATGCCAACTATTTTATTTTGTAATACTTTTAGATGTTTATAAAAACGTTTACTTTGTATTGAAAATAAAGCAGGGCGGGAAGTAGTTTAATGCTTAAATTATCTAAGTATATTTTTTAAATAAACAACATCAATAAATTTAAAAAAATCGCGTGACATTTTTTATATTAATCGAATTTTATTAATAGAAACATTTTTTTTCGTTCTAAAATTCACCATTTTCGACCAATGCTTGATGTAGGATGCAAATCTAAGTCGATTTGAAATTTCTTTGTTAACTATTTATGAAGCGTTTTCTATTGAAAAATATAAAGAAAAATTTTAAAAAACTGAGAAAAAAGTGAAAGAATTGTACTATATTTTTAGTAAAAAATGCCACTTTGTATGCTAATTTCAGTGCTGAATTTGAACACTTTTTTGGAATGTATTAGAAACTATTAATAGAAATTATAGAATACTAAAAACAAACACTTATATACCTAAAGATTTATTCTCGAAAAACAAAATAAAGTTGAGGCAAAAAAAAAAAAACTAAAATCTTAAATTTACGCATAAATATATTTTTAACTGAAAGAGATAACTTCGATGTTTCGTATGTTTTTTCTTTATCTCACCAAGTACTTAACAGAAATATAAAAATATTTGAAATCGTACTTGATTTCTGAAGTCCCAAGTCCTCCTCTACAACTTTCCGATGCATTGCAATTCGATACGACCAGTAGTTTAGGAAATACAGATTTATTAACAAAAATGTTGCGATTGGCCCCACTCTGCCAAATTCTACTAAGAAGTTTTCAATATTGCATAAATATTTGAGCGTCTAGAACAGTTTTTCTCTTTAACAATCGTTTAAAAAATATGCGCGTTGATCTTTTCAAGTAAACGAAGAAAATATTCGGCCTATGCTCTTAAAAACGTTGGTGAAAACGTGTGAAAATGTTACAGGTGAAGAAATCTGAATCTATGCATATGATTCAGAAACTAAAGATTGATATTTACTATTAATCCTCTAAAATTTGCCCACCTCCATAGAATTTCTACAGTCAAAGCATTTAAAATTAAACGTCGAGTGTTCTTGATAAATCCTGATACTTTTACTGTGCAGGTTTGGAGTATCAAAGTACTATTAGTTGTGAATGTTACGCAACCATTTATTTACGAGGGCGGATCAATATTTTCGTGACTTTTCGAACTTCCATCATAGTTATATGAAATGCAACACTATTCCCATCAAGTACCACCTGTTAATAGACTACTATTAAATTTTGATTAAGTGTCGTCATTTACTTTGCGTTTAACAGCTGTTTAAAACGTACAACCTCGTGTATTTTTCTAAAAATGGAGAAAAGTGAATTTCGAGTGCTCAGCTCAGTACACCCGAAAATGTCGAAAAAAATTACGATATGGTATTGGCCGACCGAAGAGTAAAAGTGCGTGAGATTGTTTATGCCATAGGCATTTCTTATGGCAGTGTGGTTTCGATTTTAAATGATCAGCTGGATTTGCTCTCAATTGATCATCAAAATAAATGTGTGACAACTTCAAAGGATTGTTTGGAGCTGTTTAACCGCAATCCGAATAAGTTTTTGCTGCATTTTGTAACTGTGGATGAAACATGGATCCATTAGTGTACTCCGGAGACCAAGCAGCAGTCTAAAAAATGGGTTTCTCCGGGTGAACCTGCTCCGAAGAAGGCAAGGGTAAGTTTGTCGGCCAATAAGGTGATGGCAACAGTTTTTTGGGATGCACGCTGGATAATCCACATCGATTACCTTCGAAAGGGAAAAACGATATACGACGAATATTATGCCAAATTATTAGACAGATTTAATGAGAATTTAAAAAGAAAACGACCCCATATGGCCAAGAAAAAGTTCTTTTTCATCAAAATAATGCACGGATGCACACGTGTGCAGTCTCAATGACAAAACTCTATAAATTGAGCTACGAATTGCTACCTCATCCGCCATATTCTCCGGATTTAGCCCCTAGTGACTACTTCCTATTTCCAAACCTAAAGAAATGGCTCGGTAGAAAGAGATTCAGCTCCAACGATCAAATTATTGACCAAACAAATGCCTATTTTAAGGACCTCGAAAAATCCTTTTTTTTTGCGCAAAGTAAATGACGACACTAGCTCAAAATTTGACAGTAGTCTATTAAGAGGAGTTACTTAATGGAAATAGCGTTCCATTTCATATAACTACGAGGAAAGTTAGAAAAGTCAATGACTTATTGATCCGCCCTCGTACCAAAAGTCTTCCAAGAAGTAGAGAAAATTATCATTCAAACCCGGATTATTCCTTACTACGATTATCGCAGCTTTTATTCATGGTTTGAAAAAACCGCCAATATTCGTATCGTATTGTATGTTTGTTCGCAACACAACCCTAATTTGTTATCCAATAACTTCATTGCTTCACCCATTTCTTTATTTCAACACTTGAAAAAATATATCAGCGTTACCGTTTGGCCACTTTAGTCGCCAATTGCCTCTTTTCTAAACACCTAGGTATTTTTTGGACACTTTTTTAAAAAAGACCTCGAAGAATTTATTATTGAACTGAAACTATTAACAACTAAAGCTAATGATAAAATTTATGAACAACTATTCCAATATCATAACAAAGAATTAAAAAGTAGATTTAAAATAGCAGTGTCTCTGCGAAACGTCTTTTTTCTGGGTCATAATATAATAGAAATTTTATTACGAAGGGTGCCTTTTATGTTTTGCGAAAAGGGTAGAAAATAAAAATATTTCTTTTTGAAAACGACATCTTATATTAGTATTTATGACATATCACAACAGAGTAGGCATTGACTTTTCTACCTTTTTCGCAAAATATAAAGGCACCCTTCATAATATAATTTTTTTAAATAATTCTATGTAGAAAATGTAGATAAGTAATTTTTTGTTGAAAAAAATAAATAAATAAAAATTTAAAAAATGCTCGGAACCGGCGCTAATCTTTGTTAAGCACTAAAAGCGATTCACAAAGAACTTTCGTAAGACAACAAAATTTTATATTGTTCCCTTGAAAGAAATACAGATGCAGTTCACGAAAGGGCTACGTCAGAACAAACATATTGAGAAATGGTATCTCCAATGAAATAAACTTTAAAATGTTTTGGGGCCACCGTAATTACTAAATGCATACACATATGTGTACATATGTGTAGGTGTATATAATTTACAACATATGCCATAACAATGAACATCACCATTGTTGCATTTTGCATAGTTGTACGTACATGAGCAGTGTTGCCAGGATCTTCATACAAAAAAGGCCAAATTGAACTTTAAGAAAGGTCAGAAACGGCTAAATGTCATAAAAAATAAAGACAGAAAAAAGCTAACATTATTTTTAATTTAAAAACTTATTTTTGATATCTTTTAAAGATATTGTAATAAAATTATAAATAAAACATAGAAAAATGGCAAAAAAAAAGAAAAATCCCATGCAAATTGAAATGACTTATACAAATTTGCTTTTGATTAAGCGTTTCCAAGTTTTTGTGTGATTTTTCGCTTTAGTAATTATATTAATAGTTTCCATGCTAGTGAAGTATAATAAAAAAATTATTATAATCGATTTAGTAAGTGCATAAATTTAGTTTAGACAAAAATCTTTATTAAATACGAAAAACTTATGATTGTAATTACGCAAAAATTTTTAAATGAATAGATTCTGTACAAATAAAATTAGTAATGGCAAATAACAAACCATTTTCTTCCTCGTTGAAGCAAAAAAATTTTATCCTTTTTAAGGCAATTTTAAAAACCGAAAAAAGGCTAGAAAAAAGCTCAAACGAAAATTTTGAGGCTAAAAAATAAGCTAGATTGAGCCTTAAAAAGGCTAAACTGGCAACACTGTGCATGAGTGTACATTAGGGTTTGGGATTTCCCGGACTTTTCAACTTCCCACGAAACGGGAATGAAAAAATCACATTAGAATTTATTTTATTTATTTAAATATCTTACGTCTACCAATTAAAGACATAAGTTTTGTTAAAGATTATATAGATTTATTATGTATGTATGTAATTTATTTATTTTAGATTTTTTTTTCAATATATTCGTAATATAATAAAAATAAATAAACAAATAAATATATAGATCAATAATGAAATTGAATAACAATGACATTAAGTCGTCTATATATGTATTCTATATTCTATATGTATGTATGTATAAACTTGTTTTAGGAAATATTCCATAAAAATTCTTCAATTATTAACTTTCTATATTTTAAAGCATTGCTCACATAATTGTGAAGCCTATTCCACCCATTGGGTCTTACACCATCTAAAACTTCAATAAGTTCATATACATTGAGATATGGTTTATCAAAATATCTGTTTCGGAATTCTGATAGTATTGGACATTTTGCCATAAAGTAGAGTTTTGTTTTTTCCAGTATTACATATTGTACATGTTTTGCTTTGAGATGAATTAAAGTTATTACTGCTCAAAAGTAATAAATCTGATCTTGATCTAAAAATCATAGAAATTTCTTTTTGATTTTTTAAGTGATTAATATAATTAAGTACCATGTCATGATTTAAATATTTATAAAAACGAGTTGCGCTATTAGGAACTAGATGTGCCATTTCTTGTTGGATTTTTGATTTCTGTTGTTGCAGTAGTACATTTGCTTTATAAATCTATTCTTGAGCGAATCATTTTCTTCAAAACGAAATCCGAAATCATTGCTCATATATTTTTTTGTGATATCAGTAATGAAAGTTTATGTGGTAATCTGTTGTGCTCATACATAAATAAAGTTTTGTAAATATACTGCAAATGCAATTCAGAAGTGTAAAAATAGCTACACTCCGATTTTGCTTCCAAATACAATGCGTAGGTTGGGGTATGATCTGTTAGTTTTAGGATTCTTTTTAAAAAATATCGCTGCAGACTATCTATTTTGTTTTACAACAGTAACCCAATTCAAGCTGCATACGCTTGAATTGACCTACATATAGCTTGAAAAAATTTCCATTTAGCCTTAAGGGTTTTTGTTCATGAAACTACTCTATCTTGGAGTAATATTATTTTTCGTTGATGTGTTCCTTTTTTCCACATGCTTAGAGAAACTTAATTTTGGTGTTAGAATTACGCCCAGGTAATTCTAATTTCTTATTGGCTGATTTTTATAGTAAATTACTTCATTTACAGCTAGTCTCCCAAAAGTCATAAAAACATAATTTCCGATTTTAACATATTAACTTCCATGTTCCATAATTCGCAGTAGTTTTCCAAATTCGTGACCATTTTTTTCATAACATTATATCATCTGATTTAATTAAAGTGTTATAAAAAAATAAATAGTACAAAATGAATAGATAACAAAAATTTAAATTTCTCGTTTGATAGCAATTCGATTAAAGCACTTACGATACATAAATATGCTGGGATCAAAAAGTACTACATATTTATAAAGACATATCGTATGGAGAGGAAAAAGTGGATTGATAAATAAACTGACAAATAATAAAGCCTCTATATGGTACAAAAAAAAAAAAATAATAATAATAAACAAATAAAATAAAAAATAATAAAATAGAAAATAGTATAAAGAAAAATAATAAATAAAAATTTCCTGACTTTTGTCAGAGTAGCGACAAAAAACATTTTAAAATAAAGTTTTTTTACTTTTGTTGCAAAAATCAATTCACTTTCTACTGATGTGTAATAAAGTATTGTTTTAATAGATAAAAAGTGCCGCCTTTACAATCACATACTTGACAATTGTTCTGGATAGTTTTAGTTTTTTTTTAAAGCTAAAATTCAGATATGTACAAAATATTTCATTGAATACTAAAGTAAAAATCTTTTAATTAGAATTTAGACAAATACATTTGTCAATTTAACAGTTATCGTGACAATCAATTCTTTTGTTTTTTATAGACTTTATGGACAATATCATCGATTTAGAAAGTGGTAAGTTTATTCCAGAATTACTAGATAATAAATACCATTGGCTATTGCTTAAACTTTTCAAGACATTCTGTCAAGGCATGGTCTTTTCCTAACAATTCTTATCATTTCAATCAGGTATACAGCTCTTTTGTAATTGTCTACAACAATTTATTATTTGGTTGTTGAGGAATTTTAATTTTTCAATTTTCTTCTTAATTGTAACAATTTCTAGTAATTGTTGCATTACCTCTTATTAATATAAAAATTTGATTTTATAAAATTTTCTATGAACTAGATTTTTCAAATAATGTCATAGAAATTATAAATTAAATTAAATAAATTCTTAAAAAGTGTACAGTTTTAATATTACGTTTTCCCGGGAATGTACGCAAAATTTTCCCGGAAACGTTAGATGATTATTTCCCGTTTCCCAAACCCTAGTATACATAAATTATATGTTTGTATGTATTTATCTACAAATGTATATGTATTTAAATATATATTAGACTTACTTGTTGTTGGCAATGTTATATCCTGGCATTTGCATGTGAACCTTAGTTTGCAATAACTTCTCTTGTGGTCTAATAATTCAGCCAACTCGTTGAAACATTCTCGGCAATTGCCGCAAATTAATGTGTCAGGATTGCCTAGAAAGAAAACAAACAATTGCAAAATATAAGATGTTTAGTAATAAATTGTAACATTAAAAATAAAAGGAAAAACAGTAATAAATATTTAATATTTTTTTTCTCGGATATTATAAAATAAAAGTAGAACACCTTGTGACTGCAGATTAGTTTACATTTAAATAAGTAACTATGGTAAAATTTTGAAAAACTAATTATAATTGTGCTGCCGATTAATTACCAACATTTAAATTTATTTGTCAATATACATGGAATCAGCTTCACAACTGATTTTTACGTATTCAAATGTCCGCTTGGTTATCTATCCACGTACACTTATTGATCAAAATTTTAGAAACTTTGATATAATTTCATAACTTAATTCAGAACGTATAATATATTTTGTTTTGAACGATTACATTCGGTATAGAGAATAGGGGCTTAAAGATCATTATCATCTGCATTAAGTTTTATATTCTATTCAAAGGACATTACATTCTTCACTCCTTTGGAGGTCTTTTGAACTATTTAAAATATGTATATCTTTATATAAACATATCTATTTACATCAATACTCGTACTTGTGTGAGATAAATGTTTTACAATACACTATAAAAGTATTAAGTGTTATTGCTAAATACTTACTATAAACTTTGAATTGGCCCCATTGTTGATTCATTGATATTTGTTCTGTTTGCTGATTCAGCACTTGTAGCTGCTGTATCTGTTGTTGTTGACATTGGGATGACTGTTGTTTTTGTTGTTGCTGCTGTTGTTGTTGTATCTGAAGATGGTTGTGATGGTTTTGCTGTGGTGACAAGGTTAACGATAACGGTTGCATCACATGTGCGGATGTATGTTGTTGATGCTGATGTTGATGATGATGATGATGTTGTTGTGTATGCAGCAATTGTGTTTGATGTGTTGTGGGCGATGTTGTGGTAGATAGTTGTTGTTCACTATTATGCGTGAGCAATGATGCGGCCGATGAGGCAATCGATTGTTGCTGACTTGATGAAGATGTAATCATGGGTGAACTCATTTTCAACTGAAGACCACCATTAGTAACGGCGGCATATTGAGCAGCAGCCACAGCAGCTGCAGCAGCTTGTTGTTGTTTCATGTGGTGATGTTGTTGTTGCTGTTGCAGAAAAACATTAAGGCTTGTATGATGGGGTGTTGTAGTCGTACCATTGCAGGAAGCAGCAGCCGCTATAGCTGTAGCACCATTTGTATTAGACATTAGATTTTGTTGATGCAATAAAAGTTGCTGCTGTGGCAATAAATTGGCCATGGCAGCCATAGCTACAGCAGCAACTTGCTGTTGTTGGTGTTGCTGATGATGATGTTGTTGCTGTTGTTGAGCCAAATGTTGTTGTTGAGCAACAGCTGCTGCTGCTACAGCAGCATTAATATTATTACTATTGACAGCGTCACTTAGAGAAACCATGCGACTGGAATTGCTCATCAAACGTTTACGTTTTTTAGGACGTAACGAATTACTACGATTGAGGGTGGAAGAATAGTAGCTGTCATAGAAATAGTCCCTGTAAGAAAAAAATGATATAAATAAAAATATTAAAAAAAGTAAACTCAATTTCAATTTTATCCCTATTAATTGAATTGTCAACACACAATATGCTCAACATACAAAGTTCAGATTCTAGTAAACAAAACAAATAAACTTGGACACTCAACAATAGAAAAAAAGCGGCCAACGCAAATAAATTGATGCGCTTATTGTCGCTCCATTTAACAAGACATTGTTTACAAATTACCATTCAGTTTTTGACCCAAACAAATAGTCAACAATTTATCCCTGTCCTTGGTAATGGACGTTTAGTAAAAAAAGTTTAAATACTGGCTTTAACAAAACTAACAATATGAACAGCAACCAATAACTTCGAAAAGTTCCCAACAATAAATAAATGTTTATGTACTTTTGTTGTTGTTTTTCCCTCAACCAATAACTAAACTCTCCCTCGTCGAGGTCACTTCAAAACTGTTTTCGATATTTATTGAAACAAAGAAAAACAAAAAACAGTTTTATTGTAGAAAAAAAAATATGGTCTGTTAAACTTTGTTGCGATAATGTCAATATTTGATTTTGGTGGCAGAAAAAAATGAACTGACTGACCCAACAAAGTTTTCTATTGTAAGTGTTGTTGGAATTAAATGAAAATTTGTGTAACAATTATAAATTTTCTTGAGATATATAAATAAGTTATGAAAAACGGTAACTCCCAACAAAATCATTGTATGAAAATTTATTATCCGGAATTAAATACTTTAAAAACTTTAGTTTAAAATTTTAAGTCCCTGCTGCATAGCGGTCCTAAATCGCTTCTTTGGAAGTAATTCTGTAACTTTTAAATCATTAAAGATATCAGCGGAAACATATGGGAAATATACTATAAAAAAAATATTAACAATTTTTATAAAAAAAAAGAAATTTATAGAAAAGCTTCTTCAAATTTTCTCCGAAATAGATTTTATCGAAAATGTTCTAAAAAGAAAAACAAAAATTGATCGAAAATTTTCTTTACTCAAAAGAAATTTATTAAGAATTTGCAGTAAACAGAAAATTTATTGAAAATTTTCTATATAAAGAAAATTTATTGAAATCTTTTTATAAAAAGAAAATTTATTAAAATTATTGTATAAAAAGAAAATTTATAGAAAATTTCAAAAAATAGAAAACATATTGATAACTAAAAAAAAAAAAAATATTGAAAATTTTCTATAAAAAGAAACTTTACTGAAAATTTTCTATAAATAAAAAAATATGGAAAATTTTCTATAAAAAAAATATTGAAAATATTTATAAAAAGAAAATTTATTGGAAATTTTCTACAAAAATCAATCTTATTTAAAATTTTCTACAAAAATAAAATTTATTGAAAATTTTCTGTAAAATAAAATTTATTGAAAATTTTCTATAAAAGCAACTGTGTTGAAAATTTTCTATAAAATTAAAATTTATTGAATATTTTGTAGTAAAAGAAAATTTATCAAAAAATTTGGTATAAAAAGAAAATTTATTGATAATTTGGTATAAAAAGAAAATTTATTGAAAATTTCGTATAAAAAGAAAATTTATTGAAAATTTCCTATAAAAAGAAAATTTATTGAAAATTTGCTACGAAAGAAAATTTATTGAAAATTTTCTACAAAAAGAAAATTTATTGAAAATTTTCTACAAAAAGAAAATTTATTGAAAATTTTCTACAAAAAGAAAATTTATTGAAAATTTTCTATAAAAAGAAAATTTATATAAAATTGTCCATTAAAAGAAAATTTATTGCATATGGTTTATGCAGATGGCTATTACTAAATTTGAGCTTCAACGTTTCATCATATTTGAAGCAATTTAATACGAGGTTAAGTTTGTCTTAATAAGGAATACACTAGTGCTACATCTTTGACACTTATTCCTAAAAGGGTTTACCTTTTGCAGTTCTTTCACTTGACATACTTAATGTATAATTTAAGAATCATTGGCGATATATATTATAGACTATAATGCATATTCTTGTATTATACTATAAATACATTCCAAAATTCAAGAATTGTTTCAAATAGGAATAAAAGCGCATTTTTAAAAATAATTTATTGACAGGTAGATTAAAGGGTATATGTAGTTTTTGTTGTTCTAATTTCGTGATAACAATCATAATGATTTTTTTTAGTAAAACCCATTAAAAAAATATATAAAACAAAATGCAACAAAAAATGTTCAATGTTATAAAACATTTGCCAATTTTGTAAAATAAAACTTAAATAATCATTTTTTGTTCATTGCAAAAATAATTTCTTGACATACTGTAAATTACAAAAACCATTAGAAAATTTGCTCTCGATCTTTCTCTTGTGGTAGTTCAGAAAAGTATAAAAATCGTATAACCTAATTTCCGTAAAAATAAAATTTATTAGAAAATGTTCAATTTTTATGAAAAGAAAATTTATTGAAAATTTTCTATAAAAAGAAAATTTATTGAAAATTTTTTGCAAAAAAAAAAGATATTGAACATTTTTTATAAAAAGAACATTTACTGAAATTTGTATAAAAAAAATTTATTAACATTTTTTTTTTAAAAGAAAATTTATCGAAAATTTTCTATGTAAAGAAATTTTATTGAAAATTTTCTATACAAAGTAAATTTTCTTGTAATTTATTGAAAATTATCTAAAAAAAATAAAATTTATTTAAAATTTTTATAAATACTAAATATACAGAAATTTTTATATAAATTAGAAACATAAGTTAAATATAAATTTCTCTATTTACTTTTCTATTTTCTAAATTTATTGAAATCATTTTAATTTTCTATAAATGCAAATTGTATTAAATTTAGCAATAAATTTTATACAAATTGAAATTTATTAAAATTCTATTAAAATAGAGAATTTATCAAAAATGTTTGTAAATTGACAAAAAATTTAGCGAAAATTTTCTATAAATAAATTATTTACGGAAAACATAATTAAATCGAAATATTTCTATAAATATAAAATTTGTGAAACAATTTCTATAAATTTATAAAGATGTTATATTAATAGAAAATAAATAAATTAAAAATGTCAAAGTGTGATGAACTCATAATGGTAGTTGTGCCCCTATGGCTACTGGTATAGGAGGGAGTAACAGCTTATAATGTCATTATAATCAAAATTTAAATAAATACAATATTTTTTGTGATAAGTTTAAATATAAATAAAAAAAGATTAAACTTTACGTATTTCCGATAACCCCTTGCGAAATTGTTTCTAAACTAAACAAGTTATATCAATTTTAAATTTTATTATTAGTTAGTCTGCGCATTCAATCAAATTGAGTATTTATCGATGACGTAAACACAAATGTATTAAAATAAATTTAAAGGATAACTTTTCCCTCTTAACTAAATATACTTACCTACATATGTATATGTATAAATTGAATATAAATTCTAACTAAATATATAAATATAACTACAAACACGTCAACAGAATTACTAAAGTTTATATTTGCAAATGAAAATAATTGATGATTGATGAACTTTTCTTATTGGCAGTGAAATATATTAATGGACTTTGATATGTTTGTAAGTTAAACAACACATACCCTTATAACATATGTATTTCTTATAAGTATGTATACACATACTGACAATCAAATATACACATACAATCAAATGCCCACATGCATGTGAATATATTGTAGCACTCCCAAAAAAAAAAAAAAAAAAAAAAATGGCGAAGAAAATAGTAAAAAGGAAAGTTGAATTTTAAATTAAACACACATTTCATGCGTCACATGAGTGAGCATTTTAATTAAATTTTCATTATTATTTTTGTGTTATTTTCGGTGTTTGTTTGTTTTTATTTTATTTTTTTATTTAAGTTGGGAATTTGACAAATTGACAGTACTTAAGGCCACACAACATTACATTTTAGTTAAAAATTTAAACCTCAGAAAATAAGGACTAGGAGGGGGCAACCCAACATATTTGTAAAAAATGTATGAAAGTGTTTTGGCAAAATGTGCATAGTAGAAAAATTTGAATAGAACAAAATATTTAACTACATAATTTTCACAAGAATTTGAAAATTGACTGTAAAGACCAACAAAAATGTTTATAACAGAATTTAAGAAAAAGCAGAGTATAAAAGTAAAATAAATAAATTACATATTTGCTGTTGCTATTTTGTTTCTGATAGAAATTATTCGCCTTTATTTACATGTCATTAAACAGTTTTATATAGACTGTAAAAATAATGGAGATTAAAAAAGGAGCAGTAATACTTATTATGTGTTTATTTTCACTTATTGTGGTAGAGATCTGGTTGTATCCTATATCAGGGATTTCCACTGAATTTTCACTTACGAACCCTTCCAGAAATTTTTCTTTACCCGCGCTACACCAGATATATTTTATTTCTTTAATATTATAAATGGAAAAACTGTAAAATAAAAAATTATGCAAGGAAACGTATCTCACATAAAATAGGAAATTTAAATGCTGATTTTCAATGCCAGTATTAACGGTTAGCAGTTTCGGTCTTTCATTTAATGAACACTGTGATGACTATGAATATCACGTAGATTGCATTCGCTTTGTATGCGAATTCCCAACACTGAACCCATCAAACATTTTTTGGCTTTTGGTAATGACTACTGCATACTAGAATTACTACTTGGTAATTTCATGATTTCATTACTTTGGAATAACTCGTAACCGGTAAATCAAATTCATTTAGTTCTGCAATAGTTCAATTCGCTAGAGCGCTGTAATTTGCTTCTGAGTAGCAATTTACATTACTACTAAGTAGTTAGTAGAAATATAAATTACTGGTTTATAGGAATGTATTTATTATTTCTTCGTGGACTTCCTAAAACGTTGCAACATTGTGCATTCTTTCGACAAACTAATATCATACAAATACATAGCCCTACTCGTATCTAAGATCCATTTACCATCAATATTTCCACTGCTAGCACTTTAGCCATGACTGTATAATATGTCGTGAAACTTTACGGTGGATCAGTACTTTTTCTGTACGTTCTGTTTGTGTTTATTTGTATATTTGTCTGGTTAAATGTCTGTAAACAACTAAGAACCTTAAAACCAAATTACGAATAAAGTCAAAATTTGTCTCTTGTATTTTTTGAGGTTTCCTTGTGTAAATAACAAACAACACAACAATTCATCACTTAAATGTCTTTTTCGGACAATGTAGCGCGTTGTACACATATTTTTTGTTTGTTTATTTTTTTGTTGGCTGTTCTATTGAAGCAAAAGAAGAATGTCACACCTAATAAATTAGATTCGGTGGATCAACATGAATATATAACAAGTAAGAATATTATATTTGGCTTGGCTGAATCTGTATATCCACCATCTGCAGCTTTTTAAAATTTGTAATGTGGTGCGAAACACGCCTATTTGTTTATTTATTTATTTATTATTTTTTTGAGTTTATATTGATCTTTTACTATTTTAAAAAATTTCGTTGATGTTTCGCCTTATATGAGAAGTAGGTGGTAAAGTGGATGGACCATTGGTCCTTGAACAATCTGTGCAAAATTTCGTTGATGAAAATGCTTACAACAAACAGACAGACAGACATAGTTAGATCATCTTAGATTTTTACGAGGGCCCAGAATACATATGTATATACTCGCACTTTATGGGGTCTTAGATGATTATCTCGACCCAATATACCCCCTATCTTTTTTTGATGGTTAGTATAAAAATATATAATATCTTTCTTTTATACTAAAGACTTGGAAAAAAAATAATGCTGTATTAAAAGAGTTTATATCTTGGAAAATTGAAATTTTCAATAAATAATTATATAAATGAATAAAAATATGTTGGCTTTAATTTAAGTTCTTTTAATCCTGAGTATCTCTTCCTTTTTTTACTTCTTTAAGAATTTTTGAAATGATAAATAAGGTCATACAATTCCCCAAATGGATGCTTATATGAGAGGTAGGCGGTAGAGTGGATGGACCTTTGGTCCTTGAACGATCTGTGCAAAATTTCGTTGATGAACATGCTTTTTTGCTAAAGATAACGGCCGAAGAGTATAAACTTTAGTTATGATAGATACACTGTTTTTCTAGTACATGTTTGGTCCATAACTTTTTTGCTTATGAATCGATTTTGCTCATTTTCAATACCAAACAAACCTTATATAAGATAAATATTTGAGCTCCTAGCCCTGTCGTGCTTTCATCAAACAGACAAACGGATATGGTTAGTTCGTCTTAGATTTTCTCGAGGGCCCAGAGTACATATATATACTATATGGGGTCTTAGATGATTAAACATTAAACATTAAAACTCACAAGATATTTTTTTTGCAGTATGAGTAAATATGACATACATTTTAAGTATCTTTCTCATATTCTGAAGTTTATGTTTATGTAGATATAATAGTTCCCCGGCTATAATAGTTCCCCGGCTATAATAGTTCCCCGGCTATAATAGTTCCCCGGCTATAATAGTTCCCCGGATATACTCAACGTACTTGTCATATTCTTATATCTCTGAGTAATGGACTAGATGTACAGTGGTCTTTATTCTATCATTCTCTCGTTCTTCCTCTTGAAGACATTGCAAAGGTTGATCGACCTACACCTTCGTAGAACGATCAAACCTAACCTACTAGCAGCTATGTACGTTCGTAGGGTACAGAGAAAAAGTTCTCGAGTTTAAGAGATATGCATTAAAAGTTTTATTTGATATGATAGGGGCCTTTAATAATGTGACTCCGGTGGCAATCAAAATATCCCTGGAAAGACTGGACATACACCAGTCGATCATTAGACTCATATGGAGATTTCTAACCGATAAGGTTGCAATATCCAACATGGATGCGTCTACCATATACAGGGTAGCGAATAGGGGTAGTCCTTTAGGCAGAGTTTTATCTCCACTTCATTGGAATAACGCAATTAACTCATTAGTCAGGGAACTTGAATTTAAGACTGTCGCCTACGCGGACGATATTGCGGTGGCTTCATCTGGGTAACATTTGGATACTATGTCTCATCCCTGGGTCAAATTAGTACATGGAGTACAATTAATGGCCTTAGCGTAAATCTTGGAAAAACGGAACTTGTCCTCTTTTCTAGGAGATATAATATTCCCACTTCCACGCCTAAACGGTGTTGAACCAAAGGTGTCAGATAGTGCGAAGTACCATGGGAATTTACTGCACTCCAAACTATACTGGCTCTATAATACACAAGCTAGAGCCTCTTAGGCCGTTATTGGAATAAAGGAATAAATCCCAGGAATATGAAGTAGCTCTTCGACGTGGTCATTAAGCCCATACATATGTATGAGCGTTATTATGGTAGAAGGCTATGGAGAAATCCACCTACTTCAGAATTTTAGATAGGATTCCGCGTAGTTCAGCGCTACTCATTACATGAGCGCTTCGTTCAACTCCATCGAAAGCCCTATTCATTCTAATAAACTGACTACCGATGATATTATGGCCAAACAGATCGCCATTATGTCTGCGAATGGACTTAGGACTATAGGTGTATGGAGTGAGAAAATTCGGTCTTGCGAACGTTCTAGGATTCCTTAATGGCATTCCTTGTAATATTGATTATTATATTCCCACACCATTTTTTGGCAGAGATTTCTCAGTATCAGTATCAACTGCTCTTGAGTTAAGGGAGAGGGGAGGTGTCTACATTCCCGTTTATAGGTTAAATATCTCCTTCAAACTGCCAGATCACTGCAACATTTTTCAAGCAGAGATCTCGGCCATAAAGAGGGCGATGAACTGGGTAATGTACTATAGGGTATTCGGAGTGGATATCTAAATATGTACAAACAGTCAAGCCACGATCAAATCGCAGTTTTTTCCCCGTATATCTTGTTTTAGAATTGGGTAGAAGAAAACAATATTTGGTTGTGACAAATATATTTTGTGTTGACTACAAAAATAATTTTGTTAAGGAAACGAATATTAGAATATCAAACAAAGACACCCAATTCTAGAATAAAGAAGAAGGGATCCGCTACAAAAACCATTTGATTATGTTAATAAATATTTGATTATTACAAGCATAATATGGTTGTTGCAATTGCATATGTTATTCCAGTGATCATAAAAAAATTTAAACAATATGCCGTAACAATGCTTAACTATATTTTTTATTTGGGTGAATGTAATTGGTAATGACTGATGTGCCCTTATGGTAAATGATCCTCCTCCTACTCAACATAAGTTTAAACAATTATCGTAGTACAAACAAATTTACCAGTTTCTTAACTGAACTGTTATAAGGAAATACGGAATTGTCTGGCTAACATTGTGAAAAACGTATAATAATGAAAATCATAGAAAAAAGTAACCAATCACCATAAAAATTTATTCAATTAAAAATTATTTAAATTTGCACCTCTCACCAAAATGGTTATATCAATTACTGTAACTGTAAAATTCGAAAAACGGAAAAATTTTTGCAATCAAAAAATTTAGTAAATCAATCAAATTCATAATTGAATGAATTAAAAATTTAAACAGTAAGAAAATCTTGCCTGAATTTTATTTTTGCTATTTATTTTATTTTTACTTTAATATATTAATTAAATTTTGATATAAAACGAAACAACTGTGTTAACGGTAATAAATCTGAGACCAATGGTAATAAATCTGTATTTCCCAAACTACTAGTCAGATAAAATTCAAATGTATAGAAAAGTTTTAGAGGAAAAATTTAAAAGCATAAAATTATAAAAAACGTACGCAGTTGTATTAAATTAATAATTTTTTTTCTTTTCAATAATAAATATATGGGAATTCTCTTTTTACGTTTACCTTTAGGAAACTGACCTTTAATCTCAAATAGATTTTTTAATTAAGATTTTTAAAATTAACTTTTGATGCATTACACTTCGTGGAGTAAAACAACAAAAATTCAATATATGAAATGGTTCCGTGTAGTATCGGCTGGTACTCAAAGTTAAAAAATTAATAAAAAGTGTTTGAAAATAACAAGTTTTTTCTTTATTTTGATTCCTGTAATCGCGGATTTTGGCATATTTGTTTAATTTCTCTAATGTAAACTACAAACACTTGTAAAAATAGGCCAACTTATGTTTAATCAATGTATCGTTGACCAGTGTTAAATTATAATCTGGGCAAGCGGTGAAAGGAAAAATTTCAAAATTATAATATTTTGCAGTTTTTCGATTAGAAAATTTGTGCCAATTTGAGTATTGTAAAACAAAGAATGGAGTTTATTGCTCTTGTAAATATAAATTGAAATATATCTCGCTAATGTGCCCTTAATAGCAGCGCTACAAGTGATGCCCAAACTTGGTACACACACTGCGTAATTTCAATGAAGGTAAAGTATGGCGTGATCGAAAAAGGTTTCCATATTACGTTTTAAAATATTTGTGGCCTGATAAAATATTAATTTGCTAAAATGTTATAACTTTTTAAAATCGACCTAAATGCTAATATATATATTAGCATTTTTTACGTAATAAGTACTTGTTGACCGTATAAAAAATATTCAATAATGAGATCCCGGTGTCTTTAATATTTCATAAGTCGTCGAGTCACACCCAAGGCGCTAATTGAAATCGGTGAAAATGTATACTAATCTGAAGCTGATATTAAAGCTTCTATCGAAATCAAGTGGTACTCAAAAATGATTAAAAATGATGAATCATTGAAAAATTTATTTTATAGATATATAATTAATATTTGCAACTTTTTAACATTTTATTAATATCATTTAAAGATTTTTTTGTGTTTGGATGAGAAAAATACGTCAGCGAATTAAACGCATCGAAAAAATATCAAACATTTATGTGCATTTTGTTTTTTACTAGATATTCTAATTTGAAGATATAAATTTATAAATTTTTCTATGATGGACTACGAAAATGACTACCTAATAGCAAGTAATTCGGTGAAACCTTATAAACTATTCTTACATGCAAAAGTTCATATTGAAGATTTTTTCAGCATATTTCTGGCTGGAGTTTTCACTTTTCGTTTTTGCTATTTTCGTCTGACCTCAAGTTATAAACTATAAAATACGTATGTATATGTTTATGAAGTTATGGAACTTGTCATCCTGCTATGTATGTATGTATGTATGTTAGTCTATATGTAAGTAGTTGAAATCTATAGGTTTGAGTGTCCTGTCAACACTACATACAATAGTTGACGTTTGTAGTTGATGGCCAGGATAATGATGACAGCTACATATAACCGGAAAGCTAACGTTGCAATAGTAGTATGTAGTGGCAGTAGTCGAAGGATCATAGTTGAATATTGGTCGTGATGTAAAAGACCTATGTATAGCAAAAATAAAATATGAAACAACGAAAATGTCAGCTTTTTTATTTTCGTTCTTTTTTTTACCATTCTCCCATAACATTCCAGCAACAAAGACAAAGTACCAATACATGACAAGTTCTCGCGTAAAATTTCACAAACAGAAAATTTTTTAAACAACTACCCATAAACTCTGGCAAATACTTTCTAGGGTCAACAATTTATGTCTGTTATGTTATATATATATATATATATATATATATATATATATATATATATAGTTCGCAAAATTTAAAAAATTTTTTAAAACTATTTCGTATGTATTTTTATATATTAAGTTTTTTTTATAAAAAATAATAAAATTTATATAGATAGTGTATTAATGTTCTTTCCATATTTTAAACACTTACCAATCATTTCCGGTTTTATTAACATTCTGTCTTTTGCGCCCAACTTGATGGGGTTTGGGCTCAGCCACCATGTTGACATCTAAAACAGAAACGAAAATGCAAAAAAATTAATATGTATAAAAAAAAAAAAGAAATTTTTATTTTAATAAGAGAGTTTTTGAATAAATGAAAATTACATATGAGTGCTTAGTTTATATGATTTTATTTATTTTCATTTGGTCATTGTTTTTGAATAAAATTTATGGTCACACAAAAAAGAAGCACCCGCAAAAACAAAGTTTCATAACAAAACTTTTGTATTCGGCCACATATTATTTTCATTGTCTTTATAGTCCAGTTATGGGTTTGTATATTTATTTTGATTTTTTTCTCTAATATTTATTATTTACTGTGGAAGAAAATATTAAACAAAAAGGCTTTGCTTTGTTTCCAACTTGTCTTAATAAAAAATTATAAAAATTACGAAAAAAAGGAATGAAAGTTTTATGACATTGCCTTTAATACATATCAAATGCATAAAAAAGTTAAAATACGTAGACAATTCACTACATTGTTTTATATATAAAGAAATATCCCTAAATTTTTAAAGAATTTGTTTAAAATATTTAATGTGAAAGGGTAGGCTACATTTGTGGCGGCTAATTTATTGGATTTTAGTCAATCTTGATGTTTTACAATAAAATTCTGAGACGTAATCCTTTTACATTTTGAAAACCACCAAAAAATTTATGTAAATTAGTCAAGTATTTCCAATAATATTTTTAAGAATGATAGTTTTTAATTATGTAAAAAATTTTCTTAATATATAATAATATATACACTAAGGGAAAGAAGTCGATTCAAAATTCATCAGAGTTTTGGTCACATTAGCAATTTACATTATTGGGTATACACACACAAGATAAAAAACATAATGCAATTTAATAATTCGATACTAAACTTTATTATCAATTTTCGTTAATGATTTGAATACGCAGTGGTTATTTTTCTTTAGATTCTTAGTTTTCTTTTATGAAAAATTGCCAACAGTTTTTTCCGTTATATTAATTATGAATTTTTATTCGAACTTTTTTGATTATTATTATTATTATTATTATTATTATTATTGTTTTTATTTTTATTTTACTTTTTTCCCATTTTTATTAAAAAAATCCATTTTATTTTTAAGTTTTATTTCTTTTCTCAACTCCTCAGCAAAAACTTGCTAATGGGATGTAGTTACAGATGTAGTTACTCTTCAACGACAACCAAATACCAACGACATTACATTTCTTTTTGAATTTATTTTACCTATTCGTATATTTAAAGAATGGTTAAATATATGAAAAGGAAAAATTTTTATGTGAATCTAACATATTTTTTAAAATATTACATTTTTGTTTTTTTTTTTTGTTTTTTTTTTTTTTGAAACTCATAATCATTACGGTCCCTGGTAATTTTTATATACTTCAAAAAAAGTATTAGTATATTTTTATCGCTACTAGTTCTGCTACAAAATGACACTTTATTTAAAAAAAAAAAAAAAAAAAAAAACAACCTAATATGGGTTTTAGGTCTTCTTGAGAACATCCTCTACATTTTGAGCTATTTGCAAGCAACCTGGGTAATACTAAAAATATCATAGCTCATTAGATTAGAGTAGATTTTTTATTTTCTAATTTGTTTAGATAGCAGAAAAATTTAGATTTTAAATCAATTATAAATGGACTGTTATCAAAAAGTTTTAACCTGGCTGAAACTGACTTTAATTCTTAATAAGTTTTGTGATAATCTAAACTCACAAGTCTTGAATCTAATATAGTGAAATTTTAGCACCATAGATTTCATTTTATAATCATGATTTTTGTTTAAAGTTCAAAAAAAGTGCTAAAAATTATTTAACTTTTATATAAACTAATCGGAATTTGTGGATAAATTATATACCTTCTTTGTTATTGTCCAGACTTTCAATAGTTAAATACAATGGAGTCGAATTTTTAAGACAATATTCTTTAATTTTGAAAATATTTTCGTTTTTTGGGCGTTGATGTGCGCTAAAAAGTAAACTCAGTAGATTATCTCAAAGTTTGAAAAGAAAGAGCGAAAATTAAAAAAAAAACAGTTTTTTGAGAGGCACATTCACAGTTTCTAATGGAATAACATGAATTTAGTTTTTTAGTATTTAGCACAATAAAATCGAAGAAGCATTAAAAATAAATTTAATAAAAAAAATTATAGACTTTTTGAAGATTTTTATATAGCAAATTGCAAATTTGTTCAAATTTTGGATTTATAGATATAAGAATGGCGATAAATATAATTGATTGGGACCATAAATTTAAGTTAAATGTGGTTGATAGTTGAAAACGGGACAGTTTTGTCAAAACAGATTTTCCGAAGGCACATCCCATTGACAGCACGAAATTGACCATAAGTTGCATATTTAGGTGGTGTGTAATGCTTAACGGAAATGTAGAGACGAATCAAAAAATTTCGAGAGATAAACATTTTTTAGACAAAAAATTTTTACTTGGGTTAAAAAAGTGTCATAATGTTAAATAATAAACTATATTAAAATATATTATCGTATAATATATGGAAAATAACTTCGATTCGAACCCCATTATTCGCAAAATTTTTAAAAATCACGATTTATATTATAAAAAAACCCTAAAATATGCTAATGATAATGCTAATGATAATAATAATTGATATTGAGCATAATTTTCACCAAAATTATACATAAAATTCCACATATCTAGATTTATTTTCTTTATTTATTTTTTTAGTTCTACTTATTTATAATAAAATAAGATATACCTTCTTTAAATCGGTTAAAAATTCAAAATGTTATTAAACGTTTTCTAAAGTTTATCAATAAAGTGTTCACGCATTTTAAGACTAAGTATTTTATATTTAATTTGGTGCATACTTTTTGGGGCAAAAATGAAAATTACAAGTGAAGTTTAAGTAAGTTGTTAGATATAAAATCGAATAATATCTACAGTTTTTGTCCAATTTGAAAAAAATAAATCCTGTTATAATTACAGCAAAAACTTTTTTTAAATTTTTTTCTTAATACTTATTTTCTTAAATGTTCTTTAAATGTACGTAAGTTTGTAATATTTGACCAAGACATTATTAAATTTATACGATTTAAAAGTAAAATTCTTCTTCTTCTCTTAAGAATTTCAAAAAGAAAAACTAACGGAACAATAACAGGATAAGAAATTCATTAATACAGGAATGTAACTTCCAAATTTGGTAGCGCAATTTTTAAAGCTGATTTATGATGTCCTCAAGTAATCCTATTACATAATTTTTCGTGTGATTTTTTAATGTAACAAAGTGTTATTATATATGAATAGCTGACCCGGCAAACGTTGTAGTGAATATTTTTAACGCTCTATATGTTAAAATTTATAGCCTTTAGTTCCTCCAAGACTTGAAACTATAATCGGATAATTAATTTAAAAGACATGGGTAGGGGGAGCTTTTACCCGTTTTGAACTACTTTACGCCCTAAATATTGTAATTTCCAAAAAAATGTATATCTTTAAGTTCCTTTCAGATGTTACAGTGTCTGCATGCCAAAATTTAAGAAAAGCGGTTGATTAGTTAAGAAGATATAGGGAGAGGGAGCTTATACCCATTTTGCCCTATCTTATGACCTCTAGCGATATTAAATATACTTTACGACCTAATCTCATGCCTAAACAATACACATACAAAATTCCATAATAATCGGTCAAGCCGTTTCGGAGGAGTTCAATTACAAACACCGTGACACGAGAATTTTATATATATAGAGATTTATTAACGTTTAAATGATTTTCGTGAGATAACTATCAAATTTGGTAGCAAAAAGTTAATATATAACCGGCGTATAAGTATGCTAATGCCAAGAAAAATTGAAATATAATAAAAAAATGCACAAAAAAAATATGAACAACTTTTTAACGCTTTTCCATTCCCTAATGGAATTTAAAAGTATTAAAAGGTAAAATTAAAAAAAAAATATTAAAAAAAAGGACCTGCATAAATTCGCTCCCTGATCGAAATACAAAATCAGTTTCTGGTAAGATTCGGAGAGCAAACAATGGGTATAATAAATTTAAACTTTTCAAAAAAAAAAACCGACTTAAAACTATTACTGAACATACAAAACTAAAAAAGAAAATAAAAATCAGCGTATATCCTCCGTGATAGAAATTTTAAAATCTGGCTCCGTTATGATTTGTGGGAAGAATAGTTTTATAAAGTAAGTAAGCCGAATTTCTATTTTCTATGTCGTCTCAGAGCTTCAGAAATCTCTGGATAGAGAAAGCAGGCTTAGGAAATTGTATATATATATATATTCTCTATCCAGAGAATTCTATATACATATATATATATATATATATATATATATATATATATATATATATATATATGTAATATATATGTATATATATGTATATGTATATAGATACAACAATATTTAAAGTGTTCACGAGCTTTTTTTCTATTTGTCTTATCAATGAAATTATATACCAAATTTTATTAAATTGTCCTTAATGTAGCTAATCATACTGCACACAAATTTTACACTTACTACAATCAGATTGAAACACATTATTAAATTGGCCAAAAAAGTTAAAGATACCCACTATCCTTTCCAACATGATATATTTTGTTTTACCAAAATGTACCAAAAAATTTGGTATTACAGAGCAAATAATAACTTCTAAACTTCATTTTAAAAATCTTATTAAAAATAACAATAAATCAATTTCGTCTTCTTGTTCTTAACAAACTACTAAAATTAATGAATAAAAATTTCATAAAATTAATTAATTTCAATACCAATCAAATTCTTAAATATAGTATTTCTTTACAGTAATTCTGCCTAAGGAACTTTAATCTATAAAACGCAACTCATAAATCAATCAAAAACCATTTGTCTTAATAATAATTGTCTTCATACTTTCGCCAATCAACTATTTTAAAACACCCCTGGCGAAAGAAAAAAATGGAAAAATAAAATCCTTGAAAAATATTACAAGCCGTCATATTTGTAGAATAAACAATGTGAAAAGGGTGTGACAGTCAACATTTAGGAAAAAATATAAAAATTGAAGTAAAAAAAAAAAAAAAAAAATAACAACAAGGTATACTCCACATAATTTTTGAGATTTCCGAATTATGTATTTAAGAAGCACACCCATGAAATGAATACAAAAAAGGCAAAAAATAAATGTGGTTAACATGAGAGGGGAAGGAAATTGGCAAGGTAAGTGAAGAAAATAACAGCCAGGAAAATATTCAAGCTAGGGAATAAGAACTGAAAAGAAAACGGTGGAAAAATTACCACTGTGCCTGTCAAGTATAAAATATTTTTCCATTTTTTGTAGAAACATATTTTTTGTTTTTCGTTTTTTTTTTTTACTTTTGTCTTTCCTTTATAGCCTTAAAAATGTTTAGTTGAAAATCTTGTAGACTTTTAAGTGTAATTAAGATTAAGGATAAAAATAAGAAGGATTTCCGCCGCTTACAGAAATAAGCACTTAAATGGTTTAAAGTGAACATAAAATAATAAAGAATAAAAAGTAAAACGTTTTTAAAAAGCTTCATTTCAATTTGGTAAATTGTGGAAATTTTTATTTTTTATATGTATATATGTCTTGCTTGTTTTTTTTTAAATTTTCTGAAGCTTTAAATTAATTTTTTTTAAATGTTATTAAATCACAGATTTTCTTAAAAGAAATGAAATGAAAAAATATTTTATGAAAACCGTATTGAGAAATGGCATCATCAAATTTATCTGTAGTTATATTTAAGTTAGTGTGCATGTGTTAACGCTAAGTGCATAAATATGTTTTGTGTAAAGTTCACACATTTCATCCTTCCACTACCCCTCTTTGGCTTTATCATATGAATATTTTACTCTATTAATTTTTTGGATTTTTTTCTTTTACTTTTTCCCAAAAATAAAAAGAAATCACTTGTCTCATGTTTTTGCTTCTCTAGTGTGCTGTTGTTCATAAACTATGAACTTGTCCTGGTGTAATATTTCCACTTTGAGTATGAAGTAAATATTTTGGAGTTTCTTTAAAATTCATAAAAGCTTACATTCGCATCAGACACTCATACTCTCCTCTTACCGAAAAGTAAAAAAAAAAAACAAGACAAAAGTGATTCAGTATTTATGCATGCATTAATGTATGATGCAACTACACTGTTGAGCGAAAAGTTAGAAAAAAAAAATCTGACAATACTAAAACTAAGCTAACACTCTGTTCCATTCCATTTTATATCAATAATGACAACAATATTAATCATGTAATTACTAATTGCTAAAATTAAATAGCAAAACCTAGTTTATCATCAAAACAGACTTGACTTGCTAAGAGCGCAATTCTGCTAAATTATTATTCGCTTCTACATATATAGAATATTCATATGAAATATTTCATACATTTTCCAATAAAGGTGTGAAATTTCATTAAACATTGTAATGAATTCGACATACGAATATGTTTGTATGCATATAAAATATTGCCATGATTTCAATATATTTAGTATATGATGTGAGAGAAGAGAAAATACAGACAAATTAAAAGAACAAAAAAAAAAAAAAAAAAGTACAGCAAAAGCAACTACTATATACCAACAGATAAAGTGCTATAAAAATAAATTGATATTTTATTAAAAGAGGTTTTGCATGCAACATTTATGTACATATACTCATATATTCGTAGTCGTACTCATTCATATTCATATTTTTACACATGACTTGTTGGCTAAAAGGTCAATTGGCAAATATATTACCAAAAAAATATGCATATACAGGAAAAAATTAAAAAAAAAAAAAAAAAAAAAAAATTCATTTATAATGAAATTGTTAGTTAATATATTTTTTGTTTCTTTTTTTCTGGAAGAAATTAGGTTAGAAATTATTTTAAATGTCAATGACTAAGGGTAATAAAAAAATGTAAAAGCACTTTATAATGGAACTGATTCTAGAATTATTATATTATGAAATAATAGTTAAATTAATAAACTGAAATGATTTATTATCTCCTAGATCACGAAATAGATTCATAATTTGTTTGACAAGATTTCAATACTAATATTTAACACAAATTCAAAATAAATGGTTTTTAAATAAAAAAATAAAAAACTTGTTTTTAATTTAAATTATAGAGTTGAAATACATGAGTTCCTTCCGGACCTGAATTATTAAAATCCAATTTTTCAACACTTTTTCCTATATGTCAGTCGAAATATTGGTAATTTCGTGTTCGTTATTGTTTTTCAACTTATTGGCATATAACAATAACTTATTCGACCGGATCATTTGTCATGATGATGTTCAGGATTAGCTTTAATTTTTAGTAGATCCCACAATGGTCAAACATTTGCAACTAAAAAACAATTTTAACAATTGAAGCATGGACGCGTATAAAGGTATACAAATCTGATTTTTTATTTCAAATTTATGAAAAGGGTATATCCATCATTTTAATAATATAATAAGATTATCTTAATGTGATTTTGTTTATAATTACGTCAAATTTATTCGGAAAAAATTAGTAAAGAACATGTAGCAGGCCAAGCCCGATCATTTGGCGTCCTACATGAAACATATAGCCAATTGTTAACCGGTTATCAGATTTGATGTGTAATTAATATTATATATATATATATATATATATATATATATATATATATATATATATATTAAAAGAATAAAATCTTAAAAAATGCGCTTTTTTAAGGAATATTATCATGAGGTTTAAATTATAGACTATTTTTCAAACCAGCAGAATATCCAAAAATATGCCTATTACTATCCTACACCACCATAGGTGGTTGGGGTATAATGCATTTGTGCTGATGTTTGTAACGCATACAAAAAGTTATGCAGCACCCAATTTAAAGTATACTAATGGTCTCAGGAACACTTTTTAAATCGTCTGGCTGGCTGGACGGCTGGCTGCCCATGTAACCATTGTGCGCAAAGTGCGGGTCGCAATTTTACAGATAATTCAAGGAAATTTGGCACGTGGACAACCTATTGAAATTGGTTGTAATCGGCCCATTATTTCACCTACAAATATCCTCCAGGAATAGACTTTAAACACCCATAAATGCGTTAAAAATAAGAATATTTTAATGCAATTCGGTACAAAGAAGTTCTGGACAAGTATCAATCTTTGTACAAATTTTATGAAGATCGGTCCACAATTGACCATAGCTCCCATATAAACCTCTCTTCCGAAAATCACTTTAACGTGCATAAATCCCATACGAATGTTAGTATCATGTTAATATTCGACACAAATAAGTTTTATGCAAGTAGAAACAACATTCCCGAATTTTATGAGAATCGGTCCATAATTTACCATAGTCACATATAAAATCACTTCCAGGCATCACCCTAAAGTGCATAAAATTATCTAGATGATTATGATATCAACGCATTAGTCTGTGTTTGTATATTTCATTTTACATTTAGTAACATTGACCACTGGTATAATATAAGTACCCTTTCCGAATTTTTATGCTCGTACACAATGGTGTAGGGTATCATATAGTCGGACTTAACCGACCATATCTTTCCTTCTCGCTTTTCAGTGTACTTGAATAAATATTAAAAAGTTAAAGTTAATATTAACATGTGCTAGTATGAAATCGTGCTATTTTAGTTTCGATAAAGTAAAACCTCTAATTTTAAGATTTTTTTTAAAGTTTCAAATTTAAACCCCCACAACTTTTGCTCGCATTGATAAAAGTGGTTACCTCGAACAGACTTTGGATGTATAAATATTGGTTAATAAAACCACAAATCATTGTTCGTGTCAGCAGAAAAAAATTGAAAATATTTTTATTTAATATTTTTAAATTTTTTGAAATTCTTCTTATGCACATTTTTATTCCTAGCAAAACTGTTTATATATTAAGGACACAAAATCAATTTTTTATTCTTTTGTTTTTTGAAATTTTTAGCCATTTTTGACTTAGACTTTATTAGAAAACATATTTTTTATTTCTTAACTTTTCATCATACTATATTTTATCAGAAGTAAAATGAGCCATCATTTGATAAAATCGGATTAGAATTGTGGTACATATGACTTTTTTTCGAATTTTTAAAGCAGATAAAAATCTGTTTTTTACGTGTATTTTGTTATTGCCATATTTATGATGGAAAATATTGACCTTTAATGCCATTTTGATGAGTTTTACAACTTTGAAAAAAAAATCATATGTTCTACAACTCTCATATGATTTTATCAATTGCGATAGCTCATTTTATTCCTAATAGAATATAGTATTTGGAAAAGATATGAAAAAATGTGATTTTGAAAAAAGTTGTGGGTCAAAAATATCAGTGAAATAAAAAAAAAAAAAAAAAAATACAAATACAAATACAAATACAAATAAAAAAATTGAATTTGTGTTTTTAATAACTTACACTTGCTTGCTATGAATATAAATTTGTATAGCCTTTTAATAAGGGTAAGGCATTTTCTCTCTAATGCTGTTTAAGAAAATTAAACTGATTAACAGGTATTCGAGACAAAAAAGTTTAAGGCTGCGAAGTCCGAAAAATCGGATTTTGCAGGATATATCGAAAATTCTAAAAATAATATAAAAATCTACGCACTCACTTTTATAAACTACACTATTTTACATTCTAAGTCTTTTTCACTGTAGCACCGTGGAATTAACCAATTTTGAAAATTATTTAATATTTATATCAAAAACTCCAAAAGAACTTAACAACTGTTTATAACTTTAAAACGAGGTATAATTTTATTGGCTTTTTATAAGATCAGTAACTAGGAAATATGTTTTATTTTTAAATTTATTAACTTAATGGCACCTTGTAATTCTTAATTATACTATAGATATTAATATTTACTAAATTATTTATAATGATGTTATTGCATTACAGTTTTTAGAAATATATTTTTGTGATAATTTTTACCAACTACATTTTCATTTCGTTATTTAATTAAACTATTTTTCACTCTTAAGCTATAATAACCATCAATCTTCGTTTCAACTTACCCAGTGTCTGACTTAAAACCATTTTGCCATCTTCACCTAGGCAGGCGTTACGAGCATCAAAAGGATTTGTAAATTGTACGAATGCATAACCCTTGTGCATGGAAATTCCTATAAAAATGATATAAAAACAAAATTGCCACAAAAAAAAAAAAAAATGTGGAAAATTTCTTTAATTAAATCTTAAACATATTGAAAACATATAAAAGAATGTGGTAGCAGTCTACTTGCAACAAATATTAATGTTGCACACTAGAATTCTTGCGCACACACACATTCATTTGTTCTTAAGATTTTTAAGTAGCAAATGTCTACAAACCTGCGAGACGGCCATAAATTTGAAACATACGTTCTACATCGGTTTTAGAACATTGAAATGTATTTAAATTTCCCACAAATATACGCGAATTAACAGCTTGCGGATCTTGAGAGTTGGTTTGGTTAGATAACTTTGACAACTTCATGTTGATGCTGGCTGGGACGGTATTGCTGTCGGTGGCAGGATGATAATTTCAATATGTGTTCTTCTTTTTTTTCAACAAAGAAAGCAGGAAAAGCGTTAAGTATAAAAATATAATGATAGATGGAATTTAATGTTATAAACGCAAGATAAAAGAATATTGGGAGGGCGTTTTCCAGAGAATGTTAGTAAAATATTTGAATTTAATATTCCTTTCCTTAAGTTGCTCTCTCTTTGCTCTTATATTATTTTTACGGTATTTGGTATTTGATTGTATGTTATTGTTCGGTTAAGGGTTCTATTTTAGCTTGAGCCGGATTATTTCAATAAAAGCTTTTTATCCTTGAATGCCTTCATAAAAACGCATTAACAATAAGTTAAAATATCTACATATATACACTCTCGCTCTCATACATATAATAATAATACAGTTTATAGACAATCATTTACCAGTAGATGATAATGGAGTAGGAATACCAATGTCTGTATGTAAATATAGTTGTATTGTATGTTGTAGAATTTTTTTTAGAAAATTGCGTTTTTCTGTTGTTTTGTTGTAGTAGTCAGAGATTATTTATACTTAAAATCCACGATTGTTGAAAAATGTTTAATAAATATGTTGGACTGAAAATATTTAGACCATTTCTACTTATGTTGCTGCCTTTTTTTTTCTCTATTTTTTTGGCTTGCCACTTGTTCAGTAGATTATATGTACAATAGTCCTTTCGTTGTTGTACTCTTATCACAATACTGTTGTTTTTGATGATACTACTGCTGTTGTTTGTATTGTTTTCTCTAATACTATTGTGTTGAATTTTGTACAAGTTTTATTAACTTTCAACGACTGTTGCTGGCATTGATAAAGATTAGGACCGTAATAATAGATTTGGCTGAAGACATCAATCTGTAATGAAAGAAATAGAAAAAAAAAAAATATTAAATTTGCTTTAATTTTTTTATTTAAATGATGGGGATTATATTAACTAAAATTCCAATAAAAATTAAGCAAATAATATACTAAGTAATAATTTTCAAATTTAAAATATTTTAATTAATTTTTTAATTTATTATATAAAATTTACTTAAAGTGAGATTTATATGGTAAGAATCGACTGCTAAGCGATCAATAATATTAATATAAGCTCTTCGTTTTATTTATAAACAGCAGCTGAAAAAATATATCAATAAATATTCTTAGTACAACATTGATTACCTGCCTCTCTTTTAACCATATCTACTTAATGCCATCATTTTGGGAGCTATTGTCATTCCATGTTTCCTCAATTTTCCTTCGAATCAAATCCGTTGTCCCCGCTTGTCATCTTCTTACGGTTGTTGGCTTCAGAATTGAAACCAAATATTGATTTATTTGATCAACATTTCTGGTAATCAATCAGGAGATAATTACTTAAAAAAATAGGATCTGGTGACTACATAAATAAGTTTTTAGAGCAGCTAACATAGATTTTTTGGACCTGCTATAAACCTCAATATATATGGGCAAAAACACCAAACATTTTAAAATCAATAAAACCGAGTTAATGTTGTAATAATTTCGAACACGATTCTATTTTTTGTGAAAATGGCTAATGAAATTGTATAGCAACACTATTAGCAGTAATTGTTTAAATTCTCAGTGTTAAATGCGGGATTTCGGAAGCTATATATGATTTCGAAAGCTATATATGAAACAGTATTCACTCTACCAGATTTGGGAAATATGCAATAGAATATCAGAGGAACCTGTATTAAACTAGGTATAGTTAAAATCTTGTTTAAAACATTTATAATCATTAATAACCTATTCCGGGTGGACATTTGTATGGGGGCTAGGTGAAATAGTGGACCGGTTATAACCAATTTCAATAGGCTTCATCCTTGTATCAAATCCTACAAACCAATTTTCATTGAATTATTCTCAAAATTGCGACGTGTACTTTGTGTACAACATTTACACGGGCAGCCAGACAGACAGACGGACATCGTTAAATCGACTCAAAAAGTAAGTCTAAGTCGATTGGTATACTTTAAGGTGGGTGTTGGATAATTTTTTCTGTGCATTACAAACATCACCACAAACGCATAAAAAATCCGAAAAAAATTTTAGTTGAGTTTTGACATTTTTGTGTTTTTACCCAATATATATTTTTTACTATTCCTTTTTAGTAAAATAACTTATATATATAATCTGGAATGTTACACTTCGTCGATTCGAAGATAGATTTTTTTAATATTGCCGTTTTATACTCCACAACAACATAGATAGTTTGGGTATTATGCGTTTGTTCTAATGTTTGTAACGCGCAGAAAGAATTTCGGACCACCACCTTAAAGTATACAATTAGACTCAGAATAACTTTTTGAGTCTATTTAATGATGTCCGTCCGTTTGTCCGTCTGGGCTGTCTATTCATGTAAATATTGTGAACAAATTACAGATCGCAATTTTTATTAAATATTTTGATGAAACTTAGAACGAATAATTATTTTGGCACAAGGACGAAGCCTGTTGAAATTGGTTAAGATCGGTTCATTATTTTACCTGGCCCCAATATAAATGTCCTCCCGAAATAGGGGTTTAACGATAATAAATGCCTTAATTATAGCAATATTTTAATGTAATGTGCCAAGAAGACATGTATTAGTATTAATCTTTTTGCCAAATTTCAATAAGATCGGTTCATAATTGGTCATAGCTACCATATAAATCCCCTCTTCCAAAAATCAATTTAACGTGCATAAATCTTAAACAAGTATTAGTATCAAGTTAATATTTCATACAAATAAAAAACATTTTCTTGATTTATTTATATATTTATTTGCCATACACACACTTTATACCAAAAATAAAACATAACAGTTTTAAATTTATCAAATGACAGAGAATTCGCTGTTTTATTCACGATTCTAATGCTGTAAAAAATCTAAATATTTCACAAAGTCATATTTTTAATCATCCATATTATAGCTAATTTGATGGCATTTAAAAGGAAACGTGGTCCTCTTTGAATATCATAATAAAATTAATTTTTTGATTTTATTTTAAAAATTTATTTTTTAGGAAAATGCATCTCTAACGCAGATGAATTTTTTTATGCACTTTTAAAAGAGTTCTCCTCCTACGATTTTTTACTTTTTCAAATAAACTTAAAAATTAATAAACTGGCTCAATTATTCAGCTTAGGTTTGACGGAAAGTTTTAGTATTTTTAATATTTTTTTTTTTTATTAAAAACCTTAACAAATTTTTCCTTACAAAAACTCATTTAGGTTAAAAAATTTATTTTCCGACTTAAAATATAAAACTTTTGTATAGATTTTTTTGTTTATTTCTAAAAAATGCAGGAAATATGTGTCGAAATAAGATATATAAAAGTAATTAGCCAAATGTCAGATTTTAATACCATATCTTCTTCAAATTTTTTTTGACGGGGAATTGTCAAAAAATGAACTTGAAAGTATGCAAATGCATCTAATGCAGTTTCTAATTAATTTTTGACTAAAATGTGTTAAAGCACATTTTAATTATTTTTTAAATCAATAAAATCGGACATACGTATTACAAATGCACTTTTTGAATGCATTTTTGAAAAATTCTTCCTCCTTCGATTTTTAATTTTCTTAAATAAGCTTAAAACCTGATATATAAACTTAACAATTCAGTTAGTTTTTTTTTTTTTTTTGTGACGGAAGTCTTTAGTATTTTTAATATTTTGTTCTAAAAAACACCAACACAATTTCCTATTTAAAAACTCATTTATTCAAATATTTTTGTGTTTTGGACTACAAACATAAACATTTTTTAACAAATTGTTTTGGTTTATTTAAAAAAAAAAATGGGAAAATATGTATCCAAATAAAGTTATATATGAATAATTAGTAGAATTGTCAAATTTTAATAAAATATCTTTTTAACAAATTTTTTCTGAAGATATTCTACAAAAAATGTAGTTAAAAAATTCCAAATGCTTTTATGCATCTAATTCAATTTATAACTAATATGTTATTTTTCGATTATTTAACTCAAAATATAAATACCGTCAAAATATTTTTTAAATCAATTTAATCTGTCATTTACGTATGTAGTTTTATATATTTACGCGTAAAGCGTACAAAACATTAAAATATATGAAAAATGGAAATTTTTGTATGAAAAAATTGGTATTTTTTTTTCTAAAAATTATTAAAGTAAAAGAATACTTCCGTTACAAAAAAACTCTAAATTGAATTATTTAAGCAATAAATCACTTTTTAATATGAAATAAAAAATAAAATCGTAGAGGGAGAATAATTTCAAAAATTAATCTAAAAATGCATTTGAATATAAAACGCATTTAGTCAAAAACTAAATTTATTATAAAAGTGACCAAATGTAGAAATCTAATGCATTTTAAATAATGAAAATCCGATAAGAAGTGTGGAATACTCTTTAGGTTTTATTCATTTTTTTACATTTTTAACAAAAGTTGTATAAATATGAAGAAGATTGTAAGACATGAGTTCAAAAATTGCACTTTTTCATGTGTTCTTTCGTGTAATTTATGATATTTAAAAAATAATCAGCCCAATCATAAACAAAAATTCCGTGGGAGTTTTTCACTTTTCTCTAATTATGAATTTATATTTCCCTTTTTTATCAACTGCGGGAAGGGAAAAAAATCGGCGGGAAAAATGTAGGTATCAGCAATGGAAAAAAAGGGGAAAAAGCATATTTATTTCTCAGGGGTTTTCTCACTTGTAATTTTGAGTGGGAATTCGCACAGAAATGTAAGTATTTGTATTTAAAACTAAAATAAAAAATAAAAAAAGACATTTTAATGTTCTTCGCAGGTCAACACATACAAACAGGCAACAATTACAGAGCTTACTGACGTTAATTTTGAGCCAACGCTGATATTGCTTGCGGATTTCATAAAGGAAGCAAGGAAACACTTATACGATTTTGAAGAAACCTTGAAACGGAGCTAAATTCCTTGGGTCCTCCCAGGAAATATATATAAAATATATAAAAAAAAACTAAAAACAAAACAATCACTTATACGTACTTTTTATATATTTAGGTATGTGCAGATCAAAAAAATATGTTCGGCAAAAGGCTGCTCAAAATCTACGAGACAAAAAAAGTACTGAAGGAGGCCCGAACAAGGAAGTAAAGTTTTCTCCTATAGAGGAAGCTATTTACAACCTCGTTGGAATGAAATCTGCGATCGAAGGTGTGGCATCGAAGCGCTATGGACTTAACTCTCCAAAAAATCAAGAAGATACATTTTTTTTCCAATACCAGTTTGGTATTCACCTTCGGCAAAAAACCGTAAGCACTCACTAAGCAGCAAATTGCTTTTTGGGCTGTTGAGAGTGCCCTGTAAGCAGTTCCAATAAATAACGGAAAGCAGGTTTATTTACCCGGTAGTATTTTTGAAACCTACCATTAAAAAGAAGACAAAAAATTATTTGAATCAAGTAAAATATATCTGCATATACTTACAATGATTGTGGCAACTCAAGTGGGTTAGACACATCGCGCAAATTTCTTCTTTCAATCTTTTGATTTCTCAATTGTTGCTCATCTTTTACAAATGACATACTTCCCGTAAGCATTATTATTTTTTATTGTTACAAAAATGAAATAAATTCTTCGATGAACATTTGTAAATAAAAAAATAAATGCCAATAAGCAAAACAGCTGACTTCGAAAATTCCCTCTCCCTTATTTTTCATTCCCGGGGAATTTATGATCGGGAAAATTTTTTCTGGAGAAAAAAATTTTTCGTGGGAAAGAAATTTCTCGAGAGTATTCATAATTGGGCTGAATATTTTGTGTGGGAAAAAGTTACTAAAAATTTTTTAAAATATTGAACATTTTCACACAAAGAGACCTAAATTGAATTATAAAAATTATAAATTAAAGTGGGAGAACGTTTACAAAAATGCATCTTAAAAATGCAATTGCATTATAAATGCACTTTTTTATTATTTTATTATTTTTTTATTTTTTAATATTATTTTTTTTATTGTCAGATATAAAGAGGACATAATTACCTTTTTGCTCGCTTTATTTCAGTAAAATTTAATTGCAACTTAAAATATTATGAATATTTAAACCTATATACTTTTCTATATACTTTTTCTGTAAACAAAAATCGTGAATAAAATCGGAATTTAGAAAAAGAAAAATTGATATATCCATTTTATTCCCTAGCGTAAATGTCTGCTTAATTACAAGAAAATCGATGGACATAAAGTGAAAAACCAAAATATTTTCATTGATTTCTTCTGGAATGCAATGTAAACAAAATAGATAATTTAAATAATTTAGTTTCGAACATTTTTTCTATATAATCCATATTAATCTTTAAAAAATCACCTTAATTAATTTGACGAATTGTAACATTTTCATCATATAAAGAAGTGTAACATTTCAGTATTAAACGTTATATACAAAAAATTTTACCAAAACTTACAAAAATATATTGCAATTTATTTAAATACTTTTACCTTAAATAACCTAAATGGGGTTACAAACTTGTACCTTAAAATAAACTTGATTCTATTTATATTTTTTTTTTTTTTTTATTTTTTAATTTTTCGCCTTTAAAAGAGAATTTAAGCAAATGGTATAAAAACCAAACACTAGGTAATTCTATTGAAATATTAACATACTTGTTCCACATTTCAATGGCAATTAAAAGAAAATGCAAAAAATGCATATTAATTTCATTAAAATTTTATATTCTGCTTGTAAGAAAAAAAGGTTTTTTGCTTTACTATATTTTACTATACTAAAAAGTGGGTATGTTGATTTTATAATTTGGTTTGAACTCCTTTGTCAAATCAAGTACGTTTGGAGTAGTTATAAATGTTTATCATTTCATATACTTAAAGAAGGTAATGATTATCGTCTACTAAGTAGTTCATTAATATTAATATTAGGTTTGAATATTTATGTCAATTGTTTCGCTAGAGATGGAATTAAAACAAAATTGTAAATTAAATTTAAAAGATTATTTAAGATTTACAAATACCTTCTTGTTGTTATGTACATATTCCATAAGTACATATAATTTAGTGCAATATGTTGCCATATCATAATATTGCCACATTAGCTGCTCATAACATGTCTTTTTACATTAAATGTATTTAGCTTTTTATTTATAATAAAATTGCTTTATACATACAGGACAAAAAAAAAAAAAAAAAAAAAAAAATACTATTTATATGTACTCGTATAATACAAAATGTAAAAGTACTCTTTCCTACCATATGACTTTTCAAATGCCATTTATGAAAAACTTTAATAAATATAATCAGAATTTAAGAGGGTGTTACATATATATTTTGCTATTTAAATGTGGATAAAACAAAAAATTTATATAAATTGCAACATGTTGTATTAAATGCTTGTATACTTTAGACTATTAAAAATATTCAGTCATATAGTGGAGAATAAAATTGAATGGTACTATCAGAAACATTTATTATTATATCTACTAAACAATTTTCAAATATCTGTTTTAATTTGGAAGTTATCAAAAATATTTTCTTAAGAAATTTTATATGGTTTTTATATCAAAAAGCCGTTTTTTTTTCGGAAAAGTTATTAAAAAAACACATGGGAATTTTCAGCTTCTTAATTATTTAATATAGAACTTCTTTGTTATTTATTATTCAAATAATATCTACCCAGCAAAAATAAATAGAAGTCATTTTTAAGGAAGTACTTTCTCATTACTTACAACGTTTCAGTAAGTGTACGCTTTCTTTTGCTTAAGAATTTATATAAACATCATCCAAAGAAGTTATTAAAAAGCGATTTAGATAAATTTTTCTGATATATTTTTATTGTTTTAATCAAATGAAAAATATTGTTATGTATATTTTTTTAATAAAAAATATTTGATTTATATATAAATTTAAATTAATTTCCTTGAATTAATAAAAAAAGTACATAAAGAAATTAATTTTACATGACATCGTGAACATGACTTCCTACTCAGTGAATAGGTAATAAAAAAGAGAACATCTTCCAATGACAGGCCTATGTTAAATTCATTGGAAATGATCCGAATTTTTACTACTTTGGGATCACAAGTTCAGGATCTTATTGAGTTCTTTGGATGTTCTATTTTTGTTGGGTAGTTATGTACACATATATATGAACTCCTTATTTGTCTGCCACTGTGTTTTCAACAACATATGTACGCTAATGCAATGAATGTAGTGTAAAATGTGTTAGTAATATTTTTCTCTATACATTACCGTGTTGTTAATATTAAAAAATCATAAAAGAGATAATTGTTAATGACATACATTTTTATTTTATATACATTTAAGTCGTTTACGAGTATTTAAGTGTTTTAATGTGCTAAGTGCCAAGATACTTAAGAACGTAAACATATTATGGAAAAAGGAGTCAGTAGTTAAGTAATAAAGAGCATATTTTCAGAGAAAAGCTTCAATATTTGTGAGCATTACATGAAAAAGTACCATTTGATTGTAGCAGAAAAATTTTTCTGAAGTCTGAACTTTCGTAAAATAATATCACGGTGCAAAAGTGAAAATATACTTTTACAATTACCTAGTGTAGGTCATAGTCCAATTGAGTGGATCAATACACCCTCAAAATTCAAAAAAATTCGTAAAAAGTTATTCTTAGGAGAATTTAAATTTTTAAAACAGAATTGTAATAATCAATGTTTAGGCTTTCAAAATGTGTATACCTGTTATCACATTGATCCAAAAATTTAAATTTTTTGTAAATTTTTTTTACATTGTTAGAAACTGTATAAATCTCTTAATTAATTGAAAAATTTATTTAATTACGAATAAAGCAAGACCCCACCGATCGAAGAAAAATTGTTAAAGGTAAAAATTTTGAAAGACATTTCGAAAGACACATATTTCATATCCCAGCTGGAAATTGTGTCTTGAGAACAGTTTCGTAAGTAGTTTTTGACGTACAAATCATTAGATGATTACAAATTACATCGGACGATTAAATGACATTTCACAATATTTCCTAAAATTGACCAAAACCATTAATATTTTGACCAAAATTATAAGATGCCTTGATAACTCTGGTAGTGGTATAGAATGACATTCTAATTTCGTGGCTGATAGTGAAATAAGTCACCGGGATAACTTAATTCAGTTCTGTTTGAAGTGCATATTAAAGATAATTCAGCATAGCTGCTGACAAGTCATAAATGATTACTTCAGAATGTCTTTAGGAAATTTCCAACTGGGATTAAGTGCACGCAACTTAAGACGGGTACATTTTTTACTTTCAAAAAAATACTTACCTTTTGTATGAAATATGTATCGTCAAAATGTTCTTAAAAATAGTAACTTTAGCAGTGTTTCTTCAATTTTAACATATAGGCCCTTGTAAAAAAGAGTTGCCAAATGTAAAATATTCGACAAAAAAATTAATTTTTTTAGAAATTTTTGGTAATCGTCCCAAAAGTTTTTAATTAATGTAATAATATATATATATATATATATATATATATTTATATATATATAATTTGCTGCGAACGGCGCCGAATCGACTCCCCACAGACTTCGTGTACACTCTCAGCTACGGCCGCTATATTTTCTTCACAGCGTGCTGGACGTGGTCTTTTCGGTCGAATATTATCCAATAATGAATACTGGTTCTCAAAATGGGTGATAGTGTTGCGAATAGTACGCTCAGTAGGCCGATTATGTTGACCATAAGTTGAGCGAAGTGCACGAAACACATTCCTCACAGAACGTGAATTTTCGTAATAAAGTTGAACGATTTGTAAACGTTGTTCATTTCCATAATTAAATGCCAAACAATACTAATATATATATATATATATATATATATATATACATATATATATCCCTACTTTAAAATTGAAAATCTTTTTAAAAATAAATTTTCAAGAGTGTCTTGACTTCGTGCAGTCATAAACAAACTGTTTTTTATCGATAATTTCAGATTTTGTGGATGTATTGAAAATTCTGAGAATTGTAGAGTAATGTACTCATTATGCTCTACAATCTACAATAGGTCACTTTAAACGTATATCGAACATTTTCCATTTTGCAACAATTTTCTAAAAATCAAGATATTAATAATAAACTTCGAAATGTATATAAATATTTCCAAAATATTTCTTCTATAAATAACTACTTCATTTAAAAATTATGAAAGTAAAAATTTGAACATTTTTTCACATTAGTGCTGAACTGGATCTAAATTTTTCGGTTTTATTTAAAGCACAGTTGTTAATAACTCTGAATAAATTCAAATATGGAAACAGCTGCGATGCTTTCAATATGATTTGGAAATATGCAAATATATGTCATTTAAACTACAAAAAATGTACTAAATGTAAACATTTTCTATGAAGAAATGACAAAATATGCTGCTAAGAATAAAATATGCAAAAATATGCTTCAAATTATGTAAAATGGTTATATAACTAAGAGTTTTATTTATTTTAAGCCCAGAACACAAGGTGATTTTGCATAAATTTGGTTGTTGTAGTATTCAGTCTTCTTTAAATGTAAAGATAAGCTTCCAAGAGAGAATTCCTACATCCTAGAATTCCTGGGAAATTTGCTATATTTCGTTTCCCGGACAAAATTACTGGTAGTTTTCAAAGTCCGGGAAATTGCATTCCCTAATCGTGATATAAGCACCGAACTTTCGTGATACCAAACAATTATATGAATTATTGCAGTGTGCAGCCAGGTAATAATATTTGAGGTTTCTTTAATAGATCTCCTAAATGTGTATCCATCATTTAGCGTGTTTTTCAAATCGATAAGATTGATCTAAATGTTATATTAAGCAATAAGCGAAAAGAAAATTTTTCAATTGATTGAAGCGATAAAATTTCAGAGATTTTAGTAAATTTTGATAAATTAAAGCAAAAATTGAAGTTTTTTGAAAACTTTCGTAGTTAATCTTTAACTTTTTATCTGGCTTCCCATACAACCCTCGTAATTTATATACATACAGAACTTGTAACACTTTGTGCCTGTAGCCCTTATCTATCTGTTTCTTTGTAAAAATCTATAAAAAAAACCCTTTTAATAAAAAGTTTGAAAAAGAAAAAAGTCATGAAAGGAAAATTAAACGAAAATAATGCAGTCATTTAAATGATTGACAAAAATATGCATTAAAGATTGTTTACTGGTTGGTTTGCTTTTGTTTTCACAATGAATGGATGAATAGAAATATGCATTAATATTTATTAAGATATACAAAAGTGATATTAATATTTTAAAGAGATAATAAATGTCAAAATAGATGAAAAGTAGTAAAATGAATGTTGTGTTTGAAAAACTTTTTTGTAATAAATTATTTTTTTTTTTAGATTTAAATGAAATCTAAATGAATTAGACCACCTACATCGGCAAAAAAAAATGTTCTCCTTTGGACTAGAAGAAATTTTACCTGTTAAACACGAATCTGCTTTTATTTTTTTCCATTAGGTCGTGTTTTTTATGGGCATGTCTAATATCTTCCCCTTAATATGGCGTATACACGAATATGTTATTTTACCATAACTCGATAACAGGTTGTGCGATTTAAATAATTAATGCAGATAAAAATTATCTTTAAGTCACCTTAACATTATTTTTTTCTACCTTTCCAACAGTTTCGGAATTATTCAGAAATTAATGTTGGAAAAAAAATTTTCATGCAAAATTGAGGATTTTTCCTGAAAATTTCTTATAAGAAATGAAACAGACAAAAATGTGCAGTTTTTATTACTTTATCATAAAATTAGTCGTGTATTATGTTTGGGGTTTCCCGCAACATATCTTTTCTCGGGGAAACATGTTATAAGAAAAAGGCCTTCCTTACTTAAAAAAAAAAACTTAATTCTTTATTATATAAAACGAAACAAAACATTATAAATCATGCTGAATTAACGAAAAATGAAATAATATAAAAGTATAACGCCATTTTTAACATTAAAAAATTTTAAATATTTTATACAAATAAAATTAGTATCTTTCGTAATTTATGTTAAAAAATGTGTCTCAGATTGTTACGTTATTGTGTTTTTGATGCTAAAACTTTTTAAAAATATATAATATTGGATAAAATATTGGATAAAAAGATATAAAGTGGAAATAAAAGGCAAGCTATTAATGCCTTTTATTTCCACTTTATATCTCTAACTTACATTATTATTATTTTTTTTTTTCTTAACTAATTCTTACTAAATTAAACATAAATCTGGAAAATACTAAAAAGTGGTTCACAAGAATGTTTTTCGGAAAAATCATAGCGTTCAGAAATCTTATGAAAATAATCTCACATACATACATACATACATACATTCATACATACATGACTACAATATGAGATTAGTTTTTTACAAATCCATTGCTTGGATAAGAGGTACTATTTCAAAAGAAAATGTTGTGTTAGAATGAAAAATCTCCCAATCAAGTAATTTTTTAGTGAGTATTTTCGAAGTTCAACTTATTTAATGTTCTTTTCCTCAGATCTATAATAAAAAGAAAATATCTAAAATTTGAGCATGACAAAGTAAACAACTTGTAAATACATTCATTAAACCATAGATAAACAATTACATAGATATCTGAGAGAAAAAAAAAAACTAATTCAATCCCTATAAGCAAAATAATACAAAAGTGTTTCGAATTCGTATTACTTAGAAGAAAAATATTATTGCCGCTATAATCGCATTCGTACTGCGGAAGTTTCCCCCACCGAGAGAGATTGTGCATCACAGGCGATATATCTAAGCAATAGGAAATCAATTCACCTGGAAGAAAAATAGGCAATATTGCTAGATAATCATCCAGATGAAAAAAAGAAGATACCGCCAGATAATCTATAGAAAAATTATCACAAAATAAATCTTGAAATAATATAATAAAGAACACTTTTACATCTCGTAAAGCATGCAAGCTCATAAATCTTACCATCATAAAGCAAGAAAACTAAAGGGATCACATAAAATATATATATTTTTTTTGCTAAAAACTAACAAATTTCTTCAATATTTTTAATTTTTGAAAAATTTTTCGGCAACTGAAAAAGCTGTGAGTGAAAAATAAAAGTGTTGCATTAATTTCTTAATGGGATATTATCAATTTATTGCGGAGGAGATAATCACCTTGCTGAAAAAGGACGATGTTTTGAAGATAAAAGTAATGAAGAAAATTAAAATTTTATATTTGTTTTGTTGTTTATTGCCTAATTTTCTTTAAACTGACAAAAACACAATATTAAAAATACAATATTGCTTTCGTCCAAATAATAAAAAGACGATATTGCGTAAATTTCTTCTAGGAAGATATCTTTCAAATGTTTACAGGGAATAGTCAAAAATCTAATTCCTGCAACATTACCATCAGATAACTTTCTAGTTTCCTGTTTAGAGTAACGTCAATCATTCATTGATGTAAGGTATTAAAAATAGTAAAATTTTTGCTATAATATTTTAAAACTATATAAAAATATAAAAATATTCTGGGGAATTCCTGAGAGTATTTTGACGAGAGATTTTTAGTCCCGAGATTTTTAGTCTGGGAATTCCCGGACCTCAAACCCTAGTCATATTTTATTAAAATTGATTGACAAATCTTTATTTTATTCACTGTCAATCCAAAAGGCTTAGATGGGTATATAATTAAAAATACATTATTGTTAATTCTGGAATTTGTATAATATTATTAAAATATAAATTTGTTCGATCTTTTCATTATTCGAATAAAACGAATAATTCGAATAACGCATTTTGGTTTATTCGAGTTATTCCATTACGCTTTAAATATTATTCGAATTGTTCGAATAATTCAAAATAAAATATAAAAATATTAAATTTTGAAAAGTTTACAAAAATTTTATTGTAAAAGGAGAACAAGAAGAATTTAAAAGTTAATAATTCTTTGAAAATATGCTTTTTGTATGCTAAACACAAAAACAAAAAATGAAGTTAAATTAACAATAATACAATAAAAAGAGATCTGCATGTATTAATAAATATATATATATATATATATATATATATATATATATATATATATATTTAAGGAAATGACTTATAATATTAAAAAAAGAATAGCATTGCAATGACTTGATTTCGCTCGATTTAGTTTTTATAAAACTTTATTTTGAAAAGGCTCTTTCGTTTTTTGCTGAAGTTGCCAAAATTGTTAAAAGTGCATTGAGGAGTATTTTCAACTTATCGGTTCTCTTCTTCGTTCTGTCTATATATAAAAAAAATCTTCCGTAATGGTATCATAGTTTTTTCTTCAGATAGCAAATCATCATTTGATGTTTCAAAAGATTCCTCCATCTCCACAGGTTCATGCGATTTATTTCTCACATTTTCTCTGCCGAATAATCTTCCAAATATCTAATTTTCAAAGCCTATAGTTTCTGTTTTGATGCAATACTTTAAATAATTGGAACTGATTGAGCATGTTCCAGAATTTAAATATAATATAAGAGTATTTAAGACTTTTAATCGTCATGAACACAATGTTTTAAATGTATGTCTAATTCTTTAGAAAAAGAATTTTTTCATCTTTATAAATTTTTTTATTGAAAATATTATAACACTTCCAAACTAAGTTTGTTTTGCCGAATCTTTACTCAATTATTTAATGGCCACAAGGTGTTACAAAAGACTGTTAAAAGTTATATATCACTATCCGAGAGTATGGGTAATGTGTAATCAGATAATATATAAGTGATGCATTTATAAATTTTCAGAAATTTTGACACTGTGTTAGATATTTTATTTGTTAATATTTTTGCAACAAAACTAAATATTTTTTCATAAAAATAGTTAATATAAAATTCTCTTTATATTAGTTAAACTTCTGTACTTTTGTACGAGGTTTTCACTCAGACTCCAGTCTTACAAATCCCCGTCGAACAAGTTTAGGACTGAAAACATGGATTCACAATTGTTGACCTTAAGTTTGTTGGACAATTTATTTTTCATTAGTGATAATTTAGTAAAAAGATGTACCAGCGAGGCACTGCTATTCGGCATTTGATGTTTTAAATAGATGTTCATAAACTTTATCATTAGCTTTATTTTTTAACAGTTTCAGTTCATTTATGAATTTTTCGGGGTCTTTTTTTACATCACTGTATTGTGAAATAATCGCAAAATAATTAATTTGCTTGGAATTAATATATAATGGATCGAGATATTTCAAACAACTTAGTTTTTCGTCATTTGAAGTACAGTGGTTGAAAAAGGGGCAATTGGCGACTAAAGTCGGCAAACGGTAACGCTGGACTGCAATTTTTTCTGTTTACTTATAGATTTGTTGAAAATTTTGCAACACTTACTTACACGATCAATAACATGACTTACAGAACAATTTAAGTTTCTATGTTGATTCCTAAATCATTGAGTCTTTTTTTTTATACCCTACACCACCATAGGTGGTTGGGGTATTATACGTTTGTGCTGATGTTTACAACGCTTAGAAAAAGTTATCCAATAGTCACCTTAAAGTATACTAATCGAATAAGAATGTCCGTCCGTCTGGCTGGCTGTCCATATAAATCTTCTACACAACGTACGGGTCGCAATTTTAAATATAATTCAAAGAAATTTGGCACGTGGGACTTTTGTTATACAAGGTAAAGGAAATGACCCCCCCCCCCCCCCAAAAAAAAAAATTAATTTTTCAAGTAAGAAAAATTAAAAACTAAAAGAAAAAAGTAATAATTTATCGAAAATAGAAAAAGGCAGAATGATTTATTGGAGATAAAATCATTTTTAGGGGAAAATTCATATTTTTTCCTTTGAATTAAAAATAAAGGTTTAAAAATTTTTATTTACTTAATAAAATATGTAGGGAATGCAGGCGGTTTTTGGAATTTTAAAATCCAAAAATATTTTTATGCGTTTTAATATTTTTCCAATAGAGAAAAAAATTTTTAATTTCATTTCTTTTTCCTAGTTTAAAAAAGGTAATTCGAAATTTTTCAATAATATTTCTTTAAGTGGTAGTTTAAGCACTTAAACAAATATACTTAAATTATACTAACCAATTTTATTATTACTGAAAAACTCCAGCTCCATGAAAAAAAATAAAAAAAATATTTACTTTTTACTTTATTTTAATTATTTTATTGATTGTTTCTTTATGTCGAAGGAAAAGTTAGTTTCGAAAATTTTTATGGAAATGATATGATAATGATAATGAGAAATTGTTGGAATATAAGTTACTAAGTCCCTTAACTTAAAAAATATGGGTAAAATGAAAAGATAAACGTTTAAAATCCTTAAGGATAATTACAATAAAAATTATTTATTTTTAAAAATTTTTTACAGGATCTCATGAAAACTATATGTTACTGAACTCTGAAAAATGGACAAAATATATCGCCAATTTTTACGCATATTTTGCAAGTGAATTTGTAAATTGTGGACGGCTAGTCCGTATTTTCTCTCATTAAGACTTGTGAATGTTATTTAACTTTTATAGTTATCGAGTTATTCGTATCTAAAAATTAAAATTTCGAATTTTCACGAAATTTGGATAAAAATTCAATTTTCCAAATTATGAAGAAAAAAAAAAACTCACGTCATTAACTATTCCGAGCGCAAAAATAAACAATTCTGATTTTAAAATTTGATAAATAATTTTTGGAATATTTTAAGCATCATAACTAATAAAATGTGAAAATTATCTGCTACAATTGTATAAATTTCAATCACACTAATCGATTAGAAATTACAGATTTTAAAAATAGTTCATTTGAACTATTATAAACTAACTTGGAGTTGTGTGGGTTTAGTTGTATTTCAAAAATTCTGCTGCTCATATTTACACCATTTTAAAAATCATTAAAAACTAAAAATATTCCCAACAAAAGTTTCTAAAATAGTTTTAGAACTTGAAAAGTAATTTTCCGAATTATATACTTATTGATCATCCATTTTCAGTTTAAATCTATTTTCAAAAATCTAGATTAGTTCCGAAGTAATTAAAAGGATTAATGCTTATGTATATAATTTTGTATGGCTTTCATACAAAGCATTGTTTTTCACTAGTTGAAAAGCACATAAGTCTTTTCTTCTGCACAGCGAAATATTTAAATAATTTTAATCATACTTTGAAGATTTTATTTAATTTGAACAAAATATGAAACATGTATTTCGGAAATTATGTTTAAATATTTTTAACTGAAAGTAACTTTACTTAAAAACTTTCTGTGAATTTTATAAATTTCAGACTGCAAATCAGAAATTTAAAAAGAAATTAAAAAAAAGTATTTTTTCATGATTTTAAATCCATTTCTAGTAAAAATTCCTTTTACCTGAATAGCTTTAAATTCTAAATCAATATTTTTTGATATTAAATATATCATGAATTTTTTAAACTTAATTTAATTTGAGATTCTTAAAAGAATAACCGTAAGATAAAAATAATAATAATAATATTAATAATAATAGTAATAATAATAATAATAATAATAATAATAATAATAATAATAATAATAATAATAATAACGCAATTTAAACCATTAAAATCTATTCAATATTCCCAGAAATACACCTTTTAAAAAGCTTAATTTTTTTGTTTGTATATAAAATTTTAGAAAGTTGATACAAGATATCGAGCTTTGTGAGCGAGAGAAATATACAAATTTCGAAGCTCAACAATTCGATTAAAAATTTTTTAAAAGTTTTTTAAAAAGGCTAAATCAATATAAAGTTTTAGTATTTAAAATCGTGAATTTTTCATAATCCGCTCCTGGGCTAATATGACCTACTTTTTAGGCAGTCACACTTGTATAAGTCGAGAACGGTTTGTCCAGTTTAGATGAATATAACTGCAATTAAAATTATTTTCAGGTTATCTTAACATTACTTTTTTTTATCTGCTCAATATTTTCGCAGTTAAGGTGGCATCAAAACATTTTTAGTCCGCATCTTTCGGTGTATCATTTATATAAGTCGTATACTCCGTTCTTGAGTTATAGTTAAATATATTCGTGTAATAGTCTTATTATGGACAAAATATTAGACACGCCCTTAAAAAAAATCAATACCTGTTGGAAGAAAACTGAAATCAGATTCGTGTTTAGCATATCAAAATCCATCAAGTCCAACTATTCGTGTTTAAGGGAGGATATTTTCCCGACCAGTGTTATAGTCCAAAAACTTTACTTTGGTATTGCCAAACAGAGGCAACAAGGCATTTTATGATTGCAAACTTGGTTATCGTTACTTTTTTAAATTATACAAAATATACATGGACATTAAAAGTGGGGCTTCACATTTATTTATTTATTTTTTCACATTTATTATTTATTTATTTTATTTTATTATTATTATTATTATTATTTTTGAATAATTTAAATATTTTAGAGAATAAACTAATTATAGCACAATGAATTTACGGTTACTTCTTATGACTTACGATTAAAAATTAATTGGAAACAGTGGAGGTATATTCGAAGCAATTTTCGTAAAATGAGAACAATTGCATTCTAGCTCATTTGTTTTTAAAGTCCTCTGGAACATTTGATATGGTTAGTAGTTCAATTTAAAATTTAAATTTCAGCACTTTTTCCGATACAATTAAAAATCGATTTACTGTTACTCTTATCTTCCTATTAAGTTTCTTATATTTTCAAAATTTTTAAAACTTCTTAAAGACTTCCATCCAATAAGTACCCACCTTCACGTGTAAAGCTTTTACTTTTTATATGAAAACATTTTTTTCTACAATCTTCGTTGTATATCATTGAGGTAACATGGACACAACTGTTGAACTCAAAGAGTTTATCTCTTAAGAGGAGGAATATGATAAAATAAAATACAAACTGAAACGTTCGACCACACACATAAGCTACTTTTTAAAAGAATTATCGTATTTGCACGTGTTACCATCAGAAATGTACAAATATTTATCTGTTTCAATTTTTTGCTCCTTTCCTTGAAAGGATATGTCACGTGATGGTGTGGCAACCATTATAAATGTAATGGTAATAATAAGAATAAAGACACAAAAATAATGGCTGGCGAAGAAAAAAAAAAAACAAATGTTACATGATGTGTGAGAGGAGTGTGTTGACAGTTGATTTTTCAAGCATCTTTTTAATAATAAAATAAGTATTTTATATATGTATGTAGTATTAATGTATATACATACATAGGTAATTCTGTATTTAGTATTTGGCATAAAGTCTGCTGTCGTCTCATTGTCATATCAAAATATTTAATGTATAAAGGACATTCAATTGGCGTTTATTATTATTTTTTTTTTTCTTTTATACATTTCATCTATTCAATTCTAAAAGCAAGCAAAACAAACACTAATACTAATACAAACACATAGAGATATTCATAGATTTCAATAGAATGAGCGAAAAAGTGCATGGGTCTATTTATCTATAGGAGTATATTATACACATACTAACGTAACATACTAACATATATATATACCGACATAGAGACATCATAAAAAAAGGAACCCATTTGTTTATTTACGTTTATTTTATTGGCTTTGTGGATGTATTATTCTACATCTTTTTTTATTCCTTTCATGTTTCACTAACATCTTCTTTATATTTTAACAAAAAAAAAAAATTATATGTGAGTGAAAAAAAATCAGCAAAATAAACAACAAACAAATCATCATGAATGTGTTGCTTTTCATTTATTTAGTTCAGCGTATAAAAGACAAGAAAAAAATTGGCTAGAAATTTGCAATAGAAGAAGCCTGTTTGGGAAATGTGTCCTTTGACATTTGATCGCTCTTATAAGATAATAATGTTTTTTTCATGATGATGGTACATCATCATTTTTTTCAACTTCATTTGATGGAAAAAACGATAAAAATATTTATATGAAAAATAGTTAAATTAAAGATCCTTTTAGGAATACGTTTATATTTGAGTATATTAATAAAAAAGTTTTTTTTTTTTTCATTTTATTTATGGCGAAGTAATTCACATAATGTTAAAAAAAAAAAACTACGAGAAAGGGTAAATAGCAGTTAAAAAATCAGCATTTACTTATTCGCAACTTAAATTTATATGTATTTTCAAATTTTTTCAAAACTTGTTCTACTTTTTTCAAAGAATCGTGCATATGTAATTTCTGACCGAATTTAATAAGTTAAATCATATCAATTATTAAAAAAAGTTTAAGTTCATATATCTCTCAAGTACAAAAAGAAACAATTTTGAATATGAAAATTGAATTTGTTTTTATTGTTCAATTTTTATTTCAAATAGAATCATGATCAATTTATTCACAGTGCACAGAGGGGTGCGAAAAGATTCAATATTTATTATTATTTTTTTTTTTACAAAAACTTTAATATGAAAACGAAGACTTTCTTCATATAACTCCGTGAATAGTTTTTTAATTTATGTTTTATTGGCCCATTTTTTTTAATATTTTGTTTGTTTCTTTTAATATTTTGTTTGTTTTTTTTAATTTAAAATATTTATTTTTATAACTAAAAAAATATCATAGCGTGCAACTTTTCTAATATATTTCTTTTTTTACTATTTTATGTCGCGATTATTATAACGTTTTAATAATTACCAAAATAAAACTGGATTTTTCAATAAATTTTAAAAAATTTATTTCACTTTGAAAGAGATAAAGTTTAAATCATGATTTATGACCCCAAAACACATTTTGGAAGGACATTTGTATGGAAGATAGGAGAAGTAACGGACCGATCCTAACAAATTTCAGTAGACTTTGTTCCTACATTGAACTAAATCTTAGTTTCAAGTTTCATTACGATATCTTACAAATTTCGATCTGTTCAAGGCACAGTGGGGCAGAATCGAAAAATGTTAAAACTAAATCTGTAACTACTAATCGGCTAGTTGGGTTTAGGAGTGTAAAATTTTATGTTTGGAAGAGGGAACCCACATACCTCCCAGGAGCGGAGCTATGAGGGCTCAAATTAGGGTACCGCTGATATAAAAAATTTTAAACGTTTGTCAATTTTTGTTTCATATCTGATTTCAAATATTTTTACATTTTCTTAAAGTCATCAATAAGATCTATAAAAACATATTTACTTGTGCTAATTATATTTTATAGTTTCAGAGTTATTTGCATTTGAAATTTTAACAACCTGATTTTGCACTTTCTTGGCCCAGCTTTTTTCATATATATTCCAGTATTTCTCACCAATTTTATTATTTTTTTCTTTAACTAATTAAAGAATAAAATCATTTATTGAATAAAGTCGATATCTTTAATGAATCCAAAAATAAACGTTTTTAAACTTAAAAATTGAAAATATTAGGATTTTTTGTGCTTTTTTTCTGGCCGAAAAGGGTAGACCACTCTTTTTTCTCTAAAATATAATTCTTTAATAATTTAGAAAAATTTTATACTTTTCTGAAAGGTATCTTAACCGGGATGATTTTAAAATATAAAAGAAGTACAATAACCGAAGCGGTCTAAGTACGCACTTTCTCCAATTTTACATATTTTATACGAATTTTTTGAGTTTAGTCTATATGTTCTACAATCCCAAAGTAAACAGAATGTAGTTTAAGAATCTCTAGTATGTTTTTAAGAGTTTTTAATCGTCAAATCTGATACGTCTAGAAAATACTGACCTCATAGGTGAAAATGTGTGTTTTTTTTTTTTTTTTTTGGAAATTGTGGGATTCCTTTTACAAAAATCTTCAAGTTTTATTTTACACTTCATCATTTTAAATGATTAAGTTTTCAATCACCGAAAATTTCTTTAAAATATCTTAAAAAACAAAGATTTTACCGCAGATAAAATATTTATAGTTTCCCATAAACTAATTTTTTACAAAAATCAGAAAAAGTATGAATTCGATTTTTCAGCTAAATTATATTATACTTCGGTTCTATAATATATATTTTCATTTCAATCTTATAATCTATAAAATATAAACAGCACTTATAGGCTTTAAGAAGATATAAAAAATTTTAAATATGTAAAGAAACAAAAAAGTTGACAAACTTTTAAAAATTTTCTATGTCAGAGATACCCTACTTTGAGCCCTCATAGCTCCGCTCCTGTAGGGTATGTGAGATCTTCTAACTTAAAATTGTACACTCCTTTGCCATACATATGTGAATTTTTATGTTAATCCCACTAGCCGATTACAAGATACAGATTTATTACGAAATATTTACAATGACAGCTAGCCAGACGGAAGGACGACATCTTTATGCCGATTCATAAAGTGATTTTAAGTCGGACGATATTAACAAAGGAAATGTGAATTGAGAAACCCTAACGTATTCTAAATTTCTTTTAAACGTCTTTTACCACACAAATGTGCTTTTTGGAGATCCTATTGTTGGGATTTTATATCATCATAAGATTATCATTGTACAACTATAAAAGAATATTAATATAAAGTTTTATTAAAGTGCATCGATTTGTATGAGAATAAGCAAATTCGCAAGTTAAAAATTCTGAAATTAAGGATTGATATCATATAAACTAATCATAAAATATTTCGGCTAAATTACTTCACTTTCGTAAGCTTGACCATTTTTAAAATACCTTCAAAAATATGGTTTTGGGTCAACATATAGTAGATATATATCGATTAATACATCATGAGCTTTTGATTTTATTAATATTTTCTAAAAAATTTTTCATATAAGAACTATTTTATTAAAGTTTGAATATTTTGGACATTTTTCATCGTAACTTAGTTTTTAAACGATCATTGGAAAGGCCTTATCATGAGAATAAATGCTACCATAAGCATAAATTTATAAAAAAGGATTATAAATTCATATAAAGTAGCAAAATATTTGGGAACCAAATGTATAAATTTGACCCTTTTGCTGTTAAAGGTTTAATTAGCAGTAATCTTCAATAGCATCAAGATAGACCTTTAAAATGGTACCTTAAAATCCAATATATGATGAAAAATTTTTGAAATATATAAAGCTAAAAAATGAACACATTTAGATGTAATATTTTGAGAATCATATAAGAATATACTAATCTTCAATTCTAAATTCAATTACAAAAATAATTGAAACCTTTTTTGTTAATTTCTTATTATTATTTTAACTATTGTAGTTTTATTAAATCATTTTTTTTCTGAGTTTTTTTCACAGAATATTTTTTAATATTTTTGACACTATTGAGCAGATTAAAAACTTGGAGATAATTTTAATTAAAAATTATTTGGTATTTTATTAAATCCAATCCGACAAATTTTTCTCCAGATATGTCACAATATGCGGTACAAACTCATTAATTTTCTATATACAAGTTTATCACCAGAACTAGAGTCTATTAAAAAAAGGCTAATTTATAAGCTTAGAACTCCATTATAACGTACATTTAAATAGCAGCAGAATCAGTGTTCACCAGTTAATCTAGTTTATCACTTCCTATTTATTTTCAAGAAATTTTGAATAAATAAACCTAGATGTAAATTAAAGAATTATTAAAATTAATATTGCAGTTATTCTTTATTCAAAGCAATCAGTATTTTAAACTCTTAAATTTCTTTACTTTGATATTTAATAATGTGTTCAGAACGAATCATTCATATCATCATTACCATATTCATTACCAATTAATTTTATAATATCAAATACACAAATAAGCCCTTTAAATTTCTTTAAAGTCTTAAATTTCTTAGCTTGTATTACCTTAAGAAATTTTCAACTTAAACTCTTTATAAAATTAATTAAAAACAAATTTAAAACAAAAAAACTAAGGTGTTTAAAAATCTAAAACCAAACAAAATACAAAAATAACTTGGAAAGAAGAAACTTTGTTAAGCCACGGCATACAAAAACACAAAAAAAAATCATAGAAAAGGAAAAAAGTGATCAGGTACAGACATACATTGAATATGTCTAAAGGTTGGTAAACGACCCTCAAACAAACAGCGGTAACGACAATAAACAGAGAAATGCGGAAACTGAAAGAACCACATTTGTAGTAAATTATTTAAACGTTACTTACTTATGTACGTAAACGTAGCGGAAGAAGTCAACAACTTTAAATCAACTTCTTAAGACCCCACATACTTACAGCCATATGAATGTCATGAAAACGAATTGTACAATGAATATGGCACGAGAAGTAGAAGACACTTTAAAAACCAACAACTACAACTTTTTCTTTCTCTTCACATAACAAGAAACAGGATATAAACAGGATTTTAAAGGATAAAAGAAAACCTTAAGGTGTGTGCGATACCATATGGCTGCTATTTAAAGAAAAAAAAACTAAATAAAAGGCATTTGTTTAAATGTTCAAATAAGTCTGTGTGTGTGTGAATATGTATTTTGTCGGCTCATTGTTGTTTGTGCCAAAAGTTACTTCAAGTCAACTAAAGTGGTGAGTTAACTTGGCTTAATTATAATTAACTGCACTTGACTGAATTTAAAGCGGGTTAAAAAAACGAATAAGATAGAAATGAAAAAAATATATTGCACTGTTAATATGAAAGAAAAAAAAAACATATAGTATGTTTATAGTTTTAATAAAATGAAGCAGTGATAGTAGTCGACAGTAAATAGAGCAGTCAGTTGAAGTGTAAATTGATGGTAAATTGATGGTAGGGAGATCGATTATTTAGGTTTTTGCGAAAACCGATTTTCGAATATTTCAAATACGGATACAAATTTCTGAATTTTAAAAAAAAGCCTATTAATCGCTTTTTTTCTGAAAATTTTCAAACTTGAGGGGGACTTTGATTAAAATATGTAGACAAAATAAATATTTTTAATTTACTATTTTCGGACTCCCACTTAAAAGTATCGCTTTCTACTTCGAATCACATCCTTAGTTGATTTAGTGATGTCCCGACAAAGTACAGTTCTTAATTTTGAAGACCTTAATGAAATTTGTCACAAATAAATATTTTGTTGCAAGGACGTATTCAAAGGTCACTGTTATCTTTTGTATATCTAAAAATAATATAATAATTTTTGGATTTTATTAAAATATATTTCTTATTGATCAATGATATAGTAAATTTAATAATTTCTTTTCGCATGTTGCCCCCATTTTTAAGTCATTGGTTTTTTTTTTTTCTTATTTGTCTGTTACATTTTCCAATTTTAACATATGAAATGTTTGTTAGATAAAGACATAAATATTTTGGATTTTCAATTGCAGAATCAATATGAAAATCTAGTGGTAATTCTATCAATGTATTATTATAAATTATGATAAATATTTTCTAATTTAAAAGCTATTATATTGTAAATATAAACTTAAAGAAATTTCTTTAATAAATTACTTTTTTAGGCAAAATTTCTGGAGATAATTAAAACTGAATATTCACAAAAAAAAAACGGTTTATTTGATATTCGAAAAGCTAGCATTTAAAAAAATCCAACCGAAAATTTAAAAAAAGCCGAATAAAACGGACACAATCTCCGTATTACCTACAAATTATTAAGTCTATACTAAAATTTAAGATCCCTCCCACGTATAAAAATTTAATTACATATCCATATTTTTTATACTAGCAAACGACAATAGAAGTAGAAATCAGCAGGGTTTTAAAATACCGAAAAAATTCTTAATATTTCTGTACTAAATACTTAAGTATTTTTGACAATATGCTGATTATCTTCCTTAGAAAATTAGTAAAAATTTAAATTCTTTTTTCATGGAAATTATTACCTTTAGTAGGATTATTATAGTGGATTATTTAGTCAGTGTGCATTAACTGTTTATGTTACGATTTTATTTTTAAGTATAGGGCTTAAATTATGTTAGTCCATATATACTTCTTCTTATTTTTTTCCAATACATATAAATATATTCAACATACATAAGTATATGTATGTATAAATATGCATCTATGAACTCTATATTAAATATATACATATGTACGTATGAAACAACTTGCAAGTATTACTGTGTAAATGCATTCATTTTCCAACTGAACACTTTCCTGTTGCTATAATCCTACAGACATACACATTAGCACATTCATACTAATACTCTCATTCACATTTGCAAACATTTCATTATATGCTATATGTTAAAATTTGTTGTTGTCAACTTTTTATGTTGACATTTAGTTAATTAAAGAAAAGAGAATTAAATAAAAAAAAGACTGTTAATTATAAAATAAACTACATAAACTCATATTAAAAACAGGAAATTTGTTTTATTTTTTAGTAAATAAGTAATTCAAATTAATTACTAAAATAAAATTGAAATAACTATGTGAAATAAAAATTCATTTTAATATTTATCTTGAGTATAATGACAATTATATGTTTATATAATTTAGTGTTTAGGTTTTAAGTTAAAATATTTATTTAAAATTATCAAAATAAAAAATATATATTTTTTTGATAACAAAGAGTCTTCCAAAATTATTAAAATTAATTATTTTGTGGTTTTTCTGCAACAAACAAATTGATAACACAGAAGAAATAAATAAATAATTAAATAAGAATCGATTTCAATTACAAAATTACTTATATGAATTAAAATTTTGTTCGATTGTACTCCAATCGAACAAAATTTTCATGTAAGATTATGTTTTTACGAATAGTTAAAAACAATCAAAGTATATTTAGCATTTATTCTTCGAAAGAGCATTAGGATTCACTAGAGATTAGAATTGGGTTGTTCATGAACGAACATATTCAATTGAAGAATTCAATTATATAAACAATGTGAAGATGTTCGGTATTCTTGTTCATATTTGTTCTTTATATTCACTTTGTTCTATTTAAACATTTAGTACACTTAAGTCATTTACTAATATTTAAATGACTAATTAATATATTACATTGATCTATTTGGGACTGTACATTTTTTATTCAAAATATATAATTAATTAGAAAAATATATCAAAAATTACTTTAATTTCTACTAAAGTTTTATCGAATTTTCGAAAATATCATTTATAATTTTTTGCTAACAACAGAGATTCAAAAAATGGCAATAGTAACAGAAGTCATCTTATTCTTGCAGATTGTTCATTGACTGAAAAACGCACTCAGCTCGGACTAATAAAAACAATTCATTCAGTAAAACAACTCAGAATAAAAATGAACAACTGAACAAAAGGAACGAACTTTCAACTTATATGTTTAAAACAAAAAAGAACTACAGGAGATCCGTAATGATTTGATTTAAAAATTCCTGTTTTAATGGAGGAAAATTCTGCAATAAAACTAAAATTCTTAACAGTTCATAATTTAACAAGAACTAAATGGTTCTACTTACCAATAACTATAAAAATTCGCTACATTATAATACAAAAATTCTTCAAGATTTCATAAAGATTGCCCGCATATGACAGAAATTTTAAGTTTATTATACATATGTTTTTCTTTTATATTTCATTTATCTATTTATTTATTTTTATTTTTTCAAGTTTTCAAAATATTTCTCTTTTCATTTTGAATTTTTTGAGACGTCACTTCATGTAAGACAAAAATTGTAAAGAATTAAAAAGTTAATTTAGTTAATTATTAATGTAATTAAATTTCAATACAAATTAAAACAACAGATTAATTCAAAATATTTTTTGAAAATTTTTTTCTGTGTAAGGACACAAGAATGCCGAAGAAGTGATTGCAGTCACAGAAAATTTACATTCCTTTTTGCTGGTGTTTTTTATTATTCACAAACTCTGATTAAGTAAGTAATAAGTGCTATTTCCAATAGAAATCTGTTTTGCTTATAAAAACGGAAACATTAATTTTTTCTGGAAATCAGATTTCTATTGCATAATGGATCAAAATTGAGTGTAATTATAATTATAAGACGACACAGTCGAAGGTCCTTTTTTTATGCAAACTATGAAAGGTTTATAAATTACATAAAACTTATTTTATTAAATGTCCATTTTCAAAGGACAAATATCAATTCCTTATTAACTATGTAGACTCCTGACGAATCTAATATCAATATTTAATATGTAAATTGCGGATTTTGTTTCACGAAAGGACTTTTTAAGTACATTCTGGCCATTTACTTTTCATATTTTAAGATGGACTAAAATTACTATAAAAATTTTTCAATGGTTTCCCCATTAGGGAAAAAAATACATTAGAAGTATATAGCTAATTTACAAAAGAAAAGGTAAAAAGTATATAGTCGGCCAAGTCCGAACGTATCATACGCTACACCATTGATTATACGCGATACTTGTATTAAATGTAATGCATATTTCTATAAAACATAGATATGTATGCATTAGACTGGTCCAAAAATATATAACATTTGTGAACGTTATTTTTTTAGGGCTTCACAAAGCCGCTCTTGTTGGATTCATCAAAACAAATGCGTATACCAAAAATTTGATCAATCGGGGAATATCATTTGCGATTTTTTCGATATAATTTTATATGAAGTTTTATATGTGGTACTAAATTACGGCTTTTTTTACATAAGAAAATATTTCTGAAAGCATATATATATTTTTGCAATTAATGGTTTTACAATTTCTATGTGAACTTGGATAAATCGTCAATCGTTATAGCGACCTCTAATTATTATTGAATTAGTCTGAATTTTGAAATATTTGTTTCTTTTTTCGAATGAAACACGGGCAGCCTTGAGGAGTTCATGTTTTTAACGTTTTTTAAAATTGGACCTGTTTAGTATGTAACATATTCTCTGACAATTTATATGGCATTTATGAACTATAGTACATATAAAAAAATTATTTTTCTGAAATATTAACTTGATATTAACATTTATACAGAATGTATGCACGTTAAAGTGATTATAACTATTATTGTAAAACATGAAATGATTTTCATGAAATTTGACATAAAGATTTATACTTTATTTGTGTCAAATTTTATTACTATATTACTTTATTTATGATTATTATGATTATTATTTATGATTTATGATCATTAATCCGTATACCAGGAGGACATTTGTATGTGATATAGGTGAAATAATGGACCGATCATAACAAATTTCAATAGGCTTTATCCTTTTGTTAAAAAAACACATATGAACCAAATTTCACCAAATTATCTTTAAAATTAAGACCTTAATTTTACGCCCAAATGATTCATGAATAGCCAGCCAGACGACCAGACAAACGTTATTTATCGCTATAAATCGGATTAAAAACATACGCCAATCGACTTTTATGCAACAATTTACATTACAGCTGATTATATTTTCATTATAATATCCTTATCTCTGCAGCTTTATACTTATTAATATTAAGGACATCATTAGAGAAAACGTAACTGTTGGAGGAAAAAAATAATTAATTCTTAAGAATCCGTATCCAAATTGAATAAGTTATTTTTTGGAAACTTTATCAAATTTTCAAACTAAAGTTTTATGAACCAAAACAGTTATGTGTTAAAAATATTCTAAATAAAAAAAAAAAAAAACTAATAATAATTTTCTTAAAAACATTCCAGCAAAATGATTTTACTATTTCTCTCTTGTATCTAATACTACCTATTTTTGTTTATTTAATATCTATAGCAATTGTACTAAGGTTCCAACTAATCGTATAAGTTTCAAAGAAATTTGGCAAATTACAAAATAAAACAGTTTTTTCGCTCTCTTGAAAACCTAATAAAAAGCACATAACTTTTTTGTCGGAGAGGAGATTTTATTCTAAATATTACTATCATTTGAAAAATAGGTAAAGCAGTATGTTTAATATAAATTTGGTCCTTACCTCTTCGAATCGTTATCCGTATCAAATCTAAGATTCACAAAAGCTGAAAATTAGTTAAATTATTTTTTCAAAGTGTGTATGCTACTGCATTCATTGAAGTCTCATGTTAAAGGTATCCAAATTACCTTTAATATGACATGCAGAAATACTTCATTGCCAACACTTAATTGGTCCATATTTCACGATTTTTAGTTCGTTCAAATAATGGTATTTTTAATTTTTTTTTAAATATATGTTAATGTCGAAACTCCTTTTTATACTCTCAGAAAGTGTCATGGTGAGACTCGATATAACTTTCGGGTTATTAGAAAAAATGTATTCAAACAGAAAAATCACCAATAGCGATCTAACTCCATCCAAATTTAATTAAATTTGGTACAAATATTATCTCTATCATAACTAACGCTAACATAGAGTTTAAACACATTTGACATTTATTTAGTAATAATATATCTTTCAAGATATTTGTGCTACAAGATTTAAAATTTTTTTAAATTAAAAAAATATTTACATATTAATACCGAATTTGACAAGTGTCAAATTCATATTTATTATATTTTTATACTAATTCAATGTTTTCATTTATTACTGAATTTTTCATATTGGTACTCTTTGAGAAATAAGGAATTGCTAATATTTAATTTCTAATTCTCTTATAATTTCAATTTTATTTCTGGCTATTTTCTATAAATGTGTATGTTTTATTGAAAAGGTCAACAACTAAAGATATAAAATTTCTCTTTTATTTGGCCGATGATTTCAATTGAAATAAATTAAAATTATTTATATTTCTCCAATAATTTAAATTGAAATGAATAAAATTTATTTCTGCTAGTTTTTATATTTTTGAAAAGTTCTTAAACTTGCAGTTTTATTTATCTATAACTATTATTTGGAGCAGTTCATTACAAATGTCGTTTTTTGTGTGAAATATTCTTCTTGGGACTATAAAAATGTACTCGTTATAAAAAGGGTTCGTTATAACCGTGTTTGTTATAAACGTAGTTATTTGTATGGAAGATTTCAGTAAAATCAATGGGACAGCAGAAAAGTGTTTGTTATAGCCATAGTTCATTACAACCGGTATTCGTTATAACAATCTTCGACTGTATTAACACATTGTTTATGCAGTATTAGGTGCGTATAAACGTAGTAATAGTTTCTACTTCCTAATTGCAACAAATTTATCATATTACAGTATTTTGTTTATTTACAATAATATCAACAATATTTAATGCTAATCCAGCACAAAATTAATATATTTGCACCAAATAGTAAATTACCATGTTGACAACAATTAAACTAATGAACCAACATAATGACAAATACTTTTATATTTACCCAGCGGAAAAAATGTCAAGGCCTCCATCGTACAGGCCTTCTATAAGGTCTATTTGCACCTTCTTTAAGATGCAGCCAACCAGCCTTATATAATAAGGCCTTCACGAATGCCTCATCCTTCCGATAGAAGTTCCGACTTAACTTCTCTTAGAAGGAGAGTAAGAAGTTGTATTTATTTTAATATATTTCGTTTTAAACAACAACAATTCTATGTACAAAAATACAGCGTCTTAATTCCCTTCCCTTAGAAAGGAAGAAAATTTACAATATTTTTTTGCTTAAAGAAAAAGCAAAATCATTCATAAACAATATAAAAATTCAAACATCCAATCCAAAATATAATAAGAATTCATTCACAGAAAAATAAATAAAAATGGACTTTAATCACGAAATTGCTAACATTAATAAAATTTTTGTTTGATTTTGTTCCAATCACCTAAATGATATTATTAATTAACTGAAATGATTGCTTTTCATTAAAGTTTCAATTAATTTTTTAATTGATCAAATAAGAAATATAATTGAATTTTCGTTTAAAACCAACTAGAATATTTACTGATCTGATTCTAAAATTAATGTGTAATATATGTATACACTCCAAAAAGGGATTATAATTATCATAGAGATAGCCTTTACAACCTATTAGATAACATACCATTTAAAACGTTGAATAGCATATTTCAGCCTGCCTGAAGAAATGGTAAAAGTAATCAGTATGAACATACTTTTATATATAAATCTTAATTCATAAAACAGCAAGTTGATGTAAACCCTGATGTTGATGTAAACACTGGAATGATTATTAATCTTGCCAAATCTCAAAATCTTGTACATACTTAATAATTGCTAAATTCATATCATCCTTAAATCAATACACAGCACTAGTTTTTCTTTAAATATGTAGCTCACGAAAAGGTCAAACAGTTTAAAGTCGACGATGTTTTACAAAATTGGATTTATTTTGTTTCAAAATATTTTTCCTTTTTTTATTTTTTTTAAAGAGCTGCCGACTTTTGTCAATTAAAATTGAAACCATTTAGAAAGTTTATTTTATTAATAAATAATTTTTGATAATTTTAAATTTAAAATGAATAAACAAATTAACTAAACCATTTTATGCAATATTTTTTTCTGTATTTAGTTTTGTTTAATGTTTTGTTTGAGTATGTTGAATATTTCTATATATATATATAATATATAACAAAAACTTGAATTTTTTTGAATTTTTTTTTCTGGAGAGTTAAGCAATTAAAAAAAAATCAACAATTTCTACGAAAATATAAATTTTCTTATCTACACAAGCTGTTTTGTCAAGTTCAGAATGTTTTTGAATTTTAATCTCTTTACAATAATTTAAAAAAATTGTTATTTATATAAATAGAAAAATATTTTATAAAAAAAAAAAATATATATGAACATGGAATGCAGGCTATTAGAAAGGCCTTCTAGAAGGGCTCTTTACCCCTTCTTTTTACCACGGGGTATGTATATAACATTTAATACTTACCAATAAATATTTACAAACGCAAATATATCAAATTTTAAATTGTAAACGAAACTCTGTAACATTTACATACGATAGCAGATTTTCCTACAGAGTTGTGGGTTTAACACAGTCTGGTATTATAAGGTGACAAATATTAATTCATTTCTGACCAATGCTTTTGAATAATTTCGATGACTTTTTAACTGGTCAAAATGTTGTTGCATAAAAGTAAACAACTATTGTTGACTTTTAAAACAACAACGAAAAAACACATAAAATTTTAATGGTTAATATACAAAGAGAAATTCAATGAATAAATGTTTTAATGTTTCATTTACATATATGTATGTATATGTAGATACTCAGAAACTTGCAGACCAGCTATATAAGAAGGTAGTAGATAAAGTGTTGTTAAAAGCTATGTATCTGTTTTTCAATGGGGAATTAGTTTTTCTAAGATTTTGATAGCGATATTTTACTCCTATAATTAAATAATTTAAATATTTATACCCTGGTAGCTTACCAGTGTTGCAATTTAGCACTTTTAGTGCTAGATCTAGCACTTTTTTAATTTATTTATCACGGCACTTTTTCTAGCTCTTTTTCGAATTATTTTTGTCATTTTTTAGCATTTTTTTCACAGTTTTTTATTAATTTGTAGTTTTGTACTATAAAAACATTATCACATAGCTATTGCGATCTTTAAAGAGTATGTTTAGCAAAATAAACTTTGTAAAAGACAATACAATTACAAACAGTTAACCTATCAAATAAAATATTGGCAGTTAAGTAAACTATAATTTTTTTGTCATAAGAAATAATTATGATAAAATAACTTATTAATTTTTAAATATAGTTTCCAATTTATATGTGAATGTAACTGAATCTATGTCGTAAATTAAAATAAAACAAAATTTTTATTAATTTCGAATCTTCTTGACAACAAATATTTATACATAATTAAACAACTTTTTACCCAATTTAAAACATCATACTATGATATTATGGCATTAACTTATCAAATTTTAACCTGAAGTTAAAGCGTAATTGTAGACAAAATTATTAGTTTGTGTGAAAATAATATAATTTTATATATGGTTATGCTTAACTCTTGGTTAAAATTTGATAGTTAACAGCCCTATGATGTTTTGTTTTATTTTTTGAAATATTATTGTGAGTGGTTTTTTTGCATTTTTAAATAATTTTTTTGATGAAAAACTTTTTCGAGAATTTTATTTTTTGCTAAATATTGGGTTTTGAATAAAAGTCTGTTGATTTAGTTAAATTATTTTCTAATAATAAAATTATTTTATAATATGTTAAAAAAGTTTATTCTAACAATTCTTCATTAAAAAGAATACAAACAAATTTGTTTTTTTAATAAAAAATTGGGTTTGGGGTTTCCTACAATATTTCTTTTCCCGAGAACCGGGGACGAAAAAAATTAATTTCCCGGAATTCCCAAGACTTTTTTCAAACTTTAAATATAAGGTTTAAAAAAGTTTCTTTTAAAGTTATTTTTTTATTAAATAAAAGAAAAAGAAACATTATAAATCATACTGAATTAACGAAAAATGAAATAATATAAAAGTACAATGCCATTTCTAATATTAAAGTATTTTTAATATATTGTATAAATAAAATTTGTACCTTTTGTCATTTATGCTGTGCAACGTTATTGTATTTTTAATGCCAAAACTTTTTAAAAATATACAGTAATCTGTTGGATAAATATCATTATAAATAGCTTGCAGTTTATTTATACTTCATTTCTTTAACTTATATTATTATTATTTTTTTAATAATTAAAAATACATCTGAAAAATACTTAAAATTGGTCCGTAACTATGTTTTCCGGATTAATCGTAGTGTTCAGAAATCTGATGAAAATAATCTCATATATGTATGAATACAAAATGAGATTAATTTCTTTTATAAGTATTTTGAAGTCATGACATTTACGTCTAGCAATTGCATATCCATTGCTTGGATAAATTATGCTGTTTCAAAAGAAAATGTTGTGTTAGAATAAAAAATCTTCCAATCAAGTAATGTTTTTATAATAATGAGTGACTATTTTCGAAGTTTAACCTATTTAATATACATTTCCACAAATCTACTATAAAATTAAAGTATCTAAAATTTAAATATAACAAAAAATTAAATCGGCTAAACGATAGATAAACATATACATAAATGTCTAATAAAAAAAAAAACTAATTCAGTAGTTAAAAACCTAATTCAAGCAACATTAACGTTCTTCTCATATAATGTGCTAGTTGTGTTATACGCTATAAATTGTTACAAGTACCATTTTTAGAGAAACGTCAATCTTTCATTGATATAAGGTGTTAAAAATACTACAATGTTTGCTATAGAATTTTATAACTACGACAATATTTAATTCCCTTTTTCCCAAGTAAAATTTAAAAAATACTCTTGGGAATTCCCGGACGGAAAATCCCAGGATCTCCCGCCCGGAAATTTCCGGACCCAAAACCCTAATAAAAAACTTAAAATGTGAAATTTTATATTAATATTAATTTAATAGTTTTCTTTTTTAATAAAACTGGACCAGAATACAAAGCTTTGATAATCCGGATAATTAATTTAACATTCTGGATTGGTTTCTGTAATAATTGTGCAGATTCTCGAGCTTATATTGTATCTGGTTTTTAATAATATATGAGATTTTAAAAATCAAATTTTAGTAAAAGAAAGAAAATTTTGGTTGGAAGAAGTATAATACTATAATTCAGATAATACATACTTGGGTAACTTGTGATAAAACTGGAATTGTGAAAAATAAATTCTGTTTAATTTCGAAAAAATTAATTTCAGAATATGTTTTTACTATTTTCTTTAATATTCTTTTAGCTTTAAACCTGAAAATAAATAATATATTTCTTTTTTTAGAAATACATTCTTAACACTTTTTTCTAGCACCTTCTTTATTTTTAACACTTTTTGGCATTTTTCTTTTAAATTCGAGCACTTTTTTTAACTTAGGTTTTAGCAACACTGATGCATACGATTGTTTTATGGAACGTAATCACTTTCTGAAATTATTTTATGATGTCTATCCTAAAAAACATCTACTAGGTATCATTACCTAATCGGTAAAATAACGTATACTTCTAATATATACACAGAAAAAAAATAAAAATGGGTTTCAATTATGAAATTGCTTATATCAATTAAAATTTTGCTTAATTTTGCTCCAATCATCAAAATGATTGTATTAATTAAGCAACATATTGTTTTTGTATAAATTTCAATTAATTTTTTTAATCTTATAAATTACACGTATTATTGTAATTTTTCTAAAATTTAACTAAAATATTAAAATGAAAAAATTAATTAAATATATACCTTTGTGCAAAAATGATTGGTTTCAAATTATTTATTTCAATATTTGAAATATTATTTAAATAATATTTTTCAATAAAATATGTGTAATAATAATAATAATAATATAATAGTGATGTACGTATGTAGTATCCAGTTGGGTATGTGGTCTTGAAAGTAATAAATTTGTTCTTATTTCACTAGAAGATCCGATAAAAGCTGTTATTTTTGCGGAATGTTCCAACGAGGGGAATAAACAATTTCTTCAAGATAACCTAAAGATAGTTACTGTTACACATTATACGGAAATAGTTTTCCAAAGAGAAGTTACTTGCACTTTGATATATGGGCCTTTAGTATTACCGGCGTTGACTGTAGAATCTTAAATAACAAAAAAAACATTAAAGAGTAACACTAAACACAAAGGGATGTGCACTTACCGAATAATTAGTACATTTTCTGTATTATATCATCTTTGAGATCTAAGCATATCTTCATATACAATTTAAAAAACTTGTAAATTAGTTACAAACGAACAGAATTTTTGGCTAAATAAAATTTAATTCCTCTATCTGAAAAGTATTCTCCAAAATGTTTTTCTTTTTTATGAATTTTTTAAAAGCTGTCAAATTTTGGAAAAAAATTTCAGAATATTAATTGCATGAATGAATAAAAGAATTAAATTTTTAGTAAAAGTTAATTAACAAATTACTTGAAAAAATATTATTGAATAATTTTTTCTGTGTACCATTTCGTTCAAATTATCAAATATTTTTACACCATAGATAACTGTGCACTGATAAATATCTATTTGTTGAAATTATGGGCATTAGTGAATGGTTTATTGTAACAACATAGTTGAGCTATACTAAATTAGTTTACAATATTTTAAAAGATCTTTTTAGTCTGCTTTCGTACTTACATATTAATGTAAAATTGGCCAATGTTGTAAACTGCATAACGAATTGAATGCCATCCATGGTAAATTTGTTAACTGTGTTAAAGTGTTAAATTTATTGCACTGATATGGTTGAAATCATATCCGTACGCATCTGTATATATAAAATACACAAGCAAATTTGGTTTCTGTATGAAACTATAAACGTTTAACTCATTAACACCACACGTACTCAAGCTGAATGAATAAGATACTTGTTATTGTTGCATGTTGTTTAATAAAAAAAAGAGCATCAAAAATATCTTTGAATTCTCTTTGAACTGCAATTTATTTATTTAAATTTGTTTGTATGTTTTGAGAGAGTATAATGCCATTGTTTATGGAGTTGCAAACATAGGTTAAGTAACAGTGAAGTTTATTTAAATAAAATATACAATTGTTAATTAATTTCATAAAATTTAGTACTTTATCTTTTCTTCAGTTTTAACATTGTTATTAATAATCAAAAATTTAATTTTTAAAAATTAAAAAAAAATTGTAACCAATTTCTGAATAAAAATTTACGGCCGTATTCGTATAAAAATTATTTAAGTTTTTAAATACTGTCCAAACTTAAGTTGAGCACTTGAATTATAATAAATTATAATTTTTATATTTAATTAACATAAGTGTATCGCTCATGATCTGGCAGCTTGTTTAGTATTTCTGTTAAGAAAATGTTAATTGATTGTCGTCCAAAAAATTCCTAAGTTTATTGTAATTGTCAAATACTAATTTAACTATCGCTAACACTTTTGATATCCTGAAACTTCATTTGAAAATTCTCTGTTAAGAAATTCAGTTTACTTTCCCAAATTGGAACCTTAAATACTTAACTTAACTCAAACCTAAAATACTTGCCTTAAGAAGTTAAATAAACTGCAACTGAATTCAACTAAAAAACCCAAACAATACTTACTTCTTTAATTATAAAGCATTTAAAAAAAGGTGAGTCTTTTTATGGAGAACATATCCATGGTGAAACCATTTAACAAGGTGTATGCATAAAGGCAACAACTACAACAATGCAGTAATAGCAGCCATTTTTTTGGTTTTAATCATAGTGTAAAGTCCAGCAGATTTACAATCTTTTCATGTCATAACGCGCGAGACTGTCAAATTATTTATATTTATTTTTGTTTTATTGGCATGTAATATTTTTTCCAAGCGTTTATTAATCTTCTTCGCCTTCATTTTCTCATTTTTTGTTCATAGCATTTTGACATTACTTGCAGTGGTTTTACACTAACAATATAAAAGCAATTTTTGTTTTTGTAGATGTGACGTCACTTTATAATTAAATTACAATAAAATTGGATCGTCAAACAAAAGAAAACAAAAGAAAGCACGTGCAATTTGTAAACAATGAATGTTGAATTTGCAAAATAATAAGAATAAATTGTAAGAAATTTTCTATACTGCATTTCTTTCTTATTAAAAACACAAATTGCACCACCGAAAAAAATGTACTTTTGTTTGTTTGTAAACAAACCAAGACATGCAAATATAAAAAAACTTTGACATTTCAATTCTACACTAAAAAATTAAGCAAAAAATAAGCTTTTCTTAAGCTTATACCCAGCAAAAATTTTTAGTCTTTTGGTAATGGCAACTACTTATTGAAGTAGTTTTTTGGTAATGAGGCATCATTATTATTTGCCTACTCAGTGTTGCATAAATAAGTACTCAATAGTATAATAACACAGTAATATTGCAATTACGTGGATGAGTTGGCTAGAGCGCTGGATGAACAACCAGAAGGTTGTTGGTTCAATCGCATTCTGATGCTGTTAGTTTTTTGTAACAAAATGTCTAAAAACATATATTTATACTAAAAAGTTTTTATCACTTAGAAAATTAAGTGCGAGATGGTGTGCTGAGTTAGTCATTAAAACCGAATAGTTAATTTGTGTCCAAATTCAAATCTCACTGACGGCAAAATTTTTTTATTTTTTTTTTTTATTTTCGTTTAGGTACATATTTTTGAGTACTCCTAGAGTCTAAAAATATCTACATGAATTTGTGAACAACTCGAACAAAAATAACTAATTATTCAGGCAAAAAAATAAGTAGTTTATGTTTGTTTCCAATTATACTTGCTAGCTTACCAGAAAAGCGATTTTTTTGCTGGGTAAAGATACCTTGCCGTGAACATACCCTACAATTATAATTATTCTTATATGAGTAATTAGAATGAAATGTTTAACAATCCCCCCACCCCCCCGCCACTCTACAATCATCTACAGTTTTTCTATATTTTTTTTAGTGTTCGAATGGTTGGAATACATTATTCGTTAACTGTTTAATCTTTAGTTAAAAGATAAAAAAAACATATTTATTTGGAAATAAATTGCAGATTTAGCTTAACTATATATATGATCGGTTCAGATATACAAATAATGAGCGTTTTTGTCAATTTTTGTTAGTTAGAATGAGAGGTTTTTGAATGACGAATATTTTAAGATAAAATGAAGATCACTATTTACAAATTATTTTATTAATTTAGTTTTATTGTCAATTTGTTTTTTTTTACAAATTCTTATGCATATTTATTCAAAAACATGAACGGAACTTTAAATTTTTAAAGCGGAACTGGTACATTGGATTAAGAGCAACTCATTCTACAAGGCAAACACATATCATTTTGATTTAGCGTAACGGGAAAACGGTAAGCACGGAAAAAGGCAAAAAAGCAATTATGGACATCAGTTTAGCGTATATTCAACCGAACGTTCTCTTAATCCAAGGATACTCAGATACGCCTATTCATTTATTTATTTTATATATATATATATATATATATATATATATATATATATATATATATCTGAAACAAATTGTAATTTAAAATTAACCATATGTGGGGAAGTATGTCGGATTTGAGTGGGATATCCTCATCTGGGTACTTTCAAAAGTTAAAAAAATAGTTGGTTTTGTCCTAAAATTAAGAATAACATACAATTTTCGTTTTTTCAGGGACAAAATCTAAGACAAAGACCTTTAAAATAGGTTTAAAGTAGGCACAAAGATATTTTAAATTTATTGTATTTAACATTAGATTACAAAATATATTTTAATCTAACAAATTGTTTGTGAATACATTTTTATCAAGTTTTGCCTAACAATGCTTTGTAAGGCTGCTTTAATTTTTTTAGAATACGTTTGTTAATAATATAAATCTAACTGCCCATATTCCAATTTCCTTCGCTGTCTTATTATGTTAAAATATTGACAAACCTAGATCATTTGCATTGTTTTATAATTATATACACATGTACATACATACATAGGCATATATTTTTGTCATATGTATGAATGTTTAACTTAATGAGCATAATGTGTAAAATAACTATAAAAAAGGATACAGTTGCAATAATAATTGTCGGATTTAATTATTTAAACAATTTCCCCATAAAAACACATACGCAAATGCATATTTGTTGTTGCTTTTCATATAATTTTCAATAAATCATGAACAGATTTAAATGTTTAAGTAAATTTTGTACATTGAATAAGTTGAAAAATAAAAACATATAATGAAAAAATGTAAATAAAATAAATTTAATTACAAGTGGTTTATGAAGTGAGATTGAAAATACATATTAAATTGTAAATGCAGGAAATAATAAAAATATGTTAAAGATAATCAAGCATTAAAAAAAGGCTGACGTTTTACGAAATTTAAAAATGAGAAAATTTATCATACCTACATGTATGATAAATTTTTGCATTAAAATATCAGTTTCAAATAAAAGTAAAATATTTACTTGAAGAAACTTAATTATTTTTATATCCCCCACAAAAAAGATAGAGTTATATTCGGTTTATCATTCCGTGGATAGCATATCGAAAAAAAATATCTAGGACCCCCATAAAATAAGTATTATAGGTCCTAGTAAAATTCTGAGTAGATCCAGCAATGTTCATCCATCTGTCCGTCTGTGTGCTCAGGGTAGACCGACTAGGGGACGAAATATGCCTCAGATGTTCATTTTATACAAAGTTTGTTTGGTACTGAAAATAAGTAAAATCTGTTAAAAAAAAAACAAAGGAGATATGGCCCACATACAAAAACTATTGTTGCCACTTTAGCCTTTTTAAGGCTAAATCTAGCCTTTTTATTTTACTTTTAGCCCAAAAGGTTTGGTTTTAGCTTCTAGCTTTTTTAAGCCTATTTTGATTTTAAAAATTGCCTTAAAATTGCTTAAATTTTAGTATTTCAGCAAAGAAGAAGAACATTTCTTATTTGCTTTTACCAAATTTATTTTTCTTGAACCATCCATTTAAGAATTTTCGAGTATTAATTTGCAAAAAGAAAAAAATTTAGATTATTTATATTTTACAAAAATATTCGCCCGCGAAGCTTAATTAAATATATTTATTATAATTATTTTTTAATACACTACTCACCATAAAATCTAAGATAATATACTAATAAATATAATTAAAAAAATCTTATGAAAGCGCAAAATCACCAAAAATTTTAAAATTGTTAATCAAAAAGAAATTATAATTCAAAAATTTTCATTGGGACATTTCGCTAACAGCGGTTCTATGTTTTATTAATAAATTTTTTACAATATCTTTAAAAAATATCAAAAATTAATTAGAAGAAAAAAAATAGTAATAATAATAAAAAAACATTAGCCTTATTTTTTTGGTCATTTAGCCTTTCTGACCTTTTTTAAAGTACGATTTAGCCTCTATTTTTTTCCACTCCTGGCAACACTGCTTCCCTTACTATTTTGTTTTATCCTCCCAGAATATTTATGATGACCCGAAAAGTTGAAAAAATATTTAGACGGAGAATATAAAGGTTTTATTCATTTCTGTTTCCATATATAAAAAGGTTAATGGCATTACTTATATATCTATATGTTAGCTCTATAATCTGAAATCCCTTTAAAAGTATGTATCAAAAATCTTGTTGTGAATTGAATAAATTTCTTGCAATTCCTTTCAGTCTTCAATTTAAAGAAGAAAAATTAAAAAAAATTATCACTGATACAATTTCAGGTTTGTACAATTTATTTGAATTTTAATTAAAATTTTCATTTTTTAGTTATCTCCAAATAATTAAAAAAAAATCATTATTCTTAATTCTGGTAATATATATTATATAAAGTTTGATTAAGAATTTAAATCTAATAATATGCTATTAGCCGTAAAGGTTTTTCTGTTTACAAATAAAATAAAATAAAATAAGATAAGATAGGATAAAAAATAAAAAAAAGTAATATGCAAAGAGCACACGATCAGAAAGCTTCAGGTCTTTGAATTATTTTAACAGCGAAGTTTTACATATTTTTTAACACATTTGTCCAAAATATAATATAAATTCTTTAGAGATTTCTAAGTTTTTTCATTGCCTGATCTTTTTCAACGAAGAGCACTTTATTCTCAAAAATTTATAGTCAGCTTTTTTTGTGAATCTAAAATGAAAGAATACGTGATGTCACAAAACCAGGTATGGGATAGCATCATCACAAACTTCCATCTAATTGGCAAAATATTAGTAAAATGTGTGTTTTTCACTACTGACAAATACCATTTTTATAGAAATTACCTAAATATCGCGTAAACAGAATTTCTAAGTAAATTACACCTCCGAGTCAAATTGGCGTTAAAAAAATTTTAAATTCAAAACTTTTATGCAAATTTTTAAAATTTTCAATAAATTTTTAAGTTCTGATACTAATAATATCTAGATGATTTTATACACTTTATGGTGATTCCTGGAAATGGGTTTATATGGGAGCTATGATAAATTATCGTCCGATTTTCATAAAATTTGGCAATGTTTTTAACTTGATACTAACATTCGTATGGGATTTATGCACACTAAAGTGAATTTCGGAAGAGAGGTTTACATAGGGGCTATGGTCATTTGTGAACCGATCCTTTTAAAGTTTAGTACAAAGATTGATATTTGCACGGAACTTCTTTGCACAGAATTTCATTAAAATATTCCTATTTTTAAGATATTTTTGAGTGTTTAAACTCTATTCCGGGGGGACATTTGTATGGCGGCTAAGTGAAATAATGGACCGATCACAACCAATTTCGTTATTGTATCATAAAAGTCCCACGTGCTAAATTTCATTGAATTATCTTTAAAATTGCGGCCCGTACTTTGTGCATAAGGTGTACATGGACAGCCAGCCAGATATCCAGCCAGCCGTCCAGTCACCTAGCCGTCCATCCAGTCAGACGGTCGGACGGACGGACATCGTTAGATCGATTTAAAATGGGATTCTGAGTCGATTATTATACTTTAAGGTGGATGTTGGATAACTTTTTCTCTGCGTTACAAACATCAGCATAAACGCATAATACCACAACCACCATAGGTGTAGGGTACAAATATATGTAAAAAATCATCTTAATGGTTAAAATTGATAATATCAAAAAAAGAATAAACAATCATCATTTATACCGGCTACAGCGGCAATTATAAATTACGTTAATATTGACGTCAAATGAAAGCCATTGGGCGGCAAAATATTTTGAGGTTTCATAATTTTATGGGAAAAAATAATTTCATAACCCCAAAAAGCTCCTTACATACTTCCCGTTATAATTCGAACTTTAAAATAATAAAAACTATTATCGATGTAAAACATATTATTAAATAAGATACATGTTTAAAATTTTGCGAAAATTCACTAAAAAAATATTAATAATAAGAAATGTTATCATGAGTAGTATAAGGTTTAATTGATTTTATTTTTCAGATCAATGCTCATACTCGTTTAGTTTTTTCAGAAAACTATCCTTAAATATATCTATAATTGTCATTAGTTTTTTGAGATTTTATACCAACAAAAAATTTTTTGCAAAAAGTAAAATTGTAAATTTTTCTTTTCAGTGTGTTTCGATAAATAATTAAGATTCAGTAACAGTAACAGCACTTTAGAAGTTTTATGAAGTTTTATGGTTTCGAGAAAGCAGTACCTATATTTTTAAGAATTTTTTTGTAAGTTTCAACTTCAAATCTCCAAAACTTTTGCGCTCATTGATAAAAATTATTAACTCGAACAGATTTTGTATTCATAAATATTAATTAAAGAAGCCACAAATCTACGTTCGTGTTAGAAGAAAGAAAAAACTTTAAAATATTTTTATTCAAAATTTTTTGAAATTCCTCATATAACGATTTATCTCGAGAACTAGAGTCAATTTAAAAAAGTGATTTATAAGCTTATCTAAATTGACTGAAAAATCCCATGCCGCATAATCTATGTAATTACATTTTTCAACCAAATCAGCTGCATATTATTAAAATTTTCATTAATTGATTTTACTTTTCTAAATTGCACAATATTTAAAATATTTAAAATGCTTATTACAATTGCCAAAAAATCGTATTATTTTTATAAAATTATAAATAAATTTATATGTAAATTAAATGTTATTGGAATTTTGAAAAATAGTTTTTTTTTTCAATTGTGTTCTAACAGATGTGTCCAACACACTCACCACTGTTTTACATATGTATTTTCCATTTAATTGTCAGAAAGGCTAACGATACAGTAACTATGTGCATAAATAAATATCTGTTCTAAAAATTTCTCATACACGTATTTTATATATAAAAGTATTTTAATTTGTTTATTTTTCACTTGAAATAATATTATTGTTTTTTCCTGTTGCAGTTGTTGTTATTATTTTTAATAAAAAGAATAATAAATAATGACTTGTTAAACCATTTAACAAAAATTTAATAATGAATGCAAAAAAAAAGAAAAAAAAAGAGTTTTGTATAAAAATAAATCTTTTAATACGGTTAAAAACTCATATAAACAAATTATAAATTAAACCTTAATTTGTTAGCATATTTAAAAAAATAGTAATAATATTACAATAAAAAGTCAATAATGACTGTAAGCGTTTTATGCAATTGGGGTTGTTTTTGTTTTTTTTTTTTTGCATCGTCATGTTTAAATGTTTTTACATGCTTTTATGTGATTTGAAGGATATATGAGCCTATAATTTTGAAAGTGGCCTAAGTCCATTTACGAAAACGGTGCAGTTAGGTAAGAAAATATTTAAATTTGTATGTAATAAACTAATTTTAATTTTCATTCTACATTAAAACTTGCTAAGATTTCTTAACGAGTAAAAAAAGACTAAAATTAAAATAAAATTATTACGTAAAAATTTTACTATTTTTATACACAACTCGATTTTTTTATAAAGGGACTTAGGCCACTTTCAAAATAAACGGCTCATATGTAAAAAGGAGTATTCATAAGATGTGTTATTTAAAATTCTGCATGAAGCTTAACAAAATAAAAGATTATTTAAAGATTGTATATTTTTTGCATCGATTAATAATATTCGAGACTAATAGATAGGTTAAGACGGGCAATATATGTAAGTTTTTATAAAAATCAAACTTAAATAATTTATAACCCTTTAAAGCTGAATACAATATGGGATACTAAGAGACAGTAAAGTAGCTAATAAAATTGTCAAATAATTTATAAGCACTGCCAGTTCTGCTGAATTCATAGGACTTTTGTCTCATTTCTCCGGAAATTACTTTAAAATTCCAACTTGCAACTTAATACATATTTATTTAATTTATAAAGAATGAAAATTAGATTGAAAATATTCTAAATAATATTTCTTTTTTTGATTCTTAATTAAACAAAATTTTGTAAAATACCATCGTTATGACTATTCATAGGATTTCCATCCATTATTTTATAACATTACCAGAAACTGTTAATTTCAAATATATAGTTACATTTAAATATTTTTATTGTTTTATCTCGATATTTAAACATACACATTGTCAAGTCTCTTACCAATATAACACATCAAGGATATTCATAAACATACCTGTAAAGATATAGAGAAAATAAAAATTGTATTATTATATGTCTGTAGATAAATAAAATGATTTTTAATAATAAATATATTAAACTCACATTATAAATATATAAAAGAAAAATGTCAGCTACAAGGACAATATATCGCAAAAGGAATTTCTGTTATAAATATTAAGTTGAAAAATATTTATCTGTTGGACATTGTTAAAATATAAAGATATTGAAATTATGTATGATGTTGTTTATTGGCTTAAGGGAAATTAAGCTTTTAATATTAAATGAGTTTATTAAACATATCATTTATGAGTAATTAAGTAGATACATTTTATTTTGTTTTAAATATAAATAATTGTCAATAAAAAAAAAAAAAAAAACATTAACTGAAAGTTATACTTTGTCGAAACTAAAAATGACACTATTTCAATATAATAATATAATTTTTATAGCGACCATAGTTTTGGATCTCTTATTTGTCCGATAAGTATTCTTAAGTTTAATTTAATATATTTGTTTTGTAGCCATAAATGCAAAAATTTACATTAAATTAATGAAAATAAAAAATTATTTAATTATCAAATTATTCTAGCACATTGAATTCTCGAAATTACGTAATTCAATTTATCATAATAATATTACTATAAATAATAATTATATTAATTCAACTACTTAAATTGCTCTGTAATTAATTTTCACCTTTGTAATTTAAAAATATTTAATAAAATAAATTAAATTCTTTCTACTCACTAGTTAACAATTTTGTTTTAAAATTTAATCTCATTTTATACATATTCAGTATTTAAATTAATTTGACCACAACTTATGCATACATACCAGTTAACAACAAAAATACTATTTAATAATAAATGTTAAAAAACAATAAGCAAATATATGTTTTTATAAAATTAACAAAAATTAACCGCAGTCAACACAAATAGACCACAAATTGTAACTATTAACAGGAATAAAAACATGCGTATAAACATTTGCAGTAGGAATAATATATTAGGGGCTCCCAAAAAAATTGATGTTATAAATAGTGCCAAAATTTAACTACTTAATAAATTTTTTATCCGAAACCATTACTACTAAATACTTTTTTTAATTTCCTTGTAATTAAAAAAAATATACTGATGACCCGATGTTGTAATTTTTAATTTTAAGGATTTTTTTTTGCAATTTTTTAACAAAAGTTTTCAATCAATTGCACTCACAAATATAAATGCATCTTTCTCTTAACCCTAGAATACTAACGATGTTTTTTTTTTAAACAAAAAAATTATTTGTTGCTACTTTATCATCTTAATGCATTTTTATTATTTATTTGTCTGTAAAAAGAATGTTAAAAAATATTCAATAAATAAGAATAAAACATAAAAAACCCTTAAAAATATATCAAGATTTTACTTACAAAAAGTCATGATAAATTATGTTCTGGTGTTCACCAGAGATTTGAGATTTTTATCAAATATGACAATATAACCATAAAAATCCTTTATATCCAAAAAACTGCAAAAAATGTCTTTTTGTCGAAATCATAATTATTGACCCAATTCTTTTTTAATTTTATTTTCTATGGCGTTGTATATAAATCTGCATAGTCTCATTCCAACTTTTTTAAAATTTGTTTAGCAAAAATTTTTAAAGCATGAAGTTGGAGTTTTGAAACTGTCTTTAAAAAAATCAAAATTTTTTAACCAAGCATGAAAAAGGATTTGAATTAGCCTGGAGAAACAAAACCGCATTTTTCAGTAATTATGGTCCAAATTTAATTAAAAATAGCAATTCATTTTAATATTTCTCAAAAAGATTCAAAATTTCTTTGTACACTCCTTATACAAGTGGTCTAAAACACATTAATTGTCTGAGAAATATGAAGTAACTTAAATATTTTTAACCGATTTTTCTTTTCTATACCTCGCTTGATTAAGCTTATGTGTAGATTACGATTTTTTAGCAGTTTGTTACAAAGCAAGGTATTTAAAATCTAAGTTTTTCTAAAAAGTGTAAAAAAACAATATTTTCCCCATGTTCACAACCCAAAAAAAATTATTAATAATAGTATGTATTATTAATTTAGTTTGCTACGTACTTACATACTTATGTACATATGCGTTTAGGAACATATGTAACAATTAAGAAAGTATTTATTTAGTATAGAAATTTCAAAAGGATTTTATAATAATTATTAAAAACATTATTGTCATTGAAATATGTACCAAATAAAAAATATGAAAAAAAGGTTTAATTAATAATTTTAGTGAGTATAAATTAATAATTCAAATTTGAAGTAGGTATTTTAAATAATTACCATAAAATATATAAAAACTACATATACTAATAAGAAGTTTGGATTTTTATGCATAAAAAAATCAAAATTACTGCCACAAACAATGCTGTTGTTGTTGTTGCATTTTTAACATAAATTTATAGATTAATCATAAACACAAAAACGCATGTAAATATGTCCATCCAAATGTTATAAATATTCGCACACCTTTATTTCATGCTAAGTCAAAACATTTTTTTACTATTGTATATGACTTCAATTAGAATAATACGTTTCGAGTTAATTCCTGAATAATATTTCTATTTTCAAATTTAAATTTTCTGGTTTTCTCGCATTTTTAAAAGTTAAAGTTGCAAAGAAAAAAATAAATGACGTTTAAAAATTAAGGTCAAATTCGTTAAAAAAGTTTTTGTCTGCTCAAGAATAACCCTGATTTTAACAAAAAATACAACTGTGAAGGTGAAAAAGTACAACTTTGATATTTGATTTTGAATTAAAAAGTACCTACAGAAAATTTGACATCTATTTCAAAGCTTTCATAACGAATACAAAAAGAAGAGGATTTTTCAACATGCTTAAAATTAGAGGAATCGAATTTTTAGGTCACCCATCCTTTTTAAAGAGGCCAAAATAACATTGATCGGTATCTAAACTAATTTATTAAGAACAACAACAATAGTTTTTGATAATAAAATAAGTGTTCACATCCATTTTTTCTTCGTACTATCAGCCTCCCTCTCACTAACTTTTTTTTTAGCATTCAGTGGATGGCCATTATTTATGCAGTGTTTTGTGTTGGTACTAGGAAAATATGTAAGTTGTGGGAGGTAAGATAGAAGGAATAGTGTTTGTGGACGGTACACTTAAATTATCCTAAATTCTAGGTGAATGAAAATACTTCTGCAGGGAGTTTATCCCACATGCAAACTGTACGGCTGAAGAATGTGTTGTGCGATTCGCGGGCCAATCGACCAAAAATGGATGTCCTCTTCTTTATGAACACATGTTAGGAAGTAATAAAAGTGTAATTTCATCAGAACGCATACCTTGTAAAACCGATAGAACAGTCAAACACAATCCGTACAGCGACGGTAGTCCAGTGAGTCAATAGAGTTAGATATCTTTCTGCCACCGATTACTAATTTCGGCATCTACTGTATAGCCCTAAAATATACTTTTAAGTCCCCGCACATATATAAGCAATATATTCCATTTTCAGAATATAGATATTAATATACTAAGAGGTGAGGTGAAGTACCTAAGAAATCCGAGGCTCTTGAATGCTTCTTTCGACACTTGAAAAATGTGTTTATTCTAATGGATATCACACTGTATTAGTATGGCCAGAACATCTAGAGCTGAAGCGACAAAGTTTGTCACAAGTTTATGAGTTAAAGTCGAATTAATTCGCACGGAACTATCCAGAAATTGTTTCATGATCACGATTAAGGGTTTCATTCAATCATATGTATTTGCGTCATGGTCCCAATTTCCGATAGGCCTGTTCTATAATTGAATTAATACGAATGGCAAATATTGTTGTCATTTGCAAATGAGTAGTTAGTGTTGGAAGTTTGACATAGAAGGTCATTAAGAAAAATAAGAAATAGGGTGTTGAAAAAGAAATGTTCCTTGCGGTACCCCTGGATTAATATTGAACTCATTTAATGAGACTCCATCTATAACAACTCCTATATTAGGATCCCTGAGAAAGGTTAATATGATATGAGTGATTGCCGACACCAGAAATACACCATGCCACACTCTATTAAACGCCTTAAAAATATCTAGAGCCACCACTTTACTTTCAATAAAGCGGTGTATAAAACGCACCATTTTTCCGATAGAAATTAAGTCTACTGTAAAAAGACCTCTGCGATACTTAACGCATAGTAAATCGTTGGATTTCAAATATTTAACAAAATGGAGGTTCATCATGCTCTCTATGATTTTGGAAAGCGCAGAACAAATAGCTATTAGGTATTTTTCAGGGTTGTTGACCTCTCTCTTTTTAGACATTGGCATTACATTAGCACCGGCGTCAAATAATGTCTACTCAAAGGACATAAAATTTATCTACCCAGTTAATGTCCACAAGATCGTTTTAAAAAGCTTAAACTTCTATTTTTAAATTAATCAAGATATTCACAAGTATATGATAATTATTTGTAGAAGAATATTTATTTAAAATTGTGACAATAAATTTTTTAAAACAATATTTTAATAATTTTTCTGTCTACCTAATAAACTAAACCTTGGACAAACCAAAACTGATCAAAACTATTTAATAAACAAAATATCTATCATGCTATAAGTTTTTTTTTTTTTTTATTAAAAATAAATATGTACACTCAAAGTATAATTAACCTAAAACTAGTAACATAGATACAGATGGTTTTGATGTGACGTTGGTGTTGGTCTACATATAACCAAAATTGGGAAAATCGTACGAAAAAAAAACAAGGTCGTTAACGAGCACAGGCAACGTAAGAGGTAGAGTGAAATGAAAAGAAAAATCATCAAACGTCATCAAAATGTGTAGAAAACAAAAACAAAACAAACAAAGTTTTATAAAAACAGCATGAGTCATAAACAAATTTTTTATATTTTCTCACACTCAAAACAATAAAATCGGGATATAATTCAATTACCAGAAATGAAAGAGTACTAGTGATGAAGAGGGAAGAGAGAGGGAGAGAGAGATTGTGAGAGAATTAAAAAAAAATGAAAACAAAACTAACAGATACTTTCATTGTTTATTTACACACACCTAGTTATTGGGAGGACTTTTTCTTTTAGCTTGCACTGTTCAAAAGAGTAACAGTAAAAAGATCATGTTTAGACAGTGATAAATAGAGTGTAGATTTAATTTACTTGCTGTTAAGAGGCGATTAGTTAGAAAGAGCTAAGTTATAGTCTGGGCAGGTTACGAGTGAGTAGTACAAGTGTATTTATATGAAATTAATAAAAGTATCTATGAGTTTATTGTTATGTGTGGGTATTTCTTTGTGTATTTTGTCTGGCTTTCAATATTACTCAAATGCTTACTTAGTTAATGCAGTGATTTCAAAGTGTTTGGGTGTGTTTGCTATAATTTATGTTAAAAATATAAAAAAAGATTAAAAAATCTAACATATTCAATAAAGTATCTATTAGATACCACCACGAAGCACATAATTTTAATACTGGATACATGGAACAATCACAATAATTTGAAGAAAAAGTGACCAAGTAACTAATTTGTTTAAAAGAAGCCATAATAAAATTATTAAGAAATACCAGCAACACACACATACATACATAAAGTTTCAATAAATTTTTAATAAACAAATATTTTGCAAAAAAAAAAAAAACTACGATTGTGTAATCAAAGGTAGCTGGGTTTTTAAAGAAATTTCTTCATAATTTATATTAAACATAAAAGTATATAAAAACCACATAATTATAAAAATATTGGTGTAATTATTTCTATACACATAAGAAAAATCTAAAAAAATGCAAGCCATCAAGTGTGTGGTAGTGGGTGATGGTGCTGTGGGTAAAACCTGTCTGTTGATTAGTTACACTACCAATGCATTCCCAGGGGAATATATACCCACCGTCTTCGACAACTATTCGGCCAATGTTATGGTCGATGCTAAACCCATTAATTTGGGCCTTTGGGATACAGCCGGTCAAGAAGATTATGATCGTTTGCGTCCTCTCTCTTACCCCCAAACCGATGTTTTTCTAATTTGTTTCTCTCTGGTAAATCCAGCTTCATTTGAGAATGTACGCGCCAAATGGTATCCCGAAGTACGTCATCATTGCCCACAAGTACCCATTATATTGGTAGGCACAAAATTGGATTTACGTGACGATAAAGCCACCATTGAAAAACTAAAGGAAAAGAAACTCACACCCATTACCTATCCCCAAGGTTTGGCTATGGCCAAAGAAATCGGAGCAGTTAAATATCTCGAATGCTCCGCCCTAACACAAAAAGGTTTAAAAACAGTATTCGATGAAGCCATCCGATCGGTTCTATGTCCAGTCATGCGTATGCCCAAAAGACGCAAATGTATGATATTGTAAATGCATTTGTAAAACAACAACAATTATAGTTGTTTTGTAGAGCAGGAACTCTAAAGAATCTATTAAAAAGATTTTAAGAATTTAACACAACAACGACATCGTACTCCAAGGGAGGAAATTAATTCATTAAATGAAACTAAATAAACGATAAGAACAAAAGCACGAGTTGAAAACTGAAAACTTTAAAACGTTAACATTTAACACAAAGAACAGAAATTGTTTTAAAAAGAACTAAAAAAAAATCTGAAGTTTTCCATTTTAATTAAGAATAAAATTACTAGATACACAATAGAATGATGACAAACATTTTAAAATATAAATTATTATTTTATTATTTAATTTTTTCAATATTATCATATAAGGGTTTAAATATATAAATCTTTATATTATTCTTATTATTATTATTTTATTTTTTCTTTTCATTTGTGATCTTTTTTTTATCTTTATATGTATGTATTTAGGTCTTTTTATACGTATATATGTATGTCTGTATGTATTTTGTATATTATATATATTGTATTTATGTAAAATTTAAGTAGAAAAAAAATAAAATAAAAAAACAACTAAATCATTTAATTTTTTTGTTTATTTGTCTCGATGTGGGGGCATAAATAGAAAAACACAATAAAACTATGACATAAACTGTTAAAATAAAATAAATAAAATTAACACTGAAATAAGCTACAACATATGAATGTACATAAATATTTATGCAGTCTGACTGTGAGTATATATGTGATTTTTTAAATGTATATATGTATCCATATATGTTTATGTACATATATAGAAAGATCAATTAAATACTTGACATTCTACGTAATAGTAAAAAACAAGAACAAATTATAGCTTATGTTAGAATTAAATTGAAATACAATGGAAACATTATTCATATAAATTGATTACATTTGTGTTTATCTTTGTTGTGAGTAAAAGCTTTAAAGCTTATTTTAAGTTTATTTTTTTCTTTTTGGTTAAAGTTTGATGAGGATCTTTGAAGCTTAGTTATTACTAGTAAGGTTTTCATTTACTTCATTAAGTAAAACAGTTGCACAATGATTTATTTTTAAACAAAAATCTAAGGCGGATGGGATTGAGTCTTTTAAGCTTTTGATTTCTCCTATAATTATGTTTATATTATAATTCACTTCATGTAAATTTCATGTTTTCAACTGAAGACAAAATGCAATTTAAAGCAAATAAGAAAGTTATAGTCGGTCAATTTCAATCACGTAATAGTTTACACCATTATGTAAGTAAGTGATTTTCGAGATTTTTTTGATTTTGGCCAATTGTAGACGGATTCTTGTAAGATTAAGATTAGAAGTGTAAGTTACGTACGTATAAGTACATAATATTACCTTGATAACAATTATATAAAATTTATGCACTTTAAAGTTAGTATTGGAAATGGGCCTTATATGAGAGATATTGTGAACTATTGATTCTCATTAAATTTAGTACTAGAATCGTATAATTTATTTGTGTGAAATACTATCTTAATACTAACATTTATTATTAGATTTATTTAATTTAGTGTGACTTTCGGACAAAAATTTTGAATAAAAATATTTTAAAAATTATTTTCTTTAGACACGAACGTCGATTTGTGATTTTATTAACCGCAATGTACATTTGTTATTATTCAAAATAACCATGTATCCTTAAAATTAACATTTTTTTAATCCGATTTATTAATAATACGTCTACTAAACCTTACACATAAAAATAAATCTTTTTTGCCCCATTCTACGCGAAGTTATAGTAGATAGCTCCTTTTTCTTAATATATTATAAATGTTTGTTATAAAATGTTCAGATAGCCCTTTTTGTGTATTGAAAATTAAAAGTCTAAGAGATAAAATTTTTGGTCAAATTTCGACAATATATTAAATGTAAGATATCTTACTTAATCAAGATATAAAAAAGCAAAGTTTGGTGGTTAGCAGGACCATCTTTAAACTTCGCAACTGCGTACTTAAAAAGCGAAATATGTTAATAATTCAAATTATAAATAAATACTGCAAAAAAAATTTGCATACGAAAAAAGTTGCAACATACTTTTGCAAAAAGAAAAATTTAAACTGATTAAAAATGAATTAAATTTCTTATCAACAACTCAATTGTGACTAAAGCATTAAAAAGTGCTGTTTATATAGTTTTAACAAGAAAATCATTTGAAAAATCAAATAAAAACATGTAGATAGCCCATTTTTTGTTTAATCTGGCTGAAATTGAATTTAATCTCTAATAAGTGTTGTGGCAATACTATTTTAAACAAACGGGTTACAGATCTGAACTCACAAGACTTCAAACCAATAAAGTGCAAAATTTTAGAAGCATAGTTTCATTTTATAATCATGATTATTGTTCAAATTTCAAAAACTTAGAAAAAGGGCTATAAATTACTTTATTGTTCGCGAGTTTAAACATTTTGATCTCATGCGATCTTGTATAAGCCAATCGTACTTTATGAAAAAAGTATGCACCTTATTTTTGTGCAGACTTTCAACAGTTACATATAGGATAGTCAAATTTTGATGGCATAATTTTTAAATTTTGTAACGAAATAAAAATTCTATAATAGAGATTAATATTTGTTGAACTTATCCGTATTTTGCGCTATATCTCGTTGAAAAACAAGAGCGAAAATTTATAAAAAAAATCAGTTTTTTGCGGGACATGTTCACTGTTTCTAATTGAATAGCATGGATTAATGTATTAACTTGGTTTTTTGTTATTTTATACAATAAAATTGAAGAAGCTTTAAAAATAAATTTATTAAAAAAAAAATTGTTTGGACTTTTTAAAATTACATAAAAATTGCACTTTTTTGTATTTTTATAAAGCAAATTGCAATTTGTACAAATCTTGCATATACAGATATAGGAACGGCAATAAATGTAATGGATAGTTGAAAGCGGGACACATTTTGCAAAACACATTTTGCTAAGGAACATCGATAGACAGCACAAAATTGATCATAATTAGTGTAATTAGGTGGTGTTTGCTTAATGTAGAGGCGCATCAAAAAATTTCGAGAGATAATAATTTTATGGACCAAAAAAATTTATTTGGTTTAAAAAAAGATCATAATATTAAATAGCATTTCTTTGTAATAATGTCTAATAAAATATATTTTCGTATCCTATATGGAGAAATAAATTAGATTCGATCCGTAATTTTTGCAACATTTTTAAAAATCGCGATTTTTAATTTAATGAAAAATTGTCTTAAATTTATTAGGAAACCCTAAACCAGAAAAAAATAAAAATAGATTTCAATTACGAAATTGCTTATATGAATTAAATTTTAATTTGAATTTGCTCCAACCATCAAAATAATAATATTAATTAAGTTTGAGGCCCGGTTTTATAGTGCACACTAAAGTACAAACTTAGTTAAGACACATTTAAGTAAAGCATACACTTAAATAATAGCTCTTTTCCAGTGCTCGCCAAATTTATAGCTTTTAGTCAGAGTTAGTAAGAAATTGTCAGAGAAACAAAAAAATACGCACAAATTCTTAGTATGGGAACGTTTTAATTTAAATTCTGACTAAAATTTACAAATTTGACAAGTACTGGAACAGAGTCAATATTTTACAGTTTCAAACTTAAGTTGACAAGAAAATAAAAACAAAGCTTTAAGCTTTTGTGTATTTAAAATAGGGTGCTAATAATTTTCCAAAAATTTTTATACTTAGAAAAAATTTAAGGTTTGGAAAAAGTTTACAAACATAAAACAATTTTTTTGAACTTAAGTATGATTTCGCCACTAAGAGAGCAGTACAATAACGGGCCTAAGTAATTGACTTTTTTGAAGAATTTTAATTAATTCCTGTATCACATCAATTATATTTATGATTGAAATTTTGCATAAGTTTAAATAATGTATTTATTGTTTCGATGCAAGAATGAATAGAATATGCACAAATTGTGCAGAAATGTTTCTTTAAATTAAAACATACAAATTTACGTAAAATTATTTATTTGAATTTTACAACTATATAAAGAAATACAAGTGAAATGAATATAGTTTTTGTAACACATATAATGTATTATTTACTACATAATAAATATATATATATATATATAATGTGGATAATTGTGTAATGTATGTAATGTATCAGTGGATATGTGATTTAAACATAGTAATTACAAATTTGTGATTTTTGTCGAAAATATTCCTATTTGACTCAAATTGGTCATCTTGGAAGGATATACCAACAAGAGGATTTTGAATAAAACTGTTGATACAATGTAGGGGACGACATACAAAATTGTATATTTAGTAAAATATGACAGATTGTTTAAATAATTGTCAAAAGAAATAAATAAATACTTACTTATTCCTTATGCAATACAATATTTCCAGTGTATTGAAGTCCAAAAAGACAGAAATTGTCGATATTTTACATAGAAATCGACCTTTTCCAAAATATTTTTTTTAAGTTAAGATATTTTGTAAGAGTTTCACGCTCTTGTCAAACAAATACTCAATTAACAAAAAAGTTAATTAAGATAATTAATACATTAATCATATTTTAAAATAAAATTGATTAAAAAATTTATTGAGAAACTTTAGACAATACTTTTTTTCTATAAAATATGCCACACTAATACTATTAATTACTGAAAATATCAATAATCTAAATTAAACAACTTGGTAGATTTATAAAAATGTTTATATGTTCAACTTAAAACCGCAATAACTTTCGCGCCTCCTGCACGAAATGAAGAACGCGATTCTACATTCGAGTCAATATATATATATATATGCGTAACTTTTCTATAAAAATTTTTGATTTAAATATTTTACGAAATAGTAACATTTTATTTACCTATACAATATATGAATTTTATAAGTCTTGTCTCTTGACTAGTTAACGATTTCAGTTTAAAAAATTTAAATTGTGAGTGCAAAACTAAAATGAATCAACAAATGCTAGAAAGTTTCAACACATTTTTTTAGCTTTAAATTGCTGAAGCTCCTTAAAATTTTAGGTGAACGACCTAAAATTTCGGATTTCTTAGTTGTTTTGTAAGGTCTACCATCAACCGTTTTTTGAGATATTTTGGTTTTCATATTCAACTTTGAATACATACATATCCTTGTAAAGGTAATATCTTTGTCTTTAATATGAAACTAAAGTTAGAGATTTACCATGTATAGTTTAGAAGTTATTGGCAATTAAATACCCTTAAACACCATTCAAATGTTGTTAGCTTGTTTTCATTTTTCAAAATGGCATATTTTTGGAGCAGGAAGGGCCTTCTGTCTAAAAGTTTATAATTTGAGAAACATTTTCAATTGTCAATGTCTGTAGTGAGTATCTTTGAAATCGGAAATGTCATGTCCATTTTAACATGGAATCACTCAGTATGTTAAAAATTTTAGTGAAATTTTGGACATATCAAAATGACCATTTCACTTTGAGCTTTTCAGAGGCGCCAAAAAAATTATTGAATAATAATTAGGTACATATATCTAATTTTTAGTGAATAACCAGTTTTTCATGAATTTGAATTTTTGGTGAATAATCGGCTTTTTAATGGAAAACTGAATTTCATAATTTTTTGGGAAAAATCGAAGTCTAGTAAATATTTGGTTTTTTATAAAAATTTAAAGTTTTAGTGAAAATTTGAATTGATGGTAAAAATTTTAATTTTTGATGAAAATTTATAAAAAAAAAAGTTGAATAAAAAATTACATTTTTTGTAAGAAATCAAAAAATTTTTAAACAAAATCATTTTTAACAGAATTGATAAACATAAATTTTCAAAAAATGTGTTATTTTAAATAACATAACACAATAAAACAAATAACATATTTTGTGAATTGAGTAAATGTATTTATTTTTTTGGTAAAAATATAATATACAAACCAGGGTTGCCAGGGGTAGCTTAGAAAACGCTATAGGTTTTTCTCAAAAAAGTTAAAATTTTTCTTAAAAAATTACATTTTCGAAATTTCCTAAAATAAGAGGCCAACATACACTTTTCTATTTAAAATTTGTAAGAAAATAATACAAAAATTTATTTATAAACCAAAATCACTACCACACTTGGCTTTTAAATAATTTTGGTAATGATTCAGTAGTATTCTTAGTTTACGAGTTATTGGCCTCTAAAGTTTTGATACATTTTTCTGAATATCTTTATTAACCTTTCTAATGATATATAACAAGACCATATTCATTAAATCTTTAAGAGGAAAAATGGCATTTATATTGATATTACCAGTACTTACAAAATGTTTTGATTTCCAAAAAAAAAAAAAAAAATATTCAGCAAAGCCGGTGTTCAACATACATAGAGGAGAAAAGTTTTTAGCCCAGCCAAAGGCCGACAACACAGAGAAACCTTTATTTGATTTATTTCAAAACTTGCTTAAAAGGTCTATATTTTTTGGTATTCTACCGGTTGCAATGATCTGATTTTATAAGACTTTTTGACTAAATATTTCTTAAACATATCCATTTTAAAATACGTATTGCTTTTTTATATTGTTGAACAATGGCAATAGTCGTTGCCACTTCAATTAGGATATAGTCCTAATAACTTGTTAACGAGGAGAATATGCTGCCAAAATTTTCCTATGAATAGAACTTTGTGTTAAGTTATGCCCCTTCAGACCAAAATATCGGGAATTGTAAAGGTTAACTACTTTTATAATAAGTCCGTGACTTTTCGAACTTCCATCGTAGTTATATAAAATTCAACAGTATTCCCATCAAGTACCACCCTTTAATAGACAACTGTCAAATTTTGAGCAAGTGTCGTCATTTACTTTGCGTAAAAAATAGGATTTTTCGAGGTCCTTAAAATAGGCATTTGTTTAGTCAATAATTTCATCGTTGGAGCTGAATTTCTTTCCACCGAGCCATTTCTTTAGGTTTGGAAATAGGAAGTAGTCACTAGGGGCCAAGTCCGGAGAATATGGCGAATGAGGTACCAATTCGTATCCCAATTCATAGAGTTTTGCCATTGCCGAGCATTATCTTGATGAAAAAGAACTTTTTTCATGGCCATATGGGGTCATTTTCTTTTTAAATCTTCATTAAATCGGTCTAATAAGTTGGCATAATATTTGCTGTTTATTGTTTTTCCCTTTTGAAGGTAATCGATGTGGATTATCCCGCGTGTATCCCAAAAAACTATTGCCATCACCTTATTAGCCGATAAATTTACCTTGGCCTTCTTCGGAGCAGATTCACCCGGAGAATCCCATTGTTTATACTCCGGAGTACAGTAATGGATCTATGTGTTATCCACAGTTACAAAACGCCGCAAAAACTCATTCGGATTGCGGTTAAATAACTCCAAACAATCCTTTGAAGTTGTCACACGTTTACGTTTATGGTCAATTGAGAGCAAACGCGGCACCCATCTTGCAGACACCTTTTTTAAACCCAGCTGGTCATTTAAAATCGAAACCACTCTGCCATATGAAATTTCTATGGCATCAACAATCTCACGAACTTTTACTCTTCGGTCGACCATTTTCGACAATTTCGGGTGTACTGACCTCAATTGGCCGTCCAGAACATTCAGCGTCATTTGTACTTGTGCGACCACAAGGAAAGTCAGTAAACCACTTTCTTACCATTGAAATCGATGGTGCAGAGTCCTTATAGTATTTATCGAGCTTTTTCTTGGTTGGATAATGTTTAATCAGCACTCGAAATTCACTTTTTTCTATTTTTAGAAAAATACACGAGGTTGTTTGTTTTGAACAGCTGTTAAACGCAAAGTAAATGACGACACTTGCTCAAAATTTTACAGTAGTCTATTAGCAGGTGGTACTTGATGGGAATAGTGTTGCATTTCATATAACTACGAGGGAAGTTCGAAAAATCACGGACTTATTGATCCGCCATCGTATATGGTACTTAATTTTATTGAGGAAATCATAAGTTACGAAAATGCGGTTAAAAACAAAAATTTTACATGACATGTGAAAAGTTACGAAAAATCAAACGGCAACACTGATACAAGAACATTTTAATAGAAGCTCTAATAACAGCAATATTCTTATTTCAAAATCTATTTTAAACGACCACAATTACTCATTTTTATTATAATATATGTAATAGAGTAGATAAAACGAGTGTTAATAAAAATTTAAAAAAAATCCGAATTTGAATCTTATCAAATTGAATTAAAATGATAAGTCATCATAAACATGTGTTTTCCCTTTAAAGTTTATTTAGTGGTACGACAAGTATGTATCAAATATTTACATATATATATTGTTGTTATCAATATATAAATAAATATATGAGTATATAGTATCGGTAAAAGTGATTAGAAAAATTTTACTTTATTTATACTTCTTTTTATAAATGAAAAACACTTTTTGTTTAGTCTACTCTGTCGAACGGAACAAAATTCTTAATAGTTAAACCAGGGAATTATTTAATAAGATTAATTTTATTAAAATTAAAATTTTAAAAGTAAAAACGAAAAAATATTAGTTTGAATATTAATACATATGAATGTAAATATAAAGTTAGTTTGGTTTTCGTTTTAAGAAGTCGTTAAAGTGGCAATAAAAAACAATTTTAAAATATTCAAAATTGTTACCTTCTTCAGATATGAACAAAGCAATAATAAAACTTGGGGGAGAAACAAATGTTAAAAAATAATTATTGATTATACGAAAAGTTTATTGATTTAATATAAAAAATTATTTCGAAATTTAAATTGTTTTGAAAATTTTATTTTGTTTACACTATTATTTGCATTATTTTCTTTTTTTTTTCTTGCTTTCAACAAATATTTCAAATATTTCTTACGATAATGTATTAATACGCACAAAATACCGAAATTATATATTTCTTAAGAAATAAATTACTAGTTTTTAATTTTTTACACCACCCACTGTTAATTGTTATTTAGTTGAGTACTAGTTTTTTTATATTATAAATACGTGTTTAATGATTTTTTATACTCATAATAACTATGTACAATTAAATTAGTTTAAAACTATTTAATTTGTTTTATATTCATCTTCCGTTTGTGTTTATTTTTTAAACAAAATAACAATGAAATTTAATGCATATTTACATGCAAAATGAATTTAAGTGTAAAATTTTCTTTTAATGTATATTTTGTTTAGGGAAATCTTTAAAATTTTCAAAATTAAAAATATTAATAATTGTATATTTTTATTTATTAAAATTATAAATTAATACACAATATAAATAAAATTGTGTTGTTATTATTTAGGCTTGAATAATTGATTCATAAATTTGATGTATGCATAGAGATAAAATCGTTAACATTGGAAATGGCCATGTACGGTTTTTTTTTAGAAACATCTAGTATGAAATTATTTTTAGTCAATTAAATAGTATACAAAAATATTCAAATTATAGTCTCAGTACATTTGATATATAAATAATTTTCCTATGACTATTAATTTTTACTTTTTTACTTTTTTTAATTACAAATTGTTAATTTTTTAAACAGTTTTTTTGCTTTCTTGAAAAATTTGAAGAATTGATTTAAGTTGTTTTGTCAAAAGTCCACGGAAATATATTTTTATTATACCAAAGAATTATTAAGGTACTAAAAATTCGTCATAACCTAAGACATTTTATCATAGCACCCTCTCATATATTTATGTTGCTTGTAGACATACTACCTACTATGTATGCATATATACTATATACATATGTATATTTATGTCTCATATGTATGTTTTTATGTAAAATTTTAAACAAATCACATAAATTATTTGCACTGAATTTAGTTATTTGTTAAATATATTTATTTTGTTTATTTGGATATACAATTGTTGCATGTCCACATTCAAAAACAATACCCAGTAGTGATGACAAATTCAAATATCCTCTCTCACATACATACATACATATAATTTCATATATACTAACCCTGCAAACATTATCTATCGAAATCGTAACTATATCGACACGCCAGGAAGTTGATATGCGTCGCTTTTACTATCGAATTCTGATCTACTTAGTAACACCGTTCGGGAAGAACTGTGCCACTAAGCGATAGTTCCTTTTGAGTAACGCTTTAGTCAGTATTGAATGTCACTAATTCGAATCTTCAAATCCCCACTAAAGCGTTACTCGAAAGGAACTATCTCTTAGTGGCACATTTCTTAACGAACGGTGTTACTAAGTAGATCAGAATTCGTAACGCTTTAGTAAATTTTGTACGTCACGTATTAAGATCTACTATTCCGAAGTAAAAAGTGTCTAATAAAAAATCCTAATTCGAATCTTCCAATCCCCACTAAAGCGTTACTCAAAAGATGCTATTTCTAACTATATGAGAATTCAATAGTAAAAGCGAAACATATCAACTTCCCGGTGTGCCGACGTAGTTACACTTTCGTTAGAAAATATTTGCAGAATTTTAAAACTATTTTGCATAAATTTTTTAAAATAATAATGCTAGTAATACTTACAATTTAAAATGAAAATATTAAAATTTTTTTAATCACAAAATTAATTCTTTCTGATATTTATTATGGAAAGCAATAAAATAAATTACACAACAATATTTTTAATTCAGATTAACAAAAAACAATTAAATAAATGAACAAATTAAAAAAGAATACTAAGAAATATTTTAAATACAAAATTAGAAAAGAAATATGATTTCAAATTTAATAAAGTAAAATAAGATTATTTAATTAATATTCTAAAATTAATATTCTAATTTATTTTATACGTGTTTAAATGTCCTGAGCATGTAGGAAATGTTGTTGAGCAACTTTATTAATATCAACAATATTTGATGATGTATGTTTTAATAGGCACGAATCTATTAAGAAGATTATGGAAAATTAAGAATATGTTGTCATATTTATTTATTTATTTAATTTTATTTACTTACCTCTTATTACTTGAAATATTGTGAATTGTTGGATACTTGGCTTTTCAGGTGTTTCACGCCACGTCAAACCAATTGCTAGTTCATCACTTATAATGCTTCTTAAAGCTATTTTCAAAAATGTCGGAATATCATTACCACCAATTCGAGTAATAAAAAAGTGGCATTCTGGTTTTTTTAAAATAACAATATTATACTTTATACAGTCATAGTCGTATACACTTTTTATAATTTTTTTTTTTAACATTAGAAAAAGTAATAAAATGTTGTTGTAAAATATTTGGAAAAAATGAAATTTGAAATGTGAAATGTGTGGCATTTATTTATGATAGTAAAAGAAAAATTCATATACATTTTTCATTTCAAAAATATTACCAAAGATGGCTCAAAATCTTGTGTTCGCATTATAAAATGTGTAATTCAATATTTCCGCAATGTTTTTCAGTAATATAATATACGTTTTCTAAATATTCTACTCCACACATTTCAAGCATTACAACAACAAAACAATTTCTTCAAAATACTTAATAACAACAATGTTTGAATTCTTAACTTAAACTTAAAATTTTGAAAATTATAAGTAAAATTTCGAAAATTATAAATTCATTTTAAAATTTAAAATGAAAAAATTCAGCTCTGCTAAAATATTTTTCTGATACTCAAAGCGATGCATTGCCAAAAATTGCTGTATTAGCGACTTTTGCTGGGGGCATGTCATACATAAGACAAACTCCCACATTTTTAAAAAATGCTGTTTTAGTTATTAAGAATTTTATATAAAACTAAATTTTCTGGCCCTCAAATTGCTAACAACATATTTTTTTTATTTTTATAGAAAATGAAAATATTTTCCTAAATTTATTCGCTTGCCCAGAACTAGTTGAAATTTTAATAATATCTTTTAAATTATGAGAAATGCTTACCTTATTTTCTTAATTTTTATTTAAAACTTATGAATTTTTTGTTTCACATCAGTTTACATAAATAATTTTATTTAATGTTAATATTTTTTCACTCTAATCACTTGAAAATTTTTATTTTTACTAAGAAAAATTATATTGTTTCTGCTTGTTCTTTTTCCCATTATGAAATGTAAACAATCGCCAAAATCATGATTTTATGATAAAATTTCGAACCTAATGTGTGTTGTTTTTGTAAAGTTTTGCACATTCTACTATTAATCATCTTAGAGTGCCGAATTCGACAGATTATGTGGATTGGTAAACAACAATCTTCCAAATGCTAGAAAAGGTGTTGAAAAATAGTGTTTTCGTTTTTGGATAACTGTAACTGTTATCTAAACAACTTCCAATAGTGATTAAAGAAGTTACGTCTAGAAGATTCAATTCGTATACTAATATATTTTGCTGTTGGAAAATTGAGAGAAATCTTCTATTGCACTTCTAAGAGTGGCGAATTAGTGAGCTATTTCGAAAAAGAATTCCCTAAATGCTTGCAGGGAATACTCATATGTGTACGGATGTGTGTAATAAATATGATTTATGTTTAATTGAGAAATTTATGCAAAATATGCATAAAATGTGTGTACACGTAGACACACTTCTTTAACTGCAATTATACATTTGGGTAGTTCAAATTCAATTTCGTTAAACTCCTCACTAAAGTTGTGATATATTTAAATATGGTCTTTAAAATGAGATATCAAATTTGGAAAAAATATATTTTTTTAATAAAATTTATTTTATAACTTAGAAATAGAAAAATATCACATGTTATGGTGAGGATAGTGAAAGAGTTTCTTTTATTCAAACGAAGATCTTAGGTCTTATATAGATAATAATGTTTCTGCGAACCTGTCTAATGTTTATAACTGTATGTGTTTATGTTTGACTGATTGTTTGTTTTAATAAGTTTTGAATACATAAATGTGTAAGTTTTTAAATCTATTTCTAAATAAATTACAATATTGTGGGTAATAATTTAATTTAAGAATTACCACAATGTCTTTTCGAAACGTACCGATATTTTACAGAATTGGTTCTATTTAATAAAAATCATAAAAGCCGGTATCTGGACATATGTAGAAATCTTTTTGAGCAATAACGGAATAAAAATACCATTTTCAACTCAAAATTAAAACTTTCCAAATCAAATTAAGAAAACAGCAATTGTAAATGAGATTAATATTTCAGATTTTGAAAAGAAAAATTAAAAATTCGAATTTTCAAAATTAGAACTTTCCAAATCAAATTAAGAAAACAGGAATTGTAAATGAGATTAATATTTCAGATTTTGAAAAGAAAAATTAAAAATTCGAATTTTAATTTTGAATTAAGGAAATGTCAAAAAATTTCCATTTTCTGTTTAGGTTTCTGAAAAGACGATTTAAAATTAGCATTTTTAATTAAGATTTCAGAAAAGAGCTATTGAATATAGTATTTCTTATAGAAATTAGAAAAGGTCAAATAAAAATTAAATTTTCTATTTAGAACTAAATAAAAAAAAAAACGAATGAAATTTTGACTTTTTATTTCAAATTTAGAATTTGTTCTTGAATATGGGAAAAGTACAATTAAAAATGACAATTAAATTGAAATATCATGCTTGTTTTCTCTGCTTCAACCGCCAAATGTTATCAAATGGAATTGGAATTAATATTTTTGAAACTCAAATTGAGAAATTCCGAAATCCTAATGAAAAATATTAATTTTAATTGCTCATTTCTAAGTTTTGAATGGAAATTGTAAATTTCAATTAACTTTTTATAAATTTTAAATTTAAATTTTCTATTGTTACATATTTTTTAAATTACCGTCGAAAATGGTGTAGTACCCTTACAGAAATATCGACCACACGTGTGTACAAAATGACACCATACAGTGCCAATAGCGTATTAAACTCATGTGTATTTAAGCCAAATTTTGTCGCAATGATATGAACTTGACACCACATCAGTGTAAAATTAATAAATACTATTATGAATTCGATTTATTTTATTTAAAAGACCACTCAGTGCATTTATTATATATTATAGATCTGTTCCGCAAGTTATAAAAGCCCTGTATGAAGTACATATTCATTAGGAATTTTTACTTCTTCTAATAGTGAAAGATAAATTTGAAGGAAAAATATCTCTTCAAATAACCAAAGGATCTAAACCATTTATTACGTCGATAGATTTTGTTGAAAATTTACATTCTTGATACAAGTTGCAAGAAATACTTTTTATAGCAAAATAAGAGAATAGCATTTCCAAGTATGTTCCATTCATATACAGTATATGGAGAGCTTATATTTAAAATAGGCTATCTGCAAAACCCCAATTGTTCAGAAGTGTTTCTAACACTCATTTCTTTTATATTTTTCAATCCGGTCTTCTACGATATATCAATAATACGTCTGTTCAAACTCACACATAATAGTAATTCTTTTAAGTCCGTTTTTCGCGAAGATAGATAGCAATTTTTTTTAAATAAACTATGCGACAAATTAAGGATCATTGAGAGGGAGTGGAATCATTCTATCTGCAATTAATAGCATTTGATGAGTGTAACAAACTGTCCAAAGGATTTTTTCTTGGTACACTAAATTTTTGATTTATGTACATTTAAATTTTTTTTTTTACAAATAGTATTCTAAGATAAATCGAAAAAATTAATATAAATATATCTCGAAGATAAATTATTTGCTCATAGATAGTTATTGAATTTAGCGGAGAATATATTATTTTTATTTTTTTATTTTTTTAACTTTTAATTTATCTATATCTCATTATAAGGGGTCATTTCCAGTCCGTTTTTAAGAAAAGACATAAAAGTCTTGGGTTTTATACCTGGGTTTAATGTATTAAAATTTTCTACATCGAATTTCAGTTTACCCGGCGTAGCACTTATCAAAAAATATATATATATATATTTATAAACAATTATTAGTAATTTTGTTAATGCTTTCTACAAAACTTTGGATTTTACGTTATATTTCTTTGCTTAGTTTAAGGCGCTTATGTCAGAAATGTAGGAAAAGTTGACAATTTTCTTTTTTAAAAACAACTGATAAGTCGGGGATCCCTAGTAACATTCGACGAAAATAATATCTGCAGAACATTTTAGCCCATTAAGCCCAAGTTTTAATAAACTTTCATGTAATTTCTTAAAAACGGACTAGAAATGACCCCTTATAAGGAGAGATAAATGAATTTAAAGCTGTAATGAAATATAACTATGTGATATTTCACTTAAGTATATTTTTAGCAGTTTAAAGGTTACACAAAATTAAAAAAAAAACATATTGAAACAGCTGTGCACTTATGTATATAATAATAATAATAATAATAATAATAATAATAATAATAATAATAGTAATAATAATAAAATAGAAATAGTAAAGTTCTTCATTAAATTTATCAAAAAACGTAAAATTTTGATGTTTAGCGTTATTTTGTAAAAAATAAAAAATAATATTTTAACTTAAATAAAATCTATAGAAATAAAGCTATCAATACAAACTCTTAGTATAATATAAAACAGGTTGTCCTTAAAAGATCATAAATAGATTCCCACTTTTTTATTCGCTAATACCCAAAATCCCAGTTCAGTGAAATGGTCACCCTGGCGTTATCCTAGGCTTGGCTTATTAAATATTTTTGAGTTTGTAGCGAACATAGCTGGTATGCAATCAAGGTGTTTTTTTTTTTTTATTTCAGCTTTGACATTTTTGAGCTCCACAAATAAATGGAAGGAAAAAAATAAAATTAACAAAATCTGATAGGGCTAGTGGGAAGACTGTTACTGCAAATTTCCCCGGATTTGCTTTACATTCATTTACGTTAAGCAGCATTTTAGAAACATAAAAAACATGTACAATCCGAAGGAAAATAATGGATTTTCAAGTGAAAAATATCACCACTTTAAAATATTTGAAAATAATATAACTTTTTATTAGAACCACATAGGCATATGATTCTTGCACGAAAAGTATTAAAAGTAGAAAAATTTTAGAACTTAAATTAAGCACGCCAATTAAAAAAAACATGTCCAAAAATGGGTCAAACTTTTATTTCGGCAGAAATATCGACACATGTAAGCATATTTTTTTTAGAGAATTATAAGGACTATCTATGTGTACATTTTTTTCAATCAAATCATAAATAAAATTTTTGCGATTAAAAAAAAAATGCATACCCGAGGTGACTAACTTTGGAGATCCATTCCCTCTCCCAACTAAAAACCTGTTCTCCTCCAAATCAATTGGGGTATACCTCAGGATTGGCCGTGTGAAATTTCATTCAAATGCATCCTATAGTTCTAAGGTTAAAGAACTATTTCAAAAAAAATTAAGTTTATGTAAAAATGTATGTTTCAATTAATTAATAAAAATTCATTCAGAATCTATCCATATACGATATGATGTTAATTATGTCTAAGACATATAAAATCTTTAATTGAAACATAAAATATTCTTGAAGCTCTTGTGTAAACGGAATATTTTTTACTTGTTCGAATAATTAAACTATGATATAGAAAATAATTTATGGCTGATGTTTTAAATTATAATTTTGTTTCTACTAATAGTAATTAATATACATCAAGCTTTCAATAATGAAACTTATCCACAAACTGTGAATACCCTTTATTTTACAACATATTAAAATGATAATTCATAATGATGTAGTATAATTTAAGGCGCCTGCAAAACATCTACATATTTTAACAAATAAAATCTTAAAATGCACGCGCATAAATTGTTTTAGTTTGACATAAAATTTTTGTTGTTGAAAACAAATTAAAACAATTAATTAAAAAAGCAACCGTCAATGAATCACATTAAAGTGGCCATCAAACGCTAGAGCAACAAGCCAGACACAATTTTGTAAAAGAAAAAAATTTTTTTACACAAAACTAAATTTTAGATTTCTTGGCAGAATTTCCTTAGCAAAAAAGAATATGGAAAGAAAAAAAGTAACCTAGTTGTAGGTAGCAATACTTAAATTGCAACACAATGCAACTGCAGCAACAAGCAACATCATTTTGAAATGTGTTTGCGACAATAAAGTATGTAAAGAATTTATTTTGAAAAATTGCACTGTAGGCATTTAATTGCCATGTTTTTTTTTTAATTTTTTGCATTAACAACGATTTTTTGCTTGTCTGTGTTTTAATATTGAATTTTTCTCAAATTTGATTTGTATTTTTTAGAAATAAAAATCAACAAATTAAGAAATTTTAATAAAATTGTTTTTTTTTACATTTTATGTTTTTAATTATTTCTCATTTTATTTGTAGTTGTTATTAAATTTAAAATAAATTACATTTTTTTGTGGTGTTTTAATTTTAAATTTAGCCATGGCTCTTATCACCACATAACATCTGTGAACATGGTCTAATTAAATAAAATATAAAAAAAAACAGCGACCAAAAAATTTAACATTTCGAAAGGAAACAAGCCACAAAATACACTCCCCTTTTAGACAAGTACCTAGTGGATGAAAAATGCATATATTGGTTGTATTACCTGTCTGATATTTCTTTGAGTGATAATTATTTTCTTTTTTATTTTAATTTAATTTTTCTTTTTTTTTGATTTGAAAAATTTATTTTTAAAAATATTCATAAACATAAAAGAAGAAACTGTCTATTTATATTTAATTCATGTACTCGTAAATTAAAATATTTTTCTTCTTATTTATTTTTTTATATTTTGTGTTATTTTAGTAAAAATTGTAATTTTTCTTCTTTCAAATTTTCATCACTTTTCGAATTTTTAGCGCATATATCAGTCAGCACCTTTATTTGTTTGACGGTAACATTAATATGGCAGGTTGGCAGGCTGGCTAGCAGGCAAGGCAAGTAATAGAACGCATGTGAACATTTTCGCGCCTCTAATTAATTTTCACACAACCAAATTCTAACAATATCACATTCTAAGAATACCTATGACCAAAAGTACAGTGGGTGACGAAATTTAATTTACTTTGCGAAAAAAATTCGTAATTGTGAGCTTGTTAAGAAAAAAAATATTTAAAATTTTTCACCATGGGATTTTGGTTCTAAATAAGACTATTTACAGCATTTTAGAAAATTTTTGAGTCCCTCAATGGTTTTTGGTTTTAAACTCACAGTTTCTTGGGAAGTTTTCTTATAATTATTCGTAGATTACATTTTCTTTCAATACTTCTTTTGAAAAAAAAAAAAAATTTACGCACCCTGGGTTATTTTGTTTGTAAAAAATTTGTAACATCTGAGCATCACTTAACAAAAGTTGGGCCAAAATACAATGGTTTTAAAGCTGACATAAAATGTATTACTCTGCATAAAGAATTGTATCGCTCGCAATTAAAAATAATAGTTGTTGTTATTTTTATACTAATAAGTAACTCTGTGGCAAAAAGGGAAAACTACATAACCTAAAATATAAAAAAATCTTGAGATATTTACATTTGAAATTACAATTTTCTATGTATTTAAGCTGCTCTATTGAAAAGTTTAAAAAAATACTTATATAGTTTATCCTTGTTGCCACACAACTTTACCTCAAAATTATGTAAGGAAAATACTTATTTTCCAAACATATTTACCTACGATTGTCGTACACTTAAAACTGATGTATTTTTACACTGATATTCATACATTTTCTCCCAAAGCGATTTTTATTGGACCATTTGCTTGGAATGAAAGAGCTAGATAAAACACAGACACTAGTGAAATATGAGGTTAAATCCAGCCTGAGACTTTTAGATATCTAATAAGATCTTTAAGAATTAATAAGATATCCCGACAAATGTCCCGACGATCAGGGCTAGACATTCGTAAACAAGATGAAGCACTGACTCCCCTTTCTAGAGTCTTCGTATCTACTACAATTTCTATTGGCGGATTAGGTCCACTACCTCGTTTATCAACCCTTTAATACTGAGATCAGTATAAAATGTCTTTCAGATAATGATTTAAAAGCTTTATATAACGTTTCTCATTACACAGTGTGATAGTCATTTTCACACATGAAAATTTCGTTATAAAACTGCGTACTCAGTTTTCCTCCAGTTCCTCAAATTTCCTTTTAAAATAAAATTAAATATAAATTAAATATAAAAATATTTTCTATTTAAATATTGCAGCACAAAAATTTAAGGAAATATCCTTTTGAAAATGTTACTTTTTAGTATTTATTTTCACATGTATGTCAGTCTGCAAGAATCAATCTCACAGATGAATAAATCATTATATGGATAAGACTAGAGACCATACACGGTAAAAATGTGTATCCATTTTTTCTCCGGGATGTCAAATATCCTATCAGAATGACTTCAAAGTTTCAAAACATGAGCAATTTTTAAGAATATTATAAAAAATTTACGAAGATTATATCAATCCAATATGAATATTAAGTGAAAGCTACGAATCACTGCAACAGAACAATATCTTTTATTTAAATATTGCAGTACAAAGAGTTAAGAAAATATATTTTTGAAAATTTAAACCTTAAATATTATATTTATTAGTTAAGAATGCACAGTGGGGCAGAATCGAAATTGTTTGGAAATAAATCTGTAACTTCTGATCGGCTGGTTGGATTTTCATGAAATGTGGTACAGACGTAGCGGAGGAGCGTTTAATATTAAGTTTGGAAGAAGGGCACAACAAACCCCTCAGGGGCGGAGCTAAGGGGGCTCAAAGTTAGGCACCTCTGACATAAAAAATTGTTAATCGCCTGCCAAATTTTTGTTTCTTGTCCGATTACAAATGTTTTTATATATTGTTGTAGGCCCTGATAATGACATGCTTACATGTCCTATTTATCTCTTATAGTTTTCAAGTTATTTGCGTTTAAATTTTTAAGCACCATAATTTTGTATGTTCTTGGTCCAGTTTTTTTTTTCATATATATCTTAGTATTTCCGACCGATTTTATTAGTTTTTTTCCTATATAGTTAAAGAACAAAATTATCTATTGAATAAAAAAAATTGAAGTCGTATACAGAAATATTCATAATTTTCTAAGTAATTATTCACACAAAACTAAAGGCAAAAGTTGCAAGTTTGTAAAAATATAGTCACATATATACAATAAATTGGAAATATAAAAGTTTAAACGCGCAAATGGTCGGAGATTATATATGCTAAAGGATAAGTTTAACTTACATATTTTTAAAATTTCTTTCGCTATTTAGAAATAAACCAAACAAAAGGCCCAATTTGGGGTTTTTGGACAAAATACAAATTTTTTAATTGTAATAACATATTTGATATCTCAATGAAATTTGCAAGAAATGTGGATCTTATTAATTTAAATAAAAGCGCGTTAACCAAATTTCAATCAGGTGTAGGGTTTTCCTGAATTCCCAAAAAAACTAATCAAAATTCCCAAAAATGGGATTTTTTACATTTATGGCTATAGAATCCACATTTTTCCGAAGGCCCGTAGATTTCGATTTCAAATCTTTAACAACATATTGAAGATTCTTAAAATATTTCCGCTTGTCGATTCGTGCTTTGGGATTTGAGAAAATATGGTATAAATTCAAAACTTTCATATAAAATGGGTCGAATTCGAGAGGGTACCACGACCAATTGAGTTATTGGGCTTCTTTTTTATCCTAAAGTCATCTCTGTGAAGTTGCCTTTCAGAAAAGTGTAAAATTATTATATGTTGTTAAAGAAAATTTTATTTTAGATAAAAAAGAGTGTAGATACTTTTTCGGCTAAAAAAAAACACAAAAAGTCGTCTTTTTGGAATTTTCAAATTCAAAATCGTTTACTTTTGAACTCGGTAAAGATATCAACTTCAATTTTTTTTATTCAATAGATAATTTTGTTCTTTAACTAGATAGGAAAAAAACTAATAAAATCGATAGGAAATACTAGGATATATATGAAAAAACTGGACCAAGAACCTACTAAATTATGGTGCTTAAAAATTCAAACGCAAATAAAAAAATAAAAATTTTTTATGTCAGAGGTACCTAACTTTGAGCCCCCTTAGCTCCGCCCCTGAGGAGTTTGTTGTGCCCCCTTCCAAACTTAACATTGTACAGTCCTCCGCTAAGCCTATACCAAATTTCATGAAAATCCAACCAGCCGATCAGAAGTTACAGATTTATTTCCAAAAAATTTCGATTCTGCCCCACTGTGGAATGTACTTGATATAAATTATATTTTCTTAACATTTTGTTTTGCTACGTTTAAATAAAAACTTTTGGTATTTTGAAGGGATTCTTAGCTTTCATTTGACATCCATATTGGGTTGAAATAATTTTGGCAAATACTTTATAATTTTTTTTAAGGTCGTGTATTTTCCGAAACCTTATTTCCTTTTGGGAGAAATTTTGTTTACTTTTGTTATGTATGGTCTCTAGTTTGATGCATGTATCGATTTTTTCATGTGTGAGAAAATTTTTGGGAAATTGTAAAACTGTGCTATGTGTACTCCTCGTTTCTCTGGTGAATCCCAATACATTTGTTTTACTTCTTAAATTGAAATATGTCTGGGAATCTGCGAGAAAGAAAAAAATTCCCTAAAGGGTCCGTAAGGTAAAGAACACACATTGTCATATTTAGTCAATTTAGAGCCACAAAAAACGATAATAAAAACTAAGTAATTGAAATAATTCTTTTCGTATTTATTGGCAAACGTATCAAATCGAGGGCCTATATTCAAAACCCTCTATCTCGAAAAGAAAACTTTCCAGGAGAGCAAAAAATTTCTCTTATTTTCAAGTATTTACAAATTTTTCTTTACAATATTTATTTAAAACCACGACTAATCTTATATACAATTTGTTTTTAATACTTTACAGTATTGGCAATTTTAATGAGAGATAGAGTGTTTTGCACTGAGAAACCCTCTATATTGTAAATAAAATTACAATATAGAGGGTTTCTCATTGTAGAAAATACATTTAATTACCACTAAATGTATGATTTTAAAAGTTTCTAAACTATTAAATAATTTTAAAGACAACATAATTCAAATAGGCTGCTTTTATTCTGCGTCGGAGCATGGGGAATAGTACCCCTGATTATCGCATACCTAAAGAACTGTAGCAACGAAAGTCTTAAAATTTTGTGGTAATGACTTTCTCGTCAACTTCCACAATTGTAATGAAAATAGGAGGGTACAGAGGGAATGGTAGCTCTCATACAAAGTAAAAATTACTTATCGCTTAAATAAAGAACTATTAGCACAATTTTTAAAATTGCATGAGAATAATTTCCTTATTAAAATTCATAACTGAGATGAAAATAGGTGGGAAGGTGTTAGTCCCCATATGAGGTAAATCGTAATTATCGCATATCGTAGGAACTACTACAGTCAAAATCTTGAGATTTTGTGAGAATAATTTTCCTGTCAAGTTACACAACTGAGATGAAAATAGGTAAAGTAAGTTTACAAGGGATAGTAGCCGCCATACAAAGTAAATATTTATTACTGTATATCTAAAGAACTATTTAACCGATTTAAATTTTTTGTCCAGATTCATGTTCAACATGTATAAATTAGTTATAAAAGATACGTATATGCTATGTTTATATATAATAAATACTCAAAAAGATAGAGGGTTTTGCATCAAAAATAAATATAAGAGATTTACTTTGTAAGATATTTTAAAACGATATATTATGGAAAAAAATACCTGGAATATTGGAAACTGTTCTATGGCACGAATTGTGTATTTTCGAAGTTGCAACTTTAAAAAATTATAATAATAATTTAAAATTTTTGTGAAGAGGTATATTAACTTTAACAGCATACATATGTCTCAGCAAAAACTGCAGACAATGATAAAAATTTTTCTTAATTTTGATGGGAAATTCCGAGATTTTTCGTCAAGTTAATGGTTAAGAGGTTAAGACGAAAGTGTCCGCTTTAACTCCATATATACTATTGTACCTGTCTGTAGAACCCTTTTTCCATTTGCAAAAAATTACTCCTAAAATTTTTTCTATTTTTATTTTACCTGTTCATATGACTTAAATATCAATACGCCCTATAAGTTGTTATAGGTATCTTAAGTATATTATATAATTATTATTTTATTACTATTTTTTTTAGCGTAATGCATAATTAAATGCCAAACTTACTGTCCATGAAAATTTGGTGATTATGCAAAGGAATATGCACAAATATAAACTACCAAATATTCATGAAGACATAGATCTGCAACAGTTCTCAAAATCTTTTATCATGGAGAAGATGTTATTAAGCATCATTTAGTACCGCTTGGGGATCTATCAGAGAAAGTCCAGGATAAAAGGAATAAGGATTTTATAGTGAGCAAAATTCCAGAAAAATAACACGAAATTCTACAAATGAAGATCTATTTACGTCAGATCCGCTCACCTCTAGTATTCGAAGTCATTGGAAAGTAGAAAATCGGGACTTAGATGAAGAAGCAAAAGGCCTCTTAGAGGACAGAAACAATATAGAAATAAATATGGAATATTTGCATGCTATTTTCCAACCCAACGAATAATAATTATAATTTTCTTTTATTCTTATTTAAATAAAAAATAAAATAAATATTAAAAAACTAAAAGTTTATCAAAAATAAAAAATAAAAAAATAAAATGTCCTTAGTTTTATTTAAATTAACAACAAAATAAACAAAACAAAAATCGCAATTTTTTGCACAAAAACACCCGATTCTAGTGGAACCTGTTCTAGAATTGGTAAACTGTAAACCTGTTCACAGAATTGTTCTGGGTATTATTCCAACGTGTTTTTTATCTGGTTGTAACTTTTTTTTTATAAGTAAAGCGGTTTGAAAAACTAAATGCTATTATGCCTTAAATTTAAAATACATAGATATTTTCCTTTTTAATTTTATAAAATTCGTTGATATATTTTCAATATCCGACAACCAATTTTTTTTAAATGGTATTCATTGACAATTACCATTTACCATTTATGTTATGGTAGTTAAAAATCAGAAATTTTAAAAAAATAAAAATTCCATTTTAAGGCCGATATCAAAAAATAAATGCACATAGTAACTTACTCAAAGGCATACAAAATATAAATTAAAGACTGCTCGATATGTACATTTTTTATTTCTTCAGATAACTACAGCCAACACTTTGAAATTTAGTTGCGCAAAACATTATTTTTTTCTGAACTTTATTTTAGGAGATATACTTAATTGAAGTTAAAAAAATGTGATTCCTTATTTAATTGGCAGGCAGTGTATCTTTTTAAACCTGCCTTTAAAATATCGAGTAAAACACAAAGTATGCATAGATTAAAAAGTTTTTTAATTGCATTTAATTCGCTGATATATTTGTCACATCTAACCACAAAAAATCTTTAAATTATGTTAATAAACAAAAAGTAGCAGATTTTAATTTGATAACTATAAAATATATTTTTCAGTGACAAAAATACAGACCCAAAAATGTTAAAAGTTGCACTAAATTCAAACGCGTAATTATTTTTAACTTGATACATTTTCACCGATTTCAATTAGCGTCTTGGGTGTCCTTCAACTATTTATGAAATATTAAAGACACCGCGATCTCAGATCATAAACACTTTTTATGCATTTTTTTTTAAACCAATTTTTTTCTTAACTGAAACAGAAAATATATAATTATTCTAAATATAATTTCACATAAAATGTAAAAAATGCCAATATAAAATACGTACAACTTTAGATCGATTATATATAAATATTTATAAAGAAAGCTTTTTGATTACGCGATACTTATTGAAATAACGCTGCGAGTTTTTCACCCCAAGTTTCTATTGAGGGCATATTAACGAGATGTATCTGAAACAATTCATAGTCACAAGCATAATAAACCTCGATTATTTTTCAATACTCAAAAAATATTAAAAATTACTGAAAAATTTTTAAATTTAACCCGGTTCAAAAACAAGTGTTTGAAGTGTATATTAGAAGAATTGGAACATATGTTAAAATCCGACAAAAATCAAAAGAAAAAAATGTTATTTTCAAACAGCTTTTTTGGTTTTTTAAATTTGACTGCTTGTCGATACTACATGGAACCATTTCTGGTTTTGAACTTTTTTGTTTTACTCCGGAATTAAATTAATTAAAAACATCTTCCATTAAATGTGTTACGAAAACCGGCTATATGATATCCTCCAATATTGTGTACGAGCACAAAAATTCGGGAAGGGGACTTATACTGTGACCAATTTTATTAAATGTAAAATAAAATATACAAATACAGAATAATGCGTTGATACTAACATCTAGATGATTTTATGCACTTTAGGGTGATTCCTGGAAGTGGATTTATATGGGAGCTATTATCAATTGTGAACCGATCACCTTCGCGCTGAATTTCATTGAAAAACTCTTACTTTTAAGACATTTTGGAGTGTTTAAATTCTATTCCAGGGGACATTTGTATGTGGCTAGATGAAATAATGGACCGATCAAAACCAATTCCAATAGGCTTCGTCCTTGTATCATAAGAGTCTCACGTGCCAAATTTCATTGAATTATCTTTAAAATTACGACCCGTACTTTGTGCACAATATTTACATGGACAGCCAGCCATACGGACGGACGGACATCGTTAGATCAATTTAAAAAGTGATTCCGAGGCGACTGATATACTTCAGTCGTCTTAGATGGTTGGGGTTGGTAGTGTGCCAAAAAATATATTTTCTTTTATACACTATATACCTATCTTTATAACAGGTCACATGTACCAGTATTTTTTTTATCCATTTGAGACTTTTAATGAAAAATTTATTTTCTCATTTGTAGAAAACCGAGATTTCTTAAATTCAAATAAACTAATTTTGAATTGAAATATTTTTAATTAATATTAATTTCATAAATTCACAAATCGGTCTTCTAAATAAATAGTTTTTGTAATTTTTTTAAATAATTCTCTTTAAAGAATATTTTATTCAAATATAGTATTTAAATTATTTAAGATCTTCCATAAATTATGTTTAAATTTAAAATTTTAAAAAGGATTAAAACAGAGGTGAATAGTTATTTAGTTGACAAGCAACGCTACGCTTACGAAATATTAACTACTAGTATTAACTACTTAAGTAGTATTAACATTTTATGAGGAATTATATAATTATATTTTATATAATTCATAAAGTTTACATAAGAGGACCTTTATCTCAAGTATTTATAAAAGCAGGTTAAATAATAAAGTAGGATCATACTGGACAAATATTTGATAAAATAGTCATGAAAACTAAAATCGATTTAAATTTTTCTTTAGGCGAAGTTAAACACCTCTATAAAAATATTATTTAACTCAAAGAATTTAAATAAATTTAAAATACTCAAGACAAGATAGAAAATTATTAGTACACATTTATACAGAAATATTTTGATTTGATAAATAATAGATTTATGTATATATAAAAGTATATCCTTTCTACTTATAAACCACTAGTATTCCCAAGTTTAATAGGATTATTTTAAAACAATATTCATACACAAGTATTTGCTTCAGTTTTCGTAAAATGTGTGTCATAATTTGAAAAGTTCGCAGTGATTGATTACTACTAAATTGCCTGTTGAACATTAGCTCGTTATAGTTTATATGATAAATTTCAATATTTACGACACATTTAAATTATAAAATAAATAAATATACGAATAAAAACAAAAAATAAACATAATAATTGAAATTTGCAGACTACATAATGAGCATGATAAGGCAAAATATTTTATTTTTATGTAGATAGACAGATGAAAAAAAAAAATTAAAAAGAAAATCTTGAACAGATGGGTTCACTTCCGTAAATCGTAAATACGTTAGATTATGTATATGCTTTTGTTTTTGTTATTTCTAAGGCTTTTAAAAAGAAGATATAAAGATTTTTTTATTTTAAAATTTATATTAGCAATTTTTTATTATATTTTTAACTATAAAACAATAACTATTAACATATTTTAAGAAATTATTGATGTTTGCCTTGATTCAAGTTTTGCACATGGGGTCAATAACATATAAATGTTCATTTTATTAGCACAACATTTTGGAAATAATTTTTGTTAAGGAAATGTAAAAAGAAATAATGCAAATCTATGTTACAAAGTTAACACTGAAAAAAATATTTTCTAAAAAATGTCAATTTAATTATTAAAAATATTTCTAGACGTGCATACAAAGTATTAATACTTTTCAAAAATAAAATATTATGTATTTTATTAGAATGTAAAAAAATCCGATGGAAAATATTTAAGTTATTCAAACGGCAATAAACATATTTCATATTTAATTTTGTTTTTATTTTTCCTTCCATGTTTTTCTGTTTTAGAGAAAACTTTTTATAATTTAATTTTTTATGTAGAAAAATATTATTGATACATATGAAAATCAAATGCTCTTGAATAATTTGAAAAAATTAAAAATACCACTTGTATTTCAAAAAAAGTAGTTTCTGAAAATCACACAACTTATGCTTAGACAATAAAATTGTATTATGACATTAGAATTTTTGTCAAATCTTAATACAAAATATTTTCGTGTAGAAGTACCTTAATCAGAATTTTAAAATTATTTCAAATATTTTTCTAATTAAATAATTTAATTAAAATCAAAGTAATCTAACAAATTAAATTTAAATTTTACATATAAAAATCCACAATCCAATTTCAATTACGAATAATACATATTCAATTTATTTTATTAATTAAAATTCAATCTGTGAAAAAACTGTATATTCAATCAAACAAATTATCCTTTATTTTTATTTATATTTGATTAATTTATTAACTGACATAATAAAAAAAAATAATTGAAAGCCGACAAATTGTTTTAGTTTTAGTAACAAATATTAGAAAACTTTAATCTTGAACAATTGATTAATTGATACAATTAAAAAAATATGGTCTATTAAAAAATTATTTTTCTGTGTATTTAGTAGGCAATATCACTTATCTCAAGCTACACACAGGAAAAAGTCACCAATGATCTTATATATTTAATTCATTTAATTAAAAATTTTATTTAATTCATTCAATTAAAAACTTTTTTAAATTTGCACCTCTCACCAAAATTATTATAACAATTACTAAAAACTGTAAAAAATAAAAAGCAGAAACATTTTCCCAATTAAAAAATTCATCAAATCAATCAAGTAGGAGATTGTATGAAATAAAAATTTACTTAACTTTTATTCTTATTTTATATATATAAAATAAAAATATATATATTTACTTATTTTATATTTACATCTCTGTTGATTGAAAAATGTAAGGTAATAATTTTTTCTGAGCACCAATATATTTCATTTTAAAGCTTTTATTAAATAGTTAGTTTTAGTTAGTTAGTTAGTTTTCAATTCCAATGAAAGAATCCTCTAAATATTTTCAATATCAAGAAAAATAACTAAAAATATACGCAGTGTTGCCATTTTAGCTTTTTTAAGGCTAAATCTAGCCTTTTATTTCGATTTTAGCTTCAAAATTTTCGTTTTAGCTAATAGCTTTTTTCAGATTTTTTTATTCTAAAAATTGTCTTAAAAAGGCTAAAATTTTAATATTTTAACAAAAAAGAATGTAATTTTTTATTTACTTTTACTATTTTATTTTTACAGAATCATCCATTCAAGTTTTTATGTTATAATTAGCATAAAAATCGAAATTATTATATTTTACAAAAATTTTCGGCACTTCATTCTTCAAAACAAATATAACTAACCTATTGTATGAACTTAATAATTATTATAATTATTTTCTTTTTTTTTTAATATACTTCATACCATAAAAATTAAGGCCTCTCCACGAAAAAAAAAATATAAAACATAATATTACTTGGCAACCATAAACCAAATCGATGCCATTTTTTAGCAAAATTTATCAGTGTTAACAAACTTTTAGTTTTTAACTTTAAGGGTGCAAGAAAAATATCTCAAGGTATAGTAAACTCAAGGTATAGTAAAGTACTTTGGGATGTAAAGGTTTTAAAAAATTCAGTTATGTAGGTTATGTGTCCATACAGAGAAGGGGTCTGTATAAAATATATATATCAAACATTTTTAAATTTCTCAAAAATTGTAAATTTTTTTTTTTGAGAAGTTTAGCTGTCTCTTGGTAGTTGTACTAATAAAATCCTAAATTTGGAAAAATTTGTATAGAGGTCTAAAACATTTATTCAACAACACGATGGTTCTGTGCTATTTTAACCAAATTTTGTCACCATCCACTATGCAAAAACACAGTTGAACTGTACGGTGCAAATATTATACATTATTTGCTACAAAAGAAATTCTTTAAAGTGACCGAAGATCTGCCAAACTGAGAGATATTGGGCGCTGATGAAAAGATCATTAAAGAAAAACATAGATTTCACAAAGCTGCCAATATTTTCGGAATAAGTGGCGAAGAGTCCGCTCCAATGTGGGGTATAAGATAATGGTCTGAAAATTTTATGAAAGCTAATCACAATAACACAATTTTTTCTTTTATTTTTAATGTAAATATATTACAATTTAATTAATTAAAATTTTAGTTGAGATTTAAATGCAGGATATCATTTTATGATAACAAATTCAGAGAAAAAATTTTTACGGCCACGAAGAAAATATAATTTAAAAAAAATTCTTATAAAAGTGAAAATCACCAAAAATAAAATATAAAAGTTATTAATCAAAAAGGAATTATGATTCAAAAATTACAAATTACTTCGAAACATTCGGTTATTCGTCTTATGAAAAGTAATCCAAATTTGTATGGGAATTTTGTGGGCGACTTTTCATTGGGTCTAACTAACAGTGGTTCCATATTTTATGAATTTATTAAAATATATCTTCAAAAAACAAAAAAACAAATTATATGTATCTACAACTAATGAGAACAAAAAAATAGTATCTTTTTTCTGACCTTTTTTTCTGGGCATTTAGCCTTTTATAATCTTTTATAAAATACAATTTAGCCTCTTTTTTTTCTCACCTCCTGGCAATACTGAATATTCGACATAATGCACTTCCGCTAACTAGTTGCAGTAGCAGTTATAGAGAAGAAAAAAGTTTTTTCTTTTTTTAATATAAGTATACATACAAAGTTTATGTGTCCATAGATTTCAAATTTCCATGTATGTTAAAATGCAGAATAATAGTAACTTTTATTCTTTCTTATATTGAAAAAAAATGTATTTTGCTTGGCCTAATTGGTTACAGAATGCCTTACAATAAAAGTTTTCTAGAGCACAATGATGAAAAAATGAATGTATTAAAAAATCTGGAGCATGAAATATTAAGTCAATCCAAAATGTTTTTAAATTAATTTTAAATGTAGGTTACCTTGGTCAAAATTAAAACTAATCAATATTAGGACTAAAATAAGAATTTTAAAAGATCAGTCTTATCTTTAAAAATTTTTGTTTAAAATTACAACACATTATTTGAAAATTCCATATAATTTCTTGAATTTTACAAAGAGAACTTTTTTTTGTGAATTCAATAAACCAAATTGATTTTTTTATTTTAAACAAAAAATGTTTTGCTCTTTAATCCTTCTGCACATTCTTTTTGCTTTAATAAACATTTTTTATAATTTTAAAATTAAGTTCGAATATTCGAACAATGCTTAAATATTTATTTATAAAATGTTTTATACAAACCTGAAAATTAACTCCAAATTACAATAAAATTTTATTAAAAATTTGCATGTTCGAAAATAAAGGAACATGTTAAAAAATTTAATTTAAAAAAACCAAAAGCATATCGAGGACCTATATTCAAAACCTTCCATCTCGAAAAACACAACTTTTCAGGAGAGCAAAAAAACTATTTAATTCTTTTCTTTTGCAAGTATTCAAAAAATCTTCTTTTGTTTTTAACATTTCACAATATTGGCAACTTTAAAGAGAGATAGATGGTTTTGCATTGTAAAAAATACATTTAATTACCACCTAATGTATGATTTTTAAAGTTTTTAAACTAATTAGTAATTTAAAAAACCAACATAATTCAAATAGGTTACTTTATTCTGGGGTAGCTTAAATAAAAAACTATTAAAGCAAAAGTTTCAAATTTGTGTGAGAATAATTTGCTTATCAAGAATCATAACTAATATGAAAATAGGGCGGATAGAACTAGTGGAAGTGTTAGCCACAAGATAAATCTTAACTATCGCATATCTATAAAACAACTACAGAGAGTTCCACGATTGATATGAAAATAGGTAGGGTAACATGTAACATTACAGGGGGTAGTAGCGCCTATACAAAAAAATATTGTATATCTAAAGAATTATTTAACCGATTTTAATTTTTTGCCCAGATTCATATTCAACATGAAAAAATTAGTCAGAATTGGTTATGTTATATTTAAATTGTCCAAAAAAATAAAATAATTACTCAAAGAGATAAAAATAAAACATTTATTTTTTAATGCTATATTTACATATAGAGGTTTTTTTGAAAACGAGTCGTTTTCTTAAAAAATACATACAAATTGATTTGTTTTTTCATATATTTCAAAGCCAGAAAACATCTCGATTCGAATTGTTTAAAATATACTAAATTCCCGTACAAGGAAGAAAATTTTTGGTATTTTTAGTACATAGAAATTTGTTGAAAAAAAGAATTTGTGAAAACTGTCATACGGTTTAAAAACAAACAATTAAAAATTATGAATGAAATTTATATGTGTTCATAAATTTTATTTGTTTTAAAAGTTCATTTTTTAAAATAGAAAGTGTTTGTGTGCGAAATTTTTATTTCAATTAAAAATTTTTGAAAATATATAAAAAATATGAAAAACAAGACAAATGGAAAAACTCAATAAAATAATACGTGAACAGTGATGTTTAAACTCATTAATTTTTTCGAAAACAATGCAAAAAAGTGTGTGTGAACATAATATAAGATAGGGGAATAAAAAAACGTTAGAAAAATTATGAATTTACATTTGAAATGTAAAGTTTCATGAAAACTTTAAGAGATCGAGGGTTTTGAATATAGAACCTTTGTATGTAATACTTAATAGAACATTTTGTGGCAGAAACTGATTAATTTTTTAAATTAAAAAATTCTCCTCTCTAAAAGCACAAATTGTTGAAAATGTTGCATTTCAATAAAGCTTTTATCATCTTCGTATTATAGATTAATTAAGAACTACTTTGTAATGGTTCTTAAAATTTCGAAATTCAGTTTATATTTTCGAAAAACAGATTGAAATCATATAAGCTTGAAAATTAAATAAAAACTGATATAATTTTTAATTTCCGTAAAAAAAAAATCTATGTTCGAAAACCAAAAAGCATGGAAAAATTTTGTTTATCATAGTAGATATTATCATTTATTAGGGGTTTTTAAAATCTCGAAATTAAGTTAAAATTTTTGAACTTTAATTAAAAATGTGTAAATTATTTATTTAGAAAAATTAATTCTTGTCATATAAACTTCAAAATTAAGTAAAATCTGAAAAATAAAAATTAAATTTTATTAATAAATTATATGTTCGAAAATTTAAAATTTGCAGAAAAATTTTGAATTTCGAAAAATATTTTATAATTTTCGTATTAAAAGTCATTTATAGATTACTTTATAGGTGTTTCTAAAATTTTCAAGTTTGGTTAAAATTATAAATATTACTTTAAAATGATATAATTATATTTTCTATTAAAAAAAAAATAGATTTTTATTACATAAACTTTAATACTAAATCAAAATTGATAAAACTTTTCAAATTTCTTAACAAATTCTATATTCGGAAATCAAAAGACCTATAAAAATGTTGGATTTCATTATTATGAAATTATGGATCAATTAGGAAACATTTTGTACTGGTTTTTATATATTCGAAAATAAGTTCGAATTTTCGAACATTGTTAAAAAAATGTTAAAATTACATTTTTTGATTAAAAAAAAAATGATTTTTATTATACAAGCTTAAAAGTTTATCAAAAACTAATAAATTTTGTTAAAAAAAAGTTCTATGTACAAAAATTAAAAATTGTGAAGCAAAGTTTAAATTTAAAAAAAAATGTTTGTTATTTTCCTTATAGCATATTTACATATGCACGAAATAAATATGATTTTACTCATAATCTATACTTAATTTCATAACATTTTAATTAGATTTTTCATACAAATCAAACTTTAGTGAAATGAAATTTTACCAAAATCTTATAAAGTTTAATTAGATTTTGAAAAATATCATCATATAACATTATTTTTCTTTGAGTGTGTTAGATAAATGCAATTATAAGCTAAGTAGAAATTATATTATTTTGGCAATAGTACAATTTAAATATTTGGTTGTTTTATAAAATGTTCAAATTAAAAACGAAAAATGCGTAATTTAAACAAATAAATGAAAGAATATAAATTTTATTTAATAATTTCTAATTGTAAAATCCTACATACATTTGGAAGAAATCTTCCGTAGAAGATATTTACGCAATATCTTCTTTTTGTTATTTGAAAGAAAAATCATCAAAGCAATATTTTTCTGATATTGTATTTTTATCAGTTTGAAGAAAATTAGTCAATAAACAACAAAAAATAAATAATTTTTTTTTTGCCATTTGCATAGTATATTTTATCTTTAAAATATCGTCCTTTTCTCAGTAAGGTAATTATCATCTCTGCAATAAATTAATGATGTTCCATTGAAATCGTCGGGAAGAATTTAATGCAATACTTTTATTTTTCAGTCACAATTTTATCGAAAAATTATAAAAAAATTAAAAACATTTGAACGAGACTTCATGTTATATGTAAATGTGCTATTAAATAAAACCCATATAAACTTTCAAGGGAAAATTACATACATATATGAAACAAAATACTAGATATTTAATACCTCTATCTAAATTAATAATGTAGGGTATATTTGCAAATAAAACAATACTTTAACAATATTCTTATTGTAATTTATTATAAAATAGTACACAATGTACTCATAGTTTTATATAGTTTTACAATATACCTACTATATAAGTAAATCATACATGTATTTTTTTACATTTTATCTCAATATTGATCGTCAACATCGTCATCATCATTGTCATGGTACTTACATTCAACAATATTGGACACTTTGGTCATTGTTGTAAGAGTGGCGATTGTAATGTAAGTAAGTTCATTACTCCGAGTGTGTGTTAAAAACAGAGACAATATATCCTGAAGAAAGTGTATGACAACTAATAGCAGTCTTTTAACTATAGATTGTCTCTACAGACTTTGCAATTCTTTTACGTTTTGTTAAGATTCTTTTCTATATACACATATACTTATACATGTATGCATCATTTATATACGTAAGTGTGTATACCAACTGTTACTGCTTCAATCTTGTACTCCTTTCAATTTTTCAGACAACATACACGTTTTTGCTGCCATTTAAAGGATTTAATAGAGAAAATGTCTACTAAAGTTTCAAAAACATTTAAAAAAATGAAACGAAAAATAAAATCTAGTTTTGGAAATATAGCTTTAATACATACTCACTGTAATTACAATCATACAAAGCAAAATATAAATTTTTCTCTTAACCAACTTAAATGATATGTTGAGCTACAAATGAAATGACATTTGTCTTATTAAAATTTTTTTCATATTAATCATATACTTATTTTTGTCGTGTAACAGTACAATTTTCTACAAAATATTTATATTTGTATTTATTTTTGCCTCACAAATTTTCCAATTTGTTGCAGACAATTTTGTTTTGGTTTCACTAATGTGTTAAATTTTCATTTATGTACTCTACACTTGATCATAAAAATATCACCAAATAATTTTTACAAAAGAAAAAACTACTTCAGACACTATAATAACTTATACCTAGAACTCGGTTAATATTGAACATTGAAAGACCGCATAATCATTAGAAAAAATATTTTAAGGATATAAGAGATTTAACACAATCAAATATACCAATCTCCTTTTTTGTAAAGTGATTAATTAAAAAAGAACGCAGTGTTCACCGTAATGAACCAAATGTATAAATTTAAAAATTTAACATTGTAGGGTATTGAAGATTCTTAATATTTTTTTAAAATTTTAAAACAATATATAACAATACAAATGCCTACTTGCATGCATTTGTATAAATATGTATGTATCAGAGCTGTAAATGAATCATTTATTTTTAAATTAACTCGCGAATCATTCATGCACTGAATTAGCAAATTTTGAATTAATTATTTTCACGCAAAAAATGAATTGAATGAAATTTGAGTCAATTCAAATGAATTTAGTAAAAATGAATTGCAATTCATTTCCAATTGAAATGAATTTCTCAAATGAATTGCAATTCATTTCCAATTCAAATAAATTTGTAGAATGAATTAGAAAAAAGAATTAGCAATTAATTTCCAACTCATTTGTAAATATACAGGAAGCATCACTCTCGTTTTGTTATTCAACTAATTTTTTATATAAAAGACAGCAAGCATTACTCTCGTTTTGTATATCACCTAGTATAGTTCAAAGACAAAATATTCTTAGATATGAAATTCCCATGTTATACTAGAATTGTCAGGTAGCGGCAGAATAGGAATTGAATTCTTAGGTATCGGAGAAAATCCTATCAAAATGGGAAAATTATGTTCATTTGCTAAAAGAAACTTAAATTTTTATTTTTATCAAATAATGTGAAAATATTATTAAAGGTGTGGACAAGGAAAAGGCTTTTCAATTTTTGTACTGAATATTTTCATTTTGGTAGGAGAAATTTCCATTTTTTATTCCCCCTAGATCTGCTCTTGAATTTGATTGATTACAACTCGTTTTTGATTTCATTTATTTGAATTGCAATTCATTGTTCTAATTCATTTGAATGAATTCATAATCAATACAATTCAAATGAATTGGAAATTAATTGCAATTCACTTTAACAAATTCATTTGAATTGGAAACGAATTGCAATTAATTTCTGCCTAATTCGTTTGAATTGATTCAAACTTCATTCAATTCTTTTTTGTTGTGAAATGAATTAATTCAAAGTTTAGCTAATTCGTAACGAATTAAAATCAAAAAAGAATGATTCATTTACAGCTCTGGTATGTATAATAATATTTGTTCATTACGTATGCGTCCATATTAATATGCCAGCATAAGTTTTTGTCAACAATTATTATTATTACTTTTTTTTAATTTCTCGAAATTAAATTAACAGAAAACATGTGTGAAAATCTTCCTTTCTTTTCTTCCAACAACAAGTATGTATACATCTTGCACTTCTTGCACTGCCCTACCACGACTTTTGAGTGCATGTACAAATCGTTGAAATAATGCCAAATTGAAATAATTTCAATGCATTTCTTTTGCTCGTACACAAATGATTCACAAAAGGACAAAAACATTTGAAAATAATAAAAATACTTTTCATTTATTACCAGATTTAGACAATATGAATAAGATTGGCATTGTCTCGCATTGTTTTCGAAACATTTTAATGTAATATTTATGTTGGTACTTGTATATAAATAAAATTAAATTATTTATTAATGTCTACTATTTCATTCATTTGAATTAATTGAAACTATAAATATGAAAGAAATAAAATAAAATAAAATTTTCTTTAGATTTCTTACAAGAATATTTGTGACAATTTAATTATACAAAACTTTGGCCATTTGAGCACTATTTTGATCATATGAAAAAGTGAATAATATTCCAAACGCCTCTATTTTGTACAAAATAAATATTTAAAATCAATTATTATTAAGAAACAGTTTTAACAAGTAGTAGAAATGTTCTATAATTTGCCAAGATGTATATCTAATAGGGTATCCATTTGAATAATGTACGTTTGTATGAATCAAACAATTTGATACGAACTTCATACTACTAAGGTCAATATTATATAAAATTATATGAAATTCAAAAAGTAACAATGAAAAAGTACTACAAAGTGCCCACTTATGGATTTTCACTCATTTAGTTTACTATTATAGAAAATTCGTAAAGTACCATTATAGAATCGAAAAAGTGCCAAAATTTAAATTTTTAATTAAATTTAATTAATTTAAATTTTAACTTCAGAGTATACGAAATACAGAAAGTACCATTAAAGGAACAAGAAAGTACCAGTAAGTCCTGTTTATTGAAATTAATTGTTCGAAGAATTTAAAAGTTCGACTTTTCGAATAACGAATAATTCAAATATTTTGATTCGAATAATTTTCGATTTCAATATTATATTTACTTCTTTTTTATTATGTTTAACGTTTTGTATAAATATGTATATAATAATTAAGAACTATTTTATTTTTAATTTTTTAATTTCAATATTTGCTTGTTATTTACACAACTGAAGTATGGAATTATGCTGATAATTTTTATTTTAAAAAGAAAAAGTTTTTATTTCAGAAATCCGCCAAATTATTGAAAATAAAGGACGCTATTCAATAACAGTAGATGAGCGATCAGATAACTTTTTTTTATAAATACATAAACGTTGCACAAAGAAGTTATAATTCTGTAAGGCAAATCGTTTAAGAAATTTCGAACTTAAACAATTAAAAATAAAATAACTGCTTCTAGTACTTGTTATTTAGTTAAAAAAAAACTCAATGATTTCGGAATCTACATAGAAACCTAAATTATTCTATAAGTGTTATTAATTCTAATCATCATGTTTTGCATCAAGAAAGACCAACACATGGTATTAAACATCGATGAACATCTTTATTTAACATTTCTGAAAATTTATAAATGTGTCAATCATGTATTATCTAATTACAAATGGTTCACACTCTCGGATAGTGACACACAACTTTTAAAAGACTTTTGTAACACTTTGAAGTTACTTAATGTTGCCATTAAAGAATTAATAAAGATTCGGTAACATTAGTTGAATTTGTAGGTATTACACTACTTTTAATAAAAAAATTAGAAAAGGTAAATGACTCTTTTTCTAAAGAATTGGTCACAAAATTAAAACATCTTGTCCATGAAAAACGTTTAAAAGTTTTAAATACTCTTATATAATATTTAAATTCTGTAACATACCCAACCAGCTTCAACTATTTAAGTTATAGCTCTAAAACAGAAACGAAAGAATTTGAAAATGAGATATTTGGAAGATTATTGGGAAGAGAAACTGTGAGAAATGAATCGCATGAACCTATATGGATTGAGGAGTTTTTTGAAACATCTACTGTCGATTTGCTATCCGAGCTGAATACAATAATTAAAAGTATACAAAATTTAAAAAATTCAAGAAAATACTATAATACTATTGTGGTGGATTTTTTTATATATAGACAAAACGAAGAAGGGAACGGTTAAGTTGATAATGCACTTTTAACAATTTCGCCAACTTAAACAATCAGCGAAAGAGCTTTTTCAAAATAAAATTTTAAATATTATTTTAGGTCATTTCCTAAAATATATATATTTTTTGCAAAATCGATAACTATTTAAAAGGATTGTTAATATAATTTTCTTTTTTGTTTTTGTATTTGGGACACACAATGTACACTGCCTGCCACTTGAATAAGGAATCACATTTTTTTAAATTTAATTGAGTGTATCTCCTAAACTAAAGTTCAGAAAAAATAATTTTTTGCGCAACCAAATTTCAAAGTGTTGGCTTTAGTTTCCTGAAGAAATAAAAGATATACATATTTTGTTATACTAAAATTATGCACTTATTTAAAGACATGTATTTCTGTGATACTATTTCGTGTGTCACTTGAATAAGGAATTCTTTTAATATTAATCAAGAAGGCTATGATTTGAATTTCTTTAAATATAAACGGCTAGAGAATTTTTAATTTAATAGTTTTCAAATAGTTTTTATTCAAAATGAGGCGTGGTAAGGCTCTTAATAACCCTGAAAAATGGGATATCGTCAATTTATTGCGGAGGTGATAATTACTTTACTGAAAAAGGGCGATATTTTGAGGATAAAAATAATAAAAAAATTAAAATTTTATATATTGTTTGTTGTTCATTGCCTAATTTTCTTTAAGCTGATAAAAATACTATATTAGAAAATTATTGCTTTGATGATTTTCGTCTAAATAATAAAAAGAAGATATTACGTAAATTTCTTCAAGGAAAATATCCTCCAAATGTTTAAAGGTTACTATTTTATTTATTTGAATTTTTTATGAAAATATTTAAAATGTATTCATACATTTTAAATATTTTTTTATTCAATAAAATTGTTGCTGTTTAGAATTTTTTTCATGATATAAAAAGTTAATATAATTTTCATTTTTTGTAATAAATATCACAAATGATATTTATATTTTTCATTTCGTTCAAAATGGAAAAAAGAAAAAAAATAAACTATTTATTTCCATTTCCTGAAAAGTTGTAAGTTAAATAGATAATGTTTACATAGAACACCACGGTGGGACGCAGACGAGTGCTGATAACGGTCGTGGCGGACTAGAAAATGCTTTCCATTGCGCCGAGTGTCCCATAAATCTTTTACAATGTATTCTTCTACAATTATTCAATGAACTTAAGCCAAAAATACAAAAATTCTAAAAAAAGCATGATTGATTTTATTATTTTTTGAACACATAAGAATTATTTTTCGATTGAAATAAAAGTAAAAAGTTATTTTTTTAGTACTAAAATCCGGTCTTTGGTTTTGAAAGCTTAACAAAATTCAACATTTATATTTTATATTTTGAATTATGATTGCCAAAATTCCTTATTCGAATTATTCGTTTTATTTGAACAATTAAAATATCGAATAATTTGGATACCCTAATATCTACTATCAATATTTGTTTTTAATGACTTTTTGTTTAATTAGTGGCATATATACAAAGTCAAACTAAAGGGCATATATCCATAATTTAAATAATATAATTAGATAAACTGTTACATGATTTTAATAATAATTTCAGCGTATTTATTACAAAAAAAAAAAAAAAAAAAGAAGGAAATAAAATATAGTTGTTCAATTCCGATCATTTGATATCCTACACCATGCATTTTTAAATATTTTCGGAGGGGATTTTTCATAGGGTCTATTGTGAATTGTCGACCGGTTATTATAAGATTTTATGATGAATTTTATGCAAAACATATGTACATGTAATATTATCGTAATATTACCATTTATATTACCGAAAGTAGGTCTTATGTGGGAGCTATTGTAAATTATAAACCGACTGTGATGAAACTTTGCACTAGGTTTTCTATTTATGTAAAACTTATTGGCGTAAAATATTAGTGTTATTAAGCATGGTCTCTAACCCATACTCCTATTCATCGGTAAACACGAATACTAGGTAATAGTCACAAGATTTAGTGACCTTGTTAGATGCGTACTGATGAGCTGAATATGAAAAAAACATTTTAAAGATTTTTAAAATTCATCTTCAGTTCCCTACTAGTGATAGAAAATCTTAAATCTGGTACATTTTGACCAAAAATAGTTTCGAGTATGTTTTCGAAATAAGTTTCAAAAAATCATAATATTTAAATTTTATTTTGAAAATTTCTCAATTAGATGTTGCTTCTCTAGAGGACTTTTTAGTGCACTCTGAAAGTATTTTGTTTTGGAGCACAATTACCACAAAACAACTTTTCAATATTTTACCCACAAAATGAACAAAAGTATGAAAAACTCGAAACATTTTTTGGACATATCGATTTAAAAATTTTCATTTAATACTTTTCCTGTATTCTACTCATTAAAACGCATCATTTGAGTGGTCTTCTTACTAATTTTTTTCAATGGGATCCTCTACTATAGTACATACATATTATGACTTTTGCAATTTTTGGTCATCAGGGTACAATAAATTGCATTTCAAAGTGTTTGTGTTTGGAATAACAAATTTCTTATTAGTTAGACTTATGTTGTTTTATTTTTACTAGTCTCATGCTAATTTTTGTAATTTGATTTGTGCGGCCTTCAGAATATTCTCCACAATATTGGAAATTTTTGCTCATTTCTTTATTCCTTTTTTTTCAGGAACTCCTCCTCAGCTAAAACTGCTCTTGTAGCTTCACATTCAAACGTACAGTGGGGACTTTTGAAAAATAAATGGTAATAAATCTGAATGTTTTAAACGGCTAAGCCGATTCTGATGAAACTTGGAGCACCAATAGAAGAAAAACTAGACTTGCAGAATATTGTTTTTGTACTGTATAACTTAAGCACTGTGGGCTGTACAGTGGGCCAAATTTGACCAAGTTGAAAAATAAATCGGAGCTTGTAACTTTTACAAATATAAACCGATTTTAAATATTTTTACATTTTTGAATTCCACTAAGCAAGAAAGTAAAATATTCTTATTGTACTACATTATCTTTTATGGTTTAAACGATATTTGACCTCAAAAATTGAATTATCCATTTTTTGCTTTGACTTTTTGCGTTTTTTTCCCTTTAACTTTTTAAATAAAAATTCCAAAATTTTTTAAAAAATATGTTAAAAATCTACATAATTTTCTAAGTTATGCTGAAAGAATTTGATAAAAAAAAAAAAAATTTTCAAATTCCAAATTTCAAAAAAAGTCTAAAAATTGCAAATTTTTGCCAAAAAAGTAATTTTATGTATTTAAATTTGTTAAAAAATGTTTGTGAAATAATTTCAACATTTTCTATGAAATATGAAAGACAAGACCTTAACGAAGCGCGTAAGTGTAATTTTGTAAGACTTTGCTTGTGCACACTACATCTAGTAGTAGTCGAAAATGATCAATTTTGAACAATAGTTCAAATTTTTGAGTCAGTAAAAAATTTCAGTTGTTGATTTCGACACGTTTTAGAATTAGATAAAATAGTATGATATGTTTACTTAAGTTTTTGCAAAAAATTATAATAACTAGTTATATGAAGCAATTTTGTGAAAAATTCCATATTTTCAATAATACAAAATTCAACCTTAAAAAATATATAGTAAGCTTATAGGAATTTCTTTGATATTGATATTTCTGAAATCCTCATTAATTACTTTATAATGTGTACAAAAATTGTTTTGATACCTATAAATATTTCGAAATATTCAGACACAAAGTTAAAAAATATGTTCCCGTAAATATAATTTGCACTGGGCAATGCTTTTTACATGTTTTTGCATTAGAATACGTCTTTTCAAAATTATGTAAACATTTTGAGTTTTGTAAGGTTTTAATAATTTTTACAGTAAATTTATTACATAACTTTACTTAAATAAAGTTTTTTTTATCAGGCTTTTAGTTTATGAGATATTGAAGTTTTACAATTTAAGTGCATAACAATAATCTGAATCCCGAGTCAAACAATCATCACTAAAATGTAATTTTCTAACCTGAGGGGAATTTGGAAAAGGAGATACAGTCGCATCTTCAGGATCGACTGGTTTAACTTTTATAAAATTATTGAAAGATTCTTCATTATTTTTGCAAAAAATAACAACTAGTACGTAAAAATGTTATATATGCCTTTCTTCATTTTTTTTTTTTTTTATTTTCGATAAATATTTATTATAATCAATTGCTTCAAAATTACCCCCATATTAAAGTGCAATAAACTCTTTAATGTATATATGTCTAAAATCCACTAAATTGAATATGAAAACAATTCAAAATAACTTAAACAAACCCACAAAAAATACCAGCCAACTCATATTAAATATAAAAATATTTAACACTAGAAAAAATATCAGTTAGGAACTAATGTGCAAAGTATACTGGCATACATATACACTCATACTACATGCGGATACGGAAGTGTTTGTATGTCTGTGAGTATATTGTGATACTATCAAACAAGTATGATAGAAAATATTTCATATATTTATTATATGCAATGTATAAATTTAAAATAAAAAAATATCTAGATATGAATACATATAGATGAGACCACCACATGTATAGAGTTGTATATAAAGTACATGGAACAGTGTATTCCGCAGCAGTAGTGGCTACTACTAGTGTACATTTTGTTTCATATTTTATAACCTACATAAAACAGTTGGATGCACTTACTCGTCTAGAAATGTTAAATATGATTATATTTCAATAAAAAAAAAACAAACATATAACTAAATATGTATACCTATAGTATATAAAATATTTTATCACAAGTAACTATACCTATCCATATAAATATGAAAAAAATACGGTTGCATGTCAGCTTAAAGAATTCAAGGATACGAGGCGGCTAAGAATATAAATACAAAAACAAGATATAATACAGTCGTATTTAGTCTATAATAAAAGGGTTAAAAATACTTTGAAAATATATATTTTTTTTTATTCTTTTGTATTCCTTTTAAGTTTTATTTTACCGCCATATTTTTTTAGTTTTTTACATTAAAATTGTAATTATGCACAGGCAATGAACCCAGTTAAGTGTTATACTTCAATACAACTAACTACATATATAAGGGAACTACCTAAATTTTAATTATAATTTCCATTATAATTTTACACGTTAATTAAATTGAACTGTGTACTTAAAATTTGACTAAATAAAGTGGCTCTAATTTCAAAAATTAGGTTGAATAACACAACTTGTAATAACGTTAATATTTAAAACTACTTACTCGTATTATATATGTACGTATGTATGAATGTATTTATGTATATATGTATGAATGTATGTATGTATATATGTATGAATGTATGTACGTATGTATGTATGTATGTATGTATGCATGTACGTATGTATAAAACAAAGATTTTAGTCCCATATTAAAAATGGAATTCTGTTAAGAAATCAATTGCAAATGAAATATATTTGCATATGTTTGCTGGGTTACATTCCATTCAATATCAGCTCATTAAACCCTTTATTATCCTCAGAACCCCCTTTTCATCATCCCTGTGTATTACCTTTAAACAATTTAAAGAAAAAAATGTTTATTTGTTAAATGCTGGTATTTTCATTAAGTCTAAATAAAAGTAGAAGTAGCAAAAAAAGTTGTTAATACAACTTTTTACATGTTCCCGCGAAAATAAACATTGGTTTAATTCCTATAACAACAAAATCCAAAAACAAACCAAAAGTACGGGAAGCAACAATAACAAATGAAAAACTTTTTATCGATGAAACAAATTGTATTGTACAACAAAGAAACATTAAGTAAATGTGCCATAATCAAGTAAAAGTTTTACTTTAATTTTAAATGCGCTAAAAAATAAGTTTATTATTTTTTTTAAAACTGATAGGAAAAAAAATATTGCAGCATGATTTTATACATCAGAAGGAAAAATTTGAAAAGAAAAAAACAAAAAAAAAAAAAACAACTATGACTTTAATTAAGAAAATGTAGAGTATTGTTGTAAATAAAATTTAAAATTATAGTATTATATTTAGCAGTGTTGCCAGGAGTTGGGAAAAAGAGGCTAAATTAGACTTTTTCAAAAAAGTCTAAATGACCCAAAAAATAAGGGCAGAAAAAAGTTTAATTTAAAAAATTATTTTTGCTTTTTCTCATTTTTGATATATTTTTTTAAATATATCAAATTTTTATTTTTGATATATTTTTTTAAAATATTGTAATAAATATATAAACAAAATATCGAACGGCTGCCAACAAAATGACCCAATATAAAATCGCCCAAAAAATTCAAAATTTTAGTTATATTTAGTATAAAAATTACTATAATTATTTTTGATTAAGGATTCTTAAATTTTTGAGTGATTTTTCCACTTTGTAAATTTTTTTTATTATATTCATAAATAGTTCCTATGGTGAAGGAAGTATATTAAAAAATAATTGTAATAATCGATTTAGTAAGTTCGCCGCAGGCGAATTTTATTTTTTTATTATTTTTATTTTATTATTTTTTTTTTCTTTTGTTAAATATAAATAATGTCAATTTTTTTGTGCAAACAAATTTACAAAACAGCTTAGATATATGATTTTGTAAAAATAAAATTAGCAACAGAAAAATTATTTTCTTCATTGTTCAAATACTAATATTTTAGTCCTTTTAAGGCAATTTTAAGAATCAAAAAAGGCTAAAAGGCAGAAGCTAAAGCGAAATTTTTGAGGCTAAAAGCAAAATAAAAAGGTTAGTTTTAGCCTTTAAAAGCTACACTGGCAACACTGATATTTAGTGCTAACTGAGAAGTTTTGTTCATGATTCATATAGAAACTTTTTGAAATATTGTTTATCAAATATTTTATTATTATTTATTTATAGTATATTTCTGAGAACTTTAAAAAATATTCATGTTATTAGTTGGTTGAAGTTAAAACTATTATAAATATTTAAAGGTCAAAAATATTTGTTTATGTTTGTAGGAAATATTTGCAAACTTAAATAATAACAAAGCTTTTAGATACAAAAAAGTAATAAATTTTTTTATAATATTAATATAATATTTGCTTAGACTTCAGTAATGTATTATTCGAAAGCCTATTTTCAATTATTGTAATTATTAAATGAAATTAATAATAAGTGAATTAAAATTTTAAGAATTCTTACCGTTATTTTTGTCAAAATTATTTTGATACGTACCTAGAGAAAAAAAAACAGAACAGAAACTATTAAAAAATATTCAGATTACTTTATATTTATTTTTATCAATAATATTAATGTAAAATTGGCTAAAAAATAAATAAAACAAATTTGTTTATAATTTTTGTAGAATTTTGATACATCATGGAATTAATAATTTTTTATCCACTTCTTGAACCCATTTATCGTTTCTTAAAAAAATAATATAAATTTTGCAATGTGGAACAGAATAAAAATATTTGAAAATTAAATATATGAATTCTAATCGGCTGCTCCGATTTGTATAAAAAGTTTACTGAGCATAGCACAGTGGTTCAAAAAGCTTTTTTAAAGATATCTGAAAAAAATTTAACATGGCCAGAGCTGGAGGAGCACAGAACCCTAACGGGTCGAGGGGTAGTGGGTTGAGCAACAAATCGTTAAAAATTCATTTATAATGATAAATGACCCAAAAAATAAGGCAAAAAAACTAATATTTTTCTTATTTAAAAACTTATTTTGATTTTTATTTTTATTTATTTTTCATGTTCTCATTAGTTCTTGAGATTTTTTAAAGATATTGTAAATTTAAAAACAAAAAGTAGAACGACTATCAACAAAATTATCAGGTGAAAAATATCCCATAAAATTCTCATACAAATTTGAGATATATTTCATATCAAAAATTACCTACTCAATGTTTTGAAGTGATTTTTCGATTATATTTCGTTATTATAAGAATTTTTCGTTATTATAAGAATTTTTTTATTTTAGGTATATGTATTCATGAACAGTTTCTATGGGTAATGGACTTTCTTAAAAAGTAAAAATTAATCAATTATTAATTCAGTAAGTCTATAAAATGAGCTAAGTTATATTTGATTTGGAGATTGAAGGGCCAAAGGCGAAAATTTTTGTTAGATATAAATAATCTTAATTTTTTGTGCGAATTGATACACAAAAATGCTTAAATCGATGATTCTGTAAAAATGAAATTAGTAAAAGCATATAATAAATTATTTTCTTCTTTGTTAAAATACTAAACTTTTACCCTTTTTAAGGCAATTTAAAGAATCAAAAAAAAAAAAAAAAAAAGGCTAGAAGCTAAAACAAAAATTTTGAGGCTAAAAGCAAAAGGTGTATTTAACAAGGATAAACTGGCAACACTGGTGGGGGTGATTACAAACCAAAAATGATGATAAAAAAGGCAAATTTAAATATATACGTAAGAATTGAAGTATGCTCTTGAAAAACATGAAAAATGATATGCTCAGAATATGCAAAGCTAGCATGAATATGCGTAGCAAAATAGACAAATTCATGCGTTTTCTAATACTAATATTCTTAAATATGCATTTTTATAACTTCAAAATAGCAATTTTTTATAATTATGTAGGAAGTATTCAAAAAACTTACAAAATAATTTACACAAATTAGTTAATAAAACTCCAAAAAATCACCAAAAAAAAATATGTAGTTTTGAAAAAGCATCTTTTGTTAAATACTTGTGAAATATGCAAAAGCTTACTTTTCATGCGAAAGCTTGTGAATTTAGTCCTAAAATGAAAAGTAATGTATAGGAAAGTTGTAGAGGAGGACCTAAGCTTTAGGAAAAATTATGTTACGATCACCTTGTTATAATAATAAAGCGTGATCCATTTCGAGGTTCCCTACTTTTTTAAAGGAAAAAAACACAGAAAATTCAATTTTAATGGGAAATGTTCATTATCATTTGAAAGAACATTCTTTGGCATTTATTTTTTGAAGATTATGTCTATCAAATGTTCCGTTGAGTCCAATCTTCGAAGTCTCGTTCGAGCATTTCGACTGATAACTGGCGAATGACACGCGTGATGTTTTCCTCCAAGGCCTGAATCGAAGCGGGTTTGTCCGCATAAGCTTTAGACTTTACATATCCCCACAGGAAAAAGTCTAACGGTGTGATATCACACGATCTTTGTGGCCAATAGAGAGGCCCAAAACGTGAAATTATGTGCTCACCGAAGTGTTCTCTTAATAAATCCATTGATTGATGCGATGTGTGGGTAGTGGCATCATCTTTCTGAAACCAAATGTCGCCGAGATTACGAGCTTCAATTTCAGGCATCAAATAGTCCGTTATCATGGCACGATAATGATCGCCATTGACGGTTACGTTCGCACCGGCATCATTGTTAAAGGAATATGGACCGATGACTCCATCGACCCACAAACCACACCAAACCATTGTTTTTTCTAGATAAAGTATCAGTTTTTGAATCTATTCAGGTTGCTCTTCGTCCCAAATGCAGCAATTTTGTTTGTTTACATACCCATTGAGCCAGAAATGGGCCTCATCGCTGAACAAAATTTGCCTCGAAAACGTTGGATCTTCTTGGAACTTTTCAAGAGCCCATAGAGCGAAGCGATGTCGCTTGGGAAGGTCGAGCGGCTTCAGTTGTTGCACAAGCTGTATTTTGTATGCTTTCGATTTAAGATCTCGACGTAAAATGCGCCAAGACGTTCCATACGTCAGTCCGAGTTGCTGCGAACGGCGCCGAATCGACTCTCCACGGTCTTCGTTTACACTCTGAGCTACGGCCGCTATATTTTCTTCACAGCATGGTGGACGTGGTCTATTCGGTCGAATATTATCCAATAATGAATGCTGGGTCTCAAAATGGGTGATGGTGTTGCGAACAGTACACTCAGTAGGCCGATTATATTGACCATAAGTTGAGCGAAGTGCACGAGGAATGTGTTCCTCACAGAACGTGAATATTCGTAATAAAGTTGAACGATTTGTAAACGTTGTTCAGGCGTAAGTCTTTCCATTATGAAATGCCAAACAATACTAAACAAAAATAACATGACAGCATGATACGACTCACACGTGATCTGTCAAAAAAAGCCTATTAAAAAAAGTATCTCTACTTGAAACACCCATATATAATAAAAGAAAAAAAGAAGTTAAAGGTGACCAGTTCGAGCTTCAAAAAGATTTTGGAATTCGTAGTAATTAAGGGAGAACGTGGTAAAGTGGAGCATATTTTAATATAACTTCAATTAAATATCAAACAATAATATTTAAAGCTATGTTTTAAAAAATGTTTTATGCGCATAAAAAATGCTCTTCAAATCGGAAAATTTTAAAATAAAAAAATTAGCTCTTAAAATATAATTTTTTCCTTCTAAATTTTAAATTATTAACTACTATTGCTAAAACTTACTAGCAATTAAAAACATTCAGATCAGAAATTATAAAATTTCTATTAATTTATAATTTGAAAAAAAATGTATATGTAAAAAATTCTGTTGGTTCCAAAATATGTAAATTTTGTATTTTAAGCGTCAAATATGCAAATATAAAACATGCAAAGATATGCAATTTAAAAATGCTAAAATATGTTCTATAACAATGATTTTCTATGAAAGTATTACAAACATTCTGTTATAACCAAATATGCAAAAATGTGAAATCCTTGCCAAAAATTGAAATGGATAAATAACCAACAGTTTGGTTCAACTGAACCAATAGAAAAAATATGATTTTATGTATTTCTGGATGCGTTGAAATAAGTGATATAACTAACAAGGAAACTAACAATATATATATATATATATATATATATATATATATATATATAAATATATATAATATATATATATATATATATATATATATATATATATATAGTAGATAGATATTTTTTATATGTAGAATAATCTAGTTCATACAGCATCCACTATTTCAGTGATTTTTAAATTTATATTTCCGTTCTCTAATAAGCTAATGTAATGGTAGATATTGGTTCTAGGAATTTTTATTCTTATCGCTGTGAAGTTTCATATGTTCTATTGCTTTTATTACTAATCACACTTTTTATTTATTTTGTTAAAGTTTAATCGCCAATAACTTAAAAAACCAACAAAAAATCTAACTATTTACTGTATTTTCAGCTAAACTTTTATATATTGCAAAAAATGGGTGGCAATTTTTTAAAATTTTATATCACACTTTACCCCAATATAGTTTTACCACATTATTCCAATTCATAAAAAAAGATCTGAAAATGCATTTTGTTTTTGGGACAAAACCAATTTACAACTGAAATATGTGCAAAATAAGGTATCCAATTTTGTATTCACCAATTTAAAAATGCTCTTGATTTGGGTCTTTTCCTCAGAAATTTTAGCATTTGAAAAAACATTTTCAATATATTTTATTTGCTTACGCTCAAAAATTAATAAAAGCAGAGGTTTCATGGATGAAATTTAACTTAGAAATGTGTTGCAATAATGTCAAACATTTACCAGTAGTATTTTTTGCAAAAAATAAAAAAAAAATTAAGCAAAATTTACATTATCCCATATACCACATACTTCACTTTCCCCCTTCATATATAGTCAATCCTATTTCAAAGATTTCTAATTTTTTGTGTAGTCTTTGGTGATATCAAGATAAAAAGCGCACGCATATTATTAATTTATTTGTGACTTTGACTTTATTTAGTTTTTTGCTAATAATTTCGGTAATTTATGAGCAAACATTAAAAAAAACACTATGCGATTCTCAATATGTTAAAAAATACTTTGAACTTTTTTCCAATTAAAATTCCTTTGACCTCATACATCCTTAACAATATTTTTTTGATTTTTTGTAGTTCGATACATCTTATGATATGAAAATATGTCATTCCGTAATTAACATATCAAAAAAAATCATTTAGGACCCCTTAATATATATATATATATATATATATATATATGTATATATATATATATATATGTATATATATATATATATATATATATATATATATATATATATATATATATACATTATATTCAGGGTACTGGTAAGATTCTGAGTTGAGCTACCTCGGTACGTTCGTCTGCCCTCCTGACTGTCTATCTGTCTGTTAAAAGCATGATAGGACTCGGAGCATACTACCTAAGGGGATAAAATTTGGTTCAAATATTTGCTTATATAAGCATGTACGAGAACTAACTGTTGTATAAATTCGATATAAACTCGGAAACTAAAAATGAGCGAGATATGAATATTTAAAATTTCATCTCCTATATAAGGGAAATTTTAAATAGGGTGGCGCAAAATGTTAAGAATGGTGGATATAACAAATTCGGCCAAGCTGAATATAACATTCCTATTGGTTATTTTTACGTTCATGCTGCTTGATAAACGGATGAACAAAGTAATTTTCAATTTACCAATTTTAAATAAAAAAAAATGCGTTTTGTTCTGCGGCTCCTCACTTAAAAGTGTTTTTACTTTCTTTAGATTAAGTTGATTTATCCAAAGTTCACAAAAATATAGATCGACATGTACATTTTTTTTTTTTTTTTTTTAAGTCATTCTTAAAGAGGTAATACCTTAGATTAGTATGAAATAAGAAAGAAGTTTTTTTTCTTATTTAGCTCAACATTATTCAAGTATACTTTCTCCCTAACCACACTGGTCTCCAAAAAATCCTCTTTTAAACGAAAATAGGATGATTATGAATATGTATTTTATTTATCCAAATTCATATCGATAAAGAAATCTCTTCGGCAATAGTCATAAACTGAAAACTGATTCTTATTAAGCACGTTAAACTCTTTATATTCGTCATATTTTTTAAGAAGGAAAAACAATTTTTTGCAGACTAGCGTCTGCTTTGTATATTTTTATATATTTATAAAAATTTACGGCAGAATTAAGGACATTTAATTATGGTAGAAAAAGTCTCCATTAAAGAGTAAAAATATTAAATTGCAGTTTTCAATATTCTTCTTTAACAAAACCTTTAATGTTGCCTTTTTGCGCTTATTCTTCACAATTTATGTGTTTATCTTTTAATGCCTTCAAAATGAACTTGTTCAAGTTTCTCTAAAAAACATTATTTACAATTCAAACGAGGATGTTAGAAATAAGCAGTACTATATTAAAAATTATATTTTATAATGACATTTTTGCAGTTTCTTAAATATCAAAACCATTTAAGTAAATCCACTTTCTCCCTTCTACTTTTACGAAAGGAACTCAAGACAATTGTAACGAACGACAATTGTATTTCAATGTTAACTTCCAATGTATTTCCAGCAACATGGGTAGAGCCACTTAAGTACGTTTAAATCAAAACTCGACACAGTTAAGATGACAAATGAAGACTGACATTTACAAAACATGCTTTTGTTTAAAATAAAAAAATACAAAAAATAATTCTGCTGGTATAATGTAGTCACAAGTATTTTTCTTTTTAGTTTATTATTTATAATATTGTATTATAATGTTGTTTTTCTGCTGTTGTTGAAAGTTTTGAAAAATAAAAAGATTTGTTCTACAATTTGTTCTTTCGGTGTTAACATTTAAATTTTTCTAAAGAAATACTTGTTCATAACATTTTTTCGCAAAAGATTTATCACGTTTGCAAATAGAGATGTGAAGGATAATATATTTTAGTTTGAATTTTAGTACTTTTAATTAATTTAGTTAAATCTATATCATGTACTTTCGTACTATGGTAAAATGGTATATTAAATATATTTCAAATATAATTTTTATACCATTCACTAAAATTTGTTAGGGTGAACAATTTCTCTAAAAATTAATTTTCCCAAAACCGTATACAACTGAGAAATTATATTGATCAATATATAGGAAATGCTCTTGGAAATTTTGCTATTGAAAATCTGTCATTGTTTTAAAAAAAAAGAAAAATTTTAAAGAAAATTCCTGTAATGGAAGATGGTTTCAGATCATAAATTCAGCCTATAGACAACAATATGTACAAAAATGGGTACCTTTTAATATAATTCATATCCGGTTGTGTTTGTGTTGTATTTTCGTTGCATTTAGATCTTTTCTATTTTGTCTGTAAATATTTGTTTATGATTGTGTTATATTCATAACGCGTTTTTATTTTATTTATTTTTTTGCTGGTGCTTTGTTTCTCTGTTATCTGCCTTTCAACTTTTGTTGTATTTTATGGAGGAATAGCAGGAATACGTGGTACGTGAATGACTTAAAATGAAACCACTTAATGTCATTTAAAATACTCTTATTAGTGACAATTTAAATTGTCAAAAAGTAATACTTTTGTTATCTATTTAAATGTTTAAAATCTGTGAAAATATTTATAAAAATATGGTGGTGCGAATCGCTTTCACAGCGATATAGAAGAGTCTGAGGACGATAATACGAAACAGTCTGTAGTCTAGATTGTAAGAAAACAGTCTAGGCTATATAACAGTCTGTGGTTGAGACTATAGAACAGTCTGAAGTCGAGACTATAGAACAGTCTGAAGTTGAAACTATAAAACAGCCTGTAGTCGAGACTATAGAACAGTCTGAAGTCGAAACTATAGTACAGTACAGACTAGTACATTTAATAGTCTCAGCTATAGTACAGTCTGTAGTCAATACACAGAAAAGTCTGCAGTCGAGATTATATAACAGTCTATAGTCAAGATTATAGAATAATCTATAGTCAAGACTATAGTCTACAGTCTAGACTATAGAATAGGCTATAGGGACTGTAAAAGAGGCTATAGGCGAGGCTATGGAACTGTCTATAGACCTTTTGTAAGAGAAATTTTATATTTTCCCTCTCAATGCCTGTTATGAGTTCATCGACTTTTTAGTTCATATTGAGTTTTAACCTTGTAATAAACAATTTGTTCTATTATATATAAAATTGCCATCTACTCATATATTTTTATTGATTTCGTACGTAGTATTTTTTCCCCTTGCGAACTCTTTCAATATTCAAATGATTATTCTAAGTTTAATTGATGTTTTCTTTGTATTAATTACGACAAGGACAAAACCACTAATTCTACAAAGTTCAATGCATACTAAATTGAGTAAAATAAAACAAATCGCAAAGAAAGACACTCTTGAAAATTAATTGGATCGTTAAATTAATAGTAAAATGAATGTCAGAAACAAAAGAATTGTTTTTCTAACAAAAAACATAAAAGTAAAACAACAACTACACTAAAATTTTTATAAAAAGTTTACATTTTAAAAATATATTTATTGATTTTTCTTAATGCTCATACATGTGCAACGTTTACAAGTAAAAAAATAATGTAATATAAAAAATTCGGCAAGTGTTAATTAAAGCAGTTTCCTATCAAAAATTATGCGATTTCCTTTTCAAAAAGAATATCAAACAAAATTTAAAGAAAAAACCCACAATAAAAAGATTTCATTTGATAGTTTAAAAGCAGGTGTCAGGTGTTTGTAAATGTTAAAAACTTTTCATTTAATAGACAGAGAAAAGCACCATCATCATATTAGCAAGCAAGCGTGTATTATGATGAAATTTCAAATTTTATAAGTTGAAATCATTTTTGATCAATAAAAAAGAAAACAATAATTTCTTTATTTTGCTAGTGCAATATGTGCATTTTCATCTTATTAAGATAAACAATTATTATTTATTCGAATTTCATTTAAAAATCATATTTCATTCCTCTGCTCATTGAGATTTTCATTAAATTAATTACTTTTGATTATTTCGGTATCTGGCAAAAATATTGCACTTTGTTTATTAGAACATACACAGGTATAAAAATAGAATTTACTTAATAATTATTATTTATAATTAATTTTTTAATTAAAAATATGAAATTATGTTTAAGACTGAAATGAAATGCAAAATGTTTGTTAATTAAAACTAATTCTATTCAAATGCTGTAAACATTTCATGAAAATCCAAAAAAGTGTATGATATTTATCATTATCAAATCGCCCACGCATTTTTTTCTAAATTTATTATAGTAATTAACTTTGGTTTTTATAATCTCATGAAATGTAAATCATCTATAGATTTGAAAGATAATTGACAAAATTATTGTTCTAATAAAAGTGTTAACCTATCTATTTGTAATCTATTTACTTTTAACTTGAATTATTAATTTAACATTTAAAGCAAAACCTATTATTAGAAATCTTTGCCATATAATTTTTTAGAAATAAAAATAATTCGGCTGTCAAACCTATAGGAGATATTTTACCAATACTTTGACTACTCTTTTGAATTAAATTTTAATCTTTAGATTCTATGGGCAATAAATTTTTGTGTTACGTAAACGACCTACAACAAGGTAAATTAATTGATACTGTATAGAATAACTTAAGTAAAAGAGATCTCTTCGCAGACTACAAAAACCTATATATTTACATTTAAGTGGGGTATATATATTAACAAAAGTAATATTTTAGTATCGCCGGTCCATAATACATTAAGTTAATTTTTGTAGCATATAAATAGTTAGGAAAATGAATATCACCAGAAGAATAAATTTATTCAAAAAACTATTAATTCGTGCAAAATTGCGACTAAATTTCAGACATTTTTTATTTTCAAGAGATCACTATATTATCTGTTATAAGAAGTATAAGTGTCCAAAATTTGTTTTCTAAATTTGTGAGTGATAACTTTAAACAAAACAAGAAACATATTTATATTCTTTGCAGTTTCTAGTTTTATAAAAGTATAATATAATTTTTTGATATCCCCTAGAGGTACTCAAATATTTAGATTTGAAAATGTAAAAACATTATTTACATACTTTATAATAAAGACTTCTATACAGTTTATTTTGAAAAATTTTCCTTTTGGAAACCAAATGTATAAAATTGACCCTTCTGCTGTTTAAAGGGGTTAATAGTATCATAATATACCTTTACAGTGGTACTTTAAAATATATAAAATTACAAGTTTAAATGAGGAAAATATGACAAAAAAATTTAGTAAAGTTTTAATAAAGTCTAAAATTTAGGAGCTTTATGAGCTTTAGAATACTATTTCGGAAGAACATTTGTTGGGGATTGGAAATCAACTCAGCTTTTGATTCTAAGCCAATTAGTATTTTATGATGCCACCTTGACCAATATTTTTGGGTATTATAAAATTAGTTTAATTGCTTAATACCTTGACCACTATAGTATTATAATGCACAGTGGTGCAGAATCAAATAGTTTTGGAAATAAATCTGTAACTTCTAATCGGCTATTTGGATTTATATTAAATTGTCCATAGACGTACCAGAGAAATGTACAATTTTAAGTTTAAAAGGGGGATCTCACTGGCCTCTCAGAGGCGGAGCTATGGAGACTCAAATTATTTTACATCTGAACTAGAATATCATCTCAAAGCTCTTAATAAGACCTACGAAAAACACGCTCGCATGTTCTATTTATCTCTTATAGTTTTCGAGTTATTTGCTATTGAAATTTCAACTATCTATATCTTGAAAGATCTTGGTCCCATTTTATTTCGTATATAGCCCAACATATTTATCTATCGAATAAAGAAATATTTGAAGTCGATATCTTTAACCAGTCAAATAATAAATGGCAAAAATTATGATTTTTTTTCCTCTAAACTGTCATTTTCTTTAACAACATACAATAATTTTATACTTTTCTGAAAGGTATCTTCACAAAGATAATGGTCTATGGTCTCCATTTTGTTTAAATAAACTACCTTGCCTAGCTGACATAATTCTTTATTATGTAAAAAAATATCGAAGTCACACAGAAAAAAAATGTATTTTATTTACGGAATTGCTTATATCAAATAAAATGTTAATTGATTTTGCTCCAATCATCAAAATAATACTATGAATACTATGAATACTATGAATACTATGAATAATAAAATGAAAATGATTGATTCCTTTTCGAAAATTTTAATTAATTTTTTAATCAAATTATTACATTTGTGATTAAAAATTTTCTAAAAATTAACTAAAAATCTTAATTAAAAATTAATTATTTATCGTTGTACAAAAATACGCCCTGCAATAAAAACACAAGAGTCTCATTTAAGATATTTATTGTAAAATTACAAATATTATATACCTCACAATAAAATGTGTATGTGTTGTTGTACAATACGTTGCGTAAAACTAACCAAATGAATGTAAGAAATAAACATACGAGTACATATGAATGTGATGTATTGAATGTTGTATTATTAGAAAAATTCCTTAACTTCTGACGAAAGTTCCAGTACAGGGAATAATAAATGCTTCTAAGGTAATTTTTATAACATAGGTATTGACTAGGGTTGACTAGGTACTGGAACAAAGCTCTTGATTTACATTTCAAGTGCAAAATATTTCATCAAATTCTTTTAAGTCGAATTTAAAGAAGTGCATTTTGTTAATTCAACAGTTATCTGGATAAAAATTTATTTTATTTTTTTAAAGACATTATCATTTACATATTTAGAAAGTGACAAGTTTGTTTAAAAGCTACTCGAAAACAGAATTGGATACTAATATGTTTAAGACTGAAATCTTAAACTTTCTAGGACGAACTGTCAAGGCGAAGTCTTTTCCCAAACATTTTTATCATCTGGCACGTTATATAGTTCCTTTGTAATTATCTACAATACATTGTAATAATAATAATAATAATAATAATAATAATTATTATCACAAAAGTTATAAGGAAAGTTAATTAAATCCTTAAAGGTGTATATTTTAAATTTCCCGTTTTCCCGGGAATATACGCAAATTTTTCCGGAAACGTTAGGTGGTCATTTCCCGGGAATTTTCGTTTTTCAAACCCTAGTGAGACGCATCGTGAAATCATTAAATGCATGTGATTAAACATTTGAAATATAATCTAAAATAATACGCTTTATGTAGAAATAATCTTCCAAAGATACAGACTTGATACAAAGCTGGTACATGATTCTTTCGGTATTTATGTCGGGAGCACCTACAATAATACAAAGCTATTAAAAGTAACATCAAATATAAAAAGTGTACTTACCAAATAATTTACAAAATTTTTGTATTAAAAGTAACATCTCTAATCGATGTTGTTTCACATAAAATTGTATTTTATTTCAGCATATAAATATTTTCTTCCAAATATATTTTTAACAAATTTTTTTAGTTGTCAATTTTTGTAAAAAAACCTAAAATAATGCCAATTATATTATTTAGTAAGTTAATTAAATTTGTACATATGTAAATATATTTAACAATTTACCTGGTAAATTTTTTGAAAACTTTTTTAATTTCACGAAATACTGCAGGTTTTGCATATTGTAGCACAATCATACCTTCAAACATTGGCTACGGTGACAAATTATTTATTTACTTATTACTTTTTACAATAGTACATTATTTTTGAGATATTAGTGACTTATTATTCGTAAATGACTTAATTTTAAATATCCTTCTTGATTACAATATCTTCTAGAGACATGCCAGATTTAACATCAGATCGAATTCTTGAAATCCAGTCTTTTGTTCGCATGCAGATGGCAGACAAAAAAAAAATGTACAAAATAAATTTGATTTTTTGTTAACTTTTTTTTAAACTTACTAGAAAATGTTGATTGAATAAATTGTGACAAAAGTATTACATTTTAGGGCAAAAAGTATCAAGAGACGAAACTAATTGCCAAAAACCTAAATCGGTTGTCGAAAACCTAACTTATTCAACAACAATATACATGTAATCGAAATTATTTTGTTGTTACTAAAAAATATATAAAAGGATTTAAAAAAAAAATTTTTTTCAAATGTCAATCTAATGTTTCGTCTCTATGTATATTCTCTATGATTCAGGGTAATAAAACCTTAACGAGGACCTAAAGTATGAGATGAAACTTGGCTCAGAAAAAGAAAGTCTCAAAAATGTATTCTAAGACCATAAATTAGAGAAGCACCTAAAAGCTATGCCAAGCATGTTCGGCCGCGTAATAACAGGTTGTATTCATTTCTTCAAAATCAAATTTGAGCCATGATAAATAAATCAATACTAAAAAAAAAACAAATAACAAAGCTGAGAAGAACTCTGATGCAAAGAATGATCACAGCTCCGCAATAATAAAAAAATAAAAATACTTTCAATATTTTGTTTTAGCCTGGAAAACATACATTATTACTGACTTTTCTCATGTTCCAAGGTATAAGTTTTATATACCAAATAATCGTGAAAATGTTTCTGAATAGTATCGGGTAAAAAATAAATTTTATTTTAAATTCTCTCCGGATTTTTTGTTGCCATATTTTTTAAAAATTTGTATGAATTTCGTAAACAAAATTTAAAAAATTTTGAATTAAAAAAAGAAATGAAAAGGAAATAAATAAAATTGTTGTTTATTTTACGTTGCAGTCCAAGTTTTTGTTTAATTTAAAAATGCGGAAAAATGCGTAAAGCAATCCCGACTTGTTGTATTTATAAATTTAGTCTGAATAAACTCGAATAATCATAACAAAGAGCGTTATAAAAAGACAACAGTAATTTTAACATTTTCTGGCCATTTTGGAATTTTGTCGTTACAGTAGAAGCATCTAGAACTGGGAATATTATTTTAGTCCCACACAGTATTAGTTAGTTAAAATACCCAGAATTTTGACACTTGTAAAGGAATTGGATCCAAGTTAAAATCGTAAGAAGACCTCACCACTGTGATTTTGAATTTTTGTAGAGGAATACCGTAAAAATTTTCGTAAGAATATTTTGACATTTTTTTTAGAAGTCATACCTAAAAAATTTAAAAATAATCTACACAAAAAAAAAAATGATTACCTAATTTTTTTCAATAAACACTAATGAATGTTTGGTTTAGTAATTAAATTTTGTAAAATAATTAATTGATTTAATCATTTGCTGAATTGGTTATAAATTTATTCTAAAAGATTTAACGTATGTTAAAAAATTAAAAAAAAATGAAAATATTGAAAAAATTTTAACTTCTTTAACCAACAGAAAATGTAATGATCTCTTCCCTGGACAAAATGGAAAATGAATGCAGTAAAAGTTTGTTATTCATTATTTTGACATCATAAATATGTGAATAATACAAATAATTGTGTATATTATTATCTAACTGTCAGTATTGTTAATACGTCAAAATGATCAAAATAATCCTAGAAAGGGGCACAGGCAATTTCAAGGCTGTTAATTATGTCTTGAAAATCGTAGCTCTGCGATAAGTATATACCATTAATACACGCTAATAAAACTATATATTTTTTAAATATACCCTTCATATAAAATGGAACAGCAAATATCAGATACCAAGACAAGACGTTTTCTTGCCTCTAAGAAACAGTACTTTCTTGGGTAGAATGTGGAGACCATGGTTTGAAAGGTTTATTAAAAGTTATTTGCTGCCTAAAACTCATCAATTGCCAAACAATTCCCTAGTGTATTCTTCGGAAAAGCTTTATACTAATGAGGATGTGGATGAGTGGAATCCACAGAAGTTGAGAACAACATGAACAATTTAGCAACCTAATATCTACAAAAAACAAAAAAAAAAAACAAAAAAATAATCTGAAATGTAAAAAATGTCTAAAATAAAAATATTAAATGTGTTAAAACAAAAAAGTGTCAATAAAGAAAAAAAAAAAAAATAATTTGCATATACATTATTTTCAATCAACACATTCAATCATCTACTTGATTGATAAAATTGAAATACTGATTTTTCATTTAAAATTTTGATTTGTACAACTAACATGTTGTTTAAAGTTGACAGTTGATATATGGGAAAAATCGGGAGCAGAAATGCTATAAGTAGTTGATAGTATTTTTAAACCTAGCTTATTCCACTCACCTTTTATTAAAAAACAAAAAAAAAAAAAACATGTTATTTTTTACTTGAACTCACACCTTAAACTTTAAAGTAGCATAGTTTTGTTAAGATATCATAACAAACATTTTGGAAATTATCGACTATATTATTTGATAGGCATAAAATGTGGTCGTAGCATCCGATCACGATACAACATAGCCTATAACATTCTCCAGTACAAGCACTGTCTATGTGTCAAATTTCATGTGCAAAAATTAATAAAGTACAAAATTGAAAAAAAAAAATGTTTTTTTTCAGTAGGCGTAAAATATAGTAGTGACAATCAATCGAAATCCGGTATAGCTTATAACCACCTCCTGCACAACCGTGTCAAATTTTGTAAAAATCGGTTCAGTCGTTTAAACGTGATTGATACACAAACAAACTTTCACCTCATTTTTATAATATATATGTATACGGATAATAAGGATTTCATAAAGATGTATGTATAAGGATAATATGGATTTCGTAAGTGGTCTGTAACACATTAATGGTCGGGGAAATTTATAATAACTTTAATATTTTTTTCACCTGGTTGGTTGGTTGGTTGGTTTTATACTTTTACTGTTTGCTGATAAACAAGATTTTTAAAGAAACGTTAGAAAGGTAAAATTTGGTCATATAAATACAATTCTAAATTTCAAAGCCCATTTAGAACGGGTTCATGATACGCGATTGATCTTATAGTTAAATCAAAATTTGAAAGAGTCAACTATTCAATGCTTTTGCTAAATATTTTCTACAAAAGTCTTGAAATTTTACAAGAATAGTGAAATATCGATAAAGGGCGCAACATATGCGTAGTTTTTTTATTTGTATATATCTATATCTTATTTCAATAAAAGGTTCGATAAAAGCTCTTATTTTTGCGGCAAGTTATAATGAAGGGAATAAATAATTTCTTCGAGGTAACCTTAAGGACGACACATAAACAAATATATAAAATACAAATAAACAGATAGTTTAAAAAGTGGCTTCAAATAGTTACTGTGTACTTACATATTATACGGAAATAGATTTACAAAGAGAAGTTAAATGTACTTTTATACGCAATATACATATGTATAAGGCTTCAATGACGGGGGAATCTTAAACAAAGAGCCAAACACCAAACGCAAAGAAACATGTACTAATCGTTTAATTAGTAAATTTTCTCTATTATATCACCTTTGAGATGGAAGCATATCCTCACAATTAATTAAAAAAAAAAAAACATAAATTAGCAATAAACAGTCAGAATTTATGTATAAATAAAATTTAATTCCTGTATGTGAAAAATATTTTTCAAAATGCTTTTCTTTTTTGTATGAATTTTTTAAAAGCTTTCAAATTTTGGAAAATAGTTTAAGAATATTAATTGTATAAATTAATAAAAGAATTGAATGTGTAGAAAAAATTAATAATAAATTACTTGAAAAATTCTATTGAATAATTTTTTCTATGTACAAATAAATTAAGCAACACAGATTATTGGTTTGAGCAATTAGTGATAAAAAATTGTATTTATTTTAAAATTTCAATTAATCTTCAATTTTTGGGCTATTTTATATATTTTAACGCCTATTAAATTTGACTACTATTTAACCCTACAAGGCTACAATTATTTCCAGTCGGGGTTTTTTAAGCTTTACCCATGATATTTTCAAATTTTATTATTTATATGAGGTGTTAATCTCATAAAATAAAATATTTTCTATCAAGTATTAAAAATTTTGCAATTTTAAGCTTTATTTTTTTAATTTTTGATTTTTTTATTATTTTACATATTTTACGATACATACTGTGTATTGCCATTCTAAAACCTAGCATTAAACCAAAATAAAATCAAAAATACAACCTACCTACAACCTATACTTGATAGTTTCGACGGCGCATTCCAAGAAAAAAATTACTTCTCGAATTGAGTTGAGCATCCGCATATAGAAACATCTCCACAAATATGTGAACTATACGAAAAATTAAATCAAAATAAAAATAAATACTATTTTTTTTTTTTTTTTTTCTACACATTTCAGACGTACATTTATTTGAACAAAAATAAATTTTCCATAACAACATTGTCTATTTTAATAACGACAATAAATTTAAACAATTTCACTTTGAATCACTTTAATATTAATGCAAATTATAATTATATTTTAATTAAAGATAATGTATTTTAAATGTAACATTCGCCCGTCAAACAAACAAAGATGAGACAAAAGACAATACAAATAAAGATGAAGAGCCTTTTTTATACAGATACTAATATAATTGTAATGACAATAACTTAAATGAAACCAGAGACAAAAATTGTTTTAATTTATATAAAAAATAAATGATGATAAATAGTCAATTTGCAAATAAAAAAATTGAGATATGGAAAGAAATAAGAGAATCGATTGTAATGTAAAGTAAAATATTTAAATGGGTGTATGTTTTTGTAATTTGGTTATATGTTTGTAATCAAATTTATGTTGATTAAAAGCGACACACAAAAAAGTAAAAGAAAATAAACAAATTATAAGTTAATTTATCATAAAATTACCATATTACTGCCACCCCCAAAAATTAAATTAACATACTTTATCTGTTTAGAGGCATTTATAGAGACTAATGTTTGATTATTGTCATTGTAACAGTTGTTTTGATGTTATCGTGTCACGTCATTAGTTTTGGAAAATTTTTTCTTTTTGTAGCATTTGATTTGTCTGATGTCTTCTGTGAGAGTCAAATTGTAATTGGAACGACAGACGGCTAAAACAAGACTTAAAGTGATAAGTTTTTGTGTTTTAATTTTAAATTGGGAATTTGAACTCTAAAAACCATAAGACTGAAGAATAAAATGATTTGTATAAAATTTTCCATTTCCAATATGCAAAAAAATTCACAAAAGATTTCATTTCAACTATTTCCCAACTTTGCGATGTATTTTTCAGGTTTCTTTAAAATATAGTAAAAAAAAAATACAATATATTCATTTTGTTAAATTTCTAATAAAAAAAATAGCATTTTAAAATTTAAACTGTAACCTCTGAGTTAAAGTTTTTATCAGCAGGGCAACCAAAAACATGCAAAATTATATTTTTTCTTTTGTTTCAAATGAACTAATCTGTTAGTTATTTTTCCGTTTCAGACAATTTTAAGAGTTTTGGCATCGATTTGTTGTAGCATATATTGATATATTTTGAACTTTCTAGCATATTTTTGTCATATTTTCATAGAAAAGCCTTCTTTTAGAGTATATTTTAATAATCTAAAAAGTATATTTTATATATAATAGCATAATTTTGCATATTTTTCACTTAAGACAAATTTTGTTATTTGTTTTTGTTGCACACAAGGGAATTTTTACATAATTTGCCATTTGCGAAAATTTCCCAGCAAAAACTTTGCTTTCCTGGTAAGCTAGCAGGTATAATTGCAAACAAAAATTAACTACTTATTTTTTGCCTGAATAACTAGTTATTTTTGTTCGAGTTGTCCACAAATTCATGTAGTACTCAAAAATATGTACCTAAACAAAAACAAAAATAAAAAAACAAAAAAATGTTGCTGTCAGTGAGACTCGAACTTGGACACACACTAACCATTCGTTTTTACTGACTAACGTCTTACTTATTACACCAAGCGACAAAAACTCTTTTTAGTTTAAAATATCTTTTTAGACATTTTGTTATAAAAAACTAACAGCTTCAGAACGGGGTTGAACCAACAACCTTCTGGTTGTTAATCCGGCGCTCTAGCCAATCCATCCACGTGATTGCAGTATTACTGTGCTATTATACTATTGAGTACTTATTAATGTAATACAGAGTAGGCAAAAAATAATGATGCCTCATTACCAAGAAACTACTTTAATAAGTAGTTGTCATTACCGAAAACCAAAAAGTTTTTGCTGGGTTCTTTTTACTGTCACATATGTTGTTTAAATAATATTCTCTAATAATTTTGTAATCTCCTGGTGCAATATGTTACCTTTGAATATTTTTAAGTGCAAAAAGAACACATTTTTTCGCAATTGCTAATAAAAATCAAATTATTTTTAGCATGAATAGTATATAGTTTAAAATTTAGCCAGAGACAATAATATTTTAAGATTTTAAGACCATTTTTTGAGCATAAAACACATTTTTGGAGCATATTTTTGATTGCCCTGATAATCAGTTGCCAATTAATGCTGTATAAAGTATTGAAATTTATGCGGAAGGGTATTTTCTAGAAACCCAAAACAAAAACGCCTATATAATTTTACTCTTTTTTGCATGTCTACTAAAAATAACATTTACTTTACCAGGCTAACGATATAATTGACAAAACAAATAAAATTTCAACAAACAAAAACGACAAAAAAAAAAAAGAGTTGGTAGTTTTGTACATATAAATTTATATTAAAATATTATAAATACTTAACAAATCTATTTAAATGCGGTAAATGATTTTGCCGCTATTTTGTAAACAATTACAAAACGCAACATTTACTCTAGTATTTTTGAGTATATGAAACTTATGAAAGTGTATGTATGTATGTATATATATATATATATATATATACATATGTGTGTGTGTGTGTGTCTGTATGTGTATTATTATTTATATCAATGGGGTGGTTTATATTGGTTGGATTTTCGGCTCACCTCCTTGGGTGAGAAACTTTTATTGTAGATTTCCTGTAGTTTGCTTTGTACTGTGTTAAGAAACGTTTCAACATAGATTTATGTCTTTTCAATTGCCAAAAAATACAAAACTAAATTGTGTTGCAACATCTGTTAACAAGTTTCCTACATATAGTAAGACTGATACACGTTCTTAAATAATATTTATTGATGTACATACCATCACATAATAATACTTAACACACACGCAGTAACACTTGCAATAATTTTTTTTTTTTTGCTTTTTTTATTGCTATTGAAATGCTTGTTAACATTATTTATTTTGTTGTATTTATTTATGTCTACAAATAGACATTCAATTTTATTAGTTGTAAATGGTAATACATCGTTTTACATTTCACACTTAATTTTTTGATGCCAAGAAGTCAAATACTATAGATTTAAAAAAAAATTTTGGTATTAAATAACAAAGAGAATAATTTTCTTACTTTCAATTTATTAGAATTTATATTTCTTAAAGCACAGAATTCTAGATTTAAATATTTGTTTCAGAATTTCCTAAAATCATTATTTAAAATTCAAAAATTTTTCTCACACATGATAAATTCCATATACATGTGAAAATATATATGTACTTCACCCTTAACCCCTACAATACTAATGACGTTTTCTATATGTTAATACTAAAGATACTTAAATTTTACGCAGACATGGCTATTCCTTTATTTGTTGTTGGTTTATCAACTAAGCGTGTGTTTGTTATTTATCTGGCTTTAAAAAAAGCTAAATATGAAAAAAAAAAATCAATAAGGTTTTATTTATGAAAAGTCATGATCAGGCCAGCCAAAATATGCTCTATAAAAAGTGTTTTATGTGCCTAAAATATGCTTTTAAAATCGAAAAATATGCCCATAAAACTAAGAAATATGCTTTTAAAATATTTTTTTTCTGACCTAATTTCAAACTATATACTATTCATGCTAAAATCATTTGATTTTAATTAGAAATACTAACAAATATTCTTCTTTTTTTCACTTAAAAGTACTCAAATCTAATACAATTTATCAGGAAACTACAAAATTCCTATAAATTTATAAAATGGAAATTATTAGGGAATTAGATTTGAAAAGCGTATGTGACAGTGAAAAAAAAATTTCACTAATGGCAAAATATGTAAAAAAATCTATTGGGTGTAAAATATGCAAAACTATGCTCTTTAGTATAACATATGCAAAATTATGTTCTTATGTATAAAATATGAGAAAGTATATCATTTCAATTAGTAAAATATGCTCCAGAAAAAAGATTTTTTTATTAAAATACGACAAAATATACTGCTAAGTCCAAAATATGTAAAAATATTCTATTATGACCAAAACATGCAAGCATATGCTGTTATAAATCGGTGACAAAATTCTTCGAATTGTCTTAAACGGATAAATAACTAACAATTTGGTTCATTTTAAGCTCAAGAAAAATGTGATTTTTTATAGTTTTGGTTGCCTTGGTCATGATAAATCTGATCTGGTGTTCACCAGAGACTTGAGATGTTTACCAAATATGACAATAATTGTAACATTTCTTTTTTTGCTTAATGGCTAAATTTTTAGCACATTTTGATCTCCTTTCTGTAGAAAGTTTTAATATTGGTAATAATAATTAGTTTTTTACGGTTAATATAGTAAACTGCGTTTTCAGATTTTCATCTTGTGTTAGGTTTTCTTTTTTTAAAGGACTTTAAAGTTTTGAAGGATATCCGAGTTTACTTTTTTATTAAGGTACTTTCTAACTGCTATTATAGGATATGGGTATCAAATGAAAGAGGAGGATTTTGGCATTATGTTGGATTACTTTTTGTAATATATTCCAAATAAAAGTTGCAAAAAGTGTCCTTAGAATATTTATTCCTTTAATATTCTTGAAAGTTTCCAACAAATAACTTAAAAAATAGTATAATTTACTAATATTTACCAATATTCAAGTACCAAAGTTTTGTGGATTTAAGTTTATTATTTAAATACATACAACGATTTGAAAATTGTTCCTAAGAACAAAAGTACAAATTTAATTTTCAGTTTATTGAGACTTTGATCATGAAAAAATAATATCGCCATCTTTGAAGACATTTTATTTAAATATTGCGTAATTCTATGACTATTACTTGCAAGACTTTAAAATATATTTGAATCTCGAAACGACGGTAAGTTGAGTATCTCTATTTATTTAATTCATTCTTATATTTTCAATACACGAGTACACAGAGAAAACAAATTTGTTGTGGCAACTGTATTGTTTGCCAATCGAATTTTGGCGATTGCATGTACTAACTCTAAATTCAATTGCAATAACCGAATAATATGGTAGTAAGAAATGTTTTTAAAATTGATGTTGATGTAATTTGATGTATATTTTTTTAAGAAACACATTTTATTACATTTCATTCAATAATAAATACGTACACGCAGAGAAAAAACATGGCTTCAGTATTATCACTATAATAATATTATGTTCTCATTGTTAATTTTCTTGAATTTTAATAACTGTTTTCATGATAACAATGATTTTGATTCAATTTTGTTATTTAATGTTTACACTCAATAAAAATTTTAATATGGTTGTTTTTAAATATCTTCACCAGAAACAAAATTTTATTAATATGAAAAATATAATTACTTTTACAATCATTAAATACTTGCAGTATTTTTCCTTGTTCTTAAACCATATTTTATTTTTAAACCATATTAACATTATTATTCTCATGACAATAAAATGCTTCAAATAAATATAAAACCTATCCTTTTCACAAACTTAGTGGGAAAATTAAATGCTTGTTTGTTTTTAAATATATTTTATTTTTAATGTTTGTTTGTTTGTTCGTTCATTGTAATTCTCATTTAGTTTATATATGAATAAATGTAAATAGATAAGGTTTGGTTATACTTCAAGCAATACAAGATATTGATTAACTACTATTAAAGTGTTTAGTTAAAAAAACATAATCTTGTATTTGAACCACATGTGGTGGTACAAATGAATATAATTAATAAAGAAAAAATATAAAAAAATTTTTTTTCTATTATTTTTTTTCTATTATTTTTTTATTTCAATAAAAAATTTATAAAAATAATTTTTTGTTAATACGTTTTATTTTAGCATATGATAAGATTGAATAATAATATGACAAACTGAAATAATGATATGACAAACTTAAATAATATTATGATAAAATTGGATAACTATATGATAAAATGGAATCATAATATGACAATGTGTTATAATAAAATAATAATGAGGAATAATAATATATTATTATCAAATTATAATCTGATAGAATGGGATAATGATGTAGTAAAATATGTAAAACTTTTATCATAACATGAAAAACAAACTACAAAATCGGACACAATATGATAGAATAGAATCATAATAGTTATAACTTATAATCATTTATATTTTTCGCTGTGATCATATGTTCCAATCATAATATTTTGCTCTTAGATTATGGTCACTACAACTATATTTTTTCTCTGGGTGTATACACAAATATAATATTTTGACATGAGTTTGATGACATTTTCAAATTTAATTCATCCCTATTCTACCTAAAATATGTTTAATCAGCAAAATTTTATCCAGAAGCCCACTCTTCCGATATTATTTTACCATCGGTGCACAGAAAAAAAAAACTTTATTAGTGCGAGAGCATGCTACGAAACTAGTTGAAAAAATTTATTATTTGATTTTAAAGGATTCTTCGACAGTAATTTAATTCCTACACAAGCCAGAGAAACAGTACAAAATAACCGCTTGTTAAAACGTGCGGGTATAGCAATTTCTGACAATTACTCATTAAGGTTATAAATCTTCTCTGAAAATTTCGGAGACTGTTGTTATACTCTTCAATTCTTGAATTTTTGAGTGTTACAGGTTCAGCTATTGCAAAATAGCTGTAGACTCCGTTTAAATATTTTTAAAACCCATTATTTCCGTTATATGCCACAGTTATTTTTTTGGACTTCAGCGCATACCAAATGTGCATATTAAAAATAATATCCATATATAAGTGGACACATTAATCAACAATTAAACACCTACCAATTTGATTAAGATACTGATGTTGATGTTGGTATCGGATAAAATCCCCATTAAATTTAATTTATATTGCATTAAAAACAATTTCGTTTAAATTATTATACCCTATATCAGCATAGGTGTGGTTGGGGTATTACGCGTTCGTGGTCATGTTTTTAACGCACTTTAAGGTATGCCGTTCGATTCAGAATCACTTCTTGAGTCGATTTAACAATGTTTGTCCGACTTTTTCGCTTTCTGTTCATGTGAAGCTTGTGAACAAAGTACAAGTAGCAATTTTGAAGATATATTAATGAAATTTGGCACGAATAGTTATTTTGACACAAGGACGAAGCATATTGAAACTGGTTATGTTTGGTCCATTATTTCATCTAGCCCCCATACAAATGTCCTTCCGGAATAGGGCTTAACCCTCATAAATACCTTTAATATGGCAAACAATTTAATAAAATTTAGCACAGAGAAGTTTTATATAATTTCAAATCTATGTACCTTAAAGATCAATCCATAATTGACCACAGCTTCCATATAATCCTCTCTTCCAAAAATAATTTTAACGTGTATAAAAATAAATGCCATACAAATGTTATTATCAAGTTAATATTTGACACATATAAATTTTATATAAGTAGAAATAACAGCATCAAAGTTTATGAGGAATCGCCCTAATGTGCGTAAAATAATATAGATGTTTGTATCAACGCATTATTGTTCATTCATATATTATAGTTTACTCTTAGTAAAAGAATCGGTCCACAATTGGTCATAGGTCCGATATAAGATCTCTTAACGAATTTTTTTTCTCATACACAATTGTGTAGAATATCGTATGGTTGGTCTTGAACGACTATATTTTTCTTACTTGTTTTAATTTGTATTTAATTTTTCAGAAGTGTCAAACAATTGAGAATTCTTTCACTATCCAGATATTCAATCGGTTGTTAACACCGAATTGCATTTTTGTAACATTAACTTAACTTTTGTAAAAATTCGACTGTGCCAGTTATCATTAAGTAATATTTAAAATCACAGCATATATTTTGAAAACAAAATTTACATTAACACTGATTGGACATTTTTAAAATTTTATAAAATTTGAAAAGTTGTAGTTAACGGAGCAAAATATGGAATTCAAAGTTAAGTTAAAAACAGTAACTGCCTGTTTTTATAACACGAGCGCAAAATCGACTCGTCTAACTTACATTTAAAAGAAAAATAAAATTTCAAAATTTGTTTTTGTTTTAAATGTAAGTTAGACGAATCGTTTTTGCGCTCGTGTTATAAAAACAGGCAGTAATTTGTTAGTACATTTTTGTCATTATAAAGGCCCGAAAGTTTGAAACAAAAAATTTTCCTGGAATTTCTAAATCATGTTCTATCATTTGATAGTCATATCGGGATTGTTGAGAAACTAATAGATTTCAAAATAATTTATAAAAAAATATTAATTTTGAAAATTCAAAGTCCTTTTAAAAGGATATTTGAGCAAGAAATGAAAAATTGAATACTCAGTGATATCATAAAATGTCTCTACTTGTTTAGTTTATGTGAGAAAAATGCTGTTGCACGGTTTAACAGTATCAATAGCTCTATTCGCTTTCAATTTGAATTTTAGCTTCAAATTCGATTTATTGCAGATTTTAAAGATTATGCGAACACCTTTAAAATCTGCAATAACTATCCTTAAAGAACTTATTCTGTGGCTAATTAAAGGATTTTTATTTAAAACTTTTTTTTTCATTTCATATCTAATAGCACTCTGCTATATTTTTAAAAGTTACGATTTTTTAAAACTCTTACATACTCGAATTGGTCAACTATGATACCCTGTAGCTTATATTATATTATCACCTCCTCTACAACAATCCCATACATTTCAATTTGATCCGACCAGTAGTTTAGTAGATACATATTTATTATCAAAAATTTGCGATTGGCCCCACTGTGCGTTGTAGGCTTTTAAAATTGTGTAAATAATTTATTTGTTTTATGTTGTTTAAAAATTTTACAAAAACACTTGTTTATGTATTTACGATAAAAAAGCCTGATTTATCTATTTCCCAAAGAAGTTTAAAGAGGAAAAATCAACAAAAATATTACAAAATTAGAGAAAGTTTTATGCACGAACTTGTTAAAAATATTTTTTTTTGCATAACTCAAAATTTTTAGGTCGTTTTGAAAATTTGTATAAAACTACCATAAGGGATTGGGGTACAAAGCGTTTGTTTGTAAAGCACAAGGAAAATCTTTTGACCCACACCTTAAAGCATACCGTTTGACTCAGAATCAGCTTTTGCTTAACTGTCCATTAAGGTGGTCCAAAATTCTTTTGTGTTTGAAAAATTATATAAGGGGATATCATTTATAATATCTTAGACAAATTTAAACTTTCTACGATAATTGAAACAGGATGCTATACGGCAATTTAAAAAATATTTTTTAAAAATATTTTCCCAACAATTTTCCTATCAATTGTTATCAATATATATACATATTATATATGTATCAAACGATAGTTAAAAAAACAATATTTGTAATTTTTTTAAAAATACTCATATAAACCGTCATTTTAATAAATAGAGAAAAATTAATAAAAAAAACTATGTGGAAATAAAAAATAAAATATCATTAAAAAAAATTAACTAAATATCTTTTTTTTCGTTCATTTTAACTTTTTTTTGGAAATTTTACGAAATACGGGTTTATACTTATCATTTGATGTATAAATATCATATTGGTGGGAAAACTTGTCCTAGGAAAAGTTGCCAAGAGCCGAGATAAAGGCTAAATTAAACTTTAAAAAGGTCAAAAATGGCTAAAGATCCCAAAAGGTAAGGTCAAAAAATGGTAAAATTTTTTCTTTAAATTTAAAACATATTTTTTCCCGTTCTCATTAGTATTTCATATTTTTTAAAGATATTGTAATAAATTTATAAATAGAACGTGGAACTGTCAGTAAAATGATACAAATAAAAAATCGCCCAAAAAAATTCCCATACAAATTTGGGTTATATTTGATATGAAAAATTACATAATGTTTTAAAGTGATTTTTAAACTATAATTCCTTCTCGATTAAGCATTTTTAAGTTTTTGAATAATTTTTCGCTTTTATAAGAATTTTCTAAAATTATGTTTATAAATAGTTTCTATGGTTAATGAAGCAAATAAAAAAAAATAAATAATTATAATAATCGATTTAGTAATTCCATCAAATTAGTTATTAGTATTTTAGTACATTTGTTGTTCTTGATTTGGATAATGAAGCGCCGCAGGCGAAAATTTTTATTAAAAATAAAAAATTAGATTTTTTGTGCGAATATATACACAAAAATGCTTAAATAAATAATTCTGTAAAAATAAAATTAGTAGTGTATAATAAGATATTATTTTCTTAGTTGTTGAAATAGTAATATCTTAAACTTTTTAAGGCACTTTTAAGAATCAAAAAAGGGTAGAAGTATAAATGAAAATCTTGAGGCTAAAATCAAAATAAAAATACTAGATTTAGCCTTAAAAAGGCTAATCTGGCAACGCTGCATATATGGTGCATAGGTATTAATTTTAAAAATAAACTGCAATTGTTTTTAATTTTTAAAACGTGACACACAATTTTATAAATCTGTTATTGTTTTTGGTATATTAATTTTTAAATTAACTTACTTAAAGTCAATTACATTAATGTTTTCATTATTCTACTCCATTTAATTTAATGATTTTACATTATTGCTTTAAATCCATATAAACATGTTTAAACATGCATATGAATTTTCGACCATAACAAAGCTTATAACAGACCTTTACAAGAAGACTGTTATAACTCAAAATGTACAACTTCTGCTTTAATTACTACGAAATTCTTTATGATAAAAAAAATTTATTTAGCAAAATTAATGGTATAATTAAAGGTTTTTCTAAAAAGATAGATTTGTATTATCAAAAATCTTATAAAGGGTAGTCCGAAGTGCTTTTTGTTATTTTTAAAATGCATTTACTCAGAAACTAATAAATATATTTTCATAATTTTTTCACAACCTAACTGAAAAGTCCAAATAATAGATATGCAAAATATTATACTAGTCGAAGTTGTATTTATTAAGCTATAACAAAAATAGGAAGATGGGAGAAAAAAATAGACATTTTGGATAAAAATTATGGTTTAATGTAAAATGGAGCCTTATATATTTTGAGAATTATATATTTTGAATTTGCAATAAACTTGACTATTAAATGGAAAAAAGTAGTTCGTTCTAACTAATTGTTTATTTAACTAATTGATTATAAAAATTTGTAGAATTTATGTAGAATCTCTTATATTTTTTTTCACCGATATTGTTAGGAAACATTCTTGCACAAAATTGAACTAAAACATAATCACGAGATCATTATAATACAAATAAGAGTAAATTGTCTTAAAAACTGTATATCAATAAATAAATGTATATTAATAAATGGTAATCTGAATAATTTATAAATATTAAACATAATTTTTCAATAAATTATAAAGTATTGTAAAACCAACAAAACCGAAATTATTGTGAGTATGACAGCAAAATTTTTCATGATATTTAAAGCAATTCGGGCCTCAAAATGTATTCGGATTTTTTTAAATAAGTACTTAAAAAGCTAGTATCCTTTCAGTTGGTTATTTGTTGGTATGTTATGGATAATTTCTGAATGATAAAATTTAATATATCACCCAACATTTATACCAATTAAAATAGCCAGAACTAGCTAAAATTGTAAGATTATATATATTGTCAAGTACTTAATTTAATTGGCTATTTATGGCGATCACTCATTGTAGTATACGGGTTATACGTTCCCAAATTTTCAATTTGTGTAATTTTGATACTAAAACTTGTTGAGATATATTTTCGCTATAACTAAACCACTTAAAAAATGCTATACTTCAAATAAATATGGGTTTAGCAGATAGCCGATAATTAAAAATATTGTACAAAAATTTTGAATTTAACTGAAAATTTCTGTGCAGCTCATGCATTTAATATGTGTCCAATTTAAAAAGTGATGTTATGAGATATAATCGCAAATTATTCCAAAGTGAATAAAAGCACAACATTAATTTTTACTTGTGTCAAAAGTATAGATAAACGCTTTTAGTTGGGTATTTTTAGTTTTTTCATAGTGCAAAAACTAGTCATTTTATAGTCTTTCAAAAATAAAAAAAAACTCTTTGTACCACCCTTTAAGTGAATGAAATTAATGATAGTGAAATTCTTAATATCACCGTTATTTATTTATATGTTAATTCCCCAATTTGGATTTGCTAAACATATATTTTGAGTTATGACGTTCTTCTTGCAAACATAAATATATACCTACAAATATACAAGCAAATTGAGTATAATATATATTTTGCACTACCAGCAGTTTTTTTTGCAATAAAAATTATTTGTACAAATATAAATACAATCATTTTCATCGATATCATAACGATTTCATTTATTTTACGATGCGGGAAGAGAACAGGAATTAAAAAATATGAAAAACAACTATAAATGATTATGCTGTAAAAGTTTATTTGATAGATTTCTTTTTAAAATTGGTGAAAAGAATGTGATAACTCAAACTATGTTATTTTAAGTTATATTAAATAGAAAATTAAGAAACCTTCTATTAATAAAAAAATCAAATCATAAATTATCTTAATTTTGTCAAATTTGCAAAAAAAAAATCAAATTTATTTACGTTATATTGATTAAATATTTTTGTTCTCATGATCATATAGTGGTCAAAATAAATATTCGACATATATATACTTATTAAATTATTTTGAATAAAATGTCAAATATTTATTTGAAATACATATGTGTTTTCTTCTAGTTTAAGTAATATTTGTTCCCAAATGCTCAGAACTTTATTGAGCGCCGCGATTTTTTTCACTAGTCCACAAATTCAACCACAAAAAGTATTCGACATGTAGTTTATTTGTCTATTTCTGATCACTATATTAATTTATTTATGTTTTGTTGTTGTTGGCTTTACATCTAGGATAACAATTACGTGTGTTTTACAAAATGTTACATAATTCTATTGTTATCTTGTGTAAATAGCTTAATATTTTAATTAAATTTTTGAAATTACCTAAAAGCTAACAGCAATATCTCACTAAATTATAAAAAATATAAAAATGAAAACTCACTGAAAAATAAAGCTGGATTAGCAAGTCACTAGAGCTTACAAAAGCAAAGTGAAGAAAAATCACAAACTAAATGCATCGAACATGGCTAGAAACTTAAAGATATTAAAAAAATACATAATTTTAGAGCCAAGTTTGGTATAAAGATGTCCCACATCTCAAAAAGGAATATAAAATTTATAACATAATTTACAAGAGATTACGCTGAAACGTCGGAAAATTTCTGGAAGAATGATACTTGTGCAATTCGGACCAAGCACAACGTTTTTCGATGCCTATCGAAAGTCAAATGCGGAGGTAGCAGACAAAAATAAGGTAGCTACTGCAATATACGGTGTTTGAAGTATTATGGTTGGGAGGTATATAACAAATCTAGAGTATATTTAGTATTTATACGCAGAAAAAATTATGGCTAAAATTTTTCTAAATAAATCATTATTTGGATTTCAATTAAATTTAACAAAATAAAATATTTGGTTTTAATATTTTATTTTTTTTTTTTATGTGCAAATATTTTCAAACTCATTATAAAATACAATAGCAAATTTCAAAGTTCAGTAAAAAATAATGTCAAAATTAGTAGAATTCTGAAAAATATAATTTATTTATGTATATGAAATCCAATATTTGCAGATGTTCAGATGTAAATTATATTCATTTGAGAACAGATTTTCCAAATGCAATAATTAATATTGTATTTTATTCTAGACAACTCGGTAGTAGATCTGAAAACACGTACAAATTTATCATGTAACGAGCGCAAGTTATTTTTTTTTATACTCTATACCAACATGATCGTTCTGATTGCGGTCCATTTAAATTGTATGCATATGCATTTAAATCAGCTTCTTCTAGATTATTACACAGAACTAGGAATGTGTAATTATTTTGGTATACCTAACATGATTCAATTGTTTTGTCAGCGCTTAGAATTATTTATATCCTTCACCAACACTTCCCAAATGGGGGTCCCCTCATCCTTTGCTGCCTGTAAAAATATTATAGAGTGTCCGCAAAGAATTTTATTTAATTGAAGATAATAGAGTAACTCGCCAGAAATCAAAATGCTAGATCAAATTTAGAAAATGCTTAATTATTTTAAGGACTGAATACAAAAGACGAACGAATGTTTCTTACTTTCTAAGCTCTTTGTAGCTTCTACAGTGTCCATTGAAATGGAGACTAATTCTATTTACATGTTTATTCACCGAGAAAAATTTATGAAAGAGTCCATGTAGTACAATTCTGTGTGTACTCCTACCATACACCGCAACTATGTCATTTTGTCTGATCGGCTGGACTGCAATTTTAAAGATATCTTGGTGAAATTTGGTATGAAACTGATTGTAATATGTCCATTTTTTGACTTGGTCCTCGCACATTCATCCACTTGGAATAGGATTTAAATGTTTTAAATATAACAACATTTTAATGAAATTCTCTTTATAACCAATAAAATCGGTCTATAATTACCATACCTCCATAGCCAAGATTTATTTATTCGCACTTATACGCTCGGTAAATTCAGTATTTATAGCTAAATGACACATGGATCAGTCATATTTTCACTGAAAACATCACTGACCTGCTTACAGTAAGTAATGTTCAATATGAACAATTTAAATTTTAATAACGATACTCTCTTCTAAATCAATTTGGACATTGGTGTATCGCGAAAGACCAAAGGAATAATTTATTTTTTTAGCATATAATTAACTCTTAAAATATAATATTACTATTCTGTGTTCATGAATGTATATTTTTTTTTTTTTTTTTTGCAACGTAATTAAAAATTTAGCTATTTATTGCAAAAATATTTTTAAATAAATCTTATTAAACATTTTGTTGTTTCAAAAACGAATATTATTTGAGTTAAAAAAATTATTATTTCTATTGTTTCAAAAACAAAAAAATAGTTTTAGAAAATTTTGAGAATTTTCACATTCAAATTTATAAATAGTAAAAATATTTTAATAAGAATTTTTTTTTTTTTTTTTTCAATAAAACATATTCTAATTTGAATGTTTGACTTTACTAATTTCAGTAAAAAATATAATTGATTTTATAAATTTAGTAATAGAATACGAAATTTAATTTTTTTCTGTGTAGACGGAACAATAGATCATCGGTCTTATATAGACATTTAAAAATAAAATTTACATGAAAATGCTGAGAAATTAGGAATTGTTCTACTAAGATAATAACCCATATATAAAGCTTTGATTTCTCTATAACTGTACAAAAATAATGTATTTTATATATCTGGTGATTATTATTATAATCTCCAGATATCAGTCCAATTGAGCATCTGAGGAGTTATTATTAAATAAAAGTTTAAATATCTGGAATTCACGAATAGAAACGGTATTAAATTGATATTATAAGTGAAGTGGATCAAAATTGATCCTGAATATAAAAAAATCCTCGTCAAATCTATATAGAAAATCGTTCAAAAGAAGTTATAAAATGGAAAGAAAAAACTACGTAATATTTAAAAATAAAATTTTTGTGCTATTTCAAAGAATTAGGTATGATGTAAAATACTTTTTTTTTACTTTAAAATTTAATGTTATTATGTAAATGACGTTTTAAAATAACTTTGTAGTAACTTTTAAATTTATATAGAATATAAATTTGTATATTTTGACAAACTTTATACCATTTTATTATTTAAAAATTCTGAGAAATTTGTAGTATTTTTAAAAAACATAAAGTTAGCTTCACTCATGTCGAATAGTTTTTTAGCCCCTGCATGTGCTTACATGGGTTTATTTTCCTTTTAACCAAGAATTTGTTGATTAATTTCACAACTTTTTTTAATAAAAATACACTCTTATTATCACACTTCTTTATAGCCATAACAAAATAATACTTTAAGTGGCTTTTACACTCTATATTTACACCTTACGGAATATTAACACACAATCAATAATTAAATACTTTTCGAAAACATAAACTCAAAAAGTTTATAAAAAAATATACGAGACTATGAATGAACGCAGGTAATTTTGATGATCTGCCATGGCAGGCAGGAACAGATGCTTCATATCACGAACGAACGCAACTGTAGCAATAATCAAACAATCATTTCCATTCAAATTGTTGTTTGATTCTGTTTTATATTCTAAAAAAAAAAAAAAAAAATGATGATCATCGCAATGATCATTTAAGAAAGCTATATACTGGTAGTTGGTTTAAATAAGCGCATAAAGGCAAGATTTTATATTTTTTGTAATTTCAAATTATAGTTTTATTGTTTTCTTCAGAAATTTATGGCGATTTGCTTTATTTGTATTCTTTTGTTCTATTTTCTTTCTTTAAATTAAAGTACAATTTATGATTTAATTTATAGCTGTTGAGGTGCTTTTGTTTTTATTAAAAATCAATTCCATAAACATATTTATGTGTTTTCAATAGAGAATTTCGAAAATGAAATTTTAGCAGTTTTGTTTAATTATATTATGTAAAGAAAATTTTAAACAACAATAGAGTTAGTTTATAATTAAAAATGAATTTTGTTCTTGCTCAATTTTTTTCTTAGTTTTGGATCTTGATGAAAGTAAAATTCAATATTCAAAAAATTTGGATAAATTTAAATCTATGAAAAATTTTAAATTTTGACAAATTGAAAATTTTGAAATATTTTCGTTAAATAAAATAATTGTTGAAGGTACTATAAAACTTTTAATTGCAGGTGATTATATAAATTCTTTTATTTAAGTATATTTTAGTGATATAAATTCGATATAAATTTTAAATTTCTTACAATTATCGCATGGTCATAACAAATTTTTAAAGTGTTATATTTTTAGAGATGAGCTTCAGTTTGATATTTCCATCACTTTATTACTTTTCAGCAAAATATTTACTCTTTGAAATGAAATTTTAATTAATTTTCTTTAGGCAATTAAAATTCAATTAAAATCTATTTCTATGATTTTATTGGTTTAGTTATTTTTGTAAATATATTTTTACTATAATAATGTGAATTTGTAAACTATTTTTGTTTGTCTATTTATTTATTTATTCTTTTTTGAAAATCTGCCATAAAACATGCAGAAAACTAAGTGTTTTATAAAATTTTCATAGAAAACAAGAAAATTTATAAAAAAATACCATTTTATATTTTTTGCCGCAATAAGTTTCCTTTTAAGCTATCTTACAAATATTTTCTTTCACTTGTATGTAACCTAATATTGATAACTAAATTTATAAGAGAGTTATAGTAATTTCTGAAAACACACCTACACATACTGGAGTTATTATTTAATAATAATTCGATATTATGATATGTTTTAAAAAATTACACAGTGCAACAAGAAAAAAAATGCCTGAATAATGCCAACGCGAAATGAAAGATAATCAGTAGTCTAGCAAAACCCAAAAGGTTTTTCAAAGTTAGTTCGAATTTCGGTTTTATGTCCACTTAAATTTCAAATTTTTCGGAGCCCTTTTTTCAATATGACTGTAATTAAAAATCATTTGAATTATTTAATTAAAATGTTTTTATACGTTGTTATTTTATAGACTACTAGCATTATTATACTAGAGTGTTTCTTTTTACGCCCATTTTTCTCATAATAGTTTTTACTTTATTTGACATGACCTTATGTCTAAACTAATCAACCAATTAAAATGAAATATGTCACATATGTATATCCTTGAAAGAACTACTGACTGGATACCACGCCCACTTTTTTTAAGAAAGGACTGCTACGCTTCGTAGCAAACAAGTTTCAAATTTATGACATTTAGATGACAGCGGCAAAAAAACACAGTTTATAAAAGATAAATAGGCGTGAAACCCATACAGAAAAAAATTTGTAATATATAATATTTTCTATTCCTAGTGTATGCCAAATTTTGTGTGAATTGTTTTAGTAGCATCAAAACTGATTTTTACTGAAAGTGGGATAAAAACTTATATTTTATTTTCATTTGAACTTCCAAAAAAATTAATATTTGCTGAAAGTGGGCGTGGAATTTTTATATCTTATGTTTTCTTTCGGAGGATGCACGATATATTTATATATATATATATATATATATATATATATTTGGACTTGGAAAGGTTATCGACTTCAAGTTTTTTTATTCAATGGATTATTTTCTACTATAACCAACTGGGTAATAATTTTACAAAAACGGACAACGGAGATAGTTGAAATTTCCAATCCAACTAACTTTAAAACTATAAGAAATAAATACCACATGCAAGCATGTTTTTCATAGGTCCTATCGAGGTTTAAAGAGATGTAAATATATATTTGAAATCGGATAAGAAAAAAATGCCAATCCTGTTGGAACATTTATAGAGAATAAGTTGGACTTTGAGAATTTTGTTTGCGGAAATGTGTTTTTGATGAACAAAGAGCCTATTAGTGATATCGAGATAACCAACAAGAACTTGGAAATATTTCGGAGCTATTAACATTTACAGCCGAACTGATTTCAAATATTTTTTACTTTTCGGAATTTTATGATAAATAAATAGTTGATTAATAAATTGTACATTCTTCAGATTTTTAGACAAATATACGTATATTTGAAAATTTTTTACAATTTTGTAAATAATACCAAAAAATATTAAAAATTTTAAATATTTTTTTTTAATCGTATGCCATAATGGCATATCACAGGTTCGCGATGGAAAAACATCATAAATTCCTGCAGCACGGAACTTTTCAATCAATTTAGATGCAAGGGATCATGGAGTCCCATGTATGCATATAACACTTTTTTATTAATCTTGAATACTATTACGCAGAGAAAAAATATAGTTGTATTGACCATATTCTAAGAGTAACATATTATGATTGGAATATATGATCACAGCGAAAAATAGGAAAGATTATAAGTAATAATAATAATAATAATAATAATAATAATAATAATAATAGTAATAATTATAATTATAATAATAATAATATTAATTATTATTATTATTATTATTATTATTATTATTATTATTCTTATTATTATTATTATTATTATTATTATTATTATTATTGTTATTGTTATTATTATCATTATTATCATTATTTTTATTATTATTATTCCATTTTTTCATATTGCGTCCGATTTGATTATTTGTTTTGTCATGTTATGATTTTATGATTCATATCATTATTCCATTTTATCACATATTAAAATAAAACGTATTAATATAAAATTATTTTTATAAATTTTTTATTTAGAATAATGAAGAAAAGTAAGCCAAAAAGAATTGCTTGAATCACACTGAGTATAACCAACCTTGTCTATTTATATTCATATATAAACTAAATGAGAATTACAATAAAGTTGGAAGACAAACATTAAAAAGAAATATATATATAAACAAACAAACAAGTATTGATTTTTTCCACAAAGTTTGTGAAAAGGATAAATATTATATTTAATTGAAACATTTTATTGTCATGGGAATAATAATATTAATACGGTTTAAAAACAAGGAAAAAGACTGAAAAATGGTTGTAGAAGAAGTGATATTTTTCATATTAATAAAATTTTGTTTCAAGTAAAAATATCTAAAATACCTATAATTTTTGCACTCAACCATATTAAAGTTTCTATTGAGTATAAACATTAAATGACAAAATTGAAACAAAAGCATTGTTATCATGAGCACAAAATTATTAAAATTAATAATGAGAACATAATATTGTCGTAGTGATAATGCTGTAACCATGTTTTTTCTCTGCGTGTACATAATAAATGAGTGTATCCCAAAAAATTTGGATTTTCATAGCAATGATAAAATTCCAAAATTTGTAAAACGGCTAAGCAAAAATTACATATAAAAAATTAAATTGCATTAAATTGTTTTTTTTTTTTTTATTATTTGAATAATTTTCCAAATATTTTAGTAGAGGATGACAACAATACAATTTAAATGCAATTTGATTTTTCTTAATCTGTTAAGTAAGTGTAAGAGTACATACTTTTATGATTTTTAAAGTTTTTCAAAATATCAGTAGTTAAAGAAAAATTGCGAAATTTTACGAGTTCGTAAAACTAAAACAGAAACTCATAATGAGATTCCTTGGAACAGCTCGGATATTCTTCATCAATCTGAGCTGTTCTAAGAAAGAAATTTTAAAAATGGAAGATGTGAATTTTTAAATAACCTTGATACAAGAACGAATATTGACTTTATCATCTTTTAGAAACTAATTAGAAACTAGATTTACTAAGCATCAGTTTGATTTTGTTTAAACCGGAAGAAGAAGTCTGATGATATATGGATTGAAAGTGAATTTTCAACGAACGATAAAAACTAAAATGCATCAAATTTGAAAATTTTGAAGAACTTCAAATTTTGTATTGACGTAATGAGCGCGTCCATCAAATTTTATCAAAACCCGAGGTGGTGAGGTCAAAAATTGGGTTTCTTTTTCGTGATAATTAAAACAAAACTTGTTCTTTTTTAAGTTCTAACTTACTGCTAACTTTGGTATTAAATTCTGTGCATGTTAATTTTTTTATTTTATTAACATGATGAGCAGTGCAAGCTATTTGTGTATATTTGAAATGTAAGCTTTTGCATTTTTATAAATATTTTTTTAAATAAAAAGTACTTTTAAACCTTTTGCATAAATTTGCTTATCATGAACACCGAAATTTTGTTTGTTAACAAAGAGGCAATTTTTTATAATTAATTTATAAAATATTTTGTTAGTTTGTTGAATACTTTGCACATAACTGTAAATAATGAAATTTAGACGTAGCAAATAAGACTATCAAAGTCAATTTACGTATATTTTCAGCGCACTTTTATTTTATTATTATTATTTTTTTTTTTAATAAAAAATCGAAAACTGTTAGAATTTTGAAGTTAGAAAAATGCATATGCATTCTTTGCATACTTCTATGCATAATATTTAATTTTTTTATATGCTTTTCCAATCGTATATTTTATTTATTTTTTATTTATTTATTATTTTTTTTTTTTTTTTTTTTGCATATTTTTACTTATCCTGATGATGAGTACTGGGTACTATTCCTTTTGTGCTTATTATTACAATATTGAAAATTATTATTTTTTTTCGTATTTTATAAGATTTGTATATAGATTTTTTAGCTAATTTTTGGTTACTCTAACAAATAAAAATTGTGCCTCTTTAATGAATGGAAAATATATTTTTTTTTAGCTTTAAAATACCACTGGAGTTAATGGCCACAAATCGTTCATTGTTAACATAAAATATAAACAAACAAAACAATAGTTAAAATTTTTTAAGCAAAACTAATTAAATATATGCAATGATTAAAAAAATAAACATCTTTCTCTAAAAAAAAACATATAAATATATTTTACATAAAATCTTCAAATGTTAATTTACCTTAAATAGTTTTTAAGTTTAAAAACTTTAATTAAAAAAAAAATGATTCACTCCAAAAGACACTTGATTGGTGAAACACAAAAGTAATTAATTTAACTGATTTTTTTTTTTTATTTGTTATTATACATTTATTTGTTTGTTTTTTTTTTAAATTAATTTTTTCCACTTATTTAGCTCTTTAATTTTTATTATATGTATTTATAATGCGTAAAATATTTAATTGAACTTTGGTATTTTTCTTTTCACATTAAAACCTTTAATTTATTGTTTAACAATGAAATTGTTTACACTGAAATAATTATTTTCAAAATTATTGCACTTCGCAAGAAGAATTTCAAAAAACACTCACTCACAAAATTTTACGTCTACGTAAACGTGGCGTATAATTAATATTTTGTTTAAAGGCAAATAAAATAAATATTGTATGAGTTTTATTTGCTTTTAACCGCTTGTAACGAACACGTCTAAACCAAGGGAAAACTCGTTACCAACTGATTTTCCGATTTTCCGTGCAAGTATCAACAACCGCTAAAGAAACAACAACAGCAAGCAAGAACAACAAATTCAGTGCCATCATCAGCGGCAGCAAATGATAATTTGCACACGAAGTGCATTTGGCATGGTAATCGTCTTTGGTCGGTTTTGTTCGTTTCATAAATCGGCTTTATGTTTTTGTTATGATTGTTCTTGTACTAAATGCCGGCAAAAGTAAAAAGTAAACAAGCTAAAGCCAAAAGGAAAACAAAAACAACCTTAAATGTTTGTCTTTTAGCCGCCACCACCAGCATCACCTCTACCAACAAGCCCACTTTATAATATTACTCACATGAGCAAACATGTAGCCCTGCAATTTAAATGTGTACGAGTACAACGGGTGGTATGTGTGCTCTAGAATGTTACAGACACAGCAGACCTAAAGTCAAAACAGACATCTACATATGATTTCTCTTGTCGTCTGTGGGGTTTCTGCTGCAAACTGCAATTTGTAGCACCACTAACCAACAAGCAACCACTTAAAATTGGGAAGAGAATGCCGAGAGTATAAAATATTTTGGCGGGAAAAATATTCATTAAATCTTTACAGAATATGTGGCTTTTACAAATTCGTCTAATGTTGCTAGTAAATGTTTATAAACATTTCGTAACAACACAAATATTCCTTTAAAATGCACGTGCTATGAGTAAATTTTGCCGTAAAATTTGCTGTTTGTGTATGAATAAGTAAATGAATGAGCATGCGTTAAAATTAAAGGAAATCCTTGTCAAATTATATAGTCTTATAAAAAATATACAGCTAATACATATACACAATCATACTTTCATATATTTATATACATACAAACAAACACTTATATTTTGTTGCCTGAGTTGGTGTGGGTATATTGTGTTTACTTTTGGGAACCTAGAGTTTGTCAGTTGATGCTTTTAGCCAATCAAAGTGTGACAAAATTACGCGCAGAAAAATATTTTAGCAAAAAGCAAGAAAAATTCTAATGTATGAACAACAATTTAGTGGAGGATAAAGATATTCATGTAGATACAAGCGATGAAAAGATAATTTGGGATACTTGTTTACTAAAAAAGTTGAAATTTTCATACATATACACATAGATATATAAATTACTTGTTGATTTGGTTATTTGTTAAGTCAATTTCTACTTTTTTCTGAAGAACGTTTAATTAAGATTATCTATGTTTTGTGATTATATTTATGTGTGTTGGCGTTTAAGATCTATTTTATATATTTTGGGTTAAAACATTAATTGTCTTAACTATACAAAAATTTCTGCAAAATATGTTTGTAATAAGGACAATGATTTTTTTTAAAACAAAAGGTGAAAATGTTTGATAAAAGCATATATTATTATGAAAAGTAACTGACCTCAAACAATATTTTTTTTTTTTTTTTTGTGAAATTAATTTTGTGAAAAATCTTAAGTTCAAAGGACATTATTTATTTAAAGAAGTCAACAGGATATAATACCATAAGTGACAATATTTATTTAATGAGGTTTTAACACAAGATATTTTGCCAAAAGTATTATAGGTACCAAGATGTCAAAACAGATATGAAAACATTTAACTGCCTTATTTTTTCAGACTATTTGAAAAAGAAAAATAATATTGTTCTTGAAAGATTGGAATATTATTCTAATGCATCGGATCAACCTTTGTACATTCTGATACTCTCTCGAGAGTATCAAACAGAAAAAGCAAAAAAAATGACCAAAAATAGTTTGAAAATAAACAAAAGTTAAAAAATCTTTTGATATAATTACTGTGTTTTTAAACAAGAAATGATAAGAAGAGAAATGATTAATTTTACATAAACTTAAATGGCTACGGAACTATGTGGCAGCAAAAATAAGTTGAATGCAAAGTTTCTTAGATCGCCAAAATTTTATTCTAAAATATATCAATATCTAAATCCGTTCAAAGATCCATATCGGCTTTCGCAAACAGTTCCGTTATGTGATAAACTTTGATAGGAAATTTTTTAAAAATTTTAATGACATCATGTTTAAAGTTAAATATGGATATAATCTTCAAAGTCTATTGCTACATCTTCTACTAAAATATTACTTCAAAGGTGAAGTAGTAGTATAAATAAAAAAACTCCCAGTAAAAAATTGGAGCTTCTATTGTAGCATTACAGTTAAATAAGCTTTTTCTGCCTTACTTTAAAAAACATATAGACACACTAATGCAAAAGAATAAAAAGAAAATTCTAAGCGACTGAATTCTATCAATTATAATAAAATAAAAAAATAACAAGTTAGAATGCTGTATTCGGCTGTGCCCTTCATCCGTGTTGAGACATTTTATATGAAAGTAATTACAAATATATTTACTCAAAACTTCAAATAATTTAGATTTTTATAGAAAATTTAAATTTAATTTAAATCTTATAAATCCTTTTATCTTTTTATATGTAGTTTGATTATTTATTTGTTTGTATACCAATTAAGTCTAAACGGCTGAACCGATTTTCAAGAAATTTGACAAACAGATAGTACCAGTCCAGAGATGGTTATAGTCTTTGTTATATCTCGATTGGGAGTCACACCCACATTTTACGTCTATTATGTTATCAAAGGATTAACCAATTAGCTTAAAAATGGAGCAGTAGGTGTAGTACGTCCCATATAAAGCAAATATTCATTATAACATATTTAAGGAACTATTACAGTGAGAGCCCTCAAAATTCGTGACAAACTTTATCCTATTATATCGCATTGATGAAAATAGGATGGATAGGTCTAGAAAAAAGGCCAAATTAAAAAAAAATAAAATTTTCTCATATAAAGGACTGTTAGAGTAAAAGTCTTAAAAAATCTAAAAGTAATATATCCAGGGAGAGTAGTAGCTCCCATATAAAGTAAATAGTAGATATCGCATCAAATAAGGCAGCGTAGTGCCCCGGTAGAAGCCAGTAAATAACAAATGTACTATTTTTCATATATTTAAAGAAAAAATATATTCACTTCGGTGCAGAACAAATATTTTATAAGTGTAAGACAATATTAAATTAAAAAAAGGATATGTTGGAAAATTTATGGACCGATTTGACCGAAATTTGAAAAAAGTATTTGTGATAGATTTAAGAAGGAATTGGGCCCATAGCTGTAGAATATAGAAGCTTCAAAAAATATAATAACGCGATTTGGCCTATAACTAGGTTAATACTGGATCTACTTAGTTCATTTTTACAACACCAAAATTCTTTAAAAAATTACAGATTTTTCTGTGAAAGAGCGAAATTTTTAGTTTATATAAGTGCTTCAAAAGTTGAAAAAGACAAATATGCCTTAGTTTATTGTTATCGTTTCTCAGTATCCATGACAACAATTACAAGGAAGCATACATTAAATAAATAAAAAAAAACGATTTTCCAATAACTCTGTCGCTTATAAACTGATTTAATTGATTTAAAATCCGAAATTCAGGCAAAATATCTCTGAGCGATCAAAACAAAAACCAACGCCTTAGCATATTTTTGACTTATTTGTACCACATTAGTTCAGTTCTTTAGCGGAAGACCGGTTTTTCAAATATCTCCTGTTTCTGAACCGGGTTTCTTCGAATTTCAATAGAAAAGTTCTGTAAAAAATTTCTAATATATGTATGTATATATATAAATATACATTTATATATATATATATATATATATATATATGTTTTTGGGAGGCCATTTATAAAAATTTTATACCTCAAAAAACCGGTCTTTTATACATATCTCCACCATATATGAACCGAAATGATTTCCGATACTTTCATATGTATATATATATATATATTATATATGGCCATTTCAACCGACGGAAAGACTTAGGGACGGACAGATGGACATCGTCCTATCGACATCATTTCTTTTTTGTTTTCGAGGAAAATTTTGGAAATTACAAACGGAATGATAAACTTATGTATTCCTGTTACACCTGTGATGAAGGGTGTAGAGTCATGTTACCAAACATCTTCTGTCGTATTATTATGCCCTTACCTTTTTAGATTACAAAAAGTTAGTTTTACTTTAAAAATGTAAAGCTTCCAAGCGGAAACTCGCCATATAAAAATCATGCCTTCCGTATGCAGGAGAAAAGCGCTCTGCGAGTTTTCGAAATATCTTAATGCTTACCCTCTCCCCTACGGAAGACATGAATTTAATATGGCGAAATTTTTAGGTTAAACCCACTTTTTATAATCTAAAAAAGTAAGCGAAATATACGTCAGAAGCTGTTTGAAAACGTGATTTTCTATGAGAATTATTGTCAGAATTTACTCGCTTACAATTTACCTTTTATTTACTTACCTTATTGCATCTATATAATCAAGTTTTTTGAAGTAAAGATAATAAAATTTTTATTGCTTCTTTTTAATAGTAGAAGGAGTTTTTCAAAATATAAGACTACAAATCATGACTACCGCTACAAACAATTTTTAGTAGCTTTAGTTTCAGCTATACAAAAAAAATAAAAGAAAAGAGCTGGTAGCGGTTATAATTATTCAAACTGAATAGTGACGCCTTTTTAACCAATGCAGATATTTTCAAAATGAATTTTGAAGAAGACCGTTTCTAGATCCATAGTCGTCTCCAAACTTGTATGCCAAATTTAAATATACTTTTTTGAAGGTTTTATTTACATTAAATTGTATATTACTCATTTCTAAATACGTAGCATTTTCGCTAACACATAAATGTTAAGGAATATAATTATTGTTTTTACTTTATTAAGTAATTATGTAGGATAGTCTGGTCCAATACAAATTGCACTTTATATAAAACATATTAATGAAATTTGGCACATAGTTATTTTGTCATAAATTCTATTTAACGTAGCCCAAAACAAATGCCATCCCGAAATAGGATTTTAAGCTTATAAATGTCTTAAAAATAGAAATATTTAATAATGAATTTTGGCATAAATAAGTTAAGAGTTAAAACGACTGCCAAATTTCATGAAGATCTGTTCACTATGACCATATCTTGCATATAAGACCCACTTCCGGAAATCACATTAACGGGCACAAATTTCATATAAATATTAATATCAAAAATATATTTTTCAGATATAAGTTTTGTATAAACACTCCATCAAATTTTATAAAGATCGGTTCGTTATTAATCAATCCCATTTTTGACTTCCGGGTTTAATTCGACCCTTGAAATATCTGTTTACAATTTCCTTGTCGTACATGTTTTTATTTAAGAAATATCGTCGGAAAAGTATGAACTAAAATTACAGCGGACTCTAAGTTTTTCTAGTATTAGGCCAATAACTAAACGAATTTACCCATTTTCAGTATGACAATTTCGTCCCCTAAGTAATCCTCAAAGAGCCATATCCTGCTTATAGTATAATAGCACAGTAATACTGCAATCACGTGGATGAGTTGGCTAGAAAGATATTTTAAACTAAAAAGAGTTTTTGTCACTTAAGAAGCTATGTGCGAGATGGTGTAATGAGTAAGACGTCAGTCATTAAAACCAAGTGGTTAGTTTGTGTCCAAGTTCGAGTCTAACTGAAGACAAAATTTTTTTGTTTTTTTTTTATTTATTGTTTCGTTTAGGTACATATTTTTGGGTATCCCTAGAGTCAAAAAATAACTACATGAATTTGTGCATAACTCGAGCAAAAATAACTAGTTATTCAGGCAAAAATAAGTAGTTTATTTTTGTTTCCAATTATACCTGCTAGCTTACCATGAAAGCAAAGTTTTTGCTGGGTATTTATACTTTTTTTTAAATTTGGATATGTTTCAGAAAAAGCTCAAATTTTGTTGCTTTAATTAACTTTTTTTAAGAAAAATGTTTCATTAACACAATTTAGATATTCAACTATAATGATCGTTAGAACAAAACCAAAGATATATATATGCCTAATTTTTCAAAAATATTTACATACATTTTGATCATGTTAAAATTATTTACACATTCCTAAACCTCATCCGAATGTTTTTAAGTCAAAAAGTTTTATGTCAACGGCTTATCTTTTTGGTAATTTGTTTAAATTAAATTAAAAATATAAAAACAATAAAATACAAGGAAAAATGGTTAAAATAAGGGAAATTGCGTTAGAGGCCCTTATCGAAATTTTAACTAAAATTAAGAACGGTATTTCAGCATAAGACCTGGAAAGGCAGTATGGAATTTGTCGGAAACCTGTATATATTTTAGTAAAAAAGAAAGAAACATGCGGAACGCTAACAAATGTGGACGAAAACTGGTGACAAACGAAACTGAAGATCGATTATTTCTTTATACCAACAAATAAATTAAAGCAAACTGAAGCTTATAGACTTTCCAAAGATTCAAAGTATAAGGCAGTGCAACCAATAAATCGATTTGTAGAAGGTTCTGTAATGTTTTGCAATGGATTTGGAGATCTAATGCCAGTTAAGGAAACCTTAAATAAGTATGTTTTCCCTCGGCTAGTCTTTTATCTGGTAATGAAAATTGGATTTATCAGCATGATAATGCACCGTGCCATAAAGCATGGTTACCGACAACACTTTTAAATGAAGTTGGACAAACTGTTCTTCCATGACCATCTGAGAGCCCTGATCTAAATATAATAGAGAATGTTTGGGCTTTTGTAAAAAGATAAACACCGAAAAAGAGAAGAAACAATTTCTGAAATAACTAATATTTGAAATGAATTTGAGATTGAGTTTGCAAGTGATTTAATCTATTCTATTCCCGATGGACTTCCAGAAATTATTGACACCAAAATTTGTAACATCCTATTAACTCAAAAACATTGTAAACTTACAAAATTATTGATTAAATCCAAATTTTGAAAATGTGAAAATAATTTTGACATTATAAAAATGTGTGCAAATACTTTTGAAAAAGAGGCATATATATGTTTTGTGTTTTATTCCAACGACTATTATAGTTAGTTACCAAAACTTAATGCTAATTAAATCCAGTCATTTCAGAAATTGTTTTAATGAAACATTTTTGCTAAAAAAGAATTGTTTAAAGCCACAAATTTCGTGCTTTTTTTGAAGCATATCCAAATTGTCGAAAAGTCTAAATATATATGACTATGAGTGCAGATATGTTCATCAACAATATCTAGTGATAAAAAATCGAGGATACTTTTCATATGATGAAATATTTCAACAACGAAAAAAATAATAAGCATTTTTGTTATTTATTGGCACAAAAATTCGAGATTTTTTATATTGAACAAAAATTTTGGACTGCGGCAACATTGGAGTACTTTTTATTTCAAATTAAACCAAATTTGTATCGGCATTTTTTGAGAAAATTTGTATTAGCTCATTTTGCTAGCTGCCATTCCATATTTAATTTATAAATTTATTACAACATCTTTAACAAAAAAAATACGAGGGCGGATCAATAAGTCCGTGAATTTTCGAACTTCCCTCACAGTTATATGAAATGCAACATTATTCTCATCAAGTATGACCTGTTAATAGACTACTGTAAAATTTTGAGCAAGTTTCGTCATTTAATTTGCGTAAAAAATAGGAATAATAATTTCATCGTTGGAGCTGAATCTCTTTCCACCGAGCCATTTCTTTAGGTTTAGAAATAGGAAGTAGTCACTAGGGGCTAAATCCGGATGAAGTACCAATTCGTAGCCCAATTCATAGAGTTTTGCCATTGAGACTGCACACGTGTGCACCCGTGCGTTAGTTTAGTGAAAAAGAACTTTTTTCTTGGCCATATAGGGTTGTTTTTCTTTTTAAATCCTCATTAAATCGGTCTAATAAGTTTGCGTAATATTCGCAGTTTACCTTTTTTCCTTTTGAAGGTAATCGATGTGGATTATCCCACGTGCATCCCAAAAAACTGTTGCCATCACCTCACGAAATTCACTTTTTTCCATTTTTAGAAAAATACACGAGGTTGTATGTTTTGAACAGCTGTTAAACGCAAAGTAAATGACGACAATTGCTCAAAATTTGACAGTGATAGGTGGTACTTGATGGGAATAGTGTTGCATTTCATATAACTACGAGGGAGGTTCGAAAAGTCACGGACTTATTGATCCGCCCTCGTATATACCAAAAACTAATTAGAACGAGAAGAAATAGGTTTTTAAATTAGAAAATATTAACTTTTTCTGGCCTTATTTTTTGGAGAATTTAGCCTTTTTGGCCTTTCTTAAAGTTCAAATTAACTTCTTTTTTTCTGACCTCCTGGCAACATAGCTCCTAATTTCTTTCGGATACGCCTTCATATATTAGTCTCTGATTGTGTATACTTGAAGAGCCAATAAGAAATTACGCATTTTAAAAGACAATGATGTCCATTACTTACCATTTTCTCAAAATGCTATATAATAATAATTTTTACAAAGTAACCTCTACTGGACATCCCATTATGATTGCTTCATTATTTCATAAACACTTGTTATTTAAAGATAATATCCTTAATCTTGTATCTATATTAGACAAATTTTTATCAACACAAACGTCAAAATCAGTGCGAATCTATGCAAGGTAGCTTCAGTTACTACAGTTGTCAAACTCCATATATAAAAAAAATATTGTTTTTTTGCAATTGTTGCCACCTTTCATTAACTCGCGTTAATTTTGATATTTGTTTTGATAAAAAAAATTCTAATATAAACACTAAGTAAGGCGTAAGATAAATAATATTGTCATTTGCACGTATTCAACAGACAACTAAAACATCATACATGTACATTAGACTGCATCACAATTTACCGACTTTTGAAATGTAACCGGAACTCCCTCTAAAATCGTTCATTGCTTGTAAAAAGATATTGTGTGAAATATTAGTGACATCGGATGTCGTTAACCCGTGTATGGTGCGTTTATATGTGGAAAATATGGTTTTTTACAATTTTTAGACAAGTTTAGCTATTACATACTTTTCTTTGAAACTATACATAATTATCAACCAATCAAGACATAAAAAGAAAAAAGCGGTTAAAAAATGTTAAAGCTATTACGAATTCCTCAGATCATCAATGTGTTTTACACAACTTGTGTAAGCAGTTTGCAAACAAATTTTTCATTTTTTGAGAAACATTTAAATTAAGTGCTATTTCTATTTAAATTTGAACCAAAATTATTAAAAAGTATGTTTTTGTTTCTCTAGAGTAATTTAAACTCCTTTCCATGCTTGGTTAAAGAAATTCAAATTTCAAACTTTAATTTTTTTTTTTTTAACAAATTTCAAAGCAGTTCGATTAAAAATGTGCAGATTTATGACAACACTGCAGTAAATAAATTTAAAAAAGAATTAAGTCAATATGATTAAGCCGTACCTGCGATTTGAATTTTTCGAATTTCCACAAAAAGTTATTTTTTGCAAAATAAGATAAACCGTATCTCATAAAACATTTTCTGAAGTTTTTAAGAAAATTGGACAAGAATTATCTTTCAAATAAATATAAGATCCAGATAAAAATAAATAAGTTTTCGTTATGTCTTCCTTAAAACTATGAAATATTCCAAATTTTGACTCTTGACATTCGTGTTTTAAAAATTATCCTAGACCAATTTCCGAAAAACTTCAGAATGTATATTCTGAAACCTGTTTTATCTTCTTCTGTAATAATTCTGCTTAGTCCGAATATCAAAAAAAAAAAAAAATAATTCTAAAAAAAATCCATAAAAATGCCTTTTTGCCAAAATACGCAAAATTCAAATCACAGGTGCGGCTTAGTCACATAAGGTATTGTTGACCTAATTCCTTTTTAGTTTTGTTTCCTGTGGTATCGTCTATAGAAATCTGCTTAACAAAATTTCTAAAAGATTGAAAAACAGTCCTAAAAAAAAATTAAATTTCTTTAAACAAGCATATTTTTCTATAACTCAATGAACGATTCTAGGGAGATCTAAGGTCAAAATTCAAAGTAAATTTTGGTGCAGTCTAATGTACATGTATAAAATACAAACAATGTTAATATCATAAAACATTTGAGTTTAAATATTATTAACCTTTGTTCATCATGATTTCTTCTAAGTTTTTCTTTCTATTCCTTTGCGTTCTTTTTCAATTTCAATTGACTTAATAACATGTATGGTTTCCATACACGAATTTATATGCTTTTTGTTAACCCCCCAAGGTGATTGAATGAGTATGCAATTTTTTTTTCAATTTCCTTCATTTTTCTGTTTAGTTGTCCATAACTCCCAATGTGACAGTTACGAGAAGTATTAAATGTATGGAACCTAAGTGTGGAGTGTGTAATTCGAGGAGGGAAATTACTTGCAAATCGACATGGATATTTGTAAATGTTTCTGTTAAACTAGCACCATTACCCACCCCCATTCTTTGTGCGGCCAAAATTTGGAACGTCAATTATGTCTCAAGTAAAATATATACCAGTCATTTGTTTCTTCAATATTTTTTTATGTTACTATTTTTGCAATTGTAATAATTTTCACCCAATGCCCTGCCACTCCTTAGTTATAACCCTCTTTGAAGTTTTTTTTTTACCATAAATATAACGGTAATGAGCCATTTGCACAGCATGATTTCTGTTAAATGTTTGAAAATTAACTGCACAAATATAAGAACGTATGGAGAGTATAAATGTTTGCATGTTTTAAAGGAGTTTAGAATTAATTATTTTGCTTTTAGATATCTTAATACGAAGAAAGTCGTTTGATTAGTGGTGGTTATAAATTTAGTTAATTTTATGAATTTATCTTCATTCCTTACCTTTTACTCTATTAAAAAAATTTATAAAATTTTCTTTGAAAGCGGAGAGCTCAAAATAAGTTTAATATGAAAAAAAACTTTAGTTTCAATAGATTGGGCACCTTATCACTAATTACGATATCTGTTCTAAAAAAGTGTCTTATGTGAATAAAATTGCTGGAAAAGAATGCCGCTAAAATTAAAAAATATATTTCTAAAATATTATTTTTTCTAATGCATTGTATCAAGAAATTACAAAATGTTTATCAATTTATAAGATAAAAGTTATAAGGGAATCGGAAATGCAGAAAGTATGTGACAGTAAACAAGTGAGAATGTTATATTCGACTTATCCGAGTGGTAAAGTAAGTGGGTGGACCATGGCCATTTTTTGTTTCTGAGTTTGGACCTTGGACTATTTGTACAAAATTACGTTGATGTTTCACCTTATATGGGAGGTGGGTGGTAAAGTGGGTGCACAACGCAAATTTTTGTTTATCGCGTTTAAAATGGTCCTTGAATTATTTCTGCACAATTTCGTTCCTATACATGCTTTATAGCAAAAGATGTCGGCCGAAAAGTACAAACTGGAATTACGATGTTTTTGTGGTATTTGGTCCATAAATTTTTAATTTATGAACCGATTTTGCTCATTTTCAACACCAAAAAAATAAGACAAGTGTTTGAGTATTTATATATATATATATATATATATATATATATATATATATATATATATATATATATTTAAATTGCTAATATATGCTTTAAAATAAGGATTTTCTACGAAAATCTGATAAAATATAAGATCAAATTATATAAAAATATGACCAAAATATCCCAAAATATGCTATCAAAATCGATGCCAAAATATTTAAGATTGTCTGAAACAAGAAAAAATATGATTTTGCATATTTTTGGTTGCACTGCTAATTACACAAGGAGTTAGGCAAAATACAATATTAATTGATGTACAAAATTTTTTAAATCACTAGCGAATGCTTCGGGAACTTAAAACACTTCTCCAAAGGGAAGCACAATCTGTTGTGGCGTATTCACAAGTCAAACCTAAGTTTTATTTCTTACCTTATAAAAAATTCCAGAGCATTTCTTATCAAACCGTTTTCAACGATTTTCACGTTCTTTTACATTTTAAAATTTTCAGAAAATCTTATTTGACTTCTCCGAATTCGAATAAATTTATTGCAGACATTGGCTTTGGAAGTGTTTTTAAAATCATAAACTTTTAGACTCATGGCCCTTTCTGGTAGAAAAATATGTTGCTAAAAACTCCACAAAGATGTACTTGTTTAGTGTTAGTATCATATTAAAGACATAGATATTACCTTTATAACGTTATGTATTAAGTTTATTTACATACAAATTTTTAAAAAAATATATAATGTTACATAACTCTTCACCCTACTCATGTAAAATTTTAAGCTGGACACAAATGTCGGAGCTTTTATTTTATCATTATTATTATTATTATTATTATTATTACTTTAACAAAAAAAGCAGAAAATAGCTTTTTATTTTTAGACAAAAAAAATGTGTGATTTATTTTATGATTGTGATGTTATCTTTTGATAACTATAATTTTTGCTCAAAAAGATAATAATAAATAAAAGTTAAAAAATAACTATCATTTTCTGACTTTTTTTATTAAAAGTCATTCAGTTACGGTCCCTGTTAAAAAGGAAAAAAGTATTACGTATACTTTTTTCGAGACATTTATTTTTTCACGCAAAAATTGTTTATTTTTATAGTTTTTACTTTGCTTTTTAGCCCCAATATCTCTATTTAGCTTCTAGCTTTTTTCTAGCCTTTTCCGAATTTTAAATTGCCTCGCTCCTGAGAGGTCTGCCGGATCCGATTTTTTAAATGTTATACTCAAATACAATCTACTGCGGTTGTGTGAACTTTTATATGTATTTGTATGTGCATATACATATCGAACCAGCTGATAAAAAGTTACTAATTTATTTAAAAAATATTTGGATGCCAAAAATCAATAATTTTTCTATTTCTCAATGTTAATGCACTCTGTAGATCAATATTTTTTGGCAAGTGTGCGCTCATCGTTACCCAAAATGCCAAAGAAATAAAGGAGGATCAAAAAAATCAAAAAAATTAACTAAAATTTCCAATGATGCCCTTGAAACAAAAGTAAGCAGAGCAGAATATATTATCAAAAACATTTTATTCTTAAATGCAAATAATATATCGAACGTTTCGTTTCTGAGATTGATGTTACGTCTTTTTAATTTCTGTTAATATTGATGTCAATTTTGAGGTTATGAATACGAAATTTTTTATGTGAACCAAATTCCATTAGGTTATGGATAATTTTTTTACAATTGGGACTAATCGTTTATTGGCCATAAATTAATTTACCAAATTATTATTCGTAGCCAATTTTATGAATTCAATTTAGTTTTTGGAAATGAAATGTAGTACGTCGTGACTTTCCTACATGCCTGCTTTTTGGGATATTTTTCTTCTCATCACTGCTTTTTATGTGTTTTAGCATAAGCAAAATACAAAAATAAAAATTTTATTTATTTCATACCATAAAGTATATGTATATTGTCTTACTATATACTAATATTTAGTTGTGGTTACTTCAAGTCATCTGTATGAATGTGTGACCGAACTAAATGCTTTTAGATTAATCGTGCTGATTAAACTCATGTAGTTAATATTATTTCCATTCATTATACAATTATTTCAAATGACTTTCGGTAAATGATATTTCCTCTCAACATGACTTGCAAGAAAAAAACTTTATTTCAATTAAACGCAATTCTAAGAAAGATGTAAACGAAAGCTCATTGTATGACATCCTGTAGATAAATTAGTAAAAGCAGCGTTATTTTATATGTAAAAACAAAACACTGGGGTATTTAGTTATTGTGATCGCTTTGACAATTTACAGTGCCAACTTTTTGACACTTCTCGTTTACAAATTTTGAGTACCCGAAATCTGTATTTAATAATTCCCTCCGCTGAATTGAAAAAAAATCCTTTTTTCGCTTTTTCTCAAATCGTTGTTTTTAACAAAAAAAAATAGTTTATAGTTATATGAAAATGTATGCACACAGAAGTAGTTATTCATTTCGGATAAAATAAGCTATTTAAAGAAATTTTAGGGTGGTACCTTCATTTTATCAAATCCAAAACAAAAGTTTCACTTTACAAGGGTTTCAAAATATAGTCTTTAACAGAAAAAAATCCATTAGTAATGAAAATATTCGGAAAGCCATTGTACGTAGACGGATTACAATATTTTGGCTCTACTATATATATATATATATATATATATATATATATATATATATATATATATATATATATATACTAGAGCCAAAATATTGTACATATATATATAATTACCCCAATATTCACAAATAAATTTTAAAGTTAAAATGCCTTTTAAATCTAATTTTTCATACAAATTTTGTTCTAAAATGTATCTTAAATTTAAAATTAGTTTGTGAATACGGGGGTTAAAATATTTGCTTCATGGGTTTTCAGATAAATATTGTAGAATTTAAAAAGTGAATAAACCTAAAGTTATATATAAGTCCGTCATTATTTATGATGGAAAATATAAAAAAGCTTATAATGCAATTGATTATAAATCATCTATGTAAAATACAGTTTTAAAATTAAACTAGTTCGGATCTTTACCTTTTCTCATTATTTGTTGCTATTTTTGAGGAAAATTTTAAACATTAAAAAATCCCTTCATTTCCATAAAAATTTAAATTTCCTTCCTTTTTCCCTTTGCTAAAAATTTTCTTTAAAAATTTCCACAAAAAGGGAAAATTCTCTCCATCTGATATCACTCCATTGCTTCATGATTGTTGATTTGAGCACGCAGTCTACACTTTTAATATGATACACTATTGACACTGAATGATGTCATTTTATGCACGGATGTGGTCGATATTTATCTGGGTGTATTTATTACGTATTAAAATTTTTACACAATTATTTAAAACTATTAAGTAGAAATTTGTAAATTATGAAGAAATATAATTTTATTCAAACATTTCTACATACGAACAAATCTATACATTTTGGCTACTGTTTATTGAACTGAATAAAATAAATAATTTAGCTGCAAATTTTGCTTTTTTGACAATAATAGAATTTTTATTTTTGAAAAATGTAGTTTGTTTGTTTTAGTGTTATTTTTATATTTAGAAATTCTTAGAATTTATTTTTTTAATTATATTATTCTTCCCGTTATTCTGTCCATGTGCCCTTAATTTCAATATACATATCATATTATCTGTGGCTCCTTTGTTAAAAAAAAAAAAGGTACAATGAACGCTGCTATCAAATAGAGATCCAAATTCTTTCAATTTCTTTAATTCATTACATTTTTCTTCTACTTAAGATGTATAAACCTCGTGTAATTACATGCTGTATACGTAGATCCCGAAAAAGTTATACATGTTTATTTATTACATATTAAATTATATGTTTTTCATGACATAAAAAATTTATTTTAATTAATTAATTGGATTGATGACAGATATGTGAATGTTTTCTTAAAAACATTCGTATTCAAATTGGTATTAAAGCAATATGAGAAAAAAAGGTCAAACAATGAACAATTTTCTTGTCTTTAATTTACATTAATACAAAATAACATAAAACAACATACGAGTACATCCGACAATATTAAGTATACAACACTGCGACTATTTAGAAATTCTTTTGAAATATAAACAATTTTTTTCCTCTTTTCTTTTTTCTAATGTACACCCAATTTCATGTATGCAACACAATATATAAAATACGAGAATTCAGTATAAATACCAACTAAAATAATCGGCAAACATCATTTGATTATATTGAAGAAAAAATAATAAAAATAAACTGAATTTTAGGAAAATAAAAACAAATGAATTTAAGTGAAAATTAAAGAATTCTTTTATAATTTAAAAAACAATTCACCTTTGATATGTTGAAATTTTTCATAGTAAAATCAATTTTTATTTTTAGTTGATCATTACGGTTTTTATATAGAAAATAAAAATGACTTAGAAAAAAATACTTAATAAAAAGAAGCGTTTGGGTATATAAATTAATTTCAGTGGTACCCAAAAGAAAAATTATCTTTTATTTTTAAAACTTGTTTGTGGTTTTTTTATTATTATTATTTTGAAGAGTCCTAGAATTTTAGACAACAAAAATATGTATGCAGATCATCTAAATTGTAGAAAAACTTTTTGAGCCCTTAACCCAATTTACCTAGACCTGAGAGAATTTCACACGATTAATCAATAATGTATTGGACAATATTATACTTTTCATTGCTTTCAGTAAATTTATTCCTATTAAAATTTGTTTTGCTGTAGTGCTCCAAAACTAAAGAACATAGAATTCAGCATAGATATTCTATTCTGAATTGGATATGATCTAAATATCATACTATTAGAATTTTATATTGTGAAAATGCAACATTTTTCAACCTATTTTATTGAAAATTGTTTCACTATGATCTGTATATTATGTACAAAGATTAAATGTAAGTTAAAAAATGAAACAAATGTCAGTCAGGCATCAGTCTAAAATAAAAATAGCTATGCGGCCAAATATTTATACTTCATTTTCAATTCCAACCAAAATATTGTCAAAATATCTAATCAGGTTGTGTTCAAAAATGGACCTTTAAACAAAAGGATACGGAAACTAAAGATCTTCCAAATTTATTTCATCGATTGAATCCAATAAGAAATAGTGTAACATGTTAAAAATGTAAACTGCGTGCTCAAATCAACAACAATGGAACAATGGAGGAAATTTTTATAGAAAATTTTAAGTAAAGGGAAAAAGGAAGGAAATTTTAACTTTTCTGGAAATAAAGGGATTTTTTAATGTTTAAAATTTTCCTCAAAAATAGCAACAAATAATGAGTAAAAGTAAAGATCCGAACTAATTTAATTTTAAAACTGTATTTTACAAAGATGATTTATAATCAATTGTATTATAAGCTTTTTTATATTTTCCACCATAATAGTGTAAGTTAAAAATGCGCCTACTTTAAAATCTATAGCAAACTGACATTTTCTGATAAAATATTTTTTAAATAATTACGGTGTTTCCTGAAGATGCAACGGTTCGTATATAGCCGGAAAGTTGAAGCTGATGTAAGGTCTAAACTCAGAGCGAATAGTTTAAGAACATGAATGACACACCCGACCAACCCTGTGGTACTAATATATCTAAAAAAGCCACTAAGTCTCGTTTCCTTTATATCATAAAGTTCGCCTAGTAAAACATTTCCCAAGGACAAGGCATTCGCTTCTGCCTCAACCCCTCACTTATTCAATTTGAATCATTTATTGGCGGTTCTTTTAAAATTTCCAAATAGCATTGCGATGATTATGATTTATGAAATCATCAAAGAAGTGCTCGCTTTAACTACTTTGTAATCCAGCATTAAATTGCTACTTTTTATATTTGGAAGTTTTATAAGACCAAATCTACTTTAATGGGGTGGTAGTAGTATATATGAATTCCAAGTTTTATAATATTAAAATTTGTTTTTGTACTGATTCTAAAATTGGTCGAACTGGTGATGCTTATAATTGTTTCGTGACATAAGGATCTGAAAATTACTAGACCATCGCTTCATAAATCCAAGCGAACTGTGATCACAGAAATTTAATTTGTGGTCAAGAAAGTCTTGAACTTTTTCCAGCGTATTCCCATTAATATTGTAGTATAAATCTAATTTCTTACTTCTGCAGAAACTTAGTTATTTACTTTTTTTATATTTAGCTCCATTAGGTTAATTTTGCATCAGTACGATAATTGTGTGATGTCTGCCTAGAGTAATATTTATCTTACAGGTTCAGTAATACACTAAAACATTTGAATGTTGAATAATGGAAGGAAGATCATTTATAAATATGGTCAACAAGATGGAACCAAGGTGGAACCTTGGGGAATACCAGAGAAAACATTAGTAGATTTCAAAGTGTCACTTTCGAGCTTTACTTTCTATCAGATAGATAGAAAGATATAGATAATTTATAAAGTAAAAGATAGTGATTTACCTTATCGAAGGTTTTGCTAAAGTCTGTATTTTTTGCAAACCTATCGTTTATGATTGACATGACGGATGAGATTTTATGAATCAACCTATCTGAGAGAATTATTTTTCATTAGTTTAGGAATTGCACTAAGCTTTCAAATCCCTCTGTAGTTTGACACATCATGTTAACTTCCCCCTTTGGAACACTTGAATTATAAACAATGATTTCCATATCGATTGTAAATACCAATTGTTCAATTGTTTTATGGAAAATAATAGTAAGTGGATAACACAGATTTTCAGCACAGTTCTTCAGAAGGCAACTTTAAATTCCATCTGGGCCGGGAGTGAATACATTTGTTAGTGATTTTAAATTAAATAATACTGTTCTGTTGCTGATAGACATATAATGTATTCCATATGATTTTTTACAATAGGTGGTAGCAAAAAGTCAAAAAACATATTGCTAATCGACTCATCAAGAGATCCGAATTGAAGAAAATTTGGAGTTGACGAATTTATAAAACGGTTTGGGTTTAGACTTCATTTGAGACTTCATACTAGTAATATATTTATCGTATGCTAATTTATTTGCAATATTTTATTTCGATCGTGGAATCGAGTTTATTTTATATTGTATTTTTCATATTTTTAGTTTTTATTATTCCATGGTGGACCGTTGCAATTACGAATAGCATCGAAATGCAATGATTTAATATTGAATAAAAGTTGGAAAATTAGTATCAGCAAAATTATTTTCGGATGTTATAGAATTTCAATTAATATTAAATAATAAGCGAAACTTTCAAATTATTTTTGGATTCGTATGCTGTATTTTTTACTGTTATTCTTCTTCATTTTTCAAGTTTTTGTTCATAGCATTTTGACATTATGTGCAGTGGTTTTAGAATTTGCTATGCATATAGATAGAGAAAAATATGTAGCTGTATATATTAATAAATGCATCTTGTCAAAACCATTACATAATTCATAAATAAGAAATGGTTTTGAGAATTTTTGGACTTTTCTTTAACACAATGAAGAAAAAGTAAAGATACTATGATAATGTGTTATTTTATAATTTCTAATTCATTATAGTTTTTTCTGCGTTTAAGATATAAATTAAATTTAAATAAAATTTAATTGTTTTCATTGTAAAACTAAAACTATATTGTGGTTTGTTATTTACGTATTTTTTAGTAATTTTTAATTAATTTAAATTACTACTTTAAAAACGCATTGCCAATTTGTAGCATTCTCTTGAAGAATTATTTGGGAAACATTTTTACAACATTTTTGAGAACACCGTTGGACAGAATATAATATATTTTGACAGTAAATGTTTAATTTATAACCGGTTGGGGTGTTTTATATAATAGTAAATTACTCTTTATAGTTAGGAGATTATACTCTATTTTAGTTTAGTTCTTTCAACATCATCAGAGAAACGACTCCCTAATCTAAGGGTTCACACAGCAACAGTTTCACGACCCCCTTGAGACGTTACAATGCGAGAACGACAAACCAAATTTTTTTTTTATAAGTAAACAGCAAATCAAAGGTTGGCAATATGATTTTAATGTTTAATATCAAACAAGTTTTATTCAAACACAGACCAAAGATTTAAATTTTAAGTCTGATTTCTAATTGAGATTGAAATAATAAAAAAATAGTGTTTTCTCAATTTGATATCAAACATTTTCAAATCATTCTTAAACCTAAAAGTAAATTAGTATTCAAGAAAAAATATTTGGTACTTGATATTTCATATTATTCTTAAATCATTGATAAACTTAAGTCAGAATTTCCAAATTTAGGAATATATTAAATTTATTAGATTCAAAATTTGTTAATGCCTCATTAATAAATAATTTTAAAAATGTAAGAAATTCTGTGTAAATTTTAAAATAAAAGTAAAGATTTTTTATTGATATTAAACATAAAAAAAAAATTTATTAACTTTTTTGTTTTTCACACAATTTTCAATTAGTTCTAACTAAAATCTGCAAGTCTGACTAATTCTGGAATAAAACTATAAATTACCTTTTTTACTTTTACACTCACATTTGAATTGTATTTAAGAATAAAGTCTGCATCAGTTTGACAAATAATACTGTTCAGGATTCGAAGAAACATAAATGGAAAAGATACCACGAATGCTGATGAAGTGTGTAGCGACACAGAAAATACATATTTAATTCTGCCCGTTGCCCTAAACTCTTCGTTAAATCGTTGGTTTAATATAAATTTTAGGTAATCGAAGATTTACAGAAATATTTTATCAATTCACAATCTGAATTATATTGCATATTTTCAGTGTAAATCTGTTCTCACCAATCGAGTTTCGATTTGAACCTAATATAAAATTTCAGTTTTTTGTTCTTTTGGTCGACTTTGCACAGAAACATGCAAATATTGATGGAGTATGCATAATAACAAAGGAATTCATATTTTTTATTATACAAGTATGCATAAATATGCGTTTTCTAACTATAAATTGTAATAGTTTTCGACTATTTATAAAAAAAAAAAATAAAAAGACTGATTCTTTACAGGTACATACAGAGAAAAAGTCACCAATCATCAAAATAATTCATTCAATTAAAAATTATTTAAATTTTCACCTCTCACCAAAATGATTATGTCAATTACTAATAACCAGGGAAGCCACAAATATGCTCTAAAGAAAGAGTTTTATGCGCATTAAATATGCAATAAAAAAACGAAAAATATGCTCTGAAATTGTGAAAATATACACTTAAAAAATGAAAAATGTTTGTAATTTAAAAAAAATATATATTCTTCATTAAAGTAACTGTTTTATTAATATTTTAATAAAACACTTTTATTTTAATGTTACAAAATAAAACACATAAAACGTTATTGATCTTCCATTTGCTTACCGATCTAATTATAAACATTATGATTAGTACAGAAATTATAAAAATTCTCATATGCTTTCATTAAAAAAAATAAAAAAATTGTTTTAACAACTTTAACCGATGCTATTTAGACAATTTTAAAAGCTAATACGTCCTCTACATTACTTTTCAAAAATAGCTTTAATAAAAAATGGTTCAAATGAGCTCAATTAATCTCTTTCTAGATCTTCAATCTTGTTGCTACAAGGCGAACTCTTCCTGATAAAAACGGTATACATTAACATTAATTTTAAATACGAAATATTTTTGGTTTTCATATTTTTAAATAAAATAAAATTTGAAAAACATTCTATGACAATAAAAAAAATATTCTTAAAAAATCAAAATAGGCTCTAAAAGGATTAAATATATTCTAAAAATAGCAAAATATGCTGTAAATATGCACTCTAAATCTATTCCTAAATGCAAAAATATGTTGTTAAAGGTAAAATATGCAAAAATATGCACTTATAAAGTGATGCCAAAATGCTTTATTTGTTCTGAAATGGACAATTATTTTATCGATGGCTTCATTAAATGTACAAGAAAAAACATGCAATTGCATATTTATGGTTTCCCTACTAATAACTTTAAAAAATGAAAAAAAGAAAATTTTTTCTAATTAAAAAATTTATTAAATCAATAAAGTAGATGATTGAATGAATTAAAAATTTAAGTGAGAAAAAATCTTACTTTTCTATTTTATTTGATGTAAAATAAAACAACTGCGTTAATTGAAAAATAATTTCTTCTGTGTATATACAAGGTAATGAAAAAAACTAGTAAAATAATTTATACAAAACAGTTAATCAAACTACAAAAAATCGGTAAATAATTTTGTTAAGTTAAACTAGTTTTTGAATTAATTTTTGGTAAAATACTTATGAAATATGCAAGAGCTAAACATTTTCATTCCTCTCTGAAAATAAATTTTAGTTTTTGCTAATGTATAGATTTTTTGTAGATATATAGTGATCATAGATTTTCGTTAATTTAGTTTTGGCGCTACCATTTAATTTTCTTATAAAATGGAATTTTAGTTTTTACTAAATAAAAAATATACTTTTTGATTTTTCGCTCACATTTAGTTTGTTAATATATAAAATGAAATATCTCTTTCTTTTCCAAAGTAATCTACTTTTTGTGAGAAAAATAATGCATCCCATATTTTCATCTTTTTAAATTTTTTTGTTTTTATTTTCTTAAAGTTCTTACGGAATATGAAACAAGAAATTCTTTAGAAATTTTTACTTCTTACAAATTATTCGACGAAGAATTTGTTATAGTATTTTAATTAACACATACAAAATCTTCATTAGAACCAAGTTTATATCATTATACTATTGTGGACGTATATATGGTGGAGGGTAAATATGTTTCGGCATAGCCGAATATAGCATTCTCATTTGTTTTATATTTTATTTTTTGAAAATTTGGCAAAATCCCAACTAATCTTTAAGGTTGTTGCGTTTTAGCCAGGTGAGAAAATTCTATGATCAACTTTAAGTAAATAAAACTATATGTGTGTGTCTCTATATGGGCAGAGTATAAAAGAAAATATTTGTTTCTTTTCTGGTTAGTCTGGTCCCTTGCCATGCTCCACATTTAAAACTATTGAAGTAAATCGAAGCGTTTAAAAACAAAACAAACCATAAAAAATGCGTTGAAATTTCAACGTATTTAAGTTTTGTGTTTAAATTTGAATTAATTTATTTATGTTGCTTTTGGGAAATACCAATTTGAAATTATGAACAAAATTTTGCTGCTGCTGCTGTTGGAATTTATGCATATTTAAGCAAGTATATTTTAGTTTCTTGCTTGTGCAAAAAATTTGTTGATAAATATACCATAAATATTTCTTTAAAAGCGTCAGTTGTGGAATGTGGTAATGTAGGGTGTATTCAGAAAAAATTAAAAGCAGCATTAAATAGATAATAATAAAAATAAAAGATTTTATTGGACTTAAAAGTGATTGTCTAAACGCCTTTTGAAAAAAAGTTATTTTTTAATCTTGAACGTTATTAATGAAACTATTTACATAAAATTTAATACACAGATAGTACTTGCACTAGGTATGCTATAGGCTATGTTTAATCTTGATTGGGGACCACATACACATTTTACGCCCACTTTTTTCAATCATCCTGTTTGTCCCAAAATTCAAATATGATATTTTAATTTTCGATCGCACCATTTCATTTCATCATAAGATGCTGCATTAATGAAATGAAAATAGATCAGATAGAACTAGGGGGAGGGGTAGCCCCCATACAAAGCAAATATTATTTTTCGCACATCTAAAGGAGTAATTAAGTAAAAAGTCTTAAAAAGTTGTAAAAATAATTTTCATATCAAATTTTGACAAAATCGTGGCAGTTGTATCACGATAAGCGTAGGGAATATAAGAAGGCAATAAAGATCGCAAAAAGAAACTCATGGAAAGGCTTCTGCGAATCTATCGACAATACCAAGGAATCTGCTAGACTCAGTAGGGTTTTGGCAAATGGTCATAATAATCCATCCTATATTAAAAGGATGGATGGATCATGGTCAGAATCGTCGGCGGAATCTTTGGACATTTTACTTAATACTCATTTTCCTGGCTGCACTGATATTACAGAACAGGAGATGGGGCATATTAAATCCTCGCAAGGAATCGAGGATGACATAATATCCGTTGAGAAAATTTCATGGGCGATTGATAGCTTCTCTCCGTACAAATCTGCAGTGCCTGATGGTATTATACCACGGATGCTGCAAAGTGCAAAGGTATACATCATACCCTGGCTACATAGGATCTTTAAACTCTGCCTAACCCTCAACTATGTTCCCAGGAACTGGAGGAGAGTAAAGGTAGTGTTCATTCCAAAAATCGGAAAAAGAAGTCATGAGAATGCAAAGGACTTCCGTCCGATTAGTCTCTCTTCTTTTCAGCTGAAAACTCTGGAGAGACTCATTGATTTACATATAAGGCAGCGTCTAGAGGGTACAACCCGACTCTCAGGTAGTCAACATGCCTACATTAAGGGTCGCTCCACGGAGACGGCTCTTCATGTGGTCGTAAGGGTCATCGAGCGATCCATTGAATTTAAACAATACGCTATGGCTACCTTTCTAGATATTGAAGGCGCCTTTAACAATGTCACGACTTTGGCGATACAGAGAGCTCTGTACGAACTAGGAGTTGATGATTATATCACCAACTGGCTGGTGTCAATGCTAGAGACAGTGTTAAGACCAAACAAGCTATGCGTGGAACTCCACAAGGGGGTGTGATTTCTCCGCTGTTGTGGCTTATTGTCATTAATACCATCCTGTGTAAATTGGAAGACAAGGGAGTGGAAGTCGTGGCTTATGCGGACGATGTGGTGATACTAGTATCAGGACTGTTTCCGAACGTGATAAGTGATATCATGTCAACTGCTCTGGCTACACTCAGTGACTGGGCCAAAGAATGTGGACTAGGAGTGAATCCGGGCAAAACAGAGCTGGTACTTTTCACCACAAAGACCAGGATTCCGAGCTTCAGACTACCACGGTTAGAAAACTGTGAACTCACCTTGTCGGACAATGCGAAATACTTGGGCATTATTTTGGACTCTAAGCTTTCATGGAAACTGAACATTCGACATAGGGTTAGTAAGGCTACGGTAGCATACTACACCTGTAGAAAGATGTTCAGTGTAAAATGGGGTCTGAGTCCAAAATTGACAAAATGGCTATACACTGCAATAGTACGGCCCATTCTTGTATATGGATCTCTTGTGTGGTGGACCGCTACTAGTAAGAGGTATGTGGTGGATCAGCTTTATAGGATACAAAGATCCGCTTCCATTGGCATTGCAGGTGCATTACGTACTAGTCCATCAGAAGCTCTGAACACTATATTGCACCTAACACCTATAGACCTATACATAATTGAATCATCAGTTAATATTGCGATAAGATTATCTGCGACGAATAGCTGGAGATCAAGAACGTATGGGCACGCGAGGATATTAAATTTAATACCCCCGCAATTCAATAAATTTACCGACTATATGATTCCCCAAATGGACTTCGGGAATACTATTAAAGTCCTATTCCCCACCAGGAGTGAATGGAGAAGGGGCAATCTTCTTGGACAATTTAGAACTAGGATATACACTGACGGCTCAAAGAAGAACTGCGGTGTAGGCTCTGGTGTCTTCTCTGATGATCTTGGAATTAGACACTCATGTAGACTCCCTGACGAGGCAAGCGTATTCCAAGCGGAAATACTAGCGGTCAGGGAAGCGTGTAAACTAATTCGCGATAGAAATATTCAAGGGAATATTGGTTTATTTGTCGACAGTCAAGCGGCAATACTATCGCTCAAATCACCGAAAACTACCTCTATTCTAGTGAACCAGTGTAAAGAGGAACTGCTTGGACTAAGTCGACTGTATGACATTACTATAATCTGGGTTCCTGCGCATAGGGACTACTATGGTAATGAACAGGCAGACGAATTAGCCCGGGCAGGCTCTGCTATGAATGCCTCCTTAGCGGTTTCAGTCGCAATCCCGTTGGGAACAGTCAAAAGCAGAATCCAAAAACACTTTCTAGAAAAGGCGAAAAATAGATGGCGAAATCTGGACAAATGTAGAGTCGCGAAAGAAACGTGGCCTACTTACAACGAGAAACGCTCAATGCAACTCATTGGCTACAAACGCAAGGACATCTCGAGACTAATAGCACTGTTTACAGGTCACTGGACGATCGGTAAACATGCAAGTAGACTTGGTCTCCCTTACAATGAATATTGTCGTAGTTGTGGCAATCGCGAGGAGGAGGAAACAGTTTTTCATCTTCTATGTGAATGCCCAGCCTTGAACGCAAGCAGACATAAATTTCTGGGAAGGCACCAATTAGACAACCTCTCTGAGATATATGACACTAGACTCAGTGACATCATTAAATATCTCAATGCTACAGGCTGGGTCTAATTAATTTATGTTCTCATTGTTTCTTCCCTACATTTCTATCTCATTACAGACTCGACACAACTAATTCACCTGGCGAGTAGTGTGGTTCCATCAAAACGGACTCTAACGAGTCTATTTGATTGCCCGTAAGATTACGGGCTACCACGTTAACCAACTAACCATCAAATTTTGAATAATGCGGATAGGCATATAAAGTAAATATTACTTATCGCTTTAAAGATAAAGTAGCGAAGCGCACCGAGAAAAACTACTTATTTCCATAATTTTATCACATATCCTAAATATTTTGTCCCACACAGTTATGAAGTAAAAATTTTTAACTCATTTAAATTTTAAATCCAAAAATATATAAATAAAAAAGAATACAAATATATGCCACCCTCATACGTATTTTTATACCCTTACACATATTTATACGAAAAACATATTTATACGATTATACTCTTATGAGTGTAAGCATAATATTTTTTTATTCTTTTATTTAAAGAACAATTAGGAAAGTTTATACTTTTTGGTGGCGTGACTTTTTACGCTTGTAATGCTGGCACACATTTATTTTTTTCCAACTCGTACTCGTATCTAAACAAATACACATTACACGTATGAATTTGAAGAATTAAATGAAATAAAAAGGTGTTATTAAGGCCATGTTAAGTTAAAGTAAGAAGAATAAAAAAAAGAAGACACCATTAAATAAAATTAAATAAAAACCTACATATCCATAGATAACTTTTCTTAAATATACAAAACATATACGTACTTTTACATTCGTATAAATTTTATACATTTTTTGCATACTTATCCATTTGTATATATATGTGTGTGTATTTGTGTATACAATTTAAAGGTAAAAATTGTAAGTCTTTTGGCTTTTGTTTAACAACCCTCACAATTATTTAATCTTTAATTCTGTAGAAAATAAAATGTTGGGCTTAGAGAAAAGCCAATTTCGTTTCTAAAATGAATACAGAATTAATAGAGATCTAAAAGAGAAAGAATACACAAATTAGTTGGCCAAGTGGTAATTGTGGTATTTATTTTCAATTCGAGAAAAATAAAGGACTGAATACCTTTGTACTTGACTCTCTTAACAGTTCAGTGATGATACATCGATGAATTGCCAACCGTTCGATAAATATGCTTAAGAGCCGGACCATGGCGAAATGAAACAGGTGGCAGCTGTTCTATAAAAACAATAAGACGGCGAATTTTTTAATTTTTTTATACATGGAGGAAAATTGTGCATATATGGAGTTCGACAGTTCTAAGGACAAAAAAAATAATAATAATCAACTGATTAAGTGGGGTTACCTGCTTGAATTCGCCTTGAGCCGGACCATACCTAACAAAAACTTCGCCTATTAATAATGTATTTTGTAAGCGAAAACAATATGAAAACATCTTACTTTTTATATCACTGATGAATTTTGTTTGTTTTTGGCGTCAAAAAATTCATCAGTTTTGATTTTTGTACCAAAGTATTTATTTTGGATTGTAATTTCTGACGTAAGAAAAAAACATTTGGGTCGGTTGAGGTTTGAACCCACTTATCACTTTACACTTTATGTTTGTTTGTACGTCGTCTTACACATTACATTATAATCGACATGTTTTTTATGCGCTAGAAAATTATTTCCATAAATGGATTTAAATCAATATAATTTATACAAACATTTATTTGCCTCTTGAACTCTCTATGATTTTTTAATTTTATTTTGAAAAAAAATATGGTTTTCACGATAGGTTGATTATCAGCTTATGTGATTATGTGCAGCAAAATTCATTAAAAAATAGCCAACTTTGCTCAACCCATACCCTTGTTTATAGATTATGTAATTTTTTGTTTATTTGTAGTGTTGGAAACTAATACAAATTTAAATAAGAAATGTATTTGTTTCTTTGCAATATAACTATATAATAACATAACATGGTAACCAACTTATAGTGAACCACCTTAATATATATATTTTTTATGACACATCAATCCATTTGTATACACAGCAAAAAATAAAATGGACTTTATTTACTTATATCAATTAAAAATTTGTTTGATTTTCCTCCAATCTTCAAAATAATAATATTAATTATATGAAATAATTTATTTTTTATAAATTTCGATTAACTGTTTCATCAAATAAATTACATTTGTGATTAGAATTTTGCTTATAATTTACTAAAATATTAATTAATATAATCAAAAAAATAATTGATCTAATAAATTTTGAGTCAAAATGATTTTATAAATAAAAATACAAAAATTGCTTTCAAATAATTTATTTCAATATTTTTAACTTTAGTTTCATATTTCACAATAAAATGTATGAATGACTATATATAGTATCCAAATGGTTGCTTTATCTTAAAAGTAAATTCACTTATACTTATTTCACTAGGATATTCAAAATAGGGAATTCTTCGAATTGACCTTTATGACCCAGAATACAGCACATAGGAAAAGATATGAAATACATGTTGATGTCTGTTTAAAATCTCAAAACACTACATAGCACTCACTTTTAATCGGGAATTAGTTTTCCAAAGGAAAGTTAAACACATCACACATACATGTATGTGTAACTTTGATATACAATAGGTTTTTAATTCCGGTATCAGTGAGAAGAACATCAAAATAAGACCAGACTTTAAAGTAAATTCAAACATAAATAATACGTACTTACCGAATAACTTATACAATTTCTTTCTTGAAATCTGTAATCTTTGGTTTTTGGGAAATTAAAGGATTCCTTTTATCTTAATTTTTTTTTTTTTTTTTTTTGATCTAACGATGTCATTTTATTTTTCTTAAGAACGATACAAATTAGCAATAATTGGCCACAATTTTTGAACAATTGACCCACAATTATATTTGCTAAACATGAAAATTATTTTTCAAATTTACTTTATTCTTTATATGAGTTTTTAAAAAGTTTTCAATGTTTTAAAAATAATTTAAAAATATTGATTATATTAATAACAACAAATTTAATTATTTGTAGATAAAATTAAATAATAAATTAATTGAAAAAATGTTAATGAATAATTTTTTCTGTGTAAATATAAAGTGGAACATATAAAAATTTTTACAAACTAGAAGTTTATGTATAATTCTGGTAAAAATTATACGCAATATAAAAACCTGCTGAGACATTCAAATAAAACTTATGACATTTTCAAAATTTAATGGTGTTAGTGTAAAACATTTTATGGTTTGCTGTTAAAATTTAAAAAAAATTTTTCTTTATGCTAAATTTAAAAAATTTTTCAAAAAATTTAGTTTGCATCTAAGTTATTTCTTCCTATATTATACGAAAATATATTTTATTATTCAAATTTATTTCATGGAAATCTAATATTGTGATTTCTTTTTAACCCAAGTAATTTTTTTTTTACATTAAATTTTTTTATGCTTCTCTAAATTTCCATTAAATATTACAAACAACTAATAATTATACAAATTATAATTAATTTAGTGCTGTATTTTGACAAAAATGTCCCGTTTTCAACTATAAACGACATTTGACTTAATTATACTTATCGCTGTTTTTAAATCTATATATCCAAGATTTATACATATTGTTATTCGCTATATAAAAATACAAAAACAAAAAATGTAATTTTTGTGTAATTTTCTAAAAGTCCATATAATTTTTTATTACATTTATTTTAATTTCTCCCTCGATTTTATAGCGTAAAATAACAAAAAACTAAGTTCACGCAGGAATCCATGCTTTTCCATATGAAACTCTGAATGTGCATCGCGAAAAACTGATTTTTTTCAAAAGTTTTCGCTCTTGTTTTTCAAACTTTGAGACTATCTACTGCGTTGATTATTTAAGGCACATTAACGAAATATAGCGTCAAGTCCGCCTAATTATAACAGGTATCAATCTCTGTTTCAAAATATGTATTTTAGGAGCGCGCAGACCGTAACGGTTCGATTAGTGTAGAATTATGGCAAAAAATTAAGTAATTTTAAGCCCTTTTTCTAAATTTGTGAACTTTGAATAGCAATCATGAATATATGTATTATATGGTGCTAAAATTGTGTACTCTATTATTTTCAAGTCTTTTGAGTTCAGATCTGTAATCCATTTGTTTAAAATAGTATTACCATAAAACTTATTAAGGATTAAAGTCAGTTTCAGCCAGGTTAAGAATTTTTGAAAAATATTTATATATACAGATTTTTTAGTTAGACGCTCTGGATAACTGAGCTACGTAAAAACCAAATTGCTTTCATATTTATCTAAAAGTACTTATTTAATTTCTAATAGATAATAGTGATAACGAATAAGGCTACTTTGTAATGCATAACGAATAAGGCTACAATGTAATGCATACAGGAAGCTGTTGCTTTCATAGTTTGAAGTTAAGTTTTTGCTGGGATAATTCAAATTAGGAATTGGACAGGTCAATCGATGTTGTGACACGGTGATAACAGAATTTTTTTCAGGCTAAGTAAAGAGATAGTCACATTACACAGTGGGGCAGAATCGAAAATTTTTGGAAATAAAATTTGTTACCTAAAATGCGTAGGTTCGATTTACATAAAATTGTACAATTTTAAGTTTAGAAAAGGTCCTCACAGACGCTTCAGCAGCGGAGATATGGGGGATCACAATAGGGTACCTCCGACATAAGAAATTTTAACTACCTTAAAGCTCTCGATAAAGCCTACGAAGTAAAATGTATGTGCTATTTATCTCTTACAGTTTTTAAGTTATTTGCATTTGAAATTTTAGCTATACCAATGTTGCAAGATCTTAGTTCGTTTTTTTTTTCATACATATAGACCAACATTTCCGACAGATTTTATTAGCTTTTTTTTAATTAAGTAGAATAGAGAAAATTTTAAGTAAATTTCTTTTTTTTTTTTTTTGTAAAATAAAATTTTTCTTAAGAACATAATAATTTTCTGAAAGGTATCTTCACAGAGATGGTTTTAAAGTAGAAAACGAATCAAATCACAAAAACTTTCATTTTTGGGATTTTTTTGGTTTTTGGAAAATTAAAGGATTCCTTTTATCTTAAATTTTTTTTACACCGTCACACAGTGCTTCCAAAACGTTTGTTTTATATGGTATATGGCAGAAATAATTCTGTAACTTGTGATCCGAAAATATATCTAAATAAAATTAAGCATGGCCAAAGCTGAGATCTTTCCGGCTTTATTTGAAGGAGAATAGATTTTAGCCGGTCAGGGGGTATTGGATACAAGAATCATATAAACATATGGTTCCGATAATACAAAGCTTAAAATTTAAACAAATTTAAAATTTTTGGTGCTTTTTTTATTTTGGCCTATAGTATTTTCTTAATGTTTTCAAATTTTTTGTAGAGATTTACAAGATAAATAAACGACATTTTGGCGATTTGAAAAAATAAATTCACATCTGAGGTGACCAACTTCGAAAGCCTATCCATTAACCCCTGACCGGCAAGAGATCTGCACTCCTCCAAATTTGCTAAAAAATACCTCATATTAAGTTTTACTTAGATGTGTTTATCGGATCACATGTTACTGATCGAATCACTGTGCATTATCAAATATAGCTGCAAAATGAATCGGGGAACATGTTTCGAAAAAATGGTTCCAAAACGTTTATTTTTTAAAAAAGTGTGTAACTTCTCAAAATAAATACATTTTACATGAACTTAACTGAGATGTTTTCAAATTGATTTGGTGGTGCATATGTCCTACCCAGTCAGCGGAAGAGCTCCAAAGATGATCACCTTCGATGTGTATTCTTTTAGTCGGAAAAAGTATTTATAGTTTGATTGTGAACAAATTTTATATACAGATATCATTACATTTTAAGATACATTCAGGTTCTAAAAGGAGATTATTGTTATGAAGCAATAACTGCTGGCGATGAACTTTTTGATTCTTACATAATTTCTATTTCTATGCGAAATTACCATTTTTACCATCTACTAAATGTAAAAAACATTTAGTAACTTCTTCATGAAATTAAATATTTTTCTTAAAATTTTCTAAATGAAATTTTTAAGAAATAAAATGCAAATTGTGAGATTGGCTTCATAAAAGAGCATAATAACACACATATGTTTCATATTTAAATTACGTGCTAAGGATAATAAAAACAAAACGACAACATTAAAAATATTCATATAAACGCTTACATATGTACCCTTCAAACATTTGGCAGATAAATTTGTTGTTCATCATCCAGACGTCACTTCTTAGTGAGTTCTAGAAGATTATCGGAAGACTTTTTGAATTTAAAAAAAATGGCATTGCTATTTCGCATTAATCATCCGGACGTCACTTCTTAGCGACTTCTAGATGATTGTCAGAAGTGTGTACGAAATTTACAAAAACAAAATACATTGCTATCGTTCTATCATCTTCCAAAAGTATACTTCGTAGTCAATTCTGAAAGGTAATATGACAACAATTCGAATTTAACAAAAACAAATTCCATTACTATTGCATATAATGTCCTTGGCTTGTGTTAAGAAGATTGATAATTTTGATGCAAAGTTATGCTGTTTTCTTTTCATAAAAGAGGTAAAATCATGAACTTTAGTAATAATTTACTTAGGTAACTTATAGAATTAAAAGATTCCTAATAAATAAGTGTTTTTTATCGTTTTAAAATCATATTTTGTAAATAATCAAAAAGGGATAAGTCTTATTAAAAAGTAAGTAAATCTTATTAAACTTTTATTTAGTAATATCGGACTTTTCTCACAAAATTAATTTATTTTAGTAAAAGCTCCATCAAACAGGCAAGTATTTCCACAAATATGCAGAAAATGTCCAAACTTTTTTTTAAATGCTTTTTCTCCTTCTGAATATAATTTACTTAATTATAAAAATTATTATTAACCTTTTTTTCTTTTAAAAGCACCGGAATGTACCAGAAGTTTTTCCTAAGGACTTTATACGGAGTTCTCTATATATAATATAAAATAAAATTTTATGTAAATTTGTTCTTTTGTAATGTAGATTGTGTGAAACAAAAATTATTATGAAATATTAAAAAACGTTAATTTCAATTATAAATACAGAAATCATCAGATTTCAAATCAGAAGAGACAAAGATGACACTTCTATGAGCATCGTCGGGTTGTCGTTTAGAAGATTCTTTTATGGTACTTCTTGCAGTGTCTTCCTCGAGTCTAATTTAAGAAATTTCCACGTGGAACAGTTCTTTCCGACGGAGGATAATTTCTATAATACTTTCGCAAAAGTTTTGGCAAAGAATATCAACTATGGAAGACTACTATATACACATAGATATGTTTGAATTACATTGAGACCGTGCAAACATTTTCTATTCCAGAAGACACTACGAAGAGTCTTCCAGAAGTTTAAACTCATGGCCAAAACTATTGCCAAAGTATTATTAAAATCAAGTTCCGTAGGGAACAATTGTTCCTCGTGGAAGTGTCTTCTAGACCACTCGAAAAGACACTTTCAAAAGTGTCGTAAAAGAGTATTCTAAAAGTGTCGCTGTAGACTCTTCTAGAAGATGATTCTGCACTTATACTATTTCTGTATTTATAATTTAAATTAGAGTTTTTTGCTTTCATAATTATTTTTGTTTCATTTATTTATTATTTATTCACATAAAAATTAATTTTGTATTTAATAATAAAATCCTCATTAGAAACATCTTATGATTTCCGGTACCTTTAAAAGAAGAAAAGAAGAATAATAATAATTTTTATAATTAAATTATATTTAGATTACCTTTTGTGCAAAGAATCCGACAAGATATTTTTACAAGCAAAGTTTTTGTCTTTTTTTAAAATACTTGTTTATTTGGTGGAGTTTTCCTAAAATAAATTAAATTTTCGAAAAAAGTCCGATATTGCAAAAAAAATTTAATAAGATTAATTAATTTTTTAAGTATCCTTTATTGATCATAAAACACTTAATTATCTGCAACATTTTTCTTATATTTAATGTTACTGTCAAAGTGTACCTAAGTAAAATTATTACTGAAATGTACGCTTTTACCTGCTTCTCTGTTAAGCTGTTTTCTTTCCATAAAAATTACAATATTCCAAACACACTCCAAGAAGATTAATGAGCAATAGGAATGCATTTTTTTTTTTTTTTTTTTTTTTTGTTAAATTCGAATTATAGTCATATTATCTTCCAGAAGTGACTTCAAATTATACTTTTGGAAGATATAAGGATGATATTAATGTATTTTGTTTTCGTATTCATCTAGAAATCACTAAGAGCTGACGCCTGGGTAATCGGCAACAAATTTATCTTCCAAATGTTTGAAGGGAAATTACACATACAATAACGAATAAAAAAATATGATGAGAAAAAGAAACGTAAGACAATTACATAAATCTTAATGTATTTGAGGTAAATAAAATTTTGCAAAAGGAAAAAAAACAGAATTAAATGAAAATGAAAATAAAGTTAAATGTGTTCTAAACAAGATAAATGTGTATCTGTTGTAAAATTAAATTAGAAAACAATAAGAGTAAAACTGTAGAAGATTAAATCCAACTTGATTAAGGATTTTCTAAATATTTTATAAAAGAAGAAAATAAAATTATCTTACAACATTAAAATAAAAATATGTAAGCTAGATAAATTCAGATTCAAATTTTCAAAGAATTCTATATACTGTTACCTAAAATGCAAAAAGCTGTAACCATACTTTTAAATTTTTTACAGAAGAAACAAAAAGCATTATGAAAATGCAAAAGGCCGTAACCACAATATTTAATTTTTTACTTTAAAATAAAGCACTTAAGTAAAATTATACAATAGTTCACTTAAAACAAAAATAGATAAAGCATAAAACGCTCCTCAAACCAATATTTCCATAAATGGAACTGATTTTACGGCTGTTTCTTTTATTAAGTTGATGTAAACGGCCTTTTGACTTTTGTTAATATTAATGTCATTTTTGAAGATATGAATATGAAATGTCGTGTTTAGATGTACTTTGGATTAAACATCATAATCCACTAAAAAGTGAATATTCAATTTTTCAGTAGGCCCTTTGCACTTCAGGTGACAATATGTACATATGGTCCATTATTAAAAACTTTTGATTTTAGACCTTCAAAAAGATTATAATTTTTTTAAAACACGTTAAAATCCATTTTTGTAAATATAAAATGACTCGAATGCATATAGAATCAATTTTTTGTTAATCGTTTCGTGCAGGAGGCGCGAAAGTTATAACGGTTTTAAGTTGAACGTGTAAGAATTTTTACAAACTACAAGTTTATGTATAATTTCGGTAACAACTACGCGTAATATAAAAACCTATTGAGTCATTTAAATAAATTTTATGATATTTTTAGTGTTTGATGGTATTAGGCTGGTATATTTTAAGGTTTCCCAGTAAAATTTTGAAAATTATCATTATAATAAAAATACTAAAACAAAAAGTTCAATTTTTGCTCATTTTTCAAAAAGTCCAGACAATTTTTTTTTTATTAAATTTATTTTTAATATTCTTTCGATTTTATTGTGTAAAATAACAAAAAAAACTTATTTTAACGCGGTAGTCCATGCTATTGAATTCAAAACTATGAATGTGTTTCGTAAAAAATTAAATTATTTTAAAATTGTCACCCTTGTTTTCTAAATTTTGAGACTATCTACTGCGTTGATTATTCGGGGCACATCAACGAGATATAGCGCAGAATACCTATAATTACAACAAGTATCAATCCCTATTTCAAAATTTGTATTCCGTTGAGGAGCGCACAGACCCCGTCCAAAAATTTTAAAAATTTAAAAATTTTGTCATAAAAATTTAACTATCCTATATGTAACTGTTGAAAGTCTGCACAACAACAAAGAAGGTGTAGCATTCATCCACAAAGTCCGATTAGGTTGCATAAGATCCCATGAGATCCAAAAGTATAAACGCGCGAACAGAAAGTCTAGAAGAATGGGAGAAATTTAAGTAATTTGTAGCCCTTTTTCCAAGTTCTTGAACTCTGAACAACAATCATGATTATAAATTGACAATTATGTTGCAAAAGTTTTGCATTCTATTAGTTTTAAGTCCCGTATGTTTAAAAAGGCACTATCACAAAACTTATTAAAGATTAAAGGCAATTTCAGCCAGGTTAAATTTTTTTGATAATATCCCATATATAATTTTCTAAGCATGTTTTATCTTTCCAGAGCTTTCTGAAACTTCAGATGACGTAGAAAATTGAAATTGGGCTTACTAAAAACTTTTCGTCCTACAAATCCTGACGGAGCCAGATTTTGAAATTTCTATCAGGAGCGTAGATATAGTGCGGAGGATTTATTTTTATTTATTATTTATTTTTTTATGTATTATTTTTTATTTTATTATTTTTTGAGGTCGGTTTTAGTTTTAAAGAGTTTAAATTTGTCTGCTCCCAAAATCTTATCAGAAACTGACTTTACATTTTAATTACACCGAATAATTTTTTAAATATTCCTTTTTTGGTTTTAAAAAGTTTACCAATTTAATACTTTAAGTATTACTTGCCCATCTAGTTCAAAAGGTCTCAAATCTTTAAATTTGAGGAAAAACATCAAAAAATTCTTCAATAATTTTGTAAAAGATTTCCTTTTCCTTTTATTATAATATTGCATTTTTTCTGCCATTGGCAAGTTTATAAGCAGTATTGCAAGTTTAGCATTTTTAAGGCCAAATCTAGCCTCTTTATTTTTATCCTCAAAATGTTCCTTTTTTCAAACTTTTTTTGATATTTAAAAATGACTTAAAAATTCAAAAATTTTAGTATCTCTAGCTTATTATTACTAATTTTATTTTTACAGAATCATCCATTTAAGCATTTTTGTATATTTAATAAGAAATTTCCTCTGCAGCGCTGCATTCTCAAAATTAAAAGTGTCTTATGTGGTATCCACACTAGCTCACATCTACTATCAATTTTACAAGATGTTAACATCATCTTCCCATATAAGTTGCATAGGATTCAGAACTTCACATCTTTCAACATCTTTGAAAGATGTTCCTGTCTCATTTTATTCCACTTAAAAAAAAAAAAAAATCATGGGCACACAACATCAATATCCTCTAAAATTTTTCAAAAAATACAAATTGTAATATTAATAATTGTTTTTATTGTTTAATTGCAATATTAAAAAAATAAAAAATAATCAATATATTTTTAATGATTGTTTAAAATTTCTGTGTTTTCGTGAAACTATGTGTCATTTTACTTGATGAAAGATAGTAGATGTTGGATGTTGCAAGTGTGAACAAATGTTGCACATTTTCAACATCTTCCATACATTACCCTAAGATGTACACAAGTGAGAATTGACTTACGAAATCGATAACTAAAATTATTTTTTAATGTACTTCATTATCAATAGGAACTATTTATGAAAGTTATTTAAAAATCATAAAAAAATTTGAAAATTCTTAATCGAAAAATCACTTTAAAATATTGGGTAATTTTTCATATTTCATATCAAATTTGTACGAGAATTTTTGGGCGACTTTTCATTCAGTGATTTTGCCAGCAAAATTAGCTAAAGCAAAATCGACCAAATCAAATATAGAAAAATCGCCCAAAAAATTTCCATACGAATTTGTGTCATATTTCATATGAAAAATAATTTTCATATGAAATTTTTTGGAATATAATTCGTTTTTGATAACATATTTTTGATATTTTGGGTATTTAAATTTTTAGAACATGCATGAGAAAGTAAAGTAAACAGTCATCCTATTCAGAAAAAGTTTGATTTAGCGAAGCCAGGGTTTCAAATATGCCAGAATTAAAAACCACTGTGTCCGACCAAAAGCCGACCAGAATTAAGTTAAAAATATTTTCATTCTGAATATGGTTGATTTTGTCCAGAAATTTCATCATATAATGATTTCATACCAGAAAGTTTCATAATGGACATTGGATGAGGGTAATATTTCTTTTCCACTTTTTTGAGAAAAAAATTTTTTTTGCAATTTTTTTCTTTTTATTCTTATTTTATTCTTTTTTTTTTTTGGTAATTTTTCATTTGGGTTACTTTTCTATATTTGCTTTGGACGATTTCGATTTGGATAATTTTGCTGGCAGCCGTTATTTTTTAAATTTATTACAATTTCTTTAGAAACATTTTAAAAACTAATGAGAGCCAGAAAAGATATGTTTCTAAATTAATGTTGGCATTTTCGACCTTTTTTAAAGTTAAATTTAGCCTATTATTTTCGCATCTCGTAGCAACACTGCTTATAAGCTAGTATTGAAATAATTTTATGTTTTCAATAGTAACTAGTCACTTTAGTCCCTATTAATTAACCTAGACCAGATGAAAATCTTAAAATTTTATACATTTAATACAAAAGCAAAAGTTAATCACTTAAGAGCAATAATTCAAAACCCCCATTACAACAACAAGCACATCAGTTTATTTTATGAAACCCTTCAAGTTCAATATTCTAGTAACACAATTCATGATTTTAATGTGTACCAAAGGTTTCGATCTTATTAAAACACATTCATTGATTTGTACGATTCGTGTTGTTATAACCCTCCCTTTATCACTCTCCAATACATGTGATACAAATTTTTTTCTTTCATTTCCTCATTCTACATGTATTCTTTTACATACATATACACACTTTTTTTTGTGTATTCTAGAGAAGACCACTAATCGAATTAATGAAATTAATTTTTGATGATATTAAAATTAGTTAATGCCACATGTAGAAGTATTGTAAACTACTCGAATTGTTTTGGTTAAAAAGCAGCCACACACCCATTGTTAGGCTGGTTTGCTCCCGTACTTGTGCAATCAAATAATAAAAATTGTTTGGTCTTTTTTTACCTTCAATATTATACAATTAACTATGTATAGAATACACAGAAAGAAAAACGGTATTCTAAAATCAAGTTTATTTTTCTTATTTTTCGCAAAAACGTACTCATAAAGGTATACTTGAAAAAATATAAAACGGGATTGATTTAAAAACTAAGAATGAAATACTTAACTGAAGTATGAAAATTCTAATACTAAGTAAAAATGGTATTGATTCTTTAAAAGGTAAGTGCAAATTAAAATTGTTAAAAAACATGAAGTATTTTTAAAAAGAGTTCTAAGTACAATTTGTTATTTACTAATTGTAATTGATTAAATTAACAATAAATAATAAACTGCAGTTAGTATGTAAACCTATTTCATAATATATTTTGTCATCTATAGGGATGAAATTCCGATCGATTACAAAGTTGAAAATTGGTTAAACGGCGATTTTAAGGGAAAAAATATTTAAACTGAGGTGAATACAATATATACATATATATATATATATATATATATATAGATATATATAGATATATATAGATATATATATATATATAACAATTTAGCTTTATAATTAAAGTAAGTATGAAAATTCCAAAAAAAGCGCTTTATTTATTAATTTCAGTACGTATTCAACGCAATTAGAATTGATTCAAGACTTATATTTCTTAAATCAAGTGCATTTGGGAGTAAATGTGATCCAATTGTTCTGAAATCAATCCCATTTTAAGTATGAGCGTAAGATAAAATCAAGGCATGATTTCTAAACCAAAAAAAAAAAAAAAAAAAATTTGAGATTAATTCTATCCAAAATAGGCTTAAATAGAGCTAAAATTAAGAATTTTTGTTATTCTTGATTTAAGTAATGCACTCTGGGTTCAAGAAAATACATACTTACCGTACTTTTGACACCGCTTCGAATTGATTTAAGTAGAGATTTCTCAATTTATTTTTTCAGTGTACTATTTGTACGTGTTGGAGAGTGTGTTTGTTTGTGTGTCTATTTTGAACTCATTAATTTTCTTTGACAGTTGCTCGACACCGAAGCACGTTTGTCAATGTTCTGCTCCCTTAATTTCACCAAATAATTTAAGACTTTATTCTTTTTAACTTACAGCTCGAATGTACATGTAATTTTAAGGAAAATTTGATTTTCGTAGTTGTTGAATCTTGTTCTTGACAATTACTGCTGTCAACATGTCTTTTTTGTATTTTCTATATTTCATTAAATGTCAAAGAAATTAAAAGTATCTACACGATTTTATGTAAAATTTATAATCAAACTAAAGGTAGCAATTTTAAAAATGATATTTGGAATACCGATTTTTTTGTCAGCTCTCTATATTTTGGAAAAAATGCAGTTTAGGTATGAAAAAAATTTAGATATATATTGGTTTTCTAGAGACTTTAAACTTTATGCCTGTAAATGTTTATATTCAGAGCAAAAAAAAAAATCCAATAAGAATACATTCACTATTTCAAAAATAGAAATAAGTGCATATTTTGAACTTTTTTGAAGTCATTAATACTTGCTTTCAAAGACGGGAAATTAAATGTATTTTTAGCATTAAAAAATATTAGTAATTTCTAAGAAAATTAAAATTTCACAAATTATTTCTTAAGGCTAAAAGAGAATTTTTGGGAAAAAAATTATAAACATAGTTTTATGAAAATACTTCAAAAGCAATAAACAAGAAGAATAATGTCCTTTCAATGGTAAACATGGGTTAAAAACAGAACTTCTATGGCTCCTTTTAGGCAGTAAGTACTTCCTTTCAATGACAACACAATGTTAAAATCATGACTTTTTCAACTGGTTTTTTTTTTTTTTTGTTCTTGTTTCGCTCGGTTACTGCGTCGACCCAAGATATAAATATAAGAAGTTAGTTTTACTTCGTTCTCACAAAATTTCTTATTTTTTTTTTTTTTTTGACTTTTAAGCCAATTATTTGTCATCTGTTTTTATGTAAATAAACATAAAAACGTTGCCACAAAAATAAAGAGGGAAAATTATTTTAGGAATATCTTTTATTACGTGTAATTTATATATTGCAAATAACCACTTTTGTCGGATAAATGTAAACTTTTAAATCGTATAAATCTAATTCCGATCGGTTTGCAAATAACAGATATATAAAAGTTTATATAATGAAGCTTTGAATTTTCATATCTCTTAAACAAAAAGTTTCTTAGCTAAAATGTATATATCACTAATTTTAGAACAATAAGATCTACTAAAGTTAAAAAAGAAAATCAAAATCGGAAATATACATTTATTTCAGTTTAATTATTTCGTCCACATGAGACCATTATTAAAATGCTTCCAAAAATGTAGTTTTCAATCAACAGTGTACATAATTTTTAACTTTTTGTCAAAAAAAAAAAAAAGAAAAAATTGCAACATATAATAACAAATGACGTTTAATACATAATGAGTAAAAAATGTTTTAAATTAGTTTTCATTCTGGCGAAATAAAAATTTTAGTAAATATTCTATGATTCTATTTTAAATACTATTTTACTGAAGTATAAATATTTTTGAAAGTTTTTATTATAAGTTTTATTTTAGAACATCATTTAAAATATCTCAACACTATCGACAACTGTATTCATTTAGTTGTAATTACAAGTAATATTTTAGGAATTCCTGCCCATAATTGGTTAAGTTAATTTTTATGTCAAACAAATGGTTAGTTAAAAAAAATTAAAGTCACCAAAAGCATACATTTATCATAAAAACTATAAATTCGTGTAAAATAGTGACTAAGGAACTTATTATATTTTTTTATAAATTCATCTATCTATATTTATGTATAACAAATACATCCGTAAGACTAATTTGAAAAAATTGCTAATTACGTATAAACCATATATGATACATTAGAACACAGTATATGTTAATAACTGTAAAAAATATAAAAATATATAAAATTATATGTTTGAATAAAGAAAATATGTAAAAATATGATTAAAATCCTAATATTCCGCGATTGAAAAGAGGCCTCTATTACAATTTTAAGTTAATTTTCTTTTAACAAAAATTTTGATAATGATATTAAAAGAAATACGAATTCTTAGAGGTATTTTGAAAATGGTCCAGCTCAAGTAAATTGAAACATTCAGATGAAATATTTTGGAAATCAGATAAGAACAGACCAATCTTCATTTCTAGTTGGGTATATTTGGTACTTTTTTCGTGAGGTTCTTTAGTATACATATATTTTTGATAATTTTCAATCATTTTCTCAATATATCGGAACATAAACAATAGTAAACAAAAAACTCGGATTTTTTTAAATTTGTACGGTAGCACGATTTGAGGGAATAAAATTAGTATTTTCTTAAACATCAGATAGTTATCATACGTCGACTGTTTCTTTATAGTACTATGCCAAAATCAAAATATCATAAATATTTTTGTGAACATTTTTTATTTGTTAAAAATAGCAAAAATAATTCATAAATCACAAAGGGGTGGTCAGAAATGGTCTCATTTTAAAGAAGTAAAAATTAATCTTTAAATGAAATCAAAAAATCGTGACATTATTAAACAATTTCATGATAATTAAATAATAAAATTTCTTTGACATGACTTTTCTCCAGAGTAATAAATTGACCAAGCTTAGTGTCAAGCAGTGCCAAGGGATATTTCAGTAACAATAATACAAGTGGATTCACTCTCTGCTTCCTAAATTTTTACGATCATTCATAAATTCATATGCTATATCCGATACACAGTGCAGTGTTGCCAATTTAGCATTTTTAGTGCAAGATCTAGCACTTTTTAAACACGAAAAAAAAAATGAATCAGCACTTTTCCTAGCACTCTTCGAATTATTTTTGGCATTTTTTAGCATATTTTGCACGTTTTAATTAATTTGTGGTTTTGTACTATATAAACATTATCATTCGTTTTTTTTTTTTTTTCTCTAAAAATTAAAACCGCAACTAGAATATGGTGTTTTGAGCAATGGTAACTAATGCGATCTTTGAAACTTTGTAAAAACCAATACAATTACAAACATTTAAAGTAACTGTCAATTTTGACAGTTAAGTAAACTATAATTCTTTTGCTATAAGAAATAGCTCTGTTCCAGTACTTGTCAAACTTGCAATTTTAGTCAGAATTTTGCAGGAAAGTGTTCCCGTGCTGAGAATTTATGTTTTTCTGACTAATTCTGATAAAAGACTATAATATTTATACATAATTATACAATTTATTACCCAATTCGAAAATATTATATAAAGAACAATTTATTAAAAAATTAATATGTACCTCTTTTGCTATTTTTAAATTATTTTTTTTAAGACTAAAAACTAAAAAATTTATTAAAGGCAAACTTTCGAGAATATTCTTTTTTGCTAAATATTGGTTTTAAAGGTAAAGGCTATTTCGTTAAAATATTTTTTAAACTAGGAATAGAATTACGTCGTAGAAACGAACTATGGCAATACTTGCGGATTTCCAACCGGTTTTTTTCGAATAAACCAACTTTTTTATTCACAAAAACCCGCTTTTAAAAATAACCTTTTATTTCAATAAACTTATGTACTAAATATTAATATTTGGATGGATATTTAGAAAAAAAATTATTAACTGATTAATGTTCATAAATCATAATTTCTTGTTATGTTTTATCAACATAACATGAAGAAAATGAAAATATGTACTTGAAAAAGCTCTAAAAAATTTCATTATATGCACAGAAATATGCAAACCAATTCATGTATTTTATAATATAATTTTTATAACTTTAAAATTCTAATAGTTTTCGATTCTTTAGAAAAAAAATAACAACATAATAAAAATGTAGATAGACTGTAGATGTAGAATGTAGATAGACTGTGATAGGCATATTATTTACTTCTGAATTTCTTTCATTACAATTATATTCGAACTATTAAAAAAAAAAAAAAAAAACTTACATTATTATTCATACATACCAAACACCAAAAGATCACTGAAAAATTTCGTTTTTGTTAAACAAAAACTATCTTTTGTATTCATTATAAGCAAATTTATGTAAAAATAGCACTTTTTGTAAGATACTTGTGAAATATGCAAAATTTTACTTTTCAAGCGAAAATCTTGAAAAAATTGCCTTTTTATATAGATTAAAATTAAATATAAATTAATTCTATAAGTTTTAAAAAATGTTAAAGTGATAATTATGTATCTTAAATGAAATAAGGTTATCAATGAAGTTAGTTTTTTCTCGTGTAAAACTTTACAAACAATTTGAATATTTAATTCAATATTTGTAACATAGCTTACTTTATTATTTAAAGGAGTTGTATTTGAAAGAGATCTACTAAATCGATTTCGAACAAATTGAGGCATACTTTTTCCATATTAAGCTATATTTTTTGTATATATGTACTATATAAAATTTAAAAATTTTGTATAATTTTTGATTATTATTTTCTTTCCTTAATTAAAAATTTTATCTTAAAATCAGAGAATAAAAATAATTATTATTTGTGCAATTTTGAATCAAAAAAATCAATATAAAGGAAATTAGTTAAAAATATCATGAGTACACCGTTGCATTTGTTATAACGCTATTTAAGCTATTGTGCCATAAACTTTTCTTTTTGATTTTTATTTTATTTCTCAGAAATAAAAATTATTTCTGATGTTTATTTTATGAGTTTTAAATACAAATAAAACCCAAGCTGTGATTTTTATTTTCTCACACAAAAAATAAAAATCATAAAAAAAATTATGTCAAAATTTTTTTAACAAGTAATTTTTTGGTCAAAATTTAAATCTTATTAAAAAATAAATAATAAATAATAAATAATAAAAATTTTAATAAATTGTATTATTGGTTTTAAATATTTTGAAAACCAAATGAAAATTAAAGAAAATTTTGAGTCAATAATTCTGTGATCCACTGCCCTTCACGATATCTTTTATTTCACAATGTAAGTAACACTTATTGAATATTTAAATAATTCACTATTTGGGATACAATGTGTTTGTGCTAATGTTTCTAACACATAGCAAATTTGTCGGTCCGAATATCTTGCTAGTTTAGGACCAAAGTATCGGTCGCAAAATAAATGAAATTAAGAAGGTAATTGCTCGTAGTCTAGTTTACACGTTTTCCGGTAAGTGCTTCAGCGTTTGTCTATATGTTTTTATAAAATTACATTTATAACATTATATTATTCCATCAAATTTATAGGTGTCGGTCCATTATTGAACAATTGGTGAAATTTTATTTATATATTTTAACTACTATATATACTACTATATATTCTTTATTTATTTAATATTTTTTTTTTTTTTATTTACAAAATTCCAATAATTATATTAATTAATTTTAAAATATATTTCCATTACTGCTTCTTTATCTTTTTAATTTAATAAAACCGTTCAAAAATCTCATAATTAAAATTTTTTAAATTATGGTCATTTTTCGAGTTTTTTATTTTTGCTTCAATAAAATAACTTACTAGGATATCTTTTTAAATCCAATATCTATATATATATATATATATATATATATATATATATATATAATTAATTAAAAAAATTATTTTAATAAACAATATACGAATTAGAATTTTTATTTTTACGAATTTCATGATAGGTCTTCTTTCAGTAACCAAATTATTGACTTTATGAATTTTATTATTGAATTTGAAATTTAGTTTTTTCTGTGCAGCCTTTGATTATTAATTAAAAATAAATAAAAATCATAAAATAAAAAAAAATCATAAAATGATTCTTAATTGTTTGTGGCACAAAATAAAAGCCTTTTGCATTTATCTATATTATAGTAATTGATAAATATAAGATGTCTATGTGTTGTTTATCAGATTTTAATTAATCTCTGTTGTTCATTTATTTGTTAACGATGAATAAAAGATCTAAACTTTGGTATGAAAAGTGGTGACTTTCATAACGACCTCAAATTATTATTGTGAAAAGTATAAATTATTCATTTGACTATGTTCTCATTGAAAATTGCATTGATGTTTTTACTGCTGCAAGTAACACAAAGTAGTAGAAAATTTGCAAAATTTCAATCAAGAAGATATTTTCAAGGAATATATAAAGAACTAAGTAAAATAAGTCTAAAATAACTAAAATAAGGCAATATAGGTAAAAGGAAAGATATCAAGGACATTTTTAACTCAGAATTAAATATATCGCTTCAAATTACTTTCCATGTCATCTATGCACGCATGACAAATCTTATCAAGGTATCACAGAAACCGTGTAATGGTCGAAGTTGATTAAAAAACCTTCCTTACATATTAATAAAATATCCATTTCCTACACATTTTAATACAAATCTGAGTATATAATATTTATATAATTTATATTATTTAAAAACAAAAATTCAAATCAAAAGAAATTTTTATTTTTCAAGCTATAAAATAAAAATTAAAAATAACAATTAAAATTTGATTTATTTTTCAACCTTATAGCACTTATGGCCTCTGCTTAAAATAATTATATTTAATAAATTTTAACTTGAATATTTCAAGATTTGTTGAACTTTTTTATGAAATAGTCTTTTGATAGGAATGTTTACTTCTGCAAAAAAACAAAAAAAAAAACACACATTAACCGGTTTGTTGGAAATTAAAAAAAAAAATGCAACCAGTTTTTTTTTAATTTAAACTATTCGAACTATTCCGAAACCGGTTTCTCCAAAAAGTTGAATAACCGATCACCCTAGTACATACGCTTCAATGTAGGCGCCGGTTGTTGTGTGCTTTCCATTAAACATGTAAATATAAGTTGTAATTTGACAACGTACCGATGTAGTACCTACGCAATTCTGTTCCAAGCATTAATATAATTTGAGTATTAATTAATTTAATTTTAATAATAATTTGATTTGGTTCATTTAAAGAGAAAATTTTATTGTAAACTTAGCAATTTCATCAATTCAGCATTAACTTGATAATACGGATTAGTCGGCAATTCGGATGGCATTTCCATACTTATAAGGCGGATAGAATAATAAAAAATCCTTTTTTATTAAAATTTGAGTATAACTTAGACAATACAGTCAGAATAGTGATATAATTATTATGTAAGAGTTAATTGTAGTTGAATTCCTTTATTTCCATTTTTTTATACCCAAAATGTTTCGTGTATTAAATAAATGATATATTTTAATAGTTTTTTTTTTTAATTCGACAATCCAGCTTGGATTGTCGAGCATATACTGTATCTGGTTTTTAATGATAAATGAGATTTTCAAAATCAAAATTTCTGTAAAAGAATAGAATTTTAACTCATCAAAATATCAAACTATGTCTTATTTAGAATAACTTATAACAAAAAAATTCAGACAACACATTCTTTGATAATTTATGATAAAATTAGAATTTTGAAAAATTCACTCCAAAATTTTGTTTAACTTTAATTTTATTACCTTTTAATTTGTAAAAAATCAATTTTAGAATAGATTTTTATTATTTTCTTTAATGATGTTTTAACTAAAAATAAATAATATATCTCTTTTTTTACAAATACAAAAAAATTTTGTTCTTAGCACTTTCTTCTAGCACCTTTTTATACCCTCACCACATGTATATAGTATGGAATGACAAATTCCATTTGTAGTTTACAAAATTTTCATCATAGAGCAAAAAAGTTTATATTTTCTGGATCCTTGTAAGAAATGATATCAATAGGACGATGACCGTCCCACCCGATAAATGCCATATATAATATATATATATCAATATATAATATACATATTCCTTCGAACATTTTCTGAAATTTAGAAAGTTCGGTTCATAAGTGGCGGAGATATGTCAAAAATACCGGTTTTTTAAACCATATTGGTCTATAAACAACCGGTTTTTTAAACCATATTGGTCCATAAACAACCGAGTTATATGTAAAAATCTTAAAAAAATATTAACAATATACGGACACAAACATATAAAAATACTTTTAGTGTTGTTGTTTTTGTATAAGCAAGCAGTAGTTGTTAATTGTATATACCAGTGTTGCCACGAGATGAGAAAAAAAGAGGCTGACATCAAAAAAGGCTTACTGCCCCAAAAAATAAGGCAAGGGAAAGTTTTTTTTTTAATTTAGAAACATATCTTTTCCCGTTCTCATTAGATTTTGAAATTTTTCTAAAAATAATAAATTTATAAATAACGGCAGCCAGCAAAATGGTCCAAATCAAAATTGCCGAAAACAAATATAGAAAAATAACCCAAAATTTAAAATTACCAAAAGGAATCAAAAATTTCCCAAAAATAAAAAATGGACATTTTTTCAAAAAAGAGGAAAATAAATATTTATGAAAAATCACCCTTGTCCAACGTCCATTTTGAAAAATTTTGTAGTATGAAAACAAATACATTATATGATAAAATTTCTTGACAAAATCACCCACATTCAGAATGAAAATACTTTAAACTTTGACCCGGGTAGGATTCTGGTCTGCGTCCGGCTTTCGGCCGTACGCAGGGGCTTTTAATTCTGGCATTTTTCAAACCCTGGCTTCGCTAAATCAAATTTTTTCTGAATAGGATGATTACTTTACTTTCTCATGCATGTTATAAAAATTTAAATACATAAATAAAAGAAAAAAGCACCCAAAATATCAAAAATATGTTATAAAAAACTATTTATATTCCAAAAATTATAAAAAATCACTGCAAAATTTTGGGTTATTTTTCATAAGAAATATGACAAAAATTGGTATGGATGAATTTTTTTTTTGCTCTTTTTACTGGTAGTCATAAATAACATCGAAAAATGACCCAATGAACAATCGCAAAAAAATTCCCATGCAAATATGTGTCATATTTCATATGAAAAATTACCCAATATTTTGAAGTCGTTTTCCTTAATTTTTCAACCACTTATGTCCCTTTTTGATTGAGCATTTCCAAATTTTTGAGTGATTTTTAAATAATTTTCATAAATAGTTCCTATTGTTAATGTAAAGTAAATTTAAAAATAATCTTAATTATCGATTTAGAAACTGAACACTTTACTTCACACTTGCGTACATCTTAAGGGAATATATGGATGATGTTGAAAATGTGAAACATTTGTTCACACTTGCAACATCCAACATCTACCTTTCTTTCATCAATGAAAATGTCAAATAGTCGAAAGAAAATGCTTGACGAAAAGAGGGAAATTTTAAACAATCATTAAAAATAGTCAATATTTTTTTTTTTTTTTAATATTGCAATTAAACAATAAAAACAATTAATAATACTACTATCTACATGATTTTTGGTAATATTTGTATTTTTTGAAAAGTTTATATATAGATATTCTTTGTGTGTGCCCATGATTTTTTTTTTTTTTTGCATTTTTTCTAGATTATTTTTTTTTAAATTTCGTGCAATTTTTGTAGTGATAACACTAAAATAATCGAAAGATTATGAATCTTTTAGAGATGTTGAAAGATATTGTTAAGTTCTAAACTCTATAAAATTTATATGGGAAAATGTTAACATCTTGAAAAATTGATGGTAGATGTTAGATGTGAGCTAGTGTGAATACCACATTAAGCACTTTTAGTTTGGAAATGAAGCACTGTAAGCGAAATTTTTTTATTAAATATACAAAGTGCTTAAATGGATGATTCTGTAAAAACGATATTAGTGTAAAAATGATATTAGTGACAGTAAGTCAGAAATTGTTTTCTTCGCTGTTGAGAGACTAACATTTTAGCCTTTTTAAGGCAATTTAAAAAATCAAATAAAGATAGAATCTAAAAGAAAATTTTGAAGCTAAAAACAAAATAAAAAGGCTAAATTTAGCCTTAAAAAGTCTAAACTGGCATCACTGGTATATACACATACAGAATCATTTTTTATGTATGCTTGGGCGTTTCTTAGTTGGAAATAGAAGCATTGCAATGACTCAGTGTTGTTATATTTTGTATAAGCATGTATCTACATACAAACATATGTATATAAATTTAGTAGTCATCAAAAACTATCTGTGTTGTTGTTTTTTAAGGAAGCAACTCTTGCTACGATAGTTTAATTTTGTGTTTACTTTGTCGTAGTTTGGGAAAAATTTAGATAATTTTTTTAAGTATAAATGTGAAAAAATCCAAATTTTTATATAAATTTTTTATATAACCATGAAATTTGTGTGTATGTTTTAATTTTATGTAGAATAAACACTTATATTGATGATTGTTTTTACTGAGCACTATTAACATATTTTATTTTAAAAAATTGTTATGTACAAAGAATTCAAATAAAAACTAATCACATTTAAAGTAGCACATGCTACTGTTTATATGAGAAAAACAAAATTTTGTACATTTTATATGCAAAAAAATATTTTTGTACTTAATTGTTGGCTTAGTAATATTTGTTTTTTTGTAGGGTGCCCCCATGGCCTAGTTGGTACTGAGCTAGTCTGTCAGTCTGGGGATTGTGGGTTCGTTAACCCGCTCGATTAGAATTAGAATGTAATTTTTAATTGTATTGTAATTATATAATAAGTAAATAAAAATAAATAAATTTGTTTGTATTAAGAACTTTTACAAGGGTGGGCGTGGTGTAAAAAAATGTAACCTTAATTATTTCCGACATTAAAAAAATATTGTTTGGAAAATACATAATTATAAATACATAAATATAGAGAGAAAGAGAGTACTAGGTATTTCTTCCCGGCGTTGTTCGGGTTAGTCGATATATATTCAAGAAAACATGAAAATAACACCTAATTAGGGATGATAAATGCGATTTTCATTATTGTACTAAATTTTATAAAAATTGTTCTTTTGGGTCGTAATTGTACTAAAATTGTAATAACTTCTTCTGTAAAAAACTTTAACATATGTTTTGATATAAATACAATATCTTTCGAAAATTTCCTTTGAGTTTTTAAACAAATTTTCAAGTTTTAAAACGTTAGGTTTGACCATACCGTAAGTTTCAAAATCGATAAGAGTGTTACATGAATATTTAACAACATAAAAGATACTTTTATCGGGTTCTTAAAAAATACCTAATCCAAAGTAAATAATAATATTCCGATTTGTATGAGTCCGATTTCAAAGAAAGTTCTAAAAGAAATGAAGCTTCTAACGGAGCAAGTAAAGTAGAAAGGAAGAAAAGTAAAATATCTTTCCAATATTCCCTTACGAATGAAATTAATTTTTTACGGCGAGTTTTCGGTTTGAAGCAAATTTTTGTCACAAAAAGCGCTCTTTTCAATACTGAAAAGAAGCAAATATTTTAGTTATAGTAAACACGTAGATGCATATTATTTTCTCCTTGAAAATTTTTTACTGAAAAGCCCGAGTTGTCATAACATTTAAGTCTGAGAATGTCTAAATAATTCTAACATTTATGCATAAATTTATAAATGCAACTATAAAATTAAATTTTTTTACTAACTAATAAATAAACGGGAAAGGAGGATCTTGACCGACTATATGATACACCATTGTGTACGAGCATAAAAATTCCGGAAGGGGACTTATATTACACCTTTGGCCAATTTTACTAAATGCAAAATAAAATATACAAATACAGAACAATGCGTTGATACTAATATCTAGATGATTTTATGCACCTTAATGTGATTCCTGGAAAAGGGTCTATATGGGAGTAAATTATGGACCGATTCTCACAAAATTTGGTAATGATATTTCTACTTACATAAAACTTATTTGTGTCGAATATTAACTTGATATTAACATTCGTCTGGGATTTAGGCACGTTAAAGTGAATTTCGGAAGAGGGGTTTATATGGGAGCTATGGTCAATTGTGAACTGATCTTCATAAAATTTGGTACAAATTGATACTTGTACAGAACTTCTTACACCAAATTTCATTAAAATATTCTTATTTTTGAGGCACTTTTTGAGTGCTTAAACTCTAATCCGGGGGACATTTGTATGGAGGCTAGGTGAAATAATGAACTGATCACAACCAATTTCAATTGGATTCGTCCTTGTATCATAAAAGTCCCACGTGCCAAATTTCATTGAATTATCTTTAAAATAGCGATCCGTACTTTGTGCACAAAGTTCACATGAACAGCCAGCCAGACAGACGTCGTTAGATCGATTTGAAAAGTGATAATGATATCACCTCTTACTTTATTAAGCGCCATTTTCGACCCCTTTACTCCAACGTGCCACGTGACTAGCTAGGGATCTATGCTCCATCAAATCAACTCGAAAACATCTGAGCTCTGAAAATGTGAAATTTTATTTAGATATCTCCAACGGTTCTCAAGTTTCAGAATTATTTCTAAAATAAGCGTTTTGGAACCACTGTGCGTTGTTAGTTCTAGCAGTTTCTTGATATTCGGTAAATAAATATCTTACTTGTTTTATAAATGTCTTAAACATTTGCAGAAACGTTAAAAAAAAAGATTCGTGTATAAGAAAATTTATAAAATTTAACACATTTTTTCGCTTAATAACTGAATCTATTAATAAAGGATATTTAAATAATATTAAAACTCGATAACAGCAACGAAATGCATTTTTAATTTTCATCTGCAAAGAAAGAAAACAAATGAAACTGTTATGAACAAAACAAAAATGGTGGTGACTATAATAAAAACATTAACAGATGTTTAAATTGATTTCAGAAAGAAATGCTATTCCATTTAAATTAATAAAGAAAAGCATGAACAATTTACTGAAATTAAATGAATGTTTTGTAGCATGTTGGTTTATTAGATTAAAAATATTAATTTAGAGCATGCTGTGTATGTGTTTTCTTTTATAAATTTTAATTTGTTGTCCGACAAATTTGTAATTTCCGTTAAATTAACTTTAATCAACATCGCATAATAAAAATTGTTTATCTACCAAAAAATATAGAATGAATGAAGTAAAAAATATTCCTTTTAGCATTTAGAGGAGTGGTTATAAATTTTGTACGTTTACTTGTTTATTTGCCAATTTTACACTCGTAGAGTGTGTAAAATATACACCCTCTTACACCTTCTTTCTTTTTTGTATAAAAATACCAAAATAAAAAGAAAATAAAACGAACTGCTGAATCAAGTATCCTTCTCTATGCTCATACATATTATTCTTCTTTTCATTGTGGTCATCTATTCAGGTCTTTTTCTGCTTGAATTTTCTTGTTTCACAACGAAAAGGTCATTTTAGTTGGAAATTTTTAATGCCTTAAATGATAAAAATCACATCCACTCCTTAATTTCTTAAGCACGCGATGGTGATTATCATTCCTCATTTTATGTTTATTGTTAAGAAATCTACTTTTATTTAGGTAAAAAAGTTATTTTTGTTATTTTGTATTTTTTTTATGAGGTTTGCTTATACATGCTCCTTTTATTCAACAACATCTGAACAATTCTTTCAGAATTGTAGCCATAGGAAACGGGTGTTGCCCAGTAGTGTTAGCTTCTTTATATTCTTTTATTATAATTTTGTTCGTTTTACCCTCAGCCAGGATCATAACCCAATTGCCACATTTGAACTATATGTGTGTTCACATTAGTTGTATACTGATTGGCTACCATTACACAAAAAACCGATATCGCTAAAATACCCTTGCCGAAATAATCGTTACCACTAAAATACCATTACCGTTATTACACGGTTTGAAAAAAACTAATTATTTTAAATAAAATTAAAATGAAACTTGTAAGAGTGTTATGGTTATTCCAGCCCGACTTTTAAATACTTGACTTCACTTTATATTTCATGGTTGTGAATCGATATCTGTGAAATTTCTGAAACAACCATTACCCTAAAAATACTTGCAGCATCGAAAGTACCGCTGCTAAAATAACTGGAAATACCGTTACCGCTAAAATACCCTTACCAAAATAATCCAAAATGCCATTACCGTTACCTTTATATCGATTTAGAAAAATGTTTTTAAATTCCAAAGAATTAGTAATATAACCGAGTACGGTTACTAGGTAATGCATATAACAAATTATAAAAGTTAAAATTATAACTTGTTTTATAATTTTAACTTTTAGCATTTTAACTTTTAGCAGTTAGCAAAATTCCTTTTACATCCTTTAATTTGTAGCATTATTTTTTTGTTATTTTCTGGCAAGTTTTTTATGTGGGCGTCTTTTCAGTTCAGTTATATTTGCGTTATTTTTTCCCCAACTTTTTGTTTTATAATGAACCTTTTTGACTTTTGTAAGCTTGTTATAAGGAGGGTGCATAAGTATGTTTCATTTACCATTAGGGTTTTTAATTTCCCGGCCTTTTTCAACTCCCGGAAATCGAGATTTAATTTAACGCATTCTCGGGATTTCCCGGGTATTCCGGAAAAAGGTACTTGACAACTTTGGTTTTCCAATAGGTACTTGACAACTTTGAATTTAATTTGTGAACGCACTATTTCACTGATCATCTAACTGTTACTTTCTTTTTTTTCAGTAAACTCAACATTTTCATCATGATAAAGTACACGAACGAACAACGTATGCAAATTAGGAGTCGGTGACCGCAACATTAAGAGCGTTAACTCCAATTTTCGGTCGTTATTCTCGCAATAGTAGAGAAGCAATAACAAGTTTAGTGCAAAAATTTGAGTCTACATATTCATTGTGTGATGCTGCCATGCCAGTGAGATAAAGTGTTGATCGAAGTGACGAAAATATCACTGCCGTTCAGGCATCCGTAGCAAACGATCCAAATCAGTCGATTCCGGGGCATTCTCAAGAAGTGGGCATCGCCAACACAACTTTATGGCGAATTTTGTGTAAAGATCTTGGTTTACACCCATACAAGATCAAGCTGACTCAAGATTTGAAGGCGATGGACCATTTGGCGTTATCGCGCCATGATTACCTACTATTTTTGGTCCGAATTGGAAAACATGGTCTTGGATGACATGTGGTTTCAACATGGCGGTGCCAAAAGCCACACAGCACACGTTACCATCGATTTATTGAAGGGTAAGTTTGGTGAGCGTGCTGTCTCAAGAAATGGACCAGTCAATTGGCCAACTCGTTCATGCAATTTAACGCCTCTAGACTTTTTCGAAATGTGTGACCTAGTCATCGAAAATTGGGTGCAACGAATCGACCACTGCCGACGTGCCCGCGGTGGCCATATGGACGAAGTCGAGTTCCATTCATAAATGTTTTGATTGTATTTTAAGTTGATCATAAAATTTTGGAATGGTTTGTCTCAAATATGTATATATATATATATATATATATATATATATATATATATGTGTGTGTGTTTGTGTGTGTGTGTGTATGTATGTATGTACTTTTAAAATAAAAATATATGTTGATCATTTTTGGTATAATATTACACTAACGAAAATTTTAATAAGGATTCAAAATTGTTTAATAATTTAATAGTTTAATAAATATTTCGGTTGGGTAGCAAATAAAATGTACATTTACACCCGCATTGAGAAACAAATTTAAAATTTAAAATATATTTCACAGACAAAATTTGTCTAAAAAATTCGTTTTAAATTGCTTTTCAAATTTTATTTATTTGTGAATATGGAATATAATATGAATAAGATATTATATCTGCATCTATTTTTTAAAAACTAAAAATTTTTATTATTGAAGTATTATGTAATAGAGCATCGACAATACAAACTTAAAGACCAGGATCCTGGACAATGTTGATCACAGTCACATAACACTTTTTAAGAAACCATAAGTAAAAAATTTTTTTGAAATTTTACTTGAACCCATAGTAAGTCCTCCAGACACACAAATAATAATTTCTTTGGTCTTAAATATATAAAACTAGTATGTAAAAGTTGTTTAAGATGAATGAATAAATGGTCAAAATTAAAATCCGATGTATTAAAAAACTGCTGATGCATCATCTAACATTGGCGAGATTTATCATGTTTCTAATAGCAAAAATTTTCAAATATTTAAGTAGTTTATTACCTCAGTATTTCATAGTTTATTAATTAATCTATATATATATATATATATATATATATATAATTTTTTTATTATGATACATTTTTTTAAAGATTTTTTTTTTTATTTTTAAAAATTATAAAAATGCACATTCTTGTAGTTTTCCCTACAAAAAAAAACCCAGGACTTGGGAAGTGAAAAATTGGGAAAATTCCCGGAATGAAAACCCTATTTACCATTAACAAATTAGTGTTTGGTAACATCTTTTCACATGAAATTTTACTTTGTTCTCTGATAATACATATTTTGTAGGAAACATGAAATAAAAAAAATGTATAAAAAGTAGCATAAAAACTTGTTAATATCTCTGAAACATGCAACATTATTATTATATGCTATATATTATTTTCTATCTTTTACCCCTATCTATACAGAAAAACCAAGGATGGTCTGCAGTTTTTTTTTTCGTTAAGACTTCACTTTTATACTTAAATAAAATGGATTGCAATGTAAATCAGTTTAAAATTTTTAAGATATGCAAGTGTTAAATATGCAATCTATTTGATTTCATTTAAATTTTTTTTAAACTTACGTACATGTTCAGCAAAATGCTGATTACGTTGCATAATTAGAAAATTATGCTAAAGGTTGATTAAGGAAATACGTAGCAAAAAATTTAAATATTCATAAACGGAAATATAAACTTGCTTTATCTTATACCTTCAATCTGTGTTAAACAAGAAGATAAAATTCACTCGGAATTAATTTTTATATAGAATATTAAAGTGATATTGATCAGGAAGTGTTGTTATAATGAAAATTCGTGGTTGTGTTAAGTAAAGGGTCCGGCGCTTGTTGTCATTTTCAAAATGCAATAACTCCGAAATTAATAAATATATTTTCACAGCATAACTGATATAAGTCTGTATAATATGTGTATAATATTATACTGGCCAGAGTCATATTTACTAACATAACAGAAATAGGAAGAATATAAGATAATATAAGGAAGAATAATGAATAGGAAAAATTTTAGCACATTTTGGATAAAAATTATGGTTTAATTTAAATTTGAGCCAATTATAATTCTTATGTATACATTTTGGAAAAAACATTATATATTTTAAATTTGCAATAAATTTGACTATTAAATGGAAAAAATGAATTAGTTCTAACTAATTGTATATTTTACTAATTAATTATGCAAGTTTATATAATTTATGTAGAATTTCTTATATTTTTTTATAGATATTGTTAGGAAATTAAGAGCTGCGAAATATGTTTGCCCTAAATTGATCTAAAACATAATCGTGAGGTCATTTTAATACAAATAGAGTAAATTATCTTAAAAACTTTTTTTTTTTTTTTGTATAATAAATGATCATCTCAATTTTTTTAATTTCTTAAAAATTAATATCCTTTCTGTTGGTTATTTGCTTGTATGTTACAGATAATTTCCAAATGATGCTATTTGCAGATATCACCGTCAATTTTACCAATTAATATAGCAAAAAGTAAATAAATTTGTATGATGGTAAAGAATGTCAATTTAAATTTAATGTCCGGCGGTCAGTCATTGTATAATTTCAAAATCTTTGGTATCAATAGTTTTAAAACTAAAGATGTTGAGATATGTTTTCTCTATAACTAAACCATTTAAAGACATCTTATGCTCCAAATAAATCAGGGCTTAGTAGATGTCCGATACTTAAAAATATTGTACAAATATTTTGAATTTAATTGAAAACGTCTATTTAGCACATATATTGGTATGTGTCCAAATTAAAATGTGAGACAAAATCGCAAATTAGTATAGATAATCATCTTAAATTGGGTCTCATTAGTTTTACCTTATTGCAAAAACTATTCATTTTATATCGTTTCATTTAAATTTTTGTCATAAAATGTAATGCTTTGATGTATTGATGTTATCTGGTGCAGGGGTTCCCACAATAATTCAAATCTCGGAACCTTTCTGGCATTTTTCCTTTTTCTGCGGACCTCATAAATATTTAAATTCTTTAATAATACAAAAGAGTAAAACAAATGAATGTTTATTTAAAGCTAAGGTACAATATATTTTATTCAAAGTTTTGTCATTCGGAAGCTATGACTTTTTCCATCTTTCTAGCAAATTAACTTTTGAATCAACCCAAATGTTGATACCCTGTTCTGAAGCGAAACGTATTTTATCTGCGGCAATCTGAATCGAATGAAAAAATAGTAATCAGAAGGGGAAATGTCTAAGCTATACGGCGGTTGCTGCAGAACTTTCCAACCACTTTTTTGCCAAATAATTTTTAATTGGTCGGGCAACATGAATCTATTTTATCATATTATCCTATGTTATCATATATTTAACATTTTCTCATTAGTTTATTTTTCATATTATTATTTAATCTTATCATATATTAAAATAAAGCGTATTGATAAAAAATTATTATTTTTATAAATTTTTTATTGAAAATTATAGAAAAGTGTTAATTAGCCAAAAAAAAAAAAAAAAATATACATGTTTACATATTACTTGTTCATTAATTATATTTATTTGTACCACCTTATGTGGTTTAAATGCAAAATATGTGTTTTTAACTAACCCTTAAATGGTAGTTAATCAATATCTTTCATTGCTTGAATCACACAGAGTATAAATATTTATATTTATTCATATATAAACTAAATGAAAATTACAATGAAGTAAGAAAACAAACATTGAAAACAAAATATATTTAAAAACAAACAAGTTATGAATTTTTCCACTAAGTTTATGAAAAATATAAGTGTTATAATTATAACAGAATATGGTTTAGGAACAAGGAAAAACACTGCAAATATATAACGGTATGATACTTTTCATTTTAATAAAATTTTGTGTCTGGTAAAAGTATTTAAAAACATATAATTTTTGCAGTCAACCATATTAAAATTCTTATTAAGTGTAAACATTAAATGACAAAATTTAAACAAAAGCCTTATTCTCATGAACACAGAGTTATTTAAATTGAAGAAAATTAACAATGAGAATATTATATTGTTGTAGGGATAATGCTGCAATCATGTTTTTTCTCTGCGTGTTCGATGGCTTTTTGCACCGATTTTCTTCAAAACAGTTATATGCAGAGGAAAAATATAGTAAATTAGTGACCATAATCTAAGAGCAATATATTATGATTGGAATATATGACCACAGATAAAAATAGACATTATTATAAATAACAATTATTATGAATCCATTTTATCATAATGTGTGCAATTTTATGGTTAATTTTTTCATGTCACGATTTAAGGTTTTTATATTATTTTACAATCTTAATGCATTATTATTCCATTCTATAAGATTATGATTTCATATTATTATATTATTATCTCATTGTATCATTAAAATAAAACACAATAATTAAAAATTATTATTTTTATAAATTGTTTATAGAATCATATATTGTACCATAATTTTTTATTAACCAAATTCTTGAAGATCGCCGGAGGTAAGATAGAAATCTTGATCAATCTATAATATATTTTTTAATAAGTATTAAATTTAAATATTTAGAATGTACACTTGCGAATAGAAAGCCTTACATTCAGGACATTTTTTGAAAACTTCGTACTTAATTTTTTTTGTCTATGTAAGTATTTATAAGTGAAATATAATATTTTAAAACGTCTTTAAAACAATAAGCATTATTAAACTTACATGTTAAGAAATCCAGCAAGTGTTCCAGATTCCACCTTTTGAGTAATTCTTTTAATTCTGTGTACTCATTAGTGGTCTACTGTGTGAATATACATATAAGTATGTGTTTCATTAATTCTGAATTTCTCTTAAATTTTTAAATTTTACATTTTTTGGTTGGTACAATCAAAATATCCATGTCTTCTAACATATTTTCGTCCTAATTATTGACTTATTATTTTTGTTTTTATTATTTACATATCACTTTTTTTTTAATTCGATACTGTTTGTTGAACGATAAATACATAACAGGCTTGCGTGATTACTTTATATTTTATTGTATTTAACTATTTTTAATTACAACTACAAGTAATTGTAATTGATATTATTTTTCCTTTGTAATTACATGCAATTGCAAATAATAGTATTTAATTACATATTAAATCCTCTAAAATGAAGTCTAATCGAAATGTTATTAAGAAAATTTAATATAAAATTTTTATTTTATTTTTTAACGTCATTCTATTATTATTTTTAAAAACAACTTATTTATAACGAAGTTTGTAATGGAACTTTTTCAATTACAATTAATCTCTATTTGTAATTGAAAATTTTGAATTACAATTACAGGTTAATTGTAATTGTATATATAAAGGATTTCTGAATGTAATCATTACCCATAAGCCTGATAAAAACTGATTTATATTCTTTTACGTCTTTGTTTTACTATATGTACTCGTATTTCCCATTAGAAAGCAATGAATAAGTACGATGAATTTAACATAAGTTAACGAATTATTCATTGATTCAAAGTACTTGTTCGTTGAGTAAAGTTTCACTATTTTTATGTATATTTTTTATATTATGTTTTGTTTCTTTTTATTCCATGGTGAAACGATTTCATGAATAAAGACAACAACAACAAAAATGCAGTAATATCAGTTATTTTTTTTTTTTCGTCTTAAATAAGACTGAAATGTCAAACAAGAGAAAAAAAAAAAAAAAACACATGGAAAATTGTGAAAAATGATTGTTGAAATTGAAAAATAATAAGAATAGATTGTAAGAAATTTGTTTTTGATGTTTTTATAAATTGAAATAAATTAAATAAAGCACCTTTTTCTTATTAAAAATACAAATTTCACCACCGAAAAAATTTAATTTTGGTTTGTAAACAAACCAACACATGCAACTGTAAAAAAATGTCATTTTAGTCTAACACTAAAAAATAGGCAAAAAATAATAAGCTGAGCTTATAATGACACCTTGTACTAGTTACGCCATGTTTTCTTATTTTGAATCAACGTACAAGTTCATTGAAGATGTGTAAAACTTCTTTAAATTCAAAGAAAATGTTTTTTTATTATTAATATATTTTATATGTTGTTCTATTAATTAATAAATTTAGCGAATGGTTTCAACGTACCGTTTATAACTACGTTGAATTTTACATTTAATTTTAATTAATATTTTCCTTGAAACAACGAATTCGTATGTTAAATCAAAGAATTCTTGGAATAAAGCAATAAATTTCATTGAACGTACTTCATTCGTTGGAATTACTTCTTTCAAAGTATCTAGATTATCTGGGAATTTCACTAAGACCCAGAACATATGTATGTATGTAGTTTATAGGGTCTTAGAGGTTTTTTTTTTTTTTTTTTGACATTTTACATACGGAATGACAAACTCAATATATAAAAACATCACAGGTTAACATTAAAAAAAATAAAAATATGTTGCGGATGTCTTAAATATAATCACTCCGATCACCAGGAAACTTTTTGATTTCTTTCCATCACGTTACACATTGTCACGAGCTTCAGCACATCGATTAGATCATATGTAAAGTATTAGTTCAAAATCTCAATTAGTTTTTTGTTCAAAGTTGAAGATTGCATGTAATATGATAAATTCAAAGAAAACTGCTGAAATTGCGCTTGTGTTTTTAATATTTAGAATTTAAAAAAAAAATTTGTAATGGTTGGCTAAAAATCTGATTAGATTGTAAGTATAATATATAATTTAGAATACTACACTGTTATTATTTATAAATATTGATAAAATGCGAAGTACCATTAGCAAAAATTCAGTTCTAATGTAAAGTCGAATTTTTTTAAGAAACTAAAGCTTTCGTACATGTATTTTAATATATATTAAATTTCAACTCCACAAGTTTGCACACTTTTGATTAGTAAAAATTTTTTAGTCAACAGCACTTCAGATTCGTGATATTTGTAAGCTGTGGCTGTAGTTAAAGCAGAGTACAAGTAGTACTGTAGCGCATGAGATGTAAATTCCGAAATATTTATTTATGGGTTATTTTATATCCTTTCGTTAACATTCAATTCAGGATGTATATATATATATATATATATATATATATATATATATATATATATGCATAGCAGATATAACTCTTTAGAATTGTTAACATCTCAGAAAATATGGAACAATAAGCAGTGAGCATGGGGAGCGCTTTTACGAAGATATAGCTCTTGTAATAACACAGGGATATCTGGATATGCGTAATCATGAAGTTCTAAGCCTACAAATCGTTTTTTAAATTAACTCTAGCTTTTTGATATAAACCTTAATATACAAAATTAATAAGGTTTTATCATAAATTTGGTATATAATGCTCTTCCTAATGGTTTCTACTCTAAGCAATAGCAAAGAATTCCTTCCGCAATTCCAGCTTATACTTAACGAATGGAATGCCAATAAGATAATCTTGACGTCAAGCGCTGTCCCGTATTTAGCAATTTCATCCACAACAGGCTTATATACCCTTAACGGCTCTAGTGAAATGCATAATAAATATAATTGAAAATTATTTTCAAGGTCATTGAAACATCTTTAAAATATAAAACAATAATATACTAAAATATTTTCAAATGACTAAAAAGTGTGGTGTATCGACAACAACGACTATTTTTTCTCTGCATTATTACCATAAGTATTATCGAAACTATCTGGTTACTTACTGCGTTCACCAAGGACTGAATGCAAGTCCGTGTGCAGTTTTTTCTGGTTATATCCAAACAAGATAAATATTTAAAAACTCTGATTTAAAATTATTACTGCTATCGATTTTCTTGCAAACACAGTTTGTTATGTTTCGCTTTTTGTACTTGAAATTTCAGCAAGGCATAAACTTAATTTATTTGCCCTTAAAAAAAATACACGTCTGCTAGGTAAGAGACATGGTCAACATACCAAACATACTTCCTACTTACGTACGCTTTTAAAACTCCAGCCAACATCTAATTAACCCAATTATATCATATATCATCTCTAATTGTTATTTATGGAAATTTCTTTTAATTACCCACGAGTATGTAACTTTTTCTGTAAAAGCCGGAAATAAAATAACAAAATATGGAATGTAGTTAGATTTTTGAGTATTAAAGGTGGGGGTTTACAAAAAAAACACATTCTCACACAAATTTTCTTTGTGTGTACATACTTATGTATATAAATGAACAGTTTTATATGCAAATAAGTGTGAGCTTAAAATGTCATCACATTTTAAATGACTAACTGCATGTACACTAAAGTGCCTTATGAAAAAAAGGTGCAAACATGTACCCCTCTACAAATGAAGATTCGTAAGTGATTACATGATTCCCAAAATATTACGTCTGAAATTTTCAATTTACGTCAGCTGGAGTATTTTTTAGAACACCTTTAAGTTTACGGATTTCTTTCAATAGTATTATAAAAATTTTCGTTATAAAAAAACTAACTTCAAAATATTATAGAGGCATATTAACACTTAGAATGTGCATTTAAGTAATTCTTACATCTCTTTTCACTCGCGAAATATCAAAATTTTATTAACACTTTTTGTTATATTTTCATTATTTAAAAATGTAATTGTATATATTTTGGAAATTTTTCAATATATATTAGATTTTAAGGTAACATTAGAAAAGTCTATACTGATACTATTAAAAATTACAGATAATTTAGTCCTTAAGAACAATAGCGTAAATTTTATACATTAGGTCAAATCAGCAATTTTGTAAATAAGTTATATGAAAATATTTATTATAATTAAATATCAATGAATTTATGAAAAATATAATAAATTCTTTCAAAACCGCGGTCATAATCGAAAAATTTTTGAAGTTTAGTTACTATTTTACACAAATTTTTATTTATTTTTTTTTTTGACAAGATTATGCTTCATGTGTCATTTATTTTCTTAAATAACCATTTATTTGCCATAAAAATTAACTTAACCTATTATGGACCGGTAATCCAAAAATATTACTTTTATTACCAAAGGTTTAGGTGAATGCATATAGCAATAGTACTAATCAGACCATTCCAGTGGTACTCTAAAATCTAAATTACAATGGAAAATTTCCGAAATATTCAAACTTCAATAAAATAGTATTTAAAAAAATTCGCAAAAAATTTTATTAAAATCTTCCTTCACGAAATTAAATATTTATTAATTAGTCGACATGTTTCTATTATATATTGTAATCTTTTTACAAAAAGTTTGAAGGTATTGAGGTTGAAGGTTTGAGGTATTTTAAAAATGCTCCAGCTTACGTGAACGAAATAATAGAACCGAAATATTTTGGTAATTAGTTTATAATATGTCAGTCCTTCATTTTAGTGGGGTACATTTGCAACAGTTTTGTCTTCATACAAATCGATGCCCTTTAATGTACATATAAATTGTGTTTTAATTAAAGTTGTTTCTTGATTATTTGAATTTCAATAAAATATTTAACACCTTAATATAATTTGAGCAAATGTTGACCATAACGACTAAATTTTAAATTCAAATTGTTTAACAAAAAGACATATGCATCCTCAGGGACTAGCCAAAACCATAACAAAACCAATGACAATATCTCAGTTATAATCTACATAAATACTACATACTACTACAAGTAGTATGCATTGAAAAAAATCAAAAGACAAATCAAAAATTAACAACATTTTATTCAACAGAACAGATTTTCAGATTAACTTTACTCAAAAAAAAAAAAAAAAAAAAATCAAATATACACACATATATATATATATATATGCATTCACATACACACACATTTAAAATAACAAGTCCATTGCCACAAACTCTATTATTTAGATATATGTAGGTAAGCAAAAAAAAAAAAAGTATAAAACTAACTTTACATAAGGTATACGTCACATTCCTGTCTAAAATACTTTTTTAAAGATAGTTTAATTTACATTTATCCTTGTGTTTAGTTAGGATATATAAACCTTAATGCGGAAAAAATATAAACCCAATAAACATACGTACATGTATTTACATATACGTGATAGGGTTTGCTAAATATGTTTTAATAGACTATTAAAACAAATAGGAATTCACAAATTTCCAAAAAAAAAAAAAAAATTAAATTGTTCATTCGAAATCAGCTATCCCGGAATAAAAGTAAAAAAAAGAGACATCTGACATGAAATTTGTTTAAACGCTTGCCAATTTTTATATGGGAATCAATTAAAGACAATCAAGAAAATTTATAAGCATTAAACCCTATACCGGGGGAACATTTGTATGTGTGCTAGGTGAAATAATTGACCAATTATAACCAATTCCAATTGTTTGTGATTCACACGATTTACATGGTTTAGTCATTATAGGGATATTAGAAACGAAGAATCGAATTAGCTGGCAGCATAAGCTGGAGAATTCCAGGATATAAACTTGGAAAACCCAAAGCTTTTGGAGCTATAAAAACCGAGTTGAAAAATTGAGCTAAAATGGCTCACTGAGTGTGATCAGAATGATAAAAGTTCTCTGGAGTGACCCAAATGAGGACAGAAGAAGTCGGTTAAAATAAAATAGATCTAAGTAATATTAAAAGTAGTAAAATTTGCAGGCTCTTTTACGTCATATTGGTACAGCTGGGAGCAATGAATGCTGAGCATGTAGGGAGAACATTCATTTAATGAAAAAGTACTCAAAATTTTTCAAATGATACGCTACAGGATATGACCCAGAAGTGGGATAGAAAATGTTGAGGAAATTCATAAATTATACCGATTTATTATTATTTCTATATATCTGGTTATTCCATATTTAGAGAACGCACAACAAGCCGAATCGCAATATAAGATTTGGCCAGTCTAGTTGGAAAAAAGTCGGTTTTTCAGTTTCAATTCTAGTAAATATTAAATCATATTTGTTAGACGACATCCTTCTAATTAGGAGAATATCAAAAGTTTGCTAACATAGTGGTACTTGAAACTTAACTACTTAATATTACTTACCTTTAAAAGGGTATAACTTTTGATTGGAATGATATTTTTTAAAAATGTCTTTTTCGCTTTAGAGCACAGCTTCCTCCCTTTTGACATTAGATAAATCTGTTTATAGATCTTCGTAAATATATTTAGTGCAATATGATTAAGAAAAAATAACTTTTTTTCGGGAAATTACTAGAGCAAAACAAATTTCCATAAGATAGAACTTTTTGGTTAAGTTTTCTACTTCAATGTAGAAATTAAATTGTTTACCGAAAATTGCCGATTTTGTATAAAATCTATAATGAATAAGGAAACCTCATAACATGAATTAGTCCAAGACGATCCTTAGCCCAGGCAGATGTTTTGTTCTGCTGTCATTATTTCACTTAAAAGTAACATAAATAAGTTTTCGCAAGAAAACCTCAGAGATATATAATTTTTAAGTATATAAATGACAAAAAAAAAGAAAAAATAAAAATAAATTTATACATTTACTTATTCTGGGCATGTATACTTCCATTTTCATAATTTCTTCTAGGTTTTAATTTATTTTCAATCAACCCCCGCCTATAAGAACAAACTTTTTCAGAAATAAATTTGTGCGATACTCGCACAGTGGGAAATTTTAATAATTTTCTAATCATTATAAGTCTGTAACTTTTTAATATTTAATAATAAATGAAAACAAATTTTTTGCGCTAATAGTCTTGAGGATATTTTCCATAATATTAGTGAATATGAGCTAAATCCATTTTCAAATAATTTGGCAGACTCTCTCTCTCTCTCTCTCTCTCTGAATGTATTGTTATTTGGTTACATAAGTTTAAATTATATTAAAAATTTTTGAATAGGACCACAAATATGCATGTTTTTTTCTGTACCTTAAAAGAAGCTATTGATTAAATATTTATCCGTTTCAAAATAAATAAAGCATCTTGACATCGATTTGTAAGACCATGTTTTTGCATATTTCACCCTTAATGGTATATGTATGAATATAGTTATAGAATATGGCATATTTTGTTATTTTTGGAGCATACTTAACTGTTTTAGAGCATATTTTGATATTTTTAAGATATTTTTTTTATACCTCATAGGAAGTTTTCAAAATCTGACTTCACTCGTATAATTTTTGTTGGATTATTCGACAAATTAAAATCAAATAATTGTTCGATTAAATTAAAATCAATAATTTCGAACAAACATCAGTTTGTAAAAGTAAATTGCCTTGCTGTCTCTGTTTGGCAGTACCAAAGCAGAGTTTGTGGACTATAATTAGACACCAGCAGAATGCAATACGTATTTTCTGTGCCGCGACACACACCATCAGCATTCGTGGTGTCTTATTTATTTTGGATCGTTAAAACCTAAACATGGTGCAATTTTGAGGGACTCAGTTAGCAGCACGAGGCGTTTGGGGCAAGTAAAAGAGAGATTGAACCTAACGTCGTAAACGCTGTTATGGATGTGATTTCAGTAATGTCGTAAACCTACATCTAGCTCGAAGGACCATAAACTAGTTTGCAATCGTAAATTGCCTTGTTTTGTTTAGCAGTACCAATGCAGAGTTTGTGGACTATAATTAGGCACCAGCAGATTGCAATACGTTTTTCTCTGCCGCTACATACTTCATCAGCATTCGCGGTGTCTTATTCATTTTGGTTTCGTTGAAACCTAAACACAAAGTGATACCATTTTTAATACCATAATTTTAAACTGTATTAAACTGTCACTACCTAGCCAGTACCCATTCTATGGAATGGTCCTAAATGTAGTTTTTTAAGCAATGCTCTTTGTTCAAAATTATAACATTCAGAGCTAGTTCAAATAAGCATTAGCAAACGGTTCAAGAAGCAGATATTAAATATTTTTATATTTTATTTTATCATTCTAATGAGCCATTTCCTTAATGCCACTTTTTTAAATTAATTTTTATAATTTGTTGGATTTTTCTTGTTCTAGAAAGTCATTTGGAAATCTGCAATTTGTTGAGATAAGTGATGTAGAAGTAATACAGGACTAAATATTAAGCACTAGTTCTCAAAAACTTTCTTTGTAATCAATTTAGAATTACAATGCGGTTCAACTCCATGAGTACCAGAAAACTAGTTCTAAGTATGTTATTGAAGAATTTGAAACCATTCTGATTACACCAGTTCTAAAACTAATGATTTTAGAACAAGTTCTAAAATGATTCTTTGATCTTAATTATTGTAGACATATTTTTGTCGTTTTCAAAAACTTTTATATTTTATTTAAATTAATTGTTAACATTATTCTTGTGTTCTTTTTTAGTGAAACACTAAACACTATTTGCTGATAAAAACGAGAAAAATGTTAAGGTATAATTTATTCGAATAGCCCGATTAATTTAAAAATAGCATTTTCGAGTCGTTTGATTATTCGAACAATGAAAAAGTCGAGTGAAATAAATATTTTACTTGTGATATATGGAAAAAAAATAAGAAATCCAAAAATATTTAGTATTTAAAATTAATTTTAATGAATATTTCTAAAGTTCGTTAAAATTTATAATTTATAGTAACAAAGTGAAATTTTAGAATCAGATTAATTTATTTTTATTAAGGCCATTTGTGAAATATGAAAAAAAATTTGAAAACAACTGAGTAATCATATTGAGAATTTACAGGGCTATTACGGTTATAATAGTAAATTACATATATGTTTGCCACGTTATTTTAAACCATTTTAGTAGTATAATCACTTTGGACCTTTGTCCGCCGCTTCAGCCGCAGATATCTGCAAATAAAATTTTCAAAATCCAATATGCAAACATGGGTATAAAGGGACCGACAAATACACAAAAATTTTACTAGTATTCTAACCACGGTTCAATTGTTTTTGAAATTGACAACTAAAAAAAATTATAGTTAAAGTTCTCCATCTAAAATGGTACAAATTATATTCCCCAAAGTTTGAGATGCGAAAATAATACTCTTAGAATTATATTAAATTTAGCGAATATTTTAAAATAGTTTTATTAGTTGGAATTTAGCAATATTTTCACGCAATAATTCATGATATGATAATCATTCTATTGCAGATACAATACTCAAAATCACAATTTGATATATATTTTTACAAATGTCCGATTTTTTTTCAAATAAAGTTTTTCTAGCTAATATAGTTTTCAATTTTATACTGTAATCTTTTTATTCCATTTTAAAGTCGACATTTTAGGATAACTGGTATCAATAAGCAATTAAAGTTTCTAAAACTACAGTGACATCCGAAAACACAAATTTCTTTTTTGTTAAAAAATGCTCCCAAACCATGATGACAGCCCATAATCAACAAGGTTGACTTTTATTCGTCTAGAAAGATTATCAATACAATTATCCAAATATATTTCAGTCTTACAAAAAGAATTTTTTACAAATTACTTCTATCATGAAACCCTACAATATTAGAACGAGTGGGTTCAAACTTATACTTACTCCCAAATAGACACACACAAACATAGTTCATAGTCCGTACTTGTCTTAGTTGACTACTAAGTTCCCTGGAGTAATTTAAGCATACAAGAATGAAAATAACGTTCAAAAGAACTAAGAGAGAGAGAAATAAAATTGTAACAAAAGTCTATTTTAAATGCCATTTCATACTTTAAAATACAACAACAGGATAACGGAAGTTACTGACACTAAACAAAGTGTTTAACATTTTTGCCAGTTTGTGCCAGCCACTAACCAAGTTGTGCTTTAGTACCACCTGTTTATCAATACAAACACATGCACACACACGAACAAATATACCTCGAGCCATATAAACATTTCCCATTGTTAGTTGGTCTAAGGATACAAAATGCTGCTGCATGTTGCCAATTGTTCCAAGAGTAACAACTGCTATTATTGTGGTTTTAACAAACGCAATACAACAAAAGTCACCCGATAATAAAAAGAAAAGTAGAAAAATGCACAATAATATATTCACTACACTTTTACATCTACATGTTCACATATGTTATGCTTTGTATATATCTCACACATACTACTTCTACTAATTTATTGTCTTGAGTGTTTTAGGTGAAAAGGAACATGCTAAAAGAGATTTGTTGCATGCCGTTTTTAGTCATGGTAAATCCGCAGGTGTTTTAAGGTGTTTTAAATGTAAGACTGGTCTACCAACTTGGGGTCACATTGTTAGAGTTATTTTATTTTTTCATGTAGTATTCCAGTAATAATAGTAAAGTCCTCGTATGTAAATAAATATATGTATGTAAATGTTAATTGAAATTGTTGTGACAAAAATGTAAATTTAAATATTACACACATATGAAGATATGAAAATATATGTTAATTTTATTCCATGCTAGTACTTTCGTTATGTTTATATTTAAATTTATAAACTCTTAATTCTTGTTTATAGTTTTGGTAACTGTTTTTTGTCTGACCTTTATGTTTAAAATTAGCTGAATAAAAACTAAATATTAAATTTAATTGAAGAACTCGGATGTTTTTTTAATGTCTCTTTTCCATACAAATAATTAAGCAGTGTGTACACAGAAAAAAATATTCCTTAAAATCACTCAATCACCTCACAAGTTATTGTATTAATTAATTCATTTAATTACATTTTTTATCTTTTATACAATAATTGGAAACTTTAATAGTTTAGTTGAAATTGGTATTTTATTTTTTAAAATAGGAACACTATTGTAAATAAATGTGATTTAGCCATTTATCACTTGGAGAAAGTTTGTGCAACTTTTTAAGAAAATAACATTCAATTCGATATGAAAATAAAAATATTGTTTTTATCGTGCTGAGGTTTCATGAGAATTTCTATGGTAAAAAGTCAACGTCAAAAAAAATTTAATTTATTTTGCCAAAATATAAAATACAAAATACAACGTACAACAAAAATCAGAAATTTTTCAAACACATGATAAACTCCATATACATGACTAATTATATATATTACAACTGCATTTTCAGTTTTTCATCTCGTGTTCGTTTTTCTTTTTGAAATGACTTTAAAGTTTTGAAAGATGCGCAAGGCTAATTCTTTATTTTGATACTTTCAAATTGCTATTATAGGGCGATATGGGTATTAAATGAAAGAGGAGAATTTTTTCGTTATAACGTATTACTTTTTGTTATAAAAATTCAAATAAAAGTTGCAAAAATATCCTACAAATTATTAATAATTTAATATGCTGAAAGTTTTCAACAAATAATTTCCAAAATAATATATGTTAAAGATGCTAATACTAACTTCAAGCACCAAAGATTTATGTTTTTTTTACTTTATTTAACTAATGTCCATACAACGAATTAAACTTTATTCCTAAGAACAAAAGTACAAATTTAATTTTCAGTTTATTCAGACTTTTAACATGCAAAACCAATTAGCCATTTTATTCAAATTTATTGTAATTCTTACCTTATATACCCAGCAAAAATAAATAGAAGTAATTTTTAAAAAAGTTCTTTTTTATTACTTCCAAAGTTTCAGTAAGTGTTTAAAAAGTTATATAAGCATTATACAAAGATGTTATTAAAAAGCGATTCAGATAAATTTTTCTGATATAAAACGTTGAGAATTTATAAATACTTGTTACTTAATAAAAATATTTGTATATAAAAATTAAAAGTAATTTCCTTGAATTGATAAAGAAGTACATAAAAAGTCAACTTTACATGATATCGTGAACATGACTTCCTACTCAGCGAATAGGTATCAAAAAAGAGAACATCTTCCAATGACTAGTCTATGTTAAATTCATCTGCACTACTTCTGGATCACAAGTTCAGGATCTTAATGACTTCTTTGGATATTCTTTTTTTGCTGGCTAAAAGTGTAGTATGACAATATTATTTGTATGACTTACAAATATATTTGAAAATAAGTTGATTGATCTATTTATTTAACTTTAGATTCATTACTTATATTTTTAGACTGCGAAATGGCAGTAATCTATGATTTTTATATATTTTACGTTTTATGATCAAGTAACGTTAAAGAAAAACTGTGCTCAGTCTAGTGCGACCATAAACTACCCTACTCTATTATGTACGCACGTTAGACGGATTTTCGAGAGAGGTCCTTATATAGAAACTGTTATCATATATGATATATATATATTTATATAAAACTTATTAATGTCAAATTTAATTAAAAATCTGGCATTTATATGAAATTTGGTTGCTTTTGGAGTAGATCTTCTATGTAAACTATTTTCAATTATTCAATTATTATATGATTCTCTTAAAATTTGGCAATGCGATTGTTACAAATAAAATTACAAAATAAATTAATTTGCCATTTTTGTGTGTTAAAGTGACATTCCGGAATTGGTGTTTTTGATAGCATGATTTATACTAAAATAAAAAAATGAAGCCAAATTTTATTTTGATACTAACATTTCTACGGTATTTATTATTTAAGTAGTTACCGAGAAGGGGCCCCATTGGAAACTATTATCATGAAATTTGATAGTATACATAATGCCGATAAAATCCCATCTACCTCGAATTTCAAATAAATATGTGCATATTAAAGACAATTATGAGCACTAAAGCATATTTCCGGGAAACACTTGGACAGATTTTAACCATTTTTTTATAAAATTCCTCTTTAAGTAAAAAAAAAAAAATAATTATTACATAAACACTAGATTGTCATTCGAACAGAAATTATTCGACGAACAAAGTTTTTATTCTTTTCAAACAAACACAATTTTTAAATTTAGAATAAAAAATTATTGGATAAATTTTTAGTGATTAATCGAATAATATTTCAAAACCGGTTTTGTTAAATTATTATATTGTACACAAAAGCCATTTTGAAATTATAAGTTTAAAAAGTTTTATTTAGTTGGAAAAGCTACCACGAAAGTATGTATATGTAAATGCTTTATCTTTGAGATTTTTTCATTTACTATTTATTTCAAAAGCTATTTTAATGGTTCAAGTGATGTGGAAATAACAGGAGATTCTGAAATGTATGACGATGGATTGATAACTGAATTCAGCCAATAAATAATATTAAAAATTAAAAAAAAAATCGCAATAGTCGCTTACATCGGGAAAAATAATTTGTTCCAAATTTTACAAAAATATTAAAAAAACAGTTATTGTTTTGTGAACTTTGCAGTTGCAAGTTTCATAAAATATGTTCAAAAATAGATGATGATACTGCATTTAATACTCTTTTTAATTTTGAAAATATTGTTTTTAATTACGATAATTGTTTAAATACATCACGGGATTTAATTAAAAAAATAAGTCTTTTGTCTTATGAAATTGAGCAATTAATATCTATATTCTCTCAATTTGTGGAAAATAATGCAATAAACAGCAATGCCAAATCGCAGTCTACCTATGTCTAAAACCGGTTGCCTATTCCAGCAAGTTTATCAATAATCAAATTCGTAATACTGCAGTTTGTGAAAAAACTATTCCCACTTATGCTGTCAACGATGTTACAAATACACGCTTACTTGCTAATGTATATTAATTTAGAGATTAGAAAATTGTAAACTGCCAGTAATAACAATTTAGCTGATATAACTTACCACTAGTAGTAGTAATTCAATTCAATTAAATGATGATTGTAACTGGAATTATGTCACTAATAGGAAAAAACCTGTTTAAAGGAAAGTTGTAATTGGAGAAGATAATAATTCAGAATTAGATGTATTTTTAAAATTGATATGGTTCCACTTATCTGCTTTTAAGCCATCCGTTTCAGAGCAAAATATAATATTGTATGTTAAAAAGCATTTACAAATTGTTAATGAGAATATCGATGATCTCAAGTTTGTTAAATTTAAACTGGGTGTTTCAGCAGCTTATTATGAACAACTCTTTCGATCTGAACTTTGGACAGCTGCCGTTAAAGTTCGTTTTTCCAAAAAATCCAAATCCCCAGCAACATATATAATGCACAGCTCTAACTCATTAAAATTATATTTTCGAAATGTCTATGGTATGAGGTCTAAATCTCAGTCATTTAATTCTTTTACATCCCAAGCTGATTATGATGTTTTTCTTATTACGGAAACATGGTTGAATACAGACTTTTATAGTGAGGAATTCTTTAATCCATGCACATATGTAGTCTATCGTAAAGATAGAGATGATTCCATTTTAAATCCAATTTTAATGATGAAAATGACCTCTATGATAATTTTGATTTAAATGAAATAAACACCATCGCGGATTTCCGTAATTTACAACTATCTAAAGAAGATGTTACAAAAGGTATTGTTAGGCTCTCTAATTCATTTAATGATGATAATGACGGTTTACCAGTTTTTTTTTAATAAAGAAATTTTCTTCTTCTTTATGTCTACCATTGAAAATAATTTTTAATACGTCTTTAAGCAATGGCTATTTTATTAAAAAGTGGAGATTTACTACAATTTTTCCTATTTATGAATCTGATGATAAATATAATATCATTAATTATAGACCAATTTCAAAATTAACCAATATTTCAAAAATTCTTGAACATATTATTTATCATAAGCTTTTCTTCAGTGTAAAGAGGCATATTTCCTTATCTCAACTTGGATTTATGACTGGATGATCAACCTGTATTAATTTGGCGGTTTTTACCAAGTATTGTGTTGATAGTTTTAAAGACCGATTGCAAATTGATGCGCTTTACACGGACTTTACTGAGGCATTTGACCGAGTACCACATGAACTTTTATTATTAAAATTATATAAATTGGGCGTTCATTCTCGAATGTTATCTTGAATTCGTTATTACTTGTTGGATATCCATAGTTTCCCTTGATGGTTTTTGTTCTACACCATTTATTTCTACTTCTGGTATTCGACAAGGTAGTATTTTGGTCCTTTTTTATTTAATATATTTATTAATGACATTGAATTATTTTTCAGAAAGTCTCATTACTTATTGTATGCTGATGGTTTAAAAATTTTTTAAAAAATTTCTAACGCTAATGACGTTTTTAATCTCCAAGGTGATTTAGATAGGGTGAGATCTTGGTCAGTCTGCAATGGATTACCTTTTAATTTAAACAAATGTTTTTCTATGACTTATCATTGATGTTGTAAGACTGTTTTATGCCGATATAGAATACATCAACATTTACTATAATCTGTGGATGAAATTTTAGGTTTAGGGGTATTATTTGATAGAAAACTATCAAGTAATACTATCATTCAATGTTAAGCTTTTTTTACCGTAATTCCAACAATTTTGATCATTAAAAAAAAGTTCTATTTACATTTTTTGTGAGATCTAGATTAGAATATGCATCATTTATATGTAGCCCTAGTACTCAGTTACATATAAATAGAATTGAAAAAAATTCAAATAAAATTTATAAAGTTTGCTCTTTCATTTTTAAAATTTTCGTTTGTAAACCCTCAAATTTCGACTCCTATATTCCCTGATAAGCGTTCCTTGATTTCTATGAAAACTTTAGAAACAAGACGTTAAATTTCTTCTGTATATTTCTTATATGCTATAATTCGTGGATTAATTGATTGTCCTGATTTGCTTCATGCCATAAAACTATATGTACGTGCTAGGCCTCTAAGGCAAAATAATTATATTTTTTATATAGATATTCATAGAACAACATATGCTTTGAATGAACCTTTAACAAAGGCTATGAGATTATTCAATAAATATTCTAATGAATTTGACTTATGTATATCAAATCTTGAGTTTAAAAATATGTTAAAGAGTCTGTTTAAATAATTAAATTAATTATGTATATTAAATTATGTTTGATGTCTGCAAGTATAATACTATATCCATAGACTGAAACTAATAAATAAATAAATATAAAAAGTATTGATGATCATTCACTTTATTTGGTAAAATCTAAAAAGAACGTCAAAACTAGATTTGCTTTTAATCCTATTCTTACTGTATTGCCACCATCAATAATAAGTGAAAAGATTTTTTTCCACATTAAAAATAATCGTTTTAAAGTCAAAAAGCTTAATTATATTCTTTGTGAATGATTATTTTACAAGAAATTTAATTTCTTTATACACTGCCTACCACTTGAATAAGGAATCACATTTTTTTTAAATTTAATTAAGTATATCTCCTAAACCAAAGTTCAGAAAACAATAATTTTTTGCGCAACCAAATTTCAAAGTGTTGGCTTAGTTTCCTGAAGAAAAAATATACATATTTTTTTATACTAAAATTATGCATTTATTTAAAGACATGTATTTCTGTGATACTATTTCGTGTGTCACTTGAATAAGGAATTCCTTTAATATTAATCAGGAAGGCTATAATTTGAATTTCTTTCAATATAAACGGCCAGAGAATTTTTAATTTGATAGTTTTTAAATAGTTTTTATTCAAAATGGGACGACGTAAGGCTCTTAATAACTCTGACAAAGAAAAAATTCTGATTTTGAAATCTCAGGGTATATTTTGTAATAGATTTAAATTAATTTTTATTAACAAAATCTAGGTAAGAAGTCAATTCTAGTTTTATCGTTTGTCATAAGAATTTCAATAAATAGGAGAGTTGGATCAGAAGAAGCGTTATCAGAATCGAATTCAAAAAATAAAAAATTTGAGCATTATCCTTCTGTGGAATAATTTTAAATTTAATAAACTAATAAAATATGTTTTGTTTATTATATGTTACTTTTTTATACTTTAAGATATTTTCAAAGCAAATTTTGTGGAGCTACCCTTTTCTGAAACAATTTTTAAACCATTTCTAATTGGAAATGCAATTTTGCTGCCACAAACGATATACTTATGTACGATGTACCTTTATACAAATAAACTAAAAACTATCAATTTGTCAAAATTCATATAAAACTATTACATATATGAAACAAAAAAAAAAATCGTTTTAAGGAATTAATCATCAATCTGTCTATAAATAACAAATACAATACTGATTACTTTTAATAACAAATTAAACTTACACCTTTTGTCTTTTCTCCATAAAAGCAACAACATATAAAAAAACACTCTATTAATCATATCATTTCATAAACAAGATTCAATATCACTGAACTTCCCAAAGGACAATAAAAATACCGAGGTAAAAAAAGGACACATGTTTGACATTGTATTAAGGAAATATCTTACGAGTAAATCATAATTGTGATGATTAATTACCACGAAACCACTCATTAATTATAAAAGATATTAAAAGGTATGACTTTTTTCATGTATTTATTATTTTTTTGGTTGCGGCCACAAAATGACCATAACCATAGTTGTGAAAATATTCTACATATACACACACACATTCATATTATAATGAAGCACACAAAAACAATAAAAATTCTGACCATAAATACTTATAACGTCATAACTTGCCATCAAATAAAACCATATACTTAAGAGTTTAACCCCACATTAAAGGAGGAAAAAGCTAAATCACACTAAAAAAAGAAAAAGATCAAAGAATTTTACATCGTACAGTGGTTAAGTTAAAATAACGAAGTATTATTCTATTAAAATTTTAATTAATTTTTACATACCATAAAATTTTACGATTACGAAATTTATTAAATTTGAAGTCCTTTGAAGTATCTTAGATCTAGAAAATAGCATTGATTATTTCTATACACGTAGCTTCATATCATTGATCCCATAGGGGTGTTATTAAGCATTTATTCTAATAATTATAATACTAACAATTAAGGTTCTAAGGAAAACTTTTCCTAAGCTTGCTTACTTACTATTTATTTTATCCCACTGTGCTCTGTAATCTATACAAACAAAAAATAAAAAATGTAAGTAAAAATGTTTGATATGTTTTTGTTTTAAGAACATTTTGCTTGACAAATATAATGTTTTTTTTTGTCTTTCTTCCACGAGTACACTTATACTTCTATACATTTGTTTTTATAGAAATGTTTCTGTTATATATGAGTATTTTTTTTCCAGTGGTGGGTAAATATTTTCTTAATTACATTTCCAAGGAGAGTAATTAATTTTGTCTCGCTGTTGGCTGGCGTTGACATTTACCATTATGTTGTTGGTATGTTTAAGTATGTATAAACAACAACAAAAAATACAAGAATAAAATTGAAATATGAATGGAGAAAAACTAAAGTTGAAGTAAAACAGATGGTATACACTCACAATGAGTAGATATGTATGTATGTCACACAAATGTCACTGACATAAAATTAACGATATAAATACGAACTACATATAATTAAGGAAAGAAAATGTTCCCAAATTATGGTTAGCAAAAAATTTTGGAAATAGGACTATGAGTTAGATTTGTGAACTCTAAAAAATACATCCTAAGAAAAAGGTAAATTATTTAGAAATAAACCGCAATTATTACAATAATCACATTAATCAACAAAATAATGTAATGTAATGTTAAGAATTAACACATTTTGGAAATAAATCTTAATATTTTAAATGCCTGATATTTTTTATAAAAAAATTCAAATACACTTTTAAGTCTGTTTGAAGCAGCGTTATGGGTTCATTAAGTAGAGCATACGTATTTGTATACCTTCTTAAAACTTCATATAATTCACATAGATTATTAAACCTAAAGGTGATTTAGTTTTAGACTTAAGAAATACATTGTTATATTCTATATATATTCTTTCTTTACATGGTCTAAAAGATTTAGATCCAATATCTTTAACGAGTGAAAAATTTACAAGTGAGAAATTTACAATAGAATAGAATCTATGTAAAAAGTAGCTTGTATTAATGGACATAAACTATTTTAAATGGTAAAGTACAAAACAATTTCTAAATGGAGTTCCGTAATTTCCCAAAAAAAAAAAAAACATAAAAATATCAAAAAGTGGAGTTCTTAGAAATTGGCCATAAAATCTATTTTACTCCGGGTTTGTTAAATATATTAAGGATAAATTTAAAATAAATTAGTGTATATTTGAGTGGCCATAAAATGAAAGGTATCGGTGTGTCCAGCTCCAATCAAAGTTTAATTCACCTTAAGACACCTTTTCTTAAAATACTTATCCTTTTACGATCTAAATCAATATAAAAAAGGATCTTTTTTCGTTTTTTCGATTTTTTAATACTTCTACCAAAGGAAAATTATGAAAATTTGGTACCAAGAGAAATGACTTTCAAAGATGCATTTAATGATATCACAACAGAATTAAATTATCGAACTTTTATATAAAAACATTTGACGAAATTAGAACAAGATATTATAATGTGATCCTCTAACAATTTTACTGAAACAGTTTTTCCGTTTCTAAAAATTCGAAATTATGCAAATGTTATTCGAATTTTTCAAAACAGAATTTCACTTGAAAGTGAATTTTTCGTATAAGAAAAAAGTATTTTCCGAAAAAATCGAAAAAATTTCGAACAAGATCGCATTTCAAAAAAAAGAACGGGGAACAATATTTCGGTATAATTACTAGAGAAACTGTTTTCAAATGGGGATTCACGACTCCCGAGACGAATTTCCAGGGAGTTTTGCCAATTTTTCACTTCAGGATTGAAAACTGCTAAAAATGAGTATTTTTGCATTTTTAAAAGTCCAAAATTCAATAAAAAATATTGATTGGTCATGATGAAGCAAATATATGGTTAGATAATTACATTGCTTTGTACACTGTTCTATGTAGTTAACTTTCATTTATCTAATTGCATTTTTGTATACTTTGATTTCCAGGTCAATACAAAATATTGAAGATATATTTATTTTTTACCACTTTGGAGCTTTGATCGTACATTGCCTCTGAGCTCTTCTCAGCTATGTTATTAAAATATTTTTTAGCTTTTTTTACTAAAGCTTAGGCAAAACTTTAACATGGATCATATTTGATTTGAAGAAATGAACACAACGTTCCATTAAGCGGCTGAACATGTTTAGTATAGCTCTTAGTAGCTTCTCTACTTTTTGGGCTTCGAATTCATTCTTCTCACTTTTCCTTTTTCTAAACCAAGTTTCTTCTCATTCTTTATGCTTTTTTATTACCTACCATGAAATGTGAAAATTTTGTGAAAATATATGCAATCAACAGTTTCTAGTAAGTTTAAATAAAATTAAAAAACAAAATAAAATTATTTTATTTTGTACATTTTTTTTTTGACTGTCATCTGCAAGCGGAAAAACGACCGGATTTCAGGAATTCGATCTGCAGTTAAATCTATCATGTCTCTAGAATAAATTTTAATCAAGAAAGGTATTTCAAATTAACTTCAGTATGAGTTGTTGCGAAAAGTTTGTGTTATGTTTTATTAGAATGCACACTTCACTTAAATACCGTTGGAGATATCTTAACAAAATTGCACATGGTCAGATCTGAGGCGTTTTCGAGTTGATTTGGAGGAGCACAGATTCCTAGCAGGTCACGGGAGTAGAAAGTGGACCTCCAAATTTGGTCTCCTCGGGTATGTGATTTATTTAAAAATTAGCCACAAATTCATTTACGATTTAACGGAAAAAATATTATATATAGATAGTCCTTATAAATCTCTACTAAAAATGTGCTTACATATACATGAAGTTATCTCTTTTAGTTTAAGAGTTATTTTGGTCGAAGCAAATTTTACCCTAGTTTTATAAAGTTTTTTGCAAATATCTACTAGATTTCTTACAAAATTTTAAATAATATTGCTGCAAAACTAATATAAATATATCCATCCGAAAAAAGCTACATTATTTTTATATTTATTCGTAGAATTACAACTAATAGAAATAAAAAAATTTAAAATCTAGATTTTAAGTATATTTTTGAGAAATAATGTTGATATTTTGCAAAATACATTTGCAAAAACTTCATTTGAATTAAATTTAAAATTATGGAAATAATAAAACTCCCACTTGTTTGTATAAAAATACCCAAAAATTCAATACGGGGAAAACTTATTTCAAAAAGTTACTTTTTCTATTAAAATTATCACTCAGCCGATGTAAAAGACCTGACTTATAAATATTTTTTATATATGGGGTTATATAGCTATTATATTTTTTGTTGATCTTGGCTTTGAAATTTGAAGGTTTTACAAAAAAATTAAAAAACTTTTTATAAATTGACAAAGTTTGGAAAGAGCTTGGGTGGAAACCATTGCGCACAGCGCTTCCGCTTTTGCTCTATACGCATTTGCGTTAAGATTTACTTTGAAACTATTGCAAAAATTTTAGAGTCCGAAACAAAAAATTTATTTTATAAGCTGTATAATATTACCACATTTTCGGAAAATAACCCCAATAATATGAAATTTTTTAAAGTTTCAACTTCAGATTAATATAATTTTTTATAACTTTTATTTTATATATATTTATAGGATTCTTGCAGCAATATTATTTCGAATTATGTAGAAATTCATTGAACCTTTTCATAAAATTTTATTGCCCAAATTAAGGCCCCCAGGTTAAAAAAAGAAAAAAAACTTTTAAAAATAGGCCAAAAATTAGGGTAAAAATTTCTTCTATCTAAATATCTCTTAAACTAAAAGTGATAACCTACATATGCAAGCATGGTTTTTTTGGAGGTCTACCATCCACCCCTATGACCAGCTAGGGATCTGTGCTCCTCCAAATCAACTCGAAAACACCTCAGCTCTGACCGTGTGAAACTTTATTTAGAATTATTAAAAAAAAAGTGTTTTGGGACCACTGTGCACTGCTATGAGAACACGAAACTTAAAAAACCTCATCAATATTAGATGAATGCATTACGACATATTTTTATAAACGATTCTTTTATTTTGACCTTTCACCTTCAACAATTCTTTCACATTAATTTTTTATATTTAAGACTAAAAAATATTGTTTGTATGTTTTGGAAAAATCGCTCGGAGTCCAAGGGAAATTTCCAAAAACTTATTCTCGAAAACAGGTTTATTTATGGCAGGTATTGTTGTTGTATTGTTGTTGTTATAAACGTTATCCAAGTTATTATTGACTGTGATGAATAACCAGATACTTTTAGATTTTTCAAAATACCCAACATAAAAATTTATTAAAAACTATTTTCAATACCTATTATAATTTATATAATTTTATTAAAGAAGTCACCTTCAAACATATACTTCGATATATTTGAGTACAAATTATATGTAAAATGCAGTTTTTTTTTTATTTTTCATTATTAAATGATATTGTATTCTTCGTGAATACGCGGGAATGCCTTAAATAAAATTAGCCCATAGTCTCAGTGTGTAATTATTTAACTTTTTTATGTGATTTTCAATAGTATTTCTCATTATTTTAATTTAATTTTTCGTATAGTTAACATATTTGTGCTTACACAGATTAATTCGAGAAGTCTAAGCAGGTTTTTTCAATGAATGCGTCGTCGAAACGACGAAGTGTAGCCTTTGTGTAACGTTTTCATTTATGGAAATGTCTTTGGTAGGTTGCATTTTTACTTTTATTTTGGTTTAATGTTAAGTTTTAGAATGGCTTAATTTAAAATTTGTAAAATAAATAGAAAAATTCAATTTTTTTTTAATTTTAAAATTCATAATTTTCAAAACTTCTAAAAAAAATGCTTATAATTGTGATTCTTTCAGTATCAAGGAGGGATGGAAGGCTGGAGAGGAATATAAAAGCACTGAGTTTCCTAAGCCGGTAAACAAAATAAGTTTAATTATTTTGTTTGCTCAGAAGATAAAAAGAAATCCCTATAGAAATGAGAAGAAAAAATGAAAACACAGAATTATGATTTATTAGGAAACAAAAAAAGGATTTTTATTGTAGGAGTTAGAAATTACCATTATAATTAGGGAAATTACAAATTATAATTAGGGAAAACGGAAGTAGCATCTGTTACATTTTGACCAATTTGACGTTTAAAATTTAGGCATTAAAGTGAAAGAGATTGATAGTTATTTCGATAACTATCTATCTTATGACAATTAGTCTTCATATATATGAAACAATTATTTAGAGATGAGAGAATTTCATACAAACGTTTTGTTAAGGCTTTTGGCATTAACAAATTGTAAAATTTTTAATCCTTAATAAAATTCATTTTATTTTGTCCATTCATTTTATTATGTACATCTCATATAAATAATAAAATTTTAAAATAAAAAGGATCCGCCAGGAGTACAAAATTTAACCTTGTGTCTCTTTTACTTTGTACAAAACAATTCGCGCCAAAATATGTTACTTTATTAGCTTGGTATGTTAATTTTTAGAAAGAAAAAAACACGCTATTGAACGTACCATAACTTAATTATTTTTCACATTTTCGTAAACGCACAAAAATTAATGGTAATAAGTTGTAATTTCTATATTCATAATTGTAAAAATATATAAAAGAAAATAAATTAATTTAATTTGAAACGTCGTCGATTTGACGATGTGTAGTCTTTGCTCAATAAAAATAAGTGCAGCCTTATAGGGTTAAAACTATTAATAAATCCACATAAATACTAAACTATTCCAAATAATTACTTACCTCATTTGTATACATTGCATATCAACAACAAACTATGTATAGAATTTAAATTAATTGCTATAAAAATCATTATTTAGACAGCTGGAATTTTTAAGAAATACCAAATAAGATTTTTTCTCCCAAAATAAGTGTGATTTTATGCCGTAGCATCAAAACACTAAAAAATAAATACATTAAATTACCAACAAAATATTTCTTAATTTTATTAGAGTCGACTCGATTTGTGGCCAAAAACGTTCTTAGTACATAAACACCGCATAAACAACAAAAACCATTAAACAATTTTATTATCATTATTTTGACAGTGACATATAATGAAAGTTTTTCAGAACAACTATTCACTGTCACCCTCCTTTGAAAGAGCATTGTCTTGCTGCTTCTGCTGCTGTTGCTTTTAAATTCGCATCATAAAACTATTTACCAGTAAGAAAAACAAAAACAACAAGAAACTACAATCATTTACCATACAAAATTTTATTTGTTGCAAAACTCCTCATCATCAACAACCACAATTATTTTATCCACAAACAAATACCACAATATTTTCGAAGAGTGTGAGTAGCTGTGTTTGTATGTGAAAACATATTGTATCGTAAATAAACACATTAAATATATACATATGTATGTATGTATATATAGACATATAATTATATATATTTATATGAAGAAATTTACTACATTCTACTTGTATTCTTGAATACTAATCGTAAGAAAACTCTAACAATAAGTGGCATTAATTTTTTATCATCATATGAGTCGAGTCAACAATTTACGAGTAGAACTCATACACATACAATACACGAAATGTTACAGAAAACACTATCAATAATTAAAACCTCTATAATACTAGAAAGTACCCTCAAATCATCAGTTTATTCGTTTACATATCGTTACTTTACACTGAGAGAAGTTTTATTTAAAATCTCTTACAAATATAATATTCTTTAATTTGTAATACTTTAAAGCAGCGACTATGAATCTTAAGCGATTTGATTAGCCCGTTATTCAGGCGTGTTAAGACAGCGTCTTAATATGTGCGTTTTAAACATCAGTATGTACGCATTATATCTCTATATAACAAATCAGTACTATCTTAGCTACACCGTATTATTAAAGAGTTATCCAGTTGGAAATGAGCTACTAAAAGCAGATACAAGAAAACTAACGATGGTAATAAGAAAACAAAAATGTATTTTGCTTTTACCTGTCATCTTTAGAAAATTATCAGAATTATAGGATATTTAATTTTGTTGTTCTTAAAGGGAACTTCTATTAATTCTACGAGCGAAAACAAGATTTTCAAAAAGAAAGAACAAAAAAAAGCAAATAGAAAAGATATAATCGGTCAAGCCCAATCATATGATACTCAACACCATTTTGTATATGCATCAAAATTCGGAGAAGGGTTTAATATTAGAGCTGTGATCAATTACATACTTGTATTAAATGTAGTATAAGACATATGAATACAGAATATTACGTTGCTACTAACATTTATATGAATTTATCCACTTTAAGATGATTTCCGATAGAGGGCCTTATATGGGAGCTATGGTAAACTGTGGACCGATCCTCATAAAATTTTACACTGAGATTTCTACTTAAATGAATCTTAATTGTGTCAAATATTAACTTTATACTAATATTTTCACGGGGGCTATGCACGTTAAAGTGATTTTCGGAATTGAGGTTTAAACGGGAGCAATGAACAATTATGGACTGCTCTTAATGAAATTTGTCACAAAACTTCCTTGTACTGAATTTCATTAAAATATTGCTATATTTAAGGCGTTTATAATCGTTAAATCTCTATTGTGTGGACTAAATGAAATAAAGGACCACCCTTAATCAATTTTAATAGGTTTTGTCCTTGTACCAAAATAATTATTCGTGCCAAATTTCATCCATATATGTTTAAAATTGCATCTTGTACTCTGTTCACAAGGTTTACGTTGACAATAGGGTGGTAAATCATAGTATGAAGAAAAAAAAAAACATTTAAACGTTTAAAATTATGAAAGCGGACACGATTTAGAACATATTTGCAAAATTTCTACTTCCTACGATGATTAGAACGGAATCCTACACAGGCATTTAAGTTAATGATTCCAAAACAGATCTTAAAATAAAAATTCTCACCAAAATTAATAATATATACAAAAAATGATAGTTAATAAAAAAATATTTTCAAAAAAGTGAACATGAACGAAAAAAGGATATTTTTTATATAAAATTTGTTAGTAGTTTTACTTTTTTATTTCTACGTATTTTTATATCCTTCACATAAAATGAAGGGTATATATAAGTTTGTCATTTTATATGAAAGTCCTCATCAATATCTTGGTAATGAACATATAGTTATCGAATGACATGCTTTTTAAAGCTATACAGACATCGACATTCCGTCTGCATTAACTAGAAGTTCCTTTATGTCAACGGTTAACTCTTCTCTCCATTATAACTATTGAACAGATTAATATTAATATTATTAATATTAATATTAGATTGATTAATCCGATTAATTATTTAAAACCATATTTGAAGGCATATATGCTAATTAGTTGCCTCTAATGACATCACTGTACTAAAATAATGAGTTAAGTTGCTAAAGGGTAAGTAGTGTAATGTTATTACAATAGCATTTTAACTCATTATTTGGCATGGAAAGTTTTAGCTGAGTCTTTAAAAACCCAGCAAAAACTTGGTAACGACATATAGTTACCGAATAACATGCTTGTCAATACAACGCAAACAACGGCATCCCGTCTGCAATAACTAGAAGTTTTATTGTGTCAACTATTTACCTTTCTCTGCATTACATGTAACTAGTTGAGAAACTATTGAGCAGATTAATATGCATTTATATTAGAGTACTTAATTATGTAAGATCCTATTTGGCAGTATATATGGTAACAAGTTGCGTCTAATGGCATAACTATGTTAAAATAATGAGTTAAGTTGCTAAAGTGTAAGTAGTATGGTGTTGCAATAATAGCAATTGAACTCATTATTTGGCAATGGAATTTTTTCTGGGCCTCAAATTGAATAATATTCTTAATTGTTGTGATTAAAAATAACTTTTGAAAATATATGTCTGTCTGTCCGTCTGTATGCTGAAATGGATTTTTTGAAACCCATTTCTCTTTCAGTACGTACGAGGCATATAGTCTCGAAAATCTTGGTATTGAAATTCAGCGAAATCTGCTTAGGAATGGCGAAGCTATAAACGGTTTTCTAGAACAGCGTCAAAAATTTTTCCAATTTTTTTTTTTTTTCAAATTGAATAATATTTTCTATTTCACATACAATAATATGAAAATGTTTTTCTATTGGAAAGTTGTGAGATTGAATAGACTAGAGGAAATGTTTTAGACCACAAACTGTTTTTTCTAAAAAATACAAAAATTTTCATTATTAAAAATAACAATAATAATAATTTGACAAGAACTTCTAAACACGTTTTGATGTGTTGACACGTGTTTTCTATAAAAAAGTATTATTTAGATTTGTAAGATAGTAAATTTCAACATATCGATATGATATACTGCTTGGATTTGTGACTGAAAGACTTTAGGTCCTTAATTCGATACTTGGCCAAGACTTCAAAAAATTATTTTATAATTTATTTTCAAACAAAACTAAAAATTTTGAAATGTCAGATTAAGGAATTGTCAAATATTATTGAAAATAAAATAAATAAAATAAAATAAATAAATGTAAGTTAGACGTGTTATTAAAAAAAAATATTTAATTAAATAAAAGTGTTTCTTTAAAATTTACTAAATAAAAATTAAATTTTTATTCGCCAGGATTCGAACCCGTACGAACACTTTAAAACTCCTAGCTTTGAATTCTTACCGTCTAGGCCAATTTTACTTTAATTTGTGTAAAAAAAATTCAACATGGTTGAATTTTAAATATATTCAGCATATAGTGTATAGTGTAAATTGATTTTTGTATTGTTCACATATATGAAGAGTACATATAATTGTTTTTGAACAAAATTGCTATGGGTATGGATAGTATAGTGGAAATGTTCTAGATTACAAATCTTCAAGACTAGGTGCGTATACTTGTATAATCCATTTGCATTTTTGTGAAATATAAGTTTGACAAGTAAATCTAAGTATGTGAGATGTTTTTTCTTAAAATGTTATCACTTAACTGTAATTGGTTTTAGATTTTTAAATGCAGAAAATAAGGTGGCATATCATGTTTGGTAGAATTGTGTCTTAGGATCCCAAAATTAAAAATTCTTAAAAATTCTGAAAATTTTATAATAGCTAATTCAAGTTTAAAATATCTAATTCTAAGGTTTCTTTAAAAAAAAAAAATGTTGATAAGAAGCTGAAGAGGAATTTTCAATTTTGCAAATCTCTTCTTTATTCAACTCTTCAACACAGATGGTCTGAGCGGCCTTCCTAAATTTTCGAAGACTATTTATGTTACAGATTTCCGATGTCATGGATATCACTAGTTTACAAATATTAAGTACATTTCCATATTAAATCAAAAATTTGATAAGAAATGATTCCAATATATTTATATATTTATGAAATGTTTTTTTATTATTATTATTGCCTTTATTGAAACCTTTAATAAAATAATTACATTGTTATGAGAATATACTTAAAAGTATTACAACAATTAAAATCTAAATAATTAAATAAGGAAACTACTAATATCACAGTGTTAAGGAAAAGTTGTCAAAAAAAACCTTGTACAATATTTATGAAATGTAGATTTTGTAAAGGGTATACAAAATTCGGCTCAACCGAATATAACAATTGCACTTCTTTTACATGAGTTATTTTCATTAAAATGGAGATTTTATCCTTTCTACTAGCTACCTTTCAAAAATTAAAATAAAATATTTATTTATTTATTATTATTTTTTTTTTTTTTTTTTTTGATATACGTTTATGGACAGCTAGCCAGCCGACCAGATGGACGGACATCGTAAAATCGACTCAGAAGTGACTTTTAGTCGAACGGCATACTTTAAAGTTTTCTGTGCATTACAAATATCAGCACAAACGCATATAGAAACAGTTTGGTTATAAATTGATAATCTACTGCTTCGTATTTTCATTATCTTACTTGTTCTCAGTGTTTCAAAAAAGAATGGTCAATAGTTTCAAATGATTGTCATATAAAAAACTTCTTTATTACTTTTTCGATTCATATAAACTTTAACTTCACACACACACATAAACCTAAATGAAACTTTCAAAAGTTTTTATTATATGTCAGTAGATAATTTCTTTTTCAGTTAATTTAATATGGCAAAAATTTAAATAATGGCAAGTGGTAATTTTCTTAAGACAAAATACTTAATTTATAAGAAATTTTATATATTTATATAAAATGTTGAATGAAGTAATTTAGAATTAAATACTAGGTAATTCCAAAAGTGATTTCACTTTTACTAGTAAAAACTATAGAATTATTTACAAATTAAATTTTCAGTAGTTCGCTGATTATTTTAAAAAACAACGCACTTAAAAATCCTTAAAAATGATATTAAATTAATTTAATTTAGTTTATCATTTAAGAAATAACATAACATATTTCTAAATAAACTTACATCTCAAAAACATACTCTCATTTTATTATTCATATTATTATACTTACCAGCATGTAATAAAATTCCTTTTACAAATATAAAATAAAATCCAAATCAGTTTTATAGTCTTACGGCTCAAGTTTACCATTAAAATAAGAAATAAATTTTTATTTAATGCGGGAACATGTCCTCAGAGAAATATCCTTTTTGTTTGTAATCGTATAGAATAACTTTTGTGTTAACAATTGTAACTTGTTCATAAATTTATAAATAAATACTAACAACAATCTTTCGGACATATATACAACTTTAGAGGGGGAATTGCTATAAATATAAAACAATTTTTAATAAGGTATCAAATGCTTTAATTTGAGATTATTTCATATGGCGTTAATTTGATTAAGATGTAATATTGTAACTAAGTGTTTAAAAATAAATTAAATGAGTGTAGTAAGATTTTAAGATAGATTTAAATTATATATTGCAAAAAAAAAAATATATGGTTTTCTATAAGGTATGGAATACTAAAAAAATGTAAGACACTTTTTTAAAAAAATTCTTTTATCTGATATTTAAAATATTAAAACTTTAAATTTTCTAAAATTTTTCTTAATTTTCAGACAAGATTTATTCTCAAAATTGGCGACTAAAACTAACGTTAAAATTAGCGTTCTTTAGAAAAAAAAGTATATTAGTTTTTAATATTAAATGGTGCTTTCAAAATGGTATTTTAAGGAAGAAGTGATATTTTTCTATAAACAAATAGTAAGTAGTCTCTTCGAAAGTTAGTTCATTTCTGGTAAACAATATTATGGTAATATTGTTCATATTTTTTAAAAAATTTACCACTTCAATGGGAAACTAGCGTATAGACCTGCTGAAAATATTATAATAAAAATATCCACGAAGAAATCCAACAATTTTTAGGAAAGCATATGAAAAACATTTTGACGCTTTTCCTCTCCCTAACCGAAGTTAAAAAATTAGCAGCCATTAGAATTTGACGGGATAATAATGCTTAAACTATTAAAATAGCAATCTTTAAAAAAAAGAAAAAAAATACGGCGTGAATACGCTCCCTGATCGAAATATAAAATCAGTTCTGATTGGATTTGGAGAGCAAATAATTTGTATAGCAGATTTAAACTTCTTAAAACCAAAACTGTCTTTAAAAATATTATACAAAATAAGAAAAATAAATCTGCTCTCTGATACAAATATCAAATTCTGGTACCATAGGATTTTTAGTACGAATAGTTTTATAAACAAGCCGAAATTTAATTTTCTATGTCGAACGTTGTAAAACTCCAACAATGGCGCTTAATTCAGGGAAGGGTAATATGGCTTTATTTATAATTTTGTTGTAATATTTAGCTCATAAGCATTAATTTTTTTTAGCCTAAACCGTGTCCGGCTGTCCGTTTTTGAGATATCTTAATGAAATTTCATATATGATTTTAGTTAATAACATAGCATTTTAAAATATCAAACCGTTATTTTCCCGAAAATAGGTCAAACGCTTATAAAAGTCTTAAATATCTCTGTATTTATTCATAACTGTAAAGTTTAGTCTAAGCAAAAATCATAACACAAAATTTCATGAGAATCGGTTCATAAATGACGATAGCTCCCATATAGGACCGCCTCCCGAAAAATTCTTTCACGGTCATAATTCTATACAAATTTCACACAAAAAATAAAATTTAGTACAAATCAATTGTATTAATGTATAAATCTTACAGTCAAATTTCACAATTACTGGTCCATAATTGACAATGGCTTACATATAAATATATATATATATATATATATATATATATATATATATATATAGTTTTTGTATTATAGACTTGAACAGAAATTGACAACAGGTGTTTTAATAAATTCCTTAAAAGTGCACATAGATTCTACAGCCTTTACATAATTTAAACATAAAATTATTTACTGATTTTCACAATGAACTTATTTCGTATCTGCATTATTTATTGAAGTTTTATTTAGTTTACATATAATTAAACTAAAATATTAATTTTTCTTGTCTTTTTCAATTGCAGTATTAAAATAAAAGAAAACATCACATATAGGCAAGCGATTCTATCCCCACAACTTTTCTACTTCAAAAAATTAGAACTATTCTAAACTGGTATACAGAATATTACGTTAATACTAACATTTGTATGACTTTTTGCACTTTAGGTTGCCTCCCGAAAGTAGGCTTATACGGGAGTTATGGTAAATTATTGACCGGCTCTCATATAATTTGGCAATGTTGTTTCTACTGACATAAATTCGTATGGAATTTATGCACGTTAAAGTGATTTTCGGAAGAGGGGGTTTATATGGGAGCTATGGTCAATTATGGACCGATCTTCATAAATTTTGGCATAAAGATTTATACTTATACAAAACCACCTATGGTGGTGTGGGGGTATAACTACTCAAGCAATCCTTTATGACAGCTTATTCAATTAATTTCAGAAAAGTGAACTTTTATATATAATGAAAAAAATAATATTGTTGATTTTTTTGATTAATTTTATTTGTCATATAAATGTTGCTCATAAATTATTTTCAAAATATTTTTTAAAAGATTTTTATATATTAAAAATAAACCAAAAAATATTTAAATAAACATTTCTTACAAAATTGAGTGTCAATAAAAACCATATGGAGAAAAAACAAGGCATGTAAACAGTTTGGTTTTTGAATTTTAGTTTTTCAAAAACTAAAATAATAATAATAATTTAGTATAAACCGCATATAAGGTATAATGCTCTCATTTAGTATCATAAAAAGTTGATGGGCATATGCGCGTGTTGTCTATGAACTTCTAAGAAAGATTAAAAATCTAACTTTAATGGCTTTTTTTTTCTTCAGACTATATTAAGATAACATAATTTTGATGAGACAATTTAATATCACAATTCGAAATGTATAAAATAGTTTAAATCTCAAGGAAATTACTCATTATTAATTTTATGTAATTTTTAAGTTTACATTACTTTAAAAATCAAACAAAAACTTTCTTAAAACAAATATGTTGTTTGTTGATAGCCCAAAAACTTCAAAATCATAGTTCTAAAATAACTATTAAAATTATTTTCAAATTGAAGAAAGAATAAGAAATATTTTTTGAGTTTTATTTGATAATTGTTATTATCGATAAAAAAAATTTTCTTTGTTCAATAACTTTTATTTTTTGAATTAATTTATAAGTTGCTTGATAACATTTATTATTAAAATAAATTTTTTTCCCGTTGTTCACAATTCTTATTTTTTTTTAATTATTCTTTATATTGCCTTATAATAGCTATTTTTGAAAAAAAAAAATTCGAAAGCTAAAAACTATATATACTATATAACCTTCGGTGAGGGTATAAAAATCATTTGCTGCTAAAGAAACACTCCGTTACGTTTAACACTATGTCCAAAATTATATTTTAGATATAGTAATGAGCTTTGATTTCTTTGAACTTCCCAAAAATGTATTCACTGGTTTGCAATAAAATACTGATTTCGATGTGTTGAATAATAGTGAAAGGCCAATGTACGCGGCGACATCCGGCAGCGTTATTACCAGTTTAGAAATTTTAAAAAAATTGTGAAAATTTAATCTGTGAGACGCGGCCACGCGTCAAAGTTGACTTTGCTCCAAGTTTTTTTTATATGCGATAGAAAAAAAGATCAGCTATTTATCGCCGTCGCCGCGTGCTACGTACATTGGCCTTTCACTATAAGAATCGGTTTTCATTTTTTTATATCACGTACGGATTTTATTTTATGGACATAACTACGCAGAGAAAACACTTTCAAACAGATTATAATTTTTGCTAATCGAATTTAGTAGGTTCTACGTACTATTTCGTAATTGCAGTTGCAGAATATTATGGCAGGCGCAGCTGAACTAAAAAAGGTAATTCGGATGTAATGAATGTAATATTCTCTAAATTATGTGTACAAATATTATTCTTGATCAATTAATTTTTTTTTAATTTGTTAAAAATATTACTTTATTTTGTAAATTAAAAAAAATTAAACTTTAAAATGGTTTTAATAGAGATGATGACAGAAGTAACGAATATAAGGCATTAATAAAGTTATGTAACTTTGTTTAGATCCAGAAGTGATGTTGGAGCTGATGTAAAAGAGAAAGAAAATTTTGTTAATACTTACTGAAATAAAACTTGGCATTCAAATGTTGAGAAAAAACTAAGTATCTATGTTATTTTATGGCCAGCTCTATTGTAGACTATGTGTATGTGCTAGTATTAGAATTCATCCTTCTTGAGACCCATATATTGCCATGAATAAAGGGAATTTATAAGAGCCACATGTGTGGAACCTATACAAGGCCATAATAAGAGATGAATCTAAAATAAAATAAAAGTTACTATGAATATGAATAAATATTAAAAAGAAAGAACCCTTAAATGGGATTTTTGTTATGATTTTTATTAATCAAAAGATCCCTTAAAACTATTCTACTCGTATATTTATATTAAATTTATACACAAATTTAAAAGTAAATTTTTATTTTTCTTTTATTTTTATAAGCATCGTGCACCATTTATATTTTATTCAAAATTTATGTATAATTATTTTATTCAAATGTCAAAAAAGTTTAAATAATATTCGATTGAAAGAACCGAATTTAGTAATTATCTCTCTTAACGGAATTTTTCTAAACCTTAGACTAAATTTATAATTATAAAATCTAATGTGAAGCACCAAATTCGATTATCTCACCAAAGTTGTTACAAAGATGTCTAAAATCAAACAATTTGGTTTACTTAACTACATTTAATATTGTAGCAATCTCAATTTCAACATAATTATGATTTTGCTTTTATAGACATTTAGAATTATTTTAATGAAATAATTTTTAACAATGGCAATCGACTACTTTCCAACTAATCTTTTTTCTGTGGATAGGTTAAGTCTTTCAAGCTTTTTACTCGAAAAGTAAGTTTTCTATTTGCATAATTAATATACAAATTATTATTTATAATGAATATACAAATTAGTATTTTTAACAAAAATTATATTTTTAATGACTTTTTTGTTTTTCTATTTGATTACCTGATTTGAAAAAAAAATATTATCTAAGTTGACTGATATATGTTTTTTGTAGTATTTCTAGGTAATTTAAATGATAAGCTGAAGTATCTTTCAGTGTTTTATGTTTAAAAATCTGAAAAAAAAAAAAAATTAAACAGATTCTTTTTCAGTACATTTTAGTCACTATGTCCCACCCATTTATTTATATGTATAAAGGTTTCTGAAATTTCATTCAATTTGTTAATGCTACAATTTAAATTCGAAGGTATCTAAAAGAAAATTTATCGAAAAATTTCTATAAAACTTGTTTACAAAAATGTGAAGTTTTGTAATAAATTTTAGCATTCTTATAAATAGATACATAAATATTAAAATTACAACGGAATTATTTATTTTATTATTTATAAACAATGTGGAAAAATTTCCTAATTAATATCTGTTCTAAAGCTATGTTCACATTTGGCAAATATTTGATCAAAATTGAGCGACCACTAGTTTTTGTTTGCCAATGTTTGATCTTGCAAATGTTTTGCCAGAGAAAACAGCGTCGAGCAAAACTTTATAAAATGTTAGCTATGATTAATGATAAGTAAAAAGTCGTTTCCCATTAAAAAATAGAAATTAGGAAATATTTTATATGGTGGTTACGACATTTTGTTAAAATTTTTTGACTAGTCTGAACGTACCTTAAGACAACGTAAACATTTGTTTCAACGTAAAATTATACTTCAATAATAACTGTGATCAAGCAACGCAAAAAAAAATAAATTAAAAAAATAAAAGTTATTGAGCAACAGAAAATTGTTTTTTTTTTAGAAATAGCTATTATTAGGCAACGTAAAAAATAAAAATCAGAAAAAAATAATAAAATAATGAATCAACGTTTTTGAATAAATCTAATAACAGTTATGTCTCTTCAAAATTAATACCATAGATAAAAAACATAAAACTAAAGCAGCGATAACGTTATGAATTGTTAAAAATAGTGTCCAAAAAAGGCGATTTCAAAAAACAAGGTCGCCAAAAAAGGTTATTTTATGATGAAAAAAAGGGGCCACTTCTTCAACAATTTAAAATTTGTTTACTTGATAAGAACAAAAACAGAAAATATTGTATTTTAAGAAAAACTACTAAACTAAATTTTATTAATAAAATAATAACTTATTTATAGTAATTTTATTATGGCACAAATAAAGATTTACACATAGAAATAGTTAACATAAAATTCTCTTTTTATTAATTAAACTTCTGTACTTTTGCACAAAGTCTTCACTCGGACTAAAGTATAGATCCCCAAGCGTTGACTTTGAGTCTGTTGGACAATTTATTTTTCATTAGTGATAATTTAGAAAAAACATAAATAAGGATATAAGTATTCATAAAATATATTTTTTAGTTTTCTCAATCCGATCCTAAAAAAAATTGGTATTCGATGTTTTAAATAGTTGCTTTACAAACTTTATCATTAGCTTTAGTTTTTAATAGTTTCTGTTAATTTATAAATTCTTCATTATACTGTGAAACAATCTCAAAATAATGAATTTTTTAGTTTTAAAAAGTCGACATTTTTTTCTGGAAATCTGCATATAAGGGCTATATATATATATTTCATATATATATATATATATATATATATATATATATATATATATATATATATATATATATATATATATATATATATATATATATATATATATATATATATTTCATATATATATATATATATATATATATATATATATTTATATATATATATATATATATATATATGAATATATGCCCTCGAAATATATTTTCGTATGATATATAGAAAAATAACTTCATAAAATTTTTAAAAATCGCTATTTTTAATATAAAGTAAATTTTTTTAATTTTACTCGGAAATCTTAAAATATGCTACAAAAATATCACGAGTTTTAATTGAATAACTCAGTACAAGTGAATGGTATGAAAAGTTAATAATAGATTTTCAATTTTTCGATTAATCGTTATAATTTCGATTTTTATAGTCGATTAATCGAACCCCATAATAGATTTCTTTATCGATTATTATTTGTAAAATTAGTAAAAAATTAATTAAAATGAAATTAGATTATGTTTTAAAGGATTCTTAGACGTTTAATTATGTATATATTGTTTGTCGATACATTTAGCAACTAAACCAGAGAGTATACTCTTTGAACCAAACATTTTGAGGGTGTAATGCATTGAATACTAAATATCTTAAATTTAGCACCATATAATTCAAATATAAGTATTTTGTAAAAACATATATTTGCATATAAAATATTACATAAAGAACTAACACTGAAACCGAGTCTGGAATATTTTCTGAAAGACGGGGTACTTGTTTCAGAAGATATAGATAATTAACTTTAATTTGAATGGTAATGACGCGATTAAGCCACGGAATTCGTAAGTTCTGAAGTCTTAATGTCTATTCAACTGCACTCAATCACTATTTATACTTCTTAGCTTAGTCTTGGTAACAGGGTATTCGTGGTATCGAAATGGTGAATGAATGCGAAAGAAAATGGTCGCCTACGGATATAACAGGAACATAGACGGATAATCATATTCCTCTGATCGAATTTTCATATAGAGGCTTAAGAAAATGATGACTGCAGAAACTGTTTTATTGAGGATTAGGAACATGCTTTATGTGAATGTCCGGCACTGCGGGAACGAATGTAGATTTTATATAACTAGTACTCAAAGTACTTCCATTATAATTAACAATTATTTCTTGAATTGTATTTTTATTGATTTTTTTATCTTTTAAACACTTGTCCCAAAAAAAAATTTCCTTTGCAATTCTTACAATTAATTTTACAAAAAAGTACTTCACTGTGCAGGGTTTTTGATAAAGAGAATCGATTTTCGACCAGTACGTTTTAATATTGCGTGTAAATTTTACTAGAATTACACATAAACTCAAAGTTTGTAAATTTTCTTAAGTTCAACTTAAAACCGTTATAACTTTCGCTCTCCTTCCCCGAAGTGATTAACGTAAACAGATTATATATATATATGAGCCACTTTATATTTGTACAGTTGGATTTTAATATGTCATCAAAAGAAAACATCATTTTCTTAACCCCAAAAATACCAAAATGTAAAGAAAATATAAATTATTGCATAATTTAAAAATTATTTCCGTAAGGGCCTTACAATTTTGAGAAAAATTGTCTTATCATCCTTTATAATTGAGATGAAAATGGAAAGGCTAGGACCAAGGGGAATATTATTCCCCATGCAAAGAAAATATTAATTATCGGATAACTTAAATACTGTTAAAGCAAAAGTCTTAAATTGTAAGGGAATAGCTTTCTCATCAACATCCAAACTTAAAATGAAAATGGGACGGATATAACCAGGGCAAATGGTACCCCCCATACAATAAAAATATTAAATATCGTATAACTTAGGAACTTTTACAGCAAAAGTCATAGAACTTTCTCATCAACCTCCATAATTCAAGATGAAATTTGTAGGGGTAGAACCAGGGGAAATCGTATCCCCATACAAAGAAAATATTAAATATTGTATATCTTAAGAACGGAAAAGTTAGTATTTATGTAAATATAATCTACCATTTCTAATTATCATTGAAATTGAAGAAATTCTAAAATTAATTATTATCTTCTAAAATGTTAACTAAATAGCTTTTTTATAATGAGAGAAAAAAATTAATAGAATGCAGTTGTCTATAAAACTATTTAAACATTTGAAAAATACATACCTTCTATTGAATGCGTGTTTTTTACCCATAAATATTTACAGTTTAAGAGTAGTATAAACTCTTATTTAGAAAACTTTTCCATTAGTTTGTGGTAAAAAACTACATATGGAAAAACATATAATTTAAAAGAATTAATTCCTTAAAGAAAGATAGAACAAAACATGTGTCACAAGTTTATGTATATTTAGAAAATTTATTTTTAAAGATTATTGCTACGAGTACATTTTGATATTTTTTATTCCTTTTTTTTACCTTTCAATATTTTTCATCAAAGTTTTCTTTCATTGTCAACTCTGTGTTTTATACATTCGTTTAAATGCCTTCATTTACATACAATATCATTTACTACTTTACATTAAGTATGTAAGTGAATCTATTGTTTTATTTATTTCTTAATACCCTACTTATTTTTACGGGAGATTTTTTAAACTATCAAACAAAATTTTTAAGGGAAACGGATTGAAAAAAAACTCATATCGACAATCATAACAAATATTCGCTAAATTAGTTGGAAATACTTAGTTCATAATAAAAATCGATTCTTGCCAGAGAGTAAGACAAGACCAAAGATCGGATAAATTAATTTCATATTTCCAATGCTAATTCAATTAAAATCAAACACTCAAATATTGCGATATTTTAGTTATTAACTATATCAATGTCTTATAATTAAGGTAGGATATATTAATATCGTTACTCATCAACTAAAAAGTTTATTTTATTTAGATAGTTGCTGCTTTTTTTCATTTTTTTTTTTTTTTTTTTTTTTTTGCTTTTCCACCTCTATAATGTTTTACATCCGCCACTACAAATGTAATTACACCAAGTGGCTGTTAGAAATGTTACATTGAAAACGTTTATCAAATTTTATTGTTGTTGCTGTTGGTTTGGAATATTGTTGCCTTAACATACTGCATATACAATAAATACATTCAAACAAACCATCTTATAAACACATACACATTTATACATTAAATACAAAAAGAAACTTCCGGTGCTTGTATAAATAGGAAATGCAAATTTTTGTTTTGTTTTATTACCAAAAACAAGAAGCAATACAAAAAGAAGTGGAAAGAAGAAATTGTAGAAATAAGAGAATATTAAATGAAGTTTGTTTTTTTATACCCTCCATCAAAAAAGATGGGGGTATATTGGGTTTGTCATTCCGTGAGTAGCATGTTGAAAAAAAATATTTAAGACGCATAATATATATATATATATATATATATATATATATATATATATTATTCTGGGTCCTGGTAAAATTCTGATCTAGCTATGTCCGTCCGCCTATCCGCCCGACCGTCTGTCTGTTGAAAGCAGAACAAGGCTCGGGGCGGACCACTTAGGATGATGAAATTTGGCTCAAATATTTATCTTATATAAGGTTTGTTTGGTATTGAAAATAGGTAAAATCGGTTCATAAACAAAGAAGTTATTGGTCAAATAAAACAGGGGGTTCATACTTTTCCGCCGATTTCTCTAACACAAAAGTATGTACGACAACGCAATTTTGTACAAATAGTTTGAGTGATACCCCCATCTGCCATATAAGGTGAAATTTCAAATAGGGTGGTACAAAAAGTTACGGTTGGTGGATATAAAAGATTCGGCCAAGCCGAGTATAATATTTTTACTTGTTTTATTTTATTTAGTTTAGTTTATTCAAAGCAAATAATGTATTTTTGTTATTTTTTGTTATTGTTGTACTTTTTGTATTCTCCTCTTGGTTTTATATTTAAGTTATTTTGCTTAATCTAAATAAAAAGAGGCCTTTACAATAAATTAACAAGAATTATGGCTACTTATGTTTTTTAACGTCTGTTGTTGTTTGCAGTTGAATTTGAAATGAAACAGTAGCTTTAAGTAAATCTTGATAAAGTCTTAAATATTTACTTAAATTGTATACAAAACTTTAAAAGCACAAATTACTGATTTGTAAAAATTTAAATACAAATCGTAAATCCGTAGAGTTTATAAATGTCTTGTTAGAAATCATATTTTCGAATAAAATAATTTTTATTTAATTACAACTTAAAATATAAAATTTACAGCATATATGCACTAATCTTTCAGATTGAATCATAAAAAAAGAAAACTTACTTTATATTTTTATTTTATACTAGGATTTCAAATTGATTAACATACGATGAAAAAGTTTTGATTATGTAAATGTGTATATGAACAAATAGTTCAGCAAAAACCCCAAAGAGTGTTTCAAAGTTAGTTCGAATTTTGGTTTTATGGCCTTCTGAAGTTCGAATTTTGTGGATCCCATTTCTTTGGAAATAAAAAAGTGAAATAAAAAACATTTAAATTATTTAATCCAAATTTCATATGTTATTTTTATTTTATAGATTACTAACATTATTATATTAGATTTTTATTGGATGCCACACCCCTTTTTGTCATAATATTGTTTGCTTTATTCAACTGATCTGATCAAAATCAGACTTAACACATACGTGCAGCTGCGGTCAATAAAATAGCACTACATAATATATTTTATTTTAAAAACTTATTATATATTATATATAAACATATTGGAGTTATCTCTTATCTAAAATTTTGCTTAAATCTGAAAAAATGCTTAAAATTTGTAAACTGGTGTTAGCCATGACATTGGAAGTTTTTAACATAAAGAGTCCCCGAAAAGTCCTTGGGCATATTGCTTAGGAAGATCGCTCAGACCATCTGTGTTGAAGAGCTGAATAAAAAAAGAAAAAAAAAAAGAAATATGCAGAATTGTAAATTCATTTTCAGTTTTCTACCAACAATTTTTTTCGAAAAAGATATCTTAGAATTAAATAGCTTGAACTTGAATTAGCTATTTTGCAATTTGAAGAATTTTGAAAAATTTTTAACTTTGAGGCTCTCAAGACATAATTCCACCAAACATGATATGCCATCTTATTATCCATATTTAAAAACCTAAAACATAATTATAGTTAAACGATAATATTTTAAGAAAACACATCTCATATGCTCAGAATTACTTTTCAAACTTATTTTTCCACAAAACATATTACCATATTAACAAAAAATTCAAGGACACGAACCATGTCTTGAAGATTTGTAATCTAGAACACTTTCACTAGGCTATCTACTATATACCCATAGAAAATTTGTTGAAAAACAATTTTATGTCCACCTTATATATGTAAACAGCATAAAAATCAATTCACAACAATAATGTTGAATATACTTAAAATTCAACTACACATATAGGGGCAAAGGTGTACCAAACGTGGCATTAAATAAACCGTGGTATTTTAACATAAGAGATTGGTGTCGTTAAAAAGATTTTCTCTAGATTTTAAATATATTTTAATATTATAATCCACCGAACAATAATAATAAAAAAAACAATGAAATTATACATATAGATTTTTTATATTCTTAATTTTTTTCTTTGGGGAATAGGAAATTTACACATATTATTTTGCAATTAAAAATACCTGCCAAAAGTTGTACCATTCTAAATTATTAATTAATTAAAATATTAATTTTTCAATGCATACCAATGTATTTTCACCATATCCGATCTTATGTTGAAAGAGAAATATATTTATTGGACTATGGGCTTCAAAAAATCCATATCAACATACAGACAGACATATATTCTCAAAAGTTATTTTTAATCTAACAATATTTTTTAATTTGAGGCCCTGGATATATATTTAAAGATTTTCATATAAAATGATAAATGAAAATTTCTCATAACTTTTGTGCAAAAGTTATAAACTATTTGGAATGCTATGAAAATGAGCAGTCAAAAAATGGCACAAATCTTGAATTGGTGGGAATAAATCTTAAATAACCAAGAAAACTAATAAAATTGATTAATGTTATTATCTTTGATGGCTAAGTTAATATTTCAGTATTGAAATTTTTTTTTTCGGTCTACTTTCTTATTAGTATTAATGCCTGATTATCCTATCTCCCAGAATTTTCTAATTTTTGTAATCCTTAGCTTAAAATCGTATGCAAAATACTATCACACAATTGCCAAAATACTTTTCTGGTCGTACTTTGTGTCCCGATAACATTTTTCTTTAAATCTGACCATATGATTTTAATTATATTGTCATCTGGGGCCTCTGGTATCCATCTCATTACAAGGACCTTGCCGCTTCAAAACCCCATTTATATCAGTCTGTGTTTCGGGTTATTGGGACCCATATTAACGTCATTTCTTTCGAGGCTTATAAAATTATGATTCTATCAAGAATTTATAGATATATAGAGGAATACATCAAAGTTTTTCTTCACTAAAGAGCCCGAAAGTATAGTAAATGGTATTCTATAGTAGAGGTTCTCACAAGATCTGGTTTTGTAATGGAAAAGCGATTTTTCACTAGTTTAAAAATTTAATAAAGTGTTATATAGAGATAAATAAATTTAATAACACATTGTTTTTGCTTCATGAGGTTTTTAAAAAAGAGAATTTTTCACTATTTGATCATTGTTGCATTTTCCAAGCATAATATTTTCAATCGAAGCAAAGCACGGATCCTTCATTTCACAGTGCACAGTGGGGCAGAATCGAAATTTTTTGGAAATAAATCTGTAACTTCTGATTGGCCGATTAGATTTTCATGAAATTTGGTATAGGCTTAGCAGAGGAGCGTATAATGTTACGTTTGGAAGGGGGGCACAACAATCCCCCCAGGGGCGGAGCTAAGGGGGCTCAAAGTTAGGTACCTTCTGACATAAAAAATTTTTAATGCTTGCAAAATTTTTGTTTCTCGTCCGATTTCAAATATTGTTATTTGCGTTTGAATTTTTAAGCACCATAATTTTGCATGTTCTTGGTCCAGTTTTTTTCATATATATCCTAGTATTTCCGACCGATTTTATTAGTTTTTTCTTATATAGTTAAAGAACAAAATTTTCTATTGAATAAAAAAAATTTGAAGTCGATATCTTTACCGAGTCCAAAAATAAACGATTTTGAATTTGAAAATTGCAAAAAAGACGACTTTTTGTGTTTTTTAGCCGAAATAGTATCTACACTCTTTTTTATCTAAAACAAAATTTTCTTTAGCAATATATAATAATTTTGCACTTTTCTGAAAAGTAACAGAGATGACTTTAAGATAAAAAACAAGCCCAATAACTCAATTGATCATGGTACACACCCTCCCGAATTCGAACCAATTTATATGAAATTTTTAACTTTAGACCATATTTTCTCAAATCCCAAAGCACGAATCGAAAAGCGGAATATATTTTAAGAAACCTCAATATGCTGTTAAAAGACTTAAGTCAAAATCTGCGGGACTTCGGAAAAACGTGGATTATATAGTCAAAAATGTAAAAAATCCCATTTTTGGGAATTTTCGTTAGTTTTTTTGGGAATTCAGGAAAACCCTACCCCTGATTGAAATTTCGTTAACGCGTTTTTATTTATATTAATAAGATCCACATTTAATGCCAATTTCATTAAGATATCTTTATAAAGAAATATGTTATCACAATTAAAAAATTTTTATTTTCTCCAAAAACCCCAAATTGGGCCTTTTGTTTGGTTTATTTCTAAATAGCGAAAGAAATTTTAAAAATATGCATTCCAAATTAAGCTTATCCTTTAGCATATATAATTACCGATCTTTTGCAAAAAGATTCAAGTCAATATCATGCCTCATTTCAGAAATATGCGCGTTTAAACTTTTATATTTCCAATTTATTGTATATATGACAATATTTTTACAAACTTTCAACTTTTGCCTTTAGTTTTGCGTGAATAATTACTTAGAAAATTATGAATATTTCTGTATACTTTTACTAATATCTATACGCAAAATATTTTTATAAAAATAATTAATAAATATTTTTAATTTTTAATAGGGTTGCCTTATTTCCCAAATTTAAGTAAATCTTTATCCTTTTCTAAGCATTCATATATTTCTATTAAGGAATTTAAAATAACATAACAAACAAAACTTAACATTGTCCGTTTATAGCGTGATTGAAAGCCCTTATTTTGTTCTCTCCAGCGATGTGTAACACTAATCGATAGAGGCTTAGGGCAGGAACTTAAAATTGACTTATCTAGGAAATATATCACTGGGAATATTGTTGATGATTCTGTATTTTTCATATACAGTTGCATTTAACTTTCACATTTTTTTCGCTGCATAAAATATTTATAGCGTGATTGAAAGCCCTTTTTTTGTTCTCTCCAACAATGTATAACTCTCGTTGATAGAGACTTAGGAAAGGAACTTAAAATTGACTCATCTAGGAAATATGTCACTGGCAATATTGTTGATGATTTTGTATTTTTCATATACAGTTGCATTTAACTTTCACATTTCTTTTGTTGCATAAATCATTTATAGCTTGAATGAAAGCTCTTAGCTTGTTCTTTCCAGCGATGTAAAACTCTCGTTGAAAGAGGTTTAGGAAAGAAACTTAAAATTGACTCACCTAGGAAATATTTCACTGGGAATATTGATGATGAATTTGTAATTTTCATATACAGTTGCATTTAACTTTCACATTTCTTTTGTTGCATAAACCATTTATTGATTGGTTGAAAGCTCTTAGACTATTGTTTCCAACGATTTATAACTCTCGTTTATAGAGGCTTAGGGAAGGAACTAATAATTGACTCACGTAGGTAATATGTCACTGGGAATATTGTTGATGATTTTTGTATGTTTCATATACAGTTGCATTTAACTTTCACAGTTCTTTTGCTGCATAAACGATTTACAGCTTAATTGAAAGCTCTTAGCTTACTATTTCCAACGATGTATAGCTCTCATTGATAGAGGCTTAGGAAAGGAATTTAAAATTGGCAAATATAGGAAATATGTCACTAGTAATATTGTTGATGAATCTGTATTGTTCATATACAGTTACATTTAACTTTCACATTTGTTTTGCTGCATAAACGATTTATAGCTTGATTGAAAGCTCTTAGCTTGTTCTTCCCAACGATGTAAAATTCAAATAGAAAGAGGTTTAGGGCAGGAACTTAAAATTGACTTATCTCGGAAATATATCACTGGGAATATTGTTGATGATTCTGTATTTTTCATATACAGTTGCATTTAACTTTCAAATTTCTTTTGCTGCATAAAGCATTTATAGTTTGATTGAAAGCTCCTAGCTTGTTATTTCCAACGTTGTATAACTCTCATTGATAGAGGCTTATGATAGGATCCTAAAATTGACTCATCTAGGAAATATGTCACCGGCAATATTGTTGATGATTTTGTATTTTTCATATACAGTTGCATTTAAATTTCACATTTCTTTTGTTGCATAAGTCACTTATAGCTTCTTTAAAAGCTCTTAGCTTGTTCTTTCCAGCGTTGTAAAACTCTCGTTGAAAGAGGTTTAGGAAAGGAACTTAAAATTGACTCACCTAGGAAATATGTCACCGGCAATATTGTTGATGATTTTGTATTTTTCATTTACAGTTGCATTTAAATTTCACATTTCTTTTGTTGCATAAGTCACTTATAGCTTGATTGATAGCGCTTATTTTGTTCTTTCCAGCGATGTATAGCTCTCGCTGATAGAGGCTTAGGAAAGGAACTTAAAATTGGCAAATATAGGAAATATGTCACCAGTAATATTGTTGATGAATCTGTATTGTTCATATACAGTTACATTTAACTTTCACATTTGTTTTGCTGCATAAACGATTTATAGCTTGATTGAAAGCTCTTAGCTTGTTCTTCCCAACGATGTAAAATTCAAATAGAAAGAGGTTTAGGGCAGAAATTTAAAATTGACTTATCTCGGAAATATATCACTGGGAATATTGTTGGTGATTCTGTATTTTTCATATACAGTTGCATTTAACTTTCAAATTTCTTTTGCTGCATAAAGCATTTATAGTTTGATTGAAAGCTCCTAGGTTGTTATTTCCAACGTTGTATAACTCTCATTGATAGAGGCTTATGATAGGATCCTAAAATTGACTCATCTAGGAAATATGTCACCGGCAATATTGTTGATGATTTTGTATTTTTCATATACAGTTGCATTTAAATTTCACATTTCTTTTGTTGCATACGCTTGTACCAAATTTCATGAATATCCAACTAGCCGATCAGAAGTTACAGATTTATTTCCAAAAAATTTCGATTCTGCCCCACTGCGCATTGTTTTTTTATTTTTGCTGCTTGTGCTAATTAATTCTTAAAATAACTAATTTTATAAAAAAATCTTCATTTTTATTTCTAGTTTTTGGATGTTTGGATGCATATTGAATTTATCGCCGTATGTGTTAAAGACAAATTTAGAACAATTATATAACAATACAACTTGCTCTAATCAATCCAAACCTGATGACTCCATAATTGTTTTTGGTGACTTTAATATTCCAAACATTAAATGGTGTGAAACTTCTGATTCATGCTTTTTAAGCCCATCAATAAGATCGGAAACATCAATGAATTACAGGATGCTATTTCTGATAGTAAACAAGCTTGGCAAAATTACTTTATCTTGTATTTGTTGATCAATCTTAAGAATTTAATATTCTGAAGATGCTTATAATCCCACTCTTGAGATAAGTATATGCGTCGAAATAAAGCTATTATTACAATCCAATGTAAATGATGAGATGGTTTTTGATTTCAGAAAAGCTGATTATTCCAAATTAAATCATCTATTTTATTCTGAAAACTGGTTTGAATATATTCCTTAGAATAAAGTATGCCCTCGTAATATTGACATCATTTTGAATTAATTCTATGATGTCTTATTTAAATGTTTTAAGAAATCAATTCCGGTTTATTTATTGATTACATGAGATATTCCATATCAAGATCAGTTTACAATTCAGAAACTATGCAATGATACAATTATCTTTTTAAGGTGAAACGAAACTGTAAAAATAATCCAAATTATTTTTACGAGTTTGTAAATTCTAAGTGATATGATGAAATTTTTAGATAAAGAATCTTCAAACGATGCAGATATTTGCATTATGTTTGCTGCTTTCTTCTTATCCGCCTATTCTGATAAAAAAAAATTACATCAACTTTTCAATTATTCATAACCAATTGTCCAACATTAGATAAATCAATGGTAATGACAGCTGTACAGAATCTAAAATATTCTGATAAATGACGGTGTTCCAAGCTGTGTTCTTATAAGATGTTTACATTCTCTTATGTCTCCAATAACCTACTTATTAAACATATCAATATTTAGTGGTTATTTTCCTAAAGTTTGGAGGAAATCTTATATTATACCTTTGTTTAAACACGTGAGCAGATCCAACATTTCCAATTATAGAGGTATTGCTAAATTAAGAGTTATTTCAAAACTGAAATCCTTTCGCATCAAGTTTTTCGTTATATCTCCCTATTACAGTATGGATTTAGAAAAGGATGTTCTACTACTAACCTTTTGGAGTTCCCAACCTCAGTTATAAATGCATTTGATTCTGGTAGGCACGACAGAAACAATATATACAAATTTCAGTGAAGCTTTTGTTAAAGTAAATCATGATCTCGTATTGTTCAAATTGGATAAACTGGGATTTTCATCTATTTTCCTTAAATGGATTTCTTCATATCTTAAAAATAGATATCAATGTGTATTATTTAGAGAATGTACATCGAAAACCATTCCTGTGTTATTTTGTGTTCCGCAAGGTAGTCATCTCGGTCCCTTATTATTCCTAATATTTACAAATGATTCACCAGTTTGCATTAAGAATTCTAGATCATAAATGTTTGCTGATTCATAGCTTTAACTATTTCTATAAATGTTTCTTACTCCAATCAGATCTTGACAATCTTTATGATTGGTGCATGATGAATCTAATGTATCTGAGTTTGAGAAAGTGTAAACACATGATGTTCTACAGAAGAAGTCAGTACTCTGTAGATACACAATAAATGAATATCAACTTGATCTAGTCGAAGAATTTCTTGATCTGGGTGTGTTACTTGATTGTAAACTATCCTTTAATTAACACGTTTTGCAAATCGTTAATAAGGCAAAAGGAGTTCTAGGTCTCCTCAAGCGCTGGGAAAAAGAGTTTAATGATCCTTACGTTTCCAAGCAATTATTCACATCTCTCCTAAGACCATTCCTGGAATATGCTTCCGTGTTCTGGTATCCTCAATGCGTAGTTCATATTTTGTCTTCGCAATCTTTCATGGAATCCAATATTAATTTACCATCATATGAAAGTCGATTACAGCTTATTGATCTCCCTACTCTTGAAAGCAGGAGAAAGTATATGAATTTTCATTTGTAAACAGTTCAATTAATTCCGAGTTCCTGCTTTGTAAGATCGAATTCGTAATCCCAAATCGTCCAACTTTACACTCCTTTAAAAATCAAATCTTTTCGAAGCAATTGTGCCAATTTTAATCCCATCAGACATATATGTAACCAATTCAATAGTTTTTATCCATATATTTATTTCTCAGTAAGTCCAAATCGCATTAGGAGAAATATTTTTAAATTAATTAAATAGTAAGACTTTATTATTGAATGATTATGAAAATCATTTTATTGTAAATAACTTTAAGAATATTATAAATGCTACTCTGTAAAAAGTTGTAATTTAATTGGTTATTAAATAAATAAATATTTTTATGCTTTCATTAGAATTTTTATATAAAATTCTAAATAATATTTACATTAAAAAATTGTGTGTTCAAGAATATTTCTCAGGATATCTTCGCGACCCCCCAGGAATGTGTTTCAGAACCCCTTATTTGTCGCGGACCACAATTGGAGAACCGTTATTCTAGAACAGCTGTCCAGTTTTTAGCTACTGAAAATTACCCAAAAACTGGGCGTGGCATCCAGATTTCAAATATTTTTTAATTTTTATTAATATTATATCCTATATTTGCTTTCGGACGATGAACGATTTAAATATATGCAGTGGTGGAAAAAATAATAGAAACGAAGTTCTTTCTTTTATATAACTTCCTATGTCTCAGTAAAGAAGTGTGTACTCCCATTCATTTATATTTTAAATTAACAGGAAATATGGTTTTTTGATTTTCTAACTTGCATTTCTTCCCTTCTTTAACTCAATGCGCTGTTACTCCAGTTTAAGTGATTAAACTGGAGTAATAATTACATTTATTTCTATTACTTTTTCCAAGGTACCTTTGCCGTTGTAAGATCAATCAATGTTCTTGAAAACATGTTTATAAGAATATTACAGGTGAAGAAATATGGATCTATGTATACGATTCCGAAATAAAAGTTAAGTTAACAGTCTAATACTCCCTCAAAGTTTACCCAACCCTATAAAGTCAAATGGTCGCTTGATTCTTGAGAATTCCGAACATTTTGGTAGTGTAAGTTTGGAGTATCAACGTACTGTCATTTATGAATGGTATGCAATCAATTTAGGGAATGTATCCCGGGACTTCCTGTCCCAGAATTGCCGGGAAATTTGCAATTTTTCATATCTTGCTTTCCCGATAATTTCACCCGAGATTCCCAGGAATTTTAAAAGCATTTAAATGAATAAATTCTTAAAGAAAATTAAGCTAAAGTTTCAGCCAGGAACTATATCTTAATGACAGTGATATCTTAATAAAATATCAGAACTAAAAACGAACATGTGAAAAATAATAACTAATTGAAAATATCTTGTAGAGATTTTAAAAATATGTTATATTAGGATAGTTCATAAAAAATTAAGTAGTGAGTCCGGCAAATCATTAAATAGAAAATATTCTCCGTTATGTATAAGATCGTCTGAACATCTTATAAGGTATGATGTATGGAAATTTAATTGACAGTTGACAGAAGCCTGGGTTGGTTCAAAATTATTTTTTGTGAGCTAAGCTACATTTAAACGTACCTAAAAATTATGAAAGGGTTCATCACTCGTAAAATCTTGGCCAAATTTTCTACGACGATTGGAACATGATGCTATTTATTTAATTTATGTTGATAATCTCAAAGCAAATGATAATGATATGTAAATTAAATGATGGTTAAATAAAAGCTAAGGTACTCATATATTATAATTAATTTTTTAAAAATAATTAGAATAAAAATATTTAAAAAAAATGTATTTCTTTTCCACTTAAACTTTTTTGGAAAATTCACAAACTATTTATTTAGCTAATTATACATCATTAATTTTAGACAAAAAAAAATTCTTAATAATATATTTGATATCCACAAAACTCTTTCACGACATATACGACATGTATGTTATGATTTGAGTTAATTAATCAGTAGATTAAACAATTGATTAAATATCCTTTTCTCAATATATTTAAAATGTTGTTTTAAATCTGCTAATACAATTATTCATATGCTATTTGCTTCTCAATTATCCAACTAGTGAGAGAAGTGATAGTTATAGTTTTTAATCCGAGATCCTGGGAAGTCGAAAATTTTTTCCCGCTATCCCGCGAATCAAAAGTTCAGGAAATTGCGACCTCTAAATCATTTGCTATTCAAAAGTTTTCCAAGAGGTAAGAAAAATTATCTGCCGATTATCTGACGATAATTATATATTATATAATTATATATTATATAATTTTTTACATTGTTTGAAAACACCGCCAAAATTATCACCGCAAACGTCTAATATATATTCTATGGTTATTCGCGACAGAACCCTAATTTGTTATTCAATAACTTTATTGGATTATTCAATATCAAAATAAATTGCGTGGCAAACTAATTTCAACATTTGGAAAATCGGTTACTGTAACAAAAATGCACATTTTTGAAGCGCTTCAATCAAAGTGAAAAAAACTGCCGTGGTTCAAATGTATCAGAAAAGGTATTGACTATAATGAATACTTCTCTAGAAAACAATAATGTAGTTTTCGAAAAGAAATATTATTTTTTTATACATTTATCGCATAATAAATAAATGAATAGGCAAAATTTGCATATGAAATAATTTTTAATCAAAATTGTTTTTTAAATATTACAGTTTTGGTTACTATTAAGTTTTTTAAATTAAAATTTACAAAATCTTTTTACGTATATATTACACAGAAAATGGCTAAGATTTTCCTAAATAAGTCATTATTTGAATTTAAATTAAATTTAATAAAAAATAATATTTGGTTTTAATATTCTATTTTGATATTTGAAATATAAAAATAAATAAAATTATAAAAATGTAGACACAAAAAAAATATCAATATCATTTGCAGGATTCCAGAGGTAAGTTACCTTACTTTTCGTATATATTTCATTAACAAATTTGTATAATTATTTATTTTTGAGATTCTCCTAGATGAATCAAAAGTATAGGAAATATGCATGTATGTAGCAATATATCGCATAAATAATGGGGTCTATTGTATATTGCTGTATAATCCCCAAGTCGATTAAACTATGTCCTTTCAATTGTGTGCCAGAACATGTAGCTCCCTCTAGTGATATAATTATGCAAAAGCAATTGGACTTCTTGAAGATAATTTAATGTGTTTTAATTTTTATATTTGAACATATTTTGCGGAAATGGTGTTTAGCGGAAATGGTCCTTAACAAAATTATACATGTTTGCAATCGTAAATTGCCCTGCTGTACGGTTTCGGCGGTACCAAAGCAGAGTTTGTTTGCATATTTGTTATATCCTGTAACGTGGAAATAGTACACTCAATACTACTATTTTCACGTACATATTTCTTAATATATTAATTTATGAAGTTACTACCATTTGTTCCTTTTATTTACTATTATTTATGTATTTTTAATTATTTCTTTTTCATGCTAATATATTGAATATGTTATTAGTAATAGGTTATTACTAATTATTAGTAATAGGTAATTACATTGAGCGCCCTACTGTAAATACTACATACACACCCACACAAATGTGTAACAACTGCTTTAGTTGTGCAGTTGATATTGCTTAATGGTCAACAAGCAATATAATTCTCATTTAGTTGATACATGACTAAGTATAAGTAAACAAAGTTTGATTACAGTCGGGGCGATTCAAACAAGACAAGAATCCGCCATATAAGTCTCAAAGATTATTTTATATAATCGGAGAGCCGACTAGATTTTGCGAAAGTAAAATTTAGTCGTATTTTGCACGCTAAACTTCGGTTGAGTCCCTTAAATAAATTTTACACGCGTGACTTCGGTTATAGCGTTCTCACGAGTGACTTCGGTTGTTCATTCTCACGAGTGACTTCGGTTGTTCGTTCTCACGAGTGACTTCGGTTGTTCGTTCTCATGAGGGACTTCGGTTGTTCGTTCTCACGAGTGACTTCGGTTGTTCGTTCTCACGAGTGACTTCGGATGTTCGTTCTCACGAGTGACTTCGGTTGTTCGTTCTCACGAGTGAGTGCGATTGTTCGTGCTCATGGGTAGAATATTAACCCGTAGAATTGAATGGTAATAGTAGCAGAGAAGTAGCTAGCCATTAACGTTAAGAAACCATTGTACATATAGTAGAAAAAGATACGATCTTCGATTCTCGAAGCTGCCTCCTGTACCAGAAACCGATCCAGCCGAATACCCGAACCCGATTGACAGCTGAGAGTGTCGAAGCCGAACGTACGACGCCGACCTTAATTCTACTCCTGAACCCAGAATCTTCGATCCCCGAAGCTGCCACCAGTACCAGAAACTGATACTGCCGTAAACCCGAACCAGTTCGACAGCTGAGTGTGTCGAAGCCAAAAGTTCAAAGTCGAAGCTAAGAGTGTCGAAGCCGAAAGCTCAAAGCCAATTCTACTACCGAACCGATCCTGATATAAGCCGAAGTGTCGAAGCCTAGCATACGACGCCGTTCTTAATTCTACTGCTGAGCCCAGAATCTTCGATCCCCGAAGCTGCCAACTGTACCAGAAACCGATCCCGCCGTTAACCCGAACCAGTTTGACATCTGAATGTGTCGAAGCCGAGAGTTCAAAGTCGAAGTTAGGAGTGTCGAAGCCGAAAGTTCAAAGTCGAATACCTGAGCCGAGCCTATTACAAGCCAATTAACCGAAACAAACATAATCTAAGCCGATCAACCGTACCGATATCAACATACGCCGAAGAGCCGAAATAAGCCTTGCTGAAGAAGGAAATGCAGAAACATTTATTAAGTCGGTGGTATCCGAATTGGAGTTATAGAAATTATTCTCTCGTAATATCTTTACATTTTGTACTTGAAATATTCTTGACGTATTCAATAAAGAAACTATTATTATTTTAACACCCCAGAAAAGGTAAAACAAACGTCTTATTACTTAAGGTTTGTGGATCCGTAAGTAGACCCTGGAGGCCACTAAGTTACCTCGGCCGACGACAAAACCACGTTATAATCCTATCTATTTTGGTTTCATTGAAACTTAGATATTTCACTCCGTTAAAATGTATATAAGTTGAATTCATTTAGAAAATGATTCAATTGATAACGATTGCGTTTCTGTTTTAAATGGTTTTGGCCACTAATGAAATTGGGAACTAGTGTTATGTCTTCTTTCATATATATATTTCATATATATATTTTATATATTACTTTACATGAATACATAAACTATTAGTTATGGCACCATTATTTTTCACCAGCATAATTACACATTACCTACATACTATAAACTGTGTATTACCGTTAAACTATATTTCATCTAAAAAAGTCTTTATTAATTAATTAGTTTTATATAAAGGTTTCACTTCTCTACACCAAATTTTCATACATGCATTTACATGATAAAATACAATACTAACATTAAATCCGAATTATTGTATATATTATAGAAAATGTAAAAAAAAAAAAAAATATTAAATAAAAAATAAAAATTGTTTGAAAATCTGCAAAAAAATTAATAAATAAATTGAATTTTTTTTTTTTTTTGAATTTCTTAAGAATTTTCAAATATTCAAATTTATAAATAGTAAACATATTTTAATAGGAAAAAAATTAAAATTCGTTCAATAAAATATTCACTAATTTGAATATTGGATTTTACTAATTCAGTAATAGGTCCGATTTCAGTAAAAAATATAATTGGTTTTATGAATTTATTAATAGAATACGAAATTTAATTTTTTCTGTGTAGAGTCTCATAGAAAAATTTTTTTAGAAAGTACCCTCAAACGATGCATATTATTCAGCTGAATATGGAAAAAATATTTAAACAATTTGTAAAATCGATCTTCAGTTCCCTACCAGCTATTGAAATTCGCGAATCTAGAGCAGCTCGTAGTTTTCAGCTTGTTATGACAAATATATATATATTTCTTTTTTTTCGCAAAAATCTTGGAAAGAAGTTCGATATATATATATATATATATATATATATATATATATATATATATATATATATTTTTTTTTTTTTTTTTTTTTTTTTTGTTGCAAAATGGATACAAATTTTATAACTTTGTTTCTTTTATGGGTAAAACCTTGAAAAATTTCACTGTAGTAAGTATGGCCCATAATATATTATTAAAAAAAAAAAATATTTTACCAAAATGCACTAAAAAATCCTCCAGCTGAACAAGATCAAATGGGGAAGAATCTTGAAATATTTTTTTCGATAGCAAGCTGAAAATTACGAATTTCTGAGAACTATTTTGCGAAAAAACTCGAAACTTTTTTTGGCAAAAATGTACTAGACTTGATATTTTCAATCGCAGGTAGGGAACTGAAGATGAATTTTAAAAATGCTTTAAATATATTTTTCGGTATTTAGCTCATTAATATACATCGTGTGAGGTGTCTTCCTACATAGAAATCTCAAAAAAGCGTTTGTTCGGGACAATCTAGTATGTACACTTAAATTAAAAATCAAATTTAAAAGAATGTATTCATTAGTTATTTTTAGCTTGAAATGTTACTACTCGTAGTTAATATTGTTTTTACTTTAATGATTTCAGGCTTTACAATCAATGAGTTATTGAAAAGCTTGGAAGTAATTAGTTCCTATAATGACATCCAAGTAATGACATTATAAAATACCTACGGATGATTTTATGTCAAAACGGACAGCAATTGGATTTAGCATATCTGTTTTCAATGGGATTCAATACGCCCATTGACTATTGGAAGTGTTTCTCAAATCATAAACTTTTAGGCACATGATCCTTTCCAGTCCAAAAATATAATGGTTTGAAAAAGCTAAAAGCAGCTAACAATTTCAAAAAGATGCACCGTTCAATTTCTAATAACTTCTAAACTATACAAAATAAAATTTTAGTTTTACCAAACAAAAACTTTTTGGTTCTCGGTAAAGGCAACTACTTATTAAAGTAGTTTCTTGGTAATGAGGCTTCATTATTATTTGCCTACTCAGTGATGCATAAATAAGTACTCAATAGTATAATAGCACAGTAATATTGCAATCACGTGGATTAGTGGCTAGAGCGCTGGATTAACAACCAGAAGATTGTTATTTCAACCTCATTCTGATGCTATTGGGTTTTTTAACAAAATGTCTAAAAAGAACTTTTGTCGCTTAGGAATCTAAGTGCGAGATGGTGTACTGAGTAACACGTTATACATTAAAAACGAATGGTTAATTTGTATCCAAGTTCGTGAGATTCAAACTTTTTTGTTTTTTATTTTCTCTTAGGTACATATTTTTGAGTATCTCTAGAAACTACAAATAACTACATGCATTTGTGGACAAGTCGAACAAAAATAAGTAGTTATTCAGGCAAAAAATAAATAGTTTATTTTTATTTCCATTTATACCTGCGAGCTTACCAGTAAAATTTTTGCTTTGAAATAATATGAAGTAAATTAAATTAATTCAAGAGATCAAAGGTCAAAGTTGGACGTATAAAATTCAAACCATTGAATCTTCAAAAACGGTATTTTTAAAATTCTTACAAAATTATATAATGTTGACATAACTCTTCTCCCTACATGTACAAAATTTTAGGGAACTTTTAAAAGGCTGTATGAAAAAAAAACCAAAACTTCTTTTTTAAAATAATGTCGACTTTAACAAAAATAAGCCGTTTAATTTAATGTAATTTTTTGAGTATTTTTTTAAATAATTACCACAAAATTTTATTATTAAGTTTAATTAATTTTAAATAAAATTTGTATATGTACGTGAATTTTAGAACCCATATTATAATCAGTGTTGCCAGTCTAGCCTTTTTAAGACTAAATCTAGCCTTTTTATTTTGTTTTTAAACTCAAAATTTTCGTTTTAGCTTCTAGATTTTTTGTAGCCTTTTTGGTTTTTAAAATTGCCTTAAAATTTTTAATTTTAGTATTTCAACAAAGAAATAAAATAACTTCTTATTTCCTTTTACTATTTTATTTCTACAGAATCATATATTTAAGTATTAATTCGCAAAAAAAAAATCGAGATTATTTATATATAAATAAAATTTTTGGCTTCAGCACTTCAATATCTAAATCAAATAATACTTAACTAATTTTATGGACTTACTTAAACAATTATTATGTATAATTATTTTTTAATAAACTTCCACAGAAAATATTTATGAATATAATTGTAAAAAATTCTCACTAAAGCAAAAAATCGCCCAAAAATTTGGTAATGTAAATCCAAAAAGGAATTATAGTTCAAAAATGACGACAAATCTCGTTGAAACATTGGGTAATTTTTTTCACATGAAATATATATAACCCAAATTTATATGGAAATTTTGTAGGCGCTTTTTTAGTAGATCATTTTTCTGGCAGTCATTCTACGTGTTATTTATAAATTTAATAAAATATCTTTAAAAAAATATCAAAAGTTAATGAGAATAAAAGTAAAAAAATAAATAAGTAAATAAATACATAAATAAGTTTTTAAATAAAAAAGATATTAGCTTTTTTCTAGCCTTACTTTTTGGGGCATTTAGCCTTTTTTCAGACTTTTTTTAAAGTTTAATTTAGCTTTTTTTTCTCCCACCTCCTGGCAACACTGATTTTAATATTAATATGCGTATTTAAGGTGCTTGTATAATTACTATAATTATCATAACAATTTATATTGACGGGAATTTCATCAAATATATTATATCTTTCAGCTAACTATTCCAATTAAAAAAAATAAGAAAAAAGGAATAATAAGTAACGACTAGTGGTAAGTTTTGTTATTATGTTGTAATTGTTACAAAAGTCATTAATTTAACGAATACGTTTTTACAAGTGTCTTTTAGTTTCCTTTGTATTTTAAATAGAGTTGTGGAAAAAATACAGTAAAAAAATGCAACTCATACTATGCTGCATAAGCACATATATAAGTATATGCAGAGTACAACAATTTGTAAAACGGGACTCATATTTGAGTTAAGAAAAAAAATATTCTCATGTTTGCGTGTTTAAAAAATAAGCGAAAGCATAGCACACCCAGGAAAGAAGTTTGTAGAAGAAATTTAAAGAAGTATACGAGGCCTTACATCCTTTTCCGCTAAATTACAATTCCGCTGATTGCTTTTCAACATTTACACATACACTTTACATATACATATGAACTCGCATATAAAACAAAAACATAACTCATACATAGATATGCATACAGTCCATGTAAAGGCAAACTTAATAAGGCCTTAAAAAATTGAGACATGAAACTACATATTAGATTTTATACATTTTTAGACAAATTTTGGGGGAAAAAATTATATTATATTTATATTATTTTTTATATCAAATTTCATAAATTCAATAAAATTGGTAACACACAATGGGCCAATCGCTAAATTTTTGGTAATAAATCTGTATCTCCTAAATTACTGGTCGGATCGGATTGAAATTAAAATGGGAAAGTTATAGAGGAGGACTTAGGCTTTCAGAAAAATCATTTTGTAGTCATCATCATGTAGTCGTCATCATACAAGATTAACTGCAGGGTGTCAAGGTTCACCACCTCAAGTTTAAAAAATCGTAAATTCCACATATTAAATTCGATTTTAAAGAGTTTTATATTTCTGTAAAGAGCATGGCGAGTTAAAAAACATGCTTATTCATCTAAGTTATTTACGCTTGAATTTCTAATTTTTAATTTTATGTTTCGAATTTATTTTGTTTTTCGGGAATAAGTCCTGACAAACATATTTTTTTCTAAAATTCGCTATTTTCGACCAATGTTGGATGTAGGGTGTAAATCTAAATTGATTTAAAATTTCTTTATTAACCATTTATGAAGTCTTGTCCTTTGAAATATGTAAAGAAAAAATTTTTATTAACAAAACTTTGAGAAAAAAGTAAAAGAATTGTATTATATTTTTGGTAAAAAAATGCCACTTTTTATACTAATTTCAGAGTGCTGACTTTGAACATTTTTCAAGGCTGGACGAACTAAGATAATCAAAAAAGAAAATCAAAAGAAGGTTTTTTACATATTATTTTGAAGTGTATTAGAAATTATAGAATAATTTCGGAAAACTTTTCCCTCATATGTCAAAAAAAAAAATCAAAAATTAAAAATTGTGAAATGAAATGTTTTGAGCTGTAAGAGATACGAGTAACACAGATGAGTAAGCATGTTTTTTCTTTATTTCGTCGAGTACTTTGCAGAAATATAAAAAATCTTTGAAATCGGACCTGATTTGTGGAGCTTACGATTTTTTAAAACTTTTACATACTTCAGTTGGTCAACTTTGGCACTCTGTAGCTTATCTCGTGTTATTACAGGGTGACTAAAAAATATTTTTCTGAAAGCCCAAGCCCTCCGCTACAAGTTTCAAATACATTTCAATTCGATCCGACCAGTAGTTTAGAAAATAAACATTTATTACCAAAAATTTTGCTATTGGTCCCACTATCCAACATTTACTATGTCAAATATTTTTTTAATGTAAAAATGTTAAAAATATTTTATATTTATAATTTTTAAGCCTTTCGATAATTATAACACGATGCTGCAGTGAAAAACCACTTGGGATGTAACGTAGCATAGTTTGTAGATATGAGTGAGTATATAATTATAACATTTTAAGAATTCTCGATATAACACTAAAATCGGGAATTATAACCAAAAAACCGATTTTTAGGAATTCGCGGCTTTAAAACATTTTATCTCGAATACCTGTCAACCAATTTAAGTTTCTTAAACTGTATTAGAAAGGAAAGACTCTATAATTTATTAAAAAGTATATACATATTTTTATTCGTGGCAAAACTGTGTTAGATATTAAATGTAAAAAATCCGTTTTTAATTTTTTATATGTACTTTTTGAACTATACACCGATATTTATCCCACACTTTATAAGAAAACATATGTTTTTGTATTTTTTCTTAACACAATATTTTATTAGGAATAAAATGAGCTATCGCTTAATAAAATTACATGAGAATTGTAAAAGATTAGATATGATTTTTTTCAAAGTTGTAAAACTCATGAATTTATTTTACGTTAAGGTTGCCAGACGGCTTTAAATGAACTTGATTGCCAAGATATTTTAGAAATAGTCAAGTTACAAGTTATACATCGACTAATGTTTCCTCGAGACTTAATTGATATATTCCAAATCACATTCGTTTATACGAGGTAGTAATTAGTTTAATACCATAATGTTCAAAAACAATATTAATCTATATTGAAGAATTTGTATTGATTCAATATAAAGAATCTATGCCATATGTTATTTTATTTTTTTTTTTCAAATAATTGAAAAAATCGAATACCGCATTTGTTAATATTTGTCCATGGCCTAAACGAATATGCTATGTAAACTCTTATTTTACCAACAATTTTAAAAGATATGTTCCTGTTATACCTACATATATATATATATATACTCGTACGTACTTCCATATAAGTTTTCTATAAAAAAATTAAAAAGTCGATTGTCGATATTTTTTTTTAATCAAGTTCGTTTTTCGAGAATGTCAGAAAAATCAGAATTCAAATCTGGCAACAATATTTTAAGTGTATTCTGTTACGTTCTGAATATATTGTTACGTGAGTGTTCTTTTTTTCATTTTGTAGCACCGTGTAATTAATTTTTCTTAATTTTCATAATGACATTCCAGTCTGTACTCGTATCCATACAATTTATAGTCATAAATATAAAGCAATAGTTTACTTTCAAGTGTTTTTTGTATAGTTTATATTTTCCGTTTTTTTATTATTCTCCTGATTTAAGTCAAATAGATACTATTACATACAAACAAACATTGTATATCTATATTTTGCTTTAGTATATGCCAAGTACAACAACATGATAAAAGCCTAGATTTCTATATGAAAATGTACAAAAAAAATATATATGAATTTTTTTCGCAGTATTTAGTAAAAGTATTCGTCCTATAACAAAAAAAAAAAAAAAAAAAAAAAACAATATATTTTCAACATGCATACGAATACAATGAAGAAACTTCTTTTCACATTCATAGTAATAGATAAAAATAATGAACATAGTTGTGAATTTTAAAGCAATAATAGCTGAATGAAAGAATAACATGAAACAAACACAAAAAAGGATTGCATTGCTAATGTCTGTCTACATATTTGTCTGACTTTCGTTGTTTCTTTCATATATAAAGAGTTTTGTTTAGTTTTCTGCCTTTAGATTGTGGTGTACATTAGAAAATTCTTAAATCTTTAATACGAGTATGTAGTGGTTAAGATTGGTAACGATTTGCGCTATAATTACTTAGAAATTTAAAAAAATTTTTTAAAGCCTTTTGGTGTAAATTTTTACGCATTCGAACTTTGGACAAATAAATATTTAATCCAATGAAACTAAAATTCCATATTGTAAATAACTAAGAATGCTTGCTTTATAAGAAAGGGTAGATAAGTTTCGTTGTAGTTAAATAAAGCTCTCTTGTTACTTTTCTGTACTATTTATTTTTCGTGCATTTGTTTCGTTTCCGCAAGAAAATGTTGATGGCGTGAATTTATTTTCATCAACAGCAAATTGCATCAGAATTTTTTACACTATGAAATCCTTACTTGTTATTTGTATTATTGCAGACCCCACAGTTTTGATGCGAATTTTCAAAATCAAATTTATCTGTGTACATTTAACAACACAACTTAAAGGCTTCATTAATCTACCGTAAATGTAAACGAAATGTAAGTGGATGGTTAAGTGTAGCAAGTACTTTGTTGTTGTTTTTCACACATCAACATCAGTGATGTCAATTACACATTTTTAAGGTAAATCTCTTGGATTTGGGTAAAAAATACAGTTTGTTATTTTATAATAAAAATTTCTAATTTTACAACACTGCTTCAACTCTACGCTCTATTTAAATGATTTAACAATATTTTTAGTGAAAAAAAATTCAAAACAATTAATAAACTTTTTACAGTGATTTTTACTGAGATTTTGCGTATTGAAATAAAAAACCGTCAATACTATTCTTACAGCTGTCATGTAAAAACGTAGAGCAACCGTATTTGATTTTTTCACTACTTTACATTTACGTCTGTGAGTACCCACACACACACATAACTCTAATAAGCAAAAGGTGTCAGCTGATTCGTTACATTTAGATTTAAGGTAGAGTAATCGAGTCTTAAGTCTAGCTTTAAAATTTTTCAAAAGAGCTAAAAACTGTTTAAAATATCAATACAAGAATGTTAATAAATAATGCATCTTCAAAAAGTTCCTTTTATGATTAAAAAGCAGCATATTACTATATGACGAATCAAGTTTTATTTTTTGTAATCCAAGGATGTAGTTTTTAATATGTTTAATGCAAATTAGCTTGAAATGAAATTATAAGCCTACTAGCACTTTACCTGCCCTGCGTAGGTATACAAATTTGAGTCATCTACTCTACAAAAATATCCGCAATTCGTACAAAAATTATTTGGTATATTTTTGAAAAGTTTCAGATAGAGGGTATATAATATATAATTGCTTATTTTAATTGTATATCTATTTTATAAAAATTGCTTATTTTTAATTTCTAAGTGTTGAGACCATTTAAAAATTGGCAATAATATAACTAGTTATCCTAAACTTAATAAAATGCATTGTAATGGAATAGTCAACAAACAATTGTTTGCAATAAATGGGTGCAGGGGTTCACATGTCTTCCATATTATAAAAGATACTACAAACATACGATAACAAACTCGTTCCGCGAATGTGGTTAAGATTGTTCCCTATATATATTTAGCAATGAGCACTAGAGTAAATTGCGTGTAATTGTTATAATTGGTTAAAATTACTTATACATTTAATGGCTACATTGAATAGTATACCAGAGAAAAATTCAGCTTACTCGGATGCAGATTTGTAAGGGAGTGACAAAAGAATTCTCCCTTTTCAACATGCTTCAGAAGGCTTAATTTTTGTTCGTGATGTTCCACTTGGTAGCCCTCTTTGCAGCACAAAGTAATAACTCCGTTCAATCCATCTATGAAGCCGTTACGGCATCGTATACGCAGAGAAAAACCCATGGTTATGGTATTGTCACTACAACAATATTATATTCTCATTGTTAATTTTTAATGTTTTTGTTTCTATTTTTATCATCATATACATTCAATAAAAATTTCAATATAGTTGACTATAAAAATTTTATGTTTTTAAATATTTTTACCAGAAACAAAATTTTATTAATATAAAAAATATCATTATTTCTACAACCATTAAATATTATCAATCTTTTTCCTTATTCTTAAACCATATTTTGTTTTCAAACCATATTAATATTACTATTATTCCCATGACAAAAAAAATGTTACAAATAAATACGCTTTTTATAAATATACTTGAAAAATTCATAACTGGTTTGCTTTGAATATAGTTTTGTTTCACTATAATTCACATTTAGTTTACACATGAATTAATATAAAAAGACAAGGTTTTGTTATGTTTGGTGTGATTTAAACAACATAAAATAGTGGTAACTACTATTAAAGGGTTAAGTTAATAAAGAATATATTGTATTATCTCGCACAACATATGATGGTACAAATAAATAAAATTAATTAATAAACAAATAATGTGTAAATAATATTTTGTGGTTAACAAACCCTTTTATCTATCATTTTGAAACAAATTTAATGGACTTAGTATTCAATTTACGTGTTTTATTTTATTATATGATAAGATAGAATAACATGATGAAATGGAATCATAATATGATAATCTGGTATAATAATATGATAAGTGATAGAATGGGGTAATAATGTAGTAAAATAGTATAATAATGATATTAATAACAATAATAATAATAATAATAATAATAATAATAATAATAATAATAATAATATGGAAAACTCAATAAAACTCTATAATATGAAAAAACGAACCATAAAATCTAACACAATATGATAAAATGGAATCATAACAATTGTTATTTATAATCATATCTATTTTTAGTTGTGACCATATATTCTAATCATAATACGTTGCTCTTAGATTATGATCACTATAACTATATTTTTTTCTGCATGCCATGCTTCTTTGCTGAGCATTCATTTGCTTATGGATACATTGAAATCATGTCTATTTATCGCACCGCAGATGCAATGTAATCAGCAGTAAAATTATGTCTATTTAAATATAAAAACAAAAACATTATAAATTGTCCTATTATTATAAATTTTTTTGTATATTTAACTAACATAGAAAAGGAAAAATAATAATGAAAATTATGTTTAATATTCAAAGTAGTTTTAGCATGAATTTTTTTTTTTTTTTTTTTTGAATTAATAAAAATTTTTAAATTAAAAATTCATTCAGGTCATTTTTGTAATGGTTGTTCATAAATATTTTTACATGAAAAAAACCTTGTAATTCATTTAAATTCATAATAGATTTTATTATATTCGTAATTGCTAATATTCGGCACATACATACCCTATAAAGAAAAATGTATTACCTCATATATTTCAATTAACACAGTTGTTTCATTTAACATCAAAATTTAATTAATATATTCAAGCAAAAATAAAATAAATAGTAATTTATTAAAATCTTACTTGATTTTCATATAAGATTTTAATAAATTTTTAATTCGTTTAATCATCTACTTGATTGATTTAATAAATTTTTGAGTTTGAAAAATGTTTATATTTTCCATTTTTTTGCAGTTAATAGTAATTGATAAAATCATCATGGTGAGAGGTGCAAATTTAAAAAAAATTTAATTGAATGAATAATTTTGGTGAAAGGTAACTTGTTGCTGTATATGCATCCATATGAATATTTTCACTTTAAGTCTTTCAATTAAAAAAAAATGGTTATTAACTATTTTTCTTTTTTTGTAAGTTAAAATAAATAAATTAATAAGTTAAATAAAATAATAAATTTAAATATCAAAGCTGTAAACGGATTTTAATAATTTAAATATAAAAGATGAATATACTCCTTTGTTTATAATTTTAAAATAATAGTATCACTTAAAAATGCATTCACAATGCAAATGCAATCGTAGAACGCACTTTTGAAAAATGTCTACCGTTACAATTTGTATCTTCCTTACAATGTATCTTGTATCTTGTATCTTACAATGTTTACTAAAAATTGCAAGATAAATTGTTCTGGGTCAAGATGGTCCACTATTTTTAAAAATTTCGAATACTTAAAGTTACATATTACTGAATAAGAGAAAACAACGAAATTAAAAAAACAAAAATATTACAAAAAATTAAATTTTTTATGAAGAAACTGTTGGAGCTTTTTCTAAAAAATATTATTAGTAGAAATATTATTAGTATATTATCTTGTTCGAGAACAATTAATATTGCAGCTTATTTTGTAAAGATATTAGATTTTTATATACTAAAAGATAATTAAAATCGAAGGGGTAACAAGTGCATCTTTAAATAAACATTTTACCTTTGAGTTACTGCCTTTACAGATCCCTTTACAGATTATAAAGGGATATAAACATATAAAGCTATAAACTTTTTCAATGTTCTTTTCTTTTATAAAAATGAAAATCGTAAATATAGACGCGAGTTTTTTGAAATTGGTAAAAATAACAACGAGAAAGACTAAGTGGTCATATGCATAAATTTTAACAAAATCTAATGACCCTTTTTTAAAAATAGGCATTTTTATAAATCTTTCATGAACTGAACGATATATATTTTTTATTATTTATTAATGTTGACCTTTTCCCCTTTTACACATACAATAATCAGAATTGGGAGTACTTTGTCAAATAAAGCCTTTTCCAATTTTATATATTTATTTTTGCTTAGTCATAACTCCAGCATTAATTCTATCGCCTCATCTTTAGAAAATTTAGAAGCTGGTGAAGGTTATTATTTATCATCCGCTTAAATCGATGCTTCAGCTATTTTTTTTATTTCTTCGTAACACAGCTCTAAATAGATCTTTAACTTCAGACTCGGACTGCATGGACAGTATTTCCGTTAGTCTACTTTTTTTGATTTCTGCCCCAGATAACCATACTGTTTAAGTGGTGGTCCTGAATTAGTGATTTTAATTTCCATGATGCTCTCCAACCAGATGTCATTATTTACTGTATTCATTTTTGTTTCGAATAATTTGAAAAATTTTGCGACTTTATTCTTGAATCCGTTTGCGCTTCAAAACAATGTGTTAATGTAGTTATATATTCAGCGCTCTTTCTTTTAGCCATTTTCCAAAGAACGCAGCACAAAGCTTTATATGTCAATGTTATCATCAATGTTAATAATACAAATAAAACATAAGATTTTTTTTAAATACTAAAGAACGTTTTCTAGGCAAGTGGAGGACTTTCCTAGAAACCTAGGAGACGAGCTAGAAACTTGTGCTCCTTCAAAACAGTAGCAAAACACCTCAGCAATAACTGTGTGAAATTTCATTGAAATATATTTAACGGTTCAATAGTTACACAAAATTATTATAAAAAACATGTTGAAATATGAAACTTATTAGAGTTAGCAATTATTCGGCTTTTTGGAGAATCCTGTATAATAATTCGAACAGTTGGAATTTGGAAAAAACCGATTCCTGTTTTTAAAATTCTGAAAAAACCGAATAACCGGTTTTTTCGCAGAAGTAAATATCAATATAAATATCCATCAAAAGACCATATTTCTATAAAAAAAGAAAATCAACAAATCTTTGACGTTAACATTTATCATATAATTATTAAAAAAAGTAATTAATTAGGGTAAGGTATATAATATGTATAAAAATTATGGCTTGATATGGAAAAATCATGTCTAAAGTTTTTCGAAATTTTTTTTCAAACACTACTCCTTTAAAAATGAAGTAATGTATTATTGCAAATATTGAATTATTTAAAACACTAAAATATTTAAATTGTTTGCAAGAATGTTACAGGTGTTACAAAAGCAAAAAAAAAGGAAAAAAATGAAAAAAAAAGAAAACTAATTCCATTGATATACTTATTTTATCCGAGATATCTGACAGTCATTTTCACACATAAAAAATCGATATATATATATATATATATATATATATATATATATATATATGTATATATGCATGAAACTAGGGACCATACGTAATAAAACTACTTAGTCAGTTTTTCTCCAGCACGTCAAATTTCCTATCAATAGGATTTTAAAGTTACAAAGGATACTAATTAAAAAAAATATAAAACTATTTATGAATAATATATCAACCCAATATTGGTCCCAAATAAAAGTTTAGAGTGACTATCACATAACAAAATTTTTTACTTATATGGTGAAACACAAAAAGTTAGGAAAATGTAACTATTTATTTTCACATATATATCAGACTTCAGCAATTATTCTCACACATGAGAAAATCGTTATATGCATAAAACTAGAGACTATCTGTGGTAAAAAAGTGTACCCAGTTTCTATTCAGAATATCAAATTTCCTCTGAAAAGGATTTCAAAGTTTCAATGAATGAGCAATTTTTCAGAATATTATAAAATATAGACATCAAATGAATGCTTCGAATCCCTATAGTATGTCTTTAATTTAAATGTTGCAGTTCAAAAAGTTAAGAAAATATCGTTTTGAAAAATTAGCGCTTTAATATTATATTTATTATTTAATTATATACTTTATATAAAAGCCCTTTTTCTTAACAAATTGTAGGGATTCCTTCCTTTTATTTAATATCAAAATTTTATATATATATATATATATATATATATATTACTTGTATATTTTTGTGAGAAAATTTGACGTCCTGGAGAAAAACTGAGTACGTAGTTCCATTACGTATGGGCTCTTTTATTTTATTACTTTAATATTTCCTTAATTTCAATTTAACCTTAAACTATGTTTATGAAACATAATAGGAAATTAACTTTATGTATGTTTATCAGTTAACAAATTTTTCCTAAATTTCCATTCAAATATCATTAATTAGTACTCGTACATGTGTTTTTTTTTTAAATAAAATGTTATTTTTAAAATCGGTTGAAAAACCGTGTCGATCACTTACGTATATAGAATGCTGCAGCATGCATTTACCATAGCTATGAAGGAAAATATCATAACTCAATTTCTTTATTAAATTTATCAAAAACTTTTAATTTTGATGTTTAGTGTTAATTTGTAAAAAAAAGTATTATTTCAACTTAAATAAAATCTATATAAATAGAGCTATCATTACGAAATTTTAGTATATTATAAAAAAAGTCGCCACTAAAACAAGAATATAAACAGATTCCCATTTTTTGTTCCGAAATAGTCAAAATCCCTGTTCGGGGAAAACTTGTTTTAAAAATTTATTTTTTTTTTTTTTTTAGTAAAATTTCACCCTCTCGTTATCAGAGGCGTGGCTTATTAAATACTTTTTATGTATTTAGCAAACATATGTGGGTATGTAGTCAAGGTGTTTCTTTTTAACTTCAGTTTTGACATTTTTAAGCTCCACAAATAAACAAAAAATAAAATTAACGAAATTTTGATGGAGCTAGCGGAAAGACTGTTACCCCAAATGCTCTCGGATTTGCTTTACATATATTTACGTTAAGCATTCTTTTGTAAACATAAAAAATATATGGTCCAGAGAAAAATAATGGATTTTAAAGTAAAAAAAAACTTCACTAGCTTCTTGAGGAAAATCATAAAAAATCAAAATTTTTTTAAATTTTCTACTTCAAAATAATATAATTTTTTTATTGGAACCACATACATATGTGATTCTTGCACAAAAATTATTTACGCTTTTGTACAGAATCTAGGGAATATTTTAAAAAAATTTTAGAACTCAAATTGAACATGTCAAAACTAAAAAAAAAACAAAAATGAGTCAAAATATTACTTTGGTCTAAATATGTCTTAAAATATAGGTATATTTTTGTATAGAATTAGGATGTGTGTAAGGATGTGTAATTTTCGTTCAATCAAATTATAAATGAAATTTTTGCGATTTTTAAAAATGTTCATACCTGGGTGACCAAATTTGTAGGTACACCCCGTGTTGCTTGATTGGCATTGTGAAATTTCATTCAAGTATATCTAATCTTAAAAAAAGTAAATAAGTTTTGGTTATTTCCGATAATGTTTAGGTCAACAAATTATGTAATAATTCGGTAATTTTTATGATTTTTATCCTAAAAGGTAAAACCAAAAAAACTGCTTCTGCCTGAAAATGTGTTTTAACAACATTTATAAATTTCATTTTTTACAAAAGTATACAACTAACATTTCATTTATTTGCAATAAATATTTTACAATAAACTTTAATATTTTTATTGTATTTTATTTTTTTGTTCAATAATACAGATGCAGAGAATTTTTAAATCAAATCAATTATCAGCTTGATCAATTTTATCCAAAGTTTCATTAATAAGTATAATTCATTCAATTAATAAAATTAATTGTTGTTTAAACAAACAATCAATTATTTTAATTAATTGATATTACCATTTTGATGATTGGAGAAAATCAAAAAATTTTTTAATTGATGTGAGCAATTTTATAATTGAAATCGATTTTTTATTATTTTCATTCAATGTTGTAAATTAGTGAAAAAAGAACAAAAAATAATTCAAAAAAAATATCACTTGCACTTACAGCACGTGCGAGTGCTCTTTGATGGTGCACTATCGGAAGGTATGCGTTTTAACCTAGTGCTTATCTGTAGCCAATAAAGCCCATAAAATTATGTAACTATTTTTACAATATGTAATTTAGTGAATTTTTCCTTAACTAATGAATCATTAACACTTTTCTTATTTCAAGTTTTTCTATTTTATTAATTTGACGCAAAAAATCATAATTTTTACATTTAAAATGAAAATATTTTCTTTTATTTTAAAGTATATCTTTTAGGGAAAATTATTACAAAGAATCATACAATAGATGAACTACTTTTATATAATTCTGAGAAGTTTTATTTTTATACCCTAAACCAACGTAGGTGATTGCGGTATTAAGCTTTTGTTCTAATGTTTATAACGAACAGAAATTATACTCGGAGCTTAAGGACCACCGTTCGGCTCAGAATCCGTCCATTTTAGTACATGTTTTTAATTTTTCAGAAAAATTTGTTATAGATTTGACAAGCTATTAAATGATTTTTGAAACGCGAAAAGACCGTTTAAAATAACTTAAGACATTTAAAATAAATTAAAAAATTAATTTTAATATGTTTTTTGTGCACTTACAAAATATAATTCTAAAAATTTTACAAAAAAAAATTCATACAAAATCTATCTACAATTTTGAAAGGCTGGGAACCAATCAAATAATTTGTAACATTTGAAAAATCTGGCATGATATTTTTTTTTTTTTCTCTAGAATGATGAACTGTGTAAAAATGGGAAAGTAAAAGAATTAAAATACTAATTTGTAAAAAAATCAAATTAAAAATGTCAACACATTATTTTTGAATACATCTAGGTTCCGGGATATATGAAAAACATTTCAATTCTATAATACTTCGCAAAAACCAAAAAAGTCAAGGCGAAAAATCGAAAATTCAAAACTCAAGAGTAAAAATCTTCTTTAACAAGCGTAAAGAACTTTTCAACTATAAAAGCATATTTTTTCCTTGTATGGACAAATTCTTAGAATTTGAAAATCATCGAAATCGGATGTAACTTGTAGAAGTTAAATTATCCATGTATCTCATTCCGTATTGCAGGGTGATTACAATATAATTTTTCTGAAAGACTTGGTTCTCTATAAATTTGTCATACATTTTGATTCAATCCGGCAAGTAATTTTTGAGATTTAGATTTAATACATTTTTTTGTTTTTTTGGAGAATGGAACGTTCCTTTTTAAAACAAAAATAAATATGCGCATGTTTACTTTCAGTAACAATCACCAGTATTGTTGGGTTTTGAATTTTCTAAACGTATTCGAATACATACTTACATGTATTTATGTATTTATATGTGTGTCTGTATTTTCCCATCAAACACAGAGTCATCATATTTCAAATATTTAAAAAAATATATGTTTTTCCTTTGACATCAAAGGTTAATTCAAAACTTAATTCAAATCTGCATAAAATTTGGAGAAAAAATCCCTTTTTTTTGAGAACGCTGTTATTTTCAAAACATTATCAAATTATTCTCAAACGTTTACATTTGAGGAAAAATTTATTTTAAATCATTCTCAAATTTTAAATCAAACCTTTGGTTTACTGGGTGAATATTCAATGTTTTTGTTTTTGTTTTTCCGTATTTCTTATTCTTCTATTGTCTATTGTTTTTTTGTTTTTGTAATGTTTGGTATTTTACAATTTGTTATTGTTGCTTTTATTTACTTCCTTGTGTTAAATTTAGGTGGTGTTAGTGCGTTTCTTTTTTTTTTTCTAAGAATTTTACTTATAAAAGTATTTTTTCTTAAATACCGCAGTAACCATTAAACAATGAAAACATTGTTCTAAAAAACTTTCACGCCTAAAAGTATGCTTTAGGAGAGCAGTTTAAAGTAAGATATATTGGCATTCTACAGCCAGAGACAGGGTTATCAGATTTTCTTGAGTCTCTGTCGCCAAATTTTTAACCAGAAATCGTCAAAAATCCGAATCTAAATTAAAATTTTATTTGGTTTTTTAAAGAAATACTAAAAAATTAATTAAATTTTAAGTGTCGTAAAAATTTTAATACTTAAAATTCAACAAACCCAACGATAATTGCATTAACTAATAATAACACTGCTAGTTACAAATCATGTAGTTACATTAATTATGTATATTAAACAATTGAATATATACTTCAATCATAAATTAAATCACTTTTAGTCCAATTTTAAATGTTTTTATATTTTTGTTTGAACAGAATTATAGTAATATTTTTTGCCCGTTTAAAGTTTTGTTTATTAGAGTTTAAAATATATTTGATAATAAGAATTCATTATTATACACTTCAATGGAATCTTAATTGTTAGTACTATTTAAATTCAAAATTCACAAACCAATTTTTAATTTAAAATACATTTTAGAGATAAAGTTTGTTTGAAAAATTTAATTTCAAAATGAAATATCTTAAAAAGGAGTGCTTTAAAAATGGTTAACACCACTAAATCCAGCGTTGTCTATTTTATTTAGTCCACATTGTAAAAAAAAAACAACTTAAAATACACTTTTCTGACATATATCCTCTTTTTAGGTCATCAACTTTTAAAATTGATTGGACTTTAGTATAATTGTCGAAAGAATAGTTGGTATTATTAAACTTATAAATTGTTTCAAAGAATTAATTTATTCATGAACGTTTATTTCATTGTGACCGAAATCATCAATATCCTTAATATATTTAAAAGATGATCGAAAACAAATTATCAAATATTTATTACATAAGAATTTTTGAGGATTAAATTGAATTAAGTTGAATCTATTTACAAATTAATGATAATAGTTTTTCTCCACAATTGCCTATTTAATAAAATTTTAAAAATTAGCCAAACCAATGGTCATCATATTATATATAGCCAAAAATTCGCCATAAGCAGTTAAAAATAGTTATTTGAAGTAAAATGTTAATATATTCAAATACATTTTATAGCATTATTAAAGAAAAATCTCTTAACACTATTTTGCTTTAAAATAGTTACAATTTCATTATTCTGTTGCTTAAGATGAGGTTATTCATATGCCAACAGTATTTTTTTTTTTTTTTTTTTTTCTTGAAAATCAATAAAATTATTTTATTAAATGTCTCAACGCAAATACATTTTGTACAGGAAATACATTTATTTACATTGTGACCCTCATACCATTTATGATACTTAATTTTTTTGTTTTAATTTTTTATTTTGTGTGTGTGTGTGTGTGTGTGTGTGCAAACCCTCACACTTGCTCACAGACTTTTAAGTATTTAAGCCATTGTTCACAATGCAAACGCATAAGACGAATTAAATTTAATTGGATTTTTGAATTAACAAAAATGGAAAAAAAATTGCTACGTAACCAAATACATTTGTGCCATTTTACACGAATAAAACGATAACAGCAAAAAAAAAAAAAAAGAATGAAACTGATGTATGAGTTGTTATATACAAGTAAAGAGCATTACAAAAACCCAACAACTAGCAGACCTACAGACAATAAAAACAAAAAAAAATAATAATACCAATCAACAGTTATAGTTAAAAATAACAACAAAAAGAATGAATTAATCTGGATTTATAGAAACAAGAACATGAAGAAACCTCGAAAAATATAAATATGAAAAATATAAAATAAATCAACTAGTTAAACAAATTTTAACATTTTTTTTTTTAGCAAATCACATTGTACAACAGCTTGAACGAAACCATATACACATGAAAGTGTATTGAGTATGACTGCATACTCAATTTTTCTTTTCGTATTCAAATATCCTTTAAAAGGACTATAAAATTTCAAAATTAATAATTTATTTATAAATTATTTTATAATATGTTAGTTGTTCAGCAGTATCGATATCGATGAGTAGGAAATAATAGAATCTGATTCAAAAATTCCATTAAAATTTTTTGCTTTAAACTTTCGGACCTTTATAATGTTAAAAATATATTTCAAATATTTTATCCTTAAATATCGTTGAGGTATTCTAATAAATTACTCTAAAACTATATTAATTTTAAAAACATCATAACAAAATCTCTGAATTCCACATTTTGTCTTTTTAGCTTCAACACATCAAATTTTGCATAATTTTAAAAATGTCCTGTCAGTGTTTATGTAAATTTTGTTTTCGAAACGTATGCTAAAATTTTCAATATTATTGAATAATAATTGGCACAGCAATTTTTTTTTTTTTTTTTTTTTTGCTTAAAGATGACATTTATGGAAAATGGTTGTAATCGGTTTTCCGAAAATATGTCTAAGTGATCACAATTGTTTTCAATATGCGCATATTTATATGAAATTCGATGTATATCGTATTTTTATCGGCAATAGACATGCTACGAGAGCGGATCAATAAGTCCGCGACTTTTCGAACTTCCCTCATAGTTATATGAAATGCAACACTATTCCCATCAAGTACCACCTATTAATAGACTACTTTCAAATTTTGAGCAAGTGTCGTCATTTACATTGCGTAAAAAATAGGAGTTTTCGAGGTCCTTAAAATAGGCATTTGTTTGCTCAATAATTTCATCGTTGGAGCTGAATCTCCTTCCACCGAGCCATTTCTTTAGGTTTGGAAATAGGAAGTAGTCACTAAGGGCTAAACCGGAGAATATGGCGAATGAGGTACCAATTCGTAGCCCAATTCATAGAGTTTTGCCATTGAAACTGCACACGTGTGCACCCGTGCATAATTTTGATGAAAAATAACTTTTTTCTTAGCCATATGGGGTCGTTTTCTTTTTAAATCCTCATTAAATCGGTCTAATAAGTTGGCATAATATTCGACTTTTATTGTTTTTCCCTTTTGAAGGTAATAGATGTGGATTATCCCGCGTGCATCCCAAAAAACTATTGCCATCACCTTATTGGCCGACAAAATTACCTTGGCCTTCTTCGGAGCAGGTTCACCCGGAGAAACCCATTGTTTAGACTGCTGCTTGGTCTCCGGAGTATAGTAATGGATCCATGTTTCATTCACAGTTACAAAACGCCGCAAAAACTAATTCGGATTGCGGTTAAACAACTCCAAACAATCCTTTGAAGTTGTCACTTTTACGTTTATGGTCAATTGAGAACAAACGCGGCACCCATCTTGCTGACAACTTTCTTAAACCCAGCTGATCATTTAAAATCGAAACCACACTGCCATATGAAATGCCTATGGCATCAACAATCTCACGCACTTTTACTCTTCGGATGGCCAACACCATATCGTGGATTTTTTCGACATTTTCGGGTTACTGACCTCAATTGGCCGTCCAGAACTTTCAGCGTCATTTGTACTTGTGCGACCACAACGAAAGTCAGTAAACCACTTTTTTACCATTGAAATCGATGGTGCAGAGTCCCCATAGTATTTATCGAGCTTTTCCTTGGTTTGATTGACGGTTTTTTTCGCAAAAAATAATGTTTAATGAGCACTCGAAATTCCCTTTTTTCATTTTTAGAAAAATACACGATGTTGTATGTTTTGAATAGCTGTTAAACGTAAATTAAATGATGACACTTGTTCAAAATTTGACAGTAGTCTATTAACAGGTGGTACTTGATGGAAATTGCATTTCATATAACTGCGAGGGAAGTTCGAAAAGTCACGGACTTATTGATCCGCCCTCGTATCAAGTTTCAAAAATTTGGATGCATAATTGGCCAGAGTTTCCATATGAAGCCACTTCCTAAAAAATTATTTTAACGTTTATAAATACCATCAAAATTTTATAATCCGAATAAAACTTGGTATGATTATTTTCCATTTAATTGTAAAATTGTAATCATACTATTTAATTGACCATACCTCCCATGCAACACTAATTCCAGAATGACATAACACGCATAAATAAAATATATATTTTGGGATTTTTTTTTTTTTTTTTTTTGTAACAATTACAATTTATACGACTATAAATCGTATTACCAAATTGCAAGACGATCGGTCCATAATTGAATAGAGTTCCCATATAAGATCCACTCCAGAAAATCACTTTAAGCGCCCAAATTAGTATAAATAAACTTTATATAAGTATATAAACCGCAGTAAGAAGTTTAACAAGCATCGGTCCATATATTATCATAGTTTCTATATAAGGTCCTCTCCCGAAAATCAGTTTCGGATTCCAGATAGTGCAGGGTATTATATAGTCGCGTTTGACACACTACAGCTATTTTTATTTTTAATTGCTTACAAAATAATATTAAATATAATACAAAAATCATAGCCTACTATCCTTTCGCAGATTAAAAATACAATCAATGTAATGAATATAAGTTTTAATAAATAGAAACAAGTTGAGTATTTCGTCGTTTAATCCTTCAAATATATTTTAAAATCTTCCAAATAATGTTGTTATACTACGCTTAAGGTAAGAATTACTTAAAATTGAAAAACAATGACTTCAAAAATTATTATATTGGTTTTACATGCTCAAAGTCTCACTAAAGTAAAAATTAAATTTGTGCTTATAGACATAAAAAATGATTTTGAACTAAAAATAAAATTAATTTGTGACACCTGTGAAAAAATTAATTTTGAAATTACACCAATTCCAAAAATAGTATCACTTTTCAAAAAAAGGTGACTGTCTCTTCAGAAACATATTTTTCAATAAATTAAAAAAATTTTCAATAAAAATAAAAAATAACAATTTTAAAAAAGTATCAGTTTTTTTAAATAATATTCTTATGAAATGAAGGGGGATATATATAAGTTTGCAATTTAATCCGAAAGTCTTTAAATATATATCCAGGGTCTCAAATCGAAAAATAACCTCTGAGAATTTTTATCTGTCTGTCCATCCGTATGTATGTTGAAATGAATTTTTTTAAGCCCATAGTTCAACAAATGCATCTCTCTTTCAACACATATGTGGCATACAGCCTCGAAAATCTTGGTTTAGAAATTCAGCGAAATCCATTTAGGAATAGCGGAACTATAAATGATTTTCTCGAACAATCTCAAAAATTTGTTCAATTTTCTTTGTCTAAATTTAATAATATTTTTTATTGTAAACACAATGCTATATAAATGTTTTTCTATTATAAAGTTGTATTCAATCAATAGTCTAGAAAAAGTGTTCTAGACTTCAAACAAACAAAAAAAGTGATAATATTTTTGGAATATTGGTGTATTTTTAAAATTCTGCTTTTTGAAAATATATTTCATAAATTAATTTTATTTTTAATTCAAAATCATTTTTTATGTCTATAACACCGTACAACAAAAATCAAAAATTTAGTTTTAAGTTGCGTTTTAAGCTTTTTGTACAAGTAATTAAGATAGTAACTTTCAACATATCGATGTGTTATATCGTTTGGGTTTGTGACTGAAAAACTTTAGGTCCTGAGTTCGATCCTTGGACAACATTTCTAAAAATTATTTTGTAATTTATCTTCAAACAAATATTAACATTTTGAAATGTTAGATTAATGAACTGTCAAATATATTTTTAATTAATTTTCTTTGAAATTCATTAAATTAATCTTTGAAATTGATTAAATTATTAAATTACATTTCTGTTCGCCGGGACTCGAATTCATACGCACACTTTAAAACTTCTAGCTTTGAATTCTTACTCCCTAGGTCACATGGCATTTTGAAATTCTGAACAGTGTTCAGATCAGAAAAAAGTTTTTTTTTAATTTAGAAACTTATTCTTTTTCATTCTCATTAGTTTTTGACATTTTTCTAATGAAATTGTAATAAATTTATAAATAACACTCAGTAAAATGACCCAATGAAAAATCTCCAAAAAAAAATTCCCATATAAATTTGGGTTATATTTCATATGAAAAATTACCGAATGTTTTGAAGTGATTTTTCATCATTTTTGAACTACAATTTCTTTTTTACTAAGAATTTCCAAATTTTTGGATTATTTTTCGCATTAATATATATTTTTTAATTATTGTTATAAATAGATTCTATTGTTGATGGAGTATACTAAAAAAGATAATTATAATAATAATAATAATAATTTTAATTTGAATATTATTAAATTTAAATAATAGAGAATTAAAAAACATATAGTGTTGTTAATTGATATTTATACTGTTCACATATATGAATAGTACATATAATTGTTTTTCAACAAAATTTCCATGTTTATAGACAGTCTAGTGAAAGTATATTAGATTACAAATCTTCATGCAATTGTTCGTATCATGATACAAAGAGATAGAGGTAGAGCCGTTCTTTCCTTTCTTTTGACATTTGAACGATTTATTATTTAATTGTTCTACCATATCTTCTTAAAAAATCCGAGTTTCTTTTTTTTTTCTTTTTCTGTTTTAATTTAATTTTCAATCAATTGATACATTAATTGATATTCCCATTTTTATATAATAACATATTATATACTGCTACTTTAATATGTTAAATACTTTTGTTTAAGGTGGCACAAAAGTTAAAATCCTATTAGTAATATTTTAAATAATCTTTTTATTTAATTTAATAGGTTAGAAGGAAAACCTACATTAGTAGTTTTTTTTTTTTTTAATTTTCAGGAGAATAGTTTATATTTTACAATTTCTATGCAATTTTTATTTCAAATGTAATTTTTTTTTAATTGTATAACAAATTGACTGGATACAAAGAATGGAAAAAAAGATTTTTGCATATCTTAAGTTATGTAGTTTTTTGTTAAAACTAATTACACAATTTTGAAAACAATTTCCTAATTTTCACTTGTTATCATGGCTGCTAGATTTGAGGTTCTGACCCCAAATTTAATAGATGGAAATAGACCTAACATGGGACCTGTGGGCATTTATGAACCAATCCTTATAAAATTGGATAATATGATTTCTGCTTATATTAAGCTTATTTGTGTCAAATATTATCTTGATATTGTCATTTATGTGGTATTTATTCGAATTAAAGCGATTTTCGAAAGTGGTCCTTATATGGAAGCCATGCCTAATAGTGGACTGACCTTCCTGAAATTTGGCATTCGATTCACTCTTATGTAAAATTTACTCGTACCGAATTTTATTAGACTAGTGACATAAATAAGGCATTTATGAGTGCTAAAGCCGTATTCCGGCAATAGGTTGAATGAAGTAATAGATTGAAAATAACCAATTTCAATACGTTTCATTATTATGCTAAAATAAACAAATGTGATAATTTCATCAAATTATATTTATAATTGCAACCTATACTTTGTGCACAAATTTTATATGGACAGACAACCAGCCAACCAGACGAATGGAAGGACAACGTTAAATTGACTTAGAAGATGATTCTGTGTCGATTGGTATACTATAAGGTGGGTATTTAAATATAAGGATATAAAAAATGTAATTTAAAAAAATAAAACTATAAAAAATTGGAAATTTAAAAAATTGGCAATTGTAAAAAATTACGAATTTATATATATATATATATATATATATATATATACTATATATATATATATATATATATATATATATATATATATATATATATTAAAATCAATTTGTATAAATAATAAGTGACTCGACTTAATGTAGAATCAATTTGGCATTAATTATTCCGTCCAGGGGCGTTGTAGTTATACCATTTTTAAGTTGAACCTATAAACATTGTTACAAGCTAGAAGTTTATGTATATTTCTGATTAAATTACACAGAATATCAAATCCTAACTGAGTTATTTAAATAAAATTTATATTTTTAATGTTTAATAGTATTAGTGTGGCATATTTTGGTGCTTCCTTGCAAAATTAAAAAATATTTATACTAAAAATCGCGATTTTTTAACTTTTTCGAAGAATTCGTATCGTATCTAAATTATTTCTCCATATATTATATGAAAGTATATTATATTAAAGTTTATTACAAAGAAATTCTATTTAATATTGTAATGCTTTTTTAAACCCAAATGAGTTTTTTTTCAATACAATTTTTATCTTTCGAAATTTTTTGATGCGCTTCAACATTTCCGTTAAGCATTATAAACTCCATTTATTTATACCAATTATGGCCTTAGCAAAATCTGTTTTAATAAAAGTGTCTCGTATTCAACTATCAATGATATTTGACTTAAATTTATGATCCCGATCAATTATATTCATTGCCATTCTTATATCTATATATCCAAGTTTCGTACAAATACAAAAACAAAAAATGCAACTTTTGCGTAATTTTCAAAAAGTCTAAATATTTTTTATTTAATTTGTTTTTAATCTTCCCGTGATTTTATTGTCTATAATTACAAAATACTAAGTTCACCCAGTAATCTATGCTATCTCATAAGAAACTGTGAATAAACTTATACCTATGGTGCTAAAATTTTGCATTATATTAGTTTCAAGTTTTGTAAGTTCAGATCTGTAACCCGTTTGTTTAAAATATTTTTACACAATAAGTGTACGAAAAAAAATTCAAATAAACAAATGGTACGTTTTATTTTGCCGCGCCTCATATGTAAATGAGAATTTAAAATATTACAATATATGAAAAAAAGCTGTTAAATTTAGTATTGATATTATTGATATTTTTGTCGCATAATCATCAGTAGCTTTAAAAATATCAAAAATATAAAAAATTGCTTCATTACTTAGTTGAAATGAATACAGTTTCGTTCATTTAATAAACTACATGAAAATGTTCTTAACCCTTTTAAAAATCTCCAAATACATTCTGGCTTTCTTATTTTTCCAATATAAAATTTATGAAACTCTCAAGGGTATACGTATACAACATTTACATCATATCATAAGTACTTACTGCCCATGAAGCACAATATGCTAATAAATTACTAACAATTATTTAGCCATCGATCAAAATTATAGTATTGATGAGAAAGTGTTTAATTGAATGAAATGAATATGAATACTTCCTGTGGAAATTTTAGCTTATACTTGCCTGCTGGTTTCTGCTTGACGTCACATCATAAACTCATTAATTTGTATTCACTTTAAATTCTTATAAGCCACAGACAATGAATTCAGATATAACACCATCAGTCATAACATTAAATAACCAACACCAGCACATTTACCAATACATTGCTAAACTAAAGAGTTCAATAAAATAAAAACATCAAATGCATTAAACTTAAATCGATAATATTTAATAGAGGAATAACTACTCGTATAATTAAATAAATATTACTTTAAAATGACTTTAGTAAGATATTATTAGTAAAATAAAAGAATTATAAAATCAACAGTATTAACTAGCATAATAAATATGTATCATACATACATATGTATGTATGTATGTATGTATGTATTTACATATGTATGAATGTATGCATGTATGTATGTATATATGTATGTACGTAGGCATGTATTATATATGTATGTATGTAAGTATGTATGTATGTATGTATGTAAGTATGTATGTATGTACGTATGTATTTATGTACATATGTATGTACGCATGTATGAATGTATATATGTATGTATTAATGTATGTATGTATATATGTATGTATGTATTTATGTATGTATGTATGTATGTATGTATGTATGTGTGTATGTATGTATTGATGTATGTATGTATGCATGTATGTATGTATATATGTATGTATGTATGTATTTATGTATGTGTGCACCAATCTGCTTCAAATAACATTTTGATGGGAAATTTTCAGTACGAAATTATAACATCGCACAGTGGAGCCAAACGCAAAATTTTAGTAATAAATCTTTATCTCCTAAACTAATGGCCGGTTAGAATTGAAATGTATGAAAGAGTTATAGAGGAGGACCTTAGATATCAGAAAAGTTATCTCGAAGTCACCCTGTGATAACGTGAGATAAGAGTATCAAAGTTGACTACTTCGAGTATGTAAAATTTTCAAAAAATCGTAACTTTTACAAATCAAGTCAGATTTCAAATGTTTATATATTTTTGTAAAGTGTTTGGCAAGATAAAAAAGATAATTTTACTCACCTTAGTTATCTCTTACAGTTAAAAAGATATTTACGTTTAAATTTTGAATTTTTTGCTTGGACTTTATTTTGGTTTTTGGGAATAAAACCTGATGCTTTTGTAATTTGTAATATATTCCGAAATAATATGCTGAAAAATTTTTTGACTATCTCAATTCGGCTAGACGTGAGAAATATTCAAAATATGCACTACAAAATTAATATAAAAAGTGGTTATTTTTTTACAAAAATATAGTTTCACTTTTTTCTCAAAATTTATTTAAAAATTTTTTTTTTTTTTACATATTTCCAAAGATAAGGCTTCACAAATGGTTAACAATATATAAATGAGAATTAAAAATATTAACAAAGAAATTTTAAATTTATTTCAGTTTGCACCCAGTATCCAGCATTAGTCAAAAATTGTGACTTTTAGTAAAAGGTTCATTTTTATCGATTAATAAAAAATATCACGCGAGTTTTTTTTTAATTCACTGACAATATTAAGTCATTTTATGGAAAAAAGTCAATTTTTTATACGACTTTTTTTTAATTGCACAAAGAAGCATATTAGCATAATATATTCACTATTATTTTTTATGTAAGCTTTCATTACTCCAAGAAGCATTTAAAAAGCTTTAGAAACTAATTTTTGGCAATTTTTCAAAAATAAACAATATTTAATAAGTTTAATTTATTATCACGAATATTATCGTCGTTAATGATTTTTACAGGAAAACAGACTGATATTTATTTTATACAATAGATAAGAAAGAGTAGTGAAAATATTATGCTAATATGCTTTTTTTTGTGAAATTTAAAAAGGTCGTTTAAAAAAATGACTTTTTCATTAAATCTGTATTCCTGCATATAAAGAGATATAAAAATCTTTAAAATCGAACCTGGACAAACTCGAGGTAGTTAACTTAGACATCCTGTAGCATCTCGTGTTATCACAGGGTGATTTTTCAGAAAGCTTAAGTTCTTTTCTACAACTCTTCCATATATTTCAGTTCGATCCGACCAGCAGTTTAAAAGATAGAGATTTATTACCAATAATTTTTGTGTTTGGGCCCGCTGTGCATCGTCTGATTTTGCACATAAGTTTGTTTTTTTTATTTTCGATATAATAACTCAATACTAGGAAAATATTTGATAACAAATTTGTGACAGCTTGCTTTAGAAAAATATTGTAGGCGTTTTGTAAAAGAAAAAATTAAAATGAAATTAAAATATGTATACACTGCGTGACAACAGCATACAACCAGCACACTATTAAATAAAAAATCCCTATAATTTTTGAATGGAGAAACACTGATGATTCTAACTTTTCATACAAATAAAACATTCTTCAGTTGACTATTTAAGTACAAATAAGTAATATCTTTTCTCTTGCCATTTGTAATCATATGAAAAATTCGTCGGCTCAAGACAGAAATACTTTTTAATTACACAGATCAACAAAATCGCAAATTTGAGTTCCTTAGACTTGATATAGTGTAGAAAGTTAAATGAAACTTTTCCATCACTACACACTTTTAACACTTTTATATAATTTTCCTGGTAATAGGTAGAGCAAACTACTCACTTATGTTTTATAGATGAAAAATGATACTTCAAAAATATATTATAAGTCAATTAAAACCATTGAAAACTGTGGTATAAACAGTGGGAATAGAGGGGAAATTTGTATTGATATAAGTAACATATGGCCCTAGATCTCAAAAATGATACAATTTTTAAAATCGCACTGACAGAAAATGCATAGGCGTCAATAGCTTGAAAAAAAAGTAAAAATCCAAATTTAAATACCAAAGTCACAAAAAATTAGAAAAAAGTTGCATTATAAATAATTCCGCTTAATTCTCAATACCTAGACAAAAAATAGTGTTAATAAAGTTTAATGAAATATTTCCATTACGTCATGCATTGGATATCGGAATAAAAACAAAAAATATAAAAATATATACATTGAAAATTTTAACTCGAATATCCATTTTCTATGCTTTGGAGAAATATTATATCTTATTATTAATAAAACGAATTGTTCTTAGTTCGATATTACTTCCATACGCTTAGTGGGAAATGTCACTTTCACTATAAGGTATCATACGGAGATGGTTCTAAAAGCTTGCTGGAAGAAAAACAAATAAATGTATTGTAGTGAAATTTTTTTACATTTTCTCTTGATGCTTTTAAGAATTGCAAAAATTTAAATTTCTATTTATTTCGTTAAATTTTGATTTACAATAATTTTTAGTTAATAAATATTTTTTGTTTCAATTATTAGCTTAAAATATTATTTTTTTATAAAAAATAGTGATTGCTTAAAATTGGTTTCCAGTTGCAAATGTTTTTACCACCACTGTATATTAAAAAAAAGTTGCAATTTAAACAAATATAGATTGATCTGTTCTTATATGATTCCCGAAATATTACATCTGAATGTTTAAATTTACGTGATCTGGATCGTTTTCAAAACACCTCTAAAAATATGTATTTCTTTCAATATCATTATCAAAATTTTCGTTAACAGAATATTAATTTCAAATTGTAATAGAGACATACTAAGGTCTGGAATATGCATTTAAATAATTGTTATGTCTCTCTTCAGTCCCGGAATATTGAGATTTTACTAATGTTTTTTGTCATATTTATTCAAACATATAATTTTATATATTTTGAAAAATTTTCAACATATATTGGATTTTAATGTATCATTGCAATGGTCTATCCAGGTAGTATTGAAGATTACACTTAATTAACCCTTTTACGTCAAGAGGGTCAATTTTATGCATTTAGTTCTCGAAAGGTTAAAATAGCAATTTTTGTAAATAATTATACTTAAATGTAGATGAATTTATGAAAAATATAATAAGTTCTTTTAAAACCGCGATAATAAACGAATTAAAGACATTTTTAAAATCTAGTCTTTATTTTACTCTAATTTATAGTTTTTAGAGTAAATGTATTCTTCTGATAATATTTATTTTCTTAACTAACCATTTGTTGGACATAGAAATTAGCTTAACCAATTATGGACCGAAAATCTCAAAATATTACTTGTGAAACTAAAGATCAATAGATCTTACCAACGATGTCCTAAAATATAAATTATGATGGAAAATATACAAAATATTCAAATTTTAATAAAATAGTATTTAAAATAAAATCATAGAAAATTTTATTAAAATTTTAATTTCGCGAGACTGTAACATAATTTAAGAAAAATTTCTACTCATTATGTATTAACCGTCATTTGTCTATCACATGTTGTAATTTATTTTACAAAAAAGTAAAAATTATGTACACTGTTGATCGAAAACCATATTCTTGGAGGTATCTTAAAAATAATCCAGCTCATGTGAACGAAAAAATTAAACCGAAATATTTTGAGGATTAGTTTAATACATATCAGTCCTTAATTTTAGGGGGGTACATTTGCAACATTTCTTGTCTCCATACAAATCCATACACTTTACTGTGCATATGTAAAAAAAAAAATCAACTGCATTTTAATATTTTTAACGCTCGACAAAAACCCACACTTTTCTAGAAATAATACTTCTGGGTGATTCCATGTCAAAATTGGCAGCAATCTTACATTATTATCATTACATGGCAATAAATATAGGATATATTTAATATGAAACTAAAACTGAAGAAATTATTTTTAATTAAACACGTAATAGTTTTGCATTTTTTTGCTTTTTTTGATTTTCAAAATGCCATATTTTTGGATCGGAAAAGGCCCTGATTCTAAAACTTAATGATTTGAGCAATACTTCTAATAGACAATGTCTGTAGTGAATTTCATTGAAATCATTGTTGCCAAATCCGAAAATAGATGATTTTTGTCCGTTTTAATATGGAATTACCCTTCTTTATATTATTTTGAAAAACTCAAGTATTAAAAAATTAGCATATTTAAACGAAAAAATTCATTTACATACAATTTGTGATTTACATACTTGTCTTCACATAAAATTTCAAAAACGTTCCTGTTTATTTGGGGTAAATCCTAACCTAACGCAAACTTTTATACTAAAATAATTATGCAATTTAGACAATTTGGTAAATTCCTAATAACAAAGCTCAATACTAAAAAAAAACAACATCGTAGATAATGTGTTGCGGATTTCGTGGGAATACTTACTACAAACACCAGAAAAAATTTTGTTTCATTCCATCACGTCTTAAATTTACCAGTGACGATCAAGAGCAAATATATCAATTATGTTTTATAGAGAGTGCTATAAGTTTAAGAGAAAAAAAATTCTCTTTTAACCGCACATAACCATGAGGAGCAAAACTAACACATGAAGTACGAAAATTACAAAATAATCGAAATTGAACTCCACAATTTTGAGAAAAAAAATAGAAATGGGACCTATGTGCCAAGTTTCTTTAGAACAGCTTTCAAATTGTTTTGACAGAAATTTTATGATTGTCAAAATCATTGTTAAAGCTCTAATCCAGAAATAGTCCGGGCTGTTACTTTCTGAATGAAATTTTTCCTTCTCTCAAAATAAACTAGGGAATAATCATAGAACCAAATATCACAAACAATTAGTGTAGTGAAAAACTCTCATTAATTTTAATATTAAATTGTTTAGAAAAAGAAGCCTGGAAAACGTTCAACATCACAGAAAACATTTAAGGAAACCATAAATCTACACAATATGATAAATTCTTGAAACCTATTGATAAGACAAAATGCTACATGACTTCGATAATGCATTTTTGTGCCCACACCGATCACGATAGTGAGCAAATTCCTTCAGTATATACGTACAGCGTTTGAAAAACTAAACCCCTATAAGTCGTAACAATAAAAAGTAACTAAAATTGTAGTTGAAAAAAATGTTTAAAGCTTGTAGTCGTTCATTTGCTGAAACTACTGCTACATTCGCTTTATTGTAGCAGTAATTTTAGTTGTAGTCAAAAACTACAATTTTGAAATTAGTGTATATTTTATAATTTGGTTGCAGCTAGCTGCACATATTAATAATAATACTTTTACTTATATTCATTAATGAAAACTGCTACCTTATTTGTAGCAACAAAAAGCAGATGGAGCAGCAGTTCAAGCACTTTAAAAAAAAATAAGTAGCTTAAAAATATCAATACAAAGTATAAAACTCAATATAATGATAAATATAGTTTTTCATTCATTTGCTATTTTAACATATTAACATATGTTATTTTAAATTTAATGAATATTTATAAATATCAATATAAGTTTAAAATTTTAAATAAAATTCTATAAAATTAATTTTGAAAAATACCGTCAAATTAAATAATTTATCAACTTTTTATTTTTTTGCTTTATATGTACACCTCATTATTGAGAAAGAGTTTTTTTCTATATGGTTATTAATATATTGCCAGACTTTTTACATGCTTCAATATCTCATTACATGGTGGAGAAAAACTGCAATATTTTTCTTCAATATTTTGATTTTTCTAACAGCATAATTTTTAAATGAACAATATTTTTTGTTCTTTTAAAATTTATTTATGAAGTTCTATGTATTAAATATTATAAATCAAAATATTTCAAAGATTATAAAACAACATGTTGTCATATTGTTGACAACGATGTTCCCTTACAAAAAGTAAAGTTTAATATATTGGTAACACTGTTATTACAACATGGTCAACATGGCTATGATCAATTGTGGACTGATCTTAATAAAATTTGGTATACAGACTGATACTTGTACAGAACTTCTTTGCTCCGAATTTCATAAAAATATTCTTATTTTTAAGTAATTTTTGTGTGTTTAAACTCTATTCAGAAGGGATAATTGTTTGGGATCTAGGTGAAATAATTCGCCGAACAAAACCAATTTCAATAGGCTTCGTATATATACAGATATATATATATATATATATATATATATATATATATATAAGATGGATGACTGTCCATGTAAACCTTGTGCACAAAGTACAGGTCGCAATTTTGAAGATAATTCAATGAAATTTAGCACGTAGGACTTTCATGACACAAGGACGAAGACTGTAGAGATTATTTATTAATTCATGAAATTATGTGTAAGGAGGGTTCGTGTAAGTATCAATCTTTGTGCCAAACTTTATGAAAATCAGTCCATGCTTGACCATAGCTCCCATATAAAACCCTCTTCCGAAAATCAGTTTAACGTGCATAAATCACATACACATGTTAGTATCAGGTTTATATTCAACGCAGATATGTTTTATATAAGTAGAAATCATAGTGACAAATTTTATGAGGATCGCTCCATAATTTACCATAGCTCCCATATAATCCCATTTTCGGGAGTCACCCTAAAGTGCATAAATTGATATAAATATTAGTATTTACGTAATATTCTGCATTCGTTTATTTTATTTTACACTTAGTAAAAGTATCGGTCCACAATTGTCCACATGTCTAATATAAGACCCCTCCATTATTAAAAATTGTTGGTTTATATAAAAGTTAAAATTAATTTCCTTGCTCTTGTAAAAAAGAATTCGGATGTTCATTGCAATTTTGAATGAAATCGTGGATATGACTTCCTTCTCACTGAATATATGTTAAATAAGGGAACATCTTCCAATGACAAGCCTATGTTAAATTCTTTGGAAACGGTGAGAATTTGCACTACTTCTGGATCACAAGTATTTTTGTTGAGGTAGAATGATTAATAAAATGCGACATGTAAATACTTAAGTTTGTAATAAAAATTAAAATTCTAAAAACATGGTTTTGAATAAAGTAAATTCAAAGTTATATAAGTAAGAAAAATTATATTTTTCATCAACAAAATATACGTAAAAATATTAATATTATTTTCTACATTTATGTCAAAAAATCATTCTCATACAGTAAAAATGTAAAAAGACTGATTCCCTACAAGCAAAATGATACGAAAGTGATTCGAATTCATATTGTTTAGAAGAAAAATTTTATTTCCGCATCTTAAAACTCGAAAACTGAAACGCTGACGTAAAATATCAATTATTTTGCTAAAAGACAAACAAATTTCCTCAATACTTTTTCACTATTGTACAATTTTTCGACAGCTGGAAAAATTGTGACTGAAAAATAAAAGTATTGTATTAATTTCTTCCAAATGATGCTAATGGAATATCATCAATTTATTGCGGAGGTGATAATCACCCAACTGCAGAAAGGGCGATATTTTGAGGATAAAAATATTAAAAATATTTTTAATTTTATATATTTTTTAATAAAAATACAATATTAGAAAAATATTGTTTTGATGTTTTTCGTCCAAATAATAAAAAATAACACATCTTCTAAATGTTTGTAAATTAGGAAAATATTTGGTAGTATTAGGTCAAAAATGTATTTTTTTTTTCATACAAATGGGCAAAAAAACTAATAAGATGAACCCTTTATGAAAGAATTTGATCAACATTATGTTTCTAAATATCTATTTAAATATACTAGATGCTAAATTTAGTGTTACTTATACGTATTTGGTTAATCGAATAATTTACAATTAATTGATTAAAAAAAAAACTGTTTTTTTTTAGAGCATAATTTAAAATTTTTATCATTCGTAAAGTATCTGTGGGTTGGGGAACAACTCTCGCGTCATTATAATTATTTCTTAAATACAGTCAGGCGGATTTTTGTTGTTTGGCCTTAGAGAATTTTGCGTCTCACCCTCGCATTGACGAAATGTTTCTTGTCGATTAACTGTATTGCGTTACGGTTGTTCGAATCTTACATTTGCCACATGCAATCGTTTTTGATAATGACAACCTAACTTTTACAAGATTGAATTTGGTGCAGTATCAAATAAAACTCAGATTGATAGTGGTGGAGACCATTAAACTCAGGGAGCTGAATTCGGGAAGTCTTGCTTTCTATACAAAAATGTAGATCGAGAGGAAATTGTGCGGAGGACGTCTCTTTGGGACTAACACCCTGGTATATTGTTAGCCTAGTAGCTACGCCATTTTAATATTTAGAGTTAAAAAAAAATTAGTGATTTTTTGTTAACTTTTTTCTTAAGATTTTACTTTATTTAGTTTACAAGATAAAATTGTCTCAAAATTTCCATATTTAATAGTATCTAGTATAAATAATACATTTTGTGTGAAAAAATTTGGGGAAAACTTTTTCGCCTTTTGTATAAAGTTTAGCATAGATTTTGATTTATAAAATAAAAAATATTTTTCATTAACTGATAAAATTAGTACTTAGGCAAATTATTTGCATTTTTATTATTAAATTTAATGAAATTTGTAAATTTAGAATTTCGGAAACCTAGGAAAAATAAATGATATTAAGAATTTATTTACTATTAAAAGAATTTAATATTTGAATTTAATTATTTAAAAAAAGTGAAATAAAAATACTTAAAAATATGCATTTCCTAAATTTTTCATTAAAGAAGTGCCAATCTTTAAAAACCTCTTGATGTACTTAAAAATTTTTGAAAGAAGATGCAAACTATTGGATAGACAATATTGAAGATAAATTCACCATTCCTTTTTATATTTAGGACAAAATAATTTTTTCCAAAACAATTTTTTTTTCCTACTGTAAATTTTTCTTCCCTCCCTCCTCCGTCGATACGCGCCTGGTGATCACTGATCACATATAATTTATTTATGTGATCAAATTACATAAGAATTATTGAATATTGACCATTACATACTATTCTTGAAACTAAATCTTTCTCGAAATACTCCGTCGTGTAGCGCATCTTAATTTCTTAATTTCTATTTAATTATTTAAGTTTCGATTCTGAAAAAAAGTTATACATAGTTGTTAGTACCTGATAAGAATATAAACATGATAAAAAGAGGAAGAGGGTTTTATATAGGAGCTATGGTCAATTATAGACCGATCTTCATGGAATTTATAACAAAGATTAAAACTTATACAAAACTTCCTTTACCGAATTTCATTAAAATATTGCTATATTTAAGGCACATTTGTATGGGAATAAGGTGAAATAATGGACCGATCGTAACCAATTTCAATAGGCTTCATCCTTGTATCATAAAACTCCTACGTGCCAAATTTAATTGAATTATCTTCAAAATTGCGACCTGTACTTTCTGCACAAGGTTTACATGGACATCCAGCCAGCCAGACAGACGGACATCGTTAGATCGACTCAAAAAGTGATTCTGAGTCGATTGGTATACTTTAAGGTGGGTGTTGGAAGATTTTTTCTGTGCGTTACAAACATCAGCACAAACGCATAATACCCCAACCACCTATGGTGGTGTGGGATATAATAATTGCAATTAAATGAAATGATTAAGAAATCAACCACATCATCGTTGGTAAATCGTCAATATCATCGCCTTCAAACAAAGGATTGAGAAAAAGTTGTCATGCATTCGGAAAAAAAAAAATAAAATTAAAATTCAAAATAAAAAAAAACAAGTTAAATTTTTTTAATAAAAACCAAAACCATTTCCTGTACAAACACACAAACGGCATTTTTCCATTGTCGCATACTGAACTCTTTATAACAAACGTTCGCAACTTTAATACTCTCTTCTGCTCATACCTATTCTACAAAGATGCGTATACTTTTTGGAATTATTTTAATAATTATTATCCTACAACAATTATCCTGGGGATTTCCCTTGGACAATGAGAACTCATTAACAGACTACAGTAATAACCAACAGCAAGGAAATGGACATGGCGCAAATGATTGGGGCTACGAAGATAGAGCTGGCAATGGACGTTCGACCATAATAACAACAACTGATGACAAGGATAACAAACGTAATCCAGAAAACTTAAGAGGATTGGGTTAAAAATAAATTAAACAATTAAATTAAAACCAAACAGCTAGAAGAAAAAAAATATACTATTATAAGTATAAGTATGTTGTGATTAAGTGAGAATGAAATACGCAAAATGTATTGTTAAAGTATTGTTAAAGTGTTATTTAAGATGATGTTGAAATAAAAATATTCATACATATGTTTATTAAACAAATTTATGTTCCATATATTACAAATTCTTTTTAAGAAAATCGTTGCATAAAATATCGTACATAACTTCATCAATATTCAATGGAAGAGTTATATTTTAAAAATAACGATACACCTTGGGCTTCAGAAACGCAAGAAGGTTTTATTTTATTTTTATTTATCAAATAGTACTTTATTCAACAAACCCCGCCAAATGGGGCTTAGGTGTTTAACATGTATATCATGAAAGTTGAATGTATTCCATTTGAAAAAGACTCTCTTCAAATACTCAATCGTTTGGCATTGTTATCATATGACTGTTGAAGAAGTACTGAATGCATTAAATCCAAACAATCGAGCCAACGAATATTCACTTACACTCGTAAACAAATACGAATGCAAACAAATCTTGAATTTGGTTTAATGACTCTGTTGCATATTTATTACTTTGCAGGTTTGTTGTTAACCCGGAAACTTTGTTTATTTTTATTAAACAAGTTCTTTTTTAACTTGTTTACTTTATTTAAACAAGTGTTACAATTGTAATTGAACTCTGTCTTTGATTTAATGCCTTCAACGGCAAGTAAATATTTTTGTTTCACCGTAACTCGCGTGGGCAATAGTGTTGCCACTTTAGACTTTTTAAGGGTAAATCTATCCTTTTTATTTTGCCCTTTGGCTCAAAATTTTTATTTTAGTTTCTAGCTTTTTTTAGTCTTTTTTGGTTTGTAAAATTGCCTTGCTTATAATAATTTTATTTTTACAGAATCATCCATTCAAGCATTTTTTGTACAATAAATCGACATTATTTATATTTAACAAAACTTTTTACCTAAATAATGATAAAAAAAAATAGTATGCAGTTTTAATTTAAAACAAGGAGCGAAATGAATGCTTTTTTCTTACTGAAATTTTTGAATATTTTTGAAAATGTAGTTAAGACTTTTTTAGTAATTTAGAATTGGAATAAACTAATGCTATAATTGAATTCTTAATTTAATGTTTCATAGACTGCTGAAAAAAACTACAAAAATAATTTTTTATAAGGTAAATTTTCATAAAACTGGCTGCGGGATTGATTTAGATCTTACAAGCCTTTCCTTTTTTAGATAAAGCTACTTTTTTAATACAATCAATAGTAGATTTTGATATCTGGGGGAGTAACTAGTATTCATCACTCATATTAGTTTTGAAATAAATTGTTTCTGATAACAGATATTCCGAGGCTCAAAGTACACAGAAAATATTATTCCAAATAATTTTTTAATAAAATTATTAGTTAATTTTATATTGCAATTTAATTATAATATTAACTAGTGTAACTAATTTTCTAATTGGTTTGAAGCTTTTTAACAAAAATCGACAGATTAAAAAAATGCACTTGTCAACAAAAAAAATATTTAAACAGAACAACTTTTAGCTTTGGGCTCATTTCATCGCTTATAAAACTGTTATACGAAATATTAACATGTTGTTAAAATTTGTTCAGTTTTCGAAGACGCATTTATTATAAAAATATTTAGTAAATACGAATTTTAAATATTTGATGACTTTTTTAATTAGTTCGCTGCTTTTTTAGATGTTCCCATTGTTGGCACCTCGGGTTATATTAAATTTCAAGATCCAAGTTTGAAGATTATTTGCATGCGAAAGGTCAGTTCATATTCATTGTTTTTGAAGGTTTGTTCTGACATCTGTAATATTCGTTAATGCTTTTATTGCTATCTTATTCTATTTCGTAAAGGCGCATATAAATCTTAATTAGAACGAAATCAAAGGTTTCAACAAGCTTATTTATAAGTGATTATTGGTGAGTTTAGCAAGATGTAGTATAAGACGCCAAGATGAAACTATGCACCAAGTTTCAATTCCACCAATTAAATTTGGAGTTTTAATCCTTATTTTGTTCAGTTTTACTCGAATTGCATTTTTAAAATATTTCTAATAATTTTGTGAATAAATATAATAAAAACTTCATGCGCTTTTACTGAGGGATTTAAGTAACTGTAGAATTAATTAATTTCATTGGCAAAAAGTCAAATTTTTTGTTAACTACACTTTCCAAAATTGACTGAAACTAAGGTGATCAAAAAAAAATTGATCAAAATATTGGTAATTGTGGGCATGGCACGCTGTTAAAGACAAATATTTTATGTTATTTTATTTAAAAAAAAGTGATTTTTTTAAATTTCATCAGAAGTAAATTATCACTACTCGTAAACTTTTATCAATAATTTTATGTTGATAGGATAAAATATTCTTTAAGAAATGTTTTATCAGGAACTGTATTTTAGTCAAATTTGAATTTTAGTGGAATAGTCAAAAGGGGTTAAACAAATTTTGCTACCAGAAGAAATGTGAATGTGTACCTGTCTGGACCCGTCTGTAGAACACTTTTTCCATTTGAATGAAATTACTCCCACCATTTTTTCTATTTTTATTTCACCTGTTCATATGACTCAAATATAAATACATCAAGCACTATAAGTTGTGATAGATATCTTAAGTGTATTATATAATTATTTTATTATTAACATTTTTTAGCGTATTTTATCTATTTTTAGCCCTTTTTATTTTTTAAAAGTTTTACAAAATACAATTGGACTTGAAAATAAAATATCTGATTTCGTCAAAAACTTAACAAAGAGCTACAAAAAAGTTGTATACCAGATTTGAAAACTCGTTAAATGGCGAACTCACTGTCCATGAACAAATTGATGCTAGAAAATTTGGTGATTATGCGAAGAAAATTGCACGAATATATACAACTAAATATCCATTCTGAAATATGTCTGCAACAGTTCACAAAATCCTTTATAATAGAGAAGATGTCAGTAAGCATCATTTAGTACCACTTGGAGATCTATCAGAGGAAGCCCAGGAAAAAAGGAATAGGAATTACAGATTTTATGGAGAACACAAGCAATCGAAATCAATGAAAAGTAGAACATTGGGACTTGGATGAAGAAGCAAAAGGGCTGCTAGAGAACAGAAATAATATAGAACAAAATATGGAATATTTGAATGAATAATAATTATATTTTTCTTTTATTGCTATTTGAGTCAAAAATAAAATAAATATTAAACAACTTTTAGTTATTATAAAAAATAAAAATTTTTGTCCTTAATGTTATTTAAATAAGAAACAAAACAACCGATTCTAGAAAAATGATTTCCAATTAAATTTAAATTATGAAAAAAATATATGTTAAATATTTGGCGAGAGGGCCTATGTGGCTAATAATGGATTCTTGTGATTTCGTGAATCATTATGCTATAAATTTTAAATACTGTGGTCAGCTATAAGAAAATAAAGCATATTTCCTCAAAATTTTTGACATAATTGAGACTTCCTAACCCAGGAAGATATTTGAATAGGAACCAAATGTGTGTGACCGATCGTAGGCAATTTCAAAAGGCATCGACTTTGTTCCAAAAAAATAATGAATTAACATACAGACAGATGAACATTATTATATAAAACCAGGGAGAGATTGTATGAACAGAAACTTAAGTGGGTCTAAAATTTTTTTAGCATTACGAAGATTAAAGTCAAATTGCCTTCTGAACAACAACGATACGGATCAAGAATCCGTAGTAATTTCAGAGCAACAATATTTTGAGGGAATGGTTACGATGACTCGAACAGCTTTATATATAATTTACTCTATTAGGAAAACAATTTATTATTGTTATTTAAAAAATTTCATATGATATACATAAATATGTATGTTTTGTGAAAAGTATTTTAATAAATAAAACTGAATTTATATTTATTGACGTTTAAACTATTGAATGTTACCATATTTTTATTTAATCTATTTGGTAGAATCACCTAGATAAAAGGAGCTTTGAAATTACCGATTCAGTTTTACCAGTTAGGTGTAAATATAACTAATACACCTATGATTTATTATTTGTTTAAATTATGGTCATTAATCGATTATAGTTATTTTTGAATATATCCCATTAAACATATAATTTATTTATGAATATAATTTAAAGAAAATTCTTATAAAAGTGTAAAATTACATATCAAAGGAATTAAATTTTAAAATATCACGACATATGAAATTTAACTCGAATTTGTATGGGAATCTTTTGTGCGATTTTCATTGGGCATTTTGCTGGTAGCCTTTCTATGTTTAATTTATAAATTTATTACAATATCTATAAACAAAATTTAACCTGTTTTATCGCCGAGGCCAAGAAACTAGGAGACTGGTCTACCTACAAGTCCTCAGTTAACAAATTTAAAACCCAGATAAGAAATGCGAAACAGAAGGCCTGGAAGGCGTAGAAAGACTCTCCGGGACCAGTCGTTTTTGTAAAATTCTGGCATCATCCAACTGCTTCATGGTTTCATCCAGAAACCATGAAGCAGTTGGACAATGAGCGGTCAAGAGATTAGATGTCTTAATGGACGCGCACTTTCCTGGTAGTCTCCCTTTTAACGGGATGCTCTGCAATATCTTCAGAGATCAACAATGATTCCCATAAGGGACAGTGAACTGAGATGGGTTCTTAAGAGCTTCGCTTCTTTTAAATCTCCGGGCCCGATGGCATTATACCTGCTGACCTGCAGTATAATGCGGATTTAATAGTTCCCTGGCTAACTCGGATTTACTCAGCATGCTTATCATATCCCTGGGTCATGGACTAGATGTACAGTGGTCTTTATCCCTAAAGGTGGTAAATCCTCACACACAAAACCAAAGGATTTCAGATCTATCAGACTGTCGTTCTTCCTCTTGAAGACACTGGAAAGGTTAATCGATCTACACCTACGTAGAACGATCAACCCTTGCTTATTATCAGCGTCCCAAAATGCCTATATGAAAGGCAAATCTGTTGAGATTGCATTACATTCGCTCGTAGGATATGTTGAAAAAGCTCTCGAGTATAAGGAATATAATATATAATAATGTGACTCTGGAGGCAATCAAATTGTCCCTGGAAGGACTGGATCAATCGATCATCAGCTTCATATCCAGCATGGGTGCGTCTACCATTTACAGGGTAGCAAATAGGGGTACTCCGCAATGAGGAGTTTTATCTCCACTCCTCTGGAATATCACCGTTAACTCATTGCACAGGGAACTTGATTCACTGAAGTTTAAAACTGTTGCTTATACGGACGATGTTGCGGTGGCTGTATCTGGGAAATATCTGAATACTATGTATCACCGCCCGCAAACTACTATGGGTCTAATTAGTACATGGAGTACAATTAGTGGCCTTAGCCTAAACCCAAGAAAAATGGAACTTGTCCTCTTTTCTAGAAGATACAAGATTTCATTTTCCCACTTCCACACCTGAACGGTGTTGAATTAAATGTATCAGCCAGTGCGAAATACCAAGGAATTATACTGGACTCCAAACTATCCTGGCTCCAAAATACACGAGCAATAGCCTCAGAAGCCGGTATTTGCCTATATATGTAGGAAGGCTATCGGTAAATTGTGGCGAATAAATTGCAGAAATACGAAATGGCTTTTCGACACGGTGATTAAGCCCATACTTATGTATGGAGCGATAGTATGGTAGGACGCTATGGAGAAATTCACCTATATTGGAATCTTTGATAGGATTCTGCGTAGTTCAGCGCTACTCATAACAGGAGCGCTTCGTACAACTCCATCGAAAACCTTATTTGTTCTAAAGAACTGGCTACCTGTGGATCTTATGGCCAAACAGAACACCGCTATGACGGCGATAAGGCTCGAGACTATGGGTGCATGGGACCATAGCGGATTCGGCCATGCGACCATTCTGGGATTTCTTAATAGCATTCCTAGCAATATCGATTATTGTATTTCCATACCCTTTCTTGGCAGAGACTTTCCAGTATCAATCTCAATTACCCCAGAATTAAGAGTTGATTCATTTGAGGTTTATACTGATGGGACCAAATCTGCTGAAAGGGTTGAAGGGTGTCTATCTCCTTAAAATTTTCAGATCACTGCAGCATTCTTCAAGCAGAGATCTCGGCCATAATGAAGATGGCGAACTGGTTAATGTACTATAGGGTATTCGGAGCGGATATCCAAATCTGTACAGACAGTCAGGCCGCGATCAAAACGCTCTCAGGTATCTTTTCGATATCCAGATTGGTACATGAATACTGGATATCTCTGAATAAGATGGCGAGACATTAAAACCTGGATTAGGGGCCATTCAAGTACCCCGAGTAATTTTATTGCGGATGCACTAGCCAGAGATGGATCCCTTCTTCGAGGTGAAGATAAGGACCAACTTGTTGGAGTATCGCTTTCGGCCTGCAGATCAATAATTCTTATCGAGGATTGCACAGACTAAGTGACACATTTTCAACCTCGAGGCAAATATGGCCCCATTATGAACTTCATCATAGGACTATCGCGGCATCGGGTGGCCGTGGTCACAGACCACTGGATTGCCCTGGGCTCCCTTTTAACAACTTTTGTAGAAGTTGTCGGGATGAGGAAGAGGATGAAACGGTGGAGCATTTTTTATGTCACTATCCCACTCTTGCTCTTTTTGGAAGTCCTGAAGTATTTGAGTATTTAGAAGGCGGATCCCACAGAGTCCTCAGGGTCTTAGGTTCCACATTTTTCTTTCTATTCTATTGTCTTATCTTACTAAGGTCTCACTTTTTCTCTTAACCTTTCTTTGGCATTTCTCTTTTTCTCTTAGCCCTTCTTTGGCATTTATAAAGGGATCACAATGGGCCGAATTATCTCTCGGTGGAGGCGTGAAGACGCCGCCCTTTTTAATCTAACCTTACCACACCTAACCTTCCCTAAGGGCATCTCTGATATGCAAGTTTTTAGTAAGCTAGCCAATTTTATGTTTTTTGTTCAATTTCAAAAATTATTTACATATCGTCGCTACTTTGAAAAAGACAGTTATGTGTGTTTTTTATTAAGTTTTCAGGAGAGCGAAAAAACTGTTTTATTTTGTAATTTGGCAAATTGCTTTGAAATTTATATGATTAGTTAGAATCTTAGTACAATTACTACAGATATTACACAAAAAAAATCGGGATTATTAGATACAAGAGAGCAATAATAAAATCTTTAAAAAACTGCACATAACTCATTTTGCTGGAACATTTTTAATAAAATTGTTGTTTGATTTAGAATATTTTTTACACATTTCTGTTTTGATATAACTTTACTTTGAAAATTTGATAAAGTGTCCAAGAAATAACTTATTCAATGTGAATATGGATTCTTAAGAATTAATTAGTTTTTTCCTCCAACTGTTACGTCTTCTCTAATGATGATAATGTAATCAGCTGAAATGAAAGCTTTTTCATACAAGTCAACTGGTGTATGGTATTTTCAATCCAATTTATTCCGATAAAGCGAATTTTTTATTAAAGGTACTAAATTAGAAAAATTATAACATAAAAATGAAATAATTTATTAAGTTTTTTTAAAGTTAATAAATTTTAATTAAAAATGAATGAGTTAGTGATTTCAATTTTTATAAAATGCATGAAAATCTTTATGAATATACATATATTTTTAAAGAACGCAAACTCATAAATTTTGATTATCCTATTTTGAGTTTTGCTTCCTACAGAGATACAATTTTAGTTTGAGGATATTTTTTATTTCTTTTTTGTGGTAAATAGTCTCCAATCGTCTGGGTGTCGAACCTTGTACTTTACTACATTTTCTTTATATAAAATTCCTCTGTTGAAAGTGCATTCTCCACAACTTTTACCAGGTCTTATTGAAGTGAAATTTGCTTAGTATTACCATGCTTATTGTGGTTGATCTTTTTTATTGTAATTAGATTAAATTTTGGTCAATAGCTTCTAAACTAAATGAGTGCCCAAATTGAAATTTTACAAGAGTAGGGAGGAGAGCTATGTATGTTAACATTATATAATTTTTGTAAGAACTTCTGATAAAAATAAACTTTATAAATATCATTGTAAAGGTAACATCTTTGTACATAATATGAAACCAAAGACCTAAAATTTATATTTTGAAAGTTATTATCAATTAAACAAGAAAAACTCTTTTAGCATTTTTCTCAATATTTAAAACGTCAAATTTTTGGATCAGAAGTCTAGAAGTTTATATTTTAGAAACACTTCCAATAGCTAATGTCTATAGTGAATTTCATTGTAATCGTGGTTGTCAAATGTAGAAATGGATGCTTTTATCCGTTTTGACATGGAATAACCAATTTATAAAATTTGTAAATACCTTGTTTTAGTTATTGACTAATTCGAGCATTTTTTTACGAATGTTTTAATATTTTATTAAAATTTTGACAAAAGTTTTAAAAAAATCACAGAAACAGTTATGTGAAGTTTTACACATAACTCATTTTGTCGGATCATTTCATATATGACTAATACATAGCTGATTTTTCTAATATGTAAAACCAATAAAGGCTCAAAATTATGCAATAAAAAATCTAAAATTACCACATAACGATCGTGTTGGAACAGCGATGATATTCAGTATCGAGCATAAAAAATACAATGCTAGGCTATATCATATTTGATCGCATTTATTAGGGCTATAACGTTATTAAATTAGCCAATTTTGTTGTGATTTCATTTTCTGTAGCCTTAACCAACTTGTTATTTCATTCCAAATTGTTATACGAGTACATAGGAATATTTAATTATTATACATTTTTTTAAAAAGGTTGTAAATTAATGCAAGCAAAAAAAAAAATACAACTCAAAAAAATTAACAGAATTTTTTTTAAATTTTGATAAAAATAATGATTGAAAACTGAAAAATTTGAAATTTGATTGCATTACCATCAATTACTACCAATATACATAAATTTAAGTTCTTTTAACCACAAAAGATATTAATGATATTAAAAAACACTCTTTCTATTCTTTTTAAGATTTTAGGAATATTTTAGAATAACATTATGATGTTGTTACTGAAATAATATTGATGTGTAGTTCTAATATAAGGATTCTTTAAAATTATCTTAGATACACAATATTGAAACGATCATTCATGAAAAAATTGATAAAAGTCATGGAACAGTAGATACTTGATGCAACTCGAATGAACATATGTGGTCATTTAAATACTACGGTTACCAATCGTTGATTTAATGATATTAATAAGGTAACGAGAAACATATTATTTGCTAAAATCAAACTAGTAACTTTACTTTTGGAGGCAGGTCATTTATTATTTTAACGAATGCTGTTTAATGGAAATGAGATCCCTTTACGACAACTTGAATTAATTTGACTCTAAATACATATATTTCGAATTTAGACTGTCTAGATAGGCATATTTCCTTAAATATTAAATTAAAGTGCAACAGTCCAATACCACGAAAGATGAAGTTTTAATTATTTGAAAAGAAAGAGTGTCAAAATAGATATAATTTCTAATTGTCTTAGTATTGTATTAGTTTTTGTTCTAAAACCAAAATCAAGGGATATTTGAACATTATTGCGTTATATGGCATTAAACAATATCGTATCATTATGAAAAAATTATATTTAGCTGTTGATTCCATCATAATAACGATCAAAACTTGTCTTGATCACTTTTTCATAGAGAATTTTTTTTATTTTATTTTAGTCTACATATATAAAACAAGAGCAAATCATGGTATACATATTTTCCAAACTTTTCCAATAACGATTTTTATCAAAATTTAAAAAATCATATTAATTTGTTTAGAGCTGCACTTTTTTGTTCGCTCAAATTTACATTTTCTTTACTAAAAGTTTAATAATTTTCCTTACGTACAAAAATATTCGAGAAAAAATGTTTACTATAAGAGTCTATTACCAAAAATATTAAAATCACAACAGTATTGTTACATCGGGTTACGTTATAAGCAAAATATATACGAACAAAGACAACATCACATAGCGTTGCATTTTTTATGCTCGATACTGCATTTTCTTAAAGAGGCCTTTAAGGAACGGGATATACTAATGTTTAAAATGGCATACCTTGGGTTTTATAAAAATTCTTCTTTTTGTACATAACTGTATATAATTTTGTATATAATTAAGAATTTTTCAATTAGATAACAGAATTCAAATTTCGAAATAAAACATTGTAAAATTTCGATTTTTGAGGAACTTTGATATTGCATCTGTAGTAAAATCTTTATTAGTTAAAATATTCTAACCAAATTTTGGGTGAAGTTTGACCTTATTAATTATAATTACAAAGTGCAAACAAATTGAAGATTTGAGAAAATTATACCTTTTCGAAATTTTCCCATAAATTCACATTTATTGTGACTTAAAACACATTAGGAATTCCTAAACCATAGTTCGCATCTTAATCGCAGCTATTAGATTTTAGAAAATAATAACTAGTCATAATTTTTATTTTGTTTAATTTATAAGAAATATTTTATTTAGAATGAAATAAGACCCCTTCCCGAAAATTATTAAAACGTGTATAAATGCCATAAAAAGGTTAGTATCGAAATAAAATTTGGCATGATTATTTTGTATTTGAGTATAAATCATGCTATTAAATTTTTTCAAAGATCGGCTTTTAATTAACCTATCTCCCATTAATAAAAATTATAAATTATAAATCGCACTACAAAATTTCAAGAGGATCGGTCCATAATTGAGCATAGTTCCCATATAAGATACACTGCAGAAAATCACTTTAAGCCAACAAATTTCATATAAATACCAAATGTTGAATTCAATTTGACATTAATAAGTTTTATGTAAGTATATAAACCATGGTATGAAGTTTAACAAGGATCGGTCAAAATATGTTCATAGTTTCTATATAAGGACCTCACCCGAAAATCAGTTAAATGAACTCATAAATGACTACACCTTTTTTATGTTAATTATTCACAAAGCAAAATTAAATATAAAGTAAAGAATTTCAAATTAAATAAATAGAAATACTAATCTTATCATCGACTAAGCTTCCAAATATATTTTAAAGTCTTCCAAATATTGTCGTACTACACTTAAAGTAAGAATTACTTGGCATTTTAAATACAATGGCTTCAAAAATGGCTATATTGGATTCGTATACTGAAAGTCTCAATAAACTGAAAATTAAATTTGTACTTTTGTTCTTAGGAATAATTTTTAAATCGCTGTATGTATTAAAGTAATAAAGATAAAACCATAAAACGTTGGTACTTGAAATTGGATATTAGTATCTTTAACATATATTATGTTGGGAATTATTTAATGGAAACTTTCAAATGATTAAATATTGGAAGGACTTTTTTGCAACTTTCATTTGGATTATTTTAACAAAAATTGATCCAATATAATGCCAAATTCTCCTCTTTCATTTGATGCCCATATATACCTATAATAGCAATTAGAATCCCTCAAAATTCCAAAGTCCTTTAAAAAGAAAAAACTGTGTAGTGGTGCGCCATTTTGAGACCCAACATCTTCGCTTTTGTGAGGTAAACACATTTCCTCATACAAACTTTAACTTGAATCTCCTGTACACATCCAATTAATCAATCCGAAATTTTATTCCTAAACAATTAACAATCTGTACTTCTGTGCATTAACACACTATCAAAATTAAGAAAAAAAAAACGCATAAGTAATTGAAGTTTTTGAGATAATCAGAGAAAAATAATATATTTTCCACCAGCAATTTTTTTTTAAATTTGTGGCGTAATTTTGTAAAACCCTTCCCCCACTTTTAAATAATTTTCATATAAATTGTTTTTGTTAAATTAAATCTCATAATATTTTTCAATTTTCTTCCTGAATTTTTATAGAATTTTGAAATGTATATGAAACATTTTGCCAAATTCCAATACAAACCAATTTTAATATCTTCCCAACAATCCAAAGGATTGATTTAAAATTTGAGAGTGATTTGAAATCAAATTTTTTTCTCAAGCAATAATAGACAATAATAACATTCTCAACAAAAAAGGGATTTTTTTTTTCTCACATTTTGATGCAGATTTGAATTAAGGTTTGAATTAACCTCTGATATCAAAGAAAAAACCGTAATTTTTTAAACGTTTGAAATATGATGACTCTGTGTTTGTTGGTTTAATATGAAATACCTCCCATTCCTATTAAATGTTTATATATAAAAAATCAATTAATTTTAACAAAAATTACTTTTAATAAACTTTTGCCTAGTCATTTAAATGTATTTAAAAAGTAATTAAAATATTTTATATGTTTCAATTAAATAATTTTCACAACCAATAACTTTTACACATAATTGACACCGTTTTACCAGCACTTAACCTCAATCAGTAAAAGCAACACCAACAACTTTTGGTATGTAATAACACCCTTCTCTCTTTACTACATTTCTAATACAAAATTTTACAAATTTAAATAAACTTTACTCACTCATACTTGAGTTTATGTTAATTATAAGTAGTCTACTCGTTTTACAAAGATAAAAATAAAAAAAAAACCTCATAAAATATAAAATAAGTTAAACCACAACACAAAAACAGCAGCAAGAACAAAGTATTTACATATATACATAACCGAAAAAGTCAGTCATTGCCATCCCTAAGACCTTTGCGGAATGAAGAAGTGAAGAAAATATTAAAACAGTGTAGAAGAACATAACACCAAAGCGGTGGTAAACAGTAGTCTTAGAAGTGTATTGGTAATGGTTTCATTTCAATTAGACCCGATTTGATTTCACACTTAACGATTTTCGCACTTAATTAGAAATGAATACTGATACACACCGACATCCAACACTAAAAATCAACCCAACCACCCTTTAGTCACCCTTAAGAATGATTTGATTAAAATTGAAGATGAATTTTAATTAAAATCCTTTTTTCATTTTTCACTTCTACACAATCGTCTGTTTTTATTTAGTGTAAAAACTTTGTGCTGGTTGCATGGAAGAGGGGTGGGGGGTTAATGTACCACAATAATGTAAACTGGGTATGAATAAAGTCCTGATATTGTGCTTTGCTTGTTTTACTCGTTTTTATCCGTTTATATATTTTTTCTTTATTTCCATTATAATCTTTGCTAAGGCCTAAAGCCGAATTGTATTGTTACATTTTGTGTAATAATAAAGCTGCTCCATTCGAGGAGTGTAATGATTAATATAAAAAGTAAGGAATTGTTGGCTGGTAAATAATATTATAAATGATATTAAAGATTACTGACATACACTCGAAAATTAATTGTTAATGAGAGCATGCACTCAAAAAATAAATTGAGTATTCCGTACTTAAATCAATCGGGAGCGGTGTCAAAAGTATGGTAAGTACGGATTTCCTTGAACCAAATGCGAAATACGTGATTCAAAAATGATTAAAAATTCTCAATTTTAGACCTACTTTTGATTGAATTAATCTCAAATTATACTTATTTTTAGAAATCTTGGCTTGATTTAAGCCTAAGTCCATACTTAAAGTGAGGATTAATAGGATTGATTTCAGAACAGTCGGATCACAGTTAATGCCAAAATGCACTTGATTTAAGAAATATATCAATCAATCCCAATTTGAACTAGAGAATAAAGAATATTGAATTACGAATTATAATCATGAAAAAAAAAATAATATATAAAAAATTTATGTTGAATTTAATCTTTATTCACCTTACTCGAAACATGATTTCTTTTAAAATCGTCCTTCATCCGATTTCCAACTTCGAAGTCGACCGAAATGGTATCCTCATCGACGTAAAACCACATTTTGAAATTAAGAAATTGAAATAAGTAAAATAAATTATTTTCAGACAGATTTACCTCTACCTACATGACAAAACATGCAATTGGAAAAAATTCTCAAAGAAAGCGGAATTAAATTTGCTTTACCATTCCCCCCTCTGTTAACACCATACTAATATAAAAAATGGCAAAGTAATTGTAAATATACATATATAAACAAGTAAATAGAAATTGTACTTAAATCAAGACATAATTTCTTAATCAGTGAAGACGTTGTTTTGAGAAACAGAAAGAATCTAAGAAAGAATTTTTTTCTGCGTATTTTGAAAAAATGTACATTCATTCCTAATACATAAATTATTTTTGAAAATAAGTTTTTATACTAAGTATAGTTTATTATTATTTATTGTTAATTTATTTAGTTACAATTATGTTAATAAATAAATTATAAATTGTACGAAGAACGTAAAGTTATTTTCAAAATACTTTATGTATGCCACATGCCTCAATTTTTTTTAAACAACTCTAATTTTCACTTACTTTTTAAATAATCAAAAGCAACTTCTCGTCATTTGAAGATAACGCTTCGATAAAAGTTAATTTCACTTGTTGGTCACATATTTATAAAAAATAAACATCATTTAAAGAATTAAAAACAAATGCCAAAGTATTTAAACGATGCATAATAAGAGGCTAATGAAAATTACATGACGAAACTTAAAAGCAATCGATAGACAAATGGAGAGAGATACACACATAAATATAAAATTTTTCCTCTTAATTCAAGTAAAATTAGACTTAATTCCAATTTTAAGAATTAATTACTTGATTTAAGTACAATTTGCACTTAGTATTAGAATTTTCTTACTTAAATTAAGTACTTTCATTCTTAACTTTTAAATCAATAATGGTTTGTACTTTTTTTAAGTATACCTCAGTGCGAATCCTACTTAAATTTTTATGTACAATGGTTTTAGAATGCAATTCTTCTTTCTGTGTGAAAATATTATTAATTAAGAAATCAAAATTTAATACATAGTTCTTACGAAAGTTGACCTTAATAAAAGGGTATTCGAAAGTAGGGTTTGTTATGGAGTTTTTCTGTTGAAAGATGATCAAGAAGTAGGTCTTGGTGAAATTATGGGCAGATTTCAACCTATTTCAATAGTGTTCAATGCTTACAAGGGCGGCGGAAATACGCAAGTAAAATATTTATTTAATTTTAATTTTTGTTGAACTTTTTCTGAGAATTAGAATTATTTTTAAATTTAAATATTCTTCTCGCTCTCTCTAATTTCATTGAAGATATCCTTTTTCTTTTACCGATAACTTGGCTGCTGTTAATATTTACTATTTTAGAATATTACAGATCATTTCATATATTACATATAGTTATAAGACAAACTTTATTCTCTAAATTTATATAATTTGTTAAATAAACCCTTGATATAATGATAATAAAAAATAGGAATTTACCCTCAAATTTTTCTGGGTGTGAAATAATTTTGTTTTTTATTTATTGTGTGCTTAAAGATATTTTCCAAATGTAGTCTGAAGTTAAAAAATTAATTTCGTAATTAGTTCGCAAACACTACAAAAGCATCTCTCTAACATTTCATTAGACGATTGACTTGGAACTATTCTTAGAACTTAAAAAGAAATATATCGAAGCAATTCCACTACTCCACTATATTTTACTTACAAAATATGAATTATAAACCAATTACATGGAAATTAAAATAAATACATATTGTATATAACTAAACCTGCAGTCAAATTGAGCATAAATTTTAAAAATATACACAAAAGTTCATTAATTTTTGAACGATTTCTAAAGATTTTTTTTTGTATTTTTATTATCCTTTTTTAAAGGTGGTTTTAGTATATAATACTTTTTTATAATCAATTTTTATTTCTTTAATTTCTTTAAACATTTAAATTTTGTTATTTATATATCTTTTGCCATATCCATTATTTATAATAATTTTTTTTTCCACTTCTCTATTTCTTGCATTCTGCTCTCATAAGTATGAATACTAATTTAGGCACTATTGTCAGTGATAACTCTTTTTTTGAACCTCATTTAAATATTGATCTAACAAACTTGATGAACTAAAACTTGAATGACGGAGGAAATATCCTCAAATGTTATTTGTCATCCAGGTTATGTTATTTGCAGGAATGATCGTTTGGGTACAATTGATGATGGCATTGCTCTTTACTTATCCAGAAATAATAAATTTAAGATTATTCTAAGAAATATTAAAAGTAGCATTAATAAGAAAGGTAATATAACTCATGTTTCTAAATTTTTGTTCATTGAATTGCCGTTTTCAGATCGTAAGATTTTTGTTAGGGTTGTAATTATAGGTGATTTTGATAATAACATGTTTAACACTATGAAGCAGTTAATGTAAAGGAAATGTGTAATAGATTAAATATAATATGTCATCATAATTACTTACCTACTCATCTTAGCGTACGATATGGTTCAATGTCTTTAATCGATTATTTCCTTTTGACTCCCTAAATGAAAATTCTTCAATCTATTTAAGTTCAAATACCAGGAACTTCCTGTCATACATTTATTTATGCTAGTTTAGATATTAATATAATTCCAAATATTGCATTTTTGGGATTTTTTGATTGTAATAATATTAATTTTTCTCTTTTAGAGTATATTACTAAATCTTGCAATTTTGAAAGTACCCAGCAAAAACTTTTTGGTTTTCGGTAATAACAACTACTTATTAAAGTAGTTTCTTGGTAATGAGGCGTAATTATTATTTGCCTACTCTGTATTACATTAATAAGTACTCAATAGTATAATAGCACAGTAATACTGCAATCACATGGATGAGTTGGCTAGAGCGCCGGATTAACAACCAGAAGGTTGTTGTTTCAACCCCATTCTGAAGCTGTTAGTTTTTTATAACAAAATGTCTAAAAAGATATTTTGAACTAAATAGAGTTTTTTTAGTCAGTAAAAACGAATGTTTAGTATGTGTCCAACTTCGAGTCTCACTGACGGCAAAATTTTTTTGTTTTTTTTTATTTTTGTTTTCGTTTAGGTACATATTTTTGAGTACCCCTAGAGTCAAAAAATAACTACATGAATTTGTGGACAAGTCGAACAAAAATAACTAGTTATTCAGGCAAAAAATAAGCAGTTTATTTTTGTTTCCAATTATAAGTGCTAGCTTACCAGGAAAGCAAAGTTTTTGCTGGGTATTTATAACATTCCTCATGTTTATGCTATATTCTGATGCATATAGCATAAACATGAGTGCCCCCTAAACAACATAGAGTTTGTGGTTTTTATGATAACTCATGGTTTAATTCCCCTGACATCAGAAATAATTTATCAATAAGAAATGCTTCTTATCGGTTCTATTTAAAGAATAAAGCAGACCAGAATTGGAAACAATTTTGTCGAGTGAGAAATCACGCGAAGTCTATTATTCGTAATGCTAAACGGAGGGCACATGCTGATTTATTTAGCAACAAAAACTCTGATCAAATTTAGAGTAGACTCCGTGTTAATGGTATAGGCAAGATTGTTACTGATGTAGGTACTTTTAGTGTTAATGATTTAAATTATTACTTTTCCTCCAATCAAGGTAATAATTCATACACAGATTTTGGGTAAACTAATTTTGCGGATCATGCCAAATTTTCTTATCGTACTGTTGTTGTCGTTTCGTACATGTTGACCTTAATGAAATTATAACTGCTTTAGAATCAATAAAGTCTAACGCTGTTGATTGTGATCGTCTTTTCATTAAATTTTTGAAATTAGTGTTTCCTTTTATTGGGAATTATATACTATATTTTGTAAATAGTATCATTACTACTTCTACGTTTCCTTTGGGTTGGAAAACTGGAAAAGTGATCCCTATTAAGAAAGTTGGATAATCTAATATAATAGCTAATATAATGTCTAATAGTTATACATAAATTGGTGGAAATTTTGTTTAAAAATCAGCTATTGAGTTATATAGATAAAATTGTATTTTTCAGTGATGCGCAATGTGATTTTAGATATGGTAGAAACACAACATTCCTATTTTTAGGTTTAACTGATACTATACAACGTTCTTTAAGTAGAAAAATTTTAATGTCTTTTTATGAGTGGACTCTACCAAAACGTTTGATAAAGTTAACTATAATATCTTAATTTGTAAACTTAACCAAAATCTAGGTGTTTCTTCATCGTCTTGTAGGCTTATATTCACATATCTTAGCAGTCTTATTTATCAATATGTATCTAATGATGAGAAAATTTCAACTATTTTACCTGTTACAAGTGGTGTGCGCCAAGGTTCCATACTTGGACCTTTATTGCTTAACATTTATCTTAATGATATTTTTTCAAACTTAATACGTCTTGCATTTCATTTGCTTATGCAGTTGATTTACTTTTTTTATTTTGTGGTGAAAGGCAATTCGTAGAATTAATGCAACAGATGATTAACTACGTTGTTTCCAATATTAGTAATTGGATGTAGAAGAATAAATTAATTGTAAATTTTAATCTTTTTTTAAACTAAAACCATGCTTTTTGACTCTCCATTGGTTAAATTGGCTTTTGACAATGAAGGTGCTGAAATTGAGTTTGTTGACCATTATCAAATATCAGGGTTTGTGGTTAGATAATAGCCTTAATTTTGAAAGACACATAAATTTTGTAATATCCAGATTAAACTAAAAATTACGTAAAATCGATAATGTTAATTTATTATATTGTTTAAAATAGTTATTCGTTATCTCTACTGTTTACGACGACATAGTCATGTTTCTGCATTTGTTTGTAGGTTTTTATGATGTTCTTTTTTGAAGTATCAGAAATCCAGACTGTTGTTCTGTTTTTATAATATTTATACCTCTGACAATATTTTGTATTTGAAATCATTTTTTTTTTTTTTATACCCCACACCACCACAGGTGGTTGGGGTATTATGCGTTTGTGCTGATTTTTGTAACGCACAGAAAAAGTCATCCAACACCCACCTTAAAGTATACCAATCGGTTCAGAATCACTTTTTGAATCGATCTAATGATGTCCGTCTGTCCGTCTGGCTGACTGGACGGCTGGTTGGCTGGCTGTCAATGTAAACCTTTTGCACAAAGTCGCAATTTTGAAGATAATGAAATTTAGCACATAGGACTTTCATAACACAAGGACGAAGCCTATTGAAATTAGTGGTGATCGGTATATTAGTTCACCTAACCCCCATACAAATGTCCTCCCGGAATAGGGGTTTAACGATCATAAATGCATTATTTTAATGAAATTCAGTGTAAGGAAGTTCTGTGTAACTTTCAATCTTTGTACCAAATTTCATGAAGATCAGTCCATAATTGGCCATAGCTCGCATATAAAACAATCTTCCGAAAATCACATACAAATGTTAGTATCAGGTTTATATTCGACACAAATAAGTTTTATATAAGTAGAAATCATACTGACAAATTTTATGAGGATCGCTCCATAATTTACCATAGCTCCTATATATGCCCACTTTCGGAAATTATTCTAAACTGCATAAATTCACATAAATGTTAGTGTTACCATAATATTCTGTATTCATATATTTTATTTTACACTTAGTAAAAGTGTTGGTCCACAATTGTCCACATGTCTAATATAAGACTCCTGCACAATGGTGTGGGGTATCATATGATCGGGCTTGACCGACTATATCTTTCTTACTTGTTTTTCTTTCATTTAGTCTGTAAGACAGTAAGACTGGCACTTACCTTCATGTTCAAGTAGCTAGAATTTTTATATATATTTTTGTGATTTTTTTATGTCATTCTGTTCACTTTAGTTTCATCTATGGTATATATTTCAAAGTAAAATTCCATTTTTTCCATTTTATCAACGTTTTTTAATTCCTCTATCTTACACAACAAATATTTTTGAGTGCAAAAGCCTCTATCACAAATATAACATATATCATTTATGACCAATTTATACACACTAACATAAATCTGGCCAAAAAAATTAAATCAGTTTTTTAAATATACTACAATAAATATTCACTTTATATGGCGGCTGTACCCCTTGTAAACCTACTCTACCTATTTTGTAGTGAACGTTTTTCTATTGTGTAAAATTATGATTTTTATTATAAATTTATATATACATACACATATATGTATATAGTTTTTTTTTTTCATTTTATTAAAGTTATTTTTATTAAATGAAATATATTTTTTCTTTACTTGTATTAGTTAATCTAGAACAATATAAATACGGACAAAATTAATTTTTGTGCCTAATATCAAAATGATACATTTAACTTCCATATGTTTTTTTTTTTTTACAAACCATTGAATATAAACATGAAATGTTTATAAACATTGACTTTGTAATAATTTAGTAAGCAATTAACAATCGTGTGAATAGAAACACACGCGTTTCTTTAGAAGGATGATAGAAAAGTACATGTATCACGTAATAAATTTTAAATTTTTAGGAAATAAAATTGAAAAAAAAGGACCACAAAAATAAAATTTAAAAAAAGTGATAATTTCTTTATGAAATTGGAAAGAAATAATCATAGTTTAAGAACAATTTTCAGTGGGTCAGAATAGGTTGCCACGACGAATGCAAATACGTCGATATCACCTGTCATCGTGAATTAAGAAAAGAATCAATTTGACACTAAATTCTTCTCACCGAAATAAATTGGCAGGTAGAACAAGTTTACTCTTCCATTTTCCTGGAAATTTTGTGGCATACAGACGTATCAATCTTCTCGACTTTCATAAATTAAAAACTATCTCCCTAACCCCAATTACAAGTGTGATAGAAACTACATCGATTCTGGCATCAATCGTAATTATCTTCATAGCCTAAGAAAAGAAAATTATGCCATAAAATACCAGCAAAAAAGATCAATTATTTGCAAAAAATATTTATCAGAAAGATACTGTGTCAAAAGATTCTTTCGAGCAGTAGACCACTGAGCTACAAATTTAATTCTGCTTTACATTCCAAATTTTAGAAAAGGAAAGCACAACAAAAAAAACCTAAAAAACTTATAAAACTTCCTATACATTTAATTATCGTAAAAATGATTCTTTAAATAATTGTTCTAAGCAAAAAAAAAAATACATAACAGCAGTATTAAAATATTAAATCAATTAATCACAAATAAAAAAATCTAAATATTTAAAATTTTACAACAAGCGTTCAAGAATACAGTATAAACTTCTAATTTACCCTGACACAGTAACACCCTAAATCGAGAACGGAGAGGCCTCAACGTCCATTGTTGTGAATTTTTAGTGAGTGCATTTACATATTCTTTTTTTATCCACACAATTTTTTGTACATTCTTGCATACAAAAATATAACACTAAATATCTAATCAATGAATAAGATCCACATATAACTTTTACGTTTTTATAAAATCCATCGAAAAACCATGGAGTGTTTGATATTGTTGTTGCATTCTTTCTTATTCACTTATAAGTTGTGTAATCTTATATTTATATTTATTAGGTATCTAAAGTCTTGGTAACTTGATTGGTTTTGTAAAACAAGCAAAAAACAAAAACAAAAATATAACACTTTCCATAAACAAAAAGAGGAAATCAAACAAAGTGACAATTTTTTCTTATCAAACATTATGTTTTTTTTTTATTATTTATTTAAAGCAATTTCTAGTAAGCTATTATTGCTATACATATTTATACCCTACACCATTACAGTTGGTTGGGTTATTATGCGTTTGTGCTGATGCTTGTAACGCATAGAAAAACCAACATCCACCTTAAAGTATACCAATCGACTCAGAATTATTTTTTTCAATTAAATTTGACACATGATACAACGACGAAGCGTATTGAAATTGGTTGTGATCGGTCCGTTATTTCACCTAGAGTTTAAACACTCTAAAATGCCTTACAAGTAAGAATATTATAATGAAATTCAGTGCAAAGAAGTTCTGTATAAGTATCAATTTTTGTACCAAATTTTATGAAAATCGGTCCATAATTGACAATAGCTCCCATATAAACCCCTCTTCCAAAAATCTCTTTTACGTGTATAAATCGCATACGAATGTTAGTATCAAGTTAATATTCGACACAAATAAGTTTTATGTAAGTAGAAACAACCTTGCCAAATTTTATGAGAAGCGGTCCATAATTTACCATAGTTCCTATATAAACCCACTTCCAGGAATCGCCCTATAGTGCATAAAATCATTTAGATATTAGTATGAACGCATTATTCTGTATTCGTATATTTGTTATTTTACATTTAGTAAAATTAGCTACAGATGTAATATAAGTCCCCTTCACTAATTTTTATGCTCGTACGCAATGCTGTAGCGCATCATATGGTCAATCTTGACCAACTATTTCTTTCTCATTTTGTTTAAACCATTGTTATTTTTTATTTTTTTGATTTATAAAATGTTATCGAATTATTATTATTCATATTAAATTTTAGCTAATGTTAATATTTCTTTAAATAAAGACTCATTAATTAATTATATGTATTTATTTATGCAAAACAAAAGTAATGATCATTAAAACAAGAAGAAGAAGAATCATACCTATGATCTTAATTTAATTCTCTTTTCACCTTTTTCATCGTTGTACTACTGCTCATTACAACTCTGGAGTCACGTTTGATTAAATTTTTCCCTAATCGTGATAATTTTGGTAAAACGTTGCCGTAAACGGTTATGAAATTATATATTTTTTATATTAAAAGTTAAAAATCAGTTTCAAACTGTCAACAAAAATGTATCTGTAAATAGTACAATTATATATTAATTTTATTTTATTCCATTTTTATGGTATTACAGTTGGAAAATTTATAAAACGTTATGCATAATTTATAATTTTTTTTTATTTAATACATATTATTTATTTTTTTTTTTTTTTTTTTGTTTTTAATTGTTCTTATTTAAAATGTTTTCATTCATCAATCTTATTTTTGTTATTTATTTTTCGATATTTTTAATACAAATTTCTAATAAGATTTTTTATTTTCGCATCACGAAAAGCTTTAATTATTTATTTAGCACTTGTGTTGAATATTTTTTTATGTATAATCTCCAACAAATAATTTTATTCTAAATACTTTATAATATAATTTTGTTACAATTTGAATTTTGAAAATAAATTGCATTAAGCAACATGAATTGCTAAATTATTAAACAGTTTTCTATATGAATAAAGATGTAGGGTAAACAGTTTTAGGATTCTATGTAAAAATAAATTGTGCCTATAAAATCATGGTAAGGAAGGGTTTTGAGGCCAAGACTTTTAATACCATCTTAAAAAAAACCCAAATTCATGAATAATGGTAATATTTGATCATTTCATTGTTTTTCAATATCACAAAGATAGCATAGTTGGGGCTTTCTTTTGATACTATGACTAATAGTTCCTTATAGGTAATTTCAACTGTATCTTATATATATAATTATAAAATGTAATAAAAAGGAGCAGGAGTAGATAGGTCACGAAAAATAATTAAAAATAATGTTATGCATATTTTTTATTAGCAATGTTGGTTTATTATGCCGATAAAAAAGAATTCAGATGTTAATTGCATGAATATTCATTGGAAAAGATTAGAATTTTCAATACTTCTGGATCACAAGTTCAGAAACTTATTGACTTCTTTTGGTGTCGTTGTTTTTTTTTTTTTTTTTTAATAATAAAATTTAATAAAATTCGACATGAAAAAATTATAATATTTTAACTTAATAAATACTTAATCTTATGACAATAGCAATTCTAAAAGCATAGTTTTATGTAAAGTAAATTCAAAATTATATAAATAATAAAAATGTTAATTTTCATCAACAAAGTGCACGTAATAATGCCAATATTAATTTCTACATTTATAAATTATATTAGGAGAATATTTGATGATACTAGGTAAAAAAATCCAATTTTTTCATACAAATGGGCGAAAAAACTGATAAGATGAAGAACCCTCCATGAAAGAATTTGATCTACATTATGTTTATAAATAACTATTTCAATATATAAATATATAAATTTAGTATTATTTATATGTTTTACATACATTGTTAACACTATTCGGTTAATCGAATAATTTGTCATTAATCGGGTATTGACCGATAAACTTTTAAACTCGAATAATTGTTTGTCGAATTAACCGAACGTAATTTCAAAAAAATTGTAAAAGAAAATTTTTCTAATACTTCAAAACTAAGCTCTCCTGAAAAGTTGCGATTTACTAGATAGAGGGTATTGAATATAGACCCCCGACATTCTTCCTTTACTTCTCTTACATAAACATATAGTTGTTATAAATTTGTTTATTGTTTATTATTATTATTTTTATGTGGATTTTGTTAAGTGGTAAATTTGTCAACTATATATGACCCATTGGTCTGTGTAATGCTTTTCAAGAATTATAAATAAATAATATTAAAATAAATATAAAATAAATCTTAATGAGAACTTTCAAAAACTGTAAAAAAAATGGCAAGCGATTTAAACACTTCAAAACAGAGGAATCATACTTCGAAATAGCTCCATTCCTGAGGTCCGTAATATCCCCTTCCAAACTTAAACAGATATTCTTCTGCTACGGTTAATTAAAATTGAAAAGTACAGATTTATTTCCAAAATATTTTGATGCTTCCTCACTATGATTTTTAATGGTCCTGCTTACATGATAAAAATCTTTGTTTAGCCTGACCATTGCAATACATATAATATTTCCAAAATATTTTCAATCATATATACAGAAAAGTTATGAATAAAATATTTTTTAACAAATCATTATTTGCATTTAAATAAAATTTTATAAAAAAATTATTTGATTTTAACATAATGTTTCATTGTTTTTAAATTATATTAAAGTCAGTCAAGAATAAAAAGAATTTAAGAATTTAAGAATTTTAGTAAATTAAGAATTATAGTAAAATAAAAATTATAAAAATGTTGAAAGCAAAAAATATGAAATCCAATATTAGAAGACTACAGATTTTCATAACAATATTGAAATTTATCTTTCAGATGATTCGAAACTACAAATTTGCCTCACAAAATATGCAAGTAATATTCTTTTATTCCTTCAATTATCCAACGTACTTTCAAAAGATAATAAAGAGTTTTTTAGATCAGCGCTCATTTGCTGTATCTATAGATAACACGCTATCTAGTGATAGACAAATCCCTGCGGGTCTGCCGCAAGGATCGGTATTATCACCTACTCTTTATTCAATATATATTTCCGATTTTACTATTCGCAAGAATCAAGAAGTAGCTTTTTACGCTGACGACAGTGTTTTTATTTGCTGCGGTAAGGTGTCAAACGCAATAATCAAAAAAATGGAAGATAGTTTAAAATCTACCAATAAATACTTTGATAAATGGAAGATAAAAGTTAATGTTAGTAAAACACAAGCTATTGTATTTCCATACAATAGATCACAGAAACGCATTCCTATAAAACATTTATATTCTAGGGGAGTTTTTATTCCTCTGCAGGATAGTATCAAATATCTAGGCATTATCTTAGATAAAAAACTATCATTTAAACAACACATACAGTATATTTGTGATAAAGCCATTAAATGTGGCCGTGCACTTTACCCCTTACTTAGCAGAAGATCTAAACTTAATTTAAAAAAAGAAAATCCTTATTTACAAAATGTATATTCGACCAATTATGACCTACGGATGCCAAGTCTGGTTTAATAAAGCTGCTAAAACTTACACAAGAAAATTACAGATAATACAAAATAAAAATCTGAAAATAATTCATAACCTACACCCCAGATATTCTACTGATCTACTGCATAGAAATTTTAAGCATAAAATGTTTAATTCATTTGCAAGGGAACTGATTCTGTCATTTAATGAAAAATGCAGAACGTCTACATATGGAATAATAAGTAATTTGCTAAACAATCACTAAGACTCTTTTTTTTACTTAAAGAGTTATAATTGATGGTTGTTTTTAAAATTTCTTATAACGTTTAAGTTTGTACAAGGGTTTTTTTGACAACTTTTCCTTAACACTGTGATATTAGTAGTTTCCTTATTTAATTATTTAGCTGTTAATTGTTGTAATACTTTTAAGTAAATTCTCTTAACAATGTAATTATTTTATAAAGGTTTCAATAAAGTCAATAAAAATAAAAATAAAAAAAGAAAAATATTATTTTGTTATACTCTATCCATATTAACTTGTAAGTCAATTTAACAATTTTCACTTTTATATAAACTATTTTGCAAATAGTTTCTGATTGGTCGCTCAACATGTGGTCTAGTGGAATATTCTGGTACGAATACGCTTTGTGAAGCTGAAGCTGTATTTCAGATATGCAATATCGACATGTCTTCACTTTAGTTCGTGTGGCACCTAATTTCCTTCTTTTGGTTGAATACAAGTGTTTCTAAATAACTGGAAATTATTGCTTGATATACAGCCAAAGATTCTGCAAGCATTTTCTGCATTTTTTGAAACAATAAAGCCTCTAATTCCTATACATTAAGCTTTTTGGTTGGTCGGGATGCCTTTTAGTACATTTAAATGACACTTTTGGATCTTCTAACTATTCACGACAAGTTGTATCGGCTAAAGCAATACGTAATTAAACTTCGCGAAACGGGTACCTTCATAATTAAAGCTTGGAAAAACGATGTTGTTTACATATCAACAGAATAACACATACGGATTAAGAAAACTTGATGGCAATACGGCTTGGAACTTAGGGTTTTATGATATTCCTAATCTTTGAATGGTATATAATGTTGACTTAGAACTTTTTTAAGTTTTAGTAACGATTGAGTTTCTTTTTTAGATCGATTTAGTCCCTTACGTAGCTTGTAAAGAAGTGTCGAAGAATTGGCGGTCTTTTATGGTTTTGTTCTTAATTTATGTATATACATAAATATGTACGTATGTATATTTAAGCATATTTAATTGTATAAAACAACAACATTATAACTTATCTACATGCACTACATATTACCTTAGAATTTCTCTTATTTTGTGCAACCATCGAATCGAAATATCAAATTTACAAAAATATGTTACAACAAACATAAATCTTTAATCTGCATTGTTATATTGTTTTTCACAACTTATTTGTAAAAGACGTAATATTTTAATAATAAAAATATAAAAATTTAGCCAATATTGGTTAAAATAACTTCTATTAAATATTTTATTGTTTTAACATTAAGTATTGTTTGAAAATTTACCAAAAACTAAATATTATTTTTATTGTTTTATTTAAACAATTTATTGAATTTTTTAAAAATTTCCAAATATTCAAATTTATAAATAGTAAAAATATTTTAATAAAAAAAATATTATTTTTTTTAATAAAACATTTACGAATTTTAATGTTTGATTTTACTAATTCAGTAATAGGTCCAATGGCAGTAAAAAATATAATTGATTTTATAAATTTAGTAATAGAAAATGGAATTAAATTTTTTCTGTGTAATGTGTTACAAAAGATAAATTTGTTTAGTACTTTTCTGATTTAAATTAATATTATTTTAATTCAACAAATTAATAAAAAGCAAATATTTTTACTTAACCAATACAAATATTAGTAATTCTTAACAATATATTATAAATAAACATAAATTAACAGTTTTAAAGTAATTATTTTTTATCACTATATAAAGAAAGTAGAAAAATCTCGACAATTTATATCTGATAAGTTTATGATGAAATATTTTTAAATCGAACGCCTGTTTGTTATCATTTTTTTCACTCGTGCGACCACTGATATAAAATATAGATTTATGATATTGATTCAGGGATGGAAAAGTTGATACTATAGTATTTTTTTGATATTATTTAACATTCAGAAGTACCGAAGTACTCCCTCGAGTCATTTTTTACTGTAAATTTCAAAATTCTAATTAAAAATTTTTAAATGAAAATATATTTTTGGAGATATATAATTTTCGAATAGAAACCTATGTTTTTCTTAATATCTTTGATTTAAATTTATAATTGGTGTTCAGAAATAATAATTAAATTGTAATGTCCTCTATCACTACATGCAGTGAAAACACACGGTTGTTATAGTTATTATTCATAGATTTTAATAAATAATAATGTGTTCATGATAAAAACGTTTCTGTTTAAATTTAATAATTTAATGGTTAACCTTAATCAAAATTTTAATATGGTTGACAACAATAATATTATATTTGGAGAATATTTTTATCAGAAATAGAATTTTATAAACATGCAAAAATTTAATTATTTCTATAATCATTAAATGAAGCATGGACTCGTATAAACCATAAAGAAAATTTTACAAGAGACCATAGAAACTTTAAAAAATGATAAAACTTAATAGTTTTCTTACCTTTTTTCGATATTTGGTAAGAAGCATCTATCTATATGTAAAGTACCACTTAAAAATTCGGATCAGAACATAACAAATTTTACGGTTTAGAAATAGCTTAAATTGGAATAAGGGCTTATATCAATATGTTTTTATAGAACAATAGTAGTAGTTGATGTTTTCAAATTCTTTATATTGATCAGGATTTCATTGAAATTCGGACCAAGTGGGCTTAAGCATGAATCAGTATACCAAAATTTCCACGACGATCAGTAGAAAACTGAACATGTCTCCCATATAAGCCCTTTTCCCGAAAATCACTTTAAACTGCATAAGTCTTATACAAATGTTAGCATAACGGTAATATTTGGCGAAAATAAGTTTAATATGAATAAAAAATCTAGGGTATAGTTTTTTTTTAATCGCACAGAAAGTGAAATTGAGAAAATGGCGATTAATTAATAATTAATATTTTGAAAAAATAATTTATTCTAGATAAAAATAGATAAAATGATGCATCATTATCTGTCAAGTTCACAGATTTTTTACACTTTCTAATCGCAGTGATAAAAACTGAAAATTTAGGTTTTTCAAGTTTATGTTTTTGCATTTTATTTCATAAAATGTACTTTTTTTACAATGGAATTGTTAAGCATGGCTATTTAGAAATATATTTACGTATTCTTTGTTAAAGCTTTTGTTTATTTTTTTTTTTTCAAATCGCTAAAAAAAATGACATTTTTTACTTTTATATAGAAATTTAAAAAGTTTTTAGACGAACTTGGATGAAAATAAAAATTTTGTATTTTTACGTAATATATGTATGTAGCATGAATTTCCAGAAAAATATTCTGCGGATTTTTTGAGATTTGAAAGAAAGGAAAAAATATTTCTCCTAGATTATAGTCACCAAAACTATATTTTTCTCTGCATATGATTAAATTCTGGTTCTTCGACTTCCCAAAAAATTAGGCACGTAATTACAAAAAATTCAAATAAGTTTATAGGACAAACAAACTACTTTATAGAACATTAGAGTTATACGTTTAATACATAAAATTGTAAAAGTTAAAATGTATGTATTTACAATTATTACTAAAAACATAAGTTTCTACATAAAAAAAGGTCTATAAAACAATTTATCAAAGATAAAAACTATTACAATTGCATTTTTAATTGTATAAATTATTCAAATGATCAAAATTCAAATGTTCTAATATTTTTTAACTAAAAATAAAACAATTTATCAGCATTCATTCTTTATTTATTTATTTTTTTTTTTTTTTTTAATCAAATATAAATGAAAATAAGTGATAATTTGAATAACTGAATCTACATTTTTTTAATAGGTAAGATTTCAATTAATAAAATAATTGGATATGTTTTATTCGTGGTTGGAATTGGATTTTAGATTTTTTTTATGTTAAATTTGAATTTAATTTGTTAGAATACTTCGATTTTGAATAATTTATTTAATAATAAAAATATTTGAAATCATTTTAAAATTCCGAGTAATAATTTAATTGAAATATTTTTTCTGTGTATATTCTGCAATTCAAATTGAAGTGAAAATGTTCCGAATTACAAAGACATCAGATAATGAATTATATTTTAACAAAACTAAAGCTGAAGAGCTCGGTTTTAAGGAATTTACCTTGTGCGACTTTTTTCTCCGTGAGTTTATTTCAATAACAGGGCCACATTTTATTAAGATCTTTATACTCGTACTTTACTATAATATCTAACCTGAATAAAATCATTTAATTAATTAGTATCGCATTTAGTCTTTAGTTTTACATATACAAATAACATTCTTCAAGTTTTGCACTGAATAAAAAATAAATAAATAACTGTCAAAATTTTATTTTTAGTGCTCTGAGGGTGAAGAAATTACTATTTGAAATTCATTTTGATATTGAAAAATATTTTCATTTTCCATCCCTGTATTGATTACTACTTTTTACGTAGGCAATTTTAGTTTATTACGAATACTGTTATTGCAATACTACTTGAAAATATTCCTATAAAAACCCAACTGATATTAGTAAATTAATTTATTAATTTTCATATTATCAGATAATTTTGTGTACACATGTATTATTTATACAGATTTTCTAAACCAAAAAAAGTAAAAGTATTAGATTTTATTTTAAATCATACGATATAATAATATATAAATGTATACTTTGTAACTATAATAGATACAAAATAATTTTTGTTAAACGATCCTTCTACCTTATATAACAATGATGATGAAATTTCAAATATTATAAAATTATAAGTTTTCTAAAACTCAGATCACGAATATCAAAACTAAAAATTTCTAGATGGTAAAATCAATATGGCAGCCAAAGATTTGTAAATACCAATTAATTTAACCTCTTTTAATATTTATGGCAGTTCTCAGTGGACATAATAGTAAATATTAGAATCAGAGGTCATTAAAATTTAAACTTATTTCAGAAAACTTAATTCTCAATTACTCACCGCGGCGATCTTATATTTACTATATACTATACTATTTGGTATCGCTAATTGTGCCTATAATATTAAATGTTTTTAAGTTTTCAATGAATCTCAAGCTAGAAAGATACCATTATTGTGTTGCGGCACATATGAAATGTATTTCATTCTACAGGAGTCAAATTGTGGTCAACAAAACCAAAACTACGTTCATTTATAAAACTTTCTAAGAAATTAGCGTTTTTGGAATTTTTTGGTTTGTAACATGTTCGAGTTTTCTGATTCGTACCATATTGGAAGTTTCTAGTTTGTAGTTTCTATTTATTTAGATTTGATTGAAATCTCTGAATTGTGATTTGTTTTAATTATCTAAGAGAGTTCACTCACTACAAGAAAGCTTTTTGTTAACTTGTTTATGTGTTAGTAAGAAACTTGTGTTATATGGTCTGTGAATTGTAGGCTGTCATAGGGTTCTTAAAGTTATTAGAAGATTGTAGAAGTTAGATGTCAATAGTAGATAGGCGGATGTAGTCAAGTTGCAGTTAAGTAGTAAAGTTGCCTTTGTTTGATAGTCAGTGCAGTTCATTTCTGTGTATTTCAAGGCGAAAATAAAGAGATATATATTAATTTTGAATTTTCAAAATGTTAGCTAATCCAATTTCATTTTTGATAACGTCACAACAATTATTTCATTTTTAATATTTATGTATCCAAATACACTGAAATTAAAAAAAAAATATTTATGTAGTGTATTGATTTTGAACGTTCTTGTTAAAGTCAAGAAATGTTTAATGATTAAAAATCTCGAAAAATCATGATTAATGTTAGACATAGTTTGTAATATTTCGAAAAAAAAGTCTTTGAATATCAATATCGATTTAAAAAATAGAGTTTTTAAGACCTTGCTGCTACATATAATAATTTTCCTCTTTTCATTCCTTAAGAATTTGTGATTTTAGTTTGATTAGCGATATTTCTATTACTTTAAAATTCAAACTAGTCCCTAAAATATCTTAACGTGCACCGGATCAAGGAAATAAAGAACTTTCATTTCACAACAATTTTGACGTTATTCATATATCGCGGCATATATCTAAAAGCATAACGAAACATTTATCTCACAGTATAATTTTTTATTAATAAGTAAATTTGCGATTACCTTTATCAATAATTTACACTTACGGACATTCTAACACGAAGCACAAATACTCCTCACCACTCGAATAGCCCACATAACATAATCTAACTTGAAGTCTTAATATCTTATGAACCGAGCCACTTAGATAAATTATTTTTTCGCCAAAATTATTATATTTTGTTATGAATTCAATGTTATTAGCATAGATCAATAAGTAGATATTTATGTGAGAGAAAAAAACCCTGATTTAATTCTCAAAAATCAAATTCATTCAACAACAAAATATATGTAGTCACATATATATTATTTTTATGTTTTGAAAAAATGAATAATTTGTTTGAAAATTTAGTTCGAAGTGCCTCCCACATGAACTTCTAGTTGTATTCTATGGTTATTAGTAATCCCTAAGGGTTGATTTTATGATTTGTTTTGTAAGTTTAGCGAAAAATAATACCATGAAATTTGCGCTACTTTAATAGTAAAATTGTTAACTTTCTCAATGTTTTAAACACGGAAGGTAACAAAATTAAATATTCAGCGATATGACTTTTAATATCACAAAAAGCAAGCAAGATGAACTGCAATCGAAAATTTATTTTATAATTTTGGTCATATGTGTAAAAAAATATTAAGGAGCGTACTATGCGATTGTCGTTCTATGCATATAGACGAATTTTTTTAAGAAAAGTAGCTCACTCATAAGCAACATAGATAAGATGAGATAAAAAAGCAGGAGTCAGTGCAAACTCGGCCACCTACTGGCATATTAATTCCAAAAGTTCAGTACCTAAAAACGATGAACATACATATAGAGAAAGTCGTCAAACTACTGCCCCACAAGACGTAACACCACTGCTTTTGTAGCTCTCACTTAGCATGGAATACTAAGACGGATCGAGTTATTTTCTAAGATGAGAAAAATTTAATTTGGCAGTCATCGACGCACAATTCCTCATTTTGCTTAAAACCGTGCCAAAAATCGAAAATTTGACAGAAGAACTTGATAAAAGAAATGATTGGATCTAATAAAGGACTTGTCACAAATTAACAATCTAACAAACAAAATTGAATTGTTAAATATTGTTATCTTTACTGCAGTTCAAAGTTAAAAATTTTTGGAAATTTATAATTTCTGTACGAGGATTATATCCATATGAATTATGCAGTCATTCTTCTTTTATATAATTTAAAAATTAAGTTCATTTCAAATAAACTATTATAGAAAAGTTTTCTTTTGGTATTTTTAAAAGACACTGTATTCAGGTAATTTTTCCAAATTCAATGGAACAGAACCAAGAAATTTACAGTTTGTTGCGGGAAATAATACAAGTGAGACTTTAACTAGATAGTACTCTACTCTAATTTAATAAAATTTGCCTTCCCCTAGTTGCCGACCTGGGTCGCAATAAAACCGACAATATATATTAAAGGGCACCTCATGACATTTTCCGTTAAAAAGATAGTAACATTTACACTAATGAAGAAATTTTGAAAATTTAAATAATGTTTAAAATAGAAGTCTTTAAACTTTAAAATGAGTCCTAATACGTTGGGGTAGGACCATAACGCGCCTTAAGTTTTATTAAATATTATACACAATATTGTCGTCAATAAAACTTCATTATGTTTATAAATTTGCTTCCTACCAGCTTGAAAATCGGTTGATATATTAGATTTTACCTTTAAACTGTTTATTATACTATATTAATATTAATTAAAATTATTTAAACCGCAAAAACTTAATAGCAAAAACCCGTAGTTTTCTTTATGGTTGTCGGTATAGGGAATCTATGGTTAATTATGGACCGATTGTCATAAAGCTCGGTGCCGTGTTTTCTAATTATATAAAACTTATTTGTATAAAATATTATCTTGATATGTACTAACAATTTTATGATGCTTACCTACGTATGAGTGATTTTCGCAAGTGAGCCCTATATGGGAGCTATGGTCAATAATGGACCAATGTTCACAAAATGTGCTAATATATTTTCTTCTTATATAAAACTTATTTCTGTAAAATATTTTCTGATATTAACATTTATATGAAATTTATGATTTCTGGAAGCTATAGTCAATTTTGGTCTGATCTTCATCAAATTTGATAGACATCAAATTTTTTCATATTTACGACATTTATAAGCTTAAAACGTATTGCAGGAGGATATTTATATGGGAACTAGATGAAATAATAGATCGATATTAATCAATTTCAACAGCCTATATATTTGTGCAAAAATAATTAGTCGTGCCAAACTTCATTAAGATATCTTGACATTTAGATGTCAGAATAAAAGATATTTCGAAAATCTGTATTTTGATGCACAAATATACAATTTAATGCAAATAAAACGTATAAAATTTATATTCAACAAAATATTAAACTTTGATATAAAAATTTAGAGACCCTTGTGGGTCTAGAATTGACCATGGTACTTATTGCACATCCTAAAGTGTCTTCTTCAAAATGCTTTTTAAATTTTGAAAATATCTGTATTAGTTCAAATGTTAAGATGAATGTAAGTCAAAAATGAGCCACTGTGCAACGGTTACAAATATTATCTTGCAATCTTTAAAAAAGGAACAATATAATTTTACAATTGTTGTAATCAGTTAATTTACATTAAAAGTTTTATAAAATAAAACATTAGAGACATAACAATTATTCTAATAACTCTTATTTCGACAAAATCTTAATATATTTCAGTTTTTCAGTTATATATAATTAATATTTAAGCCTCAGTTGGAAGATTCGTAACGCAGGCACTTGCGGGAAAATCTAATTGAAACAAATATTTACGTAATTACGTATTGTAGGTATAACAGATTGAGTCAGCGGACACGTTAAAGCACGCTACGAATCTACTAACTGATACTTTACTTTGTATGAAGGCTTAGACTGCCCTTAAAAGTACCCGTCGTATTTTCATCTCAATTATAAAACTGATAAGAAAATTAAAAAGTATCATTTTTATCCCTTAAACGTTCTTGTATCTAAAAAATAGCATAAACGTATTTAATACATTTTGGTAAATAAAAATATATGACTAAAATTGTAGTTGGTGTAGGATTTACAAGTCTGCCTTTCTTTAAAAAACTTTTATTTAATTCCATTTAAAAATCGACCCACTCTTATTAGAAAACCCTTTACATTTAGCATATCTATTAGATACAAATATTTTGAACTGATAAATAATTTTTTTATTTATCTAATATTGATATTGATTTTTAAAAATTTAGTCATTTCAAATGTACAAGAAAACAAGGAAACTTGGAACAAATTTTTAAAATACGTTTATAATTATTTTTTCCATCTAAATTATGCAAAGAATGATTAAGTTTTTACAAATAAAGGTTTATTTTCGAATTCTTTTTTATCTGCAAATTTTCAATAATATTCAATTCATATAAAATTATCTCATTTTTAGTAAAAACCATAAATTGTCCGGTATTATTATTGTTCAGTGACGATAATAAATATACAAAGATTATTTTGCGTCTTATCAAATGCGTCTAAAATATAGAGATACAAAACAGTGATTTGTGATTGAAACAATGTCGATTCAACAATTTTTCAAATAAAAGTAACGTAAAAAGATAAGAAATTCTTTTAACTAACGATTGTTAAAAAAAAACACAACAGGTATAAAAAGCTGAAAACTTTTGAAAATAAAATAATACGACTATAGACGGTCTAAGGAAAACCTATACGGTAAACAACTTAAAACAAATATGTTTATTAAATTTGCCTTAAGTGTGCTGTTTTGCAGCATTGCTTTTGCCGCTGCCAATGATTCCTATGAAGGGTAAGTTAAACAAAGGAGTTTCAAGTAACATAAGTAAGAAAAATTTAATTTTATTTTCTAGCTACAAAATCTATGACATTAATACCAAGAATGTCTTCGAAAAGGAATTAACATATCGTTTGTCTACAAATGACGCCTATGACTTCTTTATTTTACCCAAAACTTTGGAAGACGCAGCCCGTGTCATGGTCCAACCAGAAGATCAAATTGAATTTGAAAATATTTTAAACAAATTTGGCATTGATTTCAATGTTGTCAATAAAAACGTGGGTGAAACCATTAAATTGGAACGTGCCCAAAATAATTTCTTGCGCACCGTTTTGGATACTTCTTCACGAATTAGTTTCTCTAGTTTCCAACGTTATGCTGACATTAGTGCTTATTTGGATGAACTGGCTAAATCATATCCCACGCGTGTTATAGTTAAATCTATTGGCAAAACCTATGAAAACCGTGATTTGAAGGCAATTACTATTAGCAATGGTGATGGTAGAAATAACAAAAAGGTTATTCTTATGGATGCCGGCATCCATGCACGTGAATGGATTGCTCCCGCTGGTGCCTTGTATGTTATTCACCAATTGGTGGAGAACTTCTCAGAAAATAGCCATTTGTTGAAGGACTACGATTGGGTTATTGTACCTTTGGCCAATCCTGATGGTTACGAATACTCTCACACCAAAAATCGTATGTGGCGTAAGACCCGCAAACCCTCTAGCGATAAATGTTATGGTACTGATGGCAACCGCAACTTTGGTTTCCACTGGGGTGAAGTTGGTGCCTCTAGCCTTTCGTGCTCTGATACTTTCAAGGGTACTAGTGCTTTCTCTGAACCCGAAACTCAAGTTTTACGTGATTTAATGCACTCTTTAACTGGTCGCGCCAAGATGTACTTGACTTTGCACTCTTTTGGCAATTACTTGTTGTATCCATGGGGTTATACTTCGTATGTTTTTTCTTATTTTTATTTGTTTTGGTTTTTTTATTTTTTATTTTAAATAAATTAATATGTTTATTATCGATTTTTGTAGTGAACTTCCCGCCACCTGGAAAGATTTTGATGAAGTTGCTCAAGCTGGTGCCGCCGCTATTAAATCAGCTACTGGTACCAAATACACTGTTGGATCTTCCACCAACGTTTTATATGCTGCTGCTGGTGGTAGTGATGATTATGCTTTTGCTGTTGCCAATATTCCCGTTGCCATCACTATGGAATTGCCTGCTGGCGGTAGTGGTTTCGACCCCAATCCTTCCCAAATAGAACCTTTCGTTTCCGAAACATGGATTGGCATTAAGGCTATGGCTGAAAAACTTATTTCTAAATTTTAATTTCACCAGTTATTGGTTAATTGTAAGGAGTAGAAAGAATAACATAAATTTGATATTATTTAATTAAAATTAGAAAATAGTTACATTAATTTAATATTTTAATATAATTGTAGAGTTTGAGTCGTACTATAATTGTTAACCCATTTAATCTCATTTTATTCGCTGAAGCACAACTGAATTATCGGAGTTTATTATGAAGTGTAAAAAGTTTGGATTTAATATAGACACTAGTCCACATAACTTGAAAAATAATTTGACTTAAATTTTTAATAAGTTCATTAATACAAAATATAAGTTATAAATAGATCGATATTTAATTTGAAAAATTTAAAAATAAGTATTTCCGTTATATATTTATGTACAGTTGAAATGTTTTAAAAAATTTCCAAAACTACACATGAGGGTTCAGTGGGGTTCAATAATTATGCTAGAATTCTTATCTACTATAACTGCGTAAATTGGACTAGCCGATTAGAAGAGGTTAATATATAATAATGTAAGAAATTATACACTGGAGACAAAAGGGGTTGAAGGTTAAATTTTAATTTTTTTTATCAACGACAATCTTCCAACTATATTTTTCTAAAATTTTGTCAATTTCTAACAAAAAAAAAAGTGATCTTACATTTTGGCGAAAATTCCCAATTATTCCAAAATTAAGTTTTAATTTTGTCCGATTTTTTTAAAAATTTCAAATTGTATTTTCTTATTATTTATCTGAATATGTATTAATAAACATAAAAGTTTTTCCCGAAATTCGAAGAATTCAAAATGCAGGGTCCTAACCTATGTATATGGCACATTGAACTAATACTTTATATACTCACCATCCGAAAAGTTGAGCCTATTTTGAGTTCATCATTACGTTTGTAACATATCAGGTATTCATTGTAATTCTAGTTCATATTTTTCCGCCGGATAATTTTAGAGAGATGAAATTTGGCGCAACAATTTACTATTAATCGAAAATATATCATCTACCAAATGCCAAAACTCCGTTAATCCGAAAATAGTTTTGGACAAAGATTTATTCTTTCGCAGTGGATCCAAGCATTTTTAAAATACTACAAGCCGTAAAAACGAAATAAAATCATATACGACAACGAAATTTCAAGAATAAATGTAAACTCGAAAGCCTAAAAAGGTCGTATAACGTCCTGAAATTCTTCATTAATATTACTATTTTATAAATGGATAAATTGATTAATTTGACGAAAAGTAATTATTCCTTCGATAAATTTTGGACCACTATAAAGTGAGGTCCTTTGAAAAATAATTGGTAATAACTCTAAATCTTCTAAACTTCGAACATCGATAGAGGGAGAAGATTTTTCAAAATTTGTTCCTGTATTATATAAGATTAGACGTTAAGAAAGAGTTTAAATACAATTTTAGGTGTAGGGTGTAAGTTCAAAATTTAGGAGTCTGTAAAAAATTTTGATTGTTGAATTCAGAACATTTTCGGATTTGATTGGATAGAACCGTAGCTTTTTAAGGTTTTTGCAAAATGTTAAGACAACTTACCAGTCAAATTAGTCACATGAGCCAATTTGGTATTTGGAACTGTAATATCCCAGCAAAAACTTCACGGTATTCGGTAATGGCAACTACTTATTTGTGTGGTTTCTTGGTAATTAGGCGCCATTATTGTTTGCCTACTCTATATTACATAAATAAGTACTCAATAGTATAATAGCAAGTAATACGTTGATCAGTTGGCTAGAACGATGGATTAACAACCAGAAGATTTTCGGTTCAACCCCAGTCTGACGTTAATTTTTGTTTTTAATGTCTTAAAAAGATATGTTAAAAGTCTTAAAAGATATACTGAAAAAGTTTTTATCCCTTAGTAAATTAAGTGTGAGATGATGTACTGAGTAAGACGTTAGTCTCTAGAAATGGATGGTTAATTTGTGTTCATATTCAAATCTCATTTACTGCAAATTTTTTCGCTGTTTTATTTATTTATGATACGCTACAGCATTGTGCATGTCCATCAAAATTCGTGGAGAGGTCTTATATTGGATATGTGGACAATTGTGGACCGATACTTTTACTAAGTGTAAAATAAAATATACGAATACAGAATATTACGTAAATACTAATATTTATATGAATTTATGCACTTTAGGGTGACTCCCGAAAATGGGATTATATGGGAGCTATGGTAAATTATGGAGCGATCCTCATAAAATTTGTCACTGTGATTTTTACTTATATCAAACTTATTTGTGTCGAATATAAACTCGGTACTTACATATGTATGTGATTTATACACGTTAAAGTGATTTTCGGAACAGGGTTTTATATGGGAGCTATAGTCAATTATTACCGATATTCATGAAATTTGACACAAATATTGAAACTCGAACAAAACTTCCTTACACCAAATTTCATTAAAATATTTCTACATTTAATGCATTTATGATCATTAAACCCCTATTCCAGGAGGACATTTGTATGGGGGCTAGGTGAAATAACGGACTGATCATAGGCTTCGCCCTACGTGCCGAATTTCATTGAATTATCTACAAAATTGCGACCTGTACTTTGCGCACAAAATTTATATGGACAGTCAGCCGTCTACCCAGACGAACGGACGGACATCGTTAGATCGGCTCAAAAAGTGTTTCTGAGTCGATTGGTATACTTTGAGGTGAGTGTTTTCTGTGCGTTACAAACATCAGCAAAAACGCGTAATATCCCAAACACCTATAGTAGTGTGGGGTATAAATAACTACATGAATTCAGGGTTGTCAGATTTTTTTGAGACTTTGTCGCTAAATCGTTAATCAAAAATTGGCAAATTTCAAATTTATTTGGTTCTTCAAAGAAAAAATTTAATTAATATTTATTAAGTTTAAATCCAACTTCAACAAAACCAATGATAATAGGTTAATTTGGAATTGAATAATAGGAATTGAATAAAAAATAAAATTATAATTTAAAATAGGGTGATTCCATGTCAATACGGACAGCAGTCCTAACTTCTAAACTAATTAATTGAAATTTTGCACAGGTATAGATAAGAGTTATATCAACATTATATAATTTTTTTTTAATTTTTTAAATACCGTTTTTGAAATATTGTGCTTTGATTGTTATATGTTCAATTTTGACCTTTGAGTTCTACGATGTATAGTTTATAATTTATTAGTAATTAAACAAGTACACCTTTGTGAAGTTTTGAGCTTTTTTCATTTTTTAAAACATCATATTTTGGACCAGGAAAGTTTATGATTTAAAAATACTTCCCATTAATGATTAGGGGAATTTTTAAAAGAGTTTTGTTTTTTCATATTTGTGGAATTCACAAGGTATGTTATCATGTCATATTGTAATAATGTTCTAAAATTTTACAATGGTTTAAAAATATTGTTATTGCTTTTCAAAAAAAAAAAATGCCTTAAAATAATATAACTTTATATGCTATGTTTATTGTGCTGTCATATTTAATCAGCAGAAACCTGTGCTGAACGGCTGAGCCGCTATATTTTTTTTAAGCCGTCGCCGTTGATTGTATAACTTTATTCGGCTGATATCCGAATTTAAGCTGCAGTTCCCAGTTTTTTCAACAAATCACTGGTGGGGTCAAATTAGATCGGCTAAGGACTCTGCTGTCTTTTTCCCCATTTTTGTTTGATTTTATACAAAGAAACAAATAACTTGAGTCTGCCATCACAATATCTAAAATGTACTTTTCGCACAAACTGGCTATTATTGTGGTTTTTTCGCTTATTTTTGAAATTACGAAGGAAATATTTATTTTTATAATTGTTTTACATCACCTGGTTTAAATTCAAAGTACCGCACTAAATTATGAGGGATTGTTCACAACAATCGTATTTTATCATGCTATTATTATAAAACATATGATTTTATAATACTATGGGAAACCCTTAATTATGTGAAAGATATAATTATAAAGATTTTAATTTCTGTGCTTTGAAAATATTTAAACCTACACAGAAAAAATTATTGCCTAAAATTGTTCAGTTAACACTATTATTTTGATTTATATACAAACCTTAATTAAAGAATTAATTGATTCAATCCTCTTTTTAAATTAATTAAAAATATTTTTAAAAATCAAGAAAAAATTAATATTGGTTTAAATCATTTTAAATCAGATATATAAAAGAAAAACACATTTCTGTTACCATCAGCAGATGCAAAATTTTCTGATCGATGTTCTTTTCCTTGAATAAAAGGAAGTGCAATTTAGGTGAGTTTGTTATTTATGATATTATCTTAGACCAATCTTTCATTTTATTATTTATTGATAAGTGTATCGTCGATTTTATCGGGTTGCTACTTTGGTGGAAAAAGACTGGATGAGATATAAGGAAATTAACTACATACACACTTGGAGAATAGCAATTACATTTCCCAATAGCTGAAGCTACATGCAAATTATCAAGTTGATTCCTGCGGTTTTAATATTCCCTTTGCCGTTTTCACTTTTTCATTTCAGATTTTGTATCACTCACACACAAGCACAGAACCGAATTGAGTGAGACCCTATCCTTAAAGGAACAACTGGTAATAAATATAGTATATATGTATGTATAAAAAGAAAAAGTGGAAATAAAATAAAAGAAAAAGTAAAAATCAAATAAAGAAAATATATACTATTTTTTATAACTTTCACATAAAATGAAGGGAATGTATAAGATTTTTATTTTATACGAAAGTCTTTAAATGCATATTCTGGTCCTAAAATTGAAAAAATATTCATGATTATTATAATTAAAAATAATTTTTGAGAATATATGTCTGAACGCCTGTCCGTTTGTATGTTGAAATGGACTTTTTGAAACCCATAGTCCAATAAACATATTTCTCTTTTATCACATATGTAAAATATGGTCTCGAAAATCTTGGTATTGAAATTCAACGAAATCCGTTTAGGAATTGTGGAGTTATAAACGATTTTCTAGAACAACCTCGAAAAATTTTTTTCGTCCAATTTTAATAATATTTTTTATTTCGCATACAGTAAAATATATGTTTTTCTATTTAAAAGTTGTGAGATTGAATAGTCTACAAGAGTCCCTGGGACTCCTCATGAATTTTTGGAAAATACTTAAAACAAGTAGTAAAATAAAAGTACAACAAGTTTTGCCATATTAAGTCACCTTAACACGTAAACGTAATTGAGAATTTGCGTTAAAGTGACAGGGTCTTATATGGTCATTTATGGACCGATCCTTTTGAAATTTGGCCGCATAAATAATACTTAAATGGGATTTATTTTTATTAACAGTTATGCTTATGCGGTCATGCATATATGAATTATAACGAAGAAGTAATTCCGGAAGGGGTTCCTGTATGGGTGGTATGGTCAATTATGGACCGTTCCTCATGAAATTTGGTAGTATAATTTTTGCTTTGATAAAACTTATCTGTGATGAATTTTATTTAAATATGGATATATATAAGATATTTATGAGCATTTGACTTATTTTCGAGAAAATTTTAATATGAAAGCTGAGTGAAATAATGATTAAATTTTGACTAATTTTATTGTGATAGATTATTAGCCTAAAACAGGCTCAAGTAACAAATTTTATGAAGTTACCTTTAAAACTGTGACCAACAGGTTAACAGAAAATATGATTTCTGATGCATGGACAGCCGGACGGACAGAAAAAATTGTTATATAAATTCAAAAAGTATTTTTTTCGTTGTACTAATTATTTAATTATTGCAACAAAATTAGAAGATACACCTTCCCTGAATTAAGCGTTATTTTTGGCGATTCTACCCCACTGTACAAAGGCTGGGTTATAATTTTAAAGAAAAAAAGTCAATTTTTGAAAATTTTGGAATAAAAAAGTGAGAGTTTATTGCTCTTAAAACAAATTTTTCTCTATTGTGCCAATATTTAATTGTAATTGAAAAATATTAACATTATCTGTCAAAAATATACTTAAAATCTAAATTTAAAATTTTTCAGGCCATTGTCTAAAGAAATTCTATACTTGAGTTAAAATGTTATATTTTAATAGCACTTAAAAGCTACAACTTTAGGAGATAATACTGTTAAGATTCATTGTACCCCATGCTATTAGCATGAATAATACTAAAATTATTTTAAACTTTAAACAATTACAAATTCAGTTAAATTTCAAGTTCACCAAATTAACCAAAACATTAAAAAAATTCCGTTAATGTTTATACTTAACTAAGTATTTAACTTCTAATAAATATTTCACAAATCAAAATTCATTGTCTTCTAATCATTGTAATAAATTAAAACAGCGATTGCTTTTTCTCTACCGGCAATAAAAGGCCAAAAATAGTGCAGGGTTTGTGTTATCATCACTTAACAAACTAAATCATTCTAAAAAGGGTAAAATAAAGTAAAGTACTTAAATGAACACTTAGAAATGTTACCACAAGTGACACACTTAACCAATGCTACATACTCAACACACTTGTAAAATGTAACCAATCAGTTAACCAATGCTACAAGTGCAAATAAAATCCAGCTTATCGCAAAACGGCAGGTTGTGTATATTAATTAAACCAATTCAATAGATAAAGCACAATTTTATCGAACGACTCAAGTGTATGTAGACTCAAGCGTAAAAAGTGCTTCAATTACAAAGGCTTTTTGTTACTTGTGCTTTCAAAATTTTTAGAAAATACTTTCATTTTTATTAGTAAACGAATAAATAATTAATGAGTACATAATCGTGTTAATAGTTGTTTATATGACAATTATTTTACCGGATACTTTTCAATGACTTTAAGACCCATAGCTTTAATGCCTACCCAGGTTTCTTTAACTAATTCATCAATCATTTCAACAGGTGGATCAAAACCTGTAGAGCCAGCTCCGGGTAATTCCATGGTAAATGATATAGGAAAACCAGCGTTAAATGCATAATCATCACTGGCACCAGCAGCCACATAGAGAACTATTGTGGAAGAACCCACAGTATAATTAGTGCCAGTCGCTTGATATATAGCCTCGGCTCCAGCCGTTGCTACCTCGTGTAAATCTGGCCAAGTATCGGGTAAAGCACTGAAATAATAATATTATAAATTGATTTTTCTAGGGAGGATTTCTTCTAAAGAAAATACAAATTTAATAAATTAACTTACGCAGTCCAACCCCAGGGATAAAGTATTAATTTTCCCTGGGAATGCAAAGTCAAATACATTTGACCTTTTTCACTAAATGTATGTATAAGATCCCTCACTACTATAGCTTCAGGCTCAGAAAATGCTTTGGGTCCAGCAAATGTATTTGAACAGGGATCCGATGAAGCTCCGTCTTCATTCCAATGAAAATCAAAATTACGATTAGGATCGGTACCATAACAGATACCACCCTGATGAAATAGAGGTTTACGAGTTTTACGCCACATACGTGTATCGGGTGATACTTGAGTGTATTCATAACCATCAGCATTTACCACAGGCAATATAACCCAATTGTAATCTTGCAAAAGTTCTTTATTTTCCTCATAATTCTCTACCAATTGTTCAATGGCATAAATAGCCGAGGCTGGTGAAATCCATTCACGAGCATGAAAGCCACCATCAACCAATATAACATTTTTATCATAACTTCCTTGACCATTCGTTATAGTGAGAGCTTTCAAAGGACGTCCTTCAAAAGAATAGCCCACGGTTTTGAGTATAACACGTTGAGGATAAGCTTGGGCTAAGTACTCAAGATAAGCATTAATTTCGCCATGACTGTAATAACGTTCGGTGCTTAAACGCCCTTGACCATTATATGGTTTGAGATTTTTAATCAAACGATTCACTTCGAAATTTCGGGTTAAAGTTTTACCAATATTTTCATCCAGTACTTTAAAGTTGCAATGATATTTAAGCAAAGTACTTTCAAACTCTTGCAAGATATGGGGTGAAACACCAACAGTTTCATAGTTAAAAAAATCATAATGATCCTCTTGTTTAAATATATTTTGCAAAATTTTTAAATCTTTTTCTTCCTTAGGCGCCAACTGGTACAATTTGTAACTATTTTAAAATCAGCAAATATCAAATATCCTTAAAATATTCTTCATACCTATCAAAGGACTACTTACCCTTCATAACTATTACCAGCTATTGACACAAATAAAATACTAGATATTACTAAAACTATTACTGATATTCGAATATTATGCATTTTTAAAATGCTATACTTTACTTCCGCACTGCCACAAACAAACTAAATTATTAAAATAATATTTTGCTTAAGAATTCTTCGCTAATAACTCATTTAGTATGTAAACAATTTATAAGTTTAATATAAATTAAATTATTGTTGCACAGTGGTTCAAAAACTTGTTTTTTAATTCTGTAACTTGTGAACCATTGGAAATATCTCGGCGAAGTGTTGTCGAGTTGATTTGGAAGATCACAGATTCTTAGCGGATCAGGGGTAGACTTCCAAAACTGGTTATCTCTGATATGCAATTTTTTTAAATGTCAAAAATTCGTTTATGATTATGACAAAAAAAAATTGGGTATAGATAGTCCTTGTAAACCCCTATAAAAAAATACGCTAAAATGTACAAATTATTTCTTTTAGTTTAAGATATATTTAGGTTGAAATAAATTTTTCATTCACTCATTAGCGTTGCTTTCTTAATTTTTTTTAACTTGACGGGCTCTATATTTGCCCAAAATTTTTTAAGCATTCCTCGGTTTTGTTACAAAATTATAAATAATATTTTGCAAGAATCACATATATATATATAGATTATTTAAAAATTTATATTATTTTAAAGTTGGAACTTTAAAAAAATTTCATATTTTTAGGTTTGTTTTAAAGGTTTTGGCCTATACAATTTTTTTAATGTCTTCAAAAGGAATCTTAATGTAAATGCATGTAAGGTAAACCCGAAGGCTCTTGGGGCCACAACCCCTATCCAAAATTTGTCAATTCTCCACCATTTTTTTATATTTATTTGTAAAATTCTCAAATCACAAATCTGGATCAAACTAAAAGTATGTCAATTAAATACCTTCATAAGTTGGGTAAATACACGAAAATTATTTCTTGATTTACGCCTCTTACAACGACAGTGGTTTGTGTGGGTATGTTTTAAATTTCCTGATTTTAAGGGAAGTCTATCTATATTGTCTCAAAATTTCATTTAATATTGAATCCAAATATTTATATTATTTCTAAAAAATATACTTAAAATTTAAAGTTTACAGGTCATGGTTTGATGAAATTTGACCGTATTTAATATATTTTCACAAATTCAGTGTTCCACGTTCTAACGTTTCCTATGATACCAAATGCTTTCATAAAGTATTTATATTTTGCTTGAAAAATAACAAAAACTTTTTCTTATTAGGTAATTTTTAATACTTTTTCCAAGTATTTTATGAAAGATGTAAAAAAAAACGTGAGGTGCTTTTTCATACGAAAGTATAAAAATTGCAAAAACTTGCAAGATTTATTGTTATTTTTTTTTTTTTTTTTTTTTTTTTTGTTCAGATATAAGCTATATATATAAGCATTTAGTATCTCAGAACTCGTATGATTGTGGAGGTTAACATCTAGTAGAAATGAATAAAATACGGTCAAATTTCTTTAGGCCACGACTTAAAAAATTTAAATATTATTTTATAGAAATAATGTTAATATTTGGATATTTCAAATGAAATTTTGACACAATATAGATAGACTTGACTTAAATTTACAGAATTAAAAACACCCACTGTTTCGTACCAAAATACCCATAATCCCAACCCGGAAAAAACGAGTTTTAAAAATTTACTTTTTCCATTCAAATGGTCACACTATCGTAATAAGAGGCTTCCGTGTATGTTTGGCCAACATATGGAGGTATTTAATTAACATAATTTTTGTTTGATCCCAGCTTTGCGATTGGAGAATTTTACGAACAAATTTAACAAAATTGTGGTAAATTGACAAAGTTTGTATAGGGGTTGTGGAGAGACGTTGCTCTAAGCGCCTTCGGATTTACTTTACACGCATCTAAATTAGGATTCGTTTTGAAAACATTACAAAAATTATATGGCCCAGATCAAATAAGAAGTTATAAGTAATAAAATATTACCACCTTTAAAAAAAAACCAATAAATATGAGACTTTTCTAAAGTTCCAAATTTAGATTAATATAACCTTTTATCTAATTTATATCCGACCAAATTTAAAAAAATAGGGCCAATATTGAGCCCGCCAAGCTAAAAAAAACCTAAAAATAAACGAGGCTAAAATTAATGAAAAATTTATTTCGACCTAAATATCTCTTAACCTTAAAGAGATAACATGCACATTTAAGCGTTTCTAAGCGATTTACAAGGACTATCTACATGTAATTTTTTTCTGTAAAATAATAAATGAATTTTTGGCGATTTCAAAAAGCAAAATGCATACTCGAGATGACCAAATTTGGGGGTCTACCCACTTTTCTTCTGACCCCCTAGGAATATGTGCTACTTCAAATCAACTAGAAAACACCTCGTCTCTGGCAGTGTGAAATTTTATTGAGATAATTTTTTTCTGTAAAATAATAAATGAATTTTTGGCGATTTCAAAAAGCAAAATGCATACTCGAGATGACCAAATTTGGGGGTCTACCCACTTTTCTTCTGACCCCCTAGGAATATGTGCTACTTCAAATCAACTAGAAAACACCTCGTCTCTGGCAGTGTGAAATTTTATTGAGATATTTCCAACGGTTCACAAGTTACAGAATTATTCACAAAAAAGCGTTTTGGAACCACTGTGTGTTATTGATATCTTATCAAAGAGTAATTATTATTTAATCTCTACAATTAAAAAGCAATTGAATATGATCTATATTTATTAAACGATAACATAGCTTAGCAGGTAATTAATTTGTCTATACAAAGTATTATATTCTACAACTGAGTAATATTTTTAGTTAGGATTATCAAATTGAGATAGCTTATTATTGACACAATATACCAATGCAAATATTTTTGAAATTTGAAATGCATTTAGGCTTAATAGCGAGTACCCATAACCGGTTCTAGGTTCACTGAATGATCTAAACTTTTATACTAAAGTTCAATATTTTTTTGAGTATTGTAACGACTTTTCCTAGCCACAAGAAATAATAAGACATTCTTTATCTAATACAAATTGTAATCTTCGGCTCTCTTCCTTCTCTCCTTCCTTCTCTCTTCCGTTCTTCCTCTGGTCCTTGCCAGCTCCGGATCCAGGTCCCACTGTTTAGCTGTAATTCACAGATGAGACTTGATACGTGTCGTAATTCAATAATCACTATGCGCGTTATTTAATAAAACCACTTAGTGATTAGTTAACTACTTAGTGGACCTGAACTAACAGTTACTATTCCGTAATTACAACGATTATTGTCTAACTACCGAATTATCGACTGCCTGATCTCTTTCGTCACTAGCTAATTCTGTTTTTAAGATTAGCGAATCACTAAACAAAATTATTCTTTTAATTATTGAAACTCTAAATCGTTTTGTGACTGGCAAACCACTAAACGATTATTTAACTACATTAGTTTTTAATACATTCAACTTTGTTTCGTGACTAAACAATCACTAAACGATTATTACTACTCCGTTTTCGTGACTAAAAAATCACTTAACGACTATTACTACTTCGTTTTGTGACAATCACTTAACGACTACTTCTACTATAGGAATTTTGTAGGTATCTCTATTTATATATATTTTCACTTACTTGATATTTCTCCTGTCCTCGATGTTGCTTTCGCTGTTGCTCTGATCAGACTGTCCCTTTAGAATTTCTGTCGTCCTTTTATACACAGTTCTCCTTTCTATTTTGTTGTTATAAACCCTTTTATTACAAATTTACTAATATAAGCTAATTATTATTGTATGATCTACTAGCTTGTAACAGTAAAAATATTTAGTCTATGCATTTTGCTATTATTCGCTAATCCTTTTGTTTACTAAAATTTGCATCCTAAGTTGTTGTTAGTGTTTGTCTATGAAAACTATTTATGTTGTTATTGAAGATCAATAGCAAAACACAACCACAGGGTGTAACACTAGTTTGTGTACAAACTATTCGTCACAGTATGAATTTTACATATTTTATTTCCATTAATTTGTATAGTTATATATTAAACATACATTTTAGAAATAAATATCTTTAACGCTAACAAGAAAATGTTAAGGAATATAATCATTATTTTTAATTTATTATGTAATTTTGCAGAGGTGATCCATGTAAAATTAAGCTATTTAAATTGGTTATTATTGACCTAATATTTTAGCTGACTCAGATACAAATACCCTCCCAAAATAGGGTTTTATGCTTATAAGTGTCTTAAATATAAAAATATTCTAATGAAATTTGGCACAAATAAGTTTTATATAAGCATTAATAATAACCGTCATTTCATGAAGATTGGTCCACAACTGACTATGAGGCCCACTTGCAGAGATCACTTTATCGAGCATAAAATTACATATAAATGTTAACATCATAAAATTATTTGACAAAAATAAGTTTTATATAAGTAAAAAATGCACTACCAAATTACCAAATTATCCATTATTGACCATAGCTACTATACGGGCTCAGATGTAGGTAAATATCATAATGTTATCATTATCAAAATTACATTTGACACAAATAAGTTTTATATAAGTAGAAAACACGGCACTGAGATTTATGAGGATCGAGATTTATGAAGATTAACGGCAAGAAAAATATGGGTTTTCGTTATTATATATTATAAAAGGTAACCAATTTGATACATGAACCAATTTTCAAGCTATTAAGAATATTATATAATAAGAATCCTGTATGATATTGAATTTTGAGTTTAAAAACTTTATGTGCCCTATGTTCCTATCCCAATGTATTACGAATCATTTCAAAGTCTTGTCTTGTGAATATTTTTTTAAGAAAATTCTTTTGTTAGTTCAAATGATATGACCTTTATAACAAATAATGTTTTAAAGTGTTCTTTAATATTACAAACTACCAATTTTTTAGTTCTGTTCCGTTGAATTTGGGAAATTACCAAATTATAGGGTCTTTTAAAAAGCGCGCCAAATGAACTTTTTATACCCTACACCACCAGTGACGGAATTCTCCTATCCCTTGCTCGCACCTCCCCCAGCTAGAATAGGCGAAAATGCAAACCTCAAGCACAAAACACCTCCTCAAAGGACAATAACTAGGCATTCTGCCTTACGTTAACAGGTTAACAGTTAAGGCCACCAACCGGAGATGAAACGTCCCAAACCAGCACCGACGACGATAAACCTTTAGTGAAGTAGCTAAAGATCACCTAGCAAGGGTTGTTATAGATCGCAATGTTAACGACGATGCCATTTCCCAACAGAGATGGGATTTGGTGAAGCAAGAACTTTTGGAAGTGTTCTGGAAGATCCTTAAAGATAATCCGGGACCTCCTCCTTAATGTGATGACATTGGTTGGTACCAAGGTCACGTGAAACTAGTGGCTCATCGTCTAAGCTAAAACTGAGTCTATCACCTAGGTCTAATGCCGTAATTCCAACCGAAGCCTCCAATCTTGAGGAAATCCTGAAAATCCTACATTGCTGCAACCCACAACTTCCAATGCATGACTGGAATGTTATAAAAGTTTCAACTTCTGAAGGATCACCTAGAAAGGCGATTGTTATTCTAAATCAGGACTCTTTGAATTTACTAAGGAAAAATAGGAAAAGGTCTAATAGTACGATCTTTCTCCGGATGTACCAAAGGCACAACAAAGGCAATCGCGCTGTGTAGTTATACAAAAGCATAGTAGTTTATAGTAAGGCTAATTCGGACGTCAACCTCCACCACTTAAAAGCAGTATCCGCTGCATTGTTTCTCCGGATCATGGCAAAAAGGAGGGGCTCATAATAGTCCAAGAACCATGGCTACAGCAGGATCGGGTTTGCGGACTAAACATGAAGGGCTATAAGCTATTCTTCACCTAAGGCACAGATTATATTAAAGTACTGTCTTATATCTTGACTAAAGCCTCTATTAATATCTTCTTATCTGATTTTAACGATGAAGATACAGTAATAACTGCTTGGATAACCTGGGAGGGAACTTCAAGCTCCATGAACTGAAGGGCGGTTATTAAAGCGATCAGCATCAACACGCTGATAATTATCTGTGCTGATGCCAACACACATCACATTGTATGGATTAGTAGTAACATCAACCCGAGAGCTGAGTGCCTATTTGACTTTATTCTTAGTAATTTAACAGGGGCTCAGAGCCTACCATTATTGTAGCGAACAGAAATGTGGTTCTTGATATTACGTTAGTAAGTGCTGAACACCCTAGTATGATTAGTGACAGGAAAGTCTCTACAATATCGGGGTTCGCGAACTTTCTCAGTACCCTATTCAAAATAGGAGAAAGCCAAACTTGGAACTAAAACAACATGAGCTCTTAGTTTCTCCTACCAATATTCCCACGATTACGTGTAATTGAAAATACAATGAATATTCCGAACCGAATCGTTCCAATCTGCTTAGATGGCCATGGCGAAAATGAGACTATGGAAATGCTCGCATTCTGGAATACTCTGAGGGTATCCATGATGATGTTGATTGTTGTTTTTCGGCACCGCTTTTCTGTGATTTTTCCCGTCGGGCATTCTTGTGACTATTCTGAAGATCGAAGCGGAGGGGAAGAGTTAGGGAAGGTTTCTACTTTGGGGAATATGGGGTTAAGATCCATTTCAGACTGCCGAAGTGCAGTTCTATTCAGGCGGAAATCTCTGCCATTAAGCATGCTGGTAACTAGGTGAGATATTATAAGATATCGAGAGCATAAGATATATATCTGGTCACCGTACGACATCAACGTTAACTTTTGAATACTGGATATCTATTAACGAGATATCGAGTCTTTCGAATGTTAGACTAACCTGGGTTCATAGGCATGACAACTATTCTGGTAACCATATCGCTGATGAAATTGCCAAAAAGGGGGCGAATCTCGACGACGAGATTATCGATTATCTAATTGGTATTCCACTAGTGCAAGGTAAGCTGATATTACAGCAGAAAATTTTTGACATTGCTCAGTGCAAATATGGCATATCAAGTACCATATGACCCAAGTATGATGTGTTAGGACAAATTCTTTATTTGCGTTATCTCGGTGTCAAATGAGACTTACGGTATCCGTAATTACAAGTCACCGTATCACATTCATGAAGATTGCGTCTAGCTTCCGACCACTACTGTACATGACGCAGAAGAGTAGACTGTTCTACTCGAAATTTTCTAGGTTCTCATGCTCTCAATTCATGTGACTTTTCTGTTATTTACCCCAGGTCACTATAATCTTTCCTTACAGGTACTGGTTGGTTTGGATCAGCGATAGTTCAGCAGTAGTAAATGTCGTACTACAGTAACGGGTAACACAATGGGATCAGAATTACGATGGACTCAACAATTTTGGAGTTATAGAGCATCTTACGTTTGATTTAATGTTATTTATTTATTTACTTTTTTTCTTTTTTTGTATCCGCTATATTTTAGGACGATATAGTGATATTGTAAGGATGAGTATACCACCAACGATTTTTGTTGCACATATTACCGCAAAAACACTTCCTGGTACATGTTAGTGTATCCGCAAGTGTAAATTGTTCAATACCTAATTTAGCAAGTAAGAGAACTGTCCCTAAAAATTTTTACTAAAATCGAAACACTTTAAGACCTGGCACGCATAAATCACTAAAATCATAATTTTTCTATGTTTTCTTTATACAACTTTTAAGGGTGCTAGTTAAAAATATGATTTGACTTTAATAGAAACCAGTAGAGAAATTGATTACAATCCTTTCTTTTGTTATAATAATATTTTATTAGTAAACTTTCGCTAACGAATGGGGATTAGTCAGAATTCCTAAAATAACTTTCAATATGTCTAGAAACAAAATTGGTTCATTTTTCATCAGCGGTACTTAGTCCAGAAATAAAAAATAATAATATTTTTGTAACTGCAAATTCACACCGTCCAGTGCTTTATATTAACTGCCTGTTTTTATAACACGAGCGCAAAACTGGCTCGTCTAACTAACATTTAAAACAAAAAAAAAATTTTGATATTTTGTTTTCTTATTTGTAAAAATATTCTGCAAAGGGGGAACAATTGAATAAGTTTTTCTTCAAATTTGAATCCAAGGACACCTACTATTTTAAAATATTGCAAAATTGTTTGTAAAATTTTATTTAGATTTTTTCTTAATTCCCGGTAATTAACTATTAATATTATTATACCGCAAAAATGACATCAATGCAAAAATTATTTTCCAAAATTTTTATGGTATTACATTGCATTTATTATATTATTCTTGTTCTTGAATTGCGAGCTGTTTGGTATAATGGAAAATTTATTTTGAAAGAGAAATACATGAATTTTACATCATTCGATTATATTTCAAAATGTACAAATTAATAAAAGGGAAAGGTTAACTTATAAAGTCGGGTTTTAAGTGGTATTGAATATATGGAATTCAGTCTAAAAATTGTTGTTCTATAACAAGAAAAAAAATAATGATAAAATAAAACAAACATGTTGCTATTTAAATAATACATATGAAAATAATATCATATCAAACTATACCAAATGAGTCGTGGTAGTACTACGGTACCAACAGATATAAAAATGTACCAAAAAAAGTACAATTTTACCATGTTTGCCATCCGTGATCTACGTGTATCTAAGTAAGTGTCGAGTTGAACTCAACAATTTTAAAATTGCAGGTAATATTTCTAGTAAAATTATTTAATAAAAATATGTTTATAATCTATTAATCTATTATGTAAATATTTGTAATTAAAATATATTGACAAAATTGTTACCATTATGGTCAAAAAAGTATATTTTTTTAATGGTTGGTACAAAAGTAAACCATTTTTCATCCCTGATCTATATATTTCAAATATTGAAATATGTGTATGTTGGCGTAAATATATAATAGTTTAATGATAAATAAATAATTTTCCTAATCATTCACTTAATTATTTCAATTATTATTATTTTATGGCGAATTATCTAAAAATAATTTTCACAATTCCGCTTATTAAAGAAATTATTTCTTACAAGTAATTGCTTTTGTGATAAACACATATTTTGATAAACTTTTTATAATGAAAAATGTTTATATGTTTTAAAATACTAAATATATATTTCGTCGATATTAAATGGCACCTATTATTATCGTTTAAATTTTAACTTTTCTTTGTCTGTTGATATCATATTTTCCCACTTTCCTATTGTTCCCAACTAAAATGCAAATTTACTCCATTCTAAAATACTCTCGTGAGCTGGATCAAAATGAAAAAATCGTTTTTCAGTTATTTTGGATTTTTTTTTTTTTTTTTTTTTTGTCATATTTCTGCCAAATGAATACTACGAAAATTTGATATCTTAAAAAATGCCCTTGGGACGCACATTTAATGACATAACAAAAATTTAGGGCAGGGCGAAATAAGGCCAAAATTTTGCAATTTTTCACAAACAAATTTGATATTTGCTGTAATAATGTGATTATTATTATCTTTATAGCAGTTCTACCCCTCTAGAATTTTGGGTTGATTAAAATGAGACCAATCCATAAAGAGAGGTTAATTATAATTACTCATAAATAGAGTAATTATAATTGTGGATTTAGGGAAGAAATTAAAGGAAAGAAATGGGAATTAGTATTTCTCTCAATTAGAGTTATTGAGATATATTTATTCTCACCTTTAAATTCCAGGGATGGTACAACTACAAAATGTAAATATGATTTATATATTTTTCTTCTTTTATTTCATCTAACTTAGGTTTAATACAAGAAATGAGGTAAATTTAAAGGGTAAGTAAATATTCGACTCCAAGAGGGTTGCAAGGGAAGTAACATATTAATTATAAAATTAGTTTTAAGAAACTTGGGTTCTGGCAAAAATCCGATGGTTGTAACAAATTATGCTATAAATTCAGCAATAGCAACATATTTTTCAAGGAAGGTTTGCAATTGGATTGGATACAGTGAGACTTCAATAATAATAATAATTCAAATGGAAAGTAAACTTATATTGAATTAATTAATTAATATAATAATTAAATTTTAGTTTTTTAGTTTTATAAATAACTTTAATTAAAGTGTACAATGGAAATTGTACATTAGCATTTTAAACACATACATATTTAAAAAATAAGTCTACACTAATACGATATAATTCTCTAGTGGTTATACCGAGGCGGGATTTCTTCTTCTTTTTCTTTTTCTTTTTTTTTTAATTCGAACTTGACAGCAAAATGCGCGTATTTTTATAATCTTTCTAAAAATATATATAACACTTCATACTTCTATTAACAAACAACTAAATAAATTAGATTTAAGTGAAATAACCACATAAGGTTATAATAAGGTTATTTGTTTATAATTATACCTGTTACCTTGAACAGAAAATCATCAAATTTAAATCATTAAAATTATTTTTCCCATAATTTTAACTAATTTAACCTAGTTCTGACATAATTAAATGTCCTACAATCTTCAAAAAAAGTTCTGAGGAATATTGCGCAAATACTTATATTCAAAAAGCTAACGTTTTGTTACTAAGAATGCTGATTTGTTAGTGTCTAACAGTATGCATACAATATAATCTTCCATAATATCTGAATAAAATTTCCTATAATTACACAGCATAATACTGAATCTGAGGCAAGGGATTTTCTATTAAATTTGTATACACGTGATCATGGAGTTCTAAACCTACAAACATTTTTTTCTCTTAATTGACTCTAATTTTCGAGATAAGTCGTAATATAAAAAATTAATGAAGTTGCATCACATATTACAACATAACTCGAATACGAATTGTATGATTTGTTTTAATAAAATATAGTTTCGGAGATATTTAAAAACTAGTTACGAAAAAAACAAATTTTTAACAAAATTTAAACATATTTGTTAAAAAAAAAAAAATTGTAATAGTTCAAAAATTACCAAAAGTTCTATATGTTACAATTAAAACGAGTAATATTTTATTAAACCGATAATAAAATATGTCGAATTTATTTTCAATTTTATTTGTTTATAAAATTTTTCTACTATCTCCAAAGCTTCTGATATCCTGCTTTGAAGGACAGCATCATCAAATCATATTTTGGACATGTGAGTTCAATGGTAAAAATTTTTCTATGGTGAGAAAAATTTTTCATTCTACTGTGAAATGAAAACTGTAAAATATTGACAAATTTAATTTTTATTATAAAAGAAATTGAAATAATTTTGTAAACATAAAAATAAAAAATGAGATCGAAAGAATAAGAAATGTTTTATTTGATATCCTTTATGAAAAAAAAACTCCACCTATATATTAAGATTTTTCCCGAAAATTGGTGAAATGGTCATAAATATACTTTAAATACACTGCCTGCCACTTGAATAAGAAAACACATTTTTTTAACTTTAATTAAGTATATCTCTTAAACTAAAGTTCAGAAAAAAATAATTTTTTGCACAACCAAATTTCAAGATGTTGGCTTTGGTTTCCTGAAGAAATAAAAAATTATGCATTTATTTAAAGACATGTATTTCTGTGGTACTATTTCGTGTGTCACTTGAATAAGGAATTCTTTTAATATTAATCAGGAAAGCTATGATTTGAATTTCTTTCAATATAAACGGCCAGAGAAGTTTTAATTTGATAGTTTTTAAATAGTTTTTATTCAAAATGGGACGTGGAAAATCTCTTAATAACTCTGAAAAAAAAAATCAGATTTTGAAATCTCAGCGTCAGAATCTGATCCAAATAGCCAAAAACATTAATAGAAGAAAGACAAAAATGTACAATTATTTAAATAACGTGGAAAGATATGGAAAAAACATGAAAGAGCGGAAGAAAATGGCAACAACTCCAAAAGAAAGACGGTAAAAAAAAACTACTTTTTATTAAAGAGCCTTACGAAAAAAAAAAATCCAAATGTACTCTTCTAGAAATGAAATTGGTCTGTTCTTATATGATTCCAAAATATTACATCTGAATGTTTAAATTCAAGTGAGCTGGACCACTTTCAAAACACCTCTAAAAATATGTATTTCTTTCAATATAACTTCAAATTGTAATAGAGGCATACTGACGTCTAGAATATTCATTTAAATAATTGTTATGTCTCTTTTTTTTTTTTTTTTTTTTTTTTTTGTAATATATTCTTTATTCAAACATATAACTTTAAATATTTCGGACACTACTGAAGATTATACGTAAAAGCAAAAGGGTCAATTTTATGCATTTATTTCCCAAAAGGCTAAAATACCAATTTTTGCAAATAAGTCATATGGAAGTATATATTATAATTAAATATAGATAAGTTTATGAAAAATATAATAAGTTCCTTTTAAAAAAGATTTTTGAAATTTAGTCACTATTTTATACAAATTTATAGTTTTTATGATAAACGTTTGCTTTTGGTGACTAATCATTTCTTTGACATAAAAATTAACTCAACCAATTATGGATGGAAAATCCTAAAATATTACTTGTGCAACTAAAGGGTTAATGAATACATTTGTCAATAGTATAGAGTGAGACCTTTCAAGTGCTGCCCTAAAATATAAATTACGATGGAAAATATCCAAAATGTTTAAACTTTAATAAAATAGTATTTAAAATAGAATTTTAGAAAATTTTACTAAAATGTTAATTTTGCAAGAATGAAAACTAATTCAAAAAATTTTTATTCATTATGTATTAAACGTCATTTGTTTATCATATGCTGTAATTTTTTTGACAAAAAGTTAAAAATTATGTATATTGTTGATCGAAAACTATATTTTTGGAGGTATTCTAAAAATGGTCCAGCTCACGTGAACGAAATAATTATACCGTAATATTTTAGGGATTAGTTATAAAACATATCAATCTTTAGTTTTAAGGGTCGATACACTTTACTTTTTATAAAATAAAACACAAAAATATATACTTGAAAAATTTCGATTTCTAGTTTTTACCACTGTGATTAAAAATTTCAAAATATCTGTGTTTTTTACAGTGCACTACACGGAGAGTGAAAAAAAAATATTTTTAACAGACAATGATGCTTCATTTTATATATTTTTACTTAGATTCAATTACTTTTTCAAAATATTAGTTTTCAATTAATCGCCATTTTTCTCAATTTCACCCCATTGTGCGGAAACATAACAATTTCCAATATATACATACCTGCGTTCATTGCATTATCAATGCGATAAGTAGAACCAACACTATTCCATTAAAAGCATTCCCGAAACTTTATGTCATCTTCGTTAATTTAATGTTTAATCTTTCCCTTTGTGGCGGCAGCCACTTCTTTGATAGTCGTTTCCAAGCATATTAGTTTTCGTTTCGTCACTGAGTAATATTACTTTGATAATTTTCGTCAAAATAATAAAAAGAGGATATTGCGTAAATTTCTTCCAGGAAGATATATTCCAAATATTTATAGGGTATTGGCAGAAATATTTTTAATACAAAAAATATTTTACCCTTCCTTATTAAAAAACAAATAAAATAATTCGAATTATTTAAACAAAATACTTAAAGGTAAAATTGATTGAATTACAAATATTCAGTACGTTCAGTGGGATATTTTTCAACAACCTTTTAAGTCATGGCACGAATGCCAACCCAAGTTTCTTTGACCATTCTGTCAATGCTAGAAGCAGGAGAATTGAAATCTAGCAAACCACCACCAGGCAATTCCATTGTCATGGAAATTTTGAAACCTAGATTGAATGCATAATCATCACTGGCATCAGCAGCATTAAACAAAATATTGCAGTTTATTTGGTGCCAGTAGCACTGAAAAAAGCATCATCACCAGCATTGGCGACTTCATCCAAAACTTCCAAGGTATCGGGAAAATCACTGGAAAAAGACATGCATATTAATAAGTTTTCCTTTTTCAACTACCAGTATTTTTTTGCCATAAGAATTAAGAGTTAAATTCATATTACGACGTCCCTTAAGATAAGTTCTGAATTTGCTTGGAAACTTTCCACTAATTGTTCAATCACAAACATGGAAACCACCATCAATAAAGATGACATTCTTATTGGCATGTCAATTTGTATTAGTAATTATTATGGTCATAACGTGTTTGCAAATCTTAATTTCAGCATGACAATAATAACGTTCAGTGCTCATACGTCCTTCGCCGGTGAAAGACATCAAATTACGTCTCCACCTATTTAATTGAAATTTCTGTTCAACAGAATGACCAACATCGTCATTAATAAATCTAAAACTAATGTTGTAATCAGCCAAAGCTAATAGGAAATTTTCCTCTTTGCTGGGACTGACCATAATACGAGCAAGATTACTTGGCAATCTTCTTAAAATAAAGAAATCGTGAAAGTCATACATTTCGACAGTTCATGAGGAAAATCGGTTTGTTCTTATGTTAGTGGTAGGATTTCATAGATTTTGCAACTGTAAGAAGGAAAAGCAAATTACTATTAAAGCGTGTACCAAACGGTAGCAAAGTTCTATGGAAAATTTAAATTTTCCTATGGTGAACAAATTTTATTATTTTGCTGTAAAAATAGTAAAACTAGTAAAAATATCATGCAAACGAACAGACCTTAAACTTTACAGAACTTTTAGAAATTTAATACAATTTTAAATTTAATTTTTTTATGAAAAAAAATAACAAGGGTACTCATTTAAACGCTTAATTTTCCCAGATCATAAAATTTGGAAATGCTTTATCAAAAAGGAACTATAAATTAAAAATGATGTAAAAATCACTTCAAAATGTTGGTACATTTTTCATACGAAATATAAATGTATATTAATTTTTTGGGATATTTTTCATTGGGTCATTTTGCTGTCCGTTCTGTACTTTATAAATTTATTAGAATATTTTTAAAAAAATTTCAGAGACTTATGAGAACGAGAAAAAATAAGTTTATAAATTTATAAAAATTTTAACTTTATTATTATTTATTATTTTTTGGGGAATTTAGCCTTTTTTCACCCTTTTCAAAGTTCAATTTATCCAGTTTTTCTCATCTCTTAACAATATTGGGGGTCTTATAAAAATTTAATTTACAATAAATTTCATCCGAGTGGTATACGTTTTTCAATATATAGCACACTAAAATTATCACTACGCACCTAATGATAAAAAAAAAGTCTGCACAATGGGATGAAACATTTTAAATTTATACTATACATACATATATATATGCTTTATTATAGAAAATCACTATAGGATTAAAAAATTACTAGTAATAACTATTTAACTTTACTAAAAATCAATTATTAGTACAAAGCATCGACTTGATCTTCTATATAAGATCGTTCATTCTTTGAAAAAATTATACGCTATAATACTAATTAAGATGACACTTTTTTATCAACTGTCAAATTAAATTGAGCATAATATTGTTCCCCTATCCTACAAAAAGCGAGTAAGTGCTTCCAGAAAAAAGTAAAATTTCCTCCCCTTCAAAAGTATAACTGAGTGCATATTTTGTACTTTTTAGAAGTTATTAATAAATACTTCCAAAAAGTGTAATAAATGTATTTTTAGCAGGGAAAAATATGAATAATTTCTAAGAATATTGAATTTCACAAAGTATTTTTATTATTTTTTAACAAAGCGAAAATAGTATTTTTATTTAAAAATTCTGGATAAATAAAGAAAAAAACAAGAACCTTAAAAAAATAACTTCTGCAGCTCTTTTTCATCACTAACCCAACAATAACTTAACTTACAGTTTTAAAAGCAATAGATTCCTTTAGCCGATCCGTCTAATAATATTTGGCAAACGAAAATGTTAGATAAAACTTTGAAACGTTATATATACAACAAGAACATACAAATTAACACAATAAGAGTAAACTTTTAATCGGTATAACATATAATGCTAGATATTATATTACGTATAAAACGTTTTTATTTTGGTGAATACAACCTGGCAAAAAAGAATTAATCTGATTGTTTAATGCCTTAATTCACATTATTCACACAATTTAAAAGCTATTAATAATAAGAAAATCTAGTTTTATAAGTTTGTTAATAAATAACACTTGTGTTAGAATGACTTTATAAACCCACATTTCCTTATAAGTTAATTGAAAAATGCATTTCCAATTGCATATATCAAAACCAAAATTGCTCTTGAATTTGAATGTATATCATATAATATTATCTATAAAATTTTCTAGAAGAAGGAATTTAAAATAAATAATTACCAAAAAAAAATCCATAAAACATGTTTAAAAATACAACGCTATTTTTTTCTTTCTCGTTCTGTAAATTAACATAATTGTTAATTGTGAAAAATTCCAAATTAACCTTATGGTTTGAGTTTTTTACATATGCCGTTGGTCTCCTATCTGTGTAGTCTGTGATCAACATCTTAAATCTTTCAAAAATTTTAGTAAAATCCGTAATTTGATTTTATAAAATTTTACTCTGACCGTTAGAGGGTTAAAAACTAAAAAAAACGGTATTTGATGAGCTCCTTCTGACTACTACCCAGCAAAAATTTGTTGGATTTTGGTAATGACTACTACTTAGTAGACTCATTATCTGGTGATGAGTTTTCGTTATTTTTCTCATTTCGTTGGGTAGTGGAATAACTAGGTACGAGCAAATAACAAGTTCATTTAGTTCTGCAATGGCTCAATTCGCTATAACAACTGCGTAGCATTTAGAAGACTGTCGGTGCAACCTCAAACTAAACCCATATATATATATATTTTTTTTTTTTTTTTGGAAATTATTTGAATTCTTATTGGCATGTTGAAACTATTAACAACGCACACAAATTTAACGTATACTTGGCGAAGTGAGTAAGACTGTAGTCTCTAGAATATGAAATAAAGTTTTTGCCTAGGTTCAAATCTCAGTTGAGACAAATTTTTTTTAGCAATTTTACAGTTTATAGTTTTGTAATATTTGATTAACTACTTATTTGGTTATTTAAAATAAGTACATTAGTGATGGAGACCCATGAATTCGTGGACATCGCCATATAAAAGTAATGAGTTTTTCACCTGAATTATAAGTAGTTTCCACCCTTTGGCAATGCAATATGTTGGCTTAACAGGTAATTAAAGCTTTTCTGCGTATATGTTTCGTTCGATTCAGAAGACCTTGCTGGAATAAGGTTTATTTCTAAAAAAAGGTATCAAAAATTTACTTTTTATAAATGAACCATCAATTTGACAATTTTGAAAAGGTTTGTATTTTAACTTTTATTATTCATGTATGATTTACATTATTTTAAAGAGAATAGTATACAAGAAATTCTCAAAATAGTTCTGAATCTACTCAAACTTAGGGCAAACATAATCAAATCTTCAACAGACCACTTTTAGCACACAAATTTGTTAAAATGACAATAAATACTCAAATCTGGCAACAATGATGGGAAGTACTTTTCCTAATTAAACCCAATGTGTACAATTTGACAGTTGTACTTTATCAGTTGGTAGTAGAAATTTAAATTATTAACAGCATAACTTAAGGAGTTCTTTTAAGAATAGTAGATGAATTAAAAACAAGTCCACCTATAGAATTTCCCATTGTCTTCTTGATAATAAAATAATTATTGGTTTTTTTCTAAAATCCAATAAGCTACAGAAAAATGATATATTTATTATTTTCAAAAAGTTCATATTTTCTACATCCCTATGGAAAAGGGAATCGAAATAACGATGTTCATCTGTCCATCCGTGTGTCGGTTGATATGGCGTTTATAAAGCCCCCAATAACTTATACGATTCTAGGCAAGCCTTCCGCGATTTTTTCTATTGAAAATCGGTCAAACATAAATGATGAAGATATTGCAAAAAACGTGTTTTTTATTACTTTGTTCTTTTTTTTATTAACCTCCTTTTTGAGGCCCTATATAAGTTATGAATTTCATTCTCTCACAGATTGGTCAGAAAATTTTTCTTTTAATTTAATTTTAAAGTTTTTATTATTTCTAAAAGAGTTTAGCACAATGGTTTCAAAATTTTTTTTAATAATTCTATGAACCGTTGGAAATATTACAATCTGGCCAGGTGAAAAATCATCACCTGGAAACTTTAAATTAAAATTTAAGTATTTTTTTTTTTTTTTTTTTTTTGTAAATAATGATAACATTTGGACCTATATAAAATTTAAACGAGTAGAGATATTCAAATGAAATTTTGAGACATTATAGACAAACATGCCTTAAAATCTGAAAATTAAAAACACACCCACTGTTTTGTACCAAAATACCCAAGATTCCAACCCGGTAAAAACGTCTTTTAAAAATTTACTTTTTCTATTCAACTGGTCACACTGTCGTTATATGCGTGTTTGCCCAATATATAGAGGTATTTAATTAAATAATTTTTGTTTGATACCAGCTTTGCAATTTAAGATTTTACAAAAAAATTAAAAAAAAAATTGTTGGAAAATTGACAAAGTTTGGATAGGACTTGTGGGAATACCGTTACCCAAGCGCCTTCGAGTTTACTTTACATGCATTGACATTAAGATTGCTTTTGAAATCATAAAAAAATATTATTTGGACCAGAACAGAAAACAAATTTAATAAGTAAAAAATATTTCTACCTTTTTTGAAAAAAAAAACCCAAAAAATATGAAATTTTTTTAAAGTTCCAAATTCAGATTAATACAACTTTTTATCTAATCTGTATATTTATACGATTCTTGCAGTAATATTATTTAGAATTTTGTAAGAAATTGATGTTTTGAAAAAAAATTTATGGCCAATATTGAGCCCGCCAAGTAAAAAAGAGGTGCTAAAAATGATTGAAAAACTCATTTCGACCTGAATATCTCTTAAACTAAAAGATATAGCATACATATGTAGGCATATTTTTTGTAGGGATTTACAAGGACTATTTATATTTAAAATTTCTTTTCTGTCATATAATAAATTAAATTTTGGTGATTTAAAAAAAAATAACATACTCAAGATGGCCAACTTAAAATAAAGAAATCGTGAAAGTCATACATTTCGACAGTTCATGAGGAAAATCGGTTTGTTCTTATGTTTGTGGTAGGATTTCATAGATTTTGCAACTGTAAGAAGGAAAAGCAAATTACTATTAAAGCGTGTACCAAACGGTAGCAAAGTTCTATGGAAAATTTAAATTTTCCTATGGTGAACAAATTTTATTATTTTGCTGTAAAAATAGTAAAACTAGTAAAAATATCATGCAAACGAACAGACCTTAAACTTTACAGAACTTTTAGAAATTTAATACAATTTTAAATTTAATTTTTTTATGAAAAAAAATAACAAGGGTACTCATTTAAACGCTTAATTTTCCCAGATCATAAAATTTGGAAATGCTTTATCAAAAAGGAACTATAAATTAAAAATGATGTAAAAATCACTTCAAAATGTTGGTACATTTTTCATACGAAATATAAATGTATATTAATTTTTTGGGATATTTTTCATTGGGTCATTTTGCTGTCCGTTCTGTACTTTATAAATTTATTAGAATATTTTTAAAAAAATTTCAGAGACTTATGAGAACGAGAAAAAATAAGTTTATAAATTTATAAAAATTTTAACTTTATTATTATTTATTATTTTTTGGGGAATTTAGCCTTTTTTCACCCTTTTCAAAGTTCAATTTATCCAGTTTTTCTCATCTCTTAACAATATTGGGGGTCTTATAAAAATTTAATTTACAATAAATTTCATCCGAGTGGTATACGTTTTTCAATATATAGCACACTAAAATTATCACTACGCACCTAATGATAAAAAAAAAGTCTGCACAATGGGATGAAACATTTTAAATTTATACTATACATACATATATATATGCTTTATTATAGAAAATCACTATAGGATTAAAAAATTACTAGTAATAACTATTTAACTTTACTAAAAATCAATTATTAGTACAAAGCATCGACTTGATCTTCTATATAAGATCGTTCATTCTTTGAAAAAATTATACGCTATAATACTAATTAAGATGACACTTTTTTATCAACTGTCAAATTAAATTGAGCATAATATTGTTCCCCTATCCTACAAAAAGCGAGTAAGTGCTTCCAGAAAAAAGTAAAATTTCCTCCCCTTCAAAAGTATAACTGAGTGCATATTTTGTACTTTTTAGAAGTTATTAATAAATACTTCCAAAAAGTGTAATAAATGTATTTTTAGCAGGGAAAAATATGAATAATTTCTAAGAATATTGAATTTCACAAAGTATTTTTATTATTTTTTAACAAAGCGAAAATAGTATTTTTATTTAAAAATTCTGGATAAATAAAGAAAAAAACAAGAACCTTAAAAAAATAACTTCTGCAGCTCTTTTTCATCACTAACCCAACAATAACTTAACTTACAGTTTTAAAAGCAATAGATTCCTTTAGCCGATCCGTCTAATAATATTTGGCAAACGAAAATGTTAGATAAAACTTTGAAACGTTATATATACAACAAGAACATACAAATTAACACAATAAGAGTAAACTTTTAATCGGTATAACATATAATGCTAGATATTATATTACGTATAAAACGTTTTTATTTTGGTGAATACAACCTGGCAAAAAAGAATTAATCTGATTGTTTAATGCCTTAATTCACATTATTCACACAATTTAAAAGCTATTAATAATAAGAAAATCTAGTTTTATAAGTTTGTTAATAAATAACACTTGTGTTAGAATGACTTTATAAACCCACATTTCCTTATAAGTTAATTGAAAAATGCATTTCCAATTGCATATATCAAAACCAAAATTGCTCTTGAATTTGAATGTATATCATATAATATTATCTATAAAATTTTCTAGAAGAAGGAATTTAAAATAAATAATTACCAAAAAAAAATCCATAAAACATGTTTAAAAATACAACGCTATTTTTTTCTTTCTCGTTCTGTAAATTAACATAATTGTTAATTGTGAAAAATTCCAAATTAACCTTATGGTTTGAGTTTTTTACATATGCCGTTGGTCTCCTATCTGTGTAGTCTGTGATCAACATCTTAAATCTTTCAAAAATTTTAGTAAAATCCGTAATTTGATTTTATAAAATTTTACTCTGACCGTTAGAGGGTTAAAAACTAAAAAAAACGGTATTTGATGAGCTCCTTCTGACTACTACCCAGCAAAAATTTGTTGGATTTTGGTAATGACTACTACTTAGTAGACTCATTATCTGGTGATGAGTTTTCGTTATTTTTCTCATTTCGTTGGGTAGTGGAATAACTAGGTACGAGCAAATAACAAGTTCATTTAGTTCTGCAATGGCTCAATTCGCTATAACAACTGCGTAGCATTTAGAAGACTGTCGGTGCAACCTCAAACTAAACCCATATATATATATATTTTTTTTTTTTTTTGGAAATTATTTGAATTCTTATTGGCATGTTGAAACTATTAACAACGCACACAAATTTAACGTATACTTGGCGAAGTGAGTAAGACTGTAGTCTCTAGAATATGAAATAAAGTTTTTGCCTAGGTTCAAATCTCAGTTGAGACAAATTTTTTTTAGCAATTTTACAGTTTATAGTTTTGTAATATTTGATTAACTACTTATTTGGTTATTTAAAATAAGTACATTAGTGATGGAGACCCATGAATTCGTGGACATCGCCATATAAAAGTAATGAGTTTTTCACCTGAATTATAAGTAGTTTCCACCCTTTGGCAATGCAATATGTTGGCTTAACAGGTAATTAAAGCTTTTCTGCGTATATGTTTCGTTCGATTCAGAAGACCTTGCTGGAATAAGGTTTATTTCTAAAAAAAGGTATCAAAAATTTACTTTTTATAAATGAACCATCAATTTGACAATTTTGAAAAGGTTTGTATTTTAACTTTTATTATTCATGTATGATTTACATTATTTTAAAGAGAATAGTATACAAGAAATTCTCAAAATAGTTCTGAATCTACTCAAACTTAGGGCAAACATAATCAAATCTTCAACAGACCACTTTTAGCACACAAATTTGTTAAAATGACAATAAATACTCAAATCTGGCAACAATGATGGGAAGTACTTTTCCTAATTAAACCCAATGTGTACAATTTGACAGTTGTACTTTATCAGTTGGTAGTAGAAATTTAAATTATTAACAGCATAACTTAAGGAGTTCTTTTAAGAATAGTAGATGAATTAAAAACAAGTCCACCTATAGAATTTCCCATTGTCTTCTTGATAATAAAATAATTATTGGTTTTTTTCTAAAATAGAATAAGCTACAGAAAAATGATATATTTATTATTTTCAAAAAGTTCATATTTTCTACATCCCTATGGAAAAGGGAATCGAAATAACGATGTTCATCTGTCCATCCGTGTGTCGGTTGATATGGCGTTTATAAAGCCCCCAATAACTTATACGATTCTAGGCAAGCCTTCCGCGATTTTTTCTATTGAAAATCGGTCAAACATAAATGATGAAGATATTGCAAAAAACGTGTTTTTTATTACTTTGTTCTTTTTTTTATTAACCTCCTTTTTGAGGCCCTATATAAGTTATGAATTTCATTCTCTCACAGATTGGTCAGAAAATTTTTCTTTTAATTTAATTTTAAAGTTTTTATTATTTCTAAAAGAGTTTAGCACAATGGTTTCAAAATTTTTTTTAATAATTCTATGAACCGTTGGAAATATTACAATCTGGCCAGGTGAAAAATCATCACCTGGAAACTTTAAATTAAAATTTAAGTATTTTTTTTTTTTTTTTTTTTTGTAAATAATGATAACATTTGGACCTATATAAAATTTAAACGAGTAGAGATATTCAAATGAAATTTTGAGACATTATAGACAAACATGCCTTAAAATCTGAAAATTAAAAACACACCCACTGTTTTGTACCAAAATACCCAAGATTCCAACCCGGTAAAAACGTCTTTTAAAAATTTACTTTTTCTATTCAACTGGTCACACTGTCGTTATATGCGTGTTTGCCCAATATATAGAGGTATTTAATTAAATAATTTTTGTTTGATACCAGCTTTGCAATTTAAGATTTTACAAAAAAATTAAAAAAAAAATTGTTGGAAAATTGACAAAGTTTGGATAGGACTTGTGGGAATACCGTTACCCAAGCGCCTTCGAGTTTACTTTACATGCATTGACATTAAGATTGCTTTTGAAATCATAAAAAAATATTATTTGGACCAGAACAGAAAACAAATTTAATAAGTAAAAAATATTTCTACCTTTTTTGAAAAAAAAAAAACCCAAAAAATATGAAATTTTTTTAAAGTTCCAAATTCAGATTAATACAACTTTTTATCTAATCTGTATATTTATACGATTCTTGCAGTAATATTATTTAGAATTTTGTAAGAAATTGATGTTTTGAAAAAAAATTTATGGCCAATATTGAGCCCGCCAAGTAAAAAAGAGGTGCTAAAAATGATTGAAAAACTCATTTCGACCTAAATATCTCTTAAACTAAAAGATATAGCATACATATGTAGGCATATTTTTTGTAGGGATTTACAAGGACTATTTATATTTAAAATTTCTTTTCTGTCATATAATAAATTAAATTTTGGTGATTTAAAAAAAAATAACATACTCAAGATGGCCAACTTTGGTGGGCCACCCACTACTCCCCTGACCCACTAAGAAGCTATACTCCTCCAAATCAACTCAAAAACACAACATCTCTGGCCATGTAAAATTTTATTGAAATATCTGCAACGGTTCACAAGGTACAGTACTATTTAAAAAAAAAAAAATAATAATAATAAACGTTTTTGAATCACTGTGTCTCACTTTTTTAACCTTTTAAAAATCAATTTTGCGTCTTTTTGTATGAATCTCAACTGATTATTGCTTTTTGCTACTTTAGGATTTAAAATATTACATTTTCTACAAAAATAGTTCTAAAATTTGTGTCACTTTTGAACGGTCAAATTTCTTTACACCATGACCCGAAAAACTTGAAACTTAGATCCCAATCCGGTCAAAACGTGTTTCAAAAATTTACTTTTCACATCAAAAGGATCACCCTGCCGTTATAAAATGCATGGCACAGAAAATACTTTTTGTTTGTTTACCGAACGTAGGGGTGTAATAAGTAGTATAGTTTTTTGTTGATGTCAGCTTTGCCCTTTGAGAATTTTAAAAATAAATTAAAAAAAAATTCATGAATGACAAAATTTGGATAGGGCTTTTGGGAAAACCGTTGCCCAAAGTGCCTCCGATTATACTTTAAACGCCTCACCTCACATTGAAAAACTTTCCATTAAATTTTTTCTAAACAAGAACAATTAATATGAAAAATGTTTCAGAGTGGGATGAAATGTTTCAAAAAAATAGGCCTAAAAGTTTCAACTTTTAATCGGAGTTATTTATTTCAAATTTATTAACTAGAAACATTATAAACACAAAATACTCATATTATATATCGTTTTAAAGGAAATTGTTTCTTCTTTAAAATTAAGTATAACTGTTATAAAATTTATAGTAGACCTTTCTCAAAATAAATCAGAAAAAAATGCAAATTATTTTTACAAGAATTCACATATTCAAGCGAATTAATTTTTCACCCGTAGTGAATTTCCGAAATACAAAGTTCAGATAAAAATATATAAGCTTACTATATATTTTTAGAGTTGAAATTTGTTTTATAGGATTTTTCATAAAATTGCCTCATGTGAATAAATTTTCCGGTAAGTTGTCACAATTTTTTAGCAAAAGCTTTAAAAACATATCGCACTATATTAACTAATTCAAAAAACTGCCGAAATCAACAATCAACATTTTCTACGGATTCAAATAATTGAAATTTTGTTCTAAAATTTACCATTTTCGACCACTGATGGGTGGAGGCTGCACGTTCAAAATTTTAGAAAATTACACTTATACGCTTCTTTAACGTTTATTCTTTCAGAAAACATAAAAAATATGGAGTTCTTTAAAAAATTTAAATATATAAAGTTACTTTTTTGCAAAAAAAAAAAAAAAATGCAACTTTTGAGACCTGTTTGAAACGCGGAATTTTATTTATTTATTTTTTTTTTTTTCTTGTTATATTAAAAAAAAAATTTAGAGATTTTATTTTAAAAGTTGTAGGGCAAAAACGCAAAAAAAAAACTTAAGTTAAAACTTAAGTTAAAAGCCTAACTTCTTTTGTATCGAATTTCCAATTTTAGTCAAAATCGGCAAAATCCAGATTTATTACCATTTATTTTGCAAAAGGTCCTACTATGGAATTTGTATTAAATCGCAATATTATTATGAATTTAAGAAATATACATATATGGGTCACTATCAAAAGTTTTAATTTCAAGTCTTATATATATATATATATATATATATATATATATATATATATATATATATATACATATATATATATATACATATATATATATATATATATATATATATATATATGTATATAAATTCGTATATAAAAGTTATACGAACAAACAAAAAGCAAAAACGGATTTTAAAAACCAATTTTTACTATCAGGACTATATTGGCCATAAAGTATTTTGAGGTGCTACAAAAGTTATACTCCTTAGTAACATTAAAAATTAAAGATTTTCTGCCTTATTCTCTATAAATTTCAGATATATTAATTTAAAATGTTTATTAGCAGTACGGTACTATTCATAAATTTTTATTCAATCATACTGCTAGTACCACTACCACGCAAAACATTATAAAAAAGCTAAATATATTACAATTAGCTACATTTCTTAGAGTGTATTCATAGGCCTCCAATGTCATAGCCAGTATTCCTACCCATGATTCCTCTACGATTGATTGGATTTTATCTGAAGGTGGATCGAAACCATTGCCACCAGATGGTAATTCCATACAAATAACAACTGGTATTTGGGCCATGGCAAAAGCATAATCATCACTGGCTCCTGAAGCGGGATATAAGACATTTGCTGCACCGCCTACAATGTACGAAGTTCTCGCAACTTTTTTGATTGCACGAGCACCGGCGCGGGCCACAGCTTCTAGGTAAGGCCAGGAGGAAGGAAGAAGTCTAAAAAATTAATATCAATATGAAGTCAGTTTTATTATGTTAAAGTATTAGGGATTTAATAATGCAGTTATACATAGTGTACTCACTTTTCATAACCCCATGGATACAGAAGATAATTACCATAAGAATGCAAAGTTAAATACATACGACATGTAGCATTAATACTATGTAATAAATCTCTTAAAGCTTGAGATTCTGGTTCAGAAAATGCTTCTGAACCTGCATAAATTTCAGAGCATTCTTTATTCGAAACACCTGAGTAAGACCAGTAGTAATCAAAATTTCTATTCAAATCAGCACCCACACAATTTGTGGCATTCGAATGACGACGATTTTTACGCCATAAACGATCGTGTTCATGAGTATATTCATAACCATCGGGATTTACCACAGGCCAAATAAGCCAATCGTACATATTCAACTCCCGCTGATAATATGAACTATTCTCTATTAGTTGTTGCATTACAAATAGAGCTGTTGCTGGGGCTATCCATTCTCTGGCATGAATACCAGCATCTATAAATACTAAAGCTTTTTCATATGTTTTCTCTTTAATATTGTTGCTTATTAAAATTGCTTTTAAATCACGACCCTCGTATGATTTACCTACATCTATAAGTTTTACTCGTTCAGGGTATTGCATTTTCAAGTAGTCCATATAATTATTGATAACGTCAAAACGTTGATAACTTTGAAAATTGATAATGTCTGTGGTCGAAGAGAATTTGGTTTCTCTAGTTTTACGCTCATTTCGTATGCTCTCGCCTACATTTTGATTAATAATTTTAAAATGTATTTTGTTATTCTTAAGAAACTCTAAAACTTCAAATTCATTAGTGGGTGGCAAAAGAACACTTATAGATGGGTCTCTCTTCATTCGGTTCATGGTAAATGGGTGCGTTAAATTTATGAAATTTTCGTCAAATAGTTTAAGTTGATTTTTGGTTAGAAAATTCAATTCATAGATTTTGTAACTGTAATTTTATTAAGATAACTTAAATTAGCTTAATAATTTCTTAACGTGTTTTATTTAAAACTTACCCCTCATATTTTTCATAATTATTTTGCCATTTAATAGCTGTTAAAGTACTTAAAATAACTAAAAACTTAAATAAAACGATCGGTACTATTGACTTGTTCATTGCTAGATAATTTAAAGAATAATCAAATTCTTTGCTAACATTATTTCTAAATATTTAAGTGACAAATGTTATTTATTATCAGTTTGTATGCTATCTTTCGTTGTACCACAAAATGATTGGTCTAAATATTTTATCATTATGACCTACACAATACAGTGTGGCAGATACAAAATGAGGAATTATTTGAATTATTCATAATTAAATATAGAAATATTAAAAATGTTTACAACGAACAGAATGAATTTTCGACCCCCCACTTTTAAGTATACCATTCGACACATGATCACTTTATTGGTCGATTTAAGAATATTTATCAGTCCGTCTTAATGGCTGACAGGTGGAGTAAAATTTGACATGCATGATTTTTATGATACAAGGACCAAGCCTATTGTAATTGATTAGAATCGATCCGTTACTACATATTACATCATATTCCCCATATAAGTAAATGACTTACCGGAATAGGAATTCGAGTTTATAAAAAAAAGAAAAACATTTTTTGTAACCATAAATTACTTTACCAAATTTCATGGACATCAGTCCATAATTGGTCATAGTCCTCATATAAAGCCTTTTATTAAAATCCTTACACGTGAATAAATCCAGTGCAAATGTCGGTATGTGTATTGATAAAATCTGAAATATATAATATGTTTAATTTAAGTTCTTTTGATCCTAACTATTTCTCCGCTATGTTCACTTTTTTTTCTTTTTTGAATTTCTGAAGTGACCAAAAACAACGAAACTATCCCAACTCATGGGGTAAATTCGCATGTGATGGGGGCAGAATCGCTTGCCTATATAAGATGTTTTTATTTTATTTTAATTCAGCAATTGCAAAAAATAAACAAAATTTAATACTTTTAATTGAGTTTTATGTAAAATAAATAAAAATTTAATTAATAATGCAGATCCAAAACCTATGCATAGTAAAAATCAAGGTTTAGATATCCAGTTCTAGCAAAAACATTTTCACTTACGACTGTGCAATAAATATATGTACAAATGCCTCATTTCTACAATACTCAGCAAATAGAAATATCCACACTATAACTTCGTGCTACTACTAAAATTTTCACTCGTATCTGCTATTTGCAGCAGCAGACGCAATTTTACTTAACTCATGTTGCTCAGTATTATTTATTTTCTATGTTGAGCTAGAATTCTTCTCTAGTAATAAATTTTTATTGTGTATCATACTTGTTTCAAATGTAGATAGAGATTTGAATTTTAAGTTTGATTTTAAATTGAGAATTAATTGAGAAAAAATTTTTGAAAAACTGTACACTCTCAAATTGATATCAAATGTTATTAATGAATCATTTTCAAACCTAATATTAAAAATATTTAAAAAATAGTATATTTTATTAAATTTTATCACCAAATCACTCATAAATATAAAGAGACAAGTTGACAAATATTTGAAAAATTGTATTTTCTCAATTTGATATCAAATGTTATTATAAAATCATTCTTAAAGATATTTGAAACAATATATTTAAAAAAATATTTGAAATATTATATAAAAATAAATAAATTAATAAATAAGATTATTTAATCAAATATTTTCCAATTAGTAAATATGTATATTGACAAAATTATGAGACTATACAAAAGAATACTTCACAAAAAAAATAAATATGAAAATTAATTTTATTTATCTTCCACATTTGGTCACAGTCCACATTTGAAAAAAGTTTGAGAATTACATTTAACAATGATTTGTTTTCAAATCACTCTCAATTTGATATCAAAAATTTGTGTTTGCTGGGTACATTTCAACTCTTATACGTTTTATTCTTACACAAAAAAATTCTAGCAGCATCGAAATTGCAAAAAAAAACTGGTAAATACCTAAATGATATAGCAGCAAAATCAAAGCGGAAAGTTTCAAATAGAAAAGAACATCGAGCACAACAAAGAAAACATATACTGGTGGGAAATATGTTTTCGACAAAATTGTACGAGGACAACTACAGCACAAGCTGCTGTTTGTAATATTTGACAAACAAGTTTAAATATGTAAAATTGCCTACAGATGCTGCAATCGGTGTTGCCGGTTTAGCCTTTTTCAGGCTAAATTTAGCCTCGAAATTTCCATTTTAGCTTCTAGCTTTCTTGATTTTTTCAAATTGCTATACAAAGCTAAAATAAGAGGAAAATAATTTCTTATTCACTGTTACTTATTTTATTTCTACAGAATCGTCCGTTTAATCATTTCTTCGTTTTTATTTCCACAAAAAATAGTTCGATTTTTTATACTGTTCACCTGAAATAAAAAAATATTTGAAGTATAGAAAAAAGATTTTAATATAACTAATATGCTACGTCCTTCTAATTTCTTAATCAATTTAAAAATCTTATATTGACCTCAAAATTTAGAGAGCTACGAGATCTTTAGTGTAGGAACTACCCTCAAAACTCAAAATCAATTTTTGAGTTGATCTAACGATGTCCGTCCGTCCGTCTGGCTTGCTGGCTGAACGTCTGGCTGGCTGTCCATGTAAACCTTGTGCACAAAGCACAGGTCGCAATTTTGAAGATAAATTTAGCACTTTTTTCACATTTTTAGACTTTCATGAATCAATTACGAAGCCTATTGAAATTGATTATGATCGGTCTATTATTTTACCTAGACCCCTTAAAAATGTTCTCCCGGTACATGGAAGTTTTTTATAAGTTTGTGCTAAATTTCATGAAGATCGGTTTATAATTGACCATAGCTCCCATGTAAAACCCTCATCCGAAAATCACTGTAACGTGCATAAATCACATGCACATGTTAGTAACAAGTTATTATTCGACACAAATAAGTTTTATATATGTAGAAATCACAATGACAAATTTTATGAGGATTACTCCATAATTTATCATAGTTCCCATATAAGCCCACTTTCATCACCCTAAACTGCATAAATTCATATAAATATTAGTATTAACGTAATATTCTGTATTCGTATATTTTACTTTACACTTAGTAAAAGTATCGGTCCACAATTGTCCACATGTAAAATTAAGATGCATCCACGAATTTTCATGGACATACACAATGGTCTGGGGTATCATAAGGTTGGACTTGATCGACTATATCTTGCTTGCTTGTTTATTTATAAATTTATTTTGATATTTTAAAAATATAAAAAAACTAATATAAACTAAAAAAAGTTTTTAAATTTAAAAAATACCTTTTTTTCTGGCCTTATTTTTTAGGCCATTTAGCCTTTTTTGGCATTTCTTATAGATCAATTTAGCGTTTTTTTATATGGCGCTCCTAGCAAAACTGCTTGCAATTTTTAGTATACCGGATAAAAATATTGCAGCAGTTTTTAGTGGTATGAAACACAAAATGTGTAACAGTGAGTATATTATTAGTAGTTGATATTCACACTAAATGAGAGCTACTATAGTAGAACACTAGACAATCTGTATGTACAGTGGGTACCAGCCTACAAGCAGTCGAATGCTTCCAGGAGGAGTCTTATGTACAATGATAATTTTTTCACACTTTAAATGAATTTATCAAAACACCTGTTGTCAATTCATGTTCATTACTATCAAGTTTACAACAAGGAACCAAATCTTTATTAAAACCCTAACTAAGAAGATTATCACAGAAAATTCCCACAGCGAAATATTTGGGAGAGTAATTGAAAAAACATTTACCTCCGATCTAATGTAAAATGATAATAAATAAATTTGATGTATGAAAAATCTGCGGTAAAGGAAAAGTCAATTAGTGCCACAAAAATTACTACTTAGTTTTCAAGATAATTGACAATATCAGATGAGCCCCTTTGGTGCATGGTTCCCCTTCTACCCTTCATATGTTTCATACAAGCCATGCTAAAAAATGTAAAAAGAATCTGTTCATGCATAAATCACATATAAAGTAAATGTTTATATGAAAATAAAATTTGTCACATATAATATTTATTTATAATCACATCATAAAATTTAAGAGGAATCATTCCGTTAACCAGAATAGTGTTGGGTCTGACTAGCTAGCTAAATTTAGGCATATTTAATCCTGTTTAGCAAGAACCGTACTCATAATCATGAGTTTTAAAATAAAACTCAATAAATAATGATTATTTTTGATTTTTAATTTTCCGCTCGACTTTTAATGATTATTTTTAAGTTTAATTTTTTGTTCAATTTATATTGAATATTTTTGATTTTTATTTCTTCACTCGAAGTATAATGATTATCTTGTTATTTTATTTTATTGCTCAAAGAATAAAACTTTTTTGATATAAATTTGATTTAACACCAAAATTGATTTTTTTTAAATTTCTTATTTTTCTTAAAAATCAAACTTTTTCCTAAAAATCAAAATTTTTACTAAAAATCTAAATTTTTACTAGTAATCAAAGTTTTACTTAAAAACAATTTCTTTTACAAAAAATCATATAAATTTTACTAAAATCAAAATATTTTTTTAAAACTAAATTTTTTTTCTAAAAACCGAAAGTTTTACTAAAATCAAAATTTTTTCCAAAAATCCAAATTTATTTCAAAAATTTAAATTTTTATTAAAAATGCAAATTTGTTATAAAAACCAAATCATTTTTATAAAAATCATAATTTCCTTATAAAAATCAGATTTTTCACTAAAAATCAGATTATTCACTAAAAATAAGTTTTTTCACTAGAAACCATTATTTTTCTTTTCTTTTTTTTTTTTTTCTTTTGTAAAATTAGATTTCTCGTAAAAAATTTCGACTTTTAGTGAAAAATCTGATTTTTATAAGGAAATTACGATTTTTATAAAAAATTTTGATTTTTAGTTGATATAAATCTTATTTCAAGATTTAAAACAATTATCAATGTATTTGTGTGCAATGAACAAATTGATGCTAGAAAAAACAAAAAATGTGCATTTTCATACTAAATGCTATAAAAAATTAAAAGTTCAAATTTAGCCCTAAATTTCTCAACAACTGCTGAATCGATTTTAATGAAATTAAAACTTGAAATAAAATTTAAGAAAATATCTCTCCATCAAAAAAAAAAAAAAAAAAAACAAAAAATTTTTAAAATATCGATTCGAAATTTACAGAGTTTTAGCGATTAAAAACGATTCTGTGCCACTATGGGACGATAAGTTGAGTATTTCTATTTATTAATTTATTTTTCCATACATTACTTGTATTTTTAATCTGAGAAAGGAAGCTATGACTTTTATATTATATTTAATTTTATTTTATGAATAATTAACATAATAAACAGGTGTAATCATTAATATCCTGCACCATTATGTACGCGCGTTAAACTGATTTTCGGGTGATGTCCTTATATAGAAACTCAGAACATTGGTAGAACGATTTATATTTATATAAATTTTAATTGTTGCAAATAAAATCACAAACTAAATTATTTATATTCAATTTATGCATGTTAAAGTGCTATTCTGGAATTGGTATTGTATGGTCAATTAAAGCCCGATTTTTGATAATCATGCCAAATATTATTTCTATACTAACATTTTTATGGTATCTATACACGTTGAAATAATTTGATAATTTGATAGTATGTCTAAAGCCGATTTGAAGGAAATTTTTGACACTGTAAATGTCAGAAGGTTTAAAACAAAAATTGTGCTGGAATTTCTCGATCATATTCTGTCATTTGATACCCATAATGGCATTGTTGGTCAACTAACAGATTTTAAAATAATTTATAAAAGAAATTATTTATTTTAAAATTTCAAAGACCTTTTAAAAGGATATTGAACACAAAATAAAAAGCTGTGTAAGCAGTCCTATCACAAAACGTCTCTACTTTTGTATATGGTTCGCTCATGTGTGAAAAATACTGTTGTACAGTGCGCAGTGATCCCAAAACATTTTTTTTTTTTTTTGGGAAATAATTCTGTAACTCGTGAACCGTTGCCGGTTGGAGTAAAAGGTGTCGAAAATGGCGCTTAATTCACTGAAGAGTAATATTAATATTTTAATGATCAGGATTTATTATTTATTATGAGGTAAAAAAATGTATTTTTAAAATTTTATAATTTTTCTTTTGGCAGGATGGTAATGTCCATTCGTCTATACATTGGAGTAATATGGGTCAAAGGTGATAACAATATTTTAATGATCGCGACTTATTTTTTTATTTATTATTTATCGGCAGAGTAGTAATGTCCGTCCGTTTATACATTGGGATAAAATTGTTCTAAAATGGCCATTTAATTGAGAGAAGTGATATTTTAATAATCACGATTTATTTTTCTATTTATTAGTTAGTAAAAAAAGGCATTTTTAAAATACTACGATTTTTTGGATAGAATGGTAATGTCCGTCCGTTCTTCTATACATCAAAATTAAATGGGTCGAAAATCGCCACTTAGTTCAGGGAAGCATGATATCAATACGACTTATTTTGTTCTTTATTAGTTAGTAAAAAATGTCCGTCCGTCTATAGATTGGGGTTAATAATAAACACAACAAGACCGGTCCGGAAATTTCAATACAAATTTGTATGCGGAATGCGGCTTGGCTAAAAAATAAATTTTATTTTAAATTCTCTTAAGATTTTTTATTATTTTTATTTTTTCACAAAAAATATTATTATTCATATTAAAAATATGATTTTCGTAAATACTTCGTCAGTATTCATGTTGTCTTACCCATTTTGGTTTAGTTTAATAAAAAAAAAAAAAAGAAATGAAAAAGAAAATAAATAATATTATTGTTTATTTTCCATTGCCGTCTAAGTTTTTGTTTAATTTAACAATGCCGGCTATGTAAAGGAATCCGGACTTGTTGTGTTTATACATTTAAATGTGTCAAAAACTGCGCTTACTTCAGGAAAAAATGATATCAGTAATTTTGCGGTCATATTTGATTGTTTTATTTATTAGTAAGTAAAAAATGCACTTTTAGAATTCTAAATTTTTTTGGCAGAATGGTAATGTCCGTCCGTTTGTCTGTTCGTTAATTTCAATTATTTTTTATTAGTTTAAGGATATAATATATATATATATATATCATGAAACTTAGTATATGTGATAACTTTTATCTAGGAATAGAGAATACAAAACGATTCATTATTTTATTAAGTTTTCATACAAATAGACTCCCTAAATTCAACTAAAACTCTGAAAACCCCTTAACGAAATGTTGGTACTTAATAAAAAATAAATATAAAAATAAAAAATAATTTATTTAATTTAATTTAAATTAATTATATAACAAATACAATATTAACAAATTTGTATCCACTATAACTTCCTTTACTGGTATCGTCAACATCTGAACCATAAACATAACTGTCGTTTTCTTCTGTAAGAATAACGCCTCTGTTAGCAGATTCGTAACGTGTGCGAACGTGTCAGCTGGCTCAATCTGTTGCATATACAACACATATACATGTTTATTTGCTACGTATTTACGTAAATATCTATTTAAATTAGATTTTTGCGTACTTTCACGTAAGTGTCTGCGTTACGAATCTACTAACTGAGAAAGAATTTTCACTAATGACTGGGTCTTATATGATCATTTATGGACCGATCCTTCTGAAATTTGGCTGTATGATTAATACATAAATGGGATTTATTTTTATCAAATTTTATATTTATGCGATTATTATGAATGAAAAAGTAATTTTCGGGAAGAATTGCAGTATGGGTGGTGTGGTCAATTATGGAGCGATCATCATAAAGTTTGGTGGTATGATTTTTGCTTATGTAAAACTTATCTGTAATGAATTTTATTTAAATATATTTAAGATATTTATGAGCATTTGGGAAAATTTTAATATGGGGGCTACGTGAAATAATCATTAAATTTTGACCTAAAATAGGCTCAAGCACCAAATTTCATAAAGCTACCTTTAAAACTGTGGCCAACAGATTATCAGAAATTATGGGTTTTTGATGCACGAATAGCCGCACGACAAGAAGTTTATGCTAAAAAAGTTTTTATAAATTCAAAACACTATTTTTACGATGTAGTAATTAGTTAGTTATTGGAACAAAATTATAAAAAAGCGCTGTACACCTTCCCTGAATTATGCGCAATTTTAGCGATTCTACACCACTGTACAACGGCTGGGTAATAATTTCAATGAAAAAGGTAAATTTTGAAAGCCTCTAGCTTATATCAATTTTTTACTTGAGTAAAAATGTTACATTTTAAAAACACAACTTTAGGAGATATTACTGTTAAAATGCATTGCAACCAGTGTTATTAGTATGAATAATAGCAAAACTGTGTTAAACTTTAAACAATTGCAAATTTAGTTAAATTTTAAATTCACCAAATTAACCAAACATTACAAAAAATTCCGTAAGTGATTATACTATATTAATTACTTACTTAACTTCTAAAAAATATTTCATAAATCAAAATTCATTGTTTTCTAATCATTGTAACAAATTAAAACAGCGGGGGCTTTTTGTCTACCTGCAATAAGTAAATAAAATTCTAAAAAGGGTAAAATAATGCAAAGTACCTAAATGAACACTTAGCAATGTTGCCACAAGTGACACACTTAACCAATGCTACATACTCAACACACTTGTAAAATGTAACCAATCAGCCAACCAATGCTACAAGTGTAAATAAAATCTAGCTTATCGCAAAACGGCAGGTTGTGATATTAATTAAATTCAAAAGCTTTTTGTTGCTTGTGCTTTCAAAATGTTACTATTTAACAAACATTTGTTTAGAAAATACTTTCATTTTTATTAGTAAACGAGTAAATAATTAATGAGTACATAATCGTGTTAATAGTTGTTTTTATGAAAATTATTTTACCGGATACTTTTCAATGACTTTAAGACCCATAGCTTTAATGCCTACCCAGGCTTCTTTCACTAATTCATCAATCATTTCAACAGGTGGATCAAAACATGTAGAACCAGCTGCGGGTAATTCCATGGTAAATGATATGGGAAAACCAGCATTAAATGCATAATCGTCACTGGCACCAGCAGCCACATAGAGAGTATTTGTGGAAGAACCCACAGTATAATTGGTGCCAGTCGTTTGATATATAGCTTCGGCTCCAGCTGTTGCTACCTCATGTAAATCTGGCCAAGTATCAGGTAAAGCACTGAAATAATAATAATATTATAAATTTATTTTTCTAGGGAGTATTTCAAGCTAAATTTACTTTAAAGAAAATACAAATTTAATAAATATACTTACGCACTCCAACCCCAGGGATAAAGTATTAAATTTCCATACGAATGTATAGTCAAATACATTTGACCTTTTTCACTAAATGTATGTATAAGATCCCTCACTACTATAGCTTCAGGCTCAGAAAAAGCCTTAGGTCCAGCAAATTTATTTGAACAGGGATCCGATGAAGCTCCCTCTTCATTCCAATGAAAATCAAAATTACGATTAGGATCGGTACCATAACAGATACCACCCTGATGAAATAGAGGTTTACGAGTTTTACGCCACATACGTGTATCGGGTGATACTTGAGTGTATTCATAACCATCAGCATTTACCACAGGCAATATAACCCAATTATAATCTTGTAAAAGTTCCTTATTTTCTTCATAATTTTCTACCAATTGTTCAATGGCATAAATAGCCGTAGCTGGTGAAATCCATTCATTAGCATGAAAACCACCATCAACCAATATAACATTTTTATCATAACTTCCTTGACCATTCGTTATAGTGAGAGCTTTCAAAGGACGTCCTTCAAAAGAATAGCCCATAGTTTTGAGTATAACACGTTGAGGATAAGTTTGGGCTAAGTACTCAAGATAAGCATTAATTTCGTCATGAGTGTAATAACGTTCGGTGCTTAAACGACCTTGACCATTATATGGTTTGAGATTTTTAATCAAACGATTCACTTCGAAATTTCGGGTTAAAGTTTTACCAATATTTTCATCCAGTACTTTAAAGTTGCAGTCATGTTTAAGCAAAGTACTTTCAAACTCTTGCAAGATATGGGGTGCAACAACAACAGTTTCAGAGTTAAAAAAATCATAATGATCCTCTTGTTTAAATATATTTTGCAAAATTTTTAAATCTTTTTCTTCCTTAGGCGCCAACTGGTACAATTTGTAACTATTTTAAAATAGCAAATATCCTTAAAATATTCTTCATACATATCAAAGGACTACTTACCCTTCATAACTATTACCAGCTATTGACACAAATAAAATACTAGATATTACTAAAACTATTACTGATATTCGAAAATTATGCATTTTTAAAATGCTATACTTTACTTCCCCACTGCCACAAACAAACTAAATTATTAAAGTAATATTTTGCTTAAGTATTCTTCGCTAATTTATGTAATTTAATTTATGAGTTTAATATAAATTAAATTACTGTTGCACAGTGGTTCAAAAACGGTTTTTTATTCTGTAACTTGTGAAACATTGAAAATATCTCAATAAAATTTCAACTGATCAGAAACGAGATGATTTAGAGATTATTTAAAAGATCATTAATTCTTAGCGAATCAGGGGGGAGTGGGTAGACCGTCAAAATTGGTTATACCGGGTATGCAATTTAAAAAAAAAATCAAAAATTTATTTATGATTATGACTGAAAAAAAAAAATACGTATGGATAGTCCTTGTAAATCCCTACAAAAAAAATACGCTAACATGTACAAGTTATCTATTTTAATATAAGAGATATTTAGATCAAAATAAATTTTTCACTCATTTGTTTTAGGTCTTTTTAACTTAGCTGCCTCAATTTTGGCTCTAAATTTTTTTATTTATTTTTTAATATTCATCGGATTCCTTACAAAATTCTAAATAATATTGCTGCAGGTATCGTAATATATAGATTAGATGAAAAGTTATATTAATCTAAATTTAGAACTTTAAAAAATTTCAGATTTTTTTCGGTTTTTTTCAAAAAAGGTGGCAATATTTTTTTTATTTATAAAATTTGTTCTGGCCCATATAATTTTTTTAATGTTTTCAGAAGAAATCTTAATGTAGATGCGTGTAAAGTAAACTCCCCACAAGCCCTATCCAAACTTTGTTAATTTTCTACAATTATTTTAAATTTGTTTGAAAAATTTTCTGATCGCAAAGCTGAGATCAAACAAAAATTATATTAATTAAATACCTCCATATGTAGGCTAAACACACAAAAGTATTTTGTGACGGGCGCTTCTTATAATGACAGCGTTACCATTTGAATAGAAAAAGTAAATTTTTAAAACACGTTTTCTCCGGGTTGATATTTTGGATATTTTAGTACAAAACAGTGGGTGTGTTTTTAATTCGTTAAATTTAGGACAAATCTATCTATCTTGTGTCCAAATATGATTAGAATATCTCTACTCGTTTAAATTATATTTAGGTCCAAATATTAACATTACTTCAAAAAAATATACCTAAAATTTAAATTTATGGATTGCCAGGCCTTGAGTTGCAGAAATTTTAACCCGACAAGTTAAAAAAACAACGAGGCTAAAAGTGAATGAAAAATTTAATTCTATCTAAATACCTCTTAAAATAAACCTAACCTAACAGTGTTGGCAAAAGCTAAGTTGAAAAAGTGCTAGATTTTGTAAAGAAATATGTGCTAAGAATAAAAAGTGTATTTGTAAAAAAAGATATATTATTTATTTTCAGCGTTAAAGCTAAAAAAAGTATTAAAGAAAATAGTAAAAACACTTTCTAAAATTGATTATTTAGAAATTAAACAAAATTTATGAGTGGATTTTTCAAAATTCTAATTTTATCATAAGTTATCCAAGTATGTGTTTTCTGAAATATATTCCAAATAACATATTAACCTACATTCTGACAACCTAAAATCTTTCTTTTCTTTCTTTCTAGCGAAAATTTTACTTCTAATATCTCATTTGTGACTAAAACCAGATACAGTATAAACTCGATAATCTGCATAAATATTGCAGACTCCAATCCGAATTATGGAGGCTTTTTCTGTTGGTCAATTTTGTTAAAAAAAAACACTATTAAAATATATCTTTTATTTAATATAACATTTCATATTTTTTTCCTAAAAAAAACATTAACTGAAAATGAAGGAATTCAATTAGAATCAACCATAACTTTATAATTATATTATTATTTTTTTTTTTTTTTTATTTTAAAAGTCCTGTAATTTAATCCAGATTATAGAGTTATGGAATGGAAAGTTAGGAAATGTCAGAAAATTTTCTCTTTAAATGAACCAAATTAATTTTTTCTTAAAATTCGAATTTTTAACTAAGTAAATGATATTCAAATAATATTCATAAATAATTGTAATTATATAAACAGACTTTTAGCCAAAACCCAATATTTAGCAAAAAATTAAATCTCGAAAAAGTTTTTCATCAAAAAAAAAAAAAAAATGGTTTGAAAATGTAACAAACTTCTCACAATAATATTTAAAAAAATAAAATAAAACATCATTGGGCTGTTAACTTGTCACATTTTAACCAAGAGTTAAGGGTAACCATATATAAAATGACATTATTTTCACACAAACTAATAATTTTGTTTATAATTAGGCTTTAACTTTGGGTTAAAATTTGATAAGTTAACAACGATAATGTCATATTACTCGTATGATGTTTTAAATTGGGTAAAAAGTTGTTTAATTATGTATAAATATTTTCAAGAAGTTGTTGCTTTATTTTAATTTATGACAACAATTCGTTTATGTTCACAACTAAATTGCAAACTTATAATAATTATTTCTTATAACAAAACAGCAATTTAACAAGATATATGCATAAAGGCAACAAATACAACAATCCCATAACTGCAGCCATTTTTTTCATCTTAAATAGGACTGAAACGTCAAACTAAAGAAAAATAAAACATGTGGAAACAATGATTCCTGAAATTGAAAAATAATGAGAATAAATTGTAAGAAATTCGTTTTTAATATTTTTATAAATTGAAATAAATTAAATATTTCTATACAGCACTTATTTTCTTTATTAAAAATACATATTTCACCACCGAAAAAATGCACTTTTTTGTAAACAAACCAATACATGCAAACGTAAAAAAATATCACATTTCAGTTTTGCACTAAAAAATTAAGCAAAAAATAATCAGTAGAACTTATAATGACACCTTGTACTGGTTACACGATGGTTTTTATAAAGTTCATTTTGCTAAATACACTCTTTAAAGATCGCCAAATTTTAGTTGCCGTTTAAAAAAAAAACAGATTATGTTTATACCCTACACCACCATATGTGGTTGGGGTATTATTTTATAGTACAAAACTACAAATTAATAAAAAAAAGTGCAAAAAGTGCTAAAAAATGCAAAAAATAATTCGAAAAGTGCTAGAAAAAGTGCCAGGATCTAAATTCTTTTATCCTGTGCTAGATGTAGCTAAAAAGTGCTAAATTGCCAACACTGTAACTTACACATGTAAGCGTATTTTTTGTAGGGATTTACAGGGATATGTAAAATTTTTTTTCTAATCATAGATGTACTTTTGGCGATTTTTTTTAAAAATTGCATACCCGAGATAACCAATTTTTGAGGTCTACCCACTCCCCCTGCCTGATCCGCTAAAAATCTGTGCTCCATCAAATCAACTCCAAAGTATCTCGTCTCTGACCAGGTAAAATTTTATTGAGATATTTCCAACGGTACACAAGTTACAAAAAAAGCGTTTTGGAACCACTGCGTGTTGTTAATATCTAATCAAATAGTTATTATTATTTAATCTCTACAATTCGAAATCAATTGAATATGGTCAATATTTATTAACCGATAACATAGTTTATCAGGTAATTTGTCTACAACGTATTAAATTATACAGACGATCAATATTTTTGGTTAGGATTTTCAAATTGAAAGAGTTTATAATTGTCACAATATACCTCACTAGCAGTGGTCTAAGATGCAACCGATAGACCAACTGATTTTGTTTTCTCACGCGTACTCGCGGTCCATATAAAAAAGTTGAAATAAATTCAACTTTGAGGCGCGGCCGCTTCACACATCATTGCCAGATTAAATTTATGATAATGTTTTCAAATTTTTATTTGTAAACAAATAATTGATTTTTAAGCTGGTAATAATGCAGTCGCACATCGTCGCGTGTCACATACATTGGCCTTCCACTGTAACCCTGTTTATTGTAAACATATCTTAATAGCTTCTTAAGTAAACAATAGTACAGTTGAGTTCGGTTACAAAAAATTATGTGAGCAGGGCTATCTTAAATAAAGAAGTATTTCTAAGACATAATAAAATGGTCTAGAAGTTCTGGAATATCTGAACTTTGGCCAATAAAAAAAAGTCACCTTTTCTGCTATTTTTATATCCTTCAGCATAGTCATAACCTTTGATCTTTCATTAAAAAATATATCGATTTAAAAATAAGTTATGCACAGATTTTTATTATTTTTTATTTCGCTAATCAATTTGTATCATTCAACCATCTGCATTTTTTAATGATATTAATGGATAAGATATAAATCTAATTCAAAAATACACAATACAATATTATATAATAAGAATCATATATAATATTGAATTTTGAAGGAAAAATTTTATGTGTCCTATGTTCCAATTCCAATGTATTACGACTCATTTTAGCTTAAAGACTTGTCTTTTAAATATTTTTTAAGTTTTGAAAATTCTTTTATTAGTTCAAATGATATGACCTTTCTAACGAATAATGTTTTAATGTCTTCTTTAATATCACAAACTGCCACTTTTTTTAGTTCTATTCCATTGAATTTGGAAAAGTACCAACTTATAGTGTCTTTTAAAAAAACGCGACTATTTTAAAAACTAAAAGACAAATGAACTTTTTTACACCCTACACCACCAGTGACGGAATCCTCCTGTCCCTTGCTCACACCTACTCCAGCCAGAATAAGCATAAAATGCAGACCCCAAGCACAAAACACCTGCTCGAAGAACAATAACTAGGAATTCTGCCTTACGTTTTATTGAGCATTAGGCTATAAAAAGTCGAAGACCTCACCAAAGAGCAGAAAGCATACTTGGAATGGACTTCTATCGGAGCAGACGATAAACCGTTAGAGAAGTGGCTAAAGATCATTTAGGAAAGGCTGTTATCGTTCGTAGTGTTAGCGACGGAACCATTTCCTATCAGAGATGGGATTTGGTGAAGCAAGAACTTTTGGAAGTGACCTGGAAGATTCTCAAAGGTAATCCGCGACCTCCTCCCCAATATAATGGTTTTGGTTGGTACTAAGGACACGTGAAAGTAATAAAAGAAATAGGAGAGGTATAGAAGGGCTCTAAGTTGGAGATGGTTTCAGTTTCACACTAAAAAATTAAGCAAAAAATAATCAGTAGAACTTATAATGACACCTTGTACTGGTTACACGATGGTTTTTAAAAATTTTATTTTGCGAAATACACTCTTTAAAGATCGCCAAATTTTAGTTGAGATATTTCCAACGGTACACAAGTTACAAAAAAAAGCGTTTTGAAACCACAGCGTGTTGTTGATATCTAATCAAATAGTTATTATTATTTAATCTCTACAATTCGAAATCAATTGAATATGGTAAATATTTATTAACCGATAACATAGTTTATCAGGTAATTAATTTGTCTAGAAGGTATTAAATTCTACAGACGATCAATATTTTTGATTAGGATTTTCAAATTGAAAGAGTTTATAATTGTCACAATATACCTCACTAGCAGTGGTCTAAGATGCAACCGATAGAATCTAAAAATTAATGTTGAAAAAATGTACGCGGCACAAGGCGACCAACTGATTTTGTTTTCTCACGCGTACTCGCGGTCCATATAAAAAAGTTGAAATAAATTCAACTTTGAGGCGCGGCCGCTTCACACATCATTGCCAGATTAAATTTATGATAATGTTTTCAAATTTTTATTTGTAAACAAATGATTGATTTTTAAGCTGGTAATAATGCAGTCGCACATCGTCGCCTGTCACATACATTGGCCTTCCACTGTAACCCTGTTTATTGTAAACATATCTTAATAGCTTCTTAAGTAAACAATAGTACAGTTGAGTTCGGTTACAAAAAATTATGTGAGCAGGGCTATCTTAAATAAAGAAGTATTTCTAAGACATAATAAAATGGTCTAGAAGTTCTGGAATATCTGAACTTTGGCCAATAAAAAAAGTCACCTTTTCTGCTATTTTTATATCCTTCAGCATAGTCATAACCTTTGATCTTTCATTAAAAAATATATCGATTTAAAAATAAGTTATGCACAGATTTTTATTATTTTTTATTTCGCTAATCAATTTGTATCATTCAACCATCTGCATTTTTTAATGATATTAATGGATAAGATATAAATCTAATTCAAAAATACACAATACAATATTATATAATAAGAATCATATATAATATTGAATTTTGAAGGAAAAATTTTATGTGTCCTATGTTCCAATTCCAATGTATTACGACTCATTTTAGCTTAAAGACTTGTCTTTTAAATATTTTTTAAGTTTTGAAAATTCTTTTATTAGTTCAAATGATATGACCTTTCTAACGAATAATGTTTTAATGTCTTCTTTAATATCACAAACTGCCACTTTTTTTAGTTCTATTCCATTGAATTTGGAAAAGTACCAACTTATAGTGTCTTTTAAAAAAACGCGACTATTTTAAAAACTAAAAGACAAATGAACTTTTTTACACCCTACACCACCAGTGACGGAATCCTCCTGTCCCTTGCTCACACCTACTCCAGCCAGAATAAGCAAAAAATGCAGACCCCAAGCACAAAACACCTGCTCGAAGAACAATAACTAGGAATTCTGCCTTACGTTTTATTGAGCATTATGCTATAAAAAGTCGAAGACCTCATCAAAGAGCAGAAAGCATACTTGGAATGGACTTCTATCGGAGCAGACGATAAACCTTTAGAGAAGTGGATAAAGATCATCTAGAAAAGGCTGTTATCGTTCGTAGTGTTAGCGACGGAACCATTTTCCATCAGAGATGGGATTTGGTGAAGCAAGAACTTTTGAAAGTGTCCTGGAAGATTCTCAAAGATAATCCGCGACCTCTTCCTCAATATAATGGCTTTGGTTGGTACTAAGGACACGTGAAAGTAATGGTAAAACACCATAAAAGAAATAGGAGAGGTATAGGAGGGCTCTAAGTTGGAGATGGTACCTATGAGTCTATTACCTAAGTCTTACCTTCCTGAAGAATGGTAAGAAAATAAGGAGGAAGATAAGGAGGGTGATGCAAATCAACCTACACCACTTTAAAGCAGTATCCTCTGCATTGCTTTTCCGTATCATGGAAAACAAGAAGAAGCTCATAATAGTCTAAGAACCATGGCTACATCAAGATTGGGTTAGCGGACTAAACGTGAAGGGGTATAAGCTATTGTTCAGCAAAGGCACTGGTTATACTAAAGTACGATCTTATATCATGGCCCCTATGAATATCTTCTTAAATGATTTCAGCGATGAAGATACAGTAACAACTGTTTGGGAAACCTGGGAAGGAATGCTCTCGGTAACTTCAACTCCATGACATACGACGACGGTGATTCTCCACCCAACAAGAAGACCTGAAGGGCGGTCATTAGGGTGAACAGCATCAATAGGCCGATAATTATCTGTGCTGATGTTAATAAATATCACATTATATGGATTAGTAGTAACATCAACCCAAGAGCTGAATGTCTATTTGACTTTATTCTTTGTAGAAACTTGGTAGTAGTTAATAGGGGCTTTATTGTAGCTAGCAGAAATCAGGTTCCTGATATTACGCTAGTAAATGCTGAACACCCTAGTATGATTAGTGACAGAAAAGTCTCTAGATATTGTTCTTTTTCTGACCACATACACATTGAATTCAATATCGGGGTTCGTGAACTTACTCCGTATCCCGTACAAAATAGTAGAGTGGCAAACTGGGAGCTCTTAGTTTCTTCCACCAATATTCCCACGATTACATGTAATCGGGAGATTGAAAAAGCAGTGAATGTTCTAACCGAATCGTTCCGATCAGCTGCGAACATGGCTTGGATGGCCATGGCGAAAGTGGCAATGCTCGCATTCTGGAATACTATGAGGATATCCATGACTATGTTGATTGTTGTATCCCGAATCCATTTCTCGGGGGGTTAAGATCGCTTTCAGACTGCCGAATAGGTGCAGTGTTATTTAGGCGGAAATCTCTGGCATTAGGCGAGCTGCTAACTGGGTGAGGTATTATAAGATATCTAGAGATATCTGTATTTTGTCCTGTGAGCAAAGTTGCCATAAGATCTATATCTGGTGTCTATTCGACATCAAGGTTAATTTTTGTATGCCGTATTCCACCATTGCAATGTAAGCTGATATTTTTGCAGAAAATTCTTGGCATTGCTTAATGCAAATGGGAAAATGCCCTGTTCCAACGAATCTTAAGTCTAAATTTTTTAGGTTTTCATGCTCTCAATTCAGGTAACTTATCTGTTATTGACCCCATGTCACTATACTGATCTTTGGTTTGGATCAGCGATAGTACAGCAGTAGTAAATGTCGTACTACTGTAACGGGTAACAAAAAGAGATCAGAATTACGATGGACCCATGTGAGATGTTTCGAAAAGATTGGCCATGAAAACTAACCTAAGTTCTGTATAAATATAAATCTGGAAGCTAAATGTCATAAAGATCGGTCCAAAATTGACTATATCTCCCATATAAGTCCCTCTTCCGAAAATCATTTTAATCTACAAAATCCCATAGACTACGACTATACGATATAAGGTACACTTCGGGCGTTCCACACCTCTCCTTATATTGATGCACATATTCAATGGTGTAGGATTTCACATGGTCGGGCTTAACCGTCTATACTTTTCTTACTTGTTTTATTTTGGTTTATTGCTCAAATAATGGCTCGAGCTCGTAATTTGATGAAGGGAAGTGAATTTTAACATAAATTCGTCTTTTTTTCTTATACATGTTGTTGAAAGTCAGCGATATCCACAAGTACGATACACGAGTTTTTCGCGGTTAATTGTATAAAAAATTAATTTTTCAAATATATCACTTATTATGCATCGTATTACGATGACATTACAAAATTTATAGAGCATAAAATTTCCAACAATTTTTATGTACTACCATTAATTTTAGAGCTATAGCGCATCTTATGTTCAATTCAATATTTTTATTTATTTATTTATTTTTTGTGTATCCGCTATGTTTTAGGACGATATAGTGTTTTTGCTGCATATATTGACGCAAAATCGCTTCCTAGTTCATGTTAGTTTATCCGCAAGTGTAAATTGTTCAATACCTAATTTAGTAAGTAAGTGAACTGTCCCTAAAAATTTTTATTTAATTTTTCTATGTTTTCTTTATACTACTTATATAGATGCTAGTTAAAAATATGGTCTAACTTTAATAAAAAAATTTTAGGGACAGTCCCCTTACTTAGATACGCCCGCCTAGATCACGGATGGCAAACATGGTAAAATTGTAATTTTTTTGGGTATATTTTAATATATGTCGGTACCGTGGTTTGATATGATCTTATTTTCATATCATATTTTTTTATTTAAATAGCAACATCTTTATTTTATTTTATTATTATTATTTTTTTTTTTTATATAGAATAATAATTTTGAGATTGAATGCATTATATTCAATACCACTTAAAACCGCCTTTATAATATAACCTTTCCCTTTTATTAATTTGTGCATTTTGAAATGTAATCGGATGATGTAAAATGTATTTCATGTATTTCTTTCAAGATAAATAATTCATTATACCACTTTTGTCACTTTTTGTGGTATAGTAATATTAACAGTTAACTGGGAATTAAGAAAAAATCTAAATAAAATTGTACAAACAATTTTTCAATATTTTAAAATAGCAGGTGTCCTTTGATTAAAATTTCAAGAAAAACTTATTCAATTGTTCTCCATTTGTGGAATATTTTCACAAATAAGAAACAAATGTTGAGTTAATACATATTGTTACGAAATTGTACTTGAATTCAAATATAACGGTTTTAACGGCCGGTTTAAATCTTTCTCAATGCTTCCAGACATTTCCGTTTATGTTAACAGCAGTTAACATAGCTGTAAATTTATTAACATAGTTCTAAACGTACAACATTGAATAAAAAGCTTTCACCATTGTTTATAAGTATGGCAAGACTAAATGTTTAAGCTGCTAACATTAACATCAAAAGCTCTAGTTTGTCCGTTAAGAACATTGTAGAAAGAAATAGAGCTTCCAAGAAACATCTAATAGGTAATACAGTGTATATAAATTGGCCGTGAGAACACCATTCAGTCAGTCTAATTGGAAGCGTCGTTAAGTAAAGACAAATTAAATGAATTGGCTGTATAATCTTGTACATTATTAAAGTGTGCTGTATAAAGTGTGTAATTTAAGTGTGTGTTTATATTAGAACGCAAGTAACTATTTAAACTGTATTGTTGTACATTTTTAAATAAAATAAAGAGTCGTTACAATTTTTAAACTACTAAACTGCTGTTATTTGCAATCAAAGTACAAGTTTATTTAAACGAAATAAACAACCGTTTTTAAAAGGTAAAAACGTAACAATTGGTGTCAGAAGTGGGATTGGAAAATAATAAGCAGTCATGAAGTTTGAAGAGCTAAAATTGGAGCAACTCAAGAGGGAATTGAATAAGTTGGAGTTACCTACAGCTGGTAATAAAGCAGAATTACAAAAGAGGCTGATAGATGAATTCAAGCGGCGTAATATTGACATCGGAGCTTACGAATTCGAGTATAAAGAAGAATTGGAATTTTCTACCCGTGCAACAACAAGCAGCATGGATTTATCCACAATGTTTGCTGCTATGATGGAGCAATTTAAAGAAGCTAACGAAACTTCTAAAGCTAATAACGAGAAACTTCTGGCTGAAGTTCAAGAAACTTCTAAAGCAAATAACGAGAAACTTCTTGCTGAGGTTAAAGAAGAAAATAAAATAATGGAAATGAAATTTCAAGAAACTTCTAGAGCGACAGACGAAAAACTTCAGCAAATTTCGGAAGTTATAAACAGCAGAGTGGATAGCATTGAGACAAAGGTGTCCGACTTAGAGAGCTGTCTAGATTTACAAGCCAAAGTCGTCCGATTTAGAGAATGAAATAGCCAAAGGTGTTGATAAAAAACTACAAGATCTAGAAATAAAGATTAATAATCTTCAATGCCAAGATGGACAGGTGCGAATTATTCCAGAATCCTCTAGTAGAATAAAGGGCCCTAGTTTTGATGGCACCACACCATTTAATGTGTTTAAGTTCCAGTTTGATACAATTGCCATTAGAAACATGTGGAACGACGAAGAAAAAGCTATAGAGTTAATATTGGCCTTAAAAGGAAATGCAGCAGTGGTTCTAGAAAGCGTACCAGCGTGTAACAGAAACAGTTATAATGACATAATGGAGGCGCTACAACGTAAGTACGGTGATGAACATAAAAAGGAATTATACCGAATGGAATTGCGTGGTAGAGTGCAGAAGCCCAATGAGACACTACAAGACTTTGCGTTTGAAATCGAACGTTCGCTGCAGCTTACTTATCCAGGGGAAAACAGCCCGTTTTTGGACCATTTCAAGATAGAGGCATTTATTAATGGCATTCGCGATTCTGAAACAAATCACGTGGTTTGTGCCACACCTAAACCATCATTTAGTGAAACCGTCTCATTCGCACTGGCACAAGAAACAGCGAAAATAATTTCAAAGCCCCAAATATGTAATGTGCGAAATGTCGAAGTTGTAGCTGACAATTAGAGAAATATAATCGACGAATTAAAAAAGGTTTTGAAGACGCTTATTGAGAAACAAAGTAAAGTCAGAGTAAAATGTTATAACTGCGGTAAATCTGGTCATATTCAGCGAAACTGCAAAGTACCAAGAAAATGAACCAGATCTGCCTCGCCTCAAAGAAGTAACCAGCAGTCGAATCATCAATCATCACAAGAATCACCTTTAAAACTAAAACGAGTGCATAGTGCTATGGGGCAAGAGCTAGATCCCACATCTGAGGGTCCCACAATCTTCATATCCGTAATGCAACAGAAAAATAGCAATCTTACTGCTTCGGGGTACATCAACGGTCAGAAGCACGTTTTTACTGTAGACACCGGGGCATCACAATCTATCGTCAGGCCAGATTTAGTCAAGAACACAACTGAACCATTATGTGGGGTAAGTCTGCGCACAGCTACTGGGGAGCCGGTCACTGTCTATGGTAAAGTAAATGTGAAATTAACCATTGCCAACGTTACCGTCAATCATCTATTCATTGTTGCCGATATTGTGGACAAAGTTATCATTAGTGCTGATTTCATGATTAGCCATGGCATTACTTTGGATATGGGACGAAAAGTTATGATTTGGCGAAATGTGGAGGTACCCCTTGACGTCGGATATGAAAATAGTACTCGAGTAAGAAAGCTAGTTACCGTCGAGCATCAGAAGCTACCACCACAATCAGAAACTTTAGTATGGGCTCGTATGGAGGGAGATTGTAAGGACAACAGTTTGTGGGTGACAGAACCATCAGAAATAACAAGTGATCTTGTAACAGCAAAACCTTCGTTAGGCCCTCATCAACAAATAATGAAAACACTTCCCAAGAGCAAGATGACCTAAACGAACTTCATGAATTCGTATGCAGACAAATTAGAATGACCAGCGACAAAATAAAAGCCAGATACGATCGAGCAGCGAATTCTGAAATATTTAACGAAGGCCAGCTTGTACTGTTGTATAACCCACAACGTAAGAAAGAACTGTTCCCCAAACTACAAACCCATTGGGATGGACCATACAAGGTGATTAATAAATTAAACGACGTGGTGTACAGAATACGGAAAGAAAAGAGGCCGAGATTTAAAATGAAGGACTAGCTACCTATGGGAGAAATGATTCTGTGCCTATTCGGGCTATTAAGCGGGGGGCAGTGTTACGAAATTGTACTTGAATTCAAATATAACGGTTTTAACGGCCGGTTTAAATCTTTCTCAATGCTTCTAGACATTTCCGTTTATGTTAACAGCAGTTAACATAGCTGTAAAAATTATTAACATAGTTCTAAACGTACAACATTGAATAAAAAGCTTTCACCATTGTTTTTAAGTATGGCAACACTAAATGTTTAAACTGCTAACATTAACATCAAAAGCTCTAGTTTGTCCGCTAAGAACATTGTAGAAAGAAATAGAGCTTTCAAGAAACATCTAGTAGGTAACACAGTGTATATAAATTGGCAGTGAGAACACCATTCAGTCAGTCTAGTTGGAAGCGTCGTTAAATAAAGACATTAACTACCTTGGCTGTATAATCTTGTACATTATTAAAGTGTGCTGTATAAAGTGTGTAATTTAAGTGTGTGTGTGTATTAAAACACAAAGTGACTATTTAAACTGTATTGTTGTACATTTTTAAATAAAATAAAGAGTCGTTACAATTTTTAAACTACTAAGCTGCTGTTATTTGCAATCAAAGTACAAGTTTATTTAAAGGAAATAAACAACCGTTTTTAAAAGGTAAAAACGTAACAATATTAACATGACAAAAAATATATATTTTTTTTTTTTATTTCTTGACTAAGTACCGCTGTACCGCTGAGTTATTTTAACAATTCCTTCTAATTCACATTCATTAGCGAAAGTTTACTACTAAAATATTAGTATAACAAAAAAAAAAGGATTGTAATTAATTTCTCTATTGTGTCGAGTTGAACTCAACAAATTTGTTGCTGCAATTTTAAAATTGCAGGTAAATTTTCTATTAAAATTATTTAATATAAATAAGTTTATAATCTATTAATTTATTATGTAAATGTTTGTAATTAAAATATATTGACAAAATTGGTACCATTATGGTCGAAAAAGTACTTTTAATTCTAATGGTGGATACAATATAAAGTAAGTCGTTTTCCATTCCTGACCTAGATATTTCAAATATTGAAATATGTGTATGCGTAAAATGTGTCAGCGAAAATATATAATAGTTTAATTATAAATAAATAATTTTCCTAATAAATCACTTAATTATTACAAACTTTATGGCGAATTATTTAAAAATAATTTTCACAATTTCATTTATTTAAAAAAATTATTTCCTACAACTATAGCTTTTGTGATAAACGTATGTTTCAATAAACTTTTTATAATGAAAACATTTTTTAAAAAAATATTCAAATGTTTTAAAATACTAAATATCGATTTGGTCGATATTAAATAGTACCTATTATTATCGTATAAATTTTAACTTTTTTTTGTCTATTATTATATATACATTAGGGCGGCCTCGATTGTATGGAGGACAAATATTTGATATCATATTTTCCAACTTTCCCATTGTTCCCAACTAAAATGAAAATTTAATTCATTCTAAGATACCGTTTATCAAAATTTTCATCCTGACGTTATCCTTTCGTAAGCTGGATCAAAATGAAAAAGTTCCTTTTTTGGATTTTTCTTCATATTTCTGCTAAAGGAATATTTTGAAAATTTGATTATCACAAAAAATGTCTTTGGGACGCGCATTTAATAACATAACAAAAATTTGGGGTCAGGTCCAAATAAATTCAAAATTTTGCAATTTTTCACAAATAAATTTGATATTTGAATTTTTTACACATACATACATATTTCAAAAATAAGACCAAACTAATACGATATAATTCTCTTGTGGTTATACCGAAACATGTTATTATAATCTTTCTAATAATACATAGTACTTCATACTTCTATTAACAAACAACTAAATAAATTAAGTTTAAGTGAAATAACCATATAAGGTTATTTGTTTATAATATATCTGTTAAGTAACACACAGCGTTTCCAAAAGCTTTGGACATATAATCGTCAACTGAATAAAGAAAAATCACAATTCAAATCATCAAAATTAATTTTTCCACAATTTTAACTTTATACCTAGTTCTGACATGATTAAACGTCCTACAATCTTCAGAAAAAATTCTAAGGAATATTTCGCAAATACTTAGATTTAAAACAAAACTTGACTGTATAAAGTTCAAGAAAATTTTTTTATAAAATATAATTCCTTCTTTTTATCTTAATTTTTGTATTTTGACGCATAGTCCTAGAATAAAAAGCTAACGTATTGTTATTAACCTCAGGTCTACAACTGAGATTAACGTCGATATAATATGTGAGTTAACGCAAGCCGAAGAGAGTAACCATTTTTTTTTTTTTTTATTTTGTTTAATCTTAAATAAGGGGTACACGTACTCTAATAAATCCTATAAGATATCATTATTATTTTAAAAAAATCGCACATTTTTAACACAATTTCTATACAAATTTTTTTTTAATGTAAAACAATCATTAAAAGAAAATAATTTTACAAAAAACATTGTTTTTTTTTAGTAATTTCCAAAATATATAAGCACACACACATACAAACTTCCGTATTTTTTTTACAGTTCATCTTATAAGATGGTTGTGTAGAGAAATTTCATCACAACAGTCTCATAATACATCTTATAATACTAATATTTTAATCTACACGTGAAATAATTCTCTCAGAGAGCGAATTTGACACTCTCTGACAGAAAAATCTTACATATTATGTTACGTCTAGACGGGCTGTAAGAATGCTGATTTGTTAGTGTCTAACAGTATACATACAATGTAATCTTCAATAATATCTACTCGTATTTACATCAAAATCTGAACATGAGATTGAATAAAATTTCGCATAATTACAAAGGGTAACACTGATTCTGCGGCAGGGGATTTTTCATTCTATTTGTATGCACGTAATCATGAAGTTCTAAACCTATAAAGCATTTTTTTATTGACTTTAATTTTCGAGATAATGAAGTTGCATCACATATTACAACATATCTCGAATACGAATTGTGTGATTTAGTTTAATAAAATATATTTTCGGAGATATTTAAAAACTAGCGACGAAAAAAAACTAATTTTTAACAAAATTTAAAGATATTTGTTAATAAAAAAAAAAAACAAATTGTAATAAATGGAAAATGACCAAAATTTCTATTTTTTCTATAAAGCTGTATATGTTTCAATTAAAACGAGTCATATTTTATTAAAAAGATGATAAAATATGTCGAATTTATTTAATAAAATCTGTTCACACAATTTTTTAGTTGTTTACATAATGTTTTTTTTAATATCTTCAAAGCCACTGAGATTATTAAAAAATGATGTAGATATTATTTTCAGACAATTTAAATTAAATATACTGCAATACGTGATGATGCAACCTTAATACTTTTATATATAACGGGTTATCTCGAAAGCTAGAGTCAATTCAAGAAAGTTATTTATAGGCTTAGAACTCCATGATCACGTGTATCCAAATTGACTTAGAAGTCTCGTAGAAATATCAATTTTGTCTACCTGTGTTATCAATATTAAAATATTGCAATTTTTGAATAAAATTTTCTAATAAATCTTTGAAAGATTTAAAATAAACATTTTGTTAGAAATTAAAAAGAAATTCATATTTTGAAGGAAAAATCATGAAATCATATTTTGAACGTGTGTGAAACAATAGAAAAGTTCCATGGTAAAAAATATTTTTCTATGCTGAGAAAAATTTAATTTTTATTATAGAAGAAATTTAAATAATTGTGTTAACATAAAAATAAGAAATGAGATCGAAAGAATAAAAAATGTTTTATTTGAAATCCTTTATGAAAGAGAAACTCCACTTCAGTCATGTTTTGTGTTCAAATGGATATTTAATAATCAACAATTAAGTATTTTAAATAATGTATTATGCTTGAAATCTTAAAACTAAATGTAAATTTTCTAAATATTTTTTGGTATTAAAATATTTTTTTTTAATTTTTTAAACGTCGAAAATTTATATATATATATACGTTTGTCAAAAATTCTACTAGCCTTATGATCTAGTAAAATTTTATTCACCTCATACCAATCAACAATTTACTAACAAATATACTTCCCTATGGTTTCACCACTGGTTTAAAAATCATCAAAAATATAATAAAAACATCATTCTGGCAGCCCTGACACAGAAAAAATGCTAAATGCCCCAAAAAATAAAAGCCAGAAAAAAGTAATTTTTTTAATTTAAAAACATATTTTCTCCTTTTTAAAAGTTTTTATTTTTAAAGATATTATAATAAGCTTTTAACAATAAAAACGAAAATAACAAAAATATGTATTTTACAAATATTGAAAGAAATATATGCTCAAATATGTGGAGTTATTGTTTCTATTTTGAAATGTTGTTTTAATATAACTTTTAATAATTTAATATAATTTTAAAAATTTACTTTTTTTGTTCTTTTTCAAAATTTAAATAAATTTTCAAATTTAACTTCGACGTAGAAAAAAACGACACAACTATAACGAATGATTTCTATGGCTATTGACTTTTAACTTTATCTATTTTTACTAATTTATTATTAATCGCCACTTTTGACATTTTTTACCCCAACATGCGCAGCTACAATATGACACATTTTATTTTCCCTCGAAAAACGATCTAATTTTGGCTGCAAATAGGGTTGCCAGATGGGCTGGATTCGGCTGTATTTTCCAGCTTTTTTGGTAATTATCCAGTGTCCAGCCAAAATAAAATTTGTCCAGAAAAATATATTAATTTTTGAAAAATTAATCAAAATCGATAAAGAAGCTGTAATAAACAATAACATGCAAAATAGATATGGAAAACAATTAATTACAAGGAAGATTGAAAATTGTGTAAATAAGTATTTTAATCCCCGTGACGAAACTTTAACCTTTTAAAATAAATAATTGAAGTTGAAAGAAACATACATACATACATACATACATACATACATACGTATTCAGAAGCAGCAGAAAAAAAGTACGTGTTTGGCCCATAATTTTTATTAAACATTATTTCCGAATAATTAAATATATATATATATATATACATCTGCTCAATGTAATATGTACACTTAAGTTTGCTTTATATAAAGACAATCCATATTTTTTTTTTTTTTTTTGACAACTGTCTGGGCATAACAGACATCAACTTCCAATGGAATCTCGTACCATATTTTTTATGTTTTCCTCTATAATTCACCTCTATTTTTGAAAACCTCTTTCGAAAGTTATTTTTTCAAATCATTCCACGATATCTAAGGATTTAGATCCGGAGACTGATTTTGACATTATTGACACGGACATCATTATGGAAGAACGTATTATTTACTAACCTCGAACTGTGTTTGGGACAATATTATCGTTGCAATAATTAAATCATTATTACATCAAAAAATACTCTTTGAATTTATAAAAAATATTTAACGTAAACTTCTGTCCGGCCGGCTGCCCGTACAAAAACCATAATTTCAGTTAATCTTTAGGTAGCAGTTTTAAATTCACTTTATGAAATTTCGTACTTAAGCCTATCTTGGGCCAATAATGTATCATAATAAAATTGATTAAAATATAATCAATATTTAACTCAACTCTCATATTAAAATTTTTCCCGAAAATAGGTGAAATGTTCATAAATATATCCATATTTAAATAAACACGAATTCTGTCTAAGCAAAAATTTAACTACTAAATTTCATGAGGATCGGTTCATAAATGACCATACCAACCATACAGGAACCGCTCTCTGAATTACTTCTTCGTACATAATTCATAAATACATGATCGCATAAACTGAAAATTAATCTTACAACCAAATCTCATAAGGATTGGTACACAAATGACCATAGCTTCTGTATAAGACCCTGTCACTTTAATGCAAATTCTCAATTACGTTTGCGCATTAAAGTGACTTATTTTATTTTTCTGCTTGTTTTAAGTATTTTCTGAAAATTTTATATAGTTCTCTTCTTAAGTAATGCAAATAATTAATTTAATAAAATTTTATTTTAAATTTTTATTACTTTAATTTTATTTAGTTTTTGTAAAGAAAACAAAACAACCTTAAAATTTATTAAAAATATTTTTTTTCTTCCAAATCGCAAAAATTCCGCAAAACGTTTTTTTTTTTAATTTTCATACTGCACATATTAGGTAAAAATACAAAATGTTTAATTTCATCCAAGTTTGTCTAAAAGGCTTTTGAATTTCTGTATAAAAGTAAAAAATGCCCGTTCGGTCTAAAGATTAAAAAAATATTATTTTAACAAAAAATACTTAAATATGTTTCTAAATACCTATGCTTAATAACTTCATTGTAAAAAGATGGAATACGTTTTATTAAATAGTCTCATGAAAAAAAAATGCAAATGTACCCCTCTAGAAATGAAATTAATCTGTTCTTATATTATTCCAAAATAATTGCAATTTGCTATATAAAAATACAAAAACAAAAAGTGAAATTTTTGCGCAATTTTCAAAAAGTCCATAAAAAGTCCATAAATGAATGTGCCTCGCTGAAAAACCGATACTTTTTTTAAATTTTCTCTTGTTTTCCAAACTTTGAGACTACCTTCTTATAACAAGCATCAATCTCTATTTCAAAATATGACCCCACCCAAAAAACCCAAAAAATTTAATAAATTAAAAAATGTTCATCAAAATTCGTCTACCCTGTATTTAACTGTTGAAAGTCTGCACAATAACAAAAGGCTTGTTAAATTTATGCACAAAGTCCGGTAAGATCGAACGAGATCAAAAAGTCTAAACGTGCGAACAAAAAGTGTAGAAGAATGGGGAAAAGTTAAGTAATTTTACGCCCTTTTTCTAAGTTTTTGAACTTAGAACAACAATCATAATTACAAAATGAAACCAATGGTGCTAAAATGTACTCTATTAGTTTCAAGTCTTGTGAGTGCAGATCTGTAACCCGTTTTTTTAAAATAGTATCACCACAAATTTCAGCCGGGTTAAAAATTTTTGATAATGACCCATATATTTTTCGATTTAAAAAAATTCAAAAGCTATTCCTTACAATTTTCATAAATAATATGTGTAAAAATGAGATTAAAGTGTGTCTAAATATTCAGAATTTTTAAGAAGAATATAAAATAAAATGACTTTAGTTTCGCTGCATTCCCCAGACTGTGTCTTTTAAAGAACTGTATACGAATACAGTTATACAAACAAACAAAAAATATTTAAAAGCATAAAAGGATTTTAGAAAACTAATTTTTAGTATCAAGACTATATTGGCCACAAAGTATTTTGAGGTGCTACAAAAGTTATATCCCTTAGTAACATTAAAAATTAGAAATTTTCTGCCTTATTCATTTTAAATTTTAGATATATTAATTTAAAATGCTTATTATCAGTACGGTACTATTCCTAAATTTTTATTCAATCATAGTGCTAGTACCACTACCACGCAAAACATTATAAAAAAGCTAAATATATTACAATTAGCTACATTTCTTAGAGCGTATTCATAGGCCTCCAATGTCATAGCCAGTATTCCTACCCATGATTCCTCTACGATTGATTGGATTTTATCTGAAGGTGGATCGAAACCATTGCCACCAGATGGTAATTCCATACAAATAACAACTGGTATTTGGGCCATGGCAAAAGCATAATCATCACTGGCTCCTGAAGCGGGATATAAGACATTTGCTGCACCGCCTACCATGTACGAAGTTCCCGCAACTTTTTTGATTGCACGAGCACCGGCGCGGGCCACAGCGTCTAGGTAAGGCCAGGAGGAAGGAAGAAGTCTAAAAAATTAATATCAATATGAAGTCAGCTTTATTATGTTAAAGTATTAGGGATTTAATAATGCAGTTGTACATAGTGTACTCACTTTTCATAACCCCATGGATACAGAAGATAATTACCATAAGAATGCAAAGTTAAATACATACGACATGTAGCATTAATACTATGTAACAAATCTCTTAAAGCTTGCGATTCTGGTTCAGAAGATGCTTCCGAACCTGCATAAATTTCAGAGCATTCTTTATTCGAAGCACCTGAGTAAGACCAGTAGTAATCAAAATTTCTATTCAAATCAGCACCCACACAATTTGTGGCATTCGAATGACGACGATTTTTACGCCATAAACGATCGTGTTCATGAGGATATTCATAACCATCGGGATTTACCACAGGCCAAATAAGCCAATCGTACATATTCAACTCCCGCTGATAATATGAACTATTCTCTATTAGTTGTTGCATTACAAATAGAGCTGTTGCTGGGGCTATCCATTCTCTGGCATGAATACCAGCATCTATAAATACTAAAGCTTTTTCATATGTTTTCTCTTTAATATTGTTGCTTATTAAAATTGCTTTTAAATCACGACCCTCGTATGATTTACCTACATCTATAAGTTTTACTCGTTCAGGGTATTGCATTTTCAAGTAGTCCATATAATTATTGATAACGTCAAAACGTTGATAACTTTGAAAATTGATAATGTCTGTGGTCGAAGAGAATTTGGTTTCTCTAGTTTTACGCTCATTTCGTATGCTCTCGCCTACATTTTGATTAATAATTTTAAAATGTATTTTGTTATTCTTAAGAAACTCTAAAACTTCAAATTCATTAGTGGGTGGCAAAAGAACACTTATAGATGGGTTTCTCTTCATTCGGTTCATGGTAAATGGGTGCGTTAAATTTATGAAATTTTCGTCAAATAGTTTAAGTTGATTTTTGGTTAGAAAATTCAGTTCATAGATTTTGTAACTGTAATTTTATTAAGATAACTTAAATTAGCTTAACAATTTCTTAATGTGTTTTATTTAAAACTTACCCCTCATATTTTTCATAATTATTTTGGCATTTAATAGCTGTTAAAGTACTTAAAATAACTAAAAACTTAAATAAAACGATCGGTACTATTGACTTATTCATTGCTAGATAATTTAAAGAATAAACAAATTCTTTGCTAACATTATTTCTAATTATTTAAAGGCAAATGTTATTTATTATCAATTTGTATGTTATCTTTCGTTGTACCACAAAATGATTGGTTTGAATATTTTATCATTATGATCTACACAATACAGTGTGGCAGATACAAAATGAGGAATTATTTGAATTATTCATAATTGAATATAGAAATATTAAAAATGTTTACAACGAACAGAATGAATTTTAAGTATACCATTCGACACATGATCACTTTATTGGTGGATTTAAGAATATTTATCAGTCCATCTTAATGGCTGACAGGTGGAGTAAAATTTGACATGCATGATTTTTATGATACAAGGACCAAGCCTATTGTAATTGATTAGAATCGATCCGTTACTACATATTACATCATATTCCCCATATAAGTAAATGACTTACCGGAATAGGAATTCGAGTTTATAAAAAAAAGAAAAACATTTTTTGTAACCATAAATTACTTTACCAAATTTCATGGACATCAGTCCATAATTGGTCATAGTCCTCATATAAAGCCTTTTATTAAAATCCTTACACGTGAATAAATCCAGTGCAAATGTCGGTATATGTATTGATAAAATCTGAGATATATAATATGTTTAATTTAAGTTCTTTTGATCCTAACTATTTCTCCGCTATGTTCACTTTTTTTTATTTTTTGGATTTCTGAAGTGACCAAAAACAACGAAACTATCCCAACTCATGTGGTAAATTCGCATTTGATGGGGGGCAGAATCGCTTGCCTATATAAGATGTTTTTATTTTATTTTAATTCAGCAATTTCAAAAAATAAACAAAATTTAATACTTTTAATTGAGTTTTATGTAAAATAAATAAAAATTTAATTAATAATGCAGATCCAAAACCTATGCATAGTAAAAATCAAGGTTTAGATATCCAGTTCTAGCAAAAACATTTTCATTTACGACTGTGCAATAAATATATGTACAAATGCCTCATTTCTACAATACTCAGCAAATAGAAATATCCGCACTATAACTTCGTGTTACTACTAAAATTATCACTCGTATCTGCCATTTGCAACAGCAAACGCAACAACAGCAAACCATTGTACACGAAATAAAATATAGTTTTGTATAGTTGCGCTCGAGTTATGGAATCATCCACAACAACACAACTACCACCAAAACCATCCAGACAGATTTCTTAAGAATGCAACAACAACAACAATATTATTGCAGTAATGCACTTTTACTTTTAGAACAATATTATTTAAGCCAATAAACTGTAAAAAACATAATTACTTGGAAAATCAAAACTAAAAATTTGCAAAACATAAAATTAACAAGAATTTTGTTAATTAGTTTAATTTTACAAAATAATCAATTAAGCACTTTTGTGTTTAGAAAATAAGTATAATATTAAATGAAAATTAACAAAAGTTTAGTTGTTATTCAGTAGTGAGAAAGACAAGTTGATTTTTTTTTTTTATTAAACAAGTTCACCATAAACATAACTCACGCGCAGTTTTACTTAACTCATATTGCGCAGTATTATTTATTTTCTATGTTGAGCTAGAATTCTTCTCTAATAAGAAATTTTCGTTTTGATTTTGCTGCTATATTACTATGTTTAGGAGTAGTTTTGTTGCCAATTCCGTTGCTGCTGGACTTTATTGTATGAAAGTTGAAAACTTGAACATACATTCGAGCATATATATGAACATACATACTAACATACATACCAACATATGTACATACATTAGGTTACGCCAGCAAATGTGATACTCGTATCAAACGTTTGAAATATGATGATTTATTTATCAAACTTGTTTTAAATGTAGACAGAAATTTGAATTTTAAGTTTGCTTCCAAATTGAGAATCATTTGAAAAAAAATGTTTGGAAAACTGTATAGTCTCAAATTGATATCAAATGTTATTATTGAATTTTCAAACCTAAAGATAACTTTAAAAATATTTGAAAAAAGTACTCTTACATTTTTAATTTGCTATTAAATGTTATTATCAAATCACTTATAGATCTAAAGAGACAAGTTAACAAATATTTGAAATTCTCTATTTGATATCAAATGTTATTATAAAATCATTCTTAAAGATAATTAAACAATATATTTAAAAAAAAAAATATTTAAAAATATTATAAAAAAATAAATAAATTAATAAATAAAATTATTTAATGAAATATTTTCCAATTAGTAAATTTGTGTATTGATAGGACAAAATTATAAGTCTATACAAAAGAAAACTTCACAAAAAATTAAATATGAAAAAAGTTTGAGAATAACATTTATCAATAATTTGATAATAACATTTCTCAATTTGACAATTAATTCAAATAATTCTTTTGACGTTTGACATTTGAGAATGGACTTGTTTTCAAATCACTCTCAATTTGATATCAAACATTTCTGTTTACTGGGTACAAGCACATCGAGCACAACAAAGAAAACATATACTGGTATGAAATATGTTTTCGACAAAATTGTACGAGTTGTGCTATTGATGAGACAAAATTATAAGTCTATACAAAAGAATACTTCACAAAAAATTAAATATGCAAATTACTTTTATTTATGTTCCACATGTGGTCACAGTCCACTTTTAAAAAAAGTGTGAGAATTACATTTAACAATGATTTGTTTTCAAATCACTCTCAATTTGATATCAAAAATTTGTGTTTGCTGGGTACATTTCAACTCTTATACGTTTTATTCTTAAACAAAAAAATTCTGGCAGAATCGAAATTGCAAAAAATAAAAAACTGGTAAATACCTAAATGCTATAGCAGCAAAATCAAAATGCAAAGTTTCAAATGGAGAAGAACTTCGAGCATAACAAAGAAAACATATACTGGTGTGAAATGTTTTCGGCAAAATTGTACGAGCACAACTACAGCACAAGGTGCTGTTTGTAATATTTGACAAACAGACGCTGCAATCGGTGTTGCTAGTTTTCCTTTTTCAGGCTAAATCTAGCCTTTTTTGTTTTGCTTTTCGCCTCGAAATTTTCGTTTTAGCTTATAGCTTTTTTGATTTTTAAAATTGCCTTAAAAGGCTAAAATAAGAGGAGAATAATTATTCACTGTTACTTATATTTTTCTACAGAATCGTCCGTTTAGTCATTTTTGCGTATTTAGTTGTACAAAAAATAGGGCGATTTTTTATATTTAAGAGGCACTTGATTTTTCAAAAATAACTAAAGTAATTTTATGGACTTAATAAACCGATTATCCTAATTATTATTTGGAGTAAGATATTAATATAAATAAAATGCAACGTCCTTCTACTTTTTTTAATCAATTCAAAAATCTTATATTGACCTAGAATTTAGGGAGCTACGAGATCTTTATTGAAGGAATTACCCTCAAAACGTATTATTTTTTAGTACACTTCACTACACATGAAATTTCCTGCAAATGTTATAGTCTTTCCATTAAACTTTTACATATACAAATTTTAGTTATTGATTATTATTGATATTAAAAAAGCTAAATTTATTTAGATGTTATTGATGATTTATTTCGACCTTTATAATATAATTTCTAATAAATACAATTTCTAAAATATATGTTAAATAAAAACTTATTCACCCAAGAATTTATAACGCCTAAAATTACAAAAAATCATTGTAAATCATAGGGTAATTTTTTATATGAAATATGACCCAAGTTTATATGGGAAATTTTGGGACAATTTTTCATTCTGACACCTGTTTCATGTTTTATTTATAAATTTATTAAAAATTTTTTAAATTAAAAAATGGCATTTTTCTGGCCTTATTTTTTAGGCCATTTAGCCTTTTTTGACCTTTCTTAAAGTTCAATTTAGCCTTTTTTCAGCAACACTGGCTGCAAGAAAATATTGCAGCAGTTTTTAGTGGTATGGGACATGAAATGTGTAACAGTGAATATAATTTTTAGTATAAAGTTTGTTAGTAATTGATACTAAATATTAGAACACTATACAATCTATATGTACAGTGGCTACCGGCCTAACAGCTGGCGAATGCTTTCTGGGAGGAGTCTTATGCACAAATGATAATTTTTTCACACTTTAAATGAATTTATCAAAACACCTGTTGTTAATTCATGTTCATTACTATCAAGTTCATAACAAGGAACCAAATCTTTATTAACACCCTAACTAAGAATGTCTGCGGTAAAGGAAAAATCAATTAGTGCTACAAAAAATTATTACTTAGTTTTCAAGATAATTGGCAATGCCGGATGCGCCCCTTTGGTGCATGGTCCCCCATCTACCCATCATTTGTTTCATACAAGCCATGCTAAAAAATATAAAAAGAATCTGTTCATGCATAAATCACACACAAAGTAAATGTTAATATGAAAATAAAATTTGTCACATATAATATTTATTTAAGAATAAATCACATTATAAAATTTAAGAGTTATCAGTCCGTTGACCATAGTTCTCATAATTGGCCCTCTTTCGAGTGTAACAACGCGAAATGGTGTAGGACCTGACTAAAACTTTTTTTAAAATTATTATTAGTGTTGCCAATTTAACCATTTTCTAACCAAATCCTGCTTAGCAAAAACCGTAATGATTATGAGTTTTAAAATAAAACAATAAATAATGATTATTTTTGATTTTTATTTTTTGCTCAACTTATAATGATTATCTTGTGATTTTATTTTGTTGCTCAAAGAATTCTTACTGAAAAAATTCGATTGTTTTGTTATAAATTCATTTAACACCAAAATTGAGATCATTTTTTTTTAATTTCTTATTTTTCTTAGAAATCAAAATTTTTCCTAAAAATCAAAATTTTTTCTAAAAATCAAAATTTTTTCTAAAAATCAAAATTTTTACTAAAAATCTATATTTTTACTAAAAATCAAACTTTTTACTAGAAATCAAAATTTTTACCAAAAATAAATTTTTTTACAAAAAATAAAAAAATTTTACTAAAATCAATTTTTAGCTAAAATCAAAATTTTTTATAAAAATCCAAATTTATTGCAAAAATCGAAATTTTTACTAAAAATGCAAATAAATCATAATATTTTTATAAAAATCAGATTTTTCACTAAAAATACGATTTTTCAAAAATGGATTTTTTGTAAAAATTTGATTTTTTGGAAAATATTTCGATATATTTTTAATGAAAAATCTGATTTTTATAAGAAAATTACGATTTTTGTGAAAAAAAAAATTATTTGATTTTAGTTAAATATTTTGTTTTTTTAAAAAATTTGATTTTACAATGCTGGCTATTCTTGAAAACGCGTCGAAGAAGTGAAAATTTCCTTTAAAACAAAAACAAAGTTTAAATGTAAACAAAAACAATTTTTTAAACTCTGTTTTTGTTTTAGTGGAAATTTTCACTTCTTCGACGCGTTTTCAAGAATAGCCAGCAATACTTCTAAAATAATGTAAACTGTCTTTATTAAAATACGATTATCTCTAAAAATATATATGCTCAATATTCATTGAGGTCTATAATTAAGGGAAGTAAAATGTTCAGATTAAACAAAATTCTAAAAAGTCAAATTCAGCCTAAAGACTTCAATACTTTAATATTTTGCACACTAAGCTCTTACATACCAAAGAACAGCCCTAGGGGGAGTTACGGTTGAAATTCGAAAGTCAGGTTTTTTGAAGCAGGCTATTTTGCATAATACCTTCCCAAATATGATGGTGTAGAGTACAAAAATTCTCTGGTAACTCACACACAACTTGTTTAATAAATTTGAACAGCAATCTGCATATATCTATATATATATATATATATATATATATATATATATATATATATATATATATATATATATATATTTGAAACCATTCCATTTAATTATAGTAGCAAATAATAATTATTTAGAAGGATGGTCGAAATTAAAGTGTTCAAAACTTGTGCTACATTTTTTTTCACTTTCCAATTGATATGATTTACTCTAACAAGTGAAACAAACGGTAACCTTATTCTCCCTTAACAACAAAAAAAAAATCGAATATCGTGACGAACACAATTTCTTTTAGGGATATGCGGATCAGGCAAATAAGGATATTTTATATTCAAAAGTTACATTATACTCCTGTGATTAATTAAATACTCTCAAGCGGTTAGTTGGTTGCTCTGTCACTCGATTCAAAATTAAGCCATTTAAATGTATTTTGTAGATAATTTCAAGTATATATTTTAAATTTTGAATAAAATTACACTAATAGTACAAAATTAGTTTTTTATTCTGGCCTCGATTTTGATTTATTTGCATGACATCCATTGATATTTGGGAGTAATTATGAAATTTGAATGAACAAAGCCTTTTGGCCACATGCTTGAAATCAATTGTAAATTAAGATCGATACCATTTCAATTCAGTTTTCCTTATTGCTTTTAAGAGTATTAAATGGTTTAAAGACTTGAGTGAGTTTGCTAAAATGTGACTTTCATTTGCAAATGTTTTGATAGCCACTGTATACTAAATTCTTTTTTTACACATTCTTTGGTACACCTTCGCTCAATTGAATTTTTTTAATTAAACTTTCTACATGTTTACATTATGCAGAGACATATTTAACTAAAAAAATTTATTAATTTGATCAAATCTGCATAATAAATTAAAAAAAATAAAACTTAATTAAAAAACTATTTTCATTTATTTAATTACAATTAATTAACAGTTTAATTACAAACTATAGGTATAGGCAAGATTCAATTACAAAAAGTTAATTGAAAGGAAAAAGATAATATTTCTTATCTCACACATACTTGCATACATATGTATGTATGTATGTATAATAAAAACGATACTAAAATTTAAAATGGAAACAAAAGTAATAAAACTGAAAACATATATAATGTCTACAAAAACACATACATACACACAATTATTTGTATACAAGTGTGTAGTTATAGTATAAAGGATTTGTTAAATATTATGTAGGATTTTATGTCTGTATATGTGTAAGTAAGTAATTTAATATAAACTAACATGTCTAATAAATTCAATAAAACCAGCAAATGTCTCCTTGCATACATTTATAATATCCGAAGTAGCTACTTGGAAATTTTCACCCGGCAATTCCATAGTAAAAGACATGGGTATACCCAAATTACCATAAGCAAAATCATCAAGACCACCGGAAGCTTCATACAAAATGCTGGCTGAGGTACCAACATGATAGCGAGTACCACGGTATTTGGCAATTTGATTGGCAGCACGTATAGCAACGGAATGTAAGAAACTACGTGTGGGAGCATGAGCATTTCTATTTAAAAAATTAAAAAATAAAAAAGAGTAAAAATTAATCGTTAAATTTCCTTATTGTAAAGAAAAAAAGTAATTGAATACTAGAAAAAAGTTAATTGAAAATTTTGTTTTAACATACCTTGAATAACCAAAAGGATAGAAAATGAATTTTCCAAATGAATGCACATCTATACTCAACTTGACACGATTACGATTGTATACCAAATAACGTACAATGGCAGAGGTTTCTGGTTCCGAAGCAGGTGAGGTACCCGAAAAGACTTCCGAGCAAAGCTAAATAAAGGGAAATTAAAATAAAGTTTTAGTAATTATATTCTAATATTTAAGACATTTTTTTTTTAATTTTAATTACATTTTGACTGGCTCCACGATAATTCCAATTATTGGCAAAGTTACGATTGATATCAACGCCCACACAAGAACGACTTGGATAATGATGTCTGTTTTTACGCCAGAAACGATCCTGCAATAGAATTTATAATTATAAAGGTAGGCAGTTACCAACAAGCTACAATAGAATCAGTAAAGTAAGCAGTAATATAGCTCAGCACCAAAATATTTATACGAAAAATTATTTAAAATTTCTCTTACCGTAGTAAATGTGTATTCATAACCATCGGGATTCACCAAGGGTAGCACATAGATTTCTACATCATTAAGAACACGCTGGAAGGCTCTGATATTATTTAACAATTCGGTAGCAAAGTATAAAGTAGCCAAAGGTGTAATCCATTCTCGACCATGGGTACCCGATTGTATGTAAGCAACACGACGTGGACGTGAGCGGCTGTTAAGAGAAATCGACAAGGCAGCCAAATGACGGCCCTCATTAGAACGACCCAAAGACTCATAACGACAATATTGAGGAAAGCGGGCAGCCAAGGCATTCATATAATTTAAAATCTATAATGAAAAATAATTAAGACAAAAAAAATCAATGTCACTATTAAAACCCTCACCTCACTGTATCTGGGGAAGTGACTAAAGAAACCTCTGGCTTGTCTCCTCGTTCTACTGTGCACACATTCTGAACCCTGACAATCGGCATCCTCACTACCCAAAGTTTCATTAAATCCGAGCATTTCTTCCATTAAGGGTTTTGATTGGTATGTTACACCCAAATCTGCTAAACGTTGTTCAAAAATTGGTTGCAGTACAGGGCTTACAGAAACTATGGACATATTACGCGACAACAGCCAAAAATCCAAATCAACATCTTGAGTCTGTAACTCAACCATGTATTCGAAGGCCTTTTCATTATCATGGAATATTGTATATTTGTTGTAGCTTTACAAAAAAAAAGTATAAATAAATTTAAATAAAGTTCATTGTTTTGATGTTATTTAATTAAGATATATCAACAGGAATATACAAAAAATCAATAAAAATCCCCTTCTATCAAGATTTTTTTTTAATCATCCGCTTAGCCTCTTTTAGTGTAATATTTATGATTCAGAAACAGCATCACTATTGTTTTTTAATTAACTCTAGGTTATATTTTAATAGATATTATTTATAAAAAACAAAATATTAATTAAACCATAAAATAACATTCTATTATTAAACACAATTATCAAGTTATTTGTTTATGAACGAATATTAATGCTTGGAATTCGATTTTAATTTATTCGATTTCAATTTATTATTTCGTTGAATATTTCATATACATTTTCAAATCAATTATAAATCTTTGTAACACATTAAAATCATTAAACAAATCACGTTATAAAAATTTCATAAACAAATTATATTTTATTAATTAAGCTGTGTTTTTATTTTAGGATGGATTATTAAGTTAATCGCTAAACGTACAGTGACTAGCTAAACGGATTGAAGGATTTTAAACATTTTATTAATAATTTTAAAAATATTTTATTTCACAATTTTTGGACAGGGTGATAATGCAAGTTTTTATATTATATGATCTATATGGAAAATTTCTTAAAGCTTATAGCATAACTAAAATTTAACTTGTAAACTCTCATTTTTAAACAATGTAAAAGGAAATCGTCAGATACCGTTTGTCACAAAATTTATGTTGGCATGAGATAAATATTAGAAAAGAGAAAGAAAGTTATAGTCGGTCAAGACCGACTATGTGATACTCTACACCATTGTGTACGAGCATAAAAATTCGGGAAGAGGGCTTATATTACACCTTTTTCTAATTTCAGTAAATGTAAAATAAAATATACAAACACAGAATAATGCGTTGATACTAACATCTATATGATTCCTGGAAGAGGGTTTATATGGGAGCTATGGTAAAATATGGACCGATTCTCATAAAATTTGGCAATGTTGATTCTACTGATATAAAACTATGTTGTGTAGAATATTAACTTGGTACTAACATTCGTATGGGATTTATGCACGTTAAAGTGATTTTCGGAAGAGTGGTTTATATGGGAACTATGGTCAATTATAGACCGATCTTCATAAAAATTGGCGCAAAGATTCATACTTATACAAGACTGCTTTTAACTGAATTTCATTGAAATATTGCTATATTTAAGGCATTTATGATCGTTAAACTCTTATTCCGGGAAGACATTTGTGTGGGGGCTAGGTGAAATAATAGACCGATCATAACCAATTTCAATAAGCTTCGTCCTTATGTCATGAAAGTCTCACGTGCCAAATTTCATTGAATTATCTTTAAAATTGCGACCTGTACTTTCTGCACAAGGTTTACATGGACAGCCAGCCAACCTTCCAGCCAGCCAGATGGACGGACGGACATCGTTAGATCGATTTAAAAAGTGATTCTCAGTCGATTGGTATACTTTAAGGTGGGAGTTAGATAACTTTTTATATGCGTTACAAACATCTGCAGAAACGCATAATACCCCAAACAACTATGGTGGCGTAGGGTATAAATATGTCATAATTTTTCAGTACCTGCTGAACTTGTCTTAAAGAATTTTGACAAAATATATGAAAATTTCAAAGGAGTCATAAGTCATGATAAGTTATAAATTACTACCTTAGGATGTCTTAAAGAAATTTCCAACTGGGATATTATACAACCAAGAATTCAAATTACACAAAATTTAAAAACTTACAAAATTTTATTGTTACCCCTATTCTATAACATGTTAATTCGAATTTGTGTATTTTTGGGATTCAATCTTCTATGTATTAGATTACCAAATACCTTGGTACCTTGGGGCCAATGCAATTCAATTTTTCATGTGCACAGTATAAAATCTCTAAATTGGATTAAAAATTATTTTACAAAAAATATTCATTAGAGACTAAAAGTACCATAGCACTACTACATAGCCAATATTGTTCTGATAATAAAAATTAGTTTTTTTTTCAAGCAATTCAGAAAAAAACTTCACGCACCATTCGCGATTTTAATATGCTTGAACATTTTTTTAATATGTTTATTTTTATGTCCTTTATACACAGTTCAGAATATTTAAATGGTAACACTTATGAATATCGCACAGTGAATCGAGCGCATAAAATAATAGAGAAAAAACGAGATATCTTACGGTCATGATAATTTGAACTTACGTGTAAATTTGTAGGCTAATTTCAAATCTAAAATCGGATTTTTAAAATAAATTTCCAAAATGTTCACATAAGTGAAGTTATTCATTTTTTCTACAATTTTTGTTTAGATAATAATTACTATAGACATTTAAAATAACTAACAGTAAACACATATATCAGTGTTGCCATATAAGTAAAATAAATAAAATTTTTTTGATTACTATTTTTACTATTTATGAAATTTTGTTCAGTATTTATTATTTCCTTCAAATAAATTTCAGCGTAAGGCATAACAAATGAAAAAATATTTCTTTCGACGTCAATAAATAATGATATCTTTAGTTACCCCGGAATCTTATTTTTATACTTAATTTTTTTATAAATTTTGAATCAATGATTCAGAAAGGAGTTTGCAATTCTAGAGATAGAGAACAGTAGATTTCATAAAGATTGTAAATGGGGGAACATTTGGAAAAGGAAAAGCATTAAATGAAGAAAATAAACTGTAGGAAATTTTGGTATTTTTTAACCCAAAATATGTAAATTTATTAAATTTATTATTTGTTTTACAACCTTTTGAAATAAAATCGCAATGCTTTTTTATACAAAAATGCTTCGTAAATTATGAATTTTTACATAGAAAAAGTTAGTTAGAAATTAAAAATTAACCATAACACATATCATACAAAAAATATCAGAAATCGTGTTATCCCATAATTTTCTAAAGAGTACTAAATTTGAGTAAAGTTTAAAAAATGGTAATTTTTTTTCATATACATTAAAAAAAACAAAAATTGATACTTTTAAAAATGTAAAATTTATTATCAAAAGTTAAGTCTTTCAATACAAGTTGATATAGATGCTTTAGTGATAACATTCAAGGATAACATATTCAAAACGAATTAAAATCCAATTACAATTTCTTTCTTTCAAGACTAAAAAACTCTATAAAATGTTTAAGAAAAATCTATTTTTACCCAAATTTTTATCTGTTATTCCTGATCCATTTTATTTTATTTTTTTTATTTTAAAATATTTTAAATTAGAACACTACTATGCTAGGTAATATTTCATCAATTAACTGGACCTACGAGCAAAGACGTCATTTTGAGGAATTTTTTTCTTGAGTATTATTTGTACAATATGTAAAACAATAAAAATTTTGTTTTACAAATTTCAAGTTCGGGAGGTTATAATTACAGCAAATGTAAAAATTTTTTAAATAAAATTATATATTCAAAATACACCAATTCTTGACTTTCTATTGTTATATATTTGACAAAAATATCTTAAGGTAAAAGTGACAATATTTTTTACTCTGAACGGTTCACTGTGTATCATATTGACTAAAACTACTTATTGTTTTCTTCCGCATAAATTGAAAGAAAATTACTTAAAACAGCAATTATATAATTAAATTTAAAAATTTTACTATTAACTAATTTATCGCATTTTTGCACTATTCTGTATTATATCGAAATGATTTTGCATTTCCATTTGTATTATAAAATGTCGAGACATTGAATAATTGGAAGAAAATACAATTAAAAATTAACAAAATTTAAATTAATTACTTTGTTTATAAATTTTATATTTACAACGCGATTTAATAGAAATTGCACAGGCAAACGCTTTTATATAATTTGGTAGAAATTATAATATTTTGGATCTCAAAACAATAATATCAATATTAAAATTTGACCGCGTTTAGTGCATGATCGCGAAAAATTAATATCACATTCTTTTATACCTTTCAATGCTCTTAAAGGCCTTGCTATGCTATTTTGATTATTTCCAAAAAGTTATAACCCTAACGAAAGTTATTTCACAAATTTGTGAATACAAACATTTTATTATACAAAAAGTATCCAAGAAATTTTAAATTGTCCTATTTTTGCATAATTACACAGAAATTGGCAACATATTGTATATGTTATCACTTTCACAAATATCGGTTGCTTCTGGTTTAGATAGCAAGAAATTAATCGGTTACCTTCATACGGGTACCTGGATATGGCGACATTGATGTACTGACACATGCAGGCTCTACCCTAAATCGAACAATCTTACTTCTGATACAGGTATTCCTTTTATAAAGAGAGAATAACTAATAAAACATGAACTCTATCTCTGACCAATTATGGATAAGTAGGGGACATTAAAAATATTGAAACTACCCAGATTCCATAAAAGAACATTTAAGTAGTCTCGGTCTTATTGGGTATATAAATTATCTCCCATTGTTTTTACTGAAAAATTATTGTTTATTTCAGAATAAAAGTACAATATGTTTAATTTAAAGTATTTTCCATCGGAAACTAAAACTTTTCTTATCGTTCTGGCAGTTTATGGCTTCTATCCCGTAACCACTTCCCATATTTTGAAACATAAAACGAACCTAGCCAATCTGTAAAGTGTATTTTAGCTATTGCATTTTAAATCAAGCAAAACAAACATTTTGGGCAGCCGCGGATCCACGGGGGGGGGGGGTGGAAAGGAAACCCCCGCCCCCAAAAAAAATTAATTTTTGAACTATGGAAAATTAAAATTTACAAATGGAAAGGGAAAAAAAATATAAATTATTGTGCAATAATAGTTTATCGAAAATAGAAAAAGGCAGAATGACAATATAATGGAGCTAGAATCATTATTAGGAAAAATATCATATTTTTTCCTTTGAAATTTTAAAACTACATTAAAAAATTTTAAAAATTGGCATTTAATTAATTAAATATGTAGGAAATGCAAGTGATTAATAAAATTTTTAAATAACTGCAATATTTTTATGTATTTTTATATTTTTAAAATAGAGAAAATTTTTTTAATTTAATTTTTTTTTTTTCCTAATTTAAAAAAGGTAATTCCAAATTATTACATATATTACGTAAGTGATAGTTTTATCACTTCAGCTTCATGAACAAAAAATATAAAATAAAAAATTTGTATAAACTTTTTATTTTATTTTAATAATTTTGCTGCCTGTTTTTCTATGTCGAACGAAAAATTCGTATCGAAAATTTTTATGGAAAACAATAATAAAATGTTAAATTTATTTATTGTCTTCCATACATTTTGTCAAAACGAATTTTTCTTTCGACATAGAGACAGTTATTTTTTTGATAATGAGAAATCGTTGGAATAAAAGTTAGTAAGTCCCTTAATTTGGAAGGTAAATGTAAAATAAAAATATAAACGTTTAAAATCCTTAAGCATAACTACAATAAATATAAACTAAAGCTAAAATTTTTTGGAAGGATCTCATGAAAACTGTATTTAATTTAGAAACTCTAAACTGGACATAATATATCGCTGATAAATCAATTTTTATGTGAAACGTATATTTTGCAAGTAAATTTGTAAATTGTGGTCGACTAGTCCGGTTTAAATAAAAATTCACACATGCTTGCTAATATTTATTTTTTTCTCATTCGATTTCAAAGATTGGTGTAAGGTTTGTGAATGTTTAACTTTCGAATTTTAACAAAATCTGGGTCTAATTCGATTTCCTCCAAATTATACTAAAAAAAACCTCACATCATTGAGAAATAATAATTTTCAGAAAATTTTAAGCCAAGAAAGCGTCACAGTGGTCAAAAATCCTATTTTTTTCCAAAATAATAGTGTAAGAAATTATAAAAAGTTGATGAATTTTATAACTGATAACAGACCAAGTAATCAAGAACATATATTAAAAATGTAATGTGGTAACATTGACAGTCTGAGAGAGCATTACAGTTGGTAGTTTAATATTATTTTTAATACTTTTATTAAAATGGAGCTAGAATTATAAAAACTGTATCGCAATATCAGAAAAATATATAGCAATGTTGTGTAAAGTAAATTTCTAGCTAGGAGATGTTTTTTAAGACCATAATTTTAAATTTAATTTAAGCCGTGTATTTGTCTTTATTTTTGAGTTTTGTGGTCTTGTGTGTTGTTTATCAAGCTAACCTATAACTTTGAAAGACGAAAAATTATTTTTGGACATGAACGTGCACGAATGTAAAAATGTGAAAGTGTTCGCCAAAGTGTTTATTTTATGTAACAATTTTCGCAAACTCTTGCAATCGTCAATTTAATTTCAGTTAAATTTTGGTAAATCTGAGCGGAAGTATCATGGTTTTCACAAACAAGTTGGAGGAAATACTGTGTTCTAATCTATTGGACAGTTTCACTAATCAATAAAAATCTAAAAACTTTCAAAATAATTAAAATAAAACCAAAAGCAAATAAGTAAATATTATATTTAAAAAATATATCTATTGCAGTAAAATTATGTATTATAGAGGTTTAAGCAAAAATACTTAAAATCGGTTTTAATATATATTATTATTCATTTTAAATAAAATAGTTTCGATACAACCTCAAAAAGCCATTAAAATGCCAGAAAAAGTGGATTGTTGACCAGTGTGGATTGTATAAATTTGTATGTAAATCCGACTAGTCAATTAGAAATTACAGATTTTAGAAAGTGTTTTTAAACTTGGATGCGTCTAGTTGTATTTCAAAAATTCTATAGCACATATTTACATTTACATTTAAAAATCATTATTCTGTCCCCATTATGTGGCTAAAAAGCATTAAAAACTAAAAATATTCCCAATAAAATTTCAAAACATTGCTTTAGGACATGAAAAATAATTTTTCGAATTATTTACCTTTCGATCATCCATTTTCAGTTTTAGTCTATTTTCAAAAATTTGGTTTAGTTCCGAAGTAATTAAAAGGATTTATACTTATGTATATAATTTTGTATGGCTTTCATATAAAATATAAATTGTGTTTTCGCATGTTGAAAAACATATAAGACTTTTCATCTGCACAGTGAATTATTTAAATAATTTTAATTTAAATTTAAGCCTTGATGAAAGTAACTTATATGCCGTTTACATCAAAATAAAAACTAATTGGTTTTTGAAAAACAAAATTTCAAAAAATACATCGTTTACATACCTTATTTCTTCCCAATATAGTTTTTGTTGACATTCACATTTCTTGGATATTTTTTATTTCCGCTTTATTTGCAATTTCTTCGATCGGAGAATATTAAAACATATTTTAACAATTTTTAATAAATTATTTATTGTAATTTCATAAACAAAACAAATAATTTCTATAAATTTGAAAATATGCTAAACAGGATGTATCATAAATAAGTTATTTTAGTGGTTTTTATTTGGTTTTGAATAAAACTACTTGAAAATGGAAAACCCAAACAAATTTACGTAGTTTTTATTCAAAAACCAAATAAAGCCAAAAACTACTAGCTTTTTTTTTGTGTAAATTGCTTATTACTTTGTTTAAAAAATTTTCTATGAATTTTACAAAATTTCTGTCTGCAAATCAGAGTTTATTAAAAAAAATTCAAGAAAGTTGTATTTTTCATAATTTTTAATCCAATTTTAGTACAGAATCTCCTTATCTGAATATCTTCAAGTACTAAACCAGTAATTTTAAATATTAAATATATCATGACTTTTTTAATTTAATTTGAAATTTTTAAGAGAATAACAGTAAAATAATAATGCAGTTTAAACTATTAAAATCTATTCAATATTCCCAGAAATATTTCTTTTAAAAAGTACAATTTTATGTTTTTGTTTTTATTTCAAAAAATAGAAAATTGATGCAAAATTTCGAGTTTTTTGAGTAAAAGAAATACACAAATTTCATAGCTCAACAATTCGATTAAAAATGTATTCTTTAAAAGTTTTATACTGGCTAAATCAACATAAAATTTTATAAACCCTCCCCCCAACAAATGATTTGGTTAGCTCCGCGCCTGATTTTGGTTTATACGGCGGGTGAGGAAAAAATTCTCATTCACTATTTTCAAAATAGTTTGTAACATGAAGACGAGAAAAATTATGGTCTCGTGTCTGGTCGCATATTCTGGCCTTTATTATTATTTATTTATTTAATTATGTATTTATTTATCTAATTTTTACCCTCAAAAATATTCAAAACTGATTAATCATGAAATTAAAAAAATTCCAGCAATCTAAAAGATCAAAATTATTTCAGAATTGGACTTAAAAAACGTATTTACTGCCATTTAAATTGCTAAAATATGTTCTTGGATGAAAATATACTGTTAAGTCCAAAATATTCAAAAACATGGTATGATATGCAAAAATATGATGTAACAGATCAATGTCAAAAATTTTTTAAATTGTATTTTTGATTGCCCTGCTAATATTTTTTTTTTTTTTTTCATATACATAGTAAATTATGGCATTGTGAGGTTTTGTTATAAAATAAAATTCTTTAATCATCAAGTTTTATTACATACTGTTGAAAAATCCCAAAATGAAATATGTCTAAACATTGGAATCTTTACTATCGGACAAAATAAATTGTCTTCTAGATGCATTATGGGCTACTTTTTTGGTATACAGGTAATTGTCGTTTTATAAATTTACTAGAGTTTAAAATTCTTTACAAAAAAAAAAAAAAAAATATATATATATATATATTAGAAATAATATTAAATAAAAAAAATATATTTTGAATTGAATGGTAAAAAGTATGAAAAATATTGATTCGATATTATATTACGATTGTGAAAAGTTGGCTTTGGCTAAAAATAAAATTAAAATAAAATAAAATTTTAACAATTTATAATTTTTATTAAGTCAAAATACAAAATTTTGAGAAATAGATAAAACCAAACGAAATTCTAAATTTAAAAGAATTTTAACATCCAAATATTGTTTCCTTACAGTTTCTGATTTTCCTGTTCTAACTAAATAATATATGTTAACTTAATCTGCTAATTACTTCTTTAGCCATAATATTAAAGCAATAACAATAACTATAAAATACCACTACGTACTTATGTTCTAACTTAAATCTAAATCTATATTAAACATATAAACATAAATTCACACACACACACACTCACACACACACACTCACACACACACACACACACACACACACACACACACACACACTCACACACACACACACTCACACACACGCACAATCAAACACACACACACAAAAATTTAAAATACTTATAGTTAAAATAATTAAATAATACTATTAACATCAGTAATTTAAAATTTTTAACATAAAATATAAAAATAACTAAAATATAGAAAGAGTCCAGACATCAACATCAAAACCTTCAAGCTCCTTTGACAACAGGCCTGAGGTCGTCGGAACGAGAAAAATTTTGGTGAGTGAAGTATATTACTATAAATTTTAAATATATATATAATTATATATATATATATATATATATCTATCTATCTATCTATCTATATATATATATATATAATGATTTAAATTTTATACCCTACACACTGTATTTCCATACATTTAAAACGGCATAAGCTAGTATATTTTTTTTTCTGGTTTTTATGTTATATTTAAAAACAATGACTTCGTTTAATGTTTGTTAAATAAATTTGTTTATTACAAATATGCACTTTTAAATCAACTCTAATCATTTCACGAAACATTTAAGGACCCAGGGACAAATAACATTAATTTTCTTTCCGGAAACAACTTCTTTACATAATTTAGATTTTTAGTTTTGTTTTCTGTTTATTATTATTTTTTTAATGGGTTTGTCCATGTTTAGCGGAAAATTAAAAGAATCTCCCCAATTTCCGAAGAGCTTAGCCGGTGTTATAGGTAGCAAAAATTTCTGACAAATATGGAATTGTTTAGGATTCGTTACAAAGTGTAAGAATGTTATGTTGGTCGAGGATTTTGTGCGACAAATGAAAGTGACGCTTTACTAAATTCTTTAATTTGGCTTCCAATTTTCCAATTTATTGTTACTAAATGGAAGTTTCAGATGCCTAAAAAATACTCAATTTTAATATTCCATTCATTAAATTCTATTCAAATTATTATTACATTTGAAAAATAAAAATAGATCTGCTCATTTTATTGTGAAGTCTTAGTAATCAATCCTGGAAGATTTCCTGATTCCAGATTGGGATAATGAAGTGGAATTAAGATTAAATAACAAATTGGAATGAATAATAGAAGAAATTGAGGGGCAGAAACCTTAAAACTACAAACAAAATCGTAACGATATCACAATTCTCGATAAAATAAACTCATTAATGTAAGCGGAGAGATAAAGGAAGAACTAACTTTAATATGAGCAGCTATTACAAAAAGTATACATTTTAGCCTTTCCACTGCTATTTCCAAACTCTTTTTGATTTTTAGAAGTTTTTAAATAAAATTTTGATTCATTCATCCAAATAACTTTATTTTGGAGTGATCTGGGACTTTAACGATAAGGAAATTTTTAAAATAAATTATTTAAAACAAAATAAAAGTCAATGCCGCACAGCGGCTCAGAATTGTTTTTCATCGGCCAAAACTATGTAATCTTTGAATCGATAGGGATATTTTAGAAAAAAATGTTTCTCCAGTTTTAATTTCATTAAAATCGGTTCAGAAGTTTCAAATTTTTTATAGCATATGGTATGAAAATGCAGATTTTTTATTTTTGAATCAGCTTTACTTATAAAAAAGTTTTTTACAGGATAATTTCGTGAACAGGTTCTCAGTTTATCAATTCTAGAACAGGTTTTTGTACAAAAAATGACGATTTTTTAAATGTTTATTTTGTTTTTTATTTAAATAACAATAAAAGAAAAATATATTTATTATTCATTCGGTTGGAAAATAGCCTGTAATTATTTCACATATAATTCTATATTGTTTCTGTCCTCTAGCAGCCCTTATGCTTCTTCATCCCGATGTTCTACTTTACATTCACTTTGAATGCTAGACATGAGCGGATCTGACGGTGTCAGTAATATATTAAATAGATCTTCATTTGTAGAATTTCGTGATATTTTTCTGATATTGTGCTCTCCATAAAATCTGTAATACTTATTCCTTTTTTCCTGGGCTTCCTCCAAGTGGTACTGAATGATGCATATTGACATCTTCTTCATGATAAAGGATTTTGTGAACTCTTACAAACATATTTCTCCAAGGATATTTGGTTGTATATATTCGTGCAGTTTCCTTCGCATAATCATCAAATTTTCTAGCATCAATTTGTTTATTGCACACAAGTACAGCGATAATTGTTTTAAATCTTGAAATGAGATTTATATCAACACCTGTTATTTCAGGTGCTCTTTCGGGATCTGAAAAGAATCCTCTTACTATTTTCCCATCATTCGCATTGCCTGATCCTTGTTTTGGTTGATCTATAATCAACCCATATTTGAGAAATTCGTCCTGAACATGTTTCATTTTTAAACTTCTTAATTCCTTATTGGTGTCGTTGTTTCTTATTGATCCTTTAAAATCCAAATCATAACTGATTTTTTGTATATGTTCCATGAAAAATTTTGGGAGTAATTTCATTCAAATAGAAAAGTGTTCTATAGACGGGTCCAGATAGGTACAAAAGTATATATATATAGGATTAAAGAGAACACTTTCGCCTTTTTTCTGATAGTAAAATTTGAATAGCCCCTTTTGACTCTCAAAAGTTCTATTCTACTAAAATTCAATTTTGACTAAAATATAGTACCTCAGAAAACATTTAAAAACACAGAAGGTATAAACCATACAGTGACACATCACACCATTTCTTATCCTACCAACATAAGAAAAAAATGTAGCCAATTATCGATAATAGTTTGCGAGTAATGATAATTTACTTCTTATCAAATTTAAAAAAAAAAAATCACATTTTTTATAAAATAACATAAAATATTTGTCTTTAATAGCATACCATGCCCACAAATACCAATATTTTGATCTAATTTTTCGGCCACCTTAGTTTCAATATTTTTACTATTGACAGGCATTAAAATTTTTGAAATCGGATATTAACAAAAATTTTTACCTTTGGACAATAAAATTAATTTCTGAGCCACCATGCGCCGGAACAAATGTAAATATATACATAAAAATTACTAAAAAATGCACCGGAATATATATGCTTTTATTCATTTCTTTTATAAAGCAGAAAATATGGCAGCTCTAAATGCATAAACTTTGTGATTATCGGTCACTTTTAGCATAACCTGTACTCATAATCAGTATTGCCAGGAGATGAAAAAAAGAAGCTAAACTTAAATTTAAAAAAGGTAAAAAGCTAAATTCCCAAAAAATAAGGACAAAAAATTTATTTTTTCTCATTCTCGTTAGATATTGTTATTTATTTTTTAAAGAAATTGTAACACATTTATAAGCAACACCAGCAAATGGACTCAATGGAAATCGGCCAAAAAATTCCCATACAAATTTGATTTACATTTCATATGAAAAATAATTCAATGTTTCAAAGTGATTTTTCGCATTAAGAAGATTTTTTCTAAATTATTTTCATAAATAGTTTCTATGGTTGATTCGGTCGCTATTATGGATATTTAAGTTAACAATACATGATCCTTCAGGATTTCACAACGAGATCAAATTGGATCCAAGTGAGCTGCCTCTTATTGACTAGACAGCTGCCCTAAGAACCTAACCTAACCTATGTTTGATGAAGTAAAAATAATATAATAATAATCAAAAAATAATTATAATAATCGACTTAATAAGAAAATAAGAAACTAGTTTCTTCGTTGTTACTAATATTTTAGCCTTTTTAAGGCAATTTTAAAAATAAAAACAGGCTACAAAAAAGCTAGAAGCTAAGTCGAAAACTTTAAGGACAAAAAGCTATATTTAGCCCTAAAAAGGCTAAACTGGCAACACTGCTTACAATTATCAAAAATAGTTAATGTATCCGATAACATCCTAACTTTAGTTCTTGGATAGTTATAATAATGGCCCTTAGTTTTGTTCTAGCTTGCAACAAGGCAGGTTCATGTCAAAACACATAACAAAGAGCGTAAGAAAAAATTATTATTTGTTTGTATGCTAGATATAACAAACACATTCGCAACAAAGAGTCCAAACAAACCAAATACACTAAAACATTCAAATTTTTACGTCTTCTCTTTGTAACTATCTCTACTTTGGATGATGAAACTAATTCTCTTTTGGCGAGAACCGCGATATCGTTACCATTTTACTTCGTGGTAATACGGTTTGTGACACTAAGTTTCTTCTAATTTTCATTCAAATTTGTTATTTTACATAACAGATACAGATATTTTTCATTTTAAACACAAATACCTTAACTTCACTTCATTATCCCATTCTGGAATCAAGAAATCTTCCTGGATTACAGTCGAAAACTGCACATTAATATGGGCGAAATTGTCATTACTTTTCAAATGTCATAATAATTTTAATATAATTTAATGTGTAGAATATTAAAATTTAGCATTTTTAAGTATCTATCTTCAATTTTGTAACATTAATTTTAAAAATTAGAAGCCAATTTAAAGAATTTAGTAAATAGTTACCTTGTGGTACGTTGTCCCACAAAATCCACGACCAACAGAACACTTTTACCCCAAACACGAGATGTAAATAATTCAAAAACTTCTTTATTAAATTAAACAAGATAAAACAACAAATACCTGTGCATCAAAAAAAAAATAACCCATAATGCACCTAGAAGACAATTATTATGAAGTAAATAGTAAAAGTAGGAAGCCTTACTTTATTTTGTCTGACAGTGTAATTCAAAGTCAGGCCGAAACATTAAATTATTAAAATTTATTTTATTTAATCAAGAATCTTAAATTAAAGCAATAAAAAATACTTCAACGGTATTAAACCAAAACAAATTGAAATTGTTTGAAGCAAAGTAAAGTAAAACAAATAGACAACCATGTTAAATAAGAAAATATCACGTGAGTATTTAAATCAGTAAGACAGACATCTGGTTGTAAATATCTGGATAATAATTTCTATCATCATGATCATAATAATTCTCATTAACATGAGTTGTTAACCGCCAGTTAGTTTTATTTTTTCAACAAACTGCAGTAGAGTGATTGTGTAACGTGGCATAGTGATTGTTATGTTAATTTGTCGATGAATGAAGAATAAATTAATTACTTCACTTTTGGTATTTATGCTGTTTTAATTTTTAAAACAGTATAATTATATTTGTGTTTAGTCAAATTCAAAAAAAAATATTTCATGTTTCAACAAAAAAAAAAAAAAAAATTAAGACAAAAATTCAAAACGATGCCTTTATTGTCTATTGTCAAAGAAAAAACTATTAACTATTTCCTGACCTTACCTTCAGCAAACTTATTCAGAAATCATATATTAACATTTAGTTAATATAAAAATTTTTATATATTGTTTTTTTTTTTATTAGCATGTGCATTATTGAAAGGCGGAAGATTTGCAGAAATTTTATTCAGATTCTATTGTAATTCTAATTAGAATCAGTTCAAAAGCAAAGTTTTGTAATTTGACACCCACTTCAATTATTTAAACAAGTTTTATAGTACCACCCATTATCACCACTAGAAGTAATATACAAAGTGGTACAATAAAATTGCATTGACTAATAGTCAGTCAATTCGTTAAGATTTCTTAATAGCTTAAAGTACATCTACCTTTTTATCTGACTTAAATTGTTGTAAAAAGATCATTGTCACTTTTATGACAAAGGTTGTGGTAAGTCATCGTTATCATGCTTATATATGTAAAATAATTATATTTCAATTAATCATGGAATCGTGATTGTTTGTTTTTGTTTTCTACTTAAGCAGTTAGCTGGACAAATTAAAAAAAATAAATATTTAATTTTATTTATGCTTTAAATGACAAAATTTGATTTATGAGTACTGTTTAATTATTTTCAATTTATAAGTATAATCGTAATGTACAAAGGGTTAACTTAGAATTAATTATAAGGGCAATTATAATAGTTTAAGTTCTCCAAGACCCCCTACACAACAGATATAATTATCTCTGCATAAGTGTTAAAAACAATTGAAGTCAAGCTACAGTCACATTAGGCAAATATTTAATGAAATATATATATACATGATTTTTAGAAAAGCAAACTACAACAAATAATACAGTAGAGATTTATCCCCAGTTCAAGCATTGTATTTAAAATCAATGTTTTTGTAAAAAACCAAAAAAAAAATAAATTATAAGAAACTGTAAGTTTTAACATTTTTAAAATTCATCAACTTTAAAATGCCCTAAAGCTATTTTAAGTAATTATCGTACGAATTCACTTAAGTGTATCTAGTTTTTTATTAATAATTATTAAATATTTATTTGTACTCTGTTTTTCTATCTTGCTGTCTGGCCGGCCATTCATCTATTCGTACAAATATAAAATATTTACCTTTTTGTAATTTTGTATAAATAAAAGTGTTGGTGGCCTATTGAATGATTATTCTCATGATTGTTTGAAAAAAAGAAATAAATTATTTAAAATTATTTTCGCATTATTTTTATGCTATTTAATTTATAAGTTAGTTTTTTTTTAACATCTCTGTCAACTTTTTTGTTTTTGTTTTTTTTTTTCTGTAACTCAACAGTCATTAGCGTTTTTTCTTTTCTTTAGAAATAATATTTATAATAAAATAACTTTTTTATGGTTTGCTTCACAAATTAAAAGTATCAAAAATTGGGCGCCAATAACAGTGGTCTGCAAAAAAAAACAAAAAATTATTTTATTCTTTACAAAAAGAAAATGGACAAATGCACGCACCATCATTCGAATCATTTGTCATTTGTCCGATTTAGATAAATAATAACCAAAATATGCTTTCGAGTTATCTTAACATTATTTTTATCTTTTCAATAAATTTGCAGTTATACAGATATTGGTTCGCAGCTTATGGTGTTAAAACCCGTTCCCATGTTATGGTGAAATACCTATGACAAATAATTATATGTGCACACTCGTACATATAAAGTTATTTCTTTTCTTTAAAAATATACATTTCAAATGCAAATCTTTTTTTTTTTTTTTTTTGTAGTTTTTATATTTATTAAAGCTTTAAAAGTCAGATAAAGATTAATTTTTTATGAATATTTTATGGCAAAAATTAACTGATTTTTAAAATTTTCATAAAAAATAATTATATGTACACGACAAGAATTTTATAAAAATCATGATTGTTATTAAGGAATTGATTTGTCCTAATATATACTAGTACATATGTCAACATTGTAGTATACTTATACAAAATCATTAATATTGTCATATAGTTCAGAACCTAAATATATCTTAGCAGTCATTACTCTCCAGAAAGGTCTAAAAATCAATACTAGTAGCTACAACAGTAAAATATTTTGCGACTCAAAAAAAGCCTCTGGGGCCCGAGCTAATAACTTCCACGCATTATTTTGCTGGAGAATCTAATTTTTGTATGAAATTCACCAGCAGCTTATGCCCAGTAAATTTATGCTGTTCTGTGAATCAATTAGCTACGTCCAATAAATTTTTACAACTTTTCTCTATAGATAAAATCGGTTTAATATGAGCGATTCGCCACTATACTTGTGCTTGTGGATGTCGAATACCCTGGAAATATTTGTGATGAACACTTGTAAGATTTGTTTCGCGCATGCAGTTGTTAAAAAATCATAATTTCGGCATTATTTTTCTATTGCTCATGTTTTATGGGTCTAGCAATTCTAAATATGTTCTTAAGTCCATCATCAGTAGTTGATTATGGATTACCACTCTTAGAAACATACACAGAAAAAAGTTTGTGCATAGATACAAATTATTTTCACTGATTTTAGTTTATAATGTTTAATTGAATATTGTCTTAAATATTAACATTTTTTTTATATTTTCTTAAAAGAATCAAAAGTCAAAAATACTGAAACAAATTGTTTAAATTTTCATTTATATTTTCAATTTGTAAATGAATGTTTGAAATTTTCTTTGGAGAATTTTTAGTTTTTAATACTTTTTAACCAAATGTTGGGAACAGAACAGAAGCTGTTTTTTTATTAAAAGCTGTTTTTTTATTAAAATGATGCATGTGCTATAGAATGACAGAAAATTTATGCAAATGTTCCTTTTTAGCAGCATTTTCTTGGAAAATTGTCATTTAAAGGGATTTGTTATTAATATTTTCATGCATAACTATTTTTATTCAATATTTGAATCAAATGTAATAAGATTATATCAAAATTTTAGCAAAATTTTGGCAAAACTATTAAAATTTTCATTAATTATAATTTAATAAAATCTTTTAACAAAGTTTTGTTTTTTATGAAAAAAGTTTGCGAAAAAAAATCATGTTCGATTCATAATTTTTATGGAAAAAATTTTCAAATATATGAATTTTTTTTTCTCTGTGTATAAAATAAAAAATTTCCATTTTTATGATTTAGACGTAGCTCTTTCTCAGACTGTTATTATTTTAATTTTTTTTATTGCAACAGCATTTTGATATGACTTTTCTGCATGATGAGTCATTCTTTAATAATTTCGGCACTTTTTCCAAAAGTCAGTGTAAATTTAAAATTTATAGCCAAAACATGTTACCAGGGATTTAGCCATAAATTTTACTACACAGAAAAAAATTTGTGCAAAAATATAAGAATTTACTTTCATTGATTTTAGTTCATAATATTTAAGAATAATGTCTTAAATATTAACATTTTTTTACATTTTTTGAGTTGAATCAAAAGTCAAGAAGACTTACACAATTTTTTTTTAATTTTCATTTATATTTTCAAATTGTAAATGCATGTTTGAAATTTTCTTTAGAGAACATAACAAAAGCACTGTTTATTACAATAATGCATGTGCTATAGAATGGCAGCAAATTTACGCAAATTTCTACATTACTTTTTAACAGATTTTTATTGGAAAATTGCCATTTATAGGGATTTACTGTTAATATTTTCATGCATAAGTATTTTTATTTAGCATTTGAATCAAATCTAATAAAACTAAATTAAAATGTTAGCACCATTAAATACAATTTAATAATATCTATGAACAAAATTTTGTTTTTTATGAAAACGGTTTGGGAAAAAAGTCATATTCGACTCATAATATTTATGAAAAAAAATTTTCAAGTATATGAATTTTTTTTCTCTGTGTATAAAATAAAAAAATTACCATTTTTAAGATTTAGGCGTCTTAAATACTCCCCAAATAATTTTAACTTTAATTGGTAAAACAGTTCAAACTGTGGACTTTATAACAGTCCATTGAGTATATATAACTATTTTCTATTAAAATTTAGCCAATAATTTGTCTATTATAACGCTACTGCCAATAAAATTCCAAGAGCAACCTAAAATTTTGCAAATAGAAAATGAAAAAAAAAAAAAAAAAATACGGACCCTAAAATTTTTATCACTCTTGGAATATATAATAACCAGAAAAAAAATATTGCACATATAATTATTTGACAGGGGTACTCTAGTTTGACCGCTTCATAAGGAAATCGGCTGGTCCGATTAACATACAAGTTGACATAATTGTAGCAGAGGAATATTCAAGAAAGCGAATTCCACAGGGCCATATTTGCGGGATTTTTCAGGAGAAAGAAGAAATCTGCAATTTTTTTATTATATAAGTTTTCGAAATATTTTTCAAAATGTTCGTAACTTTGAGCTTGTTATAAAAAGTATTCATATCATCACCTAAAATGCAAAAGAGTCAATTTTAATAATTTTTGCAAAAAGGACTAAATGCATAGTTTTGAACATTATTTAAAAAACAAACATTGACTATAATAAAGCCCCCTTTTTTGGAACCAAAATTTCTGCGAAAGAAAAAAACATATATATATATAATATATAAGATTAGCAATAATTAAATAAAAAATATAAAATATCTTTTTTTATTTTCATAACGAGCTCAAAATATTAAAGTCAACAGAAAGATCTCGAAACATTTTTTTAATGTACTACAATTTATTTTGTTGTTGCTATTTTAAAAATGTTTAAATATTTTATCTGTGTTTAGCTTATCAAAACTTTTGAGATGTATTATTAATTAAATAATAATTTCTCGGGAACTCTCACCTACATTCATATTTTCTGTTACGTCTTAAATATTATAATAATAAAAGAAAAAAATAATTTCAAAAAAACTGCTTAAATATTTGAAAATCCACTATGTTTGAAACCACTGCTACTAGAACACAAAACTTAGAAAACCGCGCAAATTTTTGTTGAATTTTCGTATGTCATATCTGAGAGAAAATAACACTAAACATACCTCTAAGATTTCATCAGAAACATGTAAGGCATTATTCATACATAGGTTCTTGGGAGCTATAAAAGACAAAAGATTTTTAACAAAATGTTACTAAATATTCCTGCTTCGACCGATTTTTGGTTAGAATAATACATATTTTTCAAATGAATCTGTTTATTTGCTCGACACATTTTTTTAAGATTTCAATTATATCTCCCCGTTTCACAATGGTGGAAATCATTGATCCAACGGTATTTAATTCAAATTTTGAAAGCTTTAAATCGATAAATATTTTATGGTGTACAGATTACCAATATTTCGTTGATAAATTGACATTTCTACTTTTGTTTTATTTTAAATATTCGCTCAACTGTAAGCGATCAAAAATAGCATATGCTGCAGCAAATGCATTGAAATAATATAACGTCTATTTACTCACTGTGTGTGTGTTTTTTTTAACGAAGCTGATTATTAATTTTATATATATATATATATATATATATATATATATATATATATATAAACACACACACACAGTGAGTAAATAGACGTTATATTATTTCAATGCATTTGCTGCACCATAAAATAATAATCACTTTCGTTAAAATTAATAATCACCTTCGTTAAAAAAAAAACACACAACACAGTGAGTAAATAGACGTCATATTATTTCAATGCATTTGCTGCAGCATATGCTATTTTTGATCGCTTTCGCATTAATTAAAGAATGAATGTGGTCTTTATTTATCTATTTTCATTAAAAAATTATTCCAGATTTAAAGTGTTATACTCTACAGTTTCGTTGACAGCAATTTTTGGGATTCGACCGAAATCGGTCAAACTCTTATTTCATTTATTACTTTGGTTTATTGTTGTTGTATTTGTCCAAAATTATCTGCGCGTTCTCGTTTATTTGTTAATGTACTTTTTATACCACAAATATAATCATCATTCATTATTCATCTAGCCCCCATACTTCCTATTCTTCCCGAATTAGAAGTTTAACACTCATAAATGCCTTTAATATGCAAATATTTTTATGAAATTGCATATAAATAAGTTGTATTTAATTATAGATATAAGTGCCAAATTTAATGAAGATCGGTCCATAATTGATCATAGTTCCCATATAAACTCCTCAGCCGAAAATCACTTTAATGTATATAAATCTCATATAAACGCTAATATTATAATTTTATTTGGCACAAACAACTTTTATATAAGTAAAAAAGTGAAAAAAAGTGAAAAATTTTATGAGTATCGGTCCACAATTAGCTATATCTCTTACACAACGTTCAATTTCGGATATCACTCTAAAGTGCATATATAATACTATCAACATAATATTATGACTCATAAATATTAAAGGGGGCGTTAAATATGGGCGGTCACCCGAAAGGTCTGGCATATCTTATAATTAATTCAATAATGTGGTCAAAATTTCATATCTATAGGTTTTAGAATTAGAAGTTAATATTGACGCAAATATAGCAATATGGTTGTATAAAAAGTGGGCATAATGGGGGTGTAGTTCTCAGAAATAAAGAAATCATTTTAAATCTATAATTCTATATTTTGTGTTATAATTGAGTCGAATTTGATGTAATTCGCTTCATTAGTTACTTGAAAAATAACTGTTTTTAAAAAGTGGATGCAGCAAAGTAAAAATTGTGAAGAAATTAGTTCTTTAAGCAATTCAATACAAAAATTAGTACTAGATTTCGTTATTATTCAGTTTCGAATTTAATGCTGCTAGAATGAGTATTTCGACCAATGTACATTTGCTTATTTAATGTAAACAAGTGTATGGTTTGTCAGAGTCTGACATAAAGCATTGCAATAGAAGTCATATGTTTCGAACTTTTTTGAATGAATTTATAAGAGCTTACAAAGTGAACCTATTTATTTGCTCGTAACTGTATATTCTATATATGTATATCAATTGGTCGAATAATATAAATCTCTTGGGCCCGCTTCGGTAAAGGGAGAACCTGACGGACCTCACTGTTACCGATTTCAATGGAATTCGGTATACACAACTACTATATCAATTTGAAATTATTCAAAATTTTCAAATTCATGGTTAATTTTTCAAAAAATTATATATATAAAATTAAAATCCATATATCTTCAGACCAATTCATACCTAATAAATCTAGTTTCTAATTGTTTTTGTAAAAAAATCCATTTTTTGAAAATTATAAGCAATTCAATATTTGCTCTTGTATCAAGAATATTTTTTAAATTTTTCTTTAAAATTTTCCTTAAAATGTTGGCAACAACATATAAGAAATTTAAAATGGAACCATGAGAGATTGCTGAGAAAATTAACATTTAATAAAAAAAAACTCATTTGTAATGTAAAAACATAAAAAATGTGGATTTTTGATGAAAAATTTAACATTTCGGACAAATTCTGATCTGCCCGGAAATTTATTTATGTCAAAAACTAATGTTTTCAAAAGAAAACCATTCTTAATATTTATTTAAATTAATTCGTCACATTTTAAAGCGTTATAACCAGTGTTGCCAGGAGGTGAGAGAAAAGAGGCTAAATTGGACTTTAGAAAAGGCTAAATGCCCCCCCCCCCCCCTCCCCCCAAAAAAAAAGCCAGAAAAAAGCTAATATATTTTTTTTAGAAACTATTTCTTTTTTTATTAGTTTTTGATATTTTTTAAAGATATTATAATAAATTTATACCCAATAAATACAGGAATTTAAAAAATTCAAGTCTTCGAACATTTTGCTGAAATGCGATATGAATTCAAATATAAAAATACTTTAAACATGAAATATGATTGAAAAAACTATAAAGTTTCATATAAAATAAATTTGACTTAAATTTAAAATTCCTTTTTACTGGAGAATGCTATTGAATTAAAGTGTAATACAAGTTTAATTCAATGCTTGACACTGTATTCAACGCTTATTGGGCAAATAAAACATAGAACGGCTGTCAACAAAATAATCCAGTTAAAAATCGTACACAATTTTATATGACCTAATGTTTTGAAATAAATTGAATTGGTTTCTTTTTTAGTAATAATTTCTTTGTGATTAATTATTTCCAAAGTTTTAGTCGATTTTTTGATTTTATAATTTTTTTAATTATATTTATACATAGATCCTATGGTTAAAGAAGTTTATTAAAAAATAATTATAATAATTTATTAGTAAATCCATAAAATGAGTAAAGTTATATTTGTTTTGGAAAATAAGGCGCCGCAGACAAAAATGTTTGTTAAATGTAAATAATTTCGATTTTTTTGTGCGAATTAATACACAAAAATACTTAAATGGATGATTTTGTAAAAATAAAATTAGTAAAAGCAAATGAGAAATTATATTCCTCTTTGTTGAAATATTAAAATTTTAGGCTTTTTATGGCAATTTTAAGAATCTAAAAAGGCTAAAAAAAGCTAGAAGCTAATATGAAAATTTTAGGGCTAAAAGCAAAATAAAATGACTAGATTTAGCCTTTAAAAGGGCTAAACTGGCAACACTGGTTATAACCGTAAACGATGTTTGTAAACTTTCATTTCTTTTAAAGACTTATTAGATATGTTGGATTTAATTTAAGTCCTTTTGTCCTGCATTAAAAATAATCTCATTTGCAGAATAAAAATTGTTCCAAAATTTCAATATGTCCTTGAAAAATGTAACGCTTTAAAAAAATTGTTTTTGCCATAAATAAGATGAAACCAAGAATATGTATAAAATTCGGAACAACACTGTAACTGTTTTATTTTTATTATTTCTTTAAATAAAAGAAAACTATAAAAATTCTATTTGTATACAAAGTAAACTCTTGTAACTTAATTACAAGTGTTATGTGGACTGATTACAACGAAGATGGAAATTAATTCCAAAACTCAAGGGAACTATATACATGTAAGACATACAGTTAGATTATCTATTTAATAATTACTAACTTACCCTTCATAACCAGCTAAATTGCTGCCGAATGTCAATGTGGACATCATGGCCATTGCAGCAAATATTTGAAACCACATTTTTAATTTATCGTTCGTATTCATTTTCTTATTTATTTATTTTATTTAAGACCTTTATTATTTTTAGTTATTTTTTAGCTTTCATATGTATGGTTTTTTATAAATATAAAATATATATATTTTTTTTAATAATTTCCTATAAATTAGTAATTTTGTTAATGGCTTTAATATATGTATAATTGAGGTTTTAGCACGTTAACATTTTCATAGCACTGGAAGTTAGGTATTAATGCATATTTTTTATGTTAATTTAAAATATAAATAAATGAACACTATATGTTTTTTTATTTGTTTACAAAATGCACATTATATTCTTTTATTATTATTTATTTTACATTATTGTTTATTTCCTTTTTTTATTTCTTAACAAAATGTTAATTTTATTTTCATTTGTATTTTCCTTCTTTTTATTTCAATTTATGTTATAAAATTGATTAAATATATTATGTGTTTAAAAATAAAAGCTATTTGTAATTAGGTATGATTTCTTTGGTTTTATTATACCAAAGATTTAAGTTAAGCGATTTCCGTCCGATACGCTAACGTTAAGGCGATCGACTAATAGTTATGCAAAAGTTTAACTTAGAAAGAAGACATTAGTTACCGAAAAATAAAAATAAAAAAATTCAAACTCATACTCAATCAAAACGAACTGAACTGTAAATCATATAAAAATTATTCCAAAAATACAATAGAAATGAAAAAAATACACTATGATTTGTTTTATTAAATTCATATATAAAATAATAACAAATTTTTGATGTTTTGGTTATTAAATAGTGAGTGTCAAGGTTAAGAGAAACATCTTATCCATCCATTTGTTTCATCCGAAATGATAAACTCAGTCTGAAATGTATACATATGTAAGTATGTGTGAGAGGTTTAGACATGTTAAGGTATCTATGTATATCGCGCTTGTCTTTCTTGGCTGCTCGTCTAGTTGTTTCAAATTGCAAATCATCACTGCCCGTTAAAGTCTGGTAGTTTCAATATATTGTCATTTAATCTATAAATATTGTGATGCCCTACAATAGGCAAATATTGATTATGAAAAATGTAAAAATATTTTTAGAATTACGAATTAAGAAGTAAGTGGTAAAAAATACACATATATACATGCAGAAATATATTAAACTGGTACAAAATTGTAGGGAAAAACCTGAATCTATTGATTGTAACTTCTCAAATAATTATTTATCTATCTATACTACGGCGTATAATCCATTCCATATTATAATATATTGTCCATTCTATAGAGTATTCTAGAGTCTATTATATAGTATATTCTATTATCTATTCGATAATCTTGTCTATAGTCTATTCTAAAGTCTAGTTTAAAGTCAAGTCTATAGTCTAGTCTGTAGTCTCATCTATAATCTAGTCTATAGTTCAGTGTATAGCATATTGTTCAGTATATATAGTCAAACTCTATAATATTTTGTAAAGTCCTGTCTATAGTCTATTCTATTGTCTATTCTAAAGTTTTTTCTGTAGTCCATTCTATAGCGTATTCTATAGTATATTCTGTAGAATTTTTTAGTCAAATCTATAGTCTGGGCTATTCTTTATTCTATAGTCTATAATATATTATAATTCTATATTGTAATTCTATAGTGTTGTCTATGGTCCATTCTATAGTATATTCTATAGTCTATAGTCTAGTCTGTAGTCTATACTCTGGTGTATAATCTGTTCAATAGTCTATTCTGTATTCCATTCTATAGTTTATTCTACAGTAAATTATATAATATAATCTATAGTCTATTTTATAGTCAACTCTATAGTCTAGTCTATAGTCTATTATATAATCTATTCTATACTCTATTTTATAGTATATTCTACAGTTTATTCTAAAGTCTATTTTATAGCCTATTCTATAGTTTTTACTATAAACTAGTCTATGGTCTAGTTTAGAATCTAATCTATAATCTAGTATATAGCTCAGTAACCTATAATAGATTAGTGACTGGACTATATACTATACTAGACTATATACTGTCCAGTCTATAGTACATTATATATCACAGCCACTAATATATAGTCCAGCCTATAATCTACTCCAAGAGTTCTGAAATGGGAGTTTGCGAACCACAAAAAGTTCGTACAAATATTTTAGGGGGGGTCTCGAAGACTATTTATTTAAAGATTAATTGGCATTTAAGAGTCAATAATACAAATTTACTTCTATAAAAAACTTGAAATTTAGTAAAAATTTCAGTAATCTGACCAATTCATATAAGGGTTAAAAAACGAGATTGTATTTATATCCGATTTTCGAATTAACTAGGTTGAACTCTACAATATTTTGAACGATAAGCCTTTAACGAGTGTTATTGGTCAATCCATACTAAATATATTTTTGTTAATATGATTTCTATTTGCACAAGTGGACTTTTATGGACTCACATAGCAGTATTTAAAAAAAATTTAGAAGTTTTAAAATCATTTTAGAATGGGGAATGTATAAGAGATTAAATCAATTATAGATCTTCAGACTTTGGTAGAAATATTTAATTTTCAATCAGTTACCTCTAAAATTGCGATTAGTTCCAAATGGAATATAAAGTTTAACTTCTTCTCAAATGTCTACATTTTGAAAATAAATAATAAATACTTCAACAAGAAGAGGAATTTATTCACAAATTTAAAAATGCGTTTTTCAAATATTCATTTTCTTATAAATTTCAGAAATATTTCAGAATAAAATTTGATATTTAAGTACAATTTAGGTAACACTTTTTGCAAAATATACCACAATTAGAATTCAAACTTAAAATTTAAATCTTTAGTCCATGTTTGAATACTCTTTGAAAATATATTTGATACTAAGCATAATCACGTTTAAACTTTTGACATGGAATTTACTTATTACACCAAAATTGTAGTGGGTCGTTCTCGAGTTGTATTGTTACAAAGGGGGTCGCGAAGGTGTCCCTTGTGAGAACCCTGATCTAGTTTGTGGTATTGTCTATAGTCTAGTGTATAGAATAGTCTATAGTCTGATCTATTATCTTGTCTATATTTTATTTCATGGTTTAATATATTGTGTACTTAATACCTCAAAATTAATACCACTAGACCCTACGGTATGTTATCAACAAGTCGGCTATTCCAAACAAAATCTCTGCTACTTAAATTTATGTTTTTACAGATCTCCCAAATTAAAGAACAAATACGATTCGTAATCGTTCTGTTGCCACGCATTTTTTTTTTTTCATAGAAATGTTAAAAAAAATCAAGCGAAAAACGACGACCCAACGATTAGATGGCATGCGATTCTTTGAACCTGTTTCACTACTTTTTGTCAACACTACCAATTTATGTTGAATAATTTTTAACAATATTTAATTTTCTAAAATATTCACTTTTTTATTTCTTTTCAAATGTTTATAATCCAACTGGTTTATTGTTAGAGATTTTTTCCATAATATTTCCGTCATTTCTTTTTTAACTGTTACGTATACAAATTTAATAGAATTATTAAACTCATTTTGGAAAAGAACAAGTTTTTTTTGTTTAATTACTCGTATACCAAAAAATATTATAAAATTTTAAGAACTCAAAAAATAAATAAACACATTTAAATTTCAAATCGTATCCGCCTTGTCTAGCGACATTAAACTCGACTCCTTCAACTCACTTGGAGCAGAGATTTCAAAAAACTCTTTATATGTACGGGTATGTAAATAACCAACAGACTCTAATCGATACATCTACAATGCACAGTGGGACAGAATTAAAAATTTTTGGGAATAAATCTGTAACTTCTAATCGGCTGGTTGGATTTACATAGGCATAGCAGAGAAGTGTACAATTTTAAGTTTGTAAGGGACTTTTTTGTTTCTTACCCGATTTCAAAAATTTGTATATATTCTTAAAAAAAAATTTATATATAAGACCTACTAAAAACAGCCGTCTCAATTTTGCATAATCTTGGTCCAGTTTCTTCCATGCATATTCAACATTTCTAACCGATTTAGCTTGATTTTTCTGCAAAATTATCTATCGAATAAAAAAATAAATTTTAAAGTAGTGAATTATTTGACAAAAATTGGAGTCCATAGTTTTTCTAATTTTCGGAATTAAAGTAAAACTTTTGTACAAATTTAGTTTTTGTAGAAACTATAAATATTATATCTTCAATAAAATCTCTGCTGGTTCAGATATCTAAACGAAAATTTCGATGACTGTTAACTTTGTCATTTCAAATGATGGAGCGTAAAAAAATTTAAAATTTTGTTAAAGCAATCCGGCAATTCACAAAAACACCAACGAAAATCCCAAAAATGGGATTTTTTGAATTTTTCTCATTTGTTGCAGGATTGGAAAAATCCGCTAAAAAAATCTCGTTGGAACACATTAGTATTTCCAAAACTGCATTCCTTTTGTAGATTCATGCTTGGAATTTTAGAACATATAGGCTAAAGTTAAAATTTTTATGCAAAATATGTCAAATTTGGCGGGATATATGACTAGTTCTGTTGGGTGATTCGACTCGTTTTTAATATTGAAATCATGTTCTCGAAGGTACCTTATTGAAAAAGTATAAAATCATTATATCTCCTAAAGAAAATTTTTGTTTTAGAGGAAAAGGATTGTAGAGACTTTTTCGGCCAAATGCAACTTTCAAATTCAAAATCGTTTAATAGGTTCTTTTAGTTTAAAAGATATTTAGGTCGAAGCAAATTTTACCCTTATTTTTGGCCTCGTTTTTTAAGTTTTTTAAACTTGGGGGCTTTAATTTGGGCCCAAAATTTTTTTGAAAATATCCACTAGATTTCTCCAGACCACGACCGGAGTAACTTAGGATTTGGACTTTAAGCATATTTTTGAGAAATAATGTTAATATTTGGACCTAAATAATATTTAAGCAAATAGAAATACTCCAAAGAAATTTTTGCGCAGTATAGATAAACTTGTTCTAAAATCAGCGAATTAAAAAACCTCTCACTTTTACGTACCAAAATACCCGAAATTCCAATCCGGAAACTTTTTTCGTTAAAAATTTCACCCAGCCGTTTTAAAAGGCGTGGCTCAGAAAATATTTTTTTTTTATGTTTAACTAACATATGGGGGTATAGAGCCAATATATTTTTTGTTTATCTCGGTTTTGATATTTAAGAAAAAGTTAAAAAACTTTTTCAAAATTGACAACGTTTGTATAAGGCTTGGGGAGAAACCATTGCCCAAAGCGTCTTTCCTTTAAAAGCATATACGTTAAGATTTCTTTTGAAAACATTACAAAAATTAAATAGTGAAAGAATATTACCACCTTTTTGGAAAATAACTCAAAAAATGTGATTCTTTTAAAGTTTCCACTTCAGATTAATATAACCTTTTATCAGATGCATGTATTTATATGATTCTAGCAGCAGTATTATTTAGAATTTTGTAAGAAATCTAATGTATATTTTCCGAAATTTTAGGGCCTAAATTAAGGCCTCCAAATTTAAAAAATGAGGCTAAAAATTAGGGTAAAATTTGCTTCGACCTAAATATTTCTTAAACTAAAAGATAACCTACATATGTAAACATATTTTTTATAGAGATTTAGAAGCACTAACTATATGTAAAAAAATTTTTTTTTTTACTTTCAAGTCATAAATTAATTTTTAAAATTAATTTAAAAAACAAAATACATACCCGAGGTGACCAATTTTGAATCTCTACCCTCTACCCCCATAACCGGCTAGAGGCTTGTGTTCCTCCAAATCAACTTGGAAACACCTCAGCTGTAACCGTGTGAAATTTTATTTCGATATCTCCAACAATTCACAAGATGCGGAATTATTTCAAAAAAAAAAAAAAACGTTTATTTACTATTGTGCACCAATTACATAAGAATATTGACGATAAACCATATTTCTCAAAAAAGTTGCAAATTTTCAAAAAAACTTATTCGTGCAAGAGTTCATACTCTTTTATTAGAATTTAAACAGTATTTATTTATAACAATGATTAGTGAAAAATATTTAAGTTTGCGTCACTGTTGCTACCAAACGCGAAAAAAGGTGTGACTAATTTTATCTGAAGTGTTGGCTTTACAATGTAATAAACATTTGATCAAAAAACCGATATTTATTTTTGGCAGTTTCGGTCGGAATTTACCACCGTGCCCTGTGCAATTTTTGAAAATCGTGTTGGTGTTTGAAATTTTTAATTCATTAGCGTGTAATTAATTTAAATCCCCTGTATAAGCACATTACTATACCTTTTTTATGTAATATACTTTTTTTTAATTTATATTATATTTGCTTTTAATTACAATAATCGATAGTTTATTATCTTAACCATTGGGGGTTAATATCTATTTATAAAATATATATATATATATATATATATATATATATATATATATATATATATATTAAAAAACACTACTGATGATTTCAACAGCTTCTCTTCAACATATGAGTACATATAATACTATGCTAATGCTTGAACATCCCATATGACCGTTGAAGGTCACATAATTTGAAATTAAATATATTCATACTTTTACTTTAGAAAAATAAAGTCAAACATTAAAAATAAAAAACACGATACAAATGTTTAAATAAATTCATCATGTGATTAATACACAAATTATAGGAAATTAATACTATTAAGGTAAGATTTAAAGTATTCGATTTCAGAAGTTCTTAAGATGTTTAAATACGTTTTGGTATATTTACATAACGCAGGGTCGACACGAGAGATTTTTCTATCATAACAAGTAGCAAAACGTCGGCAGACATACTAGACTTTTCTTATTTATATCAGCGTATATGGGAACACGTCGATAAAAATTTTATCTATATTATAATAAAACACTTTTTTGAGGTATGTTCTCAAAATTTAATAGTATTTTTTTTTAATTTCATTATATTTTCTGTTATTTTTACTCCAAATAATTAATTAATTGAAATTACCATGAAGAATTGCGCTTCTTCTTAAAAAAATAAACGTAAAGAACAACAACAAAGTGACGGTTGATAACAAAACAAATTTATCTTCGCTTGAGCTCTAACAATTATATCATAACACTGCAATAACATAAATAAATTTCGTCTACAAGTAATAAATTCTTATCATGATGAAAATTTGACATTTGTTATGATAAATAATCTCTCGTGTAGACCCTACGTGAGCATAAAGTACACCGTTATAACTATACTAACCACGTAAAAAATATGACCGTCCCATTTCCAATATCAGTCTTCGAACCTTCATGGAAGGTTAAGATTGCATTACCTGTCAATTATTTCTGGTTAAGATGTGTATCCTGAAAGGTTTACCAAAATTTATTCGATTCAAAGTTTCTAACTTCTAATCGGCTGGTTGGATCTACATAAAAAAAGATGTAAAAGTTTTACCATCATATGGAACATTACAGGAAAAAAATTAAAAGCATTAAACCATCTCCCATTGAAATTACCGATCGGAAAGCCAGAATTGGAGTTTCTACATTAATTGAAAATACAGTATCAAGGATTGTTTCGAACTTTTCCATCTTAAGAATATAAATAGTTGTGATCTGCAATTAATCTGAAAACGGGGATATGATGGCTTTTCATCACTTTCAGAATATAAGCAAAGAGGCCAAGAATTTTCGAAATATAAAAAAGTATTTATGGCATCATTGGTTCCTTTAAGAATTAGGAAATATGCTAACAGCAATACCCCATCCTAGTTATGAAAACATTTGGATAAATTCAACACTTGGATCAAAATACTTTCCAGACCAAATTCTTTTGGGTACACAAAAGAATCAACAAATACAATACAATAATTAATATATTGCCTGGATCCTATTTCGATTGAAATATCGGAATATGCATTTAACATATCTTTTAATATGAAAATGATTAATGGGAAATTCAGCAACGCCATAACAGTAACCTCATCTAGTTGAAATTGTTCTATATGTGGCGAAAAGAATTTTCAAATATAATCCAAAATGAGAAATGCCACTGAGATATCCCAAAATACGAAACATCTCCTTTGCATGCCAAAATAAGATTTCTGGAATACTTTCTATATGAAGCATATCAGAGGAATTTAAACAACAGACTGTCCTAAACATTGTTAAACCACGCGTATGATACGGAAGTATAAACGATGGCAATACAACTCGTCGCTTTTTCAAATATTTTGAAAGAACCTCAAAAATTAGAGGAATTAATATGGATTTAAAATGCAGAGTTAACATCATTTTAATGGCAACAAATAGCAAACAGCTAGTTAATTCAACAAAATTTGGCGAATATTTCTATGAAATTTCAAAAACACTTATAAAATTGTATCTTTGGAAATTATTCCCACCAACCAAATGTAAGATATGCCATAGAGGAATAATAATTAAGCATAATATTCTTCTCTTAGGAGAATTTACGGTTGAGCCCCAAGAATCGAGAAATGGAGATTTCAAATATTTTATTCACCAGTTTAGCTCAAGAAAATGTTCCAGAGTGTCGCAAAATGAAGAGTTTTTTAATAATCTTATATCATCATCCCATCCAGTCTTAACATCTATAAGAAAACGTTGGACTTGCTACAGATATTTGACAAAAAAACATTACGAACTTAAATTATTTTTTTTTTAATTAACATTATGTTCACATATAATGGTTTTCTTGAAAAACGAGTTGTTTTTTTAAAAACCAAACAAATTGATTTTTTTTCTACATTTTAAAGCCAAAAAACATGTCGATTCGAATTGTTTAATTATTTAACACTCAAAAAACATACTAAATTTCTATACAGGGAAGAAGTTTTTAGTGTTTTTAATACATAGAAATTTGTTTGAAAAAAGAATTTGTAAGAATTGTTCAACAGTTTGAAAACAAAAAATTTAAAATTATGAATGAAATATATATTTGTTAATAAATTTTATTTGTTTAAAAATTTTACTTTTTGAGTTAGAAAGTGTTTGTGAGTGAAATTTTTATTTAAATGAACAATTTGTGAAAATACTTTGGCAAACGTAAGACAGGAAAAAGGAAAAACACAATAAAATGATATCTGAACAGTGATGTATAAACTTATTGTGTTCTTTGAAAAACAAGTAAAAAACTAATGTGTGTGAACATAATATAAGTTAATTCTTATTAATTAAAAAATGATTATTGTTACAAAAAATAAATATATAAAAATAAATTGCTTACCTTTTTAGTTATTTGTAGAGTTCATGTAATATTTTACTCATATCCAATATTAATAAATATAAAATGTACCTGCTTCAATTTACCTGTCATATACCTGTACTAAAAATATAGTATCTGTTCCAAAATATTTGTTAATGAAAGTGTAAGGTGTAACATAAATGATTAATTGGCGAATAACATTACGTTTCCTACTAATCGTGAAGCAGCTAACAATGTGAGTAATTTTTTCTATGATTTCTATTGATTTTAAATCGCTAATTTTGACACGTGGAAAGGTAAAGGTAGACATATTTTATATCATTTTGTAGGCAATAGTGTCTTATTTTCAAAAATGTATATTAATATTTATAATAAGAAAAAGATACGGAAGAAGTATTGAGTTGGGATTTTGTGCATATTATTCATGTTTAATTATGCAATAAAATTTTTGTTAATATTGAGTAGATTTTTGATGATTAATTTCAAGCGTTATACACATTTTTAAATTTATCAACAGAAATACTGCAATTCGCAAAAAACTTTAAAAAAATTTTCAAAAATGGGATTTTTAGAAAAAATTTCTATTGCAAAAAAAATAAAAATACATTAGACTATATATAAACTATAAATTTTTGGGAAAACCTGGTTCATGCAATAAATCAATTTTTGAAAAAAATTGTTTTCTTTCAAATATTTTGTGTTTAGTTATGTTTCAGAAAATATGAATATTATATATATTAGTTTTGTGGCAAAAAACGGAAAAAATCTAATTTTTTCAAAGTTAAAATTTTAATTCCTCTAACTTTTGACTCCATAGATATTTTTTCATAATTCATTCTTTACACAATTTTGCTATTTGTTGTTAATGAAATAAAAAAATAAAAAATCAGGTAAAATTTGAACCCACTGTAGCGAAAAGAAAACTTCAGCAAGGCAAGCTAAAAAGTAATAATTTTAATCTTTGAAGTATAATATCTCTTAAACTAAAAGAGCTAAGATATGCATACGATAATGTTTTTTGTAGATCTCGACCAGCAGAATCAAAATCTTTCAAATCAGTTCAGATATAAGGAATCAGGATCGTTTTTAAAAATTTTATACCCGATGTGTCTAATTTTGAGACGCTGTGGACCTGTCTCCCTGTAGGTCTATAAGATACAAGCTCTAAACTTAAACTCGTCTACACCCCTACTATCACTATGTAAAATTTCCGAAATTCCATAATTATTTTCATTTAATTTTTTGAAATGCACACTGTACGTTGTTTGTTCAATGCTCTTTTTATGCGGTTACTGTCTGAGTTTTTAATTATCAAAATGAATCTCCGTAAAAATTCGATGCAGAAGCGGTTTCGTTTTGTGGCGCTGAAACAGCATTTAAAACATTCCAAATCGCCTTTCGACGCCTCTTGTCTTCTGTTTATGTGGCGCGCATTTTTCTTACTTTTGGATGAATCCAAGTGCTTTAAAATATGAAAATTGCTTGAGCTACTTTCAATGATTATGTAAGCATTTCTTGCATTTGGCACGAGTCTTAACCGAGCAAAGCTTCCAATCTTTATTTTCAAATTTATTTACATAATAATGTAAAACTTCCCAATCAGACTTCTAATCATTAGGAAATACTCACGAATACTAGATTTTTTTAATACCACAATTGGTTCTTTGATCGGCTTCGATCTCTTATTCCCACTCTTTATAACGCAAAAAAAAAAATAATTTATACCCTTTTAAAACATTACTGCGGACCCCTTTTGGGAAACTTAGAGGTGTTGTAGTTTTCATTTCAAATTCTGTTCACTTCAGCTTAAGCATGATACAAAGAAATAATGGTAAAACCGTTCTCAATTTTCGTCGCCATTCTACGCTTCTGACGTTTGAGCAATTTATTATTTTATTGTGCTGCCATATTTGCTGCAACAACGTCATAACTCAATAAATCTATTTTGCAGGAGACGCATTTTTAGTTTTTAAATTGATATATATTTAAAAAAAAATGTTGTATGAAAATAATATTGTGATCAAATTTAATCACTTTTCTAGATAACTTTGCGATGTTGACTACACAATAGCCGATCCACAAATGAAATAATACATTGCCGCAAGTAATTTACAATTAATTATGTAATTGGAACAAAATATTTTTATCACGATCCTGCATAAATACAAAAAACTAGTACACAAAACTTTATCGGTTAATAAAACCCATTTTTTACCTCGCACTAGTGATGTTAACTCGTAATCTGCGTTTTTTTAGTTATGACGTTGTTGCAACAAATAAGCGATATCTTCTTCGAAAACTTTTTATTTTAATTTAATTTTAAACGAATTATATTTTTAGATACAATTCAAACAATTAATTGAAATTTAAACAAGTAAGATATGATACCCTACACAATAGTGTATGTGCAATATAAAGCGTGATCCATTTCATGGTTCCCTACTTTTTTAAAGAAAAAAACACAGAAAATTCAAATTTAATGGGGAATGTTTATCATTATTTGAAAGAACATTCTTTGGCATTTATTTTTTGAAGATTATGTCTATCATGTGTTGGCCGTTGCTACGTCGCAGATAGTTCATCCGTTGAGTCCAATTTTCGATGACACGTTCGAGCATTTCCTCCAAGGGCCGAATCGAAGCGAGTTTGTCCGCATAAATTTTAGACTTTACATATCCAAACAGGAAAAGGTCTAACGGTGTGATATCACACGATCTTGGTGGCCAATCGACTAGCCCAAACGTGAAATTATGTGCTCACCGAAGTGTTCTCTCAATAAATCCATTGATTCATGCGATGTGTGGAAAGTCGCCGTCTTACTGAAACCAAATGTCGCCAAAATCACGAGCTTCAATTTCAAGCATCAAATAGTCGGTTATAATGGCATGATAACGGTCACCATTGACGGTTACGTTCCCACCGGCATCATTTTTAAAGAAATATGGACCGATGATTTCACCGGCCTACAAACCACACGAAACCGTTCTTTTTTCTGGATGAAGTGGCAGTTCTTGAATCTCTTCAGGTTGCTCTTCGTCCCAAATGTGGCAATTTTGTTTGTTTACATACCCATTGAGCCCGAAATGGGCCTCATCGCTGAGCAAAATTTGCCTCGAAAACGTCGGATCATCTTGGAACTTTTCAAGAGCCCATAGAGCGAAGCAATGTCGCTTGGGAAGGTCGAGCGGCTCCAGTTGTTGCACAAGCTGTATTTTGTACTCTTTCAATTTAAGATCTCGACTTAAAACGCGCCAAGTCGTTCCATACGTCAGTCCGAGTTGCTGCGAACGGCGCCGAATCGATTCTCCACGGTCTTCGTGTACACTCTCAGCTACGGCCGCTATATTTTCTTCACAGCGTGCTGGACGTGGTCTATTCGGTCGAATATTATCCAATAATGAATGCTGGGTCTCAAAATGGGTGATGGTGTTGCGAATAGTACGCTCAGTAGGCCGATTATGTTGACAGAACGTAAATTTTCGTAATAAAGTTGAACGATTTGTAAGCGTTGTTCAGGCGTAAGTCTTTCCATTATGAAATGCCAAACAATACTAAACAAAAATAGCATGACACGACTCACACGTCATCTGTCAAAAAAGTCTATTGAAAAAAGTATATCTACTTGAATCACCCATTAATTCGGGAAGGAGTCTTATATGGGACCTGTGGCCAAGTGAACCGATAATTTTTTTAAGTGTAATGTATTTTTCCATTAAACATACATATCGTCTCATCTTTTTGAATCTTTTTTTGGTCTTACATGTGCCCACCAAAACGTTTTAATATATCTTGATTGGTTTAGGAGTTAGCATGTAGGCTATGTGTTAGTCGTATGTAAAATGTTCCAACAAAATGAGTCACATAATTGTTTTTGGGAAAAAAATGTTTTGCAAGTTTTCTTTCAATTTGTTGCCAAATTTTATTAGAATATAAAACCATTCATAAAAAATTATCGAACTAGTCAATAACTACGTTAATCTAAAAAAAAGTTATTTACAGATTTTATAAAAGGGATATTCCATATCAAAACGGACAGAAAACACCCATTTTCGGATTTTACAAATGCGATTTCAGTGAAATTGACTACAGACATTGGAAGTGTTTCTTAAATATAAACTTTTAGAGTCAGGGCCCCTTTTGGTCCAAAAGTTTTAAGTTTTGACAATTGAAATGCTAAAAAAGTTCTATTTGTTTCATTGCTAATAACTTCTAAAGAATAGATTACAGGTCTCTAGTTTTAGTTGCATATTATAGATATAGAAAGATATTACCTTTACAACGATATTTAAAAAGTTTACTTTTATCAAAAGTTTAAAGGTCAAAGTTGAACATGCAAAAATCAATCCATTATATCTCAAAAAATAGTATTTTTAAATTTTTAAAATATCGTTTGTAAAATTTCAAGATGAACACTTATTTAGTTTAGAAGTTATAGAAGAATTTTATATATAGAAAATGTATATATAGAAAATGTAATGCACAAGGTTAGACAACGAGCCGACTGAAGGCTATTACCACAAAAAAAAAGAAATAAAAAACTCCTCAAAGTAAAATTGTACCTTTGTATGAAGCAAAAACCAAAATAGAGCAACCAAAATTTGACATTCTTAAAGAATATGTGCACAACGATTTCCAAGCATTTTATAAAAATTTAAATAACCAACATTTATTCTTAATTAATATTTATAAACTTGAACTAATTAATTAATTATTTGCTTAATAATTATATCTTTTTAATTTATATATTAGTATCTTAATAAAAAATTATAAAAACAAAATCGTTTTATCGGAATAAATCGGATTAAAAAAAATACACTATTCGACTTTTATGCAATAATTTATATTTCAGTTGATTATATTATCCTTATAATATTCTTAACTTATATCTGCTGCTTTACACTTACTATTATATTAAGGACATCATTAGAGAACAGGTGGAAGAAAAAATTAATTATTCTTAAGGTCCATATCCACATTGAATAATTTATTTCCTGAAAACTTTGTCAAATTTTCAAAGTAAAGTTTTACGAACTAAAACAGTTATGTATAAAAAATATTTTAAATCAAAAAAAGAATTTTATTAAAAATGTTCAAACAAAATGAGTTATGTGTAATTTTTTGAAAGATTTTATTATTGCTTTCTTGTATCTAATCATCCCGATTTTTGTTTACGTAATATCTTTGGTAATTTTACTTTGGTTCTAACTAGTCGTATAAGTTTTGAAGAAATTTGCCAAATTATAAAATAAAACAGTTTTTTCGCTCTCCTGAAAACCTAATAAAAAACAAATATATAACTGTTTTTGTCAGAGCAGCAACGTTGATATTAACATTTATATGGAAGAGGGACTTATATATATGGGAGCTATGGTCAATTATGGGCCGATTCTCATAAAATTTGGCGCCAAAATTTCTATTTATATTACTTATTTTCAAATATTAACTTAATACTAACATTTTTATGTGATTTATGATTGTTAAAATGATGATAGCTATGGTGAATTATGGACCGATCTTTATGAAATTTATCATTAAGATTTCTAGTTATATAAAACTTACTTGTGTTAAATTTTATTAAAATATTCCTATTTATATTCATCACATCCGTATTTCTGGAGCAAATGTGTATGGTTGCTAGGTGAAGTAATTAACAGATCAAAACCAATTTCAATAGGCTTCGTCCTTGTACCGAAATAATTATTTGTGCCAAATTTCATCAAGATATCTTTAAAATTACGACCTGTACTTTGTTCACAAAGTTTACATGGACAGGCAGCCAGCCAGCCAGCCGACCACACAGCCAGACATTGTTAAATCGACTCAGAAAGTCATTCTGAGTTGATTGATAAGCTTAAAGGTAGATCTACAACCAATACTTTTTTGCGTTACAAACATCAGTACAAACGCATAATACCCCAACCACCTATGGTGGTGTAGGGTATTTAGTGTTAATGTTCATTAAAAACTCTGCAGACATTAACATGTTTCATAAGTTATTATTTCATCCTCTATTATAATCTATTTGAGTAACTTGATAGTCATTATTTTAGTGATACGCTCATTGCTTTAGATAGAGAAAACAGATTCATTGTGACAACCCAATTTTCAGTACTAAAATTCAGTTGTGTTTTTAAAATTATTTTAATCAATTTTATACACTCATATATTGGTTAACATGACTAATAGCCATATTCTGAACTTTGTGACAATGACAAAATTATAACAAAAAAATCTTTTTGGCATTTCTTCATGAAAATTATTTTTTATTTTTTTATTTTTTATCATTTATTATAGTTTTGTCATTAGATATAAAGTTCAGAATACGGGTGTAAATTTATATTTGTCGAAATCATCATTCAGTTATAATTATGCTTAAAATATTGTTAATACCAAAAAATCCATTAAATTTAAAATTTTTTAATAATTATAATAAAATATTCAGCCTGCCTATAAAATACAACATAGATTGATTTTACAATATTTTCTCAACAACAATCAATAAATTGGGTTTATGTATTCAATTTCTGTTTATGAAATCCAATAATTGGATTTGAAAATTTAAATATTTTCGTCCCCAGTTTATAAGCAGAATTTCAAAACAACGCTTAAAATCGTTCATTATTTATTTAAGAACATAAAAATGTAATTTAGAGCAGAAAAATCTATCAATTCTTTAACAAATTGTTTTAGTCCAAGTTGAAATTGGATTGGAATTTCGTTGCCAATCCAATTCCGTTTAGAATTTCATAAACAGGCTGATTATCTTTTTATACCCTACACAACCATATGTGCTTTTGTGCTGATATTTGTAACGCACAGAAGAAAATTATCCAAGGTATACCAATCGACTCAGTATCACTTTTTAAATCGATCTAACGATGTTCGTCCGTCCGTCTGGCTGGACGGCTGGCTGGCTGGCTGTCCTTGTATACCTTGCGCACAAAGTAAAGGTCGCAATTTAGAAGATAGTTCAATAAAATTTGGCACATAGGACTTTTATGACACAAGGACGAATCCTATTGAAATTGGTGATGATCGATCCATTATTTCACCTAGCCACCATACAAATGTCCTCCCGGAATAGGGGTTTAACGATCATAAATGCATTAAATATAGCAATATTTTAATGAAATTCGGTGTAAGGAAGTCATGTATAAGTTTCAATCTTTTGTGCCAAATTTCATGGAGATCGGTCCATAATTTACCATAGCTCCCATAAAAGCCCTCTTCATATAAATGTTAGTATTAACATATTCTGTATTCATATATTTTATTTTACGCTTAGTAAAAGTATCGGTCCACAATTGTCCACATGTCTAATATAAAACCCCTCCATATCATATGGTCGGGCTTGACCGACTATATCTTTCTTACTTGTTTTCTTTCTCGTTTTACAATAATTTTATTGTGACAACTGTTTTCCAAGTAATTTTTTTCTGTGTGTACATTTGCAAATATCAATAATGACAAATAATGAATTCCGCTACTATATCACTTTAAATATATTGGTTTAAGACAGCACAAATGTTAAAATCACATCTGTAATATTTAAAATAACCATTTTAAGATATATTTGCAGTAATTTCATAATATAACGAAAGCAATACAAACACAAAGAAAACAGTTTCATTGTCCGAATTTGTTGCCAATCGAATTTGTTCCGTTGTATGTGCTGTCTTAAAATTTTATTAGAATAACTATAAAATTCAGCATTTAGAAAAAATAAATTCGGTTGTTGCAACTTCATAATATACATGTTTACATTAGGCGAGCACAAAAAAAATATATTTTTTTTTAAATTTTTGTTTTATTATATGTATTTTAACCGATTTGAAAATTAAAAGTATATAATTGAATATACGTTTATGAACAAAAATAATTAGTTTATGAACAAAAATAACTAGCACATACTGTATCATGAAGCATACAGCTTTTCTCAGCGTATTTGTAGAATTTTTTGGTACCAATACGACCATATCAATTAAACTTAATATGTTCATCGACGTAAGAGCGGTTAAGGACATTGCTTTAATTAAACATTTACACAGGAACATTTATGACTTTAATGATAAAGATTTGCGTTTTATCCTGTAATCAATAAACGCTTTAAAAAATATGTTATATGTGTAAATAATACATTATATATGTAAATTTTTTTACCTTTAACTCATAATATGGAATTAGCTTAAACGATAAGTTAATAAAATGTCTTTGGCTTTTAATGTCATATGATCTTAAGGAGATAAAGAGCCGACGAGGAAATGAGCGTTACTTTTCCAAGGAGCTACTTGGCATGAAAAAAAATCAAACATCACATGATGATGGAGATATGTACAAATCAGTGTCATTGAATGGATATACATATAATAATATTTTATGTACTTCAGACGGTTTTCCAATCAGTAACAACAAAAATGAAAGCTCCCAATACAATGTACTCACCTAAACATCCACAGTAACAGACTAAGTAATGTTTATTTCTTCAGGTGATTATTATTTCTATATCATACTATTATTTGAATTGTAATTCTTTTTTAATTTTTGTATTTATATTTTCGTACTTTCTTTAAAATATAAAAAAAGAAAAAATGTTATTTGATAAGCATACTTTTCTGTCGTTTGGGAGTAACAAATTGCTTAATTTTCAATTCCTATAATCTAATTATATTGATTAGAGTAACTGAAAATATAATTAATATTTAAATTTTCATAATTCAAAGAATTTTTAATAGCAAATATCAGTATTTAGTGACAACATAGGAGTTCTATGCGGTAGTTTCTACTTATTTTAATTAACCTCAATTGATTACAATAACTAACACATTTTAATAATTGATATTCTAATATGATAATGACTTTATAACCATTAATATATAAAGTCCATTGCATTAATAAATATTTAATTACTATAATAGCTGTGTTTTGTTAGCAAAAAAAAAATCGACATTAAACCGAATTGGCAGCACCTTATATTGATTTGTAAATTGCACTACGAAATGTACACGCTTTTTCTTTAGAAAATTAAAAATTAACAAATTTTTTATTTGAATTTAATTTTATTTATATATTTTTTCATTTCTTGTTATTCCTATATTCATAATTAATTTATAATTTTACACTTTATCTCCTAATGTATATAAATTGAAATTTTATATAAAATTGCCTATAAACGTTAGCAACAAGAAAATTTATAAAATATATTTTAGTATATTTTATAAATATTCATATTTATAATCATTTGTCAACTAATCTCTTTTCTAAGTGTAGAAGATAAACTTTTTATTTTAAGCAAATTATACAAATCTTGATAAAAATTTCTTTAATATAATTTTCCCTTGCTTGAATGTGGCAATGATTCTTTAATTTGTTTACAAAAAATATATTTCAAAAATTCGTTTATATACTAGGAACATAATTGCGTCGCACATTGGGATTATAGGGGTGTCGAAAATGGCGCTTAGTTTAGGGATATGTGATATCAATATTTTAATGATCAAAAAAAGGGGAAAAGGGGATATCAATATTTTAATAATCACAACCTATTTTTTTATTTATTAGTTAGTAAAAAATGAATTTTTAAAATACTGCAATTTTTTTGGGCAGAATGGATAAATGGATAAAATAGGATAAAATGGGTCAAAAATGGCCGCTTAATTCAGGGAAAGGCGATATCAATATTTTTATAATCACAATTTATTTTTTTATTTATTAGTTACTAAAAAAAAATAAATATTGCGATTTTTTGGGCAGAATTGTAATAATGTCCGTTGGTCTGTCTATACATTGAGGTAAAATGGGTCTAAAATGGCCACTTAATTCAGGAAAAAGGGATATAAATATTTTAATAATCACAACCTACTGTTTGTTTATTAGTTAGTAAAAAAATTAATTTTTAAAATACTGTAATTTTTTTGGGCAGAATGGTAATGTTCGTCCGTCTATACATTGGGATAAAATGGGTCTAAAATGGCCGCCTAATATAAATAAATATTTTAATGATTATGGCTTATTTTTTATTAATTAGTTAGTAATAAAATTTATTTTTAGAATTCAAAATTTTTTTTAGCAGAAAGGTAATGTACCACCGTCTGTCTATACATTAAGGTAAAATGGGTCTAGAATGGCCGCTTAATTCAGGAAAAGGGGATATCAATATTTTAACAATAAAAAACCTATTTTTTTATTTATTATTTAGTAAAAAAAAAAAATAATTTTTTTAAATACTTCAATTTTTTTGGGCAGAATGGTAATGTCCGTCCGTAAAAAAAAAATAATTTTTAAAATATTGCGATTTTTGGAGCAGAATAGTAATGTCCGTTCGTCTGTCTATACATTGAGGTAAAATAGGTCTAAATTAGTCGCTTAATTCAGGGAAAAATTATATCAATATTTATTAATCACGATTTATTTTCTTATTTATTAGTTAGTAAAAAATACATTTTTAAAATACTACGATTTTTTGGGCAAAATGGTAATCACCGTCCGTTCGTTTATACATTGGAATTAAATGGGTCGAAAAACGCCGCTTCATTCAGAGAAAGGTGATATCAATACTTCAACGATCAAGACTTATTTTGTTCTTTATTAGTTAGTCAAAAAATGTACGTCCGTCTATACATTGTCCGGAAATTTCAATACAAATTTATATGAAAAATGTACAGTGCAGCTCAGTTAAAAAATATATTTTATTTTAAATTCTTTCAGGATTTTTTGTTGCTTTTATTTTCTCACAAAAATATTACCACATTTTTTAAAAATGTTTGAAGTAAAAAAAGAAATGAAAAATAAAATAAAAATGTGTCAAAAACAGCACTTACTTCAGGAAAAAAAAATGATATCAGTACTTTAGTGATCACGTTTGATTTTTTTTTTTTATTAGTAAGTAAAAAAAAATGCATTTTTAGAATTCTAAAATTTTTTTGGCAGAATGGTAATGGCCATCCATCCATACGTCTGTTCGTTAATTTCAATTATTTTTTTTAATTTTAATTTCTTTTAAATTTTAAGGATTAAGTAATGATACTTGGTATATGTGATAACTTTTATCTATGAATATATTATACAAAAAACATTCAAAGTTTTCATACACTCCCTAAATTCAACTAAAACTCCGAAAACCCTTAACAAAATGAAACAATAAAAAATAATTTATTTAAGTTAATTTTAATATTTTTAGATAGCAAATACAATATTAACAAATTTTTATCTACTTAACTTCTTTCACTGCTATCGTCAACATCTGAAATATCAATATAACTGTTATCGTTTTCTTCGTCTTCTGTAAGAATAAGCAAATCAACTGCGGATTGAAATAGGGCTATATATTTTTTTCCCACACTAGATATGATTTGGATTTTTGTCTCCTACATTTTCGTTGAAATCTTTATTTCTTGCTTCTTGCAAAAAAAGGCCGTGAATAAAAAACTTCAGAGGAAGGTTATTCATATATATATATATATATATATATATATATATATATACATTTGTTTGGGAGAAACTTGAGTTTTTCAACAAAAATGGTGATTTCTAAAATCGGGCCACATATGCGCCCAATTTTATGGGGATTTCACAATATTAAAGTATACAATATGTACTATTTTTCAAAACAAACATCCCGTAGCATTTTAAGTTGCACTACATGAAACTTGAAAATTAGTGTATTTTAGGATAATTTTCAAAAAAATTACAAAATATTGTTTACAAATACTTGAAGAAAAGTACACTTAAATACGCAAAGTTGATGCTTTCGTTTTAAATTTTTTTGCTTTAAAAGACCTTTTATTTAAAAAAAAAAAATACACCGGAAATTTATGAAAATTGAACTTTTTGATCTTTTTACAAAATAAAAAAAAATTTAAATTTTGACACAAATACGGTCGTAGTACGCTCATACGACGCAATTGTGTTTCTAGCAATACTTCAAAAATTTTTTCTGAGAGAGAACGGTTTTACCTTGTTCTTTGTATCATGGTTTTAAGAATAGAAAACAACTAGAAGTCCAACTCTTTTAATTCGCTCACTAAAAAAAATTACTATCTTCACACGTATAAATTAATTCTGTAGAAAATTGTACTAACACATACAAAGAGTTCGGTTTATTTGACAGCTGAGTTACGTTTTTTTTTTTTTAGAGCAAATTTGTGTTCTAGTTGTTTTCTACGGTTTTAAGAGACTATTTTCAAAATGTTTGTTCCTTTTTTTTAAAATATATTTTATGCTAAAGAATTCGAACTAGTGAAAAAATTTCATTCAAAAACCTGTCATGTCATAACATATCGACATCGATCAAGCTAAAAAAGTAACAATCTCATTAAAACTTCGAAAAGTGCTTTAAAAATTTGATATTTTCCGTAATTTACTTTAAATGAATTGAGACTGCATTGACTCAAAATCATACAAACAAAGTCATTCAGTCAAAGTTTTATAGAATGGAATGAGAGAAAAAATGTTCATACAATTGAATTTAATGTTAAAAAAAAAAATTAATTATTCTTAATTCTTACATTTTGTATATCTAAGTTTCTTTTCTCGTTTCTCTGCTGAATAAAAATTAAATTCAAATAATAATTAGCTGCCTTAAAAACTATTTCTTAAAAAATCATTTTAATGAAAAATAAACTTAAATGTTTTAAGCCAAATTGAATTTATAAATGAACGAATTCTATTTAGAATGACATGAGAATTATGCACATGTGAAAGCCCTATTAGATTAAATATTCATGAAATAATTCAACTCAAACATCAACAAATTTAGTGCAATAGTTTCAAGAAACTTAGCCTATTATACATTGAATTTCATTTTAATTCACATGAATTTCATTTTAAATTAATTCTTCAAATTTATATCACAATTACGCAAACCGGAATAAATTATCAGTATTTATATTTAAATTAGCTCCATTAATATTCATTGATTGATGGAATATGCTTCGCTTTTAAAAGAGAAAGATATTTTCCGCTATAAAAAATTTGTTATTTTTTTCAAAACATTTATAGAATTTTTTGTTTTTTTTTTTTTGCGTATCTTGATTTTTTCAGAGTTTATTTGTAACTAATTTAATCCACAGACTAATGATATTTAAACATAACAAACTGCTGAAATTCTGTTATGGGTGATGATCACTTATAAATAATCGCTAACATTATCCAAAATTATTTAAATTTCAAGAAAATAACTAAAGGAAGTTATACGCATAAATTTACTCTTCAAAGTATATATTATATAATAAACTGTTAAAATTTATTCTTTCAATAAATCATTACTTATTTTACTTTATCATAAGACAATACTTCTTTTTCTAAAGTTATACTGCTTGAAAAACATATATGAAAGGTGAACATCCTCATTAAAATAATTACTTCTTGTTATTGCACCCTATACTACAACATGTGGGTTATACAAATTGTTTAGAACATGTGTAACATAAAGTAGACCTGGGCCTAGTGAATATTAGGGTTTTAAAATTTGTTTGAATAAAATTATGTTTTTTTTTTTTAAATTACTTTACAAAGTATATATTAAGATAGCCAAAATTTTGAAACTGATAGCAAAATTTTATTAAAGTTTCAAACTATTATTTATAATTAAATAATTCAATGAAATCTCCATTGGATAATTGAAAATACTGAATAGACCGAAAATTTCAGTAATCCACATATGTAAGACTTAGGACGATTAATAATTAATCTTAGGGCCCAACTTTGTAAAACACTTCACCTCACTTTAGAAAATTATTCATAAAAATTGTTTTTGTTGTTCAAAAATTTTTATAGAAAATTGTTCACAGGTGAGGTGAAGCGATTTATAAAATAAGGGGGTTAGTTTAAATATCAGAAAAAAATATGACATTCCCCTAATAAATAAATAGTTTGAATTCTTCAAAATATAATTTTTAAAAATCAAAATGTAGGGCTACAAAAACTTCACATCAATCAAATATAAAACACAATATATCATTGATATACACATTAGAATTATCTTTTGTTTAGAATTAAATAAAGATTTTAAATTATAATATTTTCTTAATTTTATTACATTTTTTTTTTTTTAGCGGAAGCAACCCTCTCTTCAACATCGTAATAATACATTAAGAACGCAATATTTCTTTGTATTATTTTTTTGTTTTTTTTTTTTAAGTTGATGGTCTAAAATACAAAATGTTAGCAGTCTGTCAAACAAAAGCGTTTTGAGCAAATATTTCACATCAATAGTGTTTAATGAATAATATTTTTTTAATGTAATTATATTTGTTAAAAGTTGTTTAACACAAGTTATTGTAAGTGTTGTGAATTTTATGGCCGGAAGTTAAAAACGTTTTTATATGTGTGGGATAAATAAATTTAAATTTATGAAAATCTGTGGTTTATTTCCTAAAATAAAAAGTAATTGTATTGATGAGTTATTTGTTGGTTTATGCAATTTATCTTCTTTAAATAAAGTCAAGTGTGATTAATTAGATCTTCTCATCAAAGATTTGTATAACGGAATCGCGGGCTATCAATTAAGTTAATTAAATAAGTTAATACATATTTGTACCCTACACCACTATAGGTGGTTGAGGTATTATGCATTTGTGCTGATGTTTGTAACGCATAGAAAGTGTTATTCAACACCCACCTTAAAGTATACCAATCGTCTTAGAATCACCTTTTAAATCGATCTAACGTTGTCCTTCCATCTGGCTGGCTGTTCATGTAAACCTTGAGCAAAAAGTACGGGTAGTAATTTTAAAGAGAATACAATGAAATTTGGCACGTGGGACTTTTCTGATACAAGGATGAAACCCATTAAAATTGGTTGTGATCGGTCCATACCAATGTCCCCCCGTAATAGAGTTTAAACAGTCAAAAATGCCTTAAAAATAAGAATATTTTAATGAAATTCTGTGCAAAGAAGTTCTGTATAAGTATCAATCCTTGTACCAGATGTTATGAAGATCGGTAAACAATTGACCATGGCTCCCATATAAACCTCTCTACGAATGTTAATATCAAGTTAATATTAGGTATATAAGATAAATAAGTTTTATGTAAGTAGAAACAATATTGTCAAATTTTATGAGAATCGGTCCATAATTTATCATAGCTCCAATATAAACCCACTTCCAGGAATCGCCCTAAAGTGCATAAAATCATCTAGATGTTAGTATCAACGCATTATTCTATATTTTTATATTTTATTTTACATTGGTGTAATATAAGTCCCCTTCCCGAATTTTTATGCTCGTACACAATGGTGTAGGGTATCATATAGTCGGTCTTGACTGACTATATCTTTATTTCTCGTTCTATATGTAATAAATAATTTAAATACCCCTTAAGAGTTTTAAGGTGTATTGTAGTTGTTATAAGCAGGACAGACAAATATATCCTCTAAAAAGTGTTTTATGGGCATAAAAAATACTCTTAACATCGGCAAATTTATCTATTACACCGTTCAATAAAAATCAAAAATTTTTCTCACAAATGAGAAAAATTAATATAATATTAATATAGTAAAACTGCGTTTTCAGTTTTTCATTTCGTGTTCGTTTTTCCCTTTTAAATGACGTTAAAGTTTTGAAGGAATCGCGAGGTTAATTATATGCTATTATAGGGATATCAGACGAAAAAGAATTTTGGCTTTATATTGGATTAACTTTTGGTAATGTAATCCAAATAAAAGTTGAAAAATGTCCTTGGATTATTTAATTATTTTATAATTTATATATAATTTATTTTATAATATATGTATGTTAAAGATACTAATACCCAGATTCAAGTACCAAGATTGTTAATTTTATTACTTTAATATACACAACGATTTGACAAAAGTACAAATTTAATTTTCAGTTGAGACTTCGAGCAAGCAAAACCAATATAGCCATTTTTTAAAACATTGAGGAAATTCACAAGGTGTGATATCATGTCAAATTGTTAGAGTGTTCTAAAATTTTACAATGGTTTGAAAATATTGTTTTTTTTTCAAATAAAAAGTGTCTTAAAATAATAGAAATTTATAAGCTATGTTTATTGTGATGTCGTATTTAATAAGCAGAGATGATTTTACACAAAAACAAATAAAAAATTTTGTTAACTTACTTGAGTCTGCAATCACAATATCTAAAATGTACTTTTCGAACAAACTGGGGGTTGTTCACAATAGTCGTATTTTGTCATGCTATTGTTATAGGAAATATGAGTATATGACACTATGTGTGAATCTCCTATTATGTGAAATCCCCTAATTTAAATTTTAAGTATTTCTTACTTTAATGTCTGCTCTCCTTATAGTTGTTGTTTTCATGGGCACTGAAAAACAACAACAATAAACCAAGGCACATTTGTTTTTTTCTACTTTTTGAAGTACCTGTGTAAGCTAGAGACTTAGTTCTTTCACAGAAAAATTGGAATTTTTTTTATAATTTTCTGTGTTGAAAAAATTAACTAATTAGATCCAGAATCAACCGAGTTATAGGTCAAAACGCGTTATTAGATTTTTGAAGCTTCTATGTAAGCTATGGGCCCCATTCTTGCATAAATCTATTACAAGTATTTTTTTCGAACTTCGGTTTTTTAAATCAGTCAAATCGGTTCATAAATTTTCCACCATACCCTTAATTTAATTTAATATTGTCTTACATTTATAAAATATTTGTTATGCACCGATGTGATTATATCTTACTTAAATATTTACGAACTTTTGTTATCTACTAGCTCTTACCGGTACAGTTCGCTGTGCTATTTGATGCGATAACTAATATTTACTTTATACGAGAGCTACTACTTCCCTTGGATCTATTCATCCTATTCGAAATTTGTTATGAAAATTAATTTTTAAAACTTTCACTGTAATAGTCCTTTAGACAAGAAAATTTATAATTTATTTGTATAAGAGTTACCCCTCCCCCTGGACCTATCCGTCCTATTTTCATTTCATCGATGCGATACGATAGAATAAAGGTTAGCACGAAATTTGAAGGCTCTCACTGTAATAGTTCCTTATATATGCCATAATGAATATTTGCTTTATATTAAGCTAATCTGTTCATCCGTGATTCTAAGTCGATTGGTATGTGATTAAAATCCAAATTAACATATAGCATTCTAATGGGTGATTCAAGTAGAGATACTTTTTTCAATAGCCGTTTTTGACAGATCACGTGTGAGTCGTGTCATGCTGTCATGTTATTTTTGTTTAGTATTGTTTGGCATTTCATAATGTAAAGACTGACGCCTGAGCAACGTTTACATCGCTTCGCTCTATGAGCTCTTGAAAAGTTCCAAGAAGATCCGACATTTTCGAGGCAAATTTTGTTCAGCGATGAGACCCATTTCTGGCTCAATGGGTATGTAAACAAACAAAATTGCCTTATTTGGGACGAAGAGCAACCTTATGAGATTCAAGAACTGCCACTTCATCGAGAAAAAACAACGGTTTGGTGTGGTTTGACGTAACCGTCAATGGCGATCGTTATCGTGCCATCATAACCGACTATTTGATGCCTGAAATTGAAGCTCGTGATCTCGGCGACATTTGGTTTCAGAAAGACGGCACCACTTCCCACACATCGCATCAACCAATGGATTTATTGAGAGAACAATTCGGTGAGCACATAATTTCACGTTTTAGGCCAGTCGATTGGTAACCAAGATCGTGTGATATCACACCGTTAGACTTTTTCTTGTGGGGATATGTAAAGTCTAAAACCTTGGAGGAAAACATCACATATGTCATTCGCCAGTTACCAGTCGAAATGCTCGAACGAATCATCGAAAATTGGACTCAACCATCTACGACGTAGCAACGGCCAATATTTGACAGACATAATCTTCAAAAAATAAATGCCAAAGAATGTTCTTTCAAATGATAATAAACATTCCATATCAAATTTGAATTTTCTGTGTTTTTTTTTTTTTTTTTTTTCTTTAAAAAAGTTGGGAACCACGAAATGGATCACGCTTTACAAAGCAAGCACTATCTGTGCTTGTTTATTTAAATTTCATATAAATAGCAAAATTGAAAAAATAGATTTTTTATGAGTAGGCGTAAAATGTGGGTATGATTTCCAATCGAGATCTCACAAAGTCTATAACCAAATCTGGCAGTGGTACTGTCTGTGTGTTAAATTTCGTAAAAATCGGTTTAGCCGTTTAGAATATATAGCCGTTTGATATATAAACAAACAAACTTACATTTCATTTTTGTATATTAAAAATATATAAAAAATAAGGATTTATAAAATTTTGATTCCATTTTCATGAAAATGTAAATTATTTAAACTTTTTAATAATTACATAGATATAGAATAGGTAATATTTGCAATTACATCAAATATTACCTAATTTTAATAAAACACATCTCAACACAGGTGAACGGTATATAAGATTCGGCACATCCGAATATAGCACTCTTACTTGTTCTTTATGTAACTATATTTTTTAATCAATATTATTGACAACTTTAAAACTTTAAAAGTTATACATTTACTGAGTGTGCTTGTTCTTTTTTCTTTGTTCTGGAATGTAAATATAATTCGACACAAATAGGTTTGTTATTGTATATTTGTGTATTTTCTATTTTTAAACATCTAAAAGTATCTAAAAATAAATGGATTAAAAAACTCACTTCCAAATACTGACAGGGTTTGAATGTTGTTTAGTTGGTAACAGTAGCATTGCAATAACTATAGAGTTTTTCTTTTCCGCTCGCAGGAAATCGTGATGATTTTTAAATTTTCCGGGATCCGTGAATTCCCGAAAAAATAAATAATTAAAAAATGTTAAATATTTATAACATAATGCAGTTAAAGGAAGGATAAAAAATTTTAAAATAAAACAAAACATTGTTCAGTTACTTTTGAAATATTGACATTTTGTAAATTAAATGAATACTTTTTATTATTATTATATAACAACTCATCCGAAAGTCCAATCATTACTTTGTTTTTCATATTGACCTGTGTGTAAAACTTTCCTCGATAATTTTACGGAAGTAAGCTTTTTATTACGAGAGCCCCAAGGAGTTGTACAGATTTCTAAAGTCCTATGTTTTCCAGGTTTATAACACATTTCTATGAATAATAGTTTTTCTCATGCAAAAATATAATTAAGTTCTTTATATTTTTATTAAAGCATATACGGAGAAAAAAACTAAATTATGTTAATTATATCCTCATAAAGAACCATAATCCCGTGACAACGCATTATATTTGTTTGTTAAAAAGTTTTTTGTTTTATGCAAATGAAATAAATATACATAATAAGAATATTTTTCTAAATAAAAAAATTTTAAATGTATCATATTTGCGAGTGGCATGCCTTGTGGATCCTAAATAAAGCATTTTAGAATGTCTCTTTAGTCCTTCTTTTTCCGACATTCAAACATACAACATACCTACATACATACATACATGCATACATACATATATACATACATACATAATCCTGTGTTGTCACAGGATTATGGCATTTTATGAGGATATAATTAACATAATTTAGTTTTTTCTTCGTATAAATTTCGCCAATATACAAAAAAAATAACTTAATTTACTTTGAGAATTTCTTCAGTATTTATGTAATCCAATAAAAAGAACGAAAGTCAATAAATATAATTCTAAAAATTATCAACACATTTTTATAAAATAAAGGAATAAAAACTGACAAAAAGTAAATAGTTATTTCTTTTTTCTATTTTATATTGTGGAAATTTCAAGAAAATAACATTAGGATGAAGATATTGCACTGATTATTTTCTTTTAGTTGATAAATTGGGAATATTGCCATTGTTTGCAATAGTGATTGGTAAATCGATTTTGATTATGGTCGAAAATCGATTCCTGTTGTCATTCTAATCAGCCAATTTCATACTAAAATCGACTTTTAGCCTTCGATTAATCGAAAAATCAACCCTGCACAGTGAAATAGTTTTTGTATCAATAACTTGTAAAAGAACATTTTTAAATTTCTAAAAAAGTAAATATTAGGACACGTTTTTAAAAGTTTTTGATAAAAAATCAGTAAAAATACACTTCAAGATTTTTTTAACAATTTTGAATACGAGTTATATAAAATCCACATTCATAAGAGAATGGTCGCCAAACACTTGAGCATACACGTTCCCGCAGTACTGGACAGTCACATAAAGAATGCTCTTAATCCTTTTCCCAAGCCCTGATTTTAAAGTTCGACCAGAGGATATGATCATTCGTCTGCGTTTCTGTTATATCCATAGACGACCAATTTCGATCCCACGATTACCCTATTACCCAGACTAGTTTTAGAAGTACAGATAGAGATTGACATTATATACGAATTCTGCGCCATAATTGTGGCAATATTGTTCAAATAAAAGTCGATAGTCTATATCTTCGGAAACAAGTGCCTAGCGGAAAATATTTCGGAGGCCGTTCGTTTTATATATAATATTTTATATCATTCCATTTAGTGACATTATTAGAGTGATCTACGGAAGTAGGTTAATAATAAATAGATATATTATTTTTATTATCTTTTGATCTTCTTCATACAGTCGTACGACTATTGTGTTCACCGTCAAAATGTATATACTCTCCGGTTTATTTGTCAAACATGTTGACAAATATGCATATTTAAACATCTAATGGTCCTTTAAAACATAAAATAGTTTAATTTTAATTATGTTTTATAAATTTTATAAATAATATTCGATTAAGAAATCGATTATGCGGTTCGATTAATCGACCATAAAAATCAAAATTAAAATGATTGATCAAAAAATCGAAAACTAGTTTGCAGGAATATTATAGCTTTATTAAATGTTTGGAAAGAATTTTTATTATTTTTTAAAGTAAAAATGTGAAAATAATAATGCATACTTTTAACGCACTATTTTTATTATTTGTGGGTAAAGTAGTGAAGGGTATAAAAGATTTGGCACAGCCGAATATAGCGCTCTAACTTGTTTCTCTTAAAAACATTCAAAGCTTTTACTTTCTATTGCGAAATTACAAAATTTTCATCATTTTACAGGGTTGTCAGATTTTTTGTATCCTCTGTCACCAAATTGCTAATCAGAAATCACCAAAAATCGCCAAATTTAAATTTTATTTAATTTTTTAAAGAAAAAATAAAAGAATTAAAATTAACAAAAATCTTTAAAGTGTCGTATAATATTTAATGATTACAATTTCGTATAATTTATAAATGTAAATTCAGCTTCAATAAAGCCAATGATAATTGCAGTGGCTAACAGTAATTGAATAAAAAAGTAATAATTTAAAATGCATTTTTCTAACATACATATATCTCCAAATTATCTAACATTTATAACATAAGTATTGTAAAGTATAGTTGGAATTTCTCAATCTAAGTTGAAGCTATTTATAAATTGAGGGCCTTCGTTTTGTTAGATAGGCAAATACTGAAAATGGTCGATTGCTAATAAGAAAACGTAATCGTTTTTCTCCAAAAATACCTATTTTATAATATTTTTAAAATTAACCAAATACATCGCATCTTGTTTATAAAAATTCGCCATGTCGCCTAACGAAAAATTTAAAAATTAATTTTAAATCTGCAAATATAATGAAATGCATACCGGAATTCCCGGTGAATTTGCAATTTTTTGCATCCCGTTTAATTTTAAAGGCACTTTAATGGAAGAAATTTGCTTAAATTTCAAGAAAAACTTTTAGTAATTTTTTAAAATGAATTAAGCTAAAAATCCAGCTGAGAACTATATCTTAATAACAATTTCATTACTAAGTTTTTATGTATAATTCATTAGGCGATTTGTATGGTATACATTTAATTAGATATCTTAATAAAATGCTAACTATAAAAACTAGCAATTGAAAAAGCATAACTGATCAATGAATCTTGTAGACATTTTAAATATATGTTATAAATTTGTCAGCAGTATGAGCAGCATGCTGCATTTGACAAAACGTTAAAAAAGTTAAGAGAAAAAGTAAGTAGTGAGTCAGACAAATCATTAAATGTTCATATAAATTTCAACTGGAAAGATATATAAAATATTCTGTTATGTATGAAAGCATCTGATCGGATCTATAACAGAAAGTGAGTATTTTATAAGGGTTAGTTCAAAAATTACAATTTACAATTTAAAACCGTTTGAACCAACCCGAAAGTTTTCGGAAAAAGTGACCATCAGCCACTACCTTAAGAATTATTAAATTCTACATTTTTAGTGCATTTTTAGTAAAATTAATCTTTTAAGAGATTTATGAAACTAGCTTAAAAAATTGTTGAATAATATAAATGTCTGTGTAAATATATTGTTATATAATATATAATATCTCTATTTTTCTGTCGCAAATATGACATTGTTTTATGGTACATACATATACAATAATTAGAATGACAATTGTTTTTATACCCCACACCACCATAGGTGGTTGAGGTATTATGCGTTTGTGCTGATGTTTGTAACGCATAGAAAAAATCATCCAACAGCCACCTTAAAGTATACTAATCGACTCAGAATCACTTTTTGAGTCGATCTAACGATGTTCGTCCATCCGTCTGGCTGGCTGGACGGCTGGCTGTTCACGTAAACCTTTTGCACAAAGTACAGGTCGCAATTTTGAAGATAATTCAATGAAATTTGGAACGTAGGACTTTGGTGGCACAAAAAGCCTATTGAAATTGGTTATGATCGGTCCATTATTTCACCTAGTCCCTATACAATTGGAATTAGAGTTTAACGACCATAAATGCCTTAAATATAGCAATATTTTAATGAAATTCGGAGTAAGAAAGTTCTGTGTAAGTATAAATCTTTGTGACAAATTGGATGAAGATCGGTCTATAATCACAGTGTCACAGTGACAAATTTTATGAGGATCGCTCCATAATTTACCATAGCTCCCATATAAGGACACTTTCTGAAGTCACCCTAAACTGCATAAATTCACATAAATGTTAGTGTTACCATAATATTCTGTATTCGTATATTTTATTTTACACTTAGTAAAAGTATCGGTTCACAATTGTCCACATGTCTAATATAATATATGATGTGGGGTATCATATGGTCGGGTTTGACCGACTATATCATTCTAACTTTTTTTTTTTTTTTGTATTAAAAAATAATATTCTAAAATGTATTTGTAGTTTAAATACCTTTAATATCCTGTATTTTGAAAAGTATTAAGAATCTTGAACATTTCTAAATCGTTTCTGCGTTTCATAATACAAATTTTACCAATTTTTTCAGTTGTAGTTTTGTTTTTCTTTAATTTCGAATAATTTGCCGTCGTTATTTTTTTTTTATTTTTTTTTTTTGTAAAATATTTTAAAACTACAAAGTATTGTAGTGTAAAACCCTCTTTAATATTGTTTCGATATCCACAAAATTCTTTCACGACATATATATATTAGAGTATATATTCGAATAATGTTCGTTTGAATAATAATTCGAACAATTTGTTACGAATCAAATAATGCATAAATCCACATTAAAACTGATGCAGAACCCAAGACCACAAAGAACTAGTAGCACAAAGTGAAGTTATTGTAATTATTTTATATAGACCCTAAAAAATTTCCTCCCCCAATAGACTTGAATTAATCAGTACGCCAAATTTGACCACAATTTGACCATTGCTCATATATAAGAGCAATGACCAAAGATCTTATGTAAACCCGGGAGTTGTTTTAAAAGACATAAATCCTACATAAATGTTTATACTACGTTTCCACTTAATTCAAAACAACGAATTTTGAGTAAAACGCTCGAAAGTGTTTCCATTGGGCCAACTCGTTTTATATTGTCGAATTTTCTAACTAATGCTGACTTTTCCTTTTTAACATACCTTTTTTATTATTGTTGTTTGCCGAAGAATTTAACATTTTTATAAACTTTTAATTTTTTCACGTTTTTTTAGATTGTACATGTTTTTGTATGAAAATTATTTATGTATTAATAAAAATAATTTAAAATTAAAATATGATAACATTCATTTTAAACTAATAACTCAGAGTTTTTTGCTGTATCCAAGACACGTCGCAAATTTGCTAAAACAAAACTAGTTCGAAAAAAAAATATTTTCAACATGATTTTAAATAAAACCAGTAAAACGAGTTATTATGGTTTATGAAAAATATATGGGAAATCATGTTGAAAACAACTAGCTTAAAACTACATGCTTTCCCCAAAACTTGCCAGTGGAAATAATGGAATTATAAATCACAATCATAATTCCAGCCCACTGGCATTGCATTTTCTTCAATTTTCTTTCAAATTACATATATTTTTTTTAACAAAAAAATATTTCTTTGGCACAATTTTTATTATATATTTTTTATTTAACATATATATATATATATATATATAACAATATATATAAATATATATATATATATATATATATATATATATATCTATATATATATATATATATATCTATATATATATATATATATATCTATATATATATATATATATATATATATATATAGATATATATATATATATATATATATAAAGTGAATTTCGAGTGTTCATTAAACATTATTTTTTGCGAAAAAAAAACCGTCAATCAAACCAAGGAAGAGCTCGATAAATACTATGGGGACTCTGCACCTGTCGCACAAGTATAAATGACGCTGAACGTTCTGGACGGCCAATTGAGGTCAGCACAACCGAAAATGTCGCAAAAATCCACGATATGGTGTTGGCCAACCGAAGAGTAAAAGTGCGTGAGATTGTTGATGCCATAAGCATTTCATATGGCAATGTGGTTTCGATTTTAAATGATCAGCTGGGTTTAAGAAAGTCAGCAAGATGTGTACCATAAACGTAAACGTGTGAAAACTTCAAAGGATTGTTCGGAGTTTTTGCGGCGTTTTGTAACTGTGGATGAAACATAGATCCATTAGTGTACTCCGGAGACCAAGTAGCAGTCTAAACAATGGATTTCTCTGGGTGAACCTGCTCTGAAAAAGGCCAAGGTAAGTTTGTCGGCCAATAAGGTGATGGCACACAGTTTTTTGGGAATGCACGAGGGATAATCCACATCGATTACCTTCAAAAGGGAAAAACAATAAACGGCGAATATTATGCCAACTTATTAGACCGGTTTAATGAGGATTTAAAAAGAAAACGACCCCATATGGCCAAGAAAAAGTTCTTTTTCATCAAGATAATGCACGGGTGCACACGGGTGCACACGTGTGCATTCTCAATGGCAAAACTCTCGGTGGGAAGAGATTCAGCTCCAACGATGAAATTATTGACCAAACAAATGCCTATTTTAAGGACCTCGAAAAATCCTATTTTTTACGCAAAGTAAATGACGACACTTGCTCAAAATTTGACAGTAGTCTGCTAACAGGTGGTACTTGATGGGAATAGTGTTGTATTTCATATAACTACGAGGGAAGTTCGAAAAGTCACGAAATTATTGATTCACCCTCGTATATTATATTATAAAAAAAATTCAAAGATTTTGGAACCATCAAGGAAAATAGAATTGTTTTATAACCGATGTTATAAGTATTAATGCGTACGACGTACGTAAATGTTGCAAAATGTTCAATAGATTTTATCATAAACAGAAAACATTAAAGTCTTATGTTTTGCATCACGTAGAGTCTATACTAGACAATTTTTTTTATCAAGACAAACGTTAAAATCAGTGCGTATCTAAACAAGGTAATCTCAGTTAAAAAGCTGTGAAAAATAAATCGCATGAACCTATGGAAATGGAAAAAAAATATATATATATATTTCAAAATTAAATTTTATAAAAACTAAAGTTTGAAGTCGATTTAAGTCAAGGCATTTAAGTGCTATTCTTTTTTAAAGTAATTTTAAGTAATTTCCTTAAATATATGTACATATGTATATATGTTTTGTATTAACATAAGCCAAACTTTATATATTACCTGGCAAACTTTTTTTTGCCATATAACTTATTTCTAGTGAATATTTTGATATTTAATTAAAAAATAACGAATGTATTTCCTAAATGTTAAAATTTATAGCCTTTAGTTCCTTTAAGACTTGAAACTATCATCGGATAATTAATTAAGAAGACATGGGTAGGGGGACTTTATCCGTTTTTGTCCTATTTTACGCCCCTACTGTTTGAATTTCTAAAAAATGGTTATCTTTAAGTTCCTTTCACATGTTACAGTGCCTGTATGTCAAATTTTAAGAAAACCGGTTAATTAGTTAAGAAGATATAGGAAGAGGGAGCTTCTACCCCTCTTGCCCTATTTCCTGTCCTAAATTATAAAAATTATAGGCTGTAGTTCCTTCCAGATGTTACACTATTCGCCTGCCAAATTTCAAGAAAATCGGTTTATTAGTTAAGGGAAGGGGAGCTTTTACCCCTTGTTTCCTATTTTACGACCTCTAGCGATATGAAATATACTTTACCAGCTATTCTCATACCTAGCAAATAAGTGTATTTGTTAATTTAATAAAAATCTGTCAAGCCATTTCGGAGGAGTTCAATTACAAACACCGTGACACTAGAATTTTATATATATAGAAAATAGAAAAAGGTTAAAATAATTGTTAATTTAATTTTATTTTTATGTTTGAGATACACAAAGTATATTTATAAAGAACTATTAACTTTTAAGTTGTTTTTGTTTTCATTTTACAATCAAATTTTTGAAAGCTTACCAAAATTTTATTATTATTTTATTTTATATTTTAAATTATTCGAACAATTCGAATAATCTTTAATGCACGATGGAATAATTCGAACAAACCAAAATGGCTTATTCGAATTATTCGAACAATTAAAAAAATGTACATGTCAGTACGAGTTGATTAATCATTAGATTAAGTAATTGATGAGATTTACTTTTCTCAATACATTTACAATTCTGTTTTAATACTGCAAACGCTGATTCATATCCTATTTGGGTCTCACTTGTTGAACTAATGATAGTAATTTTTTATTTTATGATTAGATTTGCTGCAACAACTTTATAATAAAAAAATCTATTTTCCAGGAGACACATAAGTTTTTAAGTTTATATATTTTTAAAAATTAAAAATTTAATTCCAAAATAATTATTTTAATTCTGCCCTCCTGCAGTGCACAATGGGGTGACGCTATACTACTATACTACTATAAATTTTGTTCCATCTAGTTTATCTATTTTTTTTTTTTTTTTATTTATTTAAAAAATATATTTTAAGAAAAGAATTAAACACGAACATTAATATCAAGAAAATTTGAGATGCTGCTTTTTATATTGTTAATATTTCAATTTCTTGTGCTTTTTGTTATGTTTCTGAGGTGGAAGTTTTACTTCTGATGTCCAACGCTTCTTAACTTTCCCGTCTAGATCTTCTGATTTATCTTGTGTTATATGAACTATAATATTATCTTCTATTCCATTTTGGCTTAAATTTGTTTTCAATATCCTATTTAAGCTCTTAAAATCTAAAAGGTTTTCGATTGCCATATTAATAAATTTATCTTCCAAATTATTGATTTTCACATTGGAAGAGCAAATTCCCACATCATTTGTTCCATTAGTTTTCGGTTTGGGGGAAATCTGTGATATAGTGGTAGTTTTTGTATCATTTTCATAGGTGTTTGATATATTGTGGCCTACCTCATAGAAAATCGAAAAATATCATTTAATTTTATCTTGATATTTAAACTTTTATACTTACTTTCGGTAACTTCACAAAAATCTTCTGCATTATTCTTGGAAAAACTTAAACATCTTCCTTGAACTATAAATGATGATAATAGTGTTAAAAAATAAAATGATATAAAAATTATAGTTTTTAGATTGGTAAAAATCATTTTTTATATGGAAAAATATATAGGAAAATATAGATTATTAAATTTGAAAATATATATTTTACAATTATTTATATAAAAATATTATTTTTTAAATGACAATTGATCGTATTCAAAATGTGTAGAGTTTGCCAAGCAATTTAAAATTTAAAAATTCTTAAAAACCATGATACAACTAGAATCACTAGAAAGTTTGTTCATATAAAATGAAATTTAAAACAAAACTTCAAACACAAAAAAAAAAAAAAATATATATATATATATATATATATATATATATATATATATTATATTATGGAAAAACCACAAAAAAACTCCAAATATGAAGTTGAGGTAAAAATATAATTTTTTCAAGTAAACTTTCTCTGGTGTTCATTTTAAATAAATACTAGTTTAAACTCTTTACATTATAAGAAAAAAATTTAGTCGTTCCAAGGATTTATATTATATAACACATTAGTTACACGGTGCTACAGTGAAAAAACACTTGGAATTTAACATAGTGTAGTTTGAAGATATTGGTGATTATTATTTCATTTTCAGAATTTATACCCCCAAAATCGAGAGTTATATCCAAAATTTTATTTTTCGAACTTCGCGACTTTAAACATTTTTATATCGAAAGTTTTTTTACGGCATTAGAAGAAAAAACCTTAGCCTTTTGAAAAAGTATTGTACATTTATATTCATAGCAAAACTATGTAAGACATTTCTTCTTCGTATTTTTTGGACTTTACTGCCATTTTTAAATCACACTTTATTAGAAAATATATTTTATATTTATTGTTTGATAAAATCAGATGCGAATTGTAGAACATATATATATTTTTCAAAGTTGTAAAACTCATAAAACACACGTAATAACAAATATTTATGATTTTTACAATTGCTAAAAAATTACATGTTCTACAATTCTAATCCGATTTTACCAAATAACGGATCATTTTATTGCTAATAAAATGTAGTATTAGGAAAAAATAAGAAAGAAATACATTTTCTTTAAAGTGTGGAACAAAGTTTAAGTTTAAAAAGGAATAAAAAATTAAGTTTGTGTCCTTAATATTTTACACAGTTTTGCTATAAATATACTTTTTTTAAAAGGATAAACTCTTTTCTTTCTAATGTCATTTAGAAAACTTAAATTAGATAACAGGTATTCGAGATAAAAATATTTAATGCCACGAAATCCGATTTTTTTTTTTTTTTTTTTTTTTGGAAATAACTGCCGATTTTGGTGGTACATTGAAAATTCTAAAAATTGTGTAATAATCTACTCAACCATATCTATAGACAACACTATGTTACATTCCAAGTGTATTAATTTTTTTTAATTTTATAGCACAGTATTATTGATACTAAAACGCCAATTAAATGGTTTAAAAAATTAAATATTTATTTTATAATTAAAAAAAAAAACAACTTTCTTAAACCTTCTTTATTATTAAATTGTTAAAATTAAAAATCAATATCGACCATTCAATGAAAGAACACACAAAAATTTACCGAATGTCTATGGATTTTCATAAAATTTTGCACACAAATAGTAGTATATCTATATAGATTTCAGTTCTCAGATTCGTGAAATTGCGAAAACGCAGTATTTTATTTCGCTTTTTCTCTTTCTCAAAAACCAAAAAAATTTAAAAGATTAAATATCTATATCTCTAAGAAGACTTTGTGAATTTTAATGATTTAAACGGCGTTTGAATTTTGCTTATGTCGGCTTTAAAACGAACATTTTAAAAGTAAGAAATATTTTTTTTTTTTTAAATATATTTTAATGAAATTGCTCTTTTTAAATGCATTCAAATTTTTGATTTTTTTAACATATTTGAATCTTTAAATTTAAATAAGCATCCAAATTTTTTGGGATGCTTATTCTAAAACCTATTCACATTTTTTCATATAAAAATTCTATTTTTCTGGTATTATTTTTAAAATGTGAGTGGGTTTACATACTTTATTTAAAAAATGTATAAGGTTACCATTTACAAATTTACTAAAAATAGTAAAAATTTATATACTAGAATGATAAAATGGCATTTTATATTAGATAAACTATTTAAACTATTTAAAATACGCATAAAAAAAATAAAATTTAATGATTTCACAATTATCAGAAATGCATCTATAAACTGCAGTTATATTTTGCAAATACTTTTGAACGAAAAGGATGTTTTGGAAATCCATCAATAACTTCTAGAGATAAGAATAAAGTTGCATACTTTTTATATTTTGTTGACTTTAATACAAATAGTGTGTCCCAAACGGTAGCAAAGTAAGTAGAAGTCAATTTTTGACAGTTGTGGGGTGAATAAAATTTCATTAGCCCATAGGGATACATAAGTTATTGACAAATGAATAGACAATTTTGACAATCGTATAATGAATAATAAATTAAAATATTTTAAAATTGTTTATGAATTTTAACGTTGAGTTTATAAAATTGTTATTTTTTTCATAAAGACAAATAATTATTTATAAATATTATTAAATTTTCTAAAAGATTTGTGAAGCCTTGTTAATGATTTTGTCAAAATTTATTGCGGAAATAAGTTTTAATTTGGCACAACAAAACCATAAAATTTTTCCACATAAAAAAAATTTTAATTTTGCATAGAACCGCACCAACGTTTGGCACGCGCTCAAATTAAAAAAAAAATCAAAAAATAAAAAAAAATTATTTTTATATGAATAATTTGGAACATATTTTTTCCAAATTGTATTATGCAAAGTAGATTTCTGCGTCCCAAAAATTTGTAAATGCTATTTTAATGTAAAAATTCCATGCTTTTCAAATATACCAAACATTCAAAAATTTTAAATAGCATATTTAACGAAAAATTCATTTAAAAAATATGACTGCATTAAAATGCATTTTTATAAAAACCTTTCTTATATTTAAAATGTTCGTATTAAGGCCGACATAAACAAAATTCAAACGCCATTTCACAGAAAAAAATGGTTTTCAATTACGAAATAGCTCATATGAATTAAATTTTTATTTGAATTTTCTCCAATCACCAAAATGATATTATTAATTAAATGAAAGTAATTGATTTTTTTTTAAGAATTTTAATTAATTCTTGTATTGCATCAATTATATTTATGATTGAAATTTTACATAAATCTAAATAATATGTTTGTTGTTTCGATACAAGAATGATTTGAATTTGTTCAAATGCCACAGAAATGTTTCCCTAAATCAAAACACGTATATTTACGTAAAATTATTTATTTGAATTTTATAACCATAAAAGGAAATACAAATGAAATGGATATAACTCTTATAACACACATAATAAATTATTTACTATATAATGAATAGATATAATGTGTGTAATGTATGTAATAGTCATATCGGAAGGGTGCATCATCAAGAGGACTTTGAATAACACTGATGATACATTCTAGTTGACAATGCACAAAATTGTATATTAATCGACATGTAATAGATTGTTTAAATAAATTTTCAAAAAAAAAAAAAAATAAATAAATACATAATTACTTTGGGCAACACAGGAAAGATAAAACAATCTCACCAAACATAAAAACGTTACTTACGGAATAAATGAAGAAGCCTATAGCATTACTTACGGAATAAATGTCACCTTTGCCATCAGAATAATTCATAACAACCCAGCAAAAACTTTGCTTTCCTGGTAAGCTAGCAGGTATAATTGGAAACAAAAATAAACTACTTATTTTTTTGCCTGAATAACTAGTTATTTTTGTTCGAGTTGTCCACAAATTTATGTAATATTTTTTTGACTCTAGGGGTAATCAAAAATATGTACCTAAACGAAAATACAAATAAAACAGTGAGATTTTAACTTGGAGATAAATTAACCTTTCGTTTTTAATGACTAACGCTTTACTCAATACACCATCTCGTACTTAATTTTCTAAGTGATAAAAATAAAAACTTTTTTTAGTATAAAATATATTTTATACATTTTGTAAAAAAAAAAAAAAATAATAGCATCAGAATAGGGTTGAATCAAATCTAGCGCTCTAGTCAACTGATCCACATGATTGCAGTATTACTGTGCTATTATACTATTGAGTACTTATTTATGTAATATAATATTAAAGAAACTTCTTTAATAAGTAGTTGCCATTATCGAGAACCAAAAAGTTTTTGCTGAGAATCGATATTTTACGTAGAAATATATTTTTTTAAATATTTTTATTTTTTAATTAATTTTTTAATGAGTTTCAAACTGTTGTCAAACAAATATTCAATTAACAAAAAAGTTAAATAACATAATTAATACACTAATTATATTTTAAAATAAAAATGTGTTAAATCACTAAAATCTACAAAATCTTCCCAGAGATACTGATATTTAAAGCAACATAATTTTTATTTATTTATTTATTTCTTTTTTTTAGTTTTTGAAAAAGTGGAAAAGCGAAATAAAATCGCGAGTTTTCGCAAAACTGAAAAAGATAAATTTTATGGAAATTGAAAGACACCAGGTAAAAGAGATACCCTTTTCTTTCATGGAATTGGCGATATATAAAAACACAAAAAAAAAAATAAATCACAGAAGGCATTTTACCTTCATCATGATTATTTTTTAAGAAGCCCCTTTGAATTTGTTCGCCTTTTGTATTTCTTTATTATATTTAAGAATACACACTTTTCAATAGAAAATAAAACAAATATTGAATGAGTTTCGTTCTTAATGTTTTACTATTCCCAAAAAATTCCTATTGCGGCTTTACACATTTTAAATCAATTTAATTAATTATATATGATTTTATCAAAATATCAAAAACTGTTGACTTTAAATCTTAGCCTTTGCTTTAATTAGTATGAAATGGAATAAGATTATGTTGGCCTAACTACTATCTTTGGTTTTATAAGAAATATTCCATAGTATTAACTATTTATAAGTTTAATATTTAATATTTTTATTTTAGAGAAATAAAGCTATGAGAGGCGATAAATTTTTTTTTATAAAAATCCTATTAATGTTTTAATATAAAGCTCCATGAAGGCGGTGAAAAAATGGTCTAATTTCTTTTCTGCATGAAATGATAACGATTTTTTTTAACTTAGTCACTGTCTGAATTAGCATCGTACAATCCAAATACCTGCATCTAAAATCCAAATGACCTATCAGACACCACGAATACTGATAAAGTGATAACAAGGCAATTTACAATTGTAAAATTTTTTGAGGTCCCTTCATCCGGATGTCGGTTTACGACACTGTAACCTCATCTACAACAGCGTGTATGACTCCTAGTGCTGCTAACAAAATCCCTTAAAATTGCACACAGTGCAAGGCGATCGCCATGTTTACATAAATGAATAAAACACCATGAATGTCGATGAAGTATGTAGCAGCACAGAAAATATGTTTTTTCTATTCTGCTGGAGTCTAATTATAGTCCACAAACTCTGATTTGGTACCGCCAATCAAAGGCAATCTTGCAATCTTGTTTCGATCAATTCTGAGTTTAAATTTAAAACAAGTAAGGTTATATTCGGCTTAACCCACCATCAGTAAAAATAATAATTTAACATATATGTATATCATTTACAATATATTTATATTCTTTTAAAGTTAATGAAAAAAAAAATAATCAGAAAAAATATGTAATACTTTTAATCTTTGTTACAACTACATACTACTCCCCCTACTTCAATCCAAAAATGTAGTAGCATACTGGAAATCTATTCATGGTTTAAAGCAAATCGATTCAGCCGTTTATGCGTTTTCAATATATTTTCATCAAAATATGAACGTTCAAGCTCCCCGAACATCTGTCAACCTATCTGCCTCTAAGTTGTGCAACTTGTTAAGAAAATTCTTCCCATAAAATGTTAAGATTTTCACTGATAGTTTTATATAGTTCACTAAATATTTATTTATCAAAATTAACTTTGCATGAGAGATATCACTCCCTCAATACCTAACCATCCTATTTTCATCTTAGTTGTGTAAATTGATGAGAAAATTATTCCCCCAAAATCTTACATAGTGTCTACATTAGACAATTTTTTATCAAGACAAACGTCAAACTTAAGGCGAATTTGTGGAAGATGGCAACAGTTGCACAAAGACAACAATATGGCGTATTCATTATTGTTTTTTATATATGCAGTTTGACAACTGTAACAACCAAAATAGTAATCAGCTGTTAGATTAAGTTTACCTTGTATATATTCGCACTGATTTTGACGTTTGTTTTGATAAAAATTTGCCTAATGTACACACTAGGTTAAGACCTTCAATCTAATAAGTGGTGCAACCACTTAATTAGAAAATTATTCCCATAAAATCGTACGACTTTCGCTGTAATAATTCTTTAGATATACGATCATCAATAATTGTTGCTAAAATAATGCTTAACGTAAATGCAAATCCGAGGGCATTTGAGGTAACAGTATCCTTGCTAGCCCTATCAGAGTTTTTAATTTTATTTATATATTTATATATGTATATATATATATATGTATATATATATGTATATATATATATATGTATATATATATGTATATTTATATGTGTATATATGTCTATAAATATATATTTATAGACATATATATATATATATAAAATTATTTAGTGATTTTCGCAATGCACTGATTTTGGATCTGCATCATTAATTGAATTTTTATTTAATTTTCATACATTTTTGTTTGTTTTTTTCAATTTCATTATTAAAATAAAATATAATGACACCATGTAAAGTCAAACGATTATGCCCCCATCACTTGGCGAATTTACCCTATATGTTGGGGCAGTTTCGCTGTTTTTGGTTACGTCTGAAATTCATAAAAAAAATAAACGTAAGGGAGAGAAGTCAGGATCAAAAGGACCAAAATTAAAACCAACATATTTAAGGTTTTCTACTAAAGAAAGTTTACAAATATCGTTTAAGGTATTTCTACAGGGTAATATTTTGTATAAGATTTGTCAAAAATTCGAATACCATGATTATGATTTTTCCGAAATACCTTAGGTATTTTTCATTTTTTTAAATTATTCAAAAACATTTGATTTTCATGTGTATCAATAATGTTTTTGCACATTAGTAAAAATAGAAATAGAAAAATTTACATTGAAAAAAAAAATAAAATGAAAAATATTGAAAGAAAACGAAAAACAAAATTAAAAATAAAATCTTTGTATTATTTTTGAAAAATGTTAATGTTTTGTATACTCGTCTAGAAATACTTTTGCGATTATGAGAATAGAGCACTTTAAACAAAAAAGTGGCGAATGCTCCCCCTTCTATCCTACATAACACAGTTTTTAAGCTTTGAATATGGAAAGTTTTGTAGCAAAAAAAGGAGCATTTACGGGACATTTTATTCCATTATTCTTTAAAGAAAACCGCTACCGAAAGCCATCATATTTCAGTGGAAGTTTATGGAGATTATGCTCTAGCTTAGGCAACTTTAAAAGAGGCGATTTTAATGTGCTCGATCAAAACTGGTGCCGAATGCAAAAAGTTCTTGTATGTTTGAAATGCTGCTTCAGCACAACAAAATGAAGTTCATTATGATAATCCAACATGCAAAAAAATCGTGTGTGATGCCAGCATAATCAGGAAAACCTACAACAAAGCCAATCTTGGTGCCAAGGTAATACTCAGTATTTGGTAGGATCTGAAGGGTGTCATCTATATTTAGCTATTAAAACCGAGTGAAACAATCGCTGGAGACCTATACCGTACACAATTAATCTCTTAGCAGAGAGTATAGATCAAGAAACAGTCTGAATAGAGACCAGATACGAGTCCATAATTTTTCATCATGAGAATGATCGAGCTCATGTTGCGCGACTAGTCAGAAATTATTTATTTACCCTAGACATGGTCCCTTCTAAATATAATTTGTTTCGTCCAATTCTGGATGCCCTAACTAGAATAGTCTTCAATTCAGAACAAAATATCAAACATTTATTTCGTTTCTGCCCTCAAAAAGTGAAACGCGGTTTGAGATGGAATCGATTATTTGCTAGTAATTGGAGAATAGTTTGAATAAAATACCTTTACTTTGAAATAAACATTATTTTTCATAAAAAAGATGGAAATTAATTCATAGACGCAATATTAAAACAAACGAATTTAAAAGATTAAAATATTCAACTTCAGTTAAAAAAAAAATACTAATAAATTTTGATTGCTAAAAAATGTTTACAGATGCAAATGTTTTAACCACCAATGCATAGTGGGGTCATTTACGAAGTAAATGGTAATAAGTTTGGATCTTTTAAGCCACTGAATCGATTTTGAGGAAATTAGGGACATCGATTGAAGGAGTTAAGCTTTCACAATATTGTTGGCTGGAGGGTGTTGCTGGAGCATGGACAGCGCTACAGTTGACCACCTCGAGAATAAAAAACATATCGGAACTTGTAACTTTTACAAATATGAACTGATTTTAAATACATTTCTAAATTCTTCTAAGCAAGACAAAGAAAAAATATACTTACTGTACTACATTATCTGTAGGACCGGTCTTAATATAAAATACTTTGTACTTAATATTATATAGAAACATACACTGCCTGCCACTTGAATAAGAAATCACATTTTTTTAACTTTAATTAAGTATATCAATTAACTATATTAAGCTAATATGATTAATAAATTTAACAATTAAAATGAAAACCTAATACACTTCCTTCCAATGGAATAAGGAATCACATTTTTTTTTAACTTTAATTAAGTATATCTCCTAAACTAAAGTTCAGAAAAAAATATTTTTTGCGAAACCAAATTTCAAAGTGTTGGCTTTAGTTTCCCGAAGAAACTATACTAAATTATGCATTTATTTAAAGACATGTATTTCTGTGGTACTATTTCGTGTGTCACTTGAACAAGGTATTCTTTTAATATTAATCAGAAAGGCTATGATTTGAATTTCTTTCAATATAAACGGCTAGAGAATTTTTAATTTGATAGTTTTTAAATAGTTTTTATTCAAAATGGGACATGGTAAGGCTCTTAATAACTCTGAAAAAGAAAAAAATTCTGATTTTGAAATCTCAGGGTCAGAATCCGGTCCAAATAGCCAAAAACATTAATATAGGAAAGACAGTTGTGTACAATTAATTAAATAACGTAAAAAGATATGGAAAAAACATGAAAGGGCGGAAGCAAATGGCAACAACTCCAAAAGAAAGACGAAAAATTCTTAGAATTGCATCAAATTCTGCCATGTCGGTATCAAAAATACGAAAAAAGTGGAGTCAGTGCCAGTCAAGAACAGTGCACCGTATTTTAAAGTCGTGCCCATACATAGTCCAACGAAAACTGCAAAAAAAAAAATCACCACTTAATGAAAAACGCAAATCGCAACGTCTACAGTTTGCCAAAAAAAAACAATGACATGGTGCGACAAATGGTTTAAAGTTGTATTTTCCGACGAAAAAAAGTTTAATATTGATGGTCCCGACGGGTATAACTATTACTTCCATGACCTAAATAAGGAGGAATTATTTTTGAGCCGCAGACACAGCCGAGAGGGCGGAATAAATGGTATGGGGTGCAATTTCGTGTTATGGTACCATAGAATTGGTTTTTGTATCCAACAAAATGAGTGCAACGACTTACAAAAACATTCTGGAGGAAGCATTTCCAAAATTTAATGATTTCTTTGGACCCATACCTTGAACGTATCAACACGACAACACTCCGATTCATACCGCCAGAGCAGTAAAACAATGGATTAAACAACTTTTGAATTGGCCCCCATATTCACCAGACCTGAATCCAATGGAAAATGTCTGGGGTTGGCTTGCATGAAAAGTTTATGAAAGGATTAAGACGATAGAATCCTTAAAGGATGCAATAACGGAAGCATGGAGTTCAATTTCGCTAAATTACTTAGAGTCATTATACAAGTCTATGCCAAATCGCATTTCTGAGGTTATTCCTAAAAATGGTGGCAGTACTCATTACTAATCGAATGCTAGAAGATAATAACTTTCATTTTTATAACCTAAAATTTAAAAATAAATTACAGTTTGCTTGGTTTTAAAATATTCCTTATTCAAGTGACACACGAAAAAGTACCACAGAAATACATGTCTTTAAATAAATGCATAATTTTAGTATAACAAAATATGTATATTTTTTATTTCTTCAGGAAACTAAAGCCAACACTTTGAAATTTGGTTTCGCAAAAAATTATTTTTTTCTGAACTTTAATTTAGGAGATATACTTAATTAAAGTTAAAAAAACGTGATTACTTATTCAATTGGCAAGCAGTGTATTAGGTTTTCATTTTAATTGTTAAATTTATTAATCATATTAGCTTTCAATAATTTTCATTATAATTTTTAATTTCAGCCTGTTCATACAAAATATTTATTTAATAAATATATAAAATCAAATTAAAAAAACTAATTTATTCCTACAAATTATTGGTCCAGACTTATTACCAATTATTTTGCAAATGAACCAACTCACTGTGCACTGTAGGTCCTTCATTAAATACAATTCATTATTCATTCATTCCATAGATTATTTGTTTAAAGTCTCCTACTATTTTTCCTAACCTGTTGCTTTACCAAGTTATTCCTTGATGTAAACAACTTAAAAAGCCTTATGGGTGGAAATAAATATTCAAAAAAAAAAAAAAAAATACATCAAGTTATTTAAAAAATGTTTCCACATTTTTTCATCAATAATTAATGATGATGCTTTAAAACAGAAGACCTTGAAACGAAAGATACCATCGTCGCACTATCCCTATTTCCTTGTAACCCGATTTTAATTATTTATAAAACGATTGAAACTTTTTTATTTCTTTTATGCTATAAGCGGATATGTTGGTAGCATACTTAGATAAACACGCACACTTAAAAATAGCAAATAAAAACGCAACTCCTGGAATGACAACAGTTTAAATGCCAATTCCTTCTCCTATAAGGAAATAAGTTTGCGTGAGTCGTTATTATGAAATTTTGATCATATATTTTTGCCCTTTTTATTAAAAAAATAACAAAACAAACAAAAACAAATCACCCAATACAAGAACACAGTCGCAACGGCCATACCCATACCCAACATGAAAAGCATTGCCGCAGACGTTTTTGTGGTGTCTCATTTAAAGGAACTAAAAATATATTTGTCAATCGCTTCATGGCAATTGTGGATTTATAAAATAAAAATATAATTTAGTTTAAAACTCATAATAACTCTAACCGAAAGCAAAGCGGAAATAGTACTGTAACACAAAAAAAAAAAATAATTCGAAACGGATATAAATACCAGAAAGACATTTGAAAAATCAAATTAATTTAAAAACAAATTTAAAATATGATGATATGTCGATTTTAAAATATTAAATTAAAAATTTTAATGATTTAATTAATAAAAAAAATCCGTAAATAATTAAAGTAATAAAATATTAAATTATCAAAATTATGTTAAAATCCCAGGGTTATTTTTTAAATTCCATCGAAGACAACAAACCAGCTTTAAAAAAAGAATTTGATTTTTCTTCTCTAATACCGGAAATAAAAAGTTATCAAGCTATACCAAATTTTGAAGCAAAAAAATGGCCAATTATCATAAACGAACAACCAATACGTATCCGTTCCAAAAGTTGCATAAAACTGGCGCCATCTGAGAGTAAAATTAAAAAGAAAAAATCTTCTGTTTTTATAAAACTTCCAACAATTTCTCGACCCGATATTTTGCATAGCTACTTATCCTATAATGAAATTTTACAATATTTGGATTATATAAAAACACGTTTTTTAGATTTTGTCAAAATCCATACTCTGGGTATAACATTTGAACGACGACCTATTAAATGCATTGAGATTAACTGGAATAGTGAAAAAATCAAAGAAAATCGTGCCCGTTCGGCACCTACTAATTATTTTCACCTTAAACAACTAAATGATTGTGCACCGAAAAGTGGTCGTAATATTGTGTTCATTGAGGGTGGTACTCATGCTCGCGAATGGCTTTCGGTAACGGTGGCTTTAAATTGCATTCACCAATTGACAGAAAAAAATGTAAGACATCGGGATTTATTGCGTAAATTAAAATTCTATATTGTACCAGTCGTCAATCCTGATGGTTATGAATATGCCAGGAATGTGGTAAGTAAATTAATAACATGTAAATTACGGAGGCCGCATTTTGTATGGAAAAAACATTCAGTCTCGATGTGCTTAGCTAAAATGAAAGTTTATTTCATAACTTTTCTCAAACATTTCGACATAGCATTATCCTTCGCAAAATGGAACAAATAATAAAAAGGTCCTTTCTCGTTTTTTTCCCATATCCGAGACTTAACGATATCAAAATTTTCTGAGCTGGTTCGAATATATCCAAATTTATGAATATATATCTAAGTTGATCATATAGGAAGATCAACTTAGATATAAGATTGTTATGAGCAGGGAAACCATAAATATGTAATTGAATGTTTTTTCCTGGAATGAAGCAAACAAATAAATCATTTTGGCATCGATATGTAAGTGCATATTTTTGCTTATTTTACTCTTAATGACATATTTTTACATTTGGCGACTTTTACTGCATATTTATAGCATATTTTGTTATTTTTAGATCATATTTAACCCTTTTAGAACATATTTTTACATTTTTAGGATAATTTTGTTTAAAACCTCATGGAAAATTTTTAAAATTTGATTTATATAAAAAAATAAGGAAACCAAAATTATTTAGTATTTAAAATTAACTTTAATGGATCGTTGAGAAACTTGACTTGTAGTAACAAGATTGAAGATTTATAAATATATTAATTGATTTTATTTAAACCATTTTTAATTAATATTCATTAAAGCTATTCTTAAAATGAAATATAGAGAACATAAACTTGCCCTAATAGCATCAGTTAGTCTGAGTTCACACAAGGTAATTTTTCAAGCTGAAATTCTTATTTCGTGGGAGAGCGTGCGAGAGGGAATATGAAAGTTCTGTTTTTAATTTTTGTACTTCAAAACAAAACAAATCATGGCAATTAAAGCAAGAATTGCTGAAGTAAAATTTTTTGTGTGAACGTAATGGCAAGTTGAAAAGAAAAAAAGAAAAATTTCAGAAAGAAAAATTGTTGTGTATGAACTTAGATTTAATGTACTAAAAATATATTATAAATATGTACTAAAAATATATGTACTAAAAATATATTATATATATTTATGAAAGCATATGATTATTTCTGAACTAATAATAATGTCTAGAATTAGACATTATTTAGAATTAGCAAACGGAACAACAATAACGTTTTTATGTGATATAATAAAGAAATGGGGAATCAAATTTCAGTCTTACTTTATTTTAAAACATTAAAATATTAATAAAACACTTTGTTTTAATAAAAACATATTTTTTTTTGTTTTTTAAGTGCATATTTTCGCGTTTTCAGAGCATATTTTTCGTGTTTTACTGCATATTTAATGCGCATTAAACCCTTTTTTTAGAGCATGTTTGTGATTTCTCTGGTTATAAGTTGTCAAGGCATCGGTTACGAATTCTGGTGGATGTAATTAACTGGTCACTGCAAATATGAACCGACACAAAATATTTTTAAATTTCTTAATTCTGCTAAACAAGATAAATAAAAAATATATATTATCTATTATCGTTTAAAATATATTTTACTCCAAAAATTTAATATGTCATTTTCAGGCTTGACTTTTATGCATTTTTAGGACTATAAGTTAAAAGAAAAATAAATAATAATAATAATCCAAAAATGTTTTAAAAATATGGTGAAATACCTGACAATAATTTAAATTATCCAGATTTATTACCATTTATTTTGCGATTGTCTCATTGTGCACTGCATTATCGGTATATACGCTAAGTTTTCCTTTTAATGACTGATGTAGCAGTTTTCGAAATGAAGAGGAGAAATCGGTGGAGCATCTTCATTGAAAATCATGAGTCTCAAAAGTTTCGTAGCTCTCAACATGTTATAGAAAAAATATTTTTACAATTTTCACCAGTGATTTTGTTTCACTAAAGGAATTTTTCGGAAACAAGTATAAATACTTTTTCATAACCATAAGTTCAAAGTAACGAAATTTCACAGACCTTTTTGGAGAATAAACTCTAAACTTTTTTTTAATGTACTAGACTCATTGTTTTTAATTCATATTAGGGAACTGAAGTCGAATTTTTCATTATTACTTCTTTTTTATTGCTTCTTCAACACAAATTGTTTTAGGTTGCTTCTTAAAAAAAAGTTAATGGAAGACATTACATAAATCAATAGTCCTCAAGGTCAATTAGATCGTTTAAATCCATAAAAAACACCAGTGCAATTACTATTCGATCATTTATTTTTTGATACTTTTTTGTTATCCTATCAAAAGTAAATTAATTATAATTTTAATTGCAAACAAAACATTTTTACATAAATAGTATGAACTCGTTTTTCATTGCTTTCAATATATAATAATTATAATCATAAAAAAGTTTAATATATGATATGTATTTTCCTTTAATATTTAAATTTAAATAAATATAGAAGGCTTGAAGAAAAATTCAGAGGGTATACAACATAGAATACAACTAGAAGTTTATGTGAGAGGCACTTCGAACTAAATTTTCAAAAAAATTACTTATTTTTTTTTCAAAATACAAAAATAAAATATATATGACTACATGTATTTTATTGTTGCATGAATTTGGTTTTTGACTATTGAATCAGGTTTTTTTTGTTTTTTGCTCTCACATAAATATCTAATTATTAATCTATGGTATACGCATAGAGCCGAATGCATTTTTTAGCAGAAACATTAGGTTGACAATTGAAAAATATATAGTTTTTTAGAAATAATTTTATTTTTTCAGCAACAACAAAATTTATTTGATTACAGGTATTTTGTTGTTTTATGATTAGGTTTTTGACAACCGATTTAAGTTTTTGAAAATTATTTTCGTCTCTTATTACTCTTTCGAAAAATTATTTATAATATGCCGTTTATATCTTATTTCTTCCCAATGTAGTTTTTGTTGACATTCACATTTCTTGGATATTTTTTATTTCCGCTCTATCTGCTATTTCTTCGGTCAGAGAATACATAGTTTCGGTATTTAAATATATTTAACAATTTTTAATAAATTATTTATCGTAATAATTTCATAAACAAAGCAAATAATTTCTATAAATATAATTTTCATTTTAATATTTTATATATGTCGATAGAAAATGTTTCAAATTTATATGAATTTTTTTAATTTTTTTATGATTTTTATGTACAAATAAAAATGTTAAATGTTACTTTAATGTTATTGTTATTTCAGATATTGAATTGGTACTATCCAACAATGTGTATGATATCATGACGACTTCTTGTAGAAAAAAATTCAATAAAAAATCATATTTTCAATTGTACGAATGAACTATTTCATACTCAAAATGATAAAAGTTTTGGGAATAAATTTGTAGAATCAATTCATACAGTTAATGTTGAAATACATTCCAGAAATGTAAAAATGTTTTCTGTGTAATCAAGAATAAATAAAATTTCAAGTAGTAATAAGAGACGAAACCAATATTCAAAAACCCAAGTCGTTTGTCAAAAACTGTCAACCTAATGTTTCGCCTCTATGTGTATACTCTTTGCAAAATTATTAAAATTTTCTTTTATATTTTCAATTTTATGAAAAAAAAAAACTTGAAATTTTCCTTTGAAAATTTTTAGTATTTCAGCCACACAACGTAGATACAAAAATGAATTCTTAGCTCTTTTATAAAAATGATGTAATCAATGTACAATGGTTACAAAATTACGCACAATTTCAGACATGTTTTTTTGCAGGTTCTTTCTGGAAAATTATCATTTTAATGCATTAATCGTTAATATTTGTCTATTTAGTTACCGTAATTAAATTCAATAGAAATAAACCAAAAATTTCGCAAAATTCCTAAAATTATCGTTATGTACAATTTTATAATATGGACCTGTGTGAAATGATAGAAAAGTATGCATGTTAGTAAATTTTTAACGGAAATGATGTGAATACAATTTTACTAGCTCATAAGGCTAGTAGAACTTTTGACAAATGTATTTAAATTTTTAACGTTTTAAATTTATATATAAATAGAAATATTTTAAGAACATAAAATATTTAGAAAATTTATATTTAATCTTAAGATTTCAAACACATTTATTCATGGACATACCCCTAAAATGACCCAAAAGAGAAGTTTTGCTTTCTAAAAGGATTTGAAATGAAAACGAATCATTTTATGTTCATGGACTCGTATTTCTTGTTTTTCTGTTTGTATATTTATTTTTAAAGGTAAAAATTTAATTTGTCAATAAAAAATTTCACACAGCAAAAATAAGTTTTTCTCACCATAGTGAAAATATTTTTTAAAATATAACTTTGCTATCGTTTCACACAGGTCCTATTTATGAAAATAATTTTATTTTTTATCATAGTATAAGCAACTAGTGAGAAAACTCTCTCATTTAGTACCTAACGCAGCTATCAAAAGTACATAACGCTAAGAATGTGTTATTAAAATTTCGTTTATATGTATGCATTGGTGTAAAAATCACAATACATATATTGTGTGCACTTCATATGCACACATAGTTTCAAAAAATTGTATTTAAAAATTTTCAAATATTTTTTTTACATTTATATTCGCATATTTCAACAAATATTAAATATTTTAATGTGTATTATATTTATAATGATTTCAATATTGTATTTTTGTTGCTAAATATCAACAAAAATACAATTTATTTTAAAATCTAATATATTTTAAATACTAAAAATTTTAACTGTTTTCATTTAGTTTGAAATATAACAGCCAAAAATGAAATGTCAAAAATATTAAAAAAAAGAAAATATTTTTTTGGTACGTAATAAATAAATACTTTCGGATACTATGTTTGTGTGAAAAAACGTGCTACGAAAGTTATTTGGTTGGATAATTTTGGTAATTTTTTTGTTTTATTTAAATCTCTTTCAAGTGTATTGAATTCACACAGCACATGTATATGAAGTGTGGGGACTTGTTGTAGTTGTAAAAAAGAGAGTTAGTTACTTTACTAGTCAATTATATTATGTTTTGTATGTAAAAAGTTTGGTAATAAATTTGTACTTTCAATTCATACAGATTATGTTAAAATACATTTCAGAAATGTAGAAATGTTTTCTGTATATTTTCTTATCAAACTCTTCTTTAGTACGTTTATGTAAATTGTAGCGTTTATGGAATAAAGGCGTCTTTGGTACATTTTGGGAATTGAGTAAACATTTCAAATATTAAGATATTTTTCTAATAAAAATATTTTTTAAACATTAAACAACATATCATAACAAAGAAACAATTAGAAATTGATTTCAATTATGAAATTGTTTATTTCAATTAAATTTTTATTTCACTTTGCTCCAATCATTAAAATGATCTATCATTGTATATTGATTATAATATTTTATATAATTTAATTGAAATTTAATATAATTTCGAACAAAATTTTAATTATATTAATTACTTTTATGATTAGAATTATGCTTAAAATCAATTAATATAATAATTAACGCGTTTAAAATAAGTATTAACTGGATCTCTACCATCGCACAATATTTCGCTCAAAATAAAAACTAAAATTTTCTTCCTTCCTGACGAAATCAAAAAAACTTATTACATTGTTAAGAAAAATTCCTTAAAATTGTATTTAAAAAACGATGATACGCTTAATGCACTTATAGTAAACCATTGTTAAATTTAAATATTTTAAAGTAGAAGTTTAAAAAAGAAGTTCAACCCTACTTCAAAGCTACTTTAAGATTATTTCCGTTACATACATATTTAAAAAAAAAGTTTGTTTCTATTCATGTGTAAATTTTTGACAAAAAGATCACATTATTTAATTTCCTAATGTTAAGATTCGTTCCGAAATTAAAAAATGCGCCAATACAACTATTTAAAAACGTATAAACTGAATTCCGGGACATGATAATATTTTCTGTAACCACACTTTTTAATTTTTTATTAAAAGAAAATATAAATTTTCTCATCTAGAGGACTACTACAGTGAAAGTCTTAAAAAATTTAAAAGCAATTTTCATATCAAATTTCGAATAGTGTAAATAGATCCAGGGAGAGTAGTAGCTCCCATACAAAATAAATATTAATTATCGCAACAAGTAGGGTAGCGAAGCGCACCGGTAGAAGCTAATAACAAATTTAATATTTTGAAATTTTATAAAAGTTCGAACATATTTAAGAAAGATGTAATCACTTCGGTGCAGAACAAATATTTTTTAAATGTAAGACAATATTATATTAAAAAAGTTAGAGTGCTATATTCGGCTGTGCCGAATCTTTTATACCCTTCACCACCTTACTGACAAATAATAAAATTTACGCCATAAAGTATGCTTTCTTACTTTCACATTTATACTTACAAAAGTAATAAAAATTCCCGAACGGTGTTGCTAAGTAGATCAGAATTCGATAGTAAAAGCGACGCATATCAACTTCCAGGCGTGTCGATATAGTTACGCTTTTGATAGAAAATGTTTGCAGGGAATCAACAACTACTGCTTACTTATACAAAAAACAACACACTGAAAGTCATTGCAATGCCTTTTTATATATTATGTTTGTGTATGTATATTTTTAATCATTTTTTCAGATTTTTACCTATAACTTAGTTGTTTATGGACGGATATGGTTAATTCAAAAAACCGAAATTTTAGAAAAATATTTATGGCTCATCTATATAAAATCAAAATCCGTAGCTTAATACGCTTTGCCCGATATATCAATTAATATTGAGCCATTTAGTTAATTTTTCCAACATAAAAATTCAGACAAAATTTTCGAAATCACTAGCTTATTAGAGGATTCAGAAAATCGAAAAACAGTTAAAAAATAGGTTTTTGGATAAATCTCCACGAAATATGAATCGATCTTAAATATATTTATGTTATTGGGAGGCTTCACAAACGCCATTTAAACCTTTTTTAAATCGAAAAGTCCTCGAAAGGATTTCCAATCGTTTCACATATATATATATATATATATATATATATATATATATATATATATATATATATATCATTTCTCGACATCATGTCTTATAAAGATCCGGAAAATAAAAACTTTTTTGCTCTCTGCTGAAAATTATGGAATTTATATATAACGTTTACACCTGTGGTGTGGTTTTTTGGAAACAAAAAAAAAAGAAACCCAAAAATCATGAAATTTGTTTAAAGTTCCAACTTCAGATTGATATAATTTTATCTAATTATCTAATATATATATATATATATATTTATACGATTATTGCAGCAATATTATTTAAAATTTTGTAAGAAATCCGATGAATATTAAAAAAAATTAGGGACAATATTGAACACGCCAAGTTAAAACATCCTAAAAAAACGAGGTTAAAAATGAGTGAAAAATTGATTTCGACCTCAATATCTTTTAAACTAAAAGAGATAACCAACTCATGTAAGCTTATTTTTTATAGGGATTTAGACTATCAATATGTATGCTTTTTTTCTGTCAAATCATAAGTGAATTTTTGGGGATTTAAAAAAAGTGTATACCTGAATCTGTGCTCATTCAAATCAACTCGAAAACACCTCGTCTCTGACAAGGTGAAATTTTATTGAGATATTTCCAATGATTCATAAGTTACAGAATTATTTTCAAATGTATATTACTGCACCAAAATTTACCGACTTTTGAATTTTGACCGTAACTCCCTCTAGAATCGTTCAGTTCTCTTATTATTAATTTAAAAAAATGCTTAAATTTCTTAAAGGTGGGATCTTTAATGAAATTATTAATATATATATATATATATATATATATATATATATATATATATATATATATATATATATTCCAGGGTAGTAACACTTGCAAGTCGATATCGATATAGAAAAATATTTCATACATGCGATTTTTTTACTGAGCATTGAATTTTCACTATCAATATTTGAAATAATGATAATTTTAAAAAATTAAATATCATTTAATGATAGTGATTTTTAATTATAATTTTTTAACTAATCGTAATGAAATTACAAAAAAGTGCTCAAATACTAATTATAATTACTAAAAAAAAACATTGTATAGAAACAATTTTTTGTTCAAATGTTTCTAATACTTCTGGATTAGTTTAATATCATGATTTTTTAAATCATTTAAATATAAACTCCCATTATAGCTAGTTTTAAGAAATATTAAATATAATATTTTTTAAAAATTATGCAAAAATATATATACCAAGTAGAAGATTAAATAGTACAAATTATATATACAGGTATGTTAAAGAAATCTTTCGAAAGTGAAAATTTTCGTATAGTCGAATTCGTAACATTTTCGTATTGCTTCTTTAGCTCTACTACGTTTTCACGCACTTCTTTTAGAAAAAAATGTAGTATTTCTACATTGAAACCAATTGATTAATGAAGGAAAAATATTTAAAAGAATAATTGAAAATAAAAACATGTTTTAAATTGAATTTAAAAATTTTGTGTGTTCACTTTACAAAAATAGTGTTTTCACCCACTAACTGTTAATTAAAAAAACGATTAAATTTATTACAAAATCGCTTAATGTCGATTTTTTTAATGAAATTAATAGAAATAATATCCACTGTTTATTTACATTAATTTCTAAGGTTTCTTCCATTTAAATGCGATGAAAATATTAATTCCACTTTACTGTTTTTATGTGAATTGAAAACGATTTTTTTCGTATTTCGTTTTCTATAGAGGCTAAATACGATTTCAATTTCTCTTTCGTACGAATTTGTGTTCTGTGACATACCTGATAATTAAAAAATAGTTTGAATTGTACGAAAAATTCCGCTAAATATTGATAATGAACTCATAAAATTTGATCATTATTTAATGATAATGATTTTATTTTTCTAAATAATTATTAAGGAAAAATTATCATTAAAAAGCACTACCATTATTAAAAATAATGGCAATGAAAAAATTTATAAGTACCGTTGTTTAATTTGATGGTAATGAAATTGGCAATTCATTAATCGTTTTATAAATTATTTGTTAGTGATATCTTTCTCTGTTTGATTTCGACTTCGATAATGATATGCTAATAATATCTTTACCAAACCTTTTAAATGTGTTCCGTTTTTATTTTGTTCCAACGTTTTCGATAGGGTTTCACTACCAGAAAAAAGATATTTTGCCCAACAAATAAAACAAAGTATATTTTCAATAAAATGACAATTTAATTCAATATTAAATAACAATTTACATACGTTTATATGTATATTATAGGAGAAACTTATAGTAATTTATGTACATATATAACTATGGCTATAAAAATATTTCTATTAAAATTTTATTTTGCACCCCACTTGACACGAGAATAAACATAGAATAATCAAAAGCCAAAAAAAGATCTTCTCCAAACAATTTTCTTTTTACTTCGGAATTTTGAGAACCTTAATGAACATAACAAACCTAATTTGTCAAATTCATCGTCAGAATTAGCTAATTTTTGTCTGTTAGAACCTGAAAGTAATTTAGGTAATTAAATAAAATAATTTTTTCTAAGGGACATTTTTACTCACCTTTATAACTCGTGTTATCCTTTTTTTAATTTTATTTTTATTTCAATTATAATTTTGTTTAGATCATATTTATTGAAATTTATTTTTGTACTTATATTTTTTAAACACTAATGATATATTTTTCTTTTGTTTCCACTATTAAAAACAAAAAATTAGTCTAAGTTCACACACAGCAATTTTTCTTTCTGAAATTCTTCTTTTTTTGCTTTTGAACTTGCATTTACGTTCACACACAAAATTATACTTCAGCAATTCTTGCTTTAATTGCTTTGATTTGTTTTTGTTTTGAAGTACGAAAATGAAAAACAAAACTAATTTCGAAGTACAACCAAGTTTATTCCCTTTTATATTTTTATATATAAAGCGAACGTTCGTTCTCATTAAGTTATCTCTAACAATTCTATTTTGAGAAATTATCACTAAATGTTTCGAATGTTCTTTAAAATGACCACAAATATCTCTAACATTTCTATTGCGAGAAATGATCGCAAATTGTTCACTTTTTCGAATATTCGATATATTAGTCAGGCGGGTAATTTTTGATAAAAAAATCGAAACCATATTTGTACATTTGAATAAATTTTTATATAAGAAAACACACAAATTTATTTTTTTTAATCAATATTCATGCCACTTACACTTACACTATCATTTTTTTATACCTACACTACCATAGGTGATGTTTGTAAGGCAAAAAAAAATTTATCCCACCTTAAAGTACCTTTGTTCATTTTCGATATATTAGTCTGGCGGGTAATTTTTGATAAAAAAAAAAAATCGAAACCATATTTGTACATTTGAAAAAATTTTTATATAAGAAAACACACAAATTTATTTTTTTTTAATCAATATTCATGCCACATACACTTACACTATAATTTTTTTATACCTACACCACCATAGGTGGTTGGGGTATTATGCGTTTGTGCTGATGTTTGTAAAGCATAGAAAAATTTACCCCACCTTAAAGTATAACAATCGACTCAGAATCACTTTTTAAATCGATCTAACCATGTCCGTTGCGATCGGTCCATTATTTCACCTAGCCCTCATACAAATGTTCTCCAGGAATAGAATTTAAACACTCCAAAATGTCTTAAAAATAAGGTGCAAAGAAGTTCTGTACAAATATCAATCTTTGTACCAAATTTTATGAAGATCGGTTCACAATTGACCATAGCTCCCATATAAACCCCTCTTCGGAAAGTCACTTTAACGTGCATAAATCCCATACGAATGTTAGTATCAAGTTAATATTCAACTCATATAAGTTTTATATAAGTAGAAACAACACTGCTAAATTTTATGAGAATCGGTCCATAATTTACCATAGCTCCCGTATAAACCCATTTCCAGGAATCACCTTAAATGCACAAAATCATCTATATGTTAGTATCAACACATTATTCTGTATTTGTATATTTTATTTTACATTTAGTAAAATTAGCCACAGGTATAAGTTCCCTTTCCGAATTTTTATGCTCGTACACAATGGTGTAGGGTAGTATATAGTCGGTCTTGACCGACTGTATCTTTCTTTCTCGTTTTTTTATTTCTTCTTTGAGGGACAAAAAAGGTACTAATTATTATAAAAATAAACTAATGGTTCCTAATTAGACCTTGTGCACGAAGGGCTAAATATGAGAAAATTCGGGTAAAAGGTTAGTATTTTCCTTTTATTATTATTTTTTTTTTTTTTTCTCACCAAATAAACGTTTTAAAAATTTTTCTGCCGGAAACTCAGGAATCTTTTCGACTATTTTAAATTAATGAACGTATCAAAATAACAGGCAGAGAACATATTCGAACTTATAATTTAGGAAAATTAAAAGATTTTCTACTTTTCCTTACACATCAAAGTAGTACTTTTTTAATTTATTAATTGTAGCGTGATATGATCGTGAGTACATTCAAACAAAATTTGTGCGAGTCAAAAATAACGTGTATTTTTTAGGTCCATTTTTCCTCATGACGCTAATTTCTAAATGAACGGAGCTTATGAAATCCTGTTATCTGTTATGAATATTATCACTTATGAATATTATTTTTAACCGCTTCGTATTAAATTCACAAATTTTCTTCATTACCTATAACTATACGAATTCGTATTTTTCAGAATCCACTTTGGCGTAAAAATCGTCGACCTAATATAAATGGCGACAACATTGGCACCGATTGCAACCGCAATTTTGATTTCCACTGGAACACAAGCCAAGCAAAGGCCAAACGAAATACATATCAAGGAGATAAACCATTTTCTGAGCAAGAAACTAAAGCATTGGCCACAATATTACACAGTTTGGCACCACGACTACTCTTCTTTTTGTCATTGCATTCGTATGCCCAAAGCATAATGTATCCCTGGGGTTATAGCAAGTACGTTGTAGCATTCTTTATATGCATATAAAGTTAAATATAAACATTTGTTTTATTTTATAATGGCTTTTATTTTTCTTAAGCACTTTGGTACCAAAAAATGCTAAATTAATGGAAAGCGTAGCCATAGCAGGACGTAATGCTATTAAGGCTTTAAGTGGTCGTTATTATCGAGTTGGTAGTATATCGCATATAACTAAACGTAATATCGTAGGTTCTGTGGTGGATTATGCTTATGGTGCGGTTAAAATACCATTGACCCTGGTCATGGAATTACCTTCAAGTGAGTATGGATTTCAGCCGCCTACTGATAAAATACATCCTTTGGGAATGGAAAGTTGGCATGGCATAAGAGAAATGTGCAAAAAAGCCAATAGTTTAAGGGAGCAAATAGAGGAGAAAGAAAGGAAACAGCAAGAATTTGGGCCACAAAACGAAATAAAAGTAGAAAATTCTAAAGAGTCATCTTTGCCTGAAAAAGTGTTAACAGTGACATGCGACTCGGATCATAATATAAAGGAAAAAGTTATTAAACCTATAAAACCATTAAGTGTCAGAAGTAAAACATTTAAAACTACCAAAAATCGTATGACAGAGGGCATTATAACCTCAATGCTAGATGTTAAATTTTAAATGAAATTAAAAACAAAAAATTTTGTTTTTTTCACTAATACTAGTTTAATTTATAAATAATATAATGGTAAATACATAAATGAGATGTGTTTGCATAGATACCAATCAAAACTTGAGATGAAACAAATGTCTTGTTTTTTTTTTCTTCAATATTTATAGATTTTATTACAAACTAAATTAAAACTATTTATGTAAACCCAAAAAGCATTTTTTCTGGAATTCAAGTTGAAACCAAATGTATTTCAAGCCTTGAAATCCAGTGCCAAGTATTAAACTTCTATTACACTTAATTTTAATAGCGTGCTCCATTAGAAAGGAAATTTAAATTCAAGTCAAATTTATTTTACTTGAAAATTGTGAATTTTTTCAATCATATTTTATGTTTAAAAAATTTTTCTATTTGAATTCATGTGAGATTCCAACAAAATTTTCCAAGGCTTGATGTTTTGAAATTTTTGTGCTTAACTATTCATTTAATAGAAATAATGAAGTTAAATAATAAATTGGGTTATAAAAAAATGTTTTACATTTTAGAAGTTATTAGACTTTAATTATTGGTTGATTGTATGTTACTTTTGTTAGTTCGTACAATTAAATTATTTATTTATGAACTTTACAGTAAAAATTAATTCATAGAAAGAAAAAAACTTAATATTTAAACAACACTTTCATCTGCAATCGGTACTCGTGGTGCGGCATATTTTAAACGTAGTTTATCATAAACTTTGCGATCCTAAAATGGAAAATGAAAAATTCAATGTGAATTTCATTATAAAATTTTTTAATATTTTGTTTAAAAATTTAATTTTGTAAATTAATATCCAAGACAACCAAAAAAAAATGCAAAATCATACTCTTTCCAGGGCTTCAACTGAACCGAACGGCTAGTTATTTAACCGTTTCAGATAATTTAAAGAATTTTTACATCGATTTGTTACAGTATATTTGCATATATTTTCGTCCTAACAGCATATTTTTGCATATTTTGGGTTTGGCAGTATATTTTGACATATTTTCATAGAAAATCCTCATTTCGGAGAATATTTTAGCAATTTAAATAGCACATGTTTGCATATTTTATACTTAAGAGCATATTTTGCATATATTTAAAAGTTTTATATTTGTACCCAATAGAATTTTTTACATAATTTGCATTAGTGACATTTTGTTTTTACTGTTTTCAAATCCGATTCCCCAACAATTTTCTTTTAATAAATTGATAGAAATTTTGTAAATTCTTCATACAATGTATTAATACAATGTATTAATTTTTAAAGCATATTTTTATATGCCCTGGTAATAACTTTTAGGAAAAGTCAGAATAATATAAATTTTGTAAAAATGTATACTTTTTTAAAAGTTTCTTTTTTTGAATGGCGGTTCTTATTTGAAAATTCCATTATTTTTTCAAAAATTGCTTAATACAATTTTTTGGAAAATTATTATTTTTTTTTTTTTGCAAAATACCCAGGGAAAAATTCAGAACTTGTGCTAAAATTATTAGTTTTAGAACTGGTGTAATTAGAACCTCTTCAGATTTTTTTAATAACATCCTTAGAACTATTGGTATCGTAACCTATTCTGGAACTCATAAAGTAGAACGGTATTGTGACTCTAAATTGGTTTTAAAGAATGTTTTTGAGAACTAGTGGCTTAGAACTAGTTCTATATTACTTCCACATCACTTCTTAAAATAAATTACTGGTTCCCAAATGACTTCCTAGAACTATTTAAAAAACAAAAGAAATCGAAAAAAATGAAAAACAGACTTAAAAAATGTATGTTCATTTAAAGTGGCCTTAAAGAAATAGTTCATTAAACTGAAAAATAAAATCAAAGCAAAATATTGATTTTAATAACTGGTTCTTGAAACGTTCCCTAGCACTTCTACAGAACTAGTTTTGAGGGTGACAGTTTCAAACAAAAGTCATTGATTAAAGAACTAGTTCCAAAGAATGAGTACTGGCCATGTAACACTTCCACAGAACTAGTTCTGAAGGTGACAATTTGGAACAAAAATCATTGGTCGTAATGCCAAACTAGAACGAATACAGGCTATTTTCATTATTTTCAACATTGTTGAACTAATTGTAGAACTAATAATTTTTTCCTTGGTAATTATTATTTTTTAAATTAGTATTTATTTAATTTTTTTTTTTTTTTTTCTCTTTTGATGAAGAATATAAAAAATTCTCAAAAACTTACCTGCGCACTAACAGATGGTCTTAACATTTGAATAGCTTTCGTGAAATGATTCTGATTCACACATAAATCATTCAGTTTTATTTCTGAATTATTAAGAGACTCTTTAAGAGCCAACATAGAAGCCTGTCTTACAAGACCAGCCAAATCAGCACCAGTATAACCATCAGTCATAGCAGCCAACTCTTCGAATCTAACATCAGGAGCTATAACAGGTTTAGTTCCGCACTAGAATATAAAAATTAAATTTGTAAACCAACATATAAAAAGAAAGAATACAAACAATAAACTACCTTAGTATTAGCTTTTAAGATTTCAACACGATCTTGTAGTTCCGGTAAGCCAACATACAAAATAGTATCCAAACGTCCAGGACGTAAGATGGCGGGATCAATAATGTCTGGACGATTAGTAGCGGCTAATATATAAACTCCCTGACGATCTTCAACACCGTCCATTTCAGTCAACAATTGATTGACCACACGGGTACCGGAACCACCTTCATTGCCATCGGAACGTTTGGGACACAGAGAATCAAATTCATCAAAGAATATAACACAAGGTGAAGAGTTACGAGCTCTCTGAAAGCAGGCTCTTACAGCACGTTCACTCTCACCCACATACTGCAAAATAAAAACAAAAATTAAAATCAAATCATATTATGCCAAAAGTTATATTACCATATTCATTAATTCCGGTCCCTTAACTGATATGAAATTGATACCAGCTTCATTGGCTATAGCCTTGGCTAATAGAGTCTTACCACAACCGGGCGGACCGCATAATAAGACACCCGAGGGTGCTGATAAGCCCAAACGTGCTAATTTTTCTGGAAACTTGACTGGAGCCAAAACAGCCAACTTCAATTCTTCTCTTATATCTTGTAGAGAACCTACATCATCCCAGGTAACATCGGGTACAGTAATAAAGCCTTCACGTTTGGCTGATGGTTGCACAACTTTGACAGCATCACAGAAATCCTCTAAGGTTATACAAAACTCTGATACAAAAGTAATATCTTCTGGTGGATTATCCAACCAATTTAACAGTTCAAATAGGGTGGGATCCTGTAGTTTAACATTTTCAGTATCTTCATTTTTACTTGTAATACTATCATCTTTCAATTTGTCAACTGGCTCAGATGACTTTGGGACGTCATTCATTTCTACATCATCCGATTTATCTTCGCTAGATGTGGCTTCACCTGCAGATTTATCTGCATCCTTTTTAGCAGCATCATCTGTAGTTGTATCGACCGACATTGGTTCTGCTTCATCAGTTGTTTTAGTTTCTTTAGATTTTTCGTCTGCCGTAGAGGCAGCTTCAGCGTCGTCAGCCTCTTTGGTGTTATCTTTTTCTGTTTCTGTTTCTTCGTCTTTTTCCTTTTGTTTGTCCTTTTCCATTTTGTTATCGGCCTCATCATTATCATCATCCAAATCAACAATTGTTATGTTACGCTGGGTCTTAAGCTGAAAAGCACGCATTTGTTCAGAACATCTGAAAGTTTTAAAAATAACGTTTTTACATTTCAATGTATGTAGAAATATGATTATTCTAAAATTACTTTCTTTTAACAGCTATAGTAGCAGCTCGAGAAACCAAAGCCAGCAGATCAGCTCCCACATAGCCTGGTGTCAGTTCGGCAATTTTATCAAAGTCACATTTTGGTTCAACCGATAAACCTTCGCATATTATAGTCAAAATGTCTTTGCGATCCTTACGCGTTGGTATGCCAATGGCAATTTCATGATCAAAACGACCTACACGTCTTAAAGCAGGATCAAGCACATCTGGTCGTGTAGTGGCTCCAATGACTAATACCGATTGACCACCTTCGCTTAGTTTTAAATTGTCCAAACTACTAATTAATTGGGAAACTATGCGACGCTCCATATCTCTTTGAGCCATTGAACGATTTGAAGATATAGCATCGATTTCATCAATGAATAAAACGCAAGGTGCACAGGCAGCAGCTTGGTCAAATACATCACGAATACGTTCCTCAGATTCACCAGAAACTCCAGCAATTAATTCAGTGGCTGGTATTTCAATAAGAGCTAGATTTAATTGCTAAACATATATAATTATTTTAAATATTTATTTTTGTTTTACTTATAAATTATTTAAATTCTACTTACCCCTGCTATAGCATGGGCCAATAAAGTTTTACCACAACCCGGTGGACCATGCAATAGAATTCCTCTCGGCGGCATTAGGCCCAACACAAAATATATATCTGGCGATTTTATATGCATTAAGAGTTCACACAACTCCTTAAGAGTTTTCTCCATGCCACCAATATCTTGGAAAGATTCCCGAGATTTGCGTAACTGTACCTCCTTCTTATATTTACGAGAACGTTGACTGCCACTATTGAAGGGACGATCTGGATCGTTACTATTCTCCCGATTATCTAATTGCTGATGACGTTGCTGTTGATTGTGTCTCTGCATTTGCTGCATCAAATAAGTGGCATTACCATTGTCGTGCTTTTCTAATTTGTGGAATTGATTTGACATAGGATTTTTCGTATAGTTTTTCGTATGTTTACCAGTTTCATCCAACTTACGTTTTTTCGTCGGCTGTCCTCCACCGCTTGTCGCTGATCCTGCTATATTTTCATGACGCTTTTGGCCCGCCTGATGCTGTTGTAAAGGCGGCAACGAATTTGAATCTGTTGTAGTTGAGGTTGCAGAAGATGAGCCTTTTGTCGAAGGTCTTTCCGGATTTGGCGGTATTTTTGTCACGGTTATAGCTGAATTTTTAACCAAAGGTAGGTTAGACATTGCTGTTTATAAATAAAAAATTTAAATTTTTCACCCAATAAAAATTTAGTACTGCAGAATTTATACTTTTTCCAAAAGATTTGCCATTTGACTTAGTTGGATCACCTTCGTCGCCACTCTCATCACTGCTAATGTCAATGGCTTCACCAGATTGTTGTTTGGTGGCGGAATTAGATGAGGTTGCGGGATTGGATTTGGGTTTAGGTCCATTATATAAACTGTTCATCATATTGCTCATTATATTATTTGATGAGGAGTCCTAAAAGAAATTAATTATAATAATTCATTAATGAGGAGTAAATTTTAAAATATTTTTAATAAGGATCCTCATCAAAACGTGCAAAACCCTCGCAAACTGTGCAGTGTGTACAAGTTTGCACACTCGCAAATGAACTGTCAAAAATTGTATGGAAATTCATTTGTACACATGTAATTTTGCCTCGCAAACTTGCGCTGTTTAATTGTGCATTTATGAATCATTTGTCTTTTGTTTATACTTAGAAGTTATTAATAAATTCCACGTAAAAAATATTGTTACGGTAATTAAAATAAAATCATTGCTTGTATTTTTGATTTCATCAAAATTTTTCAATTATTTACGATGATTTTTTTTCTTATTCTTAATATTGCAAAACATTTGAAAACGGGGTTCATGAAACATGTCGTGCAAATATTGCACGAATTTGCACAAATGGGAGACTTAGACGTTTAAATTTGTAAAAAGATTAAAAATTTAAAGTTTTTGTTAAAGTATAATAATTGCAAATTTATTATATTAGCTTAGTTTGCGAAATATTTACTATGTTAAATTTTAATTTAATTTTAGAGTTTTGTCTAGTATAAGCTTTAAAAAAATGTTAACTACTCGTATTAGTATCCCGTCTATTACCTGGTATACAGAAATATGAATAAAATGTATTATAAATTACTGATAAACATATTAGGTTTATTTTATGGTACAGTTTTTTTTAACCATTCTTTTATACTCTCTATGAAGAAAATCAAAAGTTTTGTTTCTGCAGCGGAACACAACAAAACTCTAACTCTTATCTTCACTTAAACATACAATTTTACTTAGGATTCTATTAAATTTTATTAATATACAATATACTTACATCCATAACTTCCAAATCTGAAGCATCAGATTCTTCCCCACTGCCGGTTGGATCATTTAATCCATAACTTTGTGAAACCACGTGATAGGCTAGAATTAACAAAAAAATATATATAAAATAAAATTAAACTAAAACATATTACATACAACAACTATCTCACCTTGTTCAACTAATGCCCGAAATGGTGCTACTTTACGTCTTGAATATTCTGGATAGCGATCTTGCAAATGTTTAGTCATTACACCCACATCCAAGTAGGTTTTATCGATATTTTCTTCCAAATACTTTTATATTAAAAGCATTTTCCATAATTTCATCATGATAGGAGGAAATGGTGGCAAGAATTATACAAAAATTTGTTGTATATACATGAGATTATTATCAAACAAAACTTAACCTCGTTTTTCTTCTTGTTAATGCAGCGGGTAGCGCCAAAGTTGCTACACCGGTGAGCTACTGCATTTTTTACATTTACAATTACAGTCCTTACAATATTGAGGGAAATTTCTATTTCACTTACCTGTTTGACACGATTTATAATTAGTGGATCATATAGTACTGGTTTGTTTTTCTTCATTTTGTTATAAATTTCTTAAGTGTTTCACAATTACTTGGTTTAAAGTTATTTTCTTATTAACAAAATGTTTAAGTTGAGGAATTCTTCAACAAACGCGTCTCTACTTTTTAATTTTTATTTGCACAATACACTGTTGTATTACAGAGTATATACCGTTTGATTAATTGGGGTACAAAAATATAGTAGTAGATTTGAAAAATTCTAGCAGTTACGCTTAGTCTTTATTAGAGATTGAATTTTGTTAAAATTTTCTTTTCAAATTTCAATGTTTTCGTTATGTTAATTTCTTGTTTTGATAAAAATGTGTCTAATATAGACACTACGTAAGATGAACCGTCAAAAAATATACATATACGAAAGTTTGTTTGTGTGTTCATGCGTATTTTGCAAATTACCCCTAATAACATTTGAAATATATCTTCTTGGAGAAATTTAAGCAATATCTTCTTTCTATTATTTTGACGAAAATCATCAAAGCAATATTTTTCTAATATTGCATTTTTTATCAGTTGGAAGAAAATTGGGCAATAAACAACAAAAAATATATAAAATTTAAAATTTGTTTATTATTTTTATTCTCAAAATATAGGAGGTTATTATCACCTCCGTAATAAATTGATGATATCTCATTGAGAAAATTATCCAATACTTTTATTTTCCAGACACAACTTTTTCAGTTTCGAAAAATTGTGAAAAATTATGAAAAAGTATTGAAGAAATTTGTTTGTCTTTTAGCAAAAAATTGATATTTTTGTTAGTATTTCAGTTTTCGTGCTTTGTCTAGTGTCTACATTAGGCAAATTTATATCAAAACAAACGTCAAAATCAGTGCGAACATGTACAAGGTAACCTTAGTTAACAGTTGATTATTATTTTGGTTGTTACAGTTGTCAAACTGCATATATAAAAAATAATAATAAATACGTCATATTGTTGTTTTTGTGCAACTGTTGCCACCTTCCACAAATTCGCGTTAAGTTTGACGTTTTTCTTGATAAAAAATTTCTAATGTAGACACTATGTTACCCCAGGTCTACAACTGAGATTAACGCTGATATAATATGTGAGATAACGTCGGCAGAGGAGAGTAACCATTTTATTTATATTATGTTAAATCTAAAATAATTGGTACACGTATTCTAATAAATCCTATAAGATATCTTTATTTTTCAATCAGTCACAAAGTAAACATGTACTTTTTAACACAATTTTTATAAAAATGTTTTTTAACATGTAAAACAAACACTAAAAAGAAGCAATTTTACAAAAAAAAAAAAAAAAAAAAAAAAAACATTGTTTTTCAGTAATTTCCAAAATACACATGCACACACACAAACAAACTTTCGTATAAGTGTATTTTTTGACAGCTGATCTTATAAGATATCTGTGTAGAGAAATCTTATCATAACAGTCCCAAAATATTTCATATGTTACTAATATTTGAATCTACACGTAAGATAATTTTCTCAGACAGTGAATTAGACACTCTCCAACAATTCTTACATATTCTGTTTATAAAATTAAAAAAAAAAATATAAAAAAAGTGGGAATTTTTTAAATAAAAAGGACATGTTTACTTTATCACTGATAAGAAATAATGATATCTTATAGGATTTTTTAGAGCATGTGTACCCCTTATTTAAGATTTAACATAATATAAACAAAATGGTTATTCTCTTCTACCGGTGATATCTCACATTTTATATCAGCGTTAATCTCAGTTGTAGGCCTGGACTTAAGTATATAAAAAATTTAAACATAATATAAAAATAGTCATATTTACCTATCAATTGAATATATTGTCTACATACCTTTTATTAATAATTTTTTAAATTTATACTCTTATTTTGTTTTAATTTATACGTTTGGAAGCACAGTTCCCATTATCACCATGTCTATACACTGATAATAATGTGAGAGATAATGCCAACAGAAAAATTAACCATTGTTTTACTATTATGTTAAATAATAAATAAGGGGAATTCGTATTCTAACAAATCTTAAAAGGCAGAATAAAAGAAATGATATTTTTATTCAGTCACATAGTAAACATGTGATTTTTATTAAAAAAAAATTAAGAAAAGAAAAAAATTAAATGAAATTCCAAATTTGGCCAGTAATTTCTGCATTATGCTCCTTATTCTTGTTTTGAACAGCTATAATTTTTGCTGTAAAATTATTTTTCTGATTGTTTTATACCCGTACCATCATAGTAGTGGGGATATTATGCGTTTGTGTTGATGTTTGTAACAGACAGAAAAAATCTTCGGAAATCTTCGTTGCAAAGAAGGTTTGTATAACTATCAATCCTTCTTTCAAATTTCATAAAGATTTGTTCATAATTGACCATATAAAGCCCTCTTGTTTTTTTTAAACCTTACAGGTATTAAATTTTTTGTCTAACTGTCTACATTTACTAAATTAACAGGGTGTTAAATTTTTCATAATAGGTGTAGACGGCCTGTAGTCTATTTTTCACTCTATACTTTATGAATCACCTGGTTTTATAATTAAAAAATCAATCATGTGTTCATATATTTTAACACCTCTGTTTTGTTTACCATTCAATTTCAGAAATCACTTTTTTTGAAGAATTATTTTATCGAACAATTTTAACATGTTTTAAAATTATATAATAAATTAAATTCAAACAAAATTAAGTGGAAACACAATCAACTTAAGTTATGGAACAAATTGATGAGGTCAAACGCAAACCTAGACGTACCAAAGGAACTCCATCCTATTACTATAGAAATCGTTTTGCAGCAGCTGGTATAGCAGTGGGAAGTGCAATTTTTGCATTGTGGTAGTAAGTTTTTTTATGTCAATATTATCCATAAATAAGATTTAAAAAATAAAATTTCTTAACAGTTGGACACCCGTATTTCGCATAGCGAATAAAAAATTATTACACGATTTGACCACAGCCTCGGAAGAAGAGAAGGATCGTAAACTTATTTTCAATTTGTTGGGTGCACCCAGAACAGCGAACTCTATTAAGGCTACCATAGAGGAGAAAAATAAATTAATGTCGGAACGTTAAACGGATAAAATGGATCGTGCAACTCGAAAAGCTAACTTAAAAAAATTACAATTACCCAATACATCGGGCAGCAAACAACAACGGTAGGATAATTTTAAAGTTTTTACTCTTAACTCTGTAGTTACCTAATACTATTTTTTGTAGTTGAGTTGATATTTTCTAATAAATGTTGTAAAATTATAAAATGCTGGTTTTTTGATTTGTTAATTTTTCTATTTTAAGTAAAACTCTCCAAACGGCCAAGTCCACTACCACAACAAATGCTGCCATTACAAATTATTTTTTAACGCCGGAAAAACAAATTACTAATCATATAGAAAATGTAAAAAATTGTGATGGTCAAAAACTTTCTCCTATTAATAAAAAACCTAATGAAGTTGTAACAGAATCCTTCGTAGAAGCTTCTGTAAAACCTGTCTTAAGAAATCGCAGTAAACGCACTAAATTAGATGCATTTATTTTCAAAGATCCCAATGACGTTCCCGATAGTATTAAAAATACAAAGAAATCATTAAATGATGATGACCTTGTTCTGCCCGAAAAGAAAGCTAAAAAGGCACCAAAAATAGCATCCACTTCCAGTCAAGCAAAAACCTCTAAAATGTCAAGATCAAGGAAACAAACAACTATTAAATCAGCTTTTTTAAGAAATGAACAATTATTTGCTGAAATTGCTGCCCAACATTGTGCTGCTGATCAGTTTGATGGTGATGATGTTCAATTGGCTTTAGCCATTTCCAAATCGGAAGCAGAAAGTAAAGGTCTTAGGATAGATAATGAAGTAGAGGATGAAGTTAATTTGGTGGATGGCTATAAAATTGAAGCTGAATCAATAAGGGAAAAATTAAAGAAGTATGGTTTTCGAACGGCAGAAAAAAATGGTAGGTATAAGGGGGTAAATTGTAAAATGATCAGTGATGAGTTTCCTTATATATATATATATATATATATATATATATATATATATATATATATATATATTTATTTTTTATTTATTCATTACCAGATTACAACACCTTTGCTGCTGCTTTTCTATCCAAAACCAATGCCCGTCGTCCAAAATCCAAATGGGTCAACAAATTCACTGCTCTTACCTTACGCACACCAGAAAATCAATTAAAAAAATTACAAGAAAATATAGAAAAACTTTTACATAGTCAATTTCGTACTAAACCATTAAACGCTCAAGAATCCCTTCTTCCCCCCTACAAACTGCTAAGTTCTATATTAAGAAAGTCTGATATGCATGAAAAGAAAAAAATAATACAAACAATAGAAAATGTAAATCGATCAAATGATCAATATTTTGTAACAGAATTGTTTGAAGTAAATAATTTACCAGCGGGACATTTATTAAAAGATTGGAATGCTATACAGGGTAGAGACTTAACACCTAATAATAAATCAAAGCAAACCATGCAAAGTTTAAAAAAAATACAAAATATTTATCAAGAATTGGAAGAATATTTTAGTTCTAAAAAGTTATTAAATTTGACTTTATGTAATGAGGACAAACAACAACAAGAGGAGGTAGTATTAACAACGGACAATGAAAAAAATAAAAAGGAAGAATCTGAAGCTAGTTTAAATACAGCTGAAGCTTTGGAGGATAATGGAAATCTAGAACTTAATAAGATGGTGGATCTAATAGAAGATTTGCAAAGAAACGAAGCAGTTATAGAAAATATAGAAAACGACATTACTTCCCCTAATTGTGATAACAAAATTAAAAAACTTTTGCCTTCCCCTAAATCTTTGGATACAATGCAAGTTTCCAGTAGCAGCATAAATACTCAAGCCACTATACATTCTACACAAAATCAGAGATCAAATTCACCAGATTTATTTGCTGATTCAGATATGGAAATGGAGGAGTTAGAAAATGCAACAGAGAAGATAAAAACAAAAGGTATAATTTAAAGAATTATTCAATTTTATGTTTTTTATTTATTTATATATACAGTGTCAGACAAAACTATAGCACGGATTAGCATTTATTAAAATATAGGTAAATAACGATGGGAAAATCGTTTTGATTGCATTTTTTTTTTTTTTTTTTGTGTTTATTAACTCTAGACCCCAAACTCTCTGAAACTTTAAATCAAAGAAAAATGAATTGAGTTTCTTTAAGATAAAAAATTCCAAAGAAATATGAAATATACACTTTTAATGATTTTCTCATTAATAGACCTAATTTTTAAAAACTTTTACACATCTGTTTACCGTATAGATACTTCAATTAAAAAAATCTGCTCAGAAATTTCAATCCTTGCTATTTCTGCTACGTGAGAAATTTCGTCTTTTGTTTTTAGATTATACGCCTATTATTTCACCATCTATAATTTCCAATATGATTCCAAATATGTTTTCTGTGAGATAAATAATTGTCTCAAACACTTCAAAACTGGAATTTTTCGGTCATAACATACTTTTTCAGATAATGTTGACACGTCCACTTAACGGACATTTCGTTTTCCGTATGTGAAAGAATGACATCTTTTAGGGTATGGTTAGACATAAAATGTTTCTTTTATGCATTTAATCCTTTTCCTACTGCTGGACGTACTAATTTTAATCCAGTAACTTTAATTACTGGTTCAATGGAAAACCATACTTTTCTCCCGTGAAGTTTAATTTGAAAAATTCTGATGGATTTAAGATAGTACATTGATAAAACGGGAAACCGTCTTAATGTACAGTATTCCCAAAAGGCATGGAAAAACACGGGGAGACATTTTTTGTCTGTTGTTATTTTGACGGTCATTATATCGGACCAATTTATGAAATAAATAGAATAATGAAACGTTTTAGGCCTAACCATGCCCTAAAAGATATCATTCTTTCTGGAGGTATCATCATAGCAACAGACATTAAAAAACCCAACTAATTGTCTTAAAAAGTGGATTATGACCAAAAACCATAAACCATTCTATATGTAGAATTCTAGATCTCGAAATAATACGCGTATTATTATAAAACTAAGGACAAAATTTCCCACTTTGTAGAAATAGCAAGAAGTGAAATTTCTGAGGATGTTTTTCAAATTTAAGTGTCTCTATGCCACGCAAATGTGCAAAGTTTTAAAAAAATTAGATCTTAAGTAAAAATATTAATGAAATAAGTATTTGCATTTCATAAATGGAAAATGTGCATTAGTTTTGTCCCGCATGAAAAGAGTATATTTCACATTACATTGAAATGCTTTACTTTAAATAAAGAAATTGAATTCTCTCAGTTTTATTTCATTGGGGTCCAGTATTAACAAAAAATATATAAATTAAAACGATTCCATACATCCTTATTGTTATACTTAGGAATATTTATTATAAATTTTGTTAAAACGGTTGTAAATTAAAATCAACAGAATTTTTTAAATTTTGATAAAAATAATAATTGAAAATGGTGAAAACTATAATTTTATTGCATTAACATTACTACCAATATACATAAATTTAATGTTATTTTAACTAGAACAGATATTCATGATATTATAAAAAACACTCTTTCTCCATTCTTTTTAAGAATTTAGGAATATTTTAGAATAATATTATGTTGATGGTACTGAAATAATATTGATATGTAGTTCCAATATGAGGATTCTTAAAAGTTATCTTAGATACACAATATTGAAACGTTCATGCATGAAAAAATTGATAAAAGTCATGGAACAGTAGATATTTGATATTACTTGAATGACCATGTGGCCATTTAAAGCTACTAACGTCTCCAATCGTTGATTTAATGATATTATTATGGTAATAGAAAACATTTCTAACATACAACACATTATTTACTAAAATCAAACTAGCTATTTTACTTTTAGAGACTGTTTAATGGAAATGAGATCCTATTACGACAACTTGAATTAGTTTGACTCTAAACGCATATATTTAAAATTTAGACTGTTTACATAAATATATTTAATAAAATATTAATTTCAAATTGCAAAAAATTACAACAGACCGGTAAACACGAAGGATGAAATTTTAATTATTTGACATAGGAAGAGTGTCAAAATACGATAATTCCTAATTGTCTTTCCCTGTGTTAGAATTTGTTCCAAAACCAAAATCAAAGGATATTTGGACATTATTGCGTTTTCAGGGCATTTAAAAATTATATTTAGCTGCTGATTCCATCGCAATAACGTTCGAAACTGGTCGTGTTGTTTCGGTCCAAAGATATATAATTATGAATTATCAAAATGAGGTAAAATATAATGAATATTTGATCGCTTTTTCTTAGACAGTTTTTATAAATCTTATAAAACTAAAAACTAAAAAAAAACAAATAAAAATTCCAAAAATATTAATCTCTATAAGAAATTTTCCAAAATAGTTAAGAAAAATAGCGTAATTTAATAGAAAGTGGGATAATTTGATAATATTTATATTATCTGTAGATTTCATTTATTTTAGTCTATATGAAAGAATACCAAATCATGGTACTTAACAATACTATAGTTTCCAAATTTTTCCAATAACAATTTTTATCAAAATTTAAAAAATCTTGTTGCTTTGTTCATTCGCATTTTTTTGCTCGTTCAAATTTACAACTGCTTTTACTAGATAGGTAGAGAAGGGTTGCATAGCACTCAGAAGAGTGCTTGTGCATCCACTCGGAGACCAAGAGGTCCATTGTGAATCCCTTCGTAGAGAATATAGAAAGAAACTACAGACGAGACATAGAAAAGACCAGGAAGGAAAATGATAGAGAAAAGCTGAGACCAAGAAAAGTATAGAAAAGAATAGAAAGAATCTGGAAAGGAAAAGTGCTACCGCCCTAAATCGTTCGCTCTGAGCCAACGACCCTCTCTTAGCCAGCCTATTCCCATGACGAATCCTATTAATCTATCGAGATCTATTCTCGATATACTAATTCGTCAAGGAATCGACTGCCTAACCATTTCTGCCTACTTAGTTGTAGACATGGACAGTGACATATGATATGTTCCACCGTCTCTAGCTCCTCATTATCTTCGCACATTCTGCAAAGACCGGAGGAACCTCTATCCCAATTCCCTATCATTCCCCCTATAGGACAATGATCTGTCAGAATACCTATCAGGTTTTCCCTTTTCATGCTTAAAAGTAGATTTGTATCTGCTTTATCAAGTTTGGGCCATAGGACCCTTGATAATCTGCAGTCTGTTCTACGTTTCCATGCATGATTGGTTCTATCCTTAATCCACTCCCCAATTAACCTGAAATAAAAGCCAAGAGATGGTTTCACACCGCTTTCACTTGCAGTCCTATCCAAAGCTGAGCCGTTCCTAGCTAATTCGTCAGCTACCTCATTGCCATTTATCTCGCAATGACCCGGTACCCAGCAGAGTCTGATATGATAATTTTCCATCAATCTCCTAAGAGCCTTCTTACAGTCGCTAACTAGCCTAAACTTGACAAAATGTCCTTTCAAGGCCTTCAGCGCCGCCTGGCTATCTAAATACAGAGTTACCTCTGTATTCACTTCAATGTTCCCTGCAATCAATTCTGAGGCCCTAAGAATACCTAGAATTTCCGCCTGGAACACACTACAACTATCCGGGAGTCTATACGTTTTCCTGATGTTTTTCTCAACTAGATACACACCTACACCAGTGCCTGTATCCATTTTGGATCCATCATTGAATACCGATACTCCACTGAATAGTTTCTCCCTATCTGACCATTGGTTCCTACTCGGGATAATCAGTATAGGATTTTCCCCGAAATCGACTTCCGTGCACATATAGTCCGTGGATCCAGAGGGAACCAGGGCATGTCCACCGAGATTAACCTCATTTAAAAGTTTGGAATGTCCTATTCTGATTGATCGTGTAAGTCCTAGTTCACTAAGTCTAAGCAGGCTCCTTGCAGCCATTCCCATCACGAACTCCTCAATGGGTTGGAGATGCAGAATGACGTCAAGTGCCGCCTGAGGTGTGCTTCTTACGGCACCTGTTATGCCAATTGAAGCACATCTCTGGGTTTTAGACAAAAGATTCTTACGACTTCCTATTCTCATTGCCTCCCACCAGATCAGACATCCATACGTCAGAATTGGCCTCACCATCGAGGTGTAAATTCAATTTATTACCATCGGTCTGAGTCCTCAACGCTTACCTATGGAGTTCTTGCATGTGTATTAGGCGTTGAGACCTCTTTTAAGTCTCTCCTGAGTGTTCCTCTTCCAAGATAATTTACTATCAAGAAACACACCAAGATATTTTGTTTCTTTCACCAGTCTTAGTTCAGTTCCCCCTAGTACCGGTAGACTAAACTGCTCAACCTTGTACCTTCTGGTGAAAAGAACTAGCTCTGTTTTCCCCTAAACCCTTACTAGTGGCCCATGTGGACATTTCGTTAAGTTCATACTGCATGACGTCGCTGATCGTGGAAAGAAATTTACCTGTGATCAGTATAACAACGTCATCAGCATAGGCAACGATTTTCCGCCCTCTTGCGTCAAATTGTCTTAGAATGACATTGACGGCTAAGAGCCATAGCAAGGGCGAGAGAACTGCTCCTTGCGGAGTCCCTCTAGTCACTATCTTCCTTATGCATGCATCTCCCAAGTTCGAATTAATTATTCGGCTATTCAGTATTAAAGTAATCCATTCGATTAGGAAGTTTGGAATGCATAATGATTCTAGTGATTCTCTAATAGCCTCAATCTTAATGTTATTGAAAGCTCCTTCTATATCAAGGAACGCTACCAATGTATACTCCCTATACTGCAGGCCGCGTTCAATGTAACTCACCACATCATGTAGAGCACTCTCAACAGATTTACCCTTTAGATAAGCGTGCTAGCCCCACTGATGATATGGTTGTCAATTGTCGTCCTCAGATAAATAACGATCAATCTCTCTAATGTCTTCAAAAGAAAAGACGATAGGCTGATCGGTCTAAAATCTTTAGGTTTCGAGTGGCTAGCCTTACCTGCCTTAGGTATGAAAATTACCTTAACCTCTCTCCACCTCCTTGGAATATATCTCCTGATAAGACACATACTAAAAAGCTCAGTGAGAAGTGTTAGTGCCGTGTCACTGATGTTCTGCAGCATGGCTGGAAAAACACCGTCTGGACCAGGTGACTTGTAAGGTTCAAAGGTGTTCTGCGCCCATGCTACCTTATCCATCGAGACTATGTTACCGACTACTTCACTAAGTTCCCTATCAGATACACATTCTGAGAATCCCAAGATTCGTCCTGCCTGTACATCTGCCTCTAAGTTCCTACAGCCTGGAAAATGAGTTTCCATAAGTAAACTCAGAGACTCAGAGCAAGACTCCGTCCATGAGCTATCCGCACGCTGAATATATCCAGGAGCACTAGGATCCTTGGATAGAATTCGCCTGAATCTAGATAACTCATTAACAGAGTCGATGGACTCAAGTACTTCCTCCATGAGTCCCTTTTTGCCCTGCTTTTACTAAATATTTAATAATTTTCCTTACTTGCAAAAATATTGGAAAAAATTGTGTACAACAATCTACAAATATTGAAATCACAACAGCATTGTTACACCGGCTATAAGCAAAGTATATTCTAACAAAGATCATATATTATATATATATATATATATATATATATATATATATATATATATCTATATATATAACATAGCGTTGCATATATATATATATATATATATATATATATATATATATATAACATAGTGTTGCATATATATATATATCAATGATGTGATGTACACATATTTATTTTGTTTTTTTTTTTTTAGTTGAGGCTGTGATAAATATTGGTAAGGAAAGGAGTAGAAATAGTTCTATAGAAGACATAGAGGCTGGTGTTACCACCTATGAAGTTTTTTCGAGTGATGAAGGTAAATTTTTATTTTTGTTGTGTTTATTTTAAAAAAATTTGTGCAAGAAATAATTCGTTTTTATTAAATTTTTGTTTAGTAAAGAATACTTCATCATCGAAACCAAATGAACCAACTGAGGGACAAGGTAATTAACGATATTTATATATATATATATATATATATATATATATGTATTTTTTAATATTTGAAAATATATGTACCTACTATATGTATATTTCTACCGTAGTTAAATAAAAAAGTTTAGTGTAAAATGTACACTGTAAATGAGTTATTTTTGGTATAAAATATTTTCCACCAAAAAGTTCAACCCGCTTATTTTTTTTTTTAATTTTTCTAAAAAAAAAAAAAAAAAAAATACGAGAAAGGAAGATATATAGTACGAGCATAACAATTCGGGAAGGGAACTTATATTACACATGTGGACAATTTTACTAAATGTAATATAAAATAAAGAATAATAGTTAATGCTAACATTTAGATGATTTTATGCACTTGAGGGCGATTTCTGGAAGTGGGTTTATATGAGAGCTATGGTGAATTATGAATCGATTCTCATAAAATTTGGCAATGTTATTTATACTTACATAAAACTTTTTTGTGTCGAATATTAACTTGATACTAACATTCGTGGGGAATTTATGCACTTTAAAGGGGATTATATGGGAGCTATGGTGAATTATGGACCGATCTTTGTAAAATTTAGTACAAAGATTGATTCTTGTACAGAACTTTTTTGCTTCTTAAGGCATTTTTGAGTCTTTAAACTTTATTCTAGGGGACATTTGTATGGGGGCTAGGTGAAGAATTGGATTACAACCAATTTCAATAGACTTCGTCCTTGTATCATAAAAGTCCCACGTGCCAAAGTTCATAGAATTATCTTTAAAATTGCGGCTCGTACTTTGTGCATAATGTTTACATGGACAGCCGTCCAGCCAGCCAGACTGACATCGTTAAATCGATTTAGAAGATTTAAAAAAGCTGCGAAAATTCGTGAAAAATTAAATAACCAATATAAAAATAACGGTTAAATACAAAAACAAAACACTTATATATATTCAATTCTTTCTTCTCTCTCCAAAAATTCTTTAAAACAGAGAAATCGAATAAAACTCTGTATAACTGTAATTCTCATTTCTCTCGAAAAATAAATTGGACAAACAAACGTACTTACTTTATTATTACACACATTTGTTTTGTATGTGTTAGTAGAAACTTTAAACTCTTATAAATTCTGAATTTATCGGATTTTTTCGTTTTAGCGTTTTTTCTGTTTTGAAGATTTATTTAGTTTCGGTGTGTTTTTCCGTGTTGACCGATTTTTTTTTCATTTTGTCTTTTCGTTTTGGCGAGAAACTTCGTTTCTCATAATCATAAAATTTAACAAAAATCAACAAAGCAATTCAAAGTATTAAATCCTTTTCTATTTTGTTTATCTCTCCTCTCTTACAACTCCCTCAATTAAAAAATTAAAAAACTCTAACTCACTGTTGTTATATCTAGTTTGTTTTTGTAAATAAATAATAACAATGGCGCTGCTTTGAAATGAGGGAGTTGTATGATAAGTAAGAGAATTAAAATGGAAGAGAGTATTAATTTGAGTCGCTCTTTTGTTTGAGGCTTATACACATGTACATATGTGAGTTTTGTACTTTTATCTCTTATAACATATAACATTCTGAACGGATTTATATTCTGTACATCTATGAGAAAAAAGTAAAAGTGATTACAGAAAATATGCTTGACTATTAATAACATAGATAGATTCTAAAATTTTTCTTTCTTTAAAATTCCCTTTTTCCTTTCAGAAACACCTACAACCAACTGTCCAGCACTTGCCATAATCGATTTAACTCAAGACGATTTAGAACTTTCCAAACACAATCAAACAAATCATAACTTAAATAAAAGTAAACCCATAGTCGAAATTGATATCTTTGCTGAATCTCCTATACAAGAAGAAGATAATGGCTCGGCCGATATTAATAGTAACTCGCAAGTATCAAAATATCTGCAAGAAAAAGAAAAAGCTTTTAAATTGTCTCTAACACCGGGAAGAAATGATAAAGAACTATTAGCTTTTAGTTTACAAACCCAAAATGATAATAAGGAAGTAACCAAAAATAATAAAAAGGAAGACGTTTTTGAATTTTCATTAAGTCCAGAAAGTGAAGAACCTTATAAAGAAATTAGAAAAATTCATCAAAATAAAGATTCTTCTGAATTATCGATTAGCCCGAAAAACGTAAAATTATATAAAGAAATAACTAATACTAAAAAAGATTCTTTTGAAATATCCTTAAGTTCCGAAATCTTAGAATCTGAAGAAGAAAATAATAAAAAGGGAGAATCATTTAAATTATCCTTAAGTTTGGAAATCCCTCAAGAACTCAAAGAAACAATTAAAAATGATAATCAAATGGAGGAAGAAGATATGCTCTTACGTGAAATAGCTATGGATCAAACAAATACATCATTCTTAAATTTTCAGGGATCTAAACAATTAGAAAATTGTTTTCACAAAGAAACTGTCTTTGTGGAAAAAGAAGAAAATATTAAAGATAATTTAACGGGTAACGATACTATATTTCAGGAATTGTGTAATAAATATTTAAAAGGCACCACTAATACATCCTCCCTCCCCTCAAATAACTTACAAAAGACTGATTTTAATAAAAGTTTCTCCCAAATGTTACCTTTTATACAAACTCCTCAAAAGTCTGAAAATTTTACACAATTTACTATGGATTTTGATATTACTGCTGATAATAATGTAACATTAAAAAGGAATTCAATGTCATTCACAGCTAAAACTCCTTTAAAAATGCAAACAAACGATTGTTATACAAAACTATCCAAATCATATTCATTTAATAATAGTAACATGGAAAATAATAGCATAGATTTAACACAAAATGATGAAGGGGATGATCAGGGTAAAGTGGAACTAGAAGAAGAGGAAGATGATGATTGTTTAATATTATCAGATGATGAAATAAACTATTCCATTTGGCAGGCCAATAAAACAGCAAATTTTAAAACTTCCGATCAAATATATCATGAAGAAGATGTTATTAGTTTACCCGATAATGAAGAGGTAAATGAAGAAGAGAAAAATTTAAGTAAAGAAATGATAGTCTATAAAAACAAAACTTTAACGAAAACTTCTTTACCAGCTGAGGAATCCTATAGTGATTTCGAAATATTAACACCAAAATATGACTCACTAAAATCCCCTTCTCAAGATGATTTAAAATTTGATCGTAGCGAGTTTGGCATATTAGAAGAATACTCTCAGCCTGATTATACACCAAATCTCTGTACACCCACAAAAGTTTTAAATGAAGCCTCTTTTCTTAGTTCACCTACAGAAACTACAGCACCCATGAAACGTTACAGTAATTGTCATAGATCTTCACAAAAATTTAAAGATTTAATAAATAATATCGAGGCTAAATCTCCTTCTCTACCTAATAGTTCTGTTGCTGATATAAACAATGATTTTGATGAATTTGATCGTTCAGTTTATACTAGTCCCTTTATAACTAAAACTCCTATCAAAAAACCTCAAGGTATTGAACAACTTTTAACAGCAGAAATAAGTTTTCAAGGAAGTCAAAAATCACTTAAAGCAAAAAAATCACCTACAGTAACCACTCTTCCAAAACCTTTTAAAATGGAGAAACAGGAAATTAAATGCAACAATAAAACCTATATAGTACGTTCTGTTACTTCTCCCAAACCTGACTATACAAAATACAGTGAAGCTGAATTACTTAAGGAATTGTATAATTTTGGCATAAAACCCTTAAAACGTAAGCAGGCGGTAAAAATGTTGGAATATATTTATAATCAAACTCATCCAATAATTATGGAAGAAGATGAAGAAATTACGGTGACTAAAGATAAGGATGATGTTATCGATTTGGAAGATTTCGATAGGCCTAGTACTTCGAAAGAGGCTTTAAAAGCTAATGCAGTTTTTAAAGAGCCTAGTTTCATTGCAAATGATAATGAAAAAGTAGTAGTGGATATATTAACGAATATTGGCGATAAAAAATTAAATTTACAAGATTCTTGTGGTTGGGAAATGTTACGTTATTCTGTGGATTTGAAAGCAGAGCTCTTAGATGAACAGTATATATTGCAAACTAATGTAACAAAAAAGGTAAGAAGATTTTATTTTTAGTTTTAATTTGATGGAGTTAAACACTGATACATCAAAGTAGTAAGCTCTTCAGAAATCAGTCCAAAATTATGAGCAAACGGACTTGTTATTTTACAAATTTGTCGGAATTTTCAGCAAAAAATTTCAAAAATCTTTTCATTATAATTTTGCTAATGTATTTTTCAACGAAAAAACATGACTGCAATTTAAAAAGAGTGTTAAATCTCATCAAAATTTTGATATTTATTCGCTGTAAAAAATTACTATTATTCAACAAAAAGTACCATTTAAAAAGCGTTGAAATTAAAAAAAACTAATAATTTTTTAAAATTTCAGAAAAAAATCAATAAAAATAGAAAAATACAAGAATCTAATATTAGTACTAATTTCTAAATGAAACTACAAGTTTTCCAAAAAGTACTAATTCAATTATAACAAGTAAGAAAGATATAGTCGGTTAAGCCGGACTATATGATACCCCACACCACTGTCCATCAAAATTCGTGGAGGGGTCTTATATAAGACATGTAGACAATTGTGGACCGATGATTTTACTAAGTGTAAAATAGAATATACGAATACAGAATATTACGTAAATATTATATGAATTTATGTACTTTAGGGTGATTCCCGAAAGTGGACTTATATATGATTTCTACTTATATAAAACTTATTTGTGTCGAATATAAACCTGATAATAATATGTGTATGTGATTTATGCACTTTAAAGTAATTTTCGGAAGAGGGTTTTATATGGGAGCTATGGTCAATTATGCACTGAGATTCATGAAATTTGGTACAAAGATTGAAACTTATAGAAAACTTTATTACACCGAATTTCATTAAAATATTCCTATATTTAAGGCATTTATGATCGTTTAACCCCTATTAAAGGAGGATTTGTATGGGAGCTAGGTGAAATAATGGACCGATCATAACCATTTTCAATAGGCTTCGTCATTGAATTATTTTCAAAATTGTACTTTGTGCACAAGGTTTACATGGACAGCCAGACGGACGGACATCGTTGGATTGACTCAAAAAGTGATTCTGAATCGATTGGTATACTTTAAAGGTGGGTCTTGGATGATTTTTTCTGTCCGTTACAAACATCAGCACAAACACATAATATATAAAAATTTATTTACTAAAAAAGATCGACAAAACACTAATTTACAGAAAAAGTTTCAATAAAAAAAGTTTCAAAAAAAAAAAAAAAAAATACATATCAACTTCATTTTAAAAAGAAGCACCAACTTTTAAAAAAGTCCAATTAAAACAATAATAAAATAAGAACCCCGATACACACAAAAGTACTAATTTGGAAAAAAGTAGTAATTTTGAAAAAAGTACCAACCCAGCAAAAACTTTTTGGTTTTCGGTAATGACAACTACTTATTAAAGTAGTTTCTTGGTAATGAGGCGTCATTATTTTTTGCCTACTCTGTATTACATTAATAAGTACTCAATAGTATAATAGCACAGTAATACTGCAATCACGTGGATGAGTTGGCTAGAGCGCCGGATTAACAACCAGAAGGTTGTTGGTTCAACCCCATTCTGAAGCTGTTAGTTTTTTATAACAAAATGTCTAAAAAGATATTTTAAACTAAATAGAGTTTTTGTCGCTTAGGATGCTATGTGCGAGATGGTGTACTGAATAAGACGTTAGTCAGTAAAAACGAATGGTTAGTGTGTGTGTCCAAGTTCGAGTCTCACTGACTGCAAATTTTTTTTGTTTTTTTTTTATTTTTGTTTTTGTTTTTTTTTTTTGTTTCCTAGAGTCAAAAAATAACTACATGAATTTGTGGACAACTCGAACAAAAATAACTAGTTATTCAGGCAAAAAATAAGTAGTTTATTTTTGTTTCCAATTATACCTGCTAGCTTACCAGGAAAACAAAGTTTTTTCTGGGAATTGTTTTTTATGGACATGACTAATATCACCCCTTAATAAGACGAATGAATACACGAGTATATTTTACCATAACTCGAGAACGGGTTGTTCGATTTAGACAATTGGAACAATGAAAGTTGCAGACGAAAATTGTATTATATCTAAACATTTTTTTTTATCTGCCCACCAGTTTTAGAGTTATACAGAAATTAATATAGAAAGAAAAAAAATTTTTAATGTAAAATTTAAGTTTGTTTCTTGAAACTTTCTTTTAAGCAATAAAACCGGCAAACATTTGCAGTTTTTAATTCTTTATCATAAAGTTGTTATTCATCTATCATCAAAATTAATACACAAATTTTAATTTTATTCACAATTAAGTGAAAATACCCACGTATACGTACAACTAACTGAAAAGACACACTGTGGGCAAAAAAAAAAAAAAAAAAAAAAAAAAAATGTTTCCTTTAAACAAAAATAGGTGGAAAGAAATATAAACTTTTCATGGAGAATTGGAAAAATTTTACTCTTTAACTTCGAAAATATTGACCGTATAAAAAAATAATGTTAAGATTTAGACAATTGGAACAATTTTAATCGACATTTATGGGAGTATTATCTATCTAAATTTGAAACCCCCTTCTCAAGTTAAACAATTGTGACCGCCGAAAAAGGTGGTCATATTAGCCATGCTAATAAATAAGAATCAGTACGTGATAGAAAGAAAGTAAAAGTAGACTCTTGTTAAGCTCGTCAAATTCCATCTAGTCTACTGTTTAACGAAGAAAAATATTTTTTTACCCACCAGTCCATCCACTTGGTTGTAGGCATACATGGGTATTTTCACTTAATTGTAAATAAAATCAAAAATTTTAATGAAACATTTTTGGCGTTTTAACTTTTTAAAAGAACTTTTAGAAAAAAAATCATAAAAAATCCAAACCTGATGGAAAAAAACTGAAAACTGATTTGTGCTATTAATTTGAAAAAATTTACTAATTTTTAAATAAATTATAAATTTTCATAAAAAAGGTACCAAATTTCAAACAATGTACTAATTTTCGAAAAAAGTATTAAAAAAAAAAAACAAAACAATTAACTCAAAAAAAAGTAAAAACTTTCAGTACAATTTTTCAAAAAAAAGTACTAATTTTCAAAAAAGTTCTAATATAAAAAATTTTGATAAAGTGTAATTTTTTATGTACTAATTTTGTAAAAAAAAGTAAATAAATAAGTGCTATTTAAAAAATCTTATAAAAAAGTATTTTTGTTTTTAACAACTTATTAATTTACGAAAAAGTACTATTTTCCAAAAAAGTATCGTTTTTACAAACTATAAAAAATTAACAATTATCATAAAAAGTACCAGATTAACAAAAGCGAACAATTTAAAAAAAGTACCAATTTTCGAAAAAACAACTAATTAAAAAAAATCGAAAAAATACATTTTTGAAAAAGCACAATTCTTTAAGTACAAATTTTCAAAGAACGTACCAATTAAAAAAATTATCAATTCTCATAAACAACTTAAAAATTTTCGAAAAAGTTACTAATTTTCGGGAAAGAGCACAAAACTTAAAAAAATTAACAATCTTCATAAAAAGTACCAAATTATCAAAAAATATCAAATTTTAAATAAAATATTATGTTCCAAAAAATGTTTCAATTAAAATAAGTTCCAACGCACAAAGTTTTGAAAAAAGTAGTAATAAAAATTACTACTTTTTTTTAAAAAAAAAGTTCCAATAAAAAGAAATTAAAATGAAATTTTTTTTAGTCATAATTCTTAAAAAAGTACCAATTCTTACAAAAAAATAAAATGTTTCAAACAGCACTATTTTTCGAAAAAGGAAAAATTATTATTTTTCAAAAAATACCAGTTTCCGAAAAAAGATACAAAACTTAAAAACTACATATTACAACAAAAAAAATCGATATTTTAAACAAACGAATGGTAAAATTTTTTGAAACAATGCAAACTGTAAAAATTATTCCATTTGTTTTTCGTCAAAACACATTTTAAAAATCCTTTAACGAATACATACGCTTAAATTGAATCAAAAACTTTATGTTCTTATTTCATCTATATTTTTATTTAATGTTAACAAAGACATTAGGGTAATCTGCAATTAAATTATTAAATAAACCCTCTACTTTTTTAAATCTTTTAACTAATTTTATAAATTCTTCCTTTTTAGACAACTCAGCCATTGTTGCCTTTTCATATAGCGTGGTATAATTTAGTGTGTTCTAATCGTAAATTGCATGAAACCATATTGATGTATGAACCCATAGATCTACAAGAAATCTATTTATTTTTGAAAGGTTTAGGTTATCGTTATGATCCCAAGGTATTTACCCAAAATTTTAATCTAAATTTAAATAAAAAAGAATTAATAATTTTTATATTTTTCTTATAGGATCTTAAAATATTTTTTGATCGTCGTTGTATAATATTTCGTTATGATCTTACAAGTGCTACAAATAGTAATGGTAAAGCAAAAGATATAAATCGTCACGTACGTAAAAGTAAAAAATCGAAAGATACTAAAAAGTAATTATATTAATGTTAAATAGTTATGTTTAAGGTAAGTGTAAATATAATTGCATTATTTTTTGTTTTAATTAAAAGTTTATAAACAATTTAATTATATGCTAAGAATTTTTTATACAACATTTTTCATGTAAATTTCTAAATGATGTAGTTTTTGTTTAATATAAAAAAATAAATAAAAATGAATTGATTTTATTTTTAGATTTATTTATTTTGTAGAATTTATTAAAACATTGTGGCCAATAACTACAAAAAGGACGTTTATTCTTATTTTTTTAATTGGAAAGTAATGTTAGTTTTGTTTAAAATAAAATTTAGTCAATTGTTAAAAAAAGACGTAAAACAAAAATCTAAATATAATTGACCCTATTTCTATTATAAATATTAAATACAAATTTGTTAACATTTGTACCATTCGTTATTTATATTTAAAATTAAAAAATAAAATAATAAAAACACAAAAAATATAATACAATAAAATATAATATGAGAAACAAAAAAAGAGAGGAAACAAATTAAAACATCACATTTTTTCAAAAAACCATTATGAGATTTAAAATATTAGACTTTTTTATGATATTCTACGTTAAGTTACATGAACTACTACACTGATTTAAGGGTTTACTTTGTCCCAATTTAATGGCTTCATCATTTTCATTATCTTGCCGTATGCTGGTGTCAATGCGTCGTTTCAATTCACTGGCCAATGTTACAAAAGCATCATCTATGTTACGATTTTCCTTGGCTGAAGTTTCCATTACTAATAATACCTCTGGTACGTACTGGCACATTTGTTGGGCTTCATCAAATTCCACTTCACGTTCATCTTCTAAATCACATTTGTTGCCAACAACAATTAACATAACATTGGAAGCAGTATAACGCCGTACTTCTTCAATCCATTTTTGGAGATTACAGAAAGACTCTCGACTGGTAATGTCATAAACTGTAGGAGAAAAGGAGAAAGAAATACATCGATTATGAAAATATGCCAGGTTACTAAAATTCGTGCATAAAAAAAAAAACAGTATCATATTTTACGACTTTTGTGGTCCTATATAAGTTACGTAGTTCGTTTTTGTTGAAAATAACTAAATTATTCTATAAACAAAATTCGAATGTAATTAAATTTTTTAATTTTGTTATGATTAGCAGTTGCCTAAGTTTTGCGTTTTTTTAAATAAAATTTTATACTATATGACTAACTTTTTAAGTACCAATATTTTACTGTAAACAAAAAGCACGCAAAACATATAAAAATTTACCCAAGAGTATTTAGTTTTTTTAACAAAGAAAATTATGGTACAAAGAAAGAACTTCAAATTATGGGCGTTTTTTCATATTCTTCAATACGACTTTCATACAAACCTATAATAACACCATTCGCTGAACGATAATAACTTTGTGTTATAGTGCGGAATCGTTCCTGGCCAGCCGTATCCCAAATTTGTAACTAAAAAAATAAAAATTAGGTAATTTGTTACAAACTTAATAACATTTAAAAGAATAAATACTAACCTTAACTAGTTTTCCTTCTATGTTAATAGTTTTCATGGAAAAATCCACACCTATGGTATTGCCATGACGTTCAATAAAATTACCCGTTTTGAAACGTTCCACTATGCAAGTTTTGCCCGTGCCAGCATCACCTATTAAAACGACTTTGAACAAAAAATCAAAGCTCTCATCACTGGGCAGTGCCATTAAAGTTTGAGGATTACGTGCCGTCATAGTTTACTTTATTTTTTTATTTCTAAAAGTCCTCTAGGAATTCTTACTTAATGACATCACTCTGGAAAGTACTCTTCGAACCAACAAATGTATTGTGTGTTAATTTAAATTTTGTTATCAAATTCAAGGCATTAAAATTAGGGGAAAAAAAACTACATTCATATGATTACTTATCAAGATAATTATGTAGTTGTTGCTCTTTCAAATGGCACTGAATATGTACATGTATATGGAGACGAAATCAAAACACAGGTGGTTCGTTCAGCACTTTTTGTTAAAAGAATATTGGAAATATTTATTTGCATTTGGTAATTAGTTAAATATTTTAGTTTTTATTATTTATTATTAGTCGTATATTATGTTAAATTTTTCTTAAATTTGTTTAATTTTCATTTACTATTTGCTTTTATAAAAGGTATAAATATCTTTTACACTTTTACTTTAAATATTATTTTTACATTGTGTTGTGCTGAAATACTTTCTTGTCTGTATTATTTAGTTATTTGGTTTATTTTTATCCTTTTATGCAATAAAAAATAAACCTTGCACTTGTTTTACACGGTCTTTGTTTTTCTGTAAAAAAGTAGAAAATGCGTAAAAAAAAACAATTGTTAAAATAAGCAAGGTTGTATTAAATAGTATTAAATGGTAGTTATAATTATTGGCGGGTACTATTTAGTACTAAATTTGTAAAGGTGATTTTAGCGTAGTGTCTATATTAAACAAATTTTTGTTAAGACGAACGTCACAATCAGTGCGAATGTATACAAGGTGACCATAGTTAAACAGCTGATTATTACTTTTGGTTGTTACTGCTGTCAAACTGAATATATAAAAAACAAAAATAAATTTGTGTTATTGTTTGTTTTTATTAAACCACCTTTTATAAATTCGCGTAAAATTTGACGTTTCTCTCGACCAAAAATTGTCTAATATAGACTCTATGTAATTCTGAGTACAGTGGGGAGCATCATAAAATTGTTTTCAGAAAATTAATTTATTTATATTGAATAGAAAATAAAAAAAGTTACAGGGTTTTAACGAAGCTCCTTACCTTACTTAACATTTAGATATCAAAGCCCTTGAATGCGCATTTATAAAAAGAAAAAATATTTTTTATAACAGTTTCTTTAACATAATTTTTTAAATGTTTTGTCATTTCTCTTGTATAGAAATTTTTTTCGGCAAGGCAAAAGGGTTTTTAACTCTGTGGTATGTCGAATTTTTTTTAATAATAACACATTTTTTTAAAATCGGTTTCTTAGGAAAGTACGTTTTTCAATAAGGCCTAGGTGAAATAATAAATAATGAACTATTTATAACCAATTTCAATAGGCTTCGTCCTTGTATCATAAAAGTCCTACGTGCCAAATTTCATTGAATTATCATCAAAACTGCGAACTGTTCTTTGTTCACAAGGTTTACATGGACAGCCAGCCAGACGGACGGACGGATATTGTTAGATCGAATCAAAAAGTGATTCTGAGTCGATTGGTATAATTTAAGGTGGGTGTTGGATGATTTTTTCTGTGCGTTACAAACATCAGCACGAACGCATAATACGTCAACCTCCTATGGTGGTGTGGAGTATAATAATATAATAAAAATCTTGTAAATTAATTTTAACATCATAAAGCACGTGAAACTAAAACGCTCACATAAAATATATATATATATATTTTTTTTTTGCTAAAAGACAAATTTCTTCAATACTTTAAATACAATTTTTTAATAATTTTTCGACAACTGAAAAAATTGTGACTGAAAAATAAAAGTATTGCATTAATTTCTTCCAGATAATTTCAATGGGATATTTTGAAGATAAAATATACTATGCAAATGAATATATATATATATATATATATATATATATATATATATATTTATATATATATATATATATATATTTTTTTTTTTTTTTGTTGTTTATTGCCGAATTTTCTTTAAACTGATAAAAATACAATATTAGAAAAATATTACTTTGATGATTTTCTAACAAATAATAAAAAGAAGATACTGCGTCAATATCTTCTATGGAAGATATCTTTCAAATGTTGTAGAGATAAAATTGTAAAAAATATTCTTTGAAAGAAAAACAAAATTATGAATAAAATAAATAATCATTTGAAAAATTTTCCATACTGGTATTTATTTTTAAAGATATTCATTTCATCGTGATGGATATTTATATTAAAAAATCCCTCACACAGTTTTTCTAACAAATTAAATAACATTTTGAACAGAAATATATTTATATTGGTGGAAAAATAAATATAAAATAAATATAAAAAATATACATATATAAATTAATTTTAAATCTAAAGATATAAGATATGGAAAGTATGAAACGTTAAACTTATTGATGACATTTAAAAAAAAAAAATACAAAATGTAAGATTCGATGTAATTTTTAAAATACTACAAATTACTAGTTTTTAATAATATTACTGAAAAAAAGTGTAAACTCAAAACTAATTAATATAAGCTCTGTTCAATTATTGGTTAGATATACATTTTATTGTCAAAAAGCGTTAAAAACCAAAAATAAGCATGTCTTCGAGAATAATTTTTTTGAAATCTCAATAATATTTTTTTTAGCCTTAAATATTGAAAATTAATGTGTAAAAATTGTTGAAGGTCAAAGGTCAAAATGAAAAATCTTACAAAACTGTATCTTGTATTCATCTAATATTGGCGAGGTTTTCTAAGTTTTGTGCAGTAGTTTCAAACATATAGAATTTTCATATACATAATATTTTTAGTTTTGTCAGTTCAGTATCTCTTAGTTCTGGTATTTTAATAAACTATTTAGAGTTAATTACATGGAACTACTGCGTGTAAAGCAATGTAATCATCTAACCGTGTATTTGATTGTGGACAATCATCGTTTTTATAGAAGTTTTGGTTTTTAAAAATGGTGAAAATTCACATTTTTTTTGGTAGTTTTTAATTAATTGAAAATGTTTCTTCGAAATTTATTAAATAAAAATTTAATTTTTATTGGCCAGGATTTGAACCCATATGAACACTTTAGAACTACTAGCTTTGAAATCTTATCCTCTAAACTTGAAATTCTTAATTCAAAAAATAGTTTTATTTTATTAAAATAATAAAATAAAAAATAATTTTTCAACATTATTGAATTTTAAATATATTATAAATTAATTAAATATATTATAAATTATAAAATTTATTTTTATAATTTTCACATATATGTATGAAGAGTACATATAATTGTTTTTCAATAAATATATACACGATCGGAAATTCTCATGGCGGAGATATGTGTTTTTTTTGTGTTTTTTCAACTTAAAAATGGTTTAAATAGAGTTTGTGAAGCCTCCCTGTAACATAGATATATGATATATCAAAAGATCAGAAATTTTTTCCAAAACTTTTCTATTGAAACTGAGAAAAATCCGGTTCAAAAATAGCGGAGATATTAAAAAAAATCAATTTTGTTTTTGCAAAACAAAATGGGAAAATTTTTCCGCTGAAGAAATGTCGATCCATTAGTTACAGAGTCATCGGCAAAAATGCATTTCTGACCGATATCCAAGTCTTAAATAAGCTACGGACTTGGTTTTTATATAGATCGTTCGCAAATATTTTTCTTAAATTTCCGGTTTTGAATTAATCAAATTGGTTCACAAACAACCGAGTTATAGGCCAAACACTGAAAATATCTGTTAATAACATACACCCACAAACATTTATATTAAGCATTGCAATGTTGTAGTTTTTTGTATAAGCAAGCAGTTTAGTTGATAACAGCAGTATTATAATAATCCCTGCAAGCATTTAGTGAAGTCTTTTTCGAAATAGCTCACTTCTTCGCCACTCTTAGAAGTGCAATAGAAGATTTCTCTCAATTTTCCAAAAACAAAATATATTAGTATACGAATTGAATCTTCTAAACGTAACTTCTTTAATCACTATTAGAAGTTGTTTGGATAACAGTTACAGTTATCCAAAAACGAAAACACTATTTTTCAACATCTTTTCTAGCATTTGGAAGATTGTTTTTTATCAATTCACATAATCTGTCGAATTAGGCACTCTAAGATGATTAGTAGTAGAACGTGCAAAACTTTACAAAAACTACACACATTAGGTTCGAAATTGTATCATGAAAATCATGATTTTGGCGATTGTTTACATTTCATAATGGGGAAAAGAACAAGCAGAAACAATATAATTTTGCTTAGTAAAAATATAAGTTTTGAAGTGATTAGAATGAAAAAATATTGACATTAACTAAAATGATTTATGTAAGCTGAGAGTGAAACAAAAAAAAAAAAAATCATAAGTTTTACTTATAAAAGAAAATTAAGAAAATAATGTAAGGGTTTATCATAATTTAAATGAAATTATCAACTTTTCAACTAGTTCTGCGAAAGCGAATAAATTTAGGAAAACATTTTTATATAATTAAAATATGTTATTAACAATTTGAGGGGCAGAACATGGACAGAAAATTTTGTTTTATATAAAATTCTTAATAACTTAAACAACATTTATAAAAGTGTGGGAGTTTTACTTATATATGACAAAAGTCGCTAATTTTCAGAATAATTTTCTATAGAACAAAAAATTAAGAATATATTAAAAATTTTGGGAATGCAAAGTATTAGAGTATCCGAAAAATTTTTTAGCAGAGCTGAATTTTTGCACTTTAAATTTGAAAAGGAATTTATAGTTTTCAAAATTTTATTTATAATATTCAAATTTTTAAATTAATATTTTTTAAAGTTTGAAAAGAATTCAAACATTGTTGTTATTATTAAATATTTTGAAAAAATTGTTTTGTTGTTGTAATGCTTGAAATGTATGGAGTAGATTGTCGCAATTTCTGGTTAAGTAACGATATTTATTTCTAAGTTTCAAAAATCTTAAATATTGGCAAAAATGATTGAAAAAACTTTCAGGGCCAAAATGAGATTTAAATAATGATTTAAAATGGTACATCTTCAATAAAATTTGTAATAGAGTATGGAAATGGTTACAATACCATGTAATCTTTTATAAACGGATTCCCCTTTTAAATATGGAAACATTTGAAAGAGAAATTACAGAAAATTTGTTATACGAGTAAATATTGCTTCAAGTATTTCCAAAATTCTTAGTAGTCAGCTATTTGTTCAGCGAGAAAGTATAATTTTAAGAAAATATATGGTGTTCGCCTTGTAAAAAGTGTAATATATTTGTTCTTTAATTGTTTTTCTGTAGCAAAACTGGCGATTTTAGAAAAAAAAATTAAATAAATAAATTTAAAAAAAAAAAATTCAATACAAAATTAAAATAAATAATAATGAAGTCTTGTAATATATAGAAATCGAATATCATATTACTGAAAAATATTGTGGAAATATTGAATTACAGTTTTTAAAATGCGAACATCATAACCTTTCTAAAAATCATACATTGTCGCCCAACATACTAATAATTATAGAAAATGTTGCAAATATTCTAATAGATGTTAAATGTTCATTTGAATTCAAAATCTTCAATTAATTTCATTATTTTCTGTAATAAATACAAGGAAGATTTATTTTTGTTATTTAAAAAATAAATTAGAATATTAATACTTATTATTATTTTATTATATCTACCTACTTTATTAAATTTGAAAGAAACAAATATTCTTTTCTAATTTTGTACATAAAATATTTATTAGTATTCTTTTTTATTTGATTAATTAATTTTTTTTTTAATGTCAATTTGAATTGCAAACATTATTGTGCAATTAATTTTATTTTAAAATGTAAGTATTACTTTCACTATTATTTTAAAAATTTTATGCAAAATAGTTTTAAAATTCTTTAAATATGTAACTACATCGAATTCTGATATAGTTAGAGATAGCATCTTTTGAGTAACGCTTCAGTGGGGATTGGAATATTCGAATTAGTATTTTTTTAGACACTTTTTACTGCGTTAAATAGATCTTAATACGTGACGTACAAAATTTACTAAAGCGTTACGAAATCTGATCTACTTAGTAACACCGTTCGGGAAGAAATGTGCCACTAAGAGATAGTTCCTTTTGAGTAACGCTTTAGTGCGGATTTGAAGATTCGAATTTCATTATACGCGTTTTACGTGACATTCAATACAACTAAAGGGTTACTCAAAAGGAACTATCGCTTAGTGGCACCGTTCTTATCGAACGGCGTTACTAAGTAGATCAGAATTCGATAGTAAATGCGACACATATAAACTTCCCGGTGTTTCGATATAGTTACGCTTTCGATATAAAATGTTTGCAGGGAATAATTATTAGTTGTTGCTATTTTTTGTGTATGCAGTCAGTTTGTATATACATACAAAAATATATTTAAGCAAGCTTTTCTTGTGTAACAAAAGTATGTATTATTTTTATAAATATAAATATGAAAATATTAAGGTACACTATTTCTTTTTATTTGTTGGTAAAGTGGTGAATGGTATAAAAGATTCGGCATAGCCGAATATAGCGCTTTAACTTTGTTTCTTAAAATATTATCACTTAATTGCAATTGTATTTTAGGTTTTCAAATGTAGATAATAAGATGGCATATCATGTTTGGTGGAATATTTTTAAACACCAGTTTAAAAATATTTTGTATATTTCCAGATTAAAGCAAACATTTTAATAAGAGATAATTCCAATATGTTTATATATTTATGAAATATAGATTTTGTGAAAGGTGTAAAAGATTCGGCCGTTAAGTATAACACTTCTACTTGTTTTTTTTTTTAATTTCTTTACTGTGTTTTATTAAATTATTTATTTTTTATTAATATTGAAAAATTAATTAATATTGAAAACTTGAATAATTGACAACCCACACGCAGAGAAAAATATAGTTGTAGTGACCATAATCTATGAGCAAGATGTTATGATTGGAATATATGGTCACAGCTAAAAATGGACATGATTATGAATAATAATTGTTATGATTCCATTTCATCATATTGTGTCCGAATTTATGTTTCGTTTTTTCATGTTATGATTCAAGTTTTTCATATTTATACAATCTTACTAATTATTATCCCATTCTATCTGATCATGATTTCATTTTATTATATTATTGTATCATTCTATCATATTAATGTTCCATTTTATCATATTGTTATTCCATATTATCATTTTATTATCCCATCATATTATATTATTATTTAAACTTATTACATTATAATTACATTTCATTAAATTATTCTACCTTATAATATATTAAAACAAAACCACATTAATTAAAAATTAATTGACTCCATTAAATTTGTTTTAAAATAATAGATAATAAACAAATTATTAACCATAAAATATTATTTACATATTATTTGTTCATTGATTAATTTTATTTATTTGTGTCATCATATATTGTCCAAGATAATACAAAATATTTTTGTATTAACTAAAACCTTTAATAGTAGTTAATCAATATCTTATATTACTAAAATCACATCAAATATAACGAAACCTTGCCTACTTATATTAATTCAGGTATAATCTAAATAAGTATTATAATGAAGGTGGAAAACAAATGTTAAAAAATCAAATATATTCAAAAACAAACAAGTTATGAATTTTTCATCCATATTTGTAAAAAGCATATTTATTTATAACATTTTATTTTTATGGGAATAATAATATTAATATGGTTTGGAAACAAGATATGGTTTAAGAACAAGGAAAAGGATTTATAATATATAATAGTTATAGAAATGATGATATTTTTTCATATTAATTAAATTTTGTTACTGGTAAAAATATTCAAAAACATAAAATTTTTGTAGTCAACTGCATAAAAATTTTTATTGAATGTAAACATTGATTGATAAAACCGAAACAAAAACATTGTTATCATGAACACAATATTATTAAAATTAATTAAAATTACCAATAAGAATTTCGTTGTGGTGACAATGCTGTAACCATATTTTTTTCTATGCGTGCCACAATTTACAAAAAATTCCCTTTTTCGAAATCTTTACAATATGTAATGTACTTTATACTTTAATGTATTCTTATTGCAAATATATTTTATTCCATATTTATATATTATATGAATATTTAAAGTTTATTGGATTGTAACGTGTCTTTTTGAAGTTGTGGGCAGTGGCAACACTAAAATTTGCAATAATTCTAATGTTGCCACTAGCCGTTCTATCTTTTATTTTTAAATTTACATTATCTTAAAAAGACCTGATCAGAATAAAAAAAGAAAAATAATAATTATAATAAAAATAAGTTTTTAAAATTAATTAAAGATTAGCTTTTTTCTGGCCTTAATTTTGGGTCAATTAGCATTTTTTGACCTTTTTTATATCCTACACCACCATAGGTGGTTGGGATATTATGCGTTTGTTCTGATGTTTGTAACGCATATAAAAAATCATCCAACACCCACCTTAAAGTATACCAATCGACTCAGAATAACTTTTTGAGTCGATGTAACGATGACCGTCCATCCGTCTGGCTGTCCATGTGAACCTTGCGTACAAAGTACAGGTCGCAATTTTGAAGATAATTCAATGAAATTTGGCACGTAGGACTTTCATGACACAAGGACGAAGTATTATATATATATAGTATTATATAGCTATCATATAAAACCCTCTTCTGAAAATCACATACACATGTTAGTATCAAGTTTATATTCGACACAAATAAGTTTTATATAAGTAGAAATCACAGTGATAAATTTTATGATGATCGCTCCATAATTTACCATAGCTCCCAAATAAGCCCACTTTCGGGAATCACCCCAAAGTAATATTATGTATTCGTATATTTTATTTTACACTTTGTAAAAGTATCGGTCCACAATTGTCCATATGTCTAATATAAGACCCCTCTAAGAATTTTGATAGACATACGCAATCGTATGGGGTATCATATGGTCGGGCTTGACCGACTATATCTTTCCGACTTGCTAAAGTGTAATTTAGCCTCTTTTTTTCTCATTTCCTGGCAACACTGGTTGTGGGTAACACATTTACATCTACTTTATTTAAGGTTTTATTATGACCCCAGCAAAAAAGGAATTAAAATAGAACTGGAAAATTCATGATTCTAATATTGTGTTTTTATTGGAAGGAAGTACTTAGTGCTGAAAAAAGTTCTATTTTTACCCATGATTGTCTTTGGTAGGATGTTTTTCTTTTATGTTTCTTGTTCATTGTTTTTTAAGGACTTCTCTTAAAACTATGTTTATAAATTTTTTAGTTTTTTTCTGCTTTAGCCTTATTAAAAGATAACGAAAAATATCTTAAAATTTGGGAAATTTTAATTTTCTTAGAAATTCTTAACTTTTTTTTTTGCTAAAAATACTTTTTCCACTTTCTTGGAAGCAATTGTTAATAACTTTCAAAAAAGCACTAAATATGCACTTAGTTCTACTTTTGAAGTGGTGACAATGTTTTCTTTTGGAAGCACTTGAACTTTTTTTTTGTGGGGGACTTTATTAAATTCATTTTACTAACTTACAAAAATATTGCACAAATTGTGATCTCCATATAATGTAAAAACTATACGATATATAATTTTTTTTTATTTTTCTAATATTTATGCAATAAACTTCAACTGCCAAACTAAAAGTAAAATACGTGGTGAAAATTTCATATTTCAATAAATTAAATTACGAGCACCAAGATATAAATATGTTATATTTAAAGTATATAAACTAATCGACATTATCAAAATAATATATGTATGTACTTATGTAGTAAAAAGCATTTTGTACGTGATTACGAAAACTTTAAATTACAACAAATACCATCACACAGTGTGCGATCCAAAAAATTAAATGGAAATTATTATGCAGTTTAGAGCGGCTGGTCCGATTTTAATGAAATTTTACATAGTAATATTAGAGTTTGGTGACGAGTTAAAGTTTTGAGCTTGGACCATATGGACCTATCGGGGGTGGATCCACGGTGTCCCAAAGTTGAACACCTCGGAAATGAACCTTGTTTAAAAACGATCCTTATTCGTTATATTTGAAGCAACTTGAAATATTTTTATATGAGATAATTCTACTTGTCGAGATCTACAAAAAATATCCTCGTGTGCGCATATCTTATCACTTTTAATTTACGATGTATTAGGCTTCAAAAAAAAAAAAAAAAAAAACTTTTACTTTTAACATACCTTGATGAAGTTTTTTCGTTATAGCGCGGCCAACTTTCACCCGATTTTTTTTATTCTTTTTATTTTGTTACAAAGAAATAGCAAAATAGTGTAAAGAGAGAATTTTGAAAAAAATATTTACAGAGTCAAAAGATATATCAAAAATAGTAAAAAAAAGATTTTTGGAAGTTTTTGAAATATTTTTGAGAATTACGGGATTTCTATTGACAAATCTGAAAAAGTGAATAACACTTGAAATTAAGAATCAAAATGTATACAGTGAAAATTTCATTCAAAATCAAGCCTTTTGCGGTATCATATTGTAAATATTTTTATACATATTTGAAAAAAGATCAAATTTCCTACACATCGGTGTACAACAAAACAAGCCTATATTGCCATTAGTGTGTGTACAATTAAAGAATTCAAAATTAATAATTTGAAGTAATTTGGTTAATTTTGTTTCATTTTTATATGATTGGTAATATTGTTCCTAATAATGACGTAATCAGAAATATTTTAATAAAGCTGCTAAATTCATATATATATATATAAATTTTTATAATACGAAAATTTATTGAAGACTTTTTGCAAAAAATAATGAAAAGTTATTGATTTGAGATTTTATGCATTTTATTCATTTATAGTTATGAAATAAAATGCTTGTTAGTGGATATATTTGAATGAAATTTTACGCTGTAGATTTTTTGATGCCTAATTTCAGGTGTTATTTACTTTTTTTAGATTTGTCAACACAAACCTCTCAACTCCAAAAAAAAAAAAAACTTAAAAATTTCCAAAAATGATTTTTTACTTTTTTGCTATATCTTTCCAACCGATATCGGGGATACAAAATTAGAAACGTATTAGGTGTTATAAAAAAATATTGACATTTCTTGATTCCAGCTTTGCAATTTGAGAAAGTAAGGTGAAAACTAGGAAATTTGTTATAAAATTACATATCGCAGGAATTCATTTTTTTTTAATTTTTTCCTTCATAATATTTTTTATTTAATTATCTTTCAGTATTGTTTTTTTAGATTTCGACCAATAGAATCCTCTCATATAAAAATCATTCAAATCAATTCAGATGTAAGGAATCAGGATCATTTTGAAAAATTTTCATACCCAAGATGTCCAACTTTAGGACCCCGTGGATCTGTTACGGTAAGTCTATATGGCTTCAGCTCTGCTATTAATATGTGAAATTACATTGACATCGGACCAGCCGTTCGAAAATTGCATAATTATTTCCATTTCATTTTTCGGATCGCACACTGTGCATCAGTATTATAGTAATAAAATCGATCGATAAATAATCAAAAGATTTTGAAAATAATTTAAATTCTTAAAGGTTTTATTAGTATGTAGCGTATTTGAAACGATTGACACATTTTTCCGTAGCGCCATGTTTATGGATTTTTTTAACTTTCTTTACTAAAAAATAAAATAAAAAATAAAAAACACACCTTCATATTTATTTGTAGAAATATCTTCACTTACCTTCGTCTCTTCCATCATTGGCTTTAAATTAAAAGTTTTTTTGTTGTTATCTAAATAAGGTTTGATTTTTTGTTTTTTTAATTGCATAAATTGTGTGCTTTTGTGATTTTATTGGCATTTATCTGCATTTTAATGCCAAATCGATTTTGTAATAATGATAAGGAAGACAAAAAAAGAAAATCTATGTACATACGAGTATGTATGTGAAATTTTCCTCTGATGTTTTTTTTTTTTTGTATGTTTGTGTATGCAAGTACTATATGTTGTATAAGTAATTTTAATTGATTTACAAGTAACCTGCTTTTCAGTGTCATTTTAATTACTTGTTGATTTTATTAATCAATTATCGTTTTGATAAGCTAAGCGCCTGCAGAAATGGTAATTTATTTTTTTTAATATAAGCAATTAATTTTAAGTATTATAGTTTAAAACGAATAATAAAATGTAGTACTATTTTTTTATTTTTTCGAAGAAATGTTACATATTGTGTTTTGATGTGATTTTTAACTTTAAAAGTTCAAGATTAAGTGTTGATTTGGAAATAATTGCAATCTTATTCATAATAATTTTTTTTTTTTTTTAATTTATCAAAGCTTTGTAGAAACATTTTTTCATAAACATTTTAATAATAAAAAGTTTATACATTTAAAAATTTTATTACGAATAAAATTCTAAAAACTTTCTTTTTAAAATCGTGTGAAATTTTATATTATAATCGCTATAATTAGAATTTATAATGAACGCTGTATTGTAGTAATTGCTTCCATTTTTCCATAATGCAATAAAATCTTAGGACTAAATTTAAACATTTTTGCACTACCAAAATTGCCACAATAAAGCATTAAATTTTTATCCACACGCATAAAAAGACCACTTTTAAATATGGTTGTCGACAACTTTTCAATATGATTAAAATTATTCTATAATGTCATGATCACTATATAGTCATAATATCGTTGCTACAACCATATTATGTTTGAATGGGGATCCATCTTACGTTTGCGTAATCATAATATGGTCATTTATTTTTATATTAATGTGGCTTACCATTTTTTAATAGTAAGAGGTCAAAATAAAAATATATTTTTGCTGAAATTTTTTTTTTTATTATTAAAAGGGTATATAATTAATTCATAAATACACAAAATGGTATTCGGAAATGGTCTCAGGTTAAAGAGTCATGAATTTTCAAAGGCTAGTGCAAAGCAGTGCCAAGGGCTATTTTCATAGTAATAATACTGGTGGATTCTCCGACGTGTTTTTTACCTAAGTTTTTGCTACCGTACGTAAATTCCTAAGCTATAGTCCTTTAATGCCCTTCAAAGCTCATTTCTTTATATTGTAAAAAAATTATGGAAACATTTTTTGTTAAAAATTAATAAAATAAGAAAATTGATTGTTTTGTTAACTTCTGATGATTTCATATCAAAAAAAAAAAAAAAAAAGGAAAAACAAAATTGCGATCACAATTTGTTATATTTTTATATTAATATATAGTCAATTTTTAAAATGTCGAGTACTATTGTTTACATAAAATTTTAAAAATAAATGGCAAATCCAATATGGCCTTGATCTGAAAACAATTTTTTGATTAAAATAAAAATATTTTCATATTGTATTAAATTATTTATACGTATTAATTTAAAAACATTAAAAAAATTTACTTAATTTTTTTTAATTTACCGTAAGTTCATTTTAAGAACTTCACAAATATATAAAACATATACAATGTTGCAAATTTACCCCCCTAAAATTAAGGATTGATATGATATAAACTAATCTCCGAAATATTTCGGTTCAGTTATTTCGTTCCTGTGAGCCATTTTTAAAATACCTCCAAAAATATGGTTTGTACTCAACTTTTAAGTTTTTATCAGAAAAAAATAATAATAATGCAATATGCAATAGACGCATATCGACTAAAACGTAATCAGCTAAAAGTTTTTTAAAATTAGTTTTCATTCTCGTGAAACGAAGATTTTAGTAACATTTTCTGCGAATTTTTTTAAATACTATTTTATTAAAGTTTGAATAGATTTCAGCGCATCATTGGAATGGTTTTATTCAGTACTATTGATATGTGTGTTCTTTTAACCCTTTAGTAAAAAAGTAATATTTTGTGATCATCGGTTGAGTAAATTTTTATGGCAAATAAATGGTTATTAAATAAAATAAATGTCACAAGAAGTCTAAACTTGTCAAAAAACTATAAATTCAAAGTCTTTCTTTAATTCGATTATGACTTCAGTTTTAAAAGAATTAATTATATTTTTCATAAATTCCTTGATGTATAAGTATAGTAAATACTTCCATACAACGTACCTGCAAAAATTGCTGATTTATGCTTTTGGGAACCTAATATATAAAATTGCTTTTAAAAGATTAATTGTCTGTAATTTTTCAATAGAATCAGAATAGACCTTTCCAGTAGTACAATTATATGTCTTAATAATAAAAATATGACAAAAAATTTTAATAAAATATGACAAATTGATTTTGGATAATTAAATTTATAAATTTGAAAAAGTATATTTTTGAAAATTGTTTTTTTTTTCATATTGATACTTTTCTTGATGAAGATAATTTTAGTAGGAACTTTTTAGAAATTATAATTTTGAAAAATAATAATTAGAGTTTTTTAAAAGTTTGTTGAGTTTTTTAAATTATATATGCTATTTTTGAAATTTGTTACTTTTATGGAAAAGTGGTAATCTTTTTTTTTTTTTTTTTTTAATAATTAGTGTATGATTATTTAGTTTATTTTTTAAATTCATATTTTTTTAAATTTGTACTTTTTTGAAATTTTTATTACATCCTTAAAAATTTTATATATTGCTTAATTTATTTTTTTAAATTGCAGTTTTTTTTTGATAACGGGTAATTTAAATTAGTACTTTCTTATCAAATTAGTTTTTTGTACTTTTTTTGAAATTGGTACTTTTTTTAAAAATTGGTATTTTGCCAGTTTTCTCAATATCTCCCCAATATTGGCACTTTTTCAAAAATTCTCCTTTTTAAGATTGATAGTTATTTTTATTTGAAAATTGGTAATTTTCATAAAATTTGTTTTTATTTTTTTATTAAAAATTAGTAAGTTTTTAATTAGTACTTTCGTTTAAATTGTTATAGTTTTTAATTAAATTGTGCTCAACTTTTTTTGTAATCAGTACATTTTTGGAAGTTTCTCTTGAATATTTGTACTCTTTTTTAAAAATAGATACTTTTCTTTTTTTTAATTCCTAAATATTGGTATAGTTTCTTAAATAATGATCCCTGAAAAGTATATAATTTAAAAAAGTGGTTATACTTTTTCTGAAAAATTTCTATAGTACCTATTTTTTAAAATTTTTTATTGATGATATTTTTTTATGTAAATTTTTTATTTTTTTTTTGTTTTTGAATATTTGTAGTATCTCTTAAATTTAAAATATGCACTTTTCTTTGTTTTTCATTAATTTCCTAAAAATTGGTACTGTTTCTTAAATAATGTTACCTAAAAAATTAGTACTTTAAAAAAGTGGTACTTTTTTTATTATTATTTATTTATCTATCATCATTAACAAGTTAAAAATATAAAAAATCTTTATATATTTACAGTGTTTGAGGTATTACTAAATAGTATTGCAGCAAATTAAAAAGTTTTGTTAAATAATGATATATACATTTATAATTAAATTATTTACAAATTAAGGGAAAAAGATAGAAAAAACCTTATTTTTTAAAAAAAAGAAATGTAAAAGAAATTCTTATGATAGCCCTTTTGTCATCTTTAGAGTTAAAGATGGAAAAGAGCTAGCTATGTAAATTTCTTATTAAAATGTAGTTTGAATATCTGTTACGATCTTGTTGTCCATATTTGGCATCCATAGGTCATTATCGGTCTAATACACATTTTATAAAGTAATATTTTGTTTTTGTGATTTAAAGTTGATTTACGATTTAATAACGGAAATAGAGCTCTGCCACATTTAATTGCTTTTGTACAGGTTTGTAAAATATGCTGTTTAAAGGTCAACTTTTTATCAAGTGTAATCCCCAAGTACTTAACAGAATCTAGAAAAGGTATTTCAGTTCCTTGAATTGAAAGCGTTCTACTGGGTATTCGTTTTGGCGATTTATTAAAAGGGAATATGATTGCTTGAGTTTTTAACTCGTTGATTTTAATTTTCCATTTCAAGAAGAATTTCTTAGTTTGTAATAAAGATTTTTCCAAATTTTTAACGATTGCATTTGAGACTTTACCAGTTGTCATCTGCATACAACGCTGACGTATGGTTTTTTAATAATTTTAAATCAGCTATGTATATTGAATATAAAGTTGGTGACAATATGGATCCCTGTGCGGTACTTTTCTAAATAGATAGTACAGTACTTTCTTGAAAAATGTATCTTTTTTATTAATTGATGCATTTTTTGGGTAAATTTGTACATTTGCTTGAGTATTTGTACTTTTTTTTAAATAAATTCTTAGTTTGTTTTTTTTTTTTTGGAAATTTCTTAAATAATTATACCTAAAAAAGTGGGTACTATAAAAAGTTTTCTAAATAACTCGTACTTTGTCTGAAAAATTGCTTCTAATGTAATATTACTTAGTATTTTTTTGAAACCAACTATATTTTTTAGTTGGTACTTGTTCTTGAATTTTTAATCTTTAAGTTAAATTTTTAAAAAATTAAAATAGCATTAATTTTTAAAGAATTCTACTTTTCAAAAAAAAAAACATTTTTTAAAAAAGTACCATTTAAATAATAATAAATAATATTTTTTAAATTTTACTTTTCTGAAAAATGTTTTTTTTGAAAAGTGGAATTTTTTAAAAAATAATGTTTTTTTTTAATTTTGTAAAAAAAAATAAATTTTTAAATATAATGTTTTCGGTCTTTTGGTGCAAATTTGGTTCCTTTACGAAAACTTACTTTTTTGATGAAAATTTTTTTTTTTGAAAAAATTTGTTTTTGTTAAAAACTCTATTTCTTCGAATTTTGTAAAAGCCCGTTTCATTATGAAAATTAGTGTTTTTATTGAAAATACTCTTTTTTCGTTAAAAATGTATTTCCTTTGTGAAATTTAATTTTTTTTTATCGAAAAAAGTTTTTTGGGAAAAATTTTGTTATTTATTGAATTTTTGGTTCATTAATAAAGATCGTTTTTTGGTGAAATACAATATAGAAAATATTTTTGACAGTCTATATCCTTTTTAGGATTAAGAAAGTAAACGTCTTAAAATAATCTTTTGTTATTTGCTTAGAAATGGTAGACATTTATGGACCAATTATTATTACCAAAATTTACCCCATATATTGACATATCAAACCCTTAGTTATCTGAGGATTTCGACTAATCTATTTCAACATACATTGTTATTCTCTGAATTCTAAATCCATAAGGTTTCACATGAATATTGAGGAAATTACAAGACGAAGTAACACCTTTAGTAGAGGATATACAGATTATGTTTTCTAGGACTCAAATTACTTTGCTTAAAAGAGGTACTGTAGGGTGCATATAAACAAAACATTTAACTTATAAAAAAAAACTATGTACAAATCTGTTGATGATATTTGTCTTATGCCCAACAAGGAAATGATATTTTGTAGACAATACTACAATGTCAAGATAGACCTACAATTAATAGTAGCAAAAATCATGTTACTAGTAAGTTGATTTTTTCAAAACTTTTTTTTCGAAATTCAAGTTAATACCAAATAAACTCACATGACGGAAAAGAAGTAGAAGAAGAGAATATTTTATTTGTTAGTGGATTAAATTTTTGTATGATTTGAAAGAAAAAAACTTACCATACGAGTAAAAAACAACTAACTGCCAAATACGAGTAACTAAATAACATTACAAGTTGTACGGCTGTTAAATGTCAGTTGCGTTCAAAACGTTCAAATGCGCGGTTGTGTTTTTATCGGTTTCTAACGTATGTTTTTAAAATAACGAATTATAAAAAGGTAGATACCAAAGAAAAAAGGATAAAAAAAAATAAGTTTTAAGTTTTTAAATAAAAGAAAATTCTTAAAATATCTTAAATCATATAAAAAAGAAAATAAAAGTAAATTTTATCAACATAAAAATTTCATGTGAAAAAAAAAAAATTAAAAAATCAACAGAAATTGGTTTAATTTGCGTTAAGTAAAAAGTGAAATCTTTTTTTTTGGTTTATTGTAAAAAAAATTTATTTTGCTTAAAGAAAATTCTTAAAGAAATTTGAATTTTCGTTTAATATTTGATATGCATTTGAACTTGTTTTGTTCACAGTTGCGGTTTTGCCAAAAGAAAAAAAAAAAAAATCATCATTATCAGGTTTATAGCAAATTAGGACGTTTAGTTAAGGAATTGAATTTATTGAGTGTATGTATGTGAGAGTGTAAGTGTTTACATGTGTAAAGGCGTTGAGAGGATTTATTGTTAAACTATTGTTGTTCAATGTGAAGTTCCTGACACTAATAAATCTTTAAAAGAAGTCAGCTAATTTAAAATGCAAGTTGTTTGTAATAAACAAAATAAGAAAAAAGTTTTTTAGTTATCATGATTAAGATTTAAATGTATTACAATTTTATTTACTTTCATTTTAAATATTATTAGAGGATTTTATATAGATGGTTGAATGTTTAGTTTTATATTTATGTTTGAATGCTTGTTGCTCAAGTCTTTCATTCATTCATTCTAATGTGCTTAAATCAAGTTTGTTTCTTAGGTTTTTTTATTTACGTATTTTAGCTCATAATCCTGTTTATTGTAATGTAATTGTTTTGTTAAATGATAAAAAATGGAAATTGTAATTTATAACATTTAAAACTTTGTATATGATTTGTTGGAAAAGTTATATAGATTTGAGTATTTTTTAAATATTATTATAACAACAAAGTTTTAAAATGCAAATCAAATCAATTTAAAAAGTTGTTCTGTGTATTCGTTAGATTCCACCTAAAATGTTAAAAGCAAATTTTAAGCTATTAAAAACATGAGCTAAGGCTTCAAATAATATTGTAATAATGTAGGGTATAACTAATTTGTTATTTCTTATGTAATACATATATTCCGTCATTATCAAAAAATTTTAACCTGCCTGAAATTGACTTTAATCCTTTACCACAAATCTGGTAATACTACTCGTATTTTAAACAAAAGGGTTACAGATCTTAATATTTTAGCACCATAGGTTTCATTTTTAATCATGATTGTTTTTCAAAGTTCAAATACTTAGAAAAAGGGCTTAAAATTACTTAACTTTTTTTTTATTCTTCTACTCTTTTTGTTCGCGCGTTTATATTTTTGATTTCATTTTATCTTATATAAACTAATCGGTCTTTCCGGACAAATTCTACACCTTATTTGTTACTGTTCATGCTTTCAACAGTTATATAAATGGTAATCGAATTTTGATGACAAAATTTTTTGGGCGGGGTTGTGTGCCCCTTGACGGAATATAAATTATTTAACGGGGATTGATACTTGTTGTAATTATGCGTATTTTGCGCTATATATCATTGATGTGCCCCAAATAGTCAATGCAGTATATAGTATCAGAGTTTGAAAAACAAGATCGGTAATTTAAGAAAGTAAGTTTTTCGCGAGGCGCATTCACAGTGTTATATGAAATATCATGGATTACTGCGTGAACTTAGTTTTTTGTTATTTTACATAATAAAATCAAAGGAGCATTGAAAATAATTTTAATACAAAAATTGTATGGACTTTTTGAATTACGCAAAAATTGCACTTTTTGTTTTTGTATTTTTATATAGCAAATTGCAATTATACATATATAGATGTAAGAACGATGATAAATATAATTGATTGGGACCATAAATGTAAGTCAAATGTCGTTTATGGTTGAAAACGGGACACTTGTATCAAAACACATTTTTCTAAGGCACATCGTATGGACAGTAGGAGTAAATATAATTGGTATAATTAGTAGATGTTTGTAATGCTTAATGGAAATGTAGATGCACATTAAAAATTTTTGAAAGTTACAAATTTTGTGGATAAAAAATAATCACAATATATTTAATAGCATTTCTATATAAGTTACTTCTTCATATATATATTTTCGTATAATATATGAAGAAGTAACTTAGATGCGAATGCAATTTTTTGCAAAATTTTTTAAAAACCGCAATTCTTATCATAAAGAAAATTTTTAAAATTTAGCTAGAAAGTCCTAAAACATGTTACACTGATTCCATCCAACTTTGAAGATATATAATATATAGAATTATACATAAACTTATAGTTTGTAAACGTTTTTATAAAAGGTGGTCCGAAGTGTTTTTTTATTTTTGAAACGCTATAAAATGACTAGTTTTTTCGCTATAGAAAAAATAATTGCACCCAATTAAAGGTGATTAACTGTAGTTTTGGTCCAAGTAAAAATTAGCGTTGAGTTTTTATACACTTTGGAATAATTTTCCATTTTATCTCATAACACTAGTTTTTATTATTCATTCAGTATTTAGTTAAGTTCAAAATGTTTGTAATTATAATATTTTTAAGTATCGGAGATTTACTAAACCCTGATTTATGTGGAGTATAAAATGTCTTTAACTAGTTAATTTATAGCGAAAATATTTTAACAACAATTTTAGTTATTTCTTGCTATCTTAATTGGTGCAAATTGAAAGTGATATTTCTAAATAGCATCATTAAAAAATTAATCGCAACATACCAGCAAATAACGAACAGAAAGAATACTAGCTTTTTAAGTAATTAAAACAAAATATGTCTAAATATATCTTGGGACTTGAGCTGCTCTAAACAAAAAAAAAAAAAAAAAAAAAAAAAACGGACTATCATACTCAGAATAATTTCTGTACATTAGGTTTTACAATAATGCTCAATTATGTTCAATGTTAAAAGGCATTCAGATGATTATTTATTACCATACAAATGTATACAGTTTTTAAGATAATTTACTCTTATGTTTTAAAAATATTTAGCAATTCTTAATTTCCTAACATTATTGGTGAAAAAATATAAGAAATTCTACATAAATTCGATAAACTTGAATAAGCAACTAGTCAAATATACAATTAGTTATTTTTTCCATTTATTAGTCAAAATTTATTGCAAATTTAAAATATATAATTCTTTCTCTCAAATAATGTATTCAAAAAACCGGTTTTCAAATTGTTCGAAAAAATGCTTTAAAAAAAACGGGTTTCGAACACAGTTTTACTTAAAAAACCGTTTAACCGGTTTTTACTAAAAATATTTTTAAAATATTTATTATTTTTACTAAAGAAAGTACAATTATTATGCTCAGAATTTGCATTTTTTGAACTATTTATTTTGGGTGAGAGAACAAATGTCAAAACTAAAATTGACTACCTAGATTTTGTTAATAAAAGTTAGTTGATTTCAACTAAAAAATATAAAAATCTCGGTTTACAGTACGTCTGGTGTTACTCAAATCATAAATTAGAATTTTTTTAAACACTAAACTCAAAGCTTTATCAGATAATAATGTAATTGAGAAATACGTTTGAATAATTTAGGACCTGGTTTGGTACAAGAGAATTGTTTACAAATTTGTAAGAAAATTATTCAAAAACCACTTGAAAAAATTGTAATTTTCTACAAATTTTATTTTATAAATCGAGCCTTAAATAAGGTTCCCTGTACAAATGTTAAAAATGGGAATAATTTGTTGCTATAGTAAAAAAATAAAAACCGGAAAGGAACAGGCCTGTCGAATAATTGCAAAAATTATTCGAAACCGGTTGGGTTTTTAAAAAGCAAAAGCCGGTTAACCGGTTTCCGATTTCGTTTTCTGACTCTGACCCATATAATATTTTACACAAATATTATTTGGTCTTATATTCCCAGCAAAAACTTTTTGGTTTTCGGTAATAACAACTACTTATTAAAGTAGTTTCTTGGTAATGAGGCGTATTACATTAATAAGTACTCAATAGTATAATAGCACAGAAATACTGCAATCACGTGGATGAGTTGGCTAGAGCGCCGGATTAACAACCAGAGGGTTGTTGGTTCAACCCCATTCTGAAGCTGTTAGTTTTTTATAATAAAATGTCTAAAAAGATAATTTAAACTAAAGAGAGTTTTTGTCGCTCAGGATGCTATATGCGAGATGGTGTACTGAGTAAGGCGTTAGTCATTAAAAATGAATGGTTAGTGTGTGTCCAAGTTCGAGTCTTACTGACGGCAAATTTTTTTTGTTTTTTTTTTTATTTTTGTTTTCGTTTAGGTACATATTTTTGAGTACACCTAGGGTCAAAAAATAACTACGTGAATTTGTGGACAACTCGAACAAAAATAAGTAGTTATTCAGACAAAAAATAAGTAGTTTATTTTTGTTTCCAATTATACCTGCTAGCTTACCAGGAAAGAAAAGTTTTTGCTGGGTTAGTTAGGCTGTGAAAGGATTATGAAAATATATTTATTAGTTTCTGAGATATTGCATTGTCATTGCGGACTGATTCTACATACATTCGAGTCACTACAAATGGATTTTAATGTGCCATAAAAAGAAAAAATAATTTTTTTAGGTCTAAAATTAAAAAACTTTATATAACAATGTTTATTCATATGTTTGTGAAAAATATTCTCACTTCGGAACCCAAATCAAATTGAAATTCAGCAAGTTTGGTTATTGTTTTCTTAAGCAGTTTGCTATTGAAAATCACCTAAATTGCTTCAGTATAATATAAGTTATACGACAAAATTGGGCTAACCTCTGAAGAATTATGATTTTTTACAGTAAATCGTTAGAAAATTTTCTAAAGCAATTAAATTTGGTTTAAAAGAATTTATTATGTAAATTAACTATATTTTATATGAAAAAAAGTGCATGTTTCAATTTATGGTATGTGATGGTACGTGATGTAACCATATCGTAGCTTATACAGCAACTGGTCCTTAATTTAACTGAAAGCAGAGAAAGAGGGCTGACTATTAGTAATCGTAATAAGACCATAATTGTACCATTTATGAGACGATTAAGTCTGTTGCTCATAAGCTAACCATAAATGGCTCAACTATTAAGATCTGAAATGAAGTAAAATATCTTATGGTCATTTTTCATAAGGAACAGATAAATTTCCAATGTTACCAATAAGGCAATTAGGTCACTTTATGCTTGGATTTTTGGTAAAACGAGGGGTTTTAATACCCATCAAGGGTCTTTTATTACAATAATTAGATCAACATGCTTTAGCATTGGCTTAGCGTGGTAGTCTAAAAGGGAGCAGGCCAATACCCGAGCCTTATTAGACAAGGTTTATCGCCATACTTGTGTTCCAATTAGAAACCCAATAAAGATACTTCCCACCACTGTTGCCAGATAATTATAGTATAAAATCGTCAAAATCGGCATAATATTTTTGAAATCATCAAAAAATTGGAAAAATTAATTATTATTAAGTTTTCAAACTCTTTTTTTATTAAATAAACTTTTAGCATTGTTTTATATTATATAAAATTTGAAAAATAAAATTAAGATTACCGACCCAATTAAAATGAAAATATTTTCTTTTTTTAACGTTAATAATGGCTTTTCCGCGTAACTCAAATTTTGTTCAGGTACATCAATAAAAAATGAAAATTTCATTAATCATCTCAAAATTTTAATGAATAAGGTCATATTATATATCATTCAAAAGGTATTTGAAATTTTAAACAGTATTGATATAATTTAAATCACATATGTATTAATAAGGATATTCAGAAAAATATATCAAAACTATAGAGATCTATAACTCGTAAACTGAGAGAGAGAGAGAGAGAGCGGCTAAAATTTTTTACATTTCCTTAATCAAAATTGAAAGTACAACTGCATCATCGTATAAAAATATTGACTTCAATTTTTGGTTTATAATTAAGAATTAAGTCAACTAGACAACAGAATTTGAACAAATTCGCGTCCATAGTTCTTCTGATTTTTGAAATTAAAATAAAATTTTTTTAAAAATTTGATTTTTGGAGAATCTATAAATATTTTAAAAGTAATAATATCTTTGTTAGTTAAGTAATCCTAACTAAATTTTCGGTAAATGACGAAGTGTAAAAAAATTAAGATTTTAATTAAAAGAATCCTGCAATTTCTAAAAAAGTGGCGAAAATAGCAAAAAAGGGATTATTTTTGAATTTTTCCCATAAAGTCCACATTTCTCGCAGGTCTCGAAAAAGCCATTGGCAAACTCTTTAGAACACATTGGAGTTTCCGAAACTGCATTCCGTTTGTAGATTCATGCTTTGAGATTTTATAAAATATAGGCTAAAATGAAGGATCTGTACTTAGCGCTGTTGGGTAATTGGATTCTTTTTTAATTCTAAAATCATCTCTTTCCTAAAAGTATAAAACCGTTATATGTTCTTAAGAAAAAATTTATATTAGAAAAAAAGTGTGTAAACTCTTTCGGCAAGAAAAAAACACTAATTTTTGCAATTTTCAAATTCAAAATTGTTTATTTTTGGCCTCGGTAAAAATATAGACTTTAGGTTTCATTGAGTCGATAGACAATTTCGTCCTTTAACTAATAGGATAACAATTTTGCAAAGGTATTATTAGGGTACCCATTCGATTAACCGTCTATCGGTTATCCGATTAATTTTATTCGATGAACTGTTCGAATAATTTAAAACTATCTGTTTTCGAAAAACAATTAAATCGAATAATTTGTGTCGAACAAACAGCATCGTTGAGATTCTGTTGTTATTTCTTCAAATACTTGTTATTGAAAACAATTCAATTTTAAATAAATGAAGAATATTTAATTAAAAAAAAATATGTATGTAGGTTTATATAAGAATTAAAACTAATTTTCTTGCGCTGATAAGAAAGAATTTGGATGTTCATTGTAATGAAATCTGTATGAAATCTTGAACATAACTTCCTTCTTAGTGAATAGGTTAAAAAAAGTGAAGATCTTCCAATGACAAGCTCATATTATATTCATTGAAAATGATCCGAATTTGCTCTACTTCTAGATCGCAGTTTCAGGATCTTATTGAATTTTTTTGTTGTGGTAGAATATTCAATAAAATACGACATGAAAAGATTATAATATTATATATAGTTTTGAGTAAGATAAATTCCAAGTTATATAAGTCCCCATGAAAAAATAATGAAAGTAATTCTTTACAAACAACGTCTAAATCACATCAAAAGTATCTAAATAATATTTTCAACTCTTCTAGTAGTTATTTTTAATAACCTTATAAAAATTACGGTATTAAATTAATTCTTTAAATTACTACTTTCAACACTTCATAAACATTTCTTCAGAAACACAAAAAAGTCTAACAGAGGACGCTTAAATATTTAAAAATAAAAACATTAATTTTAAATTATCTAAGATTTTATTTACTCCTTTTCTTTTTGTCTTATGTTAAATAAAAACTGAATTATAACTATTTATTCGTATCTTTAATAACAACCGTAAGAAAATCATCTTTTTAGTCTAGATTTTTTTTCACCCGAATTTGAAGTGGTATAGTTTACTAGTTGTGGTGATTTTATTACATCCTTTTACTCACTTTTTTTGCTGTGTTGTTAATATTTTAATTTTCATAAAAAAAATGTACGTAAAAATATCAATATTAATTATGACTTTTGTAACGAAAATCATTCTCACACAGAAAATAAACAGAGTTACATTAAAAAGACTGATTTTTTATATAAAGTTTAATTAGGAGAATATTTTGTAGTATTCGGTCAAAAAGTTTTTTCATACAAATGGAGAAAGAACTGTGATCTACTTTATATATTTATATGTTTTATATGTATTACTAAGACTATTTGGTTAATCGAAAAATTCGTCATTAATCGGTTATTAATCGATTATCTTATAACTTCGAATAGTTATTTGACGAGTTAACCGATTAACATTAAAATAATTGAATACCCTAGGTCTTATCAAGGGCTTTAAAAAGATGTAAAAATATTTGAAATTGGATAAGAAATAAAAATTTGGAAAGCGATTAAAATGTTCTATGTCAGAGGTACCCTATTGTGAGCCTAAATTTCTCCGCTCCTGAGCGGTATGTGAGGCCCCCTTCTAAACTTTTTTTTATGTAAATCCATCCAGCCGATTAGAAGCTACAGATTTATTTCCAAAAATTTTGATTCTTCCCCACTGTGCACAGTGCGACAAGTAAAAACTGTTAGCAATAAAATAGATGTAAAAAATATAGAACTTTTAAACTTTAAGTTTATTTAGAATATTGATTGTTGATATTTAAAATTTAAACATTTTGTACAGATTGAGGCTATAAATAGAAAGTTTAATTTAATAAAAGATATTTGGTGCTTAATCATGTTATAATAGGAATTGATTAAAAATTTATTTTCCTCGCCATTTTTCTATATTCCAGCAATTTCTTAATATAACATTCTAATATGCATGAACTTATCATAAATCTCAAAATAAATTTTGATTGATTAGACAAATTTTTTAAACTTTTTCTCTTAACAGCGAAAGTGTAAGTAATTGGAAATTCTAGAATGCTATGACCACGTTCAATTAGAATTTCTAAAATAGGAAAATTTCACCTTACAAATATACATATATGAATAAAACTGTCTTTCTCCTTTTTAGTCTAAACTAGTCTACTGCTACTTCTACTTCTTACCAAGCTTAAACCAATGTGTAATTTATTTAAAAACTAAAAAAAATCATACGCATTTCTAACTAACTTAACTAAAACCAGTCATAGATTTCCTATGCTAACATTAGGTCTAAAGTAAATTCTTGTCCACACCAAATAACAACTTCTTCATTTCTATAAAATGTCGTTTATAGAGCAGCTAGTAGTGTTGGAGTTTATGGTGTTAAAGAAAAATATATAAAATTTAACGCACTTTCTTATTCTTTGGAAAATTGTTTAAAACTATTTGTTAGTAGCTAGATAGATATAGAGATATATTGAGCTAATTTATATATTTCTCTATGAATTTAAACTCATATTCAATGTTAAATGCTGTGATGCAATATTGCAAAATGATGTCAAACATGCGGAAAACTGGTCCTAGCTAAATTATGGTAGCAGAGAAAAAAATCTTTATATGTAGTTGTTGTGTTTCTTCGTTATTATCGTCGTTATGTATGAACTGCCTGAATAGTCTATTCATGATTGGATTTGAGAGTAAAAAGGCGGACAAAATGATGAGCTTAACAAACGAGCTTGTATAAAATTGGTCGGATACTTATATTTTTACTCAAGGCGAATTCATAGAAGGTGAAGTTATGAGGACAGCTGATTTGAATTCGTCGTAAATGATAACAACCAAATATCACAGTTTGTTTACATTTTTTACTTATTTATTTACTCATTACAATACAATTACAAATTATATTCCAATCCTACGAGCGGGAGTGACGAAGATCTATGTGCTCGTTGTAGTGAAACAAACCAGAGTCTCTGGTGGGAATCGAACCCACAACCACCAGACTCACAGTGTTGCTCGCTACCAACTAGGCCATTTGTTATTTATACTTTTTTCTGTTTGTTTTCTTATTCTTACTACCTGGTATGAAGTGTTAATCGTTGGATACCCTATACATTGATGTTCTTCCCAAAAAAAATTCATGTTGTTTTTGCCTTGTTGTATTTGTTGTAGAGTTACCCACACCTTCTATGAATCGCCTTGATTTTTACTATTAAATTCTTGTTTGTTATGGCAATTGTTTTGCTTAATAGTTCATTATCTTTGTGGCTAATGCAAGTAGTCATAGTCATGTTGAAGGCGTTTAGTGGCGTATATGTGTTGTTAGAATTGTGTGTTTTGTTGGATTATGCTTAATGTAAGGAATTGATTTAGCTTTTACAATTTCTTATTAAACCCTTTTTCATAGCTTTAAGTTACGGTTTAGAAATGAAAGTTATAAAGAATTTAATGCGAATTTTAACAAATGTGGAAATAAAAAATTTCCGAAAGTTGCTATATATATTTTTTACGATTAGGTAGTAAGAAGAATCTTATAAAAAGTTTTATCCTTAGTTTTTTTGTTTTTAATAAAAACGTTGTAAAATTAGTTAGAATTAAAAATGCACATTGTTATGCCTCATTTTTCTCTGCAGACTAAATAATGTATCATTTTATATTTAGTGTAAATGTATACTTATTTTATATAAAATAAAAGGTATGTCTAGAGTAAACAGGAACGAAATAATCAATTTCCCGGGAATTACCGGTATTTCTGGGAATTTTTTAAAACTTTAGTTATAGGAAAAAAGACCATGATTTCTTATAAAAAAAATAATTTTTTTTGTTAAATAAAACAAAACATCATAAATCGCACTGAATTAAAGAAAAATGGAATAAATAAAAGTATAACTCCATTTCTAAGATTAAAAAAATTTTAAATATTTTATACAATTAGCATATGCAGAGACATGGTTACAGCATGATCACTACAAAATATTATCTTCTCATTATTAATTTTCTTGAACTTTTAATAACTCTGTGTTCATGATAACAATGATTTTGATTCAATTTTGTCATTTAATGTTTACAATAAGAATTTTAATACGATTGACTGCAAAAATAATATGTTTTTAAATATTTTTACCAGAAACAAAATTTTGTTAATATGAAACATATTATTGCTTCTACAACCATTAAATATTTGTAGTCTTGTTCTTAAACCATAATCTGTTTTTAAACCATATTAATATTATTATTTCTATAACAAAAAATTATTACAAATAAGTATAATACTTATCCTTTTCACAAACTTAGTGAAAAACTTCAATACTTGTTTGTTTTTAAATATATATTTTTTTTAATATTTGTTTTCTAACTTCAATCTAATTCTCATTTAGTTCATATATGAATATATATAAATATACAAGGTTTGGTTATACTCGATTTGATTCGAGTAATATAAGTTGTCATGCATTTGAACCACATATTGTGGTACAAGTGAATATAAGTAATAATATGTAAATATTATTATATATAAATATATATATATATATATATATATATATATATATATAATTTTTCGATATAAATTTAATAATAATAATTTTTATTTATTAATATACGATAAGATATGACAAAATGAAATAATAATATGATTAGATTGGATAACTATATGATAACATAAAGTAATAATATGATAAAATGAAGTCAAAATATGACAATATGGTATAATATAATAAGATTGTTCAATTACATGTAAAACTTAATCATAACATGAAAAAACAAACCATAAAATCGGTTACAATATGACAAAGTGGAATCATAATAATTATTAATTATAATAATTTATTTTTTTTTTAATGATCGTATGTTTCAATCATAATATGTTGCTCTTAGATTATGGTCACTACAACTATATTTTTTCTCTGCGTATACCTTTCGTAATTTATGTTAAAAACTGTGTCTAAGATTTTTACGTTATTATGTTTTTGATGATAAAACTTTTTAAAAATATACAATAATCTATTGGATAAATAAATAGCTTGCCACTTATTTGCACTTTATTTCACTAACTTACGTTATTTTTTTTTACTAATTCTTACTAAACTAAACATAAATCTGGAAAATATTAAAAATTGGTTTACAGCAATCGTAGTGATCAGAAATCTCATGAAATTAATCTCATATATGTATGAATACAACATGAGATTGGTTTTTCCTATAAGTATTTTGAAGTTATAACATTTATATCTAACATTTATAAATCCATTGCTTTTACAAGAGATGCTGTTTTAAAAGAAAATGTGATAGAATGAAAAATTTCTCAATTAAGTTTTTTTTTTTATATTAGTGAGTATTTCCGAAGCTCAACTTATTTACAATCAATTTCCACAAATTTAAAATAAAACTAAAGTATCTAAAATTTGAATCAAAAATTAAATTGATTTAAACTCTTGCAAGTACAAGGTTTAGAGTAACGTCAATCTTTCATTGATATAAGGTGTTAAAAATAGCAAAATGTTTGCTATAGAATTTTAAAACTACGTGAATATTCAATTTCCCGTTTTCCAAGGAAAATTGAAAAAAAAAATACCGGGAATTCCCGAGAGTATTTTGACGGAAAATCCCGAGAATTCCCGGACCCCAAACCCTAGGTATGTCCGTTATAAGGAATTTGGCAGCATCCGAAATTTTTAATTCCTTTGAGCACTATGGCGGATTTTTTGACTTTGTTTTTAAGGTAATATCGTTTAACATACCGCATTTATGGACAGTTTAAATTGGTTGGTACCACTGGTAATAACATTATTTTTATTGAGTCATTAGAAAACACCTTCAGGCTAATGTTTGATTCCAAGTCCGTCTAAATAACTATGTCTGTCCGTTCGTCTGTCCTATGAAATCAATTAACTGAAAGTTAAATATGATAAATCAATATATTGGTTAAGCTTCTAGAAAGATTGATATTAAAAAATCTGTTCATAAATGACTGAATTATGAACCAATTTTTCAAATCTCACATATACATACATAACATAATATATAATGTAAGCTACACGCAAAGAAGCAACCATAATCGAACACTATCATATTATGGTTGGAATTAATGGTTGATTGTAAATTATATTATATCTTGATGAAGTATAAAAAAATGGTTAAAAAGTATTAGTATAAATATTATAATATTTTCGTCGAATAACCGTAGTATAGTTGCAATATAATATAATTGTAATAAATAATTATAATAATTAAGCGAATTTTATATAGAATTATATACTGTTATCTATCAGAAATTATCTATATAGAATAAAAAAATTTCTACTCAAAATTACAGTTTTAAAAATTTTCCATCTTTGAGTTTTTTTTAATATGTCATCATGCATTTTGTGGCATATGAATTTGTTCCACATCGTTCACGGTTCATATACATATTATGAACCTCTAAAGTGGGATACCTCGTGCATTTTTGTCAAAAATAAACAAAGTTTAAGATTGAATAACTTTTGTGTGCCTTATTATATTTTAACAAAATTGATGTTATTGGAAAGCACTGAGATTCCTCTTTATCATAAAGTCATAAAAATTTCTTGGCGCAAGGACCTCTAAAATAGCAAAATATGCAAGGACCTCTTTGAATATCATGAAAAGGGGTTTTTTATTTTCTTCATTTTTTAACGCAATGTTTAAATCGATTCTATTACAATTTTCGGTACCATGAGTGTCATTTTTCGTTGCTAAATCTATTGGAAAATGTCGTCAAGATTTTTATGCACGAGAAGAAAAAATATTATTAAATAAAATGGATTTAAGCAGGATATATTAAGTATCATTTATAATTAAAATTTAAATATTTTATTGTGTTTAACACGCTTAATTGAATTTTTATTTAAAATTTAAATTACCAATGCTAAACAATTTGAGAAAATTAGAACAAAATCCAAATTTTTACTTTTAGCGAAAAACCTAATTTTTAGCGCAAATTCGAATTTTTTGTGAAAAAATCAGATTTTTAGTGAAAAATCGAATTTTTGGTGAAAAATCGGATGTTTAGTGAAAAATCGAATTTTTGGTGAAAAATTTAATTTTTAGTGCACTTTTAGTGTTGCTACAAGCTTTGTAATATTTAGATATTGACAGATTCCTTGTAGAATTTCACTCACGTCCAAACTACTTTTCTTCATCTTCAGCAGATAAAAATAAAGCCAATCTCAACATTTTAATTATATGTATGTATATTTTTAAGAAATCGTATTAAAAATAATTTAAAAAAATTACGGTTTTCATATTACAACAAGTAGGACATTTTGTAATTTTTAATCTTTTACAAAAATTATCGTTATCAAAAATTTTACATGGTATCAAAAAATATTTTTAATGACAACGACTTCGACAATGTTCGTAATAGGACAACGATAATCGTAATAAGGGTGAATATATTTTAAAATGTTTTGATAATTTTTCTAATTTGGTATAAAAGCAAATAGAAAAAGGTGAAAACAAGCAGTGTTGTCATATTCGAGCATATAATATCCTACGTCCTTGAGTATGGTCACTAAAGTAATTATTAGAAGAGGACCTTATATGGAACCTATAGTCAATTATGGTTCAATTCTTGTGAAATTTGATACAGTAGTTCATACATATATGGAAATTATTTATGTCAAATTTTATTTCGATATTAAAGCACGTTTCAGTATTTTTCGGGAATGTGGATTATATGGGATCCATGGTCGATTATGGACAGATCATTATGAACTTTTGTAGAGCGATCTATAATTATAAAAATATTAGTTGTATTAAATATTATCTCGATATTGATATTTATCTCTATATTGATTTGTGCAAGTTTAATTGATTTTGGGAATGGGGGTGATATAGGAGTCATCTATAATTATATAAATCTAAGTTATATTAAATTTTATCTTAATATTGATATTTATGTGAGATTTGTGCAAGTTTAATTGAATTTTGGAAATGGAGGTGATATGGGAGCCATGATCAATTTTGGACAAATTATTATAAAATTTTGTACGATAATTTATACTCATATAGATATAACTCATATTATTATTTATTATGCACGTTTAAGATATTTTTGGCAGTGGAGACTAAATCAATTATGGACCGAAATTTAGTACAACGATACAAAAGATATGTATAATTGTTGAATTTCATATAAATATGACATATTTCAGACATTTATATGCATTAAATCCCTATTCCTGAGAAAAATGTTGTACTGTGTCTATTTATAATAATGGACATATTTTTGTCATCAAAGAATTAAGATCAGACTTTTATTATATTTTTACCAAAATATCTAGAATAATCCTTTTTTTTTACCAAAATACAGACTTTTCACCAAAAAAGAAAAAAAAACAAATCTCTCCCAAAAATCTAATAAAAAAAATGAAACCGATTTTGCTACAAAAACATATTTTTTCAGCAAAAAGGTAACATTCCTAAAAACGGACTTTTATTCAATAAAAAACGATTTTTCCACTAACAAAACGTACTTTAACCAGTCAACAGAAATTTAATTAAAAATTTAATTAAAAATTGTTTTACTAAAATTGCATTTTTATTTATTATAAAAAAAAAGATATTTTTCAATAAAAAAATAAATAAAAGAATCTAAATTCCATTAAAACTGATTTAACATTAAATAATAGATTTACTTTATTAAATAATTGATTTTCAATAAATAACCAATTTTAATTATAAAATAAAAATTTTTAAAACAAAATCGAACCTTTTTTTTACTAAAAACAAGAAACCGATTTTTCAGCGGACATTATTCATAAAAAAGTACTTTTGTCAAAAAATTGAAATTTCATTAAAAGCCGATTCTTTAGCATAAAATTAAATTTTTTGCTTATTAATTTTTGACTAAAAAAATGTTGGACTAAAAATCCGATTTTGCATTAAATAATCAACTTTCATTAAAAAATTATTTTCACCATAAAATCGAATTAAAAAAAAAAATAACAATAAACCGAAATAACAAAAATATTTTTTTTCCCAAAGAAACAATTTTGATAAAGATCTGATTATTCAGTAATAAAAAACTAAAAATGTTTTTATAAAAAAAACGAATTTCAATTAAAAATGAATGAATAATAACTTTAATTTTAACAAAAAAAAAAAAAAAAACTTTTTACAAAAATCGTTTGTAGTTGAAAATTGAATTTTCACTATAAAACTGATTTTTTACTAAAAACAGAATAGCATATAAATCCATATCAAAAAATTGTATTTCACTATAATAATATAAGAATCGGAACAACCGATCTTTACTATAATTATTTGTTACATAAAACTTATCTCCAGAAATCTTTTTAAATGCAACTTTTTTCTATTCTTCTCTCTATTATTTTTATTTCTTATTATTTCTTTACTTTAAATGTTTTAAGCTCAACTTTAGCTTCCACATGTATTCAAAAGATGTAATCATTATACTTATACTCATCTGTTCATATTGTTAAGGGCTGTAAAACGTTTTCCCTACCCGATGTAGTCAATTTGTGTTCAGTTTTAAAATTTCTGCGGATAATATATTAAGTTATAAAACTTTATATAAGAAATTTTAAAGTATATTAAAAGTTTAGCATGTATTATGTAATAAATAATTTTTTTGCTCAGTGTTACAAAATTTGCTTTTGAATTGCACATTTTTTTATACAATATTTGCAAAGACTGTATTTATATTTTTTTCATAACAAATTTTACTGTTCAATTTAAGCAAAAAACTTAAAAGAATTTGTTTTCGTTTTATAAATTAAGGTGCTAAAAAGTATTTAACCTAGGAAAGTTGAAATGAGTGTATGAAAAAAGTTCGTAGCTTAAGTCTTTAGTTTTCCACCCACATACATTCTGTCTTGCAAGTTGCAACAATAAGTTAATATAGAAGTTCATGGCTTAAGTCTTTTGTTTTTCTCCCACTAATATTTATAAATTCCTTAAGAAAAAATTTATATTATTATTTCTTAAATAAATAAGTTGTTGTAAGATATTTATAATTTAATAACCCTCATATTCACAAACAATCTTCAAATGTAAATGGCTTTTAAAATAAAATTTTCATAAAAATTTCGTCTCTAAAATATATTTTAAATTTAAAATTGGTTTGTGAATACGGGGGTAAAATTCTAAACTAAAAATATTTAAAAGCGAAATTGTTCTTTTCTTTTATATCCAACAGTTTCTCTTTCAATTATTTTATTTTCTCAATAACAATATGACCCAATTAAAAACAAATTCTATAATTTTCATGGTCATCATTATGATCATCATTTTTATGTTTTTTCTTCTTCTTCTTCTTAAAATATGTTTTCTGTCAACTACAAAATTACAACAAACTTTAAACTGATATTTATGTTATAATAAACATAAGTTTTCTGCAAGTAGTTTTTATAACCATAAACATGGTATCATCATCCATACATTCATAAAAATAAATCCAATGTATAAGTGCGTGTCCATATTTTAAAAGTGTTACTTACTACAACATACTAGGTATTTAAATGTTTAAATTTATGTGTTTTGTTGGCAAGAAAATCAAAATAAAAACAAAATAAAACAAGACAAGACATCTGTGATAGTTTCTATTAAACAAAATCCTTGTCATTCTTATAAGTAAAGTGGAGAAAATTCTGTTCATATGACACTCAAACGTTTTTCCTACTGGCAAAAACGTGTTTGCATGTATTCAAGTGAGTGTTTTGTGATGAAGATGAAATTGAAAACAAAATTCTTGTATAAATTACACGGTGTAACAAGAAAAAAATGCCTCAATAATTTCAGCACGAAATGAAAACGTACCAATAGTTTAGCAAAACTCCCAAATGATATAAGCAATTTTCAAAGTTAGTTCGAATTTCGGTTTTATGACCTACAATATACAATATTTTTTATTCCTCGAGTATGCAAATTTTATATGCATTGTCTTAGTAGCACCAACAACATAACTGGGCTAAAAACTGGGCGTGGCATCCAAATTATATTGTAGTCTATAGCTTTCTCCATAATATTATATGATGTATTTACTAAATTTCATTTGAACTTTCAAAAAAAATAAATGCTTTCAAAAAGTGGGCTTGGAATTTGTATTAATATTTAATATTATATCATATATTTCCTTTCAGAGGATTTATATATATATATATATATATATATATATATATATATATATATATGAGATTTTGCACAGTTAAATCGGTTAAATAATTTAACTACTCATGTATTGCAAATAATCTTTATCTAAAGTGGGCGTAATTAGGAAGATGCTTTTGGCTTTGAATAAAAATCTTATATAATATCTAGGAGAAACTTTGCATTCAATAAAAAAATAAAATCCAATACATTTACTGACTTAAGTATTTTTTATTTTCACACATAATGAAAAAAACGCTCTAAAATATACGAAGTGTCTATAAAAGCGAAATTCGAACTAACTTTGCAAAATTTTTTGAAAAATTTGTTAATCTGGTGGTATACATTTATTTCGCGTTGGAATCATTGAGGCAATATTTGATAACCAAACATTTGTAGCATAGTATTATATGTCTGTCTGTGTGTGATTCACTACTAAATAATATTTATATAAAATGTGTATGCGTAGAAATTAATTAAATAATATAATTTGTAAATGTCTAAAAATTATTTAGAAATTTATTTTAAATATAAAAAATATTCATGCGTAGTTTTTAGATTTGAACAATAAATGGATTTTCTTTAAAGAAGAAAATAATAAAATCGAAGTTTTGCACGATTTTTTTGTTTTAAGATGTTTATAATAAATGTAAATAAAATATATAGAAAATCGTGTCATCTTTACAAAAGTGTGTAATAAATTTACATATTAGAACAAATAGTTTATATCAAACTAAAATAATACTTTGTTATTTGTGGCAATATTAAATGATTTAAAAGCTACTTAGATATAAAAATAATGTCATTAACTACCGACTGTATTGTGTTTTTTTGATCCCCCAACGGTAAAGCGTTTTCTTTTACTCTTTTAGAATGTTTACAAGTGAATAAATTTAAAGATTTTTATCATTTAAAATAATATAAATTTAATGAAATTATTTACAACATAGATTCAATACATATTTTACAGTTAAATGTTTATCTTTTCAATCAATTAGAATGCTTTTTGTAATACTTGCTTCACATGCATTTATTTTACGATTTTATTTAAAAGTATTATTTACTTTCTAGCTAAAACTCCCTATCTAGTAATAAAAACTTAATCACGCTCTGCAACAAGCATAAATGATGAATACCTTTCAAAATAAAAATCTAAACGCATTTTTATAACATTTCTGATATTAACCCAACTATTAAGTGTGAAGAATTACTAATAATAAAAGAAATAAAGACATTTTTTTTAACATTAGGTTTAAAAATGAAACTTTTCTTTTTTGAATAATATTAAAAATAAATAAATTTTTGCTTATAATTAATATTCATAACAGGATTTCTTAAAGCAATTAATATGAGAAAAAATATTAATAAAACGAAAGAGAAAAATATAGTCGGTCAAGACCAACTATATGATGTCCTACACTATTTCGTACAAGTGTAAAAATTCGAGAAGGGGACTTATATTACAGCTGTGACCAATTTTACTAAATGTAAAATAAAATATACAAATACAGAATAATGCGTTGATTCTAACATCTAGATGATTTTATGCACATTAGGGCGATTACTGAAAATGAGTTTATATGGTAGCAATGGTAAACTGTCGAGCTATGGTCAATTGTGGACCCATCTCCATAAAATTTCGTACAAAGATTGATGCTTGTACAAAATTTTTTTGCATCAAATTTTATTAAAATATTCTTATTTTTAATGAATTTTTGAGTGTTTAAACTCTATTCCAGGGGGATATTTGTATGGGGGCTAGACGAAATAATGGACCGATCACAACCAATTTCAACAAGCTTCGTTTTTGTATCATAAAATTCCTACGTGCTAAATTTCATTGAGTTATCTTTAAAATTGCGACTCGTACTTTGTGTACAAAGTTTACATGGACAGCCGTCCAGCCAGACGTAAGGACGGACAATGTTAGATCGATTTAAAAAGTGATTCTGAGACGATTTATATACTTTAAGATGGGTATTGAATAACTTTTTCTGTGAGTTACAAACATCAGCACAAACGCATAATACCCCAACCACCTATGGTGGTGTAGGGTAGTTTGGCAAGAGCACCATAATTTTAAAACTACACACTGGGGCCAAATGAAAAATTAAATAAAGAACTTTTATAGTGTGCAGATTTTGAAAATAATAATTAAATTTTGAAAAAATAAAAACTGAGATTTCTTATTAAAGGTATTTTTCGCTGAATTTTAACAATTCTTACCAAAGGAGTACAATTTTTGAAAATTAATTTAAGACATAAAAAACGCCTATGAAGAACTAAAGTTTAAAGTTTATTCATTTAAAATTTTATTAATTAAAAATTGAATAACTAGTGAATACAAATTCCGAGTTTCCAAAGAAACGATTTATTTCGAAATTGAAACATTCGATTTGTTCAGTGCGGATTATTCATACATAATTGGAGGATATATGATTACGATTATGGAAAAAGAGATTCACGCTATGCAGAATCTCTTTATGCCAATATTTGTATAACAAGTAGAAAATCGATACCTCAAAGTAAGATTTTGGTCCATCTGAGCTCGAATAGTTTGCATCTGTGTCAAATATTTTTCGTTTTTATCTCGAATAAAACTATTATATTATTATTATATAGCATTTCCTCGAAAAATTTGAAATTAAAGAGTTGTAGAGCAATAAAAATTTTAGTTACTTTTGAGACCTTTCTAAGGATAAAAGTCGAAAGCGATTGACTGATTTACAACCGAACGACTCAATTCTTGCACACATATTATTTTTTAGCCTTATTTATCAGAAGCTGCCGGTGGATCAAGCAAAATCAAAACTTTTGTAAATCCCATATATATAATAAGTTCAACATTTACAAATTTATTTTCCTTTTTTATACTCTTCACATAAAATGAAGTTTGTCATTTTATACGAAAGTATTAAAATATACATCCAGGTTCTCAAAATTAAATTATTATAATTATAATTAAAAATAGTATTTGAGAATATTTGTCTGTCCATTTGTGTGTTGAAAGCAAGCATGGTCTAATAAATACTTTCCTTTTTTAACGCAAGATATTGGTATTGAAATTCAGCAAAATCTGTTCAGGGATGGCGGCGTTATAAACGACTTTTTAGAGAAGCCTCAAAAATTTGTTAAATTTTCTTTGTCCAAATTGAATAATATTTTCTATTTCACATACAATAATATATAAATACTTTTCTATTGGAATGTTGTAAGCACGAATAGTCTAGAGGAAGTGTTCTGGACAATAAACCGTTAAGCCTGACTTCGTAATCCTGGTGCTCCTTGTAAGTTTCTGTTTTTTTTTTCTAAAAAAATATTAAAATGTTCATTATTAAAAAGGAAATTAATTTGACAAGAATTTCTTGGGATGTTTATATATTCTTTATAAAAAAGTATTATTTAGCTTTATTCGCATTTTTGGCATTTTATATAAGCAATAAAGATATTGAAACTCAACACATCGATATGGTTGTATGGCTTGATTTATATCTGACGAACTGTAGGTCCTGAGTTCGGTCATTGGTCGAGACTATATAAATTGTTTTATAAGGAAGTGTCCAAATATCTTAAAATATCTTTTTATATACTTAAAAGTTTTCTCTTTGAAATTTATTAAATAAAAATTCCCCTTTATTCACCAGGATTCGAACCCATAAGCACACCAAACAACTCCTAGCTTCGAATTCATATGGCAGCTTTAAATTCCTGAAAAATACTTTTGTTTTATTTTGTATAAAATATAATTTTTCAACATTGTTGAATTTGAAATATCTTCAACATATGAGACATGGACGCATATAAGAGCGTATAAAACCACCATCATTTTTTTTGCATAATATTGCTTTAGCAACCAACTTATAACTATTTATATACAAATAATTTTAAATATCCGCCAATTTCAATGAAAATAATTTTAAAGGCAGGATTTTATGAAATTTGTATTATTTCATACTAATTTTTTCTTGGATTATTAGGTGTTTTTGAATAAAAGAAGTACAAACCATTATTCGAATAAAACGTAAACTTCAGAATAGAAAGAAAATATATCAAATTTATGCAATATTTACTCATATTGCCAAAGATTGCATTATCTTGCGAGTTTTAATGTATTAAACTAAGTACAAGTAAAATGGTGTATATCTATCATTTAAATAATATAACAATATGATTTTTTGATGTGAAAATATAGTCAGCCAAATCCAATCATTTGATATCCTACATTTTTAATATTTTCGGAGAATGTCTTTCATGGGTCCTAAGGTCAATTATCGGCCTGCTCATATAAGATTTGATGGTATAATTTGTATTTCTGTAAAACACATGTACATGTAATATTTTGATAATTTTTATAGAATTTATTATGTACATGATTTCCAAAAGTAGTTTTCATATGGGAGATATGGTCAATTATGGACTGACTATGATAAAAATTTGCACTAGGTTTTCTTCTCATACACAGAAAGGAAAACTGCATTCTAAAATCAAGTTTATTTTTCTTATTTTTCACAAAAATCGTACTTAAAAATTTAAGTACGATTCGTATTAAGGAATACTTAAAACAAGTATAAAATTGGATTGATTTAAAAATTAAGAATGAAATACTTAATTTAAGTATGAAAATTCTAATAATATATACAAATTGTACTCAAATCAAGTAATTGACTCTCGAAATTGAAATTAAATCTAATTTGACTTGAATTATGAGGAAAGATCTTATTTTTATCTGCGAGAGAATATGAGCAGAATGAAATCTACTCTTATTGCTCTTTCACTCTTTATTTGTCTATCGGTTGCTTTCAAGTTTCGTTATGCAATTCTCATTGGTCTTTTATGATGCGTCGTTTAAATATTTTAGCATTTGTTTTTTAAGTGGTGTTTTTTTATAAATGTGTGACGAACAAATGAAATTAACTTCTATTGATTGACAACTTACGCCAACTCCAACTCCTTAAAGTGTTTAATTTAGAAGCTGATATTGATTATTTAAAAGGTAAGTGCAAATTAAAATTCTAAAAAAATGGGTCATGTGGTATACAGAAACTACATTTTAAGTACAATTTATTATTCATTAACATAATTGTAATTAAATAAATTAACAATAAATGATAACAAACTGTACTTATTATGTACTTATTTCCAAAAATAATTTATGTATCAAGTACATATGTATATATGTACATCCATACAAAAAACATGATAAATTTTTTCAAAATACGCAGAAAAAGAAAAAATTAAGCCTTTGAAAACAAATTATTTTCTTTGTGTTTCTTTAAGGAAGCTACGTCATTGATTTAGAAATTATGTCTTAATTTAAGTACAACTTCTACTTACATATTTATACATGTACGTATATTTATAAAGACTTTGTAATTTTTTATATTAGTATGGTGTTAACAGAAGGAGGAAGGGTAAAGCAAATTTAATTTTACGCTCTATGAGATCTTTTTCGCATTGCATGTTTTGTCATGTATTTGTAAATATGTATATATATATACATGCATAAATATGTAAGTAGAAATTGTACTTAAATCAAGACATAACTTCTTAATCAATGAATTTTTAAAAATCAAACTAAAAGTGAGTAAAATTTATAAAAATGCTAGACGTAAATCTGTCTGATTATAATAAATTGTATATATTTCAATTTCTCAATTTCATAATATATTTTGGCATCGATACCATTTCGATCGACTCCAAATTTGAAAATTGATTGAAGGACGATTTTAGAGAAGAACATTTTTTGAATAAGGTAAATATTCAGTATAATTTTTTATATTAAATGCACGAAACAATACATTTATAATTTTTTATTTATTACTGTTTTCAAGAGAGGCAACAAGGAAAATCGATGTGTAACGTTATTCTTCACAAAAACTACCTAATAATATATAAAAAATAAAAATATAATAAATAATAAATTTGAAAAAGTATATATATTTAAATTTTGGTTTATATGTAAAGTAAGTACGAAAATTCTAAAGATAAGCGCTTTATAAATCAATTTAGGTAAGAATTCATTGCAATTAGGATTGACCTATATTGCTTAAATCAAGGAGTTATTGTGATCCGATTATGCTGAAATCAATCCTATTTATGCACACTTTAAATATGGATTTAGGCTAAAATCAAGCCAAGATGTCTAAAAACAAGAAAAATTTGAAATTAATTCAATCCAAAATAGGCTTAAATAGAGCTAAAATTAAGAATTTTTCGCCATTATTGATTCAAGTAATTCACACTTGTTTCAAGAAAATCTATACTTATCGTACTTTTGACACCGCTCCGGATTGATTTAAGTACGGATTACACAATTTTTTATTTTTTTTTGTATAAAACTTATTTGCGTCAAATATTATTGCTATGTTGGCATTTATATGGCACTTATGTACTTTAAAATTATTTTCGGAAGCTGGAATTATATGGAAGGCATGACCAGTTTTCTACCGATCTTCGTGATTATATATAGCATTTTTATTAATTTTTACTATTTTTTCTTATTTAATTTTAAACTATTTTTAACCGCAAAGTTTGACATGTTTTAATCCGAACGTTTTAATGATATTTTGCGTATAGATAGAGGCATAATAGTTGTTACCAAATATGGAAAAAAAGGTAAGAAAGCGATTAAGTTTTATGATTTTATGAAGTTTTTATCGTCTCCTGAAAATTTTACATATATGGTTTATACGCCCTTATACGTGTCCATACTTCATATAGTGTTGCAAATTGATTTTTATACCGTTCACATATACGAGGGGTACGTATAATTGATTTTTAACAAAACTCCTATGGGTATAGATAGTCTAGTGGAAGTGTTCTAGATTACAAATGGTCAAGTTATGGTTCCAATTGATTTTTATTTTTATTTTATTTTTTTTAATATGAGCATAGCTAATTCATAGGTATATGTTTCGAAACAAATTGTTGGTAGAAAACTGAAAAAGAAATTTACAATTACGCATATCTATTCTTTATTCGGTTCTTCAACACAGATAGACTGAAGGATCTTTATAAGTCATATGTTCAAGAAAAGAGTTTTCGTGGACTCTTATATTAGAAGTTTCGAATGACATGGTTAATTTTGATAAGAGATAATGTGAATATTAACACATTCTTTAAATCTTTTTTAATTGCGTATAATTTTTCATAAAAAACGCTTTATTTCTATTTACATATTTATGCATTATAGGTTTCGAGAAGGGTATAAATGATTCAGGCCACTCAAATATAACACATTCACTTGTTTTTTCTAATTTCGAATGTAAAATCAATTTTTTCAATTTTTTCTTTAAAACCAATCAACCAAAGCTTGTCAATGGCATTTAGTTGCGGATGTTTTTACCTTTCAATGGTAACAACATACCTCTTGTATTATATGGAAGTAGTTTATTGATTTTTTAATACACTTTACTAATTCATATATTTAAACAGGGGATACATATATGAAAAGGCAAAATTTCCGTATGAATAATCTTATAATCTGAAATTGTTTTTAAAATATTATTAGTTTATTAGTAAGTTCTTAAAATTAAATTTAAAATAATGATGAAATAAAAAACAAAACAAACAAAATTATTTGTTTAGAATTATTAGAAAATTATATGTTTAGAATGTAAAAAGATATCCTCCCTTAAAATCGTTTAATAACTCGAAAACTTCTGTAACATTTTTTAAAGTTTATCAAAAAAAAAAAACTTCAAAGTTCTTTATTTTATGTTATATTTGCTGCATACTTTTTAGGTCAAAAAAAGAAAAAAAGGAAAATGTATAAAAATATTAAGAAAATTATTCCGAATAAAATCGAATATGTTCTACAATTTCTGTTAAATTTCAAAAAAAAAAAAAAAAAAAAACTAAATCTTGCCTTTAAAAATTATTTCATTATTTATAAGGTTTTGATAGAAATATAATAAAGTGCAGTTATACTTGAAAAATTATGATTTTTTAACTGTTATTTAAAAATTTGCTTTTAATATATTTTGTGTATGTTTGCTTTTTTCCAAAATATATAGAAAATTCGTCTTACTCACAAAATTATTCATCCTTTTCTAAATCCTAATGGAGTCAGATTTTTAAATTTCAATCAGGGAGCGGAGATATGCGAATTTATTTTTTTTTATTTTGTGTAATATTTTTGAAGTCCATTTTGGTTTTAGAAAGTTTGCTCTCCAAATCCTATCGAAAACGGATCATGTATTTCGATTCAGAAGGAGAGAATAGTGAAAAAGTTTTTGAGTTTTTTTTTTAGAAAATGCGTACTTTTGCTAGAGTTAACTTGAGCACCATTTTTAGCAACATGAACTAGTAGTAATTTGTAAACGAATTTAGAAACTTCTTTTTTTTCCATTTTAATAATTTTTTTCATTATGATTTTCGCATTTTTTAAAAAAGTTTTTAAACTTTTTTCTTGAAGGAAAATATATTTGCTTAGTCTATAGTTGCAAAAATCTTTTCTTTGTTATATTTTTTTTTAAAGAATGGCATCGATTTAAACTGACGTTCGTGCGAAAGTTCGCACTGAAATTATGCACAAAAAATTATGTGTTTTTCGCTTAGCAAATGCGATGTTTATTTTAGGTAGCTAAAATTTTATTTTAAGATATCGTTAATGCTTCTGTACAAGTAATAAACACACAACAATGTACAAACTTATTTTGTTGCGAAAAAAACATTTTATATGTCTCATTTAGATATAATCAAAAGTTGGCTAGTAAAAATTGTTTTCTTTTCTAGATGTTACAAATATTACCCTTAACATATTATACCATTCTTTTGCATAAAAATGTAGGGTATTATCAAGGATGTAGGTCAATTAAAAATTTTTAATTATTTCTCAAAAAAGAAAAAAAAATAATTTTAAATACATACATATGTAAATTTAAACAGGAATTGCAAAAACAAAAACAAGTTTTTAACAGAAAACAATTCTTGCTGTTGTTGTTTTTGTTGTTGGTGAATCATTTGTTTACAAGAATTAATTTAAAGAAAATAAAGTTTTTTGCTTAAGTCTTCTGTTTTTTTTAAGTAAATAAGGAAAAATTCTTTAAAATTCTCACGCTTCTTCTTCTTCTCCTTTTTGCTAATGTTGTGTTGATAATGAAAGTGAATTAAATCGAAAAAAATAACTAAATTTGTTAATTTATTATGTAACATTGTTTTTATGGTTTAAAACGTGATTTTCAAGAATTTCCAAATTGTTCAAATGAATTTTAAATATAATTGACGTAAAATAATTTATGTGGTATTCAGATACGTGTGTGTTGATTTATTTAGCACACTTCCTTATAAAAGTTTGATGCGATAACCTAATCAGTGGTCTGTCTGCCCGTTGGTTTGTTGATATGTGCGTGTGTCAAATTTAATAAAATTATTTTTTGTGTGTGTTTGTTGAATGGAATAATACACAGAGAAAACAATTTCGCTGTGGCAACCGAATTTTTTGCCAATCGAATTTGGTCGGTTGGGATAGCGGTATTTTTTGGTAGTCAAAACTGTTTTAAAAAAATAATTTGGTTCGAATAACTCCAAAATATGTATTCATATTGCTAAGCATATCCAGTTAAATAAATATTTTTAAATATTTTCATTTATACATTTTATTATAATTTTAATGTAAATAAATAGATTTATAGAATTTAAATTATAAAATTGATGGCTTTCCATTGATATTTCCTAATTGGGTTAAAAACTTTCTATGACAACTGGCGCATACAAAACACTAACGGGAACCTAATTGATATCTGCAGTGGAAGAAATAAGAAACAATTAACAAACTTATTGTATATTCTTAAAAACTCAACTAAACGAAGCACTTACCAGGAGAGAGGATTAAATTGGAGTTATATTCAAAAATGATCAGAAGGGCTATAACTATTTTTCGATATCAAAATACCATAACATCATCTTATTGCCCATATTTTGAATATAAAACGGTTGATGTTTGAAACGAAAATATACAAAAATTAATTTAAGTGAATTGTTTAGCAAAAAATCAATTCAAAAACTAGCCAGACTTAGAGATTTCATGAGAATATAAAAACAGAATATAAAATAATTTTTTATGGGGTTGATTTACTTTGAATAAAAATAAACAAATCCTTAAAATTAAAAAATAATTTTCATATCTTTTTTTAGGAAAATTTTAGAATAGAGAAAGAAGCTAATAAATCCTTAAGGTTGTAGAAGCAATTAAGAGGACTTTGCTAACATAAATCTTTGAATTGACATTTCTTGAAAATAGGTGTAATTACTGTCACAAAACCAATTCTTGAAAAATAGTAACAGACTCGATGAAATTCTGTGAAACACAACATTCAAGTTATATATTAAAAAATAGTCTAAGTTCGCAAACATATGTTTTTGTCACTAATTTAATACTTACACAGTTTAGTATTATTCTTATGGTTAAGTTCAGAGATAATTGCTTAAAAATATTGGCTGCTATTGTTGGAAATTATTTGAAATTTTATTTCTATTAATTTTAATCTAATTTCTAATTTATTCTTCAAAAGTATCAAACAATTTGAATTTCTTTTGCTATCCTGATATTCAGTCGGTTGTGAATACTGAATTAAATTTTTGTTATCTTAAACGAATTTTTTACCTAACTAGTGGTTACTGTAACTAAAAAAATTATTGTAATTTATAAATATTATAAGAGAAATAAGTTTTTAATTGCCACCATCAATATTTAGCTCTGAAATGTGAAATTAACTTGGTTGTGTATACCGAATTTATAAAATATATTTCCCAAATTTTACAAATTGATTAAATTGACAAACATAACAATTATGGCTACAATCATTCTATTATTTAACATTCTGCTTAAATTGTAAATTATCAACAACTATAGTACAATTTTGGTTTCTTTTATTAAATACTCATCATTATACATAACTGTTTTCTAACCAATATTTTTTCTGTGTGTATCAATAAACAATCAAATCCATTACTTAATTATTATTCAAAATCAGTAGTACACAATGATTGCATTATAAAACTTTCTATTGTGACATACACTTACGCAGACGACTTACTGACATTTGTATAAATAAAAACATTAAACAAATAAAATGTATTGTTAATAAAATGATAAATTTAAATTATTTAATAGGAGATTCTTTATAGTTTTTTTCTAACTTTTATTATTTTGCAATGGGTGTGCTAATTGAACTTTTAATGACACTTTATAATTTTTTTTAAATTCTGTCACACGTTTTTATGAAATTTCATGAACTAAACTCAATATTCACTTTCATTTAATTTTAAATAGGTTTTTTAACATTTTGTTTCCCTTTTCAATTTTTTTGTTTCCTTCTGTTGTCAAAGTTTTATTGTCTGTTAAAATGCAGGTCAGGTTTTTGATTTAACCACATTTTAGCAAAATAAAAAAAAACCTATTAAAGCAATTTATTGAAATTAAAAGAATAAAAAAAAAAAAATATTTATAAATATTTTTTGCATGCAGTTGTAATTTATATAAATAATTTTTGATTCGAAATTTAGGTCTTGCTGTGGAATATTATAAATTGTTAAGGATTTTAGTGGAAAATTTTGGAATTTGTGTGCATGTAAATAAATTACGTAAATTATTTATTATTAAGGTAAAAATCAAAACATGTATTTTAAATAATATTTGTTGCACAGTGGGTCTGAACAAACAAGAATTGGAAAAAGAATGAAATTATAGAAATTTTTGTATTTAAAATGTTTAAGAAAAATGTGTTTTAGTTTTGAAAGTTTATAAAAAAAATACTCGCTTAAGATATCCAAATAAGTTTTGCAATATGGAAAGACATTTAGTTATCTTATTAATAAAATTATTAAATAAAGTAATTTTAATATCTCTTTTGTTCGGGTTTCAACTTATTAAATGCTAAATCGATCTATATATATTTGAGTATTAAAACTATTTTTTAAAATTGAAAAATCTCGCGTGATTTTAAATAATATTTGTTTTAAATAATATTTGTTGCACAGTGGGTCTGAACAAAAAAGAATTGAGAAAAGAGTGAAATTATAGAAATTTTTGTATTTAAAACGTTTAAGAAAAATTTGTTTTAGTTTTGAAAATTTATAAAAAAAATACTCGCTTAAGATATCCAAATAAGTTTTGCAATATGGAAAGACAGTTAGTTATCTTGTTAATAAAATTAATAAATAAAATAAGTTTAATATCTCTTTTGTTCGGGTTTCAACCTATTAAATGCTAAATCGATCTATATATATGTGGGTGTTAAAACTATTTTTTAAAATTGAAAAATCTCGCGTGATTTGAAATTTCATTTAAAAATTCTAAATGTTCGATTAATGCCGGACATGGGTGCAACTCTCAATCAAATTGTAATTTCTTTCTTAACCATTTCTGAAGTCTTATCTTTTGAAATATGTAAGAAGAATTATAAATTTATTGTTAGGTTGTAGTGGAGGATCTACGCTAAATTGTAATATACCTAATTTTTACGAAAAATTTGTTTTAGTTTTGAAAATATACAAATTACTCACTTAGATATCAAAATGAGTTTTGAACACGAAAAGTCTTTTCTTGTCAATATATTACAAAAAAAAAGAAAAATAATAATAATAGTAATAATAATAATAATAATAATAAAATTAAAAATAATAATTTTAAAATATTTTTGGTGTACTTTAAAAATATGCTTCCGAAAATTTGACTAAAATTTGCTCTCCTAACTGTATTTTTGGACAGGAGGGAACTAGTTCTATATTAAATTGGTCTATCGGTTATTAAAACTATTTTTTAAGCTTGGAAAATCTCACTTGACGTATTTTCTCTAGCCCGATGAATTTGAAATTTCGTTTAAATATTACCTATTTTCGATCAATGTTAACTATAAAGTGCAGCTTTCAATCATATTGAAATTTCTTTCTTAGCCATTTTTAAAGTCTTATCTTTTGAGATGTGGAAAAATAAATATTTTTTATGAACAACATTTTGAGAAAAATGTTAAAAAAATTAGACAACTTTTTTGTAAAAATTATATTTCTCATACTCATTTCAATTTAATGAATTTGATAATTTCTCACGGCTAGACGAATTGAGATAATAAGAAAAAAATTGTAACACATTATTTTAGAATATATTGGGATTTACAAGATATTTTTAAAACAATTTTCACTCCTATACTACGTAAATTATTTGCGAAAAACACTAAATTCAATACAAAAAAAGCGTAAATATTTTTTAACTCTAATGGATAACTTAAATATGTAAGCATGGTTTTTCTTTATCTCATCGAATTCTTCTTCTTCAAAATTTTATTTTATTTTATCTTATCTTATCTTATCTTATCTTATCTTATCTTATCTTATCTGATCTTATCTTATATCTGTCTTCTATTTACATATATACATATAATTTCCTAAGTATGTTTTCTCTTTTCAGAGCCAAATATTTTTTATAAGTCGGTTTTGGTTTTAAGAAGTTCAACTTTGCTATATTTATTGTTTCCTACCGGAAACTTATTTTGTATTTCGATCAGGGAGCGCATTTATTTTATTTTTTTAGGTTTCAAAAAGTTTGCTAATTTAATATTTTAAGCATTATTATTCCATCAAATTCTAACGACTTTAAATCATTTAACTTCGATTAGAGAGAGGAAAAGCGTTGTTCATTTATTTTTTAAAAGAGTTTCGTATTTGTTTGTGCACATTTTTATTATAATATTTTTGTTGGCATTGGCAGGCTTATACTCTAGTTTAATATAAAATTAACTAAATTGACCTTAATTTGTAGAAGTTACGAGTTTTTAAGACCTTTTCCTTCCTTTTTTCTTTCCTTTTTTCTTAAGACTTTTCCATGCTCTGGTCAACTTTAACACCCTGCAGCAAATATGGTAATATGACAGGATAACTATAATATTTTTTTTTCCTGAAAATTTAGGTGCTCTTCTGCAACTTTCCTATACGTTTCAATGCAATCCGACCAGTAGTTCGATAACTATAGATTTATTAACAGGGCAACCAAAAATATGCAAAATCATAATATTTCCTGGGCAACAAATGAACTAAACTATTTATTATTTATCCGTTTCAAACAATTTTAAGAATTTTGGCGTCGATTTATTGCAGCATATATTCGTATTCGTATATTTTAGTATATTTTAGTGTTAGCTGCATATTTTTGCATATTTTGGGCGTATATGGATATTTTGTTTGATTTTCATAAAATATATTTATTTTAGATCATATTTTAGCAATTTAAATGACATATTTTTTGCAATGACATATTTTTATACTTAACAGCATACGTAATTTGGCATATATTACTCTAAAGGGTATAATTTTGCATATTTTGACTTAAGAGAACAATTTTACATATTTTGCACACAATACTATTTTTTAAATAATTTGCTTTAGTGAAATTTTCTTTATAGTATTTTTCAAATCTGATTTCCAAATAATTTTTATGTTCTAAATTGATATTATTAGCTTTGAATATTTTTAAGTGCAATAAGAAAATATTTGTTAGCAATTGCTAATAAAAATCAAGTTATTTTCGAAATGAATAGTATATGATTTAAAATTTAGCCAGAAAAAAAATACTTTAAGAACATTTTTTTAAGTTGCAAGCGCATATTTTCCTATTTTAACAGCATTTTTATGCGCATAAAATACTTTTTTAGAGCATATTTGTTTGCAATTTAAAGTAAACTATTTTAACATTATCTATTATATTTAGCATATAATAATAGTTAGAAATTATAGAGCCTAATTAAAGAAAAAAGAATCAAATTAAATTTTGAAAACAGTTAAGCTGCCTCACGATTACAAACTTCTTGTAAAAAAGTTAAAATGTTTTAAAACAAGTTTGTTTTCTTTTTTTTTTTTTCGTTAAAACTCCAAACAACATTTGATTAATTTCAACTTTATTCTCTACTTACAGGAACAAATAATACAATAAAATAAAATAATAAACCATGAGTTTAACGTGGCTGTGCTTAGAAAACACCTCAAAAATAGTTTTATTTTTATTTGTATTTACGGTGTTGATAGCACACACAACATCTACCACACAAACGGCATCAAAAATGCCAACAGTTACGACCACAAATTCAGAAACAACACATGTGAATTCTTTAGCAGATGAACTGGAACAGAACGAATTCATAGATACTGATTCCCAGCAGCCACATTCGCGTAGAAAACGTTTAATATGGATAACAGATGATGGGCGTTTGGCACTGCCACCAGGCACTACATTAACATTTACCCCTACTATAGCTTTGCCATTGGTTAGACATCCCCCGGAGGGTTTTTTCTCTAATATGTCTATAAGTTTTCCTGTAACAAGTAAGTAACGAACAAATTCAAAAGAATTGTTAAAAATTTTTACTTTCATTTGCTCTATTTATCCAGTTGATTTCGATAAATTGGGTTTAACCGATAATCAAAATCCCTTGGGTGATTTACCGCCAATTTTCTCACGTTCATTTGGTCATACGGCTGGTGAAATGTTGGGCAACTATATGACCAAATATTTACATTTTAAACGTAAACGTGATTTAAGCGAACAAGAAAACTTGTATAGACAACAACCAAGAAATTCTAATTTCAATATCAAGGAACATGTGAATGAGGAGCAACAACCACAATTGCCACAGTTACCAGAACGTTTTAAGCATATTTTCCATGGTGGTGAAAGGTATGAGTGTATGAGTTTATAATTGATTATTTGTTATTGATAATTTGTTGTTATTGCAGAGTTATTTTATATGGTGTTGTTGAAGATTTTCTCTCTACATTCGGCATGAATGGTAAGGCATGTCTATTGCGTACAATTTGTGAGGTGCACTCTAGAAAAATAGATCATTATGGTGTGTTTGGTGAAATGGCAAAATTGTTTTTGACGTAAGTTTTTCAATAAAGAATTTCATCTTAAAATTATATCAAGGAAAGGGATGTTTTTTTTTGTTTTTTTTTTTTTTGATCAAGTCTAATATGAAATAATGAACAAGATAAAAGTGTATTACATTAAGACCCATTGATCAGTATTATTGCGTATATATAGTATTTATACTACTTGATGTCTACATAAGAAAAATATTTATCATAACTTAATAAAACGTTGAACGAATTACGCAGTACACACGATAAAAAAAAGGAATAGTTCTGTAACTCCAAACTACTGGTCGTCGGATTGTATTGAAATGTATAGGAAAGTTGTAGATCTAAGATGAAATACACCTCGCACATAGACAAGTTTTAAGAGCTTATAATTTCTACACATTAAGATCAATTTCGACTATTTGATAACTTTTGTAAAGAGTTAAAGAGAGAGTTAAAGAAAAAGCGTGCTTATATGTCTTACAGTTAAGAGGAAATTTACACTTAATTTGAAATTGATTTTGATCTTTGACTTAATTTAGTTTTTCCCAAAAAATTTCATAGAATGTAAGAGAAAATTCTTTAAAATATGCTGTAATTCCCAATACATTCCAAAACTCAATACGTCTTTTTTATTCTCTCAACTAATATACCGTGTAAAATTATCAAAGACTATATTTTAAAATGAATATAAAACAAGTAAGAATGTTATATTCGATTCTACCGAACTTCTGGAGCTTTTTGTGTTTTTGAACAACTTTTCAGGAGAGCGTTGAAGGCCATACAAAATTACCCATTAATCCTTTTTATAACTTTGGAATTAATCCAAATATTTTTAAAAATATATTAAAATTGAAATTTGAGAATCAGCAAAGCTTTCAGAAGGTCCAATAATTTCGGAAAATTACACATAATACTTTTCGTCAGCGCACCGACGTTTATTTAGAGTTATCGGCAGAAAAGTATAAACTGAAGTTACGGCTGACAGCCAGTTTTTCTAGTGTTTATGAATCGATTTACCCATTTTTAATACCAAATAAATCTTATATAAGACAAATATTTGAGTCAAATTTCGTTCCCCTAGGTGGACCACCCCGAGCCCTATTCTGCGAACAGACACAGCTAGATCGATTTACAATCTTACCTGGACCCAGAATATATTATACTTTATGGGATATTAAATAATTTTTTCAACATGTTACATACGTAACGACAAACCTAATATACCTCCATCTTTTTTGATGGCGGTATATTAGGTTTTTTTTAACAAAAAAATAGAGTACAACTCCTTTTCTTTTTTCCTCATTATACTATTAAGAAAAATAATATTTTTTTACACATTTCAAAAGATAAGGAGGCTTTAGAAATAAATAGGAAAAAAATTTTAATTTCATTAAGATTTGCACCCTACGGTCAGTATTAGGCGAAAATGGTGAGTTTGTAGAAGAATTTCAGGTTTATAGCGCTATAAAAATGTCACTAGATCTTTTTCAAATAAAAAAGATATATTTTTTAGTAACCACATATAAATAGACCGATTTTAAACTAAACTGATTATAATTGTAATAAATTGAGCGTAACGAGTTCTGACGGATGTTTTGATAAAAAATCTCAGATATAGCAAAACTATCAGCGCTTCTTTTCATGGAAATCTCAATTAATTAATTATTTGGAGCAAAAATAAAACAAAAGACAATGTAGTAAAAAGAAAAAAGAAAAGATTACCATTAAATTTTGACAACATACCTCGATGGAAAAAAAAGAAGTGATTTATTATAATAAAATGTTATGTACGTGTTCCCATATATTAATGCTGATGTAAACAAAAAAATTGCAGTAACTCTGCCGACATTTTGTTGCATGTTATGATAGAAAAATCTCTCGAGTAGACCCTACGTAATTAAAAATTGTCTGTAATTCTGTCGACGTTTCATTACAAGTTATTAAAAATATATATGACAAGTATAGACACCAGGTTAGACGTTAATCTTTGCTAATCTGAATTGAGACTTATTTATATTACTGTTCAAATGAATTATTAAATACAATATGTCGTTCAATTTGAATTTCAATTCTGCTCCATAACTAGTCATATTTTATGATTTTAGTAAGAATTTGTACAAAATTATTATCAGATTTCATTTTACTTTTCGACAATTTCTTAGTTATTCTGTCTTAAAGCTGTAAAAAATACTAACAAGACAGTAAAACTGTCAAAAGAAAATCTTAATGAATTGTATTTTGCTTATGTATATCTCTCTTTTTAGTAATTGCCACTTTCTTGTCTTATTAGTCTTTGTCTGTTAGTCTCAATGAATAAGAAAGATTCTAATAATCATTTAAAAAAATTTTAATGTTAAAACATTTTAATGGAATTTTAAAATATCACCGAACAATTTTAAACATAAATTTATAGTTCCTTGATATTGGATTCAAACCCGGAAATGTCTTTGATTTTAATTAGATTTGATTTAATTAGCATGTAATTTATTATTACTATTATATTTTTATTCTTGCAGAGTCACAAGATCTCCCTTTTCGGATCTGATACCCGAATATGTTAAAGCTCAAGAAATCGGAGAAGGACGCATAGCACCAGGTGAATGTTTTCCATATCACAAAGAATGTCCCAGAAGTATATTTAAGGCCATACAAAATCACAAATACAGGTAAATATAAATTATTATATTTTATACTCTTCACCAAAGGTGGCAGTGTTATATAAAAGTTTGTCATTCCATTAATAACACTGTGCGACAAATGGTAGGGGTCAGCGATCGGGAAGGGTTCAAACTACCGGGGAAAGTTATATCGGTAAAAAAGAAGTTATACGTGTCCCGGCGTTTCGCTGGGTCACGTCTAGGAATCGAGATATATCGATTTGAAGTTAGTAACTATCATATAGGGGAAATTGTGACCTTTGGTGGTATTTTTTTTGACATAACTCGAGAACCACCAGTCCGATTTTGCTGAAACAAATTTAAAAAAATTAGGAATTACAATTCCTTTAATCTTCCTTTAATTCATACAACGTTTCGCTACATAAGCAACAGTTTCGCAGTTATAAATAAATGTATGAAGAAAAAAACTATTTTTTGCCTAAAAAATTTAATTTTTTATTTTTAATTCATAAAAAATCCAAAACGGTAAAAAAAGTGTCAAGTCCTATTACTTTCACGTAAAGTCACATAACCTTTAAACAAAATGAGACATAGATCATGAAAATTGATGGACGCGTTTCGCTTTTATTCACAATTAAGTGAAGGTATGAATTTCAAAAATTTGCTCGAGATATGCTAAAAATTCCTTGGAAAAAACATTGATGACTTTTTTTTATGATTGTCAGAAATAAAAAAAGTAATAAACAAAAGGTTATTTGATTTTTATATTAGCGGTAACAAACTAAAAAACGGTCATATATGTGCGTGGAGTTATGTCAAAAAAAAAGACTACCAAAGGTCACAATTTCCCCTATATGATAGTTACTAACTTCAAATCGATATATCTCGATTCCTAGACGTGACCCAGCGAAACGCCGGGACACGTATAACTTCTTTTTTACCGATATAACATTTCCCGTTGGTTTCATCCCATCCCGATTTTGACTGTCGCATAGTGTAATTTCAATAAAATTAATAATAAGGATTATCCAAAATGAGTCCTTATAGGAAGTATAGTTCAAATATAGATGATACACTGCTCGTCCTTCAGTCTATCTATGGAAGGAAATTATTCAAGGGTCTGTTATAATTGAGGGATATGTTTTACTGATCAAGGTTTTGATAAATTTTCGGAAAGCTTGTATACATTTTTCATAAAAGTATCTGTTTTATCATTTTTAAAAATACAAATAAAGTTCCAATTTTCAAAAAATACACTTTTAAAATACAATGTAAACTCGATAATCCGGACCTCGATAATTCTGATTATTCGGTAATCCGAACGGCCTTTCCAAACTCATACCCATACTCTATAATCTGAATTATTTGCAATTTTTATATTTAAATTTTAGTGTAGCTTGGCAAATAAATTTAGAATTATGATATGAGAATTGATTGTAGTTGAATTCCTTCGCTTTCAGTAAAGTATTGTTCAATTTTTTTTTTTCAGTAAAAAGAGTACGAACAAGTTTTTTTTAGATAAAATTAAAATTGTTGAAAAACTTTAAATCTGGAATATTTTTAAATGAGAAATTTTACCCGAATACTTTAAGAGCCAATTTTTCACTTAAAGATTAACGGTTAAATCAAATTTAATCGTTGAATGTTTTGAGTTTTGGTTTTAAACAGTTGGTGACGACAAAGTATACAGTAAAAATTTAGAGAAACAAAAAAAAAAAAAAAAAAAAACTAATAATTTGGAAATATTAATATATTAAATTTAATTGTTATATTTATAACAAATCACCAATATGTGACATCTCGAGTCAATAAATCTTCCGGACGTCGTTATATACAATTTATCAATGAAAGTAAGTGGTTGTATTTTTGAACTTTAGAAAATTTATTCTGTACGTATTTATCTTCAAATTTAATTTACATGAATAATAAAAAATACTCTGAATTTTCTTCTTATTAATAAAGCCCGTTGATATTTGCATTAATTACTATATTTTATTTATAAATGCTTGGCGTTCAGTATGGCAGTACTACAGGATTTAATCTCTCAGACTTAGAAATACAAATGGCGGATTAGATTAAGTTTTAGATTAACTAATCTAATTTTTAATTGGCATTTAATCTACGAGTCAAAAACTGCCTCTAACTGTTTCATATATCAAGAAGATAATATATTTTAACGTTTTTTTTTTTTTTTTTTAACAAAAGAGGCCTAGGAAAAAATACCGATAATAAGGAAAATTTGATAATCAGGATAGGGGTCAATTACCCGGATTATCCAGTTTATGCTGTACTATTTTTTTAAGGAACAATTTTCCCAAAAACACAACAAAAATAAATAAATAAATAATAAAAGTTTACCAATAATAAATAAGTGCCAATTCAAATTTAAACTGACGCCAGTTTTCCAAAACAGTAAAAATTTAATAAAAATTCAATAAAGTAAAATTTTTAGTTTTATGTCTTTTCTTTCCATCTTACAGAGAACCACCTAAAGGTGAATATCACGAACAGGAAGTTGAAGAAATAAAGAAACCATTGCTACCCGAAAACTTATCAGCTGCTGAAATATTGGAACAACAAACTACCGAAACGGAAAATACTCAAGATAATGAAGTTGATGGAACACAATTTAAAAAAGCCAAAAGAAATAGTTTATATTCCATGTAAATCTATGAAGTCATTCAAAAAAGCTTAATATTTTTAATAATTAAAAGAAATACTTAAACTATTCTGTTATTTAATAAAAATAAAACGAAATTATTTTTGTGTTGTTATATTTATGAAAAGAAAAAAATTATATTTTAGTTAAATAATTATTTATTTATTTATTGTAACTATTTATTTTATTGTAAATGTTGTAGATTTTATGTAAATGCAAATGAGTGTTCTATGAAAGTCATATTTTAGTTAAATAAGACAAATTAAAATGTAATTATTTGTTATTTAATTAAATTATTTAATTTATTTATTACATATTTTTTATTGTAAATAATGTAAAATATTAAACGAAAATATTTATTTATTATATTGTAGTGATTAATAAAACTAAAAAAAAATAACTATTTTAGCGAAATTTTAAGTGGTTTAAATTTTTTAAATTATTCTAAAAATCGGTTGGAATTAATTTAAATGTATCGGAAAGCTATAGAGGATGATCTAATCTTTTGAAGAAATAATATTGTAGTCATTCTGTTATGATGCAGGATATAGTGTGTCTAATTGTCTCTCTCCAGCATGAAAATTTTTTAAAAGCTTCTACAAATTAGGGCCGTTAATAAAATAAAGTTTATATTTTAATTTTAGCTAAATTTTAGGTGAAAATGCCTAATTTTTTAATTCGAATTGTTTTTATAATGAGATAATTTTATTCAATTTGAATTTGATAATATAATTAAATATTGTATAATTTACTTTGTTTGACTTTGTTGTTTTAATTTAAATTCTTTTCCATTTTAAAATCATCATTAATTTTCATTAAAATCAGAACATTTTAAAATTAACGTAAATTTCCTTTTTTTTTCTTAAAACACAACTCTGTAATAGAAATTCCCCCCATTGAAATACACCACAAATCAGTATTTTTTTGTTGTTTATTTACTCCACCACCTTTTAGTCAGCTGATTGCATTACCAAGTTAGAATATTTTTTCTTCTCAGTTCGATGTCATTTTTGCAGAAGTGAATAATAAGAAGGAAAAACAAAAACAAATTATTGCCACAAATAAAGTTGAAGGAAAATAGTGACAACATTGTGAGATGAAAGAAAATGATAAAAAAGAAACAAATAAAACAATAAAAATTAATTATTAAAAATTGTTTTTAATTAAAATAAATTTGCATAATGCAAGCTGAATACGGTACAAAGTGAAAAAAATATAATAAAAATAAGTACAAGGCCGTCCATCAACTTGAAAAATTTTTTTAAATAAAAGAACATTTTATTTCAATGTGATTTTATTGAATTTAATCATAAAATTTTGGAATGTGTGCATGATTAAATAAAGTGTTCCCCGAAAAAACCACCGGTGGATGGATAAGCAGCTGAAAGCAAAAATATAAATTAAAGAGTATTTTGTTTTATTTTATTTTTATACTTGTTTTAATTTATTAAAAAAAAGCAAACAAGAACAACAGCAACAATATACAATATACCAACAAGTTAAGATAACAATAGGAATAATCATTTGTAATAATATTTATTATTTATTGTATTTGTTATAAAATATTTGTACAGTAAAAAAAAAAAAAAAACAAATTACGTGGCCGTGAATGTATGTGTTCTACCTATATTTTTTTTGTTGCTGTAAAAACTTCAGTTTTCCTTCCTTTTAATTAGAGGAGGCATAAAAAAAAGAAAAATACTAGTGGGTCATTCGGTCCGGCCGTTAAACACATTTGTATTCAATTGTGTGGATGTGTTTTGTGTGCCAAGAAAACTCAATTGTTGAATTTTTTTCTTCTTTATGGTGTGTTGTTTGCTAAAATCATAAACAAACAAGTCAAACAATTAATCACAACAAATATTAATAATGGAATATATTAAACAATTAAATGGTGGCGAAAATGCCCCACCCCAAGCAACACCTCAAGTCACCATTGCCGAATCATACAATACCGTTGTGGTCAATGATTCCGCTTCACAAAGTGAAGACTCTGATGTAGAGTTTATTGATAATAGCAACGTTGAATTACGCGGTTATCTAAGTAAATGGACCAATTATATTTACGGCTGGCAACCGCGTTATATTGTTTTAAAAGATAGCACATTATCCTATTACAAATCAGAATCGGAATCAGATTTTGGTTGTCGTGGAGCTATAAGTTTAAGTAAAGCTACGATTAAGGTAAGTGAAAATCAGTGTATTTTTGAATACGAGGTCAAATTTTATAAAATTATATTGTATGATATTAAATAACATCAATAGCGCTGGTATAATATCTGTAGAACATTAGACACATTTTGTTCTATTTTTAAAATTAAATTAAGAGATCCAATCATGTATTGTGACTTTTGACCACAAGTTTCATTGATACAATTAGATATTACTTGTTTTTTATTTATTTTTTTAAATATACTGGCACTTACTTAACATGTATGTGTATTTTATTAGGTAGATGTTAATTTATGGAAGTTTTAAAGTTTATATTTATTCTGAAGGTAAAAATATTTTATTAAAAAAAAGTACTTTATATAAATAAATTAATTTTAAATAAAAGATTATTAAAAAAGCTGAAATTAAAAATGGAATTATGCAAAAACTTAATGGTGAATAGATCATTAGTATTTAAGAGACTGAATAACTTTTTGAACACCCACTTATCATTTTGACGGTTTTTTCTTTTTTGGAAAATTTTCCTTTTTTGGAAAATTTTCCCTTTTTGTCTATATATTCTTTTATTTTTGTTTTTTTTCCTTTTTTTATTTAAGCGATATTTTATTTTTTGTTTTTAGCGATATTTTTATTTTATTGTTTGAACGATTTTCTTTATTTGTCTTTTTTAAATTTTACGTTCTTTCGCTTTAGCATTTTTTTTATATTTACGTTTTTTTAATTTTTGCGATTTTTTTTTCAAATAACTGTTTCCTTTCAAAAAATTTAAATTGAAAATATAATCTTCTGACTTTTATTATAAAAGTCATAACAGTTACGGTCTATGACTTTAAATATGTATAAATTAAATATTTTACTTTTTATAAAAAATTTATTTTATATAATAATTATATAATTTACAATAAATTTTTTTTTTACACAACTTTTGAATCAGAAATATATACAAATCAAATTTATACAAAAATAGTGTTCCATAACTTAGACTTCTTAGATGTTTTAATCAGCAATAAACGAGAAATCTTTTAAAAATCCACCTAAAAATTATTTTCACGCTTTGGGTAAATAATGGTGAACAATAAAAATATTTACTTACGTAAATACATAATAACCCATGGAGTAAGACAAACAATAGTAAAGCGTCTTTTCAATGGAGGCAATTGTGGGCTTACAAGGATAGTTTTCTAAATGGTAACAAATATAAGAAAGCCAAAATTTACATGATGTTTTCTAATATTAATCAGATACTTGCCTTTTTTCCAGCTAACTGTTCACAGAGTATTTATAACAATGTATTACATTTAGCATAGTCAAAAAAAGATGATAATCATATTCCGTCTACGTAAGATATTCGCGATAAAGTGGTATAAAATCCAGTTTTTTTGCATTTAATTTATTTAATTTATTTAATTTATTTATAAAGCTTGTTGAGATATTTTTATAACATTTATAGATAATAAAATTTCCTAAAATTTTCCGGAAATACATGATTATGTGCCTTTATTGGTTTATGAATTATACTGTATTTTATGTTTGATTTAATTAATATTTCATATATGGTTTCATATATGAAAATTGATTTAATATATGTAACAATATATATAATACAAATTTTACATTTATATTTCCATATATGATAAAATAGTTAATATATTCATTATATAGGTATCCATATATTGCAAACAATTCCATATATGAATCAATACACTTCCACAATATATCATCATGCATTATTTATATATAAAAATATCAACAACCTCTCTTACAAATCTCTCAATTAAAATTGAAAAGAACTCTTACCCAATGTTGTTATATTATTACGATTAAATAATAACCAGGGACAAGAAGTTCATGCATTTAAAATGTGTATTTTAAGCGCTTAAAAAAATGCACAAAAAATTGTTAAATATCCCCTAAAAACAAATAATATATGCACTTATTTATAAACTTTTTTTAAAAAAAAAAACATATAATTTTAATTCAGTATTATATTAAGGGCATGTGTGAAAGATGGAAAAGCTCTAGGAAAAAAATAATTTTTCTATATTGAGATTAATTTTCATTTTTCAAAGATTGCTATGTGTTTGAAGTGTTAAAAGATTTTAAAATATATGTTATTTTTCCAAATATTTTGTTCAATTGAAATTTTTCTATAAATTTTAAAACTTAAAAAATCTATACTCATTTGTCAAAATTTTTACTAGCGCCTTGCGTAAAAAAATTTTATTCACCTCATGACTAAATTTACTAACGAGCATACTTTTCTACTACAAGTGTTTCACACAGGATCTAAAGTAAAAATAAATATACAGTAAAGAGCTTAGAGGGCTTTTGTGTATTGAAAATTGTCGTTTGACATCAACAGATGTAATAGACAACAACTGTATTGGCAAAACTTCTTTCGATGGCTGTGGTCTTAATGATAGATCGATTTTTCTAAAATGATATTAAAGGTAGCTCTATACAGTTTACTGTGCTCTTAGACAGAATAATCTCATTGGTAGCTTCTTTAAAAGAATTAATCAATTCTCGGTATTTTACAAAAACGTATGACGTATATTTCATATACATAAATCGATATTAAACGAACTTGTTCTGTCTTCAGATAAATGATTGGAAGTTTGACCCTGAAAGTCTATATTTATATCTATGTTTTAGGCTATCCAAGGGCTGATATATCAAAAACTTTTTTCAGTAATATTGTTTTGTCGAATATTTTAGGATAATACTTCTCCGAAACGAAACTATTTTTTCTGTGTAATTTCGCATCTTAATACGATATGAATAAGGAACCTTCTAATGACGCACCATTTACAATAATAAACGTCCTTCTGTAATTGTTAGTTTTGAAGAAATAGCTTACAATATATAAATTTGTCCATGGTATTTTTAATATTTTAAAACATTTTTTAGCTCTTCTGAAAATTTTGAAATGTAGAAATAAGTCGTTTTCTACATAAAAAATAATTTTAAATTTGAATGTTGCAATAAATATGATACATTTATATTTATGGCAAAATATGCAAAAACATGTATGTGAAACAAAATATGCATAAATATGCACTACGAAATCAATGCCATTTTAAAGCAAGTTCTTTAATTCGCAAAGATTTTTCGTTTACTCTGTTCTAGGAGTAAAGGCAAAAAGCAGATTTGAGTTTAAGAATTATGCTGTGATAGCCTTTTTTTGGATGTAGAGGATGCCATTAACTATGTGTAATTGGATTATATACTATATTATATTCACTAATATAACTTGACTGAACTGTAGAACTAAAGGGTGTATAACCCCACAAGTGTGATTCTGTTCTTTCTTTTATATGCTACATAGGAAATTGATTACCTATGAAACAAAATGTGAATAATAAAATTAAAATGTGGGTATTGCAATAAATTTTTATACTGGAAAGTAGAGAACAAATTTCATTATCACTTGTTGTCAATTTTATTGCCCTATATTATATACTTTTATATATTTTTTTTATATTATATACTTTTTTTATAAATTATTGTACAATAATTTACTACTATACAATAATTTATGAAAAATTATTGAAAAAAGTGTACTAAAAAAAGTATTATTGTGTAGTAGTACAGACAGCTATAGGGAAAGCTTCACTAAGTATAAGAAGGACATTAGACGGGCGAAACGGACATCATGGATGAATTTCTGTGAATCCGTGGACTCGGTTAACAAGTTGTCTAGATTTAGACCCGGTGGAACCTGGATATATACAACGGGCGGACAACTCGTGGACGGGGTCTAGCTCGGAGTCCCTCAGCTCAGTGATAACCTACAGTCCGGAAGGTGATATCGATGCGATAGAGGAGATGATCACTGGACACAAGGGCCCAGATGGCATTTTTCCGGTTACGTTACAGAATGTCAATGATAGAGTCATCTCACTTCTTGTGATGCTATTTGGAGAATGTCTTAAAGTGTGATATATTCCCAGGGGGTGGAGGGAGGTAAGGGTCATTTTCATACCCAAAGCGGGTAGAACGACTCACTCGAAATCCAAGGTCTTTTCTATTCAAAACAATTGAAATACTGAACGATCTGTATCTGAGGGTGAGTATGGGAACTCAGGGCATCAGCGACGCTCAACACGCCTATCTTAAGGGTAAGTCTATTGAGAGTGCTCTACATGATTTATTGAACGGGGTCTGCTGCATAAGGAATCACTCACTTCATTAGGTATCGGTGTATTCCTAATCGTGTGGATCACTGATGCTAAGCATCAGGTTTTCAATTCGAGCATGGAAGACACTTGCATAAGGAAGCATGTATCAAGGGGTACACCGCAAGGGGTGTTCTTTCTCCATTATTGTGGCTTTGGCAATGAACGTCATTGCCAGGGGAAGGAAGATCGTAGTCTAGGCTGACGATGTGATATTGTTGGTCACGGGTAAATTCCTACCTACGATCAGCGCGGTACTGCGAACTTTTCCAATTTGCAAATAGTAATGGATTAGGAGTCAACCCTCAAAAGACTGAACTAGTTCTGTTTACCAGGAAATATAAGACATTTAGTCTTCCAGCTTTGAATGGGACGTAACTCAGTTTGTCAAGGGAGGCCATGTACCTTGGCACAGCAAATTATCTTGGAGAAAAATACTCAGGAAAAGGTCAGGAAGGGGCTTGATGCCTACTACGCATGCAGGAACTCTATAAGGAAGTACTGGGGTCCTATACTCAATTATGGATGTTCGGTATGGTGGGAGGCGTTGAGAAAAGGGACGTATATGAACTTTCTTTCTAAAGTTCAGAGATGTGCTTCAACAGGCATTACAGGTGCCTCAGGCAGCACTGGACATCATTCTCCACCTACTTCCAATTGAGGAATCCGTGAGAGGAATGGCTGTGGGCTTATTTAGACTGAAGGAATTGGGATTAATAGGAAGCTTCACATTATCCTCGGCCGCCCAAACGAATTATGTCGGTACTATACTATGTGGATAGTCATGCAGCACTGATGGCAATGACAAGTTGCTGTGTCAGGTCTAGGTTAGTGCTGGAGTTTAGGAAGGAATTTAGAAGGCTAATGGATGCCTACAGAATAAGACTTTGTTGGGTTCCTGGTCACTGCTATCATATTACATGGCCATAAGGGAATGGACTATACGTAGAACGAATCATGCTTGGAGGAGTAGAATGGACAGCGTTATGGCCTAGTTGTAAATCAGCAGATTCGAAGTATCTTCTGGGCATGAGTTGTGGGAATCTAAGGATCATTGTTGGTATGATTACTTGTCACCTTGCAATAGGGAATATGACCAGTAAGTGGGACACTGGCGCGTCAGATTTTTGCAGGACGTGCGATGATGTGGAAGAGAAGAGATAGTGGAGCACATACTCTGTCATTATGTAGGCTTCAGCGAGGTAGACTGAGGTGGTTTGGGAGCCATATTCTGCACGAACTGGAGAAGGTTGCGGATAGAGAACTCACAATCATATAAGGTTCGTAATGGGAATAAAGTGGCTTAGAGATAGTCACACTCTGGTCTCTGGGTGAAGGCGTGAAGACGCCGCCCTTTTTAACCTAAACTATCGTATAAGAGTAAAATGTGAAATTTGAAAAATTTCAAGTATAATTTTTGTTAGTTTTTGTAAAACAATAGTTTCTTTTTTAAACGTACGTATTAAGTTCTGATAGTGAACTATATTCTTAAAGAAAATTTTTTGAACTTTTTGTTGAATAAGTAATTTTAATAATTACACTAAATTATTTTTCAGATATATGTAAAGTAAAGGGTAAACAGGAGATATCGGGTACACATTATTGTGTTGTAACAAAATATGGGATTTTAGTAATAAAGATTTTGTAAATATATGCCTATTCGAAAATGGTTGCAAATAATTTAATAATGATTTAAATTTAGATCAAATATCTGATAATAAACGATTTCCAACTAGTTGAAATGAAAAAATGGTTAACATTTCATAATTTTTAGTCTTTGTTTGCAAAGAGAATGTAATGTGTTTTCCGGCGGTCTAATGTCTATGAGACCTCATTTTCGACGTACTAACCCAGTTATCCGGAACTTGTGTTTCATATAAATTTCAAATATCTTCTTTTCTTTTACAAGCTACAATCTTACTTTTTAAATTAAATATAGCATGTACACATTTTTCATATATATTGATCACAAATACATTTTTAAATTATCGACACTGCACCTTAAGTTCCACCCTAATATCCAATATGCACTAAGTTAGTGGTTTATACTATTTTAATGGAATTTGTATTTTTTATTTTAATTGACACGACAATGATGACGTATTTTCTACAAAATATGCTCTAAATTGTTAAATGTATTTGTTACTTTAATGTTTTCCTTCTTTTTTGTGTTTGTTTGATTGCTCGTTGTTTCTCATTAAGCACTTAATGGTCAAACATGTAACAAAATAGTAACCACCACCAGCACCAACAGGGAGGGACCGCGAGCGTGTGTGGATGTGGTAGCAAAGAACAAACAAACAAATAAATTGGTGAAGAAATATTTTCATTTTTTTTTAATTTGTTCTAAAGTGAACAACCATGTAATAGGAGGTAAACCAGAAATGTTGACTCATAAAATACGCGAAATGAAAAAAAAATATAAGTAAGAAAATTTCCAATTTCTTCTACAAGGCCAAAGACAAAAATAAAAAAACTATATTTTTCCGTTTTGATATTGGTATGGTGTTTAATAGTATTTTTATTTCATAGGTTTTAAAATAATTATTTAAAAAGGATTTTGGGAGTTTAATTTCTTGGTTTCTGAAGTTTAGAATCTAGATATGTGTGTCACACTGTCCTCACGGAGAACAAAATTTTAGCATTTCTGTACAGGTCAATTCTTAAAAATAATATAAACATTACTTTAATAGGAAATAAATAAGTGAATTGGAATCTTGAAAACATCCTTTCTATAGTAACACCGGACTCTGTTTAAAGCACTTTCCGGGAGAAAAATCTCCCGATCACCCGTAGCAAAGGTTTTAGAATCCCTGCTACTATCATCCCTCGCCTCACACCAACATGACTTTAGGAAACGACATCGAATTTGTTTACCACTCAGATTGTTAATGGCCTTAATCAGCATAGACCGTGTTAACGCACAATAGTGCCTGCTTTGAACTTATCCAAAATTGAAATATTGTAAGATAAAAATGGAGTACTTTCGAAGAATCGTAATAATTATGAGTTTTTAAATAAAGCTCAACCAATAATGATTATTTTTGATTTTTATTTTTTCGCTCAATTTTTAATGATTATTTTTGAGTTTAATTTTTTGCTTAATTATAACAATTATTTTCGATTTCTATTTTATTGCTCAAAGAATAAAAATTAGTCTCAATTCATAGTGGAAAATTAGATTTTTTGTTATAAATTCGATTTAACACCAAAATTCAGATTTGTTAACAAAAACCTTTTAATTTGTACTAAAGGTCAAAATTTCTACTAAAAATCAAAAATTTTACTAAAAATCAAAAAAAGTTTTACAAAAAATAATTTTTTTTTAAATCAATATTTTTACTAAAAATCGAAATTTTTATTAAAAATCTAAATTGTTTCCAAAAGTAAAAATTTTTACTAAAAACTAAAATTGTTTAAAAAAAAAATAGTAATTTCCGTTTAAAAATTAGATTTTTCACTAAAAATACGATTTTTATCGAAGTTGAAATTTTTTCTAAAATCGAAATTTTCAAATCAGATTTTTGTAAAAATTTAAAATTTTAGTAAAACATTCGATATTTTGTAAAAAAAAAATTGATTTTTAGTGAAAAGAAATTTGATTTTTTTGTTTTATTTTTTTTTACAAAAAATTTTAGTTTTTTAGAAAATGTTTATTTTCTTATTTTTTTGTAAAAATTTTGATTTTTTGTAAAAGTTTTATTTTTTTATAACAATTTTGATTTTGGCCAAAATTTCTATTTTTAGTAAAAATTTAAATTCTTATTACAAAAGGTTTTTGTTAAAAAATCTGAATTTTGCTGTTTAATCGAATATATAACAAAAAAAATCTAATTTTTCATTAAGAACTAGGAATGTTTTATTTTTGAGCAAAAAAATAAAAATCACAAAATAATCATTAAAATTGAGCGAAAAACCAAAAATCAAAAATAATCATTAAAAGTTGAACGAAAAATGAAAATCATTATAAATTAAGCAAAGAAATGAAACTCAAAAATAGTAATTAAAATTGATTTTTTTAATAAAAATAAAAAGAATAAAAATCATTCCGGATTTCGATAGAACCTGTTCTGAGGATTACATTTCTTATTTAACACATTTATACGGTTGTTCCTTGTATCTGATTTTTCTGTTTAAAATTTCAAGAATAATGATTATTTTCTGTTCTTGGTACTTTCACCAGTGCCAAAATTTCTTAATACACGGCCACCATTTCAGGTTTTCTGCAGGAACGCTATCTCAGGTTATCAACTTCCAAATCGACGGAGTCCCATTTCACATTTTGGATCGAGGAAGTGAGAAGGATTCTCGACATCTCAGTCGAAGGAATAATTATCCCTACGGTGCAAAACCCGAAGGCCCTAGGGGTAGTCTTCAACAGCCTCCTTCATTTTTCCTCACACGCCACCTACGTCAATCAAAAGTTGAGGAACAGAAATAAGGTCCTAAAAGCACTCGTTGGCACCTTTTGGAGCATGAATAAGGAAACACTTGTGGCGACATACAATGGGATTGGTATGAGCAACATATAAGGTATGATCCCCAGTATTGGACCTTATTCTGAATTGCAACCGGATGTGTCAAAATGACCAATGTGGATTACTTATATGAGGAGACCAGGATGCTGTCAGTCAAGACAGCTCCTGATAGCATGTCACCAGCCAGACCACCCCATCCATTAAATTTTGATGCAGGATACACTTCTCGACACATAAGGACGGATTTCCGTCGATATCGCGAGAAAATCCAGGATGTCATCCCACCCAATCTCAACCGATTGGCCTTGGCGAATGCACAGAAAGAATTGTATCAACAGGCGGTCTCAGAACCCATTAATGGCTATATATGCAACAGAGTTCCATATGAACACTCACCTGCAACTTTCGATCACAGCAGAGCTGTTACAACAACATCAACTAATTATCGAACAACTTAAATACAGTTACAGCAAAAGTCTTAAAAGTATCAGGGGAAATGGTATCCCCGTGCAACGAAAATATTAAATATCGTATATCTTAAGAACATTTACAGCAAAAGTATAATAATTTTGTAGGAATAATTTTCTCATCAACCTCTATAATTAAAGATAAAAAAATTTAAAATTTTTGTAGGAATAACATTTTCATCAAACTCTTCAACTAAGATGAAAATAGGATGGGTAGAGCCAGGGGAAATGGTGCCCCCATACAACAATAATATTAAATACCGAAGAACTTCTATAGTAAAAGTCTTACAATTTTGTAGGAAAATTTTTCTCAACAACCTTCATAATAGCTCCATAGAAAGTATATATAGATATTATCGCATAAAAAGGGGTAGTGAAGCGCACCGGGAAACATTAGTATATTTATAAAAATGTAATTGACTGACATGCATATATTTGATAATTTTGTATAATTTAAAACAAAACATTCGAATTAGTAATCAAAATTGTGATAACATTTAGAATAGAAAAATACATTATTTACATTATTAATCATTTTTTCAGCCAATATTCTGATTGCATTTTTTTATCACAACCTATTTATTTTATCTACAAAATATTAAAAAAAGGAACAAAATACAAACAATTAATTTTTCAAGTAAATTACTTATTCATAATATTATTTTATAAAAAAATAGTTTAAATATAAATTCATAAATGCAATTTAATTTTTTGCATTAGTTGATTAATTTATAATATATGCATTTTATAGTTTTTAACCTTTCAATAAAACTTTAATTAATATAAAACTTTTAACTATAAAACTCATTTAACTTATTAAAATATTTAATAATATTAATTTCATTAACATTGAACACCTAATAATATGCTTTACTTTTTTTGTTTTTATCTACAAAATTATAGCCTCATGAATCTGATGAATTACGCTTCGATGTTGTTGTCAATAATTATAATAACTGGTGTTTACGTGCTGAAACACCCGAAGATCGTATGCACTGGGTAGAAGTATTGCGTATCTATAAGGAAGATAGCACTAGTACGGATACAACATCATTGAGACGTCATGGCAGTACAATGTCATTACAATCAAATACAGTCTCTGTAGCCAGTGGTAGTAGTTTAAAAAAGACTCAACGTAATCTCAAGGAGAAAGTTGGCGAAATTGAAACATTCAAGGATATTTTATTTGGACAAATAGAAACCCTACAAAGGTAATTAAATATTAAAAAATATTTCATGTTAAAAATTTATTTATAGGTAATGATTGTTGTTTATTTATTGCAGATACTTTGATGCATGTGCGGAAGCAAATAAAGGCATGGATTTACCTTTAGATTTAGGTGATGGTTTGAAACCAATTGATTTTAAGGTAAATGTACATACATACATACATTCATACTTTCAAATTGAATTATTAATTGTGTATTTTGAACGTAATGCGTAAAATTTATAGAATTGTTTTATTTTATTTTTTCTTTTTAGGGTGAGTCGATTACATTTCGTGCCACTACATCTGGTGTTTTAAGCACTTTACAACATTGTTTGGAAATAATAGCGGAAAATGACGAAATCTGGAAAAAGAAACTGGATAGAGAAATTGAAAAACGCAAAATATTGGAAGAACAAAGTCGTAAGAATAAAGAAGAAATGGAAAAGATGAAACGTATTTCATACCCGGGACCTGATTTAGAGGTGAGTGTTTTTTTTTTTTTTTTTATTTTGATTAGATCTAATAGGTCTACTTCTCAAAAAAATTTCCTATAAAGAAATTTGGACTAAAAAGAAATTTTTTGACAAATCATAAAAATCTTAAAAGCTTTTAAATGTTCTATAGAAATAAAATATCAAAATTTTTCATAAAAACTAAATTTAAAACAAATATATAAAACCTAACTAAAAAAAAAAATTAGAAAAAATTGTAAAAGATTTATATATATAAACAACAATTTTTCATTAAAGGCATTTTTTTTTACCTGGTGTCTTTCAATTTCCATAAAAATTTTTATATACAAACTCCATTAAACCATTTACCGATCTCACTTTTTAGTTTCGCCAAATTGCAAAAACTCGCGATTTTTTTCGCTTTTTCAATTTCTCTAAAAAAAAAAAAAAATTTTAAGTTATGCAATTTAAAATATAATGATTAATACAGCGTTTGAATTTTGCTTATGTCGGCTTTAATTTAATACAAGCATTTCCAAAATTAAAAAGAATTTTTAAAAATGCATTTTAATGCAATTATTTTTTTAAATGCATTTTTCGTTAAATATGCTATTTAAAATTTTTGATTTTTTTTAATATTTGGAAATACTGTCCTGCTCTTGGGAATATAACGACTGCTGAATTTGGGAGTCCATATATGCATGGATTATCTGATTTCTCTGCAATTAATGTCAGACGGATCAGATCTTTTCTTTGTGCATCAGATTCGAACCTATGCTCGGACATGTGAAAACATATTCAGGTTGCTTCGATTCGAACTTATTCTCGGATATGTGAAAACAGATTCACATGATCCATCAGGGTAACACAACGGGACCAATACAACCCAAGTAAGCTATCTAGTTTACATTTATATCTAACTTAACCCTCGTTTCTATAGTAAATTTTTTAAAATTTCCTTTTTTATGAAATTCCGAAAACTCACGATTATATTTCGCTTTTCCACTTTCTAAAAAATCAAAAACTCAAAAGTATATAACTTTAAATAACAATATTTCTGGGAATGCTTTGTGGAATTCAATGATTTAAACGGCTTTTAAATTGTGATTCTTAAATGAAAAGATTCTAAAAAATTTTAATTAACAAAAATGAATTCTTTAAATACATTTTTCATTGAATATGCTATTTCAGATTTTTGAATTTTTTTTAGCATATTTAGAAAATCTTTACATTAAAATAAGAATCCAAAATTTTTGGGATGCACACATCTACTATGCACATTTTTGCGTTTTCTAAAACCTATTTACATTTTTTCATATAAAAATTATATTTTTCTGGTATTATTTTTAAAATGATTAGATTTACATGTTTTATTTAAAAAAATTTTAAATTTTATTTTATTTAAAAATTTTAAAAATTTATTAAAAATAGTAAACCTTTATGTACTAGACTAATTAATATTGCAATTTATAGTAAACAAAACAATTTAAAATCGAATCGAAGCAACCTGAATCTGTTTTCACATGTCCGTGCATAGGTTCGAATCGAACCAATCTGACGCACGAAGAAAAGATCTGATCCGTCTGACATTAATTGCAGAGAAATCAGATAATCCATACATATATAGACTCCCAAATTCAGCAGTCGTTATATTCCCAAGAGCAGGACAGTAACAAACAAAATCTTTTACTCTTTCTTCATCCTCCTCGTTAAAGTAACTTTTATAATAGTCGTTAAAAGATAATCCTAGTCTCCTAGCGTGTGCACCAGTAATCCAGTGCCCTGTAATAATGGCTATAAATGTTCATAGATGTCGCCTTGGCAATCCCAGAATGAAACTCGACTATTTTTGATTGTACTGGGGCCATATCTGTCTCAAGATAGAACATGCGTTTGTCCATCTTTGTTGAGCTATTCTCGACAAGACAAGATGTCAGCGGTATCTCAATTAGTTGGTCAATTATTTCACTCTGAAGAAGGGAACCAGTTTTAGCTAATTCAACCGCAATAATATTTCCCTGGGTATTTGAGTGGCCTCTTACCCAGATCAACTCTAGGTTTGAATGTCTCGACATCTCATTTGAAGATGTTCGGCATTCATGTACCAGCTTAGATGTCGAATAGACACCCGAAAGAGACTTAATCGCGAGTTGACTGTCGATACAAATTCGAATATCCATTCCTATAGTACATTAGCCAATTTACCGCTCTCCTAATGGCTGAGATCTACGCTTGAAAAGTAGTGCAGTGATCCAGCAATTTAAAGTAGATGTTCCTCCTATATGCGGGAATAAAGGCACCTCCCCAACCCCTTCAAAAGATTTAGATCCATCAGTGTAAACCTCAATCGATCCGGCTTTTATAGTGACATCGGTTGAGATTGAAACTAAGAAGGGTTTGGGAATACTGTAATCAATATTGTCAGGGATGTCATTCGAAATACCCATAATGGTCGCATGGCCGTAGCTCCTACCGTTTCATACACCTATAATACTGAGACATGATGGTTCAGCAGAACGAATAATGCCTTGGATGGTATTGTATGAAGACCACCTGTAATTAGTTGCGCTGAGCTACGCAGAACCTTTTCGAAGATTTCGCAAAACGTGGATTTTTCCATCGCTTTCCACCATAGTATCCCTCCATATATAAGTATAGGCTTGATCACCAAGTCGAAGAGCCATTTTGTGTTCTTAGGATTTAATCCCTATGATTTCCCAATGACTTTCCTACACATATAAAGGGAAATGTTTGCCTTTTATGCTCTAGCATGGGTGTTCTAGAGTCAGGACATTTTGAAACCAGTATTATACCCAGGTACTTCGCACTATCCGACACCTTTAATTCAGCTTCATTTAGGCAAGGGAGTGGGAAAATGGTATCTTGTATCTCTTTGAAAAGGGGGGAACCAATTCCGTCTTTCCTGGATTCACGCTAAGGCTACCACTTGTACTCCATTTACTGAGTAGGCCTGGCGCATTTTAAAGGTGGTGGGGTTTTGAACCTCAGGGAGTCAAGTTCCCTGAGCATTGTGTTGACAGTAATATTTCAAAGAAATGGAGATAGAACTCCCTCCTGAGGACTGCCTCTATTTGCTATTCTATTATATATGGTAGCCGCACCCATGGTGGAGATTATAACCCTGTTGTTTATAAGTCTCCATATGATGTCTTTCCATAGCTATTTTAATAGCATCCGGGGTCACATTATGAAGACATATTCCCTGTGCTCGAGAGCATTTTCTATATACCCTACAAGCGAATGCAACGCCGTCTCAACTGTCCTGCTATTCATGTAGGCATGTTCGGACGCTGACAAAAGGTTAGTGTTGATTATTTTGCGAAGGCTTTTCAAAGTTTTCAAGAGGAAGGACGGTAGACGTATGGAAGCTCTTACCCCCTTTTGAGATGAAGATCATTTTAAATCTAGTCCATGAGTCGGGGATATAAGAGCATGATAAACAAGCCGTTTATATCGAAAACAACTATAATATCAGCATTATACTGTAAGTCTACAGGTATGATGTCATCTGGGACGCTGGATTTAAAAGGGACAAAGCTGTACAGAGTCCATCTCAGTTCATCTTCAGTTATTTGAATCTGAACGTCACTTAGGTCTGAAACTATCGCAGGGATCTAAGTTTAGGGAGGCTGCTAGGATATATAAAATATATAATATAATAAAATGGAAATTTTTAATAAGTTTTCTATAAAAGAAATTTCTTGAACATTTTTCTATATAAAGAAAACTTTGTAAATTTTTCTATAAAAATAAAATTTTGAAAAAGTTTTTGTTAAATTTTCTATAAAAAGGTAATTTTTGTTAAGTTTCCCATGAAAAGGAAATTTTTCTTAAATTTTCTTTTAAAGAAATTTCTTAAAAATTTATAAAATGGAAATTCTTAAAAGGTTTTTTATAGAAGGAAATTCTTAAAAAAATTACTTTAAAGATTTTTTAAATTTTCTTTATAAAAGAAATTTCTTTAAATTTTCATATTCTTAAAAAATTTCCTAAAAAAGGAATTCTTTGAAAATTTCCTATAAATTTTTTTTTTGAAAATTTCTTATAAAAATATTATTTTTATTTTTCTGGTATCACAATTATTTTGCTGGCATCACAATGGATCGGATGGTCTGTGGGTGGAGGCGTGAAGACGCCGCCATTTTTAACCTAACCTAACCATTATTATTATTTTTTTCTTTTTTAAATTTCCTATAAAATTAAGTTTTTTGAAAAATTTACAATGTAAGGGAAATTCTCATAAATTTTCCTGTAAAAACAAAACTCTTCACAAATTTCCTACAAAATGGAAATTCTTGAAAAATTTGCTTTAAAAAAATATTCTTAAAAATTCTTCTTTGTTTATAGGAAATAAGTCAAATTTTTAAAAATTTTCAAGGTCGGCAACCGATTTTTGGGTAATGGTATTTTCGGTATTTGTTTTTTAAGATTAACGTTTGTTGTTGATATCGATTCACAACCATGAATTATAAGTGGAGTTAAGTATTAAAAGGTAGGGCTGGAATAACCATAACTTTCTTAGAAATTTTATTTTAATTTTATTCGAAATAATTATTTTTTATCAAACTGTGTAATAACGGTGATGATATTTTAGCGGTAACGATACGTTGTTTTATTTCGGTAATGGTATTTTATCGTATGTGGTATATTGGGTATTTTTTGTATCGGTATTTTGCGGCAACAGAATTTTGAGCTGTTTCGGTAGCGGTATTTTAGGTATTTTAAGGGTAGTCAAGTTGAATGGGTTTTTGAGCAGTAAAGGTATTTTAGCGGTAACTGTAGCCAACCTTGAAAATTTTCTATAAAAGTAATATTTTTGAGTATATTCTATAAAAATGAAATTCGTGAAATTTTTTTATAAATATTAAAAATTTCCTATAAAAAATTAAAAAAATTTTCTTTAAATAGTAAATTTGTTATAAATGTTCTAAAAAAATAAAATTTTGTAAAATTTCCTATCAAAAATGTATTTTTTTTGTAAAACTTTCTGATGAAAAGTTAATTTTTGTAAATTTTTATTAAAAAAGATTTATGTAAAATATCTTTTTTCACCTGTATCTTGAATTTTGTGTCAGTGACAAAATTTTGATATTTTTAAATGATAAATTCGTTCTATTTAAGTTTTGTTATTAGTAATAAAGTTTAGAATTTGTTTTAAGAACTTTTAACAATATAAAATATTAAATATATGTTCATAAACTATTATCAAGTTATATTGCGGTAATTTTCCTTTCTTATAAAATAAATTTTTTACATACCAATATTATCTAATTTGCGTAAAGGTTTCTTAAATAATTTTTTAAACATACATACTTATGAGTCATAAGTTTACAGTATTATTAATTAATTGAAATATATTAGATTGCGCCAGCTGTTTTTCAATTCATTTGAATTTTCCTCGATTAATAAAAAATGTTTTTCCCTTTAATTTTATTTAAAAATTTATTGAGCAATTAATAATAAGTATATGTCTGTCTTTAAAATTGTTGTTGTTGGTGTCTCTAATATACCTACTGTAATTAAAATGTATACTAAATATTTTTAAAAAATGTTTTATGAGTCTCACTCTAACATTAAATATTTATCTATTTTGTCTATCTTAAATTTGTTCAACACGCAAACTTGTTTTGCCTTTTACGCCGGTAATAAAATTACCAAGTTTATATTCCAAAAATATTCTAATAAATTAAATTAAAAACAATCAATTAAATTTTCATATTTTATCCTAATTTATTAGCAGTTTTAAGTTTTATCTATTACTAATTATATATTTTTTCTTAAACTATCATCATCATCATCCAACTCTTTACAACATTTTAGAACACTGACCTATTCACAAGTGCATTGTCCATAAGTTTTTGTGTACATTATTATTTATTTCCTCATTTGGTTCATTGACATTTTCTGCTGCCAATAGACAAAACAAGAAGTAAAAAAAAGTTGTTAGCAAAAGCTTAACTAATATAATGAAGGGGTTGTTTAAACAAAAGTCATATTGTATATAGTTATGCTTAAATACACACGTTTATGAAAGGGGGGGGGGGTTTCTTAGAAGGTGTTGTGTGCAATGAGTTGTGCCTAATGGCAGTTGTTTACATTGTAACGGATAATTTTTACTACAGTGGTGGAATCGGCCTAGTATTGAATAAAATTCTTATGCAATTAAAAGGAGAAAATTTTAAGCTGAAAAAAAGAAGTTGTTTGCTAAAAACTAACAACAAAATTTGGTTTAAAGAGCTCTTTACAAGAGTTGTTGTAATTAAATGGGAATTATAGATTATTAAAATTTTAGGCGATTTTAAAGTTTTAGGATTTTTTACACAAGTCAATGAGTTATCACAAATTATCTATTCCACCTTCTGTTCAAGAGCCACTATTTCATGTTTCAGGAGGAGGTGAACATCTAAGTACAATATTAATTGGCAACCTGCAATTCCGGCGTCTTTATATTATTGATGTCGAATTTTTATTTTTTTTTATCCCGCGAATTATCAAAGCTTGTTGGCTTCAATAAAACACAATTATATTTAATTTTTAATAATAAATATATTGTGTATACAGTTTGTTTGTAAATTTATAACTTAAAATTAATTTAAATTAAACTAAATTAAATAATCACTTCACTCTACATCTATATCTATTTTACAATTTTTGTTGCTAAAATTTTGATGTCGCTGGTCAACGTTACAACTTTTCAACTTTCAACTTTATTACTCGACTGCAACCGTCCGTTAAATAAATTAACCCATTCATTGCCAACGTTTGCCAGATCTGGTGACATGATCAGACTCCAATCCCACATTAATATCTGTGGCAAAACATAATTTGATTTTTTCTGGAGAGCATTTTTTAAGTTTTAAACTGAAATTCAAAGTCGTTTTTATATAATTACGAATAACTTTTCGTATAAATATCTCCAGAATTTGTACAAAAATTATTTGGTATATTTTTGAAATTGATGTGTACGAGTATAACCACTTACGAAAAATAGTGAAATATCTCAAGTTATACATTTTTTCCAAAATTATATTTTAAAATTTCTCTTGTATATGTTGAACTATTAAAATATTCGTTTTCAATTTCTTTTTTATATTTCTTTGGCAACAAGGAAGAACTACATAACTTAAGATATGCAAAAATATTGTTTTTCCATTTTTTTAATTCTTTATATCCAGTTCTATGTTGTATTTTTTTTTTTGTTTTTGAATCCAGCAAGTATTTCAAGAGATATTTACATTTGAAATTACAATTTTCTATAATATCCCAGCAAAAACTTTGCTTTCTTGGTAGGTATAACTGGAAACAAAAATAAACTACTTATTTTTTGCCTGAATAACTAGTTATTTTTGTTCGACTTGTCCACAAATTCATGTAGTTATTTTTTGACTCTAGGGGTACTCAAAAATATGTACCTAAACGAAAGCAAAAATAAAAAAAAAAACAAAAAAAATTTTGCCGTCAGTGAGACTCGAACTTGGATACACACTAACCATTTGTTTTTACTGACTAACGTCTTACCCAGTACACCATCTCGCACATATCACCCTGAGCGACAAAAACTCTATTTAGTTTAAAATATCTTTTTAGACATTTTGTTATAAAAAACTAACAGCTTCAGAATGGGGTTGAACCAGCAACCTTCTGGTTGTTAATCCGGCGCTCTAGCCAACACATCCACGTGATTGCAGTATTACTGTGCTATTTTACTATTGAGTACTTATTAATGTAATACAGAGTAGGCAAATAATAATGACGCCTCATTACAAAGAAACTACTTTAATAAGTAGTTGTTATTACCGAAAACCAAAAAGTTTTTGCTGGGATTGTATGGAAATTAAAAAAACATAAACTGCTCTCCTGAAAAGTTAAAAAAAAAAAAAAAATTATTTATGTAGTTTTCCTTATTGCCGCAGTTTTGTCATATTTCGAAATATGCATTTATTCCATTTGTTAGAAAAAAAATTTACAAAAAAGACTTGAGTTAATATATAATATTTCGCCATTTCAAGAAAATTAAAAATTAAACGAATTATACTATTATGCATACCACTATCTTCTAAAGTAATGGAAAGATTTTTGGAAAAAATTTACACAATATGTAATGTAATGTAATATTTTCTTTTGACACAGATATGTATTTAATTTTAAATTAGTCATTTATTTGAATATCTTCAATGGCATATTTATGTTAAATAATAAAAAGTGAATTATAAAAGGATTAAATTTAATAAAATTTGGAAAATATCGATATTAATGAAATAGAAGAATAATTTAAAGCATTTCGATTCGACATATTCGATTCATAAATAAAAATAACCTTAATCGATGGTTTTTATTTTTTGTTTAAAATGGGATGAGAAATATCTGCTATGATTATTTTACACAAATTTTTACCAAAATTCCTACAACAAAAGTTGCACTCATCTTTTGGGTAAATACCCGGGCTATTGCAGTTCTATTAATCTTGCGGAGTCCACGTTTCGTTTTACTCTATGAGATTTTTGATTATGTGTTTTTAAACTTCACGAAAGGCTGACAGTCGTTTAAATAAATAATGATTAATCTCCTTAAGTTGTTATTTACTGTGACTGGCTGTGCGAAAGTTATCGGTAGGTCAAATCCTTTCTATGGCCTCGGACTTTGTCGGTAAATGCTATTGTGAAATCAACGCTAGTGATCCACGATACAGTTGACATGATGGATTACCCCCGATTAGCAAGTTGCTCACAACTTACTAATTTTCTTACTGAAATTTTCTTTGGGTTGGAGAGAAACCAAAGTATTCAACATAACTTCTTCCGCTCAATCATAACACGGAAAAAAGCACGCTATCTATATTAGGGTCGATTATAATGGTGTCAGCAATTTTATTTGTACTATATTATTCTTCTTTGGGTTGATTCAACACAACTTCTTCCGCTTTTACACTTTACGGTCAGTTATGATGGTGTTTGCAAATGATCCACTTAATCGGGACCCTATCTTCTTATTCTTGTTAGAGAGAAAACTAACCGTTGAACATAACTTACCAACACCCATTTCAAGTTTGTTGATTTTTGTCACTTTCTGCTCAATTAAAACAATCTTTCTGTAGGATTTCTTATAATGGTGCCAGCAAATTTAATCATGGTATTATTTTTTTTCGTTTTCAACACGGACCGAATCGTGGACCACAGTTTTCAAACTTGCTGTTTTTAATAATACCCTGTTATCTTGATTGAACTGGTCCATCGCAGGCTTGTTGTACAGCTATAACTATGTATTCTTATCAGGGGTTCCAATTAAAAGTCAAGGTGGACAATGTCATGGGGACCCTGACTATTTATAAATTGGACATGGTCTATGCAAGACCAAGAGACATTAAGCCTATTACTCTTTCCCGACATTAACTGTGCCAGAACTACCCTGTCTTCCGCGACTGGTTATTCTCGTTGTGCGTTTTACCAATACGACATTCATGCAGTAACTGGTTATACATGAGCTGCGAACATACGGATCCTGTAAATACCTTTAAACGGTCTCCGCGTAGGGTTTTCCATTCTCCAACTGTGATGTTAAAATTTGGATGACCAGGAAAAACTGCTAACTTAGCATCGCATAGTTAGGGGGCATTGAAAGATCATTAAGAGATGGTTAGTAAATTCTGTGAAGCCTTTTCCGTCTTTTAATAAGAAAATATGAACGATATAAAATTATAGCTTTTTTGGACAATATTTTATATAATGGCTTACATAAAATTTGAATTTTATTGGAAACTACGACTGAGTGAGCACTGATTATGTCATCACAAAATGTAATTGCTTAAAACAGTGAATTGGTTGTTACGTGCCATTTGCTATATAAAGTTCCTAAATATTTAAACATATAATTTTCTTAGAGCATTTTATTTGCAACCAAATTATCTTGTATGTACTTATTAATTCTGCTCACTGTATGTTAGTGGGTTATTACTTTATAGTGAAAACAATTTCTGACTGAGTGTTTTCCGGCTACTAATTACACATCATCTTCATTCATATGATCCTCTTAAGAATTAATTCTTTCCTATATTATTTAAATACAAGTTTTTTGTTTACTTGGTTTCTCACTCTCATTTTATCATCGTATAGTAGTAAAATTGTTTTATAATTTTTCTATGCAAAATGGCTTAAAACTGAAATCAAATGGATCATTAAATAATTCAGTTAGTTGCCATCATTTAAAGCGTCAACAACGTATACGCCCAAAAAACAAAACGAAACGAATTCGTATAAACAAAACGTGATTAATTTAATAAACAATTAAAAAATTTAAAAAGATAATAAAATATACTACTTCTTATATAAAAGAATACTTTAGATTTTAGCTAAAATCTCAATAAACAAAATTTTAAAAATATTTTTTTTTTAAATTTTGAAATAGAATTTTTAATAAAGTAAATAAAACAAAATGCCTTCCGTACGTTATATGATTAAAGGATTACAAATTAGAAGTAAAAATGTTTTAGTAAGTTTTATTTCTTTGTTTATTTTCTTATTTAAATTCTCAAATAAATAAAATTATTTGAAGTAATATCCTTTTTTACCTTGTAAAAGGGATTTAAATATTTTTATTATGTTTTAAAAATATTAAAATTTGTATGGCCAAATAGTCTACATGTCAACTTTACATTTACATACTTCATATTAAGTACTGCTACATTTACATGCACACTTTATGCATCCAATGTCATCTATTGTGAAGTACATAGACACCTTAAGACTGATGAAATAACTGGCCTAATGTGATATAAGTGGTGGCCAAGTATCACTTTCCATATCGGCCAAAAAGATATCAGTTCCACGAATTACAAAGAACAAAAATTTTATATTCCATTTGACTATATTGATGTAATTATTTGTTAAAAAATATAAACTATAAAAATGCAACAACTTGCACGCACTTCTACATTTTGCCATATTTGGACCATTTATTTTAAAATCTATTTTATTCCTTTTTTTTGTAAATCTCTATTTCCTTTAATTTGGCACCGCTTTTTTAGTGTTACAAAATATATGTATAAATTTTGTTGTTGCTCCTCCTTACAGCAACAGTTTGCTTTTAATCCTCTTCAACGTCAGACAGGCAGAAGGATACTTTTGTTGTTGTTTATATTTGAAGAGTTGCGTGTTTGTTTTAAAAATCCTTCATTTATTTAACTCGAGTGCTTTATTAAGTGTGGGTTTTATTTGGGAAGCTTCTTTTTTTTTATTTAGTAAATGGTAAATTTTGGTTAATCTAAGTGTTTTACAAAAAGCTAAGTAAGTAATTAAAAAATGTACGTAGTATTCATTTATGGCAATTTAAAATTAGAAGGTTATTATATAATAGTTAAACGAGGTTATAAATATTTCAAGTTGGTGTTTTTTTTTATTTGCAAAGATTTTAAAATTCAAGGATGAATATTTAAGTGTAAGATAATGTGTGGTTTAATTAAAATAATGATTTTAAATTATGTGTGAATATAAAATTAATTGATCAAAAGTGCAAAATTCTTAGAGATTATTTCGTGATTCGATTAGAAATATAAAATTTAACAAAATTAGGAATTTCCATGTATTTTTGTAAAATATGGATATATAATGTACATTATACCGCTCCAAAATTTACCGACTTTTGAAATTTGACCGTAATTCCCCCTAGAATCGTTCATCGGGATGTAGAAAGATATTGCGTGAAATATTAGTGAAATTGGAACCCGTGTCGCATCGGACCTGAAGTTTGTATAGTGTAATTATATGGGGAAAATATGACATTTTTCAGATTTGAGAAAAATTTTGCTATTAAATACTTTACTTTGTAACAAAATGTTAAAAATCGTCATCTACACATAATTATCTATCGAACGAGATATAAAAAGAAAAAAATATGTTTTTAATTTTTTATAATTTTCAAAACTCCAATTTCAAACTTTTAAAAATTTTGTTAAACAAATTTCAAAAAAGTTCGAGTAAAACTATACAGTTTTATAGACAACACTACAGGAAATAAAATTAAAAAAGAATACTTTGTATGACTAGGCCGCACAGGCGATTTGAATTTTACGAAAAAAGGCAAAAAGGGAATTTTTTTCAGTAAAAAAAAATATTACACAATATGATAAACTATATCTCAAAAATTACATTCTGAAGTTTTTAAGAAAATTGGTTAGGGATCAAAATTTGAAATATTAAAAATTTTTAAGAAAAATATCACGAAAAATTACTTTTTTATCTAGATTTCTGTGAGGAATTTTGATAGTTTAGCATGACTTTACTTCTCAGAGTTAGGTTGTTTTTGTCCATGATATTAATTAATAAAATTTACTTTACAAATATTTAAGAATAGGAGCGTTTAAAAAATGCTGACCCCAAGCTCTGTTGAAGGTTAAATTTGCTGTTTTAACGATATCAACAAAGATTTTTCAGTTACGAGGGCGGATCAATAAGTCCGTGACTTTTAGAATGAAACACAGTTTTTTTTGCAAGACAAAAATTTATTTTTCAACATAATCTCCTTTTAACTCAATACACTAAGTCCAACGTTTCTCCAGTTTTTGTATCCCTTTCAAAAAATAGGATTTTTCGAGGTCCTTAAAATAGGCATAGGTTTGGTCAATAATTTCATCGTTGGAGCTGAATCTCTTTCCACCGAGCCATTTCTTTAGGTTTGGAAATAGGAAGTAGTCACTAGGGGCTAAATCCGGAGAATATGGCGGATGAGGTTACAATTCGTAGTCCAATTCATAGAGTTTTGCCATTGAGACTGCACACGAGTGCACCCGTGTATTATCTTGATGAAAAATAACTTTTTTCTTGGCCATATGAGGTCGTTTTCTTTTTAAATTCTCATTAAATCGGTCTAATAAGTTGGCATAATATTCGCCGTTTGTTATTTTTCGCTTTTGAAGGTAATCGATGTGGATTATCCCGCGTGTATCCCAAAAAACTGTTGCCATCACCTTATTGGCCGACAAACTTATCTTGGCCTTCTTCGGAGCAGGTTCTCCCGGAAAAACCCATTGTTTAGACTGCTGCTTGTCTCCGGAGTATAATAATGGATCCATGTTTCATCCACAGTTACAAAACGCCGCAAAAACTCATTCGGATTGCTGACCATTTAAAACCGAGACCACACTGCCATATGAAATGCCTATGGCATCAACAATCTAAGGCACTTTTACTTTTCGGTCGGCCAACACCATATCGTGGATTTTTTCGACATTTTCGGGTGTACTGATCTCAATTGGTCGTCCAGAACGTTCAGCGTAAACTACTTTTACCATTGAAATCGATGGAGCAGAGTCCCCATAGTATTTATCGAGCTTTTCCTTGGTTTGATTGACGGTTTTTTTTTGCAAAAAATTATGTTTAATGAGCACTCAAAATTAATTTTTTTCCATTTTTAGAAAATGGAAAAAAGTGAACAGCTATTAAGCGCAAAGTAAATGACAAGTACCACCTGTTAATAGACTACTGTCAAAATTTGGCAGTAGTCTATTAACAGGTGGTACTTGATGGGAATAGTGTTGCATTTCATATAACTACGAAGGAAGTTCGAAGTCACGGAAATATTGATCTGCCCTCGTATATTTCCATAAAATTTTATCGATATTTAGATAAAAATAAATAATTTTTCGCAGTTTTCCTTAAAACTTTCAAATTTTCCAAATTTTGACCGTTGTTCAATTTTCCTAAAGACTTCAGAATATATTTCTTAATATACGTTTTATATTATTCTGTAATAAGTCTGTTTAATTTGAATATCACTTCTGACAAAATTTACCTTATAACTTTTTGCTGAAATCACCAAAATTCAAATCGCAGATACGGCTTAGTCATAGAAGATATTGGCCTAATACTTTTCCAATTTTATTTCCTAAAGTATTGTATATAAATTTTTTCGAATTTTTTTGATTAACAAAATTTTTAAAAGTGAAATAGTTTTAAAAAATTTCAACATTTTTTAACCGAACATGGAAAGGGATTTGGATTATGTTGCGAAAACAAAAACATATTTTCCAGAAATTGTGGATCAAATTTAATTAAATATAGCATTTTATATAACCATTTATAAAAAAATTTTAAATTTGTTTGTACACTCTTACACAAGTGGTCTAAAACACATTAGTGGTCTGGAAAATTTAATTTAATTAACCCCCCTGTTTTTATAAAACGAACAAAAAATTAGTTTCGACAAATTGTAAAGAAAACAACAAATATATTTCAGATTTATTTGTGTTTTTCCATATAAATTTATAGATTTTAAAATTTAAAATTTTAAAAATTAAAAAATTTTGTCATGAAAATTCGACTACCCTGTATTTAACTGTTGAAACTCTGCACAATAACGAAGAATGTGTAGAATTTATTCATAATGTCCGATTAGCTTATATATGAACGAATGAGATCAGAAAGTATTAAAGGGTGAACAAAAAGCGTAGAAGAATGGGGGAAAGTGAAGTAATTTTAAGCCCTTTTTTCTAAGTTTTTGAACTTTGAACAACAATCATGATTATAAAATGAAACCTATGGTAACTAAATTTAGCAAAAAACAAATCATATAAAATTTAAACTTTTAACCATGATTAAAATTAAACTTCAACGAATTTTGAAGTTTTGGAGAACTTTCAACACCAATGCCATCGAAGTCGAAAATTGTTCTAGTTCAGTAAATAAAATAATCAAATTAATCAAATTAATATTACTTCAATATGATAAAAGTATTTATTTTATTCAATTTTATTCAAATTAATTAATTTAAAAATTTACTAAAACATGCAGAATATTTTTTTGGTTAGACTAACGATGATGATGTTTGTATATTAACATATCCTTTTTTAACTCTTTATCCAATTTTACCGTTTTTGGTCAAGCGTTAAAAATTCTGTAGTTTCACTTAAGGCATCTAAGATAGACGAATTAATTAAATCGTATTCCAAAAATAATGAAACATTTGATCTTCATTTCATTATATATATCGCAGTTGATCAACAAAGTTTTAAAATTTTCAGTAAAGGCTAATAACGCTAACAGTTGCACTTTAAAAAAGTTTGAAAATTTGAATATTTCATAGTAAGTAAATTCCATTTGAAAATATATTTACATTGTTTTTCTTTTAAATTTTTGTAATTATTGCAAAAAAAAAAAAAAAAAAAATATTTTTTGATTAATAAAATTTTTCTGTATAAAGGTCATGAAAATGGTCTCAAATGTGGTTTTAGAGTAATCGGAATACGTTGAAATTTTTACAGTATATAAATATTGAGGTTGTTAGTTGATTTCTTGCAAAAAGTGAAATTTTAAAAATTTTGAGTTAATACCCTCTTGGTAATCAAGTGCGATATGTACTTTTGTTTAGTTAGTTTACATTGGGGGCCTATATTTAAAACCCTCTATCTCGTAAAACACAAATTTTCAGGAGAGCAAAAAACTTTTTATTTCTCTTATTTTTCAAGTACTTAAAATTTTTTCTTTTACAACATTTATTTAAAACCACAACTAAATCTTATATATAACTTGTTTTTAATATTTTGCAATATTTGCAATTTTAAGGAAAGATAGAGGGTTTTACACTTTTAAAATATTTAATGTGTATAAATAAAATAACGATATTGAGGATTTTGCATTATAAAAAATACATTTAATAATTATTACATACACACAGTGGGGTCAAACGCAAATTTTTTGGTAATAAATCTGAATCTCCTAAACTACTGATCGGATCAAATTGAAATGTATGAAAGAGTTGTAGAGGATGACCTAGGCTTTCAGAAAAATCATCTTGTAGTCACCCTGTGATAACACGAGATAAGCTACAGGGTGTCAAAGTTGACTACCTCGAGTATGTAAAAGTTAAAAAAAATCGTAACTTGTACAAATGAAGTCCGATTTTAAAGATTTTTATATTTCTGGAAAGTGCTTAGCAAGATAAAGAAAAAATAAGCTCACTTATCTAAGTTATCTCTTATAGTTAAAAAGATATTTACGCTTGAATTTTGAATTTTTGATTTTTTGGCTCGACTTTCTTTCGTTTTTCGGGAATAAGTCCGGAGATATATGAGGTAAAATTTTTTTAAAAATATTCTGTAATTTGCTACATATTTCAAGATAATATGCTGAAAGAATTTTTGGATTATCTCAATTCGTCTAGACGTGAAAAATATTCAAAGTCAGCACTCTGAAATTGGCATGAAAAATGGCTATTTTTTTACAAAAATATAGTACAATTCATTCACTTTTTTCTCAAAGTTCCGTTAATAAAAAAATTTTTTCCTTATTAATTTCAAAAGATAAGGCTTCACAAATGGTTAATAAAGAAATTTTGAATTGATTTAAGTTTGCACTCTACATCCAGCATTGGCCGAAAATTGTCATTTTAAAAAATAGTTTCATTTTTATCGTTTAATAAAAAAATGTCACGCGAGTTTTTTTAAATTTGGTACCCATATTTTTTATAGAAATAGATTTAGAATGATTCAACACTAAATTGCGTCCCGCCCGGCCAAGAACGAATGCAGGAATGGAGATTTTATGTTAAAAGTCAGCTTTTTTAACGACTATTTTTAAAAGCATATTAAAAGCATATTAGCATAATATTTTTAATATTATTTCTTATGTAATGTATAAAACACAAATCAAGCTTTCATTCCTAAAAAAATCAATAAAATAGCTCCAATAACCTATTTTTGGTAATTTTTCAAAAATAAATTTAAAAAAAAAAATAGCTGAAAATCCCAAAAAATTTAATTTTTTTAATACAACTCCACTAATTTTGCAAATACTTTAAAAATGTTAAAAGAATATAAAAATAGACTTATTTACCAATTCAACGATATATAAGATGTTGATATAGGTCATTTAATAATAGTAATATAATGGCCTCAAAACTACCAAGTCACGTCAAAAGTTGCAAAATTCACTATTTTGTAACACTCAACTGCATTGCTTATTTTTGTTACGAGATAATAATATTTATTAATGAATTTATTTAAAGTGTTCATAATTTTTTTCTACTGAAAAGGTTTTTAAAATTACCTAAGTACATAAATAAGTATATTTTCCTTCGTTTTTTATTACATTTTTTTAAGTTTTTAAATAATTTACCTAGCTACTTAATTAATGTATTATAACAAAAATGATTTTTTTTACAATCGCATAGGTACATTTTTTGACGTACCTGTTTAACACTACAGGTCATAAAAATAAACTGAATGAAATTGGGGGTTTTGAGCAAAAATTTAAATTTTTTAATTCATTTTTGGCTGTCACCATTTACCTGATATAAATATTCTTTTTCTATATATAAGTATCCTTATAAATATGCAGATTTATTAGTGAATTTGCCATTATGGAGATTACATTAAAATACTTTTTCTATTTGCAAAGTAATCTGGGATAATCTATCTGATATTATAAATCGTCCAGCAAAAATAAGAAAACTCATTGATACAGTAGTATCTTTTGGTTTAACTCTTACTGCAGAAGACAGTTTAAAGCTCGAAAATTTTTATAAATCATACGAAAAAAGGATGCAAGCTTCAGATTGGTCAATACCAAAGTTCAAGAAGAAAAATGAAGAGTGGCTGGAGGGAAAAATACCAATTTTCATCGGAAAGCAGAAAAAGGGTCGACCAAAAAAAGTTACGATGAAGTTCAGCTAAGAACAAAGAGGACCAAACAGGAATCTATTCTAAATTCACATACGAATGCCGAAATAAAAGATACATTTAAAGCTTTAGTAACACGTACGCAACCAAAGGAAGTAGAAAAAGTTATAGATGTGTTACCAACAGCTTCTCCCAATCGATTACATCGGATAATCCAAAGCATAGTGACACCGAAATCAACATCGTCCTTTACCTCTGAAGATGCTTTAGCTCTAATATTAAATTTAGGATTATCAAGAAACCAATACGAGATTTTGAGGAAATCTGTTAGCGAAAAAGGATATGATATCTTTCCCAGTAGCAAATCAGTGAGAGAAGCGAAAAGTAATATTTTACAGCCTATGGAGCACCCGGTTAATGCTTCTATTAAAAGTGCTAAAGTTAATATATTGCAATTACTTGAGAATACTGCCTCTAGAATTATATCTACCTTCAGCAATGATAACATTGAAAAATGCAAAGACTCTGAACTTATTTTAATATTCAAATGGGGCTGCGATGGAACATCAGGATTTTCGGAATACAAACAAGTGGATGGAAGTAATTCTGGAAATAATTATTCCTCGCTGTTTATAGCGTCTCTGGTACCACTTCGAATGTGCTTAAATAAGCATTCCTCATCGACAAGAAATGATTCGCTTTTTGATGATGTATGGATAAATTTAACTCCAGGTTCCAAATTTTTGTGCCGTCCAATCCTTTTTGATTACACAAAAGAAACCACGGTTACAATAAACAGCATTGTCAACCAATTGGAAGAAGAAATTAAAGCATTGCCCCCAATATATGTAAAAGTATCAAACAGAACTATTAAAGTTACATTTCAACAACAATTAACGATGATTGATGGAAAAGTTGCAAACGCTATAACAGATACAACATCTACATGGAAATGTAATATATGTGGAAAAATAAGTTCACAATTTCAGGATAATTCTGAAGTCCTTGTTAATAAAAATTCTTTAAAATTTGGAATATCACCACTCCACGCAAGGATAAGAATTTTGGAGTTCTGCTTACATCTTGCATATGATATGAAGTACAGAAATATTCCCGGGCAGGAAAATGCTACAGTAAAAAACAATTTGGAATTTCACGAATTACGAAAAGAGGAGAAGAAAAGAATTCAATTAGAATTCAAAGAACAACTCGGATTAATAATTGATAAACCTCTACATGGCTATGGAATCTCAAATGATGGAAATACAGCAAGACGTTTCTTTGAAAATCCGGAACTCACATCTTCAAACACAGGTATTGACTTAAATATTTTGAAGCGTTTTAAGATTATATTGGCAGCCATTAATAGCAAAAAACAAATTAATGCGGACAAATTTAAAATTTTTGCTTACGAAACTAAAGAACTACTTAACATTACATACCCCTGGATATCAATGACTCCAACTTCACAAAGTATTGGCTCATGGTAAAGAAATAATAGAAAATAGTATTTTGCCATTGGGAGAGCTAACAGAGGAAGCACAGGAAGACCGAAATAAAGATGTTAAACATTTCCTACTCTTCAATACCCGAAAATGTTCGAAAATAGCGCAAAATATGGACTTAATGGAATATTTATTAATATCATCAGATTCAGTTATATATTCTATAAGAACACGATGGCTACCAAAAATCACTCTTGAAATAGAAAAAGAGGATTCCGAAGCTAAGGAAGTTAAAAATTTGCTAACGTTTGATGTTTCTGATTATTTTCAAGAAAATCTCTAATAATATCTTCGATAATATATTCTTAATAAAATAAATATACGGGATATATGTATAATAAGTATGTAAATATGTAAAACAAATTAAATAAACATTACTCAAATAAAGAACTTACTACTTTATAATAACAAATATATACCTACATAATACATTAGAAAACTAAAATGTTACGTATACACACATATGGAAATACGGAACAAAATAGTGAATTTTGCAACTTTTGACGTGACTTGGTAGTTTTGAGGCCATTATATTACTATTATTAAATAACCTATATTAACATTTTATATATCGTTGAATTGGTAAATAAGTCTATTTTTATATTCTTTTAACATTTTTAAAGTATTTGCAAAATTAGTGGAGTTGTATTAAAAAAATTAAATTTTTTGGGATTTTCAGCTATTTTTTTTTTAAATTTATTTTTGAAAAATTACCAAAAATAGGTTATTGGAGCTATTTTATCGAATTTTTTAGGAATGAAAGCTTTATTTGTGTTTTATACATTGCATAAGAAATAATATTAAAAATACTATGCTAATATGCTTTTAATATGCTTTTAAAAATAGTCGTTAAAAAAACTGACTTTTAACATAAAATCTTCATTCCTGCATTCGTTCTTGGCCGGGCGGGAAGCAATTTAGTGTTAAGTCATTCAAAATCTATTTCTATAAAAAATATGGGTACTATTTTTTAAAACTATTTTTTAAAATTGACAATTTTCGGCCAATGCTGGATGTAGGGTGCAAACTTAAATCAATTCAAAATTTCTTTATTAACCATTTATGAAGCCTTATCTTTTGAAATTAATAAGGAAAAAATTTTTTTATTAACGGAACTTTGAGAAAAAAGTGAATGAATTGTACTATATTTTTGTAAAAAAATAGCAATTTTTCATGCCAATTTCAGAGTGCTGACTTTGAATATTTTTCACGTCTAGACGAATTGAGATAATCCAAAAATTCTTTCAGCATATTATTTTGAAATATGTAGCAAATTACAGAATATTTTTAAAAAATTTTTACCTCATATATCTCCGGACTTATTTCCGAAAAACGAAAGAAAGTCGAGCCAAAAAATCAAAAATTCAAAATTCAAGCGTAAATATCTTTTTAACTGTAAGAGATAACTTAGATGAGTAAGCTTATTTTTTCTTTATCTTGCCAAGCACTTTCCACAAATATAAAAATCTTTAAAATCGGACTTCATTTGTACAAGTTACGATTTTTTTTAACTTTTACATACTCGAGGTAGTCAACTTTGACACCCTGTAGCTTATCTCGTGTTATCACAGGGTTACTACAAGATGATATTTCTGAAAGCTTAGGTCCTCCTCTACAACTCTTTCATACATTTCAATTTGATCCGACCAGTAGTTTAGGAGATTCAGATTTATTACCAAAAAATTTGCGTTTGACCCAATTGTGATACATTTAATAATTATCATTTAATGTATGATTTTAGAAATTTCTAAAATAGTTAGTAATTTTTAAAGCAACATAATTCAAATAGGCTATCTTATTTTTGAATCGGGGCAGGGGGAATGGTACCTTCCATACAACCAAAAGAATAATTATCACAAATCTACAGAACTATTACAACGAAAATCCTAAAATTTTGTGCTAATAACTTTCTCAGCTTCCACAATTGAGATCAAAATAGCAGGGGTAGATACAGAAGGAGAGGTAGCTCCCATACAAAGTAAAAATTATTTATTACTTAAATGAATAACCATTAGAGCAACAGTTTTAAAGCTGTGTAGGAATAATTTTCTTATCAAGATTAATAGCTTATATGAAAATAGGGCGGGCAGCTCTAGGGGATGTGTTAGCTCCCATATAAGATAAATCTTAATTATCACATATCAAAGGTACTATTATAGTTAAAGGTTCGAGATTTTGTGGGAATAATTTTCTTTCAAGTTCCACAATTGAGATCTAAATAGGTAAGGTAGGTTTAAAGACTACCCCTTTTCGGCGCCATACAAAGTGAATATTTATTATTGTATATCTAAAGAACTATCCAACCGATTTAAATTTCTTATAGAGATTCTTACTCATCATATATAAACTAGCCAGAAATGATATATGTTATATTTATCTTGTCAAAAATTAAATAATTTCTCAGAGAGATAGGGTGGTTTGCACTAAAAAAATAAAATAAACTATTTATTTTGTAAGATAGAGGAATACAAAAACGTAGATAAAATTGGAAAAACTAGGAGTTTTCATTTGAAATTTATAAACAGATGAGGGTTGCTATAGAGAATATAATGGCATCAAAAACTCAATTTACAACAATCTCCTCTTTTTCCCAATAGTCCTTATAGTTTTGATAAATAAGGACTTTCTGTTAATATGTAATATCTAAATGTATTTAGAGGTCAACAAAATACCTCTAAATACATTTATTATATAATATTCTAGAACTTTTCTTTACAATGTCCAAGTAATGTATGTATCCGAAATGGGTTAAAAAATTCAATAAATTCTAGCAAATTTAAATGATTTCAGTATAAAATTAATTCTGCTTATTTTTTGGCGATTTGTTTATTATTGATTAATATTTTCTAGCCACTTACACATATGGTCGTTAAAATAGGTAGATATGCAATTTTTATAAAAGTCCTTATTTTTTACCTAAAATTTTTTGCAAATAATTTTCATTTGGTTATTTAATATATCAACTAAATTAATGCATTAGACGTAGGTAAAACATTAAGGATCTAATAGTATGGACAATTTATGAAAATTAGCCTGCCAATTAAAAAAGGGAGCGAAACCAAATTTGTGTTACACTAAAGATTAAAAGCATAAGAAAATCATGATTATAGATATATATCGTCTTATGTGGCCCACATATTTTTGGAATAATTTTTCTATTCTATGGGACAAAGAATTGTTTAATTTTCGCAAAGTGTTGCCATGAGTATTTTTATCGATAATCTTGTAATTTGTTCAGAAAGTCTGATATATTTTGCTGAATCTTTTAATGATATGATTTTTAATAGGGATCCACTCCAGTTATTGACTTGGTTGATTCAAAATTTCAATTACAATATTTAGGAACAAGTTATTTTTTGTTTTGAGCGATACGTTGGAGTCCTTATCATATTGAAAAACCTATATTATTATCAGCATAAGTTAAGTTAACTTTTTATATAATTTTGTAGATTTCATACGATACTTTAAGAGAAAACAGGATATACTATTTAAAAAAAAAACATGTTAGATGATGAATGGGTCAATATTTGACAAAAATATTTATAAAGAAATTGTTAAGCAGAATGGCGCATATGCTATAGATTAGTAATACAACTTCTGTGACGGAGATTGGTCTCATAATACCTATCAATGTTAAAAATTCAAGAGAAAAATTTTAAATAATCTTTATTGAACGTTAAGTTGTCTTACCCTGAGGAAGACATTTAAGTTCGGTGGAGATTCAGTAAAACAATGTTCGAAATTTATCTCCAAATCCGTTGAATGACTGATTCCAAAGTAATAAAATTGCATTTTTTTGTTGGCTAATTTGACCACCGAATTGAAACCATTAAGATCTAAAAAAATGTTTACAAAAAAATTCTTAGCAATAACTCAAAAATTTAAAGAAAAATACAAAATTTCTGATACAGAACATCTGGAGAAAATTTTCGAATTTTATGGCTCATAAAATAAAGAAGATATTTCAATACATAGGAAACTATGTAATTACAAAGCAAAAATTTTAATTTTTCTTAAGATAGCTAATCGTATACCAATTTGTAATTGTTTCGTGCCTATTTTAATGGCCGATATTAGTTTGGCTTAACTTCTGTCCAATTAAATAAGATTGTATGTTGTTCTAAGATATACCAAATAATCAAAAACAAATGGATTTTAATAAATATTATTTAAAAAATGTCGCTTTTTATAAAATTTTTTTTGAGTACCTATTTTAATCACCACATGTGTATTATACAAAATGCGCAACACTTAAAGAATATTAAATAGTGTGGAGAATACTTTTAACTAGTTTTTTTTTTTTTTTAATTTAAAATTATATTGGAATACTAAACATATTTGGGATTTTCCTTTACAATTTTTATCCTGCTGAATTAGGAATATATGAATAACATAAATATGCATGCTGGTATATTATAAATAATTTATAAATTCTTTTGTGTATTTCTCTGTTTAACTCACTTTAGAAGTTGTAATAAATATTTTTTATTCTTTAAATTTTGCGTATTTTATTAATTAAATTTTGTAGTTTATTTTTCTTTTTTATAATTGATTAAATAATATTTTGCTCACGTTTTAAACGTTATTGATCAGATAGATCTGGTTACGTCTTCTTATAGATTTTGATTTTATACAAAAAATAAAGACAAAAGTTAACAACAAAATTTCAAAAGTTTCTAAACTACGAAATAAAAGAAGAATTAAAATATTGATAATAAAGTATTTACGTAAAGAAATTATTTAGAATGTGTAGAAATTTTGTCTATAAAATAATGAATTGATAATAACATCATATGTATTTTCATTGTAATTTTTAAATAAGACTTTATTGGCTTGGTCTATTAGTAAAAAGAAAAACAATGTAAGAAGCCATAAATAGTTATCGTATAAAATATTTGTTTAACTTAACTACAGATTACGTTAAATGCAATTTTGGTTACTATATTTTTTAATTAACGTTCAAGGTCTGAATAAATAACATTTATCCGTCCATTTTATGTTACTAAAATAATAAATAAATTTAAGTTTTTAAATTTAATATTTACAATTTTTATACCCTTCACATAAAATGAAGGGTATATATAAGTTTGTCATTTTACACGAAAGTCTTTAAATATGTCCACAACCCCAAATTGAAAAATATTCACTTGTTACTCGTATGATTAAAAATAACTTATTTATGTCCGTTTGCATGTTGAAGTGATTTTTTTGAAACCTATAGTCCAATAAATACACTTCTCTTTCAACACATATGTATCATATAGTCTTGAAATTTTTGGTGTTCAAATTCAGATAAAATCCGTTTAGGAATGTCGGAATTACAAACGATTTTCTAGAAGAACCTCAAAAATTTGTCCAATTTTTCTTTGCCCAAATTTAATAATATTTTCTATTCACATACAATAATGTATAAATACTTTTCTGTTGGAAAGTTGTGAAATAGAATAGGAAGTGTTCTAGACTACAAATCGTTAAGCCTGAGTTTGTATCCTCTGGACTCCTTGTAAATTTTTGTTTTTTTTTCTAAAAAAAAAACATAAAAAAATTATTTGACAAGAATTTCCAGGTGCGTTTTAATGTGTTTTTTGTAAAAAGTATTATTTAGATTGGAGTTGTGGTATACCGCTTGAGTTTGTGACTGAAAGACTTTAGGCACTGAGTTCGATCCTTATCCAAGACTTCGAAAAATTATTTTATAATTTATCTTCAAAAAAGAATTAAAATTTTGAGATGTCAGATTAAGGAACTGTTAAATATATTTTTAATTAATTAAAATTTTTTTTTCGAAATTTATTAAATAAAAATTACACTTATATTCGTTAGAATTCGAACCCATACGAACACTTTAAAACTCCTAGCTTTGAATTCTTACCCCCTAGACATCTTGTGGTCTTGTGTTTTGAAATTCTGAATTCAAAAAAGAGTTTTACTTTAATTTATGTAAAAAAATAATTTTTCAGCATTGTTGAATTTGAAATTGTTGTTGTGAATTAATTTTTATACTGTTCATTTACATATGTAAATGTATGAGGAATACATATAACTGTTTTTCAACAAAATTTCTATGGATGTAGATAGTCTAGTGGAAGTCTTCTAGTTTACAAATCTTTAAGATATGGTTCGTATCCTCGTAGAATACATCTAAATTTTGTTTTAATATGAGCATATTTTTTGTGGAAAAAAGTTTGACAAGTAAATCGGAGTATGGTGAGATGTTTTTTCTTAAAAAATTATCACTTAACTGTAATTGTGTTTTGGTTTTTTTTAATGTTGATAATAAGATGGCATATCATGTTTGGTGGAATTGTGTCTTAGATCCCCAAAGTAATTTTTTTTTTTTTAAATTCTAACAATTTTAAAATAGCTAATTCAGGTTTAGAATATCATTTCTAAGGTATTTCTTATGAAAAAAAATGTTGGTAGAAAACTGAAAAGAAACTCAATTTTTTATTCAGCTTTTCAACACAGATGGTCTGAGCGATCTTCCTAAGCCATATTCCCAAGTAGTTTTTGAGGACTCTTTATGTTATAAATTTGCAATATCATGTTTAACACTACTTTAAAAAAAATATTAAGTATATTTCCAGATTAAAGTAAAAATTTTGATAGGAAATAATTCCAATATGTTTATATATATATATGAAATATAGATTTTGTGAAGATTCGACCCAGCCGAATATAACACCTCCGCTTGTTTTATATTAAATTTTATTAAATAATTATTCAACTAAATCATTTAAATTGTTTACAATTATAGTAAGTATATATTTATTTTCCTTAAATATGTACTTACTATCTTCTTTTTTACTTTTGATTAAGTTTTATTTATTTTTTTATTATAACTCGAGTGGAAATATCATTTATATTAGCTGGCTGTCATAAACATATAAAAACGGTTCATTTCTATTTTGGGCCAAAGTTAAGGTCATTTGTAAATAAAAATAAAAAAATACGATTTTATAAAGTACTCATAGAGTTCCACAAATTTAGCCTAATTGTTAATGCAAGTCAACGACATTGTTTATTTATCTATATACACGTATGTACGCATAAATGTATGTATGTAATAAACTCATGTGCTTAACCACTAATACCTGGTTTAATACAGTTAAATAAACTTAATTTAATTATTTATAAATTTATTTTTTCTGTTTATTAGCTGTGATAAACATAATAATAAATAATAAATGTGTCAACCTGTTAACAAATTATTACTTTGTGTTCTAAGAAAAATAATACTTTTGTTTAACTGGCATCTCCTCTGCCTCAAGATAAAAGCATCGTGTTGATTTTTGCTAGAAGGTAGTAGTAATTCTTACATCTCTTAGGAACTTTATCCTATGAGTTTCAATAGCGGGGCAGTCTAGTAGTATATGTTTAGATGTAAGACCATAGTGGCCGGTAAATAATTCCGTTAGTTTTCCGATTCGCTCTTATCACGCAATAGGATCTTCTGCGATCTTTCCCTGGATAATGTAAAAAATTTCTTAGTCTGCCTCAGTTCGGAGATATTTTATCATAATTGAGCAAATTTTCCCTAAACACAGGAGTTTATCTTTACTCAATGGATATGGACCAATGAAAACACTCCGAGCTCATTTTCAGGGTCATTGCCAGACACCCAACATAACGATTTATGTGCAACAAGTTTATCACGACCTTTAACTTCACTTTATAAGAGGAAAAAACTCTCATTGCTCTCTGACTGTCTGACGTCACATATATATGAAGATGCTGAAAATACCCTTTGGAAATTTAGTCCAAATACAGTGGCGTCAGTATCTCTGTCAGTCTGTTTATAACCGTCGGTCAACCAAACTTGATCTGCATTATCATGTCACCAAGACTGATTCAATCACATATACCGTTCGTTTATAAGGATATACAAATTAGTGTATAACAACAAAGTGGGTCACAAATAGTAATTTATCCTAATGAATGAATCGATCTTAAATATCTTTTAAATGTGATTTCACAAGAGGATTTCAGAGAGGCTAATGTATTTTATTAAAAATATTGTCCATCGGAAATCACAAATTTTTCTAATTTTTCTGGCAATTTATGAATTCCATCTCAAAACTACTTCTCATCTTTTGAAGCCAAAAAAGAGTCAAGACAAGTTTTGACACCTAGTTTTGAAGTGAACCGCATTCCAGCTAGGGCATTCTGAATATATACAACGCGAGATTCAAAAATGCCCATCCACTGTTTTACAAATAGTGCTTATCTAGGTGCGCAACATTATAAACTCATTTATGGCTGCAGTCTCTGGCAATTTTACTTTCAATTCTTTCTTCAAACGGATCCATTTGGTTATCACAATTCATAATAGATGATAACCAAATATGGAGCATTACCTTGGTGCCACGGATATTTATCATTTTCGATTTTTCTGGTTGGCTGGACTTCACATATAATTTTTTACACTTGAGATTATCATAATAGATCCACTTTTTATCGCTAATAACAATTTGTTGCAGAAACGACTTCGTTTTGTTACGCTAACATGAAAAATCGAATTTTGACGTCCGTTGGCTTTCAAACATCTAAAAATTTTTGCTTGATCTACTTCCAATGATTGCAAGCATTTCTTACGTTTGGCACGAGTTTTGGTCGAACAAAGCCTTCAATTCTTCATCTTCAAACTTATTCAGTTGCGTACCGAAATTTCCAATTTTAAATCAGAATGACACATTATGTTAGGTTAGGTCGAAAAGACAATAGACTGTATTTTATAGATCGCTGAGACAATTTGTGCCCTTAAGGAGAATTTTTAAACCATTTTCTAATTATGTTCCTGAGAAATTCTTATGCTATCTAATAAAATATCATACTCTGGCTCTTATTTGACCAGGATGGAATTAATTTCCTCAATTGTGTGCTTTAATTAGAACGAAAATTACGGATCCAAAAGTTTGTTAACATATTTTTTAATATCTTTTGGAATAAATAATAAGATATACTATGCTTTAAATCGTGTAATAAATGGACAAACGCTTTGGAGACATATAATAAAATTTTATTTCAGGAACTAGAACAAAAAGCTCTGGTACTAATCAGATTTACAAGTTTTACAGAAAGCGCTCTTGTAATTCTGTCTAAACCTGTAAATCTGGCTAGTATTGGAACAAAGCAAATATTATTTGCAAAAAAAAAATAAATAAATAAAATGTAAAATTGTAAATTAAATTTTTCATTTTCTCACATATGTAACAATATCCATTTGAAATGGTCAACAGTATTTAAAAATTTGCAAAAAAAAAAAAAAAAAAAAAAAATGTTCTAAAAACGTAACAGATTTGTATCATTATTAATAAAAAACTACAAAACTACATGTTCTCATTGCATTAAAAACAAGATATAAAAATAAATTTGCTACCAAAACTTAAACACGCAATGTATATTATTTCTAATTAAAAAAGTGTGGCAAAAAGTACAAACAGTAATTTTTTTTTTCATTTTTTGTTTTGTTTTTATTACACCTTAACAGGAAGGACCACATTCCACTCTACCAGAAGATGAATTTTTCGATGCCGTCGAAACTGGTTTAGACAAAATTGAAGAGGACATGCAATTACGAGCCAAATTAAAACTTCAATCCCAACAATCACAAAATTCTACACACAATTCGATACATATAGCACAACCCGAAGATGAAGAGGGCAATGCAGCAGAGGAATTTGGTACGGGTGCCTTAGCAAAATCACACAATTTATGGCCAGAGGTAAGTCAAATCCATAGAATCTATAAAGGATGTTATAAAGGAAATTATTCATTATTGTTTTCAATAACGATTTTCTCTTTTCATAACAAACAGATTGATCGGGTTTGTTTGGAACAGCTACACTATGCCCGCCAGGGTGTTGGTCAGGATGGTAATGGTTGGCAAATATTTGCCGATGAGGGTGAAATAAAAATGTATAAACGTGAAGAAGAAGTTAATGGTATGGTGATGGATCCCTTGAAAGCTTATCATACAGTTAAAGGTGTAACGGCTAGAGAGATGTGTCATTATTTCTTTATGCCAGAATTTCGTAATGATTGGGAAAGTGAGTAAAAAGAAAGATTTTTTTTAATTAAAATTTTACATAAATATTGAAAATTTAAATGTCAGGCTGTAATTATGTTAGCTAAGGTAAAAGTAAATTAACTTGTTAATAAATAGGAAGCGTCAAGTTACCAATTTTCAAATATAATCATAAAAAAACTAAAATTGGATGTAGTTTGTTAAATAAAGCTTCAATTGAAAAGCACGTCAATATGTGATCACTTAGATTTTTTATTTGAAATCATAAGAAAATTAAAATTGGCTGTAGTTTCCTAAAAAATCGCCAAGTGATAAAAGAACGTCAATTTGTTTGTTATCTCTTACATTTTTCATCAAATTTGATTTTTCACTTGAAATCATAATAAACTTAAACTTGACTGTAGCTTCTTAAATAAAGCTCCAATTGAAAAAAGGACGTCAATCTGTGAATACTTATTTTTTCATCAAAATTTAATTTTTCATATAAAATCATTAAAAAGATAAGTTGGCTGTAGTTTCTTAAATAAAGCTCTAATTGAAAAAGAACGTCAATCTGTGATCATTTATATTTTCCATCAAAATTAGATTTTTCGCTTGAAAACATAAGAAAATTAAAATTGGATGTAGTTTCTTAAATAAGGCTCCAATGAGAAAATGGATAATAGAAGTTTTATTGTAAAAATTAAATCTTTAGTTCTTTTTTTAATCTTTCAAATGTTTTTTTTTCCCTTCTAGCTACCCTAGAAGATTGTATAATTTTGGAAAAGATCTCACCTGATACTTTTTTGTTTTTACAAACTCACAAACGTGTTTGGCCCGCTAGTCAAAGAGATGCTCTATTTTGGTCTCATATGCGCAAAATTACAGATGGTTTAGATGAGGGTGCCTACGATACTTGGATTGTTTGTAATAATTCAACAGATTATTCCAAACAAGAGGTAAGTTATATATATTTTAATATAAAAAATAAAACTAATAATTTTAATTTTATTCTACAGTCAAAGAATGGGAAATGTGTGCGAATATTCCTGACAGTTATACTTGCCTGTCAAACCATTTTACCGCCAGGTAAAACTAAACATGATAAGTTGAATAGAAACGAATTAACTTGTAAAGTTACTTATTGTTCAGTGGGTAAGTAAGCTAATATTTTTATATATAGTCAAATCTTAAATCGTGTTTTGTTTTATTTTAGTTAATCCTGGTGGTTGGGCTCCTGCTTCAGCTTTACGCGCTGTTTATAAGCGTGAATATCCAAAGTTCCTTAAACGTTTTACCGGTTATGTGATAGACCAGTGCAAAGATAAACCCATTATGTTCTGATATTTGCCATTTTTATTATTGTTATAGCAATGTAATTTTATATATATATTTTTATTTTTATTATTTAAAAGAAAGTAAACATTTTGAATGTACTAAATATGTAGTTTTTTCTTGTTTGTTTTAAAATTCATCATAAGCATGTAATTGTTGTGAATAAGGTCATAAATTCTAAATGTAATTTAGAGGGATAAAAAAAAATCAATTTTGTATACCTGATAATGTTTCTTATTTACTTCGAATATTTTATTTTAAAGTAATTTATTAAAAGAATAAAATAAAAAAATTAATTAAAAAAACAATTTGCTTAATTTAGCAAAATATTGAATGTATTAAAAGAAATATTGTAATTAAGAAAAATATAAATAATAGATCAAATTAAAAATGAAAATACTGATGGGTAAATATTGAAAAAAAATTGTTTCATTATTTTGAAACTAATTAAAATTTGTAATTGAATTAAATACTATTTTGTAATGTATACGTTTTTGTATAGTTTTTTTATTATTTAGTGTTAGTTTTTTTCACTAATTTTTTTTTAAAGCACAGAAAAAAAAAATGTATGAAAATAAAGAATAAAAATTTTAAATGCATATAGATATTTTCTTTTATATGCAATAATATTTTCATAGTTTTATATTTTAATGCTTCCAAAAATAAATATAATAAGAAAAAAAAACTACTGGAGTTAATTTAAATATTTTAAATTTATAAATTTTGTTTTCGTCTAGAATTTAGTTGTATTCTGCTATTACTAGGAAAACTATTAATTTTACTCAAAATTATAAATTTTATTTAAAACTTTTTTAAAAATTTTGAATGAAATTATAAAATTTTGTTTAAATTAATTATTAAAGCACATGTAAACATTTTTTATCAGTTGAATTTATGGCATTTTTTTTTAATATTCACCGTTAAAAAGTTTTTTTTTTCTATTAAATAAAAACAATTTTTTCTTAAAACCAAGTGCTATAGTTGTATTGTATGTTGTAGTATTTTCAATAAAGTTGTTAAGCAAAAATAAATGAATAAATAATATCTTTAAAACAAATATATTGTTAAAAAACAAATTTAAAATTATATGTAAAAATATTTTTTCTAAAAATAATAAAAAAGATTTCTTTTCTTTAAAAAGCATTTATTTTGAAGTAGCTATAAATTACACAAACACACACACACACAAAATTTTATTTTATAAGGACAATCAGCTTCAAATTTCATACACAATTATTATTAATTATAAAATCACACACAAAAATAAATAGTATATTTAATGTTAAATATTAAAGTTAATGTAAAAAATAACAGAGAAAAGAATTATATTTAAATAAATACTGGCTTCAAAAGTGTACTAAGTATAGATGTTTTGTTATTAAAATAATTATTTCATAAAAAATAAAACAATAAATATGTGGGTGGGCAGTGGGCGTAAAAAGTGTTATCATTTTATAGTTGACAATTTTCTCTTATATATAATAAAAGTTTTTTTCTGATTATCTTAATTTTTTATAAAAATATTAAAGTTTATGTTTACAAGCTTTTTTTAAAATTTAAGGCTTACAAATGTTTAGATTTATGATTGATATATATCTCTTAATTTGACAAATAAGAAGCCATCAACATGCATTTTGGTACAATGATAGTTAAGTAATTGGCTAATCGATCAAATTTGACAAATACAAAAAATATTATTGTATGATTAGTTAATTAAAATATACCAGTATTTAAAGTGCTATTAAACATAAACTTGAATTTTTAGTTTAAGAGGTGTGTCAGTGGGTGCTTAAAAATCACATACACTCTTCAAAGCTAAATTTATTATCTGTTAAGTGTCACAAACCGGTTTTATATATTTATATTAGGTAATATTTTACATTGTTGTTACTTGTAAATAAAATAAAAAATGAAAATACTTTTCATTTTATTTATATTTTTTATTTCTAATTTAAAATATTTGTTAATCAATTTATTACTTTTTAAATAAAACCATTAAGGATTTCTATTTATATTAAATCAAATGAGTTTTTATATAGTTTTGTATCAAAAATTAAAAAAGGAGAATATTTTATTTAATCAAAAGTAAAACACATATTTTTTATAAGACGATAACCATTTTTTATATTTGAATACTCCATAGATTAATAACTAGAAACCCGGCAAAAACTTGGTTTTCGGTAATAACAACTACTTATTAAAGTAGTTTCTTGGTAATGAGGCGTCATTATTATTTGCCTACTCTGTACTACATTAATAAGTACTCAATAGTATAATAACATAGTAATACTGCAATCACGTGGATGAGTTGGCTAGAGCGCCGGATTAACAACCAGAAGGTTGTTGGTTCAATCCCATTCTGAAGCTGTTAGTTTTTTATAACAAAATGTCTGAAAAGATATTTTAAACTAAATAGAGTTTTTGTCGCTGAGGATGCTATGTGCGAGATGGTATACTGAGTAAGACGTTAGTCAGTAAAAACGAATGGTTAGTGTGTGTCCAAGTTCTCGAGTCTCACTGACGGCAAAATTATTTTGTTTTTTTTTTTATTTTTGTTTTCGTTTAGGTACATATTTTTGAGTATCCCTAGAGTAAAAAAATAACTACATGAATTTGTGGACAAGTCGAACAAAAATAACTAGTTATTCAGGCAAAAAATAAGTAGTTTATTTTTGTTTCCAATTATACCTGCTAGCTTACCAGGAAAGCAAAGTTTTTGCTGGGTAGTTATGTGAGGAGGAAAATCTGATTCAATTATCAAAAACCTAATTCATGCAACAACAAAATACATGTAGTCACATATATTTTGTTTTTGTGTTTTGAAAAAATTGAGTATTTTTTTTTTTTTTTGAAAATTTAGTTCGAAGTGCCTCTCACATAAACTTCTATTTTATTTAAATACAAAAAAAATTCAATAAGTTTTTAGGATTTTTATTTTAAAACAATATTTAATAAGAAAATATTTTAATTAAATATTTCAAAAAAAAAAAAAAAAAAAAAACCAAAGAAATAAAATTATTCAGCCACAAAAGGTTTGAATAAAAAAATCATATATTTTTTCAATTATTTAAATTAAAAGGAATAATATAGCAATTGTGTTACAAGTTTTTTTCAGCAAATAATGTTCCTTGTAGTTTCTTCGACTGTTTAAAAAGACTCTGTACAGGAGAATCTAATGACTAGAGCCGAGTAAATAACGCGAGCAATAGTCATTGACCGGCGTATACGTTGGACGTTATGTACGTCGTACGTTCAAATAGATTTTATCCCATTTTTTTATAAAAAGTACGACCGTATATGTCAATTAAAAAACAAAAATAAGGAAAAGCTTTTAATATATTTTTTTAATTAATTATTTATTATTTGAAAAGAAAATTCAAACAAAAACAAAGTTGAAGATTTTAGAATTTTATTTAAATGTTATAAATGTATATTCGAATACTTCTGTTGAAATTTTGTCTAACTTAACTTGTTAACAAATGGAATGTGATATTTAAGTAATTTTATTTCAAATTAATTTGGAGTAACTGAAAATTGTATTATAAAAAGGAGTACAAAAAGATTTAAATGTATCTTATTTCTAAAAATATATATTAAATCTAAAAATAAATTTATTTTTAACAAATATCATAAATTAAAATATTCACAATAAACAGCTGTGTTATTGTATTAGTTTTTATGAAATTGTGAAAACTAAAATCTTATTAATTCTTAAGCTATGTATAATTCTAATTGTTCTGTTGTTTGAAAAGATATTAGAATGAAATTATAACCAAAAATTTATGTAAGGAATAAAGTTATTCACTTTTAAAGCATAAACTTGTAAGTTTTATACAGTAGGCGTGACAGTGAGAGGTAAAAATTATAACTATTTTTAGGCTGAATACTTAATCAGTCATATAGCACAAACCGTTTTAAATATCTTTATTAGTAGACGAGATATTAGGAAAAGAAGAAAATGTATATTTAAAATTTACCTAATGCCTAATGCTGTTCTCCTATTACTTCGCGGAAAGATTTAATTGACATTTTTGTCAATTTGTTTATTGTTTGTAGATAAAAAGTGATTTTGCCCATAACTTGAGGGTTGGTGCAGATACGAGGGCGGATCAATAAGTCCGTGACGTTTCTCCAGTTTTTTGTATCCTTTCCAAAAAATAGGATTTTTCGAGGTCCTTAAAATAGGCATTTATTTGGTCAATAATTTCATCGTTGGAGCTGAATCTCTTTCTACCGAGCCAGGTTTAGAAATAGGAAGTAGTCACTAGGGGCTAAATCCGGAGAATATGGCGGATGAGGTACCAATTCGTAGCCCACTTCATAGAGTTTTGCCATTGAGACTGCACACGTGTGCACCCGTGTATTATCTTGATGAAAAGGAACACTTTTCTTAGCCATATGGGGTCGTTTTCTTTTTAAATCCTCATTAAATCGGTCTAATAAGTTGGCATAATATTCGCTGTTTATTGTTTTTCCATTTTGAAGGTAATCGATGTCGAATATCCTGCGTGCATCCCAAAAAACTGTCGCCATCACCTTATTGGCCGACAAACTTACCTTGGCCTTCTTCGGAGCAGGTTTACCCGGAGAAACCCATTGTTTAGACTGCTGCTTGGTCTCCGAAGTACAGTAATGGTTCCATGTTTCATCCACAGTTACAAAACGCCGCATATATTTATATATAATATATAATATATATTGCTCAGTTTTGTGTTCAAACATTTATTGCGAAATAGATTGCGCTAAAGATTTCTTATTGGTCCACACGTAACATTTTAAAGAGAGAGATAGAATTTCACAATTGCTGTAACCCACTTTACAAAATCCGCCAAATTATTTGTGACGATTTTAAAGATTATTTACCCAAATTTGATTCATGGTGTTACAAAGGCAAAATCTACTGAAATTGATCATGATCGGTCCATTATTTCACCTATAAATCATGCAACTTTTTTCTGGGAATAGTGGTTTAACGGATATGAAAAATTGTCTAATGTATACACTATGTAAGCTTTAATAAATAAATAAATAAAAGTGTGTGAAGATAGCTACGAAAGTTAGCTACGTTTTTTAATTTTATGTTAACTACATAATAAGTAAGATTTTTGTGTCAGAGAGTGTTAAATTGGCTCACTGAGAGAATTATGTCACGTGTTGATTCAAATATTAGTATTATAAGAATTATTATGAGATTGTTGTAATGAGATTTCTCTACACAACCATCTTATAAGATGAACTGTCAAAAAATACACATATACGAAAGTTTATTTGTGTATGTGCATATGTATTTGGAAATTACTAAAAAAAAATCTTATAGGATTTATTACAACACGTGTACCCCTTATTTAAGATTTAACATGATAGAAACAAAATGGTTACTCTCCTCTGCCAACGTTATCTCACATATTATATCAGCGTTAATCTCTGTTGTAGACCTGGGGTAACGCAAGATTTGAATTTGGCACCATTTTTGCAGTAAAAATGAACTCAAAAGATTGGCTGTCAAAGCTGCTTTTTGTGAGTATATATTGTAGAGCGCTTCTTGAAATTTGCAATTCTTGTCCACGACGCCAAATTGATGTTCCTGGGTTTCCGCCAACACTCTTACGCACTGCTTGATATTGGCATTTGAAAGGCTTGTTTTTGAACGACCGGTGTATTTAACGTCTCAAAGCGATCTAGTCTCCCTGAATTTTTCTATTAATCTTTTCACAGTTGATGAGTTTAAAATACATTTTCGACAATATTTTGTATACAATTTTCAAGCTGTCAAATTTGTATCATTTTTTAAATATTATTCAATAATGAAAACACGTTGTTGCATCGTATAACACTCCATTTTTACTAACCCTAAACTTTCAACTGTCAAATTGTTCTTTTTTCAGGGTTGCCAAATGATTTATTTCAAAAATGGAGACAAATTCAAATCTTGCGTTAATTTTGGGACACCCTTTATAAATGACCAAGTTAAAAATGATAGACGTGACAGGGGCGCAAAAAAGAAAAACAATGCTTTTATTAAATTAATATCTTAATATGTTGGCGAGATATTACAAAATATTAAATAATGTTTTTTCCCTAAAAAGCTAACAAATAATTAGGCTTTAATGGCGATATCTCTGATATTTGAAAATCTATTGTCATAAAATTTGGCATCAACGAAGATATCCTTATCATTGTTGATGCCAAATTTTTAAATTGCTTATAGTTTTAAATAACAAAAAATAATAAATTTTGACTAATTAAATTTAAATAAAACAGTGGCATACGCATAAGAATACAAAATTTAATTTGTGATCTAGTAGTGGGCGTTAAAATAATTATTTACTTTATAGCTTAAACTGCTATTTTTCAAATGACAAACTGCTCTTAAATATTTTTTTAGATAACGAGTTAGTGCAAAAAGAATAAAATGGTTATTAAATTGTATTTAAACTTGAAGGCCTGGTTTTATATGTTTTTAATTAAGAAACATTTAAGTTAAAACTCACACTTAAGTAATGTTTCGTTTTACAGTATAAAACTTAAGTTGACAAGAAAATAGACAAGTAGTTTTAAGTTTTTATGTATTTAAAATAGGGTGGTCCTAACTTTCCAAAAAATTGTCTTTAAGATATATTTTATTTTTCCTAAAATGTTTTTTCCTAGTTATGTAAATTTTTTATTGAATATATTTTAATTTTGATTACTATTTGCTTATGATAATACCAAAAATCATTATAAATATCAAACTTACTTTTTTGGGCAAAACATTTTTAATGACACCCTAATATTTCACCAAAAACAAATAAAATACCATAAATTTTGAACAAATTTGAAATAATTTGATAAAGATTTAAAGAAATCTTAAGCTTATGGGCTGTAAAATTGAAAAGGTGCTGGTGCAAAATATATAAATTTAGAGCATATTTAGAAACAAAGAATACAAAGAAAGGATGGCTTGTCAAAAAAAAACCTAACCTGTTGTCAAAAAAATTTGACTAAAGTTTTGTTTCAAATTTTATTTATATGTCTAGTGTTGAAACTACTTTCACTACACATCATAGGCACACATAGTTGCTTAAAATAGTATTAAAAATTATTAAATTTACATAAATGTTCATCTTTTGATACGGATGATATCCACAAATATAAATATAAACACATTTTTTGGCTTTATTTCAAATTATGTTTTATTTTTGATAACAAAAATAGCAACTTTGTTCGTTCAATTTAAATTTTAAACATAAAAAAGGAATGTCAAAAATATAAAAAAATCGGTTTGTGGAAGATATTCATGTTAAGGCAATAAATGTGCGTGAAAGAAAATTAAAAATAATGTATGCTAATGAAAAAATGTGCCGCGAGTGTAATATTATAGCAAATTGAGCGAGTATCTTTTCTTTGTATTCCTTGTTTAGAAATCTTTTAAAATTTAAAATAATTTTATTAGATTTTGTATTTTTATTTATTTTTGTTTATTTTCAACAAAAATTTTAAGACGTTAAGCAATTTTTATACTTAGGAAAAAAAAAATATTTAAGTTTTCAATCATAAAACTGTTTTAAGTGAAAAAATATAGTTGTAGTGACCACAATGTAAGAGTAATATATTATGATTGGAACATATGATTGCAGCGAAAAATAGAAATGATTATAAGTAATAATTATTATGATTTAATTTTGCCACATTATATCCGATTTTGTGGTTTATTTTTTCATGTTATGATTCTAGTTTTACATATAGCAGAACAATCTTACTACATCATTATCTCATTCTATCAGATTATGATTTTATGTTATTATATTATTACTTTATCTTATTATATTATTATACCACATTGTCATATTATGATTCCATTTTATCATATTATTATTTAATTTTGTCATATTGTTATCATATATTAAAATATTAAATAAAATATTATTAAAATATTAATAAAAATTATTATTTTTATAAATTTTTTAATGAACATAATAGAAAAAAAGTGTTCATAAGCAAAAAAATAAAAAAATAATTACAATTATTATTTACATATTATTTGTTCATTTGTGGTTCAAATGAAACTAAATCCTTTAATAGTAGTTAATCAATATCTTATACTAAACCTTGAGTGTTTATATATATTCATATATAAACCAAATGAGAATTACAATGCAGTTTGAAAACAAATATTAAAAACAAAATATATTTAAAAACAAATAAGTTATGAATTTTTCCACTAAGTTTGTGAAAAAGATAACTATTATATATGTATATTTGAAACATTTTATTGTCAAAGGAATAATAATATTAATATGGTTTAAAAACAGAATATGGTTTAAGAATAAAAAAAGACTGCAAATATTTAATGGTTGTAAAAGTAATGATATTTTTTATATTAATAAAATTTTGTTTCTAATAAATATATAATATAAACATATAATTTTTGCAGACAACCATATTAAGATTTTTATTTAGTGTAAACATTAAATGACAAATTTTAAACAAATACATTGTTATCATGAACACAGAATTATTAAAATTGAAGAAAATTAACAATGAGAACATAATATTGTTTTAATGATAATGCTGTAGACATGTTTTTTCTCTGCATGTTGGTACTATTTTGCCACTAAGTGAGCAATATGTTACCGGGCCTAAGTCCTATATCTTTGGCATTTGAGAAGTTATTAATATGTAAATTGTTACAGTGATAGTTAAGATACTGGGATTCTATTTATTAAAATAGCTTAAAATTTGTATAATGAAATTGTCGTTGTTTCTAAGCATTAATTCTGGCTGCCATCAAAATGACAGAATATTTCATATGAAAATAGGGTGGTCCTAACTTTCCAAAAAATTGTCTTTAAGATATATTTTATTTTTCCTAAAATGTTTTTTCCTAGTTATGTAAATTTTTTATTGAATATATTTTAATTTTGATTACTATTTGCTTATGATAATACCAAAAATCATTATAAATATCAAACTTACTTTTTTGGGCAAAACATTTTTAATGACACCCTAATATTTCACCAAAAACAAATAAAATACCATAAATTTTGAACAAATTTGAAATAATTTGATAAAGATTTAAAGAAATCTTAAGCTTATGGGCTGTAAAATTGAAAAGGTGCTGGTGCAAAATATATAAATTTAGAGCATATTTAGAAACAAAGAATACAAAGAAAGGATGGCTTGTCAAAAAAAAACCTAACCTGTTGTCAAAAAAATTTGACTAAAGTTTTGTTTCAAATTTTATTTATATGTCTAGTGTTGAAACTACTTTCACTACACATCATAGGCACACATAGTTGCTTAAAATAGTATTAAAAATTATTAAATTTACATAAATGTTCATCTTTTGATACGGATGATATCCACAAATATAAATATAAACACATTTTTTGGCTTTATTTCAAATTATGTTTTATTTTTGATAACAAAAATAGCAACTTTGTTCGTTCAATTTAAATTTTAAACATAAAAAAGGAATGTCAAAAATATAAAAAAATCGGTTTGTGGAAGATATTCATGTTAAGGCAATAAATGTGCGTGAAAGAATATTAAAAATAATGTATGCTAATGAAAAAATGTGCCGCGAGTGTAATATTATAGCAAATTGAGCGAGTATCTTTTCTTTGTATTCCTTGTTTAGAAATCTTTTAAAATTTAAAATAATTTTATTAGATTTTGTATTTTTATTTATTTTTGTTTATTTTCAACAAAAATTTTAAGACGTTAAGCAATTTTTATACTTAGGAAAAAAAAATATTTAAGTTTTCAATCATAAAACTGTTTTAAGTGAAAAAATATAGTTGTAGTGACCACAATGTAAGAGTAATATATTATGATTGGAACATATGATTGCAGCGAAAAATAGAAATGATTATAAGTAATAATTATTATGATTTAATTTTGCCACATTATATCCGATTTTGTGGTTTATTTTTTCATGTTATGATTCTAGTTTTACATATAGCAGAACAATCTTACTACATCATTATCTCATTCTATCAGATTATGATTTTATGTTATTATATTATTACTTTATCTTATTATATTATTATACCACATTGTCATATTATGATTCCATTTTATCATATTATTATTTAATTTTGTCATATTGTTATCATATATTAAAATATTAAATAAAATATTATTAAAATATTAATAAAAATTATTATTTTTATAAATTTTTTAATGAACATAATAGAAAAAAAGTGTTCATAAGCAAAAAAAAATAAAAAAATAATTACAATTATTATTTACATATTATTTGTTCATTTGTGGTTCAAATGAAACTAAATCCTTTAATAGTAGTTAATCAATATCTTATACTAAACCTTGAGTGTTTATATATATTCATATATAAACCAAATGAGAATTACAATGCAGTTTGAAAACAAATATTAAAAACAAAATATATTTAAAAACAAATAAGTTATGAATTTTTCCACTAAGTTTGTGAAAAAGATAACTATTATATATGTATATTTGAAACATTTTATTGTCAAATAAATATGTTTAATATGGTTTAAAAACAGAATATGGTTTAAGAATAAAAAAAAGACTGCAAATATTTAATGGTTGTAAAAGTAATGATATTTTTTATATTAATAAAATTTTGTTTCTAATAAATATATAATATAAACATATAATTTTTGCAGACAACCATATTAAGATTTTTATTTAGTGTAAACATTAAATGACAAATTTTAAACAAATTCATTGTTATCATGAACACAGAATTATTAAAATTGAAGAAAATTAACAATGAGAACATAATATTGTTTTAATGATAATGCTGTAGACATGTTTTTTCTCTGCATGTTGGTACTATTTTGCCACTAAGTGAGCAATATGTTACCGGGCCTAAGTCCTATATCTTTGGCATTTGAGAAGTTATTAATATGTAAATTGTTACAGTGATAGTTAAGATACTGGGATTCTATTTATTAAAATTATTAATTATTATTTATTTATTAAAATTATTAATTATTAAAATTTGTATAATGAAATTGTCGTTGTTTCTAAGCATTAATTCTGGCTGCCATCAAAATGACAGAATATTTCATATGAAAAAATTGCGATGATTTTTCGTCATATTATCATAGATTTTTAGCTTCTATATTTTTTAATTTTTACAACATGATTGATTGAATAAAGTAAACTATTTAGAAAAAGTTTGATTTAATGAAACCGGTGTTTGTAAATCCCTGCATTCAGTCGAAGGTCGGTAGGCCAAAGTTAAAACCATTTTCATTCTGAAGACGGCTAATATTGTCCAGAAATTTTATCATATAAATTATTAATTTCCATGCCAGAAAGTGTCATAAAGTCCATGGACATTAGAGTATTGGACGTGGGTATTTTTACGTAAATATTTGGGGGGTATTTTTTTACTTTTTTGGGCAAAAATGTTTATTTTCAATTTTTGGGATTTTTTTATTTGGTCGATTTTCCTATATTTGCTTTGGGTGATTGGTTCATTTTTCTGGCAGGCAATAATTTCTATAGCTCTGGTATTTGAGAAGTTATTAAAATGAAAACTTTCCTAATAGTAGTTAAGGGTCTAAATAAGCTAAATATAAAAATAATAACTTAGATTTTTTTTATAAAGAAATATCCTTATTTAAATAAAACTCTTGATTTTTTATTATTTTTTGTGTTGATTATCAACATTTATTGTAATTTTTAGTTTTATACATACATAATTTGTTTTTATTTTATTATTTTCCTTTCTTATTTGCTGATTTTTTATTTTTTTTTATTTTTTGTTTATAATTCCATTTTAATAATTCGTTTACTGTTTTAACTATTTATGAGTTTTCCATTACTTGGGGTATATATTTTTCAGGGGATTTTATTTAAGTTGTATCATTATCCATCATACATTTTTAGTTTTGTGTCTATGAATTGTTTTAAGTTTTATTTAATTTTTTTATACAGATTTTTATTAATTTTGAAAAACAAAATTAAAAGGTTCTCATAATCATACCGTGTCTCTAATTTCTGTTTATTTTCTCTTTTATTGTTGAGATGATTCAAATGTTATGTTTTAGAAAAGGATTTTTCTTTCTCTGGTTTATAGTTGTAAGATAATTTTTTTAAATATGTATGTAATTTATTTTTTCTTTTTTGTATTTAATGCAACCTGCTAAACATTTCTTTAAATTTATTTTATATTATTTTAAATGGTAGCTGTATTGGATTTGTTATTTTATTTTTGGTATTATTTAATAGATTTTTTTTATTTAATTTTGTTTGTATTTATACATATTTACATTTGTTTTTATTATTATTGTTATTTGGTTTTGAATCTGAAGGATATTGTCTAGGTTTTTTGTTTTCAATTATTTTGGTTTGTATTTGTATTTTCTTTAATATTTGGTTAAGGTTTTTGGGTTTTGTTTTATTGTTAATATTGGAAAATTGTTTTCTGGAAATTATAGAAATTTTATTTTTTAAATTTATTTTCTTTTAATTTTCAAATTTTAAAATTTATGAAAGAAATTTTTTAAAATATTTGTTAACTATTTTAATTCTTTAATTTATATAACAATTTTTATTTTATGTATGTATTCATGTAATTACTATTTTTTTTATAACTGTTTAATTTCATTATATTCTATATATGGCACATTTAGAAGTACGTAGTGTTTTTTTTTTCTTATTTATAGTGTATATTGTGAGAATTTTACATATTTGACACAAAACTTTTATCATGATTTATATATAATTCGTTTATATTTTTGTATTTTAAATTAATACTCTTAATAGTTTTAGTTTTCTTTTAAATATTTCTTAGTAACTATTAAATGCATAATTTTGCACATTTTATTTTTGTTAATAATATCATACAATTATTACCAATTTTTATTTTATTTATTTTGTTTCATATGTAAAACTAACTAACAAAAAAAAAAAAAAAAGTTTAAAAAATAATAATTAGAAAACATATTTATACACAGTTACTATTAGCTTACGTTATTTTAAACTAAAACTACGTGACGTAGTTAAATTTTTTCATTGTTTTTATATTTTGGCAATTATAAATTAATATTTTCTAAGGAGTTTTATTTATTACAATTTATTTTTTTAATTTAAATATTTAATTTTTCCTTAATATAATATTATTTACTTAATTTAAATTTTTTTTATAAATATTTTTTTTGTTATCATATCATAACATATTCATTGTATAACATTACATATTTTCTTTGTAGTTTTTTGTTTGTTTAATTAATATTATATTTTTGTTGTGATTAATAAGTCTTTTTGAAAGTCAGTGTTTCGATTTATAAAATATACAATAAATGCAACAAATTGAAATCAGTCATTTCTTGTTTTTTTTAAACTTTAATATTTAATCAAAACCAACACTAAACAGTTTTGAAGTTTTATAAAGAAGATTAAAATAAAATATTTTCTCTTTAAATTCTAATTAAAACTTTAAATCTGTTTGTTGCTGGATTAAAAACTAATATTTAAATTTTTTTAAAGTATATAATTTTTAAAGAAAATGTTTCAAATAAATTTGAAAACATAAATAAATTAAAAACTTTCGTAAAAAAATTTAACTAAAAATAAACAAGTTTATTAATTTTTAAATAAATGCGACAATTTTTTTCTTATTAAGAATTATCAAAAGAATAAACTCCTATTGTGAAAAATAGTTTAAACCAAAGTTCGGCCTCCCGAGTTAAATAAACAAATCTCATAACAAAGCACGCATAGTGGTGCCGATAGCAAAAATTTTGGTAATAAATCTTTGCGTGTACGTCACAAAGAATTAAGTTTAGTAAATTGTATTCATAAATATGTGCATGTATGCGTGTGCACATACAAGAAAATAGTGTATTTTTTTAGAAATTTGGTCCGAGATAATATTTGCTTACACTTGGAAACACATGTTGACAATATGTATATCAGTGGATAAGCAAATTTGTCTATTTTATGTTATGTTTATATTTTTTACATAATTAAAAATTTAAAAAAGTTTTGCTTAAAAAATTGTAAATTTCAGTATTTATAATTTTTAAGCAACTCTTTTTTAGATTTGAAAATTTATAAAAAAATTACCCGCTGAAGCTACCAAAAGGAGTTTTGGTATACGAAAAGATCAATATTTTTGTAATATATTACATTAAAAATAAATTTAAAAACTTAATTTTAATATTCTTTTGTGTATTTAATAAATATGATTCTAAAAATTTGACTATTTAAACAAAATATGTTCTCTGACAAGATTTTTGAGCGGGCGGGACTTATTTTAATGTAAAATCAATACAAATAGGTGTAATTAATAAAACTATCTTTTGGAGTTGAAAGATCCTTTTTTTTCTAGCCCGATGAACTTGAAATTTTATTCAAAATTCATCATTTTCGACCAATGCTGGGCGTAGAGTGTAATTCTCAATCAAATAAAAATTTATTTATTATCTGTTTTTAAAACCTTGTCTTTTGAAATATGTGAAAAAAATATTTTTTTATTAAATAAATTTTACGAAAAAAATGAATGAACCAGACTACTTTTTTGTAAAAAGAACTGCAATTTTTCGTAGTCAATTTAAAGTCTAGACGAATTGAAATAATAAAAAGATTTTTCCGACACATTATTTTGGAATATATTGGAAATCCTAGCATATTAAAAAAAAAAAAAATGAGAAAAGGCAAAAAATAGAAACTTCCAAATTCAAACGCAAATATCTTTTTAACCAAGGGTTTATAAATTTTTTAAATCGGACCTGATTTGTAGAAGTTACTAATTTTTTAAACTTTTTCATACTCGAGGTGGTCAATTTTGACACTCTGTAGCTTATCTCATATTATTACAGAGTGACTTTCTGAAAACCTAGGTCCTGTTGCGTAAATCTCCAATACATTTTAATTCTAGCCAATCCATTAGTTTAGAAGATACAGATTTATTATCAATCTTAATGTCAATCTTTGGTTTAAACTCCTAGTCGGCACAAAGAGATAATGTTAAAATTGAAAGAATAAAAATTTAGTAGAATACAACACTCCTTGGTGCAAGTTTTATGAAATCTTATTCATTGACGTTCGTAATATTTATGTGAAAATGGTACTCGGTCTTTTGTTTAAAGGGAATAGTTGTGTGAAAAACGCTTTAATTTAAAATTAAAAATGTATATCTTTTAAATAACTGTTACTTTCATCCATTATTTTTTTAAAAATTGCCTTCTATTTCTTAGTATATTTATTTAAAATTTAATAATTTTTTAAATAATTTAAATTTTTTTAAAATTAATTTATATTAAGAAAATAACAAAATTTGTTTAAATAATTTCTTTTAATTTAAATAATTTGTTATTTTTTTGTTCTGTTCTAAATGCTTTCGTTTTCTTATAGAACCTTAAGATCAGCATTTTTTTCCTAAAATTTTTTGCTTTAGATTATTTTCTTATATACAATACATATTTTTTAATCTTAATTATTTTTAATATTTGTTTCGTTTAATTTTTGCTTGAATTTACAAAATGATTATTTTAGTTAGGGTTAATTAATTTTTTGTAGTCTAAACATTTATTTGAAATGTTTCCCTTTGTAGTTTGGAATTGGCACGTATGCGTGGTGATGTTTGGGCTTTTGATTTTTCATCGGAAAAACGAGCTGGTGGATTTATGTGATCTTGATAATTGGGTGGAAAATTGGCAATGCTGTAAATTAAATATATTTTTTTAAGTATAAAAAATCTAAATTAAATGTAATACAAATAAAACTGTATAGTCCGAAAAAATGTTACTTCACGTTACACTATTGCTAGAATCTTTTAAAAAGTGATCTTGTTGCTTAAAAATGATCCTGTTACATTTAATAAGTAGTTATCTTTATACTGAACATTAATGACAGGTAAAATCGTTCGTTTACAGAATAATATTTACTTTTAATTTATAATATTTAATATATAGTTGCATTCGCACTTAAACTATATTTAAGAATTAAGTTTGAATCAGTTTGGTAACACGCTGCTACAAAATTAAACTTTTTATTTTCACTCGGAAAATGATTCAATGTAAGCTGTAGGCATCACAAAACAATTTTCCAAAAATTTCAAAATACGCCCACTATAGATCTCGTAGCTTCAAAACTTTTAAGTAAATTTAAGATTTTTAAATTGATTTGAAAAGCAGAAGGATATTTTTTTTAACTATATTGCAACCATTTACATAAACTCCCATTAAGTAATGATTTATTCTAAAGATTACCGAATGCTTTGGAATATATCAATATATCGGGAATAAGCAAAAAACCCCACAATTTTATTTAACATAATTTTACTGTTGTTGTTCCTTAACTGCTGAAACAGTCTCAACATTAACTTTTCCAATAAGTATACAACTTCCTAGAAATGCTAATTTTGAAGAAAAGTACCAAATTTCCAAAAATATAAAATAAAAAATACAAATTTATCAATTTTCAAAGGTGAGAACCAATTTTTCAAAACAAAAGTGTGATTTTCCGATTTTTTTAAATGAATTATTTTTTCAGAAAAGTAACAATTTAAGCAAGTAAGGAAGGTATATATAAAATGTCTTCGTAAAGATTTTATCGAATTGATCAATTCATATAGGAGTCGAAATTAAACAAAATGATAATTATATCCGTGTAAGTGGTTAAATCAGTTATGTCCTATTAAATCAACCTATTCTTAGTTCCAAAAGAAATGCAAGTCAGACCGACAATATATTAATCACAATTTTTGTATTCTATAGATTTTCTTTAATACGAAAGTATGATATCAAAATGACGATGGTACCAAATTAAACATCTTATCAAATTTCAATTAATAACTTCCTCGATAAAAGAATTTAGAATTGTATTAATTACACGCTGCTGCAGTGAAAAATCACTCGAGAAATGGCATATCGTACAATATAGACAGTGTTGCCAGGAGGCGAGAAAAAAGAGGCTAAATGTCTCAAAAAAGTAGGCTAGAAAAAAGTTAAAATTTTTTTCTTTAATAGTTACGTTAATTGTAATAAAATCATTACATGTATCATTGTTTTCAATAAAATATTTAAATAATTTACTTAATATTGTATATTTGAAAAGGGGTTTCATGAAACATTATATTTTAAGACAAAGTATTTTTGAAAGTATATGAAAAGTTTTAGTAAGTTATTATAGATAAAATCGCAAAAGTTCTACAGTTTTTATTTAATTTTAAAATAAAAGATTTTGTTAAGTTTACAACAAAAGCGCCTTTAAAAAATATTGCGTCGTTGCATAAATATTATTAGTAAATCGCAGCTAAACTCGAAAATTGTGGAAAAAATTTTATTTTTTCTAGATGTTGTTTAAAAGTAAAACATATCAAATATATATGGTTGAAAACCCTGTTTCTTCTACTTTTCAAAGAAGTTTAAGAATACACTTATACAAGAAAGTACCCAAAAACAGTTTTTTTTTTACTAATTTTATTTTTACAGAATCATACATTTAAGCATTTTTGTGTATTTATTCTAAAAAAAAAATCCATATTATTTATATTTACCAAAAATTTTCACCTGCGACACTACCTTATTCAAATCAAAAATAACGACTAATTTTATGAACTTACTAAATCAATTAATATTGTTACGAAATTGTACTTGAATTCAAATATAACGGTTTTAACGGCTGGTTTAAAGTTAAATGTTTCTCGACGTTTCTATTTATGTTAGCAGCAGTTAACATATCTGTAGAAATTATTAACATTGTTGTAAACATACAACATTGAATAAGAAGCTTTCACCATTGTTTGTAAGTATGGAAACACTAAATGTTTAAATTGCTAACATTAACACCGAAAGCTCTAGTTTGTCGGTTAAGAATATTGTAGAAAGAAATAGAGCTTTCAAGAAGCATCTAATAGGTAATACAGTATGTATAAATTGGCCATGAAAACACCGTTCAGTCAGTCTAATTGGAAGCGTCGTTAAGTAAAGACAAATTAACTGCCTTGGCTGTATGATATTGTAGATTATTAAAGTGTGCTGTATAAAGTGTGTAATTTAAGTGTGTAATATATTAGAACACAAGTGACTATTTAAACTGTTATTGTTTTACATTTTTAAATAAAATAAAGAGTCGTTACAACTTTTAAACTACTAAACTGCTGTTATTTGCAATCAAAGTATACGGGTTATTTAAAGGAAATAATCCACCGTTTTTTTTTTAAGGTAAAAACGTAACAATATAAATATTTTTTATTTTCCATAGAAACTATTTAGAAACATAATTTAAAATATTTTTTTTATTTATAATTTAATTTATTTTTATTTAAAATTCTTATAAAAGCGAAAAATAAGCCACAGATTTAGAAATGCTTAATCAAAAATTAAATATAGTTTAAAAATGACGAAAAATCACTAAAAATATTAGGTAGTTTTTCATATGAAATATAACCCAAATTTGTATGAGAATTTTTTGGGCGATTTTGCTGTTCTGTGTATTATTTATAAATTTATTACAATATCTTCAAAAAAAAAAAAAAAAAATATCAAAACCTAATGAAAACCACAAAAAAAAAAAAAAAAAATAATAATAAGATTTTAAATTAAAAAAAATTAACTTTCTTCTAGCCTTTTTTTAAAGACATTTAGCCTCTTTTTTCTCGCCTTCTGGCAACACTGTCTATATTGTACGACATGCCATTTCCCGAGTGATTTTTCAGTGCAGCAGCGTGTAATTAATACAATTCTAAATTAGTGACTTTCTCTTTTACTGAGGATGTTATTAATTGAAATTTGGTAAGATGTTTAGTTTGGAACCATCGTCAATTTGATTTTTGTATTAAAGAAAATCTATAGAATACAAAAATTGTGATTAATATATTGTCGGTCTGGCTGCCCTGCATTTCATTTGGAACTAAGAATAGGTTGATTTAATAGAACATAAATGATTTAACCACTTACACGGATATAATTATCATTTTGTTTACTTTCGACCCCTATATGAATTGATCAATTCGTTAAAATCTTTACTAAAACGTTTTATATATACCATCCTTACTTGCTTAAATTGTTATTTTTCTGAAATAATAGTTCATTTAAAAAAAATCGGAAAATCACACTTTTGTTTTGAAAAATTGGTTCTCACTTTTGAAAATTGATAAATTTGTATTTTTTTATTTTTGGATATTTGGTACTTTTCTTCAAAATTAGCATTTCTAGGAAGTTGTGTACTTATTGAAAAAGTTAATGTTGAGACTGTTTCAGCAATTAAGGAACAACAACAGCAAAATCATGTTAAATAAAATTGTGGGGTTTTTTGCTTATTCCCGATATGTTGATATATTCCAAAACATTCGATAATCTTTAGAAAGCTGACTTTTTTGAAATCTTTTGCTGTAAACATACGAAAACAAAAATTGTAGAAATTGAAAATGGAATGAGTTCAAATAGTTGTTAAGTCTGGAATTAGTACCAAATAACTCTAAAGAATTCTAGTCCTCTAAGACCCAAAATATGTTTCCTTAGATATGTATACGTAAACTTTAAATCTCAATTTCTTATATCTGAACCTACGTAAAATATTTATTAAATAATAGATTTGTTATTTGAATACACTTATTGTTATTATTTCTATATAAAATTCACTAGATCTTATGTTCTATTGTTATTGCGAGGATTAACCCCTTTTGGGGCTAGATATATTTTAATTAAATTTCGACTAAATATTATATTCCTCTCGAGAGGTAGGAATTATTTAAACCTTTGAAATATGAAATGGTTTTAAATACGATTTAAAAGATTTTTAACTTAAGAAAAGAATTAGCACTTATTTCCCTTAATATTTTGAAGTTTTGAACTATTCACATTTTTAATCAATATTTTAAATAATTTACAAATAACTTTAAAAACTCTTACCTAAAAGTTGTTTCATCATGGTTACTCGAGTAACCACTCGATGAACGTATATGTCGTTTACTACTTGTACCAGTCTTAGCTGTTTTACGGGTGCTATAAGGTGGTTTCGATTTGCGGGACATACTAGTAGGTGTGGCATCCGAAGAAGAAGAGGATTCATCTTGTGTTTCTATGGAAAAAATTAAAGAAAGCAATTTTAAAATAATTAATTCCACTTTATAATTCAAAGTTTCCAAAATATGCCTACCTCGTTGTGGTCTATATTTAGTCGAATTAATAGCTCGTGCCGATACATCATTATCCGATTCGGAGCCGAGTGTGTCATATTCTGTAATTGGTATGTGAAGTGTTAGGATTTTCCTAACTTCAGAATCTGTTGAGCCTGGATTATCCGATTCTAAAACAGTTTATAGCACGATTTGATGATGGATTTTGATTTGATTGATTTTGATACGGTGTTGTTGTGGGCATGATGATAACATGAATATGGAAGATGATCATGAAGATCATGAAGGTGGTGATGACATATGAAAACATAAACAAAAAAAATGTTTTAATAAAAATCTTGTTTTTTGTTTGCTTAACAAATTATAAATTATATACCGGAAGGATTTTTTTTAGGTAGGAAATTGAAAAGGAAAAAATCCAAGGATTTCAAATGTTTAAAATTATATATTTATGACTCTGATGAAGTAATGTTATAAGCCAATTTTTTTTGTATTGGTGGTGGTTGTCATACATAAGGAATATCATGCTGAGGTTTGGTGGTTTAACACAATTATGGTTTTAAATTTCTTTATAAATTTCTAGCCTCAATCTTTCTAACTACTTATACTAAAGGAATATTTGCGGGGTAATTTTATATATGTAACTCTAAGGAAACCTACCTTGACTCTCTGAATGAGGATCCCTTAATCGGCCCACCTTTCTGCGCACTTTAGTGTATTCAGGTTCTTTAGACTGAAAGTAACAAAATAAATTAATTTTAAATACAATTACATTATTTATTTGTCTTTTAAACTTACATGATAACTTTCAGGCTTAACATCATGATATACAAATGATCCACGCACTGAATGATAAGGTCCGCTATACACATTGCCACTATAAGAACTCTCACTATAGGGTTGTTTATTTAATTGAAACGTGGCATAAGGACAAATATCCTCTATATATTCATTACTTTCAGCTTTACCAAAACTACCAGAATCATTGGAATTGGACCCTCGAGGAGGACCCGCATTGGGATTACATCTTACTGCCAAATATTGTTGATCACGATTTTGTTTATTTTGAAGTTGAGTTAATGAGGGAGTTTCTGACATTGACGAGGATGCTAAACGTGATTGATTGTTAGTCATTTCTGAAAGTTTACAATGGATAATTAATAGATTTTAAAATTGGTTATAGTTGGGATATTTGTTTCCTTATACCCTTCACCAAAGATGTTTGTAATTTCTGTTATTTTAATTTTAGAGACCAACATACATATATATGTATATTCTGAATCTTTGTGCGGACTTAGCTGTCCGTTATTCATGTTATGCATAAATATATCGGGTAAGCTTCGCAGAAATCATTAACTTTAGTTTATGGATATTAAGAAAACACTTTTTAAACTCTTACATAATATATCGTCTTCGAAAAAGTAAATTTTTTTCTAAATGTGTACCAATTCTCCAAAAATACAATTTTCAAAAAAAAAAAAAAAAAAAAAAAAAAAATAAATAAAATGTGCTTAAATTTTCTACCAGTTTAAAAAATTTAGAAAGTACTAAATTAAAAATATGTTACATGATGTTTCATAGCAAAGGTCCAAGCACCGAGCCCTGTGGAACGCCTGCCGTTACATCGTATGTCTGGATTCCATCATCTGTATAGTAGCACAATTTTCTGATCGATTCTTGTCAGGTAATTCGGGATGCCGAGTCTAAGTAACGTTTCAATTATAAGTCCCTAATTAACAGCGTTGAATGCATTCTTCACATCAAGGGTGATGACAGCTCAATAATTTTTTTTACCTCCTTTGCCCTCTATTGCACCTTGAGCTATTTCTTTGACCATTTTGAGAGTGTCAATGGTAGATTTCGCTTTACGGAATCCACACTGTCGATCCGATAAATCTCTTATAGTTTCAACAATTGGTAGCAGTCGATTGTATATTACTTTCTCGAGTATTTCTCTATAGTATCCATAAGGCAAATTGGTCTATACGAAGATGGAGCACCAGGTGGTTTATTAGGCTTTGGGATTAATACCAGCATCTGTTTCTTCCACTGATCTGGAAAAATACCTTTCTTTAAACACTCATCAAATATTTCAGCGAAGATTTTTGGCATTCTCGTTTAAGAGCTTTGTTCAGTATATAGTCCGGGTCCGGAGCTTTTCTGTATATTCTGTTATATTTACTGAGTATCTATTCGGAAAACAGTGTCCTAACTATCTTATCCATTAGAAGTGGAAATGTCGGTTGTGGACACTTTTTCCCTTTAAGTCCCGAAGTGACTACCCTATAAGCCTTTCCCCATGGGTCTGAGTCTGCTTTAGAATATATCTGTTCGAAGCTTTTTCTTTTGCTTCTCAGAATTGCGTGCTGAAATTCTCTTATTGCTATTCTATATTCTTGACTTACTTCTTCAAAATTAGCTTTACCCCTGGAGCGCTGCACTCTTCTTCTAGCTTTAAAGCATGTCTTCCTTAGGTTGTTTATTTCATTATTCCACCAATAGTTTGGTTGCCGCTTTTCCGTCATTCTGCGCCTGGTCCACTTTGTCCACAGTGGTACCAATTAGATCAGTACCCTGTGAAAACTCTAGCATAAAAATCTCTTCATCTAATTTTTTTTGTAGCCCAGCCCACATGCTTAGCACCACATTTGTTTATACCATGTTGTGATCTGCTACACCTTTTTAGCGGGAATTGTATAACCTGGTGGTCGCTGTGGGTATATTGATCACTTACAGACCATTCTACGTTCCTTGCCAGTGAGGTACTCATGAATGTGAGGTCTACTATATAGCTCAATCGCCCCACTATAATTTTTGGGTTGTGTTGCTCTGAGTCCCTTACTAGGCGGTCTAACATTTGTTTGTACTCCTCAGTCGTTGCAACTGTATATATATATATATATATATATATATATATATATATATATATATATATATTATATATATACCTCCAATTTTGGCGTTTTCGAATCCTTCTGGTTCCTGTGAAGTCTATCTATCTTTCTATTTTTCAAATAATGTTAGTTTTAAAAAAGCACTAATTATCGAAAAGTACTAATTAAAAAGTACTAATAGCAGAAAAAAAATAAATAAATTTTTAAGCTTTTTTAAATAGTTTTTGTATCGTTTTTTAAAATAGTATCAAGTTTCGAAGAAGAGTACCAAAAAATAAGTAGTTACTTTTTGGTACTTTTGGCACTTTAAAAAGTAAATATTTTTGAAATAATTTTCAAATAAGTACTAATTTTTAAAAAGTACTAAGTTTCGAAAAGTACCATTTGTCCAAAGAGTACCTATTTTTAATAAGTTCTATTCAAAAAAAAAAAAAACTAATTTTACAAAAATTTATTATTTTTTAAGGAAATACTAATTTTGGAAAGCAGATAAAAATTTTTCAAAAAAGTACTAATATTAAAAAAAGAACTAACTTAGGAAAATGCCTACATATTTGCAAACAAGCACTAGTTAATAAAACAAGACCTTTTTTCAAAACAATAAAAAAATAAGAAACAAAAAATTCAATAAGGCATATATTTTTTAAAAAAATTTTCATAAAATGTAGAAATTACAGAAGTACTGATTAGAAAATCCAATTTTCAAAAAAGTACTAAAAAATACTAGATATACATTTTTAAGATAATTACTGATTAAAAATAAATTTAAAAAATTCAAATAAGTTTAAAAATATAAAAATAAATAAAAAGGAACCATATATATTTTTAACAAATTTTCGTTTAATAATTTTAATAAAATTTAAAAACTTTTGAAAAACTTTCAATGAAGTTACACTTCTGAAATAAGTACCTACTAAATAAAATAATTAATAAAAAATTGAATAAAAGTTTTTAAAAATAGGACTAATTTTTAAAAGTAGGAATTTTTAGAAAGTATTAATAAAGAAAATGGACTAATTTTCCAATAAAGTACACATTTGCAAAAAATTATAAAATAAAAAATAAATAAATACACATTTTAAAAAAGGTACCAATTTTAAAAAAGTACTGATAAATTTTAAGAAAACTATTGATTTTTATAAGAACCAATTTTCCAAAGGCATCAATTTTCGAAAAGGTAAAAATAAGAAATAAAAAAATACCAACTTTAAAATTTCAAATTTAAAAAAGTATTAATTTGGAAAAAGATTAAATATTTTTTTGTTTTTATAATAAGAACTAATTTAAAAAAGTACATATTCAAAAAATACTAAATCCAAAAAAGTAAAAAATTTTCAAAATGTAACTATTTTCAAACAAGTATCTATTTTTTTTAATGAGAACCAGTTTTCCAAAAAGTTTTAACTTTCCAAAAAGTATTTTTTTTCGAAAAAAGTATGAATTTTTAGAGAAGTACTAATTTTCAGAACAGTACAAATTTTCAAAAATATTTACTTTTAAAAAAGGACACATTTTCAAAACGATACCTATGTTTTTCATAATGAGCACCAATTTTCAAAAAGTATCTATTTTCGAAAAAAAGTATGAATTTTCAAAAAAGCACAAATTTTCGTAGTAGTAGATATTTCAAAAAATACTAATTTTCAAAAAAGTTTACTTTTTCAAAATGATATAAATTTACAAAAAGATAAAATTTTCAAAACAGGATTCATTTTTCAAAAAAAGTATCTATTTTTGCATTATTTTGTTTTTAAAAAGTACCTATTTTTGAAAAAATTTTTAATTTTTATGAAAAATTTTCATTTTTAATTAAAAGTAGCAATTCGCAAACAAGTACCAATTTTCAATAAAACTAGCTTTTTTAAATAGTTTAAAAATAATCAATTTAAAAAAAAATACTAGTTTTTCTTTTCAAGGTAAGTACTTATTTTCTTAAAAGGTATCATTGAATAATTTTTTCAGCAAAAAAAAAAAGTTTAAAAAATATGACACTATGGTGAAGCGTATATAAAATTCGTCACGGCCAAATATAGCCCAGTAATTTATTTTTTTTACTTACTTTTTCTTCTTATAACAAATACAGCCCCTAATAGGCCTAGTAACATGATTAGTGATAAGCACACCGGCAGTAATACTTTAATATTAGCATAAAAAGGACTATCAGTCATGGGCGACATGGCATTTGAATCGGTGTTGTAGATAACTAAAAATGTATATAACAAATTTAAGAGAATTAATTAGTAAAATCTGACAGTACAACTTTTTAAAATTCTTTTTAAAATTAGTTAGTTAAAAATCTGAATATAAGTTGAACTAAAGTTGTAAATGTAATAACCAGGGCAACCAATGCTCTAAAAAATTGTTTTATGCGCATAAAATGTGCTCTTCAAATCGGAAAATATGCCCTTAAAATTAAAAAATGCGCTCTTAAATTATTATATTTTAAATTACAACATTTCGTGCTTAAAATAATTGCTAAAAAATGTTTCTTTTTGTGCTTAAAAATATTCAAAGTAGTGAATGGTATGAAAAGTTAATAATTTAATTTTAATTTTCAATTTCGATTTTAATGACCGATTAATCGAATACCATAATCGATTATAATTTGCAAGATTAATGAAAAATTAATTAAAACAAAATTATATTATATTTTAAAGGACCATTAGATGCTTAAATATGTATATCTGTCGATATGTTTAACAAAAAACCAGGAAGTAAAATATTTGGGTTAAACATTTCACAGTGGTCCCAAAACGATTTTTTGGAAATAATTCTGTAACTTTAGAACTACAGGATTCATTTGAATGAAATTTCACATGGCTAATTCTGAGGTGTATTGATTGAAATTTAATTGAAATTTAATTTCTTATTTGATTAAGAAAAAAAAAAGAAAATTACACATATGTATCCCATATAATTATATAAAATATGAAATAAGCTTACATTTAGACCGATATAAAATTTTGAACCATTTTTGGACATGTTTTTTTAGTTTTAGTTTTTTTGTTTAATATGGCGGGATCAATTTGAGTCATAAAATTTGCCTATAACATCCTCTAGATTCGTTATAAAATTCTAAATAACTTTTATATTGGTTTCGATAAAAAATTATATTATTTTGAAATAGAAAATTAAAAAAAAAAATTGATATTTTGTGATATTTTGCAAAAAGGTGGTGATATTTTTTCACTTTAAAATCCATTATTTTCCTTTGAACCATACAGTTTTTTATGTTTCTGCTTAACGTAAATGCATGTAAAGCAAAACCGAGGGCATTTGGGGTAACAGTCTTCTAACTAGCCCTATCAGAATTTCGTTAATTTAAATTATTTATTTATTTGCGGAGCTCAAAAATGTCAAACCTGAAAAATAATATAACTTTTTATCGGAACCAAATAGGTGTATGATTCTTGCATGAAAATTATTTAATTTTGTACAGAATCCAGAGAATTTAGAAAATTTTTACTACCCAAATTGAGCTAGCCAATTAAAAAATTAAAAAAATCATGTCCAAAATGGGTCAAAATTTTACATTGGTTTAAATATCTCTTAAAAATAATCGAAATCGATTTATTTGTCACTAATTCAAAACTAACTCATTGCATCAGGAAATTGCAAAATTTATATAAATTTATTGGATGAAAATTATTAGGGAATTGGATTTGAAAAATATATTTGACTGTAAAAGGAAAATTTCACTAATGCAAATTAGGTAAAATTTCTATTGGGTGCAAAATTTTTTTCTTAAGTGCAAAATATGCCAAATTATGCTCTTTAGTGTAATATATGCAAAATAATGGTTGAAAGATGTTACAATATGCCATTTGAATAGCTAAAATATGCTCCAAAATAAGAATTTTCTATGAAGAAATAACAAATTAAGCTGCAAAGCCCAAAATATGCTGTTAAAATATGCTGCAACAAATCGATGAGAAAATTCCTAAAATTGTCTGAAACAGATAAATAACTAATAGTTTGGTTTATTTGAAGCCCGGGGAAAAATAAGACTTTATAAAGTTTTGGTTGCCATGGTAGTAACTATTACTCTACTACTCACCTCCTTGTGGCGACAGGGTAGTAAAATTATAAACCGCTGTTGTTGAGCCGGCGTTATTGTGCGCTGTTACTCTAAGTTGATACTTAGTACCAGGTACTAAATCACTAACCGTATAGATACGTTCTGTCGGCGGTATATGACTCGAGACAACAGTCCAAGTCGATCTAAAAAATACATAAACAATAAAATTTGTTAGGTATCATTTTTACATTTTATAGAATATTTAAAACCCACCTTCCATAAATTCTCGACTCAATCATAAAATACAAAATACCACAACCACCATCACCCCATGAATCCAACCAACAGGTAACACTTGTAGAATTATTCGTAATCATTTGCGAATGTTTTGGCTGCACTGGTGGATTACCCTTGGTATGAGTATTCACTATGTCACAAGGCAAACCAGTACCGATTTTATTATATGCAGTTATATACAATTGATAACGGGTACCACACCAAAGATTACTTAAGAGATGAGAATAGGATTTAGCATCCACTTGCAATTCTTCCCAATCACCATTATCACGTTTGTAGTTGATAACATAACCCAAAATGGGACTACCACCATTATTGTTATCAGACCATTCTAATAGCAAACTATCTGAATAGGCTGTTACCACGGTAAGATTAGGAGCTTCGGGTGGTACCTTGACCACAACACTATAGATTATTTCATCTTTACCCCAGGTATTTTCTACACTACAAGTGTAATTACCCGCATCGTTGGCTTGCGTCTCTCGTATATATAAAGTACCATTTTTGGCTATAGTTTTACGGGTATTCGTCTCTAGATTGTGACCATCTAAACGCCATATTGTTACAGGAGCTGGTGAACCTACTTTACGACATGTTAACTCTAGGTTTTCCTTCCAAGGAGTTATGACACGTTGACTAAATGATACGATACGAGCAGGTACTTTATTATTTGGTGGCACCGTAACAACATCTGTTTTTTCACCCTCACCCACTTTGGTGGAGGCGGTAAGCCAAAATTGATAAGTGGCTGATTCTTGGGTACGTTGAGTTTCATGCATTTCCACATAGGGACCCAATATACGTTTATGAGTACCTTCTTCACGTCCACCCTCCAGCATAGACATGTAAAATGTATAGCCAGTCTTTTGAAAAAAAAAATTAAAAAATTTTACTTTTATGAGAATTTTAATTTAATTTATGAAAAACTTACTATATCACCATTTGGAAACTCTGGTGGCAACCAGGATATGATAATTTTTGTACTTGAAGCTGGTATAGCTTTAATGGCTTGTGGTGCTGATGGTACTATAAGGATTAGGTAACATGAAACATTAAATGTTAATTAAACTTTAGCAATTTATATGTGTGTATGTGTGTGTGGTAAACTTACCATCTTCATTTGTTCGACAATAGAAAGGTTTGGTTTTAATACCATCACCCACTTTAGTGTAGGCCACCACCCATACTGTATAGTTGGTGTATTTATGTAGATTTTCAATAGTGGCATATTGATTATTAGATTTCACAACCTCAGGATCTTTTTCTACAAAATGTGTACAAAAATAAAATTAAATTAAATATCTTACAAAGCTAATTTTTAAATGGAATTTAATGATGAAAAAGAAATATTTTTCTTTTAATTCTTTAAAAAGGATATTTATGCGAATTAAACATATAGCCTGATCAGAGGCAAAATAAACTTCACATAACTGTTTTTGGAATTTTTTTTGCAAGTTTTTTTTCAATTCTATTGTCAAAATTTCATCAGAATATAAAACCATTCATAAAAAATCTCGAACTAATCAATAACTACATTAAACTAAAAAAAAGGTATTTACAGATGTTATCAAAATGGACAGAAAACATTCATTTTCGAATTCGATATCTTCGATTTCAATGAAATTCATTACAGACATTGGCTAGTGGAAGTGTTTCTTAAATACAAGCTTTTAGATTCAGGGTCCTTTTTGGTATAAAAAGTTCACGTTCTAAAAGTTGAGAAAAGTGCTAAAGAGTTTTACTTCTTTAATTGTTAAAAACTTCTAAAATATAGATTGCAGATCTCTAGTTTCATATTACATACAAAGATATTACCTTTTCAACGATATTTATAAAATTCATTTTTATCAAAAGTTCAAAGGTCAAAGTTTGACATATAAAAATCAAACCATTATAACGCAAAAAAAGGAAGTTTTAAATTCTTAAAAAATCATATAATGTTGGCATACATAGCTAGCTCTTCTCCCCACGCTTGCAAAATTTCAAGGTGAAAGCTAATTTAATTTAGCAGCTATGGATCAAAATTTAATCTAATTTTAACAGGAAAGATCAATCACAATAAGTATGATAATACTACTCAAATTCAATATGATCTGGTAAAAGTTCTAGAGAACTCACTGTGAACAGTAATAAAGAAATTTTGTATAAAGAATATATATATATATATATGAGTACAGATTTCCATACATTTCATGAAAATTGAAATTACTTACTTATTAATTTTTAATTACACAGAAAAAAGTTGTGTATAAATATAAAATTTTACTTTCATTGATTTTAGTTCATAATATTTAAGAATATATTTGAAATGAATCAAAAGTCTAGAAGACTTAAAATAAATTGTTTAAATTTTCATTTATATTTTCAATTTGCAAAAAAAAAAAAAAAATGTTGATATTTTCTTGAGAAAATTTTAGGTTTTTAATGATTTTTAGCTACGAGTACATTATGGGAACGGAAAAATTGCGATTTTTATCAAAATGATCTGCTGCAGAATGCCAGCGAAATTATGCAAATTTCTTTTTTTTTTTACATATTTTCCTTGGAATTTTGCCACTTTAAGGCGTTTGTTCTTATTATTTTCATGTATAACTATTTTCATTTACTATTTGCAATCAAATCTAATAAAACTAAACCAAAGATTTAATAAAATTTTTCCAAAATTGCTAAAATTTTCATTATGAAAAATTTAATAATATCTATGAAAAAATTTTATTTTTATAAAGTTTGGCAACAAAAAGTCATGTTCTATTCACAATATTTATGAAAAAAATGTTCAAATACATGAATTCTTTTTCTCTATGTAATATTTATTATTATAATCTTTCTAATATATATATTAGTAACTTTAATAATAAAAAAGAAATAATAAAAAATGAAATCGTTTTATCGGAATAAATCGGATTAAAAAAAAAAAAACATACACCAGCCGACTTTTATACAACTGACTTTTATCAGCTGAGGAGGATAATATACTCTCAATGCATTTCTGCTGTTCTACACTTATTAATATTACGGACATCATTAGAGAAAACGTTGGAAAAAAAATAAATTATTTTTTAAGAATCCATATACACATTGAATAAGTTGTTTCTTGGATACTTCATCAAATTTTCATAGCAAAGTTTTACGAACCAAAACAGTTATGTGTAAAAAATATTCTAAATCGAATAATAATTATATATAATAATAATATTAAAAATGTTCCAGCAAAGTGAGTTATGTCTAGTTTTTTTTTTAAGATTTTATTATTACTCTCTTGTATGTAATAAACACGATTTTTAAGGTTCCAACTAATCGTATAAGTTTCAAATAAATTAGCCAAACTACAAAATAACACAATCTTTTCGCTCTCTTGAAAACTTAGTAAATAAAACATAACTAACTGTTTTTGTCGGAGCAGCAACGAAATCCTAATGGCATTTATTTTGCTTGTCCATTATTTTGGAGATATTTTTTCAAGTGAAAAAGTGTATGTATATGGAAATCATTTGTTTGTTTTCAAGGTTTAAGCTTTTTAAAATATACTTAGATTCGTTAGTCCAATTTTGTAATGATCTTTATTTAACTGCTTTTAAACTAATATTAAAAAAAAAATATTAAAAATATTTCTAAAATATATTCCTTTAAATACGCAATATTTTTAGATTTTATTTGTTGATTGCTCTCACTTAAACATACACACTTTCAAAGTAACTTACGGTCAATAAATATTGAGGCGTTAAAAATTTAATGGCTTGAATAATTGCCTCTTGGTAAAAGATAAATGAAGAACAGCCTCAAATAATGGACAACATGTATATGAACTTCTCATACGTGCATTTAGTTCGATACATTTAATATGATGGAAAAACTTATATTAACCAAATGGTTTCCAATTGCAATTTAAAATATAAACAAGAATGAAAGATATAGTTAGTTAAGACCGACTATATGATACACTACCTCAATTTTGTACGAGCATAAAAATTCGGGAAGGAGACTTATATTATACCTGTGACCAATTTTACTAAATATAAAATAAAATATACAAAACAGAATACTACTACTACCTGTAAATTTATATGGGAAACATGGTAAATTATGGACTGATTCTCATAAAATTTGCCAATGTTGTTTCTACTTACATAAAACTTATTTTTGTCGAATATTAACTTGATACTAACACTTGTATGGGATTTATATACGTTAAAATGATTTTCGAAAGAGAGGTTTATATGGAAGCTATGATCAATTGTGAACCGATCTTCATAAAATTTTGTACAAATATTTATACTTGTACAGAACTTCTTTGCACCGAATTTCATTAAAACATTCTTATTTTTAAGGCATTTTTGAGTGTTTAAACTCTATTCCGGGGGCATTTGTATGGGGGCTATGTGAAATAATGGACCGATCACAACCAATTTCTATGAGATTCGTCCTTGTATCATAAAAGTTCACGTGCCAAATTTCATTGATTTAAAATTGCAATCTGTATTTTGTGCACAAGATTTACATAGACAGCCGTCCAGCCAGACGGACGGACGGACATAGTTAGATCCATTTAAAAAGTGTTTCTTAGTTGATTGGTATACTTTAAGGTGGGTATTGGATAACTTTTTCTATGCGTTACAAACATCAGCACAAGCGCATAATACTCCAAACACCTAAGGTGGTGTGTGGTATAAATACTTTGATTCATGTAGCAGGAATACATGAATACTTTTAGTATACGAATGTTATTTAAAAGAGGGTACATTGATCAGTTAATTGATAAAGGTGAAAAGTTTAATGTAGATTTTGTACACGATTTTAAGATTTTTAAAAGTCTGATTATTTTTAACTTTGGTAGAGTATTAAAGTAATGTAGTTTCGGTCTAATAAAAAGATATTTAATTCAATCTTTTTGTATATAATTAAAACTTATGTTAACTACACGAGATAATTTATTAAAAAAAAAAATAGGGCCAATTTTTGTAAAAATTTGGTTTTTCAATAAAACTTTAAATATTGTGTCTGTAATTAAATATTGGTTAGTTGAGATATTCTAAAGAAATTTTCTGTGAAGGTCGAGTTTATTATTTAGAATATTAAAGGAAAATGTGGAAGGAATTATTTTAATTTTGCTTATAAAGTCTATATTTATTATTATTCTGATAAAATATATTTGTCAATCACTTCAAACACAATAAGGTTTCTAAAATCGTATTCCATTTGTTAGTGCCAGCTTTGGGATTTTTTGAACAAAATGGCTAAAATCAAAATTTTGATTTAAAGTAATACAAATTTGGAATGACCTAGGCTTCTGTTAGAAAATGGGACATGCTGTTTTTCTTTTTTTTTTTTTTTGAAAAGATCTCTATGAAGATTTTTTTCAGAAAAGTCTAAAACCTTAAGGAAATTCTTAAGGAAATTATTTATTTGGAAGCCAATGAGTAATGACATTTTAGGCGAAAAATACACTAAAATTCATAATTTTTGCCGATTTTAAATTCGAAATTTTTTATTGTTGGACTCAGGAAAAGTATTGAAATGCACTTTTCTATATGAATAATAATTTTATTATTTAGTTAAAAACATTTTGGATGAAATCGGTTGAAAAATGCCCCATTTGAGTCCCCATAGCTCCGTTCCTGAGTAGTCTGTAGGATCCACGCGGATGATTCTCTGATATGATTATTTCAATTTTAATGTAAATCTTACCAAACGATTATAAATTAATGATTTACTAATGAAATATTATTTTATTTCCGCTAGCGTAAAAATTAAAATACAGTGTGTCTTACGATTAATTTTTGAATTTTTGTAAATATTTTTTTAAAATTTCGGCTTTTTCAATTAACCAGATCGATTCATAATTAAAAATCTTTTGTTTTTTATTTATTTAATGGCTGCTTTTCTTATTGTTGTTGTTTTTATGGGAACTGCAAAACAACAATAACAATAATAATGCACTTATATAAGCTAGAAACTTAGTTTCTTTAGACACAATTTGGAAATGATCCAATGTTAAACGAGATGTCGGCAAAAAACGTATTTTTTGAATTTTTGATGTTTTTATATAAGCTATGGACTTCGATCCGGACAGATCTGTCACAAATATTTTTTTTGGAATTTCGATTTTTAATTTTTAATGTCTTCCTTTGTTTTAATTAATGTTGTCTTCATTTTATATCGTTGTTTTTTTATTTTATTATTTAAAGCCCGATTTAACGAATGATGTTATGTTGTTAAATATGATGTTTTTTGTATTGAACATGAACTTTTTTATATATTTGTTATTAAGTATTGAAAGACATCCATAAATTTATCTATTTTCGAATTAAATGCTAATGGGTTCTGATCATGATTTTTGGTGTTACAAATAGAATGTTGATGATTTGACGATTTTTGCCTTAAATTTAACGATTTTTTTGTAAAAAGAGATTCTGAACTATTTTCAACTTTTCTTATATATTTCTCTCTTCAAAGTAAATTAATTCATCCACAAATAATAACAATTAAATTAATTAAATTAAATTGTAAAAGTAAATTGTTCATTTATAGAAAGCATTTATTCTATTATCATATTCGATGCAATTATATACTTTTTTATTATAAACCCTTTACAAAAGGTCAAAACCATTTGGTAATTTTTATAAAAACAATTATAAAACAATTGCAATTGCCAAATTATATCTATATTTATTTCGCAACAAATGTTTAAAAATAAAGTCGAGCAATAATGTAGTTTTGAAAAAAGAAAAAAAAGATCAATTTTTGGCAAATTAAATTTTCTAAATATATACTTAACCCTATTTTCTTATCCGTAACTGTGTGTGATCTATGCGCTTTAAAGTGATTTTCGGAAGTGAGTCTTATATGGAAGCTATATCCAATTATGGACCGCTTATAAAAATTTGGTACCGTGCTTTCTGTATGCATAAGATTTAATAGTGTAAAATATTATATTAATACATATATTAATATGGGATTTATTTATAGTAAAGTCATTTTTTAAAGTATATCTTATGTGGAAGCTATGGTCAATTATGGGACTAGGATAAATAACCTATTTCAATACCAAAATAATTATATAAATCTTTTGAAGGAATGATGACTTTTTATAAAATTTGTGTTCTTTTAGGTGTATCTTTTTTCAAGTTTTTGTCTACTAATTTAAAAATTGTCTCCCTATTTTAAAACATAAAAAATATAAATGCTCACTTGTTTTACCAAATTGTTTTAGAAAATTTTGTTCTAGAAAAAGAAAATTTCCATTTGCTATAAGAAAATGTGAAATAAATTAAATGAATTAACAATTTTCCCACGTTGTGTATGAAAATTGCATGATTATACAAAGAAGTAAGAGAAATACCAAGTGTGCTGTCATTAAACTTAGGCATGTACTTACATACATAGGTATATAAAATGTTTACCCCAATTATTGGGATGAAATTTTGCAGTATTTAGTTACAAATGATTTTATGTAGATTTTGTTAGAATTGAAGTGGTCAAAAACAGAAGGGGTCTGGCAATAAGATACCTTTAGCAATGCTATTTATACATACATAAATATGCACTTACATATACATATGTATGTATATGTAATTATATATGGAAATAAATGTGTTTAATTTAAATTGAACTTACCATACAAGTCTTCTGTTGATATGTAAAATATTTTATAGCCTTTAATTTTACCATTTTGTCCATCAATATCGGGTGGTGACCATGTTATATAAATGGATGTTGAACCCAAAACATCACATTGTGGACTTTCAGGTGGTGAAGATGGCACTAAAACAAACAACAAAAACGTTTACTTAAAGGTGTGAATAAATTAACACAAACACACACTCATTCGAATGAAAAAAGAAAAAAAAATGTTTGAATTGATTTATGTCTGACAAAGAAGGGTGTGATTGTTTATTTCACTTTTTTTTACTTATGTTTATATTTTTATATTTTACACTTACCATCTTCTAACGTTTGTACAGCAATTTCCTTACTAGGTGGCCCACTACCCTGGCTTGTATAGGCCTGTACAATCACATGATATTCGGTGTATTTATTGAGATTATTTAAAACAGTCTCACCACCATAATGTGAACGTACTTCAACAGTTTTAAAACTAAAACCTAATGTGGGATTGATTTCCATATCCTCGGGCGTTAAAGACATTTGATAGCCCACGTAATAGCCCAACAGTATACCATTCCAGTGGTCACGGTCTGGTGCATCCCAGGAAACAGCAATCTCCGTTGAACTTTTTGCTTCCGCTCTTACATTGAGTGGTGGGGCAGAGGGTACTTCCTCCAGTGTAGTAACTTGTACCACTTCAGAGAACTCTGATGAACCCAATTTATTTTCGGCTGATATACGTATATGATATGCTTTGGCAGGTTTTAAGTTGGCTATGTTGACAACCGTCTGTGAACCAGTGATTGTTATATGTTCGGCATTTTGCCAAATATCTATAATAAGAAGAAAATATAAATAAAAAATTGAAATAAATATTACTTACACACATACATATGTATGTGTGTTTGCAAATTTATGTAGTGTTGGTATTTAGCATGTTAATTAAAAGTGCAAAAGTAATTTATTAAGATTATTTCTTTATTCTTTGGTATGCAGTTGCAATTTGTGGTTTGTTAGGGTAATTTTGTTTTACTAGTTGATTTAATTGAAAGGTTTTTTTTTCTATCATATTTGGCCTTAATCCATAAAGATTTATTTGATATTTGTTCATAATTACTATTGATAAATCTGGTTTATAGTCCTAACAAAAACATATTCATTTGCTTGTTTCGATAATGCAACATCTTGTTTATTCAGTCATATGAGAAAGAAAAAAAAACAAGACATTTTAGGTTTTTCATTTATTTTTAAGATTACTTATAAAATATTTATGTCATGAAGTGATAAAAAATATGCACTTATGTGATGAAATTTTTCTAAAAGCTATTTTAAGTTTAATGAAGTTTAGAAATTGTTTGTATGTTAAAAAAGTTAAGTTAAAGGTAATAATTTAAAGTTTTGAGTTGTTTTCTTAATACTTTAAAATACACAGGAACTCTAATAAATTCTACACCATTTTCATTTTTATTTCAGAAATTTCTAATTGTATTTAATTTTTCTAAAGAAAATATATGTATAATGTTTTGAAATACAATTGGAAATTTTGGAAATACAATTAAAAAATGTTGAAATACAAATAGAAATTTCTTAAATACAATAGGAAAAATTCTGAAATACAAATGGAATTTCTAAATTACAATTAGAATTTTCTGAACTACAAATAGAAAATTCTAAAATACAAATGGAAATTTCTGAAATATAATTAGAAACTTCTGAAATATAATTAGAAATTTCTGAAATATAATTAGAAATTTCTAAAATATAAATGGAAATTTATGAAATATACTCGTAAATAGAAACTTCTGACACATAATAACAAATTTCTGAAATATAATTAGAAGTTTCTTAAATATAATTAGAAATTTCTGAAATACAACTGGAAATGGTGTAGATACATATGCTAATTTCAAAGAATTTCGAAACTCTTTGAAACTGATTTTATGTGTCTTTTACACACACAATTTACATCTTTAAGACTCAAACTATTAACAAGTCTGGAGACAAGTCTTATTAAATTTATACGTTGTATAACTAGTTACCATATTACGAGTACATCTAGTGAAAAGTTATGCGATGACAAATAATGAAACCAAATATTTACGATTTTTAAAATTTTGCAGTTTTTCATTGAAATTAAATTTTAAGAATAGAATTTAAAAGCGAAGTGATTTTTTAAATTTCGAGGTATATCACGCTGATATCAGATGGGATAGCATAATCACAAGCTTAAATTTAATTTGCGTAATTGTTTGTAAAATGTATGTTTTTTGCTACTTACAAATACCCCTTTTACAGAAATTGTTCAAAATATCTCGTTAACATTATTTATTAATAAACGTCACCTCCGAGTCAGATGAGCATTAAAAAGTGCTTAAGCGCAAAAATGTTGTGCAATTTTTAAAATTTTCAATAAATTACCAAATTTTGTTCCGCATTTTTATATCCTTCACCTAAGGTATAAAGGGTATATATGTAAGATTATCATTCCGTTTGTATTTTATATTTTCGGGATCCTTATAAGAAATGATGTAATGGGACGATGTCCATCCCTTCGTCTGTTTGTCGGTTAAAATGGCGTTTATGAAGGCACCCGATTTCGCTTATATGTGATATATGTATTAAACGATTGGTAATCCTTTCGATAATAAAATTCAGCAAAATCGGTTAAATAAGATATCTTAAAAAACCAGCTTTTAGAGTTTTTTTTCGACTTTTTGAAGCACCTTTATAAGCTAGAGACTTCGTTCTTTCTCAGAAAATTTCGAAACATTTTTCTGAATTTATACGCAAAAAAAATAAATAAAAAATTGAAAATATTTGAATTATCGGGTAAACGAGTGTTTGTGCGATTTGGAGCACTCATATAAGCTACGGACTTCGTTCTTGTATAGACCGGTCACAAACATTTTTTTAAAATTTAAGTTCTTTGAAGCAACCAAATCGCTCTATAAACAACTGAGTTATTGGTAAAAAACTGAAAAAAACTATTAAAAATAAACACACACAAACATTTATATAAACTGAAGCATTTGATTGACTATCAATGTTGTTGTTGTTTTTTTGTATAAGCAAATAGTGATTGTTTGTATATACACATTTATTTATGTATGCTTGGACGTTGTTTAGTTGGCAACAGAAGCATTGCAATGATATAAATCACTTTTCAATCACTTTTTCCGAATTGACTGTAGTTTTCGCGATAAATCGCTATTTGTAAAATAAACGATGTTGCACCATATATAGAAGCATATTTCGAAAATTACTGGTCTGATTTGGTTCAGTCAAATATCCAAAAATTCGAAGTGAAATTGCCTTCAAGTTATATATTATTTTGTGAAAAAAAAAATCATACAAAATTTAAAAAAAAAAATATTTTTCAAAAAATCATAAAAATTTGTTGAAGTAAAAAGGTAAGGTTTTATTTTTTAATCATAAAGATGAATTTGTTTCAAATAAAACAAGACATATTTCGTTAAAATCAATGCAAAACTTTTGATTTTATTCACAATTTAGTGAATATATTCATTTACAAATTATATAGAGACATTAAAAAAGCTTACATATTTCGCATTATAGTTCGAATTTTGAAATAATAATAACTATTTTCGCTGTAAAATTTATCACTAAATAAGAAACAAGTTAAAAATTTTGCAAAATTTGACTTATTAAAAATACTAAAATTGCGATTTTTGTAAGGAATATTATCACGAATGGTAATGTTTAAATGACTATATTAAAATATTGCTATATTTAAGGCATTTATGATCATTAAACCCCTGTTCCAAAAGAACATTTGTTTGAGGGCTAGGTAAAATAAAGAACCGATCATAATTAATTTTCATAAGCTTCGTCCTTGTGCCAAAGTAATTATTCGTGCCAACCTTCAACAAAATATCTTTAAAATTACAACCTATACAAGATATACATAGGTAGATAGCCAGACAGACAGCCGACAAGATGGATGGACGAACATCGTTCATTCTACTCAGAAAGTGATTCTGAGTCGAACGGTATACTTTAAGGTGGAATTCCGAAGACTTTTTGTGTGCATTTTTACCTTTTTAAATAAACCGGTACTTTGATTGCAAGTAAAAGCAGTTTAGTAGTTTAAAAGTTGTAACGTTTAAAATGTACAACAATAACAGTTTAAATAGTCTAATACACACACACACTTATATTATATATTTTTTACAGCACACTTTAGTAATGTACAAGAATATACAGCTAAGGAAGTTTTTTTGTCTTTGCTTAACGATGCTTCTGATTAGACTGGCTCAATGTTGTTCTCACAGTCAATTTATATACACTGCATTACCTTCTAGATACTTCTCGAAAGCTCCATTTCTACAATGTTCTTAACGGACAAACTAGTATGTTCGAATTCTAAGGCTTTCGATGTTAATGTTAGCAGCTTCAACATTTAGTGTTGCCATATTTACAAACAATGGTGAAAACTTTTCATTCAATGTCGTATGTTTACAGTTATGTTAATAATTTTTACAGATATGTTAACTGCTATTAACATAAACAGAAAGGTAAAGAAGCATTGAGAAAGGTTGAGAAGCATTATTTAACTTTAAACCAGCCGTTAAAACCGTTATATTTGAATTCAAGTATAATTTGGTAACAATATGTTCAAAATTTTGATTTTTCGAATTATTTTAATAGAAAATTTTGAAAATATTATATTTATAATCATTTTATTTTTATTATTACTGCAATAAAAGTTGTTTGAGTGGTCTTGACTTATTTCACTTATTATTTATTTATTTTTTTTATTTCATTTGTAACTTCTACAACAAAACTTTCGCCTTAAAAAGTAGAAATCTTATTATGTTATTGTTTACAGAGAAATATGGATACATTTAATAAAAGAAACATATAAGCAAAGAAACATAAAATATATAAAAAAAAAACATAAGCTATTAATTATAAGAATTTTCTATTTAAAGAAATATAAATTTTGTTTAAAAGTAACGTAAAATTTATTGGTATATTAATAAAAGTTGAAAATAAAATTTTGTTATGAATAGTATTCGAATAATTTTTTCTTAAACTGTAATTCGTTGCTGATAATTTTAGGTGATGGAGGAATATTGTTCCAAAGATGTGTAGCGTTAATTAAGAATTGCCACTCCGATATTAAAGTATGGTATCGAATTTGAATAATATTTTTGATTCTTTCAAATGTACTAAATCTTTGTCCATTAAATAGTTGGTATGTCTCACGAATTGTTATAATTTTATGAAGAAATGTTAGGACTCGTATTTTCAGCAAGTTCTCAATCTCCATCCTATATATTTTCTTGGAGTAAAGCGTGATACTCTGGTAATTACCATTTGTGTCAATTTTTCGCAGTCCAAAAACGTACCTTGCGATATTGTTGTAGGTAAAATTCAGCTTTAATTTACAGGTTGTATCACAACTTACAAAAACCCCACAGCCATATGTTAATATCGGTATTAAATACGGTTTTGCAATTAATAATCTTATTTTGATTGGTGTGCAGAACTGCGTGGACCATGGAGTTCTTAGCATAGAGTAAGTTTTACCACAAGCTTAGAGTACATGATCTGACTAGGTTGGAGAGTCTTTAAAAATTACGCCAAGATTTTTTTGCCTTTCTTACAATTTCAATTCGCTGATTATTGATGCATATGTTAAATGAGGTAATATTTTTTTGTGATCTTTTACGTATTGCTAAACATTAAGTTTTTGTGGTATTTAAGCTTAGCCCGTTTATATTTGCCCATATCGAAATTCGTTCTAAATCCTCATTTAGTTTTGCTACACATTCTTCAAAGTCCTTATTTTTGTTACTAATATATAGATGGAGATCATCAGCATACATTCTTATGTCACAGTGAAGTAATTGTTTAGGAAGATCATTTGAGTAAATTGATAAAAGAAGAGGTACAAGAGTGGATTACTGTGGTACACCCCTAATAAGTGAAAGAAAAAGTCTTGTTGTTGAGGCGTTGATTTCAATACGTTGTGTTCGATTTTCAAGATATGAAGCAATAAGTTTACAGGAAGTGAAGGATAAAAGTTTTTGAATCAATATCGTATGATCTATAGTATCAAAGGCTTTTGAATGATCCAGTAACACCAGCAACACAACATATCCATTATCAACTTCATGTCTAATATCCTTGGCTACATTAGTTAACGCAGTAATGCGATATTCATTGGACGAAGTATTTTAGCTTGTTTCCATCTTAGTGGTTAAACACGTGTCATAATAATTTTGTTAAAAATATAAGTGATTAATGGTAGAAGTGTTGGTAGAAGAATTTTGAAGGAAGTGAGATGAATGCCATCAACACCGGCGTTAGGTTTTATGGACAGACAGCTTTTGAAAACAACCAACTGACTTACGCACTAAAAGTTGAACATACCTTGAGGAAGATTCTCAACACGATGATTGGTATAATATGTGTGGTCAGCTTGAATCATTGGAATATTTACGAAACTTCCATCTAATTTATTTGGATCTGCTATACCACTATTACACTTCTGCTTTTTGTTATTTCCTATACCAATTTCCTTAATAGTTTTCGAAGTGTTCTTTGTGTTGATTAATTAGTAAATATTTCAGAAAAATATTTAGTTTTTGGGGCACTAATTATTTTTGTTACTTTTTCTCGCTGTGCGAAAGACATTATATAGGTCACTTGTTCTGTAACGCTTCCATATGGAGTAAGCAGAGTCTCTATCTACTATAAGGCGCTTGATTTCCATTGCAAACCAAGGCTTTTGACGGCTGTCAATTTTCTTTGATTGAAGAGGTACAACTATATTAAATAAAGTTGCAATGTTTCGCTCTAAAAAGGCCAGTTGATCATTTACAAATGAATGGAAATGTAAATGCAATTCATGATAAAAAAAATCAATTCCTGTAAAATGTCGAAACTCTATTCCTACAAAATTCTTTTCGACGGCATTCTCTATTATACAATTATACACAAAACGGTGTTTTTGTAAAAAAAATCATATTAAGGACTGCGCACGAAACAATGTATGCATACAAATTTGCTTATAAAAATGAAATCAATGGTTAAATGAGTGAATAAAACAAAAAACTGTATTTCGCGATTCATCTGTATTACTAGCAATTGTTTTATATGGTTGACATGGGCTTTCGTTATAAATTTGAATTGTGCATTTGTATGATTTTTATTTAATTTCAATTTTAAGAAAAAGTAAATACGTTATAAGAACTAAACTTTGCACATATTTGCGGAGAATAATGGAAAACATAAACAAAATAAGGGCAAATTTTTCACGTAAAGTTACACTTATAAGCCTTAAAATTGCACCAATTTTTTCGTGCGCACAACCTTATTAAAATTTTATAAAAATTTTTTGAAACTTATTTTCCTTTCCATATGATAAATTCTATATAATCTTAAATAAAATAATAGTAATTGGTATTAAAATATATATATTTTTATAACCTCTCTATTGATATATAAAACTTGAATCGCACTATATAACTAAAATATTAATAAAAAACTAAATTTTTGATATAAAAATTTCTATGTATTTTAGAAAAACTTATATTTTTAGTTTGATTGTAAATGAAAGTATAACAGTTTAAACCATAAATAAATATTTTCAAACCATAAATATTTTGACTAATTTTAAATTTTTTTTGATTATATAGAAAAAGTGTGAAGTATTTCGATAATACAGAAAATATAAATATAAACCTATATAATGTCTTTCGCATAGCTAGAAAAAAGTAACAAAAATTATTAGAGCCGCAAAGACTAAATATTTTTCTGAAAAATTTACTAATTTAATCGATACAAAGAACACTTGGAAAACTATTAAGAAAATTGGTATAGTAAATAACAAAAAAGCAGCAGTGTAATAGTGGTATAGCAGATCCAAATAATTTAAATGGAAGTTTCGTAAATATTCCAACGATTCAAGGTGACCACACATATTATATCAATCATCGTGTCGAGAATTTTTTTTTCGAAAAATCTGATCAAATTCAAAATAACACAAAACTGAAAAACTAATTTGGATATAATTGTATAAAGATTATATTGAAATAGTTTTATGATTAATTCTTCAAATATTTTTTTTATACAAATTTCAAAAATATAATTTTTTGATTATAAAGTGTAAAATATCGAATATAACTGGAGCTATTTTTATTATGCCATTAAATGCGCCTTTTAAAAATTTTTCATATGATAACAAAGTTTTATGTTTGCTTTTTTTTTTTCTTGTGAAAAATAGGAAAAAATTTAAAAACTGACAAAGGACTTTTATTTTTTAGCAAGCTGAACATGAGAAATTTTATCTTAAAATTAAGTATCTTACCCATAGTTATGTCGATATTTTTTCCAACATTTTTGTTAATCGTTCTTCCACTTCTTCTCCATTTTATGTTACTTCAGGCATGTTGTTCTAATCTATAATTTGTCGTATTTTATCTTATTTTTTAAAATTACTGACGTTTTCGATGACTTTAGTCTTATATTTAAAATTTTGCACGATATTTTATATTCAGAATTTAGCCTTAAATATATTGTCGTATATTTCAATATTTTTTTATGTTCAGTTTTACGTCTTATACTTACACTAGGATTAACGTTTTATACTCTTTGACTACCATTTTATATTTAGACTATAATTTTACACTCAAACTATCATTATATATTTAGCCTTCCGTTTTATACTCTACCTTCTATCTTTTACTACCTTCTGACTTATACTGAGACTACCGTCTTATACTCCGACTTCCTTCTAATACTGATTATCGTCTTATACTGAGGCCACGTCTTATGCAATACTTGGACTCACTTCTTATACTCAAACTACCGGCTAATATTCATGCTACTAGTTTATACTTTAAGTAGCGTCTTACAATCAGACCATCGTTTTATACTTAGAGTCACTCTTATACCTAGAGCCACACTCATACTCATACCTTCATCTGTTGTTTTCGTAAATTTTAAAACCAACAATATAAAAATTCCGTAAATAAATTACAAATTCAATCAACTTACCTGATATTTGCTTATAAAATATATGATACTCTTCGATTGGACTATTGCCAGCAAACGGTTGACTCCAGGTCAGTTGTAAACTACGTGATTGTTGCGAATTGATGCGCAAATTCTTTGGTTGTTCTGGTACTTCTTGTACAATTAATTGTATCGTCATTTCATCCTGCAATAAAAACGAAAAAAATAAGAACAATGAAAAAATAACATTCAAGATGAAAAATGAAAAAACGTTAAATAAAATTAAATGCAAGTGATTTAAGGAAACTAAAGACTAAAGAAAGAGGAAGAAAGAGCAAGTGTATGTGAAAGAATGAAAAACAAATGAAATGAAATCAAACTGACAGCAGATGATGAATAAGATGAAGTATTAAGTAAATATTGTTTGAGAAATATTCTTTCTTATTCGATCGAATAATGTAAGTAAGCATTTGCTACAAGATAAATGTTAAATTAACGATATATTGCGAATTATTATTTTTTTCGCTTTTTTTATTTTTTTTTTCTTGTAATATATACTGTTCTTTTTTTAATTTTACTTTAACATCTTGAAAAAGAAAACATAAATATTGAAAATTGGCAAAAGAAATATTGTATTTATTAATAAAAGCCATGAGGAATTATATTTATAAAAGGGAAGATATGAAATGAATTTATTTGCAACATCTGTTTCATTTAGTTATTCAGAAATGTTAACAGATTTACAAATAGCAGAAGAAATTGAGGTCAAGTAGGAGTAGAATAATTCCGTGAAATATTAAAATTGATAAAAGATCTTTAAAATTATTTTCTTTTAATATTTAATAAAAAATATATACTAATAAGTAAAATTAAGTTGTTTGACCTCAATACAGCTTTAAGTTTGTTTTTTTCTTGTTCCAAAAATTTTTGCTATTTTGTATGTTGTTTTTCTTAGAAAAATAAATTTTTATATTTACTATGTGTATGTACAAAAAAACCTAAATTTATGCAAGATAAACACCAACATATTTTATCCAATGCATATATAAGTAACTACAGCTACATACATATTTAGTTTCAATGACTTTATGAATATTCAAATATTCATACGTACATATTAAATAAAAAATAATATGGAAAACATACAGGAATTTCCTCAAATTTGTTTACATTTGGGGTTAAAAACAAAATTTGACATTTTTATGGCTTTTTTTTTACTGGCTTTTATGAAACACAAATCTGTTTGCGATAATGACTTTTCGCGAACGGAGTCAATGTTTTTTGGAGGTTTAAGAAATAAAATTAAAAAATTTTTAAAAATTTTATTTTCAACAATATTGTTACGAAATTGTAATTGAATTCAAATATAACGGTTTTATCGGCTGGTTTAAATTCAAATAACGCTTCTCAACCTTTCTCAATGCTTCTCGACCTTTATATTTATGTTAACATATCTGTAGAAATTATTAACATAGCTGTAAATATACAATATTGAATGAGAAGCTTTCGCCATTGTTTGTAAGTACTAAGTACACTAAATGTTTAAGCTGCTAACATTAACATCGAAAGCTCTAGAATATTCTAGTTTGTCCGTTAGGAACATTGTAGAAAGAAATATAACTTTCGAGAAACATCTAGAAGGTAATGCAGTGTATATAAATTGGCCGTGAGAATACCATTGAATCAGTCTTATTGGAAGTATCATTAAGTAAAGACAAATTAACTACCTTGGCTGTATATTCTTGTACATTATTAAAGTGTGCTGTATAAAGAATGTAATTTAAGTGTGTGTATATATTAGAACACAAGTGACTACAGTTTGTTGTTGTTGTACATTTTAAATAAAATATAGAGTCGTTACAACTTTTAAACTACTAAACTGCTTTTATTTGCAATCAAAGTACCGGTTTATTTAAAAGGGAATAAATCACAGTTTTTAAAAGGTATAAACATTAAACATTATCACATGGCTATTACCTATATCATATATATATAATGATCATATTGATCTTTTAACATTTCATAATTTTTTTTTAATCAACAAAGTGTGCATAGTTTTTTTTTGTTTTTTTAATTTTGCAACATTTATTGATATACTTCCAATATCTGACAACTAAAAAATTTCTTAAAATGGTATTAATGAACAAAATATTACCGTTTATGGAGGATCGATAAGTCTTATAATCGGGACCATAATTCTGATTTAACCTACTTCTATTAAAAAACAAAATGTGCATAGATTTTTGATATTTTTTAATAGTATTTAATTTATTGAAATGATATTAATAAATAAAAAGTTGCAAATATTAATTCTATAACTATAAAATAAATTTTCAATGACAAAAATGCACTTGATTCCGATATAAGCTATAATAAAACGTATAGATTGGTTTACATTTTCATCGATTTCAATTAGCGCCTTAGGTGTGCTTCGACGATTTATGAAATATTAATGCCATCATGATTTTAGATCATGAATACTTTTTATATCATTTTTTTACTGAAACCCATTTTTCGCTTAACTAAAACAGAATAGTTGTACTTATTCACCCCTATCGTGAATAACAAGTGGAATTTTTGTTCCCATGAAATTTTTATTCCCCTCGAAGGCAAAAATTCCATTGTGAATCTCCTGTGAAAATTTTTCCCGCTATCAGTTCTCAGTGAATGTAAAAAAGAAGGAAATAAAAAAAAAAAAAAAATTAAAAATCAAAGAAATTTTTGTTCAAAAATATACACGTACATATATAATATGTCAAGTTAAAAAACAATGCAAAATATTTAGTATTGGAATGATAGTTTAAATGCAACGTTAGTTTATTGCACTATTTAACTTTTATGTAGTAAAACAATTTAGCTACTTTTTGAAAACTCAACAAAATAAAAGAATTACAACAAATTAAAGTGTACAAAATATTTAGAATTGTAACAATAATTTTATTGTAAGAAGAGGAAAGCAAGCACCAGCGAATTGTTACCCGATACATTGTAAGTGACTTAATTTAAAAACAACTTTTAAATTAATTATCTGTATTAGATGTCTTTCGAAAGCTTCACAAGTTCGCAGGCAATCGAACTGTTGCATTGCATTTTGTTGAGCAATATATCAGTTTAATTTTAGTTAAATTTTTTTTAAACTTTAATATTCGAATTATAAGAAGAACTATTTATATGTTCTGTTCCCCACCAAAATTGAAGTGAATAAATTAAAAGGAAAAGTGAAAAAGATCGCGGGAATAAAATCATTCACGATAAGGGGAATTTAATTTTAGCATGAAATTATTCATGGGGAATTTTTTTCGCGGTTGCAAATTTAGAAAAAGGGAAAAATTATGATAGGGTGATTATAAATATAATTTCAATTAAAATGTAAAAAATGCTAATATGAAGTATGCAAAATTTTAGATCGATTTTAAAAGATTATAACATTTTTGCAAATTAATATTTTATTACAATAAAATGATTTTAATATGTAATATGGAAACCTTTTTCAACACATGATACCTTAGCTTCACTGAAATAACGCTGTGAGTGTGCCTCGAGAAAAAGGCACCTCTTAGAGCCATTCATGTTTTTTCTCCCCAAATTTGGGCACCCTCTCCATTCTTTATTTTGTAATACTCGAAACAGCGCAAATTTTCTAAACAAAAAACTGCAAAAAATTAAAATTTTGAAAATTTTGGTTTCACCACTTGTCCACAATATAATTTAACACTAGTCAACGATGAATTGATTGAACACAAGTCTATTTCTACAAGAGTTTGTAGTTTACATTAGAAAAATTGGACACACATGCTGAAATCATCGAAAACAGGAATCAAAAGAAAGAAAATAGACTTATTATTTTCAAAAACCTTTTTTGGATTATTTAATTTTGAGTGGTTGCAGGTACTACATGGAATCATTTCAAATCTTGAATTTTAATTATTTTAATCCACCAAGTGTTGTTAACATAATGCCATTAAAAGATATTTTAAAAAAATCAGAACTAAAAAAAGTATTTGAGATTTAATGTCGGTTTCATAAAAGTAAACTTAAAAAGAGAATTCTCCATGTATTTTATAAATGTTCAATATGGATTTGTGCAATCTGCAATCTTTACAGTAAATTGAGTTGAAAAAATATACTTTTAAAACAATTATTTTTTTTCTCTTGTCTATGTAAAGCAAACAAGAGATTTAACATAGTTTTCATATAAAAAGTACTGACAAGTACAAAACTAAAAGACTAGAACAGAAAAAATCTTTTAAATGAAAACGTTAAAAAATATGCTTGTATTGTACAAATGAGAAAATAATTGTAACTTGATGTCTTAAGAATTATAAAAAAAAAAAAAATATTAAACTATGTTAAATTAATATAAATGTTCAAAGTTTTACTTTTATTTGTTAGTTCAGCAGATTTTACTTGTTATTATTATTATTTTTTTGTTTTTAGAAATTTCAAGTATTTTCTTAGAATATTGACTACTTAAGTAACAGAATGTAAAACGGCTAAAGTTTGCTAAGGAAAATTTTAAAGAATACTATGATATTGTAATGAATGTAAAAATAATCATAACTTTTTGAAAAAGAATTGCATTTAAAAATTCAATTTTCTAAATTTATTCAAAAATAGAATTATTTAAGCTGCTTAAAAGTCAGTTTTTATATCCTACACCATCATAGGTGGTTGGGGTATTATGCGTTTGTGCTGATTTTATGAAGATCGGTACACAATTGACCATACCTCCCATATAAAACTTTTTTTCGAAAATCACTTTAACGTGCATAGATCCCATACGAATGTTAGTATCAAGTTAATATTCGACATAAATAAGTTTTATGAAAGTAGAAACAACATATTATATGGTTATTGTAACTGGGTTTTAAAGTAAATTTTATTTTTGAAAAGACTAAAGCTATAACTGATTACTTTTGGCTAATTCACGTAGTTCCAGCATGAACAATTTGCACGTAACGGCCAGGAGCGGTAATATAAAGAAATAGAAAATGAGGATTTAAAACAAACTAAAAGTCATCGCCGGAAAAATATAAAAATAAACAGAAAAATTACTTAAAACTACACCGAAATATATATCCTTTTATTTATTTTTTTTATAAAGCTCTAAATACATAAACCTTGCGATAAAAGTTAATGGTCAGTTGTTTTGTCCTTTAGCTTATCTATCACTTTTGATATAACGTGTACTTATAGTAACCAAATACATTTAATATACACAGAGAAAAACAATTCATACATTTGAAAATTTTTTTCATAAAGAATGTGAATCGGACATTACACTTTTTTCCAAAACTTTTTTCATTAAAAATAATAGATATTATTAAATTATACGTAGTGAAAATTTTAGGAATTCTGCAATTTTTTTTAAACACTGATTTAGTTTTGTTAGATTTGATTGCAAATGTTAAATGAAAATAGTTATAACAACAAATGCCTTAAAATGACAAAATTCAAAGGAAAATCTGTTAAAAAAATAGTGTTTAGAAATTTGCAAAATTTTGTACGGATTCTGCAGAACATCTATTGTTCTGTTCTTCTGTTCAAAAAATTCATTAAAACTTAAAATTTTCCAAAGAAAATTTCAATTTTTTTTTTTAAATTGAAAATATAAATGAAAATTTAAAAATTGTTTCATTCTTCCTGACTTTCGATTCATTTGAAGAAATTTAAAAAAAAGTTTTACAATTTAAAAAATTATTCTTAAATATTATGAACTAAAATCAAATTAAGTAAATTTTTATATTTATGTACAATATTTTTTCTATAATATCCACAGTGTATTTGAAATGTAGACAACACTGCGTATGAGTGATACTTAAAAGCAAATTAATCATACGCTGGTAAGGTGGTTGTTTATTAGAGCGTTTTTGCGACTGATATTGATAAGCTGAATACGAAAAAAAAAAAATTAAAAAAAATTTGGGTCTAGTAGATTTCTAAAGTTTTTTTTTTTTTTTTTTTTTGAACCAAATATACTAGATTCATGATTTTCAAAAGATAGTGGGGAATAAAGACAAATTTTCCAATGGTTTTACTACAAAATTTGTTTCATATTGTTTTAAATATATCGTTTTTAATACACAATTTTAAACTCTTTACCCTGCATTAAAGCATCTTAATAAAACTTTAGTGCTCTTAATTGAATATCATTTAGTGTGAGTGGATGTTTTCTTAATAACTTAATATATTGCATAAACTAAGAAACTTTTAAAATACTTTTTTAATTCATTTTTTCTTGTTAATTTTTCAAATAAATGCTTTTGTAATATAGTAAACACTTTGTACGAGTGTTAATTAATTATGAAAGAAATAAAAATTGGACACCAATTAATTGAAATTTTGAAAGATTTAAAACGATAAATATTTTATAGTGTACATATTACCAATGCTTCACTAAGTAAATTAACATTTTTACTCCTGTTTTAAATATTCGTAATATTGTAAGCTGTCAAAAATAGCATGTGTTGAAGCAAGCGTATTAAAAAAGCTTTTTTTTCGAAAATTGAAAGGGGGTCCACGACCCTCAAGGGGTCCGTACAAAAATTTTAGGGGGTCGCGATGATCATTTACTTAAAAACAAAATTTAAATAATTTTTATTTAAGGATTAATTTTTCAAATTTACTTATACTATAAAATGTCTTGAAATTTAGTAAAGATTTGATCGATATAGGTGATTTGATTGATATAGGTGTAGAAAGTATATATATATATATATATATATATATATATATATATATATAACAACAGCGTGAGTGATTAAATTAATTATGTCCAATTAAATCAACATATTCTTTGTTCCAAATTGATTACTTGGCAGTCAAACCGCCAACACTTTAATCATAATTTTTGTATTCCATATATTTTTTAATATTAAAGTGTGATCTCAAATGATACCTAATTAAACATCTCAAATTTCAAATAACAACTTCCTCAACAAAAATAAGAATTCACAAATTCGTAATTGTATGAATGAGAAAAAGAACGAATTTAAATAGCTTCCATGTTTTAAAGATCTTGTTTATTTCTATTTTACTTTAATTTATGGTAAAGATCACAATATATAATGGGGGATTTATATTACCCATATGTATGATGGCTAGGTGAAATAATAGACCGATCACAACTAATTTCAATAGGCTTTGCCTCTGTATCATAAAAGTCCCATGTGCCAAATTTAATTGAATTAACTTAAAAATTGTGGCCGGTACTTTGTGCAGAAGGTTTACGTGGACCAGCCATCCAGTCAGCTAGACTGAAGGATATCGTTAGATCCATTTAAAAAGAAATTCTGAGTCGATTGGTATACTTTAAGGTGGGTGTTGGATAACTATTTCTATGCATTACAAACATCAGCACAAAAGCATGATATCTCAACCACATATGGTGGTGTAGGGTATAATAAAGCAGTGTTGGATATTTTTAAAATCTAGTTTAATTTTATAAGATTTTGGTAAAATCTTATTATGAAGTATATTTTGATTTGTATGGGAAATCAAATAGAATTATTTTGATTTTGATCGAAATATCATTTAAACTAGAATTTATGCAAAATGTAAATGGGGTATTAGTTCTTAAATATAATTTAAATATAAAGTAAAAAGGATAATTTGTAGTTCTATTCCAGATACACTTTTTTAACCCCGATCCCTGTAAACATTTGGAAGATATCTCCATGGCAGAAATTTACGCAATATGTTATTTTTATTATTTGGATGAAAATTATCAAAGAAATATTTCTCTAATATTGCATTTTTATCAATGAGAAAATTGAGCAATGAACAACAAAAAATATGTAAAATTTCAAATTTCTTTTATTATTTTTATCCTTAAAATAGCTTTTTTTCAGTTAGAAAATTATCAGCTTCGCAATAAATTGATAATATCCCATTGAGATCATTTAGAAGAAATTAACGCAATATTTTTATTTTTCAAACACAATTTTTTCAGTTGTCGAAAAATTGTTCAAAAATGAAAAAATATTGAAGAAATTTGTTTATCTTTTAGCAAAAAATTGATATTTCATGAAAACGTTTCAGTTTTCGTGCTATATGATGTTAAGATTTACAAGATGTAAAAGATGTCTTTATTATAAAATTTCAAGATTTTTTTTTGTAATAATTTTTTTTATATTTTTATTACATCTTCTAGAAGGTTATCTGACGATATCTTCTTTTTTTCACCTATATGATTACCTAGCAATATTGCCTATTTTTCTTCCAAGCGTATTTATTTCTTATAGCTTAGTTGTATTTCCTGTGACGCACAATCTCTCCCGATGGGGGAAACTTTTGCAATACGAATATGATTATTCAGGCAATAAAATTATTTTGCTTGTAGGGATAAAGTACATATTTTCCTATATTTTAAAATTCTGACTTAAGTATAACATGATTTTCAAGTACTAAATATTTTTGAAAATTTTTTTATTTTTAGGTTTAAGAACGATTTTAAAATTTTTATTTTAAAATGAGAAAACATTTTTTTAATATTCATCACTGCATATAAATATACGGACAAAATAACTTTAATCTCAATTAGAAATAAAACTTAAAACTGAAGCCTTTGGTCTATATTTGAACAAAACTTGTTTGATATCAAACATCATATTGCAAACCTTTGATTTGGTGTTTACTTATTACACAAAATTTTGGTGGGTCATTTTCGAGTTGCAATGTCTCGAAGGGGTCGTAAAGCCATTGCTCGTGGGCAACAATGAATTACAGAATGAATATTTTTTTCTTATGTTTATATAGTTTTATAAAAATTTGTTGCAGAAAGTAACATTTGTGATAGCATATTTTGGGATTCGATCGGATTCGGCCCAATTCTTGTTACGCTCATTAATTTGACTTATTGTTGTTGCAAAATTTTTAAAATGATCTTTACGAGTATTAATGCCCCCAAACTATATCTTTTAAGACATGTCAAATCAGTGTGTGAGCGGAGAAATAAATACTGCTTGTGCTGTTCAACTTTATGAGTAATGCTGTGTGTATTATGATATCGACCCAATAAGACATGAAAGTGCGAGCGCTCACATAATATAAGACATTTGACCACTTGTTTGCTTCAGTAGGGAAATAAAGGATTTGTCTGTTTTTTTCGCATGTTTTTGTACGAACAACATATATAATCATAACTGTGTAAATATTGGTATTATCGCAAGCAAAACTGTCGTTTAAAAGAATTATTTACAATATTATTGCGATTTATGATCAAAGTAATTTGTAAATATTAATAATATTATTATTTCTATAGTTTCTAGTTTTTATTAGTAAACAGATTTTATTAAATATAAATATTTAAAATTATTTTAAATTAGTTTTTGAGACTTACTATCATACAAGAATATTTTTAAAAGACTGTTTTTAAAGACAAATCAATAACTACTTATATACTACTTTCTGAAACTAAAATTATTTAAAATATAAAGAAATACTAAAGTTAAAAAATTGAAGATATTAAGAAGGCATAATTCTTAATTATGTAACCGGGAGTTTCAACTTTTTAATAACTTTAATTTCTAGGCATCAATTACTTTTTGATATCTTAATTAAAAGTAATTTTTTTAATTACTATATGAATTATACCTTTTACATTTATTCAAAAAAGACATACATACATATATATGTTTGAGTGCATGCGAGAACATTTATAAACAACTACTTTGCACATTATGAAGGATTTTTGCCACAAATAGCAACTAAGTATTGCAAAAAAAAAAAAAAAAAAAAAAACAAATACTTTCTCAATTTCTTGTATGATTTGCTTTTTTTTACCACACCACTTGCACCATTTGTTTGCGACAAATGCCTGTATATGCAATCGCAGTCGGTCAAGGAACAGTATAAATAGTAATTATTGTTGTTATTGTACATGTTGGCTATAAACAACACACTTAAAAAACAAATGGATTTGCATTTCAAATCATCTTACGTAGCGGTTTAATCTTTACAAAATTTGGCAGGACTAATTATTTTGATACAAGGATGAAGCTTACTGGAATTGGTTAGGTCAGGTTCATTACTTTACCTAGCCGCCATAGAGATAATAAATGCTTAGAATATACATAAATTTAAATGAAATTTCGTACAAATAAGTTTTATTTAATTATAAATATGTGTGTCAAATTTAATTAAGATTGGTCCACAATTAATCATAGTTCTCATATAAACTAAGCCGAAAGTCACTTTAACGTGTACAAATCTCATAAATACGTTAGTATTATGATTATAATTGACACAAACTACTTACAACTTTTATATAAGTAGAAAGCAAAGTGAGAAATTTTATGAGTATTGGTCTATAATTAGCTATAGCTTTAGGAAATCACTCTAAAGTGTATATATAAGAGTATCAACTTAATATTATAACTCAAATATATTAAAAGGGCGTGCAATATGGGCGGTTACCCAAAATGTCTGGCATATCTTATTATTATCCAATAATGTGTATAATATATGGAATAAATGTTATATTTATATGTAACATTTTTGTAAATATAGCAACATAAAGTGGGCATAATGGTAGTGCGGTTATTGTTAAAGAAATCATTTTAATAATAGAGCATATTTTGTATTACACGTGAGTCGAATTTGATATAATTCGCTTCATCAGTAACGTGAATGATAACTGTTTTTGAAAAGTCGACATAAAATGTAGTAGTTATTTTAGCAAATCAATATAAAAATCAATACTAGACTTGCTTATTATCCATTTACGAATTTAATACCTTTAGAATGGGTATTTCGATCATTGTAAAATAAGTCTGAAAAAAGTTGAAATTAAAAATAAAACTATTGTTATGCAATTTAGTAAAACTTTTTGTATTTAATTTTTATATAACTTTTGGATTCAGTTAGAAAATAATTCCTCTCCTGTAACATAAATATGTATGTATTTGCTACCCTAAAAATAACTTTCAAGGAGCAAAATAATTTCATGTAAAAAAAAAATAAATAAATAAAAAATTAAAACATCACATATCTTCTACAAGTTCTTTTTAAATGTTTTATGCTGTATCTATGATCACAAAAAAAAGAAGAAAGAAAAAAAAAAGAGCAAAAAAAACTCACCTCTCCAAATGTATTTGTAGCATGACATATATAAATGCCAGTATCCTGACGATATGTATGTGAAATACCTAATTCAGATACCATGCCATCATCAAGTATCTGATCACGTATTGTGTATCTGTAAAAAAAGAAAAAAATTAAAAAAAGAATAAAGGATTTTTTCTATTATTAAAGGTACTTTTTTATTATTGTCTTTTTTGCAAGGAATTACACATGTTTTTGTTATTAATGTTTACATGTGTATTTGTAATACCATTTTTTTGTATTCATGTACACGTCTGTGGATATGTACAAAAATGCAAAAGGTACTTTTTTCTTCCTGCCAAAGAATAAGAATTTAAATGCGTACGAAGAGAAAAAAAATTATAAGTACTTATGCATTTTGCAAATATTTACAACAATTAAGTACATGCATATACATACATTTGTACACGTATCTTGTATATTGTTTTGTTGTATGTGTGTAAGAACAAGTAAATACTTTGTGTTAAGATACATATGTACCTACATTCTTGAACTAAGTATATTTAAAAACATGTGTAAAATGAATACAACTCATTGAATAGGAATTAAATATTTTTATAGTTGGATTTTTTCTTTTTCTTGTTTCACGTACACTCAAGATATATTTATCAAATGTCAACAGAAAAAATCTCTGACTATTGATGTTATGTTACGAGTGAAATTAAATTAAAATTTTTTGATTTACAGACTTTTAATTTAATTTTGGTGTGAAATTCTGAGTGAATTAAAAAACTTTTTTCTAAGTTTTTGTAAAGGATAAGATAAACATGTGTGGAAAATTTAGTTAATTAAGTCAATTAAAATTGCAAGACAAAATTACATTCACATTTTCTCTTTATTCGTGTTTTTTATATGTGGAATCCATCATTGTTTCAATATTCATCACTGTTTCGCACAGTGGTTGGGTTTCGCACCAGAGGAACAATTTCAAATGGTTCTGCCGCTTAAATCCGGCCGAAATTATGCTGTAACTAGAATTTTGTTGTTCTTCAATTTGGGGCAAATAAAATGTAAATGTAGCAGTGTTGCTAGATAAATTTTTCATCATATTTCCAAAGTTCAAAATTACATAATTTTAAATACAAGTTTAAAATTTGTTTCTAAAAATTAACGGCCGTATGAAAAAAAAAATACCTAAAGCTGCTTTAAAATATATTGTTGTATTTAGAAAACAATATTAGGTTAAAGTACCTTCATTAAATCGTTTTTTTTTTAATAATTTAAATAAGGTTCTACCCTTCTTTAAAGCTACTTTAGGGTTATATATTTTGCATTTTATAGCGAAAAATAGACGTTTTTATAACTGTTCTTAAATTTTAGACAAAAACAACACAATAAATTATTTAGGTATGAGCTCTTAATACGTACAATACCATTCAAGGCATTATTCCTTCTGATGAATTGGATGCCAGTGGATCTAATGGCCAAACAAATCGCCATCATGTCGGCGACTATGCTCAGTACTATAGTTGCATGGAACGGTAGAAGGGAATCTCGGATGACATCCCTGACAATATTGATTATTGTATTCCCAAACCTTTTCTGGACAAAGGCTTCTCAGTTTCAATCTCAGCCGATCCCACTATAAGAGACGGATCGATTGAGGTTTACACTGATGGATGTAAGTCTTCTGATGAGGTTGAGGGAGATGTCTTTACTCCCGCATATAGAGGAGCATTTCCTTTAAATTGGTGGATCACTGCACTGCTCTTCAAGAGGAGATCTCAGTCATTAGGAGAGCGGTAAATTGGCTAATATGCTATAGAGTATTGGGAGTGGATATTCAAATTTGTACCGATAGTCAACCCGCGATTAAGTCTCTTTCGAGTGTCTATTCTACATCTAAACTCGTACATGAATGCCGAACATTTTCAAATGAGATGGCAAGGCATTCAAACTTAGAATTGATCTGGGTAAGGGGTCACTCAAGTACCCCGGAAAATATTATTGTGGATGAATTATCCAGAACTGGTTCTCTTCTTCAAAATGAAGAAACGGTCTAGTAAGTGGGCATACCGCTGTCATTTTGCAGATCAATGATACTGCAGTTCTTGTCGAGAATAATTCAATAAAGATGGACAAATGAGTCCGTATGTTCTATCTCGAGACAGATATGGCCCCAGTACGATCAGAAATGATCGAGTTTCATTCTGGGATTGCCAAGGTGTCAGCTACGAACATGTTTAGCTACTATTATAGGGCATTGGTTTGCTGGTGCACATGCTAGGAGACTAGGACTCCCTTTTAACGACTATTGTAGAAGAAACAGTAGATTATTTTCTTTGTCTCTGTCCTGCTCTTGCGAATATAAGGACTGCTGACTTTGGTAGTCCATATATGCACGAACAATCTGATCTCTCTGCAATTGATGTTAGATGAATCAGATCTTTTGTTCGTGCGTCAGGTTGGTTCGATTCGAACCAATTTTCGGACATGTGAAAACAGTTTCACATGCTCCATTAGGTAATACAACGGGACCAATAGGACCCAAGTGAGCTGTATCGTTACATTTGCAACTGGCCATCTGACCTAACATAATTTTTCAATAAAAATAAATTGACAAAATAAAAACATGTAATAGTGATGTTGATTTTATCACAGAATGTTCAATATTCGGATACTGTTAATTACAAATAAACAAAAATTAAGTAAAAATATAGAAATAATACAGTAAAATAATAAAATAAACCAGAGGCACTTCGAACTAAATTTTCAAAAAAATTACTTATTTTTTTCAAAATATAAAAACAAAATATATGTGACTACGAGTATTTTGTTGCTGCATGAATTAGGTTTTTGACAATTGAATCAGGTTTTTTTCTCTCACATAAATATCTACTTATTAATATATGTTTTCTACATAAAAAATACATTACATTTTTTCAATAAAGACTTGAAATTCTTTTTGGATACAAATATTTTTATAATTACTTTAAGGGCTAATATATGACATACGGCTGTAAGCCTTTACAAAAATTTCCTATAAATATAAACTTAAAAAAAATCGATTGAAAAAAAATACTCTAAAAAGCACATGTACTACAATTGTTTTTCTTTTAAATGATACCTTTTATTAAGATATTCTTAGACTTATGTTTTTTTGACAACCGACTTAGGTTTTTGACAACGGAGCTTCGTATCTATGTTAATCCATGATAATATCTATCGGACATTATACTTTAAAAAGGAAATTTAAAAGAAAATATTTCCTGAAAATATTTTTTTTGGTTAAATATTTGTTATAAATATGTTAGAGCGTTATACTCTGATGTGCCGAACCTTTCATACCTTTCACCACTTTACCACCAAAATGAAACGAAAATAATACCTTAAATTATATCTATTAATTTAAAGAATCACAATGGCTTTTATATTTTGTTAACATCTTTCCTGATAAAACGTTGAAATAGTTATATATGTTTTATCTGTTCACAATTTCTCATGGCTAAATATGGAATATCTGCAGTGTATTCAAATTATTAATGAAACATTTTACGATTTATGGATAAATTTTGCATTATTTTAAACTTTTATATAAATGTTTGTCATACCTTTAAAATTTCCCTCAAACTACTTTTAAAATTTTGAAAATATACTAGAGAATATACCCACAGAAAATCTTAAGTATTTATTAAATTTTTGATGTATACAAACATACAAATTTTGATACTTTAAATGGCTCAAAAGGGCAAGCAATTTTCGAATTATTAAAAAATCTAATAATATAATTATATAGTGAGAACTACTCCCAAAAATAAATTAGATATATTGTCCATAAAAGTAAATCTACCATACAAAACTGATAGATACAGAGCCAAAGGTACAAAGGATGCTACGAAATACCCTGATAGCTTTTAGGGTATTCTTCCAATATACTTTTATAATTTTAAAAGAAGTTTTTCAGGCATTTCTAAGTTATATTAAAAATTTACATAAAAGTGTACAAAAATAAAAACGCTAAATTTATCAATAAATCGTAAAATGTTTTATCCATAATTTGAATACACTGCAGATATTCCATATTTAGTTATGAAAAATTGTGAATGAATAATGCCATATTCATGAATATTTCAACATTTTATCAGGTAAGGAGTACATAAAATATAGAAACAATTTGGACGCTTTAAACTACCAGCATTTGTCCAAGAATCGTTCGCTTTTTATCTCTACCAGATTGTTGAATAAAATTGACTTAAAGGATTCAAAAAATAAATTTCTACGAATAAACATAAATCCAAAATTTAAAAATTTCTGAATATCCTATAACTTATCAAATCCTATGGATACAAAAATTAATACAAAAATAACGAAGTTGCCACTGTTTTTATCGATGAAATTTGTCTTCATGTTGCATTTATTTATTTCTAAATTTGCACAAAAACTAATCAATTATTGAATATTATTAAATTTTTTTAGCAAAAACAATTAAATATTATCTTAAATATGGAACAGGATGGTATAAATTCAATATATTTTATATGATATTTTACGACTATGTCACATTAGCAACCTTAAAAGTATCTTCAAAAAAAAAAAAAAAAAAAAAAAAAAAAAAAAACGAACCAACTGACTGCTAAAGAGAAAAAATGCAGAACAATTTTTTACAAAATAAGCAGTTTCCTTAGAAATTTATTAATATTTATGTTTCTGTGTAAATAAAACCTAATTTTATTGCAAAAATAAATAGAAAACACATCATACTAAATACAAAATAATATTTAAAGTTAATTCTCTGCAAATAACATAGAAAAAATAGGCAAGTGATTTCAAATCGTCAGTCATTTAGCTGACCGGTTTCAAATCGCGTGATTTCAATGTTTTTTGTGCGCAGAACACCTTTTGCGTGATTTGAAATCACTTCGACAAAAAGTGGTTTTCAGAACACACCTGATAAATAAAAAAATCTAAAGTTTTGAAAATACATACCGGTCATATAAATATTTATGCAATTGACCGTGAATAAAACACAGCTTGCTTATACAAAAAACAGCAACACTGAAAGTCATTCAAATGCTTCAGTTTATATAAATGTTTGTGTGTGTTTATTTTTAATAGATTCTTTATTTTTCTTTTACCAATAATACGGTTGCTAATAGACCGATTTGGTTGATTCAGAAAATTGAAAGTTTATAACAATGTTTGTGACTGATATATATAAGAACGAAGTCCGTAGCTTATATGAGGGCTCCAAAAGGAACAAAAACTCGTTTAGTCGATATATCGCATACTTATGTGCCGATTTTTAATTTTTTGGCATAAAAATTCAGAAAATATTTATAAATTTTCTGTGAAAGAATGAAGTTCCTAGCTTATATAGATGCTTCAAAAAGTCGAAAAAAGTCGTACTTTTAAGATATCTCCGCCATTTTTGAACCAATTTTGCTGAATTCCAATAGCAAAATTCTCGAAAGTATTACCTATCGTTTAATACATATATCATATATCAACGATATCGGGTGCTTTCATAAATGCCATTTCAACCGACAAACGAACTGTCATCGTCCTAACGACATCGTTTCTTATAAGGATCCAGAAAATCTGAACTGAAAATTGTAGAAATTACAAACCTGTACTGAAGGGTAAAAAATAAAGTTTATTTGAAATTTTCTATAAAAAAAAAGTTTCTATAAATGCAAAACTGATCTAATTTTTTCTATAAAGGATAAAATTTATCACAAATTTTTTATGAAAAAAGAAAATCAAAATTTTACTAAAAAGAAAATTTATTGAATAATTTCTATGAAAAGAAAATTTATCGGAAATTTTCTAAGAAAATAATTTTCACAAAAAGAAAATTTATCAAAAAATTTTGGATGTAAAGAAAATTTATCAAAAATTCCTTACTAACAGAAAATTTATCGAAAATTTTATTTGAAATTAACATTTATCGAAAGCTTCCTATGAAGAGAAAATTTATCTAAACTTTCGAATCAAAAGAAAATTTATTGAGTTTTCTATGAAAATAAAATTTATTAAACATTTTTGTAAAAAGAAATTTTCCTAAGAAAAGAAAATTTATCAACAAATTTTTATTAAAACAAATTTATCAATAATCTCTTATGAAAAGTAAATGTATAAAAAATTAAAAAAAATTATTGAAAATTTCTTATTAAAAGATAACTCATAGAACATTTCATATGAAGAGAAAATTTATAGAAACTTTCCTATAACGTGAAAATTTTTCGAAAGTTGTTTGTGGAGAGAAATTTAATAATAATTTTCTATGAATTGATCGAAAATTTCCTATGAAGAGAAAATTTATCGAAAATATTCTATAAAGAAAAAAATTTCCGTGAAGAAAAAATTTGTCGACAATTTCTCAAGAAAAGAAAAATGAACGAAAATATCTTATGAAGATAATTTATTTAAAAATTCTTATGAGTAACAAATTTATACACAATTTGAAGAGACAATTTATTGACAATTTTTTGTGAAGCAAAATTTATTTATAATTTCCTAAAAATTTTTTATGATTCTATGAGTGAAATTTAATAATAATTTTCTACGATTAGAAAATTAATCAAGTTTTTCCTATAAAGAGAAAATTCATCGAAAACTTTAAATGAAGATTTTTATCAAAAATTTCTAGGAAGAGAAAATTATCAAACATTTTCTATGAAGATAAATTTATTAAAAATATACAATGAAGAGAAAATAGTTGAAAAATGCCTTATGAAGAAAAAATTTATCGAAAAGTTTTAAGGACGGAAAGATTATTGAAAATTTCTTAAGAGAAAATTTATTGAAAATTTTCTATAAAGAGAAGATTTACAGAAAATTTCTTTTAAAAAGAGAAAATTGTTTCTTTACAAAAAATTGTTGATTAACTTTCTCCTCTTAAGAAATTTTCGATAAATTTTCTGTTTAGAAAATTTTGTTTTTTTCCCTGCTTAAGAAGTTCATTTGATAGATTTTTTCTTCATTAAGAATTTTTGATAAATTTTCTCTTCATAGGCAATTTTCGATCAATTACACTGTGTGACAAATTTAAAACAATTTTTTCACACGTGAAAAAATTGATGTATGTATCAAACTAGATCTCATGCATAAGAAAACTGAGTACTCAGTTCGTCTCCAGGAGGTCAAATCTTTTCTCAAATGGACTTTAAAGTTTCGAAAAATACGCAACTTAAAGAAAAGAAAAATATATAATATTTATCAAAATTATATTAACCCACATATATCCATGCAATATAAAAAAGCTTTTATTTAAATATTGTAGAACCAAATGTAAAAAAAATCCTTAAATTTTCTAAAAGATATTTTCTTAAATTTTTGTACCGGAATATTTAAAAAAAAATATTACATTGCATGGATTCGTAGCTCTATTTTTACATCTATATTGGGTCGATATAATATTCGTAAATATTTTATTATATTCTTAAAATTGCGCATCTTTCGAAAGTTTGAAATACTTTAGAGAGGAAATTTTACATCCTGTAGCAAGACTGGTTATACAGTTTTGTCATGGATGGTCTATCCATGTAATGTTTTCTTCACGTGTGGTAATGATTTTTGCAGACTGATATATGCTTGAAAATAAGATTTTCAAAAGAATATTTTCTTAAGCTTTTTTTACTGCAACATTTAAATGCAAATACTATTATATTGCAGGGATCCTTAACTTTCATTTCACATCCATATTAGGTTCATTTAATATTTATAAATATTTTATAAACAATTTCAAAAATTTGTATCCTTCGAAACTTTGAAGTCCTTTTTATAGGGAATTTGACGTACATTTACACATATTTTTTTTTGGAATCGCAGATTAATATTTAATAAATTTAAATTATATTGTTTTCATTTATGTAAAGCAGATAGTAATGGCTGCTTGTTACTAGGTAATGTAGATGATAATATAATAACTAGTTATGTATTATTTGCAATAATCTATTATTTTTTTAGATTATTAAATTTAGGAATAAATTTAAATTTTCATTATTTAGCTTTGCTTTCATTTCAAGTGAAGAGGCAAAAAGAAAAAAAAAAAAACAATTTATTGCCTAGAAAATGAACATTTTGCATGTATTTTCATGTTATCCGTAAGTCTGTTGGTTTATTTGCCTGTTTTAATTTCTGACATTGTTTAAATAACAAAAGAAGCAAAATGAAATCTTGTGTCAAGGTTTTATTTTTTTCATTCTTTCTTTCTATTTTTATTTTTTATTCTTGGTAATATTTCCTCATACACACTTACACATTCAATTAAATACTAGGAAAGAAAGAAACAAACATTACATATGTGTAAAACACTTATGAATGTATATTAGATCTGACTTAAACGATCTCTAAAATCGAATATTAATCCTTGGAAATACGTTACATATAATTGAAAAGTCAATAAGAATCTAGTGGAGAATTGGAAAATTTTACTCCCGTTATTATATAAAAAATTAAACAGTTATTAATATTAACTACAGATTATAAATTTCAGAATTTTGAGTTATTGAAGAAAGAAAACTTCTCAGATTAAAAGCGGAGTATAATTTTAAGGGTTTAACTAGATATTTAATAAAATTTAAAATTAATCTTATAACGAAGGGCAGGTCTAATATACATATATTAATATTCAGATGACTCTATTATCATATCAGGGATGAAAAATGTCCTACATCATATTGTACCAACCATACAATTAAAATGTACTTTTTCGAGCATGAGAGTACCATCCCAGGTATAATTGGAGACAAAAATAAACTACTTATTAGTTATCTGAATAACTAGTTATTTTTGTTCGAGTTGTCCACAAATTCATGTAGTTATTTTTTGATTCTAGTATCACTCAAAAATATTTACTTAAATGAAAATATAAATAAAAACAAAAAACAAACAAATTTTGCAGTCAGTGAGATTTGAACTTGGACACAAATTAACCATTCGTTTTTAATGACTAACGTCCTACTCAGTACACTATCTCACACTTAATTTTCTAAGTGACAAAAACTGTTTTTAGTATAAAATATCTTTTTAGACATTTTATTATAAAAAACTAACAGCATCAGAATGATGTTGAACCAACAACCTTCTGGTTGCTAATCCAGCGCTCTAGCCAACTCATCCACGTTATTGCAATATGACTGTGCTTTTATACTATTGAGTACTTATTTATGTAATACAGAATAGGCAAATGACATCTCATTACCGAGAAACTACTTTAATAAGTAGTTGCCATTACCGAAAACCAAAAAGTTTTTGTTGGGATATTTACATATTTTTATTAAATAATTTTAGTAGAAATATTATATGTCATTTTAAAATTGCAGCAACAAATTTTTTGAGTTCAAATCTCGAAAATTTTCTTTCTTTTGTAATAAACAAATTGTTTTGGTAGAAAGCCTTCGCTAACAAGTGCGAAATAAATAAATAAAAATAACTTAAGATGTCTGAAAAAGCTTAATAAATCCAGTTTTCATCAGCGATACTTTAGATCAGAAATAGTAAATTTTTGAGTTTTTATTTCTATGTATCGTTTAATGAATGGAACACCATTCATTCCATGAAAGAACGGCCAAAAATTTTCATTAGGTCCTTAGATTTTGTTAATATTTGGCATACGTATATCTTAAGGAGCTGTTTGAATATCTTCATTTTTATATTTTTCTATTTTAAAAAATTACAGTTTTATTCACGGTTTTCAAAAAACAAAAAAAAAAAAAAAAAAAAAAAAAGAAAACATTGAAAAGATATGTAATATCTCTATAAAACTTCAATTGCATTACGAGTGCATTTTGAAATTAGAGATATGAGCCAATATATTCCGTCTATATCGTAAAGAGATATAAACATTTAAAATTAAATACTTTGTCGATTATTTTTACTTTTATAGAAATTTTAAATCGTGAGTAAAGTCACGAATATTTTGAAATTAAAAAAAAAAAAAAAAACAATGAGAAAAACTAAATGACTTCATAGGTTATATGCTTAACCAAAATCTGAAGACCCTTTTTCAAAAAATAGCCATCTTTTATAAATCTTTAGTAGAACGAACGATATTTATTATTCGGAAAAAATATTTCCAATTAAATTAGTTTTTTTCAAAATTGTATTTTCGGAAGCAAATTTAAGTCATTAAAATTATTAAAATTTATCTATGTTTTTAAAAAATTGCAAAAATATTTATACATTTTTGTGGGATTGCTTAAAATTCCTATCACTATTATTTGCTGAAAATTATGCCACATAAATTTCATCAATGTAAACATTATTTTCTAAAATACAATCTAACACGGTTATAATGAACACCGGTCATAACGAACTATGGTTATAGCGAACACTTTTTTCTGTACCATTGATACAAATAACTACGTTTATAACGACCAAGGTTAAAGCGAACTTTTTCTATAACAAACGCATTTTTATGATCCCAAAAAGAATGTTTCAAAAAAATAGGAACGTTTAGAATGAACTATAAATAAAATTGCAAGAAAAAAAATGTTTCAAACATGTAAAAATTTACAGAATTTCAATTAAAATTATTGGATAAATATTCAGGAATTTTCAGGAATTTCAATTTCAATTATCGGAAAAAAACTAAAAGAGGTATTTTATATTTATAATTTATTTTTATATTTATAATTATTGGCCTTTTCAGCATTTATTGGAAATAGCAAAAAATTAAACTGAAATTATAGGATGTTTAAAAATTATATGTTAGAAGATCATTGTTCCTCAAAAAGTAAAGATCTCAAAACACGCCTTTTTCAGAATCTCGGTAATAAATGAAAATGTTGAAATAGTAAAATGTAAATAAAAAAAAAAAAATATAATTAATCCCAATAGGCCACTTGTCAAATGACTGATGAATGCAAAAATTATTTAAAAAACATTTTTTTAAAGGAAAGAAATACGCTTTAATTACAAATATTAGTATTGTAGTGAAATATATGAATTTTCTTAACAAATATTTTTTTTGGTATTTTACGGATATGAAACGAACTGCATTTTTAACTAACTAAATTTTTCGGCTTTTTCGAGTTCGTTATAGCCGCGTGCGGCTGTATTTACTGTAATACATCACATTTATCTTGAACATTCTTGCTCAAAAAAAAAGTTTATCTTAGTAGAAATACATGAATTTATCTATAATCTAATTAGATTCGCAAATGAAAGTATTTATTAAATATTAAGTTTAACTTTTGAAGTAGTAAAGAAATATATTATAATTTTTCATTTTGAGTTCAGCCTCAGAACTATTGTTTGACATTTCAAAATATATTACTGCTGAAATGAGAAATAAATATGATCATATCAAATTGTACCAAATGAGTTGTGGTAGTACCACGGTAGTAACTAATATAAAAATGTACCAAAAAAGTACAATTGTAACATGTTTGCCAACCGTAATTCATATACATAAGAAAAAAAAAAAAAAAAAAAAAAACAATATTAATTTTATTGACTAGGTAAAAGAGAAACGAATGAAAAATAAAAAGGACAATTTGATTACTTGTGTCATCTGCATGGAAACAATTTTTAATTGATAGATGAAAATACAAAAAATACTACAAAAACAATGGATATACAAATGGAACTCAATTAAATACAATAAGAAAGGAATTTCTAATTTTTTCTTTTAGAAAAATTGCAAATATTTTGTTAAAAATTTTTTTTTTCGTTTGTTATAAACTATAAGCAATTAAAGTTAAAAATGTAAGTTTATTTTGAAAATTTTTATTTTGAAAATAAAATAGTTTACAAAAAAATATTCAAGAATTTAGGAAATTAATTTACTTTCATTCATTAGAGACTAAGCAATTTTTATAATTTAAACCTTAGGTGAATAAGGTACACTTAAACAAGTTCGTTATTCCTTAAGCAAATTCTATATTACGAATTCGGGACTATATGAAGAGATGTTTTCTTATAGCTTTGGGAAGTAAGGAGTCTGCCTGTCGAATTTTGAATCACCGAACCATTAATGACTGAGTTATCAGAATGATATAAGTAATTTTTTCACAGATTTTATAGAAATTTTTTCGAACAGTTTCTTAGATAGCCGATATATAATGCAAACATTTTTATTGAGATGAGATTGGCTATTGCCGACCCTGCTGAAATCTGGTAGGGTGTAGCACTTATACTTTATATTCATACTGAATTTTGTTGAAATATATTCATATAAAAAAGATTTATGAGCATCAAATTTCTACTCTTTTAACAAAATATTTGCTTTAATCTGGAAATATACTTAATATTTTTCAACTGGTATTAAACATGACATCGGAAATTTGTAACATAAGGAGTCCTAGAAAAGTCCTTGAGCATAGGAATATCTCTCAGACCATATGTGATGAGGAGCTGAATAAAGAAGAGATATGTAAAATTTTAAATGGCTTTTTCAGCACATCAATTTCTTCATAAAGTGAATTTTTAACCACCAAAATTACTAATTTTAAATCTTTCTTTATCACTACAGAATCAATTTATTCCATCTAAAAGCTATTTTACATCACAAAATCAGTTTTACAGCCTAAGAACGGTTTTTACCAAAAAATGTATTTTTTTTTTTTTTTATCAAAAACCAATTATTACCAAAAGATCAATTTTTCAACAAAAAATAGATTTTTCCCGTCAAAATCGATTCCTTTACAACAAAATCTATATTTCGTCAAAAAATATGTTTTTCACCATAAAATAGGCGTTTCACCATACAATAAATTTTTAACCAAAAAACCGATTTTTCAGCGCAAAATTAATTTTTCATCATAAAAGTAATTGTGATGTGGTGAAACATAATTAATTGTTCTCAACTAAATAGATTTTTCATCTCAAAATCTGTTTTTCAACACAAAAACTATATTTTACCATTAAACTGATTTTTTACCACAAAAGAGATGTTCCATCATAAAATAAAATTTTTAAACACAAAGTCAATTTTTTGACCATAAAATTTATTTTTTTACCACAAAAAATAATTTTTCTTTTCAATATTGTTTTTCTTCTACAAAATCGATTTTTCACCATAAAATAGATCTTTTACTACACAACGAAATCAATTTTTCACCATAAAATCAATTTTTCACCTTAAAATCAATCTTTTATTACAAGATATAATGTTTTAAAGCGGTACGGTGTGTTCAATCGAAATAAATCTGTATCTCCAAAACTACTGGTCGTATCAAATTGTAATGTATGGGAAAGTTATAGAGGAGGATCTAAGCTTTTAGAAAAATCAATCTTGTAGTCACCCTGTAATAATACGATATAAGCTACAAGGCATAGAATACTAGAAGCTTTTGTGACAGGCACTTCGAACAAAATTTTCAAAAAAATAACTCATTTTTTCAAAACACAAAAACAAAATATATGTGACTACATGTATTTTATTGCTGTATAGATTAGGTGTCCAAGTTAGTCACTTCGAGTATGTAAAAGTTTTAAAAAATCATAACCTACAAATTAAGTTCAATTTCAACTTTTTTTTATATTTCTGTAAAGTACTTGGTGAGATAAAGAAAAAAGATGCTTACTCACCTAAGTTATTTTCACAGTTCACTCACTTATTTATTTATTTATTTAATAACAATAAAAAGGTATTTAAAGGTATTTTTTCGAGAATAAGACTTGAGATATAGGAAAAGTGATATGAGAAAAAAATTTTTTAATATTCTGTAATTTCTATTACAATCCGATATAATATGCTGACAAATTTTTTTGATTATCTCAATTCGTCTAGCCGTGAAAAATATTCAAAGTCAGTACCCTGAAATTAGTACGAAAAATGGCTATATTTTAAAAAAATAGTTCAATTCTTTGACATTTTTCTCAAAGTTTTGTTAACAAAAAATTCTTTTCTTTACATATTTCTGAAGACAAGGCTTTATAAAAGGTTAATAATGAAATTCTAAATTAATTAGATTTGCACCCCACATCCAGCATTGGTCGAAATTGGTGATTTTAGAAAAAAGATTTCATGTTTATCGATTAATAAAAAAAAGTGTCTCAAGAGTCTTTTTAAATTTATTTATGCTGTTAAATTATAAAATATATTTAGATCGATTTGACAAAAAATTGCTTATTGTCCGGCCAAAAACGAATGCAAGTGTACAAATTTTATGAAAAAATATTTTTTTAATTGAACAAAAAAAAAAAAAAACACATAAGTATCATAGTTTTACTATTATTTCTTATTTATTATATAAAATAAATAACAGTCTTTTATTTCTAAAAAAATTTCATTAAAATAGCTTCAAAAACCAATTTTTGGCAATTTATTAAAAAAAAAAAAAAATATCTTTCCCATTTTAAAAAGACATACACATTTATATTCATAGCAAAAACTGTGTAAGATATTTTATTTTATTTTTCTTTTATTCGTACTTTTTGGATTTTACAGCCATTTTTGATCCACACTTTATTTGGTAAATAGGTTTTCTAATAAAGTGTGGCTCGAAAATAGCTGAAAAATAAAAAAAAAAAATATAGGAATAAAAAGTAAAAGATTGAGTTTGTGTCCTTAATATCTTATACAGTTTTGCTATAAATAAAATTGTGTATATAATTTTTTAAAAATCAGATAAAAAGCGTTCGAGGTAAAAAATTTTTAAAGCCTCGAAGCCCGAAAAATCGTTTTTTTTGAGGTATTTCCAATTTTGGGGGAATATTAAAAATTCCAAAAATGATGTAATAATCTATCCACCTATACCTACAAACTATATTATATTACATTCCAAGTGTATTTATTTGTGTTTATTTTGTAGAATCGTATTATTATCAATCATCCACTGATAATAATAATTATATAAATTTTGTCCCATAGTACATATAACACACCAAGCAACTCTATACAAATACATTTTTTCATAACTAAATCCAAATGACAGATTTTATAACAAACATGTAAAAAAAAACGTGTATGCAACACTAGGCATAAAAGCGTTAAGAGAAACTTATTTAAGAATATTTCATACTATATAATAAATTTGCTTAATTAAGTATGTATTCAAAATTTATTTTGAATATTTCATTTTACTCTTCAACTGTAGTACTTATCTCTAAATCATTATCACTGTTTTTACTTGTTATTCTAATAAGTACACGCAGAGAAAAAATATTTTTTCGGCTTTGTCACTAAAATACTATTATGTTCTCATTGTTCATTTTAGTTAATTTTAATAATACATTGTTCATGATAAGCATGTTTTTGTTTCATTTTTATCATTCAATGTTTACGTTCTATAAAAAATTTAATATAGTTGACTATAAGAACTATATGTTTTTGAATATTTCTACCAGAAAAAAAATTTTATTAATATAAAAAATATCATTATTTCTAAAACCATTAAATATTACCAATATTTTTCCTTGTTCTTAAACCATTACAATAAAAAAATATTATAATAAAATGTTACAAGTAAATATGCTTTTTAAAAATATGATTGAAAAATTCATAACTTGTTTGTTTTTGTTTTCCACCTTCATTATAATTCTCATTTAGTTTATACATGAATGAATATAAGTAGACAAGGTATTGTTATATTTGGTATGATTCAAGAAATATAAGATATTAATTAATTACTATTATATGGTTTAATTAATAAAAAATATCTTGTATTATCTTGCTCAACATATGATGCTACAAATAAATAAAATAATTATGGAACAAATAATATGTAGATAATTTTTTATGGTTAATAAACACTAAACAATAAACTCTATTATTTGAAACAATAAACAATTAAAAAAATAAAACTTTTGAATTAATTAATAAATTATTCCAATATATTATTAGATGGGATAATAACATGGAAGATGGAATAATATAATAAAATAAAATCATAATCTGATAGAATGGGATAATAATATAATATAATGGAATAATATGAAAAACTCAATCATAATATGAAAAAAGCCAACCATAAAATCGGACAATATGATAAATTGAAATCATTACAATTATTATTTGTAATCATATCTATTTTTTGCTGTGATCATATGTTCCAATCATAATATGTTGCTCTTAGATTATGGTCACTACAATATATATTTTTTCTCTGCGTCTATATACTTTCGAAGCACATATAAGTAAAGAAATATGCGCACTTGAGTGTTGGTGTGTAAAGAATAAAAGTAAAGATAACCAAAAATAAACTAACCTTGTATCCATAGATTCATCTATAGTCTGTTGGGTTGTTTGTAATTTCCATTGAATGTCAATTGGATTGTCACCTTGAACATTGCATTGGATGTGAACCTGTTTGCCCTTAGCAACAGAGATTTGTTTCGATTTCGTTTGAAAATGAGCAGGAACTTTTAGAAAAAGAAAAAATACAAAAAATAAATATTATTAAATTAAATAAATAGTTATAGTAAATAAAGATTGAATTTAATTAGTTGAAGATTAAGGTTGAATAAGAATGTAATGTAATTGTCAAAATGTTAAATTTGAATTCAAAACTCCAAGCTAAGATATAAGGTATAATGGATGTATATTTTACTATATTTATTTTTATTGGAATGTTTTTTAAAAAACCTTTTGGTTTTTTAATTTATATTTTTATATCTCTTTTTTGGTATGAGACTATACATAGTAAAGCTGAAGAAACAGGTTTTGAATTTTGAAAATTCTCTTTCTATGATGTATTTTATATAAAACTATTAATGTAATTTACTTAAAATAAAAAAAATCATACTTACCATTAACTTTTACAAAAATCACTTTACTCACACCCGAACCAATATTATTCTTGGCCTCACACAAAAAATGTCCTTGAGATTCTTTACTAATTTTCTTAAAATGTATAGTACCATTGGCAAATGATTGTACGGTGGGTTCATATATAAAATCTTTATACTCGCCAGGTGTAGGACCTATAGCTTTTTTCCAGGTTATTGTAGGCTTAGGGTAACCTGAAGATTGGCAGTGTAGAAAAACATCATCACCAGCCTGAGCACTGGCATCTTTTGGTTCCAAAATCCATTTCGGCGGTACATTAACTGAGAGAGGTACTGTAAAACGTTCAGTACCTGCTACATTTTGTGCTATACAGGTATAATTCCCTGAATGTTCAGAGGTGATATGTTCTATTACCAAACTGGCAGAGTATTCATCTAAACGGCGTATGACTTCATTGCTTTGAGAGGGGAGGGAATTTAATTAACTAAATTTTTTGTGTTTAATTTCGTTGGCTTATTTTGATCCTTACCCAGTACCAATTAATGGTTTACCATTACGTTCCCATCGAAAACTGACCGGTAAATCTCCTTCTAATATTTGACATGATATAGCTGCTCTCATGCCCTCTCTTAGCATATTGGTCATGGCTTGTATGGGCATAATTTTTGGTGGCACTGCAGGCAGTAGTAATTGAAAAAAATAAGAAGAGAACAAAATGTGAGTCATTAGTGTTTTGCAGAGCAATTATTGTTGCATGTGTATGTCTGTGTGTGTATAAGTATCATTGTTCGAGTAAGTGTTAGTTTAGCGGAAACCGCTAAAAACTCATTATAATCATGGTATGCTACTTGTAGCAGTCATTGTTGCAAGAGTAGGATGAGCCATGAAATATAAAAATAAATTTAAATAAAAAATCAATAAATAAATAAATCTTCTTTGTAATGGTCTATATTAATACGATTGTTATTATTTTATGTTGGTCCTTTCAAAAATTTAAATAACTTGAATTGGAATTGATCTGCTAAATATTCTTTTTATACTCTTCACCACAGGTGTAAAGGGTATATATAAGTTTTTCATTCCGTTTGTAATTTCCACAATTTTCATCATAGAGCAAAAAAAAAAAAAGTTTACATTTTCTATATCCTTGCAAAACATAATGTCGATAGGCTTGTAGGTTCAATTGACATTTATGAAACCTACCGATTACTGCCATACATAATATATAAATGAAACGATTGGAATTTTGCTATTGAAATTCAGAAAGTTTATATAAGCAAGTTTATAAATGGTGGCGATATATAAGAAAACCAGGTTTTTAAACCGATTTTCGCCTCTATAAGCTTGGGACTTCTAAGTCGGTCTAATATCGGGCAAAATTCATATTTTACTTTTTGAAGCCCTTGTTTAAGCTACGGATTTTATTTTTATATAGATCGGCCATAACTATTTTTCTAAAATTTCGGTTATTTGAGTTAACCATATCGGTCCATAAACAACCGAGTTATAGGCAACAATCTGAAAAAACAATTATTAAAAATATACACACACAAAGATATATAAAAACATTGCAATGACCTTTGGTGTTGCTTTTTTTATAAGGAAGCAGTAGTTGTTGAAAGTGCTAAAATGGCAACACTGTGCGAAACTGTGAAATTTGTTTTTGTATTCGTATGTAATATTTTTTTCCGCTCATATTTATTCTACTTCTTCATTTTCTAACTTTTTGTTAATAGAATTTTGGCAATATGTGCAGTGGTTTTACATTAAGGAAATACAAGCAAACAAGCAATTCTTGTTTTTGTAGATTTGCGGTCACTTTATAATAACATTATGGTGTATACATACGAATATGTATGTATATATATAAATCATTTTATGTCAAAATTAATCTTAAACATATACATATATATATATATATATATAAAGTTCAGAAAAAAATCATTTTTTGCACAACCAAATTTCAAAGTGTTGGCTTTAGTTTCCCGAAGAAATAAAAAATGTACATATTTTGTTATACTAAAATTATGCATTTATTTAAAGACATGTATTTCTGTGGTACTATTTCGTGTGTCACTTGAACAAGGTATTCTTTTAATATTAATCAGGAAGGCTATGATTTGAATTTCTTTTAATATAAACGTCTAGAGAATTTTTAATTTAATAGTTTTTAAATAGTTTTTATTCAAAATAGGACGTGGTAAGGCTCTTAATAACTCTAAAAAAGAAAAAATTCTGATTTTGAAATCTCAGGGTCAGAATTCGGTTCAAATAGCCAAAAACATTAATAGAGGAAAGACAGTTGTGTACAATTATTTAAATAACGTGGAAAAGTATGGAAAAAACATGAAGGGGCGGAAAAAAATAGCCACAACTCCAAAAGAAAGACGAAAAATTCTTAGAATTGCATCAAATTCTGCCAGGTCGGTATCAAAAAGACGTGAAAAAAGTGGAGTCAGTGCCAGTTTAAGAACAGTGCACCGCATTTTAAAGTCGTGCTCATACATAGTCCGACGAAAACTGCAAAAAACCACAACTTAATGAAAAACGCAAATCACAACGTCTACAATTTGCCAAAAATACAATGACAAGGACCGACAAATGCTTCAAAGTTGTATTTTCCGATGAAAAAAAGTTTAATATTGATGGTCCCGACGGGTATAACTATTACTTCCATGACCTAAATAAGGAAGAATTATTTTTGAGCCGCAGAGAAAGCCGAAAGGGAGGAATAATGGTATGGGGTGCCATTTCGTATTATGGTACCATAGAATTGGTTTTTGTATCCAACAAAATGACTGCAACGACATACAAAAACATTTTTTTGGACCCATACCTTGGACGTACCAATACGATAACGCTTCGATTCATACCGCCAGAGCAGTAAAACAATGATTTAATCAACAAGGTGTTCAAATTTTGGATTGGCCCCCATATTCACCAGACCTGAATCCAATGGAAATTGTCTGGGGTTGGCTTGCAAGAAAAGTTTATGAAGTTGGAAAACAATTTGAGACGATAGAATCCTTAAAGGATGCAATAACGGAAGCATGGAGTTCAATTTCGCAAATTACTTAGAGTCATTATACAAGTCGATGCCAAATTGCATTTTTGAGGTTATTCCTAAAATTGGTGGCAGTACTCATTACTAATTGAATGCTAGAAGATAATAACTTTCATTTTTATAACCTAAAATTTAAAAATAGATTACAGTTTGCTTAGTTTTAAAATATTCCCGATTCAAGTGACACACGAAAAATGTGTCTTTAAATAAATGCATAATTTTAATATAAAAAAATATGTATATTTTTTATTTCTTCAGGAAACTAAAGCCAACACTTTGAAATTTGGTTGCGCAAAAAATCATTTTTTTCTGAACTTTAGTTTAGGAGATATACTTAATTAAATTAAAAAAAATGTGATTCCTTATTCAAGTGGCAAACAGTGTATATAGCGCTCTAACTTGTTTAAGATTAATTTTAACATAAAATGATCTATATTAATAAAAGGGTAACTGAATTTATTGTGGTCCTATTAAAAATTCTAATTGCTTGTTTTGTACTAAATATTAACTTTTAAGATCATTTTTGACATATGGCTAATATCATCTAAAATTTTGAACTACCAAGGCTCACCGTGTAATATAGTTTCCTTGTAGATATATGACATTCTTATAGATCTTTACAAACTTTCTTTTAGGAGAAACCCTAATTTTAGAATCATTCGAATAAAGAACAATGAGCAGAAGAAATGTATCAGATTGCAATTGTTGTAACAAAAAAATTGCAAACAACAATAATAGTGGTCTTGGTGAAGATAATGACTCTAATGATGATGAACATGATACCAATAATGATGATGACGGCGGCGTTCATATTCATTAGTTGCAGAAATTACTTTTGTTTGGTTTGCTGATGAGGTTTTGATGGTGGGGATGCAAGAGTCATTGACCATTAAAGATGAATTTATATTAAAAGTGGCTCTAATAAATTATTAAGAATTTAAATTTAAATTTCTAAAAATTACAAAAATAATATTAATATTCTATTTTTAGATTTCAAGAGATTGAATCACTTGGAAGATTTAGGAATATGAAAGTTATTTATATATATATAAACCCTTCATAAAGAAAATTTTCTAATCACTTTAAATTCAAAAATATTCAAAAAATAATTTTTAAATCTATAAAAAGAAAATAATTTTAACTAATTTCACATTTATAACATTAACTCCTACTAAACTCATTTTTCCTAGCATTCCATTAAAAAAAAGCTTAACAACTTTACTGCTTAATACCAATAAATATCAAGATATACACGTTCCTGTTTTTTTTTTTTAAATTTAACAAAGATTAAAATTATAAAAACAGGCAAAAAAGTCAATAGGAACAATAATCTTTACAACAAAAAACAAAAAAGAACAATATCAAAATAACCACTTACCAAGTACTTGAATTTCAACATTGCGTCTTGAAGTCTGTTTTTGTTTATTTTGTGCCATACACGTATAAGTACCGGCATCCTCTAATCTTTGCAATTGTTCAATGATTAAAGTGCCATTGTTGTAAGCTCGTTGTCGACGATTTATGGGTAAAGTTTGGCCATCTGAAATTAAACAAAAAATAATGGTGGGGTAGAAGAAAAAAAAAAAAAAATGTTTTTGTCTTTTAATTTTAAAATACAAATATATTGTTTTTTTAAGTTAATATTAAATAAATTTTTAAAAATTGTATGGAAATTCATTTGCACAACACTTAGTCTCGCAAACTTGCACTGTTTAGTTGTGCATTTTTAAATCAGCTGCCTTTTGTTTATATTTAAATATTAAACATTATTATTAACTACTGGGATATAAAAAAAATATAGTTACGTTAATTATAATAAAAGCTTTGCATCTTATAATTGATTTTAAAAAAAGTTTCAATTATTTACAACGATTTCTTATTTTCTTATCGTTAATATTACACAACAAATGGAAGTTCATGAAATTCACTGTGCAAGTATGCACAATTGCACAAGTGGGAAACGCTGGGTTTTATGATTAGAAATTATGAGAAATAAGAAGTATTTAGAAATATTTTGTAACTTTTTTTAAATTAAAAAAATTTGAAGAATTTTGCTTTAAATTTATATAAAATTAAGCAGTTATAAAGAAATTTAGTATTTTTGCAATAATTTTTTATCGGGCGCACAGTGGGGATAATCGCAAAATTTTTGGTGATAAATCTGTTTCTTCTAAATTGCTGGTCGGATAAATTTGAAATGTATGGGAGAGTTCCAGCATATTGTTTCAGAATATATAGCAAATTACAGAATATTTTTAGAAAAACTTTCCTTTATATACCTCAGGACTTATTCCCGAAAAACTAAATAAAGTCGAGGTAAAAAATCAAAAATTCAAGCGTAAATATCTTTTTAACTGTAAGAGATAACTTAGGTGAGAAAGCTTATTTATTTTTTGTTTTCTTTATCTTGCCAAGCACTTTACAGAAATATAAAAATCTTTGAAATCGGACTTGATTTATAGAAGTTACGATTTTTTTCAAACTTCGTGGTGGTCAACTTTGACATTCTGTAACTTATCTCGTATTATAACAGATTGACTGAAAGCTTTGGTCTTCCTCTACACCTTTCTAATACATTTAAATTTGATCCGACCAGTAGTTTAGGAGATACCAAATGGTGCGTATGAATAATATTTAATTTAATTAATATTACTTATAAGTATGTTACCATTCTTATTTTAAGTTTCAATGAAAAATTTTATTTAAATATGTAATTTATTATTCAGACCCTTATCTTATAAAACGTACAAAATGTGATCTTGAAAAAGCAGAAGTAAAATAATTTTTAAAATTGTAAATAAAAGCTCTCTTTATTAGTTTCATAAACAAACTATTCGGCCTTTTGATTAGTTTTAATATTTTCTTAGTGTTTAATTAAATGTTTTGCCTATTTTTACTTTTAATAATAATATCGTAAATTTCTTTTATTTTCGTTCTTGGACTTACCTCTTTCCCAATGAATTTTATCAATTGGATAGCCAGCCACTGGACATTTAACAACTAAATCATGTCCTGATATACCAGTAATTTTAGGCATTTCCCTGATATGTGGTAAACCATAGATGTTAACCTTGGCGCTATGGGATACTCTGCAAAGAAGGGGAATACATTGTTATAATATCAAATATTCAAGTTTTTATTTAAATTATCTGCAATAAATAATTATTTTGTTTTCAAACCCATGACAAGAATCTAAAATTTTACAGAGGCATTTGATAAAAATAATCTCATAAAGGATTTATCAAAGATTAATAATCCAACAAACATTTAGAATGTTAAAAAAAAAAAAAAAAAAAAAATAGCAGAGCCGCTAAAATTTGAAATTTCTAACTAAAAAAGGCGAACATTTTAAGAAATTTTTAATTTTTACACATGGATTGTATGCGTAGGATTAAATCAATAATTTTTTATTTTAGTATCATTTGAAAATAAGGTTTATTATAAATTAATATATTTTATTTTTTTAATTACATTTTTTGAACTTTGGTGGAATAGTTCTAAAACAAGTGACATCTTGTTATGTGAGATATTATTTGGAGTCGCTTAACTAGATAATTCTTTACTTAATTAAATAAAATTTATTTTGGCAATTGCTTGCCCCTAGCAGTCACCCTGTCTGAAAAAACAAAACTCTAACATCCTTGCAATAAAAACCAGAAAAATTAAAGAGCACTTTAAGGTATTTTTCGTTAAAAAGATAAAAATAATGAAGGAATTTTCAAAGTTTAAAAAATATTTAAAAGGCTTAATACATTGGTAGGGCTTAATACACAGAGCTCTTAAAGTTTTTCCCTCAGTATTCAGTATTATACATAATACAAATTTATTTTATTGTCAATAAAATAAATTTGTTTCTTACTAGATTGAAATCGGTTGATGTATAAGATTTTATTATTTAATACTACGTCTATATTAATGCTGGTGTATATTCTAAAACATTTAAACTGCAAATGATATTAAACTTTGGCATAAAGTTTGAAACCACCTGTGTTTCTATAACCGGTATTGGAACTCATTGTAAAGCTTAAATGCAATTTTGATTATTAATTTTTTTCAATTATATTTTGAAAATACTAGCCTTGGAAAATTTAGTTGGAATCCGACATGAATTCAAATATAAAAATATTTTAATTATTTTTTAGTTAAAAAAAGAAGTTTGAGGGATATATATATATATAATTTATAATAAACCTTATTTTCAAATGATATATATATATATATATATATATATATATATATCGTTATGACATTTCCTAAATTCTGTAGAATAAGTCTACGTTCAATTTTGAAATTTTGAATCAAGCTGACCTTGGAGCCAAAATTATATGTATTATTCAAGCAAAAATAAAAAATTAAATTTCCAATTCTTAACAATATGATTATATTAATTACTTTTATACCCTTCACTAAACCTATATTGCATAAATATACAAATTCAAAATTGTAAAAATTAAAACTTTAATATTATTAAGTTTTATTTTTGTTGAATCTGCAAATATCGTTTATTTATTAAAATTAATATATAAATTAAAGTGTTATTAAAAGTGTTACGATATGGTTGATTCAATTAGCAAAAACTTTGCTTCCCTGATATGCTAGCAGGCATAATTGGAAACAATAATAAACAACTTATTTTTTGCCAAAATAACTATTTTTCTTCGAGTTGTCCAAAAATTTATATAGTTATTTTTAGACTCTAATAAAATAAAAATAAAAATAATAAAAAATTTTTTTTTGCCGTCAGTGAGATTTGAACTTGGACACAAATTAACCATTCGTTTATAATGACTAACGTCTTACTCAGTATATTTTCTTTTAGTTAATTTTCTAAGTGACAAAAAATTTTTTTGGAATAAAATATCTTTTTAGATATTTTGTTATAAATAACTAACAGTATCAGAAGGGGATTGAACCAACAACCTTCTGATTGCTAATTCAGCGCTCTAGCCAACTCGTCCATGTTATTGCAATATTACTCTGCTATTATACTATTGAGTACTTATTAATGTAATACAGAGTAATAACGCCTCATTACCGAGAAACTACTTTAATAGGTAGGTGTCATTACCGAAAACCAAAAAGTTTTTGCTGGGAACCAAAGATAATAGCATAAATATTGATTTTTTAATCAACAAAGTATGCATAGTACATTGCTTTAAAAGAGGTCATTTTCGCATTTCAACCATAGCTCCCCCTTGGATTGTTCTTTTTTTATGTACAAATTTAGTGTGCAAAATATTAGAGCAACTGGATGTCGCTAACAAGTGCCGCATTGACCCTCAAGTTTAAAAAATTTTAAAAATTTTAAAAAGTTTTTTGAAAAAATTTGTTAATACTAATTGCAATTTAATGTTAAGGAACCATAATCTAGACATAATTATCTATTTATTTTCTTGGATCTTGTACTTAAATCATCATTGCAGGCTGCTCTAGTTTATATTTTGCACTTCGAGATTTCTATATCAGAATCCATCCATTGGAAATTTTTAATCTGTTAGTACGCTGACTCAAGGACTTCAATTTTACATCATACAACTTTAAAAATCTATCTATGTGCGATTTACCAATGACGTCGACTTTTAGGTGATATGTAGTTTTTACAAACTCCACTAAATAGCTTCTAAACGATTATAATAATTTTTGGATAAATTCCATAAAATGGAACACAATTGTTCATGTTTTAATGTAATTGCCATGGTATATCTGATGATCAGATCAGAGACACATGTATTCTATTAATTCACATTAGATAAAATATCTGAAAGGGTAAATTTAAAGCAGTACATAATTTATTGATATTATATACTACTGTTAGGTATCATCACACAAAAAATATAGATCTTGAACCATCAGTAAAAGATAAATTCAACATTTTTAAAATCTAGGTAAAAATGGCGTTAAAAACCTTATATACGAAACTAATAATAAAATGTTTATTGTTTAAGTTAAAATAGATATTTTCTTTGTTTTGTTATTTTAAATTCATTAATAGAAATATTTATAATTTTCTAATTATAATTTTCTAATTTACGCAAAGCTAGAGGCAAAAGTTGCACTTTTGTAAAAATGTAGTCATATATATAATAAATTGGAAATATAAAAGTGTTAAGGCGCGTATTTCCCAAATTAGGCATGTTATTTATTTAAATCTTTTCGTAAAAGATTGAAAATCAATATGGAAAACAGATTTTCCAATTTACTTTTGCTATTTAGAAATTAGCCAAATAAGAGGCCTAATTTCTGGTTTTTGGAGAAACTACAAATTTTTGAATTGTAATAAAATATTTGTTTATAAAGACCTACACGAAATATGGACCTTGTTAATGTACGAGTATATAGAAATATATAAAACAGATTTGAATCGGACAAAGGGTTTTTTTGAATTCCTAAAAAGCTAATAAAATTTCCCAAAAATGAGATTTTTTACATTTACGCCCATAAAGTCCACATTTTTCCGATGTACCGGAGATTAAGACTGAAAACTCTTAAAAGCAGATTATAGATTTCTAAACTACATTTTGTTTGCAGATTAATGCTTTCGAATTTTAGAATATATAGACTAAATTCAAAACTTTCTTATAAATTATGTCAAATTAGGGAGAACGCGTACCTAGACTGCTTGGGTTGTTGGCCTTGTTATCTATTTTAGAGTCATCTCTGCGAAGATGCCTTTTAGGAAAGTATAAAATTATTATATGCCGTTAAAGAAAATTACATTTTAGAGAAAAAAAGAGTGTAGACACTTTTTCGGCCAAAGAATAAAAAAAATTGTAATTTTTGCAATTTTAAAAAATTTTTGTATTCGGTAAAGATATCGACTTTTTTTATTCATATTTAAACATATATGAAAAAGACTGGAGCAAAAACTTTGCAAAATTGAGGTAGTTAAAATTTCAAATATAAATAACTTGAAAACTACAACAGATAAATAGTATAGCCCTTATCGAGGGCTTCAATAAGATGAACAAATATTTGAAATCGGAAAAAAAACAAAAAATTGGTAAGCGTTTAAAAAATCTCTGTGCTAGAGGTACTTTACTTTGAGCCCCCATAGTTCCGCTCCTGAGGGGTATGTGGAATCTCCCTTCCAAAATTAAAATACTACACTCCACTGCTATGCTTATGTGAAAATTTATGCAAATCCATCCAGGCGGTTAGAACTTACAGATTTGTTTTAAAAAATTTTCGATTCTGATCTACTGTGTAATTGATAACAAAATTATTAAATTTCTTGAATTTCCTTCAAATGTAATCTAAAAATTTTAATTAAGAAAATTCAAAAAATAAAATCTAGTAAATCTAGTAAAATTAATTGAATCGGATTTATATAAATGTTACAATAAATCTGAAAGAAATATTTTTTTGTGTTTGTTTATAAATGAAAATCGTCGATGTATGTAAATTCTCACAAAAGCTGTGGTTTTTGTAAATAAAAACTGACAGATGTCAAACTCAAAAACATACTTTTGATTTTTTCTTTTAACGTTTTAAGTTTTAATTAATAACTTTGGCCCAAATCAAGTATTTAGCAAAAAAAAAAAAAAAAAAAAAAAAAAAAAAAATAGTAGATGATGTAGATACTTATATAAAATGAGCTTATCGGAGAATATTATTGCAGATATTCAGTTCTTAAATGCAATTTTAAAGTAAAATTTAATCAATCACTATAACTTAATTGAAATAAATATTTTTTTTAAATAATAAAATAAATGAAACATTTAAAAATACTAAATACCGATTTATGTATGTAGATAAATTATTTGTAATATTATGTATACATACATATATACACATAGATACATACATACATAAAGCGTGCATTCGTATAAAACATAACACAAAATTTTCGTTATAACTCCTACTAAAGTTAATTTTAAGTATCTTCCATAATTACAATATTTTCTGGATACATGTCAGATTTTGAAATCTGGTCGTTTATCCTCATACATAAAATTTAATTTTTTATAAGTTTTTTTTTTAACTTTCTAGAAAATGTTGATTGAGTAAATTTTGACAAAAATATTACATTTCAAGGTAATCAAAAATCTTAACAAGGACCTAAAAATGAGACGAAACTTGGTTCAGAAAAAGAACAACTCACAAGAATGAATTCCAAACACAAAAAGTAGAGAAGTTCCTAAGAGCTATACCGAACATGTTCGGCCACGTAATGGAACATTGTGTTCATTTCTTGAAAATCAAATATATTCCATGTTAAAGCTATGCCTAAGTTTTAGTCAATCAAAGCTTAAAAAATTTTAAATAACAAAGCTGAGAAGAACTCTGAGACAAAGAATTTTTAAAGCTCCTCAACAAAAAAAAAAAAAAAAAATAATAAAAATATTTTCAATATTTTGTTTTAGCCTGGAAAACATACGTTATTGTTGAATTTTATCATATTCTTAGGTACAAGTTTTGTCTACCGAATAATCGATAAAATAGTTCTGAATAGTATCGAACTAAAAACAATAAAATATTAACATTATTTTTTCTGAATAAATTTGAATAAGCAAAGAGTGTCATAAAAAGACATTGACGACACTCGTGACATGTAATATGCAACAGTGTTTTTAACATTTTCTGGCCGGATTTAGAATTTTGTCATTAATTAAACTACCCAGAATTTTGAAAATTGTAAAGGAATTGGATCCAAATTAAAAGCGGAGTTAAGAAGGCCCCAGCAATGCTCAATTTTGATTATTAATTTAAAATTCTTATAGGGAGATACCACGAAAAATTTCGTAAAAGTGCTTTAATTTTTTTTTTTTGCAGAAGTCATACTTAAAGAAATTAAAAATAACCTGATTATACCCCACACCACCATAGGTGGTTGGGGTATTATGCGTTTGTGCTGATGCTTGTAACGCACTGAAAGAATCATCCAACACCCATATTAAAGTATCAAATGACCCAGAATTACTTTTTGAGTCTAATGATGTCCGTCTGGCTGGACGGCTGGCTGGCTGTCCGTGTAAAATTTATGCACAAAGTATAGGTCGCAATTTTGAAGATAATTCAATGAAATTTGATAGAAGGACGAAGCCTATTGAAATTGGTGATGATCGGTCCATTATTTCACCTAGCCCCCATACAAATGTCCTCCCAGAATAAGGGTTTAACGATCATAAATGCATTAAATATAGCAATATTTTAATGAAATTTGATGGAAGTTCTGTCTAAGTATCAATCTTTGTGCCAAATTTCATGACGATCGGTCCATAATTGACCATAGCTCCCATATAAAACCCTCTTCCGAAAGTCACTTTAACGTGCATAAATCACATACAAATGTTAGTATCATGTTTTTATATTCGACACAAATAAATTTTATATATGTAGAGATCATAGCGACAAATTTTATGAGGATCACTCCATAATTTACCATAGCTCCCATATAAGCCCACTTTCTGGAATCACCCTAAAGTGCATAAATTCATATAAATGTTAGTATCAACGTAATATTCTGTATTCAGATATTTTATTTTACACTTAGTAAAAGTATCGGTTCACAACTGTCCACATTTCTAATATAAGACCCCTCCACGAAATATAAGACCCCTGCACAATGGTGTAGGATATCATATGGTAGGGCTTGACTGACTACATCTTTCTTACTTGTTAGCAATTAATTATTATATGAAATGTTATATCAGAAAAATCTGGAGAAGAAATGCTACAAGAAGTTGATTTAGTTTTAATCTTAACTTTCATTCATCTTCGGCTTTTATTAAAAAACATTTTAATTTGAGCGCACACCTTGGATATGTATTAAACTCTTTATTTTAAAAATGTAAAATTTTTAAAACTCTTTCATAACAATAAAATATCATTTGTGTACGTAAAAAAGAAATACCACAATTGTTATATAAAATCATAAAAGTGTAAAAAAGTAGAACACACTTCAAATTGATTTGTACAAATGACTGATTGTAAATAAATTTATTGTAAAGCTAATCAAAACTAATAAATATGCAAACGAATGCAAATATTGTTAAATAACAATAAGTTTTAAATTTTGTTTTTTTATTTTTCTGCTATTAAATATTTATAAAATAATTTAAGGTTTTAAAATATGAAAATATGAAATAATAAATTTTAATAAATTTTACAGTTTAAAACCTTTTAATTGAATTGGTAAAATTTGTAAAAAATAAAGATTTATTAAAATATTTTTCAAATTAATTAATTTGTTGATTTTTTGTGAGAGAATTTCCTTATCAATGTTTTGAAAGAACAATGAAGTTGGGGATTCAATTAAATTTTGAAAATTACTTTGAAAAATTTTACAAATTCCCAACAAATTTAATATTTAGGGCTTGTGCAAAATGATAGAAAAGTGTGTTTCACGATACAAAAAAGAAGGTAGTTCCAATCAATTATTTGTTTACAAAAATAAGTATTTTTGAAGTTATATATATTTTTTTTACATTTTTGACGAACATTGCCAGATTTTTAATTTCAAGATTTTTTTTTTATAAAATTGTGTAATTATATTATATGAAAATTAAATTCATATTGAAATTGTTGGAAATATACTACAGTTTTTATTAAAATGAATATATAAATGAATTTCGTTACAACAAGCTTGTATTTTAGGAATATACAAAAATGTATGTTTTTGCACTTTTCACGAATATTTTTACATTTGTGAAAAAAAGAGAATAAAGCAGTACGGATATTGTCTTTTTGAAATAAGGAAATAAATATGCTAACAAGATTTTTTTCCGGAAGACTTTAACTATCTTCAAAAAAGATGAAACAGAAACTAAAATAAATCTGCACTGTCATATCACGTACATTTTGGAGGATATCTTCAATACAGATCATAGAGCTACGGTTGGAAATAATATCAATTTTCATTTCATTACCCCACAAGTAGAGTCAGCTAGATCTTTTAGCAAATAGTAATTGATAATGGCGAGTATAGATATTGGAAGGGTCAGGACCAAGGTATTCATCATTATCCAAATTATATGCGATAGTGGCAGTGGGCATGGGAGCTAATAGCAAAGAATTGCGCACGCTATTTAGCTTAGCATCTAGGGAATCTTTAAAAATGGTTTATTGCCTACACAAATAGGCCTGTTTACTCTCATTATACCAATGGGACGATTACGTCCATTAAATTTCTTGGTCTATGATAAAGATAACAATTCATATCAATGATTTTTCAAGTTAGTTGGTAATAACTTTGATAACATTTTTTAATTTCTTAAAATCAATTGTTTTCTCATGGGTGACATACATACATATTTAGTAAAAATAATAATATAATAAATATAATTCAAACATTATATTCACAAATCGCTGCACTCAATGATGCATATATTTTATTGGTTACTCTTACGATTGCAAACTGGTCAAAAATCCACTTTTTCTAGCATTGCCGTTTTGGTCCGATTGGACTAAAATTGGTAGACTTATTTTAATCTTCGGAGGTTTGGTAGTCTGGTTGGTTTATTCCAAATATTTTGAATTTTTGGCAAAATGTTTTATAACTTTAGAAAAATGTTAGACATTTTTTTTTCAGAAAAAAAGTAAATAAAACCTTCCAAAGAATATAGGAATAATAATGACTTTGTGAAAATTATTAACAAGTGCTTCCAAAAAAGTGAAAATAGTTGTGATTTTTAGCAGAAAACAAGGTCAATAATTTTTAGCAGAAAACAAGGATAATAATTTTTAAATTGTTAATAACTTTTAAGGAAATTGAATATATATAATTTTTAGGAGAAAAAAGGACATCCTTTTAAAGTGAACTATATGTTAAAACCACTAATTCTGCAGCTCTTTTTTATTACTAAGTACTTCATTCCAATGACAACACCATTATTACTTCTTCAACTCTTATTTAGTTATTATTTAAAATAGAAAAAAATTACTATTAGGAGTTCCTGAAAAAGTACCTAGACCTTTATAAAAATATTTTTAAAATTTTTGTTACTTTATTTCATTTTTTTGAGCAGAAATATTTAAATAAGAGTAATTTCCCGAAAATGTTAAAAACTGAAATTTTATATATTAAATGTGGCACATTTTGGTAAGTATTTGGTAATTTTTACAGAAAATTTTGGTTGGAAAAATATTTTCTTTGTGGCAACGCTGGTTGGTAGCATCTTTTTGAGGTGGTATCGAAGTAATTTTATCTACAACTATCAATAATATATTAAAACCAATTTTAAGAATTTTTGCTTAAACCTATATAACAAATAATTTGACTACAGTAGACATATTTTTTTTTAGTATGACGTTTACTTCCTACTTTCGTTTTATATTAATTTTTTTCTAAGCTTTTAGATTTTTGTTTATAATTCGAGCTAACGCATATGTTAAGTTTTCTTGTACTTTTTTGAAAACCAAGAAATTTCCACTCAGGTTTATAAAGTTTAACTTAAAGAAAATTGAAGATTGCAAGAGTTTCCGAAAAACGCCGGAATTATCTAAATTGTTACATAAAATAGATGCATTGGCGAGCATTTTCACGTTTTTAGATTCGTGCAAGTTCATGTCCAAACACAACTTTTCGTTCTTAAAAATTATATGCTATCTTGATAAACAACCCATATAACCACAAAACTCAAAAATAACAACAAATACACTACTAAAATAAAATTTTAAATAAAGATCTTAAAATACATTTCTTAGATTGCAATTTTCATTATACAACATTGTTGTTTATTTTTCTGATAATGAGATATAGCTGTTATAATACTAATTCTATTTAAATAAAAATGCTGAATATTATATTAAACTACCAACTTTAATTCTACGTCAAACTGTCAAAGTTGCTACATTATATTTATTAATATATGTCCTTGATTATTTGGTCTGTTATAATTTATAAAATACATTCATTTTTTTCAATTTCTTAAATTATTATTTTGCAATTTCTGAAAAAAATGGATTTTTGACCAGTGTGAACTGCAGGCTTTTTTGTTTAACTTGCAAAAGGTACCGGTTTGTACTTGCGTTTCAATAATGGCAAACTATACATCCCGGGCTTTGACGATGTGATTTCCTTTGTATTCCTTTTCATATTTGGTATACAATTTTTGAAATTTTATTTCTATACAATTCTATATAAATTTAAATTTACTTATGAAAAAGTCTAAATTTTATATAAATATGGTAGCATTCATAGAATATAACTAGAAGTTTATGTGAGAGGCACTTCAAACTAAATTATAAAAAAAATTTACTCATTTTTTCAAAACACAAAAACAAAATATATATGACTACATGTATTTTGAATCATGGTTTTTCTCTCATATAAATATCTTGTTATTAATCCATGGTAGCATTATTTTAGCAAATTGTCATAATCCTTAAGCACGTCAGAAAGTGATTTAATTAGTAAATTTGTGATTGCTATGAGGTGAAAAAAATTTTACTAGCTCATAAGGCTAGAAGAATTTTTGATAAATGTATATGAAAAAAATTTTAGAAAATATTTCAATAACAAAAAAAAAAAAAAAAAAAAAAAATATTTAGAAGATTTACATTTAGTTTTAATATTTCAAATACAATGCATTATTTAAGATGCTTTATATTGATTACTAAATATCCATTTAAACACAAAACGTGACCAAAGTAGAGTTTTCTTTCATAAAGGATTTCAAATAGAAAAAAAAAATTTTATTCTTTCAATCTCATTTTTCATTTTCATGCTTAAAGAAATAAATAAATTAAATTAAATTTATCAATATTTTACAGTGTTCATTTCACACAATAGTATGAACAAATTTTTCCAATATAGAAAAAAAATATTTTTTACCATAGAACTTTACTACACACCCTTAAGTCTATATATGAGGAAACTATTATTTATTAAATAAAATTTAAAATAAAAATTTAATTAAAAAAAAAAATGTTTTTAAAATTTCTCAAGTTAAATTTAAAAATTTGTTAATATTTAATGATCCATTTTTCAAATTATATTAGGTAAAAATAATTTATTTTCTGTTCATGTTTTGCAATTTTTTCTTTAACTTACTTGCCAATAGCATTTTGTGCTGTACATGTATATTCTCCACCATCTTCGTCCTTGACATTTGTAACGTTAACATGACTAATAACGTCGTCATGAATCGTTACATATTGGCCAACTAAAAAACGTGAATTATCGGGAATCTATAAATAATAAAAAAGAAAAAAGATAATTTAATATAGAAATTTCTTAATACATAAAAAAAAAAAACATTGACTAAATACACATATTTTAGGAAATTGTCATTTTTATTTCAAATATTTTTTTATATGTATGAATATTTTAACAAGAAACTACATGAACATTTTTAGAATATCAGCATAATTTATGAGTAAAATTAAAGTGCATGTACTTACCGGAAATCCGTCTAAAGTCCATGTAAATTGTGGCAATGGATTGCCTGTTGCAACACATTTCAATGAAACTGTTGGTCCGGGTTGTAATGTCTGCTCTGAAAACCAATACAGAAGTTCCGGTGAAGCATCTGCAAATAAAGTAAATGAAGATTTTTTTTAATAAATAAGTGAAATTTAATAAAAACTTTAACTAAAGGATAAATTCCTTTAATAAAATTTAGTTTTTATTATTTTTTTACACAATTTTAACAATCAATTTTTCGTTATAGTATAAAAATTTTAAAATGGGATCTCAATGGGATTAGAAATTACAACAACAAATTTTCTATTAGATATTAAGTGTTTTTTAGACATATTGATACTTATTCAAATTTTAATATAATACAGAATTATTTATTAAAATTAGTCGCATATATAGTACATTCCGGATCCCGAAATAATAATTGTAGAAGTTTCAGGAACACATTAAGAGACCTTTAACCCACTGTAACAAACTTTAAAAAATCCGCCGAATTTTTTGTGACCATTTTGAAGATAATCTTTTTAAATTTGCTACATGGGGTTACAAAGACAAAATCTACTGAAATTGATTATGATCCATCTATTATTATACATAGTGTTGCCGGTTTTGCATTTTAAAGCTAAATCTAGGCTTTTTATTTTGCTTTTAGCCTCAAAATTTTCGTTTTAGCTTCTAGCTTTTTTAGCCTTTTTTATTCTTAAAATTATCTTAAAAAGGCTAAAATTTTAGTATTTCAACTAAGATGAAAATTATTTCTTATTTGCTTTTACTAATTTTATTTCTACAGAATCAACTATTTTTTTTATTAATTTTTTGTGTATTAATTCGTAAAAAAAACAAAATTTAGATTAGTTATATTTAACAAATATAACAAAAAATTTCGTCTTTGGCGCTTTATTCTTATAATCAATTATCTCTATAATAAATTATTATAATTACACACTGATACACTGGTAAATCACTCGGGAAATGACACAGTGTACGTTATAGGCCTCCTACAGGACATCCTAAATCAGTTTTAAAAAGTTAAGAGATTTCAATCAAGCTATAAATGCTTTATGCAGCAAAACAAATGTAAAAGTTAAATGTAATTGTATATGAAACAGATTGATCCTATACTAAATTTGTCGACAATATTCCCGGTGACATATTTCCTGGATCAGTCAATTTTGACTTTCTTTCTTAAACTTTTTTCAGCAAGGTTTATACATCATTTGAAATAACGAGTTAAGAGCTTTCAGTCAAGATAAAAATGATATTAAGCAAAGAAAATACAGAAACGAGAGAGAAAGATATGGTCGGTCAAGACCAACTATATGATGCCGTACATCATTGTGTACGAGCATAAAAATTCGAGAAGGGGACTTATATTACACCTGTGGTCAATTTTGCTAAATGTAAAATAAAATATACAAATACAGAATATTGCGATGATACTTACATCTAGAAGATTTTATGCACTTTAAGGCGATTCCTGGAAGTGGGTTTATATGGGAGCTATGGTAAATTATGGACTGATTCTCATAAAATTTTGCAGTGTTGTTTCTTCTTACATAAAACTTATTTATATCGAATATTAACTTGATACTAACATTCGTATGTGATTTATGTACATTAAAGTGATTTTCGGAAGAGGGGTTTATATGGGAACTATGGTTAATTGTGGACCGATCTTCATAAAATTTGCTACAAAGATTGATACTTATACAGAACTTCTTTTTAAGGCAGTTTTGACTGTTTAAACATTTATATGGGGGTAGGTGAAATAATGGACTAATCACAACCAATTTTAATAGGCTTCGTCCTTGTATCATAAAAGTCAAATTTCATTGAGTTATCTTAAAAATTGTGACTCGTACTTTGTGCACAATGTTTACATGGAGAGCCAGCCGTCCAGCCAGACGAACGGACACCGTTGATCGATTTAAAAAGTGATTCTGAGTCGATTGGCATACTTTAAAGTGGGTGTTAGATAAATTTTTCTATGCGTTAGAAACATCAGTGGTATTGTAAATATAGAAAGTTTAGAAAATGCTTTTAACTTTTTGAGTTTTCAAGCGATTTTATATAGGGATAACTTAGTATATAGCATTTCAAATTTTGTAAACATATATATATATATATATATAGTCTTGAAGAATAAAATTAAAAAAAATTGACATCAAAGCCATAATTTCGAAAAAGAAGAGGGAAATAAAAATAGAAATGTTGAATAAATCATTACTTAATACGAGTGTATATAAAATATTATAATATGGTTAAATTGACTTAAAATGTATGAAGCTACAAAGTCTATAGTGCAGGAACTATACTAGAAATGGTTTCGCAATATATCAAAATTTGCTCTTTTCCGAGTGAAAATTTAGTAGAGTGTTATTTTTTAATAAACTTTATTAACCATAGAAACTATTTGTGAACATAATTAAAAATATTATGAAAGCAAAGAATCACCAAAATATTTGGAAACGAAACACTGTGCAATTTTTTATATGAAATTTAATCCGAATTTGTATAGGAATTTTATGGGTGATTTTTTATTTAACTTATAAATTTATTACAATACCTTTAAAACAAATATCAAAAACCAATGGGAAAAAGTATATAAAAAAAATGTAAGCTTTTTCCTAGCTTTATTTTTTTGGGGCATTTATCCCTTTCTGACATTTTTGAAAGTCCAATTTAGCCTCTTTTTTCCCACCTCCAGCGATGCTGATTATACACTATACCGTATACAACTTTTTTCCCGGTAAAGTGGTTTATCGCATATAAATGTCTGAAATATATCGTATTTATGTAAATTTCAGCACAAACAAGTTTTAAATTATATCAAATTTTTATAATGATCGGTCGATAATTGATCGTATCTTTCATGTATTGATGTTAACATTAATGTTCACACATTAATGTTAACATCAATATAAAATTGTATATATATGCAGCTCATATAATTATAAATCATCATACAAAATTTCATAATAATTAGTCCATGGTTCACATATAATCCCCATTCCTGTAAATTAATTAAACTTGCATAAATTTCACAATCGAGATAAAATTCAACAGAGGTAAGTTTTGTAAAAGTATAGATTGCTCCACTAGATTTCATAATAATCGGTCCATAATTGACTATGGCTACATAAAATATACATAAATGCCAATATCGAAATAAAATTTTACATAAATATTTTTCAGATACACATAAATTATCGTAATAAATTTCATAAAGATTGTTCCCATATAAGGTCCTCTTTCGATAACAATTTTGGTGTCCATATACAAGCATGTATGGTATCATAAGGTCGATATTGACGAACTCTGTTTGTTTTTATCCTTTCCTATTTGTTTATATACTAAATTTATAATAAAAGTATCAGAACGCTTAAAAATATATTAATTTTTTAGTACAATTTTACTAACTGCTATGGATAAGCTGTTACAGTTTTTGATCCCATTGAGATCTTATTTAGAAATTTTTATACCATAACGATAAATTGATTTAAACATTATGTAGAAAAATTATGAAAATTAAGAGAACCTTTTTCAGTATATCCTAGGATAAATGATATTATTTCATTTTAGAGGTCCTTGCGCCTGGCAGATGCGTAATTTTTATGATCTTATGATAAAGGAAAATAACAATCCCTTCCATTTACAACAATTTTGTTAAAATCGGATAATGAACATACAAATTATTTAACCTTAAAATATGTTCATTTTGGACAAAAATTCCCAAGGTGTCACATTTTAGAAGTCCATAAAATATGAAACGTACATTAATGCACATTCCAAATTTAAAAAAAAAAAAAAAAAACGAAGATGTAAAATTTTTAAAACTGTAATTTTGGGTCGAATTTTTTTGGAATTTCCTTAAAAAAAATCAATATTCTCTCTCATCCAATTTTGATTATGTATTAAAATAATCTTTTTTTTTATATAAATGTGAATTTTTAAATTCCTTTAAATATATTATTATCCAAAATTTTTATTATTTCTGTACAATCCACAAATTTATTTAATATTAATGTAGAGTAAACTCACATTTTATTTTCTCAATGCTTTTTATTGATGTAATAAAAAAAAAAATCAAACATAAAATCAATTTCCGCTTATAAATTATTTTATCTCCTTTGTGAAGAATCAAATAAAAAAAAAGGATAGAGGAAAAAAGCAAAAAATAATACGTAGAAAATGGAATGTGGTCTAACCTCAAACTCTATTTTGATTGAAGGAAGAATAATGAAAATGTAAATTATGTGTAAAATTAAACAAATGTTAAGGAAAAATTAATAAAATGGTGAATTTATTCAAAGGTTAATAAAGGTTCAAATACATTTTTATAAAATAAATAAAATATAAAATTTTTAAAATTGTATAGGGGATATTTGGGTAAACTGGAGCATATTTTAATTTTTGTTATAATAAAATACCAACCAATAACCTTTTGAACCCGCCAATGAAACTATTATATAGAATGGATTGTTGTTTAAAGTTTTGCTTAAAAATAAAAAGATTATTTTATCTTTTGGTATTATCTTAGGCGTTTTTTTGGAATCAACAATTTTTAGGTAAAAGGTACTCGTAAATGTAAGAGTAAACTGGAAAATATTAAAAATTAAAAATTTTAAGATATTTAGTATTTATGATTTTTGTATTTACAAGTTCACACGAATATCAAAATTCCAATAAGTTATGAAAAAGGACTGGTAAATACTGACAAAACTAATAGAAAAAAATAAAACAATAATAAAAAGAATATTAATAAAACAAAATATTTAAAAGTATACAGTTATTTCTTATTTTTGGAATAATCTAATTCATAAATGGAATAAATTGCTACAATTTTGCACACGTTAAGAACGCAGGCCATTTGCATGAGTTTTATTAAACCTTGTGTGTATTTTTACAGCATTCACTATTTTCGCGATTTTTAAATCCAGACAAGTTGGTTTTAGGAATTTTTAGTCTTATCACTGTGGACTTTATTTATTTACCTATGTTCCAATGCTTTTACTGAAGCATACATTTTTTATTAATATTTTAATCGACTTTTATGTCTTCTTAAAAACGGACTAGAAATTACCCCTTATAAAGAGTTCTAATGAAATATTCCCCGCTAAAATAATTGAGCTTTGAACTATATTTATATATTATATTTTTCGACTTATCTGAGATTACTTTGGTTTTAAAAAGGAAAGTTTAGAAGGTAATATAACCAAAAATCCTTTGGAGAGTTTACAACACTCATCAAATGCTATCAATTACAGATGGAATGATTTCGCTCCCAAAATACTGTGGCATAGTGTAATACGAAACAAAAGATTTGAAAATTTCATGACTTTTAAAAATAAATAAAGTATTTATAACCATTTTGCTTTTATTATAAAAATTCCAGTGAAAGAAAAAATCAATTTACTTTCTACTGATGTGTGATAAATTATTTTTAATAGATAAAAAGTTCTAGATTTCATTTAAATGCTTTGTTTATTACACTATTTATCTTTGAAAGTTTAGTTCTTCTGTGCCGCTATTGCTATTAAATACTTGACAATTATTCTGAATATATTTTCGAAACTTCGCATTTTTAAATACTTAATTAATTAAAACTACAATTTTTTTTCTAATAAAGTAATAAAATAAAACACAATATAATATGTCTTTTATTGGTTTCATTTCAAATACAAAATATTTCATTGAATACTAAGTAGTATTTAAACAAGTGTATTAAAGTGTACCGATTTGTATGCAGACAAAAATGTTGCAAATGAAACACACCACCCCCCCCCCGTCCCTCCTAAAATTAAAGGCTGATATGTCATAAACTAATCTCCAAAATATTTCGGTTCAATTGTTTCGCTCACGTGAGCTGAACCATTTTTAAAATACCTCCAAATTGTATACACATTGCAATAGACACATGTCGACTAATATGTAATCAGCAAAAGGTTTTTTGAAAATAGTTTTCATTCTCGTGAAATGAAGAATTTAGTAAAATTTTCTACGAATTTTTTTAATACTACTTTATTAAAATTTGAATATTTCAGGCATTTTCCATTGTAATTTAGATTTTATAGCATCATTGGAATAGTCTTATGTATTCACTTAACCCTTTAGTAACAAAAGTAATATTTTGAGATCTCCGGTCCATAATAGGTTAAGTTAATTTTTATGGCAAACAAATGGTTATTTAAGAAAATAAATGTCACAAGAAGCATGAACTTTTCAAAAAACTACAAATTCACTAACCTCAAAAACTTTCTTTTATTCGATTATGACAGCGATTTTAAAAGAGTTTGTTATATTTTTTCATAAAATTATTGATATTTAAGTATAATAAATACTTCCATAGAACTTATTTGAAAAAATTTCTAATTTAACCTTTTGGGAACCTAATGTATAAAATTTACTTATTGCTTTTAAAGGATTAATTATTTGTAATTTTCAATAGTATCAGAGTGAACCTTTCCAATGGTACCTTATAATCTAATATATGTAAAAAAATGTTTAAAATATATACAACTGCATGTTTAAATAATGAAAATATGACAAAAAATTTTAATAAAATCTTTTATTTCGCGAATGAAAAGTGATGTAAGAATTATTTATATGCACATTGCAAGCGTTAATATGTCTCTATAATATTTTGAAGTTAATTTTCTTATAACGAAGATTTTTATAATGCTATTGAAGGATATATGTTTTTTTTAGAGGTGTTTCAAAAATTGGTTCAGTTAATTTTAACATTCAGAATTAATATTTAGGGAATCATATAAGATCATACTTATCTTCATTTCTAGAGGAGTACATATGCAACTTTTTTTCGTAAGGCAGTTTATAGACAATATCATCGAATTAAAAATTGTCAAGTTTATTCCAGATAATATATATCATTGGTTATAATATCGTTAGCTATTACTAGGTTTAAGCCTGATAACTTACACTCGTATTCAAAAAGACTTAATACAGTTTTATTTACAATTGTTAAGCAAAATTTCTTAAAGTTGTATTCAAAAACTATGATTCGCTTAATGCACCTTTAGTAAAGCGTTGTTAACTTTAAATATTTTAAAGTAGGTTCGTTCCTATTTTAAAGCAACTTAAACCGTTACATACATATTTCAAGAAAAAATATTTTTTTTTATTCATGCGAAAATTTTTGACAAAAAATCACATTTAATTTAATTTCTGGACTAAAAAATGCTCCAATATAAATATTTAAAAACATATAAACTGAATTTCAGGATAAGATAATATTTTTTGCACACATGTTCAGTTCAAGCTATTTTGTAATAATATCATAAACATCATTTTCCCAAAATGGTACTTTTTCCTGTTTTGGTTTAAAATACCAATAACCAAATGTTTGCCACAATCACATACGTTGGACTTTTTCGTTGTTTAATGTTTCCAAGTAATCTAATGCATCAACTTCTGTTTAAAAATTACGCATTTTAGTGGAAAAATATTAAAATAGTTAAATTTTAACAAAATTAAAAAACTAATAATAAAAAATAATGTAAGCGAAACCAAATATGAAATAATGATGTTAATTTCTATCACAGAATATTCGTTATTCGGATACGTATAATTACAATCAATAATAATTAAATAAAAGTATTTTATTTATACATAATTATATTTAAATAAGCTAAATAATGTTTTTTTCCAAAATAAAAAATTTATTTATAATCAAAAACGTACTAGATCATCAAAAATAATAATGTAATAAAACAGTTAACGAATAATTTATTCTAACTATTCACAATAATGACATTATAAATGAGAAAAAACCGAGAAAGAAACAAAAACAGCTTATTAGTTAATGTAGACTGCAAGCATTTTGTTGAATACGATTTTCTTAATAAACACTTTAATGGCTAAATTGTCTGTTAGCTAGTTTGTGCTTTAAGTATAAATTAAAATTTTTCCTTTAATACGGTTGTTAAACTTTTCAAGACAAGCTGTCAAGGCGAGGTCTTCTCCTACAAAATTTTATCATTTCAGGCAGGTACATAGCTTCTTTGTAATTGTATAGCATAATTTATCATTTGGTTGTTAAATAATTTTACATTTTCAATTTTCGAATTATACATTCTTCTTAACTTTAACAATTTCTGATAATCATAGAATTACATTTTATGTTGTGTTATTAGTATTTTATGTAAAAATATAAAAATTAGATTTTATTAAAGTTTTGTATGAACTAGATTTTTAAAATAATCTTATAAAAATTAGAAATAAAATTAAATAAACTCTTAAAAAGTGATTAGTTTTAATTTTCCCTTTTCATGGGAATATACGCAAAATTCTTCCCGGAAATGTTAGGTGATTATTTCCCGGAAATTTCCAGTAGGGAATTCCTGTTTCCCAAACCTTAGTATTATGGCGTATGGGGTAATGAAGAAAATTTTATTTTTTTCGCGAATATTTATTTATTTATTTTTATTTTTTATTTTATTTATTTAATATATTTTTCCCAAAAAATCAGCTGACATATGTTTGTCATTGTTACATTATATTTTTGAGCCTCTGATTTGTTTTTCGAGCATAAGCAAATAAAATATACTTAAAAAGTTTTTTTAAATGCTGATGTTTCTGAGAAAATTGTCCAAATTAGGAGTATTTTAAAATCGGTGAATATTATATATTTAAAAATATATTTATATATTTTAAAAATATTTTTTAAAAACAAGTTCGCGCGGTATTGGAATTTTGGGTATTGTGAAAAAAAAGTGGGAGTTTTTATTCAGTCAAAACTACATTAGGATATATTTATCCGTTTAAATTTTATTTGAACCCAAATAATATTTTTATTTATCATTTCTATAAAAATAAACTACAGAACTAAAATTTAAGTTTTTCTAGTTCGAACAAATTTGACTGCTTTTAATTTATTTGCTTTGGATATAAATAGAAAAAAAAAAAAGAATCGAATTACCTCCAACTTATAGCTACATAATTGTTTAATCTGCTCAAATATTGGAAATATTAAACAAATTGTGACGAAAAATATAAAAAGTTAAAAAATTGCAACATTTCATAGGAAAGAATTGTTCGATTGAGTTTAACAAAATAACAAAAAAATCTAATTTAAATTATCTCCAAATAATACTTACATCATTCTTAAATCATTAAAGACATTAAAAAAAATATTTCCAAAAAATTTAATTTTTTTTTACAAAATTTAAAAATTTTTGTTCTTTTAAAAATCGTAAAAATCCAAAACGATCAATTTCTATTTAATCATAAAACTATATATATTATAAATAAAATAGCCCATATTTCATTAAAGTCAACTAAGTGATTATATTCCATAAAAAATATTTTCTTAAAAATTTTCTTAATAAGTTATTTATTATTTTTTGGATAAAGTGCGGTAAAATGAGAAAAAGCTAATTTTTCCGACACTAAAATACAAAAACATACAAAAGTACGAGAACTCAAAAATCCTAATTATTTAACCAGAATAAAACATCAAACTGTTTTAAAAATTCATATATCAATGTAATTTTATTTTTCAGCATATTTTAATATTTAAAATTTTTTTAAATGATATTTTTCTGTTAGGAACAAAAAAAAAAAAAAAAAAAAAAAAAAAATAAAATTTTTTATTGTGTTTTTATTGAGGAGTTAATATAATTGTCTTTCAACAAAATTTTGTATAGGTATAGATAGTCTAGTGGAAGTGTTCTGGATTACAAATCTTCAAGCCATGGTTAGTACCCTCGTAGAATTTACTTGAATTTTGTTTTAATATGGGCATCTTTTTTGTGAAAAAAAAAAAAATACAAATAAATCTGAAAATGTGAGATGTTTTTTTTCTTAAAATATTATCACTTAACCGTGATTGTGTGTTTTTTTTTTGGTTTTTGAAATGTAGATTTATGATAAATAGAAAAAAAATAATAAAAACAAAAACAGCACACATTTTCAGATTTTATAAGAAATTATTTTTTCTAAATAATTGTACCAATATTTCCAAAACTTTTGAACAGTTTAAATTATAATGTAAGTAGAACTTGGAGCTAATACTAAATATAATTTTTTAATATTTCTTACTCTTTTCAAGATATAATAAAGAAATTGCAATTTTCCTAGACCCTTGCAAAATGGAAAAGTTGCATTGATTTCTATAAACACAACAACAACCACATAGATATGTTACAATTTACCGTGGGTACCTGCCTGACGGCCCAACCACACCGGGTGAGTACAATGGGTCCACCAGCGCCCTAAGATGTAACAAACTGCTACCCCTGAGTAAAAATTTGAAGAACATGTATTTGGACATGCCTTCTCCCTTGGTCACGAGCGGAGACCTTCTAAAACTCCTTCCGATCTATGGGTCACGGCACCCGGTTGCAGTGCAACTCCACACTGAGCTCACGCTCTACCCGCGGGTGGGTTTAAACCACAGCCACCACGAAAAGCTCCCCAGAGGGCCACTCTAACTGTCAGGCTAGAACCGAAGTTCCAGGGGCTCTTGACACCCGTGGTACCAGTATTAAGTCACCGGTCGGACTTCGTAGCCAAAATGACTACTACCAGTTGAACTCCAAATAGTTCGGTACTGGTGGCCCACTACTCACCACACATCGAACACAAAACATACATCAACATAAATGCACATACTGACAATTAACAATCGGTCTCACGGGCGACTCATTGGCCACATATTGCGACTCCTGCAAGGACGACACTAACTAGAGACGACAATGATAACACTAGACTAGGCCACCCTCACGGATGACCCCAAACACATAGAATAATATTTTGCACAACTGTTGCAAAATTGTCAGAAAAATTAACAGAGTAAAAAGTTGCAAAGTTGCATCAATTTTCGTAATGTTGCCACTCTGTAAAAATGTGTAAATAGTACTAAAAAGTCAACTCTTAACTGGAAAATATCACTGAAAAATCAAACTAAACGTAAAAAAGGCTTTTGCAATTCAAGTGGTAAAATTCCAAAAACCAATAAAAAAATACAACTTTAAAACATATGAAAAGAAATGTAGATATTAATAAATAAACAAATAGATACGAATTATACACTGGTGCATATTCCTATAAACGCACATCAATTTTTTTTAATGAACTTACTAAAAATGGGGTTAAAAAATAATTAAGGTGGTAAAATTAAATTTTTAAATTATTTATTATTAACAAAAAACTTAAAATATATATTAATTTTTTTATAATTGCAATTTTATTAGTTTAATTAGAATTTTTATGACATTTTCTTATATACGCACTTAAACTAATAAACCAATTTAGTATTATTAATAATGTGTTGGTGAACCTTTGTTTTGGATAACTTTAAAAAATTGATTCGACTAATTTTTGAAGAAAATCACTGTCAATTTCTTCTCAGGCTTGTTTAATTTTTAGTTTTAAATACGTTATTTTCATTATGGTTCCGTTCTGTGCATTTCTTGCGCAAACTTTACGGGCTATGTACCCCACAGATTCTCCTTTGGATTTCAATCCGAAATAGTGGAATACTATGTTCATTAAACTACGATTTAGATTGGTTCGAGACATGGATTGCAACTTTATCTTGTTGGAATATGCAGTCTTCATTCATTTTTTCATCCATAAATGAGAGAAGATTATCTTTCAATAGTTCATTATAGTTAGAACAAAATGTATTATTGATTTTCCTGGAGCAGAAAATGCTGCTCTTAAAATTCAATTTTGTAAATTGAATTTTAAGAGCAAAATTGCGCTTCGATAAACGAATTTCGTTCGACCTCAAATCATGCCAATAGCAAGAATATAAATCGGTACCGTCCAAATTGGATTTCTTTTCATCAGAAAAGATTACTTTATTACTATACCATTTAAATGTCCATTTCATGTATTTGCACGCAAATTTTAAAATACTTTCCTTATGATGCTGTTTTAACACTGGCTTACAATTTGGTTTCTTCCATTTTATATTACCATCTGTTCGCAAAATGTGTGCAACATGTTTAGAAGTCAACTTTATTTTTCATTTGTGTAGCATTTAATTTATTGCGGGTGGTTTTTTATTTTATTTTTAATTGTTGATTACCTTTTGTTGGTTTCCGCACTCCATATTTCAGCCCTTTCTTAAGTAAGACTCGAATAACTAATTCCGAAATTTAAATTTTTTATCCAGTTTCTCTGTTACAACAGCCTTGATCACGAAAAAATTGAATTTGAATTTTTTCCTGGTCTGTAGGAAAAGTTCCTTTGGACACCCTTTAAGCTGATTAAATTTCCCAATTAAAACAAAAATATTTCCAATAAACAGAGATGTTGTCATCAAAAACTTACCTTAAGTGAAACAAACAACTAAAACTGTTAAAAAATTTTAATATTTTTTTTGCAACAATTTTTAGACAAATTTTTCCCGACTGCGTTTATAAGAATATTCCATTGAAATGATCATCAACATGTTCTGATTGTTAATTTAAAGAAAACAACAAAAGCACGAAACAAACATTTCTTACATAAAAAACTACCGTTATATCGCGAGTTATTTTAACAACACAATATTGTTTTTGGTTAAGAGAAACTAATATATCTCAAAGAAAAACAAAATAATTTAAGTGCGTTTATAGGAATATGCACCGGTGTATAAATAAGAAATATGTTAGAAGTGAAATATTACTTTTTTCGGTGTCTGGAAGAAATTGTTTTTACTTCATTTTCTAACTTTATCTTATTTTTTCAAAAGTCACGTCATTCACGTCAAATTGAAATAGCGAAAAATTTATTGGGTTGCAAACTTTGAGGTGAATAACTTTATTGAAATAAGTCAACCTTATTAATTAAAAAAAAAAAAAAAAATCTATTAGAACTTCATGAGCGCATGATGTGTTACAATCAGTTTTCTCCTGTTGCCGTGTTGCCTTCTGAGATAAGGGATCTCAATGTTGGGAATGAATGGAATTTAATTTCAAGGCTTCAAGTACCCTTCGTAGGCACCATTTGTTATTATACCTTATTGCGGTTTTATGACGAATCTAAAACCAATATAATATATATAGGAATAAATTACCAAACAGAGACATATAGATATATTTAAATATGTGTAATTCAATTTAATGATTATTTAGGTAGCAAAAATCTATGTTATAATTAGTATATTTTATTTTTGCTCTTAAAAGTCAATTTTGTAAATTGAAAAATAATCAAATTAAATAATGGTTTCCACACCTACACAGACACAAATACATATAGATATAAATGTGTGCATTAATGAATATCTGTGGTAGCGGTTAAAGGCGTAAAAGTTTGCGTATTTCGTTTATAAATATTTACACTAAGGTGGCACCAAGAAAAAAATTCTCTGTTGATCATTTCTGCAGAACAACAGTGTTAAGAAAATGTGTCTAAAAAAACCTTTTGAATTTCTATTTAGATAAAATGTCCACAAATTTATTTTGGTTAAACCCTAATATATATATTTTCTAATAGGTGACATGAAATTTAAACATAAAATTTATTTATGCGTAATTGTGTGTAAGTATATGAACATAAACCACACTCACACATATTGAATTTTACGAATTCATATACCCGTATGAACCATAAAATCAACTATTTGCAAATGTTTGGTGTACATAAATATAATCAAAATATGTGTACTTTTATGGGCAAACAAATATTTATTGAATGTTAAATGATGGTTTTTAATGGTCTCTTAAATAAACTGTTATTTTATGGATCATTTTCTTTTCACTAAGAAAAGTATTTAATGGTTTTATGTAACAGAGATCATATGTTTTATTATTATTATTATTATTATTATTATTGAATGTTAAATGATGGTTTTTAATGGTCTCTTAAATAAACTGTTATTTTATGGATCATTTTCTTTTCACTAAGAAAAGTATTTAATGGTTTTATGTAACAGAGATCATATGTTTTATTATTATTATTATTATTATTATTATCACTATTCATAGAAAACGTCTTAAAAAAGTCACAATTTTATTATGCCTAAAAGTTATGATTATTCTTGTGACTCGGTCATAACACCATATTTTGTTAACATAGTCACAAAACATAACTTGATATGTAAAAATTCTGACCTTTCATGTCAGTTAAATTGAAAAAATAAAAATAAAATATTTTATATAAAAATTTAAAATGCTAAAGCTTTGTTCAGACTAGTCAAATATTTGACAAAAAAGACATAACAGCTAAACAAAATAACTTAATTTCTTCTTTGAATTTAGAAAATGTTTTTACTTATCGTAAATCACAGATTTCGTTTTATCCAATTTTGTTTGACTCTGTTTTCTCTCACAAAATATTTGCAACATCAAACTAGTGGTCATGCAATTTTGATCAAATATTTGCCAAATGTGAACATAGCTTAATTCACCCAAAAGACAGCAAAATGCAATGAAAATCAACAGGAAATGCTGGTAGGAATTTTACCTGGCGCTCAAAGATTTCAAACATGTATGCATGTATGTTGTATGCATTGTTTTTTTCACAATAAAATTTTTTATATTTTCAGATTTTTTATTTTCAATTAAAATGTCTTTTTGTGATAGTCACAACTCTTATGACTGTCTACACACTACTTAATTGTGAAGAGTAAAAATTATTAAATTTTTATTTATAAATAGGAAATTTAAGACTATAGTCACAATTTGTTTGTTATGACTATATTTCAGTCACAATATTTTCTGTAAATAGTCATGTTAATTTAATTTTTAAACTTACCTCCCAATTGCAGCTCAGCTGTTGATTGTATTTGTTCCCATTCATTGGATACAAAACATTGATACATGCCAGGATCATCTTTTTGTACCTTTTTTATTATAAGGCGAGGAGGATCAGAGAGTATCTGTAGAGAAAAATAAAAGAAAAATATTCCTATTTAGTTTTAACCACAATATACTGCAATCTAATATTTTATTTGAAATTCATTACTATTTGAAATAAATTAAAATTTGTTGCAATATGTTTAAAATTTACCTCAACACGATTATCTCTTAGTATGGGTTTACCATCATGTAACCAATTTACATCATGCACAGGATGTCCGGTAACAATACATTGAAATTGTGCATCTTTATCAACATCTACTGTTTGTACTTGTGGCTGAAGATGGGCTGTTAAAGGCGCTAGAAATTTTTGAACAAAGATAATTTATTTATGTATGTGTATTTAATCAATACAAGAATGAAATGAAATGTTTTAAATTTAAAATGTGAATATGTATTTAGTTATCTTGGACACTAATACGTGTAAGAACAAGATAAGCAAAAAAAAAAAAAAAAAAACTTAAAACTAGATGACAATGATAAATTATTTCACTGAAAGTAACATTTCAAATGTCATTAAAAATTTATTTCCTTATTTTGATGTAAAAGTCTCATGGGTAGCTAAAGTGAAAAGGGATTAAATATAAAGTGTTGCTCATGACAATTGGCGAGAAAAAAGTACTTGTGCTTAGAAAAAAATTATTTTATGCCCATAAAAATCGGAAAATATGCCCTTCAAATTAAAAATATGGTCTTAGAATATTATTGTTTCTGGCTAAATTTTAAATTATCTAACATTAACATTTTTTTAGGAATTAGATAAGAAAGAACATTAAAAAGGAAATGTCACTAATGGCTAATTATATAAAAAATTCTATTGAGTGTAAAATATGCAAAATTTTTCTCTTAAGTATAATATATGCAAAATTATACTCTTAAGAATAAAATATACAAAAATGTGACACTTAAATTGCAAAAATATGCTTAAAAAAAGGATTTTCTATCAAAATATGATAAAATATGCTGATAAGCCTAAAATATGCAAAAATATACTGTTGTGACCAAAATATGCGACAATATGATGTAACAAATCGATGCAAAAATTAAAAAAATGATCTGAAATGTATAAATATCTAACAGTTTGGTTTATTTGAAGCCCTGGAAAAATATAATTTTGCATAATTTTGATTACTCTGTTAGTGACGTTGTACGATATATTGCAACAAAAATATGATTTGGTTTTACCAAAAAATTCTTATTCGTTCGAGAAAAAATGACCATTTTGTTAGTTTTCAATTTATTATCATCTCAAAAAAAAAAAAAAAAAAAATCATAAAAAAGTAACAAACAATTTTTAGTTTTGGAAAATTTTATTTATTTTTTTCTCGTCACAATTTTTTTTATTAACTAAATTAAAGCTATAATTTATAATATATATATATATATATATGTTTTATTAAACACAATCAAATAATTTGTTCTCGAAATATGATACAATATGTTGTTCAACTTCATTGATTTTATATATAAACTATCTGGAAAATTAACAACATTGCACCATATTTTGCAAAGTATTTTGGGTAAGAAATATCAAAATTGGTTTAGTAAAACAACAAAAAAAGATAACTTATATTACCTTTTAGTGATACTTGCTAAATTTTTCAATCTGCGCAGCATATTCGGAGATATGAAAGAATTGCATCAAAAAACAACATTTCTTAAAAAATTAAAGATTTTAGTTTACAAAAAATCAATTTATAAATGATGACTTTATTCACTATTAATATCTCATTAAAAATATCGATTTTCTACTCCTTTTTATTAGTTTTTTTGACAACAAAAATGTTGATACAAAAAAAAAAAATACAATATATATCTGGAGTTTTCCAGACGAAAGTTTTCTTAATTTTCGTAATGTAATGAAATATATACGTATGAAGCAATAAAGATGTAAGCAAACCATTTAGAGGTATTTTCCAGAATTGGGTTATAACGCTGGTTAGTTTTGGAGCCCATAACAAAAGGATACATGTTTAATAAGTTTGCAGTCGTAAATTAAGACAATTGCATGGGATTGGCGATACCAAAGCAGAGTTTATGGGATATAATTAGACACTAGCATAACGAAATTTAATTCAGCATTCGTTATGTCCTATCTATTAAGGTTTCACTCGACAGATTTTTTTGGCTTTGAAATATATAAATATATATATATATATAAATATATATATATATATATATATATAAATATATATATATACCAATTTGTTTGTGTTTTTTGAGAAACCGACACGTTTTTAAAAAAACAAGTGGAAGAGTTATATTCGTCTGGGCCGAATCTTTTATACCCTTCAAAAAATCTGTATTTCATAAACAAATATACATATTCGAACTATCTCCCATCAAATTTTTGCTTTAATCTGGAAATACATTTAATAATTGTAAACTGAAGTTAACTATATCATCGGAAATTTGTAACATAGATTATTAACATAGATATGAATCTTAAAAAAAAAACAAATTAGTAGAAAAAAAAAAAATAGAAAAAAACACGTGCCACAATTGTTTTTGTTTTCAATGAAACTTTTTACTAAAATATTCTTAGATTTATGTTTTTCTGACAAACGATGAGGTTTTTGACAACGGAGCTTCCTATCTATGCCTCAGATCATTTGTGTTAAAGAGTTAATAAAGAAGATATATGCAAAATTTTAAATTCCTTTTCAGTTTTCTACCAAAAGAATTTTTTCGAGAAAGATACCAAAGAATTAAATATTTTATACTTGAATTGGCTATTTTAAAATTTTCAGAATTATTTACTTTGAGGCTCAAAAACACGATTCCACCAAACATGATATGCTGTCTTATTATCTACATTTAAAACCCTAAAATACATAATAGTTAAGTGACAATATTTTAAGAAAAAGCATCTCATTTTTTTTTCACCAAAAAATATGCCCAACAATATTCAAATGGATTCTATGAGGATACAAACTATAGATTTGTAATCTAGAACACTACCACTAGATTCTCTATACCCTTAGAAGATTTGTTGGAAAACAATTGAAGTTTATTATTTTTATTGCTTATATAAAAAGCTTAAATGCAACTCAAATTTAAATAATAATTTTTAATAAAAAAACACATCAAAACGTGTCTATAAATTCTTGACAAATTATTTCTTATTTTTTTTTTTTAAATAATGTTTTCTTTGTTTTTTTTTAGGAAAAACAGAAATTTGCAAGAAGTCTCGGGGATACGAACTTAGGCGTAACGGTTTGTAGTCTTGAACACTTCCTCTAGACTATTCAATCTCACAACTTTTCAATAGAAAATCATTTATATATTATTGTGTGTGAAATATAGAATATTGTTAAATTTTTTCAAAGAAAATTGGAAAAACTTTTAAGGCTGTTTTAGAAAATCCATCTAAAAAAATATTAAAAATTGTAGATCACCTTGTCCCAAAACAACTATTATTGCATTTTGTAGTAACGATATTGCTTTTAAATATATTTAAAAAAATTTGAAATCGAAGTTGTAGACATTTTTCAAAAATGCATTGCAAAACTGCAATTACATTACGAGTACATTTTTAAGTAATCATTTTGCCTTTAAAGAGGTCTCAGATGGCCTTCATTGGAGCCCTGAATCATTATCGTCCGTCTACATCGTAAGGAGATATTAAAATTTAAATTTACGTACTTTATTGGTTTTTTAACTTTAATAAAAATTAATATTGCGAATAAATTTGCGATTTTTTGAATTTGGGAAAATAATCATGAAAAAGACTAAACGGCCAAATAAAAACAAAATCTGATGATCCTTCGTCAAAAAATTGTATTTTTTATAAATAAATGATACATTTTAATACTATTTATTGGATAATTTTCGATAAGTTATTGTTTATAATTTTTTTTCATTATTTGGTATTTAAGGAAAATGTTTCGGTAATTTGCAATTTATGATTTTTTTTTTTGTAATTTATTAACGATTATGAGAAATATGATTAAAATCACAAAATTATGATTTTTATTTTCACTCGGAAAACAATCTAATGTGGGCTGTAGGTCTTCTTAAGTATATTAGATAACAATTAAAAAAATCCCTAAATTTCGAGATATTTCGATAAAACCGACTTTAGGGTAGTTTTTGCCCTATAGATCTCGTAGCTTCATAATTTTTTGTGTCAATTTAAGATTTTTAAATTGATTTAGAAAGCAGAAGTATGTAGCTTTTTAACTATGTTATAATATTTTATAACTTACTTACTTACTTTTATAATTTACTTTCTTTTAATTTTTTGAAATTTTGATTTTGTTGTAAATTTTTCTGATTTTTTTTCTACATAGCTTCACTTATTTATTTAAAGTTTAAAATATTATTTTATTTAGAATAAAATGAGATATCCCTATAAAAAATCTTTTAAAAACTCGAAAAGTTTGTAAGCATTTTCTAAACTTAAAAAAAAATCATCAAATATTTTAAGACAAAATATTTTTTTATATTTTTTCTTAGTTTTTACTTTTTGGGGGAAAAAATTAAATTGTGTAAAAAGTTTTAGTAAGTTATTACAGATAAAATTGAATAAGTTCTACAGTTTTTGCCTAATTTAAAAACTTTGTTATGTTTAAAACAAAAATGCCTTTAAAAATTGTATACAACTTTTATAGAAAAATTGTGATAAGTTGAGAAATTGTAAATAAACTTTATTTTTTCTAGATTTTCTAGCTTTTAATATTTGTCCAAAATATAACAAATATATACGGTTGAAAAGCCAGTTTCTTCTGCTTTTCAAAGAAGTTTAAGTAGTAAAAATCAACAAAAGAGTAATATAATTAGGAATACAATACAAGAACCTACTCAAAAACAATTCTTTTGCGAATAGCTCGAAATTCTGAGGGTATATTGCAAATTTTTAAAACTGATTTATGATGTCATCAAAAAGGCCTAATACGTACGATAAGTCATTTCTTTGTAATTTTTCATTGTAGCAGCGCATTATTTTTTGATTTTTATTTTTTACTAAAATAACGTTATTTATTTTTTTCGATTATAAGATAACGATTACTATTATTTTTGTTTAAAAATATTTCTTTGCTCTAAAATAAAAATTCTTTTTTTTTACAGTCGATTAATAAAGAACTAAAATAATAGATAAAAAAATAATTGTTAAATTTAGAGTAAAAAATATAAAAAAAATATAAGAAAAGTTATTATTGTTTATTGAGTTTTTTTTTTTTTTTAATCATATAATAAGTTATCTCGAATTATATAAATAAAATTATTCAACATGTTCCTGAGATCATATTGATTTATTTGATCTTCGATTATTTACAATTTATTGAAAGTTTTGCGGTGTTTAACTATTTAATGAAAATTTTTAATACTTCACTATATATTGGAAATTTTTTTTTACATTTATCGATAATTATATATAATATAATTTATAATGGAAAATTTTATAATAATTTATTATTTATAGAATATTTCTTGAAAATTAAATATCTATGAAAGTTTTTACATTGTTTACCTTTAATCGAATATTTTTCGAAAATTTTTTTGATAAATTGGAAAATTTTTGATAATTTACTTTCTATTAAAAAATATTAAATAATTTATTTTTATCGAAATTTTTTTAGATAATTCGTTATTTATCGGAAATTTTTTGATAATTTATTAACTATCGAAAATGTTGAATAACTTACTGTTTGTGAACAAATTTTTGATAATTCGATATTTATGGAAAAATTATCAATAATTCAATATTAATCGAAAATTTTTGATAACTTAATATTTACAAATCAATTTTCGATAATTTACTATTTTTTTTTAATAATTTAATATTTATCAGAATTTTTTTTCGATAATTTGATATTTATCAGATTTTTTGCAATAACTTATTACTTATCGAAACTTCTCGATAATTTAATATTTGTCGAACATTTTTCGGTAATTTTCCACTATTACATATTCTTCGATGATTTACTTTTTATCGGAAAATTTTCCATAATTTACTCTAATGAAAATATTTCAATAATTCGCTTTTTATGGGAAAATTGTCCATAATTTCTTATTTTTTGGAAAATTTTCAATAATTCACTATTTATATATTTCTTTTACGAAATTTGACCATTTTTCCAAAAATTTAAATAATTAAGTAAAATTAATTATTTTTCGATAATTTTTATACTTATCGATTATTTTTCGACAGCTTAAAACTTATCAGAAATTTGTTGAAAATTCTTAACTTGACGAACATTTTTCGATAATTCAATATTTATCGATACTTTCATTCAAGATTTATCCAACATTTTTCCATAAATCAATATTTTCTGAAGAATTTTTAATAAGTTTTGTTTTCTAAAAAATTTTCCAATAATTTAATTTGATTTTTTTTATATTTTGATTTTTTTGGGTTTCCACTTTCTGAAACACACTAAAGTTCTAGTAAAAGGGTATATAAAATTCTTTACAGCCGTTTATTTTACTCTTACTTGTTTGTCTTTAACTTGAAATGAAAATTTAATTAAAATATGCAAATAACAATCTCATCGTTAATGTAATGATTACTTATGTAAATGTAAAAGTTAATACATGTGCTTGTAAATGTGTATCTATGTACTTATATCTTATGATAAAATTATTTGGGCGTCTCACAGTGTGTGATTCTAACAATTTAACCGTTATTAAGTAACGGCACCTTAAAAGCACCTTAGTTGAAGACAAATATTATTCGAAGTATTTTTTGTTGCGAAATTCAATTTTTCAATGTTTGTAATTTTATTTTAAAGATGGATGCGTTATCTATCAGAGTAAATAATAATAATTTGAAAAAGGTTATCAAGAAAATAATTTTTTGGATTTTTTAGTCTTCAACTTTTTTGACATTTTAGTTTTTTATATTAATTCTCATTGGACAAGAACTAAAAGGTCCCACAAAATTCCGGTATCTAAATCAAACTATTGTAATCCCTGATATGTGGTATAATTTTGCTCCAACTTGCTCCTTTTCTACTCACAAAGCAATAATTGATCATGTGTCAACACGTATTTCTCACCAACAAATTATTGATGTTTGGTTGCTTGCATCAGACAACAAGAAAAGTTTGAGTGTATTGAGTTTATTTCTAGAAATATTAGTGCAACTTCAAACAAAACTATTGATATTAAATCAATAAAATGATTTTCAAACAAAATAATAAAATCAATTCAAGATGGCTGCTAACGAAAAGAATAAAATCTCGGTTTTTACTTTCAAATAGAAATTTGTTGATTAAAGAGATTGATTTATCAATATTTGTGGCAGACGTAGTAAATATAGTAAGTATTATGCACTGATGGCAGTCGAAACACAAATGTGTTCAGCAAGAAAACGTTCATCTACTGCAATCATCGTTACTGTTTGCTGACTTTAGTCGCTAATTGCTCATTTTTCAACCACTTAAACTACCTTTTTGGCCCCTTTTGAAAATGGAACAAATGGCTACTTTTCAAGATTACGTGCTAAATAACGAAAAACTAATTTATTTGAAGTATCTCGACCCATAATTCCAACGAAAAAATTAGTTTTTTTGACATTGTTTTACAATATACTGATGTAAAAAAGACCCCAAAGAATATGTAAATGAATTGAAACTGTTAAAACTAAAGCTAATGATAAGTTTATAAACAACTACTTAAAATATCAAATGCCGAATCTTTTTGGACCGGATTGTGAGAATTAAAAAAAATAGATTTGATATCTGTAATTTTAATTTAGTTCATAATAGTGCCTCGGCGGAACGTCTCTTTTCTAAATTATCACTAATGAAAAATAAATTGTCCAAAAGAATTAAGGTCAAAACTTGTGAATCCATGCTTTCGATATTAAATTTATTAGGTGGAGATTTATAAGACAGAAATTTAATTAAAAAATAGACAATTTTTTGAATAAATACTTTTTTGCAATAATAAAAAAAAAATATTATAAATAAATTTATGTATTTTATTATTAAGAAAATTTAATTTAGTAATTTTCTTAAAATACAATATTTTTTGTTTTATTTTTATCAAATAAATAAATTTTGAGGAGTTTTTTAAGTATTGAAGCAGTTGGCCACTTTTCTCAAAAAAAGACAATTTTTTGGAAATCACGTTTTTTTGGAATAGTTGGTGAACTCATAACTGATTCTCTCGAAAGAGGTAAACTCATACAATCAAATAAATCCTTAAGGATCTATAAAAATATCTAAAAAGTTATGTTAAGCAGAAAAAATAAATGTAACAGAATCATTTGCAGAAATCAGTCTTCAATCATTGCTTGATCATACAGTTTTGAGACTTTGTTTGACATTAAGACTCAGTCTTTCTTTTCTAGATTAAATGTCAATTAAAAATTAAATTAGTTAACCTAAATATTGATCTAATCAGCCATTTGTATTTTTAAGTCCGAGATTAAATCTGGTTGTATTGCTATACTGAACGGCAAACATTTATAAATAAAATATGGTAATTTGTGTAAAAATCACATCTTGTTATCAAAATAAGTGGATTTTTTTAAGAAGAAGAAAATTCATAGTATTTTATTATTATTATTATTGTTATTATTATTTGTACAAATTTGGAATAATAAATTAAATTTTAAGAGAAATATTTAATAAAGTCGGTGTTTGATCATCTTTTCACAAACATTTTCCAAAAGTTAAAAAATGCAACCACCCGCTGTCTTTGATAAAATGTATATGACGATGCCCGGAAGATTTATTACCATGGAAATACTTAGATCTCACAAATTTGAGTTTTGTTATAATTGAGTTGAATATATAATATTTAAAATTATTGGAGTTTTGTATGTTTCTTTAAATTTATATATGCATACTTTATCGTCACCATCTATTTATACGTGTGCATGTGAATATTTTACCACAAGTTTAAACGCCCCCAATATTGGCCTCTTAAACTCGCAAATCAAGCGAGATGAACGAAAATTCAAAAACAATATTCAACGATTAAATTTAATTTAATCGCTAATCTTTAAGTGAAAAACTGTCTCTAAAAGATACATTTCTTTCGACAAATGTTGATTTTAATTAAGTGACTTTGTTGGGGTTGTGGTGACACAGCTAAATGGTTATTATTAAACAAAAATTTTCTCAAGACAATATTTCTAATGAAAGTTTGTTTATTATATAAGTGATCGCAATTGAAAATTCTATTAAAAAAATTAGCAATAACTAAAAAATTATAATTTGGAAAAATTCAGCACCCTTATCAACAAGATATTGTCGCCCAATTAAATTTATATTTGCTAAAGAGAACAAAGATCTGACTTTATATGAAGTCAAAAGTATCGAAAATCAAATTAGGTTCTTATATTAACTTCAAATAACTTTCTGTTTCTGCGAGTCTTATTCTATGCATGATAGATGGTAAGGTCTGTAATGCTTGCTTTATATGTGGTGCTACCTCTGCTGCAAGGAATGATGTAAACAGAGTTACACTCAAAAAAGTTTTCAGTTAAGTTAAAAATTATTGAAAATATAGTTATTTAACAACAAAAAATATTTTTTAGCTTTTAAAGTACGAGTATGTTATTTTGAAAACAAACTACAAAAAAAAAAAAAAAAAAAAATGTTTTTACATACAGTTAATTTTCTCTCAGTCATTATTTTACTACAATATTTTATTTGTAGATTGTTCATATTTTATAAAAAAAAAAAAAAATATTGAAAGTTTTTGTTGCCACAAAAAATTAAAACTTAAGAGAAAAAATTTTAACAGATAAATTTTAATCAAATTTTGTAAATATTTTTTGAAAAATATATTTGATAAATTAAATAATAAAACGTCTTCTATTACAATGAACAAAATTAGAGAAAAGGTTTTGCTTTTGAAAAATGGTAAGAGTTAAGTCGTATTATTTTCATACACTTATCTATTTATATGTTATCCAAATAGTTTACCCACTACTTTATTTACAAGTTCTTAAACCATTTGAAACTCGTTTCTTAGAAAAAACAACCCGAAGTCATGGAAGTCCATAGAAATCTGAATAAATAGATGGTATCATAACCTATAATTCAGAATCTGGTCTTAATAATTTTATATTTATATAAATATATTGTCATCTAAAATGTAAAATCAAATGTTGGTTTTTTACTGATTTATAATGTACAGATTCAAAATATATTTACACAAAAAATTCTTATTCATATCTTCAAAAATGACATCAATATTGAAAAAACTCTTAAGGCCGTAACATCAACTTCATAAACGAAACATTCGTAAAATTTGTTATATTTGTTACATCTTGCTTTATCTATTTTTGTTAAAAGTGAACGATTAAAAAAATTGCTTAATTGCCTTAAATTTTAAATCAAAAAACTAAAAATGTATGGTCTTTCGGATGTTCATAATGTTTTTTGCTTCTGCTCTACGCAGAGAAAAAAATTCATATATTTGAAAATTTTTTTCATAAATACTATGAATCGAACATGACTTTTTTCCCAAACTTTTTTCATAAAAAAATACAATTTTGTTCATAGATATTATTAGACTATATATAATGATAATTTTGAGAATTTTGCAAAAATGCTGCTAAAATTTTAATTTAGTTTTATTAGATTTGATTCAAATTCTGAATAAAAATATTTATGCATGAAAATATTAACAATAAAACCCTTTAAATGGCAATTTTCCAATAAAAAGCTGTTAAAAGCCAAGTATTAGAAATTTGCTTAAATTTGCATCTGCTGAGTTCTTCTGCACCCATCAAGTGCCTTAAAATCATTGAAAACCAAAAATTCTGTAAAGAAAATTTCAAACATACATTTACAAATTGAAAATATAAATAAAATTTAAACAATTTGCTTAATATGCCGTTTATACCGAAACAAAAACTTGTTGGTTTTTGGAAAACTAAATTTACAAAATCAAATCGTTTACATACCTTGTTTTTTCATAATGTGGTTTTTACTGACACTTTTATTTTTTATAAATTTTTAGTTAAATCAAATTTAGTTTATTTATTTGTTGTTTAAAATATTTTAAACAATAATTAAAAAACAATTTTTACACGAAATTTAAAATAAAAACAAAAGAATTCAAGAAATTTAACAATTTTATTTTATTCATCATATTCATAAATAATTATTTTACTAGTTTTTATTTAGTTTTTAATAAAAACTAGATGAGCAAGGTTTTTGATTTGTATAGAAAAACTAAAGAAATTGAAGACAAAAACTACTAGTTTTTGTTTGATGTAAATGGCATATAAGTCTTCTTGACTTTTGATTCATTTCAAAAAATGTAAAAAAGTGTTAATATTTAAGACATTCTTAAATATTATGAACTAAAATCAATGAAACTAAATTCTTATGTTTATGCACAAACTTTTTTCTGTGTAAAAAAATAAAAAGTTTAGTTACGGCTTTTTGCATTTTAGGTGACGATATAGATGTATGTAATAAGTAGAATAATAGTTGCAATCTTATCTTTTAAAAATAAGATTTTTCCTAATTAAGCTTTGCAAAAAATGTAATACTGGTAAATTAAAATTACATTTAACTCTATTTAATACTATTTTTGTAGTTGATATTTTCAAAGGAGACATAAAATGCGTTTTCAATAATTCTTATTGAATTGGTAGATAGTTTTTGCTTTTTTTTGTGAAATGAATGAGCAAATATATAATTTTTTATGGTTTGGAGTTTGACTTTTTGTGAGTTACAAAAACATAAAAAATCATTTATTTTTACATATTTTGTTAGTTATAAAATTCAACATTTGTGTCAAATGAAATGTAAACGATTCGTTTTTTAAATGTAATTATAGAATAATAAATTTTTCTGTTAACTTTACTTTAATAATATTTTGAGTGTATAAAAAATACAATTGACAAAAATATGTTACGTGTAAGACTATCACCTCTGTCTGCATGGATTCGTTTAATGGTGTGTCTGTTTCATATTTCATACAGACACTGTTGCTAGATTTATTGCCATTTGGACGATTTTTGGTGTTAGAAATGGCCTGTTGACTATTTCACGATTTTTGCCCTAAATTTGACGAATTTCTTTTTGTAAAAGAAGATTCTGAACTATTTTTAACTTTAGTTATACATTTTTCTCATCAAAGTAAATTAATTTATACATAAGTGATAACAATTAAATTTAAAATCTTCTCAAAATTGTAAAAGTAAATTGTTCATTTTAAGAAAAATTTAATGTATAAACACAACAAGCCCGGTCCGGCAATTTCCATACAAATTGGTAAAAAAAAAAAAATGCGCAAAGCGGCACTTTTTAAAAATAAATTTTATTTTAAATTCTCTCTCTGGATTTTTTTGTTGTTTTCATTTTTCAGAAATAATACTACTATATTTTTGAAAATTTCGGGTTTGTGGCAGAACACAAATTCGTACGAAAGTGAGAATGAAATCGCATTTAGCTTCTATTTCGTTTTCAATGCATATAAAAATGGTAAAGTGGAATTGATATCTTCATCGCATTTACATGTAAGACACCTTTAAAAATTAAAACTTTTGTTAATTGCATTAAGAAATTCTACATTAACCAATTTTGCAAGAAATTTAAGTATTTTTTACAATGAACAATAAGCGGACAAAAACCTTTTTTTGTTGAGTGAACACACAAGTTTTCTAAATTTAATTTAAATCATATTCTTTTAAATATTTTTCCTTCATTAATCAATTAGTTTTAATGTAAAAATAGCACATTTTTTCTAAAAAAAGAGGTGCGTTTTTAATATTTTTCGGATTTGCGAAAACGTATTAGAGCTGAAGAAGCAAAACGAAAATGTTACGAATTCGACTATACGAAAATTTTTACTTGCGAATAATTTCTGTGACATACCTGTTTGTATGAATTTCGTAAAAAAATAAAACAAGAAATGAAAAAAAAAAAAAATAAATAATTAAAATTTTTATTTGTTTTTTGTTGTCATCTAATCTTTTGTTTAATCTAACAATGCGGGCTCTGTAAAGGAATACGGACTTCACACATTTATTCTATTATCATATTCGATGCAATTATATACTTTTTTATTGTAAACCCATTACAAAAAGTTAAAACCCTTTGGCAATATTTCTAATCCCAGGTCTACAACTGAGATTAACGGTGATATAATATGTGAGATAACGCCGGCAGAGGAGAGTAAACATTTTGTTTATATTATGTTAAATCTTAAATAAGGGGTACAATTATTCTAATAAATCCTATAAAATATTATTATTTTCAATCAGTTACAGAGTAAACATGTCCTTTTTATTTAAGCAATTCGCACTTTTTTAACACAATTTTTTTAACATGTAAAACAAATACTAAAAGGAAACAATTTTACAAAATAACATTGTTTTTCAATAATTTCCGAAATACACATGCACACACGTAAACAAACTTTCGTGTATGTGTATTTTTTTGACAGTTCATCTTATAAGATGGTTGTGTAGAGAAATCTCATCACAACAGTCTCATAATACATCTTATAATACTAATATTTGAATCTACACGTGAAATAATTCTCTCAAAGAGCGAATTTGACACTCTCTGACACAAAAATCTTACATATTATGTTACGTCTAGACGGACTGTAAAAACATTTAATTTCCTAACTCCTAGTCTACATGTAGACATTTTTATGTCTGCAATTGTCGAATTATATCTCTCTATTTAAAATGTTGCGTGTAGACCATTAAGATAAATATAAATGTTTAAATACAAGTTGAGCAACAATATTTAACAAAAAAATTTTTTTTAAAGGTGCAAAATTAATTAATATTGTTTTAAAAAGACGAATATAAAAAATGAAAATGGGGAAAAAAATTGAAATTTTCGGTAAAAAAAGCAATTTCAAATTTTAACTTGTACATGTACGTGTTTTCCTCCATTTTATCATAAAATTGGAAATAAAAATTTGTTACCGTTATTCTGTCGACGTTATTTCTTATATTAGGAAATAAAAATGTCTTCGTGTGGACTTAGAGTAATCTAGGCATTCTTAAATAGCAGTACTAAGTATCACTTACAGAAACTAATACAGATATTCTCATTTAACTAATCCAAAAGTAAATTTTGTATATAGTCGATGCGCTTCCAAAAGGTTCTAAAAATCTTTTTTAGCAACTTTTTAAGAAACATATTAAATATATATTTTTTTTATTTGAAAGTCATACAAAATTAAAGATTCATAATTTTGATATCTAAGAAGTCCGAAGATCTTCTTAGATAATGATAGACTCGCGTAATAGGTTGACAATATTAAATTAAAGTACATCATTTCTTTTTAGTTTAAGATTATACAAATACAAAATACAAAACAAAAAAAAAAAAAAAAAAAAATCATAGAAAATATTCATTATCGTATAAAAAAAAAAAAAACAAATTTGACGATTTATTGACGATTCAAATAATCAATTTGACGATTTTGATGATTTTTTTTCACAAAATTTATAAATTTTGCCGAATTCAGGAATTTATAATGATGGTAACACTACAAGGCATTTTTTTTTCGTAATACAATATAGATTGCAGAAATTATTGGCCTAGATGTAGAACTGGAAAAGCATTTTCACATTATTTTGGAAACTCTTGGATGTGGTATTGAAATCGATTCTGTTGCATTTGAAAATTAATCCATAGAAACAAGAAATATTTATGTGCAAAAATATTAATGGTTTTATATGCCTGCTACACTCATAAAATTTTATTTCACGGGAAAAATAACATCGAAAAATGTATTTTACCTATTGGCCAATTATCCAAAGAAGCCTAAGAGGTAAGAAATAAGAATTGTAAAAACTTTCGCGAACATTTCACAAAGGAAGGACTCCAATACAGATTTTCTGCATAGGCTATTAATATCATCAGATCCATTAATTTGCAACTTACGAAAACCACCAAAAACTAAGAGGTTAAATATAATATCTGAAGTTATGTAAATATTAAAAGGTCAGAATATATCTTTTGAAGATGCTGGTGAATAATTTTTATTAATTAAAATTTGTGTAGAAATCTTATTACTTTTTGTTCGTGGATTTAAAAAATACATACGTACATACATACATACATACGTACATAGATATACACATATTCATGTATACATACATACATACATACGTACATACATACAAACATACACATACACACATTCTTAACGAAATTTCACTGAATTATATGAAAAGTAGCCGTTGAAGCTGTCCGATCACGCCCACTTTTTTCTTGAAACTAGCTTAGAGTCACGAAAATAGCTTGTGACAAATTTCGTCAATGTAGCTTTCTTAATTACAAAACTATAAACTTTTGAGCACTCAAAATGCGAAAATCTCACACTGTGCGTCATTAAAAAAGGACACCTTTTTAAATGTATTGTTAAAAAACTACACAACTGATAAAATGAGCAGACTTCGTTTAAAGCACATTAGAGAGATATTCCATGTTACAGCTCTATACTAAGAAGGAGGAATTATTATTTTGTTTTTGTATTATTGCGAAATAAAAACTTTTATTTTTAAAAGGACATTTTGTTTGCTGAACAAAATACGCATTTTAAATGATACTTTTTTATGAAACTAAAGTAGATTTAAAGCAATTTTGTTATACTTATTTTAAAGGGAGCTTACTCACCTGTTACGGTTAATGAGACTTGTATTGTCTCTTCACCAGCTGTATTATTAACCCAACAAAGATATTTACCCGTGTCATCAAGACGTGCCTGGAAAATGGAAGAAATTATTTTGTTTATTTAATTAAAATCTTGAAATTATTATGAAGAAAAGTGTTAGCAATAAATTAGATACTTTTGGGGAGACATTGTATGTTGAAATAGGTTTTTCTAATGGGAAAGAAAATTGAAATTTAGTTTTTGTTTTTTTTTTCTTTAAGAATAATGTTGAGGCTTTTTTAAAGACTTAATTACAGCAAATATAATTTAAGGCAATATTACTTGAATTTATCATAAGAATCAATCAAAACATTTTTTAATTTTATTATAATGGTTAAAGATAAATTTATTTGGTATTTATTAAATTAAGTATTAAGATGTACGTTCAAATACAACATAACATGTTTTTTTTTCGTTTTAATAAAAGATGAATGGAATAAGTTAGGATTAAAACTAAATCTGCTACTTGTACCATTTCTTCTCCAGATTTAGCATTTTATATAAAGATTAATTGTTAATTTTAATATTTTTTATTTTTTTAAGTATGACTTCTGAAAAAAAAATGTTAAAGTACTTTCATGAAATTTTTCGCGGTACTTCTCTATAATAATTTCAAATTAATAATCACAATTGAGCACTGCTGGGGCTTTCTTAAATTCGCTATTAACTTGAATTCAATTCGTTCACTGTTGCTAAAATTCTGGGTAGTTTAAGTAACTAATACTCTGTGGAACTAAACTAAAGTACCCAATCTGGGAATCTAAAACTGTTGAATGTTACGTGTCACAGCTGTCATCAGTTTTTTTATGACACTCTTTGATTATTCGAGTTTATTCAAACTAAAGAAGGAAAACAATCACATATCTTGTCAAATTTTTAGTAATCTTGTCATACGACAAATTGTTTTTTAAATTTTTATTGTTTTTAGTTCGATGCTATTCGGGACCATTTATTCGATTATTCGGTATACAACACTTGTACCTTGGAACATGAGAAAAGTCAGCAACAACATATGTTTTCCAGATTAATACAAAATATTGAAAATATTTATATTTTTTATTATTAAGAAGCTTCAATCATACTTTGCTTCAGAGTTCTGCTCAGATTTGTTACTTATTTTTTTCTAGCTTTGATTGACTAAAGCTTAGCTTAGGCATATATTGCTGAATATGTTTGGAATAGTCTTTAGCAGCTTTTCCACTTTTTCGGCTTGAATTCATTATTGCGACATATTTTTGAACCAATTTCATCTCCTTCTTTAGGTCCTTGTTAAGCTAAGGATAATAAATCCTTAAATGTAATACTTTTTTCACAAATTTACTTAATCAACATTTTCTAGTAAGGTATTTTCTAAGAAGTTAAAAAAATTAAAATTTGATTTTGCACATTTTTCGTAGACTTCCATCTGCAATACAAATACCGGATTTCAAGATTTCGATCTGCTGTTAAATCTGATATGTCTCTAGAAAATATTGCAATCAAGAAAGGTATTGAAAGTTAAAGGCAGTAGAAGTTATTATGAAAATTTTGTGCTATGTTTTATTTGAATGCACACTTTAAAAAAATTATTATTATTAATTATTATTTTTAAATTGTTTCAGTTTAAATTTAACATAATTTATTTTTTTTTGTTATTGATTTTACTTTCTCTGAATTTTTTATATAAACTAAGTTATTAAATGTAATTATTAAGACTAATTTTTGTGTATAATTTATTTGCTTCATTGCGAAATAAATTGCATTTAAAAATGTATTAATTATGTGGAAAGACCACGACAGTTTCAATGATAACAGCAATTTCAACAACTTGAATAATTATGATGAATTGTGCAAAATGAATTTTAAAAATTGTTTTTCTGCAACACTTTACAATAGATTGTTTATAAAGTATTTAAAAAACTGTATGAAGACCACGCAAATGATACTTATTGATGAGAAAAAAACAGGGAAAATATAAATAGAATTGGTCTTCAGTTACCTCGTATTGATTAAGACTTAAATTTTTTCCTAGAAATATACGAATTTTTAGAAAATTTTTAATCGGAACTAAAGATCAATTTTTAATTCTCCTGTTACGATTCAGTTACTTTTTTCTTACAGTTTTACATGAGTGCTTGAAATGTTGCCATTAAATTTTGATAATAAAATTCATTTTATAAAGTATTAATTATCTGGAAACAATAACTTTAATGACAACAGTCATTTGAACGTTTTCATCAGTATTTGATGACATGCAATTGCAAATAGTGCGAATATTTAATGTTATATATTTATTTAATTATTTTTTTACATTTATTGTAGTTTTGCTATTACTTAAAAAATTAATGAGGCCACATCAATTTAATAAAATCGATAATTACCATTGACATGAAATTATATTAGGCAAGTAAGTATTTGAAAGAGTCTCTTTTTCGCAAATGCAAAACTAATTTCTCAACTACACAGAAAAAATTATTACCTTATATTTTTTTAATTAACACTGTTGTTTTATTTTATATTAAAGTTTAATTAATATATTTAAGCAATTCATGTAAGTTCTTTTCACATTTAAATTTTTAATTCATTGAATCATCTACTTGATTGATTTAATAAATTTTTTAATTGGAAAAAATTTTCGGTTTTTCTTTCTTCTACCGTGATAAAATTATTTTGCTGAGAGGTGTAAATTTAATTTAATTTTTAATTAAATGAATTATTTTGATTAGTGATGACTTTTTTCTGTGTATTAAATACATATATATCTGTATTTTATTCATAAAATAATTAATCTATATTTTTTGATTCTACCATTATATACAAAATATATGTTTGTTTACGATTCATTAAATATAACATTACCTTACTGATTTTTAGCAATCCGGCTGATACAATTGTTATGCGGTCACTTAATTGTAGTGGTAATAATTGTTCGTTTTCTTCCTTAAACCATCTGAAAGTACAAAAAAAAAGTACAATTATAAAATTCAATAAGTGTTTTTGACACTTGTATTTATTACTTCAATTTAAGTGTGTGATATATTTGTCATGAGTAACTTAGTTTTAACATTAATTAATTGACTGACAATTTTCAGAATTTTATTTGTTGTATATTTTTTTTTTTTTTTTTTTTAGAAAGGACTAAATAAATTTTGTTATAAAATTTTATGCAAACTAAAAATTAAATACGCCGACAACAACCCAGCAAAAACTTTCTGGTTTTCAGTAATGACAACTACTTATTAAAGTAGTTTCTTGGTAATGAGGTGTCATTATTCTTTGCTTAATCTGTATTACATTAATAAGTACTCAATAGTATAATAGCGCAGTACTACTGCAATCACGTGTATGAGATGGCTAGAGCGCTGGATTAACAACCAGAAGGTTGTTGGTTCAACCCATTCTGAAGCTGTTATTTTTTTATAACAAAATGTCTAAAAAGATATTTTAAACTAAATGAATTTTTGTCGTTTAGGAAGCTATGTGCGAGATAGTGTAATGAGTAACACGTTAGTCATTAAAATCGGATGGTAAGTTTGTGTCCAAGTTCGAGTCTCACTGACGGCAAAATGTTTATGTTTTTTTTTAATTTTTGTTTTAGTTTAGGTACATATTTTTGAATACCCCTAGAGTCAAAAAATAACTACATGAATTTGTGGAGAACTCGAACAAAAATAAGTAGTTATTCAGACAAAAAATAAGTAGTTTATTTTTGTTTCCAATTATACCTGCTAGCTTACCAGGAAAGCAAAGTTTTTGCTGGGAAAGTAATGTTTTTCTGTTGAACAATATACATATATAATAATGGAGTTCCAAGCCCATAAATCACCCTTCATATAAAATGAAGTTTGTCATTTTATACGAAAGTCTTTAAATATACATTCAGAAATCAAATTGAAAAATATTTCTGTGTTTTATGAATATAAATAACTTTTGAGAATATATGTCTGCCCGTTTTGATGTCTGTCCGTCTGTACATCTGGGTATTGAAATTCAGCGAAATCCATTTAGGAATGAAGAAGTTAACGCATAATTACAACAATTCCCGATTCCTTTATATAGCCCGCATTGTTAAATTAAACAAAAACTTAGACAGCAACGGAAAACAAAGAACAATCTTATTTATTTTCTTTTTATTCCTTTTTTTTTCAAAACATTTTTCAATTTTGTTTACAAAATTCATATAAATTAAAAAAAATATATATATAGTTATGTTTTTTGTGATAAAATAAAAGAAACAAAAAATCCTAAGAGAATTTAAAATAAAATTTATTTTTCAATTCGTATGGAAATTTCCGGACATTTATAAACGATTTTCCAATACTCTTTGCCCAAATTTAATAATTCGTTTCTATTTCACAGCTTTCCACTAGAAAACTGCTTTTCTATTGGAAAGCTTTCGGATTGAATAGTCTAGAAGAAGTATTTTAGACTACAAATCGTTAAGCCTGAGTTCGTATCCCCGTGACTCTATAGATTTCTGTATTTCTGTATTTCCTAAACTGAAGATATCAAAATTTTCATTATTTAAAAAAATATAATAATAATAATTTGACAAGAATTTCTAGGAACGCTTTGATGTGTTTTTTATAAAAAGTATTATTTAGATTTGAGTTGTATTTTCAGCTAGTAAATTTCAATATATCGATGTGTTATACCGCTTGGGTTTGTGAATTAAAAATATTTCCTTGAAATTTATTAAATGAAAATTACATTTCTATTCGCCAGGATTCGAACCTATATGAATACTTTAAAACTCCTTAGCTATGAATTCTTAACACCTAAGCTACATATCATTTCGAAATTCTGAATTCAAAAAATAGTTTTGCTATAATTTGTGTAATAATAAATAAATTTTCAACATGTTAAATTTTAAATATATTCAACATATAGTATTGTAAATCAATTTTTATACAGTTCGTATCCTCGTAGAATCCATTTGAATTTTGTTTCAACATAGACACAGTTTTTATTAAAAAATAAGTTTGACAAGTAAATCTGAGTATGTGAGATATTTTTCTTAAAATATTTTCACTGTAATTGTGTTATAGGATTTAAATATATATAATAAGATGGCACATCATGTTTGATGGAATGGTTAGATCGCCAAAGTTAAAAATTCTTAAAAATTCTGAAAATTTAAAAAAGCTAATTCAAGTTTAAAATAAAAAATTCGAAGATATTTTTTTCGAAAAAAAAATGTTGGTAGAAAGCTGAAAATCAATTTACAATTTTGAGTATCTTTTCCTAATTCAGCACTTCAATACAGGTCGTTTGAGCGATCTTCATAAGTCATATACCCAAGCAGTTTTCGTGGACTCTTCCGACGTCATGGATAACGTCAGTTTATAAATGTTAAGTATATTTCCGAATTAAAGCAAAAATTAAAAAAAAAACTTCAAAAAATCTAAAACGACCACAAATCTTAAATTTTCTCATTTATCATATAGGTTATATTATAAATAAAATAAGTTGGAGTGCTTTATTCGGCTGTGTCGAATCTTCTAAAAATTTATGGACCGATTTGACTAATTTAAAAACCGAAGTTCCAAACAGATATTTATGATAGAGCTATACAAGAACGAAGTCGGTCAATAGCATAAATAGGAAATGGAAAAATCTTCATAACGCGTTTTGGCCCATAACTCGGTTAACTTTTTCACTTAGTGCACTTTTTCAACACAGGATTTCAGAAAAAATTTGCGAATTTTTTGAAATCCTTAGCTTTTATAGATGCTTCAAAAAGAAGAAAAAACCATCCATAGTTCATAAAAATAACAGAAATTTTTTAAAAATACTTGTAACCGAAAATCTAAAGAGTTTTGGCTGATATTTCGGAAACTGATGAACCAACTGAGTTTATTTCAAAAGAAAATTATAAAATTTTTGAGTGATAGAAATATCCATAAAATAAAATAATTTTAACCATCTTTCGTAAAAAACTTGGAACCATAGAACAAGTGAATCATCTAACTGGAGATATAAGTAAATGTTTTGATTTAAAGAAGTATTGTACAGCTATTTTTTATATGTCGGGCAAGCTTTCGGTAATGTATGACACAAAGGTTTAATATATAAAATTAAATGTTTACTACCACCATGTACTCACAAATTGATGGAGTCCTATTTATCTGACTGTTTATTTAGGTAAAGTATAAGGATTTTGTGACAGAAGAATTTGAAACAAAAGCAGGTGTTGCACAGGGAAGTGTTCTTGGACCCACCTTGTACTTATTCAATTCCAACGAAAACCTGCACATAGAATCTAGCCAACTTGAGATTTACCTCCGACGTATGGAGATATAGTTGAAAAGCTGGCGTATACGAGTAAATGAATTGAAAAGTATGTTACATGTTACATTCACCCTCAGAATAGGAAATTGTCCTTCTGTTACAATTAATGGCATAAGTATATCCCAGTCAGATCATGTTACATACCTCGGTATTCATTTAGATAGGCGACTAACTTGGCGTCGTCATATAGAAACCAAGAGATTTCATATGAAGTTAAAAGCTTTTAGCATTTACTGGTTAATAAATAGTTAATCAAAACAAAGCCTTGACAATAAAATTATCCTATATAAAACCGTTTTAAAAACAATTTGAACATATGACATCCAATTATGAGAATCAGCCAGTAATACGAGTATCGATATTATACAGAGGGCCAAATCAAAAATTCTTAAAACGATGGCACATAAGAAACGAGAATATCCATAGAAAATTAGAAGTTTCATTGGTAAGAGACGAGTTTAGAAAGCGCAGTGAAAAACACATTATAAGACTGCAGATTCTCCCCAATCCTTTCGAAAGACTAAAGTTCAATCATATTCAAGGCTTCGCAGAGCCGATTTTTCACCGTTACTAGGAGGACCACTTGGCCTAGCTATTCTCTCGTTAGAGATCAATTAGTCTTTAGTGTATAATTTCAAGCTTTAAATGCATATTGTGGGGCTTTAAAAAAAGGGCAGATTCGATATATAAATAAAACGTTAAGGAAATATTATTGATATTTTAGCATTTATAGCAGCTCATTTGGTTTGGACTTCAATGAATTCCTGATCAATATAAAGTATTTATAAACATCCATTACTACTATTTTTCTATAAAAATAAATGGATATTTATAAAATCTGATTTCATTTTAAGCTATTTTCAATCGCAAAATTTGGTATCTTCTGATCCGAATGTTTTAACGACACTTTGTATATAGATAGATGCTTAATATATTTTACCAAATATCGAAAAATTTAAACAAAATTATTAAGTTTTAAAATTTTATGAAGATTTTATCGTATCGTGTAAAATTTTCTTTATGATTTATGCGCCTTTATTTGCATCCATGCTTTATATGTTTTTAATGTATTAATAAGCATAAGGAAATTTTATTATAATTTTATAGCCAAGATGCCTGAATGAATCTTAAATTATATTACTAATATTACAGTAAGTTAAATATTAACAACTTCCTCTTCTCCTCTTATAATACTTGTTAAACAAAAACTCGTTATACTGAAAACAAATTGATTTTCTTACTTGCATTAAAATTATTATAACAAAATATTATTAAAGTGTAATATTAAATTTATGTATTGAAAAGAAATCACGCTTTTTCAAAATATGAAATGAACTAGAGCATAAAGGTATACACGTACAACAGGGATGGTTAGTTGGGATTATATGATGAAGAATATGTTTAATATTTAATTGGAATAACTATAATATCGAAAAGGTTTTTTATTATTTTTTATACGCTATTTTTTTTAATGAATTAAATATTCTAAAGCAAAATGATGATTAACAATTTTGAGTTTATTTTTATTTTTTGGAATATAATTTTATTAATATTGTACTAAAAAGTGTTTCAAGTAATGAACTTTCCATCTCAGATATCCTAAAAGGCATTCATATATATATACGCACATATACACCCGCATTAAAAACAACTTGAATAAATCACGTTCAGCATCAAGTGGAAGAATAAGTCATGTGGAATTTTGGCAAAAGAAAATGCATAGAATACATTTTGCATAGAGAAAGTAAAAGCAAAATAAAATATAAAAATATTGAAGATGAATAATAGATATAAATTAGAGATTAGGCAAACGATTATGTTCATACGCTCATAAGTAACATTTAATACAAACATTAAATATTACTCATAATTTTAATATAATTGTAAAGAAATGCAGCTTAAGGAAAACTATTTTAGGGAAAAAACTTTGGACAAACACTGATCATTACTTATAACTGAAAATTATAAATTAATTTTATTGAAATGTAATATGTATAATTTTGATTTTCTTTCACATATATATATATATATATATATATATATACCCTTACCGAAAGTCTTTATATATGTGACATATATGTAGTCTCGAAAATCTTGGTATTGAAACTCAGCGTTTAGGAATGGCGGAGTTATAAAATACTTTCTAGAACAGCCTCAAAAACTTTTCCAATTTCCTTTATTTTTCTATTGAAAAGTTGAGGAACTGAATAGTTTAGAGGAAGTATTCCGGACTACAGACCATTAAGCCTGAGTTCGTATCCTCGGGACTCCTAATTTTTTTAAAAAATGTATAAAAATATTCATTATTAAAAAAATAATAATTTGACAATAATTTCTAGGCACGTTTTGATATACTTTTTATAAAAAAGTATTATTTAGATCTTTGTTGCATTTTAAGTTTTTTATATATTTCAACATGTCGATATTGGGTTTGTGACTGAAAGACTTTAGGTTCTGAGTTCGTTCCTTGGATAAGACTTCGAAAGATTGTTTTTAAAATTTATCTTTAAATAAAAATTAAAATTTTGAAATATTATATTAAGGAAGTGTCAAATATATTTTTGATTAATTAAAAATGTTTCTTTGGAATTTATTAAATAAAAATTGCATTTCTTGTCGGAAATTTTTATTCTAAAAAATAACAGTCATCTTGTATAACAATAGGGTAAGTAAGAGTGAATCAGTTACTTTTGTTTATATCAATAGTATTGAGTTTGAATATTGTTAACTCAATACTATACTAAAAACTGAGCGACTACCATAGTAATAAATTCTTTTTCGATTGGAAAACTTTTCACAAGTTACAGAAGCCAGTAACAGGATTCGAACCCATACAAATATTTTAAAATTCTTGTCCCATAGGCTACATGGTGTTTTGAAATTCTGAATAAAAAAAAGAAATAGTTTTACTTTAATTTATGTAAAGAATTGTTAGATTTTGAATATATTCAACATATAGTGCTGTAAATTAATGTTTATACTGTTTACATTTACGAGTACACGCAGGGAAAAATTATAGCTGTAGTGACCATGAACTAAGAGCAACTTATTATGATTGGAATATAGAATTACAGCTAAAAATAGATGTAATTATAAATAATAATTACTATGATTCCATTTTATCATATTATGACCGATTTTGTGAATCATTTTTCTATGTTATAGTTCGAGTTTTTCATATTATTATACCACCTTACTACATTATTATCCCAAACTATCAGATTATGATTTCATTTTATTATGTTATTTCTTCTTATCATATTATCCCATCTTATTGTATTATTATTCCGTTTCATCTTATTATTATCATTATTATTATTATTATTATTATTATTATTATTATTATTATTGTTATTCCATTGTTATTCCCTTTTATCGTATAGTAACCCATTTAATCATATTACTATGCAATCTTATCATATTTTGATGCCATTTTATCATATTATTATTCGGTCTTAGCAGATATTAAAATTCAAAATTATTTTTATAAATTGTTTATTTATCATACAAAAATTATAATCATATTATTTGTTCACTAATTAATTTTATTTGTACCATCATATGTTGTGCTAGATATTTTTTATTAACTAAATCCTTTAATAGTATTTAATCAATATATTATGTTGCTTGAAGCACACCAAATTTAATAAAACCTTGTCTACTTATATTAATTTATGTATGAACTAAATGAGAATTGTAATGAAGATGGAAGACAAACATTATGACTCAAGTTTTTCATATTAGTATACCATCCTACTACATTATTATCGCATTCTATCAGATTACGATTTCATTTTATAATATTATTAATTAAAATATATTAATTAAAAATAAATTTTATAAATTGATTATTGAATCATATATTTTACCACCATATATTGGGCAAGACAAGATAAAATATTTTTTATTAACTAAATCCTTTATTAGTAGTTAATCAATATCTTATATTGCTTTAATCACACCAAATATTACAAAAGTTTATCTACTTATATTAATTCATGTATAAACTAAAAAAAAAAAACAAAATGTGATTGAGGAATACGGAAAAAGATTGACAATATTTAATGGTGGTAGAAATAATAATATTTTGTTTTTTGTTAATAAAATGTTATTTCTGGTAAAAATATTCAAAAACATAACATTTTTGTAGTCAACTATATTAAAATTTTCCTTGAATATAAACATTGAATGATAAAAACGAAACAAAAACATTGTTATCATGAACACAGTACTATTAAAGTTAATGGAAACTTACAACGAAAACATAATATTATTGTAGTGACAATACTCTCTACATGTATGAGGAGTATATGTAATTGTTGTATAATAATTGTTTTTTCTATGAGTATAGATAATCTAATGGAAGTGTTCTAGATTACAAATTTTCAAGCCATATTTTGTATCCTCGTAGAATCCATTTGAATTTTGTTTTAATATGGGTACATTTTTTGTAAAAGTTTGACAAGTAAATCTGAATATGAATATGTAAGATATATATTTTTTTTTAATTACCGTGGAGCCTCAAAATTAAAAATATTGAAAATTTTAAAATACCTAATTTAAATTTAAAATCTCTAATTCTTAGGTATCTTTTCTGAAAAAAATTATTGGTGATAATTGTTGAAAAGGAATTTACAATTTTACATATCTGTTCTTTACGAAGTTCTTCAACACAGATGGCCTGATTAACTAACTAACATAGATGTGAAACTACGTTATCAAAAACCTAAGTCGGTTGTCAAAAAAAAAAAAAAAAAAAAAAAATACTAAGTCTAAGAATGTGTTAGGAAAAAGTTGCATTGAAAACGAAAACAATTGTAGTACGTGTGCTTTTTTAAGTAATTTTTTCAATTAAGATTTTTTTAAGACCCATATCTATGTTAATAATCTATGGTCTGAGTTTTCGGTGTCTCTTTGTGTTATAAATTTCCGATGTCATGGTTGGCACCAGTTTACAAATATTAAATATATTTCTAGATTAAAACAAAAATGTTGATAAGAGATAATTCGAATATGTGTATATGTCTATACATATATATATTTTGTGAAGGGTATAAAAGATTCGGACCAGCCGAATATAAAACTTCCACCTATTTATTTTATACAGTGGAAAATAATTTAACAAAGTATTTTAGTTAAAATAAATAAGAGCATTCTAAATTTTTCATTTTTTCAATTTATATAATTTTGTAGTTATTCAAATTTTAAGTTGCTATTACAAAAAACCTGAAAGAGCTTAAATATAATGACAATTTTGTGTGCGTATGTGTTTTTTTTTTGCAATTTCAAGGAAAAATGTAAAAGTAAAAAACGGAGGAATCACTTGATGAATAAGTCATGTCATATTGAAACTAAAATTTTAAATATTAGAGCAAATTTGTATAAATATACTGGAAAATACAAATATAAATTTTATGCATTCATAAGTAAGTTATATACTCGTATGTAAATGCAAACCGACACTGTCAAACATACACTGATGTTTGCAAAAATGTGTTCAAGTAGGATAATTGTTAAGGATTTGAAAAATAATTTTATTAATATGAACAGCATATTGTAACTAAAGCATATATTGAGATGAATAAAAGAAATAAATAATTTAAAATTTCATATTTTCAAATTTCTAATTTGACCCTCGTTAGTTAGTTCTTTACCATTTACCATACATTCATATGTACATGTACCCTCATGACCATAAGAGAGTAAAAAGCGGAAAAAACTACAACAAAAGCATATCCTGAAAATTGTATAAACTTTTTGCTGCTCTTGTTTTTGTTGTTTTTCCATTTATATTTTATTTTTAATGTTTTTTGCATAACGTAAGTGAAGGACGATGAATTGAGCTGAGATGAGTTGAGTTGACTAGAACAAAACTCAAGAGACAACAATGGCAAATTACATCCGTCTATCTCGAAAGAATATTCTATGTATTTTTTTTTTTCTTTTCATACTACGATAAACACGAAAAGTCGTTTTGAAAAAAAGAAAAAGAAAGAAAAAATCTCTAAAAATAAGTGTAACATTTACAAGCACACAATTCAGTTTAAGCTAAAAAAATGAAAAGATCCACATGATGAAATTGTTTTTCTAACGATATGAGAAAATAGAAAAAAATAAAAGACGTGGGTGGGGGAAAAATGAGAAAATAATAGAAAAAATTATCAAAGGTTGCTGGAAAGCAAGAAAATGCTTAGTGACCATAACTTTCGTTATCTTTTCTGTGTTAGTATGTGTGTTTAATTTTAGTTTACATATTTTCTTTTGGAAGTACCGTGCATAGTTAGCTAGAAAACGTGTAACACCTTGTCAAAGAAACAAAAGTAATTGAAAATAAGGTTCTTGAAACAGCAGAGAAGGATTTTTTTGGAGGATTGTTAATTTAAACAGGAATGTATTTAATTGAATTATTACTTCTTTAACTAAGGAGAATCAAAAGGCAACAACTATTTAAGAAAGTATATTTGATAAAAATACCTTTTAAATAAATAAAAGTACTTTTTTAAAAAAATAAAAGTGCCTTTTAAATAAACAAAGGTACATTTTAAATAAAAAATAGAACCTTTTAAATAAACAAAAGTGTCTTTTAAATAAATAAAAGTACATTTCAATTAAATAAAATTACCTTTTAAATGAATAAAAAAGATATCTTTCGAATAAATAAATAAATACTTTTTTTAAAGTACTATTAAAAAAATTATTTTTTGAAAAAAGTACTATAACTATATGGGAAAAGTACCAGTTTAAAGAATTACCATTTCAAAAAAAAAAAAAAAAATGTTTTTTGAAAAAGTACTCTTTTAAAAATGTACTATTTAAAAATATACTATTTAAAAAAGGTACCATTTGAAAAAAGTATTACTTAAAAAAATTCTATTTGAAAAGAAAAATACTATTTGAGAAAAGTATATCATTTGAAAAATTATTATTTGGTATCATTTGCAAAAGTACTAATTAAAAAATATCGTTTGAAATAAGTACTAATTGAAAAAACAATTTTTTGGTAAAAGAACCATTTGACATTTAGAAAAAATTAAATTTAAAAACAATATACATATACACAATGTATCCATATTTCTCTGTAAATAATAAAATCATAAGATTTCTACTTTTTAATATGTACTATTCTAAGTAATTTACCATTTACAGTAAGTACTATTTGAAAAAAGTATCATTTGAATGAAGTACTATTTGAAAAGTATCATTTTAAATAAATAACATATGAAAAATGTATTACTATTTGAAAAATTGGTAAAAGGTGTTATTTAAAAAAGATACTATTTTAGAAAATATACTACTTCAAATAAATAAAAATATACAATTTGAAATAAATAATTACTATTTGGAAAAGTATTATTTGAAAAAAGTACTATTTGAAAAATATTATTTCTCGTCACTATTTCAGAATAATACCATTTGAAAAATGTACTATTTGAAAAAAAAATACTTTTTTTGAAAAAATATCATTTGAAAAAAGTACGATTTGGAAAAAAGTACTATATGTGAAAATGTAGTATTCGAAAAAATACTATTTTGAAAATAAAAATAAGAATTGATAACAATTAAATTTGAAAATTATTTAAATTACCTTTTGAAAAAGTAAGGGAGGTAGATTGGTGTAAAAGAAAGAGCAGATTCTCACGACCCATGCCAATGCCATAACGCTCTAGACACTTTGCAGTCCTTTCTATTCCTCCAATCATGATTCGTTCTTCTTAAAGTCCATTCTTTTATGGCCATGAAATATGACCCAATTGGAATCCTAACCGTAGAGTTTCTACATGCGTAGTAAACATTAAGCCCCATTCTGGCCCTTTCCTGAGTATTTCTCCTCCAAGACAATTTGCTGTCCAAGTGAACATCCAGGTATTTGGACTAAAATAGTAGACTAAAAGGCTTAACCTTATATCTCCTGGTAAACAGAAAAAGTTCAGTCTTTTCAGGGTTGACCCCCAATCCATTACTGATGGCCCAAACGGAAAGTTCTCGCGGACCTGTTTGCATAATCTTACTGATCATGGGTAGAAATTTACCCGAGATCAACATTATCACGTCGTCAACGTAGGCTACGATCTTCCTTACCATGACATCAAACTGACATTCACTGCCAAGAGCCACAATAAAAGAGAAAAGTACCCTTTGGAAATGTGCCATTTGATGAAGGTACGATTTAAAAAAATTCCTTTCGAAAAATTACCATTTAAGATTAAGGGTTTCGAATAAATCTATTTCTACCTTTTCCCATATGAATACCTTTCACCGCTGTAACTCATCGGCATAATGTTTTCCCTGTTTATTTTGCAATGTTTTTGTTTTTTGTTTTATTTTTTTTTCTCTCATTTCCACTATACTTTATGCTTTGTCTCTGGCTAATTGTAACGGTAATTTCATTTTAGACACTCGTTAATTGTTTACACAAACATGAACTCAAACATTTACATTGAGATTCACTTTAGGAACAAAATGAAAAAACAACATCCAGCAAACAAAGTGTACGGAAAATAAAACAAAAAAATTAAAAAAGCCAAACCTCCAAACCAAACTAAAGCGAACGTAAAGCAAAATGCTGCCGAATTGAACTAAAAAACAACAAGCCTGGCCAGCAAAGCAAAACTGACTGTTGACTGGCCTTGGCTGTCATTTACTGATAAATTAGGTCGTTCTAATAAAATTATTTAACTTTATACTGATACAAATTAGAATACCCACTTCTCGTTTATATAAACTCTTGCACTTGTATGCTGTGGCAACAACATATGAGTTAGGTGGATTGGGGGATACATAAGTGTAAAATGTAGCACATTAATGTTAAGTACTTCATGGATGAATTAAAAACAGAAAAATATGAAAACATAAAAAACAACAACAACAAAAAAATTGTAATAAAAACAAATTTTAACTAGATTTTGCATAAAGTTCAATTGGTATGGGAAAATGGGAATAAATAAATGAAGAAGAATTTAAGAGGTTTAAAACAAAACACATATTTATGGTAAGTATATTATTTGTATTAGGTGTGGTTTAAAGGATATGCAGTTATGGAATAGAATTTAAATATTAGATAAAAAGAAAAAAAAAACAGCCAATATAAATATATTTTACTATTAAAAATCTTGAACGTTCTATTTGAGCATTGAAGAAAGTACTATTCCGAAAAATATTAGGTGTAATTGGAAACAAAATTATTTTTGTTCGACTTGTCCACAAATTCATGTAGTTATTTTTTGACTCTAGGGGTACTCAAAAATATGTACCTAAACGAAAACAAAAATAAAAAAAAAAAACAAAAAAATTTTGCCGTCAGTGAGACTCGAACTTGGACACACACAAACCATACGTTTTTACTGGCTAACGTCTTACTCAGTACACCATCTCGCACATAGCATGACAAGCGAAAAAAACTCTATTTAATTTAAAATATCTTTTTAGACATTTTGTTATAAAGAACTAACAGCTTCAGAATGGGGTTGAACCAACAACCTTCTGGTTGTTAATCCGGCGCTCTAACCAAATCATTCACGTGATTGCAGTATTACTGCGCTATTACACTATTGAGTACTTATTAATGTAATACAGAGTAGGCAAATAATAATGACGCCTCATTACCAAGAAACTACTTTAATAAGTAGTTGTTATTACCGAAAACCAAAAAGTTTTTGCTGGGAAGAAAATAAATAAAATAAAATTACAAAAGTTTTTGTTTATTTGAAAAAGTACTATTTAAAAATTTGGGTTTACTTGTTTACATGTTTATTCACAAATAAATGTGCAAGATTTTTCAAACTAGAAATGCAACTCGAACTCTTTATTAGAAGAAATAGAAATTAGAAGAAGAATAAAACAAGCTCCATAGGCAGTTAGATTCTACTTTATCATTTCTTTTTTATAAAATTGAAACGCTTTTGATAGTACAAGTTCAAAAATTCAGGAAAACTTTTGCAACTATTTAGATGAAGACAAATAGTAATGTAATTTGGAGTTCGTTTCTGAAGACTAATTTTAGTCTTCCAGTTCTCGAATGTTGTCAGCGTCAATGAACTCAATTGTTTTTATTATATTTATAGCTGTTATGTACCTAGGAAAATTAGCAAATATTCAGTGATGAGTTTTACTAACTGAACTGAATGACTTTATTAAAATAATAACCAAAGTTGATCATGGTTGCAGTAACTGAAATAGTTTAATACTCTAAAAAACGTCAATTTAAATGAAACGTAAAATTCTTTACTGTTAACGATTCTCAAAAGTAGGTTAACACATATTTCTATAATGAAATTATTGTTTTATTAGTTTGATGAATTCACTGTTCGATGCATTTGTGGTTGGAAATAAAATGTCTCTTTTTTACCATTTGTTAGCTTCTATATTAATAATAATATTCTTTCAACTGAATTTTATTTATTATTAACTCAATTTTCTCGACCACTCTCCAATTCCGATTTATTACTTTTTTGTTGATAATTCGAAAATCGCAACCAATTTTAAGAGGTGGTGTGAAGAATCGTTTTTACAAAACTCAAAAACATTTTTGATCGCTGAAGTCCAAAGCTGTACATACCTGTTTAATTAGTACCTAATTTCATTTGGAAAATTAGTACACATTTCAAAATTTTGTATTAATTGACAAATTTCTAAAAATGACTTAACTAACGCTTTTGTTTTGAAAAGAAGTACATTTTGGATAAATGGTAGGTTTTGCGAATATTAGACAATTTTGTACCCTTCACATAAAACGAAAGTCCTTAAATATATATCCAGTACCTCAATTTGAAAAATATTTGTGATTGTTGTGATTAAAATTAACTTTTGAAAATACATATCAGTCTTTCCGTCTGGATGTCTGTCACGCTGTATGTTGAAATGGATTCTTTGAAGCCCATGGACCAATAAATACATTTCTCTTTCGACATATATATTTCTCATAGTCTGGAAAATCTTGGTATTGAACTTCAGCGAAATTCATTTAGGAATGGCGGAGTTATAAACGATTTTCTAGAAGAGCCTCAAAAATTTTTTCCATTATTTTTGCCTAAATTAAATAATATTTTTTATTTTACATACAATAATATATAAATGTTTTTCTATTCGAAGGTTGTGAGATAGAATAGTCTAAAGGAAGTGTTCTAGACTGCAATCGTTAAGCCAGAGTTCGTGTCCCCAGGACTGCTTGTTTTTATTTAAAAATATAAGCATTCACATTATTAAATATATATATATATATATATATATATATATATATATATATATATATTCTAGGCCCGTTTTGATGTGTTTTTTATAGAAAAGTATTATTTAGTTTTGAGTTTCATTTTAAGTTTTTTTATATAAGCAATAAAGGTAGTAAATTTCAACATATCGATGTAGTATAGCGCTTAGGTTTGTGAATGAAAGGCTTTAGGTCCTGACCAGGATTTCGAAAAATAGTTTTATAATTTATCTTCAAACAAAAACTAATTTTCGAATATGAGATTAATGAACTGTCAAATATATTTTTAATTAATTATCAATCCCGACAATATGATACCCCATACCATTGTGTATGTCCATTAAAATTCGTGGAGGGGTCTTATATTAGAGATGTAGACAATTGAGGATCGATACTTTTACTAAGTATAAAATAAAACATTTACATGAATTTATGCACTTTGGGGACTCCTGAAAGTGGGTTTATATGGAAGCTATGGTAAATTATGGAGCGATCATCATAAAATTTGTCACCGTGATTTCTACTTACATAAAACTTATTTGTATCGAATATAAACTTGATACTAAAATGTGTATGTAATTTTTGCCCATTAAAGTTATTTTCGGAAGAGGGCTTTATATGGGAGCTATAGGAGGGGGGTCAATTATGGACCGATCTTCATGACATTTGGCACACAGATTAATACTAAATGTCACTCGAAACCCAAGGATCATAGACCTATCAGCCTGTCGTCTTTCCTTTTGAAGGCATTATAAAGACTGATAGATCTATATTTGATATCATCTATTGACACCGACAGCATGAGTAGTGCTCAACATGTTACCTGAAGGGTAAATCTGTTGAGAGTGCGCTTCATGAGGTGGTGAGCTATTTAGAACAAGGACTTCGGTACAGGGAATTTACCATGGCCGCGTTCTTGGATATTGAGGGAGCGTTCAATAATATCAAGATTGACGCTATTAAGCAGGCGTTGGTGGATCTTAAAGTACATGACTTCTTGATCGAATTGATAGTCCTCATGTTGAACAGCAGGATCATCAACTCGAGTTTATGTTTAAGGAAACTGGTGACTAAGGGGACACCGTAGGTGGGAATGATCTCACCCCTGTTGTGGCTATTGGCTGTCGACGTGATTTGATCAATTCGATCAATTTGACAGCAGGGGCGAAAGATTGTGGCACATGCTGATGATGTGATGTCATGCTGGTAAGAGGGAAACTTCTCCCCCTCTTGAGCATCTGATAGAGGGTTGGGAGTGAATGCTGAAAAGACAGAATTAGCTCCGTTTACTAGAAGGTACAAGATAGAGAATTTCAGATTACCGGTACTGTGTAGAACGAAAATGGAACTTTCCGACTCAGCGAAATATCTTGGAGTATTCCTCGATGGTAAGCTGACTTGGAAGAGGAATATTCAGGAGAGACGTGGCCTTAATGCCTACTACTACTGTAGAAACTCCATAGGTAAGAACTGGAGACTCAAACCGAGGGTTGTGAATTGGATCTACGCCTCGGTGATGAGACCAATTCTTACATATGGTTTTTCCGTTTGATGGCATACATTGGAACGTAAGAGTAATAGGAACCTTTTGTCGAAGGGGCAGAAGTGTGCTTCAATTGGTATTATAGTTGCAATGAGAAGTACAAAATAGGCGGCTTTGGACGTCATACTTCATCTCTTACCCATTGAGGAGTTTGTGAGGGGTATGGCGGCAAGGAGTCTGCTGAGACTTAAGGAATTAGGATTATTAGGTTCATCAAGAACAGGTCACTCCCGGGTCGTATACAGGGTCAGTTACGGTGAGGTTAATCTAGGCTCAGGCTGAGATTCTCGGCATCTTAAAGGCCAAGGAATTGATCAGACAAAACGTTGCGAGGGGTTCTGAGGTTACTCTCTATATGGACAGTCAGGCGACTGTGAAGGGGCACAACTGGTGAAATCCAGACTAGTTGCCGACTGTAATAATTTACTGAGAGAGCTGATGGAACGCTACGTGATGAGACTCTGCTGGGTACCTGGTCATTGCAATATATCTGGTAATGAATTAGCCGATGAATTGGCAAGGCAAGGCGCAGCGAAGGATGTCTCGGAGAAGGAGACCACCGTGACACCCGCGCTGGGTTTCTTCTTTGGGAAGATCAACGAGTGGATCTTGTTCAGAACCAATTCGGCTTGGGAGTGTAGAGTGTACTGTAAGATGTCGAGGGCATTTTCAAGTTGATATAGACATTTTTTTAATTTTCAATGAAAACTGAATCACTTTTCTAGATAAATCTACGTTGTTGACTACACAATAGCCGATGCACAAATCAAATAACACATTGTTGCAAGTAGTACACAAGAGAATATGTAAATAACACAAAATGCTTCTGTCGCGACCCTGCGTGAAATATCAAAAACTCATACACAGAGCTTTGACAGTAAATAAAAAATATTACTTACTATACATTATTGATGTTAACTTGAAATTTTCTGTTTTTTGACTTATGACGTTTTTTCAGCAAATGAGCGATTTTTAATATATATATTTAAAATTCAACAATGGTAAAAGATTATATTTTTTGTGTTTACACAAATTATAGTAGAACTACTTTTTTTAATTTAGAATATAAAAATGCCATGTGACCTAGTGGGAAAGAATTCAAAACTAGGTGTTTTAAAATATATGTATTTGCTGGAATCCTGGCTAATATAAATGTAATTTTTATTTAATAAATTTCAAAAAAACATTTTTATTTTAAAATTTGAAAATTCAAAATTTTTTTTGCTTGAAGATAAATTATAAAACAATTTTTCGAAGTATCGGTTCGAACTCAGGACCTAAAGTCTTTCAGTCACAAACCTAAGCGATATACTACATTGATATGCTGAAATATCCTACCTTTCTTGCTTATTAAAAAACTTAAGACGCAACTCAAATCTGAATAATACTTTTTTTATAAAAACACATCAAAACCTGCCTAGAAGTTCTTGTCAAATTAATTGTGTTTTTTTAATAATGAATATATTTCTGCTTTTTTTTTGGAAAAAAAGAAATTTATAAGGAGCTGCGAGGATACTAACTCAGGCCTAATGGTTTGTAGAATGGAACTCTTCTTCTAGACTATTCAATCTCAAAAATTGTTTATAACTCCGCCATTCCTAAATAGATTTCACAGAATTTCAATACCAAAATTTTCGAGACTATAGGCCACATATATGTTGAAAGAGAAGTGTATTTATTGGACTATGCTTCAAAAACTCCATTTAAATATACAAACGAAATGACGTCCAGAAGGACGGAGAGATATATATTTTCAAAAGTTATTTTTAATCGTAATAGTCACGAATATTTTTTCAATTTGAGGCATTGGATATATATTGAAGTATTAAATGACAAATTTATATATGCCTTTATTTTATGTGAAGGGTATAAAAACAACATTAAAACTTATCTTAAAACAACGACTACGTATTCTCATAGTTAATTTATAAAACTCTATTAAATATTCTGGCCATACTTAAAAGCTTGCAAAATGTTACCGTTATTTCAGGGTTACGAAAGGAAGAAGAACTCACAGTTAAATTTAAATGGAGTGTCACATAACAAGGGTAAAATAAAAAAAATACTCAGAAGAAAACAAAGAAAGTTTAAAAAAAAGTGAAAAAGACAAAATGGAAAATGTGTTACCTTCATGTTTTTTTCTCATTTACAATTTTACTCACCTGTATGTAGGCACTGGATGACCTTGAGCAATACATGGCAACGTTGTCTGACCATTAAGCACAACATGACGCATTGAATGTTTTTCAACATTTATACGCGGCTGTACCATTCCCTTTGGTTCGGTGACAATAATGCGGCCAGGATATGTGGATGCCTGTACTTCACCTACAATTTAAGGGGTGAGAAAAAAAGTGAGTTTGAGGGGAGAGTAAAGAATTATAAATATGGGTATTTTAAGGGTTTTATGTAAAAAATGTTAAAGTTTGAAAATTCTCGTAAAACTGATTCTCTTTTTTCAGGATGAATGTTGTGGTTATGATAACTTTTTGTTGTTGTGAAAGTTTGCAGTTTAAAATGGTTTGAGACCATTAGAAAATATTAGAAAAATAAATAACGGATTTTAAAAGTGTCTCTTGAATTGAGAGCATTAAAAATGTTACACTTTGCGTAGGAAGCTTTCAAAAATGTGGTAAAAGATTTTATGCATATTTTTTACATTTAACATAAAATTGCTTATAAATATTTAAAGAATGTTTAGTTTATATTTAAATTGATGACAGAGTTTAAGTAAAAAAGATATACAGCAATATCAAAAGTTGATTTGTTTATCAAAAATCGTTTAAATTTCAAAAAAAATTTATCAGTTTGGTTTAAACTCATGTTTCGTTAGATCAAACACTTTAACAAACTCAATAAACTCAATAGCAACATTCATTTAGTTAAATAAACTATTTAAATTTAAATTTTCAACAATATTGAAGAAAGCAAATAAAAAACTAAATAAAGAGGGGGAATATAGTAAAGGACCCTTAAAAATTCCCTGCAGCCATTGATTGATGATGTGAAAGTTTTTCACACTGAACTGACTGATAGATGGTTTAACAAGACAGACAGACAGATGGATGGATGGACAGACATACAAACAGCATGGTAAAACTAGTCAAACTACTAAAAAATAGTTGAAAAAGGAAAAAAGGATAAAATAAAACTACTACATACACAAATGTTTGCACAAATTGAAAACTTATATTTTTTTACTAGTTTTTATATTTGTTGTTGTTTTAAGAAAATAAAAAATTAATTTATTTCCTTTTAAACATTTTATCCCTGAATTCGTACTCACAAATACACACACTCAAATAAACATGAACTCAAACCATTTGTAGAACATTTATAGCAGTATGTGTGTGTGTATATATTAAGAACATCCTTTTTCTTCATTTTAAATAAAAAAAACTTGACTTTTTCTAGGAACTAGAAAATCCACATGTTTACATGGCTTATTTCTTTGGCATCACGAAGACAGTTACAAAGGTTACTTTAAAATTTTATACAGAATATTCTCAAAAAAATTTTTGAAACACATTTGTCTAACTGAACTCGTATAATAGGGATTTTTTCTCGGTTGGAGAGGCAGAAACGTTTTTGAAGAGTTATAAATTTGTTTAAGAAGAAATATTGTCGAATAAACTTAATTTATCCATTTATCTAGTCTTTAGTTTATTTTAAATGTTATACTTGCTATTGTAGCGAATACAAATTTCATTTTTGTTAAATTACCAGTGCGTCAATTGCAGTCAAGCTACATCAATTATGCATATTATTCAATAAAACGTATATGCTATGACAGAGTCATGTACTTAAACATCTCTTTTTATAGATTTATATTTTTATTGTTTTCTGGTATACTTAAAGGGGTTTTTATTATAAAAGACGTATTTACGATTTTATAAAAATACATAGCGATAATTTAGTTCAGCAGGATTTAATACTTCTTTACTATATTTCACTTTAATAAAAATCATTTGTGTTTAGTTTCTGCCTAAGTTCATGAACAAGACTATTCAAAAAGCATCTGTATGAGTACCATTTTGGATGATGTAATGATATATGATACGAATTTTATTTAGTAAAAATATTCAAAAGGTACCAGTAGAGGAAAAAAGTACTTTAAATTCCCTTTTATAATTTTACATTTTAATCAGAATCGTTTATGCTTAATTTTATGTTTAAAAATTGTTATCTTTGTCCCTATTAGTACTTTTTTATTTTAAATTAGTATTTGCTTCAAAAAGTGGTCCTTTTCATAAACTGGTACTTTTTTGGAAATTGATAGGTTTTTTGGAAATAGAAAAATTTTTGGAAACTATTATTTTTTACGAAAGTTATTTTTTTACTGGTCGTTTTTTAAATTGGCTCTTAACAATTTTTTTGGTAATTTATCGAAAGTACTATTTTGTACTCTGTAATGATTTTTCACTTTAACAAGAGTCATTTGCTACTAATTTCATGAATAGAAGATTATGTAGTGAAAAGTACTTGTAGTACTAGATTTTACCCTTTAATTAAGGTCATTTATGATTACTTTTATATTTCTTATTAGTTATAAAAATTATTAATTTTTACAAAATAATACTTTCTAAAAGAAATTTGAACACTTTTAATATTTGGTACTATTTTTAATTATAATCTTTTGGAAAAAATGTACTTAAAAATTACATTTTGGAATATTAGAATTTTAAATATTTTTTTTTTAATTTTTACAACATCTTGAGCCTTTATGCAAATCATTGCCTTTTTATGATAAATTGGTACTTGTTTGATTTTATACTTTTTTGAAAATTGTTTTTTTTTTGTGACAAGTCGGTACTTTTTGATTTTGAATTTTTATTTTAGTGAAAATTGATACTATTTAAATATTGGTACTTTTTGAAAATTGATATTTTTTAAGATTTGTACTTTTAAATGAAATTTTGAAAATACTTTTAAAATTTTGTATACTTTCATGATGTTCTAAACATGTACTTTTTCAAATTTAAAATTTTTTCCTTTTTTGAAAATTATTATCTTTTTATCAATTATCATTATTTGGAATTTGGTACTTTTTTACGAAATTTTATTTCTTTTTTATTTTTTAGAATTAGTTGAGTAAATTGGTGGTCCTTTTTTCAGGTTAGTATTTTTTGAACCTTGTCATTCTTCAGAAATTGTAACCTTTTGATAATGATAATTATTTTATTTGGTGCAATTTTGGTACTTTTTATGAAAATGGGTTAATTTTTTAATCTTTTTGAAAATGAATACCTTTATTTATGTATTTTTTGAAATTGGTACATTTTCTAAATTAATTTTTTTTACTTTGATTGGCAACGTTGGAAAAACTTCCACCATATTTTTTCGGAATACCAGACCTTTTTGGAATTAAGCATATTATTTATGAAATTTTGTACTTTTTCAAATAAATTATTTCTTCTTGAAAATTTTATATTTTTGAAAATTTTTATTTTTTTTTTAAGAAATATAGATTTTCTTTTGATTTACAAATGTGTACCCTTTTTTGAAAATTGGTCCTTTTATTTTTTTCTTTTAATTTGTATTTTTTTTTTCTTATAATTTGCAGAAAAGTTTCAATTTAAAATTTTAACATTTCTGAAATTTTTTTTGTTTTGTTTTTATTTATTACTTTTTTTTTAATGTGTACTTTTTTACTGAAAATTAGTACTTTTTAATCGAAAGTTGTTATGTTTTCTTTTTTCTTTAATTTCCAGAAAAGGACAAATTTTTAAATTTTATTCCAATTTTGTTTTAAATATGAACTTTATAATAAAATTATTCTCTCAAAAACTAAAAACTTGTGTATATTGTTTCCCACAGATGAATAAATAAATAGTTATGTGAGAGAAAAAACCCAATTTAATTGTCAAAAATCTAATTCATGTAACAACAAAGTATATGTAATCACATACATTTTGTTTTTGTGTTGTAAAAAAAAGAGTAATTTTTATTTTTTTTTTTAAATTTAGTTTGAAATGTCTCTCACATAATCTTCTAGTTATATTTCCATAACCTGAAAAATAACAATTTTCATAGAAAAACTTGAATCATAAAAAAATAATCTTTTTTAAATGTACTAATTTTAAAAATACTTTAAAAACGAACAAATATTTTTTAATTTTCAAAACAAAAAAAAAAAAAAATTGCAAAAAGGAAGCAAACTTTTAGAAAAAGTACTACTTTTCTCAAAAGATACTGATTTTAAAAATACTAATTTTAATGCAAACAACCATTTTTCAAAAGATGTCCACATTTACCAAAAGTATCAATTTTAAAAAATGCATATATTTTCGTAAAAATATATTAATTAAGAAATTTCCAAAAAGGAAGCCAATATTTTAAAAAAATTATAACATTTTCAAAAAAAAAAAAAAGGAATTTCAAAAAGTACTAACTCCAAAAAGTATAAATTTTCACAAAATTTAAAAACTTCAATAAAATTTTACTAACTTAAAAAGTACATAATTAAAAAAAATGGTAAAATTTAAAGATGTTATAACTTTGAAAAATGTACAACTTGAAAAAATCATAAAATTATTAATTTTGAAAAATATGACGATATTTAAAAATTTCATTCAAAAATTAAAAAATAAAAAAATCAATTTTCCAAAATTAAAAAGATGAATTATTTTTAAAAAAGTACTAACTACCAATAGTTTTAAAAAGAATACATTTTTAAAGAAAAAGTCAAGTGAGAAAAGCATAGTCGGGTCTGATATACGACCTGGGGTAAACTGTTGGCCGCTAATTGTATTAAGAGGATTTTATTTTAGGGTGATTCCGGGGCTTTATATGGTACCTATGGATAATAATGGGGCGATAGAAACTAACATTTGTGTAGAATTTATTCACGTTAAAGTTGTATCTTAAACCAATTTTTATGAATTTTGGCTCATAATATATAAAAGGTTTCATATTTAAAACAAAAGTAGAATAAAATTTAAAAATTTTTACTTTTCTGGAAATTAAAGAAAAAAGAAAACATAACAAGTTTTGATTAAAAAAATACTAATTTCCAGTAAAAAAGTACATAAAAAAAAATAATAATAAAAAAAAAACAAAATAGTTTCAGAAAAGTTAAGATTTGAAATTGACACTTTTCTGCAAAGTAAAAGAAAAAAAAAAAAAAAATACAAAATAAGAGAAAAAAAATAAAAGGACCAATACCATTTGCAAACAAAAAGAAAATCTATATTTTTTAAAAGAAATAAAAATTTTCAAAAACACCAATTTTCAAGAAGAAATAATTTATTTGAAAAAGTAAAAACTTTCATAAATAATATGCTTAATATATATAATAACATGTATGTCTAGGGGTATGTGTAGGGGATAAATAAAATTAAATTAATACATAAGGAAGTAAGGAATTACAATAGTGAAAGTCTTAACAATTTGTGGGAATAAGCCTCATATCAAGTTTCGTAGTTTTCATGAAAATGGAACTGGTAGTGATAGGAGAGTTTTTAATTATTAAATTATTTCCGGGATAAGCTATTACAAAATATTTCTTAAAAGAATTCAGAAAAAGTATTGAAGATTTTTTTCTTCCTAATTTGTTAAATTGTATTATATTTTCTTCTTAATCTTTTAAATTACATTGTTTTGTATAACCCCTTTATACAGTGCAACACTTCTAAAAAAATAATATTTATTTTTTGAAATTTTGATGACATTTGTCATCTTGGCACTTTGTGTTGTAGATGATGCAATAAACTACTAAAAACTATTAAAACGTAAGGAAGGATTAACATTTATTATTGAATTTAAAACAATTTTCTTAAATTACAATTTTCTTCAAAATCTTTAGAATTTGTTTTCCTTTACATAATCATGCAATTTTGAAATTCTCTATATATTGTTCTCATTCATCATCAATCCATTTTGTGGTCATTAACTATTAAAATGGCACTTTTTGCATTAATTACATCGTATGTGCAATAGCAGGCAATAATTCGCTTAACACATTTAATAGATATAACTATACAAAATCAAACAACAAATAATAGTTTGTTAAATACAAACTGACACTTTCAAACATACACACACTTGAACCATCAGTAAATAATTTGCCTGATATCTACGATGGTCACCAGAGAAAGAGAGAGAGATGTGTTGGCATCATGTGGTGTTAAATGTAATAAATGTTCAAAAGATGATTTACAAGTGAATGAGTATTTCTTAATTACCAGCAAAACAATGACATTTAATAGCATACATACACACTTGTAGTCATTACAATAATAACAATTGAAGCTGCTGTAGCCTACACCTGCCACTTTATAGCCATTTAAGTCATTATTACTTTGATTATTATTAATATGTGTACTATTGTCATTGTTGTTCCTGCTGTTGCTGTTAAATATAATTATTTTTAGGTAATACTCATGTCATGTGTTACGTTGTATGATGCTGCTGTTGTTTTTATTATTGTAACACTATTACAAATACATACACATATACCTAAAACAAAAGATTTATATTTTGTATTTAATTAAGCACATACTCCACAGTGGGGCAGAATCGAAATTTTTTGAAAATAAATTTTTAACTTCTAATTGGCTGGCTGGATGAAATTCCACTAGCGTAGTATTGGTTCTATAACAGTCCATCTAGACATAACATTATATGTAAAATTTTTCATTCATAGAGTGTCAAATTCGCTCTCTGAGAGAATTATTTCACTTGTAGATTCAAATATTAGTATTAAAAGATGTGTTATGAGCAGTGTTCCTGTTTGGTTACATTTGTTATATTTTTCGTAACTTTTGGTCCCATCAATGAAAGTAATATATAAAATTAAGAATTGTATAAAAATAATAGATCATGAAAATACTTTACAACATTTGGAACAAGTCTTTTGCAACTTTCTCAAAATTTCCTCCTAGCAAATCACTTCAGTTGAAGAGAACAAGATTTTTAATATCTTCTTTTCTTGCACGTGATAATCTTTTGATTTTCGGGACAGATGAAATTATTTCGCTCTTTAATACATTTTCGGTCTACAATAGTATTACAATCCAAAATATAAAAGGCTATTTTTTTGATGTACAAGATTTAAGTAATGTGCTCTTAAATTGTTTAAAAACTAAATTTATACAAATGGAAAGTTTCGTGAATTTTTCGACATAAGAAAAATATCTGGATGAATTATCACACAAGAAAATCGTGTCTTTGTTATATACATTACAATAATATATTTGGTTTTAACAATAATGTATTTAAAACATAAACGTTGTTAACCTTTACGATGCCCAATACTTTGGTCTTAAATGAATTTCTTAATTTAAAGTTTTATTTACGGGGAAATCTTGGTAGCATATTCTCTTTAATAACAAGATATTAGGAATATATCCTAGTTCAAGTTCCGACGATTATTGTCATTGCTAAAGAGTATAAAAAAGCACTACGAATTTTCAAATGTATATGCTGAGAGAAATCTTATAAAATCAGATCACCGTAAACGATTGGTTGAATACTAAAAAATTAACCTTCTATAGCAAAATTTGTATTATTTTCTTCCAAATTTTGAACAGAAAATAAATACAATTTGACCATTTATTTTCCAAATTCCAAAAATGTAACTTTTTAGGAAAAATTTTAACTTTTTGACAAAAACCTGTAATTATTTAAAGCTACCCCTGGCAACATTGATTATGAGATTGTTGAGATGAGATTTCTTATAAGATGAATTAAAAAAAAATATATATATATATACATGCACGAAAGTTTGTATGTGTGTGCATATATATTTTGGAAATTTTTAAAAAAATGAGAAAGAAAGATATAGTCGGTCAAGACCGACTATCTGACACCCTACTAACATCTGAATGATTTTATGCACTTGAGTGCGATTCCTGGAAGTGGGTTTATATGGGAGCTATGGTAAATTATGGACCGATTCTCATAAAATTGGGCAATGTTGTTTCTACTTACATAAAACTTATTTGTGTTGAATATTAACTTGATACTAATATTCATATGGGATTTATGCACGTTAAAGTGATTTTTGGAAGAGGGGTTTTAATGGCAGCTATGGTCAATTGTAGACCGATCTTCATAAAATTTGATGCAAAGACTGATACTTGTACAGAACTTCATTGCACCAAATTTTATTAAAATATTCTTATTTTTAAGGAATTTTTGAGTGTTTAAACTCTATTCCGGTGCTAGGTGATATACACAAGTTTTACATGGACAGTTAGCCAGACGGACATCGTTAGATCGACTTAAAAAGTGATTCTGAATCGGTTAGTATACTTTTTTATGTGTTACCAACATCAGCACAAATGCATAATACCCAACCACCTATGGTGGTATAGGGTATAAAAATATTTCTAGAGAAATTTAGATATAATCTTAAAATGACCTACAGGGCCGCAAATGCCCATGGATACTGTGTAGGCGTAGAACTCCATGATCACGTGAATACAAATATAATGCCACAGAAAAAATGATTTTATTGAAAAATATTGATAGAAAAATATGTGAGGTTTGAAGATCGAAGAACACACAATATTTACTGAAAAAAAAAACAAGTTAGAAGAATATAGTCGGTCAAACCCGACCATATAATACCCTACGCAATCGTGGATCGATACTTGTTTTAAGCGCAGTGTATATTTTTATGAAACTTGTGCACTATATTATGTTATATATGCACTTTAGGAGAATTTCCGGAGGTGAGCTTTATATGGGAGCCACGATCAATTATGGGCCGATCAAAGATTGATACTTATACAGAACTTCTTTGCACCGAATTTAATTAAAATGTTCTTATTTTATAGCATTTTTGAGTGTTTAAACTCTATGCCGGAGGGAGATTTGTATGAGGGCTAGGTGAAATAATAGACCGATCACAACCAATTCCAATATTATTCATCCTTGTATCATAAAAGTTCCAAGTGTCAAATTTCATTGAATTATCTTTAAAATTGCGACCCGTACTTTGTGCACAAGGTTTACAGCCAGCCGTCCAGCCATCCAGACGGACGGACGGACATCGTTAGATCTACTTAAAAAGTGATTCTGAGTCGATTGCTATAATTTAAGGGTGGTGTAGGGTATAATTATGTTCCTCGCAAAATTGTTTTCTTTTAATGATTGCTTTACATTTTAAAATATATTTTTATCAAAAAGATAATTTTTATAAAAAAGAAATGTTTACTCTCTGACTGATTGAAAATATTGACATTTTATAAGATTTATTAGAATAGCTGTAGCCCTTATTTAAGATAATAATATAAACAAAATGGTTACTGCCCTCTGTTGAAGCTATCTCATATATTATAGCGCAATTGTAGACCTGGGGTAAAAGATATTGACCTCAATCTTTTTGGATATAACTAAGAATTATGACAGCTAGACATAGGAATTTATTTGAAAAAAAATGGAGTTAATAGTTTTTCAGATTTTTGGAACTAAAATTAAAAATTGGTTTTTGGAGAACTTTAAATAATTGATCTCTAATAAAATCTTTGTTTTTTTTTGAGATATAATTACGAACATTTTTAGATTATTATTTGAAATTTGAAATGGTGTTTCCGAATCAGTATTCAGTTTTTAGAATCATGCTTTGGGATTTTAGAACATATAGGCAGAAATCAAAATTTTGATATAAAATACGTCAAATTTGAGTGAGTCCCTACGTACTTATTGGGTATTGGGTTAAGATATCTTTCAGAAAAGTACAAAATTATTATACGTTCTTAAAGAAAATTTTATTTGAGAGAAAAAATGGTTTAGACACACTTTTCTAGCCAAAAAAAAAAAAAAAATCCTCATTTTCGAAATGTTCAATTTCAAAATAGTTTGCTTTTGAACTTGAAAGAGATATCGACTTCAAATTATTTATTGTATAGACAATTTTGTTATTCAACTAACTGGTTAAAAATTTTACTGGTTAAACATTTTTTAAAAAACTGGACCAAGATTTTGCAAAATTGAGATAGTTAAAATTTCAAACGCAAATAACTTGGAAACTGTAAGAGATAAATATCACATGCATTCATGTTTTTCATAAGATTTATCGAGGGCTTTAATTATTTGAAATCGGATAAGTGACAAAAATTTGCCTAGTGATTAAAAATTTTCTTTGTCAGGGGTATCCTATTTTGAGCCCCAATAGCTTCGCTCCTGAGGAGTATGTGGAACCCTTCTTCCAATTTTGAAATTGTACACTCTTCTGTTACGCCTATGTAAAATTTCATATAAATCCAACCAGTTACGGATTTATATTCAAAAAAATTTGATTTTGCCCCACTGTGCACTCATGCTTGTCCATACGTACTTATACTCATAGAGAGTCTGTTGTTGTTAACGTTCTTTAATTTTCAATTTTCTATCGTAAAGTATTTATGTAATTACTATTAATTATATAGGTATATGCGAAATCAATTTTACAAACACACTTGTAGAGAAGCTTTACATATAAACATGGGGAAAAAATAGGGTAGTTCTTTAGAGAAGAAATTTAATTCGAACATCATAAAGAGTTTGGAATGCTATCTTAATATAATATTGCTAATATTTTAAGTAATATCATTTCAAAAACTATTTCTTAATTAATTTATATGCATATTTTGCTACTCTTTCGAAATTTTTAAATTATATCTAAAAGACCTCCTTTATTTATATTTTTATAAATTATTGAATATAATTTTTATGAAAATATTGCTATTTATATGCAGCACAAGAATATAACTTTAAAAAATGTATTCATCTCCCATTAAAACAACCTCAAACAGCTGACGTTATAATAAAATAAATTTGGTAAAAATATTATTATTACTATTATCGTAATATTTTACATTATTTATGTTTTTGCTGTCATTGCTATTTTACATACAACTAGGCAAAATGTATATTTTAGTGCATAGATGCATAAATACGTGTATAAAATAGGCTTTACGTACATACAAATTGTCAAGTTATCCCAGTTAACTGAGATTAGTGCTATCAGAAATTAAACAAATCAGGTAATTAAATACATTGATTTATAACCAATTACATTTACTAAAAGTTTATGATTAATTTTAAATATTCATATCCATAAAATGAGTTAAATATTAAAATTAAATTTTAATGAACTTAAGATTAGCCTAAGATTAGAAGTGCAAAAGAGGGGACCTATAATACGAATAACTAATATAGATTTTAATAAAAATATACTAAAGTCAGGACTATAGAAATTACTGAAGAATAGACTATAGACTAGACTATAGTCTTAACTATAAATATACTATAGTCCTGACAATATAGTAGAATATAGTCTTGACTATAGAATAGACTATAGAATTGAATATAGATTATACTATAGTATTGACTATAGAATAGAATATAGACTTAAATATAGTCTTGAATATGGAGTAGACTACAGTCTTTACTATAGAATAGACTACAATCTCGACTGAAGAGTAGAATATATCCTCGACTATAGAGTAAAATATAGTCTCGACTATGGAATATACTATAGCCTAGTCCTGATAGTAATCTTGAATATAGTCCTGACTTGGATATTGTCCTTACTATAGACTTGAATATAGTCGTAACTATAAACTTGACTATAGTCTTTACAATAGTCCTGACTATAGTCTTAACTACAGTACTAAATAAAGTCTTGACTATGGTCCTAACTATAGTTTTGACTATAGTCCTAACTATAGTTTTGACTATAGTCTTGACTATAGTCCCGCTCATAGATTTCACTATAGCTCAGACTATAGTCTTCACTATAGTTCTGGCTACAGATTCGACTATAGTCATGAAATGGCTATATACTTCACTGTAGACTATAGGTTTGACTATAGGCCTGGCTATAGACTTAACTATAGACATGACTATGAATTTGACAAAAGTCCCGACTAAAGTTTTAACTATTGTCTTCATTATTATAGTCCTGACTTTAGACTTGACTAATGACATGACTATGAACTATAAAGTTGTGAGTATAGTCTTGGCTAAATTTCTGGCTATAGATTTAACAATAATCCTGGCCATACTATTATTCTCAATATAGTCCTGGCTATAGGCTCGACTATAGAGTAAACTGCAATCATGATTATAGTCTTTAATACTGTGTAGGAGTTTTTACATAAGAGTAGAGAAACATTATTTATGACTACAAAAATGTGAAGCGAAGTTGTTAAAATAACAATTAGTCAAGAAAAATTTTTCACCTGCATATTTGTATCCTGGGTTATAATGTTTGTCATAATTTATTTAAATATAAAATCGGAATACAAATAAGCGCAACTATTTATGGCATAAAGTTAAAATTAGCGTGAATGCATCAATATCGGTTTATTCGATATGTGATTAAATTTACACAATTTTTCCATAATGCGTTTCTACGTGAAAGTGAATTTCTTTATATATAATAAAGTATTGCATTTCAAATGCTATCAGAAATAACTATTAATAGTTAGATATGTGAAGGATTATTCAATTGAAATCATATAAGTAGCAATAAATTTACCACAAAACATGTGTATCATAATATTTATTTTAGCTTTGAAAATCATTTATTGTTTCGCATTAAAGTTAAATTAACATACTGAAAGTGAAGCAAAAAAAAAAAAAAAAAAAAAAAAAAAACACAGATACAGGTCATTGAGATTTATGGTAATTATACAATTGGGCAAAGAAATTGAAACATTTCAAATACACTAGAGATGTGAATATTCTTTTGTTTTAAATGTTTTTTTTTTTTTTTTGCTTTTAACAAAAAAATTAATTTGATTTTTGCAAAAGGAATTTATGTTGATATTTCTATAAATTTTAATCTGTTAATTAATCAAGTTTAACATTTTACATTTTCACTTAATTATGCTGAGTGCTATTGGTTTTTTGTGAAATCATTGCCATATAATAAAACAAATGGTGCTAGCAATTTATAATATTGTTTTTACTTGTTACGTATTTTTTATCCAACATCATCTGATAAATTAGTTTTAAATATTGAGTCATTATTATTACTGGGGAACACATCTGGTTATTCTTTTTAACATAAAAAATACATTAAAATTATGAAAAAGAAATATACGCTTTTAAGTGTTCTAAACAATTTACAGTTTAAAGACCAAAAATGTTTTTAAGTTAAAAATATTTGAAAGATATTAAGATTACTTTAATTTAGAGGAATTATTGTTTTTTGTTTTCAAATTAAATAACCAAACTATCTCCATTCTTTTACTTTTTACCAACCAATCACAAATAATAAAAATAAATAAAAAAGAAATATGTCCTTACCTGTTAAACGATTTACAGTGCGACATGTATAACTTTTGTATGCATCATTTGGTCCTGCATTATTTATGTACAATTCACCATTCGACAGTATTGTGTACTTTCCACCAATGTCAGTATTGGGATATAAATGCATACCCGTATCCTGTACCCAAGCAGTGACCATAACAAATTCTGACATATAACTTGGTACCTGTAAGCGACAAGAAAAAATAAAAATATTACAAAAGGATAAATGATAATGAAAGGAAAAACTGGACATATAATAAAATATTCCATTAAAAAAGAAAAATGATAAAAATAGAAGCAGTCTTGCCAGTTTAGCTTTTTAAAGCTAAAACTAGCCTTTTAAGTTTTCTTTTATCCTCAAAATTTTCGCTTTAGCTGCTAGCTTTTTGTCTAGCCTTTCTTGATTTTTAAAATCGCCTTAAAAAGGTTAAAATCTTAGTATTTCAAGAAGAAAAAAGTAATTTCTTAATTTTTATAATAAATTTTATTTTTCCAGAATAATAATCTATTTAAACATTTTTGTGTATTTATTCCATCAAAAATTGAGATTATTTATATTCAACAAAAATTTTCGTCTTCGGTGCTTCATTCTCCTTATCATAAATAACTTAACTAATTTTATGGACTTAGTAAATCGATTATAATTATTTATTTAAATACTCATAAACTATAGAAACTATTTACGGACATATTAGAAAAATCATATAAAAGCTAAAAATTTCCCAAATTGGTATGGGAATTTTTTGGACGATTTTTCATTGAATCACGTTTTATTTAAAAATTTATTAAAATAACTTAAAAAAATCTAAAACTACTGAGAACGAAAAAAATAGTTCTAAAATTATAAAAGAAGTGACCTTTTTTTGGTTATTTTTCCTTTTTTGACCTTTTTAAAGTTAATTTAGACTCTTTTTTTTCTCACCTCCTGGCAACACTGAATAGAAGTAAAATAAATGCACTGTAGCTTATATAACACACTTACTTATATAATAAACGTTTCATGTGGTAAAAAAAAGTTAATGAATATTGTGTAAGTGTGTATAGAAAAAGAAAATGAAATTAGAAAGCAAAATTACTCACACATACATATTCACGATTTCAACAGAATATTCAATTATTCAAATAAGTACTAATATGGGAAGGTGCATAAAGAAATGTCAGATGAAAGGTTAAAAGGACATTACAATGAATCAGAATTGTTTAAAGTGGAAAATATTACAAGTTTAAGAAAAACTTTAACTTTTAATATTGTAGAAGCTGAACTTTTTCGGAATTAAGTATACTGTTATATTGGAATTATTAAGACAAATACGATGTTTACACAAGTTCCAAATATCGCTCATTTGTCTTTAAATTTAAAAATAAGTTGTACGGTCAAATAAAACATAACATGTTTTTTAATAAAAGATAAATGTAATAAGTTAGAAATAAAATTAAATGATCTACTTGTAGAATTTCTCCCATAGATTTTTCTGATATATCACTTTATATAAAAAATAATTGCTAACTATTTTTTATTATTCTGAAAAATGTTAAAGTATTTTTATTTTATTTACATTTGAGCACTCCTAAGGACTTCTTAAATTCTGTTTTAGTTTGCATTCAATTTCTTTACAATTGCCAAAATTCTATATGGTTAAAATATCTAATACTTTTCTGGAATAAAATAACATTCTCAATTATAGGTGCTTCTACTAAAAAGACAAAATTCTAAATCCGGCCAGAAAGTATTGAAAGCACTGTTGCATGTCACTAGTGTCATCAACGTATTTTTATGACACTCTTTGTTACGATTATTTGAGCTTATTAAGGTTAAAGAAATAATACAATCGCATGTTTTGTAGCATTTTGAGTAAACTTGTCATATAACAAATTGTTTTGTAAATTTTTATTGTTTTTAGTTTGACCATTTTTTCGATTCTTCGGTATACGAAACTTGTTTCTTGGAACATGAGAAAAATTAGCGATAAAGTAAGTTTTCCAGGCTAATATAAAATATTGGAAATATTTATATTTTTTATATCCTTCATACCACATATGTTTGTCATTCCGTTTGTAATTTCCACAATTTTTATTGGAGAGCAAAAAAGTTTATATTTTTTGTATCCTTATAAGAAATGATGTGAAAGGGCGATGTCCGTCTCTCCGTTATGTATATATATATATATATATATATATATATATATATATATATCTCAAACGCTCCTTTCAAGAATTTTTCTATTGAAATTCAGCATAATCGGTTCAAAATGGCTGAATGGCTGTGTAATAAGCCGTTTTATAGTTTTTAAAAATGGTTTAAATTGCGTTTGTAAAGCCTCCTGATAACATAGATATAAATATAAATTTGTTTTCAAAACTTTTCTATTGAAACTTAAAAAAACCCGTATATATTAAAAAGCCCATATATAAGCTAGAGACTTCGGTTTTGTAAGACAAAATCGGAAATTTTTTTCTGAAATTTTCTACTGCAGAAATGAATTCAATCGGTCCATTATTTACAAAGAATGCTCATTATGCAACACAAGCACTATATGTGCATCAATTTTCATGCAAATAATGAAGCTATTATAATACAAATTAAAAAAAAAATAATAATAATAAATTTTTTAAAAGTAGACATAAAATGTGAGTGTGACGTCCGATCGAGATCTAACAAAGCCCAAAACCACCTCTGGTGAGTGTGTCGAATTTCGAGTAAAGAAACAATCTTACACCTCATTTTTATAATATATATATATATATAAGGATTTATAAAGTCTTGATTCTATGTCAACTTTATATGAAAATGCAAATTATTTAAAGTTTTTAGTGTTTCAATAGATATAGCATAGGTAAATATATTTGCAATTACATCCAATATAATGTATTTCATTTTCATACATATCTCAACACACAGAGTGCTCTCTATTTTTAGATTTTGGATTCATTCTTGTGACTTTTATTTTCTAAACCAAAATCTGGTAATTTCAAAAAAAGTTTAAAAAATTCAAATTTTATTTTGTATATGCACACTGTAATATGTTAGGTACACAAAATTTTGCAACTAAATTCTCGAACATATTTGGTTTGTACTTTTATGGTTTTTTCAATTGAAAAAAAGATTATTGTAGCTGGTACATTGTTTTTATACCCACCATCTAAAAAACGAATGTGCGGGCTCGAGGCAAATTTTCGTACAAATACTTAAAGGATCAATATAAACTTGGATATAAAAAATGTGCGCGATTCGCTGACTTTACCTCCCATCTCCCATATAAAGTGAAATACAACGTTAAAGTGTCACAAAAAGTTAAAGATGGTGGGTATAACATAATACAAAATTTTTAATTATTATTTTTTTTTTAAACTAACTTTTTAGAATTTCTAAAATCTATGTCCCGGTTTTATATTGCTATCTTAGTGTAGACTTAAGTGTAAACTTAGTTAAAAAACATTTAAGTTATAGTTTAAGTTTAAGTTATTTTTTGAGCAAACAATTTTTTGATGCCACCGTAATGTGACACCAAAAATAAGTAAAAAACCAACAATTATAAAAAATTTTAAAAACTCAAGTACGATTTTGCCACTAAGTGAGCAGTATAATACCGGGCCTAAGTATTTTATAATAAGCTGTGGGTTTTTTATTTATTTTATTTTTTATTTATTATATTGGTTGAAAAATCTAGTTTTCTTCAATTATACTCAGTTTTCTCCAAGACATCAAATTTTCTCTCAGAAATACTTCAAAGTTTCGAAAAATACAAAAGTTAAAAAAATTATAAAATATTTAGGAAATTACATCAACCCAATAAGATATCAAATGAAAGCTAAGAAACCATGCAATACAACAAAAATATTTATTTATATGTTCCAGCACGAAACGTTAGAAAAGTATTCTGTATATAATATACACATATATTTAACTAATAAATATAATATTAAAGAATTCAATTTTCAAAAAATTTCAAAGAATATTTTCTTAACTTTTTATACTAAAACATTTAAATAAAAGATCACTCCGAGTAAAACTATGATTATAACATTATCATTACAACAATATAATGTTCTCATTGTTAATTTTCTGCTATGTTCATCATAAAAATATTTTTATTTAATGTTTACACTCAATACAAATTTTAATATTGTTGACTGTAAAAATTATATGTTTTTAAATATTTTTACCAGAAACAAAATTTTATTGATATGAAAAATATCATTACTTCTACTACCATTAATCAGTACTTCTACAACAAATAAATATTTTTACCTAGTTCTTAAACCATATTCTGTTTTTAAACCATAATAATATTATTATTCTTATGACAATAAAATATTTCAAATAAATAAAATACTTATCCTTTTAACAAAGGGGATAATTGATAATTTTAATGTTTGTTTTCCAATTCTTGTAATAGACAAGGTTTGGTTACATTCGGTGTGATTCAAGCAATATACGATATTTATTAACTACCGTTAAAGGGTTTAGTTACAGATAGTGGTACAAATGAATATAATTAATGAACCCACACAGACATATACACACACACACACACACACACACTCACACACACACATACATATATATATATATATAAATATAAATTTATAAAAATATTTTTTTCTTAATACGATTTATTTAATATATGATAAGATGGAATAATAATTTGGTAAAATGAAATAACAATATGATAAGATTGGATAACTATATGATAGCATGGGATAATGTGATAAAATGGAATAATAGTGTGAAGAATGATATAATAACATTATAAAAAGGAATCATAATATGACAATATGATATAATAATATAATAAGATAGAATAATAATATAATAACATAAAATCATAATCTGATAGAATGAGATAATGATGTAGTAAGATTTTTCAATTACATGTAAAACTAGGAGCATAACTTGAAAAAGCAAACTACAAAATCGGACACAATATGACAAAATGGAATCATACTAATTATATTACTTATAATCATTTCTAGTTTTCGCTGTGGTCATATGTTTCAATTCTTAATATGTTGCTATGCGTGATATTACTATATATATTGGGTCGATATATTCTTCCAAAATATCTTATAATAATATTAATAATTTCGCATTTTTCGAAGCTTTGAAGTTATTTTACGAGCAAATCCTGGACATCTTGGAGAAAAACTGGGTACACAGTTTTACTATGAATGATCTCTAGTTGTATCCATATAACGATTTTTTTACATGTGAGATTGATTGCTGCAACGGTATCATATTTAAAAGAATATTTTCCTAAGTTTTTGTTCCGAACCCATAGTGGGTCTATATAACATTCGTAAATATTTAATAAATGTTTGTAAAATGTGCATCCTTTAAAACTTTAAGTCCTTTTAAGAGAAAATTTGACGTTCTGGAGAAAAATTGAGTACATAGTTTTACTACTTATGATCTCTATTTCCGTGCATATATCGATTTTTTCATGTGTGAAAATTATTGTCATACGTTGTTTCATATAACACATTTTACGCAAAGTTGTAAACACAAATGCAAGTGAGAGAGATAATTTTGCGTGTAGTTTTTTTTATATATTTTTTTTAATTAAAAATAAAATCTAAATTTAGGTTAATACATAAATTATAAAAATAAAGTAAAGAGCACATTTTCAGTTTCTGAAAAAAAACTTCTTGAAAACGACTTGTACATGTTCGAAAAAGGTCGAGGTCCTTTGAACAAAATTTCCTCATTTAGATTTAAAATCAAAAAAAAAAAAAAAACATACAAATATGAATATTTATATTTGGTAGAAATATTTTTCGTGTCACAAATAAAAATTTAGATCCTATTGCATGGTTTACGAAATATAGCGATTTAGAAAAATAAACTGAAGTACAAGATTTATGGAGGTCTTATAATAATGGTATCGAAATTGTTATTAAAATGTCTTATAAAACGAACTTGTCATAGTACGAGGATGTATATTTCTAAAAAATGGTATTTTGAAATCCACTCACTCCTTGATGATTTTTATTCATTTTTAAATTTTATTGATAAAAATTTTTTTAAAAATATTAAGATATATCAAAATGACTGCAGAAAACCATTTAAATATTTTACTCAAAAATTTTAAATGCATAAAATTTTCTTCTATTGTTTATTGAGAAAAAAAGAAACGAAAATTTTCGTAATGAATTTGCACCGTAGGGAAAAACTTTTACTTTTGTAACTGGATGCCATTTTTCCATGTTACAGAATGTCAATGATAGAGTCATCTTACTACTCCTGATGATATTTAGGGAATGTCTTAAAGTGTGATATATTCCTAGGAGGGTGGGGAGAGGAAAAGGTCATTTTCATACCCAAAGCGGATAGAACGACTCACTCGTAGCCCAAGGGCTATAGACCGATCAGCATATCGTCTTTTCTACTCAAGACAATAGAAAGACTGATCGATTTGTATCTGAGGAGAAGTATGGGAACTCAGGGCATCAGCGAAGCACAACACGCCTATCTTAAGAGTAAGTTTATTAAGAGTGCTCTGCATGATGTGGTGAGTTTTATTGAACGGGGTCTGCTGCATAAGGATTACACCTTGGCAGCATTCCTCTATATAGAAGGGGCCTTTAACAACATTAGGATTAAGGAATCACTCGCTTCGTTATGTATTGGTGTATTCCTAATCGAGTGAATCACCCTGATGCTAAGCAGCAGGGTTATCAACTCGAGCATGGGAGACACGTACGTAAAGAAGCTTGTGGCAAGGGGCACACCGCAAGAGGGAGTTCTTTCACCATTATTGTGGCTCTTGGCAATGAACTTCATAATGAGACAGTTCGATAACATGGAAAGGAAGATCGTAGCCTACGCTGACGATGTGGTATTGTTGGTCTCGCGTAATTTTTACCCACGATCATCAAGGTCATGCAATCTGGGCTGCAAAAACTTTCCCAATGGGCAAATAGTAATGGATTGGAAGTCAATCCTGAAAAGACTGAACTAGTTCCGTTTACCAGGAGATATAAAGTTGAGAAATTTAGTCTACCAGTTTTTAATGGGACGGAACTCAGTTTGTTAAGGGAGAACACATACCTTGTCGTTCGTAGGGATTCAGCGTAGTAGACTGGTTTGGAAGCCATGTTCTGCACAAGATGGAAGAGGTTGCGAATAGTAAACCCGACAACCTTATCGGGTTCGTAATTGGGATAAAGTGGCTTAGAGGTAGTCGTGGTTGACTGATGGGTCTTGGATTAGACACTTTTCTTTTCTTATATTTCGTTTCCTTTCTTTCTACTCTTGTGCCTTATTCTTTCTCTTTTATTAGCTTTCTCTATTGTTTATAAGGGGATCACAATGGACCGGATGGTCTCTGGGTGGAGGCGTGAAGACGCCGCCCATTTTAACCTAACCTAATTGGATGGTCGTATCCATACAAAATCCAAAAAAGTAGGTGTTATCCTAGACTTAGGATATATAGTATACAGTTAAAAACATAAGATAGAAGGTTATACACTGGTATCTATTCCTATAGACGAACATCAATTTTTTTATCAGCTTTCCAAAAATGGGACTAAGAAGTAATTAAGGTGCTACAAATAAATTTTTAAAATTATTTATTAACTTTACTTAAAAAATTAATGAAAACAAGCTAAAAATGTACATTAATTTTTTTCAATGTAATTTTAGTAATTTAGTGTAATTTTATTTTTATTTTATTTTGTTATTTTTTTGTTAAATTTTATTTATTTTGGATAACTTCAAAAATTCGGTCTAATTCTTACCAGGCTTACATAATCATTATGGTTTCATTCTGTGAATTTCCTGCATAAACGGGCCATATACCCCCACAGATTCTCCATTGGATTTAAATCCGGACTGTAAGCCGGCCAGTCTAATAGTGGAATACTATGTTTATCAAACTATGATTTAGATTGGTTCGAAACATGGGTTGCAGCGTTATCCTGTTGGAATAGTCAATCTTCATCAATTTTTTTCATCTACAAATGAGAGAAGAGAATCTTCCGAAACTGTTCATTATAATGTACACTGATCGCTTTAGTTAGAACAAAACATATTTTTGATTTTCCTGCAGCAGAAATGGTTGCCTTAACCATAATACTGCTTCCACCGAAATTGCGTTTCGATATACGAATTTCGTTCGACCTCAAATCATGCCAATAGCAAGAGTAGGAATCGGAACCGTCCAAATTGAATTTCTTTTTATTCATATTTCTGCTCTTTCTTAAGAAAGCCTCGAATAACTCCTTCCGAATGGTTAATTTTTCATAAAATTTCTCTGTGTGAGCCTTGATTACGAAAAAATTTAATTTCAGTTTATTCCTGGCCTATAAGAAAAGTTCCTTTGGGCACCCTTTAAGCTGATAAAATTTCCCAATTAAAACAAAAATATTTTCAGTAAACGGAAAAGTTGTCATCAGAAACTTACCTTAAGTGAAAAAAACAACTAAAACTGTTAAAACTTTTTAATATTTTTATTGCCATAATTTTTGGATAAAATTTTCTCGATTTTCTCGATAAGAATATTTTACCGAAATGATTTTGTAGAAAACTACAAAAGAAAGAAACAATATTTCTTATATAAAAAAGTACCGTTATATCGCGACTAATTGTAACAACACAACATTGTTTTTGGTTAAGAGAAACGAACCTCAAAGAAAAACAAAAATTTTAAATGCGTTTATAGGAATATGCACCAGTGTAGTCGGTTAAGCTCGAAAATATGATATTCATACCATTGGACGTATATTTAAGTCAAAGTGAAGAGTATGCTTTATATGGGATTTGTGTTCATTTATGGACCGATTATCAATAAATTTGCTATTATTTGATAATATGATACGAAACTGCGTTAATTTTTATACCATACACTACCATAGGTAGGGAGGGTATTATGCGTTTGCGCTGATATTTATAACACCCAGAAACATTGGCCTAATACTAGAGTTTTTTTCCTGTTTTTTTCGCTCCCGTGAAATCGGAATTGATATTTAATATCCCGGGAATTCCCTTCAAAAAAAAAAAGAAAAAAAGAAAACACATAATTTAAAGTTTTTAAATATTTATAAGATAAAAAGGATAAAAAATTTTAAACTAAACTAATTAAATATAAAACGATAAACTAATTCAATTCTTTTTGAAATATTGACATTTTGAAAAATCAATGAACACTTTTTATTATATAACAGTTCACCCAAAGGTCAAACCATTACTTTGGTTTTCATATTGTACTCTGGGTAAAAGTTCCCTCGATAATTTTACGAAAGTAAATTTGTTTCCCCAAAGAATTTTACAGATCTCTAAAGCCCTCTTTTTTCTATATTTATAAACCATTTCTGTGAATAATGGGTTTTCCCATACACAAATATAATTAAGTTCCTTATAAGGAAAATCTGAGCTCAAAAATTAATTTATATTCAGTTTTTGTACAACTGGAGCCCTTAAATTGTATGGTCTTATAAGTGAACTTTTTGTAATTTATGTCTTAACAAATCCATATATAGTTAATAGTTTACATATTTTTGGGCCAACATTTCATTGGTGCTTTAAAAATGTATGTTATTGTTTGAGGATTCCAGACATTCTAACCAGATTTCTCTTACAATTTTAAGATACGTGCAAATTACATCTTCAATCGTTTAATAAATGAACTTTTATATAATAAATGTTTTTATTTTTTATCACATTGCAGAATCAAATATTTTACTTTTTTAAAATATTCTTATAAATTATTTTTCATTTTTTATATAAAAATGCATGGAGGACTCAGAAACTGTTAATTTTATTTAGATATTTCCTTAAGGATATTTTAAGTTGTAACAAAGTCAAATAAAACAAGTAAGAAAGATATAGTCGGTCAATCCCGACCATATTAAACTCCACACCACTGTGTATGTCCATCAAAATTCGTAGTGGGGTCTTATATTAGACATGTAGACAATTGTGGACTGATACTTTTATTAAAATAAAATATACGAATACAGGATATTACGGTAATACTAACATTTATATGAATTTATGAATTTTAGGGTGACTCCCGAAAGTGAGTTTATAAGGAAGCTATGGTAAATTATGGAGCGATCCTCATAAAATTTGTCACTGTGATTTCTACTTATTTATGTCGAATATAAACTTGATACTAACACGTGTATGTAATTTATGCACGTTAAAGTGATTTTAGGAAGAGAGATTTATATGGGAGTTATGTTCAATTATCATGAAATTTGACACAAAGATTGAACATCTTACACAGAATTTCATTAAAATATTGCTATATTTAAGGTATTTATGATCGCTAAACCCTTATTCCAGGAGAAAATTTGTATGGGAGCTAGGTGAAATAATGCAACGATCATATCAAATTTCAATAGGATTATTCCTTGTAACATGAAAGTCCTACGTGCCAAATTTCATTGAATTGTTTTCAAAATTGCGACCTGTACTTTGTGCACAAAGTTTACATGGGCAGCCAGAAAGCCAGACGGACGGCCGGCCATCGTTAGATCGTCTCAAAAAGTGATTCTGAGTCGATTGGTATACTTTAAGGTTTGCGTTGGATGATTTTTTCTGTGCGCTACAAACATCAGCACAAACTCATAATACCCCAACCGCCTATGGTGGTGTGGGGGTATAATAAATGAAAACAAATAAAAAAACACATCATATACTAAAATAACTATAAATGAGTTAGAAAATGTAAACATTTTGTATACACAAGATATTCAGGGCATTTCCGTAAGATTACGGGACCGAAAAATTTGCGTAATTCCTGGGAATACCCGTCTCGGGATTTCCCGTGAAAAACTCTATTTAGTACCAACCTTAATTTATATCAATCGGCTTATAGTCTGGACGTCTCTCCATCTGACCGTTTATGTAAAACTACAGATTTCAATTTTGAAAATAATTTGATGAAACTTGGTGCTCAGGTTTTTTTTTGGTTCAACGATTTCACCTAGCTTTCATACAAACGGCTTCCCGGAATAGCGGTTTAACAATCATAAATTCCTTTAGTATAAACTAATTTTAAAGAAACATATAATTTCCCCTAAAAATTATATCATCAGTTTAATATTTGACATAAATCAGTGTTACATAAATAGAAGCTGCAGTGCCGAATATTAAGATAATTGATCATAGCTCCCATACAAGGCCCTCTTGCAAAGATCACCCTAAAGTGCATAAATAACATAATATAATGCATACATATGTATGCTTAACAGAAATATACACTACGCATAATACAAGTATTGGTCCACAATTGACCAGATAAGACCCCTCCCCGATTTGTGTTACACATACATAATGTCGTATCATATTGTTGGGCTTGACCGACTATATATTTCTTACATGTGTTTCTGTTAACACTTTAACCATAATTTTAATTTATTATTTTTATCCAAAAGTAATGAAATACAAAAACCAAACTAAATATAGAAAGTATTCTATGTACAATAGAAAATATAAATTTAAGCATAATTAAAATATAAAAATAGATTAAAATTTTGCTGGGAGAAATAGAAAGTAAGGACATTTGCGAACAAAAAAAAAAAAAAGATTTTGAAATAACTGAGACATCAAGTGTGTTGATTTTTAATTGAGTAAGTAAGAATTATATTAAATGGGGAAAAATTATTTTTCAGAAAATAGGTTGAGGAAAACTAATATATTAAGTTATTTTAAATTTTAATTTAATTTCCACATAACTTAAAAATATGATACTGCATTTTAATTTGTTAAATTGCTGTTATTAAATTTCTAAAAGGGTACATTTTTAGATATTCTGCAAAAAACTTACTTGACATTTTAGTACCGCTGTATTACCAGCCATCACATATTCATCGTGTACTTGTACTGTATATTTTTGGTTAACAACTGTAAAAAAAGGAGAAAAATAATTAAAACTTTAAATTACATATGAGTACCTAAAAATTAAAAAAAAGAACTAGCATATTATTATTAAATAACACCTTACAACAAAAACCAAAAAATTTTCTCACACTTGATAAATTCCATATACATGAAAAAATATAGACTTGATATAGTATAACTGCGTTTTCAGTTTTTCATTTCGTGTTCGCTTTTCTTTTTTTAAGGACTTTGAAATTTTGAAGAATGCACCAGGTTAATATTAAATTTGACTACTTTATAATTAACAGTGTATAGTAATATGGATATCAAATGAAAGGGGAGAATTGTGACATTATAACTCGTATAAGTTTTTGTTAAAATAATCCAAATAAAAGTTGAAAAAAATCCTTCAAATATTTTATCTTTGAATATCCTTGAAAGTTTCCAATAAATAATTTACAGAATAATATATGTTATATAATATATGTGATGACAATATTCATTTTCAAGTAATAAAATTGTATGGTTTTAACCTTATTACTTTAATCAATACAACGATATAAAAATTATTCCTAAGATCAAATGAACAAATTTAATTTTCAGGTTAATGAGACTTCGAGCGTGCAAAATAAATATAGCAATTTTTGATTTAATTTTTAAGTAATTCTTAACTTATGTGTAACATGACAACATTATTTGGATGACTTTTAATATATTTGAAAGTTAAAACGGTAAGTTGAATATTTGTATTTATTAAACTTTATATTAATTTCTTAAAATTCATACTGTGATTTGTACACCGAAAGAGCATATACAGGTTCGAATGAACATATGGCTCCTTCTGTGATATCTTGGGAATGTCTTATCCCGAAGGTTTTAAAGTGGAGGTAGGCCAAGGTCCAGAAATTGCTCGCAAGGGCAAATAGTCCGTGTTTAGCAGCACTTTAGAACCACAAGTCGCTGCTGACAAGCAAAAAGGTGCAAGGGAACGGAGAAGTCAGCTAGGACTGGTAGTGAGGCAACTCAAATTAGGAATGGAGAAAAGAAGGTAAATCAAACTCTTGCGAGCGTCTTTAAGGACTCTCAAATGAGATCCATTAAGGAAGCTCGGTTTGGAGATGAGATACCCTCTACGTCTAAGAAAGCTGGTCATGTACAACATAACCCGGCACAGGTCGGGTGAAATAGCCTTCATGGGTGCAGACTGGACAAGGGGTGTCAAAACTGTTGGTTGCGGTAATAAAGAAACCTTTGAGTTCCTGAAGGCCGATATTAGCAGGTGTGGGAGCCCTTGCGCAACTGGAGTCAAATTCCGATACTCGAAAAATGACAAAGCCAAAGAGGATGCGGATGGTGCAGATAAATCTGCATCATTGTGAAGCGGCCTAGACCGAATTAATAACCTACCTCAGTGAAAATAATGTGGACGTGGCCCTAATCCAGGAGCCTTGTCTAAATAGCAACCAGGTCTGTGACTTTAGGGCTAAAGGATACAAATTGTTCGTGCCGTAAAAAAAAGATTCGGTATTTAATGTTTCAAATAGTTGTCCATAGTTTTTAACAGTTTCAGTGCATTTATAAATTCTTCGTCGTCCGTTTTTACATCACTCTATTGTGAAACAATCTCAAAATAATTAAGTTCTTTATTGGAATTATTGTATAATAGGTCTCTCACACATCGAGGAGTTTTTGAGGAGTATTGCGCAAGGAGTCTGTTAAAACTCAATGAATTGGGAGTATTAGGTTCATCAGTAACAGGTCACTCCCGGGTCGTGTACGAAGTCAGTTATGGCGAGTATAATCTAAGCTCCATTAGGTAATCTAAGGGCATCAGATTACATGGCCACTGAATTGACATTGTGTAAATCCTGTTGTGGTGATTTCAGATAGGGAGGTATGGTCCGACACTGAGAGGTCGTATGAAGGTTATGCAGACAGATCAAAGATGGATATCGGCACTGGTTCAGGCGTCTATATTATGGGAACGGATGTAAGGCTCATTTAGACATTCTCTTGAATGTAGCATTTTTCAGGCAGAGATTGTCGGCATCTCAAAGGCGGCGTAATTGGTTAGATTGAATGTTGCGAGGGGTTTTGAGGTTAATCTCTGTGTGGGCAGCCAGGGTCTGAAGGCCTTGGATACGCACTTGGTAAAATCTAGTCTAGTTGCCACCTACAAGAGGTCCCTAAAGGTGAGACTTTGCTGGGTACCAGGCCATTGCAATATACCTGGCAATGAAATGGCCGATGAATTGGCAAGGCAAGGCTCGGCGATGGATGTTTCGAAGAGTGAAACCAACGTGAAACACCCACTGGATTTCTTCTTTAGGAAATTCAATGAATGGATCTCGGCTAGAGCTAATCTGGCTTGGGAGAGTAGAGTGGACTCTAAGGTATCGAAGGTGATATGTCCGATGCTCAACAGGACAGACTCAAGTACTCTTTTGAGTTTGAGTAGGAAAAGTTTAAGGATCATGATATGTATCATAACGGGACACTGCATGAGACGGAAGATGAGGTCTAAATGGGACGCTGGCAATTCCGATTTTTGTAGAATGTGTGAAACGTTGATGAGACCGAGTATATTGAACATATTGTTTGTTACTGTCCATGATTACAGCATCGTAGGATAAAATTGTTAGGCAATCAATTTCTCGACGTTCGGAATAGGAATTAGTTGGCTCAGTGGGCGTTAGAAGTATACCCCTAATAACTATTTAATCTCGCCAAACGGTAGTGCTGGAACTCATATGAAACTATGATCAAATATAAACCCAATATCTTGAAATTTTAATGCACTAATAATGCCAAAATTCGCTAATTAATATAATTATGCCCACTAAGTTTAAACTAATAATTTTAGTGGAATTTATAAATTCTATTCTATCTTTTGATGGTCATATTGACACTATTGAGTAAGTGACAGGTTTTAAAATAATTTATAAAAATATTATTATTTTTAAAAGTCTTCTTCGAACACGAAATGAAAAGCTGTGTACGCCTAAAATGTCTCTGCTTTCATGAGTATATGGTTTCGTTCATATGTGAAAAATCCTGTTGTACTGTGAAAAAAATCAAGAGCTTCCAAGAAATAAAATTTTCAGCACTTCAAAAGTAGAACTAGGTGCATATTTTGAAATTTTTTTAGAAGTTATTAAAAATAGCAAGAAAAAAGTTAATAATTGCTAAGAAAATTAAAATATCACAAATTTAAAGTTATTTTTATTATCTTTAAAACTAGAACATTTTACCAATGACAATTATGGATTAAAAAAAGAACTTCTGCAGTTCTTTTTCAGCACTAAGTACTTCTTTTGAATGACAACGCAATGTTAAAATCATGACTTTTTAAGACTCGGAACTAGATGGGTCTTTCGTGGAGACATTTGTTAAGATCCCAATTGGGCCCTATATTAGGGACATAAGGGATTGGACTCTGATCAATACGAATCGAGCCTGGAGGAATAGAACGGACCGCCGGGTATCTGAAGTGTTATGGCATAGTCTTAAACTATCTGCGAGTCATGACTGACATGATTACTGGTCACTTCTCAATAGGGAATTTGATGAATAAATAGCACATTGTCACGTCAGAATTCTGTAGGACGTGCGATGATACAGAGGAGCTAGAGACAGTGGAGTACATATTTTTTCATTGTGTGGGGCTTCAGTGGTTTGGGAGCCACACACTGCATGAACTAGATGAGGTTACAGGCAAAGGTCTTATTAATCTTATAGGGTTTATAGTGGGAATAAAATTGCTCTAGGTTCCACTTCTTTTTACTTCTTTTTTTTTCAAAAATTTTCAGACGTTTCTTATTTTGTTTTAAAAAATAATAATAATCTATATACCGTCACCTAAAATTCAATTTTTTACGGCAGAAACAAAAAACTTTATGAAAATGCAAAAGGCCGTAACCACAATTTTCATTTTTTTTTTGCTTTAAAATTCAGAAATTAAGAAAAATTGTTTAATCGTTCACTTAAAGCAAAAATAGTTTAAGCACAAAATACCTTTTAAGTCGAAAATTTCTTAAATGGAACAAATTTTACGACTGTTTCGTTTATGAAGTCATTTTTGAAGATATGAATGTGAAATTTTTTGTATAGGTGTAGTTTGGTTCATTACGTAATAATGCAATAAAAAGCCAATATTTGATTTTTCAGTAATTACGGCCTTTTGCATTTTAGATGACGATATATAGTTTCCTAAGAATGTCTTTTCTTTCCAGAGTTTTCTGAAGCTCCCAGATGGCGTAGAAAATTAAAAATAAAATTCGGCTTATTTATAAAACTATTTGCCCTACAAATCCTAACGGAGAAAGATTTTGAAATTTCTATTATTTCAAAATCTGTAATTATGAAATATTCTTTAAAGTCGGTTTTGCTTTTAAAAAGTTTAAATTTGCTATACTAATTTTTTGCTCTCCAAATTCTATATGAACCCTGTTTCGTATTTCGATCAGGGAGCGCATTTACGCCGGTTATTTTTTATTTTTTTTTGTTTATTTTTTTTTTTATTTTTTATTTTTTTATTTTTAAAAACTTTCTAATTAAAGACTTTAATTATTATTATCCCATCAATTTTTAACTTCAAATCTTTTAACTTCTATTGGGGAGAGGAAAAGCGGCAAAATGTTGTTCATATATTTTTGTTTTAAGTTTTTCAGATTTGTTTGTGTATATTTTTATTGTTATATTATTTTGCCAGGCATTGGCAGAATTATACACTAGTTTAATATAATATTTGTTTTGTTAAACTTTTAATTAAATCTACACATTATTTGTTTCATTCAGTGAATTTAAAATATTAAACAAATTGAAACAATTGAATCCGTTCTTCAGAATTTCTTTAATTGTCTATATTTTTTGTATGTTTTCTTTTATAAATATCATTTAATAAATTCACAATATTTGTAAATTTTATAAGAATTAAATGTAATATAATTAATGTTTTGATGAATGTATATTTTGAATTTAATTATTTATGCAATATGGACTTCATGAAAGGTTTAAAAGATTCGGCTCAACCGAATATAACACCCCCACTTTTTTTGTAATTTTAATTTTTGGTTAAAAAACTATATTTCTCAATTAAAGTAGGAAAAATTATTTTTTTTTTTTTTTTTAATTTAGCTTTTAGGGGATGAATGGATTTTTTAGAGAGAATTTTTCTTTTTTTTTTTTGTATTTTTGTGTTTTTGTATTTCTGAAATTCATATTTTCGAAATATTTAAAACTTAAATTCAGCTTGAATAAACAAATTAAATACTTTTGACTTGAATTTATAGTTCTCTATTAAAAAAAGAGCAAAGCATGAGGCTGAATTTAAGACTGGAAATAATACATTTAGTATCATCTTGAAATTCACTAAACCGTGTATAAAATTGACTAAGCACCATAATTTTTAATTCTTTCGCAAATGTTAATTCGAAAACACTTTAAAGAATATTATATTGACTTACCCAATACCCAGAATCCTTCACAAATTGATTTAAGTTTTTCTACAAATATTTGCGCCACTAAACCTTTTTAGATTTAGTTTTCGACAAGGCCATATGACTGAAAAATTAAAATCTAGATAATTAAAAACAATAAAGTATTTTCTCAAATTTACGAATTCCTATTTTCAACTACTTGTAAATTAAAACCTTTCAACAGAATTTGTATTTAAAAAAATTGTTTTGTCATTTAAAGTTTTCTCTTTCAATTTCTTTTTTTTTTTTATTTTTTATTTTTTTAACAACTACAAGAAAGAATAAAACCAACAGCTAAAGAAAATCTAAAAAAAAATTGTGTGAAAATAATGAAAAGGAATTGATTGAGAAATTGACAAGACTTTGTTAAAAAAAACTTTTATAGTTAATAGAAAGACTGACTAAATAACTTGAAGAAAATTTTCAAAATATAACAAAAAAAGACTTGAGAAGTTTCCAGCTTATTTATACATATAGAGAAACTTAATGTAACTAGAAATAGAACTTGAGGTTGAAAAAGAAATATATATATATATATTTTGGTCTTATAAAAAAGTTTGTCAAAAATAATTATTTCAAAAAAAAAAAAAAAATTAATTTAATTTTTAGAGTATTATTACAGTTGTCAATTTTGGAAACTTTTTTGGAAATGTTGATTAGTAGATAACTAAATTTTATTCAAAATAACTCAACAAAATAAAAAAAAGAAAATATTAAAAAATTGCTTTCCTTTTGTCATTTTGCCATATTTTTATAGACAGCCCCCTAGTTACCACCTGGGTGCATACAAATATTTAGCATTACATTGTTTTCCTTGCAACAATGAACACTTGCAGCACCTGCGCTAATCATTTTAGCTATCAAAAAAAAAACTACACAATAGAATTCGATAGGGACTAAAATGTAATAAAAAAATATTTATTTAAATACTTGGAAATGCAACATAGCACATTCTATAAACAAAAGTTCCTCTCTTCCCTAATGAAATTTTATTATGAATTTTACAAATGTTTCTTTTATGTGTATTATTTCTAAAACAATGGCAATTGTTTCCGATTATTTCGTAAACTACTATTTTTATTATGTTTTCTAAAATAGATGTCCATAATATAAGCTGACACATAAATAAAGTTTAGTGAAAGTAATATTTATTTTAGATTTGTATGTAACTTTTTCGGAATTTTATTTAAAGCTGCAGTTAATAAAGTAGCATTAAAAGTTTTTATCATAGTTTGGATTTATTTTATCATGAATATTAAATGAATTTGATTGGTTTCAATTTGTTTCATATTCATATTATTTCTAATAAAATAATTTTTATATTTTATTATTAGAAAAGAATTAAAGTTAATTTTCGTTATATTCAATTAAAATTACATTAAAAAAAAAAGAAAAAAAAAAAAAAACAAAAACATTCAGCACATATAAAGTATCCCATAAAGTCTCATTTATATTGATACAAATTTGAAAAACTCAGCATGTTTCAAATGAATTTTAAAATATATTTTTTACGTTTAAAATACCTCTGTTTTTTATTATGACGTCGGTAACTTGTAATATAACTTCACAGATAATTTGTGTTGAAGAGCCTAATAAAGAAGAGATATACAAAATTGTAAATTTCTGTTTCAGATTCCTACCAACAACTTGTTGCGAAACATACCTGGGAAATAGCTATTTTGAACTTGAATTTACTTTTTTTTAATTTTCACAATTTTTAACTTTGCGGTTATGGGTTCGAGCCCTGAGAAAAAATATTAAATAATTTTGTTTATGAACTAGAAAAACTCTTTAATTTTCAAAATGAACATAATTTGATATCATTTTCCAAGTATTTCAAAATTTTATAATTCTCTTTTACTTAAAAGTAAAATAAGTTTTATCAATACTCCTTAATAAACAGATCACAGAAGCCGCTGGATCTAAGACACAAATCCACCAAACACACTATACCAATACTATTATCTATATTTAAAAACCTAAAACACAATTAAACTTCAATGATAATTTTTTAAGAAAAAATATCTCAGATACTCGGATGTACTTGTCAAATTTGCTTTTTCACAAAGAAATATGGTAATATATATAATGAACGCTGCTCAATATATATCTTAAAAGTACAAGTTTTAAAAGAAGACCTAATTTTCACAAAAATGCCGATTGTCTAAAATCAAAAGCTTAAATAAAACAAGTAAGAAAGTTATATTCAGCCCGGCCGAATCTATACACCTATATGAGGTGGGCGGATCATGTCCATTTTTTGGTTTCCAAGTTTAAATTGATCCTTGAACTATTCGTGCAAAATTTCGTTGATGTACATGTTTTTTTTTCTAAAAGACATCGGCCTGAAAGTATAAACTTCAGCTATGACGGACACCTGTTTTTCTAGTATTTGGTCCATAACTCTTTTTTGTTTATGCTAATTTCCAACACCAAATAAACTTTATTTAAGGACAATATTTGGGTTAAGTTTTGTTCCCCTAGGATGTTCGCCCCGAGCTCTATCCTGCTTTCAACAGACAGGCAGACGGACATCGTTAGATTTTCACGAGGACTCAGAACATATGAACCTTATGGGGTCTTAGCTGATTGAATACGGAATGACAAACCCAATATACCCCCATCACTTTTTGATGGTGAGTATAAAAAAATATATAGACAATTCCATGAAAGAACGCTCACAAAAGAACATTGTTTTCCCTGATGTCTTTCAATTTCCATAAAAATTTTTATGTATAAATTTCTTTACATCATTTCGATCGATTTCAGTTCTCAGCTTCGCGAAATTGTAAAAGATTGCTATTTTATTTCGCTTTTTCACTTTCTCAAAAAAAAAATTAAAAGTTTGTAACTTTAAATACCAATACCAATCGGAAGGCTTTGTTAAGTTTAATGGTTCAAACGGTATTTTAATTTTTGATTTGTTAATACACTTCGAAAGTATGATATCTTTACATTAAGATAAAAATTTCGTATTTTTGGAACACGAGCATCTACTATGTAGAATAGAATTAAAAAAAACAAACTTTTTTTATATAAAAAGAATGTTTTTTTATTATTGTTTTGTTTTTTAATGATTTTAATTTGTGTAAAGGTTCACAAAATATAGAAATTATGCTACTTTAAATATATATATCTCTGGAAGTTATTGACGGATTTCAGAGTAATTCAGTATGTCCATTTTGGATTTTAATTCATTATATTCATTCAATATGATTTGCAAAATACAAATACAATTTATAGAAAAGAAAATATTAGAAAAATTATATTTTTTTATGAAAAAATGTGAATAAGTCTTAGAAAAAATGAAATTATAGATGTGTGCATCCCAAAAAATTTTGATTTTTATTTTATACATTCTAAACATGCCAAAAAATAAAAAATCTGAAATAGCATATTCGACGAAAAATTAATTTAAAAATGCAATTACATTAAAATTAATTTTTTATTAAAAAATTCATTTTTTTTATTAAATATTCGTATTGAAGTTGATGTAATCACAATGCAAAAAGCGTTTAGATCATTGAATTAAACAAACACTTCCCAGAGATACTGTTTATAGCATATATTTATAGTTTAGAGATTTTATAAGTTCTTTTTTTTTAGAAAGCGAAAAAGAAAAAGAAAGTGAAAAGTATTTTGCAAAACTGAGAACTGAAATCATTATAGATATTCGTAAACTATTTGCTTGTAAAATTTTATGAAATTCGAAAGAAAATCGGTAAATTATGTCGGCGTCCTTTCATGGAACTGTCGATGTATATTTTTTTAAAAAAGTTAAAATTTTAGTTAAGTTTTTATAAAATTAAGTATTTATTTATAAATATTACCAATATTCAAGAAGAAAAGTAAGTACTAATCTTCAATAATGTACAAATTTTTAAAAAGTACTACTTTTGAAAAGTACCAATTTTTTTCAAAAAAAAAAAAAAAAAAACATAATTTTCTCTAAACAAATGTAAAATTTTTCGAAAAAATTTAAAAGTTAAAAAAAAATAATAACTTTCCAAAACAATTACGGTTAAAAAAAATTTAAAATTTCAATTAAGTATTAATTTAAAAAAAATTTATATTTCTCAAAGTAGTGACGGTTTAATGAAAATAATAGCAATTAAAGAAAAATTAATTTTTCAAAAAAACGGTTTATTTTTTAAAAATTTTCTTAAGGTAATTTTTTCAATAAATTACTAATTTTGTGAAAATATTTCAAATTTTCTCGAAAAAGTTGTACAGAATTTTCAAAATAAAATAAAAACAGTACCAAATTCAAAATTCAGTATTCCTTTAATAACAAAAAATTTCCAAAAATAAAGCACCAATTAAATGATTTTCATAAAAAAAAAAAAAATTGAAAAAAAAAATTAAAAAATTTTTTAAAATGTTAAATCTTTTGGATGAAAAAAGTTAGACTCCAAAAAAGAAAAAGTAGTTTACAGAAAGAAAATAACCATTTTTAAAAACACCTGATTTAGTATTCATCAAAACAAGAATTTTGTTTTTGTATTGCAGTTTTGCATATTCACTTAATATATTATGAATCGGGTCAATAAATATTTAAGTTGATTTTAAGCAAAACTTCAATCATAATTAAAATGTACAATATCCTAATTAAAATTAATTTTCTTTTTCACAGAAAAAATAAAGTAAATTGAAAGATTTATAAAAAAAAAAAAAATTTTTAATTGTTTCAATAAAATTTTTCATTGTAATAATTATTCAAAATTTAAATTGACTTTTTTTACTAAAAATAAAACAATTTATCAGATATGTTTTTTCTTAATTATATTAATTATTTTGCGTAATTAAATATACATTTTTTAATTAGTGAAATTTTAATCATTATAGTAATTGAATGTGTATTTTTGATAAATTGGCTTTTAAATTTTTCCGTGTAAAATTTGAATGTAATGGGAATATTAGAATACTTCGCTTTTGAGAAATTTATACGAGTATAACAAAATCATAATTTAGATGATTTAATTTCTAATTAAACGTTAAATTAAAGATTATAAAAATCTGTTTCTTAATAAAATTTTTTAAAACCAAAAGATGTGCGATTTTTTATAATTTTATAACTTTGCTGAATTACCGTGAATCGTTTTTCTTGAATGCAATAATTCCCAAAAGGTCAAATACATTCATAAATTTTATCTATAGAATGTAAATATAATTAGCTAATTTTTAAAATATTTTTTTTGCAAATTCTTATGTCTTTCTTTTTTAGTTTATTACAGTATTAGCAAAATAACTTTTTAATTTTCTAAGAAAATATAAATTTATATATAATAAATTTAAAATTTCATTTAAACTCCCAGAAAAATCATTAAAACATCATCTATATTATTAAAAAATTTTTCAAGCTTTTATTAAGCTTGTTTCCTATATTTCGCCTCATCCTTTATAATTAATTAAGAAGGACAAAAAGTAATTTAAGTTAAAACTTTTTTACTTTATACTTCCTTTTTGGCTTTTTGTATCTATATTTTGTGTACGTCCCACAGTGCTTTGTCCCCATATAACGAATCGGCAAAAATAGAGGAATTATTGTAGAAACATAAAACTTGGCACGGTAGTGTCATGTGACAAAGTTAAGAAAAATTAAAATTTTCAACCAAATCAACCAATTATGAACTGAATTTTAAAAATGATATTTTTCGTGGAATTATAGTTAGATTGCGACCAAAATTCTTGCATTGTAATATATTTGGGATATATACATATGTATTGAATTTTAGCCAAATCGGTTCAAGGACATGCCCATCTCCCATACACACAGAAGTTAAAAATTATATTTTGTCTGCATTTATAATCAGATTGGGACCAAAATAGATACGTTGACAAGTACTTATGTTGACTTCGTTTTTGCCAAATTTTAGCAAAATCGGTTTTAGGAAACGCCTTTTTTTTTGATATTTTGATGAAAATTTAAAGAAAATTTTATGAAATTTAGCACATATGATTATTTTAATAGAAGAACCAAATCTTGTTATAATCGATCTATTATTTCATCTAGTCCCCATACAAATGTCTTTCCAGAATAGGATTTCAACGCTTATAAATATCTTAAATATATTACAATTTTAGTGAAATTCGGCTTATAAAATTTTTCTATAAGCATAAATCAATGTGCCAAATTTTAGATCGGTCCATATAACAAACTTCCGAAAACAATTTTAACGTGCATAAATCTCATATGTCACATAAGTTTCAAGATAATATTTTTATATAATATGACTTATAAAAGTAGAAAGCACTGTGCCAAATTTTGTTATGATTGGTTCATAACTGACCATAGCCCCATAGAAGGCCCACTTCCGAAAATAGCTTTAAAGTGAAAATATTTCATTAAATAGTATTTGATATTAATAAGTTTTATAGTTTGAGAGGGTGGTTTACTCTCAAACTAGAAAGAATCGGTCCATAATTTACCTTAGTTTCCATATTTCCGAAAATTTTAGGCATTTATTTTATTTATGTATTTGTTATATGCTTGGACCTGAACGACTATAATCTTACTGTTTTTTTTAATAAGTTTTTCTTTTTATATAATTTTTAAACAGAAAACATAATAAATTATTATTTTATACATTATATAATAATAAGAGTATCAACACCTTTTTTAATATATAATTTTTTATTTTTTACTTTTTTCTTTCTTTGGTAAAACGCTAATTCTGAAATCGATGAATTAGGCTTACAAAATCATGAAAATATAAACATTTTCAGGTTTTTTTTAATTAGACATAAAAAACACGTTTTTTTTTTAGTAAATATTACAAAAAAACCGATTAAAAATTTAAAAAAAATTTGCTAGATTTTTGAGTTTTAAATGTTATTCTATAAAATTCTAGTTTGAACTTTTTACTTCAACAATTAGTTTAATTTTTAGTTATTCTACAAATATTGGCCTAAAAATTAAAAAATAGAGATAATAAAATATCACTCTTGAAATATGTTTTTCTTTTTAAATATTTAGTTTCAAAAAAAAAAAAAAAGTAAAACTCTGAATCAATATCTTCAAAAATATAATTTCAGCTAATTTTTTCCATAAACATAAAAGAAACATTCTTTACATGCACAAACTGCTCACAAATTTTACGACTTTGGCATTCTCTATTTTTAGTAAATAGAGAAAACTTAAACCTTTTAATTCATGATTAGTTAAGCTATTATGTTAGCTTTTCAAAAATATAAAATTTGCTACTATTCGCGGCATAATTTTATTATGGAACAAAGCACTGTGCGCCCCGTTAACAAATGTTGTCTTATTTTAGCCAAGAAAATTACACTAAAAATTGTTTAAATCCAAAAAGAAAAGTCAGAGTGTATTAAAAAATTCTTTGCTAAAAAAAAACAATAATAAAGTGAACAAAAAAGAAAATTTAACCAAAATAGTACATAAAAAATATAAACCAGGACAAGAAAATAAATGAAGGAAAAACAGTAAAATGAAAATGTATTGTCAAACTTTTTAATTGAGCAAAGTAGTAGTTAGAGGAGTTTTGCTTTAAAATTAAAAAATAATTTTGTATTTCTGTTGCCATATACTTAACACCAGATTTTGTAAGATTAGTTAAAAAGAAATTTTACAAAGTTTTGGTAATAATTTTTGTAATAAAAAGTAAATAAATGAACAATTTTCTAGAAATTTAATGTTACCAAACGGCTTAGAAATCGATAAAAGTTTAAATGATGAATTGAGAGTAAAATAAATGATAAAAAGGATGTAAAATTGTTTTAAATAAAATAAGAACTATTTGTAGTAGTTGTAGGTATTTTTGTAATTTAAAAGAAAGTACTTGAATAAAATTGTAACAATTAGAACAAATTTATTATTTTAATAATAAAAAGTTGTTTGCTAGAGTAGAGAAAACCTTTGGTTGAATTCGTTTTTAACCCAGCGAACAATTTAAGTAGGAATTTTAATTTTAATTTCTCTACATTGTCTTCATTAATTTTTGTGTGTAGAATATCTTTCTTGTACATATACAAATTACTAGATAACTTCTTGGATGTTAAATTTCGACTGATGAAATATATTTCATGACAATAATTAAATTTTGTAGGGACATTTTTAGTGGTACTTTAACAATATTTTTGGTAGGATCAGAATGTATGTACAACACTTAACCACAGAGTTAGCCTCAAAATTTTTGTTGCAGCTTTTGAGTTTTTTCTAGCCTTTTTTAATTTTTAAAGTTGCCTTAAAAAGGCTAATTTTTTAACTTTTTATTTATTTATTGAATCTGCCTTTTATAGGCCTCACAATAAGTATTTAAATTTTAAACTAAAGATAGTTTCTCTCTAACGAGAGCCTAAGTGGTTAAATGAGCCTCACATCAGCGGGATGATAGGTCGGCTTTACGAAGCCTTGAGACCGTTTGTATTTCAGCAAGAAGTCTTGCTAGTGGGTTGAGATGACTCTTTAGTTTGTATTTTTCTCTGAATTTCCTAAACTCTTCTTTAACTAACGGCACCTCAGAGTCTCAATGGATATTTTCATTTTTTATGTACCATGGTGCACCCGTCATGGTGATAAGAATTTTTGATTCGGCCCTATGTATAAGATCAATACTCGTATTACTGGCCGTTCCCTAAAATTGGATGCCATATGTCCAAATTGGTTTTAATATATTTTTATACCGGATAACTTTATTGTCAAGGTTAAACTTTGATTGGCTGTTGATTAACTAGTGAAGGCTAGAAGCCTTTAACTACATATGGAGTCTATTGGATTCCACTGGTGAACGGGAACGTTCAAGAACGGCATAATTTTCTTTTGGAATACTTTCTCCAAAAACTTGAAGTATTTTCTAACTAAAGAAAGAAATAAACAAAAGGGACAAGACGAATAACAACAACATTGTACTTAATAAATGGCTGTTATTGTTTAGCCACATATACATTTACAGAATACGAAATAATTGTAAAAAAGCTTTATCGTAAAGCATTCATCTTACTTAATAACATATAGGGAAAACAAGTCACAGATTCTGTTTCCCTAAAAGTTGTGACTTAAATAGATGATGGTTACAAAGAACACCATGGCGGGACACTGAGGAGTGCTGATGACGGTCGTAGGTGACTAGAAAATGTACTCCATTCTGCCGAGTGTCCAATAAAACGTTTACAATGTGTTCTTCTATAATTATTCAATGAACTTAAGTCCGAATAACAAAAATTCTAAAAAGCTATAAAAATTTGAAAAAAAAGTTTGAAAAAATCTACAAACTAATTAACCTTCACACTGGGCATGGTGTAAATTTTTTACTTGACTCTCCTGCTAGGTATTTTGAAAAATAAAAAGAAGAAGATAATTTCTTACTTACTATTATTAATTTCACTACTACAGAATCATCAATCATCAATTTAAGCATTTTTGTGTAATTAATTTACCTTAGTTTCCATATAGGGCCCTCTCCGAAAATATAGCGTCAAAAAATCGGCGCTACATTCTCGAAACAAAAGTATCTTAAATAATTTTGTGGAGTTACTAAATCTATAATTAAAATTATATTTTAATATACTTCATCAAAAATAGAAACTATTTATGAAAACATTTTAAAAAGAGTCTTGTTAATAACAAAATCAACCAAAAATTTGGAAAGCTTAATCAAAAAGGAATTATAATTCAAAAATGAAGAAAAATCATATAGAATATAATCCCAATTTGTGTGGGAATTTTTAGGACGATTTTTCATTCAGTCATTTGTATTGTTTATAACTTTATTACAATTTATTTAGAAAAATTTCAAAAACTAATGAGAATGAGAAAAAATAAGTTCTAAATGAAAATAAATTTTTGGAAGTTTTAGTTAAAAAAGGCTAAATGTTTTTTAACCTTTTTAAAGTTCAATTTATCCTCTTTTTTTCTCATATCCTGGCGAATAACTTCTACGTAGTTATATTTACAGGATGAAATTTTTTTATTTAATTTGTAAAAACTATTTCATTTTCATTGATTTTTAAACCTACTTCTGGGAAGTTTAAATCCATTAAATGCAGTTTGGGGAATCGTTTGCAAAAATCTAAATAACTTCTTGGAAGTCAAATTTTGTTGTACGAATATTTAAGATTTTTTCAAAAAGCCTTTAAAATTGATTTTATTTGAACATACTCATTCCAGAAGATTATCTAGTTAATAAAATTTATGTGTGGGTTTTATACCCTTCACATAAAATAAAGGGTATATATAAGTTTGCAATTTACAAAAGTCTTTAAATATATATTCAGATCCTCATATTGAAAAATATCCTTGTGAGAATATGTGCCTGTCTGTCCGTCTGTATATGGAAATGGATTTTTTGAAGCCCATTATTCAATAAATACATTTTTATTTCAACACGTCCGTGGCATATACTTTAGAAAATCTTGGTGTTGAAATTCAGGGAAATCCATTGAGGAATGGCAGAGTTATGACCGATTTTCTAGAACAGCCTCAAAAATCTTTCCAATTTTCTTTTCTCAAAATTAATCATATTTTTATTTCACATACAATAATATATTATACTATTGGTAAGTTTTGAAATTGAAAAGTCTGGAGGATGTGTTCTAGACTGTAAACAGTTAAGCTAGATTTCGTAACCCCGGGACTCCATATAAATATATATGTGGGATTTTTATATTATTAAATCCCTGCGATTTAAGCTTGATGGCTTTAATCAATTAAAACACAATTTATTTTGATTAATAAATTATAATGTACACAGTTTATTTCAAATTATCAAACTTAAATTAAAATATTCACTTCACTTTATTTTAGTTTTACAATTTATTAGAGTTTGGCTACTGCTGGTTTTAACTCAATTACAACTTTTAACTTCAACTTTAGAGCAACTCACTTCAACTTTTGCACAACTATTCTGCAACTCTTCGACAACTATTTTCAACTGCAATTTACTTCAACTTTATAAAACTCTTCTGCAACTAACTCAATATTCTCTTTTATTCCTATTTATATCCTATCCACTATTACTCGCTATTTCCCTAAAGCTCCAGAAACTTCTTAGCGAGCGAAACCTATATTTGTCCCTTTCCTGTGCATGGTAAGTCCAAGAATTAAAGAACGTCGTTTAGAATATTCGTTCTACGTTATAAGATGTCTCGTCCATATTTTGTCTGTTGCTTACGTGACTCGTCACTAGCTCCGTCGAGAATGTTCTGTCCGTTAACTATCTTAACCCTTTTCTTACCAACGTCTGCCAGATCTGGTGAAGCGACTAGGCTCCAATCCCACATTCGGCCCTCCTGACGGGGTATTCGACTCGAATACTGGTGCCCATCTTTTCATATTCTCCACCACAGTGAACCTTCATATTCCTCCCGACCTCATATCGACCATATTCCACCCTACTTTTCACCCCGTATGGACCAAAACGTTTCCGCTTCCGTCCCACACAGTCTCCATCTTGTGTGCGTTTGTTATTCGTCGAATTGTGCAACTAAAAGTTTTCCGACCTGCGGTTTTCCTTAAAGCCCCTATGATTTCTCTTCTTTAGACCACATAGGTTTACCTTAGTTCTTGGTTTCATCATACCCGACTTCCTTCCGGTTTTACGTATATTCTGATCATCATTTTCCTGCGCTAACACAGCCGACGACGAATCCTTGAAAACAGTGGCTTCTACAACGCTTTTCTCCAACTTTTCAACTACCAATTCATCTACCATTTCTTGATCCTTACTTGAAATATTTCCCGTTCCCTGAGCTACTGACACATATTTCCCTACATCTGATCTTCTAACACTACCTCCTACAACGCAATCGATGGATTTGCTCATCAGTCCCGAAGTATTGATGTACTTTCGATGATCATCGATATTGTTCTTCCCAATATTAGTAGCAGTCTTGGGAACAATTTCCACACCGTCTTCCCTTATCATTAGGTCCACAAACTGTAATAGGTTAGTGCCCAAAACAGCCGGATAATCTAAATTATCTGCGCGCACAACATAAAACTTGATTTTTAGCGGAATACCATCAATTACAACTGGTGCGACGAAGTAACCCTGGGTATAAAATACGCCTGCACCTGCACCCTTCAAGCGTCGTTGCTCTACTATCAATTGGAACTCGTTACGTACCCTGTCATAAACATCACCTCTTATTGTGCAAATGTTGCAGCCGGTATCGATGAGACCATAAAATTCAATATTCCCCAACGTGACCTTTTTAAATTTCAAACCTGGCTCAAAAGGTTCTTTGTCGTAACTGAACGTGTTGACATTACTGCGCTCCTCTTTGACTTCAGGTTTAATGACCTTACAATCAGCTGCGCGATGCCCTACACCGTTGCATTTAAAACATTTAAATTGTTGTTCACCGCAATCCTTAGCCAGATGATTTGAACTTCCGCATTTGAAACAATTTTTCTTCACACTACCTTCCTTCTCTTCCTTAGGGTGTTCATCATTCGGGGCATTAGTCCTCTTTGCATCCTTATTCGCCGAGCTACGAATTTTCTCATATATCTTGATCTGCTCTTTCATCTGTTCCACTGTCTTTGCCTGATATAAAATGGCTTTATTGAACCGAGAATCAGGTATACCCTCAACAAAGTAATCCAAAAAACTTGGGACATCTAGCTTAATTGGTTTACCGATCTCCATAAGAGCATACAAATACTCGCGGTAACTCTCAGTTTGATTTTTTCGACGATTTCTCAACATCTTGTGGATTTCTGAGGAAGACAACATTTCACCAAATTCATCAATTAAAGCATTCTTCAACGCCTCCCAATTTATTAAACCGGACTGACTTCTAACAAACGATTTTGCCGCACCTTTCAGAAGCTGTTTACCATAAATGAACTTCTGTATATCATTCCACCCCACTGTCTCGGCATTTTCCTCAAAATCTTCAACCCAATGCCTAACATCTAAAGAATCAGTTCCACTAAATACAGACAAACTATCAACAATATCCCTTAGAGTGAAGACAGGACCATTCAGACGGACCCCTGTAGACGCACTAGCACCCACATCTTGGTACTCAGAATTTATCGATTCTCCGTCGTCCCTATCAGTTTGATGACCGAAATGTCGTAGGAGCCTGTCTCTTAGTACTGGCTTCAATCCAGATGTGTCCAACCCTAATTCCCTCAACTTATTGCGCTAAGATTCGCAATTCATGGACATAATACTTTCAATCTCCATCTTCTACCAAAATAAAAAAAAAAAAAACCAGCAACAACCTTACAAAATAACACAACTAAATTCTATGAAATAATATTAAACAAAATAAAATTCAATTCAAAATTAAAATAATTTAAAAATCAAAATGTAAATTCAAATTAAATATTCCGATAATCAAAATTATTTAAATTTAATAAAATTTTATAAATAAATAATTACGACATTAAAAAAAATGTAATGGCAACTACACAAATCTTTTTTAAAAAAAAAACAAATAAAATAGCTGTTCTCTAAATTAACATTAACATCAGCAAAAAAAAAATAAAAAGTAAAATGTTAAATAACAAGAACTATGTTATTTCAACATAAAAGAATTTTAACTTCACTGTAAACAAACTTATAATATACAACTTATCTTATTAGAATTGAACAGCTCGTTCAGGACTCCAACTAGATTTCTACAGCTCACATCATTTGACTCGCCTGCTTTGCTTAACGGCCATGCATTTGAATCTCCAACTTACATTTATCCCTTTTCAACTTACACGTCGCTCTCTCGATCTTTCTTTTCTTTCATTCGTTGATTAATATAGTATTCGTTACAACGTTTTTTCTTCAGCCTTGACTATACTTTCTATTTTACTCTTTCTCACAGGTTAATGTTCACTAACGAATTATTGTTCGTTATTTATTTTTTTTTTTTTAAGTTCACAACTTATACACACACCAAAAAAAATGCATATACTTGTTTATATTTCTTTTATCTTCTACTTCACTGTTTTTGCCTTAGTGTTATTTTTGTGTGTGTTTGTTTTTGTTTTTTATTTATTTGCGATCACTCTTTAACAACATATATAACAACCCTTATTCAACTTTATTGTTTTCTTTTTTCTTTTGTGTCTTTATTTTGTTATTATTATTTTTCTCAAATAAAACTACTTTGTTGTTTCTCGCTTCAACATTTCTCTTTTGTCTTTTTAGAGTTTTTCAACATCTTTCTGTCTCTTAAGCTTATGTGCTCTTTATTTCCACTTGTTTTTTTTTTTTTTTTCTATCACAATACTTTTTTTTTTTTGACTTTTATTTATATTTTATTTACAACTTTTATTTTCACAACTTTAATAACATCTTAAGTTTTCTTTTTTAATCGTCAAACACAATTTCAACAACTATTATGATAATTTTTTACACTTTATACTACAGTTTTCACTTTACATAGTTTTTCTCTTAATAACTCTTCACATAATTTTTATGGTTTTCAATTTTTTTTTCACCAATTTTCCACTTATTTTCCAAACTTCAATTCCGGTCGAGTCCCCAATTTGTGGGATTTTTATATTATTAAATCCCTGCGATTTAAGCTTGATGGCTTTAATCAATTAAAACACAATTTATTTTGATTAATAAATTATAATGTACACAGTTTATTTCAAATTATCAAACTTAAATTAAAATATTCACTTCACTTTATTTTAGTTTTACAATTTATTAGAGTTTGGCTACTGCTGGTTTTAACTCAATTACAACTTTTAACTTCAACTTTAGAGCAACTCACTTCAACTTTTGCACAACTATTCTGCAACTCTTCGACAACTATTTTCAACTGCAATTTACTTCAACTTTATAAAACTTTTCTGCAACTAACTCAATATTCTCTTTTATTCCTATTTATATCCTATCCACTATTACTCGCTATTTCCCTAAAGCTCCAGAAACTTCTTAGCGAGCGAAACCTATATTTGTCCCTTTCCTGTGCATGGTAAGTCCGTTTATAAAATTAAAGAACGTCGTTTAGAATATTCGTTCTACGTTATAAGATGTCTCGTCCATATTTTGTCTGTTGCGTACGTGACTCGTCACTAGCTCCGTCGAGAATGTTCTGTCCGTTAACTATCTTAACCCTTTTCTTACCAACGTCTGCCAGATCTGGTGAAGCGACTAGGCTCCAATCCCACACATATATATATATATATATATATATATAAATTTCAACATATGGCTGTGGTGTATCGTTTGGTTTTGTGGCTAAGAGATTTGAAAAAAATTTGAAATAAAGAACTGTCAAATATATTTTTAATTAATTTAAAATGTTTTTTTGAAATTTATTAAACAAAATAAAATTACTAATTTTTTTCAAAATATAAAAACAAAATATATGTGACTAAATGTATTTTGTTGGTGCATGGATTAGGTTTTTGACAATTGAATCAGGTTTTTTCTCTCAAATAAATATCTAGTTATTAATCTATGCCCTAGAGTTTTATTTTAATTTGTGTAAAATAAAAAAAATAAATAATAATAATTTTTTCAACATTGCTGAATTTAAATATATTCAACATATAGTGTTATAAATTGATTTTTGTACTATTCACTTATATGAGCGGTACATATAATTGGTTTTCAACAAAATTTCTATAGGTATTGATAGTCCAGCGAAAATGTTCTAGATTTCAAATCTTCAAGCCATGATTCGTATCCTCGTAAATTTCATTTGAATTTTGTTTTAATATGGGCATATTTAAAAAATAAGTTTGACAAGTAAATCTGAGTATGTAAGTGGTTTTTCCTTAAAATATTATCACTTAACTGCAATTTTGTTTTAGGTTTTTATGTGTAGATAATAGGATGGCGTATCATGTTTAGTTTAATTGTGTTTTAGAGCCCCATAGTTAAAAATTCCTAAAAATTCTGAAAAATTTAAAATAGCTAATTTAAGTTTAAAATATCTAATTCAAAGGTATCTTCTTCGAAAAAAATTGTTGGCATAAAATTGAATAGGAATTTACAATTTTGCATATCTCTTCAACACAGATGATCTGAACGATCTTCATAATTCATATCCGCAAGGAGTTTTCGGGGATCTATTATATTGAAAAGTTTCTGATGCCATGGTTAACACCAGTTTACAAATATTAAGTATATTTCCAGATTAAATCAAAAATATTGATAATAGATTCCAATATGTTTATATATTTATGAAATATAGATTTTGTATTAAACTTTTTGTCAAAAGAATTTGAAAGAATTTTAAAAATGTTGTATTTTGTTACAACATTTTTAATCATTAATCAAAATGTAATAAAAACGATAAAGAAATTGTTGCTAAAAGTGATGGTTTTAGATGTATTTTACTAAAATTTAGAAACAAAAGAAAATAGGACGATTAAAAAGTGAGTTGTTTAATATTTACCAAAGAAAACAGAAAAAAAGAGATTTAAAGACTTGTATATATACAGATTCGAGATAATACTTCTGTAATGACCTTTTTTTAATTTTATTTATCCCTTACCATCCATTGAAAGTCATAACAAAAGAACTAATAAACAAATATTCCTTCTTTTTTTAACTAATCTCCTTATAATACCAAAATATCTCTACGTGCTTTGTTATATTGTTAAACAGTTTTTATTTATTTTTTTATACAAATAATAATTCTTGCTTTTAAAAATATTTAACTGTTAAAATTATCTATAGTTGTTCCCTCCCAAAATACTATACAAAAAAGATAAAACTTTTTTAAATTACAAAACATTAAAAATAGCAAAAATCATACAAAACTTTTCGCATTATTTATTTTTCTTTTTTTTTTTTTTTTTTTTTGAAATTTTTCATTCTGTCGAAAACATTTGTAAAATTTATAGTAAAAAGAGAATTAAATATGAACATTATTAAACAAAAGCAGAACATTTGTTTCGAAAAATGCTATTGGTAAGGGATTTTGTGACAAACTTTAATTTTTTGTAATGTACTAATAGTTTAAAAAACATCTTTATAAACTTATACACAGACAGGTAAATAAATAGGGGATACGAAGTTGTGATAATTGTCATTGAGGTGGCAAAAATTTCTAAATATGTGGAACTAAATAAATAGAATGTTGCTTTTCAAAACCTATAAAATGTTAGTTTCTTTGAATACGTGTAATAAATTTTTAAATTGTTAAATTTAAGTGCTATAAATCTGGCAAAATTTCTTTATATAAAATAAACGCAAAGAATTTTATTAATACTAATAAATTAAAATTTATATGAATTTTTTTCACTTAGAATTGGTAGGCGTAAACAAATTATCATTGATTCATATCACCCATATGCTTAAATTGCTAAATTTTACTTCATTTTCCGATTGTTTTTGTGAGTTACAACATCTAGTGAAATTAAAAGAGAAATTAAATTGATAGTTCTTAAATTATATCAGGGGTGGGGACGAAAATTCATTGAAAAGTCAAATTTGGAAATTAACAGAACTATATTATTTTGTAGAAATATCCGTTTAAAAAATATAAAAAACACACAAGTGATAATGTTATATTCGTCTTGGCCGAATATGTTATACCCATCACAAGTAAGTTTTTGTGCCACACGAATTAAAAAATTTTACCTTATATGGGAGGTGGTTGGAAAAGTTTATATATTAATGAAACATAGATTCTGTGAGGGGTATAAAAGATTCGGCCCAGTCGAATATCGCACTTTCACTTGTTTGTATTAAAATTTTTATTCAAAAGAACTTAAGTTGTTGTCACTTCGTATTTTATAACAAAAATATTTAACATTAATCAAAATGTAATAAAAATGAAAAAAAAAAACTGTAGCTAAAACTAATAGTTTTAAATGTATCTTAATGTGCTCACGCATACTTTTGTTTTTCTATTTAACATCGATCTTTGAACTATGCAAAAAATTTAGTTGTTATACAAGTTTTTGTTTGAGAGATAATACTTGATCCATTCCTTTTTTGTTTATTTACCGATTTTGCTCATTTTTAATACTGAGGTTTATACTGATGGATCCAAATCTTCTGAAGAGTTTGGGGGAGGTGTCTTCATTCCCGCATAAGGAGGAACATCTCCTTTAAATTGCTGGATCATTGCACTGCACATTGAAAAATCGGCCAAAAACTTCCCGTACAAATTTGCGTTATATATCAAATAAAAAAAATAATACTTTGAAGTGAATTCTCTTAATTTTTGAGCTATAATTTCTTTTTTAATTTGGCATTTAAAAATTTTTTAAAGCTGCCAATAAATATAGAAAAATAATTCAAAAAATTTCCATACAAATTTGGGTTACATTTCATATGAAATACAACCCAAAATTTTGCGGTGATTTTTTGTCATTCTTGCACTATTATTCGACTTTGATAACACATTTTTGATATTTTGAATAATTTTACACTTTTATTTATGCATGAGAAAATATAGCAAATAGTTATCTTATTCAGAAAAACTTAGACTAAGTGAAACTGGGGTTTGAAAAACGCCAGAGTTGAAAATCTCTGTATTCGCTCAAAGGCCGTTCATCTAGAAAACCGTTTTAATCCAGACCAGAATCCTTCCAAACCCAAAGTTAGAACTATTTTCATTCTGAATATGGCTGATTTTTATCATATAATGTATCAATTTCCACACCAGAAAATGTCATAGTGGACATTGGATGAGGGCATTTTTTGACTTATTTCGAGCAAATATTTTTGGGCAAATTTTCATTTCTTTTGGCTGAACTTTCATTCGGTTGATTTTTTTTTTATATTTACTTTGGGTCATTTTTCTGACAGCAATTTTTTAATAATATTCATAAATAGTTTCAATGTTTAATAAAGTATATTAAAAAATAATTATAATGATCGATTTTGTAAGTCTATATAATTAACTATTTTGATTTGGAGAATAAAGCGCCGTAGTCGAAAATGTTTTTAATATATAAATAATCTTGATTTTATCTTATTATATCGCACATGATGAAATGATGAATATAAATTTTCTCATCTGAAGGACTATTACAATGAAAGTCTTAAAAGGTTTTAAAAGTACTTTTATATAAAATTTCGAATAGGAGTAGTAGTTAAATAAGATAACGAAGTGCATCGGTAAAAACTAGCTAATAATTAATTTAATACTTTGGAATTTTACAAAAGTTCTTTAAGGAAGATATAGACACTTCTGTGTAGAAAAAATGCTTTATAGATATAAGACAATATTAATATAGAACAAGTGGATTAAGAATTTTTCCCTTTGGGGCTCTAAGACACAATTCCAAAAAACATGATATGCCACCTTATAATCTACATTTAAAAACCTAAAACACATTTACAGTTAAGTGATAATATTTAAAGAAAACACATCTCAAATACTCAGATTTACTTATCAAACTTATTTTTTTCACAAAAATATGGCCATATTAAAACAAAATTCAAATGGATGCTACGAGGATAATGATCATGGCTTGAAGGTTTGTAATCTAGAACACTTCCACCAGACTATCTATACCCAAAGAAATTTTGTTGAAAAGCAATCATTTGTACTCGCAATATATGTGAATAGAACAAAAATCAATTTACCAGATTATATTGCCACCTAAAAAAAGATAGTAACCACAATTTTTAAGTTTTTGCTACAAAATTAAGCAATTAAGTAGAAATTTATAATCGTTCACCTAAAACAACACCATTTAAAGAAAATATTTCTTAAGTAGAACAAATTACACGACTATTTCGTTTATGAAGTTGATATTACGCCTTCTGACTTTTGTTAATATTGATGTCATTTTGGAAGACATGAATTAAAATTCAATAATGTTGAAATATTATTTTTGTTTTGCACAAATTAAAATAAAATTATTTTTTGAAATCAGAATTTTAAAATGGCATATGTCCTAGAGGCTATTAATACAAAGCAATGAGTAAATGGGTTCGAATCCTGGCGAATAGAAATATATATATTTTTTAATAAATTCAAAAGAAGCATTTTTACTTAACCAAAAATTTATTTGATAGTTTTTAATCTGATATTTCAAAATTTTACTTTTTGTTTGAATATAAATTAAATTTTTTTTGAACTCTTGATCAAGGATCGAATTTACATCACATCGATATATTGAAATGTACTATCTTTATTGCTTATATAAAAAGCTTAAAACTCAAGTGAAATCTGAATAACAATTTTTTATAAAAATCATAACAAAATATGCCTAGAAATTCTTGTCAAATTAATTTTTTAAATAATGAAAATTTTTATATATTTTTTTTTTTTTAGTGAAAAACAGAAACTTATAAAGAGTTCCGGGGATACGAACCCAGGCTTACCGGTATGTAGTCCAGAACATATCCTCTAGATTATTCAATCTTACATTATATACATTATATACGAAAGAGAAAATATTATTAAATTTGGGCAAAGAAAAGTAGAAAAATTTTTGAGGCTCTTCTAGAAAACCTTTTATAACTCCGCCATTCATAAACGGTTTTCGATGAATTTCAATCCAATATTTTCAAGACTATATGCCACATATGTGTTAATTTGAGGTCCTGAATATATATATAAAGACCTTCGGAAAAAACGACAAACCTTCTTTTTGTGAAGGGTAGAAAAAGGATATGGTAGAAAATTTAAACCGATTTGATTGATTTAAAAAACCTACATTCGAAAAAATATTTGTGATAGATTTATGCAGAAATGAGGCCCATAGCTTATACAGATGCTTAAAAAATTAAATAACGCTTTTGGCCTATAACTCGGTTAATCCTGGAACTACTTGGTTCATTTTTTCAACACAAAAATTCTCTTAAAAAATTTCCGATTCTTCTATGAAAGAAAGGATTTTCTACTTTGCGGAGGCTCTTCAAAAAGTTTGTAAAACCAAATATGCCTTAGTTTATTGTTTTTGTTTTTTGCAGTACCCATGAAAACAACAACTATAAAGCAAGCTCACATTAAATAAATAAAAAAAATAAACAGATAACTTTATTGTTTATGAACCGATTTTGTTTTGCAAAAACGAAGTCCCTAGTTTATATAGGGGCTTCAGAAAACCAGAAACCGGTTTTTTTAATATATATATATATATATATATATATATATATTCTCGACGGCAGTTGTCGATGCGGTCGTACAGACTCACATCGTCATATCGACATCATTTCTTATAAGGATTCAGAAAATATAAACTTTTCTGTGGAAATTACAAACGGAATTACATTCACGCCTGTGGTGAAGGATATAAAAATCTTAATTTGAAAAGTTATTTTTTAGCGAACATTTAAATATTTATTTTTTAGCAATTGTTGTCTTTTGGTTTATAATATAAATTTATAAAAAAAGGCTGACCAACTACTCTAGAATTTGGTTTAATATTCAAATCAATAAAAATAAAAAATCTTTATTGTTATTCTGAATAAATAATTAGCTATCTCTTTTGTTTGACCTATATTATGCACTTAAAATATGATTTGACTATTTCTAACTATTTTCAAAATATTAAAAACTATGAGACGACTATTATTAGAATTACAGCAAATTTCAAAACCATTTGCCCTTAAAATTATGCTGACAACCAGAAACCTGGTCACACTTTTTATCCTGCAGTTTAATTTTTTTATTATTAGTTATGTTTTATAGAAGTTTATTTTTATTATTAGTGCAACTTTTAGAACTGTGTACTGTTGTAGCATGATGATCAGGCTTAACAAAACTTTTGTGACAACTTTTAATGTTCTGCGACGTGTAATAAAGTTGTCTATTTTCCGTTGCATGTTGTAAATATATTGTAAAAAAAAAAAAAAATTAGAATAATAAGTACAGATATGAATACAAATATATAAAAAATAAACACAAGTTGCACATAAAGTAAAATTTTGGATTTTAAAATAATGGAAAAGTTTATTTTGGAGGATTTTTAACGAGATAAAAGATTTAAACTTAATGTTTAGAATAAGCAAAAATTTATTGCTGATAGGAATTAAAACTTAAATTATAGTTGGGTAGATTTGGATAGTTTTTAGTACCTAATTTATTTTAAAAGTTAAATGTTCATTTGAGTTGCAGAACTAAGCTTAACTGTATAAATATATATAAAGTTAGTTTTTCAGTTTTGAAACCGATTAAAAGATTTTCTTTAATTTTAGAAATATTCAATTAATTATTAATTCGGTTTAATCTGAAATAATTCCGATTATAAAGAGTTATGTAAGCGTGTGAGTAATATTTTTTTTATTTAAAACAATATTAAGTATACGTTCGACTACCATTAAATTAATCTGAAAATAAGTGAAAATAGACCAACGTCAATAGTAAAAAATTTTTATAAAGCTTGTTATATGCTAAATTTGAAATGTTTCAATAATTATTCTTAACTTTTCTAAACATACTTCTTAACTGCTAAAAAAAAAAAAATATTAATTCAATTTAATTATTTTATTATATATTTTTTTATTTCTTCCCCAAATGCTTCATAATTGAATAAACCATATTACATGTTGAAAATATTACTTACTTGGATTAATTGCTGTGATTATTTTTCTTATTTTTCACTTGTCGCCCACTCCCTTTCATTGTGATTAAGTGCAAAAATATTAAAAAAAAAATATAACCATCCCAAAAGTTCTACCAGATTATCTCAAAGCTGATGACATATCTTGAAACAAATAGCAAAAAAAAAAAAAAATAATGATAAAAAAAACATTTCATACATTCATCTCTGTGACAATAAATTTCTTAATTGCTGCTAGTTTTCTTCTTATTTTTTAGATTTTTTTTATTTGGTAGCATTCTTAAAAAATTTCACAAATAATCAACTTCATTGCCACAGAGATAGAGATTTGGTCAAAAATGTAATAACAAAAAAATACATCTTAGTATTTACTCTTACTAATTTATTAGATGGACTGTGGATTTGATATCAACGACATTAAAACATCTTAAATGACCACAAATGATTGTAGATTAGTTATTTTATTGCATAAAGTACTAAAGCTGACTAATACTAACAACTTGTACTAACACTTGTAAGTATTACTACAACTACACACATCATTACACGCTTAAATGAAAAAACAAAAAACATATAAAATTACTATATGTATATAAGCTTGCGTGTGTATGTGCGAATATCCTTTTCCTGATATACTAAGGAATAAAATAAATTGTTATCTGTAAGTTAAATCTACAAAACCAAGACCACAACTTTGTTGATTGCCAAAAATTAGCTGGACTTAATATGAGTGTAGAGAAATAGAGAGACAGTTAGAGAGAAAAAAGGAGAGGATTATTTTTTACTTATAGTCAGGGCTGTCAGATACTTTTTTTGGCCAACTCCAAAATTTAACAAGAAATCCCCACTCAACAAAAAAAAAAAAAAAAAATATATTTTTTTTTTTTGATTTTAACAAGTATTTGTGCTTTCTTTTTATAGATATAATATTTGAATGTATATTTTTATATAACTACATATCGTCACTGTTTCCACAAAAACGGTTATGTTTAATCTCCCAAAATTATTTTTATTAGACCATTTGAATGTTAGCTTGGAAATTATTAAACTGAATTTTGTATAGAGTTCATATGGAAATTAAACTTTTTTTGCTTCCTGAAAAGTTGTTAAAAAATACGTAACTGTTTTTGTCGAAGCACCGTCAATATGTTTTTCAAAAATAAGTACATAATATAGATACTGTGCATCAGATTCACCATCTTGTAAATAAAAAAAAATTGATACTATACATGACTTTAGAATAAAAATTATTCAACCGTCGGATTAAATTCTTACCAACAGATTTTATTGGCCAAGATAGTATCTAGGGGATGCAAATCTATGCAAAACCTTAGTTTTACTATTAATTATACTTGCTGCATAAAAATGAAAAATTTTTGAAAATATATATTTGGCTCTCTTTGAGGGGAGATAATTGAAAGCAGAATTATGAGATAAGTAAGGAAACTTTTATATATCATATATTTTACAGATAAGGCATCATATTACCAAAAATGTTAAATAGGTAATGAACATTGTTAAAAACGAAACCTTAATAAATTGCAAAATGACATGTATTGCTTTTTTTTCGTGAAATAGTGAAAATTCACAATCACGTAGATGAGTTGGCTAGAGCGCTGAATAAACAACCAGAAGGTTGTTGGTTCTACCATATTCTAATGCTATTATTTTTTTTATAACAAAATGTCTAAATAGATATTTTATATTAAAAACTTTTTATCACTTAGAAAATTCAGTGCAATATAGTGCACTGAGTAAGACGTTAGTTATTAAAAATGGATGGTTAATTTGTAACCACTGACGTCAAAATTTTTTTGTTTTTTTTTTTTTTATTTTCGTTTAGGTACATATTTTTAAGTACCCTTAGAGTCTAAAAGTAACTACACGAATCTGTGGACAACTCGAACAAAAATAATTAGTTATTCAGACAAAAAATAAGTTATTTATTTTTGATTCCAATTATACCTGCTACATTACCAGAAAAGCAAAGTTTTTGCTGAATACTTTTAATTGCTTTTTGACACTTATTAAAATAAAAATTAAAATAATAAAGGAAAAAACTGCAGTTCTTAAAACTTTACAAATTATAACCAATATTCAGCTGTACTCAATCGGATACGATTGGATATTAATCAGTTAAGGTGCCTCCAAAAGTTCATATGCCATGGTATCTTGTAGTTTGGTCTTTGCTAAATTCCTAACCGAAAATATGCTTTTTACACGTGCGTTGCGATATTTTTTATAATGACATGTAGATATATCAATTTTAAATTTATATACGTTTTTTCAAAATTTCTTCTTTAATAATCAAACAAAAGATACAATTATTATTTAATTCCCAAAAAAAAAATCCCCAAAACATTTTAGATATCCTCACCAAATTAACCAATCCATAAACCAAAATTTTCATACTTTTGTGCAATAAAAATTGCCGAAATTTGCGGTCAGAACCCCAAATCTGGTAGCCCTCTTTAAAGTTTATTTTTGCTATAAGTTATTGTATACTTTGTATGAACTTTATTCATTTATATACATACAGATATATAATCTTAACACAAATTCACTTGGTATAACAGGAACACAAAAGTTTCCCAAATAGAAAAAAATAATAATAAATAAACGGAAAAGAAAAACTTATACACACATAGAGTTTTTATAGCCAACAATGAAGAGTAACAAAATAGTAATGGATATTTTGAAGGCATAAAAATGTTTAAAAAGTTTTGGCGATATCTTTAAGATTTCAAAATATTACCAAAATATGGAAATATTTTGTAATTTTTAATAATTATGTGGGAATAACCAAAAAAAACTACCTGAGTACATTTTTTAATTCTTCAGGAGAGAAGTTTATAGTTATAGTAATTGTCTTTGGCTGGGCCGAATCTTTTATATCCTTCACGAAATATATATAGCATAAATATTCAGAATATAAATTCATTAAATCTTTATTTATATTTTATTATATTCTTGTTGTATTTATAAATATCATGGATTTATTAAATGATGTTTATAAAAGAAAACTTATTAAAACATTTTTATGAAGAAATTCTAAAGAATGGATTTATATTCATATTATCTGTTATAAAAATTAAACATGATATCGGAAACGTGTAATATAAAGAGTCCCCGAAAACTATTTTCTTGGACATATAACTTATGAAGATAGGTCAGACTATCTGTGTTGAAGAGCCGAATAAAGAAGAGACATATAAAATTGTAAAATTTTAAATTCCTTTTTTTTAATTAATAATATAAAATAACTTCGTTTAAAGATTAGAAAAGCTTTTTAGTTCTACAAATGAGATTTATTTAATAGCTTCTGCCAATTATTTCAAGAATGTATATTTCTCTCTTCCATAAAATTAAAATCAGCTTCTTCAAAATTCCTCACTAAAATGATTCAAGAAGCGCTCTTGGACTCGAATCCATCAAACATGCTATAGCTACATAATGAATGATTTACCTCATTATCTATATTCGAAAAAACCTAAAACATAATTTACGTTGTTATAATTTTTTAAGAACAAATACCTCACAAATTCAAATTTACTTATCTAACGTATGTTTTCTTCAAAAATACTCTCATATTAAAAAAAAAAATTATGAGGCTACGAATTATGGCTTAAAAACTTGTAGTCTAGAAGTGACTTGTAGTCATTAGAAGTTATGTTGAAAAATCATTGTAGATAACCTTCATATGTATATGTGTGCGATATAAAAATCAATTTACAACACTATATGTTAAATATATGTCAAATTCAAAAATGTTGAAAAATCATTATTTTTGTAGAAAATAAAACAAAAGTATTTTATATTAACATGAAATTTGAAGTTGCCGTATGGCATAGGAGGTAAGAATTCGAAACTAAGAATTTTTATGTGTGCTTATGTGTTTGAATCCTGGCGAATATAAGAAGAATTTTGATGTAATAAATTTCAAAGAGAAAATTTTTTAATATATAAAAAAATATTTTGACAATTACTTATTTGGCATTTCAAAATTTAACATTTTTTTCAAGCTAAATTATAAAACAATTTTTTTGAATTTTTGACCAGGAATCGAAATCCTACAGTTCTTAAGCCACAAACCCAAGCAGTATACGATATCGACATATTGAGTTTTAATATCTTTATTGCTTATGTAAAAAGCCTAAAATGCAACTCAAAGTTAAATAATACTTTTTATAAAAATTTCATCAAGATGCCAAGAAATTCTTGTCAAATTATTTTTTTTAATAATTAGAATTTTAATATTTTTAAAAAAATCATAAATTTTTAAGAAGTGCTGGGAATACGAACTCAGGCTTAACGGTTTGTAGTCTAGAACACTTCCTCAAGATGTGAGATGACTTTCTTTCAATTTGGACAAAGAAAATTGGAAAAATTTTTTGAGGCTGCTATAAAAAATCGCTTATAGCTCCGCTATTCCCGAACGGATTTTTCTGAATTTAAATACCAAGATTTTCGAGACTATATGTGTTCAATAAGAAATATATTTATTATACTGTGGGCTTCAGAGAATTCATTTCAACACACAGATGGACAGACAAATATTCCCAAAAGTTATTTTTAATCATAACTGTTTAGGTAAATAATATAATATATTTTGTTATTAATGATATTGCGCATAACCAAATTACACATACTGTAATGGAAGTAATATTTTTGTGGTCGTTTTTAAACTATTATTTTTATTATTGATCTCTTCGTTAATCTCTCATTTCTTTAATTCGCTGTAAATTTCTTATTTTGTATTATTTATTACTAAATATTGATTAGTTCAATCAAAAAGTTAATTTCTTCATAATTAAGTGTAAAAATCAACAAACACAAAATAGAACTTTTGTGCATTCTTTCATTTCTACTAAATATTGTGTTTTATTTTTAAAATAAAAATGCGAATATTATTATCTGGCTGCAATTTTTTGTACTTTATCATCCTCTATTTTAATATAAAAAAACTACATAATTTGTAAATAAGATATTTATAAATTTTATTTGACCCACCAGACAAACAATAACAATCACACATATTCTTTATTTTGGTTTTCGGTAATGGCAACTACTTATTACAGTAGTATCTCGGCAATGAGGCGTCATTATTATTTGCAAACTCTGTATTATATAAATAAGTACTCAATATTATAATAGAACAGTAATATTGCAATCACGTGGATGGGTTGGCTAGAGCGCTGGATTACCAATGAGAAGGTTGTTGGTTCGACCCCATTCTGATACTGTCAGTTTTTATAACAAAATGTCTAAAATGTACTGAGTAAGACGATAGTCATTAAAAACGAATGGTTAATTTGTGTTCAAGTTCAAATCTCACGGACGGCAATTTTTTTTTTGTTTTTTCTTTTATTTTCGTTTAGGTACATATTTTTGAATACCCCTAGAGTCAAAAATAACTACAAAAATAATTAGTTATTCAGGCAAAAAATAAGTTGTTTATTTTTGTTTGCAATTGTACCTGCTAGCTTACCAGGAAAGTAAGGTTTTTGCTGGGTGGATTTATATTCCAAGATTTTTGTATAAAAGTTCCCAAATTTAAAATATGTTTTTTTTTTTTGTATATCTTGAGTTCCATAATTTTCCTTTTGCCACAGGATTTTTCAAATTTTAATTAAATTATGTTAATCATGTACCATGATATTATGATTTTTATTATATCATAATTTTAGCTGCGCTTTTTATACCCTTAATTGTTAGATATTTCTGACTTTTTGGTCACTTTTAAGTTCTTTTGTGAATACAAGCGTTATCTTTGAGTGTTTATTCGTTAAACTGTGGAAGTGTTAAGCGATGTGTTAAAGTATTTTAAGCTGTTGAAAATAAATTAATAATTTTATGCGTTTGTTTACGAGTGTGTTTGATTATATTGAAGAAATTTTAGAACAAAACATAAATAGAATTAATGCGGCTAACGAAAAACATCAAAATTCGTTCTAGATAAATTAATGTATTAAATGAAAAAGGAATGAAATATAATATGCAACGTTTTAAAATAAATTGAATATCGAAAGTGCAAAATAATATATTGTGGCAAATTCTTGAGACAATTAAGGCTATTAATACTATTTCTTTAGAAATTTAAAGATTATTGTTCGCAAGAAAAAGAAGTTAACTTCAACGATTTTTTGAACAACTGATTTAAAATAAAGAAATATTTATAAAGCAACAATTAAGCTTTAAGAATATTTAGTTTCAAATTATTTATTTATATTCCAATACACTTACAAATTATATTCTTATCTAATTAAGAGAGAATTTTTTTCTTTTTGTAACAGGCATGGAATTTCTAAGACCATGGAGTTAAAAGCCCGTTTTCCAGATAAACGATTAAGTAGAAAATTGCTCAGGTTGCACCACATAGTGAAACATATCTCAAGAATGATTTATATGATTGGGTTCAATAAAATGTCAAAAATACTTCCTTGAATTAACTCAAAGCCATGTCAACATAATTTCCTCAATAGTTTAGGAGATATTAAAAAAATGTGTGTAAAAAATTAATTTTTTTTTTAAATTTAAAACTTTTTTTTTTTGAAACAATTGTATAAAATCGAAATTTAAAAAAATCGGTTTTAATAAAATATGTCTTGAAACATATTTTATTAAATTATGAGAAAGACAGCAATTTGTTAGTTTTCTGTTAAATTTTCTGTAACTTTTTTTTAGGTAACAGAAAATACATTTAAATATATATTCTGTCATCACTTGCTGTTATAATTGTAATCTAATAATTTAAATAAATTTATGACCAAATCTATCTTAAATTCTTTTTTCAGTTTGTTATAAATAACGTAGTTTAATAAACAAGTGTTGATATGTGTAGGGTGGTCCAAAATTCTTTTTTGGAGCTAAATTTAAACGTACCTAAAATTATGAAACGCGACAGCATTTAGAATATCTTGACTAAATTTCAACATTATACGATGATTGGAACAGGATGCTACACAGCCATATATGTACTCGTAGGTTGAAGATCCTAGAAGAAACCTTAAAACAAATCTCAGCAATTTTAATTATATATCAAACGATAGCTAAAGAAAAATAAATATACACATATTTTACAATTAAAAAGGAAATTAATAGGAATGATAAAAACGTAATTTTAATAAAAAGAACTCATATAAAACAATTACGTAAAAATAAAAATAAAACTACTAACACATTTTTCATAAAATGCATTTTATTTGGATCCCATCAACATTTTTGGAAAAATTACGAAATATGGGTATAATAATTTTTTATTAGCTATCGTTTGATATATATATATATTACTAATTTTGGTTAGAATAAATTTTTTTTACGATTTTCTCAAGAATTAGCATTCCGTTCCAATCATCGTAGTAAGTTGAAAATTTGCAGAGATATTCTAAAAGTTATTCCCTTTCATAATTTGAGGAACATATAAATGAACGATATACTTTGGTTTTCTTCATACGATGTTGCGCCACCCTAATGTATAGGCATCAGATTGATTCAAAATTGTATAAAGAAAATAAATGAACATTTGTTTTAATGTATCGTAAGTGTACCAGTAGTCGACTGTCTAACTTTTTTCTTATTTTAAAGTTGTCTTCTTACGAGTGTGAACATAGTTTTGGAATAACAAATAGATATTGCATCTTGTTTCACATATACATGGATTTTTGCAAAATTTACCTTATTAATATGTTCCTTAGAAAACTCAATCAAATTTCCCTGTAAATTTAAATGCATGACGATATTTCCCATTATTCGGCATGTCATGATCCAATAGTAGGCATGGAATTTTTCTTAACGAAATAAAGAAACATTGCACTGAAAAGCGATATTTTGTGCCTATTATCCTATAAAATGGAAATATAATAAAATTTTCATTGTGGGAAATTAGTATTGCTGGTATCTTGAACGTATCAAAACTCATGCAAAAGAATACACCTTAGAGGTCTCAAGAAACTACTTTTTTTTAGGTAAATGATGTCATATGACGCACATCAAGAAACTAAATATAGAAAAATATTAAAATCTTTTAAAAACTGCTCTTTATTTCCCTACAAGATATTGAAAACTCACAATCCTAGTATATCTTTGCAAAAAAAAAGAGTTTCAACATTTGTATTGAAATATGTCTTAAAAAAAACCTAATTATGAGATTTTATGAAAAAACTAGATTAACAATTTTTCTCTAGCGATTTCGGTCCCCAAGAGAGTTTTTTTAAGACGTTCTGGTTTTGTTTCTGAAAATGCTTAGTATCGGTCAAACTTTCAGTAAAAATATTTTTCAATATTTTACTGATAAAAGGAGATAAGTATGAAATTTCATCATCTTTTTGAAAAGAAATTATAGAAATATTAAAAAGTTCTTTAAAGGACCGAAAATCTTAATATTTTTTCATAACACCTCAAAAATAATAATTTTATGAAAACGGTCTTAAATAAGTGAGAATGTTATATTCGGCTTAGCCGAATCTATACACCCACCATCACCAACTTTTTAAAATTTCATCTCATATGGTTGGTAAAGTTGGCGGACCACGCCCTTTTTTGTTTCCGAATTTACATTGGTCCTTGTACTATTTGTACAAAATTTCGTTTATATTTAACCTTATATGGAAGGTGGGCGGTAAAGTGGGCTGATCACGCCCATTTTTGGATTTCGAGTTCTAATCAATCCTCAACTATATATATAAAATTTCGTTGTCTTACATACTTTTGTTTAAGTGATATCAGCCGAAAGGTATGAGCTAAAGTTACAACTGACACCCTGTGTTTCTAGTATTTGGCCCATACATTTTTTGTTTATTAACCGATTTTGCCCATTTTCAATACGAAACAAATCTTGTATAAGGCAAATATTTGTGCCAAACTTCGTCTCCCTAGGAAATCATCTCACCCCCGAGCATTATACTGCTTTCAACAGACTGATAGACGAACATAGCTAGATCGACTCAGAATCTTACCAGGACTCCGAACATACCTTATGTATATACCTTATGGAGTCTCAAATGATTTTTTCTTTTTTTTTTTTTTTTTTTTTGATATGTTACACACTGAATGACAAACCCAATATATGCCACATTTTTTGATGGTGGGTATAAAAAAAAATGTCAAAGATTCATGTTTTCAATCGCTGGTTAGAAAATTAAGGTAACTTGTAATATTATTTGGAATATTTTTCGAGTAGGCAGCATTATAGTTTTTTAAATTAAAATTAAAATTTTAATGAAATGCATACTATATGCTTTACAGATCCCAAAATAGCATCCTTTTTTGTGAGCGGTTGGACTATTAGTTTTGTTAAAATAAGAATATAAATTAAATGAAAAAATGAAATGTCTGAAGTCGGCAGTCTACGCATTATTACAGTATTATAAAGTAAAAATCTTAACATTTTCGAAAAGTATATACATATATATATTTATAGCAAAACTGTGTATGATATTAAGGATTAAAACTCAATTTTTTATTAGTTTTTTGGAACCTTACAGCAATTTTTAACTCACATTTTACTAAAAAACATATAATTTTTTAAAGTAGGGTATCATGTCATATGGGTACTTTTTGCGTATTTTTATTATTAACTACTGCTAAATGTTTGCCACTAGAGACTATATTTCTAAACAAATATAATTTTATTACTTTTCGAACGCAAGTAAATAAAATATATTGAAAAAGTTTTTTTAGGTGCTAATGTTTCTGAGGAAAATATGCAAATTAATCGGTGAATGCAAAATGAAATAATTTATTTTCCACATATTTAATTCAATTCCAAATAATTCTTTTCTAGATCTCTATTTAACGTAAAAATTATTGAATCGGATAATTAGGTAAAAATATATTTCGGTAATTTAACAAATTTTTCTACCTAGTTTTTGAAATTCTGCTGATATTTCTTATTGGTTTAATCTCGAATGACTTGAACATATACGAACAAATCTAATAAAGCAGATCAGAAGTGTGATTGATGCCTTAGTAAATAGAATATGTGAAAATTGGAAATAACTCAAAAACTGCATAGCTCTAAGATTAAGATTTGCTAGAACCAATATGTTCAGTATGTACATTAACTTAATAAAAAAAAAAAAAAAAAATAATAAAAAATAAAAATACAAACATGTAGTATGATCACATTCATATGGAATTTATTACACTCACCATTCTAAATATGGGAAATAATAGCATATTTTTAAATATTGTAATATTATTTTCTTTTGATATTCGTTTGGTCTCGTAAATATAAAAATCATTTAAATTTGTCATTTTTAATCCACTTTACCCCAACATATTGCATTTTACCTAGAAATAGTTAATTGGAAAAAACGATGAAAAACAATATCATAAAATAAAAGGATCTTATTATTTTCATGCAAACGTTAGTCAATAATCCATTCTATATAACAGTTCCATTACAGGATTCAAAAGATTATTATTGGTTGGTATTTTATTAAAGTTAGATTAGGGTATGCTCCATTTTACCCCAATCTCTGCTATATTTTATTAAGAATGAAATAAACTATAGCTTGATAAAATCAGATGAGAATTGCAGAATATATAATTTTTCAAATTTGTAAAGTTTATAAATTCCTTTTATTTTACGTGTATATTGTTGTCGCCATTATTTTGCATCATAAATATATTATTTAAAAAGTTAGATTAAAGAAAAAAAAAAAAAAATAATAATAATAATAATAATAATAATTATAATAATAATAAAATAACTAAAATTGAGAAAACATCAAGACCAGCGGAAAAAGTGCAAAATCATTGGGGGTAAATCTTGGAACAATCTCTAGATGTTTAAAAGCTCTTGTATTCATACAAAAGTGAGAAATTGGATGTCACACCAACTGAAAGCATTATAATTTCATAGTCATTGGAATATTATGAGCGGTAACAAAAGGGATCCACTACAATAATCCAAATTCCAAAAAGAGCGGCCAACCAAAATAATCGATACCGAATATCTATGGCAGGAATGATAAATTCAGTACAATTGTACTTTCTTTGTGTACTAGCTTTTCTTTATCAGTAAAATATGTTCAAGTTTTGCGATGTACTAATGAGACATTTATCAAAGAAAGCACACGCTTCGAAATAAGCCTTACTACGATGCACTAGAGTAAACGAATAACTTTGCCATTATAAGGGAAAAAATAATATGAATCTACGTGTTTACTACAACTAAAAAATTTGATTCTTTTTCAGCATTGAAAAGAGCGCTTTTCGTGTCAAAATTTGCTTCCAATCGGAAACTCGTCATACAAAATTTATGTCATTCGTAGGAATGTTGAAGCGATATTTTGCTTTTCTCTTTACTTTACTTGCTTCGTTCGTAGCTTCATTTCTTATTGGTTTTTTACGGCACAACTTTTGGTGAAACTTTTAGAACTTTCTTTTAAATCGAAATCATACAAATTTAAATAATATTATTTGTTTTGAATTAGGTATTTTCTAAGAACCCGATTTTTCTCTTAAACGTAAATTTTTTAAAACTTTTCATGTCCAACTTGAACGATATCTATTAATTTGAAAATTTGTTTAAGAACTCAAGGGAAATTTCCGAAAGATATTGTTTTTAGATCAAAATATATTTTAAAGTTTTCTATAGAAAAAGTTTTAGTATAATTACGGTCCAAAATGCACAATTGTTTATTTAATTTAATACAATATTGAAAATAGCATTTATCATCCCTAATCTATGGTGTTAAGTATTTGGTGAAATTAGAAGGGTGTCATCTATTATGAGTTCTTAAAATCGGCTGAAACGATCGCGGGATATCTGTACCGAACACAATTGATGCGTTTTAATATAGCACTGAACGAAAAACGGCTAGAATATGTAGCCAAACATGAGTTTATAATTTTCCATCATGAAAATTCTCGGCCTAATGTTAAAAACTATTTGAAAAATAGTGGTTGGAAGTCTTGCGCCTCCCCTTATATAGCCTAGATATTGCATCTTCTGACCATTGTTTGTTTCATTCGATTAAGAATGCTCTAGCTGGAATACTCTTCACTTCGGAACTAGGTGGTTCTGTGATGTATTCCATGAACTGTCAGAAGGATGGGCAATTTTTTTTATCAAAGTATATATAACTTTTTTGACGTCAACAATACTTTTGTATATTATGATAAAAATATTCGTCCAGAATCCCATAAAGTATATTATGTATGTATATTAAAGAGCTACACGAAAAAAAGTTTCAAATATACCCCTTTAGAAATGAAGATTGGTCTGTTCTTATATGATTCCAAAAATATTACATCTGAATGTTTAAATTTACGTGAGCTGGACTGTTTTCAAAACACCTATAAAAATACGTATTTATTTCAACATCATTATCAAAATTTTCGTTAAAAGGAAATTAACTTCAAATTGTAATAGAAGCATACTAAGGCTGGAATGTTCATTTAAATAACGGTTTTGTTTCTTTTCAGTCGCGAAATATTAAGATTTCACTAACATTTTTCAATATATAATTTTATTTACTTCAGATTTTTTTCAACATATATTGGGTTTTAATGTACCATTGGAATGTTCTTTTCTGATACTATTAAAGATTTCTCTTATTTAACTCTTTAACAGCAAGAGGCTTAATTTTATGCATTTAGTTCCCAAAAGATTAAATTAGCAATTCTTGCAAATAAGTTACATGAAATTATTTACTATACTTAAATATAGAAGAATTAATGAAAAATACAATAAGCTCCTTTAAAACCGTAATAATATTTTACACGAATTTACAGTTTTTATGATAAATATATGCTTTTGGTGACATTTATTTTCTTAACTAACCATTTATGTGAAATAAAAATTAACAAGCAATTATGGACAGGAAACCCCAAAATATATAATATATGCAGCTAAAGGCTTAAATGAATACATATATCAATAGTATTGAATGAGACCTTTCCAATGATACCCTGAAACATAAATTAGAATGGAAATGTATTAAATGTCATTTGTGTATCATATGCTGTAATTTTTTTGAGAAAAAGTTAAAAATTATATACACTATTGATCGAAAACCATTTCTTTGGAGATATTTTAAAAATGCCCTAGCTCACGTCAACGAAATAATTAAACCGAAATATTTTAAGGATTATTTTAAAACATAACAATCTTCAATTTTAAAGGGGCACATTTTCAACATTTTTTGTTTCCATGGAAATCAATACACTAATGTATATATTCTGAGTTCTCGTAAAAATTTGAAAGCATTGGACTGAAAAATCGGTGCAGTATAAAGTGTTATAAATAAAAATTTTAGACAATTGACATTAATATTATAGTTTAATCTGTAGCGAAGAGCTCTTACTTATTCGCAATTTTGCAGTTATTTTAGTATTAAAAAATCAAAAGTTCCTGCAAAAATATGATAATTTATTCCTGAAGCACCCTAGTGTACATTATTCCTTTTCAACTGTAAATTTATGTGTTGATTTTTTGCTACACGATTATGTACGTAAGTTTGTTGTTATACTATTCTTGATAACCATCATTATTGTCATGTTTTTCTTCTTTATATATTTTTTTAAGAGTTTAATGCGTCCTGAATTATTTTTGTTGTTGTTATTGTCCTTGTCATCTTTTAGTTTTAGTTGTTTATGTATGTAAGTATTTCCTTTATGGGTTTGTGTGTATTTATTTTCCTTTCAACATTAATAAAAAAACATGACCAACATGATTTAACGTTTCACTGATTTTTTATGTGTTTTTAAGATTTTGTGGTAGAGATATGGAAAGTTTATTTTTTTATCTTTATTTTGCTACTTATTTACTGTTTTTGCTTTTTATCACTTGTAATTTATTTTGTCAGTCAACAAAATTATCAATCATTTTTAGTATTTTAAGGCAAATTGTTTAATGACTTCGAAGGAGGAGAAAAACTAAATAAATTCTAATAGAAATTTAAAGTAAAATTAAAGGATAAATTAATAATAGTTTTAAGAGAAATTTCAATTATTTTATATAAATTATTAAATATTAAGAGAATTTGCATATTTAAGGAATATATATATATATATATATATATATATATATATATATATATATATATATATATTCTTTGAAATATCTAAAAAGATGGAAAATATGTTTTGAAATATTATTTATTTGTAATAAATAACGTTTGCGGAATAAATTTACAACAAAATTAAAAGTTTTCTAACTTCTCCAAAAGTTAACACAAATATTATATTATTTTTTAAAAGATAACTTATTATGTTATTCTTATATTTCCAACATTTGGATCCCTTTTGCGCACTTTTGGAGCAGTTCTAAAGTTCTTTATATCATGAGTTTAAAAACTCAATTTTAAAACTTTCCCAACTTATTATGCGATTATTATATTCTGGTTTACCTTGGAAATTTGTCCAAAGGATTTTACAAAATCTCCTCTGTTTAAATTGGTCCAAAACATATTAATTGATTTTAATTTAAAATTATTTGGAGATTTCTAATTTTAACACTTTAATTTAATTCAGAAGTTTTTCTTGCTCCTCAAAAATCATCCTATCGTTATATCCGTATACTAAAGTAGTTTAGAAGACATATCTTTATTGGATTATATACCTTGATATTTCTTTTTATATAATCCACACCTCTGTTTTATACAGCTTAATATATTAACCAAAATATGCAGTCAAACCAGAATTTTGAAAAGGTAAAAGTTGATCCAAAGAAAAAAAATTTTTTTTCTCTTTAAAAAACTTTTGGCCTTGATTTTTATACTTTTTCTATCAATGGATTTATATCTATCAAAAAAATTTTCTTTGACACTTTTTGCCATCTGAGTTAAAATATAAATCATTTTATGTGAAAAGTAAGTATAAAATTAATCCAAAAAATTAAAAATTTTTTGTTCAAGGTTGTTCCTCTTTTGTAAATATTTTGAAGAAACTAGAACTCAGATTTTCATGAAAATTTCCACATTATAATGATAAAACATTTAGTCATCCTAAGTGAATGATGAAATGTTTTTATCATAAGTACACTGTTATTGAAAACTGAAAGTCAAATTAGATTTTAAAGTTGCTCAAAAAAAAAAAAAAAAAAAAAAAATTGTTCGCCTTAAATTGAGTTTGACGCATTTTTTTCTTTGAAAAACTTTTGGACATAATTTGTATATTTTTTCTATCAATGGATTTATATCTACCGAAAACAATTTTTTCTTTGAGTTAAACTATAAATCGTTTTGTGGTGGTATATGTATAAAAACAGTGTCTTTTGTTATCATTTTGAAAGGATTAGAAGTCCGATTTTTCATAAAATATTTACAATAATATGAAAAGACATGCGGTCATTCAAAATTGATGATAATTGATATTTTTAACCAGCGTTGATTTATTATTTTTTTGTGCAATTTTATTCCGCATACATACGTTATTTATATTATTTATTGTTTAAAAAAATTGGAGACTGCTTAAGTATTTAATTTATATCAATAGATATTCAACTTACCGCCTTTAACATGAACCTCTCGACTTAACACGGTACCCACCAAATTTCTTAATTTACATCTGAAATTTACAAAGAAAACAAAAGAAATATTAAAACACAAAAACATTTAAAACCAAAAAGTTTTTTCACAGTTGTTTTTGGTAACAAAAAAAAAGAAGGAAAAACAAAATTATAGCAAAATAAACAAGATTAAAAAAAGATGAAGTAAAATACGTTTACATACCTATAAACACTAGAATGAACTTCATGGCGAAACTTTTCAGCTGTAAACGGATAAAACATTAAGCTGCCATTGGATGTTTGTACCACCATGTCCTGTTGTGGTGGTATGGGAGTCCATTCGACCTTAAGGGAAAGATAAAAAAGAGAGAAAGGAAGATAAAGTAAAAAAATTATAATAAAGAAACTCACAAAATTATTGCTGTTGGTTTTTTAATGAAATCTCAAATATTAGTGTTTTACAAAGAAAAAAAAAAAAAAAGGTAAAACAAATAAAAAAGGAGACAATGATAAAGACACCCATGTCATAAGATAATAATGAAAACGGTTCAGGAAAAATCTCATTAATTTTATTTAATTCAAAAATTGTGAAATATTTTTAAGGAAGATATCCAAATCAACATCATTTTTAAATCGATGAATATTAAATTGAATACTTTATTTTGCACGTATTTCAACTGCTGAAAATATAGTAAATAATTTGTTTAATCACCAATGATATGAACATATTAAGAAACTCGAATAAAATGAAACAGAAATATGAAGTACAACACAGGGAAATTGGAAATAACTCCATAAACTTCACAGCTGTAAGGCCAAAAACTCATCATTTACTGTTACATTAGCTTATTGAAGGAAGAAAATCTGAATTTAAAAATCGCACAAATAGCGGATACTGTAAAAATACACACTACGTACACACAGAAAAAAATTAGTTGAAATTCAATTGTAATCATTCAAATTTAATAAAACAAACTAAAGATTTGTTACAATCTTAGATAGTTTACTTATAATAAAGATCTTATATATTCACTAAGGAATATTAAATTAGTTATAAGTACTAATAAATATCATTATTCAAAACAATTTAGCAAATTTTTATATAGAAAAGTAAAGTGACTGATGCTTATGATGAATCGTTTTTCATCGGCCAAAACTTTATAACTTTTGAATCGATAGAAATATTTTAGATTTATTTTATTTTTTATTCTTTGTGTTCTTTTATTTTTTATTTTTTTCATGGTGAGATATTTCTTTGAATTTTTCTCCAGTTTTAACTTCATTAAAATCGGATGTTGTTGAGAAATTTAAGGCTTAAATTGAACTTTTCATTTTTTTATAGCATTGAGTATGAAAATACAGATTTGTTTGTTTTTTGAATAAGCTTTACTTATAAAAAAGTTATTAGCAGATAAAAATATCATTTTAATAATACCCAGGATAATTGTGTGAACAGGTTACTAGTTTACTAATTCTAAAACAGGAATCACTAGAACCAATTCCACTAGAATTGGTTGTTTTTGACGAGGATTCTTTTAATGTTTATTTTATTTTTTATTTAAATAATATTATGGACAAAAAATTTTATTGTTTTTAATAACTAAAAGTTTTTTAATTTTTATTTTATTTTTTACTTAAATAACAATAAAACAAAATTATAATTATTATTCATTCGGTTGGAGAGTAGCCTGCAAATATTCCATATTTAGTTTTGTATTATTTCTGTCTTCTAGCATCCCTTTTGCTTCTTCATTTAAGTCCCGATTTTCTACTTTCTATTGACTTCCAACGCTAAAGGTGAGCTGATCTGCCGTTGCCAGTAATAAATTAAATAGATCTTCATTTATAGAATTTCATGATATTTTTCTGTTATTGTGCTCTCTATAAAATCTGTAATCTTTATTTCTTTTTTTTCTTGGGCTTCTTCTGATAGATCTCCAAGTGGTACTAAATGATTCTTAATGACATCTTCTCCATGATAAAGGATTTTGTATTGCTTCACGGATATATACAACATATATTCGTGCAGCTTCCTTCGAATAATGACCAAAAATTTCTTGCGTCAATTTTTTCTTTATAAAGATACCTGGATAGTAAATTCACCCTTTAATCAGTTTTCGAAGTTGGTATAAAATCTTTGTTGGCTCTATCCAACATTTTTGTAGAACTTTGTAAGTTTTTGACGAAATCAGTTATTTTATTTTTCAAGTTCACTTGTTTTTCGGTGCAGTATGAATTTAAGTTTCTTTGAACGTAACTTAGAACATCTCCCCGCTTTTTGTTTTTAAAATACTCTTCGGATAATTCTTTACAGCTGAAGCTCTCTTTGTTGTATAAAGATTTTAAATTTTGATTTTTATTACCTAGATATATTATAGCAACTGAGTTTATTTACGAATACCACTGCCTTTTATTCTTTTCTTATATTACGTTTTACTATGTTCCTAGGTAGCATAAATAAGTATAATATAAAAGTTCTAAAAAACTAAGAGGGGCTAAAAATAGGTAAAACATACTAAAAAATTATTAATAAAATAATATTTATATAATATGATTAAGATACCCATTGTTATAACTTATAGGGCTTGATGTATTTATATTTGAATCACATGAACAGGTAAAATAAAAATAGAAAAAATTTTTGAAGTGTTCTACAGACGGGTCCAGATAGGTACAAAAGCATATATGGCGTTAAAGAGAACAGTTTCGCCTTTCTTTTGGTAGTAAAATTTGTTTAACCACTTTTGATCCTTATTTCTATTCCACTAAAAATTAAATTTGATTAAAATATAGTACCTGATAAAACACTTAATAACTCAGCAGATATGAACGGTAATGTGACATATCATAACATTTCTTAAAGACTATTATCATATCAACAGAACAGAAAAACAGCCAATTATCGATAATAGTTTACGAGTAATAATAATTTACTTCGGATCAAATTTAAAAAAATTATATCTTTTTATAAAATAACATAAAATATTTATCTTTAACAAGACAATAATATGATTATCATTCAATGGCATTAAAACTTTGGAAATCATTTCTAACATAAAAATGGACTTTTGGCTAATAATATTAATTTCTGTGATTGTAGGTTCCCAGCAAAATCTTTTTGGTTTTCAGTAATGACAACTACTTATTAAAGTAGTTTCTTGGTAATGAGGCATCATTATTATTTGCCTACTCTGTATTACATTAATAAGTACTCAATAGTATAATAGCACAGTAATACTGAAATCACGTGGATGAGTTGGCTAGAGCGCTGGATTAACAACCAGAAGATTGTTGGTTCAACCCCATTCTGAAGCTGTTATTTTTTTATAATAAAATGTCTAAAAAGATATTTTAAACTAAAAAGAGTATTTGTCGCTTAGGAAGCTATGAGCGAGATGGTATATTGAGTAAGAGGTTAGTCATTGAAAATGAAAGGTAAGTTTGTGTTCAAGTTCGAGTCTCACTGACCAAAATAACTAGTTATTCAGGCAGAAAATAAGTAGTTTGTTTTTGTTTCCAATTATACCTGCTAGCTTACCAGGAAAGCAAAGTTTTTGCTGGGTTGGTCTCCCATCAAATAGATTCGATAAGGCAGGATAAAATATAAAATAATAAATAATATAAATACTTTTTTGGTTCTTCTAATGACACAAGAGGGAAACTTTTTCGTTTTTGTGGTACTCTTTGAATTTTTTATAATATTGAACTTAAAGACATGAAATTAAGACTACATGGTCATATAGGGGTAAGATCTCTAGGGGGGGGGGGGGGGGGTTGGACTATGTTGTACTTTTGTTTTTTTAATAGTAATTTTATAATAGTAATTTTCTACAATATTGAACCTAGAAACATGATATTAAAAATACATGATGTTATGTGGGTAAGAATTTTCTGTAATACTGAGCCAAGAAACATAAAATTTGAGATAGATATATGGTCCTAAGTGAATGGGTAGTTTTTGTCCTTGTAATAGTACTTTTTGTAATAAAAAATACATAAGCCCTGTTAGGTACATTCTTATCTACTAAAAAATTAAAAATATAAATAATTTGGTACCTTTTGACGCAAAAAAACTTATAAGTAAATTTTAAATCTTTCTTCATCGCAAACATAACGAAAATGTCATTGGTAGTTTTTAAAATTTCCATTATTTATTGAGTAAAAATTAGACTTTTTCATAATTTTCTAGCAAAAATGTTTAAAAAGTTTATTGTTGCTAATGCCGATACAATGACATGTAGAAATTGTACTGTAAATATGTTTCAAACAACAATTTTAGAAATTTTGGATTCTTGGGTGGTTGAAGCATTTAGAAAAGGAACTATGAAATGTAATAACAAAATTTAAATAGTTTTCCTTTCAACAAAAAAAGAAAAAAAAATAGTTCCAAATTGCACGGTTATACTTTTGAATTGTGTAGTTTTTTATTACCCCGTGCTTTTTAATGATTAACTCATAAAGAGTTCTGAAGTGGTACGTTATCCCATTCCTTAGATAATCCTTATTTAAATACAAGGCAGGAAATTAGAAACATTAGGATGTGCGATTGATGTATATGTTATTTATTTTCCGAAGACATAAATATTTTAATATTTCCCTTGAGAGTTAGGAGTTATATTTTAATTTTTCGAGTTTTCTCACTTTTGTAATTACATTTTGTTTTTATAAATGCAACTAAGTTTATATCTGGTTTATGTAGCAGTTCCGCCAGACCGCTAGCGCAATTTATTATAAAATTTTTGAGAAATATATATGTTTATAAATGTATTTCAGCAAAATATATAAATATATGGTTGTGAGTAAAAATTACCCCATTAATTTTATGCTACAAAAGCTAAAATTTCATAGTTAAATCGCCATAGACAGTAAGACGTAACATAAGGCCTCACTTAGATCACAGATTGCAAACTGCGAAATTTCTATCCTAGTTCTTTACGAGTCAATTGGAATAACAATTAAGAGTGCAGAAAATCATTAATATCTATAATCTATATCAACATTCATAAATCATTATAGGCACTTAGCAATGACTGGCTATGAATACACGCGATTTAGTGCAGATTTATTTGGCAACTGTTGATCAACATTTGTGTCTATTATAAAGAAATGTCCTATTTAATCAATCACGATTGTTATTTATACTAATTTCCACTTTACTCCAACATTTCCCAATTACACAAAAATTGTTGATTTGATAAAACGCCTAAAAATAATACCAAATTATAAATTAATCTTATTAATTTTATGCAAAAGATTAGACAATAATCCATTTTTATGAAAACGTTCCATTGAAGGGTTCAAATGATGGTTGGTTAGTATTTTATTGAAGCTAGATTAAAGTATGCTCGACTTTACCATTATCTCCCATAATTCTATTGAATAAAAAAACCAAATCACTAAAAAATCCGGCTTCGCTTCTTTTATTTAATTTTAATTTCTCTCTGAAAACCGGTAACAACTTCCGCCTTTGTGTGTATATATTTTACCTCTTAATATATAAATTTTTTTAAAGCTTCCAAACTTTGTACCTTTTTAGACTTCAAAATTTTTTTCCAAAACTAAAACTTTAATTTAAAAAGTCACTGATTCGCATTTTTATAGCCACAATTTTGTAAAAAAAAAGAAAATATTTGGATTTGAAAATGAGTAATAAACAGCTGAGATTGTTAGTAAATATATTAACATATAACTAAAATTGGAGAAATTAACAATTATTTATGCACTTGTAGTTCTAATTTCTACCAGCATTTTATAAATCGTAAAGATGAAAGAAATAATTATTAATTTTGACATCATAATTGATGGGACAAATTCCGACCTTTTGGGGGTCAGCTTTACCATCCACGTTACATTTAGTTCATATAAAATACTTGACGACAGCGCTTGCAGTATGAGTAAAGAAATCCTTTTACGTAACTAAAAAAATGTTTAATTAGAAGTTCAGTGGTTTTCTTATCTGCTTAAGTGTGATTATATTTCCTGAAAAAAGAGATCTATTTAAAGCCACCAAAATGCAACCTCAATACTAACAAACCAACTCACTTTAAAATTTTATTTACAAAGTAAATTAATTTACCTACAGTCAGGCAACACAAATACTAATACGAAATATATAATATTATTTTTTATTGCATAAGGTGTGCACTTATAACATATATATAACATATATATAACATATATATTTTTAAATAAAAGGCAAACAGACAGGCCGCCACGACGTCGAACGAAAAATTTGTATGGAAAAAAATATATATTTTAAACTTTGTAGTTGTTTTTTAATATATCGTGACATAAGCCGCAAAAAATGTACAAATTTATTGTTGAATTTATTCAGCAAATTTATCTGATATATCATTTTATATGCAAATAAATGGCTAATTAGATTCTCTAAAATATTTTTGGTATACTTTCTGAAAAAAAAAATGAGTAATTTCATCGAATTTTTGGCGCAATCTGTCTTTAAAAATTCTACATTTATACTCGCAATTGATCATTGCAGATGTCTTCTTGAATTCACTTATAAAATGGATCCAACTCCTTTCTAATTATCACAATTTTGGGAAGTTATAAAACTAATACTTTGGAAGACAAAAATAACGTTATCCACAGTAATTATTATATTTTATCTGGTTCTACTGTAACATCGTAATTCTAAATTAGGCCGAAAGACACTAAACACATGGTCTTATGGTAGGAGTAGTATTAATGTGATTTTATGGCACGCTTTTTCATAATTTTTTGTGTTCATTCAGTTTAAAGCTGCAAAATAATTACACATCTTATCGTATTTAGAATAAATTTGCCATACGACAAATTATTTTGTAAATTTTGATTTCTTTTTAGCACGATACTATTTCTCGATTATTTTATTATTAAAACTTATAATTAAGAAGATGAGAAAATCAGCAATAACATATGTTTTGCAGTCTTTATCAACTAATACTAAAAATATATATTACTTTCTCACTAATATTTGTGAAATCTAATAAGTTTAAAATAAAAATTAAAAAAAGGATAAACATATGGATTTAAAAAATTTCATTTGCTAAATCTGATGATTTAACAGATGTTTGAAAGTATAGTAGAATTCAGACGTACACAATATGACTCAAAATCTATTAATTTTTTTTTATAAAAAATGAAAAACTATAAGAGTTTCAAAATTATAAAAATGCATATTTATGCATGTTTTTACATATTTATATAAAAAAATACCTAAATTGTCAGTTTTTTCTATATATTTTCATGCCAGTTTTGCATCTTTCTGTGCATATAATCCGAGTTTTTCGTACTTTTTCAAACGCATATATTTTTGTGCATATTTAAATTGTCTTGTATATAGGAAAGACGACTTATGCAGGCTGCACTTAATCATAGTTTGGAAGTGGCAATTTTAAAAAAGCGATTATGATTCTAAACTTGAATGTCGTACTAGGAGGCCAGTAAAAATGCAGTAATAGACTTAATGCTGATCACATAGAAACCGTCCGGACAACGCTATTTCATATCATTAAATGGAATCTAATTAAATTGATTTACATATTAAGGAATTAGAAGCTCTTGATATTTTGGGCATGAGAAATTGTCCGTTGGACTGAATATATTTTTCAGTGGGTTGATTTTTTTAAGAAATATGTCACTCTAATCTGATCTTCATACAATTTACACCGACCTAAATTAGAATACAACTCTCATACAACTCGTTGGAGCTCATCGGAAGGGTACTTATAGGTGACTGTGATTGACTGTAGCATCGTCGCAATGTGGGCTGTATTTTACTGTTCTATCGATTAGAGAGCTTGTTCTTAATATACGTTTATTTCTATGCAAAACACGTTCATCTCGAAGAGCACACACACTTGCTGTTGTTGATCGCACGACACATTACACATTGGGATCGCCGTGTAGTAAGTTTTAGTATTAGAGTTTGGTATCGTTAAAGAGAGGAAGTCCTTTGTATGTCAATTTAAGAAAAAGAAGTTTTAGCTTAATGCATTTTTTTTGCAAATTTGAAAAACAAACTATTTTATATTGTAAGTTGAAGGTTGGTTTAAAAAGCGTTTATGCTAATGATTATAAAGCATAAATAAATTGGTGCAACACTCACCTCAAAGTGTAACGTTCAACTTAAGATCATTTCCTGAGTCGAGATAACGATGTCCGTCCCTCCGTCTGGCTGCCTGTCTGTCAATGTAAGCCTTGTATAGGCCCAAAGTTTTAAGATAACGTAATTAAATTTGGCATGTATATTTAATTTGATATAAAGACGTATTGGGTTGGAAGTCCATTATTTCCTCTATTTACCATACAAATGTCCTTCCGAAATGTGATTTTAAGTTCTTAAAAGGCTTAAAGTAATCACGATTTAAATAAAATTCAGAAAAGATAAGTTTTTTATAAGCGTATATAAGTGTGCCAAATTTCAGAAAGATCGGCTCACAATTTAACATAGCTCATTACTGAAAATCACTTCAACTTTAAAGAAAGTCGAAAACGTTTTAATGGTGACCGGTCTTTAACTGACCATCGCTTTCATGTAATAGCTCCATTTGAGAGTCCTAATAACATACGTAAAAGCTATATAAATACTACTATATTATTCATATTCAAATTTGAAAAATCCATAAAAGATAGTAAAAAATATTCATATAAATGCACTTAGACTCAGAAACTGTCAGCGCATCAAATGCAAAATTGATGTACTTAATGTACTTTTTCTCTTTAAAAGTCGAATAAGTTACTTGAAATTTATTAAAAAAAAGAGTACGATAAGATTTCGTCAATTTGGTTTTAGAGAAAAACATACCACCATAGAACAAACTCACAGACTTATAAATGTTGTCTAAGACGTTTGAAGAAAAGAATTATTGTTCTGCTCTCTTCATTGACATTTTTTAAGCCTTCGATAAAGTATGGTATGAAGGATTATTATTTAAAATTAAACAATATTTAACCGCAAATACGCATAAGCTGCTGGAAAGCTATTTAACTCATCGAAAGTTTGTTCTTCAAGAGGGAGACTTTAAAAAGCTCACCACAGTTTATTGAAGCTGGTGTAACCCAAGGCAGTATACTAGGTGCCTTTTTATATTTAATATGCACTTCTGATATGCCAACTAATAGTCGAATCCATATATCAACATTTGCAGACGACACAGCTATTCTAGGCGTTCATGAAAACCCCCAAGAAGCATCTAAACTCTTGGAAGATCATATACCCTCTCTAGAAAAATGGTTGAAGCAATGATGAATAAAAGTGAATGAACAGAAATGTATACATATTACATTCATGTTGCGGAGAGATTTGTGTCCCTAATCATGTTAAATAATCAGATTATACCCCAAAAAACGGAAGTAAAACATCTTTGTATGCACCTAGATCGACGGCTTACGTGGAAATCACATATAGATACAAAATTAACCCAAATGAAGTTAAAATCACTTCAATTAACTGGCTTATTGGTAGAAATTCAAAATTAAGTCTACACTGCAAACTGTAGATCTATAACTCAATTATAAAGCCAATATGGTGCCATGATATCCAACTATGGGGCACGACCTCAGCTTTAAAATAAAATACTACGAATGTTAACTGCAGCTCCCTGGTATGTGAAAAATGAAAACATTCACAAGGACTTTAATGTTCCTATTGTCAAATATGAAATAAAAAACACGCGGAATCGCATTTGAGGAAGCTTGAAGTGCACCCTAACCCACTCGCTCGAAACATAATGAGAAGCGATGCCTACAACCGTTTGAGAAGAACTAACACAACAGACCTCCGCCTAAGCTAAACCCTTTGATTTCAAATAGTTTTTCGTCCGGCAGTGATTGGAATTAATATAAATTAAGATTTAGAGTTAAGATTTGAATACTTATTGTTAGTTCACTTAATTTTGTGAAGATTCAACAAATAAATAAAAAAAAGGTAAAAAAGTAAATATAGAGTCTTAGCTTTTAAGCAAAAAAAAAAAATAATAATTTTTCAATATTGACTTTTTGCCAAGTTTTATTAAAGGAGATCCGTCTGTGCATTGTAGGGAAAACTAATTCTTTAGCTCTACTGTACGTATAAATATGTTAAATGAACTCTTCGTAGAAATCTTTCTAATGTCCACAAACAATACTCTCTATCCTCTCTCTCATAACCTGTTTTCCTAGGATCAACACATAAAAATAAAAAGGACTATTAAAATTTTATAGTCTTTTTTGATACATTACTAAGATATTTAAATAAACTTGGGGATATTTAAAGTAATGGTTGAATGAAGCGAGATAACTCATGCGATAGAAATAATCTCGAAAATATTTTATTTTAGCAATAGTGACTCTAATCTATATTTAAACTTCGAAACGTTTATTTCAATCAAAAGACTGAACGTGCTTTAAAAATATTACATTTGATCAATTCTATTTCAGTTATTTTAAGTCACTTAAAATGGAAAATGAATTTCAATCTTCTACTTTAAACGAAATGCTTTAATAAAAATTAAAATATAATGAAAAATTGGCTGCAGTTTCTGTATATTAGCTTTATGTGGCTATAGGAAGCTAATCACTTTTAATTCAATTAAAAATCATTATTTTATTTAAAATAACTTACCTCCGGTGGTGGGCTACCGTGTCCTGAACATTCAATAAGTCCTCCCGAGTTATTTGAGAACTCAACACGATGTGCAGGTTCGTGAAGAAACACTGGTCCTTGTAGATCCAATCCATTAACGCCAATGAGTAATTGAGCTGCAATAAAATAAAAAAATAATAATAATAATAATAATAATAAAAGTAATGATTTAACTTGTTTCTGTTTAATTTTAAAATATCAATTTAATGGGTTTTTTTCAGACATTTAGAAATATGTATGCTTTTGTCATTTTAAGATGAAATGTAAGTACATATTCTAAAATAAATGTAATTTTCAGTTTTCATTTTAAGCAAGTAAATTATTTTAAAAAATACACGGCAAAAGCAGAACAAACGTAAACTACCTTAAACATAAGGATGAGCCTTGATTTGCAGTTAAAAGAAAAATATTTTGCCGCAATATTAATAACAGTTATTTATGAGAAATTTAATTAAATAAAAGATAAACTTTTAAAAGGTTTTATTTTTTAAATATATCTTTTTAAGTATAAAATTTTTATTATTAAGGGAGACCCTTAGAAAAAAAATTATATTTATATAATTCATATAACTAAATGTTTAGCTACAATTTCTTGACAAAAAAATGTGTTCCATTTTTTTTTTTTTTTTTTTTTTTTTGCTGAACATTAACCGCAAAATAACAAGTTGCTGTAGAAACCAAAATGTACAAGAAGACAAAAAGATAACAATTTAAATAGATACAAATATAAAGGTGGTTTGTTTAATTTCGTTGTAACCTTAATGAAAAAAGTTTATAAAAAGTTTGTTGTTTTTTTGTGGCAACATTTTCTACATTTTACTATTAAGATTTTATGAACCCATTTAACAGGAACTGGGCCATTTTTTAAGGATGGATAAATTGTGTGGTTATGAAAGAGAAAAATGTTTCAAAAGAAAATTATTAATAATTAAGTTTAATAAAATAACCAAATTTCGTGAATTAAATAGTTATAAAAATAAATGTTAAACAAAGGCGTAGGATCATTTTGAATAAAAAATTAATATTTTGGAACAAAAACTTTATTAATCATACGCAATGTGTGTTAATGACTTAAAATGATTTATAGATACTAAAATTAATCGGTATAACAAATTAAGTTTTTTTTATCGAAAAATCATTTAGACTTTATAAGCAAAAAAAAAAAGTTTGTAGATAAATATAAAAATTTACTTTCATTGATTTCAGTTTTAAAATTTTTTTAAATGAATCAAAAGTTAAGAAGATTTAAAATAAATTGTTTAAATTTTCAATTTGTAAAAAATGTTAGAAATTTTTTTGGAATATTTTAGGTTTTTAATGATTTTTAGCTACATTAGAACAGAAAATGATGTGCTGCAGAATGCGAGCGAAATTATGCAAATTTCTAAATGTTATTTTTTTATTATTATTTTCATGTATCATTTGTTAACAAATCTAATAAAACTAAATCAAAGATTTAACAAAATTTTTGCAAAATTCCTAAAATTTTCATTATGAACGATTTAATAATATCTATGATTAAAATTTTATTTTTTATAAAAAAAAGTTAGGGAAAAACAAAGTCACGTTTGATTATGAATCAAAAAAAAAAAAAAAAAAATTAAATGTATGTATTTTTTTTCTTTTCTGTGAGCACTTTGCTTTATGTTCACATATTTTTATTAAAATTTAATATCTAACATTTCAAGCTTTTTACTCATTTGTACTTGTTAACTAATGGTCAGGGTTACATTTTTTATTTCTGCTTAAATGTGAGTTATGCGGTTTGTGGCTTTTGCATTTATATTTCAAGGAAATTATATATGTTTCTATAAAAATAAAAAGAAGAGAAAACAAAGTAATTACAAATCCAGCTATTACTTGTTTCTAGTTCAAAACCATTATCATTTTATATAGCCATATATTGATAATTAAAAATAAAAATAAAGAATTTTAATTAAAAATCTTGTCAAGCGAGCTGAAAAAAATATATTTTAAATGAAATTACTAAAATTTCTACATGGAGGAAAAAAATCATATATTTGAACATATTTTCCCAAAAATATTATGAATCGAACATGACTTTTTTCTCCCAAACTTTTTTCTAGAAAATAAAATCTTGTTCATAGATATTATTAAATTGTACATAATGAAAACTTTTGGAATTCTGCAAAAATCTTATTAAAATTTTGATTGAGTTTTATTAGATTTGATTGCAAATTGTAAATGAAAATATTTATATATGAAATTATTAAATACAAATGCCTTAAAATGGCTAATTTTTAAGGAAAATATTTTAAAAAATGATGTTTAGAAATTTGCATAATTTTGATAAAAAGCGCTTCTATTCTACTCTCCTGTTCCCAAAATGAAGCTGAAAATCATTAAAAACTTAAAATTTTCCAAAGAAAATTTAAAAAATTTTTTCAGTCTTCTTGACTTTTGATTCATTTGAAAAAAAAAATATTATTTAAGAAATTATTATTAAATATTATAAACTGAAATCAATGAAATTAAATTTTTATATTTATGTATAAACTTTTTTCTGTGTAATTAAGAAAGAAATAATTCTTTATAATAAAAAAAAATAATAATATATTTTTGCATATATACATGTGAGTTTTGTTTAATTAAACGTTAATTTCTTTTAGTTTTTTAATCCATTCACATTTAAAACCCACTAGTAAATATATATTCTACAAATAAATAATTGACATTTCTCTCTGCAGACATTTTTTTAATTCTTAAAAATATATAAATTCAATTAATAGAATTATGTTAAATAAATTTTATTTTGTCCTACTTATTATGTTGACAAAAAATTACTCTTTTGAACTTGTAAGTAATTTGTTTAAATAGTTAGAAAAAACTTCTTTCCGTGTAACACTATCATATTTAATTTTATTTTTATTTCATACTTAATTAATAAATTATATAATCCGTCAAAACTGTCTACAAGTTCTTACAAGTCATTCTTCATTCAGTCGCATGTGTGTTTGATTATAAAAAATTATAAAACTTTTATTTAGATTTTTTTTTTTACTTTCAACTTGGACTTTTACATGTGGAGTCGGTAAAAAACATTTCAGTATTTTTGTTCTATTTTTATTTTAATTTAATTTGCAATGCAATTAAATATTTAGAAAAAGTTTATTTTGAAAAATAAAAAAATAACACAACCTATTAAAAACCCAATGAAATGGACTTTGATTGATGGTGAAATGAGAAAAAAAAAAAAAATGTTCTACTCATTCATGGTTGTATTGGTTGTTTTCCACAGCTCATGTTGAGATTTCTGTAATATGTTTCAGGTTTTGTTTTTAATTTATTATAAAGTAGTATTAAACATGTTAGAGTGCTATATTCGGCTGTGCCGAATGTTATATACCCTTCACCCGTATTGAGATGTGTTATATGAAAATGAAATACATTATATATATATATATATATATATATATATATATATATACGTTTATTTCTACGCAAAACACGCCAGTTGATCGCACGATACATTACACATTGGGATCGCCGTGAACAAAACTTGGCATTAAATAAACTAGCAAGTTTTAGTAGTAGGGTTTGGTATCGTTAAAGGGAGGAAGTCACATGTCAAACTAAGAAAAAGAAGTTTTAGCTTAATGCATTTTTTTTTGCAAATTTGAAAAACAAACTATTTTATATTGCAGATTGAAGGTTGGTTTAAAATGCGTTTATGCAAATGTTTATAAAGTATAAATAAATTGGTGCAACACTCGTTCAACTTAAGATCACTTCCTGAATCGAGATAAAGATATCCGTCCCTCCGTCTGGCTCGCTGCCTGTCAATGTAAGCCTTGTATAGGCCCAAAGTTTTAAGATAACGTAATTAAATTTGGCATGTATATTTAATTTGATATAAAGACGTATTGGGTTGAAATTTGTTAGGATCAGTCTATTATTTCCGCTATTTACCATACAAATGTCCTTCCGAAATGTGATTTTAAGTTCTTAAAAGGCTTAAAAGAATCACGATTTAAATAAAATTCTGAAAAGATAAGTTTTTTATAAGCGTATATAAGTATGCCAAATTTCAGAAAGATCGGTACATAATTTAACATAGCACATTTCTGAAAATCACTTTAGCTTTAAAGAAAGTCCAAAGGCTTTTAACAAATTTAATGGTGGGCGGTCTTTAACTGACCATCGCTTTCATGTAATAGATCTATCTGAGAGTCCTAATAACATACATAAAAGCTATATAAATACTACTATAATAATCATATTATTCATATAAATTTGAAAAATTTATAAAAGATAGTAAAAAATTTTCATATAAATGCACTTAGACTCAGAGAATTTCAAGCGCATCAAATGCAAATGTTCGCTAAGTGGTCAACAAAGACAAAAAAATATTCTTTTTTTCTTTCAAAGTCGAATAAGTTATTTTAAGTTCATTAAAAAGACAGTACGATAAGATTTGCTAATTATTAAAACTATGTAAATAATCGAGACTTAAAATAATGCGATTGCATTTAAAACAGTCGTACGTTTGATATAGAAAATAAAAATTTTCATTTCTTTTACTTTTTTTTTACTAGAGTTGGGCTTATTAGCACAATGAATTTACCGCACTTTGTAGCTCAGATCACTAAATTGAACTAGTTCGCTCTTTTAGTTCATTCGCTCATTTTAATTGAAACAATTCGTTATGAGCTAACTGAGCAAATACTCAAAAAGAATGACCTAGTTCAGCGTGTTTTTATTGAAAATCATTAAGTTTCAGTTTTTTTTATAAGCAGTGTTGACAGGAGGTGAGAAAAAAGGGTCTAAATTGAAAAAGGTAAAAAATGGCCAAGTGTTCCAAAAAGTAAGGCCAGAAAAAAGTTTGCATTTTTTTAATTTCCAAAAAAAAAAAAAAAAAAAAAAATACTTTTTTCATTAGTTCTCATTAGCATTTCACATATATTTTTAAAGATATTATAATAAATTTATAAATAAACCATAAAATGGCTGCCATCAACGTAACCAAGTAAAAAATAAAAAATCATATTTGCATACAAATTTAGGTTATATTTCACATTAAAGTCCTTGAATTGGTTTTTCGTAATTTTTTAACTATAATTCCATTTCGATTAAGCATTACGAAATCTTTGTGTGACTTTTCACATTTATAAGAATTATAGTTAATATGGTTTATGAAGTTTAATAATATAATCGATATACATAGTAAGTCCATAAAATTACTTAAGTTGTCTTAGATTTGGAGAATGAGGTGCCACAGGAGAAATTTTTTTTGTCAACTGTAAAGAATCTAGATTTTTTGTGTAAATAAATACAAGGGAATGCTTAAATGATATCGGTAAAAAATGAGATTCTGTAAAAATAAAATTATTATTAATAAAGAAGAAACCATTTTCTTCGTTGCTGAAATACTAATATTTTAGCATTTTTAAGGCAATTTTAAGAATCGAAAAAGGCTGGAAGATAAAACGAAAATTTTGAGCCTAAAAACAAAAGGGCTAAATTTAGCCTCAGTAAGGCTAAACTGGCAACACTGTTTATAAGCATATAAAAATTAATAGCCTAAAAGTAGACACGGATAATAACAAAATTAATTTGTTGAATGGATCTTTTTATACACAACTTTTCAAAAGTAGGAGCAGAATGTCAAAATGAAAGAAATGTGCGCAAAAGAAAATTACCCATACATTTGCAACAGTCCAGTATTGAGCTGAAAACGCCCAGAAAGATGATTGGACATCAATTACAAAAAAATCTATTCTTTTAATTTTACACGTTATTAATGAAGCTATTTATATGAAGTTTAACGCACAGTTAGTTCTTGCACTGGAGAATTCTATAGGTTATATTGGATTTTGATCAAAACTCTCAAAAGGATGAATCGATTAGCTTAAAACAGATAGGAGCAGGGGGTATAGTACCACCATATAAAGCGAATATTCATTATAGCATATCTAAGATAGCATACCTTAAGATTTGGTGGAAACCTATATCATATTATGTCGCATTAATAAAATAAAAATAGGGTGGATAGGTCGGGGGTTAGATGTAGCCTCCATACAAGGAAAATATAAATTTCCTCACCTAAAAGACTGTTCTAATGAGTCTTAAAAGAATTTAAAAGTAATTTTCATATCAAATATCGAATAGGGTGAGTAGATTCATCGATATACATAGTAAGTCCATAAAATTACTTAAGTTGTCTTAGATTTGGAGAATGAGGTGCCACAGGAGAAATTTTTTTTGTCAACTGTAAAGAATCTAGATTTTTTGTGTAAATAAATACAAGGGAATGCTTAAATGATATCGGTAAAAAATGAGATTCTGTAAAAATAAAATTATTATTAATAAAGAAGAAACCATTTTCTTCGTTGCTGAAATACTAATATTTTAGCATTTATAAGGCAATTTTAAGAATCGAAAAAGGCTGGAAGATAAAACGAAAATTTTGAGCCTAAAAACAAAAGGGCTAAATTTAGCCTCAGTAAGGCTAAACTGGCAACATTGTTTATAAGCATATAAAAATTAATAGCCTAAAAGTAGACACGGATAATAACAAAATTAATTTGTTGAATGGATCTTTTTATACACAACTTTTCAAAAGTAGGAGCAGAATGTCAAAATGAAAGAAATGTGCGCAAAAGAAAATTACCCATACATTTGCAACAGTCCAGTATTGAGCTGAAAACGCCCAGAAAGATGATTGGACATCAATTACAAAAAAATCTATTCTTTTAATTTTACACGTTATTAATGAAGCTATTTATATGAAGTTTAACGCACAGTTATTTCTTGCACTGGAGAATTCTATAGGTTATATTGGATTTTGATCAAAACTCTCAAAAGGATGAATCGATTAGCTTAAAACAGATAGGAGCAGGGGGTATAGTACCACCATATAAAGCGAATATTCATTATAGCATATCTAAGATAGCATACCTTAAGATTTGGTGGAAACCTATATCATATTATGTCGCATTAGATGTAGCCTCCATACAAGGAAAATATAAATTTCCTCACCTAAAAGACTGTTCTAATGAGTCTTAAAAGAATTTAAAAGTAATTTTCATATCAAATATCGAATAGGGTGAGTAGATTCAGGGGGAGTAGTAGCTCCCATATAAATTAAATATTAGTTATGGCATCAAATAGGGTAGCGAAGCGCACCAGTAAAAACTAGTAAATAAGAAATTCAATTCTTAAGGAAGATATAATCACTTTGGTGTAGAACAAATATTTTATAAATGTTAGATAATTAAATTAAAAATAAATTTGGAAGTGAATTTATAGACCAATTTGAATGAAGCCGAAATTCAGAAGAAATATTTGCGATAGATTCATGCAAGAATGATGCCCATAGCTTATATAAGAGCCTCAAAAAATATAATAACGGATCTACTTAGTTCACAAAAATTCTTAAAAAATTTCCGATCATGCTGTGAAAAGAAAAACAAATATAACTTAAGTTATTGTTGTTGTTGTTTTTCAGTGCCCATGAAAACAACAACTATAAGGGAAGCAGACATTTTAATAAATAAAAAAAACTGGTTTACCAAAAACTCGTTTGTTTATGAACAGATTTGGTTGATTAAAAAAAAAGAAAACAAAATTCAAGAAAAATATTTTTGAGCGAACCAAAAATAAAAAAACCAAGTCCATAGCTTATTTATGACTTTCATATCGGGAAAAAATGAGTTTTGACCAATAGCTAGAATCCCATAAAAATACATAAAATTTAGTTATTTGCCTGGAGTAAACAATGTAATTCTATGGCAGATAAGAAAATTTTATAACATTTTACAATTTTATAAAAATTATCATTATTTTAGAAATTCTTTACATTGTTAATATTATGTAAATAATAAATATTCTGTAATAAGTTTTACAAATAAAAGGAAGTCAAAATACATTTTGTTTTTAATTTTACATAAAATGTTATTATTTACCTATAGTAAGTAATGTAATTTCAGAAGAAAAATTATGATTTTGATGATAATTTTATAATTTCTGCATACTGTTATGGCAATTTTTTACTTCGTTTACATTATGTAAATTATTAATTTTTTAATAAAAAATTGTTTCGCTAAAATAATCTTAAAATGCATATGGCAAGCGAAATTTCATAAAAATGTGTCAAAAATGTAACATAACGCTAAAATTATTGACGTTGTGTAAACAATTAAATTTTTTGGTAATATTTTATATTTTATTGAAAATGTAATTAGGTTTGTTTTGTATAACATATAATTATTTAACTATAAAACTAAACTATAAAAAAGTACTTTAAAAGGAAAATAAAAAAATTAATGATATTGAAATTTTGAAATTATGTAAGAAGTATATTTTTGCTATATTTTAACAAAGAATATGATATATATTTTGTTTTTTTTTTTTCAATTGTCAATTGTTCACTTATGGTAACAAATTTTATTTAAAAGTAAAATCTCGAATTCAAATAATTCCCAAATTAATGGGAAACTTCCTTGGCTCAGCATTTCTTTATATGTGTTTACTTTGTATAAAAAATAGATTTTTTGAACGTTCAGATTTTTTGTATTTTTTTATATGATTTTAAATTTTTCATCTGATGTATATTAAAAGTAAATTTTGTAAATACTTTAAACAAAGATATTAAATTGCTTTGAAGAATAAACTGAATAAATCATTTAAATCTTTTTGAGTAATTCTGTTATTTACAAATGGGTTCCTAATAATTTTTTTATTTTTATTTTTTACCTTGTTTGCAAACAATTCAATTCAATATTACTTAAATTCTTTTCCATTTAGTCAAGGTTGCTCAACTAAGACAAACAAGTACATTTTTTCACAAAATCCTTTAAATCCTTAAATCATTTGAAAACAAATAAAAAAAATAGCTTTTAACTAACGCTGGCTTTAGCATTTAAATTCTCATCAAAATTATTTGAAATATGCAGCAAAGAAATTAACATCCTGTTTCTTACTTTTTTATAGATTTTGTTGCATTATTTTCTTTTTTTTTGCATTCAACTTTATGCTGCATTATTTTAAGTAGAAAACTATTATATTTTGAAAAAAGAAAAGAAAAAAATTTAATACAAAAAGTTCATTCCGTTTTATTTCCTTTCATTTCTTCGTTTTTCTGCATTTAATACAAATAAGTTGCGCTGTGAATTGTTTTCTTATTTCTACTTTTATTCGTCTTTAATAAGAATTTCATTCATATTGCAAAACTTTATGTCATGGTCGTAGCCAGAGGCGGCAGTTTTCTTTTTTTTTTTTCCTTTTATTATTTCATAATAATTATTTTAATGAAATTCGTGTTGTAGGGGGTATAGAGATATACGAGTAACAATAATAATAATTTAATTAATTGGAAATAACTAAAGGAGAGAAAAGTTTAAAAGTTATAATAATATAAAATTATGTATTGTAAACCTCAGAGAGAACAGACATGCATTTTTTAAACAATTAAAAAAATGATCTCTTTGTCATTGCATTGCCAATGGCAAAAGATGAAGCTTTTCTGTAAGAATTGGCAAATTATAAAAAATGTAGTATCTCAAGATAAATCTTGGTCGAATTGCAACATTTTTTTAATATTTTATAAAGCAAAAATGAGAAAATTTTGGTGAAGTTTCTAGGCTGCCAGTATCGCTTTTTCTAAATTTTTGCTTACTAGAATTAATTTAAAAATTCATTTTAAATATCTCTCGCTTACTAAAAATGACTGGCGAAAAATATTTATATAAAATTACTCATAAGTAGTTTGCCGTGTGCAGAAAAAAAACGAAAATAAAAGAATTAAAAAAATAGGTTTTGTCTGTTAGAAAAATATCAACAATCACTATTTAAACAGCACTATTATCATTACAGATCATTAAAAAAATATTGGGTCATATAAAAAGTATCCGCAGTTTTTTGGAGTAATTTTCTTTATTGAAAATCAATTTTAATGAAGTACATATTCGCCATTATTATCTTTCACTCTTTGCCATTTTTCGTAAAGCTTCATAATTCCATTGCTGCAGACTGATCAAAAATCCGACTTTTTTTTGGCAGAAATTCCAAAATAATAATAATTTAAGAAATTATAAAAACTGAATATATTTTATAAATTATAACAGACAAAGTAATCAGTAATATATATGTAAATTTTTTTGTGGCAACGTTAATAGTATGGCAACAAGGCATTAAAGTTGGTAGTTTAATATTGTTTTCAAAATTTTTATTTTAATGGAGCTATTATTATAAACTTCGCCAAAGTGTCTAAGTTACGTAGCAATTTTTATAGTGCCAGCATTTCAGTTAAATTTTGCTAATGTAGAAAACGTAAGTATTAATAAATATTAGAGTTAATTTTAGATAAAATGACAAAACTTCAAAAAGGCACCTACAATACTTTTTGAATTTATGTAGAACTTCTGTGGTTTATCGGAGAAAAACTTCACCAAGTGATTTTCAGCGGCTTTTCGGTTGGCCAATTTTTTTTACCATCAAGAGAGTTTTGCAGAGACCGAAACAAATGGGCTATGTGATGGGTACATCAAAACGTTCCAGCAAAGTGTAATTAATTTTTGGTGGGTCATCAATTTTTGGTAATGTCATAATTGTACACAACACCTTTTTCGTTGGCCAATTCTGGTTGCGATTTGTAGAATGCTTCGTTCAAATGGTCGAGTTGTGAAAAGTAAAAATCATAATTTATTGTTTCAAATGATTCTAAACTGTCATGTGGTTGATGGCTAGTGCCTCCGCTATATCCCGGCAGCTAGCGTGTCGGTCTTGCTCCATCATTTGCAAAATTTCAATAACTTTTTCACGGACTAACTAACCAAAGCGAGGTACATCTTTGAAATCGAAATTTCTCGAACGGAATCGAGCAAACAACTCCTGAATTCGGCGCACATTTGAGTAAAAAGGACCTTAATTTAGGGAAAGGAGATATCAATATTTTAATGTTTGTATTTTACTTTTATATTGGTCCATAAGAAAAAAATGTATTTTAAGATTTTTTTGAAAGAATTCTGATGTCCGTTAAAATTCAAAATGGTTTACTTTTGGACCAAATAAAGATATCAACTTCATTTTTTTTTCTAATTTTAGGCCAGGAATTTTTATTTAAACACTTTCATATAAAATGACAAACTTATGTATAACTTTTATTACATGTGAAGGGTATAAAAAAATCGTTAAAATCGGTTAAAGATCACAGGTACCCTAATTTGATCCCTCATAACTCCGATCATGAGACGTACGTAGCATCCTCCTTCCAAACTTAGAATTCTACTGTCCTCTGCTACGCTTAAGTAAAATTTTGTGTAAATGCAAGCAGCCGTTAAAGATTTATTACGAAAAATTTCCGTTTCTACCACACTGTGTAATGTTTGATAAAGCAATAAAGAAAAAAGGTCTGCATAAACTTAAGATGTTTTTTATATGAGAGCAACAGAGTTTTTTCACAAAATGTAAATTTCTAAAATCGGGTTATAAATACGCACGATATAACAATATGTACCTATAACATTTTAAGGAGATTTTAAGACAAATTTTAAAAAAGAAAAAGTAATAATAATAGTAAAAAAAGTGGAAAAAACTAAATTTTCAAATACTTGTGCAAAACGACACTAGAATGCCTGAAGTTGATGGTTCCATTTTAAAATTTTGTTTTAAGAAATTTTTTATTTTAAAAAAGTACATCTAAATTTTATGATTTTTTTTTGTTTTTTTTTTTCAAAAATTCCTTTTATTGTTGTTGATACATTTCGGCATTTTTTTACAGCAGTTTTTCATTTTTTGTAATAAAAAAGCATTACACTGCGCATTTCTTTAGATATTTCACTAGCTTTTTAAATCAATATAACTTTCTAGATGAGTAGCAAATCAAAAAAACTGTCTTCAACAGAAATCTAATTTGAAAAGGTGACATTTTCATTACAATCGAATTAGTGTTCTACAATATATGGGCATCAACCCAAATAAAGAAAGGCGGATACTTTTTATATCACCCAATATTTCTATTTTTCATAAAGATTTTTGTATAGAAAAGGGTGTGTCCTTTTGAAAAAAAAACTCTATAGAAATGAAATGAAAATATACTTGCGATATAAAGACACTATAAAGAATTGCGCTTAGGAATGTAGCTGGAAACTAAATAATAAAATATGTAGCGAAAAAATATAAACTAATGCCCATCTAAAAAAATGGTGTTGATTTGTGAACAAAATCATCTCGTATAAATGACTGACAGTCTGCTAGAAAACAAAAGAGTGGCATGCATTTGTAGAATGCTATTCACACGACTAAACAAAGAAATGTTTTAAATAGTTTTTAGGATAAAATTTTAATAAGAAAACCAAATATGCAAATATCTTTTTATTCATTAAAAATACAAAACATAAAAGCATATTTGCTGATGTATGAGAAATATTTAATAATAATTTTATTTATATTCAAAATATTCTAAATATCCCTTAGTCTCTAGTAATAAAATGTTTTTCCTAAATTATTCTTTGAATTTCTACACAATTTCAATAACCCCCAAAGTATGTATTAAATAAATATTTATTAATGACACATACTCTACTTATATATACACAGAAAAAAAATCCAAAATTACCAACAATTTCGTTATATAAAATATAAAAATGTATTTGATTAAGAATATAGTTTAGTTAATAATTAGACACAGAAAAAATTATTCCAAATGTTTTGTTTAATTCTACATTGGAATTGAATAAAATTATTCATTAATGTAATTACATTTTTTAGCAGCTTTTAAATTTGAAAATGAATGGGGAAAATTTGTCATTTGGAAATATAAAATAAAAAAATTTTAAAATTCAAAATTTAAGTCTTTTAAGAAAAATATTAAATTATGACCATTTTTGATTTTGTATGAATTTTAATCAACTCAAAACAAAGGATTAATGTTTAAATGCAATGTTGTAAGTGTACGGTTTGAATTTGTGGTAATATATGTATATATAATTAACTTATCCGGTTTTATTTTAGACGGTCATGGCCATCTACTTCAAAAGTATTTTGAGAAAAACTATGTCATATAGGTAAGATTTGCTATAATTTTGATAATGTTATAAACAAGCTTTCCCTTATCATTAATTTCTCTTAATGTTGCTGGTTGTGTAAAAAATCGGTGTAAAATCTTTATTCAATCAATCGCTTTTGTTGAAGTGCTCCACAAAAATTAGGTATTTTTCTAAGATGGAAAACATATTTTTTTAATAAAATAAAGATATAAAATTTTACTTAAAGATAAGACGGTTGGAGAAACAATTTGATTTGTGTCCATAAATATTTTAAATTTGATCATGAAAGTAATTAACTTAATTTAAAATTTAATTGAAATTATAGAAAAAGTCAATTAATTTCATTTAACTAGTATTATCATTTTGATGATTGGAGTAAAATCAATGAAAATTTTAATCGAAAAAAGCAATTTCATAATTAAAATCCATTTTTATTTTTTTCTGTGTAGTCATAAAACATATTAGTTAAAAAACATATTGTGATAAAAGTAATCGATAAATAAAAGATTAATCAGTTTAAAATTAGTTTTAACCAGAACCTTTGTTGTTTGTCAAAAAAAAAAATATATTGACAATTATTATCTATTAAAAAAAAAAAAAAAAAAAAAAAATAGATGTTATTAAATTGATAAAAAGAATCGTAAATATCATATAAAGAGAGAAAAAAAAAAATAAACAACCAGTGAATAATTTTGAAAAAACATTATAAATTTCAAGCTAGTTTTGACTAAAAAATTAGTTAATTGGATTAAATAACGTTGTGATTTGTCATAAAATTTCTAAATTTTTTTTGTTTTAATGCAATTTTTTTTATCGTTTTTGAGTTTTTTTTACTTTTCTATGTATGTATAAAAAGACGTTACAAAAACAAATGCATGTACCAAAATATATGTAAGCATTTAAATTTATCAACTTCATAGGATTGTAAAAATATATTGTGTGAAATATTATCGAAATTAAATATAGCTAACTCATGCCGTATCGGACCTGAAGTTTGTATGGTGCGTTTGTATGGGGAAAATATGGCATTTTTATAGATTTTAGAAAAATTTAGCTACTAAATACTGTGCTTTGTAACAAAATTCTAAAAAATCATAATCTATACATAACTATCTTTGAAAGAAGAGATAAAATGAAAATTTTGGTTTAAAAAAGGTTTAAGTTATTACGAATCACCCAGACTATTAATGCCTTTTAGACCACTTGTGTAAGTAATGTAAAAACAAATTTTTTGGGAAATCAATCAAATACTATTTGTAATTAAATTTCCACCATAATTACCGAAAAATCTGTTTTTGTTTCTGCAAGATAATTCAAAACCATTTACATGCTTGGTTAAAAAATATTGATTTTTTAAGGCTTTCTAAAAACTGTAATTTCAAACTTTTAAAAATTGTATTAAACAAATTTCAAAAAAGTTCCAGTAAAACTATGCAGGTTTATAGACAACACAACAGGAAGTGAAAATAAAAAATAATTAGATCAATACCTTGTTTAACTAAGACGTACATGCGATTTGAATTAGGAGAATTTCAGTAAAAAGGCATTTTTGCAGTTCTTAAGTCATAAAGTCATTTTCAAAAAGTTATTCGAACTTTTTTGAAACTTGTTTAACAAAATTTTTTAAAGTTTGAAATTGAAATTTTGAAACAGCCTTAAAAAAACACTTTTTAATCAAGAACGGAAAGGGGTGTGAATTATTCTGTCGAAACAAAAACTTATTTTTCAGTAATTATGATCAAAATTTAATCAAAAATATCATTTTATTTAAATATTTCTCAAGAAATTAAAAATTTGTTTGTACGCTCCTTACACAAGTAGTCTAAAATACATTAATGATCTGCGGAATTTAAAATAACTTAAAAGATTTTTAACCGATTTTTCATTTTATGTCTTGTTTGATTTAATAATTACGCGTAGATTACGATTTTTTAACAACTTGTTATAAATTAAAGTATTTAATGGCAAAAGTTTTCTAAAAACTGTAAAAAGCTATATTTTCCCCATGTAAACGCACCATACAAAATTCAGGTCCGATGCGGCACGATTCTAGGGAGAGTTACGGTCAAATTTCTAAAGTCGGTAAATTTTGGTGTATCAAAGATCATATCGAAGCAAAACGAATGTAAAATTATATATTTCTGGTTTATGTTTAATATTTTGAATTTGAAAATGAACGGACGTATTTTAACAAAAGTGAAAAGTGTTTTAGAAAATAATGGTTAATAGTAATCCTTTGTTATTTTTAATAATAAGTACAGAGCATCGCAATTTACTGACAGATATAATTTCCAAACACATACATAGAATTTGTGGGATATATTTTTCCACGCTTTTATGTGAAAAATATGCTCAATTTTTCCCCTCACAAATTTGGTAAGTATAAATTTTTAGCTTTTAAATTATTTAAGTATTAGTTAGAAATCATATAACCTCATGTATACTACAATACTGTCAAATGTTGGCAAAATATACAACAATATTTTTAATCTAAAACACGGTTCAAAGAGTATTTTCGAGCTTGACAAAAACGATGCTAACTTTAGTGAGGAATTTGATAAAACTAAATATTTTTTAACTTCATATGTAAAAAAATGCAAATATATTTCTTTTATTTTTATAGATCCCTAAAAGGAATCTAGAATCAATTACTTAACTTGAAGTGGAATTAAAAGGTGTAAAGAAGAAGTATAATAAATGAAATTCTTTAATCAGGATTTTTCTAAAGAGTCGGATTTATTTTACAACTTCATAAAACATTTTTTATGCACCTAATTCAGGCAAAAAATATTCAAAAGTATTTAAGGTTATTTAAAAATGTAATGAGAAATATCAAAGACTATATAATATTAAAAAGTATCTGAAATCTATAAATATAAAATATTTTATTATTTGAATATAGTTTTAAAAATGAACAATTAAAGTTTCTTTAATGTAAAAAATATATATTTATATTATTATATTTTAATATTATATATTTTTATATAATAAACTCAACAAATAATTTTATTTAATTAAAATTTTAATAAAAATCCTGTAATTAATTAACAATTATCATAATCAAACCAAAAAATTAATTTATTATTTAATTTTAAATTAATTTCTATTCAACTAAAATTATGAATGACTATAAATCGTTGTTCAAAACTGAAATAAATATTCAATTGATTTCTTTATTAAGTATTAAAATTAAACAAGTTGACTAAAAAATTCCTTATAGGCTGGAGATTAAAGAATTTTTGTTTGGATTTTTAAATTTAGTAATTAAATACAACTTTTATTTTTTTCTGTGAAGATAATAAAATTGATATAATTCTAATCTTATTAAAATCGCTTAGATATACAGAAAAAGAAAAAACACTTGTATAATATTTGCCATAAAAATAAATCAAGATAAAGTTTTCCATAAAAAATACATAATAATAATTTCCTTTTTATTTAATACAAGTAAAGTCAATTTAATATTGTTGAAAAAAAAATCGAGAATCCAAAGTGTCAACTCCGTAGGGAAAATATGTTTATCATTCAATGAAGTCTATATTCTAGAGCCTATTTATAAGTAAAACTGTTAAAAAGTATAAGAATCAGCAAAAAATGAAAATAAAATAATGTGTTGAAATAATACAAAAATCATTTGGCAAAAATGGAAATATTTGTATATTGTTACACTTATGTACTACATACTGATATGCCTGTAAGGATGTGTTAATAAAACAAGAAATGTTTTATGCTGTTTATGCAAATAACACAAAAAAAAATATATATACAAAAGATAAAGGACAAATAAATAAATATAATAAAAAGCAAAGTAGGAAAAAAATAAAGAAAAGACAATTTCCTTTTCGCATAAATTTAAAGAGAAAAGAAATAAAAAAGAAACACAGTGGAACGTATATGTCGCTGGTTTTTTGAAGAACAAAAGAATTCAGAAGACGTATGAGTGATATATTAATAGAGAAATATGTATTCAAAAAACGCAGCTTACAACAAAGGGCAACATTGATTATGTGACAAAAGATTTCTCAATTTGGATATAGAATATTATATTTTATATTGTTGCACTTAACAAATTAAATTAAAGTTTATTCAAAATTCAAAGCTGGGATGAACATTTTTGTAATCAAAAATTTAAATAAAATCCAAGGTAATTTAATTAAAATAATATCTTTATATAACAAAAGCGTATTTGTATAACAAAAGTAAATGTGTGTAATAACTGCACACGTGATCATAAAGTTTTAAGCTTAGAAATATTTTTTTCTAAAAGAAAAATGAATGAAGTTGCATCACATATTGCAACATATATCGAGAATGAATTTTCTGATTAGTTTTAATAAAATGCAAAATAAGTTTAATCCAGATAATCTTTAATTTATGTTTTCACCATTTTTAAGTATGCCCAAAAGTTTTGGAGATATTAAAAATAAAAAAACTATATTAAAAAAATCAAATTTTTAACAAAATTTAAAAATGTTTATTTTAAAAAAAATCGTTAAGAATCGAAAATAGTAAAAAAATGCTATTTTTAGTATTCTATTATAAATCCTTATACATTATGATTTAAATGAGATATATTTTATTAAAATCTGTACATAAATGTCGATTATATTCACAATTAATTCAGTAATAACATCTCATTGGAAAAACACCTATTGAAAATTTTTGTCGTTTATGTTAAAAATTTATTATTCTTTGTATAATTTTTAAATGAAATACCTTCACCGAAATGTAAATTAAGTCCACGTATAGCTCGTTTTATTTGTAATGTATCCAGCTTTATGACATATTTTTAAAAGGCACACATTTTAAACTAGAGAATACAAAGAATGGAAAGCCTGTCAAAAAACCTAATTTTGTTGTCAAAATTGTACATTTTTTCCTACTATTTTAAGAAACCCCTAGAAAAGTCGTAGCCAATATTCTTAAATATAATTTTATGGATGTTCGTTTATATACCAATCATATCCTAAAATGGTAACTTGATGGAACTTTTTAGTACTAATCCATTAAAAATTTAATTTCCAAACAATATATATATTTTAGGATTTTTTAAATAAAAAATAGCTTCAATACTAAATTATTACCTACAAATTTATAATAAAACAATTTGGATACATTTGTTAACACATCTTGAAAAAATATTTGTAATTTTTTGGATTATTTCTATATATATACTACTATAAAATGATTTATATTTTAACTCAGATGGTAATAAGGGTTAAAGCAATACTTTTTTCGAAAGATATAAACCCGTTGATATAAATAATATAAAAATGATGGTCAAACTGTTTTCGAGGAAAACAATTTTTATGGTTCAAAATAAATTTGTATTGAATACTTTTTGGAACAAATCTAATACTTAATTTAATTTTATTTTTGCCACATATTTTCTCATTATAAATTGCAAATTTGCATTAAAAAGCGTGTTTTTAGTCTCCTCAAAATCTGCGTTGAACAAAACATTTGTAATTCGATAAAAATCCTTTAGACATATTCAAGTTTTTCAAAGCTTCGTTGACAGACAATTTTCCGGGAAAATACGTTTTACACAAAAAAAAAAAAATTACTTTTCTTAAAAAATTTTAAAGGAATATACTACAAAAAAAGCTATGTTGTGCCTGGATTTTATTTATTTCATTGATTTATACCAATATAATATAGCGCTACTTGCTTAATTTTAATATATACCTCACATAAATTAATTTATATTTTAACTTAGAAGGCAATTGTTAGCAATGATATTTACTTTTTCGATATATATATATATAAATCCATTGATAGAAAAGGTATAAAAATCATGACCAAAAGTTTTTCGAAAAAAAAGTTTTATGGATCAAAGTCAATTTGTGGCGAATTTATAACATTTCAAAATTCTAATTTAACTGCATTTTTTAATAATATATTAAGCTGTGTAACGAAGAGTTTATGAATTTCATAAAAATAAATATCGGTGTGTACTATCCAATAATATATCTTCTAAACTGTTTTAATATTTGGATATAATGAAAGGATGATATTGAGGATTGTGAAAAAATCTATAAATTAAATCAAACTCTAAAAATTAAAAATCTTCAAATAATTTAAATTTTGAAAAGATTATTAATTTTGTGGACCATTTTAGGCAGATAAGAGTTTATGGAATCCTTTCAACAAAATTTGTTAGGAAAACTAGGATACAATAACCGCATAACAGGTTCGGAAAATTCCATCATCGAGTTTCTAAACTCATGATAAAAAAGTCCTTCAGAACTGCTCCAAAAGTGCATAAAAGGTTTTTTTGAAAAAATAGCATAAGGTTTATGTTAATTTTTGGAGAAATTTGAACATTTTAATGTTTGCTGCTATTTTATTCCGTATACGTTATTCATGTAATTAACCCAAATTGACCTTGGGCACCCATATGGTAACGCAAATATGATTACGTAAAAAGTTATATAGCATATAAATATTCAAAATTAAAAAAAAAATCTGAATTACATTTCATCATATGGAAACTTATTAATTATATTAATATGATGGAAGGTTATTTATGTGCTTAAAAGCAAATGATCCTTTTTGAAATCCTTAAAGAAAATATTGTTAAATATGTAAAAAATTGACAATATGAAAAAGTAATTCATATTTTGTTTTGACACTGTGTAGCTTTTAAGACAAATAGTTTATGATTTCTATATATATAACCAAGCAGAGCTATGTTATATTGGTATAAATATAACATAGCGCTATATATATATTATTTTTATTCAGTTTTTTATGAACTACATATCAACATTACCATATGGGTACACCACGCACATAGATTTTTTTTTTTTTTGTAGTATATTCCTTTAAAATTGTTTCAAGAAATGTAATTTTTTTTATACAAAACGTGTGCTCCAGTTTTCTATCAACGAAGCATTGAAGAACTTGAGTGTGAAAATGATGTTTATGTCTAAAGGATTTTTATCGAATTGCCTAAAGATTATACTGACATTATTGACGAAGGCGATGCTGGTAACGTTACGAATAGTAATATTCCTCGTTTAGTCCTTGAAGTAAAAACTATTCTTTTTCAAATTTACTAATTTTTTTCTTACAAAAAAAAACAAATTTATATGTATCCAGTAAAAACTTTTTGGTTTTGGTAACGGCAACTACTTTTTAAATTAATTTCTCGGTAAAGAGCGTCATTATTATTTGCCTGCTCTGTATTACATAAATAAGTACTCAATATTACGTGGATGAGTTGTCTAGAGCGCTGGATTAGCAACCAGGAGTTTGTTGGTTGAACCCCATTCTGATGCTCTTAATTTTTTATAACAAAATGTCTAAAAAGATATTTCACAATAAAAAGTTGTTGCCACTTAGAAAATTAAGTGCGAGATGGTGTACTGAGTAAGGAGTTAGTTATTAAAAACAATTTGTTAATATGTGTCCAAGTTAAAATCTCACTGTTTTTTTGTTTTTTTTTTTTATTATTCTAAATATATTTTTATTCTAAAATTAACTACATGAATTTGTGGATAACTCGAACAAAAATAACTATTTATTCAGGCAAAAACTAAGCAGTTTATGTTTGTTTCCAATTATACATACTATCTTACCATGAAAGCAAAGTTTTTACTGGATAGTGCCTGCCGTGACCATATGGTAACGGCCCATATGGGCCAAGGTAAATTTTCTTAGGCTCAACAGATACACATTTGGTAATTTCATTAATATTTGAAACAAAAAACATTCCCGGTCAATTTTGTATTAAGGCTAACATACCTTTTCACAAACATTTAAAAATTTTTTTTAAAGTAGCAACTTTGAAAAAAATATAATTCGCGCTATAGATACTTTGCAGTATTCTTAGTGTTTTTTTTATAATATATGATATATTTACCAGTAAATACTTCAATTGTTACGCTTTTATTTTCGTATTTTTGTCGTTTATATTTGGCTAAATGCTACACTATACATTGATAGCGAAGTGTTATACGTTTACAACATGCAAAAATATTGGTCTGGTGGGTATTAGATCAATATTTTTTAAGATATCTGTTAGAATAGCTTTATGAGTTGTTTTAACAATTGTAATTAATCAAACTATAGGTGGCAATTTTGAAAATAATTCACACAAATTTGCCAAACAGATCTTTTATAGTCGAAAGAAGAAGCATATTGAAATTGGTAATGATCGATTTATTGTTTCACTTAGTTCTATACAAATTTCCTCCCCGAATTTCTTAAATATAGCAATATTTTAATGAAATTTTTTACTTGTAAGTTTCAAATATTTGTGTTAAATTTCATAAAGTTCGATCCATAATTAACTATATAAACCGCTCTTAAAAAAATCACTTTTACATTCATAAATCCTATACAAATCAAATAAATATTTGATGAGAATCTCTTTTATATAAATAGAAACCGCCATGTCAAATTTTGTAAGGACTAAAGCACCTTGTGGAAATCATTGTAAAGTTCATGAATAACATAATATAATACATACAAATATCGGCCATAGGTCTCATATAATACACCTCATACAATAATACCTTTTTCAAAATCTCAAAGCTACGTTTAGATAACATAATAAGTTTTCAGAAATTTGTTTTTAATTTATACATTAATATATTTATCATGCAAAAATAATGAGCAAAATAAAAATGATACCATTCTTTGATTTTGAGTTCTTTTTTTAAGAATTGATTTTAAATTACTAAGTTCATATTCACGGAAACATTTCATTAATGTGAGACTTAAAAATCCTTGAAAACTGAGGAAAAACAGAAGAGAGATATTTCCCTCCTCGGCTATTTATAAGTTTCGAAACTTTTTTTTAGGAATGAACTATTTATTTCAGAAATATTATTTATATTTATTATAATGGGGTTTCCATGGAAATTCAAAGATAAACAAAATTTATATATAACTCATCACACAAAAGAGTTAACCAATTTATTAAGAAACAAGGAAGAATGTTATATTCGACTTGGCCTAATCTATTATACCCACCATATTCAACATCTTGTGATACCCTAATTTTATATTTCCCCTTATGTGGGAGGGTGGGCGGTAAAGTTTGCGGATCACATCCATTTTTCGAGTTTACATCGATCTCTAATCTATTATACCCACCATCTTCAACATCTTGTGCTACCCTAATTTAAAATTTCCCCTTATGTGGGAGGGTGGGCGGTAAAGTTTGCGGATCACATCCATTTTTTTTCGAGTTTACATCGATCCTTGAACTGTTTTTACAAAATTTCGATGGCGTACGTAATTTTGTTTAAGAGACATCGTCGGAAAACTTTAAACAGCAGTTAGGACTGATACTAAGTTGTTCTTGTATTTGGCACATAACTTTTTTGTTTATGAAACAATTTTGCCCATTTTCAATATCTAAAATCTTTATATAAAAGAAATATTTAAGACAAATTTCATCTTCCTATGTGGTCCGCCATGAGATCTATCCTGCTTTCATCAGATGCACAAACATACGAACATAGCTAGTTGACTATTTAAAAATTTGAAACATTTTTTAATGGTGGGTATAAAAATAAATTTTGTAGTTCATAGTGTTTAATTTTTTTTATTAGATATTAAAAAGTTTCCGGAACAGTGGCAATTAATCTTTGCTTTGATAGTCATTTATTATAAATTCTAATGATCACCTTTCCCATGAAATGAGAAGTTACAGTTTTGAGTACAACTAAGTTTCATTGATTGCATTCCAGATTGGAAGGCAAGCAAGAATAAAATATAACATCCAATCAATTATTTTAAAACTAATGAATGGAAATTAGTATTCCCTTATATGGTGCTATTTAGTGTTAAATTTAGCTTTTTTTAATATTTTTAGCAAAACTAATACACTTTAAAGTTCTAAGAATAGTAGGTAACATTTCGTGCTAGCTATATATTTTCAAAATAGTTGAGAATTCACTTCTGACATGAAAATTAATCACGACAACTGCTTCCAATGAACCTAATAATATCTCCCCTTATACATTTGCTGGAAAAAGAAAGTGTATAAAATGTATATTGTATCGCAATAAATTTTGTAGTGCAAATAATATATAATGGTCTCTAATTCAATGTTTTCGAAAACTATGGATTTTAACACTTAACCTTGTTCTCTAAAGAGATGATTGTAATATATAAAAATTTTCCTTTAACTATAACCGTAATACAGCAGATGCACTCATGTTTCAGTAAATTTTCAAATAACTCAAAATATTGCCCAATTAGATTTATAAAGAGTGAGAATTTTATATTTCTTTTGGAATAAAAAACAGCAGCATAAATTTATATTTAAATCATTACTTAATCACTGTATAACACACACCAGCAGTGCTGCCAGAAAAGAGGTTAAGTTGTACTTTAAAAAAGGTCAGGAAAGGCTAAATGGCCCAAAAAATAAGGCCAGAAAAAAGCTAATATATATATATATTAATAAAACATAGAACCGCTGTTAACATAATTTCCCAATAAAAAATCGACCACAAAATTCCCATACAAATTTGGGTTATATTTCATACGAAAAATTACCCTGTATTTTGAAGTGATTTGTCATTTCTGAATTATAATTCCTTTTTAATTACCAATTTAGAAATTTTTGGATGCTTTTTAGTTTTACAAGAATTTTTTAAATTATATTTATAAATAGTTTCTATGGCTAATGAAGCTTATTAAAAAATATTTATAATAAGTCCATATAGTGAGTATATAACTTAACTGATTTAAATGGGGTGCTCAACGCAGGCGAAAATTTTTGTAAAATATAAATAATGTCAATTTTTTATGCGAATAAATACACAAAAGTTATTAAATGGATGATTCTGTAAAAATAAACTTAGTAAAAGCAAATAAGAAATCATTTTCTTCTCTGTTGAAATACTAAAATTTTAGACTTCAATAATGGTTAGAAGCTAAAATAAAAATTTTGAGGCTAAAAGCAAAATAAAAAGGCTAGATTTAGCCTTAAAAAGGCTAAACTGGCAACACTGCACACCAGTTTTCTCACACAAAATTATGCGTAATATAAAAATTAATCCCTATTAATCCCTATACGCTTTGTTGTGCTAAATAATAAACTAATTTTTTATTAAAATAAATTAAAAGTCTTTAAAAATTGTTAATTAAAATTATTTTCTTTTCTAAAACAAAAGTATTTTAAATAACAAAACTTTTCTTAACACTGTACTATAGATATACTTTAAAAAAGGAATGTAAGCCTAAAAATGGGCAACAATAAATACAAATATGGCACACACACACTTAAGTACATAAAACTTTCCATGTGGGGGTTACAATAATCGTCATAATAACGACAACAATAATGACAAAGTGATAAAGAGATGGAACGATAAATGTTAAAAAAAAACAGACAAGATAACAACAAAAAAGGAAAAGTTTTTTTAGAGTTCCTAAAGGAAACAGCTAAACAAAAACTGTATCGACCCTGATTGACAATTTTGTCAAATAATAAAACAAAATGATAAAAAAAGAAAAAACTAAATATAACCTTGTTCATAGTAAATTGTCACAAATGGTCCATGTGAAAATGATAGAGAACATGAAAAATACTTAATATAAAATAGAAGCGGACGGATAATATTTGCAAACAGATTTTATATTTCTTCTGTTTTCGTATAAAAGGGAGATTTTAAATGCTGTTAAGTTCTGTTTAGAACAAGATAATTTATATAAAATAACATGATTACGATTGTAAAATATACAAGATATTTTAGAAAGTTTTTCCTTAACAAAAGCAAAATGTAACCACTAAAAATTAAAGAAAATAATCTTGAAAACTGGGATTTATAGAAAAAATAATTGGAATTAACATTTGGTCTTTTTACGACAATATTAGAAAATAAAAGTTTAATAAAGAAAACTAAATTGGAAATTCTATACATAAAGTCGCTTATGTGTAATAAGTCAAAAAAAAGCTTATATTTTTTGGTTAAAACTTTATTATTTTAATATATATATGTGCCTGTTGTCTCTTCTTGTTTTTCATTTTTCAATTTCTTCATGACTTAAGGTTAAAGGGTTTAGATAAATATTCGTTAGATAGAGTTTTAGTAAACATTTAAGTCTTTCTTTTTGTTTTTTACTTTTCTTTTCTCTTATTTGGCTTTATAATATTTTATATAAAAACAAGTTAGAGTGTTATATTCGGCTGTGTCGGATCTTCACCCGTGCTGAGATGTTATATGAAAAATTAATATATTTTAAATTTAATGAAAGAACAACAATACCAAATTACAACAATTAATTTAGTATTTATATTAAATTAATTTAAATATATATATATATATATATATATATATATACTTTTCGGGGTCTTAGATGAATATTGTAGAAATCACAAATGGAATGGCAAACCTTTTACACCTGTGGAGAAGGGTATAAAAAGACAAAAATGCTATTTAAAAAACTGCTATATAAGAAAAGATACAAACGTAAACAGAAGAAAGCAATGTGAAAGGAAATTTAAGGCAGACACAGGATGTTTGCTTGAATAATATAAATAAATACACATGCTGAATCAAGAATAAAAAAAGAATAAAACATTTTTATATAAAACATAACAGAACACAACACCCACTTGAAACAATAATAAAAGCTAATGGTTAAAAGTATTTGTATCAAAATATAAAACGAAAAAAAGAATCACTTCAAATACATTCAAAGTAAAATTTATTCACACGCATACCCATACTTTTTTATACAAATAATACAATATAATAAAAATTACAGTGAAGAGCGAAATATGCACATTTTTCCTAAAGTGTTTTTAATTTTAAATGTGAAGGTTTTTATTAACAAATTTTACTGGAGAGAGATTGTTATCTTCGTTTTTTACTTATTACTTTTTTACTTATTAATTATTAAATTGTATTGAAGTAAATAAATTTTAAGTATTCTTAATACTTTAAAAAATTTTATATAAAATTCTTTAAAGAAACAAATATTTTATTGCCAACTATTTTTGAAAAATTTTCAATGATAATTGCAAAATATGGGATCTAATATCAACTAGAATCAAAAGATATTATAAATATATCGAAAATATAAACGATATATTTATTATAGAGTAATTCCATTTTAAATTTAAAAAATTTTGACCCTTGGTTACCGATTTACATAAAATTTGGTACATGTGTAAAGGACGATACAGAGGCATGTAAAATGAATTTTTCTCATTTTTGTTTTGAGAACTGTGACAACTCTATAGCTTTGAAGGTGATTAATATAATTATCTAAATGGCCATAACTTTTGATACATAAAAGATATCGAAATATTTTTTTTGCAGTGGATTTGTCAAAGCATGTACTTTAAGATGCCATATAAAAATTTTGAACATATTTTTATTGACATATTTTTTTTTTTAAATTTCATTTAGTAACGTGTATCTAAAAAAGTCCATCTATAATTTTTTTTATATATTTTTTTTGGTAGGAAGCCTTATCGGTATACTTGGTATAGAGAAAATTTCCGAGAGGTCAAAATTTTGAAATTTAAAATGGAATTACTCTATATTATATTTATATGAGTTGTGATTTTATTTTTAAAATTAAGTAATAATTTTTGTGGCTCTAATCGATGTTCTTGTATTGATTCTCAAGACACAAAGGACCTTAAAATTAAAGCATATTATTTCAACAAAAGAAATTGTACAAATATCGTGTAAGGTTATGAAAAAATACTGCCTTCAAAAATGTGACGTATGGTCACTCTTCAATTCTAAGTAATAAGAGATCCTAAAATTTTTTTAATACAACTTTAAATTTTTGTTGTGAATTATATTGACTTCAAGACATTTCCAAATTTCTACTTTATTACAATGTTCTCTTATGTTGTCTTACTGTAAAATAACACAAGTCAACAAAAGAGTAGAAATAAATTTTATCGCAAATAACATAGGCATACACTAAAAAAAAAATATCGTAAATAATATGTTGCAGATATAGTGTGTAAAGTCACTTCAATCACTAGACAAATTACGATTTCTCTTCATCAAGTCAAAAATAAAAATCCAAATTTGAATAACACAGTTAACAAAAGAGTGGAAAAATTCTATCGCAAATAATTGCACGCAATACTTATCGCTTTGACTAAATATAGTGTGGAAAGTGAAATGAAATATTTCCATCACTAATATTTAGGGCTAAGTGCCCTAAAAAATAAAGTCATAAAAAAGTTAATATTTTTTATTTAAAGACTTATTTTTCTCGTTCACATTAGTTTTTGACAAGGACAGAAAATAATCGTTATTCTTGTATATTAAACAAAAAAATCAGACATAAGGAACATCCGCATAAAAATGTTAAATACAGAAATGTAACCCTCAGAACAAGTTCTATTGAAAGCAACAGAATTTTGTACAGCATCCAGAGAATATTTTAGAAAAATTTTAGGACTCAATTAAGCCCGCCAAGTTAAAAAAAAACTAAAAAAACATGTCCAAATATGGGTCAAGATTTTACTTCGGTCCAAAAATATACTAAGAGATTCGGACGAAAAATATCTTGAAGCCACCCTAATATCATTTTTTATATGCTAGCAAATTTGAAGATTTTTTTCTTAAAAGTTCTTTTAAAAAGTGAAAAAGTTTTACTAACGTAAAGCTAGAAATGCTACAAATAAAATTGGCGCACAAATCTTGATTTTATTCACAATTAAGTGAAAATACCAATGAATGCCTACAATTAAGTGGAGATACACTGGTGTGCAAACAAGGATCTGCTTTCACTTTTTTCTAACACATACTGATTTTCTTTTGTGGGCATGATTAATATCACCACTTTATTCAGCGGTCAGATTACACCATTTCCAGTTGTATTTCATAAATTTGTAATTGTATTTCAGAAATTTCTATTTATGTTCCAGAAATTTCCATTTATATTGTAGAAATATTCATTTGCATTTTAGAAACTTCTAATTATATTTCAGAACTTTCTAATTATGTTTCAGAAATATCTAATTATATTTTAGAGATTTGTAATTACTCATCAGAAGTTTCTGATTGTATTTCGGAAATTTCTATTTGTAGTTTAGTATTATCTACTTGTAGTTAGGAAAATTCTAAAAGTAGTTAACAAATTTCTATTTACAATTTAGAAAATTCTAAATTTAATTTAGAAGTTTTATTTTCTTTTATTTTTTTTTTTTTTTTTTTTTTTTGTATTTCAGAGTTTTTAATTTCTATTTGTTCAGGTTTCAATAAAACCTAAATAGGTAAGATACCATGGACACTGATGAAGTGTGTAGCGGTACAGAAAATAGGTATTCAATGGTATTCTGATAGTGTCTAATTATAGTCCACAAACTCTGCCTTGCTATTAGTAAACATAGACAACAAGAATGCAATTTGCGATTGCAAACTTGTTTATGGTCCCTCCAACCGGATGTCGGCTTACGAAACTACTGTAATCACATTTGTAACAGTGTTTACGACGCTAGGTTTAATTTGTCTTTTACTTGACGCAAAGGCCTGGCGCTTATAATTTAGTCTCTAAAATTGCACCCAATGCAATTAGGGCGCTATGTTTAGGTTTCAAAGAAACCTAAAGAAATACGACACCACGAATGCTAATTATAGTCAACAAACTCTGCCTTGGTATTGGTAAACAGAAACAACAAGAATGAAATTTGCGATTGCAAACTTCTTTATGGTCATTCCAACCATAAGACACTACTGTAACCACATCTGTAACAGCATTTATTTGTCTTTTACTTGCCGCAAACGCCTGTTGCTACTAATTGAGTTCCTTAAAATTGTACTCAGGGCAAGGCGAGCGCTATGTTTAGGTTTCAAAGAAACCTAAAGAAATAAGACACCGCGAATGCTGATACTTCATCAGCATTCGTAGCATAGCGGCACAAAAAATACGTATTCCATTCTGCTGGTCTCTAATTATAGTCCGCAAACTCTTTACGATTGCGAACTTGTCTACCATTTCAACATTTTCTAATTGTATTTCCAAAATTTCCAATCGTATTTCAGAACATTAAACGTATATTTTAAATGGAAAAAATTCTTAAATGTAATTGAAAATTTCTTAAATAAGTTAGAAGTTGTTGAAATAGAAATGGAAATTTCCCAAATACAAATTGAAAACTCCCAAAGACAAATGGAAATTTTTAAATTATATTTAGAATTTTCTAAACTACAAATAGAATATTCTGAACTACAAATAGAAATTTCTGAAATACAATTAAAAACAATACAATTAAAAATTTTCAAAATAATTAGAAATTTCTGAAATATAATTAGAAAGTTATGATTTATAATTAGAAATTTCTGAAATATTATTAGAAATTTCTAAAACATAATTAAAAATTTCTGAAATATAATTAGAATTTTTTAAAATACAACTAGAAATGGTGTAGTAAAACTTGAGAACGGTTTGTCCAATTTAACCTCAAGACCCATTTGTACTTTCAATAAATGATGCACCAAAATGTGCAGACGAAAATTGTCTTGAAGTTAAGTCAACATTGTTTTTCAGTCGCTCAATATTTTTAGAGTTAAGGAACAAACATTTCCTAATTTTTCATAAATTTCCGAATAACTACGAAAATAATAAAAGATAAAAATTTTAAAATAATATTGAGATGACAAAGATAATTTTCGTCTTCATCTTTTGATGTTTCAATTGTCTCAATCGGACAACTAGTTTTCAAGTTATTGTAAAATATACTCTTGTATTCGCTTTATTATGGGGGAGATATTAAACATGTTCATAAAAAAAATCACAACCTATTGGAAAAAAATGAAAGTAGAAACGTGTTCCATCTAGTTCACATATTTTTTTTATTGTTGTTTTTTTTTAGGACAAAAAATATTTTTGTCGACCAGTGTAATTTATCTCCTTTCTAAGCCCATATAAAAATAAACTATAATCCACCAGAAAACTGTTTTTAAGCATTGTCAAAATATAAAAGTACCTACATATATTTTCCTTAAATTTTTCCTCCGATTTCTATTTTATAAATTCAGTAAGAGAAAAAATGTTTTTTTATTCACTGCTTACTGTTTAATGAGGAGGTAAAAATATATATAGTATTTGTTATTTTCTTTTTTTTGGTTCAACTTTAAGTGGTAAATACACTCATTCATTTATTCAGACAAACAAAATCTTAACAAAAACTCTCGCACATACCAAAACACATCACATTACACACATACCTATAAAATGTTGGTTAAATATGTACGTATGTATGTTTGTATGTATGCATGTATGTATGTTTGTATGTATGTATGTATGCATGTATGTATGTATATATGCATGTATGTATGTATGTATGTATGTATGTATATATGCATGTATGTATGTATGTATGTATGTATATATGTATGTATAAATAAATACAAACTTATACAAAACTTCATTATGTTGGTTGGTGCTTAAGTATGCGTGCGTTTGACGACCTTTTCAGCAACATTTAAAATTACGTTTTGCTGCTGCTTAACGGCTGTGATTTGAATTTTTTGCCATCTCTTCTCCTACACCATCTTCTCCCATACTTTTCAGCTCTTTTGACTCTCTTCGTTTTTAGCCATCATCTTCTCCATACTTTTGTTGATTTCTTTTTGGGATTGTTCTGTTGTTGCCTTTGTTGGGTTTTTTGCTGAGTCGAGTTCAGCAAACATTTAACGACACAAAATTATGCGACGCGTCGTAACCCAATATAATGACTTTGGTCTAAAATTTAGACTCTAAATGTATGTATAAGTGTGTTGGTGTAAGTATGTAAACACTTTTACAAACATACATATTTTCAAACTTATTACTGAGGATATTTTGTTACCAGTATGTGTATATTTAAGTATTTTTAGCAAACAATTTTTAAGAAATTTTATAAATTAAAAAGCTTTTTTCCTCTTTTTTTATACACTGCCAGCTATCGCACGTACTCGTAAGTAAATGTTTGTTGACGCGTAAGTTGAGAGAAGTATTAAAATTATATGAGAGTATGTGTGTGTGTGAACGTGTATGTTTATGTTTTCATTTTCTTGTAATTTAGTGTTGTTTAAAACTAGTTGAATTCTTCTTTTTATTATTTTTAAGTATGTTTGTTGCCTACAACATGGCGTTTAATTTAAAAAATTATAACTACATACTTTTAGGGTAATTTACTATAAACAAGTTGAATTGATATATTCGGCTGGGGCGAATCTTTTATACCTTTCACAAAATCTGTATTGCATAAATGTACAAGTTCAAAATATAAATTCACTAAAATTTTAATTGTATTAAATTACATATTATTAAATAACATTTTTGTTAAATTTACAATTATCTTGAATTTATTAAACTACATGTATTTGTAAAAAAACTTAATGAAACGTATTTTATGAAAAAAATATACGCAATTAAAAAAATCTTAAGGTATGGATTCATATACATATTATCTCTTGTCAAAATATTTGCTTTACTGTAGAAGTATAAATCATATTTGTTAATAGATGTTAACCATGACATTGGAAAATTGTAATATAAGGAGTCCCCGAAAACTGTTTTCTTAGGCATATGAACTAGGAAGACAGCTCAGACCATCTGTGTTGTGAAGCCGAATAAAATGACATATAAAAAATTGTAAATTCTTCTTTCAATTTTTTACCAAGATTTTTTTCGAAACAAATGCTACTTTAAAAGTTTCAAAATTTTAACTTTTTAAATTTTAAATTTTAACTGCCAAATATTTCAAAATTGTATATTTCACTTTTACTTAAAATAAAATAAGCTTCTTCAAAACTCATCCGTAAAATGATCCTAGAAGTGCCTGGCTTTAAAACACAAATACTCCAAACATACTATATTAAATGATTTACCCTATTATCTATATTTTAAAACCCAGAACGCAATTGAAGTTAGGTGATAATTTTTTTAAGAAAAAGTATATCAAATACTCAAATTTACCTGTCAAACGTATGTTTTCGTAAAAAATATACTCATATTAAAAAAAAATCAATAGGATTCTGCAAGTATTCGAACCATAATTTAAAATTACTTTCACTAGACTATCTATAGCCATAGAAATTTTGTTGGAAAAAAATTAACAAAAGCGTTTTATGAATATAAAATTTTAAGTTGCCATATGGTCTAGGGAGTAAGAATTCTAAGCTAGGAATTTTTTAATGTGCTTGTAGTTCGAATCCTGGCGAATTGAAAAGGAATTTTTATTAAATAAATTTCAAGAAGAATTTTTTAAGTATATAAAAAGATATTTTTGAGAGTTTCTTAACTCAACAAACCAAGAGATAATACTGTATCATAAATGATATCACGTTCATTAATATTTGTAGTATCATTAACGAGATGTATGTGATATTATAAATATGAATATTATGATGAAATATTAAAATAAAACAAAAATTAACTTTAAAAATGTTCATAAAAAATATTTTAAATAGAAAAATTGTTACAATAAAATTTAAATGCATTGCAAAAATAAAATTGCTTATATGGTGGAGTGGAGTTCATTTGAAAGAGAACTGTATGTGGATAACTGCAATATCTCTCGGCAGGCTCAATTAATTTGAAACAGGTTATAGATCAGTTGATAAAATATTTGGTACTAAAATTATTAAACTATCTTTTTATAATTAAACATATCGCATTTTTTTTTCTTTTTTTTTATTAGTATCATTAATGATTTACCATATTTATTTATAATAATATCATTATAATATCATATAAGCTATTCTTTGAAAATTTTCGTGCTGCTTTCATTTTTCATTTTTTCATTTTTCACTACTAAGTTTAGAAACACAAAAAAGTTCCATACAAAATTAACTCTACATTGCCGTTGAACGGCAAGCCTTTTGAATAAAATTTATTTTATTTTCTTGACGATATTCTATGTTTTTTTTTTCAGCAAGATTGCCATAATTTATGAAGAAATATATTATAAAATAGAAAATAAAACTAAACAAAAAGAGAAAATGTTAATTATTTAAAGAAATTTATTTAAACAAATGGAACAAAATTATATTTATATATTAAAAATTACCATTATAATAAATAATAAAAAATGAGATTGATAATTTATATTTTGCACAAAACTTTGGCAATCATCTTACTGTCTCGCTGCCGTTTTTATTATGTTCATTTTTTCTCTAATGGAGGCAAACCGTTCCGTTGCCGGCATTGTTGTGTTCCTACACTGTTATCATTATCTTTTAAAATAATGATTATTTTCTTCTTAGAAAAAAACTTCAAAAAAATGTTCTTGCAAATAAAAATGAACAGAACATTTTTATGGAAAAAAGCAATATTCTATGTTATATATTATTAATATGTATATTTATTCGACATTTTTACAATTTAAAGAGGATATCAACATCAGCTTAAATTTTAAGCGGAACTGTTTTCGGTTTACTGAAATTTCTATGCAACTATTAATTAATTCATTATTGATATATAGTTTTAATTTTTAATAAAATAATTTAAAATATTATCTTACAAAAAATCTTGATACAATATATACAATTTAAATTTTTTAATAAAATAATTTAAAATATTATCTCTAAAATAAATCTTGATACAAATTCTGAAATGTATTGAAAAATTATTAATTATTATTAAGTTTTTTTAAAATTTTTAATATCATTTTCGAGTGTAATTTTTAGAAAGCAAACAATATCAGTTTACAATTGTAAATGACATCATTCTCGGGCTTCTTTATCGCCAAAATAATATCGTTATGATATCACTACGATACCATTTGATTTGTTGGGGACTAGCGTTTCTAAAATTTTGATTTTTATTTATGGTAAATTATAAAACAATATTTCGAAATATTGGCCAGGGACGGACTCAGAACCTACAGTCCACCAGTCACAAACCCAAGTGGTATACCACATCGATATGTTTAATTTTCTTATCTTTATTCTCTATATAAAAAGTATAAAACAAAATACAAAGGTAAATATTATCTTTTTTATAAAGAATAGATCAACATACCTAGAAATTCCTGTTTAATTAAGCTTTTTAATGATAAAATATTCATATTACCCAGTAAACCAAAGAACAATATGATAGCGAAAACGATATCATCTTAGGTGCCGATTATGGTATTATATCGTATTGCTATTTATTTAGGATCTCCTATTTTTTTAAAATCTTACAATATTTAACTGCCAAAAGCATTATTATTGGTACTAGCAGTATTCAGAATAAAATATTTTTGGAAATTACGATACCGAATACGATATCAAGGTATACTTTAGTCGTAAAAACTATCGTTTTAGATTCGAAAACGATTAGCACCTATAATACTTTCTATCACCTATCGTTTGGTTTATTGGGTACTTTAGAAAAACAAAAATTTTTAAGGAGTCCTGGTGATGCGAACTCATTCTTAACGTTTTGTAGTCTAGAACACTTCATCTAGACTATTCAGTCTCACAATTTTTTGACAGAGAATTATTTTATATAGAAAATGTTATAGCAAATGTTCTTCAATTTTTGAGGCTGGTTCCTGAACGTATTTTGCTGATTTTCAATACCAAGAATCTCGAAACTATATGTCACGTATGTGTTGAAAGAGAAATGTATTTATTGGACTATGGGCTTGAAAAAATCAATTTCAACACTTAGACGGATAGACAGATATTCGAAAAAGTTACTTCTAATAATAGCAATCACGAATATTTTTCACTTTGAGGTCCTGGATGTATACTTTAAGACTTTCATATAAAATGACAAACTTATGTATATCCTTCACTTTATATAAGGGGTATAAAAGAGAAATTGTAAAAAATTATAAAATAATGAAAATGGAAAATAACGTTGCTGTAGTTTTGCTCTAATTCTTTAACTTTTTCGTAACGTTTTAATAAAAAAATGTATTTTATTTTAATAGGTTTTTTTTTTCTTTTCTTCTCTTGTTTTGTGTTCTCATTATTTACACAGGAAAAAATTATACAATATACATTAAGGTCTCCGTGTTGTTGGTAATTGACTTAAAATTTCGTTTGTTATAATTTATACAAAGATTGGACTTAGTAAGCTTTAATATAAAGTATTTGTCGTGCTTTTTTATGAGGCCTGTCATAAGCAAGAATTCGGTTTTATTTCAGTAGGGGAATATAAAAAAAATGTTTAACTGGCATTTCTTCATTAATTATATTAATGAAATAAACTTTTTTCATTAACGGATGTTTTTTATTTTCTTTTTTATTTTAATAATGTGCACAAGAGGGTTAGTACACGTCTGAACTTTAGCAAAAAAGAACATTTTGTTTATATAAATAAGATTATATAATTTTTCAAATCGTATGCAATAAACCATATTTTTTTTCTTGAGGTTGGTTCGGAGTTTGTTCTATAATTTTTGTTTCACTAATCCATGATAGCTGATATTAAATTGAAAACTTCTTAGGAACAATGCGTATAATGTGAATTAATTTCATTTAATTCTGGTTACTAGTTGGAATGTCCTTGTGTTTCTCACAGACATATACTCAGATTTCATAAAGACCAAAAATATTAAGAATAATTCATACGATAAACATACGAAATATTTAATATAATATAATAATAATTTTTGTAACAAATGAATAATTTTTCTAATAATAAAGATTAACTCTTTGGAAATGTATTGTGGGGAATTTGATTATTGGAAAATATGACTATTAAAAATTATATATACTCTAATCGATTTAATTTGAGGAAGAATGTTGAAAATTTATATTAGTTTTATTAAAAAAAAAAGTAAGTGAAGAACTAGTGCATGGCTTTAAAATTAATTTTAATTTTATTGTACCCGGTATTTGTTATGTACATTAGAACCAGCAAAGAAAATAATCACGTATAATTAAAAATTTCATAAAAGCCTAAAATTATATTTTTCATTAAATTTTGTTTGGAATACACCAAATTTTAAAGAAAATTGTATATAATTCTTATGTGTTAAATATTTTTGCAAAATATTTTATAAAAATGCTATTTTAATGCTAAATAAAAATGTCCACCAACATTATAAATATTTTAGCTTGTATCGATTTTAAATATTTTTAATAAATTTGTGGTGAATATTTTCGGAATAATTTCCACACAAGTAATAAAATAATTATGGGAAAAAAAATTAAAGTTCACGTAGATATATATAATTTTGCTATCAAAACTTTTGTTATTGAAAAATATCGGCTTTTTCAGAAAATTTCATCGTGTGACTAAAGTTATTGGTGGGTTGTTGCAATTTTTTTGCAAATCTTAAAAAACATACTGTACTATCTAATCTATTTCGAAAAAGTGCCAAAGTCAATAACCAAAATTTTATACAGAATTAAAATTTTAACTTTTATTCAGAAATTGATCATTTTCAATAACAGAATTTCAAAATTTTAACTTTAAAAATTTTATTCTGGTTATCGAATTGAGACAGTTAAAAAATTTTACTTTAGTATAATTTAAAAAAATTCTAAAGAATTTTAATACATAAAAATAAAAAATAAAAAATTTATTTTTATTTTAAAAGTTATTTTAAAAATGAGCAATCAATTTTTGAAGTCAAATATCTGCTATACCATAAGATATAATGTAGTATAGGAAACATTTTAGTAGAATTCATAAATATAAAAAATATTTTAAATCGTTTCATATTTGTAAGAGTTGCAAGCTCCAATATGTTTTCATACCCGAGGCGGTCAACTTTGAGGTGAAAAATCATAGAAAGTACTTAGAGCTCTGAAATTAAGTACTAGTTATTCAGACAGTTTACAAACAAAATTCCATATCACTACCCTCATTGTCTTTCAACTCATAGCGGAAAATTTTAGATTACGTTTATTAATTTATAGACCCTAAACCACCATAGTTAGTGGTATGAAGTATTACCGAATAAATTTACCAATTCTAAAACCCTAAGTGTGCTGTTCGATTTAGAAACATTTTCTGAGTCGATTTTATTTTTATATGTCTGTTCGATGTCCGTCCATGTAATACTTGTAATCTTGTGTTTAATACGGTGAAATCCGATATTTATATCTGGCTTTTGTACGTTATGAAAAGTCGAACATAAATTATTATTTATTATACCCTTCACATAAAATAAGGAGTACATATGTATATATTATAATTTTCTACAAAGTATTTAAATATATATTCAGGGTCTGAAATTGAAAATTTTATGTAAGAAATAATGATAGTAAATTTCAACATATTGCTGTGGTATACCGCTTGGGTTTGTGACTGCAAGACTTTAGGTCCTGAGGTAGATCCTTGACCAAGACTTCGAAAAATTGTTTTATAATTTATCTTAAAACAAAAATAAAAATTTTGAAATATAAGATTATGTAACTGTGAAATATATTTTTAATTAATTAAACATGTTTCCTTGAATTTTATTAAATAAAAATTACATTTCTATTCGCCAAGATTCGAATCCATACGCACACCTTAAAACTCCTAGCTTTGAATTCTTAAAAAAAAAATAATAATTTGTCAGCATTGTTGAATTTTAAATATATTCAACATAGAATGCTGTAAATTGATTTTTATACTGTTCACATATATGAGGAGTACATATAATTGTTTTTCAACAAAATTTCTATAGACTACAAATCTTCAAGCCATGATTCGTATCCTCGAAGAATCCATTTGAATTTTGTTTTAATATAGACATATTCTTTTGCAAAAAAGAAAAATAAGTTTAGCAAGTAAACCTGTGTATGTGAGATGTTTTGCTTAATATATTACCACTTAACTGTAATTGTTATGTTTTAGGTTTTTAAATGTAAATAATAAGATAACATAACTTGTTTGGTGGAATTGTTTTTTAGAGCCCCAAACTTAAACATTTTTCAAAGTTAAGAAAATTTTAAAATATCTAATTCAAGTTTAAAATATCTGATACTTAGGTATCTTTTTCGAAAAAGATACAATTTTACATATCTCTTCTTTATTTAGCTCTTTAACACAGTTGGTCTAAGCTATAGGTAGACATATATGACTTTTCAGTTTCGAACTTTTTATGTTATGTTATGTTTTATGCAAAAATATTTATATAAGATTTTGTGAATGGTATAAAAGATTCGGTCCAGCCAACAAAAATGCATTAGTCATTGGGACTAATGCACACTAGCGCCGTTAGTGCTTCAGCTAAACAATATACAGAAATCCTAACTCTTCCTCTATCTTTGTCCCAGGTAGCATCAAGTTTAGAAATTGCAGATATATTACCATTTATTTTGAAAAAGGCCTCATTGTGCTGTGTTGTATTTAATTAATAATTAATATTTATAACATGTAAAGTCCGGTTTTGTATACCCATATTTAGCATTTCTATACGTACTTTTAAGAGAAATCGTTTACTGAAGGTATTTTTAATTTAGAATTTTGTTTTATTATTTTTTTTTTTCGAAATTAATGGGGCAGTGCACATTGGTTTGGGTGAATCTATATATACATATATATATATATATATATATATATATATATATATATATATATATATATATATATATATATATATATATATATATATATACATGTACTCTTCTCTCTGAAAAATTGTATTTTTAGCAATTTCTAATAGGTTTATATCAATTTTAGTTTTTTCTCAACCTTTTTTTTGACCAAAAAATATAAATGAGGATCATTTTTATTATTATTTTAATTAATTTTATAATCAGTTTAACTTTGTTTTCCGATTTCCTTCAAAATTTATTGACTACAGATTTAATTTTTTCCACCTTTGAGTAACTCTTTAGCTAAATTTTAAAAAATACATCATTTTTGAAACAAAACTGGCTACAGAATTAGTAAGTTTTGGAAAAATGTTTAAATTTGTATAGAAATTTAAAAAATATAATTCTCAATGTATAAGAAAACCATAGTACATATATATATATATATTTTTTTTTTTTTGCCTATCAGTATGGATTTTCTTATATTTCATTCTTTATAAATGTAACTTGCTGAACCCGATGCGCTTCTCTGCACTATTAAAATAAAATAAGTTTGAAAAAATGCAAATATATTTTGTTTTTATGATTTAATTTATTTATTTACATACGTATTGTATTTCAACTTGTTTTGTAAATATACACTTTTGACAAAAAAATTATTTTAATATATATTTATTTGTATTATCAATAGCAACTAATTCAATTAAATAATTCTTATTATTAATGATTATTGTAATGCTTTATGATCTGTCCACCCACGTTCTTCAGTTACGCGATATTTAATATATACATCATATGAGGGTATTGCTCGCCTTGCGCCTACCCCCTTTATTTTCATTTTCAAAGTTGTAGTTTATCATAAGAATAACTTCTACCAAGTTTGAACATTCTCACTATAACAGTTCTTAAGATATGCGATATTAAACATTGGCGTCCTATGGGGAGGGGGTGTACCACTCCCCCTGCAGCTATCTTACTTCAATTTCGGTGCTCTGAAGATCCTACTACAACAAATTCAAGAAAATGGCTGCAGCGGCACTTAAGGTATCCTATACTTAATATTGGTATCCTATAGGGGTACCACTTCCCCAGCGCCTATCGAAAAAATAAGTAGCCTATTTTATTTCCGGGGCTCATGTGATTTTACTGTAAAAATCGGTTCAGTAGTTTAGGTGTCTATAAACCAACAAACAGACAAACATATTTCATTTTTATATACATATATGTTCACCATCTTACATCTTATGGTATTGTGTACATAATTATAAAAACAACTATTTAAAAAAAATATTTTTTTAAGTAACATAATTTGTTAGCGTGAATAGAGCAATCTTCATCGCTGGCTAAAGCAAAATTATTTTTTCGATAAACAAAATGCAATTTTTTGTTTTCACGATTTAAGTTTTGGCAACAAAAAAAAAAAAAAAAAAAAAACTATGTCTTCGGTCCTATGTGCAGTGGTTAAAGTTAGACCTTTAATGTTTTCTGCATTTTAACATTATTTCTTTATTTTCATCAATGAGTTAAAGAGTTAAAGAAATTTAAACCGGTATGCTTCAACACCCTTATCTCTAAATTGAGAAATTTTAGTATGTTATAAGGTCATATAAAGGTTTTATGGATTCACCCTAATAAATAATATACTGTTTAATATTGTGCTATAGTGTTTTCCACAATTTTTTTATGGTCTCTTAATTAGTTTCTGAGATATAAATTAAAATGTTTCAAGAGAAAATTAAATAATATTTTGTATTATATAAAAAGTTTTAACATACCAAAGCATTTATATCAATAACTCAGAAATTGACTAAATAATCGGACTTAAAAATTTGTTGGGATATCTTGGTGATAATAGTGAATTACGTATATTTTTCTATGTTCTTTTAAACTTCCATTATGATATAGTTATGTCCGTTCGTATGTCTGACACAAAGACAAATTTATGAAATAATAAAAAAGTATAATATTAAGCGCTTAGGGAAAGGGAGAATATAAGGTATATTCATTTAAAATTAAAATTTTCATCTAAAATAATTTACATGTAATTTCTTCATGCTTGTAGTATTTCCGAAGCTTATGAGGAAACAAAATTTATACAGAATTCTTCACATACAATATTTTTAGCAAAAAATTAAAAATTTCTATAGTCGGCCAATATTTTGAGATAGTCATAAAGGTTTATAAGTACCATATTTTAAGACCGAGAAAAATTTTAACTTATTTCCTCAAAGGGATCTTAGAAAATTCGCAATTTTGAACTTATTATTAAAAAATCTTTTTTTTTTTTGTCCTCCAGAGGAATTTACGAGAATAAATATAATAAGTATCTGTGGTGCAAAACATCTACTAGGTATCATTACCTAATCAGTAAAATAACATTTGCTTCTAATCTATACCTTTTCGCTAAAATTACTAAATACAAGTCGGTATTCGCGACTACCCATTATCGCAATGGCCCGGTTATCGCGTCGGCTTAATTTTTAAAATTGCAGGTTCTATAATCGCGACAGTATACGAAAAACGTGTTCTATTTTCGCGACTTTTATCGGTTTTTTTTAAATTAGATTACAATGTATATAACCAAAAAAGGGATATCACCGGTTTTTGGTATATTAACATTATTGGATGATTTTGATCTTCAATTTTGTCAGTTTATTTGTGTCGTTTATTATGTAAATACTTCTCTTAATATGGAAAAGTTCAACATATTTTAGAGCTAACGATTTCTCAAAAATTAGATTATTAAAAAATTTAAAAGTGGAGATTCCATAAATTCAATTTGTGGGAATTATAAGTTGCATAAGTCTTCGATTTACCGCATTAAAAAAAAAAGATCTTTTAACTATTGGTACACTTGTAGCTCAAGTTGTTACGGAACATCTTTTCACGAATGCTGACATAAACAACTGGATTCAAGAAGAATTTCATGTGGAAAGTAATGAAGAGCAAATAGAATTATCAGATATGGAATCGGAGGATTTATACGATAGTGATAATGAAGAAAATAAAATTAATGAGGACAATTGTATAATATCGATAAATATATGCATACAATGGGCTTTGGAAAATGATAAGCCGAACAAGACTATATGAACTACGTGATTCAGATGTTATTTTGAAGAATAATTTGCCAAAAGAGCAACTCAAAATCTCCAATTTCTTTAAAAATGTTTCAAATGTAAATATATCAATAAAACAATACTAATTTGAAAAATTACATAAAATTTTGATTTCTGTAATCGTGAAAATTCAGTTTTCGCGACAGATATCTATTTGTTAAAATTTTGGCCATAATGCGATCTTTGAGGCTTATTTACAGTTCTAATAAAGTATGTACGATATACAACTGTAAATATATGTCTTTCAATGGTATTTTTGTCAAAATCTATTGTACATTGAAATCTCTATAAGAACATGAAATCTCCTTAACAAAAATCCATTTTATCTAATAAAAAAAATTGCAACCAATAAATATAAATCAGTTTTAATATTGTTAAAAAGTTTTGAGAATTACTCATATAAGCCAAAATGTTGTATTTATGATTTTTCTTCACTACTACAAGACAGTGATAAAAGAGAGAAGGATCAATTATAAACGGTCTTTTTATAGTCTCTTATGTGTAAGCATATATATGCAGGAGTACATTTATGAATGTATTGGTTTGTTCATTTTAATATACAGTGACTGGCCATTGTTACATACATTAAATGTATTTTTTTTTTTTTTTACTACACAACGATTATTTGTTTGTAATTTTTTGCTCTTTGTCTGACATATTCTCCTTCCTACGAAGCCGGTGTTCATTTGTAAAAAAAAAATTTTTTTTCTTATGAAATTTATGTGTTTGTATATATTTATGAATGAGTACCAGCAACAACTGCAACAGCATCAGTACTCGTTTAAATGAATGAATGAATGTTTTTGGTTTTTATTTTCTTGCTACTATGTATCATTGTACTTATTTTTCTTTTTTTTTTTTACTATTTTAGCTGCCAGTCTGGCAATTGATGGCAGCATGTAGTTGCAACTGCTGATGCTTTTGCTCACGACGTTGGTGATTATTCATTCATACACAATGTATTGTTGTAGTACAGGATAGAGTAGCAAAAATACTTGTTTTAGTGCATTATATGACATTGTATTTATTTATTTTTATTTTTCTACAATGTTTATTTTTTTGATAGGTACAGTCAATCGCATAAATACGTATGCGACCCGTATGTATTTTTAAAACTTTCGATGCTTGTAATTATTTATAAAAATATTTGTAAAAATACTGGCCTTATAGAAAATTTTATGTTTCTCCAATAAGTAAAAAGTGGAGACTCCATAAATCCTGAGATATTACTATTATGTTAGCTTTTATGAAGTCTTATATAAAATTTATATCGCAAAAGTATGTATACGAACCATGCGAGGACGTTGTTTGAATCGGATATAACTATGGTGTAAAAGGATCTAAATTAAAATTAGTTAAAAGAAGATCTAAATTAAAATTAGTTAAAAGAATACAAGTTTATTAAGTTATTATTAAATATCCAGAAATTTTAAAATTTTAGATTTATTTTTAATTGTAGAAATTGGGGTCTTCGATACTTTACTACATTTTCATTCATGTCTGGTAGTCTTGCGAATAATTTTGGGAAAAATGTTGGTAGTTTAAAGTATACCAATTATTTTTACATTCTATGAACTTCTTACCTGATAAAATAATTATAGAGTTATGATATTATCCATTCACAATTTGTCCATTATGGATGAAACATTTTACGATTTATGGACAAATTTTGTATTTTTTGCACACATAATTTGAATATCTTGCAGATATTCCATATTTAGTCATGATTAATGTAAATGTATAATACCATATTCTTGACTTTTTTACCATTTTATCAGGTATGTAGATTATAAAATTTAGCAAAAATTTGGATGCATTACCATTATTTTTCCCAGAATTATTCGCTTTTTATCTTCGCAAGACTGCCAGATATGAATGAAATTGTCGCAAATTATCGAAAACCCCAATTTATACAAATAAAAACAAAACAATATTTGAAAATTCTTGGATATTTAATAATAGTTGTATAATCTGATATGTTTTCTTTTAATTAGTTTTAATTTGGATCCATTATATCCTTTTACACATAGGTGTATCCAATTCAAACAATGTCTCTCATGCCTTGTATACATACTTTTGCGATGTAAATTACAGCGGTTTTTTTTATATAAAACATCATAAAAGCTGACATAATAGGAATATCTCAGGATTTTTTTAGAGTAGTGTCATAACATTAAACATAAAACCAAAATTTAAACTTTTTAATAAATATAAAAATCTAAAATTTTAAAAATACATATTTATACGTTTGACTGTATATGGGCACAAACACAAAAATTGTGAAATCAATGAAACTGAGTTAATAATATAATAATTTCGAACAAGTTTTCGCTTCTAGCAAAATAGCTAATGACATTTTACAAATAACACTAATAACAATCAAATTGCAAAGTTTTGTGGTCCACGATCTTCATCGTTATTAGTTATAGTTCTTCAAAGTTAAAAAATTTTAAAAATGTGATTGAAACGAACCATAGTTTTTTCTTTATCATACTTTTTTTGGCATTTTACTTGTATTAGATAACTACATTCCAGATATGAAGGCACAATATTACTTTCTATGTTAGGGTTCTACCGCTATTCTGTTATACGATGATAAAATTTGAAACAAAAATTTTAGCTTTTTCAATATTTTTCTACTTTTTGGTCACTGTATGTATGCCCCTCCATGAAAATTCAATTTGATGTCATATATTCATAAAAATTCTGTTTCCTTTCTTTGTGACGTATTCCATTAATGTGCACTCGAGAATAACAGAGTTTGTTCTCTCCAAATCTTGAAAATATAATCGTGAATTTTGAAAAAATGACTGTTTTTTTGCCAGACATAGTATTAGGAGTACTTTCAGAAAATCGATTTTTTACGTGAATTAAGTTTTTATTTTTTTTCAATATTTCAAGGCAAACTTTCTGAAAATTCAATAAAATTTCAAGATTTTACTTAAACACTTTTGATTGCTAGAAAATGTTTTAGAATTATATAAAGCTAATTGGGAGACTCGCTCCAGTTTATTTTAATGGTTACTTTGTTTTAGTTTGTCAAAATATATAAGTTTTGTCAGAAAACGAGACTCTTATCTAAAGGCATTTTTCTTGGCCACATCCAAGATCAGGCGTAAAAACTATTAAAATTTAACTCAATAGCAAAGTATTTTAAACGTTTATCCTAAAATCGAAGGCGCCCGGCGTAAAAATTATCAAAATGTAACTTAATAGCAAGGTATTTTTAAGGTTTATTATAATATCGAGGGCGCCCTTAAAATTACGAAGTTCGTAGAATTTATGGACAAAAAATTCATTTTCGTAAACTCAAAAATTATGGCGTTATGAAATCGTATTTAAAACAGATTATTGAGAAATCTAAAAAGTTTCTGGTTGTTTTTCCATAGTTTAACCCGAAAATAGTTTTAAATAAAAAAAATTACTTATATCTTGTAGAACTGAAAAAGAATGCTGAACGTTCTTCAAATAACATCCTAAAGATGTTCTTTGAAGTAAAACTTCTAACAGAAGGTTTTTGGCTGGTAAGTTAGCTCTCCAAATCAAAATTAGGATGTAAAAAAAAATTTCCTTGATGTTCAACAATATATGGGATGTTTGCGGTAAAATGAGCGCACCACGCCCATTTTTGTTTTCCAAGTTTATATCGATCGTAGAACTATCTGCACAAAATTTTGTTATCGTAAATGTTTTTGTTTAAGAGGTATCAGCAGAGTAATATGAACTGAAGTTACTACGGGCACTCTGTGTTTCTAGTATTTGGTTTTTACGCACTTTTTTACCCATTTTCAATACCAAATAAACTTCATATAAGATAAATATTTGAGCAAAAATTTGTCTACCTAGGTGGTAACTCCCGAGTCCTATGATTTCAAAAGGCAGACAGACGAAATAGCTAGATCGACACATAATCTTACCAGAACCCGGAATATATATACTTTATGGGATCTTACAAATACTTTCGCAATAAATTGATGACATCCCATTAAGATCATCTAGAAGAAATTAATGCAATACTTTAATCTTTCAATAACAGTTTTTTCAGTTGTCGAAAAATTGTTCAAAAGTGAAAAAGATATTGTAAAAACTTGTTTGTCTTTTTGAAAAAATGGATATTTTATGTGAGCGTTTCAGTTTTCGTAATCTATGATGTTAGAAATATGATGTAGAGGATTTCTCTATTATATTACTTCAAGATTTATTAAGTGATAATATTTTTTCATATTTATAACACCTTCCAGAAGATTATCTGGCGGTATCCGCTTTTTTTCACCTATATGATTATCCAGCAATATTGCCTATTTTTCTTCCAGGCGTATTGATTTCTTATTGCTTAGATGTATGACCCGTGATATACAATCTCTCCTGATGAAGGAAACTTCCAATACGAATATTATTGTAACGTCAATAAAATTTTTCTTCTAAGCAATACGAATTCGAATCACTTTCGTATTATTTTGCTTGCAGGGTAATGATATTAATTTAGCTCTTTCGGTATTAAATAAAGAATCTTGAAGTAAACAAAAAATATTTGTTTTTTTTTTTCTTTTTAAATTGCACCTGATATCTTTTTTATTATCTAAAAAAATTGTGCAAAAATTATTTTAAGAAAATTAATTTTTCCGTGCTGAGTTAGTAATGATACTATTGTGAGTCTTTTTATCGTTGTGATAGTTTTCACTAGTTTTTATTAATGTGTGCAATTATAATGTAAATAAGTGGAATTGGAAATTTTAACATTTTTCTTTAAATTTTCAACTTTAAACCGTGATAACTTTTGGGACCCCTCGCGAAAGTGATTCACGTCAATAAATTTTATATGCTGAAGTATTGCTTTTTGTGTGTTAAAAGCGCTGTCCGAAAAATATTTTAGTCGAATTTTAAAAGTTTTTTGTTTTTTCCCATATGTTTTAGTAATAGCACTTATCGTATGTTTTTATGCTTAAAAATGTAATATTATACATTGCGGTAAAATGTTGTACTTATGAATTTTATACTAAGAGAAAAATAAAATTATAAAAATGTATGCATATGCATGTACACATACATAGACAAAAATAGGTAAATACTTTCTATTGAAAAGGAGATTGTTGTTTACTATAAAAGCAACAACTTTTGCAAAATACAACAGTACAACACAGAAATTATAAAGAAAGGACTGCAGAAATGTACAAACAAAAAAAGGAACATCAACACATTTAAAACCATAAACAAAAGTCTGTAATTTTATACATCATTATCATTTCTTCTCTAAGAATACCCTGTATTCGTTGTTATTTATGTATGTGTGTTTTTAAGTACACCCAGCAAACACGATGTCAAATGTTTGAAATATGATGAATTTAACGTTTGATATCAAATGTGTTTCTCAGACTTGTTTCAAATGTAGGTAAAGGTTTAAATTTTAAGTTTAATTTCAAATTGGGAATCATTTGAGAAAAGAGGTTTGAAAAACTATACATTCTCAAACTGATATCAAATGTTATTATTGAATCATTCTCAAACCTAAAGATAACTATAAAAATATTTGAAAAACAGTATATACTTAATTTGATATTTAATGTTATTATCAAATCATTCATAAATCTAAAGAGACAAGTTAACAATATTTAAAAAATTGTTTTTTTTTTCCAATTTGATATCAAATATTATTATCGAATCATTCTTAAATATCTTTCAAACAATATCTTTAACATATTTATATATATATATATATATATATATATATATATAAATGCAAATTACTCTTATTTATGTTCCGTATGTAGTCACAATCCACATTTGAAAAAAATTTAAGAATTACATTTAAGAATGGCTTGATAATAATAGAATTTCTCAATTTGACAATTAATTCGCCTTTTTTTAAGTTATTTTGAAATAATTCTAAAATGTTTAACATTTGAAAAAGGACTTGATTTTAAATTACTCGCAATTCGATATCAAACATTTTTGTTTGCTGGGCTTTTTACAAGTATTTTGAAAGTATATATGTATGTGTGAAATACCATTTTACAGTTTGTCTTTAAACACTTATTCTTTCTTCTAACTTTGTTTTATAAAGATACTGTGTGTCTTTTTTCTCGAGATTTTCTTTTCATTGTTTGAATGATGAAAGTACAGAATGCAGCAGAATCATCATCAACATCATTGCTGTCGTTGTCCATATCATCGACTGTAAGTAACTGCCATGATAATTATGTACTGCTGGAAGTTTAAATCTTTTTAGGGACTTTCTATGTTAAATTGTTTAACAGGGGCCTTAATATATTCAGTACTCATAATTCATGTACTCATAATTCGATTAAAAAAAAATAAATTTTAAATAATTTTTATTACTGGTTTCAAAGATGTTTACATTTAAAATGTAAAGGTTTTATTATGACGCCCAGCGACGGCACAATTTATATATATATCTATATATATAAAAGAAAGTGATGTTAGTTACTATTGTTATAACTCAAGAACGACTAGACCGATTTTGATGATTCTCACCAATTCGGACCGGTCACCGGCCAGAAAAGGATAATACGAAAAAAAATTCGCGAAAAATCCGCGATAAAAAAAAACTCTTTTTTGTCATAATTTCTTTGCCTTAATAATCATTAAAAATATTTTTTTTAATACAAATTATAACAATTACTGTTTCTGTTTCTATCGAAACGCTTACTTTTTTGTGCAATTTGTTTTCTGGTGGTGGTGTAGAATTCTATTTCCAAACGGTAAGTTCCAAGTAAAGCTCATCATTTAGTGAGGTTGTGATATTTAAAACCATTTGTTGTATTTTTGGCATTCGTTATTAAGTGTTATTCACAATGCCGCGACCCCGGAGATCTAATATTTCGCGTCGAACACGTAATGCAAGTACTTATCGTAATATCGTCAATCAATTGAATATATATGAACGAGAAATCGCACGAGAACAACCCCGTATTAGTTTGGCCCGACTTCGTACATCACAAACGCAGGAAGAAAGGCAGGCGAGAAATGAAACGGCTCGGTTAGCAATGAGAAATCGTCGAGCAAATGTAGCAATTCAACAACTTTAAAATTTTTAATCAACGCATAAGAAGAATTGCTTCAAGTTCTGATTTGAATCAAGCAGCGTTCCATTACAACTGCAATTTCGACTACAGCTCTCATCATTCCGTTCAAAAAAAAGACATTGTCTATCCGCTAACCTTAAGATGAAGTAATAAATAAATATAAATTCAAATTTGCCTTAAATACATGCGTATATTTTTTGATTGAGCCCACATCTACATCATATTTAAATTCTTCTGTAAAAAACACTTTATAATAGGTATTCCTTAGATTTTTATTTAAAGGTCGTAAATTTCGTTAAAATATCAATTTAAATCGTTCAGTAATACAACACTAATGTTTGCTTAGGGCCAGCAACGCGGCTCGTGTCAGCTAGTATATATATATATATATATATATTATTGAAATTCAGTGAAATTCGTTCAGGGATGGCGGAATTATAAATAATATTCTATAGCAGCCTCAAAAATTGTTCAAATTTTCTTTGCCAAAATTTAATAACAATTTCTATTTCACTTACAATAATATATAAATGTTTTTCAATTGGAAAGTTATGAAATTGAATAGTCTAGAGGAAGTGTTCTAGACTACAAACCGTTAAGCATTAGTTTGTATACTCGAGAGTCCTTATAAATTTCTGCTTTTCCGAAAAAAAAATCATTATTAAAAAGGAAAAATAATAATAATTTGACAAGAATTTCTATACATGTTTTGATGTCTTTCTTATAAAATAGTATTATTTAGATTTGAGTTGCATTTTAAGCTTTCTATATAAGCAATAGAGATAGTAAATTTCAATACATAGATAAATTTGTATGCCAATTCTTGTTAATATATGTTTGTACTTTCCGTTTTGTAAGTTCCTAAGTTTATTTAACTATAAGTTTGAACCATGGAAGGAGATATTATTGATAATATTTTGATCAAATTTAAACTTCTTCAGATGATTGGAACATGCTAATAAACAGTAATTTGTTAATAATTCTGGAAAAATCTTCAAAAAATCTGCACAGTATTATTGTTGCATATAACAAACGATAGCTAAAGAAAAATTAATGAACCCGTAATTCACAATTTTCAATAAAAAGATTTTCAACAAGATAATACTAACGACTTGCTAAAAATTCGTTAACTGTATAAAGTATATCAAATTGTGTGAAATATGTTCCAAATGTAAAGATTGATGTGTCATAAACTAATCTCCAAAATATTTATGATGAATTAATTAGTTTATAAAATACCTCTAAAAATATTATTTTTGATCAACAATGCGCACAACTTTTACTTTTTGATCACTGTCATTGACAGTAAGGTCTCTCGACCTTCGCCTGATCTGATTTTATTACGTATGGTTGTGATAGCTTAGTTCGATTAACATGCTCTATATAATCGTTTAGATAATATATTTGATGGTAAAATATTTTTTTGAATAGAAACTGTCCACTTTCGTCAATGAATGTCCCTTTTCCAAAATTAATTGTTCAATTTCAATTATTTTTGTTAGGATATATAACAGTTATTCTAACATTAAATAGTGTTATTATAATAAACAAACTAATACATATTTCGTCTAATTCAAATACTCATAATTTAAAACCATTATACAGAGTTCGTTCTTAACCCTTTGATTCTAGAATTAAAGTGGACGTGGCGAAAAATATTTGGATACATTAGGTTATTGGTTGAGCGCTAAATATGAAATGATATCAATTTCACAAAGGAATATTGATATTTTATGTTATTTTTATTAATTTCTGATACATTTTATGTGTGTTATGAAACAACAAAACAGTTTTTTTTTTGTGGGCTACAACATTACATTTGTAGCATTTTGATTTTGAAATCCCAGTTTGGCATAATCTACACCTTCCTTTTGATCAAGAATCATGGATTTGGGAGGACTGCCGATGAATGACCTCTTTTGAATTGGTTAACTGGCGTGATATTGACAATTGAAAATTGAAAATTCAACAATGACATATATTTCGTTCTTCCGATTTGATTTTTGAAGGTCTCCTCTATACAACAACTAGCTATTGACTGCTGTGCTGAGGTACCAGTATACAATACGCATATACCATTTCTTAGAACGTGGTTGATTTTATACAGCCTGCGTTTGCATTCTGAAACTCGACATTCAGCTATATAATTTGAGACAAGTTTAACGCTCTTGTTGTCGTATCAGCGGCCAGGGGTGTCAGATTTTTTTCAGCCTCTGCAGCCAAATTGTTAATCAGAAATCGCCAAATTAAAATTTTATTTGATATTTTAAAGAAATACTAAAAATTTACTAAAATGTTAAGTGTCGCACAATTTTTAGTACTTAAAATTTCGTATAATTTTTAAATTCAGCTTTAACAAAGCCAACGATAATTGCAATAGCTAATAATAACACTGTGCTAGTTGCAAATTTTAATAAACTGGGCACCCTACTGCTAAAGTTAATTCGAGTGCGCTGAATTCAATGGTGACAGCCGTTTTTCGAAGTTAGCGCTCGTATTCGTGGTATTTGGGTTTAAGCTTAATTATGGAAATAGCAAATTAATTAAAAATTATAAATAAAAGGAACATTATTTATGTATATTAAACAATAAATTGACTGAATATATACTCCAATCATAAATTAAATCAGTTTTAGTACGATTTTAAATGTTTTTATATTTTTGTTTGAAAAGGTGCTCATTGGTAACACTAGTTAGTTTGTGTTCTAAACATATTTATATATATTTCATTATTGAAATGTATAAATACTTTTCTCCTTTTTATTCCTAAATAAATATATTGTACTCTTATGTTGTGTAAGAATCTCTGTTGAAGTTTTCGTTTAATTTTTAGAAATTTTATTTTGAAAATATGCAATTATCATTTAAGCCACGTTATGCAATGAATGATATTTTTCATAGACAAGATGAACTTCTAAAGACGTTTACATGCTGGCCATTACATTGGTTATAGTTATATTTTTTGCAGTTTAAAGTTTTTTTTACTAGCATTTAAAATATATTTGATAATAAGAATACATTATTATACACTTCAATGGAATCCTAATCGCTTTTTGAGATATTTCATTATGAAAGGCTAAAAAAGAGTTTAGAAAAAATAAGTTTTTAGCCTCAATTTAATAATTTACTCCCGCATTCGCAAACCAATTTTAAATTTAAAATATATTTTAGGGCCAAAATTTGTTGTTGTTTGTGAATATGGGGGTAAATTATTAAATTTAAGTTAAAAAAAAACTTCATTTTCTTAAACTCTTTATTAGCAAATTGTTAAAAAAAATTAGTCTCATTTTCGAACACAGTATAATAGAATACAAAAAAAAAATCAAACTTAAAATACACTTTTCTAACATATAGCCCCTTTTTACATCATCAACTTTTAAAATTTATTGGACCTTATTATATTTAAAAAAAAATATTCTAACATTATATAACAACATTAGTCCTATTAAGCTTATAAATTATTTCAAAGAAATAATTTATTCATGAACGTTTATTTCATTGTGACCGAAACCATTAATAACTTTAATATATTTGAAAGATGATGGAAAACAAATTATCAAATATTTAATACATAAGTATTGTAAAATATATTTTTTGGTAATAAAACTTCGTAAACTAAATTGAAACTGTTTACAAATTAACGCTCTTCATTTTGCTAGATAGGCGCAATGAAGAGCGTTAATTACCTATTTAATCAAATTTTATAAATTACCCAAATAAATCGCCACCACTTTATAAGTCGCAAAAAAATTCGCCATGTCGCCAAACGCAATCAAAAATCGCCACGTTTGGCGAAAAATCGCAACATCTGACAGCCCTACCAGCGGCAGGCAACTGAATTATGTATTGTCTAAAATTTAAAATCATACAATCACGACCTCTTTTTCTGAGTTCCTTTTTATTCATAAGGCGACGTTTTTTCATTCGGTTGCTACGAATTGTTGCTGCTGCTGAAATGCCGTTTTCTTTTAGCGCTCAACAACGTTCATCAGGCTTATAACAGCGAACTAATTATCAAACAATAATTTATATTTCTTGGTTTATTTTGCTCGATAATCCTATGGTGTTATCTCTGGTCTATTTTTTTTTTTTTGCATTTCTTCTTCATTTTATCTTAATAAAGAATCTGCAACAGTTGATAATCTGAAGTTTGGTATCCAAGCTGTTTATAAATTTGGAACTCGTATTACGCCTAAATAAAGAAGTTCAACAAAGAATCGTCTGATCTCTAATTGTAAAAAAATTAACTCTACGCCCTTCGAATACAGATTTGTTTCGTTGCAAATCTTGTTTATAATTTCATCATCAAAGAACTCACTGAAATATTTGATTTGATCTTTGATTTCTCGACAAACTGTTTCTTCTGTCCAATCAGATTCGCAAACGGGTAGGCTCGCGTTCCTCCATCTCAAACTCTCCAGATTGATTTTTTCAAAACTTGCCATGGTGATGTTTTCTGTATTATTATAAAAAAGTTCTCCCGGATTTAGTTTTTATTTGAAGTATTTTAGAACAATTTTTTTTGCACATGTCAGAACACCATTTCAACTAGCAAAAGATCACTTGTAAAGCTTTTAAAAATGTAACTTCGTAAGCGAATGCTTAGACATATTAATTTCAGTTGGAAAAACCCCTCAGCAATAACAAAAACTATTGAAACTTCGACTGCAAATATACGATGTTGCCTATAAACAACATTTGACTTTAAAGGGTTAAGAATAAACAAATACATATTCATTTTAAATATTTATAATAATCTGAAACTGCACAGAAAAAATTATGGATAAAATTTTTCTAAAAAAATCATCATTTGGATTTAAATTAAATTTAATAAAAAATAATATTTGGTTTTAATATTATATTTCATTGCACAGAAAAATTATAACTAGAATTTCTTAAATAAATCATTGTTTAAATTCAAATAAAATTTTATAAAAAAAAATTGTTTGATTTTAATATATTATTTTATTGCTTGTAAATTCATTCTAAACTAATACGAAAAACAATAACAATTTCTTGTTTTTTGAAAATTAAAATTACAAAAATTAATAAAATTATAAAATTGTTGATACAAAAAAATATAAAATCCATCATATGCAGGATTCCAGAGGTAAGTTACCTTAATTTTCCAATTTTCTATCTTCTAGATGAATCAAAAGCATATAAATATGCATGTATGTAGCAATATATCGCATAAATGATGGAGTCTATTGTATATTGCTATATAATCCCCAAGTCGATTAAATTATGTCCTTTCAATTGTGTGCTTGAACATCTAGCTCCCTCTTGTGATATAATTTTGCGAAAGTAACTGGACTTCTTGAAGATAATTTAATGTGTTTTAATTTTTGTATTTCAAATCATTTAAAAGTATTTTGCGGAAATGGTCTTTAGCGAAAGTAGTCCTTAACAAAATGATACATGTTTGCTATCGTAAATTGCCCTGTTGTACTGTATTGGCGGTACTAAAGGAGAGTTTGTTTGCGCATTTGTTATACTCGTATCCTATCTATTTTAGTTTCATTGAAACTCTGTTATTTCACTCATTTAAAAGGTATGTAAGTTGAATTCATTTAGAAAATGCTTCAATTGATAACGATTGCGTTTCTGTTTTAGATGGTTTTGGCCACTAATGAAATTTGGAAATAGTGTCGTGGCTTCTTTTATTTCATATATATCTTTTTATTCATATATACTATTCATATTATACTATTAGTTATGGCACCATTATTTTTCACCAGCATAATTACACATTATCTACATACTATATACTGTGTATTACCGTTAAACTATATTTCATCTAAAAAAGTCTCCATTAATTAGTTAGTATTATATATAAGTTTCGCTTCTCTACACCAAATTGTCATACATGCATTTACATCATAAAATACAATACTAACATTCGATCCTAATTATTGTATATATTATAAAAATTGTAAGAAAAATATATTAAATAAGAAATAAAAGTTGTTTGAAAATCTGCAAAAAATTTAATATTATTTTTATTGATTTTAATAAACCATATTATTGAATTTCTTAAGAATTTTCAAATATTCAAATTTATAAATACTCGTTGTAAAAATATTTGAATAAGAAAAAAATTAAAAGTTTTTCAATAAAATATTTACGAATTTGAATATTTGATTTTACTAATTCAGTGATAGATCCGATTTCAATAAAAAATATAATTGGTTTTATGAATTTAGTAATAGAATAGGAAATTTAATTTTTTCTGAAAGAATTTTTAGATGATGTAAATTTGTGTCAGTTAATTTTAGTGTAACTAGTCTTGGGATATTCACTTTTAAGCGTCTAAAGAAAAACATTTTGTGTTTAAATTTTAATATTAACAGTTTCTCCAATTAATAATATTAACTAAAATCAAAAATTATGTATGATATTACATAACTAATTTTGTTAATTCTAAACCAGTTGAGATTTCGACAAATATTTTGGTGGTCTTATATATGGCTAGTAAGGGATATAAATATGGCAATAAAAAAAAATCGAAAATCTTTACATAAGTAATTCAGTCAGCGCAGTCACGATATGTATATGTACATAACTAAATAATGTAGATCTTGTAGCCTGTGTAATTAACCTCCAAATACGCTCCTTTACTGCATTTTTTTTTTTTTTTTTTTTTTTTTGTAAGTGACCAAAAAAATTTAATCTTGATAATATTCTCTTTGAAATTTTCTAAAAATAAATATTTAATTTTTGAATTTTATCTGATTTTTGTCTTATGTTCTCCTTTCATGCTACAACAAAAGTTATGAAAAAGAAAAAAATAATTTCTAGTTTTTTTATATTTCTTAAGCCCTGAGTGCTGCACAAAAGCCAGCTTATTGTTTTTGAGTTTTATGTAACTTTTTAAAGAAAAGGAATATAACTTAAATACAAAGAACACATACAACACATAAGGGATTAAAACATAATAGATTTACAAATAAATAAAAATTGTAAAGAAAAATTATTATGGTTAGAATAAGAGATATTTCCCTAACCAAAAAATTGGAACTTTTGTAAAATTAAAAAACTATATCACAAGTGGAATTTTTGTTCCCATGAAATTTTTACTCCCCTCGAAGGAAAAAATGCTATCAATAATCTCCCGTGAAAAAATTTTCTCGCTACCAATTCTCAGTGAATGTAAAAAGTAAGAAAATTAAAAACAAAATTAAAAATCTAAGAATTTTTTTCAAAAATAACACGTACATATTAATATTTTAAAGAAATGTTAAAAAACAAAGCAAAATATTTAGTATTGGAATGATAGTTTGATTTGTTTATTGTAAAGCAATTCGGCTACTTGGAAACCCAACAAAACAAAAGAATTACAAAAAATTAAAGTGTACAAAATGTTTAGAATTGAAACAATAATTTTATTGCAAGTAGAGGAGGAATCAAGCACCAGCGAATTTTTCGTCGAGGTTTGCGAGACGCATTTGACACCTTGAAGTTAGCCGATACGTTTCAATAACACTAAAAAACTTTTAAATTAATTCTCTGTATTAGACTTATCCACGTCTTTCGAAAGCTTTACAATTCCGCAGCAATATTTTTTGAGCAATATATTAACGACTCGTGTTCTTAAACTAAATTTTGTAAACTTTAATATTCGAATTATAAGAAGAACTACTGAATAAATTAAAGGGAAAAGTGAAAAAGCTCTCGGGAAAAAAATCATTCAGGGTAAGGGGAATTTTATTTTAGCGTGAAATTATTCACGGGATATTTTTCGCGATTGCAAATTTAAGGAAAGGGAAAACATTTCGAGGGAAAAAGTATTTATAATAGTGGTGTATATGTTAATTTATATACAGTGGTGCATATTCCTGCAAACGCATTTATAATTTTTGCTTTTCGTTGAGGTATATTCGTTTCTCTTAAAAAAAAACAATGTTGTATTGTTACAATAACTCGCCATACAATGGTACTTTTAGATGTAAGAAGTATTGATTTCTTGCTTTTGTTGTTTCTTTAATTTAGAATTTAGATTGTTGATCATTTCGGTGGAATATTCCTATAAACGCAGTTAGAAAAAAAATGTCTAAAAGTTATTGCAAAAAACAAAAATTAAAAATTTTAACAATTTTAGTTGTTTATTTCACTTAATAAGTTTCTGATGACAACATCTCTGTTTACTGGAAATATTTTTGTTTTAATTGAAAAATTTTACCAACCTAAAGGATGCCCAAAGGAACTTTTCTTACAGACCAAGAAAAAATTCCAATTCAATTTTTTCGTAATCAAGGCTGTTTTAACACAGAAATTAAACGCAATAGAAACACAATTTTGGTGGAGGCAGTCTTGTGGTTAAGCAGCTTTTCTGCTGCAAGAAAATCAAAAACATATTTTGTTCCAACTAAAATGAACAGTGCAATTTATAATGAACTGCTGGCAGATGCTCTCGTCTCATTCATGGATGAGCAAATGGATGAAGACTGTATATTCCAACAAGATAACGCTGCAATCCATGTCTCGAACTAATGTAAATCGAGGATTAATGAACATAGTGTTCCATTATTGGACTGGCCGGCTTGCAGTCCGGATTTAAATTCAATTTAGAATCTATGGGGGTATTTGGCCTATAAATTTTATGCAAGAAATGCGCAGAATGAAACAGTAAAGACAATAACGGATTTCAAAATAAAATTAAGCAAGCCTGGGAAGAAATTGTCATTGATTTTCGTCAAAAATTATTCGAATCAATACCACGCCGAATTTTTGAAGTTATTCAAAACAAAGGTTCATCAACACATTATTGATAATGCTAAATTGGTCATTATCTTAAATGCATATATATGAAAATGCCATAAAATATGGCATTAAACTACTAAAATTACAATGAAAAAAAAAATAATAATAATATACATTCCCAGTTTTTTGTTACTAATTTTTAAGTGAAATCAATAAATAATTTAAAAAATTAATTTGTAGCACCTTAATTATCTTTTAGTCCCCCTTTTTGGTAAGTTGATTTAAAAAATTGATGTGCGTTTAAAATAATATGCATCAGTGTAGTGTTAATACATGAACGACAGGCGTTCAAATAAAATAACTAAACAATAATTTTTATATATAAAAATTCTAAGCTAAATTCATTAGTTCATTCATTAGCTAACAAATATCTTCAATCTTTACCTAAATAATTTTTCCACTGAAAATTAACCCAGGAAATTGCAGTGTTAACATTAATACAAAAAAAAAACTTCTTATTTTCAATTCAAAAATTTGTTTAAAAAAAAAACTAGAGGCAAACAAAATTCTGCCAAAGAAAATTTCCAAACAGCGGTAGCTGCTGTTTATGATGATGATGTTAGCTGCTGGCTGTTTTTGTTGTTTAGTTGCTTTACTTTAATTCTTCATCTTTTTTCTATTTTGCTCTTATTTATAATGTGGTTTTTGTTGTTGCTGTAGCTATTGCATTTCAACTAGTTGTTGGTGACATTTTTGAGGTCATTCACATGTCGAGGGCGTGTTGTTGAACTTGATTGTTCTATTACTGACATGCAACTACTAGAACTTACCTACTCATTTACATAAATAAATAAACAAATAAACAAACATATTTTATGTTAATTTATGTTGTGTTTATGTATAGTGTATATCTTGTTTTAGTATGTGTGTGTTTAAAGAAGTTTTTTTATGCCTTCATTTTCTTTTATGTAGAAAATTTTCTTTTATATTTCCTTTTGTTTTTCATGTTCTAAGGATTTATTTCTTTTACTTTTAATTTATTCACTTCCTTTATGTATATTTGTATGAAGTTTTATACGACTTTTTTTACCTTGCTCAAGTTTTTTTTTCTAAAGTTTAGATTATCTTGATTTAAATATATTTTGTTTAGTGTTCATATAAATAAAGGGATATCAATAACTTTTTAGAATACTAAGAAAAAAAAATCATATTTTTGATTATATTTAATCAATATTGTTTCCATTTACATAAACGAACATATGTGCTTGTATGTGTTAGTAATATCTGTTTACTATAATAATGAGATGTGAATATATATATTGCAAAAAAATGTTACAAATATCTATCTCCTAAACTGCTGTCCTTATTTACAAAATGAATATCTAGAAAATTTATAGAAGAGAATCTAAGCTTTCAGAAATATTATCCTACAATAACTTTGCTAAAATAGGGAATGAGCTACAGGATGCATAGTTTAACCACTTCGAGCTGTGATTTTCAATATATTTTTCGTACCCCTGTACTTTATTAACTATCTCGTGGTATTGTGAACACAATGTATTATTGTTAGAGCCATCAATGACAGAAGTGGAACATGTAGGTATTTTTGAGTTATTATAGGGGCCACCAGAAGGCGTTAAATTTACCATATATTTAAAAGAACAACGCTTGTTGAGTAGTTTATTAGGATAAACATTCCTTTGCAATATTTTAAAGATTTTAATGTTTTCTTTATTAAAAGAATTTAACCATTAACTGAAAACACTATCACGTCACCCTTTAACCCATTGACGACCAAAAAAAAATATGCTTTTCTGAGGGGCTCTTATGTTCTAGGTAATAAGAAATTAGTTATTATATTTTCACGATATTTCTTTTAGTGTTGACCAATGCTGGATGTAGGATGTAAATATAAATCGATTTCAAATTTTTTTATTAACCATTTATGAAGCCTTGTTTTTTGAAATATGTAAAGAATTACACTATGCGACAGTCAAAATCGGGATGGGATGAAACCAAGGGGAAATGTTATATCGGTAAAAAAGAAGTTATACGTGTCCCGGCGTTTCGCTGGGTCACGTCTAGGAATCGAGATATATCGATTTGAAGTTGGTATCTATCATATAGGGGAAATTGTGACCTTTGGTGGTCTTTTTTTTTGACATAACTCGAGAACCACCAGCCCGATTTTGCTGAAACAAATTTAAAAAAATTAGGAATTACAATTCCTTTAATCTGTTCAGGGCGCAAAAAAACGAAAATAAGTTTTGCGTTCATCGATTTTTATAACCTATGTATCTATGTAATAACATAATAATTACCTGTAATAATTTTTAATTTTACGTGTTAATAATTATAATAAATAATATATAATAAATATTATCCAAATTCATTGAAACATAAAATCAATATTCTTGTCAAAATGAGATACCTTCACTTGTGAATAAAAGCGAAACGCGTCCATCGATTTTCATGATCTTTGTCTCATTTTGTTTAAAGGTTATGTGACTTTACGTGAAAGTAATAGGACTTGACACTTTTTTACCGTTTTGGATTTTTTATGAATTAAAAATAAAAAAATTCAATTTTTTAGGCAAAAAATTGTTTTTTTTTCTTCATATATTTATTTATAACTGCGAAACTGTTGCTTATGTAGCGAAACGTTGTATGAACAGATAAAAGGAATTGTAATTCCTAATTTTTTTAAATTTGTTTCAGCAAAATCGGACTGGTGGTTCTGGAGTTATGTCAAAAAAAAGACCACCAAAGGTCACAATTTCCCCTATATGATAGTTACTAACTTCAAATCGATATATCTCGATTCCTAGACGTGACCCAGCGAAACGCCGGGACACGTATAACTTCTTTTTTGCCGATATAACTTTCCCCGGTAGTTTGAACCCTTCCCGATCACTGATCCCTACCATTTGTCGCACAGTGTTATTTTCTATTAAAAGAACTTTGAGAAAAAATCTGGAGAATTGTAACATATTTTTGAATTTTAATTTTTAATACCATTTTCACACTAATTTCGGAGTGCTGAACATTTTTCACTGCTAGACAAATTAAGATAATAAAAAAAAATTGCATAATATTTTGAAATTTATTGGAATTTATAGACCATTAAAAAAAATCCTTTATATATTCAGGTCTTACTCCCGAAAAACAAAATAAAGTCGAGGAAAAAATCAAAAATTGAACTGTAAGAGATAACTTAAGTCAGTAAACATGATTTTTCTTTGCATCGCCAATTATTTTACAGAAATATAAAAATCTTTGAAATCGAACTTGATTTGTGTATACGAATATACGATTTTTTAAAACTTTTATATGTTCGAGGTGATCAACGTTTATACTTAGTAGCTTATCATATGTTATTACAGAGCGACTAAAAATAATCTTTTTGAAAGCCCAAGTCCTCCTCTACATACATTTCTATTACATAACTTGATTTTATGTTAGTAAGCTAATATGTGTAATAAACTGTGTAGAGGATGTAGAAAATTTTGAAAAATATCCCGAGAAATAGTTAAGCCTTTCAAGAAATATTATAAAAATAGTTTTGGATTTTTTCATTTTGTATTTTTTGTTTAAAATTTTTTAATTATTTAACTTTACAAACCTTGAAAATGAAAACTCTTTCTAATAATTCTTCCTGGTTTAGTTTTATCATGAATTTCTATTTTTTCAGAAAATGTGAAAATTTTTGTTATTAAAAAAAAAAGAAAAAAAAACTTAATCTGCCAAGAATTGCTTGACATGTTGACGTGTTCTTAAAAAAATGTATATGGTTCAGAGTTTCATTTTAGGCTTTTTATATAGGCAGTAAAGGTAATAAAATTCAACATATCGGACCGTAGGTCCTGAGTTTGATCCTTAGTCGAGACTTCCAAAAATTACTTTATAATTTAGCTTGAAAAAAATTCAAATTTTTGAAATGTCATATAAGGAACTGTCAAAATATATTTTTATATACTTAAAATGTTTCTCTTTGAAATTAATTAAATAAAACCTCTTGAATTCGCCAGGATTTGAACACATAAGTACACTGAATAACTCCTAGCTTCGATTTGCTACGGCAACTTGAAATTTCATTTTCATAAAACACTTTTGTTTTGTTTTGTTTTGTTTTGTTAAAAAAAATATAACTTTTCAACATTGTTAAATTTTAAATATATTCAAAACATGGTATTGTAAATTGATTTTTATTAAGTTCACATATATGAAGGATATTTATAAATCTTTCTCAATAAGATTGCTATGGCTATAGATAGACTTCTGGGATAATTTTTGGGAGGAGTTTTGAAGAAGCTTATTTTACTTTTAAGTAAAAGAGAAATATATATTTTTCAAATACTTGCAAAAGCTATCAAATAATTTTCCATTTTACATCTTAAAAGTTTTTCTGATCCTTAAACAAAATTATTTAATAGTTTTTATCAGGTTTCCAACCCTTAACTGAAAGTTCAAAATTCTGAAAGTTTTTAAATAGTCAATTCAAATTCAAATAGCTATATCAATTCAAAATAGCTATATCATAGGCATTTCTTTGATTGAAAACTGAAAGAGGAATATATAATTTTATATATCTTTATTTTGTTCGGCTGTACAACAAAGAGCTATCTTCCTAAGTCCTATGCCTAAGAAAACAAATTTCGGAGTCTGTTTATATGTTTTTTCTAATATCATGGTTAACGTCAATTAACAAATATGAAGTATATGGATTTTGTGAAGGGTATAAAAGAATATAATGCTTCCTCTTGTTTAATTTTATTTGATCTAGTAGTCTATTGAATTATTACCATAAAAGAAAACCCGTCAAGGTATTTCACAAAAAATTATACATTTTTATGTACTGAATATGAAATTTAAGAATATGAGCGTATGAGTAATATTAGTAAATAATAGCAAGTATACGCACAGTAGGACATTTTTTCATTTTCTGATCACAATTCTCTAACTTTTTAATCTTTAACAATAAATGAACAAAATAATCTTTGGAATCTTTTCTATAACATTAACTAATATTAACTAAATCCATTTGCTAATTATTTGTTGTTTGATTAAAATTACAATAAAAATTTATGATATTTAGATGAATGTGGGTAGGAGAACTAGTGTAAAAACTTTAATTGATTTAAATTATATCAAAAGCACATTAGTTGAGGTTAAAGACTAATGTTCCGGTTAGACAGCCAGACGGACGTAATATGGCCACCATATAATTTTATAATGATTTGTGGTAAATATTATATTAATTAGTATTATCTCCTCAAGCTCCATACAGAATTACATTGTATTGGATTAATTGGATTCTAATATATAATATAAGTAATATAAGTTTTAATGTAAAGAAGTTTTTTTGAAATAATTCAATTTTGATTAAGATAATAAAATATTTATTATAAAACATCTGTAGATACCAAGTAATTTTCATTAATAATTCAGAAATAAACTAAGCAATCACGACGAAAATTTAAATAGCTATTACGATTATTTTAAACCATTTTTTTTGATATAGTTGACTGTATTCGTCGATATTCGCAAATGAAATATAGAAAATTCAATGCACAATATATCAATCGTTCGATATATAATAATTTAAACGCTGTGGTAAAGGAAGCAATAAATATTCATTCTACTAAAATTTATTTTTCACCCAAAATATTCGAATGTAATTTGTATAAGAATTTTAATCACGGTTCTATTGTTTTACAATTTTAAGACCAAAAATAAAATCTACGTAGAGCTCTCCATCTAAAATAGTATAATTTATATTCCACAAAGTTTAAGTTGTGAAAATAATAATTTTTAAAATATGCTAGCATTCTTGTTTTCATTTTATTTTAAAATATTCTAAATTTATATGTGTTAGGTTAATTAAAAATTTTATAAAATTTAAAAAATTTTCAAAAATATTTATGATCAGCTCCAAATATTGCATTTCCCACAGTGATACGAACCAATAAATTTATATTTTTATAACTTTTTATTTAATGAGTCAATTTCAATGAAATGCGTTACTAAAAGACACCAGTAGTTAAAACAATCTTAATATAAGTTAAGAAAAAGTATATATATATATATATATATATATATATATATATATATATATATGACAGGTATAAGTTTTCTTGTTCCAATTTCAAAAAGCTATAAAGGATATCACAACTTTTAATTTTAGAATATATGAGTGAATCTTTACATTCTTGTTTTCATTTTAATTTAAAATATTCTCAATTTATATGTGTTACGTTAATTAAAAATTTTATAAAATTTAAATATTTATGATCAGCTCCAAATATAGCATTTCCCATAGTGATACGAACCAATAACCCAAAAAAAAAATAAATTTATATTTTTATAACTTTTTATTTAATGAGTCAATTTCAATGAAATGTGTTACTAAAAGACACTAGTAGATAAAACAATCTTAATATAAGTTTTAAGAAAACTTATATATGATAGGTATAGGTTTCTTTGTTCCAATTTCAAAAAGCAATAAAGGATATCACAATTTTTAATTTTAGAATATGTGACTGAATATTTACACCGATTTATCCCAAATTTTATATTTATATTTATATTTATATTTATATTAATATTTATATTTATATTTATATTTATATTTATATCTATATTTTAGTCAAGAACACAGTTGACACTGCCACCAAGTTTCGTTTCGCAGAATCAGCATAAAACGAATTTCGTAGGTTTCCCCTAAAAATACATGCACGGTATCATGAGAGGGCTTCGTTGAGGAGTCAGCATTTGGCTGTCTGCACATGTTGCTGCAACGTGAAGGCAAATTAAAATCAAACCAAAATATTTTGAGGAAAATTCAGTCTGAGCTTCGCACTTCGACCGGTATTGTATTTTGAAAAATTGTATTTTTAAAGTGTAGCATTTCGAAGGATTATATTTTTAAAGCAAATTTTAGTTATTGTGAAATAAAATCATATTATAAATTATTCCAATTTATTGTTTTAATCCTTGTGCTTAAAAATTAGAATTGGGAAAACTTTAACCCGTATATTTATATTTATATTTATATTTATATTTATATTTATATTTATATTTATATTTATATTTATATTTATATTTATATTTATATTTATATGTATATTTATATTCATATTTATTATTTAATTTTTATATTTTATTTAATTTTTCCAAAGTATAATAAATTTCATAAGTCTAGAAAAGCTTCTATTTTTAACGATTTTTGTATGTAAACGAATCTTTTAATGTACTAAAATATCATTTAGGAAAATAAAAGAGCCTCCGGGTTTCTCCTCTCATCATTTTTCCCTTTATCCTGAACATTTTTTTATCTGTTCATGAATTTAGGTAACACAAATAGAACATTATATTCTAAACCCTATTTAAATTTAAAATTTCAACTGATTTATTTTGATGTAATTAAATTACTAAAATTCTATTTATATTTCAGAATCAGATTTGTTTTATTTAACCAACGTTAAATAAAACCTTTTTTAATTAAAAACAAATAATTAAAATTTTGAAATCAAATGTTTTTATAGAAAATTGCTAAAAAAAATTATAGGAACTAAAAAAACAAAAATCTAAATTCCATTAAATTGAGCACAAAATTCATATAAAAAAATTTCGAATTTTTTAATCCAAAAAATAACCCTTTTTAAATTGTTCATAAACACGGCAAAAAAATAAAAAATAAATAATAATTAATCACAGTTTTAATTTACCCTTTTTACAAAATGAGTTTTGTAAATAAAAGTGATAAAATAAATAAACACATACATAGATATTTTTTGTTATATATTTTGCCTTTCACTCACCTTTGACAATATACAGGAACAATACAGCCTTAAAAAGGCTGGTGAAATCCATTTTTTTACAACGTCACTTGTTTCCATTACATTTTCTCTTTTTTTGTATAAAAAAAGAAAAAATAAATAATCTATGATTTTTGGTTTTTTGTTAATAAACTTTTATAGCTTTTGCTTTAAATCACAAAATAAAAAACACACACGACGTCGCACGACAAAATAAACAAAAATTGATGTTTAGATTAGTCTATTTTCACACAAATACACTAGCATAGACACAAACACTTATTCACAAAATAAAAATATCGTAAATAAAAAATCACAAATTTATTAATATTTGTTTTTTTTTTTCTTTCTTTTTACGCTCTATGACACATGTTTGTTAGCTTGTATGTGTGTCTGTTTAAATGTGTTTATGTATGTGATTTTTGATAAGGGTTTATTGGCGTGTTGACTGTTTTACTCTTCTCCTGATAAAAACAATTTTCATTCAAACTCTATTTCCTTCCTGTTGGTTGCTTTTACAAGTTTTTTTTTTAGAAAAAGAGGACGATTTTTTGTTATAAATTTACAATTTCATTAGGATCAGCTTTTTTCCACTTTTTTAGCTGTTTTTTTTATTTTTCTCTTATTTGGGTTTCTGTTGGTTACACCAACTGTTTGTTGTTTAAGCAATTTATGTTTTTGTAGTTTTAGGTATTGTTCTTGGTGTTTTTGTTGCTGCTTCTAAACTTTGATATTTTTACCAGTGTTTAAGCATCAATTGCCACCATCATCATCATCATTATTGTAATCACCGCCTGAAAAGTGAGAACAAAAATAAAATTATTTTTTGTCGTGAAAGAGTAGAACTAGTAAGTATATGATGATTGATATACACATAAATATTGAAAATTATAGTAAGGCTGTTATTTGAAGTATTAATTTTCTTATTTTCTTCAAAGGTGGTAAAAGGTGTATAAGAAATAAGCGGCGGATTTAAATTCAGTTGGATAAATTTATAATTGATAAAAATGTACACATTGAAAATAAATAAAAAAATATTCAATTATAATAATACTATCAATTTCAAAAAAAAAAAAAAAATAAATAAATAAATAAAAAATAAAAAAAAAATAAAATTTATTTAAAACAAGTAAGAATGTAATATTCGCCTTGTCCGAATCTATTATACCCACCATTTGCAGGTTTTTTTATATGTCACTATATGGAAGATGGACGGATCAAACTAATTTTTAGTTTCTGAGTTTATATCGATGCTTGACCTATTCGTACAAAATTTCGATGGGGACGGTTAATAACTTGTTTTGTTTTTTTTTTCTTTTTTGTGTTAACCGATTTTGCCCATCTTCAATACCAAACAAAATGTATAAGAGAAATATTGGACTAAAATTTCATCCCCCTAGTTAGTTCGCACTGAGCCTAATTCTTCTTTTAACAGACGGACGGACATATTTAGAACAATTCAGAATCACACGAGAACCCAGAATATATGCATATACTTTATGGAGTCTTACATGAATCTTTCGTCATATTGCACACGGAATGACAAATACAATATAACCCCCATTATTTTTGATAATGGATATAAAAACACATATTTTCAAAAAGAATATACATTAAAAAAAATACCAATTTTCCAAATGGACTAAATTAAAAGCAGTCATAACATATATATATATATATATATATATATATATATATTTGACCTTACGAAACACTAATCTGCTTTTATTTTTTTTATGAGCATGTCTAATATATATATATATATATATATATATATATATATATATATATATATATATAATTGCCAAACAGAATCTGTTTTCCTTTTCTTCTATCATGTATTGATTTCCTTTTTATGGGCATGACTATATATACAGTGGCGAGCATAAAAAATGCAACGTAAGGCTATATAATTTACGTCATTTTGTTCCAAATTGTTACACATAGAAATAGTTATTAAAAATTTTGTTTAAATAGTTGTAAATTAATGCGAGCAAAAAAATTCAACTTTAAAAAATCAACGGAATTTTTTAAATTTTTATAAAAATAATTATTGAGTAATGCTGAAAACTAATCAATAACTAACAGTACACATAAATTTAACATCATTTTAACTACAATGGATATTTCTAATATTAATAAAAAAACACTCTTTCTCCATTCTTTTTCAGAATTTGGGAATATTTTAGAACAAAATTATCATGATGGTACTGAAATGATAGTTAATTTCTAATATGAGAATTCTTAAAAATTATTTTAGAGACACAATATTGAAACGATCATGTCTGAAAAAAATTATATAAGTCATGTAACAGTAGATATTTGATATTAGGCAGATTATTTTAACGAGTACTGTTTAATAGAAATGAGATAATTTTATAACAACTTCAATTAATTTGACTCTAAACGCATATATTTCGGTTTTAGGCTATCGAGGTAGACATATTTCCTTAAATATTAATTTCCAATAGTAAAAAAGTGGCACAATCCCATAATCACAAAGGATGAAATTTTTATTTTTTAAAATAGGTGTAATTCTTAATTGTCTTTCCTTGTATTAGAATTTGTTTCAGAATGAAAATCATAGGATATTTTAACATTTTTACGTTATCGTGCATTAAATAATATCGTATCACCGCGAACAAATTATATTTAGCTGTTGATTTCATAACAATAACGATCAAAACTGTTCACGTTATTTTTTATACATTTATGAAATATAAAGTTAAAACATAATATTATGAATATCTGATCGCGTTTTCAAAGAGAATTTTTGTAAGATTTTGAGTTAATAAAAAAAAATAAAAGTTCCAAAAATATCAATCTCTATGGAAAAATTTCCAAAATTTGAAATGGAATAAGAAACAAAAAATTTTCAAACGTTTAAAATAGTTCTGTCAGAGGTACCCTTCTTTGAACCCCCGTAGATCCGCTCGAGAGGGATATGTGGGGTCCCCCAGCTAAACTTAAAATTGTACGCTCCTCTGCCTACTTGAAACCTTATGTAAATCCGATTAGACAAATAGAAGTTACAGATTTATTTCAAAAAATTTTCGATACTGCTCCACTGTGCATTGTTATCAAATAATTGAGTTGAAAAATATGCAAATTTAAAAAACAAATTATTATTGTTAATTATTACCCTATGAATTTTGGTACAGAAAATCAACAAATTCGGTTTATAGAAATTATATGATAAATTTGACTAAAACTATTGGTTTGGTAGTTCAGTTTTTTCTTATAATCAAAAGATTACATATTTTCAAGCTGTGCATTAAAGAATTTCAAAAATGTTTTTCCCATTTAAAATAATCTTAATATGTTCTTCAAACATAAGACAGCCAGTCGTCTATTATACATTACTTTTTGTTTTTTCGAAATAACATTGCCAACAATAATATTACTATAATTTGTATTTTTGCAAATTTCATAAAATTTATAATAATTTTTCTTATTATTACACACAAAGTCGTAAAAAATAAAGAAAACAGTGAAACTCAAAATATTTGACGTTTTGACTATTTGCTGCAGTGCGCTTAAATGCTTTACATTTTTCATATTTATCCCGGAGAGAAATATTAAAAATAACAATAACAACAGCAACAGCAAGTACTAAAAAGGAATGACAGCATAACGGACTGGCAGAAAAGTTAACTGCATTTTATATATTTTATATGTGTATTTGTGTGTGTGTCAGTGTGCAGTTAAAAAAGTAATGCAACTTTAGGCATCTGTCACATGTGTTCACATGTGTGTTTTGGTGTTTATGAGTATAAAATTTATATGAAACAATATTTTAAGTCATTTTAGCTTCTTTTGTTGGAGAATAGGGAGAATGTGTATATATAAAATGTAGCAAGAAATATTAAAATATATGAGAATGTTATTAGGAACAAGGCGAATTTTTAAAACCCTACATGAAGATTTTTACAATTTAATTCCGGAATCTTATGTTATCCTTAAATTAGCCTTAATCTTAAATCTTTATATAGCACTAGATTATCTTTCATATAAATGCTTTGAATAATTAAACGAGCTGTGATATTGTGTGTCTATATATTTCTTGATTTAATTGCATTTAGCTTTAATCATAGACCTTGTATACTCTCCGATTAATTTATAATCCAGAACCGATCTAAGACTATGGATTAGAGTCTAGGCGACACCAACAATAGAAATTTAAGAACTGATTTAAATAATTTGTGAGAATCACTAAGGCTTTCCCTCTTTCCCAGCAGAGCAAGCAATTTTTGTATGATTCCGATTTAAATAAAAGTTTATATTTGAATAGCAGAGGAGTATTTAGATGTAAATTATAAAGGAAGATCCCACAGACACCTTTTGAGCGGAGCTATGGGGTGTTATAAAAAGAGTACCTTTGACAACGTTTCCCAGCCTATAGAAGCAGAGAAAAACGCACTTTTATTTTTATTTTTAAGGTACAAAACTCTTTTTGTGTAAATTTTAAAAATTAATTTTTTTTTATTTGTTAACAAACAAATAAAAAAAATTATTACACCCTACCTCATCCAATCTATTAGTAGAGCTATAAAAAAACTTCAAAACCAAGTATAAGAATAATGTATAAGTGTTCATAATATAAACACTAGACTAGAGGTTCTTACAAGATATTGATTCGCTACCCTCTTTTGATGTTTTAATGGAAGCACGACCCACAATTTTGACTATTTTAAAAATTTGATAAAATGTTATGTAAAGATAAAATAACATAAAAATAATATTAATAATTGCGACATTGTTTTTGCATCATGAGATCTTTAATATTAAATGGCTTCTTCGCATAATACTGAAAGAGAGAAAAAAAAATGCATTTTTGCCGAAATCCCTAGAAGCCAAATCGCAAGTAGGGCTTAGTTATATAAGATATTGACTTAATTCTTTCTTGGTTTTATTTCCTGTAGTGTTGCCTATAAAATTACATAGCCCCTTCCGAACTTTTTTGATATTTGTTTAAAAAAAATTCTTAAAAGTTTAAAATTGAAGTTTTGAAACAGCCTTAAAAAATCAATATTTTTTAATCAAGCATGGAAAGGGGTTTGAATTATCCTGCAGAAACAAAAAATTATTTTTCAGTAATTATGATCAAAATTTAAATAAAAATAGCATTTTATTTAAACATTTTTCAAAAAATGAAAAATTTGTTTGTACACTCCTTACACAAGTGATAGGAAACACGTTAATGGTCTGAGAAATTCGTAATAATTCTAAAATTTTTTAACCGATTTTTACTTTTTATATTCCATTTGATAGATAATTGTATGTAGATTACAAGACAGGGTACCTAGCAGCTAAATTTTTCACAAAACTGCAAAAAAAAACCAAATTTTCTCCATATAAATGCACCCTATTAAATTCAGGTGCGATGCGGTACGGGTTAACGACATCCGATTTCACCAATATTTCACACCATACCTTTTAATAGCCCAAAGAACGATTCTAGGAGGATTCAAAAATCGGTAAATTTTGATACAGCCTAATAAACACACACACTTTTATATCTAAATATACAAGTGTGTATGAGTGTAAATATTTGATAAAACATGTACTTGTTGTTTATGTAGTGTGAGCAATATGACGAATATTTAAGATACAGATGTAGATATGACTACAGATATGATTGCTATGTAACAAAGTATTCTACTAAAAACTGCTAAATAATAATTTTTGTTGTTATAGTTGTAGTTACAGCTATTGTATGAAAACAACTGCGATGGGAAAATGTGAAAACCGCAAACAAGATATAAAATATATTTTATGTTCATACAATTACGTATGTATATATATATTTATACATTATCCTATAAGTAATCACATAAGTGTGTATGTCATAAACTACCAACTTATAGTGCCTCGCATTTGTAAGTGAAAATTATACATAAATTTCTTTGTTTGTCTGTTTCTCCGTATATTCAACATATATATAGAAATGAGTGTTTTCTTCAACTACTTGCATTTTCATTTATATGTACAATTCTACTTACAAATGTACGTACACATTACCACAACTAAAAACACTAAATAACTACAAATATTTTCACACAAACACACATACTTATTCATATATGGCCCCTTCTAATAAGATATTCGTTGTATAAAATGCACATGTATTTAACAAAAGACATTTTTATGTGCGTTTTAAATATATTTACTAGCATTGCACAGTGGGCAGAATAGAACATTTTTGGAAATAATCCTGTAACTTCTAATCGGCTAATTGGATGTACATAAAATTTTACATAGGTGTAGCAGAGAAGTGTGCAATTTTAAGTTTGGAAGGGGGACCCCATATATTCCTCAGGGACGGAGCTATATGGGCTTAAAGAAGAATAAAAATATTTGCCTATTTTTGTTTCCTATTCGATTTAAAATATTTTTACTTCTTCCTTAATAAGGTCTATAAAAAAACATGCTTATTTCTGATATTTATCTGTTATAGTTTTCGAGCTTTTTTATTTGGTAAATTTTATTTATTTAGTTCATTAGGATTTATAAATTTATAATTTATTATAAAATAAAAAAGCACTAGCATCTAAGACTTTCGGCTTAAATTTCATAAAGATATGAAAATTCGGCCAAGATATTGTATACATATGATGCCCCCTTTGATAATTTTAGGTATGTTTAAGTGTGAAATATATATATATATATATATATATATATCTATATATATATAGATATATGTATATATATATATATATTTAATCTTGTTTTAAATCTGCTAATGCAAAGAATCATATTTTATTTTATTCTCAGTTGTTCAACTAATGAGTATAGTAATAATTATAGCTTTTAATCCAGGATTTCGGCAATCCCATAAAGCTGAAAATGTTTTCCTGTCCGGAAAATTGTGATCCCTATAACCGAGTCCAAAGCTAAACGTTTTTGAAACTGAAAATTTCAAAAATTAAGATTTCTTTTTTTTTGCCAAGAAAGTGTCTACACTCTTTTTTCCCTAAAATGTAATTTTCTTTAACAACATATAATAATTTGATACTTTTCTGGAAGGTATCTTCACAAGGATGATTCTAAAATATAAAAGAATCTCAATAGCCCAAGCGGTCCAAATACATTCCCTACTAAATTTGATCCATTTTATATGAAAGTTTTGAATTTAGTCATATGTTTTAAAATCTCAAAGCATGAATCTGCAAACAGAATGCAGTTTGGAAATTTATAATGTGTTCTTAAGATTTTGCAATTGCTATCTCAGCGAAGTCGGGACTTTATGGGCGAAAAAGAGAGAAATCCCATTTACGTAATTTTCTGCTCTTTTTTTGGGAATTGTGAAATATCTTTTACAAAAATCTTAAGGTTTTTTTACACTTTATCATTTTAAATGATAAAGTCTACAATCACCGAACATTTCTTTGAGATATCTTAACTAACAAAGTTATTATTAATGATGAAACATTTATAATTTCTCTAAAAACCAATTTTTTACAAAAATTTTACTTTAATTCAAAAATTGGAGAAAGTGTGAAATTGATCTTTCTGAAACAAATTAAGTTGCGTAGCCGACATAATTCTTCACTATATACAAAAAGCTTTAACCGAACCGAATATTTTTGGAAATTTCAGTGACATACCAAATTTTGAAGTAGTGTAATTTCAGCTAGGCATTTTTTTTTTGATTTACTTGTTAGAAATGATGTTTATACTATTTTAAATTTGAAATTAAAGTAAAATATTTATAAAAAAAAATTATTTTTTGGAGAAACTATAAATGTTTTATCTATAATAAAATCTTTGATAGTTAGGATATCTCAACGATTGTACACTTTATCGTTTAAAGTAATTAAGTGTAAAAAACTTTATGAATTTTTTAAAACGAATTCCACAATTCCCAAAGAAAGGCAGAAAATCACAAAAATGGAATTTCTCACTTTTTCGCCCATAAAGTCCATATTTTCCCGATGTCACATAGATAACGATTGCAAATTCTTAAGAACGCATTACAAATTTCCAATCTGCATTTTGTTTACAGATTCATGCTTTGGCATTTTTGAACATGTGAATTAAAACCAAAACATTCATATAAAATAGGTCAAATTTGGCAGGGTGTATTCTTAGACCGCTTAGACTATTAGAATTGTCTTCTATTTTTAAATCATCCCCATAAAATACCTTTCAAAAAAGTATAAAACTATTATATGTTATTAAACAATATTACACTTTGGAGAAAAAAAAGAGTGTATTCACTTTTCGCAAAAAAAAGAAAAAATACACAAAAAATCTAAATTTTTTGCAATTTTCAACTTCAAAATCGTTTATTTTTGGACTTGATTAAGATACCATTTTCTTCATTTAGTAGATAATTTTGTTCTTTAATTAGCTAGGGGAGAAAATATTGAAATCAGGCGGGAACGTTGGCATATATGTGCAAAAAAAATTTACAAAAAACTATAGGAGATGAATAGAAGTATGCACGTTATATATGTAAAATTGCAAACATTTAAAAATTTTCTATGTCAGAAGTACCCTACTTTGAGAACAAACCCCCACCCCCAGCAAAATCTTTTTGACCAGAAAGTTAATGGTTCAACTTCATTCTGATTCTTTTAGTTTTTATAACAAAATTTTTAAAAAAATATTTTATATTAAAAAAAAGTTTGGTGTACTGAGTAAGACCTTAGTCATTAAAAACGAATGGTTAATTTGTGTCCAAGTTCAAATCTCACTGACGGCAAAATTTTTTTTGTTTTTATTTTTTAATTTTTATTTTTGTTTAGATACGTGAATTTGTGGACAACTCGAACAAAACTAACTAATTATTCAGGCAAAAAATAAGCAGTTTATTATTGTTTCTTTCCAACTATATCTGCTAGCTTATCACGAAAGCAAAGTTTTTGCTGGGCCATAACTCCACTGTTGAAAGATATGCGCTATAGCTATGTGATCTTATGTAATTCCAACCAGCCGATTAGAAGTTACAGTTTTATTTAAAATATTTTCTATTATGCCCCTCTGTGCATTGTATATATATCTATGTAAATTTGTGTGTATGTATTTTAGTACACGTAAGTGTAAATATATCTATATACATACATATGTGTGCATAGGGTATGTCCATATTTTAACATTTACAACTATAAAATTACAGCTATATATTTTACACTTACATTCACCTTTTTTTATTCTTAGATTTTTTATCATTTTTTTAAAACTACTATATGCACAAATATGCACATACTTACAGATGCAAAAACTACTTACATATGTGGATAAATTATTCATTTCTAAGGGTTGCCTATACGCATTTATGAAACTTGATATACAATTCTATTTAGGAGTAATTTGAATTTGGAAAAAATTCGCTCAAATCATAAATTTTAAAATTAAAAAGTGCATTATTTTTTTATAAATTAGGGCCGAATTTATTGTAATTGTACTATTTTAATTAGTTCAAGAACAATTGCATATGTCATTTCGAATCATTTTAAAATCTTGTAGTTGCTCAATATGGGTATCAAATGATAAAATATGATTTAGAAATTCCAGCAAAATTTTTTACATTAATCGTTCGGGCCATTATTAGTTTAAAAGTGTCCTTCAAATATTTTATTCCTAAATATCCTTGAGGTTTTCTAAGAAATTATTTTGAAATTATATTAATTTTAAAATAATCATAATGAAACTTCTGAATGCCACATTTTATATCTATAGCTTCAACAGTTAAAATTTTGTAAAATTTTAAAATCTCTTTATACTATAAAATTTCAAGTGTTTGGTTGCATAATTGACCATAGATTCTATATAAGGCCCCTTCCCGAAAATTATTAAAACGTGTATAAATGCTATAAAAATATTAGTATCAAAATAAAATTTGGCATGATTTTTTTTAATTGAGTATAAATCATGCTATCAAATTTCGAAAAAATCAATCTTAATTTAACCATTTCTCCCATACAACAACAATTCCTGAATGCTACTTTAACATGCATAAATTGAATATAAATAATTTAGTTTGTGACTTTATTTGCAACAATTAAAATGTATATAACTATAAATCGCACTACTAAATTACCAGAGGATCGGTAAGTAATTGAACATAATGACATATAAGATCTGCTGCAGACAATCTCTTTAGGCGCCCAGATTTCATATAAATGCCAAATTTTGAATTAAATTTGACATTAAAAATCTTTATATAATTATATAAACCGAGGTACGAATTTTAACAGGGATCGGTTCAAATATGCTCAACGTTTCTATATAAGGACCTCAACCGAAAATCAGTTTAACGCGCGTTATAATGATGTAGGGTATTAGATGGTCGTGCTTGATAGATGACACCTTTTTTTTAATTATTTATAAAAAAATTAAATATAACATAAAAATCATAGCCTACTGTGCTTTGGCAGATTATGAATACAAGTAATGAATTTAAAATTAAATAAATAGAAATACTCAACTTATCGTCGTATAAGCTTTCAAATATATTTTAAAGTCTTTCAATAATGTTGTATTACTACACTCAAAATAAGAATTACTTAAAATTTAAATACAATAGCATCAAAAATAACTTTATTGGTTTTGCGTGCTCGACATCTTAATAAACTGAAAATTAAATTTGTACTTTTGTTCTTAGGAATAATTTTAAAATCTTTGTATATATTAAAGTAATAAAGTTAAGACCATAAAATGTTTGTGATTGAAACAGGATATTAGTACCTTTAATATATATTATTTGGTATAAATTTTAAAAGGTATTAAAGGACTAAATAGCAATTATAAATTAGCATAATAAAAAATTAATCTCGTATATTCTTCAAAATTTCAAATTTCTTTAAAAACAAAAACGAACACGAAATGAAAAAATGAAAACGCAGTTTTCAATTGAATAAAGTGCGGTTTCCTACTCTTGCTATTTACTTCATAAGAATTCTCTTCTAGGTGTATTATGGGCTACTTTTTTGACGTTCAGGTATTTGTCGTCTTATATTGTTTAACTTAAAAAACAAAAGAATTTTTTGAATAATTTGCATTTCGTGTTTGGGGTAAAAGTGTTGTGTTGGTCGCGTATTTTGTGGCACAAAATAAAGTGACGTATTCTTAAATTTTTTTAATTTTGCTCTCGATTTTCCAATACTTTGTTACAAAACGGAAGATATATGATTTTAATATGATCAATTTTAATATTGTATTCATTAATTTCTATTCAAAATTATTATTACATATGAAAAAATAAGGATAGATACGCCCATATTATTGTAAAACCATCGACCACAATATAAAAAGATTTCTTGATTCCAGATTGGGAAAATGAAGTGAAATTATTATATTTTTCTTTAAAATGTAAAAGCTTATAATCTAAGACTAAAAAGAGAACAATTCGTTAGACGAAAAATAACAATTTAGAATGAAAATCGAAAGTAAAAAGTTAATTGCATTAATTAATAATATATTTAAATTCCAATATAAAATGAATTCATAATTTTATTTCAAAAATATTTGAGATATTTTTTTCTGTGTGAGTGCTGATTTTGAAAATTGTTCACATCTAGACGAAGAGGGATATACATTTTTTCAGCAAAATTATTTAAAAAAATAATATAAAATTTTTTAAACAAATTTTCCTTCATATACCTCAGAACTTACTCCTGAAAAACAAAATAAATTCGAGACAAAAACTCCAAAAATATAAGAGTAAATATCTTTCTAGCTATAAGAAATAACTCAGGTGACTAAGCTTATTTTTTTATCCTGCCAAGTATTTTAAAGAAATATAGAAGTCTTTGAAATCGGATTTGATTTGTAGAAGTTACGAATACTTTACGGACTCAAAGTAGTCAATTTTGGCACCCTGTAGCTTATCTCGTGTTACTACAGGGTGACTACAAGAAGACCTTTTCCGGGACCAAAATGAAAGAATTATAATTTTGCTAAAATTGTGAATCTTAAAATATTTGTAGCAAAAAAGAATTTATTATTTATTCACTAATTAATTAAAAAAAATAGAACATGTCTGAAAGATGCTTTCATTGAGATCATGTCAATTTTCCCAATAGGGGGCCAGCCATAATTTATAAACATGTTTTACCAGACAAAAGACAAATGTGGCATGCAAAAAATCCAAGAAAATCCCTTTTTTGAGACTTCATTAAAACAACCCAAAGCTCCTCCAGATTTTATAGCACTTAACTTTTCGTTGTGATTATTATACACTTCATATAAAATGAAAATCTTAAAATATAAATCTAGGACTAAAAATAACTTTTGAAAATATATGTCTGCCTATCCGCCTATATATTGAAATGGATTTTTTGAAGCCCATAGTCGAATAAATACATTTCTCTTTGAACACATGTGTGGCACATAGTCTCTAAAAACTTGGTATTGAAATTCAATGAAATCCGTTCTAAAAAGGCGGAGCTTTAAACGATTTTCTAGAGCAGTCTCAAAAATTTTTCCAATTTTCTTAACAAAATTTTGTGTCTCAAATGCAACAATATATATAAATATTTTTCTGTCAAAAATTTATGAGATTGAATAATATTGAGAAAGTATTCTGGACTTCAAACCATTAAGCCTGAGTTCGTATCCCTAGGGCCCCTTCCAAATTTTAGTTCTATTTTTCTTAAAAAACACATGAACATTTTCATTGTTATTAAAAAAAAAAAAAAAAAAAAAAAACTTAATTTTAAAGGAATTTCTAGACATGTTGATGTGTTCTTTATAAAAACAGTATTATTAACCTTTGAGTTGTATTTTAGATTTTTTATATAGGCAATAAAGATAATAAAATCCAAAACATCGATATGGTATACCACTTGGAGTTGTTACTAAAGAACTGTGGATCCTGAGTTCGATCCCCGTCTAAGGCTTGTTTTATAATTTAGCTTGAAAAAGAATCAAAGATTTTGAAAAGTCTAAAGAGGAACTGTCGAAGTATCTTTTTATATACATCACAAATTTCTCTTTGAAATCCTTATTAATATTATATAATCCTGTGAGTTTATTTGTTTGTTTATTTGGAGCTGTCGATTTTTGACAAAATATTTTAAACCAATTAGAAAGTAAATAAAATTAATTAATAAAATAATTAAATTTCAATATAGAATTAATTAATAATTTTATTAAAAAATAGATAATAAGTAAATCATTAATTAACTATATAGGTATACCATGTTTGGTGGATTTGTGTCTTAGAGACAAGTGCTTGTGGGATCACTTTAGGGAGGAATTTTAAAGAAGCTTATTTTGTTTTTAATAAAATAGAAATACAAAATTTTTAAAATATTTGGCAGAAGCTATTAAATTATTTTCATTTTCATAACTAAGTTTCTCTAATATTTAAATGAAATAACTTAATAGTTTTTATCAGGGCTCGAAATCATAACCCCAAAGTTAAAAATTCTGAAAATTTTAAATTAGCTAATTCAAGTTCAAAATAGCTAATACCTAGGTACTTCTTTGGAAAAAAATTTAAGTATAGAACAGAGACGAGAATTTAAAATTTTGTACAACTCTTCTTTATTCGGCTATACAACACAGATGGTTTGAGCGATCTTTCTAAATAATATGACAGCTTTCGGGGACATATCACAAGTTTCCAATATCATGGTCAACGTCTGTTTACAAATATGATGTATACTTTCACAGTTAAGCAAACATTCTGATAAGAGATAATATGTATATAAATCCATTCTTTAAGATTTCCTCAATTGCGTATATTGTTTTCTGGATAAATGTGTTATAAGTTTTTTTTATATAAATACGTGTAGTTCAATAAATTTATAATATTTTTATATTCAACAAAAATGTAATTTAATAAAATTGAAGGTTTAATGAATTTATATATTGATTTTGTTTACATATTTATGCAATGTAGCCTTTGTAAAAGGTGCAAATGATTCGGTCTAGCGGAATGTAGCATTTCCACTTGTTATATATACATATATATATATATATTTGTACCGAATTGAATCATTGAAGTATTTTTATAAGAAAAAACATTAGTGATTATTGAATCCATCTTCCGGTAGGACATTTGTTTGGGGCTATGTGACAAACCAATTTCAATTGGCTTTAGCCTTATGCTATAATAATTCTTCGTGCCAAATTTCGTCAAGATGTCTTTCAAATCGTAGTTTGATTACAAAGTATACATGGACGGACGGATATCGTAAAATTGATTATTTAAAGATAGATCTTAGTATATTTAAAGATGGGTCTTAGACCAATATTTTTGGGGTAACAAGCAACCGCACTAACGCATAATACTGTAGTGGTGTAGAATATAGGAAGATTTCTTGGTGAAATGTTTTTATTTTATTTTTTGTTAAACTTTATTTTTTCGCAGAAAGATCTAAGGTATTTTACCGATTTTTCGAATTTTTAGTAGAAAGATTATTTAAAAATTTATAATATTTTTGGTATTTTACAAATATCTCTAAATTTTCCAAAGACTAATAATACTAATAAAGTATATTTGATATTTGTTTTAGGCCTACTTTGGAAAAATGTTCTCATTTTTAGAATAAAAATAAAAACTTATTTTTTAACAAGTTTGGCAACTCTGTTTCCTTATACATTCATATGAATTGTAAGATTTCATATTTAAGTTGTTTTCAACTGCTGCTAATACAAGTACAACAGAACTTCATACCTACATATAACAACCACAATACTATAGCTATTACTATTTTTTCCTTCCCTACTTTTTTAGCTTGCAATTTCCCGCTTCATATTTTTTTTCTTATAATTTTATTTAACTGCGTTTTTGTTGACATGACATGATTAATACGACTGCTGACATGTTGATCGAATGCGACGATGATGTTAAGTATATAAGCAGCAAAAAAAAACAAAAACAAAAAAAACAAAAAAAGCTGAACACATACATATATTTTTTAATTTTAAAAAGCAGGGAAATAAATACAAGTTTGTAAAAATAAATGTATGGGTAAGCAGAGATTTTTAAGGTACCCTAGCTATAGGGATATTAACAGTTTATGTTATAATAAATGATAAATTATATATCAACTCAATTTAGGAAACATAACAAAGAAAATTATCATATATCAATATAGTATAACAGATAATAGTCTCTAACACGAATCAAATCTGCTTATATAATTTAATAACACACAAATGTGTTAATAGGAATTATATGAATTTAAACAGATTTTAACGTCTTGTTAGAAATATTTTAATAGTTTTTTAATTCGTTTTCTTAAATATAATATTTAATAAAATCCTTTGGTTGCAAAAGTCTTAAACTACTTTTACTTTATTTTCCCCCACATACATTTTCCATGGATGAGGGATTTCCAGTAAGAATATAAAATAAAATAACTAACGCAAACAAAACCCAGAAAAATGTATAAATCAACAAAAGTCACGAAAAATCATGTACAGGAAAAGCTACTTTTTATTGCACTTACTGAGAATAGCAACAGCAACAATACAAAAAAGGGGTTCAAGTTGGATTTTTAATATCAAAACCAACAAAATAAGTAAAATGTGCAAAAAGCAACAATGAAACAAAAAACAAGTAGAAAAACTGAAATAATGTAAAATCTCAATCTCGAAATATGTGAAAATGGAAGAGTAAATTAAAGGCAGAGCGGGTTGTTTATGTTAAAAACAATGTATCTTTTGTTATATTGTTTAATATGGGATTTTTTTTTTATCTATTTTATACTTTTTCTTTTTACTTCATACATTCTCCCCCCCCTGCATGTTGTCCTTTTACTACTGCTTTTATAATATAAAACCCTTTTTCAATATAAGTATGCATATTTGTTGTTTTTTAATACTGGCTGATTAAGATTTAGGTCAAAGTTCAAAGTACCCTTTAGAAATCACTCAAAAGAAAGAATGTTTTCCGCAACTTAATGGTGGGTAATTAAAATAATAAATGATTTTTTCTTTTTCTCTTGCACTCTTTTACTCAACAGAGTAGAGCAGAAATATTTTGTTTTTAAAAAAGTTTGTTTAATAAACGTTTAATAAAATGGAAAACACAAATAAATAACTTCTGTTGTTCTAAAAACTCGCACTATTTGAACTTGATTGTTATGGTTTTTATTTTATGCTTTAGTACTGGTAAAAAAAAAGACAAAAAAGTGGTTAAATGTTTATGGAAAAATCAATTTCAAGTTAATTTTGGTTTGTGAAATTTCTCATAAAGTTTTTTTGTTTGATTAAAAGAAGGAGCTAAGAAAATTGTAAGTCCTTAAGATTTCCTTATGTAGGCCTCAATCGGAAAAAGCAACCGATATGTGATCACTCATATTTCTAGTCAAAAATTTAACTTTATATGAAAAGCTCAAGAAATCTTACATCCTTGATATCTCATTAGGTCTCAAACTGAGAAAGGTCCTCGATTTGTGGCTAATCATTTTTCTCACAAAATACTTAATTTTCTAAAAATTTTAAATCCTTAATATTTCACTAAAAATGCTTTAAATTAAAAAAATGTTTCGATTTGTTATCATTCATATTACTCACAAAAAATAGATTTTTTATGAAAACCTCAACATATTTTAAATCCTTAATATCTCCTTGCATGGGACTCAAGTTGAAAAAAATTCTTTAATCGAATTCTGTATGAAAAACTCAAGAAATTTTAAATTCTTCTGAAATTGGCCTCGATTTGTGATCACTTATGTTTTTCATGAAAAATCGAATTTAGTATGAAAAACTCCAAACAATTTAAATCCATAATATCTCCTTAGATATGCCCCAATTTAAAAAAAGTGCTTCAATTTGTTATCACTTATATTGCTCACGAAAAATTTTTTATGAAAAACTAAAAAAAAAAATTTAAAGCCTTCTCAAATTGAAAAAAGGGCCTCGACTTTTCACTCACAACTTTTAAATCCTTAATATCTCCTTAAATTGGCCTCATTGAAAAAGGCCTTGATCTGTGATCACTCATATTTCGCAAAAAGAATCGAATTTTGTTAAAAAAAAAATTCAAAAAATCTTAAATCCTTAATAACTCCTAAAATGGGCCTCATTGAAAAAGGGCCTTGATCTGTATCACTCATATTTCGCAAAAATAATCGAATTTAAAAAAAAACGCAAGAAATCTTAAAGCCCTAATATCTCCTTAAAAAGGCTTCAAATTGACGAAAGAACCTTGATTTTGATCGCTCACTTCTAACTAAAACTGATGTTTGTATAAAAAATTTTAAATACATAGTATCTTCTTAAAAAGGCTTCAAATCAAAAAAGGGCATCAATTTGCTATCACTCATATTTCTCACGAAAAATCGAGTTTTGTATGAGAAACTAAAATATTTGTAAATGCTTAATATATCCTTAAACAAGCCTACAATTAAAAAACGAGCCTCGATTTGTGATCTCTCATATTTCTCACTAAAAATCCAATTTTGCATGAAAAGCTAAAAAAATCGTAAATTCTTAATATCTCCTTAAATAAATCTCAAATTGAAAAAAGGGTATATTTCTCACGTAAAATCAAATTTTGTGAAAACAAATTTTGTATAAAGAAAAATCTTAAATCGTTGATATTTCCGTAAATAAATCGAAGAAGGGGAAAATTTAATTACAAAAATAATTTTTTTTAATTTTATACGAAGAAAACACCCAAATTATTTTTAAAATTCTTTTACAATTAAAATCTATTTTTCTTGTTAAATTAATTGGAATTTTTAAGTTCAACAAAGTTCTTTAGAAATTCTATTTTCACAATTATTTTGGGTATTTTCAAAATTTCTTATTCGATTTTCATCCATGAAATGTTTTCTCCCTTTGGAATACTTGCAATGTCAGCATTATGTGTTTGTCGTTTCTTATATTTTTTCCTTTTCCTTGTAGTCCAATGGGATATGATATGCTTACAACAATCTAAGGAATATATATCACATACAAACGCAAACACTAACTCATACACATAAACTTACATGCACTATGAATTGCTTAAACAAATGTGATGTCTCAAAGGTGTCAAAAACATAAACGTTAAAAAAAGTACTGGTACATGAAAGGAAATGAAATAAAAAAATATGAAACTTAAACACCATTATCAAGCTTAAAAAGGAGCAAAAGTATAAATATACATAGTTATATACACATTTATAGCACTCTTACCATTAGAAACACATTTAAGAAATAATTCTGGGATTTTTTGCGAACAAAAGCAAAACATTAAACAAAAAAAAAAAACTAAATGAAAGAAAAAAAAAATAAAAAAAATTAAACTAAAGTATAAAAAGCTTACAAAAAACCCTACATTCTTTAAAGAAATTTTTAATTAAATTTTGAAATGTTGTATTGCTTTAAATAACTTCTTTGATCTAAGAACTCGAAAAATAAATACTTGATAAAAGTAAAAAAGTAACTCTAAATAACACCCATTTAAAGTAATATGTGCTGATGTAGGGTACTGTTAAAAATATTCCGTTCAAATTATGGAATATTTCAAAAATATTGTTTTTGAAAATTAGAAAATTTTGTTTAAAAATTGTCTTTTATACCCCAAACAATATTTTAGAAATAAATCCATCTATAAGTTTTTACTATCGACTGTAGCGAACATTTTTATGCCAAGCCAACAAAAGCTTTCTATAATAAATATAAGATTTAACTAGAGTGTTGAAAAAAAAGAACCAACTATCAAGGCGTATGAGTGACATAAACAATATTATTTACAATACCCAAAAGTAAAGCAAAATGGCATTTCAATTACTATTATTTTTTTCACTTCCCTTCTATTTTTCATTCATACTTCCAGCACCTAACAACAACAATAACAAGACTTCAGTACAAAGTTTAAAGGATAAAGTACAAATTATTATAACATTTTTTATTTTTTCAAATTAAATTTAAAAATTGCATAAATTGGAAAACGAGACGTTTTAGACAGAAACAAGTGGAAGTGTTTTATTCGGCTGAGCAGAACCTTTTGTACTGTTCACAAATCTATATTTCATAAATATATAAATATATTAAAATTATCCTTTATCAAAACTTTTGTTTGAATCTGGAAATACACTTAATATTTGTAAACTGGAATTAAACATGACATCGGAAATTTGTAACATAAAGAGTCCCTGAAAACTCCTTGGTAATCATTTGTCTCAGTTGTCTATGAACATTTTTTTTTTTGAGATATCTAACAATAACATATTTTAAAACTGAATTATCTATTTTAAAATTTTTAGAATTTTAAACTTTGGGGCACTAAGACACAATTCCACCAAATATGATATTCCATCATATTATCTACATTAAAAAACGTAAAACACAATTATAATTAAGTGATAATATTTTAAGAAAAAATCACATACTCAGATCTACTTGACAAACTTATTCTTTCACAAAACTGCTAGATCATTTATACCCATAGAAATTTTTTTGAAAACAGTTACATGTACTCCTGATATATGTGAACAGTATAGAATCAATTTACAACACTATATGTTGATTATATTTCAAATTTGAAAAATTACTTTTTTATGCAAAATAAAATAAAAGTATTTTAAGACATTAGCATTTCAAATTTCCTTGTGGCGAAGGGGGTAAGAATTCAACAATAGGAGTTTTCAAGTGTTCGTATGGGTTAGAATTCTGGCGAAGAGAAATATAATTTTTATTTCATAAATTTCAGTGTAATATTTTTAATTATTTAAAAATATATTTTAAAGTTCTTTAATCTGATATTTTAAAATTTTAATTTTTATTTTAAGATAAATTATAAAAACAATTTTTCGAAGTCTTGACCAAGGATCGAATTCAGGACCTAAAGTTTTCCAGGTACAAATCCAAACGGTATACCACATCGATGTGTTGAGATTTATTAGCATAAAACGCAACTTAAATCTAATAATACGTTTTTATAAAAAGCACATCAAAATTTAAAATAATTTATGCGAAATAAGGTTTTATAGGATTTGGAATAATTTAAATTTAGGTACCCCAGAATAGAACTAGAAGTTTATGTGAGAGACAAAAACATAATTCAGTTGTCAAAAACAGAATTCATGTAACATCAAAATACATATGTACACATATATTTTGTTTTTGTGATTTGATAAAATTAGCAAATTTTTTGAAAATTTTGTTTGAACTGCCTGTCATATAAACTTCTAATTGTATTCTATGTTATGTACATGCATTACCAGTGTTGCCATAAGATGGGAAAAAAAGAGGCTAAATTAAACTTTATAAAATATCAAAAAAGGTTAAATGCCTAAAAAATAAAGGCAGAAAAAATCTGCCATTTGTTTTTTTAATTTTAAACCTATTTTTTATCGTTCTCATTAGTTTCTGATATTTTTTAAAGATATTGTAATAAATTTATAAAAAAAAAGTAGAGAACGACTGCCACCAAAATATTCCACTGAAAAAACGTCCAAAAATATTCCCATACAAATTTGGGAGGTTAAAAAAAACTCATTTTAGAACTATAATTCCTTTTTGATTAAGCATTTCCAAAATTTTTATGTGATTTTCCCCCTATTTTTTATTATATTCATAATTACTTCTATGGTTATTGAAGTATATTAAAAAATAATAATTTGAAGAATGAAACACCGTGGATTATTCTGTAAAAATAAAATTATTAAGTCTGAGTTCACACAAGAGAGGGAATGTGAAAGGGAACAAACTTACCTGTACTTCGAAATTAGTTTTCTTTTTCATTTTTCTAATTCAAAACGAAACCAAATCAAGGCAATTTTGTGTGTAAACGTAAATATAAGTTTAAAAAAAATAGAAAATTTTGCTTTACATTTTTAACATTTCAGCATTTTTAAGGCAATTTTTAGAATTAAAAAAGGCTTGAAAGAAAGCTAGAAGATAAACAAAAAACTTTGAGTCTAAAGGCAAAATAAAAGGCTAAATTTTGCCTTGAAAAGGTCGAGCTGACAACACTGTACCTAACAGAACCATTGTTTATAAAGTTAAAAACAATGAAAGGTTATTCAGTTTTTCATATAATATTTCTTTTTTTTAATTTTAGAAAATTTAGTAAAATTTTAATATTTATTATATATATCAAGATTTATACCAAAATCAAAGGTGCCCTAAAAAATTAATTAGTTTGCAGATTTTATGGTCAAAATTGCATTTTCGTAATCTCAAAAAGATGATTACAAGATGATTTTATAATATCATATTATTTAAATATCATATTATATGACTAAATGCCAGAAAATATATAAAACCTGTCGCTATCAAGTTAAAAAAAAAAAATTTTAATTATAAAAAAATATTTGAAAAATGTTCAGTAAAAATTAAGGGTTTGTCCAATTTAAATTCTTGTAAATTTTAAACCGTTAAAGATATCAATTTAGACTTTTCGGTATTAAATAAGGAATCTTGAATGACAACGACACATATTTTTCTAAATGTGCACCTAATACCTTTTTTATACCCACAATAAAAAAATTATGAGGATTTATAGGGCTTATCACTGTACAACTTGTCGGAATCATTATTTGAGACCCCATAAAGTATATATATATATATATATTCGGGTAGTCATAAAAACCTAAGACGATCTAACGATGTCCGTCTGTCTGTTTGTCTCTCTGCTGAAAGCAGTATAATACTCGTAGGGGGACGAATTTTAGCTCAAATATTAGTCTTTTATAAGGCATATTTGGTATCGAAAATGTGCAAGATCAATTTACAAAAAAAGTTATGCACCAAATAGTACGAAAACAGGTTGTCCCTTGTAACTCTAGTTTATACTATTCGGCCGATATATTTTACAAACAAGCATTTGCATCAAATAGTCCAAATAGTCCAAGGGCCAATGTAAACTCAGCTATAGGTTTGAATGTCTCGCCATCTCATTTAAAGATGTCCGGCATTCATGCACCAGCCTGGATGTCGAATAGACACCCGAAAGAAACCACTCCGAATACTCTTAAGTACATTAGCCAATTAACCGCTCTACTAATGGCTGAGATCTCCGCTTGAAGAGCAGTGCAGTGATAAAACAATTTAAAGGGGATGTTCCTCCTATATGCGGGTGTAAAGACACCTCCCCAACCCCTTCAGAAGATTTGGATCTATCAGCGTAAACCTAATCGATCCGTCTTTTATAGTGGGATCGGCTAAGATTGAAACTGAGAAACCAATGTCCAGAAAGGGTTTGGGAATACAATAGTCAATATTGTCAGGGATATCATCCGACAATCCGCATGGCCACAGTTTCTACCGTTTCATGCACCTATAGTACTGTGCCTAGTCGCCGACATGATGGCGATTTGCTTGGCCATTAGATCCACTGGCATCCAGTTCATCAGAACGAATAATGATTTGGATGAGCTACGCAGAACCTTTTCGAAGATTCCGCAAAAGGTGGATTTTGCTATCGCTTTCCACCATACTATCGCTCCACTTGTATAGGCTTGATCACCATGTCGAAGAGCCATTTTTTATTCTTAGGATTGAATCCCCAAGATTTCCCTATGCCCTCCCTACACGTATAAAGGGCAATGTTTGCCTTTGCAGTCCTAGCCTGGGTGTTCTGGTGCCTGGACAGTTTGGAGTCCAGTAATATACCCAGATACTTCGCACTGTCTGACACCTTTAAATCAACATTTAGGCAAGGGAATGGGAAATATGGTATTTTGTATCTCCTTGAAATAAGAACTAGTTCCGTCTTTCCAGGTTTCATGCTAAAGTCACTAATTGTACTCCATTTACTGAGTAGGCCTAGCGCATTTTAAAGGCGGTGAGATATGGTATCCAAATATTTTCCAGATACGACCACCGCTGCATCGTCTGCATACACAACGGTATTGAACCTCAGGGAATCAAGTTCCCTGAGCATTGTATTAACGGCAATATTCCAAAGAAGTGGAGATAGAACTACCTCCTGAGGAGTGCCTCTATTTGCTACTCTATATACTCTATAGCGGCACCCATTGTGGAGATTATAACTCTATTTGCTAGAAGTCTTCATATGATGCCAATAATCGACTAATGTATATTCAGTCTTCATGGCCATTTTAATGGCATCCGGGGTCACAACGCCATCTCAACTGATTTGCCTTTCATGTAGGTGTGTTGGGACACTGACAAAATTTTAGGGCTAATTGTCTTGCGAAGGTGCAGATCAATCAGCCTTTCCAAAGTTTTCAAGAGAAAGGACGATAGACTAATAGGTCTGAAATCCTTCGGTCTCGTATTATAGGTCTTTTCCGCTTTTGGGATAAAGACCAACTTTACATCTAGTCCATGAGTCAAGGATATAAGATCATGATAAACAAGTCGAGTATATCCGAATCAATCATGGAACTATAATATCAGCATTATACTCTAGGTCTGCAGATATAATGCCATCTGGGCCCGGGGATTTAAACGGGGCAAAGCTGTTCAGAGCCCATCTCAGTTCATCTTCAGTTATTTCAATCTGAACGTCACTTAAGTCTGAAACTGTAGCAAGGATCTCCGTTATAGGGAAGCTGCCAGGAAAATACGCATCCATTAAAACGTCTAAGGTCTCATAGCCGCTTGTTGTCCAACTGCCACGAGGTTTCTAAATGTAACTTGGTATAGTAGGTGAGGAAGCCAGGATTTTGCGTGAGTGACTAGTCTCAGAATGGCCTTCCACGCCGCTACAGAAGACCTTCTAAGATTTGCGTTTCGCATTCATGATCAGGTTTTTAAACCTGTTTAATGAGGATATATAAGCTGACCAGTTTACCAGTCTCTTCATTAAATAAACGACGTCACTTTTTGCGAGTGTCACCAATTTCGGAGTTCCACCAATGTGGTTTACTCCTTCCTTTGCCGACCTTTGGTCTGCATGCTGCGAAGGCCTCTGTCAAATGCATTTGTTAGCAATTCTACAGAGGACTCAATTTCCCGCCGAGTGCGAATAGCCGGGGGGTTCGGGAAGAGTTGGAACAGAATGTCATATTGTTCCCTCCAGTTCGTTTTCTCCCTGCTTAGAATCGGGATTAGCCATGATGGTGAAGTCAATGTACAAGTGATCAGAGAATGAGCAATCATTTGAGACCATCCATTCGCTGATAATGTTCGAATAACTAGTATTTACGGTTGTTGTTAACATAATTGCATCAAAAGCTAAAATAAAAAATCTAAATTAAAGAAAATGTTTCAGGTTTATTATCAGTTTCTTAAAGGTAAACGAAAAAAGAAAATTCCCCATATACCTTTTTGGAAGCTTTTTTAAAAATTTTGTTTTACTTTATTATTTTTTTCGTTTTTGGAAATTGGTTTTTGGAATTTGAAAATTAATATTTATTTTTTCAAAAAGTATAGTTCTAACTTTTCTTTATGAGTAGTCCTTCTAAAATGGGTAATTTAGAAAAAAAAACAAAAAAAAATTACAGAAAGTACAATAGATAACAGACGGTCAACTGACCTAAGATTTATATTGGAAAATACCAGAGAACTTACAAAAAGAATACCCAAAATACATTGTATATCCCTGATACCTTCGTTGAATGTTTTAAATATGAATAAATCCATATTAAGATTGTTTTCCTGATTAAACACTTTTCACATATTTATAAAATCTTAATGATTTTTTGAGAATTATATACAAATTTCTTAACACTCATATTATTTTATATATATTTAGCAATAACAGTTTGTACTAGAATTATTTTTTAAATACACCAACAACTACTTTACACTAAAATCTATTGAATATTTTTTAAATATATATGTTTTTTAAATCAAGCAATTTGTATTTTGGCTTAAACAGCATTATGTTCTTAATACTTCAAAGTTATTTTTTTTTTTTTATTTTTTTTTTTATTTATGTTCTCCTTCTACTGCAGTCAATAACAATAAAAACCAATTGTTACAAATGTCTTCATCTATTTGGCTTTTACACTTAAACACTTTCGCATACACAAAAACACTCACACACACAAACATACATATTTAGAATCATATTTAGAAATACAATGGAAAATTGTAGTTTTTAGTTAATAGTAGTAGTAGTTGTAGACAATAACAAAGAAACAGCTTAAACCAAGTGGGAAAGTTAAAGAAAAAGTATTTGAAAACTATAACGATTGTTGCAAATACACTTAAAGACTCCAACATATACATATAAACTACTCAAGTAACAAGTGGATTTTTTATTTACTCCTATGTGTGTCTTTGGTGGCTTAAAGCCAAGTATATAGGAACAAGAAAAAAATGAAAATCTTAAAAGTCACCAAATTTATAGTGCGGAGTTCTTTTAAAACAGAAATAGAAAGTAAAAGAAAAAAACTTAAGACTTTCTTAAAAACGACAATGGAGCGTAGCAGTGTAAACTATGAAGAGAAAAACCAACTTCTTTAACCACTATCTACGACATGATGTGGCAAATCACATACATAAGTAGCACATGTTGCACAACCCCAAAGAATGAGAAGAACTAATGGTATCAAAAAGAAGAATGAAATAAAATGAACTTCCATAATAAATTTATAGACTAGAGAGAAAAAGAAAAAAAAAACAAATTCCATCAGTTTGAATTCTAACATATTTACACACATGTAAAATTATACACGTACATTGAATAAAATTAGAAAAGATTCAATAGAAAACCATTGCCTAAGCTATATGCACTATGGGACATATAAATAAATTTTAGTTTTTGGTTGTTTGTGTGTGTATATTTTTCTGTTTGCTTGTTTATTGAACCAATGAGAGGTCTGTCAGTTTGTGTGCACATATCCACATAGATTTGCCAATATGTGCGTTTGAACGTGTGTTTGTATAGTTACACTGAAGGAAATTAAATATAGATAAAAAAATATAAAACACTCTCAGACTATTATATGAATTTTATACTACAATATTATGTTTTTATACTATTTTATTATTACACTTTTTTAATATATAGTATTATTATTTGATACAATTTCTATAATGAGCTTATATATATATTGAAAAATTTTGAAAAAATCGGTCGCTTATAGCCATTTTTGAAATAAAGGAGTAAAATTCTTCCAAACAGTGAAATAATTACAAAAAAAAAAAAAAAAAATTACAAAAATAAAAACAGTTTTCGGTAGAAATTTCCGAAAAACGTACAATTAAAAAAATAAATAAATAGGGGAATTAAAAAAAATAAAATACTTTTCATAAAGTATTAATTTTAAATAAAAAAGTACCTATTAAAAAAGTACAATTTTCACTAAAGTATAAATTTTCAAAAATAAAAATGTATCAGCTTTTCCAAATTTATTAAATTTTTACACAAATCATTAATATAAAAGATCGTAACGATTTTCGAAATATTAAGACTATTATCAGTTTACTAACGAAAAGTACAAATTTTTCAAAATATGTATCAAATTAAAAGTACCAAATTTTGGAAAAATTAGCAGCTGAATACAAATTAAAAGAAAAAAAGATTTTGAAAAGAAAGTACTAATCTACACTAATTTAAAAAAGTACTATTTTTAAATATAAGTACCAAAAAAATTTTTACTTTCTTTACCAATGTTCAAAAAATAATCGTTACCCCGATGTACCGATTTTCCAAACAGATACTAATTTCACAAAAAAAAATAAAAAAATAATAAATAAAATAATAATTTTCTGAAAATAAATTTCAATTTTTCAAAAAAAAGAAGTGTCAATTTTCAAAGTAGTATTTCTCTAAAAATTACTATAACTTCTCAAAAAAGTACCTTTTTCAAAATGAAGTACCAATTAAAAAGAAAAAAATATCAAAGGTACCAACCATCATTAAATTTACATAATTTTCAAAAATAAAAACAAGATACCAAAATAAAAAGACAAGTACCTAGTTTCACAAAAGGTAAGATTCAAAAAAGTACCAATTTTACAAAATGGTAAACTAAATAAATTTCAAAAAGAAAATAAATAATTAAAATTGTTCTAAAAAGAGGATCGATTTTAAATATAGTACCAGTTTGCAAATTAAAGTATCAATTTAGAAGTAGTTTTCTCTTTTCTTTTATTAAGTTAACAAAACAAAAGTCCTATTAAAAATATTTTTTTTAATATTAAATTTCAAAAACAGTAGCAATTTTCAATAAGTATTAATTTTTCCAAAGAAATATCGAATTAACAAAATTACCAATTTTCAATCAAGAAAAGAACAATGCTAATTTAAAAAACTGGTACTTATTTTCATAGAAAGTATGATTTAAAAAAAGTAAAAATTTTCAAAAAAGCTGCCATTTTTTTTGTCGAAGAGCACTGATTTAAAATATTAGTACCAGTTTATAAAATAAAGTATCAATTTTAAAAAATAAAGTTAATTTTAAAAAGTAGTAATTTTGTAAATGTGATCAGTTTACAAAATAAAGGACTAACTAAATAAAAACATTAATATTAAATTAAAAAAAATAATAATAACTATTTTTAATGAATATATAGGTACTAATTTTAAAAAGATATACCGATGACCAAATTACCAATTTTTCAAGAAATATTACCAATTTAAAATAACAAGTGGTACTAACTTTCACTAAAAGTATGATTTAAAAAATGAAGCAATTTTCAACAAAAATCCTATTTAACAAAATTACGAATTTTTAAAAATTTTAACTAAAAAAATAAGTACCAGTATTTGTAAAATCTATGGATCATAAAAATAGTACCAATTTTGAAAAAAAAAATTAAAAGGAACCAGTTATTAAATATATGTATATATAAAGTACAGTGATTTCCATTTAGGCCAATTCGAAAAATCGAAAAATTCCTTAAATCGCGAATACTAATAGAAATATATTCAAAGATTTGCTTTAAGGTATACATTTTCACTTTTTAACATTAAAATTTAGTTAATTTATATAAACAAAAGTGAAAAAATTAATTTTAATTAAAATTAAATTTTAAAATTTTAAGAGTTATTCATAATTATCAATACTTTTTATTTTTTATTTCTGAATAAGTACATTTCTGAGCACATTTTCATGTTTAAATTGCAAAGAATTCTTATGAAAATTCTGAATCTAATTGATACTTTAAGCCAAAATTACCAATGAGAGTATTAATTAAAAAAAAAAAACAATTTAAAATTAAAGTACTAGTTCACTAAATAAAGTATTATATTATGAAATGTACCAATTTTCAACATGGGGAATAATTAACAAAATAAAGGACTAATAAAAAAAGCTAATGTTATATTCGGCTGATACGAATCTTTTATATCCTTCCCAAAATCTATATTTTATAAATATATAAACATAAACATGAATTGTCTCTTATCGAAATGAAAATACACTTAATATCTGTGAACTGGTGTTATACATGATATCGGAAGAAAGAGTCCCCGAAAACTCTTTACCGTTCGAATTTCCGAAATATACCTTAGAATTAGATATTTTATACTTGAATTAGCTATTTTAAAATTTCAAAACTTTTAAGAATATTTAATTTTGGGACTCTAAAACACAAATCCACCAAAACTGATATGCAATCTTATTATCTATATTTAAAAACCTAATACATAATTACAGTAAAGTGATAATATTTTAAGAAAAATATCTCACATACTCAGATTTAATTGTCAAACTTATTTTTTTCACAAAAAGTATCCCCGTATTATAACAAAATTCAAATGTATTCTACGAGGATACGAACCATTGCTTGAAGATTTCTAATCTAGAATACTTCTAATATATTCGTAGAAATTTTGCTGAAAATCAATTATATGTAATCCTCATATATGTGAAGAGTATAAAAATCAGTTAATATATTGAATATATTTAAAATTCAACAATGTAGAAAAATTATTTTTTTTTTTTACACAAATTATAGTAAAACTACTTTTTGATTTCAAAATTTCAAAACGCCATGTGACCTAGGGGTAAGAATTCAAAGCTAGGAGTTTTAAAGTGTTCGTATGGATTCTAGTCTTGGTGAAGAGAAATATAATTTTTATTTAATAAATTTCAAAGAAACATTTTTAGTTAAAAAATATATTTGAAAGTTCCCTAATATGACATTTCAAAATTTTAATTTTTGTTTGGAGATAACATTATAAAACAATTCGTCGAAGTCTTGCTCAAAAATCGAACTCAGGTCCTAAAGTCTTTCAGTCACAAACTCAAGCGGTTACCACCTCGATATATTGAAATTTACTATTTTTATTGCCTATATAAAGAGCTTAAAACGCAACTAAAATCCGAATAATACTTTTTATAAAAAAAAAACACATTAAAATATAGACTAATAAGTAGATATACATATGTGAGAGAAAAAAAACCTGATTCAATTGTCAGAAACCTAATTCACGCAATAACAAAATACATATATTTTATTTTTGTGTTTTGAAAAAAATTAGTAATTTTTTCGAAAGTTTAGTTCGAAGTGCCTATTTTTATTCTATGCATTACAACCTGCCTAGAAATTCTTTGTCAAATGAATTTTTTAATACTGAACATTTTTATATTTTTTTAGGAAAATCAAAAATGTATAAGGAATGCCAGGGATACTCTATACTATTCAATCTCACAAGTTTCCAATAGAAAAACATTTATATATTATTGTATGTGAAGAAGAAAATATTATTAAATTTGGGTAAAGAAAATTTGTAAAATTTTTGAGGCTGTTCTAGAAAACCGTTTATAACTCCGCCATTCCTAAACGAATTTCGCTGAATTCCAATACCAAGTCTTAAGAGACTATATGTCACGTATGTGTTGAAAGAGAAATGTATTTGTTGGACAATGGGCTTCTAAAAATCCATTTCAACATACAGACTGACAGACCGACAGACAGACGTGTATCTTCAAAAGTTATTTTAAGTCATAAAAATCATGAATATTTTCCAATTTGAGGCCCTGAATATATGTTTAAAGACTTTTGTATAAATTGACACACTTATATACACCTTTCATTTTAGTAATACCAATTTTGAGTAAGTAATAATTTTGAAAAAAAATACCAATTTAATCAAATTATCAAATTTCAAAAAAGTAATAATTTTCATAAAAATTGTGATTGAAAAAAAGTTCCTAATTTTAAAAAGTTACTTTTCAAAAAATAATAAACAAAAATTTTAAAAAATAAAAAACTTAAAAGGTACCAATTAAAAAAAAATACCGTCGATTGAAAACACAAGCACCAGTTTAAAAAATAAAATACAAAATTTTTTTAAAGTAATAATTCTTCAAAAAGTTAAAACTTTTAAAAAAGCGATCGGTTAACAATATAGGGAACTAATTAAAAAATTATATTAAATTTCGAAAATCGTACCAATTTTTGAAAATTACTAATTTTCGAAAATGTTTACAATTTTCAAGAAAAAGTTAAAATTTAAGCAATAGTTTCAAATTTAAAAAAAAAGTATGTAAATTAATATATATTATACATAAATTTTTCAAAATTTTGGTACCATGATTAAAATTTCTATAAAACTTAAGGAAATTTTAATTGATTGAATTTCGAAAAGAAATCATGTACTAAATTGTAATTTATAGAGTCATAAGCAATTTTATATGGCTATAGGAAGGCAGATATTTACACAAACAGTTTGTAGTTCTGATTCGATTGCTGCAAGCATCAACACAAATGTATTTTATCTACCTTGCTCATAAATGTCTTTGTTATAGTTAAATGGACGGAACTTTAAAATTATTAAAATTAAATTTTTATATATTATGTATAAGCATAAGTTTATAATGCTTATAATGTTTTATATATTATGAAAATATCAATTAAATTTCAACTTACGTTTTTTAAAACGGGCACTTTTTTATTTGCAATTAAAAAAACAGTTAATTAATAATTACATATTAATATTTTAACAAATTAAACCAATTTAAAAAAAGGATTTTTTTTTTTTTTTTTGACAAAGACTAGCAAAAAATTTGTATTGCGAAAAATATTCCGGCTGTTTCTCATTCCTTTTTAACTTTAAAAATTTAATTACGAGTATAAGTTACTTACAACATTAATATATCTCACATTACATTCAAGCAAAACTGATATATTTATATAATACATTATAATTATAAACAAATTAAAATATTACGTTTTTGATTCCCTTAATTTCTCTAAGTGCAATCACATCTCTACAACGTTTGTGTGCTATTGTCATATAACAATAGCATTAGTAAGTAGTAGTGGCAGGCAGTAGTGCCAGCAGTAAATATTGTCAGTTTTAGATGTTTAACGTTAAAGGCGTAAACGTGATTTATTTTAATAGATAACTATAATGTTTTATCGATTTTTATCTACTCGTATTACTTTTGTCATAAACTTAATGGATAAAGGCTGAAAATAACTCAAGTACTCAAAGCCAGCAAACAAATTCTAAAAGTGAGAAAAACAAAAAAATCAAAGAAAAAAACAGAAAAAACTGCTCACAAAATCTTCCATTCAAAGCAACAAGCCAATAATAGTTTGTGTGCTGCTTTTATCTCCATTAAGCTTTCTTTCCAAAAAAAAAAAAAAAAAAAAAAAAAAAACAGAAAAGCACATAAATCAAGGCTGAACTGCCAGTCTGGCAAGAGACAAATATAATTAATAATATTCGAAAACAGAGATTACTTAACTTGTTTTCTCTATCGGTCGGTCAGTCTGTCTATCCTCTTGTCTATTTGACTTCCACAGTGTTTGCATTAAAAAGTAAGGAAAAAGTGTAAATTTTAATAATTTAATTGAATTTGATGGATTTTAATAGATTTTGAATTGAAGAAGGGAGGAAAACATTTCAAGCGTGTGACAGCTGTATTGTAGTAGCATTAAATTGTCAACAATTGATTTGTGGTAGTCATAGAATTTGGTTTTATAAAATAATTTCAAGATTTTAGAAAAGCTGCAATAAAAATTTGATTGATTTTTGTATATTGGTCTATTTATGTAAATGATGGGTTAGTCTTAAATAACATTTGTGACACTAAACCATAAATTTACGAAATAAATAATTTAAAAGAAAAAAATAAAAATTATACCGTAATACCTAGTTTTTTTGATATCAAACTCGAGAGATAAGGAAAATAGCAGAATTTGTTCTATATATAGATATAATAAAACTTCAAAAAAAATTAAAAAAATTATTTGCAAATGAAATTTGCAGTTTTTACTTTTATATTTCTTGGGAAATATATGGGACAAAATTAAACCAAATTCAATTGATTTCACTTCAATACATTTAAACTGTTCCAGCAATCTGTAATTGCTGTTGATTTAATTTTTTAAGCACCCACACTTTTTGCAATTTTTTTATTTACTTTAATGGAAAAGGTGTGATTTATTTTATTAAAAAAAAAAAAAAAAAAGTAAACCAAACAAAAACCTACTTAAATTGAAATCCAAAAACAGATAGTACTCAATAACAGTGCATTTTGTTTAAAAGCTATAGTATGAAAAATTCAACTCAATGAACTTTTAAAAGCCAGTGAAAATATAAAACCAGTGAACGAATATATACAATAAGAGTGGCAAGTGCTTAAAGAGTAGCAATAATACAGGGAAAGGACTAAGAGTTGAGAAACTAAAAAACTAATTAAATATCAACTCTAAAACCTATTATATAAATTAATTCATGGTTTATTCTAAAGTCGTGAATATAGACTATATTATAGACTATACACGAGATAACGATCTATAGCCGAGGCTATAATCTATAATCGAGGCTGTAATCTTTAGTCGGGACTACAATTTTTAGTCGAGGCTATATCTGTCGAGACTGTAATCTATAATCTATAGTTGAGACTATAATATCGACTATAATCTATAGTCGAGAATATGATATTTAATCGAACCTATAGTCTATAGCCGTGAGAATAGTCATTAGTCAAGACTATATTCTATAATCAAAAATATAGTATATAGCCGAGACTGTAGTCTATAGTCAATACTATAGTCCGTATTCGATTCTATAGTCTAAAGCCGAGATTATAGTCTATAGCCGAGATTATAGTTTATAGCTTGTACAGTGTACAGTCGAGACATTATTATATAGCCGAGAGGCTATATCCTAGACTATAGCCTATAACCGAGATTATAGTATTTAGCCGAGACTATAGTCTACAGCCGAGACTCCAGTCTATAGCCGACATGAACATTTTCTACTGGAGCAAGAAGCTCTGTCGTAGATATAACATTCATGAGTAGTTCCTTGGCAAGGGATATGAATTGGAGAGTCAGCGAACAGTACACTCACAGTGACCATCAATCTATTATATTTTCAGTCCATGGCTTGCGAAGTAGACGTCCTTCTCGTGAAGAAGATGCATCAAAATATATTGGTTAGGCCTCTAAAAGACTTAACAAAGAAGTATTTACTCAGGAATTTGGAAACAACTTTGAACTGAATGGTACAGCAGTGAAAAAAGTGAATCAAATGGTATCGAAGAACTGTCCCCCAAATTAGAAGATGAACCAAACGTCTTGGGGGCCGACCTGAGTTCGAAGAAGCATGTCGCGAATTTAAAACCACAAGACGAGAGTTTCAACATGCCATTTCAAGCAAGAAAAATAGCTTCAAAAATATATGTCTAGAAGCAAATAATGATCCTTGGGGAAAGACGTACAGGATGGTAACCACGCGCCTTAAAGGCAAAAAGTCCCCACAATCAAGTTGTCCCATCTTAGTAGGGAAGATATTCAAAACTCTGCGCAGGAACATAGAAGCAATATAAGAACTTTGGCATGAACGAAGCCAATAGAATCCATACCGTTGGTGACATAAGAGAAGCTGCTTCAGATAATAGACAAAATCGGAGACAACAAACCTGATGGCATTCCAAATAATGCGCTTAAATTGGCAGTTAGAACAGCAACGAAACAGTTCGTGGATGTATTTAATGAATGTCTAAAGGAAGAAGTATTTCCAAACTTTTGGAAAAAGCAATATTTGGTGCTAATTCCGAAACCCAATAAACCACAAGGCGATCCCTCTGCGTATAGACCAATATATCTACTTGACACAAAAGGGAAAATTCTGAAGAAAATCATACATAATCGATTGCTACCCATTGTAGAGGAAAGAAATGTTCTGTCGAATCAGCAATTTGGATTTCGAAAAGCTAGATCGACCATCGATGCAATTCGTATGGTAGTAGATACAGCACGAATGGCGATAGAAGACAAGGGAGCAAGTAGGAAGTACTTTGCTATCATAATCCTTGATGTAAAGAACGTGTTTAACTCTGCGAACTGGGGAATAATAATTCAAAAGCAAAACAGAATCGACATACCGGCGTATTTAACAAGATTAATAGTAAGCAATTTCATAGACAGAAAGCTCTGTTACCAAAACGACGAAGGTGTCGTAACATACAATGTCACTGCAGGAGTTCCACAAGGCTATTTGCTTGATCCACTATTGTGGAGTATAATGTACAACGATGTTCTAAAGCTTAATATTCCTATATTAGTCTGTAATAGGTATTATTATCGAGATTATATGAGGTCTACAGTTGGCAGTAGACCTGATATAGAGGTAGTTTAGCCTACGATCGAAGATCGCATAGTCTATAATCTAGTCCGTAATTGAGGCTCATAGTCTAGTATATAATTGACACTATAGTCTAGTCAATACTCAAGATTATAGTCTAGTATACAGTTGGCTATAGCCTAGTTTATAATCAAAACCATGTTCTAGTTCATAGTCGAAACTATAGTATAGTCTTTAGTCGATGCTATAGTATTTTCTATAGTCGAGATTATAGTCTTTTCTATAGTATTTTCTATTCTCTTGTCTATATTAAAGAATACAATCAAAACTATAATCGATACAATGCTATAGTCTACTTTATAGTCGAAACTTTAGTCTATTTTATAATTGAGACTATAATATAGTTTATAGATTCGTCTTTCATCTGTTTTTAGTCTTGGCTAAAATAGTCCACAATATCGACTAATGTCTAGTCACTCTGTTTTGATTGATTCCACACCTTGTATAAAAAACTTCTCTATATAAATATTTATAAAAAAAATGAATAAAAACAAAAATAATAAAAATAAAAAACAACTACCTCATCAAAGTTCTAGTGATGCAAATCATCATGTATGAAAATCCAATAACAATCCCTCTTTTTTATGCCCTCTTTCACATTGCTGGCAACAGTACTTCATAGATAGTACATACGTTTGTAAACGTGGTGCCGTAACGTAAAACAGCAACAATTGTGTTGTTAAGCCACAAAATATCAGCCTTCAATGGCTTAAAATCTAAAAGCAGATGAGGGAAACAGGAGGTAAACGTAGATTATAAGAGAGGGAGTATAAAGTGTTTTACATACGCAAACGTTCATTCACTTGCATTTCATTAGCAGCTATCAGCAACTAAAAATCACAGATATATATATAAAAAGCAAAAGCAAAAAAAAAAAAGAAAAAAAATACTCGTGCTTTTACAGACATGAACACACACATTTACACAGAGAATGCATTAGCTTTGTAAGAGTTTATCTGCGTGCAGTTTGTTTGAGTATTTGTGTAAAGTTTTTATTATTACTATTTTTCTGTGTGTATGTAATTTTTTTATAAATTTTTTGTAAGTCTTGCAAATGTATGCCACAGTCATGCATGTTTTATACTTGAATATAACATACAAACATACATTCAAATATTTATATATTTATATAAAGACACACAATCATACACTCAGTCATCGTCATACAATATGTATGAAAATGGTGGTATTATGCATTACGCTCTATAGCTGCACTAATGACTTTTTCAACACTAAATCCAGCCAGTATCCATAAAGCAAAATCTTTTCATCTCTTTCAGGCTTTACTTCGTCCCTACAGCTTGCTAAATCTTTTTTGTATGTTTTATCCTTATACACAAATACATGAACAAATACATAAATATACTGGTATAACAGTTTGACTTTTTGATACACTTTGAAGAAATAAAATAAATCTGAAAATGAACTGTACGTATAGTTTTCCATTTATTTTTAAGGCTAGATTGAACAAAAGTGAATTGACCATCAAGCAATTATTAAAAAATGCCTGGATTTATAATAGAGAATACATTTTTTGTAGATGAACATAAGACTTCAAAATCATTTTGAGATCAAAAACTACCCTTTTTACAATTTAATTTTCTTTCTTTTTTTTGCACAGACAGTTGAACTGGAATTTTTTTGTAATGTTATTAATAATCATATTACAAGATCGAAAATAACTCGGCGTTTTTTTTTTTTACTAACTTTAACTATTTATATATATTTCTCTGTCTTGTTTTATTTCTTTCAGTGTTGCATTATATACTGTAAATTTTAGTATGCATTTATGTACATTAAAGACCCTCACGAAAAAATGTTGCAAAGGTACCCCTCTAGAAATGAAAATTGGTCTGTTCTTATATGATTCCCAAATTATTTCATCTGAATGTTTAAATTTATGTGAGCTGGACCATTTCTAAACAACTCTAAAAATATATATTTCTTTCGATATCATTATCAAAACTTTCGTTAAAAGAAAATTGATTTAAAATTGTAATAGAGGCATACTAAAGCCTGAAATATTCATTTATATAATTGTTATGTCTCTTTTCAGTCACGGAATATTAAGATTTTACTGTCGTTTTTTATTATATTTACTTTATTCAAACATATGATTTTATATGTTTCGGATATTTTTCAACATATATTAGGTTTTAATGCACCATTGGAATGATCTATCCTGATACTATTGAAGATTACACTTCACTAACTCTTTAACAGCAAGAGGGTCAATTTAATGCATTTAATTCCCATAAGGTAAAATTATAATATTTTGCAAATAAGTCGCATGGAAGCATTTATTATACTTAAATATAGATGAATTTATAAAAAATATAAGAATAATGGAAATAAAGAGATTTTTGAAATTTAGTCATTATTTTATACAAATTTATAGTTCTATGATAAATGTATGCTTATGATAACATTCATCTTCTTAACTAACCATTTATTTCACATAGAAATTAATTTAATTGGTTAAGGAGTTGCACCGGAAATTCCAAAATATTACTTATGCAACTAAAGGTTTAAATGAATACATATATCAATAGTATTGAAAGAGGCCTTTCCAATGTTGCCCTAAAATATAAATCACGATAGAATAAGATATTCAAACTTTAATAAAATAGTACTTAATATAAAATCATAGAAAATTTTACTAAAACTTTAATTTCGGAAGAATAAAAACCAGTTTAATTTTTTTTTTACTCGTTATATATTAAACATCATTTGTATAACATATGTTGTAATTTTTTTTTTTTACAAAAAGTTAAAAATTATGTACACTGTTGATCGAAAACTACATTTTTGGAGGTATTTTAAAAATGGCTCAGCCCACGTGAACGAAATAATTAACTTTAAATATTTCGGGGATTAGTTTAAAACATATCAATCTTTAATTTTAGTGAGGTACATTTGAAATATTTTTTGTCTCTCTACAAATCAATGTACTTTAATGTACATATGTACATATGTGTATGAGTAAATACGATGTGTGCATGAGCTTTATAGGTTATATGGCAGGCATTAAAAGCATGAGGTTTTATTTGAAAAATCAATAGCTTTTCGATATTATTTGGAAAATAAAAAATAAGCCTCTGCAACAACAGCAACAATAACACTAAAATCACATACATATAATCGCACTAAAAGACAGACAGACAAATATTGTTGATCATTTATTAAAAACAAAACAGCATTTATGTATGAATGAAAACCTGACTGTGTATGTGTGTATATTCATATGGCAAAATGTATAAAATTCACAATGGTATTGTGTTACTTTAGTTTTTAATGTTGCAATTGTCAACATTGTTTTAGCTATTTCACAGCGCCATTTGTATATATTACTATTTTATGAAAATATGTATTAAGGCGTCATTTTACCGAACAGTGTTATTACTGAAAATTTCTCTAATTCAAAATTTGATACTACATTGCTTTAGTTTATCTCTCCATTACAAACCGTCCATCAAATAGATAGTTTTGTTAACAAATGTTGTGGTTTATTTTGAAGACTAGAACAGCCCTTATTCTTAGTGACTAACTAAGTCGTCAACTCTTAATTAATTCCTCTAGCTATTGGGAAACTCACAATGATTTTTTTGTTTTTTTTTTTTTTTTGTGTAAAAGGTAAATGAGTAAATATTAGCGTGTGTGTAAGTCTACTTGCATTATTAATGTATGCATTTAATGATTGTTTTGTAATGAATGCAACAGCCGTTTAATATACACATCTGTTCAATATAATAGATACACCTAAGTTCACTTTAAAAGAAAAACAATGTCGACAATTATTTTTGTTAATTAAGAAAGTAAAAAGAAATCTAAAATAAGTCATAAATAATATTTCATTATATCTTAATTTCACAAATGTTTTACTACGTAAGCAATACGATGCTCATAATAATAGATGAATTTAAAGGAAAATGTATAAATTAAAAACTAGTTGAGCTTTTACTAAAAATTATTAGATAATGTTAAACAAAGACTAATATTACACACATCCATACTTTTTTTGAACAACTTTCTTCATTTGTCTGATCATACTACACATCAACTTCTGAAAAGTTTCCAATGGAATCTCGTACCATATTTTTATGTTTCCCATTATAATTTATCTCATTTTTTTTAAACTTCTTTCAAAAATCTGTCCTTTAAGGGTTCCACAAGATCTCCATAGGTTTTAGATCCGGAAATTGGCTTAGACAGCTTAAAACACGGACATTCTGGTGGAACCTATTCTTTATTAATCTCGAAATGTGTTTGGGGCTATTATCTTGCTCGAATTTTCAAATAAATACTTGTAACATTCTCCAATATGTCCCTGTAATAGGTTTTTAATTTCTCGACATTTTTCAGCACCCAATAATGGGGATTTTATTTAAGGCATTCTCGGAAATCCCGGGTGCTCAATATTACTTAAAAAATATGAAAAATAAAGGAAAAAGCTATATTTTGCATATAATCTGCACGCAATTATATGTAAATGTAAACGATAGTTTTATTTATCTTCTAAAAGCGAAAATTCACCCATAAAATGGAAAATTACTAATCAAAACGGACTTATAATTTAAAAATTACGATGAAATCATTGGGTAATTTTTCATATGAAATATGTGTAACCTAAATTTGTAGGCTATCAGCAAAATGACCCAAAGCAATTATAGAAAAATCGGCAAAAAAAATTCCACTACAAATTTGGGTCATATTTCATATGAAAAATATTTATTTTTGAAAATTTTTTACAACATACATGAGAAAGTAAAGTAAACACCCATTCTATTCAGATTTAGCGTTTGATTTAGCGAAGCCGGGATTTGAAATTCGCCAGAAATGAAAACTACTGTATTCGGACGAAGGCCTGCTGGCTGTCTAGAAAACCGTTTCAACAATTTATAAAAATTTTGAAATCTTTGCAATTATAAAGATCCTCTGTGAATATATAGCTGCAAAAGAAGGCCAGTATGGTTTTCTTATATTTGTTACCATGTGGAAAACTTGCAGGAGCACAATTGCCTCCATTGAAAGGACGCGTTACTACGGGATTGTTCGACTTGCCCCAAGTGTACATACAACGCGCGAAAATGCTTTTCAGATGGATTTTTAAAGATTTCTCGTTAATTGCTCATTAAAATATCTAAGAAGTCTCAGTTGCGGAACACTATTTTTGTATGGATTTGATTTGAATATATTTCTGATGCAAAAGTTATGTAAAAAAATTTTTGTTGTAAATTATATAATTTGTATATAGAATTAATTAATTTCATATATTAAAGAAATAAAATAAAATATTTGCGTTATAATTCATAATAGAAGTTTTGAAATATATATGAATATATGTATATGGTCATATATCTCCATATATCCTCAATTTTCGGATCCAAACAGATATGAAAATTAATATATGCATGAATATATGATCCATACATATTTATTTTTAGCTGGACAGATTTTTAATAGTTCAACCAAATATTTTAGGTACGTAAATGTAAAATATGTGGCTAAGGAATAATCATGAATCCAAATATTATAATTGTAAATATTTGCATAAAAATATGTATGTATGTCATGTATGATAATTATAAATGTTTTATATTTTTCAGATTATGTGATGAAACATAACCAACGACGGCAGCGGCTGTTCAATGCAAATTTGACCTTACATTGTCACTGAACAGCAAGCCGTTAAAATAAAATTTATTTTATTTTCTTGACGATACTCTATAATTTTTCCAACAAAATTTCTATTATTTGTGAGAAAAGCATATTATAAAAAAACAAAATAAAGCTAAACAAAGAGAGAAAATGGAAACTTTTTAAAGAAATTAATTAAACAATTGAAATATTGAAATAATATTTATATATTAAAAGCTATAATTATAACAAATAATACAAATTAAAAATGCTGATTTTATTTTACTCAAAACTTTGGCAATCATCTTGCCGTTTTTTATGTTTATTTTTGCTCAATAGGAGCAAACCGTCCCGTTGCCGACTTTGTTGTGTTTCTACACTATGTTTTTTTTATAATTACCTTTAGTAAAGGAATTTTATTATAAAAACATAATTTTTGATATTAAATAGCATTCAGAATAAAATGTGGTCCATAACGATTTGCTATCATCATTTGTGGAAATTACGATACCGAAAATGATAACATAATTTCATGCAATAACAATATCATAGATTCGAAAACGATTACCATATGTGATAATTTTTATCACCTATATGATATCGTTTCGATCGTTATAATATCGTTTGGTTTATTGGGAAGTGAAAGCTTAAAATAAAAAATCTTACAAAACTGTGACATGCATTTATCTGAGGAGTTCTAATACAGTGGTTTCAAACAGAGGGAGTTTTCAAATATTTAAGTCGTTTTGTCATTTCAGTATATATTTGTTCGGAAATTATTTTTTCTGGTATTTTAGTAAACTCTTTAGAGTTAATTGCAGTGAAATGGGTTCAGAGTAATGTACTCATATACCAGTATATTTGCAAGCAATGTTTTTTATAAAATTTTTGATTTTTAAAAATTGTTAAAATGCACATATTTGGTAGTTTTTAATTTCCAGGATTCCCGAAAATATCCCGGGAATCGGGAAGTGAAAAATTAAGCAAAATTCTCGGGAAATTTATCCCGGGAATCCTCGGGATAAAAACCCTACCTTATACTCATCTGCGTTCACTGTATTCTCAACGCGACAAATATGCAATAAATTTAATGCGAACACTAAAAGCATTCCCAAACCTTTATCCTCTTCCGTGTTAAACAGTCATCTTTGTGAATTTAACGTTGAACTTTTTCCTTTTAGGGTGACAGACAATTCTTTAGTATTCGTTTCCAAACTAATTAGTTTTCTTTTCATCACTAAATAATAAGTTTACCCATTTTTTCGCATTCATATTCAGACTATAGTAAATGATCTTAAACAAATACTAATCGAATCTTAAAATTTTTTATACGCATTAATGAAACTTTTAGGCAATTCTTTCCGGCTATCAGTCCCGCACAAGACAAAGACGAAATGTTTTTGGAAATATTTCATTAGAAAATCCAGCTGAAATAGCCTTCAAAGAAATGAACGGGTTATTTTTGATATTTTAATAAATCTCCTATTCGTTTCTGGACTTACTTTATAAAGTCTACCACGAGTTTCTATTTTTTGTTTTTTAGATAAGACGTTTTGGACAAAACGTATAAATCCTCCTAAGCCCTTATTTGCCATTTTGTTTCTTGGTTTAAACAATTTTGCTTTCCTATTCGGTACAATGATTGTTCTTCCAATATTCTATATCAGAATACGATTTATTTACAATATTTTCAAACAAAATAAAATTTTTCTTTCTTATATTACCTAAAAACAATCAAAAAAAAATCATAATACGTACGGCTGAGCCATATCTTTTAAACCCTTCGCAAAATCTATATTTCATAAATATATAAATATAGTCGAACTAACTAATATCAAAATTTTTGCTTTCATCTGGAAATATACGTAACAGTTTTAAACTGGTGTTATTTATAACATAAAGAGTCCCCGAAAACTCTTTAGGTATATGACTTAGGAAGATCGTTTCAGATCTTTTAAGAATATTTAACTTTGGGACTCTAAGACACAAATCCAGCAAACATGATACGCCATCTTATTACCTTCATTCAAAAACCTAAAATACAATTATAGTTAAGTGATAATATTTTAAGAAAAAAAAAAAAAAACATCTCACATACTCAGATTTACTTGTCAAACTTATATTCTTCACAAAAAATATGCCCATATTAAAACAAAATTCAAATGGATTCAACGAGGATACGAACCATGGTTTGAAGATTTGCAATCTAGAACACTTCCACTAGACTATTTACAGCCACAGAAATTTTATTGAAAAACAGTTATATGTACTCCTCATATATGTGGACAATATAAAAATCAATTTACAACACTATGTTTAATATATTTAAAATTATAGAATATTGAAAAATTATTTTTTTACACAAATTAAAGTAAAACTATTTTTTGAATTCAGAATTTCAAAATGCCATCTGGCCTAGGAGGTAAGAATTCAAAGCTAGTTGTTTTTAAGTGTTCGTATGGGTGTGAATCCTGGCGAATAGAAATGCTATTTATATTTAATAAATTTCAAAGAAACGGTTTTGATTAATTAAAAATATATTTGACAGTTCCTTAATCTGACATTTTAAAATTTTTATTTTTGTTTGAAGGTAAAATATAAACGAATTTTTCGAAGTCTTGGACAAGGATCGAACTCTGGACATCGATACGTTGAAGCTTACTGCCTTTATTGCATACATAAGAAGTTTAAAACGCAACTCGAATCTAAATAATACTTTTTATATTAAAAAAACATCAAAGTATGTCCATAACGCTTCCTCTAGACTATTCAATCTCACAACTTTCCAATAGAAAAACTTTTATATATTATTGTATGTGAAATAGAAAATTTTTTGAAGATGTTTTAGAAAATTGTTTACAACTCCGTCATTCCAGAATTCAATACCAAGATTTTCGAGACTATATGCTACATATGTATTGAAAGAGAAATTTATTTATTGGACTATGGGCTTCAAAAAATCCATTTCAACATACAGACGGACAGAAAACTTATATTCTCAAAAGTTATTTTTAAGCATAAAAATCACAAATATTTCTCAATTTCGTATAAAATGACAAACTTATATACACCCTTCATTAAGTGAAGGGTGTAAAAATTACAAATTAATCAACTGTTTCTATTATTATGAGCGACAATTTTTGGTATTTAAATCGAAAATGTATATAAAAATTAATTTTAATGCCATATTTTTCATTGAAGTTGCATTGCCAGATCAATTTGTTTACTTAAAGAAAAATACTCGGAGTATTATGAAGAATTTTCAAAGTTATAGCCATTTTAATATCATCATATAACGTGTATTTGCTATTTCGAGCAGATGTGTACATACCTGATTTTGTTTTATTTTTATTATCTTCATTTTTTTCATCAATTTACTGAAATTTTAACTGAACTATTTTATAAAAAATAAATTTAAAATTAAGGAATAAAAATTACTGGAAGATAAATATTTTATTTATTAAAAAATATAGTAAATATCCACACATGTAGTTAAAAAAAACATTTTACTAAATATACTTAAATAACAATTGGTAAATTTGTTAAAATATTTTTTTGTTTTCAATTTAAATACAGTAGAACACGGTTATAACGAACTCGAAGGAACCGACAAATTTAGTTCGTTATAAACTTAATTCGTTTTATCCGTAAAATACCAAGCAAAATTTATTTGTTTTCAGAATTGCGTATTTCATTACGTTGCTAATATTTGTAATTAAAGCACATTTCTTTCCTTTAAAAATGGGCTGTACACGCATCGGTCATTTGACATGATGCAAATTTAGATTAATATATTATTTATACTATGTATTTAATATGTTCATTTATTACCGAGGTTTTTGAAATTGGCATATTTTGATATCTTTACTCTTTGAGGAATAGCGATTTTCTAATATTTAATTTTTAATCCTCTTATAATTTCAGATTTGTTTTTAACTATTTTCGATGATTATGCGTTATTTTAAAAAGGTCAACAAATATAAATATAAAATTCCTATTTTATTTGTCCGATGATTTAAATTGAAATTAATGAAAATTATTTCTTATTATTATTTGCATTCATACCTTTCCTTGGCAGAGGCTTCTCAGTATCAATCTCAACTGCTCCAGAATTAAGAGCTGGTTAAGCTGAGGTTTATACTGACGGGTCCAAATCTGCTAAAGGGGTTGGTGTCTACATTCCCGTTTGTAGGAAAACCATTTACTTTAAATTGTCAGATCACTGCAGCATTCTTCAAGCAGAGATTTCGGTCATAAAGACGGCGGTGAACTGGTTAATGTACTCTGAGCGGATATCTAAATCTGTACAGATAGTCAAGCCGAGACTAAATCTCTCTCGGGTGTCTTTTCGACATCTATATAGGTACGTGTATGCCGGACATTTCTGAATAAGATGGCGAGACATTCAAACCTGGAGCTGGTCTGGATTAGTGGTCATTCAAGCACCCCTGGTAATTTTATTGAGGATGTACTAGCCAGAAAAGGATCCCTTCTTCGAGGTGAAGATGTGAACCAACTGGTTGTAGTACCGCTTTCGGCCTACAGATCAATAATTCTGCGGAACTTATCGAGTATTGCACAAGATAGATGGACAAATAAATACACATGTTCAACCTCGAGGAAAATATGGCCCCATTATGATGCAAAGGTCGTCAAACAAAAGTTTGAATTTTGTAGAAGTTGTCGAGATAAGGAAGAAGAGGAAACAGTGGAACATCTTTTATGCCACTGTCCCACTCTTACTGAAATTAGGACTGCTAATTTTGGTAGTCCGTTTGTGCTTGTATTTCTATCTGATATGACATCAGATGGATCAGTTCTTTCATACATGCGTCGGGTTAATTCGTTTCGAACGCTGTAATGGATAAGTGATTTAGCAACACATGATCCCTCAGGGTTTCACAACTAAGCTGTCTCTTATTGATTAGAGAGCTACCATCAGAACCTAACCTAGTATTTTTGGGAGTTCGTTATAAAAGTAGTTTTTTGTATAAAATATTCTTATTGGGATTTCAAGAATATGTTCTTTATAAGAAAAAGTTCGGTCTAAACGTGTTCGTTATAGGCATAGCTATTTGTATGGAAGATTTCTATAGAATCAATGGAACCGAAAAAAGTGTTCGCTATAGCCATAGTTCGTTATAATTGGTATTCACTATAACCGTGTTCGACTGTATATGCACATCGTTCATCTACTTAAAGAACGTCATAACTTAAAGTAACGATTTTGTAAAAAAGCATTTTAAGTTTTCAAACTACTACGAGTACTACCTTAAAAGTAAATATAAATTGTTTTAACCGATTTCAAATCGATTTCCTAATTTTTTTTAACACCCTAACTAAATTTTGGAAATTAATTTTTATTTTTAAGAAAAAAATATTTTCCAATTTTACGTGAATATATATATCATTTTAATTTTTTTAAGGAACTTCCAAGAAGAAAAAAATTTTGCGACTTATTTCCGAATTACTATGAAAATATTAAGCACATAAAAAAATTATATATGATAACTTAAACGTAATTTTAGTCAAAGCTTGATATTTTATTTAACTAAATCGGATTTATCTAAACTACTCTCGAGCCACTAGTATGAATACCTTATTAAGGGAATAATTTTAGTTATAACCATAAAAAATCATTAAGTGATAGAAAAAACTAAAAGCAGAACTTTATTAAACATATAAATTTTTCTTTCAAGGAAATAACAAATTTTTTTTGCAATCTATTTTTAAAGCATTTTTAATATGTATATATTTTTCAGAATCAGGATTGTGTTAAATATGCGACTTCCTTTAATAAATCATTATCCTTTTTATTCGATTTAATAAAATATTTAAATAATAAAGATATTTTTAAAAATATATGAATTTAACTAAAAACTAAAAAAAAACTTATCTTAGTGAAAATTTTTTATTTACTAAAGAAAAATAGTTGTAACTTCTGCATCGATCAGGAACCCAAGTCTGTTTTATGGAACAATTCATCTTATGGATATTCAAGTATAAAAATATTTTATTATATTCGAGGCCTTTGTGCCAGGAAGATATGTACATTTTATGACAATAATTTGGTTGAAATCTAAGTTATTGAAGCTTAAAATTTACCCTTTTTTCACAAATTGTGCATTATTTCCATACAACGATGGGACAAAAATAAAGGGAGTTGTTGTAGAAAATTGAAACTTGCTACATATATTAATTTAGGCTTAAAATTGATATATTCGAAGTTTAAAAAAATGGTCTTCCTACAAATTTTGTTCCAACGGAACATTCTAATGAGCAGTGAGTGATATAGGGCTAGTTCGATGCAAAAACGTTGTTTTCCTGGTAAGCTAGCCGGTATAATTGTAAACAAAAATAAACTACTTATTTTTTACCTAAATAACTAGTTATTTTTGTTTAAGTTGTCTGCAAATTCATGTAGTTATTTTTAGACGCTAGGGGTACTCAAAAATATGTACCTAAACAAAAATAAAAAAAGATTTTTGCCGTCAGTGAGATCTTAACTTGAACACAAATTAACCATTCCTTTTTAATGACTAACGTCTTACACAGTGCACCATCTCGCACTTAATTTTCTAAGTGTTTAAAAATTTTTTGGTAAAAATATATGATTTCAGACATTTTGCTATAAAAACCTAACAGGATTAGAATGGGCTTGAACCTTCTGGTACTTATTATTATATTACCGAATAGGCAAATAATAATGACGCCTTATTACCAAGAAACTACTTTAATAAGTAGTTGCCATTACCGAAAACCAAAAAGTTTTTGCTGGGTTAATACACCATAAAGGAGTAGATTTAATCGAAATGGGAGAAAGTCAAAGTTCGATCTGGGTCGGAAGAAATAATTAAAATAATCGATATTTTACCAAAATCAAAATTCTTCACCACAAGACTAATTCTCTTATAACAAAAAGATCATTCCCAAGGAAAAAATCTACCATAAAACAAATTTTCCACTACCAAATCATTTTTTTAAATTTCACTTATTTTTAGCTTCTTTGGAAGTTTTTTTTATTATTTTTATTGAAAATTTCTTATTATACTATCTTTTTTTTAATTTGTGAAAAAATAATAATAAAATAATAGGTCTGTTCGTTTGCATGATATTTTTACCAGTTTTACTATTTTTATATATATGATTTGAATATTTTGTTCAAGCAAAACTAGTAAAAAAATTTTATTTTCAATTTCCTTGAAAGCAAAATTTATTATTCTTTTGAAAAAAAAAAATAACTAGAAAATATATTTAATTTTATAACATAATATGTTTAAGTTTTCTGTTGGAACCTGTGATTAATTATAATTGAAGTCCTGTAAATGTTGGTGTTATAATTTACACTTTTATAAAACTTATGTGACAAAATTGTATTGTCATACTAATTTATGCACCTTTAAGAGATTTTCGGAAAGGGCCTTTTTATAGAAACCGTGGTCAATTATGGACTGATACTTTTGAAATCTACATTTACCTACATATTAATATTATTGTCTGATTAATGCCAGTTCAAATAATTTAGGAAAGATTCTTGTATGAATTTTGTGATCAATTATAGACCAATACTAAAAAAATTGATGCGATGGTTTGAGGTTACAAAAGATTTTATTTGTGTTGAATTCTGCAAAATATAAGAAATTTATAGGAGTTATACCCTGTTCTGGAAAGTCATTTGTATGGAAGCTAGGTGAGATAATGAGCAGGTTTTGAATAATAGGATTCCGTGTACCAAACTGCGTTAAATTATCTTTCAAATGTACAGACAGACAAATTTAAATCGATTCAGCTACTGACTCAAGCCAACTGGTATATTTTAAGTCAGTTTTTACAGCACCAGTAGGATTAAAAAAATGAATGCAATAATGCATTCGATTCAAGCATTCATCCAGTTGTGGGGATTTAAAAAAATAATACTTATATTATTTCTTTAAAATCTTTACAACAGGGAGACTTTACCTTTTTTACTACTTGTAATCATACATATCATTAGATAAAATAAATTCTAAAGAACACGTAAAGTTCTAAACATATTTAGTATATATTTTAAACAAATGCGGAAAGACAGATGGGCCGAAATCGCAACTGAAAATATAGGATACTAGGAAATAACATTTTATTTACTAAGCTTTTTATTAAAGTTTTAATTTCTTTTATAAACTTATTTAATTTCAACGAAATCAAACAAATTTAAATATAATAATTCAGACATTTCATTTCAGTTTTCCTGGGAAAATTACTTGAAAACAATTTTAAATTAAATAATATCAGATTACTTTAATTAAGTTTTTTTATTTGTTTTTCCATAATATTTTTTGATAAAATTATAAGGTTACCAAAGCAATTGTGATTGACGTAAAATAAAAACAAAAATAATCCATATACATGCATCTTAAAATAAATTGATTGATGATTGCTGGGAAAATTTTTTAAAGCTCATACAAGACATTATTTTATATATAAAAAAGAAATTATACATAATATAAATATTCCCTCAAGCAATTGAAAGAAAAACAAATTTAAATTTTATTGGTTTAAAATTACAAAAAAAAAATTATTTAAGAAATGAAGGCCTAATATAAATTTTAAAATATTAATAATTTTAATGACAGATTACAAATTATTATGAGAAATAAAGACTAAAAAAAATATATGTACAAATTGAAAGCAAATTAGTTATATTTTATTACTTAATTTGAAATTGTATTCTATTCCTTAACAATATTTATAATTTTTATTAATTTTATTAGAAAAGAACTGACTTGTTATTTTAAATTACATTTTCCTTGTTAATATTCTAATCCTCTTACTTAATCAAAAATCTATGTAAGTAAACTATTTGTTACTTTTAAATACTATAGCTTTAATTTTTCCTTGGTATTATTCCTCATTTAGCCGACTTAAAAATGTTCCCTTGCCTAACATTTTTGTGCACATACCCATCATTTTTCTTTTCTTGCTAATATTGTTTAGATATTTAAAGTAAGTTAGAAACAAACTCCAACTCCAGCGTAACCTAAATGATTTGTAAATTCAACACAAAGAATAGTTCTTCTACATTCTTTTCTTTTTTTTTTTTTTTTTTGTTTCTCTGCAGTACTTTGCCAAAGTTGTTTTCCAGCATCAGCAGTTAGCAACAGCAATAATTTCCGTTAAGAAAAATAGTTAGAGTCCTATTTTTTGTACACCGTTGTTTACTGCTGCTCTTGTATTTCGCAATAGACTCCCGCTGGATTTTTTTTTTTTCTTACTTTTGCATAACAACGTATTTATTTAAAAAGGAATTTATTAGGGAGGCACAGAAGAAACTTAAAGCAAGGATCAGACTGTATGTTTAAGAAAAAATTGTTTAGAAAAATTTTGCAAAAAATATTAAAATTTTGCACAGGGAATCGCTTTGAAAAGGAAATAGAAATTTTTAAAAGAAGCACATCTCACAAAATAATGGCTAAAGCTCTAATAAACCGCCAAATTATAAAATATCGCTAAAAGGTAAATAGTGGAAAATATAAAAAAACCACTACAATCTTGAATAATAAAATCCTTACAATCTTAATGATAAAATTTCCAAATTTTAATAAATTGCCAAAATAAAAATTACAAATAATGCTAATATATATATATATATATATATATATATATAAAAGTGGCAAATTTAAAAAAAGCGACTTAATACATTACAAAAATACAAAGAAATTTCCAAATTACAAACAATTGTTCTAAAATATCGCAAAAAAATCACTGAAATATACCAACATTGATAAAAAAAAATAAATAAAATAAAAAGAATCACTAAATTATAAATTAACCAAATTTCAAAAAATTCCGAAATTACAAAAAAAAAAAAAATCACTGAAATTATAAAGAATATATATTAAATACGAAAAATCCTAATATTTTAACTTTTTTTCGCATATTTTACATTTGGCAACACTTTTTTATTATTTTGTTAGAAACTAAATAAATTTCTTAATTTTGTTAAAAAGTTTATTTAAATACAAATAAAACAAGACCCATATCCTAAAATTGAACAAATACTGTTAAGGTTACGATTTGTTAAACATATTTCATACAAGATGTTAATATTTATTTTTAAAGCAAAGTTAAAGTTGCATATATTTTACTTTATATGTGGTCTTGTTTTATTCGTAATTAAATAAACTTTTTATTAAAATTAGAAATTTGTGTAATTTCTAATAAAATAATACAAAAAAAAAGTATTGTCAAATATAAAAGAAATCGATAAAAATTCAAAATTTCAGAGAGTTTGGCAATACCTAACAAAAACTTTATTAATTACTTATTAAAGTAATTTCTTAATAATGAGGCGTCATTATTATTTGCCTACTCTATATTACATAAATAAGTACTCAATTGTATAATAACACATTAATATTACAATCACGTGGATGAGTTGGCAAAAGCGCTGGATTAATAACCAGAATGTTGTCGTTTCAACCCCATTCTGATGCTGTTAGTTTTTATAACAAAATGTCTAAAAACATATATTTACACTAAAAAAGTTTTTGTTACTTTGAAAATCAAGTGCGAGTTCAAATCGCACTGACGGCAAAATTTTTTTGTTTTTTTTTTTATTTTTATTTTTGTTCAGATACATATTTTTGATTACCCCTAGAGTCTAAAAATAACTACATGAATTTGTGGACAGCTCGAACAAAAATAACTAGTTATTCAGGCAAAAAATAAGTAGTTTGTTTTTGTTTCCAATTATATCCTCTAGCTTGCCAGGAAAGCAAAGTTTTTGCTGGAAACTTCCAAAAAAAATTAGATATATGTTCAAAATTGTATATATATTCTGAAAACTTAAATATTTGTCATTCTAACCCTGTTCTCAAGTTTAAAATCTGTTTACAAATAAATAAAAAAAAAAAGTTTTTTGTGAATAACTTCAGATTTTGAAGGAGTATTGAAAATTCTAAAAATGACAAAATGATTACTCATTTAGACCTACGGCCTACACTGGATCATTTAAAAAGAATATTTTCACTGTTACACTGTGTAATTATGCTATTGCCTACAATATAGTGTGCGTTCAAATAAAACTTAAATATTTTTTTCATTAACTACTTTTTAAGATAAACCATAACAAAGAAACTTAATGAAATTGTATCACATATTGCAACATATCTTGGGAACGAAATATCTGATTTGGTTTTGTAAAATACCACAAAATTACATTTTTAAATTTTTAAATTTGTTCAACAGTTTCGTAGATATTAGAAAATATTTGTTTTTCAAAAAATCATAAAAAATCTAAATATACCATAAATGATATTTTTGCTATTTTGTCCTAAAACTGAATATGGTATAATTAAAACGAGCCTTATTTAATTAAAATAAGTGATTTTCTCATTAAAAATAATCGAGGAATTGGAATCCCATTGAATCGATTTTGATAATAACTTTTGTATCATATCATTGAAACATCCTCACTTAAGTTTGAATAAAGCCTACATTTTGCATCGATTTTAATTAAAAAGTGCTGATTTTAATTGCTATATACACAGCTCTATGATTAAGGATAAAAAATATGTAGTTTTTAACTTTTTTTTTTTTTTTTTTTTGAAAAACAAAATTCTTTAATTTTTTTAAGAAATTAGTTTTTTTTTACAATTTGTTTAATATACTTAAAGCTAGTGCTGATAATTACAATATATACAAAATATATTTCCAGGTAGTTATCTCAAGGTATATCATTCGACACATTATCTATTTCTGTGTCGATTTAACCATGCGCTTGTGTGATTCTAGCTTGTATTCCATGTAAACCATGTACTTAAAGTTCAGGTCACAAATTTTAACAGAATTTGACATAAGTTATTTATTTGATGCAAGAATAAATAACTTAAAAGTCCTTAGTGGATTATGCCTTTTAAAAATTATACTTAACAATAATTATACCTTTGAGTTTTATTCGCATAATTTTAGATATTAAAAGAATTAAAATAAAATAAAAAATAGCGACAAATAATGGATCCAAACATGTTTAATTTTTTTAAATTAATTTGCAAAAATAGATTGCAATTTATAAGCTTTGTTTAAAAACTATAGTTTTCCAAAGAATTATTTTGTATACATAATTTTTTTCCCCTGAACCAGTGTTGCCAGGAGCCGAGTAAAAAGGAGCTAAATTCAACTTTGAAAAAGGTCAAAAATGGTCAAATAAGGCCAGAGAAAAAATTGAGATTTTTTCCATAATTTAATTTTTCTCTTTCTCATTAGTTTTTTATATTTTTTAAAAATATTATAATAAATTTATAAATAAAATACAGAGCAGCTGCCAGTAAAACATTCAAATTTGGGTTATATTTCATATGTAAAATTACCTAATGTTTCGAAGTGATTTTTCGACATTTTTAAACTATAATTCCTTTTTGATTAAGCATTTTTAAGCTTTTGGGCAATTATAATAATCGATTCAATAATTCCAAAAAAATAGTTATTGGAATAATTTTTGTTAAATATAAATAATAAAGATTTTTTTGTGCGAATAAATATACAAAAATGCTTAAATGATTGATTCTGTGAAAATAAAATTAGTAATAGCAAATAAGAAATTATTTTCTTTGTTGTTGAAATTCTAATATATTAGTTTTTTGAAGACAATGTTAAAAATCAAAAATGGCTAGAAAAAAGGCTAGAAGCTAAAACGAAAAATTTGAAGCTAAAAGCAAAACAAAAAGGCTAAACTGGCAACATTTATTTCTATAAGCTTTAATTTGTCACTGAATCTTATCTTTATGATTTGACCTACGTTATCATTATTAAAAAAATTATTATTGTTAAAAACTAAAAAAAAAAAATATTTTATTCAAACAAATGCTACCTTAATAAAATCGCATATTCTCTTTTTCATAATTCTTTGTTTATATATATTTAACTTTACAACACATCTCATGCAATATTCATAAATATGCAGCGAATATGCGAAACAAAAATGAAATAAAAAAGAAAAAGAAATGTCTCTTAAGTACTGCGTTGCTACCTCAATGCAGCAACAAAACAATAGTAAAAGGAACAAGAATATGACTGACTTACTTGACTGTAATCTAGATTAGAGAGGCCAGATTATAAGTTAATAATTTTAAAGAACTAGTTAAAAAATTAAATTTAAAAAATAGCTATCCCAGGTTAAAACGATCATGTATGAAAATATATTGATATATATGAATCTATATATAAACTAGTAAGGACTCGTATATGCCATTTTGTGCAATATATGGGTCCATATATGAAAAAGTATATGAAAATATATGAATTAATATATAATATCATTTATGAACAATTTTGTCATATATGGACCTAAATATGAACATTTCTTGCCATATATGGTACCATGTATGAGAAATATTTTCATATATTATAGCATAAAAATCTAGTCCAGAAACATACACTCAAAGTTAGTCTAAAAAATTAACCTTTGAATTTTATGAATTATTTAGTTCCTTATTTAGTCACCTTTTTAGTTTAATTTTTTCTAAATAATATTTTTTGTGCATAGCCATTTTTGATGGCCATTTAGAAATTTATACTACATTTTTAATCTTTCAGACTAGCATTTTTAGTTTCAATATAAGCATATATGCAGTTTGAGAGCTTTCTTAGTCTGCGAAGCCGTGATATAAAAATCTTATAGACAGAATATGAAATTTCATGACAATACAATACTGTATATTAAAAAAAATAAGAAAAAATAAAAAAATCTTCGTTAAAAGAAATAAATAAGAAAAAATTAAACAAAATACATAAATTGAATAAATATATTTTAAAAGAGATCAATTCTCCACAATCGGTTGGTAAATTACTTGTGTATAATGATGTTAAGTGGGGGAATAATATTGCTAATTATTTTCTAATTAATATTACTTTTTTGCTTAACACAAATTGTTAAATCTAGCTAAAGAAAGACAGCGGTTAATCAACAATTTCAAATATTTAAAGACTAAAATATCAGCATATTTAAATACATATATTAGACAACTCCCTATTCGATCTAATTAATTAAATTGATTAATGAACTTTTTTATATTTGCAAGACGTGTTCCTTTAATTATTGTTTAAAAAAAATCATAAGCTCTCTTTAACGATTTAGAAACCTTTGCAGATGACTCTTAATAGATTTATCTTGTCTTTAGGACAGTGAAGGAAATTTTTGAAATCTATACCGCAAAACGCTACTAGTGCGTGTTTGACTATCAAATGCATAAAAAGAAGGAAAGGAGGTTAAGTCAAGAACATGAAAGATCGTATTTAGTTCCATTTTTTGCATATATTATTATTGTTAGTTTTAATGATTTAAATAAAATTAAAAAAATTGGGTCACATTTGGCATACACACACTTAACAACATACAGAAAATTCACGATTCTAATTCTATAAAAAATAAAAATATTTCACAAGGTCGTATCTATAATTATACATATCTTTTGAAACTAAAGTCTGATTTTATAGATTCTGGTGGAAACATAGTCCTCTTTATATATATATATATATATATATATATATATATATATATATATATATATATTCTTAGAAAAATACATTTCCAACATAGATGTATGTTTTTTATGCTCTTTTGAAAGCGATCTCCCCCTTCGATTTTTTTATGTTTTGAAATAAGCTTAAAAGTTCATAAATTAACTGAATAGTTCAGTTTAGGTTTTTATGTGACGGAAAGTTCTTATATTTTTAATAATTTTTTATAAAAAACACCATTTTTTTGTTTTTGATTTTTCCATACAAAAACTCATTTCGCCGGTTTGCTGACGAAAAGTTCTATATGTTTTTTACTACTTTTCAGAATAACAAAAAACCGTTTTATTTTAACAATTTGCATTTGTTTTTAATTTGTGTATTTTTTGTTAGGATATTTATAAATTTTATGTTTTAAAGAAAAAATCAGTATCTTTTGGCGTCCGTGAATAGTAAAAAAATTTTAAAAATTTGAATTTTTTGTATAACAAACTTTTAGTTATTTATTTCTCTATATCTTTGTTCTTAAAAATTTTAGTAAAAAACAATAAGAGTATTTTGTCTGAAGGAAATCTACACATGGCCTTTTTGTAACTTCGAAACCCTTTGAGATAGTGGAAAACGCTTTGGTGGGTGAACGTATGACCAACAACGATACAAGATGCGATAATTAAAAAAATTAAAAGAAAAAAAAATTACACATAGTACTCTTCGTCAGCGCACCGACGATTTATTTAAAAAACATGCTTTTAAGAAATGTGTGCCGAAACGAAAATATATATATGAGAAGAATTTTCATATCTTTTTTTTTTAATTTTTTGATTAAGAAATTCTCCAAAAAATGCATTTAATGTAATTTCTAACAAATCTTGTATTTATCTCTAACTTAGCTGAAATATGTTAAAGCACAGTTTCAATACTTTTTAAATCAATAAACGTACATAAACATAAATATTTAAAAAATATTGTTTGGGAAAAATAGTGAACATTTCCGTATCAAAACAAGAAACTAAGTTGAATTATTGAACAAATAAATCACTCTTAAGATGAAATGAACAAAAAAAATAATAATAATAATAATCAAAGGGGGAAAATGTTTTCAAAAATACATCTGGAAATGCAATTTCATTTTAAATGCTATTTTTCTATTTTTCCTTTTTTATACCCTTTACCACAGTTGTTTGTCATTCCGTTTGTAATTTCCACAATTTTCGTCGGAGAGCAAAAAGGTTTTTATTTTCTGGCTCCTTGTAAGAAATCATATCGATGGGACGCACAGTTTGCGGTTCAAAAAACGAAATGGAAATAGTTATGGAATTTCGGAACGTCTGTTCTGATTTCAATGAAATTTCAGATAGTGATGGTAGAGGTGTAGGCGAGTTTAAGTTTTAAGCTTAGACGATATAGGACTACAGGCGGCTGGTCCACTGGTTTCCAAAATTGGACACCTCGGTTATAAAATTTTGTTTAAATATGATCCTGATTCCTTACATCTGAACCGATTTGAAAGATTTTTATATAGGAGGGTTCTGTTGAATTCTGCCGAGATCTATGAGATATAGACTTCAAAGATTAAAAATTTTAATTCTTTATTTTAAAACTTTAAATAACTAAACAGTAATTTTATTTATATGTATATCACCCGTTATATCTAATATCCTTGAAATTCCTTCAGTCAAATGTTTCAGGAAACATATAAATAATTTTATATTTCCTCTCACTTTCTGCTACAATTGTCCTTTCTATGTTATTCTTAAAAAGAAAAAAGGAAAACTTTGTTTTTTATTAATAATTCTTTCGATTATTTACTTGCTGAATTTACTTAATTTTTGGCTTATATAATCCATTAACTAATCAATTGCTTAGAAAATATTAAAAAAACTTTTTATTATTATTTTCATTTTTTTTTTTGTTGTAATTTGTAGAAAAGGAATTCTTATTTAAATAAGGCTATATGTATTATTTAATGTGTGTGTATATATAAACAAAGTATATGGTAAATGACCAAAACTTATTGGAATGGAAAATAAATTTATTGATCTGTATGTATGTGGTTTTCAAACTTTGAATTTCTATTAAATTTCCATAAATATAGAGTTAAAAACATTCACAATTACACATAAAAATTCGGCTATAATCAATGAATTATACTGAATAATATTGGCAAATAAAAATAATAAAAATGAAAAATCAGATTTTATAAATACATTGAGAAAAAAAGGAGTTTCAAGATAAAAAAAATTAAAATTATATATACATAAATACATACATACATACATACATATACATACATACCTACACACATATATTCTTTCTGCCATAATGTTTGCTTAAACTACTATTCACAATTCTTTAATATTTTTAAAGAATGTTTGCTAAGATTAAATAATTTCAACCAGATTTTACTTTTTTTTCTTCTCCTGTGCCAGAAAGGAACTAATAAAAGAATTTCAAAGATGGAATTTTTATGGAAATTACTTATTATACAAGAATACATATTTATGATGAAAATATAAAATTTATTTTTATTTATATTGTTAACACATTATTTTATTTACACAAATGTTTATGTGTGTGTAAATAATCTTTTGAATTTCTTTATCAAATATATGAAATGTTTAAGAGAAAGAGAAATTAAATAAAAATTTATTTACCACAACAATATTTTATATGGTTTCTTGATTATTTATTTTAATATTTATTTATGAAAAATAAGAAAATATTATAAGTTTGTATATATAAATATTAAAACAAAATATGTAGGTATCAAATTTCAAAATATTTTCTTAACAACTTGTTAAATTTCAATGTGTCAATCAAAGTAAATTTTTGACTGAGTTTTTATTAATGTGAATATTTAAATATTTATTTGTTTAATTTTATTTTATCTTCAATAGCTTAAATTTGACTATTTATATGTTTCTTAATCGTCGTATAATAAATATTTTTTCGGGTTTAATATTACGTATACGAATAATAGTATGATGAAGAAATAATGATACAATGTACAGTGGTCGAAATTTACATTTTAGCGGCATTAAAAACGTAACTGAATAATAACTAGTCTAGTATCAATTTTTGTATTGAATAGCTTAATTTCTTCACAACTTGTGCTTTGCTAGAGCTTGATAAAGTGCCATGCCTACATGTTGTGCCCATTTTTTAAAAACAGTTCTTTTTTACACAACTAATGAAGCGAATTACATCAAATTTTCCACAATTATAACACAAAATATGCTCTATAATTTAAACGATTTCTTTACTGAGAACCATGCCCATTATACTCACTTTAGCACAACATAGTCGCTCTATATATGACAATTTTACCTTCTAATTTTAGAACCTATAAATATGAAACTTCGTATATAGTACACATTATTGAATTAATTATAAGATATACCAAACCTTTTAGATGACCACCCATATTTCTCCCCTTTTAATATCTTTGACCGTTTAGAGTTGAGCGAACATTTAAAACATAACAAAAGTAAAATATCAATTTACTCAACTGAGTATTGGTAATCTATACACAATAAAATATTTATCGATTTAAAGCTCTCAAAATATTAATTAAATGCCGCTGGATCAGTTATTTAGGCCACTGTGCAATGCGGCAAAAAACGAGCAAGTGCTTCCAAAATAAGAAAATTTTCAACAATTCGAATGTTGTTATAATTAAAAATATATAAATAAAAAAGGTTTATAATTTCTAAGAACATTACAATTTCACCAATTTAAAACTATTCTCATTACCTTTTGAAAACACTAAAATCAATTTTTCATTAAAAAATTATAAAAATAGTAGTTCTAATACAAGAACTTGAAAAGCAGTGAACAAGAATCATAAAGTGAGAACGTTAATGTTTGCCTTCAATGCTTTTCCAAAGTACTAAAATTATAAAACAATTTTTTCTACAAAATCTTTACCTTATTATTATTATTTTTTTTTTTGAAATCTTTTTAATTAAGATTTTATTGCTTCTAAATATTGTGGATATATGAAAATAAAAAAGGCATACATTTTTTGTTTACCCTCTTTACGCTCACACTATACATCTAATTTTAATAAAAAAAAAAACTAAAAAAAAGGTATTTTCTCATAGATTTGCAGAACGTAAATTTTACTAAAACCCGTTCATCATTTTAGAAGTTATAAGCGGTAAGAAATGCTATTAATACTTTCACAAAACTCACATATATGTATGTGTATAAGCCTCAAACAAAAGAGCTTCAATATTATTCCTCATATCTCTCAGACAACTCTCTCAATTCAAAGCAGTATTATTAGTGTTATTTTTTATAAAAGGAATGTCCTACAACACAAATTTGTAATGATATAATAACATTGAGTTAGAGTTTTTTTCCAACTTTAATTGAGAGATATGTAAGAGAGAAGTGATAAAAAAATAAAAAAAATTAAAAGTATTAGAAATGGTATGTTTATTCTGTTCTGAAGGGTGTAAAATTAATTATATTACTTGCGTTATCAAGATAAACTCATTTTATTGTTCGCTTGTTTTAGATATTTACAATTAGGCATTGTAACTTTTATGATTTTTGTCATAAAAATCAGGGGAATATATTTTTTTACTTTTATATTTTTTGAGACAAAATAACATTATTAGGTCACTTTAATTCTTTCGGCCATAAATAAGTTATTTTCTGATTGTTGTTGATAGTATTGTAAAACACAAGTAAATCACTAAAATGAAAAAAATCGCCAAAGCAGAAAAAAACACAAAATAAAAGAAACGCTAAAGTAAAAAAATTTCCAAAATGAAAAAAATCTATAAGACGAAAAATAACAAATTAAAAAATCTCTATAGCGAAGAAATAACAAAATATCTTAAATACAAAACTCAAAAATAAAAAATTTATCAAAATGAAAAAAATCGCCAAAACGAAATAAGCTACGCCAAAATAAAAAAATCGCCTAAACGGAAAAAATCGGCAAAATGAAAAAATCGCCAAGTGAAAAAATCCAATATTAAAAAATCGCCAAAACGCAGAAACCCTGCAAAAAAATACCAAAACGAGAAAACTGTTGAAAAAATACCAAATCGGAAAAAACTAAGGAACATAAAACAAAAAACGAAAACATAAATAAATAAAAATCGTCAAACTGCAATCAATATGACAAATCCTCAAATCGGAAACGAGTGTTTTAAGTAATTAAGAGTTTTATTCGCCCTCTCTTCTTTAAAGAAATTTAGGAGAGAGATATTTATAAACTAATAATCTTCGAAGATTTATATTTAATTATATTTAATTGTACTTTACTTGATTTTTTGGTTTTTAGGTGATACTTTTTATGAAAATTTTAAAAGAAGAAAAAAATTACTTTTCAAAAAGTTATCATCATTTTAAAACCTTTCTGAGCTTATTATGGAAAAAGTATTTTTAATTTTTTTGCATGGGATTTTGTTCTTCGAGAGGACTACTTAATACGTTCTGGTGAACAAATTATTTTAAACTACAAAAACTTTGAATATTTCAGCAATTCTCTATTTTGACTCCTAAAAGAATTGCTATGTTATTAATTTTATTTCTTCGAAATATAGACCTTCTATAAATTCAAAACTCAATAATCACCCATAATACCTTTTTTAATGGTCATATGTCTTCTTCATGCATTTCCCTTAAAAACATTAAATTCAAAACTGTTTTGCAAAATTATAATAAATATCCTTTTTATAAAAGAAACATCCTCCTCCATAAACCACACAGTGAAAGAAAAACAAAAACAAGCCCATAAAAATCAATACGTAATTGCCTGCAGTTATACAAATGAAAAAAAGAACAAAAAAATTAAGTAGCTTTTTCCATTTTCTCCATAGCAACATAACTACTTAATGGTTGTCTATTGAGAACTTAAAAGACATACATTTCCTAAGGAAATGGGAGTATTTTAAATTATGCTGTTTGTGTTTAACGTTGAAAATGTCATACAAAATACCAAACATGAACATTTTGTACACGAAAAGGAAATTGCATTTCAATATTTACTAATATTGTGGCTTTTTATAAAATTTGTATTTGTTGGGTGTTTGTGGAAAAGAAATAAAGTACCTATATTTAGTTGGAATAGAAAATTAATATTAGATATAAACTAAGCACTGAGTGAAAAAATTATTAAATTAAATTCTTTACTAAAAAAAACAAAATGGAACAAAAATTTAAATATTTTATAAAAAAGAGGTTTTTAATTTGTGTGTTTTTTTAGGGAGAATATGTAAATTAACTTAAACTACACAATGGAATTGATCTTATAAGACAAGCTGATGATATTTCAACTACTTATCAATTGACGACAAAATGCTGAAATATCTTAAAGACACTTTATTATAATTGCTAAATATACTTATTTTTTTTTTTTTTAATCTCATCTTTACTACAACATATTCTTAAGATGACTGCGAATAATGTTTTGTATTTAAAAAGACTTGAAATTTTATTTATGCCTGTTCTTGCATATTTATATTATAAAAGTATTTTATTTTTTTATTTATTTAGTGTTCTTTTTATGGCGTAAATAAAGTTGTTTTAAGTAAATGTGGCATTCTTCTCTAATGTACTTGCATTTTGTAGATGTTAATGTTTCAGGACATTCTGCTGTAACTTTGCCAAAAATTTTTCTTATAAGACAGTGTGTATTTTTTTATTTTTTCTCTATATACATAAAAGTTTGAAAAAAGTTTTTGGCTTTTTTTCTCCTTGAAGGAAAACAGATTTTTATCAGAACATGTTTTATATTTTTTCTATCTATTTTTGTTCACAAAAAAAAAAAAAAAAAAAAGAAATAAAAAATAAATAATGAGGAAAGTGATTGGCTTTTATTTTATTTTTGTTGTTTGTGTGGAAACCACAGAATTGAGAATGTAAAAAGTTATGCACGCTACTGTGGTGTTTGATTTTGAATTAAATAAAAAGTAATAGTTACTACAATTTGCTACTGTTTTCCAAGGCTTATTAAATTATCGTCAACGTCTTTTTTTTACGTCGTTTTTTTACAATAACTTCCTATATGCAATATAAATGTTTATCCCAGATTTTATTCTGATCATTGCACATTGGAGCCAGGAAGAGGTTTTCGGCATTAACTAAACTGTTAGTCTTTATAAAAAGATATTGGTACTGTTAAAAAGAGAATGATCTTAAAAAATATATACGAGTATTAATACCAACAAATAAATTAATTGATTTTACAATATAGTGATGTAAAAAAAGACCTCGAAGAATTTATAAATGAATTGAAACTGTTAAAAACTAAAGCTAATGACAAGGTTTGTGAAGAACTATTTAAAACATCAAATATCGAATCCTTTTGTACCGGATTGTGAAAATTAAGAAATAGATTTAATAAAAGCTTATATCCTAATTTATATTTTTACTTTGGCTTATAGCAGAGCTTCGACGGAACGACTTTTTTAAATGATTACTAATGCAAAATAAATTGTCCAACAGATTTAAGGTCAACACTTGTGAATCCATGCTTTCAGTCCTAAACCTGTTAAATGCGGATTTGTACAAAGTATAGAAGTTTAATTAATAAAAAGAGAATTTTATCTTAATTATTTTTATGAATATATCTTTATTATTGTTTTATTTTTTGTAATAATAAAAGTAATTATAAATAAGTTATTTTGTTATTAACAAAATTTTATTTAATAGTTTTTCCTAAAATACAATATTTTTTGTTTTTATCAAATAAACAACTTTTGAGGAGTTTTTTAGGTGTTGAAGCAGTTGGCTCTTTTTTTGGTACTTTACTTTTTGCAATAACCTTCTTTGGATACTTTTTAAAAATTCTCAACGGTAACGCTGAATCATACTACAGTTTATAATTAGCAATGTATCTTAACGAAATTTGACCCACAACTTCCTTTGCAAGAAAAACTAAAGTGAATTTCGTGTAATTCGTGATAAATATGTTTTACCGAGATACGTTTTTACTATTTCTATTAAAGTGAAAATATGATAACTAATTTTGTGACTATCGGCCCAAATAAGCATCCACATAAGGCTTCCCATTGCAAATCGTTTTTGGAAAATCATACCTGAATATATTTTATATAAATTCTATCCAGCAAAAACTTTGATTTCCTGGTAAGTTATTTTTTGCCTAAATAACTAGTTATTTTTATTTGACTTATCCACAAATTCATGAAGTTATTTTTAGACTTAACTTAACGAAAATAAAAAGTGAGATTTGAACTTGGGCACAAATTAACCATTCGTTTTTAATGACTCACTTCTTACTCAGTATACCACCACGCACTTAATTTTCTAAGTAACAAAAACTTTTTTTAGTATAAAATAGACATTTTGCTAAAAAAAAAAAAAACTAACAGAATGATCAGAATAGGGTTGAACCAACAACCTTCTGGTTGTTAATACCATTGAATACTTATTTATGTAATATAGAGTAGGCAAATAATAATAACGCTTTATTACCAAAAACTACTTTAATAAGTAGTTGCCATTATCGAAAACCAAAAAGTTTCTGCTGGGTATTAGCGAAAACATATGAATTTGTGTATAAATTATATCTCGTTCCACTATAGAAAAGTGCTAACAATAAAACTTAAAAATTACACGATATTAATATTTTAGTTGCTTTTAACATTATTAAGAAATCTACAATTAAAATCCAATATCAAACAATGTGTACAAATTTCATTAAAAATTATATAGTTTTTGTGAAACTAACCTGTCTATTCACAGAAAATATTGTAAAATACTTATAACACACAAATTGTGACTAAGTATTAAAATTCCTATTCACAAAAAAAGAAAAAAATATTTTGTTTTCAAAATTAAGACCTGTAGACAGTTATAAGAATTGTCACTTTCATAAAAAGAAATATTAATTGAAAATAAAAAAATATGAAAAATATAAAAAATATTGTGTGGAAAAAAAATAGTACACGCATATATATCTGAAATCTGTGAGTGCCAAGGAGCATAAATTATAGGTAAAATTCTTACTCGCATTTCCTGCTGATTTTCCTGCTGACTTCTTTTTCTCTTTTTACAAATAAGCCATTCTTCTATAAACATTTAAAATTTCTAAACAATTTTTTTTTAATTAATTGACAAGAAAAGTTAAAATATTTACTTTACATAGCATGTTAATAATATTTTGCCACTATTTTAATGGAATTCGGAGTTATGAACGAGTCACATGAACAATCACAACTTTTAGTCATAGCAAAATTGTGACTTGCTTAAGACTTTTTATATGAGTAGGCAGTCTTCGGTACTTTTGAATGTTAAATCAAAAAAAGTACTATAGTACCAACTTTTCCATCCCTGATTGAACACTTCTAAAAAAACTTTTGATTCTCTATCATTGTTTCCGTTTTTGTTATTTTTAACCAAAATTGGTTATTTTATTTTCCAATGTACAGATGATGACTTTTTTCTATTTTGGTTATTTCGTTTATTTATTATTATTAGTTTTAAAAATGTTATTTACTCTATTCAACTTGTCAACAATAAAAAACATTAAAAACAGAGTGTGCAAAAAATTCATCACACTTTCAAAAACTAAATTTTCCTATAACTTCTCATTCCAATTTTGCACTGACGAATGAAGAAAACAATTTAAATCAATAGAAAATATAAAGATTTTCAAATATTTAACCAAAAAAGAATTGTATATTCGGTGAAGACCGTCTATATGATATCACACAATTTTGTGTATGTGAATTAAAGTAATACATACTTGAAAGAGAGGAAGAGCATTATGTGAGTGCTATGGGTAATCTTATTTGAGCCACAATTTTGTACACAATTGTTATATTAACTTATTAAAATTTATTGTTTATGAGTGATTTGGTACATGAAGGATTGATATTGAATCTTTTCGCCCAACCTCCGAATTAAATATCTTTTACTTTAAGTCTAAAGATTTTGGAATTCATATTACCAAATAATTACCAATTAGCTAAGCTTTTATTTGAGTTCTTTTTCTGTGAACACATAATTTTAAAAGTCAAACATATTTTCTACTAGTGCTCGATCCAGCTGTTTTGTTATTCTAAATTATTAACAATCTAGTTTGCTTTCGACATCATATCATAAAGATGTGAGAATAATTAAATTCTTAATATTAAAATTTATATTCCACCCGCTACAAAATTGGATCAGGAACCACATTTTGATAAATATTGTTGTAAACAGTACTTTTTTATACTAAAGACTAACTAAAGTTTATGCAAAGTATTTAAAACCTGAATACATACATATATTAAGATTATACTAGTTTTTATATAAAAACTTTGAATTTTAAAAATTTGGTTATTTTTCACAATTTGATCGAAATAGTTATGAAAACATTGGAAAAGGGGGGAGGGATAAAAATAAATTTCTCTTTATAAACGAATATATTTCATACTGCGAAAAGTGAAAAGTAATACAATTCTAACCTTGACATCTATCAAGAGCCAGAACTATTTAAATACTTAATGTTAAAGCTTATCTGGTATTATTTCAAACTATTGGACTAAAACAATTTTGGAAAACTAAACTAGTATAAAATAATAAACTGAAGGTAAAGTATATAAAGACTTAAAAGTATGTAAAGACCAGTTAAATTTAGAATCTTCAGAGGTTCAAAATTAGGCTTTTAGATAGAACTTTTAAAAATGTATTCATAAGAGGTAATTATGGCAAATAATAGCTTTGTTCCAGCACTTGTCAGACTTGCAAGTTTTAGTCAGAATTTATAGGAAAGCGTTCTTGTATAAGAAATTTATACGCTTTATTGTTTTTCTAATAATTTCTAACAGAGCTATTACGTAGAAAAAAAATATTAATTTTGATTGATAAATAATAGCATATAAATTAAGACTATTTCTCTTTTATTTTCAGAAATTCCGGAAAAACAAAAAATATTAACATTTGTATTGAAAACAGCAAATAAACTCATAAGTTTACGATTTACATAAGATTTACTACAGTAAGTTGCTCGCAGTTGAAATTAGCTAACAACAAATTCGACCTCATATATTTGAATAATATTCACTCTCCCTATTTGTATTTCACTTTATACTTTAAATACACTTCTGTTTTTGCCACTTTTTGTTTTTTTTTTTTTTTTTTTTTTTTTTTTTGAATAACGAAAACGTGACTTTTATGCTTTATTTGAGACATACTTAGGAATAAATATACCTACATGCTTTATACTCGCATATAATTTTCATTTTCCAAAAATTCATAACTTTTTTCACTCTTCTTTTTATTCGTTGTAATAGAAATAAATCTGGCAAATGATAAATTTTGCACATTAACTTTGTAAAATAAAACAAGAAACTTGAAATTATATAATTAAAATGGACTATAAGAAAAAAATTATGAAAAATTGGTACAATACAAATGTAATACCAAGAATTCCCCATAAGGAAAATCATACGAAAATGATTCGAATTCGTATGGCTTAGAAGAAAAATTTTATTGCCGCAATAATCATATTCGTATTGCGTAAGTTTCCTCCCTCAGGAGAGATTGTACGTTACAGGCGATACATCTAAGCAGTAAGAAATCAATACGCCTGGAGGAAAAATAGGCAATATTGCTAGATAATCATCTAGGTGAAAAAAAAGAAGATATCACCAGATAATCTTCTGGAGCATGTAATAAATATATAGAAAATTTATCACTAAATAAATCTTGAAGTAATATAATAAAGAAAACTTTCTCATATTTTAAAGCATGCATCACATAAATCTTAACATCATAAAGCACGAAATCTAAAACTCTCACATAAAATATCTATTTTCTTAGTAATAGCAAAATTTTAATTTTATATACTTTTTGTTGTTATATTGTATTGTGTATTGTACATTTCTTGCAGGAAGATATCTTCCAAATGTTTATAGGATGCTAACAAAATCAAAATAATAAAAATAATAACTAAATACCACCATAAGAAAATTATTTAAATTAAAGTTGGCAACTGCCAATCATAACTGTCATGCTGTAAATTGACCTTAAATTATGATTCTTGAAAATTTTATTTTTTTAGTATTCACTCTTCTCAAATTTTGTTGTTTATTTTATTTTAAATTATATAGAGATTTTAGCGAAAATCACAAACCAATGCCTCTAAAATTGACAACTGACATTTGAAATGCAAAAATATATATATATATATATATATATATATATATATATATATATATATATATATATATAGAATTTCTCTTTAAAATATATTAAATATAAATTTGTTTATTTCCATTTGAAATAAAGATTTTTACATTTTTAAAAACCGGCCGGTTTTTGTATTGCATTTTATGGATTTTTTTATGTTTTGTTAGTTCTTATACACACAAATTTGATATACATAAATACATATACATTTCAATATACATATATCTGGTAAATAAAAATATATAAACATGTAAATTAAAACATTAAAATGTATACTATTTTTACATTCATATGTATGTACATTTTAACAGTATATATTATGTACCTACATACAAAAATACGTTCATGCAATCAAAAATTTACACATACATAGATGTTGTGCAATAAAAATACAAACAGTAGAGTTTAGTTAAAACGAATATTTGTCAGAAATTTTAATAGATATGATCATGATGGCAATTCTGCTCTATATAGCTATATACTTAAAAATTTTCTTATTGCATTTCTATCCCTTGGTTTTAATTAAGAATTATAATAGATAATTTCGTTTATAGCTGCCTAAATGTATGCTAATTTTTAATATAAAACTATTATAAAACTTATTCTTTAATTTTTTCTATTAAAAGTTTACCTGAAGGCACTTTTAATAAAATTTAATTACACCCCCTCTATGTAGGCATTAATTACAAGTTTATCAAATAAATCGTCAAATAATTTCAAAATAATCGAGGTCAAAGATTCATTTCTCTGAATTCATAGTATAATGATCCATTATACCACAAATTTTCGTTATGATGGTACAATTTCTCTCCGAGACTATAATATGAATAAAATATTTGTTATATAATTTTTCAATTAAAAAAATTAAAATATTTTATATGAAAAATTATTGAAAACAACTAGAAGTCCAACTCTTTTCATTAGCTTAACCAAAAAAAAAAAAAAAAAAAAAATACTATCTTCACACTCATAATTAATTCTGAAGAAAATTCTACTAACACATAGAAAGAGTTCGGTTTTTTTTTTTTGACAGCTGAGTTAAGTTTTTTTTTTTTTTTTAGAGCAAGTTGGACTTCTAGTTAGTTTCTATGTGAAAAACTGTTAATAAGAGAACATTTTTATTAATAAATTCAAAACTAATTCTACAATAACAATGGAATATTTAATGAGAAATTATACTTATTATATCGAACCATATCTCTTTTATGATTTTGTATGTACGTGTGTGTGCCGCACAAAGCCAAATTTATATAAACTTATTCAAGTTTTTTATAATAAAAACGAATTTTTAGTAAATATTTGAAGTTTTGGTGAAAATTACGATTTTTGATGACAAATCGAATTTTTAAGGAAATATCGAATTATTAAGGAAATATGGAATATTTAGTAAAAATTAAAATTTTTAGCAAATATTTAAATTTTTTTTGAAAATTGGGATTTTTTGTCTGAAAATTCAAATTTTTAGTAAAAAATAAAATTTTTGGTGAGTATTTGAACTTTTGGTGAAAATTAATAATTTTAATGAAAAATCGTATTGTTAGTGAAAAATCGAATTTTGGATAGAAATTAGAATTTTTGGTGAAAATCGAATTTTTAGTGAAAATTTGAGTTTTTGGTAAAAATTTAGATTTTTAATAAAAAGCAAAAAGTTTTTAATAAAAAGTAAAATAAGTAAGTAAAAAGTTTTGAACGTTATATATATATATATATATATATATATATATATATATATATATATATATATATATAATAATTAATAATTTTTATATAAAATTTTAAACAATATAATTTTTAACGGAATTCATTCACAGGGTTCATAATGTTAGAAGTTATTTGAAATTTCAATACAAATTTTCAGAATATTTTAAATATATAAAGTATTATTTCAAATAATATATAACATAATAACTCAAATAATTTACTTTGTGAATTGGGTAAATATGTATTTAAATATAAATATGAAAAAGTAAAATTTTCAAAAGTATATTTGATTAACTTTTCACTCTGCAACATATAAATAAAAATCTTATTATGTTGTAGGTATTCTAAGCTTTCATTTGGCACCCTTATTAGTATGATATAATCTTCGTATATATTTAATAATTATTTTTTATTTTTTATCTTTTTTTTAATTTGTATCTTTCAAAATTTTGAAGCTCATTTGAGAATGAAATCAAAATCCATAAACAAAACATTTTATACAATTTTTTTATAAATAACTTTAGAACAATATATATTTTTCTGTCACCAAAAAACATGATATTTTATTTCATTATTCCTTTTTAATTTTTGATACAAATAAAAGTTTCTATGAATCTATGGTTAGTTAATTTCAGGGAATATTAAATAGGTTTTAATAATATAAAGTATGTTTTAATTTAATTGTTATCTTCTGAAGCATTTCAAATAAATGCATTTCAATGAAATTAATTAAAATGCATGATCTAAAAAACACGAAAGGTTAAGCTGCGTAGGTTTTGATACTTAGAATATCAATTTTACTTAAATAGATCTAATTATATTCTTTAATATCATAAACTTACTGATGTAAAAATTTGGAAAATCGATATTTTTTACAAAAATAAAATAAGTGTTTTATTTTCATTTGATTTCAGTAAATAATAGCTTTTCTCCATTAATTTTGCACTTGTTGTAATAAGTAAGAAATTGTAAGAAAAACGCAAAAGTTGTCAAACGTGAAAAACTAACAAATATTCAAAACTTTAAATATCCTGTAAATTTTGAGATATTTTGAAAATAAATACATTTTGAAGATAGTTGGTACACTAAAGATCTCGTAGCTACCTAAATTTTAAATTAATTTTGAACTTAATTGAATAAAGAAAGCAAAAGATCGTAGTTTTTAAACTTTATTTTAATCTTTTACATTTACTGCAAATAAGAAATAATTTATTAATTTTTTAAATAAAATTTGCTAAAGATTTCAAGTTTTAAATACTATTTCATTTACAATAAAATGAGACGCCAATTTTTAAAATCGTTTAAATACTCAAACAATTATTTAGAAACTTCAAAACTTTATCAAATTATTTTTAATATATTTCTAAGCAAATTACTTTATGCTTTATTTGAAACATACTTGGGGTAAAAATAAAAATGTTTATGTAAAGCATTCCATATAAAATCAAGTAAGTTGTAAAATTTTATTAAGAAAAAGAAGTAAAATAGATCTTGTTATGCTTACAAAAAAAGTGTTTAAAAAATACTGTATAGCCTTATGTGGAAAAATTTATAATAAATTGTATTAGAACTTGAAAAATTTAATTTTTTTAAATGTTGTTTAAAACTTTTCTTTCAATATTTGACCAAAACATATACAGATGTATATGGATAACAAGCTTGATTCTTTTACTTTCCCAAAAAATCTCAAAAAGAATAAATTAACAAAACAATAACTTTTTTTTTTTTTTTTTTTTTGGCCACAATTGAAAATTCTCAATGGTTTTTACTTACAATATTATGCATATTTTCAATTAAAATTTTTTTTTCTTAAGATTTTACTTGAAAATTTACCATTTTTAGGCATTTATTGTTGATAATTTATATATAAATATTTTTGTTTAGCATCCAAAATAAAACAGTCTCAAAATGTGCGTAATTTTCATTATGAATATCATATTTTGTATGAAAAAATTTGGGGAAAACTTTTTCTGTATTGTTGCTTAAGCTCTTTTTGTAAAAAGTTTTGGATAGATTTTGATTTATAACAATTTACTTTAATTAACTGATAAAACTAGTACTAAGACCAATTATTTTTTTTTCTTAACACATCCCCCCCCCCCAATATCCGCGCCTGTTTGAAATAGTACTATAATATTATGGTCACTGCGTAATCATAATGAGGTTATCACAATCATATTATGATAGCATAGATTCAACACAAATTATATTAATCATAATATAATTGCTGCAAACATAATATTGTCGTATTGCAATTATTTATATGCTTACATTAATTAATGTTGAAATGCTTGACTGGTTCATTATTAGCAGATCTAAATTTGGTACTACGAATACACCATCCTTAATTTTGGTTTCGCTGAGAAAAGGAACGTTATTTTATTCAAAGAAAATTACTCCACTATACTAAAAACGAAATAAAAATGTATTAATAAAAACCCTTCAGGGCTAATAACAAAAAATACATCTCTGATTAAATTTAGTAAGAGCCAACATAATCCTTCCCAATTTAAAATAATATCATCACCATAGATTTATATTCACTAATGGATCTAAATTTGAAAATATAGTTGGGATATAGTGAAACCACCAACCACAATATCATTAAAACATCAACTTTGCATTCATTTGGTGCAATTTTATCTGCAAAATCAATTACCATTTATCAAGCCATTCATTCGTACTTTTAAATCTTTTTAAAATATAAAATAATTTTATTAGATTTCCTACTTTTATTTATTTTGGTTTATTTTCAAGAAATATTTTTTAAGACGATAACAGAATTTATTCATACTTAGAAAAAATTTAAGGTATTGAACAAAGAGTATACATGCAAAAACGAAACTCTCGATCGAGAATTGAAAAAATTGTTGTTTTGTTGAAAAAAGTTTGTTTTTATTCTTTTAGCAACAAAATGTATTTTGTTGTTGCATGAGTTAGGTTTTTGATCCCCGACTTAAGTTTTTGACAATTAGTTTAGTCTCTTGTTACTCTTTGGGATGGAATAAGAATACTTAAGTTTTCAATCATAAAACAAGAACTTAAGTACCATTTTGTCACTAAGTGAGTAGTATAATACCGGGCCTATTACTTTATGTACTCGCCTAGAAATATCTTTATTAAATCTAATTCTTAGTTCTTTTTACTGCTCAAGTATTTCTTTATTTCTTATTCTACCTTTCTCTGTACAAATATTATGAATTCTAAGCCAGTGGTATCAGATCACCAGTTTTCGCAACTCGATGTTCTTTGAGATTTTATGACTCTTATGGTGAATTTAACAACAATGGTGGACGTAACAAAAGTAAATAACATATTTTTCCAAAAGGTTCTATTAGGACCCTAATTCATAGAAAGAAAGCGATTATTTTATAACGAAAAAATAATAATAACAGAATAAAGGTAATCATTTCCAAGTTAAGTTTAAATTTTTATTTCTTATAGAACTCTTCATTAAATGATCGTTATAAAAATTCCGAAAAAATACCTTAGAAATTAAAAAGTCTCAAAAAAATTTTCTTATTTTATCCCTCTTACTTTCAACAATGATATATCTATATATAACTTGTACCAAATAGTAACAACCAAACATTTTTCTTTTACATGGTAATAAGTAATAGTATGTTACTACATAATATGATGAGATATGAGTAAAAGGTTATGAACACATATAAATGCATATGAACATACATAAATAAGAAAAATGGAAAATCATGTGTGAAAAATTGTCTACTCTAAATATTTAGTGTTTCTGTTCATGCAACATCATAATAATCATCATTGAAGTCATCATCACTATCCTTGTAGTGGTGATGAAGTTTTATGCAACATAAAAAAAACTTGTATATGCATACATAGACATATTTATAAATACATACATCCATTTTTCATATACCAAAAAATATGCATGTTTGTAAATATATACGACTATACTACATCTATCTTTTATCGATCGATTAATGGAAATTGACAATATATTTGTATTTTTTGCGGTTTCGTATCGAGAGAAAATGCAATTTTCTAAAGGATGTACATGTGAGAGTGTCAATGTGTACACATCTTCACTGTGTGTGTGAAAATAAGTGTCTGTGTGTTTTGGTATATAATAAAATGTTATAGTATTCTATGAAATAACCATTCAAACAATCTGTCATTGATTCAGTTCTGCAAAACTGACCGGCCATAGGCACTCGGCCAGTAAGCCAGCCAGTGCAACTCTTTTATGGAATAAAATATTGTGTATATGAATACATAAAATATTTTACTCTTATACTTGTATCTTTATATGTATGAAAGTTGTGTCCATGCATATTGATGTTACCAATGAACATGAGAATGATGATGATGGTCAACATCATGTTTATGCTAGAGTAAAATTTATATATTTTTTCCTTTTATTGTTTGTAATAGTAGTAGTATTATTGTGTACACACACATATGTTGTAGTGTATTGTATAGATTTTTTTGTTTTGTTCTTTTACTACAGATTTCTGTTGCTGCTTTTTGGGTATATAACAGTAACAACATCCGGTAAAATTATATATACAATATATATTAAGGGCTATGTATTAATGTATACATATACTACATAGTATATGAATGTATTTTTTAAGGTATATTGTGTTGTATTGCTTTATATACAATGAGTACAATATACCGGAAGTCCACTAACGCATGAATTCTCGACCATTCCTTTATGCAAAGGACTTTTTTTTGAATTGTATTTATGTTTTTATATTTTATATAAGGAAATCCTGTATATAATCGGTTCTTTGTATGTACTACAATTTACACAATTTCTTTTAAATTAAAAATCATATTTTCTAGACCGGTTCTCATAAGCAACAATTTCATGGAATCCTTTAGACATTACAGTTCGAGAACGATGCACAAAAATTTTTGTGTAATAATTAAACAGCAAATCATATTGTTTTGTTCAAATATAGACCAAAGATTTCAATTTTAAATTCGATTTCTAATTGAGATTGAAATCATAAAACATAGTGTTTTCTCAATTTTATATCAAACATTTTCAAATCATTCTTAAATCTAAAAGTAAATTAATATTGTGAGAAAATATTTGGTACTTCACATATATTATTCTTAATTGATTCATAAATTTAAAAAAAATTGTAAACTTTTTTTATTGTTCTCACAGTTTTTTAATTAATACTGACTAAATCCTGTAAATCTTACTAGTTCTGTATTTTTTTTTTTTTTTTTTTTTACTTTTACAGTCTCATTTGTCCACCTCGGTTAAAAAATTTCCATTTATGATTTGATTGGAAAAAATTCTACACATTGATAGTCCTCGTAATTCTCTACAAAAAATATGAATACTTGTGTGGGATGTCTCTTTTACTTTAAGAGATATTTATACCGAAGAAAAATTTTAACCCATGTTTTTTTTTAACTTGGATTGCTCAGTTTGAGTCTCAAATTTTTTTCTGAAGAATCATATACCTATGTGATCATATAACTATGTGATTCCGATAAATAGTTATATCATTTTGAAGTAGAAAATTTAAAAAAAAATGTGATTTTTCTCAAAAAGATGGTAATATTTCTTCACTTTAAAATCCATTATATTCCTCTGGACCTTACATTTTTTTATGTTTCTAAAAGAATACTTAACGTAAATGCATGCAAAGCAAATACGAGGGCATTTGGAGTAACAGTCTCTCCGCTAGCCCTATCATAATTTCGTTAATTTTATTTATTTTTTTTTTTTAATTTATTTTTGGAGCTCAAAAATGTCAAAGTTCAAATTAAAATAAAAACACCTTCATTGCATAGTGATAATCTATTTATATTTTTGTTCATTTATATTTATATTTATATTTATATTTATATTTATATTTATATTTATATTTATATTTATATTTATATTTATATTTATATTTATATTTTTGCTTTAGATCCATTTTTTTATATTTTATTAAAATTTCATGGTGGTAGCTTTAACTATATAGATTTTATTTAAGTTCAAATATTACATTTTTTATACAAAATAACACTACACATAAAAATTTTACGTTTTTTGATAAATTTAATGAAAGAATTTAGTTCTAATACTTCATAAATAGTAAATATTTTTCAAGTTATAACCTTTCCAAATATATATATGATATCAAATACTTGCGTAAATAGTTTAAAAAACTAAACTGAAAAACTAACTGAAACTTTCACTGAAAAAATTACTTTAAAATCACGATTGTATTGTTTATTTCATACTAATTTTTTCTTGAATTTTTAGCTGTTTTTGAATTAAAGTAGCACAATCTATTATACAAATGGAACACAAACTTCAGAATAGAAAGAAAATACACAAAATGTATGCAATTTTTACTTATATTGCCAAAAAGTATAAGTAAAAGAGTGTATACCCATCATTTAAATAATATAATAAGATAATATTTTGATGTGATTTTGGTAATAATTTCAGCAAATTTATTGAAACGAAGAAGTAATAATATGTAGTCGGTCAAATTTTTAAAATTTTGCAGAAGGCATATAATGGGACCTTTTCTTTTACAAAATTTCGCATATATTTAAAGAAGATATAATCAATTCGATACAGGACAGGGTTTTATTCATACATGTAAGACAATATTAAATTAAACAAGTGAAAGTGTTATATTCGCAAAATCTATATTTCATAAATATATAAATATAGTGGAATTATCTCTTATCAAAATTTTTGCTTTAATTTGGAAATACACTTAATATTTGTAAACTCATGTTAACCATGACATAGGAAATTTGTAACAGAAAGAGTCGCCGAAAATTTCTTAGAAGATCGCCAGGACCATCTGTTTTGAAGAGTTAAATAAAGAAGAGATATACAAAATTGCAAATTTCTTTTCAGTTTTTTTTTCCAAAAAATGATACCTTAGAATTAGATATTAACTTGAATTAGCTATTTCTTAATTTTCAGAACTTTTAACAATTTTTAAGTTTAGGGCTCTAAGAAACAATTCCACCAAACAAAATATGCTAACAGTTTCAAGGAAACATTTGTATTTAAAAATATATTTGACAGTTCCTTAATCTGAAATTTTAAAATTTAAATTTGTTGTTTGAAGATAAATTATAAAACAATTTTCCAAGGATCGAACTCAGGATCTAAGGTCTTTCAGTAACAAAGCCAAGCGGTATACTACATCGATATGTTGAAATTTTCTTTGTTTATTGCTTATACGCAACTGAAATCTAAAGAATACTCTTTTATAAAAAACACATCAAAACGTGTCTAGAAATTCTTGTCAAATTAATTTTTTTAGTAACGAAAATTTTTATATTTTTTTAAAAAAAAAAAACAGAAATTTATAAGGAGTGCCGGATATACGAACTCAGGCTTAACGGTTTGTAATCTAGAACACTTCCTCTAGACTATTTAATCTCACAACTTGCCAATAGAGAAATATTTATACATTATCATATGTGAAATAGAAAGTATTATTAAATTTAGACAAAGAAAATTGAAAAATTATTGAGGCTACTTTAGAAACTCATTTGTAATTCCTTCATTCCTAAGCGGATTTCGGTGAATTTCAATACAAAGAATTTCGAGACTATGTGCCACATATTTGCTGAAAAGGAAATGTATTTATTGGACTATCCATTGCATACGAACAGACGGACAGACAGGCAAACATATATTCTCAAAAGTTCTTTGTAAATATTTCAATCATAAATATTTTTCAATTTGATGCTCTGGATATATATTTAAAGACTTTCTTATAAAATGACAAACTTGTATGTAAAGGTTATAAAAAGGGTATAGTGGAAAATTTATGGGTCGATTTAACTGATTTAAAAAACCGAAATTCGAAAAAAATATTTATTATAGATCTATGTAAGAAGGAATTTCATAGTTTCAATAGTAACTCGGTTAATACTAGACTAACTTAGTTCACTTTTCAACACAAAAATTCTGAAAAAAATAAGAATTTGTGGTTCTTTTACCAATTTTTAGCTTACATAGGAGCTTTAAAAAGTTTAAAAAATCATATATGCATTATTTTATTGTTATTTTTGTTTTTCAATGCCCATGAAAACAACAACTGTAGGAAAGCGGGTATCAAATAAATAAAAGAAATATTTTCAATAACTCGGTTGTTTATGAACCGATTGATTCAAAAAACTGAAGCTGAAGGAAAATATTTGTGACTGATCTATATAAGAAACATAGTTTATAAATAGGACTTGAACGTCAGCCAAAAATGCGTTTTGGCCGATATCTCTGTTACTTTGCTCATTTCTTCAGGACAAAAATTTTGAAAAAATTTTCCGAATTTGTTTTGCAAAAATCGAAAACCGAATTAAAAAAAAACAGTTTTTAAAAATAAATGCCATTTGTAACCGGGGTTTTCTGAGTTGAAATAGAAAAGTTCTGGAAAACGCCATTTACAATATTTTTAAGTCCAAAACCCTTAAAATAAACCAATTTTTCAGAAATATCTCCGCGATTTATGAACCGATCTTGCTAAATTAAAAAATTCTCGAAAGAATTTACGATCGTTTGAAAAAGCCTTAAAAAATCAATATTTTTCAATCAAGCATAGAAAGGGGTTTGAATTATCATGCAGAAACAAAAATGTATTTTTCAGTAATGATGGTTAAAATTAAATTTAATGGGTCGATTATGTATGACAACCGAACTTACCGATGGCAACTGGCAACTGAAAGCTCTCAAATCAGTTGCCATAAAGGGAACTACAAATTTCTGTTTGCCGTAAATTTTTTAAAACAAAAAAATGAAAACCAACTGTTTTTGTTGCTTTGTATTGTTTATTTCTTTATTTGCATTTATTTCAGATGCTAAGCTTTCAAAAGAGTATTTTCGATAACGTTTTGGTAACTGAAATAAAGTTGTCGTTCATAATATAAATTTAATTGTAAGTTATTTTGGTAGTAGGCAACATAACTAGAGTTCGGTTGCCATACGTAATCGATTCATAAAATAGCACTTTTTTTAAATTTCTCAAAAATTTTAAATTTTTTCCTACACTCCTTTCACAAGTGGTCTAAAACACATTAATGATCTGGGAAATTCGTAATAACTTTAACATTTTTTAACCGATTTTCTCCTTTTATATCTTGTTTAATAAATAATTATGTAGATTACTTTTAAATTTTGTTACAAATCAAAGTATTTAATATCTGCATTTTTATAAAAACTGTAGAAATGCCATATTTTCACCATATTAACGCACTCTGCAGTTATCGCTGAGCTTCATAAACGCCATTTCAACCGAAAAACGGACGGAGGTGGTACTATCGACATAATTTCTTACAACAATCCAGAAAATATAAACTTTTTTCCTCTCCGACGAAAAGTGTAGAATTTACCATTAAAGTAATAATACTCGTATTTCACTGAATTTGAAGACTGAATTTGTCCTCTTTTGTAATGGCGTGCAAAAGCAGGTGCCTTTGATGGTGGTGGGTCATATTTATAAGAGGGTCTTCATCTCTATATCGAGAAAATCGTCGTCCTCATCGTTATCCTGTGCGCGGGTCTCAACAATAAGATCAATTGGAGTAAAGAAAATGTTTAAGCAACATTTTAAACACTAAATAACTCTAACAGTATTAGACTAGAACTGAATAAATACGAATAAAAAATATTTCTATAACTACTACATCCATATCGCAAATTTGCTGAAACAATGTTATAACTTAAAACAAAAATTTCGAGTTAACATTACTAATGCATAATAAATAACATGTTTTATTAACTTACAAACTCTCCACACTTTTCTTATTTTTCTTATATTTAGCTATCTTTCTTTCCAATCGTTTACTTTATTTTATTAGGATTTTTCTCTTCTTTCACCTATCAGCTTTCTCTGTTATTTATAAAGGGATCACAATGGACCGAATGGTCTCTGGGTGTAGGCGTGAAGACGCCGCCCTTTTTAACCTAACCTAAACCTATCTGGCAAACTCTTGTCTACGAGATAAAAGCATTTTATCTCAATTACATAATCCATGTATTACATGCAAAAACGTATTATTTTAGTTGTGCGTCGGCTATTATGAAGTAAGCATATTTATCTTATCCAGAAAAGTGATTAAATTTTACCAAAATATTATTTTCATTCAACATTTTTCTAAAAATATATATCAACTTATGCGTTTCCTTAAAACTAGATTTTTTGAGTTATATATATATATATATATATATATATATATTAGGAAACAGTGTAATTTTCGAGTAGACGTACATTTTGTTTTTCAAGTACATAAGTAGTAGACTTGCACAAAAAAAATACAACACTGACTGCAACAAATGCCACTGACCGATAAATCGCTACAGAAAATAACAACAATAAAAAACGCTACATTTCTCGGTATAATGAAATTATTCATATGAGAATTGTATTGTGTCTGTTGAACTTCTATACACAACTAACAAAAACATATACATAGACATGCATATACCTATACATATGTATTTATATTTTATAATCCTAGCTATAGGCATTAATTTAAGCATTAAGCCTAAAATATTGGTATGCATTGTGTATTGTAGCCATAAAATATGCAAGACTCTGACAGATGTTTCCGGTATATGCAATATTTTTTGTTTGTAAACACATACTTATGTACATCTGTATGTATGTATTTGTGTGTGTATGTATGTATGTGTGATAGAATTTTTGGGTGTCAGAATTGATGCTAGACTGTGTATGAATAAAAAACTACGCATATTACACCATCACTCACACACTCATTTAATTTTCCGCATATAAATAGTAAATACTATAGTAGTAGTATTGTACGAAAACTTTTATATAAGTCTATGAATTTTGGTAAAATTTTCTATATACATAATATGTACAGATGAACAGATATATAATATATCTAATAGAGGTATAATATATACAGTATGACTTTATGCATTTATATACATACCTTATGTACTCTCGCAATTTTACTATGAGTGTTGTAGTACAACTACTATTTTTACTATTACTTACATATATATTTGTATGCGTATGTACTTATGTGTGTAAGTGTTTTTGTTTATAAATACATAGTTAAACTTGATATTTGCCTGTACATCAGGACCATTTACACGTTTCACTTATAGTAAAATAATTGTAATCATATGGCACATGTGCATCATAAAATCTTCTCTGTTGTCATTTTGTGTGATGTTTGAAAATAAGTTTTTTTGGAATCATATGATCCTATTATGTTTTATTTTAAGGGATGAACATATTTTTAAGGAAATTTAAAGTCTGTTGACAAGAAAAAATTTAAAATGTTCTCATTAAACATACGAGGTTAAGAAAATTTTAAATAGAATTTGAAGACGCATCCGATACATCAGAATTGCTAGGTTACTGTATTGATGGGTACCTAACTTTGTTATTATATTCTGGATTTTTTATTTTTAGCCCTATGGTACAATCCCAAACGTTAGTTAATACCTTTATTTAATTTAATTATTTAATTAGTTATACCATTAAAAGCAAACTGGTAAATACACGCAGAAAAAACATGTTTGAGTATGTTCACGAAGCGCATCCGTTTGTCTGTCCATCCATGTTAAAATTTTAATGAAGCTGCAAGTCGCAATTTTTAAGATAATTGGATAAAATTAGGCTTTATATAATGCAGAAACGAACTCTCTTCAAATTAGTTAACAATGGTTAATTATTATTGTAACCTAGCCCTTTTGCTTTTTTTTAAATATTACGTTAAAAAACCCATTTAATTTTACAAAATGATGTTTATGAACGTAAAAAAACGCTCCTCAATAATCCATAGCTTCCATATAAAGCCCACTTCCGAAAATCATTAGAAAGTCCACAAATTAGTATTGGTAGACACTATATGTTTTGTACACGTAACATTCTAAAAAGTATAAATTATAATTTAATCTTTACAATAAGACTTGATCCACAATAAAGTACAGGTTTCATATAAGAAACCCTCCAATAATTGGTCAAGCCCGACTATAACGTTCTTACAGCCCTAAAGAATGTTATCAATGATGGCACTGTGTTGATCCACAATTGAACACAGGTTCCATATAAGATCTCCTCCGAAAATCGTCTAAGCCCGACTATAACTTTCTTACAATCCTAAGTAATGTTTTCAGTCCTCTCAAGTTTGGAGCTACAATATTAAAAGTTTAGGTAACCTGGCACAGGTAACAGAAATAATATCAACGGCTTAAGCCTTTGCATGATATTTCAGAGTAGAAATGTTGCATATTTTTATATAATATACAAAAAAAAAAAACTAAAAAGAAAACATAAAAACTACAGCCAATATTAAAGAATTAAAAATGGCGCGATCATTGGCATAATCATAAAGATTGGCGTAAAATAGTGATAATGAGAAATATTTGTAAGTTGTCATATATTATCTCTTATTCCTCTTCTTAACTTACTTGCTGAACTAGTTTTCTTCCAAATCCTAATGGAGCCAGATTTTATATAATAAAACTTTTGCCTGACACGGCAATTTTTTTCACTAGTTTAAAGAAAACTTTATCTTTAAATGAATAAAAAGTCAATAAAAATAATAAATACTGCAAAGAAAAGTTAGTGCAAAACACGTAAAAATAATATGGGGGTACCTGGCTACCCTGGGTATTGACTTCCGTAGGTATCAGCTTTGAAGTCATTTTATATATAAACCAAGTAAACAAAATTGGGGTTTATTCAGTTTTTAAGCTTTAAAAATACCTTAATCGCAACGATCTGAAGTTTCGTGACTATGTTTTCATTTCTAAAGATATACAAGCATTTTAAAGTACCCGAGTATATACTGTAGGGTAGAATTGTTTTGGAAAGTAGAAGAATTAGGCTTTTAAAAGGTACATAAGTACTTTTATGCAATAAACAAAAAAAAAACAGTTTTTGATTTTAACCATCTTATCATAAAATTTTCTATAAAAAATTTTAAAGACATTTTTATTCTTCATTAGGGTGTCCCGAGGAAATTTTTTTGTGATTTCGATGTAGGAAGGACCCTTAACCGATGCGTATTGATGAGCTGAATATGGAGAAATACTTAAAGAATTCTTCAAATTAATCTTCAATTTCCTACCAGCAATTAAAAATCTCAAATCTGATATCTTTTGGGCAAAAAAGTGGAGTTTTTTGCGAAATAGGTCACAAAAGATTCGTAATTTTCAGCTTGTTAAGAAAAAATTATACTAAAATGACGGTTAATGCACTAACATTTTTACGAAATATTTTTTTTACAAGCTTTTTTGATATCTATTTCGAGACAACTATTTTTTTTTTTTTTGTTTTTTGAAACAAAATCCTCTAGACCCGTGACTTTTAATTGCTGTTAGGGAATTAAAAATCAATTTTGAAAATTGTTGAAATAATTTTTACGTTTTCAGCGCCTTAATACTCATCGTTACTAATGCATTGAACGAGGCACTTTATTGTTCATATAACAAGATTTATTTTCTTTAAATTATACAAAAAAAAAAATGTAAAACTTATTTAATGTTATATCTACCAAAGTTCCGCGTAAGATGATTTGAAAAACAAATCCACTTGCTTTCTAAGTGTATTTTTCATAGCCAACATGTACAACAACAACAATAAATACTGTTTGTACTGTTCGTTGAATATATGCGTTCAAGGCATTTGTCGCAAACAAGTGGTGTAAGTGGTGGGGAAAAAGAAAAGCAAGCTCAAGACATTGAGAAAGTATTTAAGATGTGCAAGTATTTTTAATGCTTTGCTTGTTTATTTTATAATACGTAAAAACCTTCACAATGTTTGCAAAAGAGTTGTTTATAAGTGTTCTTCCATACATACATACATATTTTGTTGCTGGTTTTTCTTTTTTGAATAAAAGTAAAAGGGTTAATTCATATAGTAATTAAAAAATTACTTTTTATTAAGAATTAAAAAAGTAATTGAAATATGTATATATATATAAAAATTCATGTATCATAATAATTCCCAAAAACTAATTTGAAAGACTTTTAAATATTTATATTTAATAAAATCTGTATACTAATTACAATTATCGCATATTTTTTCAATGTTACTGTTATTTTCTCATATTTCTTCAATATGTATATAATTTATAACTTTATATTTTAATTATAAATCACAATAATTTTATAAATAATTATTTTAAACGACTATTTTGCTTACGAAAATACTACCATTTACACATTTGTGAAACCACACATACGCATACATATGTTGTTCATACAAAAGCATGCAAAGAAAACAGTCAATACACACAGTATTTATTTCTCCGCTCACGCGCTGATTTAAAGTACTTGAAAACTAACAAGGGGCTTGCAATGTCTTAAACGCATAGTTTGCAGGGCTTCTATCTATACTAACTTGCTTAAACATTCCGTATATATTTTTTTTTTTCTCCAGAAAGTACAAATAAAATAACAATAAATTAAAATAATTTATCTTAAAATCTTTGAAGAATATTTTATATAATTACCCTATTATAGTATGGCGTAATCTACAGGGTGCAATAGTTAACCACCTACTGTGAGCGATTGAAAAAAATAGTAATCAAAATGTATCTGCTGATGCAATTGAAAATATGATCTCCTTTAGAAATATATTTGGAGGCTAGTAACTTTTACAAATAAAAACCGATTTCAATTATTTTTAATTTATTTGTAAAAGCTGCTATGTTATGCCTTTTAATTTTAAAGATATTTGCGTTTGAACTTAAAATTAGTTATTTTTGATTTTGACTTTATTTTGTTTTTCACAATTAGTTCCGTAGTAAGATTTCAAATATTTTTTCTGAAATACCCTGTGACTCCAAATAAGTATATTCTAAAACAATACGTTAGAAGTTGAACTGAAATACAACTGAACAAGAGTTGAACTGGAAATGAAGTAGAACTAATTTAGAACTGAACTAGATTTGAACTAGGACTAAACTATAACTAAACTATAACTGAACTAGAAAAGAACTATAACTAAATTAAAATTGAATTAAAACTGAATTGAATTTTAATAAATAACTAAATATTCACTATATTCGAAACAGAAAGGTAAAATATACTTTTGCGACATTTTTGTAACGATAATTTTTTTTTTTCCAAATAGTAATAAGCCATATTTTTATTTTATTACTTACAAAATTAAATTTTATTCAAATCGATTATAAAAAATCTTTTTTAATTTTTTTCACTTAATTTCGAAAAAATAATCAAAATCTTAGCATAAAAGCTGACAAATACAAAGAAAAGAAATGCTTTTCTTCCCCAAACATATTTGTTAACAAAACGCCTTTTTATCAAAAAAAATAATAATAATAAAAGAAAGAGAAAACATGTTGAAGTAAAAAATATAATACGCTTACTTTCTGCGCATTTAATTTCTTATAAAATACCCTCCAAATAAAAAATAAAGATTTAAATATAGATTCGTATTATTCTTTTATTTTATTATTTATTTTTAACTAAAATGTAAACGTAATTATTTCAATCTGTAGGATAGTATACCCTGATAATAATACAAAACAAAAGTTCAATTGACTTTAATTCAAAGAAGGTTTAACCAAACATCTCTGCCTTAAATTTACTTAAGAGAATGGTGGTGGAACACGTAAGAATAGACTAATTAAAATCATATAAAAATAAGCAGCACGTGCTTTAACTGGAAGAAAAGGAATCCCTGGCTTATTTATAAAAGTGAAGTTAAAGGAATATTTGTATTTATAAACCAAATAAAGAAGAGAGAAATAAAAAAAAACAAAATTTATAAAAAAAATATTTCAACATAAGCAAAATTATAAGCAAAAAAGAAGGTATATACTCGTATAAAAGTGAAGCAAAAAGAATCGGGACGAATTCAAAATAAAAACGACTTGAATAAATAAAGCAAAAGTCATCATCATGATGGAAATAAAAGGAAGCAGAAGAAAACAATGGTATAATAAACAAATAAAGACAAGAAAAAATAATTATATTAAAATGCAAATATTACAATTCTCATGATTAAATACGAATATATCCAGACACATTTTTTTGTATATGAAGAAATTTACATAAAAAGGAAAATTAAATATGTTCATGGAATATTTTTAATAAAAGGGAATTTAAATTGAATTTTTTAAAAATTTATTAAATGGTACTCATGGTTTTAAACCTACAAATTTTCAAAAGTATTTGCTATATTATTACACATTTAAAAAAATTCCTTTAATAAAGAAGACGTTGAAAATTTTTGATTTAACAAATGTACCGAAAGAAAGACCGGCTCAATTTGTTCGTATAGTCTAAATATAAAAATCGTGTAGTCTAATGATCTAATATGGGCTGTAGATCTTCTAGAGTTCATTACATACCAATTTTGAAAAAATTACGAAACACTCTTAGTTTTGAAATATTATGGAAAAGTAATTTTCAATGCAGTTGCTGCACTAAAAATCGCGTTTTTTCCTCTTTTTTAAGTCAACTTCAGATTCTTGAATTGCTTTAGAAAGCAAAATAATGCATTTTACTGATTATATTAAAATATTTTTTACGTATTAGAAATAAGTGATGACTAGGGCGTGGATATACATCAACGATAGGCCCAAAGAGATGATGCAAAATTTTAATGTGTTAGTGTAATTAGTTCCTTTACGCTCTTTGTTATATCTAGAATACAAAAAAATAAAATTTTTTACGCTCTTTTTTTTTTGCTCTTGCTAAACCATGCGACATGGACTTGCCTTGTTCAAAATTGGGACAAAACTAAATGATGTTTTGTTTTTTATTCGCTCACAGTTGTTAGGCTTCGTAAAACTCAGTGTTGTGTATATGAAAATGCCGAAAACACTCGACTTCGAAATGCTATGGGCACCGGTGTTTGATTTACATGCATTTTTACATAAATTTACACTTATGTAAATTTTGCATTTACATAAGTGTATATTATTAAAACTTTTTTTGTGTACTTATTATACATTTTTTATAACATACGATATTTTATCTGTTTGAAAAAAGTGTTTATAGTCATTTGCTTTTTAAAGTGTATAAATTTTGTGGATTTTGTGTATTTTTTATTTTTTGAAGCTAAAGAGTTATTCCATTTTAAATTTAAAAATTTTGATCTCCCTGAAATTTTCTCTGTAGCAAGAATATCGACAAAGCTTCCTACAAAAAAAAAAAATATATATATATATAAAAAAAAATTAAAGATACACGTCACTAAAAAAAAATGCTTACAAAAAAATATGTTAATAAAAATATTTTCATGGCATCTAAAAATACAAGCTTTGACAAATCCACCCCAAAAAAATTATTTTGATAACTTTTATATAACAAAAGTAATAGCCATTTAAATAAATATGTTAATCACTTTCGCAGCTATTAAGTTGCCACAGTTCTCAATATAAAAATAAGAAAAATTAATTCTACATGCCTCTGTATCCTCCTCTACACATGCACCAAATTTTATATAAATCAATAGCCAAGGGTCAAAATTTTTTAAAATTTACAACGGAATTACTCTAAACATTTATTATACATTTTTACTTGTTTAGAATAAAACGAGATATCAATCTTTAAAATCGTTTAAAAACTGAAAAAGTCATTAAGTATTTTCTAAAGTTTATAAAAAAATTCTCCATATATTTTAAGATAAAGTATTTGTAAACTATACCACCATATATATATATATATATATATATATATATATATATATATATATATATATATATATATAACTTTTTTATCACGAAGTACCAAAATGACGGTTTATAGACCAAAATTTTTGCGCATTTTTTTAACATTTTTTTATGGATAAACTATTGCAAAATCGCATTGTAGTAAGTACGGTCCGTAATAAATTTTTGAAAGATTTGTACACCAAAATGCACTAAAAAGTCCCTAGCAAAATAAAATCACTTGGGGAAAAATTAAAAAATTATTTTTTCCATAACAAGCTAAAAACTAAGAATTTTTTTAGATCTATTTCTCGAAAAACTTAAAACGCTTTTACTAAAATGTGCCAGACTTGAGATTCTTAATCGCTGGTAGGGAACAGAAGATGAATTAAAAAAAATTTAAATATTTTTCTCTTATTCAGTTTATTGTTTCGCATTGTTTGCGGTGTCTTCCTACATTGAAATCTACAAAAATAGCTTCCTCGGGCCACTACATTTCACAATATAATAAACTAAAGTTAAGCTTTTAAGTTAAAATTTTTTAATAAAACTAATTATTTTTTAATTTTGTTTCATTAATAAAAATATATCGAGTTTTTATGTCCCGACTTCCTTCCATGCTACAAAATATGTTCAAAATGAAACTTAATTAGCTAATGCCCTTGAGATATATAAAAGTTATAACTTTATGTTACTATTTAAGCATAAAAATTTAACCAAACAACTTTTCATCAGCAATATAAAATTATAAACAAAAAGTTTTCTGCAACAACTATTTGTAACTAAACTTATTTTTAAAATATATTTTTCTTTAACTTAAACCCCAATAAATGCATATAAATTTCTTATAAAATATTATATGTGTGTTATTTTTAATCAACTTTTGTTAAAATAGTAAACAAAAATTTTTCTAAAAAATATTTGTATACTCCCAAAAAAAATAAAAAGAAGTGAACAACAACAATAATATAAATCTTAATTGTTGCAGACTCTTTTTAGTTTTTTTTTATTTTTTAGCTCTTTTTGTAATTTTTGCCTTAATAAAAGTTCCTTGCCCTATACCAATATAATGCAAGTAGAAAAAAAAAACATACACACAATCTGAAAGTTATATTAATGAAAAACAAAACTTAAATCATACACCCACAAACTATAATCATCTGCATAGAAATACACAAGGAGTAAAATGAGAAAAAATTAAAAAAATACACATACATAGAGAAAAGCTACAAACAAATTCAATACTCCTTCCACTCTCAGTAGTTTGAATATTCTGTATAATTTATGCAGGAGAAAACTAAAATGAATATGTATGTACATAGAGAAAACAGGTTTGGAAAAGTGTTTGATTTTGCTAGAATTTTGATCCAACATTTTTTTACATGTCTGACTTTTAGATATAAAATGTGTTATATATCAAAGTAAAATCCGAATTTATTTCAACTAAGATCACACTGTAAATTTATACAAAGATCGATCCAAAATTAATTTTAACTCTCATAATCAGGAAAATCTTTTTAAAGCTTATAAATTTCTTATAACAAATATATGAGATACGTTAAACTTACAATTAGATTTTGAAATATAAGAAGGATCACTGTAAAACTCCTCGTCTTTTCCTTTGACATCTCCGATTATTGTAAAAGTTTTCTTCATATGATATTACAGCAAAGCCCTAAATGTTTAAAATTCGTTTACTTCGATCATTTTCAAAATTTTGTTTGTACAATCTCCTATTTTGAACACTTGTGTATACTGGATATAAGGTGAGTTTGTCAGAAATGCTCGTCTGTCTGTCCATCTGTTTATTTTTATTAATAACACTCTGCTACAGTGAAAACGCACTCGAAAAATATCATAGCTTGCGATATATCCTTTCTTAAAGACATCAAAAATCCGTTTTAAAAATGTCCAATATAACCTTAAAATTTTGAGTTATGCTCAAAAAGCTGTATTTTAATAGATTTCTGCATAAATGCTTCCTTAATTCCGTTATTGCTTTGATATTTTTTTTAACTTTTTCGCGTATTAGAATCATCAGAATTTTCAGCCATTTTCGTATGTACTCGTATTTGTATGTTTCGGGTATAACTTACTAAATTCCATACATTTTTCATTTTTACTCCAAAAAGTATGCACCAAATAAAACATTTATTTTCATTTACATTAATGCTAAACAAAATTACGTTTAAAACTACCCGAGATACAGCTTGAAAAAAAATCAATAAATAAATAATTAAATAAATAAATGTCGGTGATTGACTAACCATGTGTCGCATTTAGTTAGGCCAAAAAAGTTTCGATTTTTTCTCAAAATGGGTCTCAAAAATTCGTAATTTTTAGCTTTTTACGGAAAAAAATATTTCTTAATTTTTTCACATAAGATTTTGGTTTTTTGGATGAAAAATTTTTTTGAAACTTCTTTAAAATAAAAGAAACAAAAATATGAAATTTTCACTGAACTGAAACTGAAGCTTTTTTTAATCAAATCCCTGGTAGTAAACTGAAGAAGAATTTTTAAGTTTACTTTTTAATATTATTTCTGTATTCAACTCATAAATATGTATCGTTTGGGTGGTCTTTCAACAAAAATGTTTAATGTCAAATACATATGTTTAATATTAAATAAACAAATTTAAAAAATATGTCTTCTAAATTATAAAAAAATTAAAAATTGTTGAATAAGCCAATAAGTAAGGGCTATATACACATTAAATATTTTAATATATTTGGAAAGCTACGTCCTTCTGCTTTCTAAATCAACTTGAATATCTAAAATTAACTTAAGATTTGCGAAGCTATGAGGTTTATTGTGCAGGAGCTACCATTTTGAAATTTTGAAATTTGTTATATGGTGTAAAATAAAAACTGAAATTTTTTAACAGAGTGTAATTAATAAATTTCGAAGTCAGTTAAATATTTTATATAATATTTATTTTTAACATCGAAAATAAAATAAAAATACCATACCTATTCAAAGGACATTCTTAATATCTCAAAAACCATTTAAATTATCCTCATAAGAAATTTGGGGATATTTGCATTCTGTAAATATTTTTGAATATAATAATTTTTGTATCATTATGAAACTCCATACTGATCTTATAAAATCTGTCCGTAAGTACACCTTACAATTCAACATTTGAAATTGATGCTCATCCATTCAGCGTTGCGCAGTGTTAAAATTTTTATCATGAGTCTGTAATTGTTACATTATTGTTTTCTTCGGAAATATCAATTAATTAATTAATTGGCGCATAATTCCCTTCGCATCCATTCTTCTTTACAGAAAAACTAAAGCAAATAAAATAAAAGGCAATAAAATTTAACAATAAAAAAACAAAAAAAAAAAAAAAGATTGCATTACCATTTAATTTTGACAACCAACCTTGAAAACAAATAACAAAAAATGATTAGTTATTAATCTATGTGATGTAAACAAAAATTTACAGTAGCTCTTCTGACGTTTTCCTACTTGTTATACCTTACACATAAAATGAAGGGTATACATAAGTTTGTCATTTTATACAAAAGTCTTAAAATATACATCCAGGACGTCAAAACGAAAAATATTTGTGATTGTTATGATTAAAAATAACTTTTGATTATATCTGTTTGTCCATCTGCACGTTGAAATTTTTTATTTTTTTATTTTTTGAAGTCCATAGTCTAATAAATATATTTCTTTTTCAGCACATATGTGGTATATGGTCTGGAAAATCTTGGTTTTGAAATTTAGCGAAATCTGTTCAGGAATGGCGGAGCTATAAACGGTTTTCTAGAGCAGCCTCAAAAATTTCTGCAATTTTCTTTGCCCAAATGGAATAATGTTTTCCATTTCACATACAATAAATATTTTCTATTGGAAAGCTGTGAGCACGAATAGTCTACAAGAAGTGTTCTAGACTACTAACCGTTAAGTCTGAGTTCGCATCCCCGGAGCTTCCTGTAAGTTTCTGTTTTACTTTAAAAATATTAAAACATCCAACAAGTAAAAAATAAATCAATTTGACAAGAATTTCTTCACGCGTTGATATATTCTTTATAAAAAGTACTATTTAGCTTTGAATTGTGTTTTATTCTTTTTATATAGGCAATAAAAATAGTAAAATTCAAAATATCGACTTGGTATAAGGATTGGTTTTGTAACTAGAGGACTGGAGGATCTGAGTTCGATCCTTGGCCAGACTTCGAAAAATTGTTTTAAAGTTTAGCTTGGAAAAGCGCAATAAGGATTTTGGCTGGAATTCAAGTATTTCAAGCCTTGAATCCAATGCCCAGAATTGAATTAAACTTGTATTACACTTTAATTCAATTACGTTCTCCAGTAAAAAGGAAATTTAAATTCAAGTCAAATTTATTTTACTTCAACCTTTTTTAATTTGTCATTGTTTCGAACAAAATTGTTGATAGAAAACTGAAAGAGGAATTTACGATTTTTTTATATTTCTTCTTTATTCGGCTATTCAATATAGATGGTCTGAGCGATCTACTTAAATCATATGCCCAAGGAAACAGTCTCAGATACTCTTTATATTACAAATTCATTATGTCATGCTTAACGTCTATTTACAAAAATGAACTATACTTCCATAACAAACATTTTGATAAAAGATTATATGCATATGAATCCATTCTTTAAGATTTATTTAATTGCTTAATTTAATTTAATATTTTTAAAGAATTTGTATATTTATGTAACACAGAATTTGTGAATGATATAAAAGATTCAGACCAGCCAAATATAGCACTTCCAATTGTTATGATATAAATTTATTAGAGGTAGATCTGCCATAACTTTTTCAGTATTGACAATAAATGTATATGATCTTCTACAAGAATTTCAGAAAACATTAGAAATTTTAACTGAGTCCATTTACTGGTTTTTCCAAAATATTATATTTTATTGAATGTTTAATAAATATAAAATTAAGTTTTAAAGTTTGGTCAATTTTGCAGAAAGATATTCGGAAAGTCATAATTTTTTTTTTTTTGACATATATTACTTGTTGGATGTTTTTAGTGATGTCCCAAAAAAACTTACCAGAAACAATTTGAATAATCGCTTTGAAAATTTACTGTGATATTACAGTCATAATATTATATCGTACATATTTTTCCTATGTGTGATTATAAGTATCAATGATAATATAATTATGTTCAACATAAACACAAATGAATATCAATAACAAAATAAAAAAATCGTTTACACATGCAAAGAAACAATATGGTTGTAGTGACCATAATCTAACAATGGTCACAGCTAAAAATATATATGATTACAAATAATAATTGTTATGATTTCATTTTATCATATTGTTTCCGATTTTATGTTTCGCTTTTTCATGTTATGATTCGAATTTTCATATTATTATACAATCTTACTACATTATTATTCCATTTTATCAGATTATGATTTCATTTTGTTATATTATAATTCCACCTTATTATTTTATTATCCCATATTATCATATTATTATCCAATGTTATCATATTATTATTCCATATCAAAATAAAACACATTAACTCAAAATTATTATTTTTAAAAATTGTTTATTGAGTCCATTACTTTTGTTTCAAAATAATAGATTAATCAAAAAATTATTAACGCATTAGTTGTTTATTAATTAATTTTATTTATTTGTACCATCATATGTAGTGCAAGATAATATAAGATATTTGTTATTAACTAAACCTTTTAATAGTAATTAATCAATATATTTTATTGCTTGAATCACACCAAATATTACAAAACCTAGTCTACTTATATTAATTCATGTATAAACTAAATGAGAATTATAATGAAAGTGAAAACAAGCGTTAAAAATAAAATATATTAAAAAACAAACAAGTTATGAATTTTTCAACTATATTTTTAAGAAGCATATTTATTTGTAATATTTTATTGTTATGGTAATAATAATGTTAATATGGTTTGAAAACAAAATATGGTTTAAGAACAAGGAAAAAGATTGATCAATATTTAATGGTTGTAAAAATAGTAAAATTTTTTTTATATTAATTAATTAATTAAATTTTGTTTCTGGTAAAAATATTCAAAAACATACAATTTTTGAAGTCAACAATATTAAAATTTTAATTGAATGTAAACATTGAACAATAAAACTGAAACAAAAACAATGTTGTCATCAGCACAGTATTATCAACGTTTTCAACTTTTTTGAACCAAAACGCGCCGTTAATCATTCAAAAATACGCTAAATTATATTTGAATAAAATTTGTTTTAATTTTTTAATTAAATATGTATTTTTTATTACAAACAAAACATGTTACTACATACATATATATTTGTTATTTTAAATTCATGTGCAAATATCTAATAGCTTTATGCAATATTGAATATTAACGCTTTTATAAAAATAATATTTCAGGTACTAAGAAAGGTTATAATACATCTTGTAAAAACTTTCATTTTAAAGCTTTTAAATTTAAATATAAAAGGCTTATTCCCGGTGTTATAATGCTCACTTAGTGGCAAAACCGTATTTAAGTTTTAAAAATAGTTTTATGTTTTAAAATTTAAGCTTTTTTTCTTTCCTTAAATTTTTTCTAAGTTTGAAAATTGTCTGTTGCCTTAAAAAATATTTATTGAAAATAAACAAAAGTAAATAGAAATACAAAATATTATAAAATTATTTAAACGTTTGAACAAATTCAAAAAACTCTTAAAATCTCTATTTTCTTTATTAAAAAAAAAAAAAAACTTTTTAATTTCATCGCCCATAACCTGAAAATTTTTTTATATCTTCGAAACTATTTAAAATTTTTCAAAATTGGAATAATCAAAAACAAAATGTAATGTAACTTAAAAGATATTTAATAAAATATGAACACAATTATGAGAAAACATTTGAGAATAAATAAAATATGTCTAAAATTTTTAATAGAAAATATGCTTGGAAAGTTGTGTCGACCTTATTGTAAATATATAAAAACTAGAAGCTTTTTCTTTATATCCTTGTTAGATTTTACTTAAAATTTTCTTAGCCAATGTTGGATATAAGCATACACTAAGGCATGGTATGAAACTGGGCCTTCATTTTTAAATTGAAAATTAAGTTTTAACTATAATCAAACCAAGAAACAGCGATACCAGAATAATGATTTTATCATATTTTTTATGATGTTTTTCTTACAAATTATGATTTTTATTTTAATAATATTATTAACGTTCATTAAAGACTCACGTTTCTTATAACAAAATTTTGATTTTTCATTGCTCAAATGATGATTTTTTAGCCAAGATTTCTGGCAACGCTGCCAACAAAGTTTCTACATATTTGTCTTTTAAATTCAGAAAAATTTAACAACAAAAATAATTCTTTTTAGATAAAAAAAGTAAGAAAATATAATTAAAATCTGCAACTAAAACTAACCCAATCCAAACACGCCAATTTAATGCCTTTTCAAGAAAAAGCGCTGATGTAAAAAAACACGACTTTTGAGTAAATTGCTAACGCTGAGTATTATTAAAATTGATGAAAATTAACATGAGAACACAATATTGTTGCAGTGAAAATGTCGTAACCATGGTTTTTCTCTGCGTGCGGAAAGAATTATTCCTTTATTTTATATTAAATTAAATGCAAAGGATAAGAGAACCTTAAAAATTAATTGTTCATCCAAAATAAATAACAAATTTAACTTGCATAAGAATTTAAACCCCGGTTGTATAATTTTTTAAAATTCTTCATCTTTTTTTGATTACAACTTACAATTTGAAAATTATATTTTTAAATTCTTACAATTTCAGTTTTCCCTCCCTGGCATAAAGTGCAGCAACATGATGTTTATGACAATGATGACGCGCTAAATAAAGCCGGTAAAAATATTTAATGTGCATATAACAGCTTTTTGATATACCCAAATAAATACATATGTATTGCAATTAAATGTTAACTTCACTCAACATATATTTTAAATAAATATTTCACAAATATTTAATTATTAAAAATAAATACCTTTAAATGAAAAAATGTTCTTGGTATCCTTTTAATTTTCACAGAAGATGTCACAGGTATCTTTTAGGGTTAATAAATTATTTACACTTTAATTTTATTCACATAATTTATATATACATACATATTTTTTATCAATATTTTATTCACTTTTTAATTTTACAATTTTCTTTTTATTATATTTTTCTTAATAATTTTATTATTTCTCTATATTTATTATTTTTTTATATTTTTCATATCCACCAACAACCTTCTTGTTCAACGTTTTCAACACGACAGACCGAGAGAGAAGTCCTTTATTAATGTTTTACCGTTATCTCTGCAAAATGACAACAAAACAAATTTTGTCTTAACATGTACTGTTTTGTATTAAAAAAAAGAAAACAACAAAAATCTGCACTCGCTGTTGTTATTACTCTTTTCGTCACTTTTCTTTTAAATTAAACTTCAAGTTGTTTTAACTTCGTACTATTTTTTATTAGTATTTAGTTATATTGATGTTTGTAAGTGTGTCTTTTACTTTAGTTGTTCTTGTTTTTATTCAGTATTTATATTTATGTTGTTGTTTTATTTAAATTTTATTATATTGCACTTCTCATTTATCACTAGTATTTAATTTATGCTCTGTACTTTAACTTGCTCTTTTTTATTTTTATTACTCTTATTGTATTTTCTATTACAAATGCACTTTTTTATTTATTTATCATAAAAGAGAAAGCTTGCAATTTAGGTTTACACTCTCTTGTACTCCTCTACTTTTTGGTTCTCTTTTTTGTATTTTTTTCTACATCTCTTTAATTTTATTGAAATTCACTTATATCTTAAGTTTTTTGTTATTCCTTTTTAATCCGCTTAAAGCAACCGTTCACGAGCAGCCACTAAAAGTAACTGATTTTAAATTGTGCAAGTCTTTATCATAGAAGTGCTCATCATCACATCACTCATACCATGGCGAAGTGAAACAGGTGGCAGCAGTTCTACAATACAATACAGCGAATACATTTTTTTTCTTTTTTTACATGGAGTTTGACACTTCAGCGGATAAGCAAAAACTGTGATTATGTGGAGTTTGACAGTTCTAAGTACTAAAACAAGAAATAATCAGCTGATTAAGTGAGTTACCTGTTTGAATCCGCCTTGGCTCATACACACATCCTGGTTTCTTAAGGTTGGATGCTGTTCACATTTGGTGTGATGTGTACGCTATTAATAGGGCGCATGCTTGTGATAAGCATATAGGATTTGTAGTAAAATCTGCAAATTTGCTTTGAGTTGTATGAATTGGTTCTAAGTGTTCATTTTCGACCAGTTTCTTTTATATTTTTTTGGATTTAATTATAACAGAGGTATTTGTATGATAGTTTTAGGTATTTAAGAAGAAAATAATGGTATTTAAATCTGTGAGTTACACTCAAAGTTTATATTAATATGTTAATAATAAATCTGGTAAATAAAAAACCTTAAGAATGGAACTACATACAAAACAAAAAGGGAGAAATCAGATAATCATAAAGTTCTCATATTCAATTAAAATTTTGAGCCTGTAGAATTCACAGTAGAAAATAAATTAAAACAAATCCAAAATAAATTATTCAAAACATACTCAATTTGGAAGAATTTTTTATTATTTAAAACCCCACGATTAAAGCTTATTGGGTGATTATAGAATCTTACTAATGGACCCAAATTGGGTGACTAAAAAGACCTACGGTTGAAACAAAATTAGGTGTTAAGAAATTATATTTAAACTTATTTAGCAGATTAAAAGGATAATAAATTGAAGTTAAAATAAACATTATTGAAGCTAAATTTGGACTTTTAAAATTAAACATAATATAAATAAATAAAGCTAAAAAAATTCACGATTAGAACCGGTTTTTATAACAACACTAATATGCATTAAATTTTCTAAGGTAAGATTTACTTTCAAGAATGTGCAAATACTTTTATATAAAAAGTTCCAAACTTTTTTTAAATCCAAACTAGTCTACTTTTATGAAAAAACTTCTTCCACAATGTTTTAATAAAAGATGTTAAGTATTTAAGTGAAATGTGTTCACCAATTACACTTTTGGAATAGTTATGATTAAAAATATATTTTCTTAAAATTTAAAACAAATTTTACCTTTCACATATTTAGTAAAAATGTCAATGTTAGCAATTTTTATTCAATTTGATTAACACTTTTATTAAAGCACAAAGCAGCAATAAAAAAATTTTCCTTCAAATTAATAAATATACTTTTTTATAAAAGCAGTGAATTTGATATGTGATCTGGAATGATGAAAGAGTCATAGTGTAAAAAAATACATTTTCAGATTTTTTTTAAATTCTAATATTATTAATGTCATCTAATATGCACAGTGGGTCAAAATTGATTTTTTTTTTTTTTTTTTTTTTTTTTTGGAAATAAATCTGTAACTTTAAAGTTTCATATGTTGCGCATACTGTTGTGGGTGCTAACAACTTATGACTAAATAAATAATAGTGGTAGCCAATGTATGTGGCAAGCGACGACGGGTGGAAATCAGCTGATATTGTTTTCTCTTGTTGAAACAAATTCAACTTTGCTGCTAGGCCGCGTCCAACAGCTTGTCATATAAAATGTATGGCAACGTTTTTAAATTATTCTTAGTAAATTTTTGTAAACTAATGATTGATTTTTCAGCTAGTAATAATGCTGCCGCTCGTCGCTGCTTGCTGCGTATATTTTTCACCATAATTTGTTCCCGTGGCCAATGTTCAAAGGTTTGTTTGTGCTGAAGTACGCAAAAAGTTTAAACTTTCGTAACATATAAAACTTTAAAATAGCGTAGTTGTGGTTCTATAAAAGATATAGACTTCAATATTTTTGTATATAATTAAAAATTATTTCAGCTACCTAATAAAATTTGTTTGAATAGACTCCATAGTTTTTAGATTTTTGGAATTAAATTAAATTTGTTGTAACAATTTGTATAGTTTATACACAGAAAAATTATTTAAGATATTTTTTTAATAAAATTATTAATTTAATTTATATTGAAATTTAATTATATTATTAATTAATGTGATTGACTTTCTAATTATTTTAAAGGTTTTTGACAACAATCGACAGCTTTAGAAAAACATATAAAGAAAAAATAAAAACTTGTCAATAAAAAATATAAAAATAAAACAACATAAAATCAATTTCCAATCACTTTCAAGTATTTGGGCTCATTATATCGTTAAAAAAAACTGTAATACGAAATATAAACATATTGTAAGGATTTGTTCAATTTTCTGATGCGCGTTTAATATATAATCATTTGATAAGTACGAATTTTAAATATATAATGAAATTTTTAATCGTTTCAATGCATTTTTAGATCTTTCCGCCGCTTTTAACGGGGTTATATTTAAGTTCAAGATCCAAATTTGTGTTCTGTGAAGGATTATTTGTATGTAAAAGGTCAGTTCATATTGATTGTTTTTGACGATTTGTTCAAAGAAATATATCACATTATTTAATTCATTCTGTCACATTCTTAAATTACTAGGTCGTAAAGGCACTCTCATAGGATTATAAGAAAATCTTAATTGGAACGAGTTCAAAGGTTTCAAAAATGTTATGTGTACGTAAATATCGATGATTTTAACAAGATATATTAAACGCAAAGATGAAATTATGTACCAAGTTTCATTTCCGCCATAGAATTTGTTTATTATTTTTCTTTTTCGTTTAATTTTTATTATCTCCTTCGTTTCATTTTACTTGCATTGCAATATTTTGATATTTTTAATAATTTAGTAAATGAATATAATAAAATTCATGCGTTTTTATCGATACAAGGATTTAGTTATCTGTAGAATTAAATTAATAAAATTTTTAGTTGATTTTAGGCGAACATTCAATCATAATTCTAATTAATTTGACCAGAAAGAAATTTTAATTAACATTATGATTTTGGTGATAGGAGCAAAATAATTAAAAATTTAACTAATATAAACAATTTCGTAATTGAAGTTCATTTTTATTTTTTTCTGTGCAAATATGATATTATTACAGATACAATTTTTACACAGAAAAAAAAACTTTGTTATTTAAGACATTGTAAGTGATTGTTCATTTTGTCATTTTCAATGATAAAATTTAAGCAAATTTAAGATTTTGGTGAAAGGAATCCAAAGTCCAATTTGTTGCAGTTTGGAAAAAAATCGGTCAAGCCCGACCATATGATACCCCACACCACTCTGCACGTCCATCAAAATTCGTGGATGAGTCTTACATTAGATATGTGATCAATTGTGGACCGATACTTTTACTAAGTGTAAAATTAAATATACGAATACAGAATATTACGTTAATACTAACATTTAGATGAATTTATGCACTTCAGGATGATTCCCGAAAGTGGGCTTATATGGGAGATATGGTAAATTATGGAGCGATCCTCATAAAATTTGTCACTATGATTTCTACTTATATAAAATTAATTTTTGTGTCAAATATAAACCAGATACTATCATGTGTATGTGATTTATGCAAGTTAAAGTGATTTTCGGAAGAGGGTTTTATATGGGAGTTATGGTCAATTACGGATCGATCTTCATGAAATTTGGCACAAAGATTGATACTAAACTTCCTTGCACCGAATTTCATTGCAATATAACTACATTTAAGGCATTTATGATCGTTAAACCCCTATTCTGGGAGGACATTTGTATGGGGGCTAGGTGAAATAATAGACCGATCATAACCAATTGCAATCCTTGTGTCATGAAAGTTCTACGTGCCAATTTTCATTAAATTACCTTCAAAATCGCGACCTGTACTTTGTGCAAAGGGTTTACATGGATAGCCAGCCGTCCAGCCAACCAAACGGACGGACATCCTTAAATCGACTCAAAAAGTGATTCTGAGTCCATTGGTATACTTTAAGGTAAGCGTTGTATGATTTTTTCAGTGCGTTACAAACATCAGCACAAACGCATAATACCCCAACAGCCTATGGTGGTGTGGAGTATAATTAAACTCTCAAAGTATTGAGTAGCTAAATATGCTTTTTATGCAATTTAAAAAAGTCTTTTGAAAAACTCTTTTTTAAAGCCAGACGGAAAGCAGTTTAGCGCTAAAATGATCTAAACATATTTTCTTAATAAACAGAGTCAATAAATTAAAAACAAAAACTCGCTTGACATTTTTTTATTAACCGATAAACATATTTTTTTTCTAAAATTCGCCATTTTTGACCAATGGATGTAATTTTAAATTGATTTAAAATTTCTTTCTAATTGTCAAAAACCTAACTCATACAACAACAAAATACATGTAATCAAATGTATTTTGTTGTTTGCGAAAAAAGATAAATTTAATTAAAAACAAGATTCTTTTTCAATTGTCAACCTAATGTTTCGTCTCTATGTGTATACTCTATGGTTTTTTTTAATTGACCATTTATGAAGCCTTGTCTTTTGAAATATGTAAAGAAAATTTTTTTATTAAAAAAAAAAACTGAGAAAATAGTGAAAGAATTGTACTATATTTTTGGTAAAAAATGTAATTTTTTATACTAATTTCAGAGTGTTGAACATTTTAACGGCTAGACGATTGAGATAATAAAAAAATGTTTGTATATTATTTTGAAATATATTAGAAATTATGAAATATAAAAAAAAAACAAAATAAAGTCGAGGCAAAAAATCAAAAATTTAAAATTTAAACGTAAATATCTTTTTAACTCTAAGAAATAACTGAGATGATTAAGCATATTTTTTCTTTATATCGCCAAGAACTTTACAGAAATATAAAAATCTTTAAAATATAACTTGATTTGTGTATTTTTGAAAATTTTACATATTCGAAGTGGCCACCCTGTAGGTTATCTCGTTCTTTTACAGGGTTACTAATAAATGATTTTTCTTAAAGCCCAAATCCTCCTCTAACTTTCCCATACATTTCAATTCTAACCGACCAGTAGTTAAGGAAATACAGATTTATTACCAAAAATTTTTCCATTGGTCACACTGTACGTCATGTGCAACTGTTTTGTACTTGTAGTAAGACAATTAGTGTAGTGTACCGTCCAAATATAAGCACAACCCAAAAGATTCGTACCAATTTAAATATATAACATTCCATTTAAACTGTAAGACCATATACGGTATTGCAAGTTTAATTTTTAAAGTTTCTGGATGTGATTTCAAGTGGTAGCATACCACAATAGAGAAAGCAGCTTGCTACTACCCAGGAGAATAATTTTACTCGCTCAACTTAAAAAACGATTAATTTTGGAGAGAAATCGATAAAACATAAAAGAGTCGTTTCGACGTTATTTTATATTGACAGCTCTGTTAAACTGATTCACCATAACTGAAAATTAGTTATCCCTTCACAAAATGGAAATTTTATAAGCACGTTGATTTCTCCTCTGTGATGTTTTTTCAATACTGTCCTTTGTTAGAAATCAAAGATTGTCTCCTTTAAGATTGTCTCCTTTAAGGCCTCATCCAGAATCTTTAAAACATTCATTTTTTATAAAAAATAAAAAAGCAAAAAAAGAAGTTATTTATTTAATTAATAAAAACAATTTTTTTTAATAAATTTGTTCATTTAACAAAAAAAAAAAAAAAAAAACATAGCACTGAAACAAAAATGAAATATGAAATCGATCGTCTCTATCATACCTTAAACAAATTCGTTCGTTTTGAACATTCGTTTTTTTCAACGTTCAATTCCCTTCATTAATTTTTTTCGTTTGATTTCATTCATTTATACAAAATAATATAATTACAATGCATCATGCAAATATATATTTTGCACTATATATTTCATACTCTGGATTGATTATAAATAAGTTGTAATAGTAAATAAAATTTTTATATTTTTTAGGTTGGGCTAACAGAATTTATTTTTCTTTACATGTGTATAATTATATCCTACATCACCATAGGCCGTTGGGGTATTATGCGTTTGTGCTGAAGTTTGTAACGCACAGAAAAAATTATCCAACACCCACCTTAAAGTATATCAATCGACTCAGAATCACTTTTTGAGTCGATCTAACGATGTCCGCCCCTCCATCTGGCTGGATGCAAAATTCAATGAAATTTTGCATGTAGGACTTTCATGAAGCCTATTGAAATTGGTTACGATCGGTTCATTATTTCACGAAGCCCCCATACAATCTCCTCCCGGAATAGGGGTTTGTCGTCTGTTGGTTCATATTGAGCAATGATTTTGTTTATTTATGCATTTTATTTCGTTTGAATTTATTTATTTGCCTAAATTTGTATATTATTTTGCGCTTGTTTGTTTATGATTCTTATGTGATGTTATTGTTCGCTTTTACATTGATCTTATTGCAGTACACCTATCCCCCTATTTACACGGTACTTGTTTTACACGTTTTTGCTTTTACACGGTAAGTTTTCCAAATAAGTTTTTTTTTGTTTTTATCGCACTCTACTAAATGCTACTGTGATTGAACACGTGCGCTGTGTACACATCTCACGGGGAATCCCGAGCTTATGTGCTGACTTGCTGCACACGCACACTGTGTCTGTATTTCTTCGCATAAAATGAAAGTTTTATCTACGAAAAATTGTATTTGAGTGAAAGTTTCATAGTTTCAAAAAGATTTAATTTTCCATATTCGTAAATTACAAGTGAGTGCATAATTTAGATTATTAAAAATTAACGGCTGTGATTAAAGTAAAATTAACATAAATTAAAAAAATTATAGGGTTATAATGAAGAAAGAAGTTAAAAGAAAAGTTATTTCTTTAGAAACTAAAATCGAAATTTTGGATCGCTTACGAAAGGGAGATAGAGTAGTAGATGTTGCAAAATCATATAGTATGAACGAAGCTACAATAAGAACTATTAGAACAAATGAAAACAAATGAAAACGAGTATGGGCACAACATCATAAACCAGAAATATCGAAATGGAAAAAATGGAGAAAGCGTTAATGCTTTGGATAGAAGATCAAACACAAAAAAGAGTACCCATTGATATGGGCGCTATAACAAATAAAGCATTACGAATTTACGAAAAAATTGTAGAGCAATTACCATCTTCTTCTTCAACTGAAAAGAAGCCAAATTTTTTGGCAAGTCATGGCTGGTTTGAAAGATTTAAAATAAGACATTCTTTACACAGCTTAAAATTAAAAGGTGAACTGGCTTCTGGCGACGTAGATGCAGCCCAAGAATATCCAGCAAATTTTGCAGAAATTATTAACGACAATTCATACACCCCTGATCAGGTTTTCAATGCTGATGAGTCAGGGTTATTCTGGAAAAAAAATGCCTGAAAGGACTTATGTCTCAAAATTTTATAAATCGGCTAGTGGTCATAAAGCAGCAAAAGATCGCATAACAATTCTTTTCTGTAGCAATGCTTCAGGAGATTATATTATGAAACCGTTAGTGATTAACAAATCAAAAATGCCCCGTGCCTTTAAAGGAGTAAACATCAATAATCTTCCCGTTTATTGGAGGGCTAATAAGAAAGCGTGGGTTACTGCTGCAATGTTTACTGAATGGTTTCATGAATGTTTTATCCCAGATGCCAAAAAATATTTAAGTTCAAAGGGATTGCCTTTTAAAGTGCTTTTGTTAATTGACAATGCGCCGAGTCTAGAATATGAGAACGTTGAAGTAAAATGAAGAGGAATTAGTACCAGTAACATTCACTGCTAAAGTCATCCGCGAAGGACTCGCATTGGGAAGTAAGCTGGGTAATCATTTTATACAAAATGACACAAACGTTGAAAGGGCTTTACGATTTCAACGTGACATAAATCGCTGCTTGGCTCAATATAAAGAAGTTTACAAAGATCTTACAAAAAAGCAATTGTTAATAACCGATTTTATTACCATCTCTCATAATGTAAATATTTCTGCTTCAAACATCGAATCGGCACAAATAACTTCGAGTGATGAAAGTGAATTCGAACCTTCGATTCCGAAAAAAAGAATGAGAGTAATTTCTGACAGTGATGAAGGATAATAGAACACCTTTGGTTTTATTTTTTGTTCTTCTGCTTAATGTATTGTAATTAAATAAAAAAACAGTGTTTCCGTAATACATATATTACATATTTTAACCTGTCAATGCATTTTATTTTTATTTCTGTGTACACCTAAAAATATTGATTAAAATCACAACTGTTAAATAGCAAAATTATGCATTTTTTGCAAGCTTTTCTATTTACACGGTTTTGACTTGAAAATTTTTAATTTTCGATTTACACGTTCTTCTCAGGAACGTATCTACCGTGTAAATCGGGGGATAGGTGTACTTTCTTTCGTTAAGTTGGTACCGTTATTTGAAATATGTTATACAAGTTTAGTGGTTCATAGCAAATTCATAAAATTAGTAAAATCAGTTCGTAAGGGAAAAGCACTGGGGTAAGTAGTGTCATTATTATATTTTTAAATTTTATTAATTTTTTGTTTTTAATTAGAAATAAACGCACCAAACATGGTTACTTTATAATATTAAAGCAATGAGTTTCTTTTTGATGGTGTAATTAAGTTCGCCCCTTATGAACGACAGTCGCAGCCAGCTACTACAGGGTTTAATGATCATAAATGCTTTAAATATGGCAATATTTTAATGAAATTCGGTGTAAGGAAGTTATTTACATATAAGTATCAATCTCTGTGCCAAATTTCATGAAGATCAGTTCATAATTGACCATAGCTCCCATATAAAACCTTCTTCCGAAAATCACTTTATCGTGCATAAATCACATACACATGTTTGTATCAAGTTTATATTCAACACAAATAAGTTTTATATAAGTAAAAATCATAGTGATAAATTTTATGAGGATCGCTCTATAATAGCCCACCATATAAGCCCACCTTCTAGAATCACCCTAAAGTGCTTAATTAATATAAATGTTAGTATTAACGTAATATTCTTTATTCGTATATTTTATTTTACATTTAGTAAAAGTATCGGTACACAATTGTCAACATGTCTAATATAAGATCCCTTTACGAATTTTGATGGACATACACAATGGTGTGGATATCATATGGTCGGGCTTGTCCTACTATATCTTTCTTATTTGTTTAGTTACATGTTGTAAAATTATTGAATTTTATATTACATGACCAGAATTTTATACCCCAGGATCGGAATTAAATGTAGGTAACATTGCGTTACAAAATTATTCCCGTTTTACTCAATAATATGAGACAATATGAATTTTAACTATTTTTGTAGACATTTTATGAAATTTTCAAAGTTTTTTAAGTACAACTTGTTGATTACGAAATTTATGAACACGTACACAAATATGCTTAACAATAAATTAACCTTCCCCAATAAACCATAGCGAAAATATATCATCTTAAGTGCCGATTATAATATCATATTATATTGCAAAAAACGATACTATTATGATATCGAAATTTCGAAAAATTTGTTTCCAATCAAATAAAAGTAAACATTTGAAAAAAAAACTTCAAAATAAAGATTAAAAACTTTTGAACAAAAATACAAAAGCTGAGAATAAATAATTAATTAAAAGATTTTTAATGATCCAACCAAAATTTTTGGGTACGCTATTGTAAAAATATATGCCTAAAAGTAATCATGCTTGTAAATATTATAATTGATAATATTTACATAAAAATATGAATGTCATGTATATTTATTTATTTATATGTTTTATATTTATTTAGGATTTTTTTATTTTGGCAAATTATGTTTCTTTATAGTTATCTTTAGTATAAGTATTTAATTGCAAAATACATAATTTTTTTGTATTAAGCAGCATTCAGAACAAAATGTGATCCATGACGATTTTACTATCGTTATTTTTGGAAATTACGATACCGAAAAAATTTCATGTTAGTCCGTAAAAACTATCGTTTTATATTCGAAAACGATTATCATATGTGATCATATTTGTCACCTAGATAATATCGTTTCCATGTGGTTTTGTATCGTTTGGTTTATTGGGTCAGTTCTTTAAAAATTTAAACGAATTTAACCGACTTTTAAATTCACAGGAAATTTTATTATGTGTTCTCTTATTATGTTTTTCAAAAAATATAAATATAAAAAAAATGATGAAATAACCTTTTCTCAAAATTGTGACATTGATTTTTACAGAAGTAGAACAGGAATATTAATTTCCAAAATAATACAAAACCATACGTTAAAAAATTTTGTTTGAAATTTAAATCGTGACTGCAGAATATGAACTTTTTTAACTTTTCTTTTGCTTTTTTTTAATTTAAATTTTCTTTTGAGTAAATAATGAGTACAGTACCTCATAGATTAATAACTAGATATTTATGTGAGGAAAAAACATTGATTCAACTGCCGAAAACCTAATTCATGCAACAACAAAATACATATAGTCATATATATTTTGTTTTTGTGTTTTGAAAAAAAATTAGTAATTTTTTGGAAAATTTAGTTCGAAGTGCCTCTTACATAAACTTCCAGTTGTATTCTGTTCAGTACCTATTCATTATTTTAATAAAGTAAACTTTGAAATATAAGTTATAAAATTCTCTATACAACCTTTACAAACAAACTTATCTAAAAAATTTTGATTTTCATTTGGCGTTCTGATATGTATATCTGTCTATTGAAATCAAGTTTTCCATTACAAATATGTGATATATCAATATAAATTAATATAATCATCAAAATGGACCCATTACGAGTTTTATTTTATTTTATATATTTTTTTTTTCTTTAAAAGATATTGAATTTAACAAAAAAATAGAATGTTTTACATAAAAATCTTGGACATAATTTTAAATGACATATTTTTTATATCTAACACTAAATAAAAATAGATATTTTGCCAAAATAAAAAAGACCTCAATTCTCACTATAAATACGAAGAATTTTTAATAAAAAATATCATAAAAGCTTTTTTGTTACAAAAAAAAAAAAAAAAGATTTTTTTACATAGAAATCTTGAACATAATTTTAAATGTCATATCTTTTTTTATATCTAACACTAATTAAAAATACGAAGAATTTTCAATAAAAAAAAAACACCATAAAAGCTTTTTCTTTAGAAAAAAAGTTTTTGATAAGAATCCAATTTTTTTACAAAAAAAAAATATCTATATATATATATATATTATTTCATCAAACATAGTCTTTTACTCATATATACTTATCTACAACATTGCCCTTAGAGTCAGAAACTCATTCGCCATTTTTACATGCATAGTAGGGTGGAGCAAAAAAATTTCTTTTATCACATTTTTTTATAAGTAACCTAGACTCTAAAAGTTTGAAACATTTTGTAACAACAACACCGTGTGAAGTTTTATTGAAATCAGACCATCTGTTGAGAAACTACTATTTCCATTCCATTTTATGAATCGCACACTTTGCGTCCCCTATTTGTACGAATTGAATATTTTCAAACAAGAAGTACAAGGAGGTCTTAAAAGTAGACTTTATTATTTTCTTTCTTCCAAGGAATTGGTGGCTGAACATAGCAACAGATCTGGCAAACTTTGGTGGCAAATGGTAAAATTATTTAACGGACACAATGTTCTGGAAGTCAATAGAGAGGAAACTTGACATGACGACTGACGAACATTCTAGATGAACTTTATGGCTTTAAGTAACTTTTAATTTATAGAAGAGGGACAGATGTAGAACTTTGTTGGGAGGAACTTTCTAGACCTTTCATTGTAACGAGTAGAAATTTGAGTGAGTTGGGTAATTAGCAAAATCCTAATAAAATGAATTGAAATGTTTTTATTATTTAAAATAATAAAAGTTTATTTTTTTTTTATTAAAGCTACACAGCTTTAAATTGGGGAAAATAATAAAACATATTTTTTTGTGGATCAATTTGTAAAACTTGTAACAAATCTTTCTCGAAATGGATGACCAACAATTTAAATAAATTTGTTAATAAAAATTCTGTTTTAGCGTTATTAAAGGATAATAAAAATACTTTTAAATTTGGGTAATTTTAAATTTTCTTAGCAATTATTCACCTTTTTTTCCTGCTAAAAATACATTTATTTTCACTTTTCTGGAAGTACTTATTAATAATTTCAAAAAATCTGCTCTAAGTTATACTTTTGAAGTGGTAAAAATGTTATTTTTTGGAAGCACATGATCGTTTTTTCTTTGCTGAAATGCAAAACAGAATAGTTTAATTCATTGTCGGCGAAAACAGAGTAGTTAAATTTAAATATTATAATGTGTTTTCTTTTCTTACGATCTATGTTTTTGAGTGCTTATTTTACCCTGTTAAAAGTTATAACAGCATGTAATCGGCATCTTTCTATGATTGTTAGCTTTGGTATATAGTATGTAGCTCTACTATAGTATTTTTTGTTTTTTTAAGCATTTTTTTAGATTTCCTGAAAAATTTTAAATTAGACTCCAAATATTTTATCATATTTATTTCATATTATATCTAACAAAAACTAATAATAATAATAATAATAATAATTGTAAATAAAATTGAAATTTTGGCAATATTTCCAGCTTTATGAACCAGAATAAGTAAGGAAAATTTTTGATCGTTTTCGATTTTTAAAATTTTTGAAGCATAAAAATATTTAAATCTTTTAAGAAATTTTATGATTTCCGACAATTTTTTAATAATTTTGAAACTATTAAGGAAATTTAAAAATTATGTAAATATAACTTAGAGTTAGCTTTATTTCTTTTTATAATTAGAAATGAATAAACGGAAAATTAAACATAGTGTAGTTTGTAGGAATGGGGGAGCAAATTATTATACCATTTTTAGAAGTTTTAAAATGCCCCCAAAATTGACATTTATTTCCAAAAAACCGATTTTTCGGATTTTTACCTTGAGTATCTCTTATACATTTTAAGTTTTTTTTTTATCGGTATTACATTTAAGAAGTTCATAGATACAAAACAAACATTTTCGAACACTAACGAACCTCACCATCTCTGATATCGATTTAATTCGGTACAAATATTTATTACGTCAATGTAAAATTTGAAAATTTTCAAAGTTTTGAAATTCTTTATAGTTTAGTTTTTGTCGCGGTTCAAAGTTCACTTTTTAAGTTCTTTTTTCTTTTTTTTTAATACATGAAATTTAAATCAATATATCGTCGGAACTATTTGTCCGATTTAAACAAATCCAGTTTCTAATAGTTTTCGTAAAAAGCTGCATTTTTGAAAAGAAAAGTATAATGAACTCAATATTCGTGCTTTTATCAATGATATTAAAAAAAAAAAACATATCTTCCATGTTTATAATTATTCTTTAAAATATTTGTTAAAATATTGGCAAAAAAAATGTAAAAAATTTAGAGTGTGTCCATTTTACTAAATTAACATTTAGTAAAAAAAAACTCATATTTCAATAATAAATTGATGTTTTTCTATGTACTTGTTTTATTTTGTGTATTAAAACATGTAATTAGATGTTTCTAAAACCATTATCGTATGTAATAATAAATGAGTGTGTCCCAAAAAGTTTGTATTTCCATTATAATGAAAGAATTTCATATTTTCTAAAAATGCTAAAAAACATAAATTTAAGTAGTATATTAACAAAAATTGCTTTTACATTTAAATACATTTTTTTTTTTTTTTTAATTTTAGTAATTTTGCAAATATTTCAATTGAAGATAACAACAACACAATTTAAATGCAGTTCGAATTGTTTTAATCCGTTAAGTGGTCTTCGAGATATTGTTGTTTAAAGTTACATACTTTTATGATTTTTTTAAGTTTTTCAAAATATTAATAGATATAGAAAAATCTTTAAATTTTAAAATTTCGCAAAACTGAAACAGAAACTCATAAATAAGTTCCTTGAAACAGGTCAGATATTCGTCATTAATCAAGACAATCAAAAAATTTCCAATTGGCCGCACTGTTAATCCTGTTTCCAAGCATCATTTTTTAAAGTTATTTATATTATTCCCTCAAGATACATCTATTTTGTAAAATTTTTCAAATTAATAAAATAGAATCGCTAATAATAAACTGAAATTTTAAACGTTCTTTTATACATATACAAATTGTTTTGCTCAAAGAACATTGGAAATTTACAAATTAATTATTTATGAAATAAACGATTTTTTTTTTTTTTAATAAATATTAATTTTCTCAGCAATCTAAATTTTTTATATGTAGTAGCCAACACTTTAAGGGAAATTTTAAAGAAAAACTATAAAAGTGGAAGATATGATTTTTTAAAAAAATGGCATTTTTATAAAAACAATTTGAAACTAGATTTATTAGGCATTAGTTTGAGCCAAAGTTAGTTTAAATGGGACGAATAAGCGCAAAGATATATTGATTTAAATTTCATGTATTTTGAAAAAAAATCTGAAAAGAGTGAATTTGGGACCGCTATAAAAATTAAACTACAACGAATTTGAAAATTTTTAAGAACTTCAAATTTTGTATTTAAGTAATAAGTGTATATATAAAATTTTATCAAAAGATAGTAAGGACAAAAATTGAGTTTTTTCATGCAAACATGTTAGTTTTCTCCTTAAATACATTTTTCTTCATAGCAAAACTTTGTAAGACATTTAGGATACAAACTCAATTTTTTTATTAATTTTTTCTTAGCTTTTGAACTTTTAGGCCATTTTTGACCCACACTTCATTAGAAAACATATTTTTTTACTTTTTCCTAACACTGTATTCAATTAGGAGTAAAATGAGTTATCATTTAATAAAATCGGATTAGAATTGTAAAACATATGACTTTTTTCGAATTTTTAAAACTCATAAAAATCTGTTATTTTATATGTTTCTTGTTGCTGACACATTTATGATGCAAAATAATGACAACAAAATACGCGTAAAATAATAGAATTTATGAGTTTTTCAACTTTGAAAAAAAATGATATGTTCTGCAATTTTCATCTGACGGTAGTTTGATAAAATACAGTTTTAGAAAAAAAAATGTATATATATATTTTCTAATAAAGTGTGAGCCAAAAATGGCTGTAAATTCGGAAAATACGAATAAAAAAATCGACTTTGTGTCTTCATTATCTTACACAGTTAAATCTTTTTTTAATGCCGTTTCTAAAAACCTAAATTGGTTAACAGGTATACAAGATATAAATTTTTAAAGCCATGAAATATGAAAAGCCGGCTTTTTGTGGGTATATGAAAAATCCTAAAAATGTTATAATAATATAATAATAATATAACATAATATAATATAATATAATATAATATAATATAATATAATATAATATAATATAATATAATATAATATAATATAATGTAATATAATATAATATAATGTAATATAATATAATATAATATAATATAATATAATATAATATAATATAATATAATATAATATAATATAATATAATATAATATAATATAATATAATATAATATAATATAATATAATATAATATAATATAATATAATATAATATAATATATAATAATCTACTTTTCTATATCTACAAACTACACTATGTTACATTCCAAGTGTTTTTTCGCAACAGCACCGTGTTTTTTTTTATATCAAACTTATATCCTTTCTAAGGACCTGATTCAGTACAAATTATTTAAAACTAAAATTTTTATGAATATTACTCAAAATATATTAAAAAAATTAGTACTGAATCAGACCCTAATTTTATTTTACTTGAAATTCTTAAAAAATAAATACTACCATACTCTTAAGCACACTTTTAAGTATATCTCCTTTACATATTTATAATTTAAATAAGGACAACTAACAATAGTTAGATATACATTATTAACTCAGACCCTCTCACATAAACAACTTAGTAAGGACACATATGGAAATAATACCTTTTTATTCCTTTTTAATCATTTACTTTTTTTAATTGCACTTTTTATTTAGTTTAGTATTCACTTATACTAACAACCATATAAAGCCAATACAAAGAGGAGCCACAGAACACACAAAAAAAGGAACACAAAGAATTTATTTTTGGGGTGTGTTCTTTATATTACATGTAGAGTAATTTACCAGTGAAGCATGCCCAAAAAGACGTGGTCTATCTATGGATAAAGTACAAATGCTGATGCTCAAATTACCCCAAGTCATATGAAATTACATTTTTTAATGATTTTGTTTTATATTTTATTTTTTTATTTTTTGGTTGTACACAGAAAAAAAAAATTTCATATTCTATTACTAAATTCATAAAACCAATTATATTTTTTACTGAAATCGGACCTATCACTGAATTAGTAAAATCAAATATTCAAATTCGTAAATATTTCATTGAAAAAAATTTTAATTTTTTTCTTATTAAAATATTTTTACTAATTATAAATTTGAATTCGAGGGCGGCTCAAATCAATAAGTCCGTGACTTTTCGAACTTCCCTCGTAGTTATATGAAATGCAATACTATTCCCATCAAGTACCACCTATTAATAGACTATTGTCAAATTTTGAGCAAGTGTCGCCATTTACTTTGCGTTTAACAGCTGTTCAAAACATATAACCTCGTTTACTTTTCTAAAAATGAAAAAAGTGATTAAACATTATTTTTTGCGAAAAAAAAGAAAGCTCGACAAATACTATGGGGACTCTGCACCATCGATTTAAATGGTAAAAAAGTGGTTTAATGACTTTCGTTGTGGTCGCACAAGTACAAATGGTGCTGAACGTTCTGGACGGCCAATTGAGGTCAGTACACCCTAAAATGTCGAAAAAATTCACGATATGGTGTTGGCCGACCGAAGAGTAAAAGTGCGTGAGATTTTTGATGCCGTAGGCATTTCATATGGCAGTGTGGTTTCGATTTTAAATGATCAGCTGGGTTTAAGAAAATTTTCTGCAAGATGGGTGCTCTCAATTGATCATAAACGTAAACGTGTGATAACTTCAAAGGATTGTTTGGAGTTGTTTAACCGCAATTCGAATCAGTTTTTGCGGCATTTTGTGTCTGTGGATGAAATATGGATCCATTACTGTACTCCGGAGACCAAGCAGGTGAATCCCCTCCGAAGAATGCCAAGGTAAGTTTGTCGGCCAATAAAGTGATGACAACAGTTTTTTGGGATGCACGCGGGATAATCTACATCGATTACCTTCCAAAGGGAAAAACAATAAACGGCGAATATTATGCCAACTTATTAAACCGATTTAATGAGGATTTAAAAAGGAAACGACCTCATATGGCCGAGAAAAAAGTTCTTTTTCATCAAGGTAATGCACGAGTGCACACGTGTGCAGTCTCAATGGCAAAACTCTATGAATTGGACTACGAATTGATACCTCATCCGCCATATTCTCCGAATTTAGCCCCTAGTGACTACTTCCTATTTCCAAACCTAAAGAAAGATGAAATAAACAAATGCCTATTTTAAGGACCTCGAAACATCCTATTTTTTAAGCAAAGTAAATGACGACACTTGCTCAAAATTTGACAGTAGTCTATTACAGGATTGGATTATTGTTGGATTTCATATAACTACGAGGGAAGTTCGAAAAGTCACGGACTTATTGATCCGAACTCGTTTTTGAAAATTCTTAAGAAATTCCATAATATAGTTTATTAAAATCAATAAAAATAATATTAAATTTTTTGCAGATTTTCAAACAATTTTTATTTTTTATTTAATATATTTTTTTACATTTCCTATAATATATACAATAATTCGGATCGAATATTAGTATTGTATTTTATCATGTAAATGCATGTATATAGTATGTAGATAATGTGTAATTATGCTGCTGAAAAATAATGGTGCCATAACTAACAGTTTATGTATTCATGTATAGTAGTATATAAAATATTCATATATGAATAAAGGGATATATATGAAATAAAAGAAGACACGACATTATTTCAAAATTTCATTAGTGGCCAAAACCATCTAAAACAGAAACGCAATCGTTATCAATTGAAGCATTTTCTAAATGAATTCAACTTACATACCTTTCAACGAAACCAAAATAGATAGGATATAACAAATGCGCAAACAAACTCTGCTTTAGTACCGCCAATACGGTACAACAGGATAATTTACGATTGCAAACATGTATCATTCCACTTCCGCTAAAGACCATTTCCGCAAAATACTTTTAAATGATTTTGAAATACAAAAATTAAAACACATTAAATTATCTTCAAGAAGTCCAGTTACTTTCGCATAATTATATCATGAAAGGGAGCTACTTGTTCAGGCACACAATTGAAAGGACATAATTTAATCGACTTGGGATTATACAGCAATATACAATAGACCCCATCATTTATGCGATATATTGCTACATACATGCATATTTCATATGCTTTTGATTCATCTTGAAGATAGACAAAAATAAATCAATACATATTTGGTAATGAAATATATAATAAAATTGAGGTAACTTACCTCTGGAATCCTGCAAATGATGGAATTTATATTTTTTGTGTCAACATTTTTATAATTTTATTTATTTTTACATTTTTAATTGTCAAAAAAAAAAAACAAAAAATTGTTATTGTTTTTCATACCAGTTTAGAATAAATTTACAAGCAATAAAATAATATATTAAAATCAAACAATTTTTTTATACAATTTTATTTAAAGTTAAATAATGATTTATTTTTTAAATTCTAGTTATATTGCAATAAAATAGAATATTAAAACCAGATATTATTTTTAAATTGAATTTAAATCCAAATACTGATTTATTTAGAAAAATTTTAGCCATAATTTTTTCTGTGTAGCAAAAAGCAAATAACGCACACCATTTATCGAAAACGAAAATCACCCAGAACAAGTTGTTTTATGTGATAAGAGGACAAACAATTGAAAACAGTACAGGAAATGATAATATTGAAAATAAGTTTGGAGAAGGAAATAATTTGTGTACTTAATGATATTGATCTCTATTACTTGTCAAAGAGGTGAGCATTTATGAAAAGATTTTAAGAAGCAGTATATGAAAATGCAATAAATTGATCAATATATCAAGCTTCTAAGCATGATTGAAGAAAATGATTTTACAAGAATGAAGAAGATATACAGGAAATATTACAATTTGCGGTTTAGATAAAGGCTCTAAAGCTTATTTTATAATATAAAATAAAAAAGAATAAATTATACAAAAAATTTCTAAAACTGTATTTCTTTGATCCAGTTTAAATCTTTCAAAACTTTTCCAAAACTCAAGTTTTACCTTTTTATATAATTCTAGCTATCAAATAAAATACTTTAACAAAACTTAACATATGTTTAGGCTTAATTTACATGGCTAATTTTAACTTGGTTTTGCATTAAACATACAAACATACATAACCCTATAATCAACAATACACAGTGGTTCCAAAACGTTTTTTTTTTTTTTTTTTTTTTTTTTTTGAAATAGCTTATAAAATCTCAATGAAATTTCACCTGAGCAGAGACAAGATATTTTCGTGTTGATTCATAGCGGATCAGGGGGAAGTGAATAAACCTCTAAAGTTGGTCATCACGTGTATGCAATTTTGCAAGAAAATCTCCGAAAATTCATTTATGATTTGACAGAAATAAATTTACATATAGAAAATCTTTGTAAATCTCTACAAAAATACTTATTTGTGTAGGTTATCTCTTTTAATTTATGAGATATTTAGGTCAAAATAAATTTTTCACTCATTTTTAGCCTCTTTTTAGGTTCTTTAACTTGGCGGGTTCAATATTGGCTCTAAATTTTTTTAATATTCATCAGATTTCTTACAAAATTCTAAATAATATCACTGTTAAAATCATATATAGATATTTAGATTTAGCAAAAAAAAGTTATATTAAATAAAATTTGAAACTTAAAAAAATTCATATTTTTTGAGGTTTTTTCAAAAAAGGTGGCAATATTTTTTTTTTGTTCTGGTCTATATAAATTTAATGTTTTCAAAAGGATGCTTAATTTAGATGCGTGTTAAGAAAATCCGAAGGCGTGTGGTGTAACAAGCCCTATCTAAACTTTGACAGTGTGATCATTGCGATCAATTTTTCAAACACGTTTTTTTCGAATAGGGATTTTGAGTACTTTGGTACAAAACATCTATATTGCCTTAAAATTTCATTTGTATATCTCTACTTATTTAAAGTTTATTTAGATCCAAATATTAACATTATTTCTAAAAAAATATGCTTAAAATTTAAATTTAAAATTTCTCAGTCATGATTTAAAAAAATTTGACCGTATTTAATATATTTTCCTAATTCCGATTTTCAATGTTTTAATGTTTCCTATGATACCAAATACTTCCATAAAATGTTTTGCTTCAAAACTAACAAAAACTTTGTCTTTTTAGGTAAATTTGAGCACTTTTCCCACGTATTTTAGGATAAAGATAAATAGAAAAAAACTGCGTGAATTTTAACAAAAAATATATTTTTTATAATTTATATTAATTATATGATTTATATGGGATGACTCTATGGCATGAATTCAATAAAACATTTTATTAAAATCTCAGCAATAAAAACCAGCCAGCGAAAAAGTAAAACTGATGAAAAAACTCTTGAAGACATTTTAAATATATATACGTTATAAATTTGTCAGTAGTATAGACAACATGTGGATTTTATCTCATAGAAATTTGACAAAACATGAAGAAATTTAAGAGGAAAAGTAAGTAGTGAGTTCGACAAATCATTAAGTGTTCATATAATTTTCAACTAGAATGCTAAAAAATATATTCTCTGTTATGTATGAGAAAGTTTGTCGGATCAATAACATCAAAGCGCACTCGCTTTTATAAGGGATATTGTGGAAAAATTGAATAGACAACGGGCGACATTTAGACATATCTAAAATTATAAACGGGATAATCGTTAATAAAATCTTGTCTAAATTTCAACTTTCTTCTATATTTTAAGCAGGATGCTTCACGTCCATTTATGTTGATAATCGGAAAAAAATTTAATTTTTTCCCCACCAATCTTAGTGATATATGCTATACATTAAACGATATACTCATATTTTATAATTTTTTTAAAAATAGATTAAAAACATCATGTTAATAAGAAAAACTCATACAAAAAATTGTGCAGTATTTTTTTTTGTTATTTAATTTCTGAAATCTCAATTTTTCTTCCGCAAATACGATATTGTTTTATATTACATATCTTTTAAATTTTTCTTAATATTCTGTCGATATTCACAAAACTCTTTCTGACAGCTTTGCCAATTTAGCACTTTTCGCGCTAGATTTAACGCTTTTTAACAAACCAAAAGTCTCATTTTTTCTGTGAGGGCCTTTTTCAAAAAAGTCGCTAAATTGGCGCGTTTTACTTTAAAGATATATTGATTAGAACATGGTTTTACGTTCGTATTAACCAAAATAATTGTGTCTTAGGGCCTGTGTGAAACGGTAGAAAATTATTTTTAGTAAATTTTACATAGTTATAATCTGAACAAAATTTTACTAGCTAATAAGGCTAGTAGAATTTTTAACAAAAGTATTAAAATTCTTGATGTTTTATAATTGATAAAAAATACCATGCTGCAAAATATTTGAATAGAATATTAACATTAATTTTTATATGTATTGTGATTTCACCCCATAACACTCTTTGAAATACTTCATATTCATTATTAGATGTCCATTCCTAAAATAGAGTGTTTTTTTTTTTCAGATTGGATTTAAAATGCAATTAAAATATTTAAAATTTGTTCATTCATATCTCTTGTTTTTTGTTGATAAAATTTTGATTTGTCAATATTTTATAAAGTTTTCATTTCACACAACAAAAATAAGAAAAGACTGGATTTTAATACTACAAAACCAAATTTTTATCTTTAATTCAATCAAAAAACACTCTTTGATATTCAAAAAAAATTCATCATATTTTTTTTTTTTTTTTTCATCAATACTTTTATTTTGTTTGAAATAAAAAATCGTTTGCTATTTGTATTAAAAAAGTTCAAAATTATTTTCAACTTTTTCATCGAATGAAAAAATTCTAAGCAACAATTTCATTACATAAAAAATATTTAAAACGTATTCACACATTACATGCACACATACACAAAATTAAAATAAATAAAATAATAAAAAATATATTTTGAAGGAATTGCCTTTTTTGATCAGTCAAAAATTAAAAAATCTAACAAAAGAAGAAAAAAGATGTTATGAATCTGTAATTTTCATATAAATAAAAAATAAATAAATAGTAAAAAATATATTTTAAAATAAAAACAAAAGTATGAATAAAAAAACAATCATTTGAAAGTTCTTTATAATGCTATTTATTTTAAAAGATATTTATTCTTTTCATGATGGCTATTTATATTAGAAAATAAAAGTCCCTCACATACACTGCCTGCCACTTGAATAAAGAATCACATTTTTTTAACTTTAATTAAGTATATCTCCTAAACTAAAGTTCAGAAAAAAATAATTTTTTGCGCAACCAAATTTCAAATTGTTGGCTTTAGTTTCCTGAAGAAATAAAAAATATACATATTTTGTTATACTAAAATTATGCATTTATTTAAAGACATGTATTTCTGTGGAACTTTTTCGTGTGTCACTTGAATAAGGAATTCTTTTAATATTAATCAGGAAGGCTATGATTTGAATTTCTTTCAATATAAACGGCTAGAGAATTTTTAATTGATAGTTTTTAAATATTTTTTATTCAAAATGAGACGTGGTAAGGCCTTTAATAACTCTGAAAAAGGAAAAAAATTCTGATTTTGAAATCTCAGGGTCAGAATCCGGTCCAAATAGTCAAAAACATTAATAGAGGAAAGACAGTTGTACACAACATGAAAGGGTGGAAGAAAATGGCAACAACTCCAAAAGAAAGACGAAAAATTCGTAGAATTGCATCAAATTCTGCCATGTCGGTATCAAAAATACGTGAAAAAAGTGGAGTCAGTGCAAGTCTAAGAACAGTACACCATATTTTAAAGTCGTGCCCATACACAAAACTGCAAAAAAACCACCACTTAATTAAAAACGCAAATCACAACGTCTACAGTTTGCCAAAAATACAATGATATGGTCCGACAAATGGTTTAAAGTTGTATTTTCCGATGAAAAATAGCTTAATATTGATGGTCACGACGGGTATAACTATTACTTGCATGACCTAAATAAGGAGGAATTATTTTTGAGCCGCAGACACAGCCGATAGGGCGGAACAATGGTATGGGGTGCCATACAAAATGACAACAAAATGACTGCAACGACTTAAAAAAACATTCTGGAGGAAGCATTAACAAAATTTAATGATTTCTTTGAACGTACCAACACGACAACGCTCCGATTCATACCGCTAGAGCAGTAAAACAATGAATTAATCAACAAGGTGTTCAACTTTTGGATTGGCCCCCATATTCATCAGACCTGAATCCAATGGAAAATGTCTGGGGTTGGCTTGCAAGAAAAGTTTATGAAGGAGGAAAACAATTTAAGATGATAGAATCCTTAAAGGATGCAATAACGGAAGCATGGAGTTCAATTTCGCTAAATTACTTAGAGTCATTATACAAGTCGATGCCAAATCGCATTTTTGAGGTTATTTCTAAAAATGGTGGCAGTACTCATTACTAATGGAATGCTAAAAAATAATAACTTTCATTTTTATAACCTAAAATTAAAAATAAATTACAGTTTGCTTAGTTTTAAAATATTCCTTATTCAAGTGACATAAGAAATAATACCACAGAAATACACGTCTTTAAATAAATGCATAATTTTAGTATAACAAAATATGTATATTTTTTATTTCTTCAGGAAACTAAAGTCAACACTTTGAAATTTGGTTACGCAAAAAATTATTTTTTTTCTGAACTTTAGTTTAGGAGATATACTTAATTAAACTTAAAAAAAATGTGATTCCTTATTTAAGTGGCAGGCAGTGTATTTGTTTGAACAAATTAAAAAATGTTTTAAACAAGTAAAATATTTATAATGATTGAAAAATAAAATTAAAAAATTTTCGAGTACTTGGGAATAAGATTTTTTTCTCACCAGAAAAAAAAACATTTTCTACCACAGAACATTTTATTAAAATTATTATTGTTATTATTATTATTATTATTATTATTATTATTATTATTATTATTATTATTATTATTATTATTATTGTTATTATTATTATTATTATTATTATTATTATTATTATTATTATTATTATTATTATTATTATTTTTATAATTATTACTATAATTATTAATTTTCGACTGTCACCAAAAACTAAAATGACTTCTTTATTTCATTTCAAAATGCCAAAATATATGTTAATAATAATTTTGTTTAAGGTGTTCATTTCAGGTGTCTATCCATTTACCAAATCCCATCGAATAAAGAATTTATTAGCAAATATCCAGATTCTTCCAAACAAGTTCCTAATTATTTTAAGAAATGCCTCTTTGATCAGCCAAATGTTTTGCACTAAAATTTAAAAGATCTAAAACTCTTAGAAAAAAGAAGTTATGAATCTGCAATTTTAAGTGTACAAAAAATTTTATCGCTTACTTTTGTAATAAAAACATTAATTTTAAATTTGATGTCATTTGAGTTGATTAATCAGTAGATTAAGTAATTGTCCATATTTCCTTTTCCTCAGTGCATTTAAAATAGTATTTTAAATCTGCTAATGCAGAAATTTATATCATATTTGGATCTCAGTTAATCAGCTAATAAGAAGAGCGATAATTACAATTTTTAATCCGGGATTCCGGGGCTCCCAGGAAGTCGAAAGTTGTTTCCCATTCTCGCGAGAAACGAAAAAGTCCGAGAAATTCCGATCTCTAATGTAAACACATCTCTTCTAATACCTTTACATTGGGGTTGCACTTATAACACGTTTGCATTTTTATACAAAAATATGAAAACTTGTCAAAACTTGCAAGGTTTATTGTGTAGAATAATATATACTAGAAATAGATAAAATACGATCAAATTTCTTCAGACCATAAACTGAAAATCGTAAACATAACATAACTTTTGTTTAATCCCAACTTAGCGATATGAGAATCTTAGAGACAAACTAAAAAAAAAAATTGGAAAATTGACAAAGATTCGGATTTACTTTACACTCATCTACGTTAAGATTGCCTTCGAAAAAAATTTAAAAAAATTATGTAGGTCAGAAAAAAAACAAATTTCATAAGTAAAAAATATTGCCACCTTTTTTGGATAAAACCCAAAAATATGAAATTTGTTTAAAGTTCCAAATTCAGATTAATATAACATTTTATCTAATATATATTTACGTGATTCTGGCAGCAATATTATTTATAATTTTGTAAGGAATTCAACGAATATTTTGAAAAAAATGTGGGGTCATTATTGATCACGCCAATTTAAAAAAAACCTAAAAAATAGTGAAAAATTTATTTCGACCTAAATATCTAGTAAACTAAAAGGGATAATCTGTGCACATGTAAGCGTATTTTTTAGGGATTTACAAGGACTATCTATATGTAAAAATTTTTTTCTGTTAAATCGCAAATGAATTTTTGGCGATTTTTTAAAAAATTGCATACCCGAGATGGCCAACTTTGGAGGTCTACCTAGTTGTTCCTGACCGGTTAGGAATCCATGCTCCTTCAAATCAACTCAAAAACACCACGTTCTATCCAAATTTTTTTGAGATATTTGAGATATTTCCAACGATACACAAGTTACAGAATTATTTACATAAAAAAGCCTCTTGGAACCTCTGCCCAACATTAACGTTAACAGTAACAAATAAAAAAAACACACTGGCGAAGTGTTTTGTGTTGTCAAACCCATACAAGTTTGTAGTTGTTTGTTGTCAACATTGGACAACCCTTTACAATAATAAATTCATTTTTTAAGTTTTTTCTCGTAATACGAGTATAAAGAGTAGTTGTTGTAATTGTCGTTTTTTATCAAAGCTTCTACAATTGCTTTTGCTGTCCAAACTTAAATGTGCAGCAAGCACACTTGTACAAACATCTATTAAGACTTTGTTTTCTTTTATTTCACTCTCTTTTTTTAACAAGCCTTTATTCATACACATACGTTTTATTTCTCTACTTCTTCGCCTTTTTCAACATCATCTTTACACATTACGCTTTGTGCACACAATTTAACTCGATTTGCCTTTGAACATGACAAACTACGCTAAAGTGTCTAAGTGTATATGTATGAGTTTGTGTCAGGGATAACATAAGAGGAAGTTGTTACAATTCCTTTTTTTTGGGACAAATTTTTCTAAATTCACAAAATTTTTTTAGTAGTTTTTAATAAAAGGTACTTTTAGCTATATTTTACGAAAAGTTGCTGTGCAAAAAGGATTTTTACTTTACTTTATTTGTTAGTTATTAATGAGTTAAAGCCTGCATAGCAGATTGGTTTCAGATACGATGTATGAAATCTCTTCTATTTACATACTTTTTTCAACGAAGTAGTGTTTCATCATATTGTGAGTAACTGGAAATACTTCTGTAATGATTTCTGTAGTTCGCTGCAAGGACGTCATAACTCAAAAAATATATTTTTTCAGGGGATACATTTTTAGTTTGTAAGTTGATATATATTTTTCAAAAGTTTTGAATGAAAATAATATTATGGTAAAATGTAATCAATAATGTGTGTTGACTAAAAACAACATACATTAGCCGACATTCAAGTAAAATAGTACGTTGTTGCAAGGAATACGCAATGGATTACTAAATTTGGACAAAAAGCTTTTATCACTATTGTGCGTAAAATATAAAAAAAAATCATGCAAAATATTTTGTCAGTTAATAAAACGCATTATTAACTATGCACAAGTTAGATGTTAACTCTAAACTTGCTTTTTCTTCAATTATGACGTTGTTGCCTGAAATGAGCGATATGAGCATTTCGATTTAAGTAACTAGTTCCCCAGTTTTTAGAATACATTCCATCATAAAATTGAATAACCTTTCTTGTACGCAGACAAGAAGCTCCAATATACATATATTTTAAAGGTCCGACCCATGCATGAGAGTTGTATTTAATTTTTAGCTGGTTATACATATGTAGGATGTATACGAATAGTAGTGAGGTCCGATGAAGTAAAATATCTTTTGCACAGTTTAAAAAAGTCGAGGCACTTCAATGTTTCTCTCGTGACTTTAAAAATTTTTTAGAACATCAGACAGTTGTTTTCACTAATACAGATAAAGTAATGTGACTGTGAGTATAATAAGTCCCAACGGGAAAAAATAGAGTTAAAGAATCATTATTATATATATTTTATTTAACAGCTACAAGGCCTGCTACTTGCATTCCAACTTTCTTTCATTTTTACAAGACCAGTCATTTCAAGCAAGGCCTCCCCTTCTCAATTCCAAGGACTTCCTCTCTTATGTGCAATGCTTTTTCAAAAGACTCTGAAACAGTGTTGCCCTATGTTATTTTTAAAAATCTTATAATTACTTTTCAAAAATCTTATTTTTGGAAAATGAAACTTTCTTTTTTTTGTTAAATATTGTGCAATATTAATGCAATTTCCGAATTTAAAATAAAATTTCAAAAGTACAATCTCAAATTGAAAATGAAAAATTACAATGTAAAAATGCTTCAAAATTCTTACTTTTTGATTAAAAACTTTAAATCTTTTCACGGTCTTAAAAAACTTCAAAAATAAGATAAATCTTCAGATATGGCAACACTGCTCTGAAATTAACTTTAAAAAAACCATACTTACTACCATCAGTAACGACACACATTGGTCCCTAAATGCTTTTTTGTAGGGTATAGACCTTCAAAGTCGTATGTGCAATTTTTTTTAAATTCGCCAAAATTCATTTATGATTTGAATTAAAAAAAAAATTACATATAAATAGACCTTCTAAATCTCTACCAAATATATGTTTATATGTATCGAAGCAAATTACACCCTCATTTTTGGCCCCGTAAAGTAAAGTAAAGTTTTTTAAACTTGGAAGCCCGAAAAACTTAAAATTTCAATCTTAAATATATTTTGAGAAATAATTTTAATATTTGGTCCTAAATCAAATTTTAATGAGTTAAGGTACTGCAGTGAAATTTTGGAATAATATAAATAAACTTATTTTAAAATCAAGGAACTAATAAAACTCTCACTTATACGTACCAAAATACCAAAAATCCTATGCCGAGGAAAACTTATTTCAAAAATTTACTTTATTTTTAAAAATTATCACCAATCTATTAGAGAAAGGTGACTCAGAAAATATCTCTTGTGTGTTTAACCAACATAGCAATGTTGGCTACCGTTACCGCTAAAACCTACCCTAAAATACTGTCATGGAAATAATTGGATACAAAATACCGTTACTGTTATTTCTCAGTTAAAGAAAAATAATTATTTTGAACTAAATTAAGTAAAACTTATAGTAATGTTATAGTTATCCCAGTCCAACCATTTAATATTTGACTGCACTTTATACTTCATGGTTATAAACCGATTACTTTGTAATTTCTGACAGCATTTCATTTCATTAGTGTAATAAACCCACTAAAGCTTAATTTTTCCACCAAAGTGGTTTCAGATAAATCGAAAAAAAAATATCTAAATGTACTTTTGAGCTTAATTTTTTTTCAGCATTTTGAGTGATCATTTCTGATCTGGTTGTAAAACTAACACGAAATGAATGCCAAGTTGACTTTTCAATTCCACGTTTTTATTAGGAATCCTTTTGAAGTTCATAAGTTTGAAAAATTCCTGGAAAAATATCACTTCAGGAGGAGAAAATTTTGAAGCGGTGGTTTTGAATACATTATTTTGAATTCATTCAAGAAAATATGAGCCTTTTTAAATGACAATAATTTTTCATTAATTTCTTTCATAAAAGAATTCAGGTTCAAATTCCAGTGGATGCATAGAAATTTTATATACAAGCATATTAAAAGCAAGTACTTCTTCAAAATAACTTGTACCAAACGATTGAAAAAAGTAAAATTTTTCCCATTTTTCATTATGCATATCTGTGTAACACTATCATAGTTATTTGGTTATTGTAATTCTCTACTTACTTTTTTTGGATTGTTGTCAACTTAAAGGTTGTCTTAAAAGAAGCTTAAATTTACAAAACACCGAAACTCTATAACCATACAAATATTTAAACTCACATGTGTGTGTATGTTATTTTATGTCCTGTCATGTATATGTTTTTATAGAATGAGTTTATGTCCTGTGTTTGTGTGTGAAAATAAGAAGTAGTTTTGCTAAATGTCTCTAATTATCCGTAAAAGAAATTTAAGGAGGTACTTAAACTGTGTTTATGGATTATTGAGGGGTCTGAAAGTATTTAAGAAAAATGTTCCTAATTGTTTGGTTTTGTATTTGATTTTTTTTTTTTTTTTTTAGAAAAGAAAACCAAAAATAAACAAAGAAACAAAACGATAACATAAGTTATAAGATTTAAAATTGTGGACAATTTATTGTGCAGTGAGAGGATTATTTTAAAGTTAAAAAGTTTCAAGTGCCTGTCTGTCATATATTCCATATTGAATGGTGGTAAATTCTGGCCAAAAATCAATAACTCTGTTATTTCTTTATGTAAATAATTTTAATTTGATATATAGATAAAAACATAATGCTTAATTCACAAACTAATTTGTGTGCAGATATCAAAAGGGGATAGCCGGATAAATAAGGACAAATAAGATTCTTGATAAATTTATATATAATGAATATCGAGATAATTTAACTAGTTTAAGCGTAAGATATAGTGATAAGCTTTCCAGTGACATATGTTCGCAGATATCTGTTAAGCAAAAGAAGTAATTTATGCAATTTACCTTACATATAAAGCATTCAATCAAAATAATTTATATTTATTAAAATAAAGCCTAAAAATTTAGGGACATAGTTAACTTGATGGTAAATTGACAGCATTATGTTGTCTACTGTTATCCTTTCTAATGCGGCTAACCCGTGTATAGTTGTTTATTTCGTACTATTATTGTATTAGATAAGTTACATATATGTTTTTATTTAAAATTATTGAGGTAAATTAATTAATTTTGTAATTTTATTTCAAAAATTACGCAATAGAGACAAATAAGCTGTCCAAATTAGTTAGAACGATAAAAATTTGAGGAAAGGTTAATTATAAAATTTTATTTGATTAATTTCATATTAAAAATTGACCCAACTCTCCAAGAAAAAAAACTTAAAATATATATATATGTATATTTTTTTTTTTAATTATGTACTATTAATGACTAATTATATCGTCATTAATAGTACATAATTCATATTTTAAAAATGTTGCACTTTAAAATTATGAAAAAAAATACTAATTTTAAGTGATTACTAGATATGCTGTGGTAAGAAGGGTAGCAGGTAGTAGCAGTTAAATTTTATTGATACTAACTCTTGACACTTAAAAGTATAATATACTGTTTAGACTCTACCCCTGAAACAAATTGAAAAAAATATTTGCTCCATTAAAGTTTGGGTTTAAAATTTTTGTGATGATAAAAGTAACCAACTTTACTTCAGTCCATAAATATACTAAAAAGATAATTTTATGACTTGTATTTTACACCAGAAGATTGACAATAAACGAGTATTCTCACAAGATGTTGCAAATTTTTAAAAACACATAAGTGGCATAAATTCATAGCGTACTTTCTGTATAGGAAATCTAATAGTATTTTTTTTAATAAATGAAAAATATTCAAGATTGCGTCATTATAACTATCAAACTAGATGCCCTAACTGCGACAAAGTAATGAATCGTGTTATCTTAAATGCAGTACAAAATTTTCATCAAAAATCAGATTTTTACCACCGTGCAATGAAGCAGAATCAAAAATTTTAAAAATATTGTTGGACAAATCATAATCGTTAACTATTATTAATGTTTGGGTTTGTGATCCCCTCAATCATTTAAGATATTATCCTCTTGGAAATATAATATGATCCTAATACATAAACATATTATTGTTAATATATTATGATCCTTACAATCATAATATATTAGAATAGAAATTTTTTGTTTGTTTTGATATTTTAAATTCATTAATAGAAATATATGAATGCTTAGAAAAGGATAAAGATTTACTTAAATTTGGGAAATTTAAGTAAATTTGGCAACGCTATTAAAAATAAAAAATTTTTATTAATTATTTTTATAAAAATATTTTGTGTATAGATATTATTAAAAGTATACAGAAATATTCATAATTTTCTAAGTAATTATTCACGCAAAACTAAAGGAAAAAGTTGCAATTTTGTAAAAATATAGTCATATATACAATAAATTGGAAATATAAAAGTTTAAACGCACATATTTCTGAAATGAGGCATGATATTGACTTGAATCTTTTTGCAAAAGATCGGAAATTATATATGCTAAATAAATAAGCTTAATTTGGAATACATATTTTTAAAATTTCTTTCGCTAGTTAGAAATAAACCAAACAAAAGGCTCAATTTGTGGTTTTTGGAGAAAATACAAATTTTTTAATTGTAATAACATATTTGTTTATAAAGGTATCTTAATGAAATTTGCAATAAATGTGGATCTTATTAATGTAAATAAAAGCGCGTTAACCAAATTTCAATCAGGGGTAGGGTTTTCCTGAATTCCCAAAAAAACTAATAAAAATTCCCAAAAATTAAATTTTTTACATTTATGGCTATAGAATCCACATTTTTCCGAAGGCCCGTAGATTTTGATTTAAGACTTTTAACAACATATTGAGGATTCTTAAAATATATTCCGCTTGTCGATTCACGCTTTGAAATTTGAGAAAAAATGCTCTAAAATCAAAACTTTCATATAAAATGGGTTGAATTCAGGAGGGTGTGTACCATGACCAATTGAGTTATTGGGCTTGTTTTTTATCTTAAAGTCATCTTTATGAAGTTACCTTTCAGAAAAGTGCAAAATTATTATATGTTGGTAGAGAAAATTTTATTTTAGATAAAAAAGAGTGTAGATACTTTTTCGGCTAAAAAAACACAAAAAGTCGCCTTTTTTGGAATTTTCAAATTCAAAATCGTTTATTTTTGGACTCGGTAAAGATATCGACTTCAATTTTTTTATTCAATAGATAATTTTTTCTTTAACTAGATAAGAAAAAAACTAATAAAATCGGTCGGAAATACTAGGATATATATTAAAAAAATTGGACCAAGAACATACAAAATTATGGTGCTTAAAAATTCAAACGCAAATAATTTGAAAACTATAAGAGATAAATAGGACATGTAAGCATGTTTTTTATAGGTCTTATCAGGGCCTATAAAAATATTTGAAATCGGACGAGAAACAAAAATTAGCTCCGCCCCTTAGGGGTTTGTTTTGCCCCCTTCCAAACTTAACATTGTACACTCCTCCGCTACGCCTATACCAAATTTCATGAAAATCCAATCAGCCGATCAGAAGTTACAGATTTATTTCCAAAAAATTTCGATTTTGCCCCACTGTGTAATGGAACATTGATTGTGGCAACTGTAGAAAATCTTCTCTTTGATAATTTTTTAATATTTATATTCGAGTCATTCGTGGTTGTTATTTAACATAAATTAAATGATTACCTTCCTTGCTTTATTATGTTTTTTAATAAACTTAATATATTTATTGAACATAATATTTACATATTTTAGACTTTTATACTTACCAATAATTTTATTAAAAATTTTTTAATAGAAAACTTCGATTTTATGTACTTTTTTGAACCACGAAACAAACACTTCAAATAGTTAATAAGAACTAAATTGTGTGCATTAAATAAAATTATATTACGATTGTTATTATCATTTTATATTTGAAAATTCAAAATATTTTTTTTTTTTTTTTGTAGGAAACATCGACGGTGACGACCATATTATGACATAATATCATATATTAAAACCATTAAAACAAAAATTAATTGACTGAGCTTAGCTTAGCTTAAATTTAAATAATTTTATTATGATAGCCATATGCTCCACTTAGGAACATCACTTAATTGTCGTGAGCATTTTGGAACCATGTTTTTTCGATTTCAAATTTATTTTATTTAATAAATATTTAATAAATATTTTCTTTATTTAATTAGTTAAATAAAAAACCAAAACAAATCGGTTAGAAATAAATAGCACAAGTAAGCATGTCTTTTATAAGCCTTAAGAAGATGTAAATATATTTGAAATCGGATAAGAAACAAAAAATTGACAAATGTTTAGAAATTTTCCATGTCAGAGCTATCCTACTTTGAGCCCCATAGCTCCGCTTCTGAGGGGTATGTAGGGTCTCCCTTTCAAATTTTAAATTATGAACTCCTCTGCTATACACATGTGAAATTATATGTACATCCAACTAGCCAATTGGAAGTTACTGATTTATTTCCAAAAATTATCGATTCTGCTCCATTGTGTATTATAAGGATGATGTAATTTTTTCTAAAAATAATATAACAGTATCAATGCCTTTTCTTATTCTAAAGTAATATTCGTTTATGCCATTAGAAAATATTTTTAAATAGATTTATAACAAGGAATAAGACAGCTTTTTGATAAATGAATCGATAATTATGATATAATTATTATTATTTTCTAGTAGTGAAATCCGTTTCTTTTCAATTGTCATAAAACTTTTTGTCTCTTATGGAACCATTTCTATTAGCTTTTAAACTAGATAAGATTTACCTAAAAATTACTATGAAATGCACTTCCTAAATTACATAAGATGGAAGAAGATATTATGGCTGTTTTTTCTCAAAAATTGCTATAAACCTATTTATATTGAATAGTTCCTTACCAGGTGTTTTATTAAGAACTTCCACAGTAATTATAATATAAATAATTTTGTTCATCTTATTATTTTTTTTTTTTTTTTCTTATATTTAATGCTCGCCATTGTCTTAAAAGCTTAAGAATTTTTTTCTTTATTTTTTATGTTCAACTTGAGGAAACAAATTGTATGCAGACTAGAGTAAAAAAAAATTAAGAAAAAGAACTTTGTTTTGTAAGTTTTAAGACCAGGTGCATTGTCTGCTTGGGAAAATGAATTTTTATGATTTAATGTATTCTGTTTTAGTTTTTTTACAATGTTTTCTTTTTTTACTCTTTTATCCTCCCTCAGTGCTGTTATTCTTATATTTCCATGGAGTTTGTTTTTGCTATACTTAAAGAATCTTGTAGTCAAGTATACATTATGTATAGTACATGTAATACATAAATAAATACAATACATATACTTAGGATCTGAGATGGAAAATCAGATAATTGAAGATATTTTCCACGAATTTTTTAAATCGAAAGTAGAGTATTTGAATTATGTGATGAGTATGGACATAAAGGGTAGATTTATATATTTTAGATTTATATTTTAATCAGATCAGATAACAGCAAAATCTCTTTTTTACTAAAAATTTCAACGATTTAATATTATAGCGTTTTCTTTCCTGAAGATTTATATTACCTTGTCACTGTGTAAATTATTTAAAGATTACCCTCAGAAAGTAAATTAATTGAAGGAAATCGCATTTTTTGCGAAAATTTGGAAATTTTGCTAAAACATCAATTTTTTGGTAAAATTTTGAATTTTTGGTGAAATTTCAATTTCTTTTTTTATTTATATTTTTTTTTATTTTTTTGTAAAATTTAAAATTTTTGGTAAAATGTCAAATTTTTCGGTGAGAATTCGAATTTTGAGTGAAATTTCGCGATTTTTGTGTAATTTTCATAATTTTTTAAAACATCATTTTAAAGCTGTTAATAAAGTGCAGCATTTTCACTCTCTATTTAATTTGAGGGTAAAACATGTCATATTTAAGGTCATTAGAAAAGAACATCGGACCCATTTACACAATTACATTTTTTTTTTTTTTTTTTTTCAGAATAGAACACAAAAGTGAGTAAAGGTCAGATGAAAAGCACCATTTAATTCAGAAAAAACGTCATTAGTGATATATGCAAACTCTCATTAGATTTAAGTTATTAAAAACAAATAACGTTAGAGTATACTTGTTATAGTCAGTATATATTATTCATACGCGAGAATAGTTTAATTTTAAAATTATGTAATATAAAAATATTTGTATTAAGTTTAGCGTAAATATATAAAAAAAACTATTAAAATTGCTTCAGTGATGTCGGAATTGTGTTTAAGACACCACTAATGCTGATGAAGTGTGTAGTGGCACAGAAAATACGTATGTATTACATTCTGCTGGTAACTAATTATAGACCACAAACTCTGCTTTGGTACCGTCAAACGGAGACAACAAGGCATTTTACGACTTCAAACTTGTTTGAATTGAAAAAAAATCGACGAAATATTATTTGGGGGAATTGGTAAAAATGTTTGATTTTATAAATTGTTGATAAAAAATAGCTTTATGTTTCATTGTTTGAATTATACCAAGCAACGTTCTTATATTAAAATGGTGAAATCCAATTTAAAAGATTTACTGGTAGTGATTTAAAAATTCTAATAAATCTATTACAAATAAAAATGTATTACAATAAATTTTTTTTTTTTTTAATTATTTTAGTAAAACTACCCAAAGTTATATTTGTATTTAAAAAATCTGTGTTTTAGTGATATATAAAGGGCTTTTCCAATAAATAATGGAACAGGCTATAGAACAAGGTGTAATTTTGATAAATATGCGACTAAAAAAAGCTTAAAAGTAAAATTCTAGAGGGTCGTCTATAATTTTGATCTGCTGCTCTATCGCTTAACTTGTAAATAACCGTTTCATCATTAATGTAACTAACTTTATAATTGGTTTAAAATTTTTGACAAAAATCGACAGCTCCAAAAAAATATAAAGAAAAAAAGAAAAACGTGTTAATAAAAAATATAAAAATAAAATCACTTTAATTCAATTTCGAACAATTTTCAACTATCGCTAAAAAAAAGTAGTAATAAGAAAAATTTATATTATTTCTTCATTCTTCAGAGACGTAGTAAGTATGAATTTCAAATATTTGATGAGATTATGAATTGTAGATGTTCGCGTCATTGGTAGCGGAGGTTATATTCAATTTCAAGATCCCCGTTTGTTTAAGGCTGTTCTAGAAAAATTATTTATATATGTATATAAGGTCAGTTCATATTAATTGTTTTTGACTTTTTCTTCAGACATCTATCATAATTTTATTGGCATTATTTCAAATAGTATAATATGATCTTCATTGGAAAGTTCCACAGAAATGAACACTTTTATGTGAAGTTTGATGGAATTAAATATCAATATATACAATACATACTTTAAGTGTATTATTAAGAGTACACATTTTATAATCATTATAGTTAATTTTATTACATAGACTTTTACATTATATATAAACTTCTTATATACATTATTGTAAAACCTAATTAAATAAATTTAATGAAGGGCAACGAAACTTGACATATATGTTGTAAATCTTTTTAAAAGTCACCAATAATTACATGTGAGCTTCATGAAATATTAGAGTTCAAAAGTGAAAAAAACTGATATATACATGATTATCGATGATTTCAACAGGGTGTATATGACGCCAACATCAATCTATATACACCAAGTTTCGTCTCCCTCAATTAAAATTGGAGTTTTAGTTTTATTCATTTAATTTTACTTATATTATATTGTTTAAATATTTATAATAACACAATAAATAATTATATTCAAATCCGTGCGGAGGGATTTAATTATTTGTAGAATTAAGCCAACAAATTTTTTAATTGATCTTAGACAAACTTTCCATCATAATCCTAATTAATTTGATTAAAAACATTAATTGAAATTTAAGCCAAAATCAATTACTTTAGGTAATAAGTATTATTATTTTGGTAATTCGAGCAAAATCAAACAAAAATTTAATTAGTATAAGCAATTCCATAATTGAAGTCTACTTTAAATTTTCCTGTGAAGACTTGGAATTATATAGGTATTGCTAAAAATTTTAATTTGAGATTGAAAATATGAGTCAAAATGCTATTATGTGGAACGATTGATTTTATTATGCTTTGTTAAATATTCTGCTGCCTAAGTGAGACATGTGTTAAGTTTTTATAAAGAGAATAACATTATAAAATAATCGCTTTAATTTTATACGTTTCATTAGATACACAGAACAAAAAAAAAATAATAATAATAATAATAATTTCTCATCAATTTTGACACTTAAGCTGCTTAAATAAGTTATCTTTTATTTCGTGCGGAATATGAACAGTAGGAATTTTCTTGACAATATCCTTAGTTTTAATTTCGCAAAATCTATATTTCAATTATCTCTTATCAAAAAATTTTCTTTAATCTGGAAATATACTTAATATTTGTAAGCTGATGTGAACCATGATATCGGAAATTTGATACAAAGAGTTCCCAAAAACTCCTTAGGCATTTGACTTAGGAAAATCGCTCAGACCATCTATGTTAAAGTGCTGAATAATGAAGAGATATGCAAAATTGTAAATTCCTTTTCAGTTTTCTACCAACAATTTTGTTTTAGAAAAAGATACTTTAGAGTTCGATATTTTAAACTTAAATAAGCTTTTTAAAATTCTCAGAATTTTTAATATTGCGGCTCTAAAACGCAATTTCATCAAACATGATATGCCATTTTATTATATTAAGTGATAATATTTTAAGGAAGAACATCTTGTCAAACTTATTTGTTGACAAAAAATATGCATATATTAAAAAAAAAGAAAAAAATCAAATGAATTCTACGAACATACGAAGATTCGTAATCTAGAACATTTCTACTAGACTATCTAACATGTAGGAAATTTGTTGAAAAACAATTATATGTACTACTCATATGTGTGAACAGTATAGAAATCAATCTAATATTGAAAAATTATTTTTTTACACAAATTCTTTGAATCCGAATTTCAAATTGCCAAGCAGTGTTGCCAGTTTAGCCTTTTTAAGGCTAAATCTAGCCTTTTTATTTTGCTTTTAGCCTCATAATTTTCGTTTCAGCTTCTAGCTTTTTTCTAGCATATTTTTTTTTTTTTTTTTGTTTTTTTTTTTTATTCTTTAAATTGCCTTAAAAGGGCTAAAATTTTAGCATTTCAGCCAAAAAAAAACGAAATTATTTATATCTGACATGAATTTTCACCTGCGGCCCTTGATTCTCCAAACCAAATATAACTTAACTCATTTTATGGACTTACTTAACCATTATAATAATTATTTTTTAATAAGCGACATTAACTATAGAAACTATTTATGAACACATACTTTTAAAAACGAAAAATCGCCAAACATTTGGAAATGATTAATTAAAAAATAATTCAGTATAATTAAAATATAACAAAAAATCACTTCGAAATATTTGGGAGGTAATTTTTAACTGGATAATTTTTTAACTGGATCATTTCATCATGTCAAAAACAAAAAAATAAAAGTTAGTTATTAAATAAAAAATATTAACTTTTTCTGCCTTTTTTTTCTGTCATTTAGCTTTTTCTGATCCTATTCAAACTCCAATTTAGCCTCTGTTTTTCTCACCTAGTGGCAATGGTGTTGCCATGTAAGCTAGGGGTTAAGAACTCAAAGCTAGGAGTTTTAAAGCGTTCGCATGTGTTCCAATCGTGGCGAATTGAAATACTTTTAATCAATATAAAATATATTTACAAGTTCTTTAATCTGTCATTTAAAAAATTTAATTTTTGTTTGAATATAATTATAAAACAATTTTTCAAAGTCTTGGCCAAAAATTGAACTTTCAGTTGAAATTTACTATCTTTATTGCTTATATAAAAAGCTTAAAATGCAACTCAAATCTAAATAATACTTTTATACAAAAACACATCAAAACCTGTCGAAAAATTCTTGTCAATTTAATTTTTAAATAATGAAAATTTTTATATTTATTTTAGGAAAAAAAGAAATTTACATGGTGATCGGGGGATTTGAACTCAGCCTTAAGGGTTTGTAGTCTAGAACATCTGCTCTAGACTATTCAATCTCGATCTTTCCAATAGAAAAACATTTATATATGTACATTCATGTATTATTGTATGTGAAATAGAAAATATTATTCAGTATGAGCAAAGAAAATTAGAAAAACTTTCGAGGCTGTTCTAGAAAATCGTTTGTAATTCCGTCACTCCTAAAAGGATTTCGCTGAATTTCAATACCAAGATTTTCGATACCCTATGCCACATATGTGCTGAAAGAGAAATTTATTTGTTGGACTATGGGCTTCAAAAAAGCAATTTCAACATACACTCGGATAGATGGGCAGACATATAATCTCAAAAGTTTTTTTTTTTTTAATTATAACAATCGCGAATATTTTTCAATTTGAGAACTTGAATATACATTTAAAGACCTTCGTATAAAATTACAAATTTATATATACCCTTCATTTATGTGAAGGGTATAAAAAATTATATTCTATCATTTATTATATCTATTTATTTAGTCATAGAAGATTTCGGTTATCTATCTAAAATAATTTTTTTTTTTCAAAATCACATTATTTTTAAAAAAATTTGGTTTTCTATCGAAAATTTTAATAAAAAAACGATTTTTATAACTTTTCAAAATTCTTTAGTGAATATATATAATCGTAGAATTTACCAATTATAAAATGTCAATTTGGTAACCAAAAGTTTTATTTATATTTTGATTGAATTTCATACAAAACTACACATAATTCTCTTTAACAACCTGGGAACTAACTGGATATTTTAAAAAAGATTAAAATTAAATATTTCAAAATGATTTAATATTTTTTCCAAACTTTTTTTTAATGATTTTTGGTGTTAAGAATAAGGAATAACAAATTAAATTTATTTTGTTGAAATTTGCATTATTAACCTGGTTAAAAATGATTTTAGATTTTATTGAAATTTTCAAATAAAAGTCGACCTTTGGTTTTTGTTTCGAATTTTTCATATTTAAACAATTTTTTCCTCAAATTGTATAAAGAACAATTTTTGATTAGAAGATTATACAGTCTTTGGACTTGAGCAACGAAAATTGGTTTCTAAGGTTGTATGGGGTGTTGAATTCGAATCTTCCCTTATTTTTTACAATGGTTCTAGGTTTCGAGATATTAACAAAAATATTTGTTTACTATATTGAAAAACTAATAACGAATTTATTACATAAAATACAGGTAACATAAATCTTATAACAGTTACGTCTTTGATATAAATTGGAACTGAAGATCGGTTAAACTGATTCGTTTGTATTGTTTAAATTCTGTTTCACACATTAGAGACCAACATTAAGAACTCAACATATTCTGGTTCAAAAATCCTGAGTATTATTTGTTTTGATTTCGCTCTCATTTCTCATAACTTGTACCGCCAAAGTTTTATGTTTAAAATTAAAATAAAGAATAAAAAAAATTATATATAGAGGAATTTTGAATTCCAAACTTGTGGTAGTTTTTCAACTACTCTTCATCATTAACTTCAAATCAGGGGATTTCCGTTTAACGAGAATGTTGCGAACAACATTTTCGAACTGAATGTTAAATATTATTAAAAGATTCCGTTTGTTATTTGCTTGTACTTCACGGCTAAGCATTTTGAAAAAGTTCTTAATAAGGCAAAGTTCTATACGATGAAGTGGTTTGAAAATATTCTGTGAGCTTTGCTTAATGTTTTTTTAAACAAAAATCACGAAACAAATCGTTCAATTCAGTCAGTGAAGCATATAAATCAAGGTAATTAAAATACCCACCTTTGAGTATTCGATATCAGTTTTCTCATTTTAGTGACGCACAGCAACAGAAAATCGTATTGACAAGGTATTGAACCAATCTTGAATAACAATTACCGTGTTTAAAGCATTTTTATTGAGTGTCAAAATTTCTATGTAAAAATTAATTTCTTTATCACAGATTTTATATTTTCACCAAAATCGCAGTATCTACGGAATTATAAAAGATATTAGTTCACTATCAAAATCTGGAGAACAACCTGGAGAAAATTTCGGAAATCTGTAAAAGAAGTTAAATGAGTAATTCTAAAAGTCGAAATCAACCATTTATTTGTCAATATTGATGATTTGAAATTCTTAAAAATATTTTGATGAACAAAGCATATTGTTATTTGAAATCTCCTAACTGTAAGTATCCTATAAGAGTTTAAAAATATGAAAAGTTTCGTTTAACATTCAGATTGTTAAGTTTTTCATTTCAATATGAAATGCATCGCTGTACATTTCCTTAAAATAAAATAGGAATAAAAGAAGTACTATTAGAAATGTTCTCACATCATCTACAGTTCTCCAAAAATATATATTGTGTCGCATTGAAAAAAAAACAACTTATAGGAAGACCACTCAAACGATACTTAAAAGAGTTTCGAGTTTTTTGTCAAAATTTGTATCAAAATCCATAAATATTCTATTTTTTCAAACTTTATTAAATATTTTACTTGCTAATGGTTTACTTCAATTTCTTTTTAACATTTTTTTTTTTTTTTTTAATCTGAACTTTCCAGCTCTGTTGGAAGCAACACCAATACGTGTAAATAAAGTTGTATAAAGACTTAAAAACTTAAAAAACCGTTTCGCCACAAAGTATAACAACATATTCTTTATTAAATTAAGAATACAGTAGCTCGAAGGAAATAAACTTATTTCTTTTTAGGGTATTTCTAACAGTCGTTGTTGTTTATCTTTGTATTATTTTCCTGTTTATGTTTTACTGTTTTCTGTTATAGCAACTGGGACACCTTGAGGCTCCACCTTGGGCCACAAGCTAGATTTTTTGGCAAAAAGTCCAATTCAGATAGAGGTAAAGAAATTCATGCAGATGTGTAATCTAGGGACTTTGAATTCCATGCCCAACAAATTTTATATTATTGTGGGTTACCGTTTCTTCAAAATATCGTATTTTTGCTGAATTTTTCTATTTTTTATAAATAGTGTATATAAATCATAATTTCTCAAAAAATGCTCCGAAAAGGTCTCAGATAAAAGATATGAAAACAAATAGTTAAGTAAAACAAAAAATCGTGACATTATTGGGAAATTTCATACGAAATTCCAAGGAATATATTTATGTTAATAATACTGCTGGATTCTCTAAGTTGTTTTCTATCTAAATTTTTGCGACCGTTTGTAAATTCGAAAGCTGTAGCCTTTTAACTAAAAAGGCCCATCAAACGTCATTCACTTATACGGTAAAACATTGTGCAAACATTTTTTTGGTATAAATTAAAAAAATAAGAAATTGGTTGCTAAGTAAATTTTTGATGAATTCAGATAAAAAAGGAAAAGATAAAATGTTGAATACAATACGACGACAATAATTTGTTACATTTATATATCTTTATATAATCAATTTTTTAAACTGTCAATCTATTGTTTACCTAAAATGTTAAAAGTAAAAAATGGCGGATCCAGTATGGCTTTATATTTTTTATTAATATAAAACATTTTTAAATTGTATAAAACTATTCGTACATTTTATAAATTACACTTATTGATTTGTTTTTTAATTTACCTTAAATTCTATATTAACAACTTCATAAATATATAAATCATATATAAAATTATTTTTCACATTATTATATTATCTTATACAGCGAAAAAACCCTACATTAGATATAAATTTTTCGTGTACACATGGTATTTTAATTGTGGCCAAAATTGAGGGATAGTGAACCACTTTGGTTCGCCACATTACTTCCGCCTTTCGAAATTCGGAAATTTAAGAAACAAGTTCTTGTTGAAGGACCACAAGTTTATCAAGTGTGATTATTCAAAATTTTGTCTAATAATGAAATAAAATTTTGGGCCTCCATATTTTATCCGCCATTTAGAATTTGTAATTTTTGATTACAGTATCGTAATCAGAGTCCCCAAAAACCTTATATATGATATACAGTTTTTACGTTCACCAAGTGTTTTAATTGTAGCCAAAATTCAGAGATAGTGGCTAACTTTGGTTCGCCATATAGCTTCCAACTTTCCGAATTCAGAAAAACAAAAACCATATTCATATTCAATTTATCGAATATGATTATTTTAAATTTCGTCAAATAACAAAAAAAATTTTGGCCGCAATATTAGATAAAAATAGCTTAAAAATTTTGAATTATTTTATTACAGAATCGTAATTAGCGTCCCTAAAAACCATAGATTCAATATCTATAAACATAAACCAAGTATTTTAATTACGGTCCAAATTCAGGGATCGTGGCCCAGTGTGGACTCCAAGGAAAAAACATGAGAAAATTATTTTTATTTTTTTATTTTAAATTTTCGCTTTTTTTGCACTCATAAATAAAGTTTATTTTTTGATAAATTTATACTTTTCTACTTCGTATTTTTTTTTTTTTTTTTTTTTCAAATAGAAATTTTACTAATGCCGTGTTAAAATTTTATGTAAAAATAATAAATATAACATAAAAAGGAAAATACGAAGAAAAAATCTTTTCGTATTTAAAATACAATAAGTGGAAGAGGACTTGTTGGAAATTGTTAAGTGAATTTTAGGTAAAAATCTTTATGCTGTAATATATACGGAAATTTCATTTAAATATTTTGCCCAGCTTGCACAATGGATGTAGTAATATATATTGGGAAAAAAATCTGTTTATAATAGAATTTGAAGTACTGAAAAAAACCATGATATAAAGAAAAGAAAGCAGTTAAATTCTTTTTGTAAATCGTATCCCAATATTAACGCAAGATTTTCCTTCTTGAACAATATTTAAAAAATAATGAAAGTTTGGCAGTTCGAAATTTTTAGAATTCATAAAATTAGACGAAACTACATGCAATTCTAAAGTATTTGTTAAAACAAAAATTTTTATAAAAAAAAAAATGCTTTTCATAAAAAAAAAACATTTCCAATATACGGCAATGTTTATTTATAATGTTTACAAAAATAAACTTAAAAGTACTTATTTTTAAAAATAGAATTTATTGGAACTACTTTCTATTTTGTATACCATGGAAAAGACAATATAAAAATATACTCCAATATATAGTTCAGTCTATAGACAATACTATAGTGAAGTCTACAGTCAAGATTTTGGTCTGTTCTAAAGTCGATATAACCCAGTCTATACTCAAAACTATAGATCAGCATATATTCAAGAATATTGTCTATAGTCAAGATTGTAGATTGTAGTTTTGTAGCCTTTAGTAAAGCTACAATCTATAGTCAAGATTATACTCCATGGTCAAAACTATAGTTAATAGTCAAGCCTATAATTTATAGCTAAGACTATAATTTATAGTTAAGACTATATTTTATAGTGAAGTCTATAAGTCAAGACTACAGTTTATAGTCAAGACTATAGTTTTTAGTCAAAACTATACTTTATAGTCAATATCATAGTCCATAGTGAAGACTATAGTCTGTAGTCAAGACAATAGTCTATAAAAGACTATAGTCCATAGTCAAGAATATAGTCCATAGTTCAGACTATAGTCCATAGTCAAGATTATAGTCCATAGTCAAGATTATAGTCTATAGTCAAGACTATAGTCTAAAGTCAAGACAAGTCTATAATCAAGACTATAGTCCATATTCAAGACTATAGTCCATACTCAAGACTATGATGGCTATAGTTCATAGTCATGACTATTGACCATATTCAAGGCTATAGTCAATAATCAAGATTATAGTTCATAGTAAAGACTATAGTCCATAGTCAAGACTATAGTCTGTAGTCAAAAATACCTACAGGGCTTCAAAAAAGGGCATATAAAAGTATGAACGAATATTTTTTTTTTTTTTTTTTTGTTTTATTGATAACACCGTACAACTGCATTTTGAACACATTAACCAAACCATATACAAATAAATATAGTAAAGAAATTTCATGATATAACTGCGTACTCAGTTTTTGAGTGGGTTCGAATATCCTTTTAAAAGGATTTTAAAATATAAAAAGTAATATTTTTTTATAAATCATTTTAAAATGTGTTAGTTGCTCAACAATGCCGGCATGGTCATCAAATGATAGAATATGATTTAGGTATTCTAGAAAAATATTTTTTTTTAATACTTTGGTCCTCAATAATGTCAAAAATGTTCTTAAATGTACTTGAATTTTTATTATTATTCTGAAATTATATTAACTTTGAAAACATTGTAATGAAGTTTTTGATTTCCATATTTTACCATATTTTACAGTTCAAATTGTAAATATTTCCCTGAAATATGCTAAGTGATCTGAATTTTCTTCAATATGCAAATTTTTATATGAAATTCGAGGTGGATAAGATTTATATTTTCATTATACATACTAATAAATTTCAAGAGTTTGGTTACGTCATAGACCATAGTGCCCGTATCAGGCACCTTCTCCAAAATATTTAAACGTGTATAAATGCTATAAAAATGTTAGTATCGAAATAAAATATGACATGATTATTTTATATTTGAGTACAAATCGTGCTATTAAATTTTGCAAATATCGGCATTTTAAGCGCCCAAATTTTATATAAATGCCAGGTTTTGAATAATATTTGGAATTAATACAATTTATGCAAATATATAAACACCGGTATGAAGTTTATCATGGATCGTTCCAAATATGGACCTCACTCACTCGTGTACATAATGGTGTAGGATATTTCATAGTCACGTTTGACTGACTACACCTTTTTTTCTTGTCAATTATTCATAAAATAAATTTAAATATAATAAAAAATTCATAGACTACCTTCCTTTCGGAGATTAAAAATACAAGTAATGAATTTAAAATTAAGTCGTATAAGCTTTCAAATATATTATTTTAAAGTCTTTCAAATAATGTTGTCATACTACTCTTAAAGTAAGAATTACTTGAAATTTAAATGCAATGGCTTCAAAAATGGCTATACTGATTTTGCATGCTTGAAGTCTCAATAAACTGTAAATTAAATTTGTATTTTCGTTCTTAGTAATAATTTCTAATTCATTATATGTATTAAAGTAATAAAAACTTTTGTAATTGAAACTGGATATTAGTATCTTTCAAATATATTATTTTGGGAATTATTTGTTGGAAAATTTTAATGATATTAAAGGATTAAATATTTAAAGGACATTTTTTGTAACTTTTATTTGGCCCTATAGCAGCATAACAAAAAATTAATCTCATGTATTCTTTAAAACTTTAAAGCCCTATAAAAAACGAACACGAAATGTAGCTTTAACTATATATTTAAACATGTATATGGAATTTATCATATGTGAGAAGAGATTTTCATTTTTGTTGTACGGTGTAATAAAAGAGTTTTGCATTTTTTATTTACCCGTTTTTTATGATTTCGCTTTTATTCAGTTTTTAGTAATTTTGTTTTTGATTTCTTGGCGTTAACAGAATCAGTCAAGAAAGAAGAAAACGCCTTTTATTTCACTTTATTTCTGCTTATTTCTTACGCGATTTATTTTCATTTTTCTTTTTTCCTCTTCATTTTATTTTTTTTTTTTTTTATTATTATTATTATTTTTTATTTTCATCTTTATTATTTTCATTTTGCATGAATACTTAAATTTCAATTTATGTTTTTTTTTTTCATGTACAATCTTGGTATATAAGTATCAAATTGATGTTGTTACAGTTTCTTATCCCGGCGACCATCTTGTTAATCTACTAAAATTACAATGGCTCGCAAATACTTGGGGAGTACAAAACTAAGTTTGTCTTTTATTGTGAAAATTATTTTATCTTCAGCTTGTTTTTTTTTTTTTCTTATTATATTTTGTTGCTTTTTAAGTAGGGGTCATTTGGTTTTCTATACAATTGATAGAATGAATGATTAAATGAACGTAAGTATTTTCAAGTTGAATTGTTTTTTTGTTGGTTTTTCATTCATAAACTTTAAGAAGAAAAATGTATTTTAAGCAACAAAAATTTCATGAAACCATGTAACATTTCAGTAAGTATTTTATTCTTAGAATAATTTCATAACATTTTTTAAGTGTTAGTTAAACAATAATTTGTGAAAGTCTTTTTGAAATTGAAAGGACAATGAAAGTAAGTAATAATTAAGAAATTTTAAGAAAGCTGCTTAAAAGTAGCTATAAACTCTACTCTTACTTCAAATTTATAAACAAAAGTCAGCTAAAACTTGGGAGCAGGTGCCACTTTTATTTTTAATATCTTAGAAAATGTCAATTAAAAATGTTCTATGAGTACCATTATACAGGTATGTTACAGAAATTTTTCGTAAAGTCGAATTAGTAACGTTTTTGTTTTGCTTCTTCAGCTTTTTTTCTTATTATATTTTCGCAAATCCAAAAAAAAAATTAAAAGCGCTCCTTTTTTTACAAAAATGTGCCATTTTCATTAGATCCAATTGGTTAACGAAGAAAGATATATAAAGGATTTGAAAAGTAAAAAAAAATTAAGCTAAATTTACAAATTTTTCGTGTTCACTTAACAAAAATATGGTTTATGTCCACTTACTGTTAATTTAAAAAAAAAAAATGCTTAAATTTCTTACAAAATTGTTTAAAGGTGGGATTTTTTTTTTTAAATGAAGTTAATAAAAAAATGTTTATTTACACAGAAAAAAAAGATGCATATATTTTAAAATTTTTTCATAAATATTATGAATCGAACATGACTTTTTTTCCCAAACTTTTTTCATAAAAAATAAAATTTTGTTCATAAAAATTTTGTTAAATCTTTGATTTAGTTTTATTACATTTGATTGCAAATGGTAAATGAAAATAGTTATACATGAAAATAATGACAATAAACGCTTTAAAATGGCAAAATTCCAAGGAAAATCTGTAAAAAAAAATAATGTTTAGAAATTTGCATAATTTCGCTCGCATTCTGCAGCACATCATTTTGATAAAAAACTCATCCGTTCTGTTCCCATAATGTAGCTAAAAATCATAAAATTTCAAACATTTTTTTTACAATTTTAAAATATAAATAAAAATTTATACAATTTATTTTAAGTCTTCTTGACTTTTGATTCATTGCAAAAAATGAAAAAAGTGTTAACATTTAAAACTTTATTCTTCTATATTATGAACTAAAATCAATGAATGTAAATTCTTATATTTATGCACAAACTTTTTTCTGTGTACAATAATTTTTAAAAGTTTCTTACATTTAAATGTGGAGAAAATATCAATTCCACTTTTCCATTTTTAGGTGGATTGAAAAGCTAAATACGATTTCGTTTTCGCTGTCGTACGAATTTGTGTTCTGTGACATACCTGATAGTGTTGTTTCAGATTATACCATTCGTTTTCGTTTTTACTCCTATTAAATCTTTAAAAAAAAAGTATTGAACATTTTAAAAATTGAAAATTAATAATATTACTCGTGCATCACAAAATTAGCTTTATTCAGGTATGTTAAAGAACACAAACTTGTACGAAAGTGAGAATGAAATCGTATTTAGCTTTTAAAGAAAGCAAAAAAAATGGTTAACAATGCACATAAAAATTAAAGCGGAATTGATATTTTCACCACTTTTAGATGTAAGAAACCTTTAAAAATTAATGTAAACAGTGAATATTACATTTGCTAATTTCATTAAAAAAAAAATGTACCCTAACCAATTTTGTAAAAAATTTAAGCATTTGTTTTTAAATTGTGAAAAATTTTAGCGACATGACTGAAGAATATAATTCTTGTGCATTCTGATGCATTTAAAGTATCAAATATAGGTTCATAAAGAAATTTTTAATTGATTTACGTTTGCACCCTACATCCAGAATTGATCGAAAATCTTGAATTTTAGAAAAAAAAATAATTTCTATCGATTAATAAAAAATTTGGCACAAGTCTTTTTAAATTTATTGACGATATTTTAATACCAAATAGATTTAGATCGATTTCACACAAAATTTCTTCCCGTCTGACCCATAACGAATTCAAGAGTGAAAATTTTGTGAAAAAAGTCAATTTTTAAATGACTTTTTTTTAATAGCACAAACAAGCACAAATAAGCATATTATTTCTTATGTGGTATATAAAATCAGTATCGGTTTTTCATTCCTGAAAAAATCATTAAAAAATCTTTACAAACCAATTTTTAGCAATTTTTCAAAAATAAATAATATAAAAAAAAAGATAAAAACCAAAAGATAACATTTTGTGAAGCTCCAATTAATTTTCAAAAACTTATAATATATTACAAGAATATCCAAATAGACTTATTTACCAATTCAATGATACATAATATGTTTATGTAAGTCGTTTTAAAAATATAATATAATAGCCACAAACTGACAACTCTAGTCACTATTTTATTTCATTTTACTGTGCATTTCCATATGTACGTAACATACAATTTTACTGGCACATAGCTTTCTCAAAGGAATTGTCTCAATTGAGCACTCTTTTTAGCTCATTTTTTAAATTACAATAAGATTTTTATTTATAGTAATAACTTAAACATTACAAGGTCCATACTTGTTACTTTTTAAATTTTTAGGTAGGTAGGTAGGCAGGCAGAGAAGGATTGCACAGTACTCAGAAGAGTATCTGTGCATCCACTCGGAGACCTAGAGGTCCATTGTGAGTCCATTCGTAGAGTATACAGAGAGAATAAAGAGGAAATTGTAGAAAAGACCAGGAAAGGAAAATAATAGAAAAAAGCTGAAACCAAGAAAAGTATAGGAAAGAATAGAAAAAACCTGGAAAGGAAAAGTGCTACCGCCCTATATCGTTCGCTCTAAGCCAACGACCCCTCTTAGCCAGCCTATTCCCATGATGAATCCCATTAATCTATCGAGATCTATCCTCGATATACTGTCCAATTCGTCAACGAATTTCTGCCTACTTAGTTGTAGACATGGACAGTGACATATAATATATTCCACCGTCTCTAGCTCCTCATTATCTTCGCACATCCTGCAAAGACCGGAGGAACCTCTATCCCAATTCCCTGTCATTCCCCCTATGGGACAGCGATCTGTCAGTATACCTATTATAGTCTTCAGGTTTTCCCTTTTCATGCCTACAAGTAGATTTGTATATGCTATATCAAGTTCAGGCCATAGGACCCTTGATAATATGCAATCCGTTCTACGATACCATGCATGATTGGTTCTATCCCGAATCCACTCCCTAAATAACCACAAGTAAAAGCCCAGAGGTGGTCTCACACCACTTTCACTTACAGCCCTATCCAAAGCTGAGCCGTTCCTAGCTAATTCAACAGTTACCTCATTGCCAGTTATCTCGCAATGACCCGGTACCCAGCAGAGTCTGATATGATAATTTTCCATCAATCTCCTAAGAGCCTTCTTACAGTCGCTAACTATTCTAGACTTGACAAAATGTCCTTTCAAGGCCTTTAGCGCCGCTTGGCTATCTACATACAGAGTTACCTCTATATTCTCTTCAATGTTCCCTGCTATCAATTTTGTGGCCCTAAGAATACCCAGAATTTTCACCTGTAACACACTGCAACTATCCGAGAGTCTATACGTTTTCCTGATGTTCTCCTCAACCAGATACACACCTGCACCAGTGCCTGTATCCATTTTGGATCCATCAGTGAATGCCGATACTCCACTGAATAGTTTCTCCCTACCTGACCATTGGTCCCTACTCGGGATAATCAGTATAGGATTTTCCCCGAAATCTACCTCCGAGCACATATAGTCCGCGGATCCAGAGGGAACCAGGGCATGTCCACCGAGATTGACCTCGTTTAGAAGTTTGGAATGTCCTATTTTGATTGATCCTATAAATCCTAATTCACTCAGTCTAAGCAGATTCCTTGCAGCCTTTCCCATCACGAACTCCTCAATGGATAGGAGATGCAGAATGACGTAAAGTGCCGCCTGAGGTGTGCTTCTTACGGCACCTGTGATGCTAATCGAAGCACATCTCTGGGCTTTAGATAAAAGATTCCAACGACTTCCTATTCTCATTGCCTCCCACCAGACCAGACATCCATACGTCAGAATTGATCTTACCAGCGAGGTGTAAATCCAATTTACTACCATCGGTTTGAGGCCCCAATTCTTACCTATGGAGTTATTGCATGTGTAGTAAGCGTTGAGACCTCTTTTAAGCCTTTCCTGAGTGTTGCTCTTCCTAGATAGTTTACTATCAAGAAACACTCCAAGATATTTTACTTCCTTTGCCAGTCTTATTTCAGTTATCCCTAGTACCGGTAGCTCAATCCTGTACCTTCTGGTGAAAAAAACTAGCTCCGTTTTCCCCGGGTTGGCCCCTAAACCCTTACTAGTGGCCCACGAGGACAGTTCGTTAAGTTCATACTGCATAACGTCGCTGATCGTGGAAAGAAATTTACTTGTGATCAGTATAACAACATCATCAGCATAAGCAACGATTTTCCGCCCTCTTGCGTAAAATTGTCTTATAATGACATTGACGGTTAAGAGCCATAGCAAGGGCGAGAGAAATCCTCTTTGCAGAGTCCCTCTAGTCACTATCTTCCTTATGCATGCATCTCCCAAGTTCGAATTAATTATTCAGCATCAAAATAATCCATTCGATTAGGAAGTTTTGAACGCATAATGATCCTAGTGATTCTTTAATAGCCTCAATCTTAATGTTATTAAAAGCTCCTTCTATATCAAGGAACGCTGCCAAGGTATATTGCCTATACTGTAGGCCGCGTTCAATGTAACTCACCACATCATGTCAATTGTCGCCCTCAGATAAAGATCGATCAATCTCTCTAATGTCTTCAAAAGAAAAGACGATAGGCTGATCGATCTAAAATCTTTAGGTTTCGAGTGGCTAGCCTTACCTGCCTCTTTGGAATATATCTCCTGATAAGACACACACTAAAAAGCTCAGTGAGAAGTGTTAGTGCCGTGTCACTGATGTTCTGCAGCATGGCTGGAAAAATACCGTCTGGACCAGGTGACTTGTAAGGTTCAAAGGTGTTCACCGTCCATGATATCTTATCCATCGTGACTATGTCACCGACTACTTCACTAAGTTCCTTATCAGATACACATTCGGAATATCCTAAGATTCGTCCTGCCTGTGCATCTGCCTCCAAGTTCCTACAGCCTGGAAAATGAGTTTCCATAATAAACTCAGAGACTCAGAGCAAGACTCCGTCCATGAGTTATCTGCGCGCTGAATATATCCTTGGATAAAATTCGCCTGAATCTGTATAACTCATTAATAGAGTCGATGGACTCACAGCAGTTCCTCCATGAGTCCTTCTTTACCCTCTTAATGTCTGCCTTATACCTATTAAAACTTTCCCTATAGCTGTTCCAATCCTCACACTTGCGTGTCAGTTTCGCCCTATTGAACAGCTTCCTGATGGTTGACCTTCGGTTCCTAAGTTCCTTGGGCTGTTCCCTTTTTCGGAAATATTACCGGACAAGTTAGTTTATAACTGTTCCTAACTTTCCCCGTGAAATCCTCCACTAAACTCTCAACTCCCTCTGATGACAATTGCCATCCTAGAGCGGCGTTTAGTTCCCTATCCATAATGACCCTAAAGGAGTTCCTGTCGTTTCTCCTGGATTTCCTATGTGGTTCTCCCTTTAGCCTCGCGAAATTTAAACTAAAGGATAGCCTGTTATGATTCGAAAAGGAACATTCACTATCTACCCTCCAGTTTGTAACGTAATCGCTCCTAAAGTTTGTCAGTGTTATATCTATAACTGCCTCTCTATCCTTAGTTCTGAATGTGGGCATATTGCCCAAGTTACAGATAAAAAGATTGTTAGTAGTTATAAAATTAAAAACTGACTCACCTCTCTCATTGATATCAGCGCTGCCCCACTGGCAGTGATGTGCATTAGCATCCCAACAGAGTACCAAATATACGATTCTTCTCTTTGCGTACTCCGTTAGTTTGCACACCATATCGCCCGGCATATAAACGGAGGCGAGTACGAGTTTCCTCCCATCTCTGTTCTCTCTTTTCACGACCGTTTGGTCCCCATTGCTGAAAGAATGAAAATTTATAAAATTTAACTCATTCCTAGCGAGTATACACGTTCTTACTTTATCATCAGTGGATGGTACAAAAAGTGTATACTCTTTGACACTTAATTCACGTACGCTTTTGTTGTTGATCCAGGGCTCTTGGATTAAGGCCACATCCACTTTGGAGTCAATAAGGTTCATTGCTAATTCGATTGAGACTGCTTCACAGTGATGCAAGTTAATCTGCACCACTTGCAGCCTTGTTGGTACTGTCATATTTCGGATACCGGAACCTGAAATTAGCAATTCCCCCCATAGACTCCAATTTCTTGAGAGACTCCTGATCTATAGCAAATCTGAAGTTCCTTCCGAGGTTCTCTTTACAAGTCAGAGAAGCTAACAACTTCCACTGACTTGTATCCAGACCCTCGTTCTGGTTGACCAATAGTGTCAGTATAATTTCCACCGGTTTTATGGGTGGTGGAAAAAACACTTTCACTACCGGCCTCAGGGGCAACTCAGATGCGAGTATCACATCCAGTTTCGCCTCTGGACAAAGGTTGCCACACTTGGCAATCGTGGCCTTGAGATATACAAGCGATTTCTCATTACCACAATTGACAGTTTTAACTCCCTTTGATCAGTCCGCGCTTTTGAAGGACGCTTCATCCGGTCTTTCGATCTCGTCGATGAGCCTATCTTCAATCGACCTCCTTAGATCCGTGATAATTCTCCCATCTGGGTCCTTAAGAGAGCCGGATGGCTTATGACCAGCCCCACTTCCAGCATTCTTTATCATCTTTAAGACCTTTAAGAGAGCTGAGAGTGTTGTTTGCCGCACCTTTCTTGCTTCTAGAGGGTTGGTCGTCTCCAGGCCTGGCTCCTTTAGTGATTAGAGTTGCCGGATGGTTTATATATAAACAGCTTCCCAGTTTCAACCGATCGTTCCGAAGATGTGATAGGTTTATTTGGTCTGCTGCTATCATCGTCATTATTCTTGGACTTCAGTGCAACCCCTGGTTCCTATACCCTCCCGAGCACTTTCCGGAACTGTGTCAAATATCGCATATAGTCCCTCAGGATAAGACATTCCCAAGATGGCGGAGGTCGAGCTATAGATTTTTTCAAATCTAATTACACTCTTCCTATGCCTCTTGATAAGGTATTTATCCCTACCACTGACTGACGACAGATCCCTCTTGGCCATCTTATTAAGATAAATCAAGGAGGCTCTGACGCCATTCTTTGCTTTTTCTTCTTTTGTTCAGCTCTCGACGACGGTTACACTTCGTTGTACCGCGTCTTGCCGAACTAATTTTGAACCCACCTGTCCACCATCCCGTGCGGATGATACTTCAGATGCTGGAGGATCTTGTTCCTGAGCGTGAACTGAAATCATAGTGATTTCGTGTTCCTCATCAGAACCAAGAGAGAGATCCTTCAATTTCTCCGTAGTGCACGTCTCCCCGAGAGAGTCTTCAAGTGAGCCAAAGAGGTCGTCTGTTTCGGCTAGTTCACTCAATAATTGTCCCTCCTGAGCAATTATGTCATCGTAAATTCTTAAAAGGTCAGAGTCAGTGTCCGAAACTACTACTGAAACTACCTAATTCTTCTCCACATCCTTTATTTTATTATTTTCTTCACTAATTTTGGTCCCACGAAAATACACGTTCTAAGTGGACCATCTCGCGCAGTGACGGCGTACGACGTACGTACAATCAACCCGTTCCATGGGCTTTGGAGGGGAGCTGATAGCGATTAGTTTATTTAAGCACTAACTAACCATACAGATCCTCGGCACTGCTACCTCTCACCTTGATCTTAAAAGTGCACTTGATTTATTTGGTCCGCGAGAACTTCCATGAGTTTCTAGGTTTAGATGTAATGCGTAGGATCCGACTACAGTTAGTACATGGGGATCTGTACAATCTGTACTGACTACAATCGGATCAGAAACCTTACATCCGAACCCCCTATCCACCACCTTGGGACATGTACGCTTAAAATTCCTGATTCATAACAGCGTTTTTTCAAGAATTTAAATTCACAAAACTGTTATCTTCGGTTAGATTTTAATTTAAATTTTATTAAAAAACCTTTGATTGAATCAGTTTAGTTTTATTCCAAAAAAATGCCATTCCTAAAGTAAATAGGAACTTATTTTGAAGAATCTGGAAAATTGCTAATAAATCCTTTATTCAAAGGGATTGGGAAGACGGATAGATACCTCAAATTGCATTTCCAAATGAAAAAATTGTTTTAGTTTTTGGTGAACTCGAAAATTAATAAAAATAAAAAAATGTCTATGGTAGTAAATATTTTTTGCCTGGTGAGAAAAATTCTTATTTCTGTTGTGTGAAATAAAAACTTTATAAAGTATTGACGAATTAATTAAAAAAATAATTAATTTTATCATTAAAAAATTAAAAATGCATTAAAAAAACAGAGATATGAATAAACAAATTTTAAATGTTTGGATTGTATTTTAAGTTCATTCGGAAAGCCGCCACACTCTTTTGGAAATGGACAATTAATAACGAATATTAAGTATTTTAAAAAATGTAATGTGATGAAATCGAAAAGAGTTTAAAATTTAACGTTAATATTCTCTGTAAATATTTGACAGCATTGAATTTTTTTATCAATTTTAAAATTTATATACTTTTATCAAAAATTTTGCTAGCATTATGAGCTATCTATACTGCTCATAGCTGCCTATCATTTACTAAAAATTATAATTTTCTACACATAGGCCCTATTTTATATTAGTTAATAGGAATGCAAAAACATGTTCTTAATTGACATATCACTAGAGTAAAACACACTAATTTAGCGCCTTTTTTGAAAAAAGAACTAACAAAAAAATGCGACTTTTGGGTTGTTAAAAAGCAAGATAATATAGATAACAAGATAATATTCGTAATAATAGATTAAATTTACTAAATATTATTTATTTAAAAAAAATGTCAAAAATTGGTTGTAAAAGCTTTTTAGTGAAAGTATTATGCTAATATGCTTTCTTGTGTAAATAAGAAAAAGTCACATATAAAATTACTTTTTTCATAAAATCTAGTATCGAATTGATCTAAATCTATTTTATGATTAAATATCGTTAATAAAAAGAAAACTTAATTTAATATGTAAAAATTAAAGTTTTTCTAAAATTCACCATTTTCAACCAATACTGAATGTAGGATGCAAACATAAATCAATTTTAAATTTCCTTATTAACCATTTATGAAGCCTTTCTTTTGTAACTGTAAAGCAAAAAATTTTTATTAAAAAAACTGAAGAAGCAGTAAAAGAATAGTACTATATTCTTGTATAAAAATAGCAATTTTTCATGCTAATTTCATAGTGCTAATTTTTCATAATATCATTTCAGATTATATTAAAAAGTACAGAGTGTTTTTGTAAAAAAATTTCCCTTATATATCTCAGGACTTATTTCCGAAAAACGAAATAAAGTCGAGGCAAAAATCAAAAATTCAAGCGTAAAATCTTTCTATCTGCAAGAGATAACTTAAGTGAGTGAGCTTATTATTTTTTTTATCTTGCCAAGCACTTTAAAGAAATATAATAATATTTGAAATCGAATTTGATTTGTGGAAGTTACGATTTTTTCTCAACTTTTACATACTCGAGGTAGTCAACTTTGATACCCTGCAACTTATCTCTTGCTATCACAGGGTAAATACCGGAAGATTTTTCTGAAAGATTTGGTACTCCTCTACAGCTCTTCTATATATTTCAATTCCATCCGACTATTAGTTTAGGAGATACAGATTTATTACCAAAAATTTTGCGTCTGGCCCCAGTACAATACACAGATAAAATTTTTTTTTTTTTTTTTGATATGGTAATTTAATACGTTGCTATAATATGTGTACCTAATCCTTTAAATCCGGGAAATTATGATCGCTAATTTCCAAGCAAAAGCTAAAATATTTTTTTTAAGTGTAAATAATTGTACCCTCCTACACGCCTTATTATATATACAAACTAATGATAGTAAAGTTGAGTATGAGTTTATAATTCAAATACCATACGCTCAAATTCCAAAGGATTCTAATATGTTTGTGTGCAAAACCCTGTAGTTCGGGTAATTGTCAACTAGTTATATGACATAGGACAATCATGAAAATATAGCCATTACCAGTTTCAATTTAGGAACCGAAATTTCTTCGATCCTAAATAACAAAATGTGCTTTAATATAAATTAACAAAATTTTTAGCACAAAAATAACTTCCGGGATTTATAATGTCAAGTATAGAAGTGGATAAAATATGTAAAATATGCTGATTTCGTATTTAGCGTATGTATTGTGACCATTTTAACAGATAGTCTGCTAACAGGAATAAAAATATGTTCTTTTTTTTTCTCCATGCAATACTTTAAGTTTACTTTAAATCCTTAAAGTATTATCTAAATTAAAGCTTATCATACATTCATTCAAATGCTTATATTACTAAAAATGCTCAAATGCTCATATGTATGTGTGTAATATAGTCAGTTAATAAAATATATTTTTATATCCAGTCACTTCTTTATCTATTTTTTTTTTTTTTTTTTTTTTTTTTGTCTTTCTTATACAATTCTACACGTAATTTGATTGTGTCATAATTTGTAAGGATTTGCTGCTACTCATACTACATTATTTTTCTTACTACTATAGCCTTTGTTGTCCTTTGTGTGTGTGTCTGTTTGTTAGAACTTAAAGAGAGCAAAATGTTTGGAATAACAATATGTGCATGTGTTTAATGTGAATTTGGTATTTTTGGTTTGTTTGTTTTTTTTTATTGTTTTATTGAATTATGAAGTTAAAGTTGCTAAATTACATAGACGTGCTTTATGGATAAAAATACTCAGTCGTTTACTTTTTCCACAAGCTCTCTGTAAGAGTAAAACATGTTGTGGTCAATTGATCCTTAAGGGATTGAGTTGTGTGTATAATTATTTAATTGTTTTGCTTTTTTAAGTGTTTCCTAATTGGAGACACTAAATTACAGTTTAATGTTTGAGAAGGAGTAGTGTGTAAGTGATTAAGGAAAATTAAAAGAAAATTATGAAGAAATATTTTTATAGTATTATCTGAGAATTTAAGAAGAAATGATATATAGCAATTAAATAAAAAATATTTTTAAATGTTAAATTTACAAATCTAGATAGTTTTTAGTTAATTTAAGTTAAAACCATGTAACTAAATTTTTGTCTAACAAATATTTTAACAATCCTGACCTCATTTTCATTTGAAACATTAGTATTTTATTTACAACTAACTAACCAACCACAAATTAACATTTTTCCCAAATCTAATTTTTTATGTTAAAATTTTTACAACTTTTTAAATTTTATTTATGTTTAAAATAGGTTACTTAAAATTATTATGAAAAAAGACATAGGTAAAGAAATTTTATATTTACAGAGGAGCATGCCAACAAATCTATGAATATGTATAGGTGTAAGTATATTTATATATAGAAGTATGATTATGTATGTAGGTAGTTATGTATTTAGAATGCAAGTCTTGGTATTTTCATAGATTCCTCTACTTAAGTTTAGTTTAGCTTGACTTTTTCACTCCATGAGTAGTTTTATGTTGTTACGTGTTTTGGTTTTAGTGGTTTAAGTTTTGTTGTTTACAAAAAACTCACAGACTCACACATCTAAAAGACATACTAACTCACACTTTCTTGTTTATATATACATATGTTAAGTTTTTTTTATCTACATATACTTACCAAAAATACTTCATATATTAAGTACACCCAAATACACATATTTACACATAAGAAATATATTTTGATATGCAATATAAGTAAAATAAAAATACAAAACTGCACTTAGGATGTGTGTTAGTTAGGAAATGTTGTAGTAGTTGTTGCTATATGTGTAGTGTGTATGTAATGAATGAATAAATGTATGAACACATATTCTAAGAGAATATGTGGTTAAGTATCTGCTCGGTCTCTCAATCTCTCTGTTAGTCTTATTATTATTGCTGTATGTTGTAATATTTACAGGTATACGTAGGTTTCCTGTTCCTTTTTGAATTAGTTTCCTTGAGTTTGGAGAATAACGTATTCTTAGAAAATCATTGGATTGGTAACAGAAATAATCTAAAAGCGTCTGCTTTTTAATTTATTTATCAGTTTAAATTATTTGAAAGAATTTTACAATATCAAAGATTCAAACTTAAAGATTTCTTCCACATTATTCAAGATTTGAGCGTTATTTAGCAATTTCGAAAATTCGAACTTATTCGAAAATTAACAAATTGAAAAAAATAGATTTTAATGATTTTAAACAATTTCGAAAATTGGAATTTAAATTCGAATAGAAATTTCACCACTCCAAAGGATACTAGATTATACCCAAACATTTAAATATCAGATTCAAATGAATTTTAACAATTGTTCGAAAATTCAAACTTAATTTCGAATAAGAATTTTAGCCCTAAAATTAAGAAATTTTAATAAATATTGTTTATATACATCACATTGGAGATTTTAAAGATATTCAACAATTTCGAAAATTCTTACTTAATTTCGAAATTAGATTTTACCTTAAAAATTAACAGTTTTCCATAAAAATTTCTTGCTTATAAAATTTAAATTAAATTTAATCCCATACACCTTAGTTTTTGATGACAATTTCGACAATTCGAACCAAATATTAAAATCAAAGATTTAAACGAACTTTAACGATTTAGCCCTAAAATATGAAATATGAAATTTTACATATGCCCATTAAAAAAAATCAATTCTTTCATAAAATTAGAGATTTAAACGTTACTAAGCAATTTCGAATATACGAACATAATTTATAATATTTAATTTAGCTCAAAAATTAATAAATTTCAATAAAATTTTTTCTTTATAAAATTCAAGTACATATTCAGAAAATTCTATCTTAATTTTGAATATGAATTTTAGCTGCTTTTTTCTCAAATTTGTGGAAATATCAAAATCTTGGATTTGGATAAATTTAAAAGATTTAGAAAATTCGAACATAGTTTTTAATATAGAATTTTACTCTAAAATTAGAAAATTTTTTTTTTTTTTTTCTTTTGAATAAGATTCCGTGCAAAATATTAAAAATTATAACGTTATTTAACAATTTCGAAAATACGAACTTAATTTCGAATTTTAGGTTTTGCTCGAAAAATTGTTTTTTTTTTGTAATTTTATTATCATATATAAATAACATTTCTTTCAAAGCATTTCAAATACAAATTATTAACTAGTAATAAATACAATTTGAGTAAAATTTTATAGAAATATCAAAGCTTTAAAAATCTTTAGCAAATTTAATTTCGAATATGGTTGTCATCAGAGGTTTTAAAGAATTCATACAAATATCGAATACTCAAACTTAATTTCGAACTTAGATTTTAGTTTCAAAATTAAAATATTTTCATAAAAATTGCTTGGCTCTACAATTTCACGCAAAATATTTAAGATTTGTATGAATGTATTTTTTAAAATTTCGGAAATTTTAAAATATTTTATAACATAAAATTTAGCCCTTAAAATAAAAAATTGAAATCGGTGAGTTTGCATATGCATTTAAAAAACATTTGATCATAATATCAAAGATTTTAATGAGTTCTTACAAAATTCAAATATTCGAACTTAACTTCCAATTTCCAAATTTCAAAAATTGCTTCGTCATACAATTTAAATAAAATTTTAAAGAAATATTAAAGTTTTCAATTTCTTTAGGAAATTTCGAATATGGTTTTTAGATCAAGTTTAGAAAATTTTAATAGATATTTTTTAACGAATTTTGACAATTTTAAAAATTTGAACTTAATTTAAATTTCAGCTGGAAAATTAAAAAAAAAATCATAAAAATTGCTTACTTCCACAATTTAATAGAAATTGTATTAAGATTTGAATGATATTCAGCAATTTCGAAAATTCAAATTACGTATATGATTCCCAGATCAAAACTTAGAAAATTACAGTACATAATGTTTACTATTTACTACCGATTTTAGATCAAAAATTTTCTTTAAATTATTTTTTTTTTATACAATTTTAATAAAATTTCAAGCTAAATAAAAATATCAATGGTTTTTAGAAATTTTCAAAATTTTAACTGAATTTCAAATTTTTGATTTTAGATAAAAAAAATTTATAAAAACAAAAATTAAATTTATAAATCTATAATTTATAATTTTATAAATCTATAATTTTTATCTTACCATGAATATTTTTAAATTTTTTAAAAACTGCACATTAAAAATTAAAACAAAATATTATCGAATATCGAATATCGAAATTTGAACTTAATTTTGAATTTTCAAACTTAATTTCAAATTTTGAATTTAGCTCAAAAAGTTTTTTACTACTTCAAAATATAAAAATATTCAAATGTTTTTAGAAATTTAAAAAAATTCAAACTTAATTTTAAATATTAATTTTAGCTCCTAAATGAGAAAATTTTAAATGATTAGTTTACATATGCACAAAAAAAAAGGTTTTTTCATCATATCTGACATTTGAACATGCATATTCTAAATAATTTCGAATATTCGAACTTATTTTCGAATTTTGATTTTACCACTAATATGTTTAAATTTCTTCTGATTATAAAATTTAAATAAAATGTCAAATATTTTTAGCATTTTCGAAAGTTCGAACTTAATTTTGAATAATGATTCCTGCTTAAGAATTATGAAATTTAACTAGATTTTATTTATATGGGGACTTTCATAATGTCAGAAAATTTCTTGTATTTGAATAACTTCAAAAATTCGAGGCTAACTTTGAATTTTGATTTTAGACAGAAAATTCAAAAGTTTTAATTAAAATTGCTTATTCTTTAATTTAAACAAAATTTTATAAAAAACACTAAAGATTTTTCTCAAATTTCAAAATTCAAAATTAATTTCAAATTTAAATAAACACAATATTGGAAATTTGTAAGCAATTTTGAAAATTCTATCTTAATTTTATATTCGTAAAATGAATCATAAAAATGAGTTTTTATACAATTTAATTCGAATTTTATACAAAATGTTTATATTTTGAATGATTTTTAGAAATTTCGAATTTTTGAACTTAATTTCGAATATGGATTTTTAGCTTGAAATATAATAATTTCCTATAGAAATTTAAAAATTTTAATTTAAATAAAATTTCTGTCAAAATACCACAAGTTTAACTGATTTTGATCAATTTCGAAAATTCGAACATTAGTGTGAAGTTGAATTTGAGTTCTAATATTACTAAGTATTCATAAGAATGTCTTGTTTACAAAATTTAAATAAAACATTTAAGATTTGAATGATTATTAGGAATTTCGAATTTTCGAGCTTAATTTCGAATATGGATTTTAGCTTGAAAAATATTAAATATCTACAAAAGTATAATTTTAAATAAAATTTCAAGAAAAATACCTCAGATTTTAGCAATTTCGAAAAATGATTTCAATGAGTTTTAGCAAAATTCGAAAATCTGAAACCTGCTAGATAGTATTTCATAAATAATGAAAAATAAAAATAATTTTTGTCTAAAAAAATATGATAAATATCTTCTTAATTGAATTTTAATTTTATTTCTTTAAAAAATAATAACAAAATAATAAAATTTGAAAATTTTCGAAATTGAAAATTTTAACTTGATTTTAAATATGACATTTTTAGATAATTTTAATTGAATTTCAGCTCCAAAATTTTTTAATTTATATAAAACTTTCACATTCTTTCATTTAAAGTAAGATTTTGTGTTAAATAAAATTTTTTCGAATTAATCGAAATAATATTTAACGACATAAAAAATATTAATCAAGGAGTATGATTGTTAACTTTAAAGATTTTTTGTGCATTGAGATTTAAAAATGTGTTAATTAAATTGAATTAAAATTGAGTTATAAAAGTCTACTTTTTCTGTTTTATAACACCTTAGAAATTCGTCTTATATCTTCTAAACTAAAAACTACTTCATATGTGTTGTTGCTGTTCCCACCATTACAGATATTTTCTTTAACATGCATCATCAAGTGTAATGGCTTAAGAGTGAGTTGTGAATGTGTATAGAATCCGCTGCATGTGTATAGAATAAAAATGAATTTTAACTAAAAAACACTCACATATTTAGAGATACGTGCATAAATATAAGGGGATATATGAAAGTATTTGTAGTAGAAGTAGTAATATGTTTCATACCTTTTTGCAAAAAAATAAATAAAATAAAATAAAAAAATATGACATTTTAAAGTGTGAAAATTCCTAAAGGTGTAACTTAAATTAAAGGATTGTTTAGATATATATTCTATTTCCATTCAGAAATTTCTTTACCAAACCACAAACTAAACAAGTGCAAAGAGTAATGACAGCCAACATTGGTGGTGTGACAAAGACAATTAAGAAAATCAAAGTAGAATTTTTAATTAAAGAATAAAGTTAAATAAGTTTTTGTTGATTCAAGTTTAAATTAGTTTTCATACATTTAAACCTTAAAAGCAAAAAATATCGAAAATAAAAACAAAACAAGTGGAAGTGTTATATTCGGCTAGTCCAAATCTTTTATGCCATTCACAAAATCTATATTTTATAAACATATTGGAATTATCTCTAATCAAACTTTTTGTTTTAATCTGAAATATTTGTAAACTGGTATCAACCATGACATCGGAAATTTAATTTTAAATGAATTCATAAAAAATGTCTTTGTATACTTAGAACTTGTATTTAAGAATTTCTAATATCATGCTTGTGGAATTAAAAAGTTTTTATAAAAACTGAAATTAGACTTTTTTTAAAGTGTTTATTCGCATTTTATAATAAAAGCATACATAATTAAAACAAATATAATTTTATATTGGTTCACATAAATCTTTTCTATAAATGATCCTTTTACATTGAAAAATTTAAGAAGATTTTTATTTTTATTGTTAATATTTATGTGCCAACTAATTTACATTTAGTGGTTGGTTGGTTGGTTTCCGTGGTAGCCCGTAATCTACGGGCAATCAATTAGACTCGTTAGAATCCGTTTTGATGGAACCACACTACTTGCCAGGTGAATTAGTTGTATTGAGTCTGTAATGAGATAGAAATGTAGGGAAGAAACAATGAGAACATAAATTAATTAGATCCAGCCTGTAGCATTGAGATATTTAATGATGTCACTGAGTCTAGTGTCCGATATCTCAGAGAGGTTGTCTAATTGGTGCCCTCCCAGAAATTTATGTCTGTTTGCGTTCAAGACTGGGCATTCACATAGAAGATGGAAAACCGTCTCCTCCTTCTCGCTGTTGCCACAACTACGACAATATTCATTGTAAGGGAGACCAAGTCTACTTGCATGTTTACCGATCGTCCAGTGACCTGTAAACACTGCTATTAGTCTCGAGATGTCCTTGCGTTTGTAGCCAATGAGTTGCAATGAGCGTTTCTCGTTGTAGGTAGGCCACGTTTCTTTCGCGACTCTACATTTGTCCAGATTTCGCCATCTATTTTCCGCCTTTTCTAGAAAGTGTTTTCGGATTCTGCTTTTGACTGTTCCTAACGGGATTGCGACAGAAACCGCTAAGGAGGCATTCATAGCAGAGCCTGCCCGGGCTAATTCGTCTGCCTGTTCATTACCATAGTAGTCCCTATGCGCAGGAACCCAGATTATAGTAATGTCATACAGTCGACTTAGTCCAAGCAGTTCCTCTTTACACTGTCTGACTAGAATAGAGGTAGTTTTGGGTGATTTAAGCGATAGTATTGCCGCTTGACTGTCGACAAATAAACCAATATTCCCTTGAATATTCCTATCGCAAATTAGTTTACACGCTTCCCTGACCGCTAGTATCTCCGCTTGGAATACGCTTGCCTCGTCAGGGAGTCTACATGAGTGTCTAATTCCAAGATCATCAGAGAAGACACCAGAGCCGACACCGCAGTTCATCTTTGAGCCGTCAGTGTATATCCTAGTTCAAGAAGATTGCCCCTTCTCCATTCACTCCTGGTGGGGAATAGGACTTTAATAGTACTTCCGAAGTCCAAGTGGGGAATCATATAGTCGGTAACTTTATTGTATTGCGGGGGTAATAAATTTAATATCCTCGCGTGCCCATACGTTCTTGATCTCCAGCTTTTCGTTGCAGATAATCTTATCGCACTATTAACTGATGATTCCATTATGTATAGGTCTATAGGTGTTGGATGCAATATAGTGTTCAGAGCCTCTGATGGACTAGTACGTAATGCACCTGCAATGCCAATGGAAGCGGATCTTTGTATCCTGTAAAGCTGATCCACCACATACCTCTTACTAGTAGCGGTCCACCATACAAGAGATCCATATAAAAGAATGGGCCGTACTATAGCAGTGTATAGCCATTTTGTCAATTTTGGACTCAGGCCCCATTTCACACTGAACATCTTTCTACAGGTGTAGTATGCTACCGTAGCCTTACTAACCCTATGTTGAATGTTCAGTTTCCATGAAAGCTTAGAGTCCAAAATAATGCCCAAGTATTTTGCATTGTCCGACAAGGTGAGTTCACAGTTTCCTAACCGCGGTAGTCTGAAGCTCGGAATCTCGGTCTTTGTGCTGAAAATTACCAGCTCTGTTTTGCCCGGATTCACTCCTAGTCCACATTCTTTGGCCCAGTCCCTGAGTGTAGCCAGAGCAGTTGACATGATATCACTTATCACGTTCAGAAACAGTCCTGATACTAGTATCACCACATCGTCCGCGTAAGCCACGACTTTCACTCCCTTGTCTTCCAATTTACACAGGATGGTATTAATGACAATAAGCCACAACAGCGGAGAAATCACGCCCCCTTGTGGAGTTCCACGCATAACCCGTTTGGTCTTAACACTGTTACCTAAATTCGCAATGACGATTCTTGTCTCTAGCATTGACACCAGCCAGTTGGTGATATAATCATCAACTCCTAGTTCGTACAGAGCTCTCTGTATCGCCAAAGTCGTGACATTGTTAAAGGCGCCTTCTATATCCAGAAAGGTAGCCATAGCGTATTGTTTAAATTCAATGGATCGCTCGATGACCCCTACGACCTCATGAATAGCCGTCTCCGTGGAGCGACCCTTAATGTAGGCATGTTGACCTCCTGAGGGTGGAGTTGTACCCTCTAGACGCTGCCTTATATGTAAATAAGGTGAGTGTCTATTTGATTTCATTAATACGAACAATTTGACCATATGCAACTCTGGCAACGACCCCACCTTCGTTTTTCCGAGCTCGGTGAACTATAATGGATGGGAAGAGGTGCTAGACATTAAACTCATGAGGGACAGATCCAATTTATCAGTTGATAGGTGGAGAGTATCCAAAGAGAAATCCTTTTCGGATCATTGCTGGATACTTTTCGACATTGGGCTCGTCTGCAAAGAAACAGCGTCAACTTTCAGAAACCCAAGACGAACGAACTGGACTAAGTTCAATGGGATTCTCATGCACAGACTGAGAAAAATACCTCCAGTCGAAGCAACGACTGAGGGTCTTGATCAAATTGAGAATACATTAGGCAGGGAAATTGTTAAGGCTTTTAATATATCATGTCCAATGACGAAGGCTAGAAAGAGCTTCCCTCCCTGGTGGAATAGGGAACTCTCGAAGCTACGCAAGGAGGCACGCAATGCTTTCAATATTGGCTACAGGACAAAATCGTGGCAGTTATACCACGATAAGCGTAGGGAATATAAGAAAGCAATAAAGATCGCAAAAAGAGACTCATGGAGAGGCTTCTGCGAATCTATTGACAATACCAAGGAATCTGCTAGACACAGTAGGGTTTTGGCAAATGGTCATAATAATCCATCCTATATTAAAAGGATGGATGGATCATGGTCAGAATCGTCGGCGGAATCTTTGGACATTTTACTTAACACTCATTTTCCTGGCTGCACTGATATTACGGACCAGGAGATGGGGCATATTAAATCCTCGCAAGGAATCGAGGTTGACATAATATCCGTTGAGAAAATTTCATGGGCGATTGATAGCTTCTCTCCATACAAATCTGCAGGGCCTGATGGTATTATACCAAAGATGCTGCAAAGTGCAAAGGTATACATCATACCCTGGCTACATAGGATCTTTAAACTCTGCCTAACCCTCAACTATGTTCCCAGGAACTGGAGGAGAGTAAAGGTAGTGTTCATTCCAAAAATCGGAAAGAGAAGCCATGAGAATGCAAAGGACTTCCGTCCGATTAGTCTCTCATCTTTTCAGCTGAAAACTCTGGAGAGACTCATTGATTTACATTGATTTACATTTAGTGAAAAATGTATAAAAAATGCTGAAAATAGTCCCGAATATACTTTTAGAAAATATCGTCAAATCGTCAATATTCTATTCCAATCTGGCAAAAGTGCATACGACTTAGACCATCAGTGTTGAGGAGCTGAATAAAGACGAGATATGTTAAATTGTAAATTCCTTTTTATTTTTAAAATTTGACACTGTGCGAATTCGTCTATAGTTGCCTACATATTAACATTTTTGCTTATTTAATTCGCATTTATGTAATTTAGAGAAGGTATTTGTATGAGGCTTATGGTTAATTATAAATCAATACTAAAAATATCGATGTGTTGGTTTAATGTTACAAAATATTTTATTTAAGACATTTATGGAAGTCAAACCCTATTCTGGGAAAACATTTGCATGAAATCTAAATGAAAAATTGGCTTCGTCTCTAGATTATACAGGTACTATGTATAAAATTGCTTTAAGTTATCTTCCAAATCTAATTGTAGTTTACATGGATGGACATAGGCACACGCGAACGAAGTTAAATTGATTCAGCCGGTGATTCACGCCGATTGGTATATTTTAAGACAGTTTTTATCCCTAGCTTTTATCAGCATCAGTAGTGAATACAGATAAACATTGCAATAATGCATTCGATAATACTTATATTATTTCTTTAAAAGCAGATCAAGAAACTGAACAAAATTGTGATATTCAACAAGGCAAAAACAATTAATATCTACATATCCTTAGATAAAAGAAGTTCTATAAGGAAATATGTGAAAAATTTTTAGTTTTAAGATATTTCCACGTTTTCATTTAATATAAATAAAAATTTTATTTTTTTTAATTGACACTAAAATTTATTTTTCCATTTTCTATTTTCTTACTTTTTCAAGTAAAAGGTTAGTTTTGAGAACATTTTTTTTTTAATTTCTCTCCTTTTACTAATTTTGTTAGAATTTAACCGAACAAACCTAATGTTGAAAATTTCCTGTTTTATACAAATTAAAGTAAAATTAATTTTTGAATTCAGAATTACAAAATACCATGTGGCCTAGGGGCCACTTTTATTTAAAAGTGTCACAAAAACATTTTTAACTAATTAAAAATATATTTGAGAGTTCCTTAATCTGATATCTCAAAATTTAAATTTTTATTTGAAGTTCAATTATAAAGAAATTTTTGAAGTCTTGGTCAAGAATCGAATTCAGGACCTAAAGTCTTTCAGACGCAAATCCAAGCGGAATTTACTATCTCTACAAAAAACCTACAAAAAAAGCTTATCAAAACGTGCCTAGAAATTTTTTTTCAAATTATTTATTTATTATTATTATTTTTTTTTTTTTTTTTGTAGTGAAAATGTTTATATTTTTGTTTATGCAAAACAGAAATTTCCAAGCAGTTCCAAACTTTCCAATGGAAAAACATTTATATATTATTGTATGTAAAATAGAAAATATTACTAAATTTGGGAAAAAAAATGGAAAAATTTTTGATGCTCTTCTAGAAAATCGTTTATAACTTTGTTATTCCTAAACGGATTTTGCTGAATTTCAATACCAAGATTTTCGACAATATATACCACTCATATGTTGAAGGAGAAATATATTTATTGGCTTCAAAAAATTAATTTTAACATGCATACGGAGACACGAAGAGACAGACATATATTCTTAAAAGTTATTTTTAATGATAACAGTCGCGAATCATTTTTATTTTGAGTCCCTGGATATATATTTAAAAACTTTCGTATAAAATGACAAACTATTATACAACCTTTATTTTATATGAAGGGTATAAAAATGTAAAATTTAAAATTAATATGAAGTATGATTAATATTTTTTAAATCGTTAAAGATTACGTGTACATAATTTTTTGTTTTGTTCTTTTTTTTATTTTTGTTAAAATAAATATTTATCAAATAAATTTATTTTGATTAAATATTAAAGATGTTAATTTTACTTTTCATAAGTTATTATTTTTATGAAAATATTTGCTGGGAAATAATGTCTAAACATAAAATAAAAGCAAACTATTGCAAATAGGTCTCTAAAAGCATTATTAATCACCGTTACTTAAATCAGTATGTTGCGTGTATGTGTGGCTTTATGGTTGCATCTGTAAGCATTAACTTAAACATAATAGGGTCCAGTTCCACAATTATATTAACACTTCCCATTATTTGTTTGATATTTAATTAAGCGTAGTAGAATTATAAAAATTTTAGTAAAACTCTTTTTAATTACAAAGATTTAGTTATTTACACTTGTCTAAAATTAATCAAATTTCCTTTACGATTTTTATGATTCAGCTCATCCTCTCTTAAATATACACTAACATGTAAACTACAAAACCGAACTTTATTTTACCCAACAAAATGCGTTTCTTTTTGCAGGTTCTTCCAACTATATGCATCCTTACAAATACAGCTAAAAACCAACAAAAATCCTTCAATTTGTAAATACACTCACTTTAGAAAACAGTCAACATCCGCTTCCTCACCCCTTCCATAACCATATCACCAACTCTATAATGACACGCATTAAGTCATGCAGCAAGAAAGTGGCAGAAAAAAAACTACAACAAGGTGGCATAAAAACAAAATAAAAAACCAAGGAAGAAGTAGCTAAATAAATAGCAAAATAGTAGAGGATTTACCACAAAATATGTAATAGTACTAAGTAGTTCGTGAACAAGAAAGGACGAAGTAGCAGAAGAAAAAGTAAATATAATTTTATTTTAACGTTTCCTATTTAATATTATGACACTGACTTAAATTGTATGATTAAGTATCTGTGTGTAAACAAAAGTATATCAGTGTGTGAGTAAATGAGTTGATGATGACGAAAATAAAGATGAATTTGTTGCCACATACATACATACTACATATGTATATGTAGGAAACTAGGAAGAATTTACAAGTTAGTTTTCTATGGTTTTAAGATATTTAGAAGTATGTATGTGTGTAGATGTCACAACAATACAAACCACAACAATAATTAAAATCATGTTAAGAGTATAACTAAGCTAGAATTTAACTAGAACTGTACTAAAACTGAACTAGGACTGAACTAGAACTAAACTAGAATTGAACTAGAACTGAACAATGGCTGAACTAATTCCAAAACCAACTGTTAGGGAGTATTCACGTTTAGGTCACAAATTTCCTATGCTGTAGCCAAAACCTAAGTGGGAGAAAGTGCTAGATTTACAAAAAATTCTTAAAAGTGCTAAAATTAAAATAAGTGTTAAGATCAAACACTGTTTGTATTATAAATTTACTTGACCTTTTCCTTAGTTTCTTCTTGTGTAATAGAATAATCTATATTGGGCTTTTAAGGTCATACGTAAATGCAGATAAAAAAACTGTTATTTCATTATTTCACTTGATATTTTTCTAGTATTTTCCAGTCTCTTCAGGGATAGGTGTATTAAAGCTAAAAGAGCATTAAAAAAAATAATAAAAATACATTCTGAAATTGATTCTTTAAAAATTTAACCAAATTTATGAGTGGATTTTCAAAAATCCTAATTTTAACACAAATTATCTTAGTATGTGTTATCTGCATTATTATTTTCATAAAAACTTTCTTTTTCTTGACTTTCGTGAATGATGTACAGTGGGAAGGTCTCTTTGCATTCCCCAACAGTAATCAGCCATCATATGCCGATCCCATCGGCCTTAGTACCTCTCTTCCATAGTATTCTGATCCTGATGAAACCGCTCCCCTTGTTCATCGCTACAAGATCCAAGATTATCTGAGAATAGGTCGAGATGACTATGAAGGTAGTGCAATTTGAGAGACATGTTGCATCCCAAGTTTCTAAAGTTATCTAGCAAGTCGTTAACATATTCGCGGTAGTTGGTTGACTTGTAATTTCCAAGAAAGTTTTTAATAACTTCAACAAAAGAAGTCCAAGTAGATCGTTCCAAATCATTCATTGAATTTAGGAAACCGGAATCTTTAATTAATATTTCATTAGTGGACCATCAAAAACTCCCGCTTTTATCTTCTCTAAGCTTAGTCCTGGAAAACACTGGCCTTGACAAACTGCTTCATAAAACCTAGTTTAATGTGCAAGAGATGCAATACAATTTTTTCTTTTGGAACTAAAGGTGGATTTATGATGTTATAATTTCCAACCTCCAAAACCTCACGTACTGGACAATTTCGTTTTTCCCAGTGTAGATGAAACAAGGATATTTGGTGAATCCACTTTGCTGTCCTAATAAGAAAATAGTCATCTTAAGATCAACACAAATAATCCAGTAGTGCTCGCTATATTTGATTTTGTCTAGCACAAGTGCGATATTTAGATATTCTTCTTTTAGTCTTGTAGAATGGACAATTGGAACTGAACCATATGTATTGCCATTGTGTAAAAGTACACACTTCAGGCTTCGTTTGCAGCTAACTATAAAGATGCGCCATTAATTTGGCTGGTATTCGGAAAAACCCATTGCCAGAATAAGGCCTTGCACATCAGAACAAAATACAATATCATAGTAAGTCTTGCTCCCTTTTGCGATAGTATGTCACTTTTGTATGTGGTGCCAACAAGTTCCTTTCTTTTAGTCTAGAAGCCAATACCTCTGCAGATTCCTTAGGTAATTCAAGACCTCTTACCATATCATTTAACTCTGCTTGTTTAAATGGTTTGGGGTTTGTAGACGGTATTTCTTCAAAATCACTATCACTACTCATTTTGTCAAGGACTTCTTCAAATAAGGGTTCATTTTTAGAACATAATTTTGGAACAGGTACTTCCTGAGAATGTGGTAGAGGTCTTCTGGCTGATTCTACGACTGGACATATAATTTTTTCAGATTAATTCCACGTAATTTAAGACAGCAAAAATAGCAATCATCTAAGTGATTTTTTGTTCTTTCCACTGCATAGACACTCCGAATTTCATACGATGTCTTTGACCATTACCTATTGACCATTACCATACACTATTTCAAATGTTCACAGCATATTTTACAAACCATTTGAGGAATCCACGGCTTATTTTTATCCTCAATTTCCAAATTAAAATAAGAAAAATAAGAGCTTTTTGTAAAATCCGTTATACGTTTTCTAAACTTTTTAACGGTGTAGTCACCACAAATGTAACAAAACACGTTTGGATCATTGAGACAACGACATGTTATTAAAATGAATTTATTAAACAAAATTACCGAGAGGGTTTCAAACCGGGCCGAAAAATGTACGTTGGACAGCTACTATTAAAAATTGACATTATATCCAAAACCACACGTAGGAAAAAATTTTTTTTTTCACATTTTTAGTATTACCAGTGTCGGCATGTTACAAAACCACTAACGGTTTCTCGGCACCATTTAACTTTTTTAATTTGTTGACTTGTGTTATGTATAAAATTTTTAATTTTCAAGAAGATTCGAAATTAATAAAAAAATTTTTCGTTTTAATTTACGACATCGATTCAGTTATTTTATCATAATTATTTATTATAACAAAAAAATTATAGTTTACTTAACTGCCAAAACTTTATTTGATACGTTAACTGTTTGTAATTGTATTGGTTTTTATAAAGTTTATTTTGCTAAACCCACTTTTTAAAAATCACATTTTAGTTGCAGTTTTAATTTTTAGAAGAAAAAAACTTATAATTTTTTTTATAGTACAAAACTACAAATTAATAAAAAAAATAAAAAAAAGTGCTAAGAAATGCCAAAAATAATTCGAAAAGGTCTTCAAAAAGTGCCAGATGCTAGATTAATTTTTACCTTACTAAATGAGTTTAAAAAGTGGTAGATCTAGCGCTAAAAGTGCTAAATTGGCAACGCAGCAGCTTACAGACATCTTTAGCTATTTTTGTACTGATTATAAGAATTTTTCTGACCTGTTTTAGAATTTCTAAATTTCTAAACATTAATTTTTCTTTCTCAACCACTGTAAGCTAATACAGTAGTGCCAAGTATCCTTCTTTTTTATTTAAGTATTATTATAAAAAAGGAAATAAGCTTTATATCAAACATTTTATAAATCTTGAGAAAACAAAATATGTTTATTACCTCTACAGATGTATTGTGTACTTGAGTGTCTGCATACAAGTTTAATACTCCTGCCAATAAACACATTGAAACTTCCATGCACTCAAGCACTATGACAATGAGTGAACACAATTGCAGGCAACTAGTTAAAAAGTTGTAAAACTCAAAAAAAAAATGTTGATAATAGTACTAAAATAAGAAGCTAAAAGAATTTTATGAATATTATTATTTAATTTACTTTTTATTTATAATTTTTCTTTAAAAATCATTCTTTTAAACCTCTGCCCTGGCTTTTACTTTGTAATTAGAGTTTCCTTTATATATACAATTATTTTCTCGATTGTCTGCTTGATTCAATATATGACCCTGTCATTGAAATTGAACTTCGATGATTGACTTTTATTCGAGTGACTTTTTTTTCGAAGGGCGTAGGCTGTATCATTACACTGCTTGAAGTGGTTTTAACTTTTGTTTTTTACAAAATATCATTTTCAAAATCATTTATAATATTGGCAAATAAAATTTGAATGGGATCAAAAGCAAAAGAAGAGTGAGAATGCCTTGAAAGAAATGGAATGAAATGATTTAAATAAGATTAATTTAAACAAAAAATTATATATAACAGTTTGAAGGCATATAGATTTTCATAAATTGCCTTAATTTTTTTTTTTCTTATTAAAATATTCTTTTAAAAATCAATAAACAATCTTCTAAAATTACTTATTTAGCAGTTCTTAAAATATTATTTTTAGATTCATTAAAAAATATATACAACTTTATAAATGCAAAAATTTTAAAAAATTCTTTAAGGATTCCAGAAAAACTTTTTTCCTACCAAGTATTTTATATACATTTTTTTCATTTTACTCTACCTTTTTGTCTAACTAAACAATTTTTTAATGAAAACTTGTAGGTATTTATTATTTGTTTATATGTATAGAGAAGCTATACCTATATAAACACAAATACCCGTCGCACAGTGGCTCAGAATCGTTTTTCATCGGCCAAAACTCTGTAACTTTTGAATCGATAGAGATATTTTTTTTTTTTTTTGATGAAGAAATATTTTCATGAATTTTCTCCAGTTTTAATTTCATTAAAATCGGTTTAGCAGTTGTTGAGAAATTTAAGGATAAAGTTGAACTTTTTATTTTTTATAGCATTACGTATGAAAATGCAAATTTTTTGTTTTTTAATCAGCTTTTCTTATAAAAAAAGTTATAAGTAAATAAAAAAAAATCATTTTAATAATACCCAGGACAATTTTGTGAACATATTCCCAGTTCATCAATTCTAGAACATGTTCCGCTAGAATCGGATGTTTTTGGATCAAATAAAAAATTAAGATTTTCTTAATGTATATTTTCGTTTTTTATTTAAATAACACTAAGAACAAAAATTTTTATATTTTATAATAACTAAAAGTTTTTTAATGTCTATTTTATTTTTTACTTAAATAATAAAAGAAAATTATAATAATTATTCATTCGGTTGCAAAATAGAATGCAAATATTCCATATTCAGTTCTATATTATTACTGTCCTCTAGCAGCCCTTTTACTTCTTCCTCTAAGTCCCAATGTTCTACTTTCCCTTGACTTCGAATACTAGATTTAAGCGGATCTGACGTTGCCAGTAATATATTAAATAGGTCTTCTTTTGTAGAATTTCGTGATCTGTAATCATTATTCCTTTTTCTTGGGATTTCTCTGATAGATCTTCAAGTGGTACTAAATGATGCTTAATTATATTTTCTCCATGATAAATGATTTTGTGAACTGCTGCAGATATATTTCTCCATGGAAATTTGGTTGTATATATTCGTGCAATTTCCTTTGTATAATCATCAAATTTTCTATCATTCATTTGTTCATTGCACACAAGTACATCGACAATTGTTTTAAAAATTGGGATAAGATTTATTGTAACACCTGTTATTACAAATGCTCTTTCGGTATTTGAAAAAAATCTCCTTGCTGTGTTTCCATCATTCGTGTTTTCTGATGCTTGTTTTGGTTGATCTATAATCAACCCATATTTGAGAAATTTGCCTTGAACATGTTTTTTTTTAACTTCTTAACTCCTTATTGGTGCCGTTGTTTCTTATTAATACTGTAGATTTAAAATCCAAATCATAACTGATTTTTAGCATGTGTTAAATGAAAATTGTTAGGAGTAATTTCATTCATGGAAAAAGTGTTCTACAGACGGATCCAGACAGATACAAAGGTATACATGGGGTTAAAGAGGACACTTTCGCCTTTCTTCTGGTAGTAAGATTTGTTTAACCTTTTTTTACTCTCAAAAGCTCCATTCCACTAAAATTAAAATTTGACTAAATATAGTACCTGAGAAAACATTTAATAACACAGCAGATATAAACGGTACAGTGATACATCATAGTAGTAATGATAATTTACTTCTGATCATATTTACAAAAATAACACTTTTTATAAAACAACATAAAATATTTGTCTTCAACAGCATGTCATGCCCACATTTACCATTATTTTGATATAATATTTTGGCCACCTTAGTTTCAATATGTTTACTATTGAATGATATTAAAATTCTAGAAATCGGTGTTAACAAAAAATGGACTTTTGGCCAATGAAATTAAGTTCTGAACCATTGTGCGTTGTAAGTATATGCATATTAGGGAAGTCAATGATTATTGAGAGTGAAAAAAAAAACACTCAAATAAAAGTTGGGTTTAGTAAATGAAAAACGTCAGTTATACATGGTGCGCTATTATTATAAAAAAAATATTTTTTAATGCATTTTTGCTTCCTTGCAATTAAATGTATTAATATTATCACAAAGGAATATAATTCATATATCTCAGACTTTATCTTAAAACATTAATGTTAAAGAAATTGATGGTTATTGATTACCAAACATTTTATTTCCATAAAATTTTTAAACTGCATTTTGTACTCTTTGCACTATCAGCAACAACCAATTAAAAGAGTTTAAGAATACGTGTGAATTTAGCCAGCACAATTGTACTATGAAGTTAACTTCCCTAATGTAAAATAAGTGAACGAGCAAATAATTGAAGTGTGTGTAAAAATATCTATCAAAACTTACCTCCAGTGAAAAGCTGTGCAGGTATGTAGTGTGAGCACGACTACGAATATATTGTATTGTTTTGAAAAAAAAGTATTTGCTTGTTTGATTTTAATAAGTCATCTCTTGTTGTTGTTTAACATTTACGTTTCTTCCTTCCCCTTATCATCAGCTTCTAACTTCATTCTTCTAACGTTTTCTGAGTAAATGTTGTTTTTTTTTTTTTGCTTTTTGTTTATTTGTTTGCTGTATTACCATGGCTGTACTGTTGTGAAGCTGTTGCTGCTGGTGGTTTTCACGTTTCATTATTTCCAGGAAATTTTTTTCTTGTATTTCGTCTACAACTTCCCTACATCATCCTGAAAACTCTTGTGCTCTTGCCTGTTTCTTGTTTTGCAAAAACAATAAGAAAACGTTTCGAAATGAAGAATTTTATTTGAGGGTCCGTTGAAACTCTTAAGAATTAATGAAAAATCTTTTGTTTTTCTGCTTTATTACTTCACATAAATAGGAAAGATTATTATAAAGATGATGAATTTCTTGGTGAGTAAGACAAAGGCAATGGAAGACAAAAAAGTACAAAAAGTATATTTTTGAAAAAAAAAGAAAAAAACACCCACACATATATATATATATATATATATATATATATATATATATATAGTTAAAGAACTACAACTAAATTAGAACTGAACAACAACCGAACTAAAAATGAACTGGAACTGAATTAGAACGCAAATAGAACTGTACAGCAATTCCATAACTTTTTAGCGACAAAACTTTTTCGTTAAGTATCAAAAATTCGCTAGTTAAAAAATCTTGTCGGTAAGTGGTATTCTGTAGAGAAATTTTACCGATTTGTGACGTTAAACACATCGGCAGTTAACAATAAATTTTGGTAAGCTAACTGCAAAAAAGCTCTCGTAAAACCATAACGATAATAATAATGTTGTTAATGTTGATTTTTGATCTTAAATACCATTTTTTTTAAATACTGATAAGAGTCTTTTATAAATAATTTAATTAAAAAAAAAAAAATTTAATGAAAAATAATTGCGTTGTTTACGTAAAAGCTTTTACTGAGATTTCATTTACCAAAAAAAAATTTAATGAATTTATAACTGAATATTACAATTTTGAAACAGAATTATTATTATTATTATTATTATTATTATTATTATTATTATTATTATTATTATTCTTATTGTTATTGTTATTATTATTATTACAATAAAATTCAGTTCTTAATGAAAAGCTCTGCTTTTTGGTGAAAATTAGAATTCTTAATAAAACAAAAATAGAATTTTCGGCAAAAGTTCAGAAATTTTTTGAAAACTTTAATTTTTAGTAAAAATTTACGTTTTTTTTTTCAGAAAATTATGATATAGTCACCTAAAACGCAGAAGGCTGTAACCACCAAAAAATTAAATGTTGGTTTTTACTAGATTATAATGTACTGATCCAAACTACATCTACACAAAAAATTTCAGTCTCATATCTTCAAAAATGACATCAATATTTTCAAAAGTCAAAAGGCAGTAACATCAACTTCATAAAAGAAACATTTAAGAAAAATTTTGGTTTGAAGAGTGTATTAAGCTTTATCTATTTTTTGTTCTGTAAGTGAACGATTAAAAACTATTGCTTAACTTCTTAATTTTAAATCAAAAAACTAAAAATTGTGATTACGGCCTTTTGGATTTTTATAATGTCTTCTGCATCTGCCGCGAAAAATATAAAGACTGAGGTTACGGCCTTTTGCATACATATTTGCAAAAAATTTAAGTAAAAATTTAAATTTTTAGTCAAAATTAGCATTTTTGTGAAAATTTGTATTTTTAGAGAAAATTTTGTATCGTAGTGATTTTTTTTACAAAAAAAAAATATTTTTAAAAATTTTTTTTAAATTTTTTTAAGTGATCGTTGTGTTATTTATAATTTTAACACATTAATAATAAAGATTTAACACTAAATTAATTTCATATTTGTACTCGTATGTTGCTGGTAGATAATCAAGTTTATATAATATTTACACTTTTATCACATTTTTACATTTTATTTTTTTAATAAAAAATTCAATTTTAATTTAAAATTTCTGTTTTCAAATAATGACGTCCTATCATTTCTATCAATATTCGTCGTTAAAATATACTAACTAAAAATCTTTAACTTATAGTATAGAATAACGATATCGGTAGTTAAAGAAAAAAGTTACGGAATTGCGGTACTGAACTAAAACTGAACTAGAACTGATTTAGAAATTTAGTAGAACTGAACAAGAACTGAACTAGAACTAGAACTGGACTAGAAATGAACTAGAACTGAACCAAAACCGAACTAGAACTGAAAAAAACTGAACTAAATCTGAACTGAACCAGAATTGAACTAGAACTGAACTACAACTAAACTGGAAGATTTGCATTTAAATTTCGTATTATTTTGTTTTATTTTTTTCATTTTTTTTTACTTTTTATTTATTTATTTTTATTTTTTTTATTTGTTTTTTTTTTTTTTTGAATATGTAAACACTACTGAATTTAAATCATAGTTTTAAATCTGTGTTAAATTTTTAAATTCCTCGTTATATATTTATAGTCACAAATTCTTACCTAAGCTCGAAATTTATATACGAAAAAATAAAATAAAAAAAATAACCACATCACCAGGAAATCCATATGATTTCACACAGTCTAGACTAGTTTTGAAACATCATACTTTTACGCATACATTCAACAAAAAATATACAAACACATATGTATTTATATGTATATGAATGTACTATATCTGTGGTGTAAAGTTATTTTTTATACAGATGCGTAGACAAAAGAAACGGAAAACAAAGTACATACTTAATAATGATTTCTGCATTTTTAGTTTTCAATAAGTCTATAAATGAAATATTTTTCCAATAATAAAAACAAAACCATTTTTCACTTGGCAGCAATTTATTTTTAATTGTATGCGAAGATTTAAGTATTTATAAGAATTTAATAAAAAGAAAGAAGTTTAATATTTGGCTGTGAAGAATTTCAAGTAAATTATACAAACAACTAGGTATTAAACCCTTTAGATTATAATCTTGATAGGATAGATTGTAAATATCAGCTTTTTATAATTAATATACTTGAGCTGTTTCCCATTTAAATAAAATATTAAAATTCTTAAAGAAAAATTAATTAAAACCAAGCACCCGAAAACTTTTTAATTTTATTTTTTAATTATTATAAATATCTTTACTGTTTAAAATATTTTTTCATTTGTTCAAAAAGTATGTGAGGAATTTTTATTTTCTTATATAAATATCCATCATGATGAAAAAAAAATATATCCCTAGAGAACCGGTTCAAAGCTTGCCACGTGATAGGTTCTCAGGGCTAGTGACCGGTTGTAGTTCCGGAACTTTATATGGGAGGAACCTGTTCCTTTCTCATTGGAGGTGGCTAATTAGCACCTTGGGACAGATCATAGGACAGGTCACACTACAGGTTCGAGAGGATATTTTCAGAGTCGATTATTATCATAAAAATTTTATAAAAATTGTTTTGTTTTTTATTTTTACTAAATTATATTTATTTTTATTTTATAATTTTTCGTTAATGTCGACGGCAGCATTCCGCATCGAAACCAGGACTTCTTGTAAATTTCTGTTTCTCCTAAAAAAAATAATAAAATTTTCATTATTTAAAAAAATAATTTTGCAAGAATTTCTAGGCACATTTTGATGTTTTTTTTATAAAAAGTATTATTTAGATCTGAGTTGCGTTTTAAGCTTTTTATATAAGCAATTAAGACAGAATTTTTCAATATATCGATTTGGAATACCGCTTGAGTTTGCGACTGAAAGAATGCAGGTGCCGAGTTCGATCTTTGACCAAGACTTCAAAAAATTGTTTTTATACTTTATCTGCAAACAAAAATTAAAATTTTGGAATGTCAGATTAATGAACTGTCAAATATATTATTAATTAATTTAAAATGTTTCTTAGAAATTTATTAAAAGAAATTACATTTCTATTCGCTACGATTCGAACAGATACGAACGCTTTAAAACTCCTGGCTTTGAATTCTTACCCCTTAGGCCACTAACCATTTTGAAATTGTGAATTTAAAAAATAGTTTTACTTTAATTTGTGTAAAAAAATAATTTTTCAACATTGTTGAATTCTAAATATATTCAACATATCATGATATAAAAATAATAAGGTAGAGCCGCTCACGCATTTTGTCGCCATGATAATCATTTGACGTTTATTTGAAATTTCTCTATTTCAGACTTACTCAATTTGAACCATGGAGAGATACACAATCCAACAACGTGTTAAAGTTATCCAGACTTATTATGAAAATGGGCGTTCAAATCAAAATGCATATCGTGCACTTCGTGATTTTTTTGGTCAATTTGATCGTCCAAATGTGCGTACAATCGCAAAAATCGTGGAAAAATTCGAGCAAACCGGGTCTGTAGAAGATGTGAGAACACCAGTGCATGCTCGTACAGCTCGTACTGCAGAAAATATTGCTGCTGTTCGCGATAGTGTGGCTGAAGAGCCGTCCACCTCAACTCGTCGTCGTGCCCAACAATTGCACCTCTCACGCTCGTCGTTGATGAACATTATACATAAAGACTTGCATTTACACGCTTACAAGGTGCAATTGGCTCAAGAACTAAAGCCTCTTGACCATTCCAAACGTCGTGAATGGGCAGAATGGTGGCAAGAAATGGCAACAGTGGATGATCAATTTTCGAAGAAAATCATCTTCAGTGATGAGGCACATTTTCACCTCAGTGGATTCGTCAATAAACAGAATTGCCGCATTTGGTCGAATGAGAATCCAAGTGTGATTGTTGAAAAACCAATGCACCCACAAAGAGTGACTGTTTGGTGCGGTTTATGGGCTGGCGGCATCATCGGGCCGTATTTTTTCCAAAATGAGGCCGGTCAGGCAGTTACTGTGAATGGTGTTCGCTATCGTGAGATGATAACGAACTTTTTATGGCCCGAATTGGAAGATATGGATGTGGACGATATGTGGTTTCAGCAGGACGGTGCCACTTGCCACACAGCTAAGGAAACAATGGCTCTTTTGCGCAACAAATTCAATGGCCGTGTTATCTCACGTAATGGCGATGTCAATTGGCCGCCAAGATCATGTGATTTGACACCGTTGGACTTTTTTCTTTGGGGTTATTTGAAAGAACGTACACCTTACGTCGATAAGCCAGCAACAATTCAAGAGCGAAAGGATGAGATAATTCGGCACATTAACGGCATAGAACCTCCATTATGCCTCAGGGTCATCGAAAATTTGGACCATCGGATGGAGGTGTGCCGCCGTGGTCACGGCGCCCATTTGGCCGATATTTTGTTCCATACATAATTGAGTAATACCAATATATCATAATAAAATAAAATTACAATAATTGCCTAAATAGTTTGTGTTTTATTCAAAATCAACATCGGCCCTTGAAATTTAACCACCCTTTATATGAATATGTCCGATCTTTAAAAATTGCCTTTCCTTTAGTAGAGATTTTTGTTCTAAGGTTAGTGATATATACATTTTAGCTAAGCAAGAAAGAAAGAAGAAATATTAAGATTCAAAATTTCGTTATATAAACTTTTATATATCTGTTATTTGTACGCTATTTGAGAGTGCTATCGTTTATTCATTTATGAAATTATTCTTTGGGAATGTTTAATTCCTTTAATTTGATCCTATTCCTATTATATGTCTTTAAAACTGACAAATAAATGCAGCATTTTTACAAAATTTTCTTAGACACACAGGAACATGTTGATTTCGTAAGTATTTTAGCTAAGTACCACTGATTTACAACTCTTTTAGTTTAATTTGTAGTAGAAGGGAATGATAGAAAAAAATATATCATTTTATTTTATAGGGAATTAATCTAGAAATTTTTCATTATTTTGTAAATGAATGTAATTAAAGAAAAATTGAATCATTTAAATTGAATTTTCATTCTGTAAAAAAAGTTTTCTGAGGAATAATCTCAAAAAATGTTAAATTAATTTTTTTAAGCTGAATTAAATTAGTACGTAAATTAACTCTAAATATAATTAATTATTTAGAAGCCATGGTTCATAAACGTACTGCTATCCCGAAAATATATATTATATAATGGTATTATTCAAGTTACTATTTTTTTATAGAGAAAGTTTCATATGTTCATTTAATGCAGATAATAAATTTTAAACTATTGAATAAAAAAGATATTTTTAGTTGAAAATTATATTTTTAAATATTAAAAAATGTATGTATGCGACAAAAGTAGTTAGATAGATAGATAGATAGATAGATATGTAGATAGATACTCGTAGATAGACAGATAGATAGATAGACAGATAGATATATAGATAGATATATAGATAGATAGATAGATAGAGAAGGTTGATACGATACATTCAATTGTATCATATCTCCACCCGGGGACCAATATCGATCCACTGTGAGTCCCTTCAATTTCCCTAGAAAAAATAGAATAGAAGAAGAAGAAAAGAAAGGATCAAGGAAATTATGAGGGTAAGGACTGACAAAAGTTTTGTATATATTAAAAGATATTCCTAAAAAAGTTTTCCCTTTTTAATTTGTTTGTTTGCAAAAGAACAAATATCAAATAATTGACTTAGAAGTAAAAAAAATTTTGTGAGAACGAAATGGAACTACCTCCTTATATTTATATCATGCAATATATAGTGTTATAAATTGATTTTTATACTGTTCACATATAAGTGTTTTTCAATAAAATCTCTATGGTATAGATAGTCTAGTGGAAGTGCTCTAGATTGCAATTCTTCGAGCCATGTTTCGTATCCTCGTAGAATCCATTTCAATTTTGTTTTAATGTTTGCATATTTTTTGTGAAAAAATAAGTTTGACAAGTAAATCTGAGTATGTGAGATATTTTTTTCTTAAAATATTATCATTTAACTGTAACTGCGTTTTAGGTTTTTAAATGTAGATAATATGATGGCATATCATGTTTGGTGGAATTGTGTCTTAATGGTCCCAAAGTTAAAAATTCTGTAAATTTTAAAATAGCTAATTTAAGTTTAAAATATCTAATTTTAAGGTATCTTTTTCGAAAAGATAATATTGGTAGAAAACTGAAAAGAAATTGACAATTTTATTCAGCTCTTCAACATAGATGGTCTATGTGATCATCTTAAGTCATATACCCAAGAACTTTTCGGGGACAAATTTCTGATGTCATGGTTAACACCAGTCTACAAATATTAAGTATAATTCCAGATTAAAGAAAAAATTTTGATAAGATATAATTCCAATATGTATATATGTTTTTGAAATATAGATATTGTGAAGGGTATAAAAGTTTCCGCCCAGCCGAATATAACAATTCCTTTTGTTTTATTCATACTTTTGTTTTTTTTTTTCTACACAGAAAAATATGGTCTATTAATCGATTTATAAAAGATAAAAACTATTCCAATTACTTTTTTAATTATATCAATTATTCAATTGATTAAAATTCAAATTTTCTTGCATTTTTTACTAAAAACAATTTATCTGCTTTCAATTATTTTTCTTATTGTATCAATTAACAAATTATTCGAATATAAATAAAAATAAGTAATATTTGAATAATTGAATACACATTATTTTCTTAAGTTGAAATTCAATTAAAAATCAAACAATTAATAATAATTGAAATCATTTTAAAATTCTGATAATAATTATAAAGTAATAAATAATAAGTAATAAATATCACAAGCGATTTTTTTTTTTTATTGTTGTAAAATTGTTAATGAAAATAAAAAAATTATGAGATCCAAATTATGATGAATCCAAAGAATGGAAGGCTTGTCAAAAAAAAAAAGAAAAACCTAACTCTGTTGTCAAAAAAGACTTAACATCAGTGTATGCGTATCTTGTCTGCTTTATTTTAAGAGATATTAGGCTTCTAAATTAAAATTTTTACTTTTTAGCCTACCTTGGTGAAGTTTTTCGCTAAGGCAGGTCTAAATTTCACTCGATTTTCTGGAATTTTTTTCTTTTATTTCAATAAAAATAAATAGCAAAATTGTCTTAGGAACGAATTTTGAAAAAATATTTACGGGGTCAAAAGTTAGAGACATTTAATTTTGAACTTTGAAAAAGAGGCTTTTTTCCCATTTTTTCGTCAAAAGAGTGGACGCATTTTTTTCTGTTATATAAAAATTTTCTTAAGTAACATATGTAATATTAATATTTTTCTGAAAGTTAACTAAACACAAAATATTTTAAAAGAAAAAAAATTTTAAATTAATTTTTGCGAGAGCCAGGATTTTCCTATTTTTCCAACAAATTTCGAATTTTTGCCCTAATTTCTCAAATAGCAAAGCTAGAATCAAAAGGTCTTGTACCTTTTATATAGTCTAATTTGTTTTTAATTTTCCTGTAATAGAAATTTTTGATTCTCGATATTGTTTGTGAAGATATAGCAAAAATAGTAAAAAAATCCTTTTTTTTTTTACTTTTTTAAAAGTTTTTTAGAATTGCGGGATACCTGTTTATAAATCTAAAAAATAATTTTAGTTTCGAATTTAGCATCAAAAAGTCTATGTAGCTGTAAAATTTTATTAAAAATATATATTAATAATTGTAAAAATGTTTATATATATTTGAAAAGTAGGCAAAATTTCCTAAAAAAATGATATACAATTTATATTTCTTATCTCTCTGACGGATCTAACTAAATGATATGAATTTAGCAATATGCTGAAAAAAGAAAATTTGAGGTTTATTGAAATATATCTTGTTACGGCATTATCATAAACGGCATTACCAATCATATAAAAATGAAGCAAATTAACCAAATTACTTGAAATTATTAACTTGGAGACCATTAATTGCACACGCAAAAATGACGATGTAGACATTTTACTTCGTCTTCTTTTCAAATATACATAGAGAAATTTTTTATAATGGAAAAATTTTGTTAAAACCCCTTTTACAAAAACATATCGAAAAGGGATTGAGTCGAGATTTTGTACTATTATTAATTTTTAATTTTGCAATAACATTTTTTATTAATATACATTTTTCAATGAAATTTTACTGCTACATAGATTTGTCAAAAGGAATCCTGCAATTCTCAAAAATCTTTAAAAAATTTTTTGCCATATCTTCCCAACCAATAATAGAGAGTAAAAATGTCTCTTACCAAAAAATTAAAAGCATATTAAAGATATTCAAATTTTCTGATTGCGGCTTTGCAATCAGAAAATTTAATCTCGCAGGATTAAAGTTTTTACAATTGTTTTTTTTTTCTCCACATAATTTTCTATAAAGTTTTTTTTCAGAAAAGTATAAATACTACATATATTACCTCAGGAAATCTTTTTATTAATGAAAAAGAATATAAGTACATTTCTGTAAAAAAAAATCTACTTTTTTCTAAGTTCAAATTTAAATGCCTATAACTTTTGATTCCGTAAACATTTTTTTCAAGATTATTTTTTCACAAAATTTTGCTATTTATTTAAAAAAAAAATAAAATCAAAAAATTGGAGAATTTTGGATCCGCTGTAAGGATAAAACTTCGCGAAGACAGGCTAAAAAATAAAAATTTTAATCTTTGAGAATCCTGTTGATCCAAGCTCAAAACTTAAATTCGCCTACACCTCTACTATTATTATGTAAACTTTCAATGCAATTGGAACAGCCGTTCAAAATTTTATAATTATTTCCATTTCAGCTTATGAATTACACACTCTGTGACATTTGAAATACTTTAGTGGTTTCATTATAGGTGGCTAAATTTTTTTTTTTTTTAATTTTTTTCGGATAGGATTATATAGTTTTTTTTTTTTTTTTTTTTTTTTTTTGTAATATTATTTTGTTGCAACAAAAAATCCATTTTCTGTTTTTTCAATAAATTCACATATAAACTGAAAAACACACACACATGTATATATATATCTATATATACATATATATTTAAACAATAATAATACATAAATATTTAAACAACACATTGAATAATTTCCAACTGTCGACACAAAATGTTATATTCAAAATAAATAAATAAATAATTAATTAATAACATATAGTATTATCCAAATATAAATATATGTATAATAATATATATTTTCAATACATGTATATTTTAAATATACAGAAGTTGTCAGCTGAAAAGTTATTAAAATTAAAAACTGTCTGTAAAATTTTTAAAGAATTAAATTATGCGTAGATATATTAAAAAAGGTTTTAAATATTCTTATACCCAGTTTACACTTAGACTTGAAATATCGTTTGAATGAGATTTCAAAAAAAAGAAAAAAAAACAAAATCTACTCTGTTTACATTGCTTAATTATGGTAGTTTGCAGATTTTTTGACAACTGCTTTTTATTAAAATTAAACATTCGCAGTAAACACTTATAAATGAGCTTCATGCTTCACAAAACTTTTTTTCGTTTTAATTTTAAGTTTATTTATTAAAATTTTGAATACAATTTTATTTTTTAATTTTAACAATATTTGTTTAAACACAAATGTCATTTTTATTTAGAACATTAATGTATTTTACTAACACACTAAAAGAAAAACAGCGTTGAAAAACGATGTTTTTCAAAATCTAATTAAATGTTAGTAGATTTTGTTAAAAATCTTGTTTGTTATAAACTAGATTTTGTTTGTATGGAAAATCTAATTAAAATCTAATATAATTATGTAGATTTAGCTTGAAATCTCATTTAAACTAGATTTTGGGCAAATGTAAATGGGTTATTAGGGTCCTTAGGATAAAATTTCCTGCCAGACGATTTATTTATATGAATTTTTATTTATTAATTTATTTATTTTTTTATTTTTTTTTTTTTTTTGTTTCAAAAAAAAATTTAAGCTTTTTAAACTACACACAATATTTTTCATAAATTTTTATAATCCAGACGTATTATTGTATATACGAGGGCGGATCAATAAGTCCGTGACTTTTTGAATGAAACACATTTTTTTTTTTTTGCAAAACAAAAATATATTTTTCAACATAATATCCTTTTAACTCAATACACTTAGTCCAACCTTTGTCCAGTTCTTGTAAAAAAATAGGATTTTTCCAGGTCCTTAAAATAGGCATTTGTTTAGTCAATAATTTCATCTGTGGAGCTGAATCTCTTTCCACCGAGTTATTTCTTTAGGTTTGGAAATAGGAAGTAGTCACTAGGGGCTAAATCCGGAGAATATGGTGGATGAGGTACCAATTCGTAGCCCAATTCATGGAGTTTTGCCATTAAGACTGCACACGTGTGCATCCGTGCATTATCTTGATGAAAAATAACTTTTTTCTCGGCCATATGGGGTTGTTTTCTTTTTAAATCCTCATTAAATCGGTCTAATAAGAAATCCATTGTTTAGACTACTGCTTGGTCTCCTGAGTACAGTAATGGATCCATGTTTCATCCACAGTTGTAAAACGGATTGCGGTTAAACAACTCCAAACAATCCTTTGAAGTTGTCACACGTTTACGTTTATGGTCAATTGAGAGCAACGCGGCAACCATCTTGCAGATAATTTTCTTACACCCAGCTGGTCATTTAAAATCGAAACCATGCTGCCATATGAAATGCCTATGGCATCAACAATCTCACGCACTTTTACTCTTCAGTCGGCCAACACCATATCGTGGATTTTTTCGACATTTTCGGGTGTACTAGCTTCAATTGGCCGTCCAGAACGTTCAGCGTCATTTGTACTTATGCGACCACAACGAAAATCAGTAAACCACTTTTTTACCATTGAAATCGATGATGCAGAATCCCTATTATAGTATTTATCGAGCTTTTCCTTGGTTTCCAACGTTTAATGAGCACTCGAAATTCATTTTTTTTTCTATTTTTAGAAAAATGCACGAGGTTGTATGTTTTGAACAGCTGTTAAACGCAAAGTAAATGACGACACTTGCTCAAAATTTAACAGTAGTCTATTAACAGGTGGTACTTGATGGGAATAGTGTTGCATTTCATATAACTACGAGAGAAGTTCGAAAAGTCACTGAAATATTGATCCGCCCTCGTAGCAGCCACAGCATTAACGATAAAAATCAAAATGATTAAATTTGAATTTATCACTTTTAAAGTCAAGCAACACTTTTACACTCTAACTGGCTTTTTCCTCTTTTTTAAATCACCACCAGCGTCATTATCATCCTATTTTCAACATTTCAGTGCGTTTTAATAAAAAAAAAATCAAGCCAACCATCCAATCATTTAAATAATATTTTGATTAATTTTTTTTTTTGTTTACTACGTGCCAAATTGAAAACCGAAATAAGAATTTTATTCATTAATTCACTTTTTTTATTTTTCGCCCATTCATTATTGACCATGGTAACCATATCATTATGGACAATAATGTACAAAAAAAGAATAAAATAAAATTATATTAAAATAATTAAACCTAAAAGACAACAGACAACGACAAATGAATGTTGCACACCCAAACCATCAATAATTGTTTTTATATTTTTGGTTTATTCTTTTCTTTTTTCAACTTTTTTATTATTATTATTATTAAATAGCATAAATAATGAAATTAATGAACAGTACGAGTATAAGAGAGAAAGCAATTTTTTTTATTTAAACTTAACTGGCATTTAATGAGAGAATAACAAAGATGGAGGAAAAGTAGCAAAGATACCCTATAGGAGTAAAAACTAGTTTCTAGTTCAGATTTAAATCAGCTTTAGTTCGGTTCTAATTCAGTTTCAGCTCAAGTCTAGTTTAGTTCTAATATAATTTTAGTTCAGCCGTTGTACAGTTCTAGTTTATTTTTAGCTGAGTTTTGGTTCAATTCTAATTCAGTTCTCATTCAGTTCTAGTTCAGTTATAGTTCGGTTCAAATTCAGTTCTATTTCAGTTCTAGTTCAGTTCTCGTTCAGTTCTCTTTCAGTTCTAGTTCAGTTCTCGTTCAGTTCTAATTCAGTTTTAGTCCAGTTCTAGTTAAGTTCTAATTCAGTTCACGTTCAGTTCTAGTTCAGTTCTCGTTCAGTTCTAGTTCAGTTCTCGTTCAGTTCCAGTTCAGTTCTAGTTCACTTCTAGTTCAGTTCTCGTTTAGTTCTAGTTCATTTCTAGTTCAATTCTAATTTAGTTCTAGTTTAGTTCTAGTTCAATTTTAGTTCAGTTATAGTTAAGTTCTCGTTTATTTCTAGTACAGTTCCAATTCAGTTTTACTATAGTCCTAATTTATTATCAGTTCGCCTTTGATCCACTGCAGCGCGAATTCGGAATCACCACAACCAATACGATAAACAACATAACACAGAATATAAACTATTAGCATATTTATAGTTATGGCAACCGATAATAGCGACAACAAAACTCACAAAATTAAGAAATTCAACGCTCATCTAGAAGGAACCCAAATAGAAAAAGTAATAAAATAAGCCGCAAGAAACAATAAATGATAAACAAACGTAAATATGAAAACGTGATTCTTCCACACTGAAGTCCCAGTTAGTATAAAATAAATTGACATTTGGTATTCAAACGCCAAATACTTTAATAGCAAACGTAGAAGCAACTACATCCTCACCAGCAGTAAGATGTTTAAATTTGTAAGTTTTAATTGTGTTGCAAATTATAAGTGGGATTAAGAAAAATTTTGTTAAATATGGCTGTGCTTTTTTAATTTTAGTTGACCATTTGTTTTATAGCTATAGTAGCTAGTGCTTCATCTAAACCACATCTATTGACAACCGGTGTTAGTTATGCCACTCCCACTATAGTGGCCCATCCTGTGGTGCGTCAACCTGTTGTGCCTCATGCTGTTGTAGCTCATCCTGCAGCCAATACTGTCGTTGCTACTGTTACTCCTGCTTATTATCCCAACTATGCTGCTTCCTATGCCACATATCCATCATATGCAGCTTATCCTCAATTGGGTGGTGCTGCTTATTTCTTAAGACGTGTGTAAAATGTGTTATGTTTTTTTCTTTTTAATTTTAAGAAAATATTTGAATTCTTTATTATCTGGGGTAATGATTTGATGTTAAATAAAATATTTATATTTTTAATATTAAAAAAATTTGAAAAAGTTTTCTAGCTAACTTTCAAAACGTAACAATAATTTTTAGAAAAAAATCTACTTTAAGTCTCATATTTCTTTTCTACATCAGCTCTTCGAATTGCTTAGATGTATCACAGTTTTATGATTTTAACTTTTAAAATAATTATTTGTAGTTTCTTTTCCTTTTATTCAAATTCTTTTAATTTCTGCTGAACCATAAATAATTCCATTTTATGCTTTACAGCGTGGGAAATAATTAGCAATACATTTCTTTAACTTAGTAGAGATTCAAAAAATGTATTTTAGGTTTTTTTTTAAGTAATTTAATAATCTTGTTTTTGTGTGTGTGTGTGTATTTTTTAGGTCCTTGCAATACTGAGTAAATGAAAGAAAACTCGGCTTAAATTTATTAAAACTGCCGTATTTTACTAGCAGCACATTTATGTTTGTCTAATGTTCAGTTTTAAATTTTCTCCCAATAAACGTGTGACTATGAATAACATTTTAAAATATCTAGATTTTACTTTTATAGTTAAGTCATTTTTAAATAAAAGTAAACCAATTTGGTTCTATTAAAGCACTAAAACTAAAGTTAGTTTTGAACTTTGAAAATATGAATTATTAAAACTAATTTGGAATTTGGACAAAACAAATGATCAACGCTAATTTGGAAAATAAAATTAAACTTATTTAGAACTAAAAAAATAAAAAAATAAAGGTAACTTTAAATCTTTTAAAAGACTAATAATGAATTTCTCTTTACGACTAAAAAAGTATTCGAATAAAAGTATCGACTATAGCTAATTTATGATTATAGAAAGGAATTTCATTTAAAGATTTGTTAGAAATTCAGTAATAGTTTAGTTTTAATTCAATTCTAGTTCGGTCCAAATTCAGTTCTAATTCAGTTGGCTTACAACGTGAAGATCCAAAGAAAAATACAAGCACGTGCATTGATCATCTGTTCATTAAAAATAATAAAACATTATCAAAAAAAGCATATGCTGCAATAATAACAACAAAAATATCGGACCATTATTCATTACTTTGTTGTGTTGATGAGGAGGTAAACAATCAGGGCAAGGAAAACCTTTCAACTCAGGGGCCACAATTTTACAATTATAAAATAAATAGATAAATTTGCGATACAAATTGGAATGCATTTATACAACAAACATCCAATACAAATAATTTGTTTAATGATATACAAGAAAGATTTAATAAAATATACAACAAATCAATTAAAAAAGAAAAAATATAAATAAAGATAAGTGAAGATATTGTGAAAGCTTGTGATTTTCGGGATAAACTTTTTAAAAAATGGCGCAATAATTAAACAAACAAAAGATATGAAAACGAATATAAAACTTTTAGAAATCAATTAAATAAAACAATTATTTTTGAAAAAAAAAATAAATATTATAAAAATAAATTTATTGAAAATCGACATGATATGCGAATAACATGGCAATTAATAAATTAATTAATTGGTAAAAAATCTGCAAACATTGATGATTTTATAATGAAAAATTTTTTAAATGAAGACCTAACTAATATAACAAACAACTTTTCTTTAAATTTCAATGCAAATGTCAAAAAAATTATGCACTGCTGTAACATACAGACAATACAAACTTCAAATATTATAATGACTGACACGATTTATGTTCAATATATCAACGAAGAGGAAATTTATAATATTTTAAAAAGTATAAACAATAGAAAAGGTGCCGAAGCTGACGGAATACGACCGAAAGATCTTAAAATAAATGCTAATTTTTTAACACCAATTTTTACAACATTAATAAATTCTAGTTTAGAATAAGCAATTGTGCCGAGTCTGCTTAAAATATCAATAGTGAGGCTAATATATAAAAATGGCGATAAATTGGATGTTAATAATTATAGGACAATAGCTATTTTGTCTGTCGTAGACAAAATCCTTGAGGAAATAATAGTCAGAAGACTAACAAACTTTTTGCAAAAATTTTAAATCATCAATAAAAATCAGTTTGGATTCCAAAATGGTAAAAACATGAACAAACTTTTAGAAAATTTTTCAACATACATCAATGAATGCTTAAGTAAACATATGCATGTACTAGCTTTATTTATAGATTTCAGTAAAGCATTTGATACTCTTTCGCATAAGAAATTATTAGAAATACTAGAGAGAAATGTTATAAGAGGAAATTTACTACAATGGTTTAAAAGCTATTTAGATTGCAGAAACTTCTGCGTAAAAATAAATAATAAATTAAGCAACAAAATGTCATATGATTGTGGGGTACCGCAATGTTCAAAACTTGGACCCATATTGTACATAATATATGCAAATGACATGCTCAAATGTTTAAAAGAAGGAACAACCTTCGCATTAGCCGATGATACCGCCATAATTGTAGCTTATAACAATATAGCAAACGCAAAAGTCATAATGCAACAGTAACTGGATATAGCAACCAGATGGAGCCATGACAATGGCCTTATCATCAATGAAAATAAAATCAAAATAATGCATATTAAACCATCACACATCGCAGATTCAAATATAGAAATGAAATTTCACAACACAGACTGCCTACACAGAAATATCTGCAATAATACACACTCTAATGACACTTCTTGTTCTACTATAGAGAAAATCAATTCATATAAATATTTCTGAGTAATCATTGACAGCACGTTTAAATGAAAAGCACATATTCAAAACAAAAAAAAAACTCAGAAAGGTGTCATTTATACTTTATCATTTAAACAACTGCGCTCATTACAGTATACTCCGCCAAGCGTATTTCTCACTAGCCGAAGCATATGTCAGACACTGAATAACAGCATGGGGAAATGCCAGATTTAACAGCACATTACAAAAACCCAAGACAGCATGCTTAGAACCTTATGGAAAAAACATCACCATTACTACCAGAACAATCCCAACACCAGTACCGATTCCACTAATGTTCCTAAATCAAACAGCTTGGCAAAACACCTAAACATTCTGAATGTCAAAAACATATACCACACAAACTTATCGAAGAATTTGATGATGACAGTCGATTTTTGCAAACAATTGATCACATAACACACGAATAAAATCACAAGTCCAACGTTTTACAAATGATTATGGCCGAAACATACTGCCCGTCGTATTGCCCAATGTTCTAAACAAAATACCCATAAATATTCTAAATACCAAAAATAAATACAAAAAACACAAAGACATTAAAAACTACCTAATAAATTTTGCAATGAACACTCGTTGAATTTAATATATAATAATTTATTATTAAAATTTCTTGCAGACAAGCTTACGAGCTTTGCGGGATAGTATTATAAAAATTCACTGAATTAAACAAGTTTAAAACACATAAAATTCAAAATCTGATAATAAATAAATTAAATTAAAATGAACCATATAAATGAAAACAAAAGAAAATAAAAATATATGAAAACCCGAATACTGGAGATGGGAATATGAATACGAACTATAAATTAAATTTTCCAGCCATGAAGTATCTTCAATATATGACGAGGACAACTCAACATATATTTTAAATTGTATTTGCTTTTAATTTTTTTTTTAAATATTAATATAAAATGTTAATCTATTGAATTGTAAACAATAACTGTAAATAAATAAAAATAAAAAAAGTTCTAGTTCAATTCTATTTCAGTTTCAGTTCTAGCTCTGTCCTAGTTTACAATGAAACTAGAAATCTACTGTATTGAGACGGACTTACTTCTCCTTGGCTGAATCTTATATTAGACATGGGATAACAGCATGCGACAACGTAAAATATAAAAACACATCACAAAAAACACAAAATAGTCCATTAAAAACTGTGGTAAAAACAACCCAAATACAACAATACACTACAGCCCACCAATTACAGTGACAATACATATCAACTTGATAAGAACCTTAATATAGTAAACTTCAGAAATAAAATACACTTCAATAATAAAAGAATTCTACAACAACAATTGCTTTTTACCAGCAATAGATCATCAATATAAAACAAGAAAATGATCTCAAGGTAGATTCAAAGTAGACCTTTTTTGAATGAATACGACCGTACTACTATCTATGTTGCATTACCTACGATACTAAACAAAATACCAATAAGTAAAATAAAAATTAAAGGTATCTTTCTTAAGAAATTTTTACACTGGAGCATATTCCTATTAACGCACATCAATTTTTTTAATCAACTAACTAAAAATGGGGCTAAATTATAATTAAGGTGCTACAAATTAATTTTTTAAATTATTTATTGATTTCACTCCAAAAATTAATAACAAAAAACGTAAAATGTATATTACATTTTTTCACTAAAATTTTAGTAGTTTAATGCCATTTTTTATGGCATTTTCCTATGTACGCACTTAAACTAATAAACCAATTAATAATGTATTGATTAAGCTTTGTTTTGGATAACTTCATTGATTCGACAAATTTTTTAAGAAAAGCACTGTCAATTTCTTTCAAGACTTGCTTAATTTTTAGTTTCAACTCCGTTATTGTTATGATGTTTTCATTCTATGCATTTTTTGTGTAAAATTTATGGGTCATATACCCCAACAAATTCTCCATTGGATTTAAATCCGGATTGCAAGCTGGATCACTATGGATCAGCAGCGTTATCCTGTTGGAATATGCAATCTTCATCCATTTTTTTTATCCATAAATGAGAGAAGAGCATCTTCCAACAGTTCATTATAAATTACACTGTTCATTTTAGTTGAAACAAAACATATTTTTGGTTTTCCTGCAGAAGAAAAGGCTGCCCAAACCATAACACTGCCCCCACCAAAATTGCATTTCGACATAAGAATTTCGTTCGACCTCAAATCATGCCAATAGCAATAATATCAATCGGTACCGTCTAAATTGAAATTTCTTTTCATCAGAACAGATTACTTTATTCCACTCATCTGTCCATTTAATGCATATACGCGCAAATTTTAAACGATTTCCCTTATGATCCTGTTTAACATTGGCTTACATTTCATGTTACGATCTGTTCGCAAAATGTGTGCAACATGTTTAAAAGTGACAGAAAAGTCAAGTTTGTTTTTTATTTGTGTAGCATTTAATATATTGCGTATGGCTTCTTTTTTTACTAATTTGCCTTTTTGTAAAGTTTTGATTACCTTTTATTGGTTTGTGCACTTCGTATTTCAGCCCTTTCTTAAAAAGCCTCGAATAACTCCTACCGAGCGGTTAATTTCTCGTCCAATTCTCTGCTAAAACAGCTTTGATTACGAAAAAATTGAATTTGAGTTTTTTTCTTTGTCTGCAAGAAAAGTTACATTAGGCATCCTTTAAGCTGATGAAATTTACCTATTAAAACAATAATATTTTCAGTAAATAGAGGTATTTCATCAGAAGGTTACCTTAATTGAAACAAACAACTTAAATTTAATTAAATTAATTAAATATATATATATATATTTTTTGGTATTTTTTTTTTTTTTTTTTTTTTGAAATGACTGTTTTAGATAAATTTTTCTCTACTGCGTTTATAAGAATATTCCATTGAAATGATCACCAATATGTCCTGATGGCTTAATTAAAGAAAACAACAGAAACAAGAAACAAATATTTTTTACATATAAAAGTACCGTTATATCGCGAGTTATTGTACATTGTTTTCGGTTAAAAGAAAAGAATATACCTCAAAGAAAATCACTAATTTTAAATGCGTTTATAGCAATATGCACCAGTGTGTGATAAGTATAACAAAAACTACATATAATAAAATGCTGAAGATGAATAAATCAAATACAAGTCAGGGAAATATTCATCCGCCCTCGTATCAACATCCAGAAGAATATCATTTGTGGGTGTGAGCATGAGTGAAGCCAGTAACAATCTCCAAATCTATGGAACATTAATCAATATCGCTTAGCGGAGACAACACTATAAACATACGAGTATTTCTTTTATTTAAATTAAAAGTTATATCCAAATTAAGAATGTATACATTTTGAAAAAAAAAGAAGATTATATATATATATATATTTAAACTGAAATAGAACTGTACTAGAACTGAACTAGAACAGATTTCGATATTTCATTATTGATATTTTAGAATAGCTATTCATAATTTAGAAATTGCTATTTCTAAAATATCAATAATGAAATAACGTAATTTGTTCTAGTTCAGTTCTAATACAGTTCTATTTCAATTTTAGTTTAGTTCTAATTCAGTTCTACATTATTTCTAGTTCAATCCAATTTGACAATTTAGAAAATGAAATAAACATGAAATAAAAACTGAATTTTAATTAAAAATAAAGGTGGAATATTTTGTAATACTACTAGTATTAATATAAATCACAATTTATAAGAAAATGCTCTGTTCAATTCCGTAAGTACAGATTTAAAGTTCATTTGTGAATATATTTTGCCATATCTCATTAAATAAATCAAAAACAATTTCAAAGAAAAAAAAATATCATTTGCTTTAGAGCAAAGAGTATCCTTATGGAAATAAACATAAAATTAATAAAGAAATGTTTATATAAATGAAATAATTCAATATGAAACCACTTTAATATTAAATAATAATCATTCATTTTTATGAGTCTTTTCTAGGGTTTTTATCCCGAGAATTCCCGTGATGAATTTACCGGGAATTTTGACAATTTTTCAATTTCCGATATTTCCGAAAATATGCATTTTTACAATTTTTTAAAATTTTAAAAATTAAAAAAAAAATTCTTGACTGACCATAATCAAGCAAATATACGGTTATATTATTGCATTACATTATGAAGTGCACCCAGTTCGATGTAATTAACTCTAAGAGTTTACGAAAATACCAGAAAAAATAATTTTCGAACAAATACTGAAATGACAAAACTACTTCAATATTTGATAATTCTCTATATTTGAAACGACGATGTTATAACGATAGCGAAACGATATCATAAAGGTGATAAAAATTATCACATATGATAATCGTTTTCGAATCTAAAGTGTACCTTTCCATATGATATCGTTATTATATGAAATTATGATATCATTTTCGGTATCGTAGTTTCCAAAAAATAACGATGGTCATGGGTCACATTTTGTTCTGAATACAATTTAATACCAAAAATTATGTTTTTACAACAAAATCCTTATACTAAAGATAATTATAAAGAAACATAATCTTCAAAGATGATAAAACATCCTAAATAAATATATAAAACATTTAAAATCATCATGTATGGCATACACACACATTTTTATGCAAATATTTTCAATTATAATATTTGAATGCATGGTTACTTTACATTTATGTACCTAAAACTTTTAGTTTAAACATTAAAAATTTTTAAATTATTTATTTCTACTTATTCTCAGCTTATGTATGTTTTATTGACAATTTTTTTAATTTTAACATTTTTATTTTGAAGTTTTTTTCAAGATGAACGGTTTACGATAAAGCTTGTCGTGCCCATACATAGTCCGACGAAAACTGAAAAAAAACCACCACTTAGAAAAAAACCCAAATCACAACTTCTACAGTTTGCCAAAAATACAATGACATGGTCCGACAAATGGTTTAAAGTTGTATTTTCCGATGAAAAAAAGTTTAATATCGATGGTCCCGACGGGTACCATGGGGTGCCATTTGTTATGGTACCATAGAATTGGTTTTTGTATCCAACAAAATGACTGCAACTACTTACAAAAACATTCTGGAGGAAGCATTTCCAAAATTTAATGATTTCTTTGGACCCATATCTTGGACGTACCAACACGACAACGCTCCGATTCATACCGCCAGTGCAGTAAAAGAATGAATTAATCAACAAGGTGTTCAACTTTTGGATTGCCCCCATATTCACCAGACCTGAATCCAATGGAAAATGTCTGGGGTTGGCTTGCAAGAAAATTTTATGAAGGAGGAAAACAATTTGAGACGATAGAATCCTTAAAGGATACAATAACGGAAGCATGGAATAAAATTTCGCTAAATTACTTACAGTCATTATACAAGTCGATGCCAAATCGCATTTTTCAGGTTATTTCTAAAAATGGTGGCAGTATTCATTACTAGTTGAATGCTAGAAGAAAATAACTTTCATTTTTATAACCTAAAATTTAAAAATAAATTACAGTTTGCTTAGTTTTAAAATATTCCTTATTCGAGTGACATACAAAAAAGTACCACAGAAATACATGTCTTTAAATAAACGCATAATTTTAGTATAACAAAAAATGTATATTTTTTATTTCTTCAGGAAACTAAAGCCAATACCTTGAAATTTGGTTGCGCAAAAAATTATTTTTTTCTGAACTTTAGTTTAGGAGATATACTTAATTAAAGTTTTAAAAAATGTGATTCCTTATTCAAGTGGCAGGTAGTGTATTATTGTATCATAATAATATCGTTTTCTGCAACACAATATGATATTATATTATTATGATATTATCTAAGATGACATGGTTTTCGATATTATATCTTGGAGAAGTCTTGGAGAAATTGATCGGAATCTAAGTGAGATTTAAAAAAAAAAATATATGTATATATTCTCGAAGACATTTTCATTTATCGTTTTCTAAAATATGCTCTGTGGCTGTGACGAACGATGTCCAGGAGTCTTTCTTTCAATTTTTGTTATCAATGATAAATAATCAGATACATAAATAGTACAACATTTTATAGTTTTTTTTTTTTTTTTTTTTTTTTTGTTCTTTTTTATAGATGTAAGTATGAATATATTTTTTAATAACAGTAAATTTCCAAAAAATTAACACCTATAATCACAAACAATTTTTAATTTTAAAAATAGCCTTTAAAATAAATTTTTCATACAAATTTTGTCCCTAAAATATATTTTAAATTTAAAATTTGTGTATATTTGTTGAAAAGAAACGTATATTTTATTTTTTACTCAAAAGAGAGATTTATAAAAAAAACTATTTATTTAATTACTCAGCAAAAACTTTGGTTGCCTTGTTATGAGTTAAGCAGCTAATATAATTCCTCTTCACTACTTACACATTAGCTGAATAACTGATTATTTTAACATGGTGATGATATAAGAGGCAACTACTAACCCTATATTATTATAATTAGGTATTTCAGAAAATCATTATTTAGATATCATTACAATAACTAATTACTTCCTTGCTGTTTAATAACTCATTAATTTTAAAGCTTTACTGAAGTCATTATTAGTAAAAGCAATAGGAACTAGTTACATTTTGTGTTAGCAGTAACTAATGAAAAGGCAGGATATAAAAAGCATTTTTTTTCCATGAAAGTTTTTATACGTTTTAATTTCAAAAACTATACAATAACCAAAAATGTAATTAAAATAAATGTAATTTAATAAACTATTTTAGATTAAAAATAATCTATTAATCAATTATTCGAAATAATAAAATTTCGGATTCAACAATTATTCGATTAATTTGAATTGTATTTACAACTAATCGATTTATTCTGATTTCAACTGTTCAAAATTATGATATCAAAATTATGATATAATATGATAATGATCTTTTTTTTAATTTTCTTTAAAATTTCAATAATTTCAAAAGTTATGTGAAGTATGATTAAAAAACAAAAAATGGAGGTCCTTGAAATACCAAACAGCATATATTTTACAGTATATATATATAGTTTTTAGCATTTTCTGTTTCATTTCTTTAAATTGTAAAATAAATTTGAGAACTGAATAATTTTATAAAAATTTGATTAAAATTAGTTAATCAGAATTTTGATTAATTGGTATAGCCGATTAATATATTAACCGATTAATATATATACATGATCAAAATTTTGAATAAAAGATTAATCGCACATCCCTAATTTGTTTTAAATTTTTATATATTTATCCTTTTTTTTAATAAATATATGAATTGGTAACTGAATTAAAAAGTCAATAAAAAATCTGACCATAAATAAGTAATTACATATTTCTTTTTTTAATGTTAAATAAGTAGTTACTTAACAATTTCTATGTAACGAAGACAATATGTTGTCTTTGAAAGGTAACTACATCCGTAATTGCATGCCATTGCCAAGTCATCTTCAAACTTATATTTTTTATTTCAAAGTAAATAAATCAAATTATTGTTTACATTTACATTTAATTACGTGTAAATTATATGTAAAATATCGTTTTTTTTTTCTTTACTTTTCATGTCTTTTTAAATAATATTGTACTTTTTCCGAATATCTGAGATTTCCCGGGAAAGCCTTAAATAAAATCCCAATTCTCGGGTGTTGAGAAATGTTGGGAAATTAAAAACCCTAGTCTTCTCCATAAAAAATTCACATACAATCACATGAGCATATCAATAAAGAATTCTTAAACAAATTAATAAGACATGATTCTAGTTAGTTATAAGCGACTATTCATTAGCCCTACATAAATTGAATCATTTTTGTAGATGTCTACATTTTTATCTCTCCTACTTTGCTTTAAAATTTTGCTGTGTTCCACATATTTTAAATTATAAAATCTTGTTTCTTCTTTAAGAATTAAATAGCACAACTATCTTACAACAGTTTTCCGTAGGGCATCATCAAACATTTTACTTCTGCTACTACCGCTAGCATTGCCTGGCTGCCTAAAAAATTTTTGTGGCACAAATATTCAAATACATTTTTCAAGAATCATTGAAATTCATACATAAATGATGTTGATGATAATGTTGATTTCTTTCTTGATTTTTATTTTTCTTATATTGATAAAGAAACCAAGATGAAAATCATCATTGTGTGATGATGATGCTATTGATGGTGATGTGATGAAATCTTATGTCTTGGATTTATTGTATGTGTTTTGGTATTTCTTGTATATGTTGTTTAAATATGTATTCAATTTTCGAATACAGTTGAAATAGTGTACACTATAATAGTATTGCAGATAATTTTATGTTACTAATTTAATAAAACTTTTTATTACACTTAAATTAAGAAGTATAAATTCGGCTTTTTATATTTTAAATTTTGTCAAAAAAAGACATTCTATATACATACCTAAAAAATATTTAATCAAAAATAATGTCATATTAAATTCTCCATACTGTAGAGCCATTGAAATTCGTTTTATTCGTTTATAAATACATAATCTTTTCTTTTGCTCTCTACAAAAAATCATCCTGCTTTCATCAGATCCTTATTTTTCTTTTTCTTTTTGATGTGGTTTTCTGTGTTTATACTTTTCAAATGTACGATAAACGTATAAAAAGTGATTGCGAAAATTCAATTTGATATAATTTAATATTTTTCAACAGATTTGTTGTTTTTCAATACAATTGCAATTGGGTTTGCTTTGGTAAAAAAGGTTTGGATTACACCGTAGATAACACTGTTTGACAGTCATTTTCTATTTATTTATTTTTCTCCGGGACATAAAATTTCCTCTCAAAAGTATTTCAAAGTTTCGAAGGATACACAACTTTCTAAAAATTTTAGAAATACGAGTATTTACGAATCACTGCAATATAACAGTATTTTTTACCTATATGGTGCATCACAAAAAGTTAAGAAAATGTCATTTTGAAAATGTTACCTTTTACTATTTATTTTCAAATACATATCAACCTGCAAAAATCGTTCTCACACATAGAAAAATCGTTATATGCACGCAGAGAAAAACATGGTAACGGAATTGTCACTACAACAATATTATGTTCTCATTGTTAATTTTTATTAATTTTAATAATACTTTGTTCATAACAACAATGTTTTTGCTTCAGTTTTGTCGTTCAATGTTTACATTCAATCAAAATTTTAATATAGTTGACTACAAAAATTTTATGTTTTTGAATATTTTTACCAGGAAAGTAATACAAAACATATCGTTATTTCTACAACCATTAAATATTATTAACCTTTTTCCTTGTTCTTAAACCATATTTTGTTTTCAAACGATATTAATATTATTATTTCCATAACAATAAAATGTTGCAAATAAATATGCTTTTTACAAATATGGTTGAAAAATTCACAACTTGTTTGTTTTTAAATATATTTTTAACGTTTATTTTCTACTTTCATTATAATTCTCATTTAGGTTAATATAAGTAGACAAGGTTGGTTATATTTTGTATGAATCAAATAATATTTTAAAGGTATTGAAGTATTAAATAATTTAGTTATCTTCATATAATGTTATCAAATATTTTGATAATTTTTCTATATAATACGTATGATTAAAACCATTCATAATATATTAAAATCGAATAAGAATATGAGAAAATTAGATCATGATGTAATAAAACCGGATCATAACATGATAAAATTTGTATATACAATAAAAAATCTGATCATAACATGATAAGTTAGACTGTTTTATGATTATAATTTTCATATTTATTATTATTATTTTGACCATGAACATTTTTATAGTAACAATATAGTCCAATCATAATATGTTGCTCTTAGATTATGGACACCGCAACCATTTTTTTTCTCTGCGTGTGGATAAAATTAAAATATTAGAATCAATGGTAAAACTGTGTACCTAGTTTTAACCCAGGATTTCAAATTTCCTCTCAAAAGGACTACTAAGTTTGAAAAAATTCGCAATTTTAAAGAATATTATAAAATATTTACAAAGATTATATCAACCCAACATGGATTTCAAATAAAAGCTACGAATCACTGCAATAATACTTTTTATTTAAATATTGCTATACAAAAATTTAAGAAAACATACTTTTGGAATAAATATGAAGAATGTTTTTTTAACATTTTGTTTTGCTACATTTAAATAAAAACTTTTGGTACATTGCAAGGATTCTTAGCTTAAATTTGACAACCATATTGGGTTGATATAATTTTGGTAAATATTTTACGATATTTTTTTAAGTCGATTATTTTTCGAAACCTTAAAGTCTTTTTGAGAGAAAATTTGGTTTCTGGAGAAAAACTGACTACGTGGTTTTATTATGTATTTACTCTAGTTTGAAGCATATATCGATTTTTTCATGTGAAAAAATTTTTAGGAAATTGTTATATGGTGTAATAATAAAAAGTACACTAAAATAAAATTTTATATTATTCACATAAAGTGTATGTTCGAATAAAACATATAATTTTCATAATAACTCTTACTGCCTTTAATTTTAAATATCTTTCTTGATTACAATATCTTCTACAGACGCGTCAGATTTAACAACAGATCGAATTCTTGAAATCCGGTCATTTGTCCGCATGCAGATGGCAGTCAAAGCAAAATGTGTAAAATAAAATTTCATTTCCTTTTTTTTTTTTTTTTTTTTTTTTGTCTTACTAGAAAAAGTTGATTGAGTAAATTTTGACAAAAGTATTACATTTCAGGGTAATAAAAAATCTTAAGTGCTGAAACAACCAACGATGGTAACGGCAAGCCGTTCAAATTAAATGTATTTTACTTTCTAGACTATATTCTATGTTTTTTTTCTTTTTTTTTTAACAAGATTGGTTTCATTTATGAAAAGAATATATTATAAAAAAAGAAAACTAAACAAAGAGAGGAAATGGAAATTCTTTAAAGAAATTAAATTAAACACTTGAAATATAATATTTGTATACTAAAAATTATATTATTTTACGCAAAACTTTGGCAATCAGCTTGTCATTAGGCTGCTATTTTCATTATGTTTATTTTTTCTCAACAGGAGGCAAACCATCCCGTTGCCGGAGTTGTTGCGTTTCTACACCCAAAGAATGAAATAAAAAGAAGCGAGAAATTTCCTTTAAGCTCATATTTTTTTATCAAATTAAAACCTGTCTTCTCTCCCGCTTACTGGGATGCAGTATTGTAAGTAAATGATTTTTCCTCCCTGTTTTTACTTACGATTTAAAACAAAACAACTAAGAAAGATATAGTCGGTCAAGCTCGACCATATGACACCCCACACCATTGTGTATGTCCATCAAAATTCGTTAATACTAAGATTTATATGAATTTATGCACTTTATGGTGATTCCCGAAAGTGGGCTTATATGGGAGTTATGCTAAATTGTGGAGCGATCATTATAAAATTTGTCACTGTGATTTCTATTTATATAAACACTTATTTGTGTCGAATATAAACTTGATACAAACATGTGTATGTGATTTATGCACGTTAAAGTGATTCTCGAAAGAGGGTTTTATATAGGAGCTATGATCAATTTTGGGCCGATCTTCATGAAATTTGGCGCAAAGATTGATACTTATCCAAAACTCCCTTGCACCGAATTTCATTGAAATACTGCTACATTTAAGGCATTTATGATCCTTAAAACCCTATTCCGGGAGAACATTTGTATGGGGGCTAGGTCCTTGTGTCATGAAAGTCCTATGTGAAAAATTTCATCGAATTATCTTCAAAATTGCAACCTTTGTACTTCGTGCACAAGGTTTACATGGACAGCAACCAGACGGACGAACATCGTCCGTGTTGGATGATTTTTTCTGTGCGTTACAAACATCATCACAAACACATAATACCCCAAACACCTATGAAGGTGTACGGTTGAATATTAATGATCGTATGTTCAACGTATCAAGAAGTAAAGCAAAAATAATACTTAGAAAATCTATTAAAACTGTAAGTAAAATTATATTTATTTGAAAATAACTATTTACAACAGCAAAATAAAATTATTTATTAAATAATTAGAGCTTTTTTATTTTTCGTTTTCTTCCTTTTTTGCAGAGCCAAAAATTAACGATTACCCTAATAAAAAGGCAATTTGATGCAACTAAATTTATTCCAACTGAATTAACAAATTTCTAATTTTTCTTATTGAAAAATGTGCTTATAAAATTAATCAAATGAACTAAAACAAGAAATATTTTTAAAAATTCATTATTCAAAATTCAAATTTTATTTTTTAAAATGTTGATTTCAAAGTTTTGTTTTTTGGATTTGAAACTAAATATTCAAAGAGGACAACCTATTTTAAGAATGATTTTTTCATCTCTATTTTTTAATTACATCCAAATTCACGTATATTTTTTTTACCAAAAATACAATATTAGTTTGTCTTTAATAAAAAATAAAATTTTTTGGGAAAGACATGTTATTTTTTATTATTATTTTTTTTTTTTTTTTAATAGAAAATTTGATATTATAAAAAGCTACGTAAAAAGAAGTCCAAAATTTTGACCGCAAATTCGAAAATTATATATTGGCGTAAATGCCTAATTTAGCCATTTGTCAAAAATAAAGTTTTTAATGTTTGTAATATAACTAAAAATGATATAAATTGAACAATTGAAAAATTCGAACCAGAACTTTATAGAAAAATATTTAAAATGTTCACCTAATGCTCACAAAAATGTTTTCAAAATGGGAGTTAAAGTTAAGTAATTTCTGGTAATTTTAATTATATTTTTTTTTTTTTTTTAACATTTAAAAACATTAAAACCAAAATGTATTTTTTATGGCTAATTAAAAAATATATATGAAAAAAACTAGTTATCTCTTAATAATATTTTTGTAATCTTAATTGATATTCTAGTAACCTATAAATTTATGAATTTTTCTTACAACCTAAAGTTTTCGCTTTTTTGTTGAATTGCATATACCCAGCAAAAACTTTGCTTTCCTGGTGAACTAGCATTAAACTTTAAAGTAGTAAAGTTTTGGTCCTATAAAAGATATTGATTTCATTCTTTTGTATATTATTAAAAATTACGTCAGTTAGACGTATCTAAAAAAATTAGAATGCATAGTTTTACTGACTTTTTAAATTAAAGTAAAAGTTTTGTAAAAATTTGGTTTTTGGAGAAACTATAAATATTTCATCTGTAAAAAAAAAAAAACTTTGTTAGTTAAGATACCCCAATGAAATTTTCAGTGATTATTGACATTATCATTTGAAATGATGCGCTGTAAAAAAATTAAGATTTTAGTAAAGAGATTCCCGCAATTACCTAAAATTGGAAACAAAAATAAACTATTTATTTTTTGCCTGAATAACTAGTTATTTTTGTTCGAGTTGCCGAAAAATTCATGTAGTAATTTTTAGACTCTAGTTATGCTCAAAAATAAAAAAAATAAAAACAAAAAAATTTTGCTGTCAGTGAGATTTGAACTTGGACACAAATTAACCATTCGTTTTTAATGACTAACGTCTTACTTAGTACACCTTCTCGCACTTAATTTTCTAAGTGACAAAAACTTTTTTAATATAGAATATCTTTTTAGATATTTGGTTAAAAAAAATCTAGCAGCATCAGAATGGGGTTGAACCAACAACCTTCTGGTTATTAATCCAGCGCTCTAGCCAACTGTTCCACATGATTGCAATATTAATGTACTATTGAGTACTTATTATACTATTATACTATTATACTATTATACTATTATACTATTATACTATTATACTATTATACTATTATACTATTATACTATTATACTATTATACTATTATACTATTATACTATTATACTATTATACTATTATACTATTATACTTTTATACTATTATACTATTATACTATTATACTATTATACTATTATACTATTATACTATTATACTATTATACTTTTATACTATTATACTATTATACTATTATACTATTATACTATTATACTATTATACTATTATACTATATATACTATTATTATACTATTGAATACTTATTTATGTAATATAGAGTAGGCAAATAATAATGACGCCTCATTACCAAAAAACTACTTTAATAAGTAGCTGCCATTACCGAGAACCTAACATTTTTTGCTGGTTAAGAACTCAAATGTGTACAGCCAATATAAACTAAATATAAAATTTCTTTAAAAAATATTAATAAAAATTAAGGATATTGATATTTTTTGCCAAATGATATAAAATAATAAATTATTGTGTATTTGTTTAAAAATTAAATAAAAAAATAATAAAAAAAAACAAGTAAGAAGGCTATAGTTGGTCAAGCCTGAGCATATGACAAATACATATGGGCCGATATCAAAAATTTTTGATAATGTATTTTTTTAATGTATTTATTTATTTTTTTTTTTTTATAACACATGCAAAGTAACTCCTATGCATATAGAATTAGTATAATATTAATAATTCTGGTAAAAACTTTACGTAATATCAAAACTTACAGAGTTATATAAATAAAATTTATGATATTTTCAATGTTTGATGGTATTAGTGTGGCATATTTTAAAGTTCCCTAGTAAAATTTAAAAAAAATCATTATACTAAAAGTCGCGATTTTTAAAAATTTTGAAAAAAAAAATGTGGATCGAATCTAAGTTATTATAGGATTATTTTATTCGAGTTTTTTACAAAGAAATGATATACAATACTGTGATCCTATTTTAACCCAAGTGAATTTTTTTTCGAAATTTATTGAGGAGCCTCCACTTTTTTGTTAAGCATTACTTACTCCAACCATTTATGCCAATTATGGTTAATTTTATGCTGTCCATGCGATGTGCGTTGATAAAATCTATTTTGACAAAAGCGTCCCGTTTTCAAATATCAACAACATCTGACTTAAATTTAGGGTGCCGATTAATTATATTTATTGCCATGCTTATATATGCAAAATTTGTACAAACTTCAATTTGCTATATAAAAATACAAAAACAAAAAGGGAAATTTTCCATGATTTTCAAAATGTCCGTAATTTTTTATTTATTTTTTTTTTTTTTTTTTTGTTAAATTTATTTTTAATGCTCCTTCCATTTTAGTGTGTGAAGTAACAAAAAACTAAGTTCACGCAGTAATCCGTGCCTCTTAATTAGAAACTGCGAATGTACTCCGCGAAAAACCAACTTTTTAAAAATGTTCGTTCCTGTTTTCCAAATTTTAAGACTATCTACTACGTTGATTATTTCTGGCACATCAACAAGATATAGCGAAAAATATGCATAATTACAACAGGTATCATAATTTATATTTCGTTGAGTGACGCACAGACCCCAATCAAAAAAAAAAAAAACAAAAAATTTGATAATTAAAAAAACTTGAGTAAGCAGTATGTAACTGTTAAAAATCAGCACAACAACAAAAAATGTAAAATTTGTCCACAAAGTTCAATTAGTTTATATAATATCGCATAGGATCAAAAAGTGTAAACGACAGAACAAAAAGTGTGGATGAATGGGAAAAAATTTAAGTAATTTTTAGCCTCTTTCTAAGTTTTTGAATATTGTACAACAATCATGATTATAAAATGAAACCTATGGTGCTAAAATTTTGCACTCTATTAGTATCAAGTCTTATGAGTTCAGATCTGTAAACTGTTTGTTTAAAATATTATTACGACAAAACTTATTAAATATTAAAATCAGTTTCAGCCAGGTTAAAAATTTTTGAAATGGTCCATATATGTGTACAATTTTCGTAGAGGGTCTTATATGGGGCTATGTGAATTAATCATAATAAAATTTGACGCCATACTTCCTACTTCTATAAGTCTCACTTATGTCAAAATTTTATATTGATACTTATATTTATATAGGATTTACGCACAACAAAATTGTTTTCGGAAGTAGGGTTATATAGGAGCTATTGGCAATTATGAACTGATCATCCTAAAATTTGACACATTGACTTATACTTATAGAAAACTTTTATATGCCGAATTTCACTAAAATTTCGGACTATTCCGAATTTCGGACGGATATTTGTGTGGGGTCTAGGTAAAATAATAGACCGATCATAACCAATTTCAATATACTTGGTTCTTGTATCAAAATAATTATATTACTAAATCTCATCAAATTTGCTTTAAATTTTCATTAAAAAAAAGTACAGATCTTTGTGCACATAATTCACATGGGAAGTAAAGCGTACTTAAACGAATTATGCTAAAATTTGCCGCAGATGAAGATAACATAAATACATGTCAACGTGTAAAATTTGTTTGCAATATGATTATAATTGCAGATAAAATATGATTTTGAAAGTTCTGTGTGTGGGAGGTAGGCATGTCCTTGAACCAATTGGCTAAAATTCGTTACATATGTAGATATCTCAAATATTGTCATATAAACATTTTTGCCGGAAAAATATAATTTTTAAAATTCAGTTCCTTTATTGAAAATTTAAAATTATCTTAATTTTGCCAAAAGGCACTACTGTGCCAAGTTTTATATTTCTACGATAATTCCTCTATTTTTGCCGATTCGTTATATGGGAACAAAGCACAGTGCAGGAGTGTTTAATTGTGATTATAAATTTTAAATTCTTATAAAGAGATGTCAACAAAAATTTATTAAAAGGACTTACATTTTTATTTCAGAAGACATACCATAAAATATTAAAAATAATATTTTTAGCAATTAATGTTTATATAAAATGTTACATCAGAAAAATTTCGAGAAGAAATGCTACAAACAGTTGATTTACTTTTAATCCTAGCTCATGCCGTTTATCTTTTCTTAAAGAAAAACATGTTATATATTATCTAAACGCACACCTTATTAATTCCGGCACCGTGAATATGATATTTTATGCGACCACATATTAATTCTTGTGGAAAATTAAAATAAATGACCAGAATTTAAAAGAAAATGATGAGAATTTAATAACTTTTTTCAGACTCGAAAAATATTTTCCAATTATCCACATCATCATATTTTCTTAAAACAAACAAATTTATTTCACTTTAAATTTCAACATTATTCACTTTAACTTTATTATCACCCTTAACCACACAATAACAAATGTAATCACAGTTTACTTCAATAACAAAGGAGCTGAGGCAGCAACATAAGGGGAGGCAACATATGGCGAAGCAACATAAGGTGAAGCAACATAAGATGAAGCAACATAAGGGCTGGCAGCCACAACAGGAGCAGCAGCATAAGCGGCAGGGAAAGCAGCTGAATGGGCTACGGCATGAGCATTGTAGCTTGAAGCATAAGGAGCTACATAAGAAGCATGACCAACAACAGCGGCAGCAGGAGCAGTGTACGCCAAAGGAGCTACAATACCGGGTTTAGCAGCAACAGCAGCCAATAAAGCGAAAAAACAGATAGCGATCTGTTTATTAAACAAAAGCAATTAATACAGATAATATTTAATTCTTTACTTTTAACACTTTTTATGTTAATAATTTTTTAATTTTACACTTTCAAAATATAAATTTACACTTACGAATTTGAACATGTTGATATTATTTAATTGATTTAGTTTAACGTTAAAATATTAACTATTTACATTACATTTTATTACAGCTATTTATACTAAATTAAATTATTTTAAAAATAACCTACAGTCAAAGTTATTGGCTAAATATTTATTACTTTTAATGTCCACATTTTTGGCTTGTATTCATCAGCAACCAAATTGACCAACAAAAACAATGACAACCATCACAAAATAATTATAAATTCTAAACATGTCCCATCTACGAATAAAAAATACTTAAAATACAAATAGTAACAGCTATAGAAAAAATAACATATAATAAAACAAGAAAGAAAGATATAGTCGGTCAAGCCCGACCATATGATACCCCACACCATTGTGTATGTCCATCAAAATTCCTGTAGGGGTCTTATATAAGGCATGTGGACAATTATGGACTGATATTTTTACTAAGTGTAAAATTAAATAAAATATACGATTACACAATATTACGTTAATATTAACATTTATATGAATTTTGCACTTTAGGGTGATGGGGTGCTATGGTAAATTATGGAGTGATCCTCATAAAATTTGTCACTTTGATGTTTACTTATATAAAACTTATTTTTGTCGAATACAAACTTGATACTAACATGTGTACGTGATTTATGCAAGTTAAAGTGATTTTCGGAAGAAGGTTTTGTATGGAAGCTATGGTCAATTATGGACCGATCTTCATGAAATTTGGCACAAGGATTGATACTTATACAAAACTTCCTTTCACTGAATTATATATCTTTAAAATATTGCTATATTTAAGGCATTTATGATCGTTAAACTCCTATACCGGGATGACAATTGTATGGGGGCTAGGCTTCGTCCTTGTGCCATGAAAGTCCTAGCCAGCCGTTCAGACAGACGGACGGACATCGGTAGACCGACACAAACTGGTATACTTTTTAGGTGGGTGTTGGATGATTTTTTCTGTGCGTTACAAACATCAGCACAAATGCATAATACCCCAAACACCTATGGTGGTGTAGAGTATAATGAAATAATAAAAAATTGTTTTAGTATCTGTGAGTTTAATCGTTTTGGTCAGCCGCACTTTTACGTTTATTACTCGTTTTTGTTATTGTTTACAATAAATGGACTATGAAAGATTTTATTTAATTCTCTAGTTGAAAAGAAATATGATGGGACTTTCAGCTCTAAACCTTAAGAGTAACCACCCACATCAATATACACATACAAAATACACTGAGTAAATATGTTGCCTTCAAAATATTTATAAAATATTTTTTTTATTATTTTTTATTACGTTTTATTTATTTTTATGACTTCTTAATGTAAGTCAGCGAATAATTCAAATAATCTCAATGATAGTTGTATTTTATGTTTTTATTTACTATTGTGTTTATGTCCAAATTTTAGTATAAAAGTCTCAAATTTATTTGATTTAAGTATTAAATTCAATTTATCCAAACATTAACTAAAACCTTAAACAAAATGTTCAAATTCGTAAGTTTTATTAATTTTAAATTCTTTGTTGTGTATTAAAGCAATAAAGACTTATTGAAAATAATTTAATCCTTTTTTATTTTTTCCAGATCGCTTTCTTCGCTTTGTTGGCTGTTACTGCTGCTAAACCCGGTGTTGTAGCACCTTTAGCTTACTCTGCTCCATTGACTTATGCTGCTGCTCCTGCCGCCGCTGTTGTTGGTCATGCTTCTTATGTAGCTCCTTATGCCTCCACCTACAATGCCCATCACATTGCTCACTCTGCTGCTTTCCCCGCCGCTTATGCTGCTACTCCAGTTGTAGCCGCTGCTCCTGCTGCTTATGCTGCTGCTCCCGTTATAAGTGCTGCTTATGCCGCTCCTCTTGCCACTCCCTTCGCCGCTCCCCTTTTATTGAAGAAATAAATTGTTGAACTTTTGAACATTTTAGACTGAAATAAAAAAAATGATTTAATTTAAGACGAACTGAAATATGTGTTTGAAGTTTCAATATAAAATTGAGGTTTTAGACGAAAATTACTTATGCTCTAAATCCTTTAAATAGGATTTATTTTCTTAATCCTGGTGTAAATAACATACTGCAATTCATACATATGTCTAAAGAACTATATACTACGCTCAACACAATTGGCCACCAGTGTTGCCAGTTTAGCCTTTTTAAGGTAATTGTAAGAATTAAAAAAGGATAAAAAAATCAAAATGAAAAGGCTCGATATAGCCTTTAAATTTTGCTTTTAGCCTGAAAATTTTCGTCTTAGCTTCTAGCTTTTTTCCCTTTTTTAATTCTTAAAATTACCTTAAAAAGGTTAACATTTTAGTATTTTAGCATAGAAGAAAATAATTTCTTATTTGCTTTTACTAATTTTATTTATACAGAATCACCCATTTAAGCATTTTTGTGTATTAAATCCCACAAAAAATCGAGATTAATTATAATCATTTTCTAAATCAAATGTGACTTAATTCATCATATAGATTTACTCAATAAGTTAGAATAATTATTTTTTAATAAACTTTTTAAATTCTTCCAAAAACGAAAAAACGGGCGATTTTTCATTGGATCATTTTGCTGGCAGCTGTTCTATGTTTTATTAATAAATATGTTACAATATCCTTAAAAAATATCAAAAACTAATGAAAACGAGAATAAATTTTTGAATTAAAACAAAAAGAAAAAAATAATAAAATATATTAACTTTTCTCTGGTCTTACTTCTTTGGGCATTTTGCCTTTTCTAATCTTTTGTAAAGTACAATTTATCTTCATTTTTCTCTCACCTCCTGGCAACGCTATTGGCCACGGCACCAATATAAGGCCCGTCCCTGATTTTTGATTCACATACAAACTGGTATAGGGTATCATATGGTGAGGTTTGACTGACTTCATATCTCTAACCTATTTTTAATTATGTTATTAGCGTTTTTTTTTTTTCATAAAAATTTATTCGAAACTTTTTGAAAGTTTGTACGTACTTTTTTGAAAATTAGTACTTCCTGATAAAAAACTGAAAATTGGAAAATGTTTCTTTTTTTCTAATTATTAAGTATAAAATGTTCGACCTTTCTTGAAAACAAATTTTTAAATTATTAATATTAAAAATTGTTTACTTATTTGCAAAATTGCTAGTTATTTTTTTAGAAAATTATTTTTTAATTTTTTTTTTTTTTTTTTTTGAAAATTGTCACTTTTTTAAAAATTGTACTTCTTTCAAATTGTCGCTGTTTCTGATAATGCTGAATTGTTTAATTAAAAATTAATACTTTCTTAAATTGTTACCTTTCTTGAAAATGCTGCACTTTCTAAATTTGTACTATTTTTTATTATTTTTTCATTTTATTATTATTATTATTATTAGTATTAGTATTAGTATTAGTATTAGTATTAGTATTAGTATTAGTATTAGTATTAGTATTAGTATTAGTATTAGTATTAGTATTAGTATTAGTATTAGTATTAGTATTAGTATTAGTATTAGTATTAGTATTAGTATTAGTATTAGTATTAGTATTAGTATTAGTATTAGTATTAGTATTAGTATTAGTATTAGTATTAGTATTAGTATTAGTATTAGTATTAGTATTAGTATTAGTATTAGTATTAGTATTAGTATTAGTATTAGTATTAGTATTAGTATTAGTATTAGTATTAGTATTAGTATTAGTATTAGTATTAGTATTAGTATTAGTATTAGTATTAGTATTAGTATTAGTATTAGTATTAGTATTAGTATTAGTATTAGTATTAGTATTAGTATTAGTATTAGTATTAGTATTAGTATTAGTATTAGTATTAGTATTAGTATTAGTATTAGTATTAGTATTAGTATTAGTATTAGTATTAGTATTAGTATTAGTATTAGTATTAGTATTAGTATTAGTATTAGTATTAGTATTAGTATTAGTATTAGTATTAGTATTAGTATTAGTATTAGTATTAGTATTAGTATTAGTATTAGTATTAGTATTAGTATTAGTATTAGTATTAGTATTAGTATTAGTATTAGTATTAGTATTAGTATTAGTATTAGTATTAGTATTAGTATTAGTATTAGTATTAGTATTAGTATTAGTATTAGTATTAGTATTAGTATTAGTATTAGTATTAGTATTAGTATTAGTATTAGTATTAGTATTAGTATTAGTATTAGTATTAGTATTAGTATTAGTATTAGTATTAGTATTAGTATTAGTATTAGTATTAGTATTAGTATTAGTATTAGTATTAGTATTAGTATTAGTATTAGTATTAGTATTAGTATTAGTATTAGTATTAGTATTAGTATTAGTATTAGTATTAGTATTAGTATTAGTATTAGTATTAGTATTAGTATTAGTATTAGTATTAGTATTAGTATTAGTATTAGTATTAGTATTAGTATTAGTATTAGTATTAGTATTAGTATTAGTATTAGTATTAGTATTAGTATTAGTATTAGTATTAGTATTAGTATTAGTATTAGTATTTAAACACATTCTATGTTAATAATTTTTAATTTTACACTTTAAAAATACAAATTTACACTTACGATTTTGAACATGTTAATATTATTTAACTGATTTAATTTAACGTTAAAATATTAACTATTAACATTACATTTTATTACAGCTATTTATACTAAGTTAAATTATCTTTTATTATTATTTTATTTGTTTATTATTGAATTTTTTAGAAAAAATTTATCTTTGAGTATTTTTTTTGGAAATTTTTCTGTTTTTTTTTTCTTTTTTTTTTTTTGTGAAATATTTTTGCAATCCTTTTTTGCAAATTAGTGCTTTTTAAAGCATTTTTAGGCCTCAACCAAGATTTCTGGAATCAGCCTCTGCTAATAAATTTTCACATTTTTCACAAAATTAATTTTTATATTTATATTTATTTGTGGACCAATATCTTTGATTTTTAACAGCAAACATTTTAAGACCTTGACCAATATATCAATATATAAAACATTGGGCTCTGTTATCTAAAATCATCAGAAAGTTTATTTCAACAGACAGAAGGAGTTTTTTAACTTCAAACACAAAAATTTAGAATTATTAACATACTATTAAAATAAACTTAATTAAAGTGGACATGCGTTTTTTTTTTATTGTATTTTATTTTTTTGGTTTAGTTAAGTCATTTATTCAAATTCAAATCTCCGATCTATTTCTTCAACAATAAAGGAGCTGATCTATTTCTTCAACAATAAAGGAGCGGCAAGAGGGGCAGCATGTACGACAGGAGCAGCGGCATAAGCAGCAGGGGCAGCAGCAACAACTGGAGCAGCTGCGTAAGCGGCAGGGAGGGCAGCAGAGTGAGCAATGTGATGAGCATTATAGGTGGAAGCATAAGGAGCAACATAGGCAGCATGACCAACAACGGCAGCAGCGGGAGCAGCAGCATAAGTCAAAGGAGCAGAGTATGCCAAAGGAGCTACAAGACCGGGTTTAGCAGCGGCAACAGCCAGCAAAGCGAAGAAGCAAACAGTGATCTACATTTTAAAAAAATATTAACAAAAGGTTTGAAATACCAATCCTTTTTCTTAACTTACGAATTTGAACATTTTGTTAAAGCTTGATTAGTGGACAAATTAAATTTGTTAATGTTGGAACAAAGAATACGATATTTTATAGTTATTTGGCTATCAATGCTAAAGAAGAGTATTTTACTGGAAATACTTAATATTTAAACCGTTAATTTTGAATTTACCTAAAAAAAAGGCAAGGTCAGGGTTAGCTGTGTTAAAAGCATTTGTAATGAAACACCTTCAAAATTTTTGAACATAAATTTATTTAAGCTAATATGGATAAAACTATTAAACACTTTGGTGTTTTTAAGTTTAATACACCAGCTGGTATTTAACATCCATAACAAAAATAATAACAAGCAATATGTTAAATATGTTTTAAATAACGTTTTTAACTTTACTGTAAACTAGTAAAGTTTTACATGTTTTGAATTTCTAATTTTTTTTTCCAATCATTTTTTATAATATTTTTATAGTTTAATTTACTTACTCTTTAATTTTTGTTTGTCCTCTTATTCCCCAAAAATTTTTGCTATTTAAACCTTAACATCTTCAAAAATGAATTATAGAATCAGTTTTTCAACGAATTATCACAAACCAAACTTTTAAATCATAATGTTCAAATTCGTAAGTTGAGATCTTAAGAATTTATTTGAAAAAAAAGAAAAATAATAACAAAATAAATTCCTTTAATTTATAATTTTAGATCGCTGTCTTCTTCTTTGCTTTATTGGCTATTGTCGCCGCTAAACCCGGTATTGTAGCTCCTTTAGCTTACACTGCTCCCGTTGCTGCTACTTACACTTCCCCCTTGGCCTACTCTTCTCCTTTGACTTATGCTGCCGCTCCTGCTGTTGTAGGTCATGCTTCCTATGTTGCTCCTTATGCCTCCACCTACAATGCTCACCACATTGCTCATACTGCTGCCTTCCCTGCTGCTTATGCTGCTGCCCCTGTTGTTCATGCTGCTGCTCCAGTTGTAGCTGCTGCACCCGCTGTTGCCGCTCCTCTTTTGTTGAAGAAATAGTTCAGAGTATTGCATTTGAGTAAAAGACTAAATGAAAACTAAAATTACTTTTTGTTTTATTTGTTTTACGCTTGTTAAAGAGTGAAATGTAGTTCAATGGATACTTTTTTATGTTTAGTTTCTGTTCTTAATTTTAATCGACTTAGTTCCTGGTCTTCATCGAAGGTGAATTTCTTTGCTAAATTCTAAAGGTACCCTATAAATGCTGCCGAAATAACCAAGTATAAAAAGTTCCTTGATAATTTAGATATATGTGCTACAAACCAATATAGCTATTTAGCTACTAAGAACTTTGCTACTTAAAACTAACAAAATCAGTTCACAAATTTATTTTTTAGAATAATCGACTTTTAGCACCAGCATTAAATACGGAATCCCTTCTTTTGTAAATCAGGCAATATTTAGTAGACCAATAACAAAATCTGTAATTTCATTATTATTGGACACAATTTTCAAAAATAGCAAAAACAATTAAATAAGAAATAATTTTATAAAAAAAAGCAACAACTTTCAAAAGATGTGCTAAGTTCTAAAAAATACAAATTTCCAAGAAAAATAATATTATAAAAAGAAAGCTAAAAATTTATTCAAAACATTATCAAAAAAATGCCAATTATTCAAACAAAAAGAAAAATTTTAGATTCTTATAAATATAAAAATTTTCAAAAAGAATATATATATAATAAATGATTCGAAAAGTGTAAAAATTTTCCAAAAAGGCACAAATTAGACAAATGGAAGTGTTATATTCACAAAATCCATATTTCATAAATATACAAACATATTGGAATTATCTCATATCAAAATTTTTGATTAAGCCTGAAAAATACACTTAATCTACGAGGATGTGAACCATAGCTTGAAGATTTGTAATGCAGTACTCTTCTATTAGACTCTCTATACCTATGGAAATTTTGTTGAAAAACAATTATATGTACTTGTCATATATGTAAACAGTATAAAAATCATTTTACAACACTATTTGCCTGTCCCATGATGTCGAACGAAAAATTAATTTCGACAAATTATATTGAAAACAACAAATAAATTTGAGATTTTATTATTTTTTCCTTATAATTAGCCGAAACGAATATATCTAAAATTCAACAATGTTGAAAAATTATTTTTTTTTACACAAATTAAAGTAAAACTATTCTTTGAATTCAGAATTTCAAAATGCCATGTGGCTTAGGTAATTTCGAAGCTAGGAATTTTAATGTATTCGTATTAATTTAATAAATTTCAAATAAACGTGTTTAATTATTTTAACATATATTTTGTTTGAAGATAAGGCTCGAACTCACAAGTGATATACCACACAGATATGTTGAAATTTACTACCTTTATTAATTATATAAATGATTTAAAACGCAACACAAATCTAAAAACACTTTTTTATAAAAAACATATCAAAACGTGCCTAGAAATTCTTGTCAAATTTATTATTTTTTTAATAATAAAAATTTTTATATTTTTTAGGAAAAATAGAAATTTATAAGGAGTCTCGGTAATACAAACTCAGGCTTAAGGACCGGTTTTATATTGTTCCCTTAGTGTATACTTAAGTGCAAAGTTAGCTACGAAAAATGTAAGTAAAAGCTCACACTTAAGAAATATTTCGTTTTAAAATTTAAAACTTAGGTTGAGAAGAAAATAAAAAAAGCTTCGAGCTTTTATATATTTAAAATAGGGTAGTTCCAATTTTCAAAAAAAATCTTCAAAAAATCTTCAAAATTATAGTTATATTTTATTTATCCTAAAATGTTTTTTCTTAATTAGGTTAATTTTTCATTAACTATCTTTAAATTTAGATTTCTATTGGCTACTGGTAATGCGAAGAATTATTAAAAATATCAAACTTAATTTTTGGGCAGAACAGTTTTCGATAGCGTCCTAATGTATCATCAACAATAGCAAAAAATTTAAAAATTTTAAATTATTTTGAAGATACATATGAAGAAATCTGGACCATAGATAGATAGATATAGAAGGTTGACGTGTACCATTGTACCACATCTCCATCTCCGATCTCGGTCCATTGTAAGTCTCTTCATTTGAAAAAAAAAAATACAGAATACAGTATAGAAATTATAGGAAGAAGAAAAGAAAAGAGCTAAGGATGACAAGGATCAAAGAAGAGGATTAGTAATGCTAATAAACTCCTTCGTGATGTAGCTCTAACTCCCCCTTAGACAGTCTATTCCCATGACGAAGCCTATGATGTCTACAAGCTCCATGTCCCGAACGTCACATAGCCCGTTGAGGAATTGACTGCCCAGCCATTTCATCCTACGATGTTGCAATCGCGGACAGTGGCACCTAATGTGCTCAATAATCTGGACCTTATAGGCTGTGAAATTAAAAAGGTGTTGGTGGAAATTAATAACCACATTGAAAAGATAAATTTAAGGGGTTTTTGGAAATCTTTTTAAAATTTTAAATAGTTTTATTTTTGTTTATTTTCAATAAATATTTTGAAGACGTCAGACAATTTTCATAATTAGGAAATACTTAAGGGATAGAAAATTCTTCAAAGCTGTTCTACAAAATCGTTTATAACTCCGCCATTCCTAAACGGATTTCGCTGAATTTCAATACCAAAATTTTCGAGACTATATGACACATATGTATTGAAAGAGAAATGTATTTACAGACGATCAGACATTTAAACGGACAGACGGACATATATATATATCAAAAGTTATTTTTAATCATAACAATCACGAATATTTTTCAATTTGAGGCCCAGAATATATATTTAAAGGCTTTCGTATAGAATGATCTTTCGTGTGAAATCGTATAAAAACAAATTTTCAAAAAATAGTATCGGTTAAAAAAATTATTTAATAAAAGAGTTCGGAAAAAGTTAAAACGTTAAATAAACGGTTTCCAAAAAAGTACCATTTTTTCAAAAAAGGAATCAAATCATAAAATGTAAATCTAAAAAATCCAATTTTCAAAAAATAAAAAAAGATATGTTCAAAAAAATAAATAAATTTAAATATTATAAATAATAGTGCTAAATTTCTAAAAATTGCAAAAAAAATAATTTTCAAAAGTACCGACTTTTAAAGTTGTTTTGTTATATCCAGGGACCGTAATTGTTATGACTATTATCATAAAAGTTATTTTATGATTTTTATTATTATTTTTTTTTAACGAAGTTTTAACAAATAAGTTTGATTGTGTTTTTTTTTTTTTTTTTTTTTTTTTTGTTTTTTTAAGTAATATAGAAGTTATCTTTTGATTTTTTTTTATATTGAAAAACAGTATTGTAAAACACAAAAATTAAAAATCGCCAAAAAGAAAAAAAAAGGACTCAATTTTATTTCTGATAAAAAATCACAAAATAACATGTCTGCTCGAAAAAAATAAAGTTTTCCGGCATTTGATTATATATATTCTTTTTTCTTTATTCAAAAGTAACTATTATAAATATTTACATATTATAAATATATGATGATATTATACGTTTATATGGCAATCTTTCTTTATATGATAAATTGCATTCAGAAAAATAATTTTTAATTTGCTAATATTATATTTACAAATACTGCATATAAACGTAGCAATAGATAATCTCATAAGCCGATAAAATAGTATCTTTTTAGTAGAATCTCTTGCTCAATATTGGTACAAAATAATTTATTTCATAATTATATATAAAATTCCATAATTTCGGCTTTAATTTTATAGTGAAATAAAACTTTTGTTGCGGTATTGCAAAAGACATATTTTTAATAACCTTAAAACTCACACATTTTAAGTCAAAACAAATTTTCTTTGTCTACATTAAATGTAGGTAACTATTTTGTTAAATATTCATATAAAAAAAATATATTTCTGGTTCAATTGATTTGTGTAATATTGTATTATTAGAGTCAAAATTGGCCAAGTTAAGTTGAATGCTCTTCATTTGAACAAAAATAAAAAAATATATTTTATTATTATTTATTGACAGTCAATTTATGTACAAAAAAAATGCTCACTGCATATTAATTGTGAATGAATGTATCCAAAAAATATATGCAGCGTGTGTTATGCAGTTGATCAGGGTTTCTTAACACCTAGTCTACATGAAGACATTTTTATGTTGGCAATTGTCAAATTCTCTCTCTCTCTCTCTCTCTTTAAAATGTTGCATGTGGACCAATAAGAAAATTATTGCGCAACCTATTTCGCAATAAATGTTTTAACACAAAGCTGAGCAATAATGTTTAACATAAGCTGAAAAATTTGTTGTTCTCTTTTAAAATTTTGTTGTTTTTAACAGAAAGAAAAGTGCAACATAATTAATTTTGTTTTGAAAACACAAATAAAGAATAAGAATACGAAATAAATTAAAATTTTTGATAAAGAAAAAAAGGCAATTTAACATATTGTTACGAAATTATACTTAAATTCATATATAACGGTTTTAACGGCTGATTTAAAATTAAATAATGCTTCTCTTATAAATATCAATGTTTCTGGACTTTCTGTTTATGTTAACAGTAGTTAACATATCTGTAGAAATTATTAACATAGCTGTAAACAAACAACATTGAATAAAAAGCTTTCACCATTGTTTGTAAGTATGGCAACACTAAATGTTGAAGTTACTAACATTAACATCGAAATCTCTAGAATTCGAATATACTAGTTTGTCCGTTAAGAACATTGTAGAAAGAAAGAAATAGAGCTTTCGAGAAACATCTAGATGGCAATGCGGTGTATATAAATTGGCCATGAGAACACCATTGAGTCAGTCTAATTGGAAGCATCGTTAAGTAAAGACAAATTAACTGCCTTGTACATTATTAAAGTGTGCTGTATAAAACTTGTAATTTAAGTGTGTGTATATTAGAACACAAGCGACTATTTAAACTGTTGTTGTTGTACATTTTAAATAAAATAAAGAGTCTTTACAACTTTTAAACTACTAAACTGCTTTTATTTGCAATCAAAGTAACGATTTATTTAAAATGAATTAAACCACAGTTTTTAAAAGGTAAAAGGTAGACATAGAGTAAAAATATCAAGTCAAACATTAATTACGCTGGTAGGGAAAAGACAAAAAAAATGTGGACTAAATTTTATTTGACCTGCTAAACGCGAATCTGCTTTCAGTTTTTTCCATCAGGTTGCAATTTTTTTATGGGCATATTTAATATTTTACCATAACTCGAGAACGGGTTGTCCGATTTAGACAATTGAAATACCAAAAGACGCAAAGATGAAAACTATCTCTAAGTCACTTTAACATTTTTTATTTGCCCAACATTTTCGGAGTTATTCACAAATTAGTTTTGAAAAAAATTTCATGCAAATTTAAAGAATTTTTTCTTTTCCAGAAAATTTAATTTCAGAAATAAAATCGGCAAAAATATGCAGTTTTTAATCCTAAAGGTGGTAATGGTTGGTTGGTTAACGTGGTAGCCCGTAATCTTACGGGCAATCAAATAGACTCGTTAGAGTCCGTTTTGATGGAACCACACTACTCGCCAGGTGAATTAGTTGTGTCGAGTCTGTAATGAGATAGAAATGTAGGGAAGAAACAATGAGAACATAAATTAATTAGACCCGGCCTGTAGCATTGAGATATTTAATGATGTCACTGAGTCTAGTGTCATATATCTCAGAGAGGTTGTCTAATTGGTGTCTTCCCAGAAATTTATGTCTGCTTGCGTTCAAGGCTGGGCATTCACATAGAAGATGAAAAACTGTTTCCTCCTTTCCGCGATTGCCACAACTACGACAATATTCATTGTAAGGGAGACCAAGTCTACTTGCATGTTTACCGATCGTCCAGTGACCTGTAAACAGTGCTATTAGTCTCGAGATGTCCTTGCGTTTGTAGCCAATGAGTTGCATTGAGCGTTTCTCGTTGTAAGTAGGCCACGTTTCTTTCGCGACTCTACATTTGTCCAGATTTCGCCATCTATTTTTCGCCTTTTCTAGAAAGTGTTTTTGGATTCTGCTTTTGACTGTTCCCAACGGGATTGCGACTGAAACCGCTAAGGAGGCATTCATAGCAGAGCCTGCCCGGGCTAATTCGTCTGCCTGTTCATTACCATAGTAGTCCCTATGCGCAGGAACCCAGATTATAGTAATGTCATACAGTCGACTTAGTCCAAGCAGTTCCTCTTTACACTGGTTGACTAGAATAGAGGTAGTTTTCGGTGATTTGAGCGATAGTATTGCCGCTTGACTGTCGACAAATAAACCAATATTCCCTTGAATATTTCTATCGCGAATTAGTTTACACGCTTCCCTGACCGCTAGTATTTCCGCTTGGAATACGCTTGCCTCGTCAGGGAGTCTACATGAGTGTCTAATTCCAAGATCATCAGAGAAGACACCAGAGCCGACACCGCAGTTCATCTTTGAGCCGTCAGTGTATATCCTAGTTCTAAATTGTCCAAGAAGATTGCCCCTTCTCCATTCACTCCTGGTGGGGAATAGGACTTTAATAGTATTCCCGAAGTCCATTTGGGGAATCATATAGTCGGTAAATTTATTGAATTGCGGGGGTATTAAATTTAATATCCTCGCGTGCCCATACGTTCTTGATCTCCAGCTATTCGTCGCAGATAATCTTATCGCACTATTAACTGATGATTCAATTATGTATAGGTCTATAGGTGTTAGGTGCAATATAGTGTTCAGAGCTTCTGATGGACTAGTACGTAATGCACCTGCAATGCCAATGGAAGCGGATCTTTGTATCCTATAAAGCTGATCCACCACATACCTCTTACTAGTAGCGGTCCACCACACAAGAGATCCATATACAAGAATGGGCCGTACTATTGCAGTGTATAGCCATTTTGTCAATTTTGGACTCAGACCCCATTTTACACTGAACATCTTTCTACAGGTGTAGTATGCTACCGTAGCTTTCTAACCCTATGTCGAATGTTCAGTTTCCATGAAAGCTTAGAGTCCAAAATAATGCCCAAGTATTTCGCATTGTCCGACAAGGTGAGTTCACAGTTTTCTAACCGTGGTAGTCTGAAGCTCGGAATCTTGGTCTTTGTGGTGAAAAGTACCAGCTCTGTTTTGCCCGGATTCACTCCTAGTCCACATTCTTTGGCCCAGTCACTGAGTGTAGCCAGAGCAGTTGACATGATATCACTCATCACGTTCGGAAACAGTCCTGATACTAGTATCACCACATCGTCCGCGTAAGCCACGACTTTCACTCCCATGTCTTCCAATTTACACAGGATGGTATTAATGACAATAAGCCACAACAGCGGAGAAATCACACCCCCTTGTGGAGTTCCACGCATAACTTGTTTGGTCTTAACACTGTTGCCTAAATTCGCAATGACGATTCTTGTCTCTAGCATTGACACCAGCCAGTTGGTGATATAATCATGAACTCCTAGTTCGTACAGAGCTCTCTGTATCGCCAAAGTCGTGACATTGTTAAAGGCGCCTTCAATATCCAGAAAGGTAGCCATAGCGTATTGTTTAAATTCAATGGATCGCTCGATGACCCTTACGACCTCATGAAGAGCCGTCTCCGTGGAGCGACCCTTAATGTAGGCATGTTGACTACCTGAGAGTCGGGTTGTACCCTCTAGACGCTGCCTTATATGTAAATCAATGAGTCTCTCCAGAGTTTTCAGCTGAAAAGAAGAGAGACTAATCGGACGGAAGTCCTTTGCATTCATGACTTCTTTTTCCGATTTTTGGAATGAACACTACCTTTACTCTCCTCCAGTTCCTGGGAACATAGTTGAGGGTTAGGCAGAGTTTAAAGATCCTATGTAGCCAGGGTATCATGTATACCTTTGCACTTTGCAGCATCCGTGGTATAATACCATCAGGCCCTGCAGATTTGTACGGAGAGAAGCTATCAATCGCCCATGAAATTTTCTCAACGGATATTATGTCATCCTCGATTCCTTGCGAGGATTTAATATGCCCCATCTCCTGTTCTGTAATATCAGTGCAGCCAGGAAAATGAGTATTAAGTAAAATGTCCAAAAATTCCGCCGACGATTCTGACCATGATCCATCCATCCTTTTAATATAGGATGGATTATTATGACCATTTGCCAAAACCCTACTGAGTCTAGCAGATTCCTTGGTATTGTCGATAGATTCGCAGAAGCCTTTCCATGAGTTTCTTTTTGCGAACTTTATTGCCTTCTTATATTCCCTACGCTTATCGTGATACAACTGCCACGATTTTGTCCTGTAGCCAATATTGAAAGCATTGCGTGCCTCCTTGCGTAGCTTCGAGAGTTCCCTATTCCACCAGGGAGGGAAGCTCTTTTTAGCCTTCGTCATTGGACAGGATATATTAAAAGCTTTAACAATTTCCCTGCCTAATGTACCCTCAATTCGGTCAAGACCCTCAGTCGTTGCTTCGACTGGAGGTATTTTTTTCAGTTTGTGCATGAGAATCCCATTGAACTTAGTCCAGTTCGTTCGTCTTGGGTTTCTGAAAGTTGACGCTGTTTCCTTGCAGACGAGTCCAATATCGAAAAGTATCCAGCAATGATCCGAAAAGGATTTCTCTTTGGATACTCTCCACCTATCAACTGATAAATTGGATCTGTCCTTCATAAGTGTAATGTCTAGCACCTCTTCCCATCCATTATGGTACACCGAGCTCGGAGAAATGAATGTGGGGTCGTTGCCAGAGTTGCATATGGTCAAGTGGTTCGTACTAATGAAATCAAATAGACACTCACCTCTGTCATTGATTTCCGTGCTGCCCCATATTGTATGCCTTGAGTTAGCATCACAGCCGAGGATAATGTCCTCTTGAGCCTTTATAGAGGCCAGAAACGCCCTCACTTCGTCTGGCGGGGCTGGCTTGTCGTGTGCCATATAGCTGGATGCGATCAGGAAACTTCTGTTTCGCATTAATTCGACCCTTGCGACTGTCAGGTCTGCTGAGCTATACTGTGAGCAAAGAAATATATTTATGTGTTTCCTAGCAATAAGACAAGATCTTGGTTTACCTTTATCTTTTACGTATAGTGTTTTATATGTTGAAGTCGGGAACCCTTTCACTTGGGAGTTAGAAACCCAGGGTTCCTGGACTATAGCGATGTCGAGGTCCTTTTCCGCTAAAAGAAGCCTCAGATTGTCTGTAGCACATTTTGAATGCTGCAGATTAATTTGCACGATTTTCATCGTCGGTTGCAGGGTTTTTTGCAGGTTCGCCTAGCTGCATGCCTGTCAGCAGATTGTTGGCTACTTCCAACTCATCTGCTTCGCCAGCTCCTGGACCTGTGGGACGGAACACCTTAACCTTGGCGTCCCTAACCCCAAAATACAGCTTTAGCCCCGCCTTCTCTAGCTCAACTGCGCTATTCTCTGAGACGGCGAAGATAATGCACTTGTTGTTGTCCCCATGATCTTCTGAACGGATGACTGTCCAGTCACTCATGGGGATACTGGGGTTCTGCAGCTTCAGACACTCCAGTATTTTCTGGTTATCGCAGCTCAACTTCGGTAACCAAACCTTTGCCCGTGGTCTCATAGGGATTTCCCCCGCTGGGATAAGCTTAAGGCTTAAGCCTTCACATGCATCGCTAATCTTTGCGATACATTTGCTGAGGAATTCTTTAGAGAACACGTCCAAGCATTTGATTATCCTGTAGCCCCGATGTATCTCACCAGAGTCAAAACGAAGAACTGTAGAGTCTTTGTTGGTGAGTACGTGTTCCATCACGAGTTCAGCCAATTTAGACTCTATAGCACCCCATTCTGCTACCACAGGAGTTAAGTTGCCGCTTTTTTCGTTGGGCAGCGCCATCAGCAAGTGATCTTTAACCACCTCGTTAAACGGCCTTCTTGCTGACGTTATTGTGGAAGGAGCCGGAGCGGTCGATTTACTTTGGACCTTTCTCCTCTTCGGCGAATTGCTACCCTCAGCTTGGGAGCGTTTTCGCTTCGCTCTTTCCTGCGCTGCTTGGGATGTGGATGGTTGAGAGTCCTTAAACTTAAGATACTCGTCAACCACCGATTGGTATCTGACACGATCTTCCTTATCGCGCTCATGAGGAGTGCCATTTGCCTTATTCTTGGCAATTTTCTCCAGTATAAAGAGAGCTTTGACATATCGTTGTCTCAGAATCTCTTTCTGGCTCTTCTTTTTCTTCCGTTTCTCCTTCGACTGGTCGTCAGACTTGACATCCTGTCGAGGAGCCATTGTGTTTTGTGACAGCGGGGTGCTATGACTTTCTCCCCTGCTGCCACGTTGTTCGACCAAGGTCTCTTGACTAGAGGCCAAAAGGTCGTCTTTCGAGGAGATACCCATCTCCACGTTTTTGTTGTTGTTGTTGTTTTTGTTTTTGTTTTTCATCTTATTATTATTCATTTGATTCCCACCAGTAGGCACGTAAGGGGATGGACCATCCATGCAGGGACGGCGTACATGGACTAGACAAAGAAAAATTTACAACTGGCCCGTGTCCTGGCGCCAGAGGGGAGCTGTTAGCGACTAGTCTTCTTTAACCACTGACTAGCCATCCAGGTTCTCGGCACTGCTACCAACCACCTTAACCTTACAAGTGGGGGAAAGAGGAAATGGAATAAGAGCGGAGAAAGGAGGGTAGTTGGGGAAGGGGGATAGGGGATGGATAACCTTTGGTCATGAAGGCCTTTAGAGTCTATTCCTTGATTTCTCAGTATCCTCCAAGAGGACAACTGAGACTTCAAGAAAGAGACCACAGCCTACATTTAAGCCGCCACATCGCGTCAAGATTGTTATCCGGGTGGGGAAAGGTGGTAATACTATGAATTAAATAAGTCATATATTGTTAACAAAAATAGGCGGTTTAATTGGAAATTGACATCCTAAATAAGAATCTGCTTTCACATTTTTCTATCGCTGTACTCATGATGAAGATCAACCCTAATTACCAACAGCTAAAATAAGACTTTATATCGTTTACTTCCCCAACTCAAGTAGGTATACTTAACGGTGGATGTTCGATATATACAATATGTTTCGCAATATCATTCTAGAACTAATATTAAATTGCATCTCCTTAAGAAATTTTTCCGAAAAAAGATTTGAAAAATTTACTAATTTTTTTCTTACAGCAAAAACTTGTATGTAGTGCATGGCGTGATCATATGGTAACGGCCCATTCTGCCCGACCTAGGAGCCGAAACATAAATTTTATATAATAGGTAAATTTTCTTAGGCCCCATAGATCTACATAGATCTAAATTTCATCAATATCTGAAACATTCCCAGTCAATTTGGTTTAATTGTAGATATGCATGCGTATTTTCACTTAACTGTGAATAAAATCAAGATTTGTGCATTCATTTTTACAATACATACCTCATTTTTTCGTAGTACTACCAGCGTTATGTTAAAGATAAAAAACATAAACTTTTTTGCCGTTTTCACTTTTTAAAAGAACTTTTAGTAAAAAAAATCTTCAATTTTTGAAGAAAAAACAAATTTCAGACAATATTTTCCAAATAACTCCGAAAATATTGAGCATATGAAAAAATGACCTGGGAAAAACTGAAAGGGAGGGTTTTTTGCCGACCATTGGAAACTTATCTTATATTTGTTTTTTACTTTAATAAATCAATTTATTCTTTTCATTTCTATTTTATATAAAATTTGGGAATCCCTTCATTTTTTTTTTTTTTTTTTGTTCATAAAATGTAGCATTTCAACAAGTCATTTATTTAGTTGTTTACTTGAGTGTTTGTCACTTACCTTCCTCAATGATGTTTTTTTTTTTTTCTTTGTTATATTTTTTTATCAAGTTAAAAAATTTTAAATTTATTTGCAAATAATATAGAAAATTTTAACATTGACCCATTTTTAATTGCAAGCTATTCATATTTTCATTGAGTATTCTAGTATTCTGGTGTAGAATAAATAAATTTGTTAAGTAAGTAACTAAGATAATAAAAAAATGTAGAAATTCACATGAAAAATATACTATCATTGAATGGGTATAAATAATATGAATTTTGACACCAAGTACAAATTAAAAAAAAATACAAACGAGAGCAAATGATACCGTAAGTAATTAAATTAATTTAAAATTGATTTGTTACAAGTCTGAAAAAAGTCAACAATCACCAAAATAATTCATTCAATATTATTATTTTTTTCACCTCTAACCAAAATGATTATGTCAATTACAAATAACTATAAAGTATGAGAAAGGAAAAAAATTCCAATTAAAAAATTTATTAAATCAATCAAGTGGATTATGAAATAATAATTTAAATGAGAAAAAAAACTTGCCTGAATTAAATTTGTACTTTGTTTGAATATATTGATTAAATTTTGATCCAAATCGAAACAAATGTATTAATTGTAATATAAGGTAACAGTTTTTTCTGCGCAAAAAACTGCTTTTTCGACAAAACAAATTGTTGAAACCAAAGCGAAAAAGATAATATAAATTTTCCACAAAAAATAAATAAGTAAATATTTATATATTCAAGATTATGTCTATCAAATGTTTGCCGTTGCTACGTCGCAGATGGTCCATCCGTTGAGTCCAATTTTCAATGACTCGTTCGAGCATTTCGACTGGTAACTGGCGAATGACACACGTAATGTTTTCCTTCAATGCCTGAATCGAAGCGGGTTTGTCCGCATAAACTTTAGACTTTACATATCCCCACAGGAAAAAGTCTAACGATGTGATATCACACGATCTTGGTGGCCAATCGACCAGACCAAAACGTGAAATTATGTGCTCACCGAAGTGTTCTCTCAATAAATCCATTGATTGATGCGATGTGTGAGAAGTGGCGCCGCCTTGCTAAAACCACATGTCGCCGAGATCACGAGTTTCAATTTCAGGTATCAAATAGTCGGTTATCGTGGCATGATAACGGTCGCCATTGACGGTTACGTTCGCACCGGCATCATTTTTAAAGAAATATGGACCGATGATTCTACCGGCACACAAACCACACCAAATCGTTGTTTTTTCTGGATGAATTGGCAGTTCTTGAATCTCTTCATGGTGCTCTTTGACCCAAATGCGGCAATTTTGTTTGTTTACATAACCATTGAGCCAGAAATGGCCATCATCGCTGAACAAAATTTGCCTCGAAAACGTCGGATCTTCTGGAACTTTTCAAGAACCTATATAGTGAAGCGATGTCGCTTGGGAAAGTCGAGCGGCTTCAGTGTTGCACAAGCTGTATTTTGTACGCTTTCAATTTAAGATCTCGACGTAAAATGCGCCAAGTCGTTCCATACGTCAGTTCGAGTTGCTGCGAACGGCACCGAATCGACTCTCCACTCTCAGCTACGGCCGCTATATTTTCTTCACAGCATACTGGAAGTAGTCTATCCGGTCGAATATTATCCATTAATGAATGCTTGGTCTCAAAATGGGTGATGGTGTTGCGAATAGTACGCTCAGTAGGCCGATTATGTTGACCATAAGTTGAGCGAAGTGCACGAAACACATTCCTCACAGAACGTGAATTTTCGTAATAAAGTTGAACGATTTGTAAACGTTGTTCAGGCGTAAGACTTTTCATTATGAAATGCCAAACAATACTAAACAAAAATAACATGACGGAATGACACGACTCACACGTGATCTGTCAAAAAAAGGCTATTAAAAAAATTATCTCTACTTGAACCACCCTTTATGAGGGAAAAATTTACTTCGACCTAAATATCTCTTAAACGAAAAGAGATAACCTGCATATGTAAAGGTATTATTTGTAAAGATCTATGAGGACTATCTAAGTTTAAAATTTCTTTGCTAAAAATCATAAATGAAATTTTGAGGATTAAAAAAATTACATATCCGAGATGACCAACTTTGGAGGTACAACCCACTAGCCCTCTAACCTGCCAGGGTACTTTGCTCCTCCAAATCAAAATACCTCAGCTCTAGCTATGTCAAATTTTATTCAGATATCTTTAACAGTTCCAAATTTACAGAATTATTTAAGATAAAGTGTTTTGGAACCACTGTGCCCTGATGAGAGTAAATGACTAAAAACACTGCAAATTGGCATATCTCGAGTTAAGATGTTTTGCCCACAGAAATTCTTTTAAAAATAAACAAAACAAATCTTTTTCACTTCAATAACAAACAATCATCGTTTATTCAAATTTTTTCAATTTACTTTTTCAACAAAAGAGGAGCAGCAGCCAAAGGAGCAGCAACTGCGGGGGCAGCAGCTACAACGGGAGCAGCAGCATGAACAACTGGGGCAGCAGCATAAGCGGCAGGAAAGGCAGCAGTATGGGCAACATGATGGGCATTGTAGGTAGAGGCATAAGGAGCAACATAAGCAGCGCTACTAACTACAGCGGCGACAGGTGCTGTGTAAGCCAAAGGAGCGGTATAAGCCAAAGGAGTTATAACACCGGGTTTAGCAGCGGCTACAGCCAAAACAGCAAAGAAGCAAATAGCAACCTGGAAAACAGGAACATTTTAAAATTAATAAAAAACTCTTTGAAATTTTTTATTGAAATTTTAAAAAACTTACAAATTTGAACATTTTGTTAAAAGTTTGTAGAGGATTTTTTTTGGAAGCAACAAAAAATGTTTGTTATAATTTGCAATTTTGCTAGCGCATTTATATATCAGCGAAAAATACCAGTAGTAATTGCAAGTAAATTACATATGACAAACACGTTTCTTTTTAACTAAGTTTGTATTTGTGATTTTATGGACCATGACCTTGTGCATTTAAGTAGTAAAGTTAAACGTTATTTAATCCAAAAACCGTAATAAATCGAAAATAAAAGAAACGAATTTTAATCAATGAATGAAAGAGGCTTTTTAAAATTCTAAACAAGTTGAATTTATGGTGGACATTCACACCGGACAGATGGACAGACGGTCTGAGTAGCTGATAAGCGGACAGTTAATATGCATTAACTCTAGCTGAATATGTGCGTGCTTCTGGCATGAGTCATAATGATTTGTAGTTTTTTCTTTTTAATTATTAATATTTGAACTATTAAGAAACTGTTATTATTTTATTTCAATAAATTGTTTAAGAACTTAAGAGTAAAATTCAAAAATTATTTTTAATTTTTACAAATAAATGTATCACTTGAATTTTTCATTTTATTTTAATTTATAAATAATTTCCAAAAATTTTTCATTATTTTTCCCATCAACAGGTTTTCCACAATAACAAAACAAAAATTTTATATTACTTTTTAATTATATATTCGCATACAAAAACGCCTGAAGGTTTTCACAAAAATTGTTGTTCATCATATTCATGTAAAGTTTTAATTTTTAGAAAAAATATCAAATAGTAATTTAGTGCAAAACGAAGTGTAGACACAGTATCAGACATTCTTTAAAATCAAAAGCATGCAAACAGGATTTGAAATAGACAAAAAAATGAAGTATGCAAAAGATAATTGAAAGGATAAAGTTTTAAGGCAAAAGAGAATGTAAATTATGAAATAACCCAGCAAAAACAAATTTTAAACATAAATAAATTTTAAACATAAATAAATTTTATTAATAAATAAATAAAGTAAATCCCTTACCTAACAACATTTTGGAAGTTATGTTATTATCTGTAAGCCTTTAGATATTGATAATAAATTTCCTTAAATTAACACCTTAAAATAAAGTAAATGTTAAATTATATTTTTTCCCATTTTACTAAAGTAAAATTTATGCTGGTATAGAACATACACTCTCACACACATATAAATGTTCATATGACTGTTTGTTTATCTGACCAGGTAAATACATGTATGAATGTATGTTAGTTTTTAATTTCATAACCAGGGAAATCACAAATATGCAATTGCTTGATTTTTCTTGTACGTTGAATGACACCGTTCATAAAGCATTTTGGCATTTTGCATATTTCACCTTTAATGGCATATTTTTACATATAGTAATTTATAGTGCATATTTATAGCATATTATGTTATTTTTAGAGCATATTAAAAAATCTGGCTTTTCGACACAGTTGATGGGTACGTTTTAGTATTAGCTTATTTTATAACATTAAAATATTAAAAAAAAAAATTGTTTTAATAAAACAATTTATTTTTTATTTAAAAAAAACGAAAATTTCTTGTCTTTTATGAGCATATTTTCTAATTTTTAGAACATATTTTTCGTTTTTACTGCATATTTAATGCAGATAAAACACTTTTTTATAGCATATTTGTGGTTTCCCTATTCATAACTTTAACTTTAATTAGAAGCCAAAAAATGGGAGAAAAACAAAACAACACACAGTGGGGTCAATCGCAAAATTTTTGATAATAAATCTGTATCTCCTAAGCTATGAAGCAAACTAAAATGTTTGAGTAGATGAGAACCTAAGCTTTCAGAAAAATTATCTTGTAGTGACCCTGTACCTATACGATATAAGCTACAGGATGTCAAATTTGACCACCTCGAGTATGTAAACGTTTAAAAAAAATCGTAACTTCTACAAATCAAGTCCGATTCCAGAGATTTTTATATTTCTGTAAAGTTCTTGGCGACATAAAAAAACGTGCTTACTGGCCTAAGTTGTTAAAGATATTTATGCCTGAATTTTGAGTTTTCGATTTTTTGCCTCGGTGTTTTTTAGTTTTTCGTGCATTAGTATATGGATGAAAAATTTTTTTTAAATATTCTGTAATTTTTACTATATTCCGAAATAGTACGCCAAAAAAACTGTTTAGATTATTGCAATTCGTCAAATATTAAAAGTCAGCAGTCTGAAATTAGTAGGAAAAATCACTATTTTTTACAAAAATAATGTACAATTCTTTCACTTTTTTTCAAAAAGTTTTGTTAAAAATTTTTTTTCTTTAAATATTTCGAAAGACAAGGCTTTACAAATGGTTAATAATGCAATTTTAAATTGATTTAGATTTGCCCCCTGCATCCAGCATTGGTCGAAAATGGTTAATTTTAGAAAAAAAAATTATGTTTATAGATTAATAAACGTTAGCTTTTTATGTCCTACACCACCATTGTTGGGGTATTGGGGTATTATGCGTTTGTGCTGATGTTTGTAATGCCTAGAAAAAGTTATCCAACACCTACCTTAAAGTATACCACTCGACTCAGAATCACTTTTTAAATCGATCTGACGATGTCCGTCCGTCTGGCTGGCTGTCTGTCGGTCTTGAGCGACTATATCTTTCTTTCTCATTTTAATTTGTTGACATTTTAAACTGTTTCCCGCTCGGCCAAAACCGAATGCAGATTTAGAAAAAGGCAAAAAATTAAAAAGTCGAAATTCAAGCGTAAATATCTCTTTAACTGTAAGAGAGAACTTAGGTCAGAAAGCATGTTTATGTCTCCAAGCACTTTAAAGAAATATAAATATCTCTGAAATCGTACTCAATTTGTAGAAGTTACGATTTTTTTAAACTTTACCAAAATTTTTTCGATTAGCCCCACTGTGCAACATGAAACATGATAATTAAAAAACTTTATCTGCCTCCAAAAAAAACTAATTTCTATTTTGTTTATTTACTTTTTTTACCAAAATTATATGAAAACTTTAAACCTTGATTTCCTGTTAAACATATCTATGGAAATATAAAATAATACTTTTTGCCAAAGTTTTTGTTGTTTAACAAAAATAACAAAAAACGACGGAAATGTAAAGTTTATTAATTGAAACTGGTATAGAAGTTTTATTTTAATTAAACGTCTTAATTTCCTGTTTTAACTAAATACTTCATGGTTTCTTTTGCAAAATTAATTAAAACTAATTAAATTAAACCTCAAACTGTACACGGAAAATTTTTGATTTATATTTTTTTAATTATTTTTTTTTTTTTTTGGTGGGTTTATTTCAAAATGTAATTAAAATTGTAATTTTTATAACAACTTTTTCTCTTGATTAAAAAGAAAAAATATGGCAACCCTTTAAATATTTTAAATAAAAAGAAAAAACATTAAGTGAAAATGTTTGTTCTGTCATTAAAATTTTATTATTTTTATATCTGTAAATATCTTTGAATTACTATCGTTTTAGGCTCTGTTTTGGATTATTTCATTGTCGAATGTAAGCCTTTCGTGTTGATTTCCGTGATGAGAATAATGTTTCAGTTGTTTCTGTCAATGTTAAAGGTTTAATGTATTTTGAATATTTACGTCCTTAACTGCAAGTAAATCCCAAAGAAATTTATGAAGTCGAATGTGAAAATAAAGGGAATCAAGTTTTATTGCTCCCAAAGATAGTGATCCTGGTGCTTAGGCTTTAGATTTATCTTTCCCTGAAGATAAAGTACTCTTTGATGTACCGAAGTTAATGTGTGCGTTATCGTAAATCTTTCCCATGTATGTATTTAAAAAAAATCTGCCGAAGCAGTAGCTAAAACTTCCTCCAGTTTATTTGGTAAGTGCGCACAAAAAATAAATTCTAATACTAAATTTATAAAATCAATTATATTTTTTAATGAAATCGGACCTATCAATGAATCAGTAAAATTAAATATTAAAATTCGTAAATGTTTTATTAAAAAACGTTAATTTTTTTCTTATTAAAATATTTTTACTATTTATAAATTTGAGTATTTGAAAATTTTCATAAGATTTAATAGACTTTTTTAAGTAAAATAACGAAAATAATATTTAGTTTTTAATAGATGTTCAAACAATATTTATTGTTGAATCATCAAAAAATATTTAATAAAAATCTATATTTTTTTAAATATTGCGTATTTTACAATTAAATTTCGAAAAAAAAACTAATCTGATAACACAAGGGAACAAAATTGAACTTTTTTTGTGCGGCCTGGAACTTTATTGCATATTTTTACTAATTTGAGGTCGTTGATTTCAAATCTAGTCTCCATTTTTCTCTATCAGCTCGACTTTTCGAGATATACCGTTATGTCCAAAATTAAGATATTTTCACCACATAAATTGGAATAACCTGAAAACGGTTCACCATATTCAGTTAAAAAAAATCCGAAAAATCAGTGTTTTATACAGAAATAATATTGTATTTTAATATAATATAATAATATATATATATATATAAATACAAAGTAAAAAAAAAAATAATGAAAAATTGCTGATCATTTAACGCTTCTTTCACATTATATAAATTACCAAATCGACTCAAAAAAAGAAATCCAACCGTTATTAAAGTTTAACATTAATTCGATTGACTACAAATTGCTTGTCTTAAATGTGGTTTTGATATCTAAAAGTGATGATTTCGATGTGCATGATCAGAAGCGTTCCCGCAAAAACCCAAAAGATTTTAAAAATGAAGAAGTACTTGAAGAATTATTGCGTGTGCATCAAATAACAGCTTCCAGATATTTAAAAATGCTTTGATCATCAAAAAGCAAGGAAATTAGGTGCCGCGGGAGCAGAAGCCAATAAACGTCGTAAGGAGGCTTATCATGCCTGAAGTGCGCCACAAATCCAAATCGGTTTTGTATCGAATTGTTACGGGCGATAAAAAGTGGATCTATTATGATAATTCAAAGCGGAAAAATCTTTTATGAAGCCCTAAAAACCAGGAAAATCCAGATGAAACGATCACAGGAGATCTGTATCGAATCATTTGAAGAGAGCGTAGAACGAAAAACTCTTCTTGCAGCTACCTATGAGGTGTGAGTTAATTTAGAAATGTCTACTAAATTAACCCACAAGAGAACATGGATAGGGTATAATGAAACAACATTACTTAAGTACAGTTATTTTATGAGGTAAAATACATTTATAATCACTTGTTTTCGAATCATCTAAAAGATACATAAATTTTAATCTTTATTAGAAAAATCTATAATAAGGATAACTTAATGTTTTCAAATGTTGGAATTCATATTTTTTGATTTCCTCATTTTAATAATTTTATTTTTTATTTTACTGAAATTGTCAAAATACATAAAATTGTTTTTGTTTTGTGTATTAGTTTTAAAATCATTTTCAACCATTAAAACATAATGTTAAAATCGAATATTTTTTTTATTTTATTTGGTTGTAAATAATGATTTATTAAAAAATAATTTAGCTATAATTTTTCTGTGTAATTGATTTAATTAAAAAAAATTAATTGAAATTTAAAAAAATATCAATTATTTTCAGTTAATTAATATTATTATTTTATGGATTGGAGCAGAATAAAACAAAAATTTTATTAATATAATCAATTTCATAATTGATATTAATTTATATTTTTACTGTGTAAAATATTTCAATATGAAGGTGCGAATAATTTTCAAAAAATATCTGAATTCCAAAAACAAAATGAACTATTTATTTAGAAAGTGGCCTATGACAAATTTATTTAAAAATACTTCGCCAACATATAGAATGATATTCAAGGTTTGTTTTTTGTTTATGGAAAAGATCAATAAAATTGAGAACTACGTCAGTTAGGAAAGAAAATTTTAAAAATTTGAAAAAATTGGATTCAGTTGTTTTTCTGATTTCTTAAATTTTGGTAAAAATTTGGTTTTTGAAGAAACTATAAATATTGTATTTGATCTTTGATAGTTAAAATATCCAGACGAAAATTTCAGTTATAAACGATTTTATCATTTGGAATGAAAAAGAGTAAATGAATTCAAAAACAATAAAAGAAAATATTTTCTAATATTGCCGACATTTATTGCAGTCTGAAAGAAGGCGTTGGCAAATTCTTTAGAACACATCAAGATTTCCTAAACTTCATTCTGTTCGTAAATTCATGCTTTGACATTTTAGTCAATATTTTGATTAAAAAAAATAGGTAAAATTCGAAAGGGTCTGTACTTCCTTTTGGCCTTTTATACTCGTTTTGTATTTTAAAATTATCTCCGTGAAGATACCTTTTAGGAAAGTATAAAATTATCGTACAATACATTTCTAAGGAAAATTTTATTTTAGAGGAAAAATGCAACAATTATAATTTTTACAATTTTAAAAATTCAAAATTATATTTTTTTATCTTTACCGATTTAGTTCTGTCTTTCAAACTAATTAAAAATAAAAAAATAACAAACTTGGTTGAGCTATATATTGAGAAATCTAGACCAAGGCCTTGCAAAATTGAGATAGTTGAAATTTTAAATGCAAATAACTCGAAAACTATAAGAGATAAATAATACATGCTAGCTGGTTTATTTAAAGCTTTAAGAAGATTTAAAAATATTTTAAATCGGATGAGAAACAAAAACTTGGTAAGCGGTTTGAAATTTTCCATGTTAGAGGTACCCTATTTTAAAGCCCCATAGCTATGAAGGGTATATGGGGCCCACCTTCTAAACTTAAAATTGTACGGTCCTCTGCTACGCCTATGTTAATCCAATCTAGCCTACCAATTAGAAGTTACAGATTTAGATAGAGAAGAGAAGGTAGATGTGATACCAGATAGTACCACATCTCCACCCAGAGACCGATCCCAGTCCATTGTGAAAGTTACAGATTTATTTCCAAAATTTTTGTGTTCTGTCCCACTTACGTCATTCAATATCATTATGTAAAATTTTCCACTCATATCTGGTCACATATTCTGACCGCTTTTCGTTCAGTGCTATATTTAAAGGGATCAATTCTGTTCGCAGTAGTCTCCAGTGATCGTTCTACGTAGTTTAATTCTAATTAAAGTAATTCTAATTCCACCAAATTCAAACGATTGCTTTGATTACAGGGATATTAGGCTTTGGTAATCGGGCTTTTTTACGATTTACAAGTAATCGAGAATTGAGTATTTGCAGCTTTTTTTGGGTATTTAATACTGTAAAGTAGTTACTTAATACTTTCAGAGTACATTTGTTTAATAATATTGTATTACAAATATAACGGCTAAAACACAACTCACAAATTAATTCACAAATGTATGAAAACAATTTAATGATTTTTGTTAACGTTGAATTTAAAGTTAACGTTTTTATTTATTCTATGTTTTATTTAAATAAATTAATCAAATTTCATGATAATCGGTAAAATACATTTATTTTATTTTTAGGTACAAGAACCCTATGCAGAAAAAATATGGTCTATTAAATTTTTTAATTTTTTTTTTTTAATTGTATCAATTATTGAAGTGATCAAAATTCAAATTTTTCTAATATTTTTTATTTAAAATAAAACAATTTATCGGCTTTCGATTACTTTTCTCATAGCATAAATTAATATCTTAATCAAATATGAATAAAAATAAGTGATAATTTAAATAAATAAATACACAATTATTGAATTTCAATTAATAAAATAATTAAATATGTATTATTCGTAACTGAAATTTCTCTAGATAAAATTTTAATTTAATTTACTAGAATACAACAGTTTTGAGTAACTTATTCAATTATAAAAATATTTGAAATCATTTTAAATTCCGATTAATAATTTAATTGAAATTTTTCTAAAATATTTCTTTCAATGTAATTAGAAAATATATTTCAAATTAAAAAATTGAATAATTATCGAGTAGAAAATTAAGTAGTATCAATTATTCAAAAATAGTAGAATTTTCCAGCACTAATTTACTTGTCATCACCCGTAATAATAAGACACAGAAACAACTTCTTTTTGTGGAGCTTAAGCGACATTTCAGACATGCTAGGTCATTTTTGATAAATCCAAAACGATTAGAATGCATTCTTTTCATTTGTTAAATAATTAAATTTGTGTATTTTGTATCGAAAATATTCACTCATTTTTATAGCCTTCATATAAAATGAAGGGTATATATAAGTTTGTCATTTTATACGAAAGTCTTTAAATATATATCCAGGGCCTCAAATTCAAAAATATTATATATAAATATAACTTTTACGGATATATATCTGTCTGTATGTTGAATTGGATTTATTGAAGCCCATAGTCCAATAAATACTTTTCTCTTTCAGAACAAAAAAAATCTTGGTATTAAAATTCAGTGAAATTCGTTTAGTAATGGCAGAATTATAAACGATTTTCTAGAACAACCTCAAAAACTTTTCGAATTTTCTTTGACCAAATATAATAATGTTTTCTATTTCACATTCCATAATATATAAATATTTTTCTATTGGAAAGTTGTGAGATTGAATAATCTAGAGGAAGTGCTCTAGACTACAAACTGTTAAGCCTGAGTTTGTACCCCCGGGACTCCTTATAAATTTCTGTTTTTCTTAAAAAAAATACAAAAATGTTCATTATTAAACAAAATTAATTTGACAAGAATTTTTAGACACGTTTCGATGTGTTTTTTATAAAAAAGTATTATTTAGATTTGAGTTGCTTTTTAAGATTTTTATATTAGCAATAAAGATAGTAAATTTCAACATATCGATGTGGTATACTGCTTGGGTTTATGACTTTAGCTCCTGAATTCAATTCTTGATCAAGACATCTAAAAAATTTTTTATAATTTATCTTCAAACAAGAATTAAAATTTTTAAACGTCAAATTAAGGAACTCACAAATATATTTTTAATTAATCGAACCATGGGAACACTTTAAGAATCCTAGCTTTGAATTCTTATCCACTAGGCCACATGGCATTTTGGAATTATGAATTCAAAAATGGTTTTATTTTAATTGTGCAAAAAAAAAAAAAGAATAATTTTTCAACATTGTTGAATTTTAAATAAATACAACATATAGTATTGTAAATTGATTTGAATACTATTCACATATATGCGGAGTACATTTAAGTACTTTTCAACAAATTTTCTACGGGTATAGATAGATAGTCTAGTGGAAGTGTTCTAGATTACAAATCTTTAAACCATGGTTCGTATCCTCGTAGAATACAGTAGAATTTTATTTTGATATGAACATATTTTTTATGAAAAAATAAGTTTGACAAGTAAATTTGAGTACGCGATATATTTTTCCTTAAAATATTATCACTTAACTGTAATTGTGTTTTAGGTTTTCCAATATAGATAATAAGATTGCATATCATGTTTGGCAGAATTTTGTCTTAGAGGCCCAAATTTAAAAATTCTGAGGATTTTAAAATTTCAAATTCTGATGTATTTTTTCGAAAAAAAAAATGCTGGTAGAAAACTGGTAAGTAATTTACAATTTCGCATATCTATTCTTTATTCAGCTCTTCAACACAGATGGTTTGAGCGATGTTTCTAAGTCATATGACGAAGGAGTTTTTCGAGGACTCTTTATGTTGCAAACTTCCATTGTCATGGTTAACAGGAGTTTACAAATATTAAGTATATTTCCAGATTAAAGTAAAAATTTTGGTAAAAGATAATTCCAATATGTTTATATATTTATGAAATACAGATTTTGGGAAGGGTATAAAAGATTCGGCCCAGCTGAATATAACACTTTCATTTTTTCTATACAAGTTTTTGATTTATAACAACCTGCAACATATATAATTCTTGAAAATTTTATATTTAATTTTTATTTGGATTTATTTTGTTTTTAAGATTTTCTTTGACAACATTTATATACAATTTATGTAAAGAATTTATAAAACAAATTAAATGTTTCAAAATATTAAAATTTTTTTATTTTTGATCTATATAAAAGCTTTATGTTGCGGTATAATTTGTGTTTTTTCTGCACTAAATGCAAAATTTTTTAGTTTTTTATTTATGGAAGCGAAATAATGATAGATATTCGTGTATCACTAAAATACTTTTCAAATTAAGATCAAATTTAATTTTTATCAGATTCCAAAAAATCGAATTTGAGCCAAAAAGCATCTAGTTTTTGAATTAAATCACATCACAAAAAAAATCAAAATTGGTTTTTGGTATGTGAAAGATGGATCCATGAAGTTAACTAAGTGCAAATGGATTTTACTGAACTCAGAAAAAATTTGTATCCTATTTTATCGAGAAAATCGGTTGATAACCCTTCCCTTAATTACTAAAAAAATTCTTCTTCTTTGACTCTTCGATGAAAATAAACTTCGTCTAGATACAATTCGAAAAATCATGGATTTTTTGCCCGGAAACAGTTTTTGAAGTTGGCCAGTGTTCATGTTAGTGCTACATTTAGTCTTATTAAAAAAAGTTTTTTTTTTATAATTCGTTCTGATTTACCTTTCATATTTATAATGGCATTATTTAAAAACAACTAAACTCAAATTACTTAATTCTTTTTTGAAAATAATTATTAATTCTGCTCTCAATTCCACAAAAATTTTTAATAAAATCAGTTATTATTAAAAATAATTTAAACATGCTGTTAAACAACTAAATTACAATCTAATTCACTTTCTTCTTTCAATTTTACATACAATTTTCTTTAAAATCACAATGAACCTTTCATTATTTCGCTTCCATAAATGAAAAAACTAAAAAAGTTTGCACTTAATGAAAAAGAGGCCCAAAGAAACTTCGTTACAGACTTAATAATTTTCTACTGCACAACATTAAAATTTAAAAACATTATATATATCAATTTTGAGCGAAAAAAAAATTGATTTTTATGGGTGAACCTATCGTTACTTCGGTGAATGTAAATAGCATATTGAAAATTTTAAGTTCTAAGAAAATATACAATTCTTCGAAATCGAACAAGAAACAAACGTTTAAAATTTATCTATGTTAGAGGTACCCTACTCTGAGACCCTGTAGTTTCGATCAGGCGCGGCTTCAGCCAAAGCATTTGGGGTGAGGGATTTTTCTTTGTTTTGAAAAATTTGAAATTATGTACAATATTTTAATGGCTAAAAATTTAAGTTTATAAGTGGCGATCAAATTTTATACAGTAAAAAGTAAAAAATTGTAAAATAAGCAATAAAGTTGTCAAACGCGAAAAACTAAATTTTGAGATATTTCGAAAAAAAGATCGTTCTAATGATAGTTGGCGCACTAAAGATCTCGTAGCTACCTAAGTTTTAAGTCAATTCTGAATTTAATTGAATAAAGAAAGCAAAAGAACATAGCTTTTAAACTTTATTTAAATCTTTTAAATTTACTACAAATAAGAAATAATTTATTAATTTTTTTCATAGGGAAGAATACAGGTATGTAAACGATTTGGTTTTTAAAATTTGGTTTTCGCCAAAACCAGTTGGTTTTATGTTGGTGTAAATGTACTATTAGATTGTTTTTTAATTAGTTAAAAAATAAAATTGTCTAACGAATAAAAAAAAATGAAGTCGATACCTTTACCAGTCCAAATATAAACGATCTTCAATTTAAAAATTTCAAAAATTTTGATCTTTTTTGGGTTTTTGACCGAAAAAGTGTCTACACCCTTTTTCCCTAAAATAAAATTTTCTTTATGGAAATATAATAATTTTATACTTTTTGTAAATCGAAAAAAAAATGTTTTATGTATTTTTATACCTTTTCAATTTAGCTAAATAAGGCATGTCCACGAAAAATTATCCTTTGCATTTTTTTATCATAAAATGATATCCTGCATTTAATCTCAACTAAAACTTTATTTAACTAAATTTTAATACATTTACTTTAAAAATGAAATAAAAATTATGTTATTATGATTTATCTTCACAAAAATTTTCGGACCATTTTCTGATCTCCCCAAGTTGTTTTTTGTACAGTACTTTTATCAACATTAGAGCAAACTCTTCGCCACTTATTCTGAAAATCTTGACAGTTTTGTGTCATCTCTTTGCTCTTTATTAATGATATTTTCATTTGTAACGTCACTGATTTTCTAAACAACACAATTTTGGGTTCTAATCAGTGAGTACAACTTTACCATTGATTTGAATACTTTTAGGGTATAGATATTAGATACCCTTAGCCATAACCCACCCCTTGGTATTAATATACCACCATGATTATATTTTGGCAAACTTTAAATATAATCCCTAAGAGCACAATCATTTTGCCATAACTTATCACATTTATCCCCTTCTATTTCACAACTGAAAATAAAAATGTAATGCAACATATTTTCTTTTAAATATTATTCAAAGCAAAACATTTTTTTATTGAATGTTAATTTAAATTAAGTTATAGGAAAAATTATCAAAATTTTCAAAGTTATTATTATTTAAAATTTTAACAACAATACACAGTGGGGCAGAATCGAAATTTTTTGGAAATAAATCTGTAACTTCTGATCGGCTGGTTGGATTTTCATTAAATTTGGTACAGGCGTAGCAGAGGAGTGTACAAATAACTCGAAAACTATAAGAGATAAATAGGACATGTAAGCATGTTTTTTATAGGTCTTGTCAAAGCCTACAACAATATATAAAAATATTTGAAATCGGACGAGAAACAAAAATTTTGCAAGCGATTAACAATTTTTTATGTCAGAGATACCTAACTTTGAACCCCCTTAGCTCCGCCCTTGGAGGGATTGTTTTGCCCCCCCTTCCAAACATAACATTTTAAACTCCTCTGCTACGCCTACACCAAATTTTTTATTCTTTCTCTGTTTATAAATGAAATCCTAAATTAATCCATAAATTAATCAGCTCATATTAATAAAAGCAACACTCCATATGACTAAGCATTAAATTTTCCAAATTTATTTCAGTAATTTAAAAAAAATTGTTTTTTTTTTTTGCAAATTAATTTTTTTTATCATGTTTTAATTTGTTCAATGAATCGTGTTTATTTTCTCTTATTCCTTTATTTATCTTTATTTTGTAGTTTATTTTTGTTTTTTTTTATGTTTCATTAAAGGCATTTAAATTTAAATTTTATACATAATATATTTAGAAATATAAGTATACTTTATGCGCACATTATTGTTATTAATTATTTTTATAATTTCTTATTCAAATTATATTTTTTTAAACCTTTTTTTATATTCCATTATTTTCTTTTTATATCCTTGTTGTGTTCTTTTAATTCACACTATTATAACTTTTTCCCCAATATCCTTGTTATCTAACAAGGATTTTTAATTCTTTCTTATTTAAATTTTAAATTTCGCGCACAAACACAATTGTTTATATCATTTTCCTTATTTTTTCTGTTCCTCTCAAGTACTTTGACTTTCAAAAATTTAATACATTTTCTTTTTTTTTCAAAAATCATAAAAAAAAATCTAATAAATTCCAATTTTATAGCCTACATGATGAAATACAAATTTTAACACAGGTATGCCTAATATACTTTCTCACATTTTCGAATTTAAAAAACAATTTACCTACATAAAATTATTCGAAAAATTTTTCAAAAAAAAAAACAAAAATCAATCCAATGATACATGAAATTTTTCCGAAATTTTAAAATTTAAATCAAGATACCTGAAAAAAAAATTATAAAATTTTCAAATTTTATCTTCAATTAAAAATTTTGCATCTGAAAAATTTAAATTTGAAAATAAAATTAAAGCAAGTGTTTTAAATTAAAAGTACACCCCAACACATTAGCGCCCGATGTCTCTCAGTTAATGTATAATAGTTCTACTGTACAAGTAAATTGTATCTTTCACATAGTGAGTGATGACAAAATTTGCGTAAAATGGATCAGAACCATTGTGTTGTTGAATCAAAATTTTTGGGTAATTCCAAAAAGTTTCGCCCCAAAATTACAATTTTAAAAATTCGATATCTTGTATTTTTTTCCATTTATATGCATTATCCGATTTTAACAAAATTGGTATCAAAGAAAAGGACTGTTATTCCTCTTTATCAAAAAAGTTACAGATCTTCCAGGTGCTAGGACCTCTTAAATAAAAAATTAAAAATATCCTTTATCCTAGGATATCCTTAAAAACGGTTTTTAAATTTTCATAATTTTTTGGCATCGATTTGTTGTTATAGCGAAAAAAATTCAAATGGAGATCTTAGTGGCATCAGAAGTTATAACACTTTGTCTATAGCAGTTAGTACAATTATACTAAAAAATTAATATATTTCTAAGTGCTTTGATACTTTTATTATAAATTTAGTATTAAAACAGATAGGAAAGGATAAGAAAGCAGTGATGGTCAAGATCGACCCTATAATACCCTACATACTTCTGTATTGGCACTGAAATGAATATCAGGAGAGGAACTTTTATGGGACCTATGGTCAATTGTGGAACGACCCTTATGAAATTTATTACAATAACTTAAGCGTCTATGAAAATTCTTTATGTAAAATTTTATTTTGATATTCTCATTTATGTGAGATTTATGCCCATTTGAATATTTTTCGGGAATGTGAATTATATGGAAACTAATGTATTCAAAAATCGAAACCGGTTAATCAGTTTTTGCTTTTTACGAAACCGATCGGTTTTAAGTAATTTTTATTTTTGAATAATTCGATTTTTCTATCGGTTAAAAAGTTTTTTATAAAATTTTCTTCTTATTAAAACATCCCATATTTTCCATTTAATATATTTATTCAGGAAACCTTATTTCGGCCTGATTCAGTTTGAAAATTGTTTTATATTTTTTTTAATTGATTTGAAACTAATATTTATTAGCAAATCTAGATAATACAGTAAATTAAAGCTTATCACAAGAAATATTTTACCCATTTAAAATAAAGTGAATTTCGTGAGTCGGAAGAATCTTTATTAGAACTCAGTTCAAAAAATAAAAATTTTTAATATGTTCCTCTAGTTGCAGAAGAGTAATATGTTTTATTTGTGTACTTTCTTTAGTAAAAATATTAAACATTTTAAAAATATTTTTATTTTAAATAAAAACTAGTTAATCGGTTTTTTTGAAGTAAAACCGTGTTCGAATCAGTTTTTTTAAAGGATAATTTTAGAATAATTCGAATACCGATTTTCTGAAAAAGTCGGAGTCTTTAATACATTAATGGGAGCCATTTTTAATTATGGACCTATCATTATGGAATTTAGAGGAGTGATTTATACTTGTACAAAACTTATTTGTGTTAAATTTTATCTCGATATGGATATTTATATAACATTTATGCAAGTTTAATTAATTTTCGGAATGCGGACTATATGGTAACCATGTTCGTTATTGTGTAATTGTGTATAATGATTTACACTTATATACAAATCAAATATATAAAATTTTATATTGATGTTAACATTATAATAGAATTTATGCGCTTTTAAATAGTTTTTAGACAGCGAAACCTACATGAAAGATATGATGAAATTTGGACCGATCATTATAAAATTTGGTACAACGATCCATACTTGTACAAAACTTTTGTGTGCTGAAATTACTCGTACGTAGTAGAATAAAAAACCTATCTTGGTGCACTCCAAGACTCGGTTTTCGGTCTAAGAGATCGTATTAGTTTGGCAGGTACAAATAGGTTTACCATTGCTTGGACTTGTCTGGGGTCAATACTAGTAGAAAAAGATCTTCGGGGCTTGACCAGATACTTATCGATCACAATCTGGTACCACGGAAGCCAATAGTCCCTGGTGCTTTTTGGTGCTGTTGTACTGGACTGCCTATTGGAGAGGACTTTCGGAAAATTCACGTGGTGGTTGTGGTTTAAAACCAGATCACGGAAAGGGGATTATTCTCCCGATATGGTTGCGTATGGCAACACAAGCCGCCAATAGTGCGGCAGGATATTAGATAGCACCAAATCCCAAGCAAGGGGGAGTAACTTATCCAGACAATGAGCCACTCTAATTACTACCTATGTGTCCCTAAAAAGCACATGGGGTGTTAGTAGGCACATTGTACTCACCCGGTAATAAGACTAACGTGGGGTTAGGCCGTAAAGGCAGGTACCCACATTAATCTTTAGCACATCTGTGCTGAAATTACATAAATACGGCATATTTCAGATATTTATATTCGTTGTTTGGAGTAAAGGTGAAATAATGGACCGATCATGATCACTTTCAGTAGGTTTTGCTTTTGTAAACACATCTATCAAGTCTTTAAAATCGTTATAAATAATTCGGCGGATTTTGTGAAGTGGATTGCAGTGGGTTAAAGGTCGGTTAATGGGTTCCTGAGACTTCTCAAACAATATTAAATATTTTTTTCGGGAACAGGAATGATCCGTTATATTAAAATTTGAAGAACTATATCAATATGACCAAAAACCACTAATAGAAAATGTGTTAGTAAATTTTTTGCACATTCTAATCGCATTGAGATTCCATTTTTTTCTTGAATATATAAAAAATACATTTATTTGAATGAAAACGTAATTGTTACAAATCTAATACGTTTTTGTGGTTCATTTTGTTATATTATCGACATTTAGGTATTACATATATTATTTAAATTATGTATACAACGACAAATTTATTGTAAATAAAATAATAAATATTAAATGACCCTTTCTCGGGATATCCAAGGATAAATGATATTTTTTTCTTTTTAGAGGTCCTTGCGTCAGGAAAATGTTTACTTGTCATGATTTTATGATAGAGAAGAGTATCAATAATGTACATAAAAGTTATTCAAGCCTGAGTTTTGCTCATTTGCTCAAAAAATTCTATAGTTGTAGTAAAACCGTTTAAAACTACCTATGAAACAGACATGGGTCATTATCAAAAATACTTGATTTTAGGTCTTCAAAAACAACATTTTTTCTTTTGATGTAATGTGCCATCCATTTGTACAAATATAAAGTTACTCGAATGCATGCAGAATCAGTTCACGTTAATTATTTCGAGCAGGTGTTTTAGCGGTTTTAAACTGAACATATACAATTTTTTACAAACTAAAAGTTTATTTATAATTCAGATAAAAATTAAGCGCAATATCAAAACGTACTGAGTTATTCAAATAAAATTTATGATATTTTCCATGTTTGATGGTATTAGTGTAGCATAATTTAGGATTTCCTAGAAAAAGTTTTAAAATTTCTTTATACTAAGAATTGCGATTTTTAAAAATTTTGTGAAAAGTGGGGTTCGAATATAAGTTATTTCTCCATATATTATATAAAAGTATAATCGATTAGAGTTTACAACAAAGAAATGCTATTTAATATTGTGATCCTTTTTTTTTTTTTTTTTTTTTTTTTGGTCCATAAAATCTCTCGAAACTTTTTGATGTGCCTCTACATTTCCATTAAGCATTGCAAACACCACCTCGTTATGCTAATTATGATCAATTTCGTGCTGTCTATGAGATGTACAAAATGTGTTATGACAAAAGTAATCCGTTTTCAACTATCATTTGAATTATATTTAGGGTTCAGATCAATTATATTTATCGCTTCTCTTATATCTGTCCAAGATTTGCACAAATTGCGATTTTCTATATAAAAAACAAAAAAAAAAGTGCAATTTTTTATTAAGTTTATTTTTAATGCTCATTCGATTTTATTGTATTAGAAAACAAAAACTAAGTTCACGCAATAATCCATGTTATTCTATATGAAACTGTAAATGTGCCTCGCGAAAAACTGTCTTTTTTTAAAATATTCCCTCTTGTTTTCCAAACTTTGAGATTATCTATTGCATTGACTATTTCGAGCACATCAACGCAAACCCCTCCCAAAAGAAACCAACAAATTTTAAGAATTAAAAGATTTGGTCATCACAATTTTAATACCCTATATGCAACTATTGAAAATCTTCACAACAATAAAGAAGGTACAGAATTTATTCACAAAATCAGACTACTTCATATAGTATCGAATGAGATTAAAAGGTATAATAATACAAACAAAAAATGAAGAATAATTGGAAAAAGTTAAGAAATTTTTAAGCCTTTTTCTAAGTTTTTGAACTTTGAACAACAATCACGATTATAAAATAAAACCTATGGTGTTAAAATTGTTTACTCTATTAGTTTCAAGTCTTGTGAGCTCAGATCTGTAATCCATTTGTTTAAAACAGTTTTACCACATGACTTATAAAGGATTTAAGTCAGCTTCAGCCAGGTTAAGAATTTTTGATAATATTCCATATATGTACATTCAATATTTATCATGTAATGACGATGTTATGCACTTATATCAATAAAAAAAAAAACAAATAAAATCATTTTTAAAGAACGTTTTATTAAATATTAAATTAATATATTAAAATGAAATAAAGAACACATTAAAACTGTATGTAACAGTGACTAATGGGCCATTATTTAAATGATACTATTTTGTAATTTAATTATTGATTCCTTGAGTACAATTAATGTTTCTTTTTGTGCAAAGTACTGAAGATGGATAAAATATTTGAAAAAATTCAATAAAAACTCCACTGTCTCACACATTTGGGGCGAATACTGAAAGCGGAATACAAAATAAAAGTTAATTGTTTAAGTTATTTGCTTTCTTGGACCACAATTTCTTTTTCACTGCATTTTCCATATGTGCAGTTTCTTAAAAGAGATAAAATGAAAAAAAAATAATAAATAAATAAATAAACAATAAAATTATATATGATGACAATAAAAAAACAAGAAATTGCATAAAATTAAAAAAAGTTTTATTGAAAATAAACAAGAATTTCATTAAAAGACAAATTAAATCTTCACATATTATTATAATATTTATCGGCATCTTCACATTTAATATTCTTTCTAAAATTTATACACTCTAATAAAATGTAGTGTATATTTACTCCATTTATAGTATGTAACTTGACTTCTACTATAATTAAGGTAAAAGTACTACTCGTATATTCAACACAATGTTGTAATTGTGTCTAAAAAAAATAGGCTCAAAGTATGTAAAGCTACTTATTTATGTGTTCAAAAAATTTTGAGCAACATACCCTATTTTAATATAATTACACTTTTTTTCTTTTTGTTTAAATTTACAATGTAACTGCTTAAGGGTAGACATACAATATTTATACATGTATTTAAAATGTTTGTACAAAAAATCTTTATTTTAAAAGAATTAAAAACAAATACATTTTTTTTTTCTTTTGAAGGACTTTTATTCATGTAAACAAATTTATAAAAAAAACAACACATAAAGGAGATTGACTTTTGCTAAACTACGTACACTTCAGTCACTATTTTTATTTTCAATCAATGTTTCCAACCTTCTACTTATTTTCAATCAATGTTTCCAACCTTCCATTGCATAGTTCTTTCTACTGTGAATTCATTCATGATCATAATAATTATCATTGTGGAGACTACATCAGGGTATTTCAAATTTGGCAATATGCCAATTTAAAAGTGTCCTTTTTCACATACACACGCATATACATTCAATTACATTATTATCGACGATATTCAAATTAGTATTTTGTAACTTTTTCAACGTTTCGGCATATATTTTCTAAAAGTAAGAGTTGTCTTAACGTTTTCTAATATTTTCAATTTTCTAAAATATATTTTTGACTCTTTTCGTATTACTCTTTTAAAGTAAGTACAATTACAGATTTTGTATTTAGAACAAGTAGATAATTATCAATTTAAAATATTTATTATATTATAAACATGTTTATAATTATATTATATTCTTAACATATCTACAGTCATTCAAAGTGCTACATTTGTTGTGTATTTTTGCATAAAAAAGTATGTAATTTATGCATTTTCTGTAATTTTACATGAAAACTTACTTACAATATAGTAGTAATTTTACATGCATTTTTTTGAGTGTACATTAGGGCTATAACTTTTTTACATTTTTTGTAAATATCAAAATGGCCCTAGCCATAGAATATCTCTCACATAAACTTCTAGTTGTATTCTATGGCCCTAGCATAGTCGAATAGGCCATTGAAAATTCATTTAAAAACATCATATAATGTCATTGTTTTGAATATTCAAAGAATATTATTAATTCGCTTTTTTATAATTACATGTATTAAATATTCCGAGTTTGTGTCTTTTAATAACTAAACAACACTCTTCGCTTTACTATGCTACTTTTTTATAAAATATTTACAATTTTTTATTTTATTTATATTTTTTTATTTTTTGGGGGGTGGGGAGTGTTAAACTTTAAAAAATAGCTTTTCTGAGTGAAGTTTATATTTCGATATGACCCGATTTTTTCGTAAATAACACAATATTCGGTTATAGCCCTAATGTATATGTTTATTTTATATATAAATACTGCATTAGATTATAACTTATTGCCGTATTGAAATTAATTTTTTTGTTCCCTCTTTTTAATAATTAATTTTTCTTTTAATGTTTAGTTTTTTTTTATTTTTTACTTTTGATACAAGATTTCCATTTTACTATTTCCAAGTAGGTAAAATTACAAAATGTAGTTATAAATTTTAAATGTTAATTATATTATAAGCATGTTTCCCGATCAGTTTATCTTTACAGAAAAATATATGTAATAAGTTTGGTAAAAGTTTTGTACGTAAATTTACGTTTTCTCTGTAATATTAAATAAAAATTTACTTTTTGTGTAACAGTAATTTTACAATCATTTCTTCTAACTTAATACCATCAACATTACTATCCAAACTTTGACTAAATACATTTTATTTTAAAATAGTAAAAGAAAAAGAAGTTATTTTCCTATCGAAGAGGAGTCATCTTTCGGGCAAAACTGTATCGCAGTTTGGATACTTTTTTAATGAGACTATTGACTGCAACTTACCTTAGTAAAAAAAATTATATATATATTTTGATAAATTGTAACAGACTATTTTTGATTTCGAAGAGCCTAACAACTTTAAAAATTTAAAAATTTAGTTGAAATAAAATAAATAAATCCAAATTTATTTGTTGTCTTCAAAATTAATTTTCGCTTCGTTTTACTGAGTAATATTTATTTTTTAATTAATTTAATTTAAAATTTCAATATTTTTTTCACAATTTTGTTTTCATTTTGTCTTCGTTATAAACAACATTCACTTTATATATACATATATATATATATGCTTGCTTTTGAAAGTAACACGCCAACTAAGTGACATCGATTTCTTCACATTTTTTGCTTTTAATTTAATGGTTTTTTTTATTTTCGGAAGGCTGAAAATCGAAATTAATGTTATTTGTTTTTGTAAAATTTTTTACTATCAGGAAAATAATATCTTGAGAATACTAGAAAGAGTCATTTTTCTGATAGTGGATAAAACTATCACCTAATTGCTGGCAGGGTTATTTGAAACACAATGTTTCAAAAGCACATTCGTCAAAAAAAATTAAATCTTGATGTTTATCTGAATTTTTTTTTTTTTTTTTTTTTTTTTTGATACAGAAACGTATTAATTTTTGTAATATATTGTATGATTTGAAATTATTGACACAATCTGCGCACTTTATATATATATATATATATATATATATTTTGTTGCGTTATTTAAAAATTATTAATTAAAAAAATCGTGTTTCCCGTTCGATTTGTAAATAGTAATTATTCTTAAAAATTTTTCAGTTTTGTTTTTTATTTTTATAAATAAAATTTTGACATATTTTTCTTGTTACTTATTGGTGCTTCTACGTTTCCAAATCTTCTTTTAGGAGTAGTGGTCATTTTGAAAAAAACCATTAACAGAAACACATCTTAATCAATATCAAATACATAATTTAATCAATCACGGTCTTAAAATTGTTAAACAAACTTCGATTTGTTTCAAATTTATTTGTTTTTCTTTTTTATTTGGTTTTGAACTTTACTATTATTTCGGCATTTCCTTGTGGAGAGCTGCCACACGAAATAATAGTTATATACAATCGTTTAAGAGTACTTAGTGAATCACACAATCGTTACTGCAAACAACAATTGCTATTGACAAGTTTTACGATTGTCGAATCGTTAAAAGTTACTGAATCGCACTACTGGTCTAGTTGTATTATGATTTCAAGTAAGAAATATTACCCATTTTGTGTCTAATTTGTTGCAAACATTCAAAATGCTATATTTTATGCATAGTCTCGCGGACAAATCTATGCGTTTGATAAACATTTTGTATTTAAATATACAATTTATATGTAATTTCATATGAAAATTTACTCACTTAATAATAATAAGCTTACATATACTTTCTAAAGTGTAATAGCCCAGCAAAAACTTATTGGCTTTTGATAATGACTACTATTTATTAGACTCATTACCTGGTAATGAGTTGTTACTAATAAATAACAAATTCCTTTAGTTCTGCAATGGCTCAGTTCGCTAGCGCAACTGTATACCCATTTTATTAACTAATTATTTGATTGTTTACTATAAGTACTTCAGTAATTGGGACCCGTGAATTCGTGGACACCGCCATATAAAGTTAATGAGTTTTTCACCCGAATTATAAGTAATTACCGCCTTTTGGCAATTTAACAGGCTGGCTTACCGCGTAATTAAAGTTTTAGCTGGCAGATTTTAAAACTGACAACTTTTGCTACAAATTTTTTATATTCATAAATTTTTGCATGCCGGTACTTATTTGAAAATTGGTACTTTTATTAACAATTGCAACATTTTTTTTTTCTTTTTTAAAAATGGTATTTTGTTAAATTTTGAAAAATGGGTAACACTTTTTTGAGAACATATTTTTAATTCTTTTCAATACTCTCAATGTATTTTTAGAATACGCCTCCGAAAACTTTGATATACGCAGTCCTCGGTTAGCTATTATTTTACTATACAAAAAACAAGAAAAATGTTTCATTCATATTTTGAATAAAAAGTAGAATTTAGATTTTTGATACTTCATGTGTATGTTTATCGTTTATTAAAAATTGTTTTTTCTTACTTTGTATGAATCCTTTATTAGTTTCAATAAAATTTTCAAAGGATTTTCATACATATTTTTACTTACAATTTAAAATGTTTACCGTTTCGCTAATTTAATATGGTCTAACTAATTCAAGTTAAAAATTTAAACGCCAAATTAAAGTGAAACAAAAAAGCCACAAGTTCGGCCAGTATTTAACTTTTTTCATGAGTGTGAGCGGTTGTAAATCAAATCAATTCAAACACAAACTACCGGACTGACACACTCGCACCTACGTTATTACAAATATCTGAAAGTTACCTTTTTTGTGGTTGTCTGTAGATAAATTTACGAATTTCAATGAAAAACTTTAAAAACCTAGTGCTCGTAAGTGTGTATGTGGTTTTTTAGGTGGTGGGAAAAAAGCGTTTACACTAGGTAACATTACTTGCTACTCTTAACATTATTTGTAGGAATTAAAAAAATATAACGAGGGCCTGTATTCAAAACCCTGTATCACAGGATTTCATAAAACTGAGTTTTTGATGCCATTATATTTCTTATAAAAACTCTCATCTATGATATAAATTTCAAGTGAAAATTCCTAGTTTTCCAATTTTATCAAAGTTTTTGTATCCCTCTGTCTTACAAAACAAATATTTTATTTTAATTTTTGTGCAAAACACTCTTTATCTCTTAGTAATTATTCTATATTTTGACAATCCAAACATAAAATATATAATTTCTGACTAATTTATACATGTAAAGCAACCTTATCTATTTTCATATCTATATGAATTATGGAACTTGACAATAAAATTATTAATACAAAATATCGAGACTTTCATATCAGTTATGTTTCTTGATTAGGAAATTATTCCCACACAATTTTAAAACTTTTGCTCTAACAGTTTTTCATTTAAACAATATTTTTTTTTACTTTAATACCAAATATTGTTTTGTTTGTATGTGGGGTACCATTCCCTCTGCCTAAATAAAGTAGCATATTTGAATTATGTTGGTTTTTAAAATTCCTTATTAGTTTAAAAACTTAAAAAATCATTCATACATTGAAGTTATTGTAAATCCTGATATTTGGCAAAAGCATGCTATAATTAGAGAATATATTTATCGGGACAAAGAAAATGTCCGTATTCGTAAAGCTCCTATACAATCTGCCTTCAAATTTTAATACTTTATATAAAAATATTAATGAATTCAATACAAAGCTTTCTAAGATGTATCCTAATAGCTTTGATTTCGAATTCTAAATTTCATCACTCACACACAAACAACACTTTTAACTCTGAGATAATGTGTGACAACTTCCAAATGTTTAGACGAGATCGCCTTGGTAAACTTGATGGTGGAGTCATAATAGCAGTATCATAACTTTTTCCTACTGAAGAAATAAAATGTGAAAACATTTCGGGCATTGAATTAATTATAGTTGTGATCAAGATTGGATTTCAATCATTATACATGAGTTGCTCATATATGCCCCCTAATTCAAGTCCTAACGTATAAAATGATCGTCTGGTAGTAATAAAATCTGCTGCGGAAAATATTAAACCTACTGATGTTTTTATTTCCCTTAGTGACTTCAATTTATCATTAATATCATGGTTGTCGTTACCTGTAACAGACTTCCTAACTCCTATTTGCCCAAATTACTGGTCATCAGATTTTTTCCAGTCATCGTTTTAAATAAATCTATACCAATTAAATCACATCCAATAATCCCTTTTTGTTTTTATTACTAGAACAGATCCTTTAAGTTTGTCTGAGGATCGTCATTATCCAACAATTGGTTTAATAACGTTATTTCCTCAAGTTGATAAAGCGTCAAAATTGACTTCCACATACTGCTAAAAAAATAAATTTGATAAACTGAATGAATTATTATCAAATGTCAACTGGTATGAAGTTTTATCCTTCGTTTTTAACAATGACGGCATTAATTTTGATAATGTATTACAACGTCTTTATAATAGAATCTCTACACTTATATCTGAGTCTGTTTAAATAAGTAAAAGTATAACGCATTGCAGTTCACTCTTGAACTGTCCCACATTAAGATGGCTGAAAAATTGTAAAATTTGGCTTTTCAAACAATATAAAATAACGCAAAAGCTAAGCTTCCATTGTCGCTACTTGATTACAAGAAATAAATTCAATATGGAAAATAAAAAATGCTACGTTCCATATTTATTTAAGGTGAAACTCTAGTCAACTTCATCAACTCGAAACGTAAAGTAACAACCTATTCTACTACAATGAAAATGAATGGAATTTTATATTCGAATAATGCAAATATATCCAACGTTTTTGCAGGGTTCTTTGAATCAATGCACAGTGGGGCAGAATCGAAATTTTTTTGAACTGATCGGTTGGTTGGATTTTCATGAAATTTGGTATAGGCGTAGCGGAGGAGTGTACAATGTTAAGTTTGGAATAGGGGACAACAAACCCCTCAGGGGCGGAGCTAAGGGGGCTCAAAGTTAAGTACCTCTGACATAAAAAATTTTTAATCGCTTACCAAATTTTCGTTCCTCGTCCGATTTCAAATATTTTTATATATTGTTGCAGACTAGAAATTCTCATTCATAATTCGAATCCATAAATCAGGAGGAAGATCTGAAATAATTAACTATAGAGGTATGGCTAAACTTAGGGCAATATCAAAAATGTTCGAGTAAATTGTGACAGATAAGCTATCCCGCAACTTGTTTTCCATAATATCGCCTTATCAGCATGGTTTTTGTAAAGTTCGCGCGACATATACCAATCTGATGGAACTGTCATCCTATATAAATGCTGATTCCTACAATGTAGTATATACTGATTTCAGTAAGGTATTTAATAAAGTTAACTATGAACTATTAATGATGAAACTTAAAGCTATCAGCTGGAGCTAAATTCTTCTAAAATGGATCTACTCCTATTTAAAACAAAGAAAACGGTGTGTTTTGTATAACGAATGTAAATCTGAATATATAAATGCTATATCTGAGTTTCCTCAAGATAGTCACCTTGGTCCGATCCCGTTCCTACTTTTTACTAATAACCTTCCTGCATCACCGCAAAATTTTGGTGTATGTAGATGATGTTAAAATATTTAAAACAATTACTATTCTTAATGATCAAATACTTTTCCAATCTGATTTAAATTGTTTTTTTTTTTTTTTCAAAACTTAATTTTATAAAATTCCGAATATATTTGCTTATAATCTTGATGGTGTTGAGTTGAATATATATCTTGGATCCTTACTACAATTTTTATAAAAATAAACTTAAAACCATTCAAAAGCAATCTCTTCGTGGATTAAACTGGAATCCGAATATTCGCCTTCCACCGTACCGGAGTCGACTTGCTCTAATTGATCTGCCAACGCTGAAAAATAGAAGAACGGTTTCTAATATATCATTTACAATTGACCTTCTTTAGGGAAATATTTACCCTTCCAGGTAAAGTTTCCATTACTGTTCCTAATCGGATGTTGAGATCCTACAATTCGTTAGCTATTTCGTTCCATAGATCCAATTATGCTAACCTTTGTATAAAATTTGTTCAGAAGTTAATTTTAAGATTCACGTAGTCTCCTTCGTTTGCTAAACTACAACAATTTTCAATAGGATATCTTTTGTATAAGTATTTTAACTATTGTATTATTTTATTTATTTATTATATTCTTTATTTTATTTTATTTTATTTTATTTTATTCACAATCTGTAAACCTATATGGCCAAATTGATTACATAATTTTTAAAGTTTTATGGCAAATTTTTATATTTCCAAATAAAAAATCTATCCGAAAACTCTTAATACTATTATATGGATATTGAACTTTCATTTATTAAAATAAAGTGGCAATTAAATTTAATTTTGATTTATAAATAGAATGAGCAAAATGTCTTTCATTATATGGTACAACTGAGTTCCAAAGTCTGCATATCCTTACAACGTATGATCGTTGCATCATCAGTGAATTGAATCGCAGACATGTCAATCTTCGTGATCTAGATGAGTTCCCAAACACAAAAGGACACGTAATATAACCTGATGATCCAAACTTTAAAGCTATATAAAAAAGTAACATCGACCTTACTTTAACGTAATCAAGGAAAGAACAGCCTAAAGCTCTATTGTATAAGCAGAAACATGATCTTTAATACCTCATGCATATACAAAACGTATAATCCTGTTAAAATATTTTCTTATACGCTCCAAATTTGTTCCACTTTTACAAGAATATACCTCGAGCCCATGAGAAATAATTGGCATTAATGTCGCATGTGCTACCAATTTCCGAATTTTCAAGGGTAAATACGAGTAATAATGAATATTGTAAAGTCCACATAATAAAGGGAAAAAATATAATTGATATAATAATGAAATGTTAGTTTATTATCTATTAAAAAGCTTACTGTTCTCATAAAACAAAGTTAATCAATTTCCTAATTGCATATTTTAATTTTAGGTATATAAACACTGTGTTCATTGAATACCATTGCCTTTGACTTCACTATATTGAGTACAATAAAATTGTTATCACACTAGTTTATAATCGTATTTGAAGATCTTGGAATTTCAGCAAAATATCCTATAATATTATTTCTCTTAACTGAGAACAGCAACTGTAAGTCATTTCATAAATACAACTAAAAGTTGTATTAACGTAATCAAAAATGTCGTTTACGTAAAAACTAAAAAGTAATGGCCCTATTATATAACCCTGTGGGACACCTCTTACAATACTCTTACAGCCAGAAACGTTTTTCCCATAGTGCACAAATTGACTTCTGTCAGACAAAAATGACTCAATTAGCGCACAAGCTGCTTCAGAAAAATCAAATTGTTGAAATAATTTGTTTAAAGGCTCTACTAAGGTCCAAACTTAACAGTATAACAATTTAAATACCTAAAATTCTTTCCCTTATTTCCTCAACAAGATTGGTCTTTAGAGTAGCAGTATTGTGAAATCTCCTAACCCCTAACTAAAAATCTGAAATTCTACTTTCATAATTCTCACTTTCCATAATTTGCTCATACATTATCATTTCCAAAAGTTCCAAAAAAATTGATAGAATACTTATCGGTCTAAAATCTGAAGGACTTTTTCGGGTTTTAATTTTTGGCACTGGTATGACCTTAGCATTTTTCCAGCAATTTTATCTTTGTGAACAATCCTTGTTCACAAAAATAAGCAGTTGCAAATTTTTCTCAGCTTTTTTGTAATATACAGTCATAGTCATATATATTTAAACTTTTTTAAATTGTTTGAAAATTTGGAGAAATCAAATATTGTTGTTGTTATAAGATCATCAAAAGACTTCACATTATCTTAAAGATAAGATTTTGTACCATCACTGGAAATTATTAAGAGGGTTTTGAATATAGAACCTCGATATTTTAGATTTTCTCTTTGATGTAAAAAGCGACTCAGCCAAATTTATTTTCTTGTAGTTGCATTACTTACTGAATTATTTACAGAAAGCTAAATGTATGTCAAAAATTGTTCTTGCTTTTATTGCATTAAAATAATTCAATAAAATTTTACTAAAGTATATTTAAATTTAAATTTTTGGTGCTTTCACTGTCGGTGTAAACACTTTTCCTTTGATTCAAGTTGAAAATGTATCAACATCAGCAAAAATTAAACTTAAATTATCAACACTTTTCAGCAAAAAATCCAAAACAAAAAAAGTGTTTGTATATATACGAGTAGAAACATAGAAACAAGTAGCTCAAAAATGCCAAACAACATCCTACGGACTAGAACTTTCTCCTTAATATCTACAACCTCTATAACCCTAAACCCAAACTCAACCAAACAAAAAAAAAAAAAAAGAAATAAAAAAAGTTTTACCAAATATTCGTACATGTGGAAGGGATGATAACTAAAGAGGCTTTAAATTAACATCGACTTTAACACCTGATGTCTGATTGCAGGGCATATGTGTTAGTAATAAAAATGTATGTCTGTAAGAGAGTAAAAAAAACAGGTCCTTAATAAACACACATGCTCACAAATAATTTTGTGTATGAAAATATGAGGTATAGTGTAGCTATCACATAAATTTTATATGTAATTAAATACATTATTTGTGGGGATTTAAGTTTGACCTTATATGCAGACGTTTAGGAAAAATTTCTGCGTATGTGTATGTTTTTTATAAGATTTAAAACTTTAGGAATAAATTTAAAGTAATGAATGATTAAATTTGGTAAGAATAATAAAAAAACAAATTTTTTGGTCAATTCTTAATTAATAAGTTTTTTATTTCATATCCAGAATCTATTTCAAAAGCGCAGCAACGGGAGCGACATGTACAACAGGAGTAGCAGCATAAGCTCTAGGTACAACTGGAGCAGCAACAGCTGGGGCAGCAGCTACAACGGGAGCAGCAGCATAAGCGGCAGGAAAGGCAGCCGAGTGTGCAATATGGTGAGCATTGTAGGTGGAGGCATAAGGAGCTACATAAGAAGCATGACCAACAACAGCAGAAGCAGCAGCAGCAAAAACCAAAGGTTCAGCAACACCGGGTTTAGCGGCAGCTACAGCCAAAACAGCAAAGAAGCAGACAGCGATCTGGAAAGATAATTTAATATAAATTTATGGAATTTCTTTAATTCCAAATAACTTACGAATTTGAACATTTTGTTTAGGTTTTTTTGTTTTAGTTTAATTTACAATCTGTAATTGGTACGATTGCTAGTAAAACTCAATACTTTTATAGTATTTTTTTTTTTTTTTTTTTATTTGCAAAATATTATTTGAAACATGTCACGTTTTGCAAAGACCATGAATTAAAATTAGATGTTAGAGAAAGGCAAAATCAATTATATTATAAAAATCTTGCACTACTTTTATAGGATAACTATTAAATATTTATACATTGATTTTATATAAAATTTATATTTAAGTAAAATTAGTTGAATTTTTAAATTCTTCAGTATCAAAAAAAAAATATTTCATACAAGCAAAAAAAATGTGATATTATTTGAAATAAGGTCACATATTTATACATTTTCATATATGTATTCGTATAAAAATATATCGAAACAAAAAATTGAGTATTTCAGAGCCGGACATGAGCAAAGAAGGTGGCAGACAGACTTCACCTCCTCCTCCTCATCAAACCAGCTCTTGCAAAAATTCTAGATTAGTTATCTTGGCCAGAGACTTCTGGCAAGTGTTCAATCTTCTTCATTGATCGTTTGCCTCTTGGAGAATCAGGTTGCTTACATGAATACCTATATTCTTTTTATTCGGAAAATTCTTCATCTTCTCTGGCTAGCTCTTTCGATAAACTATTGCCCTCTATGTCACTGTGTCCTGACACCTAGCTGTCACTTGACTATCCAAGTAGATATTAACATCCCTGTAAGGTATATTCCTACCTACAAGGAACTAAACGAGTCAACATTTCAGCCTAAACGAAACAAAATGGTAGGTAAAAAGATTGATGAAAATCAAGTAAACTCAACGAAGCGCTATGGTTTCAAATGGCTCAAAAGTGACGATTAATTGAAACATAAAAATTAAGTTTTTATAATCGTGTTTGGTGTTTGGTGAAACTGAATAAAATAATTATTAAAATCAATCACCTATGTTGTTTAGTTTATTTGTAGAGAACTGACAAATTTGCAAAATATTTACACAAAATATTTTGTGTAAAGTGTAAAAAATCGAAATTTTGTGAAAATGAGACTTTTATTATAGAACTGTCACACATATGTATTTTGTTATCCAAAAGGTAAGTTTTTAGTTCTGAATATTGTATGTAAATATTTTTAAATATTTTTTTTTAAGGTCCGCATTTGGGACATTTTTCATATTTGATGGACCAGATCTTTATATTTAGCGGTACTGGGGTTTAGATATGTATATTAAAAAAAGTGCACATTCCTAGTCAGTTTTCTCTGTTTAGACTTTCTAAGGCTAAATCTAGCCTTTGTATTTTGTTTTTAGCCTCAAAATTTTCGTTTTAGCTTCTAGCCTTTTTTGATTTTCAAAATTGCCTTAAAAAGTCTGAAATGTTAGTATTTCAGCAACGAAGAAAATAATTTATTATTTGCTAATACTAATTTTATTTTTAAAGAATCATCCATTTTTGTGTATTTATTCACACAAAAATCTAGATTGTTTACATTTGACAAAAAATTTCACCTACGGCGCTTCGTTATGGACTTATTACATCGATTTGATAATAATTTTCCCATACACATCATTAACAATAGCATCTATGTACGTATAGAATTTAAAAAAAAAGTATTGTAAATGTGAAAAATCACACAAAAATTGGGAAAATGCTTAATCAAAATGGAATTATGCTCCAAAAATGACGAAAAAACAATTCAAAATATTGAATAATTTTTTCATATAGAGGGCCTATATTCAAAAAGGGCTATCTGTAGATTTTCAAAAAAAAAAAAAAAATGCGTCAAACACATTGTATTTGAGTGTTTATTACTGGTATCAATTATGAAACGAAAAATTAATTCCCTTTTTTTATTTTTAGGCTACTTACAAGATATATAATTTTTATTAAGAACAAAAGGTCTATCTACATATTTTTTATTTTATTTTTAAAGAATTGTAATGTTAGAACTCTAGAAAAGACATTTTTAAATGATTTAGTGTCAATTGAGTTTTTGATAAGTAATTTAATACAATTTTAATTAGTTTAAAATTTTTTTGAAGGTAATTTTTGAATTTTTTCCATTTCATTTTTTTTAGTACCTACACTTTTTATATTACAGTTCCAACATATTTAATATATTCCCTAATTTTTGAAAAAAAAACCTTTTATAACCTTAATTTTTAATAAAATAAAAGGTCTATTTGAACATTTACCAACATACATTGATAAAATATTAAGAAAAAATACAGAAAAAAAGGGCTATCTACCATAACTTATACGCAGCTTATTAGACGTATTATTAACAATAAATCAGGAAAGACCGGATTGCAAAATTTTGAAAAATTATTGAAAGAAACAGTTTTAATACTTTGCTGAACAAGTGGGGTTTTGCAGATAGCATTTTTGGAATATAAGCCCTCTATATAAGGAAATGTAACCCAAATCTGTATGGAAATTTTTTGGGTGATTTTTTATTGGATTATTTTTCTGGCAGCCGTTTTATGGTTTATTATAAATTTATTACAATATCTTTTAAAAAACATGAAAAACTAATAAGACCAAAAAAAGTTTTTTTTATCAAAAAATTTAACTTTTTTCTGACCTTATTTTTTGGAGCATTTAGGCTTTTTTTACCTGTTTTAAGTTCAATTTAGCCTCTTTTTTCTCACCTCTCGGCAACACTGTTCTTAGCTAGCTCGATTTTCGCGACTAATTAAAAAATAGACTTGTCCAAAACCCAAAATTTCTTTGCAAAATTTTATATAATTTTTAAAATTAGAATAGTTTTTATTGATACGAGGGCTGATCAATAAGTCTGTGACTTTTCGAACCTCCCTCGTCGATAATCCACATCGATTACCTTCAAAAGGGAAAAACAATAAACTGCGAATATTATGAGGATCTAATGGCAAAACTCTATGAATTGGGCTACGAATTGGTACCTCATCCACCATATTCTCCGGATTTAGCTCCTAGTGACTACTTCCTATTTCCAAACCTAAAGAAATGGCTCGGTGGGAAAAGATTCAGCTCCAACGATAAAATTATTGACCAAACAAATGAATATTTTAAAGACCTCGAAAAATCCTATTTTTACGCAAAGTAAATGACGAGACTTGCTCAAAATTTGACAGTAGTCTATTAACAGGTGGTATTTGATGGGAATAGTGTTGCATTTCATATAACTACGAGGGAAGTTCCAAAAGTCACGGACTTATTGATCCGCCCTCGTATATTAATGTTTTAAACATTTTTAAAGAAATTGGAGATTTTGAGTTGCTTTTTTGACAATTTTTTTTTTTTTAAATAACAGCTGAATCATGTAGTTAATTTAGTGCTGTTATTATTTTCTAAAACCTATTGCATGCATATGTTCATCGATGTTGCACAATTGTCTACTTTAATGTTGTTTTCTTCAAGACCACTATTACATAAATCCTCCGATTCTGTATCTGATAATTCCATTTACTAATTCTTAATTACTTTCCGCATGAAATTCTTCTTGAATCCAGTAGTTTATGTCAGCATTCGTGATAAGATATTCCGTACCAATTTGAGCTTAAAAACAGATAAAAGTCGAAAAAATAGAACCCGTTCTTCGTAAACGTGGCGATAATGGGTAGTCGCAAATCCCGAGCTTGCACTGTATTTAGAAAAATATAAATGTTGCGCCCTTTTTAGATTTTTATCCTATTTTAAAAAATTTAATTTGTCTGAAGACAATTACTTAGCAAAACAATTATGTAACTGACTGTTTAAAAGGCAATAAAATATGTAATTTTGATTTTATTTCCCCATAGAATTGTTCTTTGAGTACTAAAAATTTATTTTGCAAACTACCAGAGTTTCTCGGGTATCAGTATGGTTTTTTATCATAAGAATTCCCGTGACGATTTTTCCGGGAACTTCGACAACTTTTAACTTTCCGATTCCCGGTATTTTTTGTGGGGATTCCGAAATCCCGAGAATTAAAAACTAAAAAAAAAATGTGCATTTTTACATTTTTAAAAATCAAAAATTTTATTAAAAAAAACGATGATTGACCATAATCAAGCAAATATACTGTTAGGTACAGTTGCTTTACACCTAGTTCGATGTAATTAACTCTAGAGAGTTCATTAAAATACCAGAAGAAATAATTGCTGTACTAAGAAATACTTAAATAAATATTAAATATTATATATTTAAAAATTCTCTATGTTTAAAACAAAAAACTTAGAAAACCTCGCTAGTGTTAGATTAATGCACGACACAGTTTTGTAAGATTTTTTATTTTTTCCTTTCACCTTCAACAATTCTTACATATTAATTTTCTATATTTAAGACTAAAAAAAATATAAGTTTTATGTTTTGAAGTGAGATTTCAAAAAAAAATACTTCTCGAAGATATTCTTATTTATGGTTTCTTAAAAATGTTCTGTGGCTGTGACAAACGATATCCAGGATTCTTTTTTTAAGTTTTCATTTTCGATAATGAATAATCAGATACTTAAATTTTTTTTGGTTTTTTAAAAATAGAGGTAGATATGAATATCGACAATTCCATGAAAGAACGCCCGAAAAAGGGGTATTTTTTACATGATGTCCTTTAATTTCCATAAAAGTTAGTATACACAAACTCCATTAAACCATTTATCGATTTTAGTTTTCAGTTTCGCGAGACTGAGAAAATACCTGATTTTATTTCGTTTTTTCAGTTTATCAAAATCAAAAAAAAAAATCAAAAGTGCATAATTTTAAATAATAATATCTCCGGAAGGCTTTGTGAATATTAATGATTTAGAAGGCATTCGAATTTTGCTTATGTTGGCTTTAATGCGAAAATTTAAATAATAAGTAAGATTTTTTTAAATGCATTTTAATGCAATTGTATTTTTTAAATGCATTTTTCTTTAAATATGCTATTTAAATTTTTTGATTCTTTAACATATTTCGATAATATTTTACGTTAAAATAAAAATCCCAAATTTTTAGAACGCGCAAATTTACTACATATAAAAAAATTAAAAAAAATAACATGTTCCGCATTTTTCATATACAAATAAAATTTTGTCTTATTTTTTGCAAAAATTATTTTAATTTATAAAAAGTTAACAAATTATAGAAAGTATGCAATTTTAAATATTCATATCTCTTGAAGTTATTGAAGGATTTTTTTCTTTTTGAGTAAATCAGTCAACATTTCCAAAATATCGATTTCGTTAAAAAATATTTGCAAAATACAAATGCAATATACAGATGCATTTTTGACGATTGTGAATTCATTAAATTTATATTTTTCTTTAAGTGTATTTTAAATTGTTTTGTTTACTATAAATTGTAATATTAATCAGTCTTATGTACTAGACTAGATTTACTATTTTTATTAAATTTTTAAAAGGTAACCCAACATATTTTTTTAATAAAATATGTAAACGTACTAATATTTCAAAAATAATACCAAAAGAAATGAATTTTAGTATGAAAAAATTTAATAGGTTTTATAAAAAGGAAATTATGCATAATAGAGGTATGCGTCTCAACAAAATTTGATTTTTATTTTATTACTTTTTAAATATGCTAAAGAATCAAAAATCTGAAATAGCAAATTCAACGAAAAATTAATTGAAAAATACATTGCATTAAAATGCATTTCTTAAGAAACGTTTTTATATATTAAATATTCTTATTAAAGCTGACGTAATCACACTTCAAACGCCGTTCATCTCATTGATCTAGGCTTTTACATCAGGATGATTAGAGAGTGGATTCGGGATAGAACCAATCATGCATGAAATCGTAGAACGGACTACAGATTATCAAGGGTCCTATGGCCTAAACTTGATACAGCAGATAAAAATCTACTATTAGGCATGAAAAGGGGAAACCTAAAAACTATGATAGGTATTCTAACGGGTCATTGTCCCATTGGGGGAATGACAGGGAATTGGGAGATAGGTTCCTCCGGTCTTTGCAGGATGTGCGAAGATAATGAGGAGATGGAGACGGTGGAGCATATTATATGCCGCTGTCCATGTCTACAACTAAGTAGGCAGAAATGGCTAGGCAATCGATTCGTTGATGAATTGGATAGCATATCAAGGATCGATCTGCTCAGCTTTCTAATCTTTTTTCCTTCTTAAATAACTCTAACACTACTACCACTTTTTCTACTTTTTCTACTTTTTGTATAAATTTTCTCCGAGTGGATGCATTGGAACTCTTCAGAGTTCTCTACCTACCTACCTACCTATCTAGACCATTGAATTCCACAATGCTTTCCCAGAAATATTGTTACTAAAAGTTATACAATTTTGAGATTTTTTTAGCATTACTATAAAGTGAAAAGGCGAATTGAAATCATGAGTGTTCGAAATTTCGCGAAACCGAAAATTGAAGTTTCCATGGACAATTTGCGTGCAAAATTTTATGAAAATCGAAAGGCACTCACTAAATTTTTGGGCGTTCTTTCATGGAATGAATGATTACATAGAAGACAATAACTTATTGCTTAAAAAGCAGTCCGGCTTTCGCTCTAATCACAGTTCCATCATTGCCTTAGCTAACGTTACCGAGAAAATAAGACGAGATCTTTATGATGGAAATATAAACAAACTTCTTGATTCTTCTTGACCACTCTAAAGCATTTGATACATTTAACCACTAAATATTACGCATGAAACTGAAACATCTCCTCAACTTCTCTCCTACTTCAACTCGGTTTATTGCATCGTATCTCGAAGGCTATACTCAATCAGTTCACGTTAATAACATGAACTCAACACTCATATCACTGTCAAAGGGTGTATCATAGGGTCCAATTCTGGGAACACTATTATTCTCAATATATGAGAACGACCTACCCAACGTTTTATCACATTGTGTGATTCATATGTACGCTGATGATGTTCAACTATTTCTATAACCCTTGCGATGTTATAGAGGAAAATACCGCTAAATTCAACCAAGATTTAAGTAAGGTACATCTCTGGGCCACTACAAATAACCTATGCCTAAACCCTAGGAAACCAAATGCTTAATCATTCATAAGAAAATGTTATACCAACCATTGAATGTGAAATACAAATTAACAATTAAAAAATTGAAGTCGTTCAAAGAGTAAAAAACCTTGGAATTATTTTTAACAACTTTTAAACTCAGACAAGTCACGTGGACACACTTGTTTATCAAACTTATTGAAAGCTAAGTACTCTTTGGATAACTCTGGTATGCTTACCGCATACCAGGTCTACTTTATGGCTACGAACTATTCTACAATTGTTACTCAAACAGTTTTTTTTTTAATCTTTTCAATATAAGAGTTCTAATATTCCTTCATAAAATCATTTACACCTCAAAACCCAATTATATGTTTAACATGTTGCAATTTGTCCTATCTAGGAGAGGTAAAAAACTCATCACACCTATGCGTCGATACCTCGTATCAGAATGGCAATTTCTTATAAATGCCACACATATCTGGAGTTCACCCCCAACCGACAAACAAATCATAAGCAGCGCAAATAAGTTTAAAACATCATTGTTCAAATTTTATTCTTAACATGTTTTCTTTAAATACTTACATGCTTTTATTTCTAATTTTTATTCTATATCTTCTAATTTTTATGTAAATTTTTATTCAATGTTTTAATTTTTTATATCAATCTAAAATATTCTGATAAATGTGGACCTGTGTTCTTCTAAAATGTTTACATTCTCTTATATCTCCAATAACATACTTATTCAACATATCAATATTTAGTGGTTACTTTCCTGAAGTTTGGAGGAAATCTTATATTATACCTTTGTTTAAATCCGGTTGCAGATCCAACATTTCCAATTATAGAAGTATTGCTAAATTAAGTATTATTCCAAAACTTTTCGAAAAGATAGTTACTGAAATCCTTTCGCATCAAGTTGTATGTTATCTTTCGCCATTTCAGCATGGATTTAAAAAAGGATGTTCCATTACTACTAACCTTTTGGAGTTCACAACCTCAGTTATAACCGCATTTGATTCCGGTTTACAGACAGACGCAATATACACAGATTTCAGTAAAGCTTTCGATAAAGTAAATCACGATCTCCTATTGTTCAAATTGGATAAACTCGGATTTTCTCCTGTTTTCCTTAAATGGATTTCCACATATCTTAAAAATAGATGCCAATGTGTATTATTCAGGGAATGTACATCAAAAACCATTTCTGTTTTATCTGGTGTTCCACAGGGTAGTCATCTCGGCCCCTTATTATTCCTAATATTTATAAATGATTTACCAGCTTGCATTAAGAATTCTAGAATATTAATGTATGCTGATGATGTAAAGCTGTTCCATAGCTTTAACTATTCCTATCAATGTTCCTTACTCCAATTTGATCTTGACAATCTTTATGATTGGTGTATGATGAATCTAATGGATCTGAATTTAAGAAAGTGTAAACACATGATGTTCTACAGAAGAAGTCCAGTACTCTGTAGATACACAACAAATGAATATCAACTTGATCTAGTCGAAGAATTTCTTGATCTGGGTGTGTTGCTTGATTGTAAACTATCCTTTAACTTCCACGTTTCGCAAATCGTTAATAAGGCAAAAGGAGTTCTAGGTTTCCTCAAGCGCTGGGGAAGAGAGTTTAATGATCCTTATGTTTCTAAGCAATTATTCATATCTCTTGTAAGACCAATCCTGGAATATGCTTCCGTGGTCTGGGATCCTCAATACGAAGTTCATATAAAGAAAATTGAATCGGCCCAGAAACAATTTCTCTTATTTTGTCTTCGTAATCTTCCATGGAATCCTAATATTAATTTACCATCATATGAAAGTCGATTACAGCTTATTGATCTCCCTACTCTTGAAAGTAGGAGAAAATATATGAATATTTCATTTGTAATTAATTTAGTAAACGGTTCAATTAATTCTGAGTTCCTGCTTTGTAAGATCGAATTCGTAATCCCAAATCGTCCAACTAGAAATTATACTCCTTTAAAAATAAAATATTTTCGAACCAATTATGCCAATTTTGATCCCATGAGACGTATATGCAATCAATTCAACAGTTTCTATCCATATATTGATTTCTCATTAAATCCAATCCGCATTAAGAGGATTATTTTTACCTTAGTTTAATAATAAGTTTTTGTTATTTAATGATTATGAAAATATTTTATTGTTAATAGCTTTAAGAATAATATATATGCTAGCCTGTAAGAAATTGTAATTTCATTGGCTATTAAATAAATAAATAATAATAATAAATAATAAATTAATTTTATTATATTTTTATATTTCATTTTATAGCTTATAGCACCATTTCTTATTTAAACATTTTTTACACTGTAATTTATAAGATTCAATCTTGTTGTGTATAAAAAAACAAGAAATTTCAAAAAAAAGATAAGCATTTTGAAACTATTGACACCCGTATTCACAAACAATTCTAATAAATTAAAGAACCCTTTAAAATAAATTTTTCACATAAATTTTGTCTCTAAAATATATTCTATATTTAAAATTTGTTTGTGTATATACGAGTATGTATATTTTATTTGTTACCCAACAAAAACATTTATTAAAAACTATTACACTATTACAATTAAACTATTACAATTTACATAATTGGGAAATTCCAGAAAATTTCGACCCAAAATTACAGTTTTAAAAACTTTATATCTTCGATTTTTTTTAATTTATTGTGTTAACATAACTAATCATTTATCGTTTTATGGATCTCTAAATAAGGACACTTCAGGAATTTATATCAAAAATTAACAAAGTTTAGGTTTAAATAATTTTTATGTGCATCATCCGATTTTAACAAAATTGATATCAATGGAAAGGACTTATTCCTCTTTATCATAAAAGAATAAAAGTTATACATCTTCCTGGACAAGAGACTCTAAAATGAAAAAATCTTTATCCTAAGATATCCTGAAAAACTGTCTTTTAATTTCCATTATTTTTTAATATTTACAATCAATGTTTACAATCAATTTGTCGTTATAGTGTAAAAATTTCAAAATAGGATCAGAAGTTACAACAATAACATATTTTCTATTAGATATTAAGTGGTTTTTAGACATATTGATATACTTATTCAAATTTTAATATAACAGAACATTGTTTATTGAAACAAGTCGCATATATAACGACTTGTTTCAATAAACATAATTTGATATTATAATTAAATTAAAATAATTTTATATTATTTTAGAAGTTTCAGGAATGCTTTAACAGATCTTCAACCCACTGTAACCCATTTTACAAAATCCGCTGAATTATATGTGAGGATTTTAAAGATTAGTTACTTAAATTTGATAATAGACCCTTTTTCAGGAAATTCATGGATAAAGGATAATTTTTCATTTTAGAGGTCCTTGCTTCAGGAAAATATGACAGGATATGACCTTATGATAAAGAAAAATATTAGTCCAAGTTTGTTGAACACATGCACATAAAAGTTATTCTAGCTTAAAGTTTGCTAATATTTGACAAAAAAGCTCGAGGTGCCCAACTATAGAGGTTCATAGAATATGAATATGATGCAAATTAGTACGCCATTTGAAGCGCATAGAGGAGTAGATTATATGTGCTGAATTTCATCAAAATCGAAGATGGTCGAAATGCGGGAATCGGATTTCATTTTCAGAAATACATTTTTATGGTCAAATTTTGCCATTTTCCAATTTTTTCTATAATTTATTTATTAAATACTAATTTTTGCATTTTATTATAGCAAAATCGTAATCAACAAATAATTATTTATCAGTAAACAGAAAAAATGTAAGAAATGGTAAAGTTATTACAAATTTAAATTAAGAATTCTATAAGCTGAGAAGTGGTCCTTAAGTGTATGTCTTCTATGAGTACTATCGCCAATAGTATATTTTGCAATAAGAATGTTGTGCACATAAAATATTTGATTTTTTTGTTAATATCCACATTTTTATAGAAAAGCACTTAAGGCCATATTTCTGAATGAACCTATTTGAATCAAGTTCACTACAATGAATGATTAAATTAATAAAGATATTTATGCAAAATTTTATTAAGTTATCTTAAAATCTTTAACTAAAAATGTTGTCAATTAACGATGAACAGACGGGCGGAAGCTGGCTTAAGAACCAAATAAATCCTAAAATTGCAAAATTTATTCTTTTTACTTGTTTTTGCTCAAATTAATAAAACAAAATATAAAGTAAGTTATTTTTATAATTTCCTGAATTAAGCGCAATTTTTCACATCATTGAAATCAATGTGCGAAGTTTAGAAACATCGGTGCAGAAGTTTATTTCATCATCCCAAATTTCTCTGTACGTCCAGCAGTAATTATCAGGGATGGAGTACTTGTAATGGGTTTCGGTAAATTCACAGTATGTGAACGTGGAATCTCTTCACTTTTCAATTTTTTTAAGCCTTAAAATCGTCTACCTACTAGTTCAATGCGAATAAGTTAGTTTATAGTACGTAGAGAAGTACGGCCCCAATCACAGCCGTTAAGAGACATCCCAGGGTTTTAGTCACCAATGTTTGCCAATTGCATTCATAAATGTATAGAATGCTACAGAATTCTTAAAGTCTCTCTGTGACATTTAAAATCCAGTTCATATTCCTATTCAGAATTAGGCGGAGATATTTCAGGTGATCCTATAATACCAGTGTAACCCGATTCTGTGTAACTCTGTGCCTAATGGTGAAGAGTACCAATTTCGTTTAGGCAGTCTTGTCTTCCAATCCATCGTGAGAGATTTATCTCAATAAAATACACAATGCTATCTAAAATACTTCCTTTAAAGTTCCAGAATATTTACAGCTGGCCGCAATTTCCACGTTGTCAATGCAGATTCCTAAGATACAATAGTGACTCTCCAATACCCAAGCTAGCAAAAGAATCAGTAGTCTTTGACTTCGCTATTCGAGCCATACAACGCCAGAAGCCTTAAATGTTACGTTAATTGCCGATCCCAGTCGCCTCGTGAAAGTACTTAATAAACCTAAGCATTAATAAACAACACGCTCGACTTCTGCCATACTTCACTCCCTAATAAATATGTTGAAAGTTCTTGAAACTTTTGACAATTCAAACCACTGTATTACTTCCTACTTCTTTTTTTCCCAATCACCATTACTTTTCTTAAAAAGTTACTAAATATTCAACATTCATTTGCGAAAATTCTCGTTGGGATGAGCTGAACGAGTTCTTTCTACATTTTAACTGGAAATTTTGTTTCCTAGAAAACTTCTCAATACTATGAAAAAAATGGTGAAATATATGTATCATTATGCTGGAAGTGAAATCTTTCATTATATTAAAGATATGTTTGGTTAAACCAAGACATTAATCTTGATTTAATTAGACTTGAGGATCAGGCATAATAATGAAATTTCAGACAGCAATTCGCTGCATAAAATGGCGAGATATTTGTGTGCTAAAGTGCTAAGACGTGGAGAAGCTCTGAAAAAGCAACATCTTCGTGTTAGAGTTGTTAGTAAGAGCTACTGGTCATTCGTAAAAGTAGTAAAAGATTAAGCTAGTTCCTTGATTTTAACATTTTTAATGGTTATAAACTATAAACAGAATAGTTGTCTGAATTATTTGTAATTCAAGTAATTCACACATTTGAAGCAGTACTTTTCAACGTCGGGCCACTCTTACTTCACCAGAGAAAAATCGATCATATACTTGAACAAAACGACATTCAATATCAGTAGCGTATTAACCACATATGTGTTCAAATTGTACGCTGTATGTTCAAATTGATACCGATTGGGCATCAACTTGACACCATCTTAGTGTCGGATCATTAAATAATATTGTGAATTCTATTCCATGTGTACAATAGTTGTAAATGAACACTGTCAAAAAGCAGACATTGTATATTTTCAATGTGATCATAACCGTTGTGGATTTTGCATCGTAATTTTTCCCTCAGTAAAGCCTTTTCCTCTAAAAAATTATGATGTTCCAAACACTATTTTATAAATAGTGAAATGGTAGCTTCAATACTTATAGTCGAGAATTCCGGAAATTGAAAAGTAATATTTTAACATATATTATTCTGTAATATTTTATAATATTTTTTAAAATATTCAAAGATCAGTTCAATTTGAATCCAAAGAGAAATGAGTATCAACTTGTGGTTTAGTGAAGCTTCTTGGAAATTCACTATATAGATAACAAATTAAGCAAAAATCGATTTTTATTTCTTTTAATTTATTTGTCATCTACTACGGAGGGAAGATCCCGGTGTCTGAAAGGAATGGTTATTGAGATAACAACTGTTAAGTCAAAATCTAAATATCTCTATTTCAATTCTATTATATTTCGATGGATACCAAATGTCATACTATTTTCGATGTAAACTTATAAATACATAAATAAGAAACATGTTTAAAATTTTGCGAAAATTTACTTTTTAAAAAACGAAATTGTTTTTTAACCAATAACCATTTTTGTTATTTACGAAACTGTGCACAAAATAAAATTAAAAAACTTTTTCAGTGTACTTTGATGAATATTAAAGATGCAGTAATAGTTGTGCTCGTAGCACTTTTCTATTTCTATTTTCTATGTTCTATGAAATTGTGTTATTTTTACTGCGATAAAACAACACAACTCTATTTTAAAATATTTTTTTAAAGTCAACTTTGAACATTTATAACTTTTGCGCGGATTAATAAAAATGATTAATGCGAACATACTTTGCATGCATAAATATTGCTTAATAAAACCACCACAAAAATAAAATTTGCAGTTCAACCCTAAACTGCAGGAAAAGTATAAACCGTAGAACAGCTGCTTTGACACCATTCTGTATAGGTTTGTATGTAGTTTTACATAATATCAAATTATATTAAGAATTTTTCAATTTTAATTTTAAATTAAAGAGCGAATTTTAGTACATTTCTTTAAAGTCTATTTTGAAGCTTCTCCGCCGAGTACGGGAGATGACAAAGGCGTTTATCTTATTAATTCATTGCACGAAGAGATAAAATATAGTTGAGCATTATTACGTCAAACATATCATGTTTAAAGGTGGTTTTTGGTAACTACTATAATTTATATTATTGCGGTAACCACATTATGGCTGTTGTAACCTAATATTTATTTCTGCAACCAAATTATTTTCATTGTAAACATAAAATATGATTATCACAACCACTAATATTTTTCTATTCTACCAGTGTCCATAAAAAATAACTTTTAAAATGGTATGTTTGCCGTAGCAATACTTAACTATATTTTTTCTCCGCGTTTGGAATATTATTTTAATATGGATTGTGTTTTACTAATTTATTGTTATTACAATTTATGTACCATACAAAAACTGGGGAATAAATCTGTGATAATCATTTATTTTTTATTTTAATTAATCTATGATTACATACATTTGTTGTCGATTGACCAACGAATTGCGCAACTCATTATAGGGAGTATTTTTTAATTTGTTTATACGTGAATAATATAAGTATCATTAATAATTCTAATAAAAAACAAAATTTTTAACTAAATTATAACAAATCAAAATTACTTTTTTTCTGATTATAGCTCATAAAACAATGCAATGATGTTAAAGGCCGAGTAAGTGCAGTTAATAAAGAGTAAAAAAGTTTTTTTAATTAAGTGTCGTTTCCGGTAGTTTTCCTCCAAAAAATTCAGTCTAGCGAATGTTACAACTTTCATTGTTAAACTCAGTTATAAAACTGCTGTTAACAAAATTGTTTCATCTTCTTCTGCAAAAAAAAAAGAAAAAAGTGCAAAATAAAATAAAATTCTAAACTGATAATATAGCGACAAAATTAACAGTTCAGTGAGTGTTTAAAATCAAAGAAAAAAAAAAATAAGCAACATCAGAGAATTAAAAAAAATAAATAGAAAAGTGACATAGAAAAAGGAAATATAAGCACGGAAATGAATAATCTCATTGACGATAACGAAAAAGATTTAATGAGAGAATTGTAAGCATCTAATGCAATTCAGCAAAAAAAGGATTAAATAAAAAAAGTAAACAAAATCGATAAGATTTAAAAGCAATAAACAAAATCATGATTATTTATTTAAATTGAAAAATGCAATGAATAAGAAAAATAATTTAAATTAAATATTTTTAAATAATTACAATCATAAAAAAACTAAAATTAATTGTATAACATATAAAGTAATTATAGCCCTAAACTATACTCTAATTATTAATTTCCACTACCCTAAAAGTAGGCTTTAGTAAATTACTATTTTACTGGTTTTTAATTTTGATTCAAGTTTTTTCTCTTTATTAAATTTTTTGCGTATTTAATAATTGGGTTTTTTGTGTTGTTGTTATTTTATGTCTCAATGCCTTTGGCCAATTTAGTTAGGCATTTATGATTTCAATTCCTTAAAGGGATTGCTTTTTTTGTTATTTTGAGTCTGTATCTTTGCCAGCATTTTTACGCGTTTTGTTATGCCAGTATTTTATGTTTAGTAAATAGAATAAAAAAAGGAATACTTATTAAATGCTAAATTTTAGTTGTGTGTATCATTACCCAGAATGTTAGCTTCTACTAATTAGTAAAACAAGGGGTTTATTAACCGTTAAATGTACCACCAGTTCTACCAACAGCAACAACAATATATATTTGCCTTAGTGGCAGTTTGAGCCCGAGACCATGTTTCTTTTACCATGATAGTAACTTGCATTTTATGAGTTCTAATTTCTTTCTGACTTTAGCTAAATACGTTCGTTATTGTTTTTGGTTTGTCGTTTTTTGTTTTTATTTTATTTCCTTTGGTCGTTTTATTTAACAAATATTATAATGGTCATCCCTTGGGTTGTAAATAGTTTTTGTTTATATAATAAAATCTTATTCCTTTTTTCTCCTTTAGGTTTTTTACTTTTTATGGTTTAACTGTAGAACAACAAAGTAATCTTTTCAGTTTTTGTATGCTTGATAATATTCCTAAAAGTAAGCAACACTTTCGTAAACTTAGCAGAAAGAAACAGCTTTTAATTATAATACCTTATAGAATATATATCTAGTATAAAGAAAATTTATCAACAAAATTTGATAAAAAAAAAAAAAAATTATTAAAAATTTTCTATAAAAGAAAATTTAAGAAAAATTTCCTATACAAATAAAATTTAACGAAAAAGAAAACATATTTCTTTAGAATTTATCGAATATTTTCTATAAAAAGAGCATTTATTGAAAATTTAAAAAAAGCTATAAAAAAAGAATTTAGTAACAATTTTCTATAATGGAAAATTTAACGAAAATTTAACAAAAAATTTAAAACAAAATTTAACGAAAATTTTCTGTGCACAGAAAATTTATAGAAAAATTTCTATCAAAAGAGAATTCATCAAAAATTTTATATGAAAAGAGAATGCATTAAAAATTTTCTATAAAAATGCAAATTCTCAAACAATTTCTATATAAATGCAAATTCTCAAACAATTTCTATAAAAATGCGAATTCTTCAAAAATTTTCTATAAAAATTTAATTAATTGAAAATTTTCCATAAAAAGAAAATTAAACTAAAATTTTCTATAAAAAGAGAATTTACCGAAAATTTTCTATAAAATGGAGAATTAATCAAAGATTTTCTATAAAAAGATAATTACAGGAACGTTTTTTATAAAAAGAGAATTACGGTAACATTTCTGTAAAAATACAAATTATCGAAAATTATTTATAAAAAGAGATTTTATCAAAAACTTCTATAAAAAGAAAATTTAGGGAAATTTCCATTAAGAGATTTATCAAAAATTTTCTTTAGAAAGAGAATTTTGTGAAAATTTTCTTTAAAAGAGAATTTATCGAAAATTTTCTATGAAAAGAGATTTAACAAAAATTTTTTTATAAAAAGGGTATTTATCGAAAATTTTATAAGCAGAAAATTTATCAATATTTTGATAAAGAAATTATGGAGAATTGCATAAGAAAAGAGAATTTAGCGAATATTTTCTATAAAGGGAATTTATTCAAATCTTTTTAGTAAAGAATTTAGTAATTAAAAAATTGTGCTTTTGATGCCTTCCTAAAAATACTTATCACAAATCCTTTAAAGCGTCAACGAGGAAAAAATCGTTAAATAAAAAAAATTGACTCACAAACATTAATGCCTTGTAATTAAGTAAACAAAAAAACTCATTTTAATAAATCTTTAATCAAACATTAATAACTCCAATCTTATGGAAAAGTAAGGGAAAAATACTCTGCCGCCAACAAACACAGCCAGCCATCAATCCAAGCAGAGGCAGTCAATCATGCAGCCAGTCAACCAGTCACACAAAGTGAGATAATCTCTCTTCATATGCACTCACACACAGCAACATCAGCAGTAAACACCACAGCTCAAAAATGAAAGCTCGGCATAATGAGCGTAATTAAAATGCATCATGCAAAATCATGTTCTATGCTATAAAAAATAAAAAACAACAGCAGCAGTAAAAACAAAAGATTTTAAGTATGTATAGGCATATGTACTCTCCTCTTTTGTACATTTGAAGGAGCGACATCCTTTTTGTAAAGTTTTTTTTATATAGTGTACACACTAGACAAATTTTTCTCAAAACAAGCGTCAAAATCAGTGCAAATCTATACAAGGTAACCTCAGTTGAACAATTGATTACTATTTTTGGCTGTTACAGCTGTCAAACTGCATATATAAAAACATTAGTGAGTTTGCCTTATCGTTGTTTTTGTGCAACTGTTTCAACTTTGCATAAATTCGCGTTGAAGTTGACGTTTGTCTTGATAAAAAATTGTCTAATATAGACACTATGTTATGCATTAATAATTAGGGAGAGAGTTTGGGTGGTAGTGTGTAAAAAAGAACTTTTGTAATTATGTGTAATTATAAGTCTTTTTTTATTATTTATTATTTTTTTATTTTATTTTTGCTTTATTGTGTTTATCAATAATTAACCCTTTAATTGCATCAATTTGTAAGCTGTTAGCCTGAATGAAAATATCTGCTCAAGCGATAAATATGTATTAATTTCGTTTTTAATTTTTTTTTTAGCGAAAAAAATCATCGAAAAATTATCGAGAACTTTTGATAATATATATACTCCCGATTAATTCTCCTTTTATAGAAAATTTTCAATAAATTTATTCTATACACAAATTTTCAATAAATTATCTTTTTATAGAAAATTTTCAATAAATTCTCTTTTCATAGAAAATTTTCAATAAATTCTGTTTATAGAAAATTTCGATAAATTCTCTTTTTATGGAAAATTTTCGATAAATTCCCTTTTTATGGAAAATGTTTAATAAATTCTCTTTTTATGAAAATAAATTCGATAAGTTCTCTTTTTCTAGAAAATAAATTCGATAGATTCTTCTTTTATAGAAAATTTCCAGTAAATTCTCTATTTATAGAAAATTTTCGATAAATTCTCAACTTATAGAAAATGTTCGATAAATTCCCCTTTTAAAGAAAATTTTCAATAAATTCTCTTTTTATAGAAAATTTTTGATAAATCTTTCCATAGAAAATCTTCGATGAATTCTCTTTTTATAGAAAATATTCGATGAATACTCTTTTATTTTTCGATATATTCTATTGTTATAGAAAATGTTCGATAAAGTCTCTTTTTATGGAAAATTTTCGATAAATTCTCTCTTTATTTTTCGATAAATTCTCTTTTTATAGTTAAATTTTCTTTTTATGGAAAATGTTTAATAAATTCTCTTTTTCTAAATAATAAATTCGAAAGATTATCTTTTTGTAGAAAATAAATTCGATAGATTCTCCTTTTATATAAAATTTTCGATAAATTCTCTATTTATAGAAAAATTTACATAAATTCTCTATTTATAGAAAATTTTCTATAAATTCTCTTCTTATAGAAAATTTTCGAATAATTCTCTATTTATAGAATATATAGATAAATTCTCTGTTTACAGAAAATTTTCGATAAATTCTCTATTTATAGAAAATTTTCGATGAATTCTATGTTTATATAAAATTTTCGATTGATTCTCTATTTTTTATGCAAAATTATTGATAAATTCTCTATTTTTTATGCAAAATCTTTGATAAATTCTCTATTTATAGAAAATTTTCGATAAATTCTCTATTTATAGAAAATTTTCTATAATTCTCTATTTTTTATGCAAAATTTTTGATAAATTCTCTATTTATAGAAAATGTTCGTCAAATTGTCTTTTTATAGAAAATTCTTCAAATTCTCTTTTCATAGACAATTTTCTTCTTTTTTCAGAAAATTTTCGTTAGCGTCTCCTTTTATAGAGAATTTTTGTTAAATTCTTTTTTTTATAAAATATTTCCTAAATTCTCATTTTGTAGAAAATTTATTTTATGTTCTCTTTTTATAAAAATTTCTTTAATTTTTTTTATGGAAAATTTTCGTTTAATTTTCCTTTTCTAGAAAATTTTCGAAGAATAATAATTTACTTCTCATAAGAAATTTTAGGAATTTTTAGTTCTTTTTCGTTAAATCCTCTTTGTATAGAGAATTTTCCCAGATTATCTTTTCGACCAAAAATCCTCTCAATTTCAAATAATAACTCAAAATCTTTCAGTCTTTCATCATTTAATATTGGTTTTATTTCAGTTCAACAATTTAATTTTCTTATTTACTTTTTCAACAAAAGTGGAGCGGCAAGGGGAGCAGCATGAACTACTGGAGCAGCAGCATAAGTAGCAGGGAAGGCAGCGGTATGAGCAATGTGGTGAGCATTGTAGGTGGAGGCATAAGGAGCTACATAGGAAGCATGTCCTACAACAGCAGGAGCAGCAGCATAAGTCAAAGGTGCAGAGTAGGCTAAGGGAGCGGTATAGGCAGCAGCTACGGGGGCAGTGTAAGCCAAAGGAGCTACAAGACCGGGTTTAGCGGCAGCAACAGCCAACAAAGCGAAGAAACAAATAGCGATCTGAAAAATTAAATAAATCCCAAAATTAATATTGTTTTTAAATTTAAAAATCTCGAACAAACTTACGAATTTGAACATTTTGTTAGAGTTTAGGTTGTTTGGTTTATTTAGTACAATTAGTAATTGCTACTGATTGTTTAAAAGTCTTAAGCTTTTATACTTTTTTTCTACAATTTTATTTTCCACCAAAATTTAAGCTAACTAATTATATATATCAAGCACGTTTACTCATTGAATAATCTTGTAAGTTAAGCAGCCCTTGTTCAGTAATTTTAGTTTGTTTACGTTAAATTTAAATTGAACACTAAAAGTAATGAATATAATAACATCCAAGAAAACGATTTCGAATTTTATTATTTATTCTTATTTACTAAGTTATGGTTAGTGAATGAATGAATCACTTTCAATTTTATGACTAAAATTTGAAAACTGAAATTGGATTTTTTATTGTTTAGAATAAGACGTAGAGAATTATGTAGGTCAGGGTTTTGTAAATGTATTATTTTTAGCAAGTTTTTTTTTTATTGGAAATAAAAAAAAATATTAATGAATGTAGCAAAATAATATTCACGTAATTTTTTGAAGTAAATGGGTATTTGTTTTCTTTCTTCCTTTCCTCAAAAACTAATATTTTTAAAAAAATTGGTCCTTTCCAGAAAATGTATAATTTTTTTTAATTAATATTAGTACTTACGTTCTTTGATAACTTTTTGAAAATTTTTGTATTTTTGGAAAATTAGTACCCTATTTAAGTAACTATAACTTTTTAGAAAAAGTTATAATAGAATAATAGATCGATTCTCTTTTGGAAAATAAGAATTTTGTTAAAATTGCATTTTTTGAAACTTTTTCTTCTATAAAGTTACCACCTTTAGTGAAGTATAAAATACTTCATATTCTTAAATTAAAAATTTCGTAGATTATTAAATCCTGAGTACATTTCTATTCTTATTATTCTTTGCTGGCAAACAATTCTTTAAACTATGAAATTTGTAATAAATATTTTATAAAACAAATTTAAAATAAATAAATATATTATGTACTATTTCCTATAATAAATTTGAGTAAGTACGATTTTTACTCTTTGCTATTAGGACCTAGAGGGACTCTTCAAATTGTATTATTAACATTCCAATATTATTATATTTAATTAAAAACACAAAATAAATCTATAACAGATTATTTTTTTAATCTCTGCTAGAAATTTTAAAAAATATAATTATTTTCATAAAATCTTTAAATTCTTTTTAATACATATTTATCAAATAAATGCATAAAATACAACAAGTACAATATAATGAATTTACGTTTATATTTACCACCAGTATGTACTTTAAAATCATTTACAACCTTGCTACTTTTGCAGTTTAAAATACTAACATGTCTGGCATAATAAATTAACTAAATAAATACATATTTTAAAAATATAAAAAAATTCCAAAATACAATACTAAGCTTAACTATAAAAGTCGCTAACTTTAGTTAAACCATTAACAATTATCAATTGTGTAATAAAACTAAACAAACTCAAACCTTAACAAAATGTTCAAATTCGTAAGTTTTACTTTATGTCCTAAATATTAAAGAACAAACATTACTAATATTTTATTTTCAATTTATAGATCGCTGTTTGCTTCTTCGCTTTGTTGGCTGTTGCCGCTGCTAAACCCGGTCTTGTAGCTCCTTTGGCTTACTCTGCTCCTTTGACTTATGCCGCCGCTCCAGCTGTTGTTGGCCATGCTTCTTATGTAGCTCCCTATGCCTCCACCTATAATGCCCACCATATTGCTCACTCTGCTGCCTTTCCTGCAGCTTATGCTGCTGCCCCTGTTGTACATGCTGCCCCAGCTGCTTATGCCGCTCCCCTTGCCACCCCCTTCGCTGCTCCTCTTTTGTTGAAGAAGTAAATAAAAGAAATGAATTTGAAAAGAAATAAATAAAAAAAGTAATGATAGACTGAAAATTTTGTATTTCTTTATTTTATAACCAATTTTAATATGAATAATACAGGAATACGTGCAAATGCATAATTTAGCCGCAGTGGTCAAAAACCTTGAAGAACTTTGCAATGTCATACATATATAATTATTGTTTTTTATATTTCATAACTATAAGTTAAGAATTCCTCTTATTTGTGCGAATAGCCTAGATCCTTGGCTGCTTTTTCCATATGGTTGGAACAGGAGCGAATGCACAGTCTGGCCACACTGGTCAAAATCTATGAAAGAACTCTAAAATATTTTTTTTTTTTTTTTTAATTCATAAATACAATTCTTAAATTCAACTTATATTCACAGATAGCATAGACCCTTGACTTCAATCTACATATGGTGGAAAGGTACCGTGAAATAACTTCCAAATGAAATAATTTCCAATGAAACAAATCCTATCAGAATCAAAAAACTCTTAAATTAAAAATGTAATAACTTCCAAAGGGGAAAATAAAATAATTCCTAGCATTTAGGAGTTTTATTTTAATGAAAAAAAAAAATAAGTACCAAATTTAAGCAAAAGTCTCCCAATGCACAGTGGATCGAATTTAAAGTCAGTATGTTTAAATAAATGTAATAAAACTGTAAAATAGTAAATATAAAGCGAAATATAATACTAACAAAATAGTTAACTTTGAGAAATAAATTTTTTAATGTAAAGATGTAAATTTTTTTTTTTTAATCCATATATGGTGGGAAAGTACATGAAAAAAAAACTCCCAAATGGAATAATTTCCTATAAAATAAGTCCTAGCAGAAATCAAAAAACTCCTAAATTAAAAAACGTAATAACTTCCAAAAGAGAAAACGAAATAATTCCTAGCATTTGGGGGTTTTGTTTTAATAAAAAAAAATAGGTACCAAATTTAAGGAAAAGTCTCCTAATGCACAGTGGATCGAATTAAAAGTCAGGTTGTTTAAATAAATGTAATAAAACTGTAAAATAGTAAATATAAAACAAAATATAATACGAACAAAATAGTTTATTTTGAGAAATAATGTTTTTAATGTAAACATGTAAGTTTTATTTTACAAAAATTTGTTTAACCTCGATTTGTTTTTTCAAATATTTTTTTCGTTACTATAATGGAGACATAAAGCAGCGGTCAATAAAATAGCAACACATCAGACATTGTTATATATTATATATTATTTATTATTTATTATTTATTATACAAAAACTGTTAGATTTATTTCCGATCTTTTTGTTTTTTTTAATATACCTTATGCAATCAATTAACAATTAACAATAAGTAAAATAATCAGGTCAATATTTATGTCGCCGAACACAAATTCGTACAAAAGTGAAAATAAAAACAGTAAAGTGGAATTGATATTTTCACCGCTTTTAAATTTAAGAAACCTAAATTTTAATGTAAATGAACAATGAATACTACTTTTATTAATTTTATTAAATTAAATTTAACATTATCCAATTTTTTAAGAAATTTAAGCATTTTTTCGATTACAATAAATTGAAAAAAAACACTTGCCCAATTTAAATGAATTAAAATATTTTAAATGTAAATTTTTTTTAATATTTTATTTATTTATTTATTCTAAATACTTAGGTTTTTAATAAAGAATGTTGATGAAAATCTTATTTTTTGAAAATGCTACACTTACATTAAAGTATTCCAATAGACTCAGAATCACTTTTTGAGTCGATTAAACTATGTCCGTTCATCTGGCAGGTTGCCTGACTGGCTGGTAGTCAGTCCATATAAAGTTCAAGTCGTAATTTTAAAGATAATTTACTGAAATTTGAAATATATGATGATATATGATATTTTGATATAACGACACAGCCTATTGAAATTGGTTATTATCGGTCCATTATTTCATCTAGCTCCCATGCAAATGTTACCCGCAATAAGGTTTTAGTACTATCTTATTATGTCACTATCAATAAAATTTGGTACAAATAAGTTTTATATAGGAGTGAAGCAGAATAGCAAATTTTATGGATCCATAATTAAGCACATAATTCCCATATAAGAACAGAAAATCACTTAAACTCGCATAAATACCACATATGATACAGTATCGAAGTAATATTTGACACAAGTTTTATATAAGTAGAAATCATAATACCAAGTATTCAAAGGCTCAATTCATAATTGGCCGAAAGTCTCATATAAGGCAATTTCTGACAACCTCGAAAATCGGGCTCAAATGCAATGGTGAGATATATCATGGCATGACCGAATATAAATTTTTTACTTGTTATTATTGATAAATCGATTTTTTTTTAATTTTTGGAGAAAAATTAGATTTTTAGTAAAAAATCAGATTTCAAGTGAAGAATCAAATTTCTGGTCAAAAATCAAATTTTTAGTTTTTTCTAATGAAAAATTTAACTTTTATTGAATAATCAATTTTTAATGAATTGGAATTTTTTGTGAATAATCCGATTTTTAGTGAAAAATTTAATTTCAGAAGTTTTTGTGAAAAATAGAATTTCTAGTAAATAATTTTAAAAATATATATTTTTTTTTTTTTTTTTGAATTTTGATGGAAAATTTTGTAAAAACATTTGGAAATGTTATATTCAGCTGGGACGAATCTTTTATACCCTTCAGTAAATCTATATCTTATAAATATATAAACATATTGGTATTATTTCTTATCAACATTTTTGCTTTAATCTGGAAATATACTTAATAATTGAAAACTGGTGTTAACCATGACATTTGTAACATAAAGAGTCCCCAACAACTCCTTGGGCATATGACTTAGGAAGATCTCTCGGACCATCTGTGTTGAAGAGCTGAATAGAGCAGAGATAGGAAAAACTGTAAATTTCTTCTAATTTCTATCAACAATTTTTTTATTTTTCGAAAAATATGCCTAAGAATCATCAGAATCATCAACTTTTAAAAATTTTTTGTTTCGAGGCTCTAAGACACAATTCCACCAAACATGATATACCATCTTATTACTTACATTTGAAGACTTAAAACATATTTACAGTTAAGTGATAATATTTTAAGAAAAAATATCTCCCATACTCAGATTTACTTGTCAATTTTTTTTTCACAAAAAATATGCCCATATTAAAAAAAAATCAAATGGATTCTACTCCTCAATTATGTGAACAGTATAAAAATCACTATATTAATTAATTAATTAATTTTTACACAAATTATAATAAAACTTTTTTTGAATTCAGAATTTCAAAATGCCTAGGGGATAATAATTCAAAGCTAGGAGTTTTAAAGTGCTCGTATGGGTTCGAATCCTGGCGAATAGAATTGTAAACTTTTATTTAATAAATTTCAAAGAAACACTTTTAATTAACCAATAATATAATTGACAGTTCCTTAAACTGACATTTCAAAATTTTAATTTGAAGTTTGAAGATAAATTATAAAACAAATTTTCGAAGTCTTGGTCAAGGATCGTACTCAGAACCTAAAGTCTTTCAGTTATAAACCCAAGCGATATACCACATCGCTATATTGAAATTTACTATCTTTATAACTTATATAAAAAGCTTAAAATGAAACTGAGATCTAAATAATAATAATTTTTATTATAATTTTTTTCTTATCCCGGAGATAAGAACTCAGGCTTAACGGCTTGTAGTCTAGAAGACCTCCTCTAGACTATTGAATCTCACAGCTGCAATAGAAAAACATTTATATATTATTATATATCAGATAGAAAATATTATTAAATTTAGGCAAAGAAAATTGGAAAAATGTTTAGGCTATTCTAGAAAATCGAACTCCGCCATTTCTAAGCGGATTTTGTTGAATTTCAATTCCAAGATTTTCGAAACTATATTGCACATACATGTTAAAAGATAAATGTATTTATTCAACATACAGACGGACAGATAGATATATATTCACAAAAGTTATTTTTAATCATAACAATCACGAATATTTTATTTCAAGCTCTGGATATATATTTAAAGACTTTAGTATAAAATAAAATTCTTATATTTATCCTTCACTTTATGTGAAGGGTATAAAAATGTTGAATAAAGAATAATATTTTTTTGTAAGAAATCAACAAATTTTTAAATAAAATAATTTTTAATAGAATTAATTAACCTAAATTTCACAATGTTATAATGTTATTTTAAATTTCCATATAAATTTTCAGAAAGTGTTAAATAATGTGTTATTTTAAATAACAGAAAAAAACAATAATTCAAATAACATATTTTGTGAATTGGGTAACAATTTTTGTTAAGTGAACACAAAAATATTTAAATTTTCTTTAAAATATATTTTTTATATATCAATTCTTTTCTAAATATTTTTCCTTCTTTAATCAATTGGCTCTAATATAAAAATGTTACAGATTTGTAAAAAAAAAAAAACAGTGCGTTTTAATTTTTTTCGGAACTGTGAAAACGTATTAGTACTGAAGAATCAAATGGAAAATATTACGAATTTAACTATACGAAAATTTTCACTTCTGAAAAATTTTTGTGACATAACTGAATAAATGAAGATTTCACATAACTTTTGTGAAAAAATTATAAAATATTTGCAATGCTGTGAAAATGGGCAGTCAAAAAAAAATAGTACCAATCTTGAATTCGTTAGAATAAATCCTAAATTACCAAGAAAAATAATGAAACGTGCTAATATTATTAAGTTTGATAACTAAGCTAATATTTTAGTATTAAAAAAAAATTATGTTGATCTGTTCTCCTATTAGCATTAATGCTTGATTATCCTATATCCCGGAATTTTCCAATTTTTTAAATTCTTAGCTACAAATCGTATGCAAAATACCATCACACATTAGACAAAATACTTTTCTGGTCACATTTTGTGTTCCAATAACATTTTCCTGACCATATTATTTTAATTATATTATCATCTGAGACCTGTGGTGTGGATCTCATTACAAGATTCTTACTGTTTCAAAACCGCATTTATGCCAATCAACTTCTGTGTTTCGGGTTATTGGGACCTTTATTAACGGTATATCCTTCGAGTCTTATTCCATCAAGTATTTATAGTTATATAAAAGTATAGTAACAGAATTATTATATTCGATAACAACTTTCCTTCGTTTTTTAATATTTTTGTACACATTTGATTGTATTGTCCTTCTTACATATCTGTGTGATCTCCTGCCCCCAAGTTAAATAATTTAAGACTTATTTGACCAAGAAATGTACCGCCACCTATGTATTAGAAAATGTAGGGGAACTTTATAAATTTAACCTTTCCAGAAGTATTTCGTATGTTTAAGATGGTGACTTTTTTGGACTTCGAGCATAAATGTTTCATTCTAGGAATTGTAAATAAATAAATATGATACCACTTGACACTTTTACATGTTATTTTTGCTAATTAAGTAACATAAAACGCTAACTTCTTGAATGGCTTACTAAGCCTGTAACCAAGATTCAATATTTTTTTGGAAAGCAATGTCATTTCTGATCAATTAGATTAAATTTTTATACAAAAATTAAGTCCACATCAACCATCCTATGTATTACCTGACCTATTTGAAGCAATAAATATGAAAAGGACTGTAATGAATATAATATAAATTATAATATAAATTATATTCATTACTAGAAATTATATTCATTACTAGATTACCATTTTAAATGATTTTGCTAATATTTAATGATATATGAATATTTTTCAGAAAAATGGACTTATATTGGGAAACAACACATCAAATAAAAATTTTATAAAGTACTAGCTTAACACTGTGCGCTTTGCTGCCCTCATTGTAGTAAAATAAAAAACAAAATAATATACATATATGTATTTATTTAAGTTGTAATAAAGTAGTCTATTTTATTTTCGGGATTATAGATTGCTGCTGTGAAAATTCCAAGAAAATCGGTTTACTTGTTTAGCTTTCATTTTTATATATATAAAGATGGGGGCAACTACCCCACCAAGACCTACCCGTACTATTTTCATCCCAATTGTGAATCTTACTGAGAAAATTATTCCCACCAATTCTTAAAAATATATTCTGCAATAGTTCTTCAGCTATGCTATTATTAATATTTGATTTATATAGGGGCTACCACTACCCCTAGACTTGTTCGCCCTATCTTTATCTCAACTATGGAACTTCATAAGAAAATTATTCCTACCAAATCTTAAGTATTTCTCTGCATTAGTTCTTTTTTTTATATAGGGGCTACCACTCACCTTCAACATGTCCTCCCTAGCTCCATCTCAATTATGAATCTTGGTAAGAAAATTATCTCAATAAAATATTAAGACTTTCACAGCTACAGGTCTTTAGATATGTATTAATTAAGAGTAACCTTGTATGGGGGCTATCTTTTCCCCTAGACCTGGCCCTATTTTGAATGTGAATCTTAATGAGAAAATTATTCCCACCAAATCTTAAGAATTTCCCTGCAGCAGTGCTTTAGATATGCAATAATTAAGATTTGATTTATATGGGGGCTATCACTTTCCCTTGACCTATCCGGCCCATTTTCATCTCAACTGTGGAATTTCATAAGAAATTTTTTTTACAAAATTTTAAGAATTTCGCCGTTATAGTTCTTGAGATATGCGATAATTAATATTTGCTTTGTATTTGCTTTGTATGGGGGCTACTGGTCCCCCTAGATTTGTCCGTCCTATAAAGAAATAAAACCCAATATATGTGGCAAAAAGTTTGGTAGTTATTTCATCTTTTTGCCAGGATTTATTTCATTTGGGAGATATTTGACGTTACCTGTGGGAATGGGTACCAATGAAATGGTACATATTTAGAGAGAGGTATTTTTGTAATTTTTTTTTTAAAATCACAAATACAATTCAATAATCCCACATGTATTTTTGAGGATACCAATGCCATCCTAGATTATATTTTCCATAGAATCTAGAAATTAATAGCTATACACCTTTGGCCACACTAGACAAAAACCTTCAAGAGATATAAATTGTCATATATTGACAAAGTTGAATTTTATTTAATTCACAAATACAATTTAGAAATTTAATTAACATAATACAAACACCTATGATAACAAATAACAAATTTAAGAACTAACTTAACGACACTAATGCATAAAGTTACTTTTTTCCTCATATAGTTACAGTTTTATGACAAAATTGTTTGAAAAGCACTTCTGCATGAACCCGAAGTACCGTTCGAATATAACCTGATATACGCTCCTTATTAGACACGTGTCGTAGTTATTATTAACCGTATTACTTATACATTATGCATCCATAGTTAGCCAGGGTTGTCAAATTTTTTTAAGCCTCTGTCACCAAATTGTTAATCAGATATCGCTAAAAATCGACAAATATAAATCTTATTTGACTTGTTTAAGATAACTTCTCTCTGGAAATAAATTAACAAAGCCACTCTGTGTGCCTGTACCACGATGTCGAACGAAAAATTCGTTTCGACTATTTATATGGAAAACAGCAAAGAAATTTCAAATTTTATTATTGTTTTCCTTACAATTAGTCAAAACTAATTTTTCGTTGACATTGTGGAACGAGCTGTATAATATCGCTATAATATCGCTATTTGGCCAAAAGTTATGCGAAAGTAAACTTTGAAACCAAAATTTTAGCTATTTTGTTCACTGTATGTGCCCCCTCCATGACTATGCAATTTGATATCATATATTTAACAAGTAAGAATGTTATATTCGACTTGGTCGAATCAATATACCAACCACCTGCAATTTTTTAAAATTTCATCTCATATGGGAAGTGTGTGGTAAAGTGGACGGATCACGCCCATTTTTTGTTTCCGAGTTAACAATGATGCTTGACCTATTTGTACAAAATTTCTTTGATATTCCACTTTATATGGGAGGTGTGCGATAAAGTGGCCAGGTCACGTTCATTCTTGGCTTCCAACTTTATATAAGTCTGTACAAAATTTCGTTGTAGTACATGCTTTTGTTTAAGAGATATTAGCCGAAAAGTATAAACTGAAATTACAACGGACAGCCTGAGTTACTAGTATTTGGTCCATATCTTAGTTGAACGTTCATCAAATAACATCCTAAAAATATTATAAATGGAATAACAATTCTAACAAAATGTTCTTGATTGGCAAGTCAAGAAAATTAATTATGTCAAAAAAAAAACACGACCAAATTCGAGAAGTGATAAAAAACCTGTCGTAATCAAGTAAAAAAATCGTATTGAAGTTATTAATGGTAATTTTTTCGATATTACGATTAAATAAAGAATCTTGAAATTAGCAATGCATGTACTAAAGATTTTAAACTTTTAAGATTTTTATTGAATTAATGCAAATATCTGCAATAAAAATCTACGTAAAAGGCACTACTTTACAATTATATTATTTAAATTTATCCCCTGCATGCAAGGTTTTACTATGTCACACAGCGCATAATAAGTTCACAAATTATTTTATTAACGTTTTAATACCACTGCTACTCAACCAAGGTATAAAAGACTTTAGCTCGACCACAATCATAAACAATTACAAATTGTACAATCAAACCAAACAAGCTCAAAATCAATCAGAATGTTCAAATTCGTAAGTTTTAATAGTTTTCTGAAAGATTTAATTAAGGAATTATTAACAGTTTATTTTCTGATTTAAGATCGCTGTTTGCTTCTTCGCTTTGTTGGCTATTGCCGCTGCTAAACCCGGTCTTGTAGCTCCTGTGGCCTACTCTGCTCCTTTGACTTATGCTGCAGCTCCAGCTGTTGTTGGTCATGTTTCTTATGTAGCACCTTATGCCTCTACCTATAATGCTCACCACATTGCTCACTCTGCTGCTTTCCCTACCGCTTATGCTGCTGCTCCTGTAGCTGCTTATGCCGCTGCCCCAGTTGTACATGCTGCTCCCGTAGCTGCTTATGCTGCTCCTCTTTTGTTGAAGAAGTAGATCAGAGAAATGAATTTGAATAAAGAAAAAATGTGATAGACTGAAATCGTTTGCGTTTTTTTAAATTTGCTAGGAAAAATTAATTATTTTTAAAATTTATTATATTTAAGATTATATTTTAAATATTGCTTAATAAGTTAATATAAAAACTAAACTTCCTGGTATCACCAACACATAATTTTAATAAAACTTAAGACAAAGAATAAACTAGAGCAGATTTGGAAATAAACTTTGTGCTTGGGGGCTTTCAATCTTAAAAGCAGAATTCTGGAATTTTATTGGTTTGGAACATTTTGGAAAATTTTTTCAGATATTGAAAATCGTGGCATGTCAAATTTCATATTTCTGACTTTCTGACAGCTGTGAAAATCTATGCTCGTTGTGAGAAAATGTACTCATTTCCACTATATAGACAATTGAATCAAGGATCTTTGTTATCTGTGCATATAAATAAAATTCCTAAATTGTGTTTGTGATTTTAAAATAAAATTGAAAAAATTCAGCTTTGTGCTTCAAATGGTGCATTGTCACAAATTTTTGTCATATATATATAATTTGCACCTGATATATTTTTTACTATTTAATAAATTATGCAAACATTTTTTAAAAAATAATTTTTCTGTGTAACTCAGCTAGCAACGATAATATTGTCTGTCTTTTTGCATGTGGTCATAGTTTTCCACAAGATTTTGAATGTGTACAACTGTAACGTAAATAAGTGAAATTTGAAATTTAGAGAATTTTTTTTTTTTTAATTTCAACTTTAAACCGCGATAACTTTTGAGCCTCCTCGCGAAGGTAATTCTCGTCAAAAGATTTTAAACGCTGAAACGCTTTTTGTTCGCTCAAAGCGCTGTCAGTGTCCCAAGAAATAAGTCCGAAACAATTTTAGTCAGATTTTAAAAGTTGTGTTTTGTGTTATGCATATATTAAAAAAAATTTCTTAAGTTAAAGCGATTTATAAATTGAAGCCATTTGTTTTGTTAGATAAGCAAATACTGAAAATAGTCGATTGTCAATAAGAATTAGTAAAATAATTCGCCACCTTATTTATAAATTGCCAAAAATTTAAAAATTCAGTCACCAAAAGCAACAAAAAATCACCACGTTTAGCGAAATGTCGCCACATCTGACAGCCCTGCTCAAAGCTCCCGAATTCTTTTGAATCCGAAGTAGTTTACCGATTAGTTTTCCATCCGTAGTTAGCCGAACTCAATAACTAACGAATAGCTATTGATTTCTTCATCAATTATTTAACATTGCCGGTTGTAGAAAACTCCCGAATATGTACTCTCGTAGTTATCAGAGAGTTGGAACTCCGTTTATAAGTTACAAGCCGGTTGCTTAAACAAACCGGAATATCTTCCGTTTAGTTAACCAGAATTTCGATTCTTTCTTTCGTTTATTACCAGCAACTATTTCACCTTTTTACTCACAGTGTTACCTACCAGCAATCTGTTCCAGTATTTTCACCGTTTCATCTTTTCACCGTATAATCACGTAAATAAAAGCTTTGTTTTGAATTTCTATTACCATCTAAGAAAATACTTGTATTTTTATTTTCAAAGGAAGCAGACCCTCGAATCGAGTCTGAACAAACTAAGTCATATTTCGGATGGAAAAGTAAACTGCATTATATTCGACCACAATGACCAAAAATCTTTGAAATAACTTTGAAATGTCATACATAACAAAGATAAATTAAAAAAAAATCGTATATATATTATGGAATTCCACTTACATCTACAAATAGCATTGACCCTTGGCACTTTATTTTCTATATGTTGGGAATGAATACCAATGCATCACAGTGGTCAAAAACCTCGAAAAAACTCTGAAAATCATATACATATTTACAAAGTTGAATTTTTTAAATTTTATTTTAAAAATTACAAATACAGCTTTACATATATCCACAGATAGCACTGACTCGTGACCCCATTTTCCATATGGTAAAATTTGTGACTCTTGACCCCTCTTTCATATGATGGAAATGTGTGACAATGCTCCATTCGAAGCACAGTGATCAAAATTCTTTAAAAAATTTTCTGAAATATATTAACAAAGTAGAATTTTTTTCAATTTTATTTTTAATTAACAGATAAAATAGACCCTTGATTCAATTGTTTATATAAAAAAATTATAATTTTGCCACAACGGAAATGGATTTTCATAGCTGCCAGAAATATGAAATTTGACATGCCACGATTTACGATGTCTGAAAAAAATTTCAAAAATGTTCCAGACCAACAAAATTCTTAAATTCTGCTTTCAACCTCTTAATAATCTATGGAGAATAAAATTGAAAGCCCCTCAGGACAAAGTTTATTTCTAAGTCTGCTCTAGTTTATTCCATATCTCAAGTTTTATCAAAATTCGGTGTTAGGGCTACCAGAAAGTTTAGTTTTCATATCAACTTATTAAGCAACATTTTAAATATAATCTTAAATATAGATTTAAAAAAAAAATTATTTTTCCTAGCAAATTTAAAAAAACGCAAATGATTTCAGTCTATCACATTTTTTCTTTATTCAAATTCATTTCTCTGATCTACTTGTTCAACAAAAGAGGAGCAGCATAAGCAGCTACGGGAGCAGCATGTACAACTGGGGCAGCGGCATAAGCAGCTACGGGAGCAGCAGCATAAGCGGCAGGGAAGGCAGCAGAGTGAGCAATGTGGTGAGCATTATAGGTAGAGGCATAAGGTGCTACATAAGAAGCATGACCAACAACAGCTGGAGCTGCAGCATAAGTCAAAGGAGCAGAGTAGGCCACAGGAGCTACAAGACCGGGTTTAGCAGCGGCAATAGCCAACAAAGCGAAGAAGCAAACAGCGATCTTAAATCAGAAAATTAACTGTTAATAATTCCTTAATTAAATCTTTTAGAAAAATATTAAAACTTACGAATTTGAACATTTTGATTGAGTTTGAGCTTGTTTGGTTTGATTGTACAATTTGTAATTGTTAATGATTGTGCTAAAGCTAAAATCTTTTATACTTTAGTTGGTATTAAAACGTTAATAATATAATTTGTGAACTTATTATGCGTTACGTGACATAGTAAAATTTTTATTAATTTAAACCTTGCATGCAGGGGATAAATTTAAATAATTTAATTATAAAGTAGTGCCTTTTAGGTAGATTTTTATTACAGATATTTGCATTAATTCAATATAAATATTTAAAGTTCAAATTCTATAGTAAATACATTTTAATTTGATAACAATTATCTGCTATATATGTGTGTGTGCAATTTATTTACAAGAAATTTTCTTTTATATTAATAATTGCATTTTTTTTTTTTTTTTTTGTTAATAGAGTAACTATCAAATGGAAAACTCATAATTGACTCTATGTACAAAGACACCGATCAGTGTAAACAATCCGTCTTTAAAATGTAACTTTAATAATTTGATAATTTTTAAATTTATCTCTACTTAAGATGTTTTGTTAAAAATTCACAGATTTGTAAAATAAAACTAAAACCACCTTGGACTTAAAAAACTATAAAAAATAAGTAAAATCCCATTATTTTCCCATTAAATTCACACTTTAAACTACATTATGAAACAGCTCTAAAATATGTAACAGCTGTTTAAAGTACTACAATAATGAAATTTAAGCGCAAATATTTAAACAAATAAATATTTAAATAAATAAATTTAAACATATCACGTTTATAGCTAATAAGTCTACAAATTTGGTATAAAAGATATTCGATCGCCCACAATCGTTAACAATTACAAATTGTACAACAAAACTAAACAATTACAAACTCTATCAAAATGTTGAAATTCGTAAGTTTTAAAACATTTTTCTAAACGATTTAATTAAATATTTATTAATGTTTTATTTTCTGATTTTAGATAACTATTTGCTTCTTCGCTTTGTTAGCTGTTGCCGCTGCTAAGCCCGGTGTTGTAGCTCCTTTGGCTTATTCTGCTCCTTTGACTTATGCTGCTGCTCCTGCCGCCGCTGTTGTAGGTCATGCTTCTTACGTAGCTCCTTATGCCTCCACCTATAACGCTCATCATATTGCTCACTCTGCAACATTCCCTGCTGCTTATGCTGCTGCTCCCATTGTACGTGCTGCTTATGCTGCCCCTCTTGCCACCCCTTTTGCCACTCCTCTTTTCTTGAAAAAGTAGATAAGTGTATTGAGTTTGAAAAAAAATAAAAGAAAATGTGATATTTTAAAATCTGTTGGTGTTTTATTTTTAATTACACCTTGCTACAAAATGACGCTTTTTAATCCTCTAACAGCCATTTATTTTTTTGGATTAAAATCAAAAAATGAATTGGTTTAATAGTAGACATAATGAGCTTAATACATAAACCTTAAGTCCTTTAAAATGTTCATAGCTATTTTACTTTCAATTAAAATCTGTAAATTTACTTTATAAAATTTTGGGCCGACCATTAGAGGGTTACTTCCACTCGAAAAATTACCTAATGTGATCTATAGATCTTTTTAAGAACATCACATAACATTTTCCAACAATTTCGAATTGACCTGTAGACTTTAGTAATCTTTGCATTAGAGATCCCTAAATTTTAGGTCAATTTTATATTTTTGAATTGATTTATAATGAATATCAAAACAGCCATATTCGGATTTGATATCTATTGGAAGTGTTTCTTAAATCATAAACCTTTAGAAACAGGGTGCCTTCAGATCCAAAATCATTTTGAAAAATTAAAAAAAAACAAAGATGTTCTCGTTTAATTACTAATAACTTCTAAAATGTAGACCGCAAATCTCTGGTATTAATTTTATATTAAAGACAAATATATTGCCTTTATAACGACAATATATTTTGAAACTAGGAGTTTTTCCAAATATTTGGAAAACTTCTCTGATTAAAATGATACCAAAGCCAGGAAAAGATTCTACTATAAAATCTTTATATATACCTATTAGCTTACTTTTTTGCTTGCCGAAGCTGTTCGAAAAAGTATTTCAAAAGAAAATTCTACCATTCTTGAACGATGGATATATTGTCCCAGTTTACTAGTTTGGTTTTCGTGAATAACATGTAACCATAGAACTAGTGCATCGTCTAACTGGAGAGATAAGGAAATCTTTTGAATTAAAGAAGTATTGTTTAGCTATTTTGTTAGACGTTGCACAAGCATTCGACGAAGTTTGGCACAAAGGGCCTAATCTATATAATTAAATGTTTATTACCACCATATACCCACAATTTGCTAGAATTCCATTTATCTAACTGACCGTATATTTAGGGTAAAGTATAATGACTTTGTGACAAAAGAATTTGGAACAAAAGCCGGTGTTCCTCTTCTAAGTGTTCTTACACCTCTGTGATGAACTATATGTGATGAACTGTCTATTTCAACATTTACTGATGATACTACAATAATCACTTCTCATGAAAACCCACAAATAGCATCTAGCCAGCTAGATATTTACCTTCGACGTGTGGAGACATGATTGAAAAACTGGTGCATTCGCGTAAAGAATAGGTAACTGCCCTCCAGTTACTCTTAATGATATAAGTATACCCAAGTCAGATCATGTTACATACCTTGGTATTCATTTAGAGAGGCGACTAACTTGGCATCGGCATATAGAAGCCAAGGGACTTCGTTTTAAGTTAAAATCGTTCAGTCTTCACCGGTTAATTAACAGTCATTCAAAACTAAGCCTTGACAATAAAGTCATCCTGTATAAAACCGTTTTAAAGTCAATTTGGACATATGGCATCCAACTATGGGGAACAGCCAGTAACAAGAGTATAGATATTATACAAAGGGCCCAATCGAAAATCCATGACGGGTACACCATGGTACATAAGATATGAGAATATCCATAGGAACTTAGAGGTACCATTTGTAGGAGACGAGTTCAGAAAGCACAATGAAAAATAAATTCTCAAACTAAAGACTCACACCAACCCTCTCACAAGGCTTCTTGCTGAAGTTCAAACAGATAAAAGAATTCGCATAGCCGTCTTTCCACCCCATTAATAGTAGGACTACGGAAGAACCAATGATCTCCATAGAAATTGAATAGTGTTTAATTTTTAGTTTTTAAGATTTTAATACATATTATGAGGTCCAAAATAAGACAGATTCAATATAGAGATAAAACGTATAAAACACAAAAGAAAACTTTTTGTTTTTGGGCTATCTACAAACAATTCACAAAGTATATTATTGACTTATTATGTTATATGGAAATTTAAAATATACGTTAAATAATCTATGTTTATGAACTCTGTTGAAAATTATTTTGTTAAAAATTTTTTTGAGTTCTCGAAAAAAATAATTTTATATTCAAAATTTTTCACCTAAAAAACAAATTTGAACCAAAAATTTGTTTTTTTTTATCAAAAATTGAAATTTTTACTAAAATCCGATTTTCACTAAAAATTCGATTTTCACTAAAAGTTGGATTTTTAACCAAAAATTCGATTTTTCCCCCAAAATTAAATTTTTCACAAAATATGCGATTTTTTTTTTTTACTTTTTATTTTCTTTTTATTTCATAAATATGTCATCACATTTTATTTACTCGTTTTACAGCTCAGCAAAAACTTTTTAGTTTTTGATAATAGCAACTACTTATTAAAGTAGTTTCTCGGTAATGAGGCGTCATTATTATTTGCCTACTCTGTATTACATAAATAAGTACTCAATAACATAATAGCACCGTAATATTGGAATCACGAGGATGAGTTGGCTAGAGCGCTGGATTAGCAACCAGAAGCAACCAGAAGATTGTTGTTTCAACCCCATTCTTATGCTGTTAGTTTTTTATATCAAAATGTCTAAATAGATATTTTATACTAAAAAAAGATTTTGTCACTTAGAAAATAAGGTGCAAGATAGTGTACTGAGTAAGACGTTAATCATTAAAAATGAATGGTTAATTTGTGTCCAAGTTCAAATCTCACTGATGGCGAAATTTTTTGTTTTTTTTAATTTTTATATTTTTAGAGTCTAAAATAAATGCATAAATTTGTGATAACTGAAACAAAAATAACTTGTTATGCAGGCAAAAAATAAGTAGTTTATTTATGTTTCTAATTATACCTGCTAGCTTACCAGCAAAGCAAAGTTTTTGCTGGGAGACAACAATATCCGAATATTAACAAATTTAGGTGATACTCATAGGTCTTTCGAATACTTAAGTAAATATAGGGAAACGATCGATGGCTTCAAAAGTACAAGAGACATTTTTTTTTCTTATTTATATATTATTTTTAAGACTACTTCAGAAAGGGAATTTAACCGTTTCTTGTAAATTAAATAATCGCAATTAACGTAGACATATTTTTGACGTTTTCAAAAAATTTTTGTGTTCTTTTTTTAATGAAACACTAAAACAATACAGATTGCTTGATTTATTTATTAACAAACATTAAAAAAAAACGAACAAAATATTAAGGTATATTTTATTCGTAAAACTCGAGTAACTTAAAAAACTTTACTCGATTAATCGATTAATTTAAAAACAGCATTTTCGAGTCATTTGATTAATCGAACATTGAAAAAGTAGAATAAAATGAATACCCTAGTGTGTAGTGAATTTCATTGAAATCGGAGATGTCTAATCTGATTCCTGACCAGGGCAAGTTTTTCAAGCTTTTTCCCATATATTTTAAATATTTTTCAAAAAATACCTATTATTCAAATCTTTCTACAAATATGCATATAATGAATACAACAGTTAGTTTTCTTAACAAAATCGTTATTTTTAATTGATGTTTTAGAATTTGATTAACTGATTTGTATTTTGTAAATATTTCGTCTATAATTGTATAGAAAAAAGTACCTATCAAGATCTATTAACTTATAATTTGATTTATTTATAAGAAAACTGCCAGAGTTTTAAAGTTAGATAAATGCTTGCTTATGCTTAATTATATTTATGCTTAATTATATTTAAATTTGCTTTGATAATGACATATTCAACATTTCAAAATTGCTAATTTGATATAAATTTTTTTGGATTATTTTCTTTAAAACTTCACATATTTGTATCGAGTTTAATATTCTTTTTTGTTATGAATAAAATTAGATATCAAACTTTAAAATTGCTTAAAAATTCAAAATCATTTTCCAATGTTTATCAATCAATTGTTCATGAATTTAAAGACAAAGAATTTTAATTTATATTTTATTTGATGTGTACTTTTTGGAACAAAAATGAAAAATATATTAAAAGTTTAAGTAAATAATTCTAGATAAAATCGTTTCTCGAATAGCAGAGTTTTATTAAATAAGGTAGTCTAAATTAATACATTTCTCAAGTTTATTTTAATATTCTCTAGCGATCTCTTCAATATTAAACTAACATATGTGAGTAATTCCATTTTAAATTCAAAAAATTTTGATTTGGTTACCTAAAACGGATTTGATTACCTACACGACCAATGGTGGAGTAGTTTCAAATACTTTATCTTATGAAGAATTTTTTTATAAACTTTAGAGAATGCTTAATAATTTTTTCAGTTTCTAAACGATTTTAAAGATTGATATCTCGTTTTATTCTAAACAAATAAAAGTGTATAATAAATGTTTAGAGTAATTCCATTTTAAATTTAAAAAATTTTGACCCTTGGTTACCGATTTAGATAAAATTTGATGCATGTGTAGAGGGGAATACAGAGGCATGTAAAATGGATTTTTCGTATTTTTATTTTGAGAACTGTGGCAACTCTATAGCTTTGAAAGTGATTAATGTATTTATTTAAATGGTCATAACTTTTGTTATTTAAAGGATATCAAAATAATTTTATTGCAGTGGATTTGTGAATGCTTGTATTTTAAGATGCCATATAAAAATTTTGAAAATATTTTTATTAATATATTTTTTGTAAGAATTTTCTTTAGTGACGTGTATCAGAGAAAATTTCAGAGAGGTCAAAATCTTTAAATTTAAAATAGAATTAATCATGTACGTAATAATTTTTTAAAAAGCTATTTTTTAGAAAATACTGATTGATACAGAATATAAACTTTTCTTCCTTGGAAATTTCTTACAAAGTTTTAAATCCAATCATATTTAACTTATTGCCCAAGAGCCTTTCTTTCCTATAGATGAAACATCGATTAATGCTAATCAAAGTCTATCATGAATTACATGAGACATTACATATGAAAAATACCATAGAACCTCAGATTTTATTCATACAAGACTACATTGACGTGCAGCTGTTTAGTTCAGGCAACTTCAGACTATTTCTGTACATTTTCGGATTTCTTTAGACCTTATCCAGAAATTCTGCACTAATTCTGATATGTTCAAAATCATGCAAAGACAAGTTTTTTAAACAATTTTTGTAATTTATTTTAAAATTATAGGTTAAATAAATTTACTTACAATTATTTTATTAATAAGTAATATAATCCCTGCCAACATTTTCTATCCAAAGAGTAACATTAATTTGTTTTCAACAGTCCAATGTGATATCATTTTCTTATACAAGAAGAGTCACTGTGCGGGAAGATGTGTGCAGCAGTTCTAATACTTTTTTAATGACACTGTTAAGTGCTTTTTTATGTGTCAAATTGAAGTCATTTTAAGGAACAGAAAAAGTCACTATTTCTGTCCAAATTCTAACTTAATACTATCAACATTGCTATCCAAACTTTGACTAAATAGTGTCCATAATTATTTTAAAATAGTAATGCTTTTTTTGTGCTTAGGAAAATCTGACTTTAAATACTCAATTTAAGAGAAGAATTTTTAAATATAAAATTACACCAAATTGGTGATAAAAAAATAAGTATTGAAATCATACGCGAATACAAAAAAATTTTCATATTTAAGAAATAATACACTCTGCTATAACGAAAAATCACTCGAGAAATGACATACCATATGTTATAGACCTTCTTGCAATATAGGAATCCATAATATGTTTTTAAGGGTTTTAAATCATAATCTCCAGAAAAGTGTGAATTTATAAGCGAAAATATGAAAACTCCCATTTTTGGAATTTTTTTTTTTTTTTTTTGTTTGTTTTCTTTTGTGAAATGTGGGATTCCTTCTACAAAAATCTTAAAGTTTTTTACAATTTCTCATTTTAAACAATCAACGAAAATTTCGTTAAGATATCCTAACTAACAAAGATTTTATTACAGATATAATATTTATAGTTTCTCCAAAAACCATGTTTTTTTTTTCTCAAATAAATTACTTTACTTAGCTAACATAATTCTTCATTATGTAGATAAAAATTTAAGTCAATATCTTTTACAGAACAGAAATTACGCTAGTTTAAAGTTTAATAAGATGTAAAATATCTGAAATCGGATAGGAAACAAAAAATTAGCAAGCGATGAAATAGTTTCTATGTCAGAGGTAACCTATTTTGAGCCCTATATGCACATATGCTCCTGAAGGGCATATGGAGTCTCCATCCAAATTAAATATTATACGCTCCCTCTGCTACTTCTATGTGAAATCTTGTGTAAATCCAGCCGGGCGATTAGAAGTTAAAGATTTTTTTCCAAAAAAAAAAAAAATCGAAAAAAAAGAATTGTGTCAAAACGTGGTGGAGGAGCTGAATTTTTTACGACAGATATGAAATAATAATGTATGAGAAGCAAAAAAATTAAAGCAACTTACCTTAGCAAAAAAAATATATATAGATATATTTCGATAAATTGGAACAAGATATTTTTGATTTCGAAAAGCCTAACAACTTTAAAAATTTAGTTGAAAGGTTTGATGATACATATATGGATTCACTTTCACTAAAAAATGTAAATATTTTTATGAGCGAAACGCAAATTTATTTCGAAATTTCATATTATTAAAAACAAGAAATAAATCCAAATTTATTTGTTGTTTTCAAAGTAAATTGTCAAAATGAATTTTCGCTTCGTTTTACGGAATAATATTTATTTTTTAATTAACATTTATTTTTTAATTAATTTAATTTAAAAATTGTTTCAAAATTTTTTTCACAATATATCATTTTGTTTTCACTTTAAATAACATTCACTTTATATATGTATATATATATATTTCTTTTTTATTTTTACCTCACTTTATCACGCCAACTAAACACATTTTTGTTTTTAATTTAAAAACAATGTAATGGTTTTTTACTTTCAGAAGGTCGAAAATCGAAATTAATGTTATTTGTTTTTGTAAAATTTTTTACAATCAGAAAAATAATATCTTGAGAACACTAATGGGAAACAGTTTTTGGTAACTTTATATCTATCCAAAAACTAACTTTTAAGTGACTTTTTCGACATTTTAGTTAGTAAGAAATATAGAATAAGTAGATCAAAAATCGAAATTAATGTTATTTGTTTTTGTAAAATTGTTTACTAACAGGAAAATAACATCTTGAGAATTCTAGAAAGAGTAATTTTTCTGATAGTAGATAAAACTATCACCTAATTGCTGACAGGGTACATACGTACGTACATTCATACATATATATATATTAACACATACATACATATTTAATTTTTATTTAATTATTTTTTAAACAAACTTTTTTATATATTTCTAATACCATTTTTGTTTCTGAGTTTACATTGGTTTTTGAACTATTTGCGAAAAATTTCGTTGATGATTTTTGTAAAAAATATCGTCTGAAATTAAATTGGAGTTGCGAAAGACACCCAGTTTTCTTAATATTTGGTCCATAACTTTTTTGTTTACGAACCGATTTTGCTCATTTTCAATACCAAAAACAAACCTTATATAAGACAAATATTTAAGCTAAATTTCGTCCCCCTAGCATGTCTGACCCGACCCTATCCAGCTTTCAACGAAAATCGTTAGATCGTCTTAAATTTTTACGAGGACCTGAAATATATACGGTGTTAGATGATTATTTCGACATGTTACGCACTGAATGACAATCCCAATATACCCTCAATCATTTCTTTATGCTGGGTATAAAAATGCATCTGAAAAATGCATTTGCATCTATTTTATTATATAAGAGTGCAAATGTAGAAATTTAATGCATTTTAAACAATGAAAATCAGATAAGAAATATATAAAATATGGTATTTTAAAGCAACATACTTTTTCGATTTTTTTTTTTTTATTTTTTTTTTTTTGTTTTTTTGTAATTTCAAACCGCGAAAAAAACAACAGTTGGATAAATTTTATTAGCTTCGCACAGAACATATTTAGTGAAAACTGAAAGACATGAGGTAAATAATTTTACTCTTTTATTTGTTCTTTATTGAAAATCATGCTATATAATGAAGGTAAACAATTATATAAATACATATTGACAATTACAGCTAATATAAGACTATATAAAGTACAATTTCAAGATTATATAAAATCTTGTAGCTAAATTATATTAATGTATAAAACTAAGGAACTTATTTTCTCTCCGAAAATCTTATATCAAATCTATAAATAAAACCTTAATTCTGAACGCCTAATTATATAGTCAAATTAAAAATAACTATACGAACTGTACAAAATTAACTTCAGAATTTTTACAATGCACAGTGGAACAGTATCGATTTTTGTTTTTGTAAATAAATCTGTAACTACTAATCGGCTAGTTAGATTTACAAGAAATTTCTCATATGCGTAGCATAGGAGTTGGTTTTTTGGGAATTGTGGGATTTCTTTTATGAACATTTTAATTTTGTCTACACTATATCATTTCCAATGATGAAGTTATTAATCGCTGAAAATTTCGTTAAGATATCTTAACAAACCAGTATTTCATTTGAGATCTTTATATTTATAGTTTCTCAAAAAAACTATTTTTTACGCACAATTTTCTTTAATTCCAAAAATCAGTAAACCCATGGAATTCATCTTTTGTTATCTGACTGACATAATTCTTAATTACACACAAAATGATTGAAGTCAATATCTTTTATTGTACCATTAAAAACTAATTTAAAATTTTAATAAAAAGTTATTTTTTGGAAAAACTATAAATATTTGATCTCTAGTAAAATCCTGGTTTGTTAAGATATCTTCACGAAATTTTCAGCGATTAATGACTTTATTATTTGAAATGATAAAGTGTAGACAAATCTAAGATTTATTGTAAAAAGAATCCCACAATCACAAAAAACCGACGAAATTTCCAAAAATGAAAATAAATACCACATTTATTGCAAGTTTTGAAAACGTCATTGAAAAACTCTTTGGAACACATAAAACTGTATTTGATTTACTTGCATTTTTAAAGTAAAAGTAAGAATTTTGATTTAAAATGGGTCAAATTCGGTATGGTCTGTACATAGTCCTGTTGAGTTCTTGGGCTTACATTTTATTCTAAAGTTATTTCTGTGAAGATACCTTTCAGAAAAGTTCTTAAATTTTATTTTAAAGAAAAAAGAGTGTAACACCCTTCGGCAAACAAATCATAATTTTTGCAGTTTTTAATTTCAAAATCGTTTATTTTTGAACTCAGAAGTGATATCTACTTGTAGTTTTTTCTTTCTTCGATATATAATTTTGTTCTTTAACCATTTGGGTAAAAAATTTACAAAATCGGACAAAAACATTAAGAAAATGGACCAAGATTTTATAAAATTAAGATAGGTGAAATTTCAAATGAAATTTATAAGAGATAAGTAGCATATGCAAGCATATTTATCATATGCATTATCGAGAGCTTTAAGAACATGTAAAAATATTTGAAATCGCATAAGAAACAAAAATTTAGCAAGCTATTAAAAAGTTTGCTATTTTGAGCCTATTAGCTCCGCTCCTCAAGGGTATGTAGGCCCTCATTCAAAACTTAAAATTTTAAATCCAACCAGCCGATTAGAAGTTAAAGATTTATTTCCAAAAAAAATTTCGATACTGTCCCACTGTGCAATGTAATGCAAATTCTTATTAGAAATTATAGCAAAGTAAAGCTTACATAAAGATATTGACATTCCATTAATTTAATTTGCTATAGAAAATTCACATAATAAAAGAAGCTAAGGTTTCTGTCTGTTATTATATCATTTATTTATTCCTTTCAAATTTATTTTACTGATCTTCAACAAAAGAGGAGCAGTAAAGGGAGTGGCAACAGGGGCAGTATAAGCAGCATGTACAACAGGAGCAGCAGCAGGAGCTGCGGCTATAATTGGTGCAGTAGCATAAACGGCAGGGAAGACAGCAGATTGAGCGATGTGGTGGTCATTGTAGGTGGAAGTATAGGGAGCAATATAAGAAACATGACCTATAACAGCGAGAGCGGCGGCATAAGTCAAAGGAGCAGAGTAGGCCACAGGAGCTAAAAGACCGGGTTTAGCGATGGCAATAGTCAACAAAGCGAAGAAGCAAATAGCGATCTATAAATTCAGAAAATAAAATTGTTATAACTCGATAATTAAATGCTTTAAAAAAAATATATTAAAACTTATGTATTTGAACTTTTTTGGTTGAATTTGTTATACAATTTGTACTTGTTAATAATTGTGGAGAATTGCATTTTTTATATACTATGTTTGGTTTTGTATATCAGTGATATTTGATCCTAAATAATTTAATATACTAATTTATTATGCCGAAAGTAATATGTTTAAAATGTTAGCTTGTATATTTGAGTATAAATTAAATTTAAATACTTGAAGGCTTAAACAACTGCCACATATTTTTAAATTTACTTATTATATGATTTTAATGAAAATTTAATGGCAGAATAATGATTAGGACTATATTAATTATAATAAAAAAAAAATAAGTAAAATAACTGTAAAATAAAACTTCTGGTACTAATTTGTACTTCAATTAAGTATTAGTAATAAACTTATAAAATTTACATTGAATTTGTGTAAAATATTATTTAAACAAGTGCGTTTAAAAGTAATTTTTTAGCCATTCAATTATTTAAATATATCACCTGCACACAGAAGATAAAACCTATAAATAAGGTTATTGTGGGTCACGTAGCGCATAATAAGTTAACAAATTATTTTATTTATGATCAAATATAACTGCTACTGCTTCAAAGTATAAAAGACTTGAACAACTCCACAATCATTAACAATTACAAATTGTACAGCCAATCCATTCAAACTCAACCAAAAATGTTCAAATTCGTAAGTTTTAATAATTTTTTAAACATTTAATTATCGAGATATTAATATTTTATTATCTGATTTTAGATCGCTGTTTGCTTCTTCGCTTTATTGGCTGTTGCCACTGCTAAACCCGGTTTTGTAGCTCCTTTGGCTTATTCTGCTCCTTTAACTTATGCTGCTGCTCCCGCCGCCGCTGTTGTAGGTCATGCTTCCTATGTTGCTCCTTATGCCTCCACCTATAATGCTCACCACATTGCTCACTCAGCTGCCTTCCCTGCTGCTTATGCTGCTGCTCCTGTAGCTGCTTACGCTGCTGCCCCAGTTGCACATACTGCTCCAGCTGCTTATGCCACTCCACTCGCTGCTCCCCTTTTGTTGAAGAAGTAGATCAAGAAATTGAATTTGAAGAAATAATTAAAAAAATAATGCAAGACTGAAAAATTTTTTGTATTTTTATATTTTAATAAAAAATTGGAATAATAGAATTTTGATATAATTTAGACATCGAAAAAATTTAGAGTATATTTGTATAAATTGACATTTATGGTATTGATTTTTTTAACCCTTTAGTAAGCTTGGGTAAAAACACTAGATTCTGTAGTTTTGTTTGTTCTATATTGAAACATTAAACAAATTTGAGAAGGAAAATGCTGCAAAAAAAATTAATAACTAAACTATAATTTTGGAATTTGTTCCCAAAGCTTTTAAGTTTGGCAAAATTGAGGAAATTGTTTTCAAGACTCAACAAACTGATGTTTGGACATCAAAAATTCTTGAAACAAATATATTTTGTATTGTGATGACACATCCTTGGAGAACAACTATTTAGTACTAAATCGAATCCAAAAGAGAAAAATATTTTAAAATCCGATTGGATGAACCATGAGCTACTACACAATCGAATCAGTAATTGTTTGTCTTTTAAGTACCAAAGCAGAGTTTGAGGAACTTTTCTACTTAGGTGTTATTGAATTTTTGAGGAACCCAATTTATTCATCGTCAACACAGAGGTTATAGATTTTATTGTTTAGTCGTTAACCTACGATACGTAGGATCATAACTTAGCTCCGTTTTTGAGCTATACTTCAATAGCAGCAAATGGTTACATATATTTTCTGTATACATCATCAGCATTAATGGTGTTGCTTTTACTTGGGTTTTGTTTAAACCTAAACATTTAGTAGTATTTGTGTCTATCTACATTTTTATGGGGATTACACGAAATTACAAATCATTTAGTTATAACCCATAGAATTATAATTATTTTTTTCCCCCCAAAATTATTACACTTGAGAAATTTCTCTCTATTGTCTTCGAAATTGAGACCTGTAATTTGTTCACAAGATTTAGATGAACAGACAGCAATAATAGTTTTTTAACTTTTTCTACCTAATCATATTTTTGGAAATTTACAACCATTTTCTTTTAATAAAATAATAAAACACAAATTATTCAGTCTTTTATCGCTTTTTCATTTATTTCTTTTCAAATTCAATTCACTCATCTAAGAATGTGGCAAGAGGAGCGGTATAAGCAGCATAAGTAGCAAGGTAGGTAGCAGAGTGAGCAATGTGTTGAGCATTGTAGGTAGAGGCTTAAGGAGCTACGTAAGAAGCATAACCTACAACAGTAGCGGCAGCTGTATAAGTCAAAGGAGCAGAATAAGCCAAAGCAGCTACAACGCCAGGTGTAGCAGCGGTCGCAGCCAAAAAAAAGCGAAGAAGCAAACAGCGATCTAAAATCAAAAAATTAAATATTAACAACTCCAACTTTAAATAAAAAAATAGTCTTAAACTTAAAAATTTGAACATTTTAAATGAGTTTGGGTTTATTTTTGGTTTGGTTGTACAATTTCTAATCGTTAATAATTTCGTTGAAGTTAAGGTCTCTCATAGAATTTACTTTTTTTAAATTTTTTAATGTTATTGTGTTAACATGATTATTTAGTATATTGAACTTGTATAATAAAAAATTTTAACTAATAAAATTTTTATTAGTTAAAATTTGTGTACTATGGGATTAATTTTTTATTTATTTTAATGAATGTAAAATTTATTGGGTTTAAATTTAATTTTATTTAGAGCACAGGGGAAAAATATTAAACTAATTTAAAATGTTAACCCTTTACGAAAAACAAGGTAAATTTCTATTTTAAAATTAAAAAGAAATATATTTGGTAGAATACTAGAGTAGAGTTCTGCTGAATCTTAAATTATAATAAATAACCCAGCAAAAAAGAACTAACAAGGGCTGAAAAAGTAATCATTTCAGCATTGTGACAACATTGAATGGAAGTATTTAGCACTTAAAAAGAATTGTAAAGGTATTTTTTTAACTCATCGTTGTCATTGGTTGACGTTCTTTTTTATGATTTTTATTTATAGCTTTTGAAGTTCTCCTCTTAAAGCTACTTTCATATAATTTATTTATAAAAATATTGCTTTAGCTCTGTTAAAAGCTAATAAGAATAATTTAAAATTTATGGAGTTTTTTATTTTATTTTTATTTTAGAAATTATAATGTTTTTTTTCGTATTAGGAATTATTAATCACATCCAAAAATAAGTAATACATGCACGTAGTTCTATTCTTGAAGATGTGAAAATTCGACGATTATTCTGGAAAATTAAAGACATTCCAGTAAATAATTTTAAAACAAGTTTTTCTTTATTTTATTATTGCTATTATTATTATTATTATTATTATTATTATTATTATTTCTTAATAATATTTCTATATCTTTTTCTATATATTTTTTTAATTCATATACTTTTTAACAATTTACATGGGCTTTGTGAAGTAAATATTTGCAATATAAAACAATATTTTTTACTAATTACAAAATCAGCGTTTCAAATAGAAGAATCTTAAAGAAATGTATCTAAGATTTCAGCTGGAGATAAGCAAGAAGTCTTTTATTATCCATTTATAGAACTAAGTACATAATAATAATAATAATAATAATAATAATAATAATAATAATAATAATAATATAATTTATCCATAACAAAATTGCAGTTTAATTTCTTAATATAAAGAATTTCACTTTTTTTCAAAAAATATTTGTAAAAATTAAAAAAAGAAATCCGACAATAATATTTACCATTATTCATATTTACTATTTATAGATATAACATTCAGAAACCCCCTAAAACCATAATAATTGCATTAGTAAATTCGCCATGTTTTATTTAAACACCAAACAAAAAGAATTACCTTATTCAAAAAACCCTAAATAAAAATTTTAACTAAATTTAAAATAACTTCATGTCTGGCATAATTAATTAAATGTCGAAGATCAATTCCTGCTTTACTAAACCAAAGTATAAAAGGCATTAACACCATCACAATCAATAACAATTACGAATTGTACAACTAAACCAAAACAACCCAAACTTAATCAAAATGTTCAAATTAGTAAGTTTTAAACTTTTTGGTAAATTATTAATATTTTTAATTATTAACGTTTAATTTTCTAATTTTAGATCGCTGTTTGCTTCTTGGCTTTGTTGGCTATTGCTGCCGCGAAACCGGGTCTTGTGGCTCCTTTGGCTTATGCTACTGCTCCAGCTGTTGTTGGACATGCTTCCTATATAGCTCCTTATGCCTCCACCTACAATGCTCATCACATCGCTCACTCCGCTGCTTTCCCTGCCGCTTATGCTGCTGCTCCAGTTGTAGCCGCTGCTCCTGCTGCTTATGCTGCTGCTCCAGTTGTAAATGCTGCTTACACCGCTCCTCTTGCCACACCCTTCGCCGCTCCTCTTTTGTTAAAGAAGTAAATTAGCGAATTAAATCTTTAATAAAACTAATATGATAAACCGACAAATTTGTGTTTTTTTTTCTTTTTTTTGATAAGCGTTTCAATAGGGCCTCAATATGTGATCACCAGGGATATAAACATACGAACTCGTATTTTTTCCTGGGCTTCAAATGAACCAAACTGTTAGTTATTTATCAGTTTTAGATAATTTTAAGAATTTTGGCATCGATTTGTTACAGCATATCTTTGCACATTTTGGTTATAACAGCATAATTTTGTATATTTTGCGCTTAGCAGCATATTTTGTGACATATTTCCATAGAAAATCCTTATTTAAGAACATGTTTAGCTATTTAAATGGCATATTACTCGTATTTCATATTTTACATTTAAGAGCATATTTAAGAGCATAAAATATTACACTAAAGGGCATAAATTTGCATATTTTACACTTAAGAGAGATATTTTGCATATTTTGCAGTCAATAGAATTTTTTATATATTTTTCAATTAGTACAATTTAATTTTTAGTGTAACATACGTTTTTGAAACACAACTCCCTTAATAATTTTTATCTTATAAATAAATAAAAATTTTGTAATTTCCTGATACAATTTATTACCTTAAAGTATTTTTCAGCCCACAAAAAAAAAAAAATATATATATATATATATATATTCAGAAAATGTTTTCCAATTTTAAGAGGATTTTTATGCGCATAAAACACGTTTTTAGAGCATATGTCACATATATTTTTTTGTCAAAACTCGATATTTTTATAAAAAGTTTAAAACTACTTAAATCTCTAATATCTTCGTAAATATGCGGTTAAATGAAAAAAGGGCCTCAATCTGAGATCACTAATATTTTTTGCCAAAAAACAAAATTTAGTATGAAAAATTCAAAAAATCTTAAACACTAAATGCACTGCCTACCACTTGAATAAGGAATCACATTTTTTTAACTTTAATTAAGTACATCTCCTAAACTAAAGTTCAGAAAAAAATAATTTTTTGAGAAACCAAAGTTCAAAGTGTTGGCTATAGTTTCCTGAAGAAATAAAAAATATACATATGTTTCGATACTAAAATTATGCACTTATTTAAAGACATGTATTTCTGAGGTACTTTTTCCTGTGTCACTTGAATAAGGAATATTTTAAAACTAAGCAAACTGTAATTTAGTTTTAAATTTTAGGTTATAAAAATGAAAGTAATGAGTACTGCTACCATTTTTAGAAATAATCTCAAAAAAATCGATTTGGCATCGACTTGTATAATAATGACTAAGTAATTTAGCGAAATTGAAATCCATGTTTCCGTTATTGCATCCTTTAAGGATTCTATCGTCTTAAATTGTTTTCCTCCTTCATAAACTTTTCTTGCAAGCCAACCCCAGACATTTTCCATTGGATTCAGATCTGGTGAATATTGGGGCCAATGCAAAAGTTGAACACATTGTTGATTAATCCATTGTTTTACTGCTCTGGAGGTATGAATCGGAGCGTTGTCGTGTTGGTACGTCCAAGGTATGGGTCCAAAGAAATTATAAAATTTTGGAAATGCTTCCTCCAAAATGTTTTTGTAAGTTGTTGCAATCATTTTGTTGGATACAAAAACCAATTCTATGATACTATAATACGAAATGGCACCCCATACCATTATTCCGCCCTCTCAGCTGTGTCTGCGGCTCAAAAATAATTCCTCCTTATTTAGGTCAGGGAAGTAATAGTTATACCCGTCGGGACCACCAATATTAAACTTTTTTTCATCGAAAAATTCAACTTTAAACCATTTGTCGGACCATGTCATTGTATTTTTGGCAAAGTGTAGACGTTGTGATTTGTGTTTTCCATTAAGTGGTGTTTCTTTTTGCAGTTTTTGTCGAACCATGTATGGGCACGACTTTAAAATACGGTGCACTGTTCTTAGACTGGCACTGACCCCACTTTTTTGCACGTATTTTTGATACCGATATGGCAGAATTTGATGCAATTCTAAGAATTTTTCGTCTTTCTTTTGGAGTTGTTCCCATTTTCTTCCGCCCTTTCATATTTTTTCCAAATCTTTCCACGTTATTTAAATAATTGTACACCACTGTCTTTCCTTTATTAATGTTTTTGGCTATTTGGACCGGATTTTGACCCTGAGATTTCAAAATTAAAATTTTTTCTTTTTCAGTTTTATTAAGAGCCTTATAACGTCCCATTATTAATAAAAACTATTTAAAAACTATCAAGTTAAAAATTCTTTAGCCATTTATATTGAAAGAAATTCAATTCCTTTTTCAAGTGACACACGAAATAGTACCACAGAAATACATGTCTTTAAATAAATGCATAATTTTAGTATAACAAAATATGTATATTTTTTATGTCTTCAGGAAACTAAAGCCAACACTTTGAAATTTGGTTGCGCAAAAAATTATTTTTTTCTGAACTTTAGTTTAGGAGATATACTTAATTAAATTTAAAAAAATGTAATTCTTTATTCAAGTGGCAGGCAGTGTATCTTGGTAAATAAGCGTTGATGTGGAAAAAGAGCATCAATCTATGATATCAAATATTTTTAACCAAATATTATTATTTTTTAAGAAAAATCCAAATGGAAAGAGGGTATCAATTTATGATCACTTATATTTTTTCCCAAAAATCTGTATTTTGTATGAAAAATACAAAAAACTTAATAACTTAATAAATATGCATTTAAATGGCAAAAAGGTCTCAATCTGCGATCACTAATATTTTTAACAAAAATCAATAACTTTTATTAAAAAAAAATCAACAATTCTTTTGATCACTGATCACTTATATTTTTGAACAAAAATGTATATTTTGTACGAAAAGTGCAAAAAAACTCAAATCCATATGCTCCTCAATTTGTGATCATTTATATTTTTCAACAAAAATGAGTATTTGGTATGAAAAATTAAAAAAATTCTGCATCTCTAAGATATTAGAAATTACACTCAAAAAATTATGTAAGTAAATTCAACTGAAAAAATCATTTAAAACAAATATAATTTCATTAGAAAAACGTACCGCTTACATTTTATTTGAAAAAACTGAGTTTTGTAATTGTTTTTTAATGTTAATTTTTTAACTAACAAGTTCTTTAAATATAAATTTTTTTTCTTTTATTTTAACTTACGAAATATAAAATATAAATCATTAGAAATTAATGCATTTTCTGTTATTTTTAACTACCTACAAAAATTTTAAAACTTAAGATTTTTCTTTTATTTTGAACTCACTAAAAATAACCTAACTAAGAAGTAAGAATTACTGTTTGATCATTTATTGAAATTGAAAAATATTTAACCACCAATAAAATTAAAACATATATTTTTTGCAATTATTTTTATTTATATTTATTATATTTTATTATATTGCAAAATAGTTTGCAAAATTATAAATAACTTTAAAAATGAATTATGAGATATATGTAACTTACATCTGAATTACAAAATTTATATATTAATTTTTAACTAAAGAATTTTTGAGCAAAAGGTTTCATTTGTAAAATGAAAGTGTTATTGCGGTAAAAAGTCTGGTGTTCTTGGCCTTACAATGGGTTGCAGTATCTTGAAATTACGTCTGGAAATAGAATTTCAAATATAAAAATGATTATTGTCTGCAAACATTTAATAAAAGAATTAAGTCTTATATCTTACAATTTTTTCAGAGTAGAAGAAATTCCGGCAATTTTTTTTTTTAAGTATTAAGTATAATTATTATATAATATTAAGTATAATTTGAAGATATTACTTACAAAGTTTTATTTGTTGATTTTTTTTTTTTTTTTTTTTTTTTTTTTGAAAATAAAATTTGTATGTATTTTCTCTTAGAATATACCCTGAAGAAAACCTGGGGGCAAGTGTCTCCAAGTCACCAGTTTTGTCGATTATTTTGGTGACTTCTTAGCGACATTGTCAACAAAGTTTCTACATTTTTTTAATTTGCTTTGATGAGAAAAAAATGTACACACAACAAATAAGAACTCTAATTCGCCGCCAAAGCGCTTGCTATTAGTTGTTATTAAGCTAGTATTTTTTCAAAGTGTGTTATAATAAGTATGCAGTGAAGAAGCCGACAAAAAGCTAGAAGGAGCATTGCAGCGCCAAAAAAAAATATTTTAAGCATATTCGAAGCAAATCAAAAATAAGTGAAAGCACTGAATTTGAAGGCGATTCCTCTTTTTAAATACGTATTTGCAATGAAATTTAATTTACTTTTTTTAATACCAAAAGGCTGAAATTTACCTAATTTACTTTTAATATTTAATATTTAATATGAATTCCTTAATTTTTTTTAATAAAACATCAAATGTTAACAAAAGTTTTATTATCAACGTCTATTTCAGAAAAGTATCAAAAGTGTAGACTAGAATTACTAAAATGCACTAGTGAATCTCTGGTGACAATGTCTACATATGATCCCAAAGGAACTACCTACTCAATAGTACCAGTGTCAGTAGTAGATTTCCAATAATACACACATGTTAATTGTCTATAGTAAAAAAGCATTGTCCGGGGTATAATAAGTCAATAGTACTGGTGACTATGTCAACAGTGGGTCAGTACAGATTCACTACTGACATTTACTCCATAAAAGAACCAAAAGTGTAGATTATAATTACTAAAATACTCTAGTGAATCTCTGATGACAATGTCTACATATGATCCCAAAGGAACTACCTACTCAATAATGCCAGTGTCTGTAGTAGATTTCCTATTACACACACATGTTAAATGTCTATAGCCAAAAATCATTGTCGGGGTACAATAAGTCACTAGTACTGGTGATTGTGTCAACAGTGGTTCAGTACAGATTCACTACTGACATTTACACCATAAAAGTACCAAAAGTGTAGATTAGAGTTACTAAAATGAACTAGTGAATCTCTAATGATAATGTCTACATATGATCCTAAAAAAAAACTATCTACTCAATAGTACCAGTGTCAGTAGTAGATTTCCAATGACACACACATGTTAAATGTCTATAGTAAAAAAGCATTGTCCGGGGTATAATAAGTCACTAGTACTGGTGACTGTGTCAACAGTGGGTCAGTACTGATTCTCTAGTGACATTTCCTACAGGGTAATTATAAATACAAAGGAAAAAAGAACACAGAGAAAGAAAATTCATATAATTGAAATTGTTTTCCACAAATATTATGAATCGAACATGACTTTTTTTTGCAAACTTTTTTCATAAAAAATAAAATTTTGTTTATAGATTTTATTAATTTTGCGAATTTTGCAAAAATACTGCTAAAATTTTAATTTAGTTTTATTAGATTTGATTCAAATTCTAAACAAAAATACTTATGCATGAAAATATTAGCAATAAATCTCTTTAAATGGCACTTTCCAATAAAAAGCTGTTAAAAAGGAAGGATTAGAAATTTGCTTAAATTTTCTGCCATTCTATAGCACCTGCATCATTATAATAAAAAACGCATCTGCTGTGTTCTTCTGCCCGCAACAAATGCCTAAAAGTCATTAAAATTCAAAAATTCTGTAAAGAAAATTTCTAACATTATATATAACATAAATGAAAATAAAATAATATAAATGAAAATTTTAACAATTTGTTTAAGTCCCCAGCAAAAAATTTGCTTTCCTGGTAAGCTAGCAGGTATAATTGGAAACAAAAATAAACTACTTATTTTTTGCCTGAATAACTAGTTATTTTTGTTTGAGTTGTCCACAAATTCATGTAGTTATTTTTTGACTCTAGGGGTACTCAAAAATATGTACCTAAACGAAAGCAAAAATAAAAAAAAAAAAAAAAATTTTACCGTCAGTGAGACTCGAACTTGGACATATACTAACCATTCGTTTTTACTGACTAACGTCTTACTCAGTACACCATCTCGCACATAGCATCCTAATCGACAAAAACTCTATTTAGTTTAAAATATTTTTAGACATTTTGTTATAAAAAACTAACAGCTTCAGAATGGGGTTGAACCAACAACCTTCTGGATGTTAATCCGGCGCTCTAGCCAACTCATCCACGTGATTGCAGTATTACTGCGATAATATACTATTGAGTACTTATTAATGTAATACAGAGTATGAAAATAATAATGACGCCTCATTACCAAAAAACAACTTTAATAAATAGTTGTCATTACCGAAAACCAAAAAGTTTTTGCTGGGTCTTCTTGACTTTTGATTCATTTCAAAAAATGTAAGTAAACTACTACAATATTTTCCTTTAAATAATATTTTTCAGTTTTATTAGGCAAGAAAAAAATTACTAATAATATTAACTGTAATCAAATAAACGATTTTATGGTAGTTTGTTTTTCGAATTACTTTGTATTAAAAGATAAAAAATAATTTTCTTTATAAAATAGCTAGATTTTCATACATTTTTAACTCAATGGAAAACTTTTTTAATAAACTACAATCAGTGTCAGTCGGGTATCACTTATATTTTTGAACAAAAATTTTTATTTTGTATGAGTAAAATACAAAAAAAAAAAAAATCTTAAATCCATAATATAACGGTTAATAAGAATTTAAATGAACAAAATCTGTGATCACTTATGTTTTCCACAAACAAATCTATATTTTTAATGAAAAATCCAAAAAACCTTCAAATTTTAATATGTGATTACTTATATTGCATACCAAAAATCATTACCTTGCACGAAAAGTCAAAATAATCTTGTGTCCTTAAAATTTTAGTAAAAATGCATTTTGAATGGAAAAGAGTCTCAATCTGTAATCACCTATATTTGTTGCCAAAAATCTAAATATTGTTTAAAAAAAATTTAAAAATTGATAAACGATTTCAATTTGTGATCACTAATGATAATGTGAATCCATTCTATATTTTTCCATGGAAGACGAATGGCAGAAGTGCTACAAATTTACATAAGCAATAAATAAAAAATTAGTTTTTTTTCATTTCCACAATTTAATTAGTTCCATTATAGAAAGTGAAACCTTCAGAACATTCACCTTTACAATTTTTGTAAGTGAATATGAATATTAATTTGTAACGGTTTGTATAGTAGGCACACGTGTTTCATCTACTTAGTTATTCCTCATATAAAGTTTAAATTAGTACAACCTTTAAAATTCCATCGTGTCAAGCATATTTAATGAACCTAAATTTTTGGCTTATACATAAAACAAACTTAATAAAATTAGTATAAAAATCTTTAACATGCTCACAATCATTAACAGTTACAAATTGTACAACTTAATCAAAACAACTCAAAATCAATTAAAATGTTCAAATTCGTAAGTTTGAAAATATTTTTATAAATTCGACCATTAGAATTATTAAAATTTTGTTTTTGATTTTAGATCGCTGTTTGCTTCTTCGCTTTGTTGGCTGTTGCCGCTGCTAAACCCGGTGTTGTTGCTCCTTTGGCTTATTCTGCTCCTTTGACTTATGCTGCTGCTCCTGCCGCCGCTGTTGTAGGTCATGCTTCATATGTAGCTCCTTATGCCTCCACCTACAATGCTCACCACATTGCTCATTCAGCTGCTTTTCCTGCCGCTTATGCTGCTGCTCCAGTTGTAGCCGCTGCTCCTGCTGCTTATGCTGCTGCCCCATTTGTCAGTGCTGCTTATACCGCTCCTCTTGCCACCCCCTTAGCCGCTCCTCTTTTGTTGAAGAAGTAGATCAGTGAATTGAATTTGAAAAGAAATAAATAAAGATGCGATGATAGACTAAAAAAATGTGTGTGGGTTTTTTTTCTTTCATAACAAAAAAACATTGTTGCAAATTAAAAGAAAAGTGTATTTAGGTGGAAAAAAACTAAAATCTAATATACTAAAATTTCTTCTTGCTTAGATCAGAAGTATTTACATTCTAATTGTTCTGCACCCATGTTAAAATATACTCAAAAACGCTTTCTTAATCGATTTAACAATGTATGTCCATCCGTCTAGCTATTCGTTAATCTTAACCTTTTGAGCAAAGTACAAATCTCAATTTCGAAGATAACTGAATGAAATTGCGCAAACAAAATAATTTTGAAAATAAAGACAAATCTAATTGTATAAGAGAACAATTATTTTTTTTAGTCCCCATAGAACTGGAGACAAATTTATCTCAAACTACTAAATGTTTAGGTTTATATGATACCCAAGTTTAAAACAAAACCATGAATGCTGATGAACTGTGTTTTATATAAATATGTAAATTATTTATAGTTATGGAGATCTAACCTTTTTATAGGTCAGTTCTTTTTTTTTTAATATTAGCTTTTTGTATATCGAATAAACCGGTCTTTTGCGCCGAATACTAGATTTTTATATATTTGTAAGAATTTCTTTAAGTATATATTTGTATCATAATATTTTTTAAATTAAAAATATGTTTGTCATAATTTGGAATAAGCAAGCCAAAAGTATACTCTAAAAACTGTTTTATGCGCTTAAAAAAAAATATCTTAAAATCGGAAAATATTCCCCTAAAAAAATTTGGTGTTAGAAAATTATGTAAAAAATTCTATAAGATGCAAATTTTTTCTCTTAAGCGTAAAATATCCAAAATTATGCTCTTAAGTAAAAAATATTTCATTTAAATTGCTAAAATATGCTCTAAATGGAGATTTTCTATACAAAAATTGAAAAATATGTTGAAACATTTTGAAAATTTATTTATTTTTCAGTAATAATGTTTGGCAATTTGGCACAATTTTATGTTTAAAGAAAGTAACAAACTTTTTTTCATTTAAATGACAAAAAAAAGAAACACTTCTTGTCAACTTAAAGTTAAAAATTGTGATAAAATTAATAAATTCATTAAAATCTCATTTTCATTTCTAAGCTCTAGAAATGGCGTGAATGATTTTAATGTAAGTCAATTTAATGCACAGAATTTGGTACCAAGGGAACCTTCAACTAAGTTTGATGAAGTGAAAGATATTTTTGACCATAGACTTTATGATGTCATTGAAGTCACGAAAACGTGGTTGAATAAATACATATTGTATATGATCATATGGATGAAGGCAATGTTGAGTCTCTGTTTGTTGAAATTTCGTTTAATAATTTAGACATGATATTGATAGGCATCATCTATTTACCGAATGACAATTTTAGGGATTGTGAAGACCTTTTGATTGATCAATCTAGTAGTTATGGAAATACGATTTAAATGGACGACTTTAATAAAGATTTTTTTAACTATTCTGATTTAATAAGAAATTTTTGTTCTCGTTAAAACTTATCTGTTGTGCACAATTGTTTATCAACTCATTTAGACCAGGTTCAAGGAAGTTCATCCTTACTGGGTTACTTTTTTGTGTTGGATATAGATTGTGTGTCACGAAAGAGTCAATACCAGATTCTCTCAATGGTTTCGCTATCATATAGTATTCGGATTGAACAAAATTTAAATAAGTTCTAGTATAGAGACTACAAAGGTTTCAATATAAATACTTATCTAAATCAGTTAAATGCGATAGATTCATCTCAATTTTTTAATACAACATGTGTTGATGAACAAGTCCGTATATTTTACGAGTGTACTACAGAAGTTTTCATCGATAATGTAGCAATGAAGAAATTTACTCCTTCTAGATTTTCCTGGTGGATGAATGCACCGGTGATCAGAGTGGCGAGAGCCCGTAAAAATTGCAAATATCATACCAAAGTTAAATCAGTGATAAATCAGTAATAAAACGTATGAGAGAAACAACTGTATTCAATATTTTCAAAATTGCACACATACGCAACTGTGGCGAAAGCCAAAATCTGATGAAATTGTTGGAGACTATGAGATTGAACAAAAGTTGGTTGTAGAAGAACTTAATAAGAATTTTATACTTCCTCCAACAATTACGAACAATAATATTTCTGCAATTTCATTTTACTTGTGCAATGAGTTAGGTTTTACTTTTCGAAATGTTAGCGTTAGTGTTAGAGTAACATTCTTAAGCCAATGATGAAGTTATTAAAACTAATTCCACTGACCCTGAAGTTTTTAAAACTAATATTTCTTTATTTTCTATAGGATTATAACTGCATCTAAATTTCCTGATAAGTGGAAAGTTGGAAAAGTTATTCCTGTAACAAAAATTAAATCACCTAAAATAGTTACAGATTATCGTCCTATAAGTATTTTAAACACTTATCCAAAAATCCTTGATATTCTATTAAGCGAGCAGCTTTTGGAACATATAAATTCGGGTAATTATTTAAATAGTTACCAATCTGGATTTAGAAAACGCTACAGTACTACAGGCTTGATATTGGATTGTGTTAAAAATATAAGGACTAATATGGACAACAAATTGAATTCTGTTCTCATATTTATTGATAAAAGCGGAACCTTTGACTCTTTAAGTCATGAAATACTAGTTAGAAAATTATTATCTCAATTCAACATAGGGTCATCTGCCTGCAAACTAATCTGGTCATTTCTGAATGAAAGCTGCCAATATGTACAATTTGGAGGTGTTAGGTCTTCAACTCAGAAAACCATAAGAGGAGTGCCCCAGAACTCCATTTTATGACGATTATAACAGCAAATACAATTTTATTAATACATAATGCTAATACATATGCTAATAATATTCAGTTGCATGCGGATGATAAAGGACCAGGTCTCAACTTTTTTGAGTATAATGTTAATAAAGATTTAAGACTTATTTTGGAGTGGTCTAATATAAATTGTCTCAATTTGAATCCTTCTAAGGCGAAATATATATGTGGTTCTCGCAAATTTGTAGAATACTCAGAAGGAATAGAATTTAATTCATATTACAAGATTTTAGGATTTTATATATATAACAAATTAAACTTTGACTTTCAAGTAGATTATGTTTCTTTAAGAATAAATTTCATTACAAGACGATTGTATAATGTAGGATTTTACTTACTAGTAAGGTGTAGAGGAGTGTTGCCATGGCATTATGTCTTTTAATATTATTATATGGCTTAGAAGTATATTCTATATAATATGATAAACTCAGATATCTAATAGATAAGTTTAACTTTGGAACCTCAAACAGAACTATGCCAAGATATTATTCCCAAATTATGAATAGATTATTTGTTGTTCGAGTGTCCAGATTATGGAATAGAATTTTGTCGTACAAAGATAGAAAATTTGTCGAATTCAATATTTTTTTTTTTTTTTTTTTTTTGTAAAAAATTTATTTTTTTTTTTTTTTTAATTAAATTAGTTGTAATTTTTTTTATAAAAAAATTCGCCTTTTACTGAAAAATGTGATTTTTATAAGAAAATTAGGATTTTTATAAAAAATTTTCATTTTTAGTAATTTTTTTTTAAATTTTGATTTTTAGTAAAAATTAATGCTTTTAGTAAAAATTTTGATTTTTAAAAAAAATTTGAATTTTTACACAAAATTGGAGAAGAGAAAAGTAATTTTTTTACTAAAAATCATTTCTCAACAATTTAAGTTTTATTTTGTGAACATTTTTTCGCTCAGCACAAAATAATCATTGTTTTTGAGCAAAAAAATAAAAATCAAAAGTAATCATTCAAAGTTAAATGAAAAAATAAAAATTAAAAATCATCATTAAAATTGATTTTTTTTTTTTTAATAAAAATCAGATTTCGGATTTCGATAGAACTTGTTCTGAGGATTATATTTCTGTATTTAACACTTTTATCCGGTCGTTCCTTGTATCTGATTTTTTTGCTTAGAATTTCAAGAATAATGATTATTTACTCTCCTTGGTTTATAGTCTAGAAAATTTACTATAGACTATTTGATCTTACTTTTCAATAGAAAAACATTTATATATTACTATCTAACCCGGCAAACATTGTTTTGCCATAACTTATTTCTAGTGAATATTCTGGTTTTTAATTAAAAACTAACGAATGTATTGTAAGTGTGTTGGACTGGGTAGGCATGCTTTTACTCTTTTTGCTTTATTTTACGCCCTAAATGTTAAAATTTATACCCTTTAGCTCCTTCAAGACTTGAAACTATCATCGGATAATTAATTAAGAAGATATGTGAGCTTTTACCCGTTTTGCCCCATTTTACGCCCTAAATGTAAAATAGGAATTTCCATAAAATTTATAACTTTAAGCTTCTTTCACATGCTACAGTGTCTCCATGCCAAATTTTAAGAAAACCGGTTGATTAGTTAAAAAGATATAGAGAGAGGGAGCTTTTATCCCTCTTGCCCTATTTCCTGTCATAATAATCAAAATTATAGGCTATAGTTCCTTCCAGATGTTACACTATTTGCCTGCCAAATTTCAAGAAAATCGGTTGATTAATTAAGAAGATATAGAGAGGGGGAGCTTTTGCCCTATTTTACGCCCTAAATAATAAAAATTATAGGCTATAATTTCTTTTTTAAGAATATATAGGGATGGGGAGTTTTTGTGGCCTATTTTATGCCTTCTAGCGATATAAAATATACTTTACGACCTATTCTCATACCTAACAAATACACATACAAAATTTCATAAAAATCGGTCAAACCGTTCCGGAGGAGTTCAATTATAAACACCGTGACACGACAATTTTATATATATAGATTGCATGTGAAATAGAAAATGTTATTAAATTTGGGTAAAATTAGAAAAATTGGAAAAATGATTGAGGCTGTTCTAAAAAATCGTTTATAACTCCCACATATGTGTTGAAAGAGAAATGTATTTATTGGACTACGGGCTTCAAAAATCCACTTCAACATATAGACTTTCAGACAGATATCCGGATGGACAGACAGACATAAATGCTCTAAAATTATTTAAATACAGACGCTTTTTAAAATGTATTTTGAAAACGTCTTCCAATTCCATTTTTAATATTTTACTGATTAAATATTTATTTATTAAAAACATTAGACAAGTACTATTATAATCAAAAAAGTAAAAAAAGTGCAAAAAATAACTTCAGTTTCTACTCAAAAAACAAAAATCGCAAAGTAGCTGTTATTTCTGCTCAAAAGAAATAAAAATAAAAAAATAACTTTTGTTTCTGCTCAAAAAAAATAAATAAATAAATAAAAATTAAAAAAAAAAGCATATCAAATAGACTCTTCTCCTTACTTCTCACTCTGCTGCGTTCCCTGCCGCTTATGCTGCAACTTCCATAGTCGCTTATACCGCTTCTCCAGTTGTACATGCTGCTTCTCTTGCCACTACCTTCTTCGCTCCTCTTTTGTTGAAGTATTAGATCAGAGAATTTTAAATTTTTTTTTAAAAATAAATGAACAAACGTTAAAAGACTGAAAAACAAAGATATGTTTTATTTTCAAAAAGATTTTTATTGGGAATTTTTTGTTAATTTCATTCAAAAATCGTATATCAATTTTATTTTCAGCTTAAATCACAATTGTTTTTCAACATCCCTCCATATTTTAATAATAATTATTCTTCTCCTAACGCAGTTGGCACTTGCAACATTTATTAAAACTCTTTAAAATGCACACATATTAATACCATTTAATCTTCTTAAAAAGAACAATTGTGGCATGAGATGGCTAAAGGCTGATGAAAATTTGCCCGTTTGATTCTTTTATCATTATTAAGGTGTTCATGTGTGTAAAAGGGTTGATGAAAATGCATTTGTTCCCTGTCCATTAATGACTCAATTCCTGTTTTTCTTTGTTAAATTTTTTTATGATTAATAACCATAAATTCGTATATTCGTATAAATGTAATTTTTTAATTGCAACCTCTTGAGACCATTAAGATACTTGAACTTGTCGTTTTCGAATTTTTTATATTAATAATTGTTAATTTTGCTCAAACACACGGGCACATATAAGCGCTCAGTGATCCACTTGAGGATACGAGAGTACATGTGTACGAGTAAATTTGAACCAAACATGTTGTTGAATTTTTATTGAAGACAAATGAGTTATGGTGTTTGAGGTTTTTATTTATTTTTTTTACTTTTAATGTAGATGGATTTTGTTCATTCATTTGGTTGCATAAAAGTGACAAACTCTTTTTGAAGTAATGAATTACTTTTGACTTGAAAAAAGGAAAGGTATCGAAAATACATATGTGGTAATAAGTAGAATACTCAAAATATGCAGAGATATTACAGCATTGAACAACATTTACAAATGATAATACTTTATTATTAAAATTTGTCTTCTTTTGTGAAAAACAAATCGTGTCAGGCTCATTTATAAATGAGCGGGTACTCCAAACATAAAAAACCTTATAGAAAAAAAGTGAAAGCTGGTTCTTGTTTAGCTCGTCAAATGCCATCTAGTCTACCCATTTTTGTTTAAAGAAGAAACAGATATTTTTTTCCCACCACTGTATCCCCACTTAATTGTAGGTATACATGGGTATTTTCACTTAACTGTGAGTGAAATCAAAATTTCTGCATCAATTTTAATGATATACGGTTTATTTTAAAGATAAAAGATAAAAGATAAAAATAAAAAACAGTATAATTCAAGGGTTGCGCATGCTTCCATTCTCCCTTCTACTATATTTCCTATTTTTGTCATGTCAAGCATCCTATCATATCTGCATTTTTTAATTTTTTTGAAATTCATATAATTTTCTTATTCGTAAAGTCTGTTGGACATTGAGACAAAATATGAATGACACGAATAACGAATAGGGTCGTATTTTTTATGTTAAGTCGAAACTGATCATGTCGTATAACTGTTTTCTTTACTATTTATACCACCTAAGTATGTCAGACCAAAAATGAAAAATAAGTCTTATATATGAAGCGAGTTTTAAAATCTAATTTGGAAATCATTGGCAATGTATGGCAGATGTTAAAGAAGATCATCGCTGATACTAAGGTATGCAACCTTATTGATTCATTGGAGCATTATCGTAATGTATGAATGCTCTATTTGGAACTCATCGATCATATACGGGAGAGGGTGATGGAATAGTGTGAAATAACTCTCAAAATTAAATTTGCAATCCACCATCTGTGTTCAGGAAGAGCAAAGGTAATCATATATGCATTCAAGGGGCCAAATTTATGCTACTCCCTCTACCAAGCGACGCAAACTTTAAAATTTTTTTTAAATCGCAGGCACATTTCACGATATCACAAATTTCCGTTTCTTTCAAAGTCAACATAGGGTTCATAGCTCAAATTCAACCTGATCCATGCATTAGAGTCTTTGAAATTTGAGGCTCTTAAAATTTTTTCTTGTAGAATTTTCTTAAGCCGCAAGTCTATGCCAATAAGCCCTCTTTAAAGTAAAACAGTTCCATCACTCAAATTCATTCCAATTCTTGGCTGAGAATTATCGAAAATTGGTAGTCTTGAACAAGTTATTATCTCAACATATTTAATTAGATTTTATTATCTAAACTTTTAAGAAACCTTTATAGTAAAGCTGATTGAACTATAGAAAATTTATCTTGTCGGATTGTTTTTAAATGTCTTCTGTTGTAAATAGGTTATAGTTATGTTAGAAGAAATGACTTATCATGATTAATTCTCGTAAGGAACTTTTAACTCAATAAAATTCCTTTGATAATCCCAAAAACCTAATTGTCTTACAATAGAATAAGAAAACTTTGTGGTAAAAAAATATAATTTAAACTTGTTAGAGAATCTTGCTATCTTTAGTAATTAATTGATCTTGACTGGCCTTGGCTACTAAGTGGGATATTTAGCATATCAATCTTGGTTGGAGAATACTGAGAATACGGAGGTACTGGTCTTAATCTTCCTTGTTCTGATAAACACACTGGCCTAATTGAGTGTATCGATCATTCCTAGTTGGTGATTGTTTGGGTCTGATATAAATATTGCCGACCCATGTTGTACTTTTCTGCTTCCATAGGGAGGCTGAATAGGTCAGTTGGAAAGATGACTTTTTGTGATTCGTTAAGTGTTGTAGTTTCATGCTTCTTAGAGAAATATCCAATGAACACGTATGACTGCGAAGCCTGTTAGAACAACTCCTAACTTTACAACATGCAATAAAAATATTTCTTTAAACAATTAAACCATAATTAATTGTTTTTAAAGTTTTCTTTTTTTCAACAAATTTAATTGCTTGTTATTTATTAAATAGAAATTCATGTTTTTCAATTAAAGTCTATTTTATTTCAATTTTTTTTTTTTTTGTAATTAGTTCGTTTATGTTCAAGTGTTAATGCACTATTGCATTCATTATTTGTTTTCTAGTCATTCATGCATTTCAAAATGTAGTACTCAAGAAAAGTCATTTATAGATTTTAATCAATCAGACATTCGTACTCATAAAAGTATCTTATAGATGTATAACAAATTAATTCATAAATACATAATACGAGTATTTGGGTTTAAATGAAAACATAAGTGCATATGGGTCATTATCAAAAATTTTTAACCTGGTTGTTAGTGACTTTAATCCTTAATAAGTTGTGTGATAATACTGCTTTAAACAAACGAGTTATAGATCTAAACTCACAAGACTTGAAACTAATAGAGTACAAGATTTTAGCTCCGTAGGATTCATTTTATAAACATGATTGTTGTTGTTCAAAGTTCAGAAACTTAGAAAAAATGCTTAAAATTACTTAAGTTTTTCTAATTATTTTACACTTTTTATTTGCACGTTTATACTTTTTGATCTCATTCAATCTTATATAAACTTATCGGACTTTGTGGATAAATTCTACACCTTCTTTGTTATTTTGTAAACTTTCAACAGTTAAATGCAGGGTAGAAAAATTTTGATGGCGAAATTTTTTTAATTTTTAAGATTTTTGAAATAGGAATGGATACTTGTTTTAATTATGCGTATTTTTGTCTTGTTTATGTTCCCTAAATAGTCAACACAATAGATTTTCTCAAGAGCGAGAATTAAAAAATAAATCTTTCGCGAGGCACATTTACAGTTTCTAATGGAATAGCATGGATTACTGCGTGAACTCAGTTTTTTTTTTTTTTTTTTTTTTTTTGTTATTTTACACAATAAAATCGAAGGAGTATTGAAATAAATTTAATAAAAAATGTTTATGGACTTTTTGTTATTATATTTTTACATAGCAAATTGCAATTTGTACAAATCTGGATATATAAATATAAGAATGGCGATAAATATATTGATTGGGACCATAAATTTAAGTCCAATGCCGTTGATAGTTTAAAACGGGACACTTCTGGCAAAACACATTTTGCTAAGATAAATCTCATGGACAAAACGAAATCGACCATAATTGGCATAAATAGTTGGAGTTTGTAATGCGGAAATGTAGAGGCGCATCAAAAATTTTCGCAAGATAACAATTTTATGGATCAAAATAAATTTAATTGGGTTAAAAAAGGATCGCAATATTAAATAACATTTATTTGTAAAAAACTTTAATAAAATATATTTTCGTATAATATATAGAGAAATAACATGTTAGATTCGCAAAATTTTTAAAAATCGGGATTTTTATTATAAAGAAAACTTTTTAGATTTTACTACGAAACCCTAAAATATGCTACACTAATACTATCACAAACACTGAAAATATTTTATGTTTTATTTGAATAATTCAATAAGTTTTGATATTGCAAGTAATTTTTGCCAGAATTATACATAAACTTCTAGTTTGTAAAAATTTGTATACGTTCAAATTGACCACCATAACTTTCGCAGCCCCTGTACAAAAATGATTATCTCGAACTCATTCTACATGCATTCGAGTCGTTTTATTGTTATACAAACGGATTTTATGTGCCATCTAAAAAAATAAAATTTTAAGGACTAAAATTTTTGATAATGGCCCATATACGTAAATATCGACATATATGCATGTTAATGCATCTAGTTGCATATTTATATTTATTAGTCTATGCTTTTGCATACATAAATATCGATTAAGTTCAATTAAAAAAGGATTCTAATTGAAATATGTAAGCACGCACATAGACATGCAATACAATTGATTGAAATTCAAATTCATATATTTAGACAGACTGACAGACGTTTAAATTCCATTCACAATTAAAATTCTTTTTGTTTAATCTATACAGAAAAACCAATGCACAATGTTTTAAACACATATTTTAGAGCTATACTATTTAAAGGCCATTTAAGTGACCTTTTATAGTGTTTAAATTAAACATTAAAAATGTTTGTTTATAGACACTTATACTGCAATGTATGTATGTATACTTCGATTTTACATACAGTCTATAAGAAAAATTAACGTACACATCATTATAACAATCAATTGTTGAGTATTTAGTATGTAATTCCCAGTATTTTTAATAACAATAATTCTCCATATTAAAGTCCGATTACCAGGGCAACCAAAAATATGCCCAAAAAATGTTTAAAGCACATATAAAATGCTCTTAAAATTGGAAAATATGCCATTAAAATTAAAAAATATACTCTTAAAATATAATTTTTTTCTGGCAGAATTTTTAACTATATTGTTTTTTTATTATATTTTATTTCTTTTTGTACCTAAAAACATTCAAAGCTAATACATTGTTTTAGGAAATTATAAAATTTATATTATTTTACATATAAGATCAAAATTATTAGGGAATAGTATTTGAAAAACATATGTGGCAGTAAAAAAAATATTTGAAAATTTTTAAGTAAAAAGTATGCAAAGATATGACATTTAAATTGCTAAAATATGCTTCCAAATAATGATTTTCTATAAAAATATTACAAAATATCCTGCTAAGCCCAAACTATTTCCAAATATTATGTTAAGACCAAAATATACCAAGAAATGCTGTAACAAATCGATGCCAAAACTCTACAAATTGTCTGAAACGTATAAATAACTAACAGTATGGTTCATTTCAAGTTCAGGAAGAAATATGATTTTGCATATTTTTGATTGCCCACCTAATTAAGTTTCTTATTTATATATGCGTCCTTTTTAGGGTATTCACTAGAATAATGTTTGTTCGATTAATCCAGAAAATATAATCAAATAAACGTTGTAATTGTAGTAAAAAAATTAATTTTTTTTAAATCTTGATATAGTCGGTCAAGACCGACAATATGATATACCACACCATTGTGTATGTCCATCAAAATTCGTGAAGGGGTTTTATATTAGACATGTGGACAATTGTAAACCAATACTTTTACTAAGTGCAAAATAAAATATACGAATACAGAATATTACGTTAATACTAACATTTATATGAATTAATGCACTTTGGGGTGATTCTAGAAAGTGGGCTTATATGCCAGCGATCCTCATAAAATTTTTCACTGTGATTTCAACTTATATAAAACTTATTTGTGTCAAATATAAACATGTGTATGAGATTTATGCACGTTAAAGTGATTTTCGGAAGATGGTTTTATATGGAAGCTATGATCAATTATGCATCGATCTTCATAAAATTTTATACAAATATTAATACTTATACAAACCTTCCTTATACTTCATTAAAATATTCATATTTTTAAGTCATTTTTGAATGTTTAAACTCTATTACGGAAGGACATTTGTATGGGGGCTAGGTGAAATAATGGAACAATCATAACCAATTTCAATAGGCTTTGTCCTTGTATCATGACAGTCCTACGTGCCAAATTTCCTTGCATTATCTTCAAAATTGCGACCTGTACTCTGTGCACAATGTTTATATGGACAGCCAGCCAGCCAGACGGACGGACATCGTTAGATTGACTCAAAAAGTGATTCTGAGTCGATTGATATACTTTAAGGTGGGTGTTGGATGATTTTTTCTGTTCGTTACAAACATCAGCACAAACGCATAATACCCCAACCAAAATATATAAAAAATATTCAGTAAAAAGAACCAAATATGAGTTTGAATACACATGATTGAAGTTAAAGGTCGTTTTTCAATCATATATATACACTGCCTGCTACTTGAATAAGGAATCACATTTTTTTAACTTTAATTAAGTACATCTCCTAAACTAAAGTTCAGAAAAATATAATTTTTTGCGCAACCAAATTTCAAAGTGTTGGCTTTAGTTTCCTGAAGACATAAAAAATATACATATTTTGTTATACTAAAATTATGCATTTATTTAAAGACATGTATTCCTGTGGTACTATTTCGTGTGTCACTTGAATAAGGAATTCTTTTAATATTAATCAGGAAGGCTATGATTTGAATTTCTTTCAATATAAACGGCTAGAGAATTTTTAATTTGATAGTTTTTAAATAGTTTTTATTCAAAATGGGACTTGGTAAGGCTCTTAATAACTCTGAAAAAGAAAAAATTCTGATTTTGAAATCTCAGGTCCAAATAGCCAAAAACATTAATAAAGAAAAGAAAGATGTGTACAATTATTTAAGTAACGTGGAAAGATATGACAAAAACATGAAAGGGCGGAAGAAAATGGCAATAACTCCAAAAGAAAGACGAAAAATTCTTAGAATTGTATCAAATTCTGCCATATCGGTATCAAAAATACGTGAAAAAGTGGAGTCAGTGCCAGTCTAAGAACAGTGCACCAACGAAAACTGCAAAAAAAACAACACTTAATGAAAAACGCACGTCTAAAGTTTGCCAAAAATACAATAACATGGCCTGACAAATGGTTTAAAGTTGAATTTTCCGATGATAAAAGTTTAATATTGATGGTCCCGATGAGTATAACTATTACTTCCATGACCTAAATAAGGAGGAATTATTTTTCAGCCGCAGATGCAGCCGAGAGGGCGGAATAATGGTATGGGGTGCCATTTCGTATTATGGTACCATAGAATTGGTTTTTGTATCCAACAAAATGACTGCAACGACTTAAAAAAACATTCTGGAGGAAGCATTAACAAAATTTAATGATTTCTTTGGACGTACCGACACGACAACGCTCCGAGTCATACCGCCAGAGCAGTAAAACAATGAATTAATCAACAAGGTGTTCAACTGGCCCCCATATTCACCAGACCTGAATCCAATGGAAAATATCTGGGGTTGGCTGGCAAGAAAAGTTTATAAAGGAGGTTTTCCAAAATAAAATCGGAAAATTTGTTCTGAATTTTTATGCTGAAAAAATTAACATAATCGGTCCATTAGTAACAGAGATATCATCCCAGTTCTAAAGAAGCTACGGGCTAGGTTTCGGTTTTTTGATTCAAAAATCAATTCAAAAAAACCGAGTTATGGCAAATCTGTTTTTTTTTTTTTTTTTTTATTCAATGTCTGTTTTTCTTATGGCGGTTTTCATGGGACCTGAAAAACTACAACAACAGTAAACTAAGGAAAATTTGGTTTTTTCAACTTTTTAAATCACTTATGCAAGCTAGAGACTTCGTACTTTCACAGAAAAATCTGAAATTTTTTAAAGAATTTTGTGTTGAAAAAGTGTACTAAGTCGATCCAATATTAACCAAGTTATAGGCCAAAAAAGGTTATTAGATTTTTTGAAGCTCCTATATAAGCTATATAAGCTTGCATAAATTTATCACAAATATTTTTCTCGAATTTCGATTTTTAAATCAGTCGAATCGGTCCATAAATTTTCCACCTTACCTTCCTTATACCCATCCTTCACATAAAATTAAGGGATTATATAAGTTTATCCTTTTATACGAAAGTCTTTACATATATATCCAAGTTCTCAAATTGAAAAATATTCGTGATTGTCATGATTAAAAAGCAACCCGTTTGTCCGACTGTATGTTGAAATGGATTCTTCGAAGCCCATAGTCTAATAAATACATTTCTCTTTAAACATATATATATATATATGCATATAGTCTCGACAATCTTGGTATTGAAATATATATATATATATATATATATATATATAAAAACTTCCATTATTATATTATATTATATATATATATATATATATATATATATGAAAGTTTATATATATATATATATATATATATATATATATATGTATGTATGTATATGTGACTGAAATTTTGAATTAACTAACAATGTTTTTTTTTAATTTATTAAATAAAAATTACATTCACTGTTGCCAGATTTGGCGATTTATCTACATTTTGACGATTTTTTACTGTAAAATTCCAAAATGAGACTTGACGATTTTTGTTTAAAAAATTACGATTTCTCGAAATGTTCATACACGCCAATTTTACTTTTTTAAATTTAAGTTTGCATTGTAGTAGATATATATATATATAGAGAGAGAGAAAAGGATTATAAAAAGTTTAATTCGAAAATTTTTGTGTGAAAAGAAAAATGTTATTTTTTATACATACGTATGTAAGTAAAATAGTTTTGAATATAGTTTATCTTTAGTTTAAGAATGTGTTAAGTAGTAAAAAATTTAATTGAAAATAAAACATATACATATGATTTTTTGGGTAATTTTTTCAATTGAGTTTTTTTTCCGTAAATTAGGATCACCGGCCCACTTGATTTTTAAACAATATTTATAATTATGTATTAGTACTTTTAATTGTGATTGAAGAAATAAAAAAGATTTTAGCCTTTCGCTCTTAGTTTAGGAGTTATGGTTCTACATAGTTTTGATATATTTTTCTGAATATCTTTATTAATACATATGCGATTTAAATTATATTAATACTTTTTAAAAGTTCAAATACTTTTGAATGATATATAATATGGCCATTTTCATTAAATCCTAGAAAGGATTTATGCAAATTTCATTTTTTGATATACCTGAACTTACAAAATTTTTTTATTTCTAAAAAAAAAGTTTATTCGGCAAATAAGTATAGGAGAAAGTCTCTGAGCCGGCTACACGGAAAAAGATTTATTAACTTTAAAAAATATTTTTATTTTAACTGGGCCGGTAATTTTAATTTAGTCCTATTTTTCAAATTTTTTATGACATAAAATAATGCTGAAAGTTTATTTAATAAACAAAGATTCTCAAAACTTAATATTATTTTTTTTAGTATGAACATAAATAGCCAAAAAGATATGCATTTTAATTTTTTCGATTTTTTGATTTCAAAAGTATTATGAAGCTTTTGACGAATTTTTGGTCGAATTTTGAGGATTTTATGCTATAAATATCTGGCAACAGTGATTACAGTTTTGTTCGCCAGGATTCGAACCTTTAAAACTCCTTGCTTTGAATTCTTAAGCCCCAAGGCCACATGGCATTTTGAAATTTTGAATTCAAAAAATAGCTTTAGTGTAAAAAAACAAATTATTTTTCAACATTGCTGAATTTTGAATATATTTAACATTTCGTCACTTAAAATGCAAAAGGCCGCAACAACACTTTTTAACTTTTTACAACAGAAGCATAAAACATTATGAAATATAATTTTTGCAAATTAAGTAGAATTTGTTAATCGTTCACTTAAAGCAAAATTACATAAAGCATAAAGCATTCTTCAAACCAAACAAATTTTACGACTATTTGGTTTATACAAAAATTTTGGAAGATAAGAATGTGAAATTTTTTGTGTAGATATAGTTTCAGTCAGTACATTATAATCCAGTACAAACCAATATTCGATTTTTGAGTGACTACGGACTTTTGCATTTACTTTATATGAGAGCTCCTACTCTTACTCCACCCTATACTGTAATAGCCCTTTAAATTTATAAAATCTTGATTCTTTTTCAACTTTACATGAAAATAAAAATTATTTAAAGTTTTTAGTATTTACATAGATATAGTATAGGTAAGTATATTTGTAATTACGTCCAATATAATGTGTTTTATTTTCATATAAGATTCGGCTGAATATAGTACTCTAACTTGTTTATTTATAATTTGGGTTTGAAAAAAATATGAAAAAGATTCAGCAAATTAAAAGTTTTTGCAATTGATTTGGAAAAATATATTGCTGGGCATATCGGCCTGGTTCAGAGGATGTGATGATTATATGAACAATAATAAATTTTATTAAAATTAATATTTAGTATTACTTTCGATTTCTTTTTTTAATAAAGCACTAAAGCAATAAATAAATAAACATTAAAAAAATAAACAATACTTTAAGATACAACTTACTCGATAACTCGAGTAATCTAAAAGCTCTATTCAATTGTTCGATTAATTTTTTCCACCCCACAAATCGGCATTTAATATATCGCCTCAATTTTATCACCCACTGTTTCATATTTCAATTTGCATTTATTGTCACATACCTAAAAGTGTAAAACTTGTTGTTGGCCCTTTTATGTACACTCTCAAATTAAAGTAAATATTTGTGTAAATATTTGCTTCAATTACTCGGACCAGTTCAATATTTGAAATAACGTGTTCAGCATAAATAATGAAAGTTTAAATATTTGCATAAACCAAAAACTTACCTAAAAATAAAAAAGAAAACAATAACTTAACTCGTTTTCATTTCAACTGTAGAAGACTTTAACACTTTCCATAACATCAACAATTAATAATTGTACAACAAACATCAACTTTAACAAAATGTTCAAATTCGTAAGTTTGAATTATTTTTTCGGATACACAAAAGGATTATTTGTTATACGAGGGTGGATCAATAAGTCCGTTACTTTTCGAACTTTCCTCATAGTTATATGAAATACAAGACTATTCCCATCAAGTACCACCTGTTAATAGACTACTGTCAAATTTTGAGCAAGTGCCGTCATTTACTTTGCGTAAAAAATAGGATTTTTCAAGGTCCTTAAAATAGGCATTTGTTTGCTCAATAATTTCATCGTTGGAGCTGAATCTCTTTCCACCGAGCCATTTCTTTAAGTTTGGAAATAGGAAGTAGTCACTAGGGGCTAAATCCGGAGAATATGCCGGATGAGGTACCAATTCGTAGCCCAATTCATAGAGTTTTTCCATTGAGACTGCAACCGTGTGCACTCGTGCAATATCTTGATGAAAAAGAACTTTTTTCTTGGCCATATGTGGTCGTTTTCTTTTTAAATCCTCATTAAATAATCGTAATCGGTAATCGATGTGGATTATCCCACGTGCATCCCAAAAAACTTTTGCTATCACCTTATTGGCCGACAAAATTTAAATTAAATTTTATTTTTTAACCAAGCCACCTTGTGCATTTTTCATATAAATTTGTATGGAAATTTCTGGACCGCGCCTGTTGTATTTATACATTAAGACGTCAAACTAACAAATATAAGTAGTGTAGTGACGAGTTCAAATCTCAACCGAGACAAAACATCCGAAACAACTACGAGTATTTGGCACCCAAATAAAAAATGGTAAAATGTTGGACATCGCGAACAAACTTCATCAGTTATAGCACCAAATGAGGAAGCTGTTTTTCATATTGTTTACGCTTACAAAACACAAAATTTTTGCTGGATATTAGATAATAGACACAAGACTTTGTAACTTTATTAGATATTTGAATACCACAATTGGATCATCGATCGGCTTAGTCTTCCTATTTTCGAACGTTACAGAACCCTACATAGGAACCCCTGGTCTAGACAACATCCCGTTTTTTTAGGAAATATTTCTTCTACTTACCTGATGTATTTGCTAAGGAAAGAAATAAATTGTGTTTTGTATATGAGTTCCTTATACAATGGGAAACAGCTTCAGAACTCAGCAGCCAAAGCGACTTAATAGGCGTCCCAACAATTATCACCGTTGAACAAAAACGACCTTGAAGTACGAACATGGATGCTGTGACTTTCAATATAGACATTTTTTCTTGGCTAAAGTGTAATGATGAGACATAATATATAAAATATACTCTGCGATTGTGATATTTTTGGATTTAGAGGAACGTGGCTAAATCACTATTTTTTTTAATTATGGTTCCTCAACGACCAGGATAATAAGCTTCACTCGAAACCTGCACATGAAATCTAATGATATATTTATTGAATTTTTTAAAATTATTTCATATAACTTATTTCAAATTGATGGAAAAATGATTCTGCTGTGAAGGATAAATATTACAAATACAGTTAGCTACTTGGAGCCATGAAAAAAGTGAAATCTTTACCATATTTTATTGGAAATTACCTGAATCTTTTCATATAAAGATTTCTATGGTAATGTGTAAACGGATGCTTCTCATCCCACCATAAACTTTACTTATCTGGTAAGTCATAAACTGACATTGTTGCTAACAGGTAACTACGTTTGAAAAACTCATTACTTTAGTAGAGAACTACAAGAATTCACTGGTCTTATCTACACATCTCCTAGCAAGTAATTAGTTGAATAATTAGTTATTTGCTAGAAATCATAAGGAGTAAAAAATTCAAAAAAAAATTTCACTCAACTGAGATTTGAACTTAGGCAAAAATTTTGTATGCATGTTCGAAAGACTACCATCTTACTTACATATCCGGTCCACGTTTAATTTCTGTACGTCGCTAATAAGTAGTTTTCACATACAAATATAAACTAAAACAAGAACAAAATATTAGTATAGACCGCCATTTGAGAACCAATCAAAAAATTAAACATAAAATGCTAAAAATTGTGTAAAGGTTGTGCTATTTGGTATTTTAAAGACAAACATTTTTCAACTATCACAAAATCGCAAAATTTTCTGAAATTGTTTAAGTTATAAAGAAAATTAAAAAATGAAAAATAAATTCAAATAAATTTAAAATTATTCAAGATTTTAATTATTCAAAATTCTGATTAATTGATTAATCACAATTTTGAACAGTTAAAATCAGAAGAAATCATAAATATAATTAGTCAAATTGTTGAATTAATCGAATAACTGATTAATCAGAAATTTGGTTATTCAGAATACTCGATTAATAGATTAATCGCACATCCCACAGTGATTCCAAGATGATTTCTTTTTTTTTTTTAATAATTTTGTAACTTGTAAACCGTTGGAAATATCTCAATAACATTTCACCTTACCAGAGACGAGGTATTTTCGAGTTGATTTGAAATAACATAGATTCCTAGCGGATCAGCGGGGGAGTGGGTAGACCTCCAAAGTTGTTCATCTCGGATATGCAATTTTTTTTAAATCAGCAAAAATTCATTTACGATTTGGCAGCAAAAAAAGTTACAGGACATTTATAGTCCTCTTAAATCTCTAACCAAATGTGTAGGTTATCGCTTTTAATTTAAGAGATATTTAGGTCAAAATAAATTTTTCACTCATTTTTAGCCTCGTTTTTTATGTTTTTTTTTTTTTTTTTTTTTTGTTTAACTTGGCGGGCTCAATATTCGCCCTAGTTTTTTTAATATTCCTTGGATTTCTTATAAAAGTCTGAATAATATTGCTGCAAGAATCATATAAATATGTAGACTGGATAAAAAGTTATATTAATCTGAAGTTTGAACTTTAATAGAATTTAATATTTTTTGTTTTTTTTTTCAAAAAAGGTGGCAACATTTTCATACCCTTCACATGAAATGAAGGGTATCATTCATTTCATGTGGAGGGTATTCATTTTTGAAAAATACTACTGATTCTTATGATTAAAAATAACTTTTAAGAATATTTATCTGCCCGTCTGGATATTTGTAGTCCAATAAATACATCTCTCTTTCAACACATATGTGACATGTTGTCCCGAAAATTGAAATTCACAAAATTCGTTTACGAATGGCGGAGTTATAAACGATTTTCTAGCACAGACTCAAAAATTTTTAAAATTTTCTTTTCCCAAATTTAACAATATCTTCTATTTCACATATAATAATATATAAATGTTTTTCTATGGAAAAGTTGTGAGTTTGAGTAGTCTATAGGAAGTGTTCTATACTACTGGCCAGGTTGGATTTTATATGGAGATATTTTTAAAGGTTCACAAGGGACAGAATTATTTCCAAAATAAAAGCGGTTTGAAACCACTGTGCATCCCTAATTTTAACCTTATTCATCTAGCATAGTAACGAAGACTATTGGCCTATTGTAGTGAAACAGACCAGAGTCTTCGGCTGTAATCGAACTCTTAACCCCCAGACTTAATATAGAATTGATAATATAACAAAATGTTTTTAAGACAAAATTAATCAGTTTGCAGAGCTCTTATGATGCAATAGATCATATAATAATTTGTTGATATTTGAACAAATTAAAAACTAAAAAATAAAAAAAATAAACAAAGCTTTTCAGTCTAACACATTTCCTTTTATTTATTCAAATTCAATTCACTGCTCTACTCTTTCAACAAAAGGGGAGCAGCGAAGGGAGAGGCAAGAGGAGCACCATAAGCAGCTGTGGCAACATGTACAATGGGAGCAGCAGCGTAAGTAGCTACTAGTGAAGCAGCATAAACGGCAAGGAAAGCAGCGGAGTTAGCAATGTGGTGGGCATTGTAGATGGTGGCATAAGGAGTAACATAAGGGGAATGATCTATCATATGATATCCCACACCATTGTGTATATCCATCAAAATTCGTGGAGGGGTCTTATATTAGACATGTGGGCAATTGTGGACCGATACTTTTACTAAGTGCAAAATAAAATATACAGAGTATCACGTTAATATTAACATTTATATGAATTTATGCACTTTAGGATGATTCCCGAAAGTGGGCTTATATGGGAGCTATGGTAAATTATCGAGCGTTCCTCATAAAATTTGTCACTGTAATTTCGACTTATATAAAACTTATATGTGTCGAATATAAACTTAATACTAACATTTGTATGTGATTTATGCACGCTAAAGTGATTTTCAGAAGAGGATTTTATATGGGAGCTATGGTCAATTATGGATTCATCTTCATGAAATTTGGCACATAACTTCTTTACACCGAATTTCATTAAAATATTGCTATATTTAAGACATTTATTATCATTAAACCCCTATTCAGCGAGGAAATTTGTATGGGGGCTAGGTGAACTAATGGACTGATTATAATCAATTTCAATAGGCTTCGTCCTTGCATCATGAAACTCTTACGTGCCAAATTTCATTGAATTATCTTCAAAATTGCGACCTGTACTTTGTGCACAAGGTTTACATAGACAGTTAGCCAGACGGACGGACGGACATCGTTAGATCGACAAAAAAAGTGATTCTGAGTCGATTGGTATACTTTAAGGTGGGTATTTGTCGATTTTTTCTGTGCGTTGCAAACATCAGCACAAAAGCATAATGCCCAACCACCTATGGTGGTGTAGTGTATACATATTAACACTTGCGAATTTGAACACTTTGATTGATTTGAAGTTGGTTTAGTTTGTTGTACAATGTGTAATTGTTAATGATTGTGGAGGTGTTAGCTCTTTTATACACAATTAAAAAATCTTATTTTTATTATTTTAACTAAAGTTTGGAAATCATTTGTTATGCTAAGCACGTACTATTTTTTAAGGTTGTATGCATTTTTATACCCTACACCACCATAGGTGGTTGGGGTATTAGGCGTTTGTACTGATCTTTGTAACGCATAGAAAAAGTTACCCAACACCCATCTTGAAGTATTCCAATCGACTCCGAATTACTTTTTAAATCGATCTAACGATGTCCGTCCGTTCATCTGGCTGGCTGTCCGTGTAAACTTTGTGCACAAAGTGCGGGTCGCAATTTTAAAGATAATTCAATGAAATTTGCCACGTCGAATTTTTATGATACAAGGACGAAGCCTATTGAAATTACAAATGTCCTCCCGGAATAGAGTTTAAACACATAAAAATGCCTTAAAATTCGGTACAAAGAAGTGCTGTACAAGTATCAATCATTGTACCAAATTTTATGAATATCGGTCCCCAATTGATCATACTTCCAATATAATAAGAATCAGAATCGGTCCATAATTTACCATAACTCTTTCTCGTTTTATATTTAATATGATGAATAACTAGATAGTTACTTTTTAATTATTCACCTTAGAAAGGATTTAAGTAAGTAAGAAGGTTAATATTAATAATATTTTTTTAATTATCCAGTTATACATCATACTAAATAATAAAAAAAAAAAAATACAGCCTTAAAAAAATGTACGTGCTTAGCATAACAAATGATTTCCAAATTTTTTGGAAATCATTTGTTATACACATTTTAAAAATAAGATAAATGAGTTTAACGCCTCCACAATCAGCAACAATTACATATTGCATAAACAAACCAAAAAAACTCTAAATCAATCAAAATGTTCAAATTCGTAAGTTTTAATATTTATAAATTAAAGAAAAACTTTATATAATTTATAAATTTTTTTATTTGGCTTTAGATCGCTGTTTACTTTTTCGCTTTGTCGTCTGTTACTGCTGCTAAACCCGGTGTTGTAGCTTCTTTGGCTTACTGCTCCTGCTGTCGTTGTTGTAGATCATGCTTCTTATGTTGCTCCTTATGTGTCCACCTATAATGCCCACCAAATAGGTCACTCTGCTGCCTTCCCTGCCGCTTATGCTGCTGCCCCAGTAGCTGCTTACACTGCTGCTCCAGTTGTACATACTGCTTCAGCTGCTTATGCTGCTCCTCTTGCAAGTCCTTTCGCTGCGCCCTTTTTTCAAAAAGTAGATCAGTGAATTGAATTTGAATAAATAAAAGGAAATGTGATAGACTGAAAAGCTTTGTATGTGTTTTCATACGCTACTCCAACATATGTGGTTGTGGTATTATGCGTTTGTGCTGATGTTTGTAACGCACAGAAAAAATATTCTAACACCTACCTTAAAGTATACTAATCGACTCAGAATCATATTCTGAGTCGCTTTAACAAAGACCGTCCGTCTGGCTGGCTAGTTGTCTGTCCATGTAAACCTTGTGCGCAATGTACAGGTAGCAATTTTAAAGATAATTTGATTAAATTTGGTACATACGTTTATTTTGGCATAGCGACGAATGCAATTGAAATTGTTCATGATCGGTTCATTATTTCACCTCACATCCATACAAATACCCCAGAATAGGGGTTTAACACTAAAAATGCTTTATTTATATCTTTATTTCAATAAAATTTGTTACGAATACAAGATTGAATCGGAGTACATAATTTCAGGAAGATCGGTCCATAATTAGGCATAGCTCCCATGTAAGGCCTACTTTCGAAAATCACTTTAACATCTTTTCATTGATGTATAACTCTTGCCGAAAAAATGCTTAAGAAAGGAACTCAAAGAAATATGTCGTTGGGAACATTCTTGACGACTTCCGTTCAATATAGATTCAATAAGTTTAATATAAGCAGAACTCATGTTAACTAATTTCATAAGGATAAGTACATAAATAACCATAGGACCCATATTGAATCCATTTCCGAAAATTTCGAAAATCATTTTAATGCACAAACGTAATGGTGTAGGGTATTATATTATCGGGCTAGATCGACTATCTTATTTTTACTTATAAAATCTTTTTTAAAAATTGGTGCATCTATACAAATTTTTATGCATTGATGCATTTAAAATACTACGATTTTCAAAAATGCTTAACTAGAAAATATTACACTGTTTGGATCGTAGACAATCACAACTTCACTACATCTGATATTCCTACAACTTATAAGACATACGTATGTATGCATGTATGTATGTATATTTGACCTAAAATGGAATTTAACTATAATGTATAGGACTGAGCTTTGAAATCAATTTTGGAGTTTAGCGACATAGAACAAAAGAGGGAGAAAAAGGTTATTACAGTGAAATGTCTTTAGGGAACTTGATCCCGATTATTTTTATTTAAGTCAGTTTATTTCTACATTCGTAATATCCACGTTCATTTATAAAGCTAAGCCCTAACACCAACACAACACTAGACAATTCAATACATAAATGGGGATCATCACCTAAGCGCCGATTCATTAAGAATAATATAAAAAATTACGGTCTATCCCAATAATAAGAAAATATTTTTTTCGATATGAATTTGTTTTCGATATGAATTGTCAATACGAATTTTTCATTCTTGGGACAGAAACAAAGCAATAGCTAATATCACTACCTAGATTAAATAAATCTAAGCTCAATTCTATTAAAAATCAACTTTTCTATTTGAAAAATCTTCGATAAAATTTTCTATATGAAAAATCTTTGATACATTTATAGAAATCGTGGAACAATTTTTCTATAACAAACTCGTCAAATAATTTTTTTATAACAAAAATCGTCGATCAATTTTTGTATGACAAAAATTATCAATCAATTTTCTATAGAAAAATTGTCAATCAATTTTCTATAACAAAAATCATCGGCAAATCTTTTTATAACAAAACTCATAAATCAATTTTATTATAAAAAATCGTCAAATAATTTTTCTAAAAAATCTTTGATCAAATCGTCAATCAATTTTTCTATAAAAAAAATTCATTCATTAAAGTTTTCTAGAACAAAAATCATCTATAAATTTTTCTATAACAGAAATCGTCAATCAATTTTTCTTTTACAAAAATCATCGATCAGCTTTTCTGTAATAAAAATCGTCGATCAATTTTTCTTTAACACAAATCTTCGATCAATTTTTCTGCAACAAAAATCGTCGAACAATTTTTCTATAACAACGATCAATTTTTTATAACAAAAATCATCAATGAATTTTTTACGACAAAAATCTTCAATCAGTTTTTCGAAAAAAAAAACATTGATCCATTTTTCTAAATAAAATTCGTTGATCAATTTTTTATAAAAAAAAAATCATCTATCAATTTTTCTGTAACAAAACCTATCAATCAATTTTTCCATAGCAAAAATCTTCGTTAATCTTTTCTATAACAAAAATCTTCTATCAAATTTTCTTTACAAAATTTGTCGCTTAATTTTTCAAGAAAACATCATTTTTTTAGAAAAACGTTTAATCAATTTTTTAGAAAAATGTTCCATTAATTTTTCTATTAAAAAAATCTGCAATAACTTTTTCTATAACTAAAATAGTCGATAAATTTTTCTGTGACACAAATCTTCGTTAATCTTTTCTATAACAAAAAACTTCGGTAAATTTTTCTCAAAAAAAAATCTTCAATCAATTTTTCTTTAATAAAATTTTCAGTCAGATTTTCTAACAGAAGTACATCAAAAATCTTTGATGTATTTTCAGTCAGATTTTCTAACAGAAGTACATCAAAAATCTTTGATGTATTTTTCTGTAACAAAAATATTCGATAAATTTTCTATATAGAAAAATTTTCAATAAATTGTTCTTTAACAAAAATTGTGAATCAATTTTTCTATAAAAAAATTCTCGGTCAATTTTTCTTCGATTTATTCTTTTATAACAGAAATCATAGATCAATTTTATCTATAAGAAAAAACATTGAACAATTTTCTATTGAAAAATAGTTGATTTATTTGTCTCTAACAATAGTCGTCTATAATTTTTCCTATTATCATTATTAATACATTATTGACACTGAATGGTGTCATTTTGAATACGAATATGGCTAATATTCTAATATAATGTGCAAAGTAATAGATAGAGCTTTTGTCATTTAACCACAGAATATTACCTAAATCCTTTCATGTTTATTAAGTTTATGTTGAATTCACTTTAAAACCCAAGAAGTAATTAACAACTGGTAATTGTAACCTGACAATAAGTTTACCTAAAAATTGTTGTAGCTTTGTTGATTTCTTTAATTTTCCTAAATACATATTCTTTGTCCCTGAGCTTCCTCTAAAAAACGTCTTTGCATTAATGATTCAAACAGTGAACAGAAAAAGAGAAGGGTGGATGCCCATTTATGATAGAAGAGGGAGTTGTTTGTTCAACATATTGTGACTGATATCGTTGTTTATATTATTGCTGCTGCTCTTGTGTTGTAAGGCATTTAAAATGAAGTCAACAAGAAGAATGCGGCTGTTTTAAGTCTTAACGTATCACAATAGGAGTCATGTCATGTTCCTTGGTACGAGGAGTAGAGGTTCTCATATAATGTATATATTTAAATCTCGTTTCTTGCGTGTTTGTACATTTTTATATTTCAATTTTCCAACATGTAACGAGTAAGTACACGTAAAATATATCTTGTTTATTTCATATTTACTAGTTAGATATAAACACACATAGAAAAAGTCTATATATGTATGTGTTTGTGTTTATGAAGTATTTGTATTATACGTACGTACTATAAGGAAAAAAGCTAGTAGTATTTGAACGTGAGTTTTGTAGTCCCTTAGGCTGCTTATTAAATTTACACTTGAACACTTGAACATGTTGACGCGTTATTTTTTATGCTTTAGGGAAATTCTTGTTGAATCTAGTAAAAAAAAAAAACAAAAAAATGAGGAAACTAGGAATGGGTAGCGGAGTTTTAACATGTTTTTGGGTGGTTTTGGTTGTTTCATCATCATATCATCGTTACAAACATAATAAATAAAATTGAATATTTCATTTGAAAATAAGATTTTGTACCTTTAAGGTGTTATTTTCTTCCTACTTTTCTTGATATCTTTACAATGATTTTTTTTTTTTTATTATAGAAATTCAATTTATTTCATTTTTGTTTAGTATAAACACAATTGTGTGCTGTTGCTCTTAGTTTCTCTTGAGTGTTGTTGTTATTTTAAATTATTCATTCATTTAATTTCCGTTTCCTGTTGATTTATAAAATTTATTGATGTAGTTGATGATTTAACCTCTTTTCAATATTCAAACAACACAGATTTATGTAGAATTTTATATAGAATTTTATGAACTATAAAGAAGTTAGAAAATTATGGAATGAATTTTTTCAGTAATTGCAAATTACCAAGAAAAAATATATATAAAGAAACTCGTTAGATTGTTTAAAACAAAAAAATTCACAAGAAAGAAAACCGCAAAAATACTTTTTTTTTTTAATTTTTATGGGAAAAAACGTTGAAAATGTAAAAAAAAATCGAAATTTTTTTGTTAGAAATATCACAAAAATAAATAAATAAATAAAAAAATATATATATATAAAAATAAAGCCATTGACATTTAATCTGTAAGAAAATTTTGAGATAGTTTTTTAGAAAATCGAAAATAAAAAATAATTTACATAAAACAAAAATTATCGAAAATATATTTTTATGAACAAATTAAACTAAAAAATCGTTTATAAAAATATTTTTCCAAATCAATTTTTCTATAAAAACAAACGAACGATCGTTGGCCAAATTTTTTATAAAAAGAGTACCCGATCAGTTTTTCTATAAGAAAAATCTTTAATCATCAAAATCAAAAAATTCTTCATCAATTTTTCTATCATAATACCATACCATAAATCCATATATTTTCCTATAAAAATCTTTGATGAAATTCATCGATAAATTTTACTATTAAAATATCTTCGATAAAATTTTCTATAAAAAAAAAAAAAAAACAATTTCAATAAAATCTTCGGTCAGTTTTTCTATAAAAAAAAATCTTCGATAAATTTTTGTGTAGAATGTTCTTCGCACAATTTTAGTTTTAGAAAATACTAAAAAAATATGTTGGATTTATTTTTTTTTATAGAAAGTTCGTCGATTAATTTTTCTTAAGGAGTATTCATCGATCAATTTAAAAAAAAAATGGATCTAAAGAAAAATTCATCATGAATTTTTTTTATTTTTTTAACATATTAGATAATTTTTTCTGTAAGCAAAATCTTTAACAATTTTTGCTATCAAAATATTCTTTGATCAATTTTTCCATAAAGAAAATCTTTGATTAGAATGATTCCATGTTAAAACGGATAGCAATCGATTTTGACATCTCCGATGTCAATGAAATTCACTACAGATATTGGCTATGTCAAATCATTAAATTTTAGGCTCATGTCACTTTGCGGTCCAAAAATATGACTGTTTAAAAAAAGAAAAAAGCTAAAAACTTTTTAAAGGTGTACTTGCTTAATTGCTAATAAATTCTGAACTGTACATGTTTTGTTTCATATTATAGGCAAAGATATTACCTTTATAACGATATATATAAAGTTTTTGTACATTAAAAGTTCAAAGGACAAAGCTAGACATATAAAAATCAAACCATTATATCTCAAAAAATGGTATTTTTAAAAGTCTTAAAAAATTATGCAATATTGACATAACTCTTCTTCTCACTTATGTAAAATTTCGAGATGGAAATTCATTTAGAAGTTATGAACCAAAATAATATCTAATTACTAATAACTTCTGAAATATACATAACCAAATTTTTAAATTTTAGTGTCATTTTAAAGATAAAGATATTGCCTTAAAAATGATATGTAGTAAGTTAATTTAATTCGAAAGTTCAAAGGTCAAAATTAATCTTATAAAATTTAAACCTTTATATCTCCAAAAACGATATTTTTAATATTCTTAAATAATTATATAATATTAGTACAACTATTCTCCATACTAGTGCAACATTTATTGTTGGACACTGCTTTAGTTTAGAAGTTATGTAACAAAATATAAACTAAAGTCAAATTTTGTATAAAAATTTCATTTTTAAATAGTATGAGCTCATAATAAAACGTACTTTGAAATTTTTTTGTAAACATTTTAAATTTTACATACAAAAAACTTGCTTCTTACCGAAGTTTGCTTCATAACTTCTAAACCAAAAGAGTGTACAACTTAAATTTTGGCACGAGTATAGAATAGTATTAAATTATAAATATATATATTTTTTAAGAATATTAAAATAGCGTTTTTGAGATATTAAACTTTGATATTTATATCATCGATATTGACTTTTAAACCTTAGAAGTAAATAAATTTTATACATGTCGTTTTAATGCCAATATCTCTTTCTATTAAATAAAATAAAAATTAGCAATAGGTAATTACTGTTGCGAATTTCATTGAAATCAGAGATATCAGTTCCGTTTTGATATGGAATCACTAATTATTTTTTTCATAAAAAATCTATAATCAATATCTATAATTCATATTTTCATAAAATCTTAATTCAATTTTTTTATAAAAAATGCGAAAATATTTTTTATGAACAAATTGGATGAAAAATTTGTTTATAAAAATAATTTGTAGATCAATTTTTTTGTAGGAAAATCATTGACCAAATTGTTTATAAAAATTATCGATCACTTTTTCTATAAGAAATATTTTTAATCAATTTTTCTTTAAGGATAGATCAATTTTAAAAATTTAAAAAGTCGTCGACCAATAGTCCTCTATCAATTATTCTACAATTATTCATTGGATAAATTTTATTATAGAAATCGTTGATAAAAAGCATTTATTGTTTTTTCTATTCTACAAATTTGTCTATAAGAAAATCTTCAAACAATTTTTCTATGAAAAATTTTCGATTCTTCGATTTATCTATAAATAAAATATCAATAAATTTGCTTATGAAAAAATGTTTGTATAAACAAATCTTCGATAATGAAAAATCTTTGATTAAATTTTATTATAGAGAATCTTCGAATCATCTCCAAGAAAAATTTTCGATAAATTTTTCTATAAAAAATATATAAATTTTTCTATAAAAAAAAAGCTTCGATCAATTTTCATACAAAAAATTTTTGGTTAAATTTTATACAAAGTCGTCGATTTAAATCATCTGTGAAATAAATCTTCAATCAATTTTTCTGTAAAAAAATCTTTGATCAATTTTTTTATAAAAAAATCTTTGGTAAATTTTTTATATAAAAAAATAGGGAGCTCTTCCTCCCTATATCTTCTTATTTTCTTGAAATTTGGCACGCAATTAGTGTAACATCTGGAAGAAATTATAGCCTATAATGTTTATTATTTAGGACGGAAATAGTGCAAGAGGTGTAGAAGCTCCCTATCTTATTAACTAATCAACCGGTTTTCTTAAAATTTGGCATGCAGACACTGTAACATGTGAAAGGAACTAAAAAATATACATTTTTGGAAATTCCAATATTTAGGGCGTAAAATAGGGCAAAACGGGTAAAAGTTCTCCATACCCGTGTCTTCTTAATTAATTATCCGTTGATAGTTTCAAGTCTTGAAGGGACTAAAGGCTATAAATTTTAACATTTAGGGAATAAAATAAAGCAAAAAGGGTAATAGCACGCCAAATACATTTGTTATTTTTTTAATTAAAAACCAAAATATCAACTACAAATAAGTTATATGGCAAAACAACGTTTGCCGGGTTAGCTAATTTCTCTATAAATTAAATCTAATCAATTTTCCTATAAAAGAAATCTTCGATAAATTTTTCTATAAAACATATATAACAAGATCTAAATAAAAAAAAATTATAAAATTTTTCTATAGGAAAATCTTCGACAAATTTTTCTTAAAAAAAATCATCAATCAATTTTCTATAAATAACGTATAATTTTTTCTATAAAAATCTTCGATAAATTTTTCTATTAAAAAATCGACGACCAATTTTTCTATAAAAGAAATCGTCGATCAATTTTTCAACTACAAAAATCATCGATCACTTTTTCTATAAAAAAAAAAATCATCGATCAATTTTTTTATGAGAAAAATCTTCTATCATTTTTTTATAGAATAATTCTGTAAGAAATATTTTTCGATTAGTTTTTTTTTATAGATTTTCCTTCGATAACTTTCAACAAAAAAAATCGTTTTGTACTTATATATATAAATATTTTATGTGTCTATTAAGTGGACTGCAACTTTTGGGATTCTATCGGATTCGGTCCAATTCTTGTTTCTTTTTTTAATTCGGTTTATTGTTGTTTTAAAAATTCCAAAACGATCTGCCCAGTTGTTCTTCCCCGTTTATTTATTAATGTACTTTTTATAAACAGTGAATGTTCCAAAACGCACACTTTGTGAACAAAGTAAAGATCGCTTTTTTATAGATACCTTGATGAAATTTGCCAGTAATAATTATTTTGGTACATGGTATGATCGGTTCATTATTTCACCTAACCCTCATACAAATGCCTTTCCAAAATAGAGGTTTAATGCTCATAAATGCTTATAATATACAAATATTTTAATGAAATTCCTTACAAACAAGTTTTATTTAATTATAAATATGTGTGCAAAATTTAATGAGGACAGGTCCATAACTGATAAGCCCCTCAGCCGAAAATTATTTTGTATATATCCCATATAAACGTTAGTATTATGATTATATTTGACACAAACGACTTTATGAGATCTATCCATAAATAACTTTAGCTCCCATTTAAAGCCCACTTTCGAAAATGAACACTAAACTTCGTTATTATCCAGTTACGAATTTAATGCCGCTAGAGTATTTCGACCACTGTGGGCCGACAGCATTAATTGAGACAGTTTGCCACCATGATTTGTAATTTTCTTGGTCACCAACTTTTAAACACATTTTTTGCAATGAATTTCATGATTTTTGCAATAAAATTATATAGAATTAATGTACTTTATTTAAGTTTTATGTTGTTAACACTTTTATTTCAATTTAATAATGAAAATACGATATCTTTTATACCCTTCACCACCTTACCGACAAATAATAAAATTTACACCTTACGTATGAAAATATGCTTTTCTGTGAAGTTTTTAGGTTATATAATTTTCTAGACAAGAAATTGTGCTACACAAATTTAATATAAGTCAAGTCTCCAACTTACCACACATAGCCCCCAGAACCGGTTAACCGGTTTTTATTACAAAAATACAAATATTTTTAAAATTCAAGTTTGTATTTTTTTACCTTTTTTTAGATGGGGGATATATTTGTTATGACAAACGTCGAAACTAAAATACGCTTTTTACCTAGATTTGTTAATAAAAAATAGTTGAAATAAATTATTTGATGTTACTGAAATCACAATTTATAAATTGTAAAAAACTAAATTTAAAGCTCTATGGGATCATAATGTAAATTTTAAATGCTTTCAAATAATTTAGGGTATCATTAAGTGCAACAACGAATTGTTTAAAAATAAAATTTGTACGAAAAATACTAAAAAATGCTTGAGAAAATTTATCATTTTCATACAAATTATATTTTCAAACAATTTGATTGTTATAATGAATCGAACCCTAAATAAGATTCCCTGAGCAAAAATTGAAAACGGGAAATGGAAATGGGTTTCATAACGGTTAATAGATAGAAAAAAGAGGACTGTGGAATAGTTCGAAATAAAAATTATTCGAAAAGTCAAAACCCGGTTTAGCCTTTTCCGATTTCAGTTTTTGCATACACTAATTAATAATTAATATTTAAATTAATTTTTATACCTAATAAAAAGTATTCAATAAACGACTAATGAAAATAATAATTTCGAATTAATGTGTTTTATTTTAATATTTTATTCAGTATAGGGAGCTTATAATTTTTAATCACAATACGATGCAATCAAATCATAATATAGTAAAATGGGATTATAATATGATAAAATCGAAACGTAATGTAATAGAATCATAATATGATAAAATGCAATCAAAATATGATCTAATGGAATCACGATTTGATAAAAGCACTTTAAAATATGATTAAAATGAATCATAACGTGATAAAAACGTAATAAAATTTGCAAACAAAATTATAAAAGAAGTTCATAACACTATAAAATCGAATCAAAATATAATAAAATGGAATCATAATAATACGCACTAATTTTAATAATTTTAATTTTAATCATATATTCAAATCATAATATGTTTCTCTCATATTATGGCTACCAGATCTATGTTTTATCTGTGTTAATTCTAAAAAATAACCAAATTAAAAAAGTCATTATAATACAAAAAATTGCTAACTTATCAAAAAATCGCTAAATTACAAAAAGTAAAAATAAAAATTGCCAATTAAAAAAATCGCTAAAAAAGTTGTCCAAATACAAACAATCGCTAAAATAAAATAAAAAAATAAAAAATATTACGAAAAAATCTAATCAATTTCAAAAGAAAAATCTTCATATTACAAATAAAAAAAATCGCTTGAATTCTAAAAAAAAATTAAAATTAATTGGCGCACAGTGTGCGATCCAAAAAATGAAATGGAAATAACTATACAGTTTCGGAACGGCTAGTTCGATTTAAATGAAATATCACATAGTGGTAATAGAGGTATAGGCAAGTTAAAGCTTTGAGTTCGGACCATACAGACCTACTAGGGGCGGGTCCACAGATTCCCAAAGTTGGACACCTCAGGTATGAAAATTTTTTAAAACGATTCTGATTTGTTAAATTTGATCCAATTTGAAAGATTTTTATGTGAGAGGATTCTGCTGGTCGAGATCTACCAAAAAAGTGAATACATTCTTTTTCTTTTATATGCAAATGTTCTTAAGTAAAATATACAGTATTTATATTATTGTGAAAGACAACTCAATACAAAGTACTTTAAAGACCCAAGTCCTCGAGGACCAACTTTTGCCTTAATTTTTCAAATAGCAAATTACAAAAAATTTAATATTTTTATCTAATATTTTTAAAATTTGTTGGTGCTAGAAATTTTTTGTCCCCGATATCGGTTGGGAAGATATAGCAAAAAAAAAAGTAAAAAATCCCATTTTTGAAATTCTTGAAAGTTTCTTGGGAATGGTAGGATTTCTGTTGATAAATCTAAAAAAGTTAGTAACACTTGAAAAATCTGCTAAGCTGTAAACTTTCATTAATATCCACTAACAAAAGTTTTATTGCATAATTATAAAAAATAATATGCACAAAATCTCAAATCAATTATTTTTTGCAAAAAAAAAAAAAAAAAAATATATATATATATATATATATATATATATATATATATATATATATATATATGACTTGTTATATGTTTAAATTATAATCACATTCATACTTTGATATTCAAATTAAGGCGATGTGATAATACATTCTGAAAAAAAAAATCAGCTAAGAACAACATTTGGCCCTTATGGTAATTATTGAAAGAAAAAAGCTCCCTTTCGATAATTACCAAACAAATGATTCGAAATGGTGTTGCATGTATGATTTTTTAGCTTGCCCTCTGAAATTTAAAAGATTTCTCTGAAATGCACACGTACATATGTATATACGTGTGCTGTTTCTAAAGCAAGATAAAATATTACTCCTACATAATGAAATTCATTTTCCCCCCGTTTTCCTGCCGTAATTTCTTGTAAGGTGACAACTTAAACATGAGCATATAAATCTTTTAATTTTTTTGATATTTTGTATTCTCAAAAAATATGCATAATTCTTTTTTTATACTTATAAAAAATTCTATTTTTATTTTTTACTTAAACTTTAACACCATAAAAGTGAACACTTTCAAAAGTTAACAATGATAATAAAATATATATTTTCCTCATATTTTTTTTTTTTTTTTTTTCTTTCATATAAGGATATTTTGCGTTTATAGTCAAACAAAAAAATGTATATAAAAACATTTGCCTACTTTAAGGCTTTTCAACTATCTCTGTTTACAACTTGGTGTAGGATGAAAATATTTTTGTATAACATATGAGTTTGAGTGTGTGTGTATGTGTTAAAAGGTGGATAAGTGAGATGAGTGCGTGAAGGTGTAAAAGATATTATGTATGTTGAATGTGTGTATGTGTAAATATACTCATATTAATGTTGTATTAATGCTAAGAGTTTGCCTAAGGATATAACGCAATTATATAAATGAATTTTAATGCAAGCAGGAGGGTATATATTTGTTAACATAGCAACAAACAGAGAGACTGAAAGGCTGAGTTACATAAAAGAATTGTGCATAATAAAAAGTGTTTTTTTTTTTTTTTTTTTTTTTGTCTTTAAGAAATTTAAGCTTAAAAAGAAAATTATTCAACATATTTATTATTAAAGTTCACTAAACTTTTTATGCAAATATAGGAAATAAATTGAAAAATCCTCGACCCTACAATAAATAAAATGTTTTATTTTTCTATTTGGAATCAGTTTATTCTTTTAGATATTTTCTTTTAAGAATAATGCCGACATTTGATAATTCTTTCTTCTAACATTCTTCAGTAGATGATTCAATTTATAATTTCAAAATCGTCTAAGTGATTATAAGTCACGTTTTTCATATATTCTACTCCTTTGTATTAAAGATCACAATATTAACGATATAACTATCAAATCGAAAGGTGCCTTCATAAAGTAAAGTTCTTGCCATCTAACATTGTATCTGAATGAATTAAAGATGGAACACAATCTCATTATATTTATTCATTTCCATTTTTGTCTTTTTTTCATCTAAATCTCACCAAAAACGCTTTATATTTACATTCAAATGTCAATAGATCTATTCCTTTCTTGCATATCTGAACAGGCCTACAAATATCGTTTTAATCACATTGGATGGAGTTCCAAATTTAGGTAAGTAATGCACGTTTTGGGAGACTTTTTTTTGGAGATGTTAGGCTAAATTTCTTAAGAATACTTAATGTTTCTTAATGAATTCTATAGTGTTGTGATGCATATAAAGGCTGAACAAGAGATCCTTTGGGTCGCATTGCTAGGAGCCTTCCCACAGTGCTTTGTTCCGATATAACGATGGGACAAAAATAGAAGTAGTTTTAGAAAAAATTTTAAACTTGGTACGCATATTACTTTAGAATTAAAATTAAAACCCTCTCTTATATACAGAAATTAAAGAACTATTTTTTTTTTAAATACTGGTCAGAACTTTACCAAAATGTGTGGTAGCCTTTAAAAATATATTTATGAATTTGCTAATTTAGTTTTTAGTCGGAACAATGACATGTCTACCTCCCATATATCTTGAATTTAAAAAAACGGATTTCCTACTAAAATACTGGTCAGAATTTTACCAAAATTTGTGATTACAGTTAAATATAGATTATTTATAAGCCTGGCAATTTTTATTTATCCTGAAATTGAAAAAAAGCATTTTTACCTAAAATACTTGTCTGAATTTTATAAAAATATAAGGACGTGTCATAGAAAATTGAAACTTGGTACACATATTAAATTAGACCTAAAGTGAATATGTACAAACGAATAAACACATTTTCTTCTAAAATGTTGCTCAAAACAGGTCAAAATTTGTGACAGCCGTTGGAAATACATTGTTTATGGATTAGACAATATTTGAATTAATAGGCATATCTATCTCCCCCAAACCTTGTCATCCTCGAATATTATTTTAACATTCCAATTTTCGTTTCAAGTTTTGTATTTGTATTAGTTTACAGTATTGTATTAAAATTTAAAGCAATATTGATTTAAAATCACGATATATTTTAACATAAAGAATACTTAAACTTTTGTGTAAGAAAAGGAAATTTAGAAATTTTTTAAATTATTTTTCTTTTTTTTCAGTTGTGACAAAAAAATAGGAAGTAATTCTTCTTTTATATATTACAAAACAATATTAATTTACAGAATCAAACAATTTTTTATAATTTTTTTAATAGTCCATCGAACTCATGTAATTTTTACATTAAAATTTTAAAATACTGTGTAATTAGAGCCATCTTATGGATTTCGAGTGAATTATTTTGAGTCTAAAACAGAAAAACAAGCCGAGCAAAAATTTTCGACGGCGGTGGCGCAACACCTTTTGGTCGACGATGGCATTTAATAAAATAAATTATTAAAAACAATAACAGGTGGAGCCACTATATTAACTACCTTTCAATGAAAATTTAAAAATTTCGGCGGCTTATGTGTGCCGACCAAATCGGCTAATAAAGTTGATCGACGGTCGGCTTATTTCATTGATCTAAATTTTTTTTTTAATTTAATAAAATTAATTACGCTGATATTAAGAACTCCTTGAAATTAAAGTAAAAATAGGAAATCGGACACTTTTTCAATTTTTAAAATTATGGCCGCTTATTTTTTAATCTGTTAAATGCCTGAAAAAATTATATAAACAGTAAAAAAAATTTTATAATTTTTTTATATGTTTCATCAAATTTAAGTAATCTTTAGGTTTTAAATAAAAAAATATTTATAAATTTCAGCAAACTACTATATACAATCGTAACATTATATTTGAAAAATGATAGTAGCTTTAATTGGCAAATATACTGAAACTTCGACGCATTTTATCAAGAGATGAATTTTTGGAAAATTAAATATTCTTAAAAAAGTCTTTTAAAATTATATGCGTTTACCGTTAACTTTCTAAAAATATATATTTCAACACCATTTGAAGAATATTTTTATTTTATTTTTTTTTTTTTTTTTTATGGGACAAAGCACTGTGCTCCGCTATTATTCTATGCTTCTACAGAGATAGTGCACTACCATCTAGTACAGAAGTTCCCACAATAAATCACCTCGCAGACCATTTCAGGAATTTTTATTTACTAACCCCTAAACATGTTGTAATTTTTTAATAACACAAATGCAAAAGGTGGCCAAGAAATTATATCCTAAATATAACCATGTCGGCGAGCATTGTCATTATTGAAAATTATGGACCCGAGTCCAGTCGCACTTTATAAGAATTTTTCATTAAATGCTCCCTTTATATTTTCACCCAGTTTTAAGAGCTCATAATAAGTGTTGACAGTTTAGCCTTTTTAAAGCTAAATCTAGCCTTTTTATTTTGCTTTTAGTCGCAAAATGTTTTTTAACACTTTTTAATTCTAAAAATTGCCTTAAAAAAAGTTAAAATTTTAGTACTTCTGCAAAGAAGAAAATAATTTCTTACTTGGTTTTACTATTTTATTTCTACAGTATCATCCATTTAAGCATTTTTGTGTATTAATTCGCACAAAAAATCGAGATTATATATATTTATCTAAAACTTTCGCTTGCGGTGCTTCAATCCCTAAATCAAATATAACTTAACTAATTTTATGGACTCACTTAATCAATTAATATAGGTAATTATTCATTCATTAACCACAGAAAACATTTTTAAATATAATTTACAAAAAATTCTTATAAAAGCGAAAAATCACAGACAAATTTGGAATTCATGACTCAAAAATTATAATATTTTTTACTGGATCACTTCGCTGCCAACCGTTCTATGTTTTATTTATAAATTTATTACAATATCTTTAAAAAATATCAAAAACTAATGAGCAGTGTTGCCTATTTAGCCTTTTTAAGGCTAAATGTAGCCTTTTTATTTTGCTTTTTTTCAGTCTTTTTCATTCTTAAAATTGCCTTAAAAAGGATAAAATTTAAGTATTTCAGGAACGAAGAAAATAGTTTCTTATTTGCTAATACTAATTTTATTTTTACAGAATCATCCATTTAAGCATTTTTGTATATTTATTCGCAAAAACACCAAGATTATTTATATTTAATAAAAATTTTTGGCGACGCTTAATTCTCCACATCAAAAATAAATTTACTCTATTTATGGACTTACTAAATCGATTATTATAATTACTTTTTAATATACTTCATTAAACATAAAACTATTTATGAATATAATTTAAAAAATTCTCAAAGGAATCAAAAAGGTATTACAGTTCTAAAATGACGACAAATCACTTCAAATAATTGAGTAATTTTTCATATGAAACCCACATTTCTATGTGGATTTTTTGAGTGATTTTTCATTGGGTCATTTTGTTGGCAGCCGTTCTATGTTTTATTTATAAATTTATTTAATTTTTTTCTGGATTTATTTTTTAAGATATCTAGTATTTTTTCGCCTTTTTTAAAGTTCAATTTAGAATCCTTTTTTCTCATCTCCAACAACACTGCTAAAAAGAAAATAAAATAAATAAATAAGCTTTTCAATACAAAAAATATATATTGGCTTTCTTCTAGCCTAATTTTTTTAGACATTTAGCCTTTTCTGACCATTTTTAAAGTTAAGTGTTTCTCGCCTCCTGGCAACACTGCTCATAATAGATGACACCCTCCTGAGCCCACCAAATTCAAGATATTACCTATCATAAATACTAGGCTTTGGTGTCGATTTTTTGCGCTTTGGATTAATAGAATGAATCTACTTTTCATCAACTGTAATAATCCAATACAGAAACGACTTCGTTTTGTGGCACTAAAACTGCATTTCAAACATGCAAAATTTCTTTTCGTTCTTTTCCTTGGGTTCATTTATCGATCAATATGATTGTCAAATTTTCCTACTCCCCCGTCTAACGTACATTTTAATTATATTTGGAATTTCACAAATAACTATATAGCCAATGCATCAAGAGCTCATTTAATGACAGTATTTATTGTGGAATATCGTCTTCAGAAGTTAACTAGCGAACCAGAGTCTGCAGCCGCAAAGTCTCTCCAGCGAAAACTGACACATATATATACTTTTTCAAAGCATATTACACTTTAAAACAACTTTAGTTATAACTGGAGCTGTATATAGCACTTAAAAATATACTACTGTTGAAATAAATTGAATAGTCGTTTGTCCGGGGCCTTAATATTTGGCATTATATTTTCGTTCCACCCCAGTAAACCAAATGCTTGATTTAAAATTTCAGTGGTTTGAAATCAAACTTTTTCTCAAATGTAAATGTTTAAAAATGATTTCATAATATATAATGAGAATAATAACATTCTCAATAAAGGGAAAATTTTTTTTCTTTAGTGTTGATGAAGATTTGAAGTATGGTTTGAAATATGATGACTGTGTTTGCTGGGCACTTTCAATTTCGGACACTTAAAAGATCTTCGCTTGTTCGCTTGTTTAAAGCAGATGCAACACAAAAACTACCGCATCAATACCTCCGTTAGATTTAAGTTCAGTAATCCGTTGTACATCAGACTCCAGAAGAAGGGATGGAATCTTAAGGCAAGACAACTGTCACTTCATAGTGGTTTTTCTATTTTCCGTCTAATACTTAAGGACTCTTATTTCATCGATTTATCAACCATTTTGATATCCTGATAAACTTCGCTCTCGCATTATCAGGCGAATTACATTCAAATCCGCCTTTCTAATATCCAAATTGATAATAAAATAAAATCTCACAAGTTCTCGACGTTATTCAATACCTCCAGTATATCACCAAAAGTTCATTTTTCCTTCACAAATCAAAAATTAATGTTTGAGAATTTACCATTTCTGGTAATTTTTATTTCGTGTATGCTCTTTATCAGTTTCTTTAAAAGGTTCTCGAAGATAGATTCATCAAATGGTTTCTATACTTTGCAAAGCAAATCTGAATATTTCTTTTTTTATCTTAAAAAAATAGTGATGACTTCGTTTAAGATTCCATGTAGTCCTAATCACATGAGCTTATTAGCAAACATATTTCAATTACTACATGGAACATTTTTGGAAATAAATCTGTGGCTTTTAGTCGGCTGCACAGTGTGTGAGTTTGACAATTTAGCTTATCAAAACCCCTAATCTTTTTTTTTTTTGTTTTGAAAAAAAGTTAGTTATTCTGATTAAAAACCTTCCAAGTAACTGAAAAATAAAGAAAATATTAAAAAAATGTTAACCCTTATTAGGTAACAACACCTTGAACAGCACTGTAGTTGAAAACAAATATAATACAAAGAATTTTTTTTTTTTTTTTTTTTTTTTTTGAAGAAGTTTAATTTTGAATAATTCAATTGAATAATTTTGTTTTTAGCAAGATCTTTATGAATTATTTTTTATTCTAAAGATTGATGTGTTATCTGTCGTAGAAAATAACAATAATTTGAAAAAGATTATCAAGAAAACATGTTAGGGATTTTTCTATCTTTCAATTCGCAAAGCAATTACTGATCATATGTCAACTTATTTCTTGCCAAAAAATTTTTGATGTTTGATTGCTTGCATCAAAGATCAAGAAAAGTTGTTCTGTTTTTAAATTTATTTCTAAAAATATTAGTACAAATTCAATTAAAAATGTTGATATCGAATCAATAACATCATTTTCAAACAAAGGTATTAATAAAACTCAAAATGGCTGTTAGAGAGAAGAATAAAATCTCCGTTTTTACATAAAGCAATTGGTTGATTAAAGGGATTGATTTATCAATATATCATAATTTCCTCCTTCGTTAAACACTTCTGGCAGGCCCAGTAAACATTTCGAAAGTTTTTCAGTTGTATGAAAACTACTAATCTCTATCAGGTACTTATAGCAGCCGAAATACAGATGCGTTTAGCAGGAAAACGATCATCTGCTGCAATCTTTGGTGAATTCGTTACTAAGAGTGAAAATGTCTTAAGTGCAGAATATAGAACATCATAGGAGAAGCATTTTTGTGATTTTTTAATATTGTTTTATGTGTGGAAAATATCATTCACGATTCCAAATACATATATTAATGAAATTTTGACAGATGATGTAAATAAATTTGAGTTTTAGATTTTCATTATTAATGCTCGATATACCCACAAGACTACATACAATTTTATTTCACCGGAAAGATATCATCGTATAATGTATTGTTCCTATTGGTCAATTATCCAAAGAAGCGAAAGAGGCAAGAAATAAGGATTTAAAAATATCTAGAGGGAATTCTATATATATATATATATATATATATACATATATATGTATGTATATATATATATAAACAGAAACAAAACTGAGGTTCTTATATTTGACCACTTAGATTTGGTGGTTTTTCAACTTCATTCCCATTATTCGATACATAATTTTAGTCTTTAACTAATTTAATAAAATATAGCAAAATTAATCAGAGATGTTGGGTAATCCCAGCAGTTTCTGATGGCTGTCTCAAACTACTTACTTGACTACGTTAGGGCACTACTAGTTACTTTATTAACATGACTAGTCACTTTAACATGGACATATCCTAAGAGGAAGTCTATTGCCACTTCCACGAGTACGTGGTGTCACACTTTTGCTTACACAACCACTTTCACGACTACGAGGTGGCCCTTTTTTGCACACACAATAACCTCCAAATAGTTACAATGAGTCAGTAAACAACTTTTGTTATCTTCTTTTCGTCTTTTTCCCGCTTACCATACAATCAGTAAAGTGACAATTGTCATCATGCTCATTGGTCACAAATGCGAGAGTGACATGTAACTAACACCAATAAATATTGCTGTCTAAAAGGGCGTAATTAACCTATCACCAAATAAACTATATGGAAATATAGAAAAGAAATTGGACCAAGCTTTTGCAAAATTTAGATAGTTCGAAAAGTTTAGGAGATAAATGAAATCGGATAAGAAACAAAAAATTGGCGATCGGTTAAAAACTTTGTGTTTCAGAGGTACCCCACTTTGAGCTCCCACCGCTATGATCCTGATAGCACTCTCTCCCTTCCGAACATAGAAGTCTACATTCCACTGCTACGCCTATGTAAATTTAACCAGCCGATTAGTAGTTACATCAATCTACTGCATTAGGCATTGAATCTTCGATTTCTAAAGAACTTTATAAGATGAATGATATTTTTCTGACTACTTCCAGTATCCTTCTTGATAGATTGAGCCATATATAGTTAGTAAATCCTAAAAACGATGTAGCTTTTGAACTGCTTCTTGATTTAAGTACAACGCTAAAACTGACACAGAAAAATATATCTTTGAGTATAGTTCTGAATAGGAAAATGTCCTAGAATCAATTGATTATTGCATTTCCAAAAAAATCCAAATCATTTTCTCTTTACTTTGCAAAACGTGTAACAGATTTTTTCCTTCCCCGAGAAACTTATACGTCTCGAAAAGAAACTCTGTTTCCACTTTTTAAAATGTTTGTGAATGGCGATAATATTCATATGAAGGAGCTTCCATATCTGACATCCCAGGTAATTAACAAAAACAAACACATATTTATTTATGAAATCTCTTTCTGCTCTGGTATATGAATATGGCAATAAATATTACTCTCTGTATAGCTAAATTGAAAACTTGGGCCTCAATTAATGATTAGACATTATCAAATTTACGCTCCCCAAAGTATATAGCTTATTCCAGGATGATATAACGACAATGAAACATTATCAGGCTTACCCTATAAACTGTATTATACTCTCTCAAGAGCAGCACATATATTCTTCCTTTTTTCAGCCTAGATCTACGAAATAACCTTCATTTCACCTAAAAGCTTTTATATCGTTATTGATAACTCGAAAAGGGAAGAGAGATATCTGCTGCAGGGTCAAAATCTAGAATTTTATGGAATATTCTAAATTTTTACATTGCAAAACAGTCTTTTGCTGTATATATTGATTTTTTTTAACAAAATCTTTCATAATTATTTAATAATCACAATATATAAGTATCTAATCTATATAAAAATCTAATAAATATTTACTTTACTATTATTGCTAATATAATATGTATATAAATATAAATACTTATAAAGTGCACATAATTCGTAGAATTTTAATTCAATTAAGTTTTCTCTACTTATAAATAATTTAATGCCGCATAATTACTTTGAAATGTATTTGTAAATATAATTTCAACTCAATCCTTTTCATAATCTTCTTGAATTAATTAAAACAAATGTTGAGCATGTTTCACTTTTCATGACACTAGTGGCATAAGGATTTCATATTTTCTTTCACTCGCTCACTCCGCACAGTGATTTGTCCCATAAACAAAAATTAAAATAAAAAAATTGTTCAAATTGTATTAAAGTATACACTTTGAGAAAGGTAACAATATAACTCAAATCATTTTAAAAGAATTTTTTGAAAATAACTATTTTTGTAGCCACGAGAGAGCGCTAAAATCTGACAATTTAAAACAAATATCAATGAACAGAAAAAGTGATTTCAAAATGTTTCAGGGAAATAATTGTTAAGAATTAATTTTTTGATGAGAAAATTTGTTTTTTTTTTCCAATTCTTCAGTGTATTTTTTAATAAAAAATGTTATTATTTTTTTAATATAATATTTTAAATATATGTAATTTTTTGTTCAAATTTACTCTTTTTTTTTATTGAAAACCTAAAAGTTGCTTAAATTTGATCAAGTATTAAAAAAATTGTATAATTTTTTATTACAGTTTTTGTAATTTTTTATAGTTATTTAATAGACTAAAACCATCATAACAAGTAGTACTTATCGTAATAAATGGAAGTATGCGAAAATAATACCAATGCCGAAATCGAATAGTGAATATCGGCCAATAGCAATACTAAGTTAATTTTCAAAAGTGTTATATTTTTTATTTCTTTTTTACGAAAATTACATGAGTTCGATGGAGTATTTAAGAAAATTGTAACAAATTATATAAATTTTTTTGCTTGATACTGCTAAAAAAGCTTTTTAATTTTTCCTTCAACTCAACAAAATTAATATCTTCATATGTCTACGAGAGAACTTCAATCTTTGTATGTTATTAATGTAATTTTAAAGCCTTTACTACTGATGAGGGGCACACTTCAAGACTCAAGACTGGGACCCTTATTGTTCTCTCTTTATGATAATGATCTACTTCAACAATTATCACACAGTAATGATACACATGTATGCTAACGATGTGGAGGAAAATGTTGAAAACTTGAACGAGAATTTGAATAAGATTCACCGCTTGGCACTTAAAAATGAACTTTGCCTTAATCCTCAAAAATCAAAGTACTTGATTATACATAAAAAATCTAAGCCTATTACGAGCTATAACGCATTGATAAATAATCAGACTATTGAAATTGTTCACAAAGCAAAGAATCTTTATATAATGTTCAGTGATAACTTAACTTGGTCAAGCCACATAGATTCACTGGTGATTCAGATTTATATACAATTAAGAACGCTCTCGGTGACTCAATATTTTACATTACCTAGAAAAGAAAACTTCTTGCAAAAGCATATTTAATTCCGGTTTTGATATAAAGTTGTAATCTTTTTCGATATTGTGACAGGAACAGTAGAGGAAACTACAAGTCCTTTACAATAATATTATTAGATATGTACATGGGCTAAAGAAACGTGATGGTGTCTCCTCTTTTTCGAAAAGCCTGTATGGAGTTTCTTTCACAGACTTAATCAATATACGAGGACGGATCAATAAGTCCGTGACTTTTCGAAATTCCCTCGTAGTTATATGAAATGCAACACTATTCCCATCAAGTACCACCTGTTAATAGACTACTGTTAAATTTTGAGAAAGTGTCGTCATTTACTTTGCGTTTAACAGCTGTAAAAACATATAACCTCGTGCATTTTTCTAAAAATGGAAAAAAGTGAATTTCGGGTGCTCAATAAACTTTATTTTTGCGAAAAAAAACCGTCAATCAAACCAACGAAAAGCTCGATAAAAGCCACAAGATGGCGCTAGTTATAGATAATTTTTTTTTAATTTTACATAAATTCGATGAAGTATTTAAAAAAATTTTAAAAAATTATATACATTTTTTTGCTTAATTCTGTAATTTTGTATTATTTTTTAATAATGAAAGCAGAATTTCTTCCTATTTTTTGCTACAAGTAAAAAAAAAATATTTTAAAAAATTTCTAAATTTCTTTGTCTTACACAAAAGTCTAAGAATTCTTTATGTTAAAATATTTCGTGATGTTAAATCGATAATACTTTAAAATTTAATACAATACTGGAAACTAATATAAATACAAAATTTTGTCCGAATATTGGGCAAATTTAGGCAAATTAATTAATTACTGAAAAGAAAAAATAGTTTTAGAAGTTAAAATAATATTAGAAGATGACATGGATCGAGGGAAGGAGATATGTCATTGCTCCTATTAAATTAAATATTATCTGACGCATAAAAACCTTATTTCCAATGGCATTTGCAAATTTGGATACCTTTTTGATCACCATTTTAGAAGAAAATTAGTTTCTTTCATTTCAGGAAATATGAGATATAGGCGTGTCCTTGCTCCGATTCTCTTAAAACTTTTTATATATTCACCTTGTATATTTCGCCTACTTTAAATTTTCTTTGATACCACCTATTATTTTTATAAAGTTCAGACCTTTATTTTACGTAAAAATACTTTTTTAAATTTTAGGATATATGAGAGATTTCCGATTCAAATAAAAATTGCCAGACTCATAAAAAGCACTGGGGAACAGTCATTCTGCGGTCTGGAACTTAATTGCAAATTTTTACTAATTTGAGGTAGCTGATTTCAAATCTAATCTCCATTTTTCTCTATCAGCTCGACTTATCGAGATATACCGTTATGTCCAAAATTAAGGCACTTTCACTACATATATTGGAATAACTTTTTTTTACTATTAGGTCATAAATTGTAAGTGTGTGCATATATATACAGTCAACACAAACAAAGTTCAATTTTGTTCCAACATACACATTAAAAAAAATGTTTTTTTTTTTTTTTTGTGGAAATCGCAATTTTAACAATTCAGTTTTCTCAGTAAATTGTGAATAAAATCAATAGTTGTACACCGATTGCAATGAAATAAAGCTTATTTCATTCGAAATATGTTTAACTAAATGTTTTTAGGACAAAACTGTGATTTTTGTCGCATTTTTATTTTTTATGAATTTTTAAAGAGCAAAAAACATTTTTTTTAATTGTTATTTTTCTTTCAAAACTTCAACGATATCTCTGAAACTACTGGGCAAATTTAAAAACAATGTAAGCACGACTTAAAGATAATATTGTTTCCTATTTTTGGATTTTTTTTATGTTAAACCGTTTTCAAGTTATTCCAATATATGTAGTGAAAGTGCCTCAATTTTGAACATAACGGTATATCTCGAAAAGTCGAGCTGATAGAGAAAAATGGAGTTTAGATTTAAAATCACCGACCTCAAATTAGTGAACATTTGTAACAAAATTTCAGACCACACAAAAAAAGTTCAATTTTGTTCCCTTGTGTAATCTTTATTTAACTGCAGTCAAAAATTTTGGTAAAATTCAGACCAGTATTTTAGCAGAAAATAGGAGGTAGACGTGCCCTTGCTTCGATTAAAAAATAAATTAGGTGGCTCATAAGTAATCTGCCACAAATTTTGAAGAAATTTAGTTATATATGCACTAACTTTTTCAAAACTTCATATATATTAATTTTAGTTCTAAAGTTTCAGTTATCTAGGACAACTCCTTCTATTTTGTCCCATCCTTTTACGGAAACAAAGCACTGTGCTCCGCCCTCTTGAGTTTAATACAGCTGCAATTTTTTGGTTCGGTTTTTCAAAATGTAAAATAAATAAAAAATCTGAATAAAAAAGAAAAACGCAGAAACGAAATAAATTAAAATAACATCTATGACACCATTAACTTCTTGAAAATAGTAAATATAGTTACTGTAATAAACGTGGGTGAATTTTAAATTATTTGGAAAATAGAATTCAATATTCCCGAAGAATCTGAATCGGGGAGATTGTAACATATTAGCAATATTTATAAACAGAATTATATGGAGTGAAGATCTCCTTTAGCCTTCTTTTATTTGTTTAACTAAAATCGGCTGTTATTTCTTTGAATTGCTCAGGGAACTGTTCCCACTTCCCTGCTCTATAAGAGGTCCTTATCCAGAGTATCCAAAACCGAAAACCGGTTAACTGGTTTCCGATTTTTTACAAATGCTGTCGTTTTCGGTTTTTTTCTAAATTTCGGTTTTTTTCAAAACCGATGTTTTAAAGTTTTTTTTTTATCAGAATTTTATTTAACTTTTTATTTAATTTTACTAAAAAAAAGAGTTCAAAAAAATATTACATGACTAAAAATAAAAAGTTTCACGTAACATACTAAATGCAATAAAAATTGACAAATAGCTTATTTAACTTGGACAATTCTCTTTAAACCCAGCATATACTTTTTGATTTTAGGTAATCGTAATTACTTATTAAAGTAGTTTCTCCGTAATTAGACGTCATTATTATTTGCCTACTCTGTATTACATAAATAAGTACTCAATAGTATAATAGCACAGTAATATTGCCATCACGAAGATGAGTTGGCTAGAGAGCTGGATTAGCAACCAGAAGGTTGTTCGTTCAACCCCATTCTGATACTGTTAGTTTTTTATAACAAAATGTCTAAAAAGAGTAAGACGGTAGTCATTAAAAACGAATGATTAATTTGTGTCCAAGTTCAAATCTCACTGACGGCAAAATTTTTTTTTTTTTTTTTTATTTGTGTTTAGGTACATATTTTTGAGTATCCCTAGAGTCTGAAAATAACTAAAGGAATTTGTGGATAACTCGAACAAAAATAAATAGTTATTCAGACAAAAAATAGGTAGTTTATTTTTGTTTCCAATTATACCTGCTAGCTTACCAGGAAAGCAAAAGTTTTTGGTGGGAATGGTTTAAATGAATAGAACTATTCAGCGCGCACAAAAAATAAACGTTTAAATTTTTTCTTTATAACATTTGTTGTACATATGTATAAGTATACATTAAAAATGAAATATATTTATCATTATTAATCATGATGTTGTATATGTACCAAATTAGTTCCATCAATCAAATTGACTCAAACTCCGATCAGTTAAAATGTATTGGGACTTATTCAACAAATATTTAAAGGATACTAAAGGATACAGTAAAAATTTTGCAGAAAAGCTTATAAGTTTTATTAAAGTCTATAAGAAGTTATTTAAAATTTAAAGCTTTCTTCAATAAAAAAATATACCAATAGATGGTTCTATTGGTATAATTTTTATAACCAGAATTTCATGCATTAGTTTTTTCGTGTTTACTTATAAGTACAATCGAACACGGTACTTATAACGAACTCGAAAGAACCGACAAATATAGTTCGTTATAAACGTAGTTCGTTAGAAATTTCACAATTTCAAACAAATGTTTTTGTTAACAAAATATACGTATTTCATTACATAAACTAATATTTATAATTAAATCGTATTTCTATAATTTAAAAGTGAGCTGTATTTATGATTTGCAAATATTAATGATTTTAATATATCAGGAAGAATATTTCTTTTACATTCATCAGTCATTTGACAAGAGGATATTTTTAATACTCAATCAATGTTTTCTTTTATTACCAAGATTTTGAAATATGAAAGTTTTGATATCTTTACACTTTGAAGAATAGAGATTTTCTAATTTTTTTTTTGTTCTCTAAAGTTATAGCGTGAATAAAAAGCTTTAATTTTAAAATTATGTACATCAAAATTTATTACTTTTGCAGACTAAAGCTTACATGCACGTATAAATTTAAGCTTTTGTTTAAAAAAATACAAAAAAATAATAATATTTTTTTATTAAAAAATTTAAATGACTGAAAACCGGTTAACCAGTTTTTTTCAAGAGTCCAAAACCGGGCAACTGGTTTTTTCTAAAATGAGATCTTTTAGTTAAACCGAAAACGGAGTTTCTATAAAAGTCGGTTTTTTGGATACTCTATTCTTATCATAAATTACATCATTACTTTTAAGAAAATTATCAATTCGCTTACCATTGTTCACTTGATACCTGTATTATGATGAAGACAAAGTGTTTACTTTATAATTTAGTTAAAATTAAATAACGTTAAAAGCTCTATACATTCATATACTATGTATGTATATATACACAAAAATACAAAAAATACAAATACATACATTCTTTATACTTATCCAACCCTCTGGGTTTTTTCGTATGTATGTTACAATATTTTATAAGCGTGACATTTTGTAGGAAATCTGTATTTTCTACTGTTTAATACATACATGCATACATACATGTGTAGCTACATACCTCCATGTACATGCGCTCAGTATGTAAAAGAATAAAAATGCAAAAGTATTACATCGCTTTTTCAACACCCTACACTATACTAAATACTGATAGCCAGTTGAATTATAAAACGACATATATAGAAACAATTATATTTTCATTTTAATTTTGAATATTAAAAATTAATCATAAAAAATTTTATATTTTCCTTAAAAGTCGAAAATACAATTTTCGTTTAATTTATAATGCACTTTTCCTTAATCTTGATTTAATATTACTTAGTATCTTTATTTGACTTTTTCATTTTGCCTTTCAAATCAATCAAGTTCATTTTTTTTAATGCCTACAATATTGAAATTCATATCCAATTTGAAAGATAGAAATACAAAATTAAACCAAATGTTTGTACATGTAAATATTACTCATATTTCTGGTTGTAGGATATGCATTTTAACATATTATGATATGCATCTTCTTGTTGAAACTCCTGTTCTACTTGTCAGCTTCAAAGTAAAATTGTGGATTATTTTCAAATGCAAAAAAAAATATTTTAAAAAGTTTCCCCTTTACAATTCACTGTATAGTATATATTTTTGAGAAATATAAATACACTGTTTCCTTGTTCCAATGGAATCTTGATCTCAGATTTATTTTTGAATTTAAAATTATATAAAAATGGCAATATAAATGATCGTTGCTTTAAAGACACAAGGAGGGATGCACTAAGTTTTACGTAGGTTTTATTTTCTATTAAAAATGTTGCCGTATAAACACTGAGACATTTTTTTAATAACAAATAACAAACTCACGAATACAATCACAGATTAGTGATTCTATTTGTTAATAAAGTTTTCGATAATAGTTTGATTTTTCCATTCGTCACCAGTAATCTGTATAAGTACTAGGGTATCCAATTATATGGGTTTTCATATTAATCGCTTTATACGACAAATTATTATTCAAAGTTAAAAATTGATCGGTTAATAACCAGTTATTGGCAAATTATGCGATTAACCGAATAGTATTAGTAATACGTATAAAACATATATATAAATAACACTAAATATTGCTAATGAAATAATCATTTAGAAACATAATGTAGATCAAAAAGCGTTCTTTAACCATTTCATTTGAAAAAATTGCATTTTTCGACCTAATACTGCAAAATATTCTCCTAATTCAGCTTTATTTAATAAATCAGTTTTTTAATGTAACTCTCTTTATTTTCTGTGCGAGAATGATTTTTTGTCATAACAGTAAAAATGAATATTGATAATTTTAGGTACATTTTGTTCATGAAAATTAAAATTTGTATAACTTACATGACTTTAAATTTACTTTAATCAAAACTATATTTTCAGGATTACTATTATCACATTGTCATGTCGCAATTTATTAAATATTCCAACAAAAAAGGACATTCAAAGAAGTAATCAGATACTAAACTTGTGATCCAAAAGTACTACAAATTCAGATCATTTCCAAAGAATTAACATAGTCTTGTTTTTGGAAGATGTTCTCTTTATTTATACCTATTCACTGAAATCATATTCAATGAATATCAAAATTCTTTTTTATCGGCGCAAGAAAATTAGTTTAAATTTTTTTATAAACCAACATAAAAAAATTATACATAACATTATTTTTCGTTTGTTTAAAAGTTCTTTTTAGTAATATGTATTTGAAAAAATAACAATAATGAAAATAAGATGCATTCTTTTCACTTTTTTGGGCAAAATTTAAATTTTCCATTTTTGGGCAATTTTTCATTTTTTTGAGTACTTTTTCATTTAAAAAGTACTAAACTATGAAAGACTGTCATATTTTTCCCGTGGTTAGTGAATTGAATATTTGCAAATTATTTGAAGTTGTAAACAGCTGTCGTATAAACATAGTAATAGATTACAGCAGCTTAACTCGACCTGAAATTATCACTGATAAAATATCAGTAGGAAAAACATTTTTTTTTTTTAAATTTTGAAATAAACCAATATGATCCAATTCTTATTCTTCCGTTGGATAACGAATTGATATTCCACTTTCACCTGCAAACAGTGTACGTATATTTTCAATATAAAAATATTATTCCTGAAAGTTTTCTTTTATCTTGTTGTTGTCATTTTTTAGAGGTTTTTGATTGTTGATGTTATTGTTGATATTATTATGGTATCTTAGATATTAAAAATATAGACTATGTACTTCAGTACAGTTCACTGCTACATTTTAGCATTATATTGCATTGAAACCTGGATTATCATATTTTATATCTCCACCACTACTAGTGGCAAAAATCGTTCCTGATTTGCATATGGAATTTTAAGTCATTTTAGCTATATCCATTTATCTATTGCTCGAATTACTAACCAAATTTAAATGAAATTCGTAGATATTTCGATTTACTTTTGCTATTTAAAATTACATAGCAAAATCGGTTCAATAGAAAAAAAGTTATTGAACAAAAATTAGACGAAAGAATTTAATTCTAAACTAATAATTCGATTTATGTTAAAGTAAAAGGAATATTGTTAAAGATTTCCAGAATTTTGGTTACATTAAAAAAGTAACAGAATTACTTCCAAAATGAAGCATTTTGAAAACACTAAGTTATTGGTAGAAGTTATTTATTTTTATTATAATTTAGAATTAAATAATTTTTTTATACAAACAAGCATCAGTTTAAGCTCAAAGACATGAAAACCAAAATATTTGAGGTTAAATAAGGGTGTTTCCCCAATTTTCTAGTCCTAGTCAGTATATAAACATGCATACATATTAGGGTTGTCATTCGAACAGATAATATTCGATTATTCGAGGAACAAATTTTTTTATTCTTTTCAAACGAACAAAATTTTTAAAATTTAAAATAAAAATTTTTTAATTTAAATAAAAATGATTAATCGAATAATTTTTTTCAAAACTAGTTTTTGTTAAATTATTATTTATGCCTTTTTGAAATTATAAGTGTAAAAAGTTCTGTTTAGTTGAAAAACCCTTTTGAAAATTATTGAAAATTTTGTTAGAATATATAAATATGTAAACCTCGTTTTAATAGATTTCGGGTTAAGCCTTTCACGAACACTGAAATATCAGTTATATATAACTGATAATATATATATATATAAATTTAATATTATAAGTTATTATTAAATTCTGTAAATTTTCCAGTGCATATTAATTTTCTTAAATATTCAACAAAAAGTGAACCAAATGTATATGAATGCAAATGCTTTATTTTTGAGAATTTTTCTTTTATTATTTATTTCAAAAATTATTTTAATGATTCAAGTGATGTAGAAATAACCGAAAATTTTGAAATGTACCCAGAAAAAGTTATTAGATAATATTTTTTAATTAAATTGTTTATTTCGCTTTATAATAAAATTGAATTAATTTTTTGTAACAAAATAAACAATTGACAATTCTTCAAATAAAAAGAAAATTATTTCAAATTAATTTTTTAAACATTTTACGAAATATATTTAATTTATTTGGAACTAAATCCAACAGGATTTAAGTGTGAAAAACTAGTCTTTGTTATGCGGAAAGTATTAATCAATCTACTATTTTGGTAATATTATTATTTGTTCCAACATTTCTTAGATGTTTCTGAGAATATCGACTACCAATTACAAGGACAGTTTTGCATGTATACTGAAACTTTGGATATTGAAATTCTGAGGAACTTTGCTACTACTTCAGCGTTTCCTTAAAGAAAACTTTCAAATAAACGGTATGTAGATGTTCTTATATCTTACGATATTCAAACAAGCTATCGATTTTCGTTAAATGGCCATGTTTTTGTTTCCTCCCTGGATTAGAAAGAAATGTTGTTTTAAACCCCTATGTTGGAAGGCATTACATACTGAGTTGAATATACATTTTCCATGAAGTAATTTCAAGACATTTTTTAATGTTAGTATCATTTTTATAACACACATATATGATCGTTAACTCATTAAATAAAAAATATTCGCTTTTTCGACAAAAACAGTTACGTATAATCTGTAAAAATTTTGTATTCGATCATCTGAAAGCATTATTGAAGATCTATTGAGCTATCAAAGTATTTTGAAATATCTATAATAATTTGGAAGATATTCAACAGAATCATGTGAAATATATATATACGTATCTATTCTGATTTTTATATGTATATTTATAAAACTATTTTATTTATATTTGTAATAAAGATAGTAAATATTGGAAGTTCTGGTATTTGTATTTAATTAAGGGAATGGTATAGAATCAGTTAACTTTTGTCTTAGTCAATTAAGCACATATTTAGTTAATTTTAGAAAAAGTTTAAATTATGAATGTAAGTAATATAATTAAATAAAATTTTGTTTGAAGTTGAAAAAAAAATCAATTAGTTTATTTTACTAATATTATCATTTTGGTGATTAAAGTAAAATCAAACAAAAATTTAATTAATATAGTCAATTTCGTAATTAAAATTAAATTCTATTATTTTCTGTGTATGACGATAGTTTGTTAACTGAACTCAATCAATCAATCAATAGATAATATCAAAAATTAAAAAAATAGATTTTAGCAATATTCATGATCAATCTATTAAGTACAGAAAAACTAGATTTGCTTTTAATGCTATGTATTGCCACCATTAATAGTAAGTGAAAGGATTTTTTCCACACATCTTTTTTTAATCGTTTTAAAGTCAAAATGCTTAATTTTGTTATGAATGATTATGTTATGAATGAAAACTTTAAAAATAAGTAAATTTCATAATATAGTTTGTCTATAATTTGAATATATACAGTTTTTAGATATTTTGTTGTTGTTATTTTTAGGTCAATGAAACCAAAAAATTATTTAAAAAATACTATTTTTGTTTTTTAACTTGTGATTAATTATTCGAATAAATAATTTTATTATTTATTCATTCGATTAATCGAAGAAAATTCAAATTTTATTGGATCACACGAATAATTAAAAAAATTATGAAATTGTGTTCAATGGCGAATAATTGAAAACCCTAATACATATTCATGACAGAGTTCGTACCCTGCAAATATTTTCTATTGCGGAAGTCACTAAAGAGAGTCTACCAGTTTTTCTTCAGGACGTCAAATTTTCTTTTAAAAGAACTTGAAAGTTTAGAAGGATACCTATATAAAAAAATATATATATAAAATATTTACGAATATTATATCAACGCAGTTTGGGTGTCAAATAATATTTTTTATTTAAATGTTGCAACAAAAATTTACTGTTTTTTTTTTTTTTTTTTGAAAATGTTACCTTTTAGTATTTATTTTCAAATATGTATATATACACACCTAAACTAGATAAAACTAGAGACCCTCTGTAATAAAACTGTGTACTCCGATTTTCTACAGGATGTCAAATTTCCTCTCAAAAGGACTTCAAATTTTCAAAAGAAGCAAAATTTTTAAGAATATTGTATTATAAAATATTTACCAAGATTATATTGGCCCAATATGGATGTCGAATGAAAGCTACGAATCCCTACAATATTATAGTAGAAAAATTTAAGCTCTTTAATATTATATTTATTATTTTATTGTATATTATATATAAAGGATATTTTCTTAACATTTTGTGCTGCAACATTTAAATAAAAACTTTTGTTATATTTCAGGGATTCTCAGCTTTCATTTGACATGCATATTGGGTTGATATAATTTTGGTAAATATTTTATATATATATTTTTTTTTAATGTTGTGTATTTTTCGAAACTTTGAAGTCCTTTTGAAGGAAAATTTGAAGTCTTGGAGAAAGCTGAGTAAGTAGTTTTATTATCTATGGGCTATAGTTTGACGTATATATGGACTTTTTTTCCATATGTGTAAAATTTTTGGTTATACAATTTTTTTGGTGTTATAAAACAATTATCTGGAACATTTTTCTTCTTATATTACAGTCAAACTATACCTAAGTTAAATTATTACTGAAGTACATGATTTTTATAACAAACAACTTACAATCTTCCTAACACACTCCAAGAAAATTAATGTGCAATAGTAATGTGTTTTGTTTTTGCTAAATTCGAATTGTCGTCATATTATCGTCCAGAAATGACTACTAAGTGTATTTTTGGAAGATGAAAAGACGATAATAATGTATTTTGTTTTTGACAATCATCTAAAAGTCACTGAAATGTGACGTATGGACGATTAATGCGCAATAGCAATGTATTTTGTTTTTGTAAATTTCGTACAATCTTCCGACAATCATCCAGAAGTGATGTCTGGAAGATTGTCAACAAATTTTTCTTCTAAATGTTTGAATAGTATATTCTCTGGCTGAGTTATTATTTATATTTAATAAAATTCAAGATTTCTCTTATGTTTTCATAAAAAAAACAAAATTGTGTTAAAATTAATACTATTTTCAATCTTTTGTTGCCTGTTGTTGATTTTTATATTTTTTTAAACGTGTTTACTGGCATGGAAGATATTTATGACAAACTTACACTGTTTAGTGAAAAAATTAAATTTCCATAATATTTTGATTCAGTCTCACTGTGGGGCAATAGAAAGTCCCTCAAATCGTAATATTTTTAGTAATAAATTAAATAAATTAAGTAGGAGATAGACAAAGGGAAAAACTTCAATAATAAGAGCGTAGGATACTAGTATAGTCACCATTCGAATAAAATTTTTTAGTTTGTTATAAAAAATATTCGATTAACATTTTTCGTATAATCGAATAAAATTTTGAGTTTATTTTTTTTATAAATGTTTTTAAAACATATTATGTATTAAAAAAAAGTTTTCTTATACACTTTATTAAAAAGTTATTCGATTAATCAATAAAAAATAAATATTATATTTATATAATATTTATATCTATATATATAAAAGAAAGTGATGTTAGTTACTATTGTTATAACTCAAGAACGACTAGACCGATTTTGATGATTCTCACCAATTCGGACCGGTCACCGGCCAGAAAAGGATAATACGAAAAAAAATTCGCGAAAAATCCGCGATAAAAAAAAATTTTTTTTGTCATAATTTCTTTGCCTTAATAATCATTAAAAATATTTTTTTTAATACAAATTATAACAATTACTGTTTCTGTTTCTATCGAAACGCTTACTTTTTTGTGCAATTTGTTTTCTGGTGGTGGTGTAGAATTCTATTTCCAAACGGTAAGTTCCAAGTAAAGCTCATCATTTAGTGAGGTTGTGATATTTAAAACCATTTGTTGTATTTTTGGCATTCGTTATTAAGTGTTATTCACAATGCCGCGACCCCGGAGATCTAATATTTCGCGTCGAACACGTAATGCAAGTACTTATCGTAATATCGTCAATCAATTGAATATATATGAACGAGAAATCGCACGAGAACAACCCCGTATTAGTTTGGCCCGACTTCGTACATCACAAACGCAGGAAGAAAGGCAGGCGAGAAATGAAACGGCTCGGTTAGCAATGAGAAATCGTCGAGCAAATGTAGCAATTCAACAACTTTAAAATTTTTAATCAACGCATAAGAAGAATTGCTTCAAGTTCTGATTTGAATCAAGCAGCGTTCCATTACAACTGCAATTTCGACTACAGCTCTCATCATTCCGTTCAAAAAAAAGACATTGTCTATCCGCTAACCTTAAGATGAAGTAATAAATAAATATAAATTCAAATTTGCCTTAAATACATGCGTATATTTTTTGATTGAGCCCACATCTACATCATATTTAAATTCTTCTGTAAAAAACACTTTATAATAGGTATTCCTTAGATTTTTATTTAAAGGTCGTAAATTTCGTTAAAATATCAATTTAAATCGTTCAGTAATACAACACTAATGTTTGCTTAGGGTCAGCAACGCGGCTCGGGTCAGCTAGTTTATAATAAATAAATATTATTAATCATATAAAAATTATAAGTTTGAAATAAGCAAATTTTGGACTCATATCATTTCGAATAATTCCATAAAATGTTATCATTAAATGAATTTGTTAGGTGTTCTCATTTGAATGAAAATTATTCGATAAATTAATAAAAATTAATTTAACTTTAAAAAAAATATTTGATTTATATTTTTCAATACTCGAATAAAATCGTAAAAAAAATAAAGTTTTTGTAATTTTTCAACTTAAGAAATTTTCATCGAAAATATATTTTTTGGAAAACTGTTTTAATGAACAAAACTAATAAGGAATTAGTTATTTTATTCGAGTAAAATTAGCTACTAATCATATAATATTAATAGATGATTATTAAGTAATAATACTCTCAAAAGTTCAAAAGTAGTGTGGGATACTAAAAATTATTAAAATGCGAATAAAAATTATTCTATTAATAAAAAAAAAAAAACCTTAAAATAAATTTTAAAAATTTCGCGAAAATTTTATAAACTTTTTAGAGCTTAATTTTTCCAGTATTTTTTTAAATTTGGAAAAAATAAATTAAAAAAAATAAGAATAAAATCACATGGGTTTCTGATAAGGGTTGTTATTTGACTAAAAATTATTTGTTTACTTTAGAAAAGTTATTATCCATTACGTCAAATATTTGCCCAATTTGAACGCAAAATAGTGAATTATTTTTTAATATTTATGCATAAAAAATAAAAATAACATTTTGAAAATTAAATCCATTCACACATTTATTTTAAATTTAAATATTTATAAATCCATTTACATATATATTATTATTTTTAGTTTTTTTTTTAACTAAATCTTAAGAATTCCTAAACAATTATTCACATTTAATTTTTACATCACAAAACATTTCATAATATTGATGCAAAGAAAAAGTTAACGGTCGAGAAAAAATATATGAAATACACTCGCTTAACATAAATTATACTTTTTTAATAATTCTAAGATTAATTCCACTTTTCAATACAACTTCATATTACTAAAATTGCTCAAAACATTTGAAGAATTAAAATTTGGTTTTGGAAAATTTGGAGCAATTGTGGCACCTCCACTTACCATTCTTCTCATTTGATATTGATTATTTGAAGGACTGTCCGAATTTTTAATATATCTAACACCGTTTTTGTCATTATATGAACTTGAGGTATCCCATACAACCGCTGCTTTAGGACCAAATTTTAAAATCGATTTTAAAATTTCACGCCTAGCGTGAACAGCTTCTTCATTGCATTTGAAAACGATTTGATATTCAAAATAGCCAGGAAATAATTCACGGCCTACCAGCTTGTTAAAGTTGATAATAGTTTTTAAAGTTTCAAAAACCATCAAAGGGGACATTTTTAAAGTTTTGCGTAATAAAAGTTTGGAACTATTGCGTGACTCACACACCTTGATCATGGGTAATTGTAATTCGCGAAAGAGCAAAGGTAATCTACAAAAAAAAAAGTGATTTTATAAATAAATATTGCAAAATAAATGAACTTACTTATTTAAAGCCAAAGGCATAAGATTTGGATCGATATACTGCAAATAAGCATAACCTCTAGAAGCTCCCGAGAAATGGACCTTAAAACGTAAAATGTATACCTCACCTAAAAAAGAGGCAACTTCGGCTATTTGTTCTGCCCTAGTATCAGCTGGTATGCCACACAAGAAAATCTTTTAAAAAGACACCAAAAGAATGTAGTTCTTTTTTAACAAATCTTTATTTCTAAATTAATTCTTACCTCTCCAGCACAGGCATTCAATTGTTGTTGCAATTGTTCATCCAATTTTTCGCGTCTTTTCAAGTATTTTGTACCATTTTCCTGATACGACTCATACCATTTTGAGGGATGTTCAAATAATGAACGCACATATGACCTCATTTGAGCATTTATACAAATTGACATGATTCCCAGAATTTTAAAAGATGTTTTAGTTTTTATATTTCTTCTTTTTTATTTTATTTTGATAAAAAAACTTTCCTAGAATTTTTGTTTGCAACACTCTTCTTTCTTTTTTTCACTGACTTAAGCGCATGATGTTTTAGCTTTAAATGCTGAGTTCAAGTTGTTTAGTCTGGTGTCTGAATTCCTAGAATCTTCTACTAAATTTTGAGTTGTTTCGGGAAAAAATCTACTTCATATAGTGCAGTTAAAAATAAAATTAAACAACTTTAGCAAACAAAATTACAAAACTAATTTTTTTAATTTGTTAAAGATTTTATTTTACAAGAATTTTATTTTACAAAATTTTTATTAAATATGTCTTCCATAAAAAAAATTATTCGCCGACATATTTAGCGCCATTTTTTCCGTCTGCAAATCTTTTGAATTTAAAAATCTGCAAATGTATATGTTTACTCTCATTTGGAAATTTTATATACATACATATATATGTTTTTTTATATATATATACATATATATGTACGTGTATTTATGAGTGAGAGTGACTTTTTAAGCTCATTTAATTGTATCGTTATTAAGTAGAATGAAGCTGCGCTCATCATTTGGGTGCAGGGCTGTCAGATGTGACGATTTTTCACCAAACGTGGCGCTTTTTAATTACTTTTGGCGACTTAATTTTCCGTTTGTAGACATGGCGATTTATAAAGGGTAGCGGTTTATTTGACTAATTTAAAAAATTTTATGAAACAGGTATTTGTGGTGAAATATGATTACGTATTCTTACTAGCAATCAACTTCAGTATATACCTATCTAACAAAGCCAAGGGCCTTAATTTATAAATTCAACTTAACTTAGATTGAGTAATGTCAGGATTTCACTCGAAAATTCGACAATGCAAAAAGAAGTCAAGACAGTAGAAACAGTGATGCCAACTATTACCAACATAAACGCGTGGAAATGTTTAAAAAGATAACAGTTTTGTGGTACAAATACAAAATAGGCTTAAATTAAAATTTATTTTGAAAAGTAAAAAAAGAAACATATAAGCAACATTTTTACCATTAATCAACAATTTGGAATTTACATCTCAAAATATTAATAGTAATCTGAGTAAATTAAAATGCAGTTTATAGAGATTCTATTATTATGAACCTCAATCCAAAATTGTTCAGTACATTCAACACTTTTCCATTCAAACAATTTTAATTTTTGAAGACAGTTTTTTTAATAATAAAGTTTCATTACGAATTTTTAAGATATCTGGATAAATTAGAATACATGTCTTTTCACAAATATAGGGAGAACTTGGTACAAAAATTATCTAATAAAAGTGAAAATTGAAAAAAAATAACGTTACCACATTAAAATAATTTTCTATTTTTGAAAATTAAAAAAGAGCAAGAAGGGCTAAAAAATTGTTAAAAGTGCTAAATTTATGTTTTTTAAATTCAGGCTAAAAAAATATTTATCGCGTTTTGTACTAAAAACGGGCTAATTTGGCATTACTGAGTGGAAGCACTTTTAGGTGTTTTGCTCAAAACTGATTGCTCTCAACTGAGTGGAAATTGGCTTTAAAACTAAATAATTAATAAATTAATAATTATATAAATAAATTAAATAATTGATAATTTGTAAATTGTTTTGATTTGAATAATTTTTTTTTTTTTTTAACTATAAAAAATGTATATATATTTTTTTTAACAAAGCAAATATCAATAACTTTTTAATTTAGTTAAAGATAAGAGGTGAAAATAACAATGTTCCTCTGTCCGTCCGTTTGTCAGTCGAGATCAGATATCAATAGAACTTTGAAGACTGATTGACATGATTTATTTATTAACATGTCAGATAAAGAACTAAGAATTCTCTCCTAAAATCCGATAGATTTTATACTTATCGACTTTTAAAGTCTCCATTTAAGCTATGGAATTCGTTACGGAATTTTTCTTTATATTATTTTTATTACTTTTTTTTTTTTTGAAAGAATCGCTTCATAAACCTCCGAGGGAAAATGTTCGCTTGAGATTTCAATTGTAGGAAGAACTCTCAAACGATATGTAATGATGAGCTTGTTAATGAAAAAATGTGTTTAAAATTTTCCCTATGGGATTTTGTTCTACTATAAGACTTTTGAGTGCATTTTTGCCAACATTTATTTTTTTAACCTCTTTATTATGAACAATTGTTACTAAAAAGCAATTTTTCAACTTTTTTAATAGTTTTTTTTACAATAAAAAGAAAGCAATTTAGACATTTTGCAAAAAAAGTATTTAAAAAACGAAATTTTTTTCCAAATTTTAAACAAAAAGTAACGATAAAAAATTGTCAATTTTCAAAAATTTTAATCTTAAAAAAAATTAGCCAAAACAAAAAAATATTTTCCAAGAAGTACCAGAAAGAAAAAGGCACCAATTTAAACAAAAACATCATAAAATATAAAAAAGTAAAAAATTAAAAAAATTACTAATTTTCAAAAAAGTACAAATTTTTGAAAAAGGTACCAACTTTGAAAATCTAGAAAATTGCCAACTTTAAAAAATGCCACTATTTTTGAACAAAAATATAAATTTAAAAAAACTTACCTATCTATTTCCTACTTTCAAAAAATACTAATTATCAAGATAACTATCAATTTGCAAAAAATAATAAAAAAAAAATAATAATTTGTTAAAAAGTACCAAATTTCAAAAAAGTTTAGATTATAAAAGGTACCAAAATTGAAAAAATAAATAAAAAAATACACAAATGTTTGCACAAATTAATTTCAAAAATACCAATTTTTCAAAATAGGAACATTCTTAAAAATATTGTTACCAATATAAAAAAAATTTTAAAAATCTCTTACTTTTAGTTTTATACTTAACCCTCTAACAATCAAAGCTGCCGCGGGCATCTTTTTTTTATTTATTTATTTTTTCTTTCTTTTTTGAAAATAATTTATATTTTAACTTCTTTTCATATTCTAATCATTTGGTTAATTAGTTGACGTAATAAACTAAAAAATATCTAGACCTTAAAGTTTTCAAAAAATCCGGCCATTAGAGGGTTAATTATAAATTAAATATATATTTTTTTAACAAAAACTATAATTTGAGTACAAATATAATATTATATAAAATTTAAATTTTATTATAAAATTATACTTTTAATTTTTTTATTTTTTGTACTAAAATTGTTATTTTATAAAAAAATTAATACTGGAATATAAAATTATAATTTTGTACCAAAATAATAAATTTGTACTAAAAGAATAAATTATAATTTTAATATAAAAATCTAATTTTGTAGTAAAATTATAATTTTGTATTTTAATTTGTATTGTAATTTGGTACTAAAATTATAATTATATACTATAATTATAATTTTGTATTAAAATTATAATTTTATTAAAATTTTAGCATAAAATAAAAATTTTAATAAAAATGTAAATTTTAGTAAAAATGTAAATTTTAGTAAAAATTTAAATTTTAGTAAAAATTTAAATTTTAGTAAAAATTTTTTCTTTCTTTTTTAGTAAAATTTAAATTTTAGTAAAAATTTAAATTTTAGTAAAAATTTAAACTTTGGTATATACATTAAATATTATAATTTTAGAATAATGTTAAAGTTGTTTGCTAAAATTTTAATTTTGGATTTAAATTAAACTAGTATAAAATAAATATTTTAATATTAAATAAAAATTTTAGTAAAAAAATATATTTTTAGTATAAAAATAAGAAAGGGGAGACTTTTAATTCAACCTGCATAAAAATCAAATAATCGTAGTCAGGTGCATTTCCTTTATTTGTTCAAAAACAACAAAAATCGATTTTTATTTCTATATTTTATTATTAATATTATTTCATATATTTTCCTTTTTTAACATAAATGTTACTTTAAGCAATTTATTTAATAATTATTAAAATAAACTTATACATAATTAGAAAAAAATATGTGTATAGATAACTGAATTTTAAATCTTATAAAATCTAGGTAGAAATAAATATATGTGAATACAAATTACATTCATACAAATACAATTTTATGTAAATTATAAACTTATAAATTAAAATTCAACATCTTCATATAAATTAATAGAATTCGTAATTAAAAAAAAAAAAAAAATGATAAAATTAAAGAAGGAAAAGTAAAAAATGAAAGCACAGCAGAATCATCATTGCTAATAAAAAATAAGAAGTAGCCTTAAAAGCAAGTGTTTTATATAAAAAACTATACGTAGTTAAAACTATGTTAAATAATTTACCAAAATGGACACCAGCCTATGTAACATTGACACAGATTCTCATTATTGGTGGCCTGTTGTATGAGCAGATCGACTTGCTGTTGTACAGTGTAACTGGTTTGGGTAAGAAAATCGCTACCCGTAAGTTTACGTTTAACTCTTTTAATAACTTTACTGGCCTTGCTGTTGGTAATGTCGGCATTTGTGGCGTTACCCATATGATTTAGAAGGAATTGATTATCATAGACTTTGGATTTGGTGGCAGTATTGCTGTGTAAAATGTTATCATCGATGGAATTACTTAAACTACCGGTATTGCCTTGACCCGCCATGCCATTACCTGAATTGTTGGCATTTTTGTTGCGATGATTTTTAGCTTCAGTGTCTAACAAACGCCAGTTAAGTAAAGGATCATAGACAAATGCTTCCAATACTGCCATTAGAGAATCTTTGTTACGTCTCAGCACTAACATAACGCTCTCACAGGTGCGTCTGTAGGTACCTTCTATGCCGGTAACTTCCATGGCCTTGATAAGCATGCGTGTTAAACGGAAGGGAATTTTTTCGGGGAACTTCTCACGAGTCATGGCCACTTCAAAACAGTCACCAAAATCAATGTGCAATATTTTACCACTCATACGATCCAACATCAAATTGGAGGGATGACGATCACCTAGACCCAATATGTAACCCACCATAGACATAACAGCCAAGGAGCGTGTATAATTGGTACGTCTTTCAAACCATACTTCTGAAGAGGGAGATTTAAGCCACAACAGCTTAGCTAAATCATCGCCAGGAGTTTGTTCTAAAGCATATTCAAAAACTTCTACCTTTTGCATTAAAGTCAAATGATCATAGTCGGGTGAAATGCTTAGCATAGTGCGATGTTCTTGATTTAGGGGAACCTTCTTTTTATCTCTATAATCTCTTATCAAGGTGTGGAGTGTATCACAATGTGGCACCCAGCCTATAAGGCCAGAGTTTGTGCTCAAAGGTATGACGGCATAACGTTGTATTGCCAAATTTCTTCTAAATGTATCGGGATCATCGAGTAACAGCGTATTTACCAATGAGAACAGCTGCATGACACGTTCATCTTGCCTAAGATCTTCATGGCCCTTCAATAAATACATATAATCTTTACCATTTGAACCTCTAATGCACAATTTTCGTGGTCTTTGTTTGGAGGTAATGACTTGTAAGTTGGTTTTTATAAAACTTATTCTAATCAATTCCTGTCCAGGATTGTAAGAGCCGGGTACAGCTAACTCTAAATCTTTGCAGGCTAACAGCTTGGGAGAGACATAGGGCAATTCCAGAGAAGTAAGTTGCGGCAATTGTCGGGATATCCTTTGAAAAACATGATAATAATTATCCCAGGCATGATCTAAATCCATTAAAGAATTTGAAGATTTATATCTTTGAGTCCATTCATAGGCCTCGGTGAGCTCGCGACCATAGGCCTGTGAAAATGATGTTTCCTTAAGGGTTTGAGGCCCTCTCTCAAGCATTGCATGTAGAGGCTCTAGAATTTCAAACATGCCCTTTATATTACGATCACCAAAGTATAAACGTGAAGCTTCTTCCAAACCCTCATGCCATTGCTCATGCCACAATATGGCTACTCTAATCAGTTCCTCACTAATCATCATGGTTTGTTCTACCAAAGTGGGAGAATGTTTACGCATTGAATCCAAAATTTTAAAGGCAGCATTTTTACGTGCTACAGAAGCAGATTTAGAAGCCACTGTTAAAGGATAGACCAAAGCCTGAGGATGATATTTTCCTATATCCATAAGGAGTTGATGTATAAGTTGTCCTACTAGATTGCGATGTGTATCTATGCGTGCTATCAATTGAGGTATAACCTGCAGCCAAGTATTAATCTCTATTAGTTTCATACCCGACAGTAAAGCATCATAGATTTCCGAGTGATGACCATAATCGAACCATAAAGTCAACAAACGTAAAGTATCTTGCAAAGAATTACCCTTAATTAAACTAATGGAACGGAAGAAACCATGTACAGCGGGCACAGCATATTGTTCAATAATCATTTTCTCCTTTTCCATTAGTAAAGCACTATTGTGTAGATCGATGGGTGATTTAATGTTTTCTAAAGTTTGAGCTTGCACTACTTTAAAGTTCATGTAGGCATACAAGTGCCAAGCCTTGTACCAATTCGGATCATAATCGGTGGCTTTTTCGAAGCATTCTAAAGCTCCTTGTACAGCATCTGGTTCTAGACCTTGTAGTTTATTTTGCCAAATGGCTAAACGTAAATAACATCTAGCTAAAAGACGATGTTCTTCTTGTTTATACATAGTATCAGGCATACAATTCAACTGATTGCTGTAGGTGTTAACAAAACGACTGAGTTGATCGTAAGCTCCTTGCATGTTGTCAGAGGCAGCCATGTGTTTAGTATAGGCATAAGTGACTTGAGGTAAATCATAGGGTAAAGGTTCTTTAGGATTTTCACTGGGGTCACAGCCTAATAACATAACCAATGTCTTGTGCGACTGTTGTAGAGAGCCAGACTTACGACACAGAGAGGCATACTTCAACCATGTGTATATATCATCATGAGGTCTTACTACCAATGAATGAACCTGTATAATTCTGCGCCAATCTTCCACCAAACGCTGGCCACCTTGCAAACGTTTCCACCACATGCATTTCAAAGGTTCTCTACGTTCAGGTATGAGTTTGTATTGTATAACTTCTTCTAGTTCAGCCAACATTTGTACACATACCATGGCGCCATAGGCTCGTTCATAAGATTCTCCCGCCATAGAAGTTAGTTCAGTATCCAAGAGATCTCTCGTTTCATCAATTAACCTTTGGGCCAATTCAAATTCATCATGATGAACTGCCAAAACAGCACGATAGAAAGAACCATCTTGTGTATCTTCCGGTATACATTTTACATACTCTTGCATAGCTTCCCAATCTTGTAAACCCCAAGCAGCTACTGCAGCTAGAGGGCCAGCTTTAGATTTAACATCTTTACCAAATGAATCCCATTCTTGTTTCGCTATCCTACTAAGTTGTGACCATTCGCCCAAAGATTCCAAACAGCGCATAGAACCTAATCTAGATTCCATATCGTTAGAGTCTTGTTTCAAATTTCTCTGATAGTGTATTAAGGCTTGATCCCAATTATGTAGTTTTTCATACCATCTGCCCTGTACTTTAAGTTCATCTTTGAAACGGGAATTCTCACCACCCACAGCATTGCGATAAGTGGTTAGCAAACCCTCGGCGGCCTCTTTTTGCTGTAATTTATTATTAATTAAAATTAGAGACTCAAAGACATGGGGGTCTTTGTGGCTAACAAATTCTTCTTCTTTATAACGCAAAGCCTTGGCATAAGCACGACAGGCCATGGCTCGGGTACCCAATAGTTTGGGATCAATTAGGATGGGATCTTTGTCACAGTGTTCCATAAATTCAGCTAAATTTAAAATTGTTTGGGTAATCTCTGGCATATCGGTGACCTGTAAAGCTTGTATTAAAGACTTGGTTAATTCATTTTTATGCTCGGTGGACAGTTCAGTCCAGCAGGAAATAAAGGCAGCATTAAATAAGTCCCTTAAAAGTTTATCGTAATCCTCAGCCAATACTCGGCAGGCACGCAGAGCATGGGATCTAGATTCTCTTAGCAGACCAATAGACAAACGTTTCAACCATTCCACCCAATCATCTTTGGACACTCTGCGATTAACTTGCCAAGCCATGCACAGTTGGGCGGTGGACACATTTAGTTTCTTAATAGTTGTATTGGCATCACTCATAGCATTAGCGGCAGTACTGGCTTTATATTTAGTTTGTCTCGATAAAAATTCCTCATCCAAACACATGGTGGTATTAGATTGCAGCTTGGAAAGTAACTTTTCATATTGCGAATTAACTATACGTTGTTTTGTGATGGTGCGATTGACTAAAGGAGCAAATACCAAATATTTTTTGCCCAATTGAATAACTAATGAACACAAGGTAGACATGGCCTGATCACGCAATTCGGGTTCATTATCAAGAACTCGTACCAGGGGATGTATAATACGTGAGGAGAAATCTGTAAAATCTAGATTCCAAGCCAGCTGATCTATAGTTTCCAAAGCCACCAAAGCCACTTGTTGTGGTACATATGGAGAATCGAATAACTTCACTATGGGTGGCACTATCAAATGCAAATAATCATCTAAATTATTGCCAAATTTCTTAAGAGCCTGCAGCAAACGTTTGGTAACATTTCTATCTTTGGAATTGTCATGCTGTAACACACGTAAGATTTGAGGAATCAATTGAGCTAAATAATTACGAAATTCTCCACCCAAAGCCACAGCAATTTGTTCGATTAAATTGATTAGGGTGGATTGTAAAGGTGTATTATTGGTCCAAAATTCTTTAATCAATTTGAAAATGTCATTCATATAAGTGATGATATGTTGACGTACAATTTCCACCAAAGTGGCCAATTGTTGGAACAAAAATTCCCTTAAATTATTATTGGCCGTTCGTACATTTTCCAATAGACTTGGTAGGACTTGTGATAGATAGGGCACACATTTAATGCCTAAACTTTGGAAAATATAAGTAACTGCCTGGACAACACTGGTGTGACGGCTGCTTAAAGTGGGATCTCTTAGAATACGCATTAAAGCTGCAATAGCTACCGCCGGATAATATTCATCTAATATATTGCCCATATTGACCAATAATTCGGCCGTGGATATATCTTGATTTTCTTCCACTTTGCTGTCGGTTAAGGAAATTAAAACACTATCATTTTGGCTGTCTATTAAACCCTTGTTCATTTTGTGTTTATAAGGATCCATGGCGCCCAGCAATCCCAAAACGCGTATAGTTTCTCGGCGTATAGAACGTCTTTGCTCGGTTTTTAAAAAGTTTATCAGAATATCTATTAACACCGGATATTTGTGGTATGGTGTTACTACACGACCCGTAGCACTAATCAATTGACCTAAAGTCCATAGGGCAACACCTCTTTTATCGGGTGATCCCGCATCTCCCAACATCTCCAGCAATATGGAGAGTAATTCATCAGCCCACATTTCCATTTCATTTGAACCACCATTTACCTCAGCCAAATCACCTATAGCTCTTAAAACATTCAACACTACACCTGGATTTGATTCAGGCTCTCTTAGTTTAGGCACTAATATAGTTAAAATCGGATTCATATAAGATGATATTAAACGTGGCGTACTTATTACCAAATGATCTAACATTCTGGCACTTTGTTCTTTATTTCTGCTCATACCCGAATGTTCCAATTCTGTAAGTAATTGAATCATGACACGTCTCAATTTCGGCATAACATAAGCTGGATTCATAGCGGACAATCGACCTATGGTGACCATGGCTAATTCACGTATTTCAAATATTTCATCATTTAGAGTGATAAAGAGGGCACTTAACGATTCTGGCTGAGCTAATTCGGCATCAAAAGTTTCATCCAATGAGCGTAGGATTCGTACTCTGACATTACAATCCATATCGGTAATGGCTACAATCAAGAGACGTTCGATAGCATGGGATACGGTGTCACTAAGGGTTTTGGAATTTTCAGAACTATCAGCCGATTGAACTGCTAACTTTAGGAGACGTGTGCAACTTTGTACAGCCTCTAGACGGATTTCTTGACTTTCATGATTGATATAGTAGTCGGCACATCTGAAATGAGATAAAATTTTGAAATTTAATTTATTTCATTAATATTTCTGCAAAAATGTGGTTATACCATTGACCGTAAGTATCAAAGAAATAAATAAGTCTGTCATTCCATTTGTATAAAGTATTTATACGTAGTTTTGGGTCTTTATTGAAAAGTAAGTCGAAATAATGATGTTCGTTTATTCCAGAACTTTAAATGAATCATTCATTTTTGAACTTATTCATGCACTGAATTAGCAAAATTTTGAATAAATTCTTTTCACGCAAAAAAATGAATTGAATGAAATTTAGGTCAATTCAAATGAATTTGGTAAAAATTAATACAATTCATTTCCAATTCAAATGAATTTGTCAAATAAATTGCAATTCGTTTCCAATTCAAATAAATTTGTAGAATGAATTGCAATTGGAAATGAATTGAAATTCATTTCTGCCTAATTCGTTTGGATTGATTCAAATTTCATTAAATTCTTTATTGTTGTGAAAAGAATTAATTCAAAATTTAGCTAATTTGTAACGAATTAAAATCAAAAAAGAATGATTCATTTACAGCTCTGATTTATTCGTCCATCAGTATGTTGTTTCCAATTCATAAGTAAAATTACGATTTTCAGAAAAGTACATAGCAACCATCAGAAAAAGCCAAATTAAAAAAAAACAATTCAAAAATAGTACTAAATTTCAAAAAAGAACCAATTTTCATAAAAAGTACTAATTTTTGAATTTTGAAAAACAGTACACATGAAATAAAAGATAAACTTTTAAATTTGATAAAATAAAATTTTTAAAAAATACTAATTTTTATGAAAAAATATAAATTTTCCATAAAAGTATACATTTTCAAAAAAGTACCAATTCCCCAAATACTAATTCTCAAAGAAGTACAAAATAAAAAAATAATAATTTTCAAAAAGTAAAAATTTAAAAAAGAATTTTTAATTTTTGAAAAAAAAATAATTTTGAAAAAATACTGATGTTTATGAAAGAAAAGTAGCAAATTTCAAAAAAACAAATTTCAATAAAAGTACCAATTTTACACAAAAAATACCAAATTTTCAAAAAGTACCTATTTTCAAAAAAATTAAAAAGTACCAAATAAAAAAAATATTTAAAAAAGAACCAAATTAAAAATTAAACTTATTAATTTGAAAATAAGTTCTTAACACTTAAAAGGTACCATAAAACGAATTTTTAAAAAGTACCAAATTAAAAAAAATACTACTTATTAGTACTTAAAAAGTACTAATTTTCAAAAAATACCAATATTCAAAAAAAAACGAATAATTAAAAAAAATACTAAATTTTTAAAAGCTACCACAAAAAGAATTTTAAAAAAGTACAAAATTAAAAAAAAAATTGCTGTACCAATTAGTACCAATTTTCAAAAAAAAAAAAAAAAAAAAAAAAAAAAAATTTTTAATAAAGGTAATAAATAGTTTTTCAAAAAAGTACAAAATTTTCAAAAAATAGTTTTTTTTTTAATTTGCTAGTTTTATTTCATGAAAATTAGCACTTTTTTAAAAAATTTATACTTTTTTGAAAATTGGCAATTTTTAAAAATTTGTTACCTTTTTAAAAAATTTGTACTTTTTTAAAAATTTGTACTTTTTTAAAAATTTGTACTTTTTTGAAAAATTGGTACTTTTTTTAAAAATTATATTTTTTTGTTTTGCTACTTTTCATGAAATTAGTAGTTTTTTAATTTTAGTTTTAAGTATTTTTGACAAATACTTTTTTAAATTGATATGCTTATTTGGAAATTGGTACCCTTTTTTAAAACTTGGTATTTTTTGAAAAAGTGATATTGATACGTTTGCGTTTATTTCATAAAAATTAGTATATTTTTTCAAAATTTATACTTTTTTTGAAAGTTTTTGCTGGGTTATTTTGAAATAACCCAGCAAAAACTTGGTAATGGCATGTAGTTACGAATGTCGTTGTTACATTTCAATGTCAAAAACATACTATTTGTATTACATAGACGTAGATTAGTAAATACTTATTTATAAACTTACTTATGATCAGATTTTTGAAAATACTACTTTTTATTGATTTCTTAATTCAGTTTACCAATTAATGACAATGTTTACTTGTAATAATATGTAGTAAGTAACTGCTCTAATATCATCCCCGTATTAAAATAATCAGTTATTTAGCTGATGTGTAAATAGTGAAGAGCCATTATATTAGCTTCTTAACTCATTACATAGGTTAGGTTATTAGGGTTGTAACTCATTACATGACAACCAAAGTTTTTGCTGAGAAGATAACTAATTTTTATGAAATAAAAGTAGCTACATATATTCGGCTGTGTCACTCTATCGACAAATAATACAATTTACGCCTTAAGGTATGCTTTCATATTTTCACATTTATACTTACAAAAATAATCTGAATTTTTTTCCAAACTATAAAAATGTAAACACAAAATTAAATTATCATAGCGACCGTTGCTTCCTTAAAAAAACAACAAAACTGATAGCTTCTGATAACTACTAAATTTATATACATATGTTTGTAAGTAGATACATGCTAATACAAAAAACAACAACAATACTGAGTCAATGCAATGCTTCTATTTCCAACTAAAAAACATCCAAATATACATAGAAAGTATATACAATAAACAACTACTGCTTGCTTATACAAAAAACAATACAATGCTTTTTATATATGTTCGCGTGGGTATATTTTTTTATAATAATTTTTTTCAGATTTTTACCTATAACTCGGTGTTTATGGACCGATATGGTTAATAAAAAAAAAAAAAAACGAAATTTTCATTTCAAAAAATATTCCGAATTATCTGTGCAAAAACGAAGTCGCTAGCTTATGTAGGGGCTTAGAAAATTTTTTGGCGATATCTCGGCCATTTTTGGACAGATTTTGTTGATTTTTACTAGTATCATTCTAAGGAATATTCCCTATAATTTGATGTTTAAAACATATATATCCGATAAATGAGGCTTTCTAAAAATTGATTTCAACAAACAGACGGACAATGTTATATCGACTTCCCTATCAATAAGGATTCAGAAAATATATACTTTTTTGTGTCTTATATGAATATTGTAGAAATTACAAACGGAATGACAAACTTACACCTGTGGTTAAGGGTATAAAAATATTTTCAATGAAAATACAATTTTTTTAAAGTAAGAAATTTAAAAAAAACACTATAAATTTCCAAAAAAAAAACATCAATTTAAAAGGTACTAATTTTTCAAAAAGTACGAATTTTTATAAAAGAACTCATTTTTCGAATTTTAAAAAAGAACCAATTAAAAAAAAAATAAGAATAAGAATTTTTCAAAAAAGTACAAATTTTTAAAAAAGTACAAATTTTTTAAAAAAGTAACAAATTTTTAAAAATTGCCAATTTTCAAAAAAGTATAAATTTTTTAAAAAAGTGCTAATTTTCATGAAATAAAACTAGCAAATTAAAAAAAAGCATTTTTAAATCAAAGAATTTTTTACAAAAAATGAAAAATTTTCAAAAAAATTTAAATGTACCAAATTTAAAAAAGTACCAATATCTAAAAAAGGTATGAATTTTAAAAAATTACTAATTTTCAAAAGGTAATATAATTCAAAAAAGTTCTAGTTTTTCGATTTTAAAAAAGTATACATTTTAGAAAAAATACTAATTTTTATGAAAGTATCAAATTAAAAAAAAAAATAAAAATATTAAAAAGTACTCAATTTGAAAAATATAACCATTTAAAAAGTACCAACTTAAAAAATTACCAATATCCAAAAAACGTATGAATTTTAAAAAAGTACTAAATTTTCAAAAAGTATCAATTTAGAAAATATCAATATCCAAAAACTTTTTAAAAAAGTACTCATTTTCAAAAGGTAACTCTTCAAAAAAGTTCTAATTTTTTGATTGATAAATTTTTATGAAAGTATAAAATTAAAAAAAAAAGAAAATTAAAAAGCACTAATTTTAAAAAATCTTAATGGTTATATGTAAAAATGTACCAACCTAAAAAAATACTAATACCAGAAAAACAAATTTTAAAAAAGTAATAAATTTTCCAAATGTATCACTTTTAAGAAAAAGTAATAATTTTTCCAATTTAAAAAAAGTATACATTTTTATGAAATAAAAAGTAACAAATTTCAAAAAATAATTTTCAACAAAAGTACCAAATTTTCAGAAAATACCAATTTTCAAGAAAAAAAAGTATAAAATTAAAAAAAAAAATATATAACAAATTAAATATAGCAAATTTTAAGAAATTAAAAAATACCAAATTTTCGAAAAGCACTATCAAATTTCAAAACGTTTCAATTTAAAAAATTACTAAATTAAAAGAAAAATTATAAAAAATACTATTTTTAAAATTTAAAAAAAGTATCCATTTTCAAAAAAAGGATAATTTTTGAAAAAATAAATAAATAATTTAGAAAGTTATTTTCATGAAAAATATCTAATTTTAAAAAAACAAGTACCAATTTTCAAAAACGAAGTATTAATTTTGAAAAATATATTTAATTAAAAATAAAAATTTTCAAAAAAGTACTAATTTTCAAACCAATTTTACCACATTACAAAAAAGTTGCAACTGAAAAATACAAATTTTCAAAAATATGCCTATTTTTCAATAAGTAATTAATTTTCCTAAAATTCTCTCCGAAATCTAAATTCTTTTACTCACCTCTGTACAAAATCCAACATATTTTGTTCTTCAAAATTAAACGAACCCAAAGTACGTAAAGCCAAAACTATAGTTGGTACATCCTGTGACAAATTCATTGAAGAATCCATTGACACTGGTCCTGACATCATATTACCATAAATTATACCAGCCGGTTTATTCATTAAAATTTGCGATAAAACACCAATTAAACCATCAGCTATGGCAGACTTTAAAAATGGTACATTCTCAGCTAATTCTCTTAAACATACGGTCAACGCCGGAGAAAGACCAGTGGAAAACATTTGCTCCAATATATCTCGAACATCATTATTTATTCCAGCCTTAACGGCATGAGCCAATAGAGTAATACACGCAAAAATGGCCGGATCAATGGCAGCCTTACGTTTACTAGGTGCCTCTTTGGGCGGCAAAGCTAATTTAATAGCCATCATAATGGTTTTCAAATATTTATCTATATCATTTTCCACAGCAACAGCTATATAACCAATAGTTATGTAGGCAATATTACGATCTTTTTCCTTGCCTTTGAGTACAGTAAGCAAATGATTAATACAAGTTTTCAAGTATTTTTGAACGAATATTTCACGATTTATAGCCGCCAAACGGGGTAAAATTTGCAATAAAGCCTGCTGAACATAAGTGGATTTGGAGTTACGTTGTTCTATGATATTTTCACAAATGGTGGTATAATGTTCCATAATAACTTCACGGGCATATGAGGATTCCAAAATGTTACTCTAAAAAATTTAATAGGAAATAAAAAAATGTATATATTAAAAATATTTTTATTTTTTAACGGAACAGTAACTTACATTATTAAATTTATGATTAGCCACTTGATGTTGTTCTCCCAATTCCACCAAATGAGTAGAACCCAATTTCTTAACAAAAGGCGCTTTGAGTCTGGGCACGATAGTGGTCAACTGATGGGCTCCCCCGCTCGAACTACTACCACCGCTACCCACTACATAAGAAACAACTGAACCATCTCCAAGTTTACAGCTTAAAGCATCTGGTAGCAAAGCTTTTAAAGTATTATAACGTCTCTCCCAATTGGCATTGCAACAACGGAATAATTCATTGAAAATAATCATGCTGCCATGAATGCGATCATCTCGAGTCATCCCTTTGGGTTCTTTTTGTAATAAAGCTGGATCTTCATTAAAACTTTTTATAGCTTCAGCATAGGAAATCTTATACCATTGAGGTTCACTAGATTGTTTGGTATTCTCACGTTGGGAGGTAACTATAAGAGCAGCTCTTAATGCTTCACCTGCCGATTCTCGTATGGCTGGTTTGGGATCAAAGATCGCATTAAAAATGTGATCAAAAAAGGTGGAAATTTGTTGATAGAAATAGGTAGGCATGGCCACGGCCAATTCACGCAATATAAAAACAGCAGCATGGCGACGGTACTGGAAATAAACATAATTTATTATTATTATTAATTTTTAGATTTTTCAATAAATACCTCATGTCTGTCACCACTTAGCCATTCAAAAGCTCTTTTTATATCAAATTCAAAAGATTCGGCTCCCTTTGAGCCTGGCAAATTGGCCAATTTCACTAATGTACGGGCTGCAATTTCCATAACCGATACATCATTGCAGGGCAATAAATCTCTTAAGTGATTGTAATATTTTGTTATGCGTTTCATGGTGTTTATAACATCACCACTCACCAAACATTCTAAAAAACAATAAGAAATTATTTTTTTATACCACAATATCAATTCCTATACATCCATAGTAGTTGGATACTTACTTATGGCTAACACACCACCCTTTTTCTCATTAATATCCGTCGACATGACCATACTAAATATCTGATCATTAAAGTCTTCAAAAAACTGCACCAATTCCTCTTGTGACATTTCCCTCAACTCCGTCTTAACGTAGATCAACAAATCATGGGCCGCTTTATTCTGCACATTGCGGTTCCGAGACTTCAGACCCGTCACAAATTGTTGCACAATCGATGTGGTCGACATTTTTTATCGCTTATTTTCGTTTTAAACAAGTTTGCACTTAATTTTTAGTAAAAAATTTTATTGAAATTTATAAAGTTTTTTCGTATTTAGTGTTTTTAGTAAAATTGAAAAAAAAAAATTCAACTACATTTCATTTTTTCACTAAATGTATCAAATGTATTTTTTCCTCTCGTCGTCTTCTTCTTTATTAATCAAATGCTATGTTGATGAATGAATTTTATGCGGACATTTTGAGGTTATGTCAGTCTATCTTGTTACTTGTTTTGTGTTGTTATTTGTAAATTTCAAATGGTATTTGTCGTCCATTTGTATGTAAACAATGGAGATTTTTCGGTGTTTTGTTTTGATTTTAGTGTTTTGTTTTGCATTTTGTTGGGGAGGTAGAAAGCCAAGTGTAGAGTTGAAATGTAATTAAGAAAGAAGATACAGAGTTGTATTTAAATGGAAGCCCAATAAACCAAAAGACGATATGATAGCGAAAACGATATAAGCTTAAGTTCCGATTATAATATATCGTATTGCTGAAAACAATATAAATATAATAAAAAATACAAACATTTGGAAGAAACTAAAAAAAATCAACAAAAAGAATTAAATTTAAATGTATAATCAAATACAAATGTATAAAGAATGGTCCAACCAAATTTCATAAGTAACTTCATAATTGAAAAAATATGTGTCTAACCCCAGGTCTACAACTGAGATTAACGCTGATATAATATGTGGGATAACGTCGGCAGAGGAGAGTAACCATTTTGCTTATATTATGTTAAACCTTAAATAAGGGGTACACGTATTCTAACAAATCCTATAAGATATTATTATTTTCAATCAGTCACAGAGTAAACATGTCCTTTTTATTTAAACAATTCGCACTTTTTTTGGACAATTTTATAAAAATGTTTTTTTAACATGTAAAACAAACACTAAAAGGAAACAATATTACAAAAAACATTGTTTTTTACTAATTTGCAAAATACACATGCACACACACGAACAAACTTTCGTATGTGTGTATTTTTTGACAGAGAAATCTCATCACAACAGTCACTATTTTTGGAAATCATAATATCGTAAACAATATAATAATTTCATGGAAAAACGATATCATAAGGAAAGGTACACTTTAGTCAGCAAAAAACTATCGTTTTAGATTTAAAAACGATTATAACTATAATAATTTTTATCATATATAGTTTGGTTTATTGGGAGAGGTTGACAAATTATGACGTTATGCGTTTGTGCTGATGTTTGTAACACCCATGGCGTAACCAGTACAAGGTGTCATTATAAGTAAGACTGATATGTCAATTTTTTTTTACGTTTGCATGCATTGTTTTGTTTACAGACAAAACAAAATTTTTTCTGTGGTGAAATTTGTATTTTTAATAAGAAAAAAGTGCAGTATAGATATATTTAACTTATTTCAATATTTTCAAAGTAGTAAAAACAAATTTCTTACAATTTATTCTTATTACATATTTTTCAATTTCAACAATCATTGTTTACAATCAGACCATAGCTCCCATATAAACCCTCTTCCGAAAATCACTTTAACGTGCATAAATTCCATACAAATGTTAGTATCAAGTTAGTATTTGCCACAAATAAATTTTACATACAGTGTACAGCATAAATCTTGGTACACCAGCGAATGTAAAAAAAATATTTTAAAAACAAGCGTTTTTTTAATAGTATCTTATGTATTTATTTATAAACTACAGGGAAGCACAAAAAAATTTTTAGGCGATTTTTACTAAAAAATTTATGATTTTACAATTATTTTTCTAAATAATCCTACAACATTTAATCAGAATCATATCTGGACATCTGACAATGTTTGTAGCATGTAAAGTGTTTTATATGCATTTCTCGTTTTAAAAATTCTCCGCACTTTTATTAAGATTTTCTTTAAAAATATTGAGGCATCAGACTTATCCATTATTTTATGAATAAGTACTTAATTCCCAACACCGTCTGCCGATCTTACCACCAAGCTTAACAGTTTTAAGTATATGCTTGCGATTCAACCCTTCAATTCTTCTTTCTTCTCTTCAATCTTTTTTCTACATACTGAAAATCGCCCTTCTGGTCCGAAAATGTTCAATTTATATTTGTCCGAAAAAAATTTTTTTAGAACACATTTGTTTTCTAAATGTAAGTAAGTTCTTGCGTTTCTATCTATAAAGATCGTTGATGTTTTCTTTCTTGCTATACGTATATTATATCTAGCCCTTTTTATGGATCTACGTATAATATCTGCAAAAACGCTGTTATTAAAACACTTCTTTAACGAAATAGCTATCTGAGGCGTACTTTTAAATGGATCATTCCTTAAATTGTCTTCTATTTTTTCCTTTCTTCTCTTGCTGTCAGTTATGGAGAACGTCCTCTTCGCAGTTTATTTTCAATTCGTTTTATTGTTAAAATAATTTTATAACTTTTTATACAGTAGATGAACTTCTTTTTACTGTGGTATCATTTTTATCGAACAATTTACCAATTTGTTTTTTTTTTTCTGTTTGTAGTTTAGGAACAAATATATGAAATAAAAATAAGTTTCAAATTTAAATATTCTGGGTAATATGGTAACGAGTTAGGGGTACCTAGACTTATGCTGCACACTGTAAGTAGAAATCACAGCGTCAAATTTTATCACAATCGGTTCATACAATTGACCCCAGGTCTCATAAAAGATCCTTCTCCGAACTTTGATATACATACAGAATGGTGAAGAGTTTCATATAGTCAGTCTTGACCGAATATATTTTTCTTACTTGTTTTTCCATTTGCTGTATTTAGTTAATTAATTTTTCTATTTTTAATTCGAAATTTATTTATTTCTTTTTTAACATTGTTTATTTGAGTTGTTTTAGTTTGGCGATATCACAAAGTCATTCTCCACATGCTGGGCATAATTTTGTTCTTTTTGTATGTTGTCACTATCAGCTTAATCCAATAAAACACATGGCAAATTACATACAGTAAGGAACTGTTCTTATTTGGAGCTTAAATCAGTTTTAAACATTTTCAATATACCCTCAAAATATTTAATAATGTTAAAAGTAAGTTCCTAACTCTGTTATAAACTTGTTGAATTTTTATTTTAAATGGTAGCCTTTATCCTTTACACCACAGGTAAAGGGTATATATAAGTTTGTCATTCCGTTTTTAATTTTCACAATTTTCTTCGGAGAGCAAAAAAGTTGATATTTTCTGGGTCCTTATAAGAAATGATGTCAACAGGACAATGTCCGTCTGTTGAAATGGAGTTTTTGAAGCTGACAACTGCCATATATAATATATATACCAAACGATTGATATATATATATATATATATATATATATATATATATATTTCTCGTTTTAAATATTCTCCACACTTTTATTAAGATTTTCTTTAAAAATATTGAGGCATCAGATTTATCCATTATTTTATGAATATGTACTTAATATATATATATATATATATATATATATATATATATATATATACATATATCAAAAGATCAGAAAATTTTCCATAACTTTTCTATTAAAAAAGCCAGTTCAAAAATAACGGAGATATTTAAGAATAACCAGTTTTTGAAACTCAGTCGGTCCATCAGTTACACAGATATCCAAGTCATTAATAAACTACGGACTTGGATTATGCAAATATATCACAAATAGTTTTCAAGAATTTAGGTTTTTTAAATCCACCAAATCGGTTCATAAACAACCGAGTCATTGACAAATCTTTTCATACCCTACACTACCATAGGTGGTTAGGGTATTATGCGTTTGTGCTGATGTTTGTAACGCATAGAAAAAGTTATCCAACACCCACCTTAAAGTATACCAATCGACTCAGAATCACTTTTTAAATTCATCTAACGATGTCCTTTCATCCGTCCATGTAAACCTTGTGCACAAAGTACGGGTCGCAATTTTAAGGCTAATTCAATGAAATTTGATACGTTGGATTTTTATGCTACAATTACGAAGCCTATTGAAATAGGTTGTGATCGGTCCATTATTTCACATAGTCTCCATACAAATGTCCCACCGCAATAGGGTTTAAACTCTCAAAAATGCCTTCAAAATAAGAATATTTTCTTTAAATATCTGCGAACTTTTGTAAAATTCCAAAGTATTAAATTTGTTATTTACTAGATTTTACCGGTGCGCTTCGCTACCCTATTTGATGCGATAATTAATATCTACTTTACATGGGAGCTAATACTCCCCCTTTAGCTATTCACCCTATTCGAAATTTGATATGAAAATTACTTCAAACATTTTTTAAGACTTTCACTCTAATAAAATATATTTCTCTGCTCACAGTATAGCACAGCAGACCTGACAGTCGCAAGGGTCGAATTAGTGCGAAACAAGAGTTTCCTGATCACCTCCAGCTATATGGCATACGACAATCCAGCCCGCCAGACAAAGTGAAGGCGTTTCTGGCCTCTATAGAGGCTCAAGACGACATTATCCTTGGCTGTGATGCAAACTCAAGGCACTGAAATCAACGGCAGAGGTGAGTGTCTATTTCATTTCATTAATACAAACCACTTGACCATATGTAACTCTGACAACGACCCCACATTCGTTTTTCCGAGCTCGGTGAACCGTAATGGATGGGAAGAGGTGCTAGACAGTACACTTACGAAAGAGTATCCAAAGAGAAATCCTTTTCGGATCATTGCTGAATACTTTTCGATATTGGACTCGTCTGCAATGAAACAGCGACAACTTTCAGAAACCCAAGACGAACAAACTGGACTAAGTTTAATGGGATTCTCATGCACAAACTGAAAAGAATACGTCCAGTCGAAGCAACGACGAAGGGTCTTGATCAAATTGAGAGCACATTAAGCAAGACAATTGTTAAAGCTTTTAATATATCCTGTCCAATGACAAAAGCTAAAAAGAGTTTCCCTCCCTGGTGGAACAAGGAACTCTCGAAGCTACGCAATATTAGCTACAGGACAAAATCGTGGCAGTTGTATCACGATAAGCGTAGAGAATATAAGAAAGCAATAAAGATCGCAAAAAGAGATTCATGGAAAAGCTTCTGCGAATCTGTCAACAATACCAAGGAATCTGCAAGACTCAGTAAGGTTTTGGCAAATGGTCATAATAATCCAACCTATATTAAAAGGATGGATGGCTCATGGTCAAAATCGTCGGCGGAATCTTTGGACATTTTACTTAATACTCATTTTCCTGGCTGTACAGATTTTACAGACCAGGACATGGGGCATACTAAATCCTCGCAAGGAATCGAGGATGACATGATATCCGTTGAGAAAATTTCATGGGCAATGGATAGCTTTTCTCCGTACAAATCTGCAGGGCCTGATGGTATTATACCACGGATGCTACAAATGGCAAAGGTATACATCATACCTGGTTACATAGAATCTTTAAACTCTGCCTAACCCTCAACTATGTTCCCCGGAATTGGAGGAGAGTGAAGGTAGTGTTCATTCCAAAAACTGGGAAAAGAAGTCATGAGAATGCAAAGGACTTCCGCCCGATTAGTCTCTCATCTTTTCATTTGAAAACCCTGGAGAGACTCATTGATTTACATATAAGGCAGCGTCTAGAGGGTACAACTCGACTCTCAGGAAGTCAACATGCCTACATGGGGTCGTAATGGTTATCGAGCGATCCATTGAATTTAAGCAATACGCTATGGCTGCCTTTCTGGACATAGAAGGCGCCTTTAACAATGTCACGGACAATGTGGTGATACTAGTATCAGGACTGTTTCTGAACGTGGTAAGCGATATCATGTCAACTGCTCTGACTACACTCAGCGACTGGGCCAAAGAAATGTGGACTAGGAGTGAATCGGGCAAAACAGAGCTGGTACTTTTCACCACAAAGACCAAGATTCCGAGCTTCAGACTATCACGGTTAGAAAACTGTGAGCTCACCTTGTCGGACAATGCAAAGTACTTGGGCATTATTTTGGACTCCAAGCTTTCATGGAAGCTAAACATTCAACTTAGGGTTAGTAAGGCTACGGTAGCATACTACACCTGTAGAAAGATGTTCAGTGTGAAATGGGATTTGAGTCCAAAATTGACAAAATGGCTATATACTGCAATAGTACGGCCCATTCTTGTATATGGATCTCTTGTGTGGTGAACCGCTACTAGTAAGAGATACGTAGTGGATCAACTTTACAGGATACAAAGATCCGCTTCCATTGGCATTGCAGGTGCATTACGTACTCGTTCATCAGAAGCTCTGAACACTATATTGCACCTAATACCTATAGACCTACACATTATTGAATCATCAGTCAATAGAGCGATAAGATTATCTGTAACGGAAAGCTGGAAATCAAGAAGGTATGGGCACGCGAGGATATTAAGTTTAATACCCCCGCAATTCAATCAATTTACCGAAATCTTCTTGAACAATATGGAACTAGGATATACACTGACGGATCAAAGATGAACTGCGGTGTCGGCTCTGGTGTCTTCTCTAACGACGAGGCAAGCGTATTCCAAGCGGAAGTACTAGCGGTCAGGGAAGCGTGTGAATTAATTCGCGATAGAAATATTCAAGGGAATATTGGTTTATTTGTCGACAGTCAAGCGCCAATACTATCGCTCAAATCACCTAAGACTACCTCTATTCTAGTCAGACAGTTTAAAAAGGAACTGCTAGGACTAAGTCGACTGTATGACATTACTATAGTCTGGGTTCCTGCGCATAGGGATTACTATGATAATGAACAGGCAAACGAATTAGCCCGGGCAGGCTCTGCTATGAATGTCTCCTTATCGGTTTCTGTCGCAATCCCGTTAGGATCAGTCAAAAGCAGAATCCAAAAACACTTTCTGGAAAAGGCGAAAAATAGATGGCGAAATCTCGGCAAATGTAGGGTCGCGAAAGAAACGTGGCCTACCTACAACGGAAAACGCACAATGCAAATCATTGGCTACAAACGTAAGGACATCTAGAGACTAATAGCATTGTTTACAGGTCACTGGACGTTTGGAAAACATGCAAGCAGGCTTGGTCTCCCTTACAATGAATATTGTCGAAGTTGTGGCAATCGCGGGAAGGAGGTGGCAGTATATCATCTTCTATGTGAATGCCCAGCCTTGAACACAATCAGACATAAATTTCTGGGAAGGTACCAATTAGACAACCTCTGTGAGATATCTGGCACTAGACTCAGTGACATTATTAAATATCTCAATGCTACAGGCTGGATCTAATTAATTTATGTTCTCATTGTTTTTCCCTACACTTCTATCCCATTACAGACTCAATACAACTCATTCACCTGGCGAGTAGTATGGTCCCATTAAAACTTTATATGGGAAGTACTACACCCCCAGCTCCGATCTATTTTAAGCTAATCGGTTCTTCCTTTTGAGAGTTTAAAAAAGTTGGCGTAAATATGTGCGTAGCAACTGATTAAGATCCAACATAACCTATTATTATTTTAAAGTATGCGTAAAATGTGAGTGTAATGTCCAATCGAGATCTAACAAAGCCTTTAACCACCTCCCCAATAATGAAAACATAATTTTTTAAAGTTTTGCATTAGACTGCAAAACATACTGTTACGAAATTGTACTTGAATTCAAATATAATGGTTTTAACGGCTGGTTTAAAGTGAATGTTTCTCGACGTTTCTACTTATGTTAACAGCAGTTAACATATCTGTAGAAATTATTAACATAGTTGTAAACATACAACATTGAAAAAAAAGCTTTCGCCATTGTTTGTAAGTATGGCAACACTAAATGTTGAAACTGCTAATATTAACAGCGAAAGCTGTAAAATTCGAATATACTAGTTTGTCCGTTAAAAACATTGTAGAAAGTGATAGAGCTTTCGAGAGACATCTAGATGGCAATGCAGTGAATATAAATTGGCCGTGAGAACATCATTGAGTCAGTCTAATTGGAAGCATCGTTAAGTAAAGACAAATTAAATGCCTTGGCTGTATATTTTTGTACATTATTAAATTGTGTTGTATAAAATGTATAATTTAAGTACGTGTGTATAGAACACATAGTAACTATTTAAACTATATAAGAATATACAGCTAACTTCAAGGATAAAATGGATTCTATGATGATACGAACCAAAGCTTGAAGATTTGTAATCTAGAACACTTCCACTAGGCTATCTGTACCCATAGGAATTTTGTTTAACAACAATTATATGTACTCCTCATATATGTGAACAGTATTAAAAACATTTTACAATACTATATGTTGAATATATTTAAAATTCGACAATGTTGAAAAATATTTATTTTTTAAACAAATTAAAGTAAAATTATTTTTTGAATCCAGAATTTCAAAATATAAATAGTAAAAAGCACATCAATTAGATCATATGTAAAATATTAGTTCAAAATCTCAATTAGCTTTTTAGTTATTATGGATCAAAGTTGAAGATTGCATGTAACATGGTAAATTCAAAGAAAACTGCTAAAATTGCGCCTGTGCTTTTTATATTTAAAATTCAATTTATTTTTTTATAACGGCTGTCTAAAAATCTGGTTGGTTTGTAAGTATAATATATGTATATGTAATTATAAATACTTTACTATTATTGCTAACAAATATTGATCAAATATGAAGTACCGTAGCAAAACTACTGTTCTAATGTAAAGTCAAATTATATATTGTTACTAGTATGTGTTTTAATATATATTAACTGCCTGTTTTTATAACACGAGCGCAAAAACGATTCGTCTAACTTACATTTAAAACAAAAACAAAATTTCAAATTTTGTTTTTCAGCTGGACTAGTTTGCACAAATTTGATTGGTAAAAATATTTTGTGAAAACATCACTGCAGATTCGTGATATTAATTAATCACGATACTAATTAATGTTTAAACTGTGGCTGGAGTTAAAGCAGTACTGTCACACAAAATATTAAACAATTTTATGAAAATGAGTCTTTATCTGGCAGTGATACAGGGCAGACATAAAGTGTATTAAAAATTTAAAAATACAAGTACATATTATTCATTAAAACAACAAAAATCAAAACAAAATCATTGTTACTTTAACATACTTGTATGTTACAATTAACAACAAAATAAATTCATCTCTTTTATAAAAAAAAAAAAAAAATAAAAAAAAAATTAAAAATAATAAAAAAAAAATAAAATAAAAAAAAACAACAACTAACAATTCTAAAAATAAAACACTGCATGCACAAGCATGATCAGTGACAGCGAATCTACAGATGAAAGCGAAACCGATAATGCAAATAGCTGGCAGCTAGTTCTACCAACAAAAAGACATTCAACTGGATCTCCGCATAATCATCAACGAAAAAAATTAGCAACAGACAATCAGGCATGTACCAGCAAGAACCAATATGAAATATTACAAAACATTTGCACTGATGATCAACAAAATAGCAGCGATGAAAGCGTAACACCAAAACCACCACCCATATTCATACCTAATGTTGCCGACATTAAATCTATGGTAAATAAGTTTATGAAAGTAATAAAATTAGAAGACTTTACATACAAGTCACTAAAAGATGGACAAGTAAAACTTATGGTTAAAAAAATAAATTCTTATAGAACTTTAGTTAAATATCTTGATGAAAAGAAAATAAACTTTCACACATTCCAAATAAAACAGGAAAGAGCTTATCGAGTAGTAGTCAAAAATTTACATTTCTCTACACCCGTTGATTTAATAAAACAAGAAATTGAAAAGAATGGACATATAATAAGAAACGTATTAAACGTAAAAAGTAAAGTTACAAAAAATCCATTGTCCATCTTCTTTGTCGATATTGAACCAAATACCAATAATAAAGAAATTTATAATATTAAACAATTATTTAATGCTGTTGTCAAAATAGAACCGCCACATAAAAATAATGATATTGTACAATGCTACAGGTGTCAACAATTCGGTCACACCAAAACATACTGTCGAAAAGTTTATAAATGCGTAAAATGTGGGTTAAATCATCAAACCGCACAATGTACAAAGCCGGCAAATACACCTCCACAATGTACTAACTGCTTACAATCTCACACTGCTAATTATAAAGGTTGTGCGATATATAAAGAGCTTTTGAAAAAAAAAAAACTTGCTCAGAAGACAAAATAACAACCAAGAACCACATTTTAATATTCATTCTAATAATTTTCCAAGTTTAAATAAAAATACTAATAATAACAATGAAACTAATGGTCCCAGTAGTAAATTTTTATATTCTGAAGCCGCCAAAAACAGTTCCCTTCAAGTGGAGACATCTACCTTCCTAAGAAAAATAGAGGTAATGCTCGAAAAACAAATAGAGAATACACATACTCTAATAAACATGATGTCCGCTCTTATTACAAAGCTATGCAATTAAACTTACGTATAGCAATATGGAATGCAAATAGCCTTTCAAATCACACCCACGAAACCGAAATTTTTCTTAATAATAATCATATTGATATCTTGTTGATATCAGAAACACATTTTACAAATAGATCATATTTTTTCATAAACGGATATGATCTAATTTACACCAATCATCCAGATAGTCGTGCACATGCCGGTTCTGGTATCCTTATCAGAAGGCCTATTAAATACGAAGTAATGACTGAGGTAAAAAAAAATTTTATTCAAGCAACAACAATAAAAATAAAGTCCAATAATGGCGATGTTACAGTATCTGCAATATATTTTCCTCCTCGACACAATGTAAAATGTTCAGATTACGAAGAATTTTTCCATACTTTAGGGCAAAAGTTTATAGTTGGATGCGATTTCAACGCCAAACATCCGTGGTGGGGTTCAAGACTAACAAACCCTAAAGGAAGAGAACTTTATAAATGTATATTAAACCAAAACTATTCTATTTTGTCTAGTGGCACTCCCACATACTGGCCAACAGACCCACAAAAAACACCAGATTTACTTGACTTCGCTATATATTGCGGAATTCCCACCCATTGCTTAGTAATTAAAGACCTGAATGACCTTAGCTCCGATCATTCTCCTCTTTTAATAAACTACTCTACTTCGGTAAACGTAAACATCCTTAACAACCGCAACATCATTAACTCAAACACAAACTTGCAATTGTTTAAAAATTGGTTAAATGAAAATGTTAACTTAAACATTAGCATAAAAACTGGTAAAGAACTCGATGATGCTGTGGAAAACTTAACCAATTTTATTCATGAAGCTGCTTCTATCTCGACACAACAACATTTAGATGAACAAAGAAATATTTTGCATATATCAACTGAAATTAGACAATTTATTAATAAAAAAAGAAGGCTAAGAAGAAACTGGCAACAAACTAGAAACCCCAATGACAAAAGGTTATTTAATAAAGCTTGTAAAGATCTGAAACGTTTTCTTTATGAGTACAAAAACAAAAGAACTGCAAACTTTATTGAACAAATAAATAACTCAAAATATGACGAATACCTTTTATGGAAATCGACAAAGTATCTAAAAAGGCCGACTAAACGCAATAACCTTATAAAAAATTTTGATGGTTCATGGTGTAGATCCGACAAAAGCCAATCAGATGCTTTTGCATCACATTTAAAAAGCATATTCGAACCATTTAATCTTAATAGTGTCGATGAAAACAATGAAGTTAATTGCTTCTTAGATTCCCCATGCCAAATGGACCTACCACTGAAATACATAACACCTAATGAAGTAAAGTTGGAAATTAAGAACTTATCTTCAAATAAATCTCCCGGCTATGATCTCATAGATGCAAAAGTTGTAAAATCTTTGTCTCCCAAATGTGTTTTACTTTTAACAACAATCTTTAATTCTATATTAAGATTAGATCACTTTCCCTTGCAATGGAAATGCGCTAAAATAATAATGATTTTAAAACCAAACAAACCAGAAAATTCGTTGTCGTCATATAGACCAATAAGTTTGCTTTCAATATTTTCTAAAATATTTGAAAAAATATTTCTAAAACGGCTCGTACCTGAACTTGATAAACATAACATAATACCGGATTATCAGTTTGGATTCCGAAATAAACATGGAACTCCAGAACAATGCCACAGAATCGTTAATGCCATAACTAACACACTTGAAAATAAGTGTTATTGCTCTGCAGTTTTTTTGGACGTTCAACAAGCGTTTGATAGAGTATGGCATAACGGTCTACTTTTTAAAATAAAAAAACATTTACCAGTTCCTTATTATTTTTTCTTCAGAAGCTATCTCTCCGATAGATTCTTTTACGTAAATGTCAAAGATGAACGGTCAGACATATTTGAAATTAAAGCTGGAATACCACAGGGCAGTGTCCTTGGTCCTGTACTATATACGATTTTTACAGCAGACATGCCAGTTACTAATGATGTTACTGTTGCTACTTATGCAGATGACACCGCAATACTTGCAAGTAATCAAAACTCTGCAGATGCATCGGTTTCAGTACAAGTTGTTATAAATTTAATAGAAAAATGGTTAACGAAGTGGAACATCAAAGTAAATACAAACAAATCAAGCCACATAACATTCTCATTACGACATGGAGACTGCCTTGCCATAAAAATTAATGGTGAAGAAATACCTAAGCAAACTAATGTCAAATACTTAGGAATGACTCTCGATAGACGTCTCACATGGAAACCACACATTAAATCGAAACAGCTACAACTAAAAATTAAAACCAGCAAACTGTACTGGCTACTCGGCCCTAAATCTCAGTTAAATCTAGACAACAAATTAAGAATATATAAGGCTATACTTAAACCTGTATGGACATATGGAATTCAATTATGGGGTACATCTAGCAACTCCAATATCGACATACTGGAAAGATACCAGTCAAAGACTTTAAGATTAATAACTAATGCTCCATGGTTTGTAACAAATAAATCTATTCGCAGTGATTTAAAGATACTATCACTAAAGGAAGAAATTCAGAGACATACTGAAAATTATTTATCCAGACTAAACATGCACCCCAATCCCCTGGCTAATGCTCTCCTAGACCGTAGCAATGAAACAAGACGTCTAAAGCGTGTACATATTTTAGATCTACCTTTTAGAAGCTAATAGTTTTATATATATAATATATATAATGTAATGTATATATATAATGTAATTAACAATTAAGTTTTCTTTCCTCTTATAGTTAATGCGGCTTAATGAAACTGATTAACTCCTGTTATTTACCTATCTTAAACCAACACATTTACTTATTGTTTAATGACAGATTGTAAATAAAGAATGAATTAATAAAAAAAAAAACAAAAAAAAAAATTTTTATGAAAATCTTTTAGAAAGAATTCTACTAGTTGCAGAAGTGAACAAATTAAATTTTATACTTTTAAAATTAAAGTAAATTCCGAAATATTTAAAATACAAAAGTATTCTCTTCTAAAATTTATTTATATATTAAAACATTATTAAGCCATTTTTTTTTGGTAAGGACTTATGGGCTATTTTATATCCTTTCGTTAACATTAAATATAAAATCATAATAGTGTAACAAAAATTTAACATATTAATTATTTTTCAGTTGAAAATACTACTATGTTACAATATTAAATAATTAATTTTCCTTTCTTCTACAAATTTGAAAATTTCAGGATATGTCGATAAATTGTGGTCATGTCTTTGAAAAAATATTATATTTCAAGAATTAATTAACATATTATCAAAAATAAATTCTACTAAATTTTGTTTAATTCGAATTACAATATTAGAAAAAGAACGATTTTGAAAATTCAATGTGGGTGGTAGTTGGGCGTATCGTAGGGCCGATTTTCACAAAACTTTGTTCCTTTTTTCTTTCCTAAACACAAAAGCTTTATATACCAATTTTCATTTCATATGAAATCGAGACAGTGAATTCAAAGCTAGGAGTTTTAAAGAGTAAGTATGTGTTCGAATCAAAAAAAAAAAAAAATTTAATTAATTAAAAATATATTTGACAGTTCCTTAATGTGACATATTAGAATTTTAATTTTTGTTTGAAAATAAAATATAAATCAATTTTTCGAAGCCTTGGTCAAGGATCGAACTCAGTCACAAGCCCAAGCGGTATACCACATCGTTAAGTTAAAATTTACTATCTTTATTGCTAATATGAAAAGCTTAAAATGTAACTCAAATCTAAATAATACTTTTTTTGTAAAAAACATGTCAAAACGTGCCTAGAAATTATCGTCAAATAATTTTTTTCTCTTTTTTTTTTAATAATGAAAATTTTTATATGTTTTCTTAGGAAAAAAAAAAGAGATTTACAAGGAGTCCCAGGAAAACAAATTCAGACAAAACGGTTTGTAGTCTAGCACATTTTCGTTAGACTATTTAATCTCAGAACTTTTCAAAAGAAAAACATTTACATATATATATTATTGTTATGAAATAGAAAATATTATTAAATTTGGGCAAAGAAAATTGGAAACATTTTTTTATAGAAAATCGTTTATAACTCCTCTATTTGTAAACGGATTCCGATGAATTTCAATACCAAGATTTTCGAGACTATATGCCACATACGTATTGAATGAGAAATGTATTTAGTGGACTATGGACTTTAAAAAATTCATTTCAACATGCAGAGGGACAAACATCCAGTCAGGCAGATAGACATATATTCTCAAAAGTTATTCTTAACCATAACAATTATGAATATTTTTCAATTAGAGCCCCTGCATACATATTTAAAGACTTTCCTATAAAATAAAAAACTTATACATACCCTTCATTTTATGTGAAGGGTATAATCACTACGTTCCGCTGCTTTCTAAAACAATTTAAAAATGTAGGAGGTAATCTAAAGAGGTTCTTCTTTCAGAATATCTGAAATTTAGAGCTTTTTAAAATAGTTTTGTGATGTCCTCGAGAAGGTATACAATCAACATCACGTCAGTTTTTAAGTGACAATAAAAAGTGTAATTTTGTAGCAGAGTAAAATTAATACCATTTGCATAGACAGATTTACATAAAAGTTCAAATCTTTCTTATTTTTTAAACAAATTTAATTTCCCAACAAACCAAACGGTATTAGAACGATATCGAAACGATATCTTCTAGGTGATCTAAATTAACGTATATAATAATTGCTTTCGAATCGAAAACGATAGTTTTTACCTTTTCTTATGATATAGCTTTCGGTATCGTAATTTCCAAAAACAACGATAGTAAAATCATCATGGAGTAAATTTTATTCTTAATTCTATTTAATACAATACAATACTAAAGATAATTATAAAGAAACATAATCTGCTCAAATAATAAAAATCCTAAATAAATATAAAATAATCATCATACATTTTATGTAAATATTATCAATTACAAACCTAAAGAGTTTGATTGGATCGTTCATAATCTGTTAATTAATGATTTATTTCTATTTATTCTAAACTTGTTTGTTGAAATTTTTTATAATTTTTATATTTTTATTTTGAAATATCATTTTCTGAAATACAAAATGATAATATATTCGGCATTTAACATGATATCGCTTTCGCTATCATATTGTTCTTTGATTTATTGGCTGTAATTTGAATTCAGTTCAAAATTCTTTAAAAGTTTATTATATATAATTTCTTTCTATTTTTAAAAAATCATAACTAAGAAAAGAAGTATTTTACTCCCTTCTTTACTTTTAGATTTCTTTTCCATAATTTATTTAAGTTTAAAAAATAACAAGTATATATTTGCATCATTCCTATAAACATATTCCCTGCTTATGTTCGCATATGCACATAATATTGACCCATTTTCTTCCATAAAAGAATGTATATAAATATGCACGTGTATCTAACTAAGCTACATTTGCTCCTACGTACATATGTATGTATGTTTATACAAAGGCAAATATTTACATTAATAGGCGAATTTATGCCGTCAGTAAAGATACACAATATACCCCCGCAACATTTGCATGTGTACATATTCTGCTAGAACAAAAAGGATCAAGAAAAAAAGAAAAGAATTGGAACAAGTACATTGTCGTGTTCATAAATATGGAAGAAAACTATAACAGGACTATCGCAGGTAAAATGGCATTTTAATAAATTTTTAAGAAACTATACATATTTATAGATAATTACTATTGCTATATTTTAGGCTGAGAGGGAGTAGAAGATTTGTAGCAAATTAGGTTAAAGAAGATATTATTATTTAGTGGAATATTATAAGTGCATGACAGTTGAAAAATAATTTAAAGTAACGAAGTAATGTAAAAATTAAATAACAACAGGTAAATAATGATAAATTAATAAAATTTGAAAAATGATATTACAGTGCTGCTAATTGCAAGTCTAACTAAATGTTAAAGTGCCTTTATGTCTATAGTATAGTATTTTAAAATTAAATATTAAATTTTTTTCTAAAGTACATTTTTATTAAGAGGCTAACAGAAATGAAACAACATTTTCAATTGATTAATCCACTTTATTGTGGTGATTTATATTTAAAATAAATTGCTTAAGAAATTAATTGCTTTCTAAATACTTACTTCATTTGCAATAGTTTTCTTTTCTACGCCAAAAACAAAAAAAAATAATAAATAAAATAAAGAGGAAGAAAAATTATGACATTTTAACAAACTGCAGTTTTCAACGGTGAAAAGTTCTTAGGAAAAGATTTTCGCTAGTGATTAATAAATACAAATAGAAATGTTTAAAGTTTGCACAATTATACGTGGAATGTGTTGCCAGTATACCAAGAATGTGTTGTCTTAAAAACTGATTAATTTATACAGGAGTAGCAATATTCAAAACTCGTCTAGTCTATTTTATATTTTTATAGACTAAACTAGAATATACTATAGACTAGTATATAGACTATATACTAGTCAGTAGTCTATTCTATAGTCTAATATGTAAAAAATAGACAATATTATATATTTTATTTATTTTATATAAGACCAAAATGAAACAGTCGCAAAAAAACTTCAAAATGAAAAAGTCATCAAATTTGATAAGCCGCCAAAGTAAAGGAAATGCCAAAAAAATCTCCAATACTAAAAAAATCGCATTGAGATACAAATCGCCAAATTAAAAAAAAAAAATAATAATAATAATAATAATGAAAGAAAAGCCACTAAAGTGAAAAAAAATCTCTAAAACAAAAATATACAACTCCAAAGCAAAAAACAAAAAAATTGTCAAATCGTCTTAACGATAAAAAATCGTCAGAATAAATAACTTAGTGTCTATATTAGACAACTTTTTATCCAGAAAAACTTGAAAATTAACCCGAATTTATGGAAGGTGGCAACAGTTGCAAAAAACAATAACAATGTGAACTCATTTATCCTTTTTATATATGCTGCTTGACTACTGTAACAACCAAAAATAATAATCAGCTGTTCAACTGATATTACCTTATATAAACTCGCACTGATTTTGAAATTTGTACTGATAAAAACTTGTCAAGTATAGACTCTACGTATATAACGCCTGAACGAAAAAAAAGCCAAATCAAAAAAAAAAAATCAACAAAATAAAAAAATCAACAAAACGAATATGAATTGGCACAAATAAAAAATCGCCAAAATGAAAAAAATCCTCAAAACAAAACATCACCAAAACTTAAAAATGCCCAAAATAAACAAAATCTCTAAAGCAAAAAAAGTCACCAAAATAAAAAAGACATTGAAACGAAAAAAATCACCAAAATGAAGCAACATAAAGCAAAAAAATCTCTGTAGCGAAAAAAATTGTCAAAACGACAAACGGAAAAAATAACTCATCAAAAAAAAAATAAAAGAAAAGAAAAGAAAAGAATTGCTAAAAAGGAAGAACGACTAAATGAAAAAATTACACAAATTCAAAACTAGATATAGCGGTAAAAATCACCAATATAAAAAAAATGCCTAAACAAAAAAAAAGAAAAAAGTAAAAACATCGACGAAATGAAAAAATTGCCAAAACTAAAATAATCAGGCACAAATAAAAGAATCGCCAAAATTAAAAATCTCAAAAAAATCCCTAATTTAAAACAATCTCTAGCAAAAAAAAAAAAAAATCATTAAAACGAAAAAAACGTCGAAAAAAATCACCAAAATAAAAAAAATCCCCAAATCTCCACAAATAAATCGAAAAACACGTAAACGATAAACAAAAATCTAGAAAATTAAAACCAAAATAATTCAAAATTAATTCTTTTTTTAACTCATCTTCTCTAAGAACGCATTTTATTCACATTTTGTAATTGTATATGTTTTGTATAACTAGATGTTTTGATTTTTAATAAGATACATTGCCCTTAAATAATTTATTTTGTATAATGAAAACTATAATTAAATATTTAAACAATTATCTTAAAAATAAGTATAAAAAACATATAAAATTTATTAAATAATCATTTTAGTTAAACATTTCTTTCAGTGGTTTTTTGAAAATCGTGCAACAACAAAACCTTACCTTCAGAAAGATCAAGCGAGACTGAGTGATTTCATAATGTAATTATAAAGTGACCGCACATCTACAAAAACAACAATTGCATTTTATTAGTGTAAACTACTGCACATAATGTCAATACAATGCGAATACAAAAACAATTTGTCAGTTTCCCGCGGTATGTACATGAAAAAATTTTAAATCAGCTGGACTTACGGGGTTACTTTCTTATTACACTATGAACCAAATGTCACAGTATATATATATATATATATATATATATATAGATTTTGTTTGTTTTCTTATAAGGTGTTCCAAAAATAATTTTAAAAATTTCGATTAAAAATCGTAGAATAACAATTTTTCCAAATCTCCCAAATTATAAATAATAAATGATTTAATTTTTACTTTATAACTTTTTAAAATGACGTTTACATATTTGATTAAATTTTTGTGATTGAAAAAGGTCCTTAAACTTCAATTACGCGTTATATTTCAGACACATATTCGATATTTTTCCTGAATAAAATTTGTTTAATACAATTTCAAATTATGGTATCACTTGGCGACATACTAAAACCTTTAGTCTATACAACAGTTGTTTTGAAGCAAAATGTGTTAAAAAATTAAAATAAAAAACATTTTTAAAACTAAGTTAAGGACTAGTAAATTTTTGAAATATTTTTTACTCCAATTATCATAATTTACTCGAACACATTTTTACACGAAATTTTTGATTTTAATTTAATCGAACAATTATTTGATTTTAATTTGTCGATTAATATAACAACCATTATTCGAGTGAATACCCTATAATACTCATATACATCTCCGTTGCTACACAATTGGACAAAAATACATAATTTTTAAGATATTTGTTCAAGCAGTTTATGATTTTAACAAAAACCAAACTTTAAGATAGCTTGCAATATGAACTTAGGGAGCTTAACTCATTAATATCCGATCGGCTGTTATTTTTCAAGATTAAAGAGGTGCTCTTTTTTAATTCAGGAAAAGAGCAAAACATGTCATTTGGCAATTTCTTAAGGTTTCGTTTTTTATAATGTTCATTTCGACTTTGACTTTTTTGGTAATATGATGATTTATTTGTAAAATAAATGATGTATAAATGTTTCCTTTTTATTGTTCTGAAAAATCTCGTAATACTACCCCAAATTAAATATATTTTTTTCAATATTCGTTCATATTTAATTTTACATCAAGTATAAGCAGTAGTAAAACAAATGTTATGCACAAATATCTTCGCTGGATATTACTTTGGCCATTAATATGTTGTTATAAATAAAATCTGTTGCAAAGAATTTAAGCCAACATGTTGAATAACATGGTGAACCTGAATTTTAATATATCATATATTTTTAAATATATAAATATGTAGTTATGTAAAAATATTCATCCAAAAATGATATCTGAAAGCACAAATACTACGAAAATAATAATAATAATAATAATAATAATAATAATAATAATAATAATAGTAATGATAATGATAATAATAATAAAACGTCTTTTTTTGTTGAGTGGGAATTTTTTGGGGATTTTTTTATTCATTTTGGGATTGGTCAAAATAATTATCTGGCAGCCCTGACCCACACCATTTCACACACACACACTTTGCCTCACACTAAAAACACATACATAGTCGCTCCCACAAACAAAAGAAAAAACTAAATTGAAAAAAATTAAAACAGAGTAAGAGTGAGAGTGCGGAAAAAACAAAATATACTCGTAAATTGCACAAATGTTCATTTTTCTAGTCCCAACTTTTGTCAGTTATAAAAATTAATTGTAAAAACTTCTTAATTAGCTTCAGTTTGGAAAAAATATAAGATCCTAGAATTTGTTGGTAAAAAAACACATAGAAACACACATACAGAGACAAATCTAACCGTTTATTAGTACAACTCTATTGTAACTAGGTTTTGGGGTTTCCCGCAATATTTCTTTTCCCGGAAAACGGTAATAAATTCCAGGGATTTCCTAGACACTTTAAAATTAACGTAAAATGAAATAATATAAAAGTATAACGCTATTTCTAAGATTAGTACTTAAAAACTGTTTTTGATGCTAAAACTTTTTAAAAATGTACACTAATTTATTGGATAAATTTCATTATAAATAGCTTGCCATTTATTTCCACTTTATTTCTCTAACTTACATTATTTTTCTTTTTTACAAATTCTTACTAAATTAAACATAAATCTTTAAAATATTAAAAATTGTTTGGCAACAATGTTTTTCGGATCAATCGTAGTGTTCAGAAATCTGATGAAAATAATTTCGTATATGTATGAATACTACATGCGATTAGTTTTTTTAAGTATTTGGAAGTTATAACGTTTACATATCCATTGCTTGGATAAGAGATGCTATTTCAAAAGAAAATGTTGTGTTAGAATTAAAAATCTCCCAACCAAGTAAATTTGTATAATATGTAGTACTTTCGAAGTTCAATTTATTAAATATTCATTACAACAAATCTATATAATAAAACTCAAGTATCTGAAATTTGAACATAACAAAAATAAAGTTGATTTAAAATTTCATGTGAAATAACTTATAAGTAAATTCGTTATACTATAGATAAACAAGTACATAAAAATATCTGATAGAAAAACCCTAATTCCATAGTCAAAAACCTAATTCATTCAACATTAACGTTCCTCTCAGATAACTAATATTATATGCTTTAAACTCTTGCAAGTACCATATTTAGATAAACGTCAATCTTTCATTAATATAATTTCCCGTCCTCTCGGGAAAATTAAAAACATTCCCAGGGAATTCCCGGACTCCAAACCCTACTTGTAACACAAAACAAAAATGGTAAAAAAATGGAAATGAAACATAAAAAGTTAATAAAAGCATGTTAAAAATACTGTTAGGAGTGTTTTAAAATAAATTTAATAATTCTTAAAGATATATTTTCTTCACATTTTATGTGTACGGGTGTTTTGCCTATTATTTTATATTATTTGCATTTCAATTTGGTTTTTGGAGTAACATTTGTTAAAACAAGAATTAACATACACACAGAGATTTAAATTAGAAGTTTTTTTAATGAGATAAAAATAAAAAATAAGACAATTAAAATTAATGTAAAAAGATATTTAAAAGCAACCAAGGGGAACAATATTTATATTATATTTTGGTTTTTATTAAAGAAAATATTCCTCCACTTTCAATTAAAAATTTTAAAAATAACCAATTTTTCAAAAAAAAAAAAAAAATGTATTAACCTTAACAAAACTTAGCACTAGTGGAATAACTAGATTTCAAAAATAAAGATTTTTTAGTATTAAAGTATTTTAAAACTTTTAAATTGTTTCCATAAGCTCTTTACTATATTTAGTTAATATTACCTACATATTTCCACTAAAATACTTCATAAACTACTGCTTAAATACTCTTAGATAACAGAAGAATTCCCTCCCAGGATAGTAAATAATGACATTTGGCCAACAAGATAATAAATGAAATAAGAAAGTAAAACGACCAACTTGCACACATTCTAACACATTCAACTGTCGCACAGTGGTTCTAAAAAGTTTTTTTTAGAAATAATTCTGTAACTTGTGAACTATCTATAACTATCTAGGGCTATCTATATACATGTAAATTTTTTTTCTGTTAAATCATAAAGGAATTTTTGGCAATTAAAAAAATTGCGTACTCGAGACGACCAACTTTGGAGGTCTACCCTCTCCCCCCTCACCCGCTAGGAATCTGAGCTCCTTCAAATTAACTTGGCCAGGTGAAATTTTATTGAGATCTATCTAACGGTTCACAAGTTACAGAATTACTTCAAGAAAAAAAGCGTTTTGGAACCACTGTGTGCCGCCTGCTGCCTCACAACAAATACAATATAATAATAATATTTCAAGCATCATTTTTCTTGTTCATTCCTTTTTCATCTTCATCTAATCAATAAGATTGGAATTTTATTAATATGGACTGTTTTTTTTCCCAACTGAAGATGGTATAGGTTATGACTTGGTATGTACTAGAAGTAATAAAAAGTTGAAAAAAATCATAAAAGAATTTATGCTTGTTTTTTCTTTCCTTTTTTGCAGCTACTTGTAAGTATTGAAGAGGACCGTATGTTTTGGAATTATACTTTTCTTCTTTCTATAAATTGAATTCTCTCTATGTTTCATTCTTTGACGACACATTTTCTTTGGTAGCAGTTCCCCATATTCACAAAGTGTTGAAAAGGCAACCAGCAATAACGCTAGGAACGCAAAAAGTATAAGGGAGAAAAACTGAAAATAATAAATTCCATACGATTGAATCCTGACAAGAGCATTCATAGTTTATTGATTGATATGCAGCGTTAAACATTTCATAGCTATTTGTTGTTGTTAGAAAGAAAAAAAACTCAGCAGGATGACATACCGGAAAAAACAGGAGTGAAATAACATTCATAGCTAGAAAATATGACTGCAAAAAACAAATATATCAACATGCTTTTTGTTTTGTTAAAAAATTGAATATTCGATTATTCGTTTTTAGACTAAACATTTAAATAAAAAAATATTATTATATTGCGGGGATTCTTAGCTTTCATTTGACACTTATATTGGATTGATATAATATTCGAAAATATTTTATATTTTTTTTAAATGTGTAACCTTCGAAACTTTCAAGTCCTTTTGACAGAAAACTTGACGTCCTGGAGAAAAACTGAGTTTTACTATGTATGGTTTCTATTTTCATGCATGTTTCGATTTTTTCATGTATGAAAATGACTGTCACACGGTGTAATAAAATTTAGTTCACCGAAATCGATTTCTAAAATACTTTTGTTATAAGGACTTATCTGGTTTTGAATAAAATATAAAAAATCTGTCTAGAAACTAAGTTAACATATTTTTGCACATATTATGTATCAAACTGGAAGGGAATGATTTTATATTTTAAATTTACATCATAAAATATTGAAAAATATAAAAATTCAAGAAAAATATATAAAATGAAAAAATTTCACTGAAATTGCTTAGAAGTATTTTAAAAAATTATTTTATATCAAAGAAGAGCTAAAAAGTTATGAAAAGTTAAGTACGTGAAGAACTTTCTTAACAATCCCGAAAAATGTATATCATATTCCTTTATACTTTTCCATGCTTTACAAGACCATGATGTGGTATTTGGGATATTTGAAAAAATTGCAAAAAGTTATAACCAGGGCAACCAAAAATATGCGAAATCAAAATTTTTTGGGCTACAAATGAACCAAACTGTGAGTTGTTTATCCGTTTCACACAATTTTAAGAATTTTGGAATCGATTTGTTATAGGATTTTCTGCTTTGCAGCATATTTTTTTTCATATTTTCATAGAAAATCTTTATTTTAGAGTATATTTTAGCAAACTTAAATTGCATGTTTTTGCATAATAATAATTGCATGTTTTTGCATAAGAGCATAATTTTGCATACGTTTCACTAAACGTCATAATTTTGCATATTTTACACTTAAGTGAGAAATTTTCAAATAATGAAAATTTACAAAATTTGACTTTGGTGAAAATTTCATTTAAATGTCATATATGTTTTTCAAATCCAATTCACTAATAATTTTCAGTTTATAAATTGATAGAAATTTTGAAATATCCCGATTCGATGTATTAGCTTTGAATGTTTATAAGTGCAAAAAGAAGATATTTTTTTTTTGGCAATTTTTAAAATTTTTAAAATTTCGAAAAAAATAGTATTTTAAGAACATATTTTTCAATTTTAATTGCATATTTTTCGATTTTAAAAGCATTTTTTTTACGGATAAAACACCTTTTTTAGAGCATAATTTTGGTTACTCTAGTTAAATTAAAAAGATTTTGCAATATTTGTTGGTGAAAACTCGGTTTCTTGGTCTGGTTCTGGTTTTATGATTATTTATTTTTTTAATTTGGTTTTTTAATGAAAAACCAATTTTTTTTAATTATTTGTGAAAATACGTTTTCTGTTTTTTTTTGTGAACATTTTGTTATTGTTGAAAATTCAGGTTTTTAATAACAATGTATATTTTTAATGATAATTCGGTTTTAAATTTTTTAATAAAATTTTGGCCTTTTGTATTATGTCCGTTCGTCTGTTGAAAGCAGAATAGGGCTCAGGACGAACCACCTAGAGGGACGAAATTTGGCTCAAATATTACTCTTATATAAGGTTTGTTTGGAAAATGGGCCAAATACGAGAAAAACTAGAAGTTTGTACAAATATGGCCGAAATCCGTGCATATTTGGTATAATTTTAAATTAGGATGCATAAAATGTTGCAGATGGAGGGTATAATATTACACTCGCTACTCAGTTATCTTCAGGCTTCGAAAATATTATTTCAACAGACGGACGAAAAGGTCCTTAAATGATGTAATTTTTTAGGTGATTTAAAAAAAATATATAGAAATGACGTAGTTAAATTTTAAATTATGATTTTGATGCGTATTTTTCGTCACAAATTAGATTTTTATTAATTAAGACAAATTTTAAATTTGTTAAGATTCACACATAATAAACTATGTATATGGTTAAGATAATAATTAATTCCTTAAATATGGGCTTTTTTATAAAATTCAGAATTGATTAATTTTATAAAAGCATAAATTATATATATATATATATATATATATATATATATATATAAATTATATACAATAACATTCTTACTAGTTTTATAACAGTTTCTTTAACGAAATATCTTTAGAATTGATCCTCGTAGGTTTTGAATGATCAAATTGCATATATTCATATGTATTCGAGTATATTTTTATCCTACCAAAACTTGGTCGAAAAGACATCAAATTTGAATTTTTTTATTTTATTATTCATTTATTTATTTTCTTTTTTTCCATAAAGCTGCTAAGGTTCATAAATCCTTAAAAGGGTATTGACTTGACTGTTTGTTATTGTTGTTCTTAGAAAAACAATAAAATTATACCATGCACATGTATTTAGGATAGACTGACATAGTAATACAACTTGAATTAAAATCCTATTGATTCTAACGAATAATTGAAAAATAAGTTCATAGAAAACACCTACAAGTCCAACTCTTTTAATTAGCTCAACAGAAAATAATTAATCTCTTCACACGTATAAATTAGTTCTGAAGAAAATTCTACTACCACATACAAAATGTTCGAATTTTTTTTCAGCTGAGTTACGTTTTCTACAGCAAGTTGGACTTCCAGTTGTTTTCTATTTCTGCTTGAAATTATTCATAAATAAAATGTTTTAGAAAATAAAAATATTTTTTGAAATTTTTAATGATCAAATTAGGAGATTTATCCCCAAATTGGAGATTTATTTTCAGAAATGGGGATGAAAAATGTAGTTTGGGGGTTGGGGGATTTGTTGGGGATGAGTTACAGTTTTTGGGAATTTTTGGAAATATTTTGAGGATTTTTCTTTTTAACTTAGGAAAAATTTAAAAAAAAGCATAATATTTATCCAACAACAGTGCAATGAAGATAAAAAATAACTGTTATGCTAAATATGATTCCATAAAGTTAAAAATTTAGTTCTAATCTCTGCAACAAGATGATTGTTTATGGATTTGGAATTTTAATGTCGATGAAAGTGGACAAAGCTTTATTTTACGTTTTCTTCAGGGACATTCAGCTGGTATATTATAATTAGCAAATTAAAAGTTCAATATCAAAAATAATTGAATCCATATAACTTAATTTATAATGATTTCATACCTTTAAAGAAATAAAAATTTAATCTTCTGTACGTATTTTATTTACTTAAAACGATTTCCATATAATAAATTTTTTTTTACAACCTACGGGATCTTTGTTTTTCAATATTGAATACTTAGGTAATTTATCTACCCAAACTTGTATAATATATTTAAAATTTATTTTAAGATGGTATAATATGGTAAACTTCTACACTTTTTCTTATCTTTTTTAAGTAGTCTAGAATTTCTTTAAAAATTATTCTTTTGGCAATTCGTTTCCCTCTGAGTTTTTTTTTTTTTTTTTTTTGTTATTGTTTTAACGTTTGTAAGTATCATAAATAATATAAATTATTGATTTAATATAACCATCAAATAATTAAAGTTTTGACAAATAATCAATCCGAATTTGTCATTTAAATTTGATTTTATTGTAAACTTTACTTTTAACTTGGTTCTGTATGATTAATATTAATTGTAACAACTTATATTACTCAAACGTCACTTTATAAAATATTATCCAGTGTTTCAGAAATTTAATAATACAAAATTCTCAATTGAAAACAAGGTAAAGTATAAAGTTCCAAAGTTTTGGGTCGATAAAAATTATAAAAAAAAATATATTAACTCTTTTATCATTTTTTTTTAACTAGGCGTCATTCTTCTAAAAAGGGAAAATTAAGTACATTCTAAATAGAACTTATGGCTTTTGGAGCTAATGTAGATCTGCAAATAATATTGTTAAATTTTGCTTTTATTCAATTAACAACTGCATCTGCTTTTTATAGCATTCATTCCATTCATTTTCTTATAATTACTTTATAACGTATGAGTTCTTTATATTTATAAAATGAAATCTGTCATATTGTTTAAAAACCTACATGTTTACAAATGTACATTTGTTTATATACATACATACTCACATGAACTTTCAACTTCCTTAGTTTCTTAGAATTAGTTTCTCTCAGAATGATTAGTTCTCATGATAAAGTGTGACAATAAGGGAAACGGAAGTAAAATAAATAAGCAAAAGAAATCAACTCCAAATTGAAATAATTCCAATAGAAGAGAAAAGTTTTATATTCAGGCTATTAGGAGCAAATTAAAAGTACATTAAAAAAGTTTTCCGTTTATAACCACTTTAGAAAACTCCAGCGCCAGATGTTGACCAAAAAAAGTAAATATTAACACATACATACTAAAACACACACACTTTTACACATCTCTTTATACTTGTAAGCAAAAAAACAAACATCCCCATCATCAATTTAGTAAACGACTGGTAAATAGGAAAATAAAACTAAAATAAAAAAGTCAACTTTAAAAACAGCACACAATAAACGAAATGAATGACTAGGACATGGGGAACTCATTTAAAGACCAGTAAAATATAATGTGTTAAATAACATAAAACCAAGGCATAAACTAAATACTAAAGAATGAATGTAAAAGAAAAGAATTTTCTAAAGTTGGCAACTAAAACTGAAAACCGCCACATAAACATTAAATTCTATTTTGTCATATGATGATAAATACTTACAAACACACACACATACACATATAAAACTGTTTCCCTAATGTACTCCATTTACGCATACATAACATGAGAATATAAAAAAGATTTCTTAAGTAAAAACTATTAGTCCAAGATAAGTATTTAAAAGATAAATTACAACAATAGCAAAATTATATGCTAAAAAGGAATCTCATTGAAACACTAAATTATGGAACCAACAAAGAACCTTTTCTTATAAAGGGTATTTAAATTAGAGCTGGGAGAAAACAAAAATTTTCGAATAAAAAAACACAATTTTTGACCTCAACGCTTCCGATTTTTATAAAATTTGATATGCACACTCATTATGTCAATACAAAATTTTAAGTTTTTCAAAATGTTCAAATTCGTTTTAGTTTAGTTTTTATCGCGGTTCAAAATTCACTTTTTCAGAATTTATTTTCAAAATATATTAAATTTAAATCCACATATCAAACTGATTCTTTATAAATCCAATGTCTAATTATTCTTGTAAAGATGCCATTTTTGAAAAAAAGGGTAATGAAATCAATATTCGTCCTTGTGTCAAGGATATTTAAAAATCATATGTTCCATTTTTATAATATTTCTTTAAAATGTTCATTTACGTGTTGGCAACAATATATAACAAATTTAGAGTGGGACCCAGAATTCTGAGAAAATTAACATTTAGTAAAAAAAAAAAAATCATTCATTACAGTAATAATTTGAAAATTACTAATGTTTTTTGAACGATAGAATTTGTATAGAAGAACGTTTAAAACTTAGGCTTATTATTAGCGTTCTGTTTTATTAATTTGGAAAAATGTACAAGATAAATATATCTTGGGAGAATAATACAAATAACTTTAAAAAAGGATTCACAGTGCAGCTAAATGGAAATATATATAGTTTTGCGATTATTATGTTAATTATGGTAAATTTCGTCATATCCATGCGATGTGTTTTAGCAAAATCTCTTTTAACAAAATATACCGTTGATTCAAATTTATGGTCCTGATCAATTATATTTATCCAAGATTTGTAATTTGCTGTATAAAAATACAAAAATAGATAGTGCAATTTTGCATAATTTTCAAAAAGTCCATTAAATTTTTTATTAAATTTACTTTTAATCCTCCTTCGATTTTATTGCGTAAAATAACAAAAGACTAAGTTCAAGTCATGTGAGTTCAGATGTTTAACCCGTTTGTTTAAGATAGTTTTACCACAATACTTATTAAGGATTTAAGTCAGTTAAAATTTTTTGATAATGGCCCAAATATTTTATTTAAAAATACAAACGTAAGTACGAAGAATTTTGCTATTGAAAATCGGTTCATAAATTGCGTTCTTTTTATAAATTAACTATTTGAAGCCAAATAAACTACGAATTTTCTTTATTTCATATACCTGTTAGAATTTTACACCGAAAATTTTAATTTCTCAAAAAAAAAAATTATAATAATAATAATAACAATAATAATAATAATAATAATAATAATAATAATAATAATAGCAATAATAATAATACTAATATTATTTTCGGCGCTTTTTTTGTTATGATTATTTTTTATAATTTTAATTTGTTTTTTTACGTTTGTCGATTTTGTACTCGTTTTGGCACTTTTTGTAATTTTCAATTTTTTTGCGATTTTTTTGTTTTTTCTTAGTTTTTTTTCAAATTTGCTATTTTCCTTATTTTTGACGATTATTTTTCATTTTGGCGTTTTATTCACCAGTGTTGAGATGTGTAGTGAGATGTATAATTGGAATTTTTTTCTGGTTTTGGCGATTTTTTCACAATAAATTTTATTTTAAATAAAGTGAATATAATTTATGTAAATCGAACATTAAATCAATTAAATATATACTCTAATCATAAATTTAATCAAATTCAGTCCGATTTTTAAAGTATTTTAAAGTATTGTTTGAAAAGTACGAACTTTCGTTATTTCAATAATAATAATAATAATAATAATAATAATAATAATTTTCGTTATGATTATTTTTTATAATTTTAATTTTTTTACGTTTTGCCGATTTTGTACTCGTTTTGGCACTTTTTGTATTTTTTTTTGCGATTTTTTCACTTTTTCATAGATTTTTTCATATTTGCGATTTTTCTTTATTTTTTATTTTGGCGTTTTATTCGCCAGTATTGAGATGTATAGTGCATTAACATTTATAATTGGTAATTTTTTTTCTCGTTTTGGCGATTTTTCCATTCCAAAACTTTTTTTCAATGTGGTTTTTTAACTTTTTTTCGTTGTATTAATTTTTTCTTTTACCAAATTTTTGGTTCGACATTTTTTTTTTTTTTTTTTTGACATTTTTTATTTTGATTTTTTTATTTTGGTGTTTTTTTACGTTTTGTAAAGCGCCAAGCCTTAATTAAAAAATTTCGAAATTAAAAGCAGATTAACAAATTGATTTATAATCTACACTTGCAGTAGTGTTTAGACATTTTCATAAAAAACATGATTCTTTCTAATAAAAAAAAATTAAATATAACAAAGACGTATTTTCCGGAATTAAGTATTTTATTCAACAGATAAGCTAGTAGTACTATTTGCTTTCACATATCTGTTTCTTTATTACTTTTTTGTCAAATACACCGAATAAATGCGAACTGTAATAATTCACTGTTTTCATTTATAAATATTTTCCTTTATATAACATCTCTTGTAAAAAGCGCTCTTTAATTTATTAGAAGTTTTAGTTGGAAATAAAGGGACGACAATACCAAAATTACACACTAAAAAACGCATACATTTTGCGGTTAAAAACATTTTTAAAATCTTGTTTTCCATTTTCATTTCGTTCTTGTTTTAATTTACATGGTTTTCAAAAAATTGAAATTTTGTGCTATAGGGCAACCAAAAATATGCTGTAAAAAGTGTTATTTCTTAAAATCGAAAATTATGTAAAAAGAAAATTTTATTAATGGAAATTTCTATTATGACCAAAATATAAAAAATATACAGTAACAAATTGATACCTAAATTCTTAAAAATTTCTTAAACGGATAATTAGCTTTCAGTTTGTTTCATTTGGAGCTCAGGAAAAAATATGTTATAGCATATTTTTTGTTTCCCTAGTTTATAAACGAAAGTCTCATAAATATTTGTATAAAATTGTTTCTGTTAAACATTAATAATAATTTGTTGAAAAATTCTTATTATAACTTTACTTTTACATTCATATGTATGCAAATCTGTAGTGTATTTTTTTAGTAATGATCTCCTCTATTACGTGACTTTATTCTTCTAACTTTATTTTTTTCAAAAAAATCCTAAAGAACAAATTCTAGAATTCTTTTACTCATGTATATTTGCCAAAAATTCAAGTTTACCAAAACCAAATGTAAATTTATTTCAGCTTTTGCTACCAAAGGACAAGTCAGAGTCAAACAATAAAAATACCTTTTACAATTCTGCAACAACATGAGAATTCTTTTTTCTTTCTACATTTAGTAAAAAAAGCAAAAGGAATTTAATTTAAATGAAGCCAAAAATATATGGTTAACAATATTATAATAGAAAAAAAATATATATTAACAAGGAATCTTTAAACCATTTAAATTGTTTTTATTATTCTACACTACCATAGATTTGTAACACACAGAAAAAACCTTCGGAGAACCGCCATAAAATATAGCTTTCGACTCAGAAAATTATTCTGAGTAAAGATGTCCGTCTAGACCGCTGTCAAGCTGTCCGTCCACGCAATTTTGAATACAATTTGATGAAATTTGATGTGTTATTTTTTTTTTTTTTTTTTGACACAAGGACGAAGCATATATAAATTGCCTTAAATATAGCAATGAAATGAAATTCGGCACAAATAAATTTTATGTAAGTATAAATTTTATGTCAAATTCCATGAAGATGGGTCCTTAATTGTCCATAGCACCCATATAAATCACTCTTCTAAAAATCACTCGTACATAAATCCTATACAAATTTGTATTTGAAGTTTATATTTCCCGCTTGACCACAAGCTTCGATAGTGATATCGCCTTCGAATAATTCGCGGACATTTCTCGAGAACGACTATCGAGGCGTTTCGAGAATGAATCATTAGCGATATTGATAGCGAAACAAGGAATTTTTCGTTAAAGATTAGTTTTTGATATCGAGAAAGATCGATAATTGTTCAATATTGATATCATTTTTGTTTAATGTGAAAAGTTGATTTCATTTTTAAAGTTTTGTTTTATTTTGAACTTAACTATATACCAAATACACAGAGAAAAAATTCAGATATTTGAAAATTTTCTTATAACTATTACGAATCGAACATAACTTTTTTTCTCAAACTTTTTTCATAAAAAAAAAAATTTTGATCATAGATATTATAAAATTGTTCATAATGAAATTTGCATAATTTTGCACAAAATGTGTATTAAAAACTAAAATAAACTTAATTTATATTTTAAAGTTTATTAACAAAATAAACAATAAACTCTATTTCCTACGGTAATTAGAACGTTTGATGGTCCCAGAAGAAGTCTTCAAAAAGTTTCCTCTCAATAATATTAGTTTATCTGTTGTTCAAATCCACATTTTTTAGGTCAAACTTTACTAAATTTATCTGCAAGAAAATAAATTAATCATATAGATAAATATGGTACTTTGCAAATATCTTTAGAAAAGTAGAAAAGTTACTTATCATTTTTCTAAAACTAGAATATTATTTTTCATAAAAAAGTTCTTGAAATTAAACTAACAGCATAAACTTTAAAAAACAATAATTTCCAAATGACCGATATGAACTATGACTCAAGAATGACATGCACAAACAAGAAAATACGTTGCTATTTGATTAAAGTAACAAAATATAGAGAAATTAAAAAGAATAGATAATTTCTCTAAACATTTACTTTCGATATTTTATCGAAAATATTGTGATAATCGATATTCTTAAAACTCTCAAAAGTTACTCTTGTCTTTACTATCCAGAAATTATCGAGTAAGTTGCGATGCTACGAATATTTACATTTATTTAATTTTCGATAATTTCTCGAGCATATTTGTTTCGAAAATTACACGTTTTTGCGAACATTCAATAATTTCTAATCTCAGCCCGCCTGACTAAAATATCAAAAATGAACAAACGTTCGCTAAAACGTATAATTTTCGAACAAAAATATTAGAGATATTTCCGCTAATTTAAGTGAGAACGAACGTTCGCTTCAGCGAATAATTATCGGCCATTTTTAGAATTGAAATGTACGAGATTTAACGATTAATTCTCTGAAATTTTGCGATAAAATTTTTCGTTTTCAATAAATACAATAAATTTTAGGAAATATAATTATATATATATATATATATATATATATATATATATATAATTGAATGTATAATAAGAGCTGCTTATAAAGGGGAGTAAGAATGTCCCTAAGCAAATTGTGTTTATTTACCTTAATTGCTTTCAAATACTATTAGACAAAAATGTACCATTTTGGGCGATGAATTCGACATATAGTGTTAACGTTATTTTCATAAATTTGAACAATCTGAGCAGCTCACTGGTAACACTAATTTCAATACACTGAATTAAATGGTACCAGCCGTTTTTCGAAGTTAACGATCATATTAGCAATATTTGGGTTTAAACTATATTATGGAAGTGGCACAAATAATATAAAATTTTAAATAAAATGAATATAATTTATGTAAAACAAACAACTAATCGATTGAATATATACTCCAATCATAAATTAAATCAAATTCAACATGATTTTTAAAGTATTTATATATTTGTTTGAAAAGTTGATCACTGGTAACATCAACTTAGCTTACCTAAGGAATTGTAGTAATATTTTTTGCTAGTTTAAAGTAGCGGTTCTTACGGGTCCGTACAAATATTTTAGGGGGGTCGAGAAGAACATTTACTTAACACAAAATTTAAAGCATTTTTTTACTTAAAGGTCAATAATACAAAATCACTTTTTGTTATGTTTTCATAAAATGTTTTAAAATTTAATACAAATTTAAAGGAAAGTATTTAAAATTGTAATTGCATCGGTTTGTGATAATCGGTTTTAAATAAATTATCAATATATCTTCACTCTTTGATGAAAACGTTCCGTTTCTTTACAAATATGATCTATTCTTAGTTCTGTTCTTCTATTCTATTCTTAGAAAACAGAACAGCCAGACCGACAATACTTTAATTGCAATTATTATATTTTATGTTTTTTTATATGAAACATGAAATTAAACTTCATCTCGAATGTCAAAGAATTGAAAATAAATAAAAACTTCGTTAACAAAAAGAGAACTTTATTCATAAATTAAGGCATGTATTTATTATCAAAATTGTTTCAAATCTAATTCTTAAATACTATACATATATTTTAAATGTGGCTCCCAAACTAGTCCGATTTATAGGTTTCACTCAGAATTAGTAAAACATTAAGAAAACAAAATACAAAGGAATTCTGGGAACACGTTCTGACAATAAAATGTATATCTAACTAATACTGGAACAGAGCTTATATTAATTAATTTTAAGTTTATATATTTTTATGAATATTATCATTAAAAACTAGTAATTTATAGCATTTTAAAAATTACACCAAATCTTACATTTTTAATATTTTTTTTATATGTTTTGACTTTAGGTTTAAAATTGATTTATGATTATTATGAGATATCAAGCACCATTTTTTAAATATTTTCTCTTTAAAATTAATTGATTTTAAGATTTAAGAATGATTTGAAATATATAAAGAGAAAATATATAATGAGAAAACTCCATTTTTTAATATTTTTATATGCATAAAAATTAACGCGTTTATTTTTAGATTTTAGAATAATTCGATATTTAAATTGATATTAAATAAATAATAAATCATTTTATTTAATGCATTTTCTCAAATGAGCCTCAATTAGTTAGATTTCAAACTTAAAATTAAAAATCATAAATATTTAAATTTTTGACTTTGTATTCAATTATTACACAAAAGTTGTGGTGTGGTGTTGTAATTTAATATTTGAAATATATTTTATAATAAGGAATCATTATCCTATCTTCAATAGAAACTTAATTGTTTATTTGGTTTAAATTTAACAACAAAATTATTTAGTTTAAGCAAAAAAAAAAATTAATTTTTTATCCTTTAAAAATATAATATCTCAAAAAACGAGAAAAAAAGGGTTAACAGCATTAAATTCAGCGTCGTCGATTTAGTTTTACCCAATGGATACCCATATTGTTAAAAAAAATAAATCTCATTTTCAAGCACAGTGTAATTAATTAAATTGTCTTTTTATTGAAAACAACTTCTCTTTTATTTTTTGATAAACATTTTTTTTTTCAGGTATCACAAATGTAGGAATGACACTAACAAATATTTTTCGAATTTTCTATTCATATTAGAATCCTCCCCAAATGTGCACATACAAAATGGTGTAGGATATCATATGGTAGGACTTGGCCGACTATATCTTTCTTGTTTTTTTATATCCTTCACATAAAATAAATATATTCTTCATTTAAATTTGTCTTTATACACAAAAGTTTTAAAATATACATCCAGGACCTCAAAATGAAAAATATTTGTGATTGTTATGATTAAAAATAACTTTTCCTTTTCAACACATATATGGTATATAGTCTCGAAAATCTTGGTATTGAAATTCAGCGAATTCTGTTCAGGAATGCGGAGTTATAAACGATTTTCTAGAACAGCCTCAAAAAATTTTTAAATTTTCGTGGTCAAGTTGAATAATATTTTCTATTTCACATACAATAAGATATAAATATTTTTCTTTTGAAATGTTGTGAGCACGAATAGTCTAAAGGAAGTATTATAAACTATAAACCGTTAAGTCTGAGTTCGTTTTCGCGGGGCTTCTTGTAAGTTTCTGTTTTTTTTTTTTTTTTCTTAAAAAAAATTCATTATTAAAAAGAAATTAATTTTACAAGAATTTCTTGGCATATTGGTATATTCTTTCTAAAAAAAAGTATTATTTAACTTCAGCTACGTTTTTGGTTTTTTATATAAGATATTATATCATATGGTGTACTGCTTGGATTTGTAACTGAAGAACTGTAAGTCCTAAATTCGATCCCCGGCCAAGGCAAAAATCAAAAATTTTGAAACAAGGAAGTGTCAAAATATCTTATTAAAATACTTAAAAAAAATCCTGTTTGAAATTTATTAAATAAGAATATTTCTTTATTCGTCAGGATTCTAACCCATACCACACCTAAAAACTCCTAGCGTTTAATTCTTACTCTCTAGGTAATCGATTTGGATTATCCCGCGTGCATCTCAAAAAACTGTTACCATCACCTTATTGGCCGACAAACTTAACTTGGCCTTCTTCGGAGCAGGTTCACCCGGACAAACCCATTATTTAGACTGCTGCTTGGTCTCCGGAGTACAGTAATGGAGCCATGTTTCATCCACAGTTACAAAACGCCGCAAAAACTCATTCGGATTGCGGTTAAACAACTCCAAACAATCGTTTGAAGTTGTCACACGTTTACGTTTATGGTCAATTGAGAGCAAACGTGGCACCCATCTTGCAGACAAAATTCTTAAACCCAGATGATCATTTAAAATCGAAAACACACTGACATATGAAATGCCAATGGCATCAACAATCTCACGCACTTTTACTCTTCCGTTGGGCCAACTCCTTGGATCGTGGATTTTTTAGACATTTTTGGGTGTACTGACCTCAATTGGCCGTCCAGAACGTTCAGCATCATTTGTATTTGTGCGACCACAACGAAAGTCAGTAAAGAACTTTTTTACCATTGAAATCGATGGTGCAGAGTCACCATAGTATTTATAATGTTTAATGAGCACATTTTTAGAAAAATACACGAGGTTGTATTATAAAAAAAGAAAAGTTTAATTGTATTTAAGTTTTTTAAATATAGATAATAGTAGAATATTTTTGGTGTATTTATGCCTTAGAGCTAGGTTCATCTGGGATCTTTCTAGGGAGGAATTTTGTAGAAACTTATTTTGCTTTTGAATAAGAGAGAAATTAAATTTTTTAAAATACTATCAAGTAACCTCAAAGTTAAAAATTATGAAAATTTTAAAACAGCTAATTCAAGTTTCGAAAAAAATTGTTGGTAGGAAACTGAAAAAGGAATTTACAACATTGTATATCTCTTCTTTATTCGGCGCTTCGACACAGATGTACTGAGCAATCTTTATAAGTCATATGTCCACGAAAACAATTTTCGGGGACACTTTATATTAAAAATTTTGGATGTCATGGTTAATTTTGATAAGAAATAATATGAATATTATTGCGTATATTTTTTCATAAAAAATGTTTTATTAAGTTTTCTTCTATAAATATTATTTAATTAATTCACGATATTTGTAAATTCAACAAGAATGTAATATTATATTAATAATTAAAGTTTTAATGAATTCATATATATATATATATATATATATATATATATATATATATATATATATATATATATATATGTATATGCAATATAGATTTCGTGAAGGGTATAAAAGATTTTATAATTTATTATAAAAAATATTAATTATTTTCTTTAACAACTATTACAGTTTATTTTAGGAGAGTATGCTTATTATAATTGATTAATATTACAAATACGCTTACGAGCCTAAATTTAATATTCAGTATTGCCAGCTTAGCCTTTTTATTTTTGTTTTAGCCTAAAAATTTTCGTTTTATATTTTAGCCTTTTTTCTAGCCGTTTTTGATTCTTAGAATTGCCTTAAAAAGGCTAAAATTTTATTATTTCAACAACAATTTGCTATTACTAATTTTATTTTTACATAATCATTCATTAAAATATTTTCCTGTACTTATTCACAAAAAAATCTATATTTTTTATATTTAGCAAAAATTTTCTCCTGCGGCGCTTCATTATCCAAATCCAGAACAGAAAATACTAATAACTAATTTTATGGACTTACTACATCGATTATTATATTTATTTTATTTTTTTTTTTTTTTTTTTTTATTTGCTTCATTAACCACAGAAACTATTTATAAACATAATTTTAACAAATTCTTATAAAGGCGAAATATCACCCAAAAACTTAAAAATGCTTAATCAAAAAAGAATTACAGTTTGTGGAAGATTCACTTCAAGACATTAGTTAATTTTGCATATGAAATATAACCCAAATTTGTATTGTATTTTGACGATTTTTAATTTGAGTCATTTTACTGACAGCTGTTCTATGTTTTATTTATAAATTTGTTACAATATCTTTAAAAAAAATGTAAAAAACTAATTTTTAAAGTTGAATTTAGCCTTTTTTCTCGGCTCCTGGCAACACTGTTAATGCTAATTTGACGGGATTTCTTTTTTTATAAACAGGGCAAGTTTAAATAAAAAAGGAAAATTTGTGCAAGAAAATATGAAAAAAGGCAAGAAAAGAAGTGAAAAATATGGAAAAAAAAGTAGCTCGGATATGCATAGAAACAAACAGAAACAGACAAATTCATTTGTTTTCTTATATAAGTTTTTGTTTTAAAACATAAATATGCATCTTTCTCATTTTAAATTTTTAGTAGTTTAAAATAGGCAGCTTTACGACCCCCCTTGAGAAATTACAACTCGAGAACAACACCCAAATATTTATCTAATCAGTAAATATCAAATCATAAACCTAAACATGATTATTTTTGATATCAAATATGTTTTTCAATATTCAATCATATACCAAGGTTTAAGTTTTAATTCTAAGTATTTTATTACTATCTTGATATAAAATGTTAATATAAAATCATTCTGAAATCTGAAAAGAAATACAAATGAATATTTAAAAAATTGAGGCATTAATTCGAAAATGAGACTTATATATTTAATAAGATGAGCAACCATGCAGTAAAAATAAGTCGACGACGCTAAATTTAATGCTGATAACCAGAGGAGTGCCTCTTAAAATTTTTGACTGGCACAGTGCACATTGGGCAGAATCGGAAAATTTTTGGAAATAAATCTGTAGCTTCTAATCAGCTGGTTGGATTTACATAAAATTTCACATAAGTGTAGCAGAAGAGAAGTTTGTAAGGGAGGCCTCACATATCCCTCAGGAGCGGACCTACTAGGGTCTAAAATAGGGTACCTCAGATACATAAAATTTTTAATTTTTTTTTTTTTTTGTTTCTTATCCAATTTCAAATATTTTTACATCTTCTTAGAGCCCTCGATAAGACCTATGAGAAACAGGCTTGCATGGGCTATATTCCTTTATAGTTTTCAAATTATTTGCATTTGAAATTTCAACTATATAACCCAATATTTTTGTCCGATTTTGTAAAATTTTTACCCAATTAATTAAACAACCAAATTATCTATTGAATAAAAAAAAATTAGTCGAAATTTAAAACTTGCAAAAAATATTATTTTTTGTGTTTTTTGGCTGATAAAGTGTATACACTCTTTTTTCTTTAAAATAAAATTTTCTTTAAGAATATATAATAATTTTTTACTTTTCTGAAAGGTATATTCACAGAGGTGATTTTAGAATTAAGAACAAGCACAAACACAGACCCTTCCGAATTTAACCTATTTTATATGAAAATTTTGATTTTAGCTAATATGTTCTAAAATCCCAAAGCATAAATTTACAGAATGCAGTTTCGAAAACTCATATGTTTCAAAGAGGTTGCCAATGGATTTTTCCAGACCTGTAACAAATGTAGACTTAATGAAAAAAATTAAAAAAGATCGATTTTTGGGATTTCGACGGTTTTTAAGGAATTGTGGAATTTTTTTTTAATAAATCTTGGAATTTTCTACACTTTACCATTTAAAATGATAAAGTCGACAATTATCGAAAATTTCGTTAGAATATCTTAACAAACAAAGATATTATTAGAAATAAAATATTTACAGATTCTCCAAAAACTAATAAAAAAAAATATTTTAATTCAAAAACTGTGAAAAACCATGTATTCCATTTTTTTAGATAAACTATCTTGTCTAACTGACAAAAATATTGAAGTCGATATCTTTTATAGAACCAAAACTACGCTATTATAAAATTTAATATGTCACGAATAATTGCACTTTTTTGAATATTTTAACACGGGAACAAATTATTTATTTGGTTATGACTTTTTAACATCCACACAGATATTGACTTCAATTTTTTTGTATATATTTAAAAATTCGTCAGCTAGGCAAGCTGGGGTCCATTGTTTTCTAATTTTTGGAATTAAGGTAAAGGTAAGGTAATTTTTGGAATTAAGGTAAAAAAACAAAATTTAAGATTTTTGTAAAACGAATCCTACAATTTCCAAAAAACTGGCGAAAATTTCAAAAATTTAATTTTTTGGAATTTTGCCTATAAAGTCCACATTTGTTATAGTTCTGGAAAAAGCCTTGGTAAACTCTTAGGAACACATTAGAGTTTCTGAAACTGCATTCTGTTTGTAGATTCATGTTTTGGGATTTTAGAACTTATAGGGCTTTTAAAACATAAAGGTCAAAATTTTGATATAAAATAGGTCAAATTCGGCAGGATCCGTACTCAGTCCTATTGGGTCTTTGGGATTGTTTTTAATTCTAAAATCATCTCTATGAAGATACTTTCGAAACTTAAATTTGTTCGCTCTGCCCCAGTGTGAAATATAAAAAAAAAACTTTTTTATATCTTGAATTTAATTAGCTATTCTTAACACCACACTTACAATATTGTTACTATTCAAAATATATTCATAATTTTCTACACCTTTACTTTTGTTCGTTTATTTTATGGAACATTTAAGTTCAAGACATGAAAACTGATAAACATTATGTGATGGTATTTGTCCAGTTATATCTATAACCAAAGAATACAAAGAAAAGAAACTGGCTCAATTTCCTACAACAACATTTCTCTCTCCTCACATAAAAGTTCTGTGTTTTTTATATTTTTGATATTCCTTTTTTCAATGTTGAAATTTGAATTTAACGAACAATGTTGCTATTTTTGGTATTAAAAATAAAATAGAATTTACAATTATTTTAAAATAAATCCAATTAAGCATAAAAAAATTAAAATTTTTGAAAATCTGCGAATATAATTTTGATGAATTATATTTAATAATTTTTGAACACTTTTTTGTGCAACTATGTGTGCTTATGATGTGTGGTGAAAGTGGTTTCAGCACTTATACATATAAATAAAATTTTACTAGCACAATCTTAAAGGTAGGTTTTTTTATAACAGAGTTAGGTTTTTTTTTTTTTGTAAGCCTTACATTCTTTGTATTCTTTGGCTATAACAATGTTTAGTACTCAAACTTTATGATTTTTAAGATAAAAAATTAAAAATAATAAAAATAATAATATAAAAATGTATTGACAAAAACTATTACGATATTTTAGTTTTAATGAAGTGTTTGTTACAAAAATAACAAAAATAATAAAAGCGAAATAAAACAAAGGGGGTTTTTCATATGGTATCAAAAATCAAGTTATTTGAGAAATTTAAATCGTTTAACATATCTTTGTTGAGATATTTTCACTAATTATTAACTGTAAAGTAATTTAAAACCTAAACGAAACTCTCCCTCTCATTCACATAAATTTCTCGTAAAATATCACTGCTCATATTTGTCTTTATCCTTCTAAATAAGTGTTCTCTATTCGAAAACAAAACTGTGATTAGTCAAAAAATGAAGAAATTACACAAAAAAAAGAAAAACACACACACAAGAATAAATGAAAGAAAAAGTCTCATGCACAAAAATTTTCATAAATAAAACGGAAAACAGACAGAAGTTTCCTTTTATGAAAACTATGACAGAAATATAAAACGCTATAAAAAATATAACTTTTTCTTAGTTTTAGATTGGGTACCAAATATTGAGGAAAACTAAAAAAACAGAAATAAAAAAATGATAAATAAAAGAAATAACTAGTATGTCGTAAAGTTTTAGATACTGTGAAAATCAGATACGAGACAAAAGCTACAAACACATACATAAATTTATTTATCTATTTTACCCACTGGCTCTAAGTATATTTTGTCTAAAGTTTAAATTAAGTTGAGCTGGTTTTGTATGGAGAAGTTTGTTGTTGGTTTTCTGTCACAACTCATATACAATTTTTTTTCGTTATTTTTGTTGCATTTACTTGTTCAACATGAAATGTGGCCAAAATGCATTGAAATCCTTGCTCTTCCTTTTTATTTTCAATTTAGTTTTTGGATTTTCTTTTTTTTATTTTCTAACAATTTGAAGATGTTTTCAACACATCGTCTATTAAGTTTTGTGTACGCTACGCAAGGTTACATTGGATGAAAAAATTAAAAAATTTCTTAAAGAAAATTTATCGAAATCAAAATTTTTTTAAGGAAAATTCATTGATATCAAAACAAAATTTTAAGAAAATTTATTTATATTAAAAAAAGGAAAATTTATCCATATCGAAGAATTTTCTTGGGGAAAATTTATTGATATCTTATTGCGCCCATAGAAATATACGTGCTTGATCGACGATTTCACTACACATTGATCAATCAAATTCTTATTTTTGGTAAAAATTCGAATAAAAATAAACAATTTTAAATATTTGAATTATTTTTTTTTTCTGTTTAAAAAGTCAAACTCAAATTTTTCATAAATTCATACCAAATATCTATTTGCAGCATAAGTTCATTTCGAAATCAAAACGATTTTTAATTTTCATACTACATTGCACAGCGGGGCAGAATCGAAATTTTTTGGAAATATGTAACTTCTGATCGGCCGGTTGGATTTTCATGAAATTTGGTATAGTCGTAGCAGAGGAGTGTACAATGTTATGTTTGGAAGAGGGGCATATCAATATCGATATCAAAAAATTTTCTTAAGAAAAAATTTATCGATATCAAAAAATTTTCTTAAGAAAAAATTTATCGATATCAAAAAATTTTCTTAAGAAAAAATTTATCGACATCAAAAAATTTTCTTAAGAAAAAATTTATCGACATCGACATCAAAAAATTTTCTTAAGAAAAAATTTAACGATATCGACATCAAAAAATTTTCTTAAGAAAAAATTTATCGATATCGACATCAAAAAATTTTCTTAAGAAAAAATTTGTCGATATCGAAATCAAAAAATTTTCTTAAGAAAAAATTTATCGATATCGACATCAAAAAATTTTCTTAAGAAAAAATTTATCTATATCGGCATTAAAAAATTTTCTTAAGAAAAAATTTATCGATATCGACATCAAAAAATTTTCTTAAGAAAAAATTTATCGATATCGACATTAAAAAATTTTCTTAAGAAAAAATTTATCGATATCGACATCAAAAAATTTTCTTAAGAAAAAATTTATCGATATCGACATCAAAAAATTTTCTTAAGAAAAAATTTATCGATATCGACATCAAAAAATTTTCTTAAGAAAAAATTTATCGATATCGACATCAAAAAATTTTCTTAAGAAAAAATTTATCGATATCGACATCAAAAAATTTTCGTAAGAAAAAATTTATCGATATCGACATCAAAAAATTTTCGTAAGAAAAAATTTATCGATATCGACATCAAAAAATTTTCTTAAGAAAAAATTTATCGATATCGACATCAAAAAATTTTCTTAAGAAAAAATTTATCGATATCGACATCAAAAAATTTTCTTAAGAAAAAATTTATCAATATCGACATCAAAAAATTTTCTTAAGAAAAAATTTATCGATATCGACATCAAAAAATTTTCTTAAGAAAAAATTTATCGATATCGACATCAAAAAATTTTCTTAAGAAAAAATTTATCGATATCGAAATCAAAAAATTTTCTTAAGAAAAAATTTATCGATATCGACATCAAAAAATTTTCTTAAGAAAAAATTTATCGATATCGACATCAAAAAATTTTCTTAAGAAAAAATTTATCGATATCGACATCAAAAAATTTTCTTAGGCAAAAATTTATCGATATCGATATCAAAAAATTTATCGACATCAAAAAATTTTCTTAAGAAAAAATTTATCGATATCGATATCAAAAAATTTTCTTAAGAAAAAATTTATCGATAGCGATATCAAAAAATTTTCTTAAGAAAAAATTTTCGTAAGAAAAAATTTATCGATAGCGATATCAAAAAATTTTCTTAAGAAAAAATTTATCGATATCCATATCAAAAATTTTTCTTAAGAAAAAAATTATTCATATCGATATCAAAAAATTTTCTTAAGAAAAAATTTAACGATATCGATATCAAAAAATTTTCTTAAGAAAAAGTTTATCGATATCGAATAATATTCAAGAAAAAATTTATTAATTTCTTAAGGAAAATTTATCGATATAAAAAAATGTATTTTTTATTTATATAATTTTCTCATTTCCATTTAAAAATGGTGTAAACAGATTTACAGGTCAGAAGTTATCAGAAAAAAACAGAAAAATATTAAAACATTTTCGTCGAAAGTACTAGAATAGAGATAATATTTCAAACTTTGAATAAAAATGTTAATTAAATAATACCTAGCTTATTTAAAAAATTATTGAACAAAAAAAGAATTCAATAATTGTTTCAAAATATTTTAAAACTTGATTTTTTTTCCAAACAATGACTAATCTTAAGGAAGAAACATTACTGCAACAACAAGAGTTCTTAAAACAACAAAACTTGATGATGACGCACAGAGGGATGAAATTAAGAAAAATGGCGATTAATTGAAAATTTAAAATTAATATTTTGAAAAAGTAACTGATTATAGGTAAAAATAGATAAAAAGAAGTATTATTATCTGTTTAAAAAATACTTATTTTTTCTTTTTTTTTTTACTCTCCGTGTAGTGCGCTGCCAAAATCATAGATTTTTTTGCAACTTTTAATCGCAGTGGTAAGAACTGAAAAGCGAACTTATTCAAGTTTATATTTTTGCATTTTATTTTATAAAAAATAGATTTTTTTACAATGGAATTGTTAAGAATAGGTATTTAGAAATATATTTACATATTGTTTGTTAAAGTTAATGCTGTAGAAATATTTTTAATAATTTTTTATTTTTTAATCGATTTGAAAACATTCATTTTTTACTTTGATATGGAAATTCAAAAAGTTTTTAGACGAACTTAGGTGAAAATAAAAATTTTGTATTTTTATGTAATATGTGTAGTATGAAAATAAAAAAAATTGCGAATTTTTTACGATTTGGAAGAAAAAATGTTTTCAAAAAAAAAAAAACAAAATAAAATTAAAATTATATATATTCGTATTTAAAATTAAAGTTTATTTAACTTATTTATTTCCTTTATTTAAAAGGAGATATACATATATAAAACTTTACGAAAATATTGAAAACGAGTAAGAAAGTTGCAGTGGAGCAAGTTTTGCCTTATTAAATCACAAAAATAATTTTAAATTGTCATTGGCGTAACAGGTCCTTATATAACCGCTATGGTCAATTATGGACCGGTACTTTTGAAATTTGACTGTAAGACTAATATTTAAATAAGTTGTATTTGTGATTATTTTATCTTCATACCGACATTTATTAAGTAATTATGGCCGCAAAAATAAACTTCGGGAGGGGGTCTTATATGGGAGTTATGGTTAATTTTGGACCGATCCTCACGAAATTGATGTTTGCTTAGCCAAAACTCACCTATTAAGAAATTTATAAAAATACAGACATGTTTAAGATATTTCTAATCCTTTGACCTATTATTTACCCAAGAACATCTCACGTGCCGATTTTTATTACGTTATCTTTAAAACGGCTATCTATAGGTTATCTCAATTGTTGGTAATTGATGCACGTACAGCCAGACGGACGTTGGCTTAGGTTAAAAAAATTATTTATAAATTCAGAAAGTAATTATTTGACATACTAATGACCCAATTATTACAACAAAATTATAAATAATTCGATTCCGGCAATTCCACATCCTTAATATTTAATGTTTACTAAATAAGATCTGCAAGTGAATATTTGTAAACGTGTAGTAGTTTTTAAACCAATTTCTATTTAATTTTTGTCTTATTCGTCATCATCTTCATCATTCTTGTCATCATTGTTGCTCAAGACAGCTTGACAACTAAAAACGATACAAAAACTATAATTATTCCTAGGAAAGGAAGAAAATAAAACTGAAATAAGTAAACTCTGTTGCAAATGATTGCTCATGGACAAAACAGACAAGAAGTAAATACATAAAAACCATAAAATAACAACTATTCAATATCATCAACATATTTTTTTTTTCCAAAAATGAACATCTTAAATATTTCCTTGCAGGTAGTTTTTTAACAGGATATACATATAAATAGAAACATAAATAGTCAAATATGGAGTTATACAAGTAACATACTAATGATTGTTTTACTGTTATTCAGTAACAGGCAGAGATAATTTTAAGAAAGTGGAAAACAAACTTTTGTATTTTATTACCATTTTGAGAATTCGTAAATAATATAAAAAGATTTCGTTAAATTTTTAAATATTAATACTTTTGTTTTTTTTTTAATAATTTTAATAAGGATAAATATTCTAAACATTAAATATTAGAAATTCTGTTGGCAAGTGAAACAAGTCATATCCTGCAATATTGTTTTTTTAACAAATATTATTTTATTTAATTTTATATCTTTATCCAAATTTTGTGAATTAATTAAGTTAAACCATAAACAAACAAAAAAAAAAAACGAAAAAATTTCTATAAAATGTAAACCATATACACGGCAAATTAGTACTATATATCATATAAATAAACATTAAAACCTAAAACATATTCATATCAATATTTCCGTATATAGTACATGCTCTCCTTTGTATATAACATAAATAAATACATAATGCAAAATACCGGCAAAAAGTCATACAAAATCTATTTCATATTGTACTCGTATATACAAATATAAACATGGCACCACAATTTGGTTGTAGGTTGAAAAAACAAAAATTATGCATGGTTTTCATTCATGCTCAATTGTTGGCAAATGCAGAAAACAAAACAGATTCCAAATGGTAGATGGTTATCCCCCACAAACAGATTCTACAATAAAATTACAGTTACCAAATTCATTCGACTAGTTTATAACAGTTTTTGGAAAAGTATAGTAAAAGGAAAAATTTCATATTATTGTAAACTTTTTTTATGGCAAAATTATTTTAAAAATTATAATTTATTTTAAGAAATTATTTGAATATAAAAATTTTATATTTTGTTGTAATATGCTTAATAAGAAGTTTAGCAAAACAAAAGTAATAAATTTTAGAATTAAACATTTTTTAGAAAAAAATTTGTTTTAGATTTGAAAATTTATAAAAAGTTAGATAATATCCGGTGCGCTAGGCTACCCGCTTCAACAAACAAGAAAAGTTAGATGTTGTGTACCTTACTCAATTTAATGTGATAATAATTCTATCAAATTGTGCAATCTTTTAGTTCATTCCCCCAAAAACTATCCTGAATTTACTCTTCCTTTTTTCTCAGTATTTAGACTTTTTTTAAATACAAAAGAACACCACATACATATTTTTTCATATGCCTAATGCTATGGAAGATATAAGCAATACGAATTCGAATCACTTATTTTGTTTGTAGGATTTCCATTTATTTTCAGCTTTTGTATGTTGTTGAAAATTTTTTAATTTTAATATTTTTGTTTTTAAGTTCTTTTTCCAAATGTTTATGTTTATTATATTAATGGAAACAAATTTTCGAAATTTCGATAACATAATATCGTTTTCTGCAATACAATATGATATTAAAATCGGCACCTAAGATGATATTGTTTTCGTTATCATATTATTCTATGATTTATTGGTGAGTGATATCTATATAAAAGAGATTCATCATCGCACAGCCCAAATAACAGAAGATAGAGGTATGAAATTTAAAACACAGGTACCTCTCCGATAAACAGAAGTGTTTTTTGGGAATTCGAAAGTTTAGGGTGTAAAAGGAGTAAAAGTGAGTAAATTTGGTAACTTGATATCTTCCAATCTATATAGTCTAGAATTCTCTACTTGTAAAATGAGAATATAAGTAGGTCTTTGGTACTTTTTGGAAATTGGAACGTTTAGGAGTTAAAAATTGGTAAAAACTGTATTTTAGTATTCAAAACCGCACTCCGTATTTCTGCCCTTTCTTAAGAAAGCCTCGAATAACTCCATCCGAATGGTTAACTTTTCATCCAATTTCTGTGTTGGAACAGTCTTGATCACGAAAAAATAGAATTTGAATTTTTCCTGGTATGTAAGAAAAGTTTCTTTGGGCATCCTTTAAGCTTATGAAATTTCCCAATTAAAACAAAAATATTTCCAGTAAACAGAGATGTTGTCATCAGAAACTTACCTTAAGTGAAACAAACAAATAAAATTGTTAACATTTTTTATTTTATTTTATTTTTTTGCAATAATTTTTTAGAAAAATTTTTCTCGACTCCGTTTATAAGAATATTCCAATGAAATGATCACCAATATGTTCTGATTGCTAAATTAAAGAAAACAACAAAAGCAAGAAACAAATATTTCTTAGGTTAGGTTAGGTTAGGTTAGGTTAAAAATGGCGGCGTCTTCACTCCTCCGGCCAGAGTCCATCCGGTTCATTGTGATCCCTTTATAAATACCAGAGAAAGGCTAATAGAAAAATAAATACCTTAGTAGAATAAGGCACTAGAATGGAAAGGTAACAGAAATGAAAGAAAAGTGTGGAGCATAAAACCCATCAATCAAACCAGATTACCTCTAAGCCATTACGAACCCTATAAGGTTACTGAGCCCTTTACCTGTAACCTCCTCTAGTTCGTGAAGAATATGGCTTCTAAACTACTTCAGTGTACTAAGCTGAAGGCCTACACAATGACATAGTATGTGCTCTACTGTCTCCAGCTCCCCCACATCATCGTACGTCCTACAAAAGTCTGACGTGCCAGTGTCCCACTTACTAGTCATATCCCCTATTGCGAAGTGACCAGTAATCATACCAACAATGACCCTTAGATTTCCACGGCTCATGCCAAGAAGATGCTTCGAATCTGCTGCTTTAAGCCTAGGCCATAACGCTCTAGATACCTTGCAGTCCGTTCTGCTCCTCCAAGCATGATTCGTTCTTCCTAAAATCCATTCCCATTGCGAGCCAGCTCATTAGCTCATTGCCGAGAATGTCGCAGTAACCAGGAACCCAACAGAGTCTTATTCTGTAGGCATCCATTAGACTTTCTGCACTCAAACACTAATCTGGACCTGACACAATGACTTGTAATTGCCAGTAGTACTGCCTGACTATCCACATAGATAATTACCTCAGTGTCCCTATCAACGTTCTCCTCCAGTAATGCTAGGGCCTTGTAAATGCCTAGAATTTCTGCCTGAAAAACGCTGCAACTACCAGACAATCTAAAAGACCGTCTGATATCAGTTCCCATAAAGTAGACACACAGGGGTGTGCCTATTTCCATCTTCGAGTCATCTGTGAAGATAGCACACCCTCCATTGAGCTTCTCCGCCCCAGCCCAGAGGCCCTACTATGGTTCCTGTATGTTCCTTTTCTCAACGCCTTCCACCAAACCGAACATCCATAAGTGAGAATAGGTCAATATAAAATATCTGAGTTCTGTTCCATTCCATATATCTCCTGGTCAACAGAACTAGTTCAGTCTTTTCAGGGTTGACCTCCAATCCATTACTGATTTCTCAATGGGAAAGTTCTCGCAGCCCAGATTGCATGACCTCGCTGATTGTGGGTAGAAATTTACCCGAGACCAATATTACCACGTCGTCAGCATAGGCTACAATCTTAGTTAGCAGGATTACCAATAACAAAGCGAGTGATTCCCTAATCCCCTCTATCATAATGTTGTTAAAGGCTCCTTATGCAACAGATCCCATTCAATAAAACTCACCACATCATTCAGAGCATTCTTAACAGACTTACCCTTAAGATAGGCGTATTGAGCGTTGCTGATGAGCTGAGTTCCCATACTCTTCCTTAGATACAGATCGACCAGTCTTTCCATTGTTTTAAATAGAAAAGACGATAGGCTGATCGGTCTATAGTCCTTGGGCTTCGAGTGAATCGTTTTACCCGCTTTGGGTATAAAAATGACCATTACCTCTCTCCACCCCCTGGGAATGTATTTCACCTTTACTGCCCATCTTACCTTGTCTCCAGTGATCATCTCCTCTATTGCATCGAAATCACCCTCTTCTAATCCGGACTGTAGGATATTACTGACACTACCTGTCCTTCCATCAGATTCAATATCCTTACAGCCAGGGAAGTGAATCTCCATCAGTAAGTTGAGAGACTCGAAGCCAGACTCTGTCCACGAGTTGTCCGCACTTTGTACATATCCAGGTGTCACAGGGACCTTGGATAATACTCGTCTGAATCTAGGTAACTCAAAGCTACTCTTCATTACATCCATGAAATTATTCACGATTGTTTGCTAGAAGATTGAAGAAGATTAATGTTCAAATCATTCCTAGCCAATATACATGTTCGTACCTTCTCCAATGTGGACAAACATAAAAAGTACCGTTATATTGTGAGATATTGTAACGTACTACATTGTTTTTGGTTAAGAAAAACGAATATACCTTAAAGAAAAACAAGAATGCATTTATTGGAATATACACCAGTAGTTTAGTGTCAAATCAATCTATGTATATGTATGTAGATATTAAAGATATTTTATAGTTTTGAAAAATCCCGCGTGATTTTTTTCTAGCCCCATAAACCTGAAATTTCGTTCAAAGTTTTACAATTTTCGACCAATGCTGGACGTAAGGTGCAACTTTTAATCAAATAAAAATTTCTTTATTAACCAGACGTGAAGCCTTGCCTTTTAAAATATGTGAAAAAATTATTATTACTTTTAATTAAATTTTGAGAAAAAAGTGAAAGAATCACCCCACTTTTTTTGTAAAAAGCAACGATTTTTCGTACTCATTTTAAAGTCTTGACTTTGATATTTTTCACAGCCTAAAAAATTTGAAATGTTTGGTAGTCTTAGGATATTTAAAAAAAATTCAATTCTTTATTAGGTAAATTATTTGAGAAAAACCAAAAAAGTCAAGGCAAAAATCGAAATTTCCAAATTCAAGCATAAATATCTTTTTAATCATATTTATTCTTCACATCATCAAGTTTTTTACGAAGGTTTTAAAATTTTTTGAAATCATAAAATGTATCATCTTCGTCTCTTCAAGTTCTTTAAAAAGGTTTTTAAATCTTTTTGAAATCGGACTTGATTTTTAGATGTTTAGATTTTTTTTTTTAACTTTTTCATACTCAAAGTGGTAAACTTTGACGCAATCTGTAGCTTATTTCGTATTATTACAGAGTGACTACAAAATTATTTTTCTGAAAGTTTAGATCCTTCTCTACAACTCTCCTATACATTTCAATTCAATCTGTCCAGTAGTTTAGGATTTTACAGATTTATTACCATCATTTTTACGATAGTCTGTTCCCCTAGACCTAACGGCCCCACTTTCATCTCAATTGTAAAACTTTTTAAGAAAATTATTCGTAAAAATTAATACGTTAAAAAATTTGAAACGTTTTGGGAATTAGTACTTTTAAAAATCTATTATTTCTTTGTAAAAGACAAATTAAACTTATTTTTAAAATTGTTTCTTTTCTTAAATTGGTACTTTTTGGAAAATAGTACTTTTTTTTAGTGACCAACCGAAACAGAATTTTTCGAATCCAAAACTAAACCAAAGCTAATATTCGTCCTAATTCGAAACTTTTTAATATGTACGTGTTTTTGAACTTAACTGTTTTTAATGTCTTTTTGATGATTTACTTTTTGAGCCCAAATTTCTAAGGGAACGACCCATAACTTATCACTTAAAGTGAGTTGTGTACCAGGAGTGCAACTTCTCCATATGAATGAGTAGCTGTATTTTTAAAAAATATTCTATAATATAATGGGATTGAAAGACCGATAAGAGAATGGAAATTAATTTCTTGAAGACATATTATTTTATTTGTTTAAGTAACCTCTAATGTTGTAATGCTCGTAATGTAAATACTTAAGTTATATAGTGATTTTAATTTATCTAGTTAAGAGCAAATATATATATATATATATATATATATATATATATATATATGAAAATATTAACTCCTACATCCCACCTTCAAAAAATTTCGATCTTAACACTTGAAAAATATATTCGATCACTCAGTCAATAATCTATTAATTATCGGTGATTTTAACAGTTGGAACTCCATTTAGGGATCTCCAACAGATAATCACAGAGGAAACATATTATCTAACTACATCACCCATGGTTCTTCAACACATTTCAGCACACATAACTCATTCACACACGTAGACATAACCTTTGGCTCACTATACTTAAAACTTCAATCTAATTGGAAAACTGAAAGTAACCTATATGGAAGCGATCATTTTACAATTATAATCAAGCTCTTTTTAATACCACAATCCATAATTTTCAAACCTAGACCTAAATTTGTCAGCAATAAATCCAGTTGGAAAAAATTCAAAAATTATCACTTAATCACCAATAAACAATATACAAGAAGTAATCCTACAAAGTGTTAACATTGCTATTCCACAATTTAATCCTACTAACCCAAAACAAACTTCCTGGTGGAATAAACACCTTGAAGAATTAAAAAAAGACAAAAACAGACTATGGAACATTTTAAAGAGAAATATTAATACGCAAAATATAATTTATTATAAAAGATCATCCGCAAAACTCAAGAGAGAACAAAAAATTTCTAAAAACAAATATATTTATAACTTCATTTCTGAAATAAACTCCAACACACCAACTAACAAAATATGGTCCAATATAAGGACATTCTGTATGATTAACTTAAAACAATTAACGATTAATACCATCCAATCATTAGATGAACCAAATACATTTTTAATAGACAAACAGTATACAGCGAACGAATTTGAAAAATATTGGTCATATAGATCGTAATTTTTCTAATGAAATTATATCTCATAAACGCCAAGTTAGAACTAATCATTTAACTTTTATTCATTCTATTCATCAAATATAATAGAGAAAGACATTACTCTGACTGAACTCTACTTTGCTCTCTACAAAATGAAAGAACCATACCAAACCATAATATGCTTTTCGAAGCTAGAATAAATTTACAGAAAAACACTCTCAATAGTTCCGATTCTCCAATAAGTAAAATATTGTTACGTTTTTACCTTTTAAAAACGGTGTTTTATTTCCTTTAAATAAACCGGTAATTTGATTGCAAATAACAGCTCGATCGTATCTGGCTTTAATTTCATTTTTATTCGTCTGCGTACGAATTCATGCAGTTCGTTCAGGTCATCTTACTCTTGGGAAGTGTTTTCCTTATTTGTTGATGAGGGCTTAATACCGAATTCTAAATCACCAGGCAACTTGAGTTCTGTCCCGAAGACAATTTTTGCAGATGTTCGAGAGGTTGAGTCATGAACAGCTGGTCTGTATGCCAATAGAAATTTCGGTATATGTTCATCCCAGTCCTCTTGATGTGCACTGACCACTTTTCTTAATTATTCCTCCAGAGTGCGATTGAATCTTTCGACCATGCCATCAGATTGAGGATGCAGTGGCGTTGTTCTGATTTTTCTTATTCCGTATAAATCGCACATTTCCTTGAATATGGCAGATTCAAAATTTCTAACCTGATCAGAATGCAACTCCAGTGGAACGCCATAGCGGCACACCCAGTTATTCACAAATACGCTTATAACCGTTTTAGCTTCTTGATCAGGCATGGAATATACCTCTGGCCATTTGCTGAAATAATACATAACCACTAGAACGTAACGGTTTCCGGCATCACTGACGGGGAAAGGGCCTGCTACATCCATTGCAATCCGCTTGAATAGCGCGCCTGAGTTATACTGCTGAAGTTGTCCACGACTTCTTCTTACTGCATTATGGACAATTGGCTACCCAATCGGCTACTGCTTGCTGACAACCCAATAAAAACGTTGTTTTAACTTTTCTAAGGTTTTTGTCACACCAAGATGACCACCACTGGGACCGTCATGGAACTCTTTCATTACTTCGTTTATTTTAGAGGATGGTACTACAATTAAATTTGTCACTGTTTTACCGTCAGCACTTTCCTATATGCGGTAAAGCAGCCATTTAACAACTGCAGACTATTCCATAGGGCCCAATATGATTTCATTAGTGGACTTTCGGCGGATAATTCATTGCATGCTGGCCTTCTACGTTCTTCTTTTGCCGATATTATTTTTGACAGTATAGGGTCATTTCTTTGCGCTACAGACCAATATTCACTGGACTCTATATGCATTAGTCGAACATCGATGATACCTTCCTTTTCCTCGGTTTTTGCACAATGCTTACATTCCACGTTGCAGGGCCGTCTTGACAGCGCGTCCGCATTGCCGTGTTTCAAACCCTTCCGGTGCTCGATGCTAAAATCATAACTCTGAAGCCGCTCTATCCAACGAGCCAGTTGTCCTTCAAGTTGTTTAAATTGCAGTAACCACCTGAGGGCAGAATAATAGGTTCTCAGCCGGAAGTGTTGGCCATACAGGTATTTGTGGTAATGCTTCACTCTAATACTGCCAAAAGTTCTCGTCGCGTTACGCAGTAGTTTCTTTCAGGCTTCGAATGCGTTCGGCTGAAGTATATAAAGAGCGTTTCAGTGCCACCAACTACTTCTGAAAGTACACCGCCTATTCCGTATCCGCTCGCATCCATATCTACCACAAATATTTCTCCTAATAGATCCTTGAGCTTCTGAAATGCTAGTTCTTGTGCTTCACACCATTGGAATGATTGCGACTTCTTGGTCAGCTCATGTATGCTTGCGGCTACATTGGCTAAATTCGGGACAAATAGTCTGTAGTATGTACAAAGGCCAAGAAAACTACGCAATTCGTGGAGATTTCTCGGACGTGGCCAGTCCTTTACAGCAATTATCTTATCTTCATCTGTTGATATTCCTTCTGCTGTTACCCGATGTCCCAAATATTTGACTTCTTTCTGGAACAATGCACACTTCTTTACACTCAGTTTGAGTCCATCCGCTTCTTCTAGGTTTCTCAAATGTTCATCAAAAGTCTTAGCCATGACAATTATGTCATCGAGGTACACCAAGCATGTCTTCCCGTGAAGTCCTTTCAATACCTGTTCCATTAAACGCTCGAAGGTGGCTGGAGCATTGCAGAGTCCAAATGGCATCACATTAAACTGCCATAACCCTTCACTCGCGCTAAAGGCGGTTTTTTCTTGGTAGCGGGTAGCTGTCTTTCTTGGTAACGTCATTCAGTTTTCTATAATCGATGCAAAATCTAGTGCTGCCGTCTTTCTTCTTAACTAAAACAACAGGCGAGCTCCAAGGACTTGAAGATGGTTCGATTATACCGTTTCGCTCCATTTCATTGACCAACTCCTTCACTTCACTTCGTTTTGCTAGAAGAACACTTCTAGGCGCCTGCTTTATTGGCCATATTCCGCTGGTAGCTCGTTTTCTTTGGTGGATTTATTGGCAGTTTCCGGGTTTTTCTCCCAATTGATTACTGCCTCTGCTGAAGTGCATTGACCTATTTCGGAATTTGGCTTAACGACTTTTTCATAGCTGGACAGGTTAAGCACCCTTAGGGGAACTATTTTGTTGTTGCAGAGTTTAACGAGGGCTTTTTCTGTTGCAAGATCACTTGTTATTTCTGCTGGTTCTACCACCCACTGCTGCTGGTTCTATCCTCACAATCTCCCTCCATGCGAGCCCATACTAAAGTTTCTGACTGTGGTGATAGCTTCTGATGCTCGACGATAACTAGCTTTCTTACTTGAGTTCTATTTTCATATCCGACGTCAAGGGGTATCTCCACATTTCGCCAAATCATAACTTTTTGTCCCATATCCAAAGTAATGCCGTGGCTAATCATGAAATCAGCACCAATGATAACTTCGTCCACAATATCGGCAACACTTAATACATGATTGACAGTGGCCAGCTCCCCAATAGCTGTGCGCAAGCTTACCCCACATAATGGTTCAATTGTTTTCTTGACTAAATCGGGCCTGACGGTAGACACTGATGCCCCGGTGTCTATAGTAAAAACATGCTTCTGACCGTTGATGTACCCAGAAACAGTAAGATTGCTATTTTTCTGCTGCATTACGGATATGGAGATTATGGGACCCCCAGATGTTTGGTTTAGTTTTAAAGGTGATTCTTGTGATGATTGATGATTTGACCTCTGGTTGTTTCTTTGAGGCGAGGCAGATCTGGTTCGCTTTCTTGATGTTTTGCAGTTTCGCTGAATATAACCAGATTTACCGCAGTTATAACATTTTACTCTGACTTTACTTTGTTTCTCAATAAACGTTTCCAAAACCTTTTTTAATTCGTTGACTATATTTCTTTCATTATCAGGAACAACTTCGAAATTTCGCACCTTACATATTTGTGGCTTTGAAATTATTTTCGCCGTTTGGAATAAGACGATTTCAGCAAATGATAGTTTAGGTGTGGCACAAACCGCATGTTTTATTTCGCGAATGCCATTAACAAATGCCTCTATCTTGATATGGTCCAAAAACGGACTGTTTTCTCCTGGATATGTAAGCAGCAGCAAACGCTCGATTTTCAACGCAAAGTCTACCACGCAATTCCATTCGGTATAATTCCTTTTTATGTTCACCAGCGTACTTACGCTGTAGCGCCTCCATTATGTCATCATAACTATTTCTGTCACATGCTGGCACACTTTCAAGAACTATTGCTGCGTTTCCTTTTAAAGCCAATATCAACTCTATAGCTTTCTAATAGCAACTGCATCAAACTGAAACTTGAACACATTAAATGATGTGGTGCCATCAAAACTAGGGGCCTTTACTCCTCTAGAGAATTCTGGAATAATTCGCACCTGTTCATCTTGGCATTGAAGATTATTTATCTATATTTCTAGATCATTTAGTTTTTTATCAATATCTTTGGCTATTTCATTCACTAAATCTGACAACTTTTTATCAACGACTTTGGCTTGTATATCTAGGCAGCTCTCTAAGTCGGACACCTTTTTATCAATGTCATCCACTCTGCTATTTATAACTTCCGAAATTTGCTGAAGTTTCTCGTTTGTCACTCTAGAAGTTTCTTTGGCTTCTTTAATTTCAGCAAGAAGTTTCTCGTTATTGACCTTAGAAGTTTCTTGAAATTTCATTTCCATTATTTTATTTTCTTCTTTAACTTCGGCAAGAAGTTTTAGCTTTAGAAGTTTCTTTAACTTCTTTAAGTTGCTTCATCATAGCAGCAAACATCGTGGATAAATCCATGCTGCTTGTTGTTGCACGGGTAGAAACTTCCATTTCTTCTTTATACTCGAATTCGTAAGTTTCGATGTCAATATCACGCCGCTTGAATTCGTCTATCAGCCTCTTTTGTAATTCTGCTTTATTATCAGCTGTAGGTAACTCCAACTTATTAAATTCTCTCTTGAGTCGCTCGACGTTTAGTTCTTCAAACTTCATGACTGCTTATTATTTTGCAATCCCACTTCTGACACCAATTGTTACGTTTTTACCTTTTAAAAACGGTGGTTTATTTCCTTTTGAATAACCCGTATACTTTGATTGCAAATAACAATTTAAATAGTCACTTGTGTTCTAATATACACACACTTAAATTACACACTTTTTACAGCACACTTTAATAATGTACAAGATTATACAGCCCAGGCAGTTAATTTGTCTTTACTTAACGACGCTTCCAATTAGACTCACTCAACGGTGTTCTCACGGCCAATTTATATACATTGTATTACCTACTAGATGCTTCTTGAAAGCTCTATTTCTTTCTACAATGTTCTTAACGGACAAACTGGAGCTTTCGATGTTAATGTTAGCAATTTCAACATTTAGTGTTGCCATACTTACAAACAATGGTGAAAGCTTTGTATTCAATGTTGTATGTTTACAACTATGTTAATAATTTCTACAGATATGTTAACCGCTGTTAACATAAACGGAAATATCTAGAAGCATTGAGAAAGATTTAAACCAGCCGTTAAAACCGTTATATTTGAATTCAATCGCACTCTGGAGGAATATTTAAGAAAAGTGGGCAGTGCACATCAGAAGGAGTGGCATGAACACATACCGAAATTTCTATTGGCATACAGATCAGCTGTTCATGACTCAACCTCTCGAACATCTGCAAAAATTGTTTTCGGGACAGAACTCAAGTTGCCTGGTGATTTAGAATTCGGTATTAAGCCCTCATCAACAAATAAGGAAAACACTTCCCAAGAGCAAGATGACCTGAACGAACTGCATGAATTCGTACGCAGACGAATAAAAATGAAATGAAAGCCATATACGATCGAGATGTTATTTGCAATCAAATTACCGGTTTATTTAAAAGGTAAAAACGTAACAATATTTTATTTTCATATATTTTAAACTCTGATTTAGTTTTTTCATAGTACTTTAGAACTTTATTGTTTTATTAAATTTGAATTTTAAGTTTATATTTTCAAATTCTTTTATAGGTATTTTAAATTTGTAATTATCATGAATTGTAAATAATTATCAATAGCTTTTGGTAAATAAACACAACTTATATTGTGCTTTTTTCTTTTTTTCACTACGATGGCGGATCAATTATAATTAATAGACTACTGTCAAATTTTAAGCAAGTGTCGTCATTTACTTTGCGTTTAACAGCTGTACAAAACATAAAACCTCGTGTATTTTTCTAAAAATAAAAAAAGTGAATTTCGAATGCTCATTAAGACTTATTTTTTTCGAAAAAACCGAAAGAAAGTTGTCTGCAAGATGAGTGCCGCGTTTGCTCCCAATTGACCATAATCGTAAACGTGTGACAACTTCAAAGGATTGTTTGGAATTGTTTAACCGCAATCTGAATGAGTTTTTGTGGTGTTTTGTAACTGTGAATGAAACATGGATACATTACTGTACTCCGGAAACCAAACAGCAGTCAAACAAAAGGTAAGTTTGTCGGCCAATAAGGTGATGGCAACAGTTTTTTTTTTTTTTTTTGGGATGCACGCTGGATAATCTACATCATTTGCCTACAAAAGGGAAAAACAATAAACGGCGAATATTATGCCAACTTATTAGACCAATTTAATGAGGATTTAAAAAGAAAACGACCCCATATGGCCAAGAAAAAAATTATTTTTCATCAAGATAATGCACGGGTGCACACGTGTGCAGTCTCAATTGCAAAATCCTATGAATTGGACTACGAATTGGTACCTCATCCGCCATATTCTCCGAATTTAGCCCCTAGTGACTACTTCCTATTTCCAAACCTAAAGAAATGGCTCGGTGTATAGAGATTCAGCTCCAACAATGAAATTATTGTCCAAACAAATGCCTATTTTAAGGACCTGGAAAACCGTATTTTTTACGCAAAGTAAATGATGTCACTTGCTCAAAATTTGACAGTAGTCTACTAACAAGTGGCACTTGATGGGAATAGTGTTGCATTTCATATAACTACGAGGAAAGTTCGAAAAGTCATGGACTTATTGATCCGCCCTCGTATTTAGTGACTGGGTGTTGGGCGCCAATTATTTTAAATAATTTTAACACTTAATTTATTTTATTTTATATTTTATTTATTTTATTTATTTATTTTATTTATTAATCTTTTATTTAATTCTAGAGCTAGGTTTCATCTCACTATGTGAGCCGACTAACTGTATTTTTACAAAATGTTTTTAAGCTAACGGAGGAAACCCAAAACCACTTGCTGAGTTTGCAAAAACGGGACATAAAATTTTTAGCCATTGGCCAATCAAATAAAATCAATTTTGCAATGCGATTTAAAATGTCGCGTTAGCAAATATTGCAAGAGTTTTAAATGGATAAAATTACTACTTGGGTGGAAATGCAGAAGTTTAATCTACCAAATAATGACGACGTTATAACGGACATTAGCTTATACATATATTTATGAACATATGCTAAGAAAAACATTGTAAATAGAAATAACTTTTACATTACTAGCTTAAAGCCTTAACAGCCAAATCTATTTTTTAATTTATCTTAAAATTCATTAAAATTAATGATAATAAATAAATAAATAAAATAAATTAATATGAGGATAATATTGTTACGAAATTGTACTTGAATTCAAATATAACGGTTTTAACGGCTGGTTTAAAGTTAAATGTTTCTAGACATTTATGTTAGCAGCAGTTAACATATCTGTAAAAATTATTAACATAGTTCTAAACATACAACATTGAATAAAAAGCTTTCACCATTGTTTGTAAGTATGGCAACACTAAATGTTTAAGCTGCTAACATTAACATCGAAAGCTCTAGTTTGTCCGTTAAGAACATTGTACAAAGAAATATAGCTTTCAAGAAGCATCTAGTAGGTAATACAGTGTATATAAATTGGCCGTGAGAACACCATTGAGTGAGTCTAATTGGAAGCGTCGTTAAGTAAAGACAAATTAACTGCCTTGACTGTATAATCTTGTACATTATTAAAGTGTGGTATAAAGTGTGTAATTTAAGTGTGTGTTTATATTAGAACTCAAGTGACTATTTAAACTGTTATTGTTGTACATTTTTAAATAAAATAAAGAGTCGTTACAACTTTTAAACTACTAAACTGCTGTTATTTGCAATCAAAGTACAGGTTTATTTAAAGGAAATAAACGACCGTTTTTAAAAGGTAAAAACGTAACAATATTTACTAATGGTTCAAATAAGTTTATTTTATGCATAAATCATATTATCAATGCTGTATTGTATCGTACAAACGGCTTCACCGGTTATAACTATTTTACTTTTTTTAACATAACAGAACACTTTTTCTTTCAACTTTTTTAATTAAAAAGTTTAAAAATTCGGCCAAAATATTGCCTAAGCCGAATTTTTCGCCTAATCTGAAACTAAATCCAAATATTTAGTCGGACTGTAAAAATCCTAATTTAGTTTAAATCACTTTTTAAAAATTGTTACTTTGGTATATTCTTTGAAAACTTGTACTTTTTAAATTTACATTTTTCAAATTTATTATTTTTTAAATTAAACTTTTTTCGATATTTGTATATTGGGATCTTTTGTTAACCATTAAAAATTCGAACTTTTTATAAACGAAAAATCGGTACTTTTTATGCTTTTTAAAATTATACTTTCTTTTAAAAAATTTGCATTTTTAAATTGATTTAAAAAAAAAAAATTGATTTCTTTTTTAACTGTTTAAAATTTAAACTATTTTAAAAATTGCTACGTTTTTTTTTTTTGATTATTTGAAATCCGGCAAACTTTTTGACAATTTTTTTTGAAAACTTCTGTTTAAATTCAGATAAAGAATTTTATCTGAGATTTGGTAACCATTTTTAAAAATTAGTATTTATTTTAACTTTTTTAGTTTTTCAAATTTGTACTTTTCTGGTATTAAAAAAAGTCAAATGAAATTTGTACTTTTTCAGAAATCTTTTTTTTAATTTTTACTTTTAATTAAATTATTTACTGTTTCTTAAAGTTAGAACTCTTTTACTTATATCACAAATTAACTTTTTTGCAAATTGAAACTATTATGAAAAACAGTACTTTTTCTTCTTTGTGAAAAATGGGATTTTTTTCATTCTTTTTTTATTTTGAGAACGAGTTTGAAATTGGGAATATTAAAAATTGGTACCTTTTCTGAAAATTGGTAACTTTATTTAAAATTGGTTCGTTTTTTTGAAAATTGATACTTTTTAGAAAATTATCTGAAAATGGTATTTTTTAATTAGTCATTCTTGGAGTTGCAAATAGGAAAATATTTTTTTTTTTTTTTTTTGAAATTTGAACTTTTTTGAAAATTGATATTTTTTACAAAAAATCAATATGTATCTATCTACCTACTACATATTATTGGAAAAATTATACGTTTTGAATTTACCTTTTTTTCTGAAAACTGATACTTTTTTTTAATAATACTATCAATATAACTTCATCGGACTTAAAGCCGCCCACTTTTTTTGAGATCAGTACCTTCCTATAACTTTGATAATCGAAAAAGAAAATAAGTAATGGACATTAATCATTAATTATTAAATATACTTTAAAAAAAGGAAAAAAAACTAATAGCCAAATCAATATTAATAATCCCTCCGACTTTCCAACAATAAAGTCCAAATATATAAATAACACCAAAAACCACTTTACCAGGAATTTGCCCCATCGAATGTTTTTACCATCCTCCTCTAAATACTATCAAAGATGTCGTTTTTACTCCAATCCTACGCGATCTCAGCGAAGAAAAAATAAATTAAGGATTAAAGGATCAAGGAGTCACAGACTGCAAAAAGATAACAAAATATCATGACAATAAATTTATAAACACCCCGTTACATATACTTCTCCCTAACCTTTATGAATTATCCAAAGGCCTAAAAATCGGATTTCTTATCTGTAAAATAGAACCATATATTTCTAATTCCATACAATGTAAAAGATGTTTCAAACTTGGACACACACGTAAGCATTGCAATGGCAACGAAAATTCTAATATTTGTGCATCTACTGTTCATGATCCTATACCATGTACAAAAATACAATGTATAAACTGTAACCATCCTCACCAATCCACCAAAAAAAATTGCACAATAACTAAGAAAAGACAAGAAATATTAAAAATTAAAACGGTAAAAAATTATTCCTATAAAGAAGTTTTATTACAACTAACAAGCACACAAACATACGAAGTACCTATTGAAACATATGAATCAACTATAGTAGAAAGAAAAAAACAAACTAAAGAAAACCACTCTGCATACAAGTACATACAAATACAGAAAGCAACAACGAAGAAAACACTAACAAAACGTCAAATAATAATACGAAAATAAAAAAATCATCAACAAAAGCAAAACTACACAAACATTGATAATATCCTAAACAGAAGTCAGCAAGCTATAAACACTACAAATTATATCAACAATACAATACCCCATCATACAAATTCGAACAACTACACAACAAGCAACAACCCAACACAACATGACCCCCAAACAACACCTGTTAGGATTTTAAACAGAAGAAGAGAAATCGACACAGAAGAACTAATTTTTGATCCATAAAACCTAATAAAAATGAAAACATAATATTAATTTAATCAAAATAGCAATTAAAGTTTTACGGTGGAACATTAACGGTTTTAATAACCTTTTATTTATAAAAAATAATATAAGACACTCATTCACAAACTCTACCAATAACTTTTCTTCAACTGTTGATGCGTTTATTGGCTTCAATTTTAAAATAATATCGGTGTACCTAATCCCCTCACAGCTTCTCCCAATCACAGTACTATCAGCACTCTTTGGAAATAACAACCAAAAGATAATCATATTAGGGGATTTTAATGCCCACTCAATACTTTGGGGATCAACGATTACACTAACCAGAGGTAAAGTAATAGAAAACATGTTAACGAAATCTAATATGATTTTACTCAACGATGGACCTCCCACACTTTTCAATAAGGTCAACATTTACACATGTTGACATATCATTCGCTTCGGCAGACATATCTCCTCAGGCATCCTGGAAAATTGATTCTCATCTACATAGAAATGACCACTATCCCATTTTTGTAACAATAAATCAACAAAATCAAACTAACTTAAAAAAAACGTATACGTTTTAATACAGAAAAAGCTGATTGGGCAAAATTTCAACTTTCTTAGTTCTAATACGCTAAGAGTATTATCATCCAACACCAACAAAGAATGCTCCAAGTTACAAAATGAAGTAATAGCAGCCGCCAATGATTCCATTCCACATTACAAAAATAGCGTTAAAAGGAAATTCACATACTTGTGGAACAACGAACTACAATTACTACGCGAAACAAAACAAAAGCTATTTAAGAAATTCAAAAAAACACCCCACAAAAGAAAACCTTATCAACTATAAGAGAGCAAACGCATATTTCAAACTCAAAAGCAAATTAGCCAAAAAATTAGCAAATCCTTTTTTAAATTTACCAACCAAATTAACCCAAATACACCAATTAACATAATATGGAATAACCTACGTAAACTTCATGGAAACTATACCTCAAACTATATGCGATACATTGATGGTAACAATCAAAGCATATGTAACCCATTAGACATTGTAAACCTCTTTGCTAATAAATGGTCAGAACAATCTTCAGACTAAAATTTCAACGCAACCTTTACACAACAAAAGAACTTGTCAAACATCATAATAAACTATACAATAAACAATTCAGCTAAATTGGTAGATGATGAAATAGCCTTATTCGAATTAAATTCTACACTCAAGACACTTAAAGGAAAAACTCCTGGATATGACAAAATTTCGTATCCGATGTTAAAAAAATTACCACCTAATTTCAAAAATATATTAATAAATCTATTTAACAACATCTTTCATTCAGGCATCATACCACAACAATGGAAAATATCCACAATAGTACCAGTACCCAAACCTAAAAAAATATAACCTCAATAGACGTTGTATTTCTCTAATACCATGTGCATCAAAACAACTCGAAAAAATAATAGCCACAAGAATAACACGGTTTCTTCTAAAAAATAAGCTGTTAAGCACTTACCAAATTACCTTTAAGCCTAACAAGGGAACCTTAGATGCCCTAATATAGATATATAATATATAGATCATATTACAGCGTCCACTTTGTCTCATAGAAAATATCTATCAATTCTATCGATAGATTTCGAGAAAGCTTTTGACCTTATTGGGGTTCACACCATAATCGCACAACTAAAACAATGGAAGCTTGTTAAAAAAAATAATTAATTTTGTATACGCCTTTTTAACAAACAGAAAGCTTAGAATTAAAATAAACAACGAATATTATGATATTAAATCACTATTCAATGGTAATACACTTTCAAATTGCTACCGACAACCTACTTATATATAATATGTAAAAACAGTTCAAATTATATCCACAACGAAATAGATTATCTCTTTGCTGAACTAGAAATTTGGTGCAATAACACCGGTGCTAAAATATCTTTTTCAAAAACTAAATGCCTACACATCTGTAACCTAGTGTCTACATTAGACAAATTTATATCAAATCAAACGTCAAAATCAGTGCGAATATATACAAGGTAACCTGAGTTAAACAGTTGATTATTATTTTGGTTGTTACAGTTGTCAAACTGCATATATAAAAAACAATAATGAATATGCCATATTGTTGTTTTTGTGCAACTGTTGCCACCTTCCACAAATTCGGGTTAAGTTTGACGTTTGTCTTGATAAAAAAAATCTCTAATGTAGACACTATGTAAAAAAACTATGCAATTACAACAACAATATCGTGATACAAGATAATCAAATTGAAACCGTAGAATCCCTAGAAATGAGGATAATTTTTAACAAAAATTTTTCATCGACACAACACATAGACTACCTAAAAAATCTTTAACATTCCGTTTAAACTTATTAAAACGCCTAGCCACAAAAAACAGTAACACACATCCAACAACCATGTTAAATACAGCACTTATCATAATATTATCTAGACTTGATTATGGACTCTTTATATACAGAAAAACCTATACAAATCAGCTAAAAAAAAATTTAAACCATTTATAATTCAGCAATTAGAACCAGCCTCGGAGCTTTATATAATAGCTGAATCCGGATTACCCACTTTACAACAAAGAATTAACTTTCTAACCTCCAAATTAATTGTAAAAATAATATTTCCTGCAGAACAACACCTCTTCAATCGTATAGCATACATGCAATCACAAACGCCTCTCAGATTTTCATCCACCTTATGTCTATAAAACAAGCTACAGAATTAGTTATCAACACTAAACCTCAAAATATATATTTTCCATCTGAACCCAGCTGGAAACTAAAAAACAACAAAACAACATAATTTACTTTCCCAAATACTCCACCTCCACTCACACATACAAATCCATCTTTAATGAAATTATTTTTTTTTTATTATTATTGACTTTATTGAAACCTTTAATAAAAATAATTACATTGTTATGAGAATTTACTTAAAAGTATTACAACAATTAAAATCTAAATAATTAAATAAGGAAACTACTAATATCACAGTGTTAAGGAAAAGTTGTCAAAAAAAAAAAAAACCTTGTACATACTTAAACGTTATAAGAAATTTTAAAAACAACCATCAATTATAACTCTTTAAGTAAAAAAGAGTCTTAGTGATTGTTTAGCAAATTTCTTATTATTTCATATGTAGACGTTCTGCATTTTTCATTAAATGACAGAGTCAGTTCCCTTGCAAATGAATTAAACATTTTATGCTTAAAGTTTCTATGCAGTAGATCAGTAGAATATCTGGGGTGTAGGTTATGAATTATTTTCAGATTTTTATTTTGTATTATCTGTAATTTTCTTGTGTAAGTTTTAGCAGCTTTATTAAACCAGACTTGGCATCCGTAGGTCATAATTGGTCGAATACACATTTTGTAAATAAGGATCTTGTTTTTTAAATTAAGTTTAGATCTTCTGTTAAGTAAGGGGTAAAGTGCACGGCCACATTTGATTGCTTTATCACAAATATACTGTATGTGTTGTTTAAATGATAGTTTTTTATCTAAGACAATACCTAGATATTTGATACTATCCTGCAGAGGAATAAAAACTCCCCTAGAATATAAATGTTTTGCGGGAATACGTTTCTGTGATCTGTTATAAGGAAATATAATAGCTTGTGTTTTACTAACATTAACTTTTATCTTCCATTTATCAAAGTATTTATTGGTAGATTTTAAACTATCTTCCATTTTTTTGATTATTGCGTTTGACACCTTACCGCAGCAAATAAAAGCACTGTCGTCAGCGTAAAAAGCTACTTCTTGATTCTTGCGAATAGTAAAATCGGAAATATATATTGAATAAAGAGTAGGTGATAATACCGATCCTTGCGGCAGACCCGCAGGGATTTGTCTATCACTAGATAGCGTGTTATCTATAGATACAGCAAATGAGCGCTGATCTAAAAAACTCTTTATTATCTTTTGCAAGTACGTTGGATAATTGAAGGAATTTAGTTTAAAAACCAGGCCTTCATGCCATATTGAATCGAAGGCTTTTTCAATGTCAAGAAAAATAACTCCAGTGTTCTTACGATTTATTTTGTTTGTTTCAATAAAATTAACGACTCTTTTTAGTTGATGTACTGTGGAGTGCTCCTTGCGGAATCCGAACTGTTGAGGGTTAATAATATTATTTTGGTTGGAAAAATTTTAAATTCTCTTATTAATTATTTTTTCAAATACTTTATCCAATAGGCTTAGGATGCTGATTGGTCTATAGCTAGACGGTAATTTAGGATCCTTTCCTGGCTTAGGAATTGGGATAACTTTTGCTTTCTTAAAAATAGTTGGAAAATAGCCTTCTATTAAACAAGAGTTGAAAAGTTTACATAGAGTTTCAAAAAAGCAATCGGGCATCTTTTTAAGGATAATGCTATTAATGCCATCTAAACCGGGGGCTTTATTATTTTTCAATAAAAGTACAAATGATTTAACTTCATCTAAATTGGTAAGCTCTACGCTAGATCTGTCAAGAATTGTGTCGTCAAGATCATGAATGAATCTTGAGACGGCCGAGTCCATAGGTGAATAATTATTTAAAGTAATGGTGTGTGAATCAACAAATAGGTCTGCTATTAAATTAGATTTTTCATTGCCAGATTTTAAAACTTCACCGTTTGCATGAAGATCAGTAAAAGGTATTTTGTTTCCTTTAAGTGCTTTTTTTATTTTTATTTTAATAATAATATACTAATTAAATATACAGGCCAAAAACCACAGTAGTTAGAGCCTAATAATTTATTTTATATTCATAATTTATTATGTTTCATAAATTTTGTAAATAAATAAATACGCTGCTTGCCACTTGAATAAGGAATCACATTTTTTTTTAACTTTAATTAAATATAATAAATATATCTCCTAATTAAGTATATCTCCTAATAATTTTTTGCGCAACCAAATTTTAAAGTGTTGGATTTAGTTTCCTGAAGAAATAAAAAATATACATATTTTGTTATACTAAAATTATGCATTTATTTAAAGACGTGTATTTCTGTGGTACTATTTCGTGTGTCACTTGAATAAGGAATTCTTTTAATATTAATCAGGAAGGCTATGATTTGAATTTTTTTCAATATAAACGGCTAGAGAATTTTTAATTTGATAGTTCTTAAATAGTTTTTACTCAAAATGGGACGTGGTAAGGTTCTTAATAACTCTGAAAAAGAAAAAATTCTGATTATGAAATCTCGGTGTCAGAATCCGGTCCAAATAGCCTTCTATTAAACAAGAGTTGAAAAGTTTACATAGAGTTTCAAAAAAGCAATCGGGCATCTTTTTAAGGATAATGCTATTAATGCCATCTAAACCGGGGGCTTTATTATTTTTCAATAAAAATACAAATGATTTAACTTCATCTAAATTGGTAAGCTCTACGCTAGATCTGTCAAGAATTGTGTCGTTAAGATCATGAATGAATCTTGAGACGGTTGTGTCCATAGGTGAATAATTGTTTAAAGTAATGGTGTGTGAATTACCAAATACATCTGCTATTGAATTAGCTTTTTCATTGCCAGATTTTAAAACTTCACCACATTGCATGAAGATCAGTAAAAGGCATTTCGTTTCCTTTAAGTGCTTTTTTTATTTTCCAAAACTTTTTGGAGCCTCGAAATAAATTTTGACCAGGATTCATTGCGGTCTTTACTAAGGTGAAAATCAATAAGTTTATTTAATAGCTTCAAAATGCTTTTCAATTGATTTTTATAATTAAAATCGCTACATCTTTGAAATTTACGATTGTATTTATTTCTCTGACTAATTAACATTTTACTAATTTCAGAGATTTCTCGTTGCCACGAATTTTTATGGCCGACAGGTATTTTATTGAACGCTTCTTTAACTATAAATATTAATTTGTTAAAATAAAAATCCAGATTACCTGAATTAGTAACTTGTTGATCAATGTTCTGACACCTAATTTCATTCTCAACCCAGTTTCTGATTGCTGACCAGTCTGCGCGATAATACAAGGGAACTGAATATGTCATGTTTTGAACCTGGCCATAAATAACACAAGATATAGGTACACGGTCCGATTGTAAAACATTTGGATGTGTCTCAAGGTTTGAAAAATGGAGACACAAGTTAGATAATAGAATGTCTGCTGTGGACGGTTGAATGGGGTTGATATTTTGTCCAAAGCGAGTGTGTCCATTTGGGTAATAAATGAAGTAGCTGGATTGAAGACAATGGCTGTAGAGATCATTACCAGCCGAATTATTTGACATACAATTCCAATGTGTATGTTGGGCATTCAGATCACCGAAAATAAAATAGTCTTTTGAAAACGAAGTTAATTTATCCAAATCAGCTTTAAAATTGGTAGTATGAACTGGATTATACGCTGAAGTGAATATAACTGGCCTTCTATTAATTATAACTTGTACTGAAATACTTTCAGCAGTACTTGTTTTTATTTTTGGTAACAACGTATGCTTAATGTTACCTTTAATTGCAATTAGAACTCCTCCGCCATGAGTAGATTGATCCTCTCTATAAATTTTATAACCACCAAGTTGAAATTTGTGGTACGGTTTCAAAAAAGTCTCATTTAAAAGGAGAATATCGATTTTCCTTTTGTGTAAAAAGTATTCCAGCTGGGCGGCTGCTGACTCAGTTGTTATGCCTTGGGCATTCCAATGCATAACGTGAACATTGTGTCTACCGGTTGAATTATATGGCATGTTTAAGCATCATACCCAAAACTCGTAGCTTGTCGTACTTATTTTGACATCTTTGCAAAGCATCGACAGCATCAAAAAATATTTCCAGAAGTCTTTCATTGGAAATGTCGTCATTATTATTATTGTCGTAGCTCTTGCCTTTAGCTACCTCGGAACACAAATTACCAAAATCGCGGGAATTTCGTGAGTTATTATGGGGTTCTTGCCTTGGCAATTGAGGAAAATATGTTACGTTAGTTCTTCTGCTGGTCGCCCTAGATTTAGATGTTACTCGATGACGGATTTCTAAATATTCTTGACGACTTGGGCACTTTGGGTCATCAGCTCTATGGTTAACGCTTTTTAAGTTCTTCTTTATGCAGTTGTAGCACTTATAAATTATACTACCATCACTATTACCTTTATTGAGTGAACAAACTGCATACTCATGGTTTCCGGCGCAGGCTGAACACACTACGATACGGTTACAATTTTTAGCACCATGTCCATACGCACTTGGAGCATTGTGTGGGACCTTTATTGCCCTTTAGAGGTTTTCTCCAATATACAGATATATTACAAAAATATCTTATTTTCATAACCTCTCTTTTTGAAACATGTTGACGATCAAACTCAATGAGATAGAGGGCGTCATCTACACTAGATCTTTTTGTTGCTAGTTCCTTAATGCTTACCGGGTTTATGTTGAGCGAGCTTACAAATTCTTCGCCAATTATCTTTGTGTCCAGTTGAGGCAGGCCAAATAAAATCAATTTAAAAGTTTTTGCATCCCTCAATTCATGCGTATAATACTGGAATTTTTTGTCTTTGAGAACACTCAAAGCTTCGTTGTACAGCGATAATGAGTTTGATACAATTTTGGTACCAATAGACATCCGTTTGTAGGTATATTTTTCCCCAATTAATCCGATCACAGTTGAAAAACTGTGGGTAGAGTCAACAATTATTGGTGGAATCTTTTCTTTGACAGCAACTGCTTCTTCTTCTTCGTCTTCAGACAGAAGCTGAAAACTGTTGGCACTAGTGCTAGGACCGTCTGTAGTTTTTGACACCTTGAATTTAGGGCTATTGCCCCAATGCTTTCTTCTTTTCTGAGCAAACATTGCCAAACAAAAAAAGTTAAAGCAAATTTAAATAGTTTTTTTTAACACTTTTTAATTTAAAAATTCAATTAATTTTTCAAGCAAAAATTAACACGATGTTTTTATCTTGAGGCAGAGATGCCAGATGGCTTTAATGAAATTTCTTCATCATTTAAAAACAAAAATTAGAAATTACTATTTACCGATGGCTCCAAAACAGACTTCTCCACATCCTTTGCAGTTATCAACGAAAACCTACGTACGGATTTCTTAGCAAAATTGAACCACAGATATTCCATCTTCACCGCTGAATCAACAGTTATTTTCTATACACTTAATAAATATAAAAATATTCCAGGAAAATATATAGTATGTACAGACTCAAAATCCACCATAATGGATCATGCTTATAAGATTTCATACCAAAATTAAAAATAATGTGGATTCTGAGCCACATTGGAATAGAAGATAATACTATAGCAGACGAAGCAGCAAAATTTGCATCCCATGCCCCTATTACATATTATTCAACATCCAAATTGATATTATAAAAATTATTAAAGAAAACTTAACAACAATTAAATCTGAAATCTGGAAAACTACGAACACTACTACAAAATAATCAATCCAAACAACACCAAACCAATTTATCCTCCAGATACATCAAAATTGAATCTGCAAAAATATGTACGACTAAGATTAGGACACCTACATCACAAACTGGCTTTACTTTAACAACTCTTTAGCTGTAAACTGCCCACTATGTAATGCAAATCTCAAAAAATAAACCACCTAGTTTTAACTGTAATATAATTAACAGCGCACAGCTAACACTTTTTAATAAAATATGTTTTATAGATCTTTTAAACACCATCAACGTAAATAATAATATCAATGCAGTACAAAAACTATTAAAACACTGTAAAATATTCCACCTAATATATACAAAAAAAAAAATAATAATAATAATAATAATATACTAATTAAATATACAGGCCAAAAACCACAGTAGTTAGAGCCTAATAATTTATTTTATATTCATAATTTATTATGTTTCATAAATTTTGTAAATAAATAAATACGCTGCTTGCCACTTGAATAAGGAATCACATTTTTTTTTAACTTTAATTAAATATAATAAATATATCTCCTAATTAAGTATATCTCCTAATAATTTTTTGCGCAACCAAATTTTAAAGTGTTGGATTTAGTTTCCTGAAGAAATAAAAAATATACATATTTTGTTATACTAAAATTATGCATTTATTTAAAGACATGTATTTCTGTGGTACTATTTCGTGTGTCACTTGAATAAGGAATTCTTTTAATATTAATCAGGAAGGCTATGATTTGAATTTGTTTCAATATAAACGGCTAGAGAATTTTTAATTTGATAGTTCTTAAATAGTTTTTACTCAAAATGGGACGTGGTAAGGTTCTTAATAACTCTGAAAAAGAAAAAATTCTGATTATGAAATCTCGGGGTCAGAATCCGGTCCAAATAGCCAAAAACATTAATAGAAGAAAGACAGTTGTGTACAATTATTTAAATAACGTGGAAAGATATGGAAAACCATGAAAGGGTGGAAGAAAATGGCATCAACTCCAAAAGAAAGACGAGAAATTCTTAGAATTGCATCAAATTATGCCATGTCGGTATCAAAAATACGTGAAAAAAGTGGAGTCAGTGCCAGTCTAAGAACAGTGCACCGTATTTTAAAGTCGTGCCCATACATAGTCCGACGAAAACTGCAAAAAAAAATACCACTTAATGAAAAACGCAAACCACAACGTCTACAGTTTGCCAAAAAATACAATGACATGGTCCGACAAATGGTTTAAAGTTGTATTTTCCGATGAAAAAGAGTTTAATATTGATGGTCCCGATGGGTATAACTATTACTTCCATGACCTAAATAAGGAGGAATTATTTTTGAGCCGCAGACACAGCCGAGAGGGCGGAATAATGATATGGGGTGCCATTTCGTATTATGGTAAGATAGAATTGGTTTTTGTATCCAACAAAATGACTGCAACGACTTACAAAAACATTCTGAAGGAAGCATTTCCAAAATTTAATGATTTTTTTGGACCCATACCTTGGACGTACCAACACGACAACTCTCCGATTCATACCGCCAGTGCAACTTTTGGATTGGCCTCCATATTCACCAGACCTGAATCCAATGGAAAATGACTGGGGTTGGCTTGCAAGAAAAGATTATGAGGAAGGAAAAAATTTTGAGATGATAGAATCCTTAAATGATGCAATAACGAAAGCATGGAGTTCAATTTCACTAAATTTCTTAGAATCATTATACAAGTCGATGCCAAATCGCATTTTTGAGGTTATTTCTAAAAATGGTGGCAGTACTCATTACTAATTGAATGCTAGAAGATAATAACTTTCATTTTTATAACCTAAAATTTAAAAATAAATTACAGTTTGCTTAGTTTTAAAATATTCCTTATTCAAGTGACACACGAAAAAGTGCCTCAGAAATACATGTCTTTAAATAAATGCATAATTTTAGTATAACAAAATATGTATATTTTTTATTTCTTCAGGAAACTAAAGCCAACACTTTGAAATTTGGTTGCGTAAAAAAATTATTTTTAGGAGATATACTTAATTAAAATTAAAAAAATGTGATTCCTTATTCAAGAGGCAGGCAGTGTAATTAATGTTTCATAAATAACATTACTTTTAAATCCTAACCATAGATTAATAACTAAATATTTATATGAGAGAAAAATCTTATTCAAGTGTCAATTCATGCAACAAATAAATTGTTTTTGTGTTTAAAAAAATTTATTTTTTTTTTTTTTTTAAAAATTTAGTTTGAAGTTCCCCTCACATAAACTGCTAGTTGTATTCTATGATCCTAACTACTATTCAGAGCAATTATTCTCTTAGCAAACGTTTCAGCAACAATTATAGGAACAACCAAACTGGCTTCTGCATAAACCTTTACCGGTGTAGCATCTTTACGTATTTTACCCCATGAAATGGCCTCATCAGGTCTAGCACCACTATCACTACCATCAAATTCCGATGCAGTATTAATGAAAACCGAAAAATCAGCACCATTACGCATTAAATTAGCATTACAAATATGATGCTTAATAACACCACCGCCAATAATAATCATACCAGAATTTTTAGCCTTTACAGCCATTGTATTAAGACGTCTTAAATCAGAGAGTATATCAACAACTAAACCGGGGTGGCGGAAGGAATGAAAATACATCATATCACCTAAACTGCCATCTGTGATGGCTGGACAAAATACGGGTATTTTATTTTTGGCAGCCCAGTAGTAGATGGAAGATTGATCATTTATACGTTCTCCTAAGCGATGTATGATACGAGAGGGAGTCCACACTGTGCCTTGGGATTTTTGTTCTTCCAGCATTTCATCTAGCAGAGGCATAAGCCAGTCTTCAAATTTGCAATAATTATCATTGGGCACTAAGAGATTTCCTATACGATTAATACCACGATCTCTTAAATCACGGCCAGGCAGTTCAAAAGAACCTATGTAAAGAGAATAGGTTAGATTAAAACTAAATTTATATGAATTATGCATATTACTTACCCATAAAAGTGGGTGCTAAACATTTAATAAAATCTTCCTCCACACCGCCTGCGGTAGTAACTACACAATCGATCATTTTGTGTTCTACCAAATACCTTAGAGTTTCTCTCATGCCTGATGACACCAGATTAGAAGTAAAACCCAAAAATATAGTACATTTATGTTTCCTTTTGATAAATTCATCTGTTTCATGATTGTCTAACTCCTCTTCTGTTAAAGGTTGTGACCTGCAATCCAACTTAAATATAATTTATTACTTTAGGTTGAAATCTTTTTTTTATTTTAATTAACTTACCATACGATTTATTTCTTTTATGGCCAATCCCAAATTAGTGGCCTGAAATCCTGTATTTACATATGACTCAAACATTTTACTATAGTTAATACCTTCATTGAAATCATAGCCTTTAACTTGTGGTGTTCCCTCTGGGATGGCTACACTTCTTTTAAATACAGCATCTTTAGCAATTTCTGGTTCTTGAGACATTATATTTTAACCTTTTTTTAAAACTTAAATTTAATTAAAACTAGAGTAACAAATTTACTCGTGTGAATTAATGTTATTGTTTATTTTTGTAGGTTCTTTGTCCACATGGTGCATGTTGTTCTTATTTTCGAACATTTAATTTCGAATTCGAAATCATATGGTGGTTTAAAAACTCGATAATGTAAAAAGCAAAATCAACAACCCCTGGGTGGGGATATCGGTATTGCTATGGAAAAACGGATTGTTTTTAAAATACGTTAAGGTTTTCGATAAATACTATTATAATATATAAATGAAAGTGAATATATTTCAATTCAATTAATAATTTAATTATATAAAGTAAATATATCATCATAATAAATAACGAAATTGTTTTTCAAAAGAAATACTTATTTCGGAACTCATTGAGATCAATAACTCACCTAAAATTTTAAATATTTTCTATACAAAGATTTAAGTATCAATTGAAAACACAAATAATTTTTACTTAACTTTTTTTAAAATTTAGTCATTTCTCCTGTATAATAAAAAATTTTTTAGTGATTTTTTCTTAATAGCTGGTCGTTGTCGGGAGAAGTGTTTTTAACTCTGTCGTATGTTCAAAAGCGACTTCGTTATCATAAGTTTTCTTTTGTATCCAATTTTTAATAACAAGAAAAAATTATATGAGTTTCTTAGAGAAATACGATATTCAAAAGCCTATAACTTCCAAACTATTCAATTGCATTCAATCAGTATCAATATTTTCACCGTTAAAAGTACTATCGTTTATTAAAAAAAATCGGAAGTAAATCAGAGATCTCAATTTATACCCTAATTTTCATAAAGAAGTAATAATTTTAGAAAAAATTTCAATTTTTAAAATCGTATAAAATTTGAAAAGAGCTAATTTTACTAAAATAAAAGAAAATTAAAAAAAAATCAATAAAAAGATACCAATTCAAAAAACAGTTTAGAGCTGTGCCGAATCTTTTATACCCTTCACCACTTTATCTACAAATAATAAAAATAATGCATTATTATTTTCATATTTATACTTTAAAAAAATAATCTAATTTTTTCCAAACATAAAATAAGGAAGTCAATTTCATAGCACAATTGTGCTGGCTAAGTTAACACATATTCTTACGATCTTTCATTTTGTTGTTACTGAAAATGTAAAAAGTACAAAATGTACTGGACAAAATTATGGAAATAAGTTGTTTGGTAATTAATAATCATCAATTTCTTTAATACTAATGCTTTAAAATAAAGTTGAAGGAATGTGAATTATATTTTTTATGAAAATATTAATATGTAAATTTAAGTGTAAGAAAGCAAAAATGTATAATTTTTTTTTATTTACTAAACCCAACTTTTCCTTGAGTGCATTTTTCATGCTCACTACCACAACTACATTTTTAGTCATTGACAACCCACAATGGTTCTAAAACGCTTTATTTTTTGGAAATAATTCTTCAACTTGTGAACCTTTAGATAAATATCTCAATAAAATTTCACCTGTCAGAGTGGTGTTTTCGAGTTGATTTGGTGGAGTACAGATATAGCAGGTCAGGGTGGTAGTGGGTGGTCCTCCTTATAAATCTCTACAAAAAATACGCTTACATGTGTATGTTATCTTTAGGTTTAAGAGAGTTTACCTTAATAACCACTTTTCTCCCCTCTGCTGGCAAACTTAACTCATTGTGATGTCATTTATTTTGCCAGGAAATTATATCGAAATTTAAAATACTAAATATTGATAAACTAAAAGTAAAATTAACCCTTGCTGATGGTGTTGAGGTAACTTATTTTGCTAAGGAATGTTCTGATCTGTTGATTGTGGGTGAAATTGATGAATCCTAATAATCTGCTGAAATCAATTTGTTTACATTTTGAAATTAGATTTTCTTTTTTTCCCTAAAAATCATTTAATTTTTTTTTTTTTTTATTACAAGTTTATTACAAGTAAGTACAAGTAGTAACTTAAAGCTGGTTGTTGGATTATGTTAATACAGTAGTATTTATAATTGTAATATATTATTGTTATTTGCAATGTGTTATAAGCAACATTAACATGCCGTCGAGGAAATTTTAGTTTAACATGGCTTAAAAGCCATGTCAAAACTTAAGTAAGTTCAATGTAAAACTTTTTGTAAATTCATTGAACTCTTGAAATTTAAAACTTTAGCATTAATTGTAATATTATTTATAGATTACCTTCACCCTCATAAAATGGTAAACTTTTTATGATGACAATAGGACAGTAAATGTGCGACCAATGCTGTAATTGTGTTATTTCTTAAATATTTACAAGAAAAAAATTAATCGAAAACATCTGGCATCTCTGCCTCAAGATAAAAACATCGTGTTAATTTTTGCTTGAAAAATTAATTAAATTTTTTAATTAACAAGTGTAAAAAACTACTTAAATTTGCTTTAACTTTCTTTTGTTTGGCAATGTTTGCTTAAAAAAGAAGAAAGCATTGGGGCAATAGCCTTAAATTGAAGGTGCCAAAAACTACAGACGGTCCCAGCACTAGTGCCAACAGGTTTCAGCTTCTGTCTGAAGACGAAGAAGAAGAAGCAGTTGCTGTCAAAGAAAAGATTCCACCAATAATTGTGGACTCTACCCACAGTTTTTCAACTGTGATCGGATTAATTGGGGAAAAATATACCTACAAACGGATGTCTATTGGTACCAAAATTGTATCAAACTCCTTATCGCTGTACAACGAAGCTTTGCGTGTTCTCAAAGACAAAAAAATTCCAGTATTATACGCATGAATTGAGGGATGCAAAAACTTTTAAATTGGTTTTATTTGGCCTGCCACAACTGGACACAAAGATAATTGGCGAAGAATTTGTAAGCTCGCTCAACATAAACCCGGTAAGCATTAAGGAATTAGCAACAAAAAGATCTAGTGTAGATGACGCCGTCTATCTCATTGAGTTTGATCGTCAACATGTTTCAAAAAGAGAGGTTATGAAAATAAGATATTTTTGTAATATATCTGTATATTGGAGAAAACCTCTAAAGGGCAATAAAGGTCCCACACAATGCTCCAAGTGCGCTATGTATGGACATGGTGCTAAAAACTGTAACCGTATCGTAGTGTGTTCTGCCTGCGCCGGAAACCATGAGTATGTAATTTGTTCACTCAATAAAGGTAATAGTGATGGTAGTATAATTTATAAGTGCTACAACTGCATAAAGAAGAACTTAAAAAACGTTAACCATAGAGCTGATGACCCAAAGTGCCCAAGTCGTCAAGAATATTTAGAAATCCGTCATCTAGTAACATCTAAATCTAGGGTGACCAGCAGAAGAACTAACGTAACATATTTTAAAGAAGACGATAATGATTTTCCTCAATTGCCAAGGCAAGAACCCCATAACAATACTCGTAATTCCCGCTATTTTGGTAATTTGTATTCTGAGGTAGCTAAAGGCAAGAGCTACGACAATAATAATAATGATGACATTTCCAACGAGAGACTTCTGGAAATATTTTTTGATGCTGTCGATGCTTTGCAAAGATGTCAAAATAAGTACGACAAGCTACGGGTTTTGGGTATGATGCTTAAACATGCCATATAATTCAACCGGTAGACACAATGTTCATGTTATGCATTGGAATGCCCAAAGCATAACAACTGAGTCAGCAGCTGACCAGCTGGAATACTTTTTATACAAAAGGAAAATCGATATTCTCCTTTTAAATGAGACTTTTTTGAAACCGTACCACAAATTTCAACTTGGTGGTTATAAAATTTATAGAGAGGATCGATCTACTCATGGCGGAGGAGTTCTAATTGCAATTAAAGGTAACATTAAGCATACGTTGTTACCAAAAATAAAAACAAGTACTGCTGAAAGTGTTTCAATACAAGTTACGATTAATAGAAGGTCAGTTATATTCACTTCAGCGTATAATCCAGTTCATACTACCAATTTTAAAGCTGATTTGGATAAATTAACTTCATTTTCAAAAGACACTTTTATTTTCGGTGATCTGAATGCCCAACATACACATTGGAATTGTATGTCAAATAATTCGGCTGGTAATGATCTCTACAGCCACTGTCTTCAATACATTATTTACCCAAATGGACACACTCGCTTTGGACAAAATATCAACCCCATTCAACCGTCCACAGTAGACATTCTTTTATCTAACTCGTGCCTCCATTTTTCAAACCTTGAGACACATCCAAATGTTTTACAGTCGGACCATGTACCTATATCTTGTGTTATTTCTGGACAAGTTCAAAACATGACATATTTAGTTCCCTTGTATTATCGAGCAGACTGGTCAGCAATCGGAAACTGGGTGGAAAATGAAATTAGGTGTCAGAACATTGACCAACCCGTTACTAATTCAGGTAATCTGGATTTTTATTTTAACAAATTAATATCTATAGTTAAATAAGCGTTTAACAAAATACCTGTCGGTTATAAAATTCCGTGGCAACGAGAAATCTCTGAAATTAGTAAAATGTTAATTAGTCAGAGAAATAAATACAATCGTAAATTTCAAAGATGTAGCGATTTTAATTATAAAAATCAATTGAAAAGCATTTTGAAGCTATTAAATAAACTTATTGATTTTCACCTTAATAAAGACCGCAATGAATCCTGGTCAAAATTTATTTCGAATTTGCCCTCGGGCTCTAAAAAGTTTTGGAAAGTAAAAAAAGCACTTAAAGGAAACAAAATGTCTTTTACTGATCTTCATGTAAAGGGTGAAGTTTTAAAAACTGGCAATGAAAAATCTAATTTAATAGCAGACCTATTTGTTGATTCACACACCATTACTTTAAATAATTATTCACCTATGGACTCGGCCGTCTCAAGATTCATTAATGATCTTGACGATACACTTCTTGACAGATCTAACGTAGAGCTTACCAATTTAGATGAAGTTAAATCGTTTGTACTTTTATTGAAAAATAATAAAGCCCCTGGTTTAGATGGCATTAATAGCATTATCCTTAAAAAGATGCCCGATTACTTTTTTTGAAACTCTATGTAAACTTTTCAACTCTTGTTTAATAGAAGGCTATTTTCCAACTATTTTTAAGAAGGCAAAAGTTATCCCAATTCCTAAGCCTGGAAAGGATCCTAAATTACCGTCTAGCTATAGACCAATCAGCATCCTAAGCCTATTGGATAAAGTATTTGAAAAAATAATTAATAAGAGAATTTTAGATTTTTCCAACCAAAATAATATTATTAACCCTCAACAGTTTGGATTCCGCAAGGAACACTCCACAGTACATCAACTAAAAAGAGTCGTTAATTTTATTGAATCAAACAAAAGAAATCGTAAAAGCACTGGAGTTATTTTTCTTGACATTGAAAAAGCCCTCGATTCAATATGGCATGAAGGCCTGGTTTTTAAACTAAATTCCTTCAATTATCCAACGTATTTGCAAAAGATAATAAAGAGTTTTTTAGATCAGCGCTCATTTGCTGTATCTATAGATAACACGCTATCTAATGATAGACAAATCCCAGCGGGTCTGCCGCAAGGATCGGTATTATCACCAACTCTTTATTCAATATATATTTCCGATTTTACTATTCGCAAGAATCAAGAAGTAGCTTTTTACGCTGACGACAGTGCTTTTATTTGCTGCGGTAAGGTGTCAAACGCAATAATCAAAAAAATGGAAGATAGTTTAAAATCTACCAATAAATATTTTGATAAATGGAAGATAAAAGTTAATGTTAGTAAAACACAAGCTATTATATTTCCATATAATTGATCACAGAAACGTATTCCCACAAAACATTTATATTCTAGGGAAGTTTTTATTCCTCTGCAGGATAGTATCAAATATCTAGGTATTATCTTAGATAAAAAACTATCATTTAAACAACATATACATTATATTTGTGATAAAGCAATTAAATGTGGCCGTGCACTTTACCCTTTACTTAACAGAAGATCTAAACTTAATTTAAAAAACAAGATCCTTATTTACAAAATGTGTATTCGACCAATTATGACCTACGGATGCCAAGTCTGGTTTAATAAAGCTGCTAAAACTTACACAAGAAAATTACAGATAATACAAAATAAAAATCTGAAAATAATAACCTACACCCCAGATATTCTACTGATCTACTGCATAGAAACTTTAAGCATAAAATGTTTAATTCATTTGCAAGGGAACTGACTCTGTCATTTAATGAAAAATGCAGAACGTCTACATATGAAATAATAAGAAATTTGCTAAACAATCACTAAGACTCTTTTTTACTTAAAGAGTTATAATTGATGGTTGTTTTTAAAATTTCTTATAACGTTTAGGTATGTACAAGGTTTTTTTTTAACAATTTTCCTTAACACTGTGATATTAGTAGTTTCCTTATTTAATTATTTACATGTTAATTGTTGTAATACTTTTAAGTAAATTCTCATAACAATGTGATTATTTTATAAAGGTTTCAATAAAGTCAATAATAATAATAAAAAAAATAATCGAAAGAATTCGGATTTTTATGTAAATTTGGAAATTTTGCTGATACTTCTTTTTTTTTGAAATTTCAAATTTTTTGGTGAAATATCGAATTTTTAATGAAATATTGAATTTTAAGTAAAATTTCAGATTTTTGGCGAAATTTCGAATCTGTGATAAAATTTTGGATTTTTGGTGAATTTTCGGTTTTTATGTGAAATTTTTATGTTTTTAGTGAATTTTTGGATTTTTGGTAAAATTTCGAATAATTGGTGAAATTTGGTATTTTTGGCAAATGTTCGATTTTAGGTGAAATTTCGGAATTTTTGGTGAGTCATAATTTGGTGGAAAATCAATTTTAAAGAACTAAATTTTTGAGTTTGCTGTTAATAAAGTGCAGCCAGCATTTTATTTGAGGGTAAAATATGTAACATGTTTTTTTTTTAATTTAAGGGCAACACTATTAGAAAAGAACATTTATACTATTACATTTTTTTTAGAATAGAACACCATTCGGAAAACTGTTTTGGTTGGGAAGCAACCGCGCGTCATTGCCATTTTTCTGTAACTGTTGTTACCTTCCATAAATTCATGTTAATTTGGACGTCTTGATCTTGTCTAAATAAAAAATCTTGATAAAAAAATTTCTAGTATACCACAGGTCTACAACTGATATTAACGCTGATATAATATTTGAGATAACGTCGGCAGAGGAGAGTAACCATTTTGTTTATATTATGTTAAATCATAAATAAGGGGTATAAGTATTCTAATAAATCCTATATCATTATTTTCAATTAGTCACAGAGTAAACATGTCTTTTTTATTTAAGCAATTCGCACTTTTTTAGCACAATTTTTATAAAAATGTTTTTTAACATGTAAAACAAACATTAAAAGGAAACAATATTACAAAAACATTGTTTTTTTAGTAATTTTCAAAATACACATGCACACACACAAACAAACTTTCGTATATGTGTATTTTCTTACAGTTCATCTTATAACCCTGCAAGCATTTAGGGAATTCTTTTTAGAAATAGCTCACTAATTCGCCACTCTTAGAAGTGCAATAGAAGATTTCTCTCAATTTTCCAACAACAAAATATATTAGTATACGAATTGAATCTTCTAGACGTAACTTCTTTAATCACTATTCGAAGTTGTTTGGATAACAGTTACAGTTATCCAAAAACGAAAACACTATTTTTCAACACCTTTTCTAGCATTTGGAAGATTGTTGTTTACCAATCCCCATAATCTGTCGAATTCGGCACTCTAAGATGATTAATAGTAGATTGTGCAAAACTTTACAAAAACAACGCACATTAGGTTCGAAATTTTATCATAAAATCCAGATTTTGACGATTGTTTACATTTCATAATGGTAAAAAGAACAAGCAGAAACAATATAATTTTTCTTAGTAAAAATAAAAATTTTCAAGTGATTAGAGTGAAAAAATATTAACATTAAATAAAATTATTTATGTAAACTGATGTGAAATAAAAAATTCATAAGTTTTAAATAAAAATTAAGAAAATAAGGTAAGCATTTATCATAATTTAAAAGGTATTATTAATATTTCAACTAGTTCTGGGCAAGCGAATAAATTTAGGAAAACATTTTCATTTTCTATAAAAATAAAAAAATATGTTGCTAACAATTTGAGGGCCAGAAAATTTAGTTTTATATAAAATTCTTAATAACTAAAACAACATTTTTTAAAAGTGTGGGAGTTTGACTTATGTATGACATGCCCGCAGCAAAAGTCGCTAATTTTCAGAATAATTTTCTATAGAACAAAAAATTACGAATATATTAAAAATTCAATTTTACAAGTCTATTCTGTGGAAGATTAAAATATATATATATATATAAATAATATATATATATATATATATATATATATATATATATATATATGCAGCAATCAAAATTTTGGGAATGCATTGCATTATTTTTAGTAGAGCTGAATTTTTACACTTTAAATTTGAATTTTTAAAATTTTAAATTAAATTTATTTAAAAGTTTGAAAAGAATTCAAAGATTGTTCTTGTTGTGTAGAGTAGATTGTGGTAATTTTTGGTTAAGTAGCGGTATTTATTTCTACGTTTCAAAAATCTTAAATATTGACAAAAATGATTGAAAAAACTTTCAGGGCCAAGATAAAATTTAAATAATGATTTAAAATGGTACATCATCATTAAAATTGGTAATAAAGTATGGAAATGATTAAAAGATCATATAGTTTTTAATAAAGGGAATCTCCTTTATAAAAATGGAAACATTTGAAAGAGAAATTAGAGAAAATTTATTATAAATATTTTTTCAAATATTTCCAAAATTCTTAATAGTCAGCTATGTGTTCAGCGAGAAAGTATGATTTTAGAAAAGTATATGGTGTTCGCCTTGTAAAAAGTGTAATACATTTGTTCTTTAATAATTTTTGAAAAACTGGCGATTTTAGAAAAAAATTAACCAAAAAATTTTTATTTATTTTAATTACATAGAAAATTCAATACAAAATTAAAATAAATAATAATGTAGTCTTGTAATATTTAGAAATCGTATATTATATTACTAAACATTTTATAATGCGAACATCATAACCTTTCTAAAAATCATACATTGTCGCCGAACATACTAATAACTGCAGGAAATTTTGCAAATATTCTAATAGATGTTAAATTTTCATTTGAATTCAAAATCTTTCTGTGCATTTATATTAATTGTTTTCTGTAGTAAACACAAGGAAGAGTTATTTTTGTTATTTAAAAAATAAATTACAATATTAATAATTATTCTTATTTTATTATATATATCTACTTTATTAAATTTGAAAGAAACAAATATTCTTTTCTAATTTTGTTCTTAAAATATTTTTTAGTATTCTTTTTTAATTTAATTTTTTTTAATGTTAATTTGAATTGAAAATATTGTTGTGTAATTAATTTTATTGCTTTCCATAATAAATATCAGAAAGAATTAATTTTGTGATTTAAAAAATTTTAATATTTTTACTTTTGATAATTTTGTTCATTCCTAATCCTTCATTTTAAAATATAAGTATTACTGGCATTATTATTTTAAAAATTTTATGCAAAATGGTTTTAAAATTCTGCAAAAATTTTCTATCGAAAGTGTAACTACGTCGGCACACCGGAAAGTTGATATGTTTCGCTTTTACTATTGAATTCTCATATAGTTAGAAATAGCATCTTTTGAGTAACGCTTTAGTGGGGATTGGAAGATTCGAATTAGGATTTTTTATTAGACACTTTTTACTGCGGAATAGTAGATCTTAATACGTGACGTACAAAACTTACTAAAGCGTTACGAATTCTGATCTACTTAGTAACACCGTTCGTTAAGAAATGTGCCACTAAGAGATAGTTCCTTTTGAGTAACGCTTTAGTGCGGATTTGAAGATTCGAATTAGTGACATTCAATAATGACTAAAGCGTTACTCAAAAGGAACTATCGCTTAGTGGCACAGTTCTTCCCGAACGGTGTTACTAAGTAGATCAGAATTCGATAGTAAAAGCGACGCATATCAACTTCCTGGCGTGTCGATATAGTTACGATTTCGATAGATAATGTTTGCAGGGAAGATGGTTGTGTAATAATTCTTTCAGAGAGCGACACTCTCTGACGTAAAAAATTTACATATTATATTACGTTTACATTGTGTCTACATTAGAGATTTTTTTATCAAGAAAAACGTCAAACTTAACGCGAATTTTTGGAAGGTGGCAACAGTTGCACAAAAACAACAATATGGCGTATTAATTATTGTTCTTTTATATATGCAGTTTGACAACTGTAACAACCAAAATAATAATCAACTGTTTGACTAAGGTTACCTTGTATATATTCGCACTGATTTTGACGTTTGTTTTGATATAAATTTGCCTAATGTAGACACTAGGTTAGATGGGCTGATAGAATTAACTACCCGTTTACACCTAATAAACGTAGATGGCTTATGTTTAATGTTTAAACATGGTTGCTCATAAAAGTATTTCAAAAACCAACAGTATATAAGTTATTTACTTATTGACATTTTATGCGTTGTTTTTACGCTAACAAAATACAAGCAGTTGTTGTTTTTGTAAATGTTCGGTCACCAGATAAAACGGCAACATAAAATATCAAAATGCTATATTCGTAACCCAGACACTCCAACCCAGATTCCCCAACTTTTTTTCGTATCTTCGAAACATTTTATAAGTACAAGAAATACAAAAATTTGTCTTATAAATCTTTTAAGAAAGGAATACTTATATTTTATGTTCAAAAAAACTATCTTCGCCACCTTCATACACCTAAGGCAACGTGGCTCCCCATTTGTGAACTATTGCTTTATAAGACGATGCGAAAACAAGGAAATAAAAAGTTCTTATCAAGGTTAGAAACCAATTCATTAAGGTAACGATAATGTTATGTTGGATTGTTTCGTTAAGGATAACTAGAGTTATTTCGAGCTAAACATAAACTACATTCACTATTAACATGATATTAATGTTAGGTGTAGACTGGTAGTAACTGTTGTTCGCAGACATATATTTGCTATAGATGGCAATCCCGAAAATCCCGAGATTTTTTCGGAATCACAAAATCAATTCGAGATTTATTCACAAAAATATAATAAAAAAATGGACTTAAAGTAAGCAATTTTCAAAAACATTTAAAAAATCGATTACATAGATAAGAACGTTATCTATTGGTTTTTAATATACTAATCAATTCCTTTAATTGAAATATGTATAGAAGATTTATTTTTTTCTTATATTTAAAATTTGTTTTCATATGAAATATAAATTTCAGGGTCCCAAAATCACCGTATCCCGAAAAATCTTCCGTGATAACGGGATTTGAAGTTGTAAAGTCTTTTGACAAGCATGAAATATAAAATTTAGTCAAGAATTAAAAGGTCTGGCGGGGATAAGAATAAGATTCTTTTGTTTTATTTTAATTTTCTGCATAACTTTTTTTTAACTGCATAACAACGGTAATGGCATTTTAACGGGAACGATATATGAATAGGTTTTTTAGCGGTAACGGCAGCCAACTTTGGTTCTTATGCTTACTTTCCCGCCAGCTAACAGCCGATTTTGAGACGCCGCCGTTAAAATTCCTCGGCCCAGGTCTATGTTTACAATCCGTCAAAAATACGACAAACAGCACTGGAATTTTTTGCTGTGTAAATGTATTTTCTTTATTTTTTGGCAAAAAATAAATCGAATGTAAGAAAAAAAGGAAAGTCGCTTTTAAAATTAAAACGACTCACAAAATTCTTCAGTTTACAATAGTGAACAACAAAAATTTCATTTTGTTTATCGTCTCTCTACATTAAAGATCTAGATTTTACACAAAAAGTTAAAAAGAAATTTGAAAAGATCCACACAAATTGCAAAAAAGAAAAGCAATAGAAGCCTGATACCTCATCTACGCATAGACGACAAGCAAAATACATACCTCCGAGAGTAATACTGAACACCCCATTAAAAAATAAAACAAATTGGAAGAAAAAATCCCATAACAGGCAGCAACTTTTCATTGCCAGGCGAAAAAATAGAATAAATCATGATTAAATTATTTTCATTGAAACAGCAGAAAAAAGAAGGTGACCAAACGGGCAAGAGTGGTGGTCAACAAAAGAAAGCATCTGCTGCACAATTGCGTATACAAAAAGGTAAGCTGGTGATTTTAATTTATTGTTGGTAATAGTTTTTCCAAAATGTAAGGTAGAAATTTTGTTAATAAGTCGTTATAAATAACTATAAACTATGTATGTGTATATACTAGATAAGTTTTTATGTATAGGTTAATCATTTTTGTCTTATTAGCCACTTAAAACATTAAACAATGTTAACATGAATTGCATTGAAATTAAAGTATTGTTGCATGAAGATAGAAATGGTAAACTTTTTTTTTCAAAATCGATATATTTGTATATATATAATTTCCTAAATCCTCCTAGGCGGCATTGAAAGTTGAAATTAGGCTTGCTTATCTCTCATCTACTCTATTCTATCATGAATTGGAAATATCCAGATTTATATATAATTTCCTAGGCATTTCATCTCTTTCCAGAGTTTTCTGAAGCTCCCAGACGACGTAGAAAATTTAAATCGGCTTCCTTCTAATACTATTCGTCCTACAAATCCTAACGGAGCCAGGTTTTGAAACACAAATTTATATATAACTTTCTAAACATTTTTTCTTTCTGAAGCTCCTAGGCTTAGAATACAACTAGAAGTTTATATGAGAGACAAAAACTAATTCAGTTGTCAAAAACCTAATTCATGCAACAACAAAATACATGTAGTTTTAACTACCTCCTAAACTTCTAGTTGTATTATATGCTCCCAGGCGATGCACCATGTACATTTTTTTGGGTGTGAATGATCAACAGTGTTGCCAGTTTAGCCTTTTTATTTTGCTTTTAGCCTCAAATTTCTAATTTTTAGCCTCAAGTTTCTATTTGCTTTTACTAATTTTATTTTTATTTAAGCATTTTTGTATATTAATTCGTACAAAAAATCGAGATTATTTATATTTAACATTCTCATAATCAATTATCTTCATAATAAATTATTATAATTACACTCTGATACAGTGATAAAGCACTCAAGAAATGACAGTGTAAGTTATAGGTTTTCATAAATCAGTTTTAAAAATTTGCAATACACCCTCAAAATTTCAAGTTATTTGCAAGAAACAATTTCTTGTGTAAATGTATTTCTAATTTTGTTATTCTTTTGTTTTTTTTTTTTTTTTCTCATTTTTAAACTTCTCTGGATAGTAGAAGAACCAGGGTTTTCAACTGTATGCATTTTTTTCAAATATTAAAAGCGATTTAATACAATTTTTTATAAGAGCCTATGCAACGATGCAATAATTTTTACGGGCATTTTTGTTGTAAATATAAAAAAATTCTTTATTTTTAAATTATACTACAGAACTTATTCGATTTTATCTGTAATAACTTATTAAAACTATACATTTTAAATTTTTTCCTCAAAAAGTAAACAACAAATAAAAAATTAGAAAAACACTGTCTTAAAATATACGAAGAATTTTTTAATAAAGTTTAGAAAATGCTTAATAACTTTTTGGGTTTTAAGCGATTTTATAAAAGAATATCTCGGTATGTAGCATTTCAAACTTTTTAAACAAATATATGGAGTCTTGAAGAATAAAATTAAAAGAAAAGAAAGAAAATAAATTTAAAAATGTTGAATAAATCATTACTTAATATGAATATATATAAAAGATTGTATCATGGTTTATTTATTTATTTATTAAAAATTTATATACATAATAAATTATGAGTATAAATAATATGGTTATTAGGTACTAACAACGGAGGCTTTCGACCTATATTTTAAAGGTAGTGTATATTAAATCTTATTGTATAAGTTGCAATGCTTTAAAATAGTAATGACAGCTTTTATATTTACAATATATTTTGCCGTACAGTACAATTTGCTTATTGTTAATGAAGTTGCAATTAAAAATTAGATGATTAATGTTTAAAATTTCATTTGAATTGCATAGGTTACATATATTAGGTGATGAATTAGCCAAAAGGTGTTGGTGTGTAATTAGGGTATGTCCTAATCTAATTCGCGTATATTTCCGTAAATCGATTTTCGATATTTCATTGGGTATAATGCTGCTGATCCATGTGGATTAAAAGTTTTATAAAGGTGGTGATAGTCAGACCAAATTGCTACTTCTTTAGCTCTAGTGGCAGAAAATATAGTGCGTATAACGTCAGATTTATTTGAAGACGGATAAGTTAAAATCGGGACTTTTGTTGCAAACTTGGCAGCTTCATCAGCCAAAGAGTTACCTTCACATGATTTTAAATTTACTGTTAAATTTTATAAGGATATCTCTTATTTTGGAAATAATAACGTTTTTATTTTTGGTATTTTGAATGGCAGTGATTGCAGATTTTGAGTCAGAGCAAATAATAAATTTGCCACGTATATTTTTGTACTTTTTGATGTCGTGTAGAATTGCCGTAGATTCAGCAGTAAATATTGAGCATCTATGGTCAATTATTCCTAAATAGTCTGTTACGAGATTGTGGTTGATTATCGCAAATGTTGCACAGTGGGGTCAAATGCAAATTTTTTGGTAATAAATCTGAATCTCCTAAACTACTGGTCGGATCAAATTGAAATGTATGGAAGAGTTGTAGAGGAGGACCTAAGCTTTCAGAAAAATCATCTTGTAGTCACCCTGTGATAACACGAGATAAGCTACAGGGTGTCAAAGTTGACTACCTCGAGTATGTAAAAGTTAAAAAAAATCGTAACTTGTACAAATGAAGTCCGATTTTAAAGATTTTTATATTTCTGGAAAGTGCTTGGCAAGATAAAGATAAGTTTACTCATCTAAGTTATCTCTTACAGTTAAAAAGATATTTACGCTTGAATTTTGAATTTTTGATTTTTTGGCTCGACTTTCTTTCGTTTTTCGGGAATAAGTCCGGAGATATATGAGGTAAAAATTTTTTAAAAATATTCTGTAATTTGCTACATATTTCAAAATAATATACTGAAAGAATTTTTGGATTATCTCAATTCGTCTAGACGTGAAAAATATTCAAAGTCAGCACTCTGAAATTGGCATGAAAAATGGCTATTTTTTTACAAAAATATAGTACAATTCATTCACTTTTTTCTCAAAGTTCCGTTAATAAAAAAATTTTTTCCTTATTAATTTCAAAAGATAAGGCTTCATAAATGGTTAATAAAGAAATTTTGAATTGATTTAAGTTTGCACCCTACATCCAGCATTGGCCGAAAATTGTCAATTTTAAAAAATAGTTTCATATTTATCGATTAATAAAAAAAATGTCACGCGAGCTTTTTTAAATTTGGTACCCATATTTTTTATAGAAATAGATTTAGAATGATTTAACACTAAACTGCTTCCCGCCCGGCCAAAAACGAATGACGGAGTGGAGATTTTATGTTAAAAGTCAGTTTTTTTAACGACTATTTTTAAAAGCATATTAAAAGCATATTAGCATAATATTTTTAATATTATTTCTTATGTAATGTATAAAACTCAAATCAAGCTTTCATTCCTAAAAAAATCAATAAAATAGCTCCAATAATCTATTTTTGGTAATTTTTCAAAAATAAATATTTTTTTTAAAAATAGCTGAAAATCCAAAAAAATTTAATTTTTTTAATACAACTCCACTAATTTTGCAAATACTTTAAAAATGTTAAAAGAATATAAAAATAGACTTATTTACCAATTCAACGATATATAAAATGTTGATATAGGTCATTTAATAATAGTAATATAATGGCCTGAAAACTACCAAGTCACGTCAAAAGTTACAAAATTCACTATTTTGTTCCGTATTTCCATATGTGTGCATACGTAACACTCAACTGCATTGCTGATTTTTGTTACGAGATAATAATATTTATTAATGAATTTATTTAGTGTTCATAATTTTTTTCTACTGAAAAGGTTTTTAAAATTACCTAAGTACATAAATAAGTATATTTTCCTTCGTTTTTTATTACATTTTTTTAAGTTTTTAAATAATTTACCTAGCTACTTAATTAATGTATTATAACAAAAATGATTTTTTTACAATCGCATAGGTACATTTTTTGACGTACCTGTTTAACACTACAGGTCATAAAAATAAACTGAATGAAATTGGGGGTTTTGAGCAAAAATTTAAATTTTTTAATTCATTTTTGCCTGTCACCATTTACCTGATATAAATATTATTGTTCTATATATAAGTATCCTTATAAATTTGCAGATTTATTAGTGAATTTGCCATTATGGAGATTACATTAAAACACTTTTCTATTTGCAAAGTAATCTGGGATAATCTATCTGATATTATAAATCGTCCAGAAAAAATTAGAAAACTCATTGATACAGTAGTATCTTTTGGTTTAACTCTTACTGCAGAAGACATTTTAAAGCTCGAAATTTTTATAAATCATACGAAAAAAGGATGCAAGCTTCAGATTGGTCAATACCAAAGTTAAAGAAGAAAAATGAAGAGTGGTTGGAGGGAGAAATACCAATTTTCATCGGAAAGCAGAAAAAGGGTCGACCAAAAAAAGTTACGATGAAGTTCAGCTAAGAACAAAGAGGACCAAACAGGAATCTATTCTAAATTCACATACGAATGCCGAAATAAAAGATACATTTAAAGCTTTAGTAACACGTACGCAACCAAAGGAAGTAGAAAAAGTTATAGATGTGTTACCAACAGCTTCTCCCAATCGATTACATCGGATAATCCAAAGCATAGTGACACCGAAATCAACATCGTCCTTTACCTCTGAAGATGCTTTAGCTCTAATATTAAATTTAGGATTATCAAGAAACCAATACGAGATTTTGAGGAAATCTGTTAGCGAAAAAGTATATGATATCTCTCCCAGTAGCAAATCAGTGAGAGAAGCGAAAAGTAATATTTTACAGCCTATGGAGCACCCGGTTAATGCTTCTGTTAAAAGTGCTAAAGTTAATATATTGCAATTCTTGAAAATACTGCCTCTAGAATTATATCTACCTTCAGCAATGATAACATTGAAAAATTCAAAGACTCTGAACTTATTTTAATATTCAAATGGGACTGCGATGGAACATCAGGATTTTCGGAATACAAACAACTGGATGGAAGTAATTCTGGAAATAATTATTCCTCGCTGTTTATAGCGTCTCTGGTACCACTTCGAATGCGCTTAAATAAGCCTTCCTCATTGACAAGAAATGACTCGCTTTTTGATGATATATGGATAAATTTAACTCCAGGTTCCAAATTTTTGTGCCGTCCAATCCTTTTTGATTACACAAAAGAAACCACGGTTACAATAAACAGCATTGTCAACCAATTGGAAGAAGAAATTAAAACATTGCCCCCAATATATGTAAAAGTATCAAACAGAACTATTAAAGTTACATTTCAACAACAATTAACAATGATTGATGGAAAAGTTGCAAACGCTATAATGTAACATATGTTGAAAAATAAGTTCACAATTTCAGGATAATTCTGAAGTCCTTCTTAATAAAAATTCTTTAAAATTTGGAATGTCACCACTCCACGCAAGGATAAGATTTTTGGAGTTCTGCTTACATCTTGCATATGATATATTCCCGGGCAGGAAAATGCTACAGTAAAAAACAATTTGGAACTACACGAATTACGAAAAGAGGAGAAGAAAAGAATTCAAAGAACAAGTCGGATTAATAATTGATAAACCCCTACATAGCTATGGAAGCTCAAATGATGGAAATACAGCAAGACGTTTCTTTGAAAATCCGGAACTCACATCTTCAATCACAGGCATTGACTTAAATATTTTGAAGCGTTTTAAGATTATATTGGCAGCCATTAATAGCAAAAAACAAATTAATGCGGACAAATTTAAAATTTTTGCTTACGAAACTAAAGAACTACTTAACATTACATACCCCTGGAAATCAATGACTCCAACAATTCACAAAGTATTGGCTCATGGTAAAGAGCTAACAGAGGAAGCACAGGAAGCCCAAAATAAAGATGTTAAACATTTCCGACTTTTCAATACCCGAAAATGTTCGAAAATAGCGCAAAATATGGACTTAATGGAATATTTATTAATATCATCAGATCCAGTTATATATTCTATAAGAACACGATGACTACCAAAAATCACTCTTGAAATAGAAAAAGAGGATTCCGAAGCTAAGGAAGTTAAAAATTTGCTAACGTTTGATGTTTCTGATTATTTTCAAGAAAATATCTAATAATATCTTCGATAATATATTCTTAATAAAATAAATATACGGGATTTATGTATAATAAGTATGTAAATTTGTAGAACAAATTAAATAAACATTACTCAAATAAAGAATTTACTACTTTATAATAACAAATATATACCTACATAATACATTAGAAAACTAAAATGTTACGTATATACATATATGGAAATACGGAATTTTTAAAGTATTTGCAAAATTAGTGGAGTTGTATTAAAAAAATTAAATTTTTTTGGATTTTCAGCTATTTTTAAAAAAAATATTTATTTTTGAAAAATTACCAAAAATAGATTATTGGAGCTCTTTTATTGATTTTTTTAGGAATGAAAGCTTGATTTGAGTTTTATACATTACATAAGAAATAATATTAAAAATATTATGCTAATATGCTTTTAATATGATTTTAAAAATAGTCGTTAAAAAAACTGACTTTTAACATAAAATCTCCACTCCGTCATTCGTTTTTGGCCGGGCGGGAAGCAGTTTAGTGTTAAATCATTCTAAATCTATTTCTATAAAAAATATGGGTACCAAATTTAAAAAAGCTCGCGTGACATTTTTTTTATTAATCGATAAATATGAAACTATTTTTTAAAATTGACAATTTTCGGCCAATGCTGGATGTAGGGTGCAAACTTAAATCAATTCAAAATTTCTTTATTAACCATTTATGAAGCCTTATCTTTTGAAATTAATAAGGAAAAATTTTTTTTATTAACGGAACTTTGAGAAAAAAGTGAATGAATTGTACTATATTTTTGTAAAAAAATAGCCATTTTTCATGCCAATTTCAGAGTGCTGACTTTGAATATTTTTCACGTCTAGACGAATTGAGATAATCCAAAAATTCTTTCAGCATATTATCTTGAAATATGTAGCAAATTACAGAATATTTTTAAAAAATTTTTACCTCATATATCTCCGGACTTATTCCCGAAAAACGAAAGAAAGTCGAGCCAAAAAATCAAAAATTCAAAATTCAAGCGTAAATATCTTTTTAACTGTAAGAGATAACTTAGATGAGTAAGCTTATTTTTTCTTTATATTGCCAAGCACTTTCCAGAAATATAAAAATCTTTAAAATCGGACTTCATTTGTACAAGTTACGATTTTTTTTAACTTTTACATACTCGAGGTAGTCAACTTTGACACCCTGTAGCTTATCTCGTGTTATCACAGGGTGACTACAAGATGATTTTTCTGAAAGCTTAGGTCCTCCTCTACAACTCTTCCATACATTTCAATTTGATCCGACCAGTAGTTTAGGAGATTCAGATTTATTACCAAAAAATTTGCGTTTGACCCCACTGTGTGTTGTTGCGTCTGAAGTTTTAGATCCATCAGTGTAAAGTATTTTCCAATTTTTTGTTATGTAAAAAGTAGAAATGTCTTTGAATAGCGATATATAGTTGTTGTTGGGTGTAGATCCTTTTGGTAGCACAATGAGATCATGAATGAAGCAAGAACTTTTTAATTTCCAGTGTGGTTCAGTTGGAGTGTATGATTTTTATGGGATAAGTGGTATGTTAAGATCTATTGCCATATTTAGAGCCAGACGAACGGTTGATGGAAATCGAAGTTTAGATTGACTTGAGATGCTCTGAATGCGTTCTAAAAGTTGCTGCTCTGTAGGAAATAAAATTTTTGTGATAAACTTTGCGGTTAAGTTATCCAATCTATGTTTTATTGTGGGTAGTCCGGATTCGGCCATCAGATTCTTTATAGGTGTAGATTTAAGTGCCCCAAGGGCTATTCTTATAGCTGAATTGTAAATTGGAGTTATTTTTTTCAACTGCGATGCTGTTGCTTTCCCGTAGATTATTAGACCATATTCTAATTTAGATAAAATAGTACTGCGTACAATATTGATGGCAGTATTTAGATGAGTGTTACACTTTTTTGCATTGAGGCATTTACTTAGATTAAGACGTGAGTGTAGAGATTTTTTTAGGCTCTCTATGTGTGAAGACCACGAGAAGTTTTTATTAAATATTACACCAAGTATTTTTAAACTATTGACTGTAACTATTTGTGTACCTTGTATGACAATGTTGGAGATGTTACATATCTTTTTCTTACACACATGAAGACATTTTGTTTTAGTAATAGAGATTTTTGAACCTGTAGTATTACACCAGTCATTTATAGAGGTGAAGAGTAGGTCAATTTCTACTTGAGTGTCAACATTTTTCTTATGCTTACATAGTATGTATAGGTCATCCGCATACATTACATGTTTAAAAAACTTATTATCTGATATTATTTTATTGAGCTTGTTTGGGGAAATTTGGAATAGAACCTCCGAAAGTGGGGAACCTTGGGGAATTCCGTTTTGTAGAGGTTGTATGGAAGAATATGTATTATTAACTCTTGTCCTTATTTTCCTATTTGATACAAACGAAAACACAAATTTAAGTATTTTTGGACCAACTTTCCATTCTTTTAGTTGGGAAATAATTGTATGAATGCCTACGCGGTCAAACGCTTTTTCAAAATCTATAGATAGTATAGTTAGGTGATTTCGGTGGGAGATTGCCCAAGCAATATGGTGGTCTATATATGCTAAAGCGTCTATAGTACCTTTATTTGGCTTATGAGCTCGTTTTTTAATAGAAACCAAGTAAGCCTTGTTGCAACGATTTTTTCCAGAACTTTTGATGTGCAGGGGATTAATGATTAATGAAATTGGACGGTAACCATCGACTGTAGTGGAATCTTTATTGGGTTTGGGTATAGGGATAACGGTTGAGATTTTCCATTGCTGTGGGATGATGCCGGAAGACAGAATTAGGTTGTAAAGGTGAACGAGGTGCGAAAGGATGTTAGTGAGTAAGTTTTTTAATATTGGATATGAGATTTTATCGATATGGGGTTTTACCTTTTAGACTATTTAATGTTAATTTCAATTCAAAATCGGTAATATCTTCTTCCAGGATTTTAGCAGCGTTGGATGGTATGTAATCTATGGTAGTGAGGGTGGATTGTTTACAGGATATGAATGATTGATTAAAATTGTTATCACTTGATTGTTGGGACCATACTTTCGCAAAGAGGTTGGCTATATCTTTCGGGTTGAAAGTTGATGTGTTGTTGTATGAAATAAGTCGAATATTTTTGTATGCATTTACGCAATTTAGTTTGCGAACATGGTACCAGATTTTTGCAGTAGGTGTTTGAGGGTTTATTTGACTTGTAAATTTGAAAAAAGATTCTCTTTTGGCAATTTTGCATTTCAGTTTGAAAATAGATTTTGATTTTTTGTAAGCGATTAGGTTAATGGATGTTGGATTCTTTTTAAAAATATCAAAAAGTTTTTGTTTGTTTTCACGTAGAGTTTTAAGTTCACTTTTCCACCAGCATGTGTATTTTTTTGTGTTATGGTATTTATAATTGGGGTATTGAGGAATTGGCTGCAAATAGGACAACTTTTTGGAAAAGCGCTACTTTCCTGTTTACGTTAGTGGTTAAATTCCTTTGAGGTTTATTAGAAAGCAGATTTTTAAAATTTAGCCAGTTAGCTTTATCAATAATAAAACGACTTTGAAAATAGGTCTTTTCTGTAGGTATAGAATTAGTTAACTTAATATTGATTGGAAAATGGTCGCTACCGTGAAGTTGGTTGTCAGGGTACCAAGAACAGCGGGGGAATATATCGGCTGTAGCAAAAGTTAGATCAATGTGGGTAAAGGTTGAAAAGTGTGTAGGCGAGCCATCATTTAGCAGTAACATGTTAGAATTGTATAGAATATTTTCTAATGTATAACCTCTGTTGTTGGTAGAACTGGAACCCCATAATGTTTTTTAAATGACTATTGAAATCACCCACAATTATGGTGTTGGTATTGTTGTTTGAAAATAAAATTTGTAGTTCGGTTCTAGGTATTGTGTGGGATGGGTAAATAGATATTATTTTTAGTTTAAATCCAATAAAAATTACGGTCAATAGAAAAATTGTTGTGTGCGTTGTTAGAAATGATTTTAATGTTGTTTTTAACAAGCAAAACCGTGTTAAATGTTGTGTTGTGTGATGCTATGGTGTTGTATCCGTTAATTTTGATTGCGTTGTATGCTATCCGAGTTTCTTGTAATGCGATGACGTCTGGAAAGTGTTCTCTGATCAGTATTTGAAGCTCGTGGAGATTATTGTAAAAGCCGTTTAAATTCCATTGCAAAATTTTTAAGTTCATGGTAACAGTTTGTGAAAGAGATGTAGTTGTAGGTATTTTATTAGAGTTTCATACGTTGATCTGATTTGTCGATTTCATTTCTTCTGTGTGTGATTTTAGTTAGTTTTTGTTGTGTTTCTGATGTGGATGTTTTGTTTTCGGTTATTGAATTAGATTTAGTCAAAGATATATCTCTGGATAGTGTGTTATCTTTTATTTGGGTTTTGGATACCGACTTAGTATTATTGCTGGGTTTTTTATTTGTACTAGGTGTTTGGTTAGAAGTTTGAATTGAGTGTGAGTGAGAGGTATTATTTAGTAAAGAGATTTGTTTGAGTGGTTCAATGTTTGTTTTGTTTTCTTGTCGTTGGTCTGTTTTGTGATTGTAATTGTAGTGGCTGTTTGTTGACTGAGGTTGATATTATTTGTGTTGTTATTGTTTGTTTTGTTAAGTTTGTTTTTTCTTTCAGCAATTGCGGTTTCGAGATCTTTAGTTGGAATTTCAAATGAGGGTGTAGTTGTTGTTATTTGTGTAGCTTATTTATAAGAACAGTTATTTAGAGTTTTTATTTTTAAAATTTATTTACGTTGCTGGTATACTGGACAATTTTTGTTGGTAGATTTGTGTGGATATTTGCAATTTATACATTGTATCCTGGTGCATGGTATAGGGTCGTGTATTATAGAGGCACATATATCGCAGTTTTCGTTGCTTTTGCAATATTTCGTAGTGTGTCCGAGTTTAAGGCAGTTTTTACACTGGATTGGGTTTGGATGTAGGGATCAATTTTGCAATTTAAAAAGCCAATTTTTATTTCATTTGGGAGTTGGTAACGATTAAAATGGAGAATATGGAGAGGTGTGTTAATAGTTTTGTTGTCAATAAATTTAGTTATTTTGGTTTAGTCAACGACACCTTGGTTTTTTAAGCCATCTTTAATTTCTTCTACATTTAAATCTTTTAGTGTAGGTGCAAATATAACCCCTTGAATAGTATTTAATGTTGGATGTAGGGTACACTCAATAGGGCACACACCAGTTAACATTTTAGCTTTTAAAAATCGGTTTGCTTGAGCTTCATTTTTAGTTAAGATTAACAAGTTTCCATCCCTAGTAAAAGTTACTTTTTGGGTAGGATCACTTGATATGCCTTGCAGCGCTTTTGATACCAAAAATATGTTTAATTGTTGAATCGGCTTGTCAGGAATAAGGCTTTTTAGAATTACAAATTTTGGGCACTGGTTATTGTTAAAGTTTAATTGTTTTGAACTATTGATTTTTGGAAAGTCTGTATTGTTGTTAATGTTGAAATGAGGATTATTGTTTTTTTTTTCCTTTTTGGTGATGGATCAAGAATGTCATAATAATTCCCTCCTGAAGAGGAAGACATGATTATTAATTACGATGTTTGCGGATTTATGTAAAGATTATGATATTAAAATGAGGCGAATAAAGAGAACTAATAAAAATAGAAAAAACGATGTAGAAAGCGAAAAGAGAACAAGTAAACAACCGTACACTATGAGCACTTGTTATCGACTGTTATGGTTAAAAAGCTATGTCCTTCTGCTTTTTAAATCAATTTTAAAATCTTAAAATGTATGAAGCTATGCGATCCATAGTGCAGGAACTGCCCTAGAAATATTTTTTTTTTCGCAACTTCATTAACCGTAAAAACTATTTGTAAATATAATATAAAAAATTCGTATAAAAGCAAAAAATCACCCAAAAATTTGGAAACGAATTATAAATACATAAATGAAGAAAAATCACTTCAAAGCATTTAGTAATGAGAGCAAAAAATAAATAAAAATAAATTTTTTAAATAAAACAAATATTAGATTTTTTTCTTGCTTTATTTTTGGCGTATTTAGCCTTTCTGAACTTTATAAAGTCCAATTTAGCCTCTTTTTTCCACCTCCTGGCAACGCTGGTGATCAAAAATAAATTAAAACGTAAAAATCAATGTTTGATTAATTTAATTTTAACATTGATCTTAAAGTAAACTTGTATTATTAATTTTTAAATTAATAATTCAATATATAATTTTTTTTTTGGAAATTGTTATTTGCCTTTGCCAAAGCTTTTAACTGTTTTGCCAAAATCAGCAAAAAAAAATTTACTTATACTTATAGTGTGTCATTTTGTATCATTCTATATATAATTTAGCTGCAAGAAAGTGCAAAACTGGATGTAGAAATGCTTTTAATTAAAAAAATTGTATTGTTTTGTATTTTATAAAACAAAATACGAATTTAACTTTGCTTAAGGAAAAGAAAAGGAACCTTTTAACATTTCATAAAAAGTAACATAAAATCAACAAATAACAAATACACTAGTATGTTCATATGTTAAAATTACTGATTATGCGATTTTTATGATTAAACACCTCATGTTCACATAATGGTAGTTAGAAATTTTATTTAAGTAAAATATTTCATTTTATTTAAGTAAGAATATGAAATTTGTATGACAATATTTTATGTTGTTTATAATTCAGGAAAAAATTAAGAAAATATGAAAATTAATAAACGTATGGGGGACATAATATTTAGTTCCTAAGAGGAATTTTGAGGATTAAAAAATTTGTTTGTACCTTTAAGTTACCTTTAACTGCAGGGCCAGGGAAGGAACGCATAAGCAGATGAATTATTTGACCTTCTAAATACAGAAAACCAACACAAATTTTAGTTGAGGCAACCTTCAGATGACACATTACATGGATAGAATCAATAACTGATAAAGATTCAACATATTGCCCGATAATGAATTGATCATTTAAATTGTTTATCATTTTTTTGTTTTTTTTTTTTTTTTTGTTTTTTTTGCTCCTTTATGGTATAATTTCGACTTACAATTTTGCATAGTTCTTTCAGAAATAAGAGTTTTTTGTCGGACGACCACTTCATTTTTCCTGTGAATAAACGTCTAAAAACTAATTTCGAATACCAGTTCATTGAAAATCTTCTGGATTTATAAAAAAGAAATTTATCAAAAATTTACTATGAAAATGAAATTTTTCGAAAACATACTGCATAAAGGAAATTTATCGAAAATTTACTATAAAAAGGAAATTTATTGAAAATTTGCTATAAAAAGGAAATTTATGGAATAACTGCTATAAAAAGGAAATATATTAAAAATTTATCGAAAATTTGCTATAAAAAGGAATTTTATGGAAAATTTACTATAAAAAGGAGCGTCCTAACATGCCTATACGAAGAGAAAATTAGTTGAAACTGCGTTGCACTCGCTTGTAGGGTATATAGAAAATGCTGTCGAGCATAAAGAATATATGCATTAATGGCCTTTCTTAATATAGAAGGAGCTTTTAATAATGTGATTCCAGATGCTATTAAAGTGACTCTGGAAAGACTGATCATTAGCATCATATGGAGACTTCTAACCAACAGCGTTATAATCTCTACTATATGAGCGAATACCATATATAGAGCATCAAATAGAAGCACTCCTCAGGGGGAGTTTTATCTCCACTTCTTTGGAATAATGCCGTTAACACAATGCTTAGGGAACTTGACTCCCTGAGGTTCAAAATCATCGCGTATGCGGACGATGTTGCGGTGGCTGTATCTGAAAAATATTTAGATACCATATCTCATCTTCTACAAACTGCGCTAGGCCTACTAAGTAAATATAGTACAAATAGTTACCTTAGCGAGAATCCGGGAAAAACGGAACTAGTCCTCTTTTCAAAAAGATACAAAACTCCATCTTTCCCACTCAAAGGACAAAGGCAAATAATGTCTTCTATATGTGTGTGAAGGCTATAGGAAAATCTTGGAGATGAAATCCTAGCAATACAAAATGGCTCTTCGATATGGTGATCAAGCCTACCATACTATGGAGCGATGGTACGGCGGAAGGTGATGGAAAAATCCACCTTCTGCAGAATTTTTAACAAGGTTCTACGTAGTTCAACTCTACTAATTACAGGTACACTTCTTACAACACCATCCAAGGCATTATTCATTCTGATGAACTGGATGCCAGTGGATCTAATGGCCAAACAAATCGCCATCATGTCGACGACTAAGCTCAATACTATAGATGCATGGAACGGTATGAACTATTGCCATGCAATCATTTTAGGAATTTCAAATGACATCCCCGATAATATTGAATATTGTATACCTAAATCCTTTCTGTCAGAGTTTTCTCAGTTTCAATTTCAGTCGATCCCACTCTAAAAGCTGTATCGATTAAGGTTTATACTTATTGATCCAAATCTTCTGAAGGGGGAGATGTCTTCATTCCCGCATATAAGAAAAACATTTCTTTCAAAATACTGGATCACTGCTCTTCTCGGAGATTTCGGCCATTAGGAGAGCAGTAAATTGGCTAATGGCTATAGAGTATTCGAAGTAGATATTCAAATTTGTACCGATAGTCAAACCGCGATTAAGTCTCTCTCTTTCGGGTGTCTATTCATCATTTGAGCTGGTACATGAATGTCGGACATCTCTAAATGAGTTGGCGAGACATTCAAACCTAGAGTTGATCTGGGTAAGGGGCCACTTAAGTACCCCGGGAAATATTATTGCGGACGATCTAGCCATAACTGGACCCCTTCAAATTGAAGAAGTGGACCAACTGGTTTGTGTACTGCTGTCATCTTGCAGATTTATAATACTGCAGTATTTGTCGAGAATTGCTCAACAAAGATGGACAAACGATTTCACATGTTCTATCTCGAGACAGATATGGCCCCAGTACGATCAAACACGATCGAATTTCATTCAGAAATTTCCAAGGCGTCAGATACGGACACTTGTAGCCATTGCTACTGGCACGCTAAAAGACTAGGACTCCCTTATAACTGTCTTGCGGATATGATAGATAGATAGAGAAGGTTGATGTGATACCAGAAAGTACCACATCTCCACCCAGAGACCGATCTCGATCCATTGTGAGTCCCTTCGTTGAAAGAGCTGTGAAATATAGAATACAATACAGAAAATAGGAGAGTAGGAATAGAAGAGAAAAGAAAGAGAAAAGAAAAGAATAGGAGTGAAATCATATAGGAGGATTAGCAATGTTACCATTTCCCCTATGGTTATACCCCTGATTCTCTCTTAAACAGTCGATTCCCATGACGAAGCCTATGACGTCTACAAGATCTGCGTCCCGAACGTCACTTAGCCCGACGAGGAATTGGCTACCCAGCCATTTCATCCTACGATGCTGCAATCGTGGACAATGTCACACAATGTGCTCAATAGAATCGGTCTCGTCGACGTCCCCACAGATTCCACAAAAATCGGAAATGCTAGCGTCCCATCTAGACCTCATCTTCCCTATCAAACAGTGACCCGTTATGGCCCCTATCATGATTCTTAAGCTCTTCCTATTCAAGCCCAGAAGAGTGCTAGTGCCTGCATTGTCCAGTGCTGGCCATATCGCCCTCGACACCCTACAGTCCTCCCTACTCTCCCAAGCCGAATTGATTCTGACCAAGATCCAATCATTGATCTTCCCATAGAAGAAACTCAGTGGTGGTTTCACATAGGTTTCTCTCTCTGAGACATCCTTTGCTGCTCCTTGCCTTGGCAGTTCATCAGCCAGTTCATTGCCTGAAATATTGCAGTGGCCAGGCACCCAGCAGAGTCTCACCATGTAGTCCTCCATCAGCTCTCTCAGTGTCTTCTTACAGGCAGCAACTAGCCTGGATTTCACCAAATGTGTCCCCAAGGCCTTCAGAGCCGCCTGACAGTCCACATAGAGAGTAACTTCGGTACCCCTCGCAACGTTCTGCCTGATTATTTCTGCGGCTTTCAGCCTGAAAAACGCTACACTCATCAGGGAGTCTAAATGAGCCTTTCAGAACCGTGCCCACAATATAGACCCCCGCACCAGTACCTATGTTCATCTTCGATCCGTCCGTGAACACTGCACAACCTTCACATAGTTTCTCAGTGCCGGACCAGATCTCCCTATCAGGTATCACCACGACAGGATTTACCCCAAAGTCTGATTTAGCGGCCATGTAATCTGATGCCCCTGTGGAGTTCAGCTTAACCTCACCGTAGCTGATCTCGTATTTGACCCTGGAGTAACCTGCCTAATAGTCCTAATTCCTTAAGTCTCAGCAGACTCTTTGCTGCCATACCCTTCACAAACTCCTCAATGGGTAAGAGATGAAGTATGACATCCAGAGCCGCCTGTGGTGTGCTTCTCATTGCACCTGTAATGCCAATTGAAGCACACCTCTGTGCCTTCGACAAAAGGTTCCTATTACTCTTACGTTCCAGTGCCTGCCACCAGACAGAACAACCATAAGCAAGAATTGGTCTCACCACCGAAGTGTAAATCCAATTTACAACTTTTGGTTTGAGCCCCCAACTCTTACCTATGGAGTTTCTACAGGTGTAGTAGGCATTGAGGCCACGTTTGAGTCTCTCCTAAACATTTCTCTTCCATGTCAGCTTGCTATCGAGGAATACTCCCAGATATGTCGCTGAGTCGGAAAGCCTCATTTCAGTTCCACACAGTACCGGTAGTCTGAAATTCTCTACCTTAAACCTCCTAGTAAACAGAACCAACTCCGTCTTTTCCGGGTTCACTCCCAGCCCCTTATCAGCGGCCCACCAGGACAGCTCACCCAGCGCGGACTGCATGATCTCACTGATTGTGGGAAGAAATTTTCCCTTTACCAGTATGACCACATCATCAGCATATGCAACGATCTTTCGTCCCCTGCTGTCGAATTGACGCAAAATCACGTCGACAGCTATTAGCCACAGCAAGGGTGAGAGTACTCCCCCTTGCGGTGTCCCCCTAGTCAGCCATGGTATATTCCATATACCGAAGTCCTTGTTCTATATATCCCACCACATCACTCAGCGCACTCTCAACAGATTTACTCTTCAGATAAGCATGTTGAGCACTATTCATGATGTTGGTGCCAACAGAAGATCTTAAATATAGGTCTATCAGTCTCTCTAAAGTCTTCAAAAGGAAAGACGAAAGGCTGATAGGTCTATAGTCCCTGGGTTTCGAGTGACAGGTCCTACCACCTTTAGGTATGAATATGACCCTTACCTCTCTCCACCCCCTCGGTATATCTCAACCAGTAGTAGACGAACCACCAACGGTGCATTCTGCCATTTGGCCGGAAAAATACCATCCGGGCTCGAATGAATTCACCGCCCATGTAATCAGGTCTCTCACTACTGTTTCAATTATCCCACTGGCGGAGTCTGTGAAGAAGTGCTCTTCCTCACCTGATCCCTCCATTAATGGATCCATACAACCCGGAAAATGGGTTTCCAAAAGCACATTAAGTGACTCAGAACTAGACTCCGTCCATGAACCATCTAATCTCTGGATACTCCCAGGAACACTAGGGTCCTTCGACAGTATCTTCCTGAATCTAGAAAGTTCACTGACAGAGTCAATGGTCTCGCTGTACTTAACCCACGAGGCTCTTTTAGCTCTTCTAATGTCCTTTTTGTACTTATTGAAACACACTCTATAGGTGCCCCAATCTTCGTCCTTATCAGTTCTATGGGCTCTGTTGTACAGCCTGCCAACTGTGGTCCGTTGAGCTCTCAACTCCTCTGACCACCAAACCGGTTGTTTCCTTCTACCCGGATAGCTCACTGGGAAGTTGAGCTCATAGCTTCTGTTAATGGACCCCGTTACCTTTTCTACCACTTCGTCAGGATTATCCCTCGACAAGAACTCCATCGGAGTTCCAGTCAATCTTGACCCCAGATCCCGCCCGAAAGCGTCCCAATCCGTCCTTCTAGGATTCCTAAAAGGTTTGCCTTCAGAACCCAGAAAGTTCAGATTAAAGGTTATCCTGCCATGGTCAGAGAAAGTGCACCCCATAGCCACCCTCCAATCCTCAACTAGGTCCGTAGAGTTAGTCAATCTGATGTCTATTACCGAATTCCTATCCTTCGTCCTGAACGTAGGGGTAGTACCCTTGTTACAGATTAAAAGATCATTCGTAATAATGAAATCAAATGTTGACTCACCTCTCTTATTGGTATCCCTGCTACCCCATTGACTGTGGTGTGCATTAGCATCGCAACCGAGCAATAGACGTACTCCATTCCGTCTTGCGTACTCGGCTAGAGCCCACACCCTGTCATCCGGTGGTTCCGGCTCCTCATAGGTCATGTACACCAAGGCCAAGGCCAGTTTACTGCCTCCTAACGCCTCTCTTTGAAGGACCGTTAGGTCACCATAACTGAAAGAATTAAGAAAAATTAACTGAAGTTTATTCTTCACTAGAATACAAGTCCTCACCTTGTCCTCAGTGGACGGCCTGAACAATTTGTATCCTTTAGCCTTAGACCACAGACCTGGTTATTATTTAACCAAGGCACTTGGATTAGGGCCACGTCCACATTGGTCTCACTGAGATAGGTTATTATTTCGGTCGAGGCCGCTTCACAATGGTGCAGATTTATCTGCACCATCCGCAACCTCTTTGGCTTTGTCATTTTTCGTGTAACGAAATTTGGCATAGCCAAGCCCGAACGTAACAACCCCCCCAATGAGTCCAATTTCTTAATAGATTCCCGATCTACTGCGAATCGGAAATCTTTTCCTTGGTTCTCTATACAAGTCAGTGAAGAGACAAGTTTCCATTGACTTGTATTGATCTCCCTATTCTGTCCTTCCAATATTCCCAGTATGACTTCCACCGACTTAATGGGTGGTGGAATCCACACCGTGACTATTGGCCGCAAAGGCAATTCCGACGCTGGTATAATCTCCAGTTGCGTATCTGGACAAAGGTTGCTGCATCTGCCAATCGAGGCTTTCAGGAACTCAAAAGTTCCTTTATTACCGCAACCAACAGTCTTGACACCCCTTGTCCAGTCTGCACCCATGAAGGCTATTTCACACGGCTTGTGCCTTGCCTGGAAGATTTCGTCCATAAGTCTGTCTTCAATCAGCCGCCACATTTCCGGACTGATTCTCCCATCTGAATCAGCACGATCAATGACTGCTGCTTGAAGAATGTCCGACTTGGACGAATCCTTCCCCTTGTTTGACGATGAAGGTTGATCGTCACCAGATACTACCCACTTTACTGCTCCCTTATGAGAGTTTTTGAGCGGGCCACTTGGTGCCTTACCAGCCTTCTTCGCATATGGAATCTGCTGGTCATCCCCAGACCTGACTCTTTATGGTCCGCTTTCTTGGTGGTAGAGGGTATCTCATCTCCAGGCAGAGCTCCCCTAATGGACCTCATTTGAGATTCCTTAGTGGGGCTCGCAAAAGTTTGGTTTACCCTCTCTACTCCCTACTTAATGTGTTTTGTCCCACTACCGATCCTATTTGACCTGTCCTTTCCCTTGAGAGAACTTACAAGACTGCTGAATGGCTTGTGAGCAACTCCATAATTACCAGCGCCGACTTGTGGTTCTAAAGTGCTGGTAGACACATACTCTTTACCCTTACGAGCAATTTCCGGACCTTCCTCTACCTCCACTTTAAAACCCTCGGGATAAGACATTCCCAAGATATCACCGATGGAGCCATAGGTCTTGCGGATATAAGGACTACAGAACTTAGAAGTCCACATGTGCATGCGTTATCTGATTGCTCTGTAATTGATATCAAACAGATTAGATCTTTCATACGTGCGTCAGATTCGAACCTGAATGTGAAACAGATTAACAGAATCCCTCAGGCTAACACAACGGGACCAATAGGACCCAAGGAAATTTATTGAAAATTTACTATAAAAAGGAAATTTATTATAGTAAATTTTCGTTAAATTTGCTTATAGTAAATTTCCTTTTTATAGGAAAAATTTACTATAAGAAGCAAATTAATCCAAAATTTACTATAATAAGCAAATTTACTATAATAAACAAGTTTATCGAAAATTTACTATAAAAAAGAAATTTATAGAAAATTTACTATAAAAAGGAAATTTCTCGAAAATTTACTGGAAGAAGCAAATTAATCGAAAATTTACTATAATAAACAAATTTATCGACAATTTATAAAAAGAAAATTTTTTGAAAATTTTCTAGAAAAAGAAAATTTTTCGAAAATGTAATGTAATGTAAATGTAAATATGTAACACTATATATATTTTAAGTTCTTTTTTAAAAGTATATGAAAATTTATATTATTTTGCCAAATGATAAAAAATAAAATCGCAAATCTTTAAAACTAAATATCAAAAAAGGGATCAATATAAAACACTTACAAACCTTAATATTCCTCAGATATATTTATTTTATAAAACAAAAACTTCTTGATTTTGATAGAGTTTTGAAACAAATGTCCATTATATTTATATATTGTTTTCTCTTCCAGACATCAACGAACTCACCCTGCCAAAAACTTGTGCTACGGAATTTCCCGATCCTGATGATTTGCTCAATTTTAAATTAATCATCTGCCCCGATGAAGGTTTCTACAAAGGTGGTCGTTTCGTCTTTAATTTCCGCGTTGGTCCCAATTATCCCCATGAGCCGCCAAAGGTTAAATGTGAAACTCAAGTTTATCATCCCAACATCGATCTCGAGGGTAATGTTTGTTTAAATATTTTACGTGAAGACTGGAATCCCGTATTGACTATTAGTTCTATTGTTTATGGTTTGCAATATCTATTTTTGGTAAATTTACTTCAGTTATCTAAATAAAAAAAAAATAATTAATTAATGTTTTTTATTATTTGTTTATTTATATATACAGGAACCCAATCCTGAGGATCCTTTGAATAAAGAAGCCGCTGATGTTTTGCAAACAAATCGTCGTCTTTTCGAGCATAATGTGTCAAAGGCCATGCGTGGTAATTTTGTTGGTGAAACATATTTCGAATGCTGCCTCAAGTGATATAGAAAATCAAAGGTTTTTACTTTAAGAAATGGCGTCTACCTTTTGGCCATTTTATTGGGTATTGGTGGTCGCTTATATATTAATTTAATTTTTCAGAATAATTAATTAATGCAACTTAATACAACAAACAGAATAAATTATAACAAAATACAAAGTAAGCTTAAATTTTTATTTGCATATGGCGCTTTCTTTCTCTCTTTCTAATTATATTTATCTAACGTTTATTATTCTGTTTTCTTGCTCTTTAGAAATTTTCTTATTATTATTATTTTTTTTACATGAAGTTTTAAAAAAGCGCTTCTTCAAAAAATAAATGTAACACACGAATGTCTTTAATAGTTTTGTATGCAAAAGAAAAAAAATATATGTATTTTAACTTAATCATCTTCTTGTTTTTATTTTGAATAATTTTGTATTGATTGCGACAGAAAAATTATTTTGCAAAAAGAAAATAACAAATTATTATAACTCATTAATGTAATGTTAAATTAAAATAAAAAAATAATAATAAAACAAAAATATTTATAAACTCAGTAGATATTTCACAAATAAAAAAGAAATTATAAAATTTAACGTATTTTTATGATTAAAGAAAGTAAGTATTAAAATGAAAGTTAATTTAAAAAAATTGGAAGAAATATTCATATAGAAAAACAAAAGTACTTTCTAACGTTTGAAATAGTAAATTCATACAGATATTTTTTGACTCTAGGGATACTCAAAAATATGTACCTAAACGAAAATAAAAAAATATAAAACAAAAAAATTTTGTCGTCAGTGAGATTTTAACTCGGACACAAATTAACCATTCGTTTTTAATGACTAGTCAATACATCATCTCGCACTTAGTTTTCTAAGTGACGAAATTTTTTTTAGTATAAATATATATTTTTTTAGATATTTTGTTATAAAAAACTAACAGCATTAGAATGGGGTTGAATTAACAACCTTCTGGTTGTTAATTCAGAGCTCTAATAGTAGTACCAATTCTCAAAAAAATTAAAATTCAATATTGCAAAAAAAAAAATGATCAAAAAAAACAGAACAGAACGCCACTACTTTAAAAAAAATATTAAGTTTTAAAAAAAGTATTCATTTCGAAAAAATCTCCAAAAATTGTAACAATTTTCGAAAAGTTCTAATTTCAAAAAACGCGCTAGTTTCTAAAAAATGCACCAGTTTTTAAAAATAACAAAAATTTTTTAAAAATTAAAAATGTTTATAAAAGTTCTCATTTAAATAAGTTCCAATTTAAGAAAATGTGCCAAAATTTCCAAAAATTGCAATTTTTAATTTAAAAAAGTAAAATTTTAAATAACTTAAGAAATTTTCTTTTTTAGTGCCTGCTCTATAGTGCAAGTAAATTTTATAAAAATAAAATTTACATAAAGACTAAATGAGTAAAAATTTGTAATTTTCATAAAAATTTTATTTATAAACAATTTAATTATTGTACCAAATCAGTCACTAAACAACATTTAAATTAACTACTTGAAACCATTTACATACTTGCCTACGAAACAGATTTTCTGTTCCGGAATAATTTTTCCATTTAATTTTGTTTCTTCATTTGAATATAAAATCTTGATCAAATATATTTTTACGCAATAATATATTAAAGCAATAAACACAACGAAATTTTATTAAAGGCTCATTTTAAGATTAATTTCCTTTGGAAGAACCGGCAATTTTTTAAATAAAAAATGCTATAGTATCCTACAGAAATGTATACTTTCTTATATTAAATTTATTAAAATATACATGAAGAACTAAATTACCTTTAATTGAATTTTGCTTAATGTTCAAATAAGTACATTTGAACGAAAATCTTAAAAAAAATTGTTCATAGTTTTATTCATGGTAGAATACCAAGTAGATTTACTAGAGGGAACATTTTATTTATAATTGTATACTTTGTTGTTTTAATTTAATATTACGCCAAAGACATAAATCCGAGACAGCTGTTTGTCGGCCTGTATTAACACGTAAATCATAAAGTCTAAAATAAAAAATCAACATATAAAATAATCTTTCTTAAAAAATTATTAGGATATAATTTACCTTGTTATTAAACCCACATTAATGTCATCTGTTAACATGACTTTAATTAAATTATTAATTAAATTGGGAGGCAATAGTTTTAAAACTGGCCTTACTCTCTCTTTTCCACATTCTACCAGTAGTGTTATGAATTGATAAACAAAATAGATTTTCGGCGATAGTTCATCAGTAGTAACGAATTGTTGAAACACTTTAAAAATATATTGCATAGCTGTTTGTAAAGATTCCTTAAGTTGTGATGGTGTTTCACGCAATCCGTTAGAGTGCAAAGAAACAGAAGAGCTTAAGAGTAAACTATTTTCAGAGAGAAAGTCATTTGAGCATGAATTATCTGAACCGTCGGCAGTAATTTTCCGCATTTTAGCAGCATTATTTAAATCATGATCATCACCATCATGAGAACGTGTACGTTTCTTTTGGGTGGGAGAGTTTTGTGAACGAGCCTCTAAAGCTGATATAACACAGTAGACACAAAGACGTGCTAACACATACGATTGAGGTTCATTAATGTCATCGCTAAAATAAAAATATATAAATTTAAAAATATTGTTAAATTATTTTCGAATAAAATAAATACCCTTGACGATTGTGTATAATAGAGGGTACAACATTTGTTAATAAAGCCTCTGTTGTCTTTTCAATATCCAAATGTAAAATGGCAAATATTATATCCATCATTTTCATCATATCCTTTTTTTTTGGTAAGAAAATATTAATATCATTTTCAAATATGTGTGTTATTAAATTATTACCTTTTTATATTTACATTTAAGCATTTCTTCTACCAGCCGTGATGCCAACCATGCCGCCCCTCCAGCATGCAGCAAAGATTCGATTACTTGTGCTGCTCTCACAGGTACCCAACCATGTTCAACTACTGTATTCCACACATCTTTAAATTGATCGATTAATGGATTACGTGAAACTAAATTTTGAGTTAATGTTAAACTTCGAGATTTAAGGTTGCCTGTTGGATGTACATCATATTGCATTTTACGTATTATTTGTAGTGACAGTCCTAAACGTTCTTTGAAATTCTCTTGGGAAGACAATTCTTCGTTGCCGGGTGGCGATAAAAATTGTTGTATCATATTTAAGGGTTTTAAAAACTCGTCCTAATTGAGGTAAAAGAGAAAAAAAAATCAGAGAATAAATGGGTTAAAATCCAATTCGTTGGTCAAAATTTCCAAACTTCGAAGATCCACAAAAAAAATTTTCACCATGTTTCAAAAATTATTAATTTTTAAAAAGTACCAATCGAATAAATAAATTAATAAATAAATCTATACATATAATTAGTAGGTAAACAAATTCCCTATAATCATTTTATGCTCAAAGTATACATCCAATTTTAATAAAAAATATACCATTAAAAATGTATTTTTTCATAGATAAAATATAAAATAATATTATTAAAATTAGTTCAGTATTGTTTTATTGTTGTGTTTATACAGTTGCTACTAAAACACATGCAAAACAAAAGAGCTCCTCCTCTCTCCTCTATTTTATTTCTCATGTCTATCAGAAAACGCTCTCAATTCAAAGCAGTGTCATTGTAGCTAATCTTTATAAAAACAAACTAGACAAGTTGTAATGATATAATACACTGATGGGATTTTGTAAGAGGGTAGTAATTAACAAAATAGAAAAGAGTTTAATACTTTGAATTGAATTTGTTTATTTTTTTTGTTTGAGTTATGCATAATGAGAAACAGAATTAGAAAAGTAAACATTTTATGTTGAGTTTAGAAAGGTGATTTGTTTTCATATCATTCCTTTTTATTTTTAGGAAATACACATTTTTATGTCAAATTAATTATTTTACTTGCGTTCTCAAGTTAAGCTCATTTTATTTTTGATATTTAAAATCGGGGATCGTAACTGTCATGACTTTTATTACAAAAGTCAATTTTATATTATTTTTGAGCAAAAATAACAGTCATTTTATTTTCTGATTTTTATTTTTTACGGAAAAAAATTACTATAACAAAAAAAATCGTCAATATAGAAAAAAATCTCCAAAATAAAAAAATTCCAAAACGGAAAAAATCTCCTAGACGGAAAAAATCGCCAAAAAGGTAAACAATCGCCATAAAAATCGTCTAAATTGAAATAAAAACCAAAACAAATCAACAAAACGACAAAACAGAACAGAAGAGTCAGTACAGTTACTCAGAGTTTTATTTGCTCTCTCTTAAAAATTTTAGGTGAGAAAAAATGGAGCGAAATTTTTTAAACTGACAAGTGTTGTTTTTGTTTTTAAACATTATTTTTATATTGGTTATTTTATTATTCACGAAGTTTGACAGAACGAAAAAATTGCCATAACGAAAAGAAATCGTCAAAACGAAAAAAAACGCCAATATGAAAACTTCGCCAAAACGAAAGAGAGTTATTACAGTTAGTCAGAGTTGATTCGCCTTCTCCGCTTAAGATTTTTACGAGAGAGAAAAAAGGTGCAAAAACAACACATTTTATGATTTTTATTTTTAACGAAAAAGTTATTTTGTGTTTTTTAAACGAAAAAATATATAAAATCTCCAAAACGAAACGAAAATCGTCAAAACGAAAAAATAAACAACATGAAAACATCGCCAAAACGGAAAAGAGAATTGTTACAGTTACTCAGAGTTTTATTTCCCCTCCCTGTTTAAGAATTTTTGGAAAGAAAAAAGTGTTTATGAGATATGTTATGTATATGTTATCTTATTTATCATTTTTTACTATAACTTACCTTTTTAACTGAATGCATATATGCACATAAAAATGATGCAGCACAAACAGAAAATGAAAACATACGTCTCTTAATGTTGTCCAAAATATTTTTAACATCAGCCGATGACAAGGTTTCCTTTTCCCAAGCTAATAGCACATGATAAAGGACACCTGGTAAATTAAGACAAATTTCCTGCCAAGTAATGTTGCTAGAAATCAAAATAGTAAAATTATGTGAAATAAATATAGTAATTTTAGAAATTCTATTAATTTTTTACCATTACAAATTCCCTTAAAAATAAACTTACGTATTTTTCAATTGAACTTCTGGTTTACTGAAACTCAACAATAGCTCATCGACAATATTTTCATCACATAATGCCAGTATATTGTGATAATTTTTGGGTTTATTACGTTCAACCATATAAATTCGTACCCATTTTTCAAAGAAACTATCCCCATTTTCAGATATTAAAGCCTATTTCAAATTAAATACAAAAATATAAAATTTATCCATAATTTTATTTATAAACCCTACTTACATCTGACCCATATGTTTGTACAATAGAGGTTAACATCAGGAATGAGACATCAAATAAAGTAGAGCGTATTATGGAGGGTTTACCAACTTCACCTGGCATTTGTTTGGAATTCTCATTACATTGTATTAAACGAGAGATAAATGTTTTCAAACGTCCTTCGACCGTAGCCACCGAAAGTATTAAATCGAAGCTATTGCCTAAAACAAAATAAAAAAAAATTTTATAAATATTTTAGTTAAATACGTTTTTGTTTCGTAAGTAACTGACCCACTAATACTTGACATAGAACACCCAATAAAGCTTCCTGGACTTTATTATAATCCGTACTCAATGTTTTTAATATACCCGATAGTGGCACCTCTGCTCGTATTATGAAATTAATAATAGAAGGTATATTGCCGGCTTCACGTTTTTGTAACAACATAGATACTTCTTCTCTTTGAGCGGCAAAATGTTTTACATGAGCTTCATTAACCAAATGTTGTTTGGTCCAATCATTTAATAAATACTCAATAATATTGCAAGAGCATTTAGAATCCATAAAATCTAATAAGAGATTATCCTCCAATAGCATTTCTAAAGCTTCAACAACTTCGGGTATATAATCGGGGGGATTTTGATCACCAGGAGCTAATTATAATTAACACAAAATTATTTTTTATTTACTTATAAAAATTGCTTAAAGATTTACCTCTATTTAGAGCATGCAATTGTTTAATGATCTGAGGTACTTTAAAAAATGTAAAAGCCCCCCACATGGTATCATGACTGGTCTCCACAACATTACTAAGCGATACAAATCCTGCCCGTATGATTTCATAAAACAGACGAGTATTCGAGAATTTCTTAAGCCTTTGCAACATTTGCATTTCAGCTACATAATATGAGGTATCATTGCAAGGATTTAACAAAACTTCTACTGCCAATAGCGGTTGCACACAGTAGGCAATGGGTTCGGGTAATTGTTTAACATCCAAAGTTTTCATTTCCAAATGATGCACATCTATGTAGGCCAATTGCTGTAAATATTTCTCAATACCAGGATGAGAAGGTGTGAAATTGGAATTTGTTAATGAGGTTTTAATAGTGGCATAGTTTTCACGTATTTTACTATAATACTCCAAGTCTTCTTGACGACCCACATATAAAATGGCCAAAAGAAATTGATTTTTTACCAATTTTTCAATTACCGTACAGCATTGATCAAGCATATACGATTGTTCGGCATTAATTTCTCTATTCATTTCATAGTTAGTAGCCACCATAGCAAATATTTGCATTAACCAATTGACCAATGAAACAATTGCACCAGGCAATATGGATTCCTCGGTTTTTGTACTGTAGTTGGAAGGAAAAAAAAGAAAATAATTACAATTATTTTTAACGAAGTTCTTAATATATTGTTAATATTTACCGACATGTTACACCATCTAGAATTGAATTTAAAAAATCCAAAAGAGATGTTATACAATAAATACGTTCAAAATATTCATATTTTGATATACGCCTCAATACAGCTGAATATGAAACCAAATGAGCACAAAGAGAATGTTTAAGATAATTCAAGACCAACTGAAAGTTATAAGAAAGTTTAAAATATATTTCGTTTAATGTATATTAAATTGAAACACTTACAGGATTTGCTGTAGAACCTATTAAGGCCTGTTGTAATATACAATCGGATAAATTATAAACATCTCCACTGACGCCCCTGGGTAAAACCTAAAATTCATTTTAATTGTAACAGCAAATATTGAAAAACTAATCAGCTTTCTGTCTTTTATAAATTATTAAAAAATTAAAATAAAATTGTTTTGTTTTTTCCATCTTAGTACAATTTCTTTTCTTCATTTATTTTACATAAAGTTTTTCTTAAGATCTATATTATCAACTTTCCACTATCATGAAATTAATGTTAAGTTTTTTTTCGCATCCTATTTTATTACAAAATTTGAGACAATTTAATAAAATACCATGTGCTACGGTTTCATATCAGTTCAAGGTTAACAAACCCGTTTACTATCCTAATCGTCAAATCGAAATGGAACGTATGGTAGAACAACAAAAGTCTCAATTGGTTCCTGAGCAAGAAGAAAATAAACCTTTACCTAAAGATTATTATTACAAAGTATTGGGTGTGCCTAAGACAGCCTCTTTACAACAAATAAAGACAGCCTATTATGCTTTGGCGAAACGTTATCATCCAGACCTGATAAATTCTGAAAATGCACCAAAATATATATCGAAACGGTTTCAAGAAATTTCAAATGCTTATAATGTTCTAACGGATGAATCGATACGCTCAGAGTATGATGAAAGGGGTGAAATAAAAAACGAGGAGTCATTTTTTAATAAAGTCTCCAAATCGGGAAATAAATTGCTTAATACCACGACAAATAAATTGAAAGAATTCATGGGCTTTAGCGATACCAATACAATTGTAACGGCAGCAAAAAATGAAGGTAATTTTTAATGTTTTGCAACGATTAATTATTATTCAACCTAAATTATCTATATTTTACATTTTATAGCAAAATATTTTTGATCTGAGAAAATTTTAAATATTATTGATATATAAATTCAAGGCATTTTATAATATAAAGTTTTTAATGCTAAAATAACAATAATAGTAATAAATATCTTAACTTATTTATACCATATGATATATTAGCGAAATTTTCAATCAATGCGATTTAACAAATAATAAAATAGCTAAATTTTGTTTTTTTTTTTTTTTTAATAAATACTTTAATTTCTTTCTCTCTTTTAAGCTCCACTTACTCAATTAAACACCAATATTGAACAAAAACTCGATATAACATTTATCGAATCTGTACATGGTGTAAAAAGAAACATTGAATTTGCCTATCTAAGAAAATGTCCCTCCTGCAATGGCAAATCGCAACGAATGGCTGGTCGTTCAAATCCTGAACCTTGTCGCAAATGTAATGGAAGCGGACAGCTATCAAAAAAGACTGCCACATACACATCTTTAACTGTTTGCGACCAATGTAATGGTAAACGTTACGTTAATCGTAATCAGTGTGAGCTATGCGACAGTCGTGGGTTTGTACAAGAGTCGACCAGGGTGACGGTTCATGTACCAGCTGGTGTAAAGTCAGGGGATGTCATTTCAATCGAAAATCCCAATACAAAACAAAGAATCAATTATCGTTTACAAGTTAAAGAATCTGATTACTATAAACGTTCGGGTAACAATATCTTAACGGAAAGATATTTAAATCTAACAGAAGCTATTTTGGGTGGTACTATTAAGGTGCGTGGCATTTATGATACGTTCGAGGTGAAAATTGAGCCTGGCACGGAATCTCATACAAAACTGACCATAAAGGGACGAGGTATTAAGGGCAGAGATTCCGTTGGTGATCATATTGTTACCATAAAAGTACGTATACCACGTCAATTGACCATGAAACAGAGACAATTGATTTTGGCTTTGGCCAAGACCGAACAACAAACATTTGAGCGTGGCTTTTAGGAGAGTTGGTCCCAATTTATTTCACGAAATTATTGCCACAATATCACAGTAAATAATTTATTTTAAAATAAAATTTTTCATGTATATTTATAAACTAAGATTAATTTCAATAAATTTTATATACAATACATTTATAAATTTTTTAATCTTACATTTTTGATATTTATGCCCCACTGCGAGTCAGACCAACGTTCACGCCAGGCTACATGTATCAATTTTAAGATTTTATTTTCCTTCATAATTATATGTTCGAAAAAAAAAATATTTATATTTTATTATATTTATTAGTTTTCAAAACATTTTGCACTAGATAAAAAAATTAAATTCGCAAGAGCTACATAAAAAAAATAAACAAAAATTTGACACTTGATGTAGACAGCATCATGTTTAACTTAGTTGGATTTTTTAGCAGTAAATTGTAAAAAAATACTTTTTCAAAAATAACTAATTTTTTTTAAATATTTCCTTTGCCAGTTCTGCTAAAATACTTTAAAAATTTATATAGCATGTTCATATTGAGCATATTTACTAGTTTTTGACGAATGCTAAAATAAAATTAAAACGTTTCGAAAACTGATTTAGAGAACGTTAGTTTTATCTAATTTTCTATCTAATGCTATGTTCACATATATAGGTTTTATGAAAAACGAGTCGTTTTCTCGCAAAACAACTTGATTTGTTTTTTCATATATTTTAAAGCCAAAAAACATCTTGATTCAAATTGTTTAATTATTTAACACACAAAAAACATACAAAATTTTCATACAGAGAAATCTTGTCCTTTTAGTACATATAAATTTGTTGAAAAAAGAAACAAAAAATTAAAAATTATGAATGAAATTTTTTTTATTAAAAAAAAATTTTACTAAAAACCAAATTTTTACTAAAAATCTAAATTTTTACTAAAAATCAAAAATTTTCCAAAAATAAAAATATATAATAATCAGTTGTTTAGCTGAGGTTGCACTGTATACATTGGCACTGATTTTGACGTTTGTCTTGATAAAAATTTGTCTAATATTGATACCACATAAGACGATGCGAAAACAAGAAATAAAAAGTTCTTATATTTACTTTTCCCCTAGGTCTACAACTAAGATTAACGCTGATATAATGTGTGAGATAACGTCGGCAGAAGAGAATTTATATTATGTTAAATCTTAAATAAGGGGAATCCTATAAGATATCATTGTTTTCAAACAGTCACATAGTAAAAATGTCCTTTTCATTTAAGAAATTCGCACTTTTTGGCACAATTTTTATAAAAACTTTTAAAATGTAAAACAATCATTAAAAGGAAACAATTTTACAAAAAGAAAAAAATATTTTTTGAGGAATTTCCAAAATTTACATGCCCACACACAAACAGTTCATCATATAAGATAGTTGTGTAGAGAATTCTTATCACAACAGTCTCATAATACTTCTTATAATATTAATATTTGAATTTACACGCGAGATAATTACCACAGAAAGCGAATTTGACACCCTCAGACATAGTGTCTACATTAGAAATTTTTTATCAAGACGTCAAACTTAACGCGAATTTGTGAAAGGTGGCAACAGTTGCACAAAACAACAATATGGCTTCATTATTGTTTTTTATATATGCAATTTGACAACTGTAACAACCAAAATAATAATCAGCTGTTTAATTAAGGTTACCTTGTATATATTCGCACTGATTTTGACGTTTGCTTTGATAAAAATTTGCTTAATGTAGACACTAGGTGACAGAAAAATCATACATATTCCGTTACATAGTGTCTACATTACACAATTTTTTATCAAGACAAACGTCAAACTGAACGCGAATTTGTGGAAGGTGGCAACAGTTGCATAAAAACAACAATATGGCGCATTCATTATTGTTTTTTATATATGCAGTTTGGCAACTGTAACAACCAAAATAACAATCAGCTGTTTACCTTGTATATATTCGCACTGATTTTGACGTTTGTTTTGATACAAATTTGCCTAATGTGGACACTAAGTTACGTGTAGATGGGCTGTTCCGTCGACTAAGAGCAGACGCCGATAATATTTACAAAATCCCGCCGCAGTTAAAATTGTTCGACACAGGTCTCTGGTTGTTATTGGTTTATTTTATTCTTTGCCTTGTGTGGTTTTTGTCTAACTAAATTAAAAGTAAGAATAAAATAATTAAACTATTTAATTAAATTAGCTCGCCATAAAAGTGAAGTACTGTGTAATTAAAATTAAAAACAAAGACAAAAAAACTATATTTAGCAAACAACGAACAAAAGACAACATATTTTTACCTTTTTTGTTTTGTCTTATGTATTTTGATTCTTCATAGAGTTGCCATAATTATACATAGCAAAACAAAAAGAGTAATGGAATTTTTTTATAAAATAAAATTTAAATTATTCTAATTTTAAACAATTTTAGGTACTGATTGAGTTCCCTAACTCACTTAAAATAGTAAATATGCCATATACTGTTTATACAATTTCAAACATTTAGATATCAATTGAAAGCTCTTTAACGCGCATTTGTAAAAAAACCAATTTGGTTTAAATTAAAATCACCGGCCTACTTAAAAAAATATTGCCCTCTCGCTCTTAGTTGTGGGACTAAAGTTTTAATATTTTTTTTAATATATTTTTGTTAATACATACGCGATATTAATTATATGAACACTTTTCTAATGGTATATAATATGACCATATTCATTAAATCCTTGAGACGAAAAGTTGCATTTTTTTATTGATATACCGGAACTTACATTTTTTTTTATTTTCCAAAAAAGCTTATTCAGCGAAGTCGGTGTTCTACTACGTTTACACAAAACAAAAACTAATAAGTTTTGGCCTCATTCGGTTTTTTGATTGAAAAACCACATAAATTTCTTTAGTTTTTCAATACAAATCAAAAACCATTTTCAGCTAATTTTTATTAAAAACTAAATAAAAACCACTAAAATAAATTTTATGATATATTCTGTTCAATTGATTTCAAGGCAGTAAGCTTTTGTATATAATGTTAATAAAAATATTTTTTTTTATCATTTCTTATATAAATTTTATTCACAAATAATTTGTGAAATGTTGTTTAAAACATTAAAAAATCAAATAGTTGTAAATAAAAGTTTATACAAAAATATATGTGCAAAAAGCAAATTTAATTTAAAAAAACGAATTTTTTGATTTTTGTAAATGGTATATTCGACATACATAGAGGAGAAAGTCCCTGAGCCTGGCCGAAAGCCGGCTACACGAAAAAACTTTTATTAACGTTAAAAAGAAAATATTTTTATTTTGCTTTTAATTTATTCCAAAAAAAAAAATATAAAAGCACTTTTAACATATATTTTTTTTTTAATATTTTGTCATTTCCCCTGATAGTATTTTTTTTTTTAATTTTTTTCATTTTAATAGTAGGTCTTCGGCCGGGCGAGAGGGTCTTTAATTCTGTAGTATGTTCAAAGGCGGCTTTGCTAACATAATTTTTCCTTTTTACCCAACTTTTTAATAACAAATTTTTTAGCATGTGTTTCTTAGGAAGGTAGGTTTTTCAATGGCCTATAACTTCGAAACTATTCAGTTGCACTCAAAAATTTTTACATATTACATAGTAATGTATTATCAATGATAAATTGTAATTTAAAAAATAACTAAACTGTTTAATTATTCATACAATTTTTAATTTTTTTTTTTTTTTTTTGCTTTTTAGTTTCTCTTAATATTATTTATGGAGGTTGGCTACTCTATCAATGTTCTCTATTTTCTTTTTTGCTTAAACTCAGTTCTCATTTTTTACGTCTTGTTGCTTTTGTTTGTTGTTTTTTTTCTTTGGGTTTTGTTGTTGCAATTGGTGTGCTAGAGTTTATAAGAAAATACGCCAAAAACATTAAAATAAATATTAACTACGCCTTTAAAAAAAGGAAAAATTTAAGGAATTATTAATTAATATTTCATATTTTAAAGTGTGCAAAAGAATTAAAAAAGTGTAAACATAATTAAGGATTATTTAGAGATTGTGAAACCCATACTTGTTTTGTTTTTATTGGTGGGGTAAGTAACTGGAAGGTGTACATTGTCTATATGCAAAATAATGTATGAGGAATTTATCAGTTGTTTTTTTTTTTCATTATTTGATGTTATAATTTAAGAATAATTATTATGTACAATTGTTTAAATTGAAGGTAAATTTACTTTGTATTATTTTTACATATTAGTTTTGTTTGTTAAAAATAGAAGGAATTTAGTAATTTTGTTGGCGTTTAATAGAAGTAGGGTGTGTTGCTTCGAAAATTTATCTAAATACCTAGTTTCTGTTAGAAATATTTCGCAATTTTTTACTTAAATTTCTAAATCACTAAATAAATATTCCAAAAAGGCACTTTAAATTTCACTTAAATTTTAATAATCATTCTATGCCAGTCAAATTCTAAAAAAAATCCAAACATACATATATATTACTTATTAATAGTAATTACTGCTCTTAAATACAAATTGTATATTGTCAATTAATCTTTAATCTATAGAAAACAACTAACTGTCCAACTCTTCACATGTACAAATTAGTTCTAAAGAAAATTCCACTAACACATAGAGTTCGTTTTTATTTTATTTTTATTTTTTTTTTTTTTTTTTTTTTTTTTTGACAGCTGAGTTAGCTTTTGTTTAGAGCAAGTTCAACTTCTAATTGTCTTCTATGCTTTAAACTATTTAAAATGTCTTGAAGACGTTGCAGTATTTCCATAAACCTTGAATGTAAAAAATACTGCAACAGGCAACCTTGAGCCACTGAATTCAAAATCATAATTGGTCAAAGCTGCCATAAAACCCCGAGTCTCTAAAATTATAACATTATTAATTTCTTTGAAATTAAAATGAAATCACAAACTTCTTACCTTTGTTTTCATTTAACTTTCCACCTTTCAGCTAAAAGAACATATTATAGAAAACATTAAAGCAAATAGGAAAACAAATTATTAGAAAAGCTTAGCTGAAGTCGTTTAAATGATGAGCCTTTTGTTTCGACCAGACATGGATGCTGGTGAAGTTTTTGTAAACTTCAATCAAAATGTAACGTAAGTATTCTTATTTAAAGCTATATAATTTATTTTTTTATTAATAAATGTATTTTTTAAACAATTATAGATCCTTGGCTGTAGGTACCAAATCTGGCTATAGTTTATATAGTTTAGGCTCTGTAGATAATACTTTAGATAAAATCTATACATGTCCCATAGAGGAACTATTTCTAATTGAACGTTTATTTGAAAGCTCATTAGTGGCCATTGTGGCCCAAAGAGCTCCTAGAAAATTAAAGGTACAGCAAATATAAATAAATAAACAAGTTTATTACAATATTATTGCTATCATTTTCATTTTAGGTCTGCCATTTTAAGAAACAAAGTGAAATATGCAATTACTCGTATTCGAATTCAATTTTGGCTGTTAAATTAAATCGTGAACGGTTAATCGTCTGTTTGGAAGAAAGTCTTTACATTCACAATATACAAGATATGAAAGTAGTACACACTATACGCGATACACCTTGTAATTCTGCCGGTCTATGTGCTTTGAGTTCCTCATCGGTTCATTGCTACTTAGCCTATCCGGGTAGCGTAACGTCTGGAGAAGTTCAAATATTTGATGCCATTAATTTACATGCAAAAACTATGATACCAGCTCATGACAACCCTTTGGCTGCGCTGGCATTTAGTCCTTCGGGAACTGAAATTGCCACAGCCAGTGAGCGTGGCACTGTTATACGGGTATTTTCATCATTGGATGGCACTAAACTTTTTGAATTAAGGCGTGGCTTGAAACGTTGTGTGTCCATTGCATCTTTATCTTTCAGCACTTGTGCTGAATATTTGGTCTCTAGCTCGAATACAGAAACTGTTCATATATTCCGTTTGGATCGTATGGCTACAGAAAGCCATGATACTAAACAAACTTCTGAGGATTGGATGGGGTAAGTAGTAGTAAATTTGGAGCAATTATGTTCAGCATTTAGAACATTTTTTAAATGGGAAATGTTATACTTTTTTGTTATCTTTAATGGTTTTGGTACCTATCTGTAATTATTATTTATTTTCTTTTTTAATTTTATGTATGTACATATTAAACATTCATTACAATATTATCATGCTTTATTTTAATTTTTTGTTTATTTTATAATTTTCTTTTCTACTTTTTTTTCAAACATGATCTCCAAATCTCTGTATGTTCACTACTACTTTTACATTAAACGCCAATCACTTTACTGTCTGTATTTTTTGTTGTTTTGTACGTTCTACTGTTTACCTCAAATATATATATTAAAAAAACGTATAAACCGTACACTCACTCACGTATTTCGTTTGCATAATCAACAATCGATATCACCTATCAACCAACTCGTACACTGCACAACACAAACTGTTTTTGTTTTGAATTTAATCCTGTTATTCACACACTTTATCTACATCCAAATCATCTTATCTTCACATCTCACATTTCAAAAAAGTTACTCGTTTTTTAGATTTCTTAGCAAGACGGTGTCCAGCTATTTGCCAACCCAAGTTACGGATGTTTTCAGTCAAGGTCGTGCTTTTGCTTCAGTTACTCTACCAGAAGCTGGAGTAAGGCGTATGTGTGCCATAACAAAAATTCAAAAGCAATTAAGGTAAGGTTTTGTTAATTCAAAAGTTTGAACTAACTCTGGAGCGATCGGAACAATTTTGGTAATTAATCTGTATATCCTAAACTATTGGACGGATCGAATTGAAATGTATGGTAGAATTGTAGAGAAGGATCTAAACTTTCAGAAAAATCATCTGGTAATTACCATGTAATAATACGTGTTAAGCTACAGAGTGACAAATTTGACCACCTCGAGTACGAAAAAGTTTCAAAAAAGCATAACTTCTACAAATAAAGTAGGTGTTCAAAGATGTATAAACCTTTGTAAAGAACTTAATGAGAAGAAGAAAAAATCGATTTTTTTGTTTTTTTCTCAAATACGAGTACGAAAAATTACTGTTTTTTTTTACAAAAAATGTGGTCTGATTAATTCTTTTACTTTTTTTCTCAAAATTTAATAATTTTTTTTTTCACATATCTTAAAAGACAAGGCTTTAAGAATATATAATAAAGAGATTTTTATTTGATTGAGAGTTTCACCCTACGTTCAGCATTAGTTGAAAATGGTGAAATTTTTAACAAAGTTAAAAGTTCATGGGACTAGAAAAAAGTCACGCCAGATTTTTTAAACCTAAAAAATAGTTTTAATAACTACATACATATATAGAATAATTTGACACTAAACAAGTTCTCGCTGAATCAAAAAAGTGGACAGAGAAGCATATTTTATGAAAATAGTGAACTTTTTAGAATCATATTTATTAAGTGCACAACATATTAAAATTAACTTTTTTAATTTATTTTTAATATATTATATTAGAAAGATAACCATCTTTTCGTGTACCAAAAATAATTTTGATAGCTTTAGCGAATATTTTTTTTATTAATTTTTAAAATTTTTATAAATTTAAAAAAAAAACAAATTTTTCTTAAAAATTTTAAATATAAAAATTTAGATTTTTTTAAGCAAAAATAGAAATATTTACCTATCCATTGATATACATATTGTTTATATACCTTTCCAAATGAAGCAATACAGATATCTCAGCTCTTTACAAAGGTTTTTAAATATTTGAAATATTTGAAGGAGATACAGATTTATTAAAAAATTTTTGCGATCGGCCCCACTGCGAATTAATTAGAAATTTCCAAAAATTTCATTAATTTAATTTTTTTCTTTTATTTCAACTAACTTTAATTAATGCTTAATAGACTTCTTATTGCTTCTCAAGATGGTTATTTATATGTATATTCAATACCCTCAGTTGAAGGTGCTGAATGTCAATTGATCAAAAAACATGACTTACGTCTTGATGACTGTTATGCCATTGATGTTCGAGGTAATTTTTATTAATACTTACTATTTCTTTTTTTAATTAACTTTTTAATTTATTTTTATTTCTTTTATTTAAAATTTGTAATTTACAAATTATTCTTTTTTTTTAAATTTATACAAAACTAGTTAATTCTTCACCATCTTTAGGTGTAGCTGGTGCTACGGGTACAACAAATCCCTCTCCAGGTTCTACCGCTGGTGCTTCTTCTTCAAAAGAAGAAGCCAAATCGTCATCTTCATCAAATAGTTATGCTGCAGCTGTTAAAACAGAAGGAGGAAGTAATACTAGTTCTTAAATAGTTTATTTTATAATATATATTTTTAATTTCTTATAACCTCTTAAAAAATAATAATTCAATTTTCATCACTTTTTAGTTTTTTAAAGACACCATTGAAAAGTAGTAATATTAAATAAATAATTACATGTCTTCTTTTAGCGTTCATTTGTTTGGTATTTGTTCCATATTTATAGCCACTTGATAATTATATTTTCTGTTTTTATTATTAAAATAAAATCATAGTTGAAGTTGGTTTTTTATCTTATAGATTTTTCATTTTTAGTCTGAGATTAATTTTTAAAATTTTGTTTATTTTATCTACTATTTTCTTTACATTTTATTATTATTTTTTTAACTATAAAAAATGTGCAAGTGATTTTGAAAAACAAAAAGTTGAAAATATTTTTAAGACTTTTTAATTTGTAAGTTTATTATTTGCAATAAATAATTCTAAAATAAAGCAAATTTTTATTTTTTATTTTTAAATTAAATTTTTTACATTTACATATTTTTTCACCCACACGTACATACTCAGCATATCCCATAAAAATACCCACCATCATTTTTTTCTACTAAACAAAAAGTATTTTTAATAAAAAAATAGTCTTACTAGATTATTTAATTATTTAATTTTAGTATTTAATAAAATACATATACACTTAATTATACATAACAAGAGAATAACGATATAAATCAAAATATTTTTTAGTAATTTTGTTCTTTTTTTAACATAATAAACACGTACATATTCAGAGAATTAAATGTTTTATATAACGGTTAAAGATTTCATTTAAAAAATCACTCAAATATAAGAAAAATATCTCTTAGCTCAATTGTTTATATAGGAAGTACGAAAGTTTAAAAAATATTTCTTAAATAAATTTATTTTTTTCAAATATTCAAAAACATTTTCGAATTAAAATTATTAATACATATTCGATATTTACTTTCAATTCAAATTGCGAAAAAATCAAAATTCAATACAAAATAATTTCGAATTACATTGCACGATTTATATAAATACGAAACTTTTCAAATCGAATTCCAACTTGGATTTTTCAGAATTCGTTTCGAAATAGTACTATTTATTAAAAATTGAAATATTAACTTTAAATCATGACATCATTCTCTAGTATTAAAAACATTTTAAACCGTCATCCCTGTTAGATACTAAATAATTATACACATTAAAGAAGTTTTTAAATTCATTAACTAAAATTTTGCATTTTAATTAAGTTTTCTAATGTAAATTAATAATATACACACAATAAATACATATATCTACACACACACACACACATGTATATATATATATATATATATATATATATATATATATATATATATATATATATATATATATATATATATATATATATATATATATATATATATATATATTATATATTATATATTTTGTACAAAAAATAATTTAAAGATTTACACAATCCATGAAAAATTAAATTATGAAGTAGTTTTCCTAATTTTATTAACTCATAATATTAACTAACTCGTATAAGAAAATTTCGAATAAAAAATATAGAAAAATTAAAATAGTTTTCTTTTTAATGAAAATTAATTGTTCTCTTTCAAGGGGCTTATGTAGAACTACACACAGCTATAATCAAATATTTTTAACTTTTTTTTACTAATTTGAATTAAATTTATTGAAGGCATACCTCTAAAATTTTACAATAATTCCACCATGTTTCTCCGAATGATACCAAGTTTACTCTGAATTACTTTATGCAATTATTACAATGAAATAAGAATTCTCTTAAGTATATCAGCAATACCTATAATTTGCAGCAAGTGCAAATTATTTTATTTTTTTATTTTATTTATTTATTTAGTAATATTTTAAATACTTTCTTACGACTATAATACATTAAATTTCTTATCCAATTTTTCACGAGGCGTAACATTAAATATTAAAAACTAATTCTGTAACACGAAGTTTTCGCTTGATTTTAAAATCTTATGCAGAATACCAAGACGAAATTATTCTAAGTATATTAAGGTCGTCCAAAATTATTTTTGTCGAACTCCATTTAAACGTACTTAAAACTATGAAAGAAGACATACTCTTCGGTTTTTTCATTCAATGTTGGATTATGTTGTAGATGCTAATTTCAATGTCGTTCATATCGAGGTGTAATAATTTTTCGACTAATTTTAATGGTTTTGTCTTTAAATTTTGTTCGATTACCAAGAGATTGTATATATATATATATATATATTTCTTGCTTTTAATTTGGTTTAATTCTCTAAAAATTATACTTGGCCCTTTTCAACCATACTTGGAACATTTTCAATCCCAACTTTTCAACAATTTTCAAATCCCAAACTGATGCCTACCATATAACTCTTTCAATTAAAATAAGTGTCATTGTTATTATTTCTTTACAAAAACAAACTGTAATCCAGCGATAGGCACAAAGAGAGGACGTAAAAATTTCAATGTGTTAGTGTATTTGGTTTGTTTACGCTCTTTTTTACTAATGTGTTTATTATATCTAGCATACAAAAAAAATAATATTTTTTTAACGCTCTTTCATATGTTTTGTTTTAGTTTTTGCTTAACCATGCGATATTAACTTGCCTTGTTGAAAGCTAGCAGAAAAGTAAATGATTTATTGTTTTTAATTCCCTCACAATTGTTTAGCTCGTTAACCTTCGTGTTGAGTATGTGAAAATGCCGAAAACGCGCGGCTCCGGAGTGCTATGAGAGCCATTCTTTACTGTAATTATACAACAGTGAGTTAGAGATTTTACTTTTCACTTTTAATTAAGAGAGTTGTAAGAGAGGAGTGATAAACAAAATTGAAAAGATTTAATACTTTGAATTGCTTTGTTTATTTTAGTCTTATTCATAATGAGAAACTTGTGTTATTAAGATAAGATCATTTTATTAATCTTTTAATTTGGATATTTAAAATTATGAACCGTAACTGTTATGACTTTTATTCAGTGTTACCATATATGAAGATTTATCGTATTTAAATTTTTTTTGAGACCTTTGAAAGATTTAAAAATTTTTATTCAGAAAATAAGATTTTTGAATAATTGTTATTTAGTAATTTTTTCTCATAAATATATATAGTACTATATATTTTGAGCAAATAATAGTTATTTTGTAATTTAAATTTTTTTGAGCTGATTTTTTTATTTTTGTTATTAATTTTTTTCTAAGAAATAAAAAAGTCATTTTTTGATTTTTATTAATAGTATTATAAAATACCAAAAATCGACAAAATAAAAAAAATCACCAAAACGGGAAAAAAACACCTAATTATCAAAAAAGCCAAATAAAAATGTTCAAAATAGAAAAAATCGACAAAAAAAAAAAAACGCCAACATAAAAAATAGCCAAAACTAAAAAAATCAACAAAACGGGGAAAAAATCGCCAATAAGAGAGTAACAAAAGCAGCAAAAACGGAGAAAATCGCCAACTCGAATAACAACGCTAAATGTAAAAAATAAAAAAATCGGCAAACAAAAAAATTTCTAAACCAAAAAAAACACCAAAACAAATAAAAAAAGCTCCAAAATGAAAAAAGCCCTAAATTAAAAAAGTCTCAAACAACACCAAAATTGTCAAAAAAAAAAAAATTAAAAAAGGCGAAATTAAAAAAATCTCCAAAACGGAGAGAAAACGCCGAATCAACAACATGAAAAAACACCAAAATAAAAAATATTGCCAGAAACGAAAAAATCGCCAGAAAAACCAGAATCTATAACATTTCTAAATTGGTAAAAGAATAATTCAAAAGCATTTTGAAAGCAATTTACTTTACAAATTACAATTGGTTCAGTATTTGATTAGCCAATCGCTAAATGTTTCTACTATTATTATTATTATTTTTTTTGGGAAATATAAAATACCAAAAATACAATAATAATAAAAATTAGACTAATTTTTTTTTATTTCAATACCATAGGGGTAGCGGAACACCCCAGGTATAATCTACTTTAGTTTTAATTAGAGTATTAGTTTTAGTATGTTCTTCTTCTTGCCCATTATGTTTTGAGTAATTACACTGTTCGGCGTAGATGGAATATGGTGAGCTATTAATAATATTTTGTTTATAAAACAATAGATTTTAATGTATAAACTTAACAACGGATTCCTTTAAACAGTCTTAGACGGCTACGGAAAATAAACAACAATTTTATATATTTTCTTCTTATTTCTTTTTTTACCTCAAACATTTTTCAATTTGGTTACAAAATTCGCATAAATTTTTATATAATATGGTAATATTTTTTGTAAGGAAAATAAAACAACAAAAAATACGAAGAGAATCAAAAAAAATTATTTTTTAACCGAGCCGCATTGCACATTTTTCAAAAAATTTTGTGTGGAAATTTCCGAGCTTGTTATATTTATGCGTTTGTATTAACTGAAATGTCTTAATATTTGTAAGTATTTATTTTATAATTTAAAAGGTACATGTGTTTGTTTGTTGAGCTTAAATTTATCTTATCTATCGTTTCAACATTACGATAAACAAAATATTGTAATAATCATGCAAAGTATTATTTCTTTAATTAAAAACAATCTTTGTTTTCTTGTAATGAAATAACAATTAAATATTTATCATAGAGGGCGTTATAGAAAATTTTACATTAATGTTTTATTTGTTCTTTTATTTAAAAATAATCAATTATTCATTTTTAAGTTATTATTTTGTTGTCATTTAATTCGGAAAAATAAAAAAACATTGAAATATTAACATCAGCATTGGTGACCTTCAATATTTTATTTTTCCAAATTAAATGACAACAAAATAATAGCTCCTCCCCCAGTGATAAAGTCAGATATTGATTCATACAATCTTTCAGATCGAAGTATTCGATGCTGTGCTTCAGGGAATATATTTAAATCTAGTTTCGAATTTACAGTTTCATCGTCGTCATTTGGAATTGTAGCAGGTTTTAAACGATCTACTGATATTGTTTTTTGTTTACAATTAACATTAACTATATAAGTTTTGTCACTTCTGGATATCTCGGAATGATCCTTTATAAGGCGGTTGAAAAGGTGGACGAACAGTATCATCACATAAGCTGACTGATGCAATTCTTTGGGTATATAAACTTGTATTTGACCATGTCTTGTCAATATTTTTTTACTAGTCATATTCAAAATCATGTCATTATTACGATTAAAACAGTTATAACCACTAATTTTATTATTACTTTTTATTAAAAATCTAAACTTAGTTTTAGACAAAATTAAAGTATACAAAAGGTGTTGAAAGCACCATTATACATTATACAATATGTAGATAAATAAGGTGGATAAGTGTTAAAAAAAAATATAATAAAAAACAAAATGAAGAAAAAAAGTTATGAAAGTTCGTCAAGAACTTTTTTAATTTAACATATTTTTGACCAAATAACTTAAGTTTCATTTCCAATTTTTTTTTAATTCAAAATCGATCTTTTATGCTTAAAAAAATTTCAAATTGTCTAATCTCAACTTAAGATATTTTGTCAAAATTCCACATTAGTAATATCATAGATAGTATTTTATATTTATCGGCAAAGAGTAGCATCAATTTTTTCCAACCATGGAGCACAATCCTTTAACTTACGACGATACATGGGATCCTTGGCAACTGGATTATATTCCAAGTAAATCGTTTTCAACGATTTGTTATTTTTAATACACTCTACATTTCTCCAATTATCAATGGCATTATCATTTAACCATAACTCTTCCAATTGGTCTAGCTGCTCAATGTTATCAATAGTTTTTAAACGATTTTTAGCCAAATCCAATGTATCCAATTGACGATTATGTTCCAAATTTTCTATCAATTCTATTCCATTTTCAGAAAGATATAGTTCAGTTAAATTTGTTAATTTATCCAAATTTTCAATTTTAACTATACGGTTTGCCTGCAAACTCAGAATTTCCAAATTTACCAGTTTATCCAAATTGTCGATTTTGGCAATTTTATTTTTACCCAAAAATAGTTGTCGCAAATTACCCAATTCATCAAGATTTTCAATACTTTTAATTTTATTATCTCCCAACTCCAGCATAGTGAGGTTCATTAACATACCAATGTTTTCAATATGAGTAATTTTATTACCCACCAAATATAATTTTTGCAATTTTTTTAAATTTTCCAAGTTTTCAATTTTAGTTAAACGATTGAAGCTGACATCAAGTATTTCTAAATTGACTAAAGCATCCAAATTTTCTAATTTGGTGATTTGATTGTCATACAATTCAAGCTCAACAAGTGTAGTCAAAGTATGAAGATTTTCAATTTTCTTTATCAGATTCCAACGCAAAAATAGTCGCTCTAGATGAGAGAGAGGCTCAAAGTTTTCCAGTTTATCAATACGATGATGATTTAAGTCCAATTCATAACAATCGGGATCACTGTTAACTACATCCTCAATAGAAGCTAATTTTTCACCGGGTATGACATTTGGTCGATTAGAGGCTTTTTCGCAATTAGACACTAAAACGGATTGTTGTGGGGTTTCTTTTGCATTTTCACTGGCACTTTCCTCAGAGTTCGGTGACACTTCATTAGATTCTGGTTGATCTTTATTAACACAATCAGCCATTATATGTATTTAGTTATTTAACTTTTTATAATAAAACAAATAAAAGCGTTTATCTGTATAAAAATAATAATTAATATGAAACAGTTTAATTCCTCGCGAAATTCTAAAACAAATGAATAAAATTGATTAAAATAAAGAGAGCGGGAATAAGAGAAAATTTGCAATACAATTATTTGATAAATCTGACAAGGTTGTATATTTAAGGTATTTATCAATAGTATGTTTATAAATGTTGAAACTAAATTGAAACGGTATTTGTAATAACCATAGTAAGTTTTTTGAGCTTTTCGCTTGAAAAGTAAGCTTTTGTATATTTCTCAAGTATTTTTCAAAAAATTTTTTTTAAATCTACATAAATTTGCATATAATGAATACAACGATTCATTTTCTGAAGAAAAATGTAATTTTTTAATTATTTTTTTAGAATTTGATTAGCTGATTTGAATAAATTAAGTTTAAGTTTAAATTTGTTAACTCTATATGGATCATTGGGCTCTGCTATGCTATTAAAGAATAATAAATAAATTAAAAATAAAATAAAAAAATAAATTAATTAAAATTATTTTGATTTTTTTTCTTAATACTTCAAATATAATTGTAAGAAAAAAATTCGGACGTAACAAAAAAGACTATCAGAAGCTTATTTATGCACATCTCTATTAAAAACATATGAAATTGTCTGTTTTTTATGCATATTTTTTCTTGCTTTTTCAAGCGAATATTTTCATTTTTTCATGAATATTTAACATAGTGTCTACATTAGAGATTTTCTTATCAAGACAAATGTCAAACTTAACGCGAATTTGTGGAAGGTGGCAACAGTTGCACAAAAACAACAATATGGCGTATTCATAATTGTTTTTTATTTATGCAGTTTGACAACTGTAACAACCAAAATAATAATCAACTGTTTAACTAAGGTTACCTTGTATATATTCGCACTGATTTTGACGTTTGTTTTGATATAAATTTGCCTAATGTAGACACTAGGTTAATCTCACATAAATTTTTTTTATCATGACAAACGTCAAACTTAATGCGAATTTGTGTGAGGTGGCAACAATTGCAAAAAACAACAATATGGCGTATTCATAATTATTTTTTATTTATGCAGTTTGACAACTGTAACAACCAAAATAATAATCAGCTGTTTAACTAAGGTTACCTTGTATATATTCGCATTGATTTTGACGTTTGTTTTGATAAAAATTTGCCTAATGTAGACACTAAATCAGTTGTAGACCTGGGGTAATAGATGAGAGTAACCCCAGGCCTACAACTGAGATTAACGCTGATATAATATGTAAGATAACATCGGCAAAGGAGAGTAACCATTTTGTTTATATTATGTTAAATCTTAAATAAGGGGTACACGTATATTTATAAATATAATAAATAAAATAAATGTTTGTTAAATGTAAAACAGTCGTTAAAAGGAAAGAATTTTACAAAAAAAAACATTGTTTGTTTTGGTAATTTCCAAAATACACATGCACACACACAAATATACTTTCGTATATGTGTATTTTTTGACAGTTCATCTTATAAGATAGTTGTGTGGAAAAATCTCATCACAACAGTCTCATAATACACCTTATAATAATATTTGAATATTTACAGAAAAATCTTACATATTACGTTACTTGTAGATGGGCTCTTACTCTATGTCTTAGATATTTTATTCTTAACATTAGAAATATCGTCGGCGGAATAACGGAAAAACAATTTTATTTCCAACTTTGTGTTAAGGGGTGGAGAAAACGTACATGAGAAATTTGTATTTTAAATTGCATTTTATTGCAAAAATTTTAATTTATTACGCATTTTTATTCTTTATTTGTCTTTTCAAAACAAAATTAATTATTTGGAACCCTTATTTTTGTTAGAAAGGGCAAAATTTTAATTAAATCATTGCTCAGCTTTGTGTTTAAACATTTATTGCGTAATAGACTGCTCAATAGATTTCATATTGTTTCCCACGTTACATATTGTTTCATATTGTTCCACATTAGAGATTTTTTTTATCATAACAAACGTCAAACTTAACGCGAATTTGTGTGAGGTGGCAACAGTTGCAAAAAACAACAATATGGCGTATTCATAATTGTTTTTTATTTATGCAGTTTGACAACTGTAACAACCAAAAGAATAATCAGCTGTTTGACTAAGGTTACCTTGTATATATTCCAATTGATTTTGACGTTTGTTTTGATAAAAATTTGCCTAATGTAGACACTAAGTAAGCTACCACAACTTGCAACTCTGCAATAACACATTGTCATTTTCTATATTTTGGATTTTTCTGGAATACAAAACCGATATATTTTAAGAGAATTGTAAGCACTAACTTTCTTTCAAATCAAAACAATTTTTGAAAACAACAAATTGCTAAAGTTTTGTATAAATTAAAAAAAATAAACTTTTTTGTTTTACTTTTGTTAATTTAGAAATTAAGTCATCTATCTACTTTATTACATTACCACAAATAAGAAAATTATATACACACACATACTATATCAGACATGTCAGATTGGGATACAGTAACTGTACTGCGCAAGAAAGCTCCAAAGGCCGGTGCTCTTAAAACTGAAGCAGCTATTAATGCCGCCAGACGCCAAGGTGTACCAGTTGATACCCAACAAAAATGTAAGTTTTTTTTTTTATCTTAGATACGCGTTAAAAATGGAAAAAATACTCTTAATGCAATATTTTAGGTTAGGTTTTTGCCAAGAAATTCTCTAGATATAACCTGATTAAATGTTATTGTTTTTGTTATTCTTTCGTTTTCTACATATCGATTTGTATTGCATTGCAATTTCATCATACTTTTACTTGCTTTTGTAAACTGTGAGGTAAAGAAAAAACATGTGCATTATAAAACAAATTTAAACAAAGTTAAAACTTCTGTTAATGTTTATTTAACATTTCGAAAAGTTAGAGAAGTTGAAGTGGGGGATAGGAGTTTATTTTTTATGAGGTTAAGTGATGATGTGTTTTTATATTTTCATAAATATACACACACGACTACTCTTGCCTGTTAATAATATTGACCTATTTTTAGTTCCATTTATTCTAAACTACATACATAAATTACATTTAAAGATAGTCATTCTAAGTTGAATTTGCTGAACATTGTTTTATAATTTTAAAATTATATGTATCATTTCACGTGTCATGTTTAATTTTTATTTATGGAGAAAATAAAATAGTTTCTGTGATGTTTTTCTTATCGCATCATAGACAACTCCTTTTAGAAGTAAACAAGTTTGCTGATTTCAACGGTTCTCATTTGGAGGTCCGCGACCCACAAGGGTCCATAAGGACATTCATGGGGGTCACGAATAGAGACATGAAAAACATTCTTGAAATCACAATATTTTAATGTAAATATTATTTAGAATATTAATTCAAAATTCCAGTGAATGTTTGGTTAAAAATGGTGGCGTCTTCACGACTCCACCCAGAGACCAGTCTGTCTATTGTGATCCTTTTAAAAAGGCCAAGAAACAAAAAAGAAAAGGAAAAAAAGAGAGGCTAATAGATAAAGCAGTGGGAGAGTGTGGAACCTACAACATAGCAATCAATAACGATTACCCTAAGCCATTTTATATCCATTACGAACACTATCAGATTACTCCTTTGTCCTTTGTGGCTTCCAAACCACTTCAGTCTACTACGCTGAAGCACAACACAATGATAGCGTATGTGCTCTACTGTCTCTAGCTCCTCCACATCATCGTACGTCCTACAGAAGCCTGACGTGCCAATGAGCCACTTGCTAGTCATATTCCCTATTGCGGAGTGACCAGTAATCATACTCATAATGACCCTTAGATTACCACGAGTTATGCTCAGAAGATATTTCGAATCTGCTAGTTTAAGACTAGGCCAAAGCGGCTTAGATACATTGCAGTCCATACTATTCCTCTATGCATGATTCGTTCTGCCTAAAGTCCATTCCCTTATGGCCCGGAAGTGTGACCCAATAGTGCAGTCTGACTATTCACATAGATAGCTAACTTTCAACGTTCTCCTCCAATAATCCTAAGGCCCTTTAAATGTCTACAATTTCTGCCTGAAAAATGCTGCAACTATCAGACAATCTGAAAGCCTTCCATCTTCGAACCATCTGTGAAGATAGCACAACCTCCATGGAGCTTTTCCGCTCCAGCCCAGAGGTCCCTACTAGTGATTTCAATAACGGGAGTAGCCCCGAAGTCAATTATAGTCCCGACATAATCCGTAGGTGGGACCGAAGATAATGTCTGACCATCAAATTCGACTTCGTCAAGTATGCTAGTATGCCCCGCTCTGAAGTTTCCTGTTAATAATAATTCCTTCGGTTTAAATAAGCTCCGTACAGCCATTCCTCTCACGAACTTCTCAATTGGAAGATGGTGGAGAATGAGTCCATTGCTGCCTGAGATGTGCTTTTCACGGCACCTGTAATGCCAATTGAAGCACATATCTGAACTTTAGAGAGAATGTTCCTATAAGTTCCTTTCCTTAATACCTCCCACCAAACCAAGGCCCCACAATCGATGTGTATATCCCATATACAACTATTGCCTTGAGATCACAGTTCTTTCCTATAGAGTTCCTACATGTATAGTAGGCATTAAGCCCCCACAATTTAGTGTCCAAGCAAACGCCCAGGTATTTGGCCTCCCTTGACAATCTGAGTTCTATCCCATTCAATACTGGCAGACTAAATGTTTCAACCTTATATCTCCTGGTAAGCAGAACTAGTTCAGTCTGTTCTGGTTTGACCCTCATTCCATTAATGTTGTCCCAAAGGGACAGTTCGCGCAGACCTGATTTCATGACCTCGCTGATCATAGGTAAAAATTTTGCCGAGACTAGCATTACTACGTTTTCAGTGTGGGCTACGATCTTCCGTCCCATGGCATCGAACTGTATCAATATGACATTCACAGCCAAGAACCACAATAATAGAGAGAGAACCTACCCCTTGCGTTGTTCCTCTTATCACGAGCTTCCTTATGCAGGCGTCTCCCATGTTCGAGTTGATAACCCTGCTGCTTAGCATCAGGGTAATCCACTCAATTAGGAATTCACTTATACCTAACGAAGCAAGTGATTCACTGATCGCCTCTATCTTAATGTTGTTAAAAGCTTCTTCTATATCGAGAAAAGCTGCCAAGGTGTATTGCAGAATTTGCCTTAAGATAGTTATGTTGAGCGTCGCTTATGACCTGATTTCCCATACTCCTGAGCTACAGACCGATCAGTCTATAATACTTGCGCTCGGTCTATAATACCTGCGCTTCGAGTGTGTCTTCCGGAAAAATGCAATCCGGGCCCGGTGACTTGTCTGGCCCAAATTAGTTTACCGCCCAACTTACCTTGTCTTTAGTGATCATCTCCTCTATTGTATCAATATCACCTCGTTTAATTTGGACTGTAGGTTATCACTGATACTACCTGCCCGCCCATTAGATCCTATATCCCTACATCCTGGTGAGTGAGTCTCCATCAGTAAGCTGAGCCACACTCTGTTGTACGCACGTTGTATGTATCCAGGTGCCACAGGGTCCTTGGATAATACCCGTCTGAATCTAGCCTACTCGTTTACATAGTTCACGGACTCACAAAAATTGACCTACGATATCCGTTTCGCCCGTCTTATGTCCCTCTTATACTTAATGAAGCTTTATCTATAGCTGTTCCAATCAATATCACTCCTCGTTAGCTTGGCCCCTAGTAAACAACTTTCTAACTGTAGACCGTTGGTCCTTAAGTTTCCTGGTCCACCATTTCGGCTGATTCCGTTTGCCAGGATAAATCACCGGGCAACTGAGCTCAAAGCTATTACTAATTACATCAGTAAAATTGTTTTCTACATCCTCCATACCCCCAGCTGAATTTCTCCAGCCTTCAATATTCGTCAAATCCCTATAACTAACTCACCGAAGGACATAGAATCCGTGCTTCTGGAGTTCCTATAGGGCTCTCCACTTGATTTTACGAAGTCAAGACTGAAGAATATCATGCTATGGTGTGAAAAGGAATAATCCTGGTCGCATCCTCAAACAATCATTCAGGATAAGACATTTCCAAAGAGTCACAAGCAGGTCCGTAGATCCATTCGAATCTTTTAACGTTCCTCTTGTGCTTTCTGACAAGATACTTACCCTTGTGCAGATAAATAAGAGCTTTCTCCTCTTTAGTTCGGCACATAACATCGGTTATTGTATCAAGCATTACCAGACGTATGACATTCTGAGCCAGTAGAGCCATCTCCCCGCTAAGGCCCTGCCTCGATGCTCCGGTTCCTCCCTTGACTCTGAGCGCGAGTTGAGACCACAGTGATCTCATGCTCATCTTCAGATCCAAGAGAAAGATCCTCGAGCTTCACTGTGGCGTTGTTCCCTGCAAAAGAATCCCTCGAGATGCCCACAATCTCATCCGTCTCTAATAGCTGGCCCAACAATTGACCTTTCTGTATTAGAATGTCTCGTTGAACCCCTATCATCACTATATCGTCGTCCATCATGTCCATTTCGGTCCTGTCGCTCTGCGACCGTTCGTCATCTGTTCGAATGAAATTTATGTTAAGATTATCAATTTTCGTCCCACGAGTATGCCAGTAATGAAAGGACCATCTCGCGCAGTGACGGCGTGCGCGGACTAGGCTAGAAGTTACAACCAACCCCTGCCATAACCATTTAGGTCCTCAGCAGTGCTGCCTACCACCTTTATTTGGTTCGCGAGAGACTGTGGAACTATAGGATCGGAGATAATACACGTGATCTGAACACTCATATTATGGGCCAGTCGCACCATATAACAAAATGTTCAGGTCAATAACACAATATAAAGAAAACTTTACGATGTGGCAATACGAGGGCGGATAAATAAGTCCGTGACTTTTCGAACTTCCCTCGTAGTTATATGAAATGCAACACAATTCCCATCAAATACCACCTGTTAATAGACTACTGTCAAATTTTGAGCAAATGTCGCCATTTACTTTGCGTTTAACAGCTGTTCAAGACATACAATCTCGTGTATTTTTCCAAAAATGGAAAAAAGTGAATTTCGAGTGCTCATTAAACATTATTAAAAAAAAAAAATCGTCAATCAAACCAAGGAAAAGCTTGATAAATACTATGGGGACTCTGCACCATCGATTTCAATGGTAAAAAATGGTTTAATGACTTTCGTTGTGGTCGCACAAGTACAAATGACACTGCCAAATGGACTGCCAATCGAAAAAATCCACGATATGGTGTTGGCCGATCGAAGAGTAAAAGTGAGTAAGATTGTTTATGCCATAGGCATTTCATATGGCAGTGTGGTTTTGATTTTAAATGATCAGCTGGGTTTAAGAAAGTTGTCTGCAAAATGGGTGCCGACGTAAACGTGTGACAAATTCAAAGAATTGTTTGCAATTGTTTAACCGCAATCCGAATGAGTTTTTGCGGCGTTTTGTAACTGTGGATGAAACATGGATCCATTACTGCACTCCGCAGACCAAGTAGCAGTCTTGGAAAGAGATTCAGCTCCAACGATGAAATTATTGATCAAACAAATGCCTATTTTAAGGACCTCGAAAAATCCTATTTTTTACGCAAAGTAAATGACTACACTTGTTCAAAATTTGACAGTAGTCTATAAACAGGTGGTACTTGATGGGAATAGTGTTGCATTTCATATAACTACGAGGGAAGTTTGAAAAGTCACGAACTTATTGATTCGCCCTCGTATATAAACATATTATGTCAATAACTTTTTAATAAAGTCGTTTCAATGCCAATTCCAATTTTAACTGTAGAGTAACATCCTGTGGAATAAGATTGTTCTGTGTTCTCAGCCTTCTCAATGCTGAGTACAAAGAACAAAAATTCGCAAAGAAATTAGCTTAAACGACTTTATAATTTAAAGACAGAAAAATCTTTCCAATATGAATATACATAAAATACCAAATTTGTTTCATAAAGAGTAACTCATGTGTTAAATTTGATTTTGAATCAACAGATTTCAAAGCGTTTTAGTTGAAATATAGCAAGGTTTATCCGCTTGTTGGCTCCGAAGTCTTAAAACTATTAGAACAATTTTCATCAAAATTTTTTATGTGAAACTATCTCTCGTTCTTTTTTGGTCCTTCAAAACAAAGGACCGATCTTTTGTTGACACAGATATATGCATTATCAGAAAAAGTTAGGCAGGAGACCTAGAGGTCCATTGTGAGTCCCTTCGCAGAGTATATAGAGAGAATTTGTAGAGGAAATTATAGAAATAGACCAGGAAAGGAAAATAATAGAAAAAGCTGAGACTAGGAAAAGTATAGAAAAGAATAGAAAGGAAAAGTGCTACCGCCCTATATCGTTCGCTCTAAGCCAACGACCCCCTCCTAGCCAGCCTATTCCCATGACGAATCCTATCAATCTATCGAGATCGATCCTCGACCTAGAGGTGGTCTCACACCACTTTCACTTACAGCCCTATAAAGAGCTGAGCCGTTCCTAGCTAAATCATCAGCTACCTCATTGCCAGTTATCTCACAATGACCCGGTATCCAGCAGAGTCTAATTTGGTAATTGCTCATCAATCTCCCCAGACCCTTCTTACAGACGCTAACTAACCTAGACTTGACAAAATGTTCTTTCAGGGCCTTTAGCGCCGCCTGGTTATCTACATACAGAGTTACCTCTGTATTCTCTTCAATGTTCAATGCTATCAATTCCGTGGCCCTAAGAATACCCAGAATTTCAGTGCAACTATCCGAGAGTCTATACGATTCCCTGATGTTCTCCTCAAATAGATACACACCTGCACCAGTGTCTATATCCATTTTGGATCCATCAGTGAATGCCGATGCTCCACTGAATAGTTTCTCCCTATCTGACCATTGGTCCCTATTTGGGATAATCAGTATAGGATTTTCCCCGAAATCAACCTCCGTGCACATATAATACGTGAATCCAGAGGGAGCCAGGGAGGTGGAGGTTGACTTCGTTTAGAAGTTTGTAATGTCCTATTCTGATTGATCCTATAAGTCCCAGTTCACTAAATCTAAGCAGGCTCCTTGCAGCCATTCCCATCACGAACTCCTCAATGGGTAGATGTAGAATGACGTCAAGTGCCGCCTAAGGTGTGCTTCTTATTGCACCTGTGAGGCAAATCGAAGCACATCTCTGGGCCTTAGACAAAAGATTCCTGCGACTCCCTATTCTCATTGCCTCCCACCAGACTAGACATCCATATAAATTGGTCTCACTACCGAGGTGTAAATCTAATTTACTACCATCGGTTTGAAGCCCCAATTCTTACCTATGGAGTTCCTGCATGTGTAGTAGGCGCTGAGACCTCTTTTAAGCCTTTCATGTGTGTTCCTCTTCCAAGATAGTTTACTATCAAGAAACACTCCAAGATGTTTTGCTTCTTTTGCCAGTCTAAGTTCAATTCCTCCTAGTACCGGAAGCCTAAACTGCGCAATCTTGTACCTTCTGGTGAAAAGAACTAGCTCTGTTTTCTCCAGGTTAACCCCTAAACCCTTACTAGTGGCCTATGAGGACAGTTCGTTATGTTCAGAATGCATGACGTCGCTGATCGTGGAAAGAAATTTTCCTGTGATCAGTATAACAACGTCATCAGCATAAGCAACAATTTTCCGCCCTCTTGCGTCAAATTGTCTTAGAATGACATTGATGGTTAAGAATCACAGTAAGGGCGAGAGAACTCCTTTCGGAGTCCGTCTAGTCACTAGTGAACACCTTTGAACCTTACAAGTCACCTGGTCCAGACGGTGTTTTCCAGTCATGCTGCAGAACATCAGTGACACGGCACTAACACTTCTCACTGAGCTTTTTAGTGTGTGTCTTATCAGGAGATATATTCCAAGGAGGTGAAGATAGGTTAAGGTAATTTTCATTCCTAAGGCAGTAAGGCTAGCCATTCGAAACCTAAAGATTTTAGACCGATCACCTTATCGTTTTTTCCTTTGAAGAGAGATTGATCGATCTTTATCTGAGGACGACAATTGACAACCATATCATCAGTGGGGCTCAGCACGCTTATCTAAAGGGTAAATCTGTTGAGAGTGCGATTGAGGCTATTAGAGAATCACTAGAATCATTATGCATTCAAAATTTAATAATCGAATAGATTGTTTTGATGCTGAATAGCCGAATAATTAATTCGAACTTGGGAGATGCATGCATAAGGAAGATAGTGACTAGAGGGACTCGCCCATGCTATGGCTCTTAGCCGTCAATGTCATTCTAAGACAATTTGACGCAAGAGGGCGGAAAATCGTTGGCTATGCTGATGACGTTGTTATACTGATCACAGGTAAATTTCTTTCCACGATCAGCGAACTTAACGAACTGTCCTCATGGGCCACTAGTAGGGGTTTAGGGGTCAACCCGGTGAAAACAGAGCTAGTTCTTTTCACCAGAAGGTACAGGATTGGGCAGTTTTGGCTTAAAAGAGGTCTCAACGCCTACTATACATGCAGGAACTCCATGGGTAAGAGTTGGGGACTCAAACCGATGGTAGTAAATTGGATCTACACCTCGGTGGTGAGGCCAGTTCTAACGTATGGATGTCTGGTCTGGTGGGAGGCAATGAGAATAGGAAGTCGTAGGAATCTTTTGTCTAAAGCCTATAGATGTGCTTCGATTGGCATAATAGGTGCCGTAAGAAGCTCACCTCAGGTGGCACTTGACGTCATTCTGCATCTCCTACCCATTGAGGAGTTCGTGATGGGAATGGCTGCAAGGAGCATGCTTAGACTTAGTGAACTAGGACTTACAGGATCAATCAGAACAGGACATTCCAAACTTTTAAACGAGGTTAATCTCGGTGGACATGCCCTTGTTCCCTCTGGGTCCAGGGACTATATGTGCACGGAGGTCGATTTCGGGGAAAATCCTACACTGATTATCCCGAGTAGGAACAAATGGTCAGGTAGGGAGAAACTATTCAGTGGAGTATCTGTATTCACTGATGGATCCAAAATGGATACTGGCACTGGTGCAGGTGTGTATCTAGTTGAGGAGAACATCAGGAAAACGTATAGACTCTCGGATAGTTGTAGTGTGTTCCAGGCGGAAATTCTAGGTATTCTAGGGCCACAGAATTGATAGCAGGGAACATTCAGGTGAATACAGAGGTAACTCTGTATGTAGATAACCAGGCGGCGTTGAAGGCCTTGAAAGGACATTTTGTCAGGCTAGGAACGGCTCAGCTTTGGATAGGGCTGCAAGTGAAAGTGGTGTGAGACCACCTCTAGGCTTTTACTTCAGGTTAATTAGGGAGTGGATTCGGGATAGAACCAATCATGCATGGAAACGTAGAACGGACTGCAGATTATTAAGGGTCCTATGGCCTAAACTTGATAAAGCAGATACAAATCTACTTTTAAGCATGAAAAGGGAAAACCTGAAGACTATGATAGGTATTCTGACAGGTCATTGTCCCATAGGGGGAATGATAGGGAATTGGGATAGAGGTTCCTCCAGTCTTTGCAGAATGTGCGAAGATGATGAGGAGCTAGAGATGGTGGAACATATCATATGTCACTGTCCATGTCTACAACTAAGTAGGCAGAAATGGTTAGGCAGTCGATTCGTTGACGAATTGGACAGTATATCGAGAATAGATCTCGATAGATTAATAGGATTCGTCATGGGAATAGGCTGGCTAAGAGTGGGTCGTTGGCTTAGAGCGAACGATTTAGGGCGCACTTTTCCTTTCCAGATTTTTCTATACTTTTCTTGGTCTCAGTTTCTCTCTATCATTTTCCTTCCTGGTCTTTTCTATATTTCTTCTACAATTTCTTTCTATATTCTCTACGAAGGGACTCACAATGGACCTCTAGGTCTCCGAGTGGATGCACAAGCACTCTTCTGAGTACTGTGCAACCCTTCTCTACCTACCTACATACATACATACATACATACATACATACATACATAAATACATACAGCTGCGATCAATAAAATAGTACCACATCATATATTTTATTTTAAACAAGTATTATGCAAAAACAGATTTATTTTCGATCTTTTTTACGAAAATATACCCTATGCACTAAGTTAATAATATATATAATATTATATTATATGTGCAAATTTTACATAACTTTTGTGAAAAAGATATAAAATATTTTGAATGCTATAAAAATGAACAGACAAAAAATTGCACCAATCACGGGTTCATTGGTGGAATAAATCTTAAATTACTAAGAAAAATATTGAAATTGATTAATGTTGTTATATTTGATGACTAAATTAATATTCTAGTATTGAAAAAAATGGTCTGCTCTTATTATCATTAATGCTTGATTATCCTATCTCCTGAAATTTTCCAATTTTTGCAATCCTATTCTAAAATTGTATGCTTAATACCATCACACATTAGCCAAAAGACTTTTCTGGTCGTATTTTGTGTTCCGATAACATTTTGCTTTAATTCTGGCCATATGTTTTTAATTATATTGTCATCTGGGGCCTGTAGTGCTCATCTGATTACAATAATAAAGTGGCTTAGGGGTAATCGTTCTTGATTGTTAGGTTGTAGATTCCACACTCTTCCATCTATTAAAGTCTCTCTATTTTTCTCTATCTCTTTTTTCTTTTTCTTTCTTGGCCTTTTTAAAGGGATCACAATAGACCGACTGGTCTCTGGGTGGTGGCGTGAAGACGTAACCTACAAGGACCTTATTGCTTCAAAACCGCATTTATGCCAATCAACTTCTATGTTTCGGATTATTGGGACTTATAATAACGGCATTTCCTTATGATATTATTCTGTCAAGTCAACGGCATTTCCTTATGATATTATTCTGTCAAGTATTTACAGCTATACATAGGAATACATCACGGTTTTTCTTCACTAATAGAATCATGATATTCGAGAACTACTGTCCTCTCTTCGTTTTTTGAATATTTCAGTACGTATTTGATTACATTTTTTATATAATCAGTATGATCTTCAGATCTCAAATTAAACAATATACGATCCATTTGACCAAGAAATGTGTCGACACCTAAGTAAATATTACAAAATGTAGGAGGGACTTTGTAAATTCAACATTTTTAGAAGCATGTCGTCTGTTGAAAATGGTTTTTTTTTGGACTTCGCTTTTCACTTTTACATGTTGCTCGTTCTCCTTACTTAAGTGGCATAATATGCTAACTTCTGGAATGTCGTACTAAGGCTGTAACCATAAAAGTTGAGTCAGCACCAATGAGATTTTTTTTTTTTTTTTTGAACGCAATATCATTTCTGATCAATCACTCAATAAAATTCATAATTTCAGCATAAACATTTTATTCAGAAATATTTTTATATAAAGATAAAATCCACATCGATCATTCTATGACATATTCAAACCGATAAATATGAAAGTGATTATTGTAGTAAATATGATATAAACTGATCTACATTACCATTTTATATGATACTAATAGAAAAGAAACCCAAATGTTAAATTTCGTTTAATTTCTAACGACGGTGTTAATATTTTTACTGCATTTTTAGGAGAGCAGTTTATATTTTTTAATTTTCAATGCAACACAATAGAAAACTGTAATTTCAAATACTTGCTGGATTTTTATAATAAAACATACAACATTGAACTGGATATAAAGAATTCAAAAATGTAAAAAGAAGATTTTTGCATATCTCTAGTTATGTAGTTTTTCCTTGTTGCCACAGATATTTCTGAGAGAAAAGGTCTAATATAGAAACAGTGCTTCAAATAACAATTTTATAAAAAATATCTAAAAATAAAAAATAACTCGTTAAGTGATCATAGGTCTTGTGGTGCTATTATTTTGAGAACGCTTGGTGAGACTTTTTAAGAAAACGCTTGGTGACACTTTCGGATTTTTTTAATCTAAAAATTATAATTTTTGAAAATTTGAAATTAAATATTGCTTATTTACGAATTTGGAGAATATATTGATATGAAGGTTTTTTACACAAATAACAATAATAACAATAATAATAACAATAATAATAATAATAATAATAATAATAATAATAATAATAATAATAATAATAATAATAACAATAATAATAACAATAATAATAATAACAATAATAATAATAACAATAATAATAATAATAACAATAATAATAATAATAACAATAATAATAATAACAATAATAATAATAACAATAATAATAACAATAACAATAATAATAATAATAATAACAATAATAATAATAATAATAATAATAATAATAATAATAATAATAATAATAATAAAAATAATAATAATAATAATAATAATAATAATAATAATAATAATAATAATAATAATGATTTGTTTAAGTAATGACTAAAAATGGAAAAATAGAAGTGCGAATCACCTTTAATTATAAGATAAAAGATCCTTATCAGGACTTTAAGAAAATATAACAAATGAGGTTATGTCATATTCAGCTTGGCGGAATCTGTAGTGCGATTCTGTAAATTTTAACGATTCGACAATCAAAAAATATGTCGATGGCTTTTGTTGTTTGCAGTAACGATTATATGATTCAATACGTACATTTAAACAACAGTAGACAACTTTTGTTTTCATGTGGTACTTCTGTCAAAATTAACGGAATTAAATAGTAGACATAAAAAAGAATTTGGGAATTATTTGTAAATTGTGCACATGTATACTCATCATAATTTTGTTATTTAATTTTATAAACGATTCGATAATCGTTAAACCTAAAATACTGAATCATACTACTAATGTAATAAAAATTTACTGTGTAAAACATCTTCATTTGAACTTCTTTTAAAGTTAATGATAAATAAATAAATTATTGCTACTGATGCCGGGACTGAATACTAAGTTAAAATGTAGATTTTCATTTTAGTTTTTTATTTTAAAGGTTAGGCGTGTTCTGCTAACTTGTGGAGAGTTTTATAATTATGACCTGATTAAAGTTTAGATTGTAATATGGGCTATAATCCACAATTCTGTAATTGTGTTATTTTTTAAATTTAATCGAAGGAAATCGGATTTGGAAATTTTGGTGAAATTTCGGATTTTTGGTGAAATTTTATTGAAATTTGGAATTATTGGTGGAATTTATGATTTTCTTTGTTTTTTTTTTTTTATGAATTTTTGCTGAAATTTTGTATTTTTAGTGAATTTTCCAATTTATGTTGAAATTATGGGTTTCTGGTGAATTTTCGAATTTTTGATGAAATTTTTGGTAAAATTATGGATTTTTTGCGAAAATAATTTTTTGGTGAATTTTACGATAGCTGTGTTTTGTTGCTGCCGTTGAATGTTAACGTAGATAGTCAGAAAAAAGATTTTAACCCGTTTTGTTATCACTTTAGAAATTTCTCAACAAATTGCATACGTTTTTCTTTACTCTAATGTTTAATTTAATTTTATTTTCATATTTATTTTATTTATCACTAGCTGAATGCCCCTGCGTTGTATAGGATCTAAAAGGTTAATAATAAAGAAAATAGAAAGCGTAAAAAACAGCTTTGCTCAGTTATTTTCAAATATAAATGTGCTTCTTCTATTAAAACTTACAGTTTTATCAAACAAACACACATCTGATTTTATAATAATATGGATTGTTATTCATAATTTTTTGTTGGGAAATTGGCAGCACTTTTATCGACGTTGAAGATAACATGTATACACGTTAACTCCTAACATTTTAAATTTATATGAAATTAGCTTTGAACGTTAGCAACAAAACACAACTGATTACAATAGAGCAAAAAGGTGTGTGTCAAATTCTTTAATTGTGTTATTTGTTAAATTTAATCGAAGGAAATCATATTTGGAAATTTTGATGCAATTTCGGATTTTTGGTGAAATTTCGAGTTTTAATGAATTTTCTGTTTTTTGGCGAAATTGTGATTTTTTTTTTTTGAAATTTTAGAATTTTCAATAAAGTTTTGATTTTTGGTGAAATTATAGATTTATTGTGATATTTCGGATTTTCTTTTTAGTGAATTTTTAATAAAATTTTGGAATAGAGTGAATTCTCTGATGTTTGAAAATATAGATTTTTTTTAGTGAAATTTAGATTTTTTGTGATTGATTTTTGTTGAAATTTTTTAAATTTTGTATTTTTGTATTTTTTTGTGAATTTTCGAATTTATGGTGAAATTTGGAATTACTGATGAAATTCTGAAGTTTTTTGATTTAAAATTTTCCAATAATTTGTGAAATTTACAATTGTTGGTAAAATTTTTGAAATCGGATGAAAATTGTTTTGAAAGCCAACAGCTCCATGCACTTTCAAAAAATAAACTCGAATGCTCCAATTGGAAATTACATTTTTATTTCCCAAATATATATTTTGATTCTACTCCGTTTCCTTGGGCACTTCTTTGCCATTCGTGGTATAATTCCTCCATACTGGTTGCATATTTAGCTAAATTTGATAGTCTTACACATATGTATTCTCTCAATTTGGCTTCCGTACAAAAGTTCAATGATCCCTGTAATGATGCTAAATAGTAAGAGCAAAGTCGATTTCTATATAGACCAGTTATGTTTTCATTTCTGAAACATGTATGAATGTTTTATTTTGATTGGTAATCTCTAAAACAAACATAATACGTTATTATGCTCTTTTAAAAGGTAACAAATAAAAATTTTTTAAATTTGAAATTTTAAATTACAAAACTAACAAACAAACTTATATAAGTTTTGTTTTAAATTTTGAAACTTTTTTATTTTCTAATTTTCCAGATGGTGCTGGCACCAATAAACAACATGTAACAACTAAGAACACTGCCAAATTGGATCGTGAGACTGAAGAGTTGCGCCACGAAAAAGTTCCTCTAGAAGTGGGAAAAATTATTATGCAAGGACGTCAAGCTAAAGGCTTGAGTCAAAAGGATCTCGCTACTGTAAGCAAAATGACAAAATTAATAAAACCTAATTTATAACTGATATCTATGTTTATGTCATCTCTCTCTCTCTACCTCTAGAAAATTTGTGAGAAACAACAAGTTGTTACAGATTATGAGGCTGGCCGTGGTATTCCCAACAACATGGTATTGGGTAAAATTGAACGTGTTATTGGTGTAAAATTGAGGGGAAAAGATCGCGGCCAACCATTGGCGCCTCCTGGTAAAAAGTGAGAAAAAAATACAACCGCTGCTTCGACAAGTAGTGGCGGTATTAGTGGAGGAGATACAGAATCGGCCGTTGGTAAACAAATAGCAAATAATAAATTAAAAAAATGAAAAAAAAAACCATTAACAACGGCTCAATAAAATAGTACTTCTCACTTTAGCCACAACACAATAACATCATTACTATCAGCAATAACTGCTAGCAGCAAATATAAGCTCAAATAAATTATCGGGAGGCATGATCGATCATCTTACATCAGTCAATCAATCAACAATAATAACACAGCAAAACGGTTCTAATTAAAATTAAATTGAATATTATTAATCTTTTAAAATGTAATCTAAATAAAAAGCAAGAAGAATAAGTTTAAGAGTTGATTTTGCAAACATACATACTTCTTTATTACGTACAGAAATCTTTTTTAAGCTTGTTTCATTTTCTGAATAGTTTTATTTGATGCTATTAATTAAAAAAATTAAAGGAAAACAACTAGCACTCACATTAATTTTCCACATAATGCCAATACTTAAATATATTTAAAACACAATAAAAAAAAAAACAGTAAACAAATATAATAACAAGGAAAATTTATTAATTAAATGTAATAAATGTCAAAACAATTTATAAACAAGCAAATAAATAGAAACACTTCTTGCAATATTTAACAATAGTTGAATAGAAAAAAAATTTAAACCAAAACTGATTAAACATTTCAATTTTTTATTATTTAATACTTAATTTGTTTTAATTTAATTAGTTACTAAAATTTTCTTAATTATTTCAAGGAAAAGAAAAATAAATTATAAATATTTAATATTATTAAAAATATATATTTTGCTTTTTATTTACCATAAAACATTATGAAGGTTTATTTTTTTTTTTTTTTTTTTTTTTTTTTTTTGAGAAATGTCTATACAAATTTACTTTATTTAAGTTGTTTATACTAAACAACTTTATTTAATAATATTTAATACTTGTACCACAATTATCTTGAGTAAATGTATGTATATTAAACATCAATTTAATGGATTAAATTCAAATATATAATTTAATTAAAAATAAACTAGTTGTAAATATGTGTTTTTTCAACGATAACATAACACGATATGTTGCAGATGTTGTAGGTATAGTTATTCCAAACAACAGGAATACTTACGTTTTTCTCCATCATATATCTTTCCCTGATTAGTTTTTAGGTTATATGATTTTCTAGGTAATAGATAAATTAAATTAGTTATTTATGTTTTATGGAGAAGAGATGGTGCCACAAAAATGTTATAATACAAGTCAAGTCTCCAACTTGCCACACATAGCCCCTAGAAGTATTTAAAGTTGTCAAAATCAAGAATTTCTCAATTAACCTTCATAAAACCATGGAAAAAAATGATTAACCCATGACCGCGGATCTCAAAAATGATAAAAACGCACAATGGAAAATGCGTTAGACACCAAAAGTTTGAAACAAATAAAAATCCAAATTTAAATAACAGTAAAAAAAAAGAAAAAAAATAAATTGAATAATTCCGCTTAATTCTTTCTCCTTAGACAAAATATAGTGTAGAAAGTTAAATGAAATATTTCCATTACGTAACACTTTTAATGCATTAACGACCAAAGGAAAAATATATCTCTAAGAAATTTTTAGGTTATATAATTTTCTAGGTAATAGATAAATTAAATTAGTTATTTATGTTTTATGGAGAAGAGATGGTGCCACAAAAATGTTATAATACAAGTCAAGTCTCCAACTTGCCACACATAGCCCCTAGAAGTATTTAAAGTTGTCAAAATCAAGAATTTCTCAATTAACCTTCATAAAACCATGGAAAAAAATGACTAACCCATGACCGCGGATCTCAAAAATGATAAAAACGCACAATGGAAAATGCGTTAGACACCAAAAGTTTGAAACAAATAAAAATCCAAATTTAAATAACAGTGAAAAAAAGAAAAAAAATAAATTGAATAATTCCGCTTAATTCTTTCTCCTTAGACAAAATATAGTGTAGAAAGTTAAATGAAATATTTCCATTACGTAACACTTTTAATGCATTAACGACCAAAGGAAAAATATATCTCTAAGAAATTTTTAGGTTATATAATTTTCTGGATAATTATTATTATAATTAAAGGAGTAGTGCAACAAAAGTGTAAAACATGCCATGGCTCCAACTTGCCTTGCTTAACTTCTAGAAGTCTTCAAAATTGTCAAGATCTCCGAAAATGTGAGAGCAGTAAATGATGAGTAAGGGAAGCTGATTCAATAAAAGGCTGTTAATGAGAGATTGTATCAAGCCATATGCACTGCTGCCAGATTTGACGATTTATCGTCATTTTGACAATTTTTGGTGTTAAAAATAGTCCGTTGACGATTCACAGTGGGGTCAAACGCAAATTTTTTGGTAATAAATCTGAATCTCCTAAACTACTGGTCGGATCAAATTGAAATGTATGGAAGAGTTGTAGAGGAGGACCTAAGCTTTCAGAAAAATCATCTTGTGACAACACGAGATAAGCTACAGGGTGTCAAAGTTGACTACCTCGAGTATGTAAAAGTTAAAAAAAATTGTAACTTGTACAAATGAAGTTCGATTTTAAAGATTTTTATATTTCTGGAAAGTGCTTGGCAAGATAAAGAAAAAATAAGCTACTCATCTAAGTTATCTCTTACAATTAAAAAGATATTTACGCTTGAATTTTGAATTTTTGATTTTTTGTCTCGACTTTCTTTCGTTTTTCGGGAATAAGTCCGGAGATATATGAGGTAAAAATTTTTTAAAAATATTCTGTAATTTGCTACAAGAAAGAATTTTTGGATTATCTCAATTCCTCTAGACGTGAAAAATATTCAAATTCAGCACTCTGAAATTGGCACGAAAAATGGCTATTTTTTTACAAAAATATAGTACAATTCATTCACTTTTTACTCAAAGTTCCGTTAATAAAAAAATTTTTTCATTATTAATTTCAAAAGATAAGGCTTCATAAATGGTTAATAAAGAAATTTTGAATTGATTTAAGTTTGCACCCTACATCCAGCATTGGCCGAAAATTTTCAATTTTAAAAAATAGTTTCATTTTTATCGATTAATAAAAAAATGTCACGCGAGCTTTTTTAAATTTGGTACTCATATTTTTTATAGAAATAGATTTAGAATGATTTAACACTAAACTGCTTCCCGCCCGGCCAAAAACGAATGCAGGAGTGGAGATTTTATGTTAAAAGTCAGTTTTTTTAACGACTATTTTTAAAAGCATATTAAAAGCATATTATCATAATATTTTTAATATTATTTCTTATGTAATGTATAAAACACAAATCAAGCTTTCATTCCTAAAAAAATCAATTAAATAGCTCCAATAACCTATTTTTGGTAATATTTCAAAAATAATTTTTTTTTTTTAAATAGCTGAAAATCCAAAAAAAATTAATTTTTTTAATACAACTCCACTAATTTTGCAAATACTTTAAAAATGTTAAAAGAATATATTATTTACCAATTCAACGATATATAAAATGTTGATATAGGTCATTTAATAATAGTAATATAATGGCCTCAAAACTACCAAGTCACGTCAAAAGTTGCAAAATTCACTATTTTGTTCCGTATTTCCATATGTGTGTATACGTAACATTTTAGTTTTCCAATGTATTATGTAGGTATATATTTGTTATTATAAAGTAGTAAATTCTTTATTTGAGTAATGTTTATTTAATTTATTCTACATATTTACATACTTATTATACATATATCCCGTATATTTATTTTATTAAGAATATATTCTCGAAGATATTATTAAAGATTTTCTTGAAAATAATCACATCAAACGTTAGCAAACTTCCTTAGCTTCGGAATCCTCTTTTTCTATTTCAAGAGTGATTTTTGGTAGCCATCGTGTTCTTATAGAATATATAACTGGATCTGATGATATTAATAAATATTCCATTAAGTCCATATTTTGCGCTATTTTCGAACATTTTCGGATATTGAAGATTCGGAAATGTTTAACATCTTCATTTCGGGCTTCCTGTGCTTCCTCTGTTAGCTCTCCCAATGGCAAAATACTATTTTCTATTATTTCTTTACCATGAGCCAATACTTTGTGAATTGTTGGAGTCATTGATTTCCAGGGGTATGTAATGTTAAGTAGTTCTTTAGTTTCGTAAGCAAAAATTTTAACGTCTTGCTGTATTTCCATCATTTGAGCTTCCATAGCCATGTAGAGGTTTATCAATTATTAATCCGAGTTGTTCTTTGAATTCTAATTGAATTCTTTTCTTCTCCTCTTTTCGTAATTCGTGAAGTTCCAAATTGTTTTTTACTGTAGCATTTTCCTGCCCTGGAATATTTCTGTACTTCATATCATATGCAAGATGTAAGCAAAACTCCAAAAATCTTATCCTTGCGTGGAGTGGTGATATTCCAAATTTTAAAGAATTTTTATTAACAAGGACTTCAGAATTATCCTGAAATTGTGAACTTATTTTTCCACATATATTACATTTCCATGTAGATGTTGTATCTGTTATAGCGTTTGCAACTTTTCCATCAATCATCGTTAATTGTTGTTGAAATGTAACTTTAATAGTTCTGTTTGATACTTTTACATATATTGGGGGCAATGCTTTAATTTCTTCTTCCAATTGGTTGACAATGATGTTTATTGTAACCGTGGTTTCTTTTCTGTAATCAAAAAGGATTGGACGGCGCAAAAATTTGGAACCTGGAGTTAAATTTATCCATATATCATCAAAAAGCGAGTCATTTCTTGTTGATGAGGAAGGCTTATTTAAGCGCATTCGAAGTGGTACCAGAGACACTATAAACAGAGAGGAATAATTATTTCCAGAATTACTTCCATCCAGTTGTTTGTATTCCGAAAATCCTGATGTTCCATCGCAGCCCCATTTGAATATTAAAATAAGTTCAGAGTCTTTGCATTTTTCAATGTTATCATTGCTGAAGGTAGATATAATTCTAGAGGCAGTATTTTCAAGTAATTGCAATATATTAACTTTAGCACTTTTAACAGAAGCATTAACCGGGTGCTCCATAGGCTGTAAAATATTACTTTTCGCTTCTCTCACTGATTTGCTACTGGGAAATATATCATATCCTTTTTCGCTAACAGATTTCCTCAAAATCTCGTATTGGTTTCTTGATAATCCTAAATTTAATATTAGAGCTAAAGCATCTTCAGAGGTAAAGGACGATGTTGATTTCGGTGTCACTATGCTTTGGATTATCCGATGTAATCGATTGGGAGAAGCTTTTGGTAACACATCTATAACTTTTTCTACTTCCTTTGGTTGCGTACGTGTTACTAAAGCTTTAAATGTATCTTTTATTTCGGCATTCGTATGTGAATTTAGAATAGATTCCTGTTTGGTCCTCTTTGTTCTTAGCTGAACTTCATCGTAACTTTTTTTTGGTCGACCCTTTTTCTGCTTTCCGATGAAAATTGGTATTTCTCCCTCCAACCACTCTTCATTTTTCTTCTTGTACTTTGGTATTGACCAATCTGAAGCTTGCATCCTTTTTCCGTATGATTTATAAAAATTTTCGAGCTTTAAACTGTCTTCTGCAGTAAGAGTTAAACCAAAAGATACTACTGTATCAATGAGTTTTCTTATTTTTTCTGGACGATTTATAATATCAGATAGATTATCCCAGATTACTTTGCAAATAGAAAAGTGTTTTAATGTAATCTCCATAATGGCAAATTCACTAATAAATCTGCATATTTATAAGGAGACTTATATATAGAAAAAGAATATTTATATCAGGTAAATGGTGACAGGCAAAAATGAATTAAAAAATTTAAATTTTTGCTCAAAACCCCCAATTTCATTCAGTTTATTTTTATGTGTTAAACAGGTACGTCAAAAAATGTACCTATGCGATTGTAAAAAAATCATTTTTGTTATAATACATTAATTAAGTAGCTAGGTAAATTATTTAAAAACTTAAAAAAAATGTAATAAAAAGCGAAGGAAAATATACTTATTTATGTACTTAGGTAATTTTAAAAACCTTTTCAGTAGAAAAAAATTATGAACACTTTAAATAAATTCATTAATAAATATTAACATCTCGTAAGAAAAATAAGCAATGCAGTTGAGTGTTACGTATACACACATATGGAAATACGGAACAAAATAGTGAATTTTGCAACTTTTGACGTGACTTGGTAGTTTTGAGGCCATTATATTACTATTATTAAATGACCTATATCAACATTTTATATATCGTTGAATTAGTAAATAAGTCTATTTTTATATTCTTTTAACATTTTTAAAGTATTTGCAAAATTAGTGGAGTTGTATTAAAAAAATTAAATTTTTTTGGATTTTCAGCTATTAAAAAAAAAAAATTATTTTTGAAAAATTACCAAAAATAGGTTATTGGAGCTATTTAATTGATTTTAGGAATGAAAGCTTGATTTGTGTTTTATACATTACATAAGAAATAATATTAAAAATATTATGATAATATGCTTTTAATATGCTTTTAAAAATAGTCGTTAAAAAAACTGACTTTTAACATAAAATCTCCACTCCTGCATTCGTTTTTGGCCGGGCGGGAAGCAGTTTAGTGTTAAATCATTCTAAATCTGTTTCTATAAAAAATATGAGTACCAAATTTAAAAAAGCTCGCATGACATTTTTTTTTATTAATCGATAAAAATGAAACTATTTTTTAAAATTGACAATTTTCGGCCAATGCTGGATGTAGGGTGCAAACTTAAATCAATTCAAAATTTCTTTATTAACCATTTATGAAGCCTTATCTTTTGAAATTAATAAGGAAAAAATTTTTTTATTAACGGAACTTTGAGAAAAAAGTGAATGAATTGTACTATATTTTTGTAAAAAAATAGCCATTTTTCGTGCCAATTTCAGAGTGCTGACTTTGAATATTTTTCACGTCTAGAGGAATTGAGATAATCCAAAAATTCTTTCAGCATATTATTTTGAAATATGTAGCAAATTACAGAATATTTTTAAAAAATTTTTACCTCATATATCTCCGGACTTATTCCCGAAAAACGAAAGAAAGTCGAGCCAAAAAATCAAAAATTCAAAATTCAAGCGTAAATATCTTTTTAATTGTAAGAGATAACTTAGATGAGTAAACTTATTTTTTCTTTATCTTGCCAAGCACTTTCCAGAAATATAAAAATCTTTAAAATCGGCCTTCATTTGTACAAGTTACGATTTTTTTTAACTTTTACATACTCGAGGTAGTCAACTTTGACACCCTGTAGCTTATCTCGTGTTATCACAGGGTGACTACAAGATGATTTTTCTGAAAGCTTAGGTCCTCTTCTACAACTGTTCCATACATCTCAATTTGATCCGACCAGTAGTTTAGGAGATTCAGATTTATTAGCAAAAAATTTGCGTTTGACCCCACTGTGCGATTTTACGATTTTTCTAAAAGCAGATTTGGAACTATTTTCAGCATTTCTTTGCATATTTTTCTCTTTAAAGTAAATTAAAATAAAAATCTTCTCAAAAGTTCCAAAAAATGGTTCGTTTATTCTACGCCTACACGAAGATATTTTTATTTCGTAACATAAATAACGGGACAAATTTTTATTTGTTTGTGCATTGGAAATTTAAATTTTAAATTGACTTTTTTACCGCAAATTTTAATTTTGTTCCGTTTTTATTTTTTTTATTTGTCTTTTTAAAACATTATAATGTATTAATTCATTATAACTTTTTATTTTTGTTATTATCTAATCCGATGCAATCCGATGCTTTTATTGTAAGATTGCAAACAAAAAATTTTAATTTCATAATAAAGGCATTAGCAATTCTTAAATAGCATTTCTGCAACAAAAATTAAATTTTTTATATCGTATATACGCTTACAAAAGGCTTTGAGTGTTTGAAATACTTCAAACTCTAAACTTTTTGAGTGTATAAAAAATAACAAAATAATTATTTAAAATTACCCATCTTTAAAAAGATATAACTTTTGATTGAAATTGCCTTTTTTACAATTCATTTCTTTTATTTTAAAGTATACTTTCTCCACATTTAATATTATATAAGTGCGTTTCTAAACATTCTAAAACATTTGTGGTGCGATGTGATTATAAATAAATTTCTCTAAGATTTTTGGGTCCGTCATGGTCCATCTACAAATTAGTTTAAAATTAATAGCTAAGGTATCCACTAATATGTACATTGTATTAAATTGTTTTCCGAAACTTTCCAATTTCGTAGATAATGAGTGACACAACACGAACCAGATCAACTCATTCAAAATTTTCCTTAGCCATGGAAATTTTTCGGCTTTTTAAGTTATGTTTTTATTAAGAAATATATATTTTATTAAAGTAAGGCAAAGATGGTTCACTTGAAATCAATACAAACAAAGTTTTCTCAAGAAAACCTCAGTAATATATCATTATTTAATATCTCAATTGTAAAAACAAAAAAATTAAGCATATATTATTCTGAGCGCAGACACTCCCATTTTAAAAAATTTTTATGGTTTTCAATTAATTTTTAATTAAACCAACCCTATAAAAACGTATTTTATTATAAAAAAATAGCATTTGTATGAGAGGTGGATTTGGCAGTTGTCTAATTCCGTCCTTTTTTGCCAAATGCTCATATTAGTCTAGTAGTACGTTATAATTTGTGCTAATCAAAACGTCTATATAAAAAACCTATTTTTGATGTTGATGATTTTTGACGATACTATGCTGACAGATTACTGCTGCTTCTTAGCATGAGAAAAAATTAAAAATAGTATATATATATATATATATATATATATATATATATATATGCCTGCCAACATTTTTGAATGAAATTGAAAATAAAAACATTATACATATCTCTTAAAATTGTAACCTGATGGAAATATTTCATTTCACTTTCTACGCTAATCTAGTCCTAGGAATAAGAATTATGCGGAATTATTCACGACATATTTTTTTATTCTTTTGTTGACTTTCTTACATAAATTTGGATATTTTTATTTTGTTCGAACTTTCGATGTCTACCCGTCTTCTGTCAGTGTGATTTTATACATTTTACCATACCATTTTACCAAGTTTGAGACTTGACTTATACTACATTTTTGTAGACTATTTCTTGTCTATAAAACATGATCGAATAATTTGCTCTGCCTATAAAATTATATAATTATATAAAAACTACAAAAAAAAAATATTTTCTATGGTCGTCAATGGGTTAAATGCGTGACGTGAAAGAAAAGTTTCATTTAACTTTCAACACTGTATTAAGTCAAAGGAATAAGAATTTCGCTATATATATATATATATATATATATATATATATATATATATATATATATATATATATATATATAGATATATATATATATATATATATATAGATATATATATATATATATATATATACATATATATATCCTGATGAATAATTCAGCGAAATTCTTATTTCTTTGACTTAATATAGTGTAAAAAATTAAATGAAACTTTATATATATATATATATATATATATATATATATATATATATATACATATATATATGCCAACATTTTTGAATGAAATTGAAAATAAAAACATTATACATATCTCTTAAAATTGTAACCTGATGGAAATATTTCATTTCACTTTCTACGCTAATCTAGTCCTAGGAATAAGAATTATGCGGAATTATTCACGACATATTTTTTTATTCTTTTGTTGACTTTCTTACATAAATTTGGATATTTTTATTTTGTTCGAACTTTCGATGTCTACCCGTCTTCTGTCAGTGTGATTTTATACATTTTACCATACCATTTTACCAAGTTTGAGACTTGACTTATACTACATTTTTGTATTTCTTGTCTATAAAACATGATCGAATAATTTGCTCTGCCTATAAAATTATATAATTATATAAAAACTACAAAAAAAAAAAAATATTTTCTATGGTCGTCAATGGGTTAAATGCGTGACGTGAAAGAAAAGTTTCATTTAACTTTCAACACTGTATTAAGTCAAAGGAATAAGAATTTCGCTATATATATATATATATATATATATATATCCTGATGAATAATTCAGCGAAATTCTTATTTCTTTGACTTAATATAGTGTAAAAAATGAAATGAAACTTTATATATATATATATATATATATATATATATATATATATTCGGGATACACATATATATATATATATATATATATATATATATATATATATATATATACATATATGTTATGAGATATATATATATATATATATATATATATATATATATGTGATAAGCGTCGTTGATTTAATTTGGTGGTCACTCTTTGGAGTGCTAACGATATTATTTTTATATTAAAGCTCTTTAATGATTAATTAAACACTTCCAAAAATGAAATCAAATTTGTAATCCTTTTAACAAGGTTGATTTTGTTACTGACATCATAATTGAGATTCTTTCTATGTTAGAAAAAAGTATGTATATGGGTCATTATCACTATCAGAAACTTTTAATCGTCTGGTATTGACTTCAATCCTTAATAATTTTTGTAGTAATATTATTTTAAGTAAACGGGTTATAGATTTGAATTCATAAGACTTTAAACTAAGAAAATTTTATCATCATTGATTTATTGCAAAATCATAAAAGTTCAAAATTACTTCAAATTATCAAACGTTTCTCCATTCTCCTCAATTTTTTGCCCGCTAGTTTTATATTTTGAAAGTTAGAATAGTGCTATATAAACTTAATGGTCTGTTAATTAAGATTTACATCTAAATTTGATTAAATTTGAGTTTATAGTTTTTTTTTTTTTTGATTTTTGGAATTAAAGTGATTTTTTATTATTATTATTTTTATTTTATTTTTGTTTGAAAATTTGGCTTTTTGAGAAACTATAAATATTGTCTGTAATGTAATAAAATCTTTGTTGGTTAAGATATCCTGACGAAATTTTTGGTGATTTTTGGCTTTATCATAATGAAGGGTAAAAAAATTTAAGATTGTTACGGACCATTTGAACAAGCGAGGTTTCCGACTAGCTTCTCATTGACTCTCAGGTGGTTCCAACCCTTCTCGTCTGACGCGTGCGCGAACACAAAAAAGAAACAAAACGCAACAAAAAAAAAAAAAAAAACGAAAACTAAAAAAGCATAAGAACCGATGGTATTAGACTGGTGTTAATCTCATTAGCTGCCCTCTCAACCTAGTCGTGCAAATGTCCACTTAAATTTTCTTCAGCGACCCCAAATCCCACCTGACCTCTCCTTCACTTACCGGTCTATCATCACCTTTACCTTAAATAATTAAGCCAACATTTTTTTGTTATAAATACAATTCAAATATAAACCATAATTTATTTAAATATAGAAAAACTAAATAAAAAGGTAAGAATAATAATAACAATAATAAAATTAATAATACTAAAAATACCACTAACAACTAATTATTTTTTATACTAATTTCCTTTTTACTTAAAAATCTAATAATTTATTTTTTTATATTGTTTTTAAATTTTTTCTTTTCTTTTTTTACAGCCGTTACTTCTTTTATAATTTTTATTATATATAATACTTTTCTACTTATTTTAATTTGTATATATATGAAGCTGACTGATACTTTTCGCGCCTAATTTGAGCACTAAATTTGTAAGTACTCGTATCTTGATATCCTTTTATATATATACAAATTATTGAAATTTTCTTTTTTTTCAGGCTGTTTTTTTCTCTTATTAAAAACTAACACATACACATCGATACACACAATCACGTAGGACACAATTTTCTTTCACAAATCCACAACCCTAATCTTAAATCTATCTTATATATGTAAATATATTTTTTTATAACTTTTAATGAACTATTCTTATTATTGTTATTCTTAATTTGCTATTATTATTTTTTTTTTCTTTTTTAAGATTTAGCTTTAAATGTTCCTTTTTTAAGCTATTTTATGTATACTATATACTTTTGTGTTTTAGCTTAGGTTCTTTTTTTAATTATTTTATTGTATAAAAATCTAAGCTAATAGTCTTACCATTAGCCTGACTATTAAACCTTTTTTTCTTTTTTAGATTTTTAGTCTTTAATAAATTTATAATATTCAATGCCTTTTTTTCTTTTTTTATATAAGAATTTGATATTGGTTTCTATATGACGAATATTGACTGTTAAATTCATTAATCATCGGTTTTCTTGGCTGAGTTTTGTTCCGACCCTTTTTGGCCACGGAATTTATTCCAAATATAACAAAAAAGCGTTACCTGGCTATGTCTCCTTGTTTTTTTTTCCTCTCCAGATTTTGTTTATGGGAATTTTCTTCTTGTCGGACACGACACTAGCCAGCTATGGCAAAAGCACAAAAAAAAAAAAAAAAACGATAAGACCAGAACGATATTAATTAGCTAATCAACTTTAAACCTTTCTAATCAATAGTTATAACTTATTAACGTAAAAAAACGAAATCATTAGAAGAACTTTGGATTATAAAATATTAATAATTTTTAACATTGATTATAAATCTTTGCATTATTTTGTTTTACCCTGTTTTTTTTTCTATTTCTAAAAAAAGACTTACGTTTGTTTTTGTCTGTTTTATTTAAATAAAAAATGAACTCAGAAAAACTGATTTTTTCCACTTAGTTTCTCCTTTATATTTTTTTTATTTCCACAGTTAATTTTTACACGTTACACGTCACAGCACCAAATAAACTTTGTTTACGTTGCTCATCTCACTTTTGTCTCTTTTTATATTCTTACCTATATACCCCAACTGATTTTCGTCGGCTAAATTTCCCGCCTAAGTTTCCCCACTCATATATAATATACTAATTTTCTTGCTGCGATTCCATTTATCAAAACATATACATATGTACATATGTGAATTTGTTTTCCCGCTAGATTTTCACATATATGTGATTTTGCAGACATCATGTCGTTGGGTATTCCTTAAATTATTACCATACATGGTAATGACAATTTTAAATAACTTTTAAATAATTGTTTCATAATATATAAACAAAAATTTAATTTTGGCGGACTTTCACTACTATGTTATTGATTAGCCTCTATCTTCATCATTTGTTATTCCCATATTGTATCGCCTATATTCCCTATGCTAACTCCCTCTATTCTACCAGGCCGTAACATAATTTTATTTCATTCATTGTTGCTATATTTATTCGATTTTAATATTTTCTATATTTTTTATCAATGAAAATACAACCCTGTGCCTTTTTAGTACTATCTACTATGATCACTAAACATGTCTTTTACAGTTGATAAGTATTTATTTAATAAATATTATTTTCAGGTTTCTGGACAAAAATACATCTGGAAAGGAGCCAAATTAGGTACAATGGGGTAAGTAATTTATCACTCATCTTTTACTTTTTCCATATAATAACTTTTCTTTTATTTTCAGGTCTGCTAAAAATTTTCATTAAGGGATAAAATGATAGGTTAGTAGGTGTTTAATACATTTTTCTTTACTTTTCAGGTTTTCGGGATAACTCTGAGTTACAAGGAACTCCAAGCAAACAGACAATAAGTTAAGTAATTTGTCATTCAACTATTTTGTTTCTATATAATGACATTTATTTCAGATCTTGACAAGATTACTATTTGTTTTCTATGTATCGTTCTGATACTGTTGTTTTTATAAAATAATAAAATTTCTGTTTCTTCTTTTTCAGGAAAAAGCCACTGGGATTGGGCGGGAGTGTTGGCTCCATTTCTTTAAGGCCTTTCCTGCAATGACATAGAAATCCTCCGGGACTTGGGCTGGAGTGGTGGCTCCGTACTAATTAGCCCCTCCCCAACGTTTCTTTATTTTAAAGCGACATGGAGACTCGGGCAGGAGGTTATGCCTCCAGTGGCCGCAAGCCCCTCTCCATATCTTTAAAAATGAAATCCACCGGGACATGAGCAGGAGTGGTGGCTCCTCCCTGCTAGATTTTATTAGAAAACCACCGGGATTGGGCTGGAGTGGTGGCTCCGAGACACGTAGACCGCCCCCCCCCCCTCTAAAAATAAAATTACCTGGGAAAATGAGGAGGCGCGTTTTACGCCTCGTCCAAATCGTCATCCTAGGACCCCCAAACACAAAAATTTTTTTACGCTCAGAGGCGTGTCCAGGGGTCTATATGCTTACCCCTCTCCCCAGTGGCGTGGTCCTAGGGACAAAGGGGTTTATTATTCTTTTCCCACCCGCAACAAGATTTTGCTAAATGGAGTCTCGCTGTTATATATTTCTTGCAGGTCTGGAAAATGCCGTTGGCAAACTCTAGAACACATCAGTCTCCGAAACTGCGTTCTGTTTGCAGATTCAAGCTATGGGGCTTTAGAACATTTAGGCTAAAGTAAAAATAAAAAATAGTACTTAGCAATATTGGGTAATTTAAGTATTTTTTAATTTTGAAATCATTCCTGTGAAGATACTTTCAGAAAAGAATAAAATCATTATATGTTCTTAAGAAAAATTTTATAAAGAGTGTAGACACTTTATTCGGTAAAAAAAAAAACGCAAAAAACAATAATTTTTGAAATTTTCAAATTCAAAGTCGTTTATTTTGGACTTGATAAAGATATCAAGAAAATTTAAAATTTCTTTATTCGACAGATAAATAATTTTGTTCTTTAACTAATTATAAAATTGAGATTGTTGAAATTTCATGTAAATAACTCGAAAACTATAAGAGACATGAATATATATATAAGTACATGAAATCGGGTAAGAAACAAATGTTTGGCTAACGGTTAAAAGTTCTATGTTAGAGGTAACCTACTTTGAGCACTCATAGCTCCTCTCCTGAGGGGTCAGGATACTTCTCTGTTATGCATAGGGATAATTTTATGTAAATCCAGAAAGCTTAGGTTACAGAATTATTTCCAAAAATTTTATTGTTGTGTTAGGTGTGCGTTGAAATAAAATATAACTCTTGCTGCCGTTAATTTTACAGATTTTTATTGATCACAATATTTTCGAAAAAATGCGAGATGTACATGTCAAATTTTTGAAATCCGATGGTTTGTCCGCTTGCACAAAAATATTATTTAATTTTTATTTTGAAAAGGCTTTACAGAGAATTGAGACGAAATTTGATTCAAAAATAAAGCCACAATAATATATGAAGCTGACTGATACTTTTCGCGCCTAATTTGAGCACTAAATTTGTAAGTACTCGTATCTTGATATCCTTTTATATTTATACAAATTATTGAAATTTTCTTTTTTTTCAGGCTGTTTTTTTCTCTTATTAAAAACTAACACATACACATCGATACACACAATCACGTAGGACACAATTTTCTTTCACAAATCCACAACCCTAATCTTAAATCTATCTTATATATGTAAATATATTTTTTTATAACTTTTAATGAACTATTCTTATTATTGTTATTCTTAATTTGCTATTATTTTTTTTTCTTTTTTAAGATTTAGCTTTAAATGTTCCTTTTTTAAGCTATTTTATGTATACTATATACTTTTGTGTTTTAGCTTAGGTTCTTTTTTTAATTATTTTATTGTATAAAAATCTAAGCTAATAGTCTTACCATTAGCCTGACTATTAAACCTTTTTTTCTTTTTTAGATTTTTAGTCTTTAATAAATTTATAATATTCAATGCCTTTTTTTCTTTTTTTATATAAGAATTTGATATTGGTTTCTATATGACGAATATTGACTGTTAAATTCATTAATCATCGGTTTTCTTGGCTGAGTTTTGTTCCGACCCTTTTTGGCCACGGAATTTATTCCAAATATAACAAAAAAGCGTTACCTGGCTATGTCTCCTTGTTTTTTTTCCTCTCCAGATTTTGTTTATGGGAATTTTCTTCTTGTCGGACACGACACTAGCCAGCTATGGCAAAAGCACAAAAAAAAAAAAAACGATAAGACCAGAACGATATTAATTAGCTAATCAACTTTAAACCTTTCTAATCAATAGTTATAACTTATTAACGTAAAAAAACGAAATCATTAGAAGAACTTTGGATTATAAAATATTAATAATTTTTAACATTGATTATAAATCTTTGCATTATTTTGTTTTACCCTGTTTTTTTTTCTATTTCTAAAAAAAGACTTACGTTTGTTTTTGTCTGTTTTATTTAAATAAAAAATGAACTCAGAAAAACTGATTTTTTCCACTTAGTTTCTCCTTTATATTTTTTTTTATTTCCACAGTTAATTTTTACACGTTACACGTCACAGCACCAAATAAACTTTGTTTACGTTGCTCATCTCACTTTTGTCTCTTTTTATATTCTTACCTATATACCCCAACTGATTTTCGTCGGCTAAATTTCCCGCCTAAGTTTCCCCACTCATATATAATATACTAATTTTCTTGCTGCGATTCCATTTATCAAAACATATACATATGTACATATGTGAATTTGTTTTCCCGCTAGATTTTCACATATATGTGATTTTGCAGACATCATGTCGTTGGGTATTCCTTAAATTATTACCATACATGGTAATGACAATTTTAAATAACTTTTAAATAATTGTTTCATAATATATAAACAAAAATTTAATTTTGGCGGACTTTCACTACTATGTTATTGATTAGCCTCTATCTTCATCATTTGTTATTCCCATATTGTATCGCCTATATTCCCTATGCTAACTCCCTCTATTCTACCAGGCCGTAACATAATTTTATTTCATTCATTGTTGCTATATTTATTCGATTTTAATATTTTCTATATTTTTTATCAATGAAAATACAACCCTGTGCCTTTTTAGAACTATCTACTATGATCACTAAACATGTCTTTTACAGTTGATAAGTATTTATTTAATAAATATTATTTTCAGGTTTCTGGACAAAAATACATCTGGAAAGGAGCCAAATTAGGTACAATGGGGTAAGTAATTTATCACTCATCTTTTACTTTTTCCATATAATAACTTTTCTTTTATTTTCAGGTCTGCTAAAAATTTTCATTAAGGGATAAAATGATAGGTTAGTAGGTGTTTAATACATTTTTCTTTACTTTTCAGGTTTTCGGGATAACTCTGAGTTACAAGGAACTCCAAGCAAACAGACAATAAGTTAAGTAATTTGTCATTCAACTATTTTGTTTCTATATAATGACATTTATTTCAGATCTTGACAAGATTACTATTTGTTTTCTATGTATCGTTCTGATACTGTTGTTTTTATAAAATAATAAAATTTCTGTTTCTTCTTTTTCAGGAAAAAGCCACTGGGATTGGGCGGGAGTGTTGGCTCCATTTCTTAAAGGCCTTTCCTGCAATGACATAGAAATCCTCCGGGACTTGGGCTGGAGTGGTGGCTCCGTACTAATTAGCCCCTCCCCAACGTTTCTTTATTTTAAAGCGACATGGAGACTCGGGCAGGAGGTTATGCCTCCAGTGGCCGCAAGCCCCTCTCCATATCTTTAAAAATGAAATCCACCGGGACATGAGCAGGAGTGGTGGCTCCTCCCTGCTAGATTTTATTAGAAAACCACCGGGATTGGGCTGGAGTGGTGGCTCCGAGACACGTAGACCGCCCCCCCCCCTCTAAAAATAAAATTACCTGGGAAAATGAGGAGGCGCGTTTTACGCCTCGTCCAAATCGTCATCCTAGGACCCCCAAACACAAAAATTTTTTTACGCTCAGAGGCGTGTCCAGGGGTCTATATGCTTACCCCTCTCCCCAGTGGCGTGGTCCTAGGGACAAAGGGGTTTATTATTCTTTTCCCACCCGCAACAAGATTTTGCTAAATGGAGTCTCGCTGTTATATATTTCTTGCAGGTCTGGAAAATGCCGTTGGCAAACTCTAGAACACATCAGTCTCCGAAACTGCATTCTGTTTGCAGATTCAAGCTATGGGGCTTTAGAACATTTAGGCTAAAGTAAAAATAAAAAATAGTACTTAGCAATATTGGGTAATTTAAGTATTTTTTAATTTTGAAATCATTCCTGTGAAGATACTTTCAGAAAAGAATAAAATCATTATATGTTCTTAAGAAAAATTTTATAAAGAGTGTAGACACTTTATTCGGTAAAAAAAAACGCAAAAAACAATAATTTTTGAAATTTTCAAATTCAAAGTCGTTTATTTTGGACTTGATAAAGATATCAAGAAAATTTAAAATTTCTTTATTCGACAGATAAATAATTTTGTTCTTTAACTAATTATAAAATTGAGATTGTTGAAATTTCATGTAAATAACTCGAAAACTATAAGAGACATGAATATATATATAAGTACATGAAATCGGGTAAGAAACAAATGTTTGGCTAACGGTTAAAAGTTCTATGTTAGAGGTAACCTACTTTGAGCACTCATAGCTCCTCTCCTGAGGGGTCAGGATACTTCTCTGTTATGCATAGGGATAATTTTATGTAAATCCAGAAAGCTTAGGTTACAGAATTATTTCCAAAAATTTTATTGTTGTGTTAGGTGTGCGTTGAAATAAAATATAACTCTTGCTGCCGTTAATTTTACAGATTTTTATTGATCACAATATTTTCGAAAAAATGCGAGATGTACATGTCAAATTTTTGAAATCCGATGGTTTGTCCGCTTGCACAAAAATATTATTTAATTTTTATTTTGAAAAGGCTTTACAGAGAATTGAGACGAAATTTGATTCAAAAATAAAGCCACAATAATGAATTTCAAGCCCAAAAAGTGGAGAAAATCTTAATAGCTATTCGAAAAGTGTTCAGCCGCGTAATGATTCGCTGTGTACTGTTCTCAAAATCCAATACCAGTCAACTTAAAGCTAAAAAGGGTTTAAATTAATAATGATAAGAAGAACTCTGAAGTTAGAATAATCAAAACTCCTAAATATGTAGTGAAAAAATGAAAAAATTTAATTATTTTTTAGTAGACTACAAAACATGCATACGTTATTGCTGACTTTTCTCACCTTCTTAGGTATAATAAAATATTCGTGAAAATGGTCCTGAATAGTATCGTACTTGTATTAAAAAAAAAAAATAATAAAAATTTACAAAATAACTTGCCATAGGGGCAAATTTACCCTGAATGTGATAAGATGTGTGATTATATTGCAGCTTTATTCTAAATAAAAATTAATACTAATTTATTTATTTTTTTTTTCTATAGTTAGAAAAAAAGTCAGCTTTTCTACTTTTTTAAATTTTTGACTTTTTTCGACTTTTGGATTTTATACGATATTTTCGAGATTTTTCGCCTCTTTTGACAATTTTCGGTTTTTTCCGACTTTTTAAATTTATAAGATATTTTCGAAATTTTTCGCCTCTTAACGATTTTTATTATTTGTTTTATAAAAACTTAAAAAATATAAAACGCTAGCTTTTTCCGGTGCGCTTAACTACCCCTTTTGATTCGGTAACTAATATTTACTTTATATGAAAATTATTTCTATAAATTTTTAAGACTCATTGTAATACTCCTTTAAATATGGGTATGGGAGCTACCTCTCCCCTGCACTTATTCATTGTATTTTCATTTCGTAAATGAAGTATGATGAAATAGTGGTTTCCACGAAATGTTAAAACTTCTGTTGTAATAGTTTTTAAGATGTACGATATTTAATATTTTCGTTGTATGGGGGGTACCATTTTCCCTGGTTCTGTCCGTCCCATTTCCATAAAATTTTAAGACTTTTGCTGCAATAGTATTCAAGTTATCTGATAATTAATATTTTCTTTGCATGTGGAAAACTATTCCCCTTGGTCCTATCCTATCCATTTTCATCTCAAATTTAAGGGATGATAAGAAAGTTATTTCTTCTAAATTCTTAAGTTATACAATAATAAAAAAATAAAATGGCCTATTTTAATTTTGAAGTATACAGAATTATACTGTGAAAATTTCGATGAAAATTCGGAAAATCGATTTGGCGGTTAAATGTGCGTAAGGTATAAACAAACACAATTCATTTTTATATATATACTGATAGATATAGATAGATATACAATGCAATGCTTTGCTAACCTATTTGATGTGGTAACTAATATTTACTTTATATGGGACCTACTACTCCCCCTGGACCTGTCTACCCAATTCGAAATTTAATAAAAAAATTACTTTTTAAGACATTCACTGTAATAGTCTTTTAGATGAGAAAATTTATTTATATATCTTTGTATAATAAATAATTGCTTTATATTAGGGTACTATTCCCCCTGCTACGATAAAAAAATAAAATATTATATTAAAATTTAGAGATACAAAGGATGATGCTGTGAAAATTTTAAGCAAATCGGTTCATCAGTTAAACAGTTTGAAATAAGTGGGGTGTGACATCCGATCAAGGTCTACCTACTCCGGTACTGGTACTATCTGTGTGTCAAATTACGTCAAAATCGGTTCAGCCGTTTAGACGTGATTGATACACAAACAAACTTACACCTTATTTTTATAATATATATATATATATATATAAGGATTAACAGTAGAATATCCAAAAGCCGACTTTTTTTGAAAACCGATTTTTGGTTTAATAGGAAAATCTCATTTTAGAAAAAATCAGTTGTCTGGTTTTGGAATCTTGAAAAAACCGGTTTTCAATCATTTAAATTTTTATCAAGAAAATATTATTTTTTGATTTAAATTTATACGTGCATATAAGTTTGAAGATATAATAAATTTTGGTTTGCATAATTTCAATTCTAGTATTTTAAAATATATCTCTCCGACTTAAAGTAAAATTTATTTTGTGATTGAAATACTTAGAAGTTATCACTACGGTGTTGCCAGAAAATATAATTGGAAAAATGCCAAATCGTCCAAAAATTATGCTAAATTGTTCTACAGCAGCAAACAACAAATTATTTTGTAAAGAAAATTCATACTTTTTTTGTAAAATTAAGTTCAAATAACAATTTATAAACAATTTTTCTTCAGAATTATCTGCAATGTTGGTCAATAAAGTGAAAAAGTTGATCATATTTTTATTTAGTAAAAAATTCTTTCAAAAAATCAATAAGGTCCACATGAAAACCCGCAAAAGCCTCGCAAACTGTGCAATGCAAAGTTTGCACACTTCCAAATGAACTGTAAAAAATTGTATTGAAAAAATGCGCTGTTTAATTGTGCATCTATAAATCAGCTGTCTTGTGTTTATATTTAAAAGTTATTAATAACTGCGATGTAAAAGATTATAGTTGCGTTAATTAAAATAAAATGGTTGCATGTATCTTTGATTTCAACAAAATTTTTCAATTATTTACAATGATGTCTTATTTTCTCATCCTTAATATTGCACAACATTTGAAAAGGAGGATCGTGAAACATGTTGCGCAAATATGCACAATTTCAAAAATGGGAAACTTAAGCGTTTAAATGAGTACCTTTAATATTTTATTGAAACCGGGTTTGTATACTCTAATTAACATTGAAAGTCTGGTTACATACAAAAACATTTCCAATAGTTAGATAATGTCGAAATAAAAACTGCTAAGAAACAACTTATTCCGACTATTTTCGATTTTACGGCTATTTTTGAATTTTATCGACTTTTCAACTATCTGGAAACAAGAAAGTTGATTTCTAGACAATTTATTTTGTTTATTTATGACATTTATTTTATTTATTTACTAGCGAATAAGCTTTCCAATGCCAAGAAAAATATTATAACAATAAAAAATATGTACAAATAAATCCGAAAATCTTTTAAAAAAATATATGAACAATATTTTGACGCTTTTCCCTTCTTTAAACGAATGTAAAAGATTTGAAGCCGTTAGAATTTTATGGGATGATAATGATAAAAATATTAAATTAGTACACTTAAAAAAATCAAATAAAAATCCGTTTCCGATAGGATTTGGAGAGAATACAGTGAGCATAGCAAATTTAAATTTCTTAAAATACAAGTTTTTTTTAAATACCAGGTTTTTTTGACAACTTTTCCTTAATACTGTAATATTAGTAGCTTTCTTATTTAATTATTTAGATGTTAATTGTTGTAATACTTTTAAGTAAATCCTCATAACAATGTAATTAATCAATTATTTTATAAATAGCAGTCAACAAAAAAAAATCTTAAAACCAAAACGACTTTAAAAATATTCATAAATAAAAACAAAAAAATAATAATAAATAAAATAATGTCCTGATAGACATTTCAAAATATGGCTCCATTAGGATTTGTTGGACGAATAGTTTTATAAGAAAGCCAAATTTTAATATTCTCCGTCGTCAGGGAGCTTCAGAAAACTCTGAAAAGATAAACAACACAAATAGTGAATTTAAAACAAAAATTAAAAATAGATGTTTTTATTCGGTCGAATTTTGTGTACAATTAAAAAAATCCAGATTCATCATTTTTTTTTTAATTTAATTCACAAAATTTGTTATTTTTTGCCAGATATGTATTTCTAAAATTTAGTAAAAAGCCTTTGCTATAATCAGTCCAAATTTTTCAAAAAATAAAGGTAATTTTTCAAAAAATAAGAAATAAAAATAAGGATAGAAAATTAATATATTTTTGGGTATCAAAATAAATTTCAAATAGTACCTTTTTCACCCTCAGAGTAGTAAAATAAACATTTTTAATAATTATTTATTTTTTATTTAGTGAAAAACTCAAAGAATGTAATTTGAGTATATTTAAAACGAAGGATTAAATACGATACCAAATCATTAAATGATTTTGTTCAGATTAAATATTATAGTTATTAAAATAGACTTAAAGAGAACAAAGTCTAAGTTCAATTCCTTAAAATCGAGCACTTTAGTTTTGTTAAAATATAATTCATTACCTGATGCCCAAAATTTGGAACATTTTCACTTCAATTTGATTTACAGAGCATAAAAACTTGTAGTTTCTAGTAATGATTGTACATTTATTTAACAGTTTCAATTTTATAAATTAAATGTCAAATGTTTATGTAACCTAGTGTCTACATTAGGCAAATTTTTATTAAAACAAACGTCAAAATTAATGCGAATATACACAAGGTAACCTTAGTTAAACAGCTGATTATTATTTTGGTTGATACAGTTGTCAAACTGCATATATAAAAAACAATAATGAATACGCCTTATTGTTGTTTTTGTGCAACTGTTCTCACCTTCCACAAATTCACGTTAAGTATGACGTTTATCATGACAAAAAAATCTCTAATGTAGACACTATGTAATATAGTTTGTTTTTTTTTTTTTTTTTGGGAACTTTATTATTTCTGAACATTTATTGGAAGTATGTATAAATCAAAGGTGTTAAAAAGATCGACTTCTATTCGAAAATTATATATCTCCAAAATATAAAAATGTAATTTTTAATTAGAATTGCGAAATATCCAGCTAATCGTTTGACAGTATTAAATGACTCGAAGGAGTACTTCGGTACTTTTATATGTTAAATAGTTAAAAAAAAAAAAAAATACTATAGCAGCAACTTTTCCATTTCTGGGAAGAATGTAGAAAATTTTTAATAAATTCTTTAAGCAAAAGAATTCTAGAGATGTATTTAAGTATTTTGAAATTGCATGATAAACTTGTTTTAGTTTTTGGTAAACCGAAAAATTAATGATATTTCTTATTATTTAATAGAAAAGTAAAAAGGTGTTCTTAATCAACATATCACAGAAAGTGAAACGTATCAATTTAATGCCTTTTTTGGAAAAACCGCAAACGGAAGAAAATGCAACTTTTGGGCTGTTAAAATGAACTAAAGCTTGCGTGAAATGCGCTAAATTGGCAACCTTAATATCAAAGCTAAAAACGGCAAATAAGTATTTTTTTCACTAAATTATTTAAGTGAACAAAACAAAAACGAATTGATTCAACATCCGACCTCATTGATCGGTGAGAATCATTTTTATGTGATCCCCATAAAGCGTGGTAATATAAATGAAACAAAAATACAAGTAATTCAAGAGAACGATTACCGCAAAGTTGTATCAGACTTTGAATTTTTATACGTATTAATTAAATTGTAGCAAGGGTCTCCAAATTGTTATTAAGGGAATTGACTCTAACCAATCTAATAGAAATAAAACAAAGCTTAGAAGACAAGGGGTACAAAATAAAAAATGTAATGACTATTCGAAATCGTAATAAAATTCCTTAACCACTCTTTCGAGTGGAATTGGAACCCGGTGATATAAAACTGAAAAAAGGTGAAACCCACCCCATATGAATTATTATCAACAAACATTTTATTTAATATAGTTTTTTATATTTTGTTAAAGGTACAGTTTATACAGTTTTATAAATTATAGAAATTTACAATTTCCCTAGCTTCATCTTCTGCTACTCTCCTTGAGATTTCATAATCATAACAATCACAAATTTTCGGTCCAGCTCTAGTATTCTCATCAGCCCAAACACAATCTTCTAAATGTTTACCATTTTTGTTTAGTGTTCTTGGTAATTTTTTTATTTGTTCTAGATGTTCTAGTTTCGATTGAATGTTTAAAAGTTTTGCTTTATGTTCCTCCGAAATTATATTGTAAAATGTTTTCATAAAGTTGTATATTTCTTTCAGAATCATGATGACTGTGTGAGTGTGTGTGTGTGCGTGTATGTATGTGTGTTTTATTACTGTCTACTCATTAGTAACTACGAATTTCATTGGTTTTAGTTGATATTTTTTATATTTTCTATTTTATTCTATTCTGTTCTATTCTATTCTATTCTATTCTATTCTATTCTATTCTATTCTATTCTATTCTATTCTATTTTATTCTATTCTATTCTATTCTATTCTATTCTATTCTATTCTATTCTATTCTATTCTATTCTATTCTATTCTATTCTATTCTATTCTATTCTATTCTATTCTATTCTATTCTGTTTTATTCTATTCTGTTCTATTCTATTCTATTCTATTCTATTCTATTCTATTCTATTCTATTCTATTCTATTCTATTCTATTTTATTCTATTCTATTCTACTCTATTCAATTCTATTCTATTCTATTCTATTCTATTCTATTCTATTCTGTTCTGTTCTATTCTATTCTGTTCTATTCTATTCTGTTCTATTCTATTCTGTTCTATTCTATTCTGTTCTATTCTATTATATTATATTCTATTCTATTCTATTCTATTCTATTCTATTCTATTCTATTCTATTCTATTCTATTCTATTCTATTCTATTCTATTCTATTCTATTCTATTCTATTCTATTTGATATGCCTGTATCTGAGCATCTGCGCTGATCATCAAATTGTCCTCTATTAAGAAGATGTGGTACCAACAATACATTTTGAGTATTTGAAAAAACTCTTACTACCAACTAGCTATGATACATGTGGTCTAAGTAAAGATATTGAAAAGCGTTACAATGCTTTTCCTGAGGGTATAATCCTATCTGAAATAAAATTTTGTATCATCACCAGCAACAATAATGATATTAGTAATAAAAATCGAAATCTCAATTCATGTCATCCGGAATATGTGGAATATGAAATTGAATCACCACACCTAATTATATTTACTACTGTGTCCATAAAGTCTAAAAGAACTCTATACCATTCAATAGATTTTGAAAAATACATGTTTATAATTATTTCACAATTCATATTATTCTTACTTGTTTGTATATTCTTTATTTTTGCATAAACATCTTTAATATTTCCTGTTCTTTTTTTTATACAAAATCTTTCGATTTTATAGTATGAATTATTCTATCCCATATATGTGATTATTTAATAAAAGTTCATTATTTCTTTACTATCAATATTTCTTATAAATGATGAAATTAAAACATTATACATTTTAAATTTACACTAAAAACTATGTTTTATTTTATTTTTATAATAGATACATACATATAAACACATTTTTTTCATTAATTTATTATCAGTATTCATTTTTATTACAAATTTAATTACGTTTGCATCTCTTTCTAAACATAATATATTTTATAGTGGAGAATTAGACAAACTTATGAACGTATCTGGTAAAATCCAGTATATTATCAATAAATTAAAGGTCTTTTTAGTTTAATTTGGAAATATGTTGTTGCTTGGAATTTATTAATAAAATATAAATTGATATTGATATCAGTAAGAAATATATTCAATCATTATAACAAACTTTCACATCTAAATATTTCAGAAGTCACACTTAATTTTAATTACTATTAATTTCAATTATTTTAATATTTTTGTCTTTTGCAAACATACATTTTTATTATTTTTCATCATTCCCTTAGATCTCTAAAAGTACAGGGGAATGAAATATTATCCGTAGACTTACTATTACAATATTTATTCTTAATGAAAATAGAACATAAAACTAGAATACAAATCGAAATAACAAGAAGTGATATGTCTCCTGACACAGTTTTAACCTTTAAATTCTTTAGCTGAGATTTTATTATATCGACATCAGTATGTAGTTTCTCAATATGTTTGCTATTGTTTAAAATATTTACAGTAACTGGTTTTACAACTCTAATAATAATTTTATTGTATCAACCATGATGATGTTTGAATAGTTGATTTTTGTTTTGCTGTAAAATATGCCGAATAATATAACGTGATTCCTTCGTGTTCTGCAACACATCCTGATGGTAAAGTTAACAAACCTTTTAATGGTAGCATTATTTAACTGCGATTATGATTATCACAGTCAACCCTTAGTGTGAATGTATCATAAACAGTAAATAACCACTGATTTTCTGTTGATAATTTAATCCAAACACTTTTCTTTTCAACTTCTTAAAAATTACATTCAGCATGCCTCGACTGTTTTAGTGCTGAAATTTCACATGTTCGTTCAACAGCTGATTTCCATGAAAAATTAATTGTACAATTAAATTGGTCATCATTGTTTTTAGTACATGCATTAAGTTGTAATTGAGACATCAAAAAATACAAATTATTTGCAAAGTTATACACTATGTAATCATCATCCACAAAAGATATCACTGTACTAATATATACTTTAACTGGTAGTTGAATTATTTTGTAAACTTCAGAGCTATGATTGGTAACTAATTGTATTTCAGCTTGTATTACAAATCGATCTTCTATAATAAATCCATTTAATTTAATATCGGTGAGTTGTCCAGGAAAAATCAAATCATTTTTCAATATGTAATAATTCGTCTTGTAATTGATTAAATGTAAGAAGATCTGGATTAACATACCCATGATTTATGTCAATTAATAGATTTGTAAAGGACTATTGAACTTTATTACAGTTATCTACTATTAAATGTAGTTGCTCTATCATGACTTGAAACAACCATTCTACATTTGTTCTATTTTTATATTCATCGCTGTTAATCAGCTTCAGCAGTTCATAAATTTTATTAAAGCTTGCATTTAGTTCGTTAGTAGTGTTTTTTAATATGTTCTTTGTAGAATCTAAAACTGACATTTGTTGAATCATAAGCTCATTCAAATCTTGCGAGTTGTTAAAATAGTTTTTTATTTTTGTTTGCAGAGTTTGTTGATCTTTGTTAATCACGTTTACTGCGAACGTTTTTGATTTTAGAAATAAATTGTCTTGCTGCAATGAATAATATATTTTATCGAACCTTCGTTTCAGCAATTCACATATCTCTTTACCATATTTATTAATTAATAATTCATTTTGTATAACTTCTGTTATGATTTTTATTTTCTTAAGTTCATCGTGAAATTCATAGAAGTCATAGTAAATAAATAGATTCCATCTTGAATTAATCATATTTATTGGTCCTATATTATCAAAAAATAACGCAGTATTGATATTTCTTGAACTCTAATATTTGTTTTATATTCTGACAATGCAGCATTTAGTCTTACAGTTGTCACGAGATGTGCCAAAAAGTAAAGTAAGTTATAATTTATAAAATTCATAATATTTAGGTATTGTTTATTTATTAAGCTTCATGTCTTATGTTTATAACTTTACTCTTGGAATATGTTATATCGTGATCTTTGCATGCAGCGTCCAAAGTTTAATTCCTTTATCACCTTTATAACTGATAACGAACTGCTTTATAACTGATAACGAACTGCTATATAACTGGTAACGAACTGCCTTATAACTGATTACGAACTGGTTCTGATCTGCTTTATATCTTTCATCACTTATTTACAGTTGAATAAAATTATCGAAATCCTTTCTATATTGACCTTTATTAACTAGATCATCCTTACTAACAACAAGAAAACCATAATTATCTTTCCAACATTCACTACAAATCTTTTTGAATTCGTTAAATGTCATATCACCAATAACATAATCATTATAAATATGACGTAAATTCATTTCATCTTGTTTAAATATTATAATCATATTAGCATTATCTCGTATTAAATGTTTAGGAATTTTCGTATAGGTTTGAAATAAACAGAAACAACCAATATGTTTATGTCTACCCATACAGAAATAATCTCGTATATGTTTTCCACAAATCACATCATCGAATATTATTATAGAGTGTGGTTTAGCATTGGCCGGACTTATCACTTTTTCATTTTTCGTGAAAGTAAATAGTGTTATATATTTTTTATTGGTTCAATTATTTTTTAAGATAACAATATTTTGGTTGATATATATATATATATATATATATATATATATATATATATATATATATATATATATACATATTGTATATTGTATACAATATATACAGATTTAAACAATAAAACAAATTACGTAATTCACTATAAAAATCTCCAACAATGTATTGAAAATGGTTTAATTTTAAAGAAAATCCATAGAATTCTTAAATTTAATCAGTCAGATTGATTGAAAAAAATATATTGATATAAATAATCATCATAGAACTTTAACAAAAAAATTCCTTTGAACAAAACTTTTTTTAATTGCTAAATAATGCTGTATATGGTAAGACCATGGAAAAAAAACGGTTAGGAGTTAGGTCTCTTATAGCTAAACCAAACTTTCATAGTGCTCTTCAAATTAATGAAAATATAGTTGCAATCGAAATGAGAAGAGTAAAAATAATGTATAATAAACTGATATATCGGATTTTCAGTTTTAGAGTTATCAAAAAGAAAAATGTATAATTTTCATTACGATTACATGACACCTAAATATCTTGATAATATTAATCTAAATTACATGAATACAGATTCATTTATATATGATATTAGAACTAATTATTTGTATGATGATATTCGAAATAATATTACTAATCATTTCGATACATCTGCATATCCGAAAGATAATATTTATAATATCCCGCTTGTAAACAAAAAAAGTTTTGGGAATGATGAAAGATGAATGTAATGGTAAAGTTATTAAGGAATTCATTGGTTTAAGAGCAAAAATGTATTCAATTAAAATTGATGGAGATGAAAAAGAAATTAAAAAAATTAAAGGTGATAAACAATGTGTAACAGATAAACTATCAATTAATGATTTCAGAAAATGTCTATTATAGAAAAAACTGTATTATGACTATATGTATATATTTAGATCTAAGATACATCAAATTTATACACAACATATAAGTAAGTTAGCATTAAGCTATTTAGATGATAAGAGATTTATAAGAGAAAATAATATTAATACTTATGCATGGGGACATTATAAAATAAATTGTCTACCATCCTCATCATCAAATTCCCAAGGAATTATGGAAGTAGATGATGATATTCTTCTTAATATATATAGATATGTAAATTAAGTAATTTATAAGTAATGTGTATTATGAAAAAAAAAAAATAATAATAATAATAAAAACAATATAATAAAGAAAAAAATGTAGTTTTATTTACAATATTTATTAAATAAAAAGTGACCACAATTAAATGTATTAAATTTTTGTTTCTGTTTATAATTATATTCAATGAGAGTTTTTAAATAATTGATAATTTCAAATGGTGATTGTAAATCTCCACAACTATCAAAATATTCCTTATAGTTGTGATTTTTATAACATGTTATCCAATGTGTTCCAGGTCCGTGTTCATCATCTAAATTAACAATATCAAATTCTTGAGTAAGTGATAAGTGGTCACGCATGAAAACACTTCAAAAAAAAAAAATATCTGAGTATATTTCTATAGATCTATATCAGTTAGGGGACGATTGGGTAGATTTTTTAAGAGTTTTTTGAATCTGATCTATAATACAATCCATATCCAGTTTTATATGGTTTAAGATATAAACCTTTTCCCATAGCTATTGCTTCCATATTTTTATTATGACGTATAGCTTCTGCTAGTTGTTCTTTTCCATTCTTTATACTATTCACAGCTTCAACTATAGCTAATCCACCTGTAGCTAAACCTCCCAAAGCTGATAATGCTGTTAAAACAGGAATTAGTGATAGAAATCCACCAATTTTAGGTAATGGAATTACTCTTGGTATTTTTATATTAGCTCTCCTTTTGCTTTTAAAATTACTATGAACGGCTTTTTTAGCAATTTTAACAGCGTCATATATATTATCCAGTTTCTCTTTTTTCAAAAGTTTTAATGTATTTCTAACAGTGTTGACAAATAATTTTCTATTACAAACTTTTACAAAAAATTGCAATTAAAAATGTCGATAGTGAACAAGAAAAAATGTATAAATTTAGACAGTTATAACCAGTTATAACTGGTAACGAACTGGTTCTGATCTGCTTTATATTGTAAGAGAAATGAATAGCATTTGCAGAAAGAGTTTTTTGTTGATGAACCTTTATTTTGGATAACTTCAAAAATTCAGTCGAGCATTGATTCGACTAATTTTTATTTTTATTCTGTAGAAATAAAATTATTAAATATTAATATAAAATAAAACAATGAATTTAACAACATATTAATAAGTATTATACGGTGACCTAACATACCGGCCCTATTGAAAAGACACTTTCAAGATGAACAAAGTAGAGCAAGTCTGTGGATAGGGCGACGTATAACTCCTTTTGTTGTTTTAATGTCAACCACTCGAACACGATTATCTCTTTCAAGTACAGTATTGATGATTTTGCCCATGAGCCATTTTTGTGGGGGTAAATTATCCTCATGAACAATTACCATAGATCCATTGATGAAGTTGTTGTTGGAGGTAGTCCATTTATTGCAGGTCTGCAGTTCGTTAATATAATCGTGGGACCATTTTTTCCAAAAATGTTGTTTGATAGCGCTTATCCGGGCCCAATACTAAGGTTATTCGTTTCTTTTGTAGGGACATCACGTTCTGGCAAACTACGTAGGGAAGCGCCAATTAGAAAGTGGCCAGGTGTAAGGGCTTCAAAATCACTTGGATCGGAAGATAGTGTTATATTGATCTTGAATTTAAAATAGCCTCTATCTCGATCATCGCAGTTGCCAGCTCTTCGTATGTAAACCTTGTGTTAGCCAGGGTTTTAGTTAAGAGGCCCTTTGCAGATTTTACGGCCGCCTCCCACAATCCGCCAAAATGTGGTGCCCTAGGGGGAATAAAGGGAAAATTTATAAATTGATTTGAGCAATAATTTACAATAAAATTTGAGTTCTTTGGATAAAAAAGGAACGATTTTAATTAAACCAACTTAGAATTTGCAGCAAAGAAATTGGTGGCATTATCACAGAATATATGTGTGGGCAAACCTCTTCGTCCAATCAACCTCTTCAGAGCGGCAATAAAGGCGTCAGTTGATAAGTCCGATACAACTTCAATGTGCACTGCTTTAGTTGCGAGGCTGATAAAAACAGCAATATAGGTTTTATATGGGACCTTTCCTCTGATGCGGAAGTAAGTGTTGACTGGACCACACAAATCAACTTCACATCTGGCGAAGGGCCTTGAAGGGTTGAGACACTCTGCAGGTAAATTTTCCATCATCTGTTGTAGCAATTTTGGACGATAACGAATTCATTATGGGCACAAATTGACGATGCTCGACATAGATTTCTTGAGTTGATGATCCAAAATTTCTGGCGAATTAACGACATTAGAGCCTTAGGTCCAGCGTGATAATTGCTAATATGTAGATGGTGTACATAACGGCTTACGAAGTGATTTTTACTGGGCAGAATTATAGGATGCTTTTGACCTTCAGAGATTGATGCTAACTCCAAGCGACCACCAACTTTGAGCAAATTGAAGTCATTTGATGAATCAAGGAAAGGGCTGAGACACTTTAGAGCGCCTTGAGGATTCTTTTTCTTTAGAGCACGATTTATATCCTCTTGAAAATGGAGTTTCTGGATGTTAAAGACAATACGAAATAAGGCATTTTCTAATTCTTGGGGCTGCAAAGAATCAGAACAAAAAATATTAGTTTTTGGTTTATAAGCAAAACGAAGCATTCAGGCGACAATACGAATAATTTTTAAATATGAACTATATCTTGCGATCGAATCCAAAATGTAATTAGATTTTACTTCAAGACACATTGTAGTTTTACGTTTTTCTCTATCGATTTCTTGTTGATTTTCTTCGGGCAATTTATCCAATTTATTTGGTGGCCACGGAACAGCATCTAGAGCGAGAAATGCTGGTCCATTGAACCATATAGATGAGGAAAGTTCTTGAACAGTTGAACCTCGGGAAACAATATCAGTAGGATTGAAATGAGTTGGGACATGTCGCCTACTACAAGCATTAGTAAGGTCCTGAATTTCTGACACCCTGTTGCAAACAAAAACGGATAATGTTGAAGAATGCTGCTTGAGCCAATGAAGAACTAGTTGAGAATCTGTCCAGAGAAAAACTTCAAGATTTGGTATTGCGAAAAGATTTTTGATTTTAGAGTATAATTTTGCCATAAGTTGTGCGCCGCATAATTCTAATTTAGGCAATGATTTTCTTTTTGTTGGAGCGACACGAGATTTAGCAGTAAAATGACGAACAAATACATTTCCTGATAATTTTTACTCGAAAATAGAAACAGCAACCATAAGGCCGAATTGAAGAGTCACAAAAGCCGTGAAGTTGAATTGAGAATTAGAATTAGGAGCAAGACAAAAACGAGGAATTTTAAGCCAAGATAATAAATTGAGATCTGAGACAAAATATTTTCAAGCTGAGTAAAGTTCTTGAGGTATAGATTCATCCCAACCAATTTTTAGAATCCATAATTCTTGCATGATGATCTTTGACTTTATAATAAGTGGTGCCAAGAGCCCTAGGGGATCGAAAAGAGATGACGAGAGCGACAAAATTGTTCGTTTGGTAATTTTTTTTCCTCCATTTGACCTTCAGGCGAAAAAGAAAATAGGAAAATATCTTTTTGTTGATCGCATGTAATACCAAGAGCACTAGTAACAGCAGAGTCATCAATATTAAAATTTTTGGTAGTTTTATCATCTTGAAAATCTTTATGGTATGAGTGCCATTTATCTAATTGAAAACAACCTTTATTTAGAATTTTATTTAACTCCTGCTTAATTTGAGCCAATTCTTCTATTGTCCCGGCCTCACTTAGGAAATCATCAACATAAAATGAAGACTTTATTGGTCCTTATACTGATCTGCAAGATAATGAAGACTCTTGATAGCGAGATAAGTGGCAGCTGACGTTCCCTAGGTAACTGTATTTAGCTGATATGTACGAATTTCTTCTTCCTCTGAATTTCTGCACAAAATGTATTGAAATTTACGATCATGAAAGTCAATGAGTACCTGGCAATACATTTTGACTATATCAGCTGTGATGGCGTAGCGATGAAGGCGAAAACGAAGTAGAATTTTGTACAACTCATCTTGAATAGTTGGACCAACCATAAGAATGTCGTTCAAAGATTTATGGGACGATGAGGGACATGAAGGTACTATTGGGCTTAAAAACGCAATTATGGGGAATGAAATAGTGAGGTTCATCTAAGCGGGGATTTCGAACTAGACTCATATGTCCACAATCTTCATATTCCTTCATAAAACTGACATATTGTGATTTTAGGTTGTTGTCTCGTGCAAACCTTCTCTTCTGAGGATTCTTTGAAAGGCAATTTAACAACAATCCTACCAGAAGCTTCATCATGAACTGTATTATTAAAAAAGGTTTCACAATCATCTTGCTCTGGAGTCAAAACAGTTGGACCAAATTCAACTTCTTCGATTTCCCACAATCGTTGTAATTTTAAATCGACCCCTTCTTCTATCGAGAGCATACAAGAAGAGCTAGAACTTTTGAAATGATTTGAATTATAACGACCAGCAACTATCCATCCAAAAAGTGCTTTTTGTAATTTGGGCAAATTAGGACCAAGTTTTATTTGACCAATCGACAAAATATCGAAGAAAGTTTCAGTGCCAATAAGTAAATCGATTTGTTTTGATTTGAAAAAGTTTTCATCAGCAAGCTGAGTGTTTGGCGGCAAATTCCACGACGAGCATCTAATTCTGAGTCAGGTTGATACGAAATGTGAGGTGTCACACAAAACGAAAGAGGTACTTCAAAATCAGTAAAACGAGATTTAACATTTGTGGACGATCTATATTTGCTTTTGCTATGCATGTTTCCAATACTAGCAACTTCAGTAGTTCGTAATTTTTGCGAAAATTCATCAGTAATGAAATTCAACTGAGAGCAAGAATCCAACAAAGCGCGTCCCAATTGATAGCAACCATTAGCATCACGAACGAGAACCATGGCAGTAGCAAGAAGCACCTGTTCCGGCGAGGATTTTTCCATACGGGCATGGACCGAGGCGGGATTTTCATTCAATGCAGATTGATGGTTCAGCAACTGGAGACGAGGACCTAGAAACTGGCTGAAGCCGATGAAGCAAACTATGATGCGAGTGAGAACAAAATTTGCACTTGAATGAAGAGGAACAGTTGTTTACTTGATGCCCTTTCGATAGACAATTAAGCAGAGACCTAATCGTTTTGCATTTTCAAAGCGTTGACTGAGATTCATATCTTTAAAACGAGAACAGCGACTAATAGTATGGTCCTCTTTAGAGCAAAGTGTGCAAACGCTTTTTGAAACCGAGACACTATAGAAAGGTTTAGAATATTTATTTTTGGACTTACCAGAATTGTGATTTTCGGGCTTACACAGGTTCAAATGTGAATGGCTAGTATCAACAGACTCCAAAAATTGGCAACGCCTTTCAAGAACCTTGGAGCAATCATCCCATGATGGTAATTTGGTGAAGTCCAAAGAATCTTTCCACTTCCTTTTAGTGTCATCATCAACTTTTTCCATCACTATATAAATTAGCATAGAATTAACAATGTTGCTAGGAGAGCCAAGAGATAATAACGAGCTATAAAGAGCAGAAACATTATCAACGAGACTACGTAATTGTGCACTATTGTATTTGGACATGGCTGGTAGTTTAAAAAGTGTTGTTATGTTTTCCATTAAAAAAGAGCGAGTTATTGTCGTAACGATTTTTGAGCCTTTCTATGGCTTTAGGGTAATTTTCATTTGTAATTTGGAAAGCCTTGACCGTTTTCAGTGCTTGGCGAAGAAGGCAGTTGAGAAAATGGTTAAATTTTTCAATATTCGATAGTCAATATTCACGATCAATAACTTGATTAAACGACGTTATAAAATTTTTGTACTCACTGTACTTACCACTAAATGTGGGCAATTTGAGCTGGGGCAATTTATGGTTGGCAACAGGGAAACAAATTGTAGAATCCGACATCGTTGTGTTATGCACATCCTCACCAAGCTGCATTTGTATATTCATTTTCGCTGCGATGTACAAATCCTCAATTTCGGGCCTACCGTTGTCGTCAGGGTCATACTTTTCAATTTGGGTTTGATACGTTAATATTTGTTTAAAATATGACTCCAAAATCCCCAATCGGCACTTTAATTCAGCTGAGGAGAGTGTCCTGCCTTCACCCCTTCCATTGGCTTCAATTTGGTTCTTTATACGGGTAATACTTTTCTTCGTATTAGTCCGTTGCTGCTTCATTTCTTCCATCGACATCGTATTTTTTTAACACGAACCACAAAAGCACAATTTCTTTTTTGAAAAATGAACCACTAAATGTCCAAAAAAAATTTTTATTAAAATGGCGACACGACTTTTTTTAAGAACTGCACACGTATGATGTAAGATTTTTAACAATAATAATTTAGAATTTTCCATGGACCGCACAACGAAAAATTAAGAAAAAAAGTTCAAATTTACTCGTGCCCCACGTTGGGCGCCAAAATGTACGATAAGGAGCTTTTGCCTTACCGGCAGCAATATAAAGCAAATCAGTTTTTTGATTTGTTATTTATATTGCCACTGAAAATGTTCGTTGGGCCGAGTAATTATTTTAGAAATTTGCGACCGTGAAACGCGAAAATAAATGACAAGACAAGATGCTTGTTTGACTTCAACTATAATAAAAATTCTTTATTATAAAATTCTTTAACTAACTAAACATACAATCAAGTAAATAAATAAGAGCTACTGTGTTGTGGTTGTTATTCCATGTTGAGAGACAAATAAAAGAAATTCACCACTAGTAATGTACATATGTGCAAAAAACAAAACTATAAATAAAATATGTACCGATATTGAACTTTTGTTTACAACACATAAAAAAAGATGGTAATATAAAACAAAATATGAAATAAAATATAATCTAACGGTTAATAATCAAAATAAGTTATAGTGGACAATAGAAACAAAATTTACATCAAATTACAGTGGGATGAGTGGCTCAAAAAATATGAATAAATTTAAATACAATAAAAAATGCAAAATAAGGTAGAAATAAATATAAAATAAAACAATAAATTTAACAACATACTAATAAGTATTATACGGTGACCTAACAGCAGCAAGACAATTTATTTCTAAAATCAAAAACGTTCGCAGTAAACGTGATTAACAAAGATCAACAAACTCTGCAAACAAAAATAAAAAACTATTTTAACAACTCGCAAGATTTGAATGAGCTTATGATTCAACAAATGTCAGTTTTAGATTCTACAAAGAACATATTAAAAAACACTACTAACGAACTAAATGCAAGCTTTAATAAAATTTATGAACTGCTGAAGCTGATTAACAGCGATGAATATAAAAATAGAACAAATGCAGAATGGTTGTTTCAAGTCATGATAGAGCAACTACATTTAATAGTAGATAACTGTAATAAAGTTCAATAGTCCTTTACAAATCTATTAATTGATATAAATCATGGGTCTGTTAATCCAGATCTTCTTACATTTAATCAATTACAAGACGAATTATTACATATTGAAAAATTCTTACCAAATGATTTGATTTTTCCTGGACAACTCACCGATATTAAATTAAAGAAAATTTTTAATTCTATCAAAGTAAATGGATTTATTATAGAAGATCGATTTGTAATACAAGCTGAAATACAATTAGTTACCAATCATAGCTCTGAAGTTTACAAAATAATTCAACTACCAGTTAAAGTATATATTAGTACAGTGATATCTTTTGTGGATGATGATTACATAGTGTATAACTTTGCAAATAATTTGTATTTTTTGATGTCTCAATTACAACTTAATGCATGTACTAAAAACAATGATGACCAATTTAATTATATAATTGATTTTTCATGGAAATGAGCTGTTGAACGAACATGTGAAATTTCAGCACTAAAACAGTCGAGGCATGCTGAATGTAATTTTGAAGAAGTTGAAAAGAAAAGTGTTTGAATTAAATTATCAACAGAAAATCAGTGGTTATTTACTGTTTATGATACATTCACACTAAGGGTTGACTGTGATAATCATAATCGCAGTTAAATAATGCTACCATTAAAAGGTTTGTTAACTTTACCATCAGGATGTGTTGCAGAACACGAAGGAATCACGTTATATTATTCGGCATATTTTACAGCAAAACAAAAATCAACTATTCAAACATCATCATGGTTGATACAATAAAATTAATATTAGAGTTGTAAAACCAGTTACTGTAAATATTTTAAACAATAGCAAACATATTGAGAAACTACATACTGATGTCGATATAATAAAATCTCAGCTAAAGAATTTAAAGGTTAAAACTGTGTCAGGAGACATATCACTTCTTGTTATTTCGATTTGTATTCTAGTTTTATGTTCTATTTTCATTAAGAATAAATATTGTAATAGTAAGTCTACGGATAATAATTCATTCCCCTGTACTTTTAGAGGTCTAAGGGAATGATGAAAAATAATGAAAATGTATGTTTGCAAAAAACAAAAATATTAAAATAATTGAAATTAATAGTAATTAAAATTAAGTGTGACTTCTGAAATATTTAGATGTGAAAGTTTGTTATAATTATTGAATATATTTCTTACTGATATCAATTTTAATATGCCATTTATATTTTATTAACTAATTCCAAGCAACAACATATTTCCAAATTAAACTAAAAAGACCTTTAATTTATTGATAATATACTGGATTTTACCAGATATGTTCATAAGTTTGTCTAATTCTCCACTATAAAATATATTATGTTTAGAAAGAGATGCAAACGTAATTAAATTTGTAATAAAAATGAATACTGATAATAAATTAATGAACAAAAATGTGTTTATATAATATTAATATTATAAAAATAAAAAATAAAATAAAACATAGTTTTTAGTGTAAATTTAAAATGTATAATGTTTTAATTTCATCATTTATAAGAAATATTGATAGTAAAGAAATAATGAACTTTTATTAAATAATCACATATATGGGATAGAATAATTCATACTATAAAATCGAAAGATTTTGTATAAAAAAAATAACAGGAACATTAAAGATGTTTATGCAAAAATAAAGAATATACAAACAAGTAAGAACAATATGAATTGAGAAATAAATATAAACATGTATTTTTCAAAATCTATTGATTACTATAGATTTCTTTTGGACTTTATGGACACAGTAGTAAATATAATTAGGTGTAGTGATTCAATTTCATATTCCACATATTCCGGATGACATGAATTGAGATTTTGATTTTTATTACTAATATCATTATTGTTGCTGGTGATGATACAAAATTTTATTTCAGATAGGATTATACCCTCAGGAAAAGCATTGTAACGCTTTTCAATATCTTTACTTAGACCACATGTATCATAGCTAGTTGGTAGTAAGACTTTTTTCAAATACTCAAAATGTATTGTTGGTACCACATCTTCTTAATAGAGGACAATTTGATGATCAGCGCAGATGCTCAGATACAGGCAGATCAAATAGAATAGAATAGAATAGAATAGAATAGAATAGAATAGAATCACAGAAAAAAATCTAAATATATACTTTTATTTTTTCTATAATTCTTATTTAACATACTTCAGACTTACTATTATAATATAATAATTTATAAATAAAACAATTTTTTCATTTATAAATTATTATCAACAATTAGAATCATAGAAAAAAAATTAAATATATACTTTTATTTTTTCTATAATTCTTATCAAAACATACTTTTACGGTTTTTGTATTTAACAAAACACACATACACAAAATCCTCCATACATTGTTGCAGCTCTCTTTAAAATAAACACCGCAAAAGAAAAAATTTATTTAATCAAGAATCGCAGCAGAACTCTTTAATCCAAATTTATTTACTCACTCTATTTTTTCTCACACACAAAAAAATGTATTCACACTCTTTTTCAAAACTTCAAATACACTAGTAACCAGGGATGCAAAACACAAACACCCTCCCACACCTCAATCCCCCAACCCACAAACACACTACTAACCAGAGATGCAAAACACAAACACCCTCCCACACCTCAATACCCCAACCGACAGACACACTACTAACCAGGGATGGAAAACATAAACAACATACATTTCAACCACACTGATCTTTAATAACAAAACAGGCAAGTACTTTTACACTAAAACTGGGTTTCTTCCATCATCCACAAAATCAAAATTCAAAACCTAACACACACAAATCTATCTGACAGCACTCTCTCACACCATATAACTATTCAATCTCTCTCATGTCTCACAACCCACACTTTCCCTCTCTCTCACAACCCACACTTCGCCTTTCTCTCTCCCTCATAAACAACATACATTTCATAAAACCACAACCCCAGCTATGCATGCACCAACTTTTGTATGAAATAGTTGAGCCAGAACCATAAACATACTACTGTGGTGAACTGTACAACTCGTCCAAATGCGACAATTCCAAAGCTGATTCTACGATTAAGAAATGTAGTAATTGTGGTGGAAACCATACCGCCAATTACAGAGGTTGCCCAGTATATTCATTTGTCAAACGATCTTTAGGCCAGAAATCTAAAATTCCCTCATTCAACCACCAAATACTTTGAATGTAAATTACCCCCAGTTAATAGAGCCTTCTACCAACAAAGAGTCATACGCAAACGTTCTCAGAACAAATCGAACTCAAAATTCTCTACCTAAATCTAACTTCAACTCAAACCCACAGGCAATGGAACAAACCCCCGCTTTCAAATTTTACCAGTCTAGAAGCTACGCTCGTACATTCGGTAAATAATTTTACAAACTCTATGAGCAATATGATGCAGAAATGCTTAAGATGCAATCAATATTGTTGCAGGCAATTCTAAATAAGCCATAAAATGTTTGAAAATATGTTTTTGAAACGCAAACGGTATACGCCAATATAAGAACGAACTAGAATATTTTCTAAAAAAAAACAACAAGTAGATATAATGCTAGTTTCCGAAACTCATTTGACATCCAGAAGCATATTCCAAATAAATGGATATGTGTTTTATGATACAAAAGACCCCAGAGGAAGAGCATGTTCAGCTATTCTCATAAAAACCAGCATTAAACACTACTTAATGTGTGATCTTTGTGAAGATTATCTTCAAGCTACAACAATCTGTATTGAAGATTGTTATAGAAACTTAGTGATTTCCAAGATTTTCAATTACAGAAAATCAATACAACAATTTTTATAAATCACTAGGCCCCCGCTTCCTGACAGCTGGCGACTATAACGCTAAGCATACATTCTGGGGATCACAACTGATTACCCCGAAAGGTCGTGTTTTATTTGATGTAATTTCTTAAATGGGTTTGAATATGATTTCTAGCGGAAACCCCACATACTGGCCCACTGATCCACACAAAATAACGGACGTCATCGATTTTGGTGTTATAAAATATATTTCAATGGAGCTAATTAAAGCTGAATCATCCATAGAATTATCATCAGATCACATACCCACTATTGTTATGCTATTAAGCCCCCAAGAAATTGTATCCTCGACTGGTAACTTAGCGATATCAGGAAAAAGGATAAACTGGCTAAAATATAAGAAATACCTTAGTACTCACTGCACAGAGAACATATCGCTGGGTTCACCGGAAGAAATCGATCTCTCTCTCAATAATTTTGAAAGAAATTTAAAACTTGCTGCTGAACACACTCAAGAGACCTATTATAAGTAGACCACCTTTACGTAACACAAATGGTGGATGGGCAAGAAACGATACAGAAAAAGGGAATCTGTTTGTTAGTCATTTAATGAATCAAATGAGTTGCCACCTGTTGTGTCCCATTTCAGAGCAGTCGAACCCCTTTGTTTTGAGATTCGAGAGATCGACAAGGCAATTGTTGATTTAAACTCCAAAAAGGCACCTGTAATTGATAAAATCAGTAACCTGTTGCTTTTAGAGCTACCCCGGATAGCATTAAAAATAACTCTTTATATTTTTAACGCTATATTACGCCTTGAATATTATCCACTAGAATAGAAGGTGTCACTGATTACCATGATACCTAAGCCAGGAAAAGATCATACAAAAGTAGAATCGTATAGACCCATAAGTCTATTATCGAATATGTCTAAGCTATTTGAGAAGCTCCTAATGAACAAGCTATACCCGGATTTAGAAGAAAACACAGTACTATCCAACAAACACACAGACTTGTAAATGTTATAAACAAAGCGTTTGAAGAAAAGAAATATTGTTCAGCTCTCTTCATTGACGTATCGCAAGCCTTTGACAAAGTGTGGCATGACGGCTTGTTATATAAAATAGAACAAAATTTACCCATAAATATACATAAATTATTAAAAAGCTATATAACTGGTCGGAAATTTATTCTTAAAGAAGATGACTTTTTGTAGTGTACTGGGCCCTGTGTTATACCTGATATACACTTTCGATATGCCAACTAATAGTCAAACCCATACTTCAATATTTGCAGATGATACAGCTATTTTAAGCACCCATGAATGCCCACAAGAGGCATTTCGAATTTTGCAGAACCATATATTTGATATTGAGAGATGGCTAAAAAAATGGAAAATAAAAATAAATGAACAAAAATGCACACATATAACATTTACCTTGCGTAGGGAATTATGCCCACCTATCCTTATAAATAACCAAGTAATACCCCAGCAATCGGAGGTTAAATACCTCGGAATACATCTCGACCGACGCCTTACTTGGAAATTCAATATTGATGCAAAGTTGACCCAAATGAAATTGAAAGCACTCCAAATAAATTGGCTAATTGGCAGAAATTCTGTGCTCAGTCTAGATTGCAAACTACTCCTCTATAACTCACTTTTAAAGCCAATATGGAGTTTTGGAATCCAATTATGGATATCAAATATTGAAAAAAAATACAGAGACGCCAAAACAAAATATTGCGAACTATCACCGCAGCCCCTTGGTATGTAAGAAATACTAACATACATAACGATCTAAACGTTCCTTTGGTAAAAGATGTTATAAAAGAACATGCAGGAGCATACTTGAAAAGTTTGAAAATACATCCTAACCCACTAGCACGAAACATACTAAGAAGTAATCGATACATCTTTTGTGAAGATTCAATAAATAAAATTACTGAAAAAAAAACTAATTTTAATCATACATATCTTTACTTCGAGTCTATACTAGAGAAATTTTTATCAATGTAGACTGAATTTGTCAGTATTATTTCAGCGTTAAAACAAAATTGTCGGCGCTCGAGCACTGATAACTTTGTCCTGCCATTGCTTGATAAAAGAGGTCATTCTGATTTTTATCGGTACTTTTTACATGGTTTATTTGATATACGTTTTACCCTATAATTGATAGAGATAAAAAAATGAAGAGTTAGTCTTCATTTTCTCATTTTTTGTTTATAACATTTTCACATTACATTACATCTACATTAGACATCTACATTAGACAAGATCGAAACAAACGTCAAAATCAAAAATAACAATAAGGCAAATAAAGACAAGGAAACTTTCAATGAATTTTATATATATATATATATATATATATATATATATCTATTTATATATATATATGTATTTATATATATATATATATACATATGTATTTATATATATATATATATATATATATATATATATATATATATATATATATATGTATTTATATATAATATATATATATATATATATATATATATATATATTGTCGAATTCATTTTTATTTACAGAAAATATTGGATTGATGTTTAGAAAATACTAAATTATTATTTGTTGATTATATGCCGTTTACACCAAACGAAAACTAGTAGCTTTCGGATTCAATCGATTTTTTTTTATGAAAAACTACATTAATTCCGTTGGTTTTTTCTTGCAAATCAAAAATAATTTTCAATTCATTTTTTTCGAAAACCAAATAAAAACTACCAAAACAATTATCTATGAAACAGTCTGTTTAACTCACTTCATAACATTAAGCTCTCATGGCTTTCAGTAAATTTTCAATTTACAGAAAATTTTAATACATTTTCTTTTTATACAAAATTTTTGATAAATTTTCTTTTATGGAAAAATGTGTAACATTTTCCTTTTATAGAAAATTTTTGAAAAATTATATTTTTTTAGGGAAATTTCGATGTTTTTATTATAGAAATTTTTCATTAAATGTCCTTTTTTTAGGAATTTTTGAAAATTTCCTTTTTATATGAAAGTATTGCTAAATTTTATTCATAGAAAATTTCAATATATTTGTCAATTAAAAAAAAAACTCAATTTTATATTAAAATATTATGGGGACAAAATATGGAATTTAAATCTTAAAATGTGGATTTTTAGCTTCGGGTCTGGGGACATGAGGTAACATTTTTGTGGCAACATTGATACCCACCATCAAAAAAATGGGGGTGTATTGAGTTTGTCATTCCGCGTGTAACATAAATCATATATATTCTGGATCCTGGTAAAATTCTGAATCGATCTAGTTATGACCGTCTCGGGACGGACCACCTAAGGGGACGAAATTTTGCTTAAATATTTGTCTTACATAATATATACTTGGTATTGAAAGTGGGCAAAATCGGTTGATAAACAAAAAATTTATGAGCAATATAATAGAAACACAGGTTGTCCGTTGTAACTCAAGTTCATACTTATTCCCTGATATATCTTAAACAAAAGTTGTGCGGTAACAAAATTTTGTACAGATAGTTCGAGGATCGATGTAAACTCGTAAACACAAAATGGACGTAATCCGCCCATCTGCCATATAAGGTGAAATTTTAAATTAGGATAGCGCAGAAAGTTGAAGATGGTGAGAATACATACATTTGTAGAAAAATGATTTGCAAACGAACATATGGCCGTATTTTTGAGACTTCCAAAATTTTCGTTTTATATGAATAAAAAATTTATTTTATTCAATAAAATAAAATTGCCATTTTATTAAACCAATATGTGTATTTTGGAAGATATAGTCAATTAAAAAAAAGTGGTTAATACGCTTAAAACTCCTTGATCACCTGTATTTTATTAACTAAGAAATTCCATCATGGAGAGTTAGACCTACCCCATGTAATCTATGTATCTTCAAAGGAAGTTAATTGTTTCCTCTTAAAAAAAATTAAACTCCCTTTACTTTATTTTCGTTTTAAAAAATTTGTTCATTTATTTCTTTATTCCGGAAAAATTATAATAATAAAAAGATTTGCGCTTTTTAACAACAATTAAAATAAAGTTAAAAAAATTTACAGATTCTATACTTAAAAACTACAATTATATAAATTAGAATTAAATAATAATTATGTGTAATATATTTTTATTTTAAATAATTTTTTTTCCAAATTTAGATTCTAAACCTCAGCCCTAAATAATATATATTTTTTATTAAAAAACGTGAACCAAACCATATAAATATGAAAGCAGAGACAGTTTTTCATTTCGTGTTCGAATATCCTTTTAAAAGACTTTAGTAATTTTTTTATAAATTATTTTAAAATCTGTTAGTTGCTCGACAATGCCGATATGGATATCAAATGGCAGTATATTATTTAGAAAATTCAATAAAAATTTTTGTTTTCAGCTTTTGGTCCTTTATAATGCCAAAAGTTTCCTTCAAATATTTTATGCTTAAATATCCTTGAGATTTTCTAACGAATTATTCTGCAATTATATCAATTTTAAAAAGATCATAATGGAATTTCTAAATCCCACGTTTTGGAATTTTTTAAATCTCAAATTTTATAAAATTTTAATTTTAAAGACGAAGCTTATAGAAAATGGTAGAAATCATAAAATTTTGCAAAGATCGTCCTCTAATTGACCATATCTCCCATACAACACCAATTCATCCCGCATAAATGGCATATAAATAATTTACTTTGTGATTTTATTTACAAAAATACAAATTTATATAATTAATTAAACATAATTTCCATATAAGATCCGCTGCCAAATTGAACTTTTGTTCTTAGGAATATTTTTTTTTTGGTGCTTGAAACTGGATATTAGCATTTTTAAAATACACTATCTTGGAAATTATTTGTTGGGAACTTTTAAGGATATTAAAGAATTAAATATTTAAAATAAATTTTTTAAATTTTTATTTGAATTATTTTAACAAAATATAATCCGATATAATGTCAAAATTTTCCTCTTTCATTTGATACCCATATCGCCCTATAATAGCAATTAGAAAGTAGTAAAATGAAGGATTAACCTAGCGTATCCTTCAAAAACTGTAAAGTCCTTTAAAAGGCTAAAATGAGCACGAAATGAAAAACTAAAAACGCAGTTATACTATATTAAGTCTATATTTTCACATATATATGGAATTTATCATGTATGAGAAAAATTTTTAATTTTTGTTGTACGGTGTTTTAATACAAAGTAAAGCAGTTAAAAAATCAATGGAATTTTTTAAAGAAAATATTTTACAAAGGAAAGGAAATTAAAATATTGTTCAAAATTTAAGGGGAATAAGATTAAAAAATATAAACTGTTGAGGAATATTTAAAAAATCTTGATTAGAAATTAATTTAATTTGAATTTAAAATTTTTAAATAATTAAAATATTCCGTTAATTTTAAAATTTGTCATTGATATTTTTCATGTTTACTGTTAAAAGGTGAAATTGCTGTGGTATTGTTCTAATTAAAAATATGTTTGAATATAGAAAATCATTATAAAAAAAATTTCATTATTTTCGTTTTTTGTTAAAGAACAAAAAGTATTTGAACAAATAAATATAAACTCAATTAACTTTGACTATTTGAATACTTAGGGTATTTGCTGTATATAACTTTGAATTTTCATTATAAATATAATTAATATAAGGTAAAAGCAAATTTTTTTAATATAATGGTATTCAATTCTTTGTGTTTTTAAAAAAAAAAAAAAAAAAAAAAAAAAAAAAATAATTTCTTATAATTTTTTGCTTTTTTTTTTTTTTTTTTTTTTTTTTTGTTAAATAACCTTTTTTGTTAAACTTTGATACATTTCTAATAAGAATGTATTTTTTACCTAATTATTTCTTTTTGTTTTATTTAATGGAACAATATTTATTCTTTTTTTATTCTTTTTGGTTTGTAATTTATTAAAATGTAAATTGTTTATAGGTAATTAGCTTTTTGTTTTTTATTTATTTTTTCAAAATATTTAGTTTTTTCTTCTTTGTTTGAAAACTATTACAAAAATTTACATACTCGTGTTAAGGTTTTTTTTGTATTAATAATGTTTTTGTTGTTGTTTTATTTTAAATTAATTATATAAATATTTTCTCTATATGAAAAATACGTGGGCAACATTTTTTGGTTCAAAAAATATAAAAAATAAAAAACAATACATATAATTAGTTTTATGCTTAATACTATGTTTAGTTTTAGACGAATATGAATTACCAAATTTTAAGTTTAAATATTTATTTTAATCTTTAATTGCGATTAACTTTTAAATAAAAATATTAAAAGTTTGCTAAATTTTATTATAAAAATTTTTGTTTTAAAATTAAAAACTTATTCTCACTTTCTTATTCGAAAACTAAAACTTAGTATTAAGCTATCTATAAAAAATTATGGAAATATTTCTTTTATTTATTTTATCAATATTTTTTTATTAATAGTTCTTTTTTAAGTTTATTTTTCTTTTAAACATAAATTTTTAACTAATTCTTTTTCTTTGTTCGGTTTTTTTTTTATTAATGTCACCCTGGCATGTGATGTTTTTTGTCTTTTTTAACTTTTGTTTTCAATTATAAATATTTAAATTGAAAAATATTTTACTTTTGTTACTAAATATAATTTTAAATTTGCTTTTTTGTAGATTTTCCGCAATCAAAACAAGTTTTCTTTAATTATTGTTAATATTAAAAAAAGGAGTGCGTTCAAATAAAATATAACTTATTAATACACATTTCTTTAAAATAAATTTTGTTAGAAGTAGGGCATTCAATTTTAAAAATCGTTAGGTTGGTCCGCAAGAAATCATAATTGAATTATATACAAAATTGGAAGGAAGAGGCCATCCGCTACAATACTTAACTAGGAGCTAAAGAATTAGTTAAATGATTTATCAAAGATAAAAATTATTTCAATTACTTTTTTAATTGTGTTAACTATTTAAGTTTTCAAACTTGAAATTTTTTAAATTTTTTTCGAAAAATTAAACCATTTGTTGGCTTTCAATTATATTTCTTATTGAATTAATTAATAAAATAATCAAATAGAAATAAAAAAGTAATGATTTGAATAATTGAATACATAATTTTTTAATAGTTTAAATTTCAATTAATAAAATAATTGAGTATGAGTTTTTCTTAATTGAAATATGATTTTACATTTAATATATATATATATATATATATATATATATATATATATATTAAATTACTCAGAAAAATTATTGAAAGCTGATAAATGGCTTTATTTTTAAATATAAAAATAAAAAAATTTTAAATTTAAACATAATTGATACAATTAAAAAAGATATTGAAACAAAATTAAATTTTGATAAATCGTTTTCTGTGAAAGTTAAAATAATTAAAGTGATTAGTCCAAACCTTGTATAAAAGGTGGAATGTGGAAAAAGAGAAGCTTTTGTAAAACTTTTAAAGAAATTAAAAAATTTATGTCAAATAATTACTTTTTATAAAAAGTAATACATAAATTAATTCTATACAAAAAATGCTTCAATAATAAATTGTTTAGTTACTTTGTCTTTTTTATTTAAAACTATATTTTATTTGAAGCACTCACCTTAAATAGAAATATTTAACGTTGTTCTTTAAAAGATCAGTAATTCTTTTCGGATCAAATTGTAAAAATTCAAATATTTCTATTAATTTAAGCAAATAAAATTTCATGCTCTTTTTGAAAAAAATAATGAGTTTTTGTATACATTTGTGTAGAAAAAAAATATAATTTAATATACAAATATAGAAAATATAACGGAAAAACAGAATAAAAATCATTCTTTTAATAACTCAATGTCTTTTTAGCTGCTTTGAAAAACTAAAAAAAAGAAAATGTAAATGAAAACTTTAAAATTTATTTTTCAAAATCGAAAAAAATTTGATATCCTAGTCATTCTATAAACAAATTCATAATGCTTTAATTCATAGACTAAAATTCTTTATAATTTACATGCCTTGAATTAATGCTTTAAAGAATTTACAATCAATTGAAAAATTAAAACTTGGAAAAATATATTCAATCTTTTAAATTTTCTTTAAATCAAATCTTTCATAAATTAGCTTTAAAAAATATTTTTTTAGTGTAGAAACACAAAACGAAGGAAACGGAATGGTTTTCCTCCAATTGAGAAAAAAATAGGCATAATAAAAACGGCAGAGGGACGGCAAGATGATTGCCAATGTTTTGCGTAAAATATAAATTATCAATCTTATTTTTTATTATTAGTTATAATTATCATTTTTAATACCTAAATATTATTATATTTGATTTGTTTAATTTAATTTCTTAAAATATCTCTATCCATTCAAAAGTTACAGAGTTTTGCCCTATAAAAAACAATTCCAAGTCAATGTGCGACTTGACGTTCAATGTAAAATCAAATTTGTATGGTAATGCCGTTGCCATCGTTGGTTGTATTTCTTCACATAATTTATTTTGTAAAAGATTAAAAACAAAAATAAAATATTGAAAATTGAAAAAATGGTATGGTGGAATGACAAACTAGTATTTCTTGATTCTGAATTAAGATTTAAGAGACTTAAACTAAGATTTAATTAATTCTTTCGAAGCTCTGATTATGAAACTGATGCAGTACAACAATTAAATTGTTTGAAAATAAAATTTCTAAGAAAATTTCTCATTTTTAAGTATTTGTTGAGTAGTTTTCATACAAATTTTATTTTCACACAATTTAATTGCTGTAATGAATCAGTCCCTATGTATCAGTTTAAAATTTAAACTTTAAATGTATAACAACTTTTTGCCAATTATAAAGAATTACATAATTTAGCAAGAATATTGTTGGTTTTAAATCGAAAAAGTTTTTTTTTATAATTGACAATTTAAAAAATATAACAAAACTAAAAGTAAATAAAAAATTTTAATGAAGACCTTAAGATTGATTAGGTCACATTAACTGTGATGTTAAAACGTTTAGCAACATGTTGTCATTGTAAGGAATTGTGAGAAGTCAGATATGTTAGCAAGAATATTGTTGATTTTAATTTTTATTAAAATATTAAATATATAAAATATTATAAAAAAATCAAATAAAAGTTATTTTTTTTATTCTTCAGTGTTTTAAATTTGATTTAAAAATCGAAAAAGAGTTTTATGATTAAAAAATAAATGATAAAAAAAGAAAAGTTGTAATTAAAAACAACATGTTGCTAAATATTTTAAAGAAAAGTTGAAAAGCTGTCAAATAATTAATTTATCAAGAAAATTTACAAAAATTTAGTTATAATTATTAAATATAGAAAGTAATATGGAAAAACGAAATAATAAGGAATTTTTAATTCTTCAGTGTTTTAAAGGTGATTTGGAAATTAAAAAAAAATGTATATTTTTTTAAATTGAAGCCTTAAGAAATACCAAGAAATATTGCTGAGGCTATATAGTGTTGTCATTTAAAATGTTTAGCAGCTTGTTGCCATTATCAAGAAATGTTGAAAGACTGCAAGATTAAGCAAAGAAATTGTTGACTTTAAAAGTTAAGTTTTAATATTAAAATTTTACATTATATTTAAACAAAGTTATTTTACATTATATTTAAACAAAGTTAACTTAATTAATAATAACTCAAATTTATTTTTATATAGATAAAACAAATTTATTTCCCAAAGCCGCCATTTTTAACTCTCAACTTTTCATAATTTCATTTAAAAATTTAAATCATCATTTTATTTTTCTCCATATTTCAAATTAAGAAATTTTATTTATCATAATTATAACTAAATCTTTGCAAATTATTCTTAACAGCTTTTTAACTATTCATTAAAATATTTTGCAACATGTTATTAATTACAACTTGCGTTTTATTTTCGTTTTTGTTGTTTTTTTTTTTTTAATTATAAAATTCCTTTTTTCGTTTTTTAAAGGAAATTTAAAACACTGAAGAATAAAAAAAAATCATTTTTATTTGCTTTTTTCTATATTTTATAGATTTAATATTTTAACAAAAATTAAAATCAACACTATTCTTGCTAATTTGTCTGACTTATCACAATTCCTTATAATGGCAACATGTTGCTAAACTTTTTAACTAAAATCACAGTTAATGTAACCTAATCAATCTTAAGGTCTTCATTAAAATTTTTCTTTTATTTTTAAGTTTTTTATATTTTTTAGTTTCAATTATAAAAAAATTTTCGATTTAAATTAATTTTATTTTTTTCTCTTTATTTCAAATTAAGAGATTTTATATATAATTTTTTTATATTTAAAACAAATTTAACTTTTTCTTATACCTTTAATAATACCTGTCATTCTCTTGAGCTCTCTCAAAAAAATAGAAAGCTCTAAAGGGCGATTAGCATAGAATACAACTAGATGTTTATGTGAGAGGCACTTCAAACTAAATTTTCAAAAAAAAAAAAAATTACACATTTGTTTCAAAACAGAAAAACTAAATATGTACTTTGTTGTTGCATGAATTAGGTTTTTGACAATTGAATCATGTTTTTTTCTCTCACATAAATATTTAGTTATTAATCTATGGCGATTAGGGCTATGTATAAAAATTGACATTTATAATTTTAAATATTTGTAAATTAAATGTTATTTTCTTTTTTTTAATATTTTTTTATATTTCTTTTTAAAGTATTTTTACATTTTTAAGTAAAATATTTTCAATTCCAACCCCCCAAGAATTTGGTTTTTTTTTTTCATTTAATTTAAAGAACAAATAAAATATATATTTTTTTTAAATATATATTAATCATATATAATAATATTTGTAAAGTTATTTTTTTGTGTTTGGTTTTATTTTATTATTACAATATAATATATTTTTCTTCTTAAAAAGACCAGAAATACATATATATATTGTGTTAGTGTATTTAAATTAAAGTTTAAGATACCATAAAAACATTTTAATTAATTTTGTAAATCCCCTGATTAAAAGTATCTTTATATATAATTACTGCACTTTAGATTTAAGCAAATGTCCACTTGCATTTGCATTATCATTCGTTGTTGTTTGAGGTGATGTCGATAATTTGGCAGAATTTTGTGCAGCCAAAGAAGCAGCCATACGTCTACTTTTCTTGCCATCCGGTGACAAGTATGTCTTATAGAAGAATCTTGCAAACAAAATAAAATAACTAAAGTACATGGCAATGGACAAATTGATATTAGTCTGTGAAATATTACACGACTGTGGTCCATGGGTCTTGAGGAAACCATTTGCCCAGACATTAATGGCGCAGCCGATAATCATTTGGGCCAATTGTAGTGATGTTATAATCATGGCAATGAAGCGTGGTGGATTGAAGCGAGCCGCTTTAAGGGCATAATATGAATACATTACAGAATGTACACAGTAATTCATGACAATGAACCAACGGGCAGATGAGGTATATTCGGTGTATGAGAACCATGAATAGATGAGTACGGTTATGTGATGGTACCAGTGTAGGAAGATCAAGGGTTGTTTACGTAATACAATAAAGATGGTATCGCCTAATTCGGGTAATTTGGAGAGGACAAATAACCATGTCCAGAAACCACAGACACGATCTTGTTCAATGTAACTGCAAAAAAAAGAAAGTTAAAGAAGATCAATATTGTAAATGCTATAAAAAACTCCAGAATGTTCAAAAGATAAAAATCCGATAATTTATTTTCAAAGCTTAACAACGTTTAAAATTTATTAGTCTTTTGTTGGAAGTTCAAGTTCAATATTCTTATTAAAATAATCAAAAAACAAGAAAGTGAAAAAAACATTGTAAATAAAATAATTTTTCACACAAACACAAATTTTTTAATTCACATTAAATTGCAATAGTGAAGGAAATAATTAAATGTTTAGTTGAATATGTTTACATTTAATTAAAAATTACATAAAATTATTACATAAAAATTATCTTTGGTGGTAAAATAAAGTTCAGGAGATCAAAATCTTATGCCTAAAGAGTTAATTGAAAAATTTAAAGTCGTTTTAATTTATTAATAAATTTACTACATGGAGGAGGAGTCCACCATTACTTGACAATTTGCTTTTAGAAAGTTCAGAAATTTCAACTAGGACCTTAAGCATTAAACCGAATACTATGTGAAAATTGGAAAGGGGAACTTTTCGTGAAAAGTCAAATATAAAATAAATCTGTATAAAAAATGCTACAAAAAATTGCTCAGCGTTTTTATTTATTACTTACTTTAGTATCTTTTTATTTAAAAGTTATATTTTATTTGATCGTACACCTTTTAAAGGAAATATCCTAAATCTGGTATGCAGCTAATTTTCCAAAATTTCGATAAAACTAAGGCCAATTTATCTAAACAAGACTCAAAATCTATAAATTTCGTTTTGAAAGGATTGTCCAAAAATGCTTAAAATTTTGACAAACGATAGCGCTCAAGCCTGGTCAAACTAGGCAAATATGTGATCAAAAATACGTCAACACTTGTTTTAGAAGGACTTGGTTGATTCAAGTAGAGATACTTTTTTCAATAACCTTTTTTTGACAGATCACGTGTGAGTCGTGTCATGCTGTCATGTTATTTTTGTTTAGTATTGTTTGGCATTTCATAATGGAAAGACTTACGCCTGAACAACCTTTACAAATCGTTCAACTTTATTACGAAAATTCACGTTCTGTGAGGAATGTGTTTCGTGCACTTCGCTCAACTTATTCGCAACACCATCACCCATTTTGAGACCCAGCATTCATTATTGGTTAATATTCGACCGAATAGACCACGTACGCTGTGAAGTAAATACACGAAGACCGTGCAGAATCGATTCGGCGCCGTTCGCAGCAACTCGGACTGACGTATGGAACGACTTGGCGCATTTTACGCCGAGATCTTAAATTGAAAGCGTACAAAATACAGCTTGTGCAACAACTGAAGCCGCTCGACCTTCCCAAGCGACATCGCTTCGCTCTATGGGCTCTTGAAAAGTTCCAAGAAGATCCGACGTTTTCGAGGCAAATTTTGTTCAGCGACGAGGCCCATTTCTGGCTCAATGGGTATGTAAACAAATAAAATTGCCGCATTTCAAGAACTGCCACTTCATCCAGAAAAAAACAACGGTTTGGTGTGGTTTGTGGACCAATGTCCATATTTCTTTAAAAATGATGCCGGTGCGAACGTATCCGTCAATGGCGACCGTTATCGTGGCATGATAACCGAATATTTGTTGCCTGAAATTAAAGCTCGTGATCTCGGCGACATTTGGTTTCAGCAAGACGGCGCCACTTCCAACACATCGCATCAATCAATGGATTTATTGAGAGAACACTTCGGTGAGCACATAATTTCACGTTTTGGGCCGGTCAATTGGCCACCAAGATCGTGTGATATCACACCGTTAGACTTTTTCCTGTGAAGATATGTAAAGTCTAAAGTTTATGCGGATAAACCCGCTTCGATTCAGGCCTTGGAGGAAAACATCACGCGTGTCATTCGCCAACGGATAGACCATCTGCGACTTAGCAACGACCAACATTTGATAGACATAATCTTAAAAAAGTAAATGCCAAAGAATGTTCTTTAAAATGACAATAAACATTCTTCATTAAACTTGAATTTTCTGTGTTTTTTTTTTTCTTTAAAAAAGTAGGGAACCTCGAAATGGATCACGCTTTATTTTACTACGTCAAAAATGTATTTAAATGTCTGCTATGATTTATGCTAAAAGGAAAACTTTTTTTTTATTTAAAATGCATATATTTTATTTAGTGTTTACTTCATTTTCATCTAATATTAGTCTGACTAAACCTTACGGTATGTGCAGACTAGTAAATTTTTATTAAGACAAATGTCAAAAATTTGCCTCAATTACAGACAATTTATCAATTGTAGAGGAAGACGTATGTATCATATAAAAAGTAATAACACATAATGACGTCTTTTATCAAGCAAAATTTATCAAAGCTCGAACGCATAAAAATGTTATCGTGAAAAAATGCTTACGTTTGTCTTGATAAAAATTGTCTAATCTGGACGGCTAGTTATTAGGTAGTGTTCAGATAAGCAAATTTTTTATCAAGATAAACGTGCAAATTTTATCCGGATAAACATTTGTTCAGTGTAGACAGAATTTATTAGTATTATTGCAGCATCAAGACAAGCAAGACTTTTGCTTGATAAAATACGATATTTTCGTTGTTGATGTACATATGTACATTTACATGGTTTATTATTATAACATACGTCTGGATACTGATAAAAATATTTCTGTAATTCAAACAAAGATACTAGAATACTAAATTATGCTTCAAATTGTCAGATGTAAATGACAAACATCTGGCAACACTATGCCGAACTATATTTATTTGCGGGAACTTTTCTTTTTACATTTGAAGAAATCTTATGGTGGCTCTATCACATGATCAATTTCTATCATAACAAGAAACAAAACGCATTTTTTTTTTTTTTTTATATCAGCACATAGGGGAAGACGTAGATCAACTTTTGTTATAGTAAATCATTTAATTAAAATATAAATTTAATAAAAATTTTTTTACTTTTTTGTAAAAAAATGAATGTGAATGAATTTACATCAAAAACTGATTGGAACCAAGTTTCTTGGAAAAATATAAAAAACGGTAACATTGATAAAAATATTCTCCATTCAAAAACCAACTTCAGTTTGAATTAAAATATGACCAATCGAGAATGTTGTTGATCATTCATTTAAAAATGTTTGATGAATACAAAAAATTAATATATCTATCATATACATATGTATGTATATGTAAAGTCCCATTGTAATTATGAGTTTCTAGAAAAAAATTTAATATATTTTTTTCTTCTTTCATCAATATTTCAACAAAGTCAAATATTGTTTGTTATAAGATTTTCCCAAAATGTCACGTAATGTATTTTCGTAGAAGTTAAAGGTCGCAAATGAAATTCATTAAATTGTCGCAAATATTATTTTCGTACGGTAGCAGTATGATTCAAAAAGGATTTAAGCAGATTTTTGAACAAATATTTGTATTTAATTTCAATAATAGGATTCCAATATTTGAACAAATTATAATTTAAAGTAAAGTATTTGAAAATATAAAAAGTAATTTCAAATTACACATAGATAACACATGGATTACACATCAGGGTAAAAATTACACATGATATGTGTAATTACCAGGGCAACCAAAAAATATGCAAAATCTTATTTTTCCTGGGCTTCAATGAACCAAACTGTTAGTTATTTATCCGTATCAGACAATTTTAAGAATTTCGGCATCGATTTGTTCTAGCATATTTTTGCACATTTTGGTCCCAACAGCTTTTTTCATATTTTGGGCTTAGCAGCATATTTTGTTATATTTTCACAGAAAATCCTTATTTTAGAGCATATTTTAGTAATTTATAAAAACTTAAGAGTATAATTTTGCATGCATTATACTATTTTACACTCAAGAGAAAAATGTTGCATATTTTGCATCCTATAGAATCTTTTTTTTTTAATAATTTACCATTAGAGATTTTTTTTTTACTGTAAGTAATTTTCATCTTATAAATTGATAGAAATTTTGTAATTTCCTGATACAATATTTTAAGGTTTTTTAAGTGCAAAAAGAAAATATTTTTTTGCAATTGCTAACAAAAATCAAGTTAATTATAGCATGAATTGTAGGTAATTTAAAATCAAGCCAGAAAAAATATATTTTAAGAGTATATTTTTTTAAATTTTAACGGCATATTTTCCGATTTTAAGAGCATTTTTATACGCATAAAACACTTTTTTAGAACAACAGTAGTCTGTAATTCCGCTTGGGACATTCTAATTCATTATATGTATTTATGTATATCAGTGAAAATAATAATACCTATCCGTCTGTATGTTGAGAACGACTTTTCTAAGGACACCAGAATAGAAGGTCATGTAAGATCAATCCATAGTATCGAAAAAAGTCCAGAAAATTTTCCTATTGAAAGTAATCAAAATTGATCCAAATCAAAATTGAGCAAAGAAAACAAAAAGTCATGTTTAGAAAATAACAATTTTTTAAACCTTTAGATAAATCCTGACAGGTTCCAAAACCTGATTTTTTTCTTTTTGCAAAAATTGAATTGAATCGACTTTTCGCCAAAAAAAGGAAGTTTTTTAAAACATTCATCAAAAACCACAAAAATAACTTTTGACTTGTAGTTTGATCACAAATTTTACAAAGACGGGCATATGGACGGATACCAGCGAAAATATGCATCTCTAAGAAGTTTTTATGTTATATAATTCTCTAGAATTTTTTAAAGTTGTCAAAATCAAAATCTTCTTAATTCATCATCATTAAACCATGAAAAAGAGGTTTAAGAAGTGGGTGTGGAGGTGAAATTTGTATTTGATATAGATAACTTATGACCGTACATCTCTAAAATAATAAAATAATAAAAATTACAAAGCAAAAAAAAAAAAAAAAAAAAGAGTAAAAAAAGATCTCGCGAGTTATTCTACGTTATTATTATTGCCTGAACTAGGTGTAGAAAGTAAAATGAAACTTTTTCATCACATCAAAATTTTGAAAGTTATCATCAGTCAAAAATTTTTACATATTTTTTTTTTTTTTTTGTAATTTAGGATAAGAAAAATTACTATTTATCATTTTTTTTTTAGTAGGAAGCATCAAAATTCCGTTAGCATAGCAAGATTCCATTTGATTCGATAGTCTCTCAATAACAGATTTTTCTTGGTTTCACGTGTTCATTGCTATTCTTCCCATATTTTCAGGGATTTTGTCAATTTTAAGAACTTCTATACAAAACAGTGATTCATTTTTGTTCTACCTATTAGCTAGAAACAATAGTGTTACATTTTTCCTTTGGTCGTCAATGGGTTAAAAGTGTGTCATTATTTGCCATAGATCTTTTTCTATTCTCTTGTTGATTATGCTATTTACATTTGACTAATGGCAAATCGTCTTAGAAAGTGATTCTGAGTCGATAAGTATACATAAAGGTTGTTCCTAGACCAATATTTTTTCTCTTTACAACATCAGCACAAATGCATAATACACTTCCCACTATGGTGGTGTAGGGTATAAAAACTAAACCAAATTTAAAATAAAAACTAGAATTTACACTGAAGAATGGTAAAGAAATATAGCTCTCCAAGTTGCTAATATGATTTCACAAACTTGTAATTTATTTTTAAGTCAAAATTACTAGTGAACCTATAATTATTATCCCTATCAATGCAATTTAACTGCTAACTTAACAGAAACAGACAGTTATAATTGTTTATATTGTCAGAACGCATAAAACAGGTTTATATTTATCTGAAAGTAAACAGACAGATTTCTTAAAACAAATTAAAAACTAAATACTAAAGTTAAAGAAAATATTCCATTCGTTATTAACGCATTTAATATAGACTAAAAGGAGCACTTTTTATTATAAACTCTATAATATAAACACTAATATTCAGAAAAATTATAATGTGGAATTTTTTCGATTGTAATAAGAAGTAGAAAAAAAAACAGGATGTCCAAGGCCAAAAAGATTAAATGACGTCTTTTCAAGTGTTTATTTATAGAACGGAAATTATTATACATATGATGTTTTTAAAATGTAACAAATTTTAATTATAAAAACAAATGCAATTTAATTGGATTTTAATAATAATCAATTGCTCTTTATATTATAATTATCAAATCACCCCACTCTGGTGGTGTGATTAAAACATAAATGTAAACAATTTTCGAACAAAATTCTTTACAAGTCTTCATTAGTATTTATCAACTAACTAAAATATTTTTAATTAATCTAATAACAACTTACCTAGCAACACAAACGGAATGGAATGAACCATAATGACGTAAAACATGTAAAAGTTCTGGAGCTGTACGGAATGCTCCCATAACACTAAACATCGCCAGCATGGTATTCCATATAACTAAGGGACCACGTAACTCAAATCTGTAAATATAAAAAAAAAAAAAAAAAAAACATTTTAAAATATATATGAAACAATACAAATAAAACAATTTTATAATTACTTAAATCTTAACAATAGCAACTTAAACAAAGGCTTGTGTTTGTTAATAAAATTATTTAAATAATAACAATACTTAAGTGTAATAATTTAATAACAACAAAAAAATTCTCCATGTATTTACTTAAATGAGTGATTTTCATTTTTAAAACAAAGTAATTTTTTCAAAACAAATATTTATTTCACGTATTATTTGTAAATACCCAGCAAAAACTTTGCTTTCCTGGTAAGCTAGCAGGTATAATTGGAAACAAAAATAAACTACTTATTTTTTGCCTGAATAACTAGTTATTTTTGTTCAATTTGTCCACAAATTCATGCAGTTATTTTTTGACTCTAGGGGTACTCAAAAATGTGTACCTAAACGAAAACAAAAATAAAAAAAAAACAAAAAAATTTTGCCGTCAGTGAGACTCGAACTTGGACACACACTAACCATTCGTTTTTACTGACTAACGTCTTACTCAGTACACCATTTCGTACATAGATAGCATCCTAAGCGACAAAAACTCTTTTTAGTTTAAAATATCTTTTTAGACATTTTGTTATAAAAACCTAACAGCTTCAAAATGGGGTTGAACCAACAACCTTCTGGTTGTTAATCCGACGCTCTAGCCAACTCATCCACGTGATTGCAGTATTACTGTGCTATTATACTATTGAGTACTTCTTAATGTAATACAGAGTAGGCAAATAATAATGACGCCTCATTACCAAGAAACTACTTTAATAAGTAGTTGTTATTACCGAAAACCAAAAAGTTTTTGCTGGGTAGTTGTTTTCTGTGAAATATTTATAATGTTTAAAATATTTTCTAGAAAGATTATTGTTAAATATTTAATTGTTTAGAATTTTATTATGTAAAATTTTAATTATACATAATCAACGTCTAACACATTTCATTACTATTTGTTGTTAGGAAGTATAACTTTTCTGTTGTATGTATAATTTCCTTATTTAGTTAAAAACATTATTAAGCTGTATTTAAAAAAAAAAAAAATGAATATAATGTTAGATTAATCTTAGGCTTTGATCTAAAGAAATAAACATAAAATTTAAATTAATTAAGTACTTTAATTATTTATTATAAAATTTACAAAATTTTAAACATTAACGAATAACCATAAAACAACATTAAATACATTTTATAGATTGTTGTTATTATTTTAAATCTTTATGAAATTTATAAAATTTGACTTTGAACTGTATTTAATTTTATTTAATGTTTACTTAAGGTCCAGACTAGTAAATTCTTTATCAAGACGAATGTCAAATGTTTGTCCGAATTACAGACAACTTTTTCAATTATAGGGGAAGACGTCCATATGCCATAAGCCATATACAGTTTTATTTTATATGGTTTATCAAACAGAATTCTAGAGATATTTTTAACCTGATAAAATTTTGGTAAAAGATTTTTTTTTAGTATGGCAATACCAAAATGATTTTTGTAGAGGTGCATAAAAACAAAAAGGGCATTGCGTATTGTTTGCTTTAAGGACATTAAGTAGTTACATTTTAAATTTAAAAAAATTTAACTCGCGGTTACCGATTTGGATAAAATTTGGTGCATGTGTAGATGTGCATACAAAACCATGTAAATGCAATTATTTTTTGAAAACTGGGGCAACTCTATAGCTTTGAAAGTGTTTAATATATATTTTTTTTATGGCCATAACCATGGCGAAATGAAACAGGTGGCAGCAATTCTACAAATGCTATAATACGGCGAATTCATTAATTTCTTTTTATACATGGAGTTTGACACTTCAACGGGTAAACAAAAATTGTGATTATATGGAGTTTGACATTTCTAAGTACTAAAAAAATAATCAGCTGATTAAGTGAGTTCACTTGTTTGAATTCGCCTTGGGCCATAACTTGTTGTATAATATATATATATTTAATTTTTTTTGCAGTGGATTTGTCAAAGCTTGTAATTTTAAGATGTCATATAAAAATTTAAAAAAAATGTGTTTTTGAACATATTTTTTTTTAATGTTTTTAGTATATTTAAAAAACTGCATTTTTAATTTTTTAACTTTTTTTTCGGTATAAAACCTTATTGGTTATTTACCAAAAATAAAATTTCAGAGTGCTCAAAATTTTTTAAATTTAAAATGGAATTATTTCATTGTTAAATCAAATAAAATAGCGTCAAATGTTAATTCATTAAAAGCATATTATTTATGAGGTCTAATAAGAAAAATAATTTTAAATTAACCAAAAAATTTTATTTTTGTTTACCTAAATATCCATTCAATTTGGATTTGATTTTATTCATTAACATAAAATTTGTTTAGTTTGTCCGCCTAGTATTTAAAAGAAAACAAAAAAAAATAATAATAATAATGTTATAATCGATATAGCCCGACCACATAGTACCCTACACCATGTGCTCTTAGTGCCTTATATGGGGACTATAATCCATTATGGACCGATATTTCTGAAATTTCTTAGAGTGATTCACACTTACAACAAAAAATATGTATTTGTGCCAAGTTTTATGTGACTATAAACATTTATGTGGAATTTTAGCATTTTTAAATGATTTTCGGGAAAGTTATGATCAATTATAGACCATTTTGAAATTTCGTAGTATGATATATGTATTGTACAAAGTTATTTGTCTCAATATTACCATTTATGTTAGATTTATTCTCGGAAGGACTTATAAGGGAAATATGGTCAGTTATACTGATTTATGCTTGTATAAAACTTATTTTTACTGAATTTAATTAAAACAGGAATTTATTTAAAGTATTTATAAACGTTAAAACCCTATTCCGGAAGGACATTTGTATTTGGGCTAGATGAAATAGTGGAACGATCATAACGAATTTTAATAGGCTTCGACCTAGTATCATAAAAATAACACGTGCAAAAATTCATTGAATTATCTTACAAATTTCGAATGGATTGAAGGACGAACATCGTTAGATCGACCCTATTTTTTGTAAAATTTCTAAAAAAATTTAATTTCTTGTGAAAATTCGGATTTTTTTTTAATATTTTAAATTTTTGGTAAAATTGTGGGTTTTTGATGATATTTCGAAAATTTTGTGAAATTTTAAAAAATTATTTAAACATTGAATTATAAAACACTAAAAATTAACATGAAATTCTTTTCGCAAAAAAATGTTTAATATCGTTTTCTTTTATGCGTAAAATATTTCCTTTATTTTGATCTTTGTATAGCCATAGCAAACGGCAGAATAAAGGCAACGTAATAGCCAGGGAAGAAAACGCATTAAGTCTGTTGTTAATTAATCTAATTCTTTATTGAATGTGAGTGTAAAACTTATAACATATTTTATAAATTTAAGAGCAATAATAGTATGAATTTTTTTTTGCCAGAATAGAACACAAAAAAGTGCAAAGGGCAGAATAAAGGCAACATTTTAGGCCAAAGCCATTAGATTAAAAAAAACAAATTTGACAGTAAAGAAAAAACTGGAAAATGTGCGAAATTTTCTAAAAACAAAATATTCAAAATTATGCGAAAGTGTAAAATATGCAAAATTATATTTTTAAGGGTAATATTTTTAAGGTAATATAAGCTGTTTAAAAGACAAAAATATTCGCTAAAACAAACCAACGCTAGAATTTATTAAAATTTTCCATAACGAATAAATAACAGACATTTTTGTGCATTTAATGTTCTTTCGTTTCGGTTTCGTCCATAAATACGAAAGTTTCCATAGTTTTGCAAAAAATAGCAAATTTTATACTTCATGTTTTTTAAAATATAAAAAATTGGAAAAATATTTGTATTATTTTCGTAAAATGTTATGATTTTCAAAACTGAAATTATAGAATCGTTCACAAAAAATAGATTCATTATATTGTCATATACTGTATTTTTAATAGATATGTAATTTGCAAAACTTTAATAAAAATACAATAACTCTTTAATTAATTACTTTTTAAGTCAAAGACCTTTTTTAATTTCATTATATTTTATTTATTTATTTTTCTCATTATATATATATATATTATATATACGCTCAATAAAAAACTCAAAAATTTAAGTACCTTCCTAATGTGTGTAATTAAAATTTAATACTAATTATATATCTTAATAAAATATGTAGAAATAAATCTTTAAAAAATTCCCCAAAACGTGTCAGGAATAATTATGTACTTTAATTTGAAAAAAAAAAAACATTAAATTTTTTTGCGGAAAGTTTAGAATTTTGGCAAATAAAGGGAGCCAAAAACCCTATAAAAAAAAACTGATGATAAAATGTGAAAATAAAAATATAAATAAATTAAATGTGTATCGTATAACAAATAATTTTCACACAAATATTTATTATGAGTCAGGGCTATAAAAATGGTGATAAAAACATTGAAATATGCACCTAATTTACGTTATTTATTTTTTTCTTTTAATAAATGAATGCTACTTACTGGTCATGAGGTGAATAGTATTATTATTATTTAGAAAAAAAACTTAAAGAAATATTAAAATAGTTTAAGGGTGAATGAAGAACTATGAAATCAATTTAAAAAATGTAATAGGTATTTGTATAATTTATATTATTTATTCCTAATTAAAATAATTAAGTAATATACATATATTATTAAGTGTTAGCATTTTTCTAAAACAAATTTGTAAAGTGTTGAATTTTATTTATCAAGTTGATAGAAAGAATTCCAAAATATTTTAAATTTATATATTACAATAAATTTCCTGAAAATTTATATTAAAATCCTTAATCTGGCTTACCTGCTATGTCTAGACAAGCAATTTTTTTTTATAAAAATAAACGTGAAATTTTTGTCTGAATTACAAATTATAGGAGATGATGTATGTAAGAAGTACTAACAACCAAAATTGCATCTTTTATCAAGAAAAAGTTATCAAAGATCTTGCTCTGACAACTTTGTCTTGACGCTGTAATAACACCAATAAATTCTGTCTACACTAGATAAATTTTATCCTGATAAAATTTTGACGTTTATCTTGATAAAAAATTGTCCTTCCAATAAACTAGGATTTATTATTTATTACATAATAAGTGAACCTTGACTCAAAAGAATTCATAAATTATATGAAGACAGATGCCTGACAACAATTTATATAAAAACAAAACTAATTTGTATTAATTAGTTTTCATTTGAATTTTTTTTTTTTTTGTTACAAATGTTTATAATAAACCTTTCATATCTTCACAATTAAAATAATAATAATAATAATAAAAATAATAATAATAATAATAAATATTCTTATCAGTAGAAAATTTACTTGCTAATTATAATTAGTCATTTGTTTAAATTGTTTGCGGCTAGTTTTTTGCGGTATATTTTTATTTATTTACTGCTAGTATTATTGATAAAGTTATAAAACAAAATTGCTTTCAAATTATTTCATTTTTTTATGAATTTTATATTTTTAATGTCTAATTATTGATTTTTAAAATAGATTATTTTAATTTTGAAAGCATTTAAAATTGGCTGATATTTTGAAACATCTGTTCAAGTAAACGAAATTGGTGGCAAAAGAACTTTAAAGTATTTGAGAGGAGAATACTTTATTTTCACTTTTAACATTTATACAAAAAAAAAACTTTAGGATATAATACTAGAATAGGTTTAATATTAGGATTTTATGTAGACCTAAAGTAGCTTGATTGTAGGGATATACATTCTTAAAAGTATCTCCGTGTTGTCAGGTGAAAGTCATATCAACAGTTTAATTAATATACTCAAATATATTTTTCTAAACAAAATAGACTACGGTTTAATAATTTACGGTAAAATACAAATTAAAATAGTAGTGCCATCAAGCCCTTAAGATTAATAAGTCAAGCATTTAGAACAACACCAATATATAAGATTCTGTTTGAATTGGGTTTACCAACAATAAATAAAAAATACAATATACAACCAAATTACAAAAATAACACAAGTAAAAAATAATATTATTTATAAAGACTTAACAAATTATAATAACCTAAAAAGAAAACACAAAATAAAATCAACAATAGACTCAATAATACAATACTCAAACAATCTATCAATAACACTAAATAACCCGCCAAACTTTAAGATCTATTTATTCTCCTCAATGGACTAATATAGATGACTACTTCATCAAAACACCAAAAATATATAAAAATAACACAAACTCCCAACAATGAATACAATACCAAACGAATCTCTTCTTTAAAAACAACGATTATTTAATTTGGTATTAGAAGAATAAACGAAAATCGTATCCTTAGAAAAAATACTAAAATATTATAAATGTCAACATTTCTGGAAACGAATTAACCGATAAACCATCAAAACACCCAAATATATCACTATCAATCCTTATAAATAACTATACCAAAAAAGACATCAACAATTTCGCAAAATCCCAGATGTGACAAACCAATAGAAAATACCAAATGTTTATTATAAAACAATTAACACAAAGCGATATACACAAGCAAATTTACAAAACAAAAGCAAAAATTATTTATTAAACTGAGGCTAGGACACTCTAAACTCACATATGAACATCTAATTGTTAAGAACTCAATACTGTCAAGATGTCAAATATGTAGTAACAACCCAGCAAAAACTTTTTGGTTTTCGGTAATAACAACTACTTATTAAAGTAGTTTCTGGGTAATGAGGCGTCATTATTATTTGCCTACTCTGTATTACATTAATAAGTACTCAATAGTATAATAGCACAGTAATACTGCAATCACCTGGATGAGTTGACTAGAGCGCAGGATTAACAACCAGAAGGTTGTTGGTTCTACCCCATTCTGAAGCTGTTAGTTTTTATAACAAAATGTCTAAAAAGATATTTTAAACTAAATCGAGTTTTTGTCGCTTAGCATGCTATGTGCGAGATGGTGTACTGACCCAGCAAAAACTTTTTGGTTTTCGGTAATAACAACTACTTATTAAAGTAGTTTCTGGGTAATGAGGCGTCATTATTATTTGCCTACTCTGTATTACATTAATAAGTACTCAATAGTATAATAGCACAGTAATACTGCAATCACGTGGATGAGTCGGCTAGAGCTCCGGATTAACAACCAGAAGATTGTTGGTTCAACCTCATTCTGAAGCTATTAGTTTTTTATGAGACTAAATCGAGTTTTTGTCGCTTAGCATGCTATGTGTGAGATGGTGTACTGAGTAAGACGTTATTCAGTAAAAAAGAATAGTTAGTGTGTGTCCAAGTGCGAGTCTCACTGACGGCAACATTTTTTTGTTTTTTTTTTTATTTTTGTTTTCGCTTAGGTACATATTTTTGAGTACCCCTAGAGTCAAAAAATAACTACATGAATTTGTGGACAAGTTATTCAGGCAAAAAATAAGTTGTTTATTTTTGTTTCCAATTATACCTGCTAGCTTACCAGGAAAGCAAAGTTTTTGCTGGGAACTTAACTATGACCCATTTTTTTTATCACGTTTCACCCCCAATAATACTCACAAAAATATAATTCTTTGTAAAATATCTGTAAATGGTTATTTTTATATGCATACATAACAATTAATACACATATTCAGGTATGTCACAGAACACAAATTCGTACGAAAGTGAAAATGAAATCGTATTTAGCTTCTTCAGAAAACGAAAAACGAAAAATTTTTTCGTTTTCAATCCACTTTAAAATGTTAAAGTGAAATTGATATTTTCACCGCTTTACAGATAAAAAAGAACACAAAAAGTTAATGAAAATAAATAATGAATTATTCATTTATTAATGTCACTTAAAAAAATCTAATTTTATCCAAAAATTAATAATTTTCTTAAATTTAATTTTAAGTGGCCAAAAAAATGTGAAAATATATAATATCGTGCTACCAATAAAGTTTTTTTTTTTTTTTGCATAGTTACCATATGTATTTAATAAAAATGTAAACAAATACGATTTGGTAACATCATTTAAGAATACAAACAAAAGAAAATTAGTAAAGACAAAGGATCTGATGATTTTCGACTCAGTTTTTCAAGGAAATATTAATTTATTATTTCTTCTAATACAGCCACAATTGAAACACCAGGCACATTTAAAATCCTATAAAACTATTTTGTTTACACTTTTCACAACTTTTTAATAATAAACACAAATATCACTTTTAATTTCATTTGTTGATTTTCTTATTTTGTTTTCATTTTCCTTGTTTATTAATGAGCTGTTATATAATGATGCCACATTTTCTTAAGGAAAAATGTGTTTTTAATTTCTTTCGGATTTGAAAAAACGTATTAAAGCTGAAGAAGCAAAACAAAAACGTTACGAATTCGACTATACGAAAATTTTCACTTCCGAAAAATTTCTGTGACACACCTGATTGTTTTTTAAAAACTGCATTTTATAATTAACAAATTATATAAACATTCTTGTATATAAAAGAGGAGAGGCCATTGTTGCCAGTCCTGTTATTATTTATATTTAATGTAAATTAATTTGCACTAATAAATAATAATAATAATAATAATAATAATAATAATAATAAAATATTTTTTATTGGGTATTTTTTATGCTTTGTCTATGTTATTGTATTGCCGAAATATTTCCAATAAAAATGTTCAAATTATGTATATCGACTCTCAAGGTCTTTAAAGCCGAAAGAAAAATTCCACTTCAAATGCGAATTATTTAATTTAGTAGTTAAAGATTTGAATAGCAAAACAAATGTTGTTTGTCTAATTAATGAGTGAACTTTAATAACCTTCCTCATTAGTAAACTTGTTTGTTTGTGAAATTAAACTTGTTATTAATTTAAAGCAACAATATCCCTTTTTAATTCAATTTGTTAAATTAAAAAAAAAAAAAAAAAAAAACAAATTGATTTGTTATAACATAATTTAAACAAAAAACTTTTTTTAATTAAATTAAGAAATTAAAAATATAAATTTAATAATTCAGCAATAAAATTTTTAAAGTTTAACAATTAAATAAGTTTAACAAATTTTTTAAATATTAAATGCTTTCCAAGTATAAGTTAACTAATTTTAACTAATTTTAAATATTCTATGAATTAAAGAATTTTATAATAGCTTTAAATTTAACTATAGATTTAATTATTATTCAGATTTTCCCGGAATTTATAATACAATTTTTTTAGCCACTTAATTAATCTGTTAGTTCATAAAATTTATTACTACAAACCACATTAACTTTAATGCATTTTTTTTACAACATCACCCATCAAGCTAATGAAAAAATTTTAAATTTTAATATAACATTAAATATGAATAATTAACATCATTGTAATTATGTTAATTCTTTGTTTACAAAGTTTACTTAACATTTAATTAAATTTTATTTACTTAAACATTTTAAAGTTAAAATTATTGCAATTGTCAGTTATTGAAAGATTTATTGCATGACAGTTTATTTTCCATAACAACCCATAAGTTCATGTTATTTTGTTTAAATAAAAAATTGTTTGAAATAAAATAAATTAATTTAAAAATGCGTAAAAATTACTGAGATGGCATCACTGCTTCTTTTGAAAATTCTCTTCATGGAAAATTGTATACATTTTTTTAAGACATATACTCAAGATACTCAAACTTTTGGGAGGAAAACGATGAAAATGAGCTATGCAATTCTAGAAATTCTAAATAGATGAAAAATGGTTATATTAAGGTCTACAAATTTGCCTCTACTTCAAAATTTGTTTTGTTTTGCACTTTTATCTCAATTTGTGTGCTTAAACTGGAAAAATACAAAATTGCCTCGCCTAAATAAATAAATAAATGAATAAATAAATAAGTAAATAAATAAATAAGTAAATAAATAAATATGTAAATAAATAAATTAATTAATAAATAGGATAAATTCAAATATAACCTAAGAAGTAGCCTAAGGAAAAGAATCTGGTCTTGAAATAAGACAATCAAGTCTGTAAGAGGTTATATTATGGTCTCGGGCTGTTTTCGGAGCAAGGAATGGGTCTAATTCATATTAAAAAAGTATACAATGACTGGAATTCATACTCAGAGAAAATGTATGGGATTTTAAATCGCAGAATATGAGCTCGAAACTATACCTCGAAAGATAATTTTTCAAATGCGGTTATAAACGAATGGCAAAAATATCAAAGAAAACAATTGACAATTTAATTGAATCAATGTTCCAGTAATCCATAAAATTTTTAGCCACTAAAAGAACCAAAGGATTTTTGTTAAAAATAACCATAAGTTTCCAATGTTTCTCCAATGTCATACAAATTAATAATGTTAAGTTCGTTTTTATATTTCTATACCCTACACCATCATAGGTGGTTGGGGTATTATGCATTTGTGCTGATGTTTGTAACGCACAGAAAAAATCATCCAACACTCACTTTAAAGTATACCAATCGACTTAGAATCACTTTTTGAGTCGATCTAACGAAGTCCGTTCGTCCGTCTGGCCCCCATACAAATGTCCTCCCGGTTTAACGATCATAAATGCCTTAAATATTTTAACAAATATAAAATATTTAGCAATATTTTAATGAAATTCGGTGTAAGAAAGTTTTGTGTAAGTATCAATCTTTGTGCCAAATTTCATGAAGATCGGTCCATAATTGACCATAGCTTCCATAAAAAACCCTCTTCCGAAAATCCCTTTAACGTACACAAATCACATACACATGTTAGTATCAAGTTAATAAGTTTTATGTAAGTAGAAACAACATTGCCAAATTTTATGAGAATCGGTTTATAATTTACCAAAGCTCCCAAATAAACCCACTTCCAGGAATCGTCCTAAAGTGCATAAAATCATATAGATGTTAGTATCAACGCATTATTCTGTATTTTTACATTTTATTTTACAAATTGGACACAGATGTTATATAAGTCCCATTCCCGAATTTTTTTTCTCGTACACAATCGTGTAGGGTATCATATAGTTGGTCTTGACTCCTATTCCGGGAGGACATTTGTATGAGGGTTAGATGAAATAATGGACCGATCATAACCAATTTCAATAGGCTTCGTCCTTGTGTCGTGAAAGTCCTAGGTGCCAAACTTCATTGAATTATCTTCAAAATTGCGTGTACTTTGTGCACAAGGTTTACATGGACAGCCAGTCAGCCTTTCAGCCAGCCAGACGGACATCGTTAGATCGACTCAAAAAGTGATTCTGACTCGATTGGTATACTTTAAGATGGGTGCAGATGTCAGATGTGGCGATTTTTCGCCAAACGTGGCGATTTTTAATTGCTTTTGGCGACTTGGCGATTTATTTGACAAATTTTTTAAATTTGATTAAATAGGTAATTGCGAAGAAAAACTATTAGATTTTCTTACTAGAATTCGACTATTTTTAGTATTTGCCTTAATTTGTAAATAGCTTCAACTTAGTTTACAAAATTTTATCCCCAAAAATTATATTTTTCAAATCTTATGTATTAAAAGTTTGATAATTTGTTTTTCATCATCTTTCAAATATATTAAGGATGTTCATGATTTCGGTCACAATAAAATAAACGTTCATTAATAATTTAACTCTTTGAAACAATTTATAAGTTTAATAGAACCAATGTTATTATATAATGTTAGAATTATCCTTTTAAAAAATATAATAAAAAAGCTCAATAAATTTTAAAAGTTTTTTTTTTTTCAAATACTCTGCTCAAAAATAAGACTAATTTTTTTTAATAATGTAGGCACCCATTGGGTTAAACTAAATCGATGAATTTAGTAGTGTTAACCATTTTAAAAGCGCTCGTTTTTGAGATATTTCATTTTGAAAGACTAAAAAAGGGTTTAGGAAAACCAAGTTTTTTAGCTTAAATTTAATAATTTACCCCGTATTCACAAAACATTTAAAATGCATTTTATATCAAATTTTTCGTATAAATATTGCCTCTAAAATACATTTTAAATTTAAAACTTGTTTGCAAATACGGGGATTAATTTTTGAATTTAAGCAATATAAACAATTAAGATGTGCATTGAACTGTATAATAATGAATTCTTATTATCATATATATTCTAGAGGCTGATGTAATATATGATTAAACCGATTTATTATTTAATATATATAAATAAAGTCCCTTTTATTTCTAATTTTCAATTAATTCGCTCCTTCCATAATTAAGTTTAAACCCAAATATCATGAATACGAGCGCTAACATCGAAAAACGGTTGCGTTTTCGAATTAGCTTTATCAGTAAGGTGCCCAGTTTGTTAAAATTTTCAACTAGCAATGTGTTATTATTAGCTATTGCAATTGTCTTTGGCTCTGTTAAAGCTGAATTTACATTTACAAATTATATGAAATTTTAAGTACTAAAAATTGTACGACACTTAACATTTTAGTTAATTTTTTAATATTTCTTTAAAAAACCAAATAAAATTTTTATTTGGCGATTTCTGGTTAACAATTTGGCGACAGATGCTTAAAAAATCTGACAACGCTGGGTGGGTGTTGAATGATTTTTTCTGTACGTTACAAACATCAGCACAAACGCATAATACCGCAACCACCTATGGTGGTATAGGGTATAAAAATCGTTTAGCTTAATTCTCGACATTATGAATTTAAGCAAATTAAATATTTGCGAAAAATACTAATAGGTAATTTTTTAATTAAAATAATTAAACTTTTATTATAACTTGTTAGATAATACAGACAATTTGTAGAAATACACTCAAGAATGTACGTAAGCAAAACTTAAATTAAATTGTTTACTTCAGTAGCAGCACAAGTAGTTGTAGTAAAAAAGTAGTAGAAAGAAAGAAGAAAAAAACTAAAATTCCTAATAATTAATTTACTAAAAATAACAAAGAAGAGCAGTGATTACAATCTAAAAGTGTTTTTTTTTTTTATGTTAAATTACTCTCTCAAAAATGACCATAATTAACTAAATAATCCCTCCTGTTTATTAGAAAAAATAATAAAGAAGTGACATGCGAAGAAGACGTTAAAATGTTTGGTGTTTTCTTTTCTTTATTTATTTACTTATAAATGAAAGCTTTTTCATCCCTTTATGTGATATTCAGTATTGCCAGGGGTAGTTTGGAAAAAGTTACTTTATGTCAAAAAAGTTACATTTTCGGAATTTGAAAATATAAATGGCCAATAGGTATTTATTTTCTATTTAAAATTTGGAAGAAAATAGTAATAATAAAAATAATAATAATAAAATTTGGTAGAAAATAATGCAAAAAATATGGATATAAATCAAGATAACCAGAAAGAACATGACTTTTAAATAATGCTGGTAATGATTCAGTTGTACTATTACTTGTGATTAAAGTAATGCAAAAACAACAGCGCTTGATTTGTTTCAAAATTTGCTTTAGAAGGTTCATACTTTTTGGTATTCAACCGGTTAAACATATGCATTTTAAAATACGTATTGTTTTTTTTTTTTTTATATTGCTGAAGAATGACAATAGTTGTCGGCACTTAAATAAGGATATAGTCCTAATGTTTTGTTATTGAGAAGAATATGCCGCCAAAATTTTCTCGTAAAACTTTTTACATTAGGAAATTCATTTAATAAATCAGTTGTGCCCCTTCAGATCAAAATATCGGGCCTTGTAAAAGTTAACTACTTTTATTGTTTAAAAATATTATTGTTAAAATCAAATAAAATATTTTAATTTATATAACAAAGACACTATTTTCTTAAGTGTCATAATTTATTTGGATATCTTTTTATGTGACGAAAACTTCGCTTAATTTTCCATTTGCACAAAATTAGTTTTTAACCAATTCAAGAGCTTCACTGGGTCTTTACAAAAAAAAAAAAAAAAAAAAAAAAAAAATAATAATACTCTTTTATATTATGGATTCTAATAAAAAAAAAAAAAAAAAAAAAAAAACGAAATATGTAATTTCATCTGCACGAAAATAAGGAGATGTCCATGTACAAGAAAAGAAGATATTTCAAATTTTGTTCTCTTCAACAACTTCCAAATGTTGGTAAATATTTACATGATCTATGTACGTTTTTAAAGGCCAACATTTTTAAATAAGTGAATTTTATTTTCCAATTAAAAAATAATTGCTCCATGCTTAATATATTGTAAAGATAAAAAAGTAAAAAAAAAAATATATTTGTTGTTTTAAAATCCTCAACCAATTTGTAAAAATTAATATGATTCCTTAAATTTATTTACATTTAAATACTTGGCATCTCTGCTTTTTCAAACATCTGCACATATGTTTTTTTGTTGTTAGCTCAACAAACTAAAGCTTTTAAAAGCTTTATTTTTCTGTTTTATTTTCAAACCAATACACATGAAATTTGTGTCATTATTTATTTATTTTTTTTTTTTTTTGTAGACTTTTGTTAACATTTACAAAGAATTCTCATTCGCTTTATTTGTGTTTTCGTTTAAATATTTCAGGTTGTTGTTGCTAGAATTCGTGCCTAAATTCAATAAGTAAGGAAAACCATACAAGTCTTGCTGATCGCTTGACTGGTTTGCTTCTAGGCAATATGGGATGAGGCATTATTAAGCCATTTTCGAATGGCTTTAATGTTCGAGTCCTGTATGAAGCGCAAATTTTTGAATGGGTACAGGTCGTCCCTTTGAGCTCATGAGTCCACTACTTTTCGGACTGTAGGGTTTGGGTGAAGCGATCTGCCCAGATTAATGATAAATTTGAAAGAAAAAAAAAAAAAAAAAATGGGGGCGAGATGTGTTAGCGTTGTCGTTTTCAGGCTTTTTTTCTACCAAATTTGGCAGAACTCTATTCCTCTGGTGAAATATCACAAAATTGATACAATTGTACCTTTTTGGTACAATTCGAAACTGAAAAGTGCAATGGTACACCAATGGCCAATTCGGTACAATTTTAAATTTGTTTATAATCTAAATTTTTTAATGATAAATTTGAAAGAGAAAAAAAAAAAAAAATGGGGGCGAGATGTGTTAGCGTTGTCGTTTTCAGGCTTTTTTTCTACCAAATTTGGCAGAACTCTATTCTTCTGGTGATGGTAGGTAGGCACCAGGAATATCACAAAATTGATACAATTGTACCTTTTTGGTACAATTCGAAACTGAAAAGTGCAATGGTACACCAATGGCCAATTCGGTACAATTTAAATTTGTTTATAATCTAAATTTTTTTTAGTTGCTATAGAATATCATCTTATCGAGAATGTCACAGAACAAAAATTCGTACGAAAGTGAAAATTAAATCGTATTTACTTCTACAGAATACGAAAAACGAAATTTTTTTTTTCGTTTTCAATCCAAATAAAAATAGTAAAGATATTTTCATCGCATTTAAATGTAAGACACCTTTAAAAATTAATGTAAATAAACAATGAATATTACTTTTATTAATTTCCTTAAAAAAATCCACATTAACCAATTTTGTAAGAAATTTAAGCATTTTTTCAAAGTAAAAATAAGTTGACAAAAACCATATTTTGTTAAGTGAACACACAAGATTTTTAAATTTAAATCATATTTTTTTATTTTTCAGTTCTTTAAATATTTCTCTTTCATTAATCAATTGGTTCTAATATAAAGAAAGGAATTTTCTTCTAAAAAGAAGTGCGTTTTTAATATTTTTCGGATTTGTGAAAACGTATTAAAGCTGAAGAAGCAAAACGAAATCGTTACGAATTTTACTACACGAAAATTTTCACTTCCGAAAAATTTCTGTGACTTACCTGATTGTCATCAATAATTTGTATTATTAATTGTTTAATAAAAACTATGAATGGATTAAGAAGGATTATTTACGATAGAATTAAACAAGAAATAAATATTAAATAAACAATTACTAATTGTTAATAATTATAATTAATGTGTAAATTATAAAAATATTAATTAATTTTAATATCTAATAAAGATTTTTCTATTATTTTGTAAAATAATTTAGTATATGAAACACATAATTTTTGGTCATTTTATAATAAAATATGATTATAATATTATACAATCAAATTATAATATGAGAGATTGAGATAATAATATCATAAAATGAAAACATAATATAATTTATGGGAATTATAATATGACAAAATGTATTAATAATATGATCAAAATATGAAAAAAATGCGCCATAATACGATAAAATGTGATTATAATAAGATTATAAAACCGGACGTAATATGATAAAATAGCTTCATAATGTTATAAAGTCAAATCATAAAATTATAAAACCGAACAAAAATATGATAAAGTGGAATCATAATAATTATTACTTATAATTATTATAATTTTTAACTGTTATCATATATGATAGGAACAATCGAAATTTTGGTAGATTTAAGCAAAGAGTTTGATTTTTAAATTAATAAAATTATAGTTAATAATTTCCTAAAATTTTAGTAGAAATTTGTATATGTAAAGAAAAAAAGTTTTCTCCAACTTGTCACTTTATTAGGGATTGTATGTTTAATCGAGCACTTCCAAAAGAATAAATAAACTAAAATAATTTCAAAAGTACTCGATAAAATCTGAAGTCTGTAAACTGGATCTTTTGGAACTATATTTTATATTGTAAATGACATGCGAAGAGAAATATATTCAAAAAAGTTATTTGATACCTTTTATTCTTATATTCCTTTATATAAACATTAGCCCTAATTTATAGAATGATAGAGAGAGGTAAATGTTTCAAACATTAATATAAGCACAAAATTTAATTTTAGAGAAAAAAATTGTAGAATAAACTGAATTCGATAGAAATTATTGAAGCTCAATACTGAAATATTAACTTATATTTTTTTAATAAAATAGAGTAAAATCAAAATTTGACTTTCATATAATGAGTATTAAAATGTTTTCTAAAGAAGTTTATTTTTTGGTATATTTGTCAATATTTTTCCAAGTTTAACAAACCTATATTTGCTGTTCAACCGATTTATTAATTGGTATATTTTGGGATAAACTATGATCATTTATAAGCGTGTTAATTGATAAATTATATATAAGCAGGTTTATATTTAATTTATTTTCACATTATTCTACTGCTACGCAAAATCTACTAGCCCTACAATTTTCTATCACTGGTAGGGAATAAAGAACGAATTTCAGTTTTCTTTAATATTTTAAAGTCATCAATTATTGGAGTGTTTTTTTTTTTAATTTTTTCTCTAAAATTAAATTTTGGTAGGTTTCTATCGATTTTGGTAGATTCTTTCGAAAATTGTGGTAGGATGAAAATGTTTTCAGTGGCAACACTGGTTGTCATTTTAAAACGTTTTCCTTACAGTGTTGCCAACTAAGTGCAAATTTGTATAAAATTTTAGAAGATTTTTTTATTATTTTTAAATTAACAGCTTTGAAATAAAATTTGCTAGCAAATTTAATTATTTTTACCTAATTATTGAACATAGATGGTGATTCGTTATTAGCGTTAACAGTGTTATTGAATAACAGTCAGTGTTGCCGTTTCAGAATTGGTTTGGCAAATTGCATATTCATTTTGAAAAAATCTGTTAAATGCTTCTTAACATAATCGACTTACTGAAAGCAAAACTTTAGCATAATTATCAACACATGAGAAGAGAAATAAATACTGATAGTAAATTCCTTAGGTTGATTTATGAATTTTTAAAACTGTGACTTAAAATTCGTTTAACAAAACTTTATGGTAAAAAACTTAAATTAAATAAATAAATAAAATTTCTTTCAATGTTTTAGTTATAGCGAAAACACATCTCAACATCTTTAGTATTAAAACTACACTAATTGAAATTTGGGAAAATATAACCATTATACTACAGTGACTGATCGCCAGAAATAGCCAATTTAATTAAGTACTTGACAATCTATACCATCTACCATCTAAATAACACAAAAACTTGGGCTATCATGCTCAGAATGTTTTCTGTGCACCAGGTTTGACAATACTTATAATTTTATACTTATAATTCATTGATCAATTATGTTCAATATTTAGAACGCATTCAGGTGATCATTTATTAGTATACAAGTGTATAGTTTTTAAAATAATTTACTCTTATTTGTACGAGGGCGGATCAATAAGTCCCTGACTTTTCCAACTTCCCTCTTAGTTATATGAAATGCAAAACTATTCGCATCAAGTACCACCTGTTAATAGACTACTCTCAAATTTTGAGCAAATGTCGTCATTTACTTTGCGTTTAACAGCTGGACGGCCAATTGAGGTCAGTACACCCGAAAAAATCCACGATATAGTGTTGGCCGACTGAAGAATAAAGGTGCGTGAGATTGTTGATGCCATCGGCATTTCATATGGCAATGTGATTTCGATTTTAAATGATCAGCTGGGTTTAAGAAAATTGTCTGCAAGATGGGTGCCGCGTTTGCTCTCAATTGACCATAAACACGTGTGCAGTCTCAATGGAATAACTCTATGAATTGGTACCTAATCCGCCATATTCTGCCGATTTAGCCTAAAACCTAAAGAAATGGTTCGGTGGAAAGAGATTCAGCTACAACGATGAAATTATTGACCAAACAAATGCCTATTTTAAGGACCTCGAAAAATCCTATTTTTTACGCAAAGTAAATGACACTTGCTCAAAATTTGACAGTAGTCTATTAACAGGTGGTACTTAATGGGAATAGTGTTGCATTTCATATAACTACGAGGGAAGTTCGAAAAGTCACGGACTTGTTGATCCGCCCTAGTATTATAGTGGTCTCGTGATTATGTTTTAGTTCAATTTTGTGCAAAAATATTTCGCATTAAATACTTAACAATATCGATGAAAAGATATAAGAAATTCTACATGAATTCTATAAATTTATATAATCAACTAGTCAAATATACAATTAGTTAAAATAAAATAAATTTAAAATATATAATTCTTTCTCCCAAATGTACACGTAAGAATTATAATTGGCTCCATTTTAAATTAAACCATAATTTTTATCTAAAATGTCCAAATTTTTTTTCTCTCTTCTTCCTACTTTTTTGTTATAATATAATAAATACGACTCCGATCAGTATAACATTTTACATTACATTAGTTAGGTTATGAAAGAATTATGAAAATATATTTATTATTTTATGAATTGTTGCATTTTTAAAATGACAAAAAGCACTTCTTACCACCCGTTAGATAATTTTCTGAAAATCTAAATCAGAGAAAGGAGTTTCGTCTAAAGGCAAAATTATCAACACTAACAACACAGTGGAGCCTTTCGCAAAATAAATGTTAATAAATCTGGAAGTGCCAAACCGGTTTTGATAAAATTTTGGACACCGTCAGACAAGGAGTTAGGCTTTCAGAATATTGCTAGCTGTAGTGCGTATCTGAAACACATACGGTACTACAATGCGTTAAAGTTTACCACCTCGAGTGTGAAGAACATTGGAGCTTTAATTTTTACAAATATAAACCAAATTTACATACTTTTGTTTTTCTACTAAACAAGATAAAAAAACATACTGTACTATATTACCTCTTATTGCTTAAAATATATTTACTCGTAAATTCAAAAATTTAATTTCTCATTTTTGCCCTTGACCTTTTTGAGTTTTTCCCTATAACTTTTAAAATAGAAATTCTAAGATTTTTTTAAAAATATAGTGAAATTTTCTATATATATTTTTTTAATTAAGTGCAAATTTTGGAAAATTTTGAACGTATACCCTACATCAAGCAATAGTGTTAAATGATAAATTTTAAGATTTTGTGTCTGTAAGAAAAAATTTATAATGTTTTTGACACTTTCTCGAATTAAATTCGATAGAACAATATGTTTTCGATGTTCTTGCAAAAAATTGTGACAACCCATGAGCCAATTGTCTAAAATAACCCATATTTTAAATAATAAAAATGTTTACCTCAAAAACATACAGTAAAATTTTATATCGAGGTCTTATATTTAATAAGAGCTATCTGCAGATTTTCTAAAATACTTTTTTATGTCAATCTCCGTGTTTTGAAAAATGGATTCTAACAAATTTTTTTTGCATTTTTATGTTTGAGCTGTCTACAAAACAAAATCTATGGACTCCACTTTTTTTCCGAACAAATTTTTTCGTCCAGCTGAAGTAGTTCTTAATTATACAAATACAAAAATATTGAATTCGATATAACCAAAACGACGACACTTTAAAATTTGATGTAGTTTCTATACCTTACATTGAGCCTATGTGAAAATTTTATGTAAAACCATTCATCCAATTAGAAGTTACAGATTTATTTCAAAAAATTCTAGATTCTGAGCATTGGATCTATAGATTTTAAAAATAATTTTTAGAATTTCATTTGTCCGGCATATATTTTTGCAAATTCTTGGTCGCACATTTTTCAAATAATATTTGATTTTATGACATTCTCTTCCAGTTCTAAAAAATTTCTCGATTTAGCAGATTTTAGCATACACTGCCTGCCACTTGAATAAGGAATCACATTTTTTTCTTAACTTTAATTAAGTATATCTCCTAAAATAAAGTTCAGAAAAAAATAATTTTTTGCGCAACCAAATTTCAAAGTGTTGGCTTTAGTTTCCTGAAGAAATAAAAAATATACATATTTTGTTATACTAAAATTATGCATTTATTTAAAGACATGTATTTCTGTGGAACTTTTTCGTGTGTCACATGAATAAGGAATATTTTAAAACTAAGCAAACTGTAATTTATTTTTAAATTTTATGTTATAAAAATGTAAGTTATTATCTTCTAGCATTCAATTAGTAATGAATACTGCCACCATTTTTAGAAATAACCTCAAAAATGCGATTTGGCATCGACTTGTATAATGACTTTAAGTAATTTAGCGAAATTGAACTCCATGCTTCCGTTATTGCATCCTTTAAGGATTCTATCGTCTCAAATTATTTTCCTCCTTCATAAACTTTTCTTGCAAGCCAACCCCAGTCATTTTCCATTGGATTCAGGTCTGGTGAATATGGAGGCCAATCCAAAAGTTGAACACCTTATTGATTAATCCATTATTCTACTGCTCTGGCGGTATGAATCGGAGCGTTGTCGTGTTGGTACGTCCAAGGTATGGGTCCAAAAAATCATTAAATTTTGGAAATGCCTCCTCCAGAATGTTTTTGTAAGTCGTTGCAGTCATTTTGTGTTGCAGTCATTTTGCGTGGTGGTTTTTTTGCAGTTTTCGTCGGACTATGTATGGGCACGACTTTAAAATACGGTGCACTGTTCTTAGACTGGCACTGACTCCACTATTTTCACGTATTTTTGATACCGACACGGCAGAATTTGATGCAATTCTAAGAATTTTTCGTCTTTCTTTTGGAGTTGTTGCCATTTTCTTTCGCCCTTTCATGTTTTTTCCATATCTTTCCACGTTATTTAAATAATTGTACACAACTGTCTTTCCTCTATTAATGTTTTTGGCTATTTGGACCGGATTCTGACCCTGAGATTTCAAAATCAATATTTTTTCTTTTTCAGAGTCCCATTTTGAATAAAAACTATTTAAAACCTATCAAATTAAAAATTCTATAGCCGTTTATATTGAAAGAAATTCAAATCATAGCCTTCCTGATTAATATTAAAAGAATTCCTTATTCAAGTGACACACGAAATAGTATCACAGAAATACATGTCTTTAAATAAATGCATAATTTTAGCATAACAAAATATGTATATTTTTTATTTCTTCAGGAAACTAAAGCCAACACTTTGAAATTTGGTTGCGCAAAAAATAATTTTTTTCTGAACTTTAGTTTAGGAGATATACTTAATTAAAGTTAAGAAAAAAATGTGATTCCTTATTCAAGTGGCAGGCAGTGTATTATTTTTAAGAATTTATCATAATACTACGAATATTTTCTGGCAATACTTATAACAATATTATGAAAAACGTTCTTTAAGCTGTGATAGTCGTTGTTATCATTGAAATTAATATTCTAAACAAAGGATATATATATATATATATATATATATATATATATATATATATATATATATATATATATTGTGTGTATTATATTTATTTTTCCCTTGATTTAATGCTTAGATTGTGGAAAATATAACAAAAAACAGTATGATGAAGATGATGTATTAATGAAACAATAACAAGCAAACATATTTTCGCCAATGGGTCATACAAATATACTGGGAGAAATGTAATCTTTTTGATATTGATGTTCATAGAACTTATCATATAATGGAATTGATCCAAGAAGTTATTCAATAAGATTATTTAATAATCTTTATAAAAATCTATATATTAGTGACTAAAAAAAAAAAAAAAAAATTATTACAAAATCAATTAAATAATTTGTGATAATTTTAGTAATTAGATTTAAGTTTCTAATCTGTAAGGATTTTGTATTCCAATAAATAAATAAAATAAATAAATATAGATTTTTGGCCAGTATTTAAATGCATTCTATAAGTGACAAAACAATGGAAACTTACAAATATTTAATACGTCAACAAATCAAAGTAATTCTTAAGCAATTTGGAAAATTTTTAAAAATTCATTAAAGTACTCGTATTAATTTATATTGCACTGGCAAAATAATGAAAACTTAAGTTTCGCTTTTCACAAAAATTCACCTTTTATTTTTATTTTTTTTTTTAATATTTTATCTTTTAATTTTAATTAAATTAAAAATCATACTTTGGCATTTTTCCCATTCGCTTATAATAAATCATTATATTATAATTATGAGCTCGTATTTTGCGTTCCTTTCCTCTATTTTCTTAAAGATTTAGATCTGGCGATGGGATATTACAAAACGTGTGTCAAGTTGAATCAGACGCTTAAAACTTTAAAATTGAGTTTGGGGAAGTTATATATACATTCTTTAGCAAATTTTTTATGATCAATACCGCTTTTTCCGAAATAAGGGCTATAGCTATCAAAATTAGCCTGACAGTTCAAGAACCAACTCTCTTGCCATTAACTAAATGATCTTGCTGTTTAAGTCACAATGAAATCCAAATGGAAAAGATAGAAGTTACATATTAAATTCTTGTGTTGTCTAATTTTTATACAAATTTCCAAACTGCTAATTAATTAATTGAATTTTTATCAAAAATAGATTTTTGATTTAATCCAAAATTAAAATTTATTGTTATTTCAAAATCTTGGCAAATCTGAATTCTAGCCATTTTTACTAATTTTGCGAAAAAAAAATTGCAAAAGGAAATTATTCAAAAATAAATATTTAAATAACGGTAAATTAAATGGATTTTGAATTTTTTTTTTTAATATATTTTTTACTTTATTTACTTCTCGTACAGAATTATAACGATTTCTATTGTTTTGCTAATGCTGAAAAATAATCTGTGTTTATGTTGTATGTTTTTTTTTTAGTTTTAGTCATATTTTGTAAAGATATTCTTTTAATTTTAATTATCCTTTGCAGAGAAAATAACAGTTTTAAAAAATAGCCACACTTTGAATTTTATGCTTTTTTGGTTTTAGTCAAACGTTTTCATTGTTTTGCCAATGTTAAAAAACAACTACTCTTTAAATTTTAAGTTATTTTTGCATTACGCAACTTTCCTGCAAAAGAAAAAAGTTTCCATTGTTTTGCCAATACCAAAAAATAATTATCTTTTTATAATCTAAATGTTTTAAAGTGTTTAAAATTACTACATTTCAAGAGAAAACATAAATAACTTAAATTGTTAAGTTTCCATTGTATTGTCACCCATTGTACGTAGCAAAAATTTCAAATCATTCTGCTGATGTTTTTTAACGAATTATGATAAATATGTATTTGTTAGATGTAGATGTCCAAATCATTTGACAAAGCAGTGTCATTTTCGGAACAACTCTCTTACTTTCTCACATTATACATTATATGTTTGCTATTCAACATCTGACAACTCCACTAAGTGGTAACGCTATATAACCTTGATTCCCCCAGTCGTTTTTTATTTCAATAATTGTAAAATAATAAATATTTATAAAGCAGTTTTAATTTATTTAGAGCAAATAACAAAAATTCATTAAAATTTCTTTGAAAAAGTTCAAATTCATATTGATTAAATTTATTATATTTTTTAAGTGTATCTTTAAAAACTATATGTACAGTGAAATCAGGATTGACAAGTTAATTAAAATATTTACAAGAAATATTGTGTGTTAAAGACATTATAAATTCTATAAGAAATTTAAAATAAAATTCGATTCAACTTTAGCAAAAATAAAAAAAAAAAATCATAATCGTTATTTTACTGTAAAAATCGCACAATTAAGCTTGCAAACAAAACCAAAAAGATACACGAGATGTTTAAAATCAGGTCCATATTTATTATGAAATAAAAAAATTTTTTTTTCTTTTTTCGTATAAAAAGAAAAGAAACAAAGCATGTGTTTTTTTACATATTTGAAAAAAAATTTAAACATATAAAGACAGGTTTTTTCTTTATATTTTTTATTAAATTTTTCTCTTTGACACATTTTTCATTTTCTTCTTCTTCTTGAGTTTTTCAAAAGCAAAGAAAAAATAAAGTTGCATAATTTTGAAATAGGTTAATTTTGTATATACAAAAGATACATAACGTTTTATTGTATATAATACCAACACAAAGAAAAAAAACAAAACGTTTAAATTAACTTGAAATTAAAACAATGCAAATTAAAGTAATAGAAAAAAATATATATAATCATTACTTAACTAATATAAAAAAAACAAGGTTGATGACCCATTTGTTTCGAGACTAGATAGATTATGTGTACTAATTAGTTGTGTGCATTCATAATCATTAGATATGAGTCATTCATCTGACAACACTTAATTACTTAGCAAAATTTGATAGTAAAAGAAAATAAAAACAAAAGAATATTTGATAAATTAGAATTTTTGAGATACGTGTATTTATGTACGTTATAAGCTTATGTTCATTTTATTATTATTTTTTTTTTTTATATAATTTCATTATAATGATTAAAATCAGTGTTAGGTTTAGTGTTTCCTTTAGGAAATTACTTGGAAATTTCTTAAGCAAACTTTTAAAGATTTTTTGAGTGGCAGGATAAACTACTAAATATTTTAAGTAGGGTGAATAATGCTAATAATTGCGTCTTATGAACGTAGAAGCCAAAAATGCAATTTTTTTATAAACACAGATTTCTAAAATAATAATGTCATACAATAGTAAACATATTGAAACTAAGATACCCAAAAAATTATATCAAAATATTAATAATTGGAGTGACATGATGCTAACGACAAATATTTTATGTTATTTCATAAAAAAATATGATTTTTGTAAATTTTATCAGAAGTAAATTATCATTACTCGCAAACTATTATTGATAATTGGCTGCATTTTTTTATGTTGGTAGGATAATAGTCCTTAAGAAATGGTATGATGTGTCACTGTAGCGTATATTTTAGTCAAATTTGAATTTTAGTAGAACAGAACTTTTTTACTACCACAAGGCGAAAGTGTCCTTTTTAACTCCTTATATAATTTTGTACCTGTCTGGACCCGTCTTTTTCCAATTGAGTGAAATTACTCCAAAAATTCTTTCTATATTTATTTCACCTGTTCATATAAATCAAATACACCAATATATATATATATATATATATATATATATATATATATAATTATTTTATTGCTAATTTTTTTTAGCGTATTTTTAGCATTTTAGTTTTTTTTAGTTTTTAGCACTTTTTCATTGCACTTATGTAGCATAAATAAGGAACATAGTATAACGTAATATAAGAAAAGGATAAAAGCTATTGATATTCGAATATAAATAAACTCAGTTGTCATAATAAATCTAAGCAATAACAATCAAATTTTAAAATCTTTATAAAACATGAAGAGCTTCAGTTATAAAGTATTATTCGAAGAGCAGAACCGAAACACAATTGGACTTGGAAAATAAAATAACTGTTTTCGTCAAAAACTTAACAAATCGCTACAAAAAAAGTTGCATGGAGCAAACAAAGATTTTATACCAGCTTTGAAAACTGGTTAAAAGGCGAACTTACTGTTCAGTTATCTTTATAAAATACAAACCAAAACAATCTTCAGATGGTATAGACGGAAACTTAAGGATGTCAATGAAGAAATCGGATGAGAAAATATTCAAGAAACTTTGCTATATCATTTTCGATCACAGAAACAACACACAAAAGTCGATATTATTCAAAATGTTTTTAACGCTAGTACAGTGAGAACAAAACGGATTCTTAAAAGTATTCTCAAATGAAGAGGTATTAGCATTATTTTTGGATTTTAAGTTAACAAACAGCAATATACTCAGCTCAGATTGCGTGCGATTGAAAAAGACTCAAATCCATCATATCATCACAGAGGCAGAGGTACAACAACAGAAATATGGAAACTGCAAGTTAACTCTCTTTTGAAAATGGGGATGTGATGGTTCTTCTGGACGAAAACAATACAAGCAATATCGTGAAATGTGAAAACACTTCAGACACAGATACGTTCATGGTGTTATTTATACCATCGCGATTGTTAAAGAATTTGGAACACTCGGAGCCTTCAACCAATAGGATGCAAACAAAGAATATTTGGAAAAAATAAACACCATCTTCTACGACCAACGCAGATCTATTAAATATAAATTTAAAAAGGAAACTCATAATGCCATTAAAAAAGAGGTGATATTAGAGCCTAAATTGCAACACTACAGACATTCGAATTAGAGATTGACGGCCAGACACTTGAAGTAAGCTACCCATTAGTGCTAAAGCTGACAGTTGGAAAAGTAGACAAGGTTGTACCTAACACAAAGGCTTATAGTTATTATAAAAAATAAAAATTTTTGTCCTTAATGTTATTTAAACAAAAAACAAAATACACAATAAAAAATCGTATTTTTTTCCAAAAACAAACGATTCTAGTGGAACCTGCTCTAGAATTGGTAAACTGTTCACAAAATTATCCTGGGTATTATTAAAATGTTTTTTTTTTATCTGCTTGTAACTTTTTTATAAGTAAACTAAATGCTATCAAAAAATTAAAAATTCAACTTTAGCCTTAAACTTCTCAACAACTACTGAATCGATTTTAATGAAATTAAAACTGGAGAAAAATTCAAGAAAATATCTCTCCATCAAAATAATAATAATAATAATAATAATAATAATAATAACAAAAAATTTTAATATCTTTATCGATTCAAAAGTTACATAGTTTTGGCCGATGAAAAACGATTCTGAGCCACTGTGCATTGTCAAATTGGAACTTATACATTTTTATTGAAAAGCACTACACAAGCGGCGTAAACGTTGAACCGTATATAATTGCTTATTTTATAAATGAATTTTTAAAATTTATACTTTTATTGAAAAAAGTACTTTATTTTAAAGATTGGTATCTTTTTTTTAATATGTAAGTAATTTTTTATTAATGGTACTTTAAAAATGAAACATTTAGTAATTTTTATATAATCACTATTTTTGAAAAGTAGTTCTTGTTAAGAACTTTTTTCTGAATTTGTCCTCTTTTTCATGGAAATTAGTAATTTTTACGAAACTGGCACTTGTTTTAAAAAATAGTAGCTTTTTAAAAAATTTTATTTTGAAATTTTTCTTTAAAAATTGTTTTTGGAAGCAGTTTATCTGAAAATGTATATTCTTTATAGAGATAATGGTACTTTATTTTAATTCAGTCATTTACGGACCAACTTGAATGATTTTCAATATCAAAATGTTCATGAGCTTCGCTTCTATAACAAAAATCTAAGAACTTTAAACGGAATGACACCTTTAATGAAGGGCATAAAATAAAAGATTAATTATTAAAATAAAAAATAAGGCAAGAGTTAATTGAACGTCTTGAATATGACGTTTGTTAAATGTTAAATTAAAACTGCAATACACAGTGGAGCAGAATCGAAAATTTCATAAAATAATATTTCAAATAGGCGTAGCAAAGGTGTGTATAATTTATCATTTTGGAAGGGGTACCCACATAACTATTAGAAGCTATTGGGGCTCAAAATAGGGTACCTCCGAAGTAGAACATTTTTAACCGCTTCCCAAATTTCAACTATCTCAATTTTGCAAAATCTTAATCCAACTTTTTAAATATATAGCCTAACATTTTTATTTAATTTTTTTTTTTTGCAGTTAGTTGAAGAACAAAATTATCTATCGAATAAAAGAAATTTGAAGTCAATATATTTTCCGAGTTAAAAATAAACGATTTTGAAATTGAAAATTACATTTTTTTGGGGGGAAGGGGGGAGGTTGGTGTGGCAAAAAAGTGTACACTATTTTTTTCTATAAAATAAAAACTTCTTTAAGAATATAAAATAATTTTAAATCTTTCCGAAAGTTATCTTCACGGAGATAATTTTAAAATTGAAAACGCCTCTAATCACCCAATAGGGCTAAGTACAGACCCTCCTGAAATTGACCTATTTTGTACCGATATTTTGATTTTATCTTATATGTTCTAAAATCCCAAAACTTGAATCTACACACAGAATGCAGTGAAGGAATCTGCGATGTGTTCTTAAAAGTCTGCAAGCATGGACTTTTGGCAAAAAATTAAAAAAATTCATTTTTGCATATATGAAATATAATGTAAATCCAACCAGCCGATTCAAAAAATTTCGATTCTGCCCCACTGTGCAATCATGGATATGTATAATCTGTCGAAAAATTAGCTTAACCTCCATTTATTGAATTCAAATCATTTTTTATTACATACTCTAACAATTTATTAAATAAAACGCATTTAATTCTCTTACGATTAAATTAAATGTTAACAATTAAAAAGAAATAACAACAATAACAGTTTTTTTCTTTTAGTGCAACCTACAATTTTAAATGACATTGTTAAGCATAAACTATTTTCATATTTATGGTATTGAAACTTTTTTTTTTTAAATACTATGTCGACATAGATAGTATTTCTTGCATTTTTTTATTTGCCACAAAAAAAAAAAAAAAAAAAACTAAAGAAAAAGAGCGCGCAAAAAGTTGTTAGCAAAATATTTTTGCAATCATTTGTTATTTTGGTATATTACATCAGTGCAAAAAAGAAAAAAACAATTTCTTTTATAGTAAATTTTATTTCTTTTTGCTTTTGCTATATGATTTACTGTTCCAGACGTAATATTTTTATTTTAATGCATATACTTCATAACAATATTAAATTTAACTTATTGAAATTAATACCACAAAAACCACATAAAACAAAAAATCATGTTTATAAGAAAAACATATTTTTTAATTATTATAAAATGTTAAAATATTTACCGGCTTTAAAAAAGCTAAATAAATAATCTCTTAAGAAAATAAGAGAAATCTTAATTTTAACAAAATAATAACTTTATTATTAAAGTTAAAGAAGAAATATGAAAAAACAACCGTCAACAAATAAATTATTTTTGCTGACATAATCGTTTTCAATAAGTCAAGTGCATTTCCCACTCATTCACACATTCTCTTATTCTGTTAAATATTTAGTCAAGTTACAAAGCTATTCAACACATCATGATCAACATCTTTTATTTTCTTTTTCTTTCTTACTTACTTACTTTTAGTTTATAGACACGTAATTTACCTTTAAATACTTTTTCAAAGAATTAACAACACTCTTTAAGTAAATTGTTACTGTACTTTTTTGTTTACTATAGCAATAGCTTAATGTTTATGTATTTTGACAACGTTAATAGGATTATCAATTTAGCGTTTTTTTTTTTTTCAGAAAATCATAAAAAAGATATTAAATAATTGATCAAACAATTTAAATAATAAAATTTGTTTATACTAAGATATATATTACGTTTATACGCACAATTATTGCAAATAAAAATTATTTGGAAATAAATAACTCACTGTTTAGACGCAAATTGCATTAAGAAATTGTTGTGCCAGATGGGAAAAAACAACTATTGTCATAGAAAATTTTATGAGCGTAAAAGGAAGTGGCAACGCCGTATACATTATTTACTATTAGTTTTAATAATCACTATTAGTTTTCGTGAGTTACTAACTTGCAAATAAAATATTAACATACTGTTTATACATCAATTTTCATATTTTAATTGCGTGTAAGAGGCGTGTATAAACGTAATAATAGTAAAGAATTAGTACTTTTCGGCCTCAAAGAGGATCTGAACATTAATCTTGTGTTCCCTTTTTCTAGTTCATATTCGAAATATCAATCAAGTGGATATGAATGTTATTAAGCGCCGCTGTTTCGTCCAGTAACGAACAATGAAATAACTTCCAAATGAAATAAGTCCCGAAATAAATTAAATAAATCCCAATTTAAAATTATTAAATAAAATAATTAGTAAACAGTAGTTTAGTAGTTGTAAGCACCTTTACTTAGCGAAGCTGAAAGCCTTTTTGCTAAGTAAAGTTTTTATGAATAGCAGGCTTTCGGCGGAGCGAAAGGAATTTCTCCTCTGTGGTTAACACACCGACATCGTTAAGTAAACTTTTTCTACATAGAAGATTTTTCTGAATTTTCCAAAGGCCAGCTTGAGCCCGCCAAAGGCCGTCTATGCGAAAGTGCTTTCATTAGCGAAGCCTTTTGGCCGAAACCAATAAAAATTAAAAAAAGTTTCAAACGAAATGAAATAACTCCCAATTGTGAAAGATCACGAAAAAACTCCCAACAAAATTTCGCTAGAAGTTATTTTATTTAGGAATCATTTCATTATGAAATAATTTCCCATAAAAAAAATTAAATAAGTTCCAACCCACCAGGCATTCTTTCATAATGAAATAAAACTCAATTTGTATGGAAAAAAGTTCAGGTTTATTTTATATTTTTTGCTGGGACTTATTTCATTTGGGAGTTATTTCACGGTATCTTCATTGCGTACTTTTCAACTTAGGTGTGCATTCAAATAAAATATAAAATATAATATATTGTATCGACTCTTGGACACTTAAACGAGATCTGCTGTAGTCATTATGGGGTAAATCTTTACGTTCCGACCCATAATAACCGTTAGAAATCAAAAAATAACATTATCCATAATTAAAAATGGCTGGGTGTTTATACTGTAACGGCAAAATTCTAAATCAGATTAGAAAATGCTAATATACTGTTTTATGGTTGGATTGGTATTAATGTCTTTTTATTATACTCTTTGACATAATTATTTGAGTTTGTTCAGACTAAAGAAGTAAACAATCATGCATCATGTTGCATTTAGAGTAAACTTGTCGTACGAACTTTCTCTTATTTTTATCAATTGAGACTCAATGGATTATATCCTATAATATGCATTCGTGCTCCACCTACGCTAACTTTCTTTAGGCGCCCATTTATCAATCATGGCTAATAGTTCGATCAGAGGAATATGAAAATTCGTCTGTTCATCTCCCTTTCGGTTCCAAAAAATATCGTCATGCCCTGGAGGCAAATTACGGAATATGATGTCGTTCAAAAGACTAATTTAAATTGTAATTTCCAACGATATCGAAAATTATAATTTATTCCTTGGGACCAAGACTAGTCAGACATTGTAACATCCTAGTCGCGATAGAAATTAAATATAGTTGAGCAAAGATCTCGACTTTTTTGACATACGAATTTATGACCTTAATCGCTGCCTAACTGTGGATATAAAAACTGATATTTAATTTGCTCCCTGGTACCCAGATTTTTTAGACATTATATGTCGTCGTAGTCGAAATAAATATTAAGTGAAGTTGAACCATTATTTCGATTTCTTGACATACGAATTTACAACCTTAATCGCCGCCTATAAAATTTGACATTCAATGCTTACCAAATACACTCTCCTATTTCTTTAATAGCTATAGTTATAGCGTAAATCTTAGTTAAGAATACTGTGTATGTATGAGATAATATAATCTTAAAGATATTCAGAGTCTCTATAAGATAATCACAGAGACAAAGAAAGCAAAAGTTCAGTTCAGTTCAGAAAATATTCAAGAGTTGCCCAAATGTCAGACTTCAAACAGTCAGAGAATACTGAGATTATATTATCCTGAATATTTAACAGAAATTGCACTGACTGTGTGCGCTACTTTTGTTAAAACTGTCAAGTGGAGGATGTCCAGCTTAGTCTACAGACTTCTGCAGTAGAGGGAGATAAGCTAGATCCTGCACTTTATTAAAAAATATTAAAATATATTCGTTTTATGTAAAAAATTTATATTAACATTTATCACCCCTTAAAAACGCTAAATTAGCCATACCTTTTCACGTTACAAAGTCCATCATCACCATCATTCGTTTATAAGACAGGTTTGATATTTTTTCTCAATAATTATTTGTATTATTACTTCTATTAATACTTTCTTTTCATTTCACTTTTTATTAAGTTTTTTTGTGTTTTCCCAACTATTTACACATTTTATATTGTATTTATTTCTCTTCTCTTATTAAATTCGTGTTCATACATATATGGAGCTTAAAAGTTAAGGAAAGACAAACAGGGCATAGCGGACGGTTGAATGATTGTGTTTAACAATAAATGCTTTTTATAAATATGGAATTTGTCACATTTTCATAGCAAAATAGCAGAAATAAATACAAAAAATGTATTTGTGGCTACTAGTAGTAAGTTTAGGTGTTAAACTCTTGTCTGTATACCCTGCAAACATTTTTTATCGAAAGAGTAACTATATCGACACAACGAGAAGTTGATATGCGTCGCTTTTACTATCGAATTCTGATCTACTTAGTAACACCGTTCGGGAAGAACTGTGCCTTTTGAGTAACCCTTTAGTCAGTATTGAATGTCACGTAAAACGCGTATAATGAAAGGAACTATCTCTTAGTGGCACATTTCTTCCCGAACGGTGTTACTAAGTAGATCAGAATTCGTAACGCTTTAGTGAATTTTGTACATCACTTATTAAGATCTACTATAACGCCAAAAAAGTGTCTAATAAAAAAATCCTAATTCGAATCTTCCAATCTCCACTAAAGCGTTAATCAAAAGATGCTATCTCTAACTATATCAGAATTCGATAGTAAAAGCGATACATATCAACTTCCCGGTGTGCCAATGTAGTTACACTTTCGATAAAAAATATTTGCAGCATTTTAAAATTAATTTGCATTAAATTTTTAAAATAATAATGTCAGTAATACTTACATTTTAAAATGAAGGATTATGAATGAACAAAAATTATCAAAAGTAAAAATATTAAAATTTTTTAAATCACAAAATTAACTCTTTCTGATATTTATTATGGAAAGCAATGAAATTAATAATAACAATAATATTTTCAATTTAAATTAACATTAAAAAAAAATATAAAAATTAAAAAAGAATACAAAGAAATATTTTAAGTACAAAATTAGTAAGGAATATTTGTTTCTTTCAAATTTAATAAAGGTATACATAATAAAATAAGAATTATTATTAATATTCTAATTTATTTTATTACAGAAAACAATGAAATTAATTGCATAAAAAGATTTTTAATTCAAATGAACATTTAATATCTATTAGAATATTTGCAAAATTTTCTGCAATTATTAGTATGTTCGGCGACAATGCATGATTTTTAGAAAGGTTATGATGTTCGCATTATAAAAAGTGTAATTCAATACGATTTCTAAATATTACAAGACTACATTATTATTTATTTTAATTTTGTATTGAATTTTCTATGTAATTAAAATAAATAAAATATTTTTAATTAGTTTTTTCTAAAATCGCCAGTTTAGCTACAGAAAAACAATTAAAGGACAAATGTATTACACTTTTTATAAGGCGAACACTTTATACTTCTTTTAAATCATACTTTCTCGCTGAACAAACAGCTGGCTCTAAGAATTTTAGAAATATTTGAAACAATATTTATAACAAATTTTCTTTAATTTCTCTTTCAAATGTTTCCATTTTTATAATGGGTATAAATGGAATTCCCTTTAAGATTACATGGTCTTTTAACCATTTCCATACTCTATTAAAAATTTTAATAATGACGTACAATTTTAAATCATTATTTAAATCTCATCTTGACCCTGAAAGTTTTTTCAATAGTTTTTGCGAACGTTTAAGATTTTTGAAAATCAGAAATAAATACCGCTACTTAACCAAAAATTACGACAATCTACTCCATACATTTCAAGCATTACAACAACAAAACAATTTTTTTCAAAATATTTAATAACAACAACAATGTTTGAATTCTTTTGAAACTTAAAAAAAAATTAATTAAAAATTTTGAAAATTATAAATTCCTTTTCAAATTTAAAATGAAAAAATTCAGCTCTGCTAATACGATACTCTAATACGATTCATTCCGAAAATTTTGATTGCTGTATATGAAAATTTTAATCTTCCATAGAATAGACTTGTAAAATCGAATTTTTAATATATACTTAATTTTTTGTTCTATAGAAAATTATTCTGAAAATTAGCAGCTTTTGCTGCGGGTATGTCATATATAAGTCAAACTTCCAAACTTTTAAAAAATGTTGTTTAAGTTATTAAGAATTTTATAGAAAACAAAATTTTTTGTCCATGTTCTGGCCCTCAAATTGTAAATGTAAACAATCGAAAAAATCATGATTTTCTGATAAAATTTCGAACCTAATGTGTGTTGTTTTTGTAAAGTTTTGCACGTTCTACTATTAATCATCTTAGAGTGCCAAATTCGACAGATTATGTGAATTGATAAAAAACAATCTTCCAAATGAAAAATAGTGTTTTCGTTTTTGGATAACTGTAACTGTTATCCTAACAACTTCTAATAGTGATTAAAGACGTTATGTTTAAAAGATTCAATTCATATACTAATATATTTTGTTGTTGGAAAATTGAGAGAAATCTTCTATTGCACTTCTAAGAGTGTGCGAAGAAGTGAGCTATTTCGAAAAAGACTTCACTAAATGCTTGTAGGGTAGGTGACAAAAAATATTGAAGAAATTAAAAAAAAGTATGTCATATCCAATATTGACTTTGATGAAATTCCAACCAACAAACAAAGAGAGGGAAAGAGAGTGTGGTAATGAGTAAATTTTCTTTAAATAATTGCTAATCTGTTTATTTTTATAATGAACTTATAAATAAATATATTTTTAGCTTTTCATTAGGTGTTGGTATTTAATAAAAAAATTTCTTTCAAAAAATTTAATGTAAAAAAGACACTGTTTTTTTGTGTGTGTGTTATTCCACTTGTTTACAAACATATTTCATTGATTTAGTCATTATTTAAAATTTAATTTTTAAAAATTTAAAATTTTTATTAAAAAATTTAAAATGTCGTTTTAGTGAATCTTTAGACGACTACAATAAATTTCTTGTTTTTTATGATTTCCTCGAAATTTTGAAGTTAAAATAAATTAACAAAGCAACCAGAAATATGCAAAATCATATTTTTCCTGGGCTTGAAATGAAGCAAGCTGTTAGTTATTTATCCATTCATATTATGGATACTTTTGCATATTTTGGACTTAGCACAATATTTTGCCATATTTTCATAGAAAATTCTCATTTTAGAGCATATTTTAGGAATTTAAGTGGTATATTTTTACATATTTTATACTTAAGCACACAATTTTGCATATTTTACACAAAAGAGCATAATTTTGCATATTTTTCACCCTATATATTTTTTAAATAATTTGCCAATAGTGATTTTTTTTACTCTCACATACGTTTTTCAAATCCGATTTCCTATTAACTTTTATCTTATTAATTGATAGATGTTTTGCAATTTCCTGTTGTACTAGCTTTCGATGTTTTTAAGAACAAAAAGAAAATATTTTTTTAGCAATTGCTAACAGAAATCAAATTATTTTTGGTATGAATAGTAGATAATTTAAAATATTTTCAGAATAAAAAATAATTTAAGAGCATATTTTTTAAGGGGATATTTTTCGATTTAAAGAGCAATTTTTATGCGCAATTTTTAGAGCATATTATTGGTTGCCCTGTTAATTAACTTTTATTAATAGGAAGGGATAATATAAAAAAACTGTTATTAAAGGTTTATAAGCAAAATTTTATTATAGATATTAATGTGTTTTATTAAAGTATCAGAAGAAAAAGTTAAGAACAGTATAATTTTTATAAACACTTTAACAAGTTTTTATATCATTAGTCTGTCTGTCCGTCCATCCGTCTGCTGAAATATCAATTTATTTTTTAATTTAATCAGTTTTTTATATTTATTTTTAAATAATAATAGAAACGCAACTAAAACTAATAAATATTCATTAATTTCATTTCAAAATTCAAATGTCTTCGCTAAGAAAGCAAACACCATTTATATTAACTAAATCAAAAAAATGTATTTTAAAAGCAATCGTTGTAACACTACAACATTACATAATATGTAAATTTGCATTCAAACAAATAAAAAAACAATCATACGATATTTTTTTTAATAAACAAATTATAATTAAAAAAAAAAGCTAAAATTTATATAAATTTATTTAAATTAAACCAAAAAATATATTGATATTTTTTTGCAAAAATAAGTTTTATATATATATATATATATATATATATATATATATATATATATATATATATATATATATATATACAATTTATTACAAAATATAGTTTGAGTTCATCGCCAAAACTATCAAACAAAAATTATTAACAAAATAATAAAAAGAAGAAGAAATAAACGTTTCAAAAATTAATAAGACGCAATTTTAAAATAATGACTTTGTTGTTTTGATTGACACACATCGAGTCTATATTAGACAAATTTTTATCAAGACAAGCGTCAAATTTTTGACTGAATTACAGATAAATTTTGTCATAATAAAACATGTAAAAAGTACCAACAAAAATCAAAATGGCATCTTTTATCAATCAACGTCAAGACAATGTTGTCAGTACTCAAGCGTTGACAATTTTGTTTTAACGCTGCTGTAATACTGACAAATTTAGTACACACTGGGAAAATTTTTATCCCGATAAAATTTTGATAAAAATTTCTTTAATATAGACTCGACGTAGATAAATGTTAAGTTTTGTTGCTATTTTTTGGTTTTTGTTTTACCTTTGATGATATAAAAATTGTAATATTCGCTATAAATGTCCAACATTCATTACTTGAGTTTAAAATTCAAATCAACGAAATTTTTCAATTTTATGTTTTTTGTTAAAAATAAAAACCTTCATGTCAATAACTTTATGAAATGCTATAATAGGTAAAAACGGTAGTAGTTATGTTGTTGGGAGACAAAAGACAGCTTTTTTTTGTTATTTCCATATTTTTTTTTTTTATTAAAAAATACAATTTTAAAAAGGTTAGCATTTTAAATAGAATATGCTTTAGAAAAATGAAGATACATAGACAATTTTATTATTTTATTTCAAAAATTTGTATGAAGAATACATTTATTATTTAAATTAAAAAATGTAGGCGAACAAATTTGAATTCAAACAAAATGTGTGAAAAAATATTTCAAAATGCATAATTTGTAAAATACGTTTACATTTGTGTCTTTAAACAATTAAAATTAAATAATAGTACATATTGTGAAAAAGGAAACAATTTAGAAAAAAAGTACTAATTTTAAAAAGACAATTTTCAAAAAAAAAAAAAAAAACATAAAATTCAGAAAAAAATATCAATTTAGATAAAAGTGTTAATTTTTGAAAAAAAATCAACAAGTGATAATTTAAACAGTACTAATTTCCTAAAAATTGGAATTAATGAATTGTATCCTATAAAAAAAAAAAATTCAACAAAAAATTAAATTTTCTAAAAGTAAAAAAAATTTGCTTAAAAATAAAAAATTTTAAAAAACTAAATTAAAAAAAATCCCAAAATCAAAAGAAAAAAGAATGCTATCAAAAAGTATTAACATTCAAAAGGTACCAATTTTCAAAAACACTTTAAACATTTTAACGAATAATTTTCTATAAAAAAGTACAATTTTTAATGAAAAAAAGTAACAATTGGAAAAAGTACTAACTTCGAAAAAAGAAAAATTTGTGAATTGTACCCTTTTTAATATAACATCAATTTTCAAAAGAGTGCAAACTAAAAAAAAAAATATCTAAAAGTACAACAAATTTTTAAAAAAGAAAATATAAAAAAGTACCATTGTTTAAAACAAGTACAATTATTAAAAAAACGTGCTAAATTCAAAAGAAAAAAGAAAACTATCAAAAAAGTAATAATATTAAAATGTACCAATTTTAGAAAAAGTACTATTCTTTAAGGAATGTTGATCTTCAAAAAGTATCAATAAAAGAAATAAATATATTTTTATTTCATTTAAATACTAATTTTCCAGGAAAAAAAGTATTTTTTTTTTAATAAAAAAGTGTCAATTTCCAAAAAGCTTAAAATTTTCTAAAAGTAAAATTTTTTTAAAATAAAAAATTTAAAAAAGTAACATTTTTTGAAACAAGTACAATTGTTAAAAATAAAGTACCAAATTCTTTAATAAAAAAAGTATCAATTGAAAAAAGTACTATTTTCCAAAACATTAAAATTAGTGAATTGCAACCTTTTTAGAATAGCACATCATTTCCAAAAAAAAAAAAAAGACAAAAAAACTTAATTTTCTAAACGTAAAAAAAATACCAGTTAAAAAAATTTATAATTTTAAGTACTAATTTTCCAAAAAAAGGTAACAATTTTCAAAAACTACTAATTTCACATAATTAAATTTTTCAAAATTTTAATTTAAAAAAGTATGAATTTTAAAAAAAGTACCAAATTTAAAAAATATAATTTAAGAAAATAGTACTAATTTTCCTAAAAAAAGAACCAATTTCAAAATAAGTAATAATATTTAAAAATAAGTACAAATTTCCCAAAAAATAAAATTTTCAAGGAATTGTACTAATTTCCAAAAGGTGTAATTTTTTTAAAGTACCTATTTAAGAAAATACGAATATGAAAGAATTATACTAATTTCGAAAAGGTGAATTTTTTATTCAAAAAAAGTACCTATTTAAAAAAATACGAATTAAGAAAATATACATTTAAAGAATGCAAAATGTTCAGTTAAATAAAAACGCAAAAATTTTCAAAAAAGAACAAATTAAAAAATAATTTTAAAAGTTACTATTTTTTACACATTTACATTTTTTACAAAAAGTACCAAACTCAAAAATGTATTAAAAATAATAATAAATAAGTACAAATTTTTCAAAACAGTACCAATTAAAAAAACTAATTAAAAAAAAATCAACAAATTATTTTAAAATGTATCAAATTTCAAAAAAATTGTATTTAAAAACAACAATTTTCAATAAAAACTATCATTTAATAAAAGAAATAAAAATTAAAATTTTCCAAAAAATACAAAATTTTCAAAAAAAAGTACTTAAAAAATCCAAAAACAACAATTAAAATAAGTATCAATATTTTAAAAAGTAACATTTAAAAGAAAAGTATGTCTTAAATTCCACAAAAAATCAAAAATGTTTCAATTTAAAAAAAGTATGTCCTAATAATAGAAAAAAATAAATAGAAAAAAAGAAACCATTTAAAAAAGTACCAATTTAAAAAAATTAAAAAATTTCCAAGAAATAATATATTTTGCAAAACAGGGAAATTTTTAACACAAGTATCAATTTTCAAAAATAGTATGTACTAATTATTAAAAAAAGTACCATTTTTAGAAAATTGAAAAACTAAAAGCATACGAATTGAAAGATGTCATTAAAAATTATATTTAAATAATTAAACTTTTTATTTAACCATTATTTTGTAAAATTGTTTTTAAGGTGTTATAGAACATTAACATAGGAAAATTAAGAAAAAAAAAAAGCAAGCTGCAAAAAAAAACTATAAAAAAGTTTCAGCATAGCAACCAACGAACAATCTTCTTGGCAGACTTTTCGCATCTTCTTGGTCAGGAGTTTTCGAATCGAATTGTAATTATAATGATACCATTAAAATCATGATTATTGTCTAGCAAAACTAGAAGAATTACGGGCTCTAATTAAAAGAGAGAACTAGAACTTAAATAAAAATAAACCTGAATTAAATTAGAACTGAACTAAAATTAAACCGGATATTAACTAAACTATAATTGCACTAGAACTGAACTGGAACTGTAATAGAAATGAAATAAAACTGAACTAGAATTGAACTCAAACCGAAATAAAATTGAACTGGGACTAATATAAAACTGAGCGTGAATTAAACTAGCAGTTAAACAAAAGCAACTACATCTCGTAGTAAAATAGAATTGGAACTTAAATATTATTGTATTGGAATTGAAATAGAACTGAACTAGAACTGCAATAGAGCTAGAATAGAACTGATAATTAAACTTGAATTTAACTAGATTTGAACTGGAATTGAAATAGAACTAGAATTAAAGTATTATTGATTTAGAACTGAATTAAAACAATTAAAACTGAATTCGATCTTAAATAGAATTGAACTGGGACTGAACTAGAACAGAATTGAAACTAAACTAAAATTCAACTAGAACTGAACTAAAATTGAAATAAAACTGAACTAAAACTAAACTAGAACTAAAATAAAATTTAACTGGAGCTGAAGTAAAACTGAACTGGAATTGAATTAGAACTGATCTAGAACTAAACTAGAATCGAACTTAAACTGAAACAGAACTTGAATAGAATTGGACTATAATTAAACTAAAACTGAACTAGAACTGGAATTGATATAAAACTGAACTAGAATTGATGTAGTACTGATTTAGAACTTAACTAGAACTGAATTGAAAGAATTAAAACTGAATTCGAAGTGAACTAGAACTTAAACTGAAATATAATTGAACTAGGACTGAACTAGAACCCAAAACTAAACCTTTTTTATGAATTGGTTCCTTTTTTTCCAAAAAGAAATTTATTTCATTTTTAAAATTTCTATAAATCATTAAGTAGAATGTAAACGAATATAATGATCATTAGAACATTAGTTCATATTAAATTTTTATTGGTTTTTTTTTTTCTATTAGTTTTTGTGCTATTTGCAAAATCAAGCAATATGCTGAAAAAAGTATTAATTACATTTTGTATTTGTTTTTTTATGATATCATCATATCATCACTCTCTAATATCATCTGTTGTTAAGAAAAAAAAAAATCCATTTGTTTGTTTATTTTTTATCGCCCATAAATTTTCCAATAACTGTATTAGTATGTAATAACCATTATTAGTAATTTTTTTTGCCATATTGTTTTTATTTTTCTAATAGCCGTGTATATTTATTTAACTAAAGCTAACATTATTAATTAAAAACTTAAATAAATTCTAACTTATTAACGTAAATATTCAATCACCACAATATTTGCATTTATTTTGTAAAAATTCCTAATAAAAAAAAATCGTTTAAAACTAAAACTTAAATAAATAATAGCAAATTTTTAAAATTAACACATTTTTAATAATGTCATTAAGATTTACAAAACATCTTTCCCTAAATGTAAATATTTAATGGAAAATTATTAGTAATTTTCAGATAAATCACTACGATTATAAAATTACGTTTGTTTTTATAATTTCTAATAGAAAGTTTACATTAAACAAAATTGTTTTAAATTTAAAAAAGATTATAAGCTAAATGTTGAAATAAATGAGGCAAATTTGCAATTTAATAGTTGTTAAGAAATAAAGTTGCCAGAGTTGCATATATAGAGCACTTTAAAAAGTGGCTAAGTGCTCTATATAATTTTGCCTTATATTTCTCTTTAATATAAGGAAAAATCCTTTAAGTTTTTCGTGTTTTTCAATTTAATAACCTTCTTTTAAAAAATAAAAAAAAAAAAAAACTAAAGACCAGAAAAAAATAAAAATCAATTTATATTGTTATTTTGCTTACAATCAAGTGCAATCGTTATTTTTTCATTTTTTCTGAAAAAAAAAAAAAAAATCAATTTCAAGTGTGTATATTTCTAAACAAAATTTTGTTATGTCTTTTAGTTGCAGTTAAGGAAGACGAAAAACCCAAGCAGGAAAACAACAAAAAATAGTAGAATAACGTATGCTACAGAGCGACCATCAGTTATTGTTATTGCAAAAATAAGATAAAAAGTGCCACTTTTACAAGTCACAGTTCAAGGTCCATATAAACATTTTTTCATTATGTATAGTTTTTACTTTTTTACAAACTTTTTTATTTTTTATATACACTGCCTGCCACTTGAATAAGGAATCACATTTTTTAACTTTAATTAAGTATATTTCGTAAACTAAAGTTCAGAAAAAAATAATTTTTTGCGCAACCAAATTTCAAAATGCTGGCTTTAGTTTCCTGAAGAAATAAAAAATATACATATTTCTGTGGTACTTTTAATATTAATCAGGAAGGCTATGATTTGAATTTCTTTCAATATAAACGGCTATAGAATTTTTAATTTGATAGGTTTTAAATAGTTTTTATTCAAAATGGGACGTGTTAAGGCTCTTAATAACTCTGAAAAAGGAAAAAATTCTGATTTTGAAATCTCAGGGTCAGAGGAAAGACAGTTGTGTACAATTATTTAAATAACGTGGAAAGATATGGAAAAAACATGAAAAGGCGGAAGAATATGGCATCAACTCCAAAAGAAAGACGAAAAAATACGTGAAAATAGTGGAGTCAGTGCCAGTCTAAGAACAGTGCACCGTATTTTAAAGTCGTGCCCATACATAGTCCGACGAAAACTGCAAAAAAAAACCCACCACTTAATAAAAAACGCAAATCACAAAGTCTACAGTTTGCCAAAAATACAATGACATGGTCCGACAAATGGTTTAAAGTTGTATTTTCCGATGAAAAAAAGTTTAATATTGATGGTCCCGACGGGTATAACTATTACTAAATAAGGAGGAATTATTTTTGAGCCGCAGATACTGCCGAGAGGGCGGAATAATGGTATGGGGTGCCATTTCGTATTATGGTACAATAGAATTGGTTTTTGTATCCAACAAAATTACTGCAACGACTTACAAAAACATTCTGGAGGAAGCATTTCCAAAATTTAGTGATTTCTTTGGACCCATACCTTGGACGTACCAACACGACAACGTTCCGATTCATACCGCCAGAGCAGTAAAATAATGGATTAATCAATAAGGTGTTCAACTTTTGGATTGGCCTCCATATTCACCAGACCTGAATCCAATGGAAAATGTCTGGGGTTGGCTTGCAAGAAAAGTTTATGAAGGAGGAAAACAATTTGAGACTATAGAATCCTTAAAGGATGCAATAACGGAAGCATGGAGTTCAATTTCGATAAATTACTTAAAGTCATTATACAAGTCGATGCCAAATCGCATTTTTGAGGTTATTTCTAAAAATGGTGGCAGTATTCATTACTAATTGAATGCTAGAAGATAATAACTTACATTTTTATAACCTAAAATTTAAAAATAAATTACAGTTTGCTTAGTTTTAAAATATTCCTTATTCAAGTGACATACGAAAAATTACCACAGAAATACATGTCTTTAAATAAATGCATAATTTTAGTATAACAAAATATGTATATTTTTTATTTCTTCAGGAAACTAAAGCCAACACTTTGAAATTTGGTTGACAAAAAAATTATTTTTTTTTTCTGAACTTTAGTTAGGAGATATACTTAATTAAAGTTAAAAAATGTGACTCCTTATTCAAGTGTCAGGCAGTGTATTTTTTATAGCGTCTTCAGTTGGCAGCGCGTGTGATTAAGTTTTTGTTGTAAAAAAATAAGGTTTAAATTTAAATTTATGTAAAAAACTGATCTGTAATTAAATTTAAAAGAAGTAAAAAAATTAACAATTAAATTTAAATAAAAATACTGAATGTTTATTTTAATAAAATTCAAGTTTTTTTTTATTTCATCATTATTTTGTTGAACTGTTTTTGAAGGGTATGCAAAGGGATTGATCGCTAACTAATATTTGTATCTTACTGAATTAAAATTGAACTAGAACTAGAAATTTTGACTTTTTTGATCATTGGTACTTTATTTGTAAAATTGTAGTTTTTTTTTAGAAAATTTATACATTTTCTAAAAAATTTATACATAATTTTTTATATAAATATGTTTTTGAAAATTGACAATTTTTATGGAATTATAAAAACTGGTATTTTTTCTGAAAATTTTTAAAAATCAGTAATTTTTCCTAAAAATTGGTACTTTCCTTGAAAATTTTGAATTTTTATAGGATTTGGAACATTGGTAATTGTTCCTTAAATCAGTATATTTTTTTTTTAATTGTTACTTTTCTTAAAAATGACTACTTTTTCCAAAAAATTGTTACTTTATTTGAAAATTTAGAATTTTGATAAAATTTTAAAAATCCAGTTTTTTTTTGCAAATTTTTATTTTTTAAAAATAAATCTTTTTTTAGAGAATTGATACTTTTTTTTGAAAACTGAGTATATTGAACTTTTAGAAAATCTGTACATTTTTTTAAAATTAACCTTTTTTGAAATATGTACTATTTTGGAAACTTTTTATAGAATTAATACATTTTTGAAAATCATTACTTTTTTGAAAATTTAAATTAATTTATATTATTAAATAATTGTTTTTTTTTTTCGAAAATAAGTAAAACTTGCTTTTTTTGAAAATTGTATTTTTTGGTAATTGTTATTATTTTTGATTTTTTTTTTTTTGAAAATTGAAATTGCAACTTTTTTTGAACAATTTTTATGGAATTATAAAAGCTGGTATTTTTACTTTATAGAATTGGTATTTTTGGAAAATCTGTACTTTTTTAAATTAATATCTTTTGGTATTTTTTAGAAAATTAAATTTTTTTTAATTTCTTTTATTTCAAAATTGGAACTTTTTTGAAATTAGATGTTTTTGGAAACTAGTACTTTTTTCTTAAATTATTACTTTTTTTATTTGCTTTGTTATCTTTTTTAAATTGGTACTTTTGTTGTTTTTTTTTTTCTGAATATTAGTACTTTTTCCAATATTTGTACTTTTGTAAATAATAGATAATTTTATTGAAAAAGGGTACTTAATTTAATTTTGTTACGAAAATTGTTACTTTTTTAATTTTATTTGTTAAATGTTAATTATTAAGCCACACCATAGATAATTTTTTTATTTAGCTTACAACAAGCTGGCATCCCTAACAATAAGAGCAAATTGCTCTCAAAATAATTGATACCACTTTAAATAAGTTTTAAAAAGTTACCAGACTTTTAAGAAGCTAAAAATAAAAATTAATTTATAATTTAAGCTTTCTATAAGCTCTAAATTAATCCTTTATTATTATTTAGATTTATTGGCACGTACGACAGCTAAACTACTGCTTTAAATAGTTTATAAAAAATATTATTAGACTATTAAATACCTTAATAAACGGTCAAATATAGCACAATTCTCATAATAAAAAGTTTTCTTTAATTGAATTATTTACCATAAATAAATATTTTCTAAAGAAAACGTTTAAAAAAATTTTTGTATGCAAATAAACCAATTATAACTTAATTTACTATATAGTTTCCCCAAATGAAATTGTATTCAATTATTTTCTTTCTATTTATATATATATATATATATATATATATATATATATATATATATATATATATATATATATTTTATATTACAGATTTTTTTATAGTGATTTTGAATGAATATCAAGATATTTGCTGCGTGCTAAATGAATAATGAATTTAATATATAATTATTGAATTTATTTTAACTACCATATATGACACATTAATCGTTTATGACAATTTTGTCACTAATATTTGATTATTTATTTTTTATTATTATTTTTTTTTATAAATTAATTTTTTTTTTTTTTTTTTTTCTTAAAAGCTATCATCAGTTTCCGTGAGTGAATATTAATAAGAAATTACTTTAAGATAATGTAATATAATTTGTAAAATGGTTATTAAGCTAATAATTTAACAAAATGATAATTTTATTTATACTTTAGACAAATTATTAGCATTTCATCACTAGTTTTTAAATAGTAAATTAATTTTTTAAAATAGAATTGAACTGTTACTTATTTAAAACATTGAGATTAAATTGAGTAACTTTTAAGTTAAAGGTTGAAAAATTATATTGATAAGGTTATGATAAATTATAAAATTGGAAAGAAATGTATTAAAATGTATATAATTTCTTTATACATACATATGTACTTTTAAAAAAGGAATTGTTTTATATGTTTGATAAAGTTTTGTTTGGGACAAATACGCTTTTTTTAGTTTTTACAATATATACGAGTATCTCTATTAAAATATTAATTTTACATTTTATAATTATATTAAAAGTAGCGGAAGTATTTAAATAATATTTATAAAAAATTTAAACTTGAACTTACCGTGGGCGATTTTGCATAAAATGTTGTCCACCAAATATCACCAACATATAAATGCCACAATAATAAAAAACCCATGTCCAATTTTCCACCATCCATTTGCGTGTGCGTTGATGTATGAAATCATTTTCGAAATCGAAAATATATGAATAATTAGGTGTTACACTAATGTCCATATTGATCATGTTGATTTTTTATTTTGTTATTTGCTTTTATTCTTATAATATTTTGTAATATTAATTAATTTTTGTTTTGTTTATATATAACTTTTAAGTTGTTATTTATAAATTAAAAAACAAACTTAAAATTAGTTAAAGAACTTTTTTTCAATTTGTGTGTTTTAATAAAAACAATTTTGTTTGTAGATTTTCAAAGAAATTTATATAGTGGTTTTAAAGATGTAGAAGCGTTTTGTTTCATAGAAAAAGTAATAAAGAACTTATTTCGTCTTGTCGAGGGTAAAAAGAACTCTGTGGAGGAATAAAAAAGGCAGATAAATATTAGTAAAGAAAAAAATATTAACATATAAAATTTATTATTATTTTTTAATAAGTGCAAATTTATTTTGTAATACCCAAAACATCAAAAACTTTTAAAATTCCTGATTAAAGATTAATGACAAGAGATTACAATTTTTATTATTTTATTTCATTTATTTTTTACTATTTATTTACGAGAGTCGGTTAATTAAAAAAAAAAAAAAAACTTTGTTTCAAAATTGTAAAGAAAACGTCTTTTATTTTCGATAGTTTTCCGAAATTTCGACCTTCTTGTATAAATCAATATATGAATAAATAAATAAACAAATTAATTAACTAATTAATTAATAAATGAATAAATAGATAAATAAATAAAATAAATAAAATATGTAACTAAATAAATAAATAAATAAAAAGATAGATAAATAAATAAATATTTTTTCTTGAGCTTGGAATTTTCTGTATTTTGGTGATAACTCAAAAAAATAATTTACAAAAATTAATTTATTCTAAAAAAATTATATAATCTTCAATTTTTTTTTCTTATTTTCGCATTTTAGCTTTTGTTTCTTTGTTGTTTTATTAATACTAATAGAAAATAAAGAAAACAATTGCAACATGTCTATGTTGAACAAAATTTTGCCGATATCTCGGTTGTTTAGGTACCAATTTCGTTGATGTCTTCGGATTTATATATATTATGACTAATCTGTGAACTAATCTGTAAAATAAAGAATTCTGTACCTTATATATGGTGTTTAAAAAGTCGAAAAGCAACAACAATAACAACAAATTTATGTTGGAAATTATTTTGGCCGATGTTTTTTACCGATTTGGTAAATGTGATTGATGTATTCAACAATAAAATTATAAAACAAATTCTGACTGAACTGTAAAATAAACTGAACTGAAAATAAAAATGTCCATAGCTTTTTTAATAAAAACCTAATTTATGGACTTTTTTACAGATTTTCAATAGCAAAATTCTCGAAAGAATTGGGGATTTGTATATGTTATATATCTAAGTTATAGAAGGTCCTCATAAACGCCATAACAACCAACATACGGACGGACAGACAGAAGGATATCGTTTTTTTCGAATCCCCGTTTTATAAGGACCCAGAAATTTTGGCAGCACTGTTCACATAGGCAGAATAACAGAATCAAAGCATAAGCAAAGTTGCTAGATAAAACAATTTATTAACATGTTAACCTAAACGTTTTGGACTAAAATTTCTGAAATACCGTTTTTATTTCGAAACAAATTATTTTATGCTATGTTATTTGAATATTGTTCAAAATATTTATATTTAAATTATTTGTTATAAATATATATTAGAAATTATTAAAGAAACCATTCCTGATAGCGACAGTAATATAAAGGTATAAAAAAAATAAAATTTATTGCGTTTAAGCCCCCACTATGCCTAAACAATAAACTACACGAAACATTAGAAAAAAACATTAAAAAGTATAAAAAAATTACTTTAAAAAACTCCCCTTCTCCTAAATGAATATAATAATAAAAAACACCACCTTAAAGAGCAGAAATAAATCAACTATGATTATTGTTCAAAATAAAAACAGAGAGCGCATAAAAAAGAGAGCACCATGATGGTGTCCACAAAAAGAGCGTATAAGCAACGTGCCAAAAAATATAATTATTTTTTCTTTTTCTTACAATTTTTTTTAAGGAAATACGTTAAGTATTAAAAAATTAAAAGCCTTAAATATTATCTAAATGATATATGAAATATAAAAGTATAAAACAAATAAAAGCACATGGTGCGTGTGAGTTTAATTAAAGGTAAACTTAAAAGAAAAACAAAAATTATAATGGAAAAAAAGCAAGAAAAATACTTGAGTAACATTTTTTTATGCAAAAAATAGAAAACAATAAATTACGTTGTTTAGCTCAAAAATAATGTTATTTCTTTTTATCTATTTAATAAATGAAACATTTTTGACTATTTTTCTTTAACTTGTGATTTAATAATTAAAAAAAACTACGAATTTAAGGTGGAGCAAATGCTTACAACTTGTATATTTTAGTTCTTGTTACTAAGAATGTTGTATTTGTTTAGTTTTAAATCATCTATAATCAAATACTTTATAACTCTTCAAAATAAAAATAAAAACTAAAAAATAAAAAAATAAAAAAGCTTTAGGATTTAGAAGTGAAATTATTTAACTGTAGTTGCATTATTTTACCTTCTGTGACGGTAGAGTGTTAGTAACTATTTTATTTTTTATTCTTCTAAACACACTAAATGTTTATTTATAAAAGATTATAAGGATTCATTTTTGGACTAATGAATTAATCTTAATTTGAAACGTTTCTTATGATTGGTTAGAGTAAGAAGGATCCTGAATTATAGTGGAAAGCCAATGTACGAGTCATGGGGCGACGGGCGGCTGCGTTATTACCAGCTTAAAAATCAATAATTTGTTTACAAAAATTGATAAAGGAAAATTTTAAAACATTGTCATAAATTTAATATGGCAATGTTGTGAGACGCGGCCGCGCGTCAAAGTTGATTTTGTTTCAACTTATTTTTATTATATATAATATATAATATTATGCTGTCATCGCCAAACTTGGATGTTGTATTACTTGTAAATTTAAGGTTAATCCCTTTCCTTTGGGCCGTCTTACAATTAGCATTTAAATTAGATTGTTATACTCCCGGAGTAAAAAATTTGTTAACCATAGTTAAGGGTTCGTAATTTCTACATTTTTCGCTCAAACTTTTTTGGATGTTCTGGATCCTTTAGGAATGGGAGTTGAAAAGAAATCTGTCCTTGTGTCGATTATTATGGCGTTTATGATATACACTCAAATATTGGCAAAACTCTGGAAATTTTTTTTTAATAAAAATCTCTAAAATCGCCAAAAATCAAGTTATATTCGTTCTTTGCAGCATTTATATAGTCAGGCAGTTTTGTCGAATTTCAGAAAAGTAACAAAAAATTTTGACAAAAGCCGGAAAAATCGCTAAACATATATATTATATATATATATATATATATATATATATATATATATATAATATTAAAGTCAAAATTATAAAAACTTCATGCGAAAATTTTCTATCTTTTTCCAATGCTAAAAAATAAATATCCTTCATATTATATTGATTTTAATCATTTATAAAAAGTTTCCATTGTTTTGGAATCATAAAAAATATCTATATCCTATATTCTCTTTTTTTTTATTCTCTTTTTTCGTGAAAATGTAAAAGTTTCTATTGTTTTGACAATACCAAAAAAAAAAAAAATTCAATTGTTTGCTACTGCTAAAAAATTATCACTCTTTAAAAATTTTTAAAATGTTAAAGTTTCCATTACTCTGTTTAAGTAATTTCTTCGTGTTGATGTAAAAGTTTCCATTGTTTTGCACAAAAAGAGTTTCCATTGTTTTACTAATGCTAAAAATCATTTTTTTAAGCAATGCTTAAAAAATTATCATCTAACTTACTAAAAAAATATGCTCTTAAGAGTAAAGTATTCAAGAATATGAAATTAAAAAGTTGCCCATACTTATAGATTATATAACATTAGTATTCCAGAATAGTGTGTGAAGACAAATCTTAAAATATTTTAGCCAAGACACAAACCTGTTAGGTTAATAGTGCTATGTTAAGCACTTAACAGAAGTAATGCAAATGCTTGCAAAATAAATACACATAATAAATTAGAGATTTTTTGAAAAACGAAATCTTGTCATATGAAAAAGAACTTTAGTCTAGAAATGATTTCCAATAAGTTCTATCCGCCCATCTCCTAGGATTTTGAGAAAAGGACCAAATTCCTTTTCATTTTACAAAAATCACTTTTTCGAAAAAAATCTTAAAATTTTTAAAAAATTAAAATTGTTAAGAATTCTGACAATTGGATATTTATCTAGATGCATCTAGAAATGATTTCCAATAAGTTCTATCCGCCCATTTCCTAGGATTTTTGAAAAAAGGACCAAAGTCATTTTTCATGTAAAAAAACTGCTTGGAAAAATCTTAAAATTTTCGAAAATGCATCATCTAGATGCATCTCGAATTGATTGCAAATTCCTAAGATTTTTGACAATAGGATCAAAGTCCTTTTTCGTACCGCAAAATTCGCTTTTTTGAAAAATCATTAATTTAAAAAAAACAAACTGTTGAGGATTTTGACTACTATATATTCCAATAAGTTCCATCCACCCATCTCCTAGCATTTTTGAGAAAAGGACTAAAGTCCTTGTTCATGTAACAAATATTATTTTTTCGAAAAATCTTAAAATTTTCGAAAAAAAAACTGTTAAGGATCTTGACTACTAGATATCCATTTAGATACATCTAGAATTGATTTTCAAAAAAGTTCCATCCGCCCATCTTCTAAGATTTTTTTAAAAAAGGACCAAAGTCCTTTTTCATATCACAAAAATAACTTTTTCCGAAAATCTTTAAATTTTCGAAAAAAAAAACCAAACTGTTAAGGATTTTGACTATTGGATTTTCATCTAGATACAACTAGAAATGATTTTTAATAAGTTCTATCCGCCCATCTCCTAGTATTTTTGAGAAAGGAACAAAGTCATTTATCATATTACAAAAATCACTTTTTCGAAAAATCTTCAAATTTTGGAAAAAAAAAACAGTTAGTTAGAACTATTAGATATTAATATAGATGCATCTAGGATTGATTTCCAATAAGTTCCATCCGCCCATCTCCTAGAATTTTTGAGAAAGGGGCCAAAGTTCTTTTCATATGTAAAGATTTCGTTTTTCAAAAAATCTCTACATAAAAAAGAATTGAGGATTTTTACTATTGTGTATCTGATGATGGTCTCTAATATTTAAAAATTTTGTTATAGTTGTTTTATCAATGAAAGATTCATTTTAATTATGTATATTCAAATTATGTATATTTGCAAACATGTACATTACTTCTGTTAAGTGCTTACCATAGAACTGTTAAACTGACAGGTACAAACCTGTTAGTTTAACAGTGTAAACCTGTTAGTTTTAAAATTTATCTTTACACTCATATACATAATTATGCCATGACTCAGACATTCAAATTTCACAAAAACACAATAATCCGGAATACAATTATGGATTTATGGATGATCGAATGTTTCATTATACTTTTGCAGTGCTACAATTTGTCAAAACTTGTAGCAGAAACCTGTTTTTAACATTTTCTAAAAACCGCTACGTTGTTATCACTGTTACTAATATGTAATAGGTTTGTTTTTATTTTTATGTGAATATTTATGTTTAAAAAAATGATGGTATTTGCTTGTAAATATGTATGTATTCGTCGCAGCTACTTGCACACCAACCCCCATACCTCCTCCTTCATACACACAAACATACAAGCATAGTGCCTGTTACAAAAGTCTCGTGCTATTTCTTTTGTAAAGCTCGTGCAAAAAGTAGAAAAAAGAAAAATTCAATGAAATATTTATTTAGATGAATAAAAATATTTACCGGGCGGCTTATTAACAGACAGAGAATAACAACAAAAATAGACAGTAATAATAAAATACACGATGGAGAAAGAGTGATTCACATACACACAAGAAAGAGAGAGAAAAAAGAAATACTTGTAGAAAATTGGTGAAAAAATAAAATAAAACTACTCGGGGAAGTTTTTTTTTTTTTTTTGACTAATTTTGTGTTGTGTGTTATTTGTTTGCATACACAAAACTACTTACTGACTAACTTCTACTAGTCAAATGTATTTATTACTACTACAGCCAGGGATGAAAAATGAAAATATTTTTTGGTATAAAAATAAATTTCAAATAGTACCCTTTTCACTCTCAGAGTACTAAAATTAAAATTTTTGACGGTTATTTAGGTTAGTTATTTAGTTAGGGCAAAACTCAAAGAATGCAATTTGTATATCTAAAACAGAGGATCAAATACGATACCAAATCATTAAATGATTTTATTCAGGTTAAATATTATATTAAAATATGAAGTTCATAATAAAATGTGGCCCAGTTATTGAAATAAACTTACAGGGAAAAAGTCACCCAAGAACAATTCCTTAAAGTTACACCAAACAAATACTAGTAGTTTTTGGCTTTATTTGGTTTTTGAATAAAAAACTACGTAAATTTGTTTGGTTTTTCTATACAAATCAAAAACCATTTTTAACTAGTTTTTATTGAAAACCAAATAAAAACCACTAAAATAACTATTTATGATACATCCTACTTAGCAAATTTTAGAACCGTAGCTTTTATATATAAAGAGAAAAATAAAATTTAGAATTTGTAGAAATTATTTGTTTTGATTATGATATAAATAATTTATTAAAAATTGTTAAAATATATTTTAATATCAAAGAAATAGCAAATAGAGCGGAAATAAAAAATATCCAAGAAATGTGAATGTCAACAAAAACTACATTGGGAAGAAATAAGGTATGTAAACAATGTAGTTTTTGAAATTTCGTTTTTCAAAACCCAGTTAGTTTTTGTTTTGGTATAAACGGCATATTAGTTTTGTTTAAATATAATTCATTATCTGATGTCTTTGAAATTCGGAACATTTTCGCTTCAATTTGATTTACAGTTTTTAATAATGATTGTAAATTAGGGTTATAATTTTTTTTTAACCTCGAAATACCATAGCAACTTAAAGCCTACATTTTATTTTTAATATTTTTCTTTAAATTTGTTTATGAATTTCTAAACATTTAAATGATAGGAGTCAGGTATTACGTATGGACCACAATCACTTTATTTATTTATTTTTTTCCACTTAAATAAGAAAAATATTGTGATATTACCAAGGCGAAAACCAATTAGAATTTATCGGTTATCGAATAAAATATTCAAATCTGACTAATTCAAGAATAATATGCCTATAAAATTAAAAATAAGTAAATCAGTTAATTCTTTTATTTACCAGTTTTATATTAACATCGCGATATCACGGAAATTGCTTAGACAAATTTTGTAAAATTATTTTATATCAAAAAAAAAAAAAAAAAAAATACTAAAAAGTGATTAAAAAGTAGGTTTTTTTTGTCGGGAAATGTAAATTTTTGGTACTAAAACAATATTATCGCTAAAAAGTTTTTAACGCGATTGGTGCGTGAACTTTTTAACGACCGCGAAAAATTATACAATACAAAATTTGAAAAAGTTATAACCCTATTGTACACATTTTTCAGAGTTTACAATTGTATAAGTTAAATCTATAACGCGAATGTTTCTATAATGTAGTTAGTTTGCCCTATAAACTTATTTTAATAGTCCTAATTACGTGTCTAATTTTTTAGGAACTCGAAGAAGCATTTAATCAGAGACAGTTACAATTTCATTATTACATCTGAACTTCAATTGTAAATCTAAATAAAAGGTGCTAAGAAAAACATAGCTTTCTATTTGAAAATTATATGCCTCCAAAATATATTTTCATTAAAAAATGTATAATTCGAATTGCATAATATCAGTTAATTGTTTGTCAGTATGAAAAGAATCATGGAAGTACTTCGACACTTTTGAATGTTAAATAGTATCAAAAAAAAGTACTGTAGTATCATCTTTTCCATCCCTGACTATAGCTAGCCAACCATTTCATACATACACATGTGGTCATTAAAATAGGTACTCAAAAAAAATAATAAAAATATAAATTATTTAAATATTTATTAAAATCCATTTTTTTATATATATATATATATATATATATATATATAACTTGATATTCTACATCATTATCATTATACCTTTTTAGTTTTTGAAATACAAAAAAAAACATGAATCTATGGAATCATACAAATAAATATATTTCAATGAAATTAACCTGAAAACACGAAAGGTTAAGCTATGTAGGTTTTGATATTTAGAATATCAACTTTAATAGATCTAATAATATTCATTAATATCAAAAACTTACTTCTTACTTTCAAATCGTTTAAATACTCAAATAATTATTTAAAAATTTCAAAACTTTATCAAATAATGTTTAATATATTTTTAAGCAAATCGCTTTATGCTTTATTTGAAACATACTTGGGGCAAAAATAAAAACGTATAAAAAGTTTTAGTAAATCATTCCATACAAAATCGAATAAGTTCTAAAATTGTTGTCCAATTTAAAAGAAAATAAAACTTAAATGCTTACAAAAAGTCTTTAAAAATATGACATCATTGCGCAGATTTTTATAAAAAAATATAATAAATTACATTAGAACTTGAAAATTTTTATTATTATTTTTTTTTTTAATGTTGTTTAAAAATTTTCTATCAATATTTGACAAAAACATGTACAAATGTATATGGATAATATTTTTCAAAAAATCTATAAAAAGAAATCTACAAAACAATAACAGAAACTCACCAAAAACAAAAACAAAAAAATTACAAAAAATAACTTGTTCTTAAAAAAATTGTAATTGAAACCAACCAAGTCAATAACTGGATCTTTCGATTAGATCTAGAAAATCATATCATAAAAAGATTCAGAAAAATAAATCAGAATTTTAGAGCAAATTACATTCTTGATAAAAATATTCTTGGGAAGACTTTGTGAAAATGAATTAATTATTTGTTCCATAGAATAAAAATATGACAATTGATAGCATTATAATCAGTATAATTTACTTAACCCCCGTTGATGTAATAATCAAACGAAAATATTTGCCAAAAATATTAGCTAAAAAATAAGGACTTTTATAAAAACCGTATGCCGTACCTATTTTAATGATCATATACTACATACTACATATTATTTTCTAGTTTCTTTTTATAGTTGTTTGTATTATAGCATTTTTTGTTTTATATTTATTATTAATATGAATTATTAATGAAATTCAAAACACGCAAAGTTAAAATAGTTTTGATGGCATTTTAGAAAACAGGAATTTAAGTTTACAAAATACAGTCAAAGCTCGGTATAATAAATTCGGATATAGCAAAAATCCGATATAACGGATGAGCAAATATTTACATTAGATATGTACCTCATGTAACGAATGAATAACGAATTTTACCCTATATATAGGAATTTGAAGAAAAAACAATATCCAGTTGCTAAAATATTAAAAATATCTGTTTCAAGCTGCTTTCTTTGTATTGTATTTTTAAGATATTTGTATTTTAAAGATTTTTAAATTTTTAAAATCGGTTCTAATTTATTTTTTAAAATAAAATTATTAAAATTTTTAAATTTTTAAAATCGGTTCTAATATATTTTTAAAATAATTAAAATCGATTCGAATTTATTTAAAAAATAGATAAATGTGTTGATTTCTCTAAAAAGTTAATAAAAATCTACCAAAAAGTTCATGTCCGATATAACGAATATCCCTGTTTAACGGAAGGGCCTGACATTATATCATTCGTTAAATCGAACTTCGATTGTAATGTTTAATTTCTGTTTAAATTAGTTGAGATTAAGTTCAAGTTTAATGAAAAAAAGAAAAATCAATAATTTTAAAATAAGAAAAAAATATTTATAGAAGACAAAAAAGACTAAATCATTATTAGTATTAAACAAATTAAAAACATACACACCTTTCATAAACATTTCATTGGTAATGTTTATAAGATTTTTTTATTTATTTGGGTATGGTTTTCATCATCATGAGTTTTTATTTATTATTTAAATTAAATTTAAAATTAGAGAAAATAATATTATCGCATCATCATCATCCGCAGCAGAATTAACTTTAGGCAACAGCTACAACAAAAACCTTAAACGAATTTCTTTTTACGTTAAAAATTTATATCCGGTTTTAAGTAAATTAACGGTAATTCACTTTAGTGTCTGTTGTCTGTCACTTTTGTGTTGTGTTGTGTATTTTTGTTTATTATTTTTTTTATTGTTATTTCAGTTTTTTTAACCTAGATTATTGTTGCAGTTATACATTTTTTTAATTTATATAAATAACTAAAAAAAAAAGATACAAGTTAACTTCTTCCTTTTTTTTTGTGTGATTGAGTAATAATATTTTGCCAATACGAAAAGAAATCCTTGAAATTTGTATTAAAGATTTATTTGCTCTTTTACTTCCGCAAATTCTCTTTTCATTGCGAGTGCGGGGAGTTTTGTTTACAGAAATTCTCTTTAGAAATTTTCTCGTGTTTTTTGTAATTTTAATAGGGATGCCAAATGTATTGAAATAAATTATAAAAGGGGTGATGGCAATTCATTTAAGAAAAGATATGTTGGAAATTGTAGCTTGACTTAAAAAAAAGCGATTGCAATGACCATAAGAATGACATGATACTGTAAATAAATTATAATTCTATTATCGCTTCTATTTTTAGTTGTATATTTATTATATTAGTATTCTGAAATCAAATTGTAAAATTTTGCGGTTGAAAAATTAGAAAATTAGGATTGAAATGAACCAAGGTTTTTTCATATATTTGATTTTTTTCCCACAAGTTAAAATTTTTGGTGTTAGAGTTGTCTAAGAGAACTGCTCCCCAGACATAGAGTAACAATATTACTTTGTATGTTATGACTTTATAGCTACTCGGTTCAAAAGTCATACGATGGCAAATTTTAAAACCAAAATTTTAGCTATTTTAATATTTTTCTACTTTTTAATCACTGTATGTAGACCCCACCATAAACATGCAATTTGATGTCAAATATTTAAAACGAGTTAATTCTGCTTCGCCTGTGACGTATTCCATTAATGCACCTACATGAATAACAGTTTAGGCTCTCCAAATCTTGAAAAAATAATAGTGAATTTCGAAAAAATACAGTTTTTCGCCAAGCATACTCTCAGGACTACTTTCAGAAAATCTGTTTGCGAAGTGAATTGACTTTTTTTGTGCTTTAACATCCCATGATCGGAGGGAGCGGACTCAATAGCGAGGTTTTGTCAAGATTTATTATAAAATCAATGGCGCCGTAAAAAATTACGTTAAATTTCGGTTGCCATACATAATCGACCTATAAATAATATATTTCAATGTACGACGTTTTGTGCTTTTCAATAAAAAAAGTATAAGTTCTAATTCGACAAAGTACCTACGTAGTACGCTTCTACGTTCATCAGACGCAATTGTGTTCCTAGCAATAAGTAATCATTTTTTTTACGTCAAGCTTTGGCCTTTGAAATTTTGAAATAAATAAACTTTATACATATGATTGTAGACAAACTTTTAAATGTAAAATGGCTTTTGAAACAAATTTTTCACAATGCAAACTCAAGAACAATCGTTAAAATGCAAAAAAAAAACAAAACACAAGAACTTGAAAAATATCGAAAACTATAAAAAATCACCAACATTTTAAAAGAATTCGCATAAATCTTCAAGACGAAAAAAGCACTGTAATGAAAAAAAAAAAAAAAAATATCCAAATTTCTAAAATAATTTCCAAAATACAAAAAACTAAAAAACATATTTTCAAAAGACAAAAAAAAATTAATTAAATTTCATACAAATTTTGTTGCTAAAATATATTTTAAATCTAATGGAACGATTATGTATGGCAACCCATCTTTGCCAAATTGTATTACAGATGGCAACTGAAAGCTCTCAACTTAGTTGCCACAAAGGCAACTACAAATTTCTGATTGCCGAAAATTTTTTAAAACAAAAAAATTGAAGACTAACTCTTTTTGTTTCTTTACATGTTTATTGTTTGTTTACATTTTTTTCATTTGATGAACTTTCAAAATAGTATTTTCGATAACTGCCAATAGGAAACACAACTGAAGTTCGGTTGCCATTAAAGTTTTTCACGGGAAATCCCGTGAATTCCGCACAATTTTCAGTCCCGAAATCCCGGGAAATCATGCGGGAATTCCCGGAATTTCGTGTATATGCGAAATGTTTATATTTTCTAACTCATATATGGTTATTTTAGTAGATAATGTGTTTTTACATTCGTTTTTATTTATTTTATTATATTATATTTTATTTTATTTCGAGTTTAGATATTTTTAGAGAAATATCTAAATATATTTAATAGTTTCTGTGAATCTTTCCTGTATTTTTGCATAATAGATGGAAAATAAAATAACTATTTATGGAAATATTTTAAAAAGGAAATATATTTAAAAAGAAAAAATTGTGGTCAAAAATAATATGTTGCAAAAGTACTAGTAAGTTTTAAAATTCGACATTTTAAAGGAATGTATATTTATTAAACGATTTGAGAATATGCAAATTATGTGTAAAAATTGTAAGAGGAATCTCCTTAAAATGTCTGGAATTCTCAAACAACACTTAACGTTTTTAAAGCACCAGTGAAAACCTAATAGTATCCAAAATATTAACTGTATATTGTTTTTTTATCAGATAAATTACAAAAAGTTCACTTATAAGACATTGCAATTTAAAAAGTCTAATAATTCAAAACTGAACATTTCCTTAGCCATGGATTAGAATAAAAATAGAAAGGACTTAATTATATTTTTTATAAGGAAAACAGTTTTTAATAGAAATGGATTATAAACCTGGAAAGAATAGGGGTTCTGAAATCTGTACAATTTGTTAGAGTTTTCTTAACAACACAATTCACTTCCGTAAAATTATCGAGGGATCGAGGAAAGTTTTACTCACAGTACAATATGAAAACCAAAGTAATGATTCGACTTTCGGGCGAGTCGTTATATAATAAAATGTTTTCATTTAATTTTCAAAATATAAATATTTTAAAAAGAACTGAATTCCCGGATTCCATCGAAATTTAAAAATCAATCCCGATTTCCCAGGAGACGTACAGGACCGGAAAAAGAAAAACACTAGTTGTCATACATTTGTTTTTGAATACGGGAGAATATCTTTAATATAAAACTAAACTTTTACCGTGCTTGCTTTAAAAGTTATTAGCAAGTAAATTAGATTGTTCATTCTTTTTCTTAAATTTCAAAACATCATATTTTTGGTCAGGTAAAACACTTCCAATGTCTATATTGGATTTTATATATATATATATATATATAAATCCGAATAAAAATTTTGTGTGTTGCCCTAAAAAAAATTTGTCAACAAAATTTTTATTTCAATTTGAAAAAATTTTATTATCTTAAGAATTATGTTAAATACTTTTTTATTTTTCAATCAATATAAATATCTTTACTGTTCCGATGAAAAAAAAAGTTGAAAATAATTTTGTGATAAATATAACAAATGATATTTATATTTTTTATTTCGATCAAAATGAAAAAAATTAACTGTTGATGAAAAAATATGATGGATTTTCATTATTTTTAAAATATTGAAAATATTTATATATTTATATAAAAATAAAAATCTGTTGATTTGTCTGCAAGCTTTTTACTAATTTGCAGGAAATTGTTACCGTTTTAAAAATTTTTATATATATTTTGTGTTTTTTCTGATAATTTTTGTCTAATTCTGAATAAAACCTGTAAAAAATTAAAAAAAAAAACAAGGCATTTTTTCGAAAAAGCTTTAAGGACCTTTTTCAATTCAGAATCATACAAAATCGATTTTATATATAAATTTTGAATTTTTATTGTTAGAAATCTAAATTTCTCAAATTTTAAGGATTTTAAAATCTTACAATTTTTTAAAAACGTTTTTGAATTTATTGGAAATTTAGTTTTAATATTAAGAGTAGCAAGCAAACCGACATTTAAATTAAGAACCTTTAAATTGTAATAACCCAAGAAACATTACTGCTCGCACTCAAAGAGTTTGACTCAACTATCTGAATTCAAAAGTAATGAAAAATTTTGATTTTTCGCCTATTAGGGATTAATTTAAAATTGTTATGAAAAACAGGAAATAATATATATAAATAATAAAAATAAATTTTACATAAGCTTCACTGTTATTTTAATATAACAAATCTCATACTACGTTTTATAATATTAGTTAAAATTACTATTTTTTGAATGAAAATCATTAAGTCATAAAATAATGGAAAATAAATTATTTTTTTTTTACAAATTAAAATCAAATTATTTTAAAATACGTATTTGAAAGTAATTTGATCATGAACAGACATTGATGAAATGATTTATTTTATTTATATACAAAATTTTTTCAATAATGTAAGAACACTATTAAAGTTCAGATATTATCCAGCAGAAATTTTATAATTTTAGACACTTTGAAAAAGATTTTTAAATAGCAGCATAATAGTGAATATAAACATCAAATTATTAAAAATACCAAAAATAAAAGTAAAGAAAAAATAAAATAGACATTTATTATATTTCGTATTGACAATAAATCTCATTTTTTTTTATTAATACATCCCAAAAATCCTCAGATATTTTTATAAATATCTACTAAAAATATACAAAACAAAGACCAATTTAATATCTCTTATCGTTTGCTAATTAATCCAATTACCTGGAACTGACTAAGTAATTTAGAACAATCACAAAATATTGATTTATAATTTAAATTAATTAAAAAATCGTGACTAGGGGCACACCGCAAGGGGGGGTCCTTTCTCCATTACTGTGGCTCTTGGCCGTGAACGTCATTTTAAGACAGTTTGATGCTAAGGGACGGAAGATTGTGGCCTACGCCGATGACGTTGTTTTACTGGTCTCTGGTAAGTTTTTATCTACGATCAGTGAGGTCATGCAGACAGGTTTACGTGATCTGTCCCTTTGGGCCAACAGTAAGGGATTAGGGGTAAACCCCGAGAAAACGGAGCTAGTTTTGTTTACTAGGAAATACAAGGTTGAGCATTTTAGCTTGCCAGTATTGAACGGGATTGAGCTTGTATTGTCAAGTGAGGCCAAATACCTGGGTGTGTACTTGGACAGTAAATTGTCTTGGAGGAGAAACACTCAGGAGAGGGTCAAGAGGGGACTCAATGCCTATTACACCTGCAGGAACTCTATAGGCAAGAATTGGGGTCTTAAGCCGCAAGTTGTATACTGGATTTACACTTCGGTTGTTAGACCTATTCTTACTTATGGCTGTACAGTCTGGTGGAAGGTATTGAGTAGGGAAACGTACAGGAAACTTCTCTCTAAAGTTCAGAGGTGTGCGTCAATTGGCATCTCAGGTGCTAGGAGAAGTACACCTCAGGCGGCGCTGGACATAATCCTCCACCTTCTTCCAATTGAGGAATTCGTGAGGGGTATGGCTGTCCGTGGCCTATTTAGATTGAAGGAACTGGGTTTATTAGGTTCCTCTAGAGCGGGGCATGTCAGCATACTAGATGAAGTTAAATTCAACGGTCGGACACTATCCTTGGCTGAGCCTACGGATTATGTCGGGACCACGATTGACTTCGGGGCTACTCCCGCTTTGGTGTTACCTAGTAGGAATCTTTGGGATGGAGTAGAAAAGCTCTATGAGGGGTGCGCGGTCTTCACGGACGGTTCGAAAATGGAAGTTGGCACTGGTGCGGGTGTATACTTTATGGGAACTGATATCAGACGATCCTACAAATTGTCTGACAGTTGTAGTGTCTTTCAAGCAGAGATTCTTGGCATTTATAAGTCTCTCGGCTTGATTGAAGGGAATGTTGAACGGGGGTCTGAGATTACTATCTATGTTGATAGTCAGGCGGCGTTATTGGCTCTGACTAGTCATTTTGTTAGGTCCAGATTGGTACTTGAGTGCAGAAGGGAATTGAGAAGGTTAATGGGTTCCTATATGATAAGACTATGTTGGGTTCCTGGTCATTGTGACATTCTTGGCAACGAAATAGCCGATGAGCTAGCTCGCAGTGGCTCGGAGCTAGATAGGTCTTTCATAGTCATCTGTTAAGATTCCAATTGGGTCCTTTTTTAGGGCCATAGGGGAGTGGACTCTGGACAACACGAATCGAGCCTGGAATGACAGATCGGACTGCAATGTTTCTAGGGCATTATGGCCTAGCTTAAAACTGGCAGATTCCAAGCATCTTCTAGGTATGAGTCGTGGTAGTCTTAGAGTCATAGTAGGTATGGTTACGGGTCATTTCTCAATAGGGAATATGATGAGTAAGTGGGACATTGGCACATCGGACTTCTGTAGAACGTGCGATGATGTTGAGGAGCTAGAGACAGTGGAGCACATACTCTGTCACTGCGTAGGGCTTCAGCGTAATAGGTTGAAGTGGTTTGGAAGCCATACACTACATGAACTAGGTGAGGTTAATGGCAAAGGACTTATCAACCTCATAGGGTTTGTTATGGGGATAAAATGGCTTAGGAACAATCATAACTGATTGATTGGGTATAGGTTCCACTTTTCTCTTTTTCTTTTTCTTCTTTTCATAAAGGGATCACAATGGGCCGTTTGGCCTCTGGGTGTAGGCGTGAATGCGCCGCCCTTTCCAACCTAACCTAACCTAATTAAAAAATAAAAAAACTAAGAAAACTATGCCACAATATTAAAACTTAATTGCATTTTCTTTTGCCTCTTTCTATAAAAGCCTCTGCAAGGTGGTTGATATAACAAGATTTAGTTTTTTAGACAAGACTTGAAGAATTTAGATTTTACTTAGAATAACTTACTAAAACTTTTCATATATTTCACATTTTTGCTCCAAAAAGTATGTGCCAAATTAAAATTTAAATAAAATACTTCGTCTTAAAATATCCCAGAAAAACAGAACTGAAAAAAAGAGCTGAAAAAGTGGTGATTTTCACACTGTTTTCATTTGAAAGAAGTACTTAGCGCTAAAAAAAAAATGGAACCCATGGTTGTCGTTGGTAGAATGTCCTTTTTGTCTGATTCTTATTCACAGCTTTTGAAGTTTTCCTCTTAAAGCTATCTTTATATAACTTTTTGGTAAAAATATTGTTTTAGCTCTGTGAAATTGTAATTTTCTTTGAAATTATTAAACTTTACTCACGCAAAAAATGCATTTATATTAATTTTTTTGTTATAAATGATTACTAAGATCTAAAATGTGCAAAATATATACTTAGGTCTACTTTTTAAATTGTCCAAATGTTATTTTTTAGAACCACTTGCTAATATTTTTCTGAGATATAAAGAATTTGTTGTAAAGTTTAGAAAAAGTGTAATAACTTTTTGAGTTTTTCGTTCTATTATAAAGAAAATACAATTTAAAAAGCTATGAAAAAATATGTTGTCTTAAAGAAAAAATTTATAAAAATTTAATCATTCGAAATTTTTGATTAAATCATTGCTTATTGGAGTATATATAAAAGCTACGTTATCTGCTTTCTTATTCCATTGGAAAATCAAAACTGCTTAAAATTTTGGGGAGCTACTAGATCTTTAGTGCAGCAACTACACTCAAAACATATTATTTTATTTATAAAAATTTAGAGGATTTTCGAAATTGTTGAAAATTTGTTGATGTTCTCAACAAGATCTATCTACAGCCCACATTATGTCGTTTTTCGAGTAAAAATTAAAGGGTTCATTTTATAGAAGTTTTATCAAAGATACAAACCATTTAAAAATATTTTATTTATTCTAAAAAGAAATTTAGTATTTTTAAAATATTTCCAAAATTTTTTAAACCTGGCTAAAATTTAGGAATTGATATTTTAGAAAAAAAAGAAAATTTTGCTTTGTCAACTTATTATTTTTTCTAATTAAATCGTCCAGAATCTGGTAAAATTCTGATTTACTAAAAAAATACTGTAAGAAAATTTAATTCTTTTTCTTTTTTATTTAATTTAAAATGAAATGAAGAAAATGAGATTACGAAAATTTTCGACAGCAGTTTGACTTTAATTATAAGTAATGCAGAACAATCAGCTTTATTTTATAAAAAATTAAATTAACCGCAATATTTTTTAGTTAAACAATTAACCGGTCACGAAATTTATTTGCAAAAACAAATAACATTTAGGTAAAAAAATTGCAAAATGTTGAATATTCAAAATTTAATTAGATTCCTTTAAACTTTAAAAAAAAGAAAACTATATTAATAAACATATTTTTTTTCTGTAATTGATAAAAATTAACGTTTTTTACAGAAAATCTATTAAATAAATTTTAAAATTACTGATGATATCTTCCTACCACCCCCAACAAATATCACAATTTTCAATGTTAAACATTTACTCTTTATCATTTTCCTTTATATATTAGTAAACAAATTTAATAACCAGGTATTCAAACAAACAATAAACTCCCTTAATTATCTTTTTCAAAACATCACGTTTCTCTGTACATTGGCAATCCTGTAGAATCGATAAAAACGTAATTTTTTGAAACATTTGCTTCCTCTTCTTTTTATCCAATTGATATTTTCTTTTCCACTCTCTTTCTCTTAAACATTCTCTTATTTCTGTTTTTATAATTTTTTCTTTTCATCTTCAATAATAATTTCCCCTATTATTTTTTCTGAACGAAGTTATTTTTTGTCATCTTGTTAAGGAAAAAACACACACACGGTTTTTTTTGCATTCAAATTTTTTTCTGGGTGTTTATTTTATAAATTTGCACTTTTACTCGTAATAGACATTACAGTTTATAAAAAATTATTGAATAAATATTTACTTTGCAATAATATTATTTAAATGAAATATTTCAAAAACGCGTTTTCACTTAAGTTTTTTCTTTTCAATTTTGAAAAACTTGTGTGCAAATTATTTTTCTTTCACTAACTTAGTTGCCGACTTTCTATAGCTGTCGTTTACGCTTCTACACGGCTAGTTAACGACTGAATTTTTTCTCCTTCAATTTCATCGTCTTTTATTAAACAATCAGTGTTGCCTAGTATGCTAGTAATATACGAGAAGGGGTAATGTACAAACAAAAATTGTAGTAAGAAATAAGGTTGTCAGTTTGGGCAATAAGTTAAAAGTAAATAGTTAAAAAAAGAATAAACTTTTAGATTTTTAATTTTTCAAATTAAAACAAAACAAAATCACAGTAATAGGAAAATATGTATATAAAATCATGAGTCCTAAAAATTACAAAAATATTCTGGTTTTAAATCAATGTCTTTTAATAATGTAAATTAAAAGCGATATTGTTTTTGACGTTCATAATAGAGCTCAAAATAGCTGACTTTCGAACAAACGACTATTTGTCTAAAAAGTCCTAATATAGTTAATTAAACATAAAGCTTCAAAATATAGTTTTATTGCAGATAGTGCTCAATACAGTAGAACAAAAATTAAAAAAAGACCACTGTATAAACAAAAATCTGTTATTCAAAAAAGAACTAATTTTTTAAAAAAGTATAAATTTCTAAAACAATTACAAAATTTAAAAAAGTTCTGAAAATGATTAGAAAAGCACTAGTTTTCAAAAAATAAAAATATAAAAAATTCGAGCGATATAAATAAAAAAGTACCTGTTTTCCACAAAAGATTTTCAACATAATAATAATAGAATATATTTTTTAAAGTTCTAATAATAAAAAACTTATAGTTTTCAAACAAAATTTTCTATAAAGGTGTAAATTTCAAAAAAAAAAAAAAAAATTAAAATTTTGATAAAGGCACAAATTTTGAAAGAAAGAAAATTACAAAATTTTAAAAAGGTATCAAGTTAAAGTGTTGAGAATCAATCAATTCAACTATACATAATAAAATCCAATTTGTAAAACAAAAGAACGAACTTATAGTAGGTGTTAGTAGTGAGCTGGTCCGTGAGCCCGGGAGTTATGGGTTCGATTCCCACAGAGAGCCCAGTATATTTTCAACGGGGAATAGTCTTTATTAATTCGCTCGGTTAAAATTAAAATACAAATTGTTTGTTATTCTAATTAAATAAATTAAATTAATTATTCTAATTAAATAAATTAATCAATTTATTAGAAATAAATAAACTAAATATAAATTTAAAAATCAGACAAAATAAATAAAAAAGCACACAAATTTAAAAATAAATTATTATATTTTGGGAAAAAGTACCAATCTAATTTAATTCTTTTAAGAAACAATTTTCAATTTATTTGTTACAATTATAAAAACTTTTATTTATAATTTTATTTAAATTTAAAATTGTAACAAATTTTTCAAATTTTCTGTTTAACTATATAATGGATAATGATTAAATAGCGATTTTTTTTATATTTTTTGTTTTTCTTTTTTATTATTTTTTTTTTTTTTTCTTGGAGAATTAACATTTCAAGTTCGAATTTTTAGCAACATATTTAAGAATTTTTACTAAAAATATCAAAATTTCAACTTTCAAAATTTCTAATTTTGCTAAATTTTGAAATGGCACAATCAAAATACCAAAAAAAAAAAAAAAAATATATATATATATAGGAAAAAAAGAATGAATCTAAATAACAGTCATAAAAAGATTTTAAATTTATGAAATTTTTTTTGCATGAAGAAATTTTTGTTAACAATTATCTTTAATTAACTAAATAAAAAAAATATGTCTAATTTTTTAATTTCCAATTAATAAATTATTTTCGTGAAAGAATAAAAATAAGAATAATTTTATATAAAATAAAGGGTAATTATTGTCTGTCCGTGTGTGTCTGCCTGTGTGTTGAAATGGATTTTTTGAAGTCCATAGTATAACTTCTTACATATGTGACATATAGTCTCGAAAATGTTGGTATTGAAATTCAGGCAAATCCGTTCAGGAATGGCGGAGTTATAAACGCTTTTCTAGAGCAACTTCAAAAATTTTTTAAATTTTCTTTGCTCAAATTGAATACTATTTTATATTTCACATGTATATAAATATTTTTCTATTGAAAACTTGTGAGCACGAATAGCCTAGAGGAAGTGTTCTAGATTGCAAACTGTTAAGCCTGACTTCGTATCCTAAGGGCTCATTTTAGTATTTTAAAAAATATTAAAATTTTCATTATAAAAAAATTAAATTAATGTGACAAGAATTTCTTGCCGTGTCGATATATTCTTTATAAAAAAAAATAAAAAAATATTATTTAGCTTCAAGTTGCGTTTTAGGATTTTTATTTATTTATTTCTTTATTTAAGTCTGTGGACCAAATCCTTACAGACTAATTAAAGATAGGTTAGTTTACAAAATATAGTGGATTAATTATTTAAATTTGAGGTTATGTTGCATTTTATGATGTTGACATCAAGCGAGAAGTCAATTAAGTTAAACATATTGTTAAAGCAGTGTAATAATTTTGTAAATGGGTCAGCAATGGCAAAGTTAGTTCGAAACGTTTTTATATCTATTTATATCTATTGGATTATATAAGATTATAAGAGAGTAGATGAGGTTGGGGGACATTTAAAGACAAATTGTTCAACTGAAACTCGGAATAGATAACTTCATTTATCAGGTTCACAAGAAATGAGATGTTGAGCGTAGTTCGGCTGTTTTCTAATATGATGGCAATGAAGAATAATCTCGATATACATCTCTTAAGCAAAAGAGTAAAAATTGTTTCTGAACCGATTAAATACGACCAGTATGGACTTTATATAAAGGATCCCAAATAACTGAACCATATTCTAAAATCGGGGTGACTAACGTAAATAAATATTTGGTGATGAATGCAACTCTTTTGCACAACGTTTAATAAATGAAAGGACTCCACGGGCTTTAACAGACATTGTTATGTGCTGAGCGAAGTCCAATTTTATATCTAACAATACTCCAAAGTCAGTCAGCTGTATTATTCACTAATTTTAATTTATAGCCATTAAAGGTATAACAATCAATAATATCACATCTTCCGGAGAAGTGCATATATTTGCATTTTTTTAAGTTCAGTTCCATAATATTAATATTGCATCAATCATAAAAATTATTCAAATCTTTCCGGAGATAAATATGTACCAAAGAATGGTTAAAAATTAAGAATTTTTGCATTCGAGCTTAAGTTCATCGAATAAATGTAGAAGAATATACTGTAAAGCTTTATTGAAACACTCGGGCAGAATGGAATGAATTTCATAATCAGCCACGACCGTCATCAACATATATGAAGTTGTGTATACTTTTGTTTTAAAAATTGTCAAAATTTACCATTAAAAAAAGTTTTCATTTGGCACAGCAATGATGTAAAATTTGTTCACCATAAGAAAATTTTAAATTTCCTTAGAACTATGCTACTATTTGGCACACGCTCTTAGTCTAAGAAATTATTATTTTAATATTTTTACCCCTAGTCTACATTACCAACATAATCGACATTTTTATGTTGGTAATTGTCAAATTCTATTTCTTTAAAATTTGCGTATGGACCAATAAGAAATCTATTGCGCAATTTATTTCGCAATAAATGTTTAAACACAAAGTTGTGCAATAATGTTTAACATAAGCTGTCAAATTTAATGTAATCTTTTAATATTTTGCTCTTTTTAACAGAAACAAGGTGCAAAATTAATTACTATTGTTTTAAAAAGACAAATAAAAAATTAAAATGTTCGGTAAAAAAAGGCAACTGAAAATTTAAATTTATCATGTACGTGTTCTCCAACCCTTAACATAATGTTGGAAATAAAGATTTGTTCCCGTTATTCTGCCGAAATTAGTTCTTATAAAATGTCTTCGTGTAGACGTATTTATTTAAATTCCTTAAACCGTTATAAAACTATGGTGAATGCTTCTTTTGCCCTAAAACAATAGTTTGTCATCATGTTGTCCATTCATAATGACTGCCCAGTAAATAAACATTCTGCTTCTCCAGAGTCGAACCGGCGATTATTTTTAAAAGCCGTCGCCGTCGTGAAAATTTCGTCTTAACAGCCCATCTACATGTAACTAACAGATTTTTTTGTCAGAGATTGCCAAATTCGCTCTCTGAAAGAATTATCTCGCTTGTAGATTTAATATTAGTATTAGTAGAAGCATTATGAGACTGTTGTCATGAGATTTCTCTACACAACTATCTTATAAGATGAACTGTCAAAAAATAGACAATTGCGAAAGTTTATTTGTGTATGTGCATGTGTATTTTGGAAACTACTAAAAACAATGTTTTTTGTAACATTGTTTCCTTTTAGTGTTTGTTTTACATGTTAAAAAACATTTTTATAAAAATTGTGCTAAAAAAAGTGCGAATTGCTTAAATAAAAAGGACATGTGTGACTGATTGAAAATAATGATATCTTATAGGATTTATTAGAATACGTGTACCCGTTAACATTATATAAACAAAATGGTTACTCTCTTTTGCCGGTGTTATATCACATATTATATCAGCGTTAATCTCAGTTGTAGACCCGGGGTAACATGACTTAATATAGCCACCGAATTAGGTCAAACTTTTAGTAAATTTAATGTAAAACGTTGAGTAAATTCATTAAATTCCTTAAATTTAAAACATTCATTGATTTTTTTTAGAAATTTTTCATAATGTTATGAGATGTTCTATAACTGACAAATGATGCTGCTCTGCACTGTGATCGGAAATATGGTTTTCCGAACCAAACCAAATTGGTTCGTCGCGAACCAACGGCATTAGTGTGTTTCATGATGACTGCGAACCAAATTTTTGGTTAGTATCAGGGATGGAAAAGTTGATGCTAATCTACATATTTTGATACTATTTAGTATTCAAAAGTACCGTAGTACTTCCGTGAGTAATTTGTTACTCTGCAACTCGGCACGAAATTAAACTTTTCAAATGGCAATATATAATAGAGTTAATTTCAAATGCATTTTTGAATAGAATTACTGTAATTGTATTTTATGTAGCTTTTTATTCAGGCCTTCGATTCTGATTTCCTTGCTTGTAAATTAAAATCATTTAATCCAAAAATTACTAGGAAGAAAAAATGGAAAAGACAATTTTAATCATATGACCATTATAAACACGTTTACCAACTAAAAAGTGACATATATTTCGTGGCATACATAAGTACATATAACGTTTTTCTCAAAAAGTTCAAGAATTAATAATTAATAGTTGAAATATATCTGTTTTAAACTTTCTAGGATATTAATAAGAACAAATGCTGACCCAGTTACGCAGTACAGATGTTATTGCTTTCAATGTGGATGCCATAACATCTGAAAGTTCCTTCTTAGATCACTTCTAATGTGGCCATTTTAAAATAGCATAAAAAAGTGATGCATTTTATGTATTTAGTTTTTAGGATAATTCCTATTTTGCTGCTTATGTTCTGTACATCCCACAATTAAATTTTCGATACAGAAAATATGAAACCCATTTAAATAGTAAATATTTCCGATTTCACTTAAAATAGTAAATATTTCCCAATGTTGTTAAGATTTTAATATCAGTTGAAAGCACTTGAAAATTACGCAAGTAATTTTTTATAAAAGTTCCTTTAATATAATTTTTTTAATATTTTGTCTTTACTCAAATATTTATAATTTTTTTTTTTTTCTTAATAGCCGGTCTTCGAGAAATGGAACTCATACAAATTTTTACAAATGCACAACAGTCCTTTTGAATCAATTGTATCAGCCATATAATATGAACAATAATAATAGGAATCAAATTAGAATCGGATATAAAGTATAGTATAACAGAAACATTGTTGTTGGAAATATTGTTATCTTTTATTGTTAAATTTATCAAATTATGTATAAATTATTGTTTATTTATGTGTACAAAGTTTTGAAAACTATTTTCAGCGTCATATTTATATATATATATATTAATTTTTAGGTAATAAAAATATAACAACAGCAAAAGAATAAAAAAAAACTGTGAATTATAACATCCGATGATGATTGCCGAAAGCAGGCGAAAAATCTAAAATATTCTACACGAACCAAAAATTTGGTTGGAGATCATCATGAAACACACAAACTAATGCTTTTCTTATGAGCGCCATGTTGGTTCGGCGTCTTTCGTCGTTATGCGAAACGAAGAAAAATCCCCAATGTCATTTTCTTTTACAGTTTGTGGCAACTTCACAAATTGATAATTGTGATTGATTGTGAATGATTATTTTCAGCAAAGCGTGACCTGTGCCAGCCGTTAAAACAATAGCCGCCGAAAAAAATGTCGGCTTATGAAACCATCGTTTTCAATGAGTCTCCGTGGATATTTTTCTTGGCGAAATGACAAAACTACTAATGAAATAAAAGACCAACCAAGTAGAATACTTTCGCTTCAACTGCAACTGACAACTACGCAACGCATAAATCATACTAACCCAGTCGTTGCTTTATTATACCCTTCACCACAAGTGTAAAGGGTAAATATAAGTTTGTCATTCCATTTGTAATTTCTACAGTATTCATCTAAGACCCCAAAAATTATATATATTTTTTTGGATCTTTAATGATGGAACTTTTTTTTGGAATGTTTTTGTAGAAGAAATGAAGAAAATCGGTTCATTAGTAACTGAGTATCGGTAAAACTCATTTTTGGACTTTGTGAAGTTTCTATATAAGTTTCAGATTTCTTTTTTGTACAAATCTGCTGTAAATATTTTTCTAAAATTTAGTTTTTTGAATTAACGATATCGGTCCATAAACAACCGAGTTATAGGCAAAAATCTGAAAAAATTATTAAAAATATACACACAAGCATATATAAAAAGATTGCAAAAACTTTCAGTGTTGTTGTTTTTTGTATAAGCATGTATCTACATACAAATTTATGTGTATAAATTTAGTAGTCATCAGAAGCTCTCAGTATTGTCGTTGTTTGTTTTTAAGGAAAAAACGCTTGCTATGATAGTTTAATTCTGCGTTTACATTTTTGTAGTTTGGAAAAATGTAGATTATTTTTGTAAGTATAAATGTGAAAATATAAAAGCATACTTTACATCGAGTCTATGCTAAACAAATTTTTGACAAGACAAACGTCAAAATCATCACAAATTTACAGAATGTGGTAACGGTTGTATAAAAACAACAATAAAGCGAATTTAATAATGTTTTTTATATATGTAGTTTGACAGCTGTAGCAACCAAAAATAATAATCAGCTGTTAAATGAGGTCACCTTGTATAGATTCGTCCTGATTTTGAAGTTTGTTTTGATAAAAGCCGATCTATAAGTAACAGAATAGATAAGATTCTTCTGTCAGAGAGTGTCAAATTCGCTCTCTGAGAGAATTATTTCACCTGTAGATTCAAATATTAGTATTATATATATGAGACTGTTGTGATGAGATTTCCCTACAAATTATCTTATAAGATCAACTGTCAAAAAAAAAAAACACATATACAAAATTTTGTGTACATTGAGATTTAATCGTGAAGCGAAGTGCATTGATAAAACTATAAATATAAAAAATTTTTAAAAGTTATCTTTAACATTTTTATAAACATACTGCCCCTCTGGCAAATCTAACACATTTAATGCATCACGAACATTTTGCAACATATACGTATGTCACCAACACCACTCTCACTAGAATCACTCGCTAACAACCCGTCTAGACGTAACATAATATGTAAGATTTTTGTGTCAGATTCGATCTCTGAGAGAATTATTTCAAGGGTAGATTCAAATATTAGTATTGTAAGATGTATTATGAGACTGTTGTGATGAGATTTCTCTACACAACCATCTTATAAAATGAACTGTCAAAAATTTGGAAATTACTAAAAACAATGTTTTTTGTAACATTGTTTCCTTTTAGTGTTTGTTTTACATGTTAAAAAACATTTTACATGTTTACTCTGTGACTGATTAAAAATAATGATATCTTATAGGATTTATTAGCAGATTTAACATGATATAAACAAAATGGTTACTCTCCTCTGCCGACGTTATCTCACATTTATTTCAGCGTTAATCTCAGTTGTAAACCTGGGTTAAGTAATATTGCACTGATGGAAACATTATTGTTAATTTAAAAAATATGTTTGCAATTTAGCTTTTGCACTATGTAAATTTATTTTTGTAATATTTTCCGAACACAACATTTTTAAGTAAACAAAAAACTGCTTTTGTTTATATTTAAGGGCTGAAAGTTTTTGGTTTTCAAAAACCATAATTTTGTATGAAAAACTTTTACAAGATGTAAAAATTAAATATAGTGGCAACAATAACATTTAAAAGAACGTAAGATAGACGAAAATAACTAATTTTCTTACGCCCTCGTCTGGGTACCACTTGTTTGAATTTTAACATGTCTTGTATAAACAGACCATTATTTAATTTTCTTTTTTGGAAGTTATTTCATTGGGAGCTATTTCATAGTCATTCTTCTTAAATAATTTTGCTACATTTCTACTCCTAAATGCAAATTAATTTATAATAATTCAAATATAAATTAAACATTTGTGACATTTTGCTTTTAATTTTGAATTTTGTGGAATCAAGAACGTAAATTTGTCCAGATTTATATCATAAATTATAAACAGTGGGTAATAAAGATTAAAAATGTTTTTTTTAGAAAACACAATTTTAAACATGATGTCTTTTTTCACGGTTTGCACTTTTCCTGGAAAAAAAGTGTGATGCGTCTTTTTGTAATTTAGGTGGTTATTATATAGTTACCTATCCAAAGAATTGCATTAAGTTACAGACCAAGCAAAAATGTGCGGATTTTTCAGATTTCAGTAAAGGGATAGTTTTCTTAGTTTTCTTTCTTATCCGAAATGTTTTGGAGTTTTTGAATAGTTTAATTTTAATCTAAACTCAAACAAAGTAGTCATACAGATTTGGAAGGAAATATGAAGAATTTTGTGTGAAAAGCTTCTCTTAAACTGCGCAGTTTCAAAAACTCTTTGAAAAAAAGTATAATTATGCTTATACTTAAATTAAAAAACTATGTCTTTTTTAAATTTAAAATATTTGGTTTGTTATTTATTATACCCTTCACCACAGATGTAAAGTTTTTCATTCCGTAATTTCCACAGTTTTTGTTGGAGAGCAAAAAAGTTAATATTTTGTGGAACCTTATAAGAAATGATGTCTATAGGACGATGTCCGTTGGTTGCAAAGGCGTTTATGCCGTATATATATATATATATATATATATATATATATATATATATATATATATATATATATGTATATATATATATATATATATATATATATATATCAAACGATCAGAAATCCTTTTGAGAATTTTTCTATTTTTCGAGTTAAAATGGTTTAAATGGCGTTTGTAAAGCCTCCCCATAACACAGATATATGTTATATATTAAAAGTTGTTTTCATAACTTTTCTACTGAAACTTGAAAAAAAGCGGTTCAAAAATAGCGCAGATATTAAAAAACGGGTCTGCAAACCGGTTTTCAATTTTCTGAAGTCTCTACATAAGTTAAGGATTTCGTTTTTGCCGAAACAAAATTAAAATTTTTTTTCTTAATTTTTCCACTGAAGAAATTAAAATTTTTGACCAAAACGCATTTTGACCGTCTTAAATAAGCCACGGACTTGGTTCTTCTATCGGTTAAAAATATTTTTCTTGAATTTCGGTTTTTTAAATCAAGCAAATCGGCTCATAAACATCCGAGTTATTGGCAAATCTTTTCTTATTTATTTAATGTCTGCTTCCCTTATAGTTGTTGTTTTCATGGGTATTAAAAAACGAACTTTTGTAAAATTCCAAAGTAGTAAATTTGTAATTTACTAGCTTTACCGGTGTTATATCTGTCCTATTTTCATTTCATCAATACGATATAATGGGATAAATGTTACCACGAAATTTGAAGGCTCTCGCTGTAATATTTCCTTTGCTTTATATGGAGGGTACAACACCTCCTGCTCAGATTTTAATCCGTTTGAGAGTTTTAAAAAGTTGGGTGTAAAATATGGGCGTGGCATCCGATCAAGATGCAACATAACCTATAAAATTTTACTATGCGTAAAACTTCATGTAAATAGCTTCATTAATAAAGTGTAAAATTGAAAAAATAGTGACTTCCAATAGAGATCTAACAAAGCCTATAACACCCTCTGACAGTGGTACTATCCGAGTGTCAAATTTTTTGAAAATCAGTTCCGCCATTTAGACGTGAAACAAATAAACAAAATTACACCTCGTTTTTATAATATGTATTAGGATATAAGAATTTATAAAATCTTGATTCTATTTCAACTTTATATGAAAATGCAAATTTTTTAAAACTCTTAGTGTTTACGTTGCGTCTATATTAAACAAATTTTTATCAAGACAAACTTCAAAATCAGTGCGATTCTATACAAGGTAATCTCAGTTAAACCGTTGATTATTATTAATGGTTGTCACAGCTGTCCAACTGTACACATATGTAAAAAACCTTAATGAATTCGCCATATCATTACTTTTGTGCAACTATTGCCACCTTTCATAAATTCGCCTTAATTTTGACGATTGTTTTGATTAACATAGTGTCTACATTAGAGATTTTTTATCAAGCCTATCATCAAACTTAACGCGAATTTGTGGAAGGTGGCAACAGTTGCACAAAAACAACAATATGGCGTTTCATTATTGTTTTTTATATATGCAGTTTGACAACTATAACAACCAAAATAATAATCAACTCTTTAACTAAGGTTACCTTGTATATATTCGCACTGATTTTGACGTTTGTTTTGATATAAATTTGCTTACTTAGTGTCTACATTAGGCAAATTTTTATCAAAACAAACGTCAAAATCAGTGCGAATATATACAAGCTAACCTTAGTTAAACAGCTGATTATTACTTTGGTTGTTACAGTTGTCAAACTGCATAAATAAAAAACAATAATGAATACGCCATATTGTTATTTATTGCAACTGTTGCCACCTCACACAAATTCGCGTTAAGTTTGACGTTTGTCATGATAAAAAAATCTCTAATGTAGACACTATGTTAATGTAGACATTAGGAAAAAATTGTCTAATATAGACACTATGTTAAAAAGATATAGTACTGTACCCTTGTTCTGTAACTTGTAAAAAGTTTTCGAAACGAAAAAATTTTTAAAATTCTAATACTCATCCAGGTTTTAACAGAATGTTTCGAATAATATTTGAAGTGAACATATTTAATGTCAACAAAAAACAGACGATTTATTATTAATCAACTTGTTTTAAACAAGACGACTATAAATTTCTTACAAAGTTACAGAACATGGGTACTAGTAAATATATTTGTAATTACTCTGACATCATTTGGAAGAGAGGTTTTACATTCATCCACGAAAAAGTGTCTTTTTTACACTCTTGAATATTCAAAAGTAGAAAATACACGTATTTACAACAACAGCACATTAGTATCGAATTTTCATCTAAAAACTGTTTACTGTTTACACTCCAGAGCAAAAAAAAACACGATATAATTTTAATCAGTAAATGTATTGATTAATGCCATTGTTTATAGTTTTGAGTAAAAAATGTGTTATTAATAAAAAAAAAGAAAAAAAAACAATAGTTTTGCTTAGTGATTTTTGTTTTTAACTATTTCATATTTAATTTAAAATTATAGTGAGTTATTACAGTGTGTTTAAATATAAGATATAATATTGAGCATTTAGCTCAATTATAACTCAAAATATTTAATAGAAATATTCCATTTATTATTAACTACATGAGGTGTCGCTTCAGTTCAAATTTCGGTTGAAAATGTTGGCGGGGTACAACCAATATAATATATATCATTTTCATATAACACATCTCGGCTTTAGCCGATTTTGAGCAGCCACCAACAATTTTTTCATAAGCCGCCGCCGTTAAAAGGTGTTCGACGCAGGTCTCTGATTCTCGTTGAGAGGACAGCCATCAATTTCCTTGTGGACTACAATAAGAAAAATTAATTTCGTACGAAAATGATTTCGAGGGCCGCAATTCGTTCTGGTAAAATAAATTAAAAAAACTAAAACCTATTTTCTTTGTGAAATTAATTACCTCAAATTTTATTGCAAGTTATCTATAAGGTTGAATAACTTGCCGTTAGTGACGACAAGTTTCTTTAGCAAAGCTTTCATAGTTTATGTAATCACTTTGGCAAATGTCAAGAATGAAGAAACATTGTGAAAATTTTTCGTAAAATGTGCTTGTAAATATAGAAAAAAGTAAATGTGTTAATTTTTTATGTTATTTATTTATAGTCCAACGTCCATTGGGCGCTTTGGTTGTCAGAACGTCATCTTCTGCTGCCACCGGTGGTGACCGTCCTGTTCGCCCAGAACACCCCGGCAAAGTGCGTTTAGGTTTCATTCCTGAAGAATGGTTCCAATTCTTCTACAACAAAACTGGTGTCACTGGTCCATACACCTTTGGTGTTGGTTTACTCACCTATTTGTGTTCCAAGGAAATCTACGTCATGGAACACGAATACTACAGTGGTCTTTCCTTGGCCATTATGGCTGTCGTTGCTGTTAAGAAGCTCGGTCCAGCTGCTGCCAACTGGGCTGATAAGGAAATCGACAGAATCGAAGCCGAATGGAAACAAGGTCGTGAGGATGAATTGAAGGCCCTTCAAGAATCCATAGAGGCTGAAAAAAAAGAACAATGGCGCGCTGAAGGTGCTTTGATGCTCATGGATGCCAAAAAGGAAAATGTTGCTCTCCAATTGGAGGCTGCTTTCCGTGAACGTGCCATGAACGTTTACAGCGAAGTATGTATTTAGATTAAATGTTTTATATTTATATTACATTTCAAACATTATATTAGGTTAAACGTCGTTTGGATTACCAAGTTGAGTGCCGCCACATTGAACGTCGTATTAGCCAAAAGCACATGGTTGACTGGATTGTCAAGAATGTTTTGGGCTCCATTACCCCCCAACAAGAGAAAGAAACCCTCAATAAATGTATTGCTGACTTATCTGCTTTGGCTGCTCGCGCCAAGTGAATAATTTTGTTGCATTACATTTAGTTATTATGAAACATTGATTAATAAATAATAAAAACAAAACACCTACAACAAAAACACAAATATTTGAAAAGATAAATGTGAAATTTATTAAAATAAATCTGATCTAATAAAATCTAATAAGGAATTATTGTAATAAAACAAGTATGTTATATGCGGTTAGCCGAATCATATCCACCATTCGTAACTTTATGTGCTCCCTAATTCAAAATTTTACCTTATATGGGAGGTGAGCGTATCACGCCCATTTTGGATAAGAGAACGGTCACCAAAATACTTGAAAATTCCTCAATAAATGTTCCTCATCTTCAATAAACTTATGCAGTAATCCTTTTCTCAAATCCCTATTTCACAGTTCGACCAGAGGAATATAATCATATAGTGTAGACCGTTATAATTAAAACAACGCAGTCTCTGGCGGGAATCGAATCCAAAACCTCCAGACTGATAAATTAGCTTACTACCAACTAGTGTTTTTTGCAAAAGTCAAGAATGAACTGTCAAAAGAAATATATTGTTAAGCTATAATGAATCGTTCACAAATTTAAAAACTTTTACTCGGTAAATATTGAATTTAAATTTTGTGTTTCTACTTTAATTAGAATTTTCATAAAGTCATTATCGGACATCTCGGCCTCAAGATAAAAACATCGTGTTAATTTTTGTTAGAAAAAAATTAATTGCATTCGTAAAGAAGCTATGGGTTGGGGAACAACTCTCGCGTCGTTGTAATTATTTTTTAAATACAGTCAGGCGGGTTTTTGTTGTTTGGCCCTCTAGAATTTTGTGCGTCACCCCGTCATTGATTAAATGCTTGATGTCGTCTAACTGTATCGTGTTGCGGTTTTTCGGAGCTTACATTTGTCACATGCAATCGATTTTGATAACCTAACTTTAATAAGATTAAATTTGGTGCAGCACCACATAAAACTGAGTGAAATTGGTGGAGACCATTAAACTCAGGGAGCTGAATTCGGGAACTCTAGCTTTCTACACGAAGGTGTACATAGAGTGGAAGTTTTGCGGAGAACGCTTCTTTGGAATTGACGACCTGGTATTTTGTTAGCCTAGAAGCAAAGTCATTTTAATTTTTAGAGCTTAAAAAAAATTTATTGAATTTTTAAATTAAAAAGTGCATAAAACTACTTATATTTGCGTTAACTTTCTTTTGTTTGGCAATGTTTGCTCAAAAAAGAAGAAAACATTAGGGCAGTAGCCCTAAGTTCAAGGTGCCAAAAACTTAAGACGGTTCCCGCACTAGTGCCAAAAGGTTTCAGCTTCTATCTGAAGACGAAGAAGAAGCAGTTGCTTTCCACCAATAATTGTGGATTCTACCCAGAGTTCTTCAATTGTGATCGGATTAATTGGAGATAAATATACTTATAAACGAAAGTCTATTGACACTAAAATTGTATCAAAATCGTTATCACTGTATACACTGTATACATATATTATACACATGAGTTTAAGGATGCAAAAACTTTTAAATTGATTTTATTTGACCTATTGAACAGGTTAGGTTAGGTTAAAAAGGGCGACGTCTTCACGCCTCCAACCAGAGACCATTCGGTCCATTGTGATCGCTTTATAAATAACAGAGAAAGCGGATAGATGAAGAAAGAAAAAAATCCTATTAAAATATAGCAAAAGATTGAAAAGAAAGATAGCTAAATATAAGAAAAATAAGAAAGGTGTGGAACCTAAGACCCATCAAATCAACCCTAACTACCTCTAAGCCACTTTATTCCCATTACGAATCCTGTAAGATTGCCGAGTTCTTCACCCGCAACCTCCTCTAGTTCGTGCAGAATATGGCTCTTAAACCACTTCAGTCTACTTCGCTGAAGCCCTACCCAGTGATAGAGTATATGCTCCACTGCTTCTAGCTCCTCCATATCATTCATATCACGTCCTGCAAAAATCTGACGCGCCAATGTCCCACTTACTAGTCATATTCCCTATTGCGAGGTGACCAGTAATCATGCCAACAATGATCCTTAGATTCACACGACTCATGCCCAGAAGATGCTTCGAATCAGCTGGTTTAAGACTAGGTCATAACGCTCTAGATTCTCTGCAGTCCGATTTACTCCCCCAAGTATCATTCGTTCTACCTATAGTCCATTCACTTATGGCCATGAAATGTGACCTAATCGGAATCCTAACAGATACCTCCACAAGAGACCTGTCCAACTCCGAGTCCTTACGAGCTAGCTCATGGCTTTTTCATTGCCGAGAATATCGCAGTGACCAGGAACCCATTGGCATCCATTAGCCTCATAAATTCATTCCTACACTCCAGCACTAACCTGGATCTGACATATTAACTTATCATTGCCATCAGTGCTGCCTGACTATCCACATAGATATTTACCTCAGTGTCCCTCTCAACATTCTCCTCCAGTAATCCTAGGGCCTTGTAAATGCCTAGAATTTCTGCCTGGAAAACGCTGCAACTATTAGACAAACTAAATGATCGTTTGATGTGTGTTTCCATGAAGTAAACTCCCGCCCCTGTGCCTACTTCCATCTTCGAGCCATTCGTGAAGACAGCACACTCCGCTCCAATTCAGAGGTCCCTACTAGGGATTTCAATAACGGGAGTAGCCTCGAAGTCAATTATAGTACCTACATAATCCATTTGGGCGGCCGAGGATAATGTTTGACCATTCAACTCGACTTCATTAAGTATGCTAGCATGCCCCGCTGTGAAGCTCCCTATTAATTCTTATTCCTTCAGTCTAAATAAGCACCGCACAGCCATACCTCTCACGAATTGCTCAATTGGAAGAAGGTGGAGAATGATGTCCAGTGCTGCCTGAGGTGTACTTCTCGCGGCACCCGTAATGCCAACTGTAGCACATCTCTGAATTTTGGAAAGAAGGTTGCTATACGTCCCTTTCCTCAACTCCTCCCACCATACTGAACATCAATAAGTAGGCATAGGTATACAATTACCGGTTTTAGACCCCAGTTCTTCCCTATAGAGTTCCTGCATGCGTGGTACGCATTAAGCTCCTTCCTGGCCCTTTTCTAAGTATTTTTCCTCCAAGGCAATTTGCTGTCAGGATAAATGCCCAGGTGCTTGGCCTCCCACGACAGACTGAGTTCCGTTCCATTCAGAACTGGTAGACTAACTGTCTCAAACTTATATCTCCTGGTAAACAGAACTAGTTTAGTCTTTTCAAGGTTGACTCCTAATCCATTACTATTTGCCCATTGGGAAAGTTCTCACAGCCAAGATTACATGACCTCGTTGATAGTGGAATCGAACTGTCTCAATATGACGTTCATTACCAAAACCCACAATAATGGAGAAAGAGTCCCCCTTGCGATGTGCCCCTTGTCACAAGCTTCTTTATGCAAGTGTCTCCCATGCTCGAGTTGATAACCCATGCTTCTTAGCATCAGGGTGATCCACTCGATTAGGAATAAACCAATACCTAACGAAGCGAGTGATTCCTTAATCGCCTCTATCCTAATGTTGTTAAAGGCCCCTTCTATATCGAGGAACTCTGTCAAGGTGTATTCCTTATGCAGCAGACCCCATTCAATAAAACTCACCTCATCATGCAGAGGATTCTCAACAGACCTACCCTATCCTAATGTTGTTAAAGGCCCCTTCTATGTCGAGGAACTCTATCAAGGTGTATTCCTTATGCAGCAGACCCCATTCAATAAAACTTACCACATCATGCAGAGCACTCTCAACAGACCTACCCTTAAGATAGGGATGTTGAGCGTCGCTGATGCCCTGAGTTCCCATACTCAGATACAGATCGACCAGTCTTTTTATTGTCTTGAGTAGAAAAGACTGATCGGTCTATAGTCCTTGGGCTTCGAGTGAGTCGTCCTATCCGCTTTGGGTATGAACATGACCCTTACCTCTCTCCACCTCCTGGCAATATATCTCACCGTAAGACATACCCTAAATATCTTCACGAGTAGTGAGATTACCCTATCATTGACATTCTGTAACATGGCCGGAAAAATGCCATCTGGGCTAGGTGACTTATATGGCCCAAATGAATTTAGTCCGCGTCTTAGAAGGATACCTCGTTTGGCCTTTCTTTTACAAGGGCGATCTCTTCAATGAGCTTGTGTTCAATCTGCCGCCATTGCTCAACGCTGATTCTCCCATCTGAATCAACTTTGTCAATGACAGCAGCTTAAACACAGTTCTGCAGCACTGATTCCTTTGCCTTTTTCGATGTTGAGGACTGTTCGCTTCCTGCTTTTTTAACCTCCTTGTGGGGGCCCTTAGCGGAACTGGAAGGTATGCAAGCAACCTTCTTAGCCATTGAGGTTTGCTGGTCATCCCCAGATCTGGCCATTTTAGTGACCCCCTTTTGGGGACCCCTAGAAGAGCCATGTGGAATTTGACCAACAGCGCTCGAAGAAGAAGGTCGCTTGCCAGAGATCTTAGCCATCCCACCAGTGGTGCCCTTATGGTTTCCACTGGTTGAGCTGGTCGACCTTTGACCTACTGCCTTCTTGCTTGTTGATGGGTGATCATGTCCAGGCCTAGCATTCCTGACAATCTTTTGCGAATTGCCTGTTTTGCTGACCGGTGCATGAACAGCCACACCATCGGTAGTATTTGGCTTGCCAGTCCTTACCTGCTGGTCCAGAATGGTTGCAGGTTTGGCTGGTTCGCCACTAGCCTTATCTTCCACTCCGGCACGGATCGTTGAGGATATTGACTTTCCTCCAGTGCTCTTATGAGACATCTCTGGAGTGCTGTCCACTTTCTTACCTAATCCTTCAGGATAAGACATTCCCAGAGTGTCACATGCAGTCGCGTAGATCCGTACGAATCTTTTAACGTTCCTCCTGTGCTTTCTGACGAGGTACTCATCCTTGCCTGCAAGTGGCGTTGAGCCTCTCTTAGCTATCTTATGCAGATAGATAAGGGAAGCTTTTGCGCCACTTCGAGCCTTCTCCTCCTTCAGAACCCGCCTCGACGCTCCGGTTCCTCTCTTGACTCTGAGCTGAAATCACAGTGATCTCGTGCTCATCTTCAGATCCAAGAGAAAGATCCCCGAGCTTCTGTGTGCCACTGGTCCCAGCAAAGGAATCCTTCGGGATGCCTAGAAACTCATCCGTCTCTGATAGTAGGCCCAACAACTCACTTCCTATTCTAGATTGTCAACACTAAATCGTCGTCCGTGTCAGTCTCGTCATCTGTCCGAATTGAATTTAAATTTGAATTATCTATTATGTCCCACGAGTACGCCAGTAAAAGGAGAACCATCTCGCGCAGTGACGGCGTGCGCGGACTAGGATAAAGCTTACAACCAACCCGTGCCATAGGCGTTGGAGGGGAGCTGTTAGCTGTTAGTTTATTTTAGCACTAACTAACCATTCAGGTCCTCGGCTGCCAACCACCTTAACCTTAAAATGCACTGCATTTATTTGGTCCGCGAGAGACTCTAAGAAACTCTAGGACCAGAGATAATACCCATGATCTGAATACTCAAGTTAGGGGCCTTTAAGCACCATGTATCAGAATGTGCAGGTCATGTGCCTTATAACCAGTCCTCCCAATACGCCACGTCCGATAGGAGTAAATGCAGCAAAAGACTCCACACGGAGACCTATTGACTAATTGGCGAAGAATTTGTCAGCTCACTCAACATAATCCCAGTAAGCATTAAGAAACTAGCAACAAAAAGATCCAGTATAGATAACGCGCTCTATCTTATAGAGGTTATGAATAATATTTGTAATATTTCTGTGTATTGGAGAAAACCTCTAAAGGGCAACAAAGGTCCCATAAAATGCTTCAATAATTGGTTTTTATTGCTACTTTGGGTCTCTTATGTTTCATTATATTTTGTGTTATGGCGGGGGAGCTAAATAGTTAGAAAATACATTTTATATATATATATATATATATATATATATATATATATATATATGTATATATGTATATGTATGTATGTATGAATGTACGTATGTATATATATGTACATGTATGTATGTATATATGTGTATATATATGTATATGTATATATATGTATACATTGTTACGTTTTTACCTTTTAAAAACAGTCGTTTATTTCCTTTAAATAAACCTGTACTTTTATTGCAAATAACAGCAGTTTAGTAGTTTAATGGCCTGATTCAGTACGACAATCAAATTGTTTGAAATTAAAATTTGTATGAAAATTACTATTTTTTTCAAATGTTTTTTGAGTAGTTTTCATACAAATTTTATTTTCAAACAATTTGATTGTCATACTGAATCAGGCCCTAAAAGTTGTAACGACTCTTTATTTTATTTAAAAATGTACAACAATAACAGTTTAAATAGTCACTTGCGTTCTAATATAAACATACACTTAAATTACATACTTTATACAACACACTTTAATAATGTACAAGATTATACAGCCAAGGCAGTTAATTTGTCTTTACTTAACGACGCTTCCAATTAGACTGTCTCAATGGTGTTCTCACGGCCAATTTATATACACTGTATTACCTACTAGATGATTCTTGAAAGCTCTATTTCTTTCTACAATGTTCTTAACATTCTTAGTGTTAGCAGCTTAAACACTTAGTGTTGCCATACTTATAAACAATGGTGAAAGCTTTTTATTCAATGTTGTATGTTTAGAACTATGTTAATAATTTTTACAGATATGTTAACTGCTGTTAACATAAACGGAAATGTCTAGAAGCATTGAGAAAGATTTAAACCAGCCGTTAAAACCGTTATATTTCAATTCAAGTGCAATATCGTAACACTGCCCCCCGCTTAAGCCTGTTCGTCCCGAATAGGCACGAATTCACTTTTCCCATAGGCAGCTAGTCGTTCTAGATTTACGACCTTCATTTTAGATCTCGGGCTCTTTTCTTTCTGTATTCTGTACACCACGTCGTTTAATTTCTTAATCACTTTGTATGGTCCTTCGCAATGAGTTTGTAGTTTGGGAGACAGTCCTTTCTTACGTTGTGGGTTATACAACAGTACAAGCTGGCCTTCGTTAAATCCTTCAGAATTCTGGCTTTCATTTTATCGCTGGTCATTTTTATTCGTCTGCGTACGAATTCATGTAGTTCGTTCAGGACATCTTGCTCTTGGGAAGTGTTTTCCTTATTTGTTGATGAGGGCTTAATATCGAATTCTAAATCACCAGGCAACTTGAGTTCTGTCCCGAAGACAATTTTTGCAGGTGTTCAAGAGGTTGAGTCATGAATAGCTGATCTGTATGCCAATACAAATTTCGGTATGTGTTCATCCCAGTCCTTCTGATGTGCACTGAGCACTTTTCTTAAATATTCCTCAAGAGTGCGATTGAATTTTTCGACCATGCCATCAGATTGAGGATACAGTGGCATTATTCTGGTTTTTCTTATTCCGTATAAATCGCACATTTCCTTGAATACGGCAGATTCAAAATTTCTACCCTGATCAGAATGCATCGCCAGTGGAACACCATAGCGGCACACCCAGTTGTTCACAAATACACTTATAACCGTTTTAGCTTCTTGATCAGGTATGGCATATACCTCTGGCCATTTGCTGAAATAATCCATAACCACTAGAACGTAGCGATTTCCGGCATCACTGACGGGGAAAGGGCCTGCTACATCCATTGCAATCCGCTGGAATGGCGCGCCTGAGTTATACTGCTGAAGTTGTCCACAACTTCTTCTTACTGAGCCCTTCGCTGCTATGCATTGTGGACAATTGGCTACCCAATCGGCTACTGCTTGCTGACAACCCAATAAAAACGTTGTTTTAACTTTTCTAAGGTTTTTGTCACACCAAGATGACCACCACTGGGACCGTCATGGAACTCTTTCATTACTTCGTATATTTTAGAGGATGGTACTACAATTAAATTTGTCACTGTTTTACCGTCAGCACTTTCCCATATGCGGTATAAGCAGCCATTTAACAACTGTAGACTATTCCATAGGGCCCAATATGATTTCATTAGTGGACTTTCGGCGGATATTTCATTGCGGGCTGGCCTTCTACCTTCTTCTTTTGCCGATATTATTTTTGCCATTATGGGATCGTTTCTTTGCGCTACAGACCAATCTTCACTGGACTCTATATGCATTAGTCGAACATCGATGATACATTCCTTTTCCTCGATTTTTGTACAATGCTTACATTCCATGTTGCAGGGCCGTCTTGACAGCGCGTCCGCATTGCCGTGTTTCAAACCCTTCCGGTGCTCGATGCTAAAATCATAGATCTGAAGCCGCTCTATCCAACGAGCCAGTTGTCCTTCAGGTTGTTTAAATTGCAGCAACCACCTGAGTGCAGAATGATCGGTTCTCAGTCTGAAGTGTTGGCCATACAGATATTTGTGGTAATGCTTCACATACTCTAATACTACCAAAAGTTCTCGTCGCATTAAGCAGTAGTTTCTTTCAGGCTTCGAAAGAATTCGGCTGAAGTATCCAATGACCCTTTCAGTGCCACCGACTACTTGTACACCGCCTATTCCGTATCCGCTCGCATCGCTATCTACCACAAATGTTTCTCCAGGTATAGGATATGACAAAATTGGTGCCGTACATAATAGATCCTTAAGCTTCTGGAATGCTAGTTCTTGTGCCTCACACCATTAGAATGATTGTGACTTCTTCGTCAGCTCATGTAAGCTTGCGGCTACATTGGCGAAATTCGGAACAAATCGTCTGTAGTATGTGCAAAGGCCAAGGAAACTAAGCAATTCGTGGAGATTTTTTGGACGTGGCCAGTTCTTTACTGCAATTATCTTATCCTCATATTTGACTTCTTTCTGGAAAAACGCACACTTCTTTACACTGAGTTTGAGTCCAGCCGCTGATATTCGTTTAAGGACTTCTTCAAAGTTATTCAGATGCTCATCAAAAGTCTTACCCATGACAATTATGTCATCGAGGTACACTAAGCATGTCTTCCCCTTTCAATACCTGTTCCATTAAACGCTCGAATGTGGCTGGAGCATTGCAGAGCCCAAATGGCATCACATTAAACTGCACTAACCCATCACTCGCGGTAAAGGCGGTTTTTTCCTTGTCTTTTTCTGAAATCTCTACCTGACAATAACCACTTTGCAAGTCCAATCTATAATCTAAAAATCTCGTGCTGCCGTCTTTCTTCTTAACTAAAACAACAGGCGAACTCCAAGGACTTTAAGATGGTTCGATTATACCGTTGCGCTCCATTTCACTTCACTTCGTTTTGCTAGAGGAACACTTCTGGGCGCCTGCTTTATTGGCATCGCTTCGCCAGTATTTATTTGATGCTTTACAATTATCGTTCTACTATGGCTTTGACTTTTTAAGACGGAGCTATATTTCTTCAGAATCTGTTTGGCCTTATTTCTGTCTGGCGGCGCTAATCCTTCTACCCATTTCCCCACATATTCCACTAGTACCTCGTGTTCTTTGGTGGATTTATTGGCAGGTTGCGGCTTTTTTTGGCATTGACCTATTTGGGAAGTTGGCTTAACGACCTTTTCATAGCTGGACAGGTTAAGCATTCTTACAGGAACTATTTTGTTGTTGCAGGGTTTAACGAGGGCTCTTGCTGTTACAAGATCACTTGTTATTTCTGCTGGTTCTACCACCCACAAACTGTTTTCCTCACAATCTCCCTCCATACGAGCCCATACTAAAGTTTCTGACTGTGGTGGTTCAACTGTTTTCTTGACTAAATCGGGCCTGACGATGGACTGTGATGCCCCGGTGTCTATAGTAAAAACGCGCTTCTGACCGTTGATATACCCAGGAGCAGTAAGATTGCTGGTTCGTTTTCTTGGTACTTTGCAGTTTCGCTGAATATGACAAATTTCGCTGAATATGATAAATTGTATGATATAGTTATAATTTTTTTTTTTATAATACGGTTATTTTTTATATTTCATATATTTGCATATGTATTTATTCAGGAATTTACTTTTGTAATATATATTTATTGGCCTAGAAAGGCTTTTTATATTACTTGAATTATAAATAAGTAAATAAATAAATAAATAAATAAATTTCTTCCAGATGATCTCAATGGGATATCATCAATTTACTACGGAAGAGATAATTACCTTACTGAAAAAAGAGCGATAAAAATAATAAAATAAATTAAAATTTTATACATATTTTGTTGTTCTTTAATCTGATAAAAATACAATATTAGAAAAATATTGTATTATATCGTCCAGATAATAAAAATAAGATATTGTGTAAATTTCTTCTAGACATGTTTGGATCTAAAAGACCTCTTATCGATATATTTTACGATATATTACATATTCCTTTGGCAAAAATTTTGATCCATTCACGATATGATGTTTCTTAAATTTAATTAATTTTTTTTTGAGTTGGGAACATTAACTACTTTCACCCATAATCAAATTTTTTATTTTTTGTTTTTTTTTTTACAGCAGAAGCAAAAAACATGAAAATGCCGTGATAAAATAAATAACAAGGTACAGTTATTAAGTAGACCGTCTTCAAATTAATTTTCCATCAAAAATCAAAAGAAAATGTGAAAAAATAAAGCAAATTTCAAAAAAAAGAAGTTAAAATTATAAAAACAAAATAGGAATTTTTTGTTAAGAAAACTAATGTGTTTAATAAAGTGTGTATAGAGAAAAACATACATGTTAAATTTTGTAAAATATCGCGAAAAAAATGCGTCGCTTAAGAAATATTTATTCCATATTTGAAATGTAAACACAACACTTTTGTATTTTTCTGTTTGACTTTCTATTTTATTTTTTTTTAATTTTTTAATTAATTGACTTTACAAGACTTGAAAATGACAACTCTACCTAATAATTGTACCTGGTTTAGTTGTATAATGGAAAATGCAAAAGGTCGCAAACACAATTTTTTTACTTTTTGCTTTAAAATTAAGCAAAATAAATTTTTTTAATTGTTCACTTAAAGCAAAAATAGATAAATCATAAACACTCTTCAAATCAAATTTTTCTTAAATGGAAAAAAATTTAACGACTGTTTCGTTTATGAAGTAGATGTTGCGGTCTTCTCACTTTGGTTAACATTGATGTCACGTCTGGCTCTTGTTAATATTGATGATATTTTTGAAGATATGTATATGAAATTTTTTGTGTAGATGTAGTTTGTCAGCACAATCTAGTTTAAAACACTTGGTACTTCAGGTTGTACCTATATATCTAGCGTTGTGGGTGAGGGACAATGTCCATGTTTGTTTTACAGCTCTTCCAGCCTGGCTAGAACCTTCTCCTTGTGTTCAGAAGATGTAAATTTTGCAAATCTTCTTCTAATCTCTTCTACTGTACCATTGACATTTAGGTTGAACTCTTCTAAATACTGCACCAATTGGTCTCTTCGGAGGGTATAAGACCACGATGTTAGCACCATGTTTCACTAGTCACTTTGATTTTTCTTCAAAAAATGTTCCTGCTCGGGCCCCAATGTAAGGAATGTATATAAATATATATGTAAATATATATGTATATGTGTATATATATATACATATATATATATATATATATATATATATATATATATATATATATATATATATATATATTTATTTAAAATAAATTTTTATCTTGATAAGTATTTCTTGATAAGTATTTTTTTGGCCCAAGTTACAGCTCGATTTTTTTTCGAAGGTTTTCTTTTAATACAAAATTTAAAAATTATGTAAAAACGGTTATCTATTTAAAAATGTGGTTCCCATATAATTGAAAAGTTGCATCTTTTAGTACTAAGTGCTTAATAAACTCTCAGAACTGAGAAAATTTATATTTAACATTTAATATATATTTGAATTAGAAAAAAAAATCTGTTTACTTTTTCTAACACTTAACCTAGTGTCTACATTAGGCAAATTTTTATCAAAACAAACGTCAAAATCAGTGCGAATATATACAAGGTAACCTTAGTTAAACAGCAGATTATTTTGATTGTTACAGTTGTCAAACTTCATATATAAAAAACAATAAGGCCATATTGATGTTTTTGTGCAACTGTTGCCACCTTTCATAAATTCGCGTTAAGTTTGACGTTTGTCTTGATAAAAAATTTTCTAATGTTGACACTATGTAAAATACAATAGTTAATAAATACAACTATGAGTGAACAGCTGCTTGAAAGCAACAACAATTATAACAACCATATTACATAAACTGTCAAAAGGAAAGAAAAATTTTGATTGATTCAGGAGGGACTATAAAGTTATACATAATGGCAGCCTTAATTAGAAATTTCGGCATAAAATTATTAACACAAACTAGTGTTAAAAATGGTAAGTATTATATGCTGACAATAACATTACTGTAAAGGGAAAGTGACAAAATGTCTCATTTCAAAGGTATGACGGCAGCTGCTACAAATGTTGGCGCATTGCGTTTGGCCAGTTCTTCAGCGGAAGGACAAAAATCAGATAAACGTGAGAATACATTGAAATCTGTCAGAGTGTTTATGAAAATAATCTTTTTACATTGTAGCTACTGTTCGTAAAGCAAATGAGGCTGCCCGTACTAGTCTTTCGGATTTTGGGCGTTATGTGGCTGAATGTTTGCCCAAGTATGTACAAAAAGTCCAACTGACAGCTGGCGATGAATTGGAAGTCCTTATTGCTCCAGAGGGTGTTGTACCAGTTTTACAATTCTTAAAGGATCATCATCAAGCCCAGTTTAGCAATTTGGTTGATATTGCCGGTATGGATGTGCCTTCACGTAAATATCGTTTCGAGGTTATCTACAATATTTTATCATTGCGTTATAATTCACGCATTCGTGTCAAGACCTATACCGATGAGTTAACACCTTTGGACTCTTGCAATGAGGTGTACAAGGCAGCCAACTGGTATGAACGTGAAATTTATGACATGTATGGTGTATTCTTTGCCAACCATCCTGATTTACGTCGTATTCTTACCGATTATGGTTTCGAAGGACATCCACAACGTCGTGATTTTCCCTTGTCGGGTTATGTTGAGGTACGCTAAGAATGTTTTTAATTTCATTTTGAATTTTTTATAAATTTATTTTATTTAGTTGCGTTATGATGACGAGAAGAAACGTGTAGTCTGTGAACCCTTGGAATTGGCTCAAGAATTTAGAAAATTCGATTTATCGGCACCCTGGGAACAATTCCCTAATTTCCGCAATGCCAATCCTCCCGCAGTGGTTGTTGAAAGTGAAAAAAAGAAGTAAATTAATAAATTATTATTTTGTTGCAAATAAATAAATATTAAATGGGTTGCAATTACGATATTTAGTTGAAATTTTGAGAATACAAAAGACCTTCTAAAGGAAATGTTGGGCCTTTAAGTATATGTGTTTTTGCAGTTAAATTAAAAATCGATTTTCATTCTCAATAAAAATATTGGATATGTTAAAGATACATATTTGTTAAATGCAGATTAAATTGCATCATATTTGTATCAAGTTTATTATTTACAATTTGCCTAAGAAAAGACTCACATTAAAAGGTTGCAACTAGTAAATCTGACGACATCTTTCAAACTGCGTTCTTGTATTATAAACTACATTTTTTTACTAATAACCAGGTAATCAAAAATATGCAAAATCATATTTTCTCTTGGGCTACAAATGAACCAAACTGTTTCCGTCAATTTTAATAATTTTGGCATCGATTCGATATAGCACATTTGCATTATTTGTTCATAACGGCGTATTTTTGCATATTTTGGGTCTAGCAGTAAAATTTTTCATATTTTCATAGAAAATATTTATTTTAGAACATATTTTACAAATTTGATAGGAATATTTTTGCATAATTTATGCTTAAGGCTATAATTTTGAATATATTACACTAAAGAGCATAATTTTGCGGATTTTACACTTCAGAGAAAAATTTACATATTTTGCATGCAATAGAAATTTTTATATTATTTACCATATAGGGTCTGTAAAAAATAAACATAATGAAAAAATTACGACTGAAACTCTTCAAAGAAGAGTTTGACAGTTTATTGTTCTTCGGAAATTATATTTTTTTGTTCTTCGGAAATTATATTTTTGGTTTTTAATGAATATTCGTTAATTTTTTGTTTAAAAATAATTTCTTGAACGAAAGTGCTGGTAATAAATAAGTTTTTTAATAAAAAAAAAAAAATATTCTTTGCAAAAAAATGTAATTTTGGGTGAAAAGTCGGATTAGTGTGAAAAAAATCGTACTCTAAAAAAATTAAATTTTTGGTGAAAATTTGCATTATTAGGAAAGGATCGCATTTTTGATGAAAAATTGAATTTTCGACAAAAAATAACATTTTTGTGAACAGTCGTTCACAAAAGAAAAGAAAAGTTGGATTTTTGATGAAAAATAAAATTTTTATTTATTTTACTTTTTTTGCAAAAACATATTTTTTCTTAATATTCTTTTAAAATCTCCATTCTCTTTTTTTATAAAAATATACTTTTAGTAACTTTTAAGAAATTCTTTTTAAATAATCTTTTTTTTTCTTTTTTATATGTAAAAAATCTAATTTTGGGAGAAAAATCGCATTGGTGAAAAATCGGATTAATGATGAAAAAAAAAAAAATCGTACTAAAAAATTTAATTTTTGGGTGAAAATTTGCACTACTGATTAACTATCGCATTATTGATGAAAAATCAAATTTTTTATAAAAAAAAAAAAAAATACATTTTTGTGAAGTCATATCCTTGAAAAAGTTGAATTTTTCATAAAAATTAAATTGATATTTTTTGTTTAGGTATTTTTATTGTATCTTCGCAAGATGAATCAAAATGAAGTTTTTTTCGTTTTTTCTTTTTACGTTTCACCCAAGAAGGAATATGAAATTTCGGTATAAAAAAATGTTCGAAATGTAATTTTTTTCAAACATTTTACATAATTTAAAACAAAACAATATGATCCTCTAGGAGTTATATCGAAACGGTTTTATTAATTTTTAAAATTTCGGACTTGATCGAAATTTATTTTAATTTTTCGGAAAACTTCGAAAGGTGTGAAAGTTCATTTCGGAAAAAAATCAAATATTCGACAAAATGTTCATTTGCCATTAACATATTTCAAGGACCCAAAACTATTAGCACGATTTTCTCGATTGAAAAAAATACTATTTGATAGTTATTTAGAAATCGGACAATAACTACGTGTTTCGAAGTTAGCGATATTTCGGTTTTAACTTATTTACACAGCTTCAAAAATCAATTACTTAGCGATGGCTTAATATAAAAAAAGGCGTAACTTAATTTTTTTCATTATTGTCGAAGGGACAGTAAAAAATTATACTTTGAATCGGTTTTTCCACCTATCAGGAAATTTACCAGCTTTATGTCGTAGTGTGATTCAAAAAAAAAAAAAAAAAAAAAAAAAATAAAATGGAAACATAAAATTGTCCTATCCAATTTTTGCACAATTATTAAAGGAATTGAACTATTCCATATTTAAACCTAGGAAAGATCAGTGCGAGAAGAAAAATATAATGACGTAACAAATGGTAAGTCCGGATTATGTGCAGTTATATGTATGGATGTGCAAACGGTAAAATTAATTCCTCAACTAAAGGCGAGTGCTGCATATTAACATAACGACATTACGAATTGCTCCCACATAGATCGAAGTCGGCGATTAAAGACATCCCCCCTGATTCACTTTATAAGGAGAAAATAGCAATCACAAAAAAGAAATGGGACCACCTACAGAATTTGAAAAAGTTTTTACCTGCAGATTGCCATTTTTTTTATGATAACTTGCCTTTTAAGAACTAATATTTTACAGTTAACTTCTGATTTAAACCTCTTAATTTTATGAATTAATTCCTTTTATTATTAAAACCTGAATTTCTATAATAATATGTCTCATTTTCAACTCAGTTTAAAAAAGCCCTAACTTAATTTTTTTTTTTCAAAAACATCAATGAAAAAGAATAACTTCATTAAAATAAAAAATATATAAATTTAATGAGAAATAAAATGTGTTGCCTCTTTTTATTAAAAATTGCATTAAAACTTTTTTTGTATCAAAAATTTTATGGATTTTATTAAGTTTTTTCCTTCCCCTGTAAAGTAACAAAAAATCGAGTTACGCCTTTTTTATATTAAGCCATCGTTATGCTTAACATTGCCAGAGATAGTTGTCTTTAAGATAATATAAAATCTTGTCATACAAATTCAACTAAAAAAACCTTTTGGAGCCAAGATGAGATTTAAATAAAGATTTAAAATGCTACATCTACATCTAAAATTTGTAATATAGTATGTAAATGGTTAAAGGATAGTGTGATCTTCAATAAAAAATCTCCTATATAAAAATAGAAATATTTGAAGGAGAAATTAGGGAAATCTGTCATATAAATTTAATATCGCACAGTGGCACCAAATGATTTTTTTTGGAAATAATTCTGTAACTTGCCAGCCGTTGGAGATATCTAAAAAAAATTCACAAGGTTAGAGCTGAGGTGTTTTCCAATTGATTTGGAGGAGCACAGCACCCTAGCGGGTCACACGGGTAGAGGGTAGACATCCAAAGTTAGTTAGCTCGGGTATGTATTTTTTAAATGACAAAAAATTCATCTATAGCTTGAATGTAAAAAAAAATACAAGTGGAGTTGTAATTTCTTGCAGCCATATTATTTACAATTTTATAATAACATTTTGTAAGACATTTTCAAAAAATTTTAGGACCTAAATTAAAGCCTCAAGATTAAAAAACTTTAACAAAAACTGGGCCAAAATTGAGGGTAAATTTTGCTTCGACTTTAATATCTCTTAAACTAAAGGAAGCGTGTTTTTTTAGAGATTTATAAGGACTACCCAAATGAAATTTTTTTACATTAAAGTCATAAATGAATTTTTGGCGATTTTTTAAAAAATAAAATACGCGAGGTTACTAACTTTGGAGGTTCACCCTTTACCCGCGTGGTCTGCTAGGAAGCTGCGCTCCTTCAAATCAACTGGAAGACAACTCAGCTCTGATCTTGTGAAATTTTATTTAGATATCTCCAACAGTTCGCAAGTTACAGAATTATTTCCAAAAAAAGCATTTTGGGACCACTGTGTATGGTTTAAAATATTTGTTAAATTCTCAGTAGTCATCTATTTGTTCAGTGAGAAATATGATCTTTTGAAAGTTTATGATTATGAAAAGTGAAATTCATTGTTTTTATAATTGTTTTTCTGTAGCAGAACTCGTGATTTTAGAAAAAAAAAAAACAAGTTGGAGTGCTATATTCGGCTGTGCTGAATCTCATATACCCTTCACCCTTGTTCAGATGTGTAATATGAAAAGTAAATACGTTATATTGGATGCAATCATAAATATATTTACTTTCTTTATATCCATGTAAAAACCAAAGTTGAAATAGAATCAAGATTTTATAAATCTTTATATCCTTAAGTATAAGTTTGTTTGTTTGTGTATCAATCACGTCTAAACCGATTTTTACAGAATTTGACAGACAGATAGTATCAATTTTACACGTTATTCAGTTTGCACTGTAGAATAAAATGGGTTATGTTGGATCTTGATAGGATACCGCATCCATATTTTACTCTAACTTTTTTAAAACTCTCAAACGGATGAATCGATTAGCTTAAAATAGATCGTAGCAGGGGGTGTCCTTGTAAATACCCATATAAATCAAATATTCATTATGGTATATCTAAAGAACTATTACAGTGAGACCCCTCAAATGTCGTAAGAACCTTTACTCTATTATATCGCATTGAGGAAATGAAAATGGAACGGATAATTCCGTGTGGAGAGATAGCCCCAATACAAATAAAACATAAATTTTCTCATCTAAAGGACTATTACATAAAAAAAATTAAAAGTAATTTTCATATCAAATTTCGAATAGGATGAATAGGTCTAGGAGAAGTTGTAACTCCCATATAAAGTAAATATTAGTTATCCCATCAAATAGGTTAGCGAAGCGCACCGGTAAAAGCTAGTAAATAATAAATTTAATACTTGGAAATTTTACAAAAGTTCACACATATTTAAGAAAGATATAATCACTTCTATACAGAACAAATATTTTATAAATATAAGACAATATTAAATTAAAAAAGGGTATGGAGGAAAATTTATCCACCGATTTGGTTGTTTTAAAAAAAGATTTATGCAAGAACGAGGTCCACAGCCTATATAGGAGCCACAAATAACTAATAACGCGTTTTGACCTATAATTCAGTTAATACTGGATCGACTAATTTATTTTTTTCAACACAAAAATTCTTAAAAAAATTTAAAATTTTTCTGTGGATGAACTAAGTATCTAGCTTACATAGGTGCTACAAAAATTGAAAAAACCATATATGCCTTAGCTTATTGTTGTTGTTTTTCATGAAAAAAACTATAAGGGAAGCAGACATTATATAAATAAAAAATAAAAACAGATTTGCCTATAACTCGGTTGTTTATGAACCGAAATTCGAGAAAAATATTTGTGATCGATCTATTTAAGAAATAAGTTCGTAACTTATTTAGGACTTGGATATCGATCATAAATGCGTTTTGAGCCATATCTCTGTAACTAATGAACCGACTGAGTTCATTTCTTTAGCAAAAAAATTCAGAAAAAATTTGTGGATTTTGCTTTGCAAAAACTAAGTCTCTAGCTTATATAGGGACTTCGGAAAATTCAAAAACCATCAAACGAAAAATTCGTCGACAGGCAGAATTTCTTCGCCAGTTTTTTACACATGTCTCCGCCATTTATGAATCGATCTTTCTGAATTTTAATAGCAAAATTCTCGAAAGGGTTTTCGATCGTTTGATATATACTGTACTGTGCAGAACAAAAGTAATAAAATTAGGGTAAACCTAAGAATTATTTTATTTTTTACAATATTTACTTTACAACTAAAATAGTTTTACGAAATTATATTCATATTTAAGGATTAAGAAAGAACTTTAACTTTGTCTTTTAATAAAAACGGGAATAAAACACTACATTTTACATATAATAGTGTGCACAATAATAGGAACATATTAATATTTTGTTTATTATTAATATTAATCAGTATTGATGAAACAAAATTGTTTATTTCTCTCTCTAGAATAGTTTCCATTTAAATTTCATTCAAATTTGACTACGCTAATTATGAAGCCACATAAAAGATCTTTCATAGGGTTTTACGTCTGAGAATTAGACCACATGATTAAAAAATTTTAAGCAATTATGTTTAGTCCAATCCTAAACGGATTTTACCATTGCTAAAATATCGAATTAAACAAAACATTTCTCTATTTATGATGAATTTTTAAGAAAAGCACACAGTTTTTTAGCTAGAATTCAAGTACAGTCATAATTAAATCTTTTCCTTGCAAAAAAAAAAAAAAAATATTTTTTGAATATGTGCGTCAAGGTTTTACTCCTTGACGTTTCATCGCGGTGCCGAACGTTACGTTCGAACGTTGCCATATTAATTATTCATAAATAAAGGAAGTTTTTGGCAGAAGTCCTTTGACAAACACTGAAAATAATTAGACAATGTTCTATAATATTAATTATCAAACTGGACTACTTTCCCATTTTTGAGTCTAAAAAATCTTAAAATTTAGTGCATCGGGAAGTATTACCAAAAACCATAAATTTTATTAAAAAAATGTTGAATAAAATAAAAATTATCAAGGAGAAATAAAAAATTCAGAAATTTTTATTATAAAACTTAAGAAAAACCCCAACAAATTCAACACATTTTTAACAGTTGCAGGTTTTGTTACTTTTGTTGTGCACACTTATGAATACAGACCATATAGTTTTTTTCCTTTTTTTCTAAGAAGAAACAGTTTTACGTCTTCTAAAGTATAAATTTTTGTTAATACTTAAATATGTTAACAATTATACAAAATTAGTTCAGAATACTATGAAAAATAAATCGGCTTTTACAGTAACCCCTATTTTGTTTCTTATGTTCTGCACAGTACTGTATATTATATACGCAAGCGTGGATCCACGGGGGGGGGGGGGGAAGGGGTTCGGCAATTTCCTTCTCCTAAATAAATTTTTCAACTAAGAAAAATCAAACACGAAGAAAAGTTTGCAATAGGAAAAGGAAAAAATAAAGACTATTTTGGAAAAAATTAGTTTGTCATAAATAGAAAAAGGAATGATGAATTTATCTTCACACAGAAAAAATTTTGTACATAAATACATAAATTTACTTTCATTGATTTCAGTTCATAATATTTAAATATAATTTCTTAAGCATTAAAACTTTATTTATATTTTTTCAAATGAATCAAAAGTCAAGAAGACTGAAAAAAATTTTTTAAATTTTCATTTATAGTTTTAATGATTTTTAGCTACATTTTGGGAACAGAACACAAGCGCGAGCAAAATTATGCAAATTTTCTAAACATAATTTTTTTGAAATTTTGCCATTTTAAGGCATTTTTTGTTAATATTTCATGTATAACTATTTTCATTTACTATTTGCAATCAAATCTAATAAAAACTAAATCAAAAATTTAACAAAATTTTTGCAAAATTCCTAAAATTTTCATTATGAACAATTTAATAATATCTATGAACAAAATTTTATTTTTTATGAAAATAGTTTGAGAAAAAAAGTCATATTCGATTCATAATATTTATGAAAAAATTTTTAAATGTATGTACTTTTTTTCTCTGTGAGCATATTTTACATGTTTTTAAAAGGTGGATCAAATTATAAAATTTTTTCCGGTTTAAGACTTCTTGGCTGTAGTAATAATAATCCGTAATAAATTTCAAGAAAAAAATCTGTGTAATTGGATTTATTAAGGTAAAATCGAAAAAACACAAAAACGGTTCCCGAAGAAAAATTTTTAAACTTAATTTTTTTAACGCTAAATATTAAAACAATAAAAGTGTTTGTTTTTTATATCGGTTTTTATGAAAAAAAATTATTATTTTTTTCGTTATTTTTTAAGTTTTTAGTAAAAATAAACCAACCATTTTGATCTCAAAAAAAGAAAAAAATAAATAAATAATTTGTAGAGACAATTTTTTAAACACGATATTTTTGTAGTTAAAAATAAGAAAACTTAATAAGTTTATTTGAAAATAACTAAGAAGGTTTAAAATAATAATAACGTGTAAAATTTGAATCAAAAATCTGCTTAGGTTTTGATAAATGATCAAAAAATATCATGCTGACATATGGCATCAAAATACTGAAAGGGTTAACAGCATATTTTTGCATATTTTGGATTTGGCAGCATATTTTGTCATATTTTCATAGAAAATCCTTATTTCAGAGCACATTTTAGAAATTTAAATGGTATCTTTTTGCATATTTTATATTTAAGAGCATTGTTTTACATATTTTGCACTAAAGAGCATTATTTTGTATATTTTACACTTAAGAGACAAATTTTGCATATTTTGGACCCAACAGAATTTTTTTTCTTAATTTGTTATTAGTGAAATTTTTATTTTACTCTCACATACGCTTTTCAAATTCTATTTTCTAATAACTTTCATCCTATACATTGATAGACATTTTTTAATTTGCCGGTGCAAAGTATTAGATTTGAATATTTTTATGTACGACATTTTTAGGACGAATAGTTGATAATTTAAAATTTAGCCAGAAAATATAATATTTTAGCAGAAAATTTTTTAATTTTTAGGTCATATTTTCCGATTTTAAGAGCATTTTTTATATCCATACAACATATTTTTAGAGCATATTTTTGGTTGTCCTGCTAAAATTGAAAATAAAATCCTTACAAAGTTTGTGCAAATTTTTGTTGTTTCTTTATCCTTCTTCGTTTATTTATTAAATAATTTAATTGTTTTTTATAATATTCAAAAATTATCCATTAAAACAGATTGAAAAATTCTCTATTAAAATAAATATCAATTTTAATAATGTTTCAATGATAGTGTTGTTAACATTTTTTGTATTATTATTTTTTTTTTTTTGTAAAACTAAATTTTGTAAATAAGTTTAATAGATAGTTAATTTTCTAATGATTTATGTAACACTATGCTGTATAAACTATACAAATATTCAAATGATCAAGAAGTATTGTGGTTGTAAACAAAATGTTGAATTTGTATTAAACAAAATATAAACTTTTATTTATAATAAGTATTAGTACCCGATTTTTAAATATGTATTTTTTTTTTTTTAATCCATAATAGTTACTCAATACTTGTTTGAAATTTTAATCTCCATACAGACAGTAAAACTTCAAAACAAACTAATTCTATAACAAAGAAATCAAAAAATATAATTTTTTAACAAGAGCACCAGTTTCACATTTAAATTTTTACTTGAACTCTTTCTGCCGATGCTTGGTATTTTAGACGATTATGTTATAATCTTTAGTCTTCTTTTGATCATTTAAACATTTATAATAGTTTCTTAATTCTGCAACATAGTACTGTTTTACATTTAAATATAAAATTATAATTTTTCGATCATTCGTTAAAAAGAAAACAATTATAGTAGGTATAGTTTTTTTTTTGTTTCGCTTAAAATTACAACTACAACATACATATATTATGTACATAAGTTAAAAAAATAGTTTGTGTGTTTCTTTATTTCTCCAAAAAAATGTTGTTTTACAATCATTTGATTTAGTGTTTAATTTTAAATATATATAAGTATATTTGTTAAAAATTTTTTGGTTAAGAATTTCATTTTTCTGTTAATTTTTTTTCTAAACTAAAATACGTAAATTTTACGTTTGTTTTTTTTTTTTTTAATGTCTTTCTATGTAAGAAAAAGACATTACAACAAATTATTTTATATTTATATAATTTTTGTATGTTTATCATTAACAACAATTAATTAATCAATGGCAAAATGGTTTTCAAAAGGCAGCATTTTTCAAGAATAGTAATAAAATCTATTTAAAATACATGAAATTTTGTTTTATTTTTGTTTGTTTTTAAATGCATTCTTTTTAAGAAAACCTTTAGCCGTACAAATACAAAATTTAAAACTTTCCTCTAGGGAAAAGGGGGGTTTACCAATCAACAAATTTGTTTTAAGTGCTTTAAAAAAATTTACATACGAAATCTTTTATATATATATATATATATATGAATGTAAATATTTAAAGACTTAATTTTATAAATATATTTATTTCTTTTTTTTAAGAGATTTAAACTTTTTAAAGTTTATTTTTAATCTCTTTTACAAAACAAAATTTAAACTAATCAAGTCCTCAAATTACATTATATTAGACTTGTTTTAATTTATTTATTTTATTTTAATTTTTTTTTAACAAATAACAATTACTAATTAACACACATACTTTAACAAAATTTTGCCAGAGTATTTAAACAAAAATATTATGTTAGCTTTCCTTAAAAAGTTTCCGTTTTTGTATAATGCCTGCTGCTAGACGAAGATGTTGTATTACTTGTTTGATTATTTGTTCGTGTTTCTTGCTGCTGATTACTTGTAGCGCTACTAGCATTGGCTGAGGCGGAACTTGCAGAGGAATTAGTTGCAGTTTTTGTGCCTGAATTAGAGCTGGTTGTAGAGGATGATGCAGCTGCTGCTTCAATTTCATTGTTAAGACGTTCGTGATATTCCTGGAAACATGGCACTATACATAAATTCGTTTGACATTCTGGACAGTGGTATTTGGTTTTGCGTCGCAAAATTCTACCATGACCATCAATGGTATTCCAACAGAAATTACATCCCAAAGCAGGTCCCGGTCGTATGACGGGACAATGACTAGAACGTGGATTTTCCAAAGTGATTATCTCCCGATTGGTCTATAAGAAAAAAAATTAAACATTTTTATTATAATCAGTTTTTATTGTAGATTTAATGAAAAATCTCAAATAAATTAGGGTGTCATTAAATTGTAAAGAAAAATTTAAATTTATTTTTTTTTTGGTTCCTCATCTTTTAGGTTTTTTTTTCTTATCAATTTGTGTGAAGTAGTAAAACTCTTAGCTTTACTGAGGACTTCAATTATTTTTTCAGGAAATGATGATTAAAGGACCGAATTCGAAGGTAAATTTATCATAAATTTTCGTGATCTTCACAAAGCTGAATATAATAGACAGATGGGCAGACATCGTTTTTTCGAAACCTTAGAATATTCAAAATACTATATATGTATGTCTTGAATTGAAAACTAAGGACCTAGAATATTTTAGCTAAAAAAAAGTTTTCAGTTTTCTTCCGAAATTAGTATCAAAAAAATTCATTATGGAAAAAAATATCAAACAAAATTCGTAATGGAGAACAAATTGCTATATTATTCAACAAAATATTTATGGTCCATGTTAAAGTAGTTAAAAAAAAAAAAAATCATTCACAAAATATGCTAAAAAGGACTCTCGAAAAGCAAACTCCCATGGCGAAAAAAATAAAACAATTTTTTCATTAACAAGCTCAAAATGAAGATTTTTTTTAAGACTTATTTCGAAAAAAAGAAAAATATTAAAAAAACCAATATAACCCCTTTTGGGGTTTCGATCCAGCTATCTTAAAAGTAAATAAATTCTTATTTGAGGTCGGTCCATCCACAAGTGTAAAGGTACATTGAGACTGATTAAATATTTGACTAAAATGACGTAACCACTATATAAAAGAATTTCGAATTTCAATTTTTTAATAGGAAACGATTTTTTTATTTACCATTAATACATACATTTTATCGAATTTTGTTTGACGCTGTTTTTTCTTACAAAATATTTGAAAGATCAAGTGGTCACACAATTTTGATCAAATATTTGCCAAATGTGAACATAGCTTTAAAATTGTGTTTAAGTTTTAACACAAAGACTCAATAGAAAAATACATTGGCATTTTAATATAACCTAGATTATATCTGGAGTACCACTATTTAAAGTAAAAAGTTTACTTTAAATAAAATTTATTTTTGGTATAGGGTAAGGGTACCGATAATAGGTAGTTTAACTCTTTATCTTACTTCAAATTTGTCTGCTTATGAATGTAAACATTGTTTTTGAATGACAAATATATACTGCACTTCAGTAAAGGTTGTTGTTTCCAATTTGCCTAGTCGACATATTTAACAATATTCGGCATGTAATGATCTAAGAGTCAACATTGAATTTTTAATAAGTAAATATAAAAAAATGCACTGAAAATCTATTTTTTTATATAAATTATCTTATAAAATGTGAATATACTAAATTTTTTATTGTGGAAAATTATCGTGAGCGTAACAGAACTCATGCGAAAGAATTCACCTTAGAGTGTGCATAGAAACTGTTTTTTGGGGTAAATAATGTTGGAACACCACTTCAATGAAACGTATTAATAATATTAATAAAATAATTAATAAATATAATAAGTTCCCTACCACTTATTGGAAATAATGAGTCTGGTACATATTTGCTAAAGAAAAGTTTCATCATTGGTATCGAAATACGAGGGCGGATCAATAAGTCCGTGAATTTTCGAACTATCCTCGAAGTTATATGAAATGCAACACTATTCCCATCAAGTACCACTTGTTAATAGACTACTGTCAAATTTTGAGCAAGTGTCGTCATTTACTTTGCATTTAGCAGCTGTTCAAAACATACAACCTCGTGTATTTTTCTAAAAATGGAAAAAGTGAATTTCGAGTGCGGAAGACTGAAGTGTTTTGGGAGCCACACACTGCATTAACTAGATGAGGTTACATGCAAAGGGTTTCTCAATTTAATAAGATTTGTAATGGGAATAAAATGGTTTAGGGCATTCATAACTGATTGAAAAGTTCCACTTCTTCTGTATCTATCTTATTATTCTTTTTATCTTTTTCCTTGTCTATCTTTAAGGGGATCAAAATGGACCGTTTGGTCTCTGGGTTTAGGCGTGATTACGCCACCCTTTTCTACCTACCTTATATGAGATATCTAAATTGTATTTTAACTTTAAAAAGTGAAAATGTGGACTTTGAAATAAAACTTTTGTATTATTTTTATTACTAAAAAATATTCGCGATTTAACGAATTTTTCGATTTTACGAATTATCCTGACAATATATCATTCGTTAAACCGAGAAACCACTGTACTTTAGACATCGTAAAGTAGCATTCTATTCTGAGACCTGTTGTGCTATCATTTTTTTTTTATAAAATAAGTAAACTGGTGCCGACTTTAAGGTTGAAGGGTTAAGGTCCAGTTTCGTTTTACAGTTAAGTTGATAAGAAAATAAAAAAAAGCTTTAAGCTGTTATTTATATTTAAATAAGGATGGTTTTCAACTTTCCTAGTATTTTTTTAAACTAAAAATCGTAGTTATAACTTATATATCCTAATATGTTTTCTGATAATTATGTTAATTTTTTTTATTGAATATACGAGTATTTTAATTTAGTTTATTATGTGCTTATGATAATGGTAAAAATGGTAAAAATAACAAATTTACTTTTTTAGGTAAAACATTTTTTGATGCCACCTTAATGTAGCACCAAAAACAAATTAAAGAAATTTGAAATAATTTTAAATATATAAAGAAATCTGCAGCTTATAAGCTACGTAATTAAAAAGGTGTAGGTACAAAATATATAACCACACAGAAAAGATTTAAATGTAAATCGTTTTTGGATGCTTTTTAAAATTAAAAAAAAAAAAATATTACATTTTGTATTTTCATTTATTTTTGTTTATTTTCAATAAGTAATTTTGAAGACGTCACATAATTTTCATATTTAGGAAAAACTTAAGGGATGAAAAGAGAATACTTAAGTTTTTAAATTAAAAACAGTTTTTAGATCTTCAGTACGATGTCGTCACTGAGTGATCAATGTAAGACCGGTAATTGATTGAAGTCGGCAGTCTACGCCGACTATAGGAAATTATGAACCTTTTTTTCCTAAAGTCGACAACTATTAAAATAAGATATGCAATAACTTTTCACTTATCTGACAACTATCAGAACAAAGTTTGAATATATATCTACAGGATATCTTATTATTAAAATATGGTTTTAATTATTCCCTATAAGCATTTGGAAGATATCTTTCTGGAAGAAATTTACGCAATATCTTCTTTTTATCATTAGACGAAAATCACCAAAGCAATAATTTTGTAATATTGCATTTTTATCAGTTTAAAGAAAATTAGGCAATAAACAACAAAAATATATAAAATTTTTTATTATTTTTATCCTCTAAATATCGCGCTTTTTCAGTAAGGTGATATTCCATTGAGATCATCTGGAAGAAATTAATGCAATACTTTTATTTTTCCGTCACAATTTTTTCAGTTGTTGAAAAATTTTTCAAAAATGAAAAAAATATTGAAGAAATTTGTTTGTCTCTTAGCAAAAAATGAATATTTTATGTGAATGTTTCAATTTTCGTGCATTATGATGTTAAGATTTATGTGCATGCATGTTCTACAAGATGTAAAATATTTCTTTTTTATATTATTTCAAGATTAATTTAGTGATAATTTTTCTATATATTTATTACATCTTCCAGAAGATTATCTAGCGGTACCTTTTTTTTCACCTAGATGATTATCTAGCAGGCGTGTTGATTTCTTATTGCTCAGATGTATCTCCTGTGACGCATAATCTCCGCCAATGGGCGGAAACTTCAACAATAAAAAGTTTCTTCTAATCAATAGGAATTTAAATCAATTTTGTATTATTTTCCTTGTAGGGTTATGGTTAATTACCATTTAAAAATTGGTCTACATACAAAATTTTTCTTGATTTTTCTTAAAAAAAGCTACTCAAAACGTGTTGTTACAGAATGTGAAAAAATTCGACAAAAATATTCATCATAGCATAATTATTTTGTAATGCAAAATTGATGCATTATGATAATATTTAATAATCGCTATTCTTATTTACTGATGTCTAAATTCTGAAGTGCCGGCTACAGGTTCATGCCGAAGTTGGATACACTTACCCTATAATATTTTCCAAAAAATCCAATCCACTTATTAAAAATCTAATAAAAAAAATTTTAGTACAAACTTTTAACGATTGCAGCTAAAATTTAAAATATTTTTTTTTTCATTTGGACTATTTTTTTTTCGTTTTGTTTTTTTTTTGTTTTGGAGATTTTTTTCGTTTAGAATTTTTTATTTTGGGTTTTTTCTGTTTAGGAGTTTTTTTTTATTTTGGATTTTTTCTATTTTGGCTATGTTTTTTTTTTGTTTGCCGTTTTGGCCAGTTTTTTATTTTGGTGTCCCAGGTTACTCCAAGTCTCCCGCTTAATCGATTGATGTCTGTTCCCAACACCCATTAGAGCCATTTGAAAATTTCAATTTTTGTTAAAATAAATTTTATATGAAAAGTAAAAAAAAATCGACAGTTTTTATACCCTTCACATAAAATCAGTTTGTCTTTAATGAGAATATATGTCCGTCTGGATGTCTGTCCGTCTGTATTCTGAAATGGATTTTTTGAAGCCCATAGTCCAATAAATACATTTCTCTTTCAAGACATATATTTCATCCTGATAATGAAACTCAGCGAAAGCCTTTCAGACAGAGTTATAAACAATTTTTTAAAGAAGAAGAAATATATCAAACATGTCTTTGGTACTTTTTGAAAATGCTATTATTTATTTTAGTTTTTGGTACTTTTTAACTACAATATTTAAAAAGTTTATTGTTGTTAATGCCGAGACAATGCCCCAATATTTTTAGAAATTTGAAATCTTGGGAGATAAAAGCGTCTAAAAAAAGGTACTTCATACATCCCCTAAACTATGAATTGTAAGAACTAAATTTGAATAGTTTTTTTGATCTACCCAAAAAAAAAAAAAAAAAAATAGTTTAAAATTTTATGAAATCCTAAAAAATCAGTTTGGCTGATGTACATACTTCTGTAACTTTTTTGAACCCTCTGTTATTTAATGATGAACTTACAAAGGGTTACGAAGTGGTACTGATGTCCCACTGCTTGGATATTCCTTACTCAAATATAAACCTGGAGGCATGAAATTGGAATCATTAGAAAATGCGATTGAGATGTTTGTTATTAATTTTCTGAAGATACCAATATTATAAAATGTTTATTCAAATTAAAACCGCTATAATTTTCGCGCCCTCTGCATGAAATGATTAACGCGATTTGATTCCACATGCATTCGAGTCACTTTATATTTATACATATGGATTTTAATGTGCCATCAAAAAAACTTTTTTTGAAAGACTAAAATCAGAAATCAGAAGAAAATTAAGAAATTATTTGATTATTCGAGGAGCAAATATTTTATTCTTTTCGAATGAACAAAATTTTTAAATTTAGAATAAAAAAATATTTGATAAATTTTTAACGATTAATCGAATAATTTTCTAAAACGAGTTTTTGTTTTTCAAATTAGTGTGAAAAGTTTTGTTTAGTTGGCAAACCCTATTGAAAATTATTGAAAATTTCGTAAGGATATATAAATGTGTAAACCACGTTTTAGTAGATTTCGGTTTAAAGCCTTTCTTGGAAGTCTAAGTATTATTTGGAAAAAATAGAAAAGCTTTTTTAAAAATTTAGTCAAACGTCTTAAACGGGAGAAGTATAAATTATTATTAAATTCTGGTAATTTCCAGTGATATTAATTTTTTAAATATTCAACAAAAAGTGAGGTTTTTCATTTAATATTTATTTCAAAAATTATTTTAATGATTCGAGTAATATGGAAATAACCAAAGATTCTTAAAGGTATAACGATGGTTTATTTACTGAACTTTTTTTAGATTTATAGATTTTAGCAATATTGATGACTATTGATGACTATTGATTTAAAATCTAAAAAGAATAGAAAAACTAAATGGGTATTGTCACCATTAATAGTAAGTGAGAAAATTTTTCCACGCATCTGTTTTTATTAAAAAAAAAAAAAAAAAAAACAATAATCGTTTTAAAGCCAAAATGCTATGCTACGAATGATAATTTTAAACTAAATTTAATTCCATTATATTATTTGTCTGTAATTTGAATATGGTCTCAATTTTTTAATATTTTTTGTTCAATGTTAATGAAATGTTATTTTTAGGTTTTTTTATATGTTAATAAAACCAAGAATTGATTTATTTATCCCTACGCCACCATAGGTGGTTGGGGTATTATGCGTTTATGCTGATGTTTGTAAAGCATAGAAAAAGTTATCCAATATCGACCTTAAAGTATACCAATCGACTCAGAATTAATTTTTAAATCGATCTAACGATGTCCGTCTGTCCGTTCGTCTGGCTGGCTGTCCGCGTAAACCTTGTGCACAAAGTACGGGTCGCAATTTTTAAGATAATTCCATGAAATTTGGCACTTTTATGATACAAGGACGAAGCCTATTGAAATTGGTTGTGATTGGTTAGGTGTCCCCCCGGGATAGTTTAAATACTCAAGAATGCGTTAAAAATAAGAATATCAATCTTTCTTCCAAATTTTATGAAGATCGGTATACAATTGACCATAGTTCCCATATAAACCTCTCTTCCGAAAATTACTTTAACGTGGTTAAAACCTATATGAATGTTAGTATCAAGTTAATATTCTACACAGATGAGTTTAATGTAAGTGGAAACAACAACGGCAAATTTTATGAGAATCGGTCCATAATTTACCATAGCTCCCATATAAACCCACTTACTGGAATTAATCGAAATATTCGATCACACTAATAATTAAAGAAATTATGAAATTTTATTCGATTAACTTCAATGTCGAATAATTGACAACCCCAGTGGAGCGTATTTAATATTTTACGTATTTATCTCCACACCCTTCTTATACACATATGGGGAATTATATTTTTTCGTTTAACTTTAAGAAACCGACCTTAAACCTCAAATATTTTTTTAAATTATAATTTTTTAAAATAACACATAAAGCAACAAAAATTTAAGACCTGAAATAGTTCCATGTGATACCGGCAAGCATTTAAATTTAAATAATAAAAATGCTTAAAAATAATGTTTTTTCTTGCTTTTGATTGCTGATTAGTATATGTGTCTAGTTCTTTTAATATAAACCACAAACACTTGTAGAAATAGCCCAACGTGTAATCATTCTGTCGTTGACCAGTGTTGAATTATATTGTGGACAAGTTGTGAAAGCAAAATTTTTAAAATTTTAATTTTTGCAGTTTTTCGATTAGAAAATTCGCGTCGTTTCGAGCATTGCAAAATAAGGAAAGGAGGTTTATTGCTCTTGTAGAGATGAATCGTTTGAGATAAATCTCGTTAGTGTGCCCTCAATAGCAGCGCTATGGGGATGCCTAAATTTGGGGAGGTGACTTTTCCGCGAGGCACACTCAAAGAGTAATTTTAATGAAGCTAAAGTATCGCTGATCAAAAAAGATTTTTATATTACATTTTAAAATCGTTGTGCCGCGATAAAATACTCGTATAAATTCATAAAAATGTTATAATTCTTTAAAATCCATCTAAAGTTTAGCATATTTTATATTAGTTTTTTTTTACACTTTTGAAATTATAGTTTATAATCAGTGTTGCCAGTTTAGGCTTTCTAAGAATAAATCTAACCTTTTTATTTTGCTTTTTGCTTCAACATTTTCGTTTTAACTTCTAGCTTTTTTCTAACCTTTTTTGATTTTTAAATTTGCCTTAAAAAGGTTAAAATCTTAGCATTTGAACAGCAAAGAAAATAATTTCTTATTTATAGAATTATGAATTTAAGCATTTTTGTAAATTTATTTGCACAAACAAATAGAGATTATTTGTATTTAACAAAAAATTTCGCCTGCGGCGCTTCATTCTCCAAATCAGAACTAACTAAAATAATTTTATGGACTTACTAAATCGATTATTATAATTATTTTTTAAAATACTTACTTCATTAATCATAGGAAATATTTATGAATATAACTAAAAAAAAAAAAAAACAAATTTTATAAAGGCGAAAAATCACACAACATTTTGGAAATGGTCCATCAAAAAGGACAAAAAATCCCTTGAAATCATTGGATTATTTTTCAAATCATTGGATTATTTTCATATTTTTGGTTGTATCATTTTATTGACAATCGTTCTATGTTTTACTTATAAATTTATTACGATACACTGAGGCCCCGGTCTGCATCATTAGTTGGGACGCAAATCGAATCACTATTTTATATGTATTTACATTGTTTTCTTAATAATTGGTTCCAGGATAAAAATATTTGAACAGAAAAGAAATTAATTTTTAATAAAAAAATAGTATTTTTTGCTAAAAGAGGTGAAATTAAAGTACTTATATAAATTTTATTTTGATTTTCTAACTTAACACAGAGAATTTAATCCATTTTTTCCATTTAAATTTTCTTCAATATATTTACATTGTTATTAACAATTATGAAACTCATTATAAAGCGACGCAAAGTACCATGATGAGAACAAGAAAAAGTATTAAATAAAAAAAAAATTTTTTAATTTTTTTCTGGCCTTATATTTTGGGGTATTTAGCCAATTTTGACCATTTTTTAAAGTTCAATTTAGCCACTTTTTCTGATATCCTGGCAACACTGTTTATAATAAGTACATTTATTCTGTTTTAGTTAATATGCCGTTTATATCAAAACAAAAACTAGTTAGTTTTTGAAAAACTGTAATTAAAAAACCAATTCGTTTACATACTTTGTTTTCTCTCCATCTGGTTTTTGTTGATACTTAATTTTTAGGTCATTTTTATTTAAATACATTTTGATATACTTTTAATATTTAAAAATCTTTTTAACAATATTTCAGGAATAATTTATGATCAATATTTATTTATACGACAAATAAAATTAATCAAGAAAATCAAAAATATTATTTTTTCATAACATATGAATGCTTACTGTTCTGAAATCAGTTGAACAGGCTGTATTATAATTAGTTATTTTGATATTTTTTATTGGGTTTTCAACAAAAACTAGACGAAAATAGTTTTTGATTTGTATGGAAACTACTAGTTTTTGATTAATGTAAATAGCATATAAGCGAAAAATGGGTTTCAACAAAAAAAAATTATATAAGAAGTATTTATGGCCTGAGATCGCGGGGTCTTTAATATTTCATAAATCGTCAAGGCACATCCAAGGCGCTAATTGAAATAGGTTAAAATGTATACCAATCTGTAGCTCTTATTATAGCTTATATCGGAATCAAGTGGCTTTTAAAAATATTTGAAGAATTTATTTTATAGTTATGTAATTAATATTAGCAACTTTTTATTTATTAGGAGGAGGTTAGATCAAAATTATAGTCCCGATTATGTACACTAAAGTAAAATGTATCGATCTTCCTTTAATTTGTAATTTGTATAAATTTTTGTAGGTTACATATGTGCATTTATTTTTGAAATCGGACTTAAAATGGAATTTTTAAAATTTTTGATTTTTAACTACCACAGCATAATCGTTCATTTCTTGTTCATTAAAATTACTTTAAAAATGTTTTAATTTTTAAAATATTAACAAAGTTGTATAAAATTGAAAGACGTGGTAATCTATGTATACTTTGTTGATAAAAAATGTTTTTAATGAAATGTTAAAAAATTATTATGATCGATATTATCTTCGGTGACATCAACTATATCGTATCACTTTGAATTTGTATTTTAGACAAATTGATGTAGATTATATACTTGTGGTAATTTTTTAAATATTGTTGAAAATAAAATTTTGGCATTTTTTTTTAGCTTTTGCCTTAAACCTCCATAACACTGACACCGTTCGCGAAAAGTCATTCACGCAAACGGATTTATATTCCATTAAAGCCAGCTAATATTGGTACAAAATAGTATTGATGTGCCATTAAAAAAATTTCACATTTTTTTTAACCCCAAAAGTAATCCCCATATATGAGAGTTGTGTTTATGTATTAGTAGCAACTTTAACCGCTTATAACTTCTAAAATATTTATTTATATTCTGCAGATCTATGAAAAATACCTTTCTAATTGTATAATTCTTTATTAAATTGAATGTATACAGTGATCGTAAAAGGGATTACACAAAATGTGTTCGCTTATTATTAATTATATAGATAGATTAACTATGTACATTACCTGTGGAGATGATACTGATCTCTGTAATTCCTCGTTTCTAACACGTAATGTTGGTAAATGTTCAAATGATCCTGACTGACCTCCTGCACTGCTAGCTGAAGTACCACTGCTACGTTCCGTTAATATAACAGCCGATGCCGATTTTGAATTTCGATATTTGTTGGCATTCACTGCACCTGTTGTAGAAGATGATAATGATTGTGCTACGTTTGTTGAGTGACTCGATTGAGCTGTTGCCGATGTATTATCCTCTGATGCACTGCGTTCTGACAATTGTACGGTAGGAACTCTAGGTATGGGCGGAGAACATGCCACCGAGGCTGGATTAGATCTTTCATTTCCCATATAGGTTGTGGTAAACTGTGGCAAACTTAAAGATTTCGTAGGACTGGTAGAAGAAGTATTTGTCGTAGTGTTGTTATTGGAAGATGACGATGATGATGTTGTTGACGTTTGTGATTGCTGTGTGTTTGTTTGTGGTACTATATATTGCGAAGAACCGGCTGGTGGTGGTGAAGCTGTCTCATATATAGATTCTGGTAGTGATATGTGATGTGAATGTTGTAAGGGAGCACTAGATGCCAGATACGTACCACTTGCACCCGTTAAAGGATGTGAATATTGACGATGCAAAGGTGCAAAGGGATTTGTAAGATTGCCACCGCCACCAGTGGTGCTCGCTAGATGGGCTGAATGTTGACTCGGCAATAGAGGATCTGAGTGTTGTTTGATCAAAAATGGTGTCGTCTGAGGTACACTAAGGAGATGAGGTGAATTTGGTGATAAACTTGGTGCCGGCTCCGAAGAATGTCGTTCTATGCGCGGCGGTACGGCTAACAAATGATGATGACCATGATGATGGTGATGATGATGTGTCGTCATATGGTGCAAACCATGGACGGCCGATGTATACGACGTTTGAGATGTACTAAATGGTTCAAAATCTAAACTACCCGTTGTTGGCTCAGGTGATATTTGGTTAATGGAAAGACTATCGCTGTCTCGTTTAACACGCGGTTGTCTTGTAAGTACACGGTTGCGTTTAGTACCCATTTGAGTTGGTTGTTGGTTTGGATGTTCCAATTGTTGTTGTTGTTGCTGCTGAGGAGATTGTGCATATGCAATAGACGTTTTTGTATCTTCTATTGGAAGAAAAAGGAAAAAAATATTTATTTATTATATGTTTATATTTTATTTTTAGTATCAAAATTTGTTTGTAGGTTAAGTGTACTATAGTTCAGCATGTACCAGTAGTCGGCATTTTTACATTTAAACAGAAATTAAATGACTAAAGTATACTTATTTTTGTTTATTATTGTTTAAGAATTCCTTCCTTTCTTAAATAACACAAGTTTAATAGCAATTTTTAGGTTTTTAGACAAAAAATTAAGGATAGACCAATTTTAAAGATGTTGTTAATCATAACAAAAAATCATTAAGAAAATATATATCAATTGAAACTTTATTTTAAATGTGTAAAATTTTCATGTTTTTTTTTTTTTTTTTGAAGATAATCATGTAAGTATACTTCGGATCTAATTTTTTTTCTTTCAGATGGACTTAGTCTGAAACATTTCGTCGGAGCTATATAGTGATTTATCTTTCATTATAACGAGTCACTTCAAAAAAAAAAAAAAACTAATTGATAAAAATATTCTACAGAATTGTTTTACGTTAAATTTTACAAGGGGTCGCTGAACTTAAACATTTTATCCGTTAAACCTTTTTTCCAAAAGAGATAAATTCGAATTTTGATGTATTTTATAAAATGTATTAATTAGCCGAATTTACCAATTACTTTTTTTTAAAGCTAGCTAAATCTGATAGATACCCTGTAAGGAAGTGGAACAATTACTCGTTATCATGATAACACTCGAAAATAAACAGCTTGAAAGTATGAAAAAAGTTAAACGACTACTGGTACACTTACTCTATTACACTATGCAAGAAAAACCATTTGACGAGTTTAATAAACCTTCTAAAGAATTTTTCAATGGTATGCAAAATTTTTATTTTATGACATTTTAAACTTTTTTTACACCAAAGAAGTCTCCGATAAATCGAAAAAATTATATAAATATAGTCGGAAGCTCAATTATTTTCGCATAAATAGTTAGATTAGTGTCCCCTGCAAATGAGAGCTATTTTGAGAAAAAATCTTCTTCTTACACTAAATAGCCCAGAATACATAGATTAATAAGCAAATATTTATGTGAGAAAAAAAAAACCTGATTCAATTGTCAAAAACCTAATTTATGCGACAACAATATACATGTAGTCACATATGTTTCGTTTTTGTGTTTTTTAAAAAACGAGTAATTTTTTCAAAATTTAATTCGAAGTGCCTCTCACATAAACTTCTAGTTGTATTCTATGCCATAATATTTCATCGGGTAGATTATGTAAATTATCAAACAATTAAAAAATAAAAATTATACAATAAAAAATTTGAACGTGAATGAATAAAAACTTATTAAATTATTGTTTTTGTTACTAACAGGAAAGTTTCATTAAAAAAATAATAATAATGATAATAAAAATATTAAAATATGCAGAAAAATAAAATTACATTCACATACGAATTTTTAAAAAAGTTTGATATTTTATTTCTGCGTAAACAATTTGGATTTTTGTCTTCCCGTACTTTTGTACGTTGTCGTAGTTTTGTGGGAGAAAAATTAGCTTTTTATTTTTTTACCGCACTTTATTCAAAAAGTACGGAAACAAACCTTATATTATTTTCATATAAAATGTTAATTTCAAATAATTAAGAAATGAAAATGTAAATACAAACGAAAATTTAAAAATTACTTTTCATTTTGTGAATAAACTCTTCTTGTTGAGGAATTTACTATGAAACTTTTGACCGCTGCGACGAAGTTTTGTTCTATATCATCTCCAATTTAAGAAAATGTATATATATATATATAAATAAACATAAATATATATATATATATATATATATATATATACAAAAATTGCGATTAAATCATTGTCGGTCTTGTTTCCCATTTAAACTAAGAAAATGTAACAATTTTAATGGAATGTGTGAAGATCGATAATATTCTAAAGTGACTTTAAAAGAAATCCACATTGGCATAAGTAAATTTACATTTGGCAAATATTTGATCAAAATTGTGTGATCACTAGTTTTACAAAAATAAAGCGTGATCCATTTTTAAAGAAAAAAAAAAAAAAAAAAAACAGTAAAAATTCAAATTTAATGGGGAATGTTTATTATCAGTTGAAAGAACTTTCTTTGGCATTTATTTTTTGAAGATTGTATCTTCAAAATGTTGGCCGTTGCTACGTCGCAGATGGTCCATCCGTTGAGTCCAATTTTCGATGACTCGTTCCAGCATTTCGACTGGCGAATGACGTGATGTTTTCCTTCAAAGCCTGAATCGAAGCGGGTTTGTCCGCATAAACTTTAGACTTTACATATCCCCACAGGAAAAAGTCTAACGGTGTGATATCACACGATCTTGGTGGCCAATCGACCGGCCCAAAATGTGAAATTATGTGCTCACCGAAGTGTTCTCTCAATAAATCCATTGATTGATGTGATGTGTGGGAAGTGGCGCCGTCTTGCTGAAACAAATGTCTCCGAGATCACGAACTTCAATTTCAGCCATCAAATAGTCGGCACGATAACGGTCGCCATTGACGGTTACGTTCGTACCGATGATTTCACCGGCCCAGAAACCACACCAAACCGTTGTTTTTTCTGGATGAAGTGGCAGTTCTTGAATCTTCAGGCAATTTTGTTTGTTTACATACCCATTGAGCCAGAAATGGGCCTCATCGCTGAACAAAATTTGCCTCGAAAACGTAGGATCTTCTTGGAACTTTTCAAGAGCTTCAGTTGTAGCACAAGCTGTATTTTGTACGCTTTCAATTTAAGATCTCGACGTAAAATGCGCCAAGTCGTTCCATACGTCAGTCCGAGTTGCTGCGAACGGCGCCGAATCGACTCTCCACAGTTTTCGTGTACACTCTCAGCTACGGCCGCTATATTTTCTTCACAGCGTGCTGGAAATGGTCTATTCGGTCGAATATTATACAATAATGAATGCTGGGTCTCAAAACGGGTGATGGTGTTGCGAATAGTACGCTCAATAGGCCGATTATGTTGACCATAAGTTGAGCGAAGTGCGTAATAATGTTGAACGATTTGTAAACGTTGTTCAGGCGTAAGGCTTTCCATTATGAAATGCCAAACAATACTAAACAAAAATAACACGACAGCATGACACGATTCACACGTGATTACTTGTTTTTTGCATATCGTGATTACTTGTTTTTTTTCATATGTAAATTATTGAAAAAATCTGAAATTTTCAATTTATTATAATTTGGTTTGCGATCAACACACTTAACATAAAAGTTTTTTTTAACGTTTTGTAATATGAATAATTAAATTTGTATTCTTGAACTATAAATATTTAAAATTTTTATGTATAAAACGGTCATTGTAAAGAATTAATAATTAGGAATCTCACACATTTTACCTTATAACCGATATTAAAAAATATTTTAGACCTGTATATATAAAAATTATATAAACTTTTGCATAAATAAATTCAAAATTTAAATTTTAGTTATTTCTTTTCTAATTTGGTTACTTTTTTTCAAAATTTTTATTTCAAAATAAAATTATTTGCCGTGGCAACACTGGTCACGATTTCCTTACTAAATAAATAATTTATAAATTTAATGCAGTTAAAATTTAACTATGAATAATGTTTTACAACCTATCTGCATAGATCAGATATTATGAGTTTTTCAGTTTTGAAGACAACAAATAACAATTACATGAACAAATACACATGTACATATCGTCATCGATAATGCAAAACAACGTAACATCAAAATTTTTAATTTTCGGTTTTTGATGGAATATACTTTACTTTTCCAAAATACATATAATCACAGATTTGTAGACTTGTATCTCCAAAAAAAAAAACAATTATATTAACGAAATTCAAAAGAACGTATCAACATGATTTTGATAAGTCAAAAACGAATTTAGATTTATAAGTTACTAAAAATAAAAAAAAGCTATTCAAAGTTTTGGAAACAAGTTATTATTTTTCTTGTTGTTACAAAGTTACAAAGTTACAAAGTTATTTAAAATAAATTTCTCTTTTTTTTTTACAGAAAATAATAATAAAATACCAAAAAAAAAAAAAAAAAAAAAAACATCAAAATCTCATTAAGTATAATTTCAAGAACAGGTGTTTCCCAAAGTCGGCCTCAATGGTTATATAATCTGAACGCCGAAACCGACTTCGTCTAAAATTCTAGAATGACCTGTTCTAAAAGATCCCAGTAAGCCTAACTCCCTAAGCTTCTTCCAACCATTCCCAGTAAATATTCCTCAATGGGTAGTAGATGCAAAATGATGTTCAGAGTTGCCTGTGGAGTTATTCTCATGGAGTTCATTATATCAATTTAGGCACATCTCTGCGTTTAGATAGAAAGTTCCTATGACTCTTTATTCTCATTGCCTCCTAATATACAGAACAACAATAGATAGGAATACGTTTCACAACCGATGTACAGTGTAGCCTTTTACTGAAATCCACATTTAATAAAAGTAATGAATGGATCTGACAGAATGCTCATCAGAGATTAAGAAAAATGTGGATGGTAGAGGCGCTTAAAATTGATTTTTAAAATCAATCACATATTTTGTGAACAGATGGTAACATAAAATGGAAGAAACCAAAATGTTAAAATCAATGTTAAAACAGCATCATAAAGAAAATCGTTTAAAATTTGCGCGCAACTACATGAAATGGACAGATGAGTGGAATAAAGTAATCTTTTCTGATGAAGAAAAATTCAATTTGGACATTCTAAGTTCATATTCTTGCTATTGGTATGATTTGAGTTCGAAGGAAATTCGTATGTCGAAACGCAATTTCGGTGGGGGCAGTGTTGTGGTTTTGGCAGATTTTTATGCTGCAGGAAATTCAAAAAATATGTTTTGTTCCAACTAAAATGAACAGTGCAATTTATAATGAACTGCTGGAAGATGTTCTTCTCTCATTTATGGATGAAAAAATGGATGAAGATTTCAGGATAATAAACAGGATAACTCGAACCAATCTAAATCGTGGTTTAATGAACATAGTATTCCACTATTGGACTGGCCGGCTTGCCGTCTAGATTTAAATCCAATGGAGAATCTGTGGCGATACATGGCCCGTAATGTTCACGCAAGAAATGCACAGAATGAAACCATAATGACAATAACGGAGTTAAAACTAAAAATTAAGCAAGCCTAGGAAGAAATTGACAGTAATTTTTTTCAAAAATTAGTCGAATCAATGCCAGACCAAATTTTTGAAGTTATCTAAAACAAAGGTTCATCAACACATTATTAATAATGCTAAATTGGTTCATTAGTTTAAGTGCGTATATAGGAAAATATTATAAAAATGAGCATTAATCTACTAAAATTACAATAAAAAAAAATTTATGTGCATTTTAAGTTTTTTTGTTATTAATTTTTTAAGAGGTCAATAAATAATTAAAAAAAATTAATTTGTAGCACCTTAATTATTTTTTAGCTCCATTTTTAGTAAGTTGATTAAAAAAATTGAGGTTCACTAAGCAATTTTCCACTAAATTAATTTAGTGATAGAGAATTTTTTCAGCTTCAGCCTAGTGCAACGTTTTTTCTTCACTAAATATTTTAGTACAATATTTCTACACAAACGTAAAAGTGTCAGAAATTTAAAATGCTTAGTTAATATGTAGTTCATATTTTATCAGTAATATAAGACTTGAGACTAATATAACATATATATAAATATTAATGACGTATCGAAAAAGTGAAAATTTCCATAAAAACAAAGTTTAAAAAATTGTTTTTGTTTAATGTACATTTCTAAAATGGAATTTACCGTTTTTAAAAGAGAGAGAAACGCGTTAAAATTCTCACGTTTATTCCTTTTTAAAAATGTATGGTAAACAAAAACAATTTTTGAAACTTTGTTTTTGTTTTATTGAAAATTTTCACTTCTTAGACGCGTTTTCAAGAATAGCCATCAATATTTCAATCATAAAATTGTTAAATTTATATATAATCATAAAATTATTTTTTAACGTTTAGTGAACAAATTTAAACTACAGCTTATCCATAGTAATTGTTCAGATTTTGCACTATTTGAATGTAGTGCAAAATTTTTCACTACCATTAAATTAAGTTATAGTGAAAAAATTACACTATCACAAAAATTTTTTAGTGGTAGTGAAGAAAGGTTTCACTATGGAAAATAGTTAAAAATCCAAATTTTTCACTATAGAGCGATTTAGTGAAAATTTAGTGCATTATCCCAAACTCTGTCAATGATAGACCGACCTTCATAAAATTTGGTAGTGTGTTTTCTAGTAATAATGGGTGATTTAAGTAGATACTTTTTTCAATAGATCACGTGTGAGTCGTGTCATGCTGTCATGTTATTTTTGTTTAGTATTGTTTGGCATTTCATAATGGAAAGACTTACGCCTGAACAATGTTTACAAATCGTTCAACTTTATTACGAAAATTCACGTTCTGTGAGGAATGTGTTTCGTGCACTTCGATCAACTTATGATCAACATAATCGGCCTACTGAGCGTACTATTCGCAACACCATCACTCATTTTGAGACCCAGCATTCATTATTGGATAATATTCGACCGAATAGACCACGTCCAGCACGCTGTGAAGAAAATGTAGCGGCCGTAGCTGAGAGTGTACACGAAGACCGTGCAGAGTCGATTCGGCGCCGTTCGCAGCAACTCGGACTGACGTATGGAACGACTTGGCTCATTTTACGTCGAGATCTTAAATTGAAAGTGTACAAAATACAGCTTGTGCAACAACTGAAGCCGTTCGACCTCTTGAAAAGTTCCAAGAAGATCCGACGTTCTCGAGGCAAATTTTGTTCAGCGATGAGGCCCATTTCTGGCTCAATGGGTATGTAAACAAACAAAATTGGCGCATTTGCGACGAAGAGCAACCTTATAGCTTTCATGCTATAAATCTGATCAGACGTTCACATACATAACAGAGAATATTTTCTGTAGCTTTCCAAATGAAAATTATGTGATTAATTAATGATTTTTTGGACTCACTACTTACATTTTCTCTTAATTTTCTTAATGGTTTGTCAAATTTATATGAGACAAATTCCGCTTGTTGTCTATACTGCTGATAAACTTATAGTGTATATTTAAAATGTCTAAAATATTCATTCAAACAGTTACACTTTTTCCTCTGCTGGTTTTCAGTATTTGTTAAAATTCACGCAGTTTTCCTCAATTTAAGTGGTTTTCAAATTTACAGGAATTTCGTTCGGAACATGAAAAAATTGCAAATTTCCCAGGAATTCCGGTACGGGAAATCCCGGAATGCATTCTCTATGTGTCTCATAAACTACTGGTCGATTCGTATTGAAATATATATAAATAGAACTACCACATAAGCTCTTTGAATCACCCTGTTTTAATATGGAACGAGCTACAGGGTGCCAAAATTGACTACATAGAAAATGAACAAATTTTAAAAGCTTTTTGGTAAGGAGTTTAAGAGCTGACAATCAGATTCTAACATAAATTATTTTGTTGACTGAGAGAAGTTGATTTTCGTTATATACCGAATATAGTTAATTGAATTAAGTCAGCGATTGGCACAAAGGGATAAAGTAAAAATTTTAATGCGCTTATGTATTTGGTTCGCTTACGTTTCTTGTTGCGAATGTGTTTATAATATCTAGCAAAAAAAAAAAAAAAATTAAAAATCGCCAAATTCAGTCGCTTTTAGCGACTGAATTTTCTGTTTGGCGACATGGAGATTTATAAACGGGTAGCGATTTATTTGGCTATTTTCTTACTACAAATCGACTATTTTTAGTATATGCCTATTTAGCAAAATAAAAAAGCCTTCATTTATAAATAGCTTCAACTTAGTTTACGAAATGTTAAACCCAAAAAATATATTTTATAATACTTGTATAGTAACTGTTTGATAATTTATTTTCCATCATCTTTCAAATATATTAAGGATATTAATGATTTCGGTCAACCCGGCTATGAAAACGTATCTATTATGTTTTTGTTGGCATTCAAATTTGCAATTACTTCTTAATAATTAAAAAATGCATAATTTTATAATTAAATTGTTTTCCTTTTGAAATATATATATATATATATATATATATATATATATATATATATATATATATATATTTATATATATTTATATATATATATATATATATATATATATATATATATATATATGTATATATATATTTATTTATATATTTATATATATATATATATATATTTTTTTTTTATTAATTATACCACATTGAAAATTAAAGACTACTGTTTTCACTTTTTTTATAACTTATTTTAAAAGTTGGTATTTTTCGTATTTATTTATAAATATTTATATGCATGTTGTATATATGTATATGTCTTTAGTTATTTTTTCACCAGTTGTATTTAAATTAGGAAACATGTTGATTACTATTGAAATAAATGTTTTTTTTTTCTTATTTTTTTTGCTTCATTTATATGCTGTTCAATGTTTAAACATTTAGTTGCATATAATTTATAACAGTTTTAATATTATTTTATTTATGGCTTTGAATATTTAATATATTTTTTGGAGAGTTTAAAACATCTACTTATATATTTTTTAATCGTTTTTTATTTCTGGTTTTTAAATTTTTTTCTTTTTCCAATCAAAATTATAACATCACAAGCTACTGTTATTATAATTAACGTTTAGTATGTCTGTACTGATTTTAATTAAATTTTAAGTTTTTTCCTTTAAATATGTTAGTAGACTACTATACATAATTAGAAAAGTAGTTATATAGTTATACAACGATATGATATATAATATCGTTTTTCTTATTTAATATTTTCTTGTTTTTTTTTTTTAATTAAATTTTTGTTTATATTAATATATAAATAAAAAAATTACATTATTCGTAAAAATTGTAAAATCGTTATAATTACAATAATAAAACATGTATAAAAGATTTATTTTTTATTTAGGATTTAATTTTTTTGTGTTTATTTTCAAAGTATTTTTTTTTTGTCAGTTTCTTTTTTTTTATAAATATTTTATAATGAATATGACGTAAGTTGTTTATAACACAGATTTATTTAAATATTAACAGTATTATTTTTATTTTCTTTTGTTGCCTGGCTTGTATAGACATTTTTCATTGAAAACAATTTTTTTAAACCAAGAAAAATATATATATATATATATATATATATATATATATGTATATGCTTTGTAATAGGGAAATATTCAAAATTTATTGAAAACTAATGCTGCATTAACAAATACAATTAAAGGAGAAATAAAATGTTCAAAAGAGAAAATATTTTAATTATAGAAAATGCGAGAAATGGTTGCAAAAATAAGATTAGTTGAACAAAGCTATATCATTATTTGTAAAGTTTTACTGTGTTTAACAATATATGTATTTTTCAAAATATGATTTTTTTTTTAGTTTTAAAATTCATTTATACACAGCAGTTTTTAGTGAATTTTCCGAACTAGTTACTTCATTGAGATGTGCATGTCCTACGAGGAAGTCAATTGCTACCTCCACACGACTAGCAAAGTATCAGTAAAATCGATATTGCCACCTCACATTTTTTGCACATACAATCACAACTGCGAAGTGGCTTACATGAGTTAGTAATTTTCTTTTGCTTTTCTTCTTCGACCTTTTCCCCTTTACAATAGGGTTAGTTAAGTGACAATAGTTATCATGGGAGGGTGTAAAAGTGTGTGCGAAGTGGGTAGATATTAATTAAAATTACCGGCAAAAAAGAGTTAATTTAAACTACTGGGTTGTTTTTCTCTTTCGTAGATCTCAAAAAAAAAAAAAAAAAAAAAAAAAAATGCAATAAAATTAAGAATTGCTAAAACAAAAAAATTGTGTGTGAATTGAGATCAGTGTAAAAGATATAAGAAAAATATTAAAGAATAATCAAAATGTTTTTGAACTTTTTTTTAACAAGTTAAATTTTTTACTTAATAAACTACTGGGTTGTTTTTCTCTTTCGTAGGTCTCAAAAAAAAAAAAAAAAAAAAAAAAAAAAATGCAATAAAATTAAGAATTGCTGAAACAAAAAAATTGTGTGTGAATTGAGATTAGTGTAAAAGATATAAGATAAATATTAAAGAATAATCAAAATGTTTTTGAACTTTTTTTTTTTTTTAACAAGTTAAATTTCTTTCCAAAGAATATAATTTTTTAAAATTTTTATCATTTTAAAAAATTGTTGCAGTTAAAGTTATTTTTTTAAAAAATGTTTTTTTTTTTTTGAAAATGTATACCTTCTTAAAAATGAGTACTTTTATTAACAAAGATATTAGTTTTTTCTATTAGTTGGTACCTTTTGCTGTCACATATTGGTATATTTTTTGGTAAATTTTTTGAAAGTTTTTGCTTTTTTTTTAAATTTTATACATCTTTCCGTTACCTTGTTTATTGTTTAAAGATTACCCCCATTTGTTTAAAGTAGTACTATTTTTATATTTACAACAGAACAAAAAATGTGTAACCAATTCTGTAATAGGTTTATTTGTTAAAGTAAATTTCGAATTTTTGGAAAAAATTAAATTTTTTGGTAAAATTTCGAATTTTTGATGCAATTTCGAATTTTTGGGTGATTTTTTTAATGAAATTTCTTAAATTTAGTAAAATTTCGGATTTTCGATGAAATGTTGAATTTTTTAGCGATTTTTTATGAGACAATTTTTCATTGAAAATTTTGATTTTTTTCATTTGCAGTATTACAATAAAATAAAATTGTATCATATATATTCAAACGATTCTTCCACCATCAATCGACGAATTTACACCATTGGTTTCGAAGTTTTTGGTCAATTCAGAAATTCATATTACGTAACCGAGAGATACTTAGGATCAAAAGGACTTAAATTAAAGCCAATATATTTAAGTCTTTCGTGCAACTTTACAGATATCGTTTACGGTTATGAGAATCCTTAAACAAAAATGTGGCGAATACTTACATAACATATTGTTTAAATTTAAGGGCAACAGTATTAGAAAAGAACATCTGACTCATTTGCAACACTATTTTGTATAAAATTTTGTGTGAAATTATTCCTTAATGGAAAATCTCTGCAAAAGTCGGAAAATTGGAAAAATCGAAAATTGATTTTTTGTATGAAATTTTGTGTGCAATTATTCCTTAATGCCTTTCCAATAAAAAAAAAAAATAGAATGTTCTCAGCCAAAATCCGATAGATGCGCAATCTGACAAGTGCCATTTAGGCATTGTAATTTTCTACAGTAAATGTGCTATTTTTCTTGCTTCAATTTATACGAGTTTTGTGTATGTTAAACTGATTCCGGATTGTCGTAAATCACGCATTATATCCATATATGGTAAAAGCATTACAATCAATTGAAATTCAGTGCAATATTTATCAAAAAAATCGAAAATAGATTTTTTGTATGGAATTTTGTGTGGAATTATTACTTAATGGCTTTTGAAATGAAAAAATAGAAAATTCTTAGCGTAAAGGAATAATTTTTATATATATTATATTACTCTAAAGTTTGTCTGAAGGCTTAAAATTGGGGCGAGGCGAAGTTCGCTGGGTCCGCTAGTATATATATATATATATATATATATATATATATATATATATATCTTATCCCGAAAAGGCCTCTAAAAACGTGTTTCGTGTGTTTCGACTTTTCTAAGCCCCTATATAAACTAGCTACTTCATTTTTGGACTTTGTAAAGCTTGTATATAAACTTCAGAATTCGTTTTTGTACAAATCTGTTTATAAATATTTTCTAAAATATCGGTTTTTTGAATTAACCATATCGGTCCATAAACAACCGAGTTATGGTCAAAAATCTGAAAAAAATATTAATATACACTCACAAGCATATACAAAAAGCATTGCAATGAATTTCAGTGTGTTGTTTTTTATATAAGCAAGCAGTAGTTGTTGGTTGTATATACATACACACAATTAATTTATATATATGTTTGGATGTTTTTAGTTAGAAATAGAAGTATTGCAATGACTCATTGTTGTTGTTTTTTGTATAAGCATGTATATACATACACACATGTATATAAATTTAGTAATCATTGGAAGCTATCAGTGCTGTTTTTTTTTTAAGGAAGTGACGATTGCTATGATAGTTTGTGTTTAAATTTTGTTTTTAAATTTTTGTAGTTTGGAAAAAATTTAGATTATTTTTGTGAGTATAAATGTGCATATTTTAAGGCGTAAATTTTATTTTTTTTCGGTAAGCTGGTGAAGGGTACAAAAGATTCGGCACAGATAAATATAGCACTCTGAATTATTTTTATTTTTTAATATATTTTTCACAAAAGTTAACATTTTGAAAATGTTTGATAAGATATCCAATGTATTCATGTATCAACTACCTCCCTAAAGTTAAAGCGCAAAGCCACAAATCTTTCATTCAGTTAACACATACACATAATAATATAAGAGCCGTTTATTTTAAAAGTGGCCCAAGTCCATACACAAAAATGATGAAATTGGGTATGAAAATATTTCAATTTGTACATAATTACTTGATTCTTATTTAATTTTTTCTTTCATATTAAAACTTTTGAAGATTTCTGAAAGAATAAAGAAAACTATTGCGTACAAATTTAACTATTTTTATGACTAAGTCGATTCCAAATAAGCAAATGCAAATTAAGAGTTGACATAAAGAATTTTAGATTAATTAAATACTGCATTTCTAAACTTTTGTCTCACACAAAGATTTAATTTATAATACCAGCTTCCAATAATATAAAGTTATTTATAATAACAAAAATTTCCGAGACATATTAAAGCAATTAATCTTCAGAGGAGAATAAAACAAGTTCCAATCGATCAATTGAATTAAACTTTCTTTTACATATTTTTAAAATTTGTTATTTCATAATCTCAATATTTGTATTAAAATAGAAATTTTGAATTTGTTTTAAACTGAGAAATTAAAAAAAAAAAAAAAAATGAAATAAAAATTTTACAAAATGATAAAAGAATTATTAATATTTAAACGTGTTTTATTTATATTATTCACTTATAATTTACATTTCTAAATTTTCTTATAAACGAAAAATGATAATAAAGTTTAAAACTAAAATTTAAAATCAAAATGTTAAAAATAGAGCAATTAATGACATGTTATAATTGTTACAGACGCCTCAAACTATCTTTATAAAGTTTAGATAAATTAAAAAATATGTATATATGTATATAAACTTGTTGAAATGGCCGTAATTTTAACAAAATAAAATATATATCATCACCTGAAATGCAAAAAGCCGTAATTACACTTTCCAATTTTTTACAGCAGAAACAAAAAACATTACGAAAACTTTGAAATTAGACAACTAAATTTTTTTAATCGTACGCCTAAAGCAAAAATAGATAAAGCATAATACACTCTTCAAGCCAAAATTTTTCTAAAATGGAACATATTTTACGACTGTTCCGTTTATGAAGTTAATGTTACGGCCTTTTGACTTTTCTCAATACTGATGTAATTTTTGAAGATATGAATATGACTTTATCGTGTAGATGTAGATAGTGTCAGTACATAATAATCCAGTAAAAAACCATCATTTGATTTTTCAGTGGTTACGGCCTTTTGCATTTTAGGTGACGATATGCATGTTTATTTTTTAACTAGATAAGTATACAAAATTATCCGTTTAGATTTACAATATAAGTGGAAGAAAATAAGCAGAAGATACAAATTAAAACAGAAAAATACTTAAATATAACTTTAAAATCAAATTAAAATTTATGCGCATGAAAAAATTAAAACAAACGAATTTCTCTTTGATTTTTAAATGGAATAATAAGTTGTTTCTATACACAAAACAATGCAGGGAGCTTTAAAATTATTTTCTTGGTTTAAAATAATTGTTTTTATTTTATGTATGTGTGTATATTTGTGGGAAATATATTATTTGCAACAAATGTGTATGTGAGTTTATTTGTAGTACAATATTTTGTATTGTGTTTTAATTAAAAAGTCCCTGTATTAAAAAGAAAAATGTAAAGAAAACAAAAAATCTTTTTGTTTTAATAAGGGAATCTAGAGGAAAGAGTTTAGTTTATTTAAACTTAAACTTCCAAAAAGTTACTGTAATATTATTGAAACATTAACTTTGTTAGACAATCTTATAGGCAATATTGATAAACATTTTCAAATGTTAATCATTTTTTATTACAACTGCAACAGTTTAAAAAGTCTTTAAGAAATGTCTGACTAAAAATTATTTTAAAATAATCATCAAATGTGTATTATATGCTTAAAATATACCAATTTCAATAAATTTTCTTATGTAATTATCTTGTAAAATAAATAAGCCTCAAACCTTTTCTCTTACTTAGCAAAAAAATAAATATTTAAAAAAAAAGTTAGATAGAGAGAGAGAAAAAACAGAAAAAAGTAAATAAAAATATATTCCCAAGAAAAAAAGTTTTAATCAATTACTTCTTTAAAATTGCTTGTTAAATTTCCGAATACACTTTTTCGTAATTTTTCGGAAGCTGGATAAAAAAAAGAGATCATTATAAAAAGTGCAGCGTCTAGATAAATAGGGAGATATATAGTACAAGGATTGAAATATACTGATTTACTGCCTATCTTCTCTTTTATCATTCACAAGATATTTTTTCCCCTATTAAAATAAAAAGTTTCCAAAGAAATTCGTTTCCATTTTGGTGTACGATTGATTTCTCTCGAGTAAAAGAAATAGCTTTTAAAGAATATATACATTATTAATCAAAACAATTTTCATAGAAAATCTACGACGGTGGTAAGGCTGTTAGTTTGGCCATATATGTGGTGGCGGTATTATCCGTTGGATGTACAATAATCGGTGTTGCTGTGGCATAGTTTTGTACATATATTGTGGTAGCCTGAGGTTGAGGTGCAGCAACAAGGCTATGGGTTGCGGCCGTTGGCGTTTGAGTATCACACGATAGATTTGTTGTTTGTTGGAGTAATGCTGTTGCAGCAGCAGCGGCAACTGCAGCGCTACTCGTAACAGTCGATGATGATGTGTTGGTTGTATTATGTTGGGATGGCTGGGCTTGTTGTGATGAAGGTTGTATTAACGGCGGCGGATGTTGATGTGTATGATGAGGATGATGACTGTGACTGTGATGAGGATGATGTTCCAAATGCATGGGTATAATTGTTGTTGTTGTTGGTACCGTTTCCGTAGCCACCACCGTCGCAGAATGTGTCGAAGACGTAGACATTGAATTCTATATTGAGTTAAAATTAATACTCTGTAAATTCATTGCCGCTGCCGGATTAACATTAATGGTACCCGCCGTACCGGCACCACCACCAGCACCAGCATCAATATAACGTTGGCGTGACATTGAATGCAGACTGGCTGGGAAGTCCATGTGGCGGGTATCCAAAAAACTCATTACACCCATAGTAGGATGTGTGGTAGCACCGGCTGCTGTACCAGCATGATGGGGTGTACACATTAATGAGGGTGTCGGTGTTTCAGAAGTCGGTGGTATTTGCATATTTAGTGCGGCTGTTTGGGCAGCCGCCACTGCAGCTGCCATATGATCATAGTTCTCATTGGTATCGTCTTGGGCATTGGCAGGTGGTGGAGGGGAGGGTGAGAGATTCGGTTCTTGCTTGACAACACGTGATTTTATACTGGGTCTGGACACAGGATAACCGCGTTTCTTATATTCCAGCCATAAAGTACGATTGTTAACGCCATACAGACGTGCGGCTTTACAGAAACCTATACCACCCGTACGCACTGCCTCCAGGGCCCGTATAAAATTTTCATCACCCTGTGGATTAACCGAACGCTTACGCTTGATATTGGCATTGTTAGCTGAATTGCCACCGGTCATGTTGTTGCCATTGCCAGAGCCCGAAGCATTGCCCACCGGTGATTGGATGGGCGTTGGACCTTGACTGTATACTGATTGCACCATATTGCCATCGCTGGGCGAAGGCGGTGATAAATTTTGGGCTGCTGCAACGGCTGCAGCTGCAGCATGGGTATAACCGCTAACTGTTATGATTTGTGGCGAATATGCAGAGTTTTGTTGATGTTGATATTGTTGTAATTGTTGCAAGTGTTGCTGCTGCTGTTGTTGTTGCTGCTGTTGCTGTTGACTGGCAACGGCTTCTTGTTGTTGACGATGTTGCTGCTGCTGTTGTTGCTGTTGATCACTACTCGAGCTGTTGTTATTGTTGGTATTAGTATTTTGATTGTTGTTGTTATTGCCAATTAAATTGGTGGGACAGGATGACAGCGAAAAGCGTGAATAATTTGGTTCAACAACCGTCCATTGTAAACCTGGGAAGGGGAGAGAGAGAAGAGAGTTGGTGAGAGAGTTTTATTTCATCATCAACAAAAAACAAAGAGAGCCATTTTTTCCATTAATTTGAAATCTTTAAATTTATTATTGTTTGTATTTAGAATTTTCTACAATATAAAATTCAATTTCAAACTACTTTATTTTAATTTGTAACAGATTGCAAAAATATAATAAATTATTATTTTCATTTTGAGAAAGAGAGAGATTTGAAAATTTGTTTAGTTTATTGTTGTTTATTGAAAAAGATTATTAAGTTGTTAAAGAAAATTTAAAGGAAAAAAGAAAACTTACTTTTATTTTTCAAGTATTTAAATAATATCCTGTTTTTCTTTATAAAAATAACTAAGACTCTGTGCTATAAAAAGCTCTCTCCTGTTCCCAAGTTTATTAATTTTTGTCTTTTCTTTTGGTGGTTGAAACATTTCTTAATTCACGTTTTCTTTTAATTATTTTTATTTTTGAAATTTTTCTTATAATATACATAAAAACAATTAATTACATTAAATAATAAAATATATTATATGTGGTGTTTGTGCTGCACATTTAATCAATTAATATAAAAAACAAAGAAGTGTATGAGTAAAACAAAGAAAGTTAGAAAAAATAAAAACAGGAACTAAATCAAAAAAGTATATATATATACAATAAAAACTTAAGAAAAATGTTAAATGAAAAATAGCTTCATTCTTATAATTTTTACATTTGATTTTTTTTAATAACAGGCGAGACATTTAATAGCTACAGAGTTATGAGATATAGCTTAAAATCTAAGCGTTTCCAATAAACTAAAAAAATTAAACAAATGTTGATGTAAACATACACATGTTTGATTTACAATTTTCAAACAATAACATTATTTCTTTACACTTTGCAATAAGTAATTATCATTCTGTTTTTAATATTTATAATTTGTAAAACTATTCTAAATCACAATAATATCAGTGTAAATTCTCATCTTCGTTTAACAGACGCGTATGAGTCTTTTATCCGTTGGTTTATTCATTAAAAATATCTTGATATAAAGGATAAGATGAGTGCAGCATATAAAACAGCTTAAAGATCAATTTTTCTCAGCCATTAATACAATTTAATTAAATTATACATTATAGCAAAAGCGAGTACTGATTTAAAAACAATTTCTTAATCAAAAACAATTTCTTTCGCACGACTCTATAACTTTTTCAATCAAAGTTTGTGCTTAAATTTCTAGTCACGTTAGTTTGTAATTTCGTACTATTAATATCCATTTAATAAGTGAAGCAATAAATAACAGGTCGACCCGTTATAAAGTATCTGACCAAAAATAATGAAAACATAAAAACTATCCATAAAGTTCAAAATAATAAATTCAACTGAGAAGGTTTATAATGTCTTTCCTGTTCAAAACATACCAATCGACTTATCTACCTATATCCATTGACTGACTGATTCAACATCGCCCAGCCCAAACGATAAAAGGTAGAAGTGGGAGACTTAGGCTTGAAATTCGTCTCTCACCGTAGACATTAGGGTATCGAATTATTTGGGGTTTCATATTAATCAGTTTATTCGACAAATAATTATTCGAGGTTAAAAGTTGATCGGTTAATAACCGATTAATGGTAAATTACTCGATTAACTGAATAGAATTAGAAATACTTATAAAAAAATAATAAATAAATAACACTAGTTATAGTATTTAATCTACTGAAATAGTTATTTAGAAACATACATGTAGATCTTTCGCTATTTTATTTGAAAAAATTTCATTTTTCGATCTAATACTACAAAATATTCTCCTAATTTAGCTTTATTTAATAAATAAGTCTTTTTAATGATTTTTGTCATAAAAGTAATAATTAATATTTGTATTTTTATGTACATTTTGTTGATGAAAATTAAAATTTTTATGACTTACATTAAATTTACTTTACACAAAACTATATTTTCAGAATTTCTATTATCACAACTTCAAGTATTTATCAAATTATAGTATTAAAATCTTTTCATGTCGTATTTTATTAAATATTCTATTTCGACAAAAAAGTATATCCAAAGATGTCCACAAGATACTAAACTTGAGATCCAGAAGTAGTACAAGTTGGGATCATTTCCAATGAATTAACAGAAAACATAGTCTTGTCATTGGAATATGTTCTCTTTTTTTTTGATACCTATTTACTGAGAACGATGCCATGTTCACGATTTCATGCAAAATTACAATGAATATCCAAATTCTTTTTTTGTATCGACGAAAGAAAATTAGTTTTAATTTTTTATAAATCAACATATAAAAAAAAAAAAAAAAAATGCATTACATTATTTTTCGTTTGTTGAACAGTTCTTTTTAGTAGTAACAAGTATTTGAAAAACTACAACCAAATCTTAACATTTTATATTAGAACAATACATTTGAATTTGTTTAATATCTTTTGATGTTGTTTGTGTTACTCTTTAAGCACAAGTAAATGTACACTTAATCATACTTTACGAAGTAATGAAAAAGTACTTTTATTTATTTATTTTTGCTGGGATATAAAATACATTTTAAATGTGGCTGATATAAATTTATCTTAAAAATTTTCTAAATTTTTAAATCAAAAAACTAAATTTCGGTTATTCAACGCAAATTATTAGGTTTATTCGTTATTCGAAAATAGACAATTTTAAATTATTCGAACCAATTGACCAAAATTAATCGGATAACCGTATGACGGATAACCGATTAGATTCTCTAGTAGACATCCACTGAGGACAGAGTTTTAGAAGTTCGAATATTTAGGATATAAAAAAAGGTTAAAAACTAGTCAAATCGGTAACCTTATAGCTCTTAAACTAATATAAATAGAAAAAACCTTGAATACCTATCGTTATTCATTAAAAAAATAAACAGAGAGGTGTCTGGTACTTCTTCGAAATTCAGCCCTTTTAGGAAGAAATCGGGTAACAGTGATATTTTGGTACTTTTTTGCCACCTTATGTATATTTTAAACCAGTAAACATAGAAATAAAATTTACATCATATTTGTAACTTATCGAAAAATGACGAACACAAGATTGGTACTTTTTTAAAAATTCGAACATTTTAGGGGTAAAAATCGTACATATTTTTGGTACTCTTTTCATGTTTTTTATATATTTCTACATATAGATTTGAGTATTTTATTAATGGATTCCAGCACAATTTTTAAATTCATTGGAATACAATTTTTTACATCGGTTACAAAGACGTAGAGAGAGCCAAATCCGGTTAATAATTCGGTACTTTTTTAAACATATATTTTTTTAAGTAATTTGAAGGTAGATTTGAATCGTTTGATTCATATATGTGAGATATAAATTTAAATACTATGGGCATTTTGAAAATTCATGTTTAACGGATCTGTTCTAGGGCGGAAAATGGAACTTGGTTTTTTTTTTTGCTTATAATGTCACTTTTCTAATGTTTTCAATGAAATTAAAAATAAACGGTGCTGGGTCAATAGGATTCTATATGAAGGTACTTGTTTATACTTTTTCGTTCTTCTTCTGGTACTTTGTGAATTTTCTATTATATTGAACCTTTAAACATGAAATTAAATATACATAGTTCTAAATGAGTGAGAAACCACAAGAGGGAACTTTGTGGAAGTTTTTTGGTTTTTCTAATGGTACTTTTTGAATTTTTTGTAATAATTAACTTAGAAACATGAAATTAAGAAAGAATCTACAAGCGGGTCTTTGTGGTACTTTTTGAATTTTCTATAATATTGAACCCAGAAACATAGAGTTAAAGATATATGGTCCTAAGTGAATGTGAATCTACAAGAGGAGATTTTGCAGTATATTTTCTTTCTTCCAATGACATTTTTTTAATTTTTTGTAATAATTAACCTGGAAAAATGGAATTAATGATTTGTGGTCCCTTATGGGTGAAAATCAACGAGAGGGCACTTTGTGGTACCTTTTTTTCTTCTAATGGTACTTTTTAATTTTTTATAATAATCCTAGAATTAAAAATGTTCCATATAACTTAATTTAAACTTTAATATGAAAAAAAAAATATGGATTATGAAATTTAATTTTTTGGTACTTTTCACTTATTTTCGTACATTTTGTTATTTCTAAATCACTTAACAAAACAAAATCAAATAGCACACAAAACGTTCAACGAAAAGTTTACATACGATTTTTCTCAGTAAATAAATTAACCCTTTCACGCCCAATGTTGCCTATAAGTTCTCTTCACATTTTTACTTCAAAATCTGTCATTTGGAATTATTTTTAAAACTGTTATTTTTTTTATCGAGTGTTATATGTACTTTGTAATAAAATTCATGTAATTAGCTTCTGAAAATGATTTGAAAATGGGTACTTAAAAAATGGGATGTAAAAAAATTTGTTGAAAAAGTTCTTTAAGTTTCAGAATCAGAATAGCAAACATTTTGTAGCAAAAGCAGTTTAGGACTGTGAGAAACATATTAGGAAAACAAAATATAGTGAAATTAAGTAAAAGATTTATTTAGGTGATTCAGAACACGTTCCCAGGACCAAAAATTAAAGTTCTTATAAAGAAAAAAACCAAATAATCTAGGACTTTCATATTGACATCAGTTATTATTAGGACCTATATCTATCCCTACATATCCCTACAGGGTCATAAAAAGTTAAAATGTCGAAAAAAATAATTTGAGCATCAAAGGGTTATTTCTAACAGCATTAAAGCTACCATAATATCATGATACAAAGAAATTGAGATAGAGCCGTTCTCTCTTTTCGTCACTATACTAGCCTTCTGACGTTTGAGCGATTTATTATTTTAATGTTCTAACATATCTTCTTAAAAAAAAAAATCATTTTTTTCACTTAATTTTAATTTTTTGGGTAAAATGCGGTGAATTGATAAAAAGCTAATTTATCTTACACATAAATACAAATTGTTTACCCAGAAATAAAACATCAAACTGTTTTAAAAATTTGTATGTGAATGTAATTTTATTTTTCAGCATTTTTTGAATGTTTTTATAATGAAACTTTTTTGTAACCAAACCAAATAACAACAACAAATAATTTTCTATTCATGATTAATCAAAAAGCATTTATGATTTGATTCAAAAATAAATAAATAACAGAAAAAAAAAACAATTTAATATGAAATATAATTCAAATTTGTATGAATTTTTTATGGGGGATTTTTCATTGGATCATTTTGTTAAGACAGACGTTCTATGTTTTATTTTTAAAGTTATTACAATATTTTTAAAGAAATATCAAAAAAAGTTTAAATAAAAAATATATATAAGTTTTTTTCTGGCTTTATTTTTTGGGGCATTTAGCCTTTTCTGACCTTTTTTAAAGTCCAGTTTAGCATCTTTTTTTCTCACTTTCTAGCAACACTTGTCATTATTTTAGCGATACATTCATGACGTTATATTCCCAAATTTAAATAATAACAAAAACTTAAATACTGCGACTGTGACATTTAAAATATTTTTGTTTAAGGTAACATAAGGTCAAAATCCCATTAATAATACCTTAAATAATCTTTATAAGATATATCTGCTGCAATTTAATATGTTAGCGAAAGGAATATATGTAAGAATCAAACAAATTACACAGTTTTGATAACAATTTCCTAAATATAATTTCCCTTGCTGTAATGTGGCATCGATCTTTTAGTTTGTTTATAAAAAATGTATTTCAAAAAATCTTTTATACTTCAAAAAAATTTTCTCCGAGAGAGAACGGTGTTACCTTGTTTCTTAACAGAAGGTAGAATCACTAGAGAGAGTTTTCAATTAAAATTCTTGTTAAGTCAAAAAAATTAAATATAAAATTAAAGAAAAAGAAACAAATAAAAATACATATGAAAAAATATAAAATATAACAAATTAATACTTGTGATTTAAAATGCTTCCTGAAAGGCAGAACTCCAGAGGCAGACTTTTGTGGACGTTTTACGGAAGTTCCAGAATTATATTTGTCCAAATAGACATCTAAACACAATATATTTATAGATATTTGCTTGTTTTTGTTAATATTGTGTTGTAAAAAATTAATATTGTATACAAACAAATTTTTTGTTTCAAATTTAAAATACTAAGGGTAAAGGAACCCCCTTTTTAAATGTTGTGCATTATTAAGGATAAGGAAATAAGATATCATTGCAAATAATTGAACAATTTTGTTAAAATCAAAGATAAATGCAACGATTTTATTATAATTAACGTAACTGTAATTTTTTACATCGCAATTACATCATTGCAAATAATTGAAAAATTTTGTTAAAATCAAAGATAAATTGAATGATAAACGTAACTGTAATTTTTTACATCGCAGTTATTGATAGTGTTTAAATATAAACCAAGGACAGCTGACTTATAAATGTACAATTAAACAGCGCATGTTGGCGAGACTAAATAATTGCGCTAACTTATGTATAAGTGTTGTACAAATGATTTTCCATACAATTATTAATAGTTCATTTGAGAGTGTCCCAACTTGCACATATTGCACAGTTTGCGAGAGTTTTGAGCTTTTTAAATTTCTTGCATTTTCTTTTGCTTTAAATGTGATTGACTTTTCAGGGTAAATAAAATTAAGAACAAATTTTCTAATGATTCTATCTTGAGTAATTGTATCATGAAAGCTACCAAGTTTATCTCAGGTCTATGTAGGAGTCCCGCAAGTCCGCTAACGCGATTTATAACTATAAAATCAATTGCTAAATTCTATTATTAAATACAGTTTTTTCGAACTAGATAAATAATCCCATAATATTCCATTTGGTAAAATTTCTTTATATAAAGATTATTATGCATATTAAAAGATATCACACTTATGTATAAATATTCAAAATGGTGAGTAGTAAATTAATGAGTGAAGAATGGTTATAGAAAAAAAGAGAAATCCTACCTGAATGTGCGGATTGTGAATTGGGAGCATCATGTTCAGAGGGCGTTGTAGCACCCGATATATCCAATGGCATAGATTGTGGTACTCCGCCCATATCAACTTCAGGTTTCTATTGAAATAATCGAAAAATTTAGAATTATTATTAAAGTTTTTTTGCTTTAAAATTAAAGTAAACAATTACAATTTGCATATGTACATGTCCATGGGTATCATCTAAACTATCTGAATCTTGGGGATTTGTATCTAGATCATTATTAGATGCTTCTTTAAGTAATTTAGCTGTGTGTAAAGAGTGTGTGGCTAAACCACCGAGAGCACTGTTTGTAGCTGCACCGCCGAATGACATTTGACTCATTTGGGACAAAGTTAAACCACCCGCTGTGGCTGCATCCAAAGATGTGTTATGGTCTTCAGAATTAGTACGTTCACCGGATCCTGAAGAACAAAAATAAGTTTATAAATCTAATTTTTTATAGTTATAAATGTGTAACTTGTATTACTCACCGTTATTTGAGGATTTTCTTAAACGTTTTCGTCTGGTGGCTGGTGAGGCGCCAGCGCCTAAAGGAGACGGTGTACGTCGTAGTTGTTGTTGATGATGTTGTTGCTGTTGTTGTTGTTGCTGTTGTTGTGAGGTTTGTGTCTGACTATTTTGCAGCTGTGTGTGCAATTGTTGCTGCTGTTGATGTAACTGCTGCTGATGATGTTGTTGTTGTTGCTGCTGCTGTTGTTGTTGTAACTGTTGCTGATGATGGTGTTGATGTTGCTGTTGCTGCTGTTGTTGTTGCTGTTGAAATTGTGATTCAGTACTACCCCATATTGAATCGCTAACACTGCCACCACCACTACTACCCAAACCACCGCTACTTGTGTTGCCACCACCACTACCACCGCCTGCACTGCCGCCTCCACCACCACTATTACCACCACCCAACTGTCCATTATTACCATCACTACCGACCAATTCTGTAGCATCATTTGATGATTTACTATCAGATTTTGTTAAATTGGCAGGGTCGGTGGGCATTTCGGCAAGACCTTTTATTTTAAGCATTTCCGCTGTCTTCAGTATATGCGGCAGTTGTTCTTGCGACACATTCACCTCACCATAATACATAAAATCGACCATTGTTTTTAGATCATCATATTGAACATCTTTTAATATAACGATCGGATGTTGACATGGATTGGTGGTAAAGAGGGTCTGCAATAATAATAATAATAAAATATTATTTTTAATTCATACAACGGTTTAAAGGCAAGTATACTCTAATTTATTTTTGTCTATATTTTTCATTATAGTTGTAAGGATAAGACTGTCTATTATTTTTCGTAAAGCTTAAAACTTTTTAATTATTTATTATAATCTTTATATCACTGACTTCATTTGCCTTTGAACAATCATATATATGGACAAAAATACAAAAATTTTAAAATTAATGACATTTTCGCAAAATGGCTAATAACATCTCAGCAAACATTTTTTGAAGTAGTTCAAAGAATGTAATACTTTCTATTCTAAAGCATTCTTAATTTCTTTCTTAAATCTACTAAATTTATCATTTGTGAACTCATGAAAACAACGTTATTATAGTTTGTAACTCGATTGTATTTGTAAATTATTTAAGATTTTGAATCTTTTATAATAAAATTAAAAATAAATTTAAAAATGAGTGCTATTTATTTGTTTACATTTTTGTTATAAAATCTGCAGATTAATGTTTTATTTATTTATTTGTTTCATTTATTTTTAATATAAAACTTATACAGTCATAGTCATGTGTACACTTTAAATTTGTTGAAAATTTGGAAAAAAAAAGTCAAATATCTGTGTTGTTATAAAATATTTTGCAATAATTGTTTTGTTGCAAAGCCTGAAATGTGTAGAGTAGATTGTGGTAATGAAAAATTCTTACACATTTTTGGTTTTAAAAGTACACACATTTTTTATACTTCAAAATTATTTTTTGCGCTTAGCTTTGCTAAAGATGGTCCTAAATTTTGCCTATAAGATAGTGTAAAATCTTGTGATAAAAACTTAATTTTAATAGGTCGCAAAAATCTAAAAATATTGGCAAAAATATTGAAACAACAGTTTTAGAGTTAATGTGAGATATAAAGATTTAAAATTATCTCTAACATTTGTGAAATAGTTTTCACAGGGTTAAAAAGTTGTATAATCTTTAATAAAAAGAATCCCTTATATGAAAATAGAAACATTTGAAAGAGAAATTGGCAAAAATCTGTTATAAAAATTAAACATCGTCTAAAACATTTACAAAATTCTCAGTAGTCATCTATTTATTCAGCGAGAAAGTATGATATTTAGAAAGGTTGTGTGTAATAAATTGTTTCTATAAGTTTTTTTTTTTTTTTTATCAAAACTCGTTATTTTAGAAAAAAATTTAAGTACAAAAATTTGACTTATTTGAATTACATAGAAAATTCAATACAAAAGAAAATCAATAATATAGTCTGGTAATATTTAGAAGTCGCATAATATATTACAGAAAAACGATTGTGGAAATATTGAATTACTCTTTCTTTAATACAAACATCATAACCTTTCTAAAAATCATACATTCTCGCCGAACATACCAATGACTGCAGAAAATTATAAAAATATTATGGGCAATGTTAATTTATTTTGATAGATTTTTCCTAATTTCTCTTTAAGTTGTTTTTATTTTCATGTAACGATATCTTTTAACTAAGGATTACACCATCCTTTAACTATTCCCATTCCTTTTTTCCAACCAAAATGACGATGTACCTTTCTAAACATTCATTTAAATCTCAACTTGGTTCTGATAGGTTTTTTCATCATTTTTGCCATTATTTTTATATTTTTGCGACCTATTAAAGTAGTGACAAGATTTTTGAATCATCTTTGGCAATGCTAAGCGTAAATAATTGATTTTTAAGCTGTGTAAATAATTTTGTAGTATAAAAAATGTGTGTAAATACTTTTGAAATGAAAAATGCATATGAATTTTTCTTTTAATATCAGAAATAAATACCACGACTTTTTCAGAAATCACCGCAATCTACTCTAGACATATCAGGCTTTACAACAACAAAACAATTATTTCACTATATTTTACAACAACACAAATATTTGACTTCTTTTCCAAATTTTCAAAGAATTTAAAAAAGCGTAAATATATATGACTATGATTGTATGTCCGAAATGTGCATATATTACTATGTTCACTAAAGAAGAATCGTAGTCGAATCATCATACTTTCATTGGTTTTAAGCACTCATTTCAATGACAAGTTGTTTCTCTAAAGTGAATCCATGCACTCCAATAACACGCCAATGTAAAAATCATGAATGTTTCACCAAAAAATTAACCAATGCATTATCATGTGAACTCATGCATTAACTACTTCTTTTGCATATCTTTTTTGCTGGGATTGTTATGTAGTCCACGGTCTTTATGGTTATTAGTGTGGTTGAAACGATCCAGCGTTTTTTTTTTAATTTTTGATGCTTTCCCCACAAGACAAAATTTTTTCGTATTAGAGTTGCATAAGAGAATTGCTCTCTGAACATAGAGAATAATATTAGCAAAATTAATTAATAATTAATAGCAACATTTTCAGATTTTACTTGCGTTTAATCCGAATACATATATATATATATATATATATATATATATATATATATATATATATATATATATATATATATATATATATCGGTTAATAACCGATTAATAGAACATTATTCGAATAAGCGAATAGATTTAGTAATGCATGTAAAATAATATAATATAATATAATATATAAATAACACTAATTATAGTATTTAACCTATTGAAATAGTTATTTAGAAAGATAAGGTAGATTAAATTATTACACAAATTATCAGATCTTTCCCCCATTTGTATGAAAAAAAATGCATTTTTCACAAAATATATACTACAAAATATACTAATATTCAGCTTTACTTAATGAATCAATCTTTTTAATATAACGCTCATAATTTTTCTTTTACTTTTATTTTACCCTTCACCACAGGTGTAGAAGGTATATATAAGTTTGTTATTTCTACAATATTTATCAAGATATATATATATATAACATCCCAAAAAGTATATATTTTCTGGATCGTTATTGATGGGGAAGTCGATATAATGATGTCCGTTTGTTCGTCTGTCTGTTGAAACAACTTTTTAGAAAGCCCCAGTTATCGGATATGTATGTTTTATACATCAAATTATAGGGAATATTCTTTAGAATGACACTAGTAAAAATTAACAAAATCGATCCGAAAAGACCTCTAAAAACGTATTTGTTTTCGACTTTTCTAAGATCCTATATAAGCTAGCGACTTCGTTTTTGTACAGAAAATTCGGAATCTTTTTTCGAAATGTTTTTGCGGGAGAAATGAACAAAATATGTTCATTAATAACTGAGACATCGGTCAAAACGCACTTTGGACTTTGTGAAGCTTCTATATAAGCTTCAGAATTCGTTTTTGTACAAATCTACTTGTAAGTATTTTTCTAAAATATCGGTTTGTTGAATTAACCATATCGGTCTATAAACGACCGAGTTATAAGCAAAAATCTGAAAAATTACTAAAAATATACATACACGAACATATATATGAAAAGCATTGCAATGAATTTCAGTGTTTTTGTTTTTTGTATAAGCAAGCAGTAGTTGTTGGTTGTATGTATATACATACACACAATCATTTTTCATGTATGTATGTTTGGTCATTTTTAGTTGGAAATAGAAGCATTGCAATGCCTCAGTGTTATTGTTTTTTGTATACGTAAGTCTACATACAACATATGTATATAAATTTAGTAGCCACCATGCTGATGTTTTTTTTAGGAATCAACGCGTGCTATAATAGTCTAATTTTGCGTTTACATGTAAAATGTAGTTTATTTCTGTGAGTTTAATTGTGAAAATATGAAAGCATACTTTAAGGCGTAAATTTCATTATTTGTCGGTAAGGTGGTGGAGGGCATAAAAGATTCGGTACAGCCGAATATAGCGCTCTAACTTGTTTTATTTTTTGTCATAAAAATTAAAATGAATACATATAATTTTGAATTTACTTTACTTAAAACTATTTCTTAGAAGTTATATTGCCACAAGTTATAATATTATAATCTTTCATGTCGCAATTTATTAAACAATTTATCAAAAAAATAAAATAAAAAAAAGACACCCAAAGAATTCAATAAAATATTGAACTTATGATCCTGAATCAAGTTCGTATCATTTCTAATGATTTTAACATTGTCATTGGAGGATGTTCTCATTTTGATAGCTGCTCACTAAAAACGAGCCATAGAAATGTCAATTAGAAACTTTCTAAGCACAAGAAAACGTACACTTATTGATACTTTGGAAGTAATATAAAAGTAATTTAATAAAATATGTAGGTCTAATAAATTTATCTTAAAAATAAAAAATGTTCTCAATTTATTTCGGTTAATCAGTTATTCGACATAAATCATTCGGTTTATTCGTTATTCGAAAATAGATAGTTTGAAATTATTCGAACAAAATTATTCTAATAACCGAATGATGGTTGATTGGGTACCCTACTAAGTACTGAGCGTATTTTTTGTTCATATTATAATCAGTTATTTAACGTTTTTTGTTTAATAAAACAGCTATCAAACATCATAATATATGAGAAGGGGAAAAATATTAAGATTATTCAAATTATGTACTCAAAATTATTTGATTAAACACACAACTGCCATAAATTTATTTGACATTAACTATTAAATGAATTTATAGGAAAATCTTATTTTTTTTATTTAGTTTTAATCAATTTAGAAAAATTTTCTGACAGAATTTCGGAATAAGTGGATGTCAAGGTAATGTTTGTAGCGTTTTTATTTAATGTAAAGCGAAAATGCTATTTATGTTAAGTACAAAAATTTATAAAATTTACAAAGGAAAATATTTAGATAATAAAGGATCAATCGATTAATTTCAAAACATAATACGCACACTAATAAAAATTTCTTAAAAAATATATATTTAAACTTTTTTATAAGTAATTTTCTCGTGATTTACAAAACAGCCCTGTCTTCACAAAACAACACTGTTTTCTCTGCACGACACTTTCAACTGTATAAAAAAAAAAAAATAAAATAAAAAAATAACTAATATTATTACAATTCCAAATAATAGGTTAGGTTAGATGGGCAGCTGCGAATATATAAAATGGACAGCTCACTTGGGTCCCGTTGAGTTACACTGTCAATTTAAAGTTTGTGTACATAAAAAGAACAATTTTTTTCAATTCAAGTCGTCCACCGCTTCAGCTGTTTGCTGCTTTTGATCTTGCATTTATTTTGTAAGATCAAACAAACATTTTTTCAAAATAGTGGCAAATATTTCACAACTTGTGTTCACACAATGTTCACACTAGCCACTTTTTTAGTTGAGAACAAATAATTTTGATTGCTTAAAATCAGCTGTTCTCTTATTTGAATCGTAAAAGTATTTTGTGTTCACAAGAATATTTGCAAAAATCGTCAAATATTAAAAAAATAAATAAATAAATGAAAATAAAAAATAATAATAGTATTTTAATTATTAAATCATATTTGAAGTAAAAATTAAGGGTTTGCATGATTTCAACTCTTAATACTAAATAAAGAATCTTGAAATTAACAGAATATAAATATATCGACAATTACATGAGAGAATGCTTTCGATTTCAGTTTATAGTTTAGTAAAATTCTGAAAACTCGTTATTTTATTTCGCTTTTTCATTTTCTAAAAAATCTCAAAAGTATATAACTTTAAATAACAATATTTCTGAGAAAGATTTGTAGAATTCAATGATCTAAACAGCGTTTGAATTGTAATTACATCAGCTTCAAAACGAATATCTCACAAATAAAAATATTTTTGAAACATGTATTTTAACGCAAGTGCATTTTGTAAATGCATTTTTCATTGAATGTGCTATTTTAGATTTTTTTTTAGCATAAGGAATGTTTTTGAGAATACAAAATCTAGTTAAAATGAGATTTCAAGAAAAATCTATATAATTTTATTAGATTTTAATTAGATTTTCCATACAAATCAAAATCTAGTTTCAAATGAGATTTTACCAAAATACAGTAAAATTTAAATATATTTTGAAAATTTTCGTTTTTGAACACTGTTTTCCTTTTAGCGTGTTGGTATAATACTACTATGTAAATGAAAATGACTTTTGTATGTAAATATTTTTAAAATTAAAAAATAAATAAAATTTTATAGAAAAATTATTATAAATAAGATAGATAGATAGATAGAGAAGGTAGATGTGATACCAGATAGTACCACATCTCCACCCAGAGACAGATCCCGGTCCATTGTGAGTCCCTTCAACAGAATAGTTGTGAAATAAGAGTATAGAATATATAAAATTGAAAATACAGAGTACAGAAAAAGTAAAGTGAAAGATAAAAAGGGAATAGAAATGTAGCGAATCACAGAGGGGGACCAGCAATGCCACCAATCCCCCTAGGGTTAAACCCCTGATTCTCCCTCAAGCAGCCAATTCCCATGACGAAACCTATGACGTCAACAAGATCCACGTCCCGAACGTCACCTAGCCCGTCGAGGAACTGTCTACCCAGCCACTTCATCCTACGATGCTGTAATCGCGGACAATGGCACACAATGTGCTCAATAGACTCGGTCTCGTCGATGTCCTCACACAGTCTGCAAAAATCAGAACTGTTAGCGTCCATTCTAGACCTCATCTTCCCTATCAGACAGTGACCCGTTATGGCCCCTATCATGACCCTCAAGCTCTTCCTATTCATGCCCAGGAGAGTGGTAGTGTCTGCCTTGTCCAATACCGGCCATATCGCCCTCGACACCTTGCAGTCCTCCCTACTTTCCCAAGCCGAATTGGTTCTGACCAAGATCCAATCATTGATCTTCCCATAGAAGAAACTTAGTGGTGGTTTCACATATGTCTCTCTCTCCGAGACGTTCCCTGCCGCACCTTGCCTTGCCAGTTCATCAGCCAATTCGTTGCCTGAAATATTGCAATGGCCAGGCACCCAGCAGAGTCTCACCATGTAGTCCTCCATCAACTCTCTCAGTGTCTTCCTACAGGCAGCCACCAGCCTGGATCTCACTAAATGTGTCCCCAAGGCCTTTAGAGCCGCCTGACTGTCCACATAGAGAGTGACCTCGGTACCTCTCGCAATGTTTTGCCTGATCATCTCTGCGACCCTCAGGATGCCGAGAATCTCAGCCTGAAAAACACTGCACTCATCAGGGAGTCTAAAAGAGCCCTTCAAATTCGTGCCCATAATATAGACCCCCGCTCCGGTACCCTCGACCATCTTTGATCCGTCCGTGAACACTGCGCAACCCTCATATAGTCTCTCAGTGCCGGACCAGACCTCCCTATCAGGTATCACCACGACAGGACCTACTCCAAAGTCCGATTCAGTGGCCATGTAATCTGATGCCCCCGCAGAGCTCAGATTAACCTCACCGTAACTGATCTCGTAAATGACCTTGGAGTGACCTGCTCTTGATGAGCCTAATAATCCCAATTCCCTAAGTCTCAGTAGACTCTTTGCTGCCATACCCCTCACAAACTCTTCAATAGGTAAGAGATGAAGTATGACATCCAGAGCCGCTTGTGGTGTGCTTCTCATTGCACCTGTAATGCCAATCGAAGCACACCTTTGCGCCTTCGACAAAAGGCTCCTATTGCTCTTGCGTTCCAGTGCCTGCCACCAGACAGAACAACCATATGAAAGGATTGGTCTCACCACCGAAGTGTAAATCCAATATACAACTTTCGGTTTGAGTCCCCAACTCTTACCTATGGAGTTTCTACAGGTGTAGTAGGCATTGAGGCCACGCTTGAGTCTTTCCTGAACATTCCTCTTCCAGGTCAGTTTGCTATCAAGGAACACCCCCAGATATTTCGCTGAGTCTGAAAGCTTCAGTTCAGTCCCACATAGTACCGGTAGTCTGAATTTCTCTACCTTGTACCTCCTAGTAAACAGAACCAACTCTGTCTTTTCCGGGTTCACTCCCAACCCCTTATCAGCAGCCCACGAGGACAGCTCACCCAGCGCTGACTGCATGATCTCACTGATTGTGGGAAGAAATTTTCCCTTTACCAGTATGACCACATCATCAGCATAAGCCACGATCTTCCGCCCTCTACTGTCGAATTGACGCAAAATCACATCGACAGCCATTAGCCACAGCAGGGGTGAGAGCACTCCCCCTTGCGGAGTTCCCCTAGTCACTAGTTTTCTTAAGCATACTCCACCCAAGCTTGAATTGATAATCCTGCTGCGCAGCATGAGGATTATCCATTCGATCAAGAAGTCATGTACCTTAAGATTCACCAGCGCCTGCTTGATAGCGTCAATCTCAATATTATTGAACGCTCCCTCAATATCCAAGAACGCGGCCATGGTGTACTCCTTATACCGAAGCCCTTGTTCTATATAACCCACCACATCACTTAGCGCACTCTCCACAGATTTACCTTTCAGGTAAGCATGTTGAGCACTACTCATGATGCTGGAGTCACCAGACGATCTTAAATATAGATCTATCAGTCTCTCTAAAGTCTTCAAGAGGAAAGACGATAGGCTGATAGGTCTATAATCCTTGGGTTTCGAGTGACAGGTCCTTCCAACTTTCGGTATGAATATAACCCTAACCTCTCTCCACCCCCTTGGAATATGTCCATGTATTAGACACCCCTTAAAAATCTCAGCCAGTAGTTTACGGACCACCAACGGTGCATTCTGCAACATGGCCGGAAAAATACCATCCGGGCCTGGTGACTTATAAGGCTCGAATGAATTCACCGCCCATGTGACCTTCTCCACCGTTATTAGGTCTCTTACCACTGTTCCAATCATCCCACTGGTGGACTCCGTGAAGAAGTGTTCTCCCTCACCTGATTCCTCCACCAATGGATCCCTGCAACCCGGAAAATGGGTTTCCAAAAGTACATTTTATTATAAATAAACTTAAAATTGAATTAAAAAAGTTAGAGAAACATAAAACTAATTTAAAAGTGTTTAGTGTATGTGTTTAATTTTTATAAAAAGCTTTTGTCAAACAACATCTACAAAACTGTTGAAAGTGTGAATGTAAACGGGGTAGACTTTTGTTAATCTCATTCAAACGAGAGTTCAAGTGCAAATGTAAATTCGGTATAACAAATTTTAAAAATTACAAAAATTAACAAAAAACCAAAAGAGTACAACAAAATGAAATTGATTTAAAAAGTGGCCTTTAGGAAATGGCTCATTAGAATAAAAAAAATAAAAAAACAGGTTCTGAAATATTGATTATGGAACTAGTTCTAGAACCGTTCAACAGAATGGGTACTGGCTAGGTAAAACTTTCACAGAACTAGTTCTGGAGGTGACAATTTCAAACAAAAAACATTGGTCGCAACCCAAAGTAGAACGATTACAGGCTATCTTCATGCGTTTTGGAGCTAGATGTAGAGCTAATAAATTTTTTCCTATATGCATATACCTTGTTAAATGGTTTCTTCATCATGATTATTTTATTTATTCATTTATTTATTTGATGGTTTGTGTGTTTGTTATAATATTTTAATATATAAGTTTAAAATCTAGAAAGTCCATTTAATAAATAAATCTATTTATATATATTTACTTTTAATTTAAAGAAAATTAATAAATACATATATTTAAATTAAGAATATATAGATAAAAATATTTAACCATTTAATGTTGTAACTTATTCTTGTTGCACTTTTTACATATCCAGTTTTAGCATTTTGAAAAAAGCTAATTGACGTCTTTTTAAATACCGATCAGCAACATGAGAAAATTTTGACAAAAATGAACCTAGGCATTGAAAATGTTATTAATATTATTTATAAAAAAATAATTTTTAAATAGTATTACTTACATTTAATAGAAGCTGTGATGCTTAAAGCCCTAGCTGACAATTTTTAAGAAGTTCCTTTCCAACACGGGTTTTGAGCAACTTCATCAGACAAAATTTTACGCTCAGCTGATTTTATAACTGTTTCAGCGGAATGCGATATGGTTTGTGATCTTTCTACGATCTATAAAGTATATAATAATTAAAATATTTTAAAGATTTTTCAATTTAAATCCTACAAGGTTGTCAAATTTGGTTTGGTGATATTGTTTTTGTTTTTCAAATGATTTAAAATCTTCTAAATTTTGGAAGGGAGTTGTATATGTAGAATAATGACTTGTCTTCGTTTCTTCCAAAATACGAGTTAGTGTCCTATTTATAGATTTGTAATTATAATTCTTTTCTGTAAGAAATGTAATAATCAATATATGTTTTATATGATATATATAATCAATACATAGGTTTTAGTATTTTCTCCTCGTTTTTTTTTTTTTTTTTTTTTTTTTTTTTTTTGTTTGTTTGTTGGTTTATCTTTATTACGAACTTTGTAAATCTGGAAGAAATATACAGTTAGTATTTATAAAATATTTCACTAATTTTTATAGCATCATTTACCTTTTCTAGTAATTGGAAAATTATCACAAAGATTTTCAATGAAATTATTAAATTTCATTTTTGTTTCGATATAAAATATGATATTGTTTGAATTGTTTTCTAGTATGAATGAATGAAGGGAATAAACAAATTGATACTCGTAATTATGTAACTTTATATATTTTTTTTTGGTAATTTCATCTGGCGAATGACAAAGGATTTGGTTTGAAAAATTTAATGTACTTGACGATTTAATATTGAGGTTACTAGATCTTAAAGATGTGACAAAAAATCCATTAAGCTTAAAATTTCTCTACCATATAATTTTATAGAATTTTGTTTACATATGGCTTTTAAATAAAAATTTTGCCTCGAAGGCTATAAAAATTTTCGGAAGGAAAATGCCCTATTCTTAAAATGTTCTGTTTGTACATCTAATGTTGTTGTCAAAGTTTTCTTTAATATTTCGCTTTCTTCAACCAGTAGATTACACTATTTTACTGCTGCATGATTAAATTATTTTATTATTATTTTTTTTTAATTTCGATAAATAATTTTCGAATTTGAAAGCACTAAAAGTTTCTTGGCAACCGTAGTGTTACACTTCTTTAGACAAAAGTGGAGGTAATGGAAGCTAAAAGTAAACATGGATTCATCATGATACTGTGGCACTTTTTCCACGAATTGAGAAAGCATTGTTAACTTAATGCAGTGTTCGGCACTTTATATCTAAAATATATTTTAAAATAAAATTTAAGCCATCTTTGTTTCACACAGGATGGCTTAAATTCCGTGGCTTTAACTCTTATAAGATCATATAATGAACGGTGACTTCTAGCAAGGTGAGTTTTGAATTCATCAATTCAATTATTTAGCATATTAGAAAATATGTCCTTTTGTGATTCCTTATCCAAGCAAATGTAAACCCAAGGTAAACTATATGCGTATAGTCTAATCTGAAGGACTGAACAATGTCTACTGAAAATTTTTCAGTAATTTTTGTTTCCAAAATAACCCGCGATCAAAATTCAGCATCGGTTCCCAGAGGGTTATTTTCTTTTAAGATTATTTGGTATTACTTTAATTCACCTTTTTAAGTATACTTTGGGCAGCACTAATAATCAGATTGCCCTTTGATACCTAGAATATATGTCCTGGCTGGTGCATCACAAATAAATGTTCGGCAACAAACCGAGTAATTATTTTCTATGAAATCCATTCCTGAAATCATTAAATCGAGCACTTCATTTAAAATTTCTCAAGGAACTTATTTAGTAAGCTCCTACATCCCTGACATCTTTTGTTCGATCAACACTAAATAAAATAGGCCATATTTGGAGGTTAGAACTTTTCAATAAAGGAACTCCGCCAATATTGGTATTAAGTTTCAAACTATTTCCAGAGAAACTACTACTGTGCAAAAAGTCCCTAAAAGCATCTTTGCATATTCTCCAGAACTCATTGGAAGTTTTGGATGAAACAGTCGTAATATTTTCAACAAACAAATAATTTGAAGACTCGTTGCTGCTAGAGTTAGTAGAAACGTTTATCTCATATCTTTGAAAATTTGACGGATCTGTTACATTTTCATTTACAACATTTTCGTTAATTTCTGTTGTGTCTTTTCCATATAGCAAATTAATTATTTGTTTAGTTTCACGCTTCACTTTTTTCTTACTCATTATTTTTTAATCTTACCTTTTTAATTAAACACTTTATTAAACACCTCCAATTTAAACGAAGAAATAATTATTGTCGTTGGAAATTGTTTGCTATTTTAAATATTTACAGTATGTTTTTAAAAATAGTGTTGCCACGCTGTATATAAAACAGAGTGTTGCCAATAAGTACGTTAAAAAAATAGAGTTTCTTAATAGCATTTTTACGAGTTTTCTTGAAATGGAAACTCAAACGGAAACTAGTACTTTTATATTTTTCTTTTGAATTTTGAAGGTTTAAAAAAAATAATAAAATAAAAAATATACAAAAACGAAAAATTAAAAATTTCACATAATTTGTAAAGAAAATATGTAAAATGTGGATTACTAATAAAAGAAACATCCTTCAAAGTCTACCACGACGCCCCATTTGGATAAAAGATATTTATGTAAGTTAATGTATGTTAATAAAATAATGTGCTTTTTGTGTACCAATGATTAACGATGCGCTGTTTGCAAATAATATCCAAAAGAATAGTAATTGCTATGAAATGCATACATAGAAATTACAATAGTTCTTCAGGTTACGAACACAAACATTTTATATTTGTTTATTTATTTTTCACTGTTTAATTATAATCGTTTCATTTTTGTTTTATTATTATTTTTTGTATAAAATTATTTTACTTTGATATTTTTATGTATTTTTCCAATTTCTTTTCGTACTGGTTGTAAAAAATGTAGAACACAATGTTGCTTTTCAAATTTAAACAGTTTCAAATTTGTTTTTGTTGAAAACTTGTTCTTCTGGAGTTTTCGTTTTGTATGAGCAAACTTGAGTTTTCAACAATTTTTTCGGGCGAAGACTCCTTTAGCGAGTTTTCTTTCTCAGTCTGAATGTACTGTAATACATTTTTCCAAATAATAAGAAAATATTTTTTTACCGAGAATTAAAGCAAAGAAATTGTTAAATTTTAAATTGTTCATGCAAAAATAATTATGAAAACAGGAAAAGTGTTTATACCACGTTAAATATATTTTTTATTTTCTATTTATAAATAATTCTATTTTGTTTGATATTCTTTATTATTAAAAAGAATTGATATTATATGTAAAACATATATTCTTATTCACAAAAGCGACAAATTTTAGCTTATTTTTAGGGAAATGATCTCATGATGCTTTCAAAATAACCGGTACATAAACTTTAAGTATACATTATTTCTTAAATTAATTTTTTTAATTCCCATAATTTAAATCTCTAAATTTTCTTAAATTTAAACTTGTTTTTAGTTTAGGTATGATTAGATAATAAAGAGATGAATGACATAAAATTTATAAAATGCAATTTCTTATTTTTTTAATTTATTTAAGGTTTAAGACTTTGATAATAACATTAGATATCAAATTAAAAAACAAATGTTTTGTTGCAGATATCTAATATTTAGAAAGTAGGAAATCTATACATTAAAATAATATCTAAAAATCATACATTCTCGTCGGATATACCAACAACTGCAGAAAATTTTGAAAATATTCTAAGCGATATTAAATTTTTCTGACAGAATTTTCTTAATTTCTCTTTAAATTGTTTTTATTTTCGTGTAATGATATCTTTTAATTAAGAATTATACCATCCTTTAACTATTCCCATTCCTTTTTCCAAAGCACAATCATGATGTCCCTTTTTAAACATTCATTTAAATCTCAACTCTCAAATCTCTGATAGGATTTTCTCCATTTTTGCTATTATTTTTATATTTTTGAGATCTATTAAAGTTTGTGTTTGAATCTTAATATTTTATATTATCTTAAAGACTAGATTTTGAACCATATTTGGCAATATTAAGCGTAAATAATTGATTTTTGAAGCTGTGTATATAATTGTGGTGTACAAAAAATGTTTGTAAATACTTTTGAAATGAAAAATGCATTTTTCTTTTAATGTCAGAAGTGAATAACGCTACTTTTTCAGAAATTACCACAGTCTACTCTACACATTTCAGGCGTTACAACAACTAAACAATTATTTCAAAATATTTGATAACAACACACTTTTCTTCCAAATTTTCAAAAAATTTAAAAAAAGTATAAATATATATTAATAGCATATTTTTAATAGCATATTTAGAAAAAATTTCTTATTTTTGAAATGTTCGTGTTAAAGTATACATAAGCAAAATTCAAAAGGCCGTTTATTTATTTATTTCATAACAAGTAATATTCAAAAGCCTTCCAAGGCCAATAAACATTTATTACAAAAGAAAATTCCTGAGTATAATAATAAAAATTACAATAAAAATTCTTATGATAAAAATATTAAAAAAAATAAATATAACTTATTTAAATAATAAAAAGTTATAAAATAAACTAATGGCTCCCCAGCCGAGAAAGTAGAACAACTTAGTAGTTGCTATTAGAATATGGTAACTCTGAAAATCGTTATACATAAAAGTAACGGTTGCAAACATTAAAAACTGAAAAATAACTTTTGTTCAATATAAAATTATTAAAAAGATTTATTTTCAAAAACAATAGTAATAAATAGTATAAGTGAATAAAAAAAGTTGCATGGCACAAGTGAACAAATGTGAATAAACAATTTATATCATAAAAAATTAGTAAAAATCGCCATTAGAGAGAAATGCGCCAACAATTTCAAACGGAATGCATTATTAGAATGTAAAAATAAACGTAGTTCTATTGGTAAATAATTCCAACATCGTGCAACTATCACAACAAAAGATCTCTCAAAACAGCCTAATACTAGGTATAACAATTTGAGGATTCCTTCTGGAGTGAGAAAAGCAAAACTCAGAACAAAGTCGGGAAGGGAGACCATATTTAATAATTCTAAAAAAAGGTGCAAGTTACGATATAGAAAAAATGTTTAAAACAAATTCCAAGGAAACGTTTAACATATTCCGAAATATGCATCCATCTACGGACATTATAAACATAGCGCACAATGATGTTAACAATGGGATTTAATCTTGCAGAAACATAAGCAGTAGTGCCAGATATTACTTCAAGGCTATACAAAATGAGGCGTTAAAATAGCATAAGACAATCTATATTAGATTTGAACAGGTAAATAAATATTATTTGAATAAATTCGACGTAAAATTCCCAAAACTTTGCTATGAATGTGATCAATATGCTTTTCAAACGTAAGACGTTGTTCAATAAAAACACCCAAGCATTTCATATAATCGACAAACAAAAAATCCTATTTAAAACGGGAAGATGATAATCAGTATTACAAAACACAATAGCTTTTATCTTAGAGCCATTAATAATTAATGAGTTTACAGAAGACTATTGCAAGACACTTTTTTTGACATACATTATGAATAGAAGAGGACCTAAAACAGAGCCCTGTGGAACTCCAGACGACAGGGGAAGCATTCCAGAACAATTACCCTCAAAATGAACAAATTGAGATTTACCAAACAATTATAAATAAACAAGCTTGCATGCAGACCTGAAAAACCCAAATAGCATAGCTAGCTTACTAATCATAACGGAATAACTAATCGAATTAAATTCCTTCGATAAGTCAAGAGACACTAAAGCTGTCATGAAATTACTATTAACATTACCTCTAATTATATCCGTCAAATTCAGCAGCAACGTAGTAGTACTATGACCACGACGAAAAGCATATTGTGAAGGAGAAAATTTTCTGTCAACAAAAGAAAGAATCTGGTCTTTAAGAATTTCTTTAACTACTTTATATACTTTAGATTAGGCAGGGAGAATGGAAATTGGTCTAAAATCGTCTAAACTATGAACTACCCTAAAAAATATAATATATAATATATAAATAAAATATTTCTTCCTTTCCTTGCGAATAATACTCTTGGCTTTATTGTGATACCAACAAAAGATTTCCCAATTCTCTCTAGAAGAAGACGATCTAAAAACAGAATAAGCCAAATCCCTTAACGAAATAGCTAGTATATACAATAAGATTGCATCCAGTTGTCTACGCTATTCGGAATTCTCTTCCTAACAAGGGGAACAAAAGAATACAGTAACTCAAACAGGGAACTTAAATGGAACCATTGAGAATCAATACATGACGTAGAAAAAAGATATCAGTGTCAACACTCGATAGAAATGAAAATAAGCCTTCCCAGTTAATATTTTTAAAATTCCTATACTCAAAGAAAGGTAAATTAAACTCAGAATTTACATAAAACGTAGCAAAAATTAATGCATGTTGAGATATACCAGGACACTGCACTTGGTCAGAATAACTAATCAAGGATATCACACTCACCAACCAAAAATCAAGTAAAGATGTAGAATTATGAGCAACATCAAAATAAGTTGGTTTAGAATTGTGAAACAGAGACAAATTACATTTCAGACAAAACGTTCTCATAACACTAGCCTTCATAACATTAAATAAGTTGCAATTAAAGTCGCCAACAATTATAATTCTAGAAAATCTAAAAACTAAATCAAGGTGTTAATTTTCAAAAGAAGCATCATTACCATTAGGAAGATAGACAACACCAAAAATATACTTAGTATCCCTATCCAAAAACTCAATGAACATCGACTCACAACTACCCGGATCCGAAATTTAGAACACAACATTAAACTTAATACCGGTAGATATATAAAGGCACACACCTCCACCACGCAAATGCAATCTATCATTCCTAACCAAAGTAAAGCCAGGAATTAAAGAGATTTATCAGAAACATGTGGTTTTAACCAAGTTTCTGAAACCGCAACTATATCAAAGTTACCCGTAATGATATTTTTGAACTCATCAAATTTAACACAATTTCCACTTGGATGAATACTCTGAGAGTTAATATGAGCAGTCCTCAATTGACCAGGACGTAGAAAATTGCGTTGTAGAACTACTACCAACATTAATGTATATGTAAAAAACTATGTGAATGGCGGAAAACCAAATGTAACAAAAAACTAATGATTTAAAAAATGCGTAATCTTCAAATTAAAATAAATTACATAAATTAAAACAGTTTATCAAAGCAAAAAAAAAAAAAAAAAAAAAAAAAAAAAAAAAGGAAAGGGATCATGTAATATTTAAATAAGAAAAATAAAATTAAAAATACAAGTAAAGTATTCAAAAGTGCTGAACAGTAACTTGCCTTAAATACAAAGAAAAAAATAATTCAAATTATATAAATCTTTAAAACAAGATAATAAGCAAACTTAACTCAAATCAAAACCGCAGCGCAAAAATTATTCTTATAGAGAACATTACATCCATCCAAGTCGCAGACAACATCATTACCATCGGGCATAGTATTTTAAATTTGGAAATATTTTTTCCCGTATCAATTTACGGCAAAGGGCATTAAGACTGGAAGCCGCAGGAGAGTAATGGTCGTTCAAATATACTCGACTACTAATTTCTCCTCCAAGAATATCAATCACTTTCAATGATCTATCTTTAAAGTAACGGCTCATTACACTGTCTCGAATAGATACATTGTTGAATTTTACGAGAATAAGTCGTCTATTACTCAGTAATTTCAACACCACAGAACGAGCACAAAGATACAATAGTTGACAGTAGGATAGTTAATCCCGAGGGAAGTTCACTTACATTGTTTTCTGTGGTTAAAGTTTTAATCTTTGCTGTAGTCGAAGAATCCATACTGTCAATCAACTTGCTGCAAGTAGTTATGTCGTCTTTCATTTGTTTAATACAAGCGGACACTTCAGTCTTAAAATCAGAGAGTATTTCAGTTATAGTGTTTTTAAAAGCATCCCGATAATCCTGCCAGATTTAACAAATTCATTGAAACTATTTTTCAAATCACGAACTTCATCAGGCAGGGTGTTTTCACCACCAGAACTACTAAGACAAGCAGCACAAGTAAACGAAAAGGAAGGTTTATCTTTAAGTAAAGCAAGGTGTTTTTCAGAAACATCGGCACAATGCAGATGCAGCCACAACTTGCAGGAACTGCACTTAATACTGCCATGGGTTTTAGCAATAGTTTCATTGCAAACCGCAAATTTTGTAGGCTTAACAGCACGCATATTTAATAGAATAAGCAGCAACAAATTAAGTGCAGCAACAAGCAAAAAAAAAAAGCACCAACAAGTTCAAAGATGGCAACTACAGTTAAAATTCAGCAATAAACAGCAAAGCAACACAACCACCATCAGCAGTAACAATTAAGATGATGAATTTTTACTCACAAAATAGTTTAATATGAAATATTTGATTGATTTATTGTGCAACAAACTTTAAATAATATAAACAACCAAGATACTTATAATAAAAGCTCTTAGTTAAGTTTTAATTTAATAACAAAAGACAGCTGAGTTACACACGCGTTATACTCAGCCATAGCGTTGCCAGATATTCAGAATTTAATTTAAATTATTAAAATTCACAAAACCTTCCCAGAAATATTGCTATTTAAAATTAGATTTTTGAAAAATATTGGTTTTTGAGAAAGTGAAATTGCGAGTTTTGCAATTTCGAGAAACTGAAACCGATAAATGATTAAATGGATTTTGTGCAAGAAAAAAATAATTATACTCATTTAAACGCTTAAGTTTCCCATTTGTGCAATTTCGCAAACTTACGCGACATGTTTCATGAACCACCTATTTAAATGTTCATTATTAAGGATAAGAAAATAAGAAATTATTGCAATTAATTGAACAATTTTTTTTTAAATTAAAGTTTGCGAGACTAAATAGTCGCGCAAAAATGCACACATTGCAGTTTGCGAGGGTTTTGCACATTTTCATGAGAGCCGTTTATATTTTTCCGTGTAACACAGTTTGTAATGATATTGTGAATCTTTGAAATTTTGAGAATTTTTTAAATTTTGAACTTTAAACCGCGAAAAAAATTCACACCTACAGATTTGGGATAATGGAGACAATTTCGTTTTTGTATTGTTTATTATTTTTGATAAAAAATCTAATGTTTGGTAAAAAATCATATTTTAAATAAAATATTTAATTTTTGGGGAAAAATTTAATTTTTAACAATTTTGTTTGGGCCTTCGATTTTACTCATATTTTGAGTCCCTAATCTATAGATCCATTTGATACGAATATTACATAATATCTTAAAGGATATTATTTTTTTTTATTGGTTTATAATTCAATAAATTCGCAATGATTTGGCATTAAAAGTTTTATTGTTTTGGATACAATTTTGTTGAGAATTTAAATAAATGTACTTAATCCTATTTTTTCCAGTAACTGTATGTACAAGTCCCAACAAAATATATGGGGAAATTTAATAAATATATTTTATATTAAATTTAAAATGACGAATTTTTTGAACCCTATTTTGAGAAATTTTAAATCTTGTTTGGGGCAAAATATACTAGACTCGTGACTTCCAATCGGGTCTAGTACATTCAGTAGGGAACTGAAGACCAATTTATTATTATTTAGCAACGATTGGTTATTTCTTTTTATGTATACATTTCCAGTAATACTTGATCTTAAGCATATCTGGAAAATTCATAAAAATAATAAAATAATATTTTTCTGATACTTCCTATTTTTTCTATTCATTAACCTGCATAAAATACATATAATAAATTACCTGAAAATATGAACTACATGCTGATAAAACAATTTTATGGGCCTGTAGCTGACGACCCTCCGCCGCCAGTGTAACATCCACCAAGGTGCCATTATGTAGTAGAGAAGAGCAAACCGAAATGAAATTTGGTTGATGATTGTTCCAGCGTAAACAAAATTGTTGCACTGACATTATGAAAGCGAGAGCGTGATTAAAACGTTCTATATAAGGAACAGCAATAATAGTAGTAGTGTGTAACAGTAGTTAAGTAGGTTTGTTTAGTAGTATGTCAGGAACGTATACAATCTTTTGAAAAAAGGTTTCCTTCTTTATTTTTAAGAATCTATACTACATCCGAAGCGTAGCAGCGTGAGTTTGTATAAAAAGTAATGATGACGCAATTTGTTTTTTTTTTTTTATAAATATATACTCTTTCTTTAGGCGCTGCAGAAGCAGCCAATAAAATTTTGGATTTCCAATACAAATTATTATTTTAATTTATTCTTATTTTTTTCGTTTTTTATTTTTTTAGTTATCAATTACTTAATTTTCTTAAATATTATATGCTTTGACAAAGATTAGAAAAAATAAACTTTAGTAGCAAAAACTTTTTAAAACAATATAAAATCAAAATATGTGTGTATTTTGACGTATTGTCTGACGTCGGTTTATTTCTGTTTTTCTTTACTTTTTTTGTTCTTTACTTTTTGTGTTGTTGCTTCCCGTTGTTCAATAATAAAAACCAGCAAAAACAAATGAATAAAAATAATTCAACACTGTCGTAAACGGACTATACCACTAAACATTCGTCGTTTTTTTAACACTATATCGCACACACAAACATACATCCTCCTCAAAACCAAAGCTACGGTGTCTTGGGTACTTTTTTGTTATTGTTTTTGTCTAAAGCTCTATATTTCCGAAAGTGATAATTTGATTAAAACTTATTAGAATAATTAATATTATTATCAAATTTATTTTTTACTTCGTTTAATTTAACTTCACATTGTGGCAATAAAATAGATAAAAACAATAATACCGTAATGATTTTTTTTCGTATAAAAAGAAGACAAAAAAACTGATTAAAAACTCTGTTTTTATTTGTCTACCTTTTACGTCACTCTATGGTAGAAAAAGGGTAAATAATTTAAGTGTTGGAAAGTAAAAGAACGCCAAAAAAGAAAAAAAAAAACAAAAAACGGTGTTTTTTATTCACTTTGTTAAAAAAAACTTAATTTTCTTTCGTTTGGTTTTATATTTGCCTTTCATTAGATCGCATTATATTTAATAAAAAAAAATAAAAAATGTCAATGGTTTGTTGCTGTTTGTTAATGACGTCATTAACAATTTCGGTAAATATTTTAAGGTTCAACAATCATCTAAAACCTTTATTATTAAGTTTTTATATTCCATTTGTTGTAGGCTTTATTTTAGAAAAGCATGTATATACATATTTTACTATTTCATTTTTTTCTAATTTTAACGAAAAAAATCCTTGAACTTTTATGAATGAAATCTGTTTTAAAGCAATCTTATGAATATTAGAAGCAGATATTATACAGCCGGCGGCTGTGCATATATTAATGTAATATATAATTATTCAAATTTATTTAAATTGATAATTTTTTATAAATCTTTGTTTTTTATATATTTTATTTGAGTATCTTTAAATATATTTACTTATTTTATTTTTAATTAAATTCATTTTCACTACAAGAAAAAAAAAAGAAACAAAAATCCAAAATGGCGCGTTCTCTTCTATTATTATATCTGTCTCCGTTTTATCATTTTTTTGCTTTTTGCGTTCAATTTTTTTTGCAGACAACTCGTTTATTCCGATTTTTTTCCATCTAAAATTCACTTTTTATTTTAATATTTCATTATTTTCATGTAGCTTACAACTAAAATTATGGATTTAGCTACTTTTTCTTTAAAAATATTATTATTTATGACATTTTTGTGTAAAATTTTCCTCACATTTTTATCACAAAGAAAATATGATATAGCAAAGAAAGGCAGACTAAAGAATTATTTTATGTAATGACAAGAAAAGTCAGAAAGAAACAGTGTTGTATTTTTATGTACTAATATTAATGTAAACATTTATTATACAGAGTTGCCAGTCTAGAAATGTTTAACCTTCAAATAAGTTTAGGAAAATTATTCATTTAAAAATTATATTTTATGCTTTTTGTGTGCAAATTTTGTACATAATTGAAAAGAGAAATAATGTTATTTCATAAAAATATGTACCAAGTGTCTTGTTAGGAGTGTCTGGTTCGAATATGGTATAAATTTTACAATATATATTTATAAATATTGTAGAAGTCCCCATTTGTTTGTCCTTTTATTTAAAAATTGCAATAATTGTGTTTTTAGAGAAACCTTTTTTTTTGTAGTATTTTTTATTTGTAGCAAAACTTGTATTTCTTGGAAATAACTGAGTACTTTTCACTTTAAATATTTAATTCAAATCGTGATTTTTTTCATATTTATTCATTTACAAATATCAGTATTATTCATCTCAAGTCACATAAAATCGTTATAGGTAGTGGTATCGATATAACAATTCCCATTTGTTTGTTCATCAGTATGTTGAAATCAAATATCCGATTTGATTTTGATCCCTAAGAATTTATCCATAACAGAATAAGTTATGAGCAAAACCTAACCTAACTGTCGTCAAAATTACAGTAAAAGCCTGTCACAAATACTGTTTTTTGCGATTTTTGTTTGTTAGTCTGTCGAAATCAACTATCTAATATGATTCTGAGTCCTAAGAATTTAACCAGTTGCGAGCAAAATTTAACTGTGCTTAAACTCGAATTTGCGCCAAAAACACGTTTTTTAATAAAAATGTTGTAATTTTGGCGTTTTTTTGCGTTTTTGTTTATTTTTTAGTTTAAGCGATTTTTTTGAGTTTTGGCTTTTTTCTCGCTTTGATGGATTTTTTTTTTAATTTTTGCTATTTTTTCCGTTCTTACGTTTTTAAGTTTTGAGAATATTTATTTATTTATTTTTAATTCAACAATTAATACAAAAAGCCACTTTTTGGCCAATTAAATGTATTAAAAAGAAATATACATTTTATCAAATAACTATGACATTTAGGTTAATACTTAGATTTATATGTTTTTACATATTCAATTTATTAAACAAACGTTCAAATACAAAGTTCTCCACAAACAAATAATATCTCTTTAACAAAAAAAAAAATAATAATAAAATAATAATATGTGAGACTAATGAGAAAATATTTTTGCGTTTTGATAACTTTTCTTCAGCTTTGTATTTTTTTAATTTCGGCGGGTTTTTCTCAATGTGAATTTAATTTTCCAAATTTTCGGTCTTTTTTTTTTTTTTTTGTTGACTTCCTCGCGTTTTTTCGATTTTTTGCGTTTTAGTTCAGTTTTTACGATTTTTCGGTTTTGGCGATTTTCGGATCTTCGCTTTTTTGCGTTTTCTTGTTTATGTGTTTTTTTTTAGCGTTTTGGTGATTTTTCTTTTAGCATTTTGATGATTTTTTGACTTTTTCGATTTTCTCGTGCTTGCGCTTTTTTTTAATTTTGGATTCTTTTTTTAATTTTGAAGATTTTATCGCGTCAATCTGCATTTTTTAAAATTCATTATAAAAATTAGAAAATACTGTAAAAAATTATGGTTTACACAAATAAACTTTTTCCCGACTTTTCTTAAAAAAATCACTGAAATTAAATTTTAAAAAAATCCCCACATAAACCCGTTATTGGAAAAACCAACGATGAAATCGCAATTCAAAACTTAAAACATTTTTATTTTAATAAAGGTATTAATTTCATTTGAAAATTAAATAAAACAAATATTTATTTCTTTTAGAAATTTTACAAATTTGTCAAACAACTTTTCGCAAAAAAACAAATCCGATTATCAAAATATACGGTTTTATTATAAAATGTCATTTTAAAAATAATCCCAAATTTTTATAAAAAAAACCTAAAACGTACTTCTTCGCCAGTTTTAAGTATTAAAACAGTTTTGTTATTTTTTTATAATATTTATTTATGTATACATATGTCGATATGTCTTAAATAAAAATATGCATTTCCTTTGTAAATTGAAAAATAAAATATAAAAAAAAATATTTATATTTTAAGAAATTTTACAAAATCGCACCTTTTGTAAAAAAACATTTTGATATAAATATTTCTTATATTTCTTTTTTATTTTAATTAAATTCGTTTAAATATCATGTTATAATAGATGAAAATGCATATTTTTTTACAATTTTCAACTGTATTCATTCATTCGTTCTTTTGTGATTTTTTTAAATGTATCACAGTTTATAATTAATAAAATGAAAGTTAATTAAATAAAGTATTAATTTTTTTAATAAAAAAAAACTGGTTAAATCGAAATAAATAAAAGAAAAAAATTTATAATTTTATAAAATATAAAATGTAAATTATGTAATATTTTCTTAAAACATGTATAAAATTCAAATGTTGAATTGTTGCTTGCACTGTATTAAAACAAGTATTTTCAAATAAAAAATACTAAAACTCTTCGCTCGCTGTTATTTAGAATTTTTAGGGGGATATATTTTATTATTTAAAAACTAGATTTAATGAAGCAACTTGTTTTTTTGTTAATGAAAATATTACATAACTAAAAAAAAAATCTTAAAATCTAATGAACTAATTTTATTTAAAATTTATTTAATTTAGATGAGTTTTGAAAGTAGAAAAATTTCTATACTATTAAACTGAACTTATAAATTAGTAGTTTCGTCGTTTGTTTTTGTTTTTTAGTTTTTTTCTTTGTTTTTAAATATTTTACAATTATTTATTTGGTCATTAATATTTGGTAGTTTGTTTTCTGGTTAAGGTTTTGATTTTAGAATTATTTTGAATTCTTTTTCTTCTTTGGCATTTTAGCCCAAATGCGGAAGAAGTATTCATCACGTCGCAATAATTTACCGCGAGCATATGAATGTATATCTGCATCCATATGATGGTCACGAAGCCAAGATGATGTATTACATGTACTCATTTCAGTACGTGGTTCGTCTGGTAGACTTTCATGACCTAAATTTTATGGAAAAATAAAGAAATTTGAAAATATTTAAAAATTTAGATTATATATCGAATATATGGAATAGGCAGGAGTAGCATTAAAATAAAAAATAGGAAACTTATATCTTACCTAATGTTATAGACTTGTATGGTTCTTCAGATTCCAACGGTTCACTAAGACCAATTTCATTCTTGGCAAAAATACGTATCATGTATTCATGATTCTCTTGTAAATCTCTAATTTGGAATTTCTGTACACCGGCCGGCACACGACCAACCTCAATCCACATGCTCTTCTTCATGTCACGTATAGCAATGTGATAGCCGAGCAGAGGCGCACCTCCATCTGACTCGGGTATGCCCCATTCGAATACATGAGCATTGGCGGCAATAACTCTAGCCTCCAAGGGTGCAGTGGGTGGTGATGGAACCGCTACAATAAAAATTTTATATTTTTTAAAAACTATTGAAAAGTTTGGATTTGTGATTTTAATACTTACTTGCATGTGTTTTTAAGGCAATACTTTCAGTTACGGCTGGTGCTCCAAGACCAGCTTCATTTTCAGCCGATACTCTAAACCAATATTCAGACTTTTCTTTCAAATTGTCAACAGTATATTGCAGACAATGAGCATCTAATGTTATGACCTTAGTCCATGTTGTGGACGTTGATGAACGTTTTTCAATGCAATAGCCTGTGAGAAAAGGGATAGTTTATTACGCTAAGTCTAGACAAATAATATGTTTTATGAAGACAAACGTCAAATGTTGTGCATATACTAGACAAAATTTTATCAAGACAAACGTCAAAATCAGTGCGAATCTATACAAGGTAACCAACCTCAGTTAAACAGCTGATTATAAATTTTGGTTGTTACAGCCGTCAAACTGCATATTTAAAAACATTAATGAATTCGACTTATTGTTGTTTTCGTGCAATAAATTCGCGTTAATTCTGACGTTTGTCTTGATAAAAACTTGTCTAATATAGACACTACGTTATGCATTACAGATAATTTTTTTATCTTTCTCAATTACTTAGTGTCTATATTAGACAAATTTTTATCAAGACAAACGTCAAAATTAGTGCGAATTAAGGTAACCTCAGTTAAACAGCTGATTATTATTTTTGGTTTTTACAGCTTTCAACCTGCATACATAAAAATATAAATGAATTCGCCCTATTGCTTTTATCACCTTTCATAAATTCACGTTAATTTTGACGTTTGTCTTGATAAAAAATTGTCTAATATAGACACTACGTTATAGGAAAAGATGTATGTCAAAATAAACCATGTAGAAAGTACCAACAAAATCAAAATTGCATTTTTTATCAACTAATGTCAAGACGAATTCGTCAGCACTGGAACTCTTACAACTTTGTCTTGACGCTGCGATTATACTGACAAATTCAGTCTACACTAGGAAAATTTTTATCCTGATAAAATTTTTACGTTTATCTTGATACAAATTTGTCTAGATAGACTCAACGTTAATAAAAATTAAAACTTACCAGTAATTTCTGAACCACCATTGTGAGCAGGTACTTCCCAATCCAAAGTAACACTTCTGCCAGTAATATCCGGACATCTGAGATTTTGAGGAGGTGAGGGAGGAGCTAATAAACAAAACACACATTTATAAATTGTTACAAAAATGTATTAAACGAAAATTTTGTTAAATTTTGAATCAGAAACATTTAAATAAAGCGTTTGCGCTAAAAATAAAGCATTTTACATACCCAGACCTTCAGAAGCTCTAACTGCATGTATTTAATTGAGCATTCAAAGCAAAGCAATATAGATAAATAATTAAGCAAAATTAAAATATTTAAAATTATTATTTTTTTCTTTTTTGCAACAAACAATTACACAGTGCAACAAAAAAAAAAAAGTCTAATAAAACTCCCAAAAGGTTTTTCAAAGTTAGTTAGAATTTTGGTTTTACGACCTCTTGAAGTTTGATTTTTTTGAGCCCTTTTTAATATGATTGTAAATAAAAAAATTAAATAAAATAAAAAACATTTAAATTATGTAATAAAAATATATGTATATATATATATTCCCATCAATCCTACAAGAAGCATACGGCCTCGATAAAGTTGTTTACCGTGTCCTTATTCTGTGTCTTCACTTTCTCTAAACTCTTCCCAATGCTGGATACTTCGGATTCAATCTCTCTACTCCATGCATGTACTGGGAGATCTCTTCTCCGGTTCCTTTGCGGATTCCAGTTTTGGGCAATCTAGTGATGTCGTTTAATTCCCTTTTGAGGGTATATATAGCGCCATTTCTGCCTCCTTCTTTCAGTCAATAAGGGCTGTCGAGTTCTCCGCCAGAAAATACATAGTGGAATTGACCGACATCCACTATTTGGTTTGCGCTGATAGGGAGTAGTTCCTGGGACGTCTTTGAGTCGATTACACTTTGTAGATTCTTGAAGTTTATATAGCATAAATACAAAGGCGAACGCCATTCTACAGATTATTCCACAATGATACGTAGGCTGTTTATATGGTCGATAGTGGATTTCTGGAGTTTGAATACAGCTTGTTCCTATCTAATTGCTGTTGTCATCGTTTCGTAGATTCTCCTGGCAATTATTTGAGCAATAACCCTAACCACTCCAGTTGTTGGGGTTTATAAGGTCGCCATTCTTCGATATATTTACTATCACGCCATTGATTAGTTAACTGTGCAAATTTTCGTTCTCATAAGTGTGCGAATGAGTGGGGCGTATTATTTCGGCAGTCATATGCGGGTCGGACTTCAATAACTCTGCAGAAACATCGTCAATATCTGGATATTTATAGCCGGTGGGATATGAAGGGACAATATATGGATCGACCATATGTGACTCATATATAAAATTAATTCGTCGATGAAGTCCATTCCACGAAAGTATGCAGCAATAGAAATAAGCCCAAACCCCAACCTATTTTTCAGCAATTGTCGCAAGTGTCGCCATTCGTAAGGTTTTTCAAGAACCTGTACATATCACTGGTTCCATGTCCTTCTGCTGTGATTTCTGCATCCTTGCTGATAATATTCCATCCATCTCCATTTGTCCCGTCGAGCGCTGCGTTTAACTGATCATCAATAACTCGCTATGTCTTATCGGAGACCCACATTTTCCTCACGTGTTCTTTATGACCGAGAATTTAAATGGCTTGTTTCATAAACATCGATTTCACTCTTTCCCATTCTAGGTCACTCTCCTGGCATGATCCATAAGCATTCTTCAAGGCTTCGGAATAGGCAGCTGCAACTTCTTTATCCCTGTGACTGTGTTTTGAATAGCTGCTATATTTATGTGTATCTCTGCTACTAGTAGATGACGATCACTAGCTAAATATATCTGCACCCCCGCTACGGTAAACATTCAAAAGAAATCCATGCCATTTACTGGCTATCGTTACGTGGTCAATTTGATCCGGGAAAACTCAAAATACCTTGTGAATTCTCCTATCAGGGAATATGATCCACCTACTACCGCACACATACCCAAAAAAAGTTCGCCATTCTCTGTCCTGCGACCAAGTGCGTGAGAAGGTTGCTTTTCTTCTTATTAACTAAATTTCAAATTTCATTAAAATCTTGATGACGGTGGTAAAAAAAAAAAATATCACAGTATGATAAAAGTGGGCGAAAAAGAGGCAACGCAGATGAAATTTTATAACCTACAGTATTTGTTCCTAGTGTATGCCAAATTTTATGTGAACTGTATGTATTAATAGTAGGGTATTTACTCGAATAATGTTTGTTCGATTAATCGACAAATTATAATCAAATAACTGTGCGATTAAATTTATTCGATTAAAAAAATACTTTAAAAATTAGCTTTTTAACTGATCTTAAAAATGTTTCAATTAAAGATGTAAAGGTTCTATTATGCCGACAAGTGACACCACAATTTGAAATTATATTAAAAATATATATATATATATATATTCAGTTAAGAGAACCGAATATATTTTTTAATTTGGGTTCGGAGAGGTAAGAAAGAAATTGGAAATTGGAAATGTACCAATAGAGTCTCAGCCTAATTTACAAAATATGATGGCTTAGATGAAATTTGTGGTATAGAAGGGAAAGAGAACTAGTAAACTTATAATTTATGTTAAGAATCGCTGAACTTCTTTATCTAAAATAATTCAGAATTCTTTTTTCCGAATTTCGAAATAAATGTGCTTTTTTAGATTTTAATCTAACCGTTTTACGGACGATGATATCCGAACATTAACAAGTTTAGGTGATGCTCTTAGGCCTCTTTATTTATCTATAAAAGAAGTTTGTTATTATATAGAAATATGGATTTATAAAAACTCAAGAGAAAAATAGATTAAAATTTTAATTACATATTATTTTTGAAAAACAATTAAATTATTTCTTGTAAATTAAGCGATCCCAATTAATGTGGACATATATTTGATGTTTTAAAAAATGTTTCTTTTATTAAAGTTAATTTATTACATTTGTAGGCACGATTATTGCAAATAAAAACAATTTGCAAATAAATAAATCACTGTTTATACGCAAATTATATAAAGAAATATATTTTCCTTTTTGTTGTGTCAAATGGGAAAAATACAACTATTGTCATGGAAAATTCTACGAACGTAAAAGGAAGTGGCAATGCCGTACGTTTTATTTCACTAATCACGATTAGTTTTCGTGAGTTACTAACTTGCAAATAAAATATTAAGTCACCGTTTATACAGTAAAATTTTCATATCGCAATATTTTTAATTGCGAGTAAGAGGTGCGTATAAACGTAATAATTGTTGTTGTTTTCTTTTTTAATGAAACAGATGAAAACACTTTTTTTTTTATTTTTAATAAACTTTAAAAAACGAGTAAAATTTAAAAGTATAATTTATTCAAATAACTCGAGTAATTTAAAAACCTTATTCGATTAATTTAAGAAGAGATATTTTGAGTTATTTGATTAATCGAATAATGAAAAAGTAGAATACCCTTAAAGCGAAATGTATTTTTACTGAAAGTGGGAAAAAATCTGAACGTGGTATATATATATATATATATATATATATATATATATATGCGAAATATCAGTTAAATTGTTTAAAATATATTACTACTCATATAAATATGTATTACAAACAACCTTATTCTATAAAACATGAAGTACCCATAAATACGTTGAAATTTAAAAATTATGCGAAATATCCAAAGCTTAAGAGTCCATAAAATCGATATTTGAACTATCTTTGAAAAATCCTGTGGAAATTTTATTAATCTGATGTTATACTTTCATTTCGTGTTATATTTATATTCAATATTTGAGTTAATATTTGATAGTTCATAATTTGTTGCATAGTGTTATGTAAAAATAGCAAAACTTACTTATTCTACGGCTGACGACAATCTTATCTTCAGTCTCAAGAGCTTCACTGGTACCAACTTCATTCTTGGCATATATTCTAAAGGTATAAGCCTTATTTTTAATAACATTTGTAACCAATATATTGGGTACATTGCCATTTGTACTGCCCAATAGTCTATATTCAGTTTCATGGAATTCTTTAATTTCAACAATATATTCAATAATCTTGGAGCCACCATCAGTTTCAGGTTCTTGCCAAGACAAAGTGAATGAAGTATCATTCATGCCGGAAATATCAATGGGTGCTCTAGGCGGTGAAGGTTTGTCTGTTAGGGGAATATGTATATATATATATATATCAATATAAAATGGTCAATTATTTGTATATATCCAAAATCTTACCGAATTTCTTTGTTATAGCTACCGGCTCACTTTCAGTGGGCTCTGATTCGCCTATGGGATTAATGGCCACAACTCTGAACATATATTGAGAGTTCATGGAAAGCTTTTGTATCGCATAGGAGTGTATATCCTTATCGAAATCGGCCACCTTCATCCAAACATTATTCTGTAATTCACATTTCTCCAAAATATACTTATTAATTTCCAAGCCACCATCATCAATGGGTGGTGTCCATTCAAGTTTAATGGAATCCTTTTTAACATCCTTGATTTCTAAAGATTGAGGACGGCTAGGCTTATCTATAACCTTAATATTACACTCTACACTAGTAGAGCCAGCAGAATTTTCAGCCACAATTTTATATCGACCGGAATCTTCTCTTGTCAATTTCTGAATGTTTAGAACAGTTTTGGTTTCAGTTGTAGTGATTTCATTGATTTCAATAGTTTGACGTTTTGTGGTCTTAAGCACTGTGGTTTCTTTGTACCAAGTTATTTTGGGTTGTGGATAAGCCTTAACTAAAGCTGGAATGGTCATATCGTTGCCAGTGCGTAATTTTTGAGCGAAGTACTTTTCATCTATGTCAATGGTAGGCTTCTCGAGCAATGTCACACGACATAACGTCTCACTGGAGCCCACTTCATTTTCAGCTACACAAGTATATTCAGCTTCATCTTCCTCGGTAGTCTTTTCGATGGTATATTTAGCCACACGATTCTCGTATCGCATGGTTTTAGTTTGTATAATCTTGCCATTCTTCTTCCATATAACTTTAGGTTCAGGAACACCACCAAATACACACGACAAGGTAATCTCCTTATCGTGTTCAGTGATGATATCTTGTAGAGGTTCTTGAACAGTTGGTTTTTCTTTCTTAACCTCTGCTACCAAGCGTATGGGTGGTGATAAAGGTGAGGGTGGTGAGGGACCAACTTCATTAACGGCTATTGAACGGAACACGTATTCGGTATCAATGACCAATTTACTTAAGGTATAAGTTGTATCCTTAATCTTGCGAATTTCGGACCATCTAAAATTTTTGGTAAAAAAAAAAACAATACAATAAAATCAGAAAATGATGGTAATTCATTTGTAAAAACTTACTTTTCAGTCTTAACATCTTTGTATTCCAAAATATATTCCAATATATCTGATTTACCATCATCTTCGGGTGCTTTCCAGAATAACGTTATGGAATCATGCATAACTTCCAATGGTTGGGGAGCTCCTGGTGCTGATGGCTTGCGCATTATTATTAAATGCAAACTGGCCTCAGCTTCACCCGCTGGATTGCGCAATTTGACTGTATATTCATCTTCATCCTCTTCTACCACCTTACGTATAGTCAAAGAGGCTGATTGCTCATCTATGGTGGGTGTTACACGGTTCGATTTAACTATAACCTTTTTGCTTGTCTTCCATTCAGCATCTGGCTGAGGTACTCCAGTATATTTGATGGTCAAAGTAACATCATCATTTTCCTTAACCTTAACAGTTTGTTCTTTATCGGAAATAATTGTGGGTGGAGTCTTAACCTCTTCTACGCATAAGTTTGTACCAGTAGTGACATTGGCCGCAGTACAAGTAATTTCACCAGCATCATCATCTTCGGCATCATGTATAACAAGGCGTCTGATGGTTCCCTCCACAAATACTTCATGTTTCTTGTTGGGCTTAATGGGTTTACCCTTCTTAAACCAAGTCACTTCCACATCAGGATGCGACAATTTTACGGTGAATTCAGCTTCTGTATTCTTGGTAGCCAAAGTAACATCCGGTAAAGGTACAATAAACTCAACTAAAGGTTTCTCTACCACCAACTTAGCCTTTGAAGTTTGTTCGCCCACTTTAAGAGAATATTCAGTAGCATCTGAAGGTTTAGCTTTTTTGATCGTAATCGATTGACGTTTACCATCGATGGTTAGTTGAACACGTTCGTTAAAGGTAATTTCTTTACCATTCTTAAACCATTTAATCAAAGCATCTCCCTTATCCAATTCAATAGTGAATGTGGCAGTCTCTCCTTCGGTAACGGTAACATCTTCCAAAGGCTTAACAATTTCTGGTGGCAATTCGATGACTGTAAGTTCAGCCTTACATACTTGATCGGCGAATTTACAAGAGTATTCGCCCTCATCCTGTATTGTGCAATTACGTATTAACAAACGGTGAATTTTACCATCCTTAATGAAGTCAACATTCTTCTTTTCGGGAGTAATTTTCTCGCCATCCTTGAACCATTGCATTTCGGTTACATCAGTAGAAACTTCAACTTCCAAAATAGCAGTATCCTTTTCGGTTACCTCGTAATCTTCCAAAGCCTTAATAAATTCGGGTTTGCGAGGCAAAACTTCAACAGTAGATTTTGTCTCTTGATCCTTAACCTTACAAGTATAGTTACCACTATCTCTCAAATTGGTATTTTTAATTACCAATTTGTGAACTTTACCTTCTTCAACAACTACTCGATGATCCATGCCGCTAAGTTCCTTGCCATTAAAGAACCATTTGGTGGAAACAACGTGAGAAGTCTCACATTCTAAGGTTAGGGATTGTATTTCTTCGATTGTTATCTTAGACTTGAGAGTCTTAGTAAAGACAACTTCATCGACTTCTACAATAACACGGGCACCATGTGATGTCTTACCCAAAGGATTGCTGGCAATACACTTGTAATCACCGGAATCAGTATCGGGATTAGCTTCCTTAATAATGAGCTCAATGTTTTCGCCATCGTAAACTTGTTGAATACGTTCCGTGGGGTGTAAAGGATTATTATTGAAGAGCCATTCCACTTCAGGCACGGGGTTACCCGTCACCTTAGCTGGTAGACGTATAACACCCTTCTGGGGTACATTTTGCTCTTCGAAACGTTCTACAAATAGTGGAGGTTCGGCATTTCCACTAGGAGGTTCTAAAAAACAAACGTTTTGGAATTATATATTAGTATTAGATATTTCAAATAAAATTATTATGAAACACAATAATACATTTAACAAATCTATAAAAAATAAGGGATCTAAAAACTATACCTTCAATTGTTAGATTAGCTGAGGTTTCTACACTGCCCAAAGGATTTTCAGCCTTGACCGTGTATTCGCCCTTTTGATCTCGTTTGGGTGAAATCAAAGTCAATGAGTGAATATCCTTTTCAGTCTTAGTGTTACCCTTGATAGGTTTACCATCCTTGTACCAGGTAACCTTGGGAGCTGGATTACCCACAATTTGGGTAGTAAGTACAGCACTTTCTCCTTCTCTTATGATCATGTTACGTAAAGGTTCCAATACTTGAGGTGGCTCCTTTTCATTTGTGCGCACCTTTAGTACTATTGGCAATCTAGATTCACCTTCTCGGTTAGTGGCTATAACTTCGTAGGTACCTTCTTGTGTCTTTTTAACCTTCTTAATGTGTACCACACTGCAGTACATATGCATATCCGATTCGGTAACAATGCGTATATTTTTTAGTTCTGTGGTATCAATCTCTTCACCATTAAAGGTCCAGACAATATCTGGTTCGGGTACAGCCACAAGACGACATTCCAATATCACATTGGCATCTTCATCAACATATTGAGCTTTAGGTTTGCGTGAGAATGTAGGTGGTATACCCTCAAGTATATCGGCTAATGATGATTCACGAGACATACTCTTGCGAGACATGGCAGTACCATCGGAACCATGATCAGATAAAGGAGTTTCAACCACAAGTTCGGTTGTGGTTGAAGTAAAACCTGCAGCATTCTTAGCCACACAAGTAAAACGACCAGCATCTTCGGGGAAAACTTCACGTATAATTAAAGTGGCAACATTGTCATCATCATAATACATTTGGAAGTCTTGTGAAGGCTTAATAATGGCCGTTTCGCGGAACCAGGCGATTTGTGGTCGTGGAATACCTTCAACCTTACACTCAAATTGTACTGTATAACCATCAGGTGTGTGAATGGGTTGTAATTTTTCAATAAATCTAGGTGCCATGGGTTTTTCCTGGGGTCCGGGACCTTAACATTGGACAAAAACGAAACGAAACAAATTGACAAATAAACAAAATGTTAATCACAAGACAAAATCATGACGTAAAATCAAAATCTCAATAGATTATTCATTGCACAAAATACTTAGATACATATATATGTTAAAGTGCCTCAATTTGTGTAAAGACAAAATACATATGTTGCAAATGTACCCCATTAAAATTAAAAACTAATATGCTATAAAATAATTCCCAAAACATCTTGGTTCCAATATTTTTATCTTATGAGCTGGACAATTTTTAAAATTCCTCCCAAAAATATGTGCCACCAAAAAATAAAATAAAAATTTCAAGATATAAAAGAAAAATTTTTTTATGCATTTTTTAAACATTATTTTAATAAATATTTTATTAAATATTTCAGACATGAGAATTTGATATATCATTGGAGAGGTCTTATTTAATACTATTGATATGTGTATTCAATTAACCCATTAACATTAATTTGTTTTTTTTTGTAATAAACGGCATAAATAGGTTAAGCTTTTAATCAAATAAATGTTTAGTTAAATGTCAACAGAACAATAATCTTACCAAAAATTGTAACTAAATTTAATCCCCTAACCGTCAACGTTTTCTTTTATTACTAATAAACCAAATGATTGTTTATTAGACATAATAATTTAAATATCCAGACATTAAATGCCTCAAAAATTTTACACTAATTATATTTTTATTTAAATTAAAATCTTTTAATAGATTTTATAACATTTGGTCCTACCGTTAGGGGATTAAAGAATAGCTTATTATTCAATTATATCCCCGGTTTTAAACATATTTATTATCTTGTTCATAAGTTTAATATTCAATTCAAGTGTGTGAAATTGCTGACTTAAACTTTTAGAGATCGAGTCAAAGTGATCTTAAAGAATTAATTACACGCTGCTACAAAAAAAAAAAAAAAAAAAAAAAATTAAATATAATAGAAGTGTAACATAGTAAAGTTTGTGGGTATGAGTAAGTAGATTACACCATTTGTAGAATTTTTAATATACCCCCAAGGTTAGGTCAGGTCAAAAAGGCCGGCGTCTTCACGCCTCCACCCTGAGACTATCAGGTCCATTGTGATCCCTTTATAAAAACCAAAGAAAGCTAATAGAAGAGGAAAGAAAAGAAAACCCTAAGCAGAAGAAGACACTAAAATAGAAAGAATAGAAATAGAAATATAACGAAAAAAAAGAATAGTGTGGAACCCAAGAACCACCAATCAGCTCTGACTACCTCTAAGCCACTTTATCCCCATTACGAACCCTATAAGGTTGCCGAGTCCTCTACCCCTAACCTCCTCCAGCTCGTGTAGAATATGGCTCCCAAACCATTTCAGTCTATTATGCAGAAGCCCTACACAATAACAGAATATGTGCTCCACTGTCTCTAGCTCCTCCACATAATCGCACGTCCTACTTACTGGTCATATTCCCTATTGCGAGGTGACCAGGTATCATACCAACAATGACCGTCAGATTCTCACTATTATTTCCCAGAAGATACTTCGAATCTACTGGTTTAAGACTAGGCTCCTCCAAGCATGATTCGTCCTTATGGCCATGAAATATGACCCAGTCGGAATCCTAACCGATACCTCCACAAAAGACCTGTCCAGCTCCGAACCCTTACGAACTAGCTCATCGGCTATTTCATTGCCGAGAATGTCTTAGTGAACAGGGACCCAATAGAGTCTTATTTTGTAGGCATCCATTAGCCTTCTAAATTCCTTTCTACACTCAAGCACTGATCTGGACCTGACACAATAACGTGTCATTGCCAGTAGTGATGCCTGACTATCCACATAGATAGTTACCTCAGTGTCCCTCCCCCAAAATCGGGAATTATTTCCAAAATACGATTTTTGTGACTTCGAAGTTTTCAAATTATTTATCTCGAATATCTGTTATCTAATTTAAGTTTTTTAAAAGGCATTAGAAAGACAAATTTTTTCCCTTTTTAAAAAGTATATATACATTTTTGTTCATAGCAAAATTGTGTAAAATATTATTGTGTAAATTATTCTCACTTGATTTCGTCAAGCGATAGCTCATTAAAATAAAGAATTCAGTTTGTGTCTTTAATAATAGTTTTGCCATGAATATACATGTGTATATATTTTTTTAAAACGGAAAAGGTTATTCTTTTTGATACCGTTTCAATAACTTAAATTGGTTAACAGGTTTTCAATATAAAATGTTTAAAGCCGTGAAATCCGAAAAATCGGTTTTTTGAATAAAACTCAAAATTTTGGAGGTATATCGAAGATTATAAAAGTTGTATAATAATCTACTCGCCCATATCTACAAACTACACTATGTTATATTCCAAGTGTTTTTTCACTATAGCACCCTGTTATACCCTATTATCTATAATCTTCAATAGTATCGGAAAATATCTTTTCAATGGTATTTTAAAATCCAATATACATATGTAGAAAAATGGTCCAAATAATTGATCGTAAAAGTTTAAATTAAAAACAGATGTAAAATGTAAGATTATATTCGCCTTGGCAGTATCTGATATACCCACCATGAGTAAAAAATTCTTATTGGAATAAAAATTTACAATTTCTATCATCTACAATATACATAGTATTATTTAGAACTTCTTTAAGTAAATGAAAATAATATACATACGAGTATATTCTTAATCTTTTTTACAATTACTACATTTGGAGACTAAAACTCCCATTCAAAGGTTCGAAAGGCTCCGTATGTTAATCTTAATTTTAGAAATTAATATGAAAATTATTTGCATAAAATCTTAAGACAGTAATAGTTCTTTAGATATGTGATTTTAAATATTTACTTTATATGGGGGCTACAACTCCCCTAGTTCTACCTATCCTATGTTCGTCTCAATTGTGGAACTTGATATGAAAATTATTTTTGAAAAATCTTAAGATATATGCTGTAACAGTTCTTTAGATCTACGATATCCTATCGAAAAATGTAGTAGTCTATTTCTTTTTGGCTATTTTCCCTAAACCACTTGTATGAAATTTGGTTGTCTTACGTGATTTTGTTTCGTTTTTATGTCTTGTAGACTTTGCAAATGCTTAGATTCACACTGAGAATTCCGATCTTTATCAAAAACTTTTTTCGGATCAACTGACTTCTTGCAATTTTAGTAGCAAAACTTTTTCATCTAGAGTAATGCGTTCAAGAGAAATTGGCGAAATCATATGAACAGGATTTACGATGGACATCGATATATATTGTAATGGGTAACTTTTTTGTTTATGAATCAATTTGGGCTATTTTCAATAATAAAAAAAATTGTATCAACGAGAAATATTTTATTTAAATTTCACCTCACTAGATGATCCGGCCCGAGATCTATCGTACTTTCAACAGGCAAACTTAAATAACTAGATCATTTTAAAATTTCACGAGGGCCTAGAATATATATTCTTTATGATGTATTAGACGAATAATTCGATATTTTGCAAACGGAATGACAAACTCAATCTTTTGGATGGTGGATATAAAAATTTTTTCAATGTTAACAAAAATCTGTTATATTTTGAAATTAATTTTTTTTTATAAAAAATAGAAAATAGTAATTTAAGAGGTATAAAAATGTACCAGCTCAAAAGAACAAAAACATTTAGTTATAATATTTTGGAAATACTAATACACTAATCTTCATTTTTGGATGGATACAGTTGCAACTTTTTTTCGTAATACACTTTAATGTAAGTATGTATCTAATGACAACAAATACATTTGTGTTTAAAACTTACGTTCAAATACGGGAAGTTTATCAATCTTTTCATGTAATTTCTTTTGTACATATTGATTATATTCAGCAGGTTCCATTAGATATTGGGCTGGTACCCAACCTTCTTCCTCGGTAATGGTCTTCTTAACAAACCACCATTCAGAACTATGGCGACCAACAACGCAAACCTTTTCACCTTCCACCAAATTCATGGCTTCATCAGAGTCAGCCACATAATTGCAAATTGAATACATGACATTTTCTTCATCGGATTCTGTAAATTGTAGCAAACACAAATATTTTATTAACCAATTCTGTAAATGATGATTAGCAAATTTTATTAATTTACCTTCAATATTCATTTCGCGTGTAATATTCAAGGAAGCGCCATCTGTTGTTAAAAATAAAAAAAATTCAATTAACAATGATTGCTTAAAAAAAAAAAAAAAAAAAAAACGTATAAAGTAATTAGGAAACATATTGTTAATGTGATATTTAAGGGCGAATTGTTATTTCTATTTGACAAATGGTTACACAAAGTTGTTACCTCGCATATATACCCTGTTATCATATAAGCATAATTTAAAAAAATATATATTGTTGTAAGTTTCTGAATTGAAAATTGGAATTAATAGCATTTGGTTTATAGTATTCTAGCATGTAATATAAAATTGTATGGATGAAAAAATCTAAATAAAAGAAAAGAATCATAATATTTAAGATTTGCATGAGCAATACTGACCTTCATTGAAGACTTGTGCAATGACCTTTCGTTTCTTCTTGAAGGTAAGAGAATCTTCATCATAAGTAACGGAATCATCCTTAGGACGTCTAATGCCTATCAAGAATTGTTCCTCTTCTTCATCTTGAATGGAATATCTAGGCTTAGGTTTATGCTTAGGTTTGAGGGTAAAGTCTACATCATCAGGTGGAAGTTCTTCAACTTGATATTCTTCAGGCTCTTCGACATCGTACATGGTGTCCTCGATACTGCTGTCATCATGGATTTCTTCAATAATAGGACCTTCACCATCATCATAATCTTGCATGATCTTAATACGATGTTCATCTCCAGCCTCGGAATAAGTTTTCTTAATGGGTTTCTTAATCTTAACCTTGCCAGACATGGAAACTTCTTCTTCGGCATAGGAATCTAAAGCGATACTAAATTCTTGATCAACATCTTCTTTAGTTTTGGTAAGTTTTGGACGGAATGTAACATTCTCGACATCTGTAAATTCTGGTATTTCTACACCCTTCTTTCGACGTTTCAATTTCTTGACTGTGTACTCTTGTTCATCTTCCTCAGTCACTTGCAATGGTTTAGGTTTAGGCTTGGGTCTTTGAGCTATCACAAACTCTTCAATTTCTTCTTCGTCTTGATCATATTCTTCTTCCCTTTTGATGTGTAGTTCAGCTGCGGCTTCATCAGAAGTAAGAGGTTTCTGTGGTCTTTTCTTGAGAACAGTGGCTCCTTCAGCAACACCTTCATCGATTACGCGTGGTTTCTTGAATGATAAGCTAAACTCTTGTTCCTCATGTTCTTCTACTTGAGGTTCCAAAGGCTTTTTGGGTTTTCTACGCATTACCACGGCTTCCTCTATGATCTCCTCTTCTTCGACTTCTACTGGTTTTTCAATAATTTCTTTTTGTTTAATTACAAGTTCATCGGCCGCTTCCTCTATTGGCTTAACGAGTTTCTTCTTTTTCTTCAATTGTACAGTTTCTTCAGATGTTTCCTGAGTAACTTTCTTTTCTTTGGGTAACTTAAAATCGACTGACACAGCTTCTTCTTCTTGGGGTTTGGGAGCCTTCTTAGGTTTCAAAGTAACATCAACAATTTGTTCCTCATCTTCTTTAATGGTAGGCTTCTTAAATGTTACATCTTCCTCAATGACTTCCTCTTCTTTCTTTTTGGGTTTCTTGGGTTTCAAAACTACCTCTTCGACTTCTTCTTGAGGCTCTTCTTTAGGTTCTTCAACTACTTCCTCGAGTTCTTCGACCAATTGTACTTCAGGTTCAGGTGATACTTCCTCTCTGACTTGTATCTTAAGTTCACTTTCTGGTTCTTCTTTACCTTTAGGTTTAGATTTCTTTTTGACAATTGCTGTCTCTTCGGGAGCTTCTTGTTTTTCTGGTTTTGGCTTCAAGGAAATTTCAACTTCTGGTTCTTCTGTAACTTCAGGTTGAACCACTTTAGATTTCTTCTTGAGTTTGACTTGTTCATCTGGTACTTTTTCCACCTCTTCAACCTTTTCGGGTTCAAAGTCTTTAACAGAAAATTCATAAGATTTTGGTTCTTCTTGTGGAATTTCTTGGGGTTTAGGTTTCTTTTCGACTTCTTCAATTTCCTCAATTTCTTGCACCAATTCAGTTTCTTTAGGAATATCTTCAGTAATAGTTACCTTGAGTTCAGCTTGGTCTTCTTCTGGAACCTTCTGTTTGGGCTTCTTTTTGATGGTCTTTGCTTCTTCAACATCTTCAATGGGTTTCTTGGGAGTAAGGACAACTTCTTCTTCAGGTTCTTCGGTAACTTTAGGAGTGGGTTTCTTTTTACGTTGTATTTTAACTTCTTGTTCCTCCACTTCTTCGGTTACATATTGTGGTGTCTCTTCAATAACTTTAACTTGATGTTCGGGATATTGCTCTTCCTGTGGTTTTATTTCTTCTGGTTTTTCTTCTTTAGATTTTTCTTCAATTTCAAAAGGTTTTGGTTTCTCCACAATTTCTTCCACTACAGTTACCTTTGCATCTTCAACTATTTCCTGAGGTTTCTTGGGTTTCTTCTTTACGGTCTTTGTTTCTTCTTCAACAATTTCTTTTGTGGGTATGGTTGTTACAACTTTAACATCTTGAACTGGTTCTTCTTTAGGTTTGGGCTTTTCTGAAGGCTTGTGCTCTTCCTTAATTTTTTCCACTACTTGTTCTTTAGGAACCTCGAATTCTTTAAGTTTGAATTTATAATCTTTAGGAACTTCTTTGGGAGCCTCTGGTGCTGGTACCTCTTCAACCTCTTCTATTTCCTCTACAACTTCGACTGGTTTTTCAACAGGAATTTCTTCAACAATCTTAACCTTTAATTCATCGGCTGCTTCTTCTTTAGGTTTCTTCTTGATCTTCTTGGTCTTTATTTGAGCCTCTTCTGTAACTTGTTCAACAGGTTTAGATTCCTTAAGAACAAATTCAACCTCGGGTTCTTCGGTTGGTTTTTCCTGCAAAACTTTAGGTTTAATCTTAAACTGAGCCTCGGGAACCTCATCTTCAGGCATATGTTCTTCCTCTAATACTTTAATCTTATATTCTTCGGGCTTTCTTTCCTCACGCTTCTCGGGTTTAATTTCTTCTACTTTAGGTTGTTCTTCAATAATTTCTTCTACCACTTCTTGTTCTTTTGTTTCAACAACTTGAACTTCCAGCTGAGCAACTTCTTCTTCAGGTTTCTTGGGTTTCTTAGTTTTCTTTGTCTTTACTACAGTTTCAACCTCTGTTTGTTCAACTGATTTAGGTTCCTTTAAAGCCACAGAAGCTTCAAATTCTTCAGGTACTTCTTTAACCTTCTTGGGTTTTATGGCAAATTTGACTTCTTCTGGTTGTTCTTCTTCGATGGTTATAGGCTTTTCAGCTTCAGTTTCAACGATTTTGATTTCATAACTTGGGTATACTTCAGCTGGTTTCTCTGGTTTAGGTATAGGTTTGGGTTTTTCTTCGACAACTTTTTTAACCTCTTCAACCACCTTTTCAACAGCTTCTGTTTCCGTTATCGAGAATTGGTAATCCTTTGGCTTGGTTTCGGGTATAACCTCTTCAACCTTTTCTTCTTGTGTAGCAGTTTCTTCCACTTCTTCTTCCACAGGTTTTTCTTCCTTAACCTCAACTACGACCTTATCTTCTGCAGGCTTCTTCTTGGACTTCTTCTTTTTGGTGGTAACTTCTTCTACTGTTTCTTCTACAATTGGTTTAGTAATAGTTTCTTCGACCTTTACTTCTTCGGGAACAGGTTGTTCTGGTTTTTGTAACTCAATTGTTACTTCTTCACTAGTTTCTTCTTCCTTAATGGGCTCTGGTTGTTTAGGCTCTTCTACCGTAAATTCATATTCTTCAGGAATAGTAGCTTTAGGTTTCTTCTTTCTAGTGACTACCTTTTCTTCAATCACTTCCTCAACAGTTACCTCCTTAGCGTCAATATCAACAACACGTACTTTATGTTCTTCTGGTAGCTCCTCTGGTTCAATTACGGTAGTAGTTATCTTGTATTCAACAGGAATTTCTTCCTGTTCTGGTTTCTCTGTAACTTCTTCCGTAACCTTAACATCTTCCTTAGGTTCTTCTTTCTTGGGTATCTTCTTCTTGATTTTAACTTTGTCAACGGGTTCTTCAACAGATGTGATTTGTTCGACTACCTCTTCCTTTACAGATATCTCAAATTGTTCATCAGGCTTTTCTTCCACTTTAGGTTGCTCTTTAGGTTTTTCTTTTTTAGTTTTCGGTTTCTTAGTTTCCTTTTCTTCAACTTGAGGCGCCGGTGAGGGAGATTTTTCTTTAGGCTCTTCTTCTTGCACTAATTTGACAGGAGCCTCTTCGGTGGGTGCCTCTTTCTTGGTCTTCTTAACTGGTTTTAATTTACTCTCAGCCTTAGGTTCTTCATCTGGTTTACTTTCTGGTATACGGAATTTAACTTCCTCCTCGGGCTGCACCTCTTCTTGTTTAGGTTCTCCTGGTACGATTTGTGTAACATTCATCTCCTGTTCCGGTTTAGATTTAGGTTTTGGCTTATATTTCTGTTTGGGCTCCTTTTTATCTTTCTTGGGCTCTTCAGGGAATTCTAAGGGTTCGAGTTCTTCTTTAGGATATTCAATATCCTCAAGCTCTAAAGGCTCTAAAGGTTTCATTTCATATTTAGGTTCTTCCGGTTTAGCCTCCTCTTCTTTGACAACAACTGCATGTTTTTTGACAGTCTCGTCTTCGCTTACCTCATCGGCAGTTTGAGGTTTTTGAGGAGTTTTCTTTAGAGTAACCGATTCGGGTTGTTCTTCTACCTTGGGTTTTTTCTTACCTTTACCAAGTTTTATATGCACTTCTTCTTGTTTCTCTTCGGGCTTGCTTGGTTTTTCGGGCTTTTGGCGGGGTATTTTTTCCTCGGGTTCCTCTTCACTGCTTACATACTTTTCGTATTTCTCCAGTTCCACCTTTTCCAAATCATCCTTAATTTTCTTAATTTTTTTGGATTTATAAGGTTTGAACTTAAGCAATTCTTCAGCTTCTTCAATATTGCGAGACAAATCGCCAGCCGATTTTAAGGCACCAATTTCAGTAATAACTAGCTTTAGAGCTTCTGGTGGGTATTCAACTATAACCATGCGGCTCTTTAGTTTAAACTTGGGCAATTGTACAGTTGATTCTTCAGCTGGCTTCTCCTTGCGTTTAGATGGTTTCAATTTAACCATTTGGGGCACTTCGGCAGCATCAACAATAACCACTTTCTCGGGTTTCTGTTCCTTGCGCTCGATTTTAATGGGCTCCAATTTAGACATTTCCGGCTTGGCTTTCTTAGGCTTTTCAATTTCTATCTTTTCATATTTCTCAAGTTCAGTCTTTTCAATCTCCTGCTCCAATAGTTTTTGAATAATGGCATCATGATCATCAATCTTCTTCTTCTTTACAATCTTCTTCTTGGTCTTCTTAGGCTTAGTAGTATCTTCAACAATTTCCTCTGGGGCTTCGGGAACTTCTTCTTCCTCCTCCTCAACAATATCAATAGGATGTGATTCTTCTACTTCTTCTGGACGTTCTTCAGTAGTTACTATTTCGGGTTTCTCTTCAACCTCTTCCTTTTCTTCGGGCTCTTCTTCAATGACATTTATTTGATAATCTTTGTGGAATATGGGCTCTTCACCTAATTTCAAATAATTGCAAATAATCATTTAATTCAAAACCGTTTGGTGTTACAATGAATTACACAAATGTTTGGCATTTTGTTGTTTTTATATTTTTTTAAATTATTATTAAAATGAAAGGACATTGTTGGAAATATTAAAAAAAGAAAGTAAGGTTTTCATGTGGCAAAGACATATTTACATAAAGAAATGGAAAAAAGGGGAGTTTTTCATTAAATAAAAGTTATAAATAAGTAAGTATTTAAGGTATTATTTGACAATTACATACAAGAGAAAAATAAACAGTTTATCTATTATTTGGCTTTTTTTTAACAAAATGGCTCTGCATTAAAATGCGGGTAAATAATGAAACCGAAAGAGTTTTGTTATATACAAATATTTTAATAAAAATAAGGTTTATGTTTAGATAAACTATGCCAAAATAATAAATTAGAGTACATAAATAAAATTTTGTATAATCTTAGCCAGTCTGTTGATTTGTCATTATCCGTCCATAAATTGTTAAAGATTTTCGAATTTTATATTGTTAGTATTTTCTTTTAATTAAATTTCAAATTCAGCATCTTCTCAGTAAGGAAAGAAGTCGATAAAAAGGGTTTTTAAATGACATAATTATGCAGTTACATATAAAATTATCAGACATTCAGTTGTAATAAACCAGGCTAATAAAGAAACTAAAGAATGCTCAAAGGGGCCGATCAAAAAAAAAAAAAAAAAAAAAAAAAAAACAAGTTTTTAATAAATCTGATTCCCTTAAATTACTGGTCGGATCGAATTGAGATGTATGGAAAATTTGTAGGGTAGGACTTAAAATTATATTGTTGTCATCTTGTTGTAATACGAGATGAGTTACAGGTTATCAAATTTGATCACTTCAAGTATGAAAAAGTTTCAAGAGATCGTAACTTCTATAAATTAAGTCCAATTTCAAAAACTGTTGAGATGTATGGAAAAGATTGGAGAGGAGGTCCTAAGCTTTCAGAAAAATTATATGGTAGTCACCTTGTTTTAATACGAGGTGTCAAATTTTATCACCTCAAGTATGAACAAATTTCAAAAGATTGTAACTTCTACACATCAAGTCCGATTTCGAAGATTTAAAAACTTTTATAACGATACATTCCGAAATATTATTATTTCAAATCACCTAGCTTTGTGACGTATACGCATAGATGTAAATCCACTAAAATATTCAAATTTTTTAATAGCAATTTTACCAGATATGTCTGGCTTTAGGCCACTAAACAATACATATATACAATTGAATAGGTAAATATGTCTATTTTTATATTATGTTTATACTTTTACATACTTGAAAAATGGAAGGAGTTTAGCTAAAAAAATTTTATAACTTCCAAAAAAAAAAATTTGTTTTAGATTTGAAAATGTATGAAAAATTAACCGCTATTGTTATGCTAAAATCTAAGATCGAAATTAAGTTCGAATTTTCAAAATTGCTGAAAACAAAATTGTAATATTTTTATAGTTAAGCAATTTTTTAAGAAATTTAAACGATGATTCAGAATCGGTCAAACTTCATTAAATCCTCTGACATTAAAAAAAATAATTTTTTCTTCTGGAGCAAACTTTCTAAGGGGTAAAATTCATATTCCAAATTAATTCATACATTCTCAAATGTTAAAAATTAATAAGAATTCCAACAGTTTCTAAGAAATTTTATTTATATTGTGTAATGAAACAAATTTTTAAGAAATTTTTAAATGTCTATGATAAAATCCAAATTCGATATTGAGTTGAAATTTTAGCTTGAAATTTTATTTAAATTGTAAAACCATTTTTTGAAAATTTATTAATTTTTGATCTAAAATCTAAATTTGAAATTAATTTAAATCTTCGAAATTACTGAAAACATTTAAATTTTTTATATTTTTTACAGTTGAATTTAAATTTTATAATTAATCAATTTTTTGTTGAAATTTAAAAATTTGTTTTTGGTAAAATCAAAATTTAAAATTAATTTGGAATATTCAAAATCAGTTAAAATTCGTTCAAATCTCTGATATTATAAAAAATCTTTTTTTCAAGCGCAAATTTTCTAATTAAAGGGGTAAAATTTATATTTCAAATTAATTCATATGTTCGAAAATATTAAAAATTAGTAAAAATTCAGATATTTTGTAAGAAATTTTATATAGATTGTATAATGAAAGAAAATTTTAAGAAATTTATAAATTTTTTTGCTAAAATCGAAAATCCAATCCAAATTGTTAAAAGTTATTAAAATCTTAAATATTTTGTGTGAAATTTTATTTAAGTTAAAGAACAAGCAACTTTTATGAAAATTTTTGAATTTTAAAGCTAAAATATAACTTCGAACTTTTAAAATTGTCAAAACTTATTCACATCTCCGATATTATGGAAGAAATATTTTTGAAGGTGTTAATGTAAACAATATCTAATAAAATTATGAAAAGAATTTTTAAGTGCGTATGCAAACTAATTAATTGTAATTTTCTAATTGAAGGTTAAAATTCATAAATATTCGAAATTAATTAAAAACTTTCGATATTGATTTTTTTTTTATCTGATCAAGATCTTCACAAAGGTTTTTAAATATTGAAATCGGATGTTTTCATACTCAGGTAATAAATTTTGTCACCCTTAGCTCATATCGTATTGTAACAGGGTGACTACAATATCATTTTCCTGAAAGCTTGGATCGTCCTTTACAACTTTCTCACACATCTCAATTTCATATGATTTTTTTGATCTACCTCTGTCTAGAATGTCTGTAATTAATTTTTCTTAACCCCTAGTCTACACGTAGACATTTTTATGTTGGCAATTATGAAATTCTTTCTCTCTCTTTAAAATGTTACGTGTGAATCAATAAGGATTGTACAATCTATTTAGCAATAAATGTTTAAACACAAAGCTGAGCAATAATGTTTAACATAAGTTGTCAAATTTATTGTTCTCATTTAAAATTGTACCCTTTTCAATAAAAAGAAAAGTTCAAATAATTAATTTTGCCTTGAAAAGACAAATAAAGGATAAAAATGTGAAATAAATTAAAATCTTCGATATAAATTTCTCATGTACGTTTTCTTTATTACTTAACACAAAGTTGGAAATAACATTTTTCTGTCGACGTTATTTCTGATGTTAAGGAATAAAAATGTCTTTGTGTAGACGTAGAGTAAATTTGATGTTAGATACACTTATAAAGCTTTAAAGCAAACGCATAATTATTGGAGTTACACTATATTAATGAGGCAAGTCATAAAGTGTAAAGTGTATTTGTATTGAGTTTAGGAAACTATAGAAAAAAAAAAAATAATAATAATAATAAAATAAAACCAAAACTTAAATCTAAGAAAAGATAACAAATAAGTAAGAACAAAATAAGCAATAGTAGTAGTCAGGGAGGGGGTGAGAACAGAACGAAACAGCATCAGCGGCGGAAAATGCTATTCCAACGTACAAATAGAGTTTGTAGACAAGAGTATAGGAGGGAGAAGAGATAGGATTTCATTTTGATTAGGGTAGTTGTAGACGCCAAATGGAGATGAGATTTCTTTTTTTTTTTGTGGTTTGAGGAAATATTCGGTAATTAAAAACAGTTAAGATAAACACATGTTTTTCTACCATAATAATATGTATTTTTTTTTGTTTTGTGATTTGTAGACAAGCTCCACAACACTTACTTGTTTGTTTTTTAGGTTTAGTTTTGTGTTTGGTTGTTTTAGTTTCTTTTGTTTCCTCTGTTGTTGTGACCTTGTGAGAATCGGGTGTGATTTGTTCAGTGTCCTCAGGCTTAAGCTCTTGTTGTGGTTTTTCTTCAATCTGTTCTTGTGGTTCAGTGTGTGTTTCTGTGATTTTGATTTCGTGTAAAGTGTCTGGAGTTTCTGTTTGTTCGGGTTTTTCTTCGGCGGTTGTTACTTTGGAAGGTTTTGGTGATTTTTTCTTATCTTTCTTTGGTTGCTCGAGCTGTTCGACGGGTTTTGTTTCTTTTGTGTCTGTTTTGTCGGGCATTTCTACTTTTTCGTATTGTTCTAGTGTAGTCTTAGGTATTTCTTCGTCAATCAGTTTTTGTATATAATCGTCAACTTGGTCTTTTTGTACCTTTTTCACAATTTTCTTGGGTTTTTTAATGGTTGGTTTTTTCGTTACGGACTTATCAGTTTCATCGGTGGTTATAGGCTGTTCGATGGGTTGTTCATCGACAATAATGGTGACCTCGGGGCTATCTTCATCTTGTATGGTAACAACGTGTATAGTTGTATCTTCTTCGTAGTCGATTTTTTTGGTGAAGGCACGTTTTTTGGTGGTCTTTTGTTTGAGTTTACCCTGTTCATCAGGCAATTCTTCCACCTTCTCCTCTACTGGCTTACTTTCAACGATCTCTATAATTGGCTGTGGTTCTTCCTTGGTAGCTTCTTCTGTTTCAACTACCTTAATTTCAGCTATTGTTGGTTCTTCTTCGGTTTCTTTTGGTTTCTTTGATTTTGGTTTTTTCTTTGGTTTTTCATCTTCTATGGTTTGAGGTTGTTCCTCTTTAATTTCTACCGGTTTTTCCTTTTCTTTAGCTTCTTTAGGCTTTGTTTCGAACTCAATTTTTTCGTATTTTTCTAGCTCAGTTTTGGGTATATCCTGCTCAATCAGTTTTTGTATGTAATCATGTAGATCATCTTTTTTAACCTTTTTAGTTTTCTTCTTGGTAGGTTTGATTTCATCGCGTTTTTCTTCCTCTGGTTTGGTTTCTACTACTGTGACCTCAACTTCTTGTTGATCATCAGTTTTAACCTCTATAATCTCAATAATATCTTCTTTAGGACCTTGTTGGCGTTTGATTTTGCGTTTGGTTATAGTTTGTTTTTCCGCAACACCATCTTCATTAATTTTTTCTTGTATCTCGGTTTGACTTTCAATAACTTCAATTTTGAATGGTTCTTGTGGTTGTGGTGAACTTTCTTTTAATGTAATTTTGTATTCTTCAATTTCTTCAGGTTTTGTAGTTTCCTGCTTAGGTTTCTTTTCTTTGGTTTTTTTACGTTCTGGAGTTGGTTTTGTTTCTTCCGTTGTTTCTTTGACTTCGTAGTCCTTTTCTTCTTCAACAAAAAGTTTGGTTTCAGTGACTTGTATTTCTTGTTCAGGTAATTCTTCTTCTTGAGTCTGCGGTTGTTCTTCGATAGTCTTAATCTTATGTTTGGGTTTCTTAACTTTCTTAACTTCTTTGTCTTCTTGCAGAGGAACTTCTTCAACTTTTTCGGGTCTTATGTCTGGTTGTTTTTCGTCCTGCTGCGAAATTTCGTAAGTATCCTCAGGCTTTTCTTTTTCCTCTGGTTGTGTTTCTTCTTGTGTAATTTCTTTAGTTTCTGGTTTTTCCTCAGCTTTCGGTTTACTTTCCACCTTTTTAACCTTATGGGTTGGTTTCTTTGTAAGCTTAACTGGTTTATCAATCTTTTCATATGTCTCTAGTTCTGTTTTAGGAATGTCTTCCTCTATAAGTTTTTGTATGTAGTCCTGCAACTCGTCTTTGGTCACTTTCTTGGTTTTCTTTGGTTTCTTGACTTTTTCTTCCGTTGGCTGTTCTTCTACAGTTTCAGGTTCAATAGTTGTTACGGTAATCTCAGTAGTTGGTGAATCTTCCTTTTGAGTTTCGACAATTTCAATAATTTCCTCTTTGGGTCCAACCTGTTTCTTTATCTTACGCTTTATAACCTTTTGAGTTTTAACGTCGCCTTGTTCATCTGTGACTTCTACTATTTCTTCTTGTTTTTCCAGCTCTTGTACTTGAACAGGCACTACAGTCTCTTTCTCTTCAGGTTGAATTTCGTATTTACGAATTTCATATTCGGTTTGCTCTTTAGGTTTTTGTTTGAGCTTCTGTTCAGGTTTTTCTGGTTTTTGTACCTCTTGTTTCTTGGGTTTCTTTTTCAATTTTATTGGCTCCTCGATGTCAATTTTTTCATATTTCTCCAATTCAGTTTTAGGTATATCTTGTTCAATGAGTTTCATAATATAATCTTCCAAATCATCTTTCTTAACCTTTTTGATTTTCTTAGGTTTAGGAGCCTTCCCTTTTTCAGGCTTATCTTCCTCAACTTCAGCCGCTTCAGTAGTTGTTACAGTAATTTCAGCCAAAGGTTGATCTTCTCTTTGTGTTTCAACAATTTCTATGATCTCCTCTTTGGGTCCAACTTGTTTTTTAATTTTTCGTTTGGTTACTTTTTGTTTTTTAATCTCGCCCTCTTCGTTGATCACATCGACTATTTCTTCCTTTTTGTCAATTTCAACCACAGAAATTGGCAACTCTTCAGGTTTTTCCTCATCACGCTGCACATATTCCTCTACGACGTTAACTAAGTAATCGTCTGGTTGGTCTTTGGTTATTTTCTTGGGTTTCTTGATCACTTTCTTTTCTTTTGGTTGTTCCTTATCTTCGGGAGTATTTTCATTTTCGGTTATTTCAAATACTGTCACTTCGCCGACGGGTTTGTCCTCTTCTGTGACTTCAGATATTTCGAATACCTTTTCGACTGGACCAGATTTTGTCTTGACTTTGCGTTTAGTAATTGTCTTGGGTTTAAATTTACCAGTTTCATCTTGTTCTTCCACAACTTCTGTAATTTTTTCAATTTCTTCAAATTCTATTGGTTTTTCTTCAGACTCTTCAACTGTAACAGGTTGTGACTCCTCTTCCTGTGGCTTTACATATTCCTCAATAATGTTGATAATAAATTCTTGCATTTCTTCTTTGGGTACTTTCTTGGGTTTCTTGACGGGTTTCTTTGCCTTGGGTTTATCCTCCACTTCTCTTGGAGAATCTTCAGTAATTTCTACCACAGTTATTTCGGCGTTAGGCTTATCTTCATGAGTAACTTCGATTACTTCGAATATCTTCTCTTCGGGACCAGTTTTAGTTTTGATTTTACGTTTAGTAACGGTTTTCTTTTTAATTTCACCAGTCTCGCTAGGTTGTTCCACAATCTCAGTGGTCTCCTCAACTTCTTCCACTGCTAAAGGTTTCTTTTCCTCCTCATATACAGTAGGTGTTACATACTCCTCAATAACGTTAATGACAAAATCTTGTATTTGTTCTTTGGGTACTTTCTTGGTTTTTTTGATGGGTTTCTTTTCTTTGGATTTTTCTTTGGTCTCTTCAACTGTAACAGGTTGTAATTCCTCTTCGTGCGGTTCTTCTGGCTTAACATATTCCTCAATAACGTTGGTAATAAATTCTTGTATTTCTTCTTTAGGTATCTTTTTGTTTCTCCTGAGTGGTTTCTTTTCTTTGGGTTTCTCCTCCACTTCTTTTGGAATATCTTCAGCAATTTCTACCACAGTTATTTCGGCGTTAGGCTTATCTTCATAAGTAACTTCGACTACTTCGAATACCTTCTCTTCGGGACCAGTTTTAGTTTTGATTTTACGTTTAGTAACGGTTTTCTTTTTAATTTCACCTGTCTCGCTAGGTTGTTCCAAAATTTCAGTGGTCTCCTCAACTTCTTCCACTGCTAAAGGTTTCTTTTCCTCCTCATATACAGTGGGTGTTACATACTCCTCAATAACGTTAATAACAAAATCTTGTATTTGTTGCTTGGGTACTTTCTTAGATTTCTTAATATGTTTCTTTTCTTTGGGTTTTTCCACTTCTTTTGGAGCATCCTCAGTGATTTCTACTACAGTTATTTCAGCGTTAGGCTGATCTTCATGAGTAACTTCGACTATTTCGAAAACCTTTTCTTCAGGACCAGATTTAGTTTTGATTTTTCGTTTAGTAACGGTTTTCTTTTTAACTTCACCAGCGTCAGTAGGTTGCTCCATAATTTCAGTAGTTTCTTCAACTTCTTCTACTTCTAAAGGTTTATTTTCCTCCTCATATATGGTGGGTGTTACATATTCCTCAATAACGTTAATGACAAAATCTTGTATTTGTTCTTTGGGTACTTTCTTAGTTTTCTTGACAGGTTTCTTGGCCTGAGGCTTTTCTTTGGACACTTCTGGGCGTTCTTCAGTTTCAGTTATTTCTTGTATAGTAATTTCAGCAATTGGTTGGTCTTCTTGTGTAATTTCTGAAATTTCGAAAACTTTTTCTTCTGGACCAGATTTTGTCTTTATCTTACGTTTAGTTACGGTTTTCTTTTTAATCTCTCCAGTCTCATCTGGCTGTTCGATAACTTCTGCAGTCTGTTCAATTTCTTCAACAACTACAGGTTCTTCAACCACCTCTTTAGCAGAGGACTTTTTGACCTTTTTCGCCTTGGGTTTTAGTTCAGTAACTTTGGGTTTCTCTTCGGTTGTTTCTTCTTCTTGCAAGCCAATTTCATAGCTATCTGGTGTAGGTTCTTCAGCAGGAGTTTCTTCTTCCACCACTTTGAAGGGTTGTTCTTCAATATCCTCTTCTTTGGGCACAACTTCTTCAATATTGAATTCATGAACTGTGACCGCAACACCATCAACAATTTCAGTAGTTTTCTTGTGATGTTTCTTAATAGTCTTTGGCTTTTTCTTAGGCTTACTTTCTATTTCGGTTGGTTCATATTGTTCCAATATAGTAGAGGGAATTTCCTGTTCTATTAACTGTTGTATATAAGCGTCATGATCATCCTTTAATGATTTCTTCTTTTTGAATTTCTTAATTGAAACTGGTTTAGGTGTAGAAGCTTCCGGAATTTCTTCAGGTAAAATTTCTGTGGTTGTAATTTCTACTTCTAACTCGGGTTTATTTTCAATAAAAGATTCAATAATCTCAATAAAATATTCCTTGTCACCTTCCTTCTTTTTGAGTTTTCTCTTGGTAACCGTTTGCTTTAATTCCTCACCGGTTTGATCGAGAATATCTTGGGTTAGAGTTTCTGGTTGAAGTTCTTCTATTACTACCGAATATTCCTTTATTACTTCCTTATCTTGCTTGGGTTTGATGCGTTTTATCTTAGGTTTTGGTTTTGGTTTTTCTTCAGCTACATCTATTTTGAACTGTTCTTCTTCTGGTTTATCAGATGGTTGTTCCTCTGTCTCAGATAACATTACATCTTGTGGTTTCTCCTCAACTTTATCCTCTGTTGTATCAGTTACTTTAACCTTTTTAGTTTTAGCTGGTTTTGGCTTTTTAACTTTAGAAGTTTCCTTTATTTTTAATTCCTCGATAGGTTTGGTTTCTTCGATGTCAGATGCTTCTTCAACATTCGTTTTAACAGAGTATATAGAACCATCAATTTCATCAGGATGTGACTTCTCTTTGGGTACAAAGTCTTCTGAAACTTGTGTATTATCCAAATTTTCAGGCGCTTCATAAATTACACGTACTAGATAATTATCTAGTTCTTCTTGTTTTAGAGTCTTTTTAATTTTTTTAGGTTTGCGTTTTGCTTCGGGCTCGGTTTCTGTAGGCTGTTCTGGTGAGATTTCTGTAGTTATAACCGTAACTTCTACTTCAGGCTGCTTGTCGGTTTTTTCCTCAATAACAAGAATTTCATATTCCTTATCGTCCACCTTCTTCTTAATTTTACGTTTTGTTTTTATCTTTTCTTTAATCTCGCCTTCCTTGGTGGTCTCTGTTACAGTTTCCGTTTGTTCGGTAACCTCCTCTACAATTACTTTAGAATCTATTAATTCTTTAGGAGCTTCTAATTCCTGGACTTGTATGTGTTCTGTATCCTGTTCGGGTACTTTTTCTATTTCTTCAAGTGTACTTTCACTTACTTGGACTTGTAATTCGTCATATGTTTGTTCTTCTTGAGGTACTTCTTGTGATTTTTCTGGTTTTGGAAGAGGTTTAGTTTTCTTTTGCTTGGGCTTTTCTTCAACTGGTTCGAATTCTGAAATACCTATTTCAAGTTGTTCGCTTTCTACTGGCTGTTCTTTTTTCGTTTGAGGTTTGGACTTCTTAGCCTTTTTAGGTCTTTGACCAAATTCTATTTTTTCGTATTGTTCTAATTCGGTTTTGGGTATCTCAGCTTCTATAAGTTGTTGAATGTAAGCATCTAATTCATCTTTCTTCATTTTCTTGGGCTTTTTCTTCTTTTTCTTTTCTGTCTCAGAAGGTTTGTCTTCAGTAACGAACCCATCTATATCAGTGATTAAAACTTCATAAACGGGTTCTTCACCTTCTTTAGTGGGGGCTTCAACTATTTCTATAATTTGTTCTTCATTGCCCTTCTTATGATGAAGTTTGCGTTTCTTGACAGTTTTCTTTGTTTCGTCTTGCAATACTTCCTCCGTTTCAGAAGGCTGTAGTTCGGTTACAGAAATTTCATAGAAATTATCTTCAATTGCTTCAACTGGTTGTTCTTGTAATTCAGTAACAAATTCTTCCAATTCCTCAGGTTTAAGTTTGGCAATTTTCTTCTTTTTCTTTGTTATTACTGGTTGCACAGTATCCGTTTCATCAACTTGTGTTGATGTTACTACAATTTCGTATAGTTTTTCTTCTTCATGTGGTTTGTCAGTAGGTACCTCAATAATTTCAATAACATTTTCTGATAATTCAGTTTTTTGTAAAATTTTTCTTTTCTTTTTCATTTTAGGTTTCTTTTCATCCTTATCCTCGATTTTCTGCTCTTCGATTATTTCGGGCTGATACTCAATTACTTCCACTACTTTTGTTACAGATTCTGTATCAGATTCTGTTTGTTCAATTTCTTGAGGTTGGAATTTAATAGAAGATTCTTCATCTTGAGACTTCTTAGGTTTCTTTTTCTTTTTGGCTTCATCTTTAACTTTAGGCTGTTCAACTAACTGAGTTTCTTCTGGTTGTTCAATTGTAAATGGTTTAAGTACAACTTGTTCTATTTCTTCTACAGTTTGAGGTATTTTACCTTTACCAATCTTAAGCTTACGTTCTTCGGGCTGTTCCTCTTCCTTTTTAACCTTTTTAGGACGCATATGTTTTGTTTCAGGCTTATCAGACTCTTCTACTGGAAGTTCTTCTTCTAGTGGAGTAATATGTTCCAACTCCTCGGGAGTATATTCCGAAGGCTTGAATTTTTTTGGACGTTTCTTGAGCACCATTAAAGCTTCCTCCATATTACGTGATAGTTCACCTTGACCACGTTTAGTCTCGAGATCTGTTATGGTCAGTTTGAAGTTATAGGGAGCGTAGGGTATAAAGTTAATCCAACTCTTAAGTTTAGTCTTAAATGGCACCTTCTCCTTTTTGGCTTTAGGTTGTCCGGGCCTTTGTTTAGGTGTTTTAAGTTTAAGCATTTGTGGAAACTCGGCCACAGAAGAGATTTCAATCATACGTGATTTCTTCACCTCGACACGTTCGATTTTCATGGGTACCAGTTTAATGGGTGTAATTTGAGGCACCGATGAATCGCGACGGGCTTTTTGTGGTTGATCCATTTCGGTACGTTTGTATTCTTGTAAAATAGTCTTGGGTATTTCCTGGTGTATCAGGAATTGTATATATTCGTCAAGTTCGTCTTTTTTAAGTTTTTTCTTAGTCGGTTTTTTCTTAGGTTTGTCTTTCGGTTTTTCTACTACACTGTCAGTTACCTTAACCTTCCAGTCCGGTTTTTTTTCTGGTTTATCGTCTTCGGTTACTACCACAGTTACCTCTTCGTCTTGACCTGGTTTCTGTGTTGTTATCACCTCAATTATTTGCTCTTGTTCACCAATCTTTTTCTTAATTTTACGTTTCTTTATCGTGGTAGTTTGTTTTTCTTCCTTTACATCATCTTGGCCTTCTACAGTTGGCAATTCTACTTCCATTACTTCTTCTGGCAGATATTCAACCGTTACCGGTTGTTGTTCTTCCGGCTGCTCTTCAATTACATTAAATTTGGTCGTTTTTGGCTTTTTGGTTTTAGTCTTTTGTTTGGGCGTTTCTGTTTCCTCTGTCTGTGTTGTGTTTTCACTTACAACATCATCGGGTTCAGTAATTGTGTATGGTTTGGTATCTTGGTCTAGTTGACATAAAAAATATTTTTTTTATACTTATTGTATATCGTTTGCTTCAACTCATATGTATGTATATCACGTTTAGGTAATTCAAAGAAAATGATATACATATTCTCTAGCTATTCTTCTTTAAAAGCTTAAACCAGTAGTTAGTATAAATCTAAAGTGTTTATTTGATCGATCGGTAAATTATGTGATCGATTGCTTATTGTGAATTTTTGGTAAGTATGTTGATATTAATTTAAAGTTAGTTTTACTACACAAGTTAGTTTTTATTTGTTTTTTTTATATATTTATTATTGTTGAAATAAAATAAAATAATAATATATATTTGTCTTGTATTTGAATATATTCTATTTAGACAAAAGTTTGTGAAAGGTTAGTATTATATTGTTAATGTTTTTTAATAATAAAAAAAACTATTAATAAAAAGTTTGGTTTGGAAAAGTCTTTATAGTAGGGAGTTTCTTGGAATCATTTTAAATGGAATATGTGATTAAAATTTCTATCTAAATATATTCAAAATACATTCTCTAAGAATATTGAATCACCTAGATAGTAATAATAATAGTGTCAATGTAATGATTTTTATGTATTATTTTCATAATAATTAACGCTCTATGGACAATATTGGTCAAATACTAAATACCTCATAAATTTCCTTAATAAATACTACTATTTACATCAATGCTATCAAAATAATAGTTTAATAACAATTTTATTCTTTTACAGTTCATTTTGTCCTAAATTTCCATAAAGCTTTCTCAATAATTTGAATAAATCATTTTCAGGAAGTTCTTTCCATTATTTTGAATGCATTTATTTGCAAATAAGTAGTTTTATGTGCATTTTTGTTGTTTTAAACTTTTCGTTTAAAATTTGCTGGACTTTATAAACTGAATGTAAAAACAAACTTAATAATGTACCTGCGATATCGCTGACTTCTACAATTTCTATTTTCGAGGGTGAGGTTTTTTCATCTTGTTCTTTAGCCGTTTCAGTATCACTAAGGACCTCTTCGACTAGAACGCCTTCTTCTTCTGTAACCTTCTTATTTTCGGTTTCAATTACTGTTTCACCATCTTCATTTTGTACTGATTTGAATGTTGTTATAAAGACAGGCTTTTCGTCCTTTGTCTGTTCTTGAATCGGCTTATCTTCTGTATTTTATTGTAGTTTTAAGGATTTTGAGTTTGGTGGTGTTTCAAATGTGTGTAAGTGTTACAAATGTGTTGTTGAATTAGCATTTAAAATTTTTGCGACAAGATATAAATATAGATAAAATGTTAAAAAGTGTTCTTAGATAATAAATAATATTTAAAGAAAGTCTCATATAGAATAAGAACTTATAGTACATATATATGCATGAAGTTATGAAATGATAGTAAGTGTTTTTTTTTTTTTTTGTATAATGTAATGTTTTTCAAAGTATAGTGTAATAGTGTTGTTTGAGTAAAAATATTTAGGAAAAAAGAAAGAGACAGTAATAAAGTGTAAAGTGTTTGAATTCTTACCCTTGGGCTTTTTGTGTTTACGTGTCTTTTTAGTGGTTTCTGGCTGTCTTTCATCATCTAATTTACTTATGTCGATAATGTTTGTAAGATCTTCTTCGCTTACTACTTGTATAATGGAAAGAGGTTCTTGTCCTTCTTCCTCAATAGTTTGTATTTGATAAAATTCAGGCTCAGGTGATACATCTTTTTTGAAGGTGCGGGTCTTGGTAATTTTCTTTTTAGGTTTCTTACCCTCTTCAATAATTTCAGCCTCTACAATTTCTTCAGGTAACTCTTCAATAGGTATTGGTTCGGTGGACATTTCATCAGCAGGTGCCTCTTCGATCTTCACAGTAGCAATAGGTACTTCGTTTTCCTGTTCAACAAACTGAATTGTTGTGATTTCATCTTTTTCCTCATCCACAGGTTTTTTAAACGATCTTGTTTTCACAATCTTTTTCTTTGTTTTGCCATCAGAAGTTTGGGTCTCCAATACCGCATGTTGGGTAGGTAACTCTAAAGACGGTGTATTATCATTGGTATCTGTTTTGGATTTTTCAATTTCCTTAACTGTAATTTGGTATTTCGGCTCTTCACCTTCTTCCTGAACAATTTGTATTTCAGTGACCTCGTCAGATTTGTCATCTAAAGGCTTTTTAATAGTTTTCTTTTTAATCTTTCTTGTTTTTGTAGCTCCATCGGGTGCGGCGTATTCTTCAACGATATTTTCCTCAGGTAACTCAACCACGGGTACAACTCTTTCTTCTAATAATTCTGGGAATGGTTCGTCATAGTTATGTACAGTAACATTTGTAACTGGTTCTTTCTCAAACTCTTCCACAGTTTGAATTTTAGTAATCTCCATTTTAGGTCCCTTTATTTTCTTAATAATCTTGGTTTTAACCACCGTTTTAGTTGGCGTACCATCATTCTTTTGATCCATAATAATAGATTTCTGTTCAGGTAGTTCCAGTAATATTTCTTCATCATCGGGTTGTTTCAACCGTATAACCTTCTTTAATTTTACTTGCTTCAATGGAGAAGTATCGTCTTTTATAACTGGCGATTCTTCTACAGTTATAACTGTTTCGGGCTTCTCGCCATCTTTTTCAACAGTTTCAATAGTCGTCAATTCTTCTTTATCTCCCTTATCTTTCTTGATAACGCGACTACGAACAACCTTCCTCTTGGGTTTACCATCTTCGCGGATAGACTCTACTGGAAGCTCCTTGAATTCCTCAGGTTGGTCCTCAGCGGGAGTTTCCACAACAGTTACAGTAGTTTCGGGCTGTTTATCATCCTCCTCGACTGTTTCAATCTTAGTAACTTCTTGCTTGTCACCCTTAATCTTCTTGATAAAACGTGTGCGAACAACCTTCTTCTTCGGTTTACCGTCTTCGGAAACTGATTCTATAACACGAACTTCCGCTGGAAGCTCCTTGATTTCTTCAGGTTGCTCCTCGACGGGAGCCTCTTCAACAGTTACAGTAGTTTCGGGCTGTTTGTCGTCCTCTTCGACTGTTTCAATCTTGGTAACTTCTTGCTTGTCACCCTTAATCTTCTTGATAACACGTGTGCGAACAACCTTCTTCTTCGGTTTACCGTCTTCGGAAACTGATTCTATAACACGAACTTCCGCTGGAAGCTCCTTGATTTCTTCAGGTTGCTCCTCGACGGGAGCCTCTTCAACAGTTACAGTGGTTTCGGGCTGTTTGTCGTCCTCTTCGACTGTTTCAATCTTAGTAACTTCTTGCTTGTCACCCTTAATCTTCTTGATAAAACGTGTGCGAACAACCTTCTTCTTCGGTTTACCGTCTTCGGAAACTGATTCTATAACACGAACTTCCGCTGGAAGCTCCTTGATTTCTTCAGGTTGCTCCTCGACGGGAGCCTCTTCAACAGTTACAGTGGTTTCGGGCTGTTTGTCGTCCTCTTCGACTGTTTCAATCTTAGTAACTTCTTGCTTGTCACCCTTAATCTTCTTGATAAAACGTGTGCGAACAACCTTCTTCTTCGGTTTACCGTCTTCGGAAACTGATTCTATAACACGAACTTCCGCTGGAAGCTCCTTGATTTCTTCAGGTTGCTCCTCGACGGGAGCCTCTTGAATAGTTACAGTAGTTTCTGGCCGTTTGTCATCCTCCTCGACTGTTTCAATCTTGGTAACTTCTTGCTTGTCACCTTTAATCTTCTTGATAACACGTGTGCGAACAATCTTTTTCTTTGGTTTACCATCTTCGGAAACTGATTCTACAACACGAACTTCTTCAGGAAGCTCCTTGATTTCTTCAGGTTGCTCCTCGATGGGAGCCTCTTCAACAGTTACAGTAGTTTCGGGCTGTTTGTCATCCTCCTCGACTGTTTCAATCTTGGTAACTTCTTTCTTGTCACCTTTAATCTTCTTGATAATACGAGTACGGAAAACCTTCTTCTTTGGCTTACCGTCTTCGGAAACTGATTCTATAACACGAACCTCTGCAGGAAGCTCCTCGATTTCTTCAGGTTGTTCCTCGACGGGAGTTTCTTCAACAGTTACAGTAGTTTCAGGCTGTTTGTCATCCTCCTCGACTGTTTTAATCTTAGTTACTTCTTGCTTGTCACCCTTAATCTTCTTGATAACACGTGTGCGAACAACCTTCTTCTTCGGTTTACCGTCTTCGGAAACGGATTCTATAATACGAACTTCTTCAGGAAGCTCCATGATTTCTTTAGGTTGTTCCTCGACGGGAGCTTCTTCAACAGTTACAGTAGTTTCAGGCTGTTTATCATCCTCCTCGACTGTTTCAATCTTAGTAACTTCTTGCTTGTCACCCTTAATCTTCTTGATAACACGTGTGCGAACAACCTTCTTCTTCGGTTTACCGTCTTCGGAAACTGATTCTATAACACGAACTTCAGCAGGAAGCTCCTTGATTTCTTCAGGTTGCTCCTCGACGGGAGCCTCTTCAACAGTTACAGTAGTTTCGGGCTGTCTGTCATCCTCTTCGACTGTTTCAATCTTAGTAACTTCTTGCTTGTCACCCTTAATCTTCTTGATAACACGTGTACGAACAAACTTCTTCTTCGGTATACCATCTTCGGAAACTGATTCTATAACGCGAACTTCCGCTGGAAGCTCCTTGATTTCTTCACGTTGCTCCCCGACGGGAGCCTCTTGAACAGTAACAGTAGTTTCTGGGCGTTTGTCATCCTCCTCGACTGTTTCAATCTTGGTAACTTCTTGCTTGTCACCTTTAATCTTCTTGATAACACGTGTGCGAACAATCTTTTTCTTTGGTTTACCGTCCTCGGAAACTGATTCTATAACACGAACCTCTGCAGGAAGCTCCTCGATTTCTTCAGGTTGTTCCTCGACGGGAGTTTCTTCAACAGTTACAGTAGTTTCAGGCTGTTTGTCATCCTCCTCGACTGTTTTAATCTTAGTTACTTCTTGCTTGTCACCCTTAATCTTCTTGATAACACGTGTGCGAACAACCTTCTTCTTCGGTTTACCGTCTTCGGAAACGGATTCTATAATACGAACTTCTTCAGGAAGCTCCATGATTTCTTTAGGTTGTTCCTCGACGGGAGCTTCTTCAACAGTTACAGTAGTTTCAGGCTGTTTATCATCCTCCTCGACTGTTTCAATCTTAGTAACTTCTTGCTTGTCACCCTTAATCTTCTTGATAACACGTGTGCGAACAACCTTCTTCTTCGGTTTACCGTCTTCGGAAACTGATTCTATAACACGAACTTCAGCAGGAAGCTCCTTGATTTCTTCAGGTTGCTCCTCGACGGGAGCCTCTTCAACAGTTACAGTAGTTTCGGGCTGTCTGCCATCCTCTTCGACTGTTTCAATCTTAGTAACTTCTTGCTTGTCACCCTTAATCTTCTTTATAACACGTGTACGAACAACCTTCTTCTTCGGTATACCATCTTCGGAAACTGATTCTATAACGCGAACTTCCGCTGGAAGCTCCTTGATTTCTTCACGTTGCTCCTCGACGGGAGCCTCTTGAACAGTAACAGTAGTTTCTGGGCGTTTGTCATCCTCCTCGACTGTTTCAATCTTGGTAACTTCTTGCTTGTCACCTTTAATCTTCTTGATAACACGTGTGCGAACAATCTTTTTCTTTGGTTTACCATCTTCGGAAACTGATTCTACAACACGAACTTCTTCAGGAAGCTCCTTGATTTCTTCAGGTTGCTCCTCGACGGGAGCCTCTTCAACAGTTACAGTAGTTTCGGGCTGTCTGTCATCCTCTTCGACTGTTTTAATCTTAGTAACTTCTTGCTTGTCACCCTTAATCTTCTTGATAACACGTGTGCGAACAACCTTCTTCTTCGGTTTACCATCTTCGGAAACTGATTCTACAACACGAACTTCTTCAGGAAGCTCCTTGATTTCTTCAGGTTGCTCCTCGACGGGAGCCTCTTCAACAGTTACAGTAGTTTCAGGCTGTTTGTCATCCTCCTCGACTATTTCAATCTTAGTAACTTCTTGCTTGTTACCCTTAATCTTCTTGATAACACGTGTGCGAACAACCATCTTCTTCGGTTTACCGTCTTCGGAAACTGATTCTATAACACGAACTTCCTTGATTTCTTCAGGTTTCTCCTCGACGGGAGCCTCTTCAACAGTTACAGTAGTTTCGGGCTGTCTGTCATCCTCTTCGACTGTTTCAATCTTAGTAACTTCTTGCTTGTCACCCTTAATCTTCTTGATAACACGTGTGCGAACAACCTTCTTCTTCGGTTTACCGTCTTCGGAAACTGATTCTATAACACGAACTTCAGCAGGAAGCTCCTTGATTTCTTCAGGTTGCTCCTCGACGGGAGCCTCTTCAACAGTTACAGTAGTTTCGGGCTGTCTGTCATCCTCTTCGACTGTTTCAATCTTAGTAATTTCTTGCTTGTCACCCTTAATCTTCTTGATAACACGTGTACGAACAACCTTCTTCTTCGGTTTACCGTCTTCGGAAACTGATTCTATAACACGAACTTCCGCTGGAAGCTCCTTGATTTCTTCAGGTTGCTCCTCGACGGGAGCCTCTTCAACAGTTACAGTAGTTTCGGGCTGTCTGTCATCCTCTTCGACTGTTTCAATCTTAGTAACTTCTTGCTTGTCACCCTTAATCTTCTTGATAACACGTGTGCGAATAACCTTCTTCTTCGGTTTACCGTCTTCGGAAACTGATTCTATAACACGAACTTCAGCAGGAAGCTCCTTGATTTCTTCAGGTTGCTCCTCGACGGGAGCCTCTTTAACAGTTACAGTAGTTTCAGGCTGTTTGTCATCCTCCTCGACTATTTCAATCTTAGTAACTTCTTGCTTGTCACCCTTAATCTTCTTGATAACACGTGTGCGAACAACCTTCTTCTTCGGTTTACCGTCTTCGGAAACTGATTCTATAACACGAACTTCCGCTGGAAGCTCCTTGATTTCTTCAGGTTGCTCCTCGACGGGAGCCTCTTCAACAGTTACAGTAGTTTCGGGCTGTCTGTCATCCTCTTCGACTGTTTCAATCTTGGTAACTTCTTGCTTGTCACCCTTAACTTTCCTGATAACACGAGTACGGACAACCTTCTTCTTTGGTTTACCGTCTTCGGAAATTGATTCTATAACACGAACCTCTGCAGGAAGCTCCTTGATTTCTTCAGGTTGGTCCTCGACGGGAGTCTCTTCAACAGTTACGGTAGTTTCTGGCCGTTTGTCATCCTCTTCGACTGTTTCAATCTTGGTAACTTCTTTCTTGTCACCCTTAAACTTCTTGATAACACGTGTGCGAACAACCTTCTTCCTCGGTTTACCGTCTTCGGAAACGGATTCTATAACACGCACTTCTTCAGGAAGCTCCTTGATTTCTTCAGGCTGTTCCTCGACGGGAGTTTCTTCAACAGTTACAGTAGTTTCAGGCTGTTTGTCATCCTCCTCGACTGTTTCAATCTTGGTGACTTCTTGCTTGTCGCCCTTGACCTTCTTTATGACACGTGTGCGAATCTTCTTTCTCTTGGGTTTGCCGTCTTCAGAAATTGTCTCAATAACCTTGACTTCTTCAGGAAGTTCTTTCACTTCCTCAGGTTGTTCGTCAACTGGCGTTTCCTCAACAGTTACTGTGGTTTCCGGTTGTTTATCATCTTCCTCAACAGTTTCAATCTTGGTGACTTCTTGCTTGTCACCCTTGACCTTCTTTATAACACGTGTGCGAATCTTCTTTTTCTTGAGTTTTCCATCTTCGGAGATTGCCTCAATAACCTTGACTTCTTCAGGAAGTTCTTTCACTTCCTCATGTTGTTCGTCAACTGGCGTTTCCTCAACAGTTACTGTGGTTTCCGGTTGTTTATCATCTTCCTCAACAGTTTCAATCTTGGTGACTTCTTGCTTGTCACCCTTGACCTTCTTTATGACCCGTGTGCGAATCTTCTTTTTCTTGGGTTTGCCATCTTCAGAGATTGTCTCAATAACCTTGACTTCTTCAGGAAGTTCTTTCACTTCCTCAGGTTGTTCGTCAACTGGCGTTTCCTCAACAGTTACTGTGGTTTCCGGTTGTTTATCATCTTCCTCAACAGTTTCAATCTTGGTGACTTCTTGCTTGTCACCCTTGACCTTCTTTATGACCCGTGTGCGAATCTTCTTTTTCTTGGGTTTGCCGTCTTCAGAAATTGTCTCAATAACCTTGACTTCTTCAGGAAGTTCTTTCACTTCCTCAGGTTGTTCATCAACTGGCGTTTCCTCAACAGTTACTGTGGTTTCCGGTTGTTTATCATCTTCCTCAACAGTTTCAATCTTGGTGACTTCTTGCTTGTCACCCTTGACCTTCTTTATAACACGTGTGCGAATCTTCTTTTTCTTGGGTTTGCCGTCTTCAGAGATTGTCTCAATAACCTTGACTTCTTCAGGAAGTTCTTTCACTTCCTCAGGTTGTTCGTCAACTGGCGTTTCCTCAACAGTTACTGTTGTTTCCGGTTGTTTATCATCTTCCTCAACAGTTTCTATCTTGGTGACTTCTTGTTTATCACCCTTGACCTTCTTTATGACACGTGTGCGAATCTTCCTTTTCTTGGGTTTGCCATCTTCTGATATTGTCTCAATAACCTTGACTTCTTCAGGAAGTTCTTTCACTTCCTCAGGTTGTTCGTCAACTGGCGTTTCCTCAACAGTTACTGTGGTTTCCGGTTGTTTATCATCTTCCTCAACAGTTTCAATCTTGGTGACTTCTTGTTTATCACCCCTGATCTTCTTTATGACACGTGTGCGAATCTTCTTTTTCTTTGGTTTTCCATCCTCGGAGATTGCCTCAATAATCTTCACTTCTTCAGGAAGTTCTTTTACTTCTTCAGGTTGTTCGTCAACTGGCGTTTCCTCAACAGTTACTGTTGTTTCCGGTTGTTTATCATCTTCCTCAACAGTTTCTATCTTGGTGACTTCTTGCTTGTTACCCTTGACCTTCTTTATGACCCGTGTGCGAATCTTCTTTTTCTTGGGTTTGCCATCTTCAGAGATTGTCTCAATAACCTTGATTTCTTCAGGAAGTTCTTTCACTTCCTCAGGTTGTTCGTCAACTGGCGTTTCCTCAACAGTTACTGTGGTTTCCGGTTGTTTATCATCTTCCTCAAGAGTTTCAATCTTGGTGACTTCTTGTTTATCACCCCTGACCTTCTTTATGACACGTGTGCGAATTTTCTTTTTCTTGGGTTTTCCATCCTCGGAGATTGCCTCAATAATCTTGACTTCTTCTGGAAGTTCTTTTACTTCCTCAGGTTGTTCGTCAACTGGAGTTTCCTCAACAGTTACTGTGGTTTCCGGTTGTTTATCATCTTCCTCAACAGTTTCTATCTTGGTGAGTTCTTGTTTATCACCCTTGATCTTCTTTATGACACGTGTGCGAATCTTCTTTTTCTTGGGTTTGCCGTCTTCAGAGATTGTCTCAATAACCTTGACTTCTTCAGGAAGCTCTTTCACTTCCACAGGTTGTTCGTCAACTGGCGTTTCCTCAACAGTTACTGTTGTTTCCGGTTGTTTATCATCTTCCTCAACAGTCTCTATCTTGGTGACTTCTTGCTTGTTACCCTTGACCTTCTTTATGACCCGTGTGCGAATCTTCTTTTTCTTGGGTTTGCCATCTTCAGAGATTGTCTCAATAACCTTGACTTCTTCAGGAAGTTCTTTCACTTCCTCAGGTTGTTCGTCAACTGGCGTTTCCTCAACAGTTACTGTGGTTTCCGGTTGTTTATCATCTTCCTCAACAGTTTCAATCTTGGTGACTTCTTGTTTATCACCCCTGACCTTCTTTATGACACGTGTGCGAATTTTCTTTTTCTTGGGTTTTCCATCCTCGGAGATTGCCTCAATAATCTTGACTTCTTCTGGAAGTTCTTTTACTTCCTCAGGTTGTTCGTCAACTGGAGTTTCCTCAACAGTTACTGTGGTTTCCGGTTGTTTATCATCTTCCTCAACAGTTTCTATCTTGGTGACTTCTTGTTTATCACCCTTGACCTTCTTTATGACACGTGTGCGAATCTTCTTTTTCTTGAGTTTGCCGTCTTCAGAGATTGTCTCAATAACCTTGACTTCTTCAGGAAGTTCTTTCACTTCCTCAGGTTGTTCGTCAACTGGCGTTTCCTCAACAGTTACTGTTGTTTCCGGTTGTTTATCATCTTCCTCAACAGTTTCTATCTTGGTGACTTCTTGCTTGTTACCCTTGACCTTCTTTATGACCCGTGTGCGAATCTTCTTTTTCTTGGGTTTGCCATCTTCAGAGATTGTCTCAATAACCTTGACTTCTTCAGGAAGTTCTTTCACTTCCTCAGGTTGTTCGTCAACTGGCGTTTCCTCAACAGTTACTGTGGTTTCCGGTTGTTTATCATCTTCCTCAACAGTTTCAATCTTGGTGACTTCTTGTTTATCACCCCTGACCTTCTTTATGACACGTGTGCGAATCTTCTTTTTCTTGGGTTTTCCGTCTTCGGAGATTGCCTCAACAATCTTGACTTCTTCAGGAAGTTCTTTTACTTCCTCAGGTTGTTCGTCAACTGGCGTTTCCTCAACAGTTACTGTGGTTTCCGGTTGTTTATCATCTTCCTCAACAGTTTCTATCTTGGTGACTTCTTGTTTATCACCCTTGACCTTCTTTATGACACGTGTGCGAATCTTCTTATTCTTGGGTTTGCCGTCTTCAGAGATTGTTTCAATAACCTTGACTTCTTCAGGAAGTTCTTTTACTTCCTCAAGTTGTTCGTCAACTGGCGTTTCCTCAACGGTCACTGTTGTTTCCGGTTGTTTATCATCTTCCTCAATAGTTTCTATCTTGGTGACTTCTTGTTTATCACCCTTGACTTTCTTTATGACACGTGTGCGAATCTTCTTTTTCTTGGGTTTACCATCTTCCGAGATCGTCTCAATAACCTTGACTTCTTCAGGAAGTTCTTTCACTTCCTCAGGTTGTTCGTCAACTGGCGTTTCCTCAACAGTTACAGTGGTTTCTGGTTGTTTGTCATCTTCTTCAACTGTTTGTATCTTGGTGACTTCTTGTTTGTCACCCTTGACCTTCTTAATGACACGTGTGCGAATCTTCTTTTTCTTGGGTTTGCCGTCTTCGGAGATTGTTTCAATGACCTTGACTTCTTCAGGAAGTTCTTTCACTTCCTCAAGTTGTTCGCCAACTGGCGTTTCCTCAACAGTTACAGTGGTTTCTGGTTGTTTGTCGTCTTCTTCAACAGTTTCTATCTTGGTGACTTCCTGTTTATCACCCTTGACCTTCTTTATGACCCGTGTGCGAATCTTCTTTTTCTTGGGTTTGCCGTCTTCGGAGATTATTTCAATGACCCTGACTTCTTCAGGAAGTTCTTTCACTTCCTCAGGTTTTTCGTCAACTGGAGTTTCCTCAACTGTTACAGTGGTTACTGGCTGTTTGTCATCTTCTTGAACCGTTTCAATCTTGGTGACTTCTTGTTTCTCACCCTTGACTTTCTTAATGACACGTGTGCGAATCTTCTTTTTCTTGGGTTTGCCGTCTTCGGAGATTGTTTCAATAACTTTGACCTCTTCAGGAAGTTCTTTCACTTCTTCTGGTTGTTCGTCAACTGGTGTTTCCTCAACAGTTACTATGGTTTCTGGTTGTTTGTCATCTTCTTCAACAGTTTGTATCTTGGTGACTTCTTGCTTATCACCTTTGACCTTCTTTATGACCCGTGTACGAATCTTCTTTTTCTTGGGTATGCCTTCTTCGGAAATCGTCTCAATGACCTTGACTTCTTCAGGAAGTTCTTTTACTTCCTCAGGTTGTTCGACAACTGGCGTTTCCACAACAGTTACAGTGGTTTCTGGTTGTTTTTCATCTTCTTCAACTGTTTCAATCTTGGTGACTTCTTGTTTATCACCCCTGACCTTCTTTATGACACGTGTGCGAATCTTCTTTTTCTTGGGTTTGCCGTCTTCAGAGATTGTCTCAATAACCTTGACTTCTTCAGGAAGTTCTTTCACTTCCTCAGGTTGTTCGTCAACTGGAGTTTCCTCAACAGTTACTGTTGTTTCCGGTTGTTTATCATCTTCCTCAACAGTTTCTATCTTGGTGACTTCTTGCTTGTTACCCTTGACCTTCTTTATGACCCGTGTGCGAATCTTCTTTTTCTTGGGTTTGCCATCTTCAGAGATTGTCTCAATAACCTTGACTTCTTCAGGAAGTTCTTTCACTTCCTCATGTTGTTCGTCAACTGGCGTTTCCTCAACAGTTACTGTGGTTTCCGGTTGTTTATCATCTTCCTCAACAGTTTCAATCTTGGTGACTTCTTGTTTATCACCCCTGACCTTCTTTATGACACGTGTGCGAATCTTCTTTTTCTTGGGTTTTCCATCCTCGGAGATTGCCTCAATAATCTTCACTTCTTCAGGAAGTTCTTGTACTTTCTCAGGTTGTTCGTCAACTGGCGTTTCCTCAACAGTTACTGTTGTTTCCGGTTGTTTATCATCTTCCTCAACAGTTTCTATCTTGGTGACTTCTTGTTTATCACCCTTGACCTTCTTTATGACACGTGTGCGAATCTTCTTTTTCTTGGGTTTGCCGTCTTCAGAGATTGTCTCAATAACCTTGACTTCTTCAGGAAGTTCTTTCACTTCCTCAGGTTGTTCGTCAACTGGAGTTTCCTCAACAGTTACTGTTGTTTCCGGTTGTTTATCATCTTCCTCAACAGTTTCTATCTTGGTGACTTCTTGCTTGTTACCCTTGACCTTCTTTATGACCCGTGTGCGAATCTTCTTTTTCTTGGGTTTGCCATCTTCAGAGATTGTCTCAATAACCTTGACTTCTTCAGGAAGTTCTTTCACTTCCTCAGGTTGTTCGTCAACTGGCGTTTCCTCAACAGTTACTGTGGTTTCCGGTTGTTTATCATCTTCCTCAACAGTTTCAATCTTGGTGACTTCTTGTTTATCACCCCTGATCTTCTTTATAACACGTGTGCGAATCTTCTTTTTCTTGGGTTTTCCATCCTCGGAGATTGCCTCAATAATCTTCACTTCTTCAGGAATTTCTTTTACTTCTTCAGGTTGTTCGTCAACTGGCGTTTCCTCAACAGTTACTGTTGTTTCCGGTTGTTTATCATCTTCCTCAACAGTTTCTATCTTGGTGACTTCTTGCTTGTTACCCTTGACCTTCTTTATGACCCGTGTGCGAATCTTCTTTTTCTTGGGTTTGCCATCTTCAGAGATTGTCTCAATAACCTTGATTTCTTCAGGAAGTTCTTTCACTTCCTCAGGTTGTTCGTCAACTGGCGTTTCCTCAACAGTTACTGTTGTTTCCGGTTGTTTATCATCTTCTTCAACAGTTTCAATCTTGGTGACTTCTTGTTTATCACCCCTGATCTTCTTTATGACACGTGTGCGAATCTTCTTTTTCTTGGGTTTGCCGTCTTCAGAGATTGTCTCAATAACCTTGACTTCTTCAGGAAGCTCTTTCACTTCCTCAGGTTGTTCGTCAACTGGCGTTTCCTCAACAGTTACTGTTGTTTCCGGTTGTTTATCATCTTCCTCAATAGTTTCTATCTTGGTGACTTCTTGCTTGTTACCCTTGACCTTCTTTATGACCCGTGTGCGAATCTTCTTTTTCTTGGGTTTGCCATCTTCAGAGATTGTCTCAATAACCTTGACTTCTTCAGGAAGTTCTTTCACTTCCTCAGGTTTTTCGTCAACTGGCGTTTCCTCAACAGTTACTGTGGTTTCCGGTTGTTTATCATCTTCCTCAACAGTTTCAATCTTGGTGACTTCTTGTTTATCACCCCTGACCTTCTTTATGACACGTGTGCGAATTTTCTTTTTCTTGGGTTTTCCATCCTCGGAGATTGCCTCAATAATCTTGACTTCTTCAGGAAGTTCTTTTACTTCCTCAGGTTGTTCGTCAACTGGAGTTTCCTCAACAGTTACTGTGGTTTCCGGTTGTTTATCATCTTCCTCAACAGTTTCTATCTTGGTGACTTCTTGTTTATCACCCTTGACCTTCTTTATGACACGTGTGCGAATCTTCTTTTTCTTGAGTTTGCCGTCTTCAGAGATTGTCTCAATAACCTTGACTTCTTCAGGAAGTTCTTTCACTTCCTCAGGTTGTTCGTCAACTGGCGTTTCCTCAACAGTTACTGTTGTTTCCGGTTGTTTATCATCTTCCTCAACAGTTTCTATCTTGGTGACTTCTTGCTTGTTACCCTTGACCTTCTTTATGACCCGTGTGCGAATCTTCTTTTTCTTGGGTTTGCCATCTTCAGAGATTGTCTCAATAACCTTGACTTCTTCAGGAAGTTCTTTCACTTCCTCAGGTTGTTCGTCAACTGGCGTTTCCTCAACGGTCACTGTTGTTTCCGGTTGTTTATCATCTTCCTCAACAGTTTCTATCTTGGTGACTTCTTGTTTATCACCCTTGACCTTCTTTATGACACGTGTGCGAATCTTCTTTTTCTTGGGTTTACCATCTTCCGAGAATGTCTCAATAACGTTGACTTCTTCAGGAAGTTCTTTCACTTCCTCAGGTTGTTCGTCAACTGGAGTTTCCTCAACGGTCACTGTTGTTACCGGTTGTTTATTATCTTCCTCAACAGTTTCTATCTTGGTGACTTCTTGTTTATCACCCTTGATTTTCTTTATGACACGTGTGCGAATCTTCTTTTTCTTGGGTTTGCCGTCTTCAGAGATTGTCTCAATAACCTTGACTTCTTCAGGAAGTTCTTTCACTTCCTCAGGTTGTTCGTCAACTGGAGTTTCCTCAACAGTTACTGTGGTTTCCGGTTGTTTATCATCTTCCTCAACAGTTTCTATCTTGGTGACTTCTTGCTTGTCACCCTTGACCTTCTTTATGACACGTGTGCGAATCTTCTTTTTCTTGGGTTTACCATCTTCCGAGATTGTCTCAATAACCTTGACTTCCGCAGGAAGTTCTTTTACTTCCTCAGGTTGTTCAACAACTGGCGTTTCCTCAACAGTTACAGTGGTTTCTGGTTGTTTGTCATCTTCTTCAACTGTTTGTATCTTGGTGACTTCTTGTTTGTCACCCTTGACCTTCTTAATGACACGTGTGCGAATCTTCTTTTTCTTGGGTTTGCCGTCTTCGGAGATTGTTTCAATGACCTTGACTTCTTCAGGAAGTTCTTTCACTTCCTCAAGTTGTTCGCCAACTGGCGTTTCCTCAACAGTTACAGTGGTTTCTGGTTGTTTGTCGTCTTCTTCAACTGTTTGTATCTTGGTGACTTCCTGTTTATCACCCTTGACCTTCTTTATGACCCGTGTGCGAATCTTCTTTTTCTTGGGTTTGCCGTCTTCGGAGATTGTTTCAATGACCTTGACTTCTTCAGGAAGTTCTTTCACTTCCTCAAGTTGTTCGCCAACTGGCGTTTCCTCAACAGTTACAGTGGTTTCTGGTTGTTTGTCGTCTTCTTCAACTGTTTGTATTTTGGTGACTTCCTGTTTATCACCCTTGACCTTCTTAATGACACGTGTGCGAATCTTCTTTTTCTTGGGTTTGCCGTCTTCGGAGATTGTTTCAATGACCTTGACTTCTTCAGGAAGTTCTTTCACTTCCTCAAGTTGTTCGCCAACTGGCGTTTCCTCAACAGTTACAGTGGTTTCTGGTTGTTTGTCATCTTCTTCAACTGTTTGTATCTTGGTGACTTCCTGTTTATCACCCTTGACCTTCTTTATGACCCGTGTGCGAATCTTCTTTTTCTTGGGTTTGCCGTCGTCGGAGATTATTTCAATGACCCTGACTTCTTCAGGAAGTTCTTTCACTTCCTCAGGTTTTTCGTCAACTGGAGTTTCCTCAACTGTTACAGTGGTTACTGGTTGTTTGTCATCTTCTTGAACCGTTTCAATCTTGGTGACTTCTTGTTTCTCACCCTTGACTTTCTTAATGACACGTGTGCGAATCTTCTTTTTCTTGGGTTTGCCGTCTTCGGAGATTGTTTCAATAACTTTGACCTCTTCAGGAAGTTCTTTCACTTCTTCTGGTTGTTCGTCAACTGGTGTTTCCTCAACAGTTACTATGGTTTCTGGTTGTTTGTCATCTTCTTCAACAGTTTGTATCTTGGTGACTTCTTGCTTATCACCTTTGACCTTCTTTATGACCCGTGTACGAATCTTCTTTTTCTTGGGTATGCCTTCTTCGGAAATCGTCTCAATGACCTTGACTTCTTCAGGAAGTTCTTTCACTTCCTCAGGCTGTTCGTCAACTGGCGTTTCTTCAACAGTTACAGTGGTTTCTGGTTGTTTTTCATCTTCTTCAACAGTTTCAATCTTTGTGACTTCTTGTTTATCACCTCTGACCTTCTTTATGACACGTGTGCGAATCTTCTTTTTCTTGGGTTTTCCGTCTTCGGAAATTGTCTCAATAACCTTCACTTCTTCAGGAAGTTCTTTCACTTCCTCAGGTTGTTCGTCAACCAGCGTTTCTTCAACAATTACTGTGGTTTCCGGTTGTTTATCATCTTCCTCAACCGTTTCAATCTTGGTGATTTCTTGTTTATCACCCTTGACCTTCTTAATGACACGTGTTCGAATCTTCTTTTTCTTGGGTTTGCCGTCTTCGGAGATTGTTTCAATGATCTTGACTTCTTCAGGAAGTTCCTTCACTTGCTCAGGTTGTTCTTCGGTTGGAGCTTCTTCAACAGTTACTGTGGTTTCTGGTTGTTTGTCATCTTCCTCAACAGTTTCAATCTTGGTGACTTCTTGTTTATCACCCTTGACCTTCTTTATGACCCGTGTGCGAATCTTCTTTTTCTTGGGTTTGCCGTCTTCGGAGATTGTTTCAATGATCTTGACTTCTTCAGGAAGTTCCTTCACTTCCTCAGGTTCTTCTTCGATTGGAGTTTCTTCAACTGTTACTGTGGTTTCTGGTTGTTTATCATCTTCCTCAACCGTTTCAATCTTGGTGACTTCTTGTTTATCACCCTTGACCTTCTTAATGACACGTGTGCGAATCTTCTTTTTCTTGGGTTTACCATCTTCCGAGATTGTCTCAATAATCTTGACTTCCTCAGGAAGTTCTTTTACTTCCTCAGGTTGTTCGACAACTGGCGTTTCCTCAACAGTTACAGTGGTTTCTGGTTGTTTGTCATCTTCTTCAACCGTTTCAATCTTGGTGACTTCTTGTTTATCACCCTTGACCTTCTTAATGACACGTGTTCGAATCTTCTTTTTCTTTGGTTTGCCGTCTTCGGAGATTGTTTCAATGATCTTGACTTCTTCAGGAAGTTCCTTCACTTCCTCAGGTTGTTCTTCGATTGGAGCTTCTTCAACAGTTACTGTGGTTTCTGGTTGTTTGTCATCTTCCTGAACAGTTTCAATCTTGGTGACTTCTTGTTTATCACCCTTGACCTTCTTTATGACCCGTGTGCGAATCTTCTTTTTCTTGGGTTTGCCGTCTTCGGAGATTGTTTCAATGATCTTGACTTCTTCAGGAAGTTCCTGCACTTCCTCGGGTTCTTCTTCGATTGGAGTTTCTTCAACTGTTACTGTGGTTTCTGGTTGTTTATCATCTTCCTCAACAGTTTCAATCTTGGTGACTTCTTGTTTATCACCCTTGACCTTCTTTATGACCCGTGTGCGAATCTTCTTTTTCTTGGGTTTGCCGTTTTCAGAGATTGTCTCAATAACCTTGACTTCTTCAGGAAGTTCTTTTACTTCCTCAGGTTGTGTGTCAAGTGGCGTTTCCTCAACAGTTACTGTTGTTTCCGGTTGTTTATCATCTTCCTCAACTGTTCCAATCTTGGTGATTTCTTGCTTGTCACCCTTGACCTTCTTAATGACACGTGTGCGAATCTTCTTTTTCTTGGGTTTGCCGTCTTCGGAAATTGTCTCAATAACCTTGACGTCTTCAGGAAGTTCTTTCACTTCCTCAGGCTGTTCGTCAACTGGCGTTTCTTCAACAGTTACAGTGGTTTCTGGTTGTTTTTCATCTTCTTCAACAGTTTCAATCTTTGTGACTTCTTGTTTATCACCTCTGACCTTCTTTATGACACGTGTGCGAATCTTCTTTTTCTTGGGTTTTCCGTCTTCGGAAATTGTCTCAATAACCTTCACTTCTTCAGGAAGTTCTTTCACTTCCTCAGGTTGTTCGTCAACCAGCGTTTCTTCAACAATTACTGTGGTTTCCGGTTGTTTATCATCTTCCTCAACCGTTTCAATCTTGGTGATTTCTTGTTTATCACCCTTGACCTTCTTAATGACACGTGTTCGAATCTTCTTTTTCTTGGGTTTGCCGTCTTCGGAGATTGTTTCAATGATCTTGACTTCTTCAGGAAGTTCCTTCACTTGCTCAGGTTGTTCTTCGGTTGGAGCTTCTTCAACAGTTACTGTGGTTTCTGGTTGTTTGTCATCTTCCTCAACAGTTTCAATCTTGGTGACTTCTTGTTTATCACCCTTGACCTTCTTTATGACCCGTGTGCGAATCTTCTTTTTCTTGGGTTTGCCGTCTTCGGAGATTGTTTCAATGATCTTGACTTCTTCAGGAAGTTCCTTCACTTCCTCAGGTTCTTCTTCGATTGGAGTTTCTTCAACTGTTACTGTGGTTTCTGGTTGTTTATCATCTTCCTCAACCGTTTCAATCTTGGTGACTTCTTGTTTATCACCCTTGACCTTCTTAATGACACGTGTGCAAATCTTCTTTTTCTTGGGTTTACCATCTTCCGAGATTGTCTCAATAATCTTGACTTCCTCAGGAAGTTCTTTTACTTCCTCAGGTTGTTCGACAACTGGCGTTTCCTCAACAGTTACAGTGGTTTCTGGTTGTTTGTCATCTTCTTCAACCGTTTCAATCTTGGTGACTTCTTGTTTATCACCCTTGACCTTCTTAATGACACGTGTTCGAATCTTCTTTTTCTTTGGTTTGCCGTCTTCGGAGATTGTTTCAATGATCTTGACTTCTTCAGGAAGTTCCTTCACTTCCTCAGGTTGTTCTTCGATTGGAGCTTCTTCAACAGTTACTGTGGTTTCTGGTTGTTTGTCATCTTCCTGAACAGTTTCAATCTTGGTGACTTCTTGTTTATCACCCTTGACCTTCTTTATGACCCGTGTGCGAATCTTCTTTTTCTTGGGTTTGCCGTCTTCGGAGATTGTTTCAATGATCTTGACTTCTTCAGGAAGTTCCTGCACTTCCTCGGGTTCTTCTTCGATTGGAGTTTCTTCAACTGTTACTGTGGTTTCTGGTTGTTTATCATCTTCCTCAACAGTTTCAATCTTGGTGACTTCTTGTTTATCACCCTTGACCTTCTTTATGACCCGTGTGCGAATCTTCTTTTTCTTGGGTTTGCCGTTTTCAGAGATTGTCTCAATAATCTTGACTTCTTCAGGAAGTTCTTTTACTTCCTCAGGTTGTGTGTCAAGTGGCGTTTCCTCAACAGTTACTGTTGTTTCCGGTTGTTTATCATCTTCCTCAACTGTTTCAATCTTGGTGATTTCTTGCTTGTCACCCTTGACCTTCTTAATGACACGTGTGCGAATCTTCTTTTTCTTGGGTTTGCCGTCTTCGGAAATTGTCTCAATAACCTTGACGTCTTCAGGAAGTTCTTTCACTTCCTCAGATAGTTCGTCAACTGGCGTTTCCTCAACAGTTACAGTGGTTTCTGGTTGTTTATCATCTTCCTCAACAGTTTCAATCTTGGTGACTTCTTGTTTATCACCCTTGACCTTCTTTATGACCCGTGTGCGAATCTTCTTTTTCTTGCGTTTGCCGTTTTCAGAGATTGTCTCAATAACCTTGACGTCTTCAGGAAGTTCTTTCACTTCCTCAGATAGTTCGTCAACTGGCGTTTCCTCAACAGTTACAGTGGTTTCTGGTTGTTTGTCATCTTCTTCAACCGTTTCAATCTTGGTGACTTCTTGTTTATCACCCTTGACCTTCTTAATGACACGTGTTCGAATCTTCTTTTTCTTGGGTTTGCCGTCTTCGGAGATTGTTTCAATGATCTCGACTTCTTCAGGAATTTCCTTCACTTCCTCAGGTTGTTCTTCGATTGGAGCTTCTTCAACAGTTACTGTGGTTTCTGGTTGTTTGTCATCTTCTTCAACTGTTTGTATCTTGGTGACTTCTTGTTTATCACCCTTGACCTTTTTAATGACACGTGTGCGAATCTTCTTTTTCTTGGGTTTGCCGTCTTCGGAGAGTGTTTCAATGATATTGACTTCTTCAGGAAGTTCCTTCACTTCATCAGGTTGTTCTTCGATTGGAGCTTCTTCAACCGTTACTGTGGTTTCTGGTTGTTTATCATCTTCCTCAACAGTTTGTATCTTGGTGACTTCTTGTTTATCACCCTTGAACTTCTTTATGACCCGTGTACGAATCTTCTTTTTCTTGAGTTTCCCTTCTTCGGAAATTGTCTCAATGACCTTGACGTCTTCAGGAAGTTCTTTCACTTCCTCAGATAGTTCGTCAACCGACGTTTCCTCAACAGTTACAGTGGTTTCTGGTTGTTTGTCATCTTCTTCAACCGTTTCAATCTTGGTGACTTCTTGTTTATCACCCTTGACCTTCTTAATGACACGTGTTCGAATCTTCTTTTTCTTGGGTTTGCCGTCTTCGGAGATTGTTTCAATGACCTTGACTTCTTCAGGAAGTTCTTTCACTTCCTCAAGTTGTTCGCCAACTGGCGTTTCCTCAACAGTTACAGTGGTTTCTGGTTGTTTATCATCTTCCTCAACAGTTTCTATCTTGGTGACTTCTTGTTTGTCACCCTTGACTTTCTTAATGACTCGTGTGCGAATTTTCATTTTCTTGGGTTTGCCGTCTGCGGAGATTGTCTCAATAACCTTGACTTCTTCAGGAAGTTCTTTCACTTTCTCAGGTTTTTCTTCGATTGGAGTTTCGTCAATAGTTACTGTGGTTTCTGGTTGTTTGTCATCTTCTTCAACAGTTTCTATTTTGGTGACTTCTTGTTTGTCACCCTTGACCTTCTTTATGACACGTGTGCGAATCTTCTTTTTCTTTATTTTACCGTCTTTAGAAATAGTTTCTACCTCATGGATTTCTTCTGGCATTTCTGTGATTTGTTGTGATGTTTTGTGTGTTTCTGTGTGTTCTGGTGTGTGAATTTGTGTTGTATCTGTATAGTAGAATGTAATGTATGTTATATATTGTATTGGTAGTAATTATGTATGTGTCTATTGTTTTATTAATCGTGTATAATGTGTTTTTTGTTGTAGGGTTTCGAATGGGGCCTTGAAAAGTACTACGCCATGTACTATAAATAATAGGAATATAATAAGTGTACTTACCGGATGAATATGTTACCGTATATGTTTTATGTTTATCTTGTTCATCGTGTGACTCTGTAATTTCTGTAATTGTGGATGACATAGGTGTTATTGTCTCAGCGGTTTGAATATCTGGAAATTCATCAATAACTTTATAATTTGTAACATCGGCTTTTTCGTTTTGTGTTTGTATTTGAGTACTGATTGTGGTGATAATGTTGACTTTTTCCAATTTCGTTTCGGGAATATGTTTGATTTGGGTAGTTCGGGTTTTTGGTGTAGTTGCTAATTTTAATGTTTTTTCACTTTCTAGAACTAAGTGGGAAATTTGTTCTTGAGTGTGTTTTGTGTATAAATTTATATGAGGTTTTTGTAGTGTTGGTTCCTGACTTTTTTGTATTTCGATGAGATTGTCTATTGGAATATGTGTAGTGTTGAGAGCAGTTTTAAGTTCATTTAGTGCAAGAGTAGGTAGAATGTTATCACCCTCGGATTGGTAAGGAGCTATTAGTGTTGTGTGCTCATAAGCATTTGTAGTGCTTTCCTGATATGCATATTGTGACTCTGAAGTGGTTGTGGCCTCAACGGCTTTTTCGGTTATTTGTTTTTGTAAAGGTTTGGTGTTTTCGTTAGGAATTACTTGAGTTTCATACATATACATACTTTGTGTTTGTATTTCTGTAAACGGCTTTTGAGATATGGCCTCCTTTCGTTCTAATTCACCAACTATCGTGGATGGGTATGATTCCATGCTTGTAGATGTTACCATAGCGTCTGTTAGACCTATATTGGCTTCTTGATGCGTACTATCTTGTTCTGTTATGTTTTTGAGTGTTTCAAATGGAGTGACTGTACTTATCATTAATTTATCAGAGTGTTCCTGTGAGTGAACTGGTTGAATTTGTTTGGATACTTGCAAAATATCCAATTCAGGAACATCCGTTTGTGTTAGAATTTCCGCAACTATAGATGCCTTCAAGTCAGGCAATACAAGAGATGTTTTACTATCTTGGAGATTAGGTTTGAAGTCTCCACTTTGCTCTCCAATATCATCGAATGTTTGTATAATATGAGTTTGTACTGTTTTAGTTTCTTTATCGATGGGTTTGGGATGTGTTTGTTCATATAGTTCCGTTTGATTATTAAGAATATTTGGCTCTTCATAGGCTATGGTGGATTGCACAATTTTTGCCTGTAGGTTGGGAATATCTTTAACAATATTAGCATGCTGTTCGTTACGTTTAGCAAGTTCGTAAGTTTCTGTTATGCTTGAAAAACCTATAGTTTCTTGAGCCATTATGGCTTTTAGATTATCTTGTATTAGAGTTGCGTTATCTGATTTCAAAGATAATTCTTCAACATTAGCTTCTTTCAAATAAATTGGTTCTTCTTGAATCAGTTTGATTTCGTTGGTACCAGTGGTCATTGATGCTTTAGCTAACTGGGCATTCAAATTAGTCATCTGCTTGAGAGGTGTAATGCCTTCACAAGTAATTATTTCCGTGATTACTTTTTCGTTAATCTCACCTTTGATGGTGGATTGCATGATTTGTGTCTGCTTTGGAGTTTCGGTAGGAATATTTGTTTCTTTTTCAAAAACAGTAGGGGCCAACATGGTTTTAGCATTACTTGTTACTAGGCTATCTATTTCTATGGCTTTCTGTTGTGTTTGTGGAATACTTTCAAAATTATCCACATTTTCAATGGTGGTAACTTGCGATACATGCACTTCCCGCTTTGAACCTTCTAGCATCGATTTAGCTAGATATTGGGTTTGTGGCAGAGAAATAAGTTCACTTTCGCTTTGCATGATTGTTTGGAATTGCTGTAAGTTAGTTTGTTTAGCTGAATCTTCTGAAAGCTCTTTTGCTTTTGTTGTAAAGGGCTGTTCCATACTGAGCATTGGAGTTTCTTCATATGCCGTTTGTTTTGTTATTATAATTTCTCTTAGAGTACTCTCAACAAATGGTTTTGCTAATTCTGTATTGTGCTTAAAATCTTGTATATCTTGTTCTTTCTGTAGAACATCGTTAAAGGTTTCAACTTGAACTGGCTTGAAACGTTCATCTAAAGCGATGTTGACTTGCAAAGAAGGCTTTTGGTGGTACTCTAAAGTTTTAGACTCTTCAATTGTTTGTATTTCTGTAACAATTATCTCTTTGTTGGAGTCTTGGATTTTGGTATTGGCTTTTGTGATGATTGGTTGAGAATATTCATGGTCTGCTGTTAGCTCTTGAGGTTTTGTTTCTTCTGTAATAGGTAATCTATATTCCTGTGAGGTGGTAGTCACAGGAACTTCTATTAAATCAAGCTTAAATGGTGCTAAAATACCCTCAAATTCGGCTGTTTGTTGTGATTCGGTTAGAACTCCTTGACTGCTGACATGATCTATTTGAGCATCAACAGGTTTAATTTGCTTTTCCGGCTGTGACTCAGCAACACTATCAAATATTAAAGATTTGTCGGTGGTGATACCAACAACCAGAGCCTCTTCATCTGTTATTAATTTAACTGTATGTGTATTTGTCTCAAAATTATTTAAACGGCCGGTATTTTCCATTAAGTCTTGTGATAGGCTCAAAGGCAAATTATATGCATCAGTTAATGTATTGAAAGCTTGTTTCGTCGTTTCTTTAGCATCGCCCAGCTGCTGTTCTTGTTCCAAAACCATTGCAGTATTTTCTACAATTGCATACTTATTAGTTCCCTGTAATATTTCTTTGAGATGTTCTTTTTTGTGAGCTAATTTCATATCTTTGTCTTCAAAGTTTTCTAGTACTAATTGTTCAAAAGTTATTGTTTCATTAAGAAGATTTTGTATTGGCTTAATTGTATGAGAAGTAGAGTCAAACTCTTTGAGTTCTGTTACAGTATCCTGTTGTTGTACTCCTTCTGTAAGCGGTAGCTTTAGTGTGATGTCGTGTGTAGCAGCTTGTGCCAAATCAGTAATCAAAGGCTTCGACTTAAAATCTTGAGAGGATTCCAGCAATTGCTCTTTATGCGCAAGAGCAATTTGTGGTTGGGTTGTAATATTTAATTGAGCTTCTTGTGTTTTATCTAAATCTTCAACTTCCAATGATTGTTCATTATCGTAGACACTAATATCGCATACAGAAAGTTCTCTTAGATTTTCAGTTTCTTTAATTTGAACTTGGGCTTCTAGAGATACAATACCCTTAAATTTATTTGATGATTCATAGAGTTCCTCTTCTTTAATTAAAGGAGTTTTAAGCAGTTCATCACTTAATTTGGTATCGGCTAAAAATTCTGCTGGTTTACGGAATTCGTTAATTGTTGTTTCCTTTTCTCTGGCCATTACTATTTCAATATTTACTGCCTTGTTTTCAACCACTCTAATATTTGTAAGTTGAGTGGTATTCGGAGTTTGCGAATCACATTCGTCTATTGAATCCATACCCTCTGTGAGAGAGGACAGAGCAGCTGTAATGCCTTCGTGGATATTATAATGACCACTTTGAGTTTTAACTTCGGGTATTGATAAATCATCTGAATGCTCAATAGTTTGCTCGCTAAATGTTTGGGCAATATTAAGTAGATTTGTGGAAGTTGAAGTTATTTCTTTCCTAGATGGTTTTTCAACTAATGGTAAAATGCTTTCTTTATCATTTGTTTCAGTGGTTAAGATTATAAGTGGTTGTATTAATTCTATTTCAGTTTCAGTATGTTGTTCGTCTGGCAGTTTAATGCCTTTAAGATCGCCGGTTAATTGATATTGTATTTGTGAACTTGTTTCAGATGCACTCTGTGGTATATAGTTAGTGGTAGGAACTATTTTAGTAGTTTCAAGTTTAATATTACTATCTGTTGACGTTTCTAATACTACAATCTCTCTTGTTTCCAATGATTTAAGTTTATGTTCATCTTGTTGCACGATTGCCTGGTGAGTGGTAGGCTTATCAAGTTGCGGTTGTTCCTTAAAACTTTCTGTAACATTAACTTCAAATATTTCCAAATTGTTTAAGTTAGTCATATACTGTGACTTGATGTTAATAGCTTCACTCTTGGCGGTCTCCATAAATTCATGTGTATCCATTAAAATAGTGTCTGAGGTAAGTGTAGCTATATTAACATCTACATTTTGGGAGGCGTGCAATTCTTGAAGTTGAAATTCTTTTAAAGGTTTAGTGTCAGCTTGAGTTTCGTTTAAGTCCACTACAGGAGCTTTCAATTCTGTTATGTTTTCAAGTTTTTGGGCGACTTGCTGCTCCGGTCGTTCCAGAGGCTTGAATTGCTGCTCACTTTCAATTATTTGTTGGCTAAAGATTGTTATAGCATTTGGCTGTTCTGTTAAAATGGTTTTAGCTGAGGCAATCGTTTGTGGTTGTTGCTGTCTTAATAAATCCTCTTTGTCCTGCAACTGAACTTCACTAACATTTGCCACTGTAGCAGAAGTATCTATGAAGGATTTAACTTGTTCTGTGTAGGGTATTTTGAAATCATTTTCCAAAACATTTTCAAATAATTGATTCTGTATAGTTTCTCCGATAAGATTACCATTGGTCAAGGAGGGTTTACCTTTCTGTAGTGAAATAATTTCTTTAGGTTTAAGTTCTTCGGCATTTTCGGTGGTCTGTGCTATTAAAACTTCATTTATAGAAAGTTGTCTTACTTCCTGTTGCGATTTAGCCTGGTTAGTGACTATTTCAGGCACTACCAAATCATGAGGCATTGGCTCATCAATGAATTCTTTAAATCCGGTAATATGTTTCTGTTCCTCCAAAGTAATAGCGGCCTGTTTCTTACTCTCAAGAGGAGGAGTTTTATATTCTTCCAAGGGACTTTGTAAATCAGGTTGAGTAGCTTGAACACTCTCTAGTAATACTAGTTTATCGTTAGCTTTAACTAATGGCTCTTGCTTAACAGCAGTCTGTTCTATAACCATTTCATTTGTTTTAGGTTCCATAACCTGTAGAGATGTGCCTATTTCCTTGATGGTTTGAAGGGCCTTTGCCATCAAAGGTGATGATTGTTTGTCTAACACTTTTTCGCTATCTTGGGTAATGACTTCTTTGGCCATTATTGATTTATGTGGAACAAAATGTGTTTCTATTTTCTCTAGAGGCTGTTGTTTGGATTTTTTCCAATCTTTGGTTGTGTCATGTGTTACAACTTCCTCAATCTCAACTGAGGTTTCCGAGGCCACTATCTCTTGACTAACTTCCATTGATTTAGGTTTTTTGGTTATTAATTCTTTTTCTTTAGGCTCTACACTAAATACTTCCTCTACTATGATGCCACTTTCAGGTATAATTTCAGTTTTTACCTGTTTAAGATTTACATGTGGCCGCTTATCTTCTAGCTTGTCAATTGACTCTGTTATAACAACTTGTGACTGTTGCTGAGCTTGCAAATGTTCTAATTCTTGAACAGCATAATATTCCTCCTTTAGAATGTTTGATTCATCTTGGACACTTTCTTCGATAAAAGGTTTTTCTACTACTAGCTGTTTATGTTGTTTCAAATCCTGTTTGTCAGTAGCCTTTGCGGATTTTGGTTGTTCCGAAGTCAGTATCTGTGACACTTGTTCTGTTACTATTTCTTTAGTACTGGGAACAATAAGTTCCACACGTTCAACCGTCTCACTCACAGTCTCTGTAATTTCCTTAACAAATTTAACTGGTTTCTCTAACTCCATTACTTGATCTTTTTCTTTAACTAAAATGCTTTGCTGTAAAATGAATTTCTCTTGGGCCAATTGAGGTTTAGGTCTTTGTTCAGGTGCTATTAATGGCAATTCAGTGGTAGCTATTGTTTCCACGGTTTCTTGGGGTAAAGATTGCAATGGTAATAGTTCAAATATTGGTGTTGTAATTTTTTCTACATTTTCGTCTATAATTGTTTGCAAATTTTCCTCTAAAGCTTTTTGAGTTTTTATAAATTTTATATTTTCATTAACAATTGTTTCTTTCTGTTCTTGTTTCTGTATTAATTTTTCTAAAAATTGCTCATGTTGTGGTTTTTGTATTTGTTCCTGTTCGATTTCTTGTTCCTGTTCCTGTTCTATTTCTAATTCTTGTTCCTGTTTATGTTTTTGTTTTTTCTGCTTTTTGGATTTTTTATCCTTTTTAATAATGATTTCCTGTTTATGTTCAGATTCCCGAATGTATTGTATTTCCTGTTTCCTGTATTGTTCATGTTGTACTTCTTGTTGTTGTTGTTGTACTATTAATTGTTCTTGTTTTACCTGTTGTACTTGTTGTTGGTGTTCCACAATTGTGGCACTTGCTGTTGTTGTAGTTGTTGTTTCTGTGAATTGTGATTTGTAAGTAATTAAAGCTATTTATTGCTGAACTCGTAATGTTGTCTACGAGTACAATTATTTTTGTTAAAAAGAACATTTTTTGTTTGGTTTGTTTTATTTTTATCTTCTTTTTATGTTTTTTTTTTTTTGATTTTATTTTAGATATTATTTTTTTTAGTACTGTACAGCAAAATTTGTTAGTTAAAAAATAATTGGTTTTAGTTTTAATATATTTGTTTGATGTTTTAGTATCAGTAAATGGTTATTAATTAGTGTTATTGAGAATATTAAAAACGAAGTGGTGTTCAACAGACAAACAGATTCGTGGTGAGTTTGATATACATTTATATCACGTTTAATTAGAAATTTCCGCAAATTTATTTAGTCTTTGGAAATTAATGCAAGTTTAGAGAAAGATTTTAAGAAAATATCTTATAAAAGTTTAATTGAAATTAGTCATCCATAATTACCATTAAAATAATAACACAGGGAAATATTGATTCAGGGCATGGAATTTCTCAATCAAATTAACTGCATATGATCAAGGAATTCTAAGCCCATAAATCAATTATTTTGATTGACTCTAGTTGTAAAATTAAACCGTTGTGTGTAGAAAATTAATGAGGTTACTTCATATATTGCAACATATCTCGAAAAGAAATTGTCTGATTGGTTTTCATAAAATATGAAAAAAATCTCACGAAAATGATATAAAATTTGTATCTACATCTTTTTTCTAGTCCAGTCAAGATCGACTATATGATAACCTATACCATTGTATACGAGTATAAGAAATCGGAAGGGGATTTATATTACACTTGTGGTCAATTTTACTAAATGTAAAATAAAATATACAGAATATACAGAATATTATGCACGTTAAAGTGATTTTCGAAAGAGGCTATTGATTAATTGTGGACTGATTTTCATAAAATTTGCTACAAAGATTGATACTTGTACAGAACTTCTTTGCACTGAATTTCATTAAAATATTCTTATTTTTAAGGCATTTTTCAGTGTTTAAATTCTATTCCGGCGGGACATTTGTATGGGGGCTAGGTGATATAATGGACCGATCACAACCAATTTCAATAGACTTCGTCCTTGCATCATAAAAGTCCCACATGCCAAATTTAATTGAATTATCTTTAAAATTGCGACATTGTGCACAAGGTTTACATGGACAGCCAGCCAGACGGACGGACGGACATCGTTAGATCGATTTAAAAAGTGATTCTGAGTCGATTGGTATACTTTAAGGTGGATAACTGTTAGATAAATATAAACTGTTAGATAAATATAAAAATATAAAAACGTTGACCTTAAAAACATTATATATTACATTAATACTAACATTTTTATGAATTTATGCACTTTAGAGTGATTCCCGAAAATGGGGTTATATGGGAGCTATGGTAAATTATGGAGCGAACCTCATAAAATTTGTCACTATGATTTCTACTTATACAAAACTTATTTGTGTCGAATATAAACCTGATACTAACGTGTATATGTGATTTATGCACGTTAACGTGATTTTCGGAATAGAGTTTTATATGGGAGCTATGGTCAGTTATGGACCGATCTTCATAAAATTTGGCCAAAGGTTGATACTTGTACAAAGCTTCCTTAAATTTCATTTAAATATTGCTATGTTTAAGACATTTATGATCGTTAAACCCCTATGCCGGGATTACATTTGTATGGGGGCTAGGTGAAATAATCGACCGATTATAACCAATTTTAATAGGCTTTGTCCTTGTGCCATGAAAGACCTACGTTCTAAATTTCATTGAATTATCTTCAAAATTGCGACCTATACCTTGTGCACAAGGTTTACGTGGACAGCCCGCCAGACGGACGGATGGACGGACATCGTTAGATCGACTCAAAAAGTGATTCTTAGTCGATTGGTATACTTTAAGGTGGGTGTTTAATGAATTTTTCTGTGCATTACAAACATCAGCACAAACGCATAATACCCCAAACACCTATGGTGGTGTTTGGTTTTAATGAAATTTAAGTAAAATTTTATTTCTCACTTAAATTTTTAATTCATTTAATTATCTACTTGATTTGATAAATTTTTTAATTGGAAAAATTTTTCTGTTTTTCATTTTTTACAGTTTTCAGTAATTGATATCATTATTTTGGTAATATATTTGGTGATTGGTGATTTTTTTCTGTGTATATAATCCAAGTGTGAAACATTTTTTAGATTTTTTTCATATATTATGTATATTTCATTAAAATCGATATATAAATGCCGACTTTATTCACAATTAAGTAAAGGTATTTAAAAATGAATACACAATATAAAAAATTTATTTACAAAATTATAAAAACATTTCAAGAAAAATTGCAAACAAAATCGACATTTATAAATCGATTTTAATGATATAGTATGTTGTTTATACATATTCAGCTTTATGCTCTAAAGAGAATAATTATTTTTTTTTACCATTTTCGATTTATTTATGATTTTTTTTAACAAAATTTTTTAAATTTTGTAAGAAATTAATTTTCTTTCCGCAGATTTTTTTTCAAAGGAAAAAAAACGTAACTTGGAGATAATTTGAATTTAAATTATATGGTATTTTATAAAACCCAAACAGGCAGTTCGTTCTCGAGATATGTTTTTATTTTTTGTTCGACCCGTTTTTTATATCTCCGAAAGTATAGAGATAAATTATAATTTATTATATTTGATTATTAAATCCAATTAAACAATTCGTTCTTAAGTTATATTGCGATATGTTGTGCAACCTTATTAATTTTATACATAACGTTTTATCTCGAGACCTACAATATTTCTTTAAATAATTTAATATATATGTATATATATATATATATATATATATAATTTCGTTTGAAATATTATTTTTTAAATATTTTATTTAATTTACATCAGCAGTAGAAATTGACCTTTGACCTTAGGGTCATTATAATTTCTTCTAATAAATGAAATGTTTGCATAAAAATCTAAAATTTGACCTTTAACCTGTACAATTTCTTTTTTTTAAATTTCTTAATTTCATTAATTCTAATTACATTAAATTTAATAAAACTGTTTCTCCTAACTTGCAAGATTTTCCCATTATTTTCTATAATATTTTTGAACTTACCTCTTTCTCCAATATGGCAAAGACTCTCTATATACAATGTAATCCAATAGTTAAACTTATATAGTTATCAGACAGAGGCATGTATCAGACAATTGAGCAGCATGGCAATAAACTTTGTGCTTAGGTGTTGTTTTTTTTTACATTTTTCTAAATTCCTAGGTCTCTTAAATTTAATTTAGAACAGTGTTGAAGTGAATGTTTTTTGTATAAAAATGAAATATAAAGCTTATATGACAACAGAATATTTAAGCGTTAAAGCAGTTACAATTTGGCAGCAGCTTTAAGTAGAATTTAAAAGAATTATTAATGATTAGTAGCTCTAGTACATATCAGTCAGTAATTGTTACTTGGAAATCCTGTAAAGAATTGAATGACTTTAAATCATGTTATAAGAGAAACATGTTGAAGTGTAGCTGGATATTTGTGAGAGTGGAGTGTCGGCAAGGGTCGTATAGTGGAAATGTGCTCTACTTTAGAAGGATATCGAAATTTAAGATATTTAAAGCAAATTTTGCTTAACAGACAAATATTTAAAATAAAACTTTTTTTGTTTTAATAAAATTTTGATTTGAAAATAATTATTTTCTTTTAATCTCTCTCTAATTTCTTCTTGTAGAGAACATTTGTTTGTAGAGTGTAATATGTTTGTTTTGAAAAGTTTAATTTGTTTAGTTGTCTAGGGGATAAAGTCAAAAAATTGTTTTGTTTTAAATTTAGTTTTTCTTTAAATTAGTATTTTATTGACGAGTTAAAATTAATTTTTAATTCTTTTCTTTCTTTGGAAATTATTTTGGATATTTGTTTTTAAGGATTATTATTAATATTATTTTATTTATATAAAAAATGGTTTTGGTTTATTATTCATATTAATATTTTGTTTTAATATAGTTATCAATTGATTGAATTTTTTTTTAGTTGTTGTTTGTAAAGGTTAAATTTCAATTATATTTTTTGGTTTTTATTTTACAGTGGTTCTGAATCTTCAATTTGCAAACCTTCTTCCACTATTATAGTACGTTCCTCGACGAATGTTTCCTCTGATTTTTTAATTTTATCAATTTCAGGTTAATATGTTGCAAAGCAGCCATTCAAGCATTTCAAAAAGCATTTGGTGATGATTTTTTTTTTGAGGGAAAATTTATTAAACAAAAAAAAAAAAAAAAAAATAATAATAATAATAATTTTATTAGTTATGTTTTGCTGTAAAGCATCAAACAATTAGCTAAAATTACTTTACTAAAGGCTTTAAGCCAAATGCTTACCAATTTTAATATGAGTAATAGCTTCATTACTTTCATATACATGGGTGGTCTCTACGGTCCTCTATTTTTATTTATTTAAAATAATTTTGTTTTTGGCATGAAAATAATTTAAATATAAAATAAATTTTTATAAATCAATTATCTTTTTCTTTTCACATACAACATGAAAAATTAACGAAAAAAAAAAACGAAACTAATTTTGATTTTCTTTTTGTTGTCTTTGCAGAAAAATCAAAAATATTAATGAGAAAAAAATGGGTAAGTCTTTTTGAATGAAATTATTTTATTTTCTTCAATTCAATTTAAATAAAAATTTTAATTAACTAGAAAATTGTTCGATAGGTTTCTATTAAAGAAAATAATTTTATAGGAAAAAATTAAAAAAAGAGGTGGATTTTGAATAAAAATATGTAATTTGGTTGGTATCATTAGAACTGATTTTTAATTTATATTAAAATTAAATCTAGCACTATTTCAATACACTGAGATTTTACAACAATGATCGGCACAAAGAAAGCATGCTGAAATTGTAGAGTATTAGTGTATTTAAATTTTAAGTGTAATTAAAAATTTAATGAGATTTCAAATTTTTTGCGCTCATTGTTTCACTCGATCTCTGAGGGCTAGAAGTAAGATGTTTCTAAAAACTCTTGATTTCTGTTTGTTATAATTACAGCTCAAAAGTTTCCCCAAATAAGTTGTGACCAATTCATAAATATTACAGTCGCATCGAACAATTCTTGTAGTTAAGAAAACTGATATTTTTATGAAAAACAAATAGAAAAATGATATTTTAAGAAACTTTTACATTAAAGTATGTCCTTTTTTTTGGGAGTAGGGTAAAATAATTATATTTGATTATTTTTTCCCTATAAGACCATAAATATTAAGTAAAATTCGAATGAGAATTTTAAGGTTTAAACCAATATCTTTTGAATTTAAAGCAAAGAAGAAAAGAAGATACGCATATTAACCTATTTTACTTGTTTTTCATAAATATTCTCCTTAAAAATAGCTGCGGAATAATTTGATTTTTATACCCTTCATCAAAGATGACAATTGTATACATATGTGCATGCTGAAATCGATTTTTCATATGTCCCCGATAACTGAGGGATATAATTGACATATCACTATATCGAATAAGTTCTTGATAATTTTGCTATTGAGAATTTTAAAAATTGCGCCATAAATGGAATTATGGAATGGAATTATGAACAAAAAAGTAAATGTATGGAAAAATTTTAATTTAATAAATTTGGAAAAAATTACTTTCTTTAAGACTTTTACTTTCATATAATATGTTAATATTTTTGTCGCTAAAGACAAAAAGCATGGAATTAAAATAAAATTGTTATTTCACAATAAAAAGAATATTTATTATAAACCCGAATTTTCGCCAAAGTAATTTAAATTTCCGTATAAAACCCAATTTCTACTAAAAACAAATTAAACAAAAAATGAATTTTTATTAAAGAAATCTTTTTTTGATCAAATATTTTCATTAAAAAAGAATTTTTACTGAAATTTTATCACTAACAAAAGCAATTTTCCTTAAAAATCGAATTTTCATTAAGCATAGAACTCGCGAAAAAATCCAAAAAAGGACACTTTTATAAAAAAATAGAAAAGCTCTGGGAAGTAAAATTTTCAATAAGAAATCAAACTTTCATTAAAAATCCAATTTTCACCAAAAAATTTACTTTTCCAGAACAAAAAAAAAAAAAAAAATCTAACACAAAAATAAAATCAATTAAAAAAAAATATTTTCATTAAATTAATTTTTATTTCACTAAGAAGTCGAATTTTCACTAATAATCCAATTTATGAAAAAGATATACATTTTTCACGTTAAGAACTAATTTTCACTAAAAACTAATTTTGAACTAAATAAATTTAATTCTCATCAAACAAGATTTTTCATTTAAAAATCGAAAATTCACTAAAAAGAACAAATTTTACTTAAAAAAATCTTTCAACAAAAAATTAAAGTTAAAAAAAATTAAAAAAAAAAGTTAAATTTGCTGGAAAAATTGAGTTACTCAAAAATTTATATTTCTAGAAATAGAATTTTCACTAAAAAACTAACTTCACTAAAAGTCGATTTTCTTTAAAAATCAAATTTTCTTAAAAAACGATCTTTTATTAAAAACCGATTTTTCATTAAAAATCAAAATTTCCTTAAAAAATATAACCTTTCAATAAAAATATTTAATTTCACTAAAAATAAAATTTTTACTAAAAAACTAATTTCACTAAAAATCTATTTTAATTAAAAATTACATTTTCTTAAAAAACAAAATTTTATTAAAAATCGATTTTTCATTAAAAATAAAAATTTTCTTAAAAAATCTAACCTTTTATTTTAAATTTAAATTTATATTTAAATTAAAAAATTGAGTTTTCATTAAAAATCTAATTTTCAATAAAATTGGAATTTTTATTAAAAATATAATTTTCACTAGAAACAGAATTTGTTAAAAATACTTTTCACAAAAAAAAACTATTTTCTCTAATAATCTAATTTTCAATAAAAACAAATTTCACTAAATATCGATTTTCATCAAAAATGTAATTTTCATTAAAAAGTGAATTTTCATATGACTAAAAAAATCAAATTTTCCTTTAAAAATATAATATTTTTTAAAAAAATTAAATTTTTACTAAAAAATCGATTTTTCAGTAAAAATTCAAGTTTGCTGAGAAAAAAAAACAAATTTAAAAAGGTGTATATGTAAAAGATAATAAAAAAATCAAATTTTTAGTAAAAAAAAAGGGTTTAAAAGAAAACTAAATTTGTACGAAAAACCAAATTTTAACTAAAAAATTCAAAAAAATTAGATTTTACAAAAAAAAACTTCTTTTTATAAAAAACCGAATATAAATTTTATTTTAATAAAAAAGAAAAAAAAAACGAGTTTTCACTAAAAACAAAATTTTTATAAATGCTCAAAACTATAACGAGATGAAGGGTATATAAAATTCGACACAGCCGAACTCCAAATATCCCTCTAATTTATTTAAACTCATTTTATTCCTAAAACATCTCTGTTTTCCAAGAAAACAGTAATACATACAACAGTAATACATATAACGCTAATTTGCGATAAAAAGTGTCGTAACTCACAACAGTTTTAAATGTTTTCAAATATTCTGTGTTTCTTTAAAGAACTTTTATACTAAAAGCGAAACCTGATATACATACTATCTAAATTGATTTTGATCTAAATTTTTACCCACAAAATAAATTTAAAAATATTTATATTAATTTTAATGTTTATAGCGAAAAATTGTTCTCCCACCTAAAATGTATAGAAAGGATATTAGCCAATAGATAAATTAAATGAGTCCGGAAAACATTTTATAGTTCTCATGTCAAAAAATGCAAATTTCAAGTTACAACTCTATTATCGTAAATGAGCGATATGTAAATAGAACACAAATTAAATTAACATAACAGGAAAACGTAAAACGCAACACAACTTAAACTCCAAACCTCTTTTCCAGATATCTTCCAATCTTGTGTTATAAAATCTTCTCGTACAAATTTCCTAATAACTGTTTCAATAGTTATTTTATATGTTTCGATCATACGTATAAAGGCCTTAAAACCTACAGTCGCTGCTAAAATTTTCTCATCTTCAGTCGAAGATTCACTTAGAATTTGGCTAATCAAATCCTCGTGACCTTCACGTTCTACTAATTGTACCAAAGCCGATTGTGCTTCTGGCTTCTTCAACGAAATGAATATGTTCTGTTCATACATATAGATGATTTCGAAAATAGTGCAACCATGTCTTATTAATAGTCCCATGGTGGCTAAATCACGCAAAGCCGATTCACCAATAACACCAAATGATTCGGCTTGTATAGTTTCGAGTAGTATATTGACTTCTTTGTGTTGTCTTATTTCTAATATATCCTCCAGGGTTATGGATTTTTGAGAAATTTTCGATCTTAAAATATTGACAGTTTCATTTATTTCCACAGTGGTTGTAGTGGTAGTGATTACTTCTTTTTCTTCACTTATGCTTGACTTCAATTCTTCATCGGCTATTTTGCGATCTTTTACTAAAATTTCTTCTGATTTCTCACTTTGTTCGACCAAAATGGAAACAGGTTGTCTCACTTTAATCACATCCATGGTAGTTTCACATTCTGCGGCTGGTACAATTTCAATGGTGGTAGTTTCTATTTGTGTCTCGACTTGTGGTTCTTCCTCTTCCGAAGAGGTATAGGCCGTGGGTATTATAACAGGTTTCGTTTTCTTGGCCACTTTCTTTTTACCTTTACCCTTACGTCCTTTAACCGTAATCACTTCTGTCTCTGTGGCCGTTGTTGAAATATCAAATTTGCCTCTTGTCATTGTCATACCTACTTCATTGATTAATTTGCAAGTATAAAAACCAATATCTTCATAGGTAACATTCATAATGGTCAACGAAGCATCTGACTCTCCCACTTCCAAATGATATTTTTCAGATTCCCTAAGTTGTACATTGTTATAATACCATTGTATATCTAAAATTTAAATCATTGTATTGTTGCGTTTATTGCATTAAATAAAATCCAGCTAAAGGCTTTGTCTAAAAATTTCCCTATATTATAAAAAAAAAAGTCCGAGAAAATATACCTGGTTTAGGATTGCCGGCAAATTGTATTTTGAATTTTGCTTTTTCCCCGGTGGCAGCCCGGCAATCACGCATTTCATTGACTAATGATGGCGTGCATTTAATAGCTATAAGCAAAGAAAGATTAAATAGCAATAAAAATAAAAAAGCATTAATATTTATTAAATTCTACTATGGCAGCTTAAATTCTATAAATATTTACATAGCTATTGATTGATAGTATGAAAATTACGTTACACATTTTGGCGGAATTTCGAAAAATAATGATTTGTTTGTTATACTTACTTGTGTAGAGTGTGTGTAGATATGTTGTAGACAGACGGTTTTAGTTTAGTTGTAAATAGTAGAATGCTGGTTTTATTTAGATAAGCTTTAGAATTAAATTATTTCATTATGAAATCTTAATCTTTATTCCAAAATTTGAAATCTTTTTGCGTATTAAATTAACTAATTTAATTAAATTTGAATAAAATAAATTCATAATATGTTTAATATTTATATTTTTTTATACAAGAAACTTCTAATCTAATGTTTCAATCTGCCCAAAATTTGAGATACGAGTATTAATAAGTGTCATGCTCTATCCGAGGCCTTCTCTTAATCAAGTGCGCCAGCGACCGTGCGCGTTTTGTTCTTAAAATTACAAATGACTTCATTCTGAAAAAGTAATAATGCAAATCTCATTTGAAATTAAACTAAATTTTCAGGAATTATATCTGTCACGAGAGCATTTTCCAATTTTATTTTGGTAACTTTTTCAAAAACTTTACCTGACTAAAAATCTTAAAAAAAAATAACTCTATCGTGGATATGGGTAGGTTTTCATCAAAAATTTGGTATATTATCCACATTATGAACTAGTTGACTTTGTTATATCTCGAACTTCATTTAAAGTAGCGTAAAGGTCAGTGTCAGTTGAGTTTAAAACTCCAAAAGAAACTGTTTCGGGCCAATTATTAAAATTAATTTACGGACATTGAAATTTCATGAGCATTTGGACCGTTTGGGGCTGTATATTTATAAACATCCACAAAACAACGTTTGAACTGTTCGGCTTTGTCAGCATCCCCTAGATGTACAAAGTCATTAACAATTAGTTTATCAAAACTCTCAGACTTTCTGTCACCAATAAGTTTATTGACTTCTTGAAGCGTTTTTGGACCTGGTTTAATATTCTCAGTTCCTACTTTAAAGGCGCGATATTCGTCCGATGTCCTATTGCCCTATCTATGAAATATTTTTTTTCAATTCATTCTGCCATGTAAAAGACTTTAAGCTTTTCTTTTCTCCGGTAGTATAAATCGTTTGTTGTTCATTTTAATTTTCTTTGAATGTTTTTCTATTTCCAACTTAATACATTTGTTAAATTTAGAAATATGTCCATCTATAACGACGGTGCATTGTGTATGCCAGAAGAGAGTCTAATAAAAAATGGAATACAGATGTAGAGAAAAAAGAAAACCTTTAGAAAATATGTTGGAAAAACGTGGAACCTATAACTTAACAATCAAAATGCTCCTAAGCCACCTTATCCCCATTACGAACCATATCATATTACTAATCCCTTTCCCGGTACCTTCTCTAGTTCGTGCAGTGTGTGACTTCCAAACCATCTTAGCCTTCCGCGCCTACACAATGACTGTGTATATGCTCCACTGTTTCTAGCTCCTCTACATCATCGCACATCCTGCAGAAATTTGACGTGTTCATGTCCACTACATAGTCATATAGGTAATCTTCTATTCTTCTATGTATAATTTGTTCTGTCTAGAGTCCATTCCCTTATGTCCCAAAAACAGGACCCCATTGGAACCCTAACCGATACTTCCGCTTTCAGAAAGTTTTTCTAAAATAATATTTATAGAGAAGGGAAATTTTTGTAATTTTCTGATTATAAGCCTGTAAGTTACAGTTAAACCTTTCGAAAATAAAACAACAATTTTTTCCTAACAATTGCATAAATAACAACCGAATAGATCTAATTTCGGTTTTATGGACCTTTGAATTTCGAATTTTCGGAGCTCTTTTTTCAATTTAATTGGAAACAAAAGACATTTAAATTATCTAATCCAAATGTAATTATGTGTCTTTATTATTTTATAGAGTACCACCATTTTTATAATAGATTTTGCTGGATGTCATACCCTTTTTACGCCCATTTTTTCATAATTTTGTTAGCTTTATTTAACTTGACCTTATGCCTAAACTACTGAACCATATGCATATGCATATGTATGTTCTTGAAGGAAGTACTAAAAGGTGGGCGTGACTTTTTTAAAAAAGTTACTTTGCTTCTTAGAAAATAAATTTCTAAATTCATTAAAATTTTTAATGACAGTAGTCAAAAATATCACAGTGCGATAAACTTGGGAGAAAAAGAGGCGTGGTACCCATACAGACTTTATTTTATAATATACGGTGATTTCTATTCCTTGTTTCTGTAAAATTAGAAGTAAATTGTCTTAGTAGCATCAGCAAAGCATTCAAATTGATTTTCAACGAAAGAAGGCTAAAAACTGGGCATGGCATTCTATTTATTTTTTAGTTTATATATATATATATATATATATATATATAATTTGAGAATTTTTAGTAACATTATATCCTTTATATTCGGGAAGGGAACTTATATTACACCAATTTTACCAAATGTAATAAAAGTCCCTTTCCCGAATATATATATATATATATATATATATTCGGGAAGGGGACTTATATTACACCTGTGGGCAATTTTACTAAATGTAAAATAAAATATACAAATATAGAATGCGTTGATACTAACATCTAGTTGATTTTATGCACTTTAGGACGATTCCTGAAAGTGGATTTATATGGGAGCTATGATAAATTATGTACCGATTCTCATAAAATTTGGCAATGTTGTTTCTACTTACATAAAACTTATTTGTGAGGGGTTTATATGAGAGCCATGGACAATTGTGGACAATTTCGTATACAGATTGATTCTTGTACAGAATTTCTTTGCACCGAATTTCATTAAAATATTTTTATTTTTAAGGCATTTTTGAGTGTTTAAACTCTATTCCGGAGGGACATTTGTATGGGGGCTAGGTGATATAATGTACCGATCATAAAAGTCCCACGTGCCAAATTTTATTGAATTATCTTTAAAATTGCGACCCTTACTTTGTGCACAAGGTTAACACGGGCGGACAGACATCGATAGATCGATTTAAAAATAATAATAATTACCCGTAAATATATTTAACATTTTTGCTTTCTAAATATTTTTTTATTTTCACACATAATGAAAAAAGTGCTCCAAAATATCAGAAGTTCAAGAGTCCATAAAATCAAAATTCTATTCGGTATACTTTCATTTCGCTTTGGAATTGTTTAGGAAATATTCGATGACACAAAATTTGTCTCAAAGTGTAATCTTTTAAAGAATTTGATAATTAACTTTATTAAGAATTAATCGATTTGAACAACTCAAATAGAATACACATTGAGGTTAAATGCTAAATTCTTAATAAAATATTCTGACGGATATCTTAAGATCAACAACTATTTTTTTCTTCTCCTGAACAAAAAATTGTTATCATTAATGGTTCCATGAATTATTTACTTTGAAACAGAAGATTTCGTTAGAAATTGAAACATTCCTGCAATTGTGGCCGGATTTTTTTCCATAATTCGAGAATTTTTGTTGAGAGTGAATGACCCATAATAACTGAAAATTATAATTCAATTGATTTCTGAGATATTAGTAAAAATGTTCTGATAAGTAGGTAATAAATTTTAATTGAAATAAAATATTCTTTTATGATTTTTTAATAAAATAAATTAATGTGTAATATCAAAAATTGTTAGATACCTTAAAAATCAATTGAATAATAATGATGACAACTTATTAAGATCCTGACGCTCATCATACTCGTACATACGAGTAATACAATCTTAAATTTTTTCTTTCACACATGAAAAATCGATATATGCACGAAACTAGAGACAATCACGTCAAAGTTCCTTTCGAAGCATATACAATTTTTAATTTTTAAAAAATAATATTATATTAACCCAAATGAAAGCTAAGAATCCTGGCGATATAATATTTTTTTTATTTTAAATATTACAGAACTAAAATCTAAGAAAATATTTTTTGTATTAAATAATAAAAATATTTATTTAAAAGGAAATATTAAAGAATAAAAAGCAATACTTTCCTAACTTTTTATAGTGCAATATTTAAATTAAAAATCCTATTATATGGCATGGATACTTAGATTTCACTTGATACCCATTTTCTGATGTTTTATTCTTCGAAAATATTTTATTATATTTTTTTTTATTATTGAGTATTCTTTGAAACTTTGAAGACCATTTGACAGAAAATATGATGAGATGAAGATAAACTGAGTACACAGTTTCACTATGAATGGTCTCTAATTTTATGCATATATCGATTTTTTTTCTTGTGTGAAAATCACTGTTTGCTGCAAATTGGAATAGTAGTGAAAAACATAATTTTTTCTATTTCATTATGATCTTTTTACCTCCGTCCGTACGTCCGCCATAAATATTAATTTACGACAAAGTTTTCCTATCTTTCGATACTTATTCATTCAAATTTCGAGTCATTAAAACATTCCAAGAAACTTTTATCTCTGTGATCTTAAGTGTAGGCAGAGTTAACGAAATCGATATCTTTTATTAATAACAAGTGTATAAGTTTGCACATTCAAGGCATAACTGCAATGTTATAATGATAAAAAAAACTGCTATAAAAAACCCACATTTTCTCTGATCGAAAGATTTTTTCTTTAATAACTTTTTTAAATTTCCACCTCTCACCAAAATTATTATATCAATTACTAGAAACTATAATAAATTAAAAAAAAAAAAATATATTCCAATTAAAAAAATGATCAAATCAATTAATTAGATGATTTAAAAATTTTATTTTTATTTTATATGTACTTGAAGATATATACTAAATTTAATTTAATTTTTTTTGTGACTGTATTTTTAGATATAAACTCTACTTAAAAAATATGTAAAATAATTAAGAAAGTTATACTAAATAGGCGTTTATCCGTTTCCTGATCGAAATTTAAAATCTGGCTTCGTTAGGATTTGAAGGACGAATTGTTTTATAAGAAAGCAAATAAGACTGTCTATAACAGGCTCCGCCATGGCGGCATGTCTTCTCGGATTAAATCTTTTCCTTGATGTATAATTAATACGTGGTAGAGCAAAATTCCTGTCTTTCTAAGCCTAAAATTGCTTCTTTGTCTTTTGTGAGAATTGACAGGAAATAGATTGGGAGTCAGTACTCTAGAATTTTCTGGATTCTAAAGCTGAAAGAACGAAAGCTCAAGGTCTTACCTAGGACTTAAAAGTAGGTGCCACGGGAACCAGCTGCCCCAAGATGGGTGAGGCCGCCTCAACTTCACTTTCCTTGGTTGGTTGTTGGTGAGGCCCTTTATGGGGGTTACGTGGTGGCTTAAGGTTTCATGTGTTGTCTGCAAGTGCAGTAACACGATCACAAGGGTGATCAGGAGAGGGTAGCTCCGATCCCCTAGAAAGTGAATTATTAGAATTGCAATCTGTATGTGTCAAAGCATATGGGGGCGTTGGTTGGCGCATCATTCTTCACCCGGTGCTAAGACCACCGTGGGGTTGGGCCATCAAGGCAGGTACCCACGTTAAACTTATCATATCTGTCTATAATAGGCAAAACAACCATTTTTTATTAATAAAAAAATAAAAAAACATCGCGTAAAGAAGCAAACAGTTATGTTATGCTTAGGAAATTATATACAAGTATATAGAGATTTACTTTATGACTGAGAAAAGAAAAAAATAGTTGAAAACCAAAAATTAATGGAATCAAAGTTTTAATTATTTTCTTTCAAAATCTACTCGTTTATGCAAGTTTTAAACTAAAACGTCGGCTTAAAATTATTCTCAATAGTCTTTCGTCTGAAACAAAGAAGGGAAATTTGTTTAAGTAAATTATTTTTCTGGATCACATTTTTATACAATTTTGTATATCGATTTTCCAACATGTACAAATTTACTGTAAATTTCTTTATTACTCATTTGGGAACCTACTTATTTTGAAATTAATAAAAATGTTGGGCAAAAAAAAAATATATATGTATATATATATATATATATATATATATATATATGTTTATTCTCCTTTTAACGAAAACAGATCTATTATAGAGCGTGATCCTCATCTCTAAATATAATTAGGTCATATTTTTGGATGACCAGCACATCTTCATAATATTCGATTTTATACTTAATTCTCGGAATCAATAATTTCTCTTTTTCGTAGTATATCGTGTATTTAAATTGATTAGTTATAGGTTTAACTACTTTGAAGCTTATTTTAAATTGGCATTCGTTAACGATCATAATTTCTTTTTAAATTCTCATAAAAATTTAATCGATATCATTGAATTTCTTAAATTGCTCTTTATACCTTTGGTCTCTGCAGTAAGGTTTTTTTTTCCAAAAATGTTGCCCTCTGTGCAAAATAATAAAAAAATGATTTTTTTTTGAAGTTTACGTTTTTAATCTTGTTAAATTATTAAAAATAATATTTTTTATTATATCTTTTTTATTAAAATGTTGCCCTCTGCACAAAATGGAAACTGTAATATTCGAGAGAGATATAAAATAAACATTTTCTCTTTTTAATAAAAATAATGTTTTTCATACAAAATTTTTTTATTTATAATTATTTAAGTATCGTACCAAACTAAAAAATACATTTTACTCTCTATGCGGTTTTTATATTAAAATGTTACCTTATTTTACAAAGAGCAAATTGCAAAATGTGAGTGAAATATTTTTACATATCAAAAGCTTTCTTATTAGCATGATATGTTTGCTTATATTTCTTTAAGTAATAATCTAAATTAAAAAATGCCCTCCACTAAGTTGTTATATTGAAATGTTGCCTTTTTTGCAAAACGAATACAATACAATACAATATGAAATAAACAGTTTATCTTTTTTAAATAAAGATACTATTTCAATTAATGTATTAACTAAAAAAAATGTTGCTCTCTATGATGTTTTTATGTTAAAATGTTGCCTTATTTTACTAAAAGGAAAATGCAGTGTGAGTGAAATTTTATTTTAAAATTAAAAATTATTTTTGCATTAATTCTATTCTATTCTATTAATCTTTTTATAACTCTTGAAGTGTTAAACAAAATTAAAAAAATGCTCTCTGCCAAGTAAAGGTATTAAAATGTTACCTTTTCTTGCAAAATTAAAAATGCAGTTTTTATTAAATCTGAATTTTACGTTTTTCAATTATTAAATGTATTAAAAAAATCTCTATTTTATTTTTTCTTTAAAACTCCTATAAAATATATATATATTTTTACCAAATTTCTTGCAATATACTTAATTCTGTAGCTTATCTTTTAAACCATCTTTGGAGTAAAATATTGTATTTTTAATAATTTTTTTTCTTTTTATGAATTTTGTTTGTCTGTTTGGTATTAATGAAATAAAAAAATCACAAAAAGCTTTTCATCTTAAATCTAAATTAATAATAGTACATAAAAATTAAATTAAAAAGGAATGTTTATTTATTAACACACAATTAATAAAAGCCAGGTTGAAGGTTCTAAAACTCCTTTATCTTTGTATAAAAGACCAATTAAATATTAATTAATATCAGCAAATACTAACTACTACAAAATTATAAAATCTACTACTATTCATAAGAGTTAGTAAATTTTAATTTTTAAATTAAACCAATTAAAAAAAACATATTAATAAAAGTTAATAAATTTGAAAAATAAACCAATCATCATATATCAATCTAAAATTTGGAATTTCTTAAAATACTGAAAAATAATAAATTATAATAATAAAAAGTTATAAATATTTTTAATATATGGCGTATACTTATACAAAATTTAGATATTTGATTTTATTTCTATAAAATTTCTGAAATCTACTAGGTACAAGAAGCTTTTAGAGCTTTAGACCTTTTTACCAGTTTAAAGGGGAGGATTCTAGTAAAGCTTTGAGAGGAATTTGAATACCAGGGTAAGTTACTATACATCATTAAAATTTTGTTTATTTATAGAAAATATAAAAGAATTTAAAGAATAATTTGTTTAATTTACACAATAACTTAGATAAATTATTTTAAATAGTACAAATGAAAGAGGGTACTTTTTTAAAATTGTTTTTATTTTAGAAACGTTGACGTTAAAAAAAGGACACAAAAGTGTAAAACACAAATAAGACACAGAGAGATAGACAAAGAATTGAATAGAGAGAGAAAAATATATTTGAGTTTTTATATTTTTATATTAAAACACATATACACATATAAAAGGGATACACATTAATTAATTAATATTTTAATTTGATATTTAATAATTTCTTAAATATTTAGACAAATCTAAAATCCTTAAGAATTTTCCCTTAGGGATTTAAAGATTTACTAAATATTTGTTATTTAATTTTTGATTTCAAAGAATACATACCTTTAAGAGCCTTTTGCATTTCTTCCATATGAGTCACCCATTCCGGTTTGCGGTAATCCTTAGAACCAACAATGCCTAAAGTTTTAAAAGTTTCACAAAGAGAAAAAATCAAATAATTAATTTTTTATATAACATTAAATCACTCAAAAAAAGTGTTTAAATTTCCTAGAAAGTTTAGAAAAAAGTATTTTTCCTAAATATGTGAAAAGTGTAAAAATTTTGTGTATAAATATTTCTATATATTTTAAGGAATGAGGAATTATATACAAGGATTTTTAGGAATAAAGGGTAAATAATTTTTTCTGCTGCAAAAGCTGTAAAAAAATCATTATTATTAAAATTATGAATTTTATAACTTAAAAAAATCTGTAAATTAAAAAATTTATCTGGCATATAGTCAAAATTATTGTTGTAAATACCTTCAACAGAAAACAGAGCTGTTGTCACTGCTACGCCCAATGGATTGTGAGCTTCAAAGCTAATTGTACCCACATCATCGGGATATACATTATTGATGACCAGCACGGATGTGCCATCTTCGAAATTTTCGATTTGATATTCTTCGGAAGCAAAGATTTCTTCGCCATCTCGTAACCATTTAACTTTTGGTTTCGGTTTGCCGATAACCTTAACTTCCAGTTTCGGTAATTCACCCTCTTTGGGTTCGATTTTTTCAGGTAGTTTCTTAACTATTTTCGGTGGTTGTTCGTCGATCGAGATCGTCTGAAATTTTTAAGTAAAATAAATATTATTAAATTTAATTTAAACAATAAAGAAGACAATTAAACTTCATTGTAGAGATGCAGGGAATATTTTCAAACGAAAATAGCATTTGTTTAGATTCGGAAATCCCCTCTTTCGAATCGAGTTATAATTTATAATTTACAATTTATAATTTATAGCTCTAAAAAACTGCTATATTGTTTATTTATATTTACCTTATCTAGAAGATCTTCTTCCGATGCTGAGAGTCCAGTGATTTCAGAATCGGGGATATATTCAAATGCTGAAAATGTTACACAAAACGTAATTAGTACATCTTTCTCTCAATTAAACAAATAAAACAGATAATTAAAACATGCTATAAACTTCCTACTAAAACTAAAACTAAATCTACCAAACTAAAGGACGAGACATAGTAGAACATAGAACAAAAGGTGGGACAAAACAAGTTTTATTCTTTTTTTAAATTTTAGAAGGTAAAAAATTCATGCTTTTTGTATCAACTAAAGTGAAAATCTTTAGTTAGTATATTGAAATTGAATTGTGAAGTGGATTGTGTTATTTATTAAAAGGGAATAATTTTTTTCAGTGTAATTTGTTAAGTTTTAAAATAAATTGTTGATGTTTTTTAGTGTATTGATAGTGTGTGTTACTGGTAGTAATAGTGGTAGTGGTAGAGATATAAGGAGTATTTTGAGATATTTTTGTTGGCCAGAGCAGGCATTGAGCATTTGTTTGTATGTATATACCTTGTATGTTGACAGTTGTCTTTGTGACAGTTTCACCAATTTTATTTGTAGCCACACATTTATATTCGCCAGCATTTTCGGGAAAAACTTCGGTTATTTGTAATTGACAATTGCCTTGGGCATCTTGTACTATATAAGTTTCTTTGTTCTCCACAATCTTTTCATTATTGTGATACCATTCCACTTTAGGTGTAGGTTTACCCACCACTTTGCAGTTAAGCTCTAAGGCTTCGCCATCCATAACTTCAAGAGGTTCGATTAGTTCTTCAACAAATCGTGGTGATTCAAATTCCTCAGCTTCCTCTTGGGGAGCATCTTCCAAAAGATGCACAGTAGCTGTAGAGGTTACAGAACCACCTACATTTTCGGCACGACAAGTATAGGGCCCAGTGTATTTCTTTTCAAAGTTTCCTATTAACAAGGTAGACTTATTTTCCTTTGAGACTATTCGACATTCAGTAGTGCTCTTAATGGGTTCATTGTGTACAAACCATTGGAATGATGATATGGGTTCAGACTCTACAATGGCTTCTAAAATAGCCACTTCATTCTCACCGAAATATTTGGGTTGCAAAGGCTGAATAAAGCGTGGTGGTTTGATTTCTTTATTCTGGGGCTCATCCGTTACCATGACAGAGCCCGAAGATTTGGCCTCACCTACCTTGTTTTTGGCTGATACTTCATATTTGCCAGTACGCTTGCGTGTCATATTAACAATTTTAATAGTGGTTGTGGTCTCAGTAGTTTCAATGGTAACATCTTCGTTAATTTGAATTTCACGACCATTACGGAACCATTTAATTTCAGGTTTAGGTAGACCATCATATTTAGCCTCGTATAATAATGTACCTCCATGAGGTATAACTAACGCACTCAGGGGAGTAATAGTGGGAGCCTTAAGCAATTCCTTAGGTTGGCTTTCTTCAACTCGACTTAAGATATTGGCATTACCAATGGCACGACCAAATGGATTTTGTGCCTGCACCGAATATGTGACAGCCTCGTTAGGTGTAGGATTAATAATTTCCAAGGCCACATCGCCGGTTTCTTCATTGTAAAACATTTGTACAGTTTCGCTGGGTACCACCTCTTCGATACCGCGATACCATTTAATTTGAGGTTTGGGTTTACCAATCACTTGGCAAGTAACATGTACCTTAAGACGTTCAGGTTGTTTTTCCTCAATGAATTCGATTTTCAAGGGTTTGGTGAATTGTGGCGCAATACCTTGTTCTTTTTCTAAATTTTCATAATAATTGTGTGTGAGAAAAGTGAATTAGAATATAAAAATAAAAAGGACTATATACAGGGAGTTGATAAAACAACCTACAGGATTTTGTAATAGTTTTCAAAGGAATAGGAATATTTAAATGATTTACAAAAAGTCAAGCTAAACTAATAAAAAACTCCTTTAAAATGTGGAAATTTAAAAGGAATCGTATAATTTTCAAAATTCAAAATGTTCCTTTAAAATTTTCCCTTTATTTAATTATACATCTCTCTTCAAACTTACCTAATACAATATTAGTACGTGTGGTCGCTACTCCACCTTCGTTCTTAGCTTCACATGTATAAATACCCACATCACTGGGTGTAACTTTGGCAATTTTCAATTGTGCCACATCTTCCACCACATTGAATTCGTATTTCTCTGATGCAAACAGTAACGTGTCATTGAAGTACCAATTGATTTCAGGGAAAGGTATACCTTCAACTTTACACTCAAGCACAGTGGGTTCTTCAGGAACACACATACGTGGACGTAGTTTTTCAGTAATACGAGGTGGTTTGATTTCCTTCTTTTTCTTCTTGATAATCTTGCGTGTTTGTTCGACTACTTCAGAGGTAGTAGTTTCCTCGTGTTGTTTAATTGGTTCTTCTTCAATGATCTCTTCGTCAGCCACCTTATCTAAGCCTTCTTGCACACGTTTTTGTGTGATTAATTCCAATTCGGGTAAAGGTTGACTATCATCCATAATGATGCGCTGTCTATCTTTCTTGACAATATTTGAGGTAACCTTCATTTCGACATTACGCTTGACTTCATCTACATCAACTTCGATTAGTTGTTCTGTGGTGATGTATTGAGGTTTTGTGTCTTCGGGTTTCTTATTGAGTTGAATAGTCTTTTGCGAGACTTCTTGAGATACTTCTTCTTCCTCTTCTACAATTTCTTCGGCATCAACAATGGTGGCTTCCAAAAGTTGGGGTTGTTCTTCAAATGAAACAGCTTTTAGACGTCTGGTGCGTTTCTTATGAGCTTTCTGCTTGGAAGTTGGTGTCTCTTCGGTGGGTACTACCTCTTCTTCGGGCAGAATCTCCTCTGAAACTGCCACTTCCTTAATATCTTCAATGGGTATTTCCTCGACTTGATCTTCTTCAGCTATAGGTTCAGCAAATGGTTCAGCGATTTCTTCGGAAACTTCATCGACAGATGGAGTACCCTTTTGTAGCTTGGGCTTCTTCTTCTTTTTGGGTTTCTCCTTAGGTTTCTCTTCCTCTACTACGGGAACAGGTTCAATTTTCAGTTCTTTTTCTTCTGAAGGTTGCTTTTCTTCGGGTTTGAATTCAGGAGCTGGTATAGTCTTTTCTGGTTTTTGGGGTTCTTCTTTAGGTTTGGCGGGTATTGGTTTCAATGTTACTTCTTCTGGTTGTTCCTCGGGCAAGGGACGACGTTTTCCCGTAGGCCATTGTTTTTCTTCCAATGGTTGCTCTACAAGTTTCTTCTTTTCTCCTCGCTTCCAAGGTACTTGAGGTTGAGGCTCTTCAACTTTAGGTTCCTTTTCAATATCGAAATGTTCAGCAGTTTCCAGTTCAATAGGCTCAGCATCTGAAATTTCAGGTAGATCTTTGTGCTTAGGTTTCTTAACCTTTTTGACTTTCTTTTGCTCCTCAACCACAACTTCATCTTCAAGTTTTTCTACATGTTGCAAAACAACTTCTTCAAGTTGTTGTTCTTCTGGTTTAGGAGTACCACGTTTAACAGGTTTAAGACGAACTTCTTCAATAGTTTCCTCTTGAGGTAATTGTTTGATGGGTTTCTTGGTAGGCTTAAGTTTAATTTCTTCCAGTTTTTCTTCGATAGGTTGAGGCTGAGGCTTAGGTTTGGTATCAACTTTTGGTTGCTTAGGAGTTTCGTCCTCCTTGACAACATCTTCTTCTGGTACAATTTCTTCTGGTTTAACTTCTTCCACTTCTTCGACTTCTTCTTCTTCTTCGGGTTTCTGTACAGTTTCTTCTTCTTCCTCCTGTTCAACAGGCTTCTTCTTGGGTTTCTTTTTAATACGTTTCTTGGTGACCTCTTCCTCGACCTCTTCGATGAATGTTGTTTCCTCAGGTTGTTCAAATTCTTCAATTTCAGCTTCTTCAGGCTGTACTGTCTCTTGTACAGTCGGTTTCTTTCTTGGCTTAAGCGTCACTTGCTCCATCTTTTCTTCTTGAGGCTTGGAAAGTTGTTTTCTGGGAACTGGTTTGAGTTGTACCTGTTCAGGCTTTTCTGGCTCTTGAGGTAGTATTTTCCTAACACGTTTTGGTTCTTCAGGTTTCCTAAGTTCAACTTCTTCAATTTCTTCCTGTGGAATGTCTTCTGTTACCTCAGTCTCATCTTCAACAAATTCTCTTTCCTCAGCGGCTGGTTTTGTCTTGGGTTTCCTAATCTTTTTCTTTTTCACAACATTTGTTGTTTCCTCAACTTCTTCTTCCTCTTCCTCAACAGGTACAATATCTTTTTCCTCAACAATTTCCTCTTGTTCTGGTTGTGGTTCTTTGACGGGTTTCTTAATCTTTTTCTTTTTAATTACCTTTGTTGTTTCCTTAACTTCTTCTTCCTCCTCTTCAACAGGTACAATTTCTTCTTCCTCAACAACTTCCTCTGATTCAGGTTGCGGTTCCTCGACGGGTTTCTTAACTTTTTTCTTTTTAATTACCTTTGTTGTTTCCTTAACTTCTTCTTCCTCTTCTTCCAGAGGTACAATTTCTGCTTCCTCAACAACTTCCTCAACTGGTTCCGGCTGAGCTTCCTCTACGGGTTTCTTTGGCTTCTTCTTACCACGTTGCCACATAACAGGTTGAGGTTCTTCAACCTGTTCTTCCTTAGGCTCTTCTGGCAAAACATCTGCCACTTCCTCGTAAGCTTGAATAGGCTGTTCTTCTACCTCCTGTGGCTGAGACTTTTGTGGTTTCTTCTTTTTACCCCTTTCCCAGGCTACTGGCTGAGGTTGTTCTGGTGTCTGTTCTTGTGGCTGTTCAGGCAAATCATCAACAGTTTCTTCGTATGACCTTTCGGGTTGATCTTGAATTACTTCTTGAACCTCTTGTGTAATAGTTTTCTTCTTTTTGCCTCTTTCCCATGCTATAGGTTGCAGTTGTTCGGGTTCTGGTTGTTCAAGTTCTTCTGATAAAGTGTCAACAACTTCTTCATAAGCCTTTTCAGGTTGTTCTTCAACTTCTTGCGTTTTAACGGGTTGTGTGCGTTTAACTGGTTTCAATTGTATTTCTTCGGCCCTAGGCTTTTCCTTTGGTTTAGGACGTGGTGTTGGTTTCAATTGTACTTGTTCTATCTTTTCTTCCTTTTGCTGTGGAATTACTTTAGGAATTACCTTCTTTTTAACTTCTTCAGCTCTCTGTTCCTTAACAACTGTTTGCTCTTCGATATGAGTAACTTCGGAAGTTTGTACAACCTGTGTGACTTCCTCTTTAATTGCTTGAGTCTTCTTTTTTCCACGTTCCCATAATACAGGTTGTTGTTCAGGTTGTTCAAGTATGGGTTCTTCAGGCAATTCATCAATAGCTTCTTCATAGGATTTGGATGGTTGCTTCTCAACTGGTTGTTCTTGTACTTTAGTGGGTTTCTTCTTACCACGTTCCCACATAATGGGTTGAGGGGTTTCTACAGGTTTTTGTTGTGGTTCTTCTGACAACTCATCTACAGCTTCTTCGTATGACTTTTGTGGTTGTTTTTCTTCTTGAGCACTTGGTTTCTTCTTTCCTCTTTCCCACATTACCGGTTGCAATTCTTGTACTTGTTGTGGTTTGGTTTCTTCTTCCAAAGTATCTACCGCTTCTTCGTACGCTTTTGTGGGTTGTTCCTCAACTGTTTTAACTTGTTGAGTACGTTTGAGTGGCTGAAGTTGCAATTCTTCCTTTTGTACTTGTTTTGGTTTCTGGCGTGGTGTGGGTTTCAAAACAACCTGTTCGAATTTCTCCTCTTGTTGTGGAGCAAGTATCATTTTCTTTTGCGTGGTCTTTTTAGTTTCTTCCATAATTTTGGTCTCGTCAATGGTATGTTTTGTTTGTTGCATGTCAACAACTTGTTGTTCCACAAACTTGGTCTCTTCAATGATTTGTTTAGTTTGCATATCAATAACTTGTTCTTGCTGTTGTTGAAGGACGGTTTTCTTTTTACCACGTTCCCACATGATAGGAACATGTTCTTTTGGTTTTTGTTCTGGTTGTGGTTCAACAAGTTCATCATGTACTTCCTCATAAGTTTTTGGCACAAATTGCTCTGTAGTCTGAGATTGTTGTGGTTGTTGAACATATTGTTCCTGTAGATAGGGCTTCTTCTTGCCTCCATCCCATATTACGGGTTGTGGTTGTGTAAATGAGAAGTCCTCGGAATCTTGACGTTCTGGTATGTGAAGCATTTGAGCATGTTCCACATTTGCAAACTGTTGAGGTGTTCTGGGTTGACGCCAGTTTATGGCCTGTTGTTCCTGCACTAGCCTATGGGCTTCCAATCTCTCACGTTCTTTTACACTCAGCATATTGATATCCTCAGTGGTAATGTATTGTTGTTTATGAACATCTTGAACCTCAACATATTTCTGCAAATCTTCCTTTTGCATGACCTTTTGTATGGAGCTTTTAGAGCTTTCGTCTACCATCATGACTACTGTATCCTCGGTGGCAGTTTGAATTTCTTCTCTTATAATCTCTTGAGCCTCTGGATGACGAAGTTCAACCTCTTCGATTTGGAATTTTTCGATTTCTTTGTGTACCCTTTGTACCTTCTTTAAATGTTGACGCATTTCCTTCCAGGGTATAGTGTCTTCCTTTCTTTGATCCATCAATTTTCCAATTTGTTCAGTCATTTCCATAATCTCTATACTTTCCATACTCTTCAAACGTTGAATTTCACGATCACGTTTCATCTGTTCTTGTGTCGCCTGTTGAGGCAGTTGTTGATCTGTGGTTATAGGCATTTCTAAAGGCCTTAGATATACCTCATCCAACTCAAATTTGTCTAGTTGCTGCTGTACTTTTGCCACTTGCTTAAGTTTTTCACGCATGGTTATCCATGGAATAGCTTCCTTTTCAGTTTTACCTTGAATAATTTTCTCCAGTGTAGCACCAATACTTTCTAAACCTTGATCACGTTGACTCTTAATCGATTTCAAAACAACCTTGGCGGCTTCCAATTTGGGTATTACCTTCTTTTCGATTGGTGCTGGCTTGAGAGTAATAGTCTCCTCAGTCCAGGATTTAATAGGTTCTGGTTTGAAACCAGGCAAGAAGGGTTGCTTATCTAATGAACGACCACGTCTAGGACGTGATGCCTTACGCCAAGGTACAATATTCGATTGTGGTTGAAGGGATTTGCTACGTGGTTTTGTTTTCTTAGTACGAGAACGACCCTGATGTGGTACTTGACCGTTTGCATTGAGATACTGACCGTATTGTGGTGGATATGGCTGCAGGTGATTGGGTGATTCCGGAGAGCTATCCTCCTTGCCAGAGGAGGAGGTTTCATCTTCGACGGAATCAATTGTTTTCAACTGATATGCCGAGATGCGACGTTCTAGAAAAGGAGGGAGATTTTTGTATATATTTTTAGATTGAAATCAAAATTAAGTAAAGAAATTCATTTAATTAAAATGTGGTTTTAGGTCTTAGTCCTTGTTGTGGATTTTGAATGTTTGATGAAATGAATTTAACATTTAAAATTGTATATGTAAGAAAAAAAATGCTAGAAAGGGAACTTACCTGGTTAATGTGGTAGTTAGCTATTCGAAAGTAAACATATAGAGTCATAAGCATTTTGTTTTGTGAGCAGAAACTTGCCTCATTTTAAATAGTTATTTTTTATATTTTAGAATTTTTGTATTATTTTAATAATATATATAAGAAAATAAAAAAATGTTCTTTTTAGGAAAATGTATTTTTTAATGAATGGATCACTTTTCGGAATAAGTAAAATTTTACTTAAAATGGAATATTTTTCAAGTGTTATTTTTCAAGAAAAAAAATCAAATACAAATTTTAAAAATAAGAAGTAAATAAAAATCATGTTAAAAATACTATTTTTCTAAAGTACCAATAAAAAACAAAAAGTAAAAAGTACAATTTTTAAATAAAGTGGTATTTTTTGAACTATTAAAAAAACACCATTAAAAAAATAAACATTTTAAAAATTTTTTAAAGTAGCTACTTTTTATAAAATGTTCTACTTAACAAAAAAATCAATTTCTGAAAAAGGACCAATTTTGATAGAAATATGTATTTTACAAATACAATTTTCAATGTTTATCACTCATGAAAAAGTATAATTTTTCAAGTAAAAATGCTTAAATAGTTACATTTTTCAAAACTATTAATGATTTTTAAAAAGTTAAAAATAGTGAAATGACTTAGTTTTCAAAAAGGAATATTTTCAAAAATAAATAATATAATATTAATTTTAAAATAAAGTAGGTATCATTAATGTATATATATATATATATATATATATATATATATATATATATATATATATATATATATATATTATCGAAAATAAAATTAAAATTTATAAAAAGAGTATTAGTTTTTAATTCAAGTATAATTTTTCCAAAAAGGAACATTTTGTCAAAAAAGTACTATTTTTGAAAAGAGTATTAATAAACACATTTCAAAAATTAATATTTTCCAACTGTTTCATTTTATTTATTTATTAATTTTGTTTTTGAAAAACGAATAATTAAAAAAAAACTGTTAATTAAATATTTGAAAAAGTAGTATTTTCAAAATAAGCATTAAAAAAACTACTATTAAAAAAATAATAACAATATTAATTTTAAAACCATTTCTAAATGGCTAAAATTTGGGGGAAAATATTATTAAATAATAAAAACGTATTATTTTTCTAACTTAGTAGGTAAAATATTTCTTTAAAGTAGTACAAATTTTCAAAAAGTACCATTCTTCCAAAAAGGAATACTTTGCCAAAAAATACTATTTTTTTAAAAAGCATTATTAAAAAATTATCCATAATATAAATTTTTAAACTGTTTCATTTCTTATAAAAATTCCGACTATTTGAAAGACTTATAATTTTTTAAAAAAGTACCAATTAAATTAAATTTAAAAAAATCCTATTTTCAAAATAAGTATTAAAAAATGTACTGTTTTCAACAAAATTAATAATAATAATATTAATTTAAATCCATTTTAAAAGAAAGTTATACAAAAGTCCGAATTTAAAAAAAATTAAAATAAAAAAGGAAAGTTCAAATTTGAGAAGAATTCTATCATTAAAAAGTATTATTTTTCAAGCAAAGTTTTTTTTCAAAGGAGTATAAATTTTCAAAAGTTGAAATTTTTTAAAAAAGGAACATTTTGCCAAAAATCCTAAAAAACTTTAAAGAGTTTTTAAAAATGAATAATGTTCAAACAATTGAAAATAATTTTTAATTTTTTAAAAAAGTAAAATTTAAATACTTTGTATGTTTCCTATATTCAATATAAGTATTAAAAATAGTACTACATATTTTCAAAAAAATTAAAAATAATATTAATTTTAAAACTATTTTTAAAAAAGTTATATTTTAAAAAAAGACGGAATGTCAAACTGTTTGCAAAATTGGATTATTTGAAACAAAGTGCATTTTTTTTTAAAGGAAAACGACTTTAACAAAAGTACCATTTTTCCAAAAAAGAACTTTTTGCAAAAATATGTATTATTTTTGTAAAGACTATTAATTAAAATATTCTTAAAAATATAAGTCTTCAAACTATTTTATGTTACATAAAAGAATCTTTTAAAATTTAAATATTTGAAAAACGTACTAAAATAAGTATTAAAAAAACAATAATAATAATTTTATAAATCCTAAAAATTTACAAACAAAATTAAAAAAAAAAAAAATGAGAAAAAATATTCCAAAGAGGAATACTTTCCAAAACAGTACTATTTTTGAAAAAAGTATTTTTAAAAAGTTACAAATAATATATTTTTTGAAGATTAAATTTCAGATTTTCAAAAAAGTAATATAATTTTGTTTTTAATTTAACAAAAAGTTTTGCTTTGTCAAAAAGTACCAAAATTAATTTTTTTTTGAAGAAGTAATATTCGATGAAAGTACCATTTATCAAAATTAGAACTATTTAAAACGAAGTATAATAGTATTTTGATTCAAAAAACGATTTTTTAAATGTTACTTTAAGAAAATTCAATTCAAAAAACTACCAATCTAAAAAAGTACTTACTTCTAAAAGAAAACTATTTAAAAAAGAACTATTTTCAAACAAATGATTTAAAGAAAGAATTATTTAAATTCAAAAATGTAAAGTGGTTCAAACAAAATACTATTTAAAAAAAGTATCATTATTTTTAAAAAAATTACTAATTTTGGAAAATAGTGTATTCTTATTTTTTTTTAAAAAAAGTAGAATTTTTTAAAGAAAATAATATTAAAAAATTTATTTTTATCAGCATAATTTATCAAAAAGGTCTTATATTTAAATTAGTATCTATTTTAAAACATGCTACTCTTAAATGTGTACCATTTCTAAAACATATATTTCTTTTTTGTAAAAAAAAAAAACTTTTTTTTCTATGAAATTACTTTTTGGATATTTTTGAAAAAATCTCTCTATATTCTTTTTTAAAGCATAATTTTTCAGAGTAAAGTACTACTGAATATATAGCACTCTAAACTTATTTTAATTATTTAATAGCTTTTAAAATGCTAAAAAATAATGAAATTAGGAACATTTAAAAGTTATTATTTAAAAAGTCTATGGAATAATATTATTATTAGTTATTATTCATAGACTCTTAGCTAAAGCCTTCTAATTCATATTAAACGTTTGCCTTTTTTTTGCCCTTATCAATCCCAGTGTGCATTTTGTATATACATTGAAAATTTATAATGTTTTATATTTAAATGGCAACAAAATGTCTAAAGTTGAAAAATTTTAATAACTTATAACATATATTTTCCTCTCTAAGAAACCTACTCACATATAAAAACATAATTAACTTAAAAATTCTTTAATAATTTAGATGGCACAATAAATACACATATGTATATCTTTTAGTTGTCGCTAATAAACAATAAAAACTGTTTTATTTATAAAAACAATCTATTTGCCATAATTTACACTGAACGAAAACAAGAAAATAAAATGAATTGTTTGTTGGCAAAGGCGATCAGCCAAAATATTGTATTATTTATGAATTATACACTGTAGCAAAAATAGATTGGAAATATTTTTTCTGAAATAAAATAAAAAATGCGTCAAAATGTCTTGGGTATCAAAAAGGAAAATAATATACACCACAACATTATATAATCAAAAAAAAAAAAAAACTTTTAAGAAAAGTATAGAAAAAAATTTAAATATATTTGGGTGCATATTTTTGTATGTATAACTAAGTATGTACCCTAATTTTGTCAAAGGTGTCCATTAAAAAGTATGATATCTAAAGACACTTATATATTTTATATATAAATACAGTATATTATATACACATCTGAGTACATATATTCATAAATATATTAATAATATATTTGTTTTTTTTTTTTGTTTTTTACTAATTGTCTTTTCTTTTTTTTCGTAAAATTTTTGTACAAATATTAAAATTAATTTCGTTTGATATTTTGTTATGTTTATGAATGTTTTCAGTCAATTATAGAATTATAAATATTAAAATTTATTTTGATTTTTTTTCAATTTATTTTTCTTAAATTTATATTGTTTTTTAGTGAAAAATATAAATGAAATACTTTTTTTATTAATCATAATTATGTTAGCAGTGATGATGCACAGAGGACTTTTTTTTTTACCTTGTAAAATATGAAATTTTATTTTTACATTATAATATTTTCCCCTTACATTTTTTTTTGACAAGGTTATTTTTTAATATTTTCAATTTGATATTATTTTGAAAGGTGTCCCAGATCTTTGTAATGATTTTGATTTTGAAGGTTAAAGAAATTATTTTTTCGTTACGTTTATTGACCTTGATTCATCAGCGTCAAGTTGAATTGTCTTTGGACTATTTGGCCGTTTTATTAAAATTATTATTATTTTGAGTGATCAAAGTCATTAATTTTTTCACAAGATTAAGATAATTGGTATAATAAATAATTTTGGGAAATTTAAAAATATTTGTTTAAAAAAACAAAAATAAAAATTAATATTATTTTTTTTTATGTACAAATGAGTTTTGGAATTATTTACTATTTTTTATAGAAAGTAATTTGTTTGAATTATAATTGGCAATTATTAAGAAGAAGTAAAACAATTACAGCTTTCGAAAATTTAAATTAAATTTAAAATTTTCTAAATAAATCATATAATAATTTTTATAAAAAAACAAATCGATTTTTCAAATTCCACATTATGAGCATAAATTAATTTTCCATATATGTTTACTTTTGAATAAGAATTGAAATTTATTTTTTTAACAAGAAATTAATTAACTTTTGGAAATTGTTTTAAAATCCTTTTGCTCCTTAAAAGTTGGTAATTTAAATGAAAAACATTATTAATTGTTGTCAATTTACAAAGTTTTTTTTTTTTTTTTTAATCTCTATGTCAATTGGCTATTTTTTCTATGTTTTAAAATTTCGAAATTAATTCTTATTAAAAACATTTTAATAGAAAACAATTAAAATTCGATGTTCGAACATAATAAATTTTATTCAAAATTAATACTAGAGTAAAAACTTATCAACAATAATTAATAAGCACACTTTTTGAATTTTTATGGTAATTTAGTATTTTTTGGCATGTTCGAAATTTTTAAAATTAACTTCAAATTTCAGAAAATGCTAGAAAATGTAGAAATGTTAATAAATCCAATTTTGAAAGTTGGGTAAAATTTCAAAAAGAAATAGATATTAAAAAATAATACATTTTGTTCGAAATTAATAACTCCAAAACTAAAAAATTTAATTGTTGTTAATTAGTTCGATTTTTTCATTTTTATGGTAATTGGGAAATTTTATAGAAATTTTGGCATGTTTGAAAATTTGAAAATTATTTCCAAATTTTCGAATATATGCAAAATTTTTACAAAAATTTATTTTACTTGTTAATGAAATATGTAAATTTCATTAACAATTTATAAATAAATCGATATTCCAAATGAATAATTATATTTCGAAATTAATATTTATTTTTTGAAATTATATATTCCGGGGCAAAGACTTTTAAATTGCTTTTCTCTAAGTTGATTTCTTAAATTTTTATTATAATTTGGTGTATTTTATCTTTTTCAAAAATTATTTGTGTAATTTCGAATATATTTAAAATTTTTCTAAACAAGAATTACACTTGAAAAAAAAAATAAAATTTTGAAAGTTTGCTAATATTTGAAAGAAAAATTTATATTCGAAATTAGTAATTTCTTTTTGAAAATAATATTTCTTTCTTAAAATTAAAAATTCCGTAGTAAAAAATTCCATATTTTTTTATAGCTTGATTTTTTTTTTTAATTTATGATAATTTGGTGTTTTTTGTTGTGTTTAACAATTTCAAAATTATTTACGAATTTTAAAAATATAAAAAATTTTTATTGACAAAAAAAAAATAATTTCAAAAGTTTGATAATAATTTAAAGAAAATTCAATATTTGAAATTAGTAATTTATAATTCTTTTTCGAAATGAATATTTCTTGTTCGAAATTAAAAATTTCGCTGCAAAACTTTTGACATTTTTATTAATTAAATTGTTGTTTTTTGCTTAATTTTAATGATAATTTTGCGTTTTTTTGGTGTGTTTGAAAATATTGAAATTATTTGCGAAATTTGCCAAAAATATTAAAAATTAAAAATATTTGAAAATGCAAAATTTTACTTAATTAAAAATTATATTAAGAATATTTGGCAGTAATTCAAAGAAAAATCGATATTCGAAATATGTAAGTAATTACTTTTAAAATTAATATTTCTTGGCTGAAATTAAAAATGGCTATGTTCGAATTTAGCAGTTCCTTTTTGAAATTAATATGACTTCTTCGAAATTAAAAATTCATTTGTAAAAAATTCTAAATTTTTGTTCTTCCTTGATTTTTTAAATTTTAAGATAATTTAACATTTGCTGGCATGTTTAAAAATTTTTAAATTAATTTCGAATTTTTAAAAATAGTCAAAAGTTATATAATAAAGTTTTTTTTTTTTTTTGAAAGTTTGATAATATTTGAAAACGGAAATTGATTATTAAATATAATGATTCTATTTCGTTATTAATAATAATTGAGCAAAAAATAGTAAATTGTTGTTTATTGATTTATCTTTCGAATTTTTATTATAATCTGGTGTTTTTTGTTATGTTTAAAATTAACTTCTAATTTTCGAAAATGGAAAAAATTTTTATTAAGAAACAATTGAAAACGATTGAAATTTTAAAAGTTTGAAAATAATTCAAGGAAAAATACATATTCGAGCTTATTAATAATTAATTTCTGAGCATAAAATAATAAATTTTATTCCATTAACTTGATTTTTTTACTTTTTTATAATAATTTGGTGTTTTTTTATATGTTAGAAAATTTCGATATTTATAAATTTGAAAATAAATTAAATTTTTAATATTTGCTAATATTTCAAAAAAGAAATTAATGATCGAAAATAATAATTCTTGTTCGAAATTGCTCAATTTTTTAAATTTGTATGGCAATTGATTGGTACTTTTTGTTATATATTTTATTTTTATAAAAAATAAATTTTGAAGGTAATTAATTTCTGAGCAAAAAAATAAATTATTGTTCACCAATTTGATTTTATAATTAATATGATAATTTGGCGATCTTTAGGCATGTTTAAATATTTCGAAATTAACTTCAAATTTTCGAAAATTGTTTTAACTAGTATTAGAAATTATCTAAATAGATATCAAATGAAATTTGAATGTTTTGGGAATATTCCAAAGAGAAATCGTTGTTCGGAATTAATAACTTCAAAGTAGAAATCAATATTTGTTATAAATAAACTCAATATTTACATTGCTTTAGAAATTTGATATTTTAGATCATATTCGAAAATTAATAATTAATTTCAAATTTAAGAAAGATTTTCAAAATTAAATTTTTAAGAGGAAACCAAAGAAATTTCTAAGATTTTGTAATATTCCAAATTGACATCGATGTTTGAAATTAATAAATCTTAAAAATATATGAATTTTAAACTTTCTGGAAATTTTTAAAATGTCTTTTAGCCCTTAGTCAATGTTCGGAATTAAGAATTTTTGAGCCAAAAGAGTTTTTCTTTCCTTTAGTAAACAATAAAATTTTAGTATTTTAAAATTATTAAACATTTCATTAACATATATTTGAAAAATTCGAAAGTCCGTTCAACTATCTGTTGAAATCAATTTATCGAGGATTCTCTGGGACCATTTTTATGCATAATTTTTTTTACAGAATTTTAAATAATAAAAATGTATAATTATTATCATATACATCATTATCATATACTTGTGTTTAAGCTCAAAGAACTCTAAACATTTTTTTGAAATTTTCGAAATATATATAAATCAAATTGCAAGAGCAACAGAAAATAAAAAAAATGTATAAAATTTCTTAATATTTAAATTTGGTATTAATTTAATTAAATAAAATTTAAATTCGAATTTTTCAATAATTATAAAAATTATCAAATAGTGAAATAAATAAAAGCTGGAATTCGCAGTTAACCTCTGTATAATAAAATACCAAATTTATTTTCTTGCTTCCAGCATCTATAATTAATCTTTTATATATTTTTTTTTATACAGCGTTTATTTTCCTATAAAAAACCCCAAATATTTGTTTAATTACGTTTTTACAATTTGCCCCAAATATTTTTTTTAATTATTTATTTTCTTTTTCAATTTCCTGGATGCATTCTGTTGTCATGTGTTGAAATGTGAACTATTGAAAGTGTTTACATTATTTCAATTTGTATTTGATTGTTTTATTTTTTTCTTTTTGTTCACAATACAAACAATAAAAATGAAAGCTATAAACATTTAATTGCATTAAGAAAAAAATCAATACAAAAAAAAAAAAAAAAAAAAAAAAATTAAAGATACAATTTAATTTTATAGCCAGCAATTCAATTGTAAAAGCTTTCAAAAAAGATTTATATTATTAATAATGGCAATAAATTTATTGGTTCACTAACAGCAAACAACATTTTGTTCTTTTTTTCCTACAATATTGTTAATGGCATGCATGTGCATGTTTTGAAGTCTTGGCCCCCTGTCGAAGACAACCAGATGCAGTCTACCTAATGGCGCTGTGCAAGTGTTGAACATTTTATGAGTATTTTGGGTGCTAGTAGAAGAATATGTATGTACTTATGTCTGTTTTTAAAGTATTTTGCTGGTAGGAATACCTAGTTTTTACGGAAAATGTGCATGTTTTGAAATATGTATAGATTTTGTGTTAAATCCAGAGAGTTAAAATAATGAAATGTTAGGAAAAAATATGTAAAATATTTCTAAAAATTGGTAAAACTTTTGATAATTATTCTTAGAATATTTCGGCCAGTAATATACTTTTAATATGCTTTAAATGAAATTCTAAGAATTTTGTAAAATCTTTAGATCTTTATTTTTTTGTGTTTGAATTTTAATAATAAACAAACTTTTTTGTAAAAATTTTAGCTGTCAGTTTAAATTAAAGGAACATAAAAAAGTTTTTCAAGTTACAGTTTAACATTTAGTACTTCAACTTTCAGATAATTTAAGTGAGTGAAAAGCGATTTAATAATATTAAATGAACATTTATTTTTTTCTCTTTTTTTTTAGAAAAATAACACACGAAATTTGTAAAATTATAAATGCTTTTAACCATTTTGATTTGACTCATAGATTTAATTTTAGAGGAAATGTTTTAAGTCGTTAAATAAATAAACAAAAAATATTTTTGTTTTTTTTTTTTTTTTTTTAATACAATTACATTTTAAATGGATCGTTAATCATATTATGTCATGTTAAAAACATCTGTTAGCAACCAGAAGTGTTTATAAACAAAAAATAGGAAAATTTTAAAAACTTATTAAATTAGTGGCAATAATAAGGAGCACTTTAAAATTTATTAATATTCAAATTATAATTTTTCACCATCTCTGAAATTTCAGATTCTCATCACAAATTGTTAGAGTATGGAACTAATTATGGAGATTTCATATATAGAAAATTTTGTCCATTCAGCTAGTGTCTAATATTTTTTTCATATTATTTTTCAATAATTATAAACTCGATTCTGAATAAAACTTAATATAATTTAAGATTTTAAATATCACAATTATTATTAATTAAATTAATTAAATTATTAATTAAACAACCAGTTCCCCAATCTTTCAGTAGTATGGTTACTATCTCGTTAACAATTCAATAGAACTAATTCAAGAACAATTCTATAAATTTAATTATGAAATTAAATATTCGGTTCATAGAATGTGCACTGGTTCAATAATGACTCCACAGAACAAGTTTTGAAGTGGAAAAATGTTTTATTTGACAAAAAAAGTTTAATTAATTTCGAATTTACAAAAATTAGCAACAAATTTTTATAAATTCAAAAAAATCAATGTAATATTTCTTATACGCCATTTATACCAAAATAAAAACTAATTGGTTTTTGAAAAATAAAATTTCAAAAACTACATCGTTTACATAACTTATTTCTTCCCAATGTAGTTTTTGTTGACATTCACATTTCTTGGATATTTTTTATTTCCGCTCTATTTGCTATTTCTTCGATCAGAGAATACGTAGTTTCAATATTAAAACATATTTGAACAATTTTTCATAAATTATTTATTGTAATAATTTCATAAAGAAAACAAATAATTTTTATAAATTTGAAATTTTATTTTTCTCTTTATATATAAAAGCTAGGGTTCTAAAATTTGCTAAACAAGATATATCATAAATAGTTATTTTAGTTTTTATTTGGTTTTCAATAAAAACTAGCTAAAAATGGTTTTTGATTTGTATGGAAAAACTACACAAATTTATTTAGTTCTTTATTTAAAAACCAAATAAAGCCAAAAACTAATAGTTTTTGTTTGGTGTAAATGGCATATTAAGGAAATTTAATAATTTGTTTATTTTTTTATAGTTTTAAAATTATTATTTCGAATTTGCGAAAATTAACAAATAATTTCTAAATGTTTATTGTAAATAGAGGAAATTAATAAAATTTTCAGCAAATAATTTTTATGAATTAAAAAAAATTAAAAAAAAACAACATGCAAAATTAATTCAATTATTTTCTATAGTTTTGAAATGTTTACTTTTTTGATAGATAAAAAAAAAAAAAATTGGAAATGTTCGTTTTGAAAAATTTTAAATTAATTTCGAATTTACGAAAATTAATAAATAATTTCCAAATATATAAATTAAAGAAATTAATATACAAAATTTACATTTTTAAAAGAAATTTCATAATATTAAAGGGTGGTCCAAAGTGCTTTGTACAATTTTAGAATCGCTGTAAAATGATTAGTTTTTGCTCTATTAAAAATTATCTATAATTTTGATCCAAATAAAAATTAATGTTTTTATCAACTTTTTAGTAATTAGCGATTTTGTCTCATAACCTCACTTTTTAATTTGGACACATACTGATGTATGTGCTACACACAGGTTTACAGTTAAATTCAAAATGTTTGTACAATATTTTTAAGTAATGGAGATCTACCAAACCCTGATTTATTTGAAGCATAAAGATGTTGTATAACTATATACTACAATAACTGATCGCCAGATATAGATAAATAAATTAAGTACTTGACAATCTTTACCATCATACAATTTTAGTTAGTTTTTGCTATATTAATTGGAACAAATTGAGAGTGCATCTCTAAATACCATCATTTAGAAATTATCCGTAACATACCAGCAAATAACCAATCGAAAGTATACTAGCTTTTTAAGTTATTTAAAAAAAAATTATGTCCAAATATATCTAAAGACTTGAATTACTCTAAATAATACAAAAACTTGGGCTGTCATGCTGTGCACCAGCTTTTACAATACTTTATAATTTATTAATCAAATATGTTCATTATTTAGAAAGTATTCAGATGATCATTTATTATTATACATATGCATATAGTTTTTAAGATAATTTATTCTTATTTGTATTGTAGTGATTACAACTTTTAATTTTCTAACAATATCGGTGAAAAAAATATAAGAAATTCCACATAAATTCTATAAACTTATATAAACAATTAGTCAAATTTACAAATAGTTAGAATTAATTATTGTTTTTCTTTTAATAGTCAAATTTATTGCAAATTTTAAAATATATAATTCTTCCTCCCAAATGTATACGTAATAATTACAATTGCCTCCATTTTCAATCAAAATGTCCTAAATTTTTTTCTCCTTTCTTCTTATTTTTGCTATAACTTAGTAAACATGACTCCGACCAATGTAATATTTTACACAACACATATTATTTAGACTTATGTCAGTTAGGTTGTGAAAGAATTATGAAAATATATTTATTAGTTTCTGAGTTATTGCATTTTGAAAATGACAAAAAGCACTTCGGATCACACTTTATTATTTGAAAAATTTTAGCAAATAATTTGTATAAATTCAAAATATTTAATGAAGAAATTAATATTTCTAAAGGGAATTTTAAAATTTATTTGTTTTTAAATGATATTTTTTTGTTTTGGCAATTTTGAAACATTTTAATTTCGAATTTTTGAAAATTAACAAATAATATTTAAATTGAAGAAAATAATATTGTAATTAATGTTTATAAGGAAAATTTATTATTATTTTTTTTTTAAATTATTTTGCTGAATGATTATTTTTTGTTATTTTAAAAATTCAAAATGTAATTTAACTTTTTGGAAAAAAAAACAATAATTAACAAATAGTTTAAAATATTTAAATAGAAGAAATTAGTATTCAAAATTTTAATTTCTAAAAGACATTTTTTAATTTGGTAATTTTTATTAAAAAATTTTTAATGGTGTATATAAAATTTTTAAATTATTTTTTCGGCTAAATTGGAAAATTTCAAAATATAATTTTTTACATAAGAAAAATTATTGTTTTTTTTTTTTGAGGTTTTACAGCAAGTTTAAAAATTCGTTTGTCGAGAAAGATTCAAAATTCAAAAATTTTGAATTATGAAATTATTATTTCTTAACTAATTTTAAAAAATTCAAAACCCCATTTTGAATTCTTGAAAATTGTAACACATTTTCACTTAAGAAATATTTCTTTTTTGTTCAAGAAGTTCAAAAATTCGAATGTTTAGAACTATATTTGAGAATTTAATATTAAATTAAATATTTATTATGTTTAAACTATTTTTGAAAAATTCGAAAAAAAATTTTTTTTTGTTCAAGAAGTTCAAAAATTTGAACTTTTAGATCTATATTTAAGAATTTAATATTAAATTAAATATATATTATGTTTAAACTATTTTTAAAAAATTCGAAAAATCGATAAATAATTTGTATAGTTTTATAATATTTTAAAGTAAATTTTATAATTTTATTATTAGAATTTCCCAATGATTTCCATACTGTTTATTCTAGTTTGAAATGGTGTCTAATAACATTTCTTCGACATTATCACCTTCAGAACTAGTTTTACGAAAGCATTGCTGAATCGGTATCCATTCTATGGAATAATTTTGAAAATATTTTTTTAATCAATGATTTTGAATTGAAATTGTCACTTTCAAAACTAGTTGTGTGGAGTGACTTTTCAAGTGGCTTTTATCTAATGATTTGTGTTTACTCTTAAGAAATATTTTTTCTAAAATTCAAAAAATTCAAAATTAATCTAAATATTAAAAAAAAATTTTTAGAAAATTTCTTAATTTTTAAAATTATATTTGAAAATTTAAAATTAAATTGTACATTTATATGTTTAAACAATTAAAACAAAAATTAACTTTATTGCGAACTCATACGATTTTTTTTACGCTATAACGAAATATTTAAGCTTAATTCCGAAAATTTCTAAAATTAACTTGGCTTAATCGTTTCATCAATTATTTTGTTTTAATCCACTTACATATTTTATCCTTGTGTCATTAGACAAACAAATACAATTTTTTATTTGACATCGTCATGCCAATTAATTTTATTTTTAGCAACCAAAACTGTATTATGATTGACCAAACAAATGACTGACATATTATGTGATTCATCAACATCAAGCTATTAGTCAGATATTTTTTTTTACAAAAATTATTTATGAATAAGTTTCATATTTTCAGAAAAACAAAAAAAAAAAAAAAAAAATATTCAAATCACTTTATTTATAAAATACCTTTTAAAAATTATGAAAACATTCTTTTAATCGTCTGTCTATAGCAATTACTAGGAAAAAACAGAAATAAAAAGAAATAGCTAGAAAAATTGTATTTTATAACCTAATTACAGCAATGTGCCCAGACTGACATAAAATTATAAAATTATCTAAATTTGGTCTATAAATATTTTGTTTATAAATACTCGTTTATTCTTCTTACATTCTTTGAAAAATAATGAAATCGAATAAAATTGGAATTCTTTTTGGTTGTTGTTGTAAATTCTTTGTTGTTTATAATAAAAATATTTGCAATTTTTTCAAAGCAATGACATTTTGAAAAAATAGAAACATTTGATTATGTCCTTATATGAACAACATGTGAATGAGAAATTTTAATTTACAGTGGTTTAAATAATTTATGATACATTTGGAAATTAAGTTATTTTTTAAATAGTCTAAAAATATATTTTTACAGATTTAACAATGGAAATGTGTCAAAAAATTCGAAATTTGAAAACAAAATTTTAAAAATTTTGCAGTTTCGAAAATTTCATTTTGAATTTGTGAAAATTTTTTTAAACACAAGTCTTCATTGTGAATTTATAAGAATTTTGTAGATTTTTTAAATCTTGTTTAAAAAATTACTTAGTTCAATATTTATTTGAAATTTTTGGAATGTAGGACAATTTTAGATAAATTCTTTTTAAATCGATGCAATGTTTTATTGAATTTGAATAAATTTTTTTATAAAGAATTTTATGTTTTCACAAATATTTTTGGCCTCAAAATGCTAAGTTTGAATAACTTGAATTTAGTTTTGAATTCACAAAATTTAATAACTTAAATAATTTCTGAGTATTTGATTATGATTTAAATATAAAAAAAATTCCTTCTTGATTTTTTTTTTAATTTTGAATTTATTTTCTAATTATTCGAATATTTTTTTTATTCAAGTAAATTTATTAATTTTTTATGTTTTGTTATTTAAATATTTAATATTTTATTGCAAATTAGTAAGTTTTTTTAAATTTCGAAAATATCGCACTTAATTTCAAATTTCCGAAAATAGTTGAATTACAATTTTAAAAGTATTTTTATTATAAAACCATAATGAATAAGAGAGTTTTTGATATTTTAACTTAAAATTCGAAAATTTACTGTTGAAAATGTAGATTTCTTTAAAAGTACGATTAATGTTGTGATCGAAAACAATTAAATAATATTGTCAGCTTTTTGCGAAAAAAAAATATTTCTTTAATTTTATTATATTTAATGTAAATTTTGTTATTTTTATTATTAAAATTCCTACGAATAATTTTTGTTTAAACTTGCCACCTTTAGAGTTAGTTCTGCTAACGTATTGCTGATAAGTACTCATGCTATAAAATTATTTTGGAACTAGTTGACTAATTGACTAAAGGCAATGATTTGAATTGAAACTGTCAGCTTTATAACTAGTACTGTGGAAGCGCTATGGAGCTTGTATACATTCCATGAAATGACTTTAGAAGTAGTTATTTAAGTTATGATTTATATTTACAACTGTTACACTAAAAACAAAGTTTTTTTTTACAAAGTTTTTGGAACCAGTTCTTCAACTTTTTATATTGTTAATTTCAGAACTAGCAAAGCTAATAATTTTGAGTCCTTATTTTTAAGATATTTTATATTTTATATTAATTTTAAAGTCAATAACTATAAAATAATCACAATACAGATGACGAAATTGGTTGTCGTATCTTTCGTTTTGAGGGTGTCATTAAAGAATATAAATTGTTCATACTTGAGTCAGTTCTAGAACTAATGAATAAAATCTAGATAAATACCTTCTGTAAAAATTACATTTTAATTTTTTTCCAAAGTCTTAAAAAAGAACTCCGTTCTTAAAAAGAAATTTTAAAGAACTTGAAGTTTATTTTATATTTCCTATTTATATCTTTTCAAAAGAATAAAATACAAAAATAATCTTTTTTCTGGGTGGTCGATGAATTGATACCGCAGTGGTATTAACTTGACAATACATCGGTGTCGATTTATTAAATAGACCAGCAAAAAAGCTAGTGAAAAAGTAATGATTTCAACATTATGTTGTTGTCATTGGAAGGAATGACTTAGTGCTGAAAAAGAGTTGCAAAAGTAATTATTTGAATTCTTCTTTTAAAAATATGTCAATATAAGTTTTTAATAAAAATATAATTTTGCTTATTACAAGATGATAAAAATACTTTTGAAGTGGTGATTAGAAATGTGATCACAACCGTTGTCAATTTAGCAACATTAGTTTTCCCTTAATCTTTACTACTCTTTTTATACATTTAGCTTGAAGTATAAAAGTATTAGTTGAATTGAAAAATCAACATCCAAAGTTATGAAAATTTTTCTTAATAATTTTTATAAATTAAATTAATTTCCATAAATAACATACATAAAAAGTTATTTATTCCAGTTAACTAATAAACTTTGTACCTAATGTTAAAGCTTAACTGTAGTCAAAATGATTATTTTGTATGAAAACAATTTCATTTTACTTAAGATTAGACATTAACTCTGAATAAAAATTTGACAATTCTAATTTCAAAAACAATTATAAAATTGTTAATTACTTCTGAAGCTCTTTTTCAGCAATTCTAATTAGAAATGTTACTTTTTTTCGTTTTGTTGGAAGTCTTCCTTTTTTGGGATGAATAATGAATTTTATGTCATATATTTTGTTACTTTCAAAATTCATTTACTTTCTAAAAACTTTAAAAGTACTTTAATTCCAGTATTTCTCCTTGTGATATAAAATCATTTAACTCAATGTAAATTTCTTTCAAGAATTTATTTAAAAAAAAACCTATAAAAATTATAAAAGACTTCTGAAGGCATTTTAAATTTAAAGTGCACTTGCATAAAAACCAACCCTTACGTCATGGTTTCCCAAAAAAAGTAATATAAATTCAGTAAGAAAAAAAATTAAAATTAATACTCGTGCAAATATGTATTATTTATTTTCTTTTTGATCATTCTTTATCATCAAAAAGAAAAAAAAAAAGAAAAATCATTATTATGATGAATCAACAAAAATATTTATACATATTCAGATGTTGTTGATTAGGGAGATGAATCAAGGTATGAAAAATTAAAATTTTCATAACAAAAACATTGTGTTTAAGAAATTGTGGGGGTGGGGGCAAATAAGTAACATTGATTTAAGAACAAATCATCAAAAATCAATTTAAATTGAAGAAATTAGTCAAAAAGTTTAAAAATAATTTATGAATAAAAAAAGGAAAATAGGAACGTAAAAACAAAAACAATGAAAATGAAAAGTAAACGTATTTTGGCACAAGTAATAAGTGTGGCACATTTAGATGTTTATTTTTATATATAAACAGGTATATGCATGTAATTTATGTATTCATGTAATTTACCGTCTTAGTTTTAAATTTTTAAAAGGGGGAAAAACGCTATAATTAATAGTGTTGATTGTTTATAGGAGGTAAAAAAATTAAAAATAGTCTAATGATTTGTTGTGTTGTATTTAGTAAAGAAAAAGACGCCACCTCCAACAACAACATCACTACCACCTGGTAAGGTTTTTGCTGCCACCGCTAAACTTATGCATACATATATAAATATATACATATATACATACATACATACATACATACATACATAAATACATACGTACATACATATATATACATACATACATACATACATACACACAATTTAACACACTTATGCATATCAGTGTATGTTTGTGTGGATATTCGTATAGCCAGATATTTTCATCTGATAATAAAGAAAACAATTCTTTTGAAAATTTTCAAAATTTAGTTTTCATTCGTAACTTAAAGCGTCAAGGTGCTCAGCGCTCGTTCGCAATTTACACGGGGATTTTTTCGTTTTTTTTATTTATAAAAAAGGAGCTTAAATAAAGTAAAATCTTACCTGTTTTTTTTTTGACGTATAGTGTTTAATAAAAGCATTTAGTTTTGTTTATTTTTTGTGATTTTTTTTTGTTTTTGTTTAAAAAGCGGGTTAAAAAAGGGCTTTTAAATTTGATATAAAATTTATTAATTTAACAACAAATATACATAAAAAAAGAATACAGAAAAACATTAAAATTATTTTGTTTGTTTGGAAAACACTTAAAAGAAAAGATATTAATAAATTAAAAGAAATAAAAACGCTATAGTTTTTTTAAAGATTTTTTTCTTAAAAGAGAAAGAAAATTTTTGGAAATAAAATTCAAATAAAAATTAATATAAAAAATTTTATATATTTTCCTTATTTTGAAACAATTTTTAAATTTGCAGGATTTAATTTAAAGTAAACAAAAAGTTTATGATTGCAAAATTTCTAAAAAAATATTTTTACTTAAAATAATTTAAAATTGATTTTAAAAAAATTTTTAAAGTCTTGAAAATATAACATGTTTGTTTTAAGATTTATTTTTATAATTAAAATAAAATAAATAAAAATTTGAAGAATTTTGAAAACTAAAATTTAAAAATTTGTGAAATTATTGAAAAAAATAATATTAAAGATTAATTAAACAATTTATTTAATTAATAATTTTTAAGAAATTTTTTTTCTTTTTTTAGTTTTGAATTGAATATAATTTCCTTAAAACTCTCTTAAATTTTTATAAAAATTGCAGAGATTTTTTGTAGCAAATTCATACAAATCTAGCGTTTTTCTTTCTGTTTTACACTTAATAACAATTATAAAAAATATTTAATTTATTTAAATTTTCTTTTTCTTTTTTTTTTTATAACTTAAAAGCCTAAACGCATGAGTATTTTATGATTAAATTTTTTTAGTAAAGCAGTTTTTACCAAAAATACTTAACAGCCAAATAAAGCAGCTAAAAAAACATTTAAAAAAATTTAATTTTTCCTTTCGATAACATTTAACAAATTATGACAATAAAAAAATAAAATTAATATAAATATAAAAGAAGAAACAAGTTGAAACAATGAGTGATTTATTAAAGAAAATATTAGTAAAAAAAGCAGTAATGAAAAAAAAAAGTTAATTATAAAATCTCATGCAAAACATACTACAGAAAACGAAAAAAAAAAAAAAAATACAAAATATAAATATTTAAAAAAATAATATTAAATAATATAAAACTAAATGAATTTAACATAAATTGTGTGTGTATGTTTTGAAATTAATATAAATATGGGATTTACTTAATGCCAAAAAAACGAATTGATTATAATGTGTGATAAAGTCATTGTCAAACAAACAGTACGAGTCATAAGTGAAACAACAGCAGAAATAAATATATACTCAGTGGTAAAAGAGAGACAGAGGTAACAAAAGTGTTTATGAATAAGCGATTGAGAGAGAGAGAGAGAGAGAGAGAGAGAGAAAAAGAGTGAAATTGTTTTAAATTGTGAAACCGGTTTCTGAGATATATTTTTTATAAAGAAAAGTATGAAATTTTGAGAAAATTTTGATTTGGCAACTAAAGTTTTGAATTAAAAGAAAATTTTTTAAAATTATTTTCTATGAAGATCTGTATTAAAATATTAAGCAAAATGTTTTGAAATAATCTTTCAAATTCCTTTAAGAGAAAATTAAAATTTATTGAACATTTTCTAGAATAAATATTTGAAAACATAATTTTTTGTTTGGAGCAAATAAACGAGAATTAAAATATTGTTACTGTAACCAAAAATTGTAGTTGCTGTAATCAAATAATTTTAAATGTTTGTATTCATTTATTACAAATTCATTTGAATTAATTGAAATATTGTTCTGAGATATCTAAAGTAAATCACGTTAGTTTTTTTAATTGAACTTCAGTTTAAATAAATAACTTTGGTTTTGAAATAAATAAATCCAAAATAAAGTCCATCGAGAACTTTTTATCAAATTCGAAATTTTTATTAATTTTTGTCAAAAATATTGACCAATTTATAAGTTTTTCAAAATTTATTGTCGTTGATTATAAATTAAATGCATAAAATTGATGAAATCAAATTTTTAAGCAAAGTTTCAACAATTTTTAAATTGAACCGATTTCTGTGTTGCAAAAAATTTTAAAAATTCAAATAAAAATTTTTTAATTAAAATTTCAAAGTTCTTAATATTTATTTAAGATCTTGTTAAACTGAACACTAAGTTTAAAATTTGACAACTAAAAGCGGTTTCCAATTAGAGGATTAAAAGAGAAATTAAAATTTGTTTCTCTTCCAATAGGGCCGTAAAATAATATTATAAACCGTTCCAAGATTCTTTAGAATTGTTTTACTACAGATCATGGTCAATTGATAATACAAATGAACGTTTGAGAACTGGTTCCATAATAGAGAAAATTGTTAAATATTTTCTTCAGTTCAATATCCAAAATATTTTGAACTATTTTTTTTTTTGAACGGTTGTAAGAAAGAGAATTTGTTGATCGTATTACTGACAACTAAAACCTGTTAAAAGTAAGAGTTTGTTGAATCCCAAAACCTTTTCCATGTAAGAGAGTTTTTAAGAGAATTACATTTATTTTCTTTTAAAATTCCTTTTTAATATTATCAATTGTTTCTAAATGTTTTATTTTTATTCTTTATTTTCAAATTATATTTTGTTTACATTTTATTTCTTTTGATTTTCTGTCTTCTTTTTCTTTCCTGAGTATATATTTCTTTTTCTGCTGGATAAAGTATTAAGAGGTTTGAATTACCAGTTTTGCTTTAATTTTTTTTATAAAGTATAACATTTTTAAAAAGTTTTTATTAAAATATTTTAAATTTATTTTACAGATCTTGCTAAAGAAGGGGAACCAAAGCCTAAGGGAGTGAGATAGTGATCGAGAGCATATAAGCACAAATTCGTCATCATGTTTGACAAACACACATATGCTTGACAGACATTTGTGTAAATCAGTGTCCCTGACAAAATAATATATTAAGAAATCATTTGTTTTTATTTTTTATTTTTATTTTTTGTGATTTAATTAATCAAGGCATGATGCTATGATGACCAGATTAGACCAGAATACCACAGACCCCACCAAATAAAACATATAGAAAAAAGCAATTTTATCGCCACATGACAATCATAATGTGATTCATATTATAAAATGACTATAAAAACGCTTGCCAAAATCAAGCAGAAAAAAAGGAACAAATTTTTTAATTTGTAATTATATTTTATGATAATTTTTGGGCCTTTTTATATTAAAAAAATAATAAGAAAATCTTAGAATTTAAGCAAATGTAAGTATTATTTTAAAATATATATTTTGTTTTATTAAAAAATCATTTTAAGCGAAACAAAACATCTCATTAATCATTTCTTTTTTTCTTTTTCTAATAAATAATAAAAAAAAACTATAATATTTCAATAAATAAATTTTGTTTTCTTTGAAAAAATTTGAAACAAAACAATCTACTTTCTGTAGTTTTATTTATTTTAAAAAGCTAAAAATATCCTAATTTTTCAATAAAAAATAAAAATAAGAAACCTATTTATTTGTGTTTTATTTAGTCTTTAGGGAATTCAAAATTTTGTGTGTAGACATAATTTTTTTTTGGAAATTTTAACTTCAAGTTTGTTCTTCATATGCCCTAGAGTTTGGCAAACAAAAATAAAAATGTACAGAAAATATATTTTAAAAAATTTGGCACATTTTTATAAAAAAAAAAAAAAAATATGTATGTTTTAATCTAATCTATTTTCAACAAAAGTAATGAGCTTTTTTACTTTTTCTAAAAAAAAGCAATTTTGCGCACGTATTCCAATATACAATTCAAAAATTTCATATACGTACACCCAAAAATACAGCCAGATGGATAGACGCACCTACATACATGAGTGCCGAAAATTATCTATTTATTCACTCTGAATTTTCTATACTATTATTTTTGAATATGCTTGGAATATTTATTGTCATCTACCATATTTTATGCTAATTGCGAAACCATAGCATTTTATGTAGGAGGGTGGAATATTCGAATATAAACGTTTTGCACACGTCTCCATTTAAATTTATTAGAAAAAAAATTCTTATTTTCTTTTTAAACTTTTCATTCTACAAATAAAAGCTCTCCATCTCATATTTCTGTGCTCTCTTTGGCAGTGTTTCCCAAATTAATATCTAGCAAAGGCTTGTTTTGGTTTTTAATTTTAAAGTTTTTAAAACACTTCACTTTATAATTTTATAGTTTTTATTACTTTTCTTAGCTGCAGGTTAATTAATATTAGTTTTTTTTTTGTTATCTAGATTTTTTAAGTTATTAAGGGATTTTTTTTTTTGGTTTTTCCATAAAAATTCATACAAAAGCAAACATTTATTTGGTTTAATTCAAACTTAAATACTAAATGGTTGTTAGTTTTGTAATACAAAAGTTTTGAAATTTCTTCGTTTTTTTTATTTTTTTTTATTTATTTAATGAAATTCAATTCTTAAAAATCTTCTTTAAAATTTGCACCAGTTTTCTTTTAAAGAGATTATTAAAAATTCAAAAATTTATTTTATTTTTTTTTTCTGAAATTTTTTTATGTTCAAAACTTTTGCTTGTCGTTTGTTTGTGTCAATTCGTCATCATAAATTCTATTCGTTCTTAGTTTTTTTTTCTTTTTTCTTTAATTTGTTTTGTTTAATTAATCCTTACTTTTTACAGTTAGTTTGGCCGATGATTCAGCTTGTCCTGTGGATGAGGTTACACGTACTGTAAATATACCCGAATCTTCTTCGTAGGTAGTTCCGATTAGAAGTACTGCTGAGTTACCATCGAAAATCATCTGTAAGTTGTGGGAGCAGAAAGAATTAAAATTGTTGATTAGTTTAAAGTAGTTACAGAGAGTTAAGATATGGAATCTAATAAAAAATAAAATAATGATTTCTACGGAACTTTAATATCTATTCCTTGTTATGAGATCAAATTGAAATTATGTTTTTCTTAAAAAAAATTAAATGTTTAGAAGCTAGTTCTTATCATAAACAAAGAGTTACTGTATAATTAAAATAATAATAATCAGAAATTCACATTTTTTTCCATTATAAATTCTTGCAATATTCATTCTCTCAGTGGCTACAGATGGATGGGTGGAAGAGGAGTTTTCCAAACTTAACGTACATTTCAAATTGCATTTCAAATCTGAACTTTATTTAAAATTTTAGTATTTTTGGCAAAATTTTTTTGCAGTCATACATATTTTTCCATAACTTTATGTCAATTAAAATGATTCGAATGGTTTTGAAAATCAAAAATTTTTCAATTAATAAAAAATATTTATCATACAAATTTAATGGGTTCTTGCTTTTTATAGCCAGAAAGAAGGACAAACATTAGAGTGTCTCCAGAAACAGTTTTTTTTGCGATATTAAGTGTGATTTTTTTTTTTAAATATTATGAGATGAACCAAAATTGCTATAATAATAATTTACAGAGGATCAAAAGGATGCAATTTTAACCTTTTTTTTTTTGCCAGAAAAAAGAAATATTAAAAGTTGTTTTTTAATAATTTACTGAAAAGTCCTTTTATGGACCGAAATTTTTGCAAAATTTTTAATATTTTTTTTTATATTACGAATTTTTTGAGAGAGATTGCAAAAGAAAACTCGAAATCTTGTTTTTTTATTGCAAAATGTACCAGACCTGAAGATTAATTATCAAATTTTTTAAATATTTTTTCTGTATTTGGTTTATAAAAATGTATAATTTAATTTCTTTTTCAAACGAGCATTGTAACTAACATAGAAAATCTAGGTTAGGTTAGATGGGCGTCTGTAAATGTAACTATACAGCTCACTTGGGTCCTGTTTTTCCCGTTGTTTACCCTAATGGATCATGTGAATCTGTTTCCACATGTCCGAGAATAGGTTCGAATCGAACCAACCTGACGTACGAATAAAAGATCTGACATTAATTGCAGAGAGATCAGTTAATTCGTGCATGTATGGATTACCAAATTCAGCAGTCGTTATATTCGCAAGATCAGTACAGTGACAAAGAAAATGTTCTACTGTCTCTTCCTCCTCCTCATTAAAGCAACTTCTACAATAGTCGTTAAAAGAGAGTCCACGCTAGCAGTGTGTACCAGCAATCCAGTGCCCTGCAATAATGGCTACGCCTTGTCAATCCCAGAATGAAACTGTCTCAAGATAGAACATGCGGATTTGTTTGTCCATTTTTGTTGAGCTATTCTCGACAAATACTGCAGTACAATTGATCTGCAAGATGACAGCGGTATGCCAACTAGTTGGTCTGTTTCTTCACTTTTAAGAAGGGTACCAGTTATGGCTAATTCATCCGCAATAATATTACCTCTTACCCAGACCAACTCTAATTTTGAATGCCTCGCCATCTCTTTTCAAGATGTCTGGCATTCATGTACCAGCCTGTACCATAAATTCCATGATAATATTTTACGGTTTCCGGTAATTTTATACCAATTATGAGGTTAGAAAGTATACCGTGATTATAATGGTACAAGATACAATAATAAAAGCTCAAGGAATGTATACATTTTGCATGAAATCCAGTTCCAAAAGATTGATCAATAAAATGTCTCGTATAATAAGTGTACTAAGGTTTTATAAGGGAAATTATATAAGTGGAAAAATAGGCTTGGTATACTACATATTAAGATGGAATATTTCGAAAATGTTTACATTACATGTCAAACATTTTACATTTCTACATAGCAGAGTAATTTCGGTTTATAGTTATTGACATACACAGCCCAATTTAATATTTTTAATATCAGTGCTCGGCAATAAGAGAACATGTCATAGTTGTGAATAATAACCGATAAGCGCAAAATTTTTATACAATATAAACTTTAAAGTCCTTTTAAGAGAAAGTTTGACGACCTGGATAAAAAAAAATTAATGATTTACCCGTAAATTTCGGTGAGTAATGAGTTTCTTTCATTTAACCTTTTTATTCCGGATTTTGTTAACGAAACAATAATTAAAATGGAAAATCTGTTTTTATATAAATTGGTGATGTTTCCTATATTAATAATATCTTCAAAAATTACCAGATTTTTTTTTGTAATTAGTAATGAAAATCTGTATAAATCCTACAAGAATATCTCATAACTTTACTAAGTTGTGACATTTTTTTCTGAATAAAATATGAATGAAATTCGGATGAGACAGATTAACAAAAATAAATTTTTATTATCACACAATTAAAAATAGTTTTTTATTTCAAAAATAATTTACATATAACTACAATAACGAGAATTCGAAAATCGGAAAAAAACTTGCTCAAAATTGGGTCTTGTTACTTGTTTCATAAGTTAAAACTCAAAAGTAGGCTTGAGACATTTTAAAACATTATTTTTTTTGTTAAATTCTTTATTTGGTCTTTAACATATTCAAACTTTCTTAGGATATATTATCCCAATAGGGCTGAAAAGATTTAGGCAAAGATCGGCATAAAAAGGTGAAGTACAAATGTGGCTCTATTTAATATTAAACTTATTTTTTCTTAAATTCTTTATTGTGCGATCTATTTTTTTTTTGTGAGATTTATTAACATGTTGTGTATATCAAAATGTCCTTGATGGCTATGAGCGCCTTTGATTAGATGAAAGTATTAAGGATAACTATATGTATGAATGTGAGCGAAATGAGAGCAAAGTTCTATGGAAATTTTAAATTTTTTTATGGTAAAAAATATTTTATTGTTTTGCTGTGCCAAATGAAAACTTTTTTCCATGATAAATTTTGACAAATTCATTAACAAAACTTTACAAAACCTTTTAGAAAATTTAATATATTTTTTAAATAATTATTTTTATGAAAAAATAACAATTTTATAAAATAAAGATAAGAATACATAAACAATTTTAAAGTATTTAAATTTATTATTTATTTTATGATTGTCAAAATTTTCTATTTATGTAAGCTTATGGTCTAATGAAATTTTATTCACTTCATAACACTCAAAAATTTACTTTCCTATATACTTTGCTACCGTTTCTTTGCTACTAGTTTCTTGGTAATGAGGGGTCATTATTATTTGACTACTCTCTATTACATAAATAAGTACTCAATAGTATAACAGCATAGTAATATTGCAAGCACGTGGAACAGAAGTTGTTGGTTAAACAACATTCAGATGCCATTAGTTTTTTTCTTTTTTTTTTTTAACAAAATGTCTAAAAAGATATTTTGTAAAAAAGTTTTTTTTTTTGTCAGGGTATTAAGTGCGAGATGGTATATTATGTAACATATTAGTCATTAAAAACGAATGGTTAATTTGTGCCTAAGTTCAAATCTCACTGACGGTAAAATTTTTTGTTTTATTTTTTTTATTTTATTTTCGAAAAGAAAAAACTTTAATTATTATAGAACTATTAACTAAACATTTAACTATATAATTTTATGATTCAAAATAAATGGCTCATATACTTTTACATTAGATATCAAACGTGTTTCTCAAATTATGTTGAAACATATACCAGTGATTTAAATTTTTAAGATTGGTACTCATTGAGCTTCCTAACTCACTTAAAATAGTAAACATTTTCTATACTAGTTATGCGATTGCAAAAATATAGGTATCAATTGAAAGCTCTTGAATGCACATTTATAAAGGAAAAGATATTTTTTTTTATAAAAGTTCCTTTATTATAATTTTTTTAATATTTTGTCATTTCTCCTGTATAGTAATTTTTTCGGTGAGAAATTTTTATTGTTAATAACCGCCCTTCGGCCAGGCGAAAGGGATTTTAACTGTGTGGTATATCCAAAAGCGGCTTTGCTTACATGATTTTTCATTTTTACCAGGGACCGTAACGACTATGAGCAATATAACAAAAATCACAATTTAATTATTATTTATATTTTGTTAAAAATAACAATTATTTTTGAGTTTTATTTTTTGCTCAACTATAATGATTATTTTTTTACTTTTATTTTTCAATTCAAAAATAACGATTATTTTAAATTTTTATTTCTTTGTTTATATAAAACAACTGTTAACTTTTATTACTTTAAAATTATTTCGTTTTTATTTTCTCTAAAATAATCATAATTTTTAGGTAAAAGAAAAAAAAAAATAATTGTTATGTCATAAAATCAAAAATTAAAGATCAAAAATAATCGTTATATTTTGAGCAAAAGTAAAAGTTAAAAATTATAATTTTTTTAATCGAAAAATAAAAGTAAAAAAATAATCATTATAATTTAAACAAAAAATAAAATTCCAAAATAATTGTTATTTATTGTTTTTTTTTTTTGCAAAAATCGAAAATAGAAGTTTTTGCATATTTGGAAAGGGTTAAAAAAAAAAAATAAAAAAAATAAAATAATAATAATGAAAGTGCTCTACTACATGTTCCTAAGGTCCTTGGATCATATTGATTTTTTTGATCAAAAAATTTGTCATTATCATTAGTTACAGTCCCTGGTTTTTAACCAATTTATTAATAGCAAAAATTTTTCTTAATATGTGTTTCTTAGGCCATTTTCAATGGCCTATAACTTCGAAACTATTCATTTGCCCTCATCATTACTATCCATTATTTTCAGCATTAAAAGTACTGTCAATGATAAGAAAATAAGAAAAATCGGAGCCGAGTTAGAACATTCAATTTAATAAAATAAAAGTTTGATAAAATTGGTTTTCTCAACTTGAACCTAAAAATAAATTCATACTTAATATTTTAAAAAATCATGTTTTTTCAATTTAAAATCAAATGTTTTTCTTAACTAATTCTCAAACCTAAAAACAAGTTTTATATTGCGGAAATTCAAAACATATAATGAGTTTAATTTAAAATTTGTTTAAATCTTCATTAAGAAATAATGTTGAAAATGTAAAATTTAATGGCAATTTTCTAATAAAATGATTAGCTAAAAAAAGAGATTTTAAAAGAAATTAATAAATAATTTGATTTATTTTCTATGCACAATGTTTGATTAATGATTTCATTTCATCATTCTCAATTTAAGAATAAATTAGCTTTTTTCTTAAGAAATGGAATGTCTTAAAATATTTCCCCAATCCTTACTTAATGTTTGACATCAAACTCATAATTGATTTCACTGTGTGACCAGTGTTGCCAGGAGATGAGAAAAAAGAGGCTAAATTGAATTTAAAAAAAGGCGAAAAGAGGCTAAATATTTTAAGAAATAAAGCCAGAAAAATGCTAATATTTTTTAAAGTTATAAAACTTATTTTTCACATTCTCATTAGTTTTTGACCCAATGAAAAATCATTCAAAAAATTTACATACAAATTTGGCTTATGTTTCATACAAAAAATTTATAATTCATTTTCACTTTTATGAAAATTTGTTTAACTTATATTCATAAATAGTTCTATTGTTAATAAAATATATTAAAAAAATAATTATAATAATCGATTTAGTGAGAGAATTTTATAATTAGTTAAGTTACTATTGACGTGGAGAATGAAGCGTCGCATGCGAAAATTTTTGTTAGATATAAATAATCTCAGTTTTTTGTGCGAATAAATACACAAAAATGCTTTAATGGATGGTTCTATAAAAATTAAATTAGTAATATATTTACTGTTTTCTTCGTTGTTGAAATACATACAATTTTAAAAGTGAAAATAGGCTAGAAAAAAGCTAGAAGCTAAAACGAAAGTTTTGAGGCTAAAAACAAAATAAAGAGACTAGATTTAGACTTAAAAAAGCTAAATTGGCAACACTGTGTGTGACAGTAATTTTCGCACATGAAAAAAAATCGATATATGCATGCAACTAGAGACCGTATATAGTAAAATTGCGTACTCAGTTTTTATGCAGGTCATCAAACTTTCTCTTAAAAGGACTTGAAGGTTTAGAAGGATACACATTTAAAAAAACAAATTTATAAAATATTTATGATTATTATATCAACCCAATATGAGTGTCAAATCAAAACTAAGAATCCCTATAATATAACAGTATTTTTTATTTAAATGTTGCAGCATAAAAACTTAAGAAAATATCATTTTCAAAATGTTAAAAATGTGTATCCAATTTTTCTCCGGGATGTCAAATTTTCTCTCAAAAGACTTCAATGTTTTAAAAGATGAGAAATTACTAAGATTAAAAAAAAAAAAATACGAAGATTATATCAACCCAATATGTCAAATGAAAGCTACGAATCATTGCAACAGAGTAATATCTTTTATTTAAATATTGCAGATATCATTATTAGATAATATATTTATTATTAGATAATATATTTTTTAAAATTTAACCTTTTAATATTATATTTACTAGTCAATTATATACTTTGTATAAAGGATATTTTTTTAACATTTTATTCTGCTATATTTAAATAAAACTTTTTGTACATTGCAGGGATTTCTAGTTTTTATTTCACATGAGTTGATATAATTTCGGTAAATATTCTATAAAAAATATGCATTAATGAAACAAATAAATAAATAAATATGCATAAATAAACCAAAAATTTTCCGTTTCAGACAATTTTAAGAATTTTGGAATCTTTTTTTACAGCATATTTTTGCATATTTGGGTCTTAACAGCATATTCTGTCATATTTTGATAGAAAATCCTAGCAAAAACTTTGCTTTCGTGGTAAACAAGCAGGCATAATTGGAAACAAATATAAATTTCTTATTTTTTTGCCTGAATAACTAGTAATTTTTGTTCGAGTTGTCCACAAATTTATGTAGTTATTTTTAAATGAATCTAGGGGTACTCAAAAATATGTAAAAAATTAAAAATGAAAAAACAAAAAATTTTTGCCGTCAATGAGATTTGAACTTAGGCAAAAATTAACCATTCGTTTCTAATAACTAACGTCTAACTCAATACACCATCTCGCACTAAATTTTCTAAGTGACAAATACTTTTTTTTGTTATAACATATCTTTTTAGACATTAAAAAAAGAAAACCTAAAAGCATCAGAATGGTGTTGAACCAACAACCCTCTGGTTGTTAATACAGCGCTCTAGCTAACTAATAAATTTGATTGCAATATTACTGTGATATTATACTATATATAGAGTAGGCAAATTATAATGGTGACTCATTACCAAGAAACTACTTTAATAAGTAGTTGCCATTACCGAGAATCAAACAGGTTTTGCTGGGGTCCTTATTTTAGAGAATATTTTTTTTGGCAATTTAAAGGACACATTTTTGAATTTTTTGTACTTAAGATCATAATTTTATATATGTTAAGAGAAAAATTTTGCATATAATTGTTTATATTATAGAAATTGACATTAACGTAATTTTCTTTTTGCTCTCACGTTTTTCAAATTCGATATCCTAATAATTTTCATTTAATGCATACAGTGTATTAGCTTTGTATGTGTAAAAAAAAAAACATTTTAAGAGCATTTTTTTATTTTTATTTTTAAGGGCATATTTTCGGATTTTAAGAGCATTTTCTATGCGCATACAACATATTTTTTAGAGTATATTTGTGGTTGCCTTGGTTTTGACACATTTTTACTAAAATAAGCATATTATTTTCGAGAATAGGATTGATAATGTTAAGTTAGTTCATATTTTGTGCTTTAAACTGACAGTTTTTATAGTTGTTTAGGAAATATGGATTTTATCAGCAATCTCGGGTCATTTTTGTTTACCATAAAGTTAACCGTTAAACTATTTTAACCCTTTTTGGCCTATATGAGGCTAAATAAAAGTGTTTATCGCTTTATCCCTATATTCCCCTATTACTTTGTTATATTTCTTTTAACTCATCTTAAGAAATGCGTAGGGATCTCAATTTCAGAACATTATGAATGGACAAAATCAAAAAAGTGACCTTTATAGTTGCATATTTCAAAACGTAAAACTATAATATTAACACAGCTTCGGCCCTCAAATGATTCAAATGAGTGTGTTCTGGGAGGATATTAATTGACTATTCAGTCTTGTAGTCGAGCAAGATGTCAACAATTGATGTAAAATTATACAAACTGGAGTCTGCCAATAATCAGACCTTAGTGAAAAGCAAAATAAAAGACAAAGACTGAAACTGAAAAATTTTATTTTAAAGGGCTAAAATGTGTTTTTCTTAGGATGTTATATATTGACTCTTTTTTTTTAAAAGAAACGCTTAGTTCATTTGTTTGAATCTAACTTAAAAGTACAGTTCATTATTAACAAGGGTGTTCTCTTCACTTTTTATTTATTTCTAAAATTTAAAAAATATGCAAAAACCAAAAATAAAAAAGGAAGAAATCATCTACTTACTTGGAAATCTGGAGTTTCCGGTATGAGAGCACCTTCACGGAACCACTGAACACTTGTTGGCTTTACTTTGCCAGTAACCGTTGTCTTAAACTGAGCTGGCATACCCTCACTAACCGATACATCCTTCAAGGCAGTAATGGTGGGTGGAGCATCCAAATTCTCAATTGGTCGCACTTTCAACTGGGCGCTTGTCTGAATGCTGCCTAATTTATTTTCGGCAATACATTTATAGGTACCCTCATCTTCCGGGAAAGCCTCTGAAATGACCAGTTGATAGTATTCACCTTGACGAGTCATTTGGAAGTAACGTGAAGGTTTAACAATATTATCACCACGCATCCAGCGGGCAGTGGGTGTAGGTTTACCCTCAACCTTGCAGCGGAATATAACTTTGCTGCCTTCTTCAACCGATTGACTCTTGAGTTGTTCCAAAATGTGAGGAGCCTTCTCTGAACCAGGAGTGGTGGGCTTGTCGGGCTTAGCGGTTGATTGTACAGTGCAGTCACCATCGCAGCGCGCTTCACCTGCAGCATTGACGGCTACACATTCATAATGGCCACTATCCTCGACGGTGGGTTCAATAATTAAAAGTGTATGAATGTTGTCCTCTTCAAGCATTTTGAATTTAATGCTAGGTTGAATCTTCATGCCATTCTTGAGCCAATAAACATCAATAGGACGAGTACCAGTGACCTTGGCATCGAAACGAGCCAATTGGCCGGTGGTGACAGTGGTACTTTGAATGGTGGTAACAAAGCTGGGAGGTGTCATGCCACTCTTACCACGACGACGTTCTTCTACTACCAAATTAGCGCTGCACTTGGCGGTACCACCATGATTCTCAGCAACACAAGAGAATACAGCAGAATCTTCAACGAATACTTGACGTATGATCAAAATAGATTTACCGCTGAAGGTATGAATTTGCAAATCGGGAGAGCTTTGAATGGGGAAGCTTTCACGGAACCATTTGATGGTGGGATTTGGTTCACCATCGAACTCAACTTCGAATTTAGCTTGTTCATTTTCAAAGACACGACAGGGTTGTATTTTCTTAGTAAATACTGGAGGTTTGGCAGGCTTAACGGGTCCCTTAACAACACGTTCCTGGATCGTACCCTTGTGCTCTACTTCCGTAGTTTCGGTGGCCGTAATCTTGCGGGTAATTTCCAAATCACCAACAACTTCCTTTTGAGTCTGTTGTTGTTTATTCATGTGCACTTCACGGCCATGTACCGAAGATTCTGAAGGTTCTACGGGTGGCTTTTGAATAACCTTGCGTGTGGTAGAGGTGGTGGTAGAAGAGGTGTCTTCCCTAATATTATTAAAGAAAAGAGTAATTTGTTTGTGTGTGTGTGTGGGGGGGGGGGAGTGGTATGTAATACTTACAAATTTTCTTCATAGGACTTGGCCATGCCCTTGGCTGCGGAACTACTAACAATCTTCTCACCAGGTATAGCATATTGATGAGATTCAGCACGCAAATTAGTTTCCTTTAACAATTGCTCAGTTTCCAATTCTTGAATCTTGCTATAGTAGTCTTCATTCTTTTTCTTAAGTACAGTTTGTTGCCATTCTGGAGCCTCAGATTTAATTTGTTTAGGCTTCAAGTGTTCAACACCTTTAAGAGGTCCACTTTGTTCGGCCAAATATTGTTTACGTTCATCGAAGATCTTTTCTAACTCATTTTCTTGACGTTCCTTTTGATACGAAGATAGTTCATAATCATACCAAGCTAAAGTTAAGAAAATATTTAAAATTTTAATGGAGAGTTGATTTTGAAGGGAACAATTTAGAATCCTTTTAGGTGCAATGTCTTCTGAGGACACTTTATTTTATAGATAACAATTAATATTAGTTGCAGTTAGTTAGTTGACTAATTTATTGCTTTTATATTAGTTACATTGATGAATATGATGATTATGAGGAAGTTAAACTGATGAGAAATAAAATTTGATTTTATATGGAGCACGATTTTGATGATTATAGAGACATTTATAAAATTAAAAAAAAAAACATATTCATGCTTATAACTCATAAACTAAAACTATTCAAAAAATCCATTTAAATTACATTTATAACTATAAATGACATAAATCAGATTATTATGTACAAAATGATTCTACAAATATGATTTATATGGAATGATTTTTTTTTTTTTTTGGTGCTTAGGTGCAAAATTATACATTGATTAGCATACAAAATACTTTTAGTAAAACACTCATTATACTACCCATCTAATATCCGTATAACTTGTGAAATCCTTTACTTTTTTGTATTGTTAGAGAAATCGTGACGTTCAATTATTAAAATCCATTTAAGTGAATCTTCTTTTGGAGTTGGAGACGCTTAACTCAGCTTATTGCAGGAATTTATATATATATACAATTGGAATTTATTTAAAGGATTTCTTTTGGGGGATAAAGGATTAAAGATGGTTTCTTTTCTTTTGGGGGAAATTTTTTTAAGGTATTTTTGAACTATTTGGATAGTGTATTTGTTATAGTGCTTAGAATGTGTGATAGTTTTGATGTATTAAAGTTTTGGCAATAAAAAAATAATGTAATATGTATATTTACAATGTTGAAATGTGTTTTGTTAAATATTGACTCTAAAATTATATTGTAATTATAGTATGTTCTATTTTTCCGCTAATCAAAAATAAATCTTATATTTAAGTTTTATGTTTGAAATTAGATTTAAGCTGCTACTGGTGTTATGTTGAATTGTTGGCGAAAGAAAAATTTTCGTTAAATACTTACGACGTGGTGAATTCTTAAGAACACCGCGATAATCATCAGAACGAGGCACCACATTAAGTTCTGTGCTGGCAATAGCCTCACCAACAGAATTACGGGCAATAACTTCAACTTTGCCGGTATCATATTGACGTGTCTTGGGTATATCCATATGGAACATACCATCGTTGGTAAGCTTGTAGCGGGAACCCTTATGAAAGATTAAAACAAAAAACTTTAAATATTTCTACTTTTGAATTATTATAAAAAGCATAAACTTACATGCACCACAGTGTGACCATTTATTAGCCACATAACTCTGGGACGTGGATGACCGGTTACACGCACACAGAATCTAGCTGGTTCGCCCTCTTCTACAGTTTGTGGTTCCAATTTGCTAACAAATACAGGTTTCGATCTAGGTCTTGCATCTGGATCAACTTCCTCGGGAACACTAAAAAAATAAAAATAAAAAAACAAATTTATCAACAATCTCTCTGTGTTATCAAATTTGGGATTTATTTTTGTGGGCAAAGATTAGGGGATTTTTGATTAATTTTTTTTAATTTATAAATTTTTTATCAATTTTCAATCTAATGAATTTTGATAAAAGTTTGTTTTTAAGGAAAAATTATTTTAAATTTTTACTTTTATAGAAAATTTCATGACATAAAAATAATAATACCTTACGCCACTCTCTCATTTTGTCTCTAAGATAACCATCCTTAAACGTCGGATGGTTATCTTAGAGACAAAATGAGAGAGTGGCGTAAGGTATTATTATTTTTATTTTATTCTCTCAAATAGTGCTACCGTATAAATTTCAAAAATCCGAATTTCCGTAGGTATAAAATTTTGAATTATCTATCATGAAAATATATAAATTATCAAAAAATATAGCAAAAAGGTAAAATATTAAAGGTTTTTAACCATGATGAATATAATCAAAAGTTCGGTTTCTTGATCTGCTTGTAGAGCATCCTGTTGTGAAGATTTTAAAGAAAAATATAAGTATTATTTCTTTAAAATTCTCACTACTGGATGCATCACTTGAATCGAATGCATTATTGCACTTTTCATTTTTTACCCTACTGATGCTGATAAAAACTAACTTAAAATATACCAATCGGCTTGAGTCATCAACTAAATCGATTTAACTACACGTACATTTGGAAGATAATTTAATGCAATTTGGCTTACGGAACTTGTTTAATCTAGCGATGAAGCCTATTGTTCAAAACCTACCCATTATTTCTCGTAGCTTCTATACGAATGTCTTTCCAGAAAAGGGTATAACTCCCATAGATCTCTTATATCTTGCAGAATTCAACACAAATAAAATTTTTTTGTAACCTTAAACCATCGCATCAATTTTTTTAGTATTAGTCTCATACAAGGACCTTCTCTAAATTATTTAAACGTGTATTAATCAGGGAAAAATATTAATATATAGGTAAATGTAGTTTTCAAAAGTATCAGTCCATAATTGATCAAGGCTCCCATAAGAAGGCCCTTTTCGAAAATCACTTAAGGTGCATAAATTAGTACCACAATACAATTTTGTCATATAAGTTTTATAAAAGTATAAATTATAATTACAAAATTTTCAAGAGTTCATTCGAAATTGATCACAAGAAAACATTGAAAAAATTACACACATTTTCTAATTATTCTTTTTCAAAATAAAATTCAATAGGAAATTGAAAATAAAATTGTTTACGAGTTTTGCTAGTACAAATTATTCAAGTGAAATGTATCAAAAGAGAAATTTATTTCCTCTTAAAATGTTTACTATTTTTACTATTTTTATGTGCACAGAAAAATATTATGCAAACGAACAGACCTAAAATTTATGTTTTAAAAAACTACACATTTCAAATAAGTATATTAAATTCAATCATGAATTTTAAAAAAGCATATACTAATTTACAAAATTTTTGCATTTCAAAAAAAAAAAAAGTAAAATCAAACGAATTATGTTCCTATGCAGACCACTATCTCCTAAAGTAATGGACAGTTTTTTTTTATAAAAAATTTAGAAAATATATAATGAAATACAATACAACACAATATTAAAAATTAAGAAAGTGAAAAACAACAAAACTTAAGTTATGCAGTTTTTCTTTTTGGACACACAAACGTTAGGAAATTTTTGACAAATGTTCGATAAATTTTCTTTTTATAGTACATTTTTGATTAGTTTCCTTTTTATAAGAAATTTTTCAAAAATTTTCTTTTTAAAGGGAAATATTCGAAGAATTTCTTTTAGAAGGAAATTTTTACTATTGGGTGTATTTATTAATTCCCATTCATTTGTGGTAATAATATTTTTTTCAAGCTGCCCATTTTTATAACTATGTCATGTGAAAGCATTGTCATTAGGCTTTCTTTATCGGTAAACAAAACAGTTATTTTTTTTAAGCTTTGAGTATGGAGAGTTTTATACCAAAAAAAGAGCATGTACGGGAAGTTTTACTTTATTATTACTTTTTTTTTAAGAAAACAGCTGCATATTTTGATGGAAGTTTGTAGGGATAATGCAACTTAAAAATTGATAATTTCGATAAGCATGGTAAAGAGCATGTCTACTATTCGGAACAGTTTGAATGTGAAAATTTAAAGGTTTCGCTCTTGCCAAAAGCAAGAATGCTTCCATAATCATAGGAAGTAGATTAAGTAAGAATTTCCAGATGTTTAAAAGTGCTTGGATTTTTCCAAATGCATGGAAATTGGGTGCCAAACGAACTAAAGACAGGGGGCGTTGAATGACGATTTTGCATTTCCGAAGTGAGGCTTTAGCGTCACAAAATGATGTCTTTTCTGCATGGAATTGTTGTGAGCTATGGAAAATTTATCCATTACGATAATACAAAGTGCAAAAAATCGTAAGCGAAGAACGGACAACCCGGAAAATCGACACCAAAACAGAACATCCTTGTCGTCAAGGCATCAAAAATTGACTTGATTCGTTTCTGGTTTTAAAAATTAAGAAATGGTTTTGGCATGGAAGTAATAAATTTCTAGAAAAATTGAAAAGACTTGTATCTTCTGAGTTTTTTTCTCCCTTTTAATATTTTTTTAAATACATTGTAATTATTTTATTAATAAAACAGAGAACGGCTGCCAGCAAAATAACCCTACAAAAAGTCGCCCAAAAAACTTCCATACAAATTTGTGTTATACATATTTCATATGAAAAATTTCCTAATGTTTTGCAGTGATGTTGAAATCATTTTTGAACTATAATTCATTTTTGATGAAATATTTCTAAATTTTTGGGTGATTTTTCGTTTTATACGATTTTTTAAATACCGTTCGTAAATAGTTAACATTAATTTTTCAACAAATAAACGAAAGGAATCAATGCATACACCCAATATTTATTTTCGAAAAATTATAAAAGAAATGTTTTTAGAAAATTTTTAATGATTATATTCTATTTATTGAATAGTTTGAAAGTATTTTCTATCAAAAGCATATTATTTTGATGATAAAAACCTTTTACCTTTAATTTTATATTAAAATATTTTGGGGATCAAATTGGGAATTTATATTTAAAAATAGGTATTTTTTGGGACATGGAGTTTTAGGAAAGTCAGGAAAAATATTTCTGGAAACAATATTTCTAATTGAAATCTCTTTTGAAATACTTACACTTGCCAAGAGGCTTCCATTTCACGTATACGATCAATACTATGCATATGGGCAGGCAATTGAGAATCATAAACAATGCCTGGTTTGCCAGCCACCTTAATGAAAGCTCTTGTTTCATCTTTGCCATATAAGTTGGTAGCACGACATACATATTCACCGCTATCTTCGGGATATACCCAGCCAAAGTTCATGGCTACATAACCGAAATCATAAATAGGTTGGAAGCGGTTCTCTGCAAAAAAAAAAAAAAAAAAAAAAATCATTATTGTAAATTCACTTTCCGTACTCAATTAAAAAAACTTACTGTACAACAAAGGCTTGCCATTAAAGAACCATTCAACCTTCATGTTGGGATCACCCACGGGAGCTAATTGACATTCAAATTTCGTAACAGCCATTTCGGTAAGATTAGTTTTATCCTTTATTTGGGTCACAAAACGTGGTGGTTGTTTGCGATCAGGATCGAAAAGATCATCTTCGGTTAAGTGAACCTCTGAGGTATATTTCTTAATGGTGGCTTCCATTTGTGTCAAGGTTTCAGAACGTTTCATGCCACGTGGTACTTGGTTTTGTAACATAATCGAAGGCAATTGTTTGCAAGAAATGGTAGCCTTGGTACGATCTTCACCATATTTGTTATAAGCACGGCAGACATATTCTCCTGAATCTTCAGCATAAACATATAAAATGTCCAATGAAACAAAGCCCATATCGAAAATGTTTCTATATCTATGGCCAGAAGGCAAAAGCTTGCCATTGCGATACCATTCAATACGCAAATTAGGATCGTTCTTGGGTTCAACTTGGCATTCAAAGCGTACGGCTTCAGCTTCTTCAACAGTGACTGAAGCGATTTCGGTAATGAATTTGGGTGGACCATATTCGGTTTCCTCTTGTGGTACAACTTCAGGCAAACGTCCACGATCTAATTCTTTTAATTTTTCAGCAGTCATACTATCAGGTAATTGGGTATCGTACACAATATTGCCCTTACCCTTGCAGGTAACCTTGGCAGTAGTGGTAGCAACACCCCATTTGTTAACAGCACGGCAGGTATATTCACCGGAATCGCGTGCATAAATGTAATCAATATCCAAAGCAATGAAACCGAAATCATTCAATTGGTGGACACGAGAACCAGTTGGCAAAGGACGGCCATTATAGAACCATTCAATGCGCATGGTAGGATCACCCACGGGTTCAACACGACAGTCAAAGTGTATGGGACCACCTTCTTGTACATCCAAGTTATCCTTGATCTCCTCAATGAATTTTGGTGGATTGGGTTGTTCTTCATCGATAAGAATTTCATCTTTTCTGTGCATGTTCTCTTCAAGTTTTTGCAAGCTTTCGGTACCAGTGCGGAAGTTGGAAGGCAATTGTGGTTCCATGACAATGCCTTGGCGACCTTTAACTTGTAGTTTGCACGATACGGTAGCTTCACCATGTTTGTTCGTGGCTTTGCAAGTGTACAAACCAGAGTCGCGTTGGTAACAGCCGGCAATTTCCAAAATTACGAAACCAAAATCATTGATGGTCTTAATGCGGGAACCAGCCCACAAGGCCTTGCCATTGTGGAACCAATCGACGCGCATGCTAGGGTCATTGATAGGCTGCAAGCGGCATTCAAAGTGAGCCAATTGATTTTCATTGATAACCATATCGAAGGGAGTGGTAATAAATTCTGGTGGTTTGCCCGTATCATCTTCGGGTACAAATTCAGTGCTACGTACACCCAAGCCTTCCAATTCGGCAATACGATCAATGGTTCCCTCCATACCCTTAGGTAATTGAGATTCCATGATGATGCTACGTTTACCGGCAATCTTCATGGTGGCAGTAGTTACAGCTTCACCGTACTCGTTTATAGCTCGGCAAGAGTATTCACCCGAATCTTCAGGATAGACAGGAGAGATTTCCAAAATGACAAAACCAAAGTCGCAGAATGTACGGAAACGAGAACCAGCCTTCAAAGGACGACCATTCCAATACCATTCAACTCTGAGTCTAGGATCATCGGTGGGTGTAACACGAGCTTCGAAGTGGCAATTTTCACCTTCACGTAAATTCTCAATATTCTCCAAAGGTACAGTGAAGACGGGAGCCTTACCTTTGGTTTCTTCCACAGTTTCGTCACGAGTACGTACCATGCTGTATTCTAAATTGGCAATCTTTTCCAAACCACCTTCCATGCCGCGTGGCAATTGGGAGTCCAAAATCAAATTAGCCTTGGAAGAGCAGGTAAGGGTGGCACGTGTTACATCTTCACCATATTTGTTAACGGCACGGCATTCATAGACACCAGAGTTCTCTTCGTAGCAGTACAAGATATCCAAAATAACAATACCGAAATCATGGAAAGTACGGAAACGATGACCATGAGGCAATTTCTTGCCATTGAAGTACCATTCAACCTTAAGATCAGGATCAGTAATGGGTGTAAGTCTAGCTTCAAAGTGAACACTTTGGCCTTCGACCAATTTGGTAACGTCCTTGATGTGAGTAATGAATTTGGGTGGTTCAGCCACTACTGGAGCAACCGATTCACCTGGCAGTTGAGGGCACTCTAACTCCCTAATTCTTTGCAAAGAGTCAGGTTGTAAGCTGTCGTAGAATACACCTCCACGACCGCGGCAGTTAAGAGTAGCTCTGGTAAAGTCTTCACCATATTTGTTGTAAGCACGACAAACGTATTCACCGCTGTCATGATCTTGCAAATAGGAAATATCCAATACAACATAACCGAAATCGGAAACGGTCTTAATACGGTTAGAGTGACGCATAAGTTTGCCATTGTGATACCATTCAACCTTAAGGTCAGGATCGTTGACTGGAATAAGTGTACACTCAAAGTGGGCAGATTGTCCATCCTTAAGACCTTCCAAGGATTGAATTTGGGAGGTGAAACGAGGTTTCTGACCACGTGGCTTATCAACACACTCAAGAGTGCAGCTAATTTCAGCAGAGCCATATTTGTTAGTGGCACGGCAGGTATAAGTACCTGTATCTTCGATCTTTGTTCCCAAAACTTCCAATGCAACCATACCAAAAGCATAAATAGTGCGTACGCGATGGCTAGCTTCGAGTATTTTGCCATTAAAGAACCATTCAATAACCATACTTTGATCTCCGGTTGGTACAAGATTGGCTTCGTAGTGAGCAATCTCACCCTCACCAATATCAGAAATGTTGGTGAATTCAGTGGTAAAACGAGGAGCCATACCTTCTTCTGGCTTCTCAGGTTTGCTTCCATCCTTGCGCAATGATTCTTCTAAATCTTGGATTTGTTCAAGACCTTCTGCGCCTTTAGGATGTTGAGTCTGTTCAATGATGCTATCTTTGCTGGAGCAGAAGATGGTGGTGGTAGTGAAAGCTTCGCCGGATTTGTTGTAGGCTTTACAGGTATAAATACCTTGGTCACGTTCATAGACCTCAATAAGATCCATGGTAACGAAACCAAATTCAGTAGTCATCTTGAAGCGAGAACCATGTTGCAATAATTTGCCATTGAAATACCATTCAATAAACAGGTTAGGATCTTCTTTAGGTTCAACATTGGCCTCCAAATGTAGAGGTTGAGCTTCCGACAAATGGAATTCAGCTTGTAAGGGTCTAGTCCAAACTGGTGGTGGATAGTGAGTTTCTGGTTTGACAACTTCGCGGTTATAGCGATTAGCCAATTCTTCTTCAGTTTCCTTAACGGCTTCCAGGCCAGCTTCACCTTGTGGATGTTGAGTATCCAAGAACATGACCTTACCGCTTGTGCACTTGAGTGTACCGGAGGTGGTAGCAGAGCCCTTGCTGTTGGTAGCCTTGCAAGTATAAACACCACTGTTTTCGGCATAAAGGTTAGCCATATCCAAGGCGCAGTACCCAAAGTCATAAATGGACTTGAATTTGGCAGCAGCTTGCAATGGTTGACCATTGTAGAACCATTCAATTTTCATGGTAGGATCACGAGATGGTTCAACATTACATTCGAAACGAGCGCTATCGCTTTCCTTGCAGTCAATGTTGTTCAAATGAGTAATGAAAACTGGTGTTTCGTAAACTGGTTCTGGGGCTTCGGGACGTCCAGGTTTGGGTGCTTCCAGCTCACCAATACGAGGCAAGGAATCAGGATGCAAAGATTCAGCTTGCAACCAATGACGATCTTCAATCTTAAGTGTGCAAGTTGAAACAGCTTCACCCATTTGATTAGTAGCCTTGCAAGTGTAAATAGCAGAGTCATCAGCACGCAAGCCATTGATGGACAAAGTAACCAAACCAAAGTCAAAGGTACTGCGAATGCGGGAACCAGTAGTAAGTGAAATACCATTCTTGAACCATTCAATGCGCAAGTTAGGATCGGCACGGGGTTCAACTTGAGCTTCCAAGAGGACATGTTGACCTTCACTGAGTTTGTCGAAGCTCTGCAAATGAGTGGTAAAGACAGGAGCTTGTTGAGGTGTAGTATCGACAAACATTTCAGGAACACGGTTCATTGAAGCTTCTTTCAATCGTATAGCTTCCCAAGATTCAGGAATCATAGGCTCACCAACAATATTGGCTTTGGTCTTAATCTTCATTGCAGTAGATGAAACAGCCTCGCCGGCAGCATTATAAGCACGGCACATGTAGACACCAGCATCTTCTGGTACCACAGAGCTAATATCGAGTGTAACAAAACCGAAGTCATTGGTAGTTCTCAAACGTGAACCCATTTGCAATTCAACGCCATTGATGTACCATTCGAATTTCAAAGATGGATCTCCAACTGGTACAACACGAGCTTCAAAGTGAGCATGTTGTCCTTCCCACAATTCAGAGGGTCCCGTAAGAAGTTGAGTGAAAATGGGTTTTTCGAAAGCACGTTCAGGTTCAACGGGGCGTGGTGCTGAAGGACGTTCCAATTGATGGATACGGCTGATACTGTCGGGATGTTGAGTATCCATTTGGATACTAGCCTCAGTAACAACACGCATAGAAGCAGTGGTAACAGCCTCGCCGAGAGGATTAACGGCACGGCACATATAAACACCTTCGTCTTCCTTACGAATATGAGAAATGTCCAAAGAAACAAAGCCGAAATCGTGTTGTTTAGTAATGCGAGAACTGTCCTCAATAATCTTTTCGTTGCGGTACCATTCGACCTTAAGATTGGGATCACCAACTGGAATCAAACGGCACTCAAAGTGGGCAGTTTGATGTTCATTAATGCGATCGATGTTCTGCAAGGGTTGAGTGAATACGGGACGTTGCCTGGTACCAGGAGTCTCCAACTCAGGACGTTGGAATGGAGCAGTCGATTCCAACTTACGAATCTTTTCCAAACCTTCAGGATGTTGAGTTTCCGAAATGATTGTACCACGGGCAATGACGCGCAAATTGGTTGATGATACACATTGACCTAAAGCATTAACGGCACGAACGGAATATTCACCAGCATCTTCAGCCACGGCATGAGTAATATCCAAAGCAACGTAGCCAAAGTCGAAAGTAATGTGGAAACGTGAAGCTGATGGCAAAGGTTTTCCGTTGTGATAGAATTCAATACGTAAATTAGGATCATGTACAGGCTGTACTTGGGCTTCAAAGTGCGCAGTTTGACCTTCATAGATTTCGGTGGTACCACGCAATTCAGCGGTGAAATGAGGTGGACTAATAGGTTGATCGCTGACTTCAGTGCGTGTGGTGACTACCTTGGATTCGAGTTTTTGAATCTTTTCTAAGGCATCGGGATGTTGAGTATCCAAAATCATACTACGGCGGTTCAAAACACGAACATTGCAAGTGTTGACAGCTTCACCAAGCAAGTTGGTAGCCTTACACATGTAAGTACCAGTATCCTCACCATAGACATACAAAATATCCAAGGCAACATAACCGAAATCGTGTGTAGTTCTGTAACGATGGCCGAGAGGTAATTGTTTGCCATTGCAGAACCATTCAATTTTTAAGTTAGGGTCATTAATTGGTTCAACACGACACTCTAAATGAGCGTGTTCTCCTTCCTTCAGATGTTCCAAATTGCTGAGGGGAGTTAAGAAGATGGGTTTTTGACCCTTTTCTTCAACTTCAACCTTTTTAGGAGCAGCATAGCTTTCCAATTGACGAATCTTTTCCAAACGCTCGGCATCAAGAGTATCGAGATCCAATGTCTTATTTGCTGAAAATTCACAAAAACATTTATAACCACATTTTGTAAGTTAAAATGTAAAATTATTTACCTGTTACGTTTACAGCACAAGTCGTGACAGCTTCCCCTACGGCATTCTTGGCCTTGCACATGTAGGTTCCTGTATCTTCAGCATGGGCATATAAGATATCTAGGGCAACAAAGCCAAAATCATAAGTGGTCTTGAAGCGATGACCAGTTTGAATTGGTACGCCATTGCAGTACCATTCCACCTTCATTGTAGGATCATTTACAGGTGTTAGAGTAGCTTCCAAATGTATGGGCTTGCCTTCATTGGTGTTGGCATTACGCAAGGGGCGTCCGAATTGAGGACGTTCAGCCATAAATTGATCTTCTTCTTCCCTGCGTTGGAAGCGAGATGCATCTTCTAAATGTTGAATCTTTTGCAAGGCTTCTTCATGTTGAGTTTCGTGAATAATTGAAGAACGAGATTGTACATTCAAACGAATAGAGTTGACAGCTTCACCCAAATTGTTAGTTACGCGGCAGGTATATTCGCCACTATCTTCAGCATAGACGGTTAAGATATCCAAAGCTGAGAAACCAAAATCGTAAGTGGTACGGAAACGGTGACCAGTGTTTAATGGTTTACCATTGTGTAACCATTCTACTTTAAGGTTGGGATCGGGATAGGGTTCAATGCGGCACTCGTAGTGAGCGCTTTGTCCCTCAACTAAGTTAGTAGGACCAATAAGTTTGGTGACAAAGCGTGGAGCTTGAGTAACAACGTATTCCTCTTCTTCGCGGCGTTGGTAACGTGTGTGATCTTCAAGTTGATGAATCTTGTGCATGGCAGCTTCATGTTGAGTTTCCATTTGAATGGAAGTCTTCGACTGAACAATTAATGAAGCTGATGTAACGGCCTGTCCAAGTTCGTTGGTGGCACGACAAGTGTAAGTACCAGAATCTTCTGGATTAACATACTTCATGTTGAGGGCCACATAACCGAAATCGTGCATGGTGGTAATACGATTAGAGGCTTCAATGGGCTGACCATTGCGCAACCACTCAACCTTTAAATGAGGATCACCAACAGGAATCAAACGAGCCTCAAAGTGTACAGCTTGGCCCTCAGCAACACGGGAGTCACGAACTGGCAAAGTAAAGACTGGAGCTTGAGTGATAGTTTCTTCTTGGGCACTCATGCGCTGACGTTTGTTGGAATCTTCCAAATGTTGCAAACGTGGCAAAGCACTTTCGTGTTGAGATTCTAAGTAGATCGATTTCTTGGTGTGGACAACAGCAACGGCAGAGGTGATGGCTTCACCAACGGCATTATAAGCACGACAAGTATAAGTACCGGCATCTTCAGGCAAACAGGACATAATATCCAAAGCTACAAAACCAAAGTTGTTGGTTTCGGTGAAGCGTGAACCCGATTTTAAAGGCATGTTGTTGTGATACCATTCAACACGCATGGAAGGATCCGAAACTGGAATCAAACGGCACTCAAAGTGAGCACGTTGATTTTCCTTAATCTCAACATTTTTCAAGGAGGTGGTAAAGACAGGAGCCTGTTTAGTGGACTCATCAATTTCTTCACGACGAGTGTAACGGGAACGATCTTCCAAATAATGAATTTGCTCCAAACCGGCTTCATTTTGAGTGACAGTAACAATTTGTTCTGAGCTGCGACATTGCAACTGGACTTGAGTTTCATCAGAGCCGATTAAGTTTACAGCACGACACGTATAAACACCAGAATCTTCGGCAATAAGGTCAACAATGTCCAAAGCTACATAACCAAAGTCATGAATGGGACGGAAACGGTGACCCACGGTAATGGGACGACCATTCTTAAACCATTCAACCTTGAGATTAGGATCAGTAACTGGTTCAATCTTGCATTCAAAGTGAGCGTGACCACCTTCACGCATGTTGTTAAGGCTCTTGGGTTGAGTAAGGAAACGAGGACGAATATTTATTACCTCTTCGTCAATGTATTCGCTACGGCGATAGCGAGATGAGTCTTCCAAATAAGCAATCTTTTGCAAGCCAGACTCATTTTGGGTTTCCAAAATCAAATCACTCTTGGCTATAATGCGAACGGAGCAAGAGGTAACAGCTTCGCCCAATTGATTTCTGGCTTGACAGGTGTAAACGCCAGAATCAGCAGCATAGCAACCCAAGAGATCGAGGGCAACGTAGTCAAATTCATAAGCTGGACGGAAACGATGACCAGTTTTAACAGGTTTTCCATTCACTAACCATTCAACACGCATGCTAGGATCACCTACTGGTTGCAAGCGGCATTCCAAATGAACATTGGTACCTTCCATGGTTTCAATGTTGTGCAAAGCTCTGGTAAATTGAGGAGCTTGCATTACGGTGATTTCTTCCTCCATGTGATGACGACGACGGGAAGCATCTTCAAGCATTTGGATTTGCTCCAATGACATTTCATTTTGGGTTTCGGTAACAATATCAGAACGATCAATTACACGCACACAGGAGGAAGTATGAGCTGAACCCAAATGATTGGTGGCACGGCAAGTATATTCACCGGAATCAGCAGATGTAGCTTGAACAATATCCAAAGCAACAAAACCAAAATCGTAGTAAGTACGGAAACGAGATCCCACAGTAATGGGACGACCATTTTGGAACCATTCGACACGCATAGTTGGATCACCCATGGGTTCCAAGCGGCATTCCAAATGAATATTTTTACCTTCATGGATGGGTTTTGGATCAGAGAGTGGCTGAATAAAGATGGGTTTTGATTTCGAAATTTCCTCGATATCATATTGAGGTTCAACGAATTGTTTGTTCTCCAAGTGTTGAGTTTTTTCATACAAACCGCGGTGCATGCTAGATGTGTCAATACTGGAACGAGCTTTTTGAGAAATAACAAAAGAATTAGATTCATTTTTATTACTAATTAAGGTGAAATATCAAACTTACTTTCAACTATCATCGTTCCTTGCAATTGAGCTTCACCTAACTTGTTTCTGGCTACAACGGTATAAACACCAGCATCTTCAGCACGTACTTGAGAAATATCCAAGGCAACATAACCGAAGTCATAGTACATTTGAATGCGATTGGCAGCAGTAATGGCACGACCATTATGATACCATTCAATTTTCATGCTCAAGTCACTTTGAGGCTCAACACGAGCTTCAAAATGGGCCTTTTGCCCCTCAATGATCTTATTGGTACCCTTCATGGGACCTAAGAAACGAGGAATTTGAGTGACTCTGATCTCTTCTTCTTCAGTGCGGCCATAGCGGGAGGAGTCCTCCAAGTGTTGGATCTTTTCCAAACCACCAGGATGTTGAGATTCGGAAATGATTTCCTTCTTAGAGATGACAGTCAATTGGGCGGTTGTTGTATCCTCACCCCTGGCATTGTAAGCACGGCAAGTGTAAGTGCCAGCATCGTAAATGGTAAGTTGTTTGATAGTAAGTGCAACATAACCAAAGTTGAAGAAGGTAGTGCTGCGGGAACTGGCTTCCAGAGGTTGGCCATCCTTGAACCATTCTACACGCATAGTAGAATCACCGGTAGGTTCCAAGCGAGCTTCGAAATGAGCATGTCCACCCTCACGCATATCCAATTGATGTTGAATTTGTGTCTTGAATTGGGGTGGAGCAATTGGTTCGGGTGCTTCATGAGCATGGCGACGTTCTTGAGATTTTCTGTAATGTTCCAACTCTTCGACCTTTTCGATATAACGTTGTTGCTCAGGAATACCCAAATCACTAGTAACTTGAGATCTGGTATGTACGCATATGGTGGATGAGCTGATTGCTTCACCCATGCGATTGACAGCGCGTACAGTATAGGTGCCAGCGTCTTCGGCACGCAAATGCATAATATTCAAGGAAACATAGCCAAAGTTGAAAATGGCAGTAATACGTGAACTGGCTGTAATAGGACGACCATCCTTATACCACTCTACACGCATAGTGGGGTCATTGACTGGTGTAACTTGAGCCTCAAAGTGAACATTTTTGCCTTCTTCGAATTCGCCCAAATCCTTGAGAGGACGAATAAAGACAGGTGGTTGATTCATAAGTTCCTCAGAACTTTCTTGGCGTTGGTAGCGTGAATAATCCTCCAATTGATTGATGTATTGCAAACTACTGGGATGTTGAGAAGTTTGCTCAATTGAAGGACGTTGGGTAACAGAGAGTGTGGCACGAGATTCGGCCATACCTGCAGCGTTGGTAACACGGCACATGTATTCACCTGAATCATGAGTCATAATGCTCAACAAATCGAGAGCAATGAAGCCGAATTTGAATACGGAGGTAGCACGAGAACCTAAATGAAGATAAATTGAAAGCAAGTTTTCAAATATGAAAGGAAATATAAAGTATTTAAAACTTACTGGCTGCTAAAGGTTGACCATTTAGGAACCATTCAACAACCATGGTGGGATCGCCAACAGGTTCAATACGAGCTTCCATATGAACTCTGCCACCTTCAACTTGTTGTACATTTTGCAATGGTATAATGAACTGTGGCGGTGGGTAGACACGATCTTCCTCACCAGGACGTAAATGAGGCTTAGCGCGTTCAACGTGACGCAAATAAATAATTTCAGGACCAGGCTGGGGCCTATAAAATGATATATATTATTAAATTGTCTGTAAGGAGAGAATTTATTACAAAGATACTTACTCTGGTTCGATAATCTTCGTGGGTCTTGGTAAATTAAGACGTCTCTGTTCGACGGGTGGTTGTTCTCTGGGAACTTCTACATAGAGTCTAGCACGGTTTGCAGTAGAACCGGCAATATTTTGTGCAGTACATTGGTACCAGCCAGCATCGGAAGCTTTGACACGTGGAATCTCCAAACAAGTAGCTCCACCATCAATACCAATATAACGATCAGCAGTTGATGAAATTTGCTGACCATCCTTTTGCCATGTTATACGTGGCATTGGAGTGCCAATGGCATTGGCGCTCATGGTGATGGGTTCACCCTCGCGCACAGTCATTGTGCTGAAGCGTTGAACAAATTGTGGTGCGACAACTTGTTCCTTCTCAAGCACATTTAACTGGGCCTCGATGGCAACCTCGCCGGCCTTGTTGCGTGCCAAGCACTGAACAGCACCGGAATCCATGCGAGTGACATTGGTAATCATGAGCGAGTGGCTACCGGATTCGTTGACGAGAATCTTGTGAGCGGCATCATCGTTGACCTGGCGACCGTTGATGAACCAGTATACCTCAGGATAAGGATTGCCAGTAACACGGCAATCGAAACGAGTCATACGACCTTCGGTGACTTCACGATCACCATAGGCCTTAACGAAAGTGGGTGGCAAAGCCTTGCCCGCTTCCAACTGTTCTGCCGTAGCATCAACAGGTTTTGGTTCATAGGCCGACTCAGCAGCAGGCTCAACGGCCAACACAGCAGAAGACACAACACAGCCTTGGGTGTTTTCTGCCAGCAAAGTATAATGACCAGCATCGTTGATGTTGGCTTTCTTAACACGCAAAGTTGCTGTACCGCTCGAATATGAAATATCATACTTATTGGACTGTACCAAACGTTGTCCATTGTGGAACCAAGTCAAACGTGGCTTGGGATTGGAGCTAACCTTTGCGGTGAACACAGCATCCGAACCTTCAATTAACTTAGAGTTGCGAGGTTTCTGGCCAATTTGAGGTGCATGAGCTGGTCCCATAGAGCGATCTAATTCTTGGCATAGATAATAGTCCTGTTCGTAAGTCGAACGACGTGTGATTGCTTCTCTATAGGATACTTCACGCAAAAGTCTATACTCAAAGGTATCCACACGGAACTCCTCCCGGGTTGACGAGAACGAGTAACCGTTGGTATAGATGGATTTGTCCATTTGTTTTTGGATTGGTTGGATGGCAGGCATGGGTGCGCCTTCTGGTTGAATATAAACACTGCAAATGGCTTCACCATATTGATTGCGAGCCGTACAAGTGTATTCACCCTCATCACCAGGTCCAATTTGATTGATGAGCAACGATACCTCTCCAGTGGCTTCATTATAGCTCATACGGAACTTTTGAGACTCGAGAAGTGGTGCGCCTTTTCGAGTCCAGGTTACGAATGGCTTAGGATTGCCACGAAGTTTGCCTTCGAACAAGGCATTACCGCCTTGAGCGAAACGGGCATTCTTAAAAATTTGTTCGAATACAGGTGGTGAGATGTCGCCCTGAGCATAGATGTGTGTCAAAGCTGGTTGTACATAACTGCCGCCATGTTGTTCCACTGTAAATGAAAAAGAAGAAGAAATAAAAAAAATTAACATCATATATATACATATGTACATACAAACAGTATGTATATATAACAGGAACAGGAAAGTATGTATGTGTTTATGAAATAAATTTAGATATTTATTTTCAAAATTTTAAACAGCTGTTTATAACAGTATATGAGATACACTCGCACTAAATATTTTATTATATTGGTAAAGATCTCTCTTGCTCTCTTTCTCTTTGCTAATGTTTAACTTTATTTCTAAGTATAACATTTTTTATTTTTCTTTTCTTTGTTCTTATACATATCTTTTTGTGTATAAGACTTTTGTTTTTTATTTTGTTTTTGAAGCTATATGAATAATTACAAATGTCAGTATTTTTAAATGTTGCCCGACTACATGACAAAAATCAATGTTGTACTTTTGAGTATTTGTGCACATTTCTTTAGATCTTCCTATAAGATTTTTTAAAATTTGTTGGCACTGTTTTTTTTTTTTTTTTTTTTTTTTTAAAGTGGCCTTAAGATTATTATATATTTTGTGGGATTTCTTTTTTGATGTTAAATGCGTTCATTATTTTTGCTAATTGCCTTTGACGTATAATTGTGTGATATTTACTCTTGAGATTATCTATGACTGATTTTATTTTGAGATCGTTGCTTTTAGATGTATCAAATTAACTTGACTGATTGTAATTTTGTTTAAATTAAGAAGGAAAAAAAAATAAGATAAAATTCCATGGCCATTATCTTAATTATCTATCTTATCTCTTTTTTGTTAGTTTTGTGTTGTGCTAATTAGAGATAAAGGTAGTTATTGTTTTCTTTAGAAATTCCTAATCGTTTATTACTTTCATTTCATAAGATTCATAAATTTTATAATTATTGGAAGAAAGTGATTATTAAAGTTTTTATGAATTTAATATTTTTCATTTGCTTTCTTTTACCTAATAATTTAATTTAAGGATTTATCCCAGGAAAAATTTTAGAATTTGAACCACTTTAGATTCTTTATTAATGTCCTTAGAACTAGTAGTGTCACAAGTAATCCTGGTACTCATGTAGTAGAACTGTATTGTGATTCTAAGTTGGGCTCAAATAATGCTTTTAAGAACTAATGCTTAGGAGCTAGTTCTGTTGTTTAAAAAACTTAAAAGTAATTTAAAAAATTAAAAAAGTGCAACAGAATTAATAGGTTGATTATATATGGCAACCGAACTGAAGTTGTGTTGCCAGTTGCCGAAATTATATTACAGATGGCAAATCAGTTGCCACACAGACAACTACAAATTTCTGGTTGCTGAAAATTTTTTTAAACAAAAAATTTAAAACTAGATATTTTTTTGTAAAAGTGTTAATAGTTTGATGAAGTATCAATTTCATATATTTAAAAGCGCTTTGATGCGTTCAAAAGCTAGGAAATTGGATGTAACATGAATATTACTCCAAGAGGCATCTAAAAGCGATTTTGCATGTCTAAAATGCAGATACAGTATTATAAGCCATGTTGTTTCTGTGAGGGGATCTATTACGATAATCTCCTAAATCCAGGAGAATTCATACTAAAGCGGAGTACTTGGTGAATTCTGAAGAGTGTCATCTATTATGAACTATTAACACCTGGTGAAATTATCAATTATCTGTAACAAACCCAAATCATCCATTTAAAGAGAGCGTCAAACTAAAAACATACAAATTCACTCTTATTTTTGTTTTACATTATTTGTTTATTCGCATTTATTTCAGTTGTAGAACTTTAAAAATAGTGTTTTCGATAACTCTTTGGCAACTGAAATGGAGTTGATATTTAAAATATAAAATTTACTTGTTGTTGCCAGCAGGCAACATAACTAAAGTTCGGTTGCCATACATAATCGACTTATAAATTGATTTAAAAAAGTGGCATCAGGAAGTGACTCATTAGAATGAAAAATAAAACAAAAAGATTATTGACTTTAATCACTGTTTCTTGAATCGTTCCCTAATATTTATGTAGAACTAGTTTCGAATACGACTATTTCGAAAAAAATCATTGATTAAAGAACTAGTTCTACAGCCGTTCCACAGAATGGGCACTGGTTATGTAACACTTCCAAAAAACTAGTTCTGGGGATGACAATTTCGAACAAAGCTCATTATCGTAGCGCAAAAGCAGAACGAGTACAGGCTACTTTCATGCGTTCTAGAACCAGTTGTAGAACTAATACAATTGCTACTGCGATATAAAATTTTGCATAAATATATTAACCGAACCAAAATTAAATGACAATATTCTTAAATAGTTGCAATCATATCTGAATAGAAATAAATGTTTATTTATTTATTGCTCTAGAGCTTTTAGTGCATAAATTATGACTAATAAAATTATGCTAAGAAGCAGCAATTGTTTATTTTGAAATAAAATAGTTTTTGGTCAAACAAATATTTGTTTCAAGGAAATTAAAAACATTTACATACTATTTCTTTAAGCAGATAAAAATAAAATCAAGTTTTAACCATTTTTGGAGTTATAATTTTCCTAATTTAATGCGTGTTGCTTTTTTTTAATTCCAAAGAACTAAGGAGTGCAAAATAAAATATAAAATTTTTAATATTTTTTATAAGACAACATTTTTAAGAAATTGAAAAAAAGGTATTTGAATTTTAGTATTGGATGTAATTAATGAATAAAATTTTATTCTGTACAAGTTTATTTCTAGCTTAATATGTATACTTTGGGAACTTTTTGAGTATATATTTTTTTCAATACATTTAGTCCTTCGGATTATATTTATTAGAAATTAAAAATAAATTTAGAGTATATATTTCTTTTAATAATGTTTGTTAATTATTTTTTTTTTACTTTTGGTCCTTCAAACCGGAGATATTTTTTTCTTTATTATGAAAACTAAACAAAAAAATTTACTGTAATGAATTTCTTATCATGTTATGTTATTAAAATAACCTGCAAAAAAAAAACGATCAAGTGCTTCCAAAAAAGAACATTTTTAACACTTTAGAAGTAAAACTAAGTGCATATTTTGCACTTTTTTGTAAGTTAATAAAAATTACTTCCAAAGAATTGAAAATAAATGTATTTTTACACAAAAAAAGGTGAATAATTTCTAAGAAAGTAAAAATTGCATAATTTGAAAGGTATTTTTATTATCTGTTAACAAAGCTAAGACCATATTTTTATAAAAAAATTTTATAAATATAGTTTTAAGAGAAGTACTTCAACAGCAATGAACGAAAAGCATAAAAGAAGAACATCCTACCAGTGACAACCAAGAGTTGAAAAAAAGAGCGTCTGCAGCTCTTTTTCAGCACTAAGCACTTCCTTCCAATGACATAATGTTAAAATCATGACTTTTTAAGCTCTTTTTCAGTTCTTTTTTTACTGCATATCTAATAAATGTGAATGCTGTTGTAATTTATGAATTTTAATTTTTAAATAATAAAGCAATTTATAGTTGTTATTTATTATTTGTTTTTATTTTATGATTTTTTCCCGAATTTTTAAAGTTTTGAGATTTTTCAATTTTATATGTGCCATTATTTTTTTTTATTAATGTTTTGATTTTAGGCCTTCAAAAAAAAAAAAAAATATATATATTATTGTTTTTTTTTTTATGTCACATTAAAATCCATTTGTATAAATATAAAGTTACTCGAATACGCGTAGTTATAGAGGTTTTAAGTTGAACATAAAAAATTTTTACAAACTAGAAATTTATATATAATTCTGATAAAAATTACTCATAATATCAAAGCCTACTGAGCTATTTAAATTAAATTTATGATATTTTGAGTTTTTGATGTTTGGATGATTAGTGTGACATATTTTAGGGTTTCCTAGTAAATTAAAAAAAATCATTGTATTAAAAATCGCGATTTTCAAAAAATCGTATCTAAGTTACTTCTCCATATATTATACCAAAATACTTATATTATTAGAGTTTATTACAAAGAAATGATATTTAATATTGTGATCCTTTTTTAACCCAAGTGATTTTCTTTTTTTTTTTTTTTTTGGTCTATAACATTTTTATCTTTCGAAATTTTTTGATGGGTCTCTACATTTCCGTTTAACATTACAAACTCCAACTATTTATTTAACGATATTTGACTTAAATTTGTGGTTTCGATCAATTATAAATATTTATTGGCGTTCCTATATTTATATAAACAAGATTTGTACAAATTGCAATTTGCTATATAAAACTACAAAAACAAAAAGTGCAACTTTTACGTAATTTTAAAAAAGTCCATAAATTTTTTTAATTAAATTTATTTTTAATGCTCCTTCGATTTTATTGTTAAAAAAAAACAAGTTCACGCAGTAATCTAAACTATTTATTTAGAAACTGTGAATGAAGGTTCGCTTCTGTTTTCCAAACTTTGCGACTATCTACTGCCTTGACTATTTCGGGCACATCAACGAGACATTTGTCTGTGCGCCCCACACAGACCCCACCCGAAAAACCAAAAAGCTTTAAAAATTAAAAAACTTTGTCATCAACATTTGACTACCCTGTATGTAACTGTGAAAAGTCTGCACAACAACAAAGAAGGTGTAGAATTTTGATCAACAATCATGATTATAAAATGAAACCTATCAATTAGTTTTAAGTTTTGTGAGTTCAGATCTATAACCCATTTATTTGAAATAGTATTAGTACAAAACTTATTAAAGGTTAAAATCAGTTTATGCCAGGTTAAAAATTTTTGATAATGGCCCATATGTTTTCTAACAAAATGTATGTTAAATGTAAACTGATTGCTGTTATATTTACAGTTTAATTTTTAAAATTTTTTGTTTGATCCTGCGGGTCTATCAAAACTAAAAGCCTACCACTGTAAAGTTATGTTGGTTCTTAGATTTTATTAAAACTATGTTCAATTTGGGGAAATATTTGTTCAAAAATGGGGTGACCACTTTTTTTTACAGAAAAACTGTTTGCTGTTGTTTGATATTGTAAATTTTTGGTGAGAGAAAACAGCGTCAAACAAAATTCAATAAAATGTCAGCTGTAATTTGTGATAAGAAGGAAAATTTTTTCTAATTAAAATAATAGAAATTAGGAAATATTTCTGTGGCGACAAGGAAGAAGTAAATAAGTAGTTTTTGAAATATTTCAGGAGAGCAGTTTATATTTTTTTTTTAATTTCCACGCAACACTTTAGAAAATTTTAATTTTAAATCTAAATATTTCTTAAAATATTTACTAGATTTTTACAAGAAATTATTACAGCATAGAACTGGATGTAAAGAATTCAAAAATGTAAAAACAAGATTTTTGCATATGTAGTTTTTTCTTGTTGCCACAGATTTTATTTAGTGGTTTTCTTTTTTTTTTTGTCAAATATTTGTCTAGTCTGAACGTACATTAAGAAAAGTAGAGCTCTAATATACATTTTCACTATAAACAATTATCTAAACAAATTTTGAGAAAACTGTATGAGGAAATGTATATTTTCGTAATTTTATTATTATTGAAGTGAATTTTGATATGATGCAAACAAAGGTCAGAAAATTCCCTTTTAAAATTGCTTTCTTTTATATAATTTGTTAGAATATTATATTAAATTAATTTATAAAAATTTGGTGTTAATAAAAATTCAAAATATTATTTATTTAGAAATAAATAAAACTATAGCAGTAGAGGCAAGATAAAGATTAGAAGAGAGTTCAAAATGATCAATCTTTAAAGACATGAAATAATAGAAAGAAATTTAAGGCTCTTTTTTCAAACACATAATTTTAACCAGTTTTGAACATCTATTTTACAAGATCATGTAAAGATTTTTAGTTGGGCTCTGCTCATGATCGTTTTGTATCATTTTAAATTGTACATTTCCCTTTGCTAAAGTGTTAATTTTACATTAAAGTTTAAAGTTGTTTTCAATGCTAAACTTATTAAAATTTATGAGCACAAAATATAGATTTTTTTTTAAATTTATTATCTGTATGTAATCTTGAGAAATTACTTAATCGAAAGAGTATAACATTTTTACATGAAGGATTTCAGTATTTTTAAAAATTTAGATTTAAAAATTTTGAATTGTATTCGATCTTAAAAAATAATAAATGTTTTTTTTATTAATTTTTGCAGTTTAGCTATTCGATAAACTCTAATAAATATAAATTTAATAAATTTGTTTTGTGTGATAGTTTTTAAAAAATAAATCTTTTATTATTTAATTGGTTTATAGCCCATAAAAAGAAAAGAACTATTAAGTGATGATAAAAACTCAAATTTTGTACATTTTTGGAAGTTATTAATAATTAAAAAAAAAAAAAAATAGTGAAAATAAATTTATTTTTAGCAGAAAAAATGGGAAATTATTTCTAAGAAATATAGTTTTATTATTTTTAAATGAAAAATAGTTTTATTATCTTTAATGAAGCTAAGATAATATTTTTATTTTTATTACAAAATTATGTAAACATAATTTTAAGAGAAGAACTTCAAGAACATTGAATAAGAATTATAGAAAAAACATCATACTAATGGCAACCATGGGTTAAATTAATTATTTTGCATTACTTTTTCAGCACTAAGTACTTTCTTCCAATGACAGCACTATATTAAAATCATACATTTTTCTGCACTTTTTCAGTTTTTTTTTTGTTGGGAGCATATAATGCATTTAGATAAAGAATATGTCCAGTTTCTTATAAAACACACAATATACTTCAGTCCTTTTTACTTATTCAAATTTTAATACAATTTTTGTTTTGTTACAAAACTTAAATAATATAATTGAAATTGAGCTGGTCCTATTAGTATAATTAATTGATTCTATTAAGATATTCGTTGTATATTAAAATTTAATTATTTTTGTTTAAATGAATTTAATTTAAATTTAATTTTTTGTTGTATGCTTATTAATTTTCGGAGTATAATTTTAAAAACTGTTTGAAAATAAATTTATTTATTTTCGCTTATAAAGAAAAAAAATATTGAATTTTTTAAATATCAAAACTATTTAATGGTAATTAAAATGTAATTTTAATAAAAATATTTTCAAAATTTAAACATTTAATGATGTTGTTGAATGTTTTATTGTAAAGGAAATATCTAAGTAATTTATATCTGGAACAAAAATGCGGAAAAAAAATAAAAAAAATACTGTGAAAAACAAATATTATTGACTTTCAATAATTTCTGTAGAAGAGCTTCAAACGTAATGTGTTATCATGAAAGGGAGTTATTTTTTGTGATGAGTACACGCTAGTGTATGAAACTGAATTTTCGAAGAAGTACTTTACTGGCCTTTTAATAAAGAAATATTTATTTTAACTTTTTAGAAACTATTAAAAATAACTTTCGAAGCGGTAAAAATATTATTTCTCTTTAAACTAAATCTATACAAAGTTTTTATTTTAAAATTTAAAGCTCGAATTATTTAAAACGTTTTCGAACAAAATATATAAATTGCTTATAATTTCGATATCAAATTAGTTTCAAATAAATAATAAAATATAAAAAAAAAAAAAAAAAAATAAATAAACTTTTTGTAAAATCAAAATATCAAAAAAAAATAAATAAATAAATAAATAAAAAATAAAATGAAAATATTTCTTTTATATATTATTTTAAATATATTTTATATTTAAAAAAATAATTACATTTTTTACTTTTTTTATTTAAAAAAAAAAAAATATAAAATTATATTTTTCAAATATTTTAATTTTCACTAAAAATGAAACGAAAAATATTTATTAAATTAAAAAAAAAAACAATAAATAAAAATAATAAATAAATTATTGGAAAAAAGAAATGAATAGATTTAATGAAAAAGCAACAAATCTAAATTCCATAAAACCTAAAATCTTTATGAATGACATTTTATTTTTACTTTTTCCAGTTGTTGTGTATTATTAGTCATATTTTCTTGTTATAATTTTCTTTACATTTAACCTCAATTTAATTGGGTCAGCAAAATAAAAAACGTCAACAGATACATATTTATATAAATATCAAATAAAATTTTTAAATCCTTTAGTATTTTAGTTTAAACAATTAACATGAAGTGTACGTTGGAGAGCAGAGATGCACAAAACAATTCTAAATCCACGTTTGTGAATTATTCTGTGTAGAGCAATGCCACAAATACATACTATTAACTAATGAATGGGGTCTAATGAAAAAAAAAAAAGGAAAATGCCTACTAAAAGATCTCATCTAAGCTAATATTTTTGATGATGATGTTGTTGTCTATTGGTGGTGCTAAAACTGACCTCTTTGTTGGGTGATTACTTGACTCCTTTGAACATGATGTTCGGTGCGGCTAATTCTTTGTTGTTGATGTATTTCTTGATGCTGTTGCATGAATTGTTGTTCATGATGTTGCTGCAACTGTTGTTGCTGCTGGTACTGTTGTTGTTGTTGTTGTTGTTGATTCGGATTTTGTCGCTGCATTTTTTTGATTCGTTATATAACACTATATCGCATTTAAATTCAAAAAAATAACAAAACAAACACGCTTTGGGGCGTGTGTTTTTTCTTTCTCTTTGTTACAGCTGCACTTAATTTCTGTTTCTTCTTTATTTTTATTTTTTGTTGAAATATATATTTTTTGCTTTAAAGGACCGATTTATATCTCTTTGTATTAAATTCTCTTTAATTTTTATTTTCTAATAAAGATATAAAGCTTCGTTAAATCTACTAAAGGAAAAGGGAATAAATTTCATAAAAATTAAAAACAAATATATATATATATATATATATATATATATATATATATATATATTTCTTTATTAATTAGTTTTTCTAAAATTTTCTAGATTTGTATTTTTATTTATATGGAATAAATAACACAAATACACATGCTCAATTTCACACTCTTTAAATCTGATCAAATAAAAAATTATCATATAAAAAATTTTAACGATTTTGAAATCTTTTAAATTTCCTCTATAATTTCTTATATATATTTTTTTTCGTTCATATTCGTCTATATGTATATTTTGAAAACTTTTTTTTAATATTTTCTTTCTATTTTTATAAAAATGATTTTATATTGTGTTAAATTGTCTGCCATCCTTGTTTATTCCATGGTAGCCTTATGCATTTTCTATCTCATTTTCGCGCAAAAATATTTTTTCTTATTCACCGCACTAACAGTCACACTCTCCGTAGGTTGGTGGTGGCTTCTTAATTTTCAAAATCTATTTTTAATTTATTTGAATATATTTTCTTGTGTTTCTTTTTTTTTTTTGTATTTCAAAATGTATTTGTATTTTGCTCCACGTAAATGTTAGATATGATCAGATTTATGTTATATATGCATATATGTATATATTTTATATCTTTTTTTGATTTTAAAAATATTTTCTATGATTAATACACACTGAATCACTTTATTTTAATTAGTTTTGAAAATAATAAGTAATAAAAAAATATAATATTTTAGAATATAAAATTTTTTTTATATATGTAAATTAATATGACTCATATTAGCCTTGTTAAATTACGCTTAATCCAGGTTTTAGCATTCATTTAACAAGGATAATAAAAAAATCCTTTTTGTAAACAATATTTATATTATCCATTCGTTATTTTTAATTATTTTCCCGAACCGAGCCGTTTTTCCGTTCCGTTTTCGTTAATGTTTCTTCGTGATTATTTCATCAAAAGTATACCGAAAAAAATAGAAAGAAAATTCTTTTTTTAGATTTTCAGCAAGATTTTTTTTTTTATGTTCAGCACTTGTTACGAAATCAATTTTTTCTTTTAGTTTTCAATGTAAAAATTCTTATATATATTTTATCCTTTTTTCTATTTGATTTTCACTTAAAAACTCACTTTCGTTGTAATTTTACTGTAATAAAAATAAATTCCTTTGATCAAAAACTTTATTTTTTGTATAAAAAAAAAATAACTCTATGTATACTTTAAATTTTTCTTCTTTTTTATATTCTTTCTATATGTATATATAATATATCTATATATTTTTTCTATTTGAATTGGTTCAAGTCATAATCCCCGAGACTGAAACCAAGACGTCGATCGTTTTTGAGGTGCGAGCGAAGAATGCCACAAAATTAAAAACGAAATGTTCATGTAGCTCATTTATTTACTTCATTCGCAGCAAGAGTACTGTGGTTGTGTGTGATTCGTGTTGATTCGTTTCACTTCGTTAGGATATTTTTAAGTTAAATATGTGTTTGTTGTTGTTTTGATAAAATTTGTGAAAATTTTCTCTGAAAAGTCAAATGACTGGGTAGAAATTGTTGCAAGCAATAAAATTCCTCCTACGAAGAATTTGAAATTGTAGTTTAAGGGTGGTAGGAGAGAGATGGTGTGGAAAGATTTATTTAGTCATGATTTTCTGAGTGATCTATCAGATTGTAAAAAATGCATTTTCTTGGGAGTTATATGTCATTTTAATTAAATTTATTAATAATTTATATAAATTTATTTAACAATTAATTATTCGCTTTTTCTTCTTATACGTATTAAATTTTAATTTGAAAAGTAACTTTAAAAAAAATAATAATAAATCAATCCTTCAGGAATATATAGGGGAAATTGGGGTATTGTGGCGTATAGCGTAATGATGAAAATTTTGCTTTTTTCGCATATTTTGAATCTTTTTGCAAAGAAGACTACTGGTATATGTTTGGCATTATTTGATTACATTTCTAAATTATATTTCATCCACGAAATTTGCTTCTCAAGAGCAAGCAAATGAAATATATTAAAAAAAAAACTTTTTAAATGCTTATATTTCTGATGAGCAGATCCAAATCAAGCGCATTTTTTTTTATCGATGAATACAAAATTAAATATTTTATTTTATACATATGTTTTTTGCAAATTGGTTTCTTTCAAAAACGTTTTTTTCAGATCTCTACTTAAAATAAAAATTATGGAATTGGGGTAATTTGGAGAAAATTAATTGGGGTTAAAGTGGCATGCATAATTTTACAAATATTCCACCATTCTTTTTACAAGTTTGCTGAAAATATATATTTTTTAAATACCATGATTTGATTTGAGAAAATCTAATAAAACAGGACAAAAGTGTTTTGCCTTAGTAAAATCAATAAAACATATGAAAATTGGAAATCATTCAGTAAACTCCATAGCGATAAGGCTAAAAGTGCCTAGAACCAACATGTACCATTACATCAGCTTATTAAGGGAAGAAAATCTGGATTTTAAAAATCGCGGAAATAGGGAATGTTATAAAAATACACACTTGCTATGATGAAACTCATGCAAATGGTCTGTGCACTTAAAGTATGCGAATATTATTTGAGTTTGACTATTTCAAATATGAGAAATAGCTGCCTATTTTTATGAATTTTGTTTTATTACTATTCTATTAGTTTTATCACTTATTACCAATCTTTTTTCATCACATAAATGAATTTTAACATTCCAGTGGTATCGTATACTCAAAAAACATTTAAAAATATTTAATAAACACTAAATAAATTTAATCTTATAATTTTTCTATATATCTCACTTTATTCCAACATTTTCCATTTTACTCAAAAATAAGTGATTTAAAAAAATGCCGAAAACAATCCCAAGAGACAAATGAATTTTATCATTTTTCCAGCAAAAACTTTGCTTTCCTGGTAAGCTAGCAGGTACAATTGGAAACAAAATTAAACCTCTTATTTTCTGCCTAAATAACTAGTTAGTTTTGTCCTAGTTGCCTACAAATTCATGAAGTTATTTTTAGACTCTTCGGGTACTCAAAAACAAACAAATTTGTCATTAGTGAGATTTGAACTTAGGCATAAATTAACCATTCGTTTTTATCTCACACTTAATTTTCTAAGTAAAAAAAAAAAAACTTTTTTTTAGTATAACATATATTTTTAGAGATTTTGTTAAACAAAACTAATGGCATCAGAATGGTGTTGAACCAACAATCTTCTGGTTGTTAATCCAGCGCTCTAGCTAACTGATCCATGTGATTGCAATCTTACTAAGCTATTATACTATTGAGTATTTATTTATGTAATATAGAGTAGGCAAATAATAGTAATGACTACTTTAATAAGTAGTTTCCATTGCCGAAAACCAAAAGGTTTTTGCTGGGTTTATGCAAAACTTTAGACAATAATCCTTTCTATATAACAAGTCCATTGCAGTTTTCAAAAGATTATTTGTTGGTATTTTATTGAAGTTAGATTATAGTATGCTCCACTTTACCCCAATCTCTCCTATTTATTTGACTGCATAAATATCTTTCCAAATTAGAGATTTTTTATAATTAAACAATTTTCATTACTTTTTTCCAGTCTAGAAGGTCACCGTTATTTCATTAGTTCCTGATCTAAACAATTGTAGTAAATATTAGCAAAGATTAATATCAAATATCTGTTAAAACCTTGAACATTTTTGGTTGTTTGTCAGTAATTAAATTTTGTTTGTTTTATCAACTTTACGTTTTCTTGTATCCAATTTAAAATCTGAAATTTTCAAAATCAAGTTTGAAATGGTTTAGAGATCTTAGCAGTATAATTCTTTGGATCCAAAAGTAAATAAACTTCACGTCAGTTAAAAAATTAATAAATATTTTAATATCTATAATAACTCAGTAAAAAACAAGCGAGAAAAGAATATTTTCACTACTTTAAAAATAGAACTTAGTTCGTATTTTGCATTCTTTTGTAAGTTATTAAAAATTACTATTATGAATTTTTGGTAAAATTTAGAATTTTTTGCTGAAATTTAAAAAAATCATTAGTGAAATTTCAAAAGTTCAGCAGTGTCCCAACAAAGTGTTGTTTTACGATTTTGAAGAGGGAAGATCAATCAAACCAAAAAAAATATCAAAAAAAAAAAAAAATAATAAAAAATAAAAATAAAAAAATTGATCTTCAGTTCCCTACAAATGACTAAAAATCATGGGTCAAGTACATTTTGTCAAAAAAAAATTCAAGTATTTTTTTAGAAACATACATATGCTTCGATGAATGGGACTTTGTTTAGAGATGCGCTCTTATCATCAAACTTAATAACAGCACTGCTATAATTTTTTTCACATAACACCTATCTGTAACTCCTATATCAATATACATATATGTATAAAAATTAGTATGTAAGATATAGCAGGTTAAAGCCATCTATATGATACCCTACTCCATTGTGTATTTGCAGAAAAATTCGGGGAGAGGTCTTATATGGTATCTGTGACCAATTATGGACCAATAAGAACATACGTATACGTATTATATTTTGTTATCTACGCAATTTCTACTTATGTAAAACGAATTTATGTCAAATTTAACTTGATGCTATCATTTGTATAGGATTTATGCCCATTTAAGTGATTTTCAGAAGAGAGGTTTTTCCTTAAATTTGGCAAAATAGAATATGTTTTTTGAAAATAAAGATACAACTGCTTATTATAATACTATAAATGATATAATTAAACGTATTGTTCTTTGTATACCACGAAAGATTCAATGATGTCAAATGGATGGAAAAAGGGAGGGAAAAATGAGGGAAATTTATTTATCGTCAAACTAAAGGGAATTTTAAATATGTTTAAATTTTTCTTAAAAAAATGACAAAATATTGAAATAAATAAAGAAAAAAATTAATATTGTGTCACCCTCTTATTTAAGAATAGAAGTCCTAATTGTCGAATGTATATTTTCGGTGTTTTTCGCCTAAAATATTTTTCGTATTTTTTTTTTTTTTTTTTGAATTAGGAAATTTTTAATGTAATTTTAGTAAAAAATTTTAGTTTTTATTAAAAATAGCGATTTTAAAAAAGAGGGAAAATTGCAGGGAAGAAGTTTTCTGAAAATAAGGATTTTTTATGTTCTATAAAACAAAGGGATTTTTCCCAAATTTTATCTGGTGTCACTGCTTGTTACACTAAAGGTTTAAAAAAGTTAAAGAACCTTAGGAATAAATTTTATAATAAGTTAAATTACCAGATTTTTATCCAGTCATATCCCCAAATGGCAAATTTTCATCCTCAAAATTCTCCAAATAACTGCTTATATCATCCCCAAAAATCACCACTAAAATGATACCTTAATTTTAAAGATATATAGTTTATACTATCTTTTTATTTGTACTTCAATCCATTTCCTTTGTAGATATGCAGAATTGGGCAGGTAAATTTATTTAAATAGTCAGTAGTGGAAAAGAAAATTTCCGGTGAATTTCTCAAAAATGAGATTTTAAGGAAATCTTAATATTTCTATCAATAAATAATTTACGCCATTTTTTATAGTTAATGCATAGACCAAAAATTACGTTTTTTTTCAAAGGTTTGAAAGGCTTTTAAATTCTTGTTTACTATTGCAGCAACAATAATGGAGCACCAATTGCTCAAACATTACCCTCTCAGCCAATCCGTACAACAATCAATGTACAAATTACATTTGTACATTTAAACAAAATCATCATATGTATTCATCATTATAAAACTATTTTAAATAATATTTTTTGCTCGTAGCCACTAAAATAACATTTGAATTGATCTTTAAATAACTAAATATAACTGAATCTTGCTTTCCATTTATCAATTGTAACGAATTGTCGTTAACTACTTGTGTATAAACTTAACATTTTTTTTTTTGTTCCGGAGAAGGCAGACACTTACTTTTGAGCAAGAATTCGAGCAACATCTTTAATCCAGCAGCGCGAACAGCATACATCTTTGATATTTAGTTGTGGTACTCTAATTATACATTTGCTGAAAATTTGTATTGTAATTGTAAAATTAATAATTTCCCTTTACTATTGTAAAATTCAACCCATGTACGTATATACACTTAGTTAAGAAAGAAACCTGAATTGAAATAAAACCCTAAATGAAAAAATTACTAAAATTCTGGTTTAATTTTTTTTCCTTCAATCCATTCTATTTTAATTACTCCTCTGGAGCAATTATAATAATAGTCTGGTTTTGATAGCCCACCGTGCAAAGCGGTCAAACCTTTTCATATATCAACAAAAAGGTTATTTAACGTTAGTGTCCAACCCATATACACCAATAAAATCATTTTGTTGCGGAGATTTTAATTATTTTTTTTTTTTACTTTTTGGTACCATATTCAGTATATTGTTTACTGGACTGTCATTGAAATAAATATAGGTTTATCTTGGTAAAAACTTATATTAAATTTATATATATATATTTTTTTTAATTATTCTTAAGTTAAAAAGAAAAATTATAAAAATAAAATAAAAATTACCAAAAATCTTGCAAAAATTCCTAAATCTTAAAATCCACCCCCAATAAATCCCCTAATCCCAAACCAAATTTTTCATCCCTATTGCCAAAAAGAAATCCCAAACTTGGGAAAAAAATCCCCTAATCTGACAACACTGTTGGCTTACAATTATGTTATTTTTTAAATCTAATTTCGAAATAGAGAATAATCTTATCCCACCTGATGTTTTACGGTTCGTAGAACCTTTTGTGGATTTTAATTTTCTTCAATATACTAATGATGACATTTTAAATGCCATAAAAAGTTTAAAAACTTCTTATGGAATAAATATTCAAGACTTTGGTTAATTTTTTATTATAAAATTTACTAAATCCTTATTCTTAACGCTTCAGTACATTTCTAATAAATCTCTTAAAGAGGATATTTTTATAGATACATGGAAAATTACTTGCATCACTCCAGTTTTTAAAAGTGGTGTTAACTTTGATGTTTCTAATTAACGTCCAATTTCTAAACTATCAAATATTTAAAAAATCCTTGAGCATATAATTAATGGGAAAATGTTATTTTCAGTAAAACATCATATTTGTATTAAACAGCATGGATTTTTTCCCTGGACGTTCTACTACAACTTAACTTGCAGTATTTAATCAATTTTTATCCTTCTACGTCTCGATACGTTATTTTTGGTGTTTTGTAAAACCTTTGATAAAGTGGCACATGATATTCCTCTCAGCAAAAAATTTGGTAATCTAGCAAGTATAATTGGAAAGAAAAATAAAAATAACTAATTATTTTTGTTCGAGTTGTCCACAAATTCATATAGTTATTTTTAGACTCTAGGGGTACTCAAAAATATACACCTAAATGAAAATAAAAAAACAAAAAGAATTTGCCAGTCAATGAGATTTGAACTTGGACACAAAATTAACCATTCGTTTTTGTGACTAACGTCTTACTCAGTACACCATCTCGCACTTAATTTTCTAAGTGACATTCTAAGTGACTAAGTGATTTTAGACATTATGTTATAAAAAACTAATAGCATCAGAATGGAGTTGAACCAACAACCTTTTGGTTGCTAATTTTGCGCTCTAGACAACTCATCAACGTGATTGCAATATTGCCATGCTATTATACTATTGAGTACTTATTTATGTAATACAGAGTAGGCAAATAATAATAATAATGACGCCTCATTACCGAGAGACTACTTTAATAAGTAGTTGCCATTATTGAAAACCAAAAAGATTTTTGGGCTTGTCTTAAACTTGAATGTATTGTATTTTATGGTGTGTTTTTAAAATGAGTAAAGTCTAATCTTTATAGTAAAAAGTATACGGTTGTTATTGTGCAATTTGAATCTTTATTTTATATTGTTTTTTCTGGAGTCCCTCAAGGAAGTATATTTTAGGTACTTTTATTATTTATACTTTCCATAAATATCCAATGTCATTAATGGAAAGTATAAATAACAAAAGAACCTTGACGGACTCCATATCAGGTTCTAATTTTATGTTATATGCAGATGACCATAAAATTTTGAAGGAAATTCAATTTACAAAATTGTATTAATGTTATAACTACTTGGCGTTCTCTAAATAAGTTATCATTAAATATTGGGAAATGTATTAAAATGACATTTTGTATGGCAATCGAAAAGTTTTCCAATACGATTTATGCAATCTTAATTTAAATGTAGTCAATGAAATTTTGGATCTTGGTATTGTATTGGACAGAGGATTAAACTATCATTCTCATTTGGATTATATCATTCCTAAAGTTTATTCTTTATTGTTTTTCGTGAGAAGAAATTGTAAGAAACTTGTCGATCCCATGACAATTAAAATTTTATATACATAATTTGTTCGTTAAAGATTAGAATAGTGCTCATTTATTTGTAATCCATATTATGCTATTCATTCGAATAGAATTCAAAAGAAGTTTGCACAAATTTGCTTTACCTGATTCTGCTCTTATCATGCTCGTTGTTTATTTTTCGATATTAAGCCTTAAGAAGAACACCTAATTCTATCATGATCATTTTTGATTTAATAAATATTTATTTAGATTGTGAATATTTGTTTAATATAATTTCATTTTTTGTACCATTTAGATATCTAAGATAAAATAATTTATTTTATATATCATATCATGAGCCTGTTATAAGTGTTTTAATAACGATAAATAAGATAAATTATAGCTTCAAATTATTATTAGATAATCATCGCTATCATGAATAATAAATGGAATTTTTGTTCCTATGAAATTTTTATTCCCCTCTAATAGGGCATTCAGACAGACGCAAAATTACGTACTTTCGTGATTTCGGCCGAAATCAAGTTGAAATTACGTAATTTCCCATACATTTTGACACTTGCGAAATTACATAATTTTGTGTAATTTCGGCGAAATTACATTAAAATTACGACGCCCATTTCCGTGCAACTCTGTACATGGTTGGAAAAATACTTTTTTTCAACTATGTACTGCATGTTTCAATCGTGAGAAGTAATAAAAAAACAATTGACAGCTGATCTTAAATTTAAAAACAAATATTAAAATTAATTATTAAAGTGATTTTGCAAAATGAAACGTATCCTTTTTAATTGTTGAAATAACAATTTCTTATTAGCAAGTTTTTCATTAATAATTTCCAATTTAGTAAGAAATTGTTTCTTATTTGTTTTCATTTCGAGATACTTTATTTACCTCTATAACAATTTAAAATGTAAACCATAAGTATCAGCTGTTCACGAAATTACATCAAATGTCATCTAGCCAGTATGAACACTCTAGATTTCATTCGTAATTTCGGCATGAAATTTCGTAATTTCGCGCCGGTCTGAACAAGGCTTAAGAGAAAAATGCTATCGTGAATTTCTTGTGAAAAAATGTCCCTCTATCAATTCTCAGTGAATATAAAAAAAGAAGGAAATTAAAAAAAAAATAAAAGAAATTTTTGTTCAAAAATATATACGTACATATAAAAAAATTTTAAAGAAAAATTCAAAACAAAACAAAATATTTAGTATTGGTATGATAGTTTGATTGCAATGTTAGTTTATTGTACTATTTAACTTTTATCAAGTAAAATAATTCTGATACTTTTTGGAAAACCAACATAACAGAATAATTATAACAAATTAAAGTGTAAAATTGTTTAGAATTAAAAGAATAATTTTATTGCAAGAGTAGGAAAGCAAGCACCAGCGAATTGTTCGACGAGGTTTGCAGTACGCATCTGACCTCTTGGAGTTACCAGATACATTTCAATAAAACAAAAAAGCCATTAAATTAATTCTCTGTATTAGATTTATTCACGTCTTTCGAAATCCGCAGGCAATGGACCTGTTGTTTTGCATTTTATTGAGCAATATTTCAGTATAAATTAAAGGGAAAAGTAAAAAAACTCACAGGAAAAAATCATTCACAATAAGGGGAATTTTATTTTGGAATGAAATTATTCACGGGGAATTTTTTCATGATTGCAAATTTAGAGAAAGGGAAAACATTTCGAGGGAAAAAGGATTCATGATAGGGATGAATAAGAATTTGCTGTCATCTTTGTTAAATTAATTTTTGCTAGCCTCTAAGAATATATTTCTACTATTAACAAAAATTGGCACACTACAAAATTAAATGGTAAAGTCTTACTTGTCACAATTTTTCTTTCAGTTTTGTTTAATACAGAAGATTTATAAAAATCAACATTTTTAACCGCAAAATATAAAGGAAAGTCATTTTAAAATTCATTTTTATGTTAATGTTGACTAAAATATTCATTTGCCATTATTTTGAACGAATAAAAAGTTTAAAAATTATAAAAAACTGAGGAAGAAAGATATAGTCGGTCACGCCCGTCCATATGATACCCCACACCATTGCGCACCTCCATCAAAATTCGTAGATGGGTCTTATATTAGACATATGGTCAATTGTGGACTGATAATTTTACTAAATATAAAATAAAATATGCGAATACAGAATATTACGTTAATACTAACATTTAGATGAATTTATGCCCTTTAGGATAACTCCTGAAAGTGGGCTTATATGGGGGCTATGGTAAATTATGGAGCGGTCCTCATAAAATTTGTCACTATGATTTCTACTTATATAAAACTTAATTGTGTCGAATATAAACCGGATACTATCATGTGTATTTGATTTATGCAAGTTAAAGTGATTTTCGGAAGTGGGTTTTATATGGTAGCTATGGTCAATTATGGACCGATCTTCATGAAATTTGGCACAAAGATTAATACTTATACAAAACTTCCTTCATTACAATATTACTATATTTAAGGCATTTATGATCGTTAAACCCCTATTCGGGAGGACATTTGTATGGGGGATATGTGAAATAATGGACCGATCATAACCAATTTCAATAGGCTTCGTCCTTGTGCCATGAAAGTCCTACGTGTCAAATTTCATTAAATTATCTTCAAAATGGCGATCTGTACTTTGTGTACAAAGTTTACATGGACAGACATTCAGCCGTCCAGCCAGCCAGACAGGCGGACGGACGGACATCGTTATATCGACCCACTTTAAGGTGGGTGTTGTTATCGCTTTTTATGAAAAATATTATTTTATTGAACAATGCCAGTGGTGAAATAATATAATATTGTTAAAAAAAATATTAATAATGCATTATATGAACAAATTTAAAAAAGCCAAAATTCAAAATTTCAATGCGTTTGGTGCGAAAACTTTTTAACGATCGCGAAAATTTAGTATCGCGTTTCTCAATATTTTTTCATGCCATAACGCTATGCCCTGCGAATTTTGATATTCGCAAAAATTGAAAAAAAGTTTTACCACTATTGCACATATTCGTTCCCATTTATGTCTTTAAACGTATTAATGCATTCTGACGAAACTTTATATTAAATATCAATATAGTCGATGGATTCACAACTGTTTAACATATTTCGGATTCTACCCGATTCCGTTGAGATAACTTTACAAAATTTGGCATGAACTTTGTTTTTGTAATTGTGATAACAGATTCAGAAAATTTGGACGTCTAGATATTTTTGGTTCCGAAATACTGTGTCTGGAAAAAAAAGTCGTACCATTTTTGTTTCAAGAAAATTTTTCTGAACAACATTTTTAAAATTTTTTAGCTTTAATTGAAAATTAATTAACTTCGGAATACGTCTGTAGCACAGATTAACATAGATATGAAGCTCTGTTTTTAAAAAACTAAATCGGTTGTCAAAAAATCCTAAGTCTAACAATGTGTTAGTAAAAAATTTCATTGAAAACAAAAGCAATTTAAGTACGTGAGTTTTTTTTTTGGAGTACTTATTTTCAATTGATTTTTTTTTTTAATTTTATATCTATGTTAATCTATGGTCAAAACCATTATTCCGTTATATTGAGTTAGATCCTTTCAGAGAAAGGTGTTATTGATGACAAAGATGTTGCTCTCTATTATGCATCTGGTACAATCTACAAAAAAAAATGTCCTTTATATGCTAAATTTGCCTTTGAAGTTTGGAATCCTCTTTTATCATTCCTTGGTGGTCATTAAAATTTTATTATCTTAAAACTTACATCTATTTGTAATTTCCAGTTGAAAGTTAATACAATCTGAAGAGAGTAAAGCGGAAAGTGACACTTCGAAAATTTCACATTTTGCAAGTAAATTGGATCAATTTTATTTTATGCTTAACCCTGAAGCGATCATAAAAGTCGAGAGAAGTATAAAAATCGTCAAATGGTTAAGAGGTCCAAAGGACCAAACATATTGCGGTAATAGACTTTAATTGTTGCAATTTTACATTTTGCAAGTAAATTGCACTAATTTTACTTTATGCTTAACCCTGAAACGATCATAAAGGTCGAGAGAAATGTAAAAATCAAGAACACATTAGGAAGTACAAGTACAAAAAATCGGTAATAGACTTTAATCGTTTAAATTTTTACTACCCATCATTTTGTCTTTATTCATATTGGGGAGCAAATTATTTTACTCAATAGTTTTGAAAAAAAAAAAAAATTGTCACTACATATACTCTCTCTTGCTCTCCTGTGCACTCTCTGTCAGCAAAAAACCCACACGATTTTTACATTGTATAATATTCGTTCAGGATCGGCAGTGAGTTGGTGACTAAAAATAAATGTTGATTTATTTTTGACACGTATTTTTCAGCAATGCACAGTGTGAGGTGTTCGCATTCTAAGTGATCAAGGGTCTACATTTTTATAATTACGAAAGGTATATCGATGAAATTTGGCGCAAGATATTTTTGTAACACTAAGCTAGTTTCATGAAAAAAATGGGCGCGATCGAACAACTGCCACGACTAATTTTCATATAATTAAGGATGTAAGTGACTAGTGTGAAAAAATGCACTTAAAGAAAAGTTGGGAATAGTAAATAAAAAACGTCAGTGAAATACGGTTCCTTATTATATTATATATATTTAAAATACATTTTGCGTTTCTTACTAAATTTATTAAATTTATTTTCTTATTAAATTTATTAATATTGTCATAAAAAAATATAATACACATTCCTCCAACTTTACCAAATTAATTACCAAACAATTTATTTCAATAAATTTTTTCCAGTGCATTTTGTACTCTTTGCACTCTCAGCAACGACTAAATGAAAGAGCGTAACAACTCAGCGAGCACAATTGTGCTACGAAATTGAGATCCCTATTTTAAATCCAAGAACCAGAAATAATATGATTTCTACACAAAGTTTAATTAATAAAAATTATTCAGCAGTATCTTCAAAAGATATAATCTGGCTTTTTAACAGTAACAAAACTTCAGGTATTACATTTGACCTCTTAGTTTTTGGTGGGTTTCGTAAGCTGCAAATTAATGGATCTGATGTTATTAATAGTCCATACAGAAAATCTCTAGACGTTTTTCTAGTGAAATGTTCGCGAATCCTTATGTCTTCCTATGATATATCCAAAATAATGTGAAAATGTTTTACCAGTTCTAAATCTAGACCAATAATTTCTGCAGTCTTTACTGCAGAAATGTTCACTGGGCCTTCCACAAGTATTTAGTGGAGGAGGAATATTTTTTTTTCAATAAAAAACATTGATAAATCAATCTCTTTAATCAACCAATTTATATATGAATGTAAAAACCGAGGTTTTATTCAATTTCGCTAACGCCATCTTTAATTGATTTTATTAATTTTTTTGTTTGAAAATGATTTTATTGATTCAATATCAATAGTTTTGTTTGATGTTGTACTAATATTTCCAGAAATAAACTTAATAACAGTTAAACTTTTCCTGTTCTTTGATGCAAGCAACCAAACATTAAAAATTTGTTGGTGAGAAATACGTTGACACATAATCAGTTATTGCTTTGTGAATAGAAAAGGAGCAAGTTGGAACAAAATTTTATTAATAATTTTTGAAGATCACATATCAGGGTTACAATAGTATGATTTTGATAACGAGACTTTGAGGTACTTTTTAGCTTTGCCCAATAAAAATTAATATAAAAATCAAAAAATTACAAACAAGTTGAATACCGAAAAATACCCAATATTTCTTTTCCTAATAAATCTTTTGAAATTATTATTATATTCTATGATAGATAATATAGCAGTCTTTAAAATAAAAAAAAATACTAATGAAGATCTTACTTAAAATAAAAAAGTTACAAACATTCAAAATTGAACTTCACATCAAAAAATACTTCGTATAATATTTATCTTCAACTACATTACTGTTCAAGATGCCCTCACTTAATAACGGTTAACATTTTTGTAATACTTTTTTATTTTTCAGTTATCTGGAAGGTTTTTAATTAGTAAAACTAACTTTTTTTCAAAACTCGAAAAAAATTTTATGGCTTTTAATAAGCTAAATTGTTAAAATCACACACTGTGCAGTGCACAGAAGAACAAAACGAAAAGATACAATTTTGAAAATAAGAAATAAAATTTGAGAAAAAAAAAGAAAGTAAAAGAAAAACACTTTGAAAATAAAAAGATACAAGAGACAGTGGGAACTGAATACAAGTGACATAATATTAATTATAAATGACTATAAAATCAAAATAATATATGAAAAATTAGCTAAAATATGTTAACGAAATGTATTCCATAACCTCGATATTCAAATTCAAAATATTGTTAAAAATACAGAGATTTTTACTTCAAAATTTCTGTAAAAAATATTCTAAAATATAAGCTTAACTTTTCCTACTTTCTGTTAATTAAAACTAAATATTTGAAGGATTAAAGATTTTCTTCATGATCTCCACTCAAAGTTGATCTCTAAACTTATGCACAAATTTTACTAAATAAAAATAAAGATGCTCAATATTAACCAGGCCCCTCTGTATCTCAACGTCGACATTTAGAGCAAAAATATCTTAAATTTTACTTATGTATGTGATCTACAAGGAAAAAAAAACAAAAAAATAAATATCGAACATAAATGTTCATTTTAAAATTTTATTATTTTGTGTGGGGGATGTTTAAAATGAGCAGTGAAACATTAAATTATAACTAAAAAAACTTTCATTTTTTTTTGAAAATAAAATACATTTAAAATACCCTACAACAAATAAAAAAATAAAATAAAATAATATAAAATAAAAGAAAAACAAAAAATACATGCCAATCGGAATAAAAATAATATTTAAGGAAGTTTTTAAATAAAAAGGAAAAAAAAAAACTAAAATATTATATGAAATATTTCTCTAAATGTATTAAAAGAAATTAAGAAAAACTATTAAAGTTAATTAAATAATTTCTTAAAAATAATATCTCTCTATACCTGTTCACTTGAAAGATTCATTGATTAATTAATTGTAACAATTTAAAATCTAAATTTATTCATAGTACGAATAGAGCTTCTTAAATTCGTTTTAAATCTATTCACTTTTCTTCTGATTATTCATTTGGAAAGATTTCTATGCCAAACTGCATCTTTATCATCAGAACAATATTTCATTACTCTCAGGTATACCAAAATATCTACTTATGTACGAGTATGCACGTATGATCACTGATCACATAAAAATTCTATATTGCAAATATGTATATCCATTATAATTTCCACAAATACATATATATATTTATTATTTTCTTTGGTATTAGTTCTTTCATTTTATGAATAATTCAGTTATTTTGAAATTAAAATGACAAATCTCTAGCGATGAGTATCTAAAACATTTAATTTAATCTAATAATGATAAACTTGTATTATTTTTAAAATTAAGGAAAAGAAAAATTTTATTTGTGAAACGTTTTTTAAGTGCTTTTTTTGCATTTCCATACATTGTATTTTAGTTGTATACACACATTGACGATTGTGTATGGATTTAAATATTTAGTTAATACACTGCCTGCCACTTGAATAAGGAATTATATTTTTTTAACTTTAATTAAGTATATCTCCTAAAATAAAGTTCAGAAAAAAATAATTTTTTGCGCAATCAAATTTTAAAGTGTTGGGTTTAGTTTCCTGAAGAAATAAAAAATATACATATTTTGTTATATTAAAATTATGCATTTATTTAAAGACATGTATTTCTGTAGTACTTTTTCGTATGTCACTTGAATAAGGAATATTTTAAAACTAAGCAAATAATAATTTATTTTTAAATTTTAGGTTATAAAAATGAAAGTTATTATCTTCTAGCATTCAATTAGTAATGAATACTGCCACTATTTTTAGAAATAACCTCAAAAATGCGATTTGGCATCGACTTGTATAATGACTCTAAGTAATTTAGCAAAATTGAACTCCATGCTTTCGTTATTGCAACCTTTAAGGATTCTATCGTCTCAAATTGTTTTCCTCCTTCATAAACTTTTCATGCAAGCCAACCCCAGACATTTTCCATTGGATTCATGTCTGGAGAATATGGGGGCCGATCCAAAAGTTGAACACCTTGTTCATTAATCCATTGTTTTACTGCTCTAGCGGTATAAATCGGAGCGTTGTCGTGTTGATACGTCCAAGGTATGGGTCCAAAGAAATCATTAAATTTTGGAAATGCTTCCCCCAGAATGTTTCTGTAAGTCGTTGCAGTCATTTTGTTGGATACAAAAAAAAATTCTATGGTACCATAATACGAAATGGCACCCCATACCATTATTCCGTCCTCTCGGCTGTGTCTGCGGTTCAAAAATAATTCCTCCTTATTTAGGTCATGGAAGTAATAGTTATACCCGTCGGGACCATCAATATTAAACTTTTTTCATCGGAAAATACAACTTTAAATTATTTGTCGGACCATGTCATTGTATTTTTGGCAAACTGTAGACGTTGTGATTTGCGTTTTTCATTAAGTGGTGTTTTTTTTGCAGTTTTCGTCGGACTATGTATGGGCACGACTTTAAAATACGGTGCACTGTACTTAGACTGGCACTGACTCCACTTTTTTCACGTATTTTTGATACCGACATGACAGAATTTGATACAATTCTAAAATTTTTTCGTCTTTCTTTTGGAGTTGTTGCCATTTTCTTCCGCTCTTTCATGTTTTTTTCCATATCTTTTCACGTTATTTAAATAATTGTACACATCTGTCTTTCCTCTATTAATGTTTTTGGCTATTTGGACTGGATTCTCACCCTGAGATTTCAAAATCAGATTTTTTTTTCAGAGTTAATAAGAGCCTTACCACGTCCCATTTTGAATAAAAACTATTTAAAAACTATCAAATTAAAAATTCTCTAGCCGTTTATATTGAAAGAAATTCAAATCATAGCCTTCCTGATTAATATTAAAAGAATTCCTTATTCAAGTGACACACGAAATAGTACCACAGAAATACATGTCTTTAAATAAATGCATAATTTTAGCATAACAAAATATGTATATTTTTTATTTCTTCAGGAAACTAAAGTCAACACTTTGAAATTTGGTTGCGCAAAAAAATTATTTTTTTCTGAACTTTAGTTTAGGACATATACTTAATTAAAGGTTAAAAAACTGTGATTCCTTATTCAAGTGGCAGGCAGTGTATTTATACCCCACACCACCATAGATGGTTGGGATATTATGCGTTTGTGCTGATGTTTGTAACGCACAGAAAAAATCATCCAACACCCACCTTAAAGTATACCAATCGACTCAGAATCACTTTTTCAATCGATCTAATGATGTCCGTCCGTCTGGCTGGCTGAACGATTTTGTATAAGTTTCGATCTTTGTGCCAAATTTCATGTAGATCGGTCCATAATTGACCATAGCTCCCATTTAAAACCCTCTTTAACGTGCATAAATGACATACAAATATTAGTATCAGGTTTATATTCGACACAAATAATTTTTATATAAGTAGAAATCCTAGTGACAAATTTTATGAAGTTCGCTCCATAATTTACCATAGCTCCCATAAGCCCACTCATTGCATAAATTTATATAAATATTAGTATTAACTTAATATTCTGTATTCATATATTTTATTTTATACTTAGTGAAAGTATCGGTTCATAATTGTTCACATGTCTAATATAAAACCCCTGCACAATGGTGTGGTATCATATGGTCGGGCTTGACCGACTATATCTTTCTTACTTGTATTCCATTGTTTAATAAACATTTCATTTAGTTTAGTCAATAATGATTGTTTAGAAATTGCTGTATTTTATTTTTGGATGAAATAAAATTGATTGAATATTTTTGATATGAAAATCTCGAAGAATTTTAAATCGTTAACCTACAAGTAAAATAATATGAAAGTGATTCCAATTTGTATTGCTTAAAAGAGCAATTTGATTGCCACAATAATCATATTCGTATTGCGGAAGTTTCTCCCATAGGGAGAGATTTTGCGTTACAGGCGATACATCTAAACAATAAGAAATCAATACGCCTGGAAGAAAAATTAGCAATATTACTCAATAATCATCAAGGTGAAAGAAAGAAGATATCGCCAGATAATCTTCTGGAGGATTTAATAAATATATAGAAAAATTATCACTAAATAATTAATGAAATAATATAATAAAGAACACCTTTACATATTGTAAAGAATGTATATAAATCTTAACATCATAGAGCACGAAAACTAAAATGCTCACATAAAATATCCTTTCTTTCTCTTTTGCTAAAAAAACAAACAAATTTCTTCAATATTTTTTCATTTTTGAAAAATTTTTCGACAACTGAAAAAATTGTGACTGAAAAATAAAAGTATTGCATTAATTTCTTTCAGATGATCTATATGGGATATCATCAATTTACATTATTTGAAAAAGGGCGATATTTAAGGATAAAAATAATAAAGAAAATCAAAATTTTATATATTTTTTCTTGTTTATTTCCTAATTTTCTTTAAATTGTTAAAAATATAATATTAGCAAAATCTCGCTTTAATGATTTTCGTCCAAATAATGAAAAGAAGGTATTGTGTAAATTTCTTCTAGGAAGATATCTTTCAAATATTTGTACGGTAATATTACAAAAGTGCTTCGTCTTGTGATCACTTATATTTTCAGCCAAAAATCGATTTTTTATATAAAAAACGCACAATTTTTAAATCGTTAATATATCGGTAAATATGCCTACAATTGAGAAAAGCGCCTCGAATTGTGATTATTGATATTTTCAACCCAAAATCGATTTTTTATAAAAAAAAAGAAATCAAAACTTCTTAAACCGTTAACATCTTTATTTGATATAAATAATAAATCGCTAATATCCACGTAAATAGATTTCCAGTTAAGAGAAATGATTCGATTTTTGATCACTAATATTTTCAACAAAAACTCGAGTTTTTATATGAAAAACAAAAAAACTTCAATGTTAATGTCTAGGTAAATAGACCTAAAATTGAAAAAATAGCCTCGATTTGTGAGCACTCATATTTTAAACCAAAGATCAAATTTTTATACGAAATACTCAAAAAATTTAAAATGTTTAATATATCGGCAAATACGTCTTTAATTGAGAAAAGGGCCTCGGTTTGTGATAACTGATATTTGCAACAAAAAATCCATTTTTTATATGAAACATTCAAAATATCTTAAATCGGTAATATCTCTCATACTTTCAACCAAAAATCTTTTTTTTTATTAATAAAAAGCTTTAAAAACCTGCAATCTTTCATATCTAGGTGAATGGTCTTCCAATTCAGAAAATATCCTCGATTTGTGATCACTTATATTTTGAACCAAAAATCGATTTTTTATATGAAAAACTCAAAAAATCTTAAATCGTTAATATCGCGATAAGTAAGTCTTTAACTAAGAAGACTCAATTTTTTATATGAAAAACTCAAAAAATCTCAAATATGCCTCAATTTTAGGAAAAGACCTTGATTTTTGATCACTCATATTTTCAACGAAAAATCGAAATTTTATATAAAAAATACTTTTAACTAATAATATCTCAGTAAATTGAGAAAAATGCCTCGGTGATATTTTCAACCAAAAATCAATTTTTCAAATAGAAAACTAAAAAATCTTAAATATATAATGTCTAGGTAAATAGGCCTTCCTCATATTTTCAATCAAAATTCGATTTTTTTAATGAAAAACTCAAAAAATATTAAATCGTTAATATGTCAGTAAATAAGCCTCCAATTGAAAAAGGGCCTCGATTTATAATCACTAATATTTTCAACCAAAAATCCATGTTTTATGTGAAAAATTCATACTAAACTATTAAATCGTTAATATCTCGGTGAATAGCCTTCAATTGAGAAAAAGAGCCTAGATTTATGATCACTGATATTGTCAACCAATAATCGATTTTTTGTGTGAAAAACTCAAAAAATATTAAATTGTTAATATATAAGAAAAGGCCATTGATTCGTATTCACTCATAATTTCAGCCCAAAATCGATTAAATTTTTAATATGTCGGTAAATACGTCTCCAATAGAAAAAGGGCCTCGATTTATGATCACTAATATTTTCAATCAAAAATCGGTATATGAAAAACTCAAAAGATCTTAAATTGTTAATATCTCAGCAAATAGGTCTCCAATTAAGAAAAGGACCTTGATTTGTAATTACTCATATTTTCCACCAAAAATCGATTTTTTACATGAAAAACTCGAAAATACTTAAATCGTTAATAGGCCTCCAATTGAGAAAAGGCGTCGATCTGCGATCATTCATATTTTCAGCCAAGAAGAGATTTTTTATATGAAAAACTCAAAAAAAAAATTAAATTAAGAATCGATATTTGTATGAAAAACTCAAAACTTTTAAATCGTTAATATCTCGGTAAATTGGCCTCTAATTGAGAAAAAGGGCCTCTAATTGTTTTCATTCATATTTTGAGCCAAAAATCGACTTTTTTAAGCAAATGCTAAGTGATTTCAACCAATAAAATTACTATTTTTTTATAATTTGATTCATGTATTTATACAAGTGATTTTGATGCAATTTTTTCTACGAATTTTGTTACTTCACTTTATAGTATTTTGTTGAAATGTTAAATGAAACTGTTCTTTATATGGCTGCAATTACTGAACTTGTTTTACTGCTACCGTTTTAGGCAAAATTCCATTAAAAATTAAACATTAAGTTCAAGGAGGGTTTATATTACAAAAAATAAAATAAAATAAGATAAAATAAAATAATAAAAAAATAATATAAACAAATTAAATTTTTTGTTACAGAACTTTAAGCAAATTTCAATAATATGCGGAATAAATAAAATTATAACAAAACTTTCGGCTCTGTTTAAAAACAGTGTATTTTTGGTAAATACAATTTTGGATGACCAGATGTCTATTCATATTATTGTGAAAATTTTATGAAAATTACACTTTTAGTTTCTTCAAATAAAAGACGAACTACCTTGAAAAAATATTTGTATTTTTTTTTTTTTTTTTTTTTTTTTTTGTAATATTTCTATATAAACCACCACAAAATTATTTATATTTTAACTCAGATGGCAACGAGAGTCAAAGAAAAAGTTTTTTTTTTTGGTATTTATACACCCATTGATAGAAAAAATTATATCCTAAATTTTTTTCGAAGAAAAAATGTGTATTTGTAAAGGTCAATTTGTGGCGAAAACTTTTTTAGAACAATTTAATTTGACTTTAATTTTTTAATAAAAGTTTACTTATGATAAAGACATTTTATCATTCATTTTTCATGGCTACATATTTTCTCATTATAATTTAAAATTCGCATGAAAATCGAAATTCTAGTTTCTTCAAAAAAAGAACTTACATTGAACAAAAAAATTTGTAATTTTTTTTTAATAATTTTTATATTTACCTCATATAAAATGATTTATATTTTAACTTAGGTGACAATGAGTGTTAAAAAGAATTATTTTTTTTTCGATACATAAATCCATTGATGGAAAAAGTTAAAAAATTAAGACCAGAAGTTTTTCGAATAACAAATTTTTAAGGATCAAAGTCAATTTGTGGCCAATTTTTAACTTTTAAAAATTCTGATTGCACTGTATTTATTGGTTAACATATTAATCTGTGTGAAGCAAAAATGACTGACTTCATAAAAGAAAAATAAAGAAATATCTTCAGAAATACTTTAATATTCGGATGTAACTACATTATGATTTTGAGGGGCTGGAAAAATCTCTAAATTTAATAAAAATTGTTAAATTATAAAATCTTCAAATATTTCTAAATTAAAAAATAATAACAAATTTTGGATCAATTTAAACAGAGGAGAGTTCGTAGAATTTTGTAGACAAATTTCCAAGGTAATCTAGGACTAATTTGTTTATAGTTTTTTTTGTTGAACTTTTTTTTTATAGTTTTTTATTGAATAATTGTAGAAGATTATATTGTAAAAGTTTTATTGGACATTCAGCAGAATGGAATGTAATTTCTAGTCCGCCACGACCGTCATCAGCACTCTTCAGCGTCTGGAGAGATGATGTTCTGTGTAAACATCATCTATTTAACTTACAACTTTTCGGGAATGGAATCCGTAATTTATTTTTCCCTATATGTTGTTAAGTAAGACGAATGAATAGTTTACGATAAAGCTTTTTTTTACAATTATTTTAATAATCTAGGACATACTAACCGAATAAGAAATCCGTAAAGTTCCAACCAGTGTTGCCAGTTTAGCTCTTTTAAGGCTAAATCTAGCCTTCCCATTTTGTTTTTTTTTTGCTTCTAACTTTTTTTCTAAAATGTTACTATTACAAAAACGAGGAAAATAATTTATTTTTTTGCTATTAATAATTTGCCTGCGGCGCTTTATTCTCCAAATCAAAAATAACTTAACTAATTTCATGGACTTACTAAATGGACTACACGTTGCTACAAAAGAGCATTTTTTTATTTTCACTCGAAAAATAATCTAATGTGGGCTATAGATCTTTTTGACGACTTCACAATTTTAAAAAATTTCGAAATACCCCCTTAATTTCGAGGTATTGAGAAAATCCCGTTTTTAGGGGTTAAGATTTTTAAATTTACTTAGAAAGTAGAATAATGTAGCTTTCAACTGTATTAAAATCTTTTATATACACTCCAAATAAGTAATGAAACATGTATTCAATATTTTTAATTTTATTTTCCTTCTTTTTCCAAATTTTGACTTTAATGTAAATTTTTAGGATCTTTTTGTTTGAGGATCTATTTCGTTTAGAATAAAATGAGATTCTTAAATATTATTAAAAAAATTCTTCATATATTTCAAGGCAAAGTATTCATACCCTACACCACCATAGATGGTTTGGGTATTATGAGTTTGTACTGGTGTTTCTAACGCATATAAAAAGTTATCTAACACCCACCTTAAATTATACCAATCGACTCAGAATCACTTTTTAAATCGATCTAACGATGTCCGTCCGTTCGGTTGGCTGGCTGGCTGACCATGTAAGCCTTGTGCACAAAGTACAGGTCGCAATTTTGAAGATAATTTAATGAAATTTGGCAGGTAGGACTTTCATGATACAAGGCCGAAGTCTATTGAAATTGGTTATGATCGGTGCATTATTTCACCTAGCCCCCATACAAATGTCCTCCCGGAATAGGGTTTTAACGATCATAAATGCCTCAAATATATTTAATTTGATGTAAGGAAGTTTTGTATAAGTTTTGTATAATCAATCTTTGTGCCAAATTTCATGAAGATCGGTCCATAATTGACCATAGCTTCCATATAAGCCCCTCTCCCGAAAATCACTATAACGTGCATAAATCCCATATGAATGTTAGTATCAAATTATTGTTCGACACAAATAAGTTTTTTGTAAGTAGAAATAACATTGCCAAATTTTATGAGAATCGGTCCATAATTTACCATAGCTCCCATATAAACCAACTTCCAGTTATCGCCCTAAATCATATAGATTCTGTATTTGTATATTTTATTTTACATTTAGTAAAATTTTCCACAGGTGTAATCTACGTCGCCTTCTCGAATTTTATGCTCGCACAGAATGGTGTAGGGTAATCATATAGTCTGTCTTGCCGACTATATCTTTCTTTCCCGTTTTTTATTTTTCTTTTATTTATTTCATTTTATTTTGAGAAAAAATGGGATATGTATGTAAAGTTTTATTAAGTCATTTTAGATAAAACCGAATAAGTTCTATAGTTTTTGTCTGATTTGAAAATTCTAATAAATATCGTTATACAGGGTTTTATAGAAAAGGTTTGTAATAAACTCGAAAAATTGTGGAAATAATTTTAGGTGTTGTTATTTAGATGTTGTTTAAAAATTTTCTTTTAATATTTGACCAAAATTTAAAAAAAAAAAATATATACGGTTGAAAAGCCAGATTCGTTTGCTTCTCAAAATAATTTAAAAAAGAAAAAAAAATCAAAGGAAAAACAATATTATGGATGCATTATTTATACGGGGACCTACCTAAAAAAAATTAGAATAACTCGAAATTTAGAAAGTGTATTGCAAATTTTTAATAGTGGCTTATGAAGTTCTCAGAAAGGCCTATAACATACGCTATGTCATTTCTCGTGTGATTTTTCACTGTAGCTGCGTGTTAATATACATATATCCATTTTTATAATATATTTTATTAACCATAGAAAGTATTTACGGATACAATTAAAAAAATATGTATAACAAAAGCGAAAAATTGCCCAAAAATTTGAAAATGTTTAATTAAAAAGAAATTGTTGTTGAAAATTTACGAAAAATTTTGTATTGGAAGTTTTTGGCCGATTTTTCATTAGGTAATTTTGCTGGCAGCCATTTTATGCTTTATTTATTTATTGCAAACAAATATGTAAACTTTTTTCTGGCCTTATTTTTTGGAGCATTTAGCCCCCCCCCCCCCTTTTTTTTAAGTTCAATTTAGCCTCTTTTTTTCTTAAACTCCAGGCAACACTGGTTCCAACAACGAGTTTTTAAACTCATAATTAAAATGTCCTTCAAAACTGCTCTAAAAGTGCAAAAAAGGGATCCAAATTTTTAACATATTAAACAAACATAATAAGCTATCTTTCAAAAATAAAATTTATGTTAATTTTTGGAAAAATTAGAACATTTTTAATTTTGTTACAATTTTAATCGTAAAATATTTAAAATATGGGACTAACTTTTTGGCGCTTAGGAATTTCAGTAGAATATAATTCTTTTGATTATGTATTTAAGTACAGGCCTTTTTGTAATTGTATAAATTTAAAACAATTTATATTGATAATTTAAAAAGGACTGCTTAAGTTATCTTTCTTAATTTATAGAAAAATTTTCAGCAATTATTTAGTTAACAAAATTTACCAATAACATTTATTAAATTAAATATCCCTTAAGAAAAAATAAATATTAAATTGAATATTTTATGAAGCACCGCCTTAATTTGAAATATTTTCTTATGCATTTATAAAAACAAATCACATGCTTACTTTTTAAAAGTTTTTTCTTCTAAACTTTTAATTATTTAAACATATTAAAAAAACTGTAACACTTTTTTCAATTTTGTATAATAATCAGGTTTATAAGTAATCAATCGCCGTTAATTCAATTAATAATTTTATGCACGTTAAATGTTTAATCGACCATTATAAATTCACACACAATACAATAAATTTAGATTAAAATTAACGATGTAAAACTCAAATGAAAACGAGCACTTTGTGGGAAATTTAAAAATTGCATTTATTTTCATATTAATAAAATTTTTATATTTTAAAATTTATTATTTGTAATTGATATTAAACATGTTATTTGTAAACTTGTTTAGCCAATTTATTTTTTATTAAAAATATTAATTTATTTTATAATTGAATATGTATGATGTTTTAATTAAATGTATACAAAATTCATATTTTAACACTTTTGTAAATTTTGTTGTAATTGTAAATTTTTAAAGATTTTTCTTTTAATGATTTATTTTTTTCTTTAACACCTTTTTTTGTCACCAAAGTAAGGAAAAATGATTTATATTTTTCATACTAATCTTAAAATAAATCTATGGCTTTATGTTAAAAAGAAGAAAAAAACTTAAAAGACTTTTTTTACTTAAAAAACTGTAGAAAAACCAACTCTAGAGTCTCGTTTGAAATGCGCGCTTATTAACGTTTACGTGCTGGTTTGCGCCAAGTTTACGATTTTACTGTTTGGCTTTTTAAGTGTAGATTTTCATTGAAGATGTGTTTATTTTTATTTTATATATTTTTTGTTGTAATTTGTTATTTTCCTTTTTTACTTTTCTTATCTTACTTTTTTATACTATTTTTTTTTTTTTTTTTATTCAATGTTGTTAAATTTTAAACAGGTGGCATTAGTAAAACACGGTGATTTTTAATATAAGGATTCTGATTGTGATATAGTTTTTGGAAAAATCTTCTTCGATCTTGGATCTGTACGAAGTAGTGATGGTCATTGTGTGTTTCATGCATAAATTATAGCATTCAAGTGATAAAAAATGTTGATACTTTTGTCTGTTGAAGCCAAATTTCAAAAATTTTCATCAGTATATAGGATAAGATCTTCAAAATTTTACTAATAAAATAAATAATAATGAGAAAATTATCTCTTTGAAGTTTCAGATAAACTATAGCGAAAGTCAAAACATTTGGAACTTTAAACAAATTTTTACTGTTTAAAATAATATTTTAGGCAACAACTTTCTTTCTTAATCATTTTAAATATTTTTTTATTACACTAATTAAACAAGAAAACATTTATTAATTAAAAATTATAGAAAAACAAGTTATAACAAGTAAGAAAGATATAGTCTGTCAGGCATTACCATATGATACCCCACACCATTGCGTATGTTCATCAAAATTCGTGGAGGGGTCTTTTATTAGACATGTGGAAAATTGTGGATCGATAATTTTATTAAATGTAAAATAATATAAACGAATACAGAATATTAAGTTAATATTAACATTTATATGAATTTAAGCACTTTAGGGTGACTCCCGAAAGTGGACATATATAGGAGCTATAATAAATTATGGAGTGATCCTCATAAAATTTATTACTTTCTTTCTATTTATATAAAACTTATTTGTATCTAATATAAAATTGATACTAATGTGATTTATGCACGTTAAAGTGGTTTTCAGAACATGGTTTTATATGGGAGCTATGGTGAATTATTTCTTCATTAAATTTGGCACAAAGATTAATATTTATACAAAACTTCTTTACACCGAATTTTGTTAAAATATTACTATATTTAAGACATTTATGGTCGTTAATCCCCTATTCCGGGAGGAAATAATAGACCGATCATAGCCAATTACAATAGGCTTCGTTCCTGTGTCATGAAAATCCAAATTTCATAGAATTATTTTCAAAATTGTGACCTGTGCACAAGGACAGCCAGCCTGTCATCCAGTCAGCCAGACGGACGGACGGACATCGCTAAATCTACTCAAAAAGTGATTCTGAGTCGATTGGTATACTTTAAGGTAGGTATTGAATAATTTTTTCTGTGCGTTATAAACCATATGTGCGAATAAAAATTAAAGAATAAAAATATTTGCAACTCTTAAATGAATTTAAAAAAAATATATAATACACAACAAGGATTTTTGATTACTCTAGTACATCTCTTAGGCATTTAGGCTATAAGCTTTTCAATACTTTGCCTCCAATATAAGACCCTCTCCCGCAATCACTTTTACATTCATAATTCCTATATAAATGAAAATATTTAAATAAAATTTATTAAAAATAATTCTTATTTAAGTATTAATCGTACAGGTAGATTTCAAAAGGATCGGAGCATAAATGACAATAGCTTCCTTATAAAACCCTGTCACGTCAACTCATTTTCACAATTATGTTTGCGCACTAAAGTGACTTAATATGGCAAAACTTGCACTAATGTTACTTTTCTACTTGTTTTAAGTATTTTCCGAAACTTCTGCATAGTTCTCTTCTTAAATAAAGCAAACAATTAAGTAAATTTAATTTTTATTCTAAATTTGTATTTGTGATCCTCATAAAATTTGTTACTTTGTTTCTATTCTTTTGCATTCTTTTTTTATTTTGTTTTTGATCAGAAAATAGACATTGGATTTTTTTTCTTTTGAAAATATTTTTTTCTTCCAAATCGTAAAAAATCCGCAAAATGTCTTTATGGTTTTTCAAACGAAACAAAAGTAGTTAAAAGGGTTAATGTAGGGGGGGGGGGTGTTGAAAAACTTCTCATCACACAACATGAAGCCGGGCGCTACTATGACGCGAAATTATAGACTCGGTTCAGGTTGCATATTATATCGTTAAGCAATCAATCAATTGTGTTCGGTTCAGATATCTCACTATCATTTTGCCCGATTTTAATAACTCATAACAGATGATTCCCTTCTAGTCACACCAAATATAGAGCATTGGCTTTTTAATGCTTTGGATAAACGTAATGGATCCATTTTCATTTCAGTAATTTCCATGTCTCTTGGCTTCAGTTCATGTGGCACCCAATTTTCTTGCTTTTAAACTGCGCTTTTTAATGTCTGGAAATTTTTATTTGCTCTACTTCTAATGATTCTATAAGCATTTCTTGTATATGAAACGAATCTTGCTTGAGCAAAGCCTCCTATTCTTCATCTATTTCAACTTTCTCGGCTAACCTAAGCAACTCACTATCAAAATATAGTGGTTTTTCGCAGCGCGTTTCTTCAAAAAATAATAATGAATTAAAACTCCCCATAAATGTTCCTTTTTTTTTTTTTTTTTTTTGATAGGAAGCTCTTCATATTCAAAGCTTGAAAAAACTATGTTGTTTACGTTTCAATAGTATGGCACATACTGAATAAGAAAACCAAATGATAGTACTTTTACGTGACATAGTTCTAAAGATGGTCAAAACGTTTTTGTTTTGGAAATAATTCTGTTACTTATAAACTGGTAGAGATATTTAATTAAATTTCAAGCCAGGTGCACAAATCTCTAGGGGGTCAGGGGTTACAGGGTGATCTCCAAAGTTGGTCACCTGGGTTATGTATTTTAATTTATGTTTTTTTTTTTCAATTCAATTTTTCAAAAATTCATTTATGATTTGAAGGTAAAAACATTTTACGTATACATAGATAGTCCTTGTAAATTTCTAGAAAAAATACGCCTAAAGTTTTTTTTTAGTTTTAAAGACATTTAGGTCGAAAATTTCAGTTCATTTTTGGCTTCGTTTTATTAAGTTTTTTAAACTTGATGGGCTTAATTTTGATCTTACTATTTTTAAATTTCTAGATTCCAGATAAAAATAACTAGGTTTTTATAAAATTCCAAATAATATTGCTGCAAAAATCATATAAATATATTCGTTAAAAAGTTATATTAATCTGAAGTTAAAAGGTGGTAATATTTTTCCACTTCTAATTTTTTTCAATAGAAATCTTAACTAAAATGCATGTAAAGTAAATCCAGAAGACTTCTGGCCAACGGTTTCTCAAATAACCCTATCCAAATTTTGTCAACTTTCAAGAAGTTTTTTTAAATTTATTTGTAAAGCAAAGCTGGGATAAAAAAGAATATATATATATATATATATATATATATATATATTATATACACTGAAAAAAATATTACCGTATATTTTTCAATTAACACAGTTGTTTCATTTTGCATCTAAATTTAATAATATTCAAGAAAACTTAAAATAAAAACAAAATTTAAGTAAAAATGTATTTCTTACTTAAATTTTTAATTCATTCAATCATGTACTTGATTGATTTGATTAATTTTTTAATTGGAAAAAATTTTAATTTTTTACACTTTTTAGTAATTGATATAATCATTTTGTTGGGAGATGCAAATTTAAAAAAAGTGTTTAATGATATATTTGATGATTGCTGACTTTTTTCTGTGTGCCCGCATACTAAAAGTATTTTCTAACAGACGACTTTTATATCGACCGTATGACGATTTCAATGAGAAAGGTTGAAAATTTTTAGATCATGTTTGGTCCGTTTTGGGATTTTGGGTATTTTGGTAAGAAGGTGAGATTTTTCAAATTATACGATTTTAAAACAGGTTTATCTATAACATGCCAGAACTTCAATATCTTTATTCGTTTAAATTTTATTTAAATGCAAATATTAACATTATTTTTCAAAAAATTCTTACAACAACCTAAATTTAAAGTTTTTTGGGTCATGTTCTGAAGAAATTTGATCGCATTAAATTTAGTTGTTATTAATTATTTGAAAATTATACTCCCTAATATATGAATATTTTTGAATCAATATTAAATATTTTAATTATTTAATGTAAAGGATATTTTCCTGAATTTTTGTAATGCAACATTTAAATATAAAATCTTATTATATTGCAGGAATTCTTAGCTATCATTTGACACTCATATTGGGATGATATTAACTTTGTATATTTTTTTATATTTTTTGGACTTTAAAGTCCACTTGAAAGGAAAATCAATTCACTTGCAATATAAATCACGGATGGCAAATATGGTACAATTAAAATTTTTTTGGTACATTTTTGTATTTGTTACGGTACCAACAAATATAAAAATGTACTACCACGACTTATTTGGTACAATTTGATATGATCTTGTTTACATATTTTTTATTTAAATAGCAACATTTGTTTTTATAGCACTTAAAACTTGGCTTTATAAGTAAACCTTTCAATTTTATTAATAAGTGTAATCATTAAGTAATAAAATCTGTGAATTTGGAAATGTAATCGGATGATGTAAAATTCATGTAATTATATCAAAACAAAATTTTACATGATCTTATTTAAATATTTTTTATTAAAATAGCTACAAATTTTTTTTATTATAGAACAGTGATTTTGAGGCTGAATTAAAAATGTTCTTTCTATTTTACCAAATAGGTTACCACTTTACAAGCAAGAATGTTACAATAAATGTAATGTATTACCATGAACATTTCGGAAAATAATGTTTTTTTTTTTTAGTCGAATTTTAAAGCGCTTGTATTTTCCCCATATATTTTTCAAAAAATACTATTTACAGTTTTTTGATGGGAATTTAAAAATTTTGCAATACTTTAAAATCTTACAAAATATTTCCAGAAAATATAATCTTGAGAAAAACTTATTCCCCCTTTGTAAAATATTTTCACAAATAAGAAAACAAATGTTGAGTTAATAAATTTTCAATATAGAGCACTGGACTATAGTATTTCTGATCAAGGTATCGTTGATGAAAAGTGGACTAATTAAGTTTTCATTTCTAGACATATCGAGAGTTATTTTAAGAATTCTGTCTATTTCACATTCGTTTGCGAAAGCTTCCTACTAATATATATGTTAACATAAAAAATAATTTTAATGAATTTCTCTTCTGTGTCGAATTTTACTCAACAAATTTGTTGCTGCAATTTTAAAAGTTGCAGGTAATATAAAATAAAAATTACTTAATAAAAATATGTTTATAATCTATTACATTTTTATGTATTATTAAAATATATTAACAAAATTGGCAATATTATGGCCGAAAAAGTACATTTTGTTTTTATGGTTGATACAATATAAAATAAAACACCTACAGAAAATTTTCCGAGTACTCGTATATATAATCGATTTAGTGTATTTTACTTTGTGCTGCTTTACTTGTATAGAAAAATATTGAATGGAATGAACAAAAAAATTCTAAAATTTATTAAATTTTTATTTCAAAATTATAAATGCTGTATTTTGTTAGAAAAGTATAAATAGGTACTTCACACACACACACACACACACACACACACACACACACGATGCAGAAGTATTTTTTAAAACAAGTATAATGCACATAGTTTATCGCAAAAACAAGTGTATCGTATTATATGAAATTTTAAGGCGGCCATACCCTGTATAAAAAGTATTTTATAAAGTAAGCTAGGTTGTGTGTATATTTCGAAGTAATTACGAATACTAAGTAATCAAAATTTTAGTAGTCGTAGGTACTTCGCAATATACACACAGCCTAGCTTACTTTACACAGGATATGGCCGTATAAAAATAACAAACAAATCGATATACTTGGTTTGCGAAAAAGTATGTACATTCTATTTCTTTTATAAAATACTTTTATAAAATACTCATGTTATTTAATGTTTTTTTCAAGGTACTATATTTTAGTCAAATTTGAATTTTAGTAGAATAGAACTTTTAAGGGTCAAAAGGGGTTAAAAAATTTTACTACCAGAATAAAGGCGAAAGTGTCCTCTTTAATCCCATATATAATTTTGTACCTGTCTAGATCCGCCTGTAGAACACTTTTTCCATTTGAATGAAATTACTCCAAAAATTGTTTCTATTTTTATTTTACCTATTCAAATGACTTAAATGTAATAGGTATCTAAAGTTTTTATAATTAATTAAAATTTTACCTGGTTATAGATCTTTTTAGTTTTTTAGCACTTATTTATTGTACTTATTTATGATACCCAAGAACATAATAAAAGGTAATGTAAGAAAAGGATAAAAGTCAGTGGTATTGGAATATAAACTCATTTGCTATAAGAGTATTTTAAAAACAAAAAGCGAGAAGATTTTCTAAATTATGTTCAAAGAAATGTAAATATATGTTAATGCAGCACCAAAATACAATTGGACTTGGAAAATATAATAACTGATTTCGTCAAAAATTTAACAAAGTGCTACATAAAAGTTGGATGGAGCAAACAAAGATTTCATATGAATTTTGGTTAAAGGGCGAACTTACTGCCCAGGTATCTTTAAAGAGTACAAACCAAAACAATTTTGGGACACCACCACTCGACAACTGTAGTGATAAATTTAAAAATCGGAAACTATACCTATATCCTATCAATAAAAAAATCGGATGTGAAAATATTCAAAATACTTTGCTATATCAATTTCAATCATAGAAACAACTCACAAAAGTCGATATTATTCAAGCATCATTTAGTACCACTTGGAGATCTATCAGAGGATGTCCAGGAAAAAAGAAATAAGTATTACAAATTTTATAGAGAGCATAATAAAAGAAACAATATCACGAAATTCTACAAATAAAGATCTATTTAATATATTACTGGCAGCGTCAGATCTTCTCATCTCTAGCATACGAAGTAGAAAGTAGAAAATCGGGTCTTAAATGAAGAAGTAAAAGGGCTGCTAGAGGACAGAAATAATATAGAACTAAATATAGAATATTTTCAGGTTATTTTCCAACCGAATGAATAATAATTATAATTTTCTTTTATTGTTATTTAAGTAAAAAATAAAATAGACATTAAAAAACTTTTAATTATTATAAAAAATAAAAATTTTTGTCCTTAATATTATTTAAATAAAAACAAAATAAACATTAAAAAACTCGTCATTTTTTTGTCAAAAAACAACCGATTCTAGGGGAACCTGTTCTAGAATTGTTAAATTGGGAACCTGTTCACAAAATTATTCAAGGTATTATTAAAACGTTTTTTTATCTGCTTATAACTTTTTTTTATAAGTAAAGCTTATTCAAAAAACAAAAAATCAGCATTTTCATGCTAAATGCTACAAAAAAAAACTAAAATTAAAATTTTAGCCTTAAATTTCTCAGCAGCTGATGAACCGATTTTAATGAAATTAAAACTAGAGAAAAATTAAAGAAAATATCTCCACATAAAAAAATCTAAAAAATCTCCAATATCTCTATCGAGAATTTTGGCCGATAAAAAACGATTCTGAGCCAATGTGCTACGAAAAGAGAGAACGGCTTTACCTCTATTTCTTTGTATCATGTTATGTATGGTCTTAGTTTTACACATATTTTTTTCATGTTTGAATGTTGTTGTAAATTGTTGCACGGTGTTATGATAATCATTTTATATTTTTGATTTAAGTTCAGAAGTGAAGCCCTAAAAAACGGAACTGATAATATAGAAAAACATTCTTTATAAGACACAGAAAAAAAATATTCTATTATATTAATATTATTTCTTTTCAATAAAATGATTAATTAATTAATCGATAAAATTATTAATTAATTTTATATTGAAATTTAATTGTATTAATAATCGATGTAATTAACTTTCTAATTGGTTTTCAAAGTTTTTTTCAAAAAATCGACAGCTTTTAAAAAAATATAAAGAAAAACTTGTCAATAAAAAAATAAACTAACTTTAAGTTAATTTCCAATTCTTTTCAACTGCAGTGTTGCCAGTTTAGCCTTTTTATGTTAAATCTATCCTTTTTATTTTGCTTTTAGTTTTAAAATTTTTGTTTTAGCTTCTAGCTTTTTTCTAATCTTCTTTGATTCTTAAAATTGCCTTAAAAAGTCTAAAATGTTAGTTTTCACCAACGAAGAAACTAATTTCTCACTTGATATTACTAAATTTATTATTACAGAATCATCCATTTAGGCATTTTTGTGAATTTATTCGCACAAAAAATCTAAATTGTTTATATTTTATAAAAAACTTTGGGTAATTTTTCATATATAACCTAAATTTGTATGGTCATTTTTTGGGCGATTCTTCATTGAGTCATTTTTCTAGGTGTTATTTATAAATGTATTACAATTTCTTTAAAAAAAAAAATATTAAAAACTAATGAGAGTAAGAAAAAATAAGTTTTTAAATGTAAAAAATAAATAACTTTTTTTTGACCTTAGTTTTTTGTTCATTGAGCCTTTTGGGAAGTTTAATTTAGACTCTTTTTTTCTCATCACCTGGTAACACTGTTCAACTGTTTGGGTTCGTTATATCAATTAAGAAAGAGTAATACGAAATATGTACATGATTTCTCAATTTTCGGAGAAGTGTTTCATAATAATTATTTCATAGGTATGAATTTTAAATATTTGATGAGATTATTAATCGTTTCAATACTTTTACAGATGTTTTAGAGCAAAGTCACTCAGATAGGATAATATAAAGATTTTTATTGGAATATCCTGCAGAAGTGAAGGCTTTTATAAATAGTATTTGGGGAATAAATATAAGTATACTATATATTAAAATTTAATTAGAAAGGAAATAAACATTACATACATACATGTTGAAAATTCTAGTTAAATAAGGGTATAACACCACAATTCGTTGGAGGGAAAGGAAACTTGACATATAGTTTCATCTTGGCATCTTATATATCTTATTGAAAGCTACAGATATCAACATGTAAGCTACATAGGACATTCGAGGTCAAGGGTCACAAAAATCAGATTTTGATTATCGGTAATTTTTGTATTATATTATTTTGTATTATTTTTATAATTAAATAAATAATTATATTAAAATACGTGCGTTTTATTGAAGGAAAAATTTAATTAATTGTAGAATTGAATTAACAAAAACTTTAGTTAATTTTAGGCAAACATTCAATCATAATTCTAATTAATTTGATCTAAAAAACAAATTGAGATTTAAGTCCAGGTAAATTATTTCTGTTAATCAATATTATCATTTTATATATTTATAAAATTAAGGAATTTCGTAATTGAAGTCTTTTTTTATTTTTTTCTGTGAAAGCTTAAGATATTAAAATTAATAAACTAGAATTTGCTTACCATTATTTCCAAACATTTGTAAGTGTAAATTGTTTCAATTAAAAAAAAGAGTAGAAGTCTTGCAAATGTTTTGAACGCTTTAATTTCGACTATCCTACAAATGTCCGTAATTTCAAATAGATATTACCTATCTGATATAATTGAATCGGTAATTTTAAGGCTTTTTTACCTACGTGTTTCTACAGAAAATATTTAATAGATAATAACTCTCTTCCAGTATTTGTCAAATTTACAGGTTTTAGTCAGAGTTAGTCAGAAATTGTCAGAATAACAACTAATTATATATAAATTCTTAGTACGGGAACGCTTTCTTGTAAATTCTGACTAAAACTTGCAAGCCTGACAAGTACTGGAACATAGCTAATATAGTAATATTCATGATTTAGATGTCACAAATTATTATTAAAATTTTATTTATTAGAAATAAGAAATGAATCCTGCTTAACTATGTTATAAATCCTAAAAATGCAAAATGGCTCTTCGACTTGGTGATCAAGCCTATACTTATGTATGGATCAATGAAAAAATCCACTTTTTGTAGAATCTTCCAAAAAGAACTGCGTAGCTCAGCGCTACTAATTACAGGTGCGCTACATATAACACCATCCAAGGCATTATTCGTTCTGATGAACTGAATGCCAGTGGATCTGATGGCCAAACAAATCGCCATCATGTCCGCGACTTGGCTCAGTACTATAGGTGCATGGAACGGTAGAAGCTAAGGCCGTGCGACCATTTTACGAATCTCGGATGACATCCCTGACAATATTGATTATTGTATTCAAAAACCCTTTCTGGGCAGAGGCTTCTCAGTTTCAATCTCAGGTTTACACTGATGAATCACTTCACTGCTTTTCAAGCGGAGATTTCAGCCATTAGGAGAGCGGTAAATTGGCTAATGTACTACAGAGTATTCGGAGTGGATATTCAAATTCTATTCGATATTCTATTCGATATCCAGGCTGGTGCATGAATGCTGGACATCTTTAATGAGATGGCGAGACATTTAAACCTAGAATTGGTCTGGGTAAGGGGTCATTCAAGTGCCCCGGGAAGTATTATTGAGGATGAATTAGCTAGAACTGCTTCCCTTCTTCAAAGTGAAGAAACGGGCCAACTACCGCTGTCATCTTGCAGATCAATGATACTGCAGTACTTGTCGAGAATAGCTCAACAAAGATGGACAAACGAGTCCGCGAGTTCTATCTCAAGACAGATATGGTCCCAGTATGATCAAAAACGGTCGAGTTTCATCCTGGAATTGCTAAGGTGTCAGCTACAAACACTTGTAGCCACTATTACAGGGCACTGGATTGCTGGTGCACACGCTAGGAGACTAGGACTCCCTTTTAACGACTATTGTAGAAGTTGCTTTAACGAGAAGGAGGAAGAGACAGTAGAACATTTACTTTGTCACTGTCCTGCTCTTGCGAATATAAAGAGTGCTGAATTTGGTAGTCCGTATATGCACGGACTATCTGATCTATCTGCTATTGTTATTAGACGAATCAGATATTTTATTCGTGCGTTAGGATGGTTCGATTCGAATCTATTTTCGGACATGTGAAAAGAGATTCACATGATCCATTAGGTTAGTACTATTGGACCAATAGGACCCAATTGAGCTGTATAGTTACATTTGCAGCTGCCCATCTAACCGAACCTAACCTATGTTATGACCGCACAATTATTTCACCTATCACAAATACAAATGTTTTGCTGGCAAAGGGTGTTGAAGCCAATAAATATCACAATTACATTAGCATTCTTTTTATAAAATTTGGAACAAATAACTTTAGATCAGTCAATAATTGACCACAGCCCCACTCCAAAAATCACTTATTGTGCAAATTCTATGTAAAAATTAGTATAAAAGTTAAATTTGATATAAATAAGTTTTAATATATAAGCAGAAAGTACATTATCTAATTTTGTGTGGATACGTCTACAATTGACCATAGCTTTCATAGTATGAGATCGACACATTATTATTAGTATCAATAGAATATTATTTTGCAAACGTAAGTTAAACTTACGAGTTGAAATTATGAAATTTTATTTGCACCACAGGTACCTATAGTTACCTATATGTTGAAATTACGGGCATAAATAATTATTTTATATTGCTATAAGTTAACGGAATTTTTTACTTTTGAGCTTTAGAAAATATATGAAAAATTTGAGAAATATTTGAATAAAAAAAAAACATAAACATTGAAGTAAAATATCATTTCAGTTCAAAATGTTTTGACCACTGCTATAAGTACTTTGTTTTTGTCTATATTGCACAAACATTTTCTCTATATTTTGTCAAAGGCAAAAATCGTATAAAAACCGGAATTTTCAACATAACATCTTGAAGAATATATAATATCCACCCCAGCTGAATATTACTCTCTTTCTTGTTCATATTGTGGCCTCACTTTTAAAGTGTTTACTGTACTATATGTTTATCTGTAACTAGCATCCATATGAATCTAATACTCATACTTATACATACATTAGCAGCAAACATGTATTAAAAGATTTTTCTTTTTTTTTATATTTTTTTGTTGCTTTTTTTTCTAAAAAGTTTTATTTTTATTAATACAATATGATCAGCCAACCATTTAACATTTTACAACGTATATATGTACTTACTTAGTTTAAATTGGTTGTTTAGTTAGTTAATACCAGTAAGTATCATGAATCAAAACATCATCATCTTAAGCCACATAATTTTCTTTATAATACTCATATTTTCATTTGTAATTTCTAAGATTTTATTTTAAATAAAAGTTGGTTAATGCTGGGGAGATTTTAGTTTGTTTTTATTATAAAATAAATAATATAAAAACATTAGAATGTCTTTCACTCATATGAATTGTTTTCATACTAATTTGGACTGACTGACGTATTTCGATTGCAATTGTTTTTTTGACCGCTTTTTTTTTTTATTCTATACTTATGTTTTCAGATTTTAAGTAAACAAGGTGTTTGTGTGTTAATTGCTTACTGTTAAGAAAATGTTTTATTTTATTGCTGATGATTTGTTATAAATAAATAAAACATATGTATGGAAGGGGTTTGAGTTTAAATTAAGCTTTTTAAAGTTGTGGCTACAATGTGTAAACAACTGGGAAATTTGATGCTTATTTTAAATTATGTTAACGTAGGACAGATTTTTTATTTAAGCTGTTTGTTTCTTAGGAGGGTAACTATTTCTATGATATAGTCAAAGCTCGATATAACAAATACCGATTAAAAGAAAATTTGATATAACGAATGTGCTAATATTTACATTAGATATCTTGTATAACGAAAGTGCAACGAATTTTATTCCCGATATTACGAATTTAAAGAAAAAAATTTCCTTAAATGCTAAAATATTAAATATATCTGCTTCAAGCAGTTTTCTTTGTATTTTCTAAAGTCTAAATGATAAATAGAAGGTGTTTTTAAGAATTTATTATTATTTTTTTTTTTATTTTATTTATTTTTTTATTTTATTTATTTTTTTATTTATTTTTTGTTATGCAAAATTAGTCGAACTATTTTAATTACCAAAAAAATAAATTACAACCCATTAAAAGTTAATTCGAAAACAGATAATTTTTTGATTTCTTTCTAAATAATATAACGAATATCCCTGTTTAACAAAAGGGCCTGACCAGTGTCACCATTTTAGCATTTTTGTAGCAAAATTTAGCATTTTTTAATCCGTTTTAGCTACAAATATTTCATTTAGCATTTGGCATATTATTAAGTAGTTATTATATATATTTGAAAATAAGAAAAAAATTCAAATATTAAAATTAAATCTTTATACTATTGTCTGCAAATACAGAACTTAAAGAAAGTAGCAGTAATTTTAAACCAATTAATTATAAAAAGGGAACAGGTATTAAGCACATAGGTAAAAATATTATTTAGTCCGTTCCCTGATTTTATTAAAAATTAAAATTAGAAACCGTATTTAATTCAATTATTGTAATCCCTAATATTAGATGCGGTCTAAAAATTTTAAATAAATTTTTCCAGTTTTGAAAAAGACTTTTTTGCAATAGAGGTATATAATGGGTGATAGCCTTTTTTTGACAGATCACGTGTGAGTCGTGTCATGCTGTCATGTTATTTTTGTTTAGTATTGTTTGGCATTTCATAATGTAAAGACTTACGCCTGAACAACGTTTACAAATCGTTCAACTTTATTACGAAAATTCACGTTCTGTGAGGAATGTGTTTCGTGCACTTCGCTCAATTTATGGTCAACATAATCGGCCTACTGAACGCATTATTCGCAACACCATCACCCAGTTTGAGACCCAGCATTCATTATTGGATAATATTCGACCGAATAGACCACGTCCAGCATGCTGTGAAGAAAATATAGCGGCCGTAGCTGAGAGTGTACACGAAGACCGTGGAGAGTCGATTCGGCGCCGTTCGAATACAAAATACAGCTTGTGCAACAACTGAAGCCACTCGACCTTCCCAAGCGACATCGCTTCGCTCTATGGGCTCTTGAAAAGTTCCCAGAAGTTGCGACGTTTTCGAGGCAAATTCTGTTCAGCGATGACGCCCATTTCTGGCTCAATGTGTATGTAAACAAAAAAAAAAAAAAAAATTGCCGCAATTGGGACGAAGAGCAACCTAAAGAGATTCAAGAACTGCCACTTCATCGAGAAAAAACAACGGTTTGGTGTGGTTTGTGGGCAGGTGGAATCATCGGTCCATATTTCTTCAAAAATGATGCCAGTGCGAACGTAACCGTCAATGGCGACCGTTATTGTGCCATGATAACCGACTCTTCAATGCCTGAAATTGAAGCTCGTGATCTCGGCGACATTTGGTTTCAGCAAGACGGAGCCACTTCCCACACATCGCATCATTCAATGGATTTATTAAGAGAACACTTCGGTGAGCACATAATTTCACGTTTTGGGCCGTTGGATTGGCCACCAAGATCGTGTGATATCACACCGTTAGACTTTTTCCTGTGGGGATATGTAAAGTCTAAAGTTTATGCGTGTTATTCGCCAGTTACCAGTCGAAAAGCTCGAACGAGTCATCGAAAATTGGACTCAACGGATGGACCATATGCGATGTAGCAACGGCTAACATTTGATAGACATAATCTTCAAAAAATAAATGCCAAAGAATGTTCTTTCAAATGATAATAAACATTCCCCATTAAATTTGAATTTTCTGTGTTTTTTTCTTTAAAAAAGTAGGAACCTCCAAATGGATCACGCTTTACTTACTTCATGAAGTATTTAGTTCTTAAGCAAATATTAATATTTGCAAACAAATGTTATTTTAACATGAACTTGAAGTGCATCTTGAATAGAACTGATCATGCATGGCTTTGTAACCGGTCTATACTCAGTAACACTACTCATGAACAAAATTTTAGAATTATAAAGGGACACTATCCGTTCATATCGAGGTTAAGTAGATGGGACAAAGGTACATTGGATTTTTTTTTTTTTTTTTTTTGGTTATGCGATTTGCAAACAAATGTTATTTTAACATGAACTTCAAGTGGATCTTGAATAGAACTGATCATGCATGGCTTTGTAACCGGTCTATACTCAGTAACACTACTCATGAACAAAATTTTAGAATTATAAAGGGACACTATCCGTTCATATCGAGGTTAAGTAGATGTGACAAAGGTACATTGGATTTTTTTTTTTTTTTTTTTTTGGTTATGCGAGGATATTAAGGAAATGTAAGTGGTAGAACACATAATTTGCAATTGCCAATTATTGCAACATCCAGAGAACAAACTATAGAATATTGTAAGCTTCATTATTATTCTTCTACTTACAATATTGTGTTTATATAATCTGTTCTGTTTTTATAATTACAAAAAGTCCACATTATAAAAAATTAATACGAAATAAAAATATATTGCTAAAAAATACTTTCTTTATTATTTATCATTTTTTTAGCTTTATTTTAAAAGCAATTTAGCAGAATATTTTTTTTTTTGAAATCTGGTCACACTGGGCCTTACATTATATCTATCGCCAAATCGAGCTTCTACTATATTTAAGCTTCAGAAATTCGAAGCTAAGTTTTGACACTTCCAGTATAATATTTTGTCATTTTGAGTAGTATACATTGTTATTATAATATTTTTTTTTTTTTTGCATAATTTAAATAGTTACCCCCGTATTTTTATAAAAATTAGTTCTCCTTGAATATTTAATATTTTAAATTAAATTTTCTTCAAAACATTTAATATTTCGCATCCTGTCTAAAAAGTGTGTCTAATTTGTCTTTTATTTTCAATATAAAGGAATTGTTTCTAAACTATTTGCTAATTATTTAAATATACATATTAAATATAAAATGGAAAATTCAAAAACATTTTGTACCCATAAATCACTTGGTTGTGGTGTGGCCTTGATAAATAGCGCAAAAAAAAAATCACTCAAAATTAAACAATTTTTATCTTTTAAAATAAACATGAAATAAATACCTTTCTAATGATGAAATAAACCAAATACTGGATGCATATTTTTATAAACCGTTAAATACGCAAATTAGTTTTTCTTATAAACAACAACATTCTAAAATAACTAACACCTTTCTTTCTATCTTGCCAGCTATCTATCTTATTATTCCAAAAAAGTAATAAAAATAATAATAAGCTTTGAAATGTTTCTCTTACTTTTGCTACAATTTTTAATTTATGTAAAACATCTTGAACAAATTTGTTTTTTTTTTTTTCAAATAGAAAAAGTGTGAAAATATTCACCAGCAAAATTAGTTAACGGCTAAAACTTCAAATAAAAAATTAAGCCTCTGCAAACTTAGATGAAGCATAAATGAAATAAGTGTTATAAAAGCCTACATTATAAGTAATAATGCTTGTAATTGAAAAAATAATAAAAGTTTTAGACGTTATTAAAATTATAAAACATCTTAATATTTTATTGTTTATTTTATAACCGACCAAGAAGATAATCATAAGTAACTAGTTAAGCTTAATCAAAAAATTATGATAAACCAAATAAACCTGTTTAAACTTAAGTTAAACGATGGTTTAAAATAGCAAGAATATCATACAAACTAATTTATTTTATTCATAGGAAATTATTTGGTCTCTAAATTTAGTTACTTAATAAACTAATATGCCAGCCAGACAGAACGACAGACGGACGGACAGATATTCTAAAATCGACTCAGAAAGTTTTTATAATTTACACCCGTGATGGTGTAAAATATTTATTTAGATTTCGCATTTGTTTCAATTATTATTATTATTGTTATTTATTTATTTTTTTTTTGTTATACAAACATCCAATTTAACTATTATTTAAAATTCTTAAATCCAAGTTTAACTTCTAATTGTTAAACTTACCCATTTTGACTGCCTCTTTAACTATTGTATTCATAAACCAACTTATTTAAACCATAATAAGAAAGTGTATCTAATTATTTTATAATTTCTAAATTGTTGCGTTTATTTCTTTGCCTAAAGAATTAGTACTCGTATATTAGAAAATATTAGTATAATATAAAAACAAAATAAAATAAATTATACACAATCACTTTTTTTGTTTATGTTTACATTTCTTGTTCAACATTTTTAATAATTTGTTATTATAAATTGTATTAAATTTGTTGCAAATTTTAAATATTCCATTAACGGTTTGCTTGTTGGTTGAGAGAATAATGAATTTCGTTATCTGCAATAATTTTACGTTTAACAGCAGTTAGAAAGCAAAATAAGTTTTAAAAAGTTTACAACAATTTAAGCAATTTCGAAGTATTTTTAATATTAATATTTTTATAAACATATAATCACTATTTTAAGAACTTCAAAATCAATGAATAGAAATCATCAAGAAAGAATGTTCTTCTTCTTCTTTGATGTGACAATACTGTGTAAAAATCGTTAAAATCATTATCCTTCAGATTGAAAATATTAATGGTATTTATACCCCACACCACCATAGGTGGTTGGGATATTATGCGTTTGTGCTGATGTTTGTAACGCACAGAAAAAAATCATCCAACACCCACCGTAAAGTATACCAATCGACTCAGAATCACTTTTTGGATAGATCTAACGATGTCCGTCCGTCTGTCTGGCTGGCTGGACGACAGGCTGGCTGTCCATGTAAACCTTGCGCACAAAGTACAGGTTGCAATTTTGAAGATAATTCAATGAAATTTGGCACGTAGAACTTTCAAGAGCGAAACCTATTGAAATTGGTTATGATCGGTCCATTATTTCACCTAGCCCCCATATAAATGTCCTCCCGGAATAGGGGTTTAACGATCATAAATGCCTTAAATATAGCAATATTGTAATGAAATTCGATGCAAGGAAGTTTTATATAAGTATCAATCTTTATGCCAAATTTCATGAAGATCGGTTCATAATTGACCATAGTTCCCATATAAAACCCTCTTCCGAAAATCACTTTAACGTGCATACATTTCATACACATGTTAGTATCAAGTTTATATTCGATACAAATAAGTTTTATATAAGTAGAAATTATAGTGACAAATTTTATGAGGATCGCTCCATAACTTACCATAGCTCCCATATAAGCCCACTTTCGGGAATCATCCTAAAGTGCATAAATTCATCCAAATGTTAATATTAACGTAATTTTTCGTATTCGTATATTTTATTTTACACTTAGGAAAAGTATCGGTCTACAATCGACCACATGTCTAATATAAGATCCATCCACGAATTATGATGGACATGCACAATGGGCTTGACCGACTATATCTTTCTTTCTCGTTATTTGTGCAGATGATACTTTAAAATTTTGATCTTTTTTCCATGATTACAGCAAAATCGCACAAGCGAGAAATTTTTTCGTCTTATTGCAATAAGCATCATAAGTTTCATAACAACTCAAAAAGAGGGACATAACATTATTCTTTATAATATCTGATGTTACGTTTTTAGTTCCTAAAAGTAACCCACAAGAAGGACTTTTTCGTTTTATTTATAAGAAGATAGTGCTTTAAATATCATGCCTAGAAAGTTATTTTCTTAATATTTCTTAATTAATTCACATTAAAATTGACACTCGTATAATTGATTAATCGTCAATGCCTTTTTACGCCCTTTTTTGTGGGGGGACTTATAAAGATTGTCTCAAAATTAACGCAAGATTTGAATTTGCCGTCATTTTTGCTGAGAGTAAAAATGGAGCGTATTTTTATTATTAAACAAAAAAAATGAAAGTTTGGCAATTCGAAAATTTTATACAAAATATTGTTAAAATAGTGTTTTTACCTCGTCAACTGTGAAAAGATTAATTGAAAATTCAGGGAGACTGGATCAGTTGGAGATGCTAGACACACTGGTCGTCCAAAAACAAGCCGTTGAAATGTCAATATGAAAATCCATAAAATTTTCGAACTGCCAAACTTTCATTATTTTTGAAATATTGTTCAATAATGAAAACAACTTGTTGTATCGTATAACGCTCCATTTTTACTAACCCTAAACTCTCAGCTGTCAAATTGTTTTTTTTTCAAGATTGCCCACAATTTACTGCACAAATGGCGGCAAATTCAAATATTGAGTTAATTTTGCGACACCCTTTACATTAAGCTGACGAAATCTATTAAAATAAAATTTAACATATACACGATATTTTGGAAGACACATAAGCTCTAACAAATCTTCAGCGAATCCACGTCAATTTTGTCAAAAAGTTATTTTTCATATGTAGGTTATATGCGAGATGTCGGTAATAAAGAAACTAAGAAATGTTTTAAACTGTAGACCCAACTCTAACCAATAACTCAAGCTTTTGAGTAAAAAGCTCTTATATTTCAGTGCGAGAAAGATTTTAATTCATAAACATTTACATATCATTAAATGAACTATTCGCTATTCATAGCAGAAAGTCACGAGCAGATTTTACACCCTGGTTTTTTTTTCTTCTTTTGGAAGAGTCAGATTCTGATTAGATCCGATGTCTGTCACTTTCCTTAAAACCCCAAATAAAATATGGTCGTTTGAAAAACATTAATTTATCGGGTTTTTTTTAAGAATCTTAAAGTCTTTCATTTAGAAAAATCAAATTTCTAAAGTTTTATATGTGTAGAAATCATAGTGACAAATTTTATCAATATTGGTCCATAATTTATCATAGCTCCCATATGAGGCCGCTTTCGGTATTCATCCAAAGTGCATATTATCATATAAATGTTAGTATCAACGTAATATTCAATCTGTATGCGTATGTTTTGCTTTAAACTTGATACAAGTTGTGGTCAACATTTGACCACAGGTCTAATATAAGATCTTTCACCGAATTTTGGTGCATCATATAGTCTGGCTTATATTATATACTATATTCTTCTTACTAGTTTTATCATAAAAAATAATTTTTACATTTTTCCCTAAAAAAAACTAATTTTCCAGTAAAAACCCAATTTTTTTCCAAAAAAAAAAAAAAAAAAAAAGATTTTCACTAAAAATCGATTAAAAAAAAAAAACAAAAAAAAATGAAAAACTATTTTTTCATTAAAACCAAATGTTTAATAAAATATAATATAATTTTCACTTATACATAATTTTTCAATAAAAATTTTTCTCTACAAAAAAAAAAAAAAAACAAAAAAATATGTTCACCAAAACCGGAAAAGCTGATTTTGTACTGAAAAAAATACTGTTCTTCACCAAAACCACGATTGAAAAAAATCCTTGATTACCGAGTTTTCACTGATTTGTTTTTATTTATGTAATATCGTTTAAGCAGTAAATATTCTGAATCAATCGAAAATATTCGTCCATTCCTCTAATATTTTTAAGTAATAATAATTTAAATTTCTTATTCATAATAAAAATTTTAAATTAATTAAAGTTTTGCTATTAAAATTAAAATTTGGGTGGGAAATTTTTCTATAAATCTTTGATAAACTTAAAATCTTTATTCTGAGAAAGACAGCAAATATATTAAGCACAATTTTCTTATGACGTCAACCCATCGTGCAGCAATTAGTAACTTTACGTTGTAAAATCGCAACTTATTTATTTTAATCAAATATTTATTTTCTTTTTGTTCCATTTCTTCCAACAATTTCGTAAATATTTTGACGTTGACTATTTTGTAGCGAAAAAAAAAACACATCAAATATATTCAAATAATTATGTCATGTCAAAAAAATGTTTTTCGTTTTAAATTTATTTATTTTTTTATTTTTATTTTTTTTGTAGTTAATTTAAATATTGTATAAAAATTAAAACAAAAGAAAACTGTCAAAATTAATAACAAATAAATTTAAAAATTAAAAAAAAAACAGACTCACCATTGAGAAAAAAATATAATTATTAATATATTGATATGTGGGCCACCAAAAATTTTTAACCTGGCTGAAACTAACTTTAATCTTTAATAAGTTTTGTGGTAATACTATTTTAAATAAATAGGTTAAAGATCTGAACTCGCAAGTCTTGAAACTAATAGAGTACAAAATTTTAGTACCATAAGTTTTATTTTATAATCATAATTGTTGTTCAAAGTTCAACTACTTAGAAAAAGGGCTAAAAATTACTTAACTTTTATCATTCTTCTACACTTTTTGTTCGCGCGTTTATAATTGTTGATCTAATGCGATCTTACATTACATAGTGTCTACATTAGAAAATTTTTTATCAAGATAAACGTCAAACTTAACGCGAATTTATGGAAGGTGGCAACAGTTGCACAAAAACAACAATATGGCGTATTCATTATTGTTTTTTATATATGCAGTTTGACAACTTTAACAACCAAAATAATAATCTGCTATTTAACTAAGGTTACCTTGTATATATTCGCACTGATTTTGACGCTTGTTTTGATAAAAATTTGCCTAATGTAGACACTAGGTTAACTAATAGGACTTTGTGTATAAATTCTATATCTTCTTTGTTGTTAGATACAGAGTAGTCAAATCTTGATGACAAAATTTTTTAAGTTTTTAAAATTTTTATTTTTTTGGGCAGGAGTCAAAACGAAATACAAATTTTGAAATAGGGAATGATACTTGTTATAATTATGAGTATTTTGTCCAATATCTCGTTGATGTGCCCAAAATAGTCAACGTAGTAGATAGTCTCAAAGTTTTGAAAACAAGAGCGAAAATTAACGAGAAGTATATAGTCGGTCAAGGCCTTACACCACTATATACTGGTATACCCTACACCACTGATTACGAGCTTACAAATTTTGGAAAGAGGTTGTGGCCAAATTTACTAAATGTAAAATAAAATATACAAATACAGAATAATGCATTGATACTAACATCTAGACGATTTTATGCACTTTAGGACGATTCCTAGAAGTCGCTTTATATGGGAGCCATGGTAAATTATAGACCGATTCTCATAAAATTTGGTAATGTTGTTTCTACTTAAAAACATATTTGAGTCGAATATCAACTTGATACCAAGACTCGTATGGGATTTATGCACAATAAATAGATTTTCGGAAGAGGGGTTTATATGGGAGCTAAAATAAAATTTGTTACGAGGGTTGATACTTGTACACAACTTTTTTGCACCGAATTTCATTAAAATATTCTTAATTTTACGGCATTTTTGAGTGTTTAAACTTTATTCCGGGGGACATTTGTATGGGGGCTATGTGAAATAATGGACCGATCACAACCAATTTCCATAGGCTTTGTCCCTGTGTTATGAAAGTTCCATGTGCCAAATTTCATTGAATTATCTTTAAAATTGCGATACGTACTTTGTGCACAAGGTTTACATGGACAGCCAGTCAGACGGATGGACGGACGAACGGACATCGTTAGATCGATTTAAAAAGTGATTCTGAGTCGATTGGTATACCTTAAGTATAGGATAACTTTTTCTATGCACAAGCACATAATATCCCAACCACTTATGGTGGTGTAGGGTATTCAAAAGTCAGTTTGTTGCGAAGCACATTCACAGTTTCTAATGGAATAGCATGGATTACTGCGTGAACTTAGTTTTTTATTGTTTTACACAATAAAATCGGAAGAGCATTAAAAATAAATTTAACAAAAACATTTTATGGACTTTCTGAAAATTACGCAAAAATTGCACGTTTTGTTTTTTATTTTTTATATAGCAAATTGCAATTTGTACAAATCTTGGATATACATATTTAAGAAAGGCGATAAATATAATTGATCGAGACCATTTGTATACATGTTTGAAGTCTGTAATGCTTAACGGAAATGTTGAGGCACAACAAAAAATTTTGAAAGACAAAAATTTTATGGACCAAAAAAAAAAAATCACTTGGGGTAAAAAAGGATCACAATATAAAATATATTCTCGTATAAAATATGGATAGATAACTTAGATTCCATTCTCATTTTTCGCAAAATTTTAAAAATTGTGATTTATAGTAGATTTGGATATTATTCGTAATTGTTACCAGAATTATACACAAACTTCTAGTTTATAAATATTTTTATCTTCAACTTAAAACCGCTTCAACTTTCCAAGCCCTGCACGAAACGATTAGCGCGTACTTATTCTACATGCATTCGAGTGACTTTATACAAATGGGTTTTAATAAGTATATATATATATATCTATCAGGGGGTGGAGATATTTGTATATATAATTTCCTAAGCCCGTTTTCTCTTCCTAGAGCTTTCTGAAGCTTGCAGATGGTTTAGAAAATTTAAATTCGGCTTGCTTATAATAATATTCGTCCGACAAATCCAAATGGATACAGATTTTGAAATTTGTATCAGGGAGCGGATTTATATATAATTTCCTGAGACTGTTTTCCCTTTCCAGAGCTTTCTGAATCTCCCAGACAACATATAAAATTTAAATTCGGCTTACTTATAAAAATGTTTGTCCTACAGAATCTAACGGAACCTGTATTTAAAGTTTCTGTCAGTGGCCGGAGATATGCGAATTTATAGATAATTTCCTGAGCCTGTTTCTCTTTCCAAAGCTTTCTGAAGCTGCTAGACGCTGTAGAAAATGTAAATTCAGTTTACTTATAAAACTATTCGACCTACAAATCCTAACGGAGCCAGATTTTAAAATGTCTATCAGGGAGCGGAAATCCACCGATTTATTTTCTATTTTCTGTTATAATTTTATAGTTGGTTTTGGATTTAAAAAGTTTAAATTTATTATATTCATTGTTTTTCTTTCCAAATCTTGCCGGAAGCGAATTTTCGATTAATATTTTTGAAATCTTTAATTCACTATAAATTTCTGATGGATTAAAATCTTTTAATTTCGATTAGGGAGAGGAAAAGCGTTAAAACGTTGTTCATATATCTTTTAAAAATATTTTTCGATGTTTTTGTTCATTTGTTTATTATTATATTGCAACTTTTTTTGGCATTGGCAGGGTTATACGCTAGTTTTTAATAAAACAAGAAACGAATTAAATTTTTTTTATTTAAAGATGGGATTTATATACTTGGTGTTTTGACACCAAATAGACTATAAACAAGATATGTATATAAAAAAGTTTTATACCTTAAAGTAATTTGAGCCTGTGTTAAATATTTTTTTGTACAAAATTAAGAAAAAAAAAATTTTTTTTTTGTTATTATTTTGTATTACATTTTTTATTATTTAATTTTTGTTAATTATTAATATTTTTTTTTTTTGATTAATAATTATTTATAAAATATTTTACTTTTAAAGTTAGCTGTAGTTAATTTTTGAGGTTATATAGGCTGTTCTTTTTTATTTAATTTTAAAGGTTAGATTGTAATTAATAATATTTAACAAAAAGGTAGCTTAATTACATCAACTACTTTATTTAATAATATTTCTTAACTCTTATAAAGTTAAAAAAAATAAGGATTATTGTTTTATAGGGAGTGTTTTTTTTATCCTTTTATAAATTGGATCGAGTAGTAGTAGTATTGGTAGTGGTAGTAGAGTAGTGGTAGTAGGCAGTTACTTTTAATTTAGATTTAATAAAGTATTATCTTCAGCTTTAAACAATTTCCAAATTATTTAAACTGCTGTAAATAAAAAAAAATTAAGGAAATATAAAAAAAGTTTTAGTTAAATTTGTTTTCTAAAATTTGTTGGTAAAATTTATGTGGCTAATGGGCATGGTTTTTCTTAGAAAGTGTATAGGAGTAAAGTGTGTTGTGCTTTAGGAAAGTTTGTGTCACAGAAATAGAGTGTAAAAAGGCATGCAGTTAAATTGTGTATTAAATTAATGTACGTTTTTAATTGGTTTAATGATTCTATAATTAGGTTTTCGAAGTATATGAATGTAAATGTTTAAAAGAAAATATTTTATTGAAAACTAAAGAATTTTAATGAATTTTATTATACGGAATATATGAATGTGTATATTTCCTAAAGAAGAATGGATATTTAATACAAAATGTCTTTGTAATTTAAATTTAATACTTAGTTGAACCTACAGGAATCACGGCAAATTTCTTTGGGGTTTTTGAAGTCACAGACTTTTAAAGAGAATAAGAAAAATATAAAAAAACAGTACAAAATTTTATTGTCTAAAGATCTCGCCAGAACGATTGAAAGTGACCAAATAAAGGAATAAACTAAAAGCTAAAATGCTTATTTAAAAATATATATATTTGTAAAAAATTATATCTTTTAATTTTAAAAATATATCAAAATAAAGTCTATTTAGTGTTTTTGGTTAATTCTGTGCCAGAATACTATTTAATTTTTGATGGTACCGTAGTACTCCCGCTTGCGATTTCATATTTTCGATTTGAAATTAAACTTTTTCAAATGGCATTTCGAGATAAATTAAAATATTTTAATTTTTTAATAGAATTACATAAATATATAAATTTGTATTTTTAGCCTACTTTTCAGTTTTTATTCACCTTTATTCACCACTTAGTGTTCGGAAGTAATTATGAAATTTGGAGAATGATTTTTAAGAATTCCCCTCCCAAAAAAATAAAAAATAAATAAAATAAAAAAAAATAATAATAAAAAATTCAAACAAATTCAAGTAAATAAATAAAATTATATGACAAATAAATCAAAATTGGGGTGCTTTTATCTTCATATTTTACTATTTATATTATTTTCCGCGAGTAAAAACAAAATGAAGATCGAAAATTATAATTTGTATTTAAATTTGTAATATTTATCTTATTTTAATCCGTAATTTTTGATCTAAAAACGATATATTGTTTTTTTTTTTTTTTTGCAATAAAAAATTTGGAATAGTACTTTGAGGGTGAAAAAGACCATTATTATATTTTTTTTATACCGAAAACATTTTTTCCCTATTTCCCATTTGTGCTTCGTACACATAAAAATTGTTTTTTGGTATAAAACATTTTTCTGACTACAGATTTTATTTGTGTTTACCTTTAACCCAGGGCTGCCAGATTTGGGGTTTTGACCCCAAATTCGTGAGGGGTCTTATGTGCGACCTGGGGTCAATAGTTGGCCGATACTTGTATTAAGAGTATTGCATATTTCCATGAAACATATGTATTCTTTATATTATGTTATTTATACTTTTCAGGGTGATTCCCGGAAATGGGCTCTATATGTAATCTATGTTTAATTATTGGCCGATTGTGATAAAATTTGGCATTATGATTCTAACTTATATAAAACTTATTTGTATCAAATATTAACTTAAAATTAACATTTGTGTGGAATTTATGCACGTTAAATTGATATTCTGAAGTGGGATTTATATGGGAGCTATTATAAGCTATTATAGACCGATCTTCATGAAATTTGTCATATAGATTTTTACCTATATAAAACCTATATAAGCTAAATTTCATTTAAATATTGCTAATTTAAGGCATTTATGACTGTTAAAAGCTTATTCAGGGGGACATTTTTATGAAGGCTAGGTGAAATAATGGGTCGAATATTACCAATTTCAAAAGGCTCCGTCCCTGGAATATAAAAGACAAATTTCATTCAATTAATTTTAAAATTGCGCCATGTAATTTGATTACAAGTGTACATGGACGGACAGACTTACATACGGAAGGACGGACATCGTTAAATCAACTCTGAAATTATTCTAAGCCGATTGGTATACATTAAGTTGGTTCGTAGTGCAATATTTTTGTGTTTTACAAACATCAGCACAAACGCATAATACCCCAAGCACCTATGATGATGTAGGGTATAAATGTGGTGATTTTTTGAAGAAATATTTTTTAAATTTTTGGTTGGCCAAAAAAGTATCTAGCAGCCCTGCTATAATCTGCTATTCTTAAGTTTAAAATGATTTCAGATATTTATATAAAGGTAGATGTTTGATGGGGAAATACGTTTATGTGATCTTAAATTTGTATAATGGCAAATAGATTAAAATGAATTATAATATGTTATTTGTGCACTTAAAAAATATGATTCTAAAAATTTGACTATTTTCATAAAATATGCTCTAATGTCTAAATTTTTGAGCGGTCGGGAACCATTTTAGTGTTAAATCAATCTATATATAAGTGGTTATTAAAGCTATTTTTTAAATTGGAAAAATCTTCTAACCCGATTAATTTGAAATTTCGTTCAAGATTTCATCATATTCGACTTATGTTGGACGTAGGGTGTAACTCTCAATCAAACAAAAATTTCTTTATTACACATTCTTAATTTTGAAGTACGTTAGCAATGCTTTTTATTAAATAAATTTTGAGAAAAAATTAAAAGAATCAGTAGCATTTTTTTACTCCTTCAAAATTTTTAAAATTTATAATTTTTCATATCTAGACGAATTTCAAAAAAATTTCAATACATTATTTTGGAATGTATTGGCAATTGTAGGATATTTTTTAAACAAATTTTCACTCCAATATTAAGGAAATTATTTGAGAATAACTAAAATAAGTTAAGAAAAAAAAAATCGAAAATTCTAAACCAGAAGAGATTTTCCGATTTCCGATTTTCCCAAATTTTTCAATTCCTGAAGAGTACAAAAACATTCGTCATAACCCACTACAAATTCTAAATTATTTTTTATTTGATTAGGAAATTTTATTACAATAATATTGGTATGTTTTAAGAATTTTTAGTTTAAAATTTATATCAAATATCAAAAATTTTCCCTGATTGACCTTGACCAATTTCTAGTTACAGAAGACATTTATTATTTTTGCATTTAAACAATTTATATGAAAAAAAAAATACAATTAAACTAAAATATGTTTTCCCATTTTCCATTAATGATAAACAAACAACAATAATATAAAAATAAATAAAAAACAGAATTAAAAAATTTACAGGGTATTTAAAAGTTTAGTATAAAAGGTACAACTCATAAAATAAATAATTTAATATGCAAAGGGCAATGGAATATATTTAATATATTTCTAAAATCAGCAATTTTATGGTGTACAAATTAGCAAATAAAATTTTTATATGTTCCATCGGAAATATAAGAAATTTCAGAACATCTTATTTTAAAAATAATACATCTTGTAAAAACCCCCCTTTTTCAAAACAAGGTCATTTAACAAAATGTTCAATAATTTTTCACACAAACACATGTGTAACAAAAAGTGAAAAATAAACGAAAAACATTTAAAATTTAAAAAATTTATAAACACTGGAAAATTGTTTGGAATAAACTAAAAAGATATATGAGCCATTTTCAAAAATATTTAACCTGGCTGAAACTGATTAAATTAAATCGTTAATAAGTTTTGTGGTACAACTGTTTTAAAGAAATGAGTTATAGATCTGAACTCACAAGACTTGAAACTAATAGAGTGCAAAATTTTAGCAACATAGGTTTCATTTTATAATTGTGATTGCTGTTCAAAGTTCAACTACTTAGAAAAAGGGCTAAAAATTACTTAACTTTTCCCATTCTTCTACACTTTTTGTTCGCGCGTTTATAATTGTTGATCTCAATCGATTTTATATAAACTAATCGCACTTCGTGGATAAATTTTATATCTTATTTGTTGTTGTGCAGACTTTCAACAGTTACATACAGGGTAGTAAAATTTTTATGACAAAATTTTTTAATGTTTAAAATTTGTTGGTCTTTTGGACGAGGTATGTGCGCTCCTCAATACAAATTTTGAAATGGGGATTGATATGCGTATTTGAAGCTACATCTCGTTGATGTGCCCGAAATAGTTAGAGCGAAAATTTTTGAAATATTCAGTTTTTCACAAGGCACTTTTATAGTTTCTAATAAAAAAACACGAATTACTGCGTGATATTCGTTTTTTTTTAATATTTTACACAATAAAATAAATTTAATAAAAAAAAATTATGGACTTTTTGAAAATTACGCAAAAATTGCACTTTTGATTTTTGTATTTTTATATAGCAACTTGCAATTTGTACAAATCTTGTTTATCCAGATATAAGAATGGCCATAAATATATTTCATCGAGACCATAAATTTAAGCCAAATATCATTGATGGTTGAAAACGGACACATCACGGGCACAACGCATCGACAGCACGAAATTTACCATAATTGGCATAATTAGGTAGTGTTTGTGATGCCTCATGGGAATGTGGAGGCGCGTCAAAAAATTTCGAAAGATAAAAATTTTATGGACCAAATAAAATTTAATTGGGTTAAAAAAGGATAATTATATTAAATAGAATTTCTTTGTAATAAACTTTAATAAAACATATTTTTGTATAATATATGGAAAAATAACTTAGATTTTAATCTTAGTTTTTTGACAAATTTTTAAAAATCGCGATCTTTGTTATAAAGAAAACTTTTTAAATTTTACTAGAAAACCCTAAAATATAACACACTAATACGAGTACCATCAAACATTGAGAATATCATAAATTTTATTTTATTAACATTTTAACTTGAAATAACTTTTAATGGAATTATACATAAACTTCTAGTTTGTAAAAATTTGTATATGTATATTCTATTTTAAGCAGCTATAACTTTCGCGCGAAATAACGCAAACTGATGCCACATACATTCGAGTCACTTTATAATTATACAAATGGATTTTAATGTGCCATTAGAAAAAAAAAAAATAAATAAATAATAAAATAAAGTTCTAAAAACAAAAATTTTTGATAATAGCCCATATATTAAAAAACAATACAAACTCTCACTAATTAAAACAAAATATCTATAATAAAATCTACACCCCCTAGTGATTGCATAATTACACTAACATGTTTTAACATAGGGTCTATATTAGACAATTTCTAATCAACACAAACGTCAAAATTAACACGAATTTATGCACCAAAACAACAATAAGGAGAATTCATTAATGTTTTTTATATATGCAGTTTGACAGCTGTAATAACCAAAAATAATAATCAGCTGTTTAACTAAGGTTAACTTGCATACATTGGCACTGATTTTGACGTTTGTCTTGATAAAAATTTATCTAATATAGACACTATGTAAAAACAACAACAACAAAATGTTGGCTACTTTAAGTAATAAAATTACCAGAAATTGAAAATAAATAATGAAAATAAACAAGCAGAAAATTAAAACAAATAAACTGTTACAAAAATACAAAACTATTTTAAATTAATATGTGTCTACACAACTGTCTGCTGGTCTGCTGGAGGAAAAAAAACATAAAACAAAATATATATGTATTAAAACTATGCTGGGGATCTTTAAGACCTCAAGCCAGCCCATATAACGCTGCATGATTAAATGATAACAAACAACCACACCATCACCACCGCCAAGCCTGATGTCAAAAGCAGAAAACTTTTGTCAGGCCAACGCATCTTAAATACAAACTACTCGATTTAATCCAAACCAGCCATGAGATGTGAGGCTGATGGTTAAGTTGATGATGACGACGATGATGCTGCAGTGTCTTGAATTACAGTAGTAACAAAACAATCGAAAGTGGTGTCAAATTACGCGCCACCACATTGAAGTGAGAGAAAGAGTAATAAAAACTCATACAAAATTTCTTGAATGCCTTAATAATGACTAAATGTGGTAAACAGATTTTTTTTCCAAGCACCATAACAGTACTCTTTTTGTTTTGTGTTTAAGGCAGACATCATTGTCTGAATATATGTATATATATATATATATATATATATATATATAAACAAATGCCCTACTTAGGTAGATTTGGACTTATAAGAATAATTTAAAAAATTATGAGATGACTTTTGTCACATTCTTAAATTGATCTTTACTGAAATTTTCATTACAATATTTTAACTAATCATATTTAAAATTTAAAATAAAATAATAAAAAACATTTTCCAAAAATTGGAATACAATGCAAGCTTGATATTCGAGACTATCCATTATCGCGATGGCCCGGTTATCGCGACGGCTTAATTTTAAAAGTTGCGGGTTCTATTTTCGCGACTTTTATCTGTTTTTTTTAATTTGATTACAATGTCTATAACCAAAAATCGGAAATCCAAGTCTTTTGGTCTATTAACCTTTTTGGATGATTTTGATCTTCAACTTTGTCAGTTTATTCGTGTCATTTGTTGTGCAAATACATCTCTTAATATGGGAAAAGTTCAACATATTTTAAAGCCAATGATTTCTCAAAAATTAGAGATTGAAAAAGAATTTAAAAGTGGAGATTCCATAAATTCAATTTGCGTGAATTACAAGTTACATAAGTCTTCAGTTAACCGCATTATAAAGTCAGAAAATTTATCAAAAAAGTTCATACGTACAACAAAAAGTAGCCCTGGCAAACGTAATAGTAGTAAATGGAGTGGAGAGGATAACATGCCCTTAAATATTTTACAAAATATAATTCAGGAAGAAAACGAAGACCTTTCAACTATTGGTACACTTGCAGCTCAAATTGATATGGAACATCTTTTCACGAATGCTGACTTAAACAACTGGATTCAAGAAGAATTTCATGTGAAAAGTAATGAGCAGCAAATGAAGTTATCAGATACGAAATCGGAGGATTTATACAATAGTGGTCATGAAGAAAACAAAATTAAAGTGGACGATTGTATAACATCGATAAACAAATGATTCAGCTGTTATTTTAAAAGATAATTCGCCAAAAAAGCAACTCAAAATCTAAAATTTCTTTAAAAATGTTTAAAATGTAAATATATCAATAAAAACAATTGTAATTTTAAAAATTACATAAAATTTTTCAATAAAATTTAGGGTTCAGTTATTGCAAAAGGTTTGATTTTAATTAGTCGCGAAAATCGAGCTTGCACTGTATTTATTTATTAAAAGGAAATTTATTGTTTTTATTGTTATTATATTTTGTGATTGTTTATCTAAAATCATAAATTTCATGAAAGAATACATAAAAAAGAAAAATTTTTGATCTTATGTCTTTCAATTCTCTTCATATTCACTAAATATGTTTTGTTAAAAAAAAAAAAAAAAAAAAAAAAAATAAAAACCGTGTTCTTAATTTTTGTTCTCCTCCTACGATTTTTAAATTTTTTATTTCATATTAAAAAGTGATTTAATGCGTAAGCAATTAATTACAGTTTTTTTGACGAAAATATTCACTATTTTTTATAATTTTTAGAAAAAATTCCAACACTTTTTTTCATACAAAAATTTACTTTTTTAAATATTTTAGTGTTTTGTACATTTTACGTAAAAAGTTTACAACTTAAAATATATGAAACTAAATACGTAAATTACAGATTTAATTGATTTAAAAATATTTTAACAGTATTTATATTTTTTGCTTTAAGTTGAATAATTCAAAAATAAAATTTAGTTTTAAATCGTATTAGGCGCATAAAAGCATTTGCAATTTTTTAACTGCATTTTTTTGCAGAATTTCTTCAACAAAAATTTCTTAAAAAGATATTTAATTAAAATTTAACAATTATAATAATTATTCTTATACAACTTTATACATATTTTCCTAATTTTTTATGAATAAAGCAAAAATTTGGTTAAAAACATGTTTATGTTCTTCGTCCAAAACACAAAAATATTTGAATGAGTTTTTGTATTGGAAAATTTGTTGGTGATTTTTAGAAAAAAATATTAAAAATACTATAGTTTTTCATCACAAATAAAAAAACAAACTGAATTGTTAATATATCGTTTTAAGTTTATTTAAAAAAAATTCAAAACCGAAGGGGGAGAAAATTTTCAAAAATGCACCCAAAAAATGCATTTGCATTATAAATGCATTTTTTCTAAAATTTACTTATTTTTCTAATTTTGATATGAAATTAATGAAATCGTACCTAAACTTCAAAAGACATGTATAATTAAAATTACACACAAAAGTGAAATATTCTCATTTTTAACAAGATTTAAAACGTGTATAAAATCGCAATATATTTCAAAAATGTAAAAAAGATACATCAATATAGTCTTTCAGAGCATGTAAGTACCAAATATGAAAAAAATCGGAGGATCTATGGTATTTTCGTGATCGATCATATAAATAAATTAAAATTAATATTTTCTTATGTCAAAAAGACTACACCGCGAATACTCCACTCTACTCTGCTAAATCATATTAGTCCATTATAAATTACAGATTTATTTCTAATATACATGTGTAATTTGATTTTGCCCAACTGCCCACTCCCTGCTAACATTTTCTATCCAAATTTGAACTATCGAATAAGAGATACCGTTCGGTAAGAAATGTGCCGCAGTTCTAATACTTTTTAGATGACACTTTTTAGTGCATTCCTTGAGTGTCAAAATACTATAATTTAAAAGTGTAAAAAAGAAAGTATTGAAATATAATAGCTTTTGTATAATAAACATGTTTTTAATGCAATTGTAATATTTCCAGTAAATATTTTTAATTATAATAGGGCATTTAGCCTACCTTATATTCAAACGCACTATAATAATTCACTATAAGTTTAAACTAAATTAATAATTTACTACAACTTTAAATTAAATATGAAATATTTAAAGGAAAAATTCACTAATTAAAAATTAACAATTTTTTTTATATTTTATATTTTTTTTATTCAACACTTAAACAAAAACATTGATCACTTTAAAAGTTATACGTTACTGTGCGAAATTATGTCGTATTTGTTCTTTTTCTTTACTCTAGAATGTAAACAATCGCCCAAGTGAAGTTTTTTATATCAAAATTCGATACTAATATGGTTTTTGTTGCAAATTTGTGTATTTTCTACCTTTGAACATCCAGAAGTATCAATAGTGGATAGATGAAAAAACTCTCTTTCAAATGCTGGCAAGGCTGTGACATTTTGCCAATCTACAAAATTTTAAACTAAATTTTTAATAGTTATATGCAATAACAAGGACAACCAAAAATAAGCACAATTAAATTTATTGCTGAGCTACAAATAAACGAAACTGTTAGATGTTTATCCATTTCATACAATTTTAAGAATTTTTATAGGGATTTGTTACATATTTTTGCATATTATTGACTTAGCAGCATATTTTATCATATTTTCATAGGAAATCCTTTTTTTTGAGAAAATTTTAACAATTTAAATGGCATATTTTGCATATTTTATCCATAAGATCACAATTTTGCATATTTTACACTGAAGAAAAAATTTGCTTATTTTGCACCCTACAGAGTTTTTTACATATTTTGCCATTAATGAAATTTTCTTTTTACTGTCACATAAGTTTTTCAAATCCAATTCTCTATAACTTTTATGTTATTTTTTTTAGCAAATGTTAATAAAAATTAAGTTATTTTTAGCATAAATAATAGATAATTTAAAATTTGTCCAGTAAAAGTAATATTTTAGCAACATATTTTCTAAATTTAAGGGCATATTTTCCAATATAAGAAGCAATTTTTGTACACATAAAACACTTTTTAGAACATATTTTTGGTTGCCCTGGTAATAACACTTCAATCACGTTAGAAATAGTCGTTATAATAAGAAATTATGGTACCTATAGTCTATATGTACCGATCTATAAGCTATAATCTATTATGTACCGATCTTAAAGAAATTTTTCATTCAGATATACATATGTTATTTTTAGTCGAATATTATTAAAGTATTAAAATACTTAAGACATTTATGAACATTAAAAGCGTATTCTGGGAAGGTATCCATGTACATATATAACGGTTAGCTAAAAAAGTGATGCGATTATGTTAAAATTCTGTAGGGTTCATCACTGGATCAAAATATTTATTCATGTTGAATTTCATCAAGACATCATAAAATTTACTTTGTTCCAAGTTCCAAAAGGACTCAGCATTGGTGGTCTTGGATATATACATATTGGTAAACAAGTTCGAAATGTCGCAGTGTACACTTTTATCTTAGGAAAGATCCATAAATATATATGTCTCGGTATTTCAATTGCTTTTGAAGAACAAATTTCAGTTGGTGTTTTCAAGAAATTAGGTCTAGAAAAGACCTAATATCACGAAAGTCCAAAATCTCACTGTGGTTTCCAATTAAAATCTAGGTAGACCAAATTGTTTTATTCATTTCATGTATAGATTTGAGGTCCCTGAATTAAAAAAAATAGTTGAAAACTTTGTATATTAACTATTTCTCTACTTACAGTAGGGTCTTGATATGTTGGCCGTGGATCAAAACAAAAATAATTTTTAATATTAAAAAGTATATAAAAATTTACTTATAATCATAATATAAATTACAAATTATACTGTAATTTGTAACATTATGTGACATAATAGAGAAGTAAATTCCATAAAATGGCATCTATTAAAAATGTCCATAAAACGAAAAGTAGGAGCAGGTGGAATGAGATTTTTTAAGGACTTATTTTCTTATATACGTTTTATAATTAAGTACAATGTAAGAGGGGCTTCGACAGTCCTTTTTATGTAATTTCTAAATTTTCTTAAAATTTGCTTTATTAAAGACCAATTTTTCAAGGACAATAAAAGGACGAAGATCAAATAATTATTAAATTATAAATACTGTTAACAAAATCTACTATCAATATCTATTTAACATGTAACATACGACTTTCCAATTCATAAATTTTTAAGTAAAAAGTACAAGTAAGAAAGATATAGTCAGTCAAGCCCGACCATATAATACCCCACACCATTGTGTATGTCCATCAAAATTCGTGGAAGGGTCTTTTATTAGACATGTGGACAATATAAGAATACAGAATATTACGTTAACATTTACATGAAATTATGCACTTTAGGGTGATTCCCGAAAGTCGGCTTATATGGGAGCTATGGTAAACTATCGAGCGATCCTCATAAAATTATCACTGTGATTTCTACTTATATAAAACTTATTTGTGTCGAATATAAACTTGATACTAACATGTGTATGTGATTTGTGCACGTAAAAGTAATTTTCGGAAGAGGGTTTTGTATGGCAGTTATGGTCAATTATAGACCGATCTTCATGATCTTCTTCGCATTTATGATCGTTAAACCCCTATTCCGGGAGGACATTTGTATGGGGGCTAGGTGAAATAATGAACCACTCATAACCAATTTCAACAGGCTTGGTCATTGTGCCATGAAAGTCTTATGTGTCAAGTTTCATTGAGTTATCTTCAAAATTGCGACCTGTAATTTGCTCAGAAGGTTTACATAGACAGCCAGTCAGCCAGACGGACGGACGAACAGCGTTAGATCGACTCAAAAAGTAATTCTGAGTCGACTTGTATACTTTAAGGTGGGTGTTGGGTAATTTTTTTTTTGTATAAACTCATAATACCCCATCCGTAGGATATAATAAACGAATATTTGTTACACATCTCGATCCTCTCAAATGGAAACAAAAAGATCAATTTGACAACGGTTTTAGATGCGATTAGAGATCTTAGCTATTCCAAAATTAAAACAATTTTTTCAAATTTTGTCCAGCTAGATTTTCGATTTGAACCACAGTGTACTGTAATGTTGACTGGTTTCGGCAATATATCTGGTAATAAGTGAGAGATCAAGAAATTGAATCTAAAAAAGAATCCATGAAGTGGGGATAAATGGAAAGGACTGCAAAATGTTAAAGGTTTTGTGAACCAAACTAGAAATCGTTGGTACGACAATAATTACAAGATTAAAAATAAAATTAAAAATTTGCAAAAGGAAAACAGTCACTCTAGATTTCTGTAGGCTGTGCTAGGAAGAGGATAAGATCGTTTTTTTAAATCTTTTTATAACTTTTACAGACGTAATATTCAATTTTTTTTTATACCGAATTGCTTAAAAAATTATTTATGACTAAATAATAAAATACTAAAAGAAATTCATTTAAGTGAAAAATCGTTTGAGAAGTGTGATAATGTATATAATAGGTCTTCTTGAGGACATCATAAATGAGTTCTAAAAATTTACAATACACCCTCAAAATTGTATACTTTGTGCTATATAAATATATCCCTTATTATGTTATTCTTTTGTTAATTTTTAATTTTTAAACTATTTTGAGAAAATTGTTATGTGATATGCTCAAGAAGATCTAGAGCTCACATTAAATTATTTTTCGAGTGTAATTTTGTAGCAGCATGTTACCGCTTTTGGAACTCTATTTATTGGAAATGGTATAGGAAACTAAGATGATCATAAACTAATCATCTGGTGGGAGATAATAGTGGTCATAGATTTTGAATCTTTTTTTTTTAGGGATTTTCAGTTTTTCATATGTTAAAATATTTGAGATTTTCTTTCCTTTCATTCTAAACTCTGTATTTATCAATTTATATTTTCTAGATTTTTCATATCTAAAAAAATCTAGATGTTATCTCGATATATCAGAGTCGACTTCTTGAATTTTATTTTTAGTGTAGAGTATTTCCAAGTTATTTCTTATTTCTCTTATGAATCACAGAAAAATAAGACATAAAAACTTTAGTGAAGAAAAACAAGAAAAGAAAAAGTTAACCCACAAAATAAGTGTCAGTGGGAATTGGAAGAAATGAGTCTGCCTAAAGAATGAAGAAAAAAAAATATGTATATTCCAACCGCAAACAGTGCGTGTGGTTGGTTGAAACATATAAAATGCGTTTTATATAGACTTTTTTTTTTCTTCTTGTACATTAACTTTATTTTAGTTTAGGTTTATATATATGTAGAATATATACTCGTACCATATAGGAGTAAATTAATACTTGTACTTATAGACTAAATGCACACATGCTAACAACCATGAACATGATGATCTGGTACTCAGTATTTTATATACCAGTACTTTAATCATTTAGTACATGAAATGAATGGTTGGATGATCTATACATCCATGTGCTCTATATTTAGTAAGTTGAGTATATTCGAGTCTACTGCAATTTTCCACATACGTTACGCACATGTGTGCGTTCTTGTTTGGCATCGTCTGCATATTTTTTTTAACTATTTTTTTGTTCTAGTGTCTTTTATTTCATGACTAGTAATGCTGCTATTTTGTATAGCAGAAAAAGTACTTTAGTTTATTTTTATTTTCTCATGTAAAGTAGATTTTTTTCAAAATGCTTTATTTGTAATAAATTTGTGTGTTAAGCGGTTAAGTGAGTGAGAGCGTCAATATGTAAAATTCCATTAGATAAAATCTATTTCAAGATATGTATATAGTTTACAAATCTTTAAATTAATTTTCATTACTTAAAAAAAATACTAATTGGTAAAGCGGTTTTTCTATTTTTAAAATTTCTCTAGAAATTTTCTTAGCGTCATGAAACACTTATAAAAATTTTGTTTAACAAATATTATTTTTGTAAAGAACTACTTATGTATTTTTAAATAAGTTGTGTGTTTTAGTTAAATTAATGTTTATTCGTTTAATTTAATTAAAATACTGAACACCTGTTTTATTATAAAATTCTATTATTTTTCTTTATTTGTTGAAAATTATAGCAGTTTATAAAGAAATTTTTAAAATCAAAAACATTATGAAATGTTTTGGTTATTATTTCCGGCGATATTTATCTAGATCATTTTAGCTATAATCAGTTCAACACCACCTACACTATCAATTGATGCAATTAAAGTTTATTCTTCTTCTTGTTTTTGTTTTTAAAACAATAATTTTTTTCTTCTTTTAATTTCAATTAAAATAAACAACATTATGACAGATTTTTTAATGAAATAAAAACTAAATTATAAACAGCTGAATGAATGAAATGAAACAAATGTCAAAAGAGAAAAATGCTTTTAAAATGAATATGGATTTCAATTTTAAAGGAAGCTGACTGGACTAAAATGAACTGAAACATGCAGCACAGATGAACATGCTAAAAAAGGCAATGAATGACTTACCTTTATCTGCCGAACCATTGCAGTCATTTGATAATTTTGATTTGCTACCAAAACCATTTGTAGTTCCCACTTTTTTGGCTGATTTTAGTTTATTATCTTCAATTTCTTTGTCTTTGAGTACACCTGAGATGTTAACGGTTTTTGTAGTCACATAACTTATGGACTCTACTGTAGTCTCCCATTTTTGGAAAGTATTAATGGTATCGCTTTTTAGCATACGATGTAATGATCTTAAGGGAGAAGATCTTAATGATGATGTTGAAGTTCCCGAATTAATAGAATTTGAACCTAACGAATTGCCTGAGGAAGAGGAAAATGAGGCAGATTTACGTAATTTATGTTTTTGGTAATTTGCTCTGGGGGTAGTTTCCCTTTCAATAGTGTGATAATAATGACCATTGGTTTTCTGAGGACCATTTTCTGAAGATTCCGTTATTTGCAAGATTTCGGTTTGGGTGCCTTGATCTTCTAGAAATAAGGAAATATCAAAGAAAAAGTAAACATTTATTTAAATGCAGAAAAAAAAACATAAAAGAAAACATTAAAAATTATTGAAATTTCTTTACTTTTGTCACCCACAATATAATTTCTTCTTTTTATTATATATCAATTTTTACAGCTTTTTTGTTCTTTTTTATAAAATTCATGTATTTTTGATGGCGCAGGGTAATTTATATATATATATGTATATAATTTTTAATATAGATAAATACATATTTATAAATCTCAAATAAAAGTATAAATTTATATTTTCTGGAATCTTTAAAATATGTGTGTCATATAATTCTCTCCTTTGTTTCAAATGTTTGTTTTTTATGTCTTCATTAAATTTTCTGTTTAATTTAAATTTAATATGTTTATTTATTTTGTTTTGCAAGATGAAAAACATATTTTTGTGGTATTAAATAAATTTTATTAAATACGCAAAAATGTTAATGAAATTAGCTTTTAAAATTTTACATAATTATATAGATTATTTAGTATAAAATTGTTTAACACTTGCCATTTATTTAAAAAAAATTATTCAAATTTTTAGTACGTAAAACTATTTAAAATGTTTATTATAACAAATCTGTTGATGGGATTGAATAAACAAAATTTTATATGTAAATGTTTACATTCCATCATTTTAATATCATTATCAATAATATGATTTGGTTTATAAATCACAATAAGCACAAGCAGGTGCGGATCCAGCCAAAGTAATTAAGGGGGGGGGCGGGGAGGTATCTTTATATATATGTATATATATACTGGTGCAAATTCCTATAAACGCACATCAATTTTTTTAATCAATTGAGTAATTTAATACTATATTTTATGGCATTTTCCTATATATGCACTTAAATTAATGAACCAATTTAGCATTATTAATAATGTGTTGATGAACCTTTGCTTTGGTTAACTTCAAAAATTTCGGTCTGGCTTTGATTCGACAAATTTTTGAAGAAAATCACTGTCAATTTCTTCCCAGACTTGCTTAATTCTTAGTTTTAACTCTTAATTCTTTGCATTTCTTGCATAGACTTTACCGGCCGTGTACCCAAACAGATCCAATGGTGGAATAATATGTTCATTATACCACATTTTAGATTGGTTCGAGACATGGATTGTACCGTTATCCTGTAGGAATATGTAATCTTCATAAAATTTTTTCATCCACTAATGAGAGAAGAGCATCTTTCAACAGTTCATTATAAATTGCACTATTTACTTTAGTTGGAACAAAACATAATTTTCCTGCAGCATATATATTTTTTATTTTTATTTCTTTTTTTTAATTTTTTTTTATTTATTTTTTTTATTTATTTTTTTCTTTTGTCACCAAAAAACCTGCTATTTTACTTTATTATTCCTTTTTAATTGTTGAAATACAAATAAAAATGTTTATGAATCTAAGGTTCGTAAATTTCAGGGAATATTGATTAAATTTTAAAAATTTAAATTGTGTTTTTATTCAATTGTTATCGTCTAAAGCATTTTAAACAAATAAATTATGCACAAGATTTTAATGGTTAAAAATTTAAGTTGACAAGTGGTTAAAACTTTATTTTTCAATGAAATTAATTAAAATGAATGACCTGAAAAACACATAAGTTTGAGCTATGTAGGTTTTGACACTTATTATAATCAATTTTACTTATATCAATCAAATTATATTCTTTAATATCAAAAACATACTGATGCAAAAATTTCGAACTTACGCGTATCTAATAAAAGCCGTACTGTAAAACGATATTTTTTTACAAAAATGAAATAAATACTTTATTTTTATATCATTTCAGTTAATGATAGCATTGCTCCATTAATTTTTATTACTTTTAAAAAGTAAGAAATTGTAAGAAAAATAACAAAGTCGTCAAACGCGAAAAACTAACAAATTTTCAAAAATTTGAAATTCCTTATAAATTTTGAGATATTCAGAAAAAATACATTTTGATGATAGTTGGTGCACTAGAGATCTCGTAGCTACTTAAATTTTAAGTCGATTTTGAATTTAATTGAATAAAGAAAGCAAAAGAACGTGGCTTCTAATCTTTATTTAAATCTTTTATATTTACTACAAATAAGAAAAAATTTATTAAAGTATTTAATTAAATTTGCTTTTCTATTTCAAAATAAAGATATTAAGTTTTAAATGTTATCATAATTTTTTACAATAAATCAACGTCAATCTTTCAGATCATTTATTTATTTAAAAATTTCAAAACTTTATCAAATTTATTTATTTGAAACATACTTTGAGAAAAAAGCCTATGAAAAGTTGAATTAAATCATTCCATATAAAAACGAATAAGTTCTAAAATTTTTGTCCAATTTCAAAGAAAATAAATTTTATTATGCTTAAAGAAAAGTTTTTAAAAAATATTACATCGATGCATAGCCTTTTGTAAAAAAATTTATAATAAATAGCATTAGAACTTCATCTAATTTTTAAATAAATGTTTAAAAATTTTCTTTCAATATTTGACGAAAACATATACAAATGTATATGGATAACCAACATGGTTCTTCTACTTTCCAGAAAAAGAAGAAATTAACAAAGCAATAACAGAATATATCCACGAACTTACCAAAAAAACTGTGTTTTTTTTTAGCAAAATTCAAAAATGTTTAATGATTTTGAGTTAAAAAATTATTCATATTTTCAATTAATATTTTTCTTAAAATTTTACTTAAAAAATTACCTTTTTTAGACAAGAAAACTAAATAAAAAATAAATGAAATTACTAAATTATTTACTATTAAAAGAATTTAACATTTTGCAAAAACTTGTAATTATGTTATGTCATTATTTAAAAAAGTGAAATAAAAATACTTGAAAATATGAATTTCCTACATTCCTTTCTCCGCGCCTGAGCACAAGTCTATAGTTAAGTTTATAGTTATGCCAGCAGACAAGCCAATATTCAAGTCAAGACTATAGCCAAAAATTTAAACAAGAATGCAGTGCTTACTATCGTTCAGACTGTAGTCAGTGCTATAGTCCAGACTATACTAAATATTGTAGTCCAGACTATAGCAAACATTATAGTGCAAACTATAGTCATTACTACAGTCAATACTATAGTCAATTATATAGTCAATACTATGGTCTAGACTATAGCAATACTACAGTCCAGACTATAGTTAATACTATAGTCAATACTATAGAAAAATCTATAGTCAATAATATAGACCAGTATATAGTCTATACTATAGACCAGACTACAGTCACTACTATAGACCAGACTACAGTCACTACTATAGACCAGACTATAGTCCGTACTATAGTCCAGACTAAAGTCAGTACTATAGTCTAGATCACTGTTGTCAACACTATAGTCAACACTGTAGTCAATACTGTCGTCAACTCTGTAGTCAATATTATAATAAAAACCATAGTAAGAATTAGAATTAATACAATAGTCCAGACTACAGTCAAGACTATAGTCAATACTATAGTCAAGGCTATAGTCAATACTATAGTCAAGGCTATAGTCAATGCTATAGTCAAGGCTATAGTCAATGCTATAGTCAAAACTATAGTAGAGACTACAATCAATACTATAGTTATGACTATAGCCAATACTATAGTCAAGGCTATAGCCAATACTATAGTATTAACTATAGTCTATACTGTAGTCAAGACTATAGTCAAGACTATAGTCAATACTATAGTCAAGACTATAGTTAATACTACAGTCAAGACTATAGTCAATACTATTGTCAAGACTATAGTCAATACTATAATAGTCAAGTCTATAGTCAATACTATAATCAAGACTATAGTCAGTACTATAAGCAAAACTATATTCAGTACTATAGGCAAAGCTATATTCAAGATTATGGTCAAGACTATAGCCCTGTCTATAGACAAGTTTGTACTACAGCCTAGTATTTTTACTCTAACCTAGGTTCTATAGTGAGGTCTCTATGTAGTTAATATTCTAGTTCGAAGTTTAGTCATAGTCTACAGTCAAGTCTAAAATCTTGTCCGCACTTTATCCTCTGTTATATAGTCTACCATTTAGTGTAGCTAGGTATTTGATCTTTTAAGTTCAAAATTTCGTTATTTATTTGTAGAGATTTCAGGTGGGCTCAATTAATTTCTTAATATAATTTAATTAAAATATTTTATAATTTTTTTTATTATTATTTTTTTTTTTCTTTGCACATTCAACATACAAGTGTTTTTATTTATTATATTGTTTAGCAAATTCTATTGTTGAAATGATTATGTTATTTAATTTGTTTTATGTTTCTCTTAAATTTTCAGTATTGTAAACAAAACTTAAATTGTTTTAAATGATATTTTATTAAATTTTTTTTTGCAGACCACGCAAAACTATTTGGGTCATTTTAATGAGTTGCTTCACAAGCAATAATTTCTTCTTGAAAAACACGACAAATTGGCTTTCATTTCATTTTGTTGAATCATTTATATTAAAATTTTACTTATTTTAAAAAATAGTTGGAAAAATTTGCTTGGACAAATTTGAACAAAAATGTTTGAAAAATTAAAAAACAAATGTTACTGATTTTGCAAAATATATATCAAAATTGAGAAGGTGGACATTCCTGCATAAATTTGATTTAGATTTGCTGAAAGGCTTATTTTGATTTTTGAGATTTTATGTGGAACAGTCCTCTAGTACAGTCTTTGCAACTTTCGCTGTTTTAATTTTTCACCACATTGGAGCCATTTTTCCTTATCAATTATAAGGAAAAGTTTCTATATATATAATTTATACAATTTCTCTATAATCATTCCATTGATTATTTAATCAATTAGATTTTAAATAATTTGTAAAAAAATGTTGTCTGTAATTACTTGATAATTCCGGAAATGTCACCATTATTTTCATTACGCGTTTATAGAAATTGAATTACAGCCAAATTTATCGTATTAAATTTAATTGGTCTTTCATTCTAAACCATTTCGGACACTGTCATCTGCTGCAGTATAAACTGCAATCCGTGTCAAATAAATATTAAATAATTTAATTTTTCATTAAAAATTATGTTTCTAATTACAACAAAAGAGGTTTTAGTTTTCTACAGCTCCTGCCAAATGCGGAAATAAAAACCGCAACAAATGCAAAATAGCAACTGTGTAAGCAAATTAAAAATTTATTGAAATTAATTTGAAGCATTTTGTGCATATTTGCAATTGATTTAAGAAAACTACATAATATAATTTGGACATTTATGATTAAAAAACATTTCCTGCATTGTTGTCTGTATAATGTTTTAAACATAATTTTGGTTGGATTTGATCTTTTCTAATAATTAAGTTAAATATTTTATTTAGCGTTTAATAATTTTGGTGTGAGATTATAATATAAATATTTATATATTTTTTAACTAAAGAGATTTTTCCTTATAATTTTATGCTGACGTTATTATCTTAATTTTTATGAGCATTTAAATTTAAACAAAAAATATGTCTTTATTAATTAAAATGTTTATCAATGAGCTTATTATAATATTAATTTTTGGCCAGCTTTCATGGAATTCGACACCACTTAGTTTTTTAAATTATATGACAGATACCAAAAAATCTCTTTTCTTGAACCCATGGTTATATTTTACCCTCCTCAGCTCTTATTTTTAACATAGGCACGTAGCACAGTGGTTACAAATTGCTTTTTGGCAAACAATTTTGTAGCTTTCAAATCTTTGGAGATATTTCATAAATCAGGATTGATTATTAATAAAAATAGATGCGTTTAAATTTCTTCAGACCATGACCTGAAGAATTTTAAATTTAGTTTTTTAAGTTTTTTATTTGTTTATTTAATTAGGTCTATGGACTAAATCCTTACAGACCTATTAAAAATAGGTTACATTTAAATTAAAATTTACAAAATATAGTGCGTTAATTATGTAAATGTGAGGTTATGTTGCGTTTTATGATGTTGACATCAAGTGGGAAGTCAATAAAGTTAAACGTATCCTTAGAACAGCGGTATAATTTTGCAGATGGGTCAACATAGGCAAAGTTAGTTGGAAACGTTTTTATAGCTTTTGGGTTATAGAAATGTAGATGACGTCGGGAGACATTTAACGACAAATTGCTTAATAGAAACTCAAAGCAGATATTTCCATTCATCAGATTCACAAGAAATGAGGCATTGAGCATAATTCGGTGGCTTTTTTTATGTTGGAAAATTAACTATAGCAAGTCTGGATGAATATGATGGCAATGAAGAATATTCTCGTTAAATGTACATCTCTCTTGCAAAGCAGTAAAAATTGTTTCGGAACCGATTCAATATAATCAATGTGAACTTTATAGAATGAATCTCAAATAACTGAACCATATTCTAAAATCGGTGAGACTAACGTAGTAAATAAATGTTTGGTGGTGAATGGGTCGTTGAACTCTTTTGCCCAACTTTTAATAAATGCTAGGACTCCTCGGGCTTTATTAAAATATATTGTTATATGCTGAATGAAATCCATTATTCACTAATGCCAATTTATAGTCATTTGTATCAAATTTTCTGGAGAAGTGCATATGTTTGCATTTTTTAAGTTCAGTTCCATAAGATTAATATTACACCAATCATAAAAATTATTAAATTCGTTATGGAGATAAATATGTTCCAAATAATGATTGAAACTTTTTTGTATTTTCACATCATCTGTAAATATTCTAATGTTGGAATGTTTGATTACTTATGTCAAATCATTAATAAAGAGTAAGAATAAAATAGAGCCAAGGTGACTTCCTTGTGATACACCAAATTTTACCAAAAATTTCCTCGAGATTGTATTATCGAACGAAACAGATTGCAGATATGACTTCATCCAGCTTATATAAATATCGCTAAAACCCATAATCTGTATAAATGACGTCGGTGTGTTGATAGTTCAAAAAATCTTTATTCATTTAGAATATTAACTGTAAAATATAAGTCATAGCTGATGATCCTTTGCGAAAACCATATTCTAAAGGTGTTACAAAAGATTAAACTTGGTGAACAATGGAATTTGTAATGCCTTTTTCAAACAGTTTTGGTATTACGCTTAGCTTAGCTATAACTCTAAGGTTGTTTATACTCGATTTGTTAACAGAATTAAATATCGGAATAATGTAAGACTGTTCCCAAATTTTAGGAAAATAATATAAATATTATAAACAACGAAAATGCAATAGCACAATTGTACACAATTTAATAAATAAATGTAAATTTTTGGACTGAAGTAAAATTTAAACGCATAGAAATATATCATATAGATGAACTTATCCAAAATCAAAGAATTAAAAAAAAAAAATCCCCAATTGTTATATAAAATTTCTATGCGGAAAAACCATTTTCTAAACATTAAATTTTTTCCATTAAAATGGTCAAAAAATATATTTTATTTATTTAGCAAATATATAAAAAAAAAAAATAAATAAAATATAAAATCTTGAAAATTGACAATACTTTGATAAGGCGCATTTATATACATTTACATTCAGTTTTATTTTGGAAAAATTAAATAAATGTTATAGGTCAGAACAAAAAGAAAATGTTAAAATTAGAAATGAAAAAATATTACCACCTTTTTGGAAAAATATTATTTAAAATTCTAGTGGACATAAATCGTCATACAAGCACGCCAAGTTAAAAAAACTAAAAAAGAGGCTAAAAATTGGAGAAAATTTTATTTCGACCTGAACATTTCTTAAATTACTAGAAATTAGTACTCCCCCAAATCAACTCGGTCGTGAGATTTTATGAAATATCTCTAACGGTTCACAAGTCACAGAATTATTTCCAAAAAGCGTTGTGCCATTTTTTATGTGGAAGAAAAAGCGCTAAAAGTAAAAGTATTGAAGCGACACTGACAGCAAACAAAAAAAGAGAAAGAAAGATAAAGTCGGTCAAAAGCGACTATATGATACCCTTCGCCATTGTGTACGAGCATAAAAATTCGGGAAAGGGAGTTATTTTACACCTATTACCAATTTTACTAAATGTAAAATAAAATATACAAATACAGAATAATGCGTTGATACTAACATATAGATGATTTTATGCGATTCCTGGAAGTGGATTTATATGGCAGCTATGGTAAATTATGGACTGATTCTCATAAAATTTGTGCAATGTTGTTTCTACTTACATAAAACTTATTTGTGTCGAATATAAACTTGATACTAACATGTGTATGTGATTTATGCACGTTAAGGTGATTTTCGGAAGATGGGTTTATATGGGAGCTATGGTCAATTGTGGACCGATCTTTATAAAATTTGGTACAAAGATTGATATTTGTACAGAACTTAAAATATTATTTTTTTAATGCATTTATGAGTGTTTAAACTTTATTCCGCGGGGTATGGGGGCTATGTGAAATAATGGACCGATCAAAACCAATTTCGATAGGCTTCGTCCTTGTTTCATAAAAGTCCCACGTGCCACATTTCAATTATCTTCATTGAATTGAATTATCTTTCTTATCTTTGTGCACAGGGTTTACATGGACAGCCAGTAGTCCAGCAAACCAGCCAGCCAGACGGACAGACATCGTTAAATCGATTTAAAAACTGGGAGTCGATTGATATACTTTAAGGTGGGTGTTGGATAACTTTTTCTATGAGTTACAAACATCAGCACAAACGCATAATACCCCAAACACCTATGGTGGTGTAGGGTATTATTATGATTTGTTCGACAAATGCAATGCCCACTCAAAACAAAATGAAAACAATTGTGGGCGTTGTGCTGCCGACGTTTAGCTCTTGTGCGAACAAGAAAAAGGCTCGTGTGAACATAGGTAGCTACCGATGTGTTGAACAACAAAATATGCTAAAATTTTAATACAGAATAGCATTTAACGTCAAAATTTGTTGACTAACAAATTTTGGGAAGATTCAAGGCAATTTAATGCAGGAGTCACATTCCATCTAGAAAACGGGTTTGTTGTGGCGTATGTAAAAAAGTGTTTTTTTTTTTTTTACTTACGTCACAACACCGCAGTTACCTATTCATGTTCTGTAACTTTGTGAGAAAATTTTACTTCGAGAAACAGGATGATTAACAAAAAATCGTCTGCTCTTTGCTTACATCAAATGTGTTCACTTTAAATATTATATGAATCATTCTGCTAAAAACTGGATGAGTACCAGAATTTTCGTTTAGAAAACTTTTCACAACTTATAGAACACTGGCAATGGTATATGTTTGTCATTATTGCACTACATTTCTAAACAAGTTATGGTGCTATATTCTGCTGTGTCGAATCTTTTATACCCTTCACCACTTTACCAACAAATGAAAAGAAATAGAAAGCCTTAATGTTTAAATATTTATAATACGTTCAGTGTTGCCATGGCAATTTTTTTTTTAAATTTCGGAAAAAAAACAAATTTTACAAATTCAGTTATTATGTAAATATGTATATAATATTAATGTATGTATTCAGGTCAGAAGTAATTTTCATATTAATCATAAATTTTAGTTAGTCTTTAGGAGAAAAAAAAGCATTTAAAATTTAACTGTATAGAACAATGTTTATCAAAATTTGGTCTCTGATCGGGATATAAAGTTTGATAATAAAAATTTTATTATTCTTACGTCTTTATGAAAGCAAACTAGATTGTAATAAATTTAGAATTGGAAAACAGCTGGATCGAGCAGTAATAGAAAAAAGGTTGACTCTTGAAATAATGTGTTAGAAAAAAGAATGAAAACAAGAGTTATTTTTATAGGGACTTAGTCAACCTTATTTGGTAATATGACTTTAATTTTTTTCCAAACGTTAAAATCTGAAGTAAAAGATATTTAATTGGAAGGTTTGGCGAAAACATTCAATATCAAACGTTCATGTACATATATTAAATTTTAATAAATTAATTTAAAAATTGTGTACAAAATCGTGGTTCAATTGAAAATACATCGGAACAGATAGAACACTTTTATTACAGTTATTTGTAAAATAATGTAGTGCGCTTTTTAAATTTTTATTTTTATTTTTATTATTTAATTATGTTTTCACGTACAGTTCTAACAACTAAACAAGATACATTTGTTTATTCTCTACAGTACCAGCTTGCGGAATCCAATGGTTCATTATTTCACCTTGTTCCCAAATGAATGTTCTCTTGGAGTAATATTTTGAAGTTTAAATATCAAACATATAGGCATATTTCTGCACAAATAAAACATTTTTAATCTTAAAACATTCTATAAAAAAATTTGTATGTATTTACATAAAATATGGCATTCAATTTCAAAAGGCTCGCTTTAAAATTAATTGTAGCTTCTGTATATGGTACTCTCCCGAAAACTAGTTAGAAGTACTTAAATACCACATAAATGTTAGTATGTAAATAAAATTTGACTGAAATAAGATTAACGATAGCTCCCCTATAATGCTAATTATCAAGTACATATTACTTTAAGCTACATACACAATAGCGTAGGATATTATATAGTCGGTCCTCACCGAATATACACATCTTTTTTAATAGTAATTTATTCTGTAATTAAAAGTATTTAGATTGTTTGTTACATCGTCAGAACTTTTTTCACAGAAATCTCCCAATCCGTTTCACTTTTTTGATTAAATATTACAAAATATATTTTCTATTGATTTAAATTGTTTTCTTCATTGTCAGTTAAAATTGGAATGAGAAGTTATAGAAACCTTTAGTTTTTAAATGTATGATGAATTTTTAGCACACTCCCTTTTTATTGTTTTTTTTTTTCATTGTTGGTAAGATTAACAGAGTGAAAAACATTTTTAGAACTAATAAAAATCAAATTTTTATTAAAAAAAAATAACCAAAATGGAAAAAAGTCACCATCTCCACATTTGAGAATAAAATAAAAGATTTGTAAAAAAACACAACAACAACTTATGAGCATGGATTATTTATATATTTTTGTATGCATATACAAACAGATTGTACCCAGAAAACACAGAGTTATCATATTTCAAATTTTTGAAAAATTATGTCTTTTTTCTTTAATTAATTCAATTAAATCAAACTTTATTTTAATTTTGCAACAAAATTGGAGAAAAAAATCACCTTTTTGTCGAGAGTGATATTATTCTCAAATTGTTATCAAATCATCACCAAACGTTTATATTTGAGAAATAGTTTGATTCCAAATCATTCTCAAATTTGATATCAAACCTTTGGTTTGTTCGGTATACACAAAAAACAACAAAACAAATAATCATTATAATATTGCTGTTGTCAATTAAATAGTTTTTTATACAAAAAGCAACACACTAATAGTTATTGCAATGTTTAATATAAATGTTTGTGTGTGTATATTATTAAGAGATTATTTTCAATTATTAGCCCATAACTCGATTATTTATGAACCAATTTGGTTGATTAAGAAAACCGAAATTATGCAAAAATTTTTATGACCGAACGAAATCTGTAGCTTAAGCAAGGGTTTCAAAAACTCAAAAATGCGTTTTGCACAATTTTTGGTTATTATTGAACCGATTTAGTTAATTTCTTCAACATTAAAATTCAGAAAAAAATTCGAAATCTTCTTTGCAAAAAGAAAGTCCCTAACTTATATAGAGGCTTCAGAAAATTTATGAACTGATCTTGCTGAATTTTAATATCCGATATATATATATATATATATATATATATATATATATATATATATATATATATAGACATATAGCAGTTATTAGTGGGCTTCATAAATGCCATTTAAACAGACAAACGGACATATCGACATCATTTCTTACAAGGATCCAAAAAGTACAAACTTTTTTCCTCTCCGACGAAAATTGTGGAATTTACACCTGTGGTGAAGGGTATAAAAAGAGTATGGTGGAAAATTTATGGAAGGATTTGACTGATTTAAAAAAGCGAAATTAAAAAAAATATTTGTGATATATTTATGCAAAAATGAGGTCAATAGCTTACATAGGAGCTTAAAAAAATTTAATAACGTGTTTTGGCCTATAACTAGGTTATTGGATCTACTTAGTTCATTTTTTCAACACAAAAATTCTTAAAAAATAATTCCGATTTTTCCGTGAAAGAACGAAGTTTCACAATAAACTAACGGAATACCGGTAATTTGATTTCTTTGTTCACGTTCCCCGAGAAAAGAAATAGTGCGGTAAACCACGAACTCTAGTTGTTACCTGTCTGTTTTCAACACTTATTGGAATTTGATGTTCGCGTGGCTTCGTAAATACAAAAATCATTTAAACATTTGTGATAAATACTAAATATCTTAAAATTTGTCCTTTTTAATACTTTCCACTTTATCACAACATTTTCCTTTTTTCCCAAAAAATAGTAGATTTGAAAAATCCCGAAAATAAAATCAAAAGATAAAATAAACTTATTATTGTTATGTAAAACGTTTGACAGCAGTCCATTCTATATAACAGTTCCATTGGAACGTTCAAAAGATTATTGGTTGGCATTTTATTATAGTAAGATTAAAGTATGCTCTTCTTTACCCCAATCTCCCCAAGAGATTTTCTTAAAAATTGCTTTATTTTGCTTGCGATCCTAAAATGAAAGTATTTGAATAAATTTTTCTTCGGTTATCAGTATTCATTTCGGTGATCGTGAACTCTTTTACATGGTCGACATTTATTTCGATTATTAAATTAAATTTTCTTGCATGAATTTTGTTCAAGTTCCATTTTAAGTAAAAATAATTCTTTTCCACGAAATTTATCACATAGTTACTGAGAATAATAGCAAATATAATAAAGTTCACAATACTAATTTCTTTGAAATATAATCAATTTATAAGCCTTTGGCCCGTTACTATAACTTTCCAATAACTAATGTTAGGATGTTAACGATCACTTTATCTGGTTCTTGTTACTTTAAGTATAAGTTAAGCCATTAAAGTAATTGTTTTTTGCTTTGGCCTTGTCGTATTATTAAAATTATAAAATTTACTTTAAAACTAAGTTGTAATAACTAAAAATAGATAAAGCTTACTTTATTGCTGACTTTAGTTTATCTTACCTTTAAATATCAGATACCTTATAGGTAGGTTATAATAACGGACATAAATTTTTTTGTGTACAGTGGTGCAACCTTATTATTGTTCTTTAATATCGAGAACTAGGGTCAATAAAAGAGATTCTTAGGCTTAGAACTCCATCACTAAAATCACTGAGAAATCTATATATATATATATATATATATATATAAGCCTTATTTTTCTTATGTTGTGCGTACACTAACATTTCCTCGATATCTACAATATCTATCACATTTGTCTACTCAAACCCACAATACCCACTTGCTATCAAGGTCAAGGTAGGGTATTAAAATAGCACAATTATTTTTTGGCGACACTATAAATATATTTTACAAAATTAAAATCTCATTTCTCTAATACACACTTAACTTTTTATGTGTTTCTAAAACCATAATATATAATTATTTAGGCATTGCACTATGGTTTCACTGACCACTTTTCTCGACCAAAATTAAATTTCGTCACCGTAATTTAATAGTAAACATTTTGAAGCTTCAGAAAATTATTTTTGTTTTTATTATTACATATTCGCTGTCATAATACGAGAGGTCAAAGTTAAGTTTTTTAAGCAAATCTAAAATATGTATAAAAAACGTGTATTTTTCAACGCCTTTTAATATGAATACACAAATTTTTTAAAAAAGTTATTTATGGAAAATAGATCTGATGATAATACTTCTATAATTTAACACAGAAAAATGTCACCAAGTAAAACCTTACATAATGTCTACATTAGACAATTTTTTATCAAGACAAACGTCAAACTTAAGGCGAATTTGTGGAAGGTGGCAACAGTTGCACAAAAGCAACAATATGGCGTAATCATTATTGTTTTTTATACATGCAGTTTGACAACTGTAACAACCAAAATATTAATCAGATGTTTGATTAAAATTACTTTGTATATATTCGCACTGATTTTGACGTTTGTTTTGATAAAAATTTGCCTAATGTAGACACTAGTTTATTTTAAATTTGCACCTCTCTCCAAAATGATTATATCAATTACTAAAAATTGTAAAATATGAAAAATTCAATTAAGTAGATGATTGAATGAATTAAAAATTTAATTAAGAAATAAAATTTTACTTAAATTTATTTTTATTTTATATTAACTTCAATATATTTATTAAATTTAGATGCAAAATGAAACAACTGAGTTAATTGGAAAATATACGGTAATAATTTTTTCTGCGAATACGAAAATTGTAGGAACTAACTGGCGTCAAGGGGAAAAATGTATGTTTCATGCAACCCAGGAAAAAATTTAGTTCGAAAACAAATTTTAACTTTTTTAATAGGTTTGCAAATTTTACGTGAAAATTTATAATCAAAAAATCAATTGAAACAAATAGAGTGATATCTGGGCCACATTTTCCACTTTGTCTAGTTTTTGAAAAATTAATTTCTTTCTGAATAAGTGAGCATTGGCAATTCTTATCTTTACAAAGCTCAAATTAAAGAATAAAAATATAAATATAGAAATTAAACTAACAAAAGTATTACCTTTTTGTATAAAAATTATTGCTACCAAAGGAAAATTTAGGCCTTTAGGTGTAGTTATAAGAAAATTTTATTTGTAATGACTTTTTAACAAAAAAAAAAAAAAAAACATAACTTTACTTATGACACATAAAAAGTGCAAAGTGAATTTAAGGGTTATGATACAATATAAATGCATAAAATTGCTTGATTTTCATTCAAACCGTATTTCAAACGAGAAAAAATAATTTTTTCATTGTATATTGGCCAAGAAAAGTGGTCAACGGAACCATAGTGCACTGTGTTTGTTTTACTTTAACAAAATTGTATCCAAATAACCACCCCCACACAAAAAAGCACGAATGAAAAAAATTAAATAAATCTTTATCTAAAATATTCAAACACATACGTACGAAAAAAAAATTATTCATTTTCACGAAAAACTCAATATGAAAATTATATAAAAAAAATTTTATGAGATCATGATATATTTTTAATGAAAAGAAACAAAAACTACTATTATGTTAATAAATATAAAAGAAAATACTTGGAAGTTTGGGAATAAAAAAGATTAAAAATATTTTTTAATTATTTTTTTTTTTTTTAATTTAATTTCCTTGTATTTATTATGGATTACAATTTTTATTTAATTAACATAATTTCATTTTTCATTTTAAATATTCTTGTTTACTTAAAATTTTATAAAATACCCCGACATTTTTGAAAAAATAAATCAATTTTTCATAATTTGCATTTTCATTCCTCCTCCTTTTTTGTTTTATTGACATAAATTTTAAATTTTAGCTTATTTATAATAATATTTTTCTGGTCGCTTTGTTTACCAAGACTGAAATATTTTGTGCACAAAAAAAAAATTGTTTGTAAGATATTTGCCAAAAAATTTCACTTGTTTTCCAATGTTTGTCTGAGTTTTCGGCAAAGTTGGTTTTTATTTCTTAAAATTTTTGAGAAAAAAAACAAGGTCATTAAGGGAACCATCCGTTATAATTTTCTTCTAAAGTCATATTTTTCTTTTAATTTTCGCCAGTATATCTAGACATATATTTCATATAGTTTTTTTCATCTTAATTTTTCTGCAAAATCTTTTTGTGATAAATTTAATATATTTTTTTTTCGACATTTTCTTCTTTCTTTTTTTGTTTATTTCTACACATGTCTGTTAAATTATTAGTTTATTCAAATTAATAAAAAAAATTTATGAATAAAAAAATTAATGAAAACCATATTGAAATCATAAAACTGAAGTCATTAAAACTAATGAGAGTGAAATGGTGTATTTTCACTTGCTACCCAATAAACCAAAGAACGATATGTGTGAGAAAACGATAAATTTTTTTGTGTACAGTGGTGCAACCTTATTATTGTTCTTTTATATCGAGAACTAAAGTCAATTCAATAAAAAAGATTCATAAGCTCAGAACTCCATCACCAAAATCACTGAGAAATCTCTGTTGCCGATTAGAGTATCCAGAACATAAACCGGTTTCTGGTTTTTACAAACCCTGTTTCGGTTCTTTCACAATCGGTGTTTTAAAGGCGATTAATGGGATTTTAAGCAGTATTTTACTTAACTTTTTATTGAATTTTGCTCGGAAAAATAATAAAAAGTTTCATATAACTTGCTAAATGCAATCAAAATGACAGATACCTTTTTTAACTTGGACAATTCTCTTTAAATAGTTAAAATAAATCAAACTATTCAGTACGTACAAAAAATAAAAAAATAAAAATAAATAATAATAATAATAATAATAAAAATAACAAAAATTAAACATTTAAATTTTTTGCTTTATAATGTTTGTTGTATGAAAATAAAATATATTTTTCATTATTAATCATGATGTTGTATATGTACCAAATGAGCTCCATCAACCAAATTGCCTCAAATTCAGATCAGTTAAAATGTATTGGGCCTTATTCAGTAAATATTTAAAGGATACTAATAGCTCAAAAGTACATACATTACAATAAAAAAATTGCCGAATACACTGTAAAAATTTTGTAGAAAAGCTTACAAATTTTATTAAAACCAATAAGAAATTATTTAAAATTTAAAATTTTCTTTTATAAAAAACATACCAATAGATGGTTCTTTTGGTATAATCTTTATAACCAGAATTTTATGCACTAGTTTTTTCGTACTCACTTACAAGTATTTCAATCACAAAATGTATTTTATTTTGGAAAGATATATTTTCAAATAACAGGATTAAGAATAAAGTATTAAATAAGATAAATCAACTAAATAAGAACAATTTCAAATTAAAAAATAATAATAATAATAATAATAATAATAATAATAATAATAATAGTAATAATTTCTCTAAAGTATAACGTGAATAAAAACTTTATTTTTGAAATTATGCCCATCAAAATTTATTATTTTTGCAGAGTAAAATGTTTATGCACTAACAAATTTAGGCTCTTGTTTAAAAAAATTACAAAAAGATAACATTTTTTTGTTAGAAAATTTAAAAGACTGAAAACCAGTTAACCGATTTTTTCAAGAGTCCAAAACCGTGCAACCGGCTTAGAAGAAAAATTTTATTTCCGCAATAATCATATTCGTATTGCGGAAGTTTCCCCCATCGGAAGAGATTGTGCGTCACAGGCGATATATATAAGCAATAAGAAATCAATACTCCTGGAAGAAAAACAGGCAATATTGCTAGATAATCATTTAGGTGAAAAAAGAAGATACCGCCATATAATCTTCTGCAAGATAAAATAAATAAATATATAGACAAATTATCACTAAATAAATCTTGAAATAATATAATAAAGAAATGTCTTACATATTATTAAGCATGCATGCACACAAATCTTAACATAATAAAGCACGAAAACTGAAACACTCACATAAAATATCAATTTTTTCAATATTTTTTTTTTTCATTTTGAACAATTATTCGACAACTGAAAAAATTGTTACTAAAAAAATGTATTGCATTAATTTCTTTCAGATGATCTCAATGAGATATCAGAGGGCGATATTTTGAGGATAAAGATAATAAAAAAATATTTAAATTTTATATATTTTTTGTTGTTTATTGCCTAATTTTATTTAAACTGATAAAAATGCAATATTAGATAAATATTGCTTTGATGTTTTTCGTTCAAATAATAAAAAGAAGATATTGCGTAAATTTCTTCCAGGAAAATGTTTATAGAGGAGTAATTTGTTTCCAATAAAATAAAAATACAAACATTTGGCAAAAAAATTCAAAATAAAAAAATATTCAAATTAAACAGACGTAAACTGATAATTAAATACAAATACAAAATGAATGGTCTAACCAGCGTAGCTAGAAAAAATAAAAATCATAAATTTGTTTCAAAAATCATCAAAATTATTATTTTTAATTTCAACTCCAATATTATAAAAATTATTCTTACATCTGAGGAATTATTATACATATCGATTGAATCAAAACTTTTTCAATGTATTAAATCGTACAAATTCGAGATTTTATTTTACGTATTCGAATTAAACCCTGTTTACAGATTAAAACATCTTTTATGTAAAGGAATCTTTGGAAAGACTTCTTTTAAGTTAACTTTGGCCAAAAAGTATAAAAACTTTGGCCAAAAAATAAAAAAATAAGCACCATATTTATAAATAAACATAGGACTCACATTAAACAAAAAGTAATGCATGAGAAAATTCCACATTCATTCGATTACAGATTGTGGTTATTCAAATTCGAAACCTTTAGTTCTTACTCTTGTAGGAGCATTAAATTATTTTCCGTTGACAATTGATCATAATAGGCCCATAAGACTTACGTCATGTGACAGAACTTACGAAAGCATTATTACTGCTCCCGCTTCATCGTCAACTACCTACTTAATATTTGTCCAAGTGAAGAACCCTATAACACTCTATTTTTGGCACTGGACAAAAGCTACATTAAACAAACATGCTTTTTTGCAAAAGATACCGGCCGAAAAGTGTAAACTGGAGTTACGACGGGCAACCTGTTTTTCTAGTATTTTGCTCATTTTCAATACTAAAGAAACCTTATATAAGACAAATATTTGAGCCAGATTTTCGTACCCCAAGGATGTCCGCCCAGAGCCCTATCCTGCTTTCAAAAGACCGACGGACGGACATTGTTAGATTTTGACTTTATTAAGTCTTAAATGCTTATTTCGACATGTTACACACGGAACGGCAAACCCAATATGTCCCTCATATTTTCTTGATGGTGGGTATAAACATAAGTTATATGAATTTTAATTAAAATTTTCTACGAAATCATTGCGGGTCTTTAAAAAATATGGTTCATGTAATTCAAATAAAAATTATATTTTTTAAGAAAAAATCATACAAATATTTAGGTTAAAAAATTATCAAAAATATGATAATATTTTTTTACATTCTGGCAACTCTGTCTAACCAAATTTACATTTAAGTACATAATTTCAAAAATATATGTCTAATGAAGAAATATGGATGCAAACATGTTTGTATAAAAATGTGAGATGTATATAATATGTATGAGGAATGTTTTCTATTTATTTAGGATTTCATCTTATTTCAGCTAATTATTTTACGCATCCTTATAATATCTAACTGCTAAAAACATGATTTTTGATGCTAACAGCATTCGGAACAAAATCTAGATTACTACGATTTTACTATCGCTATTTTTGAAAATTACGATACCGATACGATTATGGTATCATATACCGTTTCTATATCGTTATAATATTGTTTGGTTTATTGGGTAATATATTTAAAAAATAAAAAATAATAATTTAAAAGATTTTGAAATGTTTTTCACACAGAAATTAAGAAACATTATTATTTTAATTATGAAATTATTAATGTTTAATGAACTAATTTAGTTTGTGAAATATGATGGTCTAATTAAAAATAATAAAAATATTAGTGTACAAAATTCTGTTTCTTTCCTCTTCTAAATTAAAAAAAAAAATAAAAATAGATTTGAATTTTTGTACAGTGAAAAAGAAGAAAGATTTACTTATTTAAATTACTGAAAAAGAGCTTCAGAAGCAGTGAATTTCACGTGTTGATGTTAAGATTTTGATATTGGTATGAGAATTTACGCTGCATTTTTCTCGAATCTAAATCTAAATGTTAAAATAACACAAGTATACAGGGTTTTTCAAAATTGGTTCAAATTTTCAAGATATTGATAATAATCAATTTTGACAACATATGACAGACAGTAATTTAAATTTTATATAATAAAAAGTTATAAATTAGAAATGAATAGGGGTCGAACTAAGCCTTTTCTATTGTCGAGGATCGGTTTCACGTTTTAGAATAAATTCTAACGTTTTGAATATCCATAATATGAAATTGTTCGCCACGCGCTCTTCTGTCAGTTGTAATGACCGCACAATGCAGCCAACATGCGAGAACTAAAAAAGTGGAACCAATCTGAAGAAACTTATTTCATATTTCAATTCAGCGCCCCAAATTATATTAAAATAAGTTTTCATCAAACTTGTGTAGTTTAATAGTGTCGAATATCTGAATTCCTTATATTACTGTAAATAAATAAAATAAATAAAAAAAAAAAATAAAAATAATGTACAAATTAAAAAAAAAAAAACGTTTTTATATCTTATAGTTTGCAATTTATATATATTCGTCTTAAAATTCAGATTTAACTAATTTACAAAAATTTGATCCAGATCTTTCAAATATCGGGAAAAGTTTTTAATATATTTTAATGTTTGCATTTTTTTTTCTAAATTTGAAATATAAAGTAAAATATATTAAATTTTCCATCGGTGATTGCTTAGACCTTTCTGAAATCTACCAACATTAAGCAATTTTTTATCAGGACAAACTTAAAAATCAACGCGAATTTATACAAGGTGGAAACAGTTGCAGAAAAACAACAATAAGGTGAATTCATTAATGTTTTTTATATATGCAGTTTTAACAGCTGTAACAACCAAAAATAGTAATCAGCTGTTATCTGAGGTTATCTTGAATAGATTCGTATTCGTTTGTCTTGATAAAAATTTGTCTAGTATAGACACTACGTAGAGGTGTGATTAACTAACAAATCAAAGTATCGGGAACTCAGATGTATTTGCAATTAATCGTTTTATGAAAGAAAACTAATTTTTGTGATTTTTGTCTCTTTTATTTATACTTTTTGCAATTTTATTTTGAAACCCCAAAAGTTTATACATACATACATACATACATACATCTGTACATAGAAGGTCGTCCTATAACAGGGTCATATCTTATGCCTCAAAATATCGGGGACACTTTTGAAAGAGAATATTTAATTTAAAATTCATTTTTTGGCAGATCTGTCAGGAATTTGCTCCAGTGGCATAATTTTCAAAACAATGACCAATTTAAAAAAAAAATAGTACATCGTGGATTTTTAACGGCGCTCAATGGAGTCAAAACGATGTTATACGACTAAGATCAAGACCGCTAATAACACGTTAACCCAACCTTGTACCTTTTCCACAAAATAATAGGCTACCGTGTTATTGATTCATATTACCAATACAACAAAATTTACGTTATAAAAATGTGCGAAATAATTACCTTTCGAAAAAAAATTATAAAGTTCTAACATATCATGGTTCCCACAGTACTAGATTTCACGGACCCTTTCAGACATTTTTCTTTAGTCGCGAGCAACATTTAGAAACATTAGATATAACATGCTGATAACAGTGTTAATAAGTTAGCAAGAATGTAAGCAGTATTCACCTTTCTTTTAAGGGACAGTTCTTCATCTTGTGATGTAAAACCCAGCTCTGAGCGCAATCAGGTGCAGATTCATTGGGAAATATTTAGTAGATAACGGACATAAGACTTGCATTATAGGCTGAATGCTGAAACTAATTTCTCCACACATCACACATCATAAGAACACATAGTTGCTCAAAATAGTATCCAAAAATTATGAAATATAATTCATGATAATAATATTCGCTGACTTTGATAAATTTTCTTCTTTTGATGCAGATTACATCCAAAAATATAAATATAAATAAATTTTTAGGCTTCTTGTTGATGAATATGAAAATAATGTCAATTATTAAAATTATTTAAAATTCTGTTTTATTTTTAATACCAAAAATAGCAACTTTGTTCGTTCAATTGAAATTTCAACATAGAAAAGTAGGGTGTCAAAAATGCAATACATACATATATATATATATATATATATATATATATATATATATGTATGTATTGCATTTTTGATATATATATATATATATATATATATGTATATATTATTTATATATATATATATTCTTTAGCTCGTACTATCAAATAAAACAAATGTATTTATTACATCCGACGTTTTTGCGTGCACTTTAAAATATATGTTCATACGGAACTCCAGAAAACAGTTGCCCTTAAGTATTACGCATAAGCATTAATATGATACTAGAGCAAGGACCTTTATATTGAAATTATGTTCAATTATGAACTCAACGCCTTGTAATTTACAGCGTGATTTATGCTTATTGGTAGCTATGATGAATTATGGACAGATCTTCAAAAGAAATTTTGTAGTGATAAACTTTGTATCAAAAACCAATTTTAAAAAATTTCGAAACCCTCTAAATTTTAGATTGTAACTATTTAAAGATCTCGTAGCTTCTTTTTATGTTAGTCGTAGAATTTCTGATTGATGCAGAAATCAGAAGAATTTAGTTTTTTACCAATAATAAAATATACAAAAAATAAATAAGGGAACCAAAAATATGCTGTAAAAAAAGTATTTTCTACGAATAAAAAATGGTATTAAAATCGGAAAATATGCCCTGAAATTAAAAAATATTATTTTTTCTGGCAAAATTTCAAGTTACCATTTATTCTTGCTTAAAATAACTTCAAAGCTTAAGCATTGTATCAGGAAATCGCAAAATGTCAATTAATTTATTAGCAAATCCAATTTGAAAAACGTATGCGGCAGTAAAACGAAAATTTCACTAATAGTAAATTATGTAAACAATTTCCATTAGTTGCAAAATATGCTTTTATTATGCTTTTATTATATGCTTTTTATTATACGCACAAATATGTTAAAATTATGCCTCGATCTCAGGTTTTCATGAAATTGCGTTTTTGATAATATTATATTCCCTATAGCAACCCTCAACTATGATATAAATTTCAAAACAAAATTTCTAGTTTTTCCAATTTTATCAACGTTTTTGTATTCCTCTATCTTATAAAATAAATACTTTATTTTTATTCTTCAGTGAAAACCCTCTATCTTTCTGAGTAATTATTTTATTTTTTGACAATATAGACATAACATATATTATTTCTGACTAATTTATATATGCTGAATATAAATGTGACCAAACAATTTAAATCTATTGAATAGCTTTTTAGATATACAATAATAAATATTCATTTTTTATGGCGGCTACTATCCCCAGCTGTGTTGCCAGTTTGCCTTAAAAAGGCTAAAATATTAGTATTTCAATAACGAAGAATATTATTACTTATTTACTATAACTAATTTTATATTTACAGTATTAGCATTTCTGTGCATTTCTTCCCACAAAATTTAATAATTAATTCATTCTCCAAAAATAAAATTGCCTTAACTAATTTTGTGGAGTTACAAAATCGGTAATTAAAATTAATTTAATTTACTTCATCAACAATAGATCAACGAAAATAATTTAAAAAAGATCTTATTAATAAGAAAAATCACCCAAAAATTTAGAAATATTTAATCAAAAGGGGATTATAGTTCAAAAATGACGAAAAATCACTTTAAAACGTTTCGTAATTTTTCATATGAAATATATCCCTAATTTGTATGGGAATTTTTTGGGTAATTTTTCATTTGGTAATTTTGCTGGGTGTTGTTTTGAACTTATTAAAATTCTTTAGACATTTTTCAAAAACTAATGAGAACGAGAAAAAATAAGTTGCCAAATTAATATATATTAAAATAGGTTACCTCTGACATAGAAATTTTTTAATCGTTTGCTGAATTTTTATTATTTGATTTCAAATATTTATACATCTTCGTAAAGCTGTCGATAAAGCCTATGAAAAACATGCTGGTATATGCTATTTATCCCTTATAATATTGAAGTTATTTGAATTTGAAATTTCAACTATCTCAATTTTGCAAAATCTTGATCCAGTTTTTTCTATATATAACCCAATGTTTTAATCACATTTTGTAAATTTTTTCCAGTTAGCTAAAGTTAATGTCAACAGATCTGCCACAAATATGAACTTTAAGGGCAAAATTCAAAAAAATGTTTTTTGAGTCCACATTTATTTCTGGTCTTGAAAAAGGCGCTGACAAAATTTTTAGAACTCATTGGAGTTCCCGAAACGGCATTCTGTTTATTCTTTGAGATTCTTTGAAATTTTAGAACGTACAGGCTAAAGCAAAAATTTTGATATGAAATAGGTCAAATTCGGGTGTAGACACTTCAAATTTATTTTACTCAATTGATAATTTTTTTCTTTAACTAAGCGGGGGAAAATTTACAAAATCGGATGCAAATATTGAGCTATATGTTTAAAAAACTGGATTAAGATTTTGAAATATTTCAAAATACAAATAACCTGAAAACTATAAAGGATAAATAGCACATGCAGGGTTGTTTTTCATAGCTCTTATTGAGGGCTTTAAGAAGATGTAAAAATATTTGAAATCAAATAGGAAAATTTTAACAAATGGCTAACAATTTTCTATGATAATAAAAATATTTGAAATCGGATAAAAAAAAAATATTGGTAAGCGGTTGAACATTTTCTATGTCAAAGGTACACTATTTTGAGCACCAATAGCTCCGCTCTTGAGATATCTATGGGGTCCCCCTTCCAAATTTAAAATTCTACGCTTCTCTGTTACGGCCATGTGAAATTGTATGTAAATCCAACCAGCCGATTAGAAGATACAGATTTACTTCCAAAAATTTTTGACTCTGCCCCTCTCTGCACTGTTCAAGAGAATTATATAATGATAAATAAGAGAGCTCCATTTTTAATTATAAATATTGTTGTACATTTCTTCTTAAAGAAAATAAAAAATTATTAAATTTTGTATACCTATTTACCTTAATGTTTACTTAGAGAAATTCATAAAATCCATCATTTTAGGCTTTTAGAAATCCATGTTTAAAAAATAAAAAAATAAATATTTCTTATTAAATGAAAAACAGCAATAATAAAATGAAAAAATATTCAAATAGAATTAAATGTAATAATTGTTTATACAAATTGAAATCAAATGTAAAATTGCGGGAATTATAACAAGGATTTAATATTAAAAGAACTGTGTAAAACTTGTGTAAAAAATATTTAAAGAATGAAAAAGTATATAAACATTTAATAAATTCGCTTAAGAAAATTTTCAAAATAACAAACAACACCCTCTTTTATACACTGCCTGCCACTTGAATAAGGAATCACATTTTTTTAACTTTAATTAAGTATATCTACTAAACTAAAGTTCAGAAAAAAATAATTTTTTGCGCAACCAAATTTGAAAGTGTTGGCTTTAGTTTCCTGAAGAAATAAAAAATATACATATTTTTTTATACTAAAATTATGCACTTATTTAAAGACATTTATTTCTGTGGTACTTTTTCGTGTGTCACTTGAATAAGGAATATTTTAAAACTAAGCAAACTGTAATTTATTTTTAAATTTTAGGTTATAAAAATGAAAGTTATTATCTTCTAGCACTCAATTAGTTATGAGTACTGCCACCATTTTTAGAAATAACCTCAAAAATGCGATTTGGCATCGATTTGTATAATGACTCTAAGTAATTTAGCAAAATTGAACTCCATGCTTCCGTTATTGCATCCTTTAAGGATTCTATCGTCTCAAATTGTTTTCCTCCTTCATAAACTTTTCTTGCAAGCTAACCCCAGAAATTTTCCATTGGATTCAGGTCTGGTGAATATGGAGCCAATCCAAAAGTGGAACACCTTGTTGATTAATCCATTGTTTTACTGCTCTGGCGATATGAATTGGAGCGTTGTCGTGTTGGTACGTCCAATGTATGGGTCCAAAGAAATCATTAAATTTTCTAAATGCCTCCTCCAGAATGTTTTTGTAAGTCGTTGCAGTCATTTTGTTGGATACAAAAACCAATTATATGGTTAATTATGGCTCAGAAATAATTCCTCCTTATTTAGGTCATGGAAGTAATAGTTATACCTGTCGGGACCATCAATATTAAACTTTTTTTATCAGAAAATACAACTTTAAACCATTTGTCGAACCATGTCATTGTGTTTTTGGCATACTGTAGACGTTGTGATTTTCGTTTTTCATTAAGTGGTGTTTTTTGTTGCAGTTTTCGTCGGGCTATGTATGGGCACGACTTTAACATACGATGCACTGTTCTTACACTGGTACTGACTCCAATTTTTTCACGTATTTTTGATACCGACATGGCAGAATTTGGTGCAATTCTAAGAATTTTTCGTCTTTCTTTTGGTGTTTTTGCCATTTTCTTCCGTCCTTTCATGTTTTCCATATCTTTCCACGTTATTTAAATAATTGTACACAACTCTATTAATGTTTTTGACTATTTGGACCGGATTCTGACCCTGAGATTTCAAAATCAGAATTTTTTCTTTTTCAGAGTTATTAAAAGCCATACCACGTCCCATTTTTAATAAAAACTATTTAAAAACTATCAAATTAAAAATTCTCTAACCGTTTATATTGAAAGAAATTCAAATCATAGCCTTCCTGATTAATATTAAAAGAATTCCTTATTCAAGTGACACACGAAATAGTACCACAGAAATACATGTCTTTAAATAAATGCATAATTTTAGTATAACAAAATATGTATATTTTTTATTTCTTCAGGAAACTAAAGCCAACACTTTGAAATTTGGTTGAGCAAAAAATTATTTTTTTCTGAACTTTAGTTTAGGAGATATACTTAATTAAAGTTAAAAAAATGTTATTCCTTATTCAAGTGGCAGGCAGTGTATTTTCAAAAACTATATTTTAAATAACTTTTTATTAATTTTATTAAATTTTCTTATCACCTTTTTTATTTACAGTTACCTAAAGGTAACTTATTATTTGGGGATTTTTAACCTTTTTTAACTTTTTTTAAAATTAAATTTGGCCTCTTTTTTCACATCTCCTGGCAACACTGAATATGACTTAAAAATGCATCTAAAGACAAAATAGCGGAGTTCGTGTTACTGCTTTTAAAGTCAAAAATCCAAAATGAATGAATAACAAAAGAGAGTAACAATATTGCGATTGCTCCTTTTTGCATTGTACACATTTAATAGCTTCATACCAGTAAAAATATTCTTTACTATCTTTAATGAATTCTTTATTACTAGACATTTCAAAATGTATAATTTTTACTTATTCTTATTTCATTTCTTATTTCATTGTTAATCTGGGTAGTTATTTCATTAAGAAATTAGTTCCGAAAGTAGGGTGTTATTTCATTTTTGTTTAGGGTTTTATTTTATCTGGGGATTTATTTCATGGAGAATTGTTTCATATGAAATAAATACCCAAAATTTGGGGAACTATGTCGTTATTGTTTTGGGGGGTTATTTCGTGAGAAGTTATTTCATAGAGCCATTAACCTACTCAAGAAAAATTTTTAGAGGGTGTACTAGAAATTTGCAAAACCGATTTGAGATATCCTTCAGAAAGCCCATAACGTTCGATATGCAATTTCTCGAGGGATTTTTGACTCTAGCAGAGTGCAATCATTATATTAGTTTTTTTCTTATTGTGTTTTACATTTATAATCGTTTTTTATTTGTTTCAGCATTTTTTCCGGATGCTGAAGTTATTGTACCACAAATCTTTCATCTTTTCTAATATTTTCTAATATTAATTACATTTTTTTTTTTTTTTTCACAAACAAAGAAAAAATACATAAATTTATATCAAATAATTTTATATCAAACATTTATTGTATAACATTTTCAACTGTGATGTTAATCCACTAATATTTGTGAATCATTTTATTTAAATTTAAAATTAAATCAAAATAAAAATTTATGTAGAAAAATATTCACATTTTAACACCTGATGTGGACAGACATATCAAAAATATAGGCGATTTGTTTTTTTTTAAGAAAACAAGATGACTCAGTTAAGCAACAACTACTGCCAACGATTTGTGGGTTTGTTACTAGAGATAAGAACAATTCGGATTTTAACCAATTTTGTATATATAAAAAAATGATGTCTTAATTGAAAATCGATGAAAATTTATTTGATATGGCGCACAGTGGGGTAGAAAAGCGTTTAATTTAGGGATAGGTTATACCAATATTTTAATACTTGAATACATTTTGTATTGATCAATAAGTAAAAAATGATTTTTTGGAATTTCAAGATATTTTTTATTTTTTTATTTTAAGAGAATTCTGATGTCCATCCCTTCGTTTGTTTGTTAATTTTAATTATATTAATGGACAAAATGATATGTGCGAAATATTAAACCTTAAAATATCATAGTTTTGATTCTCTAAAAGATATTTATTGACTTCAACCTTTTCTATATAATTAAGAATTAGGTCAGCTAAATAACATAATTTATTTAAAAAAAATTAGAGTTCATAGTTTTTCTGATTTTTGGAATTAAAATAAAATTTTTGTAATTAATTGGTTTTTAAAGAAAACATAAATATTGTATCTGTAATAAAATCTTAATTAGTAAAGATATTCCATTGAAGTTTTCGGTGGTTTTTAACTAGAATTATCATTCGTATAGAAATTATTCGATTATTCGAGACACAAGTTTTTTATTATTTTCGAACGAACGAAATTTTTAAATTTGGAATAAAAAATTATTCATTCAAATTATATATATTAGTTGGAAAACCCTGTTGAAAATTATTAAAAATTTTGTTAAGACACGAGTATATAGAAGTATAAACCACATTTTAGTAGATTTCGGACTAATGTGTTTCACGGACACTGAAGTCTCAGTATTATTTGGATAAAAATATAACAGCTTTTCTATTGTTAGATTCTGGAAATTTTCCAGCGCATGTTATTTTTTTTCTTTTTAAATATTCAACAAAAATAAAACAAAAGTATATACAAATGCTTTATTTTTGAGAATTTGTCATTTATTATTTATTTCAAAAATTATTTTAATGATTCAAGTAATGTGGAAATAACTGAAGATGTATAAGGCGATATATAACGATGGTTTGTTAACTGAACTCAATCAATCAATAAATAATATCAAAAATTAAAAAAAAGAAATAGATTTTCGCAATATTGATGATCACTGATTTTATTTAGAAAAAAACAGAAAAACTAGATTTTAAACATATTTGTTTAAGGTGTATAACACACCAAGGCTTCTGAAACTGCATTCTGTTTGTAGATCCATGTTTTGAAATTTTGGTACATACAGGCTAAATACAAAATTACAGTTACAAAACAGATAAAATTCAGCAGAATCTGTTCTTAACCCCATTGGACAATTGGGCTCGTTCTTCATATTGAAATCATTTCCGCGAAGATATCTTTCAGAAAAGTATAAAATCATTGTATGTCCCTAGGAAAACGTTTATTTTAAAGAAAAAAGATTGCGCACACTCTTGCGACAAAAAAAATTAAATTTTTGCAATTTTCAACTTCAAAATGATTGATTTTGAACTCAACTTAAAATTTTTTATTCGGTAGATAATTTTATTCTTTTACTACCCAGTAAAAACTTTTTAGTTTTCGGTAATAACAACTACTTATTAAAGTAGTTACTTGGTAATGATTCATCATTATTATTTTCCTACTCTGTATTACATTAATAAGTACTCAATAGTATAATAGCACAGTAATACTGCAATCACGTGGATGAGTTGGCTAGAGCGCCGGATCAACAACCAGAAGGTTGCTGGTTCAACCCCATTCTGAAGCTCTTCGTTTTTTTTATAACAAAATGTCTAAAAAGATATTTTGAACTAAATAGAGTTTTTGTCGCTTAGGCTACTATGGGCGAGATGGTGTACTGAGCAAGACGTTAGTCAGTAAAAATCAAGGTTGGAAACCGATACCGTTATAAATACCGATACCGATTAAATACCGTTTAAAATGAGTTACCGTAACCGATACCGTTACCGAAATTATTATTTTCTAAAAATACCGGTATTCAAATACCGTTTCCCTCAATACCGGTATATACCGGTATTTTAGTTTCGGTATTTTAAAATATACTATTTTCAATGTAATATGTTTTGTAAAATTATTTCTCATATAAATTTACTTGCTTTAAGAAAGATGAAATTAATTTTAAAAATAAGAGGTTATTTAAAGTAATATTTTTTGAATCTTGTTTTTAAGGTCCTTTTATTATTTATATCTTTGTTTGAATAGAATTCCTAAAACGATCCGTACAGGAAGAATATTAAAAAAATATATCTTCAGTTCTTTACTTTATTTCGTCTAAAATATGTTAAGGTTTTTTTGTATATAGATTTCTAAAAATTCTTAACACAAGTCAATAAAGTGGTAGAGTGGCAAAAGTGGCAAATAATTTTAAGTAATTCATATCCTTTGTGCTAGATATGGTAGGTGAGTTCGGCGAACTTGCCTAAGTTACCCAAAACAGAAAGACCTCATTCTGGAATGTTTTTGGGTCACAATTTATTTATTTATTCATTTTTTTTTGCGTTCCCCAGCTTTTGAGAACTTTCTACGATTTGGGAGCGTAAATTTGTAAATACTCTCGAGTATATAGAGAAATAAAAAATTTCCATGACGTCTCCGTTTTTTGAGACAACGACCCTTAATTTTGATCTATTTTTAACAACTTTTACGCATAAATTTTAACTACTTATATTAGGCTTAAAAACTATTACGTTATTCTGGCTTCTTTTCCTATATTGTTTAGATTTGGTTCTTTTCTTAGAATTCTCTAAGAGAATGAAACGTTTTGTTCGGAAAGTTACAGCCAGGACAATGCATTTAAATATCCTTTAAATGTGGGCGGTAATTTTCTGTAATTTTCCCTGCACGTGGGGTCTCTAAAATGTTAACAAAAAATTCTGCCCATTCTTATCCCTCTTTTATAAATTTAAATTTATTTATATTTTAATCTACTAATCTAATCTACACGTTCTTTTATAGTGTAATTCTTATACGTTCATGATATGAGTCGTAAAGTCGTTCTGGGTTGGGGAACAAATCAATTATGTCTTAAATACAGCTGCGTTACTGTTTGTCGAGGCTTTTACATTTGTCACATGCAATCGATTTTAACATTACTCGGGGAACTTAATTCGGAAACTTTAGCCTTCTATACAAATACAAAGATATTGATCGAGTGGATGATTTGCGAAGGAATCTTCTTTTGGAATGAAAGACATGGCAATATGTTAGCAGATAGCTACGCCATTAAAACTATTAGGCGAAAATTATAAAATTTTATTGAGTTTATTTGAATTGAAATTAGGTCCGAAGATATATGGTGTTAAATTTCATATATTTAAAAAATCAGAAAAATGTATACTTTGAACCGCCACAAAAATCAAACTGCAAAGAATATTCATGTCTTAAAGTGATATACAATATAAAAATATTCAATTCAAAGTTTTATTTAATGAAATTTAATTGAAAATACATAGAAGATTTAACTCTTTAATGTCTTTGCTCTGTCTTTAATAATAACGGTATATACCGGTATTTTAGTTTCGGTACCGGTATACCGATACCGATATAATTTAAAATACCGTTACCGATACCGTTACCGAAATAAAAATAAATTGAATACCGATACCGTTATCGATACCGTTATTCGTTCCGGTTTCCAACCTTGGTAAAAATGAATGGTTAGTGTGTGTCCAAGTTCGAGTCTCACCGACGGCAAAATTTTTTTTGTTTTTTTTTTTATTTTTGTTTTCGTTTAGGTACATATTTTTGAGTACCCCTAGAGTCAAAAAATAACTACATGAATTTGTGGACAACTCGAACAAAAATAACTAGTTATTCAGGGAAAAAATAAGTAGTTTAGTTTTGTTTCCAATTATACCTGCTAGCCTACCAGGAAAGCAAAGTTTTTGCTGGGTAATTATACAAAAATATTAAAATCGATCGGAAATGTTGGGCTAAATATGGAAAAAAACTCGACTTGCAAAATTGAGATAGTTGAAGTTTCAAATACAAATAACTCGAAAAATATAAGAGATAAATTATACAAGCAAACTTGTTTTTCGAAAGTCTTATCAAAAGCTTTAAGTTGAGATCGGGTAAGGTACACAAATTGGCTTTTTATGAATGTAGGGTCCTCCTTGTAAATTCAATCAGCTGAATAAAAGTTACAGATTTATTCCGAAGATGTTCGATTCTGCCCTACTGTGTAATGTTTGATATAGCAATAAAGAAAAAAGTCTGCACTTAAGGTGCTTTTTGTTTGAGCGCAACTGGAGTTTTTGCACAAAGATTTTATTTATTAAAAAATAAAATATGTGCTATTTTTCAGAGAAATATCAGAGCAAACAATCTGTAGCATTTTTAGTTCGATGCCATCAAAGTTCAAAATTAGTGTATTTTATGACAATTCTCAAAAAAATATTAAAAATATTTAGAAAATCAAAATTTTCAAATACATACTTGAAGAAAAACACATTAAAATACTTGAAGTAAATTTTTAAAATTTTTGCTTTAAGAAAAGTTTCATTTAAAAAAACTACACCTAAAGTTAATAAAATTTGATTTTTTTTTTTTTTTTTTGTTAATATGTAAAAAAATATTAATGATTTTTTTAATGATTTTTATTGCTATTAATACATTATTTCGTCTATTTTGATTGTGAAAAGTTAATTTCAAGAATTAATTAATCGCCACTTCTGACACATTTTACCCCAATGTGTGAAGTCTTGAAAATATGGCATCTTGAAAAGAAATAGAAGTATAGAAGTGAAAGTGTATAAAAAAGTAGCTTTTAATATTTTAAATATGGGAACTGATGAAGTTACTAAAAACAATTCATAATTTCAATTGTCATGTCTTTCTGTTAAACTCGTGTACAAGTAGATTCCATTCAAACTATGACATTTTCATGGTTAAATACTTGAGTCATAGCAATTTCCTTTTCTTTTAAATTTTTAAAATTTCTTCAAACATTCCTAAAACATTAATAATTTGCCCTTGAACCACAGAGAAGACTTTTCTATATATATATATTTCGAGAAACGTTTTAAAATAAATCACAGGATTATAATAATTTTGCAATCACTTTTTGTGTCATTTTCTTTTCTTTGTTTTCAAAAAATTAACAATAAATAAAGATTAGACAAGTGTTTATGCATAAAATAGAGTATTTTCAGCAAAAATTACTAATTGAAAAATCATTTTAAATTAGAATGATTAATGAGATTCTTGAGCCAATTTCTGTATCATTAACGTTGGCAGGCCAAACCAAAGAAAAATTATTTTATGCATTTGAGAGAAGCAGAATAAGTGAAAAACGAAAACTTTTAACTGATCAACAGTTTTGTTAAACGAAAAAAACTTTTTTAACATTTGTATTTAAAACAAAATTTTTATACTAAAAGCTTTTATTTAAATTAAATGTTAATTTAATTTCTTATGGTAATTTGTCTGTTTTTTTTTTAAATTCTTACAAAGATGTAAAAAATTATTTTTACCCAGAAGTGTGTCACAGTGGTGGATGTGCTCTAAAGATGCGTGTGCCAAAAAACTGATTACAAAATATTAACAATTCGTGGCCGCTTGTTTTTAAAGTGATTTTCTTTTTGCGCATTGACATTTTGTGGCAAGAAATTCAAGAAGCAAAAATATTTTATTTTTATTAAGTTTACAAATTCTCTTTTTTTTATTATTATTATTTTAAAGTGTAGTTGTTCGCAGAAATGCATACATCTACATATACTTTCTAAAGATTAAAAAAAAAATTGTTTAGTTGTCTTTAACAAGCAACGCAAATGTGAATGACACTTTTCGTTTGAAAAAAACGTGCAATGTCAAGGATTTTGCACTTTGTTTTTTGTTTGCAGCAGCATCTATACATATATTTCTAACAATACTAACTGAAAAGACCAGACCAAAATACCTAGAAATCACCTGTTATAAGGTAAATAACAGCCAAACGTTTTAGACCTCTGCTTGCTGTTTTAAAAATTGGCAAAGAATTTGTTTACTTAAGAAAAGTAGAAAAAATATGTTTATTTTTTTTAAAAACCCCACCCACTGTGGAATTTTAACAAAAACTAAAAAATCACTTAAAATTAAAATAATTGTTAAAGATAAACATTTCCTTAGTACTTGACATCTTAAGACAAAATAACCAGGAAATATTCTTATAAACGAAATATTTTCCTCCATCAATTTTATCTCTTATTTATCTTAACACTTGATTGAATTCCATCCATCTCCCTACTGCTGTGAATTGTTCTTTATTATGTTTAGTAAATAATAAGCAATTATTTTTAAAATATTGTTTAATTATCAATTTTTAAAATATTTTCTTATATCAACAAGTATGTCTGTCTGTTTGATTTTCTTTTATTTATTTTTTCCCGTTTATCTATAATATATTTTTTTCTTAAATGGCTTTTAAAAATGAATAGATTTAATTTGGAAATTTGCCAAAATAAATATTTCATTCTTGTACATTTAAAAGCTATTTTTTGTTTAAGTGTATTCGCATGCATGTGTGAAAATTTTATTAGAAATGATCTTTTCTGAATGTGTTTTAAACAAAGTGGCACCATCTATTAGGAAATAGATTTGGAATTTTTACCATTTCATTTGAATTGAGTGGTTCTTTTCCAAAAGATGGCAGTAGTAAATATATTGTTTAAAAAAATTAGTTTTTCAGTTTTTTTTTTTGTTTTATTACACACACACCATCAAAAAACAGGGGATATATTAGGTTTGTCATTCCGTGTATAACATATTTAAAAAATTATTTAAGACCCCATACAGTAGAGATATATTATAGGTCCTGGTAAGATTATGAGTCGATCTAAATCTGTTTGTTCGTCTGTCTTAAGATAAAATAACCATCCTGCTTGTTGAAAGCAGGATAGGGCAAGGTCTAGACCACTTAGGGGAACGAAATTTGACTCAAATATTTGTCTTATATAAGGTTTGTTTGGTATTGAAAATGGGTAAAATCGGTTGATAAACAAAAAAGTTGTGGGCCAAATGTCCGTTAAACTCAGTTCAAAACTTTCACCGATGTCTCTTAAACAAAAGCGTATGATAACTAAATTTCATATGGGCCATTACCAAAAAGTTTTGACTTAGGCTTTCAAAAAAAAAAAAAAAAAAAAAAAAAAAAAAACAAAAAAAAATCGACATTCAAATCCATTTCTATAAGTAAAGCATGTAAAATCAGTTCACGTCAATCATTTCAAATGAGATCAAAAACAATAAACGAGTGGACAAAAAGTGTAGAAAAATGGGAAAAAGTTAAATAATTTTTAGACCTTTTTCTAAGTTTTTGAAATCTGAACACCAATCATAATTATAAAATTAAACCTATGGTACTAAAATTTTTCACTCTATTAGCTTCAAGTCTTGTGATTTCAGATCTGTAGCCTATTTGTTTAAAATAGTATTAAAACAAAACTTTTGGGGATTAAATTCATTCATAATCAGCCAGGTTAAAAATTTTAAATAATGGCACATAGGAAACGCATTTTTGGGATTTCGATAACCCTCAAGCGATGCATCTTAATGAGCTGAATACAGAAAAAATATTTAACAAATTTTTAAATTCACCTTCAGTTCCCTACCATCAATTTGAAAAACTCAAGTCTAGTACATTTTGGCCAAAGAAAAAGTTTAGAGGTTTTTCGCGAAATAGATCTCACAAAATTCGTAATTTTCAACTCGTTATGGAAAAATATTTAAAAAATGCAACTTTTCAAAATTTTACCAAAAAAAAAAAAAAAAAAAAAAAATAAGATAATTATAAAATTTTTATCCATTTTACAAAAAAAAAAAAAAACAAACCAAACTTTTTTCTCATTATGTACTAAAATGACATTTTTGCTAAAAAAAATTGTTTAAAATTTTTTACATAAGAAGCTCAAAATTATGAGTTCTTGATATCCATTTCAAGCAAAACTAAAAACTTTATTTTGGACAAAATGCTCCAGAATCGTGACTTTCAACCGCAGGTTGGAAACTGAAAGTAAATTTAAAAATTTTTTAATTATTTTTTTCCATATTCAGCTCATTAATATGCATGGTTGGAGTGCTCTTCCTACCAAATTTTTTTCTACGGAACACTCCAATATGCGTATAAATAAGTTTTTGCTCTTTGAAAAATACAGACGAAGTTACAATTTTAAAATAAAAATTACAGTAGTACTTTTATAGCTGCAAAAACCATCAGAAAAATGTGAGCTTTAATGCAACCGAAAATATGCGAAATCATATCTTTTTTTTTTTTGCTGGGCTTCAAATAAAGCAAACTCTTAGTTATTTATACATTTCAGACAATTTTAAGAATTTTAGCATCGATTTGCAGTGATTAGCCGGTTTAGTCCTTTTAAGGCTAAATCTAGTCTTTTTATTTTGCTTTTAGGCTCAAAATTTTTCTTTTAGTTTCTAGTTTTTTTCTAGCCTTTTTCGATTCTTCAAATTGCCTTAAAAAGGCTAAAATTTTAGTATTTGAACAGAGAAGAAAATAATTTCTTATTTTCTTTTACTAATTTTATTTTTACAGAATCATCCAGTTAAGAATTTCTGTGCATTAATTCGTACAAAAAATTTAGATTATTTCGCTTGATTCTTCAAATAAAATATAACTTAACTCATTATATTGTCTTACTTAATCAATTATTATAATTATTTTTTAATAAAATTAATTAACTATTTCTATATATAATTAAAAAAATATTCATATAAAAGCGAAAAATTACCCAAAAATTGTTTAAATATTAAACAGAAAGAAATATTAATTCAAAAATGATAAATTTATATGGGGATTTTGTAGTTGATTTTTCATTGGTTAATTTTGTTAACAGTGGTTCTGTTTTATTTACAAATTTATTACAATATATCTCGAAAAAAAGACAAACAACTAATGAGAACAAAAAATAAAGAAAATATTAGCTTTTTTCTGATCTTATTTTTTGGGTATTTAACCTTTTCTGGCTTTTTTAAAGTCCAATTTAGAATCTTTTTTCATACCTCTTGGTACTGTCGAAATGCATATTTGGTCGTAACAGCAAATTTATTCATATTTTGTTATATTTCCATGTAAAATCCGTAATTTATAATATATTTGAAAAAATTAAATGTCATATTTTTGTATATTTTATAATTTTGTATATATTACCCTAAAGAGCATAATTTTGCATATTTTACACTTAAGAGAAAATATTTTCCTATTTTGCATCCAATCGAATTATTTACATAATATGTCATTAGTGAAATTTTCTTTTAACTGTCATTATTATTATCTTATATTTATAATCATCTTATAAATTGATAGAAATTTTATATCTTCCCAATACAATGTATTAGCTTTGAATATTTTAATATGCAAAAATATTATATTCTTTACATAGTGTCTACATTAGACAATTTTTTATCAAGACAAACGTCAAATTTAACACGAATTTGTGGAAGGTGGCAACAGTTGCACAAAAACAACAATATGGCGTCTTCATTATTGTTTTTTATATATGCAGTTTGACAACTGTAACAACCGAAATAATAATCAACTGTTTAACTAAGGTTACCTTGTATATATTCGCATTGATTTTGACATTTGTTTTGATAAAAATTTGCCTAATGTAGACACTATGTTAGCAATTGCTAATAAAAATCAAATTATTTTTATTATAAATAACTGATAATTTTAATTTTAGCCAGGTAAAATAATGTTTTAGGAGCATTTTTGCCTTTTTTAAAAGATTATCTTTCAATTTTAAGTGTATTTTTTATGTACAAGAAACACTTTTTAGAGATTATTTTAGAGCTTCTTTTTTCATGATGAAAATATCATAGCTTATAAGAATTAATGAAAATGTTATAAATTATATATATATATATATATATATATATATATATATATTTAATTTTGTGAACCTTTATAAGCAATTTCTGCGCCTATAAATTTGAGTCATATAATCGTTATCCAAATTTTAAACTCTTATTTATTTTTATATCGTTTTGAATACCTTTATTGAAAATAATGCACAAGAATAAAATAAAATATAATAATTGTTTTTCTTTTTTTTTTTTTTTAATATTTAGTTAAAACACATGTAATACTATACGAATAATGATTAAAAATAATGAACATCGTTGTTGTTGTTTTTTTTTTTTTTTGCCATAAAATTTAATTCATTTTTTGTTTTTAATTATTTAAATATAATTTTGAGTTTATAAAGCATTAAATAAAAGATTTAAATTCGTTTTCTTTTTCTTAAGAGCAGTCCAATATTTAAAGGGACATAAAATTCGTTTTTTTTTTTTTTTTCATTTAATAGAACAAAATTGCACATATGAGGGTTAATAATATTATCTTTGGCTTAAGCAGCTAATATTTTCAATAATAAAAAATAGGTTAAAATTAAAATAAAGAATAAAGACATTTAGAATTGTTAAATAAAAATTAAATTTTGTATATTGATTTAATAAATGTTGAATATATGAAACATGTTTACAAACAAAGTTGCTAGATTGAGCCAAAGTATTTTTAATTTGTAAATTAATAAGCTTTTAGCTTAGATTTAATATGTTTATATAAAGTCAAAATTATGATGTTAAAATTAATTTTTTCCTTTGTCATCAACTTTGTTGCGGCAACATTAAAAACATGTTTATTTCATTAAAATTTCTATATAATTCCCTTTAATCCAACATCTCAGCATTTAAATAATATTTATAAATAATTCTAACTTAAAGCAAGAAACAAAAATTTTTCTTTTAAAAGCGTTGACCAGCATTATATTTTCCAGTTACTTCTAAAGATCCTGTGGTAGTTGCGGTGCCCAAGGGATTTGTAGCAGTACAAGAGTAAGTACCAGCATCATCTGAAACAATATCAATCACAGTTAATTTATCTTCAAGATTAACAAAAAGAATATCATCAGTATGCTGGCAAAGGGTCCTACGTATATATATATATATATATATATATATATATATTGGATTTTTTATTTTTGCACTTTATATTGTTATTAGTCATACATTCGTCCACCCAAGCATTTTCCATTATCTCAACGGGTTTCGATACCCTTCAGAGAAGAAAAATTCACATAGGACTTTTTGAAGAACAAAAACACGAAAATATTAAACAGAACATTAAAAATTTCATATGTATAAGAAAAAGCCTATGTGTAGATTTTTTGTAATTTCTTTTGCCATTCGCGCACACCAAAGAAATCTTTACGAAAAATTTAAAAATCCAAAATTAAAAAAAGTGCGCAAACTTTGAAAATAACACATAGGACTTTTCGTCAGCGCACCGATGATGTATAGAAATATTACCTGGATATGCTTGTGGTATAGTTAAACGACAAACTCCATTTCTATACTCTAAAATATGTTTATTACTACTTTCCAAATCGTAACCATTCTTATTCCACATAACATTTGGTTGTGGATGACACTGGACAATGCATTCGAAACGGGCCTGTTGGCCAGCTACCACAGCTCTATCCTTAAGGGGCTGTTATGGACGAATTCAAATTATAAATTAATATAAAATTTTCCTTTATTATATTAATTTTAATATTTTGTACTCACTGTTATAAACATGGGTGGCTTTTGTGGATATTCATCCCTATTTAAATGTGCATTTACTGGTACATCTTGTGGTAGATCTATTTTTTATAATTATGAAATAATTTCAATTAATTAAAATTATTTAATTTATTTTTTAAATATTATTTAAACGAACACAAACACTTACAGTGGGCAGGCTTTTATTTTTGTAATTAAATTAATTGTTTAAATCATTAAAGTTATTCATTATGTATAGTGTTTTTATTTAAAATAAAAAGTTTTAATTTATTTATTAATCAGAAATTTCCTTATTTTTTATATTTTAAAATAATTTTTATATTTAAATTTCTATACACAATGAATAGCTCTTTTAATGACTTTTATTAGTTATCTTTTTTTTTTTTTTTTTAATTAAAAACAGGCATCTTCTTCATTTATATAAACACTTAAAAAACACACTTAATCATGCAACATTTATTTGATTTTCGGTTATATTTTTTAATTAGAACTTATTTACTAATTTTTATTTTCTTTTACAAAATAACAACAATAATTCATGCATTTTTTAAAGATTTAAAATAAGCTTCGTTTCAAATGTTGGTTGCAATGCAATTGAATGGAAAGCAGTTTTTGAAAATGTTAATGAAATCATTTACAAACAGAAGTTAATGGGATTTTTTTTGTTTTTTTTTTTTTATTTACTATTGTACAATACGATTCTTTCAATATAAATGATTTTATGAAATTTTTAAAGAATTAAATTTAACACAAAAGTATACTACTTTTTCGCCATATTATTAACGCCTAAAAATATCTTAGAGAAATTGCATAATATAAAGTATGTGGAACGGAGAAAACGTGTTATGTTTAGTATCTAAGCAATATTCGAAACTTAGAGAAACTTCTTGAAAACTTTAAATTTATAGCAATGTAAACTACTTTTATTGTTAAAAAAAAAAATAATAATTTTCTAAGCTTTTAAAAATTTTATTTAAGTAATGCCACTAAAATTTTGTAAATAATCTGTTTAAAAAAATATTTTTTTGTTGTTATACAACAATTCTACCATGAAAATAATTTTTCATTTATTGCCAATGGTCACCTCATATTTATTGGAAATTTCTTTACTTAATTATGAACTGAAAATTTATTTTTTATTTTTGCAAACGGTTCTTTATAAGAATTGTTTAAAAACATGTCTAAAAAAATCCCGTCATAACTAAGAACTTTTAAAATTATTCTTCAAAATTTGGGAAACTTCCAAACACGTTTTAAAATATAAGAATTAAAGAAATATTATATGTTGTAGAATCTAAACTTAATGAATGTTAAAAAAATGACATATGTTGCTAATTCTTTTAAAATTCTAAAATTTGTTTTTGTTTACAAAATGGTTTATTTTAAATAAACTTTTCTAAATTATATTTTTTAAGATAAATAGATAACAGTCATTTGCATTATGAAAAAAATCGACATTTGTATGAAACTAAAGACCAGACATAGTAGAACTGCGTACTAAATTTTTCTTCATAACGTCAAATTTACTCTCAAATATACTTTAGAAAAATTCCTAAAAAATTTATTAAATACTTACGAAGACTATGTAATACCAATACTGGTCTTAAATGAAAGCTAAGAATCTCCGCAATATAATAAGATTTTTTCAATCTTCTTTTGAAAATTTCACAATTAAAAATTGATTTTTAAATAAATAATTTTTAATTAATAAGCAATTGTTAAAAATTATATACGTTGATGCTTCCCATTTGTCAAGGACTTTCTAGCAACATGTTGCATTAAAATTTAGTTTCTAATAAACTATTTATACAAAATTTTTTAAGATTAATAAATTCTAATAAAAACAAAATATCGTTATTTTGCATTTAAAATTGTTTATTAAATTTTTTGATTTTCCAAGCAACATGTTGAAATAGCGGAAAAGATTTAAAAAGATTTAAACGAAAATTTAGATTGATTATAAAGTTTAAAGGTACAGAATTAAAAGATTACAAGGAGATGTAAGGATATGTATGGATATGTACACATACTTATATATATTTGGTTATATATATACATGGTGTTGCTTAAAATTTGTCTAGCGACATGTTGCCTGTAATAACCCAGCAAAAACTTTGCTTTCCTGTTAAGTTAGCAGGTATAATTGGAAACAAAAATAAACTAGTTATTTTTTGCCTGAATAACTAGTTATTTTTGTTCGACTTGTCCACAAATTCATGTAGTTATTTTTTGACTCTAGGGGTACTCAAAAATATGTACCTAAACGAAAACAAAAATAAAAATAAAAAACAAAAAAATGTTGCCGTCGGTAAGACTCGAACTTGGACACACACTAACCATTCAACTAACGTCTTACTCAGTACACCATCTCGCACATAGCATCCTAAGCGACAAAAACTCTATTTAGTTTAAAATATCTTTTTAGACATTTTGTTATAAAAAACTAACAGCTTCAGAATGGGGGTTGAACCGACAACCTTCTGGTTGTTAATCCGGCGCTCTAGCCAACTCATCCACGTGATTGCAGTATTGCTGCGCTATTATACTATTGAGTACTTATTAATATAATACAGAGTAGGAAAATAATAATGACTCCTCATTACCAAGAAACTACTTTAATAAGTAGTTGTTATTACCGAAAACCAAAAAGTTTTTGCTGGGAACTTACAAATACCGTAAACAAATAGATAAGAAACTCTATAACATTAACAGTTGAAATTAATTTATTATTGAAATAACATAAAAAATTTCAATACACTTGGAATGTAACATAGTGTAGTTTGCAGGTATGGATGAGTAGATAATTATACCACTTTTAACATTTTCAATATACCCGCAATATCGGGAGTTATAAGCAAAAAAAACCGATTTTTCGGACTTCTCGGCTTTAAAAATTTTATCTCGAATACCTGTTAACGAATTTAAACTTTTTAAACGGCATTATGAAGTAAAGACAAAATCCTTTTCAAAAAGTATATGGGAATTTCTTCAAACTCGTTTACTTTTGGATTGAAAAAAATGTTAAAATTTTTAATGGTACGTCAATGCTATTTAGTACTAATATTAGCTGGTTTTAATGAAACACAAATCTGTTTGCGTGAATGACTTTTAGCGAAAGACGTTAGTGTTAAAATAAAAATTTATAAAAATTTTTCAAGATTCTATTTTCAACAACATTTAAAAAATTATCACACGTATATGTAATCCCCATCAATATGTCTAAAATATAAATTAAAAGTGGTACGATATTGTTGATGACACCAAAGATAATCGCGATCATAGTAATTTTTTTAACATTTCATTAAACAAGTTTTAATCAACAAGATACGCATAGCTTTTCTCGTTTTATAATTTTATAAAATTTTTTGATATATTGTTAATATTTGACAAACAAAGAATTTTTTAAAATGATATTAATGGACAAGAAATGACCGTTTATGTTATGGTGGTTAAAATTCAGAAGTTTAAAAATATTGTATAAATTCCACTTTCAGTCCGATACCAATAATAAATGCACGTATGTAACCTACACAAATGTATATAAAGTACAAATTAAAGGAGGTTCGGTAAGTTTTATGTTATTGAACATAATAGTGACCACAAATCTGAATTTAATTCGCTGATGTATTTTTCACATCTAACCTCAAAAAAAATCTTTAAATGATGTTAATAAATAAAAAGTTGCATATATTAATTAAACAACTATAAAATAATTTTTTTTTTTAATGACAAAAATACACTCCCAAAAATGTTAAGAGTTGTATTAAATTCAAACGCATAATTTTTTTTTTTTTGAGTGCCACTTGATTTCGATATAAGCTATAATAACAGCTGCAGATTGGTATACATTTTTACCGATTTCAGTTAGCGCCTTGGGTGTACCTCGACGATTTATGAAAAATTAAAGATACCGCGATCTCAGGCCTTGAATACTTTTTATGCAATTTTTTTTTTTGACACATAGTTTTCGCTTAACTAAAACAAAATAGATGTACTTATTATAAATAGAATTTCACATAAAATATATAAAAATGCTAATATAAAGTACGTAAAATTTTAGAACGATTTGAAGGGTTATAACGTTTTTACCATTTAATATTTTTTTACGTCACAATGATTTTAAAATGTAATTTGCAAATTGCGCTGTGAGTGTGTCTCGCGAAAAAGGCACATTAACGAGATATATCTCAAACGATTCATAATTACAAAAGCAATAAACCTCCCTTCCTTCTTTTGCAATACTCGAAACGGCACAAATTTTCTAATAGAAAACACTGCAAACAATTTAAATTTTGAAAATTCTGGTTTCACCATTTGTCAACGACACATTGATAAAACACAAATTGGCCTATTTTTACAAGAGTTTGTATGAATCAAAAGAAAGAAAAAAAAAATTATTTTCAAACGCTTTTTTGGATTTTTTACTACATGGATCTTGAATTTTTGTTGTCTTACTCCACGTGGTCTTGTTAAGATAACTGCATAAAAAGTTAACTAAAAAAAAATATTTGAGGTTTACCTAGTGTCTACATTAGGCAAATTTTTATCAAAACAAACGTTAAAATCAGTGCCAATATATACAAGGTTACCTTAGTTAAACAGCTGATTATTATTTTGGTTGTTACAGTTGCCAAACTGCATATATAAAAAACAATAATGAATACGACATATTGTTGTTTTTGTGCAACTGTTGCCACCTTCCACAAATTCGCGTTAAGTTTGACGTTTGTCTTGATAAAAAATTGTGTAAAGTAGACACTATGTTAAGATCGGTTTTTTAAAGGTAAACGTAAAAAGAAAAATCCCTATCTATACATTTGTATTCATAGCAAAGCTGTGTAAAATATTAAAGACACAAATTTAAATTTTTATTTTTTATTCATAGTTTTTGGAATTTATGGGCACTTTTGACCTACAATTTATTAGAAAACATAATTTTTCCTAGTACTATATTTTATAAGGAATATAATTATTTATAGATTGTTAAAATCTTTTGAATATAACTCTCAATATTGGTGGAATATTGAAAATTCTAAAAAGGGTATAATAATCTACAAAGTGTTTCTTCACTGTAGCACCGTGTAATTATTACATTTCTAGAATTTTGTTTAAAATAATCTTCAGCATTTATAATATAAAACATGGTATCTTGGGGCACTAAACATATGCCTAAATATGATTGTTTATAAACATTTATAAAGCAACATATACTGAAATATTTTAAAAATTTATACAATTAGGAAAATATACATATGTGTATATTAGTCATTTGTAATAAATAAAACATTTGTTTTATGATACAATAAAAACTTATTGGTGGAATTAATTTAAATATTTCTTATCAACATGTCGCGAATAATATGTTTCTATGTGGATTACAATGTATGAAATTCGATTTGAATTTTATTTTTGATTTAAATTTTTATGAGCCATACAAATTTGTTTTGCTAAAATACAAAATATACTAAATTTCGTTTAAAATTCATAAACATTGTCTTGACAATATTTAAATAGAATTCAGTAAAACTAAATGAAAAAAAAAAAAAAAAAAAATAATAATACAACTGATTTACGATTTAAGTCTTAATAAGTGGGAAATTTCATTTTTACAAGATTTTCCGTGATAAGCTTTAATATTGAAGGGAATTACGTTTTTTGTATAACTTAAAGAGTCATAAATATTGAACAACAATGTTGTAAACCTAGTTAATATCTAAAATTATCTAATATTACTATAATTTATTTTAAATTATGAATTTTTTTTAAATGTATATTAAGTTAATAAACATATTTTATAAAAAAAAAAAAAAAATTGTTGCTAGCAACATAAATATTTGCCAGTACTAAAATTTATTTAAGAGCTAAGTATGATTGTTGAAAGAAAACTTTTAGCAAACTTGAATTTCTTATAATATAAATTTAAACTTTTAAACAAATTTTAGAAACAAATAATTATCTACACAATTTGGATGATATATAAATATAGGGGACAGTGTGAAAAGGGCATAATATTTAATAAATTCAGAAAAAAAATTGCAATAAGTTAATTTTAAGCAACATGTGGCTTAAAAAATATAAAACCTTTTATTACCGACATGTTTAATGTTTATAATATAAAAAATCGCCTCTAAAGCTTCTATGAGAAAAATGTTGCGGATTAGTATAAATTCCAATTGGAATTCTTTTTTTTTATAAATCATCAGTGAAATGAATATACAAGTGGATGTTATTATTTTATTATTATTATTATTTTTTTTTTTCGTCCAAAAACGTTTAGTGAAATTGTAAGCGTAACATGTTAAGCAAAATTTTAAACATGTTGCTGGAAATAATATATAAATTTGTATCTCGCAATCTTCTTAATGACAATGCTTGATCAATGAGCAACGAAACATCATTTTTTCAACTTCAAAGCTGGAAAACGATTTTTACGCAATTAGAAAAGTAAAATAAAAGGAAAAAAGGGAGCATTAAAGCTGAAGCTTAATATGAATTACGATTCAAAATATTTAAAACTTGTTTTAAGTCATTATGAGATTATTAAAATGAAAGCTTACGAAAGCTTGATCAATACTAAAAGGAAAATATGAAAAAAAATATATATTTAAATACAACATCAAATCACAATATTAAATTTTACAAACACATAAGAAGACAATTTTTATATCTTCTGTATTCCCACCTGGGTAATTTAAATGATGTAAATTATGTAGGGAACCATTACTATGAAGACGATCGATATTAACATCGATCACTTGGGTATTGGGTAGACTATAACGTTTCTTAAGTCTATTCATGGCAAACGAAGGAGCATTCGACGAGGTCGTTTTATACGAAGGACCTCTAGATTGTTTGGTAGCTTCGGTATCTGAATAATAACCACCGCTACCCGATTGACTGCCATAAAATTGAGTGGGTGTTGAGGTCAAAGAACGTTCATGACGTACAGGTATAATTAAATCACGACCACCTGGTAGGGGATAAGGTGATTTACGACCCTTTTGTTTAAGTTGTTGTGAGGTAGTCGGGGGTAATGATGATTGAGAACTATTCCATTTATTGGCCACGAATTTGTGGCCTTCGCCGGGAAACAGTATACCGAATTCGTAACCAAAGTCATATTTAAAGTAAATTAAACCGGTATTGGGATCAACACATTTTGTACCTGGATTTAAACATAATTATATGAGGGAAGGACAAAGGAAGACATTGATTTAACATAAATTTATACTTAAGTGTAAAATTAAATAAATATAAATGGAAAATATAAAGCAAACTAAATATGGGTTAAATAAAAAAATTGTAAAACAAATGAAAAATAAAAATAAACAAGCAAACTTTAAAAATTTTAAATAATACAAAAAATATGTCTACTAAAATGGCCATGTAAAAAGAGCTTTCCGTTTTGTACTTAAACTTACCATATTGCGAAACTCTGGATTCATCACGATAGGCTTGAGGTTTGTTATCTCCCTCACTGGGTGCTCTCTTAAAACCAGGTCTAAAACTATGTGTTATAACTCGAGGCTCTGTGCTGGAACCATTAACCATTGACGTTTTAGTTATCTTTTGTAGATCTTCTTTGACATCTTCTACAAATTTGTGTGACTTTTGCATAAATGTAGAACTCATTGATTTAGCCTGTTCTTCGGCCTGTGATTGTATATAACCATAACGGGGTGGTGAACCCACCTTGAGATTCATATCATCACGAGAAAAGTTTTGTTGCTCTTGTTCGTACAAAGTTGATTGATAGTTCTGTTGATTGGAGCGCATAGAAGAGTGACGACCTAAAGATTGAGTATGAGGATTAACACTGTTGCCACGTTGTTGACGCAAAGCATTAACATCAACTTGTATTTTTGAGGGCATTTCTGGACCGCGATCGAATTCCATAGGCGAGAGTACACGTTCGTAAGTGCGTGGTAAACTGCAGGAACGGCCAGGGCGTGGCGGTTCTACATGGCGGAAACGTAAGGGACCCTGTTCACCCATGGGAGTCCAGAGAGGAGCAATTTTAGCATTTTCAATTTCGCTATCATAATCGGACTCTCTAAAGTCTCCAGGTATAAATTTAGTAGGTGTGGGAGGTGGTGGCACACGTTGCCGAGCTGGTGTATTGCGTGGAGAGGGTGTAGGACTATAGGGGAAGGGTTCCAATGTGGACGGCTGTTGCTGGCCATAATTGTGAATTTGTGAACTTGACTCCTTCTGGGAATCGAAATGTATAACCCTCTTGGTTTGCTGCATATTTATCACACGTTGGCATGTCTCCGAGGCCTCTTTCATTTGCATAACATTTTTGGTTTCAGTAGCCATCTTGGCCATATGCAAAGGTGTACCAGCTATGGCATTGTAATACATGGTAGGTTGTGCACTAGGAGCTGGTTGTTGATATTGTGGTTGTGGTCTGAATTGAGGCTGTTGTGGTGGAGTTTGTTGCTGCTGTTGAGCGGCGGCCAAGAATTTTGCAGCCACCGGCTTAGGTTTGAAAACTTGTTGAGTTTGTTGTTGCTGCTGTTGTTTGTAACTATGAAATTGTTGACTACTTTCGGTTTTAACCTCATGCCTTTGCTCTTGCCTAATAGGTTCAAATTTAGGCTTAGGTGGCACTGATTCAAATTCCATGGGTGAGGGTGTTACCACTACTACAGGCGACTTGTGGCCATTTGTCTTAGGCACAGGTGTAGGTGGAAATACTACACGATAACCCTTAATTTCACTTTCTGACTCACAATTACGTGATACTGAACGGAAACGTTCATCAACTTCACTGCTATAATCACTGAATTCAGCTGGTGTTTTACGTTGCACTGGTATGGGACTAGGTGCTGCTGGTGCTTTAATGGGTGTTGACTGGAATTTGGGTCCAGCTGTTGATGATGATGATGACATGTTATAGGCAATATTCTTGGTCATCGATGTTACTTTGTAATCCTATAGCGAATAGATGGTAAAAATAAAAATTAGTTTAAGGGTTTTGATTGGCTTTATTACATAACAAACAAGGCTTTATATGCTCAGAATTATAAAATTAGTGGCTTAGAACAATTTTTTTAACATTTAGGTTAAAAATAAACTATTTAACTTAAACATACATGCCTTTTAAGAGGTTTTAGAAAACAAATTACAGCAAGGCATTTCTTTTAAGTTACTAGGGTTGCATACGGAACTTACTTAAGCGAGATATAGTAAATATAAAATAAAATTTATAAACAATTATTATCTACATACATATATGCTTATTGTTCAAAAACTGTATTCGAAAAAACAAATATATCCAATAATATATATTCAATGGTAACTACGATATGTTATTTTATAATATTTTTTATATAAAGTGCATCTTTTATTGTTCCTTGAACAAATAAAGATTAACAAGAATAGATTTTACTAATATTAGAGATCTTTTTTATTAAAAAATAAATATGTGAATAACACTAGAAAATTATGTGAAAGTGTTTTGTAGGAAGAGGTAGTAAAAATTTGAAAATTCTTTGAATGGTGTTAAAAAAAGAGAAAAGTACTTTAAAAGGAATAACATTTTCACTACTTCAAAAATGGAACTAAGTGCATATTTTTCGCTTTTTAGAATTTATTTAATATTAATATTATAAAGAATAGTAGAAATATATTAATATTTTCAAAGAAAAATCACCCTCTTACCACTTTAAAAGTATTTTTAATAACTTCTAAGAAATATTAAATTTAAATAATTTAGAGTAATAATTTCCGAAACAAAAACTAGGAATCATAAAACAGCGCATCCTTCAAATGATAATCACGTTTTAAAATTTTTTTTTCTGACCTTTTTCAGTATTTAGAAATTCCTTACGAAGATAACACTGTTTAAAATTTATAGCTTTTGTATCCTGTTTTGAAGGTATCTTCATTTTAGTATTCTTTTATATTTTTATTTTTGATAATAAGTTGATTTCATATCTTATTTGTCCTTCAGAAGATTATTTTTGATATATTAAAATTATTTATTTAACTTCATAATTTCAGTTTTCTTTCTGTACTATGATAAATAGTTTAATAGTTAAAAAAAAGGACCTACATAAAATGGAGGATACCGCTGCATTTTCCATTTCTTGAAATGAAAGCCAAGTCTTTTTTTTATTTTTTAAGGAGTTTTAATAGAAGGCAAAGTCAAATATTTTTTTTATTTATTTTTGGAAAGATTGTGAATGCATTTACAAAGGTCTAAACAGTAAAGGAATATCATATTTTACTGATAGAATGTTATCTACATATACTAAAGAAGTTAAAGTAAGAAACTTCAGTTTATGTCAATATTCGTCACCCTAATCTAAAGAGTTCAATATGGAAATTATAATAGTTTTAATAACGCAGGGCAACACTGATTCTGCGCACAGGAATTCTTAGTCAGTTTAATTATATGTAATCTTGGAGTTCTAATCCAATAAATAAGCTTTTTTGAATTGACTCTAATTTTTGAGATAAACCATTAATTACAAAGCAAATTAATGCGGTTTCATATTGCCACATATCCGAGAAAGATTTGTCTGATTATTTGCTAGTAATGTCCCCATTATTCTTTAAATTGCTTAATTTTAAAAATTAAAAAAAAAATTCGTAAAAAATCTAAAAGTATCAAAAATATTATTCAATAAGTAAAGACTATTTATTCTTTGACTGAATAATAATATATTTTTGTTCGAGTTGTCCAAAAATTCACAACCCCCACTTGTAAAATAATATTAGCTATCAAAAAGTTGAACCGTGAGAAGTTAATTTTCTGCTTTACGGATGCTTAAAATTTAATTTGATTAAAGTGATCATATAAATAAGTCATTGAAGTCACGACTAGAAAGTACTTATTCAGCTTTTCAAAATAATGACATTTGTAATAACCATTGCTTACTATATATATAATGTGTGTAATAAGTACAAACTTCAAAAAGTTTTTACTGGGATGTTTGTAAGAAAAACACTGTTTTGAATAAATGAAAAATAATGTTATGCATAATTTTATTTATTTAAAAATACATTGGTTTATATAAAAATTAAAACTGATTTCTTCGAACCAATAAGAAAGAATATGTAAAAAATATAAACATCTTCCAAAGACAAGCCTATTTTAAACGCATTGAAAATGATACGAATTTACATGACTACAGGATCACAAATTCAGAATTTTATTGACTTTTTTCGATGTTCGTTAAAAATATATTGGTTTTCTAACTCCTACTTAAATGTTTTTGTTATTTTTGTAAATAATTTTATTGGTTTTTGTATAACTTTTGTGTGTGATATCTTCACTTAATTGTATGAGGGACAAGAAAAGGCCTATTTACCAAGTTTTTTTTTTTTATTACAACTATTATTATGTCCAAAGTTACAAAAGTGAATAAATATCAAAATCATTTCAAAGGAAAATGGGTTGAGTACATAAATTGATTTTATATAGATTCCATTCTACAATAGTTTCTGGGAAGCTTTATAATCAGTGTTGCCAGGGGTAGCTTGAAAAAAGTTACAGTCTTTTGTCGAAAAAGTTACAATTTTTCCTAAAAAGATACGTTTATGAATTTCTAAAAATAATAGTAGGAACACAGAAGTAGAAGTATACTACGAAGGTATGTTGTCAAATTAGAACTTATAAATTCTTATTGAAACACACACAACAACCGCCGTATACGTTGAAAAGTATGTACGTAGTATGTTGAAAATATACGTCCGTATTTGTCAATTGAAAAACAAAAGTAAGGAAAAGCAATTAAGATATTTTTTTAATTAAATTTTTTTTAATTGTAAAGAAAGTTCAAACAAAACAAATAAATAAAATTTCGCAGTTTGTTTAATTTTTCCAACATATATTTCAAATAAAAATTTACGTCTATATCGTAGATATGGGTAAAAGGAATGCAAATGCGGTCGTAGTACGTTGCCACGACTCAACTGTGTTCCTAGCATAAATAGTTAATACTTGTTTATTTGCGATTCAAAATTTTGAAGAATGAAATAAATCAAAAATATGCTTTAGAAGATCCATAGTTTTGAACGATATTTTTTTTAGTCATCATCAGGGCAACCAAAAATATGCAAAATTACATTTTTCCTGTGCTTCGAGTGAACCAAACTATTAGTTATTTATCGCATTTCGACATTTTCATGAATTTTGGCATATATTTGCATATTTAGGGCTTGGCAGCAAATTTTGTAATATTTTCATACAATTTCCCTATTTTAGAGCACTTTTTAGTAAATTAAATGGCATATTTAGCATTTTTTTGCATCCAATATAATTTTTACAAAATTTGCGATTAGTGAAGTTTCGTTTTTACTGTCACATTTTCAGATCCTATTCCTTAATATTTTTATATTTTATATTGATTGAAATTTAGCTTTGATTAAATTGCTAATAAAAATGATATTATTTTTAGTACAAATATTGGATAATTTAGAATTTGGCCAGAAATAGGTAATATTTTTTAATTTTAAGGTTATATTTTCCGACCTTTTATAGGCAATTTTTGGTTGTCCTAGTTAACATCAATTGATATTCAAACGGTTATGATGATCTAATTTTATAAGTTTAGTTGAATAAATATGCTCTCAACACATGCATTTGAAAATACGTGAATAAAAATAGAAAATTATATTATTAATCAGTTCTGCTCTTCTGATTTAAATATAGGACCACTTCAAGGTTAAATACTTTTATTATTTGAATATAACTCGGACGATATTTTTTACAGTTTGACAAAGTTTGACTAGCTAAACCGGTAAACGTTGCTTTGCCATATAACTAATTTCTAATGAATATTTTGGTTTTTAATTAAAAAAATAACGAATGTGTTGTTAATGTGTGGGGATGGATGGGCGTGATTTTACCCTTTTTGCTTTATTTTACGCCCTAAATGTTAAAAATTATATGCTTTAGTTCCTTTAAGACTTGAAACTATCATCGAATAATTAATTAAGAAGACATGGGTAAAGAGAGCTTTTACCCGTTTTGCCCCTTTTTACGCTCTAAATGTTGGAATATGCAAAAACATATATCCCTTTACATGTTATAGTGTCTACATGCCAAATTTTAAGAAAACCGGTTGATTTGTTACAAAGATATAGGGAGAGGAAGCTTTTACTTCTCTTGCCCTATTTCCCGTTCTAAATAATAAAAATTATAGGCTATAGTTCCTTGCAGATGTTGTACTCTTTGCTTGTTAAGAAGATATAAGGAGGGGGAGCTTTTACTCCTTGTGGCCTATTTTACACTCTCTAGCGCTATGACCTATTCTCATACCTAACAAATATACATAATAAAAATTCATGAAAACCCCACGACTTTTTTTATTGCTATAAATTTCGTTTTTAACCAAGAACTCATTCTGACAAAAAGATGAACAATACGTTTCTAATATTTTAATTTTTTCATTGTAGCATTTTAGGGTTATATTTTGAAAACTGAAAATATCTCGTCAAAAGCAGAATCATTTCATCCGCCACGGAGATCAGAAGATTGTTACGTACAAGTAAAGAGCATATTTAAATTTTAAAATTTTGTTTTCTTTAAAAGAGTTTTGTTCTGGGACCTAAAAATTTACTTTCAGATGTAATTTTTACGCATAGTATTTACGCGTAATTTTATGAAAATAAGGTTAAACACAAAAAAATATACATGTTACGTGCAGCGTTAAAAAGTTACGAAAAATGTAACCAAACGGCAACACTGTTTATAATTTATATATCGCAGAATCTCTATTATCGTTTCCTGACAGCATGCAACTCTAGAACCTTAAATAATATTTAATTAAAAAAAAAAACAACAACAAAAACATTATTATTAAATAACTTAAAAACTAAAACAATTTAACAAACTATTAAAATGCTTAAATTGATAAATACAAATAATTAATGATTTAAGAAAGTGGGCGTTTATAAAAAGGTGTTAAAAATGCTCTAATGAAATAAATGAGGATTAGTGCTGCTAATTTACAGAATTGTTGCAAATTTGTCTGAAAAAAAAAATTAAATGAAAATTTCAACACAGCTTTAACAACATCAACATTTAGAAAAATAAAACACTGAAAGTGAACAAACTATACAATTAGATATAGGATTAATATAGGTATATAAAATAAAAAATAAACGACAAAAGCTTTTCAAAACGAATTTAAAAATTCGTCTAAAAAATACGACAAAAAAGTTTCCACTACAAGAGAGTAAACCATGGTTTAGTGCTACTTTTTACAAAATTAATTGCAGACATTTAAAGGACATTGAATTGGAAATTCCTTGTTTCAATATTATTTAGTTAGAATTTTTTTTTTTTTTTTTGTTTTAAAATTATCTCTTTAAGCGAACCTTATCCTCATGATGATATTTATTTTCTTGCGAAGCAAATGATTCCTGTTTATCGGGACCATTATGATGACTGGCATTTGAGGAAGTGTAATACAATTGAGCTGGAGGTTGTTTATCCAGTGGAGCAGGACCATTCGAGGTGGAGGAACTTTCAAAAAAGGATTTCTTTTCCATCATGGACGATTCCATTTTGGAAAAACTGCTTATTTCTTCAGTATCTGCGGCATAACCATTTGTTTTGAAAGCACTTTGATGGGGTTTAAGAGGTTGACGTAAAGAGTTTTCATCGGATTCACTGCCACTATACTTCCAACGATCACTTTCATAATCACTTTCATAGTATTCACCACGAGGGGCTTGCAATTTAATGGGAACTACTGGTGGTGGTGGTTTGTAAGTGGGTTTTATGCTTGTCGCTGAGGGTGTTATGGTAGGCACGGAGTGTGGTAATACTTTGGAGGGTCCTCCCTGTATGAGATTTTGTTCGAGGGTTTTTTCCATGGTTTCCACTAAAGATTGACGACGTTGTTCCGGTTGACCGGCAAAACAAATTTCTGGCGGTGTTCCCGGTCTTAGTTCTATGCCATCTATGGGTGTTTTGGCTCGGGCTTTGACTGGTGTAGGTATGGATTGTGTGATCTGTTTGACTAGGAAGGGAGCACTTAATTCCTTGGTGGGAGTGGGTAGTTTTTGTATTTTAATTTCTTTGACTTCATGCTTTTGTGATTTAGTATCACTGTGCTGCTCAAACTCACTAGTGCAACTTTCATAGCCACTTACATGATTAGGAGTCCACAATTTAGACATGGCCAAACCCTCAGCCGAGGGTTTAGGAGAAGGCGAGCGAGTAAACTGTTGGGCGGGCGTAGGTAAAGTGCCTGCTGGTCTCATTATAGGTTGGCCATATTCCACTTTCACTGATTTTATTAACGTAGTATCATGACTATAAGTTTCCGAAGCCAAAGGCATATTGGAAGTAAAGCTGGGTGCTACAGGAGTAGCTTTAGCGAGTGTTTGTGGTGGAAAAATGCATACACCACCATGAGGAGGTTCTTTGCTACTAAATTGTCTCTCTTCTATTTGTTGTATCTTTTCATTGACATTGGGTTTATTTGCTTTATTCTCCGAGTTAGGTATGAAACAAATTTCTGGTGGTGAACCTGGTACCAAATTCAAATTTTTTAATTCTTCTTCTAAATTCACAGGGGATTTATTTACTTCCATTTTAGAAGGTTTGGCTTCATATTTTTGATTGTTATTTGGTTCGGTTATAGGTTTATCCTTAACAACCTCATCAATTTTCTTGAAATACTCAAAAGAAGATGATTTCTTTTCCGTGGTATTCGAGGAGGACATTGTTGATGTCATAGAGCTGGTGTTAACACTTTCATTGGGATGAGGCACAATATTAGCAATCACCGGTGGATAAGGTTTGGGTGGCACTGGTGGTGGGATTTGTGTGTAACCAATCTTGGTTTTCATATTAACAAAATTGGATGAAAGAGACTTTAATTGCTCCAATTGTTTACTGAAATCAGTTACATCCTGGTTAGGGGTGGTGGTAGTAGTGTAGTGGTTGGTGCTAGTAGTTGTTGCTGTTGTAGGTATTTGTCTGACCTCATTTTGTGTGGGAACTGTTGTAGTGTTGTTATTGTTGATTATATTACGTTGTTGCAATTCGGGCAAATCTAAGTAGGCGGATTTGTGTTCTAGACGCATGGTTGCCTCAGTAGTGCAACGATGCTCAGTTATGATCTTTGACTCAGATAAGCCATGCAAATCGTTGGAGGTGATTATTTCAGATTGTTGGGTTTCAAACGACTGAGGTTCTTTGGCAAGCATCTAAAAAGTGTGGTAGTAGTTATTGTTGTAGTTGTAATTGTGATATTTAATTGATTGGTTGTTGTTGGTAGTGGCAGTGGTAGTTTAAGGACAATCACAATACAATCACACATTTTATTATTATTTTTATTTTTTTAAATTATTTAATTTTATGTAGGAATGTATTATTTATATTTGTATCGAACAAAGATGAAGCATTTTAAATAAAATGAAGGCATTAAAAAATTCCAAATATAATTCCCCAAGTTTTTTTTTTTTATTAAAGAAATTTTTATATTTGAAATGATCAAATTAAGCGTTTAATTTTGCATTTGAATAGTTATTTTTTTAAGGACCAAAATGTTCAAAAATTGTTGATAGTTTCAATTTTTTTATTGAACAAGGCGCGTGGTTTTTTGTGTAAAAAATTTATGAAAATAAAGAAAAAGTTTACAAATAATGTTTAGTTTAAAATTTTTTAAATATATATTGAAATTCATTACAAGTTTAAAATATTATAATAAAAATAAATAAAATCATAAATAAATATATAAAAATAAAATAAATATATAAATAAATTCAAAAAAATAAATACAAATGCTTTGATAAACTCAAAAAAGGGATATTTCAAGGGTAATAATAATTAAAAATAGATTCAATTTTTTTCTTTAATTCAATAAAATCATGTTTCAAATAAATAAACCAATTTTCTGAAATTCTCACTTTTTAATATTCACATGCAAACTTACTTCGGATTTAAATTCACTGGGTGTCTCATAGACAATAGTCTTAACCACTTCTTGCATACGTTCCGGTGTTGGTTCCAAGACAGCGCAATCAGCAATACTTTTGGCTTCACCACCAGCATTGGTGGCTTTAACCATGTATTTGCCAGAATCGCTTACTTGTCCTATTTATATTAAAGTTAATTATTTTAGACTAATATTTTAATTGAAAGTCATAAACTGTAAAACGAAATATTTTGCAACTTTAAAAATACTATTTTTTTTATAATTCTTTAGTTAATTATTTTTTTCGTTTTACAAATTTATCTCTTATGTAAATTTTTACTTACCTTTTTCAATGATTAATTTGTGGGTATTGCCCTGAGTTAGTAGTCTATGTACTGACAAACCTGATTCATTCAAAGGTTTTTCATCTTTCATCCAAACCACAGTGGGTTCAGGCAAACCTGTTACTTCAACTTCCATTATGATTTTTTCACCCTTTTTAACTACTTGGGCTTGTAAACGTCTGCCAAAGACAGGTGGGAAGATGGTTTCTGGAAATTTAAAAAATGAAAATGTTTTAGAATTTTTAAGATAGATTTTGATGAAATGATGAGAAATTTCAGTTAAACAAAGCGTTCTTCTTTTATTTAATTAGGGTGTTGAAGTACCATTTATTTGGTAGCATATTTAGTGAAATATATATATAATAATTAACATTCCAGTACCGCATTTCTATATCGCTAATTATTGAAATAATATAGTCAGCCTAAATTAAGACAGCAAAGTGATATCTGACATATCTGTGTATATGCATGCATGTGTTTACAATTTTTAACACATTTAATTTTCTTAGTAAGATCCAGTAAAAATTTATTTTTGTCTTCAAGAACTTGGTTTTGAATTAAAACTGAGATTATTTGGTGAAATGTTGAAGTTCAGTTAAAATTTGGATCTTACGTAAACAAATGAATTTTCAGAAAGAATTTGGAATTTTAATGAAAAATTGGTTTTAAAAGAAAATGTTGATTTTTATTGCACAAATAAATTTTATTAAAAAATTTAGAGTTTTATTGAAAATCTGTATTTTTAATAAAAAATTGGATTTGTAAAAATATAGGTTTTTGGTAAAAGATAGACTTTTAGTGAAGATTTTGAATTTTTTATGAAAATTTTGGATTTTTAGTGAAAAATTTATGAAAAATATTCTTAGGCAACATTTTTTAAAAAAATAATTTTTACCAGAACACATAAACATAGGTTCCTCATTTTATGTTGCTCCATAGAAACTTTCATCGAACGGGCCTAATATAATAAATATTTATAATAAATTTCATAAAAATTGGGCTTCGGTATACTGATATGTTGGTAGAAGACAATCTTCACACATTTATATTTTAGGGTGATCGATTATTTGACTTTTTGAAGAAACTAGTTTTCGAATAGTTGGAATTTTGAAAAACTTTTTGAAAACAGCTAACCGATTTTTTGGAGAAGTAAATATTTTCATAAAAATACTATATTTCTGCAAAAAAAATTCAACAAATCTTACACAAAAAAAAATTATTAGTAAAAATCTTTCAAATAATTTATTAATTGATTTTATTTACAAACTTCATAATTGATATCACTTTTCACAAAATACCTGTCAATTTTAAACTGAAAAATTTGAAGTTAAAAAATATTAAGCCAAATATCTAGAATTTCTAATTCTTTTGGAGTTATTTGTGACTATGAGGATATCCTTATATTTTAAGGGTGATATTTACCACACAAATTTTTAAAAGATATTTGGTAGATATACGCTTTCTTATGTTACGTGTTATTTCTAGAAAATGTGATATTAATTTGTATGTCTAGTTTCCTTAGAACTCAAAACTGTGATATATTTATTGGGCATTTCAATAGAAGATTGTTTCTTCATTGATTATTGCTGATTTTCAAGCAACCAATCACTCACATATATATATATATATATATATATATATATCTGCATATATATATATATATAAATTAATGTGTACCTTTTTAGGTAATAAAGCATTGGGTCAGTAAAATTAAAATTACTAATTTGTGTATTCGGCTTTCCTCTGAAAGATTATTCCGGTAAAAAGGAATAAGTGTGTACATTGATTATGACCGATTTTTAAATGATCAATCACTTATGTATATTGTTATGTATCCCCTAGGTTATAAAGCTTTCTGCAGAGAAATCTTCCCGCCAATACTATCGCACTTCCGGACCTTAATGTGTCATACGTTTTATTATATTTTAAGAACCATAACCAATATATTGTACATTAAGTTTAACATATCATATTTTACATACATAGTTTTCGTTAATTAATTACAAACATTATGCACAATATAAACATAACATTTTAAAAATTGAATGAATGTATTGTGAAAAATTATTTTAATAATTAAACATTTTAATTTTATAATAAATAATTTAAATCCAATGTTTCCATTTTTATTGCGGAAAATATTTTGGGGAAAATGTTAAGATTGGTTGACTTTTTAATTAACTCAATTGATATTTCAACTGGTTTTTGGACACAAATTTAATCATAAATGTATTTAATTCGGTAAAAAATGAATTGAAATTTATATAAAAAAATCAATTAATTTTAGTTAATTAATATTATCATTTTGATGATTGGAGCAAAATCAAACAAAATTTTAATTGATATAAGCAATTTCGTAATTGAATTTCATTTTTATTTTTTTCTATTTATAATATTCAAGTTAAAATTTATTGCACATAATTATTATAAAATGAGACTAAAATGAGACCCGTATTTTGAACTTAGTGACATTGACAAAATTATAACAAAATTATTATTTTTTTTTTTTTGACATTTACTCATAAAAAATTGTTTTGCTATAGTTCTGTTATTAGTCATAAAGTACGGAATATGAGGGAAAGTTTTATATAATATGTGCAGAAACTATAGCTAAAAGCGTGTCCCAATTTCTTAGAAATCGATTTTTCAAATACTACTCCTTTAAAAAATATAGTAAACTATTATTACAAATCATCACCGTAAATGTAAAGCAACGTAACATAAAAATTTTCAAATTCGAGTTTTTGATGTAATATAATTTACTTTTCCAAAATAAATATGATCACAAATTTGCAGAATTATATCTCTAAAAATAACAGTTATATTTATTAACGAAATTCCAAATAACTTATCAATAAGTGCACGATTTTGATAAGTAAAAATAACGTAATATCTTATTTTTTTTTTAAAGAATTTAGATTTATAAATTCATACCTTTGAAAGCTATTCAAAATTGGAAAAAGTTACGAAAAGAATCATTTTCTTTTTGTAACAAAGTTATTTGTTTAGTAAAATAAATTTATCTTTTTACAGAAAATAATGATATAATTAAAAAAAAAATAACCAAACTTCACTACTACTTCATTTGCTACCAAAAAAAGAAAAAAAACATCAAAATCTTGTTAATTAAAATTTTTACTAAAATTTGTGTCGATATTACGTGTTTTTTTTTTCGTTTTTGGTTTCAGAAAATACACATCCCAAAAATGTAACCTACATAACATGAAAACAAGTAAGAATGATATAGTCAGTCAAGCCCGAATTTATTATACCCAACACCGTTATATATGTGCATCAAAATTAGGGTAGGGGTTTTATATGGGATCTATGGCCAATTATGGGCCGATATTTATATTAAGCGTAGTGTATATTTCTATAAAACAAACGTATGTATATATTACACATTATTTATGCACTTTAATGTGATTCCCGGAAGTAGGCCTTACATTGAAACTATGGTCAATTATAGGCCGATCTTCATAAAATTTGGCACTGGTATTTCTACTAATATACAACTTATACGTGTCAAATGTTAACTTGATACTAACGTTTCTATACGATGCACTTTAAATTGATTTTCTGAAGAGGGGTTTATATCGGAGCTATGGTTAATTAAAGACCTAGCTTGATATTTGGCACACAGATTTATACTTATAAATAATTTATATGTGCTAAATTTTACTCAAAAATATTGTTATATGTAACACATTTATGATCGTTCAACCCTCATCCGCGCGGATATTTGTATGGGAGCTAGGTGAAATAATTGACCGATCATAATCAATTTTAGTAAGCTTCGTCCTTGGACCATAAAATACATATGTGCCAAATTTCGTTAAATTATTTTCAAAGTTACGACCTGCAGTTTGATTAAAAAGTTTACATGGACGGATGGACAGACGAATGGACATTGTTAAATAGGTTCAGAAAATGATTCTAAACCGATTGGTATGAAATAAGGTGGGTCTTACGCCAATACTTTTAGCTGTTACAAACATTAGCACAAACGCATAATACCCTCCCCACATGTGGTGGAGTAGTGTATAAATATTTAAAATGAATAAAAATGTTCAAATGTTAAAGGTGTTACAAGAGAAAAAAAAAATAATTCTATTGATATACGCATTTCATTTAACATAGTTATTACTTTAATATTTGTTTGAAATTATAAAATTTTAATTTAACCTTAAACTATACAGTATGGAGCAAAACTGAACACTTTTATTGTGACTATTTACTTTCTTAGGCTCTATCTTCTCAACGAGTAAAGTAATATAAAACAAATTGTTAGTGTAAATTTTCCAGCGTTTTGTTTATAATAAATTTTAAAATTGATTAAAATCAATTTTGTTACTGCAAAAAATTAAGATCTGGGTAAAATAAAAAAGTGTTCAATTTTGCTCCGTCTAAGAAAAATTTAAAAAATAACAATTAAAAACAGGCTATGCCTTTCATTTCCCGTATTAAATCCGTAATATGATATGTTATAGTCTGCAAAAAAAAAAAAAAAAAAAAATTCACTAAAATTTCACTATGACTAAAATCTCATTTCATTCCATTGTATCTTAATACTCCCTGACTGCTATTCCAAGCTTCCCAGTTTCACTTTTAACCACACACTTTTTAATGCTTTTAAGTCTGGGGTTTTTGAGAATTCCTCTATAACATGAAACTCCATATTTCAAGTTAGTTTTCGACAAGTTTGAATAAGTAAGGTCTTGTGTTTAGACTTCAACATTATATTTCTAGAAACTGGTAACATTTTAGCAAATAGTTCAAGGTAATTTTCCTAGCACATAATTATAATAATTAGTACCATCGAACTAACACCAAAGAATGGTAAACTTCCCCAAACTATTAGAGAACCCTCATTTTGTTTCATAGTTTTCTTAATCTAGAAATAATAAACTGAAATCAATTGTTATATTCAGACACAAATATGTTTTCGTTTGCCTCTTCTACCGACTAAATTCATTTCCAGTTTTCCAAGATCCAAGATTTACAGAGTTTTTTTTTTTTTTGTCTATTGGGTAGTTTTATTTTTCGTCGCAATAACATTTATCTGGATAGAGTCCAAACAATAGCATTTTAGTTATTGATTTTAATAGGTTTTTGAAGAATTTTGTCCCCCGATGTTAGTAATCTTCAAATTTGTTCAGCATCTCTGTTTCTAAATATTCTTAATCGCTCTTTTTTTTCAAAAAAACCTTGGATGATTTCACATTTTTTTTTTATTATTTTTATTATCAAGGTCTAATATAGTTTCAAGTCATTGTCAAATTTTCTGGAAGAAATCTATGTATCTAGAAATAAATTTTTAATTTTTTTTGTCGATTTCTGAATTTAATCAGCCTAAGTCGTATTTAAATATTTTTAACAGAACCCTAAAAAATTTATTTTTGCACTCGGCGATCTTAGCTCAATTATGTATTTTTAAAATAAATTTAATAAAAACAGAGATTACCGTGGTAACTAATCAGATTTGAAAATGGTGCAAAATTTAACACTTTTATATTTTAAAGATTTCGTTATTTTTATAGCAAAAAAAAAAAAAAAACATATTATTATTTAGCATTTAAATATTTTTAACTAAACCCTAATAAGTATATTTTACTATTTTAATATTACTTCGGATCTGTCGTTAGGATGATAGTGCCTAAAAAAGTAGATTGTCATAAAAAAAAGTGTTAATTTTTGCTCCATAGTGTATTTATAAAACATAACAAGAAATTTTCCCACACAAATGCACCCTACACACTTCAGGATCGATTCGTCACGTGTTAGCGATATCCTACGACTCTAATATTTTGCACACTATGTTTTTACTTCAAAAGGAACAATACTCGAGTTCTAAAGTCGGATTTTTTGGAGCAGTCTAATGTTTATGTAAAATTTTATTTCTAATTGATTGTAAGAATATTGAAATAAAATTTAATTTAATTTAATTTAAAGCAAGTGAAAATTTGAAAATTTTAATTTTTATTAAAAATAACAAATATTAAAAAAAACATAGAATATTGAAGTCACTCTTGGATATTTTTTATATACTAATGGAAGCAGCTTTCAAATATCTTTTAAATCATACCGCATTTGGTATGCATTTCTTTGGGAGAAAATATGAACATTTTAAAAAAATTTAAAAAAACCTTTTTCAAAAAAAGGTCAAGCTCACGAACGGTCATCAGAAGACCCGAAATATTTTGTAAAACATCACAAAACATACCAAGGTTAATTTTCAGGGGAGTAAAAGTAGGTAACAGAGTTTTAATCATCGTTGTTTTCTAACTTTCAAATAACTATTCCTTATAGCCCAGAAAATTTCATTAACTGATAAAACTATTAGTAAAAAAAATATTTTTTGTCGAAAGTAGGATTTTTAAACGTATGGTCCATAAAATTTAAGCTTAAATTTAACGAAATTTTGAAATTTAATTTTCGGAAATTCAGGAAAAATAAATGAGACTACAAAATTATTTATTATTTACTATTAGAAGAATTTAACATTTTAGAAAAATTCATAAATATGTGAATTAAAACTGTATTTTTTATTAAAATACACTTTTTATTAAACAAGTGCCAATTTTTAAAACCTATTGATTAGTTTAAAAATTTTCAAAAAAAAAAATGCAAATTTTTTGATAGACAATGTTGAAGATAAATTCATCATTCCTTTTTCTATTTATGACAAACTAAGTTTTTCCAAAATAATTTTTAATTTTTTCCTTTTCCTATTGAAAATTTTCTCAGTGTTTAATTTTTCTTAGTTAAAAAATTTATTCTAGGGAGAGAGGGAGTAAATTTCCTTCCCTTGGCCTGGGATTATGCGTATAAGCAGAGAAAGGGTCTGTTCAAAATAAGTACAAAAAACAATTTTAAATTTGTCAAAAATTGTCCAGTTTTTGGGAAACACAAAGAGGTGGCTGCAAAAGGAATAATAAATACCAAAATTTAAATCGGAAAGTGTTTCCAGAGGTCTAAAAATAAAAATACTATTTTTTCCACCAGTCAGTCGCTATGCAAAAGATGCAATTGAATTGTACAGTCAAATATTATATTTTTTTTCTTATATTTATTAAAATTTTAAATTTATTAACATTTTTGTACTTTTGACTCGGTTAGTAGTATTTATCAAAAATGTAGGGGAGAATGGGGTAAAGTGGCGCACACTTTCATCAAACTTCATTAAAATAGAATCTTTTTAATCATATAATGAACCTGGTAGATATAGAACAGATACTGTTTAATTTTCTGCATTAAAATCTTACGATTAGTTTATCTTTTTTTAAACCAACTCATTTTGGAGTAAAATGGAAAATGTTGTAAAGTGGAATATCATACAGATTATTAGTTCAAAGGGTGGTGTTTACTAAATGTATTTAAATAATTTTTATATACGTTCGAAAATCAAACAGATCAGAGGTTTTATGGCTGAAATATAATTCAGAGATAAGGTGCATTAAAGGCAAACATTCTCTGTGTCATTCAGAGCAGTATTCCCCCTCTATGCTTTAAAGAATTTTAGGAGAAAAAAAAAAATTAAATTATTTAAAATCGCAAGTGTTTTGTTTTTCTATTTCATCGTTATTTTTATTTTGGTAATTTAATTCTTCAGGTATTTTAAAGATTTTTAATTTTTTGTAGAAAAACCAAGATGTATAATATTTTTAATTTGTTAAAGAAAAAAATATATGAATAAACAAATTTTAGAAAACCTTTACTTTAGACTTACATTAGAGATTACAATTGGTTTATTTTTGATTATTTACAATCGTTAAACGTTTCTAATAACAATTTTTTTTATTATATTGCAGATAAGCGCGTTGGTTTTTCTGCAAAATATTGTTTACCAAAAATAAGTTTTATTTACACAAAACTTTTCTATTTCAATTCGATTGGGTTATAATCTAGTCCAAACTAATGTCTAAAATTCGATACTAGGAAACATTTTGATGAAATGATACCAAAAGGTCACAAATTCTTTCAAATCAATGTGAATGCTCCTCAATACTTACCGAAGAGGCATAAACACACTGTCATTCATAGAATTTGTATAGAAAATTTATTTACATAACAATCAAAAGTGAAATATTTATTGCCCATCTGGGTAGCATCTGTTTTTGAAAATTTATTTTAAGATAATCATACATCTTCATATTCATTATATTGGTCATATTTATTTGAGTCTATAAATTTTGATTTTTTTCTTGCAAAAAAATAATTAACAGACAATTATTTTTAACACTTTCTCTTTCTAACACAAATAAATAAATCAAAAATTTTCTGCAATAAGAATTTCTAAAAATAATTAGAAGAAAAAAATTATAAAAAAAGTTATTTAAATTTAGATTTCCAGTAAATAAAGAACATAAAGGCCAATACATATAAAATACAATAAATACTCATACACCAACAAAATACTAGTACATAAATAGTTGAAAGTTTTTGTATTTTAATTGCCAAAATAAACATTAATAAAGAAGAAAATATAAATTTAATTAAATTGAAAATAAAACTACGCCCACTTAATAAAATAAAACTCCAGAAAATTAAGAAAATGAAAGCAGAGTCTCAGATAGGGGGGGGGGGGGGAAATATATTTTACTGATGAAAATAAACATAATATTTGTGGAGGACCAAATGTTTTACATATGCCCTTTTATTTAGCATATTTTAGGTAAATCATAATACACTCTCTATGTAACCAAAATTTTCTTTCATTAAACCCTTACTTTTTACTTAAATGTTCATTTATTTATTTATTAATTTTATTTTTTATTTTACTTTATTCAATTTTCTTTTTACTAAGTAATATTATATTTATTGATTTTCATTTCAAATTTGTATAAAATGTTATTGAATTTTTACTGCAAAAGACTTTGAATTCATTTGGTCAGGGACAAATGCCAACACCATTATCATCATTATGACAGTGCAGTCATCATCATTGTCATTTATGTAGAATATATCGACAATTGTATTAAAATAAAGAAAACAAAAAGAGGAATATTTTAAACATTTGAAATGTTTTTAAATTATTTTTTTTTTTTGTTTTTTTTTTTGTTTACATTATTCAAATGTTTGCCAAAAGTTTTTTTTATATATATAACTTTGCAATAATGATATATTATTTTGAAATTTTTATGATATATTATATATGTATGTAAGAAAAATTTGATTATACGCTATTTTGTAAAATAATTTACAAATTTTAAAAAAATTTACAGAGAACAGAGAAGGACAACATTTTCTAAATGCCCTCACAGCAATGTGAGGATCAAGTAGATAATATATAAAAAGAATAAACTTAATTCAAATTTCAAAATGTTTCAGTACAGCTAAAAATTGGTTTAATAAATAGTCAACAAATGTGGAAAAACTATTTTTTTTGGTGAGCTAAATCTGCAAACCTATCTGTAGCAAAAAGGAGACCGTTTTTAGGTTTTAAATTGAAATTTATGATCTTAGGTATGCAATTTTTAATTATTTACAGCAATTCGTACGAAAATTATTTGGTATATTTTTGAAAACGACGTGTATATTGACTATTTTTCCGTTTATAAAATTAATATATTTTTTTTAAGTAATGTATCAAGCTATACATTTTTTCCAAAATGGAATTTTAAAATATATTTTGAATATGTTGAATTATGTACACAGAAAAAATTATCTCAAAGAAATTTTTAAATAAAATTATTAATTAACTTTATGTTGAAATTTAATAATATTATTAATTAATGTAATTAAATTTATAATTAGTTTCAAATTTTTTGACATAAATCGACAGCTCTTACCAAATATAGAGAAAAAGGAAAAACGTGTCAATAAAAAAATATAAAAATAAAATAACTTTAATTCAATTTCCAACAATTTCTAACTATTTGGTCTTAATCTATTGTTAAAAAATAGTAATACGAAATATTTATATGATTTTCTCAGTCTTCGGTGACGTGTTTAATGTATAAATATTTGGTAAGTAAGAATTTTAAATATTTGATGAGATTATTAATCATTGGAATCGGAGTTTATATTTAATATTCAATATCAAGATCCCGGTTTGTTTCAAAGCTGTTGTATGCAAGATTATTTATATATGTATATAAAAATTGATTGTTTTTGACGATTTGTTCAGACATCTGTCATATTGTTATTGGTATCTCGTCCTAGGTCGCAAGAGCACTCAGACAGGATAATATGATCTTTATTTGAACGTATGTTATAAACATTATAGTGAATTATATTACATACATACATACGAATATACAAACATACATTATTGTAAAATCTAGTTAAATAAGTGTATAACACCAAAATTTAGTGGAAAGAAACGAAACTTGACATATAGTTACGTCTACGTGCCTTAAAAATCTTTTCAAAAGTTACCGATAACCACATGTGAGCTCCACGAGATACTCGAGGTCAAGGGTTAGTTACAAAAATCTGATTTATACGTGATTATCGGAGATTTCAACATATATATGTTTACAAACAGTTTCCTTTACCACAATAAAATTTGGAGTTTTAATATTTTTCTGGTTTAATTTTACTTGTATTACATTTAAATATATCTAAAAATTTAATAAATGACTATATTTAAATCCGTGCGTTTTTATTGAAGGAGGGAATTGAATCATTAAAATTTTTAGTTGATTTTAGGCAAACATCCAATCATAATTGTAATTAATCTGATTAAAAAAATTAATTGAAATTTAAGCCGAAATCAATTATTCTGGTTAATTAATATTACCATTTTGATGATTGGAGCAAATTTAAGCAAAAATTTTATTAATATAAGCAATTTCCTAATTGAAATTCACTTTTATTTTTTTTTCTGTGTACTTATTCCATTTCCAAAATACTATGAAAATAAAATTCAGGACTTAAAAAACTACATATTCTAAATTAGTATATTAAATTCAATCATGAATTTTAATATAGGAAATACGGAAAAAAGCATATGTTAATTTATACAATTTTTCCATTTCGAAAAAAAGTTAAATCAAATGAATTATGTTGTTATTCAGATCAATTAGGAGATAGTCATGGACAGATTTTTGTAAAAAATATACATAATATGTAATGAAATACAACAATTCTAAAAATTAAGGAAATGGAAAACGACAGAACCTAAGTTATATAGTTTTTCCTTTTGGCTATAGCTATGATTAGTGGAAAGATGTTGATTAGTGTAAACAACGGGGTTTTCAAGTATATAATGCAAATTAAAAATCCTTCAAATGATCTTATCTTAGATACCACAACATTGAAAATAAACCAATGGACGTTAAATAGGCGAACATCATTTCATTTTAAAATTTAACGTAACAGCTTTGATATCTCCAAGCCAAGGATAACAAAATTTCGAAATTCAAGTTAAGGAAGAGGCAATGAACATGACAATTGACAGAAGACAACTGTTGAGAAAAAAGTGCAAATGTTTTATGATATGGATCTACCTCATGTATTTCGAAGGAGAAGACTTTAATGAAATTATATAATTTAGCTTCCATGCTTAGTTCTAATACTTATTACTATAGATTACTTTAGACCTGAGTCTGTATATAGTTCAAAATTGTTTTTATTTCTCCTAGATTATTTTAGTTATAAAAAATAAGGATAAAGATTTTTATATTGCTCTATATCAGCATTATTCCAAGCCGTTGATATAATCGCAAATTGGATTTACCCCAACCACATGCAGTTTCAGATATGGACTATTATTAAACACGTTTGATTTTAGGCCTTAAAAAAATATTTTATTTTATATTTTGATGGCACATTAAAATCCGTTTGTATAAATATAAAGTGATTCGAATGTATATAGAATCAGTTCGCGGTAATAATTCAGTGCAGGAGCGCGAAAGTTATAGCGATTTTAAGTTTAACATATAAAATTTTTTATAAACTAGAAGTTTATGTATAATTTTGGTAAAAAAATTCTGAGCTATTCAAATAAAAGTTACGATATTTTCAATGTTTGATTGTGTTAGTGTAGCATATTTTAGGGATTCCCAGTAAAATTAAAACAATTTTCTCTAATAATTACTATTCTTTAACATTTTGCATAAGGTGGGGTTCGAATCTAAGTTCCTTTTCATGTTTCATTAGAGTTTTTTACAAAGAAATGCTATTTAATATTTTCTGACCCAAGTAATTTTTTCCCATATTTTTCGAAATTTTTAGATATGCATCTACATTTCAGTTAAGCATTTCAAACACCACCTAATAACGCCAATTAATGTCAATTTCGTGCTGTCCAAGCGAAGTGCCTGTCTATGTGACTTATGAACTACATTTGACTTAAATTTATGATCCCGGTCAATTATATTTATCGCTGTTCTTATGTCTATATATGCAAGGTCTGTACAAATTGCAATTTACTATATAAAACTACAAAAACAAAAAGTGCAATATTTGGGTAATTTTCAAAAAGTCCATATTTTTTTTTATTAAAACTGATTTTTTTTTAAATTTTTGCTCTTGTTTTCCAAACTTTGAGACAATCTACGGGGTTTACTATTTAAGGCACATCAACGAGATATAGCGCACAATACGCATAATTAGAATAAGTATCAATTCCTGTTTCAAAATTTGTATTCCGTTAAGGAACGCACAAACCCCGCCCAAAACAAACAAAAAATTCGACTACTCTGTAACTGTTGCAACTATTGAAAGTCTGCAAAATAACAAAGAAGGTGTAGAATTTATTCACTGATTCCGATTAGTATATATACGGTTCTCAAATGGGGGTCCGTCACCCACAAGGGGTCCGTACAAACATTTTAGGGGAGTCGCGAAGACCATTCCCTTAAACACAAAATTTAAAACATTTTTATTTAAGGGTCAATAATTCAAATTTATTTTATAGAATGTGTTGAAAGATGTCATCAAATTTATCAATTCATATATGGATCGAAAGTAAACTAAATTATAATTAGAATGATAAAATTTATTACGTACTATGAAAACAACCTATTTTTAGTTTCCAATGGGGCAGCTAGACTGACAACATCGTAATCACAAAAAATTTTAACAAAAAGATAAGAAAACTGATTCAAACTTAATTCCTAAATATAATTCAAATGTAAAAGTAAAACAGATAATTTATAGTTCTATTCCTACACAGATTTAAAAGGTTTTAGTCAAAATTAATCAAAAATTGTGAGAAAACTAAATAGTTTATAATTTTTTTTTATGTATAATATCAATAACAAATTGTTCCTTTTATTTCAAAAATTACACCGAATCGCTTGCATTTTTAAAATTATTTATTAATATGACTTCAACAAATTTTAAAACTGGTAAATTTAATATTTTCCTAAATTTGGAAATTCTGACTTAAGATTATGAATGAATGATTTAAGAATGACATATCAAAATCCAAATATTTTCTCTTAAAAATTTATTTTTATGTTTAAAAATTTTTGATATCAAATTGAGAAAACACCATTTTTTATATTCACGCTTTCATAAAAATGTATGAACGGATTGATTTCATTTATTCTCAGTTAGAAATCAAACTTAAAATTTAAACCTTTTCTCCATGTTTGAACAAAACATTTTTAATATCAAACATTAAAATCATAATTGTAAGCCTTAGATTTGTTGTTTACTTATTAGCAGGGACCGGAAGTTCGTACATTTAGAATGTGTGTTTAAACGCTTAAAAAATAAACTAAAAATGTTAAAACATGCCCTAAAAACAAATAAAATATGCACTTATTTCTTAACTTTTATATATATAAAAAAACCCAAAATTTTAATTCAAAATTTTAATTTTAGACAGCTTTTATATATATAAAATTACCGCTCGACATCAACAGATGTGATGTATGCATTTTTAAATAGTGTGGAAATATTTTATTATTTCTTCGTTTGAATCTAAAATTATAACAACTGTATTGACAACACTTCTTTCGATGGCTGTGGTATTATGATAGATCGATTTTTCTAAAATGATATTAAGGGTAGCTCTATACAGTTTATTGTGCTCTTAGACAGAATAATCTCTTTAAAAGGAATTAATCAATGCTCGATGTTTTACAAAAACGTATCATAACCAAAAACAAATGTTTCATATACATAACTCGATATTAAACAAACTTGTTCTGCTTTCAGATAAATGACTGAAATTTTGACCCTCTATGTTTCAGTTTATCCAAAGGCTGATATACCAAAAACTTTTTTCAATGATATTGTTTTGTCGAATATTTTGGAGCAATACTTCTCCGAAACGAAATTATTTATTCTATGGAATTCCGTATCTTATTACGAGATAAATAAGGAACCTTCTGATGACATTTCTTAATTTTGAAATATAGACTTAAGTCATTTTGTCAAAAATCCACAGAATTTTTTTATTTTTTTTCTACACAAAAATAATTTTAAATTGGAATATTGCACTAAATATGATACAAAAATATGTATTTATGGCAAAATATGGAAAAACATAAATTTTCAACCAGATATGCATAAATATGCACTAACAAATCGATGCCATTTTAAAGCAAATTCTCTAATTCTCAAAGATATTTAGTGTTTTGGTTTCGTAGAATGGATAAGACACCACGAATACTAATGAAGTGTGTAGCGGCACAGAAAATACGTATTCCATTCTGCTGGTGTCTAATTATAGTCCACAAACTCTGCTTTGGTATTGCCAAACAGAGACAACAAGGTAACTTACGATTACAAACTTGTTTATGGTCCTTCGAACCGGATACTGGAACCACATCTATAACAGCGTTTACGACGCTAATTTCAATCTCTCTTTTACTTGCCCCAAACGCCTGTCGCTGCTAATTGAGTCCCTCAAAATTGCACCCAGAGCAAGTCGGGCGCCATGTTTAGTCTTCAACGAAACCAAAATGGATAAGACACCACGAATGCTGATGAAGTGTATAGCGGCCAGTCTGCTGGTGTCTAATTAAAGTCCACAAACTCTGCTTTGGTATTGCCAAACAGAGACAACAAGACAATTTACGATTGCAAACTTGTTTATTTAGTTTACTCTGTTTTATTAGTAAAAGAAAAAAACATGCATTTGCATCAACTTCCGGTCCTTGCTTATTACACAAAAATTTTGGTGGGTCGCCGGTGAGTTGGAAAGTCTTAAGGCAGTCGTGAAGCTGTTGCTTGTGAGAACCCCTGTCATATAGGATCAAATGAGATCAAAAAAATATAATCGCACGAACAAAAAGTTTAGAAGAATGGGAAAATGTTAAGTAATTATTGGCCTTTTTTATAAGCTTTTCAAATTTGAACAACAATCATGATTATAAAATGAAATCTACGGTGCTAAAATTTTGCACTCTATTTGTTTTAAAACCTGTCAGTTCAGATATGTAGCCCGTTCGCTTAAAATAGTATTATCACAAAACTTATTAAGGATTAAATTCAGTTTCAGCCAGGTTAAACATTTTTGATAATGGCCCATATACTTTAATTGTAGGTCTGTTGAAACGGATTTAGCATATTTTTATGTTTCCAGGTTAAGATTTTAAGGAGGTAAATTTCTTCTTTTCTCTTATATTAATTTTGTTTCGAATCGTTAAGTAAAGTTTTTTCTACTAGCAGATTTTAGAACTCTTACAGATTTCAATATATTTCACAAAGTTTTCCTTATTAGGTTTTTCTTTTTTTCAAAGCGCATTAATGATTCTGCGATGAGATAAAGCATAGATTAATTGTAGGGTCAAACATTTTGGCACATCTGTATTAAATCTCTCAATACATATATATATATATATATATATATATATATATATATATATAGAAAGACCAGTCAATCAAAAAATGCGTCTTTAGTTCCCTACCAGAGAGTGAAAATCAGCTTTGAGTTTTCTTCCGAAATGGCTGTCAAAAATTTCGTGATTTCGCTCGTTATGAAAAACCAAGAAAGAAAGATATAGTCAGTCAAGACCGACTATGTGTACGAGCATAAAAATTTAGTAAAATTGACACCTGTAGTCAATTTTACTAAATGTAAAATAAAATATACAAATACAGAATAATGCGTTGATACTAACATTCAGATGATTTTGTGAACATCGGGCGATTCCTAGAAGTGGGTTTATATGGTAGCTGTGGCAAATTATGGACCGATTCTCAAAAAAAAAATTAGCAATGTTGTATCTACTTACATAAAACTTATTTGTGTCGAATATTAACTTGATACTAACATTTGTGTGGACTTTATGCACGTTAAAGTGATTTTCGGAAGCTCTAGGCTGATCTTCATAAATTTTGGTACAAAGATTGATACTTGTACAGAACTTCTTTCTGCCGAATTTCATTAAAACATACTTATTTTAGGGCATTTTTGAGTGTTTAAACGCTACTGCGGGGGGACATTTGAATGGGGGCTAAGTGAATTAATGGACCGATCAAAACTAATTTCAATAGGATTGTGTAATAAAAGTCCCACGTGCCCAATTTCATTGAATTATCTTTAAAATTACTTTGTGGACAAGGTAAACATGAACCAGACGGATGGACAAACATCATTAGATCGAGATAAGAAGTGATTCTGAGTCTTTATACTTTAAGGCGGGTGTTGGATAACTTTTTCTATGCGCTACAAAAACATCCCTCGAGGACCAAAATCCCATTAGAACAAATTTAAAAATATTTTTTCCGTAACAAGCTCAAATTACGAATTTTTTGACACTATTTTAAGAACAAAATCTGATTTTTTTAATGCGACCCATGATTTTTTTATCGCTCATTACTTTACTTTATTTTTTTTTTTTTCTAAGATACTGTTGGAAACTAAAATATTTTTCTGACATCACACAGAAAACAATGCGTTAATTTTCTCTTTGAATGTGCCTCATATAGGGTCTCCCAGATGTAGACACAAAAGATTACAACATGCATTCTGTTAACAATTTTTAAAAACAATTGCACAAAATGACCATCAACTATTAAATTTTGAACAGTTCGCTAATGATTTAACAAATCTCTAGACAATGAATTCTCAGTATAGAAAAATATTTTTGTTCTTCGCTTTTTGTTAAGCAATCAAGCAGTTCAAATCATTAAAATAACAAAAAATAAAATAAACTACTTACTCTTGACTACTAAATCGGCAGTACTGGTCGATTGACCCATACTATTGCTGGCAGTGACAGCATAACGTCCTGCATCGCCAACATTGACCTCTTTCAAATCGATTGTAACACGATTACACTTATTGCCAATTTTTAAACGATCAGTGTCAAATAGTTGAGCACCATTTTTCTCAACTTTAATTTCGGGTGATGGAAAACCGTCATAAATGGCTTCCATGCTAACATCAGCACCCTGATCAACAATTTTACCGGTTAGAGGTGTAGTAAAACGTGGCGCAATTTCACGGCGGGTACGTGTAGGTGAACTGGGTACAATGGCATTAGGGGAGGCACTAGAGATGCCATTTGTGGCCGATTGAACAAGTACAAATGATTTTTGTTGAACATGCGGTGAAGACATATCTTTTGATTTGTGTAATTCCTGATAGTGATGAGACTCTATAATTTCAGGCCTTTGGGCACCGAGTTGTTTCAATGATTGATCAATATGAGCCGATGAATGATGTATTTCGGTCTGAGGCATATTGCCCTCATACGAACTGACTTGTGATGTGGAGGTGGTAGTGAATGTTTGTTTTTTAATGGTGACACGTGATGAATCGGTATTGTGTTCTTGAGTCATGGTTTGCATATTGCTTTGGGCGGGCATACATTCTAAGCCAGAGCCTACCAAACCCAAAAATGCTACACAAGTAGCTTTACCTACATCATTTTCGGCCACACAACTTATTTTTCCTACTGTATCGGGTCCTACTTTTTGTATAGTCAAAACTTCACGGTCACCACTAGTGGAAACCAAGAAATTATGGCCATGTACTGGCTGATCATTGAAATACCAATGAACTTTTGGTGTAGGTTTACCTTTAACAATGCACTCGAATTTCACCAAATCATCTTCATTGGCAGTTTTATCGGAGAATAATTCCTTAAATTCGGGACAAGTCTTTTGTTCGACTATCTCCACTTGTTGGGAACGTTGACTTTCAGGAGCATTAACAGATTTTACTATGAGATGTGAAAAGCACTTAGCGTCACCAGCATTATTGAACACTTTCACTGTATAAACACCTTTGTCATCATTGTTGACATTTCTAATGGTCAACTTGAATACACCACCTTGGGGATTTGATTCGATAAGGAAACGATCACTGTTGGTTAGCTCTTTATTGGTTAAATACCATTTGGCGGTCATGGGCTTGTCACCACTTAACACTACTTCCATTTCAACTGTTTCACCTTCATCGACCAAAACATCACTAAGGAATTTCTCAAATTTAGGTTCCAATTCTTTCGCTAACGATTGTCTTTCCGATTGAGCCCTAGTAGCGGGTTCGGCTATATTCAAAGGTGTCACTTTCAATTCACAACTACTTGAAGCCTCACCCGCAGAATTGATGGCCACTACCTTATAGTTGCCACCATCTTCTTGATAAACTTCTTGTATAATCAAAGAACATTTGTCACCCTGAAACAGCAACTGTACATCAGCCGATTCTTTAACGGGTCTATCGTTATGATACCAAATAACTTCTGGTTCGGGTTGTCCCACTATAACACAATCCAAACGTACAGGTTTACCCTCAAATATCGAAACATCTTTCAAGGCCAACTGTACAGAGGGCTTAATCGGTTCTACATCCATATCGGAAGCCATTTCCGAATCGGATGTCTCGTTAGGCAGACGTCCTTTAACGATAACGGTACACGAACTATACGCTTCACCAGCTAAATTCTTAGCTGTCAATACATAAACTCCGGCGTCGTTAGGATAAGCTTGCGGGATTATAACCGTTACACGACCGTATTCATACTGAAAATAATTTAAAAAAAAATATTTTAAACTAGTGAGTAATGGTGAGTTTTGAAAAGAAAAAAAAAAAATAGCAACTGAAATACAAATAAACAGTCAGACATACAAAAAGCATCTGAATTGAAATTATTTACATTTGTATACATATGTATGTGTGAATATTTAAAAAAAGATGTGTTAGTAATATGTCTATGTGTGCGTGTTAGCTGTGGTGAGTATTTGTATGTATTGATAATATAGAAAATGGTAAGTGTATATTATTTTTTTTTATTATTTGCTTGAAATAATTCCTCTAGTATTTTTTTCTCTTTGAAAATTTAATTTTTTAAATTTTTTGTTTTTTGAATTCGTCTGATTTTCATTTTCAATTTTTTGCAGAAATATAAAAAATCTAAGCAAAAAATTATATTTATTTACACAATAAAATTTGTATTTTAATGGGGATTTGAATGTATCCGGTGACGTGAAGAAAAAAATATTACTCGCATAATGTTTAGCCATGAGCAGCAATAGTAGTGTGAGTTTAAAGATAAATTTCCATATGAAACAAGGTGTAGAAATAACATAACAAAATTTTAAAATTCAGAATTATTTAATGAAAAATCTTAAATTTTTTATATTTTTGGATTCACAGTTCCCAATACGCACACAAATTTCAAAAATTCAAGCCTTGAAAAATTTGTGTGGAATCCGTCATGAATTCAAATATAAAAAAACATGAAATGATTGAAAAAATTAAAAATTTTCAAGTTAAATAAATTTGGATTGAATTTAAATTTCCTTTTCACTGGAGAACGCTATTGAATTAAAATGTAACACAATTTTATTTCAATGCTTGGCACTGGATTTAAGGCTTGAAATAAATTTTGTTTCAAGTTGAATTGCAGCAAAAATGCTTATTGGGTTCCTAGACAAAATGATTTAAAAGGCAAGTAAACATTCTGGTAATCTTCAAACTATTTGAATCATTTTCCCTATATTATGATTTAAAATGACTTCTATGCTGTTAACAATTTTACTTTTTGAAGAGAATCTAACGACGCATAGTGGCTCATTTTGATTTTTTTTTTTGTTGCAAAAATCGTAATTTTTGAATCTATATTTTAAAAATTTAAAATTAATTTTAAAGAGGACACTGTATCCACAACGGGATCTAGACCTGTAGGGGACTCAAAACTTTTATGCCAAAGTTCAATATTTCTTTCTGAATTAATTTTACAAGTTGTATTTATATTAAATTGTATATTTATATATCAAATACACATTTTCGAAATACCTTTTACACTAACATATAAATCTTAAGGAATCTAGTCATTATTTTGGCTTTATTAAGTAATTTTATATAGTAGTCTGGTCCATGTAAAATAAAGACAAAATCTACTTTACTTATTTAAAAAAAATTTGTAATTATTTAAGCATAAGTGCGAAGGCCATACACATTTCCTCCCAATATAGGGTTAATAGGTCAACCAAATTTCGGTCCACAATTGTTTACAACTCTCATATAAGGCCCACATCCAGAAAACACTTTAACTGGCCTAAATTTTATGTAAATGGTAATATCAAAAAAAAATTACAGAAATAAGTATTATATAAGTAAAAAACACACGACCAAATTTTGTGAATATCGGTCCATTTTTGACCATAGCTTTCATATAGGGCCCACTTCTAAAAATGAAAATCACTCAGATTTGGGTAAACATAATAAAACTATTAGTACCAAGATAACATTTTACACAAATAATTTTTAAATAAGTAGAAAGCACGGCAACGAGTTTTATGACGATCGGTTCATAATTAGCGGTCTGTCCCTATACCAGCATTAGAAAAACAAGTGAGAATGTTGTATTCGACTTTGCCCACCATCTGCCACTGTTCAAAATTTCACCCTATATTGGAGGTGGGCGGTAAAGTGGGTGAACACGCCCATTCTTTTTAACCGAGTTTGTCTTTGAACAATTTGGTTCCCGAGTTTACGTTGGTCTTTGAACTATTTATGCAAAATTTCGTTGGTGCACATACTTTTTTGTAAAAAATATCGGCCGAAAAGTATGAACTGGAGTTACGACGGACACCCTGTTTTTCTAGTATTTGGTCTATAACTTTTTTGTTTATGAACCGATTTTGCTCATCTTTAAAACCAAACAAACCTTATATGAGGCAAATATTTGAACCAAATTTCGTCAGCTCCGAGCCCTATCCTGCTTTCAACAGACAGATAGACGGACGACATCGTTATATCGTCTTAGATTAGAGGACCCAGAATATATATACTTTATGGGGTCTTAGATGATAACATGATCGAAATGTTAAACACGGTACGACACACCCAATAGCAAGCAAATTTTATTAAATTCGATAGAGTATTATCTGGTTAAAGTCCCGCCAGTAATATTTACTGTAAAAAACTAACTTTTGTAGTTCTGTTCCACTGAATTTGGAAAAATGCCCTAAATATAGTATCTTTTAAAAAATGCGACCGCCAAAAAATAAAAGGCCAAATTAAAATTGTTCTATATTAGTTTATTTAAAATTAATCTAATTTTTAATAAATACCAAAAAATATAGATTAATGATATTATATGAATACAATTCTTGTCCAAAAATGATAAATTTCTCAAAATGTTCGCCTTATATTGCATATTAAAAAGAATCAATTTTGAGCGACTGTAACGATAATAAAATTTAACAGATTAATTTTTTTTTATCAGATTCTTAATCTGTGGCAAGTTCTCTTAGACCCAGTCAATACTTTCATCAAATTCTTCTGTCAATTTTTTTATTTTACCACGTAATTCAGAAAAATGAGAAATTGTACGACGATAGAGGAGGCTCTGGTGCCATTGGTAATTGATAGAATAAGTACATATAATTCTGTTTTTTGATGTAAGTAATTCTTGCTAGTACATATTACCACATGATTTTGTAGCATTATTTTGTATACATATTAAGGAAAATTCACGCCTTTGAAATTATTTAATTTGTAGATTCGTTTTCTATGTTTCTAATATAGACACCCTGTTTAATTTTTCTCATAACAACCCACAAAATTAATTTAAAATATACAAAACTTCAAACAAATTATATCCACAAAAACAAAATAACTATTCTAATGATCATTTTTTCTAATTTCTTATTTATGGTTTAGATTTTAATACAAAATAAAAATAAAAAACAAAAAATCAACTCAAATTTTTAAAACAAACTACAAACATTTAAAATTGTATAATGTTCACATTTTCAATGTTTACATACAAATCTCATTTAAAATCAGAACAAATTGAAAAAAATGTACAAGAAGACAAGACATTTATCCAAACACTACTAGCACACAAACACACACGCACCAAACCCAACATGAAATCTTTGAAAACTATGAATTAGTGGTGAAAATACTAGAAATATATTTAATGGACACTAATATAAAAGAATTGCATATAGAAAAAAGAAGAAAAAAAATATTAAATAAATTGAAGAAGAAAAGCGAACACCACCCACGAGTTTTGATGAGCTCTTCTCGACCAGCCGCCAGGCTAAAAAACAAATAAGAACATCATCATCAACGTTATTCATTCTTACACCATTAACTAACAACAGTAAATATAAAAAATCATACAAACAAAAGGCACACGAACGTTTCATTTGCCAAAAATTTTATTTTTATGGTGAATCGTTTTACATTATTTGCAACAATTCCCAGCAAAAAAAAAAACGAACAATTGCTTCCAAAAAAGAACTTTTTCACCACTTCAAAAGTAGAACTAAGTGCTTGTTTTGAGCTTTTTTAGAAGTTATTAAATATTACTTGCGAAAAAGGGAAAATAAATGTATTAGTGGTAAAAAAAAATGTTAATAATTTCTAAGAAAATTAAAATTTCATAAATTTTATAGTACTTTTGTCATCTTTTAATAAGGCTACAATAGAATTTTCATAAAAAAAAAATTATAAATATAGTTTTGAGAAAAATTTAAGTATTTTTGTGTTAAAAAAGAACTTCTGCAGCTCCTTTTCAGCACTAAGTAATTCCTCCCAATGACAACACGATGTTAAAATCATGACTTTTTTAGCTTTATTTCAGATTCTTTTTTACTGGGTTATTGTATCATATATTATTCACTAGGCACTACGAAGTGTCCATGAGACTTGTTAACTAGTGATCTGTTTTGAGAAATGTTGAGAATTATGAGTCTAAATAAAAGTTAAATCCAATGTAAATTGGTTTTAAGAAACTATCCAACAAGACTATGTTTAGATGCAGCCTTTAACATTCAAATATATATACTGTTATACTTTGGACTAAACATTTAAAAATATAATATTATTCTTATCTTGTAGACTCTAATAGAATCCTCAATTTCATATTAATAGAAAAAATAAAAATATTAGTGCTTTAAGAACGGTATTTGCTGCAAATCTTTCCAAATTCTAATCGAATTTGGTAGGCTCTAATCTCAAAAATATAGCAAAATCCACTACTAGGGTCCAATCGTCATGACAATCGTTGGCCAATAAAATGTCAACAAATTTTTAATAATTCCTCAAAGATGTTTTGGTCGTTATAGGGAAGATTGGGGTAATGTGGGACATACTTTAATCAAACTTCAATAAAATAGCAACCAATAATTTTTTTTTAACCCTGCCGTGGATCTGTTATATAGAATGGATTATTGTCTAAAGTTTTGCATAAAAATTATAAGTATTGTTTTTTGGTGTTTTTTCAAATCAGCTATTTTTGGGTAAAATGGGAAATGCTGAGGTAAAATGGGACATAGTAAAAATAACAAGTTTAAATTTATTGAGTACTTATTAATTACTTTTAAAAAACATTTAGGTTTACGAGACTGCGTGAATATCAAAACTTAAGTATGTGATGAAAACAGATAGATGATGAAACTAATAGAAAATAATAAAAATATGCAGTTATTTCTAATATCTATTTGGAATAGCCTAACCCAAAGCTGCAATAAATTGCTATAATTGCGATTTTTAAATCCTCAATCGAAAAGGCAAATGTTGGTTAATGAAATGGAATTGAAATTTGAGATATTTCTTTGAAATGTTTTAGTCTATGAAGTTAATACAGTTTACATGGAAGTAATGACAAGTGGTGACAAGCCAATAACTGTCAAATGGTATTTAGCCGTTAAAGAATTAACCAACAATGATCTTTTTTTAAATGGATCAAATACAAATGATAGAGATTCTTATTGATTATCAAAAATATAAAGTAATGCTAAATGTTTATCAAAGTTGATAGTGAAATCATTCAATACTCCTCCGGAAGCCAATGTTCCAAACCAACGTAACCATTAGGAATTTTCAAAGTGTACAAAAAAGGGGATTTCCCAAAATAAAGTCGCCAAAAAAAGAATTTTTTGAAAAAATGGAGCCAACTGCTTCAATACCTGAAAAGCTCATCAAAATTTTATTGCAAAAAAAGGATTTATTCATAAAAATAGTTAACATAAAATTCTCTTTTTATTAATTCTATACTATAATTCTATACTTTTGTATGAGGTCTTCACTCGGACTCCAGTCTTACAAATCCCCATCTAACAAATTCAGAACTGAAAGCATGGATTCAGAAGTGTTGACCTTAAGTCTATTGGACAATTCAGTTTTCATTAATGATAATTTAGAAAAAAGACGTTCCGCCGAGGCACTGCTATGAGCCAAAGTAAAAATATAAAGTAGGATATAAGCATTCATCAAATCTATTTTTTAGTTTTCACAATTCAATCCAATAAGATTCGATGTTTTAAGTAGATTAGATGTTTTAAGTAGTTGTTCATAAACTTTATTATTAGCTTTAGCTTTTAGCAGTTTCAGTTCATTTATGAATTTTTCACTATATTTTGAAACAATCTCAAATTAATGAAATTATATATAATTAGCCCAGATATTTCAAACTACTTAGTTTCTCGTCATTTAGTACATAGTCTTAAAAAGTGGCCATTTAGTTATATTTTAAAAAAGGGACCAAAAAAATTGTCAGGTGGTTGAAAAAGGGGAAATTGACGACTAAAGTCTCCAAACGGTAATGCTGTTTCCAACAAATGGAGATAGTCAGACAAAAAATCTATCAAGAATTCAAGGAATAATTCATCGATATAACTGCTAAATTGGCTATCAAAAATGTAAAGTGATATTAAATGTTTCTCAAAGTGAAACCTTTCAATGCTACCATACGTGGTTCAAATGCAAGGTATGTTTTTTTAAACATATTTCTAATCAACATGTTATATTGCTTAAATCACACCGAGTATAACCAAACCTTATATATTTATATTTATTCATACATAAACTAATTCAGAATTACAATAAAGTTGGAGAACAAACATTAAAAAAAGAGTATTTAAAAACAAACAAGTATTGAATTTTTCCACTAAGTTTGTGAAAAGGATAAGTATTATATTCATTTGAAACATTCATTTTATTGTTTAAAAACAGAATATTGTTTAAGAACAAGAAAAAACTGAAAATATTTTATAGTTGTAGACATAATGATATTTTTCTTATTAATAAAATCTTGTTTCTAGTAAAAATATTTAAAAACATATATATTTTTTGCAGTCAACTATCTTAAAGTTTTTATTGAGTGTAGACATTAAATGATAAAATCTAAACAAAAATATTGTTATCATGAACACAGAGTTATTAAAATTCAAGAAAATTAACTATGATAATATAATATTGTTGTAGTGATAATGTGTAACTATGTTTTTTTTACCATGAATGCTGATGAAGTGTGTAGCGGCACAGAAAATACGTATTCCTTTCTGCTGGTGTCTGGTTATAGTTCACAAACTCTGCTTTAGTACTGCCAAACAGAGACAACAAGGCAATTTACGATTGCAATCTTGTTTATTGTCCTTCGAACCGGATGAAAACTTGTTTATGGTCCTTCGAACCGATTACTGGAACCACATCTATAACAGTGTTTAAGACGCTAGATTCAGTCTCTCTTTTAATTGCCCAAATGCCTGGTGCTCAAAATTGCACCCAGTGCAAGGCGGGCACCATGTTTAGGTTTCAACGAAACCAAAATGAAGAAGATACCATGAATGCTGATGAAGTGTGTAGCGGCACAGAAAATATGTATTCCATTTTGCTGGTGTCTGATTATGTCCACAAACTCTGCTTTGGTACTGCCAAACAGAGACAACAAGGCAATTTACGATTGCAATCTTGTTTATTGTCCTTCGAACCGGATGAAAACTTGTTTATGGTCCTTCGAACCGATTACTGGAACCACATCTATAACAGTGTTTAAGACGCTAGATTCAGTCTCTCTTTTAATTGCCCAAATGCCTGGCGCTCAAAATTGCACCCAGTGCAAGGCGGGCACCATGTTTAGGTTTCAACGAAACCAAAATGAATAAGACACCATGAATGCTGATGAAGTGTGTAGCGGCACAGAAAATACGTATTCCTTTCTGCTGGTGTCTGGTTATAGTTCACAAACTCTGCTTTAGTACTGCCAAACAGAGACAACAAGGCAATTTACGATTGCAATCTTGTTTATTGTCCTTCGAACCGGATGAAAACTTGTTTATGGTCCTTCGAACCGATTACTGGAACCACATCTATAACAGTGTTTAAGACGCTAGATTCAGTCTCTCTTTTAATTGCCCAAATGCCTGGCGCTCAAAATTGCACCCAGTGCAAGGCGGGCACCATGTTTAGGTTTCAACGAAACCAAAATAAATAAGACACCATGAATGCTGATGAAGTGTGTAGCGGCACAGAAAATATGTATTCCATTTTGCTGGTGTCTGATTATGTCCACAAACTCTGCTTTGGTACTGCCAAACAGAGACAACAAGGCAATTTACGATTGCAATCTTGTTTAGCTTGTGAAATCCAACGTTACCAATAAATATAGATAATTAGAAAAAAAAATTTGGGTCATATTTTGTATGAAAAATAACCAAAAATTTTGTGGTGATTTTTCGTCATTTTGATATTTGGAATGATTTTTCCTTTTAATTATGTTTTTTTAATTTTTTCAACATGCATGAGAAAGTAAATTAAATAGTCATACTATTCGAAAAAAGACGAAGACCGGCAGTCTATGAAACAGTTTTAATCCAGACCAGAATCATACCTAGGCCAAAATTAAAAGTATTTTCATTCTGAATATGGCTGATTTTGTCCAAAAATTTCATCATATATTGTGTTAATTTTCAAAAAGAAAGTGTCATAATGGACAGTTAATGATGGTGATTTTTCGTAAAGATTTGGGCATTTTTTTATTGTCTTGGGCAAAATTTACATTTTGTTTTTATTTTTGGATAATTTTTTATTTCTTTTGGGTGATTTTTCTATATATTCTTTGGGCGATCTTGCTTTGGGTCATTCTGCTGGCAACCTTTCAATGATCAGCCAGTGCTAGCCATATTTTCTTCGGGAAAAGGTATAACCCGACACAGTAGTCAAAATATTACCGAAAACGATTTGGATAAAAACACTTGTGTAGCATAACCAAATTCAATAGGCCTCGTTCTTGGACCATAGAAATCCAAGTATTGCTGAATATCAATATTACGAACTGTAGTTTGATTACAAGGTTATATGGACGGACAGACGGACATCATTAAATCGGCTCAGAAAGTGTACATTAAGGTGGTTCTTAAACCAGTATTTTTGGGTGTTACAAACATTAACACATAATTATAATTTCTTCAGCACCTATGATGGTGTAGGGTACAAATAAGCCGAATATAAAGAGATTAATGTACCGATTTAGATAAATAAAACACTAAAAATTATTTTTATATCTGCTTAATAGTTTCAGAAATTCGTTTAGGGAAATATACCTACATATTCCCATAAATTAAAATACGTGATAAAACAAAATGATAACGGAATCTTATTAGGCATGTTAAACCCTTCGTGTTATCCTATTTATTTCCAGTTATTTTTCATTGTTTATTTAAAATTGATTGGGAAATATCTGAATTCTACATTTTTAATCTCGTTTTTAAATTTAAGATGTTTTGCTATGACCTTTGATCTTTTAATATTACTATCTGATTTATAAATATAAAAAGGATTCAGATTTTTCAAATCAAGGTTTTTGGAGTTTTGGAACCCCTTGTGGTATAATTTTATATTCAAAATCTGCTTATCTTATGCATCTTTATAGACGCATATTACCAACAATTTCTACAGCCGCATATCTATTCATGATATAAAATTAAATAGTAATATATAAAATTTCACTTTTGCAATTTATTTTATTTAAATCTCTAGCCATTTGTTTACAAATATTTCATTTTCCCCAAAAAATAAAAAGAATAAAAACGCACAAGCAAAAAATAAAAAAATAAAAAATACGTATTATCAAAATAAAGAAAATACTATAATTAATTATTAATTTCAATTAACTTGACACAAATATTACATGGCATCTATTTGCATTAGACCAAACCCCTCATCCCTCTACTCTTCTTAACATTAGGAACAATTGCAGCATTGAAATAAATTTGAAATTTCATCACTCACATAATAGATGTGATATTTTGTTTAGTTTTTAGCTATTTGAAAAAAAGATTTAATACGATATGTGAATAAAATAATTTTAAAAATTCTAGAATATTTATGTACGTATATAAAACTTAATTTACAGAATGAGGCACATATTCAGATTTATAAGACTTTGAACTCTATTTTATATTTTCTTTAAAGGGGTTTGAAAAAATATTTCCTTACGATGTCTTTATTTCGTATAAGAGCAGTTGAAATTTATTTTTAAATATATTTATATTTTTGATGATATTTTTTTTCAACAGCACTGTAATTTTCTGAATCTACACTGAAAGGAATTTATTGCACAATACAATAAAATACTATTATAGCTGTAAGTGGTTATGTCCTTTATAAAGCAAATTTTATTATATATTAAGTTACTACTTCTATATGTATTGCTCTTATATCCCTGACTCACGCACTAGATATTAAGTAGCCTCTAACCCAAAAGCGTCCCAACGTGCATATATGAAAAGCAAGTCATTTGAGACGGCGGGTATATATAAAATGCTCTCGAGCACAAGGAATATGCATTAGTGAACTTTCTTGATATAGGAGCCTTCAATAATGGAGACTTCTAACTAACAGTGTTATAATCTCCACTATGGATGCGGCTATCATATATAAGGTAGCAAATAGTGGCACTCATCAGGAGAGCGTTCTATCTCCACTTCTTTGGAATATTGCCGTCAACACAATGCTCAGGGAACTTAATTCCCTGAGGTTCGAAACCGTCGTGTATGAGAACGATGTAGCGGTGGCCGTATCTGTCCTAGTTGCAGAACACCCAGGCTAGAGCGTCAAAGGCGAACATTGCCCTTTATATGTATAGGAAGGCCATAGGGAAATCTTGGGGATTAAATCCTAAGAATAAAAATGGCTCTTGGACAAGGTGATGAAACCTATACTTATGTATGGAGCGAAAGAAAAATCCACCTCTTGCAGAATCTTCGAAAAAGTTCTGCGCACCTCAGCAATACTAATTACAGGTGCGCTATGTACAATACCATCCAAGGCATTATTTATTCTGATGAACTGGATGCCAGTGGATCTAATAGCCAAACAAATCGCCATCATGTCGGGGACTAGGCTCAGTACTATAGGTGCATGGAACGGTAGGAGCTATAGCCATGCGACCATTTTGGGAATTTCGGATGACATCCCTGACTATATTGATTATTGTATTGCCAAACCCTTTCTGGACAGAGGCTTCTCAGTTTCAATCTCAGCCAATCCCACTATAAACGACGCATCGATTGAGGTCTACACTGATGGATCCAAATCTTCTGAAAGAATTGGGGAAGGTGTCTTTATTCCCGCATATAGATGCAACATCTCCTTTAAGTTTAAGCGGAGATCTCAGCCATTAAGAGAGCGGTAAATTGGCTAATGCACTATAGAGTATTCGGAGTGGATATTAAATTTGTACCGATAGTCAACCCGCGATTAAGTCTCTTTCGGGTGTCTATTTGACATCCAGGCTGGTACAAGAATGCAGAATATCTTTAAATGAGATGGCGAGACATTCAAACCTAGAATTGGTCTGGGTAAGGGCCATTCAAGTGCCCCGGGGAGTATTATTGCAAATGAATTAGCCAGAACTGGATCCCTTCTTCAAAGTGAAGAAACGGGCCAACTACCGCTATCATCATGCAGATCAATGATACTGCAGTACTTGTTGAGAATAGCTTAACAAAGATGGACAAACGAGTCCTCATGTTCTAATTCGAGACAGATATAGCGCCAGTACGATCAAAAACGGTCCAGTTTCATTCTGGGATTGCCAAAGCGTCAACTACGAACACTTGTAGCCATTATTACAGGGCATTGGATTGCTGGTACACACGCTAGGAGACTAGGACTCCCTTTTAACGACTATTGTAGGAGTTGCTTTAACGAGGAGGAGGAAGAGCCAGTAGAACATCTCCCTTGTCACTGTTTTGCTCTTGCAAATATAAGGACTGCTGAATTTGGTAGTCCGTATATAAACGGATTATCTGATCTCTCTGCAATTGATTTCAGACGGATGAGATATTTTACATGTGCGTCAGGTTGATTCAATTCGAACGTATTCTCGGACATGTGAAAACAGATTCACATGTTCCATTAGGGTAACACTACGGGAGCAATATTATAGTATAGTTTACATTTACAGCTGTCCATCTAATCTAACCTATATGTAATATTTCAATAACAAAATATTCAAAGCAAAGATTGAAACACTTTTTTACCAATTTTATAAAAATGATTCCAAAATGTAGTCAAAGATATTAAACGAAATTTAGTACAAATTTATTTTGCATATATAATTGTTATTTTATTAATAGTTTTCTCTTTAAATATTTTTAAAAACATTTCATTCATTCGACCAATGATCTTAATATTTTATGACTTTAAAATTATACAATTAGTTAAAAAATCTATAAAGTTCTTAAGTAGTATTAACAAATTGCTTTTCAAATATTATTTTTTTCAACAGACTCTTAAATCATTAATCAAATTATTAAGTTTTATATTAAAAATATGTTTTTCTAATTTTTTATTTCTTGCCTTGAAATTGTCATAAAATATTATCGTAAAATTTGGTACAAATGTTTATTTGGGACATTTTAATTTTGCGCTGTTTTTGAAATTGACGTCAACTTTTGTTGTTGTTCTTATTGTAATTTCTATTCACAATTTTAGTTCTGTGTAAAATGTTCGTTTATTATTCTTTTGAATAAATGATAAACAAATAAAAATATTAATAATTTTATGAATATCAAAAGTAAAATAATTAGAGTTTGTTTAGAAAATTTGTTAAAATCGATTTCAAATATAAAAAAATATTACAAAATATAGTATTGCATGCATTTAGATGAAGTTTTTAAGAAAAATATTAATAAACAAAATTGTTTTTGATTTTTATTTTTTTTTTATTATTATTATTTTAATACTAGCCTTGCACAGCAGCTTTTTGTTGGCTGTTCCGAACTAGTTACTTTACCGACTACATTAGGGCACCACTAGTTGTTTTAACCCTCTAATGTTCAAGACTGCCTCAGGGCATCCTTTTTTTTCTTTTTCTTTTTTTTTGTGATTACCTTTTTGTGCTATTTTTGCGCACACACAATAAAGAGTCAGTAAAGCCACCAAAAAACGAAAAAGGCCCCTAAAAATGTGTTTGTTTTCGACTTTTCTAGGCCCCTATATAAGCTAGCGACTTCGTTCTTGCACAGAAAATTAATAAAATCGGTTCATTACTAACTGAGATATCGATCAAAATGCATTTTTGGACCTTGTGAAGCTTGTGAATTCGTTTTTGTACAAATCTATTTTTCTAAAATTTCAGTTTTTCGAATTAACCATATCTGTCCATAAACTACCGAATTATAGCCAAAAAATTTAAAAAAAATATTAAATATATATACACACACATATATAAAAAGCATTGTAATGAATTTCAGTGTTGTTGTTTTTGTATAAGAAACGGTAACTGTTGATTGTACATACATACACACAAGCACTTTTTATGTATGTTTGGACGTTCTTTAGTTGAAAATAGAAGCAGTGTTTTTGATTTTTGTATAAGCATGTACCCACATAGCAATGTTGTCAATACTTCGAGACCATGTTCCACCAGTTTGTATTAGAAAAACCGATAGAAATCGTCTATACTTTATATAAAATCGCAGACTTTTGTTCCTAATATATTTCTTATTCAATATAAATTTATTTGAATAATATCAAATTTATTTGGAAAAAGAAAAATAAGTAATATTTTTTAACACTGCAATAATTTAATACGTTTAAATAAGTTTATTTCGATGAGTATTAGTTGCGTTATTTTCTCGACTTTAGTAATTAGATTCTCCCGTAAAGAGTTTATTAAACAGCATTCTTTTTAAGGTTAGGTTAGATTGGCAGCTGAAAAAGTAACTATACAGCTCACTTGGGTCCTATTGGTCCAGTTGTGTTATTCTTTTTAACTTAAATATTTTAAAAAATTATATAATATTTTTTTATTCAAAGCTTTTGTGGCTGAATAATATTATTTCTTTGGAATTTTTTTTATAAAGATATCAAAATATTTATTCCAAATTTTTCTATTTGTAGGTTAATGTTTTTATTGAAAAATTAATAAACTTATTAACAAATATTTAAAATTAGAAACAAAAAATGGAAATAAAATAAAAAGTATTTTCATTTTTTATTTTATTCATAAGTAACAGCAATGCAAAAAATATTTCAATTCTTTGAGAAAGTCATTCGAAATTGTATTTTAAATACATTGATTTTCAAAAACTTGTTTTTTCGAATCGAATTACACAATAACGCTCCAGTATTTGAAGGATTTGTCCATACAATAATGTTGAATAATGTTAAATTTTGAGAGCAAATTATTAATTTCAATACCTTTTTTATAGAAAAATAATAACTTCATATGTTAGATAAGTTAGGTAGTTATAATAGTAAAAAATGTCTTTGAATTTTTTTATTTCTGGTTCAAATCAATGTTTTTACAATAACTGAAAAAGTCGCCAGAAACCGCCAGACAAAAAAAAATGCTACAGCCAGAAATTTCATTTGGCGGTCTTTTTACAAAGTACCCGCTAGGGATAACAAAATATAGCCAGATCTAGCTGGAAAACCGCCGTTTTGGCAACACTGCTATATACAAACAGTAAGGAAGCAATACTTGCTATGATAGTTTAATTTTGTGTTTAAATTTTTGTAGTTTGGAAAAAATGTAAATTATTTTTGCAAGTATAAATGTGAACAAATGAAAGCATACTTTAAGGCGTAAATTTTATTATTTGTCGGTTATGTGGTGAAGGGTATAAAAGATACGGCCAAGCAGAATATAGTGTTCTAACTTGTTCATTTTACCGTAGGGTCAGTAATGTGACAATTGCAATCATATTCATTGGTCGATGGGAGTGAAAAAAGTAAATAGATACTGGTAAAATGACAAAAAAAAAAAAAAAAAAAAAATGGTCAGTTACCACTAAATAAATTCATTGGTAATTTTTGTATACTACGACCATAAAAATAGTTGTAACCTATCAAGGTTAAACATTGATATAAAAATAAATGCACAATAGATTAAAATTTTCTAAGTTGTTAAAATATTGGGTGAAAAACCCTAAATAAATTTTCGTAGGAAAATTAGCCAAATAAATTGATTTAAATGGATCTAAAGATAAGAGCCTAAATTAAGATTTTTTTTTTTAGATTATACAAAGAGTATAAAAAGATACCAAATTAAAAAATTTGACCTTTGTATTCAACAGTAAATTTAAACAAGATTTGGTCTTTGATAGTAATATTATTCAGTTCTTCTAAAATATCTCTAATTTCAAATCGGTACCTCTGCTAATTTTGAATGAATTTATATTATATTATTATACCCTTCTTAACCATGTTTCTTATTAAATGTTGAATTTCTGCAATATCCCATAAATTGTATATGTATATTCTGGATACTTATAGGGTTGAGAGATTAGAAATAACAATATTAGTCTAATTTTCATTTTCTCAGACCTCAGTAACCAAAATAAAGGTTTTTGAATTTACGAACTATGTTCTTTAACGGAAATTGGGATTCTTTTATTTTTTTTTTTTTTTATTTTGACGAAAACCCGAATTTTTATCACAACCATATTTTTCATTCAAAAAGTGATTTTTCATCAATTACACAGTGCAACAGGAAAAATTTATTAAATAATTTAGCAAAATTATTAAATAATTTAGCAAGACCCTTAAAGGGATTTTTAAAGTTTCGAATATCGAATTTATGCCTTCTTGAAGTTGAAATTTGGAGCCCTTTTTTTACATTAGAAATTAAAAACATATAAATTATTTAATCCAAATATTATTATCGGTTGTTGATGTTTAATAGAGTAGACTTTTACTAGATGACACACCCTTTTTATAACCACTTTTGTCATAATATTATTTACTTTAGGTATCTTGTTCTTATGATCAAACTACTGATCCGATTAAAATGAAACTTGGCACATAAGTATATCCTTGAAGAAAGTACTGACTGGATTCCACGCCTATTTTTAAGGGTTATTTTGCTCTTAGCACACAAGATTCCAAATTCATTAAAATTTTAACGAGTAGTAAAAAAATATCGCAGTATAATAAAAGTGTGCGAAAAAGAGGAGTGGAATACATACAGAATAAATGTTATAATATACAGTATTTTCTGTTCCTTGTGTATGTCAAATTTTATGTAAATTATCTTAGTAGCATCAACAAGCAAAATTGATTTTAACTAAAATTTATATTTTAGTCTATAGTTATTTTCAAAAAAAAAAAAATTTACAAAAAGGGCGTAACATTTTTATTGATATTATATCCTATATTTCCTTTCGGAAGATGCATAATATATAATACATATTTATATGTATATGCGACAAATATCAGTTTAATCGGTTGAATAATGTTACTAATCATATTTTCAAACAATTTTATTATAAAAAGTTGGCGTAAAAAGGGAGGAGCATTTAATAAAAAACTTACACAATATCTCAGAGAAACTCTGCATTTCATAAATATATTAAATTTTACTGATTTAAATGTTTTTATTTTCACACATAATGAAAAAAATGCTCCAAAAAATCCAAAGTTTAAAAATCCATAAAATCGAAATTCAAACTAAACTTTGCAAAACAATTTGAACATTTTATTAATCTAATGGTATACATTCATTTCGCGTTGGAATCATTCAGGCAATATTTGATAATTTAAAATATATCGCATATTTTTCTATATTTTTTAAAAACTAGATTTTTTACTAGAACTTAAATTTTTCATTAAGTATTTGATTTGTTACTAAGAATTTTATTTTCCTTAAAAGTAAATTTTTTACTAAAAATGTGAGTTTTAACCAAAAAATTATATGTGTCGTTAATTACTTTTCTCAATTATCCGATTTGTCATCCAAAATTAATTTTTTTAATTAAAAATTTTATTTTTTAATAAAAAAGTATTTTTTATCAAATAATTTATTTTTTATTAAGAAATAAATTTTTTAGCAAAAATTTTATTTTTTACTAAAAATTGATTTTTTAATTTCTTCGATATTTGCCCCAAGAACCAAAAATAACAGCTATCTTTTGAATTAAGAAAAAAAACAGTCAAATGTCGGACAAATTATTCAAATACACCATTTTGATCGTTATGAACTCGAGCTTCATAAATTGCTATTTTTTTTTTTTGAGCAAAAATAAAAATTATTTTCTAGTTTATAGTTTTTGAGTACTAATAAAATATATTTTCTGCCTTTTAGTTTTTTTTTTTTTTTGTTTTCTTAGCAACATAGCAGTTATTTTTAATTTTTAGAATAGAAATAAAAGTTGTTTTGTGAATTTTATTGTAATGACAAATCTTATTTTTATATTTACATATTTATTAATTCATTAATTCTTTCAGGAAAGAATTAAAATCAGGAAATAAAACTTATTTTGCTTGAAAAGAGAAATAAATAAATAAATAAAAATAATTGCTTCTATTTTCCCGAAAAAAGAAAAATCAATTTGGCCAATGTCTGGCAACTTTTCAATACTTCTTATTATTGTAATCTGTCATTCAAACCCGATCAAAATTTCAATAGAAACTACTCCCCAAGTTAAACAAAATAATTTTTTTTTTTCGAAGTAAAAACATCCATTTCTTACTAAAAAGATACAAATTTTTCAAAAACTAGGGTTAAAATCTAAAAATAAGATATTTGTAATCAATTTCAAAATGTTCTTTTAATTTTGGTTTACTATAAATTCTATTGAGCTTCCCCTTACATTAAATAATTGCCTAAAAAAAACCTTCTTGACAGCCCTAAAATCTGTATTTTATCCTATTATAAGATATGTTAGAATAAGCAAAGAATTATGATTTGAACTAAATATTTTTTGAGGAATTATTGTTTTTTCTTGATATATTTAAAATTCTTTAACAGACTCACCTTAATATCACGTGGATAAAATGGTTTGCCATTATGTAGCCAATAAATATCTGGACGGGGTATGCCACCTATCAAAGCTTCCAATTTAATCTTTTGGCCAACACGAGCCATAGCATTGGTAAGAGGTATTTTGAAATGAGGCATTTCTGTGGGTTCCAAAGCTGTAAAAAAGCAAACAAAAAATTTACCAAACTTAAAAAACAAGTAAACTAAGCTCAGTAACTTACGTTCCACAATTAGGCTAGCCGAACAATGTTCAATACCCGCCAGATTGGAAGCACTACAAGTATAAACAGCATCATCTTCCAAAAACACTTCCTCAAAACGCAACTTAGCTTCACCATTATTGTAACTAATCACATAGTCGGGTGAATCGTCAATGCATTTGTCATTTTTATACCACTGAACAGTGGGTAAAGGATTACCGGTAACTACACAAGAGAACTCATATGAGGAACCTTCCTTAGCTTTGCCGCTTTCCAAGAAACGTACAATACGTGGAGCAATCATTTGTACATCAGCAGCATTTTCACGTACCGAGAGATTAGCAGATGTCTCAGCATTACCCACTAAATTAGAAGCACGACAGGTGAATCTTGCTGAATCAGCGGCAAAAGTTTCTTCAATAACCAAGCGACAAATACCCTTGTTAAAGGTAGTCTTATAATCGGTATTATTTTGTATGGATATGCCATCCTTAAACCACTCAACAGTTGGCTCTGGATTACCGGTAACCTCACATTCAAAAGTGAATTTATCATTTTCACGTGTTACAGCATCCTTAAGCTGTTTGGTGAATTGGGGTGAGGAGTATTTAATTTCCGTAAATATATGATTGATTTGTACATCCTTGCGTATATTTTCGGTAACAATACGTTGATGATCAATTTGATCGCGAACAGCTTGCAAGCGAGCTTCTTCTTCACGTTTCATTTGTTCCCTAAAGGCTTGTTGACGAGCCTCTTCTTCACGTTTGTGTTGTTCTTTTAACTGTTGTATACGCAATTCTTCCTCACGTATGGTTTGTTCTCTTAAAGCCAAAAGACGAGCTTCTTCTTCACGCAAAGCTTTAAGGCGAGCTTGTTCCTCTTCACGGGCAGCTTGTTCACGAGCATATTGCTCACGTTGGGCCTGTTCACGAGCTGCTTGAAGACGAGCTTCTTCCTCACGCAAAGCTCTTAAACGGGCCTCTTCAGCTTCTCTGGCAGCTTGTTCTCGCGCAGCTTGTTCCCGTGCTGCTTGCTCTTTGGCAGCCATTAAACGCTGTTCTTCTTCACGTATAGCTCTTTCACGTGCTGCCAACTCTAAAGCCATTTTCTCTCGTTCAAATTGTTCACGTGCTGCCTGCTCTTTTAATGCTTGCAGACGTGCTTCCTCCTCACGAGCGGCTCTCTCACGAGCTTCAGCCTCACGAGCAGCTTTTTCACGTTCGGCTTGTTCACGAGCTTCTCTTTCACGTTGTTCTTTGACACGTTCCTCATGTTTCAAACGTTCTTGTACAATGGTGATATCAGATTTGAGTTTCATAAAAGATTGGAAAATAGTCATGACATCATTGTACAATTGTGAGACTTTAGACATATCATGCGAACATTTGGCAGCGTTATCTAATTTTTCTCTTAAAGGAGCTTCACGTTCATTGACATAACGATCAATATCGTTTACTAGATTGGAGGCTTCTACTGGGTCACGTAAATAGGTGATTTTATTGGAAACACTATTGTAGAAATAACTGATTTCATGGTATTCAGCATCGATCTATAAAACAACATAATTAAATAGTATTTTTCTTTAAATGGAGTGACTGTCTAACATACCTTTTCTATAATTTCGAAGAATTCTGTAGCCTGATCTAAAGATTTACGTTTATTTTTAACTTGATCCTTAAACTGTTGCCACTTGTCACTCAATTTTCTCAACTCTTCTCTCACAAACGCTTCACTTTCTGGATTTGAGATCAATAATTGTTTTGTTGTTGTTTCAGTGAATTTTTCAATACGTTTTTCGAGCAACTAAAAAAAAAACATAAATTATTAATAATTTTTAATGACTAGTAGTAGACTAGAAAATAATATTCATGGAACATAACACATTTAGACAATAAACTATAATTTGTTTTCTGTATTAAAATTAGCTAAACATTCACGACATAAACATTTGAAAGCATTTTTCATTTATTTCTTAAATTTTCATTACATATTCCCACATTAAACAAGTTTATATTCTACAGAAACTATTAAGCCATTTTTTTGAAAATTATACCGAAAATAAGTTTTCTAATTACATGCAGTCGGCTGACAGCTGCGGCTGTCATTTAAACTGTGGCAAAGAAACAAACAAGAAATGATGCAAACTGTATTAAATATATAGTAAGAGTATGACTCTATTGCATGTATGATTGTATTCATGATAGATCCATGAAAATGTGTTGATTTATTTCTTACTGCACAGTGGGTAGACCATGAAGGGTTAACGTACATAGTTTTTTAAATTAAATTTATCTTTTTCAATTGAAAGACAATTTTTCTATTTGTAGTGCTCTGTAATATCCCGGCGTTATTACAACAATTTATGCTTATGTATATGTCGTCATGTCATGACTATCAGAACTTTTAATTGTAATCTGGAATCAGATTATATTTCTAAGTAAGAAAACAATACCAATACTCCAAAAGATATTATAACTTTTGGATTATTATTGTCTCATCATTACTCTAGTTATTGACCGAAAGACCTTCACAAGGTGTTAATTCATGGTGAACATAGTCGTATATTAAAATCTTTTCTAACTCAATGTCAAAGTCAGCAATAGAAACATATTACAATAATGTCATGTTCCTTGCAAAAGAGAAATTTCTTTAACGTAGGTACTAAGCGATTGCTCAGAAATATTCTGGGTGACAACGAAGACCTAACTACTCCTTTTATCGGCAGATATAAAATTCCAGTTTTTATTAATTACTCTGCAATCTTGGAACCTTAGACTTTAGTTGAAATCCAGCACTAACAGTTTCGAAATACTTATCTAGAGACGATGCTGGACTATATAGAATACAAATCTTTGATATTCTTTATCAAGAGTAACTCGACTCTTAAAAAGTCTGGTGTATTAGATTACTCACTATAGAAGTCCGTTTTCGTCTTTAAAGACTTTGCTGCGACCTCAGCCTTCTTTGGTTAAGGACGGAAACATTTCTCTTATATTACCAGGGTAAAATTTACATAATTACTTCAGCAGCATAGAGAATTCAAGAATATCATCTCTTGCCATTGATCATTAAAATCTACGTGGACAAATTTGCAGCAATTCCAAGTTCTAAGGTCAAATAGTCTAATAGGTTATATAAACACTAGCTTTGGGATTTATAATCTGCTCCTTATTGTCAAAAAAAGGAATATAATCTAAAACAACTTTTACAACTGTTATTAGTGTTCTAATTATTATAGAAGCTATTTAGGCGAATACGAAGAAGAATTGGTACATCTTCTCTGCTAAGTCATTTGTTGATCTGGATGTCAGAAATACAGTTTGGATTCTATATGAACTCTGAGGCTATCACTAGGATATAAAGACCTTTCACTTAATCCTGATCAATACCGGGCACTTGAAATAAATACCAGTGCATTATAGTGTGAGTAAGTATCTGAGACCCTTTTTAGTCCTTATAATAGTTTTCAAGTGTAAAAGTTTCCTCAATAATTTATTAGATATATTTTTGTGAGGAATTTATAGTGAAGGCATTTTATTACATTATTGAACTAAGGGCGATGAACCAAAATTCTTAAATCTGATTTGTCTTTTATACCCACCATTCAAAAAGATGGCCTAAATATTCACCTTTGCTTGGTCTAGAAAATGTGCAAAATCGGTTCATAAACAAAAAAATAGGGTATCCGTCGCAACTCTAGTTCATATTTGTCCGCCGATATCATATGAACGAATAATTTTTGACAAAACGATTTGTTATTACTCGAAAGATAGTCTACGAATATAAAAAACCCGTTTATTCGAGAAAAAGTTTTGGACAGAAACTGGTGCGCTCAGTGTAGTCCTAAGCAAGTTTAAAGTACAACAAAACATAAAAACGAAACATTTATTTTTGTAGTCTTAAAATATTAAAAAGTTGTAAAAAAAAATATAACTTTGCCAATTTTTAATCGATTTCAACAAACGGGGACTTCTTTTATTCACAACTAAATTTACTCTCAAATAAATTTAAAAAGGTCTTGATTTCAAAAAACCTAAAAAAGGAAAATATACAACAAATTTAAAAATTTCAGATAGTTAAGAAAATATCTTTATAAAAGTTTGCTTTAGGTCAAAACTTGTTGATATTTTCTGATAGCCGGAATATTTGTTAAAAAAAAAAATAAAATGGGTTGAAAAAACTGGGATTGTTTTCTTTTTTGTTTATTCTTTTTTTTATTTTTTCATCTATGAACGTTTTTGTTGATATTAAAATTCCATCCAACTAGAGCTATAACCTACTAAGTTATTTTAGAAGTGTATTTTTTCTCAAACAGTGCACTAAAACTAAAAGCCGAAGACATTTGCTGGCCTCTCACGGATAGTTCAATATTTCCGCCAATTGACCTTTGGAGAAAGATTGCAATAAAATCAAGGAAGAAATACTACTCATATAAATCGTGATATCAAAAAATGAGATTAAAATAGCTTTCTAAACAAATCAAGTTATGAAGGCTTAAAATTATAAAACTCTTAAAAAATTTGTCGGAAATCAAATTCATTTACAAATTATAGAAATAAACGATAAATCAATAAATTTAAAAAATAATAATTTTAACTTTTAAAAATTATTATTGACATTCATTGTATGAACGCTGCGCTATAACATGAACAAATTTAGCATCCCACAAAAAACAAAAACTAAGAACAATAGAAAAAAACCCATATACTCATAAAAGACGCGGAAATTTTAACAACATTTCAAAAAAAGGTTTGACGTCATGCACTGCAAAAATAAATAATAAATATTCCTCAAAACTAAAAACAAAAAAAAAAAAATTAAAAAAGTGAAATTAAAAATAGATGACGACATGTTTACGAATATACAGAACAAAATATCGCTTTATAGAAAACAAATATACAAATGAAGACTGACGACTGGAAAAAAATATACAAATAAAATTAAATTGACACTATTGAAATTTATAGTTTAGCTACAGTAAATTTACAACCCAGCAAAAGTTTTTGAAATGAAAAAGTAATTATTTTGGTTATTCCAATTGCCTTTCAATATCAGCTAATCTTTTCTTTGAAAGAACTAGAAGAAACAGCATTTATTTCACTTTCAACTTAAATAATATCCCTTTCCAAAATTCTCACAAATTTTGCTGGGTTATTTTCTTTCAATTTTCACAATCACTACAAAAAAAAAAAAAAAACAACATTTAATACCTCCATTGTTTGTAGATAACAACCCCAACGTATTTCATGTTTTGTAGGTTTTAGAAATTTTGGCATTGAACTCTATTTTATGAAAATCAAATTAAATAATTAAATACAAATTACATCAGCGTCAATTAAACGCCTCTCACTCACCTCTATGGTACGTTCAAAATATTCAAATGCCAATGATGTCGTTTTGGCAGCTGCCAAACTATCAACACTTTGATTATTGATCTCTTTTAATTGTTTGCAAACACTATCCAAACTTCGATTAATATCCAAAATATCACTTTTAAATTGTTCCAATTTTTCTAAACGCTCCAACGAAGACATTCTCTCACTATTCGATGATTCAAAATAGAACCTCAAATTTTCCAGTAATTTCAAAATACGATCAGTATCAATTTCTTTAGCTCCTGGAGGTTCCAAAGCTCTTACACGATCAATCAGCAGCTCTGATTGGGTGATGAGAGATCTAAATTTATCCATAACCATATCACGGAACTTCTCGTGTTCGGCTATGCATCTTTCAATGGCATCATTGCTATCCTGTTGGCATTGTTGCTGTTGTTTTAGGAAATAATTATCGATTTCGTAACGCATTTTCGTAACATTCTCTAAGAATTGTAAAACACTTTCGACAAGTGTCTTGTAATCGTAACGTATGCCATCTAATTTGGCTTTTAGGGTTCGTAGGTTACTAATGACCTGTTCAATTTTTTGCATAGATTCTGGATCTTTCGTTTGAATAGCGAGCGTGGTATGGACACGTTCTTGTATTTCATGTTGCGCCTGATCGATGTCTTGCAGCACCAATTTCAATTTATCTTGGGTGGTCGCATAAAGTTGTTTGGCATCAACAGATGATGAAGTAAATATCGGATACAATTGGGTATCCACGTGTGTGGTTTTAGTAGCAGTCTGTTGGAGAGTAAATTGAATAAATAATAATTTTGTTATTGACTTGCTTATTCATAAATATTAAATATATATTTGAAATAATTGAAGTATTTTTAAAAGAGTAAGTGAAAATTAAATTTGTCATTACAATTTCTAATGATTGTGTGTACTTAACAAAATGTTAACGATATGTATAATTAATTATATAATTAAATAATAAATAATAAAATATATAATTAATTATATTCTTGACAAAAATATATATTTTTACTATCTTCTCTTTAGATATTGTGAGGAGGGAATCTATATTGAATTATTTGATCTTCAAGCGCATATTTTTAATATCTACTTATTTTCTTTACTTTTTAAATATATGTAAAACTTAGGTTTACATTTTAGGGCAATGTATAGGTCTAGTACACCGAATCTGGTCTACTAGTGTAATAAAAATAAATGACAATATTGAATATTTATTCTGGAAAATAAATATTAAGACATAGAAACCATAGAAAAACTTTCAAACACCTTTCGCTTACAAAAATAGATCCATTTGTCAAATGTTCGGATTATTTTAAACTTGTAGTATTATTTGTTTTAAGGTACTTCAGGAGTACCTGAAAGAAAAACTTCTTTTATGAGATAGGTTGGCTCAATTTTTTACAAAACTTTGCAACTTTTCAATATGATATCATTAAATTTACATAAGCCAAACGATATTCATTTTGTAACTGATTTAACCGTAGCCAAGTCAATGAAAATGATTTTTAAGCTTAATATATTTTTAAAATAAAAGTTAACATTAATTAAAAAAAAAATAGGTACATAAACGAATTAGGGAACAAGTTAGAATGGCCGAATCTATTATACCCATCATCTGCAATTTTTTGTGTCACCCTAATTCTCCTAATATGGGAGATGGGTGCTAAAGTGGGTGGATCATCCCCATTTTCCGTTTCCGAGTTTGAACTATTTCTACAAAATTTTATTATCGTACATGCTTTTGCTTAAGAGATATCGACGGAAAAGAAGAGCTACAGCAGACAAAAAGTTTTTCTAGTATTTGGTCCATAACTTGTTTGTTTATGGGATCTTAGACGAATATTTCGGTATGTTGGAAACGGAATGACAAACTCAATATACCACCCACCTTTTTGGATGGTGGGTATAAAAACAATCATAAGATTTTTAACATTATTTGTTTATCTTTCAGAAAATACATTTTAATATAAGTTTCGTTTCTCAATTTATAGAGATGAAAAAATTGTATTCTTTTGCATCTTTTTTTTACAATTAACTTTGATGATAAGTATGGTTGAGGTTTGTCCCATCAATATCCGCGGAAAATAGAGTAACTTTTGAACCATTAAAGTAGTCGGAATAAAATTAAAATTTGTAGTTTAGAAAGATCGCCAAAAATTAAATTATGGGTTTGATTGTCAAGAAGTTCTATATATTTTGAATTCCATGAATTGGGGCCCCAGAGTAATTTGGACATCTGCATTTAACATTCGCAGTTTTCGTGGATAAATATTTTCATAACTTTTGAGCTGAAATCCGATTTGATTGATTTTAAAATATATGAAATATAGATTCTAAAAGCTAAATTTTAAAGAAGGTCGTTTCATCAGTGCGCTGATTAAAACTTATATTGAACAACTTTTCGAGAGAGCGAGAAAACAATTTGTTTTTTATATGATAGCCATAACACAAATTACATATTTAGATAACTTTGAAAAAGATCTTGTCGACTCAGAATCACTTTCAGAGTTAATTTAACTATACATGTCCATCCGCCTGACTGCACGCCTATTCATGTAAACGTTGTGAAATAAATATTTCAATAAAATTATAATCCATTATATATCTAGGTCCATTATTGAACATAACTCCCATTATGTGGTACACTTCCAAAAATCATTTAAACGTGTATATAAATCCAATCTAATCCAATCCAATTATGAAACATAGGTAATAATTTCTCACGTGTTTTTAATTTTTTTTCAAAAGAAAATTTAAAAATCTTTTTCTAAAATTTACGAATTTTCAAGAAATTTATAACAAAATATCTATCAATTAAGTTAGAACGCTATATACCCTATACGCTATATACCTTTTATACCCTTCACCACCTTACCGACCAGTGTTGCCAGACGAGGGGATTTGTCCCAAACTTTCATTTGGGGACAGATTTTCGTGGAGGAGGATTTGGGGATTTTCGTAAAATATTAGGATTCTTTATCAAATAATATTTATTCCATTTTCGATAAATTCAAATTTTTAAAGAAAAACTTTGATAAATTTAAAATAATAATAATAATAATAATAATAATAATATATATAATAGATAACTGCGATGAATTGAGAATATGAGAACATTTTTCGTTAAATAATCTATTTATAAGAATGTCAATGAATTTTCTATTTACATATATATAATGTCGAATTATTTTTTATTTAGTGAAAATATTAGATTGATTTGTGTGTATAGAAAATATTAAAATATTATTTGCTGCTTATATGCTGTTTACACTAAACGAAAACCATTAGTTTCTGGCTTCATTCGTTTTCTTGCAAATCAAAAACAATTTTTTTTTTTTTCTCGAAAACCAAATGAAAACTACCAAAATAATCATCTATGAAACAATCTGTTACTAATTATATAATATTAAGCACCCATGGCTTTCAGTAAATTTTCAATTTATAAAAAAAATTCAATAAATTTTCAATCCACACGAAATTTGTAACAAATTTTCTTTTATGGAAAAATGTTCTTATCATTTTCTTTTTATAGTTGTTTAGGAGAATTTCAATAAATGTTTTTATTATAGAAAATTTTCATTAAACGTCCTTTTTTTGGAATTTTTGATAAATTTCCTTTTTTGTATAAAATTATTGATAAATTTTATTATTATTTATCACTGTTTATAAATTTTCTTTTTATAGGAAATATTGGATATTTTTTTTAGGAAATTTTAATAAATATTTTTTTATAGGAACTTTATTATAAAAATAATCTTCGTTAAATTTCTCTTTATAAAACATTTTTAATGATTATCAGCTATTTATAGAAAATTTTCAAAATGTTTTCAATTTAAAAAACTTAATTGTACATCAAATCCTTTTGGGGACAAAATTGCTGAATTTACATTTTAAAATGGGGATTTTTAGCTTCGGGTTTGGCAAAATTTTTCTGGCAACACTGTTACCAATAAGTAATAATATTTACGCCTTAAAGTATGCTTTCATATTTTCACATTTATATTTACAGAAATAATATAAATTTTTTTCCAAGCTACAAAAATGTATATACAAAATTAAACTATCATAGCAAGCGTTGCTTCCTTAAAAAAAACAACACTGTAGCATTTGATGACTACTAAATTTGTATACATATGTTTGTATTTATAGTAGACACATGCTTATACAAAAAACAACAGCACTGAAAGTCATTGGAATGTTTTTATATATGTTTGCCTGTGTATATTTTTAACAAATTTTTCAGATTTTTGCCTATAACTCGGTTGTTTGGTTAGTCCAAAAAAAAAAAACAAATTTTATATATATAATATAATTTTATATATATAATATTTACAACAGAAGCTTAAAAAAGTCCAAAAATACGTTTTGACCAATATCTCAGTTACTAATGAACCGACTTTGTTCAAAAAAGATTCCGCATTTTCTGTACAAAAACGATATCGTTAGTTTATATACGGGCTTAGAAAAATAGAAAAAATACGTTTTTAGATATATTTTCGATTGTGTTGATTTGCACTAGTGTCATTCCAAGGAATATTCCCTATAATTTGATGAATAAAAAATATATATCCGATAACTGGGACTTTCTAAAAAGTGATTTCAACAGACAGACGGACATCGTTATATCGACTTCTCTATCAATAAGGATCCAGAAAATGTATACTTTTTGTAGTCTTAGATGAATATTGTAGAAATTACAAACGGAATGGCAAACTTATGTATACGATTTACATGTGGTGAAGGGTATAAAAATGGGAAGTGTGTTAAAAAATAGATTCGACAGTACGGCCATTAGAACGGCTTGATAAAAGCTCAATGAGATATAACAGAGAAATTCGTTTTAAATTTTATATGAATTCATTTTATATTTTATATGAATATGAATTCTATATTATATTTGAAAAAAAAAATCCTAAATAAAGAAATTCTAGTTTTAATGTAAAATGGAGAAAATTACACAGGGCGACAAAAAAATAAATAAAAATAAAAAAATGTTGCATACAACCTCATCAATTTTCTATATGACGGTTTATTTCGAAAACTGGAGTCAATACAAAAAAAAAAAAAAAAAAAAAAAATGAGTTGTAGGTTTTCAACTTTGTTCGTTATCGTTTTTCTTTAATATATGTTTCTTATATATAATCATCATAGTATGATTTAAATACATTAATCAAATCAATTTTAAAATATTCTGCAATCATCAATATGATAACATTTGTTATGTGAGAATAGTTGATTATTAAAAATTTCATTAATATTTATTTAGTTAACTCTTCGAGGCTGTCAGCCGTCAAAAAAAACCGTTTTAAAACATTTAAAAGTGATAAAATTAAAACACTTTGTTTCATATTTTAAAATTAAACTGGGTACCAGAATTTTATCGGCATTACACTGAATAAAGCATTACAGGTATGTTAGGTATACCTAATTCTTTTTTATTGTTTTTGTATTCTAAAACTTGCAACTAGCCATTTTTATAGCCCATCTAGACGTAACATAATATGTAAGATTTTCTGTCAGAGAGTCTCAGTTCGCGCTCTGAGAGAATTATCTCACGTGTTGATTCAAATATTAGTATTATTATAATAAGTATTATGAGACTTTCTACACAATCATCTTATAAAATAAGTACACATACACGAAAGTTTGTTTGTGTGTGTGCATGTGTATTTTGGAAATTACTAAAAAAACAATTTTTTTTTTGTAAAATTGTTTCCTTTTAATATTTGTTTTACATTTTAAAAAAAATTTTTATAAAAGTTGTGATAAAAAAGTGCGAATTTCTTAAATAAAAAGGATATGTTTAATCTGTGGCTGATTGAAAATAATGATATCCTATAGGATTTATTTGAATACGTGTACTCCTTATTTAAGATTTAGCATAACATAAACAAAATAGTTACTCTATTCTGCCGGCGTTATCTCACATATTATATTAGCGTTAAACTCAGTTGTAGACCTGGTGTTATGTGCTCTTACATGGATTAGTTCTGTTAGTCTAAAATAAAACGGTAATAAAGTAGAAGTTACTTATAAGCAAATTTGGGGTCGAAAGGGTTAAATAATTTTTGATTAGAAGATTGTTGAAAATTAACTAATACTTTAATTGATTCTATTAAAAAATAACTGATTCGTACTAATGCAAAAAAAAAATACATAAATAGTAATAAAATAAAAAATAATAGAATTTCAAAAGTTTTACATAATTTAAATATTTATTTCAAAATGGCATGAAAAATAGTTGTATTACCAGTAAATGAAGTATATGTAATCTACTTTATGTATTTTATTTTATGAAATTTTACTAGAAAAACCTACTTAGGTAATATATGAAATACGAATATTTAAAAGCAAATATTGAGACAAAAAAATAAATTTAATATCATTAATAAGAGATTTTTAGTTAGGTGTAAATGCGGTATTTACACCTAACTAAAAATCTCGTTCGAGTGGGATTTCAAGTAACACAAAATCTATAACGTTTACATTCACACTCGATTATAAATACATTTCTCATAAGCAGTGTTGTCAGGAGTCGAGAAAAAAAAGAGGCTAAATTGAAAGGTCAAAAAAGTCTAAATGTCCCAAAAAAATAAGGCAAAAGAAAAGTTAATTTTTTTTTCTTTAATTTAAAAACTTAATTTCTCTCGTTCTCATTAGTAATAAATTTATAAATAAAACATAAAAAATGAAAAATCGTCCACAAAATTTCCATGCAAATTTGGATTATATTTCATATGTAAAATTACCTAATGTTTTGAAGTGATTTTTCGATATTTTTAAACTATAATTCCTTTTTGATTAAACATTTCCAAGTTTATGTTTAAAAATAGTTAATGAAGCAAATTAAAAATAATTATAATAATCGATTTAATAATTCCATCAAATTGGTTATTAGTATATTAGTTTTTCTTGATTTGAATAATGAAGCGCCGCAGGTCAAAAATTTTGTTAAATATAAATGATAAAGATTTTTTGTGCGAATAAATACACAAAAATGCTTAAATGAATTATTCTGTAAAAATAAAATTAGTAATAGCAAATAATAAATTATTTTCTTCGTTGTTGTAATACTAACATTTTAGCCTGTTTATGGCAATTTTAAGAATCAAAAAAGGCTAGAAGCTAAAACGGAAATTTTGAGGCGAAAAGTAAAATACAAGGCTAGATTTAGTCTTAAAAAGGCTAAACTAATACACAATTTTATTCTTCACTAGATTATGTGCATATATATGTAAAACGGGCTATTAGTCCAAACGTGAAATGGGTTTTATTACGAAAACAAAAATTTAGAAGTAAATCCTAAATTGTAAGTTATATAGTGTTTGCAGCATCAAAAATACAAAATTTTTATATAAATGTCGCACTAATAATAAAATGGCAGAAATTATATTTATCTTATCACATTTTCGATCATCAATTATTTCTGTATCACTTCACTTACACCATCAGTTTTCGAAATTGAAAGTTTTTTTTTCAATATTTATTTCTTAAACCACTAAAAATATTTTCAACGTTTTTAAAGTTGTTATATAGTCTGAGTTCACACACAGCAATTTTTCTTTCAAAAAAAAAAAAAATTTTTTTCTTTTGAACTTGCATTTACGTTCACACAGAAAATTATATTTAAGCAATTATAGCTTTAATTGCCTTGATTTGCTTTTGTTTTAAAGTACAAAAATGAAAAAAAAAAAATAATTTCGAAGTACAGGCAAGTTTATACCCTTATATATTCCTTCTCGAACTCTCTCACATGGAATCAAAATTTCAGCAAGAAAAATTGCCTTGTGTGAACTCAGACTTATTTTCCTTTTAAAAACAACACTCGATTTTAGAAATCTTTTTAACAATTTGTTGCATTATTTCTTCAAATTTTATTTTTATTACTGTAAAAATGTTAACTGAAATTTTAATCATCCATTTTATGTTTTGAAATTACATCAAAGTTCATTCTAATTTTACACTATATTTTTTTACTTTCACCAACTCCTTTCTTCTAACACATTCCAATTAAAAAAAAAAAAAAAACTTTTCATAAAAATATCGTATGAAAAAATCAATTTTACTCACCTCTGCATTATCACTCATGATCTTTTCCAATATAGTTTCAACTTCACGTTTTTCCGCTATATGAGTTGTCCAACTTTCCAAACTTGTTGTTACATCGATCTGTTGCTTACTAAAACCATTTAGGATGTCTTCGACAGCATTTGCTGAGGATTTTGTATCGAGATATGGATCCAAAATCTACAACACAAATTCCGTTGATGCGTTAAAAATAATTAGTTGTTTTTTATTTTCGTTTTTAGTTTTTTTTTTCGAATTAAAACACACAATTTCGATGTTTATGCGATGCGAGAACGCAGACGAATAAAGGAGGCGACAGAAATAGAAAAGGCAAAGTTGGGCGAGAGCAAAAAAAAAATAAATAAAAAATGATAAAGAAAATGGAAAAATTAATTTAGACATAGACTAATATTTATAGTTGTTGTTATTTTGTTTAGTATAAAATTTGTTGTTGTTTTTAGTTTTTCCTAAAAGCATACACAATTTTCCCAACAAAAGCATAAATTGAGTTAGAGATCGCTTTTTTTTGTGCAAATATTAAAAAAAAAGAGTGAGTTTAAATGAAAATACTATAGGCCAAGTTAGTTTTTAAAAATACTCTACATAAAATAATAGAAATATACAATAAATTTAGATTTATTTTCAAAATAAAAAAGTGTTATTAATAATGGACTAACATTATAATGAAATCATTTAAGGTATTTAAATAATGAAAGATTTTTAAGTCAGAACTACGAAATTGATAAAAGTCTATAAAACTACAAAATATTGCGATAAATAATTATTTAGAAGTAAAAAATTGTTTGCTTTTTTAATTACATTAATTAATAAGTTTCAATTAAAATACATGTCGCTAAATAAAATTAAAAGATCATTTGATTTTGCAGAGAGAACTTTGCTTTCAAACTAATGACCGAAATGTAACAAATATAATATTGTAATTTATACTTTACTCAGTAAGCTTCAAAAGAATTAAAATTTCATGTCGCTATTAAATAATCCATCAAAATAATTAAAATATTAATATGATTCTTATATAAGAAATTTTATACATTTTCCCATATAAGTAGTAAGTCTTAAGGTCGTTCAATGTCAACTATTAAGTACACACTTTTCATTTCTATATCCCTCCATGTACATATGTTTTTGTTTATATAGTACATATTTTTATATTTTATTTTTCTTTTCTTGTGGCTGTGTATTTTGGATGGAGTTTAAAAATATTTATGGTAAGAAGCCAAAACAATATGTTTTTCTTTAACACACAAATAAAAACCATTTAAAAAAGAGTTGTATTCTATAAAAATAAAATAAAAAAAAAAGAAATATTTTCTATTTTCAGATTTTTATATACGAAGAGATTTTAGAAAATAATGTGGAGTAAATTGGTAAATAAGTAAAGCAGAATAAATAGAAAATTTGTGAAATTTTCAAAAAAAGAAAAAAAAAAAAGAGATTTCTTCCAACTTGTCTACGATTAGTTTTTATATATCGTATAGAAAATTTATATCATGTTTTCCATTAATCAACATTAACTCGAAAATAAACATTTTGCAACAGTTGCTTGAACATTTTTGAAAATAAAAAAAAAATCTTAGAAGATTTATAGCAAAATATTAAGATTATAGACTTTATTACAAACAGTAAAAAAAAAGTTAATGTTGAATTTTATATATTATGTACCGTACAAAATCTAAATAAGCTCGATTGATAATAGGATGATGTCCGTCCTTCCGTCCGCCGGTTGAAATGGCATTTATGAAGCCGACCGATAACTGCTATATATAATATATATCAAACGATTCGAAATCTTTTCGAGAATTTTGCTATTGAAATTCTGCAAGATCGGTTCATAAATGTAGGTGACATATGGAAAACCTTTTTTTTTGAGGATTGTGAAGCCTCCCGATACATGAATAAGTATATATATAGCTATATGAATTGTATATATATATATTGTATATATATATATTGGAAATTAAATATTGCTTTTTTATATTGTTGAATAATGGCTTTTCTTTAGTATTCTTCAAATCGAAAACATTTTTATAATAATCGTCCCAAAATAATAAATGTCTTGTTATCGAGAAGTGAATGCTGCATGAATAAAATTACAAAATTATTTTATAAATCAGTTATGCTCTTCTGACAAAATATTGGTCCTCTTCAGGTTTAAATACTTTTATGATTTATAAATATTATCCTTAATCATTATTAAGAGTGACAATTTATATGGATACTTTCTTTATATGACGATTTTTTCTTTTGGCATAAATTATATATAAATATATAAATAAATAAATAAATAAATAAATATATATATATATATATATATATATATATATTTATTAAAACTTGATTTTCTGAAGTCCCTATATACAATAGGGACTTCGTTTTTGCAAAATAAAATCGAAAATCCCCCATATAAGCCAGAAAATTCATTTCTGCAAAATAAAAAGTATTTTCTGAATTTTTACGCTGAAGAAAAGAAATTAGTCGGTCCATCAGTTACAGAGATATCGGCGAAAGCGCATTTTTGACCAATATCCAAGCCTTAAATAAACTCGGACTTTGTTCTTAATCGGTTCATATACATCCGCTTTATTGACAATTCTGCTTTTTTATTTATTTAATGTCCGCTTCTCTTATAGTTGTTATTTTCATGGCTACTGAAAAACAAAAACATCAATAAACTAGAGCATATTTGGTTTTTCAACTTTTTGCAACACCTATGTAAGCTAAAGACTTCGTGCTTTTACAGAAAAATCGGGATTTTTTTAAAGAAAAATACACTAATTAGATTCAATATTAACCAAGTTATAGGCCAAAATGCATTATTAGATCTTTTTAAGCTCCTATATAAACTATGGGTCTCACTCTTGCATAAATCTACCACAAATATTTTTTTCAAATTTCGGTTTTTTATGTCGGTCAATTCGGTCCATTTTTAATTTGATATTGCCTTACATTTATAAAATATTGGTTTTGTAAAATTCCAAAGTTTTAAATTTGTTATAACTAATATTTACTTTATATAGGTGCTACTACTCCCTCTGGACCTATTCACCCTATTCGAAATTTGATGTGAAAAATACTTTTAAATTTTTTTAAGACTTGCTTCTCTCTCCCTGGACTTCTCCTTTCTATTTTCATTTCATTAATGCGATATTGTAGGGTAAAGCTTCCAACGAAATTTGACGGCTCTCATTGTAATATTACCTTAGATATGTCATAACGAATATTTGATTTATATTGGTGGTACTACATTCCCTGCTCCGATTAATTTTCATCTAATCGGTTCATCCTTTTGAGTACATTTTACCCGAAAACAAGTTTCGAGTTTTCCTTCGAAAAAACAAGCTCAAAACTAGAAAATTTTTGAGACCCATTTAGAGAGAAAAGAAAAATGAAAATATTTTTAGCCTAAATGTATGAAACCCATGATTTTTTTATTGCTAGAATGAAACTGAAGACCAGTATTTTGCAGTATTTTTCATGTATTTCGCTTTCAGCATTACGTATTGTTTGAGTGGTTTTCCTATATCAGAATCTCAAATATACAGTCTCTCGGGACACCACTGTTCATACATACATCTCTCTATAGTATTTCTTATTCCTTTATAAAAACCATCAGTATATAAACAGCATTTTTTAACCTGCTACTTATATAAATAAACTCCAACAATATCTACTAACCTCCTAATACTTATTGGCAACATTATTATTTATACTTACAATGCACAGTGGGCAGAATCAAACATTTTTTAAAACAAATCTGCAACTTCATTTACACAAAATTTCACATTGACACAGCAGAGGGGTGTACAATTTTAAGTATGGAAGGGGGACCCCACATACCCCTCTGTAGCGGAGCTATGGAGTCTCAAATTAGGCATCTCTGACACAACATTTTAAACGTTTGCCAATTTTTTGTTTCTTATCCAATTTCAAATACTTTTACATCCTCTTAAAGCTCTCGATAAGAGCTATAAAATACATGTGCTATTTATCTCTTTTAGTTTTCAAGTTATTTGCATTCGAAATTTTAACTACCTTAATTTTGTACGTTCTTGATCCAGTTTTTTTCATAAATATCCCAGTATTTCTGACCGATTTTATTAGTTTTTTCTTTAACTAATTAAAGAACAGTATTATTTATTAAAGAAAATTCGAAATCTATATTTTTACCGAGTCTAAAGATAAACGACCTTGAATTTGAAAATTGCAAAAATTAAGATTTTTGTGTTTTTTTTTCTTTCTTTTTTTTTTGCTAAAATATTTTTTCTCTAAAATGTAATTTTCTTTAACAACATATAACAATTTTCTACTTTTATGAAAGGTATCTTCACAATAATGACTTTAAAATAGAAAACAAGCTCAATAACCCAAGCGGTCTAAGTACATACCCTCCTGAATTTGAACTATTTTAAATGAAAGTTATGCCTTTAGTCTATATGTTCTAAAATCCCAAGGCAAGAATCTGCAAACAGAATGCAATTTCGGAATCTATAATGTGTTCTTAAGAGTTTTCACTCGTAAACTCTGGGATATACAAAAAATTTGCAATTTATAGGCTAAAATGTAAAAAATCCCATTTTCTTGATTTTCGACATTTTTTTTTTTTTTTTTTGAAATTGTGGGATTCCTTTTACAAAAATCTTAAAGTTTTTTACACTTTGTTGTTTCAAGCGATAAAGTCTACAATCACCGAAAATTTCGTTAAGATATCTTAATTAACAAAAGTTTTATTTCAGGTAACATGTTTCTTCAAAAACCATTGTTTCACAAAAATTTTATTTCAATTGCAAAAATCAGAAAAAGTAGCTGATATAATTCTTCAATAAATAGAAAAAGATTGAAATCGATATCTTTTACAAAACCTTTTACAAAAAACATTTTACATTGTGGATGTGAAACAAAAAAGTGGCAAACGTTTAGAAATTTTCCATGTCAGAGGAGGTACCCTATTTTGAGACCCCATAGCTCTGCTCCTGAGGGGGATGTGGGATCCCTCCTTCAAACTTAAAACTGTACGCTTCTCTGCTACGTATTTGTAAAATTTTATGTAAATCTAACTTACAGATTTATTTTCAAAACATTTTCATTTCGCCCCACTGTTTAATGTATATGGATGGAGTTTTTCTCTAACAAAATTATATACCCTAAAAATATAATAAAAAATATTGTAAAACATTTTTGCACTGAACTTTCAACGTTTTAACTTCATAGAAGAATCTTTTGTTAGAAGCATTTTAAAATCCAAAACTTTTTGTTTAACTTTCACAATTTCCGGGTTAATAATTTGGCAAAAAGGCAAAAAAAGTAAAATTGAAATTCAATGTTCTTCTAGTATTCTATATTTATTTAATTTTTTTTTTTCAAGTATTTTCCTAGAAATTTCTTTTTTTACACTTTTACTTTCACAAAAAATAAAATAAAACGAAGTGAAGTGAGGACTGACGAAAAAACTGGAGCAGTCATTAATAATTTCTGGTTTATTGAAAGTGTGTTGAGTTAAAGGGACAGACAGCCGTTCAAATGAAAAAAAAGACGGCTGTCAAAAATATGTATTTTTTAACATACGAGTACATGCATATATTTGTACATCCAAAAGAACAAGTGTAGTTTTTTCAATTCATTTTTCCTATTTATTGTTTTATGTTTTCTTTATTTTAATTTTGTGTTTTATATTTTATTTTTAAATTGCAAAAAAAATGTTATTATGTGTGGCGTTCTCTAGTGATTGGTTTGTTGATAAGTTTGTGCCATATGTTTTATATGAGCTATTGCTGTGTGTCCATGTGGCTATTAAGTCATTTTGTTGGGTGTGGAAAATTGACAGAAACTTATGTGATTTGCCACTAACCAGATTTTTATTGTATTCACAATTTTGCAATAAATTAAATTTGATTATTGAGATTTTAGTAAATTTATTGGAGAAAATATTTAAGAGAAGCAAGAAATGCCCATAAATTTAGAAATTATTAAATATTATCGTATTTAAAAAGTTTTATTTATTTGCAATTAAATGATACGTAATTGATGAACTGAAGTAGCAAAAATATTTAAAATTTTTTTTTAAATTCATCTTCAGTGCTACCAGAGTTGGCAAATCACCAGCCTATCGAAATGGGTTTAAAAAAAATCGACTTTTTAAGCTTAATAAAAAAAAAGAAAAAAATTCTCTTGGAATTTCGGTTCAGGGAATAACCTTTTAATTCATCATTTTAATATTTTAATATTAAATGAAACAAAAACCTATTTTTGTTTCTTTTATAATTAAAATATTGAAAAATGTTTTGTAATCCCCACAATTGATCAAGTGGACCGAAAATTCTGGAGATAACAATTGCAAATATATCTTTAAGATATATTCCGATACAAAAAAAAAAAAAATTTATAAATTGTACTAGTCCCATGATTTTCAATCAGTGGTAGGGAACTGTAATCGAACTTTTAATACTTTTTCTGTATTCAGCTTGTCAATGGACATCATATGAGTGGTCTTTCCGCACCAAAAACTCGAAGAAAACAATTTCCCGGGACACTTTAATACACATGTATCCTCGGAATTGTAATTTTATCACAAAAATAGATTTGAAATATATCCAGCACATATAAATCTTACATATATACATACATACATACATAAATACATACATAAATACATACATACATAAATACATACATACATAAATACATACATACATAAATACATACATACATACATACCTACATACATGCATAAGTACCCACACCACCCAATTTTGAAAAATCTTTCACAATTTCAATTTACTAAACAATTTAGTAAATTTTTGTAATTGGAATAAAATTAGTTTTATTAAGATTTATAGAAAGCCGTTTATATTCACTATATTCTATGCATGTAAAACTTTAAATTCTTATTGAGGTTTCAACGAAACCCATAAGGATAAGATATCAAGAATGCTGATGAAGTGTGTGGCGGCCCAGACAATATATATTCTATTCTGCTGAGATTCTAATTATAGTTCAAAAACTCTGCTTTGATACCTCCAAACAGACACATTAAGTCAATTTACGATTACAAACGTCTTTGACCCTATTTTAAAAGAAGAGCTTTAAATAATTTCGCCTTTAGCACAACTTTGATACCCCCAAACAGACACATTAAGTCAATTTACGATTACAAACATCTTTGACCCTTTTTTTAAAAGAAGAGCTTTAAATAATTTCGCCTTTAGCTCAACTAGAAACTTTTCTCAAAGCTTATATTATTAAATATGATCTAAAAAAATGTTTTATGTGCATAAAAATTGCTCTTAAAATCGAAAAGTATGCCCTTAAAATTAAAAGAAATATGCTCTTAAAATGTTATTTTTTCTGACTAAATTTTAAATTATTAGTTTATTTAGTATTAATACAAGTAATACTAAAACTAATTTGATTTTTATTAACAACTGCCAAAAAATATTTTCTTTTTTCACTTAAAAACATTCAAGGATGTTACATTTCAGGAAATTACAAAATTTCTATCAATTTATAAGAATAAAATTATTAGGAAATCTAATTTGAAAATCCCATGTGACAGTTAAAAAATGTTCACTAATGGCAAATTTTTTAAAAAATTCTATTGGGTGCAAAATTAGAAAAGTGTAAAATATTCAAAATTATGCCATTTAAATTGCTAAAATATTCTCTAAAATAAGAATTTTCTATGAAAATATGACAAAATATGTTGCTAAGAACAAAATATACGAAAATATGCAGTTATGACCAAATAATGCAAAAATATGCTGCAAGAAATCGATGCCAAAATTCTTAAAATTGTCTGAAACGGATAAATAACTAACAGTTTAATTCATTTGAAGCCCAAGAAAAATATGATTTAGCATATGTTTGGTTAAACTGATTATAAGGAAGTAATTCGGAAATATCATTAATTGTTGTTATTTAAATCGATTAAAATATTTCTATGTAAATTAAGTGCTAAGTCGAGATTCACACAGCAATTTTTCTTACTGTAATTCCGTGTTTGTAGAAGATGATGCACTGGGACATGTTTGACATAACTATAAGGAAGTTCTCTAATTTTTGGCCATGCAACTATTTGTGACTTTTTCTAAACCAAGTTTGGTCTTATTCCTTAAGTCTTTGTTAAGCTTTTTGGTTACCTTGAAATCAAATTCCTTGATCAAAAGTTACTCAGTTGAGATTTTCTTATAAGTTCAAAATAAGAATAAATTTTTCTTCGGCTGCCCTCTACAAGGGGAAAAATTAACAGATTTCAAAAATTGTACCGTTTGTTAATTCTAAAATATCTTCTGAATTTATTGTGAGTAAGAAAAATATTTTAAATTTACAGTAGTAGAAGTTGCTACAAAAATTGCATGCTACATTCTATTTAAACGCACACCTTATCGATCAATTATAGGTTTAAGTCTTAAACTTTAAGGTTCAGTTTTGCTGGACCATAGCCTACATTTATAAGCATTTATATTTACAATAGTATTTATATTTACATATAGTAAAGATACTAAAACATAAAGGATTATTATAATTTTTATTTTATTTGAATTTTCTACGTTCATAGTCCATTTACCAGATGTTCTAAAATATTTCAAATAGTTATTAAATGGGTTAAGGTTAATAATTTCATGCACATCATATTTTAACCTTTTTATAGATCTTCCGGGCACTAATACACCGTATAATTAGGTATAACTAGACTTTTTAACTGTATGACAGATTTTAGGGAGAGATCTTGGCAATTTTAACGAAACTACATCAGAGAGTAAAAAAAGGATAAAGATGATCTCAGTAACATTTTAAGGGTATTAAAATTGGTCTGCAGAAATAATCCATTGACCTTTACCTCAATTCAACACCTTCTTAAGGCTTTATTTTCATTACAGAAAAGTGGCCAATATTATGATGGTATATAGACCCATCATAATTATTACACTTTAATTTAATTTAAGCATAATTTTTTTAAATCAGTTATCGCCGATATAATTTAAGGGATAATATCAGTTCCATATAAGGTACCTCTTTTCCATATATAGACCGAGAAAATAAGAGTTTCGCCTTGGAATTTGATTTAGAGAAATGAATGAGAATGAAGCTATATAAGCTTCGTCCTGGTGTCTTTTACATTTGTTAAAAGTCGCCGATGATCATGTGTATGCTACGTGAGTTATTCGCGGTTAAAAGTCCCAAAATTAAGTTTTTTACATATAATGCAGCGTACATGTTTTGATACCATTACAATATTTACAGAGTATGAAATTTCCAAAAATTTTGTTGAAGTACATTTTCATGTACCATAATTAGTTTTTCGGTTCGTAAGAATTCAACGAATTCTTTCTTGAATATATTTTTTATTTGGCATGATATTTTGTTTAATAATTTAAAAACCGTTGCTTGGTCCGATATAATATTTACTGAGGGTGTAGAGAAAAGTTTCGCCATTAAGATATAAATATTTTTTAATAAATATTTAATTCGCGAAGTATGGACTATTAAAATTTAGAAGAAAAATTCATGTTCATCATTTTAAAGGTAATTATATTTTTTCTTCTCTAACATGAGACCTTAAATAATCTTGTAGCATAAATATCTTGAAATATTTTTGAGTTTTTACAAAGAATTTTTTTTCATTATTTAAAGCCGTTGTAAATCGTAAATCATAATGTAGAATGTATTTAAACTCTATGTTAGGGTTAGCTATGTTAGAAATAAAGTTCGTACCAAATTTCATTAAATTTGGATGGAGTAGGATCGCTATTGGAGATTTTTCTATTTGATTGTAATTGAAACCACACAAATTAAAAGGAATATTTTGTGCTTTATTCTAATAACTCGAAAACTATAGCGTGTCCTAGAATGACACTTTCTGAGAGCATAGAAGAGTTTCTACGTAACGCTTTTAAAAAACACTCTTAAACAATTTTTTTGACAAATTTTTAAAATACCTTTTTAGAGATATTTATCAGCGAATTGAAAATAGGCAAATATGGACCATTTTAGTGTTGACGATGGGATCTCAATGAATTCTGTAGCATATATACTACATGAGACAATATATAATAAAACCAAATACACAGTTTTTCTCCAGGAAGTAAAATAAAAAAAGCAACTAAAACAATTGTAAAATATTTGTCAAATTATGTCAACCCAATATGGATGTCAAATTAAAGCTAATAATCCTAGTAATATGAAAAAAGTTTTTATTTAATATTGCTGCGCAAAATATTAAGAAAATATACTTTATATAAAGTTTTTAATTAATTAATAAATATAATATTAAAGGATAAAATTTAAAAAAGATATTTTTTTTAACTTTTTGTACTGCAACATTAAAACAAAATATATTATTATATTGCAGGGATTCGTAGCTTTTATTTGACATCCATATTAGGTCGATATAATCCTCGTAAATATTTTGTAATATTCTAAAAATTTCTCTCAATTTTGAAATCCTTTTGAGAGGAAATTTTACATCATGGAGAAAAACTGGGTACACAGTTTTACCATGAATGGTTTCTAGTTTTATACATATATGGATTTTTTCAAATGTGATAATGATTGTATATATATATATATATAGATATATATATATATATATATATATATATATATATATATATATAATAATAATAAATAGTAAAAGGTAACACTTTTTAAAGAATATTTGTACTCCAACATTTAAATAAAAGATAGATTTTTCTACTGATTCTTATCTTTCATTTGACATCCGTACTGAGTTAATTTAATATTCGTAAATATTTTATATTCTTTTTTTAAAAATGTGTATCTTTTGAAACTTTGAAGTCCTTTTAAGAGGAAATTTGACGGCTTAGAGAAAACCTGACTTCACAAAAGAGTTATTTCCTTATATTTTTCAATTAACACAGTTTACATCATTTTACATCAAAATTCAATTAAATTATTCAAGAAAAAATATAATAAAAGAAATAATAAAAATAAAATTCATGTAAGATTTTAGCTTATTAAACATGAATTCATTCAAACATCTGCTTGATTGATTTAATAAATTTTTAAATTGGAAAACATTTTCTGTTTTTCATTTTTAACAGTTATTTGTAATTGCTGTAATCATTTTGGTGACAGGTGCAAATTTAAACAATTTTTAATTGAATGAATTATTTTGGTGATTGGTAACTTTTTATGTGCAGTTTCATGCATATATAGATTTTTTCATGTTTAAAATTTAACGTTACACGGTGTTATACCAAATATCATTAAATTCGGAGAGGTAAGGTCCAAATTTATAGTTTTTGCTTTTAAATGGAATGACTCTATAGTGAAATATATTTAAGTAACTAAAAAACAGCCCAAACAAATTTTGGAAATCTCTTGGTTATCTATTGAGTTTTAAATCCGTTCTCAAAACATTTCCTTTTAAAAGTTGTACAAAATGATGTTTTCTTAAGAATTTAATTTAAAACTTTAATAAAAAAAATAATAAATTGGACTTCATTTTAAAGCTCAGTCTAAATCTTCTACGATTTTATAAAGATTGACACGACCTTTAGCATAATCGAATTGAAAGCAAATTAATACATTTAAAAGTATTTAATTCAAAATTAAAGATTCAAGAATTATGCATTATTTCTCGTACTCTTTACAAAAAGTTTAACAACCGACACGCGTTCATCTGATTACTTAATTCAGATTAAATTTAACAAAATACATCTTAAAAATTATAAATCTATATTATTTAAAGCATATGCAATAATTTCTAAGCCAATTGATTAAAATGTTAGTAATCTTAGAAAATATTAAATATATACTCGAATAATGAGAATTCCAATTGTGTGTGCTATAAATAAAAAGTTATAAAATCTTTACATACTTTCCAATTCAAAAAGCGATTGCCCAAATTCTTTAGATCATTAAAATCATTGCGTATATTTTGCCAAGTTTCCTGTAAAAATTGCAATTTCTGTTCATTAGGAGTTTGTGCCAACTGACGCTTCAAATTGTCTAATTGACTAGCAAATTCATTGGCCTTTTCGAAGAACTCTATTAAAATAGAAACATAATCAACGCGTTTCAATACTAAATCCTTTAATTCAATCCAATGTTTGTGTAAGGATTCTGCCTTTGAATCAACATCGTAACGTTGCTGGGCACTCAAAGATTCCAAGTGAGTTTTAATGGATTCCAGTAAGAGATTTATAAGTTCACCTTTGATCTAGAGAATAAAATTAAACAGTTTTTATTATTTCTGATTGTATAAAAATGTTTAAAAACCAACCTCCAAATCCTGCATGAGTTCATGATGCTGTAACAGAAACTGTTTACTTTGCTCTAGATTACGACCCATGTGTATATTTTGTTGTAAATATTGTTGACCCGAAGACATTAGCCACTCCAAAAGATCATTGTATTGTGCTAAGAATTCTTTAAGAGCTTGTTGTACTCTACGCTGGTCTTCATTACTATTGGCACATATGCCTTCTATATAGGCTTTGCGATTTTCAATTTCATCTAAAACTCTCTTGATGCCCTGAGTTTCTGGTAGAGTACGACCCACTTCATCAAGTATGCTATAGCCTAGTCTTAAAGGTTCCTCTGTAAAATTACCCACATCTCTATTAACTTTGGCATACATGGCAAAGCTTTCAGGTGAATTGGGTGGCAGTTTAACGTTGGATAACTCAACTTCTAGTTTTTCTAAAACTTTTAGAGTGTTATCTGCTTTGGAGAAGAATTCTCGCGATTGCTGCAACCAATGTTCACGCTGATCTACTAAATCTAAATGTTCGGTACAAGCACTTAGTACATTATAGGCTCTTGCACAAGCTTCATCACCCGTAAAAGTACCAGATGCCTGTAATTTTTCTTTTGCCCTTGTTATTTTGAGAGCACGATCTCTCAGCAGCATAGCCTGCTGCTTCCATTCCCTATAATTGTGTAGAGCATTGTTGGCTGTATGCTCACATTCACCCAAACTAAACATAGATGTCACCTCATTACGTTGCTGTACCAAAGTAGCCTCTACCTCTATGAGTTCTCGTCCCAACATGGCCAAAGCCAAACATTGTTCTAATTGCGTTTTTCTCGTTTGCCAAGCAATTTCCAAAGCATTGCGTCGATCATGTAAAGCTTCCAACCATTGTTGTACTTGATGTACTGCACGTGTTGCATCACGTTTGATGTGTTCCGGTCGTGTGTCTAAACTTTCCATATTCTCTAATTCCTGAAGTTGTGCCAACAATTCATTGCCATCTTTAAGAGCTGCCATAACAGCTGTCAGCATATCAATGCGGAGTTGTTTAAATTTGTTAAGGAACTCTTGTACAGCTGTCACTTCGATGGGTATCATTGTGTCTATACACGCCACCTCCAGCTGATCCATACGCCGTTGGCATTGTACCATTTTGTCATGGAATTCTGTGCAAAAGTGTAAAATATTTTGACGATCTTGTAGCAGATGTAAAATATCGGCCCAAATTATATTTAAAGTATCGGCCATAGCATTGACTAGTTCGGAACTGATTCGTTTACTGGCCAGTAATTTGTCGGCTTTATGTGCGAATTCTTCCATGGGACCGGGTAAATTCTAAAATGGTGAAAGAAGTTTTAAGAATATAATAAAATGTTAATGGGTTATGAAACTTACCTGTATATTTTTAAGAGTCTCATCGTGATCTTTTTGTAGTCTTAGGGATTCATCAAGATTAGCACCTAATGTTGTAATCTTTGGTTCTAGTTCCACAACTTTGATATATAATTTTTCGGTACTCTAAAATAAGTTTTTAAACAAATAGTTATTATTGTGACCTAATCATACTTAAAGGTTTCTCAAAAGTCTTGATCAGAATAAGGAAGATCATAGAATGAACTACGGTTTAATCTAAATAACTTTTCTCAAAATTTTTAAAATTAATTAGTTTCTAACCCCCTTTTCTAAATCCACACCTCTGCAAGATTTTACTATAAACAAACAAAATTTACAACTTCCTCTATGGTCTACCATGATTCAAAAAAGTAACGGTTTATCTCTTACCATATATGATCAATTTTAACTGACCTTCATTGCAACATCTCCACAAGTCTACTTGTTTAAGCTATGTTGCACTTTTAGCCAGCCACACACTCGCTGCAACAAAAAAACAATTCAGACCAAATAGAATAAACAAACAAACAACCAAACCAAAATCGCATTTTTTGAGGAAGCTGCTCATTGAGGCAAAACAAAACAACAGCAAACAACCTTTAACTGTGATAATGTTGCTACCGATGATAATGACGACATTGTATTGTGCTGCAACAATAGTAACAGCTACCGAAGATACACTGGATGTTGTTAACGATGACAACGACGGTGATGATGATGATGATGACGATTACAATGATTATGAAGTTGCTGCTGAGGTTGTTGTGGTTGATCTACCAAAAATAGCTAAAAGCCTGTCTAGCACGTTTTATTTACTAAACGTGAGTTTAAGTCCTCTCTAGTAGAAAAAATAAATAAATATGTATACTATACACAAGCAGTTTATCTTGACTTCCACCAGCTAAATCCACAACCATATAAAGTTCTTCGACAGAACGTTGGTTTTTATTTAGTTTAGAAATTTTCAGGGAGAAAAAGTTTTTGAGAGTTTATATTTTGTGGAATACTGAACGTCTTTGAAGATTTTTGGTTCCAAAAATTCATGATCAATAAAAAACAAAAAAAAAAAAAAATAAAAAAAAAAACTATAACCCACATTTCTCTCAATAAATTCTTTTTTTTTGGATTAAAACGTCTTTGGATGATATGTCAGGTTTATTAAAGTTGGTTTATTCTAAAATTTAAACTTAAACTCGTAAAAAGTTCGAAAAAATATTGATGTCAAGAAACGTTCAAAATCATCGTTAAAATAATAATAATAATAATAATAATAATAATAATAATAAGTGGGAAAAATTATTAGAAAAACAAAAACAGAATTTAAAGTTCTAACGTGTAGTTACAAATATTACGCCACCAACATATTAACATATTGTAATTATTTTTGTATTTACAATACAATGAGAGGATTTATAATTCTCATTTAGTTTATATAAATTTTAACATAAATAATCGAGATTGGAACGTTACATTTAAACAAAAACCGAAGTGCCGATTTTGTTATAGTTTACTCTTAGGGATCAAAGTATCATCAGAAGTTCTTTCTTCAGAAGCCGAACCCGTAGTTAGCCGATCGAGAGCCGAAGAATTTATCGCATTGGATTGTACTTGCAGATCGAACCTTGCATTTAGCCGACAGAGAGCCGAAGCATTTATCTCGTCGGATTTTATATAACTTATAAAATAACTCATACGATTCAAACTAGCGAATGGAGAGCTGAAGAACTTATCTCGTCGGATTGTAGAAGTGACATCGTAGTTAGCCGATTGAGAGCTGAAGAATTTATCTCGTCGGATTGTTGAAGTGTCATCGTATTTAGCCAATTGAGAGCTGAAGAATTTATCTCATCGGATAATACTTGGACCACCGAACCTTGCAGTTAGCCTATAGAGAGCCGAAGCATTTATCTCGTCGGATTTTATTTAATTTATAAAATAACTCATACGATTCAAACTAGCCAATGGAGAGCTGAAGAATTTATCTCGTGGGATCGCAGAAGTGTTATCGTAGTTAACCGATTGAGAGTTCAAGAATTTATCTCATCGGCTTGTACTTGAATGCTGAACCTTGTAGTTAGCCAACAGAGAGCCGAAGCATTTATCCCGCCGGGTTGTATTTAATTTACAAAATAACTCATACGATTCAAGCTAGCCGATTGAGAGTACAAGAATTTCTCTCATCGGATCGTATTTTTGAGAACGAAAACAATTTATCTGGTCGAATTTTTTTTTTTAGCTAATACATTTTAACTGAGAATTAACTTTATCAACATTGCTCTTTTCTCTCTTTGCTAGATACCGTTTCGTCGTTGTTCGTGTCACAAAGGAACAAGGAAGCTCTGTGGTAACATTCAAAGGAAGCAAACCGTTAAAGAAACTGGACAGACTGAGTGTACCCCAGATGGAAGAAAAACTGCATTAAAAAGTTGGAAAAATAGGAAAAGACACATCTTTCCATAATTAATATTTTATAATTATTTTAACGTCATTTTAAAACTGAACTTGATCAGAGAATTTCAGTTAAACTTCTTAGCAGAATTTTAACATGTTTTAGAATAGAGTAAATACTTCAAAAGAGAGTAAAAAATAAAGGGTCTATAAGTGGAATTTTGAACAACCTTATTTCAATAAAGAAAAGGTTCAGAGTGTCAATTTATTTCTATTAGTGACTTTTAAGATTAAGATTGTGTGGGTAAAAAGCTCTTTGGGATGAAAGGTACTGGAAAAATTGGAAAATACTTTAAACTGTATGAGCCGAAACAAAATCTGTCAGGATTTTGTACTCAGAACGATCAAATTAAACAATATGAAATGAAAGTAAAATAAAACAAAAAGAATTAAGAACTTTTTTCAATATTATTTATTTAATTGTTGGAATAAGGATTCTTACCAATAAAAAGTAGATGGAGTGCAGGTTACAAAATTAATAATTTCAGTTTCAGCGGAAACAATTATTGACGACATATTCGAATATATGACAGTTTTTTAGTATAAACGGAAAAATGTGTATATTGCAATTGACAGAATTCTGCATTAGTACACAACAAGGAAAATATGAATAATAAGGAAAATAGAGGAAAATCGCTAGAAGTTGTTTTGGCGTAAACAAAGATGTAAAATCTTTCCCATTTTGAATGAAAAATTGATTTTTTACCACTAATTTCTGAATAACTAAAAAGGTATTGAACAGATAAATATATAACTACACCATTTTTAACTTAAAATGAGAACTTTTCAAATCAAATTGTTAAAACGAAAATTTTAAATAATGTTTTTTATTTCAGCTTTTAAAATATATATTTGGAAATATCAAATATCATTTAAAGATTAGATTTTTCATTTTGGTAAAATTTATTAAACGTCTATCTGTATACAAAGCGTCGCCAAAGAAATCGGATTAGAATTTGCAAAATTTTTGCTGCAAAATATAACTTAAAATGGAATTAGGGGTTATGTCCATACATTTCTATAAAACAATAGTAATAATGAATGTTTCGGACCAAATGAGCTGTATATATGCATAAATCAGAGTGCCAAATTGCATGGCTTTCATATAGCCCATCGTTCACAAATCGCTTTAAAGTGCATAAGTTCAATATAATTGCTAGCATAACAATAATATTTGACGCAAATAAGTTATATAAGGGTAGAAAACCTAAGTTTTATCACAATCAGTCCATAATTGACCATAGCTCCCATATAAAACCTAATTTCGGGAATTAAGTGCATAACAAATGTAATCTAAATGCCTGCAACAATTACAAAAAGAATACAATTTTTATAAATTGTATATTAAAGATGCAATATAACAACTTTTACACCCACCCAATAAAAAAAAAAAGTAAATACCATAAGAAGACCAACATTCTTATAGACCGTCTTAATAAAGAAAATCGTTAAATGTTCTTGTTTTAACGATTCCTTTTATGTTCAGAAAACAACATTGTGTTTAAGAGTTTTTATGTTAGTTTTTTATTTATTTATCATCTGTAGCGTCTGTCCGCTTGTTAGTCCGTCCGTTTGTTATTTTATCGCGATGGTTTAGTTATTTAGTTCCTAGTCTTTTTCTATTCTCGTGTTATTAGCGACAGAGTACTCTTTAATATTCATTGATAAGTATTCTTTTCCACTGGCATTGGTGGAATGAAAAGGAATGGGGTTGTTGGATTTTTCTTTTTTTTTTTTTTATTTAAACTAAATTGTAAAAAGTGTTAACAGGTTAATTGAGTTACAATGATGTTGTTTTTGTAGCTGCTGTTGTATATATATTTTTCTTTGTAAAGATTTAAATAATTCATGAAATATTGTTATAAAAAAAAATGACAAAGTCACTGTAAGATTTTATTTAGTTTTGTGGTGCCTATTGGTCTGGGAAGAAATTTTTTTTAAAATTTTTAAAATAAGAGTGGTTTAAAATAAAAACTGAGAAATTTTTCAGTATAATACTTGTAATTATAAAAATGTTTGATTTAGGCACACAAAGCACTTACTTTAAGCGATTCATTCCGAGAATCTATAAGACTTACAGAGATGGCAAATTTATAATCTAAAAGACTTATAGAGTAGACAAAAGCTTTATGTAGGGATGTGAATGATTAAAAATGTAGTTGTGTTAGTGAGAGTGAAGTGAGAATGAAAAACCTCAGTTATATATGGTGCTTTATTATTATATAAAACATATTTTTTAATGCATTTTTGCTTTCGTTACATTTAAACTTTATCTTAAAAGATTGATATTAAAGAAATTGATGTTTATTAATTACCCAAAAATTTATTTCCATAAATTTTTTCCAGTGCATTTGGTATTCTTTGTACTTTCGTCAACGACTAAATGAAAGAGCCGTAAGAATATGATGAACTTAGTCAGCACAACTGTGCTATGAAATTGACTTCAGAATTTTGAAATTTTAATTTTTTATTTACTTTGCACTAGATATAATAAATTTGTCATTATGCATATTTGTTTTAAATTACTTCCTTTTTAAATTTAATGTCTACAAAACGAGTACCCTATTCCCATATAATAGACCTGCCAAAACCTTAATTCCCTCTTTGAATAAAATAAAATTTACAATTTTTTCAACAAATTCAAATACAATACTTATATGTATGTACGTGTATAGACATGTAATTTATTTATTATAGATATTTATTATAATAATCATTATCATTTGTATTCCATTGCAGTTTTCTTCTTATTATTTTTTCTTTTTATTTTGCACCTTAAATGGAATTTTTGTCTTCAAAAGAGCGCCATACATACAACACTTTCCGCTGAAGAACTTCTAAAGACGCCAGGCCAGTCAGTACTTTTTTATCTATTGTATGTTGCTACCCTTCGGGGTATTATTACTGAGTTTATGTTGCATGTATGTAAATAATTTGAGACATAAATCAGTTTTTAAAATTGGCGTAAAAATTAAAGCGCCTTTGGGTTCTCACTATACAACGATTACATATATGTTTTACAATGTTTAATACAAAGAGCCATAAAGTGCTTATTTTATGCGTGTAATATATTTGCGCCATAATTTTTTTGAAAAATTTATAAGAAAAAAAAAAACATCATAGGCATAAATTTATATTTGTAATCGGTGGATATTAAAAAATGGAAATATATGGTTTAATGTAAATTTTAGTTAGAAAAATTTTTTTACGTTTTTAGATTTAAGGTGGTCAACGGTTTGATCGTTACGCAATTAATATTAAATTTCTTAATTAATAAAGGAAAACTTTTCGAAATCCTCCAACATATATACATCAGTATATATAGTAAAGTAAATAGTAGTAAATAAATTTAGAAATGGAAGAGGCAAAAGTAAATCGGTTTATTAGCAGTAGAGATGAGACAACGACACATTGATATAAATGATACCAATTTTCAACATAAGTACACATTTAAAAAAAAAAGAATATGAATTTTCAAAATGAATTTTCAATATCCAAAACAGTATTAGTTTTAAAAGAATCTTTCATTTTTTATTTTTTATATTATTTTTTTTTTTTTTTTTTTTTTTGAAAAGTGGTCCTTTTCAGAAAAGTGCAATTTAAAATAGCTGTTAAAAAAAGTATATTTTTCAAAAATGCACCAATTTTTAGAGAATGAACCAAATATCAAGAAATGCAGCAATTTTGAAAAGAAAAAATTTTCAAAAAAGAAATAATATCAATTTTTAAAAAATAAAAATTTTCAAAAAATACATTTTTATGGTACCTTTTTGAAAATTGATACTTTTTAAGAACCCATTTTTCAAAAATGTACCAATTTAAAAAAATAAAATTTTTTTAAAACTAATAAATGAAAATAAAAAAAAAACTAAACAGAAAATAAAAATTTAAAAAAAAAATATATAATTTTCTAAGAGGAAAGTTCACTTTCTAGAAATTAAAAATTTAGAATAGCTATTAAAAAAGAACAAATTTTTTTAAAGCGCACCAATTCTCAGAGAATAAACCAAATATCAAAAAATTTACCAATTTTTAAAAAAGTAACGATTTTCTAAAAGAATAACATTTCTCAAAGGAAGATTTTTTTAAAATTAAATAATATAAATTTTTTAAATTTACCAATTTAAAAATACTTAAAATACTATGTACCTATTCTTCAAAAAAAAGTTCAAATTTTAAAATGTGGAAGTACTATTTTACTTTTCTCTCTTTAAAAAAGAAGCTTCGTTCATCTCTCCAGTTTTTACTGGGAACTAACAGAATTAATTTCAATTATTTAGCCTTAAATTTATATTTATGAAACATAACCAGAATTTATATTTTATGAATATTAATCAGTTAAATCATTATTACTAAATTTCTATTGAAATCTTTATACTTAGTGCATGTTTTTTGAAATAAAATACTATTTTTAAAACTAAACTACCATTTTTATGTTAAAAAAAAACTGGTCTATTCGACAATAGAAAAATTAACACTTTTAAAAAGCCAACAGTATTTAAACCGAAAAACCTGGTTTTTAAACCGGTTAGAAAACCTAGTCGATCACCCTACTTTCGGACCTTATATTACATAAATGTTATTATCGACCATATACTTTAAATATGCTTCGAATGAAAGAACAATTCAACGATATTTTCGAAATTCAATACCTCATACAGTGTGACATTTGGCAGTTTTAGTACAGCAAAAATCAAATTTTGGAGATATTTCACTGATATTTTATATTATGTTAGTAGGTATTCCCATTAAAAACGGGTGGAAAAAATTACTGCTCCTCCCATACTAAGAAAAACATTTCTTGTTGTTTGAATTTCGGACATATTTTTAGAAATTTTATTAAAACCATAATACTTTGAAGCCATTAACTTTAAATTTTGAATTAATTCTTAACAAATTGCTAATATGAGATATTTCTTAAATATAATTTTATGGATCCTTTTTCAATATATGCCACTCGAATTTTTTAAATTGGAATTCGATGGAACTTTTTACTTCTGGTCCATTACAAATATTATCTGCAAAAATATATATTTTTTAATATTAAAATGTGCGTTCGAATAAAACATAACACAAAATTTTCGTAATAACTCTTAATGCCGTTAATTTTAATTATCTTTCTTGATTACAGCAGATCGAATTTTTAAAAATACGGTCGTTTGTCCACACGTATGTCAAGCAGTCAAAGAAAAATGTAATTTTTTTAATGCACTACAAAATGTTGATTGAAAAAAATTTAACTAAACGATTGCATTTCAGGGTAATAAAAAAGCCTAACAAGGACCTAAAAAATTATATGAACTTTGTTCAAAAAAATAAAAAGTCAACAGAATAAATTTAAAGGCCAAAAGTAGAGAAGCTCCTAAGAGCTATGCCAAACATGTTCGGATGCGTAATGCCACGTTGTGTTCATTTCTTCAATATCAAATATGAACCATGTGAAAGTTATGCCTAAGTTTTGTTCAATCAAAGCTAAAAAAAATAAATAAATAAATGAAAAAGCTGAGAAGAATTCTGAGGCAAAGAAAGGTCAAAGCTCCTCGATAATAAAAAAATAAAAATATTTTAAATATTTTGTTTTAGCCTGGAAAACATACGTTATTCTGACTTTTCTCATGTTCAAAGGTACTAGTTTTATACACCGAATAATCGAGAAAATGATCCTGAATAGTATTGAACTAAAAACAATCGAACAAAATCTATCGTATAACAAGTTTATTCAAAATGTGACAAGATGAGTGTTTTGTTTTGCTTCTTTAGTCTGAATAAACTCGAAAAAACATAAAAAATTTAAAATTAAAATATGGGCTTGAAAAAGCACGGAAAAATTAGATAATATGCAAAAATAGCATGAATATGCACAGAGAAGCTCACATATTTAGGCGTTTTTTATACAAATATGCATTTTCCTAACTTTAAAACTCCGATAGTTTTCGATTTTTTTTAAAGAAAATAAAACTATACGCAAATAGATGGATTCTGATTCAAATTTTATACGTTAGAATTTTTTTTCTTTACAATTTGTACGAAGAAAAAACTCACAAAAAGTTATACAAATGCGTTTATTAAACTCCAAAAAATCAATAAATGATAGCATTTTTGCTAAGAAAACTAATGTTTGTATTCACTATATGCAAATTTATATAAAGGTTTGAAAAATAAGCAATTTTCCAGAGAGTGTCATAAAAAGACACTAGTGACATGCAACAGTGTTTTTAATATGTTCTGATCAGATTTAGAATTTTATCATTACAATAGAATCATCTAGAATTGGAAATGTTATTTTAGTCCCACTGAGTATTAGTTATTTTAACTATCGAGAATTTAAGAAGGCCCCAGCCGTGCTTAATTGTGATTATTAATTTTAAATTCTTATAAAAGTACTTTAACTGTTTTTCCAGAAGTCATACCTAAAAAAAAATTACAAATAATCTAGTTAGCAAATAATTCTTATATAAAATGATACATCGGAAAAATCTGGATATTTTATTTAAAAAAACATGTTATGTTTTATTTGAACACACGCCTTAGAATTTCATAAGAAAAAACCAAATAGTTTCAATATCGAATTTTTACCTAAAAATTATTAATAAAATAATTTGGATACATTTGGATAAAGCCGGCTTTAGACTCCAATATTCAACTGTGGACAAATCTATAACCTAGCGTCTATTGTACATTTAAAATTTTTGGAAAGTAAAAAGGTCTATCTATGCATTCTTCATAGATTTTAAAGCTGCGTTTGATAGAGTATCTAGAAGTTCTCTAATATATAAGCTACACACAATAGGTATTTCTACAAAAATCATAAACATTATTCAGAATATATACAAACATACCAAATCATCCGTTTGGACTGGAAACGAACTATCTGATGTTTTTGAAACATTCGTTGGCATTAAACAAGGGTGCCTTTTGTCACCATTGCTATTTACACTGTATCTAGATGACCTCCATGAATATTTAGGAGGTGGTTTAGATATTGATGGGTTTAATGTTCGCTTGCTACTTTATGCAGACGACATTGTACTTTTGGCAGATGATACAGTTGTTATGCAAGGAATGGTGGACAATTTGGATAACAATTTTGAGTTAGGGAATATGGAAGTAAAAATGAGTAAATCCGAAATGATGGTATTTAGAAAAGGTGGAAAACTTTCAATACGTGAAAAATTAAAATACAAAGAACAATATGTAAAGATTGTAAATGAATACTGCCATTTAGGTGTAATACTGACGCCCCAAATGAGCTTCAGAAAACACTTAGAAAAAAGAAATAAGTCTGCGAAGAACAGCATTAATGCCACTTGGAACAGCTTCCTTAACAAACCTCACATAACGCTCTCATCCAAATGGAAACTATTTCTTTCTGTATGCCGTTCTATTCAATCGTACTCAGCTCAAGTATGGGGATGTTGGCTATTTGATGAGGTTGATAAACTGCAACGGTACTTCATAAAAAGAATTCTGAAACTACCAGAGTTTACCCCAAGTTATGCCTTGATATTAGAAACAAGGGCGGAAGTTGGTTATTTATATACTCTAAATTTGCATATGAATTATGTTTTTAAAGCTCTTTTTCAATATGGTAATGATAGACTACCTCAAAAACTATCTGTACTGATATTAAGGAACAAAATTTTTTGGACAAGCCAAATAAACCAAATAGCAAGCGAATTTAATAATGTATTTGCAGATATTGCAGAAGAAGAATGGCTTACTAGAGGTTTAATGTTGCTGGAAAATTTTAAATCGAAAAATTTAATGCAAATGCAAGAAAAAGCTTTAAATAGCGTCAACAGATTTTATAAACATTTAGATCACAGTAAAGGTTTAGATTACATTAAAAATTCCGAAAATATAAACCTTATTAAAACAATTTTTAAAACCACGTGCAATATTTTACCATTAAATAGTAATACATTTAACAATACAGAGAGTAAAGTATGCAGTTTATGTAACACATGGGAAGAAGAAACTTTGAAGAAACTTTCATAGCAAAATGTCCCATACTCGCAGAATTCAGAATCAGACATTTAGGCAAGTTGTATCTAGATAAGAATAAGTTAATAAATATTTTGAACGGCGAAATACCTAACGAATGGAATAGGTTATATAAATTTTTTACTTATGCTCTAAACTATGGAAAACTTATAATTTATGAATTTATATGAATAATATAACCTACATACAATATTCGTTAAATTAAAATATTATATATAACAGACGACTCTAAGTCATTGTTATTAATTACATTATCCCTTATTTATAATTTATTTTATTAAATAAAGATTACATTACATTTTTTATTGTGTATTATAAAAATCATATCAATACCCAGCAAAAACTTTGCATTCCTGGTAAGCTAGCAGGTATAATTGGAAACAAAAAAAAACTACTTATTTTTTGCCTAAATAACTAGTTATTTTTGTTCGAGGTGTCCACAAATTCATGTAGTTATTTTTTGACTCTAGAGATACTCAAAAATATGTACCTAAACGAAAACATAAATAAAAAAAATAAAAAAATTTTGCCGTCAGTGAGACTCGAACTTGGACACAAACTAGCCATTCGTTTTTAACGACTAACGTTTTACTCATTACACCATCTCGCACATAGCTTCTTAAGTGAAAAAAAAAACTCTCTTTAGTTTAAAATATCTTTTTAGTCATTTTGTTATAAAAAACTAACAGCTTCAGAATGGGGTTGAACCAACAACCTTCTGGTTGTTAATCCAGCACTCTTACCAACTCATCCACGTGATTGCAGTATTGCTGTGCTATTATACTATTGAGTACTTATTAATGTAATACAGAGTAGGCAAATAATAATGACGCCTCATTACCAAGAAACTACTTTAATAAGTAGTTGTCATTATCGAAAACCAAAAAGCTGAGTATCTACAATATTTACTGAGATATACATATGCAGTTAAAGTGTTAACATACTTCTTCACAAAAATATTAAATAAAATTAAAATATTTTTAAAAGTAGCAACTTTGAAAAACCTTTGACCTGGCTATAGGCACTTTTCAATATTCTGCGTTCTTTTAAATAATATATGATATATTTTCTAACATATGTGGAATAAAATTGCAACAAAATTAAAAATGTTCTAATCTTTTCGAAAATTAATATAAATCTAAAGTTAATTCAGCAGGAGATAACTTATTAGTTTTATATGTTAAAAATTTTAAATGCTTTTGTGCACTTTTGAAGCAAATCCGAAGAACTTTTTCATTATGAGTTTTTTTATCTCGATGTTGGAACTTGACTTGGAATTTTGTCGACATATTTCCATAAACTCTAAATATTTGGAGATTTTGAATTTTAAAAGTTTGATTAAATTTAATATATATATTAGCCGAAAAATACAGTCAAACCAGATTTTAAAAATAATAGAACTTTCCCACAAATTGAATGATCAATGTAATTTTTCTTCTCCACGAAATTTTTAACCTTATTTTTTCTAATTTATCAATTAGCAAATTTAAATCTTAAAAAAATTCTTTGACCTTCATTGTCATCTGAGTTAAAAGAATGTGATCTCATTTTGTTGTTTTTTTTTTTTTTTAATATTCCGAAAAAACTAGAACTCCGATTTTCATGCAATTTAAATATAAGAATAAAGACATGTCAGATTTTAAAAAAGTTTCAAAATGATCTTCGCCAAAAATTGACTTCGAATCATACAAATTTTTTTCTTCGAAAGACTTTTGGCAATAATTTTTGTATTTTTTCTATCAATAGGTTTATTTATATCTATCGAAAAACATTTTTTCTTTGACACTCATTGTCATCAGAGTTAAAATACAAATCATTATTGTTTGGGGTATATATAAAAATAATCAAATAAATTACAATTTTTTTAAGGTATTTTTTTTTTCTTATCATTAAGATATTATAAGAAATCTCGTAGTCCTTAAAATGTATGATAAAAAATCTTTATCATGAGTAAACTATTTTGAACCAGCACCGAAAGTTTTGTTGCAATTTTATTTCACATAAGTTAAGAAAAAATTACTTCAGTTAATAATTGATTATTCTCGTATATTTGTCGTTGTAATTTAGATAAATATGACTCTGTCCCTCCTAAGCTTTTCAAAGTTTTAAGCTTTAACTTGATTTAATAAAATATAACACTGTTTAAAATTTATACTTAAATATGTCTTTCTAATAATATAATTTTTTTACAACATATAATATATAACATATAATATAATATATAATATATAATATATAATATATAATATATAATATATAATATATAATATATAATATATAATATATAATATATAATATATAATATATAATATATAATATATAATATATAACATGTAATATATAACGATATTAAAACCCAAATATATATTTCTTGTACAATAGAGTTTTGCAAAATTCTAAATTATATCCCCTTTTATAATTTTTGATACTTTTAAATGTGCGATTTCCCATACAATGTTGGACCATCCTACTGTGCAGCGATCTTTTATTAGTTCTCTTTTTTTATTTAAAAGCATTAACCAACTGTCCTCATAAAAATATTTGTTCAACAATTTATTTTAAATATAACAACAACAACAAATAAACTCAAAATATATTTCAAATGTCAATTGATTTATGAACATTATGTCACACATTAGTGGTCAATTAAAAACAATAATTGATGGAGTGATATTGGTGAAACTGGTGGTGGTGGACAAACGTTTAACCGAAATTAATAAAATAACTAACAAACAACTTGTTGAAAACCTCCAATTAAGCTTAAAGTATTAAAAATACAGGAGTCAAATCATATATAGAAGTGGGTGCATATTTCAAAAAAAAAATGACATTTACTTTCTTACAACCAGAAAACACAGAAAAAACAAACAACATCTGTGAGGGTGTGTCGCACACTTTTTTAATTAAAAACTTTGTTTTTCAATCATTTAAAGAAAAAGAAACACACAAAATTTTAACAAAATAAATTCGCAAGTGAAAACAACATTTTTTTTTTTTGTTAATTTATTCGAAAACAATTTAATGAAAATGCAAAATGCGTAATTGTTTCTTATGGCTTCTTAATTGACAAATATATAAATTTAGAATTTTTACGTTTGTTTCAGACATATGAGTCATTAACTAGAGCTGCTAAATTGTCAAATGAAATAAACAACAATTAACATTAACACTAAGTGTACCGCCATAAATTCTAAAAGAATTGGGTCTCGTGAAAATGATGAATCGATTTCAATTAACTTAATAAAACAACCCACAGTGGGGCCAAACGAAAAATTTTTTGTAATAAATCTGTATCTCCTAAACTACTAATCGGATCGAATTGAAATGTATTGAAGAGTTGTAGAGGAGGGCCTATGCTTTCAGAAAAATCATTTTGTAGTCACTTGTGATATCACCTGATAAGCTGCCTCGAGTATGTATAGTTTCAAAAAATCATAACTTTTAATAATAAAGAAATTTTAAATTGATTAAAGATTGCACCCTACATCCAGCATTGGTAGATTGATTTAACACTAAATTGCTCCCCGGCCGGCCAAAAATCAATGCAAGAGTGCAGGCTATATGAAAAAAGACAATTTTTTAAAAGACATTTTTTTAATTGCACAAAAAAGCTTATTAGCATAATATTTACAATATAATTTATTATGTAATGTAAAAAATGAATATCAGTCTTTCATTCCTTCAAAAACCGTTCAAATAGCTTCAACAACAAATTTTTGGTAATTTTTCAAATATAATAACCAGAAAAGAATATTTTTTTGAAGCAAAACTTCGTTTACTTTTCGAAAACTTATAAAATATTGCAAGAATGTAGATAATATATATTACCTTACATCCAGTATTAGCCGAAAATGGTGAATTTTTGAGAATTTTCATCGATTAATAAAAAAAAAATAACACGTGAGTTTTTTCTTTTTAATTTTTGACTATATTTATTCTTAAAATATATTTAGATCGACTTGGCACTAAATTGCTTTACGCCCGGACAAAAGCGAATGCAGGAGTTCAGATTTTATGAAAAAATAGAATTTTTTAAACGACTTCTACTAAATTGTATAGAAAATAATTACCATATTATTTTCACTACTCGTATTTGTAAAAAAAATAGCTATTTTTCATACTAATTTCAGATTGCTGACTTACTATTCCGAATATAATACAACTTACAGAATACTTGTAAAAAATTTTTACCTCATACACCCCAGGACTTATTCCCGGAAAACGAAATAAAGTCGAGGTAAAAATCAAAAATTCAAAAGTTTAAGTTCAAAACTTCAAGCGTAAATATTTTTTTAACTGTAAGAGATAAATTAGGTGAGTAAGTTTATTTTGTTCTTTATCTTGCCAAGCACTTTGTAGAAATATAAAAATCTTCAAAATCGGAATTGTTTTGTAAAAGTTCTTTTTTTTTTTTGAAATTTTTTACATACTCGAGATAGTTAATTCTGACCCTCAGTAAGTTATCTCGTCTTATCACAGGGTAACTACAAGATGATTTTTCTGAAAGCTTAGGTTCACCTCTATAACTCTTCTATACATTTCAATTCGATCTGGCCAGTTGTTTAGAAGATACAAATTTATTACCAATAAACTTGTGTTTGGCCCCACTGTGCAACTGTTAAGTTTTTTAATGTATTATTAGGAAAGTTCCAAACATGTTTGTCCTTGTGAAAAACAATTAAATATCGAACTAATTAAAATTTTTAATTGACAAAATTCTTAGGTTCAAAAACTATTAAATTTTATCTATTCCAACCTAAACTAAATTTATTTCTTATTTCGTATTTGTAAAAATGTTCCCACACTTGATTTTTATTTACCTTATTAGAATTTTAATAACTTACTTAAAATTTCTGCCAAACTAGAAGAAGTCTCATTTTTTTTCTTTTTAATTTCTATTTATTTATCAAATAAAAATAAAGCACACAAAAAAGCTATAAAATCAATTTATTTACAGCCAGAACACGAGATCTTCGACATTCATACAATATATAATTTACAGACTTTTACTCAAAAGAAAAGTTCAATTTGAACATAAATGACTCTGTAAAGAACATAAATTTATTGCTTGTGTCTATTAAAACTATATAGAAAAGTCAAGAAGTCTTAAAATGCGCGCCCACACTTAAAAACATTAAAGTTAAGCTAAAATCAAAAGATCGATGGAAGAAAAGAAACACGTTCTAAGGAATTTACAAGAAGTATTTAATCTACAAATTCAAGTATTGGTGCTTTTATGCACTAAAACATTTTAATTTTTTTTTTTGCTCTTAATCTAGTTTACTTCGATATGTGTTTAATAAAATTGTTGGCATTACTTGCACTTACTATGCGGAACTGCTAGCTTAAGGAGTGTTTGTATTCGCAAATATGCTTGTGTAGAATTTAAAAGCATATTGATATTTAAGAAATGACTTTAAATTAATTTCTTTAACAAAATGGTAGGTGCTACACTTCATAGTTGGGGATATAGCGGAGCTAACGTGCGCTTGAATACAATGCGGTAGTTAATAAAACATCAATGGATTTATAACATCAGGTTCTAGTGAAAAAATGGTCCTACGAACATTTAAATTAAGTATTTTAGAACATGAGGAATAAGGGTAGTAACAATAAAGCCCTTAACTTAATGAATCAGTGTAAATACCTTAATAAATTTAAAACGTGATTACACTATACGACAAATTTTGGGTCATTAAACATTGCCGCAATAAATCCAATGCGAAATGAAAGTATACCATCAGATTAATTAATCTCCAAAGGGATTTTCAAATTTAGTTCGAATTTTGATTTTATGGACTTCTAAACTTCGGATATTTGGAAAGACATTATCCATTACGTGTGTAAATAAAAAAACGTTTAAAACAGTAAATTTATATGTATTTGTGGCTACTTATTGTTTTAGAGAGTACAAAGCTTTTCTTAAATATTATGTAAGTTTTTTATTAAATGTCCCTCCCCTTTTACGCCCACTTTTCATAACAATATTTTATGCAATATATGACTATTAACATTATTCAGCCCATTTAACTGATATTTTTTGAAAGGAAATATAGGATATAAAATTAATAAAAATACCACGCCCACTTTTTGTAAACAATTATTCTTTTGAAAGTTCAAATGAATTTTAGCACATATATGTATTTGATATATGTTGGAGAAAACTATGAACTAAAATATAAGTTGGGTGTCACGCCCAGTTCTTAACTCCCTTTCACTAAAAATCTATTTTACTACCTTATTACGCTACTAAGAAAATTATTTTTAAAATTTGCATACAAAAGGGAGAGAAATTGTTATATAATATAAAATTTAATATGCATGTGTACCACGCCCATTTTTCGCCTACTTTTATATTATACTGTAATACTCTTTTACCACTTTCATAAAAATTTATATGATATTTGAAACTTGCTTACTAAGAAGCAAAGCAACCATTTCTCAAAAAAAGTGGGCGTGGCATCCAGTCAGTACATCCTTCAAGGGTATACATGAGTATGTGCTAAGTTTCATTTTAATAGGTTTAGTAGTTTAGGCATAAGTTCAAGTCAAATAAAGTAAACAATGTTATGACAAAAATGGGTTTAAAAGGGGAGTGGCATACAGAAAAAATCTAATAGAATAATACTAGTAGTCTGTAAAATAACAAAAATATATAATAACATTTGAATTTAATAATATAAATGATTTTTATTTCCAATCATGTTGTAAAAAGGTCACCGAGAAATTTTAACTTCAAGAGGTTATAAATCCAAAATTCGAACTAACTTCGAAAAACCCTTTGGATATTTTGCTAGACTACTGGAACGCTTTCATTTTGTGTTGCAATTATTAAGGTAATTTTTTCTTATTGCACTATGTACACTGTGAACTGTGTTATAGAACAATATTTGGGGTTAAATGTTAAGTTTTCGGAAAGACAGAAAATTTTATTATAATTTTTATAAAAAAAAGAAAAGAAAAAATATTATGCTAAATTTAAAAAAACCCACCTTTTACCATTTCAGTAATCTCAGGGACTAGCGAAACAGCTTTTTCCAAATCAAATTTTATGAAAACAAAAGAGTGAAAACAATTTAAAAACATTTGTTAAAATTTGATTATAATTTTCTTTTAACGTTTTGACAATAAGGTGTATTTAGTTTTATTCATGAAAGGATCCTTTTCACGACGGATCATTAACACTAATCGGCTTTGGAGATATATATAGCTCTCAGAAAATTAACTTTCCTAAAGTACTTGTTTTTTAGGGCTAGAAAATTTTTAAATTATGAAATTATTTGTTGAGAAAAAATGAACTGTTGATTTTTGGAAAAATTTGAGTTAAGTTGTTTTGTCAAAAGTCCACAGATTTTAAGTCATCCGCGAAAAATCCTAATATAAACATAATACATCTGCGAACTTTTGACAAAACAACTTGACTCAAATTTTTCAGGAAAACTAAAAAACTTTTCAAAAAGTCAACAGTTTCTATGGTAAATTTAATAACAAAGTGAAGGCCCAACATTTTGTACAAGCAGTCAACAAAAGTAAACGTATCATATATTTTTGAACATTCATTGTGTAGACAACCCTGTTCTTTGGTTATTTTGTAAAGAAAATAAACTACTGGGTTGTCAAAAAAGTAACGGAGCTGCGTAAAAATTTATTTTATAGATTTCTGCGACACGCTACCTAGAATTTTTGTGTCAATAGCTAGCAGTGTTGCCAGGAGGTGACAAAAGAGACCAAATTGAATTTTAAAACAGGTAAAAAGGGCTAAATCGATGGCCTAGTTGTTAGTGAGCTAGTCTGTCATTCTGGGGTTATGGGTTCAATTCCAACTAGAGACTCTGGTTTGTTTCACTACAACGAACATTAGTCTTAATTACTCCACTCGGTTAGAATTAGAATATAATTTGTAATTGTATTGTAATTATTTAATAAATAAATAAATAAGGCCAGAAAAAAATTTAAATTTTTTTCAATTAAAAAAATACCTCTTTTTCGTTCTCATTAGTTTTTTATATTTTTTTTTTTAAGATTTTGTAATATATTAAACTAATAAACCATAAAACGGCTGCCTGCAAAATATCACAATGAAAAATATTACAAAAATTATTCAATATTTTGATTTTTGATAAAATCAATTTTAGAAACAAGAAAGAATTTTTTAATTCTCTGACATGGAAAATAATTAGTCAAGTGAGATATATCCAGCGGTTCAAAAGTTAAAAGAATTATTAAAAAAAAAAATCATTTTGCAACACAACAAATTTCATGCTTTGTCCTTGTATCAAAAGAATCATTTAAACCAAATTTCATCTAATTATCTTCAAAAAATCGATTTTTACCCTGCGCAGAAGGTTTACAGGACATTCAGTCAGCCAATTAAACGGACGGACAGATATTGAAAAATGATTCCGAGTCGAAAGGTATAATTTTAGGTGGAGGTTCCAAAAGTATAACTACTGGATTTTGAGGATGCAAACGGAAAGCCTCTACTAATCAATTTTTACATAACCTATACCTTCCTGCAAAGTTCCGTCTGCTTATGCGAGTTTTTTTATCATTGAAATCTGGATCTTTTGGATGTAGACCATTTGTCACTGATAAGTCTTCCTAAAATTAAAAGTTTGTCAATAAATCGCACGTGACTTATTTTATTTTAGCATTTACCCGAATCAGGGAAGTCTTCCCTGACTTCTTTAAAGCTTTTAGAAATGATCGGGCCCAAATTTTTTTCTTCAGTAAGAGTATTCAACAAAGGATTTCAACAAGGCAGGTTCACGTCGCATGATTAAGCAAGAACAAAAACAAAATACATAACAAAGAGCGTAAGAAAATATTAATTTTTGTATGACAGATATAACAAAATTATTTGCAACAAACCCAGTACACATTTAAATTTTGACGTCGTTTAAAATTCAAAACAGCACACCAATTCATTCAAATTTGATCTTACTCTCATTGTGTCGATCAATGATCTAAACCATAAACTATACACATAGAGACAAAACATTAGGTTGACAAATGAAGAAAAAAAGTTGTTTTTTTAGAAAAAAAGTATTTTTTATTTTTAGCAACATTTATTTTGTTGTTACATGAGTTAGATTTTGATTTGTCGTCTCTTGTTACTTTCTGGTCTAAAATTACTAAAACTAGTACTGATCGGATCTGAACAACAAAAACTACTTTTATTGTTCAACTACGACCTTCAACTCTAAATAAAAATTAGTCAATTATATGTTATTTTAACTTCTCAAAAGACTACTAAGTTTCGGACCTAGCACCCTCACAAATTCGTTGCAAACTCACCAACACATTCCTTTTGCTCTACATTAAATTAATGATGATGGTAGGAAGAAAAAGGTGTTGGTTGTAAACATTTTACAACATTTACTGCTACACTAAGTAACTAAGATAAAAAACCACTATGCGGACAACAAAACTAACAAACACACATGATCATGTTTTTACAACAAAAATATCATAGAAAATGTCCTAGAGTTTAGGCTACACTATTTTAAACACACACAATAAAAACACAATTTGCAGCTAATTGTTACACTTCATTGAGATAAAAATTAAATGCCGAAATGATTGGAATAATGGAAAAATTAATGGAAAAGATATTGAAATAAGAAAAAATGTTTTTATAGTTTTAAAGTAATGTATGCAGTGTTTACAGTTCTATAATTATATATTATAGGCGCCAGTTTCTTGTCTTAAAGAAATGACCTTAAGACTTTGGTCCTATACACTCTCGTATTGGTACTGTCATTTTTCATGACGATTAATAACTTTTGGCTATCAACTAAACTCAGTTGGTGTTCGAAAGTAAGTAGAGTTAAATTGCCGATTAGTGTGTGGTATAGAATACACTTAAAAAAAACTGGTAAAAAAATATTTGAAATTGTTCAAAATTGATAAAATTTGAATAAATTGAGGTGAATGATTTTTTTAAAGGTAGTTCTAATCTTTTAAAGTTTTCAATGCTTATTTTTTATTTTTATAATAATCTGTAGGAATGCCAAGGTTTTCTTATCGTAATCAAAATATTGTAATCATAAGTGGGGTGAGTATTTAGTTTAACAAATTCAAAGTTGTGCTCGAAACATAAACGGTTATCATAACAAAATACTTCATGTAATCATTATCAAGGCAATTAAAAATAATATAATAATAATACCCTAAAATTAAAATTTTCTTATAGTGGAGTCCTTGATCAGTTCTAAAAAACTAATCAATTATTTTTTTGTTTTTTACTAAATCCTATTTATAATAAAAAAAAAAACTTCAACAATAGTGGGTTACCTCCCGCACTTTATTCAACATTGTTCAAGGTTCTAAAGCAATATGAATATGAAAATAATACCCAAGATATAGCTTATTATTCTCAATTATTTCTTCCACTGTAAAAATCATTAACTTCATGTAATAACCTCTCATTTCCATCGATACTTATTGGGACAGAATAAAAATAAAAATTGATGTAAATACACACTGAAAGATTATTTATAAACCACAATTCTTACTTTTATCCCCCTTGTCCCTATCCATAGCATACAATGGAAACTTAATGATGCAGTCAATGATTATAATGATGGGGTAAAGACATGAAGACATGTCCATCTTGTTTTACAAACTAAAATATGCCGCTTTTAAGATTTGTTGCATGATGAAGATTTTTATGACATGTTTATAATAAAACAATTGATATTGCAACAGCAATAAAATATGACAGTAAAAAAATACATATATAAAACGATACTTTAAAAAAGAATTTAATAACAGAGAGCGGAAAAAACAAATATTTAGTAGTTGTTGTATGTTAAACAGGTCTATAATTTCAAGTGATCGAATAAAGATTTTAAGTGGAAGACAACGAATATGGAATGCCCTTGGTATCTAAAAAATGTGTATATAATTTTGACGATAACTTTTATGTTCATGCTTATAACGAAATGCTATAGAAATTTTATTGCTGTAGGTATGCAAAAAAATTGGAACCTTTTGAAGTAAATCGTAATTTTTATTTAATGGTAATGGAATTCTTAGAAATCTGTAGTAAGTATTAAACCGTCCTTGATCTTGTCGACCTATCATTACAAGAACCCCCAAAGCCATTAAAATTATGTATTGGAAATCTACAAAATATACTCCGAGTCCTCATAGGATTGGTCTCAAATATATATAATCATCTCTTAATCCTCTTACTATCTACTTACTATGGTGTTTAAGTAGAATAAAAGCAAAAATGGTAAACAATCTTCATATGAAGGAATCTTTTATTAAACAGAAGCACAGAGTCTATTTTTTCTAGTGATATTTTTTGGAATTTTTAATTTCAGAAAAAGAACGTTTATCCACATTATGCTACAATCTCTCCTCCGTTATCTTTTTAAGCCAGAGGTTGGCACCCATAATACTCAGAGTCGAGTTTTTTTTTAAGATTTTCACATACACAACGCCAACAAAAATCACAACAAGAAGCGTAGAAAAAATCATTCAAAACACCTTCTCTATAAAGAGCGTAGGAAGAGAAAAAATATCAATACATTGTCCTCTCTTTTTTGCCGATCATTGCTTTAAGCTAAAAAGCTCTACTCTGTTCCTTTGTTTATTTGCCTTCAGCTTCTATGGATTACAAATTATGGCTTGTTCTAAAAGTGTCTAATATACAAACCACCCAAATTAGGAATTTTTGAGGTGTGCCCTTGTCAATGAAATTTAATTTAATTTTCGCTGATAGTACCCTAAACAATTATTTTCAAGTTTTAAATCCTAACTCCTCCAATCAATATTTTCTTGACCATCAAATTAAAAATCTGCTCAAACAAAATTCCTTTTCACTAAATATTCATACTTATTATCAGGCACATGCTCTTTGGCTTTTAAACGAGTGTTAACTGATCTTGTCATTTGATCACACATATTTACTCCTCTCCTGTAGTAAATGTTGTCGTTAGCAAGGAGTTGTTTATTTATAGTTGTTTTTTCATACAGTCTACTCTATTGTTGGCTGAGAGAACAAAACATACTGTATCTTACAACTCGATCAAGATCACTGATTTTGATTGTCAACTTTATTTTTGCATTTCGGTTTTAAGTTACATTTTAAAGAAGTCTTTTTAAAGTGTCTTTGTTACATGTTTGTGTGTTTGTTTTTAACTCTAAACTAAAATGTCGTCTTTGTGCGCAAATAATTGTTTAACCTTTCAACTTGTTAGTTTTTCTGGCCAACTATTTTCAGCATTTTGAAAAAACTTTTCATGCTTAATTTTCTAAAGTTAAAATTGTTAAATTTCAAAAGATTTGCATCGCACACATACATTTACATACATAGCAGACAATTTTTTTGCAGCAACAACAACAGCAACATGTTGCAGCCTATATCATTTTACATTTTACTTTTCAATGCCTGTGTTTATTTTTAGTGTATGGAGTGGTGAAGTGTTTCTTGTACAATTTGGCCAAATGAGAGAATTGATGAAGGAATAAATAAAAATAACAAAAACAAAACTACGCACGCGATATTTTTGTAAATAAAAAAAAAATATGTTGATATTTGAGTAGCTTCTGCTGGAAATGGAGTAATTGATTTCTTAGATTTTTTCCTTTTTTCTTTGTTGCTGTATATGTATATTTGCATGTTGCTTGAATGATCTTTCGACATTAAATTCTTTTTTTCAGTTTTATTTAGAAAAAATCTAGATTTACATATTGGTAAATAATAAAAAAAGACAACGAGGTGTTTGTGTTCTTAAAGCTAAAAGTTTAAATTTCAAAATTATAAATAAAAATTGAAAAATTTTCTTCAGAAAATTGTTAGAATTAATTTTGGTTAGATTAGGTTTGTAAATGCCTTACAAATTTTTCATCTATATCATTCTGAAAAGTGTTAATCCTTTGAAAATTTATTGCTTTAACTATTCAAATGTATTTCTTGGTGGTATGTTTAGTGAAAAGATTTCCTACCATCTCATAAATCTTATATATTGACACTTTCTTAATTACGAAGTACGTACAAGAATGGTAATGCACAATGGGTTATATTTTAAACGGAATTATTTCCATTAAAACGAATTTATCAACAATTTTCTATAAAAGTTGGATTTATTAAAAATTTTCTATAAAATGAATTATCAAAATAAATTTTTTATAAAAAGAAAATTTCTCTAAAGATTTCTATATAAGGAAAATTGCTGAAAAGTTTTCTTTAGAAAGAAAGTTTATCAAAAAAACATCTATAAAAGGATAAAAGAAAATTTTCAATAAAAAAAATCTATAAAAAAATAATAATAATTTTCTATAAAAGAAGAATTCACAGAAAATTTTTTATATAAAAAGAATTTATAGAAAATTTTGTATATAAAAAGAATTTATAGTAAATTTTCTATATAAAAAGATTTATCGAAAACTTTCTATAAAAAGAGGATTTATTAAAAATTTTCTATAAAAAGAGGATTTGTCGAAAAGTTTCTATAAAAAAAGGACTTCTCGTAAATTTTCTATATAAGAGAATTTATCGAAGAGTTTATATAAAAAAAAAAGATTTATCGAAAAGTTTCTATAAAAAAAGAATTTATCGAAAATTTTCTATAAAAAGGGGATTTATTAAAAAATTTCTATAAAAAGAGAATTTATCGAAAATTTTATATAAAAAAGGAATTTATTGAAAATTTTATATAAAAACAGAATTTATCGAAATTTTTCTATAAAAGGAGAATTTATTATTATTATTTTTTTTAAGTTTTTGTTTATAAAAAAATAGTTCATCGAAAATTTTCTAAAAAAAATTTATCGAAAATTTTCTATAAAAAATAATTTATCGAAAATTTTCTATAAAAAGAATACTTATTTTTTTTATAAAGAATAGTTTATCGAAAACTCTATAAAAAGAGGAATATATCGAAAATTTTCTATAAAAAGAGAATTTATCGAAAATTTTCTATAAAACGAGAATTTTCGAAAATCGAAAATTTTCTATAAAAAGAGAATTTAACGAAAATTTTCTATAAAAGAGAATTTATCGAAAATTTTCTATAAAAAGAGAATTTATCGAAAATTTTCTATAATAAGAGAATTTATCGAAAAATTTCTATAAAAAGAGAATTTATCGAAAATTTTCTATAAAACGAGAATTTTCGAAAATCGAAAATTTTCTATGAAAAGAGAATTTAACGAAAATTTTCTGTAAAAGAGAATTTATCGAAAATTTTCTATAAAACGAGAATTTTCGAAAATCGAAAATTTTCTATGAAAAGAGAATTTAACGAAAATTTTCTGTAAAAGAGAATTTATCGAAAATTTTCTATAAAAACACAATTTATCGCCGCAAATTTATTATAAAAGGAGAATTTATTGATAATTTTCTGTAAAAAGTAAATTTATCAACTATTTTCCATAAAAAGAAAATTTATCGACAACTTTCTATAAAAAGTAAATTTATCAATAATTTTCTATAAAAAGTAATTTATCGACATTTTTCTATGAAAAGAAGATTTATCGACATTTTTCTATGAAATGAAAATATATCGAAATTTTATATAAAATTTTCTACAAAAAATAAATTTAATCAAAATTTTCTTTAAAAAGAAGATTTACCTAAAATTGCGTTATCGAAAATTTTCTATAGAATGACGATTTGTTGAAAATCTTTTATATATATAAACGATTTATCGAAAATTTTTTATAGAAAGACGATTTATTAAAAATATTCAGTGGAGACAGTTTATTCAAAAATTTCCTTATTAAAAGAATAGTTCCCAAAAAATGTCTATTATAAGAAAATTTTCGGGAAAATAAAAAAAGAAAATTTTTCGAAAATCTTCTATAAAATGAAAAATTGAAAATTTTTTATAAAGATTAAATATCGCCAATTTTCTAAAATAAGAAATTTGGCAAAAAATCAAAAATTTTCTGTGAAGCGAAAATTTATCGAAAACTTTTTATGAAATAAAATTTATCGAAGAATTTCACAAAAAAAAAATTCGTACACAAATTTCTGCTGTAATTGGACTTGTCTATCTGCAACTATTTTACCACCTCATAAAATTCTTTGCCCCATAGTTCCTTCATTAATTCGTTCTTCTTTTTCCCTACTGCCGTTGCTGCTGTTATAAATTATAAATCAAAATTGAATACCGTAAAATAAACTGCAGCTAAAATATGTCTAAACTAATAATATCCAAGCCAATGATCATCTTTAGAAAGCTTAACAAATTTAAATCCTGTTTAAGCCCGGCTCAATGTTGGCTTTTAGTTAAGTTATATTTACTAGCAATTTTTAACTTTAACCAAGTTAACAAAATCAGCTTATGCCATGTTGTGCGCGCAAAAGCAATTAAATTTGGTCAGAATATAAAATAAATAGTTAATAGTAGAGTACACAACTAATATGTGAAGCAAATGCGTATAAATAAACTTAGAATGCTTAAACACGTATTTGTTAGATTCTAACAATGATTTAATCTCTCTCTCCTGGATTTTTTAACATTTGCACTACTATACTCCATTCATTTCTCTAGGGTTCTCTGTATACTCTTATGTTCTTTATTTTGTATAGCGCTCTTTAATTCGTTGCAATTGTTACATTTTACTCCGAACAACATTTCTTAAGAAACCTTTCTGTAAACTTTTTTATCTAAATTTAAGATTTTCATGTGTTGTATCTTGTATTTTTAATAAAACTAATTGTTGCTACAGCATCCAGTTTGGCTGTTTACACATCTTTTATTTAATACACACCTGAAGATGCAAACAAAAATTTTTATTCTACAGATGACGCACTTTTCCAATTAAAATAATACATGGTACACGACAAAAGCCAAACAAAAAACACCGATAACCAGAGAAAAGTAAAGAGCAATAAAAAAAAGTTTTTTTAAGTACTTTCGTATTTTTTATCTATTTGAGCAATCAGCGAGGAGGGGCTGGCTTAATAAATTAAATTTTTCTTTAAATAAATTATAAGTAATTTGACAAAAGTTTTTGTAGGCCAAGGAGCAAAAGAGCTGGAGTGATAATGAAAGAAAGGAACTAAAAAGATCGAAGAGATATAAGCATTTTAAGATATGGAGGCAAGCTACATAGATATGAAAGTTTAATTTTAAAACCTAATTCAGTTTCTTACAGTTTTTGACATAATAAAAATATCCACGAATACAAAGTATTTAATTATTTTAGAATCCTAAGCACACAAAATAAATTGCTTATATTCAATCATAATTAAATTTCTGATCTTTGAATTTATTTATTTTCTCTGTATTCTACAATAGATTACAAAATTACTTTTAAACACATTTTTGATTTCTTAATAATTGTTACTTCATAATAACATTTTACAGATCGTGTTTCATTTTATTTTCGAGTAGAAATGTTTTTTTTAATAGTTGAAATTTGCCTATGACTCATGTCACTACCGGCTTAAAAATAATGTACCGAAGTAAGTACAAAATATTTAATTTCAGTTTGTTTTCTATTATCAAACATTAGTCGGTAGGCAAATCGGAAAAATAAATAGCACAACATTTTCTAATATTAATCAATAATTTATTCATATTTAAAATAAATTAGATAAATTAGTCTAGACTATAAGAGAGGCTATAGTATAGACTATAGTGTAGACCATTAGACAATAATTTAGACCATCGGTTCCCACCTCTTAATACTTCACGGAATCTTTTAGAAAATTTTTTTATTCGCGGACCCCTTGGCACATTTTGATTTTTAGTATAGCAAAAATGAAAAGCATTAAACGCTCAAAAAGTATTTATTTTAAATAAAATTTATTTATTAAATATAAAAACTATGAACCTTTTAAAGTTTGAGATCACAGAAATATAAATTTCACAAAAAAATTTTGAATATTATACAAAATACAAATACATATGTATAAACAAAGTAGTTATGGATGTAGTTACTTTTCAATAACATCAGCATACATTCTGCATTACATAGAAGTAGTTTAGTAACTACTTATTTATAACCTGGTATATATTTACCTATTTATGATCAGATTTTTGAAAACACTATTTTTTATGGATTTTTTTATTCAGTTAATCAATTCATATTTTTAAAGGAGAGATAAATACATGAAAAGGCAAATTTTGAGTATGCATTAATTTTCATTCAGAAATAATTTTTAAAATATTAAATTGTTGGTTATTGTTAAGTTAAGTTCTTTAAAATTAAAATTTATAAAATATTTTTACTTTTAAAATACAGCTTTTTATATCCTGACATTTTATTGATTACTTGTGACCTAAATTGGAACTAGTTCCTTACTGTTTTACTAATAATTACTTCAATAATACTTCAAAATCAATGAGTTATTGGACAGCTTGAAAGTAATTAATTCTTATAATGTCATCTAAGTAATGACGTTCTAAAATGCCTACTTGTAATAATATGAGGTAAGTAGTTACCTCCAATGTCATCACCGTGTTAAAATAATTCGACTAATAACGTATGTGGAATAAAATTACAACAAAATTTTCGGCGCTTTTTTTTCTGTTTTGAATTATTTCTGTATATGTATATATACACCACCACAAAATGATTTATATTTTAACTCAGATGGCAACGAGAGTCAAGCAACAATTTTTTTCGGTATATATTGACCCATTGATAAGAAAAATAGACTAATTACATTTAAACGTGTTTCAAAGAAAAAAATTTAATTTGACTTTAATTTTTCAATTTATATTATGATAACGACATTTTATCATTAATTTTGAATGGTCACTAAATTGGAAAAAAAAAACTTTTGTAACAAGTTCGGAAATTTCCAACATCGATTTTTTAAACTTATGATAAAGAAGTTCTTCAGAAGTGCTCTAAAAGTGCACAAAAAGGATCCAAACATTGGACATATAAAACAATGTAATAAGTTATCTTTTAATGGAATAATATAAGATTAATGTTAGTCTTGGAGAAATTAGAACATTTCAAAGGTCTCATTTTGTAAACGAAACGTTTTCAAATGGCAGAAATTTGTATGAGAAAAATTCAAAATAGCAAAAAATTTCCCAGTATTTTTCATATAAATTTTACATTTAATTTTGTTGCAATATTTTAGGCTATAGTTTCGACTATAGTTTAGGTTATAGTTTCGACTACACTTATACTATAGTTTAGACTATATTTCAAACTATAGTTTAGACTATAGTTCAGACTATAGTTTAGACTATAGTTTAGACTATAGTTCAGACTATAGTTTAGACTATAGTTCAGACTATAGTTCAGACTATAGTTCAGACTATAGTTCAGACTATAGTTCAGATTATAATTAAGACTATAGTGTAGACTATAGTTTAGACCATAGTGTAGACTATAGTTTGGACTATATAGCTAAACTATAGTTTATGTTATATTTTATATCATAGTTTGTAATGTTGTGACTATAGTTTGGACTAGTTTTGACTAGAGTACATACAGAAATTATATAAATTCTTCTATTTATTTCGCCCCCACTGTCTTTTCTCCATAAATATCACATAACGACTTAAATTTACTTCAATCACAATTATGAGAATTAAAATAAAAATCTTTGTTTTTTTTCACATTTTACGAGTAATTAAAGATTTATTTTTATGGACTCGTTTTTACTCATACTTTTCTAATTTAATTTTGCAAAGCACGTTCTTAATGTTCTTTAACTGTAATATGAGCTCAAAAATGGTTCTTAAAATTATACGAAAGTGATTTTAGATGACATCACTATTATTAAGTTTCATATTAGACATTGGGAATCTATTATAAAGTGCTGTATTTTATTTATTGAACTACTAGTAGACTTTGAAAAAAATTAACATTTAGTTAATAAAAAAAAAAAAAAAAACTATAGTCTTATACAAAAAAATCTATGCCATAAATGGCTTTAATTTGAAAAAACAAATAAAAAAATTATGCATATTAAATATTGATTAGAAAAAAAAAACAAACTTGTTTATAGTTTAAAAATTGATTGGCTTTAAGAAAAATAAAACTATTAAAAAAGCAGCAGTAATTGTTGTAGAAAAATAAACAAGTAAAAGTGTTAAAAAAGAGTGAATTTAAAAAAAAATATAGTTAAAAAAAGGTTTAAGGGAAATAGAATTAACATAACACTTGGAAAAAATATATAAAATTTACTGATATTCATAAAACGATAGAAGAGCTGTATATGAAATATTAGCAAAAATTCATAGTCGATAAAGAGGTGACAAATGAATACCTTCTGCATTACCATTCACTGGTAACTTCAATAGTTCTATGAAACAGTTTATAGTTTTATAAAAGTAACTTATCTTTAGAAAATCTTTTCGGTGAAATATTCTTTTGAAGTTTTTTGTTTTAATTTTTTCTTTATTATATGATTTAACTGAATCTACCACACAATATCTCTATACAGATCATTTATTTATAAATAATTTTATGATGTAACTTTTACAATTACCATTATTATAATTATTAAAGTGATTGACAATGTAAATTGAAATATGTGTGATAAAAAATAATAATTTGAATTTTAAGTTAAACTATAATATTTATTTAATAGTAGTAAATTAAATTAAATTAAAACGTATAAAAGATTTTTTCATTTTAAGTTTTTCATTTTAGTCTAGCTCAATAACAAATTAGTTTTACATCTTTGGGCTACAACACGATAAATTTATGAAGTTTTTTTTTTAATGACAGTTGAATAATGACTATTATTTTGTTTTTAAAGATGTGTCGCAGTGTTTCCATATATTACTTTTAAAAATCTTACAATCTTATTAAAAAAAAAACAAAAAAACTTATTTTTGGAAGAAAAATCTTTTTTTTTTTAGATAAAAAATGTAAAATTAATTCCTTAAAATTCGATGAAATAAATTTATAGAATTTTTTGCATTGATACATTTAATAAACCACTTTCTTATTTTTATTTTTCAGTAGACGTTTAATATACCAGGATTTAGTTTCTTTTATTTATTATTATAGATTTTTGGTATTTTTATAATTATCTTTGGATTCTGGTTTAGACTTCTGATGCATCGAAAAACAGGTTAGTGATTACTATGGTCTCTTTAATCAATTTTTTTATGAAACTCTTTACACTTTACTTGAATCAATCAAATTAGTTTGAACATTTTTTTATGCTCTTTTCTGAGACTCTCATCGCGTACCAACAAAGCAGAAATATATTGATCAAGAAAAATTTTCATTGAGGAAAACATAAGATATATTAAATTACTCTATTCTGCATTTTTGTTAGGAAAACCATTATTAATCGAGAAACATTTACAAAATAAAAATTTTTCAAAAACTCAATTTTCGGTTTAAAAGTCTTTGAATCTTTCCAAGGTCTCCAAAAACTTAAAAAATAAGATAAATCTTCACATATGGCAACACTGATGTATTGTCTCTCCTTATTATTAACACCACAGTAGTAAGAGAATGACGTTATTAAATTGATGTTAGTGTAATATATATCGTAAAAAAATATAGAGTGTGGGCGCCACAAATCAAAAGTATAATTAAATTTGTGCAAGGAAAGTTAGGTGCGAAATAAGAATTTTTAGTTAAAAAATATTTTAATTTTATAAGGATTTTTTTTATATGAAAAACCTAAGAAGAATTCTACTAAAAATATAACAGTTAAGATTTTTCATAGAAATTGCATTTTTAAAATTTAAAAAATGTCAGATTTTTGTTTTTAACACCTAATATTTTTTTCAATAAAGATCTATACAACTTTTAAAAATATTTTCTTTTTCAAGTGCTTTAATGCTTAATTAATTATTAAACTTAATTTTAAAATGTTAGAATTTTGCGTTTTTGCCCTTTAAACTTAAATGGTGTTTAGGTTTCAACGAAACCAAAATGGATAAGACACCACGAATGCTTATGAAGTGTGTAGCGGTACAGAAAATGCGTATTCCATTCTGCTGGTATCTAGTTACAGTCCACAAACTCTGACTGCCAGAGTCAACAAGGCAATTTACGATTGCTTTAGCCATATAAAGAAAAAGGCAGCATTTTAGGCAGAAAAAAAAGGACATGACAAATATAACATTTTAACATTGTCTTCTAGCTAATATCATTTTCTTTTCAGCCTAAAATGTTGCCTTTTGCTTTATATAGTAAAGGGCAAGATTCTAGGCAAAGAATAGTATTAATTGGAAGGCAAGGTGAAAATATTGCATTTCTCAGGTCCTCAATGCAGAATTATTTCATCAAACTAAAAATAGCTAATGAATAAATTGCAAAGTGTAGGATGACATATTGTTTTTCTCTTCACCCTTAAATTACATTTTTCGTAAATTTTTCCTTAAAAAGGAAACATTATGAACCATGTTATTTTCTAAAATCAGGGAAGAAAAGAAAATTTTATACAATTTTGAACAATTTTAATTTTTTGCCCTCTGCCATAAAATTGCATATTTTGATTCTTATTTCAAGAGGTAAGATTTTAAATTGCTACCGGTTTATATTTATCATTAATAACACTAAGGACGAATAGTTGGACTATATGGATTTTGATGTACTAAACACGAATCTGCTTTCCGTTTTTTTTTTTTTTTTTTTTTGTTTGCGTGTATAATATAAATTGCGTGTATAAATAAATTTCGCGGTGTGCACGATTTGTATAAATGATACACCAACTAAAAACGTCTTCAAGCCATTTTTTTTGTTTGCTCAATATTTTCGTAGTTATTTAGAAATTAGTATCCGAAAATTTTTTCTTGCAAAATTGAAGATCTTTTTTCTTAAAAGTTCTATTAAAAAGTGAAACTGCGAAAAACGTTTCTCTTTACTATCTTTAATATAAAGCTGCTAGTGCTAAGAATAAAATAATCCATGTATCATTAAAATTAGTGCACAAATCTTAATTTTATTCAGAGTTAAGTGAAAATACTCATATATACATACAATCAAGTGGATATAGACTGGTGGGCAAAAAGAAACATTTTTTTTCGTTAATCTGACTAAACTAAATGAAATTTGACAAATCAAATAAGAATTCTGCTTATTTTCTATCACGTACTGATTCTTTTTTATTGGCATAACTGAAATGAGCACCTTATTCAACTGTCACATTTGTATAAATCAAATTTTGATAGTTAAAACTCCTATATGTGCCGATTAATATTATTTTTCTTATCCGGTCAATTTCGGAGTTTAGAAGCAAAATTTGTCAAATTTTCTTTCAAAAGTTTACATTTTTTCGCCATTTTTTTCGAATAACTCCAAAAACATTGAGCGGATAAAAAAATAATGTTAAATGACTTGAATACAATTTTCTCTTATATATTATGGTATTTCAATTTTGTAAATCGGACAAACAGTTTTCGAGTTATAGTAAAATATACTCCTGTAATTGTTTTATTAATGGGGAAATATTAGACATACCCATGGAAAAAATCAACAACTAAGAATTGTAGGTATGTCAAATTCCATATATTTTTGTTTATGGAAATTTTTTTTTTTTTGTCCACTGTGTATCTACACTTAACTATAGGTATACATGGGTATTTTCACTTAATTATGTATGAAATCAAGATTTTTATAATAATTTTGATGAACTATGACTTGTTTTATTCACATTAATACCATCTTTATGATAATGGATTCATTTCTTGAAGGAAATTTTCAAGAAAAGAAAAAAATCTTTAATTTTACATGAAAAATTGTTTTTTCCGACTCTAGTTTCTGAATAACTCCGAAAGTGGTGAGCAGATAAAAAAACAATATTAAGATGACTTAAAAATTTTCGTCGTCATCTTCTAGTGTTCCAATTGTCTAAATGGGACAACTCGTTCTCCAGTTATAGTAAAAAATATACTCGTATAGTTGCCTTATTAAAGGAGAGATATTACACATACCCATAAATAAATCAGGGCCTGATGGAAAAAACTGAAAGCATATTCGTATTTAGCAGAACATGTAGAGCATGTATTTTTTTTTTTTTTTTTTTTTTTTTTTTTGACCAGTGTAATTTTTAATAATAGAGTCTGAATGTTTCCTTTTTGAGGAGCATACTGTATAATTTTATTTGTTAGAGAGAACTGTTTTAAGATTTTAAAATTCCTGCCAGTTTTTACACTTGACTCTAATAGAAGCAGAATTATACATACTTGGCACCAATAATTATAATTTAAAAGAGGCAAACCTTTTGCATATATGCCCCTTATTAGAAAATAGAGAATGGGTATAGATAGTCTAGTGTTCTAGATTACAAATCTTAAAGCCATGGTTCGTATCCTCGTAGAATCCATTTGAATTTTGTTTTAATATGGGCATATTCTTTATGAAAAAAATAAATAAGAGTACATCTACTTAACATTTTGCTTAGCAGAATATATATTTTATGGTTTTCTTTGTGTTTTACTTTAAATTACCGTGAACAAAAAATAAAAATTTAATGAGATCATTTAAATGAGGAATCTTAAAAACCAAAATAATAATAATAATAATAAATATAAATTATTTTCTTTAAACAATTTCAATATTTAGTATTTTGAAATTTTAATATGTATTATTTTTAAGAAAAAGTCTTAAGAAAAAAATATTACAAAAGATCTTCTTTCTCATTCAAGGCCTTAAAAGTTTTTTTGCAAATTGCTATTAGAAAAAAAGCCAATAAACAATTTATCACAACCACACATTGAATTGCAAGAAATTTTGTCATCATAAAAAATGACATCAGTGTGAACTGATTATTGTTTAATTGTTGTTTCTTTGCCATGTCTGACAATATAATAAAATTAACAAAAATTAAAAAAAAAAACGATTTCAATTTGTATGTGACAATAACACAGAAAAGAAGAAAATAATTTATTTTTATTTGAAAATACTTTGGACTTTTTTTTACTTTTCGTTTTTTGTAGTTTAATTACAATTCTACGTCTTATGCATAATAAATGACTTAAAGAAAGATTGGAGTGGAGTTGGAAAAGTGAAGATATTTTTTTATAAATAAAATTAAAATACTTGGCAATGAATTAAAAATTACTAATAGATATTAAGAGTCCACATTTTACGAGCAAAAATGAATATTTTTAATTCAAGGTTAAGAATCATGTATAGAACCATAGATTTAATTTAAATTTAAAGAAAATTATTTAATATTTTTTGATATAATTTATAAAACTTACGGCATTATAAACTTTTATATAAAAATAAAATATCTTTACATTTTATCATAACATAAATATATATATATATATATATATATGTACATACGATTATCTTTACATTTTATAATAGATCTATTGCTGAGCTTTTTAAAGATCAAAAGAAGTTTTAATTTTCGAATTTACATCCTTTGTCACTTTCGTGACTCCCCAAAAACAATCACTTGCTTATCTCTTCTCTTAGAAAACTTTGTATGCAACGTAAACCAATTAATAGTACTAAATTTAAAAAGAAGTGATTTTATGTGTAATCGTGCATACGTTGATATAATTTTAAAATTTTATTCACATTTTTTTTTTTTCTTAATTTTTTATTCTAATCTCATTTTCTATAGTGCGTAAAGTTGTCTCGTACGTAGACATGGATGCGGTTTATTCACCTTTAGATTTTTGTCTGCGTGCTTTTTTCTAAATTTAAAATTGTCTTTAATTAAAAAGCAAATTGTTTTAATTCTTTGTTACATTTGTGGGTAATTAACAAAATCTAGAACACCTGTTTTTTAAGGGATTTCAATTAATTAGAGCAAAAAACTAAATTTAAAAGAGAATTCTATTTAATGATCAAAAGTATTTAAAATTCAAAATTTTTAATAGTTTTAATATAGTAATAGATAAATTAAGAAATGTATCAAAAGGAAAATACTAATAGAAATTTGTTAAAGGTCCATTACACGTCACTGAAAACACGCCCATCCTTTCCCCTGGTGTTTAATTAAAGTTTTAGTTATGGATTAAACATAGTTTAATATTAAAATTTGTTACCAAATAATCAAATCTACATTTAATGATTAAGCTAAGATATAATGCCTTCCTTCAACATATAAAAATCTCAAGTGGAATCATCCAAACCCATCGTATTTTGTTTACAATAAAATCTTTTCATTTAAGTATTTCTGCAATAATCAAACATTTTAAATACATTTAATTACAACATATTTATTTTAGCAATATATTATTACATAATTCTATAAACAAATTTTTTTTTTTTTTTTTTTAATTATATATAAGAAAATTCTTAAATTTTATAAACAAAAATTCAACATATTGATGGATTTGTTTATCAAAATAACGTAAACATTTTATTATAAGAAAAAGTCTTTGAAAAGTTAAATATTTAAGCGGATTTTGTAACAATAGCAAAAATAAATAAAAAAAGTTCTAAATTTTCGCTAAATACCTTTAAGAATTTTATAAATGAAATAAATTTAAATTCTTTAAATAAATAAACAAAAACAACATAAAGAAAAAAATTTTCACTCAAATTATAATTGTCTTTAAATAATGACATCACACTCATCTTTATTTAGAAACAAACAGAAATAACATTTAAAATAATAAAAATAATTAGTATATGTATAAAAACAACAATAACAACAAATTATGTTAACAACAAAAACTACAATACAATTAATTGAATTTGAGTATAATAATAATAATAAAAAATATCATAAAAAGTTTTTGTTTAAACAAACGTGTATTTTTAATATTTTGTAGTTGTAAACACATGAATTGTGAACAAAATTCGCTTCGTTTTATTTGAAATTCAGGGTCAGAATTCAAAGTTAAAATAATAAATTTTTTAATGTTCATTTACGTTGAGTTTAGAAATAGTAATGTCTCAATTAGTTTTAGTAAATTTAAAATGTAAAAGTGATGTAATTTGAAGTAATAATATGAATATATGGTACCATTTTTGTTTAACGGAAATTGTTGGCGCGTGAAAATATTTAATAAAGTTCAGGTCAAAATATGCATATCACATAATTTAGAAAACAAATTATAGACTTTCGTTGACACTTAAATGGGGCTATTTAATTCAAATATACTTGTATATTTCATAAATTAATTCAAAATTACATTAATTTTAATTGGATCACAAAAAAAATTAATTTTTACATAAAATCGAGATATTTTTGAAAAATTTAAGGTAGACTTCCATCAATATTTAAGAATATAAACTAAAAAAGGAATATGAGAAACATTTGTCAATATCATATAAATAATATCTTTATTAAAGTACTAGCATATAAGTCTGCAAATGTCATGAAAAATTGCAATATTACAGTACCAATTTAAAAAAAAAAAAAAAAAAATTTAATTTAAAAAAAAAAGTATATATGAACAATCTTTTGACGCTTTTCCTCTCCCTTATCGATATTGAAAGATTTCAATCCGTTACAATTTGATGGGTAACTAATGCTTGAAATATTAAATTGATAAACTTTTTAAAACCAAAAAGAGATTTTTAAAAATTAATCGGCGTAAATCCGCTCCCTGATCGTAATACAAAATGAGTATCTGATAGGATTTGAAGAGCAAACAATGGGTATAACAAATATAAACTTTTTAAAAACAAAACCGACTTTAAAAACTATCATAAAAAATAAAAAATAAATCTGATTATCTCCGTTCCCTGATAGTTTTATGAGTAAGACGAATTTTAATTTATTTTATTCTATTTAATTTAATTTTGTCTGTCATCTGGTAGAAAATTATATATATATATATATATATAAGCTTATCTCCGCTCCCTGATAGAAATTTAAAAATCTGCCTGTGTTTCGATTTATAGGACGAATAGCTTTATAATTGCCGTGTGGAAGCTTCATAAAGCTCTGGAAAGAGAAATTATATAATTTCCTAAGCATGTTTTCTCTTTCCAGAGGTTCGGAAGCTCCCACACACACACATATATATATATATATATATATGTTTTTTAAATATTAAACTAAAATACTTACCTGAAGGATGAGAACCGTTTAGTTCTCTTATATTTTGTATTACAAACTATTTTGATTACCTATATTGATTTCTGTATGGAATCTGTCGTATAAACAGTGAGCAGATTATTTGCAAAATTATTGTTATTTGGAAAAGGCTGTCGTATAAGCGTAGTAATAGTTATAAAGGCCTAAATCCATTAAATGTCATCGAAACATATTGAACCATAATTAAAAGTATACACTACTTCAGCATACAGATCCACTCATCGATAACTAGGGCAAATAAAATAGAGTGAATAAAGCTATATTACCAGTTATGTTGATGTTGTGGGCAACACTCACTTAAGGCTTAAGGAAACCTTGCCAAACGATGGTCTGAACGCATTACCATATATTGGACCTGGTGTAATTGTCATAGTCTCCAATTTTGTCTTTTGTTAATATACAAATTCGTGTAAATATTAATATAAAGAATTGGGATAAATTTAAATTATAATGATATTAAAAAGAAAAACTGATGTACTCGTATTATGTATTTTATTACTCAAAATATTAAAAAAAAAAACATTTTAGTAAATTTTACTTTTTGAAAAAAAATATAAAAAAAAAATCAATAAAATTTCAAAAAAATCACTTTCAGAAATTAACTTCAAATGAACTAAGCTTTCGTTTTCTTAGTTGAGAACATAGAATTGTAATTTTTTCTAAATACTAACAGATCCATCCTAATGTGCATATGTGCATCTTAAAAAGCAAGTCAGAGTTCATTATTCAACAGTACTAATGAATCGTAAACAGCCTTCACATTATTTTCGTTAAAATAGTTTTTATGACAATTTAATGTTTGTTAAAATTAGGAATTTTGGTGATAATTCGATTTTTCATAAAAATTCAGTTGAAAAATGTTTTTATTGTGAAAATATTTTTTTTCGTAGAAATTCTGTATTTGTATTTATTTATTTATTATTACTATTATTATTATTATTATTATTTTTTTTTTTTTTTTTTTTTTGTGAAAATTATATGTTCATTTTTACCACCAGGCTTAGAATCATTTTTTGAATGGATGTAACGAATTCAGTCTATACTTCCGTCGATGTAAACCTTGTAATCAAACCACAGGTCGCAATTTTGAAAATAACTTAATCATGTTTGATACGGAGGTCTTTTATGGTCTAAGGACGAATCCTATTGACATTGGTTATGATCGGTACATTATTTTCCCTAGCCCCATAAAAATGCCTTCCCGGAATAGGAGTGTAACGATCATAAATGCCTTAAATATTGTAATATTTTAATGAAATTTGATACTTATATACTTTATATAAGTAAGTATATAGGTATAAAAACCACAGTGCCAAATTTTATGAGGATCAGTTCGTGATTAAAATGTTATTAAATTTTTATTTTTTGCAGAATTTTTTTTAAATCTGTTCTTTTAATAGGTTCTGCTACAAAAAGCGGGTTTTTTTATGGCACGTGTGGTAAAGAATGAAATTTTTAATCATTCTTTAAGGAAACATTTTAAAACTTGTACCAAAATCATTAGTTCTAGAACTGGTGTAATCAGAACTACTTCAGATTATTTAATGACATCCTTAGAAATAGTGCTGTCATAACCAATTGTGGTACTCATGGAGTAGAACCGTATTTTGAGTCTAATTTGATTTTATATAATGCTTTTTAGAACTACGAGTATTGATTAAGAATTACTTCCGTATTACTTCTACATCACTTCTCTAAACAAATTACTGGTTCCCAAATGACTTCTTAGAACTGTTTAGAAAACGTAATTTTTTTTTTCAAAAATAAACAAAAAAAGAGTAACAAAATTAAATTGATTTAAAATAGTGGTTTTAGGAAATGGCTCATTAGAATGAGAAATAAACCAAACAAAAATCATTGATTTTAATAACTGGTACTTGAACAGTTCCCTAACGCTTCTATAGAACGAGTTCTGAATGTGAAAATTTCGAGCAGAAATCATTTATGAAAGAACTAGTTATAGAAGCGATCCATAGAATGGGTACGGATTAGGTAACACTTCTACAAAACTAGTTCTGGAGATGACAATTTCTAATAAAAATCATTGATCGTAATGCCAAATTAAAATATGCACAGGCTATTTTCATGCGTTCTGGAACTATTTGTAAAACTAATATTTTTATTTTTTTGGGTTGGGTCCTTACTCAGCCATTTATGGGCAGATGATTTTTGTATTAATTTGGAAGCATTTGGAAAATTCATTTCATTACTCAGACAGAAAACGTTATTTTAATTTTAAATGCAAAAAAATGCAAAAACTGATTTCTTTTTAGCTCTATCTTCACTGCTAACAACTGCAAAAGAACGTCGATTCAAAAAGTACACACATATATTTTTTCCCGATGAATATTGCACAAACTACAAACCAAATGATATACACCTTTGGTAAAGGATATAATCTCTTTTAATATTTTCAGCATGTCGCAAACTTTCTTTGTAGTGGAAGTTCCTAGAGCAAAACTAAACTTAATGTTCATTTTGTATGTTTTCTATATTCTTCTGATATCAATATTTACAATGTGATCGTAAATTTCTGCAAACATAAATATAAAGCGGGAAAAATATAACAATTGTATGCACCCTACTCTAGTCTGAAATATTAAAACTTTTCTCAATATAGTTGTAATACAAAATATAAGAGAACTAAACGGTTTTGGTCCTTCAGGTAAGTGTTTTAGTTTAATTTTCTGTTTGTAGTAAATTCTTTATATTTAAATATTTATAAATAAAATTAATTTAAATTATTAGATACATTCAAATGTTTACAGCACATTTTTGAAAATTCTAATCAAATTTTCCTTCGAAACGTAGTCTTCTTTTAAAATTATGAAAATTATTTAATTATTAAAATTGGATTAAATTCACTATAAATAAAGTTATTTTAAATATTTGATATTTTTCAAAACCCATGACCCTTTAAAAAGGGATTATAAATTCTATACAACAAACTTTCTTTTCTTTTATGAAAATGTTTGCTTAACATCAAAGTGAAAAACTCAGGCCAAGTAACACATATATGCAACAAATCAAAAAAGACTAACTCTACCATCAATATTCAAGGAATGTGTATTTGGAAAAAAATATGATCATATATTTCATACATCATTGGCCATGATATGTAGCCAACAAAATGTCCTAAGTCAATGGAAAACTTATGAGTTACTTAGACACGCATTTTCTTTAAACTCATAAACAAGCATTGAATCAATTTTTTTTCTCTTCTTTCCACTATTTGTTTAGTATTTCTACACCTCTTGTATAATGTTTGATAATGATTGCAAAGTCATCATAGTCATCATATTTTAACTGGAGTCTATCTAAATACTAAGAAAGACAGCTGAAAACCAGAAATCAGTTTGAAGTTTATTTATGATTACATACACATACTTGTACTTAGGTATGATCGTATGTACACACGTTCGTAAAGTTTTCTAGGTGCATAAAAAATTGTTTAATGTTGTTTTTCAATTCGTTTCTTTCACTGTCAAGTTAAACAATGATTGACAATCTTTTCATTGACTTGAGTCTTCAATGTTTCAGAGTCATAAAGCTTTGAAACCCATTAAGAAAGATTTGTAGTGTATACGCGAACATGCTGGTACATAGATTTTGTATATTTGAATTGTACATAAGTTATATGCGCATGGCAATGATTATTAATATTAATAAGAGGGAAGGTATGCTAAGGGACATGACATTGTTGTTAGCTAATTTTTGAAATAAATGCAGTTAGAGGAATACATGAAAAAAAGGAGGGATTATTAACGGAATATAACATCGAACAATTGCGAAATATTTTACCAACTTTAATAAAATTATTGCTGCATTTTATTGTATAAATTGGCTATTTTTAACGTTTTAAAGTGAATTATTTTGCTAATGAGCAAACAATTACTGTTAGGACACTTTCTCTTTTTAAGGCGAATGTTTTTGTTTGTTTAAAATATCAGTTGGTTCATTACCACTTACTTATTCTATGGAATCTATGAAAACAAATCTTTTAGTTGTGAATTGTTATTAAATTCAATTTGATTTTATCAAAATCAAAAACTTACACATATGAAACTAAAAGAATGAAATCTTTTAAGGAAATAAAGACTATTAATAGACTAATAATTTTAACTAAAGTTTAATCTACAGTTTTTACATTTCTCGTCCATAGTCATGTTTTAAGTTCATAGTCTTGACTATAGTCTATTGCCTTGACTTAAGTCCATAGTCTTGACTATAGTTTTAAATATAGTCTATAGCCTTGACTATAGTTAAATCTAAAATCTTGACTATAGTTTAATCTAAAGTCTTGACTATAGTATAGTCTAAAGCATTGACTATAGTTTAGCGTATAGACTTTACTATATTCTAGTCTACATTCTTGACTATAGTCAAGTCTATACTCTTAACGATAGTCTATATATTTAACTATATTGCATAGTTAAGTCTATAGACTATACTCTTGACTAGAGTCTATACTCTTGACTACAGTCTATAGTCTTAACTATAGTCCATAGTCTTGATTTTAGTCTTGACTATAATCTTTACTATAGTTTAGAGTTTACAGTTTACTAAACTATTGTCAAGGGTTTAGTCTATAGTCTAGTCTTTAGTCTTGACTATAGTATAGTCTATAGTATTGACTATAGGGTTAACTATATTCTAGTCTATTTAGTTTTGACCATATTCTAGTCTATAGACTTGACTATATTCTAGTGTATAGTCTCGACTATAGTTTATTCTATAGCCTATCATATATTCTAGACTATAGTCTTGGCTATAGTTGAGTCTATACTCTTGACGCTAGATCATAGACTTAACAATAGTGTATAGTATTGACTATAGTCTACAGTCTTAACTATAGTCTGTAGTCTTGATTTTAGTCTTGAATATAATATTAACTATAGCTCATAGTCTTGACAATAGTTTAGCCTATAGTTTAGCCTATAGTCTAGTCTATAGTCTTAACTATAGTCTACAATCTTGATTTTAGTCCTGATTATAGTCTTTAATATTATATATAGTCTTGATAATAGTTTAGTCTATAGTCTAGTCTATAGTATAGGCTAGTCTATAGTCTTGACTATAGGATTTACTATATTCTAGTCTATCTAGTCGTGATTATATTCTAGTATATAGTCTTGACTATATTCTAGTCTATAGTCTTAACTATATTCTAGCCTATAGTCTCGACTATAACTTAGTCTATAGTCTATCATATATTCTAGTATATACTCTTGGCTATAGTCTAGTCTATAGTCTTGACTATATTATAGTCTATAGTCTTAATTATAGTCTAGTCTATAGTCTTGATTTTAGTCTAGTCTATAGCCTTGACTATAGTTTAGTCTATAGTCTTAACTATATTATATATATTATCCTGATTATATATAGTCTGTTATCTAGTCTTGACTATAGTGTATTATTTTAACTATAGTTTATAGTATTGACTATAGTCTATAGTCTTGACTATAGTCTATAGTCTTAACTATAGTCTATAATCTTGACAATTATTCTACAGTCTAGTCTATAGTCTTGACTATAGGATTAACTATATTCTAGTCTATAGTCTTGATTATAGGATTAACTGTATTGTAATCTATAGTCTTGACTATATTCTAGCCTATAGTCTCGACTATAGTTTAGTCTATAGTCTATCATATATTGTACTCTATACTCTTGGCTATAGTCTAGTCTATAGTCTTGACTGTATTCTAGTCTATAGTCTTGATTATAGTCTAGTCTATTGTCTTGACTTTAGTCTAGTCTATAGCCTTGACTATACTCTAGTCTATAGCCTTGACTATACTCTAGTCTATAGCCTTGACTATAGTCTAGTCTATAGCCTTGACTATAGTATAATCTATAGTCTTAACTATATTATATATATTATCCTAATTATAGTCTAGTCTATAGTCTTGACTACAGTCTGGTCTATATTCTGGACTATAATTAAACTAGTATATAGTTTAACCCGCACTACAGTCTAGTCTAAAATATGTTCCATGATCTAACTATTCTCATTTTGTTTCTTGAATACACTCTTTTAAATATTTATTTTATATAACTTATTTTCATAAGTTATGTTCAAAATTTATTTGAACTTTTTCTTCTTTGCTCATATCTAATTGTATACAATCATAATGTTGATACCTTTTTAGCAGCAACTACAACAACATATAGATAATTGTAAGGCTAGTGTTGTTGTCATTATCATTATTAATATAATCATCATTATCTTTCTCTTTAGCTAAATTATGATTACAATTGTATATTTGTCTCTCAGTCTGTCCGTCAGTTTATCTTTCCATATGTATTTAAGCGATTTTTATCACTTTGTCCATTTATTGGATCATAAATTATGTCTTTTCATTTTATTTATTTTTTAAAAAATGTTTTAAGTGCCGAAGAAAGTTTTTTTTTTCATTTTCATTCGATTACAATTTATATCAATTATTTTAATTGTTAACTAATTTTATATGATTTTCTTAGTTTTCATGTGTATATTTTTGATTGGTATTTTTTAATGTTGCTGTGTCTTTCTTTTTTTTTTCTTATGTTTTGCAATTTATCTTGTAATTTACAGTAATAATTTTATGGTAGATGTACAATTTGATTAATTTTATTTAATGATTCAATTAATTTAAGAATTTTATTTATAGTTAAATTTGTTTAAGTTGAATTTTCAATTTTATTTTCATTGCAGATAAATGTAATCATAGAATTTTTTGCAGGGAAAAATTTAAAAGGTAAGTGATTGATTTTCATTTTATTTAGATGAAATCAAATGTTAAAAAAAATAATATGTTAGATTTTAGAAAATTTACTACAAATATTATTTTTTGTCCTCCAATATTGTAGCACCAAATAATCTGACTATATAATAATTGACTAATAATTGACTAGTATAGACTATCATATATATATGATTTTTTTTTTTTTTTTTTTTGAATTGTATGTACAAAATTGTCTAGACATTTTATACCATCTATGTATGTCAAATTTTACACCTGCATTGGAAAATCTAAAAATTGTCACTAATTAAACATAATTCAGTGGACAATTTGTTAAACGTTATGTTCAACTTTCATATAATTAACAGCATTTTTGACTAAAAGTATATTAATCAATCAATCGTTAATTAATTTCAAATTAATCTTTCTGTTTATATTCATTAGTTTTTTTGCTTTTTATTTGATATAAGACATAATTTTTTTTAAGCAATTTCTCTTTTCTTCAGCAACAAATTCAATAAAAAGATCAAATTAGCTATGAAACGCTAAAAATTTAACAAGACAAAAATATGTTACTTTGAAATTTAAATGAAAAAAATGTATGAAGCGAAACCGAAATCTGATAAAAATAAAAAAAAAAATTACACGTGTAGATTTGAGAAAAAAAATCACAAACAACATGAAACGTTTTTTGAATAAAATATTTTTATACATGTAACTAGTAAATATTTTAAGGCCGTGTAATTTATTTATTTTTATTATTTTTTGTTTTGGGCCGAAATCAAAAAATACTTTATAAAAAAGGCAACTTCAATTATTTTTTTAATTTTTTATATTTAAAATAAATAGAAAAAAGAGCTAAAAATGTTTATTTATTGCAATTGGACCATAAAGTATTGCCTGCCTGGCCTACCTACTTGTTGCTTTAGTTTATGTTTCTTTACAATTTTTTTCAGTTTTTTTCTTATTTATTTTGTTAGTTTTGTAACAAAATCTTGAAAAATCACAAAATAGAAAATTTATTTTCTTAAAAAAAAAAGAATACAAAAACAACAAAAATTTATTAACTTTAATGTTTATTTATTTGATTAAAGCAAAAAATAACAAAAACCGTTTTCCTTCTTTTAGTTTGTTTTTGGAAAATTGCATACAATTTTCAATTTTCTTTATTGAAATTTATTTTCTTATCTGGGGTGTGTTGTTGTTTTTGTTTCTGCTTTGATTTCATAGGAAGTTGCGTGTTGAAAAGATTTTTCCATTTTTTTCTTTTTTTTTTTTTTTTTTTTTGGTTAAAAACTTTTTTTCTTTTATGTGGCGGCTTTATTTAGAGTCTGAATAAGTAAATCTGTTTAAATTTGTTGGTTTGAATTTGGTGGTATCTTGAATCTTGTGGTTTAGTACACTTACATACTTGAAATGATTCTTTCTGTCTTCAGTTGTTTATTGACCTGATTTTAAATGTTTTCTGCAATTTTAAGGGGTTGGGTGCTGTCGAAATATTACTAACAAGAAATAGTTTAAACGAAATTGAAAATTGCAGTATTTAAAGCACCAGAAATTTTCCACAGACACGATATATTTTAAACTTTAAATATTAAGAGATAAGAAGTAAAATTTTCTAAAATTGTCAGCTGTTCTGGCAAATATTCACCTTGAAGGCACTCCAGAATTAATATCTTTTGTATAACGGTGTGAACATCTGATCATCAATATTAGAGCTATTTGTCTAGAGCAAAGGGAATAAAGACCCTCAGATTTATTTAGTATCATTATTGATATAACACCATGCGGCAGTGATTTTCACACATGAAAAAATAGATATATTCATGAAGTTGGAGATCATATATAGTAAAACTACTTACTTAGTTTTTCTCCTGGACGTCAAATTTCCTTTTAAAAGGACTTGAAACTTTCGAAAGACACACATTAAAAAAAATATATAAAATATTTGCAAATATTATATAATCCTAGTATGTATATCAAATGAAAGCTAAGAATCCCTGCAATATAATAATATTTTTTATTTAAATGTTTCATTACAAAATCAAATATCCTTTTACTATTTATTTTTAAATATATATCAGCCTGCAACAATCATTCCCACACTTGAAAAAATCCCAATAAAGATGTCGAATGAAAGCTACAAATCCCTGCATTATAATAATATTTTTTTATTCAAATGTTGCAGTGCAAAAACTTATGAAAATATCTTTTTGAAAATTTAACCATTTAATATTATATTTATTATTTAATTATATACTTTGTATAAAGGATATTTTCTTAATATTTTGTGTTGCAACATTTAAATAAAAACTTTTGTTATATTGCAGGGATTCTTAGTTTTCATTTGACATCCATTTTCTCCAGGACTTAAAGTTTCCTGGAGAAACTTTTTTCGTGTGTGAAACATTTTTTGGAACACTTTTTTGCACCGTGTAATCAATATTATATTTCTCTCTATCTGAATTATCATTACAGTTGTAAATTTGTCAGTCAGTTCTTCTATCTTTCCTATATATTTAAGCGATTTATATCACTTTATCGATTTGAATCAAAATCTGATCATCAATATCAGAACCCTTTACTCAGAGACTAGAGAACAAAGACTCTTAAACTTCTGGATCAACTTCTGATCATTACCCACAGAAGAGTGAACAAAAATCCTTAAACTTTTTTACTATCATAATTAATATAATCATTATTATCTTCCTTCTTCTATCTAAATTATAATTACACCTGTAAATTTTCCTTTCAGACAATCTGTCTTCCAGTATATATTGAAGCGATTTTTATTATTTCTTTTTAAAAATTTCAAAACTTTTTTCTTTTAAAAAGTTTATATCAAAAATTTTTTTATTAAAAACCTATTTCAATTAATTTACTTTCCTTACAATTCAAATGGCCGACCCAACGCCTTAAATTTAATATTTTTATTTCACGCTATTGTAATAAATATTTAATACCGCACACATACAATTTTTTAATTCATTATTCTTTTTTTCTTAATTGAATTAGTTCTTCTTTGATGCGCTCTGATATTTAGACAAACGTTTTTCAAATAATTTAGAAGACAGCCAGCATAATTTATAAAATATATTTTATGAGCAAAAATTCATTGTACCCTACTAATTGTACATATATTTTCAAAAATGTAAACAATATTACTACATATTGTAATTGTTTAAAAATTTCCTCAATTTTTAATTTTCTAATGCAACGATATTTTTGATATTCAATAGCCAACTGTTTATGAGAATAATATATATTATAAAATCAGTTTAAGCTATTTAACATTTAACACGCAGAGAAAAAAACATGGTTACGGCATTATCACTACAACAATATTATGTTCTCATTGTAAATTTTCTTGAATTTTAAAAGCTTTGTGTTCATGATAACAATGTTTTTGTTTTAATCTTGTCATTTAATGTTTACGCTCAATAAAAATTTTAATATGGTGGACTGTAATAATTATATGTTTTAAATATTATTACCGGAAACAAAATTTTATTAATATGAATAATATTACTACTTCTACAACCATTAAATATTTGCAGTCTTTTTCCTTGTTCTTCAATCATATTCTCTTTTTAAACCATATTAGTATTATTAATCCCATGACAATAAAATACTTCAAATAAATATAATACTTATCCTTTTTACAAACTTAGTGGAAAAATTCATAACTTGTTTGTTTTTTAATATATTTTGTTTTTAATGTTTGTTTTGCAACTTCATTGTAATTCCCATTTAGTTTATATATGAATAAATATAAATAGATAAAGTTTGGTTACACTCAGTGTGATTCAAGCAATATAAGATATTGATTAACTACCATTAAAGGGTTTGGTTAAAAAAACATATCAGCATTTGAACCACATATGATGGTAAAAATGAATATAATCAATTCTTTATTATTTTCAATAAAAAATTTTTATTTTTTTTTTAATTTTTATTAATACGAAATGAAATAATAATGACAAAATGAAATAATGTGATAAGATTGTTTAACTATATGATAACAAGGAATAATAATATGATAAAATGGAATCATAATATGACAATATGATATAATAATGTAATAATATAGAACAATAATATAATAACATCAAATCATAATCATAATCATAATATGTGGCTCTTAGATTCTGGTTACTACAACTATATTGTTTCTCTGCGTATACAGACAGGCAAAAATAAATAAATAGATTAAGAATCTATCAATATTTCCCACTCGTGTTGGCCATAGGTTATAGAATTAAAACATTTTAAATATTTATTTATATTTTAAAAACTCGCATATGGGAGTCCTAGTGCTTTGCGTTAACGGTGTATGACTTAATTTCGTGCAAATCTTAAAATAGCTAAATTTTAAAAAGAAATTTAAATTTTTCTTATACAATTCTAAGTAATTTCGTCAATGGCGAATACTTTATAGTTTTTTTTATTAGCACATGTTTATAATTAACTTAAATATGTTTACTTTTATAGTCATGTTAAAATGAATAGAATTTTCTTTAAATACACACATGCCTTTCTTACAAACACATTGTAAAAAATAAAAAAATAAATATTTTTGTGAGTAGAATTCATGACACTACATAGCAGTGCCGATAAATATAGTACTTTTACGAAAGTACTTTTGCAATATTTTGAATTATTTTTGATTTAATAGTATTAGATTTAAGTTTTCTTTAGGATTGCTCCAAAATTAAGACAAAAAACATTTTGAAAAGCTAATAAAGAAATTATACATCCTAAATTAATATAAATTTTGCATACTGTGTCCAGTATGAAAGTGTTCACTTTACACCTCCTTTAAACTATTTAACTATTACAAGATAATATTCTGGAATCAATGAGATAAGGTATGAATTTAACAATTAATAAAAACTTCATTTTAACAATTCAAAAAATATTTTTGTAAAGACTAGCAAGTAATCGAAAGCTCTATAAATATTGCTTATCTTAGGCAGACTTTTACAGAAATAAAATATTATACGATAAAATATTTATTGAATTTTGCCCACATAATACTAAAACAATATTATTTATATTTATTTTTCCAAGACGTCGAAATTTTTAGCTACTGAAAAACATCCAAAGAAAACATGAAACATAGAATAAATAAATTTTCTAATCAAACTGAAATTTATTTATTTAAACATAAAATAGTAAAATGAATGAATTTAATTTTTTTCTTTCCAACTGATGTTTGAGATCTCAAAAATACTCTCAAAACATCTATTGTTGAAACAAAAAGGCGTTTTTTTAATTATTAGGATTTTTGATCATCATCTGACAGCAAAAAAGTAAAATTCTTGATATATATATATATATATATATATATTGATTTCAACTATTTTTAAAGATTGTGCACAAAAATTTGCAGCACACTCTAAGGCTTAAAACTTAGTAACGTTAACTTGTTTACATTATTCGTTATTCTCAACAACTATATATGTTCTTAAAGCATAATTAGTTTTTCTTAAAATAGAAATTGAACAAAAAAAGCGCACAAACGCACAATTCAAATTTTTAACGAAATCCCATGTCGACTATTTAAAGCAATTGCTACATATGTACACGCAGAGAAAAAATATTGTTGTGGTGCCCATAATCTAAGAGCAATGATTGAACATATGATTACAAACGGAAAATGATTATACGTAATAATTATTATGATTCTACTTTGTAATATTGTACCAGATTTTATGGTTTGTTTTTCGTGTTATGATTCTAGTTTTACATATAAATGAACAATCTTACTGCATTATTATCCCATTCTATCATATTATAATTTGATGTTATTATATTATGATATTATGATTCCATTTTATAATATTATTATGCCATTCTCCGTATTATTATTATTATTATTATTATTATTATTATTATTATTATTATTATTATAATCATCATATAGTTATTCAATTTTATCATACGGGTATTACTTTGTTTTGTCATATTATTATTAAAATAAAATATATTGATAAAAAATTATTTTTATAAATTTTTTATTGAAAATAATAGAGAAAAGTGTTCATTAGCGAAAAAAATATTTACTTATATTTTGTGCATTAATTATATTTATTAATATAACTATATGTAGTTCAAATATAAGATATGTTTTTTAACTAACTCTTTAATGACAGTTAATGAATATCTTATATTGCTTGAATCACACCGAGTATAACCAAACCTTGTCAATTTATATTTATTCATATACAAACTAAATGAGAATTGCAATGATTTTGGAAAGCAAATATTAAAAATACAATATATTTAAAAAGCAAACAAGTTGTGAAGTTTGTCATTAAGTTTGTGTAAAGGATAAGTATTATATTTATTTGAAACATTTTATTGTCATGGGAATAATAATATTAATACGGTTTAAAAACAGAATATGGTTTAAGAACAAGGAAAAGACTGCATATATTTAATCGTTGTAGAAGTAGTAATATTATTCATATTAATAAAATTTTGCTTCTGGTAATAATATTTAAAACATATAATTTTTGCAGTCAACCATATTCAAATTTTTATTGAGTGTAAACATTAATTGACATAATTTAAACAAAAACATTGTTATCATGAACACAGAGTTATTAAATTTCAAGTAAATTAACAATGATGAGAACATAATGATAATGCTGTAACTATGTTTTTTCTCTGTGTGTAGGATGTATAATGAGTTCATGATCACTGAAAAGAAACCTGGTAGAGAAAGAGTGGATTTTCAAGCTGTAAGACAGCAGACAAAATAATATGAATTTGAAGAAAAAAAATTGTTTTTCTCTGAAAGAAAAGCTGCTCATTCATTAAAGCAAAATAATATCCAAAAATGTACGCCAAATTACTAAGATTATTTTTTCCAAAATTATGAGTCCTGGCGGACTTTAGGAAATATTGCAGATAAATATTGTTTAAAAAAATCAAAATTGTTGAACAAAGTTTTGGCCTAACCAATTGTATGTACAAATATACGCGAATTAGTACCTATGGAAAATATTTCTTCCATTCATTAGAAAATCTTAATAACAGAAAAAAATTCAATTTAATGGTATTAAGCATATTTTGTTAATATGTATCGAAAAGGGCCAATCAATCCACCTAAATATCCAGAACTCTGTGTATTTGAAAGGTAGTGGGCCTTTGTAGAAAACCTTTTAAAGAACACTAAAGGCTCAGAAAAAATTAAATTGAGTGTAAATAAAAAAGTGGACTCTTTCTAAGAAAAAACTAACCGATAACACAATAAATGACATTCCAGAGGAGATAAATATTTTATTAAAATCTAATAAAAAAAATAATTCTGCAGCAAAAAGGAAAAACTACATAATTGATTTTTATTACTTTTCAGGTTTTAAATTGAAATTGAAGGTTGTAGGTAGGTATACAATTTTTAATTATCTACCATGTAAATATATCCGCAATTTGTACGCAAATTATATGGTATATTTTTAAAACCAATATTTTTATTAACTATGGAAAAATATAGTAAAAAAGTAAAGGTTTTGTTTTTCCCATTACAAAATTAATATTTTCTTTAAATAATATTGCAATTTATACCTTTTTCCAAAATGCAATTTTAAAATATACCTTGATTATATTGAATTATATAATTTCCAAAACACTGTAAATTAAATTTATGTCGTAAAAAACTGCATATTTCAAATACGTATATTAAATTCGATCATGAATTTTAATATAGAAAATATAGAAAGAAGCGTATGTTTATTTATACAATTTTTGCATTTCGAAAAAATAAAATCAAACGAATTATGTTGTTATGAAGACCATTTTCACCTAAAGTAATGTAAAAAATTTACACAATTGTAATGAAATACAACAATTATAAAAATTAAGAAAATCGAAAACGACATAACCTAAATTATGTAGTTTCTCTTTTTACCCACAAAATTATTCTTTTAAGTTTACTAAAATTTTAATAAGAACAAAATTTCAAATTGGTTTCATTTTTATAAGCAGATTTGCATGCATTAAATTTTTCGTGCACACTTCTTCAGTTTAATTACACGATTAATCGAGTCCATTAATAAAACCTTACAAAAAATGTGATAAAAATAGAAAATAAAACTTTTTTCATTTCATTAAATTAACACTTTCTAATGAGAATTTTATTCCAGAATCCTTACAAAGTAATACATAGAGTAATGAGCAGGGCAACCAAAAATATGCAAAATCATATTTTTTCTTGAGCTTCAAATGAACCTAACTGTAAGTTACTTATCTGTTTCAGATAATTTAAAGAATTTTGGCATTGATTTATTCCAGCATATTTTTTACACATTTTGGTCCTAACAGCATGTTTTTGCATATTTTGGTCTTAGCAGCACATTTTGTCATTTTTTCATAGAAAATTCTTATTTTAATCATATTATAGCAATTTAAATGACATATTTTTGCATATTTCATACTTAAGAACACAATTTTACATACATTACACTAAATAGCATAATTCTGCATATTTTGCACTCAGTAGATTTTTTTTATAATTTTCCATTAGTGAAATTTTCTATCTATTGTCACTTACGTTCTTCAAATCAGATTCCCTAATAATTTTATCCTTATATATACAATATATTAGCTTTGAAGATTTTTAAGTGCAAAAATAAAATATTTTTTAATAATTGCTAAAAAAAATCAAGTTATTTTTATCATAAATAGCAAATAATTTAAAATTAAGCCAGAAAAAATAATATTTTAAGAGCATATTTTTTTTAATTTAAGGGCATATTTTCCGATTTTAAGACCATTTTTTATGCGCATAAGACACTTTTTTTTAATATTTTCGACTGCCCTGGTAATTAGTAAATTATTCAATAGTATTAAGTAATATAATGTACACAGAAGTTTTTACTCTTAAAATTGAAACTAAAGCTTTAATAAATAAATGGAGCATTTTTAAATCATTACATTTTATAATCTATCAATTCTTTAAATTTTAAAATATAATTTGACAGATACACGGGAACAATAATTTGTTTTAATAAATTTAGACATGTTTTACAAAAATTTATTGCTATTACTTAAAAAAAAAAAATCTTAAACATTTTTTGACCTTTCAATAAAATAAGCAATCTAATTTGTTTAACAAATAAATTATTTTTTATACAGATTTTATATATAAAAATATAGATTTTTTTTCAGAGATTTTCAGGAAAATAAAAATAAATTAAAAATTTTTGTAGAAAAAAATATTTTATATTATGTCTTATATGAAAATTATATTTTTACAGCATAATTTGGTGGAATTGCAAAAAAATAAAAGCGGATAAGATAAAGGAATCTATATCAATTTGGATTTTAAGGGGAACTGTTTTCAGATTACTGAAATTTCGTATAACATATAAAATTATTTGAAGCAGTATGTACTTTAGTTTATTATTATCTGATGTTATTTTTTGATAAAATAGTTCGAATATCATATTTTCAACCAATCTTTGTATATATGTATATATTCTGGAATATAAATTATAATATCATTTTCGAGTATACCTTTTAGAGAGCAATCTTTATCATTTTAGAATAATAAATGATATCATTCTCAGGATTGTTTATCTCCAAAACGATATCGTTTTGATATCATTACGATATTATTTGGTTTGTTGGGTATAAACATAAAATAATGTTATTGTACCTAGCGTAAATAGCTTCTTTTATACAAACAGTAATTAATCATTATTTATAATTTATTTTCAATTATTTGTATTATATCATTTATAAATTTTCAAGAATTTAATTTTATTGTAGGTATTTTCTATTTTTCTTTTTTCATAACACAATTTATGAATTATTTTTGGCAAATCTTTTTGTTTGCTTTTTGTCATTAGTTGTTGGGTTTTTTTATCTGTAATATACATTTATTTTATAAAATTTAAGTATTTTTTTTTTTAGAAAATGTATTACAAGGTCGAAGAAAATCAAAAAATAAATTTTAAGAATTTTGTAAAAACAATTATGACTAAATTTTGTTGAGGCCTAAACAGCAGGGTTTTATTTTGGGTTGAACAATTGCAAAATTTTACTTGAATATTTATGCAAAATGACAAGACAAGTCTTTAAATAAATTAAGAAGCAGTACAAGTAAAAGTAAAGTCGAATTGAATAAATTGTAGGGTTGTGGGAAACTTAGTGTGCTTAAAAGAAATGTCTACTTATTTAACAAATTAAAAAGCTTAAAGAATTGTTGTTAATATATATTACATTTATACGCACTATTATTACAATTAAAAATAACTTGCAAATAAATAACTCACTGTTTATATGAAAATTGCATAAATAAATATATTTCCTTATTTGTCATGACGGTTGGGAAAGTTGCAGTGACATACTCTTTATTTGCAATTAGTTTCACTAATCACAATTAGTTTTCGTGAGTTACTAACTTGCTAATAAAATATTAACTCACCGTTTATACGACAAAATTTTCATATCGCAATGTTTTTAATTGCGAGTAAGCGGTGCGTATAAACGCTATAATAGTTACACAAGAATTAATCCCATATGGACCCTGCTAGCAATATCTTGAAGTAAGTATCAATATCTGTTTAATAAAAACTTTTGAACTCATTTTATCAGCAACAGGTTTTTTATCTGAGTAAAGCGATTCTAAAATAATTTTCTTGTAATTTATACAGTTTTAAAGAAAGATTATTTAATGCTAAAAAAATTAATTTTTTTTATTGGAGTTTTTAAAATAAAAATAAATACATATTTTAGCCCTAAATTAAATTATGGCCTCTGTAACTATAATTATGTAAATAAAATATACAGTTCCTAATCAAAGTCTTAGCCAATATAAGTTAATTTCAAAAAACCACGTAAAAATGTAGAAATACACATAAAAACAACAATAAACTCTTCCCTAACAGCAGCATGCAGGTAAAGAAAATACAACAATTTTGCTCCACAAGTTTTTGTTTACAGCCAAATTATATGTTGGCTTAAACTAAACTAACTTAACTTCACTTTTATGAGTATTTCAGTAAACTTGTCAGTATGTCTCTCCGTCTATCTGTCGGTATATGTGTTTGATTTCAAAGCATTAAAAACACAACTAAAGAAGCTGAAGTTGTTTTTTTTTTTTATTATTTTCAAATTCAATGTTAACAGTGACCTTGAACTGTGTGTACTATGTTTAACCGTGTATTTGATGGCATAAAAAACTTTTGTTTTTATTTAAAAAATAAAGTTAGAATTTAGAAATCGGGCTTTTTTAATTTGATTTCGCTTTTTGAGTATAACAATGAACGAATTGCATTTATTAGTCCGCTCAAACTTCCTTAAGATCGAAATCAGCAAAATTTCAATGTGTTGGTATGAAGTTAAAAAAGTAACATGAAACAAGTTTTTGGTATTTTTTTGTTTAAACATTAAAATACTTTTAGAAGTCATTTGGTTTTTTTTTATTGTATACAAAAATATTTTCATTTATTATGCAAAAGGTGTGTTTAAACGGATGATAACTGAAACAATCGTACCAAAATTAAAAGTAGATTAAAGACGGTAAACGAAAAAGAATTTACAAAATGCAAAAAAACAAATTAAAACAATTTTGTTGTGGTTATATTTTTCATTCTTGTAATCATAACATTAAAAAACTGCTTACCCTGTCAGCTAGTTGGTAAGGTAACCAACAAAGGCAAATGTTAAAAAAACAACAAATATTTGTGTAAAGATTTTACAAGTAATATTGATTTAATTTCAATTAGCGTACTTATATTTATCTCTTTTTTTCAATTTTTTACAAATTTCCCAAGTGATCTTCACTGCAGATATTGCATTTTTTTCTTTTTCATTGTCAATATTTTCGTTAACACCCTTTTCTTTAACTAAGCACTTATAAATATACTTTCAAACAAAAAACTTCAAATATTTATCTCTTTAAATAAAAAAAACTCTTTAAAGCTTAATTAAGTAATTGGGTAAATATTTATATTTTTCCAATGTGTTAAAATTTTGTTTATTTAAACAATTTACCTAAAATTAAATTTCATACAAAAACGCCACAAATAAACAAATAAACAATTTTTTTTTTTCTTATTATTTGTTTAAAAAAAACCTTTTACCACTTCGCTAAAAATAAAGCCAGAACACTTAACACTGAGTTCAAAACATTTTAAATTGACTAAAATATAAAATCATTTATTAAATTCACATGTCAAATTTTTCTCCGGTGCTCAAGAAAAACGGTAGAAACTTTAGTTAAGACAAGGAAAACAAACATTAAGCCGCTTAAGAAGTTAAGATGAAGTAAAAGTAGGGATATAAGAGCAAAAAAAAAATAAGAAAAATTATTTGAAGTTTATCAAAAGAGCGTAGGTATAAAACGTTAGAACGGGGTGGAACAAAATTGGGCACGTAATAGAGAAATATTTTAATTAAACATATTTTAAATATTTGTTTTATATCAGATCTTTTTTTAACCCTTTGATTACTTGTGGCAATGACTGTTTTAGTAGCCAAAAGGTTCTTAAAACTTATAATTCTATGGTTAGGAGATACAATAAATATTTATAAATATGAAAGAAATATGGAAAAAATATTTATGCCTTGTGCATTATAATGTTCCCAAAATATAAGACGACTTGTAATTACTTTTGTTTAGTTCTTTTTATCAAAATATAAAAATTTTCGTTAAACATTTCTAATTAAAAAAAAGTACCAATTTTCAAAAAGTACCAGTTAGAAAAAACCAAACATATATATTGAAAATAAAATCAATTTTAGAAAAAGAAATAATGCACTATTTGCATGTTTTTGTTTGACTTTCAAAGGATTGTTATTCTGAAACTCTATAAACAGCGTTTTTGAATGTTTTAGTCCCAATTAAGTTTTTGATAAGAAATCTAAAAATATTTTAATAAATTTAAAATTTCTTTTGCAAAAAACTGCAATTTTTTTTTCTTTTTTTTTTTTTTTTTTTTTTGTATGTAAATTATTTTGCAATTTTAACTAAAAATTTTAATCATGAAATCATTTCCTTTTTTTTAAGTATCCACACTTTTTATTTTTCAGTTGTAACGTTTGAAGATGACCTAAATAACCATAAAATTTCTCATATTTTATCTCTTGGTTTGTAAGTAATCACAAATTTAATATATTGTCTAATTTTTACCAATAATTTTATCCATTAAAACTTTAATTTTCGATAAACAAAAAGGGCTATATGTATATTTTATTACACACTATGATAATAAGGTGTACGTTCAAATAAAACACAACATGTTTTTTTATATAAAAGATTAACGGAATAATTTAGAATTAAAACTAAATCAACTGCTTATAGAACTTCTTCTCCAGAGTTTTTTGATATATCATTTTATATAAGAATTAATAGATAGACTTATTTTTTTTTTTTAATTTTTTCACGTATAAGAATTTAAAATTAATAATCACAATTGAGCACTGCTAGGGCCTTCTTAAATTCGCTTTAAACTTGGATCCAACTCTTTTACAATTGCTCAAATTCTTGAAAAAATTGAAAATTTATTTATTTTTTTATTATTGGGAAGCTTTCTTTCCTTCAGAGTTCTTCTCAGCTTTGTTATTTAAAATTTTGCTTTGATTGACTAAATCTTAGGCATAACTTTAACATGGCTCATATTTTGAAAAAATGAACACAACGTCCCATTACGAGGCCGAACATATGTGGCATAGCCCATATTATCTTCTCTAATATCGAGCTTGGAATTCATTTTTGTGATTTTGTTTCTGAACCAAATTTTATATCATTCTTTAGGTCCTTTTGTCTTTTTTCTTTTGTCAAAATTTACTCAAACCAACATTTTATAGTAAGTTCAAAAAAGAGTTAAAAAAAATGTTTATTTTGTACATTTTACTTTGACTGCCATCTGCATGCAGACAAACGATCGGATTTCAAGAATTCGATCCGTTGTTAAATCTTACATGTAAAAGTTATTACGAAAATTTTGTGTTATGTTTTATTCGAACGCATATTTTATATAAAGAAAAAAAGGCTGTCTACCACAGATTTATGCATAATGGACTCAAAAGATTTATTTTAATGTTTAATGAGGGTTAGGAGATGTATTATTAATAAATCGTAGAAGACCGGATTGCAAAATGCTGAGAAGAAACAGTTTATATGCTTTCCTGAACAATTTTTTAAATAGCCCTTTTTGAATATAAGCCCCCCATACATTTTCAAAAAAAAAATTAATTTTCTAAAAAAAGTAAAATATACATATTATCAAAGAAGAATGAGAAATTTAAAAATAATAACTGTTTCCAAAAAGTATAAATTTAAAAAAATAACAAATTTTTAGAAATCAAAAATTAAATATCAAATAATAATAAACAATACTTAAATAAAAAATATTCATTTTTGAAAAAGGCGAAAGTTAAGAAGTAATATTCTAGGAGAATAAAAGGAAAAACAAATATTTTACAAACATAAGAAAGCGACAATTTTCAAAAAAGTACCAAATTTTGATAATTAGCCAGCTTTCAAAAAAAATCACAAATTTTTGGAAAAGCTGTGATATAAAAAAGAACCTTCCCCGAAGATACTATTATACAAAAAAGCAGTATCTTTATAAAAGTACTCCTTTGGAAAAAGTACACTATTTTTAAAAAGTACCGCTTTTGGAAAAAGTACTACTTATTAAAACAAAAATCATAAAATATTATTATTTTTTAACAGAACAAAATTTTAAACAAACAATTATTTAAAATATTCAAAAAGTAGAAAATTTTCACCAAAGTTCTAACTTTCAACAAGAATAAATTAAAAAAAAAAATCCTAAATTTCGCTGCGAAAAGTAAACAGAATTTTAATAAGTTCGAAAAAGAATATGACATTTTCAAAAAAAGTAAACTACAAATTTCAAGTATCAGTCACAATTTTCTAAAAGTAGCAATTTTTCAAAAAAAAAAAATAATAATAATAATAAATAAATAAAATAAATAAATAAATTTAAATACGAATTTTAAAGCAAAAATAATCTTTAAAAATCTTTAAAAAATAAAGACATAAATTAAAAAAAAAATAACCAATTTTTACAAAAAAAAAAAAAAAAAAAAAAAAAAAAAAAATCAAAAATAATGCATATATTTCAAGTATCAACTACCAAAAAGCATAAATATTCAAATAGTGCCAATTTTCAAACAAAAAAATTAAAAACTGAATAAGTGAGAATGTTATATTCGGCTTAATCGAATCTATTACCTACCATTTGCAAATTTTTAAAATTTCAACTTATATGGGAGGTGGGCGGTAAAGTGGGCGGACCAAATATAATAATTTAATATAATAATTTAATATTATTATAAAAAAATCGGCATTTTTCATAAAAAAAACCTACATACATATTTTTTTTAAAAGAAAAACTCAATACATAATAAGTTACTAATAACTTTGATAGGAAAGTTTTATTAAATGGAAAGTTCCTTCGATTCAAAGCTCATTTGAGTCCTAAAAAAAAAAACAAACATCAAATTTCAGAGATTGTCCTCCATCTCATGTGGTCACCTTTTGAGCTGATAAAGGTGTAAATCTATGCCAACTTTCCACTTGAAAGGGTAGAGAATACCAAATTTTCTTAAATCCCTAAAATGGAATCGAAATCTGCAACATTCCACCTTCCAAGGAGATGCTAATGGTTCTTAAAAGGCTGATTAGCAAGTCTATCAGCCTGGAAATTAGTAATTTGAACGTGTTTTATGTTCAGAAACTTATATAATATGAGGGCAACCAAAGAATGTATCGACATTACCTCAAATATAAATTTAATCGATCCTATTAAATTGAAAGAAAGCTAATGCATAGTTTTATAATTATTAAAATCTTCAACTGCATTATTTTGTAATCTGAAAAATTCGTAATCAACGCTATTTAATTTAAAAAAGAATTCACGAGTTACTTTTCATTTTTTTTTTTTTCAAAATCATGCCCCATATTGCCCATTCCTGACCCCTCCAAAACTAAAAAAATAAGCTAACAACTCTCTGTAAATTTTTTTCTTAAACAAATGACATTCAAAACTAACAAGGCGATTATTCATTACAATTTTCAAGCACAAAAACCTCAACAGCACTAAATCAAAGTCACAGCCAGCCAACGCCAAAAAAAAACTAAAGTCAAGAAAATTTTAAATTCTTAAAAACCACAGAAAAAACTAGCAAAACATAAATCTCCAACTAATCAAGACTTTTGAAAATTTCCTGTTTAACCAAGAAATAACAATTCATCAAATTTTCTCAACTTACTTGCAATAGAGCAATCACCAACTGTATAGGACCACAACGTACCACCACCGTTCCAATAGTGGTGGCACGCAGGCCACTCTGTGATGTTGTACTAGCACCACTACCCAAAGTGTCATTGTTTCCATGTACAACCAGCAATTGGCCACCAGCACCACTGGGTGTGGGTGAGGGAGCCGTTGAAGATGTGGGATAGTGATACGATGAGGGTTCCAGCTGGCGTGATGGTGTCTGTGAAACATTTGAGCCGGAATACAGGGATGACATTGATGAATCCAATGTCCGATGACGTTCCATGTTTGTGTTTTTTTTTTTGTCTGCTATTTAATTTTTTTCTTTTTAAGACTTCACTTTTGATTTGTTACAGGAACACGTGTGTGTGTATTGGGGTTAGTATCCTTTTTTTTAATTTTCGCGTGCTTTTTTTTATTTTATAAAAATTTTCGTTTCGTTTTGTTTTATATATATTAATTTAGTGTTTTATGTCGTATTTTATAAGGAACACTTTATTAACTTTTTTATTATTTCTTTTACTATTTAGAAAAGAGGAAAGATAAATCTTTAGGTAAGTAATTGTATTTTTATAGAAATGTTAAGGTATTTAGGTAAATAAATAACAATGAAATGTTTAAAATTTAAGGTCAATTTTATAATTTAATTTTAGCTAAATAAGCTGACCAGATTTTTTTATAAAATATCTTAAATGTTATTCTTCTTAAATCATTTTTTTTTTAATTAAGGCAAAAACCCTAATAGAAACATTCAGCTGATGTCTTCAGGATAATTTTCTGTTGAAAATTTTTATAAGATCCTTAAAGTTTCTGTAATAACTTGAGTTTCTGTAATGACATGGACCCAAAATTTATAACTATCAGCTTATGCTGTTACACAGAGAATCCAAACAAAATATTTAGAAAAATCAGCAGGAGAGATATATTTTTAAGGTATTAATATTTATTTAAAGTTGAAAAAATAGTCTGAAAATTTCAATATTTTTGAACACAACTGGTCATCTTATTTAGCCAAAATCTAATTTTCATTTAAAAATTATAAATTTTTTTATATTTTTTTCAAGTTTATTTTATTTTTTAAATGTTTTTTTTTAATTTTGTTTCATTTTCATTTATCACAGCTGGTCACTCTAATTAGTAATTATAGCAATAAATTTGCAAATTCACTGAACATTTTTTAATTAACATGTTTTATTATATTTTAAACACATTTTTATTTTTATTTCTATTTTATTTTAAATTTCTTTTCTAAATTTTCTAACAGGTGTTTTACAGTTTTTAACACGAATTTATTTAGAGAAATTATATCATTCAGATATTCTTTTTTTTCAAAATTTTAATATTATTTAATTTATTTATTTTTTTTTTTTTTACTTTATATTTGTTTATTTAAATCATTTAAATATTTAAAAACAATCGTTTAACAATTTTTTTAATAAAATTCTTCGTTTTATAAAGGAAGTAAAAAAGCTATAAAGTTCGTTTAAATTTTGTTTATAAAAATTTTAAATTAATTTCTTCAAATGCTCGCACTTTCGTTGCTCTCGTACATCTATTTAACCGGCCTTTCGTATCAGAAAACTGAACTGAAAAAAAATACTCAACCCATTCGATCGATGCGGCTGGTTGGATTCATTTAAATGTCTGAGTGTATATCTGTGTGTAAACGTGAAAATAGTATGACTTCATACTTAAAAGAGAATCTCCATTTAGTTCTAATAACAGCGAAAATAACAAAAATTAAATAATAAAAATTACCTATAAAATCTAATACAAAATAATACATATTTTGTTTATTACAAAATGTTAATATAAACGAGTAGTATCGGTTTTTAAATCTCTCGAATCTCTAATATAAAATTTAAAATTCTAATTGAATTTGTACTCTTAAAATGATTCTGCGTTCTCTAGTGCCTTAAAAAAATGTTTTATATTATTTTTTTGTTAATCTATTTTTAACGCACAGCAACTTTTTCGTATTTATGTTTTTATTTTAGTTTTTTTTTTATTATTTTCTTCTTGTTTTTTTTTCGAAATATGTTTTTTGTATAGATCGTTCAGATCATTCAGATACAATATGTTGAGCTTTAAGAAAAATACTTATACAAGATGTTCTCTCTTTTTTGTATCATGCAATACAAAATATAGGGAACATAAACAAATGAGGCAAAAATATTTTAAAAATATAGAAAAAAATATTATTATGCAAAAAATCAAAGTTTTTTTTCCTGTCGAGATTTTAATGATCGTAAAACAACAGCCATAAACAAAGTTTTCATTTTCATGAATAAGCATCAGAGACGTATTGATTTATTTAGCAATTTTGAGGGGGGATTAGAATGGAAAAATGGAAATCATATAAATATTTATAATATTCTTTGTAAGGAATGAAGTTGGACTAAAATTCTAAAACTCCCTAATTTTGATCTACTTTATATGTTAACATTATAAAGAAATGTATCTGAAAGAATTTTGCGATATTTTTTCCGATATTTTAAGTTTTATTTAAATTGTTCATTAAAGATTATATATTATTAAAATTAGATCAATTACTTTCATAATAAGAAAAGTGCAAAAATTGTTGACATTCATGAGAAATTCAAATATTTAAAAGTACTTACTTAAAGAAATGGTGACAAATTTAAAAATTTTATTTTATTTTATTATTATTATTATTATTATTATTATTATTTTTGTTTAGGTTCAAATCAGAGAAAATAGGGTTCATCAAATTGACTTTCGAATAATCGAGCAATCGACTTTTGTCAAAAAAAAAAAACTAGAAATCGACTTTTTGGTTAGAAAATTGTCGAGAAATCGACTTTTTTTTGCCAAATAGTCGAAAAATCAGAAATTGTTGGAAAACGTCCAAAAGTCTAAAAAGTCGAAAGTCGAAAATAGTTGGAAAAAATCGAATATAGTCGAAAAGCCAAAAATAGTTAGAAAGTCGAAAGTAGTCACAAAATTTCGAAAATAGTCGAAAAAAATTATTTTATTTAAAAGGAATAGCTTCTTAGCAGTTTTAATTTAAACTATATCATCTAACTGCTGGAAATAGTATCGCAAGAACATATGTTTTTGTGTTACCAGCACTTTCATTGCATACATTGTCTGTTAATCAATCAATATATTTGATACTTTGTAAATATATATTTTATATTTAAAAAAAAAAAAAAATTTCAAGACAAATAACAAAAAATAGTCAAAGGAGGTGAAAAATCTTGAAAATATTGTATAAAATCGAAAATAGTCGAAAAGTCGGAAAATATTCGAAAATAGTCGAAAAAAGTCGAAAAATCGATTATTTATAAATTGAAAAAATCGTATAGTTAATAAACCATTATTTAAAAATTGAAAAAATGAAAAATCGACTTTTTATTTAAATCATAAAACCCTAAGGGAAATATTAAAATACGAGAAATAAATAAAACATAATTTCTTTTAATATTTGTAAAAGTTCTTTAAATAAGCAATATTTATAAATTAAGCTACTATTTAGAAAATCATATAATATTTTTGAAAAATCTTTCTCTCAAGGACTTTACAAAGTGTTTTGGTATTTTTTTAAAACTGGTAGTCGTTCTTCATTTTAATTCTAATCTAATTAAAAAGAAAGATGTTATGATAATTTTGCTATTTAATAAAAAATTCTTTAAAATAAATGAATTCTTGAAGTCCTACACATATTTATAGTGGAGAATTTTCTTTACATTATTTTCTCAATCCAAATATCTTCTGTGAAATTTTTCCTGTAATTTCGAAGAAATTTTTCATTTAATTTTTTCATTTTATGCTATTCAAATGCAAATTATGAAAAATTAAAATCGAATGAAAATATTTTGTAAATTTTGTTTCATTCCAATAGTTTCTTCTAAAAATAAGAATATACTTATTTTTAAACAAACATAATGAATATATCTTTGCATTTAATTTAAAACATGAAACATGAGGAACTTTTAGAAATTCTTTTTAAATTTCGGAGGCAATAATAGGTCTTTTTTTTTATTTATGAATGTATGTATGTGAAAATTCAATGCTGCAAACAAAATGTGTTGTTTTAAAAAAGTAACGCTCTTCTTTTGATATTTTAAAAATTTTTCTTAATTGTAGAAAATGCAACGATTTTATAATAAAAAATTAAAATATTTTAACACATACAAAATAAAAACATATTATTGTGTGTGTGTTTTAACAACAATTAAAAATTAAACATCTAAAAAAGCGCTTGATTAACATTACTTTCTTCACATGAAAAAATTTTGATAAACATTTTTCGAAGAACATTCAAAGAAGAATAAGATTTCCTGTGAAGTAAGTAATGAAATATTTTCATGAAAACGGGATCAAGCTCCTGGTTCGTTAACAAACTTTGCATCAAAATTGTTCAAAAAAAAGAACGACTAATGACTAATACTTAATGACTAAAAGATTCATTTTTCTATAGATTTTTATCTAAAACATATCTTTTACAAAACAAATATAATTTCATCAAAAATATGGTTATTGTGATTACAATAAATATCTTATTTCACAAAAATGACAAGGAAACTTGTTTTACCGATAATCTGCTTTTTATCAAACGATTTTCGTTAACAACTGGGCAAGTCGTTAATTCTTCAGATCATTGAAATTCAAATTAATTTTATTTTTTATAATTTATGTTCATTTCATTGAAAAAGCCTCGACTTATATAAAAATATAAAATTGTGACAGCTTTTTGTTTAGCTACCCACAAAAAAAAAAAAAAAAAGAACTGAAAAAGAGCTGAAAAAGTTATGATTTTAAAACTGTATTGTCATTGGTAAGAAGTAGTTACTGCCCATCTAGACGTAACATAATATAAAAAAATTTTTCTGTCAAAGAGTGTCAAATTCGCACTCTGAGAGAATTATTTCACATGTAGATTCAATTAGTGTTGTATTTATTATGTGATGAAATTTCTCTACACAACTATTTTATAAGATGAACTGTCAAAAAATACACATATACGAAAATTTGTTTGTGTGCGTGCATGTGTATTTTGGAAATTACTAAAAAAAGCAATGTTTTGTGTAAAATTGTTTCCTTTTAATGATTGTTTTACATTTTAAAAAACATTTTTTATAAAAATTGTGCTAAAAAAGTTCAAATTTCTTAAATGACTGATTGAAAATAATGATACTTTATAGCATTTATTAGAATACGAATACCCCTTATTTAAGATTTAACATAATATAAACAAAATAGTTACTCTCTTCTGCCGGCGTTATCTCACATATTATATCAGCGTTAATCTCAGTTGTAGACCTGGGGTTAGTACGGAAAAAGAACTGCAGAAGTTTTTTTCTTAACCCATGGTTGTCATTAGTAGGATATTCTTCTTTTATGCTTCTTGTTCATTGCTTTTGATGTACTTCTCATAAGACTATATTTAGAATATTTTTTAATAAAAATATTGTTTTATCTTTAATAATAGATAATAAAAATACTTTTCAATTTGAGAAATTTGTAATTTCTTAGAAATTATTCATTTTTTCTGTTAAAAATACATTTATTTTCACTATTTTGAAAGTAATTATTTTTTAACTTCCAAATAAATGCAATGTATGCATTTAGCACTTATTCGTTTTTTTGCTGGGTAATAAAATTTTGTTATTACCGAGTACTGTGAATTAAAAAAAGCCTGGCAAAAACAGACTTTTTAGTGCAATGTTTCTACTACTCTATTACTAAACTCTTACTCCGTACGCCATCTCGAGCGTAATTTTCTAAGTGACAAAAACTTTTTTTTAGTATAAAGCCTTGTTCAGACCGGCGGGCAATTACGAAATTTCATGCCGAAATTACGAATGAAATCTAGAGTGTTCATACTGGCTAGACATTTGATGTAATTTCGTGAACAGCTGATACTTATTGTTTACATTTTAAATTGTTATAGGGATAAATAAAGTATTTTGAAATGGAAACAAATAAGAAACAATTACTTACTAAATTGTAAATTATTAATTTGCAACAATTAAAAATGTAAAAAGGATAGGTTTCATTTTGCAAAATCACTTTAATAATTAATTTTAAGATTTGTGTTTAACTTTAAGCTCCCAATTGTTGTTTTTTTTTTTTTTTTTTTTCTTTTCACTATTGAAACATGCAGTACATAGTTGTAAAAAAGTATTTTTCCAACCATGTGCAGAGTTGCACGGAAATGGGCGTCGTAATTTCAATGTAATTTCGACTAAATTACACAAAATTATTTAATTTCTCAAGTGTCAAAATGTATGGGAAATTACGTAATTTCAACTTGATTTCGGCCGAAATTACGAAAGTACGTAATTTCGTGTCGGTCTGACTGCCCTATAAAATATCTTTTTAAACATTCTGCAAAAAAAAATACAAAAAAAAGTAACAGCATCAGAATGGGGTTCAACTAACAACCTTCTGGTTGTTAATCCAGGGTTCTAGTCATCTGAACCACGTGATTGCAATATTCCTATGCTATTATACTATTGAGTACTTATTTATGTAATATAGAGTAGACAATGACAACTCAATGACAAGAAACTACTTTAATAAGAAAATCTTATTAATTTGACTTCTAAACAGTGATGCTAACTTAGCCTTTTTCGGGCTAGATTTCGCCCGCTTTTATTTTTCCAAAAAGCAAAGCATGAAACTAGAAAACGTGCAAATCTAGTACTTCTAAAAACGTTTAGCCCTTTTATCCCCTATTTTTTACTTTTTGCAAATATGTCTGAATTTGATTGAATATTACGATCGCTTGTGGTTTAAGCCATTTTTAATGGGGTAATATTGATTTTGCTTAATTTTTTTAACACTTAAAGAAGTAACATAATTGATTTTCCTACTCAAAATATTTTATGGAACATTATAAATACTCTGGTCCGAATTTTTAAAATGTTCTCAACAATTTGTAAAGGAACTAAATTTTTAAAAAACTGTTTTAAATAATTACAATTATTTGAGTGCAAAAGTATTGAAAAAAAAACAGTTCGTATTAATAAAAACTCCGTAGCCTATATTTTAATCCATCTATTAATATTTTTAAATGTAAATGCCAAAATGCTGATTCATATTAAAGATTTTGTTCATATTTTTCTTTTTTACATTTCAAAAGAAATTTTAATTTTAACTCGTTTTTACGTTTTTTTATTTAGGCCTTTTTCAGATATTTTTGCGGGTTTATGTTCGCAAGAGTTGTCATGACTGCCTCTGAACATTGATCCCAAAGAGCAGACTTTTCCACAACTATAAACAAATTTTTTTCGGTTTTATGAATAGATATTTATTTTTTGTACCTGATTCTACAATTGGATGTGTAATTCTTAAATTCACTTGGATTATTTTATTATTATCTCAGTGAGAGACATCAGCCAGTGTTGCAAAATGAAGGGTTTTGTCTCCCCCAATTCAAAGATTCCACACATCATTTGGCTGTTAATTTTTGTGGACTTTTTATTTAATAATCAATTTATAGAAAATTTACTAAAACTTTACTGTTTGTAGAAAATTTTCGTTTAATTTTTAATAATTTAAATTTTATATAGAAAATTCTTCTACTATCATAAAACTTTAGGTAAATTTTATAGTTATGAAAAAAATTTCAATAAACTTTTTTATATAAAATTTATGATAATTTCCTTAAAGAACTTTGCGATAATTTTTTTAAAAATATACTTTTGTAAAAAAAAATTCTTTGTTAATTTTTTGTTAAATTAGTAGTTTTTAGAAAAATTTTGATAAATTTTCTGGTAGCAAATTTTCAATAAAATAAACTTTTATGTCGATCTTTTGATAAACTAAATTTTTATAGGAAACTTTCAATAAATTAAATTTTTATAAAATTTAATTTTTAATAAACTTTTTTTTATAAAATTTTTGTCAAAATACCTTAAATTTTATAGTTATTTTTCTATTAAAATAATTATTGTTGAAAAAAGTAAGGATTTCTATTTGAAAATCGGAATTTAGTTTGCATATATCTGATAAAATTTATTTAGTATTTTATAAAAAAATTTTCGATTAATTTTCTTTTCAGAGAAAATTTTCCATAATTTTTCCTTCTTTTAGCAAATTTTTAAGAATTAAAATAAAGCGAATTTTTAATAAATTTAATGTTTTAAAAAATATAAAATTAAATTTTATTCAAATTCAGTTTTTAAAAAAATTTAATATTATAAATTTTTTGTCAAAATAACTAAAATATAAAAATAAATAATAACTAAAAATAAAAAGTTGATTTATATTTTAAAATGATTATAGCTGGGAATATTGAACTTTAGTTTGGGGATTTCTCTGGCAACTTAGACAACAAAATTAATTTTTTGAACTGGAGTTTACTTGCTCTTATTTGAAACAAAAAAAAAATCAAAAATTATTCCATGATTTGTAGTCCTAGGATTTGTATTTGATAAATTTAAAAAAAAAAAAATATTATCAGCCTGTCCCACGATGTCGAACGAAAAATTCGGGACAGGCCATAAGTTCCTTTATTTGAGCAAGATTTGAAAGAATATTGTTGTCTTTTTGAGACACGATCGTATTTCTAACGAAGTGGTTTTCCATCTTCTAACCCCCACTAAAATTAGCCTTATAATTCTAGTTACGCTTTTTTATATTCTACATGAATCAGGGATGTCAAAATTGGTGCAATTTTAAACTGAAAAGTACAATAGTACACCAATGATTAATTTGGTAAAATTTAGATTTGTTTCTAATCCCAATTTTTTATAAAGTTGCTATAGAAAATCATCTTATTTAGAAACCAAGTTTCAACACTGTTTGCAAAAATGTTTAAAAAATCTCAAATTAGTTAGTCTCAGCTTTTTATTTTAAAATAAAATTCTTGTATCAGGGTTTCATAGACTCTTTAATATTCGGAGATATATTGTCATCAATAATTAGTATTATTAATGTTATTTGTCTAATAAAAAATATGAAGAGGATTAAAATATTATCAAAATTTACATAAATACTATTATAATTCATCAAAAGATGAAAGTTTAAAAAATCGTTGCTCCCATTGAGCGTTAACGTTGACTGTTAGCAAAAAAAAAAACTGCATTAACCCGGTTTGAAAGCACGTTATATTTATTTGTATACTGCATAACAAAATTTACACGTTTTTATTTATAAAATTCAAAATTAACAAATATTTTATTCGAATTTAGCCAACAAGGATTTTTGCTGGAATTCAAGTTGAAATAAAATGTCTTTCATGCCTTGGATCCAGTGCCGAACATTTAAATAATCTTGTGTTACACGTTAATTCAATAGCTTTCTCCAGTAAAAATGAAATTTAAATAATTGAGATATTTATATTTGAATTCATGTTGGATTCCAGAAAAATTTTCCAAGCCTTGAATTTTTGAAATTTGTGTGCTTATTAGGTAATTTTATTTCTATATTTTTTCATTTCATTTTCATTCTTATATACATAATTGCATTTTTATTCATAAATTGGGAGCATTTTTATCGACGTTAAAGTTAACATGTATAATTTTACACGTTAACTCCTAACGTATATAAATTTCAATTTTGTATAAAATTGCCAAAAAAAAAAACACATCTGCTATTTTTTTATGTCGATGAAAGTAACTTGAAAGTATTAAGTTTATTTCGGGAGTTCTACGTTATTTCCTAACTTCAAGTGATAATTTTTATAACAGTTTTCTGTTTTGGTACAATTGTGGCAAAAAAAAAGTACAATTTTACAGCTGTTTATTACACTTAAAAAATTTCAATTGACATCCCTGACATGAATATAGACTATAACGACACACAACTCTTATAAAAAAAAGAAAGACACAACTTAAACAGAATGAAATATTGCAGCACATCATCTTTCTTTTTATTTTAATTTTCCTAGACACATTCTATGGAAGCACAGACAAACCAATGTAGACAGCAAACGATTGACTGATGATGACTACCAACATTGTAGAAGTGTGATCAAACTAGAAAAAATAAAAGAAAATATTTCTTTCAAATCTACTTTGTAATCAATGATCGGTGACGGCTTTATACTTTATCAACATACATACATAGAAACATTTAAAAAATAAAATCTCTTTATAAACTATAAAAAATTTTATTAGAATATTAATAAAGTGCAACCCTTTATAAGTCATTTATTTTATTTTTTAAGAAATCTGCCAAAATTTTTGCAATTTTAAATCTTAATTTATTTTCTATTTTTAAAAATTGTTAAAATTTTTATTTTATTTAGCATTGCACAGTGGTTCCAAAGCGCTTTTTTTTGGAAATAATTCTGTGACCTGTGAACCGTTGGAAATATCTCAATAAAATTTCATCTTGCCAGAGACGAGTTGTTTTCAAGTTGATTTAAAGGAGCACATATTCCTAGCTGGTCAGGAGGGAGTGGGTAGACCTTTAAAGTTGGTCATCTCGGGTAGGCAGTTTTATTAAAAAATTGCCAAAAGTTCATATATGATTTGACAGAAAAAAAATTACATATAGATAGTCCTTGTAAATCCCTACAAAAAGTATGCTAACATGTGTAGGTTATGTCTTTTAGTTTAAGAGATATTTTGGTCGAAATAAATTTTTCACTAATTTTTATCCTTTTTATCTTGGCGGGCTCAATATTGGCTCTATTTTTTTTAATATTCATGCGATTCCTTAAAAAATTCACAATATTGCTGCAAGAATCGTACAAATATATAGATTAGATAAAAAGTTTTATTAATCTGAAGTTGGAACTTTAAAAAAATTTCATAATTTTTGGGTTCTTTTCAAAAAATGTGGCAATATTTTTTTACCTATAAAATTTGTTTTTTAGTACTAGGCCATACAATTTTTTAACAATTTCAAAAGGAATCTTAATGTAAATTCCCACTATCCCTATCCAAACTTTATCAACTTTCCACAACTTTTTTAAAATCTGATTGCAAAATTCTCAAATCACAAAGATGGGATCCAACAAAAATTATGTTATTTAATTACCTCCATGTATTGGGTAAACACACAAAAATTATTTTCTAACGGACGTCGCATATAACGACAGTGTAACGATTTGAAAGAAAAAAGTCGATTTTTAAAATACGTTTTTTCCGGGTAGAGATTTTGGGTATTTTGGTAAAAAAAAAACTGATTTTAAGGTAAGTCTATCTACATTGCGTCAAAATTTTATTTGAATATCATTATTCGTTTAAATTTTATTTAGATTCAAATATTAACAATATTTCCAAAAATATACTTAAAATTAAAATTTTAAGTTTTTCAGGTCATGGTCTTAATATATTTGAAGGTCTACCCACTCTCTCCCTGATCCACTAGGAATCTGTGCTCCTTCAAATCAACTCAAAAGCACCTCGTCTATGGTGAAGTAAAAATTTATTGAGATATTTCCAAAGGTTCACAAGTTACATAATTATTTCCAAAAATAAGACTTTTGGAACCACTGTACATTGTTAATTGTTTTGATGTACAATATTTCGTCTGCCTTATTTTTTTGTGTAATTTTGCATTTAAACCTTACTGCCGCCATTAATTTCTGAATTTTAAAATTACATAGTTACATAATTTAAAGAAAAATCACCACACAACTTTCTCAATACTTTTGCATATGTTTTTGAACATTTGGTGATTTTATTTTTGGTTTCTGTTGTTTTTTTGGAAAATATAAAATTTATTATTATTTCCCACACAATTCTTTTTCTATTATTTTTGCCAATTTATATATAAAAATGTACACAATGTTGAAACATTTATTGAGGAACATTTTTGAAAACTTTTTGCCATTATTCAATTTTGGCTATAATTGAAAATGGAAATTGAATGGAATTGAAAAGCTATTGTAAAATGTTTTTTAAAGAAATATTATTTTGACCTAAAAGTTTTTTTAGGCTTTATAAATAAAATATTTTAAATTTTAAAGATAATTGAAAATGACAGAAAATTTTGTTGATAAAATTTTAATTGGTATAAAGAAAATAAGATGAAAATGGTAGCAGACTTGTTAAGGGAAATTTGAATTTTTTTAATTATAATAAAATTTTACTTTCTATAAATAATATAAACCATTTTAATTCAAAGTTCATAAGAGAATTAAAAACAATGGATTTAATAGTTTATTTTAAATATTTTAAAATAATTTATTATTTGTTCATTTAAGAGGAAGTTGTTCTAGACGTTGTTCTAAGAAATGCACAGAGTAGCTCTTAAAGCTAAAATGCATACTAAAAGCTAATGCAGTTTAAATGCAAATTAAATATTTTTCATAAAAATCTCATCATATACAACTTTTTGAAGAGAGTTAACAATTATTTTAAGAAAAATTTGATCTTTTATCTCTGATAAAAAAAATGCTTAAATGATTTTTTTTTTCATTTCTTACAAATTCTATTTTTTTTTTTTTCTTGAAAACATTTTTTTTATATTTAGTTTATGAAAATCATTATTGAGAGCAATGTTTCATCATAAATTAGAAATCACAAAAATTTTGTAGCTAATTATACAAATAGCATGCATAAATTGCTAATTTAACGAAATGAGGTCATAGAAAAAATAAATACAATTTTCATGTTAAACATTTAAATATTTATTAAATAAAGATTTTGTTTTCAAAGGCAAAATAATTTGTTTTGACAAAATTTGCAATATTTAGTTTTTACAATATTTAATTAATATTTGAAAATATTATTGTTATCTTCTAAGTTGATCAACTGATAAACATTCATATTATATGAATATATTATATGCTTGATCTTCTGCTTCAGATCTTCTTCAAAATTTTCTATAGAAAATTTTGATGGCGAACAAGAGCAATACAACTCAGAAAAGCTTTAAAGAAGTGCCTTTAAAATAATACTCGTAGGTTCATGTAAGTTAAAAATACAATTTATAAAAACGATTCCTTAGTAGGATCGTTTAACTTAATTTCGCTATAAGCTTTTTCCCCTTCACATAATCTATATAAGGGAATTTCAGCAGTGTTGCCAGGATATGAAAAAAAGAGGATGAAGTGAACTTTACAAAAGGTCAAAAAAGGCTAAATGCTCAAAAAAAAAAAAAAAAATAAGGAAAGAAAAAATTAGCATATATTTTTTTTTTTTTAATTTAAAAATATAAATTTTTTGTTTTTTTTCATATTTTTGCAAAGATATTGTAATATATTAATAAAAGAAATCATAAAACGGCTGCCAGCAAAATAACGTAATTAAAATTAGCCCAAAAAAAATTAACACATGTTTAGGTTATATTTCATATGAAGTATTATGCAATATTTTTCTATTTTTTTTTTTTTTTTTTTTTTTTTTTTTTCTGTCATTTTTGGATTAAAATTTTCACATTTATAAGACTTTTTTTAATTACATTAGTAAATAATTTCTATGGTTAATAAAGTTTTTTAAAAAATAATTACAATCAATATATTAAGTTTATAAAATTAACTAAATGATTATTGATTTGGGGAATGAAGCGCCGCAGGCAAAATTTTCTATCAAATGAAAATAATTTAGGCTTTTTATGTGATTAAATACACAAAAATTCTTAAATGGATGATTCTGTAAAAATAAAATTAGTATAAATATATAATAAATTATTTTCTTCGTTGCTCAAATACTAATATTTTAGCCTTTTATGGTATTTTTAAAAACCATAAAAAGCTAGAAAAAAGAGCTAAAAACGAAAATGAAAATTTTGAGGCTAAAGGCAAAATAAAAAGCCTAGATTTAGCCTTAAAAAGGCTAAACTGGCAACACTACTAATGAGCTTTGTTAGCACATTCTGTAAGTTCTATTTCCCGAGATGGAAGTATATAGTCACAGTTGCAATATCCTTCGGAGTACCCATATATGAGATTTTTGTACAATTCATAATTTAATTTTTTTTAATTTTTTAATTTTCTAAACACATTGAATTGACTTTAGTTTCCATTAGGTTTCCTTCAGTTATCTCATATACGATAATTTTCACTAATACAATACTATTTGAAGGGATTTTCATAAAATACCAAAAAATCCCTTCAAATATGCATTTTATTGTTTTTATCGCAATTGAAGTAACACTGAATACCTCAAGACAACATCATCCCTACACAACCCAACACTCGGTTTCCAAGAGTGGGAACCCCATTCCAAATACTTTATTTTGCAAACACAAGATCTTAGCATCCGTAATACGAGAAGCAAGAATTATTAATATTTTTTTTAAAGAAAGCTGAGATTTTATGAAAGTATTTTTCGCATTATTACCTTACACCAGGGTTTCCCAAATTAGGGTTCGTAGCAGGGGTCCGCAAGAGAGACCAAAAATGTTTTTTTTTTTTATTTTTCGGCTATATAACTATTCTACAGGTGCCTGTGGAAAAATCTATTGAAGCTTCGCACAATATATCAAAAATATAGCAAAAGCAAAGAAACCACACACAATTGGTGAACTTTTAATAAAGCCTTGTTTTGCTGTCGTTGAGAATATAATGATAGATAAGCTCACAAAAGTTATGAGAATCTCTCTGTCAGATAACTCTGAAAAAAAGAATTGATGTCCTGCAGTGTATGAAACGACTGATGTTTCAAATTTAAGCAAACTTTTTTTTATTGCAGAAAGTTAAATAAAGTAAGAAATATTGTTTACAAAACATTTGTCTACGACTTCCATAGTTGTACAGATGGAGTCGCATCCATGATAGGATCACGATCAGGTTTTTTAAATCACCTTAATCTCACTGCGTAATCCACTGACAAGTACTTGCTGCGAAAACCTTGCCTGATATATTTAAAAGTATAATTCAAACTACTATAGACTTGTTCCATAGAACACAACTAGAAGTTATGTGAGAGGCACTTCGAACTAAATTTTCAAAAAAATTACTAATTTTTTCCAAAACACAAAAACAAAATATATGTGATTACGTGTATTTTGTTGTTGCATGAATTATGTTTTTGACAATTGAATTAGGTTTTTTCTCTTACATAAATATCTACTTATTAAGCTATGACTAGTACCTTAAGAATTAGAATTCTTAAAGCTCTATGTGGCAATTTAAATACAGAATATAAGAAATTATTACTTCAATGTCCATTGGATTTCGAAGATAAATGTGATGAAGAGATTATACGAATTAAAGGCAGAAGTAAACATTTTTCTTTTATACAAAAATTAAGATCTTTATAAAAAATTTACAGAAAACTACTTTTATATATTACTTTGCTTGTAGCTAAAATTTTTTCGAGACATTAAACAGCCTTAACATTAAACTCCAAGGCAGACAAGTAAATATATTAAATGAGTTTGATTCAATAAGTGTTTTTATGTACAAAATTTCTTTATCCTCTCTATCAAAATATTTTTAATTTTCACTGCTGAATGATATCTTAGATTCATCTGAATATATGAAAATTTTTACATGTATTCTTTTACATGAATTTTTCCGATATTATCCGGAACTTCAAACCAATTCTTGCCGAAATAGTTTACTTTGTAATCCATTCAACATTGCTATTGCTATTAAGAATAAGCAATAGAACTAATTAATAATTAGTGTGCCAAAGCTGACTGAATCTATTTATGTTGGTTGAATATTTTTAGTCATTTTTGGTTTGGAATGAAGGCTTGAAACTTTTGCTACAGTTTGTAACTACATATTTATGCGAAATTAGTTTTTCTTCCCTATAGTTTATAAAATCCAAATTTAGATCACGTTTGGATGTGAAAAATTAAAATGTGCTTTATCAGAAACTTCACGCAGTTAGTAAAAACAGAGACATTTCATTACATTTAATACTTTTTAATTGTTCGTGAGCTTTAAAGGGTTAATGGTTTTTGTATTCAATAAATTAATGAATTCTGGTAGCTCTATTTTATTTAAAATAAATACCATTTAAGTTTTTACTATTTTTCATTTCTATTATAGTAAAAATCAAAATGTGCGAAAAAACAAAAATTTCGAAAAGGGTCCGAGAAGCATGAAGAGGTGGGAACCCCTGCCTTACATAATATGGAATGTATTTGTAAGAATTTTTTTTCGAAAGTATAGTGGTGACTTCAAAAGTACAAAATTTCTTGTAAATGCCTTAAGAGCTGTATTGGATAAATACGATCTCTCAACGACTACAATTACACTCTGCTACATTGAAAAATTATTCGAGAAATGGCACACTTTTAAGCTCTTTTTTTAAGGACAGTATAAATCAGTTTTACAATACAGCCTCAAAATATTGAATTATGATTTTAGGTAGGTTCCTGTATAAATGTATTCCTAATTCTATTAATATTTTGTTGATTTTTTCTTTTTAAATTTTTTTTCCTATAGACTTGTTTATCTATAGGTTTATATTAAAAGAAAAATATTTCACGAAATCTAACGATGTAATAATTTTTTGAAAAACAATTTTGTTTTTTTAGAATTCAACAAAAATTTTAAAACTTATTCAATTTAATCTGGAATAACTTGCTTAAACTTTCCATACATTTTTAATTTCTGCCCCAAAAAGTACGCACCAAACAAAACATAAAAAAATACTTTGTCTTAACATATATGAAAAATGTATTGATAAACTTTAGAATATCATCAATTCCATAAGAAATTCATGAAAAAATGCCAGTTTTAGACTTTATATCCTCCGCTTTTTTTGAAATTAAGCAGACATATACGTTACGATTTTTGTTTATAGAAAATGATCAAAAATTTACGAAGTATCAAAGTTTAAATATTCATAACTTTTTAAGTTGAAATTCAATTTCACTGAAATCAAAAGCAAACGAGAAGAAATTAGGTTCATAATTTAAAAAAAAAAAAATAATACTGTTTAAAAAATTATTATAATGCAATTGCACTTTTCAGATGCATTTTTGAAAACATCCTTCGATTTTATTTTTTTTTTTTTTTTTTTTATTTTAACTTAAAAAGTGATTTACTGGTTCAACAATTCAGTTTATGAAGGAAATGTTTACTATTTTTAAAAAATTTTAAAGAAAAATACTGTCATGTTTTACGCAAAGAGTGTGCAACTACAGATATATAAAACTCAATACGTAGATGTCCGATTTAAACTGTGTTTTTATACACTTTAAGCTAAGTTAGTAAGAAAGAAAGATGCATATTTTTAAGGGCATTTTTTGTAGAATATTTTTGGCAAAAAATTTATAAAAGATATAGTATTAAAATATTACAGTTTTTCTAATTACTCATATAAGTATATTTTTTTAGAAATAAACCAAAAAACATTTCACATTTAAAATCACAAAAACAATTTTTTTTTTTTTAATAAAAGAGTTTTTGTATGGAAAAATATGTTAGCGTTTAAAAAAAAAATTAAAAATACTATAACTTCCAGTCACACAAAAAGTTAAACTAAATTATTCAATCAATTTACAAATGTTTATGTTTATTTGAAAAAAATAAAAACTGTAGGGGGAGAATGCATCTGCATTGGAAATGCATTTTTCTTAAAATCTAATTTTTCAATTATTATGATCGCTTAAAAAATGCACTAAAAATGTTGAAATATGTCCTAAAAACAAACAAAATATGCACTTATTTCTTAACTTTTATTTAAAAAAAAATAAAATTTTAATTCAGTATCATATTAAATTAAGAATAAATATATAGTAAAGACCTCAGACAGCTTTTGTACATAGAAAATTACTGTTCGACATCACCAGATGCATTTTTAAATAATGTGGAAAGATTTTATTATTTCTTCGTTTGAATCTAAAATTATAAAAACTGTATTGACAACACTTCTTTCAATGGCTGTGGTCTTAATGATAGATCAATTTTCTTAGACAGAATAATCTCATTGGTAGGACAATATTTCTCCGAAAGAAAATTATTTATTCTGTGTAATTTCATATTTTAATACGAGATAAATAAGGAACCTTCTGATGACGCAGCTTTTACAATAATCAACGTCCTTTTGTGATTGTTAGTTTTGGAGAAATGGTTTACCACATATTAATTTGTCTATGGTATTTTTAATATTTTAAACATTTTTTTAGCTCTTCAGAAATTTTTGAAATGTAGATTTAAATCGTTTTATCAAAAGTCCACAGATTTTTTTTCTCAACAAAAAATAATTTTAAATTGAAATATTACACTAAATATGATACGAAAATATGCATTTATGGCAAAATATTTTATTTTCAATAAAATAAGCATAAATATGCACTAACAAATAGATGATAATTTGCAAAGGTATTTAGTTTACTCTGTTTTAGGAGTAAAGGCAAAAAACATGCATTTGCATGAACTTCCGGACCTTAGTTATGATATTTAAAGTAGAGCGGAAATCGGTCGTCAGCTTCAAAAGATATGGGTAAATAAAAATACGACTATGTGAAATATTTTGATTTTTTATAGTATTGAAATTGTGAATAAAACCACAATTTTCTTTTCTTTTTTCATTAAAAAAAAATTAAAACAGTTATGTTTTATTGGTGATATGAAGCACATATATGCCAAATATGGAGCAAATCGAAACTCCTAAAGTCATTTCATATTTGATGTCTCATAAAATTCATGATACATTTTGAGTTTCTTAACGATTTTTCATTAAAAAAAGACAAAATAGCGTTTAAAACTTTGCTTACATGTATTTTCTTGAAGAAAAAAATGTATATCAAAGACAAAATAAAAAAAATTAATAAGTCAGTACTTATTAAATATATGTAAATAAAAAACAAGTTACGTTTATTTGCTTTCTAAATCAATTTGAAAATCTATAATTGACTTAAAATTTGTAGAGCTACGAGATCTTTGGTACAGAAACTCAAATCGGTTTCTTTGCAATATCTCAAAGCGAATATTTCCATTCTTTCAAATTATAATGTGATGTCCTTAAGAAGATCTAAATCACAGATATTTAATATTTAAAAAAATAAAAATTTTAGAACTATAAACAATTTTTCATTTAACTGTAAATGTTATTGGATGGATAATTCCTTACGTAACTGAGTCTCTTCGACTCTACCGGTTATCATCTTATGGATCAGTATATGACGAAAATTTCGATATAATATTTTTGAAATTTAGTCATAACTAACATTAATCTGATTTAATATGCATAAGTACTCTTACTAGAAGGTTTTATTTTAAGAGCATTGGGTACAATTAAATTCTTTGATTCTAACAATATTTTAATTAACTAAAGTTAATCGATTTGTATTTACAAAAAAATTTTTTACGAAAATTTTGCTATAATAAATTCAAATAGAATTTAAGAATTTAATAATATTTCAAATAAATAAGTAAGAAACTAATATACTTCCAATAGCTAAAAGAATTTTAGAGATAAATTTAACCTTTTTTTATAATTATTTAATATTTTTTTTTTTTTTTTTTAAGTGTGTATGTAATTAATCGAAAGTGTGTATGTATGTAATGGTTTAATAAAGGTAAAAATTTAATATATTTATTAATTTTTTTTTTTTCTTTCAAGATATTGTTAACAATTTTTAAGACGCATTTGGAAAGCACTGATGTCATTTTAGGCCTAACAATAAAAATATTTATTTTTGGTTCTTTTTCTATTTGCTAATTTTATGAAAGCTTATTCGGCATTTGAAGAATTTTTTTTTGTTCTTTTTAATTTCAAAATTTTTGTTTGTGTATATCTATTCCAAAATTTTTGTTTATTTTATTTTCATCCATCACTAATATATTAATTAAACACGCACTAATGTTAATTTTTAGACAACAAAGCATATCTAAACATATTATCTAAAGTAAGTAAACACACTTAACATAAGGTGTGAAAATTTTTAAAACAATTTGTTAAATTGTTTTCTATTTTATTTTTATAAGTACAAAAGAAGTAGATTTTTATAAATAACTTCAAAACAAATCGGAAATGTTTCTTTTATTTAATTTGTATTATTTCATCGAATTTATTGAAAGATTGCATGTTTTAAAATGGTTTTTATTTCTTATATTTTTATAACAATTCATTAATTAATTATTTTCTTTTATTATTGTATTTTTGTTTTTTAATATTTTTCAAAATAAAATAAAATTAAATCACAATTTTTTCAATAGCTACTTTTGTATATTTTTATATTGAGTATTTTTTAATTGAATTTGATTCGCACGCGTTTACATTGATAATTGTGGATATTTCGTACCGTACACACGCGTTACTCGGACGAGACTAAAAACAAAAATTTCATAGCAATTGATCGTTGTTGTCGTTGACGTTGTTTGCCGTTGCGGTTTCTGCTGCTGCTGCTGTTGTCGTCGTTTTAAACAACAACATAAAGCACAAGTAAGAAAGGTATAGTCGGTCAAGCTCGACCATATGATACCTTATACAGTGATTTTCGGAAGTGGGGTTTATATGGGAGGTATGGTCAATTATGGACCGATATTTATGAATTATAGTACATAGATTTACACTTGTATAAAACTTATTTGTGTCGAAGTTCAATAAAATATTGCCATATTTAAGACATTTATGAGCGTTAAACCCCTATTTCGGAAGGATATTTGTATGGGGGCTAGGTGAAATAATGGTCTGTACTTTGTTCACAAAGTTTACATGGACGGACAGCTCCACTCTAATAAATTTCTACATAAATTTACTCTATTTATAGTAGATAACTTGACTTCTACACTAATTAGGGTAAAAATACATACTGTGCTTTATTTGAAATATTTACTAACTTTTTATGTAAACAAAAGCAAAACAAAATAAGTCTAATTACTTATTAATGTGTTTAAAAAATGTTTAGTAACATACCAAGTTCATGTAAATTCACATATCTTGCGTCTAAAAACACATTTATAATATGTATAGGTACATCTTAGTGGGATAAAACTACACAAAAAATATGTATACATAGAGTCAAAATGTTTTACATATAAAAAATACAAAAATTATTTAAAAGATTTTTTATTACAAAAATATGGGAGATAATATTTTTTCATTATGTTCAGAAATTACAATAATATTATGAATATTTACACTGTAATATCATGTTAAAGGGAGGTAAAGGTTAAGTAGCATAACTTTTTGAATATTAAGCATTCTTGAAGTAGTTCTTGAAACCCAAACTCAAAAATCTTCAAGGATAAGTTCGATAGAAATGTGGGAACAAACTTTTAGGATATATGATTCTTCGATGTTTTCAAAAGTATTTTCCGTGACATTGACACTACTGAAATGTGATAAAAATGCAAAAATAAAAAAGAACACAATCATAATTCAAAATGTTATAAAGAATAATCGTACGTAGCTCAATTTTTGGATCAATGTAATGTCTTTCAATGTAGAATTTATAAGTCCACTTAATATCAAGCATCCTTCAGCTATTATCTTTTATTCAGCAAACTTATAGATTATCCGTCTGATAAAAAAATAATACTTTTCCGGAATTTATAAATGATTGCGCTGGCTTTATATTATATTAATTTAAGCGCTGTTGATATTTTTTTAATGATTTTTATTCCTGTTTGCATAATTAAGAAAAAATTATTTTAACCAAAGATCGAATTTTAATACTAAAAAAACAACTGTTTATTTTTATTTCAATCATGTTCAATTTATGTTTAAAAAATAAAAAATCCATCATAATTTTTTTATATTTTCATCAATAGTTTAATTTTCTTTTTTTTTTTTTTTTTTTTTTTTTTATCGAAATAAAAACATAAATATCATTTGAGATATTTGTTTCAACAGTTGAAAATTATTTTCAACTTTTTTCATCGGACGAAAAAAAAAATTCTAAATAACAATTTCATTGAATAAAAAAAATATTTAAAATGTATTCACATTCGGAAGATATCTTCCTAGAAGAAATATACGCAATATTTTCCTTTTATTATTTGGACGAAAATCATCAAAGAAATATTTTTTTAATAATTTTTTTTTTTTTTATCAATTTAAAGAAAATTTGGCAATAAACAAGAAAAAATATATATAAAATTTTAATTTTTTTATTATTTTTAGCCTCAAAATATCGCTTTTTATTCAGTAAGGTGATTGTCACCTCCGCAATAAATTGATGATATCCCATTAAGTTTAGCTGGAAGAAATTAATACAATAATTTTATTTTTCACTCACAATTTTTTCAGTTGTCGAACATTTTTTTCAAAAATGAAAAAATAATGCAGAAATTTGTTTATCTTTCATCAAAATAATGGATATTTTATGTCAGCGTTTTAGTTTTCGTGCTTTATGATGTTAAGATTTATGTACATACTGTACAAGATTTAAAAGTTTTCTTTATTATATTATTACAAGATTTATTTAGCGATAATTTTTTTTATATATTTATTACATCCTCCAGAAGAAGATTATCTTACTCAGTACACCATCTCGCACATAGCATCCTAAGCGACAAAAACTCTATTTAGTTTAAAATATCTTTTTAGACATTTTGTTATAAAAAACTAACAGCTTCAGAATGGGGTTGAACCAACAACCCTCTGGTTATTAATCCAGCGCTCTAGCCAACCCATCTACGTGATTGCAGTATTACTGTGCTATTATACTATTGATTACTTATTAATGTAATACAGAGTAGGCAAATAATAATGACGACACATTACCAAGAAACTACTTTAATAAGTAGTTGTCATTACCGAAAACCAAAAAGTTTTTGCTGGGTATTTATAAGGATTGAAAGATAAAATTAAAATTTTTCTGCTGCATGCAATTAACGTATTACTTGCTTAAAGTGGTACTATTACATACCTTTTTGTTTAAATTTAATTTTTACCAACAACATGTGTAATTCTATATATATACATATATATGGCCTTATTCATAATCAAATTTCAAATTTATTAATCTTTAATAAAACAAATTTTTCATACAAAATTCAAACTTATCAAACTCTAATAAATTTAAAATTTGATGATAAATAGGGCCGGCCTATAATGTTTATTATATTATAAACATGTTTATCAACATTGAAAATACTACATTTTTTATGTTTTTCTACAGATAAACAAACATATTTGGCCTAAAATTACACACTTTCTGTAATTTAACACGAAAGCTTATTAACTTTATAGTAGTAATTATTTATATATATATAAAGTGATTCTGAGCCAAATGGTATACTTTAAAATGGGGGTCAGAAGATTTTTTCTATGCGTTACAAACATTAGCACAAACACATAAAAACCCAATTACCTATGGTGGTGTAGGGTGTAAAAATATCAACAACACAATAATGATCACATTCATCTATCTATGTTTTTATTGTATTGCGAATATGTTTTCTTGGCTAGTTGACTAACTGCCTAATGATCTGGTCTCTGAAATAGTGTTCCATGTTAAATCAATTCGCAAAATGTAGTATTTACATTTAATAAAGCTCTCAGTAAGAAACTCAGAAAGTTTTATTTTGCTAGTGTAAATAGCTTACTCTCTGTTTTTTTTTTTTTGATTTCTTGGCTTCATGAAGAAAACTTAATTGTGCGTTTCTGTTGAGGAGTTTACATTAATAGAGAATTATGTGCATTTTTATGGCTCTCTAAAGATGTTGTACGATAAAGTACACTTTAAAAATAAAAGTTAACTAGTTTTAATATTAAATCATAAATAACATTTACTTATTACCAGCAGATTTTTTTTATAGAATTTTTAATACCTTTAAACCTAAAGGTATTTTTCTACAGTTTTTTTTTTAATTTTAACTAAATTATCTGAAAAGCGTATAATCTAACGACTTAAAAACCTCTGTTGGACTTATTCAAAGTCTATTCAAAGTTTTGAAACAGAGTAGGATCTCAAAAGTAAGATCTGATTGAAACTTTTACATGATCTAGGGTGAGTATGGCTGCCTTATAAGTAAACACTTAATTTCTGCTTTTATAGTCTTATTCCTCAAAATAATAGATATTGCAGATTCAAAAGACTAATTTTTATTTTATTATAGTGACATCATTTTGAAAAAATTATCCATATTTCTGATATATTTTTTTATTTTTAATATAAACTTATTTATTTATTTGTTTCGCTCCATATACCAAATTTTAATTATTTTTCAAGGTAGTTTTCCCTTTTCTTTTAATCTTTTAAATTTAAAATTCTTTAAATTTAAGGTGTATTAAGAAAATTGTCTGCCATATGGTATACCAAACTATAGTCTGTTTTTTAATGAAAAGATGAATCATAAAAAGAATTATCTAAAAAAAATAAAATAAAAACAAATTTATAATTTTTTTTTTTTTTTTAATAAACAAAAAGTTTTTCAAAAGAACTTATAATTTTATTAGCCGTTAGAATTATGTTTTATGTTTATTTAGATTTTAAATTATAAATTCAGATATAACACTTTAAGACACTTCTGCTCTAAATAGAATTTGACACTGAATAGTCAATGGATATTATTGTTATAAATAAGGCAAAGGTCCCACTGAACTAATATTTGAGGGAACAAAAAAGAACTATTTTCTTTTAGTAAGATTAAATAACAATTTCCCGAGGACATCAGTTAACAATTTTTAAAAATTTCAAACCTACTCTTATTTTTGAGATATTTAGAAAAAACTGTTTTTTAGATAGTTCCTGCACTAAAAAAAAAAAAAACTCTAAATTAAATTTTAATCTTATTCTAAATTTTTAAATTGATTTAGAAAGCAGATGAGCTTATTAATTATATTGTATTAGAATCTATTAGGTATATTCCAAATAAATCATGATTTGTTCAACTTTTTTAAATTTATTTTCCTTTTCTTTTTCAAAATTTTGATTTTGAGGTAAATTTTTTTATCTTTGTATATAAAGTTTAAAAATCTATTTTGTTTAGATTAAAACGTGAAAAAAATCTTTAAAATCTTTTAAAAACTCTAGAAGTTATAAATATTTTCTAAACTAGCAAAATAGTCTTCACATAAGAACTGCGCATGAAAAAATTGGTGTACACTTTAAGGGAAATTTTATTATACGTGAAAAAAATAGTATCTTTGTTTACATTTGTATTATTCTCAGTAAACATGCTCTAAATTTTATTGTTATGGCACAGCTTTTTTCTAATTATTTTTTATATATTCCAATTTATAAACAAAACTAATGTTGATTATATGAAACATTTCCTAGGAGTGCAGCTGAGTTTCACGAGAGTTCACGATCACCAAAAGGAATAAAATAAATAAAGTGGATTTACAAACTGAAGAATTGCAAACAAGATAATACAAATTTTAGTACTTTAAATTTCTCAGTATGTTTTATCAGAAAAGTTCAAAAAATCTGGCCTGAAAACCCACAATGTGAAAAAGTTTTTAATAGGATTGCTACAAAAAATATAGGGGCAAAATAGAGAACGAAAATTATTAATTTTTTTTTTTTTTTTTTATTTACTGGCGAAATTTTACAGCATCTTAGTCAGGAATTCCATATAACAGATATTATGGAAAATATAGCAAATAATAATCGTGTAAAAAAAAGTGCCAAACAAATTATTAGTCTTGCAAGCCATTTGTTCGTACGAGAAAATGAAACTTTTAATAGACAAATGTAAGCAAACGAATGGCCTTAGAAATTCCTATCATTAGAAAATACAACGAATACCTATTTCTCTGGCCTGATCCTCAACATTACAATTAAAAATTGACTGAATGGTATCCAGCGAAAGATGCTGCAATGTACCAAGGAAGACCAATTCACTAATCTGTCCAAAACTCACTCCATCTGAAATGTATTTGCAAAAAAATGTATATGTAAAAAATTTTTAAAAACTACTTAAAATTGAGTAGAAATAAAATATAGTTTGAAAAGAAGTGGACCCATTCCAAGAAAAATGTAACCGAAAATATAATAATGTTTATATTTAGGGTATTAGAGAAAATATTGGTGTGAAAGTGAAAATTTCCATTAAAACAAAAACAAAGTTAAAAAAATTGTTTTTCTTTACCTTACATTTCTAAAATGGAATTTACCGTTTTTAAAAGAGAGAGAGAGAGAAGTTCTCACGTTTATTACATTATAAAAATATATGGTAAACAAAAACAATTTTTTAAACTTTGTTTTTGTTTTATTGGAAAATTTCACTTCTTCGACGCGGTTTCAAGAATAGACACCATTAAATACTTTAGCGAAAACGTATGAAAAATCAAAATTTTCCTTTTCCTTTAAAACTAGAATATAACGGCCTTTAACGAAACAAAATTTCAAAAAGATTAACCCATTGGTTTCATTTTTATAAGCTGAATTATATGCACTCATTTTTTCGTGCGCAGTCTTTAGTTACGGTACAAACAAACTTTTCCTATACGCAGAAAAAAAGACTAATTGGATAACGATTGTAAAATATAATTATAAAGAATTAATAAACTGAACTAAATATTTATTGTATTGACCGAAAATGGATTTGTAGCTTAAAAAAATTCAATTATTAAAAATTTATGATTACTACAATTTACATAAATCTTTGTCAATCCAATCAATTTGTACATATCTGCAAAAACTCAATACATTTGAGAATCAAATTCACGTTTAATGCTGAATATTGGTTGCAGTAACCAAAGAACTATAATTTAAATTGAAATTGAAAAATTATTCAAATATACAAATTTTAAAGAACAACTTCTAAATGTAAAACTCAAATAATGGAATACATTACGCAAAATGTGAACTTACGAATGGGCAAGGGGTTCTAATCTATGTGAATTGCAAATGTTTGTTTTTATTACTTGGAAATGCGCATTTTATTATTGAATTAATTTTGTTAGAAATTCGAAAATAAATGATCGATCCAAATTATAATTAACTACGTTTTGCTTCAAAACTCTGGCGGATAAGTTAAACTGTGATTAACAATGGCATGACTACCTCATCTAAAGAAATTTTAACAACGTGCTGTAAGAAATTATTTGAAATGTAACCAATATTGTAAAGCAATTAGAAAGTTATCTTTCTTATTTCAATATATTTAAACTAGATGCTGCAGAATATGTCAGTAAGATTTTTAAAAACGGAAAGAATATATCAATGTTATTTCAATTCTTTAGACTTCCGAGTCCATCAATATTATTTACTAATACTTCACCGCATTCGAAAGATATTACGAAATTTTATTTAATGGCACAAAATTTGCATCATATTGTATTAATAAGTGAAAAATAAAATTAAAACCAAAAAATAAATAAATAAAAACGTAAATAAATTATTTCAGTTACAGCAACCTAGTTTTTATGCCTATTTCAGTTGGTTCTAAAGATATTATAATTTCTGCTAACTTAATAATTAGTTATGAAGGAACAATAAATAATAAATGGTAATTGCAAACAACTTGTGTGATGGTACATAGGACCGCCTAAATTCGATTGACAATAAACTCGGTTGCAGCAACGAATCTGTTTTCTCTATGTAAGTATTTTTTTTTTTTTTTTTTTTTTCTAAAACATTATTTACACAGAAAAAAGTCGCCAATCACCAAAATAACTCATTCAATTAAAAATCTTTTAAATTTGCACCTCTCATCAAAATGATTATATCAATTACTAATAACTGTAAACAAATCAAAAACAGAAAACTTTTTCCAATTAAAGAATTTATTAGATAAATCAAGTTTGAATGAATTGAATGAATTAAAAATTTAAATGAGAAAAAATCTTATTTGAATTTTATTTTAGTTTTTAATTAAATTTTGATGTAAAATGAAACAACTGTGTTAAAAATATAAGGTAATAATTTTTTCTGTATATAAATATTTATAATTCAATATAATAATTTAGAGAAAATAGACAAAAAAAAACTCGTCTGTAATTTTCACTAAGATCACTTGTTAAAATCAACCAAGCATTTCTTCACCAAAAAAAATAAAATAAATAAACATCAACGCTTTTGAAATGTAGAATTAACCAAAGAGATCGTGATCATTGTGTAAAGAAAAAAAAAATAAATATTCAATTGCTCTTCAATCTACAACGAATTTTAAAACATGAAATTGAATCATAAAAGATGAATACACAGACAGAAAGCCACCCAAAATGTTCAAATATGAATGAATATGTTGAAGATAACGAATCCGAATTGTTCACTATACCAAAAATCCCTATGAAATGACTTTTACAGAGAATGATTTCACTAAAAATTAATAAACGTTTAGAGGGTAACTTACGCCTATTTTCATGCAAAACTAACAATATTAAATGGACTCAAAATTTTTTTTATTCAACAGCAAATATTCTTATAATTATCATAGGTTCTTTATAAGTGATTCCTCATTTCATGTAACTCACTCAATTTCTTGTCTCAAACATTTATAACAGAAAATGGTAAAAAGGTATGTATATATAGCTATTTTATATCAACAGAAAGATCTTATATCTCCTTTTCAAAAATGTTTTAAAATTGGAATATATAATAATAATTTTTAAAACATTGATCATGCTATAGTTGCGCTATATTTTCTGCACTAGGAATTTCAATGTACGTAATTTTTACTTTAACAAATAATAACCCATTTAAAGGAAGGGTATCAGGGACTATAAGAAAATTATTTATTGAATACAACTATAAGAAAAATAAACCGGCAACAACTTTCATACATATTTATAAGTGCATAGCAAATAAGCACTCTCACACGATCATGATTTTGTGCTCAATTTCAATTCCCCCAAAAAAGAACAAAAAAAAAAAAACACATGCTGTCGATTTTTAAAGCTTTTGATGATTACAATAATGACGTTGCTGTTTGCTGCAAACATTGATGCTGATGACGTCGAATTTAAATGTTGGTTGTAAGATTCCCTAGTGTTTGTATTACAACAAAAGCCGACAATAACATTTAAAAAACCAACAACAAAAACCAAAACAAATGTTAAACAAAATCACCAAGAATAAATCTTAAATACAAAACTTTATTTTCAAATGTTTAAATGTTACAATGAATAAATTGTATGAATAGTTGTTACTATAAAGATTTAAATCAAAACCATCAATTAAGTCAGGAAGTGAAAGATCTAACTAACAGCAATAACACTATAATAATGAAAATCTATCAACGCTGGTGGATAAAAAGAAAACAACAAAAACACTAACTAAAATACTATATATAAATGGATGATTATGAGAAAAAAGAGAGAAAGAGAGGGGTATCAAAAAAGATCTTTTGTGTTTTGGGTGTTCTTCTGCCTAGAATTTAATGGTCAGTGAATTTGGGGGAGGAAGTTAAAGAAACTAGAAAATAGAAAAAAAAAAATAACAATAGCTGTGTGCGAAAGTTGTGGCATAGTTTTGGTGCGGATACAAATAGCAAGAACATAAGCAATTTTAATACACACAGAAATGCCGACAGCTTTTGAATGGTTTTTATTATTGAAAGATGAAAAAAAATGCGCCATCAATTCATAATTTTATTAAATAATTTTGTGTTTTTTTCGAGGTGCACACTACTTTTTTAAAAGAAGTATGTTTGGGTTTTTAAATTTTCAAGTGACTAGATTTCATTTATTAAAAGAACTTTTAAGGAAAAAAATTCTTTAACTTTCTAAGTATAATTTCTGAATAACTCCGAAACTATTGCGCAGATAAAGACAATTTTGGTCCACATCTTTTGGTGTTTAATTTATCTAAACCATTTTCACATTATAGTAAAATACTCGTCTAACTACCTTATTAGGGGGGAAATATAACACATGCCCATGAAATAAATGAGGACTTGATTAAATACTTTATTAGTCAGAATTTATTTTGTGGTTTCTCTGGCAATTTCCGACTATTACCCAACAAGACCCATATTTAAAATATATTTAAGAATTAGATTGGAAATAATTTTATAATCAGATTTTCGCTTTGCATTTTTTGCTCTTTTTCTGACTAATTTTGGCTTAAACCTGTATGTATGACTAATACTGTTACAGAGCTATAAATCTATATATTTAATTTGAAATATAAACTCTGTTCCAAGTTTATAGGTTTTAGTCAGAAATTTCCAAAAGAAAACAAGTAAAATAAATAAATTCTGAGTATGGAAAAGCTTTAATGTAAATTTTTGACTAAAACTTTTAAATTTGACTAATAGTGGAACAGAGCTATATTTAAGAATTATGTTTGAAACAATTTTGATAATGAATAATATTAATAAAATATAAAATATAAAATTTGTGATTGAAATACCTTCGGTCTTGCTTTAAATTTTATGTATAATTAAGTGGTCTTCGTGAATCTCCCCAAAAATGTTTGTACGGTCAAAAATTTAAACTTAATTAGAACTAAATAAGTAATAACGAGTGATTGGTACTACTTTCGTACTGTGTAAAGAGATTTCGATTGAAGCTTAACTGAAACAATGAAAACTAGTGACTTAAGCTTAATTAAAAATTTCTAAACTTATATGGAGGTGATTTCCCGGTTTAACGAATGATATATTGTCAGGCCAATTCGTAAAATCGAAAAATTCCTTAAATCGCGAATATTTTTCTGCTAATAAAATTATTTTTAAAGATTTGTTTTAAGGTCTACATTTTCACTTTTTAATATTAAAAGAAAATTTTGTTATCTTATAGAAACAAAAGTGAAAAAATTAATTCTCAAATTTTTAATTTTTAAGAGTTTTTTATAATAATTTTTATTTATTTATTTATTTCTATTTCTGAATAAAAGCTTTTTTTAGGCACATTTTGATGTTCACATTACAAAGAATTGTGGTGATCTGTTTGTTAAATCGACTCAACAAGAAATTCTGAATCGAATTGATACTTTAAGGGGAGGTCCGACCATTTTTCAGCATAAACGTATCACATTTGTGTACATGTAGCGTAAAACACCGACAGGCACAAAGAGAGGACGTAAAAATTATAATGTATTGGTGTATTTGGTTTGTTTACGCTCTTTTTTGCGATTATGTTTATTATGTCTAGCATACAAAAATATAAAAAATTTTTCCTACTTTCTTTGTTATGTGTTTTGTTTTGGCTTAACCATGCGACATAAACATGCCTATTTGAAAGCTGGAACAAAACTAAATAATTTTTATTTTTTCCCCCTCAATTTTTTAGCTTCGTTAACTTTCGTGCTGTGTTTGTGAAAATGCCGAAAACAATCGGCTCCAGAGTTCTATGGGTGCCGGTGTCTGGCGTAAAATGACTGCACAAAGTACGAGCGAAAGCTTATGCTCTCATTTACTCATTTTTTCTTTTTGAGAAAATAGTTTTCGAAAGAAAAAATTTTTTCCAAACAAAAATCTCTTATTCTCTTCCTTTTGCATAACAAATAGAGCAATACTCTTTCAATGTGATGAGAAATGTGTTTGCATTTATTTTCTCGTATTTCTATAGATTTTAAATCATCTTTTTTCCAAAATTCGTAATATCGAGTACTAAAATATTAGAATTGTTCGTAATACAAGGTACTCAATGGAAACCACTGTGTTTAGTGTTTAATTGGGAATATATAAATAACTTCCTTTAAACCTTTATTAGGCCTTACTATATAAATAACTTCCTTTAAACCTTTATTAGTCCTTACATATAAATAATACATTTGCAGAATTATACATACTATATAAAGAGCTTTGATTCAGGCTTAAGTAAATCTATTTTAAGATATTCGTTTGGAATTTAATCAGGACTATTTAAAGATCTACAAAAAAATTAAAACTATATATAAGGACTTATATAAAACTTACGTAACGTCAATATTTGAGACTTTGAAAAGAATTTTAAATGAAGCTTAATTGGTACTATATATAGACTAATGCTAGGGACTAAGTCAAGACTTGCGATTTTAGCTTAATTGTCTCAGTATAACGACCTATAAATGAAGCCTTATTAGGACTATATAAAGGCCTAAGATTGGAGCATGATCGGTTCTGTATACAGACTTGCAATCGAATTTTTATCAAAACTATACAAAACTTAAAATAAAAGAATAATTTAAAAATAAACAATTGAATCTTCATTACACTTTACAACTAAGTAAGGATCTACGTTATGAGCTTAATTTGGAATACATAAAAACCTATAAATAAAGTTTATTTGGAACTATATAACGACCTACAATTGAAGCATAATTAGGATTATATGAAAACCTCCAACTAAATCTTCATTGAGACAATATAAAGATCATCGATTGAAATATAATTAACTTTGTTATAACAAGAGCAAAAAAAAATATGAAAAACACATTTTTTTCACGGGCTTCAAATGAACCTAACTTTTAGTTAGCTATACATTTGAGGCAATTTTTTAGAATTTTAGCATATTTTTGCATATTTTGGTTCCACAGCATTTTTTTTTTGCATATTTTGGGCATAGTGGCATATTTTATCGTATTTTCATAGAAATTATTTTAGAGCATATTTTGGCAATTTAAATGACATATTTTTGTATATTTAAGAGCATAGTTTTGTATATGTTACACTAAAGATCAAGATTTTACATATTTTACCCTAAAGTGAAAAAATTTTCCATATTTTGTACCCAATAGAAATTTTTACATAATTTTCAATTAACGAAATTTTCTTTTTACTGTCACAAACCTTTTTCAAATATAATAATTAAATAATATTTCAAATATAATAATAATTATATATTGATCGAAATTTTTAATTTCCTGAATGTTTTTAAGTGCAAAAGGAAAATATTTCTTAGCAATTGCTAACAATAATTAAGTTTTTTATAGCATGAATAGTAGATAACTTAAAATTTATAAAGAAAAATATTCAATTTTAAGACATATTTTTTAATTTTAGGTACATATTTTCCAATTTTGACAACTTTTTTTTACTTTTTTTAGAGCAAATTTTTGGTTGCCCACAATTATGACCATATACTTATGTAGAGCAATAAAAGTACCAATCATTGAAGCTTAATTGCGAATTTATAATCTAAGAATTATGATTTATAATTTTCTTTTAACTCATATAAATATAATTTAAATTTTCCTTCTATATACATAAATAGAAAAATCATAAAAAATTTTCTCAATATTAAAAACAAAGAAATAACACAAATTTTAATTGAAAAAATATATTTCTTTCAATGATGGTGATGAAATGTTTTAAGTGGGAATTTTCATTAAAATTAAGCGAATGGAGGAAGAGGGGAGGAGTGTTATATGTTGCATATCTTTATTATACAAGTTTTATGTTTAAATATATTAGATACTTGAGATCTACAATATTATAAAAAAAACAACCTATTATACAATATACATATTTCAACTAGAAATATAGAGTAAAAAGTATTGTTTACACAAAATTAAAAAAAAAAAATACAAACAATTTCATATAGAGCTAAAAGAATATGAAAAAAATATAGTACATTGAATTTCATAATTTTGTGGCAAGTAAACACCATCCAACAACAACGACATCATCTTAATGATGATGAACATCATTATCATTAGTATTATACGCCTAGTTGTGGTTTTATGGTTTTCCAAAACAAAACCTAAAAAAAAAGCTTTAAGTAATAATGGACTTTAAAAAAGACAACATTAGAAAATGTTAAACAGAGAAGGGGGAAGATATATATACAGATATATAATGTTAGTATGCCACAACTTGTTGCACATAGTACCTATAAGATGTAACACTAAAACTCTAACACAATTTAAATTTAAAATAATCCCTCAGTCCCCATTCTTTTAGACATTCTTCATTCCCTTATTCATTCATCAATTGTTAATTGAATATTTTTTTACGATTTATTTTTATCCACAAAAACACTTTTTATTCAATTTTCCCTTTTTTATTTTAGTTATTTATGGTGTTTTTTGTGTGGCATTGTTGCCTTTTTAAGAGTCTTTTTTTATTATTGGCGTTGTCGTCAATGTTTGTTGCTGTTTTGTTAATATGTATCTGCTACAAATGGTTTATGTGGCTTGTCAATATATTTCTTTAAACATAACTTTTTTTACACAATTTTTGTTTGGCATTTTTTTTTTTTCTTTGCAATTTTTATGCTTCACTGCCTAAGTCACGATTATTTAAATGTGACGCGCCATTTCAAACGCATGGCGCTTAAGGTAAAAATCAAATTGAATATTCTCGTATACCAAAAAAAGTTAAAAGTTAAAATAAAAAATAATAATAATGTTCAGCAAAAATAGGTACCACCACGCTAGAAAAATGTTTTATTAATTCTTGGAGTTTTAACACCGCATACTAAATATCCCCCAACAACTTATATGGAGGTTATGAAGGTCCAATAGGAAAAAATAAAATATATTATTTGGTACTCATACTACTGTAATAACTTTCCGTTAAATAGAAAAATTATTGAAAATTTTAAACATTAAATGGATTTTAATATTAAATAAAACATCTAAAAACTTCTATTAATTTAAATTATTTTATTAAATTTTAATACAACAATAAAAAAATTGTATATAAATTTTACTAGTGTGAAAATATAATTTGTATTGCAAATTCAATTATAATATAAAATTTTGAGATTTTCGTAAAAGTTATATAAAAAAACTAAGACCAATATTTATTTTTGATTTTAACCTTTAATCAAATCCAATGAGAAAAGACATATTCTCCCCAACCGATATCGGGGAGCAAAACTTTCTATCACCAAAAAATTAAAAACATATTAGATCATATAAAAAATATTAAAGTTTTCTGATTGCAGCTTTACAATTTCAGAAATCACAAAGGAAAAACTTTGCTTTCCTGGTGCTTGTTCGAGTTGTTCACAAATTCATGTAATTATTTTTCGACTCTAGGTGTACTCAAAAAGATGTACCTAAACAAAAATAAAAATAAAACAAAAAGAATTTGCGTCAGTGAGATTTGAACTTGGACGCAAAATAACCATTGGTTTTTAATGACTAACGCCTTACTCAATACACCATTTCGCAGTTAATTTTCTAAGTGATAAAAACTTCTATTAATCTAAAATATCATTTAGACATTTTGTTAAAAAAAAAAAAAAAACTAACAGCATCAGAATGGGGTTGAACCAACAATCTTCTGATTCTTATTCTGGCGCTCTAGCCAACTGATCCAAGTGATTGCAGTATTGCTGTACTATTAAACTATTGAGTATTTATTTATGTAATATAGAGTAGGCAAATAATAATGACGACTCATTATCAAGAAACTACTTTAATAAGTAGTTGCCTTTATCGAGAAACAAAAAGTTTTTTTTTTTTTTGGTAAGACAGAAATTATAAATTTATATTTATATACTTTTTATTTATTTTATTACATATATTCTTTTCATTTTCACTTTTTTGTGTAAATACTATATATGTAAGATACTTAAAAATAATTTCATATAGCTGAAAAAGAATGTGACTACTTTTTTGGCAAAAAAAAAAAAAAAATAGTGAAAATCGACTTTTCCAAAATTCAAAGGCATATAACTTTTGATTTCGTAAAGATGTTTTCAAAATTCTTTATTCTTTACACGATTTTGTTGTCTGTTGTTAATAAAATCATATTCATTTTTTTTTAAAATCGGGTGAAATGTAAACACTCTATGGTGAAAAAACTTCACTAAGATACGTCAAAAAGTAAAAATGTTAACTTGAAGCCCAATTTCTCGTAAACTACAGGAGATAGCCTATAAATCGGTTTAGATATAAGGAATCAGCATCGTTTTAAATGTATATCATACCAGAGGTGTCTAACATTGGTATCATATGGACCCACCGCACAATACTTTGTCGCACAGACAAAAATCAAAATAAAAACATTTTTCATATTGTATTGAAATACACATTTTTAGAAAGGTAGCAATACAAGTCATGCAATTTTAAAATAATTTTTCAGGAATAATTCTTTTTGCAGCTACGAGAGAGCGCTAAAAGCAAATATTAATGAACAAAAAGGTGATTTTAAATTGTTTCGGAAAAAAATTGTCAAAATTTAATTTTTGCTAAAGTGCATAAAAATTGTATTTCCACAATACTTCAGTATATTTGTAAATTAAAACTATTTTTATTTTTTTAAATATAATGTTCCGAATATATACACTGATAAAAGTTTGTATATAAATATAAAAATTTACTTTCATTGATTTCAATTCATAATATTTAAGCATAATTTCTAAAAGATTAAAAGTTTTTTTGTATTTTTTTCGAATCAATCAAAATTCAAGAAGACTTAAAAAAATTGTTTTAGAAGTTGTCAAGTTACAAGTTCAAATGTCATTGGTCAAGTTAAAAATAATTTGTAGCTAAGAAAAACATATATATTTTTTTTATAGTGATAAGCCCGAAATATATTTTTATATTTTACAGGATACAATGTCTTCTGCTTTATTACACCCTGAAAGTGAAACTCGATAGAACAAAATAATGACTAAATTTTAAATAATCTTAAAATCATGTATATAATGGGTGATTCAAGTAGAGATGCTTTTCTCAATAGCCTTTTTTTTTGACAGATCACGTGTGAGTCGTGTCATGCTGTCATGTTATTTTTGTTTAGTATTGTTTGGCATTTTATAATGGAAAGACTTACGCCTGAACAACGTTTACAAATCGTTCAACTTTATTAAGGAATGTGTTTCCTGCACTTCTGTCAACTTATGGTCAATATAATCGGCCTACTGAGCGTACTATTCGTAACACCATCACCCATTTTAAGACCCAGCATTCAATATTTGATAATATTCGACCGAATATATCACGTCCAGCACGCTGTGAAGAAAATATAGCGGCCGTAGTTGAGACTGTACACAAAGATCTTGGAGAGTCAATTCGGCGAAGTTCGCAGCAACTCGGACTGACATATGGAACGACTTGGCGCATTTTACGTCGAGATCTTAAATTTAAAGCGTACAAAATAAAGCTTGTGCAACAACTGAAGCCGCTCGACCTTCCCAAGCGACAACGCTTCGCTCTATGGGCTCTTGAAAAGTTCCAAGAAGATCCGACGTTTTCGAGGCAAATTTTGTTCAGCGATGAGGCCCATTTCTGGCTCAATGGGTATGTAAACAAACAAAATTGCCGCATTTGGAACGAAGAGCAACCTGAAGAGATTCAAGAACTGCCACTTCATCCAGAAAAAACAACGGTCTGGTGTGGTTTGTGGGCCGGTGGAATAATCGGTCCATATTTCTTTAAAAATGAAGCCGGTGCAAATGTAACCGTCAATGACGAAATTGAAGCTCGTGATCTCGGTGACATTTCGTTTTAGCAAGACGGCGCCACTTCTCACACATCGCATCAATCAATGGATTTATTGAGAGAACACTTCGGTGAGCACATAATTTCACGTTTTGGGTCGATTGGCCACGAAGATCGTGTGCCGTGTGATCACACCGTTAGAGTTTTTCCTGTGGGGATATGTAAAGTCTAAAGTTTATGCGGACAAACCCGCTTCGATTCTGGCCTTGGAGGAAAACGCGTGTCATTCGAAATTCTCGAACGAGTCATCGGAAATTGGATGGAGCATCTGCGACATAGCAACGTCCAACATTTGATAGACATAGTCTTTAAAAAATAAATGTCAAATAATGTTCTTTCAAATGATAATAAACATTCCCCATTAAATTTGAATTTTCTGTGTGTTTTTTTTTTTTTTTTTTTAAAGTAGTGAACCTCGAAATGGATCACGCTGTATAAGATATACAAACCATTTTACAAAAGAGGACTGTTTTAAATTTAAACAAATATTTTTTTAGAACAAACTGATTACAATATGTTATATATCGACTACTGTTTCCTCGATACTAATTTGAAAACTTCTAAAACTCATTCGTTTATATGATGTAGTAATTTTTTTAATGCTGTGAATAAATACTCAAAAGGAGTATTAATATATATTAAAATATTTGTATTGATTCAATATAAAGAAGCTGCGTCATATATTTATTTTTTTATTATTTTATTTTTTATTATCTAATAACGCATTTCGTAATATTTTTTTCATGGCCTAAACAGATATGCTAATATGTAAACTCTTATTTTCGCAAAAATTTTAAAAACCTTATAACTAGGGTTTGTGGTTTTCCGTAATATTTCTTTTCCCGAGAAACGGGAACGAAAAAATCAATTTCCCGGCATTCCCGGGAGTTTTTTAAAAGTTTAATTAAGAGAAAGAAAGGCTTTTATCCCTTAGAAAGAAGATGATTTGTTTATTAAATAAAATAAAACAAAACATTATAAATCATATTGAATATCAAAAAATAAAATAATATAAAAGTATAACGCCATTTCTTAGATTTAGTAATTGTAAATATTTTATACAAATAAAATAAGTATCTTCTTACGTTAATGTGTTTTTGATGCTAACATTTTTTAAACATAAGCCGTAATCTATTATATAAATTTAATTATAAATATTTACATTTTATTCCTCAATTTTACAATATTTTTGTACATATTTTACCTAACTGTGTAATTTTTACTAAAAGATGGTCCGATGTGATTTTTCTAATTTTTGAAAAGCTATAAAATGACTTATTTTTCCACTATGAAATAACTAATGATATCTAATTAAATTAAATGCTTTTGACCCAAATAAAAACTAATGTTGAAATTTTATCCACTTGGAATAATTTGCGTATTTGTCTCATAACCTCACTTTTTAATTTTCAGTTAAATTCAAAATCTTTGTACAATATTTTTAAATATCGAAGATCCCCTATAAACACTGATTTATTGGGATCATACAATTTCTTTAAATGGTTCAGTTATAGCGAAAACATATCTCAACATCTTTAGTATCCAAACTACATTAATAGAAATTTGGGAACCAATAACACATATACCACAATGATTAATCGACAGAAATAGCCAAATAAATTAAGCACTTTACAATCGATACCATTACACAATTTTAGTTAGTTCTGGTTTTATTAAATGGTACAAATTAAGGGTGATATCTCTAAATTGCGTCAATTATAAATTAAAGGAAAGGATACTTTTTAAGTAATTAAAAAAAAATAAGTCCAAATTTATCTTGAGACTTGGGACACAAAAACTTGGGCAATAATATAATATTTTCATTTATATTACTTGGACTTATATCAATTAGGTTTTGAACGAATTATGAAAATATATTTATTAGTTTCCGAGTTATTGCATTTTAAATAGAAAAAAATCACTTCTGACCACCCTTTAAATTAAAAATGAACTTGGGAAATATTCAAAAATTCTTCGCAACCACAATTTTTGAATCAATCATAATGTCTTGTTTCAATAAAAAAATCTCTTAACCAAATAATTATTTTTTTAATAGTGAACATTTTCAACTTCTTTAATATTCATTTCAATAAATCTTATAATTCAACTAAAAAATCTAAAATTTAAACAAACAAAAATAAAGTTGATTTAAAATTTCATGTGAATGAACTTATAAGTTCTAATATTCGCCAAACCATAGATTAATAGATATCTGAGAGGAAATAACCTAATTCAATTGTCAAAATCTTTATTCCTTTATTCATGCAACATTAGCGTTGCTCTCAGATAACGTTCCAGTTGTTTTCTATGCGTTATGATGTAAGGTGATAAAATTTAATTTCCCGTTTTCCCGGGAAAATTAAAAAACCCCGACAATATTTTGCCGGTAATTCCCAGAGCCCAAACCCTACTTATATCCTTCTTGTACCGACATATTTTTGTACTAAATTCCATATAGGTCTTATTGTCAAGTTTTTTTTTTTTAAATCAATATAATTTTTCAGAAATCTTAAGTTAGATAATTTCGAATCTGGTAACTCTAGGTTAGTTGAGGTAGATATGACTTTGCTCCTATTAAATCAAATATTGTTTGACCCATAAAAACCCTATTTCCTATGGCTATCGTAAATTTTGATACTGTTTTACCTGTATTTTAGAAGAAAATGCGCTTTTCTCAATTCTGGATATATACCAGGTAGGAGTGTCCTTGCTCCGATTTTTTCACTTTGAGTCCAAAAAAGAGTATGTTTTTATTTTCTAAAACATCTTCTATTTTTATAAAAATTCAAACCAATATTTTAGCCGAAAATGTTTTTTTTTTAATATCAGGATAGAGGGGGTGTTCTACCCACCATAAATAATCTATATTTAACTGCAATCACAAATTTTAGTAAAATTCTGACCAGCATTTTAGCAGTAAGCTTGTTTTTTAACTTTACGATATATGGTAGGTAGGCGTGTCCTTACTCCGATTAAAAAATAAATTAGCAAACTTAAAAGCAAATTTTTTCTAATAGCAACCAAATTTTTGTAAAGTTCTGACCGGTATTTTAGAAGAAATTTTGTTTTTTAATTTCATTTTATATGGGAAGTAGACGCCTCCTTGCACCGATTTTTTCAAAACTTCATATATATTAATTTGAAGTGCAAAGTAATATGCGTACCTATTTTCTACGACAACTTTTATATTTTTGTACCATTCCATGGAAACAAAAGAAAAATCGGACCAGCCATTCGGGAATTGCAGATTTATTTTCATTTCTTTTTTTAATGGAAAACTGTGCGTTGCTTGATATATCGCATATTTCTTCATCATTAACCCAAATGTATTCTGCTATGCTAGCATGTATTTACCTCAATTCCACTATATAACTTAATCTTAATTTTTATTTTTGTTCTTTTTTTTTTTTTTTTTTTGTTAAAGAGCTAATTTGAATAATTCTTAATTTTGTGAAATTTATGTTGAATCATATTTATTAAAATTTCTTTAAACATAAGTACATTTTTTTCAAGTGTAGCTACCAGTCATACATTTATTATTGTTGCCCTAAAGTATGCATTAAAACCTCCGTTTTGTAAAAACGATTAAACCCAGCAAACAGAATGAAGTAAAATAAAAGTTCTATACCTAAAAAAATTAATGTATAAAGAATAACAAAACGTTAAAGGTTTGAAAAAGACATATTTTCAATACACTTATTATACGTTTAAAAAAATTATACTCTAAATTTAAGAACAACTTTTAAAACAATAAAAAACCCTACTCCAGTAATAGTAATTATTTAAGAAATAAAATAATTGTTATTGCTGTACGAAAAATATGTATTTTTACTGTGATTAATTAACCAATTACATACTTAATTAATGTTTATTTCAATAAAAAAAATATATAAAATATAAGCTTACTTCGTAAGAAAATGTTTCTCGAATAAATATCTAAGAAACTTATACAAATTAAAATGAATGTCGAAAAGAAATTATACATACATGTATGGGATTATAGTAAATTTTACACTGATTTCTAACAAAATTAATAGCCTTGATTTGAATGTTATTTACAATTATTCTATACGGCCGAACGTCACAAAATTATCAAATATACCAAACTATTAACTTTTGTATTAAGAACAATTCTTGTGAATAATTTAAACACATTATGGTTACCTTCGAAATGAGATCTTATAAAGAAGTTATGGACCTATTACGATCCGATAATCACAAAATTCTTCTTTTTGACTTTGTATAATTATGCGATTTAAATCTTATAATTTTAGTTTTATTCGAGTTTAATTTTTAAAACTTCCTCGATGATTCGTACGAATAACAAATGAAAGGCACTATTCGTATAATTTAATAAACACAAAACAGACGCTCAGTATATAAAAAAGTCACCGATCATCAAAATAATTCATTCAATTAAAAATTCTTCAAAAAAAAAAAAAAATGTAAAAAATTAACAACAGAAAAATTTTTCCAATTAAAGAGTTTATGAAATCAATCAAGTAGATGATTGAATGAATTACAAATTTAAATGAGAAAAAATCTTACTTGAAATGTATATTTAATATTTCCTTATTTTTGCTTGAAAAATAATGCCATAAAAAATTAGAAATCAAATTAATTTCAAGAAAGTAATATTTTTTGGTTCCTTAGAATTATATTTTATTCGATTATTCTAAAAATATCGATCGAATAATTTTTCATTCTAAACTGAAAAATGTCGAATAAATTTAAAAATTTTTTCTTCGATTAATCAAATAATTTTTGTTCAGATGACAACCTTAATGTACGAAACTTATTTCATTAAATTTTATCTTAACTTTAATACATATTAATAAAACGTTTGAGTATTGAATTAATTTTTGGAATTAGGTCATATATGACAGCTATGACCAGTTTTGCAACATTTGTCACAATATCACAAATAATGCCATAAAAAATTAGAAATCAAATTAATTTCAAGAAAGTAATATTTTTTGGTTCCTTAGAATTATATTTTATTCGATTATTCTAAAAATATTGATCGAATAATTTTTCATTCTAAACTGAAAAATGTCGAATAAATTTAAAAATTTTTTCTTCGATTAATCAAATAATTTTTGTTCAGATGACATCCTTAATGTACGAAACTTATTTCAATAAATTTTATCTTAACTTTAATACATATTAATAAAACGTTTGAGTATTAATTAGAATTAATTTTTGGAAGTAGGCCATACATGACAGCTATGACCAGTTTTGCAACATTTGTCACAGTATCCGACATTGTGATATATATTTATGAAAAAAACTTTTGTATCTAAAAGCTTTAAAGTTATAGCAGGATATACCAATTTATAATATACCAAAATTTTTCAAATTTTAATAATTTCCAAATTTATAGGTATATTGAAATATAACTGATGGATAATTTTTCAATAACTTTAATGGTGATATATAAAATATAATTTTGTGTAACAATTTTTATAGTATAAAAATAAAATCGCATGTAAATATTTCAATCTTTAGAAAAAAATTTACAAGTTTCCAAATTTTAAAATTTTATTTTGAGTCGCGGTCCAAAAATATAAAAAATAAAAAAAATATTTTAACTATTAAATTTCATATATCTTACTATGATAATAATCAGTTTTAGTATAAAGTTTGGATTTGGTGAGAGTTGCAGATTTAAACAATTTTTAATTGAATAAATTATTTTAGTGATTCGAGACTTTTTTCCTGTGTGCATATTTTTTCATATAAAAATAATTTCCTTTTTATAATTTTTGTGTTTTTTTTTATTTTTTGAGAGTTTATTTTATAATTAATTTTAGTCATAACATTTATTAATTTATTATTTGTGGTATGATTTATTTTTTCCCCAAAATAATTACATATTTGTCTTCAATATTAAGCAAAAATATATAAAGTCAAAAGGATAGAAAACCAATTATCGTATCAATTTTAAATGTATGGAAAAGTTTTAGAAGAGGACTTAATCTTTTAGAAAAATCATCCTGTAATAATACGAGATAAGCTACAGAGTGTCAAAGTTGACTACCTTGAGTATGTAAAAGTTTCAAAAATCTTTGAAATCGGACTTTTAGAATCGAATGTGTAGAAATTATGATTTTTGAAACTTTTAAGCCCCGTAGATTATCTCGAATTATTATACGGTGACTACAAGATGATAGCAACTTACCCATACATTTCAATTCGATCCGACCAGTAGTTTAGGTGTTACAAATTTATTACCAACATTTTTGCAATTGGCCCCAATATGTGTGAGTGCATCTTTAGTAAAAACTTTAATTTTGAATTTTAAAATATTATTTACAATATAGTATGGTTAAAGATTTTTGAAATTTACATATTAATGAATAAGAATAACAAAAAAAAAAAATAAAAAAACAAAAATATTATGAAAAAATAAAATTTTTTATGAAAAAACTCTTCATTCAGAAATGCATTTTAAAATTTCATTACCTTTCAATTTTCAAATAATTCAATTTATTACCAAAACCTCAAATTTTTACTAAAAATCTAATTTTTCCTTAAACATCCAGTTCTTCAAAATCTCTTTGTAACTACAAATCACACTTTTCACTTTCTAGTTTTTTACTAAAAAAAATAAAATAAAAGCAAAAACACTCGCACTTTAACAATTAAAAATAACTATAAGTTAAGCACTAACTTTCAGTTGTCAAAAATCTAATTCATGCAACAAAAAAATACATGTAGTCACATACATTTTGCTTTTATGTTTTGAAGAAAAAGAGTTTTTTTTTTTTTTTTTTTTTTTTTTTTGATGGCTGGCTTTCTAGGTAAACCTTAGGAACAAAATTCTGAAGACAACATCTGAAATTTGGCACATGGGAGTAAATGAATTTGGTTACGATTTTTTAACAAAGCCTTCATACAAATGTTCGCCTGGAATGGGGAGAAAATTCGAAAGGATTTCGCCAGGATTTATTCACTATAGAAATCATGATCACAAAACTGCAATAAATATTAAACTGGTGATCAAATTTCAGTTTCGCACTAGTGTGGATCACACTACTAAATTTATCAATAAGCGAATCAATTCTGCCCATGCCTCCACATATAACTCATTACGAGAAATCATTTAAAAGTGCATAACGTTCGCATATATATCAATATCGAACTTGACACACTATAACTTTCTTTTTTATTAATGTGTTTATAGTCCCGGTCAAACAGCCTTATTCCTATGGAGAGGTCCTATCAGAACGAAATTATATAGATTCAATTGATTGTTTGTACTACGTTAACCATCCAATTAAAAAACTTATTTATCAATTTGACCTTTCCGCAGTATGCGGGAATCATTTGGCCTACAGTGTAGCTGGTCAGACCCCATCGTTCGCTCAAAATGTCCTATGTGCGATTTAATGATATCCGTCCAATTGGATGTATGTCTGTTCATATAAACATTATGATCACAGTACAAGCTGTAACTTTGAAAATATATTATTGAATTAATCAATAACTGACCATAGCTCACATATGTATATAAAGTCCTTTTCCGAAAATCCCTCTAATGTGCATAAATACCATGTACATCTTTTTACTTTAATTTTAAAACTTAAATAAATTTTTTTTAAATGTTTTAACTTTTAGATACAAAACAAATTCACAATAATGATAATAAAAAGTTAACTAGGGGTTTTCATCCAAACACATTAATGCCTCGTAAAGCTCACAAACATAAGCTCTGTTCCACTACTTGTCAAACTTGCAAGTTTTAGTCAGAATTTACAGGAAAGCGTTCACATACTAAGAATATATTTGTATTATGTTGTTTTTCTGACAGTTTCTAACTAATTCTGACTAAAACCTATAAATTTGACAAGTACTGGAACAAAGTTATAATAAATATAAAAACTCGTAAAAAAATTGTCAAACTTTATTTGAAAAATTATTTTAATAATTTATAAATGTTTACGCTTCAATATTAATGTGTAAATGATTTCGTAAACTTTTATTTTTGTATAATGAAATTTAAAAGGTAATTAAACAATGTATTTTATTGTTTACGAGTATTTTCTGATTTTTCGAAGGAAAACAAGTAAATAATAGTATTTTAAAAAAAAAATTTTAATTGACTAATTTCCTTAAGAAAACAAAGCACTACAGAATAAATTAGCAAGGGACGTTCATGCAACATGTGAGTAAATCGTATAAATTTATACGTTTAAATGAAAACTAGGGAAAACATCGGGAAAAATTTTTCAACTTCCCGGGATTCCAGATTAAAATCTATAATTATTACTTAGCTGAAAAAATTACACCCAAATAGGATATGAGTTTTTGCATTAGCAGATTTAAAACGGGATTGTAAATTTATTCGAAGAAGAAAATATTGCAATATTGTTATTCTTATTTTAAAGAATTTGAGGCAGAAAAATATAGAAATTTAATAACAAAATATTTACTCAGATATTGTTATAATCTGGTATCTGATTTTCAAACCGTTCGATATGATAAAAGCGATCGATTTCCATCACATACCTGTATTCAAATCTTTTTAAACATATTTCGCAAATCGCTTAATAAATTTAATTTATTAAAAATTCACTTAAAATTAAAAATTTAATGGCTGTAAAAGCTGAAACCCTTCGGGGTGATTCAAACGAGTTCAAATGATATTAAACTGTTTGTAGCACAGAATACAACTAGAAGTGTATGTGAGATTTTCAAAAAAAAAAAAATAATAATACTCATTTTTTTCAATACACAACGAAATATATGTGACTACATGTATTTTGTTGTTGCATGAATTAGGTTTTTGACAATCGAATCAGCTTTTTTTCTCTCACATAAATATCTATTTATTAATCTATGGTTTGTAGCTTCGACATTGTATGAAAATAAATAAAAGATGTCACACATTTAAACGTATCTAAAATTATGAAAAGAAACAGAATGTTACACTGTCATTTACATTGTTGATATTTTTATAAAATTTTTTGTCTTCAACATTAATGTTAGATAAATATAAACAAGTTGGAGCGCGATATTTGGCTGTGCCGAAAAAAATTAAAAAAATAAAAAGAAATAATATGCCTTAATATTTTCATATTTATACTTTTAAAAAAATAATACATACATTTAATATTGATGGTCCCGACGGGTATAACTATTACTTCCATGACCTAAATAAGGAGGAATTATTTTTGAGTCACAGACACAGCCGAGAGGGCGGAATAATGGTATGGGGTGCCATTTCGTATTATGGTACCATAGAATGGGTTTTTGTATCCAACAAAATGACTACAACGACTTACAAAAACATTCTGGAGGAAGCATTTCCAAAATTTAATGATTTCTTTAGACCCATACCTTGGATGTACGAACACGACAACGCTCCGATTCATACCGCCAGAGCAGTAAAACAATGGATTAATCAACAAGGTGTTCAACTTTTGGATTGGCCCCCATATTCACCAGACCTGAATCCAATGGAAAATGTCTGGGGTTGGCTTGCAAGAAAAGTTTATGAAGGAGGAAAACAATTTGAGACGATAGAATCCTTAAAGAATGCAATAACGGAAGCATGGAGTTCAATTTCGCTAAATTACTTAGAGTCATTATACAAGTCGATGCCAAATCGCATTTTTGAGGTTATTTCTAAAAATGGTGGAAGTACTCATTACTAATTGAATGCTAGAAGATAATAACTTTCATTTTTATAACCTAAAATTTAAAAATAAATTACAGTTTGCTTAGTTTTAAAATATTCCTTATTCAAGTGACACACGAAAAAGTACCACAAAAATACATGTCTTTAAATAAATGCATAATTTTAATATAAGAAAATATGTATATTTTTTATTACTTCAGGACACTAAAACCAACACTTTGAAATTTGGTTGCGCAAAAAATTATTTTTTTCTGAACTTTAGTTTAGGAGATATAGTTAATTAAAGTTATAAAAATGTGATTCCTTCTTCAAGTCGCAGGCAGTATATATATATATATATATATATATATATATATATATATATATATATATATATATATATATATATATATATCATTTGTTACATATATATATATATATATATATATATATATATATATATATATATATATATCATTTGTTACAAGAATCCAGAAAATAAAAACAGAATGACAAACGAAAACCCTTACTAACTTTTCAACTGGAAATTGTGAAGACAGTCCCATAAGTGATTCTTGAGCTGCAAGTCAGTAGGTGATGACAAATTAATCGGACGACTTAATGACATTTGACTAAAACTAGTAATATTTTGACCAAAATTAATCTGGTTATGGTGTGGAATGACATTTAGAATTTGAAGTGAAAAAAGTCATCAGGATCACAATGTTTTTGTTAAAAACATTTTTTATTAAAAACATTTTTTAAATATAACAGTTACTAACAAGTAAAAAAGTTTCGCCGTCATTTAATGAAATATATCACATATTTTAAATGCATATTAAAGATATGTTACAATTTTTCAGTGCTATTGAAAACCTGCTGAACTTGTCTTAAAAAATTTTGACAAAATATATGAAAATGTCATAAGATGTCATGATGTTTTTTGGATGGGAACAAGGGACAATGTCAGCAGCGATGACGACAAGTCGTAAATGACTACTTTAAGATGCCTAAAAGAAATTTCCAACTGGTTTCTAGTTGAATATTAACCAGAAATTAGATAACTAAATGTAACTAAATGAATTTAAAACGAAGTTAAAAAAAATGACTTTTCACAAACAAAAATAAATCTATTCAAAATTGTAAATACTGAACATATGAACTGTCACTTTACTCTCTCCAATTTGGCAAATCAAGTAGAAACTTTTTGTGAATAAAATCAAACTATTTACAAAACAGTTTTATTACAACTTCAAAAATATTGTATAAAATTCAAAATCAGCCTGTTTTTTTTATATATTTTCAAAAAGTTAACAATATTGCTATTATCGTTATGGTTTTATTAGAACTTTCATTTTATAGTTAGCTTATCGATACTATCGTTAACTACCGATCTATTTAACAAAAAAAATTTATAAAATTTAACAACAGAATAGCATTGAACTACAAATTGTATCAACTAACGAAATTTCGACGAAATGTTGTTGCTAAAAAGTTAAAGTAACAGTAAAATTATAATAATTTTTCCCGAAATGTTCAAAATAAGGGTTCCACCTCGGACTTTGATGGAGGGAAACATATTTTGGTATATAGCTTCATTTGGTTGTCTTATACCTAAAAGTCACCGGTAATCATTTGTACGCTATGCGCGTTATTCGCCGTTAATCTATATATCTTGCTTATTATGAATCGTACAATATTTATAGATTATGAAATCTCCAACAATTTTGCCTAAGTGTATTTTAATGTACCATCATTAGTTTTGGAGTTATATTCGATTTAATGCTTTTTACTATCGACTATATTTCAGGACATTAATGTACAATTGTAAGAACAATTATACCAGCCATAAGCTGTAGATATGTACTCATCTTCCATTATGCAAATTTTCAGGTAAGTGATTCCTAGCCCATGTTAGAGTATCTGCAAGTTTAAAATTTTTAATGTCATTTGATGATAAAGCTACAATTGAAAATTAAAAAGACTACGGGAACTTATTTTATTAAAATCGTACCACGTTTAGACCTAGTTGTAGAATTTTCTGAGTTTTCTTTGTTATATTTATGTGAATTGTAGTTAAAAATATGGTCGGATTTTAATAAAAACTATCCTTTTACTTGCATGTACATGTTCCCCAAGTCTTTTTAATTTAATCTAATGACATTAAAAATTTTGAATTTGCGGACACCCATGGGCCAAGAAGCACTGACTCGACAATTTTGATAATACAAGTTGTATACATATCTATAGCTAATAGCTTGTATAATTATCCTTACAATTTCACGATACCGTCCTAAAATATAGCGCACACCAAAAAACATTAAATCGAACATAAGATGTGCATTAACTCCAAAACTAATGATGGTACATAAAAATATACTTTAGCAAACTTGTTGGAAATTGTATACTCTATAAATATTGTAATGACATCAAAACATGTCCGATGAATAATAAGCAATATATATATGGAAAAAAACTGATATTGTGTTTATCGGTAACTATTAACAGTACGTTTAAGATACCAAGACGAAGCTATATGCCAAAAATTTCGTGGTTGAGCCATTATTTTTCTAAAGTATATTGAATATTTATTTGTATATTTAACTGTCCCAACAATCATACCAAATATTGTCGTCTACTTAATAACACTTATGTAGGTAGATAAGATTTTTCAAACAAATTAAATCAATTTAAATAAGTATATATGTATATTGTTCGAATCAAAATAAACTTTTAAAAATTTGGACATAAATATAGAGCTGTTAATAACATTACACACACATTAATTAGATACATGAAACACAATGCTGATAATATGATTACATTTACATATATATATATAGATATATATAAATAAAATATTGATATTTATAAAATAATTTCATTTTTTTTATTTTATTTATTAAAATTTTAAATAAATTTGCTATATTATTCAAATAATTTTAATTAAAAGTAGAAAAAAATTCAATTAAAAACTAAATATTGACTAAAATGTTTGATTAGTTAATAAAGAATAATAAATTTTTTATAACAAATAAATGCACTAATTTCACTTAAAAACACAATGGCAATTTTAGCTGTAATTTTGGAATTAATATACAATTCTTATTTGTTATTATTACGAATTACTGTTTAAATTATTTTATTATGTTTATAAATTGCCAATTTGAATGATTTATATTAAATAAATATTTTAGGCCTAAAAAGACTTATAGCCATACACAATATTTGGAATTCTCATTATTATCAAATTATTATTATTTTTTAAATAAACACAAGCAGTTATTAATAAATTAAATATAATAAATTATAAAACAAAAAAAAATATACATTAAAAATAAAAACTAAAATAACAAATAAAACCCAGCAAAAAAGAACTGAGAAAAGAGCTGAAAAAGTTATGATTTTAACATTGCACAGTGGAAATAAATCTGTAACTTCTGATCGGCCGGTTGGATTTTCATGAAATTTGGTATAGGCGTAGCAGAGCAGTGTACAATGTTATAATACCTAGCTGCAGCATTTATCTATTACTGATGGTTGCTGTTAGGTATCAGCGGAAAGGATATTACCTATGCATTGTCACTAGCTCATAAAAATTTAGATTTTGAACCGTCGGTAATAGATAAATGCTGCAGCTAGGTATCACCGGAAAGGATGCCTATACATTGCCACTAAATCATTAATATATAAATTTTTAACTATCAATAATAGATAAATACATTTGTTAAATTTAAATAAACACCATAAATGTAAACTAATAAAATACTTATTGATTAAGTTAAAATAGACATTTTTCGTTTGTTTTTTTATTTTAAATTCATTAATAGAAATATATGAAATATTTGAAATCGGACGAGGAACAAAAATTTTGCAAGCATTTTGCAAAATTTTTTATGTCAGAAGTACCTAACTTTGAGCCCCCTTAGCTCCGCCCCTGAGGGGTTTGTTGTGCACCCCTTCCAAACTTAATATTGTACGCTCCTCTGCTACGCCTATACCAAATTTCATGAAAATTCAACCAGCCGATCAGAAGTTACAGATTTATTTTCAAAAAATTTTGATTCTGCTCCACTGTGCATTATGTTGTCATTGGAAGGAAGTACTTAGTGCTGAAAAAGAACTGTAGAAGTTATTTTTTAATCCATGGTTGTCACTGGAAAGATGTTCTACTTTTATGCTTTTTGTTCATTGCTTTTGAAGTAATTCTCTTAAAATTATGTTTATAAAATTTTTTTAATAAAATTCTGTTTTAGCCTTTTCAAAATATAATAAAAATGTTTCAAAATCTGTGAAATTTGATTTTTTAGAAATTATTAAGCTCTTTTCCTGCTAAAAATACATTTTTTTTTTTGGAAGTAATTATTAATAACTTGCTCAAAATATGTTTTTTGGCCACGTTTATATATATACTTTAAACGTGACCAAATTTTCTTTTTTTGGAAACACGATCGTTTTTTTTTTTTTTTTGCTGGGGAATTTTTTCTGTATAAAAGCTACGCCATCACGCGTTAAAAAAAAACGCGCAAACATTCTCATAGAAGAGTTAACATTAGAAATACAACAAATATAAATATGAATTCTTATATTTAAAACTAGTAGGCATATAACCAATAAAAATTAAGAAATGAAAAAGAAAAACAAATAAATAATAAAAAGAAAAAAAAAAACAAAATATAAACAAAAGCATTTTTGAGATGATCTCAAGTTGAGGGTTAATTCTAGCCAAAAATAAAGCAAATTAAATGCTGTGAAATTTTATTAAAAAACTATAAAAACCCTTTAATTGTTTGCTTGGTTATATTTTCATAGTATGAACTACGACGCCATGCTGCATTTTGTTTATTATTATTGTTATTATTAGTATTTTGTTGCTCTTGCTGATCATTCGAATCTCGGGTCTCATTTACACTTATTTGTGTGTTTATTGGGTTTTGATTCGAACAAGCATTTGAGGTAGAGGGGCTCACCTCGGGTGTCTTAGACATGGGCATTGCTGAATGTTCCGTTGTAATTTCTAAAGAAGGAGCATTTGCTATACCAGCAACTTCCAATTCTGTTTCCGATTCAATGGGTATACTCTCAACATGATATGCATCATAATGATCCTCTGGTGTTGGTGTCGCACATTCACTATGTAAATCTTCAACATCAGCTATACTACTTTGATCTTCAAGTGATTGGGCAGTTTGACTGCTTTTTTCTGATAATTTGGTGGGAGTTTTCTCTTTGTATTCGCATGTCAAATTACTATTGAGTTGTTGTGCCGAGAGATAACTTTGTTCGGAACCCTCAAAAGACATGTTAAGAGATGGAGTTAATTCAGGTATTTCAAAATTATACGTTGAGTCGTCAGCTTCACTGGCATCGAATGAGTTTTTATCACAACTTATGAAGGAAGAAGTTCTACCCGAAGCTGTAAGGAAAGATGCAGAGGAGTGCGAGTGGGGTGTAAAATTGCCTTCAGAAGCTGTGGCAAAGGAATCGTCTTCAGTAGAGCGTGAATGCCAGTCCTGTAAGAGAATTCGTTAATTAAAATTAAATATTAAAATAAAAAAATCATTATGAAATAAATTTAGTTCAATGTAGGAAAACTTTAGTTTTGGAAAAGTTTAATAACTTTTAATCTCGTACTTTATAGGATCAAATAAATATGTACAATTAACTATTTATATTCTCACTGTTGATAACTCAAAACAAGTGTTCTATATAAGATCATAATAAAAAATATACAATTTTCTAACAAAACTTTATATTAGCAATTAATAAATTAATTAATTAATTGTATTTTAAATATTTCTGAAATAGCATATTACGATTTCGTCTATGATGGTCATTTAATATAAATTCAAATCCACTATCATTTATAAAAGAAAATCACCAACTTACCTCACTGCTTGTACTCATCAGTGTATCCAGTTTCTTATCATTCGGACTTGTGTTCGATTCAACCTCAGTTTCTTGAACATTTTCTTGAACTTCACGTATAGTAGCATCCAACGATTCAGCTACCTCAGCAATATCGGTCAGTTTATTCGTAATGGCATAACAAGCCAAACCATTATTATCAATTGGATTAACAATAATTTTACTAGGATCATGAATTTCATTCAGCGGACTCGAATCCAAAGTGCTGGTGTTACTGCTACCACCCGATATAGTACTATCCACAGTAGGAGTGGGTGTAGTAATTTCAGAGGGAAGATCTTCTACCACAATGCTAGAATTATTCCAAAGATTAGTTGCTAAATCTTGTGAAGGAGTTGGAGAAGCTGAATTGGCAAGAATTTCTTTGACTGAAGACTGAGATAAAGATCTTGAACTTTCTGAAAGTTCAGGAGAATTATCACGAGAAGTATCAGCACTTGTTTCGATTTTTGAGGATTCACTAATATTACTTTTGTTATTTTCATTTGGTTGTTGTATTTGAGATGGACCTACTACATTTTCTAACTTAGTTTCTGAAGAATTTTTCGGGGATTCTTTAAGTTCTAAAGTGATATTTTCCAGAGTTTCTTTATTTTCGAAGGGACTTGAAGAGTAAGTCTCATTTGTCTTTGGGTAAAATTGATTTGATTGTGAAATAGGTTCCGATAATTCCGAACCTTCATTATGATTTTGGATGATAGAATCTTTAGGGTTCTCTGAAGTTCTTTCTTCAGAATTTTCCTCATTTATATAAAATTCTTTGGGTTCTCCAGTTTTCTTTAGGTTTTCTACATCAGATGTTTCTGAAATATTTCCGATCTTTTCATCTGATAATTCAGAGAATTCATTATCATTTTGGAATGAAGTAGCATCTAAAGTTTTTTGTTCAGAATTTTCTTCTAGGGTTTTCTTTATATTATCTATATCAGATCTTTCGGAAATATTTTTCTTCTTTTTATCTGATAATTCAGAGCCTTCATTATAATTTTGGACTGAAGAATCTTCAGTTTCCGTCGTGTTGAATTCACTTGATTTCTGTGATTTATTTAAGTTTTGCGATTCAGAAAATTCTGAAATATTTTCCTTCTTTTCATATGATAATTCGGAAACTTCATTATCACTTTGGAGAGAATAATTTTTAGTTTCAGCTGAAGTATTTTGTTCGGAAACTTCCTCATTTTTCTCCTTTTCTGCTGAGAATTCGGAAACTTCATTATATTCGGAAAAAAATGTTTGTTTCCCATTTTCACTGATATGCAATCCAACGGGTTCATTTGTTCCATTTACTTTTTCTAAATCAGTTGCTTCAGAAATCTTTTGCTCATTTTCTTCCTTATTGGCTTTCTCACTTTCGGCAGAGTCTTTCTGAGCGAACTTCACTTCGTTTGAATTCAATTCATCAGATTTCCTTTCGGTATCATTTGGAGCAGAAATATTTTCTGCCTCTGCTTTATTTGATATTTGGGAAAAATCTTTTGGAGAATTTTCTAATGAATCATTATGTTCTACTGCGATTTCAGAACCGCTTTCCATCTGATATTGTACTAAATTAAAGGATACTACATTTTTATTGGAAGTTTCCCTATTATTTTTATATTCCTCAGAATCTTTAATATTTTTCGATTCTTCTTTAACATTTCCATTTTCTTGAGCAACATAATTTTCATTTGACTTGGATTCACTTACTTCCATATTATCACTAATTTTTCCTTTATCTTTAGAAAGGTTTTCTTTATTTATATCAGCATTTTCAGATTCTTCCTTCTGAACCCCATTTTCTTCAACAATATCACTTTCATTTATCGCAGATTCCCCTAAACTATTTATACCCTCTTTCAACTTTTCTTCGCCGTTCGAAAGTCTTTTCTTAAGTAACTCTGCCACTTCTTCACTTAAGGAAGCTGAAGCCTCTGTATCACCTTCCACCAAGTCATTATTTTGACACTGTTGTTCACTTTCCACTATACTTTTGAGTAAATTTAAACCTTCCAGTTTCGAAGATTCTTCACTAGTATCGTTCACTTCTGGCGACTTCGAGGTCCCGTCCGCATAACTATCCGAAATTCCGCACGACGTATCCACTTCCGTTTCGACTTCAGAGTCGTTTTTATTTTTCGAAAATAAATTACGAAAACGCGAAAACATTTTCAACCGTTTTTAAATACCGCACGACCGTTCAAACGTTACGCACGCTTTAGAGAAGAATAAGTATTTTATATTCAATATCTTAAATATTTCTTTATGAATTAATTTCAATAATTGACGCAAGTCACTTTAGGACAAAATATGGGCCGTTTGCCAATGATAATATTTGCTTATAATTTTTTTCTTTCAGCAATCAAAATTTTACCACAACATTACTTAAAAAGAAAAAAGATAATTTCAATTTAATTTCCAATTTATCTTAAAAACTGCCGGCACAACTTGAACGGACACATTAAAAGGGTCTTGTTTTTTATTTTTTTATATATTTTTACTCAATAAAGAGGCACGTTTTTATGTGTTTATTTTTAGAACAAATTTTAAATTTTAATTCTTTTAGTATAATACTCGTTCATTAATACAATGATTTTAATTAAATATTTTGAACACGTTCTTTTTTTTTTTTTTTTTTTCTTTTAAGAATTTTATTTATTTAGTTTACAAAATTCTCCGTTAATTACCCGTTTATATAGTTTTACCGTTATATATAGAACTAAAAGTCGTACAAATTACGTATGTTAGTATTTGTCTGTGCCTAAGTTTTAGTACATTTTTTTTTTTCGTCACACGTTTAAATATATATTTTCGTTTTTAGTTCTAATTAATTCGTTTAAAATTTTACCACCGCGCTGGACCGCTCACAAAAATAGACTAAAATATTAAAGATATGTCCGCTTGATATTCCTATGTAAATTTTGGGTGCCGTTTTTTGTTTTTATTTTTGTCATGTTATTCCAACTTCTACTGAGTGTTTTTTATTTTACTAAATAATTTTTTTTTTTTTGTGGGATAGCGGAAAAAGTAATTTCGATATTTAAATTAAATATGTATCTTAAAAAATTTCAGATATTTCAAAAATAATTTTCCACCTTAAAATTATTTATATATATATATATATATATATATATATATATATATATATATATATATATATATATATTTGTTTTTATGTGTTGCATGCTTTATTTTTAATGATCATGCTGTCTGAACCGAACTAACTTCTTCCCATACACAATAATATTGAATTTAATATTTTCTGTTCATTCTTTGTTGAGTAAAAAGATTTATTTTCAATTTATTTGAAGAATGACGTGATCTCTTTTTGGACTTAATTTTTCAGAATAAAAATGACATTTGAGTGGTTTTCTTTTTGGGAAAATTTTGAAAAGACAAATGAAATTAAAATACAAAAATGTTTTAAAAGGGAAAGAAAAGGGAGTAAAATAGTAGCAACAGGAAATTTGGGAATTATACGAAAATAAAATATACTTTAAAGAAACTTCTAAAGGCATCTGGATTTAAAAAAAAAAATCATCTTTAAACCAAATAGATAAATAAAAACATTGAATAGTATATAAAACCTTAATTCCATATCAGAACAAATAAATTTTCTGCACGGATGGGAAGAACTAATTGCAAAATATTAAACATTTTCAACAACTTTTGAAAGAATTTTGTATTTCAAAATTTGTAAAATAACAAAATTTTACTTAATCCTATAAAAAAAGGAAGGAACTGGAACTGAACTAGGACTGAATAAAAATTGAATTAGAATTGAACTAGAACTGAACTAGAAATGAATTGGAATTGAACTAGAAGTGAAGTACAACTGAAATAAAAATGAACTGGAATTGAACTAGAACTAGAACTGAACTAGAACTGAACTAGAACTGAACTAGAACTGAACTAGAACTGAACTAGAACTGAACTAGAACTGAACTGGAACTGAACTAAAACTGAGCAAAAATTGAACTAGAATTGAACTAGAACTGAACTAGAATTGAATTGGAACTGAACTAGAAGTGAAGTACAACTGAAATAAAAATGAACTGGAACTGAACTAGAACTCAACTAAAACTGAACTAGAACTGAACTGGAACTGAACTAAAACTTAGCAAAAATTTAACTAGAATTGAACTAGAACTGAACTAGAATTTAAGTACAACTGAAATAGAAATGAACTAGAACTGAACTTGAAGTGAACTGGAACTGAAGTAGAACTGAGCATAAATTGAACTAGAATTAAACTAGAACTGAACTAAAATTTAATTAAAACTGAACTAGAACTGAACTAGAATTGAAATTGAACAGAACTATAACTGAATCTGAACACAACTAGAACTGAACTAGAACTTAGCTAGAACTAAACTAGAACCGAACTAAAACTCAACAAAATCTGAACTGGAACTAAACTAGAGGTGAAATGGAACTGATTAAGAACTGAACTAGAATTGGACTAGAACCGAAATAAACTAAACTAGAACTGAACTTGAACTAGATCTGAACTAGAACTAAACTAGAACTGAACTAGAACGTGTGCTAACTACAATTAAACCTGAAAGTGAACTCAACCAACAATGAACTAGAACTAAACTAGAACTGCACTGGAAGTGAATTTGAATTGAATTAAAACTGAGCTACAATTAATGTGGAAATGAACTGGAACTGAAGTAGGAATGAACTAGAACTGCATTAGAACAGAATTCAACTAGAATTTAACTCGAACTAAGCTAGAGTTGACCAAGAACTAATGTAGCAACATAGTAAAAAACTTTTTTCTCTAAAATTTGTCCTAAAAAATCTCCAATCAAATCTCCTTGCCCCAGTTCAAATCATTAACTAAAATTTTAAATGCTTTAACTAATATCATAAGACCAGAACGCATACTCATAAATGATGCACACTAAAAGCCTCAAATATTACGACTCTTACAATCTTTATAGTCAAGAGCAAATAAACTATTCATTTTATATAAACTAAACAAAAATAGTTTCATTAAAAAAAAAAAAAAAAAAAACTATAAAATTATGTTTATAAGACAATAAGAGACCTCTTAGGCGCTGACACACACGCACATGACAAGATAAATTGCAAATAAATAAGACAAACTGGGCATAGATTCTTTTACTGGCAGACAAACATTATGACATACAGACGGAGAGACAGACACATAAATACATGTCTGCGTAGAGTGAATGTAGACAAATTAATTGTGTTTTGATTGCAAAAATAAATCGAAAAGAATGGAAAATATGGGAGAGAAAAATATGCAAATAAAACATAAAACACCCATTTGTAATAAAATGAAAACAAACAAAGGAAAAACGTGTGCTAAGTTTATTTAATAGATGTTTCGATGAGAGCTAACTAAGGCCCGGAATTCTTTTATAGAATGATTAAAAAAATAATATTTAATCTCTTTAACCGAATTTGCTAAATGTAAATAAATTATTTAACATATTTTGTATTTCTTACATAAAATTTCCTGCTTTCAGACTATAACCCTTAACATGAATTTTGTTGCTGAGCCCTTTTTAACTAGGCGTGGCTACAATTTTAAAATAATATTAATTCAACTTTTTTGACAACTTTGGATATAAATATTTGTCATTATTAATGTAACAAAGTTTGGCCAACCCTTTCCTAGATTCTTCCTCGAAAAAATGTATGTGTGTGTGTGTCGACTGCGTAAATGCAGTCTGAAAACATAAGTGTTTGCTCAAGATAGTGAGTGTTTGTATTTAAAAATGAATTTAAAATTATATTTATAATTAGCATTAATTTACGTTTATTAAGCCCAACACAAACATAGAATGTTAATTGTTGCAACAACAATGACAAAGATGGTAGCAACAACAACGATCACTGTTCAATGCAAATACATTAGCGGCACTTTTGAAGAAGTTCGTTGACTTGCAAACAAAATAAGGAAAAGTGTTACTTTCTATGTCAACCAGTCTATTGTTGCAACAATATCTCTTTTTCTTTTCAAATCATTTAAAAATTCTTTGCCATTCAACTTTCCTAAATAATAAAGAAAAATAAATTTTATTTATAAAAAAAAAATAAACACAAGAGAAATTTGTTTTCTTTCCTTTTTTTTTTTTTTTTGTATATTGAAAACAAACCCAAAATACCAACCTCTTGCCTGTGGCAGCATCCAAGACGAAAGGTTCTTTTAAACGTGTTTTTAGTAACCTTCCCAAACGTACCATACGACCTACTTCCACCAAAAGTTTTTCACGTTCCATTAAATACTTGCGCAACAATTCGCGTTGTTCTCTTAATGACTTTTCAGCTGCAACAGCAGTATCTTCAAGATCACCATTAACCAATATCGAATGTGTTGGTAATTCTTGTGTCTGTTGCAAATGTTGTCGTTGCCTTAATGTACGTGAAATGGTTGTGGATTGTTCGGGAGATTGCGCTTGGAATTCGGATTCACTACTTATGCCACTACTACTGCTGCGTTGTTGTTGTCTTAGTTGGGCCTGTTGTTGTTGCAACATAGAGCGCAGGGATCTTCTTAGTTCGATTAGCTGTTGGCAATAGTCTTCGACACTGCGATGAAATACCGCTGAGACGCGTAAACGTGTCATATGCTCTTGACTTATGGCCTGTAGACTGTGCCATGTTCTTTCCAATTGTTGTTGCATTTTCGAAGCTTCTGTTACCTCCAGCTTACAGGTGCTGCGCAGAGTTTGTGATGCCTCTAGCAATTGGCAGCCATAGTTGAAGATACTCTTAAAAAAAAAAACAAGGGAAATAATTTGTTACACGATTTTTATTTTTATATTTTTTGTAATAAAATAAAATTTTATTGTTATTTTAGCTTTTCTTTGAATTAAGGTTTTGAGAGCACGTGCTTTAATTTCTTAATTTTATAAAACTCCATCTTCTATTATTAGTATTTTTCCTCCTTATGTTCATGTATTTAATCATAAAATTGCTTAAAACACAATAATATCATAAACCAAAAATAAAACCCATTTGTAGCTTAAATTACCATTAGTTTCTTTTTTACCAAAGTGTTTATGTTTTCTATCGTTACCTTTCACTGGTTAAATTCTTTTATTTCTTGATTTCTGGTTTAGAGAAATTGTAATAATGTTGTTTTTTTAGTGGCAGTTTATAAGACATTGAAGCATTTGAAAGGTTTATCTTTCAATGTGGTAAGAAAAACTATTGAAAGTAGATTAGTAACGAAGCGTGCCTAACATTTTAATGTTTTAATATTTCAATTTAAAGTCAGATAATGTTACTGAGACCATTTTGATATTTATAGAAATTATGTATGAAAAATTATTATTAGTTAGTGCTTTTGGTTTACAATTTAAGATATAGCATTTGTTTTATTTATAACAAAATATTACACCATTTAACAATTTCCCAAAAAATTTTTCACACATAAAAGAATCGATATATGCAACAAACTGATGCCCGTACATAATAAAACTAAATACTCAGTTTTTCTCCCGCCAGATTTTCTCTCAAAAGGACTTCTAAGTTTCAAACAATACACAACTTAAAAAAAAAGTTATAAAATATTTACTAAAATCATATCAACCCCAAATGGATATCAAATGAAAACTAAGAAATCCTGCAATATAGGCAAAGTTTTTATTTAAATATTTTTTGAGTAAAATATTAAGGAAATATCTTTTATATAAATTGTATAATTAACTAATAAGTATAATATTAAAGGGTTAAATTTTCAAAAAGATATTTGAACTAGAGCCCGAATGCAAAAATTCTAAAAAACTCTATAAAAAAGTTCAACAAAAATTACAAACTAATTAGAAGAAATTTTCTTAATTTTTGTACTACAACATAAATAAAATATATTATATTATATTCATTTGACATGCATATTGGGTTTATGTAATCTTTCGAAACTTTAAAGCCCTTTTGCAAGGAAATTTGACAACCTAGAGAAAAATTGGGTACACAGTTTTACCATAGATGGTCTCTAGTTTTATCCATATAACGACTTTTTCACGTGTGAGAATGACTGTTGCAGGCTGTAATATACTTGAAAATGGATAGTAAAAGGTAACATTTTCAAAGGATATTTTCTTAAGTTTTTGTGCTACAACATTTAATTAAAATATATAATTATATTGCAAAGATTCTTAGCTTTCATTTGACACCCATATTGGATTGTTATAATATTCTCAAATATTTTATATTTTTTTTAAATGTGTATTCTTTGAAAATTTCTAATCCTTTTAAGAGGAAATTTTACATTCTGGAAAAAAAAACTGTGTACTTAGTGTTACTATGTATTGCCTCTGGTTTTATGCATATATCGATTTTTTCATATGTGAAAATAACTGTTACACTGTGTTATAGATTCAAAAGAGGCTCATAAGCAATGATTTTGATTTGGACAAATAAAAAATGTGACTTGGAATTAAACCAACTACTGTTTCGCTATTAATAAGCTTTTACCTTTTATTTTTCTAGTCTTACAAACAATCAAAAAATTGTTTAACTATCAATCATTTTTGTTCCACCGCACTTTAAACTTCCTTTCACTCAGAACAACGTTTAATAATCAACTTCCTGTTACCAATATAAAATCAGTCCAAATATCTATAATTTAGCTTAAACTAAAAAAAATAATAATAATGATACGGGTAATAATCAAACCGTTGCATCACAAATATAATACCAACAATTGTTGCAAATAAACCTACAAAACATACACAAAACATGCCGCCAAATCCATTAACGGTAACAAAACAAGTGTTATGTGCAACATAAACAAAACAGTTGTTACTTCAGTTCTCCTAAGCCACAAGGTAAGCAGCAGTACTTTAGAATTTTTTACAGCTGACCAACCTAAAAAGAAGACATAAAATCCAGTTGGGAAGAGTAGCGCGGGAAACAAAGTAGTTACTAAATAATAACAGCAGTTGAAGTCATGAAACCCCACATTATTCCTAATTTGTTCGTACATTCAATTGTAACCAGAATAACTGCATTGTTTTGGTGAAAAATAAAATGGCAGAGAGTTGCCGTCTTAGATGATATGGGGGCTTTTACGGGGTAAATGTTTGAGTTAAAGCTGTTTTTTAGGTAATATGAGAAACTTTTCCAAATGAGAATATTTTATTGTTTTAACAAATTAAGATCCAAATCACTGACCTTTCTACCGTGAAACTGAACAAGAACTAAACTAGAACTGAACTAGAACTAAACAAGAGCTGAACTAGAATTGGAACTGAACTAGAACTTAACAAGATCTGAATTGGAACTGAGCTGGAACTAAGCAAAAACTAAACTAGAAATAAACTAGCACTAACCTAGAATTGAACTGGAACGGAACTATATTTGTTTAGATTTAATATCTTGTAATGTCAACTCTACCTGATATTTCATCTGGGAAACTGTAAAATTAATATTTCCCTGGCAACCATTTTCCGTCACTATTCTCTCAAACTAATTTAAAAGGAAACTTTACAACAACACCAAAATAACAAACAGCACCATACTCAACTCATTACAAAAAAACTCACCTTTCCAGTTTCTTGAAATGTTTGCAATTCATCCTTTTGCACCTGTATTTCATGTATATTACAACCTACATGCGAATGGCACTTGATCATGACATTGTACAAATCATCCAACCATTTGATCGCCATACAGGCATCCTGTTCATACGTATAAATGTGTGTCACCTGTTCCAAGGTAAGTTTTTGCAATTCCACACTATCGCTAAAAATTTTGCGGCGCGCCAATGTTGTGTCTAAAATTTCGCGCACACTACAAATATCATCACTGTAGTCGATGTGTAGGTCACGGCCAAGAGCATCTTTAACGGGCATTGACAGTATGTCGCTAAGTTTTTCACCCTCCTTTATTAGTTCACGTTCAATGGAGGCTAATTAGCAAACCAAAAGAAAAAGAGAAAAGAAAACAAAAACATTTTTTTTTTCATTCGTTGGCGTTTAACCACAAGAATATTGTATGTTTGTGTAGTACTCACCCAAACTTTTTTGACTACTTTTTAGTTTTTGCAATGTGCCAGATGCTTTTGTAAAATCTTCAATCTTACCTCCACTACCACTACCACCCATGACTAGTGACTCAAATACTTCTGTCGTTTTTTCAAAATATTCTGTTACCAGACGATAAAACCTCAATGAAGTAATTAAAATGTTACGTCTTCTCTCTAGGCGTGTTGCAAACGAACGACATACAAATTGCATAAATTCTTTTTGCGACAACAGGTCCTTATAGGCAGGCGTCTCTTTCGAACCAATATACATTTCTATTTTATACAATAACTCCGCATAGAAACCATAAGTTTCACGGCATTCCAATTCTAAATTGTCATGCGCCGAGCGTAGATTTTCACAGGCCTTAACATCACAACCAATAGCAGTTTGACGATTTAACATTTGTTCTGCTGTATTCAAAATCCAATTGGTTACAAAGGCTACCCCTTCCTCAAGGGTGGCCAATTCTCTTGCCTCTCTTACGGTCTGCAGAAGTTCCAACCAAGCTGTTCGTAAATCCGTTTGTCGTTTTTCAATTTCATTTAAACGCATTTCAATACGTGCCCGTTCACAATTCAAATCTGGCGGTAAAATGCATTTTATCAAACCATTTGCGGTTCTAACAGGTGTATGAACATCATGATCATTCGCTGCTATTGTTGTTGCTATTGCTGATGTGGACGTTGGTGTATTGGTTTTGGTTGTGGTTGCATTAAAATTGTTTTTGTTGTTATTATTGTTTACGGCCGGTGTTGGAGCATAGATTTCATTGAAACGTGTTAAGATGCGATTGCCTATTAAAAAAAAAAGAAATAAAATTTAAATGGAATTGAAAATGAAAAATAAATAAATTAAAAATGGATTTACATGTGTTTTATTAGTGAAAGATATAGATTTATTTCCCAAACATAAATAAATAGTATTAATTAATCTAATGGTGAAACTACACAACTTTCTTTTTTTCCACATCTTGTGTAGATTTTATCTTAACATTATTATATTTATGGAGCTGTGGCAAATATTAGGAAATATTTGTTGAAATAGCAGAAGTAAAAATTTTGCTTTTAGTTTAAAAAATATATATAAAAAAATACACTAATATGAAAAAATCTCTAAGTATCTATTTGAAACTAAAAGTTATATTACGAAGAAGAAAGCAGAATAAAGGCATTAGTGCATACTGATCCCTATTACCTAAGAGCTACCTACCTACGTATGTTCAATCTACGCAGATATAATTTACCAAAGTTTTCCCTGAAACAATTGAAATGTTTCTCAAAGATTTTTAAACTAGATTAGTCAATCTAGAACAGTTCTATTTCAATTCTAGTTTAGCTCTAGTTCAGTTATAGTTTAGTTCTAATTCAGTTCTAGTTCAGTTCTAGTACAATTCCAGTTCAGTTCTAGTTCATTTTCAGTTCAGTGCTAGTCAAGTTCTGTATCAGCTTTAGTTAAATAATAATTTTGTAAAGGAATAATTCTTTCCTTAATTTACTTTTTAACCAGTCTTGGCTTTTTATAATATTCTCAAATTTTAAACCAACATCGTTTAATTCTTCATTAAGTCAATACGAATTGAGTTTTACATACCTGTGCTCAATACGAACGTCATTGTACTTCATTTACCAGTGCAAAACACGTTTTAAAGAGTTGTTGTTATTATTATTATTATTGTTGCTACTGTTTTTATTGTATGTGCATAAGGTGTTGCTAAAGTTTTACGGACCATTTGTGTTCGTGTCATACATGTCATTCATGTTTGCTGTTCGGTGACATTTTTCAATGTAATAAAGCTTAGATCGAAACTGAAACTCAATAACAACACTGATTCGCATTATGCATGTGCGTGTGGTAATTTGTTGTTCTTGTTGTAAAGTAATATAGTAATTGTTGAAAACATTTCAGCGTTTAGGTCTTATTATTTGTTATTGGAACTTGAAATACTTATTGTTTGGTAAGAATATAAAGTAACACACAAGTATAAATGGTAAAAGTAAATGTTGGTTATGGTGTACATAAACAATAAACCTACTGAGAATATGTTATTAAACAAAGTGTTTGACGTGTGGTATTCATATAGAATTAACACTTTGTCAGCTGCGTGGGTTAATGCTTCTATGTTGCTGAAAGGTCTTTTATCTCGCCACGATTAGGAAAAACTATTGAAAATACATTATAAAAGAAATGCCTTCTTGAAAAAAGCTTTTTTTAGTATGGTTGAGATCTGATAGGAAAGATTTATCGCTGAATACTTTCCTATAAAAAACAAGTAAGAAAGATATAGTCAGTCAAGCCCAACCTATGACATCCCACACCATTGTGTATGTCCATCAAAATTCGTGGAGGGGTCTTATATTAGACATGTGGATAATCGTGGACCGATACCTTTACTAAGTGTAAAATAAAATATACGAATACAGAATATCACATTAATACTAACATTTTTATGAATATATGCACTTTAGGGTGATTCCCGAAAGTGGGCTCATATGGGCGTTATGGTGAATTATGAAGCTATCCTCATAAAATTTGTTACTGTGATTTCTACTTATATAAAAGTTATTTGTGTCGAATATAAACTTGATACTAAAATGTGTATGTGATTTATGCACGTTAAAGTGATTTTCGGAAGAGAATTTTATATGGGAGCTGTGGTCAATTATGGACCGACCGTCATGAAATTTGGCACAAAGATTGATACTTATACAAAACTTTCTTGTACCTAATTTTATGAAAATATTTCTATATTTAAGTCATTTATGATCGTTAAACCCCTATTCCGGAAGGACATTTGTATGGGGGCCAGGTGAACTAATGGACCAATCATAACCAATTTCAATAGGCTTCGTCCTTGTGTCATGAAAGTCCTGTATTGCGACCGGTACTATGTGCACAAGGTTTACATGGATATCCAGCCAGCCGTCCAGCCATACGGACGGACGGACATTGTTAGATCGACTCAAAAAGTGATTCTGAGTCAATTGGTTTACTTTGAGGTCGGTGTTGGACACTGTTGCCAAATTTGCCGATTTATCTGCGTTTTGACGATTTTTTTATTGTAAAAGTTCCAAAGTGCGATTTGACGATTTTTGTTCAAAAAATGACGATTTTACGAAATGTTCACACACGCCAATTTTTCTTTTTTTTAATCTGATTTTGTTTTGTAGTAGATAGAGAGAGAGAGAGAAAAGGACTATAAGAAGTTTAAACATTTTTGTGTGAAAAGAAAAATGTTATTTTATATACATATGTGTGTAAGTGAAATAGTTTTGATCATAGATAAAAAAGTTTATGAATGTGTTAAGTATTACAAAATTTATTTGAAACTAAAAACAATATATGTGATTTTTTGAGTAATTTTTTTAAATTGAGTTCATGTATTTGAAAATTTTAATCGCCGGCCCACTTGATTTTTAAACAATGAATTTTATAATGATTCAGTAGTACCTTTAGTTGTGGCATAAAGAAATGTAAAAGAATTTGTTCGCTACCTCTTAGTTTATGAGTTATAGATCTCTTAAGTTTTGATATATTTTTCTGAATATCTTTACAAATACATATACGATTTAAATTATATTAATAGTGTTTTAAAGTTCAAATACCTTCTGAATGATATATAATGTGACCATATCAGTTAAATCCTTCAGAGGATTTATGCAATTTTCATTTTTTATTGATATACCGGAACTTAAAAAATTTTGTTATTTCTAAAAAAAAAAATTTACTCGGATAATAAAATATAAGAAAGTCCCTGTAAATCCACGTAAAATCCTTTACTAACAGTAAAAAGAAAACATTTTTGTTTTAGCTGGTCGGTAATTTCAATTTTTTAAAATTTTGCATAATATAAAACAATATGAACATAAATAGCCAAAAAGATATGCATTTTAATTTTTCAAATTTTTTGACGATTTCAAAAATATTATGCCGATATTTTCGTCGAATTTTGACGATTTTATATTATAATTATCTGGCAACAGTGGTGTTGGATGATTTTTTCTGTGCATTAAAAACATCAACACAAACTCATAACACCCTAATCACCTGTGGTGTAGGGTATAATTAACCATATGTTTAAAAAAGTAAAATTGTATTTATTTGGTCTGCTTTGAATTAATAGTAAATCCAGTTTGATGAAATCATTAAATAGTTGTCGAAAATTCGCGCTTAATTGAATTATTATCTGACCTAGATCTTTAATCCTCTAAACTAATATTATTGCATTAAAATCTAATACTTAAATTCCTATATGTTTCTGAAAATTTTATTTTTTTATTATTTGCCTTAATAAAAGCAAAATACTACTTGTATAACTTAAACTAGTTTGATAGTTGTGCTCTCTATTTATTAACAAGTTTTAGCAAGAAGAATCCAAATATTTTTAGTTGCATCAAACTACTTTTGGTTCGAAAGACTAGAAAACTAGTTGATTGATTTTAACAAATTAAAATGAACGAGATTTTCTTTTAATGAAAATTATAATTAAATAATTTTCAAAGAAATAAATAATATTTTATAATATTATAGAAAACAAAAATACTTAAAGTGAATATCAAGTTTACTTTGAGAAAAATTATATTTTTATATCCTAAAGTTTAGCCTAAGAGTATAACAATACTAATAAACATTTTTAACTAACTAATTCATCAGTTATTAGAAAATGTATTCCTAAAGAAATATTTAAATCTTTGCGTTTTTCTTTTGTTGTTTACACAATTTGACTGCTGCAAAATATCCCCTCTTTTCAAACATGTCTGCACAAATAACTGTTCTATACCAATTAGGTAGAGAGTTAAAATGGCAAAAACTACAACGGCTACAAACAATATTAAGACAACTGTCATTAAACATACTCGTAGTATACTCAAAGCCTCAAGGCAAATTATGTTTGAAACTAAACTACGACAACATACTATAATAACAACGAAACCACATACATAGCTTACAAAAACAGTCAAGACATTCTTTTTTTTTTTTTTGCTATTTTTGCAAAATTCTTAACAAATAGAGAGAAAAATATAAAATTAGTAATCACGTTTGACCATAAAACAATTAAATAGTTGACTTTTGTTGTTAAGACCAACTTAAGGCACGCAGTTTGTACAAAAAATATATTATTTAACACTTATAAGAGCTCATTAAACTACATAAAAAAAGGAGTCAAAAACCTTGTAATGATAGGCTTATTAAGAGGTTTTATTTTATAATTATTTCGAATTGAAACATAAAACAAGTCTAGCTATTTAACTGACATAAGTAGAACATGAGTAGTTATTTCAGAAGCAACTAATCTCTAAAATATTCGAAAAAAATCGAACTAAACTCAATGAGAATTTAACTAGAACTGATCTAGAATTGAAATGGAACTGAATTAGAATTGAACTAGAACTGAACTAGAAATGAACTGGAACTACTCTAGAAATGTACTAGAACTAAACTAGAACAGAACTAAAGCTGAACTAGAATTGAATTAAAACCGAACTAGAACTAAACTAGAACTAAAATTGATCTGAATTAGAACTAAAATTAGAACTGAAGTAGAACCTAACTGAACTAGAATTGAATATGAATTGAACTAGAACTGTAGTGGATCAGATCTAAATCTTATTTGAAACAAAATTAAAAAGATAACTAAATGTCATATTGAACCATTGTATATCTTAGGGTTAATATTCATACTAAAAACAAAAGAAAGTAAAACTGAGTTAGAACTGAACTCCATCTGATCTGAAACAAAACTTTGGAGATAACTTCATAACCATATTGGATATTCACACTAAAAACTTAATACACAAACTCATATTATATAAAAAATTATAAAATACAGAAAAAATTAAAATGTTCTGGCATTATTATATTAATTTACTTTCTTAATGTTCAGTGAAGAAATATTATTTAATAGTTTACTTATTATGTTAACAAAAAGAAAACAAGAAAAACATTAATAAATTATATTCTTTCAGCTTCTTAAGTAATTTAAAAGCTAACGAAGCAAAAACTAAAACAATTTGTTTAACCAGAAAAGCAAGAAGCAAGAACCTGTTAAAATAAGACTAAAATTATTTGTTTAGAATATTTATTATAGCAAAAACTTTTTAATAATCATATTCATAAAACAAATTTAAATTTATCAAAAGTTTAAGATCAAAATTAATAATTTCTTTTAACTAACTATATGTGACTTTAAACCTATCCAACAGCTTTTACTTAATCACTCTTTAAGATTTATGTTTATACAAAGAAAGTTATATAAATTTAGGTTATTTTTCCGTATATTTTTAAAACAACAACCTACAACATATATTTCCCATAATAACTTACCCATTTCTATGACTGTTTCAATGCTACATTGCACTGTCGCATGCATTTGTGAGTTTTTCTTTAGCTCGGCATCCGCTTCCGTTGCTCGTATTGATTTATTACTTTGCAGTAATTTTTTTAAACTTTCCATGGCTGCTAAACAATTGTCATAAAATTTAACAAACTCATCAATAGACTGAAAGTTTAAAAAATTAAATAAACAAAAATGACTTGACAAAATTAAAGCCATTAAGTCTAAAAATAAAATAATAATTACCTTCCTTTGCTGCAGCCATAAATCATAATTGTACTGTAGGTTGCCGCCTAATTCTTCCGGTAAACTGGTTAAATCGAAATATTTTAATAAACGAGATCTAGATAAAACTATGGGCTAACAAAAAAAAAAAAAAAAATAATAATAACAAATAATTTGTTTGTCTTTATGTAAGTTTATTAAAACCAACCTCTCCTTTTGTTTGAGATTTTGTACAAGTTTCCACATGTTTTTCCCAAAATCCTTCCGATTTGACTAGATATAAATTGACTGTTAGACCCTCAAATAAATTATATATAAATCGCGCATGCTGACGGTTAATACGTGCGGTGGTTTTTTGAGCATCCACTATTATGGTTACACCCTTTTGTAAAATTACATCACTGAAGTAAAACAAATAGATTCATTAGTTTTAATCATTATTTGGAATAAATTATTATAGACCTGTTTTTCTTTATCTTTTTATGATTGATGTTTATTTTTTATTAAAATTTTTTAGCCAAAGCTAAACATTTTTGTTTGTTTTATTTAAATATTTTTCTAAAATTAATTTTGTCTAATTTATTTAATTGTTTAAAATACCCTAATATAAAAATAGGATAGAAGGTAATCTAAAATATAAAACCTATTTCCATTTGAATGCACTCCTGATGAGTTAACGAGATAATGATGATGCCTTTTAGAATTAACAAAATGTAACCAAAATATGAGATTTACAAAAGTCTTCTTAAAATAATTGAAATAAATAATTTATTTAAATGTTTTAAAAGTGACACAGTAAATATTTTTAATGGAAAAACTTTAAAGAAAAATTTAAGGTATATTTGAGAGCAATTGTACCTTAAATTTTATTCTTCTTTTTTAATTAACGAAAGAATGTATATAAAAGTGAATAGACTATGAAACTGTGAATTTTGAATCTAGAGTTAAATTAGATTTAAAAGTTCCAAGTAGTTTAAAAGATAACCAAACTAAAAACCTATACTAATTTTACTTATTTGTAGGGATCGCAATTTCCCGGGGCAGCGGGAAGAAATTTTCGAATTTCCGGGATTCCCCGGATCCCAAATTAAAAACTATAATTAACCATTTATTGAACAACTGAGACCCTAATAAGATATGAAACTTTGCATTAGCAGATTTAAAACAGAATTGTAAATGTAGTGAGAAATGAAAATTTGATCAATTGCCAAATCTAATGACTAATTAATTCAAACAAATCCACACAATATTTATTCTTATTTTAACGATGTGAACAATAAAAAACGTCGTATTTGAGACAGAAAAAATAATGTAATTTATTAAAAACTCACTTAAAAATGTAGAATTTAATACTTCTAAAAGTAGTGACTGATGATCACTTTTTTGGTAACCCTTCGGTGTGATTCAAACGCGTGTTCACATGCTATTAAATTGTTTGTAACTCCAAATTTCAATTTCCTACGATGACTAGAATACGATGGTTCACGGTTATTTATATTTTCGATATTTTTATGCAATTTTTTGTCGAAAACTAAATATAAATATATGCGAGTTGTATACGTAAGTTTTCGAAAAAAAGTTTATTAATTTTTTTTCAACATCACTACATCACTGCAGATCGTTGGGGTATTGTGCGTTTGTGTTGATTGTTTGTACCGCATAGAAAAAGTTATCCAACACCTTATAGATACCAATCGACTCAGAATCACTCTTTAAATCGATTTAGGTATGTCCGTCCGTCTGGCTGGCTGTCCATGTAAACTTTGTCCATAAAGTACGGCTCGCAATTTTAAACATAATTCAATGAAATTTGGCACGTGGAACTTTTATGATACAAGGACGAAACTTATTCCCAATACAAATGTCCCTCCGGAATAGAGTTTAAAAACTCAAAAATGCCTTAAAAATAAGAATATTTTATTGAAATTCGGTGCAAAGAAGTTCTCTACAAGTATCAATCTTTGTACCAAATTTTATAAAGATCGGTCCACAATTGACCATAGCTCCCATATAAACCCCTCTTCCGAAAATCACTTTAACGTGCATAAATCCCATACGAATGTTAATATCAAGTTAATATTCTACACAAGTAAGTTTTATATAAGTAGAAACAATATTTCAAATTTTATGAGAATAGGTCCATAATTTACCATAGCTCCCATATAAACCCACTTTCAGCAATCGCCCTAAAGTGCATAAAATCCACTAGATGTTAGTATCAACACCTCGTGCGGAGTTGACAGATCTTCTATCGAGCGCGTCCCCAGGTGGAAGATAGAGGAAGCTTTGTCATTATTGAGGTTTGACATAACATACTGTCAGACCTAAGTAATGGCACGAGCTCAGACCGTGTCTAGTCACTGCCCGCGGAACAAAACTGTCACCACTTGTAAGGTTAAGGTGGCTGGTAGCCGAGAACCTGAATGGCTAGTTAGTTGTTAAAGAAGACTAGTCGCTAACAACTCCCCTCCAACGCCAAGGCACGGGTCGGTTGTAAAAGTTGAATAGCCCTGTCAATGCATGGATGGTCTCGTGGGAATACAAAGTAAATGGACCAAAATAAAAATTTAAAGAATGAAAATATAAATGAGAAGAAGGAAGACGGAAGGAAAACAACAGGAGGTGGCAAGTTCACCAAATGCGCAAAACCGGCTTCCGATTCAGGAAGCAGCGAGTTGTCTCTGAGTTTCGCACCAAGCACTTCAAAAGCTACTCTGGCTCGCGCCGGCATAAGACCCCCTGCTTCGGGGACTGCATGCCCGAAGTCAACTCGGGCGACAGCAACCCCAGTGCCTACTGTAACGAAGGAAGATGTGAACTCGGGCTACCAAGCGTTACCTCCCCCCGTCAGCAAAAGAAATGCGAACCAGTTTTCGGTTTCTGGAACTGAACCTCCTGCCTGAACGGGAAATAATTCGTCCCAAAAGCACATTACTCCCGGCAGAAGTGCCTTCTCAGTATCAATATCAACTACCCCAGAATTAAGGACTGGTTCAGTTGAGGTTCATACTGATGGGTCCAAATCTGCTGGTGGGGTTGGAGGGTGTCTATATTCCCGCTTATTGGAAAAACATTTCCTTTAAATTGCCAGATCACTGCAATATTCTTCAATGAGGGCGGCGAACTGGCTAATGTACTATAGGTTATTCGGAGTGAATATCCAAATCTGTACAGATAGTCAGGCCGCGATCAAAACGCTCTCGGGTATCTTTTCGAAATCCAGATTGGTACATGAATGCCGAACATCTCTGAACAAGATGGCGAGACATTCTATCGAGGCATCGGCTGAGAACTCTGGTAGCCGTGGTTACAAGGCACTGGATTGCTGGTGCACATGCTAGGAAACTAGAGCTCCCTTTTAACGACTTTTGCAGATGTTGTCGGGATGAGGAAGAGGAGGAGACGGTGGAGCATCTTTTATGTCACTATCCCACTCTTGCCGGGATTACGACCTTCAATTTTGGTAGTCCGTTTATGTATGTGTTGTTAGATCTATCTGATATCTGTAACAGATGGTTCAACTCTTACATACATGCGTCGGGTTGGTTCGCTTCGAACGTTGGAATGGACATGTGAAGTAGAAACACATGATCCGTCAGGGTTTCACAACGGGACCAAATTGGACCCAAGTGTGCTGTCTCTGGACAGCTGTCCTAATAACCTAACCTAGTATCAACACTATTCTGTATTTGTATATTTTATTTTACGCTCGTACACAATGGCGTAGGGTATCATATAGTTGGTCTTTACCGACTATATCGTTCTTTCTCGTTTGTTTATGAGTTTTCCTAATTAAAATGACGATTTTATCCTAACTGATTTTAAAAAATTATAAAATATGTGTATATTAATTTTTCTTCAGCTGTCGTTTAATTTATATACCATTAATATTGGTGGAGAAAAAAACCTGTTCTAGTTGACGTTACCAGTTAGAAGTTGGCCAAGATATTATAAATAATGATCCCTTTCAGAATTGTATGTACATTTAAATGTAGGTCACAGAAAAGTAATCTTGAACCATCCTAATCTTCAGTCTGTTATCTATTACATTTACCTACAATATCCGTTATAAAACATTCGCTTGTATGTTATAGATTCGATCAGACATTCTTCAACATAAAAGAGAATATTTTCTCTAGCTTGCCAATTGAAAATTATATGAATAATTAATGATTTGTCGGGATTACTGTTTACTTTTTCTCTTACCTTTTTTTATTTTTTTTATCAATTTCTACGAGACAAATTCCGCAAGTCTATACTACTGACAAACTTGTAACCAGGGAAACCACAAATATGCATTTGCATGTTTTTTCCTGGACGTTGAATATAGTCATCGATAAAATATTTAACCATTTCAGAAGAAATTAAGCATTTTGTCATTGATTTGTAAGTGTATACTTTTGCATACTTTACCTTTAACTGCATGTAACGATGTAATCATTTTAGAGCGCATATTGATATTTTGAGGATACATTTTGATACCTCATGGGATATTTTTCAAATTTTATTTTATAAAAGAAAATAAAAATAAGAAAACAAATTTTTTTTAACGAAAGCAAATGATAATTTTGATAATTTCTTAACTCATAATAATGTCTAGAATTAGAAGATGAAAGATACATAAAGTTTTTATGTAATATAATAAAAAATGGGAAATCAATTTCGACACAGTTGATAAATTTCAGTTTTGCCTTATTTTATAACATAAAATATTAATGTTTAAAAACTAAAAAATTTTTTTGTTTTTTAAGTGAATATTTTTGCGTTTTTAGAGCATATTTTTCGTTTTTTATAACATATTTAATGCACATAAAACTCCTTTTTTTCATATTTATGGTTTCCCTGTTTATAACGTACATATATATGGGCCATTACAAAAATTTTTAACCTGGCTGAAATTGATTTTAACCCTTAATGAGATTTGTGGTAATACTATTTTAAACAAACTTAACTCTAAACTCACAAGACTTGAAGTTAATAGAGTGCAATATTTTAGCTCCATAGGTTTCATTTTATAAACATGATTGTTGTTCAAATTTCAAAAACTTAGAAAAATGACTAAAAATTACTTAACTTTTCCCATAATTCTACAATTTTTGTTCTCGCGTTTATATTTTTTTGATTTCATTCGATCTTATATAAAATAATCGGACTTTGGGGATAAATTCTACTTTCTTCTCTGTTATTATGCAGACTTTCAACAGTTTCATACAGACTAGTCAAATTTTTATCACAAAATTTTTTTTTTTTTTAGTTTAATGGAATAAAAATTTTTAAATAGGATTAATACTTGTTGTAATTATAAGTATTTTGCTATCTCGTTGATGTGCCCGAAACAGCCAACGCAGTAAATGGTCTCAAAGTTTGGAAAATGAGAGCAAACATTTTGTAAAAAGTCAATTTTTCGCGAGGCACATACATAGTTTCGTATAGGACAGCATGGATTACTGCGTGAACTTGGTTTTTTTTTTATTTTACACAATAAAATCGAAGGAGCATTAAAAATAAATTTAATATTAAATTTAATATTAAAAGTGCAACTTTTACTAAAAAGTTGCACTTTTTGTTTTTGTATTTTTATACAGCAACTTGCAATTTGTGCAAATCTTGCGTACGTAGATATAAGAACAGTAATAAATATAATTTATCGGGACCATAACATTAAGTCAAATGTCGTTCATAGTTGAAAACGGGACACTTTTGTCAAAACAGAATTTACTAAGGCACATCGCATGGACAGCACGAAATTTACCATATTTGGCATAAATAAGTGTTTGTAATGATTGTAATAGAATTGCTCCCTGGATTGCAATATAAACATCTCTGTTAATCAACTTAGGAACATAATTCGTTTGATGTGGCAACGATATGAAGAAGGATAAAAAAAGTTATATTACAATAAACTTGAGTGAAGCCATTTTGTGATCAGATTTCGGAGTGGGAGGTACCTAAAATTCAAGTTGTGTAAACAGTAAGTATAAGTGAACACTTGGTTATATATTAAGGAATGATGTTAATAGTGGCCCTTCTCTTCTAGATCATTTGTTGAAGAAGATGTCAGTGGCTGAACACTCTATCACCCTATTAAATGAAAGGTCTGCTTATTCCCCTAATTAATATTTTAGCGCCAAAAATTTGGGCGATATTATATGGTATTTTTTCCAAAAAAATCTCCACCGACATGTCATATATAACGTTCACATAATGTTCTGTTTTACCACCCAATCATTATACCCTGGGTGGTTGGGGTATTATGCGTTTGTGCTGATGTTTGTAACGCATAGAAAAAGTTATTCAACACCCACCTTAAAGTATACTAATCGACTCAGAATCACTTTTTAAATCGATCTAACAATGTCCGTCCATCCGTCCGTCTGGCTGCACGGCTGGTTGGATGGCTGGCTGGCGGTCCATGTAAACCTTGTGCACAAAGTACAGGTCGCAATTTTAAATGAAATGAAATTAGGCACATGGGACTTTCATGACACAATGACGAAACCTATTGAAATTGGTTGTGATCGGTCCATTATTTCACCTAGCCCCCCTACAAATGTCCTCACGGAATTAGGGCCTAATGATCATAAATGACTTAAATATAGCAATATTTTAATGAAATTCGGTGCAAAGAAGTCTTATATCAATCTTTGCGCCAAATTTTATGAAGATCGATCCATAATTGATCATAGCGCCCATATAAAACCCTCTTCCGAAAATCACTTTAATATGCATAAATCCCATATGAATGTTGGTATCAAGTTAATATTCTACACAAATAAATTTTATGTCAGTAGAAACAACATTGCCAAATTTTATGAGAATTGATCCACAGTTTACTATAGCTTCCATATAATACTTCTTTCAGAAGTCTCCCTAAAGTGCATAAAATCATCTAGATATTAGTATCAACGCATTATTCTGTATTTCTATATTTTATTTTACATTTACTAAAATTGGCCACAGGAGTAATATAAGTCCCCTTCCCGAATTTATATGCTCGTACACAATGGTGTAGGGTATCATATAGTCGGTCCTGACCGACTATGTATTAACTTGGGTTGAATACTGGGATAGATCCATGTAGGTTAAACCTATATTGTGCTATAAAATAAGGGATCATTGTTAAGTCGGTCAGACAATGGCTTAGGATAAGCCTACCTTATAAAGGAGTAGGTAGACCTTATGATTAATAACACTATGTCAAATCGAAGATTTTAACAGAACAGATCTATTTGTGAGTTGTATCGTTTTATCACAGTGTGTTAGTAGATGATAGCCTATGATAAGCTTTGAACTTTATAAATTTTGTTTATGGTACTAGAGAGAGACGTACCCAATTTAGCCGTGCAAAATTAAGGGCAAAACCACATCTCTTGGCTTCACCTTTTCCAATTGAAAAATATAAAAATCAAAACTCTTAGGATCTAATTGGAGCAAGATAGGAACTTAATTGGTACTACATTTTGGTAAAACTATTTCTTCTCTATAAAACATAATTGACATATTTACTCAAGCTCTTACCAAGGCAACAAAATTCGTTAGAGAAGCATTTGGTCGTCAATGAATTAAATTTGAGATGAAACTAAATTTGTTCTAGTGATTAGAAAAGTTTTCAAAAAAAATAAATTTGTTCCTTTTTTTTTTTTTTTTTGATCAAAAAAAAAAATACATAATACATATTCCCTCCACAACAGTTCAACTTTCGAGAATAATATGGAACAGTCAATGTTCTAATAATATATTCGTAATGTTCTATAGGAAAATATTTTTTTAATCATAAGAACACAACTGTAACAGTGAAATACGGAGGTGGAAATCTTCAGAAAAGCTTGATAAAAAAAAAAGCTTGATAATGCTTCCATACGCTAAATGGAAAGTGCCACTTCCATGAATATTATATAAGGATAACAATTCCAATAATAAATGCAGAAATTTAATATTTTGGGCACCACAATCTCTAGATCACCACCCGATTGTGAAAATAAACATAATTGCAGAACGTAATATCGACAATAAAGTACTCTAAAATGTGTGAAATACTATTACTAGTGACTATATTTAAAAGCCCATAGCATAAATGCCTAAGATATGTTCCAAATTGATAAAAAAAAAAAACAATGGTTACCAAGCAAGTACTATACATTTAATATATATATTTTTGTTTACATTTTCCCTTAATGTTTCTAAAAAGAAATTATTATTTATTTTTGTTTTTAATTAAAAATTATTTTCAAATAATTTATATTTAATATAAATAAAGGAAACAAGTTATTGCTTAAATATTCTTTTTAACAAACGAATTTTTGATTCCTAAAAATTTAATTTCAATTTCAATGCCACAAAATGAAATTTTTTATTTTCATTAAGAAACCACCTACTGTGGGACTTAACTAATTTTAAAAACAACAGCTTATTGTATGCATTACATTTTGGCTTTAATCGCCACTCCCTGCATTACCTAATAGTACTTAAATAAGAAGCTTTTAGCAAATATAAAACGAATTTGATTTTTATGTAGCTCAGTGGTCTGGAGGGTATAACTAAAAAAAATCAGTATTAAAACTCAAAGAGGCTTCAACTGCCAACGAAGGCAAATAAATTTTTAATAATTAATATTTATTTATGTATATCCTCACATGAAAACCACAAATCTCAAACACGCCTAATGTTTTTACTTGTGTGATCAGCATTCAAAACAACTATATATTTCAAATAAAACTGGTAAAATTTTGGACATCGAAAACAAAACTCATCAGTTATAACATCAAAAGAGGAAGCTGCTTTTTATATTGTTTTCGCTGCCAAAACACATTATTTAGTAGACAATGTTTTTGCTGGTATAGAGTCGATATACTTCCGTGGCCACACTATTAATGCCTGAATTGGTTCCAACACTACTAGTTATTGAATGTTACTAAAGAATCGAAAGTAGTTTTGATGACTTTAGAATAAGTTCTAAAATTTTTCCTTCCTTTTTTCCTAGGTTTATTATTAAAGTTTTAAAATAAAATAAAACTAAAATTAATATATGATCTATGCGCTGTCGAAAGGACATGTTTATAATTTCACAATCATTGTTTTTATTATATCACATGAAAGCTTTATTGATCTTTCATTTCCTAACTAATCTATTTCCAACAAGTAAGAATGTTATATTTGGAATCTATTATACCCATCATCTGCAACTTTTCTTGTGCCACCATAATTTAATATTTCACCTTATATGAGTGGTGGGCGGTAAAGTGGGCGGATCACGTCAAATTTTTGGTTTTCGAGTTTACATCGATTCTTGAAATATTTGTACAAAATGTCGTTAGCGTACATGCTTTTGTTTAAGAGACATTGGCCGAAAAGTATGAACTAGAGTTACGACGGGCTCAAGGGCTCATTATTAACCTATTTTGCCCATTTGCAAAACCAAACGAACCTTATATGAGAGAAATATTTGAGGCAAATATCATCCCTATAGGTATATATGTATGTATGTATATATGTATGTATGTATATATGTATGTATGTATATATATGTTCCTATATAAATATAGAAACATACAAGAATAGGTGTTTTTATTGTAACAATAAAGCAATAAATTTAAAATATATTTAAATTTAAATAATTTTAGCTTCTATTTATCAAAATTCTTATATCTTTTAAAAGTTTTAACAATATTTCACAATATTATCTACCTACTAAATACTCTAAATAATTACCCTAATAAAAGAACTAACAAAAAAAAGAAAGAGTTCTCTAAAATAAAGAAAAAACATAAAAAAATTAATAACAATACATAAAATTTTAATAGAATTGTTGACGTTAATGTCTTAAAATAAACATAAAATATTATTAAAAGAAACTAAAACTTTCCTCAGACATAAAGACAAAAGGTCATTCTGCTCAAAAAAGAAAAGAATAAAATAAGAAAATCTAATTTTGAAACTTACCTTAATGAACGTTTTAAATACGTTATAGATAATTCCAAACATTTACGTTGCCAACTTTGCAAATCATTGATTATATTGACAATAAAAATTATTTTGCCATCACGATCAAAACTACCGGGTAAATAGGCCGTGCGAGTTTGTAAAGCATTTAAAACATCTTCTTCCATAATGGGGCCGCCGCTGCATGTAAAATAAGACTATGTTGACACCACCGTTTTTTTTTTTTTTTTTTTTTTTTTTTTGCTGCTGGGAAGAAGTGTTGACTTACAGGCAATCAAGTATTTTTCTTTTTATGTTAACAAATCACTACTGGTTTTTAAAAACATTTTTTTTTTTTTTCAAATTATAGCTGCTTAATAGGCGAGTTCTAAAAAGAGGAGAAATCGAAAAAAAAATTACAGTAAATAGGCGTTTTTTCTAGTAGTTTGGTGCAATTATAAGTTGACCGTTCCATCAAATAGATGTGAGTTAGAATGTTTCAAGATACTTGTATTAAGTGTAAAGATGTGTTTGAATTTTGTGTTTACTTTAACATTAAGTTGTAATATTTTTAAGTTTTTCTTTATTTTTTCTTTTCTTTGTATTTAATTTTCTAGTTGCATTTGAAAATGTTACTTTGTATAAAGAAAACTTGAAACACGTTTGACAACTTAACTACTTTACGCACATTTTGTTAAAACGAATTGTTTTTATTTCATCATAAAACTTTGTTGTTGTTGTAATTTTTATAAATGATCTTCAAATGATTTTCACTATTTTTTTAAGATTTTACTTATTTTTTATTTGATTTTTTGTAAGATTTCTTCATAAATTAGTAGATTTTATTTGTATTCAATATTGCATTTGACAATTTGACACAAATTGCCTTTTTCCAAATGTTTTTTTCAAGCACACTACACTTTGCCATTGAACATATCTAAGAGAGATCTTATTTGACTGTTTTTTTTTTTCATCGTCCACCTCATTGCTAAAATATTTATTTGGAACACTAGAAAAACTATATAATCTGGTTTTAGAAATGTCCGACTATACGTCTGTCTATTGAAATTAACTATATAATGACTTCTAATACCAAACATTTTTCTGTTAAAAATCAGCAAAATCGGTTCATCAAAGTCCATTTTATTATAAAAAAAAAGCCAGAAGAAATTAATATATCCATGTAGAAAATTCTGCTTATAAAGACCCTTGATAACTTGCATTATTTCAAATGCTATTGGTCAGAAATTTTCTCTATAATTTTTCTTCAATTCATCTTAAACGGTTCATAAAAATCGAAATTTTATACCGAACAAAAAGAATTATCTTATTTTCTCTAAAAACCAGTTTTTTATTCAAAAATTGAAGCAAGATTTTCAAAATGAGCATCAAATATTAGAGAAAATCTGTGGAGCTAATTCTATATTTCATTAAAATGTAAACTAATTGATTTCATTTATAAAAAATAAATCTTTTGAGTTCTCTTTTGTAAATATCTTCATAGAAAATATTTTAATATTTTTAATATATTTTAACTTTTGTAAACTCTAGATAGGGCCATTTCAAAACTATTTCAACTAGCTTTTTACTTCAGATTTCTCCTCCAATCGAACTAAATAGTTTTCAAATATTTTAGCACTTACTTACATGTTTTCGACTTTGAGCACATATACGAGTTTAAATATGAACGAATACATAGACAAACCTAAAGTAAAAAATGAAAAGTTGAGAGGCCTTTTTTCAGTGCCATTTCAAGCTCGTTACTATATTTATGCATCATTCCATTATAGATTAAATCTTGAATAATCATTTCTCATTAAAGGGAGTTTATAAGGGCTTTTGTAGAAGTACTGTAGTAAGGCATTCCAAAATAAAATCAAAAAGAATATGGATTCCTTTTATAAGAAAGTAAAGCATTTCACCAAATAGAATTTGCCAAGGGAACAAACAAGTGAAAAACAAGTGACCAAGTGGCCTTCTAAAATCACATATTTTGCATCCACGAGACCCTCTTGGCGAATTCTAAATTGTTTTGCTAGGCCTTGCCTTCTCTCTGACAATAGAAGCGAATAGGGAAGCATCAGATCTTAAATAAAATGGCTCTCTTTTCCGTAATGTTATTTAAAGAGAATCTAGAAATTACAATAACACACCTTCTAAATTACTTCCAATGAAAGGAAAATAATAATTAGAAAAGGAAGCCATATATGGAGACATTTACTAACATAGAATACAACTAGAAGGTTATGTGAGAGGCGCTTCGAACTAAATTTTCAAAAAAAATTACTCATTTTTTTTAAACACAAAAACAAAATATATGTGACTACATGTTTTTTCTATGGTGGTATGAATTAGGTTTTCGACAACTGAATGAGGCTTTTTTCTCTCACATAAATATCTAGTTATTAGTTTATGTTTACTAAGGCCTGAATAGTGAAGGACTACATATGATATGTTCCCGCAAAGATTGTTATTAAAATTACAGTTATACTCATTTGTAAAACAAACTATGAGTATGTGCCTATGTTGTGTTTTTTTCTTAAAATGTGTTCGAAAATGTTGTTGTACTTGTTGCACTACTCGTGCTGTGTAAGACCCACTTTAAATGCGTTGAAAGTCACAATTTATTTATTCAACTTGCCAACAACCCCCCAATTTAGACATTCCACTATGAAACTAGTTTTAAAAATTGTTTTCCTTTTTTTGCTTGATTTCTTCTTATAATTGTTGAATATGAAATGTTTTCATTTTGGCATTAAATTATTTTAGGAATTTTGTAAACCCTTAAAAGTGGAGTTGTTCCATATTAAAGTTAAAATCAATTCCTAAATCTTTAAAAAAAAAAGAAAAGAAAAAGTTAGTGTAATAAAACAAAAAATAACTATTATAATAGTATTATTGAAAATATTTAAAAAAAAGCGGAAGCTTTATAGATAAAACAAACTCATAAAACTTTCCACAATAATTTAAGGTTAGGCAGCAAAAAAAAAACTTAAGTTTGAATACATATAGCGTTTTCTTTTCTGCCTAAAATTTTGCCTTTTTCTTTGTATATCTATATTAGATTAAAAAATAAACTAACTATAATAAATTTATGCTATATTATTTATTAAAACAATATGGAAATGTATACCAGTGATCACAAATATGACAAGTTTCTTATTAAATTAATTTTAGTAGTAGAGAACTGCAGCTTTAAATATTTATAAATTTATTTCTTTACAAAATTCCAGACTTTTTATTTAGTACAAACCACATTCCATACAAGGTGTGTCAAAATAAAATTTCAATATGACTACAATATTGAAAAAACAAAAACTTCTAACGTGCATTATAAAGAAATAAATGAAAAAACTACTACCCTCAGGGCAAAAATCTAAATAAGATTCTTGGTAAGAAATAGAAAGAATAATCAATGAAAAATGAAGAATCTAACAAATTATAAAATGGAAATAAGAAATTAAAGAGTTATTATTAAATAATTCTTTATATACTTCCAAAATTGTAAAGAAAAATAAAACTCTTATTGAAATTTAGTATTTTTTTAGTCTTAGCAGATCACCTGTACACAGTGGTCCCAAAACGCTTTTTTTTAAATAATTCCGTAATTTTTGAATTGTAAATAATAAAATTTAAAAAATTTACTTTTTCCAATGTCTTTTTCAAATGATCACACTGTAATTATAAGAGGCGTCCGTCAGAAAATAATTTTTGTATGTTTACCCCATATATGAAGGTATTTAATTAACATCATTTTAGTTTGATTCCAGCTTTGGGATTTAAGAATTTTACAAACAAATTTAAAAAATTGTGGAAAATTAACAAAGTTTGGATAGGGCTTGTAGGGAGACCATTGCCCAAAGCGCCTTCGGGTTTACTTTGCACACATCTGTATTAAGATTCCTTTTGAAAACTTTAAAAAAATTATATGTGCCAGAACAAAAAACAAATTTTATAAGTAAAAAAATATGACCACCACTTTTGAAAAAAACCTAAAAAATATGATTAAAAAAAGTTCCAAATTCAGATTAACACAACTTTTTATCTAATCTATATATTTATACGATTCTTGCTGCAGTATTGTTTAGAATTTTGTAGGGAATCCGATGAATATTTTTGAAAAAGAAATTTGGGGCCAATACTGAGCACGCCAAGTTAAAAAACCTAAAAAAAATGAAGCTAAAAATAAGCGAAAAATTTATCTCTTAATATCTCTTAAAATAAAAGAGATAAAAGCGTATTTTTTGTAAGGATTTATAAAGACTACCTATATGTAAAATTTTTTTCTGTCAAATCATAAATGAATTTTTGGCGATTAAAAAAATTGCATACCTGATATAACCAATTTTGGAGGTCTACACACTCTCCCTTGACTCCCTGGGAATCTATGCTCCTTCAAATCAACTCGAAGACATTTTGACTCTGGCCAGGTGGAATTTGAAATGTTTCCAAAAAAAGCGTTTTGGAACCACTGTGCAGTATTTATGTATTTAGACATAAAAGTATAAAGAGAAATAAACTGTTAAATTACGATAACACCAACTTTAAAAATATGTACTTATATGCGAGGGCAAACTGATAAGTGTTATTTATTGAATGAGTTTAAATTATTATTCAATATCTATAAATTAAAAAAAAATATTTGAAAAAATAGTACTTTTTTTCAAATTTGCTCTTAGATTTGATCAGAGAAAATCCATTATTATTAAAAAAAATAAATTAGTCGTTAACTTATTAACAGCATTAACTATAACACAGGCTTAGGGAGTAATGATTACATTCAGTAATCTATTACATGAAAAATTATAATTAAACTGTTATTTGTAATTGGAAATTTTCAATTACACTTACTGTAATTGTTATTTTAAACATAAGAATTACAATTACTTGTAATTGTAACTGAAAATTGTCAATTTACATGCAAATAATTCAATCATTAGCTCCCAAACAAAAAGAGAAGAGAGAATAAAAAGACAAACTGTAATATCCAGCATTAGGATTTTCGAGAATATAAATCATGAAACTGAAAGGAACTTCCAAAAAGTCTAAAAATGATAATGATCGGCTGTCCATGTAAACCTTTTGCTCAAAGTACATGTAGCAATTTGGAAGATAATTTGATGAAATTTGGTATATACATATGTTTTCTGGTCGGCAAAGAAATTCTCATTTAAATAAAAATATATTTAAATAAAAATAGATTCAAAAATTAGTGGCAAAAAAAGTTAATTTTTCATGCAAAATTTGAAATATTTGTTGTTAAAAATGACGGTATTTAATCTTTTGTCATAAAGCTGGGTATATTACGATTAAAATATGCAAAGAAAAAAGTGCAAAATATGCGCTTAGTACTATTTTTGAAGTAATGAAAATGTTATTCCTTTAAAAGTACTTTTATCCTTTTTTCCTACTACTATAAATCCAATTTTTTTTTTTTTTTTTTTTTTTTTGTTGCCTGAAAAAAAATTACTCTATTTACACATATAAATTACTTCTTAAGATTTAGCTAAATATTCAAAAGAATTAGGTATTTCTGACAGCTCAATTAGATTTTTTTAGGCAGAGAGTTGGTCTTATAGTTGTTTTCCTATGCTCAGAAGTTTCAAAATATTTTATTCGTAACCACTCAGTATAAAATGGAACTTCGAACGAAGCAAGTTTGCATGAGAGAAAATTAAAATAGCGCATCCATTTTTTCGTACGAATGACGTGCATTTCGTATGGCGACATAAAAATGCTAAATTCATGTGAAGCTAAACTAGCTTCACGTATATATGTTTTCTTTTTTACTTATACACATACAAACTATTTTCTACCTTACAATTATGAATTTATTCGATTACGCTAGTGCATCACAGTAAAACTTATTTCGGAGCGCATAAAAGTGTGCTTTCCTTGCTAAATGTCACTTTAGTGTTTCCAAAAACTTGAAAATTTCTACTGGGCAAAGAGTTTTAAATAAAAATAACCATAATCTGTTATCACCCCAAATATTTTCGAAAAAAAAATTGCATTTCATTCCTAAGCCAGAGAAAAGGATATTAATCTGTGATTGTAATTGATTATAATTTTCTTTTTTTAAATAAAGTTGAAATAAAAACTAAAAATTAATTTTTTTCGTACCCTAGAAGGTTTTAAGCAAAAAAAGAATATGATAACCTGTGATCACCCTAAAAAGTCTTCAAAATTTATTTTTTATTGAAAATTTAAATGAAAACTAAAATTGCGTTTTATTTATAAACCAGAGAGTTTTAAACAAAAAAAAAACGATAATCTGTGATCACCCTAAAATTTCTCAAAAATACACTTTTAATATAGAAATGAAAACCAAAAATTAATATTATTCGCAAAAACAACAATAATCTGTAATCAGCTCAAAAAAATCGCAGAATTGAATTTTTATATAGAAATTAAATTGAAAATTGAAATTGCATTTTATTCGTAAATCAGATAATCTTAAGAAAAATGGTCGTTAATCTGTGATCAACCAAAATGCTCTTAATAAGTGATTTCCATATAGAAATTGAAATAAAAACTAAAATCGCATTTTATTTGTAAACCAAAAAATTTTTAATATAAAAATTTAAATAAAAACTAAAGTAAAATAATAATTTAATCATAAACTAAAATATTTTAAATAAAACGGACGATCTTTGAAAATTAATTTCAATTTCTTTTGTATAAAAATTTTACTCTTAAATATTAAATTAGATTATTATATAAAAATTATATTATATAACTGGGGCGGAATTAAAGATTCCCTAAATTAAAATATTTTATTGACCAGATTAAAATAAATATATTCTAATACCAAGGGTCAAAGGTATTGTGGTTACTAATTATTAAGATTTTGTACAAAAACAAAATAAAATATGCATTGACTAGTTTTTTATAAAATCTCAAGAACTCATAGTGTGAAATTTTTTAATCGAAATAAATCTTTTTTAAAGCATTTGGGATCAAAAATAATCCTAAATTTTTAAATTGAAATATTTGAATAGTATAATATTTAATATTGATTTTCTTTTTTGATTTTTCAAATTAAAGAAATGAAATGTTGCAGAACTATTTAACTGCAATATGAATGGACTTTTTAGTAGCAAATTCTTGTCGAAAATTTTTAAGAAGAACTTTTCTATCTACCTTCGTTTTTCAATACGCATACCAGTTGTTTAGAAAAACTAATTGCAATCTAATATGGGTGGCATAATGAAAAGTTATCTTTTTTTCTATTCTCACCCCCCCCCCCCCTACTATTATTAATATAAAGCTCTGAACTGATATTGAACTATGTATTATGTTGAGTATAAATTATAATCTAAACTAAGCTTAAGCGTGCACGCGTAACATAATCGAATAAATAAAAAAAATAAAAGAAAATCAGTTGTTTGCTTCGTTGCGGTTGAACAACAATACCGCTAAGAATCTTGTTTCTTGTCATAAATTCAGTTGACAAACCGCATACTCAGTGTCAAGTCAATCGAGAAGGTTGTATGTATGCATGTGTGCTGGAGCAGCAATAACAACTAACATAAACTTAATTTAAAATCAAACTTTTTTTTGTTCAATTTTCTATGAAACTCACTTACATTCGATCGCATATAAACTTTTAATTTTCTTATCGTTTGCCATAGATTTTATGGTCAATGGAAATAATGATGATGATGACAAGCATCTTCAACGATATGGATGTTGTTCGAGTCTTTAAAAAAAGTTAATGCTTTAAATATGTGTGATCATCGATTGTGGAATAAAAAATCAAAAGGTTTTATTGGTTAAGGGTTATAGACAATTCTTATATTTTAAGATTTGTATTAACAATAGTAGTAAATTTGTTATTAATAAAACAAACAAAATATTAATATTAATTAATTAATAATATTATTAGTATTAATATTAATTAGTGATACCATATACTTTATTCCCCACCCGTTTTCATTTTTCATTTCCAAATCATTTTTTTTTTTTTTTCTGCGAACATTTAATGTCACAACAATTGTTTTTTACTTGATTTCATAATCATTTCATAACTGTGGACGTCACCATTATGATGATTGTCTTCTTGTACCAGAACATGATCAACAACCATATTGATATAATTTTCCTTCTACTTACAACTTTTGCAACTAGTTCTACTTCAACTATCTCATGCTTCTGCTTCTAATTACACACAAACAAGTGTTGCTTATGGTTATAATTATTACTACAACAAAAACTATAATAACAACAACAACTAGTTAAAATATATAAATGTCCTCCTTCAGTCGTTACAATGATGAAAATTTAATGAAAAAACATATTGTAATGAAAAAAAAATAAAACATTTCTCAATGATGGAGATGCCAGCAGTCATGGCCGTTGGAATAGAGAAAAAATAAACTTAGTAAATTGTAAATAAATAATATTTTGAAAGATACAGATATTTCTGATATTAGGGTAGCTCTTGTTTCACGGTGACGAGAATTTGTAATAGTACATTTTGTCTTACTCTTCAATCTCTGTGCGTTTACTTATTAGAGTATTCATTCGAATAATATTCGTCCGAATTATTCGAATGACGAATAATTCGATTAATTCGAATAATTTTTTTTGCAATTTAGCTAATTTTTAAAATGTTTGTGTAAGACCCACCATAATTTATAACATTACATATATATATATATATATATATATATATATATATATATAAAATCCCTATTTGTTATATAAAATTTCTATGCGGAAAAAACATTTTCTAAACATTAAATTTTTTCCATTATATATTATAAAGTTTTTTAAATAATTTTTTGAAATATAAATAATTTTTTTATTTACACTTAATTTACAGTACATTTATTCCATTATTTACTTCCTACCTTTCATAAAACTTCCATTAAAGTTTTGAATTATATTGACAGTTTTGACAATTCAACATAAACACTTTTATTTAAACTGACACTTATTTAAGTCATAGTATGTGATAAGCAGGGAGACCAAGAATATGCTATTACATGTTTTTCCTGGACATTGAATGAAACTATCGATAAAATATTTATCCATTTCAGAACAAATAAAGTGTTTTGGCTTTGATTTGTAAGTATTTATTTTTGCATATTTTATCTTTAACGGCATATTTTTGTATTTTGCAATGTTTAATGCATAATTATTGCATATTTTGTTATTTTAAGAGCATCTTTAATCCTTTTAGAGAATATTTTGATATTTTGAGAATAATTCTTTTTATACCTCATGGATTGCACATACATATATTAATAGCATATTGCTTATTTACATCAAGAACGTCATAACATAAAATAATTTCTTTTACAAAAATCGCATTCAAAGTTTTCAAATTATTACTCCCAAACTATTACCGATAATTGACTGTACCGTTTATACTTGCTATGTTATTGAATGTTTACATAGGTACTATATTTTAGTAAAATTTCAATTTTACTGGAATAGAATTTTTGAGAATCAAAAATGGTTAAACAAATTTTACTACAAAAAAAAGGCGAAAGTGTTCTCTTTTTAATCTCATATATATGAGTACTTTTGTACCTGTTTGGACCCATCTGTATAACACTTTTTCCATTTTAATGAAATTGCCTCCAAAATTATTTCATGGAACACATACTAAAAATCAGTTATGATTTGAATTTTAAACCTACAGGATCAATAAGAAACAGCGACAACAATAAGGAGTTAAGAAATTTAAATAAGAAACATGTTCAGGACGAATTTCTCAAATATGGGTTGATTATAGATCAACCAAAACAAGGATCAGGCAATACGAATGATGAGAACAAAGCAAAAAGGTTCTTTTCAGATCCCGAAAAAGCATATGAAATAACAGGTGTTGATATAAATCTTATTTCAAGATTTAAAATAATTATGGATGTACGAGTACCTGTGTGCAATGAACAAATTGATGCTAGAAAATTTGATGATTATGCACGAATATATTCAACCAAATATGCATGTAGAAATATGTCTGCAACAGTTCACAAAGTACTTTATCATGGAGAAGATGTCATTAATCATCAATTAGTACCACTTGGAGATCTTTTAGAGGAAGCCCACGAAAAAAGGAATAAGTATTACAGATTTTATTGAGAGCACAATACCAGAAAAGCGTTGCGAAATTCTACAAATTAGAATCTATTTAATACGTAACTAGCAACGTAAGATCCGCTCATCTAGAACATTTGAAATCAATGGAAAGTATAACATCGGAACTTAGATGAAGAAGCAAAAGGGCTGCTAGAGGACAGAAAAAATATAGAACTAAACATGGAATATATGCAGGCTATTTTTCCAATCGAATGAATAATAATTATAATTTTTTTTATTGTTATTTAAGTAAAAAATAAAATAAACATTAAAAAACTTTTAGTTATTAGAAAAAACAAAAATTTTATTTTTAATGTTATTTAAATAAAAACAAAATAAACATTTAAAAAAAATCATCTTTTTTGTGTTTGTTTTGTCCAAAAACAACCGATTCTGGTAGAACCTGTTCTAGAATTGATAAACTGGTAACCACTTCACAACATTATGTTGTCTTTTTGATCTTCCTATAACATTTTTTATAAGTAAAGCTGATTAAAAAAAACAAAAAATTCGAATTTTCAAACTAAATGCTACAAAAAATTAAGTTAAATTTTAGCCTTAAATTTCTCAACAACTGTTAAACCGATATTAATGAAATTAAAATTGGAGAAATATTCAAGAAAATAGCTCTCCATCAAAAAAATCTAAAATATCTCCATTAACTCAAAAGTTATAGAGTTTTGGTCGATGAAAAACGATTCTGAGTCACTTTGCGACGTAAGTAATGTTGCAAAATGTTCAATAGATCAAAATATCATAAATAGAAAACAATGAACAATGAATATATATATATATATTGTATATTTTAAATTATTTGAACAATTTTAATAATTTTTAACACGTGATGGAATAATACGTATAAACCAAAATGTCTTTTTCGAATTATTCGTTTTATTAAAACTATGAAAAAATCGAACAATTTGAATATCCTAGTTATGACGTTCTTGAAGTAAATGAGCGATATGATAATTTTGATAATTTCTGAACTAATAAAAATGTATAAATTTAGACGATATGATATAATAAAGAAGATGTGGAATCAAATTTCCATACAGTTGCTAATTTAATTTTTGCCGTATTCTATATTGAAATTGAAATATTGATAAAACATTTTGTCTTAATGAAAAACATAAATTTTGAAAAAATTACAAACATATTTTGTTTTATAAGTGCATATTTTCATGTTTTTAGAGCATATTATTCGTTTTTTACTGCATATTTAATGCGTATAGAACTCTATTTTCGGAGCATATTTGTGGTTTCCCTGATGATAAACAATGAATGTCAAAATCATTTAAAATATTTAATTAATTTTAAAGTATATATTAAATAATTTTTTCTTAATATAGGAAAATTTTTAAAACGTGCTTAAATTGGCAATTTAATTTAAATCTTTTAGGAAAAAATATTTGTAATATGCGATAATGATTTTCGGAAATATGAAAATAAATTTTTATTTAAAACTAAAATATTTATTAAAGGCGATAAAGGTGTTTTAATATAAAAATTTAAATCATCTATTTTTTCTTAGATAAAAAAAATATTTCAAAAATCACGTCTGCATTAATAAATAAAATTTATTTTTATTACTAGAGATTTAACTGTCAAATTAACTATTTATGCTTTTATTATAATTTTTTTTTTTTTTTCATATGTAAAATTATGATACTTTTACGGTTTTTTATTTATTTTGGTTTAGTTAAATTAAGTATTATTTTTTAACTATTATTTGTTTTTATGTTTATTTTGTGTCATTTGAACTTTTATATTAATTAAATTTAAATGTGGCTTAAACCTGTTTGAAATTATTTTTCTCTTTTGCAAAAAAAAAAAAAAAAAAAAAAAAAAAACCTTAAATATTTGTTTTTAGTGGTATGCTGAATTTTTATCTTTATTTTTTCTGGTTTTAAACTTTTTTACTCAATTATTTTTTATCATTTTTTTATATTTTTTTGACAACCAACCTACACTTGTTTTGTAGTTATTTCTCCATACACATATTTCTTTGCTTTTTTCTGTGATTTATTTTTAAAACAATTTTTTTTAAATCATTTGCTGATTTTGCATTTTTTTTTTTTTTTTTATATAAATTACTTATTTCATGTTTTCTTTGGTTAAATTGAATTATAGACACTTTTATTGTTGATTTTTTGTTTTATTAGCTAAATTTAAACCCAAGAATCGTATTTCACTTTTGTAATTTAATTCCCGCTTTTTTCAACTGCCAACACAAACCGTTTTAATGACCATTTATTCGTAAGCCAAAGAGAAGACTAAATTTTTTTCCAATCAATACAAGTTTCAAAAACAAACTAGACAAATGTTGGTGTTTGAAGTTGCTGCTGTATGTCAAACAAGTTGTACTAAGTGGTTGCATGGCGAATATAAAATAGTGGTAATTTTTTATTGAAAAAAAAGTTAGGAAAATTATTTGTTTAAAAAATAAAAAAATACAAAAAATAAAAACAATACTAGTTCATTAAAAGTATTAGTGATTGCAGAATAACTTTTCCGAATTGATCTTGAAGCTAAAATTAACGACAACATTATACTCCTACCCAGCCAAAAGTACCAAAAAAAATGTACCAACATTATTAATTTAAATATACTTATAGACAATACACTTATAGACATTAAATACTTATATAAAATTTTGGTGAGAAGCCTGAAATTGGCTTCAATTTGTAATTTTCCAAAGTTTTCAAATGATAAGGGTTCCAACTGTTTGTGAATCTGGATATTGTAAAAATTACAACAAAGTAAAAATTACCTTTTCATCATTTCAATATAGAACTAACTTAGAAAAAAATTAAAATAAATATTTTCTAAGTGAAAAGAAAATCATCCTTCCTTTCCGACTACATCAAGACTTCAAGGTTTATACATTTTTACTTTTCTTCCTTTCATTATATAAACTTGTTTATTTTCTATATAATTTTTTTAATTAATTGTAACATACACTGCCTGCCACTTGAATAAGGAATCACATTTTTTTAACTTTAATTAAGTATATCTCCTAAACTAAAGTTCAGAAAAAAATAATTTTTTTGCACAACTAAATTTCAAAATGTTTGCTTTAGTTTCCTGAAGAAATAAATTATATACATATTTTTTTATACTAAAATTATGCATTTACTTAAAGACATGTATTTCTGTGGTACTATTTCGTGTGTCACTTGAATAAGGAATTCTTTTAATATTAATCAGGAAGGCTATGATTTGAATTTCTTTCAATATAAAGGGCTAGAGAATTTTTAATTTGATAGTTTTTAAATAGTTTTAATTCAAAATGGGACTCTGAAAAAGAAAAAATTCTGATTTTGATATTTCAGGGTCAGAAACCGGTCCAAATAGCCAAAAACATTAATAGAGAAAAGACAGTTGTGTACAATTATTTAAATAACGTGGAAAGATAAAAGGGCGGAAAATAATGGCAACAACTCCAAAAGAAAGACGAAAAATTCTTAGAATTGTATCAAATTTTGCCATGTCGGTATCAAAAATACGTGAAAAAAAGTGGAGTCAGTGCCAGTCTAAGAACAGTGCACCATATTTTAAAGTCGTTCCCGTACATAGTCCGACGAAAACTGCAATAAAACCACCACTTAATGAAAAACGCAAATCACAACGTCTACAGTTTGCCAAAAATACAATGACATAGTCCGACAAATGGTTTAAACTTGTATTTTCAGATGAAAAAAGTTTAATATTGATGGTCCCGATGGGTATAACTATTACTTCCATGACCTAAATAAGGAGGAATTATTTTTGAACCGCAGACACAGTCGAGAGGGCGGAATAATGGTATGGGGTGCCATTTCGTATTATGGTACCATAGAATTGGTTTTTGTATCCAACAAAATGACTGCAACGACTTACAAAAACATTCTGGAGGAAGCATTTCCAAAATTTAATGATTTCTTTAGACCTATACCTTGGATGTACGAACACGACAACGCTCCAATTCATACCGCCAGAGCAGTAAAACAATGGATTAATCAACAAGGTGTTCAACTTTTGGATTGGCCCCCATATTCACCAGACCTGAATCCAATGGAAAATGTCTGGGGTTGGCTTGCAAGAAAAGTTTATGAAGGAGGAAAACAATTTGAGACGATAGAATCCTTAAAGAATGCAATAACGGAAGCATGGAGTTCAATTTCGCTAAATTACTTAGAGTCATTATACAAGTCGATGCCAAATGCATTTTTGAGGTTATTTCTAAAAATGGTGGCAGTACTCATTACTAATTGAATGCTAGAAGATAATAACTTTCATTTTTATAACCTAAAATTTAAAAATAAATTACAGTTTGCTTAGTTTTAAAATATTCCTTATTCAGGTGACAACGAAAAAGTACCACAGAAATACATGTCTTTAAATAAATGCATAATTTTAGTATAACAAAATATGTATAATTTTTTATTTCTTCAGGAAACTAAAGTCAATGCTTTGAAATTTGGTTGCGCAAAAAATTATTTTTTTTCTGAACTTTAGTTTAGGAGATATAGTTAATTAAAGTTAAAAAAATGTGATTCCTTATTCAAGTGGCATGCAGTGCATGATGTAAGTTATAGAACATTACTCCAAAAGTTTAAATAATTTAAACTAACAAAATTTTGAAGCTTAACTCCCCCTCCATCGATATCCCAAGTGTCAACAAGATCTGTTTTGCAATTTAAAAGATCCAGATTTATTATCATTTATTTTGCAAAAGTCCCCACTGTGTAGTGTGATATCATATATACATAAATAACACAGAGCAACAAGAAAAAATTGCCTCAATAATTTCAACGCAGAATGAATATGTAACGGTAGTCTTACAATATCCCCAAAGGGTTGTTCGAAGTTAGTTCGAACTTCGGTTTTATGGCCTCTTGAAGTTCGATTTTTTCGGAGCTTTTTTTTTTGATATAATTCAAAATAAAAAACATTTAAATTATTAAATCCAAATGTTATTATATGTTTTTCTTATTTTACAGAGTACCGATAGTATTATACTAGATTTTTTAGATGCTACATAGATGATGCCACACAATTTTTATCGCAATATTATTTACTTTATTTGACTTGGCCTTATATCTAAACTACTGAACCAATTAAAATTAATCATGGCACATAAGTATATCTTTATAGTAAGTACTGACTGATTACCTTGCTTCTTAGAAAACAAATTTCAAAATTCATTAAAATTTTTGATGACAATGGAAAAATATATTACAGTGTGATAAAAGAGGGCAAAAAAGAGGCGTGGGACCCATACAGACTAAATTTTATAATATAATATCTATTCCTTGTGTATATCAAATTTGATATGAATTGTCTTGGTATCATAAAGAAGTTATAAAAATTGATTTTTACTGAAAGTGGGCTAAAAACTGGGCGTGGCATCCAACAAATTTTTTAGTTCATAGCTTTCTCCAAAAAATAATTGATATATGTATGTGCTAAATTCAATTAAAAATTTCATAAAACGAATTGATTACAAAAAGAGGGCTTTGCATTTTATGATTTAAATTATGTAACCCCCCGTCTGCACGTAGACATTTTTATGTTGGCAATTGTTAAATTCTATCTTTCTCTTTAAAATGTTACGTGTAGACCAGCGTTGTCACAAAGAAAATATTTTTACTACCAAAATTTTCTAAAAAAAACTACCAAAATATACCAACATTTAAAATAACCTTTTTTATGCAAAAAATATATTTGAAAATTAGTGCAAGCAAAGCGTCAAATATTAAAAAATATGAATATGTAAATTTTCATAAAATTGAATTTTTCATCACTTCGGAAATACCTTTTTAAAAGTTTAAAATAATAATTTCAGTTTTTAAGACTTTCGAGAAACTATTTTCATTTAAATATTTGTGCTCCAAAAAATGAGATGAAGTACCAAAAGATTAAAAAATATTTTTGTAATGATGTAATATAAATAGTACTATTTCAGGAACTCCTAATAGTATTTTTTCTATTCTGAATAATAATGATGAATAAAGTCCCAGCAAAAATATAACTGAAAAAGAAGTAAAAAAATAATGAATTTTGAAAAGAAGTAGTTAGTGTTGAAAAAGAGTTCCAGAAATAGCAGTTTTCTCGTTCTTCTTTTAAAAATAGTATATAGTTAAAAGTTAGTGAAAATATTTTCAAATTGGTGAAATTCCATTTTCTTGAAATTATTAACCTTGTTTCCTGCTTAAAAAAAAACAATTATTTTTACTTTTTTGGAAGTAGTTTTTAATAAATTGCACAAAGTCATTACTCTACCAAAAAATCAGAATATTTGGAACAAACCAACTCCGGAAATTAAAATAAATTTACCAATTTCGGTCCAATTAGATCAAATCGGCAACGCTGGTGTGGATCAAAAGGAAATCTACTGCGCAATTTATTTCGCAATAAAGGTTTAAACACAAATTTATTGTTTTATTATTTTGCTCTTTTTAAGAAAATAATGTTGCAAAATAAATTAATATTAATGTAATGAATATGAAGTTTTTTACCACAAATTTCGACTAAGGGAAAATTTTAAGTCACAGTTTTAGTATAAGCATTTCTCTTCTCATGTGTTGAAAATTATTATAAAAATCTGCTTTCAATATGTGAATTATGCTGACAAGCATTAAGCAGAATTTTCCAAAATAAACATGCAATTAATTTGTCAAGCCATTCTGCTAAATCTAGCAAAAAAAATGCTAACATTTTTGTGAAATATTTTCTTTCCAATATTGGTTCGAAATTAATTTTCTCACAAATTTCAGGATGTGACTGAGATGTCGCAATGTATATAATTATTTCATGGAGTGGAATAAAAGGCTTCATAGTGTTCGTTCCGACAAGAAGCAGATGTAACTAAAGATATCAAATGTTAGTTTCTTAATGATTTTGACAAAAAATTAATTTCCAAATAATCCGTCAAAATCTACCATACATCATTACACAAAATTGAGCACCACACGTTTGCTTCAGGAATGCATTTTGGTTCTAAGTACCATTGGGAGCCCGCAGTACTAAATTGCACTTCAGCTCTCCTGAAGCTCAACGATGTGATCTACGATTTTCGATCGAAATTTGTCATGATCGGAAAATGCTCAAAATCACTGCATGACATCCAATTCGAAAAATCCTCAGATAAAACGGTTAATGAAATCGGTGATTGAAACAAAATCATGTTCATCGATTTTTTTTTTTTTTTTTTGATGAATTGAAACTGGATGAGGACGGGATTTCGAATCTCATTTCGCAAGATCGTTAAAATTTACTTTAGCCTTATTTCTTTGCAGTTTTTTATATCACAAAATAAGCAACATAAGAACTTTAGAAGCTCTCATAAGTTTTATCCGGCAAACGTATGAGGTCTAAATAAAGTACTTTCAACAGATTAGGTTGAAATTCCCTGAGATGAAATATATATTGGGAGCTAATTGAACGACATTTTATGAGTTAAAAAAAGGCTAGATATCAAACTAGAACGGGTTGAACAAGAAACTCTAAAAGCGCACAGTGGGGTAGAATCGCAAAAAAATGGCGCTTAATTCAGGGAAGGTGTATAGTGCTTTTTTATAATTTTGTTACAATCATTAACACATCGAAAAAATACTTTTAGAATTTTTAAAAATTATTTTTAGCGGAAACTTCTCTCCGTCCGGCTGACCATGCATCAAAAACAATAATTTTTCTAATCTGAAGGTCACAGTTTTAAAGATAACTTTATGAAATTAGGTACTTGAACCTATTTTCGGCCAATAATGTAAAATTGGTTAAAATGTAATCATTATTTCACTCAGCCTTCATATTAAAATTTTCCCCAAAATGCGTCAAATTTCTTAAATATATCCGTATTTAAATAAAATTCATCACAGATGAGTGTTGTCTAAGCAAAAATCGTATTACCAAATTTCATGAGGATCAGTCCAAAATTGACCGTACCTCCCATACAGGAACCTCTCCCGGAATTACTTTTTCGTTCATAATTACTATATAAATGATCGCATAAATATAAAATTTAGTAAAGGTAAATCTCATTTAAGCATCAGCCCTCAAGCCAAATTTCAGAAGGATAGGTCTATAAATAACCACAGCTTCCATATAAGACCCTGTCACTTTAACGGAAATTCATAATTATGTTTGCGCCTTAAACTGCTTTAATATAGCAATACTTACTCTACTGTTACTTTTCCACTTGTTTTAAATATTTTGCGAAGATTCTATATAGTTCTCTTCTTAAATAATGCAAATAATTAAGTTAATAAAATATTTATTTTAAATTCTTATTATTTTAATTTTATTTAGTTTTTGTTATGAAAACAAGCATATTTACCTAGAAACTTTTTTGAAAATAATTTTTTCTTTCAAATCGCAAGAAATCCGAAAAAAGTTTTTTTGGATTCCTACACTACATATATTAAGTAAAAATATAAAATTTTTATTTTCACCCAAGTTCGTCTAATTACGGGATTTTTGAATTTCTATATCAAAGTAAACATTCATGTTTTTAAACCGATTTAAAAAGAAATATTAAAAATATTTCTACAACATTAATTTTAACAAAAAATACTTAAATATATTTTTAAATACCTATGCTTAATAACTAACTCCACTGTAAAAAAACTACTCTTTATAAAATAGAACACAAAAATATAAACTTGAAAATTTTCAATTTTCAGTTTCTATCACTGTGATTAAAAATTGCAAACAATGTGTGACTTTGACAGAATTGTACTAACAGTTAATGATGCTACATTTCATCTATTTTTACCTAGAATCAATTACTTTTTCAAAATATTAATTTTCAATTAATCACCATATTTCTCAATTTCATCCCTCTGTCTCAAACAGGATCATTGAGCTCTCCATTAAAGAATTTCAAAAAAAAGAAAAAAATAAATAATAATATCAATTTGAAAAACTAGTAAGAAAATCAGAGAGGGTTTTATCTGAGATTCGTGGCCATTAGTGGACCGATTTATTTGAAATTTTTAAATGTAATGTTATACAATATATCCGTAAAACTTACTTATAAGCATAAGCATATGAGTATTATATATTATCTTGCTACTAACATTTATATGCGATTTATACACTTTAAATCTTCATAAAATTTACTGCTACTACTATTCGAAAGTGTTCCTTATATGGAAGCTACTGTTAATTACGGACCGATCCTTGGTAGCCAAATTTCTACTCATATATAATATTTATTTATGCAGAATTTCGCTAAAATATTGTCATATTTCAGAAATTTGTTAAAATTAAAACGTTATTCCAGGAGGTAATTTGTATGGGTGCTAGGTGAAATAATGGATCGATAATCCAAAATGTCAAGAAGATATATTCAAAATTGTGATCTCTCCTTTGCACACAATGTATGTATACATGGCCAGTCAGACGGACGGACATTGTTAAATCGACTTCAAAAGTTATTTGGTGTAGAACGATATACATACTTTACAGACTGTTGCAGAACTGCATAGTAAATACCTCAACCAACTAATATGTTGTATGATGATATGATAACTTTGTTTGAATTTTAAGAACTTTTTATTTATTTATTTCTAAATATTTAAGATTATTTATTTTACATCGGTAATTAGTTACTATCAGGTTTAATTAAAATCTCTTAATGATTAAATGCATTTAATATACTATAGTCTTTTTGATTTAAATTCAATTTGTAATTATCTGTTTCGAAATTTTAACTCCTCTTAGTAATATTGCACAGTGGGGCAGACCCGAAATTTTTTGGAAATAAATCTGTAACTTCTGATCGGCCGGTTGGATTTTCATGACAATTAGTGTAGGCGTAGCAGAGCAGTGTACAATGTTATGTTTGGATGGGAGGCACAACAATCTCCCCAGGGGCGGAGCTAAGGGGGCTCAAAGTTAAGTTCCTCTGACATAAAAAATGTTTAATCGCTTGCAAAATTTTTGTTTCTTGTCCGATTTCAAATATTTTTATATATTGTTGTAGGCCCTGATAAGACCTATAAAAAACATGTGTACATGTCCTATTTATCTCTTGTAGTTTTCGAGTTATTTGCATTTGAATTTTTAAGCACTATAATTTTGCATGTTCTTGGTCCAGTTTTTTTCATATATATCCTAGTATTTCCAACCGATTTTATTAGTTTTTTTTCTTAACTAGTTAAAGAACAAAATTATCTATTGAAAAAATTTGAAGTCGATATCTTTACCGAGTCCAAAAATAAACGATTTTGAATTTGAAAATTGCAAAAAAACTTTTTGTTTTTTTAGCCGAAAAAGTATCTACACTCTTTTTTATCTAAAATAAAATTTTCTTTAGCAACATATAATAATTTTGCACTTTTCTGAAAGGTAACGAAAGATAAAGATTTGCTTAAATTTGGGAAATGTGGCAACACTATTAAAAATAAAAAATATTTATTAATTATTTTTATAAAAATATTTTGTGTATAGATATTACTAAAAGTATACAGAAATATTCATAATTTTCTAAATTTTACAAATAACTCGAAAACTACAAGAGATAAATAGAACATGTAAGCATGTTTTTTATAGGTGTTATCAGGGCCTGCAACAATATATAAAAATATTTGAAGTCGGACGAGAAACAAAAATTTTGCAAGTGATTAAAAATTTTTTATGTACTTAACTTTGAGCTCCCTTAGCTCCGCCCCTGGGGGGATTGTTGTGCCCCCCCCCCTTCCAAACATAACATTGTACACTCCTCTGCTATGCCTATACCAAATTTCAACCGGCCGATCAGAAGTTACAGATTTATTTACAAAAAATTTCGATTCTGCCCCACTGTGTATTGTCTTCATATATATATATATATATATATATATATATATATATATATATATATATTCCCCTCCTTCTCTCTGCGACAAATTACGAAAAAATCATCATTAATTACATGAATAAAAGTAAGGAAAACAACATAACTAAAATAACTTTATAATATTGTGTTTAGAACAGAGATGGACATTCAATACTAAAGTAAAAATTTTAGTACTTTTTCTGTTGAAAATATATCACATATTTTATTATATTTTTCGCCTATTGAAAAATGTTATAAATGAAATGTTATAAATTATTTACCACAATTATTGGACTATAAAAAATATAATTCCCAATTTGCTTTAGAATCATTCAGACTTTTTATATCCAAAAAGTACTCTTCATTTTACCATTTTCAAACCATAACTTACCATACATTTTACGCACTTTTTGTTATGTTGCCCAGAAAAATCATTATTAACAAATTGCATGTACTTAGGTACAAGTCCTTTTATAGATTAAAAAAAAAATATATTTTTTTCTTTTATAATAAAATTCTGTTCATGCCAAGAAAGGAAAAAAAATACACAAGACCAGTTTATTTTGTCACAGGAAATGCGTTGAAATGTACTGAAATAAATACATGATGGAATGAATGTAATCGTTAGTAAGTGCACATGCACTTACTAACGATTGTGCAACAATGTATTTTAGATGTACATTTTTGATCCAATATTAGTGTGTTACACTAAAAAAAAGTAAATATAAAACTTTTCTGTACTTTATAAAAAAAATCGTTAACAAGACTAATATTTCTTTAATATAACCAAAAAATTACTCAAGGCTTTTATAATTTAACAAATATATTTCATTAAATAAAAAAAGGTATAAAGGATTTAAGTTTTCAATGAAATACTTATCTTTATATCTATATACATATATAAAAGTGAATTGTGTTTGCTTGTTCCTTACATACAGCTAAAGCATAGAACCGATTTTTTTAAAATGTTCACTATAAACCCCGGAATTCAAACAGGCTACTTTATTTTTCTATAGGTCCATGAGGAATGCTATCCCCCATACAAAGAAAATATTAAGTATTACATAAGTTAAAAACTATTTCCTTAAAAGTATTACAATTTCGAGGAAATAACTTCCTCATTATTCTCTATAATAGGGATGAAAATGGAAAGGACAGGACCAGGAGGAAGGGTGTCCCCATAGAAAGAAAATACTAACTATAGGATAACTTAAATACTGTTACAGCAAAAGTATTAAAATTTTACGGAAATACTTTTCTCATCAACCTCCAAACTTGGAAAGAAAATAGGATGCATAGGACCAAGATAAATGGTACCCCCCATACAACGAAAATAATAAAAATCGTATATCTTAAGAAATAATGCAACAAAAGTCATAACATTTTGTAAGAGTAACTTACTAAAATGGGACAGGTGGGACCAGGAGAATAATATCCCCCTATACAAAGAAAATATGTAATATTATATATCCTAAGACGTTTTACAGGAAAAGACTTAAAATTTTTCAGGAATGATTTTGTCATCAACCTTCATGGGAACGGGTAGGAACAGGGGGTGCAGTAGCCCCATTTAAAGTAAATATTAGTCATCGAATAAAAAGCGGTAGTATAGCGCACCGGAAAAAGCTAGTATATTATAAAAATTAGGTGTAAGTTTATGTTTATTTGTTTGTTTGATTGTTTGTGTATCAACCAAGTCTAAACAGCTGAACCGATTTTCACGAAATTTGGCACACAGATAGTACCAGTGTAGAAGGTGGTTATAGGCTATTTTAGATAATTTCGTATAGAACGGATATATCCAGGGGTAGTAGTAGCCACCATAGAAAGTAAATATAAATTAAAGCATCCGAAGGGGTAATAAAGCGCACCAGGAAAAGCTAATTATCATATAAATAAAAAAAAATCGATTTTTGCCATAAAACATTAGTGATCATTTTTTCGAAAAACTCAGTATTTATGAAGCTATAAAGGATTTTAGTTTTCATCGATATTTTCTCTTAAAAAACGATCTTTGGTATGAAATATAAGTGATCACGAAATAATCTTATTTTGTCGAAAAACGAAGATATAAAGGATTTTACTTTTCATCGAAATTTTCATATAAAAATCGATTTTTGGTTAGAAATATAAGTGATCACGAAATATAATTACTTTGACGAAAAACGCAGTATTTACGAAGACATTACGTATTCGAGTTTCAATGGACATTTTTATATTAAAATCGAATATTGGTATGAAACATAAGTGATTACTAAATTAACTTATTTCCTCGAAAAACTCAATATTTGCGAAAATATAAAGAATTTTAATTTTGATGGAAATTTCCATATAAACTCAATTTTTAGTATAAATTATCACGAAATAAGCTTATTTTGCTGAAAAACGTAGTATTTACAAAGATATAAAGGATTTTAATTTTAATTGAAATTTTCATATTAAAATCGATTTTTAGTATGAAACATAAGTGATCACGAAATAAGCTTATTTTGTCCAAAAATGGCATGAAACATAAGTTATAATGAAATAAGCTTATTTTGCCAAAAAAAAAACGTATTTAGGAAAATATAAATAATTTCCGTTTTGATTTAAATTTTTATTTAAAAATTGATTTTTGGTATTGAAGCATAAGAGAGCACCAGGGCAATCAAAAATATGCAAAATCATCAAATGAACAAAAATGATTGTTATTTATCCGTTACAGACCATTTTAAGAATTTTGTCATCGATTTGTTACCGCACATTTTGGCATATTTTGATCCTAACAGCATATTTTGGCTTAGCAGCATATTTTGTCATATTTTCATAGAAAATATTTTAGCAATTTGAATGGCAGATTTTTGCATATTTTATACTTAGGAGCATGATTTTGCATATTTTACACTTAGGAGAAAAATTTTACACATTTTGCATATAATAGAATTTTTACATAATTTACTATTCGTAAAATTTTCTTTTTACTGTCACATACGTTTTTTCTACATCCGATTCTCTAATAATTTTCATCTTATAAATTGATAAAAATTTTGTAATTTTCTGATTAACTTTGAAGTGCAAAAGGAAAATATTTTGTAGAAATTGCTAATAAAAATAAAGTTATTTTTAGCATTAATAGTAGATTATTTAAAATTTAACAAAAAAAAAATTATATTTTAACAGCATACTTTTTAATTTTAAGGGCATACTTTCCGATTTTAAGAGCACTTTTTATGCTCATAAAACACTTTTTTTACAGCACATTTTTTGTTGCCTTGGTGATCACGAAATAAGGTTTTTTTTTAATTTTTATCTAAAAATCGATGTTTGGAAATGTGAATGATCACGAAATAAGTTTATTTTGTTGAAAAGCGCAGTATTTATGAAGATATAAATATTTCCATATAAAAATCGATTTTTGGTATGAAATATAAATGATCAGAATTATACTTATTTTGTGGAAAAACTCAGTATTTACGAAGATATTTTTGATGTTATTTTTGATAAAAATGTTCATATAAAAATTTATTATTCTTAGGAAACAAGTCATCATGAAATATGCTTATTTTATCGAAAAAAGGCAGTATTTTCTTATAAAAATCTATCACGATCTCAAAAACTGTATTTTCCACAGTAAGAGTTTTAGATCAAGTTTTCATATAATTATTTTTTAATCTTCTTTAATTATATCTAAAAAAATAGATTTTAACATGACTTGAATTCTTTTGGGATGGGATTTTAACCTGAATCTTGGACTAACCTAAAAATTTAAAATTATTAATGAAATTATTTAAATTTTTCTAATTATTCAATATAAATTCAAAAATTATACACTATTTTGATTTAAATTAAAAAATTGAATTAAAAAAAAGCAATTCATATACATAAAAACTTTTTATTAATAGTGTGAATAAAAATTCCCTTCTAAATACGATTAAATGAAAAAATAAGTCAGTGGAAACGAACAAACACTTGTTCTTCTTCCACTCTGCCACCAACTGTGAGTCACATAAGACCAACTTACAACAAATAAAAATCTCATCTTTCATTCATATTTAGAGCTAGTTACAATGGTGACCCAAAAACAACAAAATAATATAAAAAGAAAGAAAATGTTTTGTTTGCGTAGAAATCTTTTTACAAAATTTTTACAAGACACGCAAGTAAATCAACAAACATACTTACAGCGAACAATTCAACCAGTTAACAAGCCGCCACAAACAAACAAACAAACCAGTTAGCCATCCAGACATCAATTCAAACTACAATAAATTCAAGTTTCTTTTTTTTTATCATTTATTAAGTTTCTAGTAAATTTATATGTAAATTAATTAAATTAAGTTTCTTCGATTAACTTCTTACACTCACTTACACTCCCCCCTTTAACAATCAACCAACAACAAACACTTTTATCGGTCTGTAGGCGTAGTTTCTAATTTAAGAATTAATTTTTTTATTTAACATAATACAAATGTTTAAAAAAAACCGCTTTAGATGTGTCAAAACTAGTGGATTCGTCTTCAGTAAGTTGAACATTAGTATGATTTAGAAAAACAACTAAGTCACTTTATTGCATAAATACATGTAAAAAACAATACTATTAAGAAGGGTTTAAACAAAATTCTATTAAAAAATAAAATGTTTATTAAAAAGAAGAATCATAGCTCCAAAATACGGTTAACATATTTGCAACTGGCGAGTTTTAGAACTGGATTGTTGTTTACGATTAGAAAGAGAGGGAGTATTTAATTGTATGATTTATATTGGGTTTTCGGTTGGTTATCTTCACAATAAATTGATAGATTAATTTGTAACAATATAAGATGTTATCGAGCAAAGATCATACGTTTTAGAGGGGAAATTTTATTGTTGATTTGAAAGTATCAAGTGTTTCAAATAACAGTTTTAAACAACTCCGTATTTTAACGTTCTTTAAAACCGTGAATTTAGAAAATATTTCGAAATTCTGTTAAAATATTACCAAAAGTACATTTTTAAATAAAAAAAAATTATCTAAATCGATAAAGACTCAAATTTCTTATAACTTCTAAGATAATGCTCTTTTTAAGATAACAAGCTTATTTTATAATTACTTATATTTCACACCAAATTTTTATATGAAAATATCGATGAAAATTAAAATCCTTGCTCTGTAAATATTGCGTTTTCGACAAAATACGCATATTTCGTGGTCGCTTATGTTTATTACCAAATACAGATTCATATATGAAAATATTTATGAACACTAAAATCCTTTATAAAGTCGTAAATACTGCATTGTACAACAAAATAAGTTTACTTCGTGATCACTTATGTTTCTTTCCGAATACAGATTCATACATGAAAATATTTATGAACACTAAAATCCTTCACAACATAGAAAATACTGCGTTGTTCAACAAAATAAGCTTATTTCGTGATCACTTATATTTCTTACAAAAAATCGATTTTTATATGCAAATTTCCGCCAAAACTAAAATCCCTTGTAACAAAGTTAAAAGTAACAGCTATTTAAACTTTGTTACATACCTATAATACTTATTATATTCTTTTATATATCTGCACCCCATTAACATTTCACTCCTTTGCTACATTTGTTTACACCAATACATTAACGTATTTACTTTAGCTACCAACCTCATATGTTAGAGGGAATTAATAATTCTCATTTAGTTTGTTTCATTTTTCACATAAGTATTCTAAGGTTGGTTGAAGTAGTTGCGATTCGAGCGCTCTAGAATTTGCCACAAACTAAGACAGCTGATCTTACGATATAATCTGCCTTGTTCCCAAGACATCTGATATTGTGAAATCAGTCACTGTTTCTCTGATACTCGGAGCAATTCCGAGGGCGTCAGGGCGATACCTTGCACAGCGACTTCGGTTGACTGTTTCGGTCACAGCGGCTTCGGCTGACTGTTTTGGCACAGCGGCTTCGGCTGACTGTTTTGGCACAGCGGCTTCGGCTGACTGTTTCTCTTAGATTAAGTCTGAATTTGTAACCTAGATTTAAGGAATTGTATTATTTAAATTAGTATTCGTAAGATAGCTTTAAGTATCATAAACGATCCGGCGTGCTGCGTAATACCCGAAGGAACCGAATCTTCGATCCAGCATCTACCAGTAATAGAACCCGATTTACCTGCGAAGTACCCGACTAAATCCCTGCGTATCGTCGTACTGCCGAGTCTCCGATCCAGCACCCACCAGTAATAGAACCCGATTCACCTGAGAAGCACCCGACTGAATTCCTGCGTATCATCGTGCTGCTAGTAATTTATCTAACACAAAATATTTATAAATACTACCGATAACCGAAACATTGAATTATTAAATAAAGATATACTGTATATTCGAACCCCGGAAAGGGTAAACAAATTGTGTTCTCACTTAAGGTTCGTGGATCCCGTAAGTCGACCCTGGACGCAACTGAACTACCCCAGCCGACGACAAAACCACGTTACACCCTTAATATCTTCGTAAAGGCTGCCTGCGTTTTTTTTTTTTTTTTTAATAAACTTAATTCGTGATCACTTATATTTCATACCAGAAATCGATTTTTATATAAAATATCGATGAAAGTTAAAATCGTTTATATCTTTGTAAATACTGTGTTTTTGTGACAAAAATAACCATATTCCGTGATCACTTATGTTTCTTACCGAATACAGATTCATATATAAAAATATTTATAAACACTAAATTGCTTTGTAACGTCGTAAATACTGCATTGTTCAACAAAATAAGCTTATTTCGTGATCACTTATATTTCTTACAAAAACTCGATTTTTATATGCAAATTTCCGTCAAAACTAAAACCCTTCATATCTTCGTAAAGGCTGCGTTTAAAAAAAAATAAGCTTAATTCGTGATCATACCAGAAATCGATTTTTATATAAAAAATATCGATGAAAATTAAAATCCTTTACATTTTCGTAAATTCTGCCTTTTCGAAAAAATAAGCTTATTTCGTTATCACTTATGTTTCATATCAAAAATCGATTTTTATATAAAAATTTTCATCAAAACTAAAATCCTTTATATCTTCTTAAATACTGCGTTTTTCATATAAATAAAATTATTTTGTGATCACTTATGTTTCATACGAAAATCAATTTTTATATGAAAATATCGATGATGAAAACTAAAATGCTTTAAGAAATACGTTTTTCGACAAAATAAGCTTATTTCGTAATCACTTATGTTTCACATCATAAATCGATTTTTATATGAAAATATTGTTAAAATCTAACAATGCTTATATCTTCATAAATATTGCATTTTTCAAGAAAATATGCTTATTTCGTGATCACTTATGTTTCTTACTAAATATTTTATACAAAAAATCGATGAAAACTTAAATCCTTTTTAAATAAGCTTTTGTCGTGATCACTTACGTTTCATACCCAAACTCGATTTTTATATGAAAATTTCCATCGGAATTAAAATCCTTTATATCTACGTAATTACTGCATTTTTTCATCAAAATACGATCACTTTTGTTTCATACCCAAACTCGATTTTTATATGAAAATTTAATTTTCGAAAAAATATGCTTATTTCGTGATCGATTTTACTCTTAAAATATATTCTCCTCTTTGTAGAGATTAGACTTGAGTAATTATGGAAATACTTAATTAATAAAAAAATTTCCCTTAGAATACCTTCCCTAAATATTCATACATCTGAACTTGTATATAAATACTTTATTAATCTTTTCGAAAAATTTGAAGTTTTCAAATTCGTTTTTCTTCCGTATATTTCAAACGCATTTTATTCATTTATCTAAATATTTGCTTTGTTAGTTTTCACTATCTCTCTCTTTAGTTCTCTTTCTCTTTGACAAATCATTAAAAAAAAACATTAGAATTTTCTCTTAGTTATGAAAATCTGTTCATGCAATTTTTAAATTTTCTACTCATTTCAACGTAGGCAAGCCAAAGAAAATCTGCCCAGACAGACTCTAATAGAGATACAGGAGAATTCAAAAGTATTTTAAATTATTTTAAAAAGTGTGTTGCGTTGCTTGGTGTTTGCTGTACGGGATTATTTAACGCTGTGGCCGAAAAAAATAAAATTAATTCAAATATATTTTCAATATAGCAAAAGAAAAAAAGTTCAATTTATATTTAAAGTGGAATTTTTTTTATGAAAGTCGAATATAAAAAATGAAGGGTTCATGTGAAGAACCCTTTAAAAAATTTTATTAAAAAAGTGAAACAGTAATTTTGAAGATTTATAAAAGAAAAGTGCATTTCCATATAATAATTTAAATAAAAGTCGAATTGAATTTTTTTATTTTATACCTATATTTATATATAAATTTTGGTCAAAGTGAATAGAATTTTTATAAAATTTTTTTATGGGCAATCAGCAGGGCAAATTACAACACAATCAAAGTGGCCGACCTAAGAAAAATGTCCATTGGAAATCCGCAGGTGAAAATTTGGAATGATATTTAAAACACATTTTTTTACAATTACAAGAAATTACTGTGAAATTATTTCGCAATTTGTGTATGTGTGAAGATATAAGAAATGAAAATTTCATTCATTTTAATATATTCGACATAAAAAGCTGAAAATGTTAGTGGGAGCGCTAGAATTGTGATTATTTTTAGATACATTTTCATACTCAAGTGGTTGACTTTGCTTTTTTATTTTATTTTAAATTATATTATTTCGTATAATACGGTGTGTGTCTTGTATACGTTTCAAATAAAAATTTATTTCTACAAAATATGTCAGACGTATTTATGTATAATTTTTCTTTTTTGATTCTTTCTTTATAGAAAATTTTCATTTGACAGCTAAGAAAAATGAAAAGAAATAGAAAATTAAAAAAAAAGTGAGGAAATGATTTAGAAAACTCAAGAGCATAGAGAAATAGATAAAGAGATATTAGTGATCTCTTTGTAATTGGATTCAAAAGAGCTTTAAAAAATTTTTTTAAAAGTTTCTTTTTTTTTTTTTTTTTTTTTGTAGTTTTGAAATCTTTTCGCAATTGTTATTTTCCGTTGGTTTGTTTTTATTTTGATTTTCTAATATAATCTGCCAAAAAATTCGCATTTGTTTACGATTGTCAGTGCTTATTGTCACTTAATTCTTAATAAATATTAAAACAAATGTATTTATTTGTTTTAAAGTTAATGTTATTTCTATGATGATTCACTGTGTACTTGTTTGAACTAGATATTTTTTTAAAATATTAAATTTGGAACAGTTGCATAATCTAAAAATATAGAAAGATTAATAAAACAAATTACAAAATATTTAAATTTCAAGTTTAGAAAATTTTAAACTCCAAAAATTTTCAGAATTTTCATAATTAAATTGAAAATAAAATCTGATAATCTGTATTAATTGTATCAGGATTTTCTTAATTAAATTTCATTCCAGACAAAATAAAATATTAATAAATAGATTTATTTATTACATAGAATTATTCAAACAAATGGTTAGTGATTAAATAGATTTCAAACTGGCCCTAGATATAAATGCAGTAAAAAATATTTCAAGAATATATCAAGAATAACAAATTATAAATTAATTAAACAGGCCTTATACGGCACAGGATTTCTCAATCTAATTATCTGAAAAAAAATAAAAATCTAGCCTTGTATCTACTGACTTTTAGAATTTATTGTGTGCTCTCAAATTTCACAGTAACTCTTGTACAACTCAACTCCTAATATCACCCAAACTCATAATAATTCCCCAATTCCATTTTACAGAACGTCCCTCACCACCCGGACGTCCACTATTAATTCCACTTTCCGATCTTCAACCGGATGTCCTTAACCTACGATGGGAACGTCCAAGACTTGATGGAGGTTCTCCCATTACCGGCTATGTGGTTGAACACCGTCGCATGGGTTCACCACATTGGGTACGTGCCACACCAATACCCGTCACTCGTTGTGATGTATCCATAAGCGGTCTAGAACCCGGTTGGCGTTATCAATTCCGTGTATTTGCTGAAAATATTGTAGGTCGTTCGGAGCCGAGTGAATTGTCCGATATACTTACGGTCACCCTACAACGCAATGCCATAAGTGTGCCACGATTTATAGACGAACTACAAGATTTACATGCCGTCGAAGATGAACGTATAGAGTTTCGTGTGAAATTCTTGGGTCAACCAGCACCCGAAATAAATTGGTTCAAAGATGGCTACGAAATATTTAGTAGTAGACGAACGAAAATTGTAAACGATACCGACGCTAGTGTCTTGATTATTCATCAGGTAGCTTTAACTGATGAGGGCGAAATCAAATGCACGGCGACAAATCGAGCCGGTCATGTGGTAACCAAGTCCAGGCTATTTGTGCAAGCACCACCCAAGATAAGGCTTCCACGTACATATGAGGATGGTCTGATCGTGGAAGCAGAGGAAGCTTTACGCCTTAAGGTGGGCATAGCAGGTCAACCTCCGCCACAGGTAACCTGGTTACATGAAGGCGAAGTGCTAAAAAATGGCGGTCGTTTTGAAATTATCAATACAGAAAAGAATTCTATGTTGAAGATTGATAATGTAAAGCGTGACGATAGAGGGGAGTATAGCATTAAGTCCAGCAATAAATTGGGCGAAGATATCACTTCTTTCTTGGTTACGGTAACAGCAAGACCAAACCCTCCAGGCAAGGTTAGGCTGAATATGTCTTTTGGCAAATCGGCCACTTTGTCTTGGACAGCTCCCATAGATGATGGCGGTTGCAAGATCGGAAACTATATTGTGGAATATTTTCGTATTGGCTGGAATGTTTGGCTTAAGGCAGCCACAACACGTTCCCTCAGTACTACATTGCATGATCTTATAGAAGGTTCAGAATATAAATTTCGTGTTAAAGCTGAAAATCCCTATGGTTTAAGTGAACCTAGTGAAGAATCTGATGTTCTCTTTATACCTGATCCCAAACGAGGTATAACCAAACCCAAATCAGAAACCAAATTGAATGATGAGAAAAATAAACCAACACCACCACGAAGAAAGACCCTATCACCACCCAGAGCGGTAGCTGATGCAGCCACTGAGACTATTGGCAAAATTTCTCCTAAAATGGAACGTAAAATAAGACCTCAAGTATTGGATAGTGAAGATTTACATCGTGAAATGTCCTATGGTACACCGGATGCCATGCTTAAGTTGGATGTACGTAAAAGTCCTTCACCTTTTCATGTTGAGGACAAACCTACCGGTAGTCCTAATAAATTTCGGCTACAGGTCAACAAATCCAAAGAATCAGAAAGAAAATCACCACAACTCTCACCTGTCACTGAAGCACCCAAAAAATCCATACTTATGCCTAGCATTTTGAAAACAAAAGAAAAATCTCCTTCTCCTCTAGCTCAAAAGACACCACCTACCACTGCCGCTGTCGAAAATTCAAACATTTTTGATTTTATGAGCCCTCGTAAACGTAGTTTGAATTCAGAACTAGAAGATTCCCGTAAAAACTTTTTGTCCTCAACACCAGAAGCCATACGCAGTACAGCAGCCTTGCAGCGCAGTACCGAACCGGTGGAATTGGGAGTTAATCAACAAGTTAGACGCTTTTCTAATCACGCTCTTAGCCCAGCACGTAATGTGCCAGCATTAGCAATTGCTATAGCCACCAGTTCCTTGGGCATAGCTGCGGATTCAACTAACAATAAAAATGTTAACAATAACCAAACAGCTAATGGAAGTGGTAATGGTAGACAAAACAATAACAAAAATCCTACCATTGAAATTAGTGCTCCACCAGCAGCTGTTACTACAACAAGTAACACTACTCCTCTAACACCAGATTCTCTGCCTTCAGCAGGCACTCCTTTAAGTTCTCCCATGATGGCATCTAAAAATTCAACAAACAAAATGTCTCATACAGATAGGCATGATGATGTTCATACTAGTAACGAATTCATGCTGGTAGTATTTGACAAGAATAGCAAAGTTAAGGATAAAGACAGTAAGTTGCTCCTAAAACTACCCGCACTCTCGCTATATCCCCGAGAAATTTTAGTTTAATGTTGCTCCCATTTTAACCTCATAACGTAACTTTACACTATCAAATAAATAAATGAATGAATAAGTAAATAAATAAATAAATTAATTAATTAATTAATAAACAAACAAATAAACATATAAATGGATAAAGACATTAATAAGTAAATAAATTAATAAATAATAAGTAAAGGAATAAATAGATAAATAAATAAATAAATAATAAAAAAGTAAATAAATAAATGAATAAATAATTAATTAAAAAATGAATGAATTAATAAGTAAATAAATAAATAAGTAAATGAATAAATAATTGATTAAAAAATGAATGAATTAATAAGTAAATAAATAAATAAGTAAATAAATAATAAGTAAATAAATAAATGAATAAATAAATAAAGAAATAGATAAATAAATAAATAAATAAAAGAACGAATAAATAATAAAAAATAAATAAATAATTAATGAATTAAAAAAATAAATGAATAAATAAATAAGTAACTAAATAATAAATAAGTAAATAATTAAATAAATAAAGAAATAAATGTATGAATAAATAAATGAATGAATAAATAAATTTATAAATAAATAAATAAATAAATAAATTAGTGAATAAATAAATAATAATAAATAAATAATAAGTAAATAAATAAATGAATAAATAAATAAAGAAATAAATAAATAAATAAAAGAACGAATAAATAATAAAAAATAAATAAATAATTAATGAATTAAAAAAATAAATGAATGAATAAATAAATAAAATAAGTAAATAAATGAATAAATATTTAATAATAAAAAAAGTAAATAAATAAATAAATATATGAATAAAGAAATTAATAAATAAATAAATAAATGAATAAAAAAATAAATTAAATAAATAAATAATGAATAAATAAATAAATTAATAAATAAATTTATAAATAAATAAATTAGTGAATAAATAAATAAATAAATAGTTTGACAAATCTTCAATTTACACTAGAGACCAAAAATAATTTTTAAAATTTTTCAATTTAAAAAAGTTGGGTGGAGAATTAAAAATATTTTCAGTGTTATTTTTTTCCAATTACTCGATAATAGTAATGATTAAAATATATGTTTTCCGTTCTTCATATTTTTTTGAATTATTTTTTACGTTGCCTTATAATAGTTATTTTTAAAAATACATTTTTTTCATTACTAATAACTTTTATTTTTCAATATATATTTTTTACGTTGCTTGATAAGAGTTCAAATGTATTTTTATGTATTTTCTTCAGAACTACAGGAGATTATTGTTGCATTACTCTCACACTCCTCTTGTAACTGCTTGAATTACTTCTACATACTCTTGATACCTTCAGTAAGGTAAACAAATTATTTCGTTACAAAAAATGCAATCGGCCCTATCTAACATTTTAAAAAATCAACAAACGGTGAAAAAGAACTGCCTAATTAAAAAAATGTGTGTGCAAAAAGTTCTATTTTTTATTTATGCTGTTTATAGTATAAGTACATATCTTTTAATATTGATAAAAAAAATGCACTTTCAAATGCTATATATGGCTGCACAGTGGAACCAAACGCCAAAGTTTTAATAATAAATCTGTATCCCCTAAACTGCTGGTGGATCGAAATAAAATGTATGGTAGAGTTATGGAGAAGGACCTAAGCGATAACATGAGATAAGCTACAGGGTGTCAAAGTTGACTGCCTCTAGTATTTAAAAGTTTCAAAAAATTGTAACCTACAAATCAAGCCTGATTTTAAAGATTTTTATATTTCTATAAAGTGTTTAGCAAGGTAAAGAAAAAATAAGTTTTCTCACTTAAGTTATATCTTAAAGTTAAAAAGATATTTACGCTTGAATTTTTGATTTTTTGCATCGAGTTTATTTTGTTTTCGGGAATAAGTTCTGAAGTGTATGAAAGAAACATTTTTTTTTTTTTTTAATATTCTGTAAGTTGTAATATATTCTAAAATAATATGCTGACGAAATTTTTTTGATTATTCCATTTCGTGTAGACGTAAAAAAATTTTCAAAGTCAGCACTCTGAAATTAGTATGAAAAATAGATATTTTTTTTACAAAACTATAGTACTATTCTTTTTGGTTTTCGGTAATTTCAACTACTAATTAGTAAAGTAGTTTCTTGGTAATGAGGAGTCGTTATTATTTGCCTACTCTGTATTACATTAATAAGTACTCAATAGTATAATAGCACAGTAATACTGCAATCACGTGGATGATTTGGCTAGAGCGCCGGATAAACAACCAGAAGGTTGTTGGTTCAACCCCATTCTGAAGCTGTTAGTTTTTTATAACAAAATGTGTAAAGAGATATTTTAAACTAAATAGAGTTTTTGTCGCTTAGGATGCTATGTGCGAGATGGTGTACTTAGTAAGACGTTAGTCAATAAAAACAAACGGTTAGTGTGTGTCCATGTTCGAGTCTCACGGGCGGCAAAATTTTTTTGTTTTTTTTTTTTATTTTTGTTTTCGTTTAGGTACATATTTTTGAGTACCCCTAGAGTCAAAAAATAACTACATGAATTTGTGGACAAGTCGAACAAAAATAACTAGTTATTCAGGCAAAAAATAAGTAGTTTATTTTTGTTTCCAATTATACCTGCTAGCTTACCAGGAAAGCAAAGTTTTTGCTGGAAAGGTATACGTTTTCTTTTTCAAAGTCGAATAAGTTATTTGAAATTTATTAAAAAACAGTACGACAGGATTTGACGAATTATTACAACTGTATTTAATTGCTACTTAAAATAATGCCATTGCATTTAAAACAGTCGTAAGTTCAACATTGAAAATAAAAATTTTCAGAAAAATTACATGCAATGATATTTTTTAACTTTAAAAATAATGATGTTAAATAAAAAATACAAATAAAATATGATAACACAAAAATTCTTAACTTTGATGGTTCACACATGGCTCAGCAGAACATAAGTTAAGAAAGTAGTTATGAAGTTATGGAGAATAAAGTCTTTGCTTTCCAGCCATGTTTATTTAATTATTTATTTTTTACAAATAAATAATTTTTCAATATTGACTTTTTGCCAAGTTTTATTAAAGGGGATCCTCTGTGTACTGTTGACCGTTGTATTTTTGGTGATTTACTGTTAAGGAAACATCCTGAAACATTTTACACAACTTCCTAAAAAATCCATTAAACATCTCAAAAATGATTTCAATGGTCTGGAATAAAATCCTAAATATGGATTTTAAAATCTATATGTGGAATAGGATGATTTCAATCTGTTGAAGAAGAATTATTTTTTCTTTTTGCATAAATTTGCATATAATGAATATTTTTTTTTTTTTTTTTTTTCATTAACTGATTTGCATAAATTATTTTGTAAGTTTATTGATATATGTATGTTTTTTGTTGCATATCTAGGTAATTTCTGCATAACTCCAAAACTAATGAGCGGATAAAAAATTATATTAAAATAGCTAGAAGGTAATATGAAATAAATCATTTTATAGTGTTTTATTATTATTATTCATATAAACCCTAATATACGGGAAGTTCTTCCAACTGGTTTAGTTTTGGGGTTCAAAAAAAATGTGAACATTTTTTAATGGCACTTTAACGTTATTTAATAGCAACATTAGCTGGTTTTAATGAAACAAAATTCATTTCACGTGAATGACTTTTAGCGAACGGCGTTAGTGTTATGCAGGTTTAAAATAAAAAGTTATAAAAATTTGCCAAAATTATATTTTCAACAACATTTAAAAAGTAATATGTCTAAAACACAAATTAAAAGTGATACGATATTGTTGATGGCACCGAACCGCGGTCATAGCGGTTTTTTAAAATTTCATTAAACAAATTTTAATTATCAAAGTTCATAAATTTTCTGGCTTTTTTTTAAATTTTATAAAATTGTTTGTTATATTTTCAAAGCGTTGTTCAAAATGATATTAGCGGACAATAAATAATCAAGCGGACAATAATATTCAAAAGTTGAAAAGTATTATAAAAATTCCACTTTAAGTCCGATATCAATAATAAATACACAGACGTATGTAAAATACAAATTAAGGGAGGTTCGATAAGTTTTATATTACTGAACATAATTGCGACCACAAATCTGTTTAAACCTCCCTTTAGAACATAGAGCAAAAAACAAATTGTACATAGATTTTTGATAACATTTTAATTGCATTTAATTCACTGATGTATTTTTCATAAAAAAAAATCTTTCAATGATTTTAATAAATAAAAAATTGCATATATTAATTATATAACTATAAAATAAAATTTTTAATAACAAAAATACACTCCCAAAAATATTAAAAGTTGCATTAAATTTAAACGCGTAATTATTTTTGAGTTTCACTTGATTGCGATATAACAGCTGCAGATTAGTATACATTTTCATCGATTCCAACTAGCGCCTTAGGTGTACCTCGACGATTTCTGAAAAATTAAAGACACCATGATCTCAGGCCATGAATACTTTTCATGCAATTTTTTTGTTCAAACATATTTTTCGCCTAACTAAAATGGAATAGACGTATTTATTATAAATATATATATAAATTCATATAAAATATAAATAAATGCTAATATAAAGTAAGCAAAATTTTAGATCAATTTTAAAGGGTTATAAAATTTTTGCAATTTAATATTTTATTGCGCCACAACGATTTTAAACTGTAATTTGGAAACCAAACAGGTTTAGCTTCATTGAAATTGTGTCTCTTAGAGCCATTCACGTTTTTTCTCCCCAAGTTGGAACACCACTATAACGATGATATTGAGGACACATTAACAAGGTATATCCCAAAGATTCATAATTACAATAGCAATAAACTTTTATTCTCTATTTTACAATACTCGAAACGTTGCAAATTTTCTAATCAAAAAAACTGAAAAAAATTAAAATTTTGAAAATTCTGATTTCATTGATTGAACGCAAGTTGACCTATTTCTACAAGTGTTTTTAATTTACATTAAAGGAATTGGACACATATGCTAAAATCCGCTATTAGAGAAATCAAAAGAATTAAAAAAGTTTATTTTCAAAAAAAAAATTTTTTTTTTGGATATTTTTAAATTTGAGTGCTTGCCGCTACCATATGGAACCATTTCAGATCTTGAATTTTTGTTGTTTTACTCCACGTGGTGTTATTATCATAATTGAATCAGAAGTTAATTTAAAAAATCTAAATTAAAAAAATATTTCAGGATTAAGTCGATATGTATATTATAAAAATGAAGTATGTTTGTGTATTCACAAAATTTGACTCACAGATGTCGGAGGTGGTTATAGGCTATGTTTGATCTCGTTTTTATGCCTACTTTTAAGAGAATCTATTTTTCGATTTTTGCACATTATTAATGAAGCTATTTACATGAAATTTGACACACAGATAGTGCTTGCAATGGAAAAAGGTTTGGATGGATCTTTATCGTTTCCCACGACCACATTTTACGACCATTTTTTAAAACTCTCAAACGGCTGAACCTATTTTTACGAAATTTGATACACAGTGTGTCTTAAATTCAAATTTTACTTTTCGATCCGAGCTGGAGAATGGTAGCATCCATACAAAGAAAATATTAAGTTTCGCATATCTAAAGGAGTATTACAGTGAAAGTCCTAAAAGGATATACAAGTAATTTTCATATCAAATTTTAAATAGGACTGAAAGTTATCGCATCAAATGGGGTAGCCAAGCGCACCAAGAAATGCTAATCGATATATAAATGTTTAAATTATAACGGAATTATTATTATTATAATTATTATTTATTAAGATATTAATATCTGTTATATGTTCAAAAAAATAACATTTATAAGCGACGTAAAACAATATATTTCAACAATAACTGTTACCAAGCAATGTAAAAAATTAAATTTGAAAAATAAGTTATTGAGCAAGAGAAAAAACATTTTTTTAGAAATAACTATTATTAGACAAAGTGAAAAATAAAAATTATAAAATTATAAAAATCATACGCAACGAAAATATTTTTCATCAATTACAACTCTTATAGGAAGACGAAAATTTATATTTTTTTTAAATAACTGTTACTTAAAGACATAAAATTTTGTTTCATCTTTTAACAGTTATGACTTAACGTCTTTACATAAATCTTATAACAGTTATGTCTCTGGTTTACACAAAATACACACACAAATGAATTGAATTTGTATTTAAATTAGTTTGGTGGTAACGTAAGGTACTGAAGAACCCTATACGTTTCCATTAGACAATTGGCTTAAAGGTTACTAGAATTCAGTTGTGTTCCCTTAGATAGCCTACTAAATTTATATCGCAACTAATTCAATTTCTTTCAGAGCAAGATTCCTTCGAATTGGATCTAGAGGATGCCATACAACCTCCCCCCATCTCCATTTCGGCTCCTGAATTAGCCTTATTGGAATACTCCACCCTGCATACCTTCCCCATGAGACGTTCTGTTAGCTCGACAGAGCTATTATACGAACGAGCCATGGCTCGGTTTTATGAAGCTGTAGAACTAGAGGAAGCTGAAAAGGCACGTAAACTAAAAATATCACAAGATAAAATAGCTACGCCCAGTAATGTGCCACCAGTTACAATACGTAAACGTTTGGGTTCTATGACTGAAGCGGAACGTTTGTCCTTCGAAAGACGCAGTGAATTGAGAAGGCAATCTGCCGATATAACTCAAGACTTAAAGACCATACATAAATGGAGTTCGAAAGAGAATATAACAGAACTAACGCCTTTGTCTCGTGCACGCAAACACCAGGAGAGTCAAGAAAGTGAAGATTTCAGTGATGATTTCCATAACAAGAGTGCTCCCTATAGAGAGGAGAGTTTTGAATTGGGTTCAGATTATACAGAAAGTACTGCCTCGTCGGATAATGATTCAATTGAAAAGTTCAAAATGGAATTAATGGCTAGAACTCATTCTCCAAGTCCACGTGAATTGGAAACCTATCATCCACGTAATATGTCTGCGGGAGTATTTACACCTTATCGTGCTCCCACTCCAGATGAAGCAGCTCTAGTGCTAACAAGGCCAGTGCCTTTGCCAAGTCCTGATTTTGTACCAAAACCTATACTCAAAAGATCCTCTAAGGAAAATGTTTTGCAAACCGATAATGGTAATAACAATAATATAGCCACCAAACAAGATAATCAGGCTAGTGAAAAACTAGATATAGCTAAGGGAATAAAATCATTCTTCAAACGCGATAAACGTTCTACCACTGAAAAGAATACTGAAGAAAATGAACTGATATCAAATCCTCAAGAAAAATCAAATGCTGCCATTTTGGCAGCGGAGGCTTTAGCCAAACGTAAAGCTAAAGAGGAAGAGGAGGAGAGAAAACGCAAGGAAGCCGAACGTTTAATGTTAGAAGAAGCTCATGCCGCTGTAGATCACTACAGTGAATTGGTACAACAAGTGACCACCACACGAAAATATCATACTCCCATTTATATGGATCAAGAACAACTAAAAAAAATTAAAGGTGGCATAGATGATGACGAAGAGGTTAGTGAAAACATAACTTTACATAGTACACATAATCCCGATATTGGTTTAATACCACCTATAAGCAGTAAAACTAAACTTTCTATCTCTGAAAGAGGTCAACTTGTGCATGTAAGAGAAACTGCTAGTGATTTAGCAGTTAAAGAAGAGAAACCCAGCAAAGAATCTGAATCAGAAGAGCAAGAACAAGAAAAAGACACTGAACATATAATAAAACCGGAACTTGAAACAGATGATTTAGATATAACTACCACTGCTGTCATAAATCCAACACCACCAGAAGCCGATGAAGAGGTTATTACCAGTACAGTGGTCAGTGAAACCGTGGAGGAACGACCCGATTCCCGAGGACGTCCACGTTTAGTTAAAGTTAAACGTATCATCAAGAGAAGAGTACCCTCAAGTACCCGTTCCCGAGATACTTCCCTAAGCAGACCTCCCTCGAGTATAGGTTCTGCACAAGACACTCCAACGCCTAGAGCTCTTTCTCGAACTCGACGTACCCTCGAATCAAAATCTCCTGGGCCTTTGGGAAGAAAACAATTACCACAACTGAATACCAACTCTATAGCCAGTGGAGAAACCGCCTTAATTCCCTCATCCCAGGAATTAATTGAAACCCCTAGCCCTATTCCCCTCAGTGAAGAGGAAGCCCATGAAAAAGTACGTTCAGCTATATCATATTCAACCGATATGGTGCTTTTCATTGTAGCTTGCTATGTGTATCTATTCAAAGATGCTCGATTGGTATTGCCCATATTGGCGCTAATGATTTATCGTCAGTTAGGTGAAGCTATAGATAGTTGTATACCCAGTTGGATGAAACGTAAAAAACAATAGTTGTTCGTATTTAGACGTACATTTCATTTACACAATTATGCGTTTAAAGGTTAAAATTCCTTTTGCATACACAACAACAAAAACATTTTCAATTTAATCTTAAGTTTAAGTTTATTTTTAACGATCATGTTTATAAAATTATTGGAATTTTAATTTATTTACTTTGTTATTTTATATTGTTCATTGGAATTAGGAATATGCTGCCCTAACGATTTCAGTTTTTCTTGCCTAGAATTATTTATAAGTATTTGTTTGTGCATGTCTTTTAAATAATCAAAAAGAAAAAAGAAAAAAAGAATTATCTTCGATAATTAATTTAATTTTTATGACTATTGTTCATATACCCATTAAAAAAAAAAAAAAATGAATCATGTATACGTTTAAACGTAATGAAAATATTTTTTAAATAAACATTATTTTACAAAATTTTAAAGGTATTTTTTTTTAGAAAGATTAAAGCAAAGTTTTTAAAAAACTAACTAAATAATTATTTTAATGTTAATTTTCTTAATTCAAAAAGCATCCAATTGGAAGAACCATACAAAAAATCATTTCCCCCATATTTGGAATCGTTTTTTTTTTTTTTTTTTTTTTTTTTGTTTCAATTTGACAAGCTTAATTCTTGTTTTAATTTTTTTTTTTAATATCCGCTGGATTCTTACAGTTCTAAATAATATTGCAGCAATTATATGAATCTAAATTTGAAACTTTAAAAAAAATCCATTTTTTCCAAACACAGAAAAAAGTTTGTACATAAATATAAAAAATTATTTTCATTGATTTTAGTTCATAATATTTAAGTATAATTTCTTAAGCATTAAAACTTTTTTTTTATATTTTTTCAAATGAATCAAAAGTTAAGAAGTCTGAAAAATTGGTTTTAATTTTCATTTATGTTTTCAATTTGTAAAAAAATGTTTGCCATTTTCTCTAGAAAATTTTAAGTTTTTAATGATTTTAAGCTACAGTTTGGAAACAGAACAGAAGCGCTTTTTAACAAAATAATGTGCTGCAAAATGCAAGCGAAATTATTCAAATTTCTGAACATTATTTTTTTGACATATTTTCCTTGGAATTTTGCCATTTAAAGGCCTTTGTTGTTATTACTTTCATGTATAACTACTCGTATTTTCATTTATCAATTGTAATCAAATCTAATAATACTAAATCATAGATTTAACAAAATTTCTGCAAAATTCCTAAAATTTTCATTATGAACAATTTAATAATATCTGTGAACAAAATTTTATTTTTTATGAAAAAAGTTTGGAAAAAAAAGTCATGTTCGATTCATAATATTTATGAAAAAGTTCAAAATGTATGTCACTTTTTTCTCTGTGAAAAGATGGTAATATTTGTTTAATTCTAGAAAATTGGACTATATTTTTTTAATGTTTGAGAAAAAGAAAACAACACAAACATAGTTAAACACGTTTATAACGAACTCGAATGGACCGACAAAACAAAATATTATTTGTTAACAAAATATCTATTTTACTGCTAATATTTGTAATTAAAGCATATTTTTTTTCCTTAAAAAATGTGTTATATTTATGATTTTTAAATATTTAATATGTATATCAGTCATTTGGCAAGTGTCAAATTGAGATTAATTATATTTTTTATACTAATTCAATGTTTCCATTTATTACCGAGGTTTTGAAATTGGCATGTTTTGAGATCTTTACTCATTTCTAATATTTAATTTTTATTCCTCTTATAAATTAAGTTTTATTTTTAGCTATTCTCGATAAATGTGTATGCGTTATATTAAAAAGGTCAAGAACTATAAATATATAATTTCTCTTTTATTTGTCCTACGATTTAAATTGAAATTAATAAAGATCATTTCTATTTGTCCAGTAATTTAAACTGAAATGAATTAAAATAATTTCTGTTAGTTTTTACATTTTTTAAACATTTTAAAATGTGCATTTTTATTTACCTAAAACTAGTGTTTGTGGGAGTAGTAGTTTTATGTATGAAATATTCTTCTTGGGACCATAAAAATGTGTTCGTTATAAATAAAAGTACGCTATAACCGTGTTCCTTATAAACGTAGTTATTTTTATGGAAAATTTCGGTAATATCAATGGTAATGAAGAAAAGTGTACGTTACAACCAGTGTTCGTTATAACCATTTTCGACTGTATATGTAAGTCGAAATGGTTCCTATCCAAACTTTGTAAATTTTCAAGGTTTTTGTTTTAATTCTCAAAAAGCAAATCTGGAATCAAAAAGGAAATATTTTAAATATTTAAATACCACAATTTGTTTGTAAAACGCACAAAAGAAATATTTTTCACCCACGTATTTTATAACAATTGGCAGAATATTTTATTGAAAAAAATAATAATTTTGAAACACGATTTTTACGAATTGGGTTATTTAATTTTCTGATTTTACAAGAAGTTTATACATGTACTAGAGTATTCATTTTACTCGACTTTACGTTGTTCGAGTAATCAAATAACTCGAAAATGTTATTTTTAAATTAATCGATTAATCGAGTAAAGTTTTTAATTTACTCCAGTTATTCTAATAACTTATACCTTTTTTATCAACAATAAAGCATTCTGTGTTCACAAAAAAACACAAAAATAATGATAACAACAAATTTTAATAAAATATAAAAAATTTTTAAAATATCAAAAATATGTCTATATTAATTGAGATCACTTCATTTACAAGAAACGGTTAAATTCTGAAATAGTCTTTCAAAAATAATATGTAACAAAAAATTTAAATTTGTATATCTTGTTTTTGAAGCAATGGTTTCTCTAATTAACTTAAAATTTCAATAGACCTATGAGTATCACCTAAACTTATTAATGTTCGGATATTGTTATCCGTAAAACGAGTAAAGAAAATGTGATGCATATTTATGAAGTAAAAAAACATCGGATTTACTTTAGTTAGTTAGTTAAGATCAGTGATTCTTAATTTAAAGTATGAGTTTTCTACTTAGCTCAATTTTAATTCTAAATCCCTTCTACACTGGTGCATATTCTTATAAACGCATTTAAAATTTTTGCTTTTGTTTGAGGTATGTTCGTTTCTCTCAAATAAAAACAATGTTACAATAACTCGCGATATGGCGGTACTTTTTTATGTAAAAAATATTTGTTTCTTGATTTTGCTGTTTTCTTTAATTTAGCAATCAGAACAAATTGGTGATTATTTCGGTGAAAAAAAAAGAAAAAAAAAAAATATATATATATATATATATATATATTATATATATATATATATTAAATATATATATATATATATATATATATATATATATATATATATATATATATATATATATATATATTAAAAAAATGTTACAGTTTTAGATGTTTCTTTCACTTAAGATAAGTTTTTGATGACAACATCTCTATTAACTGGAAATATTTTTGTTTTAATTGAGAAATTTCCAATGCCCAAACAAACTCTTCTTACAGATCAGAAAAATTGGATAAAAAATTAACCTTTCGGAAAGAGTTATTCGAGGCTTTCTTAAGAAATGGCAGACCTTTCTGTCACTTCCAAACATGTTGCACACATTTTGTGAACAGATAGTAACATAAAATGGAAGAAACCAAAATGTAAGCGCAAATACATGAAATGGACAGATGAGTGGAGTAAAGTAATCTTTTCTGATGAAAAGAAATTCAATTTAGATGGTCTCGATTCATATACTTGGTACTGGCATGATTTGAGGTCGAACGAAATTAATATGTCGAAACGCAATTTCGGTGGAGGCAGTGTTATGGTTTGAGCAGTCTTTTCTGCTGCAGGAAAATCAAAAATATATTTTGTTGAAAGTAAAATGAACAGTGCAATTTATAATAAACTGTTGGATGATGCTCTTCTCTCATTTATGGATGAAAAAAAGAATGATGATTGCATATTCCAAGAGGATAACGCTGCAATCCATGTCTCGAACCAATCTAAATCGTGATGCAATGAACATAGTACTCCACTATTCTGGATTTAAATACAATGGAGAATCTGTGGGGGTACATGGCTTGTAAAGTTTACACAAGAAATACACAGAATGAAATCATAATGAAAATAATATGCCGTTTATACCAAAACAAAAACTAATTGGGTTTTGAAAATTTAAATTTCAAAAACTACATCGTTTACATACCTTATTTCTTCCCAATGTAGTTTTTGTTGATATTCACATTTCTTGGATATTTTTTATTTCCGCTCTATTTGCTATTTCTTCGATCAGAGAATACATAGTTTCGATATTAAAACATATTTTAACAATTTTTATTATAAATTATTTATTATAATAATTTCATAAACAAAACAAATAATTTCTATAAATTTGAAATTTTATTTTTCTCTTTATATATAAAATCAACATCCACGATTCTAAAACTTGCTAAACAGGATGTATCATAAATAGTTATTTTAGTGGTTTTTATTTGGTTTTCAATAAAAACTAGTTAAAAATGGTTTTTGATTTATATGGAAAAACCAAACAAATTTACGTAGTTTTTTATTTAAAAACCCAATAAAGCCAAAAACTACTAGCTTTTGTTTTATTGTAAATGGCATTGATTCAAAAATTAGTCGAATCAATGCCAGACTGAATTTTTTAAGTTTTCCAAAACAAAGGTTCATCAACACATTATTAATAATGCTAATTTGGTTCATTAGTTTAAGTGCGTATAGAGGAAAATGCATTATAAAATTGCATTAAACTATTAATATTACAATGAAGAACATTTAATGTACATTTTAAGTTTTTTGTTATTAATTTTTTAAGTGAAGTCAATAAATAATTTAAAAATTAATTTGTACCTTAATTTTTTTAGCCCTATTTTTGGTAAGTTGATTAAAAGAATTGATGTGCTTTTATTGTAATATGCACCAGTGTATATCACAAGTTTCGTGCAAGATATCATAGCATATGGAGATTCTATTGGTAAATCAACTGCACTGTCACTAGTAGAACAACAGTATGTTTTTTAAAATCAAGTTCAAAATCTTCCAATTTGTTTCTTACGGTCAATTTAATGTAAAAAGATGAATTGTTTTCTTTCTCTCCTTCAAACGCAAATTAAAAATTACAAATGACATAAATTTTACATTAAGTTTTTTAAAATGACGTTTATAAATTTGATTTAATTTTTGAGTTTGGAATATACTTCAATTACGCATCGTATTACAGACAAATTGTCGTTTAATAAAATTTAAAAACGTGATATAACTTAGCGAGATACTAAAGACTCCAGATTTTAAACATTCTATACAACAACTCTTTTAAAGGAAAATTTGCTAAAAAGAAAAAACTAAAATCAATAACATTAAAACTAGTTAATATGCAGTTCACACCAAATAAAAACCAGTAGTTTTTGACCTCAATCGATTTTTGATTAAAAAACTACATAAATTTCTTTAATTTTTCCATACAAATCAAAAACCATTTTGATCTTGCTTTTGTTGAAAACCAAATCAATACTATAACTATTTATGTTACAGCCTGTTCAATTAGTTTCAGAACAGTAGGCTTTTATATATTATGAACAAAAATAAATTATTTTATTTGTTATACAAATTCTGTTCATAACATAGAGAAAAAAACCTGATTCAATTGTCAAAAACCTAATTTATGCAACAACAAAATATATGTAGTCACATATATTTTGTTTTTGTGTTTTGAAAAAAATTAGTATTTTTTTTTTTTTTTTTTTTTGAAAATTTAGTTCGAAATACCTCTCACATAAACTTCTAGTTGTATTCTATGGTTCATAAATTATTTTTAAAACATTGTTTAAACAATTTTTTAAATATCAAAAATATAGCAAAACGTATTTAAATAACAATATCTTACAAAATGAAGTGTCAAAAAAAGTATGTATACGATTTGGTTTTTGAATTTTACTTTTTCAAAAATTAAATAGATTTTGTTTCGGTATAAACGTCATATAAGAAAGGAAATTTTTGAAATATTTTTTTACTCCAATTATTCAATTGATCGGCATAATTTACTCGAATAAATTTTTACTCGAAATTATTGATTTTAATTTAATCGAACAATTATTTGATATTAATTTGTCGGTTAATCGAACAAACATTATTCGAGTGAATACCCTAACATGTACATATTACAAATAAATTTAAAATTTATTTGTTGTTTTCAATACAATTTGTCGAAACAATTATTTTGACACAGAAACCAAGTATACTGAAATTGGCGATGATCGGTCCATTTTTTCAACTATTCCCCATTCAAATATCCATCCGGAATAGGGTTTCAACGCTTATAAATATTTTAAATAAGCATATTCCAATTTTAGTGAAATTTGGCATAAATAAGTTTTATATAAACATAAATCAATATACCAAATTTTAGGAAGATTAGTGTGTGATTCGGGGAAAACTGGAACTAAAACTTTAGTTTCCAAACAAATGTTCCGATTTCAATGAAATTTTATATGGTGATAATAAAAGTGTAGTTTTAAGCTTGGCCTGTATAGACCTAAAGGGAGTGAATCCACATTGTCTCAAACTTGGACATATCGGGTATGAAAAATATTTAAAACGATTCCAATTTCTTATATCTTATATATATTTAAATTTGTTGATTCCAGCTTAGGATATAAAATGGAAAATTATGTTAAAAAATAGGTTAATTTCGGAAAACTGTGGTCTTCGCAGGAATAAAAGCTTTACATTTTCTTCTTTACACACATTGGAATTATCTTTTATAAAAATTTTTACTTTAATCTGGAAATATACTTAATATTTGTAAACTGGTGTTAAGCATGACAGCGGAAATTTGTAACATAAAAAGTCTCCGAAATCTCCTTGGGCATATAACTTAGGAAGATCGCTCAGACCATCTGTGTTGAAGAGCTGAATAGAGAAGAGATATGCAAGATTGTAAATTTCTTTTCAGTTTTCTACCAAAATTTTTTTTTTCAAAAAAGATAACTTAGAATTAAACATTTTAAACTTGAATTAGTTATTTTAAATTTCTCAGAATTTGTATCTATGGGGCTCTAAGACACAATTTCATCAAACATGATATGCCACCTTATTATATACATTTAATAAACCTAAAACACAATTACAGTTAAGTCATAATATTTTAAGGAAAAACGTCTGACGTTCTCAGATTTACTTGTCACTTATTTGTTCACAAAAAATATACTCATATTAAAACGAAATTAAAATGGATTCTACGAGGATACGAACCATGGCCTGAAGATCTATAACACTTCCACTAGACTATCTATACCCATTGAAATTTTGTTGAAAAACAGTTACATGAACTCCTCATATATGTGAACAGTATAAAAATCAATTTACAATACTATATATTGAATATATGTAAAATTCAACAATTTTAAAAATTTATTTATATTTTTTACACAAATTAAACTAAAACTATTTTTTGAATTCCGAATTTCAAAATTCCCATGTGGCCTACGAGGTAAGAAGCCAAATCTAGGTGTTTTAAAGTGTTCGTAAAAGTTTGAATCCTGGCGAATCGAAATGTAATTTTTATTTAATTAATTTCAAAGAAAAATTTTTAATTAATTAAAAATATACTTGACAGTTCCTTAGTTGATATTTAAAAATTTTAATTTTTATTTGAAGATAAACTATAAAACAATTTTTCGAAGTCTTGACGAAGGATCGAACTCAAGACCTAAAGTCTTTCAGTACCAAACATAAGCGGTATACCACATCCATATGTTAAAATTTACTATCGTTATTGCTTATATAAAAAACTTAAAACGCAACTCAAATCTAAATAGAAATTCTTTAAATTCTAGAAATTCTTGTCAAAATAATTGTTTTTAATAATAAAAATTTGTATATTTTTTAGGAAAAACAAAAATTTATAAGGAGTCCTGGGGATACTAACTCAGGCTTAAAGGCTTGTAGTCTAGAACACTTCTTCTAAACTATTCATTCTCACAACTTTCCAATAGAAAAACATGTATATATTATTGTATGTGAAATATAAAATATTATTAAATTTGGGCAAAGAAAATTGGAAACATTTTTTAGGATGTTCTAGAAAATCGTTCATAACGCCGCCATTCCTAAACGGATTTCAATACCAAGATTTGAGATTATATGTCACATATGTGTTGAAAGACGGATAAACGTACAGGCAGACATATATTCTCAAACGTTATTTTTAAACACAACAATCACAAATATTTTTCAATTTGAGGCTCTGGATATATATTCAAAGACTTTCGTATAAACTTATATATACCCGTCATTTTATGTGAAGGATAGAAAAGAAAACCACTTTAATTATATTTTGAATTGGATTTATATAAATACTATCATAATTTCACATTGACATTATATCTACATATATCTATAAATATGTATTTAAGTCCCACATTTTCCTTTTAAGCCGCAAGAGCTTCCGGTGAAGCAGGGACAACAGCAGCGGTTGAAGAAACTTCAGCAATTACTGTAGTAGAGCTCTCAACAAGAACAGCTGTGCTGTTGATAGGAGCAACTGTAGGAGGAAGTTGCCAAGCAAATTGATTGCGAATAAAAGTATCCAAACCAGCTGAATTAATACCATTAGCATCTAAAGCAGCTTTTATGCGTTGAGCTTCGGGTAAAGCAATAACACGATCATAAACAGGTTTCAAAGCCTTCAAGCGTTCCACAAACTGAGTAAAAATTCCATTTTGAGCAACTTTCATTTGAACATGAGAACGAATCATATCCTCAGGATAGTAGAGTAGGAATTCATTGACCAAACCTTGCCAACCAAAAACAGTATTAGACCATAATGGTGTACGATTGATAATGCTCAAAAATTCTTCAGATTCTTCCAATTGAAGTTCACCACCTGACAAGGTAATTTGTGTACGCACCCATGTAAGGAAACGCATGACTTCAGGTTGAGAACGAAAACGCATTTGTGTTATGTAGGCATCATTAGAGTTGATAATACGTACAAAAGCCTGGAATTGTTCATCGTTGAGAAGGTAACGTGTTGCCAATTGTCGTAAAGGTGCTAAGGGTATCATCCGCAATATTTCATCCAAATCCTGGGACAAAGTCGGTAGAGGTGGTGGTGTTGGCATAACAATAGGGTTATTATGAGGTGGCACCATAGCCATACTACTGCTTAAGCAGGCACAAATGTCAATTAATCCCAATATCGTAAGGTATTTCATGTTGTTGTCAGCCGAATTTAAGTAAGCTAAAGTCGTTCGTTTTAAGGAATGTTTATGATTTTAAAAGGTATCAGTATTTTTATACTTTTTACAGATTCCAGATTCAAACATCTTATCTCGATCTAATGCATAAATTTATTCAAGATAATTTATTCATCTAACTCTTTAACACTCTCCTGATGCCGAAAATCTTTTTCTAATTTTACTGTTTTGAAAAATTGTTTGTATATAAACAATTTTTAATAACTTATGATTCATCATTAGATAATTTTATCTTTGTGTCCACTAAATACATTAGTTGTTCTTTTTGAGATAATTATAGATTTTGTCGCAGTCTAGCTTTTTTGCGATAGTATCAAGTTCATCTCGAAGAAAGATAATAAATAGTAACATCGATTATATCTTTATCTTCATTAGATAAAGAGAAAATCAACACGAGTAGCTAAAAGATAACGTTAGATTTGTTTTATTTATTCACACATTGATCAGGTGAATTTATAGTTTTTTTTTTTTTCAACTGTTAAAATAAGTCAGAACATAATTAGCCCAAAATTAGATAAGTATATTCACTGTATTATAACTTATTGTTTGATTTAGAGAATATCCAATAATGCCCTCTAGCCAAAAATTAAATATAGAATAGTACTGCATTTAACTCGTTACTTAGAGGATTTTTGGTACCTTTATGTAAACCAAAGATAAACTTGGAAATGAGAACTTTCCATATAAAATTTTGAAAACAGTAATTTAAAATAGGTTTTTCATCTCAGTTTCAGAAAAGAGCAATTAAAATAAAGTTTTTTGAATTCATATTTTGAAAATATCTTTTTGAATTGTGATTTTTTTTTTTTGAATTAGAATTTGGAAAAGAACAGATCATAATAATATTTCTCTTTTAGATTCAGAAAAGAATAATTGAAATTAAACTTTTTCAACATAATGTAATTATAAAGTGACCGTACATCTACGGAAACAACAATTGCTTGTATTTTGCCTGTGTAAAACCACAGGAAGAAGAAGAATAAATAAACACGGCAAAAAATATTACATGCGAATATAAAAACAATTTGACAGTCTTACTTCGTAAACTGGGCTTACGAGGACACTTTCTTATGCTTTTTCATAAAGATTTAAGAAATAATCAATTGAAAATAATATTTCTTATTTAGAATTGAGAATTTCGAAAATAACAATTTAAATTGAAACTTTTTATTTTATTTTTTGAAAAGGATGGATTTGCTGCAATCTCTTAATTTTGTTTGCATAAATGTCACATTAATTAAGTTTACTTGTACATCTGGCATCTCTGCCTCAAGATAAAAACATCTTATTAATTTTTGCTAGAAATATTTAATTGAATTTTTAAATTAAAAAGTGTAAAAAACTACTTAAATTTGTTTCAACTTTCTTTTGTCAATAATGACCCTAAATTCAAGGTTCCAAAAACTTTAGTCGATCCCAGCACTAGTATCAACTAGTTTCAGCTTCTATCTGAAGGCGAAGAAGAAAAAGAAGCAGTTGCTTTCAAAGAAAATATTCCACCAATAGTTGTAGACACTGCCCATAGTTTTTCAACTGTGATCGAATTAATTGAGAATAAATATATACTTATAAACGAATGTCTATTGGTATGAAAATTGTATCAAACTCCTTATTGCTGTATAATCAAGCTTTGAGTGTTCTCAAACTCAAAAAAATCCGGTAAAGTGCCCAAGTCGTCAAGAACTCTGACATCGAGTGACATCTAGATCTACGGCGACCAACAGAAAATCTTTTTTCTTATTTTAACCAAGATAACCATGATTTTTCTGATTTGCCAAGACAAGAACCACAAAATAATGCATGCAATTCCCGCACTATGGTATTTTTTATTCTGAGGTAGCTAAAAACAAAAGCTACGAAAGAAATAATAACGATGATATTTTAAATGAAAGGCAAATGCAAATATTTTTTGATGCTGCCGATACTTTGCAAAGGTGTCAGAATAAGTACGACAAGCTACGAGTTTTGAAGTTGAAGCATCATACAACTTGCCATATAATTCAACCGGTAGACACCATGTTCATGTTATGCATTAGAATGTCCAAGGAATAACAACAGAGTCAGCAGCTGCCCAGCTGGAATACGTGGTTATAAAATGTATAGAGAGGATCGATCTACGCATGGCGGAGGAGTTCGAGTTGCAATTAGAAGTAGTATTAAGCATATGTTGTTACCAAAAATAAAAACAAGTACTGCTGAAAGTATTTCAGTACAAGTTATGATTAATAGAAGCCCAGTTATATACACTTCAGCGTATAATCCATTTCATACTACCAATTTTAAAGCTGATTTGGATAAATTAACTTCATTGTCAAACGACTATTTTATTTTCAGTGATCTGAATGCCCAACATACACATTGGAATTGTATGTCATATAATTCGGCTGGCTCCATCCACTGCCTTCAATCCAGCTTATTTTACAGCCAAAACATGACATATTCAGTTCCCTTCTATTATCGCGCAGACTGGTCAGCAATCAGGAAGTGGGTGGAAAATGAAATTATCTGTCAGAACATTGACCAACCTGTTGCTAATTCAGGTATTTCAAATTTGCCCTCGATTTTGAACAACAAAATGTCTTTTACTAATCTTCATGTAAACGGTGAAGTTTTAAAAACTGGCGCTGAAAAGGCACTGCTTTAAATAATTATACACCTATGGACACAGCTGTCACTGGATATGTTTATGATCTTAACAGTAAAATTCTTGACAGATCGAACGTGGAACTCACTAACGCAGCCGAAGTTGAAGAATAATAAAGCCCCTGAGTTAGATGGCATTAATAGCATTATCCTTAAAAACATGAAATCTTAAGTAAACTTTTTAATTCTTGTTTAATAGAAGGATATTTTCCTACAATTTTTAAGAAGACAAAATTTATCCCAATTTCTAAGCCAGAAAAGGATCCTAAACTACTTTCCAACTATAGACCAATCAGCATACTAAGCCTATTGGATAGTTTTTGAAAAGAAAATAAATAAGAGAATTTTAGATTTTTCTAGTCTAAATAATATTATTAACCCTCAATAATTTGGTTTTCGTAAGGATCACTCTACTGAGATCCTAAAAAGAGTAGTTAATTTTATTGAAGCAACTAAGATTTCCAACGTATCTGTAAAAGATAAAGAAGGAAAGGAAATCGGTTGATTAGTTAGGAAAATATAGGGAGGGGGTGCTTTTACCACTTTATCCCTCTTGCCCTATATCACGCTCTAAATAATAATAATTTTAGGCTACAGTTCCTTCCAGATGTTATATGCCTGCCAAACTTCAAGTGTTTTTATTTGCTGCGGTATCTAACGCAATAATCAAAAGAATGGAAGACAATTTAAAATTTTCCCGCAAATACTTTGATAAATGGAAAATAAAAGTAAAATGTTAACAAAAGACAATCTATTATATTTCCATATAATAGGTCGCAGAAACATATTCCTACTAGAACATTTATATTCAAAGGGAGTTTTTATTCCACTACAAGATAACATCAAATATGTAGGAATTATCTTAGATAAAAAGCTTTCATTTAAACAAAACATACAATATATTTGTGAAAAAGCAATTAAATGTGATCGTGCACTATACCCCTTAATCAACATAAGATCTAAACTTAATTTAAAAAACAAGATTCTTACTGGCAAAATTGGAATTCGTCCAATTTTGACTTATGGTTTCTTAAAGCTGCTAAAACTTACACAAAAAAATGCAGATAATGCAAAATAAGAATCAGAAAATAATTCATAACCTGCACCCCAGATATTCTATTGATCTACTGCATAGAAACTTTAACCATAAAATGTTTAATTTATTTGCAAGGCAATTGACACTGTCATTTAATGAGAAATGCAGAACGTCTACATATGAAATAATAAGAAATTTGCTAAACAATCCCTTTTTTACTTAAAGAGTAATAACTAGTGGTTGTTTTTCAAATTTCTTATAACGTTCAAGTATGTCCAAAGTTTTTTAATCAACTTTTTCTTAACACTGTGTAATACTTCTAACTCGGCAGCACATCTGGCTGAATTAGAAGTTAAAGCTACAGACAACACAAACAAGGAGCATTGGAATATGGAAAACCCTTTTCGTAGAAACTCCGGAATTCCAAGGTCACCACCATCAACACCAAAAGTTATAACACAGATGGAGCATACTACGTTTAGGGGAATACTGATTTCCTAGAACTTGGAAACTTAATAACAGGACTGATAGAATTTATTAAGGGCTAGTCTAATGTACATCATGACAGAAAGAAGTAGGCTAGAGCCATAAAAGCAATGTACAATAAAGTTAGAAACGAAGTTTCTTCCATTGAAACTCCTGAAAAAAAAGAAACTACCCCAAAAACCTTGCCACCAAAAAAGGATTTCAAGCGAAGTAGATAATCAGGAGAGGTATAGCCAAAGCCTTAATTAGAAGGCAAGCAAACCTCAAAAAAAAGTACAAGCTATGAAGGATACTTCCCCAGATAAATCCAGCATCAGTAAAGCAACTGTGAAACCCAGAAAGAAACTTCGCAAGAGAAACGAAATGAAGGACGTTATGATCATTTCAACGAAAGAAGCAAGTTATGCCGATATATTAAAGCATATGAAATCAGATCCTTAAGGAATACGTGTCTGGCGTAAGGAGAACCCAAAAAAGCGACCTTCTTTTAGAGACTGATAAGTCCAACGTCGAGAACGTCAAAGACTTCCAAGGGTAGGTGCAAGGATCGATAGGATTACAGGCAGCTATCGTATCGCACACTCCAGAGATTATAATTAAACAAAAAGATATCGATAAGATTACAACAAAAGCAGATATTAGTGAAGCCCTTAACAACCTTCTAGGAGTTTCTGAACTAAAGGAAGCTAACGTAAAGAGTCTAAAGAGGGCTTATGGTGACACACACAGGCCGAAATGGCGAAGTAAAAATTGGATGGGTAGCATGTCGCTTAAGGCAAAAGGAGCTGTTCAAAAAATGCTTCAGATGCCTGGAATTTGGATATATTTCCTCACCGTGTACAAATCCTCATGAAAGGTCGAAACTATGTAGAAGGTGTGGAGAAGATGAACATATTGCGAGGACCCAAATTGTATGTTCTGCAAAGAAGTGGAAAACGCAGATACAAACCACACAGCTGGCTCTTAGTAAATTGCGTAAATGAGATTTTTGCAATTAAATCTCAATTATTGTCAGGCGGCGCACGACTTGCTTCTACAAACTATATGCGAAACTAGTGTTGATGTCGCCATTCTTAATGAAAAATATAGAGACATGAGCTATACCGTATGGGTATACCCCTCCTAGTGCAACAATTGAAGAGTTTGAAAAGATGTTGGATAATCTGTTAAGCGACTCAGATAATCATAATCCAAAAATTATAGCAGGAGACTTTAATGCATGGGCTGTTGATTGGGGTAGCCGAAAGACAAATACTGGAGGATGTATTTTACTCGAAGCGATTTCTAGGCATAACCTAGTGCTAGCAAATAGTAGAAATACACCAACATTCTCTACTGGAGGTAAAGCTCTGTCGTGGATCTAACATTCATGAGTAGTTCCTTGGCAAGAGATATGAAGTGGAGAGTCAGCGAACAATACACTCACAGTGACCATCAAGCTATTATATTTTCAGTCCACAGCTTGCGTAGTAGACATCCTAGACTTGACAAAGAAGCATTCACCCAGAAATTTAGAAACAACTTTTAACTGGAAAAAGTGAATCAAATGGTATCGGGAATCAAAAGCGCATGTAACGTCGCTATGCCAAAACGAAGAATGATGAGGAACAGTCCCCCAAATTACTGGTAAAACTCGGAAATCAACAACCTCCGCGCGCTGTATATAAGAGCTAGAAGACGAACCAAACGTCTTAGGGGCCGACCTGAGTTCGAAGAAGTGTGTCGCGAATTTTAAACCGCAACAAGAAGCAAGAAAAGTAGCTTTAAAAATATATGTAGAAGCAAATAATAATCCTTGGAGAAAGGCAAAAAGGGTGATAAACTCACTCCTTAAAGGCAAAAATCCCTACAGCCAAGTTGTGTCATCTTACTAGGGGAGATAGTCTAAACTCTCTTCCCGGAACATAGAAGCAATATAAGAACGGTGACAAGAAGAAACCCAATAGAATCCATACCGTTGGTGACAGAAGAGGATCTGCTCTAGGATTTGATGGAATTCCAAACAGTGCGCTTAAGTTGGCAGTTAGAAGAGCAACAATTGGTGGATGTATTTAATGAATGCCTAAAGGAAGGAGTATTTCCAAACTTTTGGGAAAAGCTAAATTTAGTGCTAATTCCGAAACCCAATAAACCGCAAGGCATTCCCTCAGCGTATAGACCAATATGTCTTCTAGGTACAAAAGGGAAAATTCTGGAAAAAATCATCTAAAATCTATTGCTACCCATTGTAGAGGAAAGAAATGGTCTGTCGAATAAGCAATTTGGATTTCGAAAAGCTAGATCGATCATCGATGTAATACGTACGGGAAGCGAGCAAGTAGGAAGTATTGTGCTATCATAACGCTTGATGTAAAGAACGCGTTTAACTCTGAGAACTGGGGAATAATAATTTAAAAGCTGAACAGAATCGGTATACCCGCGTATTTAATAAGATTAATAGTAAGCTATTTCACGGACAGAAATCTCTGTTACCACACCGACTAAGGTGTCGTAACATACAATATCACTGCAGGAGTTCCACAAGGCTCTGTGCTTTGTCCACTATTGTGGAATATAATGTACAACGATATTCTAGAGCTTAACATTCCAGAGGAGGTGAACATTATAGGTTTTGTAGGAGATATAGCAGTTACGGTTTCAGCAAGACATATGGATGAAGTAAAGCTAATCTTGAATGAAGTAGTATGGACTACTAAAAACTGGATGAAAAGTGTGGGGTTGGAACTTGCGAAATAATAACGGTTGGAGAACACCAGGTGACATTAAAATCCCATCTCAAATATTTGGGAGATCTCATAGATGCCAGACTTAACACATATGGAGTATACTGCTAACAAGGCAGGAAATATTAGAGTCGCTCTTGAAAGAATGAATCCGAATGTAGGTGGACCAATGTAATTCAAAAGGAAGATTATATCCACGGTGGTCAGCTCCCATATGGTCAGGAGCTCTGAAAGTAAAGACCGCAGCGAGGAAATTAAAATCTGTATACAGGTTCATCCGACGAAGCGGCCCATGTCATAGCGGGAATTATTCCCGTATATATCTTGGCTGACGAAGCTAAACGCTTGGATGAAATAAGAAGAGATCCAAATCAACTAGGCACTCGTGTACGTAAATGTGAAAGAGAAGCTTCTATAAGATAATGGCAGAGTAGATGGGAAGAAAACTACAAAAGAAAGTAGACCTTTAAACTAATCCCGCGAATAGATGCATGGCTAAACAGACAACATGGAGAAGTAAACTACCACTTAACGCAGTTTCTTTCAGGCCTCGAAGGATACCGAAGTTACCTGTATAGATTCGGGTTAGACAACTCCCTATATTGTTATAACTGCCTAAACCAAGAGGAAGACTAAGAACACATCGTGTTCAACTGCGCATGCTTTTGCCACGATCTACAGAAAGCAGAAGAAGTCCTTGGGTGCCAACTGAATCCGCAAAATATCGTTGACATCATACTTAATAATAGAGAAAATTGGAATGCAAATATCCACGAAAAACTTAGAACGGAAGAGAAGATGAGGCAATCTCAGATACCAGACGTAGCCGGGATAAGGCTCTCCTGCTCTGCGATGCAATATCTTCGTAGACAGTTCCGCAGAGTTGCTGAATGATGAAGGAGGTGATTTTAGTCGGTATGAATCCGACATATATCATGATTTAGATTTCCACCTGCTTAATGAAAAAAAGAACATACTTACATACTTACATACATACATACATATATATATATATATATATATATATGTATATATGTATATATATATATGTATATATATATATATATATATATATATATATACATATATGTCTTTAATGCGGTTGGAATATTTAGTAAATATTTTTAATTATAATTGAGCTAAATGTGAATTTGTTGTAAAGTTGGAGATAGAAAATGAAAATAACTTAAAGGAATATTGCTTTTTAAAAAGACAAATTACAACTATCTACATTTTATGTTAACTAGCACTCATTAGCTTGAAGTTTTATCTCTCTCTCTCTGATAAAACTTCATACGCTCTTGATAAAATAACGCACAACTTTTACAATATCATACATGGTTATATCGAACAATGTGTTCCTAAAATTACAGCCTATCTTTAATCCGTTCCGCCTTGGAAATCTAAAAACTTATCAAGATTAAAAAATTTAAAAAATAAACATTACAAAAAGTTTCTAAAATCGAGCACAATAAATGATTATAGGAAAATGCTGTATATGTCGGTCAGAATACAATATACTTAATCTGAAGCTGTATAAAAAATATATAAAGAATATTAAAATTAACTTAAACGTGATCCTAAACATTCTACAATTTTGACAACTTCAAAAGAGATTATACTAGCTAATCGGCAAATATGCAATACCATACCAGAGAAACATCATATACAATCACTATTAGCAAGATGTTGGCAGATTTTTTCGCTTCTACATACTCTGACTCTAAATTCAATACATACTTCTAAGCTGTACCCGTTTCACGTTCATGAATACCAATTAATTGCATTTCCTCTAGTGGACTCATTTGATATTATTTACAACATCAAAAAACTCAAGTCATCTTCATCCTGTGGGCCTGATGGAATTCCTAATTTCATTTTAATAAATTATGTTCAAGCTTTATCATTCCCATTTACTATACTTTTCAATGCCTCAATCGAAATTGGCTACTTTCCCAAAATATGGAATGAGTCATTTAAATGAGTAAACAAGTCAAACATAAGTAATTATAGAGGTATTGCTAAATTAAGTGCTATCCCGAAACTCTTTGAGCAATATCTAACTGAACCTCTTTACCATCAAATTACTTACTCCCTATCAACATGAGTTTCAAAAAGGACACTCAACAGCAAACAATTTATTACAACTCACTACATTGATAAATTATGGTTTCACGAAAAGACAATATACTAATATTATATACATTGACTTCAGCAAAGCGTTCGATAGAGTTAATCATAACCTACTATTAAGAAAATTGTCCTTGATGGGATTTACAAACAGAATCTTAAATTGGATAAAATCATATTTGACAAGTCAACAAAAACGCATTCGTTTTAATAATGCCCTATCTAAAATCATATATGTTAAATCCGGTGTACCGCAAGGCAGTCATCTTGGGCCGATTTTCTTTTTAATGTTTATAAATGACCTCCCATCAATTGTGAAATTTCCCAACTTACTAAATGTTAAAATTTTTTTAAGCTCAAGTAGTCTTAATCAATTATTTTTACAAACGGATTTAGATAGCTTTTTTATATCTTGTAAAGAGAACTTAATATCAAAAAATGCAAATATATACACTACTCGAGAAAACCTGGTTCTTATGGATGTTTCCATCTTGGGGAATACGAATTGGAATCCGTAAATGAATTTCTGGATCTTGGCGTACGACTCAATCCTAAACTTATATTTAATAAACACATTAATATGTGGACAAATAAGGCTTGTGGCGTCCTTGGGTTTATTAAACGTTGTACTAAAGAATTTAATGATGTTAGTATAACAAGACAGCATATTGACCGTATTGAATCTATACAAAAACAGTTCGTACTTTTTATATTAAGAAATTCTTATCCGGATTCGATATACAATTTGCCATCATACAAGATCAGATTACTGCAAATGAAATTACCAAGTCTCAAAAGTCGTTATTGAGCTTATATCTGGCAGCATCAAAGCACGATTTCTTTTAAATAGAATTAATTTTAATATACCTCAACGTCCCTCACGTAACTTTCAGCCATTGTTTATAAAATATTTTAGACAAAACTATGCTAACGCTAATCCCTTCCGTAGATTATGTTTAAATTTAATGAACTTTATAAATTTAATTAAAGGTAATTAAATTTCACTGTTAAATAATTAATGTAATATATAATTTGTAACAATTTTGTATTTTCTGTCTGTAAGGATATTGTCCATAGACTAAATAAATAGATAAATAATAAAATAAAATAAACAAATATAGCTTTAAATTAAATGTGAAATATTTAAAAACAAAAATCATTTACTAAAAATTAACGATTTTTATATTAGCACATTTTTATTCAGCACTATAAATGACAACATTGATCACCTTAAAATTTATACATTCATTGAGTGAAATTATATAGTGCTAGTTCTTTTTTTTTTTTTTTTTTGCTCTGGAATGTAAACAGTCCCCCAAGCCAAGTTTTTCAGACCAAATTTTTCAAAAACACGATAAATTACGAAAGGTTTAATTTTATTTGTATAAAATATTATTTTTTTTTTTTTTTATTCGTAGAAATAATATAAAAATATAATTTTTATATTATTTCATTTTTCGTTTTCAGTATGATTTATAATGTTTCGTTTTGTTATATTTAATAAAAAAAAATTATTTTCTTTGTAGGAAAGCATTGCCTTTTTTTTCTTATAACGAAAAAATCAAAGTTAAATATTTGATTTTTTCGTTTCCGTTTCCCGAGGAAAGAAATATTGTGGGAAATTCCAAACCCAGTTGCTGTTGAAGCAAAATTATTCTACGTGATTGGGCTTTAACTAATTACATAGACAAAAAACATAACAATCGTTAGAATACTGCTGTTGTCAACTAAACAATGTTTGTGTATGTATATTTATAAACGATTTTTTCAGTTTTTGGCCATAACTCGACTGTTTATGAACCAATTCGATTGATCAAAAAAACCGACATTTTATAAAAATATTTATGACCGATCTATTTAAAAGCGAAATCCGTAGCTTAAATAGAAATTTCAAAAAGTAAAAAATGCTTTTTGGCCGATATTTTCGTTATTAATTAATCGATTTAACCCATTTCTTCAGTAAAAACAATTCAGGACAGAATTTCCGAATTGTATAGCTTATATAGAGGCTTCAGAAAATTGAAAAGCAGTTTTTTAGACATTTATAAATAGCTGAATAGCTAAATTTTCGAAAGGATTTCCGATCGTTTGATATGTATGTCTCATATGGCAGTTGACGGTGGGCTTCATAAACGCCATTTTAATCGACAAACGGACATCGTCCTACGGACATCATTTCTTATAAAGATCCAGAATATATAAACCTTTCTGCTCCCGACGAAAATTGTTGAAATTACACACGAAATGACAAACTTATACATACCCTTAACACCTGTGGTGAAGGGTATACCAATCTAATTTCATTTACTCTTTTCTGAATTTAAAATTAAGAACTTATTTTAATTTTTTTTTTTTTTTTATTATATATAAAAATCTCAAATTCATATGTTCACTTCAAAATTCTAAATAGATATTTTCAGTTGACATTTTCCAAATTTTATATGGAAGATATATTTTTGAATAGATCTTTTATGAAATCTAAATGAATAATAATAATTATAATAATGTTCTTTTCTAAATTTTAAATGAAATATCTCATTTTCAATTACTATTTAAAAAATCTAAATATAAAATCTAATTTTCGAATGATCTTTTGTCAATTTTAAATGGAAAATCTAATTTTATATTTACTGTCAAATTTTCAATTACCGTTAAAAATTGTAATTTCCCGATAAATGACGCCCCTAGTTTTATTATAAAATATTTTAGATTTTCACAAAAAAAAAATCGATTTTTGTTAAAAAAATATAAATAATATAAATTGAGATTTTAGATTTGCCTACAAATATCGATTTTTAGTAAAAAATTTAAATAATCACAGATGTTCATTGTTTTTGCTCTAGAGACTCTATTTCCTTATATGAGATTTTAGATTTTCTGTAACCTAAAAGCTACTAACTACTACAATACTGGATTATACGTATCCGGATTTTTTCGTAAATTGTAATTTAATATTGAGTGGTAGGTTATAGGAAGAAGGTCCTAAGGAGTTTTCGTGATGAATAATTGTATTTGCCTCACTCACCTCATTAGTGACGTTTTCAGATATCAATATCAAATATTGAGTATATAAAGAAGCTTTGGGAGCTACTCAACTCCTCAATGGTCTATATTTTTTAGCATCATCTAATCATGAAATATTTTCTTTTTTTTCAAATTACAAATTTAATTTATTATCGTATATTTTAAAATATAACTTTTATTATATTAAAATTCCATTTATATATGTTTTTCTGTTAACATAATTAAAATTCACCTAAAACTACGATTAAAATAGAACTCAACCTATAACTACTTGCAGAAGAAACAAATTTAAACAATTAAAATATTGCAAAGAACTGCTTTTAGAAGTCAATAATTCAAAATTTAAAATTTCCTAATTTATCCGAGAGATTTTTAGTATTCGGTGCTGTTTTTTTGTTGGGTTTCAAAGGTTTCGAGGTAGAAGCTTGAGGTTTCTTAACAACTAAATCCTTGTGTAAATCACGTAGATTGGCATCAACTTTTTGTTGTTTTTTGGTAACAGCTTCCTTGATCTGTAATTTAAAAAGTAAATTTATGAAGAATTAAATTTGCTTTGAAAATATTTATTTTAATATAAAGTAAATACCTTTTTAAGGTTACCCTGAACTTCTTTGGGTTTTTTCCTTTGTTTGGCATCGGCAACTTTGAAGAGATTTTTAGTTTTTTTAGATTTATTTATAGAACTGCCAGCATTGGAGCCAGTTTTATTACCACCGGCAGTTTTTTGTTTAGACCTACGACCCATTTTAATATAAACAAATTAAACTGAAAAAAAGTAGAGTGTTTTAATGGATTAAATTTAAATTTCGGAAAAATATATCTCATCTTTGAAAGATCATTCAAACATAAGTGGATTGCAACGTTTTAGGTAATTTTAGTTTCTTTCAAATAATTACGCAAGAAAATATGTTTTCTTAACTGAAAATTTCAGTAGATAAAAATTTAAATAAATTAAATTTAATCAACTTTAACCAAAGAAGTAAAAAACTAATTCAAAATTACCAAAAATGCTTTCCGGTTCGAAGGACCACATTATCAAAAAGTGTATACACTCTGCTCTGTGTATACTAAGCACCCTAAACGTTAATATCTTAAAGAATAAATCGTTAATCAAAAATGGTAACAAAAATGCAGTTAAATTTATTAAAATATTAAAAACAAATACAAAACATATCTCTTAAATTAAGATTTAATTTTACATTTTGAACTTTCCAATAAATCTTCCTCTTCTACATCAGCTTTACGTTTGAGCCTTTCTTTTTCAGTATTTTCAATCTTCGTCACAACAATTGGTGTCTTCAATATCTGTTCCGTAAGATAAAATGAAACTCGATACATGTCCTTATTAGGAGCCACATTACGCACAAAATGCAATCCTTCCAAATTTCCCCCTAAAGGCATTTGTAAATTCTCTTCTACTAGTTTTAAAACCAATTCTTTGGTATTTGTACCCTTAGCAAAGGAATAAACATGTACTAGAGGAAAATTGAAATTTTCTTTTGTAAAATCTACTGAAGTGTCCTTTTCAAATAGACCTCTAAAGGCTGACAGAAATTCTGCAGCCATGGCGGGTAAATTCATGGTGATATGAATTTTATAATTGTTAACATTTGTTGGTTGTTGCCATCTCTTAAGAAGATCTTCTCGTACTTCATTGATTATAAAATCTCTACCATCTTTGTTAAAAATTTTAGCTTGTGACAAACATTTGTTACGTTTCATATTGTGTTGCAACCATTTATAACTCTCAGGGTTGAGATCATTTGCTAGAACATGACATTTCTTTTTAGCAGCCGGAACTGAAAAGGGTCCCACACCAGCAAAAACATCATATAAAACATCGTCCTCTTGAAGTAATTGAACAATTCTTTCATGCTCAGTGGATAAACGAGGATTCCAATATACTTTGGAAAAATCGAATTCGAAAAATACACCATTTTCTTTAGTCTCAACTTGATATTGAGCTTCACCACACAATAAATCCAATTGAAAATTACGATAGGTATTGTCTATTGATGCGGCTTTGTTTACCACTGTTTTGCATCCCACTACCTTATCCAGCAACACTTGCCCTATTAGATTCTTATAGGCCATCAAATGATCTCTTAGATTTAGGTGCACAATATGGCCAATTCTAGAGTAAGAAGTTAAACCCTCTTCATCCACTGGCAATACGGATTTTATAATCTCATCTGCTCGCCAGTTGTCGTAGCTTAAGTTAACATCTATGAAAGCAAAATTATGTTCTTTAATTTCATGCTGTTCCAGCTCATTAGTGGGTAAATCATGCCAGCCCTTAACCGGCTCAGGGTGTAGTAAAATTTCTCTACCCTCTTGTTCGTTGCATTTTAATGGCTTCACCGGTTTAAATTTTTCCATTTTCAAGAGTATTTTTTTCACTACAGGCAATACACGTTGTGATTTTTCTTCTGGCACCCATAAACGTGGAACTTGTATGGTTTTATTAAATTTTTCCTTCGACAACAACGTCATGCCTCTCACTTCCCCCGGTGGTTTTAATAAATCACAATTCATGTTTTTCCAATAATGTCGATGTCTTGAGGTAGAATTATTTAAATTTAATATAACTCCTTTTAGTGTTTGGGATAGTAGAAAGTTTTTGTAGAGCATCAAGTGTCTTTTTGCTTGTGGTTCTGTATTTTTACAATCACAAAAAACGTGGCGTTGTTTTTGTCTTTACAACATAAGTAGTTATGAATGCATTAATGCTTTCAAATTGTTGTAATATTTAATTTGTTTTAATTATTTATATTAAATTACTATTACTTTTTAATATTTTTTCGAAATTTGTTTTATTAATTCAATATTTTTTCTTAAATTCTATTAGAAATTACCTTCACTCCTCTCCACTCACTTAACCAAAACACACGATTGTAAAATGTAGTATTAAATAAACACATGCTGTTTTAACAGCCATGTAGAATAATTACTTTTGTTGGAAAACGTCGAAATCGACTTTTTGGTTTGAAAATCGACGAAAAATCGTCGAAAAGAGTCGGGAAAAGTTGAAAACAGTCGCAAAAATCGAAAATAGTCAGAAAAGGTCGAAAATAATCGAAAAGTCAGAAAAGGCGAAAATAGTTGGAATATAGTTTCTTAACAGTTTCTATTTCAATTACATCATTTAAATGTTGGAAATATTTTTGTAAATATATATTTTTTGAGTTACCAGCAGTTTCATTGAATATATAATCTGTTAATTAATCAATATTATTTGATTATGTTGTATATTTTCGGAAATAGTCAGAAAATGTCGAAAAATCGACTGTTAAAAATCGACTTTTTGTCCCAACTTAAAACCCTAGTTGATTGATACTATACAAATAATTGAGAGTAAATTAAAATTAATTCTTTAAAGTGCGGTCTTGAACTAACATAAAACATTTAATATCATGGCGTACTTGTATTCACGTTAATTTCTTGTTTTCTCATTGCTTGATTATCGCATTTTTCCTTTTTTGTGTTAGTAAAAAACATTGTGTGTGAGGCTTGATGTTTACGTCTATACGAGAGAAATTTTTTACCAGGGCAAACGTCAAATTTTTATCAGTTTAGCTTATAAATACACCTCTTACTGGTTACGCCAAGGTAAAATATTTTATGTTACAAAATCTAGTGTTCATACTGGCTAGATGACATTTGATGTAATTTCGTAGCTGATACTTATTGTTTACATTTTAAATTGTCATAGGGATAAATAAGGTATTTTGAAATGGAAACAAATAAAAAACAATTACTTAATAAGTTGGAATTTATTAATTTGCAACAATTAAAAATGTAAAAAGGATAGATTTCATTTTGCAAAATCACTTTAATAATTAATTTTAAGATTTGTGTTTAAATTTAAGATCAGCTGTCAATTGTTTTTTTTTTTTCTCACGGTTGAAACATGCAGTACATAGTTGAAAAAAAGTATTTTTTCCAACCATGTACAGAGTTGCACGGAAATGGGCATAGTAATTTTAATGTAATTTCGCTGAAATTACACAAAATTATGTGATTTCGCAAGTCTCAAAATGTATGGGAAATTACGTAATTTCAACTTGATTTCGGTCGAAATCACGAAAGTACGTAATTTCGCGTCGGTCTGAATGCCTTATAAGATTTTTCACGCGTAGATTCAAACATGTAGATTCAAATATTAAGTGTTACGAAATTGTACTTGAATTCAAATATAACGGTTTTAACGGCTGGTTTAAAGTTAAATGTTTCGCGACGTCTGTAGTTATGTTAACAGCAGTAACATATCTGTAGAAGTTATTAACACAGCTGTAAACACACAACATTAAATGAAAAGCTTTCGAAATTGTTTGTAAGTATGGCAACACTAAATGTTTAAGCTGCTAATTTTAACATCAAAAGCTCTATTTTGTCCGTTAAGAACATTGTGGAAAGAAATAGAGCTTTCAAGAAGCATGCAATACAGTGTATATAAATTGGCCGTGAGAACACCATTGAATGGGTCTAATTGGGAGCATCATTAAGTAAAGACAAATTAACTGCCTTGGCTGCATAATCGTGTATGTGTAGTTTTTGGCAGTAGATCTACGCAAAGTAAAATATTAAAAAAGAACAATAAATTTGACAGCTTATGTTAAACATTATTGCTCAGCTTTGTGTTTCAACATTTACTGCGAAATAAATTGCACAATTGATTTCTTATTGGTCCACATGTGACATTTATATAATATGTGAGATAACGCCGGCAGAACAGAGTTATCATTTTACTTATATCATGTTAAATCTTAAATAAAGGGTGCTCACATGGGTTCTATGGGTCTCTTTGTGTTACCCTAATGGATCATGTGAGTCTGTTATCACATGTATGAGAATAAGTACGAATCGAACCAATCTGATGTACAAATAAAAGATCTGATCCGTCTGACATCAATTGCAGAGATATCAGACATATATGGACTACCAAATTTAGCAGTCCTTATATTCGCAAGAGCAGGATAGTAACAAAGAAAATGTTCTACTGTCACTTCCTCCTACTCGTTAAAGCAACTTCTGCAATAGTCGTTAAAAGGGAGTCCTAGTCTCCTAGAGTGTGCACCAGCAATTCAGTGCCCTGCAATAATGGCTACAAGTATTCATAGCTGACGCCTTGGCAATGAAAATCGACCGTTTCTGATCGTACTGGGGCCATATCTGTCTCGAGATAGAACATGCGGACTCGTTTGTCCATCTTTGTTGAACTATTCTCGACAAGTACTGCAGTACCATTGATCTGCAAGACCACAGCGATATGCCAACTAGTTGATCCGTTTCTTCACTTTGAAGAAGGAAACCAGTTCTGGCTAATTCATCCGCAATAATATTTCCCGGGGTACTTGAGTGACCCCTTACTCAGATCAACTCTAGGTTTGAATGTCTCGCCATCTCATTTAAAGATTTCTGGCATTCATGTACTAGCCTGGATGTCGAATAGACACCCGTAAGAGATTTAATCGCGTGTTGACTTTCGGTACAAATTTGAATATCCACTCCGAATACTCTACAGTACATTAGCCAATTTACCGCTCTCCTAATGGCTAAGATCTCCGCTTGAAGAGCAGTGCAGTGATCAGCAATTTAAAAGAGATGTACCTCCTATATTCGGGCATAAAGACACCTCCCCTAACCCCTTCAGAAGATTTAGATCCATTAGTGTAAACCTCAATCGATCCGTCTTTTATAGTGGGATAGACTGAGATTGAAACTGATAAGACTCTGTCTAGAAAGAGTTTGGTAATACAATAATCAATATTGTCGAGGATGTCATCCGAAATTACCAAAATGGCCGCATGGTCATAGCTTCTACCATTCCATGCACCTATAGTACTGAGCCTAGTCCCCGACATGATGGCGATTTGTTTGGCTATTAGATCCACTGGCATCCAGTTCATCAGAATAAATAATGCCTTGGAAGATGTTGTACGTAGTGCATCTGTAATTAGTAGCGCTGAGCTACGGAGAACCTTTTCGAAGATTCCGCAAAAGGTGGATTTTTTCATCGCTTTCCACCATACTATCGCTCTATATATATAAGTATAGGCTTGATCGCCATGTCAAAGAGCCATTTTATATTCTTAGGATTTAATCCCCAAGATTTCCTACACATAATAGGGCAATATTTTCTTTGAAGCTCTAGCCTGGATGTTCTGGAGCCAGGACAGTTTGGAGTCTAGTATTATACCCAGATACATCGCACTGTCTGACAACTTAAATTCAACTCCATTTAGGCAAGGGAGTTGGAAAGATGGTATTTTGTAGATCCTTGAAAAGAGAACTAAGTCCGTCTTTCCAGAATTCACGCTTAGGCCACTACTTCCACTACATTTACTGAGTAGGCCTAGCGCATTTTGAAGGTGGTGAGATATAGTATTCAAATATTTTCTAGGTACGGCCACCGCTACATCGGATCGTTATCGTCTTGAATCGGTCTGTTTTTGTCGTCTCCTCGATAAACCTGTAGAAAGATAGACTGGAAACCGTAGTATATATTTACACTTTTCTCTCGAAGGGACGGCAGGGACTCCATATTCATGACGATGACTATCCTCCTGTATACTCCGTCAAATTCGGATACTCTGGTCACCTTCCAGTTTTTTGTGGGGTTACCGAACCGAATGAGTTCAAGAATCTCCAAAAAAGCGACCGCTTGCTTCAGTTTCAAGGCCGATCGCTCGTTTGAGCAGGCCATTAGCTTGATATGGCTACGATACCATCCAGCATCATCGTATTGTGGAGAGGGTGCGGGTTTCTCCTTTAGAACTTTCAAGAATACTCTCATCAGAATCGCAATTTGCGTGATAGATATATCATATATCCTATAAGATATCATTACTTTCAATCAGTCACCGAGTAAACATGTCCTTATAATTTAAGAAATTGGCGCTTTTTTAGCACAATTTTTATAGAAATGTTTTTTAAAATGTAAAGCAATAATTAAAAGAAAGCAATTTTGCAAAAAGTATTGTTTTTTAGTAATTTCCAGAATACACATATACACACGCAAACAAACTTTCGTATATGTGTATTTTTTGACAGTTCATGTTATTAAATAGTTGTGTAGAAAAATATCATCACAACAGTCTCATAATACTTCTTATAATATTTGATTCTATACGTGAGATAATTCTTTCAGAGAGTGAATTTGATACTCTCTGACAGAACAACAATTTGGTGAGGATTTTTTACACAATTTTTTTATATATGTAGTTTTGGCATTCAAACAAATTACTGAGAGAGGAAATTTATCATTTTATATAGAGTTGATCAGTTTCACGAATCAAATAAATAATCAGCTGGCCTAATGATGTTACTTTGTAAAATCTGCGTTAGTTTCCACTAAATTGAACGCCAGTTATGCCAACTTAGCTCTTTTCAGGCTAGATTTAGCCCGTTTTCATAGCCCAAAACGCGAAAAATATTTTTTATCCCGAAACTAAAAAAATGCGCAAATTTTGCACTTATAACATTTTTCTTTTATCCCTTTTTGCTATTTTTACTTTTTTCAAAAATTAAAAATTATTTTAATGAGGTATTTTTTTTTTAATTTTTACTTTTATTTAACAATTTTTGTACTAAGTTTTCCCTACATTTGTGAAAAGACCAGAGAGAAGACAAATTTATCCAGAGATTTTAACATTTCGTAAAGAAACTTTATTATTAAAAAAAAAACTGTCTTCAACAATTAAAATTGTTTGAAAAGTGTTGAAAGAACTGAACAATTTTGGATCGATATTCATAATAATAGAATCTCCATAACCTGCATTTTAATTTATCCAGTTTGCTATTAATATTTTTAGATGTACGTTCCAAATGGTTGTTTAATGCTAAAAATGTTGCTTATATGTTTCTTTTTACTATTCAAAAGAAATTTTAATTTTATCCCATTTTTGCGCTTTTTCACAAAACTTGACTTGATTGTACCACTAAACTGTTGTTTTTTTTTTTTAATTTAACCCTTTTTAGCACTTTTTCAAACATTTCTACGCGCTTTTGTTGCTAATAGTTAGCATCGCTGTTGAAAACAACCAGTATTGAGTAAAACACTTGAAATTTTTCACTGGGCTAACTCGCAGTGTTGCCAGAAAATTATCGATGTCACCTGCTAAATTCCCAAAAATAATATACTAAAATCTGATAAATACAAAGTTTTACCCATGTTTCACAATTTTTTTTTTTTTTTTTTTTTTTTTTTGCTTTGTAAAATTGAATATCAAATTTATTATAATAAAATGAGAGAACTGTGTTGTATATATAGCATATATAACATTGTTACGAAATTGTACTTGAATTCAAACATAACGGTTTTAACGGCTGGTTTAAATCTTTCTCAATGCTTCTAGGCATTTCCGTTTATGTTAACAGCAGTTAACATAGCTGTAAAAATTATTAACATAGTTCTAAACGTACAACATTGAATAAAAAGCTTTCACCATTGTTTTAAATATGGTAACACTAAATGTTTAAGCTGCTAGCATTAACATCGAAAGCTCTAGTTTGTCCGTTAAGAACATTGTAGAAAGAAATAGAGCTTTCAAGAAGCATCTAGTAGGTAATATAGTGTATATAAATTGGACGTAAGAACACCATTGAGTCAGTGTAATTGGAAGCGTCGTTAAGTAAAGACAAATTAACTGCCTTGGCTGTATAATCTTATACATTATTAAAGTGTGCTGTAAAAAGTGTGTAATTTAAGTGTGTGTTTACATTAGAATGAAAATGACTATTTAAACTGTTATTGTTGTACATTTTTAAATAAAATAAAGTCGTTACAATTTTTAAACTACTAAACTGCTGTTATTTGCAATCAAAGTACAGGTTTATTTAAAGGAAATAAACGACCGTTTTTAAAAGGTAAAAATGTAGCAATTGGTGTCAGAAGTAGGATTGCAAAATAATAAGCAGTCATGAAGTTTGAAGAGCTGAAAGTGGAGCAACTCAAGAGAGAATTGAATAAGTTGAAGTTACCTACAGCTGGTAATAAAGCATAATTACAAAAGAGGCTGATAGATGGTTTCAAGCGGCGTAATATTGACATCGGAACTTACGAATTCGAGTATAAAGAAGAAATGGAAGTTTCTACCCGTGCAACAACAAGCATGGATTTATCCACAATGTTTGCTGCTTTGATGGAGCAATTTAAAGAAGTTAAAGCAGAAAATAAAATAATGGATATGAAATTTCAAGAAACTTCTAAAGCTAATAACGATAAATTTCTGGCTAAAGTTCAAGAAACTTCTAAAGATAATAACGAGAGACTTCTTGCTGAAGTTCAAGAAACTTCTAAAGCAAATAACGAGAAACATCTTGCTAAAGTTAAAGAAGAAAATAAAATAATGGAAATGAAATTTCAAGAAACTTCTAAAGCGACAGACGAAAAGCTTCAGCCAATTTCGGAAGTTATAAACAGCAGAGTGGATAGCATTGAGACAAAGGTGTTTGACTTAGAGAGCTGTCTACATTCGCAAGCCAAAGTAGTCGATAAAAAGCTGTCCGATTTAGAGAATTAAATAGCCATAGGTGATAAAAAACTACATGATCTAGAAATAAAGATGAATAATCTTTAATGCCAAGATGGACAGGTGCGAATTATTCCAGAATCCTCTAGTAGAATAAAGGCAGTTCTGATGGCACCACACCATTTAATGTGTTCAAGTTCCAGTTTGATACAACTGCCATTAGAAACATGTGGAACGACGAAGAAAAAGCTATAGAGTTGATATTGGCCTTAAAAGGAAATGCAGCAGTAGTTCTTGAAAGCGTGCCAGCATGTAACAGAAGCAGTTATGATAATATAATGGAGCGCTACAACGTAAGTACGCTGGTGAACATAAAAAGGAACTATACCGAATGGAATTGCGTGGTAGAGTGCAGAAACCCAATGAGACGCTACAAGACTTTGCGTTGGAAATCGGACGTTTGCTGCAGCTTACTTACCCAGGGGAAAACAGCCCGTTTTTGGACCATTTCTAGATAGAGGCATTTGTTAATGGCATTCGCGATCCTGAAATAAAACACGCGGTTTGTGCCACACCTAAACCATCATTTACTGAAACCGTCTCATTCGCACTGGTACAAGAAGCGGCGAAAATAATTTCAAAGCCGCAAATATGCAAAGTGCGAAATATTGAAGTTGTTCCTGATAATGAGAGAAATATAGTCGACGAATTAAAAAAGGTTTTGGAGGCGTTTAATGAGAAGCAAAATAAAGCCAGAGTAAAATGTTATAACTGTGGTAAATCGGGTCATATTCAGCGAAACTGCAAAGCACCAAGGAAACGAACCAGATCTGCATCGCCTCAAAGAAATAACCGGCAGTCAAATCATCAATCATTACAAGAATCACCTTTAAACTAAAACGAGCTGGCACTACGGGGCAAGAGCTAGCTTCCACATCTGAGGGCCCCACCATCTCCATATCCGTAATGTAACAGAAAAATAGCAATCTTACTGCTTCGGGGTACATCAACGGTCAGAAGCACGTTTTTACTGTAGACACCGGGGCATCACAGTCTATCGTCAGGCCAGATTTCGTCAGGAAAACAATTGAACCATTATGTGTGGTAAGCCTGCGCACAGCTACTGGGGAGCCGGCCGCGGTCTATGGTGAAGTAAATGTGAAATTAACCATTGAAAACGTTACCGTCAATCATGTATTCATTGTTGCCGATACTGTGGACGAAGTTATCATTGGTGCTGATTTCATGATTAACCATGGCATACTTCGGATATGGGACAAAAAGTTATGATTTGGCGAAATGTGGAGATACCCTTGACGTCGAATATGAAAATAGAACTCATGTAAGAAAGCTAGTTACCGTCAAGCAACAGAAGCTACCACCACAATCAGAAACTTTAGTATGGGCTCGTATGGAAGGAGATTGTGAATACAACAGTTTGTGGGTGGTAGAACCAGCAGAAATAACAAGTGATCTTGTAACAGCAAAAGCCCTCGTTAAACCCTGCAACAACAAAATAGTTCCTGTAAGAATGCTTAACCTGTCCAGCTATGAAAAAGTCGTTAAGCCAAATTCCGAAATAGGTCAATGCACTTCAGCAGAGGCAGTAATCAATTGCGAGAAAAACCCGCAACCTGCCAATAAATCCACCAAAGAATACGAGCTACTAGCGAAATATGTGGGGAAATGGGTAGAAGGATTAGCGCCGCCAGACAGAAATAAGGCCAAACATATTCTGAAGAAATATAGCTCCGTCTTCGCCTTAAAAAGTCAAAGCCATGGTAGAACGGCAATTGTAAAGCATCAAATAAATACTGGCGAAGCGAGGCCAATAAAGCAGGCGCCCAGAAGTGTTCCTCTAGCAAAACGAAGTGAAGTGAAGGAGTTGGTCAATGAAATGGAGCGGAACGGTATAATCGAACCATCTTCAAGTCCTTGGAGCTCGCCTGTTGTTTTAGTTAAGAAGAAAGACGGTAGCACTAAGAAAGACAGCTACCTGCTACCAAGAATTGACGACACCCTGGATACACTAGCTGAAACACAATGGTTCTACACATTGGACTTGCAAAGTGGTTGTTGGCAGGTAGAGATTTCAGAAAAAGACAAGGAAAAAACCGCCTTTAGCGCGAGTGATGGGTTATGGCAGTTTAATGTGATGCCATTTGTACTCTGCAATGCTCCAGCCACATTCGAGCGTTTAATGGAACAGGTATTGAAAGGACTTCACGGGAAGACATGCTTGGTGTACCTCGATGACATAATTGTCATGGGTAAGACTTTTGATGAACATCTGAATAACCTTGAAGAAGTCCTTAAACGAATATCAGCGGCTGGACTCAAACTCAGTGTAAAGAAGTGTGCGTTGTTCCAGAAAGAAGTCAAATATTTGGGACATCGCGTAACAGCAGACTTAATATCAACAGATGAGGATAAGATAATTGCTGTTAAGAACAGGCCACGTCCGAGAAATCTCCACGTATTGCGTAGTTTTCTTGGCCTTTGCACATACTACAGACGATTGACGATTTGCTTACATGAGCTGACCAAGAAGTCACAATCATTCCAATGGTGTGAAGCACAAGAACTAGCATTCCAGAAGCTCAAGGATCTATTATGTACGGCACCAATTTTGTCATATCCTATACCTGGAGAAACATTTGTGGTAGATAGCGATGCGAGCGGATACGGAATAGGCGGTGTACTTTCACAAGTAGTCGGTGGCACTGAAAGGGTCATTGGATACTTCAGCCGAACGCTTTCGAAGCCTGAAAGAAACTACTGCGTAACGCGCCGAGAGCTTTTGGCAGTATTAGAGTGTGTGAAGCATTACCAAAAATATCTGTATGGCCAACACTTCCGACTGACAAATCTAATTGCAGTACCATCCTCTAAAACAAACGAAGTAATGAAAGAGTTCCATGATGGTCCCAGTGGTGGTCATCTTGGTGTGACAAAAACCTTAGAAAAATTAAAACAACGTTTTTATTGGGTGGGTTGTCAGCAAGCAGTAGCCGATTGGGTAGCCAATTGTTCACAATGCATAGCAGCGAAGGGCCCAGTAAGAAGAAGTCGTGGACAACTTCAGCAGTATAACTCAGGCGCGCCATTCGAGCGGATTGAAATGGATGTAGCAGGCCCTTTCCCCGTCAGTAATGCCGGAAATCGTTACGTTCTAGTGGTTATGGATTATTTCAGTAAATGGCCAGAGGTATATGCCATACCTGATCAAGAAGCTAAAACGGTTATAAGTGTATTTGTGAACAACTGGGTGTGCCGCTATTGTGTTCCACTGGAGTTGCATTCTGATCAGGGTAGAAATTTTGAATCTGCCGTATTCAAGGAAATGTGCGATTTATACGGAATAAGAAAAACCAGAACAACGCCACTGCATCCTCAATCTGATGGCATGGTCGAAAGATTCAATCGCACTCTGGAGAAATATTTAAGAAAAGTGGTCAGTGTACATCAGAAGGACAGGGATGAACACATACCGAAATTTCTATTGGCATACAGATCAGCTGTTCATGACTCAACCTCTCCAACACCTGCAAAAATTGTCTTCGGGACAGAACTCAAGTTGCCTGGTGACTTAGAATTCGGTATTAAGCCCTCATCAACAAATAAGGAAAACACTTCCCAAGAGCAAGATGACCTGAGCGAACTACATGAATTCGTACGCAGACGAATAAAAATGACCAGCGATAAAATGAAAGCCAGATACAAATTCTGAAGGATTTAACGAAGGCCAGCTTGTACTGTTGTATAACCCACAACGTAAGAAAGGACTGTCTCCCAAACTACAAACCTATTGGGAAGGACCATACAAAGCGATTAAGAAATTAAACGACGTGGTGTACAGAATACAGGAAGAAAAGAGCCCGAGATCTAAAATGAAGGTCGTACATCTAGAACGACTAGCTGCCTATGGGAAAAGTGAATTCGTACCTATTCTGGACGAACAGGCTTAAGCGGGGGGCAGTGTTACGAAATTGTACTTGAATTCAAATATAACGATTTTAAAGGCTGGTTTAAATCTTTCTCAATGCTTCTAGGCATTTCCGTTTATGTTAACAGCAGTTAACGTATATGTAAAAATTATTAACATAGTTCTAAACATACAACATTGAATAAAAAGCTTTCACCATTGTTTTAAGTATGGCAACACTAAATGTTTATGCTGCTAACATTAACATAGAAAGCTCTAGTTTGTCCGTTAAGAACATTGTAGAAAGAAATAGAGCTTTCAAGAAGCATCTAGTAGGTAATATAGTGTATATAAATTGGACGTGAGAACACCATTGAGTCAGTGTAATTGGAAGCGTCGTTAAGTAAAGACAAATTAACTGCCTTGGCTGTATAATCTTGTACATTATTAAAGTGTGATGTAAAAAGTGCGTAATTTAAGTGTGTGTTTATATTAGAACGCAAGTGACTATTTAAACTGTTATTGTTGTACATTTTTAAATAAATTAAAGAGTCGTTACAATTTTTAAACTACTAAACTGCTGTTATTTGCAATCAAAGTACAGGTTTATTTAAAGGAAATAAACGACCGTTTTTAAAAGGTAAAAACGTGTTGCTTTAAACATATGAAATGATTTCAATGATCGCGGCATTCGTAACTTGCTTTATATATTAAGAAATTGTTTTGTCACCCCTAACAGCCCGTCTAGACGTAACATAATATGTAAGATTTTTGTGTCAGAGAGTGTCAAATTCGCTCTCTGAGAGAATTATTTCACGTGTAGATTCAAATATTAGTATTATAAGATGTATTATGAGACTGTTGTGATGAGATTTCTCTACACAACCATCTTATAAGATGAACTACCAAAAAAATACACATACACGAAAGTTTGCTTGTGTGTGTGCATGTGTATTTTGGAAACTATTGAAAAACAATGTTATTTTGAAAATTTGTTTCCTTTTAATGTTTGTTTTAAATGTTAAAAATCATTTTTATAAAAATTGTGTTCAAAAAGTGCGAATTGCTTAAATAAAAAGGACATGTTTACTCTGTAACTGATTGAAAATAATAATATCTTATAGGATTTGTTAGAATACGTGTACCCCTTATTTAATATTTAACATAATATAAACAAAATGTTTACTCTCCTCTGCCGGCGTTATCTCACATATTATATCAGCGTTAATCTCAGTTGTAGACCTGGGGTAATAACTGAATGCATAAACTCTGGTAACAGCCCGTCTACACGTAACATAATATGCAAGATTTTTGTGTCAGAGAGTGTCAAATTCGCTCTCTGAGAGAATTATTTAACGTGTAGATTCAAATATTAGTATTATAAGATGTAGACTGTTGTGATGAGATTTCTCTACACAACCATCTTATAAGATGAACTGTCAAAAAAGTACACATATACGAAAGTTTGTTTGTGTGTTGTGCATGTGTATTTTGGATATTACTGAAAAACAATGTTTTTTGTAAAATTATTTCTTTCTAGTATTTGTTTTACATGTTAAAAAACAAAAACGAATTACTTAAATAAAAAGGACAAGTTTACTCTGTGACTGATTGAAAAATAATGATATCTTATAGGATTTATTAGAATACGTGTACCCCTTACCTAGTGTCTACATTAAGCAAATTTTTATCAAAACAAACGTCAAAATCAGTCTGAATATCTACAAGGTAACCTTAGTTAAAGAGCTGATTATTATTTTGGTTGTTACAGTTGTCAAATTGAATATATAAAAAATAATAATGAATACGCCATATTGTTGTTTTTGTGCAGCTGTTGCCACCTTCCACAAATTCGCGTTAAGTTTGACGTTTGCCTTGATAAAAAAAATCTCTAATGTGGACAATATGTTATTTAAGATTTAACATAATATAAACAAAATGGATACTCTCCTCTGCCGACGTTATCTCACCTATTATATCAGCGCTAATCTCAGTTGTAAACCTGGGGTAAAAGACATGTAGATATATCAATATTTGGTAACAGCCCGTCTAGACGTAACATAATATGTAAGATTTTTGCGTCAGAGAGCATCAAATTCGCTCTGTTTTGATGAGATTTCTCTACACAACCATCTTATAAGATGAACTGTCAAAAAAATACACATATACGAAAGTTTGTTTGTGTGTGTGTGCATGTGTATTTTGAAAAGTACTAAAAAAATGTTTTTTTGCAAAATTGTTTCTTTTTAGTGTTCGTTTTATATGTTAAAAAACATTTTTATAAAAATTGTGCTAAAAAAAGTACGAATTGCTTAAATAAAAAGGACATGTTTACTCTGTGACTGATTGAAAATAATGATATCTTATAGGATTTATTAAAATACGTGTACCCCTTATTTAAGATTTAACATAATATAAACAAAATGATTACTCTCCTCTGCCGGCGTTATCTCACATATTATATCAGCGTTAATCTCAGTTGAAGACCTGGGGTAAACACTACATTATTGTTCTGCATTTAACACCAGTACCATAGATTAATAACTAGAAATTTATGCGATTGAAAAAAACCTGATTCAATTGTCAAAAACCTAATTAATGCATCAACAAAATACGTGTAGTCACACACATTTTGTTTTCGTGTTTTTAAAAACTGATTTTTTTTTTGAAAATTTAGTTCGAAGCGCCTCTCATATAAACTTCTAGTCGTATTGTATGACTAGTATAGTGCGTTACACATAGTTCTTTCTTATCAACAATATCTGCCTGATTTTCCATTTCTTTTCCACTTCCTTTTTTTTTAAATCTTTTTTGTAAGGATATATTCTTACCAATTTTTTCCGTTGATACTTTCCAATGTAACTGTTTCTATTTCACACAAATTGCATCCAGATTTTCCATTAAAATTAAGAATATTTTGTATTTGGGCTCTAGCTGGAGCATCTTCAATAAAAAGGGGGCAGATATATTTGAAGAATTAACTTCTTTTGTGCTCGAATTGTTCAATAAATAGTTTATTTTTTTTAATTTTTTGGCAAAATGCATTAAAAATGTTATTACTTTATAATACCAAATGCCAGCAATGTTTTTACATCGAACTTCTGGCGATTATTCCGCAATAACAAGCATTAAAGGCCAACAATGACTTGTGGAGCTTAATACAACCTTCTTCAAACAAATCAACTAATTGTTCTACATCTATTTTCTAAAAATATGAAAAATTTAATTCTTCACAGTAACTGCAAGCATTATGGACGAACGGACATCGTTAGATTGATTTAAAAAGTGATTCTGAGTCGAATCATAGGTGTTTGGGGTATTATGCGTTTATAACGCATAGAAAGTCATCCTACAACCACCTTAAAGTATACTGTAGGTGGGTGGGACTTCTTGTGAATTTCATAATTTTTATAATTTCATTTCCTTTTGTTTTATTTTTGTTAAAATAATTTATTGAGATTTCCATGAAGAATTACACTTCTTTTTATTTAACATAAAAAACAAAAAAAAAAAATATTTTTTATTATTGTGCTAACTAGTTTTATTTTCAAATTAAATACAGTTTAGTAAAAAGGCATAAACAAAACTTCGTTCAAACGAAAAGTCGTATACTTAATTAGCACATGTTCACGTAATGTTTCCATTTCCTTCTTAATGTGCTGTACAAAATGCTGCAAATTGTGTAAATTTTTTAACTCGCCAGCCACTGCAGTGCCCAAATAACACTTTTGTTGAACATTTAATCGTAACTCGCACAGTTTTCGAATGTTTTGAATAAGAAAAACATCAAGTTCAGAACAATCTTTTTCAAATTTTGCTGCATTGAGTTCTACGAGCGACTTGTGTTCTTTTTTATTCTTTTCGTATTCATCTAAACTATGTTTTACTTTTTGAACAACATTTTTTAATTGATCTTTCAAGTAGCGAATATTAGCCATTATGGATTTATTATAATTCCTTGATACCAACGCTTTTTACTTCTTACAAGACCTAACGCTTGACTGTTAAATACTAAATGGAAAATTTTAGGACTCCTATAATTCTGTTATAGATTAAGATTATTATATCACTTGCATAACAATCAATTTTTGTAGCTATTTCTTTCAGCAAACTCTATGTAAAAAAAAAATAATTTTTTGTCGATTCGAGTACTCAAATTTTCAAACTTGGTATATAAAAAATTACTGGAAACAAACTTGTAAATCACCGTTTTATTAATAAAAGGGGGAAATACATAAATAATTGACATTTTTATGATGTTGGCAACGCACTTTTCACATTAGTGTTGCCAGAAGAGAGAAAATTTAAGTGTTCTAAATGTAATTAAGTTTATGCGGTGCACGTGTCCTAAAGCCTTGTTCAGACCGGCACGAAATTACGAAATTTCATGCCAAAATTACGAATGAAATCTAGAGTGTTCATACTGGCTAGATGATATTTGATGTAATTTCGTGAACAGCTGATACTTATTGTTTACATTTTAAATTGTTATAGGGGTAAATAAAGTATTTTGAAATGGAAATAAATAAGAAACAATTACTTACTAAATTGAAAATTATTAATGAAAAATTTGCTAATAAGAAATTGTTATTTCAACAATTAAAAATTTTTAAAGATGCAAAGGTAAAAAGGATATGTTTCATTGGGCAAAATCACTTTAATAAATAATTTTAAGATTTTGTTTAATTTTAAGATCAGCTGTCAATTGTTTTTTTTTTTGCTTCTCACAATTGAAACATGCAGTACATAGTTGAAAAAAGTATTTTTTTCCAACCATGTACAGAGTTGCACGGAAATGGGCATCGCAATTTCAATGTAATTTCGCTGAAATTACACAAAATTATGTAATTTCGCAAGTGTCAAGATATATGGGAAATTACGTAATTTCAACTTTATTTCGTCCGAAATCACGAAAGTACGTAATTTCGCGTCGGTCTGAATGCCCTATAGTAAATCCTATAAGATATCATTATTTTGAATCAATCACAGTAAACTTGTCCTTTTTATTTGAGTAATTCGCACTTTTTTAGCAAAATATTTATAAATATGTTTTTAACATGTAAAACAAACACTAAAAGGAAACATTTTTCAAAAAATATTTTTTTAGTAATTTCTCAGAGAGCGAAAGTGACGGAAAATCGTATATATTATGTTGTGTATCTATATAAGGTAATCTCAGTTAAACAGCTGATTACTATTTTTGGTTGTTTCAGCTGTCAAACTGCGATATACAAACATTCACGAATTTGCCTTATTGTTGTTTTGGTGCATCTGTTTCCACTTTGCATAATTTGCGTCGATTTTGACGTTTGTTTTGATGATAGACAGTATGTAAATAAATTTGGCCTGCATCTAATAAATACTTATCACGATAAGAGAGTATAAAATTCGCTCTCTGATAGAATTACTTCACGTGTAGATTAAAATATCAGTAGTATAAGAAGCATTATGAGACCTCTGTCAAAAAACTGTCAAAAAGATATCCATATACTGAAGTTTGTTTGTGTTTGTGCATGTGTATTTTGGAAATTACTAAAAACAACTTTTTTTGTAAAATTGTTTCCTTTTAGTGATTATTTTACATTTTAAAAAACATTTTTATAAAAATTGTGCTAAAAAGTCTGAACATGCATTTAGGAACCACTGCTCTATAAGATGATGCGAAAACAAAGAAATAAAGAGTATAGTATCTATTTTAGAAAATTTATCATTACAAACGTCAAAATTAACGAGAAGTTGGCAGTTATAGAAAAACAACAATAAAGCGAATTCATCAATGTTTTTTTTTATATATGCAGTTTGACAGCTATAACAACCAAAAATAATAATCAGCGGTTTAACTGAGGTTGTCTTGATAAACATTTGTCTATTATAGACACTAATATTATGTTCACACACATTGGTTTTTGACTTATTTTTTGAAAAACACATTGAGTTTAAGCATTACTGTTCACATATCATTTTATTGTGTTTTTCCTTTTTGCTTGTTTTTTGTTTGCCAAAATATTTTCACAAATTTTTGATTTAAATAAAAATTTCACATACACAAACACTTTTTAATTCAAAAAATACAATTTTTAAACATATAAAATTTATGAACAAATATAAATTTCATTCACAATTTTTGAGTTTTTTATTTTTAAACTATTTGACAATTTTTACCAACAAATTTCTTTGTACTAAAAATACTAAAAATTTCTTCCCTGTATGGAAATTTAGTATGTTTTTTGTGAGTTAAATAATTAAACAACTCAAATCGAGATGTTTTTTGGCTTTGAAATATATGAAAAAACAAATCAATTGTTTGTGTTTTTGAGAAAGCGACTCGTTTTTCAAAAAAAAAAAAAAACTTTAAATGTGAACATAGCATAATTATTTTAATTTTCAGTCGCAAGCAACCGATTTTGAGCCGCCGCTAACAACTTTTAGAAAAGCCGCCGGCAAAATTTTTCGGCGTAGGTCTCTGGTCAGCTGTTGGCAAATAAAAAAATCAATAACTATTTTGGAAAATTTTCTAAGCAACCAAATTTTCGCATTTACTAAAAGGAAAAAATCTAAGAATTACGATTTAGAAGAAAAGTATTCAAAAATAATGACTAACGATCAAGCGAATCAAGAGCCAGAAGCTGAAGTTGAAAATGTGCGTGTAGTGGTGAGGGCAAGGCCCATGGATAAAAATGAACTGCAAGCTGGTGCTTTAAGTGTTATTAAAATTGACAAATTAAAAAGATCGATTACATTGGTAAAACCAAATGCCACTGTTAATGAACCACCCAAAAACTATTATTTCGACAATGTATTTGATGGAGAAAGCAGCCAGCTGGATTTGTATGTTGATACGGCACGTCCCATAGTGGAAAAGGTTTTAGAAGGTTACAATGGTACTATATTGGCTTATGGACAAACGGGAACTGGAAAAACTTATACCATGTCTGGTAATCCAGAATCTCCGCAGACGAAGGGTATAATACCTAATGCTTTTGCACATATATTTGGTCATATTGCCAAAGCTAAGGAAAATCAAAAATTCTTGGTAAGAGTGAGTTATATGGAAATTTATAATGAAGAAGTAAGAGATCTTCTAGGTAAAGATGTTACCAAGAGTTTAGAAGTTAAAGAAAGACCAGATATAGGTGTCTTCGTAAAGGATTTAAGTGGTTATGTAGTGCACAATGCCGATGATTTGGAAAATATAATGAAATTGGGCAATAAGAATCGTGTAGTAGGAGCTACCAAAATGAATTCTGAATCTTCTAGATCTCATGCAATATTTTCCATAACTGTAGAACGCAGTGAATTAGCCGAGGGTGGTCAGCAGCATGTACGCATGGGAAAATTACAATTGGTAGATTTGGCGGGATCGGAGAGACAAAGCAAAACTCAAGCTACTGGCCAGCGTTTGAAGGAAGCCACCAAAATTAATCTTTCTCTATCGGTGTTGGGAAATGTTATTAGTGCCTTGGTGGATGGCAAAAGTTCTCACATACCCTATAGAAATTCCAAATTAACACGTCTTTTACAAGATTCTTTGGGTGGTAATTCCAAGACTGTCATGTGTGCCACTATATCACCAGCAGACACTAATTACATGGAAACTATCTCCACTCTACGTTACGCTAGTCGCACCAAAAATATACAGAACCGTATGCACATCAACGAAGAACCCAAAGATGCTTTATTACGACACTTTCAGGAAGAAATTGAACGTTTGCGCAAACAGTTGGAAGAAGGTTATGAAGAGCAGCCCCAAGTGGAAGAGGAGGAAGAAGTAGAGGAAGAAGATGATGAGGAAGAAATTGAAATGGAGGTATTAGCTGAGACTCAAAATCAACTAACTGAAAAAGCTTTGGAAAAACAAAAACAACGTGAGTTGAAACAGGCAAAGAAAGAAGCTCTAGAAAAACGTAAGCACGAGCATCAATTAGAAATTTCCAAGACCAAAACCGAGCAAGAACAATTACGCAATAAACTTATGTCTTTAGAGGGTAAGATTCTCGTGGGTGGTGAAAATCTTTTAGAGAAAGCTCAGTGCCAAGAAAAATTGCTAGAGCAATCACTGCGCGAATTAGAAGAACGCGAAAAGGCTGAACAGGCCTTAAGAGAAACACTACAACAAAAAGAAACTGAACGCATTGATATAGAAGAGCGCTATTCCTCTTTGCAAGAAGCCAATACCGGTATTACCAAGAAAATTCATCGTGTTATGCAAATGTTAATGGGTGTTAAGTCCGAACTTGCCGATCAACAGCAAGAACATCAACGTGAAAAGGAGGCCATATATGAAAACATACGCTCATTATCGCGAGAATTGGCTCTCTGCGAATTAGTCTTAAACTCCTACATACCCAAAGAATATCAGTCAATGATCAATCAATACACTCATTGGAATGAAGACATAGGTGAATGGCAACTAAAGTGTGTAGCCTACACAGGCAACAATATGCGTAAACATATAACAGACTCAAAAGCCTCTACCAAAGACTTGAATGAATTCATAGATCTCTCTCATGTCTATCTCAGCTATAATTCCGATTCGGTCACCCAACCCGTAAGAGCTAAATCATCAATTGCTTCAGCTCGTCCTCGTACATCGGGTGTTCCACGACCGACTACCGCCCGGCGATATTGAGGTGATATTTTTTATCATCCCTCCCAGAAGAGAACCTATTTCGATTCAACCCAATTGTCGTCGGGATTTTTTGCATCACTTTTACGTACTCAATGCTGGTTTATTTTAGCATTATTCTTAACATATTATTGCTTTCATTTGCTGTTTTCCCATTAAATTTCAAGCAAATATTATTTTAAGCTTTTAAGCAGCAGCTTTTCTTTTTAATATTTAAATTAAGTGCAATATTTTTTATTTATTTACTTCTTTTTATTTTTTTATAAGCATAATTATTTATAATACAAAATTATAATTTATGTAATTCTTAAATACAAATATAACTGACATAATAAAAATTTTAAAGTTTATATAAAAAAGAAAAAAAATATGCAAGAAGTACTAAAAAAGGATATAACTTGTTTTTAATTATCTTAAGGGTTTTTTTAATTTATTTAATGGGTAAATTTTACGAATTTGAACAAAATTTTTAAAATTTTAACTTCGATTTTTGAAGGTAATTGCATTTGATCGAAATTTTTAAATATTCAATAAAATTGGATAACCATATTATAATAATACAAGTAAACAAGATAGTATCTAGTTTTTTTTTAACATTATCTTTTGGGTAAAATAGGTCTAAACACCGCCATAAAATAAGACTTTGTTTTAATTTTAGAACTGTTTTATTTTTAATTAAATTATGAATTACTTCATAAAAGTGTTTAGGAATTGAATTGTATGGTACAGTGTCCCGGAGAAAAACATTTTGTAGGACGATCCCTCTGACGATGCATTTGAATGAGCTGAATATAGAAAAAGTATTTAAAAAATGTTTAAAAATTGATCTTCAGATTTTATCCAAAACAAATGAAAAAATATAAAAAAAATGTTTCGCCAAAAATTTGATTCAATTATCTTTTTTTTGCAAAATGGATAAAAATTTAATCATTTTGTTCCATTTATGTGTGAAATATTGAAAAGTTGGATTGTAGTAAGTATGTCCCATATAAATTGTTCTCAAAAATCTACTAAAAAGTCCTCTATCGAAACAAAATCCCATGGGAAAATTTTTTAAATATTTTTTCCATAACAAGCTGAAAATTATGAAATTTTTGAGATCTATTTCGCGAAAAAACTCGACATTTTTTTTTTTTTTTTTTGTCAAAATGTACTAGACTTGAGATTTTCAATCGCTGGTAGGGCACTGAAGATAAATTTTAAGAATTGTTTTAATATTTTTTCCGTATTCAGCTTATCAATACGCATCGTTTGGGGTGTCTTCCTACATCGAAGGAGTGTTTGCTCGAGACACTTGTTATTTGAAAATAATGATAATGTAAAGAATTTAATTACCATTTAATAGTAGGATTTTTTTTAATTACAATTTTTAACTAATGGTCATGAAATTACAAAAAATGCTCAAATAGTAATTATAACTACTGAAAGAATCATTGTTTATATAAAAAATATGCTTTTGGATTAGGTTAATATCGTTTTAATAAAGATTTTAAATCATTTTAATATAAATCTCCATTATAGCTAGTTTTGAGGAATATAAAATGTAATATATTTACAAATTATGCCAAAATATTATATATATATAGTTACATATAATGTGCGCATAAGTCTAGGTACCCCTAACTCATTACCATATTATCCATTTAAATATATATTTTAACTAAATTAAATTTATTTCACATATATATTTGTTCCTAAAGTACAAAAATAAATAAATAAAAAATTGCATATATCCAACAAAACCTTCAATTACGAATTTTTGTAGCAAATGTATCATTATGCATTATGCATTAATCTAAAGGGAAAGGATAACAGGGCTTTTGAAATATTTTTACACCGAGAACTGGTTTAAAGTAAGTCATTTTACAAGCTTACAAAAATGGCCGGACGGGAACTGACGATTCGGGACCGAAATGATATATTAATAAATTCCCGCAAAATGGAAAAATATTCAATGAAATTGGTACCATAGTAAAAGGAACTTAATTTACTGTTCAAAAAGTTTTAAATATATTTAAACAATAAAACCGAATTCAAAATAAAATTCGAATAGGACATTTTCCATAAATAAGTGCAAGAGATGAAAGAAAAAAAATAGAAGAAAATTTAAGAAACGGTTCGTTTAAAAGTGCGTCCAAGATAGCTATTGAGTTAAAGGGGTGTTTTAACAATAGTGTTTCTACAGATATACGTAGATGCACGTATATATAGCACGAAAAAACTATTTGTTAAGCAACTTTATATATAGAAACGGCAATAACTCACCAAGGGCTATATATCGAAAACAAATTTGTTCTGAAATAATTATTTTGTTTTCGGATGAATATAAATTTAAGATTTTCGGTCCAAAAGAGCGGCTTTTAGTATGTAGAAAAAAAAGGTTGAAGAGTTGAATCGCAAGCATATACTAAAAGATGTTAAGCATGGTGGTGGCATGGTATGGGACTGTATTTCGGCAGGTGGTTTGGAAATTTTGTAATTATTCTTAAAGTAAGGGATAAATCTGTGTACCTGAATATTTTCGAAGAAAATTTTAATAAAAGTGCGGAAAATTATTACATTCAACAAGACAATAAACCTAAACACACCGTAAAAATTTGAGATTACACTAAAACAAAAATGAGCACTCTATGCCAAATCGTTTAAAAGAAATAAAAGCGTCATAAGAAATATCCTATCACATCCTAAATAACAGCTAAAAGCTAAATAATTCGATAAATCCGTATATAGCATTCAAACCTTTGACAATGTACCAAGACTTTTGATGCGCACTTTATTTATTTTTTTTTTTATGAAATTTGGGTTATTATTTTTTTATTTTATTAAAGAATAGTGTATAAATAAATAAATAAGATACTATTAAATAAAAGCTTGTTTTTTAAATATTTTTTGATTAAATTTATAAAATATTTTATATTCGCTGGGGTACCAAGGCTTATGCTATACGCTGTATAATTAAAAAAATAGTTGATGATATAGTAATAAATATATCATTAAGAAGCATTACCGTTATTAAAAATAAGCACCATTGTTTAATTTAATGACAATGAAATCGGCAATTCATTAGTCGATTTAATGAATTACTCCCATGTATTATCTATTGCACAGAAATATAATAAAATCAAGCTGTTTTAATCGCTTCAATTAGTTCTTCTTTATTTTTGTGCTGCTTGCCCTTGTGGTCTGATTTTGTAAAACGAAACGAAGCCTAAACATTACGAGAGACCCTAAACGTTTTCGGCATAAATCAAGATTACCAGAACACTTGATTTTTAAATAATTTTGATAATGATTCAGTAGAATTTTTATTCGTGATTAAAGTAATGTAAAAAGTTTTGACCGCTCTCTCGTTTTTTTTTTTTTTTTTGAGTTATAGGTCCTTTAAGTTACGATGTAAGAATGTAATTTTCTCCTTCCTCCTTTATTGAAGATGAACAGTATGGGTATCATTGGAAAGGTCTTGATAAGGTCTTTCGATTGATATAAAAAATGTGTCAGATTATTAACCCATAGTGAGAAAATATGATATGTTATTACTTTTTATTTTAAATTTTTCTACAAAAGTACCGTTATCTCAAAAATATATCGGTATAACGGTTCTGTCGAATACATCAAATCATTTAGAGAACATTTCAAGCTTTCATATGATCTCCATATCACACAACTACCCCATTAAAAAAATATAGCACTTTTAAAATGAATATTTAGAAAAATTAATCGATTTTTACTATAAATATATTTGTTAATATCATAATTTATCTTATTTACTTATCATTTGTACAAAAATTTAATAAAAAAATGAAATAGAAATTAAAAATTATTTAAAAAATCCAAAAAAAGTTTATTCAGCGAAGCCGTTGTTCGACATATATAAAGAAGAAAGTACTTTATCCTGGCCGAAGGTCGGCTACATAGAAAAACCTTTATTAACATTGAAAAAATATATTTTAATGTCAAAATCTGCTGATAATCTAGATTTGTTCCTACATTTCGACTTCGACGAATTTCTTGACCGGTTTTAATAATGGATTTGCCGGATTCTTTGCAAATTTTTATTTTATCCAATACTGTACACCGATTAATAACATTCCATATATGTACATATGAAAGCCGCATTAATTTCTTTGTGGTTAATTTTACACAGAGATGTTGTGTTTCAACTACACGTAGTACATATGTAACAATTTTTTGTTCAAATCGTACCAAATTTACAAAGTTGTATGTAGGTTGTGTTATTTCAATAAATTCTAATTGTATTTAATATGAATTTGAAAAAAAAATTAAAATGTCTGAGTAGAATATTTCAAGGGGAGATTGGAAGGTGAGTAACGCGTGTGTGACGCTTAGTTGGGCCACTAAAATTTTGTTTAAGGAAACGGAAGTGGCTATGGTTGCGATTAGGGCAAACGAAAGAGAAGAACTAACTTCCCTAATATGAGTGGTCTTAGGTTTGTTAAGCGTTACATTTGAATTTGTTAAGAAATTAATTGCTGCGTGTCATAGGGCTTAGATGAGAGTTGGGAATCTACGCCCCGTAATATTCTTATGTCAAGAGTTAGCCGAGGTATCATCTAAGCGTCCGTTAGAGATACGTAACATTGTTTTCTCCATTTTCTTTCCAATATATTAAGGATTTAATGATTTCGGTCACAATGAAATAAACGTTCATGAATAAATTAATTCTTTGAAATAATTTATAAGTTTAGTAGGACTAATGTTGTTATATAATGTTAGAATTATTCGTTTAAAGAATATAATAGTTCGATATATCTTAAAAGTCGGTGACCTAAAAGGGGGCAATATGTCAGAAATGTGTATTTTAAGTTATATATTTTTTATTATTCAATTACACTGTGCTCGAAAATGCGACATCCATTGGGTTAAACTAAATCGACGACGCTGAATTTAGTGGTGTTAACTATTTTTAAAAGCGCTAGTTTTTGAGAGATATTTCATTTTGAAAGGATAAAAAAGAGTTTAGGGAAATTAAATTTTTTAACTTAGATTTAATAATTTACCACCGTATTTACAAACAAACTTTAAAGTTAAAATGTATTTTAAATTTAAAATTGGTTAATTTTTGAATTTAAATAATATAAACAATTAAGATTCCATTGAAGTATATAATAACGAATTCTTATTATCAAATATATTTTAAACGCTAATAAATAAAACTTTAAACTGGTAAAAAGTATTACTATAATTCTGTAAGCAAGTTAACTAGTGTCACGAATGAGCGACTTTTCTAACAAAAATATAAACACATTAAAAAAAAAACTGATTTAATTAATGATTGGAGTATATATTCAATCGATTTATTGTTTAATAATGTCCCTTTTACTTCTAATTTTCAACTGGTACGCCATTTCCATAATTAAGTTTAAACCCAAATATCTCGAATAAGAGCGCTAACTTCGAAAAAGGCTGTCACCATTGAATTCAGCGTACTCGAATCAGCCTTACCAGTAGGGTGTCCAGTTTGTTAAAATTTGCAACTAGCACAGTGTTATTATTAGCTACGGCAATTATGGTTGGCTTTATTAAAACTGAATTTACGTTTACAAATTATAGGAAATTTTAAGTACTAAAAATTATACGACACTCAACATTTTAGTTAATTTTTTATTAGTATAAACTTTTAATTTGGCGATTTCTGATTTACAATTTGGCTACAGAGGCTCAAAAATTTCTGATAACCCTGCCAGTATCAGCTGCGAAATGTATATATACTTAACTTGTAGAGGTATCTCTTTTTATATTTTATGTAATTATACCCCCTCTATAATACACAAACAATAATTATATTTTTTGCTATTGTAGTTGTTTGAAAAAAAATCTTACTCTACTTTTATGTGTCTGTAAATAATGACTTGAATGAATTTCCATTTGAAATGTTTGCTTTAGTTAGAAATTGTGAACTTAAAGTTTATCATCATAACATTACATTTTTCCGTCTTTTGGTTTTTTTTTTTTCTCAATAAGGACAAAGTAACACAACAATGTCCAGTAGGTTTTTTTCAATTTAATAGTTAAGAAATTGTCTATTAACTAATATACATTTAAATTTCTGCATAAAGCTTCTAGTGCAATGGCTAATCGGGCCTTGTATGTAGGTCTCGGTCTGGGTGCAACAATGTTAACGGGTGTTTTATCATATCTATACTACAAGTACTTGAAACGTGATATTATGCCTTTAAAATGGCGTCGTGTGGGTACATTGGAACAAATCAATTTATTTCCTATCAAATCATGTGCTCCTTTGAAATTTTCACCGGAAGATGAACTATTATGTGAGATATTGGGTTTACGTTATAGAGGCATTATAGATCGTGCTTTGATGTTGGTTAATGAAAACTATGAAATGATAACAGCTCGTGTTTATCCCAAATTGGTATTAGTTTTCACTAAAGTAGTTTGTGAAAATAAATTGGTAATGACGGCTGAGGGCATGGAACCGTTGGAATTAGATTTCGCCACTTTGGTAAACGAAGCTCCCGGTAAAGATATACACACCTCAGTATGGGGTTCAAAATTAGATGCCATGTTGTGTGGTGAAAAATATGATAAATGGTTTTCACGTTTTATTTTAAATAAGGATAGTGGATTGCATTTAGTTTATTATCCTTATCCGAAACCAGTAAGAAGTGTTAACTCTCGTTTGATTAAGCAACCTTTTATTACCAAAGAGGATTCGGTGAGTTGTGACGGTCTGTTTTTAAGTTAAGAAGACATAAAGCATGGCACAACTAACAAGGTAACATCGTTAGCCCATCTGTTGATTTGATAAACTTTCAAACTCCATATAAAATAAAAAAAGTTCTCAAAAAATTCCTTATATGAAAAATTGGTTAAAAAATCCTCTCCCAGATGCTGTTGCCTTGTTAAATCTGCTTTGAAACAAATCATAGAAATCAACTAGAAGTCCAACTCTTTCAATTCGCTAAAAAAAAAAAAGAAAAAATACCCTCTCACTCGTATAAATTAGTTCTGAAAAAAATTCTACTAACACATACATAGAGTTGGGTTTTTTTAATGCTGAGTTACGTTTTTTTAAAGCAAGTTGGACTTCTAGTTGTTTTCTATTGCGCAAAGGTTTTAATGATATACTTGAGACTGCTAGACAATGTTTTAAAGTTATCTTTGACAAGTGTTTTTTAATCTTACTAAATACTATAGATATTAGTAAAGTAGGCTGCTTTTTTTTAAGTAAAATTAATAAAATATTATGCAAGTCATAAGTAACTTGATTTTGAAATTTATAAAATAAAAATTCTCATTTTTTTAAGATAAAAAATATGCTCTTTGTTTGAAAATTGGTACTTTTACCGAAAAATTACACTTTCTTTTGAAAGTTTGAGCGTTTTTAAAAAATAATATTAAATTACCATTTTAATTTTGTTAGAAAAACAGTCTTCTTTTAAATTTTTTTAAAATAAATTTAACTTTATTGAATCCTTTATAAAATAATTAATTACAATGCAACTAATATCTAAATAATTAAATAAGGAAACTATTAATAACACAGTATTAAGGAAAAGTTGATTAAACACCTTATACATTTTAAAAAATTGACTAGATATGTATTTTTTTAATTGGTTCTTTATCTGAAAATGTTTACCTTTTTTATAAAAATTTTACTTTTTCAACTTTGTTAATAATAGTTTGTATATTTTGGAAAATGTTTAGTTTTCCGATTTTTTTTTTCTTTTTATTCGACCATCTAAAAAATGTATTGATAATTCATTCTGAATTTTAATAAAGTTTCAAATATCTGGATTAGTTTCGAAATTATAAAAAGAAGAAATACTTTTTTCGTTCTCTTAAAAAGTTGTTCTAAAACCATAGAATTTTTCATCAGCGTACCGATACTATCTTTTTGAAAATGTTTACTTTATTGATACTTTTAGAGTAGGAACTTTTTTGGCTTAGAAATCATTGATAGATTTTGATGACTTCTTATATCTAAATTCTCAGAATCATTCCCGATATTTTAATGCATAAGACATAACTCTTAAGTATTAGAGACTTTCAGAAAATTCAATTGAATAGACAGAATGACAGAAAATTATATCGTTATTTGAAACTTTTAAAAAACAACTCAAAAAACAATTCACTTTCTTCTAAATTCCAATTCAATTTATAAAATATGTACCACTATTTCATAACTGATTTCTAAAAATGCATTTCTATTATCATTATAACACAGACCGTGAAAATATTAATGCATTAATATGTATAATTTACTTTTAAAGTTACTATCTTATCATTAACTACTTAACCAAACAATAATATTTAAATATATATTTTCTTTTTATTTCCATTTACTTGTACCTGAAATAAAACAAGGGAACCTTTAACGATGCCACCAGCTATATGCTTATGAATTTAGCATCTGTAGATGATCTTAACACACGCTTACCTAATTCTATAGATCCTCTGCAATTCCGTGGTAATTTCCATTTGAAAATGGACAAAAACGAAGCTTATGCTGAAGACAACTGGCAATGGGTGCGTATAGGAGAAGATGCTGTTTTCCGTAAAGTAGCCCCATGTACACGCTGCATGCTCCCGAATATCAATGTTAAGACAGGCGAAAGAGATCCTCAAAACAATCCATTAAAAACACTTAAAAGGTAATATTAAAAAACTCAATCAAAATATAAAAATAATAATATATTTCACACTTTTAGCTATCGTTTAATTAACGATAATGTCAGTCCCACTTTGGGCATTCATTTGGGCTTGAGACAATCTGGTTCTATCAAAACTAATGATATCATTTATGTAGAAGATTTTGAATGAAATAAAACATTTGTTTTCTATATGTTATTATTGTTAAATACAAATTAAATTATATATTATAACCTTTTTTAAGATGAAATTCAATTGTGTTTGTTTTTCATTTTATTTTTTATTTTTTTTAGTAATAAAGTTTTGAACAAATTACATTATTATATTTTATTAATTTAGTTTTTACTTGCAAATTAATTTTACAATGGGAATATTATTTAACTTTTTATAATTTACATGAAAATCTTTAAAAAAGTTTTTCATGTACCTTTCTGTTTTCATCATCTTTTTTTACAAATCTATTACACAGAATAGAAAACTAACAATAAATTTAAATAATAAGAATAAAAAAATAATGATTGACACAAAATAATAAGCTAAATATAGGTATATAAAATCGAGAAAGAAAGATATATGATACCCTACACCATTGTGTACGAGCATAAAAATTCAGAAACTTATATTACACCTGTGGCCAGTTTTACTAAATGTAAAATAAAATATCCAAATACAGAATAATGAGTTGATACTAACATCTAGATGATTTTATGCAGTTTAGGGCGATTCCTGGAAGAGGGTTTATATGGGAGCTATGGTAAATTATGGACCGATTATCATTAAATTTAGCAATGTTGTTTCTACTGACATAAATCTTATTTGTGTAAAATATTAACTAACTAATATTCGTATGGGATTTATGAACGTTAAAGTGATTTCATAAAATTTGGCACTAAGATTGATACTTATACAAAACTTCTTTACTCCGAATTTCATTAAAATATTGCTATATTTAAGGCATTTATGATCGTTAAACTTTTATTCCGGGAGGACATTTGTATGGGGGCTAAGTGAAATAATGTACCGATCATAACCAATTTCAACAAGCTTCGTCCTTGTGTCATGAAAGTCCCACGTGGCCATTATCTTTAAAATTGCGACCTGTACTTTGTACAGCCAGCGAGGCGGACGGACGGACATTGCTAGATCGATTTAAAAAATGATTCTGAGTCGATTGGTATTGCGTTACAAACATCAGCACAAACGCATATAAATAGTAATATATATGTATATAAATGGTTAAATCGGTATTTTTCTCTTAATGGTTTGACTAAATGCATAAACACTACAAGAATTAAATGAAAAGGTTTTTTTTATTTTTAAAAAAGTTACTTTTTTGCAATTTCTTCAAGATTTTGAATACGTTTACAAAATGTTTTAAAACTTCTAAGAATATATATTTTTTAATAGGTTTCTTAAAAATTTTCAAAACCACACTTTATACATAGCTTTTTTCGAAATTCTTGAATTAGTATTATTTAATACATTTTAGAAATGAAAAAAACTAATTTTAATATAAAAAATATTTATGTATCTTTTGTTTACAGTTCATAGTTTAAATAATTTTGAACTAATTTTTTAAATTATATAATTGCATATCGTCGGTGCGCTAACGAAAAGTGTTATGTCTTTTTTTACTACTATTCAGGAGAACAAAGGAACAGTTTTATTTTGTCGATTCGCTACCTTTTTTCGTTTTTGATTTTTGTATTTTCCGTTAAGATATTTGAAAATTTTATGCTTTGAAAACAACCGATATCGCGAATGGCAATAGAAATTTAAAAAATCTACACATAGGATTTTTTGTATAAGAAAATTTTTTTAATATATATTTTTTTTTTTTTTTTTTTTGTTCTTAAAAAATTCCTATTATGTGTAGTAAAAAACAAAAAGAGTTCTTTTTTCTCAAGAAATTCTACACGCTAACAAATAAAACTTTAAACTAGCAAAAAAATATTACTATAATTCTGCACCAAGCTAAAGTATTAGAGCATTAAAAAAAACTGATTTAATTAACGATTTGAGTATATATTTAATCGATTTATTGTTTCATATACATAAATATTGTCCCTTTTATTTCTAATTTTCAACTGCTTCGCCACTTCCATAATTAAGTTTAAACCCAAATATCGCGAATAGGAGCTCTAACTTCGAAAAACGGATGTCACCATTGAATTCCGCGTTCTCGAATCAGCTTTACCAGTAGGGTGCCCAGTTTGTTAAAATTTGCAACTAACACAGTGTTATTATTAGCTATTGTAATTATCGTTGGCTTTGTTAAAGCTGAATTTACATTTGCAAATTTTACGAAATTTCATGTACTAAAAATTGTACGACATTCAACAATTTAGTTAATTTTTTTAGAGTATAAAATATTAATTTGGCGATTTCTGATTTACAAAAATCTGACAACCCTGGTAGTATATGCTAATTTTTCATACTGTTAACTTCATGTAATTATAAACAGAAGAAGAAAGAGAAGAACGTAAGAAAAGGACGTACAATTCACATAATAAAGCCCTTTAGCACCTAGTTACATTACCCAATTCGTCCTGGCATTGTATACCATCTGATTGTTGTAACCATGAACAGTGGAAATTATATCCTCGCATAACCTAAAAAATCCGGGGTGCCATTGTCCCATCTATTTAACATCTTTATGATCGGATAGAAGCCCTTGACATCCTTCAAACTGAATAGTCAGTTCTGTTCAAGATCCACTACTTTAATATCTTTAAGTTCATGCTAAAATGACATCTATTTGCAAATAACAATTATTCGAACAATTATTACGATATATTCGTAGAATTTAAAAATGGTATTTTTCAAATAACAAATAATTCGAATATTTGCATATCGAATATTCGAATAAAACGAACAATTTGATTTTTTTGCAATTAAAAAAATTTTATACAAATTTTTCTTGTGCTAAATTTAAATAAATTTTCTTTTGGAAATTTTGTCAAAAAAGTTTTAAACATTTTCAAAATCAAATTTTATAAAAACGTAAAACAAAATCGACTTAAATTTACTTATTTAAATTTTATTGTTTTTTAATTTAATTTCTGAGGACTTTTGATAGGCCGCAGGTTTTTAAAAATAACCTTTTGAAGACGGATTGTTCATATCCATCGATGTCATTCTAAGATTGTTTGCTTTTCCGATATAGTTGAAAGGAAATTAACTATTTCATCTTATTTGTTGTTAGAACAAAACGAATAATTCGAATAATTTATAGGCAAGAGATGTAGAAAAGCAAGCGGGTTAAGAAAAGTTGTTTGTCGTCTTTTTATGATTGAAAAACCTGCAGCCTATCAAAAGTCCTCAGAAATTAATTTAAATAACAATAAAATTCAATTGCAATGATTTAAGTCGATTTTGTTTTTTGTTTTTATAAAATTTGAATTTGAAAAAACTCAAATTTTTGTTGGCAAAATTGCCAAAAGAAAATTTATTTAAATTTAGAATAAGAAAAAATTTGTATATTTTTTTTATATTCGATATAAAAATATTTGAATTATTCTTATATGAATATTGTCTGCAAAATACAATCAGACATTAAAGAAAGTAGCAGTAATTTTAATATCAGCACCAGTAATGACTTAATGTGAGCTTTAAGATGCAATTTAAAAATTTTTAAATACATTTTCCAAAGTTTTGAAATAGATGTATATTTATTTGATGAAGTATTTAGTTTTTAAACATATATTGTTATTTGCAAACAGATTTTATTTTAGAATGAACTTGAAGTTATTAAAGTAGTGGATCTTGAACAGATCCACTGTCAAGGGTTTAGTAGAGCAGTAATCTTACGCATGAACAGAAGAAGTTTAAGAATTACAAATGGTATTACGGTACACCGGATTTTCTAGGTTTCACGGTTACAACAATCAAAAGGTACGTAATGCCAAGACGAACTGGGTGATGTAACTAGGTGCAAACTGAGGAATATTGTGGGCTTTATTATGTGAATTGTATGGCCTTTTCTTATTCTACTTACGTTCTTCTCTTTCTTCTTCTGTTTATAATTACATAAAGTCAACAGTATGAAAAATTAGCATATACCACTGAAAAAAGTATTTTATAAATTTAACATTATTTTTTAAAATTTTTAAATAATTTGTATAATTTTTTAGCTTTATTTTAAACGCAATTTAGATGAATAATTTTTTCACATCTGGTCACACTGGTGATATCAGATACAAAATTGAAAAAATCCTTTTTCTCAAAAAATTTTTCCCTCTTTAATAAAATCGTTGTTTTTACCAAGTAAAACTTTGCTTTCCTGTAAGCTAGCATATATAATTGGAAACAAAAATAAACTACTAATTTTTTGCCTTAATAACTAGTTCTTTTTGTTCGAGTTGTCCACAAATTCATGTAGTTATTTTTAGACTCTAGGGGTACTCAAAAATATGTATAAAAATAAAAAAGAAAAAACCAAAAAAATTTTGTGGTCAGTGAGATTTGAACTTGTACACAAATTAGCCATTCGTTTCTTATGACTAACGTCTTACTTAGCACACTCGCACTTGATTTTCTGAGTGACAAAAATTATATAAAATATCTTTTTAGACATTTCGTTAAAAAAAACTAACAGCATCAGAATGGGGTTGAATCAATCTTCTAGTTGTTAATCCAGCGCTCTAGCCAACTGATCAACGTTATTGTAATACAGAGTATGCAAATAATAATAATAATAATAATAATAATAATAATAATAAATTAAAAAGGGAATAATGAACCTAGTCCGTTACTATTTATGATAAAAATAAAATTGAATATAAATAATTTTTCTAAAATACAGTTTTAATACTAAATTAGTTTTTAGATTAGATTTTTACTTTTACTTATGATTTGTTGCTAATTTTTAAGAAAAATTTCAAACATTAAAAAAATCCCTTCATTACCAGAAAAATTAAAATTCCCTCCTGCTTTCCTTTTGCTTAAAACTTTCTATAAAAATTCCCTCAAAAAGGGAAAACTCACTGTTCAAAGAAATGAGAAAAATAATGACAACTCATTACCAGGTAATGAATCTAGTAAGTAGTAGTCATTACCAAAAGCCAAAAAATTTTTTCTGGGTATCATAGCAAGCGCTGATAGATTCTGATAACTATATACATGTTTGTATGTAGATACATGTTTATACAAAAAACAACAACTCTGAGTCATTGCTTCTACTTCCAACTAAAAAACGTCCAAATATATACATGTTCGTATTTTTGCCTATAATTCGGTTGCTTATGAATCGGTTCATGGATAATTAAAAAAATTTAAAATTAAAAAAAATGTTTACAACGGTTTTGTAGAAAAATTAATTCCGAAGTTTAAAATGCGTTTTCACCAATATCTCACTTACTACTGAACCGATTATTTGGGGGCTTAGAAAAGTTGTAAATAAGTAGTTTTTAGAGGCCTTTTGGGTTTTTTGGCTATATATCAGTCATTAATGGACCGATTTCGCTGATTTTTATTAGTGTAATTCTAATATCCAATAACTAGGGCTTTCTAAAAACTGTATTCAACATACAGACGGACATCGTTATATCGAAAATATGTAAATATATATATATATATGTATGTACATGTGTATATAAAGTGATATTCTGATCAGTGTTGCCACGGCAAAAATTTTTTTCTAACCTAAATTTTCGAAAAAATAACCAAATTAGGAAAAACATTGCCAAATTTTAAAAATTCAAAGTTATATAAAAATTAATATAATCTTAATATATGTATTCAGCTTTAAAATACTTTGCACATTAATCATAAACTTCACTTAGTCTTTAGGAGAAAAAAGTAATTAAAATTTAACTGTTTAGAACAATGTTTATGAAAATGTAGTCCCTAATCCAAATTTGTTGGGGGTCGGGATATAAGGTTTAATAAAAAAAATTTATAATTCCTAAACGTCCTTATGATGCGATGTCGAAAGCAAACCAGATTGTAATAAATTTAGAATTGCAAAACAGCTGGGTAATATGAATTCCATCATTTAGAAGATTTATTTTAAAAGATATTGGGAGGTTTGACAAAAAGATTTAATATCAATCGTTCATGTATCAAAGCATTCACATATATTAAATTTTAATAAGTTCATTTAAAAATTGTGGTCCAATTGAAAATACATCGATTTATTGAAGTTATTTGTTAAATAATGTGTTGCCCTTTTTTAAGTTTTTTTTTTTATTTAATTATGTTGTCTTGCATAGTTTTAACAACAATATAAAATTTTTATTCTCTACAACTGCACCATATTGGGGAACACCCTAAAGTATACCAATCTACTCAGAATCTCCTTTACTGGTTGAAATTGGTTTATTATTTCGCCTAGTCCCCAAATAAATGTTCTTTTGGACTAATATTTTGAAGCTCAAATATCTTGAATACCTATAAGCGTATTTCCACAAAATTCTGAATAAATAAAAAACTTTTAATCCTAAATCATTCTATAAAAAAACTTTTATGTATCTACATAAAATATGACATTAAGTTTCCAAAGAATCGCTTTAATATTAATATAAGTATATATACATATACACAATAGTGTAGGCTATCATATAGTCGGTATTCACCGACATTTCTTTTTTAATAGTAATTTATTTTGTAATCACAATAGTTACATCGTTAGAACTTTCTCACAAAAATCTCTCAATCCATTTCAATTTTTGGTTAAATATTAGAAAATCTTTATATTTTCTACTCGTATCGTTTTAAATTGATTTCTTCATTGTGAGTTAAAATTGGAATGAGAAGTTATAGAAACCTTTAGTTTTTAAATTCAGGATGAATTTTTAGCACACCCTCTTTTTATTGTTGAGAAGATTAACTAAATAAAATTTTAAAACTAATAAAAATGAAATTTTTATTTAACAAAAAATAACCAAATTAGATAAAAGTCATCTCCACATTTGAAAATAGAATAACCAATTTTGGTCAAAAATAACCAAAACGGCTACACTGACGCTGATACAAAAAAAAAAAATTGCAGTAGCTCTACCGAGGTTTTATTACTTGTTATCATAGCTGTTCATTCTGAATATTTTGATTCAAAATATTTGTTAAAAATGATTTATTTTTACAATTATTTATTATTTTAGAAATACAGTTAATTATTCATATTTTCAGAAATAAAATAGTTTCAAATCATTTTGTACTCTTTATAATACAATTTTCAGTTACTTGAAATTAATTTGAAATAAAATTATTTAAATGTTATTACATTTGTTAAAAAATTAGATTAGAAAAATTTCAACAGAAGTATTGGAATGTACATTTATAAAATTTAAATAAAATTTCAGTCTCCAACTAATTACAAAATAATTTTATTTTTTTAGGTTGAATACATTTACCCTTTATTTTATTTCCTATTTAAAAATTAAAATAAAATCTGTTTTGAAATATTTTTTTTTATTCATAGAAAATATTTGAATATTTTTATTCAAAATTTATTTGAATAATTTTAAATTAGTTTGGAAAAAGAAAAATAAGTAATAATAAGTTATTTAATATTTAATATTTTCTCCACTCTAGACATTAGATTCTCTTGTACAAAGTTTTTTAAACAGTAGGAGAAACCACAAGTAACGTTACTTGCTGAAAAACTTCTGAAACAATCGCTACGTTATTTTTTTAACTTAAATAATTGAAAAATTATGTATTAACTTTTTTATTAATTTTTGCTAAATAATTTTATTTCTTTGGATTTTTTAAATAAAAATATCTAAATATTTATTTGACTTTTTTCTATATTGTTATCAAATAAAAATCCTAAAAACTTGTTGAACTTTTTTGATTCAAATAAAATACATATGAATATTATTCAAGGTTTCAATATTCAAATAAAAAAATTTGGTTATTTTCTTTGCAAAAAATATATAAATAAAATATTTCATTTTTTAATTTATTTTGTTCAATCAGATACAAAATTATATAAAAATTCATTTGATTTAGTATAAATAGAAATCCTTAATGTTTTTATTTACAACTTCATAAATTGATTATCAAATATTTTAAATTAGAAATAAAAAATGAACATAAAATAAAAAATATTTTTATTTTTTTATTTTATTCACAAGTAACAGCTGTGCTTGTTATGATAGAAAAATGTCTCATGTAGACGCTATGTTATGTTTTTTTTTATTTTATTGAAGTAAATATTTCTAAAGTTATGCTTCATAATAATATCGTTTTCTGCAATGCAATATGATATTATCTTCGGCATCTTCGCTGTCATATTGTTCTATAGTTTATTGGGTCTGGTTTTTGTTTTTAAAAGGGCATTCCCAACTTTTAAAAAACAATGTGTAAAATTGTTTTGATTTTTCTTATAATAAAAAAAAAATAAAAAAAATACTGCCCCTTGGTTCCATCCAGGATCGAACTGGAGACCTTCTGCGTGTAAAGCAGACGTGATAACCGCTACACTATGGAACCACACAATGGCACTTTGGCAAATAATACACATTAACAAATTAAAATAGAAATTCAACATAGAGGTGAAATAAAAACATACGCATACAAGTAAACAGAATATTATTAAAAACTTAATAAAACATCATTAGAAAATAATACGTCTAAATTTTGTTAATAAACAATGACAAATTACGCTATTAGTTTTAATCTATTAAACTCACGAATTTATTCGGCTTGTGTCAGTGTTAATAATGAAATTTGGAATTAAACTACATATTTTAACTCGCAATTTAAGTAATTTCACAGTTTATTGTTAATTAAAGATCTTAAGTAAATGAACAAGTAAATACATGATACCTTTATGAAACAAGCGACCACAAATTATATGCATTTCAAAAGCTATCACAAGATGTTTTGTTTAGCAAAATAGCACAAAGATGATTTATAGCACATTATTTTTGCTACTGATAACAATGCAGTATTATAGCACAGTTTTTGATTAAATTGTTGTTAAACAAAGATTAATAATTCAAGATATTTTTTATTTATTTTTCCTCTAGGTGTTGTAATATATAAAGTTAGTCTATTTAATATAAAAACAAATTTTGACATTAACTGTACCATTTAGACGTAAGAGACATAGGAGATCTCAACAAAAAAGACACTTTCACGCATTATACAAAGAAACTATATGTATGCATGCATGTGTGGATGTATGTATGTATGTATGCCATTGCAATAGAAAACTATTAGAGATTGATTTTGTACATACTAGCGAACACATTTTTCATCTCTAGCGGTGTTGCCAGACAAATTTTTTCTCACGTAACCAAACCCGAAAATAAAAATCCTCATTTTAAAAAATAAATCCCCAATTTTGTCCCAAAATGTTTTAATATAAAATTAGTTTTTTTTTTTTAATTGAAAATGTATTGAAAATTGTCTATGATTAGCTAATAATCATTAAAAATATTTTATAAGGTGAAATTTAACGAACATAATTTTTAAAATAAATTTTCCTATAAAAATTTTATAAAAAATATGTAATATTACCTATAAAAAGAATATTTATCACTGTTCCCATTAAAATTAAATTTATCAATAATTTCATATAAAAAGGAAATTTTCAAAAATTTCTAAAAAAGGACATTTAATGAAAATTTTGTATAATAAAAACATTTATCAAAATTTTGCAAAAAAGGCAATTTTTCAAAAATTTTATATAAAAAGTAAATGTACTGAATTTTTCTATAAATTGAAAATTTACCGAATGCTATAAATTTATAAAATAAGTTAAACATACTGTTACATAGATAATTATTTTGGTAGTTTTTATTTACTTATTTTTCTTTTTTTTTTTCTTTTTTTGAAAAACATTAATGGAAAATAGTTTTTGATTTGTAAGGAAAACCAACGAAATTAATGTAGTTTTTCATTAAAAAAAAATACGAATGAATCCAAAAGCTACCAGTTTTCGTTTGGTGTAAACGGCATATAAACAACAAATAATAATTTAATATTTTCTATACATAGAAAACAATCCATATTTTTACTAAATAAAAATTAATTCGGTATTATATATATGTAAATGGAAAATTCATTGAAAATTTCCCTTAAAAAGAAATCTAACAAATTTTTATAAATATAATATTTAACGAAAAATGTTTACATATTAAATTAATCGTAATTATCTAAAAAATTTAAAACATATCGAAATTTTTCTTTAAAAATTAAGATTTATCGAAAATGGAATAAATGTATTTTTAATAAAGAATCCCCATATTTTACGAAAATACTCAAATCCCTCTCCACGAAAATCTGTCACCAAATGAAAGTATAAATCCCAAATTTGGGGACAAATCCCCTCATCTGGCAACACTGATCCCTACTTTATTTTAATATAATTTGTATACAGTGTGGTTTATTTACATTGTTTTTGGCTTAATTCTGATAAGAATTTATTTTTTCGAGTTTGTTTGTAAACTCAAAACAAAAGCACTCGGAATGGTTAGTAAAGAGATTTAACTCGTTTTTCATAATGTTGCTCATAACTAAAAATTTATATAGAAAAATGATTTTAATTAGTTTTAATTTAAAATTTATAGAAAAAATTAAAAAAAAAAATAAAAAAAAACTGCCCCTTGGTTCCATCCAGGATCGAACTGGAGACCTTCTGCGTGTAAAGCAGACGTGATAACCGCTACACTATGGAACCACACGTTAATTTCTTGGATAATTTTATTACAAAAGAATATAAACCACGTTAACGAAAATTTAGTAATAAGAAATAATTCTTTTAGTGGAAAATAAAAAACGACAATTTTACAATTCTGTGGCATTACAAAATAATTTCTAACATTTTTATACGCTATGCCACTGTAGGTAGGTTCTTCAGAAATTATCGCTTTTTTATTATTTTTGGAAATACAATATAAACTCGATAATCTGTATAATCGTGGCTTTTTTGCTAAAAAAGAAATAAAATGTAATAAAATATATCATTTATTTAATATATGAAACAGTTAAAGTATCAATTCCAAATTTTGCGTTTAATAACATTCCGCATTTTAAGTTTTTGAATTTTTTTTCATTTGAAGTATGGTCACGTATAAGGGTGTATAAACCTATTTTTTCAAAATGCGTTTATTGGCATAATATTGCTTTAGAAACCAATTTAACTGTATTTATACAAATATAATTTAAAATATCCGTCAATTTCACGGAAAAGTGACTTTAAAGACACGATTTTATGGAATTTTTATTTTTTCCTACTAACTTCTCTTTGGATTTTGAGGTGTTTTTAAATAAATGGAGTACAATTCATTATTAGAATGACACATAAACTTCAGATTATAAAGAAGACATTTTAAATATATCATAATTAAAATTATTACCTTGTAAGTTTTAATGCATTAAACTAAGAACAAGTAAAAGGGCATATATCCATCATTTAAATAATATAAGATGATCTTTTGATTTGATTTTTTAATAATTTCAGAAAATTTGTTTAAAAAAACAAACAAATCCGATCTTTTGATACCCTACACAATTATTTTTAATATTTTCGAAGGGGGTTTTTCTTTGGACTTATGGTCAGTTGCCGACCGGTTCTTATAAAATCTGATTGTGTGCACTTGATTCCCGAAAGTATGTTTAATATGAAACCTATGGTAAATTATAGACCGACAGTGATAAAACTTTGCACTTTAAAGTGACTCTCGGAATATAGGCTTAATGGAAGCCATGGTCAGTTTTCTATCGGTCTTCGTGTAATTTGGCACACTGATTTATGCATATATAGCTCATATATAGCCACGATTATTATAAAGCATTTATAAACATTTATTCTACTATTGTTCTATAAAAATATATGGATATTTTCAGCAGCAAAATTTGACACGTTCTAATCCCAATTTTTTAGCGATGCTTTGCATACAGATAGATGCCTTTAAAATGTTCATTTCATTTCTCATTTATTTGATATGAGATAAACCCTTTGGCTAAATTTGTCACGATAATCATTGGCAATACAATTTTTATTGTTAAACTTATAATTATCTTACTATATTAATAAGCATTAAACTATTTAACTTTTAATACAGAAATACGAATAATAATATTTAATCAAATGCTACACCCCTATAAAAATGCAAAAAAAATATGTATATAAAAATTTAAAATATTAAAAATAAAATTGATAATCATGCTCATGGTTGGCATCAATGACTATTGTGATAGGAAATCCTGTCAAAAAAAAAAAAAAAACAAAATTAAGATTAAGTTTTAATTGGTTGCAGATGTATTTTTTGTTGAATTTACACAGTACTTGTATTTAAAGAGAGTGAAATTTTGTTTTTTAGAAAAAAATTCTACGTACCAGTCTAGTTGGTCGCTGAAATCTTTATGGCTTATACGCCCCTATGCTTCATTTATCTAAGCCCAGCAAAAACTTTTTGGTTTTCGGTAATGACAACTACTTATTAAAGTAGTTTATTGGTAATGAGGCGTCATTATTATTTGCCTACTCGGTATTTCATAAATAAGTACTCAATAGTATAATAGCACAGTAATATTACAATAACGTGGATGAGCTGGCTAGAACGCTGGATTAACAACCAGAAGATTTTTGGTTGTTCTGTTAGTTTTTTATAACAAAATGTCTAAAAACATACATTTCTACTAAAAAAGATTTTATCACTTAGGAAACGTTAGTCATCAAAAACGCATGGTTAATTTGTATCCAAGTTCAAATCTCACCGACGGCAAATTTTTTTTGTTTTTTTTTTTCTTTTTATTTTCGTTTATGTACATATCTTTGAGTACCCCTAGAATCTAAAAATAACTACATGAATTTGTGGACAACTCGTACAAAAAGATTTAATTATTCAGGCAAAAATAAGTAGTTTATTTTTGATTCCAATTATACCTGCTAGCTTACCAGGAAAGTAAAGTTTTTGCTAGGTACCTACAGAAGAACCACTTTAAAAAATTAGCAATTTAAACAAGTATAATTAAAAACGAAAAGGAAAGATATAGACGGTCATGACCGACTATATGATACCCTACACAATTATGTACGAAAATAAAAATTTGTAAAGGGGACTTATATTATACCTGCGGCCAATTTTACTAAATGTAAAATAAAATATACAAATACAGAATAAAAAGTTGATGATAACATTTTGATGATTTTATGCACTTTAAGGCGATTCCTGGAAGTGAATTTATATGGGAGCTAATGTTGTTTCTACTTACATAAAACTTATTTGTGTCGAATATTAACTTGATACTAACATTCGTATGGTATTAATGCTCGTTAAATCGATTTTCGGAAGAAGGGTTTATGTTTTTCATAAATTTTGGTACAAAGATTGATACTTTTACAGAACATCTTTGCACCAAATTTAATTAAAATATTGTTATTTTTTAGTGTTAGATCGATTTAAAAAGTGATTCTGAGTCAATTGGTATACTTTAAGGTGTGTGTTGGATAACTTTTTCTATGCGTTAAAAACATCAGCACAAACGCATAGTTCCCCAACCACTTATAGTGGTTAAGGGTATAAAAAGTTACAGATTTCCAAGAAAAAACTAGTAATTTTCCGCAAGTAAATTCTATGATAGTATATTTGATATTTTGGGTAATTCATTGAAATAATTTGAATGTGGGAATTAAGAAGTGGTCTCAATGTGAATCCTTCAAAAACCTCATTGGTACTTCCCATCAAAAATTTGTTGGCTTTTGGTAATGACTACTACTTACTAGACTCCTTACCTGGTAATGAGTTGTTATTTTTCTCATTTCTTTGGAAAAACTAGTTACCAGCAAATTTTATTTCTTTTAGTTCATTTAGTTTTGTAACGGCTCAGTTCACTAGAGCGACTGCGCAGCATTAAGAAATTTGTTGGTTCACACAAACTAAACCTGAATTTTTTGAAACTACTAACAACGCATGGTGCTTAGTGAGTAAAGCAGTAGTACTTAAAACACAAAGAAAGTTTATTGCGTAGGCTAAAATCTTAGTTGAGGTAAATATTTTTTTCAATTTTCTAGTTTTGTAGTATTTGATTAACTACTTATTTGATTGTTTAAAATAAGCAGTTTATTAATGGGGACCCGTGAATTCGTGGATATCTTCATATAAAGGTAATGACTTTTTCACCCGCCTTTTGGCAATGTTTTTACGAGTAAAAAAAAAAAAAAATACCCAGTTTTAATCTCCCTAAATTGAATAAAGTTATCAAGATTTGCTAAATTTCTAAGGATAAATCTAGGTAGCAGATTAAATTAAAGAGACAACCTGAACGAACGGATTAAGAAAACGTGTGCTACACTATGTTCATGTCAAAAAATTGAACACCTTTAGATATTCACCTTTAGCTGTCAACAAGTATAATTTTTAGTAAACTAAAGCAAACAGATTAATTGAAAACTACAATGGTGAGTTACTGAGAAATAATTATTTAACTTCGTACAAAATAATGAAAAGAAAATTAAATACTTCTTTTACATCAGTTGATGATAGGCTCTAAGGGAAAGTCAAATCTTGAAAACTGAATTTCTATACTGATGGAACTGACTGTATAGTTTTTTTTTTGTTCTGATTTGTTGTTTGACAACAAGTAAAGTCTCAATGTTGCAATTGTATATGTTAGTGTGATATTAGCCTTATTCATTGATAGTCAAACTGCTATTAAAACATTAAAGACAGGTAACAATAGATCTAAACTTGTCAGCAGCTATCACAGAGAACTCCTAGTTCTTCAGGAACAGCATAACATCAAATCGAGAACTAAATAGTGACGTTAGTTGTAAGAATCAGTCGGCTACATACAAACAAGGCAACTGTGGGAGGAAAAAACGTTAAATATAGTAACATACTATAATGAATGGTTATAAATCTAATTACTGGTCAGAATATCCTTAACGTATGATAAAATTAGAAATCTTAGATGATTATACATGTAGGTGATGCGGGGAAGCTTTTACATACGGTTATCACCAGGGCAACCAAAAATATTCAAAACATATTTTTTCCTGAGCTTCAATTGAACCAAATTGTTAGTTATTTATCCGTTTCAGACAATTTTAATAATTTTGGCATTGATTTGTTACAACGTATTTTTATACTTTTTAGGTTTAGCAGCATATTATGTCATATTTTCATAGAAAATTCATAATTTTGAGAATGTTTTAGCAACCTAAACGGCATATTTTTAGCATATTTTATACTTAAGAACATAATTTTGCATATATTACACTAGAATAATCATATATGTACTAGTTAAATTCTTTCTTTGATATACATACATATAAAAAAAATATGTTTTTGTGACGTTAAACCCCTCGTAAATCAACAAATCTCTCAAATTTGACATAAAAAAAACCATAGATTAACATAGATGAAACTCTGTTGTCGAAAACGTAAGTTGTGAGTAGGTTGTAAAAAAACCTAACTCTAAGAATGTGCTGTTAAAAAATTTCATTTAAAATAAAAAATTCTAGCACGTGAGTTTTTTAAAGTAATTTTTTTCAATAGTTTTTTTTAGCTTCATATCTATGTTAATCTGTGTAAAAAATTTAAAGATATTAAAAAAAAAAAAGTTCCCCTTGGTTCCATCCAGGATCGAACTGGAGACCTTCTGCGTGTAAAGCAGACGTGATAACCGCTACACTATGGAACCGTGTGCCTTGCAATATGTTCATTGAGTATAGGGTGATTTGGGATATTATATGTTGAACAATATCTAATAATATCCTATTAAATTTACACAAATAAAAATACAAACAATTTCGTTGTGTTTTTAAATTCAACATATATGAAAATGAAATCAGAGAGTCATTAACTAACACTGCTCTTATTTCCTTAATTGAGCGCTTTATTTAATTGAGTGAAACTAAAAGAAACTCTCTCAAAATATTAACAAAATACCACTCATCGTTACACATGATAATGAACTGATCATATGGCAAAACAAAAGTGGACGTAAAAAAACAGTTGATATTTTGTCACTGCTGATCGAGCAACGTGTTTTTTATTGTTACTTTACATATTTTTCGTGTTTTTTTGTATTCAAATAAATATTTCGTCAATTTGTGCAATTTTTAAATGAGAGTATAAATTCAAGAAAATAAAAATAAAATAAAAGTTTAGCGTTTCACAGAAGTGTTTTAAACCAAAAAAATAAATAATAATAATAATATATAGAAAAAAGTGTACACGCAGTAAGCGGAAGAGATAAATTATATTAAAACAAAATAAAATAGAAAAATAAAAGTCTAACAAATTAAATACTAAGTGTCTGCGTTGCAAATAAAAAAGTGTTAAACAATTAAAATTGCACAAATACATTTTAACAATTTGTTAAAAATAAAACAAAAAAAGTCAAGAAATCTAAATATAAATTCAATAAAAAGCAGTTGGTAACAACTCTTCACAAAAGAAAAAAGGAAAGAGCAAGCAAAACGCTACTAGAAAGAGTATAAACAAACAAGAAAACTCTTCGTTTTCTTTTTTTAAGCAAAACAACAATTTGTTTTATTTTAGTGGTTTTTCCTTTTGACAGGTCCACTTAATATACAAAATTTTCTTTGGTTGGCCGTAAAGTTTAGCTACCGACTTTTTACTATTTTTATAGTTCCCAATGTAGCCCTTTGGGTTTTAATTAACACGAGCGCTAGTGTGATAAATTTCTATGAACTGAGTTCGTGTTAAATTTGAGATTTCATTTATTAAATGCAATTTACGTTTTTATATAAATATGTTCTATATCTACAACAGCAACGAGTAATATTGGCGTTATTTTAATACAACAAGTATTTCACAAATAAATTCTTTCCAATTCATTTAATTGTTGTGAGTCAGTCACGAGATATTGGAATTTTTGGGTAAGTTTTTGCATTTAATTGTTGTTTTTTTTTCAAGTTATTCTTAATTTATAATTAATTTTACTCGTATTTCGCTTCGAATGATTATTGCTCGTCTTTGAGAAATGAGAAGTGTATTGACTTTTTACTTCGGGTAGTTTCCTTTAACCGATTTAGTACTAGTAGAGATTTTTTGATAGGATGGGTGATGCGATAATAAAACAAGTGGGAAACTTCTCATAAAATGAATTAAAAAGCAAGGAAAACTAGATTTTTCCATTGGATTAAGCTAACCCTATAAACATCTAGAGGCTTAGTAATTATCGGGATCAGTTTGACTACTCTATTACATCGGATCCGTTCGTATAAGATCTCAAGAATTGTAAAAGTTACTGCAGTTATTGATTTTTATATTATACTCCTAAATATTATAAAATGAAATTATTATCTAAGGAAATAATTGGAGAACCGCAAGAGTCGGTATCCTAACGGTCCCCGAAGTTTTATTCTCATTTTCAACCAGTTTTATGAATTGAACTTACAAGTTAATGAAGATTTCAACAGTGACATTAAGTTATATTAAACTCTTCCTTAAAGGACTCAAGATTTACACCAAATATTATTTTAAATCCTATATTTCCTTTCCAAATGAAGTCGAAAATCTTTATCTTCAAATTAAAATATTCTGTCCTTTGGGAATATGTGATCTTAGTTTTCATTGACGGATCTGAAACTGGTACTGGTTTGGGTATCTTCTCTGACAATTTAGACTTTTCTGTGTCTCTCAGACTACTAAATTCATATAAATTTTTACAAGATTAAATCTATCTGAAATCTGGCTGTGGAAAGAATTCAGAACTTCAATTTCAACGCCTCGAATATTGACATACATATATGTATGTGAACAGCTTTACGACCTGGAAGATCAGAAAATATCAGTGAGGGCTTAACTACTATATTAAATCTGATCCACTCATGAAAGACCGGAGCATTATTGGTTTTTAAAACGTACTCCTAAATATTATAAAATTAAACTATTGTCCAAGTTTATATAACGTATCGCAAGTAAATAATTAGCGAACCTTAAGATTCAGCATAACGGCCATCAAGATGACAGTAAAAAGAGTTCAAGGATTCTATTTCTGCTTGTCGAATACTGACTGTAAATTCAAACATAATGAAGTCAAAATTTCTAAACGATTGTTCCCATTCCCTAGCTTAGCTAAGACACCGCCAGTTTAAACGATGAACTAAACAATGGCCTGCGAAGACATTCTCACTTCCCTGTTTCCTATATCAAATACACTTGCTGAATGGGCACTTAGAGAAGAAACAATCAAGTGGTCTTCAATTACCACAAAGACGCTCTGTCCCTATCGGTCACGAGAAAGAACTAGGACACTATTATTGTTTAGGTTTCAACGAAACCAAAATGGATAAGACACCACGAATGCTGATGAAGTGTGTGGCGGCACAGAAAATACGTAATCCATTCTGCTGGTGTCTAATTATAGTCCACATACTCTGTTTAGTACTGCAAACAGAGACAACAAGGCAATTTACGATTGCAAACTTGTTTAATTATCCTTTGATAGAATCTTGATAAGGCTTCTTGTAGATAAACCAGAACCTATACCATGAAAATAGCTTTGTATGAGCTGTTTAGATACCGAAAAAGAAAATATGTTATGCGACTGTCCAACTCTTCAAGAGCGTATAATAAGATTTTTCGGTAGACAATTCATTCATGATCTGGATTGTTTTAATAACATGCCACTGGTAGTACTGCTAAGGATTGTCAGGACAACGGGTTGGCCGTATCGTAAAACAAGGTAATTGCAATTTCATCCATAGTAGGGTGGGCAATATTTTTCATTCTTTTCTTAATATTTTTGAGATTCACTGTTATAATGTCTCCCATTATTCCCTTAACACTAACTAATATAATTTAAATTGCAATGTTTTACTTTTTAATTTTATTCATAAATTTGTTACCAAACATATCAACATTTTTCCTAATAATTTTTCACTTTTAAATGCAGAAATTGCATTTCATCAATTAATAAAACTATTTCCCAACTTTTTATTTTTATTAATAAATTTTTTACCAAATTTATTTACAGACATTTTTCTTAAGAATTGTTTTCTTTTAAATATTGAAATTGTTTTTTATTAATTAATAAAACTATTTGCAGATATTTCTCCCAAGAACATTTAAAATTGCAATTAATAAAACAATTTTTCACATAAGTTTGTTTTGTCTCCAATACAATAATGGTAACAAAACACACATATGATTATTGGGCAAATATCAATTTTTAATAATAATTATATAAATTGGTATATAAGGAACATTTAAAATCAATAAAGCTTCAGTTGATAATTACATCTTGCAACCCGTGTTTTTTTTATTGTTTTATTGTTCACGAATAACGTTCTTTTAATTGGCGCAGTCGCGATATAAATACAAAGGATCTTATATACGTTTAACGTTTAATGGCGGAAAAGTGAACAATAAAAAGCATAAAGAAAATCCTGCGAATCCTACAGGATCCTCCAGGATAAGCGACGAAGAAGTTAAAAAAAGGATTAGTTCTCAAAGTTGGATACTTTTAACTATGTCCTATAATTTTTAAATGTAAATAAAAAACCTTGTAAAAAATTAATAGTAATAAAATCAAAAAGGACTTGTAGACAAAATCTGATTACAACCGTGAAGAGAAAATTGAAAGTTTGTGAAAAAAATAAAATTTTGAAATCCTAAGAACCTTGTAGAAATAAAAAGTTGAATACTTTTTACTACAACCAGGAAAATAAAAGAATCAACCACATATTACCACAGTCAATAGACGGGAATCAACATAATCTAGATTACAACCCATACACGAGGATAATCAACAAATCAACATTTAAAAGTAAAACTAGATTTAAGTAATCTTTAACTTAGTATATATATATATATATATATATATATATATATATATATATATATATATTTATATAAATTAATTATGACTGAAGAAAATCAAAAACCATCAGTTAGGATTAACCCATTAAAATACTTAAACCAAATTCTAAAGTTTATCGGTGATTATCGTGATTTACAAACCTTCACTAATTTGATTGAAAGAGTCTACCCCATACTATCTGTTTATGACGAACCGTCGCAATTACTTTTCTCCGATATAATTAAAAACAAGTTATAGAAATCATTTGCCAAGTACAATCGTGGACAGACATGAAAACAGTACTACATAACAATTTCGGAGACAGATGTGGGATAGAAGAACTGTTAGATAAATTAATAAGTACAACATTTAAAACCAACAGTGTAGAATTCTATAATGAAATAAAACAAAGACTTAGAAGTCTTAACAATTAAACAATTATGAGAATCGGTTTTGGACCTGCAGCAAATGAATATGCGAAAAATAATATGAAAACTGCCTTAAACGTATTTAAAGAGAAGAATTGTACGCCTGTTCGTACAATTCTAACATTTAGAAACCCTTGAAGTAGCAATGGAAATACTATTCCAAGCGGACTATGCATAAGTTACTTCATCAAACGAAATATTCAATAACTTTGGAAAACCATCAAACAAAGGAGGGCACATAAATCGATAGATTTACAGTTAATAGTAACAATCCTAATGGTACAAGGACTTATAACAACCGAAACTCACTACCACACCTTTCATATAATCAACCAAACTTTCGAAATCATTACAAGAATGATGTTCAAAATATTTCTAATAATTTGGAGAGAAGATATTATCGATATTTCAATCAAAGCGGACATAACTTCCAACAAAACAACTTGAACTCTTTTAGGCAACAAGACACAAAATTCACAACGAAAGAACCATTTCCTTAGACTTGAACTCATGGACATTAATAACCTTGAAACACCAATCAATTATCCTCAAGGCGAAAATGTTCGGTGTTTGGAAACTCAATTGTGATACCTCAACTAATAATAGACGCAGGCCCAACCAATTCCATTCTGAATAAATAAAAAAAATTTACCCAATCAATAATATAAAAATTCCTATCTTTAAAGAATTCGGTACAGGAAACGACACAACAGAATTTTATATAACTGAATTTCATGAATATTATGATGGATTTATAAGAAACGACTTACTTAGACCACTGAAAGCTAAAATTTGTTATGAAACTAATACAATAAAAATCGAAGAAAATACTTTATCCATTTTTATTAAAAGCGAATATCAATAAGAAAACCAGGAACTACATAAAAATGGAATGATGGACACTGAAACTTTAAAAATAGAAATTAATTTTCAATAAAATTTTAGACATTTGGGTAATCAGATTCGAGTGGAGCAACCAATAATAAATAAGTACAGTTACATTTTCTACAAAGAAGATGATAGACTTTCATTTACTTCTACTATAAAACACAGGATTAGAACAACAAACAATGTTCCTATATATAGCAAATCATACAGATATCCATATATTCATAAGAATGAAGTAGAAATGAAAATCAGGGAAATGCACGACAACAAAATAATTAGACACAGTAACTCCTCATATTCTGCACCAATTTGGATAGTACCCAAAAAGACGAACGCAAGTGGAAAGACTAAATGGCGGCTTGTCAACGATTACCGCAATCTCAATGAGGTAAATATCGATGACACGTACCCAATACCTAACATAGATGAAATTCAAGAGAAACTGGGAGGATGCCAGTATTTTACATCTCTAGACCTTGCAAAAGGTTTTCATTAGATAGAGATTGAGGAGGAAGATATTCATAAAACAGTCTTCATTGTAGAAGGAGGACATTATAAATTCTTGAGAATGCCGTTTGGTCTTAAGACAGTCCCAGCGACATTCCATAGGCTCATGATTAATAATCTTAGAGAATATATAAATAAAATCTGTCTAGATTACTTAGATGACATAATCATATTTTCTACATCACTGCAGGAATTCATGAATTCTATTAAACTTATTTTTGACCACTTAAAAGAAGCAAACCTCAAAATTCAATTAGATAAATCTAAATTTCTAAAGAAGGTCATGTAATAACCCCAGAAGGAATTAAAACAAAGCCAAAGAAAATTGAGTGCGTTAAAAACTTTCCTATTCCAAAAATACTAAACAAATTAAACAATTTCTAGGCCTTTCTGAATATTATAGGAAATTTATCAAGGATTATTCATTAATCGCAAAACCCATGATGAAATATTTGAAAAAAGACTTAAAACTTAATATTGCTGACCCTGAATATGAAAAAAGTTTCAATACCTTTAAAACTTTAATAATTTCTGAATTAATACTAGCATATCCTAACTTTTCGAATAGAAAAAGTAATGGAAATACTTCCTGCGTTATTAATATTCAAAAACTATAAACAAGATCTTAACCATAACTCACTACTAATACCAGTAACTATTTCTTAGGAGCTATACTCCACAGGACAACCATACAAGCCAGTCGTACCCTCAATATACACGAAATAAATTATAGCACAATTGAGAAAGAATTTTTAGCCATTACAAAATATTTTAGGCCGTAACTTTTCGGGCGCATATTTCTCATCGAAACAGATCATAAACCTTTAACATGGCTCCTTTCAATAAAAGAACCCAACTCCAAACTTGTTAGATGGAGATTAAAATTATCAGAATTCGATACTAAAAGCCAAGATTGATAACTTAGGAAAATTTATAAAAAATTTTTATTAATATTAAAAATGATTGTATACAAAACATTTTAGAATATAAAGAAACAAACTGTTCCATGAAAAATTTTGAAATAATTTAAGAATAAAAGATAAAATAATCCTTCCAAATATTATAATAAAAATCAAATGTAATGAAAAAACTAGAAACAATATATTTCAAACAAATAAAAAATGAAGAAAATCTAAACAATTTACTGTACCATGATAAGAAAACAAAAACTATAAGTTTTACTATAGATATTGTCATTATTCTATGCATAATAATCCTAATGTTTTCATATATTTTAAGACCAAAACAAATATTTAAAGTTTCGTCGGAGCCGCAAGCTAACGGTGGAGGTGTTATAATGTCTCCCATTATTCCCTTAACATGGGACAATATAATTTAAATTGTAATTTTTTACTTTTTATTTTTATAAATAAATTTGGTACCACTCAGCAAAAACTTTGCTTTCCTGGTAAGCTAGCAGGTATAATTGGAAACAAAAATAAACTACTTATTTTTTGCCTGAATAACTAATTATTTTTGTTCGACTTGTCCACAAATTCATGTAGTTATTTTTTGACTCTTGGGTTACTCAAAAATATGTACCTAAACGAAAACAAAAATAAAACAAAAACAAAAAAAATTTTCCGTCAGTGAGACTCGAACTTGGACACACACTAACCATTCGTGTAAAAACACATAGCACATAGCATCTAAGCGACAAAAACTATATTTAGTTCAAAATATCTTTTTAGACATTTTGTTATAAGAAACTAACAGCTTCAGAATAGGATTGAACCAACGACCTTCTGGTTGTTAATCCGGCTCTCTAACCAACTCATCTACGTGATTACAGTATTACTGTGCTATTGTACTATTGAGTACTTATTAATGTAATACAGAGTAGGAAAATAATAATGACGCCTCATTACCAAGGAACTACTTTAATACGTAGTTGCCATTACCGAAAACCAAAAAGTTTTTGCTGGGCAAATACATTAATAGAAATTTTGCTAATAATTATTTTCTTTTAAATACTGAAATTGGATTTCATCAATTAATAAAATTATTTCCCAACTTTTTATTTTTATTAATAAATTTGTTGACAAATTTATTTACATGCATTTCATCAATTAATAGAACTATTTGCAAACATTTTTATCAAATTTTAATAATAAGCATAAATAAATTTGTAAATTAGTATATAAGGAATATTTAAAATCAATAAAGCTTCAGCTGATAACTACATCTTTCAACTCGTGTTTTTTTTATTGTTCACGAATAATGTTCTTTTAATTATTCACCATTTGGTTTTTTTAAGTAACAAAATAAACCAAAGGATCTTCAAATGCACTCACACAAGCGGGTATTCTCAGAATTGTACCTGTGTAAGCAGGTGACATGTTTAACTTTCATCGAAATTCAAGTTGAACAGATACTATTAATACTGAAAACTTATTCTGCGGCCGAGAAAATACCATTCTGCTGATGTCTAATCTGCTTTGGTATTACCAAAAACTGACATTAAGGGCAATTACTAATTTGTTTAATTATGAATATACTAAATGTTTATCACCGCCTATAATGGGTTAATAATATTGAGAAATAATATATCTTGGATTATATTAATCTCTTGCTTTTTACTCTAGTGGAAATATATAAATACTACATACATAATAATGTCGTGTGAAATTAGAAGCATACATAGAACATATTTTTAAACTTTATGACGCACATAAAAGGCGTAACAAAAACATTGAATGGGGAATTTATTTTAATAAACTAATTTCCAGAGGCTTGTTATCTAAATATTGATAATTGAAAGACGTATTGTGTATGAGCAGTTTTGGTAATGAGAACCGATAAAATCTAACCGATAAAAAGACAAATCGGCAATAAGCCAAGTTAAACGAGAAAGAAAGATATAGTTGGTCAAGACCGACTAATATGTTACCTTACACCATTGTGTACGAGCATAAAAATTCGGGAAGGGCGTTTATATTACATCTGTGACCAATTTTACTAAATGTAAAATAAAATATACAAATATAGAATAATGCATTGATACTAACATCTAGATGATTTTATGGACTTTAGGGCGATTCCAGGAAATGGGTTTATATGGAAGCTATGGTAAATTATGGACCGATTCTCATAAAATTTGGCAATGTTTGGGATTTATGCACGTTAAAGTGATTTTCAGGAGAGGGGTTTCGGTCAATTGTTGACCGATCTTCATAAAATTTGGTACAAAAATTGATACTCGTAAATAATTTCTTTGCACCGAACTTCATTAAAATATTCTTATTTTTGGGGCATTTTTGAGCGTTTAAACTCTATTCCGGGGGGGCATTTGTATGGGGACTAGGTAAAATAATGGACCGATCACAACCAATTTCAACAGGCTTCGTCCTTCGTCATCTTTAAAATTGCGAACCGTACTTTGTGCATAAGGTTTACATGGACAGCCAGCTAGACGGACGGACAGACATCGTTAGACCATTTTAAAAACTGATTCTGAGTCGATTGGTATACTTTAAGGTGGGTGTTGCATAACTTTTTCTATGCGTAACAAACATCAGCCTATGGTTGTGTAAGGTATAAATAGCCTACCAATTGACAACATTCTTTTCAGTATTTTGAACCAGAACAAAAAGTAAAATGTCAAAATTTGAAAGTGGTTGGATGTGAAGATGAATAGCAGTATGATAACACGCTGATAACGTTTGTAATAATGGAACAATTGCCAACCTTAAATAAATATAGACAAAATGTATGAAATAGTGTAAAACAGGTTAAAAGATAAAACATATACATATGTATGTTAGTATTTAAATTTTGACAGAATCAAGTATGATATATTAACAATTTTATCTCTGTGCAAAAATTTCGCACTAAACGAGGGCAGTGTGAGTTTTAAGGTAAACATCAGTCTGAAAAGATTTAAATGTTTGTTTGCTATGTAATAATAAATGAGTTTACCTTTTACAAATTAGTTTTTTTTTTTTAAACAAAGTAATAATAAGAAGAGGAATGTAAATCAAAACTTTTTTAAAACTTGCTTTAAAGATTTTTCTAGACATAAAAATGTTTGCGTTTTAAATATTTATACTAAAAATTGTATTTTCTCGATATATTTTTACAAGAATTTTCAAACGAAAAGTAAAAGTTTTTTACTTTTTATCAGTTGTTGATACAATATCATCATGATAGAAAAATAAGTTAGTGATGCTTTTGTTTTGCACGAGTCCCTTTTGGGAGTTTTACCGAAATTAATGTAGACTTTATAAAAGTGTTTGTATTTATTAAAAATAACAGTGTTTTAAATTCATCATTTAACATTAAAATTACTACTTCCCAGCAAACACTTTATGGTTCTCGGCAATGGCAACTACTTATCAAAATAGTTTCTTGGTAATGAGGCGCAATTATTATTTGCCTACTCTCTGTTACATAAATAAGTACTCAATACTATAACAGCACAGTAATATTTTAATCACATGGGTCAGTTGGCTAGAGTGCTGGATTAACAATCAGAAAGTTGTTGGTTCAGCCCCATTCAGGTGCTGCTAGTTTTTTTTAACCAAATTTCTAAAAAGCTTTTTATAATAAAAAAAAGTTTTTGTCGCTTACCAAATTAAGTGCGAGATGGTGTACTGGGAAAGACGTTAGTCATTAAAAACGAATAGTCAATTTGTACCCAAGTTCAAATCTCACAGACGCTAATTTTTGTTTGTTTTTTATTTTCGTTTAGTTGCATATTTCTGAGTACCCCATAGAGTCTAAAAATAACTGAATGGATTTGTGGACAACTCAAACAAAAATAAGTAGTTATTCAGTTATCTTTATTTCTAATTTTACCTGCTAGTTTACCAGGAAAACAAAGTTTTTACTAGGTTAATATTGAAATGCAAAGGTAGTTTATCAAATCTATCTATAGCGATGTTGTCATGTAAGGAAACTTCAACATTCACAAACGATTACTTCTCTCTATTGTACGGTCTACAGTGTCCAGTGTAGAGGTAGACTCTATACCTACACTAGACATGAATTAACGTTTAAACATCATGACCAAACATTATTTTCTAATCATTTGTTCTGACAACCATATTTAAACATTAAACATAAGTTGTTTATATTTACTTTAACAATGATGTTAATATTAAGTGTAGACGGCCTGTAAAATGTTCTCATCGAGTCTATGCTAGACAAATTTATATCAAGATAAACATCCGAATTTTATAAAAAGAAGGCCTAGTGTAGACCGAATTTGCCAGTATTATTGCAGCGTCAAAATAAGGTCATCAGAGTTAGAATTCTGACAACTTTGTCTTGACAAAAAATGTCATTTTGGTTGTCTACGTACTTTTTACATGGTTTATTATGACGTCATCCCCTATAACTGATAAAGATAAAAAATTATCTGAAATACAGAAAAAAAATTTGACGTTTGTCTTGATACAAGTTTTTCTAGCCCTTCTTGAAGACATCATAAATCAGTTTTAAAAATTTCCAATACATCCTCAAAACTTTGAGTTTCCCCCATCGGGAAAGATTGTGCGTAACAGGCGATACATCTAACCAATAACAAATCAATACGCCTGGAAGAAAAATAGGCAATATTTTTCATCTAGGTGAAAAAAGAAGATACTGCCAGATGTATTAAATATGTAGAAAAATTATCACTAAATAAATCTTGAAATCATATAATAAAGAACATCTTGTAAATTATGCATGCACATAAATCGTAATATCATAAAGTATGAAAACTGAAACGCTCTCATAAAATATCCATTTTTTGCTAAAAGGCAAACAAATTTCTTCAATATTTTTTTAATTTTTGAAAAATTTTTCGACTGCTGAAAAAATTGAGATTGAAAAATAAAAGTATTGCATTAACTTCTTCCAGACGGTCTCAATGGGATATCATCAATTTATTTCGGAGGTGATAATAACATTACTAAAAAAGTGCGATATTTTGAAGATAAAAATCATAAAAAAATTTAAATTTTATATATTTTTTTGTTTATTGCCTAATTTTCTTTAAACTGATAAAAATGCAATATTATCAAAATCTTGCTTTGATGATTTTCGTTCAAATAATAAAAAGAAGATATTGCGTAAACTTCTTCCAGGAAAATACATATCTTCCAAATGTTTATAAGGATATGGGTACTTTCCTATGTAAATGTATGCTCAATTCTGTTGATTATTTCTTTCTAAACTTTTTTAGAATCAGAATTTTCAACAGTATTTGAAATTTGTTAATGTTTTGGGTTAAATATTAAAAGCAAAATTTTAAAAATTAAAAAAATAGCTTCCATAATTTTGGCAAATTACTACAATTTATTAGATTTTTTTTTTCTTTAAAAGCTTTTACAACGATTTTGAAAAATAATTAATTTGAATAACTTACTTAAACTTTGTATACATTTTTCATTTTTGCCCCAAAAATTATGTACCAAAGAAATAAAAAAAATAAATAAATAAAAAGATACATCAAAACGGTTTATAGGGAATATCTCCAAATTTAGGTGTTTCAAATATGTTTTTTTAAATTGTTATGTGATGTTCTGAAGAATCTATAGCCCACATTAGCCCATTTTTCAAGTAAAAATGAAAAAGTGACATTTTGTAGCAGAATGTTATTAATAAAAGTCTTCCAACACTTTATTTTCCTTTAATGTCTCAATTATAATTAGTTCAACTGGTATCAACTTGTATTCTTTTTATAAAAACCCAGAATCATATTTATCTTAAGTTCAAATAGAAGTTTATTTAAATATTTAAAAAACGTCAGTGAAAAGTCAAAATATAAGCAGACTTTGCTTTTTAATGACACTTATAGAAATGTTTTGACGTACACGTATGACGTACTTTTATGTACATGAGAGTATTACAGACAAATAAAGTTTAATATATTTTGTTTTTATTTAATTATTTATTTAAGTGATAAAAATAACTCTTATTATTTATCAGATCTAAAATTATATTTATTTTTTAAGTCAAAAACGTTGAAAGTAATTTTCTAAAAGATTTTAAACTAAACGGACGTTAAAAGTGATGCTACGCAAAAAGCATAAAGGAAAAAAATAAAAAAATTAAAAGTAAATTTATAAAAAAAAAAAGCCAAGAAAATCCAAATGTCTGGCTTCTTTGTCTAAAACAACAAGTAAGGTAAGCACAGCAAATCAATTCTAAAACTAAAAATCTAGAAACTTTAAATACAAACAAGAGAACAATTTATATTAAATACTTTAGTAGTCCGACATTGTACACTTCCACTACTGGTTGTGTGGTTTCTTTAAAGAATAAAGCATGAGAGAGAAGCATACATAAAAAAGATCATTGATCTTTTGCTAAAAAATATACTTAAACTATGAAACTCTTTTAACAAACGTTGTGAAATTGTCTGTACAATAAAACATTTATTAAAAAAAAAAGGTCAAAATCCTTGAGTTTCTTGTCCTTCTTCTAGACTTTACGTGGTGTCTATACTAGACAAACTTTTATCAAGAGAAAAAAAAAGCAGTGCGAATCTATACAAGGTAATCTCAGTTATATAGCTGATTTTTAATTTTGGTTGGTATAACTATCTAACTGCATATAAGAAAACCATTAATGAATTAGCCTTATTGTTGTTTTTGTGTAAATGTTGCCACCTTCCATAAAATCGTATTAATTTTAACGTTTCTCTTGATAAAAAATTATCTAATATAGACACTACGTTACGATCAATGTTTGCAATATTGATATGTAGTACAATGAACTTAAATTAATAAAATTCATTTAGTATATAGAAACCATGTGAACGCATAGAAGGAATATTTTCTGTCTGTCTTTTGTTTTGTAGTTACACTATTTCTGTTTGATGGCAGACATATAAACAGCCAGTTATTTTTCATGGGTATTATGTTGGAGATCAGTAAAAATGGTTTAAATGATACTCTACACTTAAAGTAAATAAAAACGAAAAACAGAGATAACACGACAATTTAAAGTGCAACTGATTTATGGTCATTCGAATCCGGCTTGGACTTTGATGTAATTTTTTTTAACTCAAAACATTATTAAACATTTTCTAAAGTTTATCAAAAAATTTTTCACATATTTTAAGACAAAGTTTTATGTTCTATATTTTATATTAAGGCTTTTCATCCAAACGAATACATTTATGAACGAAGCTTGTAAATAACTGTGTATCCTTTAATTTTTCTTAAAATAGGTTTTTTCTTAAAATATGTTTCCAAATTTGTTAATTCTTGAATTTTATATTTTATTCTTGGATTATAAAAAAATAAAAAATAATTTTGTTAGTTTATTTCAAATTTGATTTTTCATAAGTAAAAGTTTACGAAGTCGTTTAGACCATAGAATACAATTAGAAGTTTATGTGAGAGGCGCTTCGAACTAAATTTTCGAAAAATTTTTATGTGTGACTACATGTATTTATTTGTTGCATGAATTAGGTTTTTGACAACTGAATCAGGTTTTTTTCTCTCACATAAATATCTACTTATTATTCTATGGTTTACACATTAAAATTGAAGAGTAAATATTTATAAATTGTGTAAAAAATTTTTCAAACAAAATTTGACAAAGTTTTTACGATCTTAAGTCTCGTTCAGACCGGCACGAAATTACGAAATTTCATGCCGAAATTACGAATGAAATCTAGAGTGTTCATACTGTCTAGATGATATTTGATGTAATTTCGTGAATAGCTGATTCTTATTGTTTACATTTTAAATTGTTATAGTTGTAAATAAAGTATTTTGGAATGGAAACAAATAAGAAACAATTACTTACTAAATTGGAAATTATTAATGAAAAACTTGCTAATAAGAAATTTTTATTTCAACAATTAAACATTTTTAGAAATGCAAAGGTACAAAGGATACGTTTCATTTTGCAAAATCACTTTAATAATTAATTTTAAAATTTGTATTTAAATTTAAGATCAGCTGTCAATTGTTTTTTCTTCCCACGATTGAAACATGCAGTACATAGTTGAAAAAAAGTATATTTTCCAACCATGTACATAGTTGCACGGAAATGGGCATCGTAATTTTAAATGTAATTTCGCAAGTGTCAAAACGTATGAGAAATTACGTAATTTCAACTTGATTTCGGTCGAAATCACGTAAGTACGTAATTTGACGTCGGTGTGAATGCCTTATTATATATTTATACAGTTTATCATTGAATGAAACTAGAAGTTTATGTGAGCGGCAGTTCAAACAAAATTTTCAAAAAATTTACTTATTTTTTTCAAAACACAAAAACAAAATATATGTGACTACATGTATTTTGTTGTTGCATAAATTAAGTTTTGACAACTAAATTAAGTTTTTGTCTCTCACATAAACTTCTAGTTGTATTCTATGCTGTTTATGAGCAATATGAGGCTTTTGTTTGATTTTTAATGTTATATAATCTACCAAACAATAATAGAGTTAGGGATACTTTAATACAGCAACTAACCAAAAAACAGATTTTTGAGCATAACCAATAAGGATTTAAGATGTCCTCAAGGAGGCCTATTTCATTACTATATTATTTTCGTGTAATTTTTCAGTATAACACAGTGTTATTTTTATTAAAAATTCACTAGTTTTAAGTTAAAACCAACAGAAATGTTTAGCCTTCCAATAAACTATTGAAATAACTTAATTATAAAATTTTTAAGAAAGCTTCTTAAAATATTTTTAATAAAAATCTTTCTTCAATATTATATAAATTGAATTTTTATTGTTAATTTGTTTACCAACCACTTGAAAGAGAATCATTTTACTTCCTTGACATTTTCACACTAACACACGACCCAGTTTTCCCACAAGAAGGCAATGAAAAATATTGACTTTTAAATTGTTAAATGTTTTTTACAAAGAAATAAAAACAAATGTAGCGCATATTAATTAACGAATAAATTCAAAGAAAAATGTTCATTAATAAATAAGAAAAAAAAAAAAAATATATATCATTAAAAGATCAATTCAAAAAAGTTTTATTTTAATTTTATCAAATAATTTTATTTTAACATTAATTTACAATTTAATACCTTTTATAATTCTATATACTATATATCATTCGTTTAACCCATCTGAAAGTTATTGATAATAAAATAAAAAAACTAAATAAACAAATTCTAATCTAGTGTGAATAAATGTCTGTAGATGTATAGAATTTAGTTAACCCAGTTTGTATTTGTCAGTGTGTCAATGTTAGCGCCTACACGCTACCCATATGAAATAAAATACTGGCTGATAATATGGGTGGAAGGATCAATTTCTCTAATATTTACAAGTAAAGTATTCATTTAAATTTTGGAATGAATAAAAATAGTTTTTAAAGTACTAATAAATGATATTTAAGATTCGTATTAGCCGAAATAAAACATTAAGTGCGTTCGTTTACTCAAAACTTTTTACTGTCCAGCAGCGTTGCTGTTTTGGTCTGATTAGAACAAAATTGGTAGATTTCTTTTAATCTTCGGATGTTTGGTAGTTTGGTTGATTTGTTCCAAAAAATGTTAGACACTTTTTTGTTGTCAGAAGAAATAAATAAAAATGCCAAAGAAATAGGAATATTAATGACTTTGTGCAAGTTACTAGCAAGTACTTCAAAACAATGAAAATAATCGGTTTCTACCAGGAAACAAATTTAATCAATTCTAAAAAAATTTCAATTTCAACAATAAACTGTATTCAATAACTTTTAACGAAATTAAAAAATATGTTTGTAAAAAAATATGCATACTATTCTTTTATTTTTAAATCACTAACTTTGCAACTATTTTTCAGCACTAAGTACTTCTTTCCAATGACAACATAATGTTAAAATCATTACTTTTTCAGTTATTTTTTTCTGGAACTTTATTCATCATTATTATTCAGAATAGAAAAAATACTATTAGGAGTTCTTAAAAAAGAGCTAAACAATTATAAAAAATTTTTCAAACTTTTGGTACTTCATCCTATTTTTTGAACCATAAATATTTAAATAAAAGCAGTTTCCCGAAAGTGTTAAGAACTGAAGTTATATATTTTAAAAAATTTTTTAAATTTAATTTTATGAAAGGTACACACATACACATTCATATTTTGAAGGCAGTTATTTACTAGCACTATTTACAAATATAATTTTGCGCAAAAAAGTTTATTTTAAATGTTAGGTAGGAAAAACATTTTCTTTGTGACAACACTGCTGTTCAGTAAAAACTTTTACTGGATTTGCGTTCGCGTACTCAAAATCCAATAAAGAGAGAAAAAATTGAAAGAGAAAAATGACAGTTTATAAACTGAGTATTTATAAATTTTACTGGTTTTATTTTTGTTTGAAAATCCAGTAAATCATATGGTTGCAATAAGTAAACAACACCAAAAATATACAATGAAAAGAAAATGTTCGAAAAATTTATTTTTTTTTATTTATTTTTTATTTTTTTGTATTAAAATTTTATTAAAAGTGCATTAAAGAACAATAAAAATATTTATAACAAAAGGCAAAATGCAGTTGTTATTCACTAAAGTGCATATATTTCGATAAAAATCTAATTATTATTATTTTTTTTTGTTATCTATTTTTTATTTGTTTGCACCCAGATGTCGTTGTTGTTTTACTGGATTTTACAAATTTTCTGTTCGCTTACTTTTTTTATAAGTTTTTTTGAGAGTAAAATCTTAAATTTACTCAGTAAATACTCAGTTTACTGGATTTTACTGAAAAGTAAAAGAATGCGTCTAAAGTTCCATTTTTATAAATATGTACTATAATTACATACACACAAAAGTCGGCAGTATTTTTAGAAATTTCGTCTTAATTGTAAAACGAAAATATATACGTAAATTTATGTAATATGTAATAGACAATGTACTATGTAATAGACAATTTTATTCATTAAAAAATTCTTTTAAACATTAGCTCTGTTCCAGTACTCGTCAAATTTACAGGTTTTAGTCAGTATAAGTAAGAAATTGACAGAAAAACAACAAAATACACATAAATTCTTGGCACGAGAGCGCTTTTCTGTAAACTCTGACTAAAACTTGCAAGTTTGACAAGTATGTATTGGAACAGAGCTATTATTTAGATATTTCTTGAAAAAAGTGCCACCTTAATTAAACGCAGTTGGCGACGCCATATCTTTCTATCGCTGTCTCCAAGCAAACTTAAAAAAATCCAAAAAAATTCCTAAATAACGCAAAAAATCTTTATTAAACACTATTTAAGTAGATCTTCAAAAAAGATGATAGTATACGGCCGTCTGTGTATCTGTTAAAGAACGATAGGGCTCAGGCCGGACCACCTGGCTTAATTAATCCCCTTCTTTAAGGTTTGTTTCTTCTAAAAAAAAAACATGTATGGTAATGGTATTTGCGATCGATATAAACTTGCAAACCAAAAATCCGCCCACTTTACATCACACCTCCCATATAAAGTGAAGTTTCAAATTAGGGTGGCATAAAAAAGTTGCAGATTCACTTGTTTTGAAAATCTTAAAAATCTTTCTAAATTAGTTATTCCTAGGCAGGTAAACTTCATAATTATCATATTAATTTAGAAGTTTGGTAGCAAAAATGATTTATATTAAAACGTATTATTGTACGAATTGAATTTTATTTCGAAGATCAGTGGTTGTTTAAGATCGTTAGATTATGTTAAATGAAAGACAGATTTTTAACATTTTGTATATTATAGTAAATTTGGAACGACTAAATGGGATATACAGATAAACCGTTAATATGATTAAAACAATTGGCAATAAAAACAATTTTTTTTTAATTTTTTATCCCCAAAAAAATCCCCGAAATAATTTTAAAATTCCCTGTCTCCAAAAGAAATTTGTCTGTCCCCAAAACGTTATCGGAATCCACAAGTCTGGCAAGCTTGGTCTCTATACACAGTGGATATGGTTACCTACCTTACCTGCATTTAACCGTAACTGCATAAATGTTCATTAAAGTGGTAACCCGGAAGTTAACAAAATATCATGGAATTTTAAAAATAACTTTAAAACAATAATCCCTTTTTCATGCTGTATAAATTACAATAGAATTTATTTACATACATAATTTTCTACAAGTATATAATTGTTTTTAAATACATTATTTTGCCAATTTTTCTATTAGCTTTATTGAGTTTTATACGCAAATAAATACATAGAAAACCAAACCCAATGCCAACCAAACATTTTGATGGCATTTATATAAAAGTTTTTGTATAGATCGTTGTGTTGATTTTTTTATTTATAATGCCACGCGTATGTAAACAAATACAAAATTTAATCATGTACTTGAACAGACAGTAAATAGTGCAGACGGAGAAACATATTCGAATAAATAATTTTTTTGTACACAAAAATGTTTATTCTCCACAGACATGCATAAGATATCACTTGTAGTGATCATTCGCGAAAAAAAAAATAAAGCAACAACTGTTATATCAACAAATATTACTATGAATTAATCCATATAAAAGTATAAATAAATAAACAAAACAAAATGTTTTGTATTGTTTATAAACTTAAAAAAAGTAATGAAGTGTATTAAAGTGAAATTAAAAATTCACAAAGAGATCACAATTTAAGAAAACAGCATTTAAAAACTAGTTAAATATGGGTATTTGCTTTTATCGGCGGCGTCTTAAGGAGTATTTTTCATCGACGGCGGCTAATCGCCTACGCTTATGAATTTTTACGAATTTTTTACAAATTTTTTTCGGCTCAGTTGAATAATAAAATTATATTTCTTATAAATTTTGATTAATTTTTGTTCTATTTTTTAATTTTGGATATAAATTTTATGATTTATTGAAAAATAAATAGTATTTACTTTTACTTGTGTTAATTTGTCATTTATCATTTATTATAATATAGTATTGAAAAACTTGATGCCGATAGTAATTTAAATTAAAACAAATAAATAAATAAAAAACACAATATAATGAAAAACCTATTTTTTGAAAATTCTGTTATAGAAATAATTAATTTGATCCCTTAAAAAAGGAAACAATGACGCAACTGTATTATTTTCAGAATTTCATATAAAGCTTTAAAGACTCAACACATACAACACCTCTGCTTCAACAGCATCCGACAGATAGAGTAAAATACACAAATTTATATGGTGCGGAACCAAACCAATACGTCAAGCTTCTGCGCAAAGTACTTTAAAGATGAAAAATTTTGAAATACTTCCGTACTTCAAAGTTGACTGACACTAGATTTTTATATTTTAGTTGAGTCGGAAAATTAAATTTATAATTTTTTATTTCAATTGGAAAAATATTTAATTTTGAGCATTTGTTAATAAAAAATAAAAAAAAAACAAGTAAGAAAGCTATAGTCGGTCAAGACCGACCGTATGATATTCTATACCATTATGTATATGGGTAAAATTGATTTTAGAAATAAGTGTCATATGGAGCATGATGTCAATTTTTAACGGCATTTTAAGCGTTAAACCCCTATTCCGAGAGGACATTTGTTTGGAAATTATAGTGGGTCCACCATAATCAATTCCATTAGGCTTGAACCTTGTGTCAAAATAATCATATACAAACTATTTTACAAAATCATTCGTCATATGTAATGGGTACAACGTGTACCAGTAATACATGAGCCGTTATTTTGAAAGAGGCCTAAATCCCTTTACGAAAAAAATAGAGTTAAGCATAAAAATAGCTAAATATTTACCTAATAGTTTTACCCTAATTTAAGTTTTTTCTTTATTCTTTAGGATTTTTTTTTTAAAGTTTCAATAAAAACGAAAAAATTCAATAAAAACTAAATGATTTTGTAAAAATTGAAATGTATCCAGATCTAGTTTCGCTGTTTCAGTGGATGGATTTCGGGCACTTTCAAAATAAACGTTTCATATAATTATTGGACCGAATGACAAAAATAAGTGTTTTTGTTACACCCGGTAGAAAATATTTGGATTGTCTTATGATGTCTCCCAAAATAATAAAAAGTGTATGTCTGTGGCATATTGGACGGTTAAAATCCTAGTTTATAAGCAAAATGTTCCAACAATTCAGTCTTAATATATCCATGAGCTTTAAGGCATAGAAAACAATAATAATTTTTAACGACATGTTGTTTAAAAATTTGCAAAAATAATCACCGCTTACTTACCCTTTATAAAGAAATATTTTTCTAATGGGAAGCTTATACAAATTCGTGTCTTCTGTAACATTTGTCTTCATTAACAGGAACATCTGCTACAGTAACTTGATGCTTAACGATATTTTAACGATCAAAAATTGAAAACTTGTACTTACCAAATAACTAACATCACCTTTGGAATCTACACTCCTTACTATTTACCTGTACATTCCGCAATAAATCCAAAATCATAGAATACATCTAGAAATATATGTGAGAGGCACTTCGAACTGAATTTTCAAAAAAAAAAAAAAAAAAAAAAATTACTAATTTTTCTCAATACACAAAAACAAAATATATGTGACTATTTGTATTTTGTTGTTGTTTTTGACAATTTAATTAGTTTTTTTCTCTCTCTTAAATATCTATTTATTAATCTATGCCCAAAATCGTCAATGTTTTTTCATTTGACGAAATTTGACATATAAATTTCTTCAGATTAACTTTAAAATTGCGACCTGTACTTTGTGCACAAGGTTTAAATTGACAGACAACCAGACTGCTCGACGGGCGGACATCGTTAAATCGACTCAGAATTGTTTTGGTATACTTTAACCCTTTACTGCGCAATTTTTTATTTTTGGTTAAAAATATTTTATTCTGTGCAAAAGTTATGTGAGATTTAGGAAATAATAATTTTATTTTCCATAATTTTTAATAGAATTTCATTTTAAATAAATGGTGTGATTCATATATGCATCTTCATATATTTATGTTGAAATAATGGGCTTCAAATTCTGTGGTTAATTATTTGTTTGTAAATAATTATCGCTGAAATGTAAAAACAAATCAAGATTTGTTCATATTTTCTGAATCATAGCATTTTTAATAATACTATAACTAGTCACACTAATCGAACATATCTTTATGTTAGAAATACGATATAAAACATTTACCCGGTAATGCGGACTTTACTATTTTGAAATTTAAAATAATTTTGGTATTAATGTTGATACACTGCATCGAGAAGATACATTACAAATTTTATACCATTTCTGCGTACAGTGGTGGAAAAAATAATAGAAACGAAATGTTTCTTTTATATAATTTATAACTTTATCAGTAAAGATAAAGTCACTGCGCTAACCACTCCCTTAATTTCACTTTATTCCAGACGAAGAAGTTCTTCATAGGATGGGATGAATGCTTAGTATGTCGACGAAGAATATTTTATTGCGTCGTTTACGGAAAAGCATTCTCATAATTTGGTAGATCCGCCACTATTATTAACCGTATTCTTCGTGTACTTTGAGTCATGGAACGAGTTCGGAAGACATCGTACGTAAGTTTTACCGTTAGTACCAAACAAATTAGTTCGATTTCATCGGATCATAAAAGATTTTTTCAATATGAGCGAGATCCAGGTGTTTTTTCTTACTTCGGTTTCATAACATTTGTACTTACCATGCGTCTCTCGATAATAGTTTAGCCTTCTTTAACAGAGTTCAGATTTTTCACATCTATGCTCAAATATTTTCCCAGCCATGGCAAATGCTTTTATTTGCGATAGAAAAAGTCAGAATAACTTGGAGATTTTTACAGGACAATTACCCTAAGCATTTATTCCATTAAGTGAAGAACTTCTTAGTCTGGAATAAATTCAGGATAATAGAGTGCCTAGGGCAGTGACTTGATCTGAATCTTATGAAGTATCTATACTCGGTATTTCTCTTAAGCTCGAATAGCAGTGGACTGAGCTAAAGAAATGAATAAATGGGAGTTGGAAAGTCAAAAACCCTTATTTACTGTTAATTTCAAACATAAATGAAGCGGGTCACAAGTTTCTTTACTAGTGCTGTGCAAGTATTGAGTACCGAGTACTTGTCTCTTTTTTGGGTACTCAATACTGTAAAATAGTTGCTCAATACTTTGAGAGTTAAATTTTTGAATGATATCGTATAAAACACAAACTAATTTTTAAATATATGAAACTAATTTTATTGATTTTTATAAACTTTAAATTTAATGTTAACTTTTTTATTTTATGTTTTATATAAATAATTTTATAAAATTGCACGCTAAACGGTTAACTATATATTTTTTTATTTAAAAAAAAAAAGAATCTTGATTAAAAATATATTTCAAATTAAAAACTCCGTTAAGCATCGAGTACCCAAATGAAAAGTATTGAGTAGTATCGAGTAAGTAATTGAATTTGCCAGACTATTCTTTACTGTGAAATAGTAAGTTATATTAAAAAAAAAATAAATTCGTTTCTATTATTTTTTCTACCACTGTATATGTTTGCACCAAATATTCTCCTGTAGTCATTTGCTGAGTTAAATTTAAAACTCTTACCGCATTTATAACTTCTAAATTAAGTTTCTATAAATAAGTGGCACTTAAAACAATGGACTAATGTAATCATATCCGAAACACAATTAAAGAAATGTAAAAAGATATAATTTTTTACAATAGCTACATTTTTTACATTATATTTGTTATTTGCAATTCTGTGTTACACAAATGCGCAGTGATTCACATTTGAATCAGCCGATTTATCTTATATAGAAATCGTAATTGAAGGAATTTTGTATGTTTTCTTACACTAACTAAACATATGATGCTTGTATGTAATCAATATTTTTAAAATTTGCCTTTGTCAATTGTATGGCACAGCAAAAAAAAAAATTCGCAAATCGAAGAAACAATCATGAACATTTTTTTCGAAATATTCAGTAATAAATAAAGTATAACTTTATAATATTTGATGTCAATATTGTTCGATTAAAATATAATAATAGTGAGAAGTGGTTGATTGATATGTGGATTATGGCGCACTAAAGGGTTAAGGTGGGTGTTGGAATATTTTCTTCTGTGCGTTATAAACATCAGCACAAACGTATAATATCCCAACAACAGTATAAAAAATAATAAAATAATTAAAAGAGCAGGTTCAGATATTTTTAGCATTGCTGTTCTTTGTAGTTGAAGCGAAAGTATTGCTTGTGGTTGGGCTTTAAAATTTAGCACTTTACTAACTTGTGAATTTTTTCGCATCCCTGTTTCAGCTTAAAAGGTTCACATTTTCAATTGACTTGAAATACAATTCAATTGTATACATTTGTAACACAAATATAACTTTATAGCTTATTTTGAATATTTTATTCCGAAGAATTCATTTATTTTAATCCAGTGTATTTATTGACATAAGCACAGTTATACAATTTAAATAATTTAAAAGAAAAAAATATTATAAATGTATACATCGTCATCGAAAATGCGGAGCAGTATAACATTAACGTTTTAATTCGGTTTTTTCACGGAATACGCATTATTTTTCCAAATTTCATATCGCAACAAAATTTCAAACTTATTCGTCTAAAAATAATTACTATATTAGAGGAAATTAAAAACTTAGAAATCGGTTTTGCTGATAAAAACGACTGCAAAATAAGCCGCGGTTAAGGCGGTCAGCTAGCCGCCAGTCGCGTCTATACGGCTTGCTTCTCTGATGTTAAGTACCTTGACAAAAATTGTATGCCGCGAGAGTTTTTTTTCGAAAAATTTAAATAGCAAACCTTAAGTTAATACAGGGGGTCAAAACTGTCTTCTATTACAGGAAATTACATTTTTAGTTTGACTACTCCTTATATTGATTATTGCTATCATTTATATTCGGTTTTACCATAAATGTAAAAACCGATTAAATGTTAAATAAAATTTTGATTTGCTCATTAAATTAAAAAAAATAAATAATGTTATTGTACCATTTGAAATAAAATGGATTTGATTTTCAGAGGAATTTTGCAAATTATACTGGTCGGAATTGTACTGCATGGAATTTGATGTGCTGAACACAAACCTGTTTTCAGTTTACGAGTATCATGTCTTGATTATTTTATGAACGTGTCTAATATCACTTTAGAATAATTCGAAAACAAATACAAATAAATAAGTCCATATTAATTAAACATGTACATAACTTGGAGACCTTTTTAGGTATCGTAAAGCTACAGGGTGGATCTAGTCAATTAACTCTTATATCTAGCATGTGGTCCTATCAGAACGACATCATTTTACTTCCACTTTATTATTCGTAATCATTAAACTATTTACAAAACAAATGATTTATTATTATCAGATCTTCTTGCGGTCTCCTTAAATGTTGGTATGGATCCCTGTGGGTTCACGAACCTCCATTTGTAATGTCCTATTTCTCAGAACATATCAGATAAAACTAAGTATATTTTTTTAGTATTCAGTTCGTACTCTAGATTATTCATTCTTCATTTTTCGTGTAAAGATGTAAATAATCCTACAAGTGTTGTTAACTTTAACTAAATTTATTTGACAAGCGGAAAAATAAAATATGTAGATATATTATATATCAATAGGCCTTCTTTTAAGTAGTTTAACAAAAGGTTTATTGTTTAACAAAATGCCGCGATTTGATCTTCAGTGTTTTGCATTTACATTTTTATCTACATAATATGTAAGAAGGCATTTCTTTCGTAAATTCAAAATCTTGACCTAAATCATTTATTTTAACGAAACCTGCACAAAAAAAAAAAAAAAAAAATAAATAATTCATTCAATTGAAAATTTTTTATATTATAAAAGTAAAGTAAAAAATGATAAACAGAAAAACTTTTTCAATTAAAAATTTTATTAAATCAATCAAGTAAATAATTGAATGAATTATATATTAAAAAAAATCTTATTTGAATTTTATTTTTACTATTTATTTTATTTTTGCTCGAATATTTTAATTAAATTTTGATGTAAAATGAAACAACTGAGTTAATTGAAAAACATAAGGCATTAATTTTTTCTGTGTGTTGAGACATTTTTCTTATAACATTATTCAGGAAATTATCGTAAAACCTACTACAACGACTTCTGAAAACAATATTTTGAAAGACTATTGTTATTAAAAAAGATCGGACACATATTTATTGACATTTATTTTGCTATACAATATTAATATTGTGAGTCTAGTTAATATTAACTTAAATAACTTAAATCAATAAATATTAGAATTCTCAAAATGTACGATTTTTAACCTATGTATTTAAATAAATTAATGTCAGAAAATTGCAACGAAGATCAATTGTGTGAGCGAGTTCACAGAATTAAAAAAAAATTCACACAAAAAAACCTACAATCTGTCGAAAGTTCTCAAAAATTAACTTACAAAAATAATAAAATTTAAATGAGAAGATTTTAGACAATTTTGTCCTTTTTTTTTATAAAAATTGATTTTGAAAAAGCTTAAATTTTCGTTGGGGAACTTGTTAAAGATGCATTTACTTAATTTTAGTACCAGCAAATATTTTTAGATGTTTTTATAAATAATCAAATAAAATCACTTCAATTGGAAAAAAAAGATATTATTCGTTTTATTCGAATATTCGATATAAAAATATTTGAATTATTCGTTATTTGAAAGATACCATTTTTAAATTATTCTAATATTTATTCCTAATAATTGTTCCAATAATTCAAACGAACATTATTCGAATGAATACACTAACTAGTATATACTCCTCCATACTGCCTCTTTAATTTTTTTTCCTTTTTAATACGAGGGCGGATCAGTAAGTTCGTGACTTTTCGAACTTCCCTCGTAGTTATATGGAATGCAACACTATTCCCATCAAATACCACCTGTTAATAGACTACTGTCAAATTTTGAGCAAGTGTCGTCATTTACTTTGCGTAAAAAATAGGATTTTTCGAGGTCCTTAAAATAGGCATTTGTTTGGTCAATAATTTCATCGTTGGAGCTGAATCTCTTTCACCGAGTCATTTCTTTAGGTTTGGAAATAAGAAGTAGTCACTAGGGGCTAAATCCGGAGAATATGGCAGATGAGGTACCAATTCGTAGCTCAATTCACAGGGTTTTGCCATTGAGACTGCACACGTGTGCACTCGTGCATTATCTTGATGAAAATGAACTTTTTTCTTGGCCATATGGGGTCGTTTTCTTTTTAAATCCTCATTAAATCGGTCTAATAAGTTGGCATAATATTCGCCGTTTATTTTTTTCCCCTTTTGAAGGTAATCAATGTGGATTATCCCAAAAAACTGTTGCCATCACCTTATTGGCCGACAAACTTACCATGGCCTTCTTCGGAGCAGGTTCACCCGAAGAAACCCATTGTTTAGACTGCTGTTTGGTCTCCAGAGTACAGTAATGGATCCATGTTTCATCCACAGTTACAAAACGCCGCAAACACTCATTCGTATTGCGGTTAAACAACTCCAAACAATCCTTTGAAGTTGTCACACGTTTAAGTTTATGGTCAATTGAGAGCAAAAACGGTACTCATCTTGCAGACAACTTTCTTAAACCCAGCTGATCATTTAAAATCGAAACCATATGAAATGCCTATGGCATCAACAATCTCACACACTTTTACTCTTCGGTCGGCCAACACCATATCGTGGATTTTTTCGACATTTTCGGGAGTACTGACCTCAATTGGCCGTCCAGAACGTTCAGCGTCATTTGCACTTGTGCGACCACAACGAAAGTCAGTAAACCACTTTTTTACAATTGAAATCGATGGTGCAGAGTCGCCATAGTATTTATCGAGCTTTTCCTTGGTTTGATTGACGGTTTTTTTTTTCGCAAAAAATAATGTTTAATGAGCACTCGAAATTCACTTTTTTCCATTTTTAGAAAAATACACGAGGTTGTATGTTTTGAACAGCTGTTAAACGCAAAGTAAATGACGACACTTGCTCAAAATTTGACAGAAGTTTATTAACAGGTGGTACTTGATGGGAATAGTGTTGCATTTCGTATAACTAAGAGTTAAGTTCGAAAAGTCACGGACTTTTTGATCCACCCTCGTAATTTAGCCACACGTGTCTATTTAATACACTTTTATTAAATTAATGCAATATTCAAACAAAATTCTTTCGTACAAATTTTTCTTCAAATAATGCTATAAACATTTATATTTTTATAAGAAATTTTTTTTTCTTTTCAACTATTACATTAGAAGGTTAATGATCCATACAAGCAACACTACCAAATGAGATAAAAATCCCGATTGTTATGGTCAAGTTCATTATTACAAAAAATAAAATAAAATGTTTTTTTTTTTTCTAATACTGCGAATATATGTATGTTTTTTTTTTCAATTGTTTTTAAACTGTACGATAAAGCATACATATTTAACATAACATATATTTAAAATGGATCGATCTATCGAAAACACGACGATCGATCGTTTTACAATGATGGATTTTTCGGTTATTTGGTTTTTCTCAGCAAAGAAAAAGGAATTTCCGTTATAATAAATTTAGTCTCGCAGAGATTATCAAAACAAACGGTTCTTCGCTAAAGAAAAGATAATTTAATTTAAATAAAATAACGGAAAACGAAATTTTTATTATAAAACTAAAATAATTTCAAAATTGTGAGAGCATTAGAAAAAATTAAAAAAAAAAATATATTAAAAAAATAATAATAAAAGGAAAAATATCTTAAAAAGAATTTACGTAAAAAAAATAAAAATATACAAAAATAAGTAAATAAATAAAAAATTCTAGTGGAAAATAAAAGCAAAAGTATTATTATAATACATAGTATTGTTAATTTGCAAAAATATTGTAATATATTTACAGCTGGTATTTTAGTAATTATATTAAATTTTCTCTTTGCATATATTATAATTGTAATTTATGTTTAACAAGGTATGTTTTTTATTGCTTTAATGAATATCTTAATTAATTCATAATAATTTTATAATATTTTAATTTTAAATTCAGTTTTTTTTTTGTCACTGCCAAGAAACGTTTTTTTTTTATTAAAAAAATATTTATTAATTACGTTAATTTGTGTTTTATGTATATATAATAACCGGTTCATGTTTCTAGATAAATTTATAAATAATTTTTGCATATTATAGAAAAAACTTTTCCGTTATGTATATTTATTTATTTATTGATATTTATTGTAGCAAATTATTTAAAAACTATTTACTATTTATATAAAATGTTTATAAATATTAAAATTTTTTCTATAATCATCTATTGCGATTAGTGTTGATTTTAAACATTTTTTTTTTAGTTTTCTTTGTCGGTTTCAGCCGGTTTAAACTGGGTTTAAACTTAGAAATTAATTGTTCAAGCGGTTTCACATTTATAATTTTCTATTGCAAAATTGTTGTAAAAACTTTTATTAAATTATTAAATGAAGTAGGATTTAAGAATTTCTGATTTGTCTCAATTTTAATACGTTTTAAAAAATGGATATATATATTATCAATAATGATCATAACAAAATTCTTAATCAATTTAATTATCATTATTTTTTTAATCGAATTTAAATTTTATCTTATTTATTTGTTAACTATTTTAAAGTTTATTTTAAACATTTATTTAGAAATTTTCAAAATTTACCAATAATTTCACTTAAATTTTTTGTTTTCTTACATACGTCACATTTATTGACTTTTGCGTATTTTTTATTTAATATATCGAACATTCATTTCTTAAGCGTTTTGTTTTCTTGACAGTTGTCCAAAAAAGTGAAAATACTTATTAAGAAAAAAAAAGCAATTTAAATCATACAAAATAAAATACGAAATAATCAATCGGTAATTTCAATAAATCAATTAGCTATGAATTCTATTGAAGAGAAATCATATGATTTAAAAATATGAACTTAACAAAATTTAATATTAAATATACTTATGTATATTTTTTTTAATATTCAATAATGTTTTATTATAAAACATACTTGCAATATATATAAAAATAAATAAATTTATCATAATATTTTTCCTACAAAAAATTACATGTTTCCAAAATTTATTGAATTAATGGTTAGGTGAAAACTTAGATCATTTTTTACAAATGAAAATTTAATTGATTTTTTCGTTAGACGTTTATTTATGACAATTAAAATCTTTAAAGACATGAAATGAAATATTCATTCATTAATTTTAATTGTTTATAATATTAAATATTTTTAAAAAGAATTAAAAAAAATATTTTTTTTAAAGAATTAAATTTGCATTCATATATCAACACATTCTTTGAGTCTATGCGCAGTGGTTACATTTTCAAAATAAATGGTAATAAATCTGAATCTTTTAAACTGCTGGACCGATGATAAAACTTGGGACATGCTTTTAGAATATTGTTGGATGGAGTGTGTAGCTGAAGTACAAACCACGCTACATTGCGCAAAGTTGACCTCCTAAAGTGTGAAAAACATATCGGAGCTTGTAACTTACAAACATGAACCGATTTGAAATAATTTATAAATTCTTCTAAGCAAGACAAAGAAATCATTTTTGGCCTTTAAAATTTTTTGTTGTTTTCCTATAACTTTTAAAATAAAAATTCTAACATTTTTTAAAAAATATGGTGAAATTTTAATTAAGTCAATATTTTGAAAAGATCTCCAAAATTTAAATTTTTTTGAAAAGAACTAATTTTATAATTGTAATTTTTCTAAAAATTTTTTTACAGTATTTCTGACAATATTTTCTGACATTTTCTGAAAGTCTGAACCTTAAGAAAGCGTGTAAGTGTAATTTTAAAATATTTTGAAAGTGCATCCTACGCGCATCAATGGTCAAAAATGATAAATTTTTAACATAAGCTCAATTTTTGAGCCTGTAAAAATGACGATTGTTGATTTCAGTACTTACGAGAATTAGATTAGATAGTGTTTTTAAAGGTTTTGCAAAAAATTGTGATCAATAAAAAAACTTCTGACCTTAATAAATATATAATAAAATTATATATACTTTTATGATCTTTACATTTATGAATTCTTCATTAACTTCTTTATAATTGTGAAATCTTCATATTTTTTCATATTGTTTTTGATACGGTTCTACCGCACGCAATAGTGCACTACATTACCAACCTTATTTTTTATTTACATATTTATAATTGGATGAAAATTAATATTTATTATCAGAAAATAGAAATTAAAAATTGCAAAAGAAACTGAACATAAAATTTGTAATTTAATATATTTTCAATATACAAAATGATGAAAATTATTGAAATTAAATTTTTAATTTTTTTAGGCTTCTTTCTGTTTGCGTGTATTTTTCGTAGTTGTCATAATAGCTTTTATTAGAAGTATGATCAGACTAGGCAAAAATTTGACGAAAAATAATAAGAAATACTTAGCATAAATTAAAGCACACATTTTATTACAAATTAAGGCCATGATTCACTATCCTAAATAATCATCCTATTCTGACAGAATTCTATCCACTCAAAAAAAAAAAAAAAAAAAAAAAATCAAACCGCAAGATAATGTGTTGTCGGTGCCACACTATCACACAAATAAAGCATACATTGTTGATTTCCTTATTATCTGCTCCACAAAAGCTATTTTATAAAATTTTTCAAAAAACAAAAGCATATACGACAGACTTGTCAAAAAATCTGTCACACATATTTATTTGAAATCCACACTATTATACTTCTTGAACATGCGTTTTTTAACAAATCTAACGACTAAATAGGATAGTGAATCATCATGGCCTTTAATTGACGCTGTTTACTTTTACAAAATACTTGCAAGATCAAATAACGTTAAACTATTTGTTTCTAAAACAAGTGGTGAATAATTTTTCATTAAATATTTGCTCAGTGTGACGATAGCTTAAGACATTTTTTTAGATTTTTTAATTCTAAACAACCGTATATTAGGAAGGCTTTAAAAGAGACTATAACGCCAATTAAAATTTACATATTTTTTCTGTGATTTTTTAAACATTTTTATTTTCTAAAAAAGAAAATATACAATATCACCATATTAGAGAAAGTTTAGTATAATTTGTATTTAAAAAGTTTAGCTTTCATCAAAAAAAGTTGGTATATTGTGTTTGTCATTCATTATTCATCATCATTTAAGACTCTATATATTCTGGGTCCTGTTAAGATTCTGACTCGATCTAGCTATGTCCGTCCGTACGCCTGACCGTCTGTCTGTTAAAAGCAGGATATGGCTCCGGGCGGACTACCTGGGGGGATGAAATTTTACTCAAATATTTGTCTTAGATAAGATTTGTTTAGTATTGAAAATGGGCAAAATCGGTTCATAAACAAAAAAAAGTTATGGGCAAAATACTAGTAACACAGGGTGTCTGTTGTAACTTAAGTTAATACTTGTTCGCTGATATCTCTTAAACAAAAGCATGTACGACAACAAAATTTTCTACAGATTGTTCCGCCCACTTTTCCCTATATAAGGTATAATTTTAAATTAGGTAGGGTAACACAGAAAGTTGCAGATGGTGGTTACAAGAGATTCGGCCAAGTCGAATATAACATTCTTACTTGTTTTTTTGAATCGATTTAATGATGATAATATAATAATATAAATATCATTTTCTTATTTTAAAATAATGAATTGAAGTAAAAATACCAATTTTGGTTTGCCTCTGAAAAGATAAAAATATCGTTTATAGAATCATTTTAGTTGCCCTATAAATAACTTCCCAGAAAATCATTTTTTTAAATTAAATTACAGATTTTAAGGTTATTAACCTATATAAATTACAAAAAAAAGTTTCGTGACATAAACACTGTCCTACCATCGAATTATAAAATCAGAAAATTTTTGGTTAGTTATGAAGTGTTTCCTATAAAATGTAGTTATATGATAACTGTTTATAAAAAACTCAATTATGCTGGATTTAATTTTGGTACCAGAATTTATAAATAATAAAATATTAATGCATACATTATGTGAAAGATATGTGCAGTTAGTTTCATGATTTATGCGCGTTAAAGTGATTTCAATTGCACTAAGACCCTCTTATTATGATTGTGGTCCAATCTTTATAAATTTTGTATTTTAATTTCTGTTCACAAGAAGCATTTGTGCTTAATTTGATATGTATATCAATATTATAAAGAAATGCATGACTGGGTAAAATCGTGAACTGCATTATTTATAGAGTTCATCCTGAAGACATAAAGGGAATGATGAGATCAAAATGTATTGAATTTTTACTCAAAAGTAATTGGGCGAAGGAAAAAATTTCGTCGCTTAAAATCGGGAGTATGTTGACTAAAAAATTGACTAGAATTCTAAAAAAAATTCAATTGAAATTCAGGTGACTTTGTTTTTAAGCCCATTTAGCTGGAATAATTTCGGTGGATCTGTTTACCACTCTGGTTAATGCTTTATGAATATAATTTAATAATAATCTCTTTATCTTACAACTGACATGTTTACAGTGTATATTGCAGAGTAAATGTTGGAAAGATTAGACGTTATAAGAAATTTTTTAAAGGATTTAAATAAAGTTATTATATTTAATTTCTGCAAACTTTTTTCTTAAATAAGAAAATTTTCTCAAAATTTTAGAAAGCAGGAAAAACTATGTATGTATTAAAAACTATAAATTTTTATTCTAATTCTTTTGAATTTTTTCATAATTTCTTACAATTTTTGTGATGACTACAATAAGTATAAAATACTTGAGATTCCAAAAAATACATAAAAATTCACTTGAATTTCAAAGTATAATGAACTTATTTCTTCAGTCTTAAGTGGTTTATATTTTATAAAAAAAAAAAACACAAAAGCAAAGAAATAGTTCAGTTAAATTTTAAGGTGAAGGATTCTAGTGTAATTTTTTCTCGATCATTTTTTATAATTTTTGTTTACAATTAAATTCTGCATTTGTTTTGTTTTTTTTTTTTATTGTTTATATGTTAATTTTAATTTACAATAAATTTTTATGCTTTAGTTAGTCGTCATTTTATACTCGTAATTAAATGTATGATCAAATAGGGTGGTTGGGTGTAAACGTGAAATAAAACAGTTTTAAATTGAAGGTGAACCACAATAAATGAAATAACTTTGTTGTCTGAGATTTTTTTTTTTTTTTTTTTTTTTTTTTTTGCACAAACATATAAAAAGTGATCAATTATCTAATAATTATTTTCTTATCACACAAAATATATTTAAACCAATAAGTGTTTATTGTTAAAGAGTTTTTTACATAAAAACTTTGTTGCTAATTTACAATTTTTACTCTTTTTAAAATTGTGAGCACAACAGTGATCGATTATTTTATACTCATTTATTTTAGCTAAAGTAAATTGTGCTCATTATTTCTTTTTTAATCAGCTGTAGTTAATAATTTGTTTTTTATAGTTTAACTCAGGGAATTTTAAAACATTTTTTTCAGTTCATTACGTGCTCTCTAAACATCTAAACGTGCGTTGCCGCGTAGATTTTTATTTAATTTCTAAATTTGAGGTAAATAGTTTTTGTTGCTTTTATTTCTTGGTATTTTATTATCAGTTCATCAAACATTTTTGCTTATATATCAATTAATTATAATTTTTATTATAAAAAATATATATACAATTTCAAGCAAAATGTTAAGCCAAAAAAAGAAAAAAAACGAGTCTACACGTGTGATCATGTTGCTAACACGTGGACTGTTAAATAGTTACATATGTATGGTCTTTAGTGTTGACGATTTCCGTATTTTTTTATTATTTTCAATCGCGTGAATTTCTTTTCTTCTTATTTGTTTAATTCGCTGTGAGAGCCGCTAAATATGTATATACTTGTAGATACTTTTATTTTTGTTGTCTTTGAAATTAATGATGAAATGTGTAAAAAAATAATAAAACAAAACAAAAATTTTTTATATTCTGTTTTGTGTTTCGCAGTTTTTTTTTTTTTGGTGTCATTTATTTTTTGTTTTATGGTGTATTATTTCTTAATTTTTTTTTTATCAGATATATACATTTTTTGCATTTGTAATGTGGGTCATAAAATGAGTGTCAAAATTTTGTTTTCTGTTGTGCTAAAAATTCTAAAAAAAATTAGTAAAAATACAAATATTTTTTATTTCAAAGTTGGAAGGGAGTATTTTTTAATTTCTAAGTTTTTTAGAAACAGCAAATGATTTTGATATTTTTTTTTATTTTTGTATTTAAATAAAGTTTAAATTTATGCAAACTTATAGTTCACAAAAATATATTTATATAAATTTTGCCACATATCCCCAAACTAAAGATAATTGCAAAAATCCTCATTTAAAATATAAATTCCCACTTTTGTATCCAAAATATTTTAATAAAAAATAACTATAAAATTATTAAATTAAATAAATTAAAAAAAATGATTTTTTAAGTTTTTATAAACAATTCTAGAAAGTAATTTGGGAACCAGTAATTAGTTCAGAGAAGTTATGTAGAAGTGGTTCTTAGGCACCAGTTCTCAAAAACTTTCTTTAAAAACAATTTAGAATTACAATACGATTCTGTTCCGGTAATGCTAGAATTGATTGCGACACTATTAATTCAAAGTATGCTATTAAAGAATCACCAGTTCTAGAAGTAATCATTTTATAACAAGTTCTAAAATTTATCGGGGGTTCTGTTTATAAAAATAATTATCGAAAATTCAGAAAAAATGCCGAAAATTTTGCTATATATATATCACCAGTTTTAGAAGTAATAATTTTATAACAACTTCTAAAATTTGTCGGGGGGTTCTCTTTATAAAAATAAATTTCTATATATATATATATATATATATATATATATATATATATTATTTTTGTAAAATTTCCTAAATTTTTTTCTAATTTTCTATAAATTTTTTCTTGGAAAATTATCAACAAACACATATTGAAATTTTCCTCTGTATTATTATTATTTTTTTTTTAGAAATTTCCTACACAAAAAAATTATTGAATATTTCCTATAAAAAATGTGACAACAATTTCCTGCAAACATCTTTCTTTAAAAAACATGCATCGAAAATTAATTAAATAATAAAAAATTTATCGGAAATTTTAAAAATTTATCGAAAATTTCCTTTAAACAAAATTAAAAAAGAATTTAAAAATTTCATATAAAAAACAAATTTTGGAATTTTTATATAAAAATATAAGTCAAAAATTTATTAATAAAAAATTTACCAAAAATTTTCTATAAACAAAAATTGTTGAAATTTTCTAACAAAAATTAACAAATATTTCCTTTAACAAAAATTACCGGAAATTTCCTATAATCTTATTAAAATAAAAAAATCTTAAAAAAATTATTTTTCTTATCCTATGGAAATTATCGTAAATATTCTATAAATAAATTTCCTAAAACAAGAGTTTATCAAATAATCAAATATCCTATAAAAAATTTTGTCAATCAATTTTATAAAAAACTTTCGGAAATTAAATTAAAAAAGCATTCAAACAAATATCGAAAATTTTCTTATATAAAAATATATATCAAAATTTCTATGTCAAATTTTCTATAAACAAAAATTGCCGAAAATTTCTAAAAAATTAGCAAATACTTCATACAACAAAAATTACCGGAAATTTCCTAAAAACAATTATCGAAAATTAACTATAAAATCTTATTAAAATAAAACAAAAATCCTAAAAAAATTATCAAAAAATTTCTATAAATTCTATAAAAAAAATAACGAAAATTGTCTAAAAATATTTCCTATAACAGGAATTTATGGAAAATTTCCTATAAAAACAATTTATCGAAAAACTATAAAAGTTTTATCCAAAATTTCCCATAAAAAATATCAAAAAATTTAAAAAAATATTCTCCGATATATAATATAAAAAAATTAAAAAAAAAAAAACAAAAATTTTCCACAAAAAGCACATTGAAAATTTCCTATAAAAAATAAAAAAAAATTCCTATAAAATTTTAGATATTTTAATAAAATCAAATATTCACGAGAGGGAAAATTTATCGAAAATTCTTTCTAAACAGTAAATTTATTGAAGTAAAATCTAAAATGTTCCCGAAAAAATCCCCATATCGCTGCATATAAATCTCGCACTCCAATTAAAATTTTCGGTAAAATGTTTTCATCTGGCAATACTAATTCATACATGTCTTAAATATGTATTGCTACATGAAATTCAAAAGCCTCTAACTGCACAGAGGATGAACTCTCATTGTGATCCATCCAAATCGATCCGATTTTTTTATAAATATTTTTCTGAAATAACTACGGAATTCATTTCACATTTTCCAATATAATAGATAACCAGAATTTGCTGCGGAGATATCGGAAAAAAATTCGATTTTCTGAGTCCTCTATATAAGCTAGGGACTTCGTCTTTGAAAGAAGATTTGGAAATTTTTTTTCTGAATTTTTATGCTGAAGAAATGAACCAATAGTAACCGAGATATCGGGTAAAACGAATTTTTGACCTTTTAAAGCCCTTGTTTAAACTACGGATTTCGCCTTTATTTGGAAATAGAAGCATTGCAATGATTCAGTGTTGTTGTTTTTTGTATAAGCATGTATCTACATCAGTGTTGCCAGGGGCAGAATGCAAAAAGTTACATCTTTTTTACGAAAAATGTACAATTTTTCCTAAAAGTTACATTTATGAAATTTTTTTAAATAAATTGCCAATACTTGTTCATTTTCGATTCAAAATTTCGAAAAATAAAATATGCTTTAGAAGATGCATAGTGTTCGACGATATTTTTCTTTAGTCATCGTTAGGGCAACCAAAAATATGCAAAATCATATTTTTTCCTGTGCTTCGAATAAACCAAACTATTAGTTTTTATCGGTTTCAGACAATTTCATGAATTTTGGCATCGATTTGTTACAACATATTTTTGTATATTTTTTTCATTTTAACAGCAGAATTTTGCATATTTAGGGCTTAGCAGCATATTTTGTCATATTTTCATTATTCCAGAACATATTTTAGTAAATTAAACGGCATATTTAGCTTCTTTTGCATCCAATAGAATTTTTACATAAAATGCCATTAGTGAAATTTTCTTTTTACTGTCACATATTGTAAGTTTTTCATATCAGATTGCCTAATATTTTCGTCTTGATAGAAATTGATAGAATAGAATTGATAGAAATTTAGCTTTGAATGAATTGCTGAATGAAATGTCATTTTTAGCACGAATATTTGATAATTTGGAATTTAGCCAGAAAAAAATAATATTTTTAATTTTAAGGGTATATTTTCCGATTTTAAGATAATTTTTAATGCAAATAAAATACTTTTTATAGCATATTTTTGGTTGCCCTGCTCGTCATCAATTTGTATTCAAACGGTTACGATGATCTGATTTTATAAGTTTAGTTAACTAAATATTCTCTCAACACATGCGTTTAAAAATACATATTGCTTTTTTATATTGTTGGATAATGTCCCTTCTTTAACATTCTTCAGATCGAGAACATATTTGCAATAATCGCTCAAAAAAATAAAATAAAATAATAATTTCATCCGAGACGGAGATTTATTAAAATTAAAATTTATTTTTCTTCAAAAGACTGTTATTCTGGGTCCTAAAAATTGACTTCTAGATATAATTTTTACATATAGTACTTCATTTTATTGAATCAAAAGCTACGAAAATAAGGTTAAACACAAAAAAGTATACATGTTACAAGGAGCATAACCAAACGGCAACACTGATCTATATACAAACATATGTATATAAATTTAGTAGTCATCCGAAGCTATCAGTGTTGTTGTTGTTTTTGTTAATAAAGCAACGATTGCTATGTAGTTTAATTTTGTGTTTACATTTTTGTAGTTTAAAAAAATATAGATATTTTTTAAGTATAAATGTGAAAATATGAAGGCATACTTTAAGGCGAAAATGTTATAAATGATTCGACACTGCCGAATATAGCGCAAGCGTTGCTTGTGGAACAATATGAAAATATTATTACATACTATTTCTTTTAATATATACTATTTTTTTTGGTAAAGTGGTTAAGGGTACAAAAGATTCGGCACAACCGAATATAGCGCACTAACTTCCTATTTTTAATTACCACGTTTAACATTAAACCAGTGTTGCCAAAAAATGTAATTGGAAAAATAATAAATTGCTCATATTTAAAAAAAATTACAACTTATGCCGACATATTTACTAAGGAATTCTTTCAAAAAATCAAAATTGTATTAAATTATAAAGAACTGTAAAAAAGTGATAAATAGTATTTAACATATTTTTATAAAATTTCAATGCATTTTAACCTTTTCAAATGCTAAATCTAACACTGAATATGATGAAATGGCAACACTGTATTAAACTTAAAATACATTTTCTTATTTAACTTAAAATTAGTTAATTCAATTGTTATTTAAATAAATAAATGAATACTTTTCTAATTTTATAACCAAGCATTTTATATAAAACAAATTAAGATCTTTGACGCCTAATAGTACTTTTATTTATTTATTTATTTATTTTTTATTTTCCCAAACACACAGCAAAAGTATTTAACGTATAATTAAATTTTTGTTTTGTTTATTTTTAAAACATTTTATTGTTTTAAAAAATTTGGCTACTTTAAAGTTTAAGTTATATATATATATATTTATGTTATACATATTTATGAATAAAAATACTAGATTATTAAATTAAGAACAGTAGAAAGTAATTGGAAAAAAGTTCATTAAAGAAAACCTACGCAAATATTATTTTTAAACGAGGGCGGACCAATAAGTCCATTACTTTACGATCTTCCCTCGTAGTTATATGAGATGCAACACTATTCTTATTAAGTACCCCCGGTAAAAGACTACTGTCAAATATTGAGCAAGTGTCGTCATTTACTTTGCGTTTAACAGCTGTTCAAAACATACAACCTCGTGTATTTTTCTAAAAATGGAAAAAAGTGAATTTCGAGTGCTCATTAAACATTATTTTTTGCGAAAAAAAACCATCAATCAAACCAAGGAAAAGCTCGATAAAAACTATGGGAACTCTGCACCATCGATTTCAATGGTAAAAAGTGGTTTACTGACTTTCGTTGTGGTTGCACAAGTACAAATGAGGCTGAACGTTCTGGACGGCCAATTGAGGTCAGTACACCCGAAAATGTCGAAAAAATCCACGATATGGTGTTGGCCGGGCGAAGAGTAAAAGTGCGTGAGATTGTTGATGCCATAGACATTTCATATGGCAGTGAGGTTTCGGTTTTAAATGATCAGCTGGGTTTAAGAAAGTTGTCTGCAAGATGGGTGTCGCGTTTGCTCACAATTGACCATAAACTTAAACGTGTGACAACTTTAAAGGATTGTTTGGAGTTGTTTAACCGCAATCCGAATGAGTTTTTGCGGCGTTTTGTAACTGTGGATGAAACATGGATCCAATACTGTACTCCGAAGATCAAGCAGCAGTCTAACTGCCTGTTTTTATAACACAAGCGCAAAAACGACTCGTCTAACTTGCATTTAAAATAAAAACAAAATTTCAAAATTTGTTTTTGTTTTAAATGTAAGTTAGACGAGTCGTTTTTGCGTTCGTGTTATAAAAACAGGCAGTAAACAATAGGTTTCTCCGGGTGAACCTGCTCCGAAGAAGGCCAAGGTAAGTTTGTCGGCCAATAAGGTGATGGCAACAGTTTTTTGGGATAATCCACATCGATTACCTTCAAAAGGGAAAAACAATAAACGGCGAATATTATGCCAACTTATTAAACCGATTAAATGAGGTTTTAAAAAGAAAACGACCTCAATGGCAAAACTCTATGAATTGGTACCTTATCCGCCTAATTCTCCGGATTTAGCCCCTAGTGACTACTTCTTATTTCCAAATCTAAAGAAATGGCTCAGTGGAAAGAGATTCCGCTTCAACGATGAAATTATTGACCAAACAAATGCCTATTTTAAGGACCTAGAAACATCCTATTTTTTACGCAAAGTAAATGACAACTTGATGGGAATAGTGTTGCATTTCATATAACAATGAGGGACGTTCGAAAAGTCACAGACTTATTGATCGACCCTCGTATTACGGGTATTATTTATTTTTTTATAATTTTATTTTAATTTTATTTTAATTATGTGCAAATCAAATAAACCATAAATGTTTAAAATGAGAGTGTTGTTTTTTTTTATAAAGAAAATATTTAAGCAAAATTTTTAATAAAATTTATATATAAATTATGAGTGTCACTTTACTAAATCATTCAACCACATCTACAATAATAAATAATACGTATTTGAGAACTAATTTTAAGAAATTTTAATTAAATTGTTTATACTTTTTTAAATCCCTATATTATAGTTCATTTAATGCAATGTATTTTTGATTACATTTTTAATTGAGTTAAAATGTTCGTTTAAACAATAATTTTGGTTAAAACTAACTATAGCTTTTTATTGTTAATAAGGTTTAATTTTTAAAATGCTATTTTATGTTAGAAGAATTTTTTATATTTCTTTTTTTAAATATCAAATGATATACAGTTATGGACAAAAAAATAGGGCCAAGTATATTTGTTTTACATTTTTGCATATATATTGACAAATCATTGCGAATACATTGAATTATTAATCTAAATAAAAATAATATACTTTAATATTATGCCAATTATGAAAAATATACAAAAATACAAACGCAGTAGTCCTTATTTAGTGCTGAAAAAGAAAATAGGACCAACAGTAAATTAGTCAAAAAATATTGTTCTTTTCTAAAATTGTGTCGACACTTTACATTTTTTAAATCTCAATTACGATATTAACAATCTATAAATCTATCTATAAAATAGAGAGTTTAAAATATGGAAAAAATCAAGGGTCCAAACAACTACTGAGTACAGAAATTGATCGTTATAGTTATACAATTCTATTTTGAATTAACAAACAGCGTTTGGAAGCAACTTGAAAAGATTTAGAATCAAAAAATTTTAGAGGCATAAAACCACAAAAAGATATTAAATTTGGAATTATTAACTCCATTAAGTCGGTCTAAAATCTACTAGGAATATAATTATTTTTTTCTGAGAATATAAGAAGTGAATTGGAGGATACATATTTTCCTTAGAACATCATTCTAAAATTCCCGAATGCTCTAAGTAAACCTAACTATTTATTATGGTAGTATCCCATACAACTACATTAACAATATCGATATACTTAATTGTACAGGAGGTATAGAGTTATCCTAATTCAGAAGCTTATGCAACCAAATTAAACTTTTATAGCTCATCTGTAACGTAAATAGCTCTTTTTTACTTGATGTTATGTAATTTTTATACTTATGAGTAAATTGGGATTCAATTTGAGGCTCCTCATGATCTGTATTGTAAGACCGGGACTTTCCGGAATGGTTTTTCGATAAAATTATGTTTCTGGCAATATATTCCTAGAAGAAATTTTTTACTGTTAATATCGTTATTAAAGTGTCCACACAATTTTAGACAAAAATTTAACAAATTTTGACGAAATTACTGTTGACCCTATTTTTTTTTTGTCCGCGCTGAATAAGGACTATTTGTGCTTGAGACGATGTACCGTTATTGTGATAATATTTAAGATATCATTTTTATATAGGTTTATAATTCGATATATTCGCAATGGTTTGGCAATAAAAGTTCTATTCTTTTGCGTTAAATTTTGACGAAATCTTAAAAAAATGTAAAATAAATATACTTGACCCTATTTTTTTTGTCCGTAACGGTATTTCCGCCCACTATCACAGCTGATTTGTTAGATAAATATTCATCTTAAAAGTTTTTTTTGTTACTAATTGTTTTTTATACCTTTTTCGATAAATTATTTTTAGATACTGATTTAGTCTTTTGTATAATTTTGATTATAATCTATTTTTATTTGTTCGAAATTGTAAAAGATTGTGTACATTTTTCTTTTCTTTTGTCGATATGTTCAACAGGTACAATACAATCATCATTTCAATGAATCATAAATTTAATGATAATTTCTTTATTTTTAGGAAAAATTGCTAACAAAAATTTTCATTATGTTTAAAGTCAATTTAAACATTTCCTCAGACATGTGTGAACATAACTGCACACATAAACAATAAAAAAATGATTTATTATAGGAAAGTTTATAATAACCACACATTATATATATATATATATATCGATTACAATTAGGTTCAATAAATTTCTTAAAATTATTAGCAATTTTATTTAGGTTATAATTTTAGTAACAGCTTAAAGTTAAAATAGATGTACGCTCAATATACTTAGTGATTTGGATTTTATTGGGATTATTGTAGGATGTAAAATAAGTAAAATTGATATACTATATTTTATTATAACTACCCAGCAAAAACTTTTTGGTTTTCGGTAATAACAACTACTTATTAAAGTAGTTTCTTGGTAATAAGGCGTCATTATTATTTGCCTGCTCTGTATTACATTAATAAGTACTCAATAGTATAATAGCGCAGTAATACTGCAATCACGTGGATGAGTTGGCTAGAGCGCCGAATTAACAACCAGAAGCTTGTTGGTTCAACCCCATTCTGCAGCTGTTAGTTTTTATAACAAAATGGCTAAAAAGATATTTTAAACTAAAAAGAGTTTTTGTCGGTTAGGATCCTATGAGCGAGATGGTGTACTGAGTAAGACGTTAGTTAGTAAAAACGAATGGTTAGTGTGTGTCCAAGTTCGAGTCACACTGACGGCAAAATTTTTTTGTTTTTTTTTTATTTTTGTTTGTATATAACTACATGAATTTGTGGACAAGTCGAACAAAAATAACTAGTTATTCAGGCAAAAAATAAGTAGTTTATTTTTGTTTCCAATTATACCTGCTAGCTTACCAGGAAAGCAAAGTTTTTGCTGGGTAAGTTCTGCATAGCACTTTCCTTTTTTAATAATAACAATTTATTAAAATAGTCTCTTGCTAAAATTTAACCCTTCAAACTGTTCAGGAAATATTAAAGTAAACCAACTGTCAAATCTATATATTTATTCTTTCCAATAAACAAGATAATTTTCCTGAACTTTCTTAAAGTGCCAATAACATTTACATTTTTAATATAGCTGTCATTGTGACAGATAGCCTGTCAATTCTATTGAATTTACATACTCAAAACAAATAAACAAATACATATACATATAAATGTTTGTAAGACAAACAATTTTATCAAAATTTTAATAAAAATAATAAACAATTTCTAATATTCCATAATTTTTTGAAAAAATATTGAATTTAAAAGAAAAAATAATGGAAAAATTTGTGAAATTCTTTCAAGTTAGAAAATATTTTGTAATTTCATTTCTTTATTGATTTTATTGTTATAAATTGTTTATTTATTATTTATATAAACAATTTAATTGGCAAATGTTCTTGTATTTAAATAATGGGTTTTGATTTTTTTTCTTTTTTTGCACAAATAATTTAGGTCACATGTTTCCCTTTGTTTTTGCAACTTATTTATTTTAAATTTCTTTTAATTTCTTTTTATCCCATAAGACAATTTTATAAATTCTTTTGTACTTATATTTTTTATATATGTATCATAAAATTTGTTTTCTTTTTTTAACTTAATTAATTTTTTTGCTATAATTAAATAGCCAACCCATCAATCATTAATTTTAGGTGAATATAATTTATGTCTTTGCTTCTCACTTTATAAATAAATATTTAAAATTAAAATTTTGTTTATTAAAAAATGTATATTTCTTTTAAATTTACTTCTTTTCAAGGTCATTTTGTGTCTTTATCCAAACATATCATTAAAAGGTCAAACATCTGTCGATATTATTTGTAAAGATGACCCAGTTTTACAAGATTATTTAAGGAAAAAAATTTATGTTTGAATTTATGTAACAAAAACTATGAATAAGTTATTTTGCAGTGAGAAATAAAAAATATTATTTGAAATTATTGATATACATGCGTTTTTTTACGTAAGTTTTTATCCCGCAACAGTACCTGCTTTAAAAAATCGAATATAAAAGCATCTTAAGTTCAATTTGTAGGTCTATTTTGAGATCAAAATTACCCTTTGGAATGTTTAAATGCATTAGAAGGACTTTAAATTAAAAAAATTTTAAAAATTAAAAAAAAAATGTTCCAAATTGTGATCAAATTATGTTTACTTTGTATTTCATTTGATGGACTCTATAATCCAATATCTTTATAGAAAAACCATACAAAAGAGTTAACGCGTTCAGACGACTTTTAAGTTCACTATATATGCCTGAATTTTTGATGAAATTTAGCTCTACGTCCTGTTTCTTAAAAGCATAGGTCGGCACAAAGAGATGGCGTAAAAAATCTAATGTAATGGTATATCGGGGAAATATAACAATCCCTTACTATGAGGCCTTTTTAAATGCCTCCACCTTCCTTTCACATTGCCTTTTATAAAGATTCCTCAAATAAAGCCTCAGCTTCTTTTCCAAAAATACATTACGAATTTGAGTTTCCCTTTCATTAGACGCTACGTAGAAGGTGTATAATTATTCATTTATTAGGTGCTAACATTTCTCATTATTTACAGAAATATTTTAGAACCTGAGACTTAAATAAAATCAAATTGCAAACTCTCTTGAAATATATAAGAGAACGATTTAAATAAGAGCAAGTCCTTGCCTATTCGCTTCGTTTGGCAGAAAGTCCTTTGGTTCCAAAATAAGGTGCAATAAGATATATCAAAGGGCTCTTCAATACTACTTTTCCCGCTCAAGGTGAGATGAGATTATGTGAAATTTGTTAACATTTATGTGTGTGTGAAAATACCGAATAGAACTCTGCCCTGATTACTATATTCGCTGAACTTTCCTTTAGAGATTTTTCATTCTTGAGCCTCCATAGGACTAGTTTATTATAGTGGATTTAAACCGAATGATATTCCTTTAGTCTATATATACCCCGATTTGTCATATAAATATACCCTACGTTCTAATCTAAAGGTTTTCTATTAAGAACTGATGACTTTAAAGCAAACGATCATTGAGATCAATTTATGGATCTGTGTTTTAAATTAACTTTAAAAATGTTTATTTGGATTTTTGGATATAACAAACTTAATGCTTTTGAAATCATTATCCTCAATTAAAAGTTAAAATATTTCCAATAAGTATTGAGGGATTCCTGATGACGTCTATCATTTATAAACTCTCCAAATTTAATATAAATTTGGAATATTAGCAATTTGGTATTCAGATTAGAGCCAATTATTTTATAATTAAAATTTGTTATTCGAGAATTTTTTTATTAGAGGTGTTATAAGGTTTGTCATTCCATGTGTAACATGCCGAAATATTCTTCTAAGTATATAAACATTATGGGTCCTTGTAAGATTTTCAGTCGATCTATGCTGAAAGGAGGATATGGCTCGTGGCGGATCTCCAAATTCCCATATATATGGTACGTTTGGTATTGAAAATTGGCAAAAGCGATTAATAAATAAAAATGTTATGGGACGAATACTAAAAAAACTTAGTGTCCAGTTCATACGTTTCCATCGATACACAATGGTTCCAAAACGATTTTTTATTTATCTAAATAAAATTCACATGGTCAGAGCTGAGGTATTTTCGAACTGATTTGAAGGAGTATAGGTTTCTAGCGAGTAACGGGGATAGGGGGTATAGCTCCAAAGTTTGTCACCATGATTTGAATGTAAAAAAATTTAGGTACAAATATTAACAGTATTTTCCAAAAATATACTTAAATCTAAGTTAAAAAAAACGAGTCCAAAAAATGAGCTAAAATAATAAAATAAAAATAAACTAAAAGATAAAGGCGAGTTAAAAAATAAAAATACCAAGGTCTCTGTTAGGGACCTGTGCTCCATCAAATCACATTGAAAATACCTCAGCTCTAACCATGTGAAAATTTATTTAAATATCTCTAACGGTTCACAAGTTGCACAATTATTTCCAAAATATGCGTTTTGTGACCACTGTGCAACTTTACCGCCTATCTCCCATATAAGCTGAAATTTTAAATTAGAGTGGCATAAGTTGCAGATGGAGGGTATAATAGTTTCAGATAAGCCGAATATAACATTACTTACTTGTTCAAAACTATATCCTCTAATAAATATTTCCCATGCAGATTAAGGAATTCCAGATATCTAATCTTTTTAAAATCTTTTGAAATATTTAGTTTTAATGGGTATTTCAAATTTAAAATTTTAATTTTTGTTAAAAATATGCCATAATGACATATTCGTCTTTTAGTCATTACCTTATCTGAGCTCTCACCTAACGGAAACAAGTAAGAAGTGGATTTCAGAGCAATAGTTCACTTGCCAATAACTTTATAATAAAAGATAGTTGAAGCTAATATTATTTCATCTTCTTGAAGTTCATTTAAACATTTATATCATTTATATCTATGGTTTGATTTTCTTACTCTAAACATTTTCTTAATATAATTTTCAGTTTCATGATAACACCAAGCAACAAAAATCATATCCCTTTCAAATTACACACACAGTTATTCTATGCAACAATTAACCCCCTCAAAGAAAAATATATGAAATACCAAACATTTTTTTTTATTTTTCTTGCAATAAGGGTGAGTTTTTATTTCACTCAGAAGCATTTTTCTTGAACCTTTATAAAATTTTTGTTTTATCCTTTTTAAATAATTCCCATTCAGTTTAAGAAATATTTTAAATAAATACTTTGAATTGAGCTGATTTAAGCATACTTACCTGGCGTAGGGGTTACCGTGATCATGAAGGCGGTTCCCCCGGAGTGAGGCTTGGTCATTGCACATAACGACTTAGTTGACTTCCGCGATTATTCCTAATGTGAATAACTCGTGCGTAAAATTTTTGGTAGCCGGGAATGGCGTACGCGCCGTCCCGACTTTAAATAAATCAATTTCAATATTTAATTAAAAAAAGAATTCTTTTAAAATTTAATTAGCCAATAATTTTGTCCTCTAAGAAAGATTTAAAAGGTTTATTTATATTTTCTTAATCTTGTTTCTTATTTCAAGTCCAACGACCACCCATAAAGTTTTCTAACTGTAATTTATACAACTTGTCCAGCAAATAACTCGTATTATATTCTCCTTTGTTTAAAATCTCATTTAAAGCCACCAGCTTCAATTGAATTTTTTTATTGGATTTTATTGTTTTAATGTAAACAGTTTTTTTTCTTTTAATATTCTTATTTGTTTTTGCTGAAATGTATACTAAACGCGTGCGCTTTGTTCTTAATCTAAATTACTTGTGTTTGAATTTTTGTGTTGTCCAATAATATAGAATAAGTATCAAAATACCGGCAGATGTCTTAGAACTTTTGTATATATAATGTGAAATTCTTTTTTTTTTTTTTTTTTGTATTGTGTATTTTTTATTTTGCAAAATAAACATTTTAAAATTGCTAAATTTGTTTGTTAATGAAGTGAAATTTTAAACCATTTTTTTGGATTTATTGCCATGGGAAGTGGAGACAATTTTATTATTAGTTAAGAGATTTAGGCCCGGTTTTATACTGTTCCCTTGGTGTATACTTAAGTGTTTCTTTGGGCAAAACATTTTTTGATGCCACCCTAATGTGGCACCAAAAATAAATAAAAAAACAACAATTAAAAACAAAATTTAAATAACTTGGAAGATGTAAAGATATATTAAGCTTATGGGCTGTAAAATTAAAAAGGTGTTGGTGTAAAATATATAACCACAAATAAAATATAAATTTGGAGCGTATTTTGAAATCTTTTTAAAATTTAAATTAATTTTATTAGATTATGTATTTTTATTTATTTTTTGTTTATTTTCAATAAATATTTGTTAAGACGTTAAACAATTTTCATATTTAGGAAAAACTTAAGGGATGGAAAAAGTACTTAAGTTTTCAATCATAAAACAATTTTAGGAACTTAAGTACGATTTTGCCACTAAGTGAGCAGTATAATGCCGGACATTAATTAATTTTTAATTATATAGTTTGTGAACCAGATATTGTGTTTAGTGTTAATTGAAATTTGAGGAAACTTTGTTGTATTTACATTTATGAAATTTTGAATATTTTGATATGATTTTTGTGAGTATTTTTATTATTATTATAAGGTAAACTTAACAAAAATATATAATTAAAAATTAATGTTTTTACTTAGTAATATGATTTTATTATTATTATTATTATTATTTTTGTTAGTTTGAAAGTTTTATTAATTTGTTTAATTCTTTTATTTACAGTATTTCAATGGGGTGACTTCTGAAATTTAATTTAACTCCTGAACCCGGGACTAAAAGGTATGAATTGTACATAATATAATATTTAATATAATATTTAACTCTTAACTGGTATCGATATTTCCAAGCACATTGTTGATATTGAGGAACCAAAGTTGTAAAAAAAGATTCCAGCTTTCATCCACTAAAAAATCAAAAATATGCGCTTATTACATGCACCAATATGAAAAATATGCATTTCAAACCAAAACAGCAAAAACTATATTTTTAATAATATTTATTAAAAAATGAAAAACAAAACCATATAATAATATAATTCAGGCAAATGTTGAAATTCACATATGAGGTATAGAAATAAAAAAGGGACATATAAATTCTTTTAAAGAACTTGTAAGAATTTAGTTCAGTGTAAATCATTTTGTCAATGTGTTCTAAAGAGCTTTATGGGCAAAATTAAAAAATAATCCTATTTTTCGGATTTTCATAGCTTTTTTTAAGAATTGCGGAATTCCCTTTACAAAATTTTTTAATATTTTATCATTTAAAATGACAATATCAACAAATACCGAAAATTTAGTTAGATTACTTTAACCAACAGAGATTTTATTACAAATAAAATATTTATAGTTTCTCCAAAAACCAAGTTTTTATAATAATTTTATTTTAATTCCAAAAAACCAAAAATATAAATAAATAAATTCTATATTGAAGTCAAAATCTTTTATAGAACCAAAATTACGCTATTTTAAAGTTTAATATGTCATTTTTAATATGTATATTTGAAATGAGATAAGAAACAAAAGTTTGGTGAGTAGTTAAAAATTTTTTATGTCAAAGGTACCCTTCGTTCCTGAGGGTTTGTGTAGACCTTTTCAAACTTAAAATTGTAAACTACTCTGCTACGTCCATGTAAAATTTTATGTAAATCTAACCAGATTTATTTCAAAAATGTTTGAATCTGCTCCTCTGTGCATTGGGGAAAGTGTACAGATTATTTTTCCTCAGCTCCTAGAAATGTTCGAATTGTCGAAAAACTTAGACATGCAAAGTTTTGGACTGATTCAAAAAATTTAGAGGTGACTCAAAACGATCAAAATCTTGAAAATTATGACTTTATAAAAATCTTGTTCATAAATAATTTATTTTAATTGAAATTGTCAGGGTTTGTACCTTCTTCAATTTCACAGTTTATGACCTTTTCGAAATGCCTAAGAACAATAAAATTGGATAACCAAGCACTTAATTTTCAGCCAAATGTATCCAGTCAAATAAGGCTTCAACCAAATTTGAGGGAGAGAAACGAAACTTGTCATTATAGTTTTGTCTTGACGTTCTATAGATCCTATTAATAGTTTTATGATCCAAAATAGTTGTAATTTCATCAGAATATGTAAATAACAAGTATATGTAAAACAGATTTTTGTGATTTTTGATCGTGAATATCTCACGTACATCACACGGGATTATAAAAAAATTGTTGACATGATGTATAAGGCACCAAGATGAAACAGTGTGTTGAGTTTCGTTTCTCTTCCACAAATTTTGGTTGAAATTTTATTATACTGGTATTCAGTTGAAAATTACGTGTTTTTCATAATTTTATTTTAATAGAAATGATGTTACTGAATTTGAAATTTTCTTGATTTTGGTAATTTTAATTACCAAAATCAATTTTAAATTTTAAAATTTAAGTTGTAATTAATTATTTATGGTTGAACAGAATAAAAGAACTATAATATTTAATATTTCATTCGCTTTGAACCAACTCTAAATCAGTTTCAATCAGTCTAAAACTTAGTATTTCACAGCTTTATTTAAAATTTAAAAATCTTTACTTTCCTCCATATAAAAGAGGGAGGAAAGCAAAGATATTACCTCTATCAAATTTCAAGCCCTTACTTTCCTGGACTATTAGTTTATAGTAAAAAATATAAAAACAAATTAAATATAAATCGCAAAATATGCAAAATTTATGCATTTAAAGAAAAATATGCAATATTAAACATTTTATTCCAAATATCCAAAACTATGCAACTACAAATCAATGCCATTTTGTTATAAATCCTTTAATTAGGCAAAATAATTGGTCAAAATTGATATTCAGTTGCCCACTAAACATATATATGCATTTGCATGAAAGTATCAGCTCTGGTTTGAATAAATTAAAATATATTTGATTCGTCTTAAGATAAATTTATTTATTGGCCTGAAAGTTATCGTTTCTCATTGGATACATATCTAAGCATCATATCCATGATCTATGAATACACCTGAGGAGGACTTAAGTTTTCATAAAAATAATGTAGTAATCAACTTGTCGTAATATAGTATGATGTAGAGAGTATCAAAGTTAACCACCTCGACTATATAAAATGTTTAAGAAAATCAAGGTCAATTTAGATTTTTGTAAAGGGCTTAACGATATAAAATAAAAGCATGTTTAGAGATCCAAGTTATCTTTAGAATTGGGAGTGAATATTATTTAAATATCTCGTTATTGCTAATACATTCCAAAATGTTTATATATACATACATATATATATCAGCAAAGACAATGTACATATATATATCAACATTTTGGAATGTATGAGGAATTATGACATATTTAAATAATGTTCACTCCCAATTCTAAAGATAACTTAGATCTCAAAACATGCTCTATATATATAGTGCTCTAAATCCAGACATATCGGATGAAATTTGTAGACTGATTTTTGCTGATTTCAAAATTGAAAAATTCTCTCTCTCGACCGCGGTCTGTAGTGATAGAAAATATTATATCAATCATTAGACTCAAAGATATGACTTAAACAAATGCTTTACCTAAGGCTTTTGTACAATATATATTAACAGACGGATGAATTGACGGACATCACATCTATGAATATTCAACGAGTTTACCACCTAATAAAAAATGAATAAAAGAACTGAAATATCTCTAAAGGTATTTACAGTTATAAAGTGTTTTTCGTTTTTCAAAGTATTTCTAAAAAAAGTATCAAAATGTTTAAAGCTTTTCTAACAGAATAACGTTCTCCCTTTCTTCCAAATTTATTTTCTTTAAACTGGAACTGTATTTTAGAAGATACAAAATATATTTATCAATTTTTCTTAAGATCGACCTTAGTTGACCTTTAAAAAACATTTGAAGAGAACAAAATCATTGCACAATTGTCTAATATTTTAGTTGATGAACTGTATTATCTCTACATAATTCTTATCACATTTTATATGCAAAATGGTTTTTTTTTTATTATAATTGATATTTCTTTTAAGTTTTAACTCAAAACATTTATTTGATTTGACGTCAATATTGCAGTCTGATACGTAAATTAAAGTTTTTTTTATAAATTAATAAAATAAAAATTTCCATGGTATAGCTTTGAAAGTTGATCAATTAAAAATATCATCAAATATATACATTTTTTAATGGATATAACAAAATTAAATAGATAACTAAAAAAAAAGTGAATTTACAGAATGCCTAAGACTTCATATAATGAAAGTTATATAATAGATAAATCTTATTGTAATGCAGTTATTGGCATTATTAATAATAATTAAAGTTTAAATAAATAAACATTTTATTTAAAAATTTTTTATACTTTGAACTATATTAAAATATTGCTTTAATTAAATTTTAATTATATAAAACAAACAATTCGTAAACACTGATGCCATTTGTATATTTATTTCCAATTCTTACATATGTTATATCATTTAAAAACACAACTAATCACCTTAAACTTGAAATCAGAAATCAATTTTTCTTTTCTATTCAATAATAAATAAAATTCCTGCCTCATCAAATTGCTTACAAATATCAAAATTTCTTATAATTTATTTGTGTTTACAAATTTCTTTTCTCATTTATATATTTATTTACATTTGGCAGATTTGAATTAAAATTTTAAAATTTTTCTTTGGAGAAAAAAACTGAGGGGCTTATGATTTGAAAACAACAGAAATAATTGTAAAAATAATAATAATTTTGAATTAATTTTTCATCTACAAGTATTTAAAAGGCAATTATTTAAATTTTTATTTGAAATTAATGACCATTAATCTGTAGTTTTATTATTATTATATCATTTAGCTGTTTGTAAATGATTTGTTTATAGAAAATTAAATCATATAGTTTTGTATATAAAAATTATATACCAAAAATGGTCATTGTAATTTAAAGAAACAATATTTCTTTACATAAAATAAAAATCTGTGTAATTATTTTTTAAGTTGATATTTTTATCACAGCCGTTATTTGTGAATAAAATAAATAATTAAAATACTTTTTATAATCAATTTATTATTTTTTAAATAAAAACATTGAAAATTTCTATTTATACCAAATCAAATGAATTTTTATATAATTTTTCATCTGACTGAACAAAATAAATTTGAAAAAAGAAAATACTTTATTTAATCAAAAGTATTTGTATTTGAACATTCCAACCATAGATTAATAAGTAGATATTTATGTGAGAGAAAAAAAACCTGATTAATTGTCAAAAAAAAAAAAAAATCATGCAACAATAAAATAAATGTAGTTACATATATTTTGTTTTTGTGTTTTGAAAACAATGTGTAATTGTTTTGAAAATTTAGTTCCAAGTGCCTCTCACATAAACTTCTAGTTGTAGTCTGTGATTTCAATCTTGTATAATATTCATATGTATTTTATTTAAATACATAAAAGTTTAACAAGTTTTTAGGATTTTTATTTGAAAACAATGTATTCAAATAGAAAAAATTTCAAATAAATATTTTGATATTTTTATAAAAAAAAAAAAACCCAAAGTAATAAAATTATTTAGCCACATAAGCTTTCAATAAAAAATCATATAATTTATTTTTAATTATTTACGTTACAAAAGATAACATAACGATTGTTTCAGAAGTTTTTCCAGCAAATAATGTTTTTTGTGGTTTTACCGATTGTTTAAAAAACTCTGTTCTGGAAAATCTAAAATAAAGAGTAATTGTATTCAAGCTAAAGAAATTAAATATATTTTCAAATTAGTTGAAGACTTTGGAATTTAATTTAAATTTTATAAATGTATATTCGAATACTTCTGTTGAAATTTTTTATAATTTGACTTGTTAATAAATGGAATAATATTAAAAAAAAGATTTATTCCAAACTAATTACAAGTAACTGAAAATTGTATTATAAACAGTACAAAATTATTTGGAACTATTTTACTTCTAAAAATATAAATTAAATATAAATATAATTTATTTTTAACAAATATTTTGAAGCAAAATATTCACAATGAACAGCTATGTGTAAAGCATTATATATTTAAATCTCTAATAATTTTTTTCTGGAAATATTATTTTTGCTCATTTTTAAAGATCTTAAAAAATTATTTTAAACACATTTTCTTAAAAACGAAAAAATATAAAAAAACATTTTTATTACCTTTTTATTGATCCATTCGTTTATTACCTTGTCATTCAAAGTTTAACTCTGAATAGGTTATAAAAATACATTTCTCAATCATTTTCTTTTGATGTCTGTTTCCTCATTTGATTTCCGATATTAAAAAGTAAACATCTGTTTAAATTCACGTTTTAATATAGACAAAAGGTAAAACTAACATTGGAAAAATTTAGACAAAATAGCAAATATAACAAAAATCTCAAACATTAATAAAAAAATGCAAAAAAAAAAACAATAATAAAATAAAATTTAATTATAAACAAAAGAGAGTAAAGAAAATATAATTATTCCAAATGCTGTTAATGATGATCAGTTTGTTTGTATGGAAAATAGCTAAAGAAAATAAATCAAAAGCTTAAAAAAACAATCAATCTGAATTAATGGCAAATTTAACAATTATTTAACCCTTTAAGGGGAAATTGGGAAAAATACAAAGAAATTTTAAGTGAAAGTGCATAGGTAAGCGAATAAATAATTTAGTGAATAATTTTTCAAATATTGTAAAATAAAAATTTTCATTAATTTTTTTTTTATTAAAAAGAGCCTCATTTTCGTCCTTTAATGAGCATGAGGAAAACAAATTAAATATTTTTAGAAGAGTAAGCATACTGTTTATATTTAGAAAAAAGATCTTAATCAAAAACAAACCAATTTCTTTTTTTTCCAATAAATTTGTGTGACATTTATTAAAAATTCTTTACCTAATAGGATATCTGAAGCATCTCAATTTGTGTAAAGAAGAATTTAAAAAATATGCATAATCTCCACTTGGATCATAAAAACAAATGCGACATTTTATTAGCTAAAAACTATTTTTTAATTTAATGAAATACTGAACGTATGATTAATATTAATTCATAGGTATTCCAACTGAAAATGCTATAACTTTTAAAGGGTTTAAAAATTTTAAAAAATTAAAACAACCAAGGAAAAATAAGACTTTAAGGTCAAAATCAAAACTGTAAACTTTGTAAAATATAATAAAATTTTCTTTATAAAAAATTAATACAAGTGTCATTAATAAAATATATTAAGCCTTATAAAGGGAAATATGTACATTATCATTAAGACACTTAAGAAGTCTTTATTAACGTAAATGATATAAACAAATATGTTATTTTATAAGCTAAAAACAAATTTTTAATTTAATGGCATGCTAGACATATGATTAATATTAATTCACATGCATTTAAACTAAAAATGCTATAACTTGAAAAGGATTTAAACGATTTTAAAATTTTAAAAAGCAAATGAAAACCAAGACTTTGCGGTACCTTTTAAAATGTCATTAAATTTTTCCTTATAAAATAAATAAACATGTTTAAACGTTATAAAAGGTAATTCATTAAGACACTTAAGAACTCTTAAAAAAAACAATAAAATAAATCTTTATCATCTCAAATTTTTATGTAACTTTTGAAAGTTCTAACTCCTTGTATTTTTGGTTTTAAGTAAATCAGCAGGATTTTCTTTTAACTTAAAAATTTAAATAAATATTTTTTTCTTTCTTTAATTTTTGTTACTTTCCAAAAACTTTTCTCTCCTAAAGGGTTAATTACAATGTTATCATTATTTTGAATATACAAACAGTTCATTTAAAATTTATTTCTCTCAAATCAATAATGCACAGTGGTACCAACACGCTTTTTTTGGAAATATTTCTGTAACTTGTGAACTGTTGGGAATCTTAAAATTTAGATATTAAGTATATGTTTAAGAAATAATGTTCATATTTGAACTTAAATAAAATTTAAAAGAGATATGCTTGTCTTAAAATCATAAAATTAAAAAAAAACTCCCAACTTCTTTGTACCAAAATACCTAATTCAATCCATGGAAAACTTGTTTCAAAAATTTACTTTTTTTTTCATTAAAATAATCACCCAGCCGTTACAGAAGACGTGGCTCAGAAAATATTTTGTCTGTGTTTAAGCAACATATGGGAGTATATAGCCAATATAAAAAACTTTTTTAAAATTGACAACGTTTGGATAGGGCTTATGAGAACCTGTTACTCAAAGCGCCTCCGATTTTGCTTTACGCGCATGCAAATGCGAGTAAAAGATTTCTTTTGAAAAAATTAGAAAATTCTATAGGCCGTAATAAAAAATTTTAGAAGTAAAAAATACCCAGCAAAAACTTTTTGGTTTTCGGTAATTACAACTACTTATTAAATTAGTTTCTTGGTAATGAGGCGTCATTATTATTTGCCTACTCTGTTTTACATTAATAAGTACTCAATAGTATAATAGCGCAGTAATACTGCAATGACGTGGATGAGTTGGCTAGAGCGCCGGATTAACAACCAGAAGGTTGTTGGTTCAACCCCATTCTGAAGCTGTTAGTTTTTTATAACAAAATGTCTAAAAAGATATTTTTAACTAAATAGAGTTTTTGTCGCTTAGGATGATATGTGCTAGATGGTGTACTGAGTAAGACGTTAGTCAGTAAAAACGAATGGTTAGTGTCTCCCTGACGGCAAAATTTTTTTGTTTTTTTTTTATTTTTGATTTCGTTTAGGTACATATTTTTGAGTACGCCTAGAGTCAAAAAATAACTGAATGAATTTGTGGACAAGTGAAACAAAAATAACTAGTTATTCAGGCAAAAAATAAGTAGTTTATTTTTGTTTCCAATTATACCTGCTAGCTTACCAGGAAAGCAAAGTTTTTGCTGTGATTTTTTTTTTTAAATTTCAACTACAGATTAATATAACTTTTTATTGGATTCATATATTTATAGGACTTACAATTTTGTAAGTTTAAAAACTTTAAAAAGCGATGCCAAAAATGAGGGTAAAATTTGCTTCGACCTAAATATATCTTAAACTAAAAGAGATAACCTACCTAAATTTTGTAGCTGTTTATAAGGACTATCTACATGTAAAATTTTTTATATTCAAATTATAAATGAGTTTTTGGCGAATTAAAAAAATAATTAAATAAATAAAATACGTACCTGTGGGACCCGCTAGAGTTCTGTGTTCCCCTAAATCAACTCAAAAATATATCAGCTCTGACTGTGTGAAATTTTATTTACGTATCTCGAACGTCTCATAAGTTACAGAATTATATTCGAAAAAGCATTTTGGGACCACTGTGTGATTCAGAAAAAAATATGTATTAAAAAAAAAAAAAAACAGTAAAAAAAACAATTGTTTTTGTTGTATGTAAATAATATTTATTCCAAAAATATTTTAAATTATTTTAAATTATAGCTATAATTAAAATATCTATAAAATTAATTTTATCTTAAGTAAATTTTAATGTCTGGCTAAACACAAACATTTTAAACTATAAAATTTAAAAAATAGAAAGAATTTTCTGGCGTTAATAACTTTTGCTGAAAATGTTATATATTCCAAAAAAAAACTTAACACATGCTCTCTAATAAATATTATTATTTATAATCAATTACTTTTCTCCAACGTATTTTTCCATAGATTTTTTTATTAAAATCAGCAGTAAAAGTATAGATTATTATAAATAAACACAGGGGAAATTAAAAAAATGAAATATTTCATTAAGTGGTTTTTTCTAAGAAATTTGTTTTCATTTTATTTTTTCATAATTATTTTGTTTAATATTTAAGGTAATGATATTTTTTTTTTTTATTAAAACAAAAATAATTTATGTTCGATTACTAACGTTTTTTTTTTTTTTTTGCACAGGAAATACTTAATAAATATATTTTAGGAAAATTAAAGAAAAAAAAAAAATAGTTAAGTTTGCACACGCTTTTAAAAATAAAATAGATAAAAAGATTGATTTTGTTAAGTTGAAGAATAAAAAAGGATTTGCATTTTTAGTAAAAAACAAATTATAATTTAAAAAATCAAAATATTTTATAATATGAAAGAAAAACTATTATAAAGACAAAGATTAAATAAAAAAGTTAGATTAACACAATGATTTTTTTACTAATACATTCTTAGTTTCTTCGAAAACTGATTTATGTTTTTAAGTACAGACTCTCATATCTAAGTGTTTATCTATACCTTAAACTTTCATACTTTTTGTGTATCAAAAAATGTAATAAAATTGAAACTATTTTTAATTTTTAATATATTTTTTATTTTTAATGTATTTTTAATTTTTTAAAAATATATTTTTAATGTCCCTATTGAGTACCTAATTTATTTTTCTTGTAATTTAAAGAATTCAAAGATATTTGTATATTTTGGGTTAAGAATTTTGCAAACATTTGTTTTCACTATCTTTTGTTAGTTCGTTGCTATGATGTGATAAGAATTCATTAAATAATCTTGTTGTTATATGTGACTCTTTATTTTAAATTATAGTATTTTCTTTAGACAATCAAATTTATGTAGTTTTCTGTAGACACAGATTATCTAATTTCATATTGTGCTTTTTAGACAGTTTGATAAACAATGAAAAGTCTTAATGTATATATATATATATATATAGAGTTTTGCTTCATGTCGGGTCGGAAAGTAAATAAAATTTAAACTTAAATGGTGTTGTGAAACAGGAAAAATAAAATTAAATCGTCTATTATAGCTATGATTTAATAGCTGAATAGTAACTGTAAAGAAGCGTCTCAACTTATTAACATTCATTTAATTGCGTTCACTATAATTGATTTATTATCACTGTTTCTAAGGAAATAGTAAGATTTTTTTTTAAGTTAAAAAGACATTTTTTATAATATATGGAGTGTAGTATAATGAACAAGTGGCGCAACGATCTTTCACTGTGAATGCAATTTTAATAACTTCAAGAGAATATATACAAAATATACATATGTATATGGACCATTATCAAAAAATATTTTAAAAATTGCACGCAATATCAAAACCTACTGAGTTACTAAAATAAAAGTTATGATATTTTTAATATTTGATGACTTTAGCGTAGCATATTTTAGGGGTTTCTTGCAAGATTAAAAAAAAATACTTATACTAAAAATCGTGATTTTTAAAGTTATACACATCTCCATATATTATACGAAAATACATTTTATTAGAGTTTATTACAAAGAAATGCTATTTAATAGTGTGATTTTTTTTTAACCCAAGTAAATTTTTTTTTGGTCCATAAAATTTTTATCTTCTGAAATTTTTTTTATGTGCCTCTATATTTCCGTTAAGCATTACAAGCATTACCACCTATTTAATCGAATTATGGTTAATTTGGTACAGTCCATGCAATGTGCCCTAGCAAAATCTATTTTGAAAAAAGTGTCCCGTTTTCAACTATCGATGACATTTAACTTAAACTTATGGTCCTGTCTATATATCCAAGATTTGCACAAATTGCAGTTTGCCATATAAAAATACAAAAATAAAAAGCGCAGTTTTTTGATTATTACGCAGCTCAGTTGTCTAATGCAACGGTTCTCAAACGGGAGTCCGCTGCCCACAAGGGGTCCGTAAGGACATTCGTAGAGGGTAGCGAAGCGATACTTAAAAGTATTCTAGAACACACAATTTTTTAATGTAAATATTTAGAAGTTTAAATAAAAATTCCAATGAAAGCACGAAACTATTTAAAAATGGAAAGATATCTTTATATAAAACATAACCAAATTAAAGACAAAAGTAAAGATATATAATTTTCTTTTGTTTTTTCTGAAATGAGTTCTTTTAAGAATCAACTAGCACTAGCTGTTAGAAAAACCTATGCTTTGCTTTGATTCAAAAGATTATGCTTGATAAAAGCTACAATGATCAAATGAAAAAAGTGATGCTGTCCAATTATACAATAAAAACAAAATTTTTCGATTAGGTAGTTAAAACAATTAATTAATAAAATAAATAGTTCACTTTAATTTGATAAAACTTTTCACTTTATAATATGAAACCCTGATACTATTTTTTGTAAATATATTATGCCAAGAAATGTTTTTATAAAGTCGTTTCAATGCCCTTTCCGAATTTTAAACATAGAATAACATAACAATAACATTTCATCATGGATATCGACAAAATAGCAGATTTATTTCAAAAAAAGTTAAAAAAAAAAGTTAATTTTAAATCAACAGATTTCAAAAAAATTTAGATGAAATATGGCAAAGTTTAACCGCTTGTTTGCTTCGAAATCCTAAAACTGTTACAAAAATTTTCATCAACATACTTTTTTATGTGAAACCATTTTTTCACACTTTCGTCGACATAGAGAATGATATTAGAAGCAAAAAACAATGTCGCAATTATTAAAATTTTTCTTAAATTATTTTATGTTTTATAACATTTTATCTGATTTTGTAGCTTGTCAAGGTTGTAGTGGGTCGCGCTTCCTTTGCAATATCAAAAGGAGGTCCCGAATCAAGATCTCGTGAAAACCCCTGGTCTAGAGCGTCTAACAGAAAAAATTAGTATTAAAATCAAAGAGAGTTCAACTCCCAACTGAGGCAAATATATATTTATATATATATATATATGTATATGTATTTAATAAATCATATTGATTTATATCCCTATATTAAAATCACTTTTTAAATATAAGTCATTTGTGGTGTAGCGAGTAAGACGGCAGTGTACTGAGGAGGGTTCAAATCTCAACCGAGCCAAACATTTTTTCTTGCGCTTTAAATAATAAGCATCTAAACAACTATTTTGGTAATATAATAAGAGCTGGTGAAATTTTGGACATCGCGAACAAAATTCATCAGTTATAGCTCCAAAAGGGGAAGCTGTTTTTAATATGTTTTCGCTTACAAAATACGTTATTTAGTAGGCGAAGGCATATTTAATTGTTGAAAGTCTGCACAATAAGAAAGAAGTTGTAGAATTTATCTGCATTGTCCGATTAGTTTACATAAGATCGAATGAGATTAAAAAGTATAAACCTGCGAACAAAAAATGTAGTAGAATGGAAAAAAGTTAATTAATTTTAATCCCATTTTCTAAGCTTGAATGAAATGAAACTTAGGGTGCTAAAATTTTGCATTCTTTTACACAGCTAAAAGTTTGTTTTTCTGGTAAGCTAGCAAGTATAATTGGGAACAAAAATAAACTACTTATTCTTTGCCTATTATTTTTTCGAGTTGTCTACAAATTCATGTAGTTATTTTAAGACCCTAGTGGTAAGAGACGTATAGGAACCTTCTTTCTAAAGTTCAGAGATGTGCTTCAATTTGCATTACGGATGCCGCGAGAAGTACACCTCAGGCGGCACTGGGCATCATTCTCCACCTTCTTCCAATTGAGGACTACGTGATAGGTATGGCTGTGCGGGGCTTATTTAGACTGAAAGAATTGGGATTAATAGGGAGCTTCACAGCGGGACAAGCTAGCATACTTAAGAAAGTCAAGTTGAATGGTGAAACATTATCCTCGGCCGCCCAAACGGATTATGTAGGTACTATAATTGACTTCTAGGCTACTCCCGTTATTGAAATCCCTAGTAGGGGCCTCTGGATTGGAGTGGAGAAGCTCCACCGAGGGTGTGTTATCTTCACGGATGGCTCGAAGATGGGAGTAGGCACAGGGGCGAATGTTTACTTCATGGGAACATATATCAAATGATCTTTTAGATTGTCTGGTAGTTGCAGCGTTTTCCAGGTAGAAATTCTGGGCATTAACAAGGCTCTAGGATTACTGGAGGAGAATGTTGAGAGGGACACTGAGGTAATTATCTATGAGGATAGTCAGGTAGCACTGATGGCAATGACAAGTTACTATGTTAGGTCCAGGTTAGTACTGGATTGTAGGAAGGAATTCAGGAGGCTGATGGATGCCTACAGAATAAGACTTTGTTGGGTTCCTGGTCACTACGATATTCTCGGCAATGAAATAGCAGATGAGCTAGCTCGTAAGAGCTCAGAGTTAGATAGGTCTTTTGTGGAGGTATCGGTTAGTGGAGCATACACTTAGTCACTGTGTAGGGCTTCAGCGAATTGGTCTGAGGTGGTTTGGGAGCCATATTCTGCACGAATTAGAGGAGGTTGCGGGTGAATTACTCGGCAACCTTATAAGGTTCGTAATGGTAATAAAGTGGTTTAGAGGTTTCACTCCTTTCTTATATTTAGCTATCTTTCTTTTCAATCATTTACTATATTCTACTAGGATTTTTTTCTCTTTCTTCAACAATCACCTTTCTCTACTATCTATAAAGGGATCACAATGGACCGAATGGTCTCTGGTTGGATGCCGCCCTTTTTAACCTAACCTAACCTAGACTCTAGGGGTACTCAAAAATATGTATCCAAACGAAAATAAAAATAAAACGAAAAATTTTACCGATAGTGAGATTTGAACTTGGACACACATTAACTATTCGTTTTTAATAACTAACGCCATCTCGTACTTAATTTTTTAAGTGATAAAAACTTTTTTAGTATAAAATATCTTTTTAGACATCTTGTTAAAAACTAATAGCATCAGAAGAATTGAACCGATAACCTTCTGATTGTTAATCCAGCGCTCTAGCCAACTCATCCAATACTATACTATTATGCTATTGAGTACTTATTTATGTAATACAGAGTAGGCAAATAATAATAATGCTTCATTACCGAGAAACTACTTTAATAAATAGTTGCCATTACCGAAAACCAAAAAGTTTTTGCTGTGTAGTTTCAAGTCTTATGAGTTCAGATTTGTAATCCGTATGTTTGAAATAATATTACCACAAAACTTAGTAAGGATTAAAGTCAGTTTCGTACAGGTTAATTTTTTTTTGTCAATACAATAGAAAACATTCATTCTCCCTGTGTAATAATGTCAAATAATGTAGTTAAGGTCATTGTAGAATAAATGACAAGGTACAATTATTAGAGAGAACGTTTTCAAATTTATTTTCCCTAAAAAGTCAGACACAAAAAAAATGTGAAAAAATTAAAGCGAACTTTGAAAAAAATGAAAAAAGTATTTTCAGATTAAATTTATAAAAAATTGTGAAAAAATTCATAAACTGAATTTTATGTTAAGAAGACCAATTTGTGTATAATTAAAAATTAAATTAAAATAAATGTACGTGTTAAGTTTCGCAAAATATCGCGAAAATGAAGTGCTTCTTTTCAAGAATTAATTGTTTACATGTAAACTAAACATTTTTATATTTTTTCGTTTGTATTTCTTTTTTTTTTCAAATTATTTGACTTTACAAGACATGAAAATGACAACTCTCCCTAAGTCTAAGTTCACATACAACAATTTTTCTTTCCGATTTTTTTTTTTTTTTTTTCTTTTGAACTTATATTTATGTTCACACACAAAATTTTACTTATTTGCTTTAATTGCCATGATTTACTTCTGTTTGGGAGTACGAAAATGGAAAACAAGATGAGTTTCGAAGTACAAGAAAGTTTGTACGCTTTCATATTCCCTCTCGCTCGCTCTCACACCAAATCAGAATTTCAGCAAGAAAAATTGCCTTGTGTGATCTCAGACTATGTTTAAGTTCATACATAGCAATTTTTATTTCTGAAATTTTACTTTTTTTCTTTTGAACTTGCTTGATTTGTTTTTAAGTACGAAAATGAAAAACTAAACGAATTTCAAAGTTCAGGTAAGTTTTTAACCTTTTATATTCCCTCTCGCTCGCTCTCACACGAAATCAGAATTTCAGCAAGAAAAATTGCCTTGTGTGATCTCAGACTAAGTCTAAGTTCATACACTGCAATTTCTATTTCTGCCGTGATTTGTTTTTGTTTTGAAGTACGAAAATGAAAAACTAACTGAATTTCGAAGTTCAGGTAAGTTTTTAGCCTTTCATCTCGCTCGCTCTCACACGAAATCGGAATTTCAACAAGAAAAATTGGCTTGTGTGATCTCAGACTAAGTCTAAGTTCAGACACTGCAATTTTTATTTCTGCCTTGATTTGTTTTTGTTTTGAAGTACGAAAGTGAAAAACTAAACGATTTTCGAAGTACAGGTAAGTTTTTACCCTTTCATATTCCCTCTCGCTCGCTCTCACACGAAATCAGAATTTCTGCAAGCAAAATTGCGTTGTGTAAATCAGACTAATAGTTTTACCTAGTTTAGTTGTATCATGGTTAAGGTGATTTGAAAGTTAAATATATATTCATTATTTAAATTTAAATCTCTCTTTATTGAACATTCAGAGATCCTTAAGAAAATTTAATTTAAATTTAATTACAAATATTTTTCTTTTTTGTTTTTAAAAATATTTTTGTATAAATTTACTTGGTAAAGTGTTGATATTTTTATATTAAAATTTTATTTAATTGTTGAATGTACGATTTCGCCTTATGAAAGAGAAATAACTTCATATCTAAAAATATACAGCAATTTTAAAATCTTTCAGTTAAAAGAGAGAAGAAATGAGAGTGAAAAAAAGCAATTTAATAAGAGAATAAATTTAACTGTACGAACTATTTGTTGTCATGGCTTGTGAAAGAAGAAAAAACAGAAACCGTTAGAATTTTCAAGGAACCTCGAGTTAAAACATATAATAAACGGTTAAACAGAGAGAATGTAAAAATAATTGGACAAGGTATCAAAAAAAAAAATTACAAAAATAAAATGTTTCTTAAAAATATTCAATTAGTTACTTTTTAAAAATTTTGTGTGTTTTAAAAATTGATATTTTTTATTAGTACATTTTGAAAAATTGAAAAATTAAAAAAACGGTAATTGATTTTGATTATTGGTACTTAAAAAAAAAAAATAAATAAATTAATAATTTGTTTTGAAAATTGGTACTTTTTTAGTACTTTATTAAAAATTTATATTTTTTTGTTTATTAAATATATTTTTTTTATTAAAATAAAGAAACAATCTGAACTGAGTGAAAATGTAAAAAAAAAATTGTTTGCTTCCTGTGATTTTATTATTATTTTGTTTCTATCTCAAATTGTTTTTGAGTTATAGCTACTAACTATTCTCATTTACTATTTTTACTTAGTTTTACTTAGATTTTCGATTTTTATTGGACACCAAAATATAGTTTGTTGTTGTTTTCGAAATGGCTTCGTCAAGAAGATGTTGTGTGATTAATCCAGATTGTTTTTGCTATATTTGTGGTGAATATATATATTTGTAAAATATCAAAAACCTATATCGGACTTTGTAAAAACTCGTATCATCAATACTTTAAAATAAAATTTTGTAATCAGAACAAGCCAAGGGTTCCTCATATTGTATGCCAGAAATGTGTAGTATGTCTACAATTATGGGCCAGTGGAAATATACGGAATTAACCCTGGAAATAGTCATATCCTAACTTATCTTCTGCTCAACGACCTCAATTAAAATCACTAGAGGTACAACCCAGCATCATATTTCCACCATTTCATATTAAACTTGGCACAAGAAACAGTTTGTGAAGGCGGTTGAGAAAATTGGGGAATGTTTCAATTTTCTTTCACGCAAGTATTTTTGATGGGCCACAGATTAGGAAACTCGTGAAAGATCCTAATTTTGTTAAATCAGTGACTGAAGTCGAATCCAAAGCTTGGAATTCATTTGTTCTGGTTATGGGTGATTTTCTAGGCAAAAAGAAACCATGTTGAGCTAGTTGAGTGCATGCTATCGAACTTGCAAGAGCTAGGGTGCAACATGAGCTTAAAAATCCTCTTCCTGCACTCACATTTAGACCGATTTATGCAAAATATGGGTGATTTTAATGAGGAGCAATGAAAAAGTGCTGTCAGGGAAGGTGGGACTCATATATGATGACAGACTTCTGCTGGAGTTTGCAACGAGATCTACCTAAAGTCGTTCATTCAAGGAAATCATATAAAAGATGATTTGATAGTGTTCGATAGAAATTTTGTTAACATATGTATTAATTTTTGTCAAAATAATTAACTTCAAAAAGTAAAGCTGTTTGCAATCTCCCAGTATTTTTTCATAGTCAGGTTCTTAAAAATATTAAATATTTTTTTTTTTTATTGGTGTATTTTAAAAAATGTTCTTTTAAAAAATGGTAATTAATTTTGATAATTCGTACTTTTTTCCAAATTAATACACGTTTTTAAGATTAGTACCATTTTGAAAATTATTATTTTTTTTTATTTTTTCAAAAAATTAATATTATTTTGTTTTTATTGGTATATTTTTAAAAATTGGAACTTTTTTTGAAATTGTATAATATATTTTGAATATTGGTACTTTTTGTTGTTACGTTTTTAAAAATTTAAACTTAAAAAAATGGTAATTAATTTCTAAAACTGATACGTTTTGAAAATTCGTATTTTTTTGAAAATATATAATTTATTTTGAAAATTTGCTACTTTTTAAAGAAAATGAATACTGTTTTAAAAATTTGTAGTATATTTTTATTATTTTTTTAATTTTGGTGATTTTGTTCAAAATTGGTACTTTATTAAATTTGTGCATTGATTTTAAAAATGGCAATTGATATCAAAAAATTGGTACTTTTTTGCGAATAAATTGGTACTTTTTTGAAATTATATAATTATTTGTTTTTTTTTAATTTGTACTTTTTAAAGAAAATTATTATTTGCTTTTTTTAATTTTGTTTTTTTTTTAATTGGTACCTTTTTAAAAATTGGTACATTTTTAAATTTGTACCTTGGTTTCAATAATTTTTAAAAATTTGTACTTTTTTTCAAATCAGCAACGTTTTGAAAATTGTTTTTTTTATGAAAAAAGATAATTTATTTTGAAAAATTGGTAATTTTTAAAGAAAAATACTTTTTAAAAATGGGTATTTTTTTAAATGTACTTTTTGGAGAAATGTTACTTTGTTTTCAAATTCGTTTTTTTTTTTTTGTTTGAAAATTGGTAATTAATTTTGAAAATTAGTACTTTTTTTAACAAAATTAGTTATTTTTCTGAAATTTTGTAATATTTTTAACTTTTACTTTTTAAAGAATATTAAGACTTTTTTTAAATTTGTACTTTCTAAACTGTTCTATGTTTTCAAATTGGTACCCATTTAAAAAACAATTAGCACATTTTTGCAAATATTATTAAATGGGTACATTTTAAGAAAATAAATTATATATCTTTTTTCAACAACTACATCTTTTTAATTGATCCTTTTAAAATTGGTACTTTTTTAATAAAACTAAAATGTTCTTTTAAATGAGAACTTTTCAAAATTCTAATTTTTTAGGTTGCTACTTTTTATGTATTAAAAAATCTACACTTATTCAAAAATTGGTACCATTTTTAAAATAAGTACTTTTTTGAAAATTTATGTTTAGTTTTGGAAATTTTAAACTTACATTTTTTTTAATAAGATATTTTAAAAATATGTTGAAAACTGTAACCTTTCTTGACTATTTATAATTATTTTAAAATTGGAACTATTTTTGAAAACTAGTTTTCAAAATTTTAAATTTTGTTGAAAATTGATACTTTTTAGAGAAATTTTATGAAACTATTATTTTTTTTTTTTTAAATTTTCGATTATTTGAAAATTTGCAATATTTTTGAAAATAAGTATGTATTTTTTTTTAAATTTTATGAGAATTTTTATTTTATAAAAATATATATATTTTTCTGAAAATCAAATTGATACTATTTTTTAAAATTTAATACTTTTTTGAAAGTGTACACTTTTTTGCAATTTTATCAAAATTTTAAATTTTGTTAAAAAATGATTTTGTTTTATGGAAAATTGTCAGTTTTTAAATATGTAACTTATTTCAAAAAATTTATACTTTTTGATAATGGTACTTTATTCAACATGTGTGTATTTTTAACTCTGGTATTTTTAGTTTTTTCATTAATTTTTAAAAATATAAAAATTTTATGAAAATTTTAATCTTTTGGAAAATTTGAACTTATTTTGAAAATATTTACTATAATAAATATTTATTATTATTTTTTTTAATTAATATTTTATTTAAAATTGGAACACTTTTTATAAAATGATACGTTTTTTAAAAATGTTACATACTTTGAAAATAGCTTAAGCCGATTTTAAACTGCCGAATTTTGTCAGTCAGTTACCAACGATAATGAATTTTCATTTTAAATAATTTAGAGAAAATTTTTAATAATTTTAATGAATTTTTGAAAATTGAAAATAATTTTAAAAGATTTAAAATAATAATAAATTTTAAAAATTTTAATTCATTTTTAGGTATTTAACAAAATGTTAATGATTTTTTATTAGAAAATTTATAAAAAGCTTATAAAATTGGTTTATTTTAATTACATAACTGCAAATAATCTTAAGAAAAAATTTAAATTTAAATTAAAAATATTAAATTTAAAAATTTCCTAAATTTTAAGAATTTTAGTAAACATATTAATTTGTTTTTCCTTCTTTTTTCTACCTTTATAGGGAAATTTATGCAATAAATAATCCGTTCCTGATAAAAGACAAACTTTTTTTCAACACTAAAACTTTTTGGCCTCGAAAAAAAACCCTTCAGTAAAACCAAAAAATTACAGGCATTTTTTCTAAACCAAAAAACCAAACACAACTAAACCCTCCAAAACAAAGTACTTATTAATTTATTAAAAACTTTTTCTAAAAATCAACACAAAATTACAACTTCAAACTCCACAAAAGAAATAAAAAAAAAAAAAAAAATACTTAAATTTTTTGAAATTAACGCACAAGAGAAAACAGTTGAAGAGCAAAATTAAAAGAGAGGAGAAACGCATTAATTGAACAAATCCCCTCTTTAAAACTTTCTCCAATGACCGACAAGGTCGTTTCAAAAGAGAGAGTAGACATCCACTACTGCTGCTGCAAGGGACAGTATATACAACTAGATCGAGAGAACATAGAAATCCTGTCTCCACAAGGACACTCTTACGCTAAACGAGCTGATTTAAATTATTGGAAATAACAAGTTTATTTAAAATCGAAAAGAAGCGGAATCTCCTTTTCTAGCTCAAATATAATTCTCGAATTAAAAACTTTGAAACACAAGCTCATACAAAGAGAGCATCAGTGTTTCCGTTAGTTAACAAATTTTTCAGTTTATTTACTTAGTAAACGGCTTCAAAACGGCGGGTACAGTTTTAAAAGTTGTTGGCGCATCATGGCAAAAGACCCGTATTGGGACATATATTCTAATCGGTGCTGGTTTGCTGGTGATTGGTGCCTTCTTTATTAGTTATATTGAACGTCCAGAATATGATGGTACATATTGTGCTACGGCATTTTGGACAAAAAAAGTTGGCTTCCAAATCGAATATTGGAAACAACAAAATGATCTTCTTAACATTCCAAAAGGTGCTGCTAGAATATGTTATAAGAATTCCATCTATGAAAATGGGTAAGTTGGAAAAAATAAAAAAATATTACAATTATTTTAATATACTTTGGAAAATTCAATAAACAATTAAACTGTTTCATTTAAATTTGGATTAAAAAATTATAAAATTTAGTGTTTAAATATTTTTACCCTACAATTTATTTAAACATTTTAACTATTTTTCTTCTCACTCTAATAATGTATAATTTGTATCTTTCTTTTTAGTTGGGCCCAAATTGAAATCGAAACTCAACGTACCTATCCCGATTGGGTCCAAGCCTATGGTGCTGGTATTATAGAAGGATCATTAACCTGGAAACAGGTGCATCATCAATGGCTAAAGTAAGTATTTCTTATTTTATACTAAATCATTTCAAAACTAATAATAACTTTCTTCTCCTTCAGCACCATTCAATCATCTTGCGAACGTGATGAAGAAGCCCAAAACTTTTGTACCTGGTTACGTGATCTGTTAACCGAGAACTATGTTAAGATTAAGGAAAATGCCATTTTAAGACAAGAGAACGATCATTATTGGCATCAAATCAGTTTATATTTCAATCAATTGGAAGGTCTGGAAACTGGTTATAGACAAGGAGCAAAGAGAGCACGTTCTGATCTGGAAGAAGAAATACCATTTCCCGACTTTCTGCTAATGAATTCAGCAGCTGATATACAAGATCTAAGAATTTACTATGAAAATTATGTAATTGTTGGAGTAAATCGCACAGAAGAGGGACAAACTACTGAGGCGGAAATGGCTAATAAAAATTTCCATCTGCCCAGCGCTACTATGTTAACGAAAATCTTTCAGGCTGACGACTCTCCCACCTGGCAATTGTTATTTGGTCACAGTACTGCTGGCAGTTATGCCTCCATGTTAAGAATTCAAAAACGCTATAAGTTCCATTATCATTTTGCCCCCAATCAAAGAACTAATACAGTGCCTGGAGTGGATATTACTTTCACAGGTTATCCCGGAATTTTGGCTTCAACTGATGACTTTTACGTGGTCAAGGGTAGACAAGTGCAATCGATTGTGGCTGGTGTGGGTATGAAGAATGAAAATTTAGCTTTGTGGAAAACGGTGAATATAAATGAAGCTATGCCTTTGGCGGCGCGTGTCATGGCAGCTAATCGTATAGCCCAAAATCGTAAAACCTGGGCTAAGGCCATGTCTCGACATCCTTTCACTGGCTCCAAACAATGGATAACAGTGGATTTAAATAAATTGGGACCTTTAGATAATTTATATAGAACTCTAGAAGAGGATGAGAAATTAGATGATAAACCAGTTACATTAAACATCAACGATGAAGCTGCTATTAACGAACGTTTGAATCGTTTTAAGGGTTTAGTTTGGATAGCCGAACAATTGCCAGGTCGTCTACATATGAAAGATGTTACCGAACAATTTCTAAATGACAATACCACCGCCTGGTTAGCTAATGGTACACCCTACTTTGACGAAATTTTAAAGGCTAGTAAAGTACAAAGTGACTCTTATCCCGTCAATCTTACACCCAGCGCCAATGAGGAACTGACAAATCTGGAAGCTATTGACAAATTTCTAAGAACTCATGGTTTTCGGGGAGATCTTTTGGGTGAAGAGTCTTCGGTGGCTTATGGTAATATAGATATTAAACTATTTGCCTACAATGCCCGTTTAGGAGTAAGTGATTATCATGCCATTGCCGGTCCCGTATTTATGCGTCTTCAACACATGCAAGTGAGATCGGTACCCGAAGAAGCTTCACAAGCTGAGGGCACAATAAATTCCTCCATACTGGATGATCGTCTCAGTATAACCATAGACGATGCTGCCGAATTGGCTGAATTGGAAATGATTACAGAACGTCGTCCTGTAAGAAATGACATGAAAGCCTTTGCTATGCATCAGTCAGGCATAGGACCATTTAAATGGTCTTCAGTTCAAAGTAATATCGCGGATATTGAACATGCTGGTCATCCAGATGAATGGAATTTTGGAAAAGTTTCACCCAAGTGGGCGTGGTAGTTAGTGCTAAGTAGTTCAAAATATTTAAAAGTTAAGTTCTCAATCATTTCCAAAACAAAACCTAACACTAACATGTTCATCTCTCTTCTTAAGGTTTCTCTTAAAAAAGCATTAAGCGCTTTTTATTACAAATTTTTTAGTAAATTATTAAAAATTTTCTTTCCCAGGAAAAAATATATTAGTTCTGCAACTTGTTCCCGAATGCATGAAAATAGCCTGTACTGGTTTTAATTTGGCGTTACGACTAATGATTTTTATTCGAAATTGTCACCCTCAGAACAATTTCTGTGGAAGTGTTACATAACCAGTATCCAGTTCCAGAACTAGTTCTTTAATCAATGATTTTTGATTAAAATTGTCACACTCAGATCTTGTTCCATAAAATCGTTAGGAACGTTTCAAGAACCAACTTATTTTTCATTGATTTTATTTTTCATTTGAATCAATAAATTGAAGTTCTTTGTTTTCTTTTTTATTGTTTAAGTTGTTTTTAACAGTTCTTGGAAATCATTTGGGAACCAGTAATTTATTTTGAGAACTGATGTAAAAGTAACACAGAACTAGTTTTAAACCAATACGGTTCTACTCTATGAGTGCCGGAATAGGTTGCGATACCACTAGTTCTAAGAATGTTGTTAAAGAATCTGAAGTGGTTCTGATTAAGCCAGTTCTAGAACTAATTATTTAAGCACGTCTTAAAATTTTTCCTGGGTTTTTTAATTTAAAATTTGTACATCTTTATTTCAAACACATTTTCGATTTTAAAACACACAATTTTTTAAGTTTTTTTGTATATTAAAATTTTTGTACGTATTTAAAGAAATAATTTGTTTTTGTATAAAACTGGATGTTAAATTATGAATTGTATTTTACAGCATTTTTTCCAAATTGTATATAAAACGAATAAATATTTTTTTATAAATTTTATTTTTTAAAGTATTATGTAATTTACCAAATGTAAATGTAACTAATTGTGTTCGTCAATAGTTTTAAATGTGATACCAACTAATTCATTAATTAGAAAAAAAATTATTAAGTAAACCAATAGTCTTCCAGTTTATAGAAATAAAATAATTTTTTTATATAGTAAATTTATTTATAATAGCGTACGTCAAATCTTCTTTTCATGTAATAAAGCAAAAAAAAATCAATTTAAATTATGAAAAGATTCAAACAAAAGATATAAATAAAATATATAAAAGCTACAAAATTTGTACTGAACAACATAATAACTTTGGTGTTTTTATTTAATTATTTTTAATTTGAATTTATTTTTAGCAGTGAACATTTAGGTGATTGATTTAAATTTCTTTCAATTTTTAATTACAGTTTTAGTAACGACAGCAGTAGAGTTTCCAAAAAAATCGGTTTTTGTTTTAAACGAAAAATCTCAATTTAGAAAAAACCGATTGCCCGGTTTTGAACTCTTGAAAAAAAAAAACGATTAACGGGTTTTCAGTCTTTTAAATTTTTTAACAAGAAAATATTTTTTGTATTTTTTTTTAAACCTAAATTTATAAGTGCATACAAATTTTACTCTGCAAAAATAATAAATTTTGATGGGCACAATTTCAAAAATAAAATTTTTTATTCACGTTATAACTAGAAAAATATATTTTTTCAAAATAAAATATTTTTGGTGCTTGAAATACTTATAAGTAAACACGAAAAAACTAGTGCATAAAATTTTGGTTGTAAAATTTATGCCAACAGAACCATCTATTGGTTCTATTATTATTATGCGTTTGTGCTGATGTTTGTAACGCACAGAAAAAAATCATCCAACACCCACCTTAAAGTATACCAATAGACTCAGAATCACTTTTTGAGTCCATGTCCATGTAAATCTTGTGCACAAAGTACATGTCGCAATTTTAGAGATAATTCAATGAAATTTGGTACGTAGGAGTTTCATGACGAAGCCTATTGAAATTGGTTATGATCGGTCCATTATTTCACCTAGCCCTATATAAATGTCCTACTGGAATAGGGGTTTAACTATCATAAATGCCTGAAATATAGCAATATGAAATTCGGTGTAAGGAAGTTTTGTATAAGTTTTAACCTTTGTGCCAAATTTCATAAAGATAGGTCCATAATTGACCGTAGCTCCCATATAAAACCCTTTTCCGAAATCACATACACATGTTAGTATCAGGATTATATTCGACACAAATAAGTTTTATATAAGTAGAAATCACAGTGACAAAAATTAATAGGATCGCTCCATAATTTAACTCCCATACAAGCCCACTTTCGAGAATCACCCTAAAGTGCACAAATTCCTACAAATGTTTGTATTAACTTGATATTCTGTATTCGTATATTTTATTTTACACTTAGTAAAAGTATCGGTCCACAATTGTCCACATGTCTAATATAATACCCTCCACTAATTTTGATGGACATGAACAATGGTGTGGGGTATGGTCTGGCTTGACCGACTATATATTTCTTACTTGTTTTTATAGAATTTAGCAAGTTACAAGAAACTTCTTATTTTTAGTCATGTAATTTTTCTTTTTTGAACTCTTTTTCTGAGTAAAATTCAGTAAAAATGTTAAACGTTAAAAACACAAGTTTAGAAAAAACCGAAAATTAGAAAAAAAAGAAACCGGTTTCCGATTTCGGATACTCTAGACATCAGCAAATGTACAGCATTTGTTATCTTCTTTCTGTCATCTTCTATAGGATCAATTAAGTGGCAATTTCTATCTATGATAACATGATTGGTAGCTGATGGAAGTGAGACCTTTTAAACTGGGTACTATTGAAATTTACACTCAACAAAAGGTAAATTGCCACTTTTAGTAACCTGCTGAAAATAGTCAAATAAAAATCATAAATTTAATTACCAGGTAAGAATAACATGTATGCTTCTTTCTAACCTAACTTTTTTAGTTCCGGTATTTATTTTTAAAATAAACTCCGACTTTTTAAAATTCTGTATACTACATATTTTCTAAAAAAATAGTCTGAATTTTTTTATGTTACTTTATATTTATATGCATTCCTATCGATTTCTGTTGTTAATTCACATATTTTCCTGAAACGTTAAAGTTTTATTAGAATTGTATTATTAGTATTTTCGATACTTGCCTCAATACACGCTGCATATCTTCTTTGAGATGTAAAACAAATGTGTATGGAGTTTTGTCCAAAGGCTGCCGTTTTATTTGATCATACTTGACTCGTAAGCCCGTGTTAGCTAGTCATACGACGCTCTATACATCGCCCATGGCGAAATGAAACAAATGGCAGCAAATACATAAAAACAACAATACGGCAACTCCACGTAACCAGACAAGGTATCATTATAAGCTCAGCTGATTTTTTTTTTTGCTTAATTTTTTAATAAAAGACTGAAATGTAATTTTCTTACAATTTATTCTTATTTTTCAATTTTAACAATCATTTACAAATGTACGTACTTTTGTCTTTTCTTGTTTTTTGTTTGTTTAACGTTTCTGTCTAATCTAAGACGAAAAAAAATTATTGCTATTATTGCATTTTTAAATGGTTTCACCATGGGCGAATCCATTAATTTTCTTTTTACATGGAGTTTGACTCTTCAGCAGGTAAACAAAAAATTGCTTATAGGAGTTTGACAGATTTAAGAGCTAAAATTAACCGCTAATTAAGGTCACCTGTTTAAATTCGCCTTGTATTAAGGTAAAGCAGGTATAGTCGATAAGTAAGTATAAACTTTATTATTTACAAATGATAAGACAATTCTACCAAAACTGAAAATGCAGTCTACAAAGATAAAGCAGTTCTTCCCCAATATCTATTTCAATGTTGCCAAACTTTGAGATTTGTGCACAATTTGGGGATATTTATTTTTATTTTGGAACAGTTGTTTGACAATTTGGCTGTTTGGAAAAAATATATTTTCTACATTTCAAAATATTTTATTAACCGAAATATGATATATGGGTCAATATCAAATAAGATGGCAGAAACTGACTTTAATCCTTAATACGTTTTGTGGTAATATTTTAAACAAACGAGTTACACATATGAACTCACAAGACTTGAAACTAATGGAGCAATATAGGTTTAATTTTATAATTATGATTGTTGCTCAAAAAGGGCTTAAAATTACTTAACTTTTTCCCATTCTTCTACACTTTTTGTTCGCGCGTTTATACTTTTTGATCTCATTTGATCTTATATAAACTAATCGGACTTTTTGGTTTAATTGTACACCTTCCTTGTTATTACGCAAATACAGTGTAATCGAATAATGATATCTTTAAATTTCTAAAATTTTTAGAAAAGAGTCTGGGCGCTCCCCAACGGAATACAAATTTTGAACAGTTGTTGTAATTGTGAGTATTTTGCGCTATATCTTGTTGAAATAAACAGCCAACGCAGTAGAGAGTCTCAAAGTTTGGAAAATAAGAAGAAAATAAAAAAAAATCAGACAGTTTCTAATAGCATAGCATGGATTACTGCGTGAACTTTGTTTATTGTTATTTTTCACAATAAAATGGAAGTAGCATTAAAGATAAATTTAATAAAACATGTACGGACTTTTTTAAAATTACACAAAAATTGCACCTTTTGTTATTGAATTTTTCTATAGCAAATTGCAATTTGTACAAATAATCTACAAAAAATCTTGGATACATAGATATAAAAACGGCGATAAATATAGTTAATAGGGACCATAAACTTTTAATGAATACTTATATCCTAATTTGCCATTTTTCTTCTAAATTATCACTAATGAAAAATAAATCGTCCAACAGACTTAAGGTCAGCACTTGTGAATCCATGCTTCCAGTCCTGAATTTGTTAGATGGGGATTTGTAAGACTGGAGTCCGAATGAAGATATAAAAGTACAGAAGATTAATTAATAAAAAGAGAATTTTATATTAAGTATTTTTATGAATAAATCTTTTCTTTTGCAAAAATTAAAAATTATAAATAAATTATTTTGTTATTAATAAAATTGAATTTAGTAGTAGTTTAGTAATTTTTTTTTATCCAGTAGTTTTTTTTTTTGTTTTTATCCAATAAACAAATTTTGAAGAGTTTTGTATGTATTTTTCAAAAAATGCTCTTTTTTGGCGACTTTATTTTTTTAATCACCTTTTTTGGACACTTTTTAAAAATTCTCAATGGTAATGCTTGTCGAAGACGGGACACTTTCGTCAAAACTAAATCTGCAACGTAGTGTCTATATTACTCCTAGCATACACGTAGACATTTTTATGTTGGCAATTGTCAAATCCTATCTCTATCCATAAGAAATCTATTGCGCAATCTATTTCGCATTAAATATTTAAACACAAAGCTGAGCAATAATGATTTCTAATGTTAAGAAATAAAAATGCCTTCGTCTAGACGTAGGGTTGAAATTTTTTTATCAAGACAAACGTCAACATTAATGCGAATTAGTGGAAGGTGGCAAGAATCGCACAAAAACAACAATAAAGCGAATTCATTGATGTTTAATTGACAACCGTAGCGACCAAAATAATAATCGGTTGTTCAACTGAGGTTACCTTGTATTGATTCGCACTGATTTTGACGCTTGTCTTGATAAAAATTTGTCTCAGTAGGTTTTCATATTGCGCGTAATTTTTACCAGAATTATACATAAACTTCTAGTTTGTAAATATTTTTATAAAAAGGAGCTATATTTAAAACCATTTTTATCAAGATTTTACGAAACTGGATTTTTAATTCCATTATATTCCTTATAACAACGCTCATCTATAGTTTTTCAAATTTTACCAACGTTTTTGTATCCCACTATCTTACAAAATAAATATTTTTTTTATTTTTTAGTGCAAAAGCCTCTATCCCTCTGAGTAATTATTTTATTTTTTGGCAATTTAAATATAACATATACCAATTCTGATTAATTTATACATGCTAAATATGAATCTGACCAAAAAATTTAAATCGGTTAAATAGTTCTTTTAATATACAAAAATAAATACTCACTTTGTATGGCGGCTACCACCCCCTGTAAAGCTACCCTACCTATTTTCATATCAATTGTGGAATTTAGAAGAAAATTATTCCCACAAAATCTCGAGATTTTCAATGTAATAGTTCCATATATATGCGATAATTCAAATTTATCTTATATGGAGCTAACACTTCCCCCAAAAATGCCCACTCTATTTTCATATCAGTTATGATTCTTGATAAGTAAATTATTCCCACACAATTTTAAAACTTTTACTCTAAAAGTTTTTCATTTAAGCGATAAAAAAATTAATAATTATCTTGTTTGTATGGGAGGCACCATTCCTTCAGATCCGATCTTAAAATGAAGTATCCTTTTTGAATTATGTTGATTTTTTAAATTACTAACTAGTTTAAAAACTTTAAAAATCGTACATTAAATGGTAATTAAATGCATATCTTACAATGGAAAACCATATATATCGTTATTGTATTAAGATTGTCAATATTGTAAAATATAAAATATATTGTATATATACATATATATATATATATATATATGTAAAATTTAGTTATGGTTTCAAATAAATATTGTAAGAATTATATCTAAGACCGTCGAAATTTATATTTTTCGAAATAGAAATTTCGAAAAAACTTAATTTTGTGAAGGTTTTTGATTAATTTTAATTTAAAATTTTTTTCGTTAAATTTTCTAATAGAAACTTCATTTTATTTTGTATAGAAAATATTCATTACATTTCGTTTTTATAGAAAATTTTTGTTGAATTTTATAGAACATTTTTATTTTATAGAAAATTTGTTTTCATTTCATAGAAAATTTGTTCTCATTTCATAGAAAATTTTTGTTAAATTTACAACATTTGAATTGTAAATTAAAATATAAAAATTCTATTGATACATTAGTGCTATGCTATTGCATTAAGGGGCTAACATGAGTAATTATTTTTCAACTCTGTGTCTTACCACAGGTCTACAACTGAGATTAACGCTGACACAATATGTGAGATAACGCCGGCAGAAGACAGAAACAATTTTGTTTATATTATGTTAAACTTTAAATAAGGGGTACACGTGTTCTGATAAATTCTATAAGATAGCACTATTTTCAATCAGTCACAGACTAAAAACGTCCACTTTAATTAGGAAATTCGCACAATTTTTATAAAAATGTTTTCTAAAATGTAAAACAATCATTAAAAAGAAACAATTCTACAAACAAATATGTTTTTTTTTTTTTGGTAATTTCTAAAATAAAAAAAGTATAATTCGCTTCAAAAATTTGTATTGAGAATAACAAATAAATTGAAGTTTATTTGTTGTTACTAATATGAAATTTCGAAAAGATTACAAGGTTTTTTTGAAAACTTTTCCTTAATACTGTCTAGTTAGTTAATTGTTATAATACTTTACGTATAAAAAATTTAAACACTCCGGCTGAAATTTCAAATGATATATGTATATATAACACAAAAATTAGCATTTTTATTGTAAACTGCTGTCACCTTTTATAAATTCGCCTTTAATTTTTCAATTTCTTAATGCACTTTAAAAAGAAAGTTGGCAATACTAGTGCGGTCCTCTTTAGTTTCGTTTGTCATTCTTTCTTTTGTTTTCTATTTGCGGTCATTAAATTGTTTAATAAATTATTCATAATTTATAACAAACCGACAAAAAGCATACAAAGAATTTTACATAGTCAAGCTACAAGTGATAAAACAAAGAATAACTAACAAGTAGAAAAGTCTAATTGGAATTGAAAAATTAAAATTGCAACAAAAGAAGCAAGAAATTTAGTTGGTGCTAATTAGTAGTGTTGTTGTAAAACAAGTGTGTGACAAAAAAAAAAAAAAGAATAAAAACACCGGTTTATGTAAAAAATATTCCAACAACAATAACTGGAGTGCATTTAGCGATAAAGTTGGAAAAATAAACATATTAAATATAAAATAAGTTGTATGCTCTCATCAATTAATTGATTTTCATATTAGTCTGTTGTTTTTTAAATAAATTTCGCAAGCATAAAGAAATTCCTTTATAACAATAAAAAAAGAAGAACACACACTTGCAAATTACAAAAAAAGAAACAACAACAATAAGATACTAAAAACAAATACCAGACAAGCAAACCAGAAAAAGTAAACAAAAGTCAAATTCGCCGCGTTGATTCTTACAACAATTTCGCCGTCTTTATAATTCTTGTTTTTTGCTTTTACTTCATTATTACGAAAAGTGGGGAAAACAGTGTTGGTAAACGCTTGTGACTAAACAGTCAAGAGGTAAGTCACAATTTCAAAATACTAAAAAAAAAAACGAATGCAAAAACTATAGACAGGTATCAAATATAATTTCATTAAAAAATATAAAACAGACCCATCGACCGCAGTTGATTCATTTTAGGGTGTATTTTTATGATGATAAAAATATGTTTTTTCTCTCTAAATTGCAAATAAAAATACAAAAAATTAAAAATGAAATTATAAACATGTGGACGTAGGGCTGCCAGATACTTTTTTTGACCAACCCCTAAATTTAAAAAAGAACGATTTTTGTTTAAAAAAGACACGGCTTGATTTTTTCCCCAATAAGTGAAAATTCACCATCAACTTTCTAATATTAATATCGCCCAAATTTTATATTACTTTTAAATCGCTTTTTGACACTTATTTAAATATGAAAGGAAAGAACTACAAATCTGTACTCAATCTGATAAAATCGGATATTAATGAGCTAAGATACCTTCTGAAGTTCATATTGCATGCTATCATCAGGTTTGGTTTTTGTTTAACTCATAACAGAAAATATGCATTCTACACATGCTTTGCTTGTAGGGATTGTTCGTGCAAGTTCTTTATAATGACATGTAAGTGTAGCATCTTTTGTTCTAAATTCCAATTTTGTTTAAAATTCCAATTTTACTAACTAAACAAGATACAATTATTACACAATTTCCTCAACAAATCCCCATAATGTTTAAGATATCCCCAACTAACTTCCCACTCAACAAATCAAAGTTTTCATTCTTTTCTGCAACAAAAATTCGCCAAATTTGGTAGCCTTGTGTTTATGACTGAATGACTCAACTGTTATGTATTTTGTTCATTGTGTGTCCGCTAGATGGCCATTGTTGGTTGCTATCTAGGATGTAAAAATAATTACAATAAGAGCAACAAGCGTTGTTTGTTAACTTTTAAATGAAATTATTATTACAAATTATCTTAGAAATCGCCAATTAAAGTTTTTATATTCGATTTTAAATAAACCGAATAATCTTAGAAATCGCCAGATTAAAGTTTTTATATTCGATTTTAAAGGAACTGAATAAATTTTTATTTGGTTTAAAATTAATCGCATAAATTCTTATTCGATTCAAAATTAACCGAAGATGATCTCTTTTTTTATAAGATCAAAAAATTACCCGACTAATTTCTATTCATTTACAAATATAAATTAACATTTTTATTCAATTAAAATTTACCCATTTAATTTTTATTCGATTAAAAATTTAACCTATTAATTTTTATTCGTTTTTAAATAAACGATTTTTTATTCAATTCAAAATAATCTAATTAATATTCTACTCGATTCGATATTAAGCAAGTATGTTTTTATTCAATTCAAAGTTAAACAGTTTATTTTTTTATTCGAATCAAAAAGTAATACTTTTTTCATTTTTATTTGATTCAAAGTAGTTTAATTACTCTTTATTGCAATGAAAAATTAACCGGTTAGTTTTTCTTCCATTATTATTTCTTATTATTTTTTTTATTATAAATTAAGTAAACATTTTATAAGATAATTTAAAATAAAATGTAAAAAATAAACATAAAGCCTGACTTATTTTTATTAAATTCCAATTTAATTGCGTAATTTTTATTCTGGTTAAATTCAATTAATTATTTTTTTAATATATTTTTTGTCTCTCTTAGTTAAATGCGAATTTATCTTCACATAAACTAATTTTTATACTATTAAAAATTTTACAAATACACTTTTCTTCATTTCATAGTTGACCATTTTTTTGATTAAAAAATTAACAAAATTTTTCGTTTCATAGATGACCGTTTTTTAATCGATTTAAAAATTTACCGATTAGTTATACCCGACACTACCATAGGTGGTTGGGGTATTATGCGTTTGTGCTGATGTTGGTAACGTACAGAAAAAACCATCCAGCACAATATAGTATACCAATCGACTCAGAATCACCTTTTAAGTCGATCTAATGATGTCCGTCCGTCTGGCTGGCTGGACGGCTGTCTGACTGTCCATGTAAACCTTGTGCACAAAGTACAGGTCGCAATTTTGAAGATATATTAATGAAATTTGACACGTAGGACTTTCATGACACAAAGACTAAGCCTATTGAAATTGGTTATGATCGGTCCATTATTTCACATAGCCCCCATACAAATGTCCTCCCGGAATAGGTGTTTTACGTTTATAAATGCCTTAAATATAGCAATATTTTAATGAAATTCGGTGTAAGGAAGCTTTGTATAAATGTCAATCAGTTTTGTTTAAGTATTTTGTATAAGTATCAAGATTATATTCGACACAAATATGATTTATATAAGTAGAAATCACAGTGACAAAAATTATTAGGATCGCTCCATAATTTAACATATCTCCCATACAAGCCACTTTCGGGAATCACCCTAAACTGCATAAATTCATATAAATGTTTTTGTTCCAATATGAACATGATAATTTAATTTGTATTTTCCAAAACACATTATATTTACATATTTATCATTTTCCCAGAAACATATTACTTTCTTATCATTTTCCCATAAACACATTAAGTATGAAAATTCCCAGATATATTTATCACAGTTTATGATAACCTTTGTTAGTTTAGGATGTGTAATATTAAAGATAACACAAACCATGTCATAAAATAATCAATGGTACGCATGTGTGCGACCATTTTTATCACTATCATAAAATAATCAGTGGTGCGCATGTGTGCGACCACTAGATAGATATTGTTATTTTTAATTAATAAAACAGTATTGTACATTCACTCAACCAAAAAAGTTGTCTCCTGTCTCTTACAGTACTCGTATATTTTATTTTACACTTACTAAAAGTATCGGTTCACAATTGTAAAAATGTCTAATATAAGACCCCTCCACGAATTTTGATGGACATACACAATGGTATGGGGTATCATATTGTCAGGCTTGACCGACTATATTTTTTAATTTTAATTTCATATTAAATAAAGTGAATACTTTCTTATTACATTTCCAACTAATTTATTAAATTTCAATTAAAAATCGGTCGATTAATTTTTATTCGATTAAAATTTAACCGATTATTTTATGTGATTTCGAATTTTCTAGGTTAAGTTAAGTTAAAAAGGGCGGCGTCTTTACGCCTCCATCCATCCAGAGACCATCCGGTGATCCTTTATAAATACCAGAGAAAAGCTAATAGAAAAAGAAAGACTTTAGTAGAATAAGGCACTAGAATGGAAGCAAAGATAACGAAATAAAAGAAAAATGTGAAACCAAGGACTATTTCAATCAAGCCTGTGTAGCTCTAAGCAACTTTATCCCCATTACGAACCCTATAAGGTTCTTTACCCGTAACCTCCTCTAGTTCGTGTAGACTATGGCTTCCAAACCAATTCAGTCTACTACTCTGAAGCCCTACACAATGACAGAGTATGAGCTTCACTGTCTCTAGCTCCTCCACATCATCGCACGTCCTACAAAAGTCTGAGTGTCTCACTTACTAGTCATGTTCCCTATTACGAGGTGACCAGTAATCATACCAACAATGATCCTTAGATTCCCACTACAAAAAAGACGTTTCCAGCTCCGAGCACTTACGAGCTAGCTCATTGACTAATTGATTGCCGAGAATGTCGCAGAGACCAGGAACCTATCAGTCTTATTCTGTAGGCATCCATTAGCTTTGCAAATTCCTTTCTACCCTCAAGCACTAATCTGGACCTAACACAATGACTTGTCATTGCCAGTAGGGCTGCCAGACTATCCACATAGATAGTTACTTCAGTGTCCCTCTCAACATTTTTCCCCAGTAATCCTAGGGCCATGTAAATGCCTAGAATTTCTGCCTGAAAAACGCTACAACTATCAGACAATCTAAGTGACCGTTTGATATCCGTTCCCTTGAAGTAGACACCCACCCCTGAGCCTACTTCCATCTTCGAGCTATCTGTGAAGATAGCACACCCTCCATGGATCTTCTCCGCTCCAGCCTAGAGGTCCCTACTAGGAATTTCGATAACGGGAGTAGCCCCGAAGTTAATTATAGTTCCGACAGAATCCGTTTGTGCGGCCAACGATAATGTTCGACTATCAAATTTGACTTCATTAAGTATGCTAACATGCCCCGCTGTGAAACTCCTGATTAATGCCAATACCTTCAGTCTAAATAAACTACGTACAGTCATTGCTCTCACGAACTCCTCAATTGGAAGAAGGTGGCGAATGGTATCCAGTGCTGCCTGAAGTGTACATCTCACGGCACTCATATTGCCAATTGAAGCACATCTCTGAACTTTAGAAAGAAGGTTTCTATACGTTCTTTTCTCAACGCCTCCCACCATACCGAACATCCATAAGTGAGTATAGGTCTCACAACCGTGTGTATATCCAATATACAATTATCGGTTTTATACTACAGTTCTTGCCTCTAGAGTTCCTGCATGCGTAGTAGACAATAAGCCCCTTCCTGGCCCTTTCCTGAATATTTCTCCTCCAAGACAATTTGCTGCTCAAGTAAATTCCCAGGTACTTAGCCTCCATTGACAATCTGAGTTCTGTCCCATTTAATACTGGTAGACTATATGTCTCAACCTTATATCTCCTGGTATACAGAACTAGTTTAGTCTTTTCAGGGATGGCCCCCAATCCATTACTGCTTGCTCAATGGGAAAGTTCTAGCAGCTCAGATTGCATGACCGAGACCAACATTATCACATCATCAGCGTAGGCTACGATCTTCTTTCCCATGGCATCGAACCGTCTCAGTATGACATTCATTGCCAGTACCCCCTTGCGGTGTGCCCCTTGTCACGAGCCTCCATATGGAAGTGTCTCCCATGCTCGAGTTGATAACACTGCTGCGTAGCATCAGGCGTGCTGAGCGTCGCTGATGACCTGAGTTCCCATACACCTCCTTAGATACAGATCAATCAGTCTTTCTATTGCCTTAAGTAGAAAAGACTATAGGCAGATCGGTCTACAGTCCTCGGGTTTCGAGTGAATCATCATACCCTCTTTGGGTATGAAAATGACCCTTACCTCTTTCCAACTCGTGGGAATATATCTCACTTTGAGACATTCCCTAAATGCCTCCACAATTAGTGAACCGACCCTATCATTGACATTCTGTAACATGGCCGGAAAAATGCCATCTGGTCCCAGTGACTTATATGGCCCAAATGAGTTTACAGTGATCATCTCCTCTATCGCATCGATATCAAATTCTTCTGGTCCGGACTGTATGTTATCACTGACACTAGCTGTCCTCCCATCCTTACAACCAGGGAATTGAGTCTCCATCAGTAAGCTGAGGGACTCCGAACTAGACTCTGTCTGCGAGTTGTCTGCACCAAACAAAATAAATGTTTACGCACTGTTTATTGAATTTTTACATATTAAATTTATTAAATTTTTACTCAATTCAAAATTAACCGATTGATTTATATTCGATTAAAATTTTACCGTTTAGTTTTTATTTGATTTAAATTTTTTTAATTTGATTCATAATTACCCATTTACTTCCTTTTTTATTAAATTCGAAAATTAATCGATTAATTTTTATTTGATTCAAAATAATTTTTATTCGTTTTGAAATTAAACGATTATATTTTACACGTTTTTATATAAAATTATTAATTTATATTTCATTTATTAAGAACACTGAGTTCTTGGATACTACTACCACTGCAAAAAAAAAAAAATCCTTCGAAATGAGTTTCCCTTATCAAAATCCTAACCGTGTATTCTTCAAGGGTGTGAAGATAGCTACGAAAGTTAGCTACGTTTTTTAATTTTATGTTACCTAACAGTTCTCTCACTCAAAGACTGTTATGTTAGCAGAATTTGATTATTTTCAATTTTAATAACATTTTTAAAAATGTTAATGACTTTTATTTAACAAAATAGATTTAGCTGCACTTTTGTTTACATTTTTGAAAATGTTAATAGCATTTTTGTAATATTTTTTTAATTAAAATTATTATAATTTAAATGTTTGAATAAAAAAAATATATATATAATTAAAAACTATGATTTTTAAACTACCTTATGTTTCAGAAACATGTGTTTAAAATAAATACTTTTAAAAATTTTTATTTCTGAAAAAATCTTTATATGATGATCCAATTGATGATCAAAAAATTATCATAGGTTTTGAGTAATAGAATTTTGAAAATTTTGAAAAAATTCATTTTCTCATATAAGGGCCCTATTGATGATCAAAAAATGGGTCAAAATTAAAAAGGTGCTCTATTTAGACCTAGTAGGCTCGAAAGCTATTATCTTAAGGATTTCAGAGCAGAAAAGGTAATATTAAGATTGATCATAGGTTTTGAGTAATAGAATTTTGAAAATTTTGAAAAAATTCATTTTCTCATATAAGGGCCCTATTGATGATCAAAAAATGGGTCAAAATTAAAAAGGTGCTCTATTTAGACCTAGTAGGCTCGAAAGCTATTATCTTAATGATTTCAGAGCAGAAAAGATAATATTAAGATTGATCATAGGTTTTGAGTAATAGAAATTTGAAAATTTTGAAAAAATTCATTTTCTCATATAAGGGCCCTATTGATGATCAAAAAATGGGTCAAAATTAAAAAGGTGCTCTATTTAGACCTAGTAGGCTCGAAAGCTATTATCTTAATGATTTCAGAGCAGAAAAGATAATATTAAGATTGATCATAGGTTTTGAGTAATAGAATTTTGAAAATTTTGAAAAAATTCATTTTCTCATATAAGGCCCCTATTGATGATCAAAAAATGGGTCAAAATTAAAAAGGTGCTCTATTTAGACCTAGTAGGCTCGAAAGCTATTATCTTAAGGATTTCAGAGCAGAAAAGATAATATTAAGATTGATCATAGGTTTTGAGTAATAGAATTTTGAAAATTTTGAAAAAATTCATTTTCTCATATAAGGGCCCTATTGATGATCAAAAAATGGGTCAAAATTAAAAAGGTGCTCTATTTAGACCTAGTAGGCTCGAAAGCTATTATCTTAAGGATTTCAGAGCAGAAAAGATAATATTAAGATTGATCATAGGTTTTGAGTAATAGAAATTTGAAAATTTTGAAAAAATTCATTTTCTCATATAAGGGCCCTATTGATGATCAAAAAATGGGTCAAAATTAAAAAGGTGCTCTATTTAGACCTAGTAGGCTCGAAAGCTATTATCTTAAGGATTTCAGAGCAGAAAAGATAATATTAAGATTGATCATAGGTTTTGAGTAATAGAATTTTGAAAATTTTGAAAAAATTCATTTTCTCATATAAGGGCCCTATTGATGATCAAAAAATGGGTCAAAATTAAAAAGGTGCTCTATTTAGACCTAGTAGCCTCGAAAGCTATTATCTTAAGGATTTCAGAGCAGAAAAGATAATATTAAGATTGATCATAGGTTTTGAGTAATAGAATTTTGAAAATTTTGAAAAAATTCATTTTCTCATATAAGGGCCCTATTGATGATCAAAAAATGGGTCAAAATTAAAAAGGTGCTCTATTTAGACCTAGTAGGCTCGAAAGCTATTATCTTAAGGATTTCAGAGCAGAAAAGGTAATATTAAGATTGATCATAGGTTTTGAGTAATAGAATTTTGAAAATTTTGAAAAAATTCATTTTCTCATATAAGGGCCCTATTGATGATCAAAAAATGGGTCAAAATTAAAAAGGTGCTCTATTTAGACCTAGTAGGCTCGAAAGCTATTATCTTAATGATTTCAGAGCAGAAAAGATAATATTAAGATTGATCATAGGTTTTGAGTAATAGAAATTTGAAAATTTTGAAAAAATTCATTTTCTCATATAAGGGCCCTATTGATGATCAAAAAATGGGTCAAAATTAAAAAGGTGCTCTATTTAGACCTAGTAGGCTCGAAAGCTATTATCTTAATGATTTCAGAGCAGAAAAGATAATATTAAGATTGATCATAGGTTTTGAGTAATAGAATTTTGAAAATTTTGAAAAAATTCATTTTCTCATATAAGGCCCCTATTGATGATCAAAAAATGGGTCAAAATTAAAAAGGTGCTCTATTTAGACCTAGTAGGCTCGAAAGCTATTATCTTAAGGATTTCAGAGCAGAAAAGATAATATTAAGATTGATCATAGGTTTTGAGTAATAGAATTTTGAAAATTTTGAAAAAATTCATTTTCTCATATAAGGGCCCTATTGATGATCAAAAAATGGGTCAAAATTAAAAAGGTGCTCTATTTAGACCTAGTAGGCTCGAAAGCTATTATCTTAAGGATTTCAGAGCAGAAAAGATAATATTAAGATTGATCATAGGTTTTGAGTAATAGAAATTTGAAAATTTTGAAAAAATTCATTTTCTCATATAAGGGCCCTATTGATGATCAAAAAATGGGTCAAAATTAAAAAGGTGCTCTATTTAGACCTAGTAGGCTCGAAAGCTATTATCTTAAGGATTTCAGAGCAGAAAAGATAATATTAAGATTGATCATAGGTTTTGAGTAATAGAATTTTGAAAATTTTGAAAAAATTCATTTTCTCATATAAGGGCCCTATTGATGATCAAAAAATGGGTCAAAATTAAAAAGGTGCTCTATTTAGACCTAGTAGCCTCGAAAGCTATTATCTTAAGGATTTCAGAGCAGAAAAGATAATATTAAGATTGATCATAGGTTTTGAGTAATAGAATTTTGAAAATTTTGAAAAAATTCATTTTCTCATATAAGGGCCCTATTGATGATCAAAAAATGGGTCAAAATTAAAAAGGTGCTCTATTTAGACCTAGTAGGCTCGAAAGCTATTATCTTAAGGATTTCAGAGCAGAAAAGATAATATTAAGATTGATCATAGGTTTTGAGTAATAGAAATTTGAAAATTTTGAAAAAATTCATTTTCTCATATAAGGGCCCTATTGATGATCAAAAAATGGGTCAAAATTAAAAAGGTGCTCTATTTAGACCTAGTAGGCTCGAAAGCTATTATCTTAAGGATTTCAGAGCAGAAAAGATAATATTAAGATTGATCATAGGTTTTGAGTAATAGAATTTTGAAAATTTTGAAAAAATTCATTTTCTCATATAAGGGCCCTATTGATGATCAAAAAATGGGTCAAAATTAAAAAGGTGCTCTATTTAGACCTAGTAGCCTCGAAAGCTATTATCTTAAGGATTTCAGAGCAGAAAAGATAATATTAAGATTGATCATAGGTTTTGAGTAATAGAATTTTGAAAATTTTGAAAAAATTCATTTTCTCATATAAGGGCCCTATTGATGATCAAAAAATGGGTCAAAATTAAAAAGGTGCTCTATTTAGACCTAGTAGCCTCGAAAGCTATTATCTTAAGGATTTCAGAGCAGAAAAGATAATATTAAGATTGATCATAGGTTTTGAGTAATAGAAATTTGAAAATTTTGAAAAAATTCATTTTCTCATATAAGGGCCCTATTGATGATCAAAAAATGGGTCAAAATTAAAAAGGTGCTCTATTTAGACCTAGTAGGCTCGAAAGCTATTATCTTAATGATTTCAGAGCAGAAAAGATAATATTAAGATTGATCATAGGTTTTGAGTAATAGAATTTTGAAAATTTTGAAAAAATTCATTTTCTCATATAAGGGCCCTATTGATGATCAAAAAATGGGTCAAAATTAAAAAGGTGCTCTATTTAGACCTAGTAGGCTCGAAAGCTATTATCTTAAGGATTTCAGAGCAGAAAAGATAATATTAAGATTGATCATAGGTTTTGAGTAATAGAATTTTGAAAATTTTGAAAAAATTCATTTTCTCATATAAGGCCCCTATTGATGATCAAAAAATGGGTCAAAATTAAAAAGGTGCTCTATTTAGACCTAGTAGGCTCGAAAGCTATTATCTTAAGGATTTCAGAGCAGAAAAGATAATATTAAGATTGATCATAGGTTTTGAGTAATAGAATTTTGAAAATTTTGAAAAAATTCATTTTCTCATATAAGGGCCCTATTGATGATCAAAAAATGGGTCAAAATTAAAAAGGTGCTCTATTTAGACCTAGTAGCCTCGAAAGCTATTATCTTAAGGATTTCAGAGCAGAAAAGATAATATTAAGATTGATCATAGGTTTTGAGTAATAGAAATTTGAAAATTTTGAAAAAATTCATTTTCTCATATAAGGGCCCTATTGATGATCAAAAAATGGGTCAAAATTAAAAAGGTGCTCTATTTAGACCTAGTAGGCTCGAAAGCTATTATCTTAATGATTTCAGAGCAGAAAAGATAATATTAAGATTGATCATAGGTTTTGAGTAATAGAATTTTGAAAATTTTGAAAAAATTCATTTTCTCATATAAGGGCCCTATTGATGATCAAAAAATGGGTGAAATTAAAAAGGTGCTCTATTTAGACCTAGTAGGTTCGAAAGCTATTATCTTAAGGATTTCAGAGCAGAAAAGATAATATTAAGATTGATCATAGGTTTTGAGTAATAGAATTTTGAAAATTTTGAAAAAATTCATTTTCTCATATAAGGCCCCTATTGATGATCAAAAAATGGGTCAAAATTAAAAAGGTGCTCTATTTAGACCTAGTAGGCTCGAAAGCTATTATCTTATGGATTTCAGAGCAGAAAAGATAATATTAAGATTGATCATAGGTTTTGAGTAATAGAAATTTGAAAATTTTGAAAAAATTCATTTTCTCATATAAGGGCCCTATTGATGATCAAAAAATGGGTCAAAATTAAAAAGGTGCTCTATTTAGACCTAGTAGGCTCGAAAGCTATTATCTTAAGGATTTCAGAGCAGAAAAGATAATATTAAGATTGATCATAGGTTTTGAGTAATAGAATTTTGAAAATTTTGAAAAAATTCATTTTCTCATATAAGGGCCCTATTGATGATCAAAAAATGGGTCAAAATTAAAAAGGTGCTCTATTTAGAACTAGTAGGCTCGAAAGCTATTATCTTAAGGATTTCAGAGCAGAAAAGATAATATTAAGATTGATCATAGGTTTTGAGTAATAGAATTTTGAAAATTTTGAAAAAATTCATTTTCTCATATAAGGGCCCTATTGATGATCAAAAAATGGGTCAAAATTAAAAAGGTGCTCTATTTAGACCTAGTAGGCTCGAAAGCTATTATCTTAAGGATTTCAGAGCAGAAAAGATAATATTAAGATTGATCATAGGTTTTGAGTAATAGAATTTTGAAAATTTTGAAAAAATTCATTTTCTCATATAAGGGCCCTATTGATGATCAAAAAATGGGTCAAAATTAAAAAGGTGCTCTATTTAGACCTAGTAGGCTCGAAAGCTATTATCTTAAGGATTTCAGAGCAGAAAAGATAATATTAAGATTGATCATAGGTTTTGAGTAATAGAATTTTGAAAATTTTGAAAAAATTCATTTTCTCATATAAGGGCCCTATTGATGATCAAAAAATGGGTCAAAATTAAAAAGGTGCTCTATTTAGACCTAGTAGGCTCGAAAGCTATTATCTTAATGATTTCAGAGCAGAAAAGATAATATTAAGATTGATCATAGGTTTCGAGTAATAGAATTTTGAAAATTTTGAAAAAATTCATTTTCTCATATAAGGGCCCTATTGATGATCAAAAAATGGGTCAAAATTAAAAAGGTGCTCTATTTAGACCTAGTAGGCTCGAAAGCTATTATCTTAAGGATTTCAGAGCAGAAAAGATAATATTAAGATTGATCATAGGTTTTGAGTAATAGAATTTTGAAAATTTTGAAAAAATTCATTTTCTCATATAAGGGCCCTATTGATGATCAAAAAATGGGTCAAAATTAAAAAGGTGCTCTATTTAGACCTAGTAGGCTCGAAAGCTATTATCTTAAGGATTTCAGAGCAGAAAAGATAATATTAAGATTGATCATAGGTTTTGAGTAATAGAATTTTGAAAATTTTGAAAAAATTCATTTTCTCATATAAGGCCCCTATTGATGATCAAAAAATGGGTCAAAATTAAAAAGGTGCTCTATTTAGACCTAGTAGCCTCGAAAGCTATTATCTTAAGGATTTCAGAGCAGAAAAGATAATATTAAGATTGATCATAGGTTTTGAGTAATAGAAATTTGAAAATTTTGAAAAAATTCATTTTCTCATATAAGGCAAATTTGCATATTGTTGGCAAATGTATAGGAGATTGACAAAGTAATCTAAATGGTACTTTAAAAATAGTTCATAACAAGAAAATTTTCATTTAACCAAAAAATAATTCAAATGGAAAAAAGTCATCACCTCCACATTGGAAGTTAATATTACCAATTTTGGTTAAAAATAAACTCCAACACTGATGATACATGTGTCAAGAAATGGCACATGCAAAAAAAATTGAGTGCTTTTTTTTGTACATGTTGTGTGGTGAACTCTATCGTATTGCCCGTTATTTATATATGCACGCACGATCGTTTACTCACTTACGTTTGAAGTACACTTAAGCCTCGATTTGAGTCCTCTCAATTTGCGTCGTTATGATTTTGTTTATATACAACATATTTTTTCTCTCTGGAAGTTAAAGTAACTTAAGTAACCGCATGTGATACATTTATTAGTTTTATGGAGTTTATTATAACCGGTGTATGTCGTGAAGCATATTTCAATACAAAATGGATTAAATTCTTTGTTTTTTGCTAGAAAAGGAACAAATCAAGATTACCGGCACTGTTGATTTTTTAACAAATTTTCTTTTCGGCAAAAGCACTATTTTTGGGTAAAAAAAGTTACATAAAAATTTTTCTCCGTTCTCTGTTAGTTTTCGAGTTATAGGTACTTTAAGTTATGGTGTAAGAATGCAATTCTCTCCTTCCTCCTTTAATGAAAATAAACAATATGGGTATCATTGGAAAGGTCTTGAGAAGGCCTTTTGATTGATATATAAAATGTGTCAAATCATTAACCCATGGCACAATATGATATTTTATTACTTTTTATTTTGACTTTTTTTACAAAAGTACCGTTATCTCAAAAATATATCGATATAACAGTACTCTCCTGTACATCAAATCAACATTTCAAGCTTTCATACGATCCCCATAGTACACTCCAAGCCCATTAAATAACAAAAATGTAACACTTTAAAAATTAATATTCAGAGAAATGAATCGATTTTTACTCATAATATATTTGGTAATACCATAATTTATGACTACATATGTAATATGGATATCATTAGAAAGGTCTTGAAGAAACCTATAGTCATATATATAATACGTATATAATTGGAAAGGTCTTTAAATCTCAAAAATAAAAAAATAGATAAAAAAATATATAAAAATACTTAGTAAATATTATTTAATTTGCATTTTTATTTGAATTTTTGATAAACAAGATTATAAAAAATCTTTGGAACAAATCAAGGTTACCAGCACAGTTGGAATTAAAATGTATTTTTTTAATGTTAATAAAGGTTTTTCTGTGTAGCCGGCCTTCGGCCGGGCTAAAGGGCTTTCTCCTCTATGTATGTTGAACACCGGCTTCGCTAAATAAACTTTTTTTGGAAATCAAAAAATTTTTGTAAGTACCGGTATTCTTTTTAAATAATTTTTAATTTTTATTTAATTTTTAACAAAGTTGTAAAAATGATAAGACTTATTATATACTTTTAAATTATGATATTAAAAAATATATTACTAGTAAAAATCGATTAATTTTTCTAAATATTAATTTTTAAAGTGCTATACTTTTGTTATTTAATGGGCTAGGAGTGTGACATGGGGATCATATGAAAGCTTGAAATATTCTCTAAACAATTTGATGTATAGGAGAGTACTGTTATATCGATATATTTTTGAGATAACGGTACTTTTGTAAAAAAAAGTCAGTACATAAAATAATAAAATATCATTTTGTCTCGCAACGGGTTAATGTTGTATAACGTTTTATATATCAATCAAGACCTTTCCAATGATATGGGTATCATTGGAAAGGTCATATGTTCATATTCATTACAGGAGGAAGGAGAAAATTGCATTTTGATATTATAACTTCAAGTACCCATAACTCGTAAACTAAGAGCGAGCGGGCAAAATTTTTTACATTGCTTTAATCACAAATAAAAATGCTACTGAATCATTATCAAAATTATTTAAAAATCAAGTGTGCTGGTAATCTTGATTTACGCCGATTAACTTCTTTGTAGGTAAAATATGTATATCCTGGAATCTTCTTAAAAGAAGGTATAAATACTTAAAAAAAGGTGATTTGGATTCCGCCGATATATTTTGCATCGCAATTTCCAATCTCCTTAACTTCGCAGACCGGGGCCTCAGTGTCGTTGAGTACGTTAAATACACATGCGCATATACATACATATACTATATATATATGTATGTAAGTATATGTCATTTTTATTTGTCCAGCATCTTACTCAGTTGTTCTTAATTCTCTTTGCATAATAAAGTGTTGCCATTATGTTAAAATACTTGTTAGTATTAGTGTTACCCGTTGGCACAATTTTATTTTCTATTGCTATTCTTCTTTTATATCAATTTAATATTTAATATAATCAGGAATATTTATAGATAATTACACAGAAAAAAGTTTGTGCATAAATATAAGAATTTAATTTCATTGATTTTAGTTCATAATATTTAAGAATAATGTCTTAACACTTTTTTACATTTTTTGAAAGTCAAGAAGACTTAAACAAATTGTTTAAATTTTCATTTATATTTACAATTTGTAAATGTATGTTTGAAATTTTCTTTACAGAATTTTTGGTTTTTATTGATTTTTAGGCACTTGTTGAGAACAGAAGAAAACAGATGCGGATGCGCATTTTATTACAATGATGCATGTGCAAATTTCTGATCCTTACTTTTTAACAGCTTTTTATTAGAAAATTGCAATTTAAAGGTTTTATATTTACGTGCATAAGTACTTTTATTTAGAATTTTAATCAAATCTAATAAAACTAAATTAAAATGTTAGCAGCATTTTTGCAAAATTCGCAAAATTTTCATTAAGTACAAATCTATGAACAAAATTTTATTTTTTATGAAAAAGTTTGGGAAAAAAAGTCATGTTCGATTCATAATATTCATGAAAAAATTTTTCAAATATATGATTTTTTTTCTCTGTGTAATATTAACATTTATTTAACAAACACATATACAATGTTTTTAAGAAAACTTTAATATAATTATCTATCGCCCCTTTATATGGGAATTGAGAGAATTGAAGTCTTCGATCATCTTCATTGCTACCACTTTTCATTTTCATTACAGGCGTAACCCTGTAGTTTTAATGAGAATAAGTAGCAATCATTAGGAAAACGCAAATTAACATGTACATTGTCTTTAAGAAGAAAGCACGTTATCAAATGTAAACATTCGGCAAAAGACTGCAGGAAATATTGTTGTGCAACCACTACACATGTAATTTATTTCTTTTTATAGTGAATAGTATTAAGACTATGTGTAAAGTTTTTAATGAAAATCTAACGGTAAACTTGAGTTTAAATTCAAAAAATTTCAGCATTTTTATGTCTAAATAATAGAGAAGAGCACCTTTTTAATTTTGACCCATTTCTTGATCATCAATAGGGGCCTTATATGAGAAAATGAATTTTTTCAAAATTTTCAAAATTCTATTACTCAAAACCTATGATCAATCTTAATATTATCTTTTCTGCTCTGAAATCCTTAAGATAATAGCTTTCGAGCCTACTAGGTCTAAATAGAGCACCTTTTTAATTTTGACCCATTTTTTGATCATCAATAGGGCCCTTATATGAGAAAATGAATTTTTTAAAAATTTTCAAAATTCTATTACTCAAAACCTATGATCAATCTTAATATTATCTTTTCTGCTCTGAAATCATTAAGATAATAGATTTCGGGCCTACTAGGTCTAAATAGAGCACCTTTTTAATTTTGACCCATTTTTTGATCATCAATAGGGCCCTTATATGAGAAAATGAATTTTTTCAAAATTTTCAAATTTCTATTACTCAAAACCTATGATCAATCTTAATATTATCTTTTCTGCTCTGAAATCCTTAAGATAATAGCTTTCGAGGCTACTAGGTCTAAATAGAGCATCTTTTTAATTTTGACCCATTTTTTGATCATCAATAGGGCCCTTATATGAGAAAATGAATTTTTTCAAAATTTTCAAAATTCTATTACTCAAAACCTATGATCAATCTTAATATTATCTTTTCTGCTCTGAAATCCTTAAGATAATAGCTTTCGAGCCTACTAGGTCTAAATAGAGCACCTTTTTAATTTTGACCCATTTTTTGATCATCAATAGGGCCCTTATATGAGAAAATGAATTTTTTCAAAATTTTCAAAATTCTATTACTCAAAACCTATGATCAATCTTAATATTATCTTTTCTGCTCTGAAATCCTTAAGATAATAGCTTTCGAGGCTACTAGGTCTAAATAGAGCATCTTTTTAATTTTGACCCATTTTTTGATCATCAATAGGGCCCTTATATGAGAAAATGAATTTTTTCAAAATTTTCAAAATTCTATTACTCAAAACCTATGATCAATCTTAATATTATCTTTTCTGCTCTGAAATCCTTAAGATAATAGCTTTCGAGCCTACTAGGTCTAAATAGAGCACCTTTTTAATTTTGACCCATTTTTTGATCATCAATAGGGCCCTTATATGAGAAAATGAATTTTTTCAAAATTTTCAAAATTCTATTACTCAAAACCTATGATCAATCTTAATATTATCTTTTCTGCTCTGAAATCATTAAGATAATAGCTTTCGAGCCTACTAGGTCTAAATAGAGCACCTTTTTAATTTTGACCCATTTTTTGATCATCAATAGGGCCCTTATATGAGAAAATGAATTTTTTCAAAATTTTCAAAATTCTATTACTCGAAACCTATGATCAATCTTAATATTATCTTTTCTGCTCTGAAATCATTAAGATAATAGCTTTCGAGCCTACTAGGTCTAAATAGAGCACCTTTTTAATTTTGACCCATTTTTTGATCATCAATAGGGCCCTTATATGAGAAAATGAATTTTTTCAAAATTTTCAAAATTCTATTACTCAAAACCTATGATCAATCTTAATATTATCTTTTCTGCTCTGAAATCCTTAAGATAATAGCTTTCGAGCCTACTAGGTCTAAATAGAGCACCTTTTTAATTTTGACCCATTTTTTGATCATCAATAGGGCCCTTATATGAGAAAATGAATTTTTTCAAAATTTTCAAAATTCTATTACTCAAAACCTATGATCAATCTTAATATTATCTTTTCTGCTCTGAAATCCTTAAGATAATAGCTTTCGAGCCTACTAGGTCTAAATAGAGCACCTTTTTAATTTTGACCCATTTTTTGATCATCAATAGGGCCCTTATATGAGAAAATGAATTTTTTCAAAATTTTCAAAATTCTATTACTCAAAACCTATGATCAATCTTAATATTATCTTTTCTGCTCTGAAATCCTTAAGATAATAGCTTTCGAGCCTACTAGGTCTAAATAGAGCACCTTTTTAATTTTGACCCATTTTTTGATCATCAATAGGGCCCTTATATGAGAAACTGAATTTTTTCAAAATTTTCAAAATTCTATTACTCAAAACCTATGATCAATCTTAATATTATCTTTTCTGCTCTGAAATCCTTAAGATAATAGCTTTCGAGCCTACTAGGTCTAAATAGAGCACCTTTTTAATTTTGACCCATTTTTTGATCATCAATAGGGCCCTTATATGAGAAAATGAATTTTTTCAAAATTTTCAAAATTCTATTACTCAAAACCTATGATCAATCTTAATATTATCTTTTCTGCTCTGAAATCCTTAAGATAATAGCTTTCGAGCCTACTAGGTCTAAATAGAGCACCTTTTTAATTTTGACCCATTTTTTGATCATCAATAGGGGCCTTATATGAGAAAATGAATTTTTTCAAAATTTTCAAAATTCTATTACTCAAAACCTATGATCAATCTTAATATTATCTTTTCTGCTCTGAAATCATTAAGATAATAGCTTTCGAGCCTACTAGGTCTAAATAGAGCACCTTTTTAATTTTGACCCATTTTTTGATCATCAATAGGGCCCTTATATGAGAAAATGAATTTTTTCAAAATTTTCAAAATTCTATTACTCAAAACCTATGATCAATCTTAATATTATCTTTTCTGCTCTGAAATCCTTAAGATAATAGCTTTCGAGCCTACTAGGTCTAAATAGAGCACCTTTTTAATTTTGACCCATTTTTTGATCATCAATAGGGCCCTTATATGAGAAAATGAATTTTTTCAAAATTTTCAAATTTCTATTACTCAAAACCTATGATCAATCTTAATATTATCTTTTCTGCTCTGAAATCCTTAAGATAATAGCTTTCGAGCCTACTAGGTCTAAATAGAGCACCTTTTTAATTTTGACCCATTTTTTGATCATCAATAGGGCCCTTATATGAGAAAATGAATTTTTTCAAAATTTTCAAAATTCTATTACTCAAAACCTATGATCAATCTTAATATTATCTTTTCTGCTCTGAAATCCTTAAGATAATAGCTTTCGAGCCTACTAGGTCTAAATAGAGCACCTTTTTAATTTTGACCCATTTTTTGATCATCAATAGGGGCCTTATATGAGAAAATGAATTTTTTCAAAATTTTCAAAATTCTATTACTCAAAACCTATGATCAATCTTAATATTATCTTTTCTGCTCTGAAATCATTAAGATAATAGCTTTCGAGCCTACTAGGTCTAAATAGAGCACCTTTTTAATTTTGACCCATTTTTTGATCATCAATAGGGCCCTTATATGAGAAAATGAATTTTTTCAAAATTTTCAAAATTCTATTACTCGAAACCTATGATCAATCTTAATATTATCTTTTCTGCTCTGAAATCATTAAGATAATAGCTTTCGAGCCTACTAGGTCTAAATAGAGCACCTTTTTAATTTTGACCCATTTTTTGATCATCAATAGGGCCCTTATATGAGAAAATGAATTTTTTCAAAATTTTCAAAATTCTATTACTCAAAACCTATGATCAATCTTAATATTATCTTTTCTGCTCTGAAATCCTTAAGATAATAGCTTTCGAGCCTACTAGGTCTAAATAGAGCACCTTTTTAATTTTGACCCATTTTTTGATCATCAATAGGGCCCTTATATGAGAAAATGAATTTTTTCAAAATTTTCAAAATTCTATTACTCGAAACCTATGATCAATCTTAATATTATCTTTTCTGCTCTGAAATCATTAAGATAATAGCTTTCGAGCCTACTAGGTCTAAATAGAGCACCTTTTTAATTTTGACCCATTTTTTGATCATCAATAGGGCCCTTATATGAGAAAATGAATTTTTTCAAAATTTTCAAAATTCTATTACTCAAAACCTATGATCAATCTTAATATTATCTTTTCTGCTCTGAAATCCTTAAGATAATAGCTTTCGAGCCTACTAGGTCTAAATAGAGCACCTTTTTAATTTTGACCCATTTTTTGATCATCAATAGGGCCCTTATATGAGAAAATGAATTTTTTCAAAATTTTCAAAATTCTATTACTCAAAACCTATGATCAATCATAATATTATCTTTTCTGCTCTGAAATCCTTAAGATAATAGCTTTCGAGCCTACTAGGTCTAAATAGAGCACCTTTTTAATTTTGACCCATTTTTTGATCATCAATAGGGCCCTTATATGAGAAAATGAATTTTTTCAAAATTTTCAAAATTCTATTACTCAAAACCTATGATCAATCTTAATATTATCTTTTCTGCTCTGAAATCCTTAAGATAATAGCTTTCGAGCCTACTAGGTCTAAATAGAGCACCTTTTTAATTTTGACCCATTTTTTGATCATCAATAGGGCCCTTATATGAGAAACTGAATTTTTTCAAAATTTTCAAAATTCTATTACTCAAAACCTATGATCAATCTTAATATTATCTTTTCTGCTCTGAAATCCTTAAGATAATAGCTTTCGAGCCTACTAGGTCTAAATAGAGCACCTTTTTAATTTTGACCCATTTTTTGATCATCAATAGGGCCCTTATATGAGAAAATGAATTTTTTCAAAATTTTCAAAATTCTATTACTCAAAACCTATGATCAATCATAATATTATCTTTTCTGCTCTGAAATCCTTAAGATAATAGCTTTCGAGCCTACTAGGTCTAAATAGAGCACCTTTTTAATTTTGACCCATTTTTTGATCATCAATAGGGGCCTTATATGAGAAAATGAATTTTTTCAAAATTTTCAAAATTCTATTACTCAAAACCTATGATCAATCTTAATATTATCTTTTCTGCTCTGAAATCATTAAGATAATAGCTTTCGAGCCTACTAGGTCTAAATAGAGCACCTTTTTAATTTTGACCCATTTTTTGATCATCAATAGGGCCCTTATATGAGAAAATGAATTTTTTCAAAATTTTCAAAATTCTATTACTCAAAACCTATGATCAATCTTAATATTATCTTTTCTGCTCTGAAATCCTTAAGATAATAGCTTTCGAGCCTACTAGGTCTAAATAGAGCACCTTTTTAATTTTGACCCATTTTTTGATCATCAATAGGGCCCTTATATGAGAAAATGAATTTTTTCAAAATTTTCAAATTTCTATTACTCAAAACCTATGATCAATCTTAATATTATCTTTTCTGCTCTGAAATCCTTAAGATAATAGCTTTCGAGCCTACTAGGTCTAAATAGAGCACCTTTTTAATTTTGACCCATTTTTTGATCATCAATAGGGCCCTTATATGAGAAAATGAATTTTTTCAAAATTTTCAAAATTCTATTACTCAAAACCTATGATCAATCTTAATATTATCTTTTCTGCTCTGAAATCCTTAAGATAATAGCTTTCGAGCCTACTAGGTCTAAATAGAGCACCTTTTTAATTTTGACCCATTTTTTGATCATCAATAGGGGCCTTATATGAGAAAATGAATTTTTTCAAAATTTTCAAAATTCTATTACTCAAAACCTATGATCAATCTTAATATTATCTTTTCTGCTCTGAAATCATTAAGATAATAGCTTTCGAGCCTACTAGGTCTAAATAGAGCACCTTTTTAATTTTGACCCATTTTTTGATCATCAATAGGGCCCTTATATGAGAAAATGAATTTTTTCAAAATTTTCAAATTTCTATTACTCAAAACCTATGATCAATCTTAATATTATCTTTTCTGCTCTGAAATCATTAAGATAATAGCTTTCGAGCCTACTAGGTCTAAATAGAGCACCTTTTTAATTTTGACCCATTTTTTGATCATCAATAGGGCCCTTATATGAGAAAATGAATTTTTTCAAAATTTTCAAAATTCTATTACTCAAAACCTATGATCAATCTTAATATTACCTTTTCTGCTCTGAAATCCTTAAGATAATAGCTTTCGAGCCTACTAGGTCTAAATAGAGCACCTTTTTAATTTTGACCCATTTTTTGATCATCAATAGGGCCCTTATATGAGAAAATGAATTTTTTCAAAATTTTCAAAATTCTATTACTCAAAACCTATGATAATTTTTTGATCATCAATTGGATCATCATATAAAGATTTTTTCAGAAATAAAAATTTTTAAAAGTATTTATTTTAAACACATGTTTCTGAAACATAAGGTAGTTTAAAAATCATAGTTTTTAATTATATATATATTTTTTTTATTCAAACATTTAAATTATAATAATTTTAATTAAAAAAATATTACAAAAATGCTATTAACATTTTCAAAAATGTAAACAAAAGTGCAGCTAAATCTATTTTGTTAAATAAAAGTCATTAACATTTTTAAAAATGTTATTAAAATTGAAAATAATCAAATTCTGCTAACATAACAGTCTTTGAGTGAGAGAACTGTTAGGTAACATAAAATTAAAAAACGTAGCTAACTTTCGTAGCTATCTTCACACCCTTGTATTCTTCAATTATGGAAGGGATATAGGGACGAATTTTTAACGAAATCATTTGTTTTGCTGTAAATTATTCATGGAACATCGACGATAATAAATATTTGATTGGGAGAAAAAAATACCCAGATCGTCAAGACCATCAAAAAACCTTTAACGAAGGAAACGACTTCTTCTGTCCGACAGAGTCGGACATGAGCAAAAAAGGTGAGTGTCAGACTCCTCCGTCGCGGCAGTTCCTGCAGAAATCATTATGTATGACCTAGTCTGAGAGCATGCCTACTAATAAGGCCGCGACCCGAGAGAATGGCCACCAATAGAGAAAGTTTTTATCTCGAAATAGGCGAAAAGAGAAAAGATTTGAGAGGCTTAGAGGCTCAAAAAATCCGTTGCCTAACATGCAGTTTGCTTGTACCCATTGGAATCTTACATAAAGTCTTATCCGGAAGGATCTATGTGGTAGTACCATTGCTGTTAAGCTCGTCTGATAAACTATTATCTTTTATGTCACTGTTTCCTGTCACACAAGTTATGCAGATTGTACCACACGTAGATCTCATTCCTAGGCAGTCACTGACTACTTTGGACGACAGACTACTGCCCGTAAAGGCCTAGATATTCGTTTGGCTATTAGATACTCATATCCCTACATGGGATGTCTCTAATTATAAGGAATCGATCGAAATTATGTATAGAATGCAATTTCTCTATAAATTTCTCTAGATATAAATTAGGAGGTTTAGTTCCGGCAAGGCAACACGAAGGCTTCACGGAACAGCACCGTTCTCAATAAAGAAGCTTTCAAGTTGCAAGTGGCTCAATAAATAAAAGTTAAACAAATAAAGTGGAATAATATAAAAAGAATAAACAAAGAAAAATATAAAAAATAGAAATTAAAGATTAAAATTTTTTATTTTATGTAAGAATCGTGGACGCAACTGAGTCTACCCCAGCTGAAAGCCTGGATAACCGGATGTTCCTTATAACTCACTGGAAAATGTTGATTGAGTAAATTTTGGCGAATGTATCACATTTCAGGGTAATAAAAAGCTTAAAAAGGACTTAAAGAATGAGATGGAATTTGGTTCAGAAAAAGCTACAAGCTCAAAAAGTAAAAGCTAAAAAAATTTAAATAACAAAGCTGAGGAAAACTCTGAAGGGAGAATGATCAATGCTCTTCAATAATAAATAATACAAATATTTTCAGTATTTTTTACTAGCCTGGAAAACATACGTTATTTCTCACATTTCTCATATAACAAGGTAAAAGTTTTGTATACTGAATGATCGGGAAAATAGTCCTGAATAGTATCGAAAAAAAAAAAACAATAAAAATTTACACAAAATTTTTTGAAATTCTTCTCTTAAAACTATGTTTGTAAATCTTTTTAATAAAAAACTATTTTAGCCTTATTAAAAGATAATAACTATGTTTTAAAATGTGTTAAATTTTAGTTTTATTAGAAATATTAACCATTTTTTCTGCTAAAAATACATTTATTTTCACTTTTTTGGGGGTATGAAAAGTTTACTAAAAATTCGACGAGATATGTGATTTTTCTGCTACTTTAGTCTGAATAAATTCGAATCATTATAACAAAGAGTGCTATAGAAAGACATTGATGACACTCGTGATATGCAACAGTGTTTTTAACATTTTCTGGACAGAGATACCACGAAAAATTTCATAAAACTATATTTAACATTTATTTTAAAAGTCATACCTAAAAAATTAAAAATAATTGAGATAGCTATTAATTTTTATATAAAATGATACTACAAGTAGTTCATTTAGTTTTAATCCTAACTTATTCCGTTCATCTTTAAAAAAAGAAAAACATGTTATGTTTTATTTTAACGCACACCTCATTAATTATTTGATTTATTCTAATAATAAAATTATTCATTTAATTAAAATAACATCATTACTTGCACATATAACTTAATTATGCTTTACAATAATGATTTAAATCGATAATGTTCATTTTGAATCTGACAACATCTCTTTAATTAATAGTTTCCTTATTACATAATAATTTCCCTAGAAAAACAGTTAATAAATTTTATTGTAGGTTATCAGCAGGAGGTGGTGCAAAAGGACGTAAGTGATAATATTGTAAAAAAACAAAAACCCACTTGATAAAAGTGATTTTTTGTCTGACACCATTTTGTTTTACTTGTTAATATTTCCGGTTAAATATTTTTTGTCATACATGCACAATATATATGTATGAGTGTATGTATGTATATATGTATGTATGTATGTATGTATGTATGTATGTATGTATGTTATTCTACCCCCACATGTACGACAAGTGTAACGGCACTACAACCAACAGTAAACAAATGAATCATGGAATGAAGGGACCTGTAGAAGTTGTCAATACCCTACAAGGTATCGCAAAAGGAAATGTAAGAGATGATTTATATTTCATTAAAAAATTTTAATTGATTCAAACTTCTTCCCAACCAGTATTAACACGAAGTGAGTACAAAAGTGTAGTAAACAAGTTGACATTATAGTTTATTTTCATTTTTCCTACGATAATCCGTTTTGTAAAGTAGGATATAACAAGATGGTAGCAACATTTCCCATATACAATTATGAAAAGTGCAAGTTATCTGCATGTAATTTACTGTGTTCTACTCTCTATACTCCTCTACCCAACAAGCTCCTTTAGGCTATATAAAGCATATGAAAACGTTTAAAATAAAAAATTCGTAGATGAGATGGAACAGCATCAGCTGCTTTAAGTATCCTTGTTATGAATATATTTTGTTTTTTTTTTTGTTTCCATTTTCGAGTGCTTTTTTTCTCCACATATGCATTATGTTGTGTATGTGAATCAGCGTGTGAATGTTGCATCCACTGCAGCAATATGCTGTCCAGAGTTCTACAATAGCAAAAAGTTTATAAAATGGTAGACAAAAATACAAAATGGTTTCATTTTCGTATAAAAAACGGCGTAAAAAAAGTGTTGTATATTTTATTGTCAATGTTCTTTATGGTGGTATTAAAAAAAACGTAGTGTTGTATGCAGTACACAACCACACAATGTTATTTTTTTGGTTGCTGGCTGCATGTATGTGTGTCAGTTAGTTCATCTTGTGGATGCGAAAGTGTGGCATATACACATTAACACTTTGTACGAATATAAGAGTCTGTATGTCTGGATATTTATATAAAAAATGAGTAGCTTATATATGTATGTTCTTTAAACGTGTAAAATTACATATGTGTTCATGGGATATAGATAGATACGAGGGTTGTATGAAAAGTATAGGAATGTAAAACTAACAAGCTTTTTAGAAATAATTTAGTCTATTCGGTATATGCATTAATTCCCATCGTTTTACAATAGATTACGGTAATAGTATCGTTTCCAAGTGGTACATTTTTACAACTATGACACGTGAAACTACTGTCAATAGACTTTATTTATCGGTGTATGTCATTCAGTTGAAATGTAAATACCATATTTTTTTAAAGCTTGGAATATGCGGTCAGATTTACTTTGTTATTATTTTTTGAAGGAGTTTAAAAGACTTAAAACTGTCGATTTCCAAGGATCATCTTGTCCAGCCGAAAAAGTTTGAAGATGAACGCAGGATATATTTCCTAAATCATCGGGAACAGATCAAGGAAAAAATGTTTAAAAATACTTAAATTCATACAAAGGCATGGAAATTGTGTGCCGCACCAACTAAAGCCAAGTGATTTTGCATGCAAGCATTAAAACATGATTACGATAATCCAAACCCGGGCAAACTGAAAAATCGACACCAAAGCCAATTATCCCTGTCGACAGTGTTATGTTCTGTATTTGGAGGGATCAGAAGAGTGTTATTAACGCTGTTGAAGCAGACATAATATGTCACCAGACATGGCCTTGTGGTGTGCAACTGCTTAAAAACAAAGACGCTGCACAGTGTCACATTTGGAATTCTTAGAATGACAAAAATCATATCGTTTGAAAATCGGTAATATTTTAATATATTTTTCAGCCATTGTCTTAAAATTTTGAATTAATTCTTAACAAATTGCTAATATGAGGTACCGTACATTTTTTCTAATATTTTAAAAGATCGTAAAAAGTCGAAACCAACATTCTCAGATATAATTTTACGGATGTTCTTCAATACACCAATCGTTTTAAATATACGATTGGTATATAAATGAAACTTTTTACTTCTAATCCATTAAAAACAGAATTTCCAAAATATAAATATTTTCTAATATTAGTATGTTTTTAAATTAAAAAGAAATAGTTTCGTTATTGAATTTATACCTAAAAATTTATAATACAATTTGCATAAATTTATTATTACAAGCCGAAAAAATTATATCAATAACTGCGGTATTTACTAAGATATATTAAGTTAAAGTTAAGATACTTCTTCACAAATATTTATAAAAATAAAATATTTTAATATTTTAAATAAAAATAAAATATTTTAAAGAGCAGCGACTTCGAAAATTATTAATACGCGCTATAGACACTTTCCAATATTATAGGTTTTCCACAATAAATGATATGCTTATTAGTAAATACGAAAAAAATGACTTCAATTACTAAGCTTTTATTTTCGTATTTTTGTCGTTCTAATTTGGCTAAATGAGACACTGTGCGCTAATAAGTTTTATTCCACCCGCTATAAAGCCCAGGCATTGCTCTTTCTGACCTCTGTTTGTTTCGTTTGGTTCGGAATATCCTAGATGGAGTATTAAAAATTGATTTGATTCTTTGCTGGCCTCAAAAAATGAGAAGTGGTTTTTTATTAGAAATATAATTTCGTTCTTTAACTAACTGCATAAAAATGTTGCAAAATCGAGCAGAAATGTTGGTCTATATATTGAAAAAACTGGACCAAGATTGTGTTAATACAAACAAAACCTGTAATTTTTAATTAACGATTTTGTTTTAAACATTTCATATTTAATTTAAAGTTATAGTGAGTTATTAATTTATTACAGTGTGTTTAAATTAAGGTAAGCTTTTACCTCAACTATAATTACGAATATTTACTAGAAATATTCCAACTGCACATTAAAAACATGTTTATTATACAAAAGCGATTAAATCTCGATAATTTCTTGATGTACTTTCTAACACTTCTAAATGATATTATTTCGACACCCAAAGAAACCACTAAATAGTATCATCTAAAAATTATTAGAACTACGGCAGATTTCTTTCCGAACGGTGACTTTTTCGATAAGAAAATGATATCATATTCTACTGTTATTAACTATTTGAGGTGTTGCTTTGGTTCAGATTTCGATAGAAAATGTTTCGAACTAAAAAACCTCCAAACATACATAAAATTATTGTATATATACAATCAACAACTACTGTTTGCTTATACAAAAAACAGCAACACTGAAAGTCATTGCAATATTTTTACATATTTTGTGAGTGTATATTTTTAACAATTTTTTTAGGTTTTCTCCTATAACTCAGTTAATTTAAAAAATCGAAATATATATTTATGACAATCTATATAAAACGGAAATCCGTAGCTTAAACAATTGCTTAAAAAGTCAAAAATGTGTATATATATATATATATATATATATATATATATATATATGTATAAATTGGTTAAGGGTAATAATAATAATGTAAGTTAGAGAAATAAAGTGGAAATAAACGGCAATGAACTTTATTGTATATTTTTAAAAAGTTTTATTATCAAAAACGCAATAAGGTAAAAATCTTAGATACAGCTTTTAACATAAATTTCGAAAAGTGCTAATTTTATTTGCATAAAATATTTAAAATTTTTTTAATCTTAAAAATGGGAATTTCCGGGAAATCCATTTTTTCGTTCCCGTTTCCCGGGAAAGAAATATTACGGGAAACCCCAAACTCTAGTCACAGACGATATATCTAAGCAATAAGATATCAATACGCTTGAAAAAAATTAGCAAATTGCTAGATAATCATCTAGGCTAAAAAAAAAGAAGACACCGTCAGATAATCTTCTGCAAGATGTAATAAATATATAGAAAAATTATCACTAACTAGATATTTAATTAATATAATGAAGAAAACTTTTACATCTTGTGAAGTATGCATGCACATAAATCTTATCATCATAAAACACGAAAACTAAAACGCTCACATAAAATGTCCACTTTTTTTTGTTGCTAAGAGACAAACAAATTTCTTCAATATTTTTAATTTTTGAAATATTTTTCGACAACTGAAAAAAAATGTAACTGAAAAATAAAAGTATTGCATTCATTTCTTCCAGATGATCTCAATGGGATATCATCAATTTATTACGGAGATGATAATCACCTTATTGAAAAAAGGGCGATATTTTGAGAATAAAAATTATAAAAAAAATTAAAGTTTTATATATTTTTTGTTTTTTCATTGCCTAATTAACTTCATTATAAGAAAATTAACTTCAAAATATTATAGAGACATATTAATGCATATTGTATTTCAATAATTCTTACATCTCTTTTCATTCGCGAAATATCAAGATTTTATTAAAATTTTTTGTCATATTTTCATATTTAAACATGTAGTTGTATATATTTCGGAAATTTTTCAACATATTTTGGATGTTAAGGTACCATTGAGAAGGTCTATTCTGATACTATTGAAAATTATAAATAATTAAATCTTTAAAAGCAATAGGGTAAATTTTGTACATTAAGTTCTCAAAAGGTTAATTCAGCAATTTTTTTTAAATAAGTTGTATAGAAGTACTTATTATACTTAATTATCAATGAGTTTACGAAAAATGCAATCAATTCCTTTTAACTGCGCACATAATTGAATAATAGAAAGTCTTTGAAGTTTAGTCTCTATTTTACACGAATTTATAGTTTTTTTGACAAGTTTATGCTTCTTTGGACATTTATTTTCTTAAATAACCATTTATTTGCCAAAAAAATTAACTTATCCTATTATGGACCGGTGATCCCAAAATATTACTTTTGCTAGTAAAAGTATTGAATAAGACCATTCCAATGAAGTATTAAAATTTACACTACGATTGTATTTAAAAAAAATGTAGTAAATTTTACTAAAATCTTTATTTCACGGGAATGAAAACTAATAAAAAAAAAAAACTTTTGTAACATGTATGTATTACATATTGTAATTTTTCTGATAAAAAGTTAAAATTTGTTTATACTGTTTATCGAAAACTATATAATAATGACCCAACTCACCTGAACGAACTAATTGAACCGAAATATTTTTGGAATTAATTTACAACATATGAATCTTTTATTTTAGAGGGGTAAATAAAATAAAAATATTAATGCGAGAAATATATATATATATATATGGCAGTTATCAGTGGGCTTCATAAACGCCATTTTAACCGACAAACGGACTGACTGACGGACATCGCCCTACTGACATCTTTTCATACAAGGATACAAAAAAAAAAAAAAAAAACGACATACTTATATGTACCCATTACATCTGTTGTGAAGGGTATAAAAATATTGCTAAAAATTTTCTTCAAAGTAATTAATAATAGAATATGTATGTGATATTATAAAATTCCAGAAATATATAAAACTTATTCAATCCGAATACCTATCACATGGCCCCCCTTAATGCCCATTATGAATATTATGAATATTTTAAGCATCCCAGCAAAAACTTTTGGTTTTCTATAATGCCAACTACTTATTAAAGTAGTTTCTTGGTAATGAGACGTCATTATTATTTGCCTACTCGGTGTTACATAAATAAGTACTCAATAGTATATATAGCACAGTAATATTTCAATCACGTGGATGAGTTGGCTAGAGCGCTGGATTAATTACTATAAGGTTATTGGTTCAAACCCATTCTGATGCTGTCAGTTTTTTTTTAACATAATGTCATTAAAAACGAATGGTTAATTTGTGTTCAAGTTCAAATCTCACTGACGGCAACATTTTTTTGTTTTTTTATTTTTATTTTCGTTTAGGTACATACTTGAGTACCCCTACAGTCTGAATTTGTGGACAACTCGAACAAAAATAACAAGTTTTTCAGGCAAAAAATAAGTTGTTTATATTTGTTTTCAATTATACCTGATAGCTTATCAGGCCAGCAAAACGACCAAAGCAAAATCGTCGAAAGCAAATATAGAAAAATCGCCCAAAAAATTTTCCTAAAAATTTGGGTCATATATCAATTTTTTTGTAATTTTTTGGCTATAATTCGTTTTTGATAACACATTTTTGACATTTTGGATGATTTTTCTTTCGCTTTCATTTTTGTTTAATTTTTACAACATACATGAGAAAGTAAAGAAAAAGTAATCCTATTCAAAAAAGTTCGTTTAGCGAAATCGGCGTTTAAAATATGTCAAAGTTGAAAATCCATGAGTCTGGCTACCTAGGAAACCGTTTTAATTCGTAAATATTTGAGCATTTTTTCACTTTTTTGGGCAAAATTTTAATTTTTTATTCATTATTCCATTTTTTTTTGACAATTTTTTATTAGGGTGATTTTTTCTTATTTGATTTGGGCTATTTTGCTTTGGGTAATTTTCTGGCAGCTTGTTAAATATATAACGTTCTTCAATTCTTTACTCTCTATAACATGATGAGTTTGAAAAGGTTAGGAGTGTATCTAATTGCTCGGTCTCTGTAAAATAAGGCCTTTTCATAGGCCTTTATGGTCGTTCCATTCAACTCAAGCTTTAATCCATGTTCGTGTATATATTTGAGTGTGTAATAGCGTGTGAAAATCGGTAACTTTTACGCTACTTACTTTTTAATATTACTCTTCTTATACTTACATTACTTAAATCTTTTCTCTTATTTTTTTTGTTCTTTAAACTTTATTATTTTTTATTTTTATTAAAGATTTTGGCTTCTTCACTTTACGATTTTATCATGCATATCAAGAGAAATGCGGATATGTATATTTATATTTCATATTACACTTGTTGTTGTTCTTGCATCCACTTAAACAACAACTTGCCGCACATACAAATACACAGCGAATATTGTATACAGACTTGTACAAGTTTTCCGGTTATTATTTCATATCCCAGCACACAAGGATATTTAATATTTAACAATTTTAAGTGTTCTACATTGTTAGTTGTATTTGTAATTTATCATTAGTTCTTTTCAACAGATTATAGAGCTTATAGTAATATATACAATATGTTATTTTTTATGGTGAGATGTAGAGAAAATTTGAATTTTGTTTTTTTTTTTAATCTTTGTAAAAAATCTTTGCTTGAGCCCTCCATTATTTAGTTTTCCCAACAGATATGTAGTTTGGGATAATCTAATATATTATAAGTGGAAGTTTTATATTTTTAATTTTTTTGTTTTAAATACTTTTTCGTTTATTGGGTTTTATTGTAAAATAAAATACATTGCAGATCTTGTCTTAGAGCATTTGCATTATTTGACACATGTAAATGTACTAAAAATCTGTCAGAAATATAAAAATATTTCAAGTAGAATTTAAAATAAACACAAAATGTAAAAAATAATGATATTCATGTTTTTCTTATTCGATTACATAAAAAACAAATATTATATATGTATATAATAATTTCTGCAGATACAAAAATTGCTAATTAAAAAAATAATATTTTTAAGTAAAATATACTCCTGTTTGAAAAGTAGTATGAAACGGTGTATTTTTTTTGTTAAATTAATCATAAATCTCTAAGAGAAATAAATAGGTTTGGATACATTGTTATGTGAATTGAGACTTGGTGTTAGTTTCATTATTATAATTCTCTTCAATCCAATGTTTAGATAGAAATCATAATTTTTGATCAATTAGATGGATAAAAAGAACTGCGATCGGAGTAAAAAGAAAAATGTCGTAATTTTTAAATAAACTTTTATTATTTTTAGACTTCTTTTTGTATACATATTTTGATTTAAAAGAATGATTAGCCAAATTAATCTTGGCATCAGCTTTGTGAAGTTTATTTTCATTAAATATTAATTTGTTGGATTAAACAACTTTTGAACTACATGTGTGTATGTAGATACAATATTTATAGTTTCTCCGAAAAACAATTTTTTACAAAAAATTTACTTTAATTCCAAAAATCGGAAAAGCTATTGTCTCTAATTTTTTTTCAAATAAATTCACTTGTTTAGCTGACATAATTATTATATACAAAACGACTGAAGTTAATATCTTTTATATGTCCAACACTACGCTACTTTAAAGTTTAATAATCACAGTGGTACCAATCCTAAAATATTGGTAAAAAATCTGTATTTCCTAAACAATTGATTGGATCGAATTGAACTGTATGGGAAAGTTGTAAGCTTACAGAATTTTGAAGTTTTGATTTTTTGTCTCCATTTTGGCACTAAACTTCTTTCCGCCCTTCCAAAAACAAAGGAGGAGTGCAGCTTTTATGAATAAAGTATGTTTTTCAAAACACTTTTTAAATTGCACAAAAAATCATATTAGCATTATATTTTTACTATTACCTCTTACGTATTGTATAAAACAAATTTTAATAAATATAGATATCAAAAAGTCTTTTGAAAAGTTGATCTTTTTTATAAAATTTGCACTCCTGCATTCGTTTTTGGCCCGGTGGGAAGCAGTTAAGTGCCAAAGTCGACGCAAAAAATCGAAAATTCAAAATTCAAGCGTAAATATCTTTCAACTATAAGAGATAACATAGGTTTTTTCTTTATCTCGTACTTTATAGATATATACAAATCTTTCAAATCGGACTTGATTTGTTTTTTTAAACTTTTACATAGTCGAGGTGGTCAACTTTGACACCCTGTATCTTATTTTGTATTATTACGGATTGACTACAAGATGATTTTTCTGAATGATCAGGACCTCCTCTACAACCTTTTCGATTTGATCCCACCAGTAGTTTAGGAGATACAGATTTATTACCAAAAATTTTGCGATTGGCCCCACTGTGATACGTTCTTATTAAACTTTAATAAGTTTTGGTCCTATAAAAGATATTCACTTCAGTCTTTCTATATATAAATAAGAATTACGACAGCTAAAACTCTAATTTGATTTGACCTTGAGTATCTCATGAAGCTTACATGTGATTATCGATGACTTTTGAAAAAATGTATAAGATGCCAAGACTTATATATCAAGTTATATGTCAAGTTTCTTCCACTAAATTTTGGTGCTATACACTTATTTAACTATTTATAATATTTATAATTATAATCTCATTCAGGATAAGGTTGTATAAGCTTCTACATAGCGTAATATAATATCTTAACATGTTTTAAAATATGATATTTATCTGTTTATCTACTCAAATAGGAATAATTTTCAGTTTTTATAAATAAGTTGAAATAATTTTGACATTGCTGAAATATTATTCAATTGAGCGGAAAAGATAAGTTAAGTTCTTATAGAGTGATTTAGTAGTGAAAGAAGAAATATAATAATAACACCTTAAAAAGTAATGCTTGGGTTACTAGTGGTTATTGCAATAAAATGGTTATCACGATACACGCAAGATCATTTGCTAGATCCTGCTTGCTTATGTTATGTCAATTTTCAGCATTTGTTGCTTCATACCGTCGCTCACAACTTTTGTTTTTATTTTAATATTATTTTATTATTATTTAAGATTCATATTTCATTTTTTGCTACTTTAATTACTATTAATTCATATTTATATAAAAGTCTTACTTTTTTCTTTTTAAGTAAATTTTTACTCATAAATAGCAAAGTAGTGGGTAAAAACTCAAATAATACATTCATAATGATAAACTTTTGTTAAACAAATCCAAAAATTTTATTTCAAATGTAAATAAACATTAAAACAATTTAAGTGTCACCTCAATATGATGCTAGAAAAACAAAAGACGAAAAGAAAAAATATAAAACCTGAAAAAGAAAACGTGGAAATAAAACCCGCACAACAAAAAATAACTACAAGTAAATCTTAAGAAAAATAAATACACACACACATTTACTATAGTTTCCTTTAACAACATTTTTGCCTTTAATTAAATTAAACAACAAGTTAGAGAAAAACATCAACAACGAAAAACACATGAATAATATTAAAAAAAAGAAAAACAGCAATAAGAAAACTATTAGAAACAGGGTTGTCAGATTTTTTGGACCTATGTCGCCAAATTGTTAATCAGAAATCGCCAAATTTAAATTTTATTTGTTTTTTTGAGAAAAACTAAAAAGTAAACTAAAATGTTTAAAGTGCACAGAAAAAAAAATATCTCAAATAATTTTCCAATTAAATGATTAATTAACTTTATATTGAAATTTTACTATATTATTAATTAATGTAATTAACTTTCTAACTTTCAATTTTTTGGTAAAAATCGACAGCTTATATATACATATAAAGCAAAAAGAAAAACTTGTCAATAAAAACCTATATAACAAAATACCGGGGTTACCGGGGTTAGATTAATAGGTCGATTATGTATGGCCTCTGAACTTTAGTAAAGTAATCTTATGAATATCAACTCCATTTCAGTTGCCAAAAAGTTATCGAAAACACTTTTTTGCAAGTTCAGCAACTGAAATAAATATAAATAAATAAATAATGTAAAAAAAAACAAAAATGAAAGTGATTTTGTGCGTTTTTGTTCGACGCTTCCTTGAAATGGATCAATTGTATTTCTTACAGATTCGTGATATTTTCATCAGCTTTGGTATGGGTTTTCCTAGATGGAGGAGATTATCATAATGGATCGCTTGTGATATTGATTCTGCATTTTAGACATGCAAAATCGCTTTTATATGATTTTTGGATTAATTTTCGTGTTGCATCTAATTTTCTAGCTTTTGAATGAATCTAAGTGTTTTTAAATATATGGAATTGGTACTTGATCTATTATACTAATTCCACAAATATTTAGTTTTTAATTTTTTGTTCTAAAAAATTTTCAGCAACCAGAATTGTGTATACCTTAAGATTTCAAAATCCATTCTTGTTTCAAAGCAAATCCACTCAAATAGAATAATATGAAAATCTTTATTGGAACGCTCTGCAGAAGTAAAGGCTTTTATCATAAGTTTTTGGGAGGGAAACGAAATTTGACATATAGTTTTATCTTGCATTTTATACATCCATTTCAAAGTCACAGATAATCACATATGATCTACATGAGACATTCATGGTCAAAACTTACAAAAATCAAATTTATATTTGACTATCTGTGATTTTAACAGGGTGTATATGATCATAGATGAAACTATATACCACGTTTCGTTTTTCCCTATAAAATTTGGATTTTTCATATTTTTTTCGTCTAATTTTACTTGTATTTGCATTATTTAAATATTTTTATAATTAAATAAAAAATTATATTAACATCCGTGCATTTTTATTGAAGGAAATATTTAATTAATTGTAGAATTGAATTAATACAAATTTTAGTTGATTTTAGGCAAACACTCAATCGTAATTCTAATTAAATTGGAATTTAAGCCCAAGCCAATTATTATACTTAACTAATATTGTCATTTTGGTGATTGGGGCAAAATCAAATAAAAATTTAATTAATATTTGTTAAATATTTAAATATTTTTTAATATGTTATTTGTTAAAGGAAATAGTCCAAAAATTTTCTTAGGTCTGAATTGATGTTTATTGGGATATATTAAGATTTTTTTAATATTTATATTTTAAATTGTATTCGAAGTCTTCATTCTCCATATGGCGGGAATGCATGCTAACGCGCCATTTGGCTACAGTGGGCAAATTCCTTGACAGACCTCTGATAGATTCTATATTCGCAAAGTTGATATTTTGAAACTTTTTTAAAAAGTTCACAAATACAATTCAGAAATTCTGCTTATATCCACGCTAAGTTGATATTTTGAAAATTTATTAAGAAACTCATAAATACAATTCAAGAATTCTGCTTATATTCAAGAATAGTATTTATCCTTGGCTCCATTGTCGTTGTCTACTGTGTCCAAAATCGTTGACAAGCCTCTGAGAGGATTTACAGTCACAAACTTGACTTTTGGAACATTATATTAGAATAGAAATAATACAATATACAAATTAAATTTGTATTTTGTATTATAATTTCATAAATTCTGTCAAAATTTGATTTAGTATTTTGTTAGTACCAAATAGTCATATTTAAATATGACATATTTAAATATGTCTTTACGTCTTCACATATATCATTATGTAACACGTTACGTCAAAAACATATTTAAATCGCATATTTATCTTCACACACATATAATTCAATAAATAAGTATAATTAAATCCGTGCGTTTTTATTGAAGGAGGGATTTAATTAATTGTAGTATCAATAAAATTTTTAGTTGATCATCCAATCATAATTCTAATTAATTTGATTAAAAGAATTAATTGAATTTTAAGCCAAAATCAATTATTTTAATTAACGAATATTATCATTTTACTGATTGGAGCAAAATCAAACAAAAATTTAATTAATATAAGCAATTTCGTAATTGAAATCCACTTTTATTTTTTTCTGTGTATGTTTGAAAATGACTTTTGTAAATTGTAATATGTATTAAAAATATAGTTTTTAATAAATGTCTCTGTTGGGTAACAAGTAAAATATACATTTATACCCGTATTCACAAACAAATTTTAAATTTATAATAAATTCTAGATACAAAATTTGTGTGATATATTTATTCTAAAGTGCTTTTAAAATTTTAGAGTTGTTTGTGTATATTTTCAAAATGCTTATTTAGAAATTTATTGTTATATTAAAAAATATATTCACATCTACATCTATTTTTAAAAAAATTAAAAATGCTGTATTATTTAAGTATCTGGCTACTCATTATCGACAATAAAAACTTAAAAAAATAATCCTGGATATCGTTTGTCACAGTCATAGAACATTTTTAAAGAAATTATAAATAAGCATATCTTCGAGAATAATTTTTTTTGAAATCTCACTTGGATAAGTATTGTGTTCTAATAGCAGTAGTTTCAAACATAGAGAATTTGCAAATATTTATTATTTTAAGTGTTCTCCCTTCAGAAAAAATTTTCACGTTATATTTTTCAATTAACAAAGTTGTTTCATTTTACATCAAAATTATAAATATATTCGTGCAATTGAAGTGTTTTTTTTTTTTTATCATATAAATTTTTAATTCATTCAAATATCTTCTTGATTAATTTAATACATTTTTTAATTGGAAATTTTTTTCGGGTTTCCATTTTTTACATTTATTAGCAATTAATATAATCATTTTTGTGAGAGGTGCAAATTTAAACAATTTTTAATTGAGTGAATTATTGTGTTGATTGGTGACTTTGGTATTATAATAAACTCATTGGAGTTAAATACATCGAACTGGGTGCAAAGTAATGTTATCATCTAATCGTATATTTGCTTGACTATAGCCAATCATGGATTTTTATAGAATTTTTGATTTTTAAAAATGGTAAAAATGTATATTTTTGGTAGTTTTTAATTTCCTGGATTTCCTACAACAAAATTCTCGGGAAAATCGTCTCGGAAATACTCGGGATAAAAACCCTAGTCCTATTAAATATATAAATTGTTTCAAAGTATTAACTTATTCATGAACGTTTTCATATCATTGTGACTGATAAAATAATTAATATTCTTAATATGTGTATGTGTTTGAAATATGGTGGAAAACAAATTATCAAACATTTGTTACATAAGTATTGTAAAATATATATTTGGGGCTAAAATTTCTTAAACCGAGTTGAGGCTTTTTATTAATTAAGGCTTTTCATTTTACCACTATTATATAGTCAAATACTTATATATTTTCTTCATGAATGCCTTACAAATTGCCAAAAATGTGTCATGTAGCCAAAAGGAAAATTCAGTCCCCAAAAGCAATTAAAAATCGCCACTTTTGGCGGAAAATCACCACATCTGACAGCCCTGATTAAAACATGTAAATCATTAATGTTACGAAAGAAAAACTGTTTTACACGTATTTTTTGTTGTAGTAGTTAGTGTTGTTTGGATTTGAGACGTTTTTGCACAAAAATTCTTTATAGCCAAGATGTTAAAAAAGGGGCATTTGTTACTATATTATTAGAGCGTATTTCTTTACTACCTCTAACAGCACTATTGTGTCGACAAAATCTGTTTTGGTAGAAAATTTTATTTTAATGATCGTTTAGTTATATAAATAATTTTAGTTTTTTTTTTCTTTTTTTTGGGAAGAAAAGATGCATATGCCAGATTTAAATGAAAAGTACTTATTTATAATCGTTTAGGCTTAGTATACATAACAACGTAGATGGTGAAATTATTTATATATTTTACTAAACATAAAAAATGGACAACTAAGAAAGAATTCTTAGAGTTGGTATTGATTTAATTGGGACTGGGTTCGTATTTCACTGCTTTTTTAATAGAAAAAATCTATTGTAAAGTGATTAATCAACATTTTTTGGTATCGGTGCAGAATCCAGTTTTTATTTCCCTGATATTTTATAGCTGTAAAGTTTAAGGGCCTAATTTTGTAAAACACTTCACCTCACTTTTAAAAAATTTTCATATAAATTGTTTTTGTTTTTAAAAAATTGTATGGAAAATTTTTCAGTGAGATGAAGCGATTTAAAAAAAGGGATAAGTCTATGCTTATAATTTCGCCATCGGATTTAAGCTTTTATTTTTTTGTTAATATAAAGTACCTTCAACAGATATGTGTAGTAACTCGATATCCTAATATATATATATATATATATATATAGATATTAAATCCTAATGGGACCGATCGCGTTATTTTTATAAGTCATCACCAGGAAAACCACAAATATGCTCTAAAATGTGTTTTATGCTCTAAAAACGTTAAAATATACTCTTAAAAAACAAACAAGTTTTGTTAATTTTAAACAAAAAGTTATTATTTTTTTATTTAAACAAAGTGTTGTTTTATTTAATTTTTAATGTTATAAAATAAGGCGACACTAAAAATTATCTATCAATTGTGTCGAAATTCCTTATTTTAAATTCCCCATATTGTATATCAAATAAAAAACCATGCCTGGTTCCAACGAGATATACATTAAACTGTAGGTAATCACATTGTCTTCTGTCACTGAATGGCGCAAATTTTATATAAAAAAATTTTGTTTGGTTTCATTTTTTATCACCGCATAAATTTTCAACGGATAGTAAACCGGATACTTGTATACAGCAAATGAGTTTCCTAAGTCTTGTCTTTCGATTAGTTAACGGTTTAAATCAAAAATATATAAACTGTCAGTGCAAAACTAAAATGAATCCAAAAATCCTCGAAAGTTTCAACTCATTTTTTTTTTACATTTTTTAGTTTTAAATGCCTATATTTCCGTAAAATTTTATTATTTTATTTAATTTTATGATTTAAAATATAGGATTTTTTAGTTATTTTGTAAGATCTACAAAAAGCCATCAACACTTTTCCTAACTCTAAAAGAAACTTTGGCAACACCAGACATTTAATTTTATTTTTTTTTCAAATAATTACGAAATTTTTTACAATTTCTGATATGCTTGAATCTATAATTTATTTTTGTTCATAACCAATCAAATTTGAAAAAAGAACTATTAAATGGGGTATAAAAAATTACCTTCAAAATGTCAAAATATACTCTAAATGGATTAAATATGCCCTAATAATCACAAAATATCTTATAAATTTACCATAAAAAATCACTGCATGCAAAAATATGTCGTTAAGGGTGTAATATGCAAAAATATGCACTTACAAATCGATTACAAAAAGCTTTATTTGTTCCGAAACGGATAAATATTTTATCGATTCTTTTATTCAACGTACAGGAAAAACATATAATTGTATATTTTTGGTGTTTCTGGCCATTACTGTTAAGCAGGTCAACTAAAAATATGCAAAATCATATTTTTTTCTGGGCATCAAATAAACCAAACGTTTAGTTATTTATCCTTTTCAGAGAATATATATTTTTTTTTTAATTTTAAAGGCATATTTTCCGATTTTAAGAGCATTTTCTACGCGTATAAAACATTTTTTTATAGCATATTTTTGGTTGGCCTGCTGATAAGATATCTGAGTATCGCACGATGATTGGTTTCATAGGCAAAAATAAAAACAAAGTTCAGAATGGATTGAAACTTACATTAAAAAATTTGTCTACACTTTTGAGTAAAAAACTGCTTTTGATAAGAAATGCATTAATGAGGTTGAAAAAAGGCGGAAAAGGTATTAACATTTTTTCAGATTTTGAAATCCTATTATTTTTTTTTTTTCTATTTAGTAATTAATAAAAAAAATCTACCAATATTTTACAAAAAATACAATTGTTAGGAAATAGAGGTTTTTATGTTAATTTTCCAAAAAAGCCAAACCATTTGGCAAAGAAGAGAAAAATGTGTTAATTTTTTTTTCAATTTTTAAGTTTGTTTTCATTACTGGAATCCAATAAATAATAATCAAAAAAGAATAGCTGCCGTTTTTTTTTTTTGTTAAACACGAGAAAAACTCTTTTTTGGAAAATCAAGTTATTCTATGCTAATATTTTAAAAGAAGCAAACTTTGAGGTAAAAAAATGGGAAAATGTGTTAAAATTTTTAGGCTTGCTTTCATTATAGGAATTCAAAAAATGATGATCAAAAAAGAACAGCTGTCAGTTTTTTGTTTATGTCGAGAAAAACGCTTCTTTGCGATTTTTTCTAAGAATATCAAGTTATAATATTATTTAAAGTCAAAACGTCTCATTAGTGTTTAGAGAACAACAACAATATCGCGCAATGTGAAAATTAAAATCATCCATTTCAAATGTTAAATATTATGCGAAGGTGAGACCTGGAATGCTTTTCTCCGCTACATATACGTACCACAGGTTCTTGTAGACAGATGTCTACGGAGAATCCTAAAAATTTCCTGGCAAAGTTCTTTATTAAATACATAGCAAACACTAATCTACAAGGAATTTCGTAGGCGAATTACACTAAGGAAATATCCCTCCTAGAATGCGCATACTGAAATCTAATGGAAACCCTAGAGCATCGCATACATGGAGTAGGCAGATCAAGAAGGAAGTCGAGACATCAGAAAGCAGTTGGAGTGAAGTCATGAACATCGCTCTGAATAAACCAGCATAGCAAAGATTTGTTAAGACCTTATGCTCCTTATAGTAACCCAGAAAATACACATGTATATACCCGTAAGAGTGTCTATTAAGTTGCAGTAGTTATCGTTGTAAATACCTAAATCTGAGAGATTTTATAAAAAAATCTAACTAAGTTTTTTTTTCCAACAGATGCTCCAAACAGTTGACTAAGAGATAGAAGAATAGAAGATAGAAGACGTTTCTGTATACATATTAAAAAGATGTCCGCATTGCTCCATAGTTATCCAGCCATTGGGAATTACTGAAGTAGGATTGAGATCGAATGAGATAGATATTGGAGGCCTTTATAGCTCCTGATGTATTTGTGGTTTATTCTGACTATTGAATTCTACTTGTGTACGATTTCTATCGATAAAGAAACCAGCACTTATAATGAGGAAAAAGCCACACTTCTAAGAGTATATAATGCAGAGAGGGTCATATAATGCATGCGGTTCACGGCCGCATGGAACACAAAAACGTTTCCCATGGCTACTCTTAACATAGAATACACACGCTGAGAGGTAGCTCTTAGATCCAGTGAAAAAACTTCCTAAATATTTTTTGTAAAAGTGATTTTCAAGAAAAGGTCTCTGGCGATATTGCAATGAAATTGATCATATTGAAAATCTTTCAAATCGTTTTAAATATAACGACAGTTTTTTCATACCCTATGGGTCCAACTTTGGAACCCTGTGGACCCGCCCCCGTTTAGTTTATATGTTCCAAAAAAACTCGCCTGTACTTCTACTATCACTTATGAAATTTAATTAAAATTGGACTAGCCGTTCGGAAACTGTAGGTTTATTTCCATTTAATTTTTTTGTATCGCACACTGAGCGCCGCCTGTCAAATCTTTTGCTTATTTCACGGCAGTCGTGATTACTTTCAAAGTCGACTAGCGTTTGAAGGTCAAACTCGAGACGACTGGTTCGGTAAAGAATCATACAAACCGCACACTTCAACGAAACGCCTGGTTAACCGAGAATATCGTCGGTGAAAGTGTACAAAAAAAACCCGGGGCCGTCGTTTACAAGGATTTGGACTTTTGCAAACATCTATTTATCGAATTTTTTTGTCTCACGGTGGCTCAGAAATTAATTTTATTGGCAAAAAGTCCATTTTTTTAAGATTGATAGATTTTGCCTCGCTGGGGTATTTCCTGTGTGGCTCTTTAAAGTCATAGATCTATAACAAAGACAACATAAACAGGGTTTTGGCTTAGTTTCAGTGATTTAAAATTAAAAAAAGAAAAAAAAATTGTTTCAAACTTTCGTATCAGTGCTCGTTCTAATTACGCGTAATGAAAATGTGATTTCTATAGTAACTCATAGGAGAAATTTATCTTATTTCAAATATTCCGATACTAAAGGGAAAATCAAATTCGTCTTAACTAGATGTATAATACACTCTTCTCATTTATTTTTCTTATTACTCGTACTAGGATTTTTTTGATTTCGTTGTCGTGTATTATGTTTATTTACTCATGACGCCAAAAGGAACAAAAAAATATAATAAAAACAACTACACACATACATAAATATGTACTAACACTTCTGCAAACAAATGTAAAAGTCAGCGTAACGAAAGATTTTCTTAAACAAATTACATACGTGCTTACCTCGTATGACAAAATTACAAGGTTTTTACTTTTATTCATTTTGAAAGTACAAGTAACCCAGCATTTTGGATAACTGTACTCAAATTTAAATTATCATAAGAGATAATCTGACTAAATTTCACTTAATTTAGAGAGACAGTTTAACAAATAAAACATACATAGATAAGTCTCAAAAGTTCAACGTCATATGTACATATGTGAAATAGGATTCTAAAGCTACTAGGGAACTGTAGGGCTTGTTTTGGTACATGTGAGCAAGCTTTCATGTATGTGTGCTTTAATGTACCCAGTTGTCCAGATGTTCATCGACAAAATTTTCATCTAGGATTTCGTCAGTAAAATTTTAAATTTGTCGTCAATAAAATACATGTAGAGTACTAGTTTGATAACAAAGTCACCTATATTGCCAATAAATGGGATATATTGTCCTGAATTGTCGTGCTTCGAGTAATATTCACGACAACATAACTGAAATGTCCAGCGCAAATGTCGCGTGTTGAACCAGACACATGACATACTGCATGACAAATGTCATCAACAAATATTTTTAAACATAATTTACGAGAAGAAGAGTAAAAGCATTATTAAAACTATTAATAAAAAGAGATAGCTATAGCTGAAGTGGTAAGCGAGCTTCACTATTCCACAAGGGGAAGTGGTGTGGTGTGGTATGGGTTTAAATCTCAGCAGAATCCATTTTTTTTAACATAGTTGACCACAATGTCGCTCAGATTGTCTTGCATGATTTTAGTGCTAATATTTAATTTGGAGTTGTGATCTTTGTGTCTTCAAGGACTATGTCATATCACCTTCCGGATAACTGAAAAATAAAAAAGTATTAAAAAATGTTAACCGTTAATAAGTAACAGCACCTTGAACAGCACTGAATTATACGAAATTTTTTTGTGAGAAGTTCAATTTTTAATGTTTGTAACTTTTTTTATTTTAAGCAAGATCTTTATGAGTCTTTTATTTTAAAGATTGATGTGTTATCTATCATAGAAAACAATAATAATTTGAAAAACTTTATGAAAAAAAAATCTTGGAGTTTTTTCAGTCTTGAACTTTTTAGTAATTTTTTTGTTCTTATATTAATTTTTATTGGACAAATACTAAAAAGTCCCTCAAAGTCCTGTTATCTAAATAATACTGTTGTAATCCCTAATATACGGACTTCCAAAATCAGTAATAAAATTTTGCTCCAACTTGTTCCTTTTCTATTCGCAAAGCAATAATTGATCAGGTGTCAACGTATTTCTCACTAATAAATTTTTTATTTTTCGTTGCTTGCATCAAATAACAAGAAAAGTTTGAGTGTTATTGAGTTTATTTCTGGAATTATTAGTACAAATTCAAACAAAATATTGATTTTGAATCAATATAATTTTCAAACATAATAATTAATAAAATCAATTTAAGATGGCTGTTAGCGAAAAGATAAAACCTCGGTTTTTTACATTCAAATAATGAGATTGATATATTGTTCAGTTGTATCAAAAAAAAAAAAAAAAAAAAAAAAACTTTGAGATGTTCTGAAAACTGCTAATCCGTATCAGATATTGATGACAGCTATAATTCAAGTGCTTGCGTTCATCTACTGCAATAGTTGGTGAACTCATAACTACTTCTCCATACACTCATACAAAAAAGTAGAATAAATCAAATAAATCCTTGCGCTTTACCACTGATCAAGCGCTAGCAATATAATAGATACGGGTTTGTCTAAACATAATTATCAACTGTTAAGAGAACACATATCGCACATTAATTCAATATTGTATCCTTGTTATGAGTTTATAAAAATTTTACAAAAATTATGTTATCCAAAGAACAAAAAAAAAAAAAATGTTTGTAACAGAGTCATTTGCAGAAATCAATCTTCAATTATTGATTATCATACAGTTTTCAGGCTTTCTTTGGCATTAAAAGATACATTTATTTTGACAAATGCTGATTTAATTACACAGCTAATAACCGTCATGAACAGAAACAGAAAATTTCTCAAGACAATATTTCTGATGAAAGTTTGTTTATTATATTAATGATCACAATTAAAATGCCTGTAACCAACAAATTATAATGTGAAAAGATTCAGTCAATAAAGTATTGTCGCCCAATTGAATTTATATTTGCTAAAGAGCGTGAAGATCTAATTTTAAATGAAGTCAAAAATATCGACAATCAGATAATGTTTCTTTTGCCGACATCTGCAATAATCGAAGTCAAACAACTTTCTGTTTCTGCGAGCCTTATGCTACGCATAATAGATGGTAAGGTCAGTAAAGCTATTTCAAAATATACATCATCCCAAGTTTGCTATTTATGTGGTGCAACCATTACTGCAATGAATGATATAAACATATATAGTTATGAAAAAGACAGTTGACCAAAATTTGTTACTTGTAGACAATTACCCTATCCATGCATGGAGATATTCAAGAGAGGTTTCGAAATGAACCGGATGTTCCAAAATTGAATTCAGGAAATGATGGTAAGACAGGAAGGGGTTTTTTTGTAATACAAAAAAAAAAAAAAAAAAAAAGAAAACAACGACTCGTAAAGAAATTTTACACTATTTTGGAAACTCTTGGATGTGGTCATCAAGTCGATTCTGTTGTCTTTTATTATTATGCCATAGAAACTGGGAATATATATCTGCAAAAATATAAATGGTTTTATATGCCCGCTACACTACATAAAATTTTATTTCACGGGAAATATATAATCGAAAAATGTTTTGTTCCTATTGGCCAATTATCCGAAGAAACTCAGGAGGTAAGAAATAAGGATTGTAAAAACTTTCTCGAACATTTCATAGGAAAAATGTCTAGAGAGGACTCCAATACAGATTTGCTGCAAAGACTACTAATATCATCAGATTCATTAATTTGCAACTTACGAAAACCACTAAAAACTAAGAGGTCAAATGTAACACCTGAAGTTTTGTTTCTGTTAAAAGGCAAGAATATATATTTTGAAGCTGCTGATGGATAATTTGTATTAATTAAAATTTGTGTAGAAATCATACTACTTTTTGTTCTTGGATTTAAAAATGCATATATGCATACATACATACATTCTTAAAAAAATTTCATTGGAATATATTCCTATATTCATTAATATAGCTTCCTTAATTACAAAAAATATAGACTTTTGATCAATCAGAATGCGAAAATCTCTCAATGTGTATTGTCGATAGTGTCTGCACGACTCGAACTACTGGGATATATTTGTATTTTGTTGTCGTTGGTGCTTTTCTGTTGCTATTACCATTTTTGTTGATGTTGACCTGCATATTTAGCTTAAAATCAACAAAATAACTAAAAAAGAAAACAAAATGAAAATCTTATAATTTGTTTGTAAATTGTAAAAAGTTTTTCATATACTTACACACATACATACATATGTATGTATTTATGTGTGGTATGTATGTATGTATGTATTTATGTATTGTTGTAGTCGCTGTTAAAATTTCTTTTTTTTGCATATTCTTTAGAGTTTCTCTTTTGTTTTGTTACATTTTTCAAATGACTGTCATGAATAAAATTTTTAATTATGTATGAATATTTGAAAAGGATTTGTCTACGCTTGAGTTAATTAAAAACAAAATTTAAATTGTCATGATGTTTATGGAAAAAGAAAATCTCTTAAGCGTTGTGTTGATTTTCTTGGCAAATTTATTGTTTATAAATAATTGTTGCAGGTATTTTTATAAATAGATTTTTTATTATTTTCACAATTTCATTAATGATTATTGGGAATAATTTTCATATTTTCATATTTTTATATTCTTTTATGAGAAATAAAAAAAAAAAAAAAATTTTAATTGTAAAACATTTTGTCAGAAAACTTTTTAACAATTATGATCATCGGTTGTATTAAGTTGTCTCGAAATTTGCTTTCTAATAAGAAATTTTTTACGTATACATTAAAGCCTTTGTGTCCAAATAATTTTGCATTCATTTTGAGCTTAGTAATCCTGGTGGCTGCTGGTAGTGTCAGATATATACCCTGATATCTAAATAATTACTTGTTGATTTTAAATTTCTTATTCCTAAATTGTTTGGGATTTAACGAAACATAAGAGAATAAGACGCTATAAATTATTTTGCAGCCCAGAAAACAGGTACTTAATTCTTCTGGTGTCTAATATTAGTTTACAAATTCAGCTTTGATAGTGTCAATTGCAACTTGCTGGTTGACAACGCTGCTATCACATTTATAACCTCAGTAACTTGCCGCAAGTGTCAGTAGCAGAAGGACACCATTTTTAAGCTTCAAACCATGTAGTACATCACCTCGCACTTAATTTTCTAAGTGACAGAAACTTTTTTTTAGTATAAAATATCTTTTTATACATTTTGTAAAAAAACTAACATCATCAGAATGGAGTTGAACCAACAACCTTCTGGTGGTTAATCCACCGCTTTAGCCAACTGATCCATGTGATTACAATATTACTGAGTTTTATACTATTTAGTACTCTTTTATGTGATATAGAGTAGGCAAATAATAATACCAAGAAACTACTTTAATAAGTAGTTGCCATTACCGAGAACCAAAAAGTTTTTTCTGGGTTCATATAATAATTTCAAGTGCCTCTAAAATATACTAATTAAAGTAATTTCTATTAAACTCTAACAAAATAAATATTAGAAATATTTACTAAATTATGAGAATTCTCAATATGTTTTTTTTTTTAATTTATAACTTTTGTTTTCGTTGCATATTTTTATGAGCACGTAAACTTAGAACCAATAAACATACATTCATAAAAAAATAGCTCAAACACACATTTGTTAAATGTGTATGTTGTTCATAAGTTTCCCTTAGTACATACTTAAACTACTTCTAATAAGGATCCTTTAAATAGCTTTATTTATATTTACGTTAATGTTTGTCTGTCCATCTATCCGACTATCAGTCTATCATCAACTGTAGTAATCATGGGTATAAGTGCGTTTGTACAAACATTCTTATATAACTCATACTCTTTAATAGACCCCTCCTGTAATATTTCATTTGTAAATAAGCTTGCGTTTTCATTTTTTCATTTTTTTTATTATTTTTGTCTTTAGTACTCATTCGTACTACACTTCGTACTACTACTCATCTTAATCTTTTTGGCTTAACAAGATGTTTCCGCTGGGTGAAACACACACAATTCACATACATACATCCATACATACATATGTACACTGACTCATTGTCTGCCTTTGTGAGAGACACGAAGAGGTTTTGTTTGATATTTTTACTGCAATTTTTAAAATCACTGCAGTTGATTGCAGGTATTTTCTTTTCCTGTTTGCTGCTGTTTAAATGTATGTTGCGTGTGGCAAAGAAAATAAATTTTGTTTCTTTTTTTTTGTATAAAATAAATCTTTTGCTTATACTCTTTACACTAACTATTAACTATCTGTTCTTCCCAAGTTTTTTTATCTGAAAAAAAAAAAAAAAAAAAAAATAGAAAAATTGTACAAAAAAATCTCTCACTTCATAGCTATTCTTGGTGTTTATATAAATATGTATGTAGAAATATTTATGTATGTGTATTTGCATCTATTTATATACGATATATGTATGCAGGCATCCATCCAAGTATCCATTCATATATTACACCCTTTTTAAAAAACATATTGTTACTATAATACATATGGAAGAAGAATATAAAGTACAGTCTGGTTGAGAACCCACTTTTTATAGATGGCTTAAATGACTAGCTAATGACAAGTCAGGGTCTTTGCTTACTTTTCCTTGTTATTGACTACATCGGTTCCTTTGGGATATCATCCTCCTGAGAATGACATTGTTATGTATTCCCTTAAAAAGTATTAATTTTAAGGCTGAAGGTATATATATATATATATATATATATATATATATATATATATATATATATATATATATATATATATATAATGCTTTCGGTTTTATATTACAGCGAAAAAGAATTATAATTTGCAAAAGAGTTTTCCAATAAGAGCGACTGATTCTGGTGATTTTGTCTTCTGCTAATCAGTTGTTTGCTATTCCAAATCACCAAACCATACGATTGAGCATTGTGTTATAAAAAATAAAATGGGCAAATTACGCCCATTTCAATGGAGAAGGAGTATTCTTCAAAGTCAACTCTCCAAACTTGAAACGACCGGTTCGGTTAATAAACAGCCAACACTCGTACTTAAAGGAAAGCCAGAACGGTGAAGAATATAGCCGCTATCCGTGAAAGGAGAACCCTATGCCATTAATTCCTTGCATGCATAAGAACTCGGACATTTGTAGACTTGCAATTAGCAGACTTGAATCTGGAAGACTTGAAATTCACTTCAAATTGGCGAATTATGCTTCGGGATATGGGCTTGCGGTCGTACAAGATCCAACTCACTCAGGAGCTTAGAGCTAATGACCATATACAAAGTTATTTATTTACTGACTGGGCTATAAACACTTTGGAAGATAATTCCAATTTTGGTCAAAAATCATCATTACTGATGGGAAGGAATCGATTTGATAACAAGATAAATAGTATTATATAGAAAGACGTTAACCGTCAAGAAGTTCCCCAATTTTCAATGCATTCCAAAATAATTACTGTTGTGAGTTTGAGTCATAGTATTAAAGGGAGTTGCGCCTATTTTACTGGCTCTATGATTGGTTCGGTAGCAAATATCAAACATTTGTACATCAAAGTTAAACAATACCGGCCGAAAATATTGGCGCTATCCGCGAAACGAAATTTCGATGTAATTGATTCTTTGCATGCTTAAGAACTCGGACCTTTGCAGAATTGAAATTGTCTTAAAATTGAATTATGCTTCTGGATTTGGGCAAATATTTTGCCGACTGGGCTTAAAAAATTTTTGAGAGAGTCCCAATTTTGGTAAAAAATTATCTTTACCGACGAGGAGGACTATATTTTATAACAAGTTAAATTGTAGTATATGGAACGACTGTAACTCATAGGAGATTCATAAGGTGCCAGTGCATTCAAAAAATGACTCTTTGTTGTGAATTTGGGTTCGACAGCATCATAGGTCTGTTATTCTTCGCAAATGACGTTGTCAAATAGCGAATTCGCATCTCGCAAATTTAGCTGGATTTATGCATTTATTGAGAATTTTGCCTATTGGATCCAAGCTAACATGCGAAGCACCGGCAGACATTTGAATGATATCATATTCCATATATATTTTATTCCACTTATCTTTCGTTGTAATACGGACTATATGTGCCGCAAAAACTTCATCAATATTCATGGTGTCTCTTTAACTTGACCATTTGGCGCTAGTGCAAGTTTGAGGCGGACAATGTGCAGCACATAGTGTCGTGAACGCTGAGTTTATAGCTATGCTGAAACGTCGTTAAACAGCATCCAAAAATTGGTAATAAATCTGTATAAAGTTAACGGCCTATAAATTTAGCTTGACTTCGATGAATTTCAAATTTTAAGAAGTGCTGACGTTGATAATATCACACGGCTAGACGTGAGGTGGTCAACTTTCACACACTGTAGCTCCTCTAGTATTATAACAACAATACAATTTTTCTGAGAGACAACGTACTCCTTACAACTTCTCAATCTCATCTAACCATACCCTTAGGAGGAATCTATTTCAACCAATAGATATGCAAATTCATTTTTTTCCTGGGCTTCATTTGAGCCAAACTGTTAGTTATTTATCAGTATCAGACAATTTTAAGAATTTTGCCATCGATTTGTTGCAGCATATGTTTTCATATTTTGATCATAGCAGCTTATTATGGGTATAGCTGCATATTTTGTCATATTTTCATAGAAAATTATTTTAGAGCATATTTTAGCAATTTAAGTGGCATATTTTTCCATATTTTATACTTAAGAGCATAATTTCACTTACTTAACACCCAATAAAATTTTTACATGATTTTTTCCTGATAAAATGTTTTGTGTTTTGAATGCTTTTAGGTGCAAAAAGAAAATATTTTTTAGCAATTGTTAACAAAAATCAAGTTAATTTTAGCATGAATAATAAATAATTTAAAATTAATCAAGAAAATAATAATATTCTAAGAGCATATATTTTAATTTTAAGGAACATTTTTTATGCGCATAAAACACTTTTCAGAGCATATTTTGGTTGCCCGGTTTATTACCATTATTTTTATTCTAATAGGCTCCACTGTGATCCGTTTCAAAGGACTATAAACAAGTTGCAGAATTTTACATTACGTAGGGGTATCATAAATTAAATTATTGCAATAATTCTTTTGAATTGAATTGGAATATATTGAATTTTTTATAAGGTCTCAACAATAAATCAAGTTCTAAACAAAATTAAGTCTAATATCTTTTCATTACGCTAAAAGTCCTATACCTATCCATTTTTGTTGGGTATACAAATTACTATCCTGCCAGCATTTGGAATAGAGTTTTTTTCATTCATCCACTAAAAAGTGTCTTTTTCGATACTGGATGTTTAAAAGTATAAAATACACTAATTTGCAATAACAAAACACATTTGTATCGAATTTTGATCTAAAAAACTTGACTTGGACGATTGTTTACATTCCAGGGCAAAGAAAAGGAACAAGCGCGTTATAATTGTATAATTTTGTATAAGTAAATGTATAATTTTGAAAGTGATCAATGTTGTTGCTTTTAGTGTTAAATAAAAAATTTTTTAATACAAACAAGTTATAAATAGCGATTTTTTTTTAAATATTTCATATTTAATTTAAAGTTAGTGAATTATAGTGAGTTTAAATATAAAGTAAGTATTTAGCTCAATTATAATTAAAAATATTTACTATAAATTTTTCAACTGCCTTAAAAACATATTTGCTTATTTTACAAAAACTATTATATTTCGATACTTTCTTGATGTACTTTTTAACACTTCTAATTGATAATATTTCGATAAACAAAGAATGCACTAAATAAATTTTTTTCTCGAACGGTGTCTGTTCTTCAATTAGAAAATGGTATCATATTAAACGTTATTTACTACCAGAGGTGTCGCTTTAGTTAAAATTTCGATAGAAAATGTTGGCAGGGTACATGCTAGCATACAACTGTATACATACATGCATACAATTACAACTATACATGTATTTATGTGTTTATGTTTCTCATCATTGTCGTCATAGTAAAGAATGGTTTTTATATTCTTTGTAAGTCGTATCAGATTTAATACCTTATAGCCCTGCCAACATTTTCTATCGAAATTTAGTCTAAAACGTAACTACAAGCTGTTCTTAACAATCGAAAATGATATCATTTTCTTGTTCAAAAAGAGTCACCATTCAGGAAAAAAACGTATCTCAGCTTTAATAGTTTTAAGATGACACATTTTAGTACTTTTTTGGAGTTTCGAATTAGTGTTGTTTAGAAGTGTAAAAGAGTACAGTAGGAAAGTATCGAAAAATAATTACTTTTTTTATAATAAAAATATTTTTATATAATGGAATATTTCTAGACTTTTACATATAGTAAAGTTAAACATTTAGCTTATTTTTATAAATATAACAATAATATTTTATTATTCTATTAAATTCGCTGTCACTTTCAAACTAAATATAAAATATTTAAAAAATGCACAAATTAAAATTAATTATTTTCTATTTTAATATACTTTTTTATCCACCACTATAAATAACTACATTGAAAACTTTAAAAGTTGCACATTTACTGAACGAAATCATTTGAACATCTATAAGTGTCTAAAAAGACACTTTTTAATAGATGAATCAAAAAACTTACTTCCAATTACTGGCAGAGAGTATGTGTGTGTGTATGTTTTTTTTGGCATTAAAAATTCTTTAGTAAATGAATCTTATTATGAAGATTTAAAAACCATGTAATATTTACAAATATGCATCATGCATGCAAGCACTATTATGTTCAGGTATTTTATGTGTTCGTATTACAGCTTTTAGTAATTCCTATATATATATATATATATATATATATATGTATATATATATATATATATATATGTATATATATATATATATTTTTTTTTTTTTTTTTAGGGATGAAGAAAACCCTACAAATTCTTTTTACAAGATAATTTTACAACGTACTTGAATTTTAATGCATCATGACATTATTATTTTTAATTAAAGCACATATTTCTTCTTTAGGAGCTGGTTGAGGAAGGAAGAATGATAATTGAAGTAAATATTATTAAAATTATTTTTAGTAACATATAATAAATAAGATTAATATTGGAAGGAAGTTATTTTTTTTGTTTTGTGGGAGAGTTGCGAATTTTTTTGTAATGCTTTTGAAATGGGAAAGATTATATTTTAGGAGTATTTATGTAAATTTAATTAATGAAAAGTCGAGATTTTAATGTATGAAAATTAAAGGAAGTCTTATACATCTTTTTCTTATTTAGAGTTTTTATTAGTTGTACTATTTTTTTAACACAGTACTTTTTGTATTTTATAAAGTTATATTTGTTTTGATGAAAAATAGTATTTTGTATTAAAAGTTGGTACTTTTTCCAGTATTTTTTTTTTTGTAAAATTAGTATTTTTTTGTTTTTGGCATACGCTATATTTTTAAAAGTTTCTTTCTTTGCAAAGTAAGTAGGGTAAGTGTGTCACTAGTCGGCAGTTTAACGTTTTTCTTATTTTCAAGTTGTTTATTTTTTTCCACTTCATTGGGCGGTATTTTTTCAGATTTAACCAGTTTTTTGCAAAAAAAAAAAAAAAAGAAAAAAAATAAAACAAAAATATCTGCTAATTTTCGTTAATTAATAAATTTTATAAAATACATCGAATTTGTCTATAGTCGGCATATGTTTCCAATATTTACCATGTGATGATCCAATAATCTTGTTGTATAGAAAATGATGAAACTTTTTGTTTCTAAGTTCGACAGCTATTAAAACAAGAAATGCAATCCTTTTCTCAAAAATTTAACACATTCAAAATAAGATTTCAGTTAATATTAGGGAATGCAATATTCCGGAATTTTTGATTTTCCGGGAAAGCAGGATAAAATTCCAGATTAAAAATAATACTCGATGTAAGTTGAACATTTGAGACACATATAGTGAATTTCTGTTTTAACGTTTCTAAAACAGAAGGAAATCTAATCTATTGATTAGTCAAATCGATTAAATATTAATAAATTTTCTTAAAAAAATAAATTTATAAAAATTAATTTTAAAATTTTTTATAAATCTTTAGTTCAATATATACAGGGGCTTCCAAAATAGGTCACAAAATTAAATAAAATTATAGACTTTGTTTTATAAAACCGGTTTTTACAACTCAGCGTTTTTATTATTTTCGATTTAAATTCTAGATACAATGATAAATTATATAATTAAAAAAAATTAAACAAAATTTATAGCTTTTTTTTGTAAAACGAAAGGAAATTCGTTTTGAAAAAATAATTTCAAAATTTTATAAATTTATTTTATAAACCAACTTCAAAAATGTATATATATGTATATGTGAGATCTACTGATAATAATTCAAAAAATACCAGCCGGAGGATTCAAAAGTGACTTTAAAAGGTATTAAAAAGTATGTTGCTTCCATCTACCGAGTATTAAACTTCATTGGCATTATAGATCTGATCAGACCTTCTCGTAGACAACAGACAAAATAAATTTTCAATACATCCCTATTTAGAAATCATTATGTTTATACTTACACATTTTTTAATGGAATTTCTGCAAGACAAATTGAGCATGTTGTCAATACTACCCAGTAAAAACTTTTTGGTTTTCGGTAATGGCAACTACTTATTAAAGTAGTTTCTTTGTAATGAGGCGTCATTATTATTTGCCTATTATGTTATACATAAATAAGCAAAATTTATAAAAACATTTATGTTATACTAGAAATGTTTTGTCACTTGAAAATTAAGTGCGCGATGATATACTGAGTAAGACGTTGTTAGTCACTGAAAACGAATGCTTAATTTCTGTCCAAATTCTAATCTCACTGACGTCAAAAATTTAGGTGCATATCTTTGAATACCCATAGAATCTAAAAATAACTACATGAATTTGTGGAAAACTCGAACAAAAATAACTAGTTATTCAAGCAAAAAATAAGTAGTTTATTTTTGTTTCCAATTATACCTTCTAGCTTACCAGGAAAGCAAAGTTTTTGCTGTGTCGTAGCTATTTCAATCCTAGATAAGCAACTGAGAGCCGAACAATGTTGTTCATCGTATTGTGTTCTTTTGTGCTACTCTCAATCGAACCAAACTTCTATTCTTGTAATAAAAATGTCTTCCGAAGGCACAATGGATTGTTGTTGAAAAATTATTTTAAAGGAAGAGCCTGAATTAATTAGGGCCAGGTCTCGTTGTCACTGGGATCATTTTTGAAGATGTATGGACCAATGCTGATGCAGGACTAAAATCCCCACTAAACAACCAAATTTTTTTTAACACATTGTCACTCATTTTTGCAATTTTAACAAATATCCAAAATACCATAGCATGGCCTTGTGCAACTTTAAAAGGTTCACGCACCAAATGCATTGAAATTCTGGTATTGATGTTATTGTTATAGGATCAAAAATATTATAATTTCTACCAAATTAAATAAGTTTTGGCCACTTTGTCTTGTCGTCTTTGATATAAAATTGTTTCCTGGTCCAATCTCTGTTATACCACGATATAGATATAAAATATATAAACGAAGTAGTTAATTTAATTTTTGTTAATTTTTGAGGGCATTTTCCACTAAATATTTAATGCCTCGACATTTTTTTGATGCCGGTATTAAATGAAAAACCATTTCGAAGCAATTTGTCATATAATATCTGCAAAAATGCGATTTATTAGTTAATAGTAAAATGTTTATATTTAATTCGATAACCGACAATTTTAAAGTATTTTTTTCCAAATGATTGACCATTTCGTAATGTTTTTCTTATTTAATTGGAAAAAACATAAAATAAGGTATTTGTAATCAATACGATGTTCTTAACTTGTACCATTTAAATATTTTGAACAGAAAGATATAAAAATAAAAATATTAAAAAATTGATCAAAATAATTTTAGAAATCACGACCGGTGCGTGAAGTTTTTTGTCCGAATCGATTTAAAAAACTGGTTTTTATTATCAGGACAATATTGACTGTAATGTAGTGCTATGGCATTTTAAGGTCCAAAAATATTTAAAACCCTACTTTACAATAGTCTAACTTGCTATGGTGATTTTGGTATCAGTGACTAAATAACAAAAGACAGGTTTAATGGTCGCCGCCAAAACAAAAAGTACATCAGAGACTGTCATATTAGAGACATTTGAATTACATTAGTCCCTTATAAATAAAGAAATCTTATTGGATTCATATAAAATGATTGGTCAGTTAGTTATCCAGCAAAACCTTTGGTTGCGTGTAATGAGTTAAAAAGCTAATATTTTACCATTTAACATTATTTTAACACGGCGATAACATTAGAGGCAATTACTTATTTCATATTACTACAAGTAGGTATTTTAGAATGCCATTACTGAGATTTCATTACAAGAACTAATTACTTCCAAGTTGTTCAATAACTCATTGATTTTAAAGTATTACTGTCATTATTAGTAAAAATAATAGAAACTACTTAGCTATAAGAAGCAGTTTTTTGTTGTTTATTTTTTAACAAAATTTTTTAACTTTTTTTGACTTTTCATTTCAATAACTTAACAATAACCCAAAATGTAATATTTTAAAAACTGTTTTAAATTAAAAATTAATTCATACGCAAATTTTGCCTTTTCATATATTTAAATCTTCTTCAAAAATCTAATCATATATAAGTAAATACATACCAGATTATAAATAATTAGTTGATACACTACCACCAGCAGAATGAACTTATTTTCCGTGCCTCTACACACTTCATCAGCATTCGTGGTATCTTATCTATTTCGTTGAAACCGAAACAACTAGGTAATGCAAACGGTATGTTGTTCTCATTGAAAGGTAATTACACGCCATTACCAAGATTTTTCTATTTTGTTCGCTGAGTGATACCCAGTATAGAAATATTAAAAGCTGCCAAAAACAGTCGTATGAGCCGTAACAGGCTGGCTACAAATTAAGTTACATGAGAAAACGAAAATATTCAATATAAAAATATATTAGCACATATTTATTTTATTAACGGTCCAATGTGCGGTATAAATTATTAAAAATCAATATATGTACCCTTTGTTTTTCAAAAACATTTAAACATTTAAAAAAGTAAGGTGTGCGTTCAAATAAAACATAGTTTTTTTTTTTTTTTTAATAAAATATGAACGGAATAAATTAGGATTATAACTAAATCAAACATCTGTAGCATTTCTTCTCCAGTTTTTTGATATATCATATTATATAAAAATTTATTTTTAACTATATTATTTAATTTTTTTTAGGTAAAATTTCTGAAAAAAAATTTAAAATACTTTTAAGAAATTTTTTGCGGTTTCCCTCTATAAGAATTTAAAATTAATAATCATAATTGTGCACTATTGCGGTCTACTTAAATTCGTTTTAGAACAAATTAATAATTTTGGCCTCGATTTGTAAGTGCATATTTTTGCATATTTTACCCTTAATGGCATATTTTTACATTTAGAAATTTTTAGTGCATGTTTATAGCATACTTTGTTATTTTTGAAGCATATTTAATCCTTTTAGAGCATTTTTTAACATCTTGAGGATATTTTTTTGTCAAAAATCTCGGAATATTTTAAAAATTTGATTTCATAAAAAAATAAGAAAGGTATTTTCGAAATGTAATATAGAGAACGTAACAAGTTTATCCTAATACCATCAGTTAATGTTCTAAAAAAATATTATTATTATTTTTTTTTAATGGTGGCCTATGATAATTTTGATAATTTCTGAACTAATAATAATGTCTAGAGTAAGATTGTAGGGTATCCAATTATTCGGGGTTTCGAATTAATCGGTTTGTTCGACAAATAATTATTCGAAGTTAAAAGTTAACCGATTAATGGCAAACTATTCGATTAACCGAATAGTAGTAGTAATACATATAAATAACACTAATAATAGTATTTAATCTATTGAAATAATTATTTAGAAACATAGGGCTTATTAGTTCTTTGGCCATTTTGTTTGGATTGGATGAAATTCCATTTTTCGACATAATGCAACGAAATATTCTCCTAATTCAACTTTATTTAATAAATCAGTCTTTTTAATGTAATTCTCTTTATTTTCTGTGCGAGAATGATTTTTTGTCATAAATAAAAATTAATATTTTTACGTACATTTTGTTGATGAAAATTTACATTTTTATAACTTACATAACTTTAGATTCACTTTACTCAAAACTATATTTTCAGAATTTCTATTGTCACAAGTTTAAGTATTTATCAAATTAAAATATTGTAATCATATCACGTCGCATTTTATTAAATATTCTATCCCAACAAAAAAAAAAAAAAAAAAAAAAAAAGAATAACCAAAGAAGTCCATAAGATACTAAACTTGTGATCCAAAAGTAGTACAAATTTGGATAATTTCCAATGAATTAACATAGTCTTGCCATTGGAAGATGTTCTCTATTTTGATACCTATTCACTGAGAACGAAGTCATGTTCATGATTTCAAGTATATCTAACAAAGATTTGCACTTAGTGCAAAAGAATACGAAGTCCAAAAAATTTTGGTGGTTACTCAAATAATTAATAAAATGTCTTTTCTTTTTTTTTCTCTAATTTTTATCTCTTGACAACGTTTGCAGAAAAAAATTTTGTTTCTTTTCCTTTTTTTCTTATACAAGCAATGTTTTTTTAATATTTTCGTTGCAATTAAGACTGTAAATATAACATATTATCCTTTTTAATAAAAAATTAATTCACATTTGTAAAAACCAAATTATAATTATATCAAAAATACTAGAGCGCTCGATTAGAGACAGTGTATATATGTATATAAAATGTTATTGTTAACTAGTGTTTATTTTAGTATTAATATCTATTTTTGCCGGCCAATAAACAAGTTCCAAAAAAAAAAAAAATAATAATAATAAAAATGTTTCTGAATTTTTAACTCTAAAAAAACTAAATTTCGGTTAATCGATTATTCGACATAAATTATTCGGTTTATTCGTTATTTGAAAATAGACAATTTTAAATTATTCGAATCGGATAACCGAATGACGGTTAATCAATTGGATACCCTATAATCCTATAATGTTTTTATGTAATATAATAAAAAATGATAAATTTAAATTTTACCTTATTTTATAACATTAAAATATTAATAAAACACTTTGTTTTAATGAAAAACATAATTTTTGTTAACAAACTACGAACATTTTTTGTTTTTTAGTGTACATTTTCGTGTTTTTAAAGCATATTTAATGCGCATTTAATGAGCATATTTGTGGTTTACCTGGTCATCAATGTCTTTTTATGAAACTCTTTGTTATGATTATTCGAGTTCATTCAGACTAAAGAAGCAAAACAATCACATACGTACAACAATTTGTCATACGACAAATTGTTGTACATTTTTATTATTTTTAATTCGATGCTATTCAGAAGCATTTGCTCATATTTGATTTTGAAAAAATGTACATAACTTGCCATTACGCTGACGAACATATTTGTCATAGCTTTTAGGAGCTGCTCTACTTTTTGGGCTTGGAATTCATTCTTGTGACTTTTACTTTTTCTCAACCAACTTTCATCTCATTCTTTAGCTTAAAAAGGAGTTAAGCTTTTTTATTACCCTAAGTGGTAATACTTTTGTCCAAATTTATTCGATCAAAAAAAAAAAAAAAAAAAAAAAAGTAAAAGAAAATATATATTTTTTTACATTTTTCTTTGACTTGTCTCTAGAAGGTATTGTAATCAAGAAATATATTTAAAATTAATGGCAGTAAGAGCTATTACGAAAATTTTGTGTTATGTTTTATTCGAGCGCACCGAAATTACAAAAAAATCTCACACAATCTTCAATAATTCCCTAACAAGAAAAACTTGTACATCATCTTTAGATCTCATACAATCAGAAAGGTTGCTACCAATTAAGGAATTTCATTCTTGCTACCGTTATTAAATCCTTATTATTTTATCCTATAAATTATTGAATATCCTTTAAAACTATGATCATGATTTACAACAATTTATTAAAGTTTACAAAAGTGTTGAATGCTTATTATATTAAAGGAGAAGGAATTGTTCTTTTTTTTCTCTTGATTTAAGTGAGGGGGCAAAAGGCGTTGCTTATCTAAAGCTCCAAACATATAAAATCACATACTTTAGTTTTCTTAAATTTTTTGAGTGTATTTTTTTTTTTTAGAATAAATAGAAGAACAACTTTGTTTTTATTTCTCCTAAGAATTTCTTTCAATCTTGTGTTCTATACGAATGTGTGTGGTTTTTAGTATGTTTTATATTTGCTGCTATTTGTTTCGTTGTAAGAGTGAAACTATTTTACGTATTTGTTGCCAAGTGAATTTTTGTCCTTTTTTTGTTGGTGTTTTTATTGGCAAATATGTTTAATATATAAAATATGTATAAATTGTAAACGAGTAGAAAATGAGAAACATCCTAGATTTGCGTGTGGGTTGGTCCTTAGATTTACAGACGCCACAAAGGTCATAAAATATGCTTCAACAATGTTTTCTGTATCTGTGAGTGTGCGTATGTCCTGCTCCTTGAACTTGCCCTGCAAACATTTTCTGTTGGGGAAGTTATCGTCAAAACTATTGCCAAAATATCATTAAAATCATCTTATTACTTATTTTCTTAATATTAACTTTATATTTAGTTACGACCAGATAAAACGTCCTGCTATTATTATAAAGATATTCTGAGGAATATTTCGTACATATTTTGAGTAGAAAGGAAACGTTTTCGATATTTAAAGTATAAATCATATAACAATTTTCTTTATGGTATATAATACCGGTTTTGTTTTCATCATAATTTTGGTTATATTTTATTGATTTTAAAGAAGTTCAAATTAATCACTTTCAAAGACTCATAAATGGAATTAAAAAAAAAAAATCATAAAAAATTACATCAACTCAAGTTTCTTAATGCCCTAAATTATTTACTATTCATTGTTTAGCATAGTTTAAAGATTAAAAATTTATATTGCTAAATATTTCTATACATCCTAGGTTAGGTTAGATGGGCAGCTGTAAATTTAAACTAGACAGCTCATTTGGGTCCTATTGTTCCCGTTGTGTTACCCTGATGGATCATAAAAATCTTTTTTCACATGTCCGAGAATAGGTTCGATTCGAACCAACCTGATGCACGAATAAAAGATCTGATCCGTCTGACATCAATTGCAGAGAGATCAGATAATCCATGCTTATATGGACTCCCAAATTCAGCAGTCCTTATATTCGCAAGAGCAGGACAGTGACAAAGAAAATGTTCTACTGTATCTTCCTCCTTCTCGTAAAGCAACATCTACAATAGTCCTAAAAGGGAGTCCTAGTTTCCTAGCGTGTGCACCAGCAAACCAGTGCCTTGTAATATTGGCTATAAGTGTTCTTAGCTGACGCCTTGGCAATCCCAGAATGAAACTCGACCGTTTTTGATCATACTGGGGCCATATCTGTTTCGAGATAGAACACTGTACTGCATTATCATAGATCTGAAAGATGATAGAGGTATGCCAACTAATTGGTCCGCTTCTTCACTTTGAAGAGGGGAACCAGTTCTGGCTAATTCATCCGCAATAATATTTCCCGGGATACTTGTATGACTCTTTACCCAGATCAACTCTAGGTTTGAATGTCTCGCCATCTCATTTAAAAATGTCCTGCATTCATGTACCAGCCTGGATGTCGAATAGACACCCGAAAGAGATTTAATCGCGGGTTGCCTATCTATACATTCTAACTATATGAAGATATTGGTCGATATAGTCCTGGTACATAAAATTAACGTGTTGCTATTAAGAATGCTGCTACTAGTCCAGAAAATACATTTCACTTTGGTAGTGTCTAACAGTATACAATGTATTCTTCAATAATATTTACATCAAAAATTTAATTTGAGTCTGAATAAAATTTCGCATAATTATCAATATTCAAATATTGCAAATTTTAAACAACAATATGACAAAATCATCACTCTGGCAATGCTGCATTTCATAATTATTTTTATTTCACAATATGTGCATTACAAAATTAACAATTCACATAAAAATTAATTTTGCATTTAATAATAAAATAAAATCCTAATGAGAAACTTCTAGTGAATTCCAGCATTTTTAAAAGAATAAATGAATATTAATATATTTTTTTAATTAAATTGTATTTAGATTACCTATTGTGCAAAAAATACGGCAAGACATCTTTACTTTTTTAAATATGCAAATACTTGTCTGATGGAGATGATGGAGTTTTTCCAAAAATAAATTAAATTCTGAGAAAAGTTTAAGAAGATTTAATTACTATTTATACCCTTCACCACAGGTGTAAAGGGTATATATAAGTTTGTGATTCCGTTTGTAATTTCTACAATATTTACCTAGGACTCCAAAAGGTATATATTTTCTGGATCCTTATTGATAGGAAAGCCAATATAACGATGCCTGTCTTTCCATTTGTCTGTTGATATCACTTTTTAGAAAGGATATATAAGTTGGTTCATTATTGGCCGAGATATCGCCAAAAAACGTAAAAGGCCTCTAAAAACGTATTTGTTTTCGACTTTTATAAGCCTCTATATAAGCTATCGACCTCGTTTTTGCACAGAAAAATCGGAATCTTGTTTTGGAATGTTTTTGCGGAAGAAACGAACAAAATCGGTTCATGAGTAATTGAGATATCGGTCAAAATGTATTTTTGGACTTTGTGAAACTTCTATATAAGCTTTGTTTTTGTACAAATCTCTTGTAAATATTTTTCTAAAATTTCGGTTTTTTGAATTAACCACAACGGTCCATAAGCAACCAAGTTATAAGCAAAAATCTGAAAAACTTATTAAAAATATACACACACAATCATATATGAAAGTATTGCAATGACTTTTAGTGCTGTTGTCCTTCGTATAAGCAAGAAGTAGTTGTTAATTGCATATATATACACACAATCATTTTTTATATATGTTTGGACGTTTTTTAGTTGGAACCCAGCGGTGAAAATGTCAAGGCCTCCATCATGCAGGCTTTCTAGAAGGTCTATTTACACTTTCTTTAAGATGCAGTTACTCATGCTAACCAGCCTTATATAGTAAGGCCTCAAAAATGCCTCAATATCCGATACCACTTCCTCCGATAGATTATTTTTTTTTTTTTTTTTTAAGAAAAAACAAAATTATTCAGAAACGGTTACAAAAACAATATAAAAATTCAAAGCAGAAATTGCAAAAAATAATAATTCATTAAGTTTTGTTTGTGTTTTTCGAAGTTAATTTTATTTTTATTTATTGTTTTTATTATATGTATTTTTTTCAAAAATGAATTGTTTATATTATATCTGTGTACTTTTGAAAAAAAAAAAAAAAAATATTAACAAAAAATTATTTTTTTCAGGAGAGTTAAACAATTTAAAACAAGTAAGAAAGATATAGTCGGTCAAGCCCGACCATATGATTCCCCTACTACTGTGCATGTCCATCAAAATTCGTGGAAGAGTCTTATATTAGACATGTGTGAATGTATGTAATTTGGACTGATTCCCGAAAGTGGTCTTATATGGGAGCTATGGGACCGATTCTCATAAAATTTATGATTATGATTTCTACTTATATAAAACTTATTTGTGTCGAATATAAACGTGATACTATGTATGTGATTTATGTACGTTAAAGTGAATTTCGGAAGAGGGTTTTATATGGAAGCTATGGTCAATTATGGACTGATCTTCATGAAATTTGGCACAAAGATTGATACTTACACAAAACTTCTTTACATCGAATTTCATTAAAATATTGTTATATTTAAAGCATTTATGATCGTTGAAACTACTATTCCAGGAGGACATTTGTATGGGGGCTAGGAGAAATAATGAACTGATCATCTCTAATTTTAATTGGCTTCGTCCTTGTGTCATGAAAGTCTTACGTGCCAACTTTCATTGAATTATCTATTTTGTGCACAAGGTTTACATGGACAGCCAGCCAGCCAGACGGACGGACGGACGGACATCGTTAGGTAAACTCAAAAAGTGATTCTGATTCGATTGGTATACTTTAAGGTGGGTGTTGGATGATGTTTTTGTGCGTTACAAACATCAAAACAAACGCATAACACCCCAACCACCTATGGTGGTGTGGGGTATAAAAATCAACAATTGTTACGAAAATATAAATTTTTGGATAAATTGTCTTATCTTGATTTAAGCTATTTTCTCAAAAGTTTAGATATGTTTTTAATACTATATTTTTTTAAGTTTTAAACTTTTTACAATAATTTAAAATAACAAATTGTTATTTTATATAAATAGAAAAATATTTTGCTAAATAGTGCAGAAGAAAAGCTGAATTTTGTGTTTACATTTTTGTAGTGTGGAAATAAATTTAGATTATTTTTGTGGATATAAATATCAAAATATGAAGGTATACTTTAAGGCGTAAAATTTTGTTTTTTGTCGGTAAGGTATATATAGCGCTCTAATTTGATTAAAATTTTCTTTGTTGATAATCTCTAAAATATGATTTTATTAACAATAAAAACACTTAATTATCGGGAATATTTTTCTTCTTATACTTAATATTACAGCCAAACTGTACACCTAAGTTAAATTATTACTAAAATACATACATGATTTTATCTGCTTCTCTATTGTGTTGTTTTCTTTTCATAAAAAATTGACAATCTTCCTAACATACGCCAAGAAGATTATTGCGTAATAGCAATGTATTTTTGTTTTTTTTTTTTTTTGTTAAATTCGAATTATAGTCTTATTATCTTCCAGAAGTGACTTCAAAGTATTCTTTTGGAAGACGAAAAGATGATAGTAAGTCATTTTGTTTTCGTAAGCTTCGTACACACTTCTGACAATCATCTAGAAGTCACTAAGAAGTGATGCCTGGACGATTAATGCGGAATAGCAATTTATTATGTTTTTGTATTTTTCGAACAATCTTCCGACAATCATCTAGAAGTGACTTCTGGAAAATTGGCAACAAATTTATCTTCTAAATGTTTGAAGGGTGTGCTCTTTTATTGTAGTTGTCTTTAAGGATGTCATCATGTGCGTGTGTTTTTGTGGAATCTACTTAAATAGAAATTGTTCCCACAGACTGGTAAGCAACAAAATTACAATCACAAAAATCATAAATATATTAAATTGAATTTCAAACTTAAGCACACAAATACACACTTTTAGTTTACACAGTACTCCAAAAATGTGAATAACTATAGTGTTGAATTTTTTTTTTTTTTGTAACAGAGAAAGATTTCAAGAAATCTTGTAGTTAAAATGATTTATGTTTGATATTGATGCTTCACGTTCCTTGATTTTTGTGGTAAATTAAGAATTCAAAATCAATTTTATTCCTATTACAGAATAAACCTTTATTTAGTCTTGACCTAAATTGAAAATTTATGTTTCTTTCATAACTTTCTGAAACAAATGATGCTATTCATGATGATTTTAATATTGGAGAAAAAAAGAATCATCATTAAATATGACTTGTGATGTGCTGTGGGAAAGAAGAAAATAATCCTTGAAATAAACCTAAAGTCAGACACAAATTAACAAAGTGAAAATGGTTGGTGTGTTTTGATTTTTTTACTATTTCTTTTATGAATATTTCCTGTCACTTCAGGAATTAATTAAATGATTTTATTTAAGTATGTAGCGCAAGATTCATTAAGGGGGTTCTCGATATGTTAGTTATCAGGTTATGTGATTATATAGTTATATTGCAAACAACAAAATACATTATTTGTTTAATATTTTAGTTTCCAACACTACAAATAAACAGATAATCACATAATCTATAAACAAGGGTGTGAGTTGAGTGGAGTTGGTTATTTTTTTATTTCAATGAATAATATAACCACATAATCACATAACCAGCCTATCGTGAACTACCTTATTGAAATTGAATCTTAGTTTGGTGAAAGGTATAGGGACTCCTGAAGTTTACACATAAAATTACTTTTCTTTTCAGTTTCTTTGTTAATATAATAAATACTGTCATAAACAAAATATTAAAAACTAATATAACACGTTTGTTTGCGTAGGTTGTGCGAAGTTTAAATATATTTTCAAAGAAATAAAGTAAGATAATGGCAAAAAATTTCATCATTATTAAAGAATTTTAAATATGGTCTTTGAAAATATACAAATTTTTCGCATAAGCTCCACAGAATCATCTATTCGTTGCTCAGAAATTTGCTATCACTAATTTCCAAAATTTTAATGCCATTCAATAGTAAATATATTCAAACAAGAGAGCAGAAAAATAACACGAAATTCTATAAATGAAGACCTATTTAAAATACTACTGGCAACGTCAGATCCGAAAATTCGAAATTCTGTAAATGCAGAGCTATTAAAAGCGAATGACTAATAATTATAATTTTCTTTTATTGTTATTTAAGTAAAAAATAATATAAACTTTAAAAAACTTTTAGTTATTATAAAAAATAAAAAAATTTTGTATAATTTAAGGTTGGCATAAACGCATAATACCCCAACCACCTGTGGTGGTGTGGGGTATAAAAATCGTAAGTTTTTTGTCCAAAAACAATCGACTCTAGTGGAACCTGTTCTAGAATTAATAAACTGGGAACCTGTTCACAAAATTATTAAAATGTTTTTTTTATCTGCTTTTAAGTTTTTTTTATTAGTAAAGCTGATAAAAAAATCTGCATTTTCATACTAAATGCTATAAAAAAAGTCAAAAGTTCAACTTTAGCCTTAAATTTCTGAATAATTTCTGAACCGATTTTAATGAAATTAAAATATCTCTTTATAAAAAAAAAATCTCAAATATCCATATCGATTCAAAAGTTACAAAGTCTTGGCCGATGGAAAACGATTCACAGCCATTGTGCGAAAAGAAAAAAACTTAAATTAGGATAAAACTATGACGTAAACATTAACCTATTTTTATGACTAAACCCGATTTTTTGATGAAAGTACTTAGGCCAATTTCAACAAGATTTTGGAAGAAACAGTTTGTTTGATACAGGAAAAATATTGAAAAAAAATACAAATTTATCTTCAGTTCTCTACCAGCGATTAAAAATCAAGCGCTTACTATATGTCGTCCAACAGATCTTTAGGTTCTTTGCTGTAAATAAGTAAATAAGTTTCTACAAATTCTTAACACAAGTCAATAAAGTAGTACAGAGAATTATATCTGAAATAATTTTACTTAATTCATATCCCTTGTGCTAGATATAGGAAGTGTGTTCGACTAAGTTAACCAAAGTCACCCAAACTCGCTCAAAAGAGAAAGTCCTCAGTCTGATATGTTTTTGGGACATAAATTTGTTTTTTTTGTGCATTCACCTGCTTTTAAAAACTTTTTACAATTTTAGAGAGTAAATTTGTCAATACTTTCATTTGTCTAAATTTTCCCCAAAGTTAGTATAAAAATTTTTCATGACGTTACTGTTTTATGAGGCTTAACAACTATTACGTTATTCAGGCTTCTTTTCCCATATCATTCATACTTTGTTCTCTTCTTAATATTCTCTGAGAGAATGAAATATTTGGTCAGAAAGTTATAGCTAGGACCATTTTTAATTAGATCCAAACAGCATTTACATATCTTTTAATTGAGGACGTTAATTCTTTGTAAACAAAAAATAAACAAAAATTCTCAACGAACTGCCATAAATGCACCTTCGTTATAGTTTTAAAAATGGTTTTGACGATCATAAATTTTCTATCAAAGCGATTTCAAAATTTGTATTACATTTGGAACTGGCTGCTATAAATACCACCATTATTAATCCCAAGCTCATCCCACCTTTATAAATTTTAATATTTTTAAAATTTTTAATTTTCGAGATCTACGATCACACATTGATCATACGAGTTGTAAAGTAGCTCTGGGTTGGGGACAATTCTCGAGCCGTTCTAAATATATCGTAAGTACAGACGGCGGGGTTTTGTTGTTTGGCCTTCGAGACTTTTGCGTCTTATTCTTACATTGGTTACCTGACTGTACCTATAGCCTGACTGCACCGCATTACAATTTTCCGAGATTTTTTCATTTGTCACATGAAATCGATTTAAACCTTACTTTTACTTTGGGTTATTGGTGGAATTCCATATAAAACTCAAAGGATTGATATTCATGTGGATCATAAAATTAAGGGGAGCTGAATTCGGAAACACTAGCGTTCTACACGAAGATGCAGATCGAAAGGATAATTTGCCAAGGAGGCTTCTTCTGGAATGAAGACTCTGGCAATATGTTAGCAGACAGCTACGTCATTTAAATTTTTAAAACCCCCACCCAAATGTAAATTTTTTCGATCTATTCAAAACTTCTATTGAGTAAATAGAGACCTAATTGTTCTAGCTACTACCTAAACAGTTATATAACTTGGAAAAGTATAATTTTTGGATAGGTTAATTGGAATGAGTGACTTTTTTTAGTAATTGGAATGAATATTCTTTCAATAAAGTATTTGCAACACATTTTCCATTATATTTTTTTAGTGTTGACCTGTTATGTTACAGAAATATTTAAATTGTTTTATTTTACAAAACGTCTACAATATCCGCTAATGGTCCCACTCCATGAGGAGTTGGTGGTAAAACTTTTGTGCGCATTTTAGAGGAAAATTATAGCTCTATTTAGTTTATATGAATTAAAACTCTTTGAACCGCCACAAAAACTAAATTGTGGTTTAAAACATAAAATAGTTTTATATTTTATGTTTTACCGTGACACAAAATGTAAAAATATATAATTATTATTTTTTTTTATTAATTTTAATTACAAATAAATAAAAGATGTAACTTTTTACTGTTTTTGCTATGTTTTTAATAATAATGTTTTAATAACAAAATTAAAATAGCGCTACCGACACCATTACCAAAAAAAAAAAAAAAAAAAAAAAAAAAATAGTTTATATACCGTTCGGTTTCCAACCTTGCTATTTAATAATTTTACACTGAAGTTGACACAATGCATTATCAATTCATCGTTGTTGATTTGACCCGCTGTGAATGATTTGATTAAAACGGATTTAATAAAATATTGACACTGAATGGTGTTATTTTGAACACAGAGGTGGTCGAAGTTTCTTCGACTATATCTGTAGAACAAATAATAAGAAACAAATAATATTTTCTAAGTTTTCTTGTTGAATCTCTAAACTATTCACATAATCCTCGTAAAAAGTTGCTCTTATTTTATTTAACTTTTACTTCTGCTAAATGTCAAACTTATTTAATTTTTTTTTTTTGTTATCGGAAATTATTGATATGACCAAAGAATGTTTGAAAAGCATTCACTAAAATTAATGAAACATCATTATACTGTTATAGATTACTATATAAATTGTTAACATAAATTTACGATACTAGATTTCATAGCAAATAAATAATTTGCTTGAAATATAGTTTATTTTTATCTGATTTAAAGGATTTCTTAATTCTTCAATGATAGCTACTAAAATATACAATTGCTATTGCTTTTCAATCTGCAACATTGTTTGCTGGGTTAATTTCTAGGCATGTTGATCATTTTGTTTAAATATTTGTCTACCTTTGATAACAAAATATAATAAAAATAATAATATTTTCTTGTTTTTCATATGTTATTGTTTTCATAAAAAAATTAAAATTTTTCTTTGAATAAAAAATATTAAATGAAAATTGTATTGTTGGTATACATACATATTTATACATAGCACAGTGGTTCCAAATCGCTTTTTTTTATAATTCTGTAACTTGTGAACCGTTTGAAATATCTTAATAAATGAAATTTTGGCACATTATAGATAAACTTTCGCTAAAATCAGGGAATTAAAAAAACTTCCACTTTTTTTGCAACAAAATATCCAAAATCCCAACCTGGAAAAACATGTTTTATAAATTGACTTTTTTCATTCAAATTTGTTAAAAAAAGTTGTCTGTCAGAAAATAATTTTTGTCGGTTTATGCAACATATAAAGCTATTTATAGCATGTTTCCTTATGTAGCAAGAAAATCTAAGCGAACGGAAGCAAGTCGAACGAATTCCCATAATTTTGGGTTTCTCTATTTCATTTTATTGCATTTTGCTCTCAGATTAATGTCAAATGATTTTTTTTTATAACAATTTTCTCAAAATACTATAAAATTACATAATACGACTGCGGTGAAATGCAAATAAAATAATCAAAATAAAAAGGAAAACAAAACAGTTCTATTGTGTATTTCAATTTGTAAATTTGAAATACACAAAAATATTATGATTTTACGATATCGTTGCATTTCCAAATGGGTACCAAACATGATTGAGGAACATTTGCTCTGGTAAGTAAATTTTATTATTTTTTATTAAAAGTACAATGCAATCGAAATACAGAAATCCATTTTTGTATGAAAACACTTACGTTTTCGTTCGATTTATCGCTTAAAAATAGAAAGAAAACATTCGTTCGGCATCGAGAAAGAGGCTATTAATTAACACAATTTTTGCTTGACTCCAGCTTTGCGTTTTGAGAATTTTACAAGCGAATTAAAAAATTGATAAAGTTTGGGTTGGGCTTGTGAAGGGAACGTTGTCCCAAGTACATCTAAGTTAAGATTGCTTTTGAGAATATTAAAAAAATAAAAAAAAAACAAAAATAAAAAAACAAAAAATTTAAATGAAAAAATATTGAAATTTTGTTGGAAAAAATCTCCAAATTTTCAACTTCAGATTAATATAACTTTTTATCGAATCTATATATTTATATGATACTTACAGCAATATTAAGCCCGTCAAGTTAAAAAACCTCAAAAAAAAAAAAAAAAACAACGAGACCAAAAATGCGTGAAAAATATTTTTTTTATTTTGTAAAGATTTACAAAGACTTTCTATATGTAAATTTTATTGTCTGAGAAATCGTAAATGATATTTTATAGATTTTCTAAACCTGACTCGTTAGGAATCTAAAAATTAACTCCAAAACACATCTTCTCTGGATGTGACATTTTATTTCCAACGGCTCACAATTTAAAGAATTATTTCCAAAAAAAGCGCTTTGGAACCACTGTGCATAGGAAAATTTATTTTTTGACAAAATTCTTATGCAACGTAAAGCCTTTAGTAAATATATTTATTACAATAAATAAACTTATAAGTTACTTATATGGTTATTGAATATCTACAAATAAAAACTGTTAGATAAACAATCAATTGAACATTTTTATTTTTTTAAGCTTAATTCATTTCTATAAATTGTTTGCAAAATAAAATGGTTACTAACTTATTAATCGTTCGGATTTTCTAGTTACACAAAACAAATAAATTTATTATTTAGAGAAAATTCACAATAAATTTTTTACATACAGAATATTTACGATAAAATGTTTAGTTAAAGAAAATTGGCAAAATAATTGTGATACTTTCTAATTAAAAGAAAAATGAAAATTTTCCTATTAGAGAAAATTCTAAATAAATTTCCTATAGAAAATTTACAATAAATTTTCTATTTAGAGGTAATATATATTTGTAGAAATTTTGTAATTAATCCAAATTGACCTTGAGCACCCATATGGTAACGCAAACAACGGTTACATAAAATGATATATAACATAGAAAATATTAAAAATTTTGAAAAAATCTGAATTACATTTTATCATATGGAAACCTTTTAATGATATTAACCTGATGTAAGGTCATTTAAATCGTTAAAAAATTACTGTTAAAAATGTAAAAAATTAACGACAAGAAAAAGTAATTTAAGTATTTTTCGACACATTCTATAGTGGGTGATACAACTAGAGATACTTTTTTCAATAGCATTTTTTGAAACAGATCACGTATGAGCCGTGTCATGCTGTCATGTTATTTTTGTTTAATATTGTACGGCATTTCATAATGAAAAGACTTCTGTGAGGAATGTGTTTCGTGCACTTCGCTCAACTTATGGTCAATATAATCGGCCTACTGAGCGTTTGAGACCCAGCATTCATTATTGGATAATATTCGACCGAATAGACCATGTCCAGACCGCTGTGAAGAAAATATAGCGGTCGTAGCTGAGAGTGTACACGAAGACCGTGGAAAGTCGATTCGGCGCCGGTTGCTGCAACTCGGACTGACGTATGGAACGACTTGGCGCATTTTACATCGAGATCTTAAATTGAAAGCGTACAAAATACAGCTTGTGCAAAAACTGAAGCCGCTTGACCTTCCCAAGCGACATCGCTTCACTCTATGGGCTCTTAAAAAGTTTCAAGAAAATCCGACGATTTCGAGGTAAATTTTGTTCAGCGATGAGGCCCATTTCTGGCTCAATGGGTATGCAAACAAACAAAATTGCCTCATATGGGACGAAGAGCAACCTGAAGAGATTCAAGAATTACCACTTCATCCAGAAAAAACAACGGTTTGGTGTGGTTTGTGGGCCGGTGGAATCATGATAGACATAATCTTCAAAAAATAAATGCCAAAAAATGTTCTTTCAAATGATAATAAACATTCCCCACTAAATTTGAATTTTCTGTGTTTTTTTTTTTTAAAGTAGGGAACCTCGAAATGGATCACGCGACATAGCCAAGTAGTGCTATATTATATTGGTGTAAATCAATAAAATATATAAAATATTTTTATCCAGTTTTTTATGAACTATATGAACTACTGCGTTACCATATGGGTGCGTCAGGCAGCAAATAGAAAATTTTTTGTTAATATTTTCCTTTGAAATTTTTTCAAGAAATGCATTTTTTTTGGTGCAAAACGTTTTTCCAAGAAAATTGTCCGTAAATGAAGCTTTGGAGAACTTGAGTGTGAAAATGATGAATTTCTGTGAAGGATTTTTATTGAATGGCCTAAAGGTTATACTAACGTGATATAGTATAGTAAAGAGGCCGATGCTGCTAACGTTTCTAATAGTCATATTCCTCGTCTAGTCTTTGAAATATTCCTTTAAACCAAAGTATGATTGTTTATCATATTGAATATAAGACTTGAGTTATATTATGACCTCTCTAACTCAAATGGGTATACTTATGGCTGTATGTTCGATATGTAAAATATGTTTCTCAATACCGTACTAGAACTAATAGTAAATTGAATTTCCTTAAGAAAATTTGCCAATAAAAACCATTTTTTCAAAAAATTTACTCATTTTATTCTTACAAGAAAAAAAAAATCCATGTTGTGCCTGGCATGACCATATGGTAACGACACATTCTGCCCGACCTTGGCGCCGAAACAAAATTTTTTATAACAAGAAAATTATCTTATGCCCCATAGATACATGCTTGGTAATTTCATCAATATCTGAAACAAAAAACATTCCCGGCCAATTTGGATTAATTTTATATTTATAGAAAATTAACAATAATATTTTTTAGAAAAAAAAAATGGCCTTGTTTTTTTTTATTTAGAAAAAAATTTATGATAAAATTCATATTTAGAGAAAAATTACCATAAATTTTCTATATATAGAAAATTTAAATTTCCTATTTATTGTAAACTGACGACTTATCATCTATTTAAAAGAATTACAATAAATTTTCCATTTAGAGGAAAATCTGAAAAACTTTTTTTTGAGAAAATTGGCAACAACATTTTTTAAACAGAAAAAATACGACATTAAGTAATTTTTAATAAATAGAAAATTTATCGTAATAGAATATATAGAAAGACATTTACAATATTTTCTATTAAAAAAAAGTTATATACATTTTTTATTTCCAGGAATTTTGCCATGTGTTTTATTTATAGGAATTTTTGACACATTTTCTTCTTAGAGAAAATTGACAACAAAATTTTTATATAGAAATAATTTACGATAAATTTTTATTTGGAGAAAAAATTTATGATAAATTTCGTATTTAGTAAAAAAGAAGTACAATATTTATAGAAAATTCTCAATACATAACTTTTTATAGAAAATGTTGATAAAATTAATTTTATAATTTATTTTCGATAAATTTTTCTTTTATAGAAAAGTTATTTTTTTTTAACAGAAAATTTAAAATTTTTTTATTGAATTTAGATAAATTTTCAATTGGAGAACATTTTGGATAAATTCTTTATGTATAGAAAATATTCTATATATTTTCATTTTATAGGAAATTTTCAATAAATTTTCATTTTATATATTTTATTTTTAAATTTTCGGTAGTTTCATTTTATAAGAAATTTTCGATAAATTCCCATTTTTTAGGAAATTTTATACAAATTTTCATTCTGTATGAAATTTTCGATAATTCTCTTTTGATGGAAATTTTTCGATAAATTCTCTTCTTGTAGAAAATTTTCGTTAAAGTCTCTTTTTATAGAAAATTTTCGATAAATTCTCTTTTTATTGAAAATTTTCGATAAATTCTCTTTTTATTGAAAATTTTCGATAAATTCTCTTTTTATTGAACATTTTCGATAAATTCTCTTTTTATTGAACATTTTCGATAAATTATCTTCTTACAGAAAATTTTCGATAAATGCTCTCTTTATAGAAAAGTTTCAATAAATTTTCTTATAGAAATTTTTCGATAAATTCTCTTCTTATAGAAAATTTTCGATAAATTCTCTTCTTATAGAAATTTACGAAAGATCTTTTATTTACAGAAAATTTGCGAAATTTTTTTTGTTTATAGAAAATTTAAGATAAATTTCTTATTTATGCAAAATTTACTATAAATTTGTTTTATTGTGGAAATTTACTATGAGTTTCTTTTTTGTGGAAATTTTTTGATACATTTTTTATTTGAAGATAATTTTCGATATTTTTTTTTTTAATTTTTTCGATAAATTTCGTTCTTTTTTATTTATTGAAAATCTTCTATATTAATGGAAATAAATTTTTTACTAAAGAGAATTTAAGATAAATTTACAATAAATTTTCTTTATACGTAAAAATTTTTGATGTTTTCATTTTACAGAAATTATTTGATACAATTACTATTTATATAAAATAGTAAAAATATATATTTTTATTTGTTGGAAATTTTACATTTGAATAAAATTTACGATTAATTTTTTTTATGTAGAAAAAGTTTTGGATGAATAACATTTAAAGAAAATTTTTGATACTTTCTATATTTATAGAAAATCATTCATACATTTCTTATTTATAGAAAATTTTCGATAAATCTCTATTTTTTATATAAATTTTCCATAATTTTGTGTATATATATAAAATGTTTAGCAAGTTTCTTATTTATAAATAATTCAATAGATGTAGAAAATCAAGTGAGTGAAGATAAATATCCCGAGTTAAATATGTTTTGACGTAATGCTTTACGTCATGAAACATATTTGTAAATACGTGAAGATAAATATCCCGAGTTAAATATGTTTTGACGTAATGCTTTACGTCATGAAACATATTTGTAAATACGTGTTTTAACATATTTGGAATATTTCAAATATGTTTTCGTATTTGTAACATATTTGAAATATGTGCATATTTCTAAATATGTAAAAAATATTTTGTAGAAATAAAAAGAAAACTGTAAGAAGTAAAAAAACTTGAAAATCCTGGATGCATTATTCTTAAATTTTAAGAAAAATATTTCTAACAATTTTTTTTTATAATTTTCACATGAACCAGTGCTGAACCTATGACCCATTTTTAGCAATTCTGGGCAAACGAAGAGAGATTATAGAATTACACATACCTCATTTTAAAGGATATTTAATAGATATTTGTAATCTACATTCACTTCTTTCCAAAAAACATTTTACGTATTTTTAAAAAATTTTTGAAATTTCTATATGTACTACTACTGATTCTAGGAAGGACTTTTGGAAATTCTGGACAAACCAAGATAGATTACGGGATGATACATACCTCGTTTTAAAGGACATTCGATACACATTTGTAATCTATATTCATTTTTTTCCAGAAAACATTTTAAGTATTTTTAAGAAATTTTTGAAATTTCTATATGTACTAGTACTGATTCTAGGAAGGACTTTTGGAAATTCTGGACAAACCAAGATAGATTACGGGATGGGAGATACCTGGTTTTAAAGGATATTTAATAGACATTTGTAATCTACATTCATTTTTTTCCAGAACACATTTTAAGTATTTTTAAAAAATTTTTGAAATTTCTATATGTACTAGTACTGATTCTAGGAAGGACTTTTGGAAATTCTGGACAAACCAAGATAGATTACGGGATGGGAGATACCTGGTTTTAAAGGATATTTAATAGACATTTGTAATCTACATTCATTTTTTTCCAGAAAACATTTTAAGTATTTTTAAAAAATTTTTGAAGTTTCTATATGTACTAGTACTGATTCTAGGAAGGACTTTTGGAAATTCTTGACAAACCAAGATAGATTACGGGATGGGAGATACCTGGTTTTAAAGGATATTTAATAGACATTTGTAATCTACTTTCACCTTTTTCCAAAAAACATTTTAAGTATTTTTAAAAATTTTTGAAGTTTCTATATGTACTAGTACTGATTCTAGGAAGGACTTTTGGAAATTCTGGACAAACCAAGATAGATTACGGGATGACACATCCCTCGTTTTAAAGGACATTCGATACACATTTGTAATCTACTTTCACTTTTTTCCAGAAAACATTTTAAGTATTTTTAAGAAATTTTTGAAATTTCTATATGTACTAGTACTGATTCTAGGAAGGACTTTTGGAAACTCTGGACAAACCAAGATAGATTACGGGATGGGAGATACCTGGTTTTAAAGGATATTTAATAGACATTTGTAATCTACTTTCACCTTTTTCCAAAAAACATTTTAAGTATTTTTAAAAAATTTTTGAAGTTTCTATATGTACTAGTACTGATTCTAGGAAGGACTTTTGGAAATTCTTGACAAACCAAGATATATTACGGGATGGGAGATACCTGGTTTTAAAGGATATTTAATAGACATTTGTAATCTACATTCATTTTTTTCCAGAAAACATTTTAAGTATTTTTAAAAAATTTTTGAAATTTCTATATGTACTAGTACTGATTCTAGGAAGGACTTTTGGAAATTCTGGACAAACCAAGATAGATTACGGGATGGGAGATACCTGGTTTTAAAGGATATTTAATAGACATTTGTAATCTACATTCATTTTTTTCCAGAAAACATTTTAAGTATTTTTAAAAAATTTTTGAAATTTCTATATGTACTAGTACTGATTCTAGGAAGGACTTTTGGAAATTCTTGACAAACCAAGATAGATTACGGGATGGGAGATACCTGGTTTTAAAGGATATTTAATAGACATTTGTAATCTACTTTCACCTTTTTCCAAAAAACATTTTAAGTATTTTTAAAAATTTTTGAAGTTTCTATATGTACTAGTACTGATTCTAGGAAGGACTTTTGGAAATTCTGGACAAACCAAGATAGATTACGGGATGACACATCCCTCGTTTTTAAGGACATTCGATACAGATTTGTAATCTACTTTCACTTTTTTCCAGAAAACATTTTAAGTATTTTTAAAAAATTTTTGAAATTTCTATATGTACTAGTACTGATTCTAGGAAGGACTTTTGGAAATTCTGGACAAACCAAGATAGATTACGGGATGGGAGATACCTGGTTTTAAAGGATATTTAATAGACATTTGTAATCTGCTTTTACCTTTTTCCAAAAAACATTTTAAGTATTTTTAAAAAATTTTTGATATTTCTATATGTACTAGTACTGATTCTAGGAAGGACTTTTGGAAATTCTGGACAAACCAAGATAGATTACGGGATGGGAGATACCTGGTTTTAAAGGATATTCGATACACATTTGTAATCTACATTCATTTTTTTCCAGAAAACATTTTAAGTATTTTTAAAAAATTTTTGAAATTTCTATATGTACTAGTACTGATTCTAGGAAGGACTTTTGGAAATTCTGGACAAACCAAGATAGATTACGGTATGATACATACCTCGTTTTAAAGGACATTCGATACACATTTGTAATCTATATTCACTTTTTTCCAAAGAACATCTTAGGTATTTGTAAACATTTTTTTAAATTTTCATATGAACTGATTCTCTGAATGATTTAAGCCTTTGTGGAAATTTTGCTATTAACCAATAGATTAGATTATTTTTTTATTAACCAATAGTTATATTTATTACCTTACATTTTCTAAAACTGTTTATTCAAATAACAACATAAATAAAGTTATATTTTATTTATTTGTAAATTATTTCATTAATATGAGATCACATTTTTTTGAATTTTAACCTAAGATTAAGTTTTAAAATATTACGAATAATATAAGTTGCATATAAATTAAAAACAAACAAAATAATATTTTTTTAAACGACATTAAGTTTCTTTTCGGATTTTAAAGGCAAATTGTCTAGTTATTTAGAGTATACTTTCATGTTTTAGACTTAAGCAAATGTTTGTGGAGATATTACTAAACTTAATAAATTATGTTATTTTTTTTCTCTCTAAAACGATGATCGTTTTAAATCTTATTTAGAAATTACATTTAGTTTTGAGTACAGGGAATTCTTTTACTTATATTTAAATATTTTCAAATTAAATTTAAAAAGTTTGTGATGCCGAACAAAATAAAATAAAAAAGTTCCCAATCGAATTTTTTTTTTTAATATAAATCGGTAACTTCTACTATCAGCTCTTTGGATTTACATAAAAACTCACATAGACATAGCAGAGGAGTGTAAAATTTAAAGTTTGGAAGAGAGCCTCAACTACCCCTCAGAAGCAGAGCTATTGGAGTTCAAACAGGTTACCCCTACATAGAAAATCTTTAACAGCTTTCAAATATTTCCTATCCTATTATAATATAATTGAAAAAATTGTGTTTTTTTACTGAAAGATTGTATACTTTCTTTTTCACTAAAAGAAAATTTTTCTTTAAGAATATATAATAATTTTAGACTTTTCTGAAAGGCATCTTCACAAAGATACACAAACCCAAACACCTTATTGTGGGATTATTTTTACAAAAATCTAAAATTTGTTTAATTTTTGTAAAAAATTGGTTTTTGGAGAAATTATAAATATTTTATCTCTAATAAAATATATATAATTTCGCCAAATAAAGTCAATAATCATAAAAACGAAGTTCTTGGTGACTATTGACGTTATGAATTAAAATGGTGAAGTGTAAACTAATTTTAGATTTTTGTAAAAGAAATACCACAATTAGGTGTTTGGCTTGTTTCTAAGGTTAGAATTATCTTTCTGAAGATGCCTTTCAGAAAAGACTAAAATAATTATATGTTTTTATATAAAGATTTAATTTTGGAGAAAGAAGAGATTAGACAACTTTTCTGTAAAAAAACTAAAAAAAAACACATTTTTTTAAATTTTTAATTTCAAAATTAGTTATTTTTAGACTTGTAAGATATATTGACCTGAAGTTTTTTATACGTTTGATAATTTTGTTCTTAAACTTATAAGTTTTAGAAAATCGGATAAAAATATTGGACTATATGTTGAAAAAACTGGACCAAGATTTGGAAAAATTCAAATAGTTGAAACTTCAATTGCAAATAATTTGAAAACTATAAGGGATGTTAGCATGTTTTTAATATGCTTCATCGAGAGCTTTAAAAAATTCAAAATTATTTGAAATAGAATAGGAAATATTTGAACCCCAATAGCTAAGCTTCTTGAGGGTATGTGAGACCCCTCTTAATAATTTAACATTTTTCGCTCCTCCGCTTCTATGTATAATTTTATGCAAATCCAACCAGCAGATTAGAAGTTACAGATTTATTTCCAAAAAATTTCGAGTCTGCCCTTCAGTGCGATATATAAATTAATTTTTTTAATGCAAAAATATATACTAATTTTGTGATAACTACATTATTTAATTTTTCAAAACCATTTTATAACACAGTGTTATTTATTTCATTTGGCAAGGATCGGGTTTTTAGTAATGTATACAAACATTTATATATTTACGAATTTACATAAATAGCATTTAAATAAATTTGTATTTACGTTGGTATAATAATTTTTTAGGCAGTTTTCATCAATAAATGCATATTTTTTTAAATTGATCTGCTCCATTGCAATGTAAGCACTTCACGTGTTCATTTCCAAATAATATTAAATCTTTTTTAATTCTGGTGCGTAATTTGTTTGGATTTGTAATTTTTTCTAATGATGAACTTTTCAAAATTGCCTCCACGAATTGGCAACAAATTATACCGCAATTGTATCCATCAGTTTGTTTGTACTGCTCAACAATTTTCCAACTCCAATTTTGCTCGTCTTTTAGTTCTATTCGTTTTTTAAATTTGTCAAATTGTGCTCGAACAGTATATTCATCTGCAATTTTTTTAATGTTTATATATATTAGAGTGTAGTGCGATGATTTAAACAGCGGCATAAATATGTGTTGAGTTGATTTTTTAAAGTTTAAAATATCACGTTGATGGTCAGAATCAGAATTAAATATTGACATCCCAATTTCACAGGGAGAACATTTGGCGTTTTGGATATTGTTTTTGTAAAATATAATATTTACATATAATTCAATAATATTGTTATACATAAATTTCCTGGGGTTTAAACACTGATATTCTTTCAGTGTTACTGAATTTGCAGATATTGGTATTTCTTCATTTAATTTTGTATAAATCGTTGAATAGTTATATAGAATAAAAGATATGTGGCTTAAGTTCTCTGGAATTTTAATTTTCTGTAGATATCTATTAGTATATTTTCATCTTTAAAATATTTTTCTGTTTGGGTTATTTTTGTGACTGCGGCTTCTTTAATTTTTTTTTTTTGGCGTTCTGTCCCAGTGGTCTTCTATTAATATATCGCTATTATTCATCGTAGTATCCCTTTTTTGTTGATTTGAATTTTGTTTATTCTCTGAAAATTCATATTTAAGGGAAATTTCCTTCATTTTTGCCTGTATATATTTTTTAGAATTTCTTATGTAATATGTGGGTCTAACATTTCTTTTTCCTTTCATTGTGATATTTTTTGTAATGTGGAAGTAGCTCTCCACGGGACTGTTTGAAATTCTTGATTTTAAGGTTGTTTCAACAAATGTTCCCATACAGTTCGTCCACCAGGGAATGTACGGTATATATTTTTTTAATATTAAGTTTAAATATCCGGGATTACGTAAATTATTTTCATTTTTATTACTTTGAGGTACTTGGATGCTGTTAAATATTTTGTTTCCATTTTCGTAAAATGGACTATTTTTATAAAGTGGCTCGTTTACGAGGAACGTTTCTACTTCATCAGTAGAAATAGATTTACAGTCTATTGCCTAAATTGATGTCAGGACCGCAATCATTTATAAAATTTTTCGCATTTACGAGCATTATATAATTTTGCGGGAATTGCAATATTATGCATATATTTGTGAGCCATTGCCATATGTCGTCAATATTTTGGATATTTATTGATTTATTAATTATTTTTTTTCTGGTAACAAAAATGTAAATAACTCTCAACTTCCATGTCATTAAAAATCTTTACAGAAGAGTTTATAATGGCCCAACTACAGCCGCAACATATTCTCCTTGATATTGGCACTGTATTAATGATACAATATACTTTTAATTCCATAGAAAATTTTTTTATATCTTCTTCGAAATGCCTGCACAACAAAGCTTCAGCTATTGGAATTAATATACCATTATTTTCAAACTTTTTTACAACTGACCCAGTGACATCTGTGTATAAAGTATTTCTGCTTTTTCAATTCTCTGTTATCATTTGGCAGTTTTAACTGGTCATAGAAAAATAGATATATTTCAGCTGGTATACTCACTCTTTGAATGAAATGTTTCCATTACTTTTCTCTCTGCATTAATATCAAATACATATTGAACATATTGAAATTTCAAAAACTTTTTAAAATATTTAAAATATTTTCTGGAAATAACTAAAAGTATATTACAGGTGTATATTGAATGTCCTTTACAACGAGGTATGTCTCATCCCGTAATCTATCTTGGTTTGTCCAGAATTTCCAAAAGTCCTTCCTAGAATCAGTACTAGTACATATTGAAATTTAAAAAATTTTTTAAAAACACTTCAAATGTTTTTTGGAAAAAAGTGAAAGCAGATTACAAATGTATGTCGAATGTCTTTTAAAATGACCTATGTCTCATCCCGTAATCTATCTTGGTTTGTCCAGAATTTCCAAAAGTCCTTCCTAGAATCAGTACTAGTACATATAGAAACTTCAAAAATTTTTTAAAAATACTTAAAATGTTTTTTGGAAAAAGATAAAAGTAGATTACAAATGTCTATTAAATATCCTTTAAAACCAGGTATCTCCCATCCCGTAATCTATCTTGGTTTGTCCAGAATTTCCAAAAGTCCTTCCTAGAATCAGTACTAGTACATATAGAAATTTCAAAAATTTTTTAAAAATACTTAAAATGTTTTCTGGAAAAAAATGAATGTAGATTACAAATGTCTATTAATTATCCTTTAAAACCAGGTATCTCCCATCCCGTAATCTATCTTGGTTTGTCAAGAATTTCCAAAAGTCCTTCCTAGAATCAGTACTAGTACATATAGAAATTTCAAAAATTTTTTAAAAATACATAAAATGTTTTCTGGAAAAAAATGAATGTAGATTACAAATGTCTATTAAATATCCTGTAAAACCAGGTATCTCCCATCCCGTAATCTATCTTGGTTTGTCAAGAATTTCCAAAAGTCCTTCCTAGAATCAGTACTAGTACATATAGAAATTTAAAATGAGGTATGTGTAATTCTATAATCTCTCTTAGTTTGCCCAGAATTGCTAAAAATGCGTCAGAGGTTCAGCACTGGTTCATGTGAAAATTAGAAAAAAAAAAAAATTGTTATAAATATTTTTCTTAAAATTTAAGAATAATGCATCCAGGATTTTAAAGTTTTTTTTACTTTTTACAGTTTTCTTTTTATTTCTACAAAATATTTTTTACATATTTAGAAATATGCACATATTTCAAATATGTTACAAATACGAAAACATATTTGAAATATTCCAAATATGTTAAAAAACGTATTTACAAATATGCTTCATGACGTAAAGCATTACGTCAAAACATATTTAACTCGGGATATTTATCTTCACTCACTTTAGAAAATCTTCGATAAATTTCGTGTATATACAAGATTTTTCAATAAATTTCTTATTTCTTATTTTAATAAATCAGCTGAGAGTTGCTGAACATATTTAATTTTTTCTAAGTTGTAACCCATAAATTCCAGTTACTATTTATAGAAAATTTTCGATAAATTTCTTATCTATAAAGATATTTGATAGATTTTATACTTATAGAAAATCTTTCTGATTTTAATAAAATTTTCTTATTTATAGAAAATGTTTTTCTTTTTTTAAAGCATATTTTGCAACCTGTTATAATTAACGGTAATTAAAGGTAAATTCAAATATTTACATATATTATTTTTAAATATGAATATATTATTTTATTTAATCATGTCCCTGTTTGAACAATGGAAGTAAAATAAATATCATTATGAATACTAATGTTAGTGTCTGTATATAAACAGCAAACATATATACATACATAATTATACCAGTTTATTTTTAGGTATTTTACAAAAGCCACTAGAAAATTTTTGTATCTAAAAAAATTTAATATATTGAAATTAAGCGCAAAATTGGAAAAATGAGATTATCTGAGTTAAAAAATCATGTCTACTTTGGTTTTTTATTTCCCAAGTCTATTGCTTTACCCCTTAAGTCTATTTTGAAATATACATACATATAAACCTATTCAATCATTTACATTATATGTTTAACAAAATTTTCTAAAATCTCTAATTTCCTAGCAGTCCTTGAGTCATGTCTTTAACTGCTTTTAAATATTGTGTTGATATTTGAAATCTATTGTTACACACACACTTTTAGTAATACATATTTATGCTTATACAATATGAAAACACACATACATTCATATATTTCAACTATGCATTTGTATGTTTAGTTTTACATAGATATGTATTAGTGCCCAGCAAAAAAAGAACCGAAAAAAAGCTGAAAAAGTCATGAATTTAACATTGTGTTGTCATTGGAAGGAAGTATTTAGTGCTGAAAAAGAGCTGCAGAAATTCTTTTTTTAACCCATGTTTTACCCATCTTTTACGCCTCTTGTTCATTGCTTTTGAAGTACCTCTCTTAAAACTATATTTATAATTTTTTATAAACATGTGGTTTCAGCTTTATTAATAGATAATACAAATATTTTTAAATTTGTGAAATTTTTATCTTAGAAATTATTCACCTTTCTTGCTAAAAAAGTGCAAAATATGCACTTAGTTCTACTTTTGAAGTGGTGAAAAAGTTATTTTTTTGAAATCACTTGCTCCTTTTTTGCTGGGTGTATAAAATGCTCTTGTACATACATGTGTGTTAGTGTTACTGTTATCGTTGTCGTCATCATCATTATCGTTATTATTATAACGCTTACTTAAACGTTTTTTGTTTGCATTTAATTTTTATTCAAATATTTAGAACAAAAGGGATACAACAGCAACAGCAGCAGTACCAACATTTCACTCCTCCTTTTCATAATCATACTATCATTTCTCAACCCAACAGAATAAATACATTGACATTCAACGTCGTCCATATATTTCAATGGTGCTGCTACATACATATGCATTATGGCTAAATGATGGTATGTATCATAACCAACAGTAGCAGCAGTAGGGATGGCTTTTGGCTAGAAAAAAAAAGAAAAAACGAAAATAAAATAAGAGTCAAAAAGGAAAAAAAAACGGTGTTTGTATAAAGCGTCAGTTTTCCTTTTGTATGAGCGAGTATTGTTTGAATATCGTATTGTGCGTGCTCATGAAATAAATTTATATAGTTTTCGTTATAAATAGACAGACAGACATACTCTTGCACAAAAATACATATTTATATGCAAATATTCATATTATCCTTTATATACAGATGCATGTATGTTGTATGCATGCATGTATGTATGTATGTATGTATGTATGTATGTATGTATTTATGTATGTATGTATGTATGTAGAGTTACGCAACATATAAATTTTAATTTTTAGAGCTTTTTATATATTTCTATTTCGCCAAAGAAATTTTGTGAACAAAAATTTGTTGCACTTGTTTAAAATTTCTAAAATAACTAAAGGAAAATCCTTCAAATAACTGTTTATATTCATTGCTAATGAAAATGTCCATACATTTTATATCTAAAACAAATCTATAATAAAATTTACAAAAAAAAAAAAAAAAAAATATAGTTTTTTTATTTTTTTTTTATTTACAGCAAATTTACGATAGTTTTTCTATGAAGAAAAATTTTAGGATAAATTTTTTATTCAAAGAAAACGATAATTTTTTTCCGATTTAGAGAAAAGTTACAATAAATTTTTATTTAAAGAAAATATTTCTAATTAGAAAAATTTACGACAAATTTTCTACTTAGAGAAATTTTGCGATACATTTTTTTTGATCCAAATTTGTAATAAATTTTCTATTTAAATAAAATTTTCAATAAATTCTCTATTTTAGAGAAAATTTACGATCAATAAATTTACAATAAATTTTTAATTTAGAGCAAAATTACACTAAATTTTCTATCTAAATTTTCGGCAAATTTTCTATTTGTAGCAAAATTGCGATAAATTTTCTATAAATTTTTGATCCAAATTTGTAGTAAATTTTCTATTTAAATAAAATTTTCAATAAATTCTCTATTTTAGCGAAAATTTACGATCAATAAATTTACAATAAATTTTTAATTTAGAGCAAAATTACAGTAAATTTTCTATCTAAATTTTCGGCAAATTTTCTATTTGTAGCAAAATTGCGATAAATTTTCTATAAATTTTTGATCCAAATTTGTAGTAAATTTTCTATTTAAATAAAATTTTCAATAAATTCTCTATTTTAGCGAAAATTTACGATCAATAAATTTACAATAAATTTTTAATTTAGAGCAAAATTACAGTAAATTTTCTATCTAAATTTTCGGCAAATTTTCTATTTGCAGCAAATTTGCGATAAATTTTCTATAAATTTCCTCTTTGGGGAAAATAAGTTTTAATTATATATACGTTTTAATTACATAAAAAATTAAGAATAATAATCTTGCTATTTAGAGAATATTTACTTTTCGATAAATTTCCTTTTTATAAGGAATTTTCGATAAATTTTCCTTTTATAGGAAATTTTCGCTAAATTTTCCTTTTATAGAAAATTTTCGATAAATTTTCTTTTCATAAGAAATTTTCGATAAATATTACTTTTATAGGAAATTTTCGATAAATTTTCCTTTTATAGGAAATTTTCGATATATTTACCTTTTATAGGAAATTTTTGATAAATTTTAATTTTTTTATTTTTTCATAAATTGCTTTTTTTACAAAAATGTTCAATATTTTTTTTTTATAGAAAATTTTCTTTAAATTTATTTTTTATAGGAATTTTTCGATAAATCTGTTTTCATAGGAAATATCCATTTAATTTCTTTTTTGTAGAAAATTACGGTTTTTTACTTTTTGTAGGAAACTTTTTATAAATTTCTTTTTTATAGAAAATTTTCGACAAATTTGTTTTATAGACAATTTTCTATAAATTTCTTTTTTTCATAAAAAGTTTTCGAAGTTTTCTGTTTATATGAAATTTTCGATAAATTGGTTATTAAATATAGAAATTTTTCCATAATTTTTTTTGTTACTTTTCTGACTTAAGCTTTGTGGATTTAATTTCTTTTTTCGCTTTAAAGCTACATAGAAATTGTGTAATTGTTATCATTTTTTTGTGTTTTTGAAACTTTGATTTAAAAAATTCTTTATTTAATAAATTCAATAAATAATGTATTTATTTCTTCATTGTTTTTTGTTACACAGAACCGCATGAATCATAAATATTTTTAATATTACGAAAAAAAAAAAACTAAATACGAAATAACAATTTCTTTTGAGGAAACCATAAACAATCCTTAAATAGTTTTTTTTTTTAGAACCAGACCGATTTATAAGCACACTTTGTTATTAAAATTAAAATTTATGTTATATTTTACTCCTGATTGTTACAAAAAATCTCATAAACCTAATAGCTTTTCCTCCCTTGATAGTAGAGCAGCCAAAGAAAATAACAAAATACTGCCATAATTTTCAAGTTGCTTGCAATTCGGGCATTTCGACAACTCAATTGTTAAGAAAACTCAAGCAAGAAAAAATATTTTAACGTAAATTTTTGAACTTTTAGATCGTTATTCAATTTACAAAACAGCGATTGGCGTAGTACAAGCAATTTGTATTTATGTAGGGATGGATGTATAACAATTTCTGTCTATTTTTTTTTTTTTTTTTTTTTTGGGTTACAACTTACCACTATTGATAACTAACTTTACACAACAATTTTGAAATTACATTCACTTAAACAAATCGATTTGCTGCTGCAAGTACAGTAAAGGATAAAAACTAAGTTAGACAAAAATTAGGCTATAAATTTCTAATACATTTAAAAGAAAAACAAATTAAATTAAATTAAAATTAAAATAATTTAATTTAAAATGTAGCATTTTGTAATGTATAAATTTTAAATTATAATATCTATCAATTTATTTTGCCCTCCAGTTTATATTTCCCTACTCTTTTTTCCTGTTTCCGTTTCACTTTTTGGCCAAGCAACTGTTTTTTTTTTTACAAAACAACAAACGCCACATTTAACTATTCTTATTATTTCTTGCTGTTTTTATTTTTTTCTTCTGTAGGGGTTGCTTGAACAAACATGTTTTCTGCATTACATGAAATTCTATTTTCAACAACGATGCTGTTGCCTGCAGTTGTTGCAAGTATATGCGCATTCGTTGCAATATTCTTAAGTTTTGTTAATATATGTATATATTTGAAAGCAATAATTTTAAACTATAACTCTGTGTTCTGCAATTTTGTTTTTTGTATAGCTCTGTTTTTGCTGTTGTGTTTTTTGTTCTTTACTCATTGCAACAGTAAACGTTGCAATAGTATCCTCTTTGCCTTTCACTTTAATTATTGTGTGTGGTGAAATTCATTTATATGTTTAAGTTAAAGACATCGAAAACAGAAATCGAAAATCATTTATAAATACGAGTACTTACATGGAATTATATACATAACAATCATAATAGGGTGTGCAGACAAAAAAGTAATTTGGTAATTTTGGAAAAATTACCATTGGGAAACTTTCTCTTCATTGAAAATTTTTGATAAATTTTCCTAATAGGAAATTTTCTAAAAGTTTTCTGTTTATATACAATTTTTGATACTTTTTTTTTTAAAGAATTTTCTCTTTATATAAAATTCTTTACCACTCTTCTTATTTCATTTTCGATAAGTTTTTCTTTTACAAAAAATTTCTGTTATTTTCTCTTTATAGAAAAATTTCGTTAAATGTTTGTATTATTTTCTGTTACTATTTGTACAAATCTTTTGATAAATTTTCTTTATATAATCTTTCTATTAGAAAGTTTTCGATAAATTTTTTTATAAAAAGTTGCGCTAAATAAATTAAGTTATAAATTAAATTAATAAATAAATTTTCTCTTAACAGATTTTTTTTAAATAAGTTTTCTCCTCAAAGAAAATTATCTATAATTTTTTTTTTATAGGAAAATTTTAATAAATTTTCTCTATAAAAAGCTATTGATAAATTTCCTCTTTATAAAAAACGTTTAGAAAAAATTCTATAAATATTTTAACTATATAAACAATTTTTTTTTGTTAATTTTTGATAAACTTTTTCTTTATAGAAAATTTTTGATAATTTCCTTTTTATAGAAAATTTTCAATAATTTTCTGTGTATAGAAAATTTTTTTCTATTATTTATAGATAATTTTCTCTTTTTAGATAATTTTTGATAATTTTTGATAATTTTCTCTATAGAAATTTCTGAATAATTTTCTCTGTATATTAAATGTTCGATAATTTTCTCTTTATAAAAAATTTTAGATCAATTTTCTTTTTATTGCATAGCTCTCTTATAGAAAATTTTGGGTTAATTTTAATTTTATAGAAAATTTTCGTAAATTTTTGTTTGCTGTAAATTTATTGATAAATTTTCTCTTTACCAAAAATGTTTGATATATTTGGTCTTTAATAAATTTTCTCTTTATAGCATATATTTGAAAAATAAATTTTCAATAAATTTTCTCAAAATGAATATTGTTTTTAAAGCAAATTTTCCAAAAATGTTCTCTTCATTATGGCAAATTTTTAGTAAATTATCTATTCTAAAAATTTTCGATAAATTGTCCTTTATGTAAAATTGTAGACAAATTTTATTTTTAAAAAATTGTCTCTAAATAAAATTTTCGAAATCATCTCTTTCTTCAATAAATTTGTATTGAAAATAATTTTTATTATTATTCCTTTTATAGCAAAATTTCAAAAAAATGTTCTCTTAATATAAAATTCGCGATAAATGTTCATTTTAAAGTTCATTTTTGATAATTTTTATCTTTATAGAAAATTTTAAATAAATTTTATCTTTAAAGAAATATACAATATATTTTCTCGTTAAAAAAATTTTAAATAAAGTTTCTCTTTAAAAATTTTTTTGATGAATTTTCTCATTAAAAAAAGTATACAATAAATTTTATCTTTAAGGAAAGTGTTCATTAAATTGCCTCTAAAGAAAATTTTCTCTTTAAAGCAAATTGGGTGAATTTTCTCTTTATATATTGTTTAGTAAATTTTTAAAAATGTTAACTTTTTGTAGAAGATGGTATAAAATTTTCTCCTTAAAAAAATTGTTTGAATAAATTTTCTCTTTAAAGAAAAATTTTAATCAATTTTTATTTTAAAGAAAATAGAAAAATTTTCTATAGAATATTTTCGATAAAATTTATCTTTTTTAAAATTCTCTATAAACTTTATTCTTATAGAAAGTTTTCGATAAATTTTATTTTATGCTAAATTTTTAATAATTTTTGAAATTTCAAAGTTTTTTCTATGGAAAATTTTCAGCAAAATGTTTTTTCATTTAAAATTTTCGATAAATCTTGGAATACCCTAAAATATTGTGCTTAATGTTTTATATGTAGTACATGCACATTCCAATAGTACGAGTATTGCCTCAAATTTCGAAATTTATATGCGGCCAATTAGTAAAGGTCAGTGGCATTTAATACCATTGGCAGTGGTGTCTATTAGGAAAAAAATTAAAAAAACAAAATTATATGGAAAATTTTTTTTTTAGTAGCTTACAGCAAAATGGAGTGGAATCTTTGTATCATTATTTTTAACTAATCTACGTTAAAATGTTAAAACTTACAATATAGCCAACCAAAATCGTCAATATACCTCTTAGACTGTCTATAATTTCACAAAACTTGAAGATAATTTAAATCAATGGTTCCATAATAGTACTGCGTCGTTCCCAAGGTTTTGAAGAAAACTTTTTTTTTGCTAACTTCAGGAAATTAAAACCAATCGTTTCATAGTAGTGGTCCGTCGTCCCCAGAGCTTTGAAGAAAATTTATTTTGCCTAAATTTTTTAAAATACCCTTGAAAAGTATAACCTCGTGGAGGGATAAATTTATCTTGTAAAAATTATTTTTTTTTTAACCGTCAAATGACTGCGGAAGTTACTTTCATACCACTGTGCTATAACATTCGTTCTTATTATAAGAATATTGTAGCCATTTTGTTGCTGTTACTTTTACTGTTGTATTACCAAAGTCATCATTTATAATAACAGAAATATACAGTAATTAGAACTGTCAATTGTAATAAGTTACTGAAAGTCAATACCAATTACAAGCAAAAGAAAATTAATTTTTAAATTCTTTTCATTGAAAGAAACTAAACTTACTTTTTCCTATGGCTGCAATAGAATTTTATAGACCAATGTGTATTTTTGTTAAAGGTTTATAAAGAAAATGGGTATTGTTTTCAAGTATTTAAAACGAAATTAGGAATGATATTATTAAACGTAATTAAGTTAATAAGAAATAACATAATAAGTAAAGAATGAAAATATGGTGACCGTTCAAATAAAACATAATACGTTTTTTTTTTCAAATAAAAACTAAACGGAATAAGTTAGAATTAAAACTACATTAATTTATTAAAACTACATTATTATTATTTTTCGCGATATTTCTCTTCAATAGTTTAAAATTAATAATCATAATTGACCACAAGCTGGGGCCTTCTTAAATTCGCTTTTAACCCGGATCCAATTCCCTTACAATTGTCAAAATAAAATTTTAGGTAGTTTAAATAACTAATACTCTGTGGTACTAAAATAACATATCCAATTCTAGGTGCTTTTGCTGTAATGACAAAATTCTAAATTTGGCATGTCACGAGTGTCATCAATGTCTTTAGAGTGTCATACTCTTTGTTATGATTATTCGAATTTACTCAGACTAAAGAAGTAGAATAATAACATGCCTTGTTACAATTTCAGCGAACTTTTCATACGACAAATTTTTTTTTAAATATTTTTTGTTTTTAGTTTGATACTATTCAGGACCATTTTCTCGGTTATTTTGTATACAAAACTTGTTCCTTGGAATATGAGAAAATTCCGCAATAAAGTATGCTTTCCAGGCTAATAAAAAATTATTGAAAATATTTTTATTTTTTTTTATTGAGGAGCTTTGATCATTCTTTGCCTCGAAATTCTGCTCAGCTTTGTTATATAAAACCTGTTTAGCTTAGACATAGCTTTAACATTGCTCATATCTGATTTTGAAGAAGTGAACACAACTTGCCATTACGCGGTCAAACATGTTTGGCATAGCTCTTAGGAGCCGCTCTACTTTTTGGGCCTGGAATTTATTCGTGAGATTTTTTCTTATTCTGAACCAAGTTTCATCTCATTCTGTAGGTCCTTGTTCAGCTTTTTTATTACATTGAAATGTAATACTTTTGTAAAGATTTATTCAATCAACATTTCTTAATAAATTAAAAAGAAAAAAATTAAATTTTATTTTATACATTTTTCTCTGACTGCAATATACATGTGGACAAGCGACCGGATTTCAAGAATTAGCTAAATCTTAAGCTAATTTCACATTATAGTAATATTTAACGATTTTTACACGTATTTGCTTTGCGTAATGTGAACACGAAATATTTTTACGATTCAAACACGATAACAACTGATTTTCGACAAACAAAACTATTTGCCCTTAACTAAAAATACCGCTTTTGGAAACATTGTGTGAACACAAATTGTAAAAAATTTGCCACTATTTCGAGTAAATTTTTGTTTGATTTTACAAATTAAATATAAGATTAAACATTCCCAAACAACAGCTGTTGTGGTTGATGGCTTGAGTTGAAAAAATTGTTGTTTTTATGTCCCGAACTTTAAACTGACAAAAAAGAAGTGATCAATTTGTATTTTATTTATTAAAATATAGTTTTTTAAATAAATCTTTCAATATAGTAATATTTTTATTAAAACATAATAATACTTGTTATTTTTTATGCAGCTGAAAGTGGCGTGCAAAGAAAACTGTGGTGTTTTGTGAAGACAGGGTTGTTTTGTAAATGACGAGAAAAGGAAACAGGGTTGTCCTTGTGTATAAACATAAACTACTTAAAAAAATTCAATATATTTTTTAAAATAATTTTTATTAATGTCCGAATTAAATCCTGCATTTAATCGATTGATAATAATTCGCATTTCCTTTATTATCTAAATATTTTACTTTATAAATTTTATATTTTTATTTAAATCAATAGCATTTTCACTTTACATTAAATATAACGCTACAAATATTACCTTGACATCCACATATTTGGAAATTCTCAGAAAATTTTTCTAAATGCATTAAAACAAAATAAAAATAAGATTTTCCTATAAATTAATTTAATAATTGATGCCAAATAAATTTATGGAAGTTGTGTGTTTAATCAAATACTTTTGGTTAAATACTTTGCATCTAATCTGAACAGGCTTAAAATAGTTTTCGTAATCTACACTTAGCTCTACATGTCTCTAGAAGATATTGTAATCAAGAAATATAATTTAAATTAACGGCAGTAAGATTTATTACGAACATTTTGTGTAATGTTTTATTCGAACGCATACTTTAGATGTTAAAGAATGATAAAAGAAAACAAACTAGGTATGAAAATAAATATCGTTTTCCAGTACAAGTTGTTTTTTTATAAATTTATTCAATAAAATATGACTAAAGGCACAACAAATGTTTAAAAAGTTCTAAAACTTTAAGTTCCCAAATGTTTTTAAGGCAACCAAATTACTTTATATTATTGATCGGCATAAAGAGAATATGTTCAAATTTTAATGTATTGGGGGGAGTATCAGTTTAAAATAATGTCTATAACATCAATTTTTTGTTTCGTGGGAAGCAAGCGTACAACTAAATGCAATTTTTATTTACTCGTTGTTGCGAGTATTGTTTCAGATCGGCCCCTGGGGGCTATGGACGCCAATGAATGCTTTAAAGAAATACAGTATTAAATAGTAAAAATTGTTTCGAATATTGTCAGGTTTTGTGAGGATGTTTTTAAGAAGAATTTCTTTAGGGTTTAAATTATTTAAGTGAAAATAACATCTTGCCTGATGTACTTAGAGGATTTATACATCAAAACACCTAAGAAACTATTTAACTTTTCCAATTTAATTTATTTTCATTGCCTTCGTAATTATTTTGTTAGTTTCAATTATTTTATTACAATTGGAAACTTAATTAGTACCTTGTTACATAAAATCTTTTAACATTTAATTTACTGTTTTTAGTTTATATCAATGGATGAAATTAATAAAAAAGAAAACGTTGAAAGAAAGTCTAAAATTCATTCATTCATTGTGCTTTTATTATGTTCTTTAAAAAATCGTTTGTATAGAAAACAAAATCCTTAACAAAACAAGAAATTTAAACTACAGCATCGAATGCAGGATGTGTAATTAATGCATTTGGCCTTAAGGTATTTTCTGTTAAGTAAAAGAAAAATGTTAAAAAAAAAAACAATAAAGGAAAAATAAAATAAGTAGTAGTTCAATGTTTAAAACATCAGGAAAGGAATTTTTTTAATTTGTATGATAAGAAATTTTTATTAAAGCTGCTATTGAAGAGAAGGACCATTTAAAGTAAAGTACTTTCTGAGGCAATGTATTCATCGTTACCCGAGCTGCTCAAAAACCGACTTTCGTCCCTTTGTTAACTAACTAATGGTCAAATAACATTTCTTAAGACATGGTATTAAAGTAATTACTACATCGCTGTTGAAGTAGCATTTAGTGGCCGCCATATAAGTAGTTACCCACTAGTCCCGAATTTTATTGGATTTTACAACTTACAAAAAAAAAAAAAAAAAAAGAAAAAAATTACAAAAAAGAAAATATAAATTTGGTAATCCATATTTAAATCAATCTTCAGTGATTTTCTTAAACTAAGTGCGAAATACTTGATTAAAGAAAAACGAAAAAGTTTTAACTTTATCTCTATTTAAGTATACCTTGAATTGAATTAATCCCAAATTTTTCTTGTTTTTGGAAACCTTGGCTTCGTTTAAGTCTAAATGCATACTTAAAGGGAGTATAAATAGGATTGATTTTAGAATATTCGGATCACAATGCATTTGATTTAAGAAATATAGATCCAGAATATTAACACTTATTTTAAGCTCTAATTCATACTTAAATTGATTCATAAAGCACTTATTTCTAGAACTTTCATACTACTTTTAGATATAATTTTAAATTGATTTTTTTTTTAAATTTGTTGTTTATTATATTTTCATTAAATATTCATTATTAAAACCTCACCAAATCAGAATTCGGTTTCCTCTATTGCCTCTTGAAATGAAATTGTAATCTTGAAATAAGTAATAAATAAAAAAATTATACATATAGGTTTTCCTGCGTTTAATATAAAAAATAATATATATTGAATTTAATATTTTCTTATTCAAAACATGTTTTCCTTTAAATTCGTTCTTTAATCAATTTTCAATTTTGGAGTCGACCGAAGTGGTATCTTCATCGCTGCCAAGTTATATTGTGACAGTACGATATTGAAACATATACAATTTATTATAATCAGACAGATTTACCTGTAGTCTTTTCACAAATTTTACTAATTTTCAACTCTTTCTCTTATTAGGTTTTATTAAGAAATTTAGTCTTGATTTAGGTACAATTCCTAATCACATATTTATACATGTGTGTTCATATATCTACAAATATAGGACAAAACATGTGAAAAAATCTCAAAGAGAGCATAATAAAATTTGCTTTACCCTTTCCTCTTCTGTTAATACCATACTAATATAAAAAATGATAAAGTATTTGAAGATATACATATATAAATATGTAAAAATTGTAATTAAATCAAGACAGAATTTCTTAATCAATAAAGTGACTGCTTATAAAAAAGTTATTTATGTCTAAGGAAAAAAATTTTCTTTTTTTTTGCGTATTTTGAAAAAAAAAAAAAATTAGCATGTTTTCTGTATGGATGTACATGTGTACTTTTGGAAATTAGTTTACATACTAAGTACAGTTTGTTATTATTTATTGTTAATTTATTTAATTAATAAATAAATAATAAATTGTACTTAGAACGTAAACTTATTTTTAAAATACTTCATATATTTTGTACTTACCTTTTAAATAATCAAAATCAGCTTCTAAATTGAACTCCTTAAGGAGCTGAAGCAGGTGTAAGTCATCATTTGAAGGTAAAGCTTCAACAGAAGTTAATTTAACTTGTTGGCCGCACATTTGGAAAAAAAACACCACTTTAAAAACTAATGAAAATTGTACGACGATAGTATGATAGTAAATTTTATTTCGCTCATATTCTCTCACAAACAAATATAAGATTTTTCTTCTCAATTCAAGTCAAATTGGACATAATTCCAATTTCAAGAATCATTGAATTGATTTAAGTACAATTTGTACTTAGTATGAGAATATTTATACTTAAATTATTTCGTTATTAATTTTTAAATCAATATCGTTTTGTATTTGTTTTAAGTATACCTCAGTACGAATCGTATTTAAATTTTTAAGTATGTTTTTTGCGAAATATAAACTTGATTTTAGAATGCAGTTTTTCTTTCAGTATATTATCTTTATTAATAAATTTTTTAATCCACTTACATATTTCGCTTTCAATTTTACTAATTATCCTTTCTTCATCAATTCTTCACAAACACATGATGCCTGTTAACAAACAGTATGAGTAAGTAAATAAAATAAAATAAATTCATTCTTTCATTAAATCTTTTAATTCAATAAATATCCATACATTTATTTTTTTTATCTACATATACCCAAATACACACACTCATCTCAATATTTATCCTTTTTTTTTTTTGGCAAACATACAATTATTGTTGTTGTTTTTTTTTCATCCTGAGACATTTATGTAAATGTTTTATAGATCCATGTATTTGAAGAGCCTATATACGAATTTATATACTTTCGGATGTGTATCCGTGTATGATCGAGTATTTCTATATAAGTTGTAAATGTTTATTTATTTTAATATCTTTTTCCTGCTACTTTTTTGTTATTACTATTTTTTACTCTTTAAATCCAGTCTTTTTGTCTTTCGAGATTACAAATATTAAAATTAAAAATTGAAAAATAAACAATTTGTTACAAGCAGAGAGAGCACAAACAAAAAAAAAAAAAAAAAAAAAATGTAAATAAAATTACATATCTACAAATAAATATTGTAACTTCTGTAACAGTGAGTAAATATATTATGTAAAAGTTTAAATATTTGTAAAATATTGTGAAAATATTCTTGACTGAATATATGTCACAATTTGACAAATTTTCTAGACAGAAAACATATTACTGTCTGATATAATTTTTAGACAATAAAGTCTATTTAATAATAAGAATTCACTCCTTTCCATTCCCTCCTTCATGTAATTAAATAAATTTTTTGTTACACGTACTTCTCTCTTTTTGTCTGTCTGTTTTGTTCATCTATGATTCTATGCAGCAAATTGTTGGCACAACAAAAACCTGAACTTGGCAACACTTAAGCGATTTTCGGTACCGAAACAGTTAAAACTGAAACCAACGATTTACTTTTACCAATAAAAGGAATTTAAATTGAATTAAACAAACAAATTTTTGCATTTTTCCTATAGAAGTGTTGAAATGAAATCAAAAAAGCTAGATACATGCCAAAATATAAAAATGTGCAATAAAAAGTGAACGAAGAGAACAACTCAAAGAAGAAATATTTGCAATCAAAACAAACATCCTTTTTATGGCTTAAAAATAAAACACTTGAATATTACTTTTTTTCTTTTGGTAAATTAAATTTAGCGAAAAGACAGAAGAGAAAAATTTAGAAAAAAATTTAATATACATACATATATTTTGTTGAGTGTGTTAAAAAATCAACATAATGTTAAAGTGTAATTGTTAGTAGAATTGGCAAATTATTTGAAAATATAAGGAAAATTTAAGGAGACTTCAAGAAAAAGATAATAAATAAAATCCCTTGTAAAATTCGAATTCAAAGGCCTGCTTATTTTAAAACATTAAACAAGTGGATCTATTGATTAGGTAACATTTTTTTCTTTTTATAAAAAATTGTATAATATAATATTTTATCACTTTAAAGCTTAATTTTCCTAAAGAAATGCAAATTCAATGAACTCGTATTTTCTTCTATCAGTGTTCTTTAACATCAATACCATGGCTTTATTTTGCCTTTCTCTACTTTTGAAAAAATCATTAATACAATTAAAAAAAAATATATTTTAAATTTCTCACACTCCACGCTAAAGCATATATATATATATATATATATATATATATACAAAATTGTATACAAATAAATATACAATGAATTTCCACAAAAGGCTGGATAATGTTTTTTGTATGATGCCGTATTCAACAATAAAAAAAAAGTCTCCTTCAATATCTAGTACAACATTAACCTGATTATTTTGCCACCAGTTCAAAGTAATGAACGAGAACAACAACCGGCAACAGAAAAAAATGGTACAACAAAATATTGTCAACATTTATAATAACAGTTGTATTATCAATACTTCTGAGAGTGTGTATATGTGGGCTCCGAAAAAATATACAATAATAAGTAATATGAGTGTGTGTGCGTGGACAAGGAGAGATAGCTAGCATGTTTTAGTAGATGTGTTGGTGGTGGTGTCGTCGTTGATGTTATTGACAGATATAGCAGCCATAATTTATAGGGCGTGTATTGAAAGGGGAGGAAAAAAAGACGTTTGTATATCCAAAATGACGACTGGTAATACATTAGACTATAAACGGGAACGTAGAGAATATAAAATCTAGCCTAGACTATAGACTAGACTATAGACTAGACTATAGACTAGACTATAGACTAGACTATAGACTAGACTATAGACTAGACTATAGACTAGACTATAGACTAGACTATAGACTAGACTATAGACTAGACTATAGACTAGACTATAGACTAGACTATAGACTAGACTATAGACTAGACTATAGACTAGACTATAGACTAGACTATAGACTAGACTATAGACTAGACTATAGACTAGACTATAGACTAGACTATAGACTAGACTATAGACTAGACTATAGACTAGACTATAGACTAGACTATAGACTAGACTATAGACTAGACTATAGACTAGACTATAGACTAGACTATAGACTAGACTATAGACTAGACTATAGACTAGACTATAGACTAGACTATAGACTAGACTATAGACTAGACTATAGACTAGACTATAGACTAGACTATAGACTAGACTATAGACTAGACTATAGACTAGACTATAGACTAGACTATAGACTAGACTATAGACTAGACTATAGACTAGACTATAGACTAGACTATAGACTAGACTATAGACTAGACTATAGACTAGACTATAGACTAGACTATAGACTAGACTATAGACTAGACTATAGACTAGACTATAGACTAGACTATAGACTAGACTATAGACTAGACTATAGACTAGACTATAGACTAGACTATAGACTAGACTATAGACTAGACTATAGACTAGACTATAGACTAGACTATAGACTAGACTATAGACTAGACTATAGACTAGACTATAGACTAGACTATAGACTAGACTATAGACTAGACTATAGACTAGACTATAGACTAGACTATAGACTAGACTATAGACTAGACTATAGACTAGACTATAGACTAGACTATAGACTAGACTATAGACTAGACTATAGACTAGACTATAGACTAGACTATAGACTAGACTATAGACTAGACTATAGACTAGACTATAGACTAGACTATAGACTAGACTATAGACTAGACTATAGACTAGACTATAGACTAGACTATAGACTAGACTATAGACTAGACTATAGACTAGACTATAGACTAGACTATAGACTAGACTATAGACTAGACTATAGACTAGACTATAGACTAGACTATAGACTAGACTATAGACTAGACTATAGACTAGACTATAGACTAGACTATAGATTAGACTATAGACTAGACTATAGATTAGACTATAGACTAGACTATAGACTAGACTATAGACTAGACTATAGATTAGACTATAGACTAGACTATAGACTAGACTATAGACTAGACTATAGACTAGACTATAGACTAGACTATAGACTAGACTATAGACTAGACTATAGACTAGACTATAGACTAGACTATAGACTAGACTATAGACTAGACTATAGACTAGACTATAGACTAGACTATAGACTAGACTATAGACTAGACTATAGACTAGACTATAGACTAGACTATAGACTAGACTATAGACTAGACTATAGACTAGACTATAGACTAGACTATAGACTAGACTATAGACTAGACTATAGACTAGACTATAGACTAGACTATAGACTAGACTATAGACTAGACTATAGACTAGACTATAGACTAGACTATAGACTAGACTATAGACTAGACTATAGACTAGACTATAGACTAGACTATAGACTAGACTATAGACTAGACTATAGACTAGACTATAGACTAGACTATAGACTAGACTATAGACTAGACTATAGACCAGACTATAGACTAGACTATAGACTAGACTATAGACTAGACTATAGACTAGACTATAGACTAGACTATAGACTAGACTATAGACTAGACTATAGACTAGACTATAGACTAGACTATAGACTAGACTATAGACTAGACTATAGACTAGACTATAGACTAGACTATAGACTAGACTATAGACTAGACTATAGACTAGACTATAGACTAGACTATAGACTAGACTATAGACTAGACTATAGACTAGACTATAGACTAGACTATAGACTAGACTATAGACTAGACTATAGACTAGACTATAGACTAGACTATAGACTAGACTATAGACTAGACTATAGACTAGACTATAGACTAGACTATAGACTAGACTATAGACTAGACTATAGACTAGACTATAGACTAGACTATAGATTAGACTATAGACTAGACTATAGATTAGACTATAGACTAGACTATAGATTAGACTATAGACTAGACTATAGATTAGACTATAGACTAGACTATAGACTAGACTATAGACTAGACTATAGATTAGACTATAGACTAGACTATAGACTAGACTATAGACTAGACTATAGATTAGACTATAGACTAGACTATAGACTAGACTATAGACTAGACTATAGATTAGACTATAGACTAGACTATAGACTAGACTATAGACTAGACTATAGATTAGACTATAGACTAGACTATAGACTAGACTATAGATTAGACTATAGACTAGACTATAGACTAGACTATAGACTAGACTATAGATTAGACTATAGACTAGACTATAGACTAGACTATAGACTAGACTATAGACTAGACTATAGACTAGACTATAGACTAGACTATAGACTAGACTATAGACTAGACTATAGACTAGACTATAGACTAGACTATAGACTAGACTATAGACTAGACTATAGACTAGACTATAGACTAGACTATAGACTAGACTATAGACTAGACTATAGACTAGACTATAGACTAGACTATAGACTAGACTATAGACTAGACTATAGACTAGACTATAGACTAGACTATAGACTAGACTATAGACTAGACTATAGACTAGACTATAGACTAGACTATAGACTAGACTATAGACTAGACTATAGACTAGACTATAGACTAGACTATAGACTAGACTATAGACTAGACTATAGACTAGACTATAGACTAGACTATAGACTAGACTATAGACTAGACTATAGACTAGACTATAGACTAGACTATAGACTAGACTATAGACTAGACTATAGACTAGACTATAGACTAGACTATAGACTAGACTATAGACTAGACTATAGACTAGACTATAGACTAGACTATAGACTAGACTATAGACTAGACTTTTTTTTTTGCGCGGGAGGTGTGGAATCTTCAAAAGATGTATCCAACCCGTATTGGAAAACATGCACGACTCTTACGTACTAAACCACACCCCCTATCCTCTCAGAACCCCGCGGCGCTGCCAATTGGTATTACTTCGCAGGGCTCGACAGCCATTTATGGCCTATACTCCATTCACTATTTCCGTATCACTCGGCTGCCCACTAATGTGAGAGGCCTTGCGGAGTTTTTCAGCTTCACTAAGTTTCAAGTGGACTTCTGTGAGAAACGTGTTAAATGCATCTCAGTTTTCTTGGGATTTCAGCATTTGACATTATCTACCGTTAAGTTTCCGCCGAGGTGTATCAAAAGTCTTACTCTTATACTTTCAAACCGGGGGCAGTTAAATATTACATGTTCTGCATTTTCGATTTCCCGTGGACATTCCGGACACATAGGAGAGTTGTCGTGTCAGAATCTGTGGAGATAACTCCTATATCCTCCGTGTCCTGTGATAAATTGTGTCAGGTTATAGTTTATCTCATCATGACGACGGTTTATCCATGTCTCTATACGTGAGATTAGTCTGTAGGTCCATCGACCTCTAGGAGAATTTTCCCATCGTCTTTGCCAGTTTTCTAGCGTCTTTTCTTTTTCAATTTTCCGAATATTATTTCTGTTTGCATTGTCATTTTGGGTAAATTGTCTGTAGACGTTTGCTAGTTCTTTGGCTAAGATGTCTATTGGAACCATTCCCGATACAACACTTGCCGCTTCCGCTGATATAGTTCTGTATCCGCAACAGACTCTTAAGCAGCTTCTTCTAAATACTGAAGACATCTCTTTCTTCGAGGAGTTTCTTAGTGCAGCTTCCCAAATTGGTGCGCCATATAGTAGTACGGAATTGGTAACTCGAGAAATCAGCAGTCTGCGACTGTGTCGTGGTCCTCCGATATTTGGCATCATTCTTGCTAATGCATTCGTAACTCCGGCTGCCTTACTGCATGCGTATTCCATTTGCCGTTTAAAGTTAAGATGATCGTCGATCATGATGCCCAAATACTTTATGGCCTCCGACGAGGTTATTGAGATTCCACCTACCCTCACAGTTAGATACTCTCTCTTTCTCTTGCCGCTAATTAGCACTAACTCCGTCTTACGTTCCACTAGGTTGAGGTTCATTGATGACAGCCAGTTTCTTATCGTTCCAATAGCTTCGTTGGCATACAGTTGTACTTCGTCTAAGAATCTTGCCCGGACTAGTAGCGCGATATCATCGGCAAAACCAACCACTCAGGCTTCCTCAGGAATTTTTAAGTCAAATATTCCATCGTACATAATATTCCACAACAACGGTCCTAACACGGAACCTTGAGGGACACCTGATGTGATGTTATACGTTTTTATACCATCTTCAGTCTCAACCCACAGAGTTCTATTGGAAAAATAATTTTTGATTATTTTAATAAGATACTCTGGGACATTTATACGCCTTAATGAGGATATAATGTGGTTCCATCCGGCAGAGTTGAAGGCATTCTTGATGTCAAGAGTTATGACAGCACAGTATTTCCTTTCTTTGCCTCCTCCGCTTATTGCCCGCTTGGCCGACTCAATTACAAATGTTATGGCGTCTAGGGTTGATCTCGCTTTCCGGAACCCGAATTGTCTCTCAGAGAGACCATGCATGCTCTCTACAACTGTCGATAATCTATTATATATAATGCGCTCCAAACACTTTCCTATAGTATCTAACAAACATATGGGTCGGTACGATTCTGGGTCTCCTAGAACTTTCCCTGGTTTAGGTATTAGTATGAGTCTTTGTTTCTTCTAGATGTCCGGAAATATGCCTTCCATAAGACACTTTCGGAAGATTTCAATAAATAATGTCGGTTTCATCTTCAGGGCTTGTTTCAAACCCTTATTGGGAATACAGTCTAAGCCTGGGGCTTTATTATCCTCGATCTTCGAACATATATTGGCGATTTCCTCTTCTGATATATATATCTTGTTGCTGAGAACTGATTGTTATATCTGTGCAGTTCTCTCCGTCTGAAAATAAGACTTTCACTATTTTATCTATGAGATGTGGGCAAGAAATCTGGGGGGACTTTGCCCCTTTTAGACGCGACATTACAATGCGATAGACGTTACCCCACGGATTAGAATCGGCTTCGTTACACAACTGTTTAAAACAATTGGATTTGCTACAATTAATGGCCCTTTGTAGGTCCTTTCTTGTCCGGTGATAGGCCTCTCTCATTGTCAGATGGTTGGGGCGAGATTTGCTTCTCTGGTATTTTCGTCTAGCCCGTAAGCACTTTCTTCTCAACTCTGCTATGATATCGTTCCACCAGTAGTTTTCTTTCCTCCTATTGTTTGAACTTTTTAATGGCATGGATGCATCGCATGCGGTCTTTAATGCGATCATGTTGGATATCGCACCATCTTCAATTTGTTGGGTATCGAACGATTCTCCAAAAGTAATTGGATCGAATTTTTCCTTTGCCCAGCCTTTGAATAGTGTGTTCTCACGTGGTAACTGTGCTTGTCCTCTGGTTTTTATATTAAAAAGAATAGCTTGTGGGTATACTGTTCACTCACCTGCCATTCCATGTTCCTAGCCAAGCAGGTACTAACGAATGTTAAGTCAACAATTGACCCAATACCCGCTCTCCTAAACGTATATGTTTCTCCATTGTTTGCTTTCAAGGCTTGATGTAGTCCTTCATCAAGCCTTGAAAGGGCGTCTAGGAGTACTTTACCCCTTTCATTAGTTCTCCCAAAATCGAGCCCAGGCATTAAAATCACCTCCAATGACAACTGGATTGTGGTCGGCCGCGTCCTTTATCAGATTTTCTACAAGCCTTTCGTAGTCCGACAATGGTATGTTTGGAGACATATAGCAGCTGTAGATGTATATTCCCCCAATCTTTACTCTAACGAAGCCTTTTTCCGGTTGCTTTGATCCTTCCTCTATGGCTTTATTTCCACAAGCCCGTACTGCTGATTTCGCTAGTAAATCGTGTTCCCACACATTTTTGTTCAGATTCTTGTATTGTACGCAAATAAGTGCGACGTCTATTTTTTCCTCGCAAATTGTCTGTTTTAAGAGATCTTGAGCTACAGCGCAATGGTTTATATTGAGTTGGATGAATTTCATATATGTTTGCTACTCAATGCTTTCTGGAAAATAGGGCATCTATAGCTTCCTGCTATATGTTTTAGATCCCTCCCTCCGTAGGCTTTGCATAGCATGCAATTTTACAATTTTTCGCGATATGACCTTCATGACCGCATTTTATGCAGTTCCTTGATCTGTTATTTTCCGCTTTACAATTCCTTGATATGTGTCCAAACTCAAGACATCGAAAGCATTTGGTAAGTGTTTTCGATTCTCTTATCCGACATATGGACCATCCTATTCTTATCTTACATAGCTCAAGTGCTCTTCTTGCCAATGCTGTTGGGAGTCTTATTCTGGCAGATTGTGCACCTCCATAAGTTCTCCACATAGACTTGACCATCGTTTCATTCAGTTCGCATGCAAGCTCCTTGGCAAAGGCTTGACATATTTCCCGTTTTGTAGTTACATCATCCATGTCCTTACAGACTATTAAAGTTTCTTCTGTTCGAGTCGTAACTTCAAAATCACCATCCAATGTCTTCTGTATTATTTCGTTATAATTTTCTCCAGTGTTTTGGCTATTATGTTTCATTTCCAAAAGCAAATCACCTTTTTGTGTTCTACGTACTTTATTAACTTTTTCCCCTAGTTCTTTTAACTCGGGATCGGTTCGCATCTTTCTAAGTATGTCAGCATATGACGCTGCTCCTTTTGATGATATTATAATCTTATCCGGCTGTGGCTTGCGGGCTCGTTTCTTCTTCTTCTGCTTTACAACCCATCCACTTTCTGGTGCTTGTTCCTCTATATTTGTTCTAGAACACTCCATCTTCTCTTCAGTAAGTGGTATTGCCTGGATCTTAGTCTTCTTCGGAGATTCTTTTGCCCTTTTCGCCTTTGGCATTTTCGCTGCATCATCGTTCTTCTCCTTTTTCCGCTTCGGCTCTCTCTTACTGGGCCAAACTTTTGGGGAAGTCTGTGTTGCCTGTTCCGCTGTTACCCGGTTTGGTTCGATGTTACATGATGAACATTGTTCCTACTTTTAACGTAATCCATTAAGCCAACTATTAAAGTACCAAGTTTCGATAAAGAATTGGTTCTTTTTGAAAGGTCATTTGAAGACGCTATCTCGTTCGGACACTGCTCACTTCCGGTAATCCTTGGACTAGTCATCTTTATGACCGTACATCTCTGGGATGAAGTTTTTTCCCTGTTCGTATTTGAACTTGTCGCTTTATCTGCTACCCCAGCCAAGCTCGAAACCAGAGTAACATTGCAGTCATGGGATAACGACGACGGGTAGCCTGCTTGTGCACTATACCCAGCCGCCGGTACTGGGGTCATTACTCCCTGCACCGTAAGTAAATTTTCCTTATTTGTACCTTCCATATTTGTTTTATTTTCCCGGATCCTACCCGTAGCGTTTTTAACCTATCCGCCAGGAATTCGTATAACAGCCGCCCCACATGGGAAACAGACGCTGACCAGAGAGCCGTCCTCTTTGGATCAGACGCTTCTGGATTTGTGTCGTATGTTGACTGGGGATACACGGAGACGTCACACTCCTATTGCACCTCTCTTGAGAGCATCCCTTTGTGAGATACTTTAGTAATGGAGGTATCTATTCGCCATGTCACAGATCCGTCATTGAACTTTTGTGCCTTTTTATAGTACGCCCTCGAGATCTGCCGCTCTGGGTAGGGGACTGCTTATTAATCGCAGCTAACGCACATATCTGTGGGCTGTTCAGCTATCCGCCACCTGCTGACCCCGGTAGTAGCCTGAGCTTGGCCTACCACTATAGGCTAGACTATAGGCTAGACTATAGGCTAGACTATAGGCTAGACTATAGGCGAAACTGCCCAAGACTTATTGGCACAAACTGTCCGTGAATTAAATGTAGATATATGTATTATTAGTGAGCAATATAGAAACTTAACTCCACCATGTTGGTTCAGTGATACCTCTGGCACATGCGCAATTTGGTCTACAAATAGTCACATTTTGAGGAAAGTAAGATTTGAGTGTTGTTTTGTCCGTACTATGGTCTCTGGAATACACTTGTACAGCTGCTATATTCCCCCAAGATTTGACATTGGTGAATACAAGAAGATCATACATGCTTTAACAACTAATGCGATCGGAAAGAGCCCTATCCTTATAGCTGGGGATTTTAACGCCTGGGCTACGGAATGGGGCTGCCTAAAGACAAATGAAAGAGGCAGAATCTTGCTTGAAGCATTTGCGTTGCTTGATGTGGTTTTGATAAATAGTGGAAATGTGCAGACATTTAACAGAAATGGTAGAGGATCAATAATAGATATTGCGTTTGCTAGCTCTAATATCCATAACGGGATATATTGGCATATTTCCGACATATACACCCAAAGTGATCACACTGCAATCATTATGGACTTAGGTATGTCTCTTCTGGAGCCTGCTTCGTCGTCCGAAGCAGGCTCCAGAAGAGAAATAAGCGGTTGGAAATCCAATACTTTTGATAGGCAATTGTTCTCTATATTTATGGAAGACTTGGAATTATGTGGTACTCCTGAAAATATGGCTGAACAGTTTATAAGTCATATGACGCAAGCTTGTAATATGTCTATGAAGAGAAGGAAACGTGAATTAAGAAAACTCCTGTATACTGGTGGAATGAAGAAATAGCTCAGCTGCGAAAGGATTGCATCAAAGCCAGAAGACGCTATGTAAGAACTCGATGTAGAATAGAAAATGAACTTTGTCACGAGATTTTTAAGCAAAAGAAAAAGGCCTTTAAGCTAGCAATACGTAAAAGTAAAAGACTACGATTCCTGGAGATATGCAATGATCTAGAGCATAACCCCTTTGGCTTAGCGTACAAACTTGTGAGAAAAAAGCTTAAATGTCTGAGCTCACCATCACCCAAGGAAGCTAAAATTCTTACTGAAATAGTGACTCATCTGTTTCCGGAGCAACGTACTGCAACATGGAATACTCAGAACATCCGAGAGATTCTCTACTTTCCAGAAATTACGTTATTGGAAATCCAAAAGGCTGTTACAAAATTCGAGGATAAAAAAGCCCCGGGACCAGATGGTATCCCAAACCTCGTCCTAAAAGAGGCTGTAAAGTGCTGTCCAAACCAAATGCTGCAGCTGATGAACTCATGCCTAAGGCATGGTTCATTCCCATCAATGTGGAAAAGGCAAAAACTTGTGCTCCTACCCAAGGATAAGAAGCCTTTAGAGGAACCGTCATCGTACAGACCACTGTGCATGATAGATACCAGCGGAAAGCTATTGGAGAGAATCATTTGCAATAGACTCCAAGAATGCATTGAAACATTGGATGGTCTGTCAAAAATGCAATATGGTTTTAGAAAACATAGGTCGACAATTGATGCAATTGCAATGGTTGTAAGCATTGCAAAAGATGCAATAGATGGTAGCAGCTGGAGAAAAGGATCCAAGGAATATTGTGTACTCGTGACTCTAGATGTCAAAAATGCATTTAACACGGCAAATTGGGATAATATAGTCAATGCTCTTGTACGAATAAATGTTCCAGCTTATCTTGTGGCAATAATAAAGGATTACTTCCGGCAAAGAGTTCTTATATATGAAACAGACAAGGGAATGAAGGAATATAATGTCACAGGCGGAGTACCACAAGGATCGGTGCTTGGACCATTGTTGTGGAATGTGATGTATGATGGTATCTTGAGATTAAATCTTCCAAGAAGAGCAAAAGTTATTGGCTTCGCTGATGATATAGCCCTGGTGATAGTGGCAAAAACTATTAACGAAGCTAAAACAGTTTCCGAGAGTAGTATCCATGTGGTACGGTCATGGCTCATTGAAATGGGTCTATCGTTAGCTGAGCATAAGACGGAAGCGGTATTGATATCCAGTCGTAGAACGATGGAATATATAAATCTTCAAGTTGGAGACTGTGAAATAGGTACAAAGGATTGTCTCAAATACCTGGGTGTGGTGATAGATAATCGTTTATCATTTAAACACCACCTAAATTACGTGAGAGATAAAGCCACAGGTATATGTACAGCGCTGTGCAGGGTAATGCCGAATACACGAGGTCCAAAATATTTAAGAAGGAAAGTGCTACCTGGGGTTGTCACGAGTGTAATTCTCTATGCTGCTCCAATATGGGCAGAATCCACCAGGCTAAGGACCTACAGCGGTAAAATTAGATCTGTCTACAGACTAGCAGTACTGCGAGTATCTTCTGCATATAGAACTGTATCGGATGAAGCAGCCTTTGTAATTGCTGCCATGATACCAATCGATATATTGGCAAGAGACGTCAAATATGAATTCGAAGCACGGTCCATACCGGAAAATGGTAGAGATGTTAGTGTTATTAGAAGAGACAGCATGGCGGAGTGGCAAATGAAATGGTCATCAGCTTCGAAAGGTAGATGGACATATAAGCTTATCCCAAATGTAGAAGTATGGTGTGGAAGACGGCATGGTTATCTGAATTACTACCTGACCCAATTCCTTAGTGGACACGGTTGTTTCCGCTCATACCTATACCGTTTTGGACTTGATAGCTCTCAATATTGTCCGCGTTGCGTAGAGGATGAAGAGGATTCGAATCATGTGTTTTTTGTGTGTCCATGTTTTGAATATGAGAGAACGAACTTGGAAAGGCAAATAGGCGGTGAGATATGTTCAAGTAACATAGTACAAATTATGCTTGTATCACTCGAGAACTGGGAGAACGTTTGCAAATACGTGAAAACAGTCCTTTTAGAGTTACGGAGGCAAGAGGAAGTTAGAAGAGGAAATTTTGATTAGTTAGTTTTGATACCTTTCCCCCCTGCGAGGAAATACTTTTGCGGTGGTTCCGCAGGGAATGGGGGTTGGAGAATACGAGGTTGTTTTAGCGTGTTAAAGTCTCGCACACCTGGTATCATTGAACGACCAGAGTCTTTCGATGATTTTTTCCTCGTAAAAAAAAAAAAGGCTAGACTATAGGCTAGACTATAGGCTAGACTATAGGCTAGACTATAGGCTAGACTATAGGCTAGACTTGGAGTTCAATATGGATTTTTTTTGTTTTGAAACACGCATATTTTGAGAAATGCGATAAGATTATAAAATTTTAAACATTGGAGTTTGTTAGGATACAGTTAATTTGTTACTCAAAAATTAATGTGGGTCGTTGTGGCAAGAGCTTGTGAGAACTCCTGGACGTTCTAGACCAGCCTATTATCTATTCTATTGATAAGTATCTAGACTAGATTATTTTTAGATCAGAGAAATAGTTTTAAGACTAAAAGGAAAGCCCTTCCTTTCGAATCAAACATTTCAAACCGCCTCTGTTCCTTTCACACACACACATACGTAAAACATGGTTAAAATTGTCATTGTATGGATTTTTTGTCATTACTCTTGTTGGTGTTATTGTTGCTGTTGTTGTCATAAATCATTTTGTTAAAAACAAATGTTACAAAGTGTTGTTTGCGTTGTTTTTATTTTTGCTTTTTTAGCTGCTGTTGTTACACTTTTTTTTTCGTTGTCGTCGTAGTTGTTTTTGTTGTTCATGTTCGAGGGCGGAAGTTAAACAGCTTGTACAACTAAACTTATCAATATACAATCAAATGATCAATAAATTGTACAACATGATTTATAAAATCGAATATAAAAACTTAAAGTAAAAAAGAAAAAAGGAAAAAATGTAGGTACAAAAAAAAAGTATAACAAAAAATGCTAGAGTGAAATTATGGTAGTAGAGAAAACTAATTTAGCAGTGTTTTAATATGAGTAGCTTTTAGCTATAGTAACTTTTTTGTAGTTGTTATTTTTTTGTGAGCAGAGCAAAATATCCATTTCCTTTTTACTAAGTGTATGATAATTTGTTTCCTTTTATAATTTTAATTATAATTTTTTTATACCCTTCACCACAAGTATGTATATAGGGTAGATATAAGTTTGTCATTACGTTTGTAATTTCCACAACTTTTATCTGAGTCCAAAAAAGGTTTATATTGTCTGTATCCTTGTAATAAATGATGTCGATAGGACGATGCCCACCGATATATATATATATATGGCCATCATCTAGCAGCAACTAAGAAGTGACGTCTGGACGATTTGCAATAAATTTATCTTCGAAATGCTAGAAGGGTGTAGACGAAATGATTTAATGTTAAATGAATATAGAGCATTTCAAATTCGTTTTTAGCAATTTATATTTATAACCATTATTTACATTATTCTGCATATCTCTTAATAAAAATAATATTTATCTTTTAGTTTTATTTTAATAATAATATTCGCCTAGTTATGTTTAGTTAGTTTGTAAAGTGAGCGGGGAGAACTATGCAAAAATTGCACTTTCATAATACAGCTATGATGATGACCTTAATTACCCTTTAATGACTGGCTTATTTATTTTGCTTCATACTCGTTTCCAATTTCACAGCACACAGTGGTTCTAAAACGCTTTTTTAGAAATAATTCTGTAACTTGTGAACAATTGGAAATATAATATTTTTCCTGAAAATGTTAAAAAAATTATATGGGCCAGAACAAAAAAAAACAAATTTTATAAGTAAAAAAATATTGCCACCTTTTTTGAAAAAATATAAATTTTTTTAAAGTTCCAACTCCAGATTAATATAACTTTATACCGAATCTGCATATTTATATGATTTTTGCAGCAATATTATTTAGAATTTTGCAAGAAATCCAAGGAATATTTATAAAAAAATAGGAGCAATATTGAGGTTTGGAGGTCTACCCACTCTCCCCTGACCCGCTAGGAATCTGTGCTGTTACAGAAAAAACGTTACAGAAAAAACGTTTTGAACCAATGTGCAGCAGTCTTCCTCTTATTATGACTCGGTAATAAAATAATTTTTTAATGTTACTTATTTTTTTTCTTCTGTCCATAGCCAAAAATCGTAACCAAGAAAATAAAATAAAGTAGAAGAACTGGAAAAAGGAATGTCAGTTTTATTATTAAGAAACTTTTAATAGTTAATTAGCCATGTTTTATGAATGTGTTTGTGTGTGTATAAGTGAGTGTGTGTGTCTATGATAATGAAAACCCTTTGTTCGCTAATTTTACTCTAAACGCTAGAGTAGCAAGTTTCTTAAGTTTCGCTTTCAACATTTGGAAAACAGTTTAAATTGGAGTATTATTTTGAAGTAAAGAAATAGAGGAATATTATAAGGACTGCCAAAACAATTAAATACAATTTTATGTCGTTTTCTTTTAGGTAGAAATGAAAACTTGATTTTAATTAAATTTAATAAAGTTTTTGGAATAATATATTTAGATATTTAAAAGGTATTAATCAAATGTTGCATTAGTACGTATATAATATTTGGTGGCTGATTAAGAATAAGAAAGAAAGAGTTTTGGATATAAAACTTTTAAATTAATGGTTGAAATAAGCAAAATTTTAGTAGAAGTGATAACTAAAAGGGGAGCTTTAGTTAATTAACAAAATATCCTTTAACTCATATTTCTATCCCAAGTAAAGTTAAGAAATTTTTAAATGTTCTTGAGAACAGTGCAGTGGACTTAAAAGCTATGAAGCTTAGATATATCCAGATAGTTATGAAAAACTGCAAATCCCATTAAAGAATATCTAAGAATATTTAATGAATATTGAAGACATATTGTTTGACAAACCTTCGGTACACTGCAGGAGAATACTACGAATGTCTTTGAAACTGACCAAGTGAGTCAAATCTTTCCAAAAATTAGTATCTTGTAAGTTGGGGTAGTAGAATTAGTGATGTCCTTTCGTCCGTCTTTCAGTCTGACTGTTTGGAATAAATCTTGGCAAAAAAGGTAAGGTAATATTGTTGTTCTTATTCTGAGTTTGAATATTTTAATATTGTGTAATGCACAATAAATGAAGAGTTACTTCCAAAAAAGTCATTTAAGAAAATATAAAAATATTTTACTTTTCTAACAGATGCATCTAGTATTTTCATAATTTGACTCAGTTTATCTCAAAATTCCGACTTTATTCTATATAATATATCTAAAAACCCTAAAACGAAAATGTATACTTTTCTGGCAATATTCTAAAAAAATATATTTTTCAAGTTTCGCCGCTTTTTTAGAATTATGGGATTGATGCAAACCTTAAAATTTTTCACCGTTTATTATTTCAAAAAACAGTCTCAGTTTTCCCACAAAATTTCCTTAAAACATCATAAATAACAAATATTCTACTATAGATACAGAGGAGTACCGATCCTGAGATGTCTGCGTGATCTGATTAAACTTGAAAACGCTACTGTTACGCTACACAGTGGGGCATAATCGAAAATTTTTTGTAAATACATCTGTAACTTTTAATCTGCGGTTTAGATTTACATCAAATTTCACTTAGGCGTAGCAGAGGAGCTTATAATTTTAAGTTTGGATGGAGTGCCCTCAGGAGCGGTGCTATTGAGGTTCAAATTAGAAATAGATATAGAAAATTTTTAACCGCTTGTCAAAATTTTGTTTCTTATCCGATTTAAAATATGTTTACCGGAGAAACAAAAACTTTTTTTTCATTAATCATGGTTCAAATTTAATTAAAAATATCATTTTATTTAAACATTTCTCAAAAAATTTTAAATTTGTTTGTACATTCCTTACACAAGTGATCGAAAAAACTGTAATGGCCTGGGGAATTTTTAATAACTTTGACATTTTTTAACTAATTTTTTCCTTTTATATCCTGTTTGATAGATAATTATGTATAGATTACGATTTTTAACACTTAGTTACATATCAAAGTATTTAATTTTTCTAAAAACTGTAAAAAACAAGTTTTCCTCATATAAACGCATCCTACAAACTTCATGTTCGATGCGGCACATGTTAAGGATATTCGATTTTACTAATATCTCACACAATATCTTTTTACATCCCAATGAACGATTCTAGAGCGAGTTATGGTCAAAACTCAAAAGTCGGTAAATCTTGGTGCAGTCTAATGCACAGTGTACCATTCAAGAAATGAAGTGGAAATAAATCTGAAGTTTTCAAATGGCTGGTCCAATTTCAATGAAATTTTACACAGTGATATAGTGGGTCTTCAGTTTTAAACTTGGAATAAATATACATAACAGGACTAGTCCACCGGATTCCTAAGTTGAATACTTCGGGTGTGAAAAGAACTTAAAACGTTCGTAATTCGCTATATCTTAACCGATTTGAATATATGAGTAACTTGTGCTGGCCGAGATCTTCAAAAATGTCATATGTGTAGGTTATTTATTTCAGTTTACGAGATATTGGACTTCTAATATTAAAATTTTTACTTTTAGACGTAGCTTGGTGAAGTTTTTTCTCTATAGCGAGTTCAAATTTCATCACATTTTTGTTTTAATATTTTTTTTGTCATCTTTTCAAATATATATAACATTATTACAATAAAAAAATTTGTTGAAGACTTTTTGCAAAAAGATATTGAAAAAAATTGAGCCGAGATTTTGTACTTTTATATATTAATAGAAGAATACACTCATATAAAAATCGTTAAAATCGGTTAAGATATAACGAATCAGCTGCGTTTTAAATATTTGTCATAACCAAGATGTCCAACTTTAGGACCCAGTGGACCAGCCCCCGTTATGTCTATATAGTCCAAGTTCAAAACTTAAGCCCCCCTACATTTCTACTTTTACTGTGTAAAATTTCATTGAAATCGAACCAGCCGTTCGCAAACTGTAGATTTATTTCTATTTCATTTCTTGAATGGGACACTGTGCGATGTGATGATCTAATTGATCTAATTGAATTGGTTACCCTAATGTCACCGATAAACATCATCATCCACTTTTGTACGCCACTTTGAAAAAGCCTTCGGTCCTTACATTAGCACCGCAAGTTATTCTTTCATTTCAAAATTCAAAATGAAAACTTTGTTCAAAACTCTTAGGCCCGATATTATATTGCTCACTTAGTAGCGAAATCATACTTAAGTTCTAAAATTCTTTTGAAAACTTATGTTTTCTTTTTCCTAAGTTTTGAAAAAATTTTTGACGTCTTAAAAGATACTCGTATTTATTGAAAATAAACAATAATAAATAAAAATACAAAATATAATAAAATTATTGAAAAGTTTAAAAAGATTTCAAAATACACTTTAAATTTATATTTTCTTTATGGTTATATATTTTTCACCAATACCCTTGTTTTGGTATCAAAAAGCATTTTACCCAAGAAAATAAGTTTGATATTTTTAATGATTTTTGGCATTACTATAAGCAAATAGTAATCTCAATTAAAAAATATTCAATAAAAAATTAACATAACTAGGATAAAGTATATTATGATACACAAAATATATCTGTGATTTTTAGTTGAAGAAAACTATTTGTAAAGTTGGGACCACCCTATTGTAAATACACAAAAGCTTATAGCCTTTTGTTTATTTTCCTGTCAACTTAAGTTTTAATCTGTAAAACGAAATATTACTTAAGTGTGAGATTTTATTTAACTAAGTTTCTCAACCAAGTTTGCACTTAAGTCTACACTAAGGAAACAGTATAAAATCGGGCCTTATTCTCATTACTTAAGTATACATTAGGGTATTAGAATTATTTGATTTTAAGGTTCCTTTTATGACTTAAAACCTGCCAAGTACGCTTAATCGTCTAAATCTTAAAGAAAGAATTCAATTTTAAAAAATAGATTTAAGTGCATTCCGTTCTTTTCTTCTTATAAAATTTGATTTGTAAACGTTGATGTTACCGAAATTGTAAATGGCGCATTTATTAAAATTTAACATAAAGTAAACTTTTTTTATAAAAATTCTGATAAAATTTGCTGAATTGCAAAAACAATCGTTTTGCTCGAATATTCAACATAAAAAATATTCGAATTATTCGTCATTCGAAAAAGACCGGCTTGGATACTCTCGACTGTCAAACTGGTTCGGGTTTACGGCAGGATCGGTTTCTGGTTCAGGTGGCAGCGTCGGGTCCGAAGATTTTTGGCTCGGTAGTAGAATTAAGATCGACATCGTACGTTCGGCTTCGACACACTCGCTGTCAAACAGCTTCGGGAATCGAAGGTTCTTGGTTCGGTAGTAGAATTAAGATCGGCGTCGTACGTTCGGCTTCGACACTCTCAGCATTCAATCGGTATTCGGCAGGATCAGTTTCTGGTTCATGTGGCAGCTTCGGGCATCAAAGATCGTATCTTTTTCTACAATACGCACAATGGTTTCTTAAAGCTAATGTCTAGCTACTTCTCAACTAGTACTACCATGCAATTCTACGGGTTAATATTCTACTAAGCGAACGAACAGCAGGAAGCCACTCGTGGGAACGAACAGCAGGAAGCCACTCGTGAGAACGAACAGCTAGAAGCCACTTGTGAGAACGAACAACCGAAGTCATCGTGAGAACGAACAACCGAAGTCACTCGTGTAAAATTTATTTAGGGACCCAACCGAAGTTGAGCTAGCAAAATACGACTGAATTTTACTTTCGCAAAATCTGGTCGGCTCTCCGACTTATATGGCGGATCCTTGTCTTGTTTGAATCGCCCCGACTGTAAGCAAACTTTGTTTGCTTGTACTTAGTCATGTATCAACTAAATGAGAATTATATTGCTTGTTGACTATCAAGCAACATCAACTGCACAACTAAAGCAGTTGTTACACATTTCTGTGTGTGTGTATATAGTATTTACAGTAGGGGCGGTCAATGTAATTACTTAACTAATAAAGTATTCAATATATTAGTATGAAAAAGGAAAATAATTAAAAATACATAAATAAAATAGTAAATAAAAGGGAAAAATGGTAGTAATTTCATAAATTAATATATTAAGAAATATGTACGTGAAAATAGTCGTATTGAGTGTACGTTACAATAGTATGTATTAGTTCCACGTTACAATAGTATGTATTAGTGTGTAAGTTACGATGCACATAGGTCCGGCAGACCACTTTTTTGGGCCTAAACTATATACATTTTAGCATTGAAGCTTATATTTTTTTTTATAATTTTTTTAATAGGTTTATGTTAATTTTAGTCTTTTCTTAACCCTTTCGCGAACAAAAAATATATATTAATGTGGACTATTATTTTTTAATTTTAATTAATTTTATAATTAATCTCACTTTGTTTTTCTTCCTCCTTCTATATATATTTACTAAAAATTAAATTTTTCTTTCATTTTCGACTATTAATTTTAAAAAATACATTATTTTTAAAACAAAAAATGCTTATAGAAAAAAATTTTTTATTAGAATTTTCATGTTTTGGCAAAATATTATTGATAAATCTAACGTCTAGCAAATCGTTCTAATTTCGGTTTATTGCTTTCAGCTGGTTTAATGCGGATATTTTTTTTATAATTCCAATAAAAGTTTGTATAGAAATTAAAAAAAAAAAAAACATAATTCTCAAAGTATAAGAAAAACTTTGTATTTTTTTTGCCCATCTTATATTTCACTCTTTCACCATTATCTTCGATTTCCATAATAAATGTTTTATGGTGTTGTGTCCCTAATTACAAAAAAAAACTATTTCAAAAAGAACGTGTTCACTTAAATAAAAAAAAAAAATAATAATAATAATTTTTTAAGCAACAAAATTTTTTAGCGAAAAACAAAATGCAATTTTTGCTTAATTAAAGTGTTTGCTTGCGCGACGTGCGATGTCTGGGTGACTTTAGTAAAAATATTAATCTTTCACATTTTTTTTCAGTCTGGCATTAGTGGCAATAATGCCAATAACTTGTCAAATACTTGTACTAAAACATGATACCAACAAATTCAGATACTCCTTATACACATACACATATACACAGTAGGTATTTATGTTTAAATGTAATATATAACTGTATATGTATGCGATATTCTTTGTGTGACTACATTGACATTTATCATGTTCTTACAACCCAACAAACACGGAGTCGTCATATTTTAAACGTTAGAAAAATTAGGTCTTATTACTTTGATATCAAATGTTAATTCAAATCTTAATTCAAATGTGCATCAAAATTGAAAAAAAAAGTCCTATCTTTATTGAGAATGCTATTATTCTCAAATCATTCTCAAACGTTTACATTTACAAAAATTGATTTCAAATCACTCTCGAATTTTAAATCTAACCTTTGGTTTTGCTGGTAATGCACAGTGGCAGCTTTGGCAGAAACTTTGGCCAAAAAATCATTATTTGAGCAATGAAAAATCATAATTTTGCTATAAAAATCATCAAAATATAAATTATTAATAATTATAAATTGATATAGGAAAAAAATTTGAATCGCCGGTCTAAACAATACAAGAGTAACAAAAAAGCAAAGCAGATTATGGTCATCCAAATTAACGTGTTCTTGTATTGGCATTAAATCGTTTTTCGCTGGGAATTGATTGGACCAGCAGAATTCGGTCATGTACCAGAACGTATGAAAGTATTATTGCTACTCTCGCATTATCGTCATTCTACAAATACATGCATATTTGGTTTAGTGGAGATATATTGTATTTGGAATGCTAAAGGAATATTTTTACTTGCTTCCTATATGGATATGGAACTTGAATCTTTGTCATTGAACTTTAAATAAATAAATAAACAAATAAATAAATAAAGTATGTGGGAAAAAACATACAAATTTTTAAATCAATGAATCCGAGTTATTGTTACAAAAATTTCGAATATGGTTTTCTCTTTGACAAAATGGCTAATAACATTGCGTCTTTATCGTTACTAGTTACAGTTCTTCAAAGTTGAAAAATTAGAAAAAAGTGATCGAAACGAACAGGTTTTTTAATATTTATGATTTTTTTCGCACAAGTCAAAATTTTTGGTGTTAGTGTTGTACAAGACAACTGCTCTCCAAAATTTTTTTTTATTCCTTTATTTATTCTACTTGGGAACACAGGGCTTCTACAATCAAATTCCGACTAATTCTATCATTACAAATTAATCTAATTTCATCAAAAGATTTGTTTATTTTCTTAAGTTCATTTAAAATTGTTATACGCCATGTAGTGGGGATTCCACACTAAGGCGGCTCTAGCAACGCTGCCAATAGGTTTGAGGAGAGTATGTCTTATCCATCTCCATTTTCTTCTTGTTATTTGTTGAACTATTGGTTCTTCCTTTGTTAGCTCCCAGAGCTCTGCGCTTGTGATTTTATTTGGACAAAATATTCGACATATTACTCGCAGAAACTTGATTATAAATGCTTGGAGAGTGCGTGCTATAGTATTAGCCATCAGCCGAGCTTCGCTTCCATAAAGCAGTGTAGATTGTTTGCGAACATTGAATATACGGATCTTCGTGTTTTGTTTTCCAGACACAGGGGAACAATATTACTTTATATGTTATGCCTCTATCGCTATTTAGTCAAAAGTTATACGATGGTAAACTTTGAAACCAAAATTTTTGCTATTTTGACATTTTTCTATTCTTATCTAAATGTATTTTTCTTGGATAAATGTATCTCAATAGTTAAGTTTTGTCAAGATTTATCTTAAAATCAAGGGCGTTTTAAAATATGAATTTATGGACAAAAAAGCATTTTCTTAATCTTAAAAGTGATGACGTAATAAAATCTAATTTAAAATAAATTATTGAGTGATCTAAAAATTTTGCGCTGAAAATTTCGTGCTGAACTTAAAAAGGATGCTGAGCGTTCGTCAAATGTCATCCTAAAAATTTCTTAGAGTAAAAATTCTAACAGGAGTTTTTTAGTTGGCAAATTAGCTCTTCAAAACAAATTTAGGAGGCCAAAAAAATTCCACCAAATGTCAGAAAAAATAAAAAATCTTTCGTAATCAAGTAAAATAAAAATAATCGTATTTTAGTTATCAAAACATATTTTAAAAAATATTCGGTACAAATTTAGGATTGCATAATTTAAACTCCTGTAACTTTTAAAGAATTAAATTTATTAACTTAATAATTTAATAATACGTTATTAATAAATTTAATTAATTTATTAATAACGTAGGATCTACACCTGAAATTTTTCTATCACAACAAGTAGTAAAACGTCGGCAGTGCTTCTGAATTGTTTTGTTTATATTAGCAAATATGAGAACATGTAGATAAGATTTTATTATAATAAATCATTTTTTTAATTTTTGTCGAGGTATGTTGTCAAAATTTAAAGCTAATCTTTTATTTTTTTATTTCTTTTTTTTTTACTTTTGTTCCAAATAATTAACTAACTGAGATTTTTATGAAAAATTGCGTTTCTTCTTTAAAAAAATAAAAGTCAAAGAAAACTTGTGCAAACAAAAAAAAAAAAAAAAAAAAAAATTATCTTTGCTTGAGTTCTAACAATTATATCATAACGCTGCAATAATATAAATATATTAGGTCCACACTTGCTAAATGCTTATCATGATAAAAAATTAACGTTTGTCATTATAGTTAAACCTCTCGTGAAACAGAAACTTTTAGTTAACAAAATATATTTTTATAAAAAATTTGCACCAGGTATTTTTTTTATTATTTTTGAAATTATGCGAAAATTATTAAAATAAATAAATAACTTTTTCCGTGTAACTCACCTAGTTATGATAATTTTGAGTCTTTTTGGTGACAGTTATTCACTATGTTTATGAATGGGTGCAATTATAAATATATGTAAATAAGTGAAGTTTTAAATTTTGAAAAATTTTTTAATTTACAACTTTAAACCGCGATAACTTTTGGGTTCACTAGCAAAAGTGATTTCCGCCAACGGATTTTAAACGCTGAAGTATTTCTTTTTGTTCGTTCAAAGCGGTGCCAAAGTGCCAAGAAAATAGGTCCGAAAAAATTTTTGTTGAATTTTTATCAAAATCATATTTTTAAGAAAAAATCATATTTGCATTAAAAATTCATCAAAAATATGATAGAATCATTATTCTGGCAACGTTACACAGTGGGAAAGAATCGGTTTCTTCTTTTCATACAAATAAAAGCGTAATAAAAGATATCCCTCTTAGCCGACCCCCCATGTCATTATGTGAAATGCAAGTAGGATATTTCTGGCATAAGAATTTTTAAACACTTGCAACTTTTAATTTTTTAATGAATCGTACTAGCCAGTTGAATTTACTTTCCAAAATATGTTGTCTAATGCATAAATTGTGCTTTTTTTTTTGTCAAAGATAACATCTAATCCTTTTATTTCGTAAAGTCTTCTTCGGAGAAATATTTTCAATTGTATTTGTTATTCTAGAGAAAATCTTTGCATACATGTGTGTTAAAGAGCATGACGAAAAAATGTACTCCTCTAGAAATGAAGATTGATTTGTTCTTATATGATTAACAAAATATTATATCTAAATGTTTAAATTTACGTGAGCTGGGCCTCTATAAAACACCTCTATGAATACGTATTTCTCTCAATATCATTATCAAAATTTTCGTTAAAAGAAAATTAATTATATTTGAATAAAGGCATATTGAGGCCTGGAATATTCATTTAAATAATTGCTATGTCCCTTTTTAGACGCGGAATTAGTATGATAAGTGAGATTTTCGTTATAGTACAAAATTTAATAAAAAATTTTAGTACTCGAACTGAAATTGTACTAAAATTATGAATACAACCAAGTGAAGAGGTTAATTTTCAATTTCAATTACATTTAGTTTTATGATAAATGTATGTTTTTGGTGGCATTTAACTAACCATTTATTTAACAAAAAAAAAAAAAAAAAAAAAAAAAATTAACTTAACCAATTATGGACCGGAAATCCAAAAATATCACTTTTGCGACTAAAAGGTTAAATTAATACATATATTAATAGTATTAAATGAGACCTTTCCAATGATGCCCTAACTATAAATTACGATGGAAAATGTTATTCAAACTTTAATAAAATAGTATTTAAAATAAAATCATAGAAAATTTTACTAAAATTTTAATTCCGCAAGAATAAAAACTAACTTTAAATTTTTGTTTACTCAGTTGTAATTTTCTGACAAAGTTAAAAGTTAAAAATTATATATACTGTTAATCGAAAACTATATTTTTGAAGGTGTTTTAATAATAATCTAGCTCACATGAACGAAAAAATTAAACCGAAATATTTTGGGGATTAGCTTAAAACATATCTATCTTAAATTTTAGGGGGAGGGGGGTTACATTTGCAACATTTTTTATCTCCATACAAGTATACTTTTTCACCCTTTCAATTTGTATAGAATTTTTTTTACACTTTAAGAAGTACAAGTAATGTGTTATTAGAAAATTTTTCTACACACTTTAGTACACTGTCATATATAATGCACTTAGAAAAACGTATTTCCGTTTTTTTTTTACTATTTTTTTATATACGAAAATTTTCTAACACCAACATCAACAGTTGCAGATAAATATGTGAATACTTACTTATGTTAAGACATGAATATATAAAGTATACGATACGAGGGTTTGGTGTCAGGAAAAAATATGTTTGATTTTTTAAAGAAAATATTACCTTAATTATGTAAACTTTTCAAACCAAAGCTTTATTTGACTATTTTTTTTGTTTTGTTTGGAAGAAATTATGAATTAACTATTAAAGAAATTTAACTTTTCATTCATACCTCTTATGCACAACTCCACATGTTACAATTCAATGTGATACTTAACTTTATACTTTATTTTGTGCGATATTTTTTTTCGTATTTAGCTCACCAAAAATATTTACTATTTATATTTTAAGTGAATAATGCACGTTTTCAAAAAAAAAAAAAAAATCTTCACACCGACAAGATGCATTCAACATTTGCTTTTTACATTTCGTAAGACGAAAAAAAAAAAAAACAAGAAATCATAAAAAATGAAAATGTTTGTATTAAACTATGTTCCCTTTTTCTACATGTTTTATTAAAGATTATTCTTAATACTTCTTTTTTGATATTTTGTAGAGTGCAAAAAGCTTTTTAGTATGTTTTTTTTTATATTTTGTTAAACTAACAGTTAGATTGTGTCGTTTTGTAAGAAAATGTTTCATTGTAAAAATTTTAAAAAGAAAAAAAAAAAAAAAAAAAAAAATCAGAATTTGTTACTTGTTATGAAAAACTTCCTTAAAGTCACGTATACAATGGACGTTATTATAGTGTTATGAACAAATTTAAAACATACTTTATGATTTTGGTAAAAAGAATTAAATATATAATTTAAAACATTTAATCAATTTTCTCCCTCTGGTCTTAATATCATGCAAACTGATCCGAAAAAAATGAACTGAAAAAGAGCTGAAAAAGTCATGATTTTAATATTGTGTTGACATTTTCTTAGTGCTAAAAAAAAGCAGCAGCAGTTCTTTTTCTAATCCATGGTTATCATTGGTAGGATGTTCTCCTTTTATGCTTCTTTTTCATTGCTTTTGAAGTACTTCTATTAAAACTATGTTTATAAAATTTTCTTATAAATTAAAAGATAATAAAAATACTTTAAAATTTTTGAAGTTTTAATTTTATTAGAAATAATTAACATTTTTCTTTAGCTAAAAATACATTTATTTTAACTTTTTGGGAAGTAATTATTAATAACTTCTAAATAAGCTCAAAAAATGCACTTAATTCTACTTTTGAAGTGGTAAAAATATTCTTTTTTGGAATATTCTTGATCATGAAAAATAGAATTGTTTATACCAAAAATATAGTACAATTCTTTCCGTACTTTTTTCTCAAAGTTTTGTTAATAAAAATTCTTTTTCTTTACATATTTCAAAAGGCAAGACTATTTACGAAGTCTTGCTTATTAAAGAAAGCATTGTTTCAAAAATTTCAATTATAGAATTTCATGTTTATCGATTAATAACAAGAAAAAGTGTTATTGATGCTGTTACAAATTACAAAATGTTATTAGATCAATTTGGAAGTCCTTTGAAAAATCTGCTTTTTTCACAAAATCTGCACTCCTGCATTCGTTTTTGACCGGGCGGGAAGCCCTTTAGTTCCAAAACGATCTAAAGCTATTCTTGAATTTCACGGTATCAATAAATTTCAAAAAACTTGCACGACATTTTTTTTTTTTTATTAATCGCTAAATATAAATTTTTTTTCTAAAATTCACCACTTACGACCATTGTTGGATGTAGGGTACAACTCTAATTCAATTCTTTTGAAATATGTAAAGAAAGAAAAAAAAAATATTAACAAAACTTTGATTTGTAGAAGTTAAGAAAAATTTACATATTCGAGGTGGCCAACTTTGTCGTCCTCTAGCTTATTTGGTCTTATAGGTTGACTACAAGATGACTTTTGTGAAAACTTGGATCCTTCTCTACAACTTACCCATACATTTCAATTTGATCCTTTTAGGAAATACATATTTATTACTAAAATTTTTGTTAAACCTTTTTTTTTTCATTTAACAAATTATTTTAAATTTATTTATAAAATAAAATGTCAAGCTTATATTATTTACTTTATTTAATTTTTTTTTTACATCTAATAACCTTACGATCCCTTAACATACTATTGAATAAAAAAAAAAAATCTCTATGTATATTTACATTTACTGGATTTATCTACACTAATAGTATTTGCATTCCCTTGAGTTATTCCAATGTTTTCAATAAAAATAAATTACATTTGTTTTTTTTTTTTTATAATCTGACCGCTAAAAATACATAAATATTTGTTGGGATTTATTTTATTTTATTAACTAATCATTTGATTTATATACATACTTGTACACTTAAAGGCTTATATTAATTTATTATTAATATTAATAAAAAAATCTAAAACAGATGTATTATTTTATTTTTTTACTCAAGCATTTATTGATTTAAATTCTATGCTTTTTTCTTTTTATAGGTAATTATAAAAAAGAAATTCTATAGAAATGCAATTGAAAGCTATTGAGAAATTTCTATGATGTATGTAAGTATGTAAATATAAGTAATAACTAATATATTTAATAAATTTATACACGAACTTGGTTCTATCAAAAAATTTCTCTAAATTGGAAGATTTAGTCTTCAATAATCTGGTCTCTATGATCTTCACCTAATGTAGGCAACGTTAATATATAAATTTTCTCTACTTTTGTGTATTTTTGAGTGGAGCATTACAAATAATGATGTATACGTAGAAAATGGGCTTTTGCAGGCTCTGCGTATTTCTTGCCTTTTCATTGCTTTTACAACTTTATTAGAAATAAATTATAAAGAAACTATTTTGAATCTTTTCATATTTTTTTGTGATTAGATTTATTTTATTTGCCAATTTATGAAAAGAAATATTTTTTTCAAAAAGTAAAAATATAAATATAATTATGAGTGTTGAAATTTTTGATTTGTATTTTTATTTTTTTTTTTATTAATTGATTTTCCTCGTAGGGTGGATTTTTCATTAAAAATTTAACTTTATACTAAAAATTAACACTCGTATTCACAAGCACCTATCAAATTTAAAATGTCTATTAAAACAAAAAATTTGTTTGTAATTATGGGTGCAAACTTTTTAATAAAAATCCAATTTTTATCCAAAATTCATCAAATTATTATATTAAATTTTATAAAATAATCTTCGTAAATGCCATCTATCAGTAAATAATTAGTTCTTAGGAAATAAGTTTTATTTTTTACGAATTTTTAAAATAGCCTTTAAAATAATAATAATAATAATAATAATAATAATAATAAAAATAATAATAATAATTATAATAATAATAATAATAATAATAATAATAATAATAATAATAATAATAATAATAATAATAATAATAATAATTATAAAGTATTAAACAAATTTTTTGAAAGAATTTTACATAAGGACTGCGCACAGAAAAAATTCGTGCATACTTTAAAGCGTAAAACTTTTATTATGTATGACCGTTAACCTGTTTACATTTGCTATTACTATCAGTAACCATGCGCTAAATTCTAGCATAATTAGTTTTTCTTAAAATGAAAATTTTATAAAAATCATAGAAACGCATAATTCAAATTTATAATCAAAGCACATGACACATGTGACTCATTCTGTATCTAATCTGTAGACCCATGAATTTAAAAAAAGCAACGCTTGAAAAAATGTGAAGGCAAAAGCAAGGACGAAAATTACTAAAAACTGGCTTAATTCAGTTATATCTTATTAAAAAATATGTGTCTTTAAACGACGAATATTCTCATCACGTGATGTGTTAAAAAGAAAACGAGTATGCTGATTATTACAATTAAATTCTAGGATATGAGTCCAATTGTACGAGTACATCTCAGAATTAACAGAAAATCTTTCAGACGGTGAAAATTCGAACAAAAAAATTAACATTTAATTTCAAAATTAGATCTAATGCTGACAATAAAGTTCAGTTGTATTTTATGTTAGGAACACAATTGTGTCGTATGAACGTAGAAACGTACTACGTAGGTACGTTGTCAAATTATAACTTACACGTTTTTATTGAAAAAAATACAACAACCGGTGTATATTTTGAACCGTACGTACGTCGCACACTGTATCAATTTCATATAAATGTTGGTCAAAAATAGAATGGGTTGTCGTACGTAAATGAAAATTAGTATATATAGCTTTTGTGTTTAGGAAAAAAACAATGTTTTGTGAAAATCGGCCCAAGGACACGTCCACCTCCCTTATATCCTGAATTTAAAAAATCGTCTATTTTCTAAATTTATAATTCGAATTGAATCAAGTTTGGTATAATTTATTGATTTTTCCTTTAGAAAAGAAAACAATAAGCTTTATGGAAATCGAATTAAAGGCACGTCCAACTCTCACCCACTCTGAATTTTAAAAACTGTATATTTTCAAAAATTGTAATTCGAATTGAAAGAATTTGATACAATTTATTTTAAAATCGTTCTTTTTCTAACATTGCAACTCGAATTAAACAAAATTTGTTAGAATATATTTTTGATAATATGTTAACTTATTCTTGAAATATATTTTTTTCAAAGAACACTTCCACAATTTATCGACATATCCTGAAACTTTTAATATGTTAAAATAGTAATATTTGCAACTGAAAAAATAATTAATATATAAATGTATGTTACAACATTACCAAAAAATGTCTTAATTAAACTTTAGAAAATAATATTTTTATATTTTAAATACTTCAGAATTTACAGCTCATACGCGAATATTTCCTCCAATTTTGTTTTAATTTTACAAGTATAAAATTTAATTTGTTCGCTACTGCAACTATTAGCATTCTTTCTAAATGACTTTCATCAAATTATATAATATTTTGTGTTACAGTACTAGTTATGCTATGCTTCAGCTCCTGCCACAAGTTAAAAACATTACGAATCTGCAGCGATGTTGACACTAAAAAATTTTTGCTAATCAAAATTGTACAAACTTGTACAGCTGAAATTTAATATATATTAAAATAAATATTTGTAGCAATAATATATCAAAGAACAGGAGAGATATTTTTTAGTGTATTTTTTTATTCACTACCTAAGTTTTAGTTTCTTAAAAAATTTCGTCATTTTTGCTAACACTACTTCACATTTCATCAATATTTGTAAACAATAAAAGTATAGCATTTTTAATTAGGTTAGGTTAGGTTAGGTTAGGTTGGAAAGGGTGGCGCATTCACGCCTACACCCAGAGTTCGAACGGCCCATTGTGATCCCATTGTGAAAGGAAGAAAAAGAAAAGTGGAACCTATACCCAATCAATCAGTTATGATTGTTCCTAAGCCATTTTATTCCCATTACAAACCCTATGAGGTTGACAAGTCCTTTGCCATTAACCTCACCTAGTTCATATAGTGAATGGCTTCCAAACCACTTCAATCTATTACGCTGAAGCCCTACGCAGTGACAGAGTATGTGCTCCTCAACATCATCGCACGTTCTACAAAAGTCTGATGTGCCAATGTCCCACTTACTCATCATATTCCCTATTGAGAAGTGACCCGTAACCATACCTACTATGACTCTAAGACTACCACGACTCATACCTAGAAGATGCTTGGAATCCGCCAGTTTTAAGCTAGGCCATAATGCCCTAGAAACTCTGCAGTCCGATCTGTCACTCCAGGCTCGATTCGTGTTGTCCAGAGTCCACTCCCCTATGGCCCTAAAGAAGGACCCAATTGGAATCTTAACAGATGACTCTATGAAAGACCTATCTAGCTCCGAGCCACTGCGAGCTAGCTCATCGGCTATTTCGTTGCCAAGAATGTCACAAGGACCAGGAACCCAACAGAGTCTCATCATATAGGAATCCATTAACCTTCTCAATTCCCTTCTGCACTCAAGTACCAATCTGAACCTAACAAAATGACTAGTCAGAGAAAATAACGCTGACTGACTATCAACATAGATAGTAATCTCAGACCCTCGTTCAACATTCCCTTCAATCAAGCCTAGAGTCTTATAAATGCCAAGAATCTCTGCTTGAAAGACACTACAACTGTCAGACAATTTGTAGGATCGTCTGATATCAGTTCCCATAAAGTATACACCTGCACCAGTGCCAACTTCCATTTTCGAACCGTGAATATTAAATATTAAAGAACAAGTACAATTTCAACAGTTTTCTTTCAACTTATCACCTTACACGCAATCTTTAACTTTGACCCATAATAACTCAAAAACTAATTGATTTTGAACTAATAATGTTACATATGATCTAATTAATGTGTTTTTTATTAATAAATTTTAAAAATTATTAAAATTCTATCATCGACTTTAACCATTTTATTTAATTCTATTTTTTACGAAAAGTACAATCGTATTTGTCAATAAAAAAAAACCCTTTTCAAATAAGAATAAGAAATCACTGTAAATAATTGAAAATTTTTTTTGTTGAAATCAAAGATACATGCAACGATTTTATTATAATTAACGTAACTATAAGGTTTGTGCAATTGAATTTCCAGTTCATTCAGTTCAGACAGTTCATTTGCCAGTCTGCAAACTTGCACACATTGCACAGTTTGCCAGGGTTTTGAGCGTTCATGAGGACCCTTTTTTTATAATTTGAAAGCAAATTTCAAAGAAAATAAATAAAGAAAATTTCATAGCTAGTTTAGTTGTTTTTTTCCATGATACAATTACGTTATGGTTTTTCCAATATCTATTTCAAACAAAAAGGTACGTCGCAATTGTAGGTAAAATGAACGTATATACACCGAAAATACAACAAAAATACGGTCGTAGTACGTTCCTACGACTAAATTGTGTTCCTAGCATTATTGGTATTTTTCCCTAAAACAAAGTATTAAATCTCTATTATAATATTTAAATGAAAACTTTAATACTTAATTATAGTTTAAATTTATTTTCAAACTTAAATGTTTTTGTGCTAACGTTTCTTAAAGTTGCATTTATTTTTAAGAGTCTTTATAACTCCAATAATCTCTTTTGTTACATGTTACAAATGTAAAAATTATTACTCTTACATTTATCTCATAGATTAAATATTCAAATATGATAGTGCTGCTCAATACATACATTAATGTAATTCAATGAAAAAATTATCCATAGTTACAGCTACTTACATCTCAAACATTACTAGAAATATCTTGGTAATCAGCTGCTGTTTCACATGTTGATAATATATTTTTTTCAACTGTTTCCGGCTTTAACTGAACATCGAGAGAGAGGGAGAGAGAGAGAGAGAGATAGATAAATAAAAAGAGAGCCAATATTATTAAAAATACTTGCGCTTTAAATAGTTTTATTAACTCGTTTATACAGGAGTGCAAATCTAAAAACAAATTAAATCTATAAAAGTCATATATTTCAAGACTTGCGCTTTAAATATTTATATGAAAAACGTGTTCTATTATTATGTGTAGACTTCTGTAGAAACTATTATAACCGGCATATGACCAACAATATTTATATACACAATTAAATTTGTCTCTGCTGCAAGTCTCCATATTTACATGTTTCTTTGTTTGCAATAGAAATTTGTAAATCTTGCTGCATAAAATTTTAATTATAAAAAAAAAGACTTTTAAAAATATTTTTTTTAAAGCATTTTATTTTATTAAATAAGTCTGTGTTTTTGTTTTTATGTGTTTTTTTAAGGATAAAATGTTGTGTACGTCTATGTTGCCAACACTTTGTAATTAGTTTGAATACTCTGTAGTTGCACCTTGTACCTGTCAAGCATAAAACTTTATAATTCCACCAAAAATGAAGTTATTAATGAAGTTGCATATTATATGTATGTAGGATGTAAGTAGTTGGTCAAAGACGACTTTCTGAGTGTGATTTAGGAATAAATGAGTTAAAAGAGTTTGAAACATGTATTATGGGCTATATAGAGGAGATAATTATTTTTTTTGGCAGCTATATTTATATCTGAAATTAACGATTATGGAAAATCCATGTTTTTTTCTTTATTCTTAAAACAACTGCAAAGAAATATTTTTCAAATCAAAGAATTTGTTTTGAAATGGCATCGATTTTTTAGTGCACATTTTAGCACATTTTGCTATACATACCATATTTTTGTATCATATAAATTTATTCCAATTTTTTATTTCTATTAAATTTTTTAATCAAGATATGAACAAAAATCTTATCACAATAATATATTTTTTTAAACAATTAATAAAACTAGCCAAGAAAAAACTACAAATTACCAAATCAGTACGAGCTCGATTACGCAACCGGTCAATTTTTTACATTACAGTCTTTAGTAGTGCAACTTTTTTAACTTTATTATATAAATTTCCAAATTTTCTTTAGCTTCTAGTTCAGAAATATCATTTTAACAAAGTCTTTAACAATATACTGCTAACAGAGTTAAAAAAGAGGACTGCAATACTAAGATTTATTAGTGACATTGAATATGGATCGGGAAGAGAGTATCCAAAAATAGAAACCATCTTCTTTAAAAAGTTTTCGTAACAAAACAAAATCTCCTATTTCAGAGAAAATTTTTAAATCAAACTCATTGTTTTTCCACAGTTAAATATCTGAACATTTTAATTTAATTTAATAAAACAGATCAATTCAAACACAAAATAAATGCAGTAGATTTACCTCCCGGAATGTTTTCCCAAATGCAACTCATGTGAGATAAAAAAATAATAAAATAAAAATACAAGGGAATAGTAACAAAAAAAAAAAAAAAAAAAAAAAAGATTGTACTGAAATTACACAGTGTGAATAACTCTTGAAATGACCTAATGTAAGTTGTAGACCACATTGAGTAGATAATTACGTCATTCTTAAAATTTTCGTTACACTTTTAAAATTGACGGGACAAAGAAATTTTTAAAAATTTATTCTCTCACCAATTTTTTATTTTTAATGGTTTTAGATAGAAGAGAAATCAAGATTTCTAAATATATACACACTATATCACATTATATAAACTTTTGCTGAAATATTGTACAAAATATCTGCAGTTTTCTTTTTTTCCCAATTTTTTCAATTTCCGCGGTATTTTGTTCTATTATTTTATATGAAACCCTATTTTATATAAACTTATATTGAAACTGCAATATTTAGCGGGTAGTACAAGACCTCATTTGTTAAAATCAAATATTTACTCGAACAAAATATAAAATAAAAAAAAAAAAAAAATCCAAAAATTATTTTCAATTCTTGAAAATTCCTAAGGTTTTTATTTACAAAATAAAGAGTTTTATATAAAATAGTAGAAAAATGCCTCGGAATACTTTAGCAAAAGTTCGTGAAACGTAAATAGTGTGATTTAGTGTGATTTCTCTTCTATTGTTAGAAAAGAATTCAAAAATGGTAAAAAAATGAATTAAAAAAATTTTTTCCGTCAAGTAGTAAAAAATTGTTTTTTTTATTTTGATAACTTCTGATTATGAGGGCGTATCGAAAAATCTATAAATTACGAAATTATCTACTAAACTAAACCTTCAGCCCACACTAGTTCGTTTTAAAAGTATATCCAACTTTCTGCATTTGGTCACACAGTGTTATCAATTTTTAGAAATTGCAACAACCGTGGTTTTATATCGGTTGCGCAAATCGGGATCGTACTATATATAAAAAATTCCAAGATTACAAAAAAAAAAAAAAAAATCATTAAGATATAAAAAAAAATCGCCGGCTGTAAAAATTTCGCTAAAATAAAAGTTATATTTGAAATACAAAAAGTTGCTGATATATAAAAAACCCTAAAATATAAAAAAGTCGAAAAAGTACAAAAAAAGTCGTTGAAATGTAAAAAAAAAAAATTAAACATAAAATATAGAAAAAAAAATCACCAAATTTCAAAATTGCTACAACAAAAATTACAAAAAAAAAAACCATATTAAAAAAAAAAAACAATTGCAAAAATACAAATGACCGTTAAAATGCAAACAAGATAGCTTGTAAAAAAATTTCCAAATTACAAAAAAAAAAAAAAAATAGTCGCTAAAAAAAGTACCAAAATATTACTGCTTCGCGAAAGATCGACAAATTACAAAATTGTTGAAATATAAACAGATCATTCAATAACAAGAAAAAAAAAAAAAATAGTAAATCGGCAAACAGCAAAATAATAAAATAATAAGAAACTCTCTAAAATATAAGAAAACAAAGTATTAATAAAGAATTGCTAAAATTTCAGCAAATACCAAATTATAAATTGCTAAAAAAAAACGCTGGAATACCAAAAATTTAAAAATCGCCAAGTATTATATCACAAGTCATTGAAATAACAATAAAAATCGTTTAAATATAAAGTAAAAATTCGCTGAAAAAGAAAATAATCGCTAAATTAAAAAATGGAGTAACTATAGCAAGAAATATATCAATTACAAAACAATACAAAAAATATAATAAATCGCTAAATAAACTCTAAAAAATGGCTAAACCTCTAAAAAATATTGCATCAAGTTCTGTTAATTTTTTACAATTAAATTTCAAATAATTTACAAATCTCCAAATTTAAATAAAAAAATCGGAACGTATAAATAAAAAGGAAGTCGCTAAAATACAAAAAAAAAACGGCTAATCGCAAAATAAAAAAAAAAAAAAAAAAAAAAACACAAAAATAATTGGCAAAAAAATCTCCACAAAATTACCAAATTATTAAAAATAAAACGGCAAATTGCGAATATTTTTTTAAAATACAAAAAAAGTCGCTAAAATAAAATTATCAAAAACTTTTGATTTAAGCCTTCAAAAAAAAAAAAAAAAAATATATATATATATATATCAACGTGATTGCAATATTGCAGTGCTATTATACTATTGAGTACTTATTTATGTAACACATAGTAGGCAGATAATAATGACTCTTCATTACCGAGGAACTGCTTAAACAAGTAGTTGCTTGCCCTTACCGAAAACCAAAAAGTTTTTGTTGGATTATTTAGCATTTTGTATTTTTATAGACAAAAGCACTTAAAATTTGCATTTTCATATTTTTTTCCTGTGCTTAAAATGAACCGAACTATTAGTTATTTATATTTTTGCATATTTTTGTATTAACAGCATATTTTTATTTCCATGTATAATCCCTATTTTAAAGCATATTTTAGAAATTTAAATGGCATATATTGTACTAAAGAGCATAATTTTACATATTTTGCACTCAAGACAATTTTTATATAGTTTGGAATCATCATTAATTTTTCTTTTTACAGTCAAATACGTTTCTAATATCCAATTTACCAATTATTTTCATCTTACAAATCAATAGAAATTTTATAATTTCTTGATACCATGAATATATTTAAGTACGTAAAAATATATTTTTTTAGCAATTGCTAATTAAAATCAAAATATGAAAAGGAAGATAATTTAAAATATAACCCAAAAAAAGGAAAAAGAAAAAAAATTTATTTAAATTTTAAGAGCATATTTTAAAATTTTTACGATGTATAAGAGGGGTATATAATAGAGGTAACATTTTAGGCAGAAAAGAAAACGTTATAAGTTTCGACACGGACGAGTGTAGCGTTCTAATTTAACTTCTATGAAATGTTGTTATTTCTTTCAATTATTTTTTCACAAAATAACAACATTTTTTGAAGGAATTTCAAATTCGTTACAACCTTTCCGCTAGTTCATCACATAACACAATCTTAGTTTCTTTTTAATTTCTTTTTTATAATTTTCTTTTAAGTTTTATTTACTTATTATTATTTTTTTTTTCATTTCATAGTTTTTGTTATTATAAGTTTTGCAACCTGAAGAGTATGGTTTGCATTTTAAATTTGTTTTTTAACCAGACTTTTGTGTAAATTTAATTTTATAGAAAGGTTTTATTTTAATGATGTTCTTCGCATAGAAATCTCTGATGCCAACCTGCTGCCGGCTTGTACTCGGTAACTTCATTAAAAAAAAAAAAAAATAGTAAAAAAGTATAAAAATTAAAATGAAGAACAAAATGAAGTAATAGTTGGCAAAGTTCTTTAGGTTTAAGTTTTATACACGTAGAGAAATAACATGGTGGTGGCATGGTCACCACAATAATATAATGTTCTCGTTGTTATGTTTTATTGATCTTATAGTACTGAGTTCATGATAAAAACGTATCGGTTTATGTTTAATAATGAAATAGTTAAATAGTTAAATTTTAATATGGTTCACTATAAATATAATATGTTTGGAGAATATTTTAACCAGAAACAAAATTTTATAAAATTCAAAAATTCATAGTTTTATTTATATTTTGTTTTGTTCAACTATTAACTGTTAAAGTAGAATAAATATAGAATGTTTGTTTTAGATAATTTTTTGTTTTCCACAACTATTGAGTGTTTGCTTATAAAACATATATTTTTCTCCACAACTATTCGATATACATTTTTGTGTAGTCTGTCAGTAAGTAATCTGTAAATTTGTAATGTAATGTATGTATTTATTAAAAATTTTTTATAAAATAGTTTTATTTAATTTTTTCACAAATAAATTAAATAAAACTAAAAATGGTAAAAACATAAAACCTGAAAGTGGCATTCTATACTAAATTAAAAATTAATATAATATATAACATACTTTCGAGGATGTTTATTTTTCGGTTTCCATTAAATCTAATTTTATTGCATTTCAAAAGAAAATATCAAATTACCGAGCTAAGTTCATATATGAATATTTTTATTTTATTTTATGATATGATATGTATGATATGATATGATATGATATGATATGATATGATATTATTTTATTTCTAATTATCTAATAGTTCTAATTGGTGTGTATATCATATCATATCATATCATGTCATATCATGTCATATCATATCATATCATATCATATCATATCATATCATACATATCATATCATAAAATATGTAATAGAATCAATAAAAACAAAAAATAATTTCGAAATTTATTTATTTTATTTTAACAAATTTAACGAAACATATAGTTTTCGGCCATATTATAATAATATAATATTATAATACAATCAAATTATAATATGAAAAATGAGATAATAATAGCTTAAAATGAAAACATAATATAATTTAAGAAAATTATAATATGATAATATGTATAAATAATATGATATGATATGATAAAAATGCAACATAATGTGATAAAATGTGATTACATCAAGATAAATTCCAATCATAATACGACAAAAACAAACATTTATATTATAAAATCGGACATATAATAAAATAGGTTCAGAATATTATAAAATCAAATTATAAAATTATAAAACCGGACAAACATATGATAAAGTGATATCATAATAATTATTATTTGCAATCATTATAATTTTTAACTGTAATCATATATCCCAATCATAATATGTTGCTCTTAGATTATAGTCACCACAACCATATATTTTCTCTGCGTGTATATTTTGTTACTTTTTTTTTAATTTATGGCAAGAATTTTAAAACAATGTGTATTATAGTATTTTTTCTTACTCTGAAATAGTATCTGAGATTTCTTTGATTTTTTTTTTGCACAAGAAATTTATTTTACTTTGAAAATTATGAAATTTTCTTGTTTCGTTTTTTTATGTCAGGGCAGTTTAATTAACAAGTTGTTGTTAATTGTTTTAGTTGTTTGGTTGAAGTTGTTTTTATATTTAGATTGATGGGCTTAGAAGAAGAATATGTGCATTTTATAAATATTTAAACAAATTTAAATTTATTTCTTGTTAACGCTTTTTTATATTTTTGAAACAATTTAATAAAAAAAATCATTCATATTTTAAATTTATCTTTAATACCAGTTTAATAACCTTGTGTTTTAAGTACTAACAATTCGATTTTCCTTTAATTGTAATTCATCGAAAATATTTGTGGTTTTTACTTTGAATTAATCCAAAAACTCTGAATCAATTGTTTTCTACTTAAATAATTTCACATTGAGTAACTTTAGTGTAAAAAAAACCCTAAATCAGTAACATTTATTTCTCTTTCTTTATAAAAATATACATTTCCTTCGGTGAATCACTTAAAAGTAACGAATGAATGATATTGTGACACATCCATCATACACTTGTTTGAACAAACAGTCAAATATAAAAGTTATCTCACACAAAAAAATAATTTTAATTTAATATTATTTGTTTCAAGAAATATCAAAATAAAATTTTTAAGAAAACCTTTTAGAAAATTACACTTGTCTAGCATATTTTAGAAATTTTATACGGTAGCGTTTGATTATTTTTGTCACTTATTATATGCCTTGTCATGCCGTGTATTATGTAGCGGCATTTTCTCCGTAATGCACTCTAAAAGCAAATGCATGTTCTAACTGCAAAATGTGTCAAAAATAAAAGTGCGGAAAATAAAATGTATTAAAAAGAAAATATATGTATATAAGAAACTATATTTTCCGTCACAACTTATTTGTGTGAAAATCCAAAGACACGGAAAACAATAAACCTTTCGTTTTGTTTGGAGAAAATATGTTTGTAAGTGTGATTCTGTAAGTATATTTTTGTAAACAAGGTTATGATACAATGTGAATTCGTAGATGTTATTTTTAAAAGATTTTTCGGCAATTTCTTAAAGGATAACTACGGCATGTGGCAAATTAAGATTTTTTGCACTTAAATGTGAGCGTATAAACCAGTCCTTGAATATAACAAAACTGCATACTCAGATATTAATTTTTTGATCCTTTTTTTAAATTAAAATATATAAAAAACATTAACAAAGATTATTTTATCGTCTAGATCAGGGATACCCACCTTTTCATGCTCCACGGTCTTTTTTAGAATTTTTTGTTTTTATGCAGACTCCTTGCCTCGTTTTGATTTTTGGTGTAGTAGAAATGGTAAATTCAGTTGCGTTACCAAAATTCCTTTATTTATAAAATACAAAAAAAAAAAAAAAAAAAAAAAAATAGAAAACTTTTCAAGCTCATAAACAATAAAAAAACACTAAATATAATAATATCTCTTTGTTTTTACTAACTTTTCAACATTGGGAGAAATTTCTGACAAAGCAGATCTATCTTTATTTTCCACATTCAAACTTAATCTAAATTTGTATTTTATGAACTGTAGGACAGAAAAACTAGTTTCGAACAAACATATAGATACACACTGTAGCAAAAGCTTCAACGCTTCATTCCCAAATTTTAACCAAAAATATTCACCAACATAGATTCCAAGTCACCTTTGGCACACGAATTATCTTTTAGTTCCTTTGCTTATTCTTAAAAAATTATCGGGTATGTCACCAATAGCAAATTCGAATGGATGACGAAGTAAACTGGTTTGGCAAGAATTGGTTTTAAGTTCCGGATAGTATTGGGAATATTCATTGTGAAGTATTGAATCCAAATATATTATTACATTTTTCATATGTTCTTTTTGAACATCAGATGAATCCAAGATATCATTGGGCAGTGAAAATGAGAAATGTTTTGAAAGAGGGGATAAAGACGTTTTCGTATAAATGCACTTTTTGAATCAAATTCATTTAATATATTTAGTTTATTATTAAGGTTTTTAACGTCTCGAAAAATTTAAAGATATAAGCAAAGTAATATATAAACATAGTTTTCTGTAAATTTTTTCTGGAGGTGTCTCATTTCTAGCCTGTAATCCTCCTGAAATCAAGACAATAAACTGTCAACTACTAAGTGTTGCATAATAATTTGGTTTACTTACAATAAAAAGCTTACAACGTAACGCTTGGATACATTAAATTTTAACACAATTTCAAGTTCATCGGTGAGACCCGCATAATCCTGCTCAAATCTCTAAACGATTTAAGAACTTGGCAAAGAATTCTTAAGATATGTGAATTAAAAAAAAAAAAATTAAATTTAATATCTTGGTAACATTTCAATGACATTGAACCCTCAAAAGAAAAGGCAAATGCTGTTTGAAATTTTCAACAAACAAAAGCAACACAAACCTAATTTTAAAAAGTACCGGAAACGGTATATTCTTAATGATCAAAACTTTTATAAAACCTAACATAAACGCATGCTTGCAATAATTAATAATGAAAATATTAACAAAAATATATTTTCAATTATGTAACATTCCAAAGGGGGGGGGGGGGGGGTAATGTATACTTGTTGGTGGATTACACACTGATATTTAAGTGATTTAAAAAACCTGATCGCGATCCTATTATTGATGCGGCTCCATCTATATACCTATGAAAATCGTAAAACAAAAGTTTAGTAAACAATAATTCCTTCTTTATTTCACTTTCAGCAATAAAATAAAAGTTGGCTTAGATTAGAAATATCAGTCGTTTCATTACACTGCAGGCCGTCAGTTCTTTTTTTCAGAGTTATCTGACAAAATTATTCTCATGACTTTTTCTTTTGTGGGCTTATCTAACAATATGTCCCCAACAACAGCAATAAAGCCTTATTATGAGTTCACCAATTGTATGTGGTTACATTTTTTTTTTTTTTTTGCTATTAGCAATGAAATCAATAGATTTTTCCCCATCCTAATGAAGGGGCAGCTATAGAATTCAACTTTGGCATAATTATATATGCCGATAAAATAAAAAAATATATCACGTACAATAAATCCATGCACATTTTCGGTCTCTTCCGCGGACCATGTGGAATGTTGCTACGGACCCCCATTTGGGAAACCTTAGTCTACACTATTTAATAGTCTATGCTATAGACTACTTTACAGCCCACACAGAGAAACCAGATTCGTTGTGAGTACCGATTTTTTTCACCAATCGAATTTGTATGGTTGCACGAACTGTCGCCAAATTCGATATTTTTTACTAAATCTTTTAGTAGGCCAAACTGATTTAAAGAAAGTTATTCAATTATGCTAAAAATATTAGGGCGGCTTCAAATCAAGTGTGAAATTTGCTATTGAAAGACATTATTTAATAACATGATTTCACAATTCCAGAAAGCACACTTTAAAAATTTACTCCCTTGAATGTAATGGAAGTCTTCACATTTTATTTTGATTTTTATTTCTCTGAGCTATCTCTTTTTATTAAAATAATTTGTATGGAATAAATTTTAAACTATTTTAATTTTAAAATATTTTTAAAATGTCAGACAATTTTTATTAATCTTTCGGTTGGGAACATTAAATTTTTTACTATTTTTAGCACAGCCGAATTGTGTAAAGAAATATTGATTACTATAACAAATAATGTAAATATAAAATACATTTTTTTTATAACCACTATATATGGCATTAAAATAATAAGCTATGTTGGTAGTATCTGCCGAATTGATCAAATTAATTTATAATCAACACAAATTGATTATCATAGTCAATTTTGAAATTATAGTCACCCTAAACCCATTATAATTACATATTTTTGTCTACAAGGGCAGAAAATAAAATAAAATTATTATTTTTCTATAATTAAAAATAATTTTTTTAAGTTTTTCTATAAGATTTCTATAGTTGCAAACGCTTTGTAACCAATCCTTTTTCTCTGTGTACACTATTTTTATAGTCTAGAATATAGACTATTTTTGTAGTCTAAACTATAGACTATTTTTATAGCCTAGACTATAGACTATTTTCATAGTCTAGATTATACCATAGACTATTTTAATAGTCTAGAGCATAGACTATTTTTATAGTATATACTATGGACCATTTTTATAGTCTAGACTATGGACTATTTTTATAGTCTAGACTATAGATTCATTTCATAGCCTAGACTATAGACTATTTTTATAGTCTAGACTATGGACTATTTTTATAGTCTAAACTTTGGACTATTTTTATAGTGCAGACTATTCTTATAGTCTAGACTATTTTTGTAGTCTAGACTATGGACTATTTTTATAGTCTAAACTATGGACTACTTTTATAGTGCAGGCTATTTTTATAGCCTAGACTATTTTTGTAGCCTGAACTATAGACTATTTTTATAGTCTAGACTATAGACTCTTTTCATAGTCTAGACTATAGACTCTTTTCATAGTCTAGACTATAGACTCTTTTCATAGTCTAGACTATAGACTATTTTTATAGTCTAGACTATAGACTCTTTTCATAGTGTAGACTATAGAATCTTTTCATAGTCTAGACTATAGACTATTTTTATAGTCTAGACTATAGACTCTTTTCATAGTCTAGACTATAGACTCATTTCATAGTCTAGACTATTGACTCATTTCATAGTCTAGACTATAGACTATGAAATGCACTATTTTTATTTTTGTTGTCTATATTGTAGAATATTTTTCATAGTCTATATTATATATTCCCCAGTCTATAGTCCAGACTGTAGAGTCTTTTACTATCATCTTTATTTTGTGCATTAGTTTTGAAAATTAGTATATTTGTCTCATTTATCTACAAGTCGTTTTTACCCAAAATATGCGCTTTAAAAATTAGTTATAACTTAAATACGATTAAAATGAGAATAAAATTTAACGCTTTATGAACAACAAAAATTTTCTATTTAATACCTACTGGCTAACTCACTCTTACGTTTGTATTTATTTTTAATTAAACGAGCAAACACTTTTTATACAGATTTATTTATATTCAACGTATTAAAGTTAACCTTTAATGTTTCTCTGAAAAAAGGCAGTTTTAAAAATAAAGTTTCATTTTGTAGCTTAAAATAAAAGAAACAATTTCTATATAATTTCGGACAAAAATTGCATAATTTAAATAATTTATGAATTGAGAAACATTTACAGGAACTTATTTTAATTAAAAACTATTTTAGGGCTTAATAAAGCATTTACCCAAAAGCTACAGTTTGCTTAGTCCTTTTTGTATGTAAAAAAAAGAATAGCAAAATTATGTCCATGAAATTCTTCTTTTCCCCTCCTTATCTTTATATCTTTATCCTACTAACTCTTTCTGTAGCTTTGCAGCTAAAATAACAAACTTTATCCTTTAACATTTTATGCTCGTAGTTTTTTCTATTTTTTTTCTGTTTTTTTTCATTGTTCTGTTTTTGGCATTTATGCACGTTTGGACGCTGGATATGGTGTGCTTAGGGAAAAGAGGAAAATATAAAACATAATGTGAAAAAAAGTAGAATTTGTGAAAAACAAAATAAAAATTAGCAAAATATTTTTAAAATGTTAAAATTGTTATTACTTTAATGCAATCACTAGCAAACAGAGACTTTGTCCTAGCGATAAGAAAGGATTTCTTATTGGAATTTTCTTATTGAATCAATGTATTTTGGGAATTCAAACCAAGTGTTTGAAAAGTGATCCTTAACGACTGAAAAATATCAGAATAAAGTACTAAATGAAGTTAAAATTTTTTTAAAAGTACGGCTTTTGGAAAAAAGTAGAAATTTTCAAAACCAAAAAGGTTCCATTAAAAGAATTTAAAAAAACAAACAAAATCAATTAAAAAAATTTAAATTTTAACAAAACAAAAATTTTCAAATAAAATTAGTTATTTCCAAAAGAAAACTATAAAATTTAAAATTTTAAAAATATTAGCAATATATGAAAAAAAAAAGATATCAACTTTGCAAAGGAAACATTTCCTAAAAGGTCTCAATTTGCAAAAAAAAAAGTTTGTAAGTTTGCAAAAAAAGTACCAAGTATAAATTTTAAAAATAATCTACAAATTTAAAAAAGGAATTAACTTCCTGAAAAGATTTAATTTTAAAAAAGTGTTAATGTTTAAAAAGAACATTAGAAAAATTATAAACCTTTCCAAATAAGTATCAATTTTTCTAAGTACAAAAAAATGTATCATTTATTTAAAAAAACCCCTATTCGAAGAAATCTCGTTCTTGAAGAAAAAAACTAAGAAAAAGGCACAAATTTTATTTTATTTTTTAGTACAAGTTTCGATAAAAAATGCTATACTACCAAATTTTATATTCTCGGTCATAGATTTTTTTACAGTCTAGACTTAAGACTACTTTATAGTCAAGAGTACAGATTTTTTTATAGTCTATACTATAGATTATTTTTTATAGTCAAGACTATAGATTTTTTATAGCCTCGACTGTAGACTATTTTTTAAAGTCTCTACTATGGACTATTTTTTAAAGTCTCTACTATAGAGACCTAGTTCCCTGCTTGTAATATTTATCGAGATAATTAAATAACCCTTAAAAACTTTAGATCTATAGTTATACTGTAAAGAATGAAAATAAAATAAAATTTTACTTAATTATAGAAAATAATAAAAATGTAAGATTTTCTTTGTAAATTCCAAAAAAAAATTTAGCTATAATTTTATTTTGATCTGCAAACTCTTAACCCTACAGACGTTAACAAAGTGCTAAACACAATATCTCTAAAATTGCATAAAGTGTTTGTAAAGCTACAGATTCATACTTTGTCTGGCTGATATGTACTATATTGTGTATGATGGGTTTGTATTAGAGTTTGCTTGCATTTAAGTTCTTTAGTGTCTGTGTGATTTCAAGCTAAACTCAAAATTGTCCCATGAACATGTTCATACGTACTTAGTTTTTATAATGTACACATATCTTGGAAAATAACAGTGGGGCCAAGATAAAACTCTAAAAATAAATTACAATTAATTATGATAATTGAAAATTGCTTAAAAGGAATTATGCTCTCTGGAATTTGAGTATATCATAAATCCGCCTACATTCCAAATTAGTGCTCTATTTTTTCTATATATAATTGTCTTCATTAACTAGAGTCCACTGTCTCCATAATAACATCATTTGATTTTAGTTTGTTTTTCGTATTTCTTTTTTGCTTTACTCTAAAAAGTCGTTTGCTTTAATTTCAGTTTCTATGTTTTTGTTCTGTTTTTTTCTAAAGCTCTACAATTTTTTATCATTGAAAATCGACACTTTATTTTTGTTGCAGTTGTTGTGGGGTAATACATGCTAAAAGTTTATTTTATTAAATATTTTTCTCCCACTGCTCTTTAAAGTTTTTATATATGCACTTGGCTTAGTTGTTAATATTTTCTGATACGAGCAAAGGAAATGAAAATGCAAAAAAAGGATAAAAAAAAAAAATAGAAATATGACAAAAAAAAAAGGTTGAAATTTGTCTCAAACAAAAAGTCAAAACATTAAGCAATTGGTTGTGTAAATGACATTTTGATCCTTTTACCCGTCATAACAGATTTTGGTAATTTTTTTTTTATCTTTATTCAATTTTCGAAATTTGCTTAGTCTGTCCCCCTGTTTGTCCGCCTTGATTTTTTACTCTTCTTTATATGTTTATAGTTTGGTATTTTATGTTGATTTTGATTATTTTTATCATTTATTTACTCGGTCAGTCGTCATTCTTTGCCATAAACCAATATCTAATTGTGTGCATAGAACTGCAGATAGTTTCCATTATAATGTAACTATTTTCTGTTTGGCATAAAAAAAGTTTGTGATTTTTTTTTTTTTTTTTCTGAAATTGCTAAACTACCAGAAATAAAGTAATATGTTGGTACTGGTATATGAATGAATTGTTGGAAATAAATTTAAAAGCTTGTTAATATGTTTATAAAGAATTATAATAGTTTGGAAAAAAGCAGATATTTTTTGTGTTTGCTTAAGCAAACATTTATTCAAATTGAATTCACACTTATTACAATAAATCAAAAAAGGAAATGAGGTTATGTTTAGTCATGAGTTTTATTTTTATAGGATATACATTAGGCTTATAACTATTTTTAGACCATAGCACTACTTTATAGTCCATATCGTTCTGATAATTAAAATTAGTTTTTTTAAAGCAATTCGGAAAAAACTCCACGCACAGGTCGCAATTTAGATTTTTTTTAATATTTTTATTTTTATGTCTTTTATTTACAGTTCAAACTATTCAAATGGTAAAACTTATGAATATAGTAAGGATTAAAAATACTTTATTTTATGTCTTCCTCTACTTAAATAAAAAAACTATTGCGATATGGTCAATCGATTGGAAGAAAATTACTTAAGATTTACTGATTATAGAAATAAATACAAAAATCTTATCTTGATCGGTTCGTCATGATTCTATATTTCAATAAATTTTAAAAACGTTTAATAATTTTTGGAAAATACCATTAAAAATTAACAAACATTAAATTGATTTATTTGTTTATAAAATTTAAATTTATATCGCGGTTTAACAGAGATTGCACAGGCAAACATTTTCGTATCAAGGACGACACATAAAAGTGGCCAAAACTTCTGTAACTAGATCGGTTCGGACCATCAACTTATATTAGGATCGCTTCGGTTATTCAGCTTACAAAAGACTCGGTTCGGTTATTTGGCTTAGATTATGATCAGTTCGGTTATTCGGACCAGAGTAGGCTTGGTTCGGTAGTAGAATTAGGACCCCCATCGTACGTTCGGCTTCGACACTCTCAGCTGTCAAACAGGTTCGGGTTTACGGATCGGTTTCTGATTCGGGTGACAGTTTCGTGCATCGGAGATCGTATATTTTTCTACAATACGTACAAATGTTTCTGAAAGATAATGTCTATCTACTTCTTAAACTACAGCTACCATGCACTTCTACCGGTTAATACTCTACTAAAACAGGCGACACGAAGTCCCTTCTAGGAATGAGCATCCGAAATCACTCGTGAGAACAGCTATCCGAAGTCAACTGTGAGAACTAGCATCCGAACGAGCATCGTGCTGCTCGTTCTTACGAGCTACTCGTAAAAACGGGTAGTACAAAGCCTCTCGTGAGAACGAGCAGCACGGAGCCACACGTGAGAACAGCTAACCGAAGTTAACTGTGATAATGAGCATCGCAAAGCCACTCTTAAGAACGAGCAACCTATTATCACTCGTGGGAACAGCTAACCGAAGTAAACTGTGAGAACATCTAACCGAAGTCAACTGTGAAATTTATTTAGGGACTCAACCGAAGCCGACAGAGCAAAAATACGACCTCATTTTACTTTCGTAAAAATATAGTCGGCTCTTCAACAACATAGAATAATATCTGAGACTTATATGGCGGGTTCTTGTCTTCTTTGAATCGTCCTGACTGTAACCAAACCTTGTTTACTTATACGTATTCATGTATCAACTTATAATTTACTTATACATATTCATATATCAACTGGATGAGAATTATATTGCTTGTTGACTGTCAAGCAACATGAACTGAACAACTAGGCAATTATATTATATGTGTGTGTGTAGGTAGTATTTACAGTAGAGGCGTTCAATGTAATTACTTATTACTAATGAAGTATTCAATATATTAGTATGTGAATTAAAATTTATCACTAATATTAAACATACATACATAAGTAATATAGTGAAACTATGATATATAGAAGATTAATAATAATTTCATGAATAAATGCTTTAAGAAATATATACGAGAAAATAGTAATGTGGAGGTACTATATTCACGTTACACAATAAAAATATTTCACCGCGTTTCGTTTGTGAACTTTTTAATAATAGCAAAATAGTAATATCAAATTTCTTTATTTCTTTATATGCTCTACAAGGCCTTGCTATTGGTATTTTAGACATTTGAAAAAATTGTAAAAAGTTATAACCCTATTAATTAATATTAATTTCTCCAATTTCTTTTGGTAGATTTGGATTGCTTGAAATTCTCAAATACATTCATAGGTTTTTTTAGGTCCTAAGGTTACCTCCTTGGTATAGAAATTATATTGTCTTTACTATTGTATCCGAATTTGCAATTGTTTTGATTTACGACCTATTTGATCTGAAAATCCATCTAGATTTAGCTGCGACTCATGTCCGTCCGTCTATTTGTTAGTTAATATCAATTATTTTTATTAATCGATGTATTTCTTTTAATTTTTTATTTAATTTTTATTTAATTTTTATCTATTTTACTTTTTGTTTATTTTTATTTAATATTTATTTAAGGATTAAGCAATGAAACCTAGTATGTGTGATATCATTTATCTAGGAATATTTTATACAAAAATCATTCAAAACGTCTCATTATTTTATTAAGTTTTCATACAAATGGACACCCTAAGTTTATGTAACACTTATATAATTTTGACAAATTTTTATCCACTATAACTTCATATATATATTCATTATAACTGAGTTCGATTGTATTAATAAGTAATATTGTTTTGCTTATTAAAAATAATTGTATAAGATAATAAACCTATAATAAAACAACAAAAACAAGGCAAAGTAAAAAAAGAAAAAAGTTCGCACTTAAGGAGGTTTTTATTTGGGAGCAACTTGAGTTTTTCCACAAAAATTTTAACATCTAAAATCGGACTACATATCTGCACGATTTTTTTTTTTCATAATCTTAAAGTAGACAATATGTACTATTTTTTAGAAAATGTTCAGAAAAAACATCCTGTAACATTTAAAGTTGCACTCGATTATTGTTTTTAGGACAATTTTCCAAAAAATAACAAAAATACTTGGACAAAACTTTATTTACACTTAAATGCCTGAAGTTGAAGGTTCCATTTAAAATGTTTGTTCTGAAAGACTTTTTATTTACCACCGTAGACATCCATTTAGCACGGATTTTTAGAAATTAGAATGTTTAGGGGGTAAAAAAGGGTAAATTCGGTTACATCATATCTCGTAAATTAATGTAGATACTAAGAAAATTTAATATCTATCGTTTTTCGTTTAAAAATTAAGCGGACAGGTATCTGGTACATTTTTCAAATTCATCCTATTTAGGAAGAAAAAGCGGAAAACCGTATTTTGGTCCTTTTTTGGCACCCTATATTCGTAACTTACCGAAAAATTACAAATACAAATTTGGTATTTTTTTTTGTAAATTCGAACGTTTAAGTGGTAGGGATTTTTGGTACTTTTTCGATAAAATATTTTTTCTTTATATTTATTGATATGAATACGAATAATTTATGGGTACTTTAATATGGGATCTCGCTACAGTTTTGAAATTCATTGGAATACAATTTTTATTACATACATGGGGGAAAAAAGTACCAAAAACCTACTTAGCCAATTTTTATAAAATTTCAATTATTGATTGGTTTATTTAGTCACATAAAATAAGCTAATAGGACGTTATTTGGTACCTTTTTTAAAATTGTAAGTAACTGAAGGCAGATTTGAATCGTTTGAATCATACATGTAACATGAAAACTTAAACATAGTGACATTTTTAAAATTCAAGTCAGATTCGTTAACTGTTCTAGACGGAAAAAGGGAACGCGCTAGTTTTTTGCATACAGTGGTGCTTTTCTGATATTTGCAATAAATGAACTTACTGGTATAAAAGTTAGCTAGTATGGTTGTGAGTGAATTAGAAATCAAGGCAAGTGGTGTTTTTTCCTCTAAAGGTACCAAAGAAAAAAAGTCTAATGGTACTTATAAAATTTGCAAAAATATTGAACGTACACTTGAAGCATATAGTTAAACATAAACAGTTCTAAGCGAATGACAGTCAATAAGAGGGGACTTTGTGGTACTTTTTTGTTCTCTTAATAGTACCTTTTGAATTTTTTTGTAATAATTAGCCGAGAAACATGAAAATAAAGATGTATGGTTGTCCTATGTGGGTAAAAATCCTCAAGCGGGCAAATTTTGGTACTTTTTTGATTTTTTTATAATAGTTAACCTGGAAGCATGAAATTAAAAATAGATGCTCCTATGTGTGTGGGAATTCACGAGGGGGACTTTATGGTACTTTCCCGTTCTTCTAATGGTACTTTTCGCATTGAATTTGAAATATAGAATATAGAAAAATTAAACTATATAGGTTCTATGTGGGTGAGAATCCACAAGCGGACACTTTGTGTTACTTTTTTGTTCTTTTAATGGTATTTTTGAATTTTTACTACTAATTAAGCTAGAAACATGAAATTGAATTTTATAAATTTCGGGTTAAAATCGTAGAGGTGATTTGGAAAAACTGGTACTTTTTATATTTTCAAAACGAATAGATATGTGTGTTTGCTTTACAGTTTTTTGTACTTTATAGGAAGCTAATTGCAAAGAAAATATAGTGGGTATTTTTAGGGCGAATGGTAACTCCAAACAAAGTAAATATTATTTATCACATAACTGAAGAAATATAAACGTGGAAGCGTTAAGATTTTGTGGAAATAATTTTATTATTCGACTGGTATGTCTAGGGGGAGACATAAGCTTATCAGATAATATCTACAGAAATGTTATATTAGATGATATGCAAATTGGGAAAGTTCAAAGGAATTAATGTTCTTCCTACAAAAAAAAAAAAAAAAATAATAATAATAATAACAATGGCATATAATGAGAAGAAAAGTAATTCATATTTCACGAGTAGTAAAGTCGACAGTTTTTTATTTTTATGTTCCAGGTCGAAAACCTTGAATCTATTCTAAACTATTAATTATTTTTCGAAATTTTTATGGGGGATTGCGAAGAACGCCATGTATAATCTAGTAAAAGTATATTTTTGTACTGTTTATTCTGTCTGGATGTAGGAAACATTTTCACCTCCCAACTAATATTCCAAATTAAAAGAAATTCATTCAAATTATTTGCTGTTCTGCTAAACAGTTTACTATTTAAAATCAGTCAAATCGGTTCAGTATAAGAAGTTATAGAAACAAATCTGGACCTTTTGAACCTTTGAAAAATTTCACTAATTTTTCATATAATTTAAAAACTAAATTCTTTTGAAATTTCTAACTTTTTTTAATGAAATTATTTATTTTTCTGCAAATGTGTAACAATTATTCTTAACTAATTATTAAAACTTGAAGTTTTGCTTTTTGAAAAACTATAATTACATTTTGCACATATTTCTAATAACTTTTTTATGTTGTTTTTATAAGTGTTGTTAACAATTATATAAAACGGTAATGGCAATTGATAAAAAAGTTTTCCTATCTACGACTTGTAAGTGGTGCCAGAAAATTTTCAAGAAGCGATTTTCAGTACTATTGAATAAGAAAAGTTTTTTTTTATTATTATTATATATTTACTTGTATCTCATTTAATTTACAACTGAACTAACAATTGCACTCATAAAATAATTTCATTCATTGAAAATTAGTTCTTTTTTTTCTCTTTAGTTTCATTTGTTCATTCTTTACATTTTACATTATTATTGTTATTATTATTTTTATCAGTATAAACAGCAACAGTCTTATTGGAGGTAAATGTAAAAGATGCTGAAGATGGTGCTGTTGTATTCTTGCTCCTGCCGCATTAAATAAGAAGACAAATAGACAAGAGTGTATACTTAAAAATACTAAATATGATTGTAGCATTTTTTTTTTTTGCCTACAACTTATCAGCAACAAACAAACGAACACTTTCAAAGGGAATAATTGTCTGTCTATCTGTTTTAGCAAACTGACTGTTTGACAGTCTTGTTGATTGTTGAGGCAAAAGCAACAACAGTAGTCAGTATTTTATTTATAAGTTTTTTTTATTGGGGGGGTTAAAAAGGAAAATAATCTTAAGAAGATTTTTCACAGAAAATTGATTTAAAATGAAAAGGCTTCATTAACAATTCACAATTTTACTTTCTTACTATTTTCACAAAATTTTAAATGAAACAAGAAAGTATGCTTTTCATTTACAACAAATAAGAAAAAATAGTGAGTGCACAGTGGGTTTTAAGCTAAACTTGTGAAGACTTTCAAGCGGAAGTAATGAATAATTTAATTTATAAAGAAAATAAAATGAAAACGCAAGGAATTGATGTTAATAGTATTTATGAGATCAACTTAGTTAATTTTATATATAAAATTTAGATAATGAAATTACAAGGTTGACATTAAATTTGGTAGTTCATTCAGGCTACTTGTGAGAAGGTGTCAATTTGATTTTTTTTATGTTTTTGCAAAATTTTAAATACGCAATAGTAGCACAAACATAAACATAGAATTAAAAATGTTCAACAAACAAATATTTATTCTAAAAAACAAGCACACAATATAAAACTATAAACAACAAAAAAGTTAAATATTTTACGTGCTGTCTGCAAGGTTTTTTTTATATGTCTTTTGCATATAAGTAAAGCTAAAGCTAAATAAATTCCCAAGCAATAAGGCGCCTCAAATTTTGGCATCGATTTGTTACATCATATTTATGCATATTTTGATCCCAACAGCATATTATTTAAAAAAAATGCTTATTTTAGAATATATTTTAGCAATTTAAATGGCATATTTTTGCATATATTACATAAAATGCATAATTTTACATTTAAGAGATAACTTTTGCATATTTTGCACCCAATATAAATTTTTACATAATTAGCTATTATTGAAATTTTCTTTTTAATGTCACAATGTCAATTTTTACATCCTATTCCCTAACAATTTTTATCTTATAAATTGTTCGAAATTATTTAGCAATTCATAAAAAGCATGAATAGCAGATCACTTAAAATTTAGCCAGAAAACATAATGTTTTAAAAGCATATCTTTTTAATTTTAAGGCCATACTTTCTGACGTTAAGAGCATTTTTTACTCGCACAAACCCCTTTTTTTGTAGCGCATATAAGGTTTTATTCATAATCAAATTTTAATTTTATAAATATTTAAGTCAACAAAAATTTCAAACAAAATGTGTTTTATTAAACTTTAAAATTTTAGTATTAATTTTAGAATTAGTATTTTAAAAAGGGCTCTTGATCTTTATAACATCTTCAAAACTCGGATTTAATAAAAAGAGAAATAAAGAATAAAGCAGATGCCATTTAAACTATTGACAAAATATTTCTTTTTATTAATTTAATAATTTATATTCCTTGTACGAATTTATTAGAAAATTTTGTGCAAATATATATATATATATATATATATATATATATATATACGAATTCAACTTCTGTTACCTGGTTTTGAAGTGAGCTGTATTTAATGTGTTTTATATATATATATATATATATATATATATATATATATATATATATATGTGTATATACCTGGTTTTGAAGTGAGCTGTATTTAATGTGAGACATTCTGAATCGAATGCACAAAGTAGTAGTGAAAATGTGGGGTAAAATTTCCAAACCACTTTTTACCAACCAGTTTTTAACTGGTCACGCAGAGAAAAAACATGCTTACGGTATTGTCACTACTACAGTATTATGCTTTCATTATTTTAATAATATTGTGTTCTTGATAACAATGCTTTTGTTTCAGGTTTATCATTTATGTTTATATTTAATCAAAATTTTAATATTGTTGATTAAAAAAATGTTATGTTTTTGAATATTTTTACCAAAAACAAAATTTTATTAATATAAAAAATATTATTATTCCTTTAGTCATTAAATATTATCAATATTTTTTTTCCTTTTTCTTAAACCATATTTTGTTATTAATATATTATTATTCCAATAAAAATAAAGTGCAACAAATATGCTTTTTACAAATATCATTGAAAAAATTATAACTTCTTTGTTTTTGAATGTATTTTGTTTTTAACGTTTGTTTTCCACCCTCATTATAATTCTCATTTAGTTTATACATGAAGTAATATAAGTAGATAAAGTTTTGTTATATTTGGTTTGATTTAAGCAATATAATTTATTGATTAACTACTATTAAAGGGTTTAGTTACTAAAAAATATCTTGTATTATTTTGCACAACATATGATGGTACAAATAAATTAAATTAATTAATTAATTAATAAGGATGGAATAATAATATGATAAAATGGAATCATAATATGATAACATGGTATAATATGATAATAAAGAATTATAATATAATAAAACGAAATCATAATGTCGCACACAATGTGATAAAATGGAAGCATAACAATTTTTATTTATAATCATATCTATTTTTAACTATGACCATATGTTCCCATCATAAAATGTTTCTCTTAGATTATGGTCACTACAACTATATGTGTTCTCTGCGTGCAACATCAGGAATGTTATCGACTCATTTCTGGTTGCATATTTTGGTCCTTTTTCGTTCAGTGCTCTTTTCATAAGGACAAATTATGTTCGGCACAGGTGTCTCCAGATTCTTGTCCTAGCGACGCATAATAGATTACGATTTTCTGACCTATTTAACTACAGAGCATTATCTGGACGACATGGTTACTCGGCTTTTGTGTCGACTTTCCTGGTTGGCCGGGCTTTGGATTAATATAGTGGATCCATTTTAAATCGGCCATAACAATTCGATGCAGAAACAATTTCGTTCTTTGAGCCTGAAACAGCTTTTCAGACATTGAAAATCGCTCTAGTTTTCAGTTCGCTTGGCACTTAATTTCCTTACCTTTGTATAAATCTAAGTGCTTTCAAAACCTGAAAATTGCATTGAATTGAAGCATTTCTTGCATTTCCCACGAGAAAAGGCTCCAATTCTTTATCTATGTATATATTTTTCGCATATATAAATCTCCACTTTTAAACTGATTAAACCACTTACGACAAGTTGTCTCAAAAAAGGCACCAAAATATGACGGCTTTCTCCATCAGTTTTATTTTATTACATGGAAATCTCTTAGATATTTTAATACCACAATTTGAACTATTACTCCCACTTTTATTCCGAAAAAAAAAAATAAATAAATAAATAAAATAAAATAATAATAATTTATATACTATTTTCGACTTCTTTACAACTACCCTAAAACGTTACTGTGGCTCCTAGGAGTCTGCCAACCCCCATTTGGGAACCCGTGGTATAGGATATCATATGGACATTCTTTACTGATTATAGCTTTCTTATTATAAAAAAATTAAAAAAAAATTACGATAAAATTAGACAAAAAATAAATTGTTTCGGAAATTTTGTTTATTTTATAGTATGATACTTTCAGGAACACATCCAGAACTAACCAGTTTATAAAAACTTGAGAGACTGCAAAAATTCAAAAAAGACGTGCTTTTTGTCGGCTATAACAATATAATGAAAACTATTTTTCAAACTTAAATTTATCGTGTATGCAGAGTACATACATGCAGAGTACATACATACAGAGTACTGTGTATTTAGGCATCGCTTATAGTAGAATATAAATTGTTTTATTTGGAAAATATCTAACTTTGTGATGAAAGAGAAAAGGCTAATTATTGGTAGTTTTCGATTTCTTATAATTTTTTGAAAAAAAAAAAGAAAACAGAATTTTGAAAGAAGTTTTATTAATTTTTTTTTGACACAATATGAAGAAGGTAGCTTTCAAGCGGCTCCGGTTTTTGAAACAGTGCAAAGGATATATCGTCGGTGTGCTGACGAAAAGTCCTATGTGTTTTTGAATAATTTTTCAGGAGAGCAAAAAACTAACTAAATTGTTTTATTTATTTATTTTTGTGTGAAAGCCATATAAAATTACACTTTATTATTTTTTATATCGTTGGAACTAATTCAGATATTTGAAAACAGATTAAAATTGAAAATGGACGATCATTATAGTTTTCAATAAAAAAAATCGGAAATTACACATAGGACTTTTCGTCAGCGCACCAACGACATGTGCTTAAATATCAATTACACAGTGGGGCCAATCGCAAAAATCTTGATAATAAATCTGTATCTGCTAAACTACTGGACAGATCAAACTGAAATGTATGAGAGAGTTGTAGAGAAGGACCTAAGCTTTAAAAAAATCATCTCTTAGTCACCCTGAAATAATACGATATAACTTCTATAAATCAGAATTCAAAGATTTTTGTATAGACCTTGATGAGATGAAGAAAAATATGCTTATTCACCTATATGAAATTTGTACACCTAAAATGAAATTTGTTCTTGAATTTTGAAATTTAGATTTTTTAGTTTTTTTAGCTTTTTCTCAAATAATTTCCTTAATATAGGAGTAAACATTTTTTAAAAATATCCTAATAACACTACGTTTCCACAGGCAAGTTATGGGGAAGGCAAACTTTGTTTTCAACATTCTTTACCATACATTTTCCATAAAACAAAACTCGTTTTACTGATTTTGTTTCAGTTTCAGGAATTGAAAAAAAGAGAAAGCAGATTCTTGTTGAGCACGCCAAATTCCATAAATACCCACCAGTATGTCTTCACTTATAAAATAATAAAATCGTGATTTGTGCATCAATTTTGATTCTATATGCCTTATTTTATTCGTAAAACTACATTTTTTCGGTTTCATTTCCTAAAAGAAATTTTCAGGAAGAAAATTCTTCAACTTTGCATTAAAAATTGATTTTCTTGACATTGGTTTCTGAATAAATCCAAAACTGTTGGGCAGATAAAAAATAATGCTAAGGTGACTTAAAGTTAATTTTCCTTTGCATATTTTAGTGTTTCAATTGTCTAAATCGGTGAACAGCGATGAAAATACTGCATTTGCATTTTTTTATTCCAAAGGAACTAATATTTTCGGTCCTTGAAATAAATTTTTTACAACATAAAGTGATAGCTAATAGGTATATCATATTTCAAAAATGAAGATCCATTAATTTCCTTGTGAACCCCTTAGATTTGTTGTTACATTTTTAACGGACTTAGACGGTATCTATCCAAATTAAAAATACTAAATATGAGATCTTATTTCTTATATGACAACCCCTGCAAAAAAAAAGTCATGGCATTAACACTGTGTTGTCACTGGAAGTAAGTACTTAGTGCTGAAAATGAGCTGTAGAAGTTCTCTTTTTAACCCATAGTTGTCATTGGTAGGATGTTCTCCTTTTATGCTTCTTGTTCATATCTTTAGAAGTACTTCTCTTAAAACTATATTTAGGAAATATTTTATTAAAAATTCTGCTTTAGTCTTACTAAAAGATCATAAAAATACTTTCCAATTTGTGAAATTTTCATTTTCTTAGAAATTATTAACATTTTTTCTTACTAAAAATAGATTTATTTTCACTTTTTTGGAAGTAATTGTTAATAATTTCCAAAAAAAAAACGCAAAGTATGCATGTAGTTTTACTTTTGAAGTGGTGAAAGTGTTGTTCTTTGGAAGCACTTGATCGTTTTATTTTTTCGCTAGGAACATGATAAATAATAAAAGAATAAAATCAGAATGTATAAAAAACTATAAAAAAAATATTTTTACAATAACGAAATAAGCTGCAAAAATAAATTAATATACTATAAATATTTCCTTAAAACAACTATGTGCGAAAATATTCCATTAAAGGTGAAATATGCAAAAATCTGTACTTAGATATCATTGCCAAAATTATTGATTTGTTCTGAAGTGGATAAATATATTATCGATGGCTTCATCTAATGTACTGAAAAAATACAAGTAATTGTATATTTGCGATTTCCCTGATGATATGCAAATAAACAAAAAATTTTTTACAAAAAATTCCTTTCCCACTGGAAATTCCCATTTTTGCCAACAAATCAATTCATCTGGTAAAACTGATCAGAATCAGTATTGTCTTATGTATATTTCATGTAGATTGATGGCTCAAACACCTATTGATTTTTCGGTCGAACATTTATTTAGATATGAGAATTTTAGTGATGTCAGATAGCTAAGCTGTTCTAAGGGATCTAGCTCTATTCTCTTACAGGTGAAGAAGACGGACATCATGAACAGCGTTACACCACTAAATAAATATGTTAATGTAAACTTTGGGTTCCTGGTCATGAGAGACAACAATAGAAAAAATTTTAACAAAATTTCGCAAAAGTCATCAAGTCCTCACGAACAATATAAAAACATGATGCTTGATACTTCAATACCATCACAATTTTATTATCCCTTTCTTTTTTTTTTCTAAAATTTACCATAAAATTTAACGCATGCGAAAAAAAGTAAAAATATCTAAAAAAAAGTAGTAACAAAACCACAAAATATCCCCCAGTTAACGTTTTGGCAATAATAGCTCGTTTGTAAGCTCGGTACAATTTAAAACTTGCCAATACAGTAAAATAAAAAAATACTACCAAAACGTGGTAAATGATACAAATGAAGTTGAATGTCTTTTGCAGCAAAAGGAAAGACTAAAAAAGCAAATAGGGTAACATGGAGTAAAAAAAAAAAAAAAAATAATAATAAAACAGATAAAGCAATAACTATTGTTATGACTGGACAGTTTTCTCCCAAAAATACAATACTACATTATTACTTCTACATATTACCAGTTAGAACCCTTAACAGATGCTAAATTTAGCTGCAAAGGTAATATGTTCTAAATTCTGCTACTTTTTGGTGCAATTCATGTTTAAAGCAAAATAATATCGAATTTTGGTATTTATATATTCGAAGCTAAACAATTTTAGTAATTTATTTTTTAAGAGACCATATTGGGCAATTTTGAAATATTCTAAGCACGTTTAAGATACTTAACATATGTATATAAATATGGATGCTATGTACTTATCCCTATGCTAGTTCACGAATATTTACATATATGAGTATGTACAGAAATTTATATTTCTTGCAAATTTTTAAAATTTAGAAAAACAAAAATCTTTAAGAATTTTAATATATTTTTCCAGCATTTAATGTTGCTGGATGTTGCTTTTTTGGTATTAATATAATTTTTATAAAATAGCAAAGACAAGTTTAAATTTCAATAGGTGCTGGAAAATTCCAAATTTGCTTACGATTTTTATATTTTACTAAAAAAAAAAAGGAAAAAAAAAACTTAATATTTTTCGCCAATTGGCTGTTTTACTATTAAAACGAAAAAAAGTCGAACTTTTTTACACACCGACGTTTTCATGTTTATTGTCTTATAAAAAAAAAAAAAAAAAAAAAAAAAGCGAACCAATACAACACGTGCTTCTAACATCAGGTTAATGTTAGATTTTTTATATTCTACTGTCTGACTGTGTATTTAATATGCTATTGTATAAGTTTATGTCTGTCTGTGTTAGTAGACTATTAGTAACTGCATTGTTATGGCCTCATTTTCCAAATGATGAAGTTAGCAGGTGTATATTGCTTTTCATCTTACACACACATAGAAACATGCTGTTACAAACTGGAAAATATATATATATCTTTTTTATGATTGTGGTAAACCACTAGTGGCTGCATTGATCAGTTATTGAAAAAATAGTAAACTAAGTTCAACTAAAAGCCTTTATACAGTTCTCAAATAAGTATCAAAGAATTTATAATTACTTTCGAAACTTTGTGAGCGAAAAAATGAAGAAAAATCTTATTAAATATTACATATGCCCAGAGAAATAATTATCACAATCATATTCAAAATGATACCATTCAGTGTCAATAGGATATCAGACACGTATGTGTTAAATTTCAAAACGGCGTTTTCAAATCTGCAACGGAAATTTGTTAACAAAATGGTATCAAATTGAAATAAAATTTGTATCGAAATGAACACGACAGTGATTGAACTGGACTTCATAGGTATGAACTACAAAACGAATCGGTATCGAATTCATACTGTTTATTTTTTAAGCCCACCCTTATTTGATATAAATTAAACCAAAGAACCCAGCAAAAACTTTGGGTGCCATGTAGTGAGTTAAGAAGCTAATATAATGACTCTTTGCTGCTTACACTTTAGCTGAATATACCATTATTTTAACACAGTGATGGCATTAGAGACAACTACTTACCTTATATTATTACAAGTGAGCATTTAAGAGAGTCATTATTGAAAAGTTTTTACAAAAACTAACTAACTTTCAAGCTATTCAATAACTCATTCATTTTAAAGTATTACAGAAGTCATTATTAGTGAAAACAATGGGAACTAGTTACATTTTAGGTTACAAATAACTAATAAAATGACAAAATATAAACAGTATTTTATTATTTTTATCTATTTTTCCCCTATTTTATTTTTATCTTAAACGTAAAAAGATTTTGTTAATTTTAATTACAGATTTCAAAAACAACAGATTTTTTGGCGTAAAAATTAATATTTTTAAGTTGCAATTGTGAATATAAATATTTACATCCATACAAAAATTATGCCTTCTTATATATTCTTTCCTTCTTTCAGTATATGAATTGGTAAACTCAATTAAAATTCAATAAAAAGTGGCATTTAAAAAAATGTGATCGCAAATAAGTAAGTTTATACCGGGCTATATATAAGTAGTTGCTAAACTACTTCTATATAATGCAGATGATGTGTAAAATTATAAAAACTACTACATCCGTAACAGTATGTCATTACCAAGCTCTTGATATATATATTAATATTTCTATAACTATAAAATGTTACAAATAAGCATTATATGTTAACTTTTTTTACATACTTATTTTGTTTACCACAAGTATTGAATATTTGTTTTTTTCAACAATATTAAGTTTCCTCAACTATTTTATATTAAATATTATTAAGTATTTTGCTTTCTATATATTTAATTAATTAATCAATTAAGTAAAATTTTTAGCATATTATAATACATTTTGATGATGTTTATGATAAAAACGAATTATATTATTGCAAAATTCATAATATCATACTATGATGTGGCGATAAAACCGGAAAAACTTTAAATGTAATATAAAAAAATCAATTATCATGATCATATATATTTATTATTTTGGCCATAACAATTTTTACATTAACCATATAATTCAATCATGTTATGTTATGCTTACCACAGCCATATTTTTCTATGCGTGTATATGTATGTCGGTTATACAAAATATTTTCTAAAAAAAATGTATTGAAAATTTATAAGGATATGAAAGGACAAATATTTTATAGGACATTATTTAAAATTTTTTTATATTCTTTTTTTTTTTTTTTAGTTCGTTTACGTAGTATTTTTACAACCGCAATTCCTTAACTTTTTTTCATTAACTACCGATATCGTTAACTAACGATTTTGCTATATAATTTAACGATTTTTTGTTCGTCAGTGTATTTTAATGGCTAAAAAAAACCAAAAATTAAAAAATAACCGAAAACACAATAAAGCTTTTATGTAGGATATTCCAGAAAATATTAAATATTTTATTAAATACGAATAACAAATATATGAGTATAACAACCTTTAACAGAATTAAAATTTCAAAGAGATTAACCCGCTGATTTCGTTTCTTATAAGGTAAATTGTATGCACTAATATTTTTATGCGCAGTCCTTTCCTAATATTTTGGTATTTTATTTTTTTTTTCTCATTCAGTAATATGTAACTTTAAGTGTTTATAACTCTTTAACTATTGATTTTACTGATTTAAAAAATTTTACAGTCTGCAATTTGTTTCAATAGATATAACAAACAATGTCGTATAACTCCAAAATAAATTTTTGATAAAAATGCACTTATAATAAAAATCCAATTTTCAGATTAATTTTAAAGAGTTTTCTACCATTTTAATTTTAAAAATTTTTACTTAATATTAAAGGCAATTACGTTTATTATATAGTACTCGTACATTAGCAATTAATAGGTTATAAAATTGTTCGGGTTTTATTATAATCTTTTCATGTCGCATTTTATTGAATATTCAATACCAACAAAAGAAGAACAACCATGGAAGTCCATAAGATACTAAACTTGTAATCATTTCCACAGAAGATGTTCTCTTTTTTGATAGCTATTAGAGATCTGCATAAATATATTTGTATAGGTAGAGTACACGTGTACTGGCGAAGCATGTATACTTACTCGAAGCGTCGCAAACAAAACAACAGAATTGTCGAATAACTACTTGTTGTTATTTGCTTGTGTTCGCTAATAATGAACACAACCGACATGTTCTATTTTATTCGAACATACCAAGAGAGGATCATGACGAGTACGATGCGAAAGTAAAACTGATCGTAGTATTACATGTACAATGTACAGTTTGGTAGGTAAAAAAAACTGTTTTTAATTTTATTTGTATTATCGGCATTTGGTTTTCAACGAAAAATGGTTACACCTGAAGTAAGTTATAATTATTCAAATAAAAAATTACGATTAGTTTAAAACATATTTTTTATTTTCAATGAATAATATAAAACAATGTAAAAATTATAAAATATAAAAGTTATATGCAGAAATTTTAGATAAAAACCGAATAGACATGTCAAAAAATGCAATAATATTTTTTTTTCTTTTTTTTCCCCAGAAAAAATCCAAAAAATTAAAAAAAAAAGATTTAAAAAAGGGAAATATCTCATTAGAATGAAAAATAATATATAAAATTTTTAATAACTGCTACTTGAACCAGTCCCTAATGCTTCTATAGAACTAGTTATGATTGTGACAATTTCAAAAAAAAAAATCATTGATTGAAGAAATAGTTCTAGAACCGTTTCATAGAATGGATACTAGCTGGGTAAATCTTCCACAGAACTATTTCTGGAGGTGCTAATTTTCAACAAAAATCATTGGTAGTAACGCAAAATAGAATAAGTACAGTCTATTTTCATGCGTTCTGGAACTAGTTGTAGAACTATTACAGTTTTTTCAGGGAGAGTTCTTTTTTTATTTCTACTTTCTTAAACTTAAAAGAACTACATTCGTCTAAAATTTTTGTTATGCAATTTTTTGCCTTTATTGTTTATACAAAATGTAATATTTTTTAAAGGTCAACTTATTAAATAACTTATTTATTCTACAAAAAAAAAAAAAAAAAAAAAAAAAATCAGTGAAAAAAACTAGAAGATAACATATTTTTCTGTTGCTACTATACTTCACTGACTGATGCTAGATTATCCGATTTATCTGCATTTTGACGATTTTTTTTTCTATCAATTATTATAAATTGCGATTGAACGATTTTTGAAAAATGACGATTTCACGAAATGTTCACACGTGTCATTTTTCTATCCAATATTGAACTAAAGTTGTTTTTAATAGTTGAATATGATATCATTTTCTTATCTAAGAAAAGTCAACGTGCGGGAAGAAGTGTGCAATAGATCTAATACTTTTTTAATGATGTTTGTAAAAACATACATCAAGAAAATATCGAAATACAATCGCTTTTGTATAATAAACATATTTTTTAATGCAGTTGAAATATTTCTCGTGAATATTTTTAATTATAATTGAGCCAATTGCTTACCTTATATTCAAACACACTGTAATAACTCACTATAATTTTAAACTAAATTAATAATTCTCTATAACTTTAAATTAAATATGAAATATTTCAAGGCAAAAATCACTAATCAAAAATTAAAAATTTTTTTATATTAATAAATTTTTTATTTAACACTTAAACAAAAACATTGATCACCTTAAAAATTATACATTATTGAGTGAATCTCCCAAGATAAGTTTTTTTTAGATTAAAATTTGCTACTAATGTGTTTTGTTATTGCAAATTTGTGTATTTTCTACTTTTGAACATCCATGAGTGTCAAATAAAAACACTTTAATGGATGGATAAAAATGTTTAGGAATGTGTTAAGTGGCAAAAAATTTAATTGAAAATAAAAGCAATACATATGATTTCTTGAGTAATTTTTTCAGTTTATTTTGCCGTAAATTAGGACCACCGGCCCACTTGATTTTTTAGCAATTTTTATAATACTGCAGTATTACTTTTAATTGTCTATAATTTCGCTCTTAGCTATAGATATCTATAGCTTTCATATATTTTTCTGAATATCTTTATTACTACATATGTGATTTAAATTATATTAATACTATTTAAAAGTTCAAATACCTTCTGAATGGTATACACTGCCTGCCGCTTGAATAAGGAATCACATTTTTTTAACTTTAATTAAGTATATCTCCTAAACTAAAGCTCAGAAAAAAATAATTTCAAAGCGCTGACTTTAGTTTCCTGAAGAAATAAAAAATTATACATATTTTGTTATATTAAAATTATGCATTTACTTAAAGACATGTACTTCTGTGGTACTTTTTCGTGTGTCACTTGAATAAGGAATATTTTAAAACTAAGCACACTGTAATTTAGTTTTAAATTTTAGGTTATAAAAATGAAAGTTATTATCTTCTAGCATACAATTAGTAATGAGTACTGTCACCACTTTTTAAAATAACCTCAAAAATGCGATTTGGCATCGACGACTTATATAATGACTCTAAGTAATTTAGCGAAATTGAACTCCATGCTTCCGTTATTGCATCCTTTAAGGATTCTATCGTCTCAAATTGTTTTCCTGCTTCATAAACTTTTCCTGCAAGCCAACACCAGACATTTTCCATTGGATTCAGGTCTGGTGAATATGGGGGCCAATCCAAAAGTTGAACACCTTGTTGATTAATCCATTGTTTTATTGTTCTGGCACTATGAATTCGAGCGTTGTCGTGTTGGTACGTCCACGGTATGGGTCCAAAGAAATTATTAAATTTTGGAAATGCTTCCTCCAGAATGTTTTTGTAAGTCGTTGCAGTCATTTTGTTGGATACAAAAACCAATTCTATGGTACCATAATACAAAATGGTACCCCATACCATTATTCCACCTTCTCGGCTGTGTCAGCGGCTCAAAAATAATTCCTCCTTATTTAGGTCATGGAAGTAATAGTTACGTCCGTCGTGACCATCAATATTAAACTTTTGTCATCGGAAAATACAACTTTAAACCATTTGTCGGTCTATGTCATTGTATTTTTGGCAAACTGTAGACGTTGTGATTTGCGTTTTTCATTAAGTGGTCTTTTTTTTTTGCAGTTTTCGTCGGACTATGTATGGGAACGACTTCAAAATACGGTGCACTGTTCTTAGACTGGCACAGACTCCACTTTTTTCACGTATTTTTGATACCGACATAGCAGAATTTGATGCACTTCTAAGAATTTTTCATCTTTCTTTGGAGTTGTTGCCATTTTCTAACACCCTTTCATGTTTTTTCCATATCTTCTTTCCACGTTATTTATTTGTCTTTCCTCTATTAATGTTTTTGGCTATTTGGACCGGATTCTGACCCTGAGATTTCAAAATTAGAATTTTTTCTTTTTTAGAGTTATTAAGGCCTTACCACGTCCCATTTTGAATAAAAACGATTTTAAAACTATCAAATTAAAAATTCTCTAGCCGTTTATATTGAAAGAAATTCAAATCATAGCTTTCCTGATTAATATTAAAAGAATTCCTTATTCAAGTGACACACGAAATAGTACCACAGAAATGCATGTTTTTAAATAAATGCATAATTTTAGTATAACAAAATATGTATAGTTTTTATTTCTTCAGGAAACTAAAGCCAACACTTTGAAATTTGGTTGCGCAAAAAATTATTTTCTTCTGAACTTTAGTTTAGGAGATATACTTAATTAAAGTTAAAAAAATGTGATTCCTTATTCAAGTGGCAGGCAGTGTATAATATGACCATATTTTTGAAATCCTTTAGATGATTAGTCCAATTTCTATTGATATACCCGAACTTACAAAATTATGTTATTTCTAAAAAAAGTTTATTCGGCGAATAAATATAGGAGAAAGTGCCGAAGCCGAAAAAAATGTTATTAACGTTAAACAGAAAATATTTTTTGATTTTAACTGGGGCGGTTATTTTAATATCTTCCTATTTTTGAAATTTTGTATAATATAAAACAATGCTAATATTTTTTTTAAATTGAACATAAATAGTCAAAAAGATATGCGTTTTAATTTTTCCGATTTTTTGACGATTTCAAAAATGTTATGCTCAGAGGGAGAGCGAGTAGTAAATATATTCGATGTTGGTCTTAACATGTGCAGCGAAAACTTATTCGTTGCAGATCTCTAATACCTAATTACCTATTTACTGAGAAGGAATTCATGTTCATGATTTCATGTAAAATTACAATGAATATTCAAATTATTTTTTTATCGGCCCAAGGAAATTATTTTTAACTTTTATATAAACCAACGTATTTTTAATAAAAAAAAGAAAACTTTGGAAGTAACGAAAAAGTACTTCCCTGTTGCTGACATAAAATTAGCTTAAAAATACAAATTTTTCTGAATTTTTAACTCAAAAAAAAAAAAAAAAAAAAATAAGTTTCGATTGATCGGTTATTCGACACAAATTATTTGGTTCATTATTCATTTCAAAATAGATAATTTTAAATTATGCGAATAGCTAATCGACCAAAATTATTCGGATAACCGAATGAGGGTTAATCAATTGGATACTTTAGAAATTATTCTGGGACAAAAAGGACACCAATAAAAAAATTAAAAGATGCGATGACTAAAATAATTATAAAATAAATTAATCAAAAAAAAAAAAAAAAAAAATATCTGTTGGAATATCTTTTAATTTCTTTTTTTCAAAAATAGTGGACCATTTTGTCCCATAACAATTTATATTGCAATTTTGAATAAAATATTGAAAGGGCAAAATTTTGACAAAATTGCACCTTAAAATTACATTACATTTTCATTATGAATGCACTTTTGAGTTGTAATATTATTTTTAAATTATATGCAATTTAAATCATTGAAATTCTGTTATAGTTTACAGAGATTTGGTGTTTATTTACTTCCTTTTACGATTTTTTTTTTAATTAAAAAAAAAAAAAAAAAAAAATAAAATCGTGAAAGAATTCCTATTTTCTGTTCATCAATACACATCGTCTGAGTAAATCTACCAATTATAAAAAAAAACACTTTTTTGGAAAAAATTCTAATTTCTAAAATAGCAATTATTTCAAAAAATAATATTTTCATATCCATCTTTATTATTTTATCCTGGATTATAATTTTTATATATATTTTTATACCTTATACCTCAGTAGGTGGTAGGTGGTATTATGCATTTGTGCTGATGTTTGTAACTCACAGAAAAAGTTATCCAACATCCACCTTAAAGTATACCAATCAACTAAGCATCACTTTTTAAATCGATCTAACGATGTCCGCCCATCCGTCTGGCTGGAAGATTGGCTGTCCGTGCAAACCTTGTTCACAAAGTAAAGGTCCAATTTTAAAGATAATTCAATGAAATTTGGCATGTGGGACTTTTATAATATAATACGAAGCCTATTGAAATTGGTTGTGAACGGTCCATTATTTCTCCTAGACCCATAAAAATATCCCCCGGAATAGAGTTTAAACACTCAAAAATGCCTTAAAAATAAGAATATTTTAATGCAAGAAGTTTTGTACAAGTATCAATCTTTGTACCAAATTTAATGAAGATTGGTTCACAATATGGGAGCTATGGTCCCATATAAACCCCTTTTCCGAAAATCACTTAAACGTGCATAAATTCTATACGAATGTTAGTATGAAGTTAATATTCGACAAAAATAAGCTTTATGTAAGTAGAAACAATATTGCCAAATTCTACGAGAATTGGTTTATAATTTACATAGCTCCCATATAAAATCATCTAGATGTTAGTATCAACGCTTTATTCCGTATTTGTATATTTTATTTTACATTTTGTAAAATTGGCCATAGGTGTAACATAAATCTCCTTCCTGAATTTTTATGCTCGTACACAAAGGTTTAGGGTATCATATAGTCGGTCTTGACCAACTATACTTTTTTTCTTCATCGTTAAGTCCTATTATTTTAATATGTTTTTAGTTTTCTCATTTTTGTTAGTTTGGAAGATACTAGGTTTTCAATTTTATTCTCTAAATATTCCAGTTTTAAAAAGTCTCTAGTATATTTTTTATATTAAGAAGTCTGTACTGGGTGATTTGAATCAGTCAGTTACTATGAATATATAGTATTAATGTTTAGTGTATTTTTTTTTTTTTTTTTTTTTTTTTGTAATTCTCAAGTTGTCCTACGTTGTAATATCAATGACCTCTTTTATCGGGAAGTTAACCACTACATAAGTTTTTTGAGCAAAATAATAAAAATATACTTTTGTACTTTATTGACTAAAAATATTTTCTCCAGTTTATTATTTAAAACAACAGATTTGTGTGTTAAAAAATTTATCAAAGAGAATTTTTAAAAAAGTTACATTCGTACATATCCTGTGTTTTTTTTTAAATTGAATGCCGAATTCTAAACTTATTCTAATCTCTTTATACATAGAATATTTGATTTTGTTTTGAATGAAATTGCCTTCTTTCAATGTAGTAAAGTTTGGTAATAAATCAAATCGAAGTTTAAATAGCAGTCCTTCCCACCGTTTATTATTTAAGCATCACTTTTTTTAACAAGTACTTTTCATCATTACAAGACTCCTAAATAAAGTACGTTTATCTATCTAATGTACGCTATGTATCATTTTATGTTCATTAAAAAAAAAACTTTTTGCACAACTTCTTTCTAGCTTCAGCAAAATGCGGCTAAAATATTTTTAAACGAGGAAAAATCGTTAATGCCTTCAAATGTTGTACGTGTCAAATTTTTAATGATTATGATAAAAATTACAATTTGACAAAAAAAAAAAAAAAAAAATCGAAGAACAACTAACTTGAACTTAGTTTAAAAAAGTGTGCTGCAACTTTTGCTCTCTGGCAATACAAATATTTTGTGTAATAAATAAAGAAGTTAAAAAAAAAACTCTGGAAAGAAGGAGAAATGATAATACAAATGTCTAGTAACGATAAAGTTTGGTATACTCATTTATGAGACTTAAGGTGTTAAATACTAAATTTATTTTATATTTCGTTTTGCCATTAGAAAAGCATAAGAAAAAAAAAAAAAAAATGCTTCAAAAAAGAAAAGTCTAATGCTAGAGATTAAAAAGACATAAATTAAGTTTTTTGAACATGTATATTCGATTTTTAAATATAAAATTATTTTTTTAAGAGTAAACTGTAAATTTAATTTAATAAGCGTTACTTGCTTATTTAATACTAAAAATATGATTCGATTTACTGCAAAGATCTATGAAAAATTTTAAATATTTTATAATTATTACATTTATTTTAGAATTTTAAACCCAAACTAATCAGTTACTTGATCTTTTTTATTGACTTCTGGAAATATTTGTATTTTTTTTTTTTAATCTAAATTGAATTTATGTGCCAACACATGAGAGCAATAAAAATGAAATATGTATGAACAAATTTATAGTCGTGCTAAAGAACTAGTTCAAATATTTTAAATCCATTTTTTATTTATTTTTTTATTTTTTTTTATAAAATAGAAATCCATGCAAAAATATTTTATACGTACATAAATGTGCGAATGTATAAATATTTATGTTTGTATGTGTATTTATAAAATTTGTTTTAATGTTAGTTGTATACAGATACAAATATTTCAAATATATTTTCCCATACACACACATAGATATATATATGCAGATATTGGTGGTTAGATTTTATTTCCTATTGTTCACATTTACACATTCATACATCATTCTCAAACGTATACAGTTATGTATGAAACTTTTCCATAGCGTCTGTATGTTGTATTAGTATATGAAATTTTTACTTTTTTTTATAAATGAAAGTGTGCTTAACGTTGTGTAAATTGCGGTCACTTTATGTGTGTAGCAATAATCATATTCAATGAACCAAAAATATATATGTGTATGTACATATAATTGTATGAGTTTATATGTATATATATGTCTGTATTATAGTGTACTATAATGTCTGCTGGTTGGTCATGATATGATTAGATAAAAAAAAAAACAACTAAAATTAAACTTGTTACTAAATGAAATTTAATCTTGGCGTATACGGGCATTTATTCATCTGTCTATTTTACTGGTGTTAATGGTGATTTGTTAGTTATTGATTTTATTTAATAGATATTCCAGTTTTAATATTTTCTAGTTTTCTCTTCAACTACTTACTACATAAATATGCACATAAATATTATAATAATGATACGCCCCAATAATAAAAATATAAAAAAAAAAATTTATTCAGATGGGTACAGGAGGCATTTTCGATAATACTATTAATACATATACAAACTTTTCGAACAGCTTTTATAAATTTTATACGGGTATTAATAGAAAATCTTCAATAAATTTTTTTATTTTTAGAAAATTCTAATATAAAAAACTTTATAAAATTTTTAATTTATAGAAATTTAGCGATAAATTTTTCATTTATAGCAAATTGTTGAATTTTATATTTATAGAAAATGTTCGATCAATTTTATACATATATAGAAAATTTTCGAAAAAATTTTGTTTTACAAAAAATGTTCGATAAATGTGTTATTTACAAACAATTTTCGATAAATTTTCTGTTTATAGACATTTTTCTATAAATTTTTTAAATTTCGATAAATTTTGTATTTTTAAAAAAATTTAGAAAGTTTTCGATAAATTTTTTATTTACATAAATTTTCAGATCAATTTTTTATTTATCGAAAGTTTTGGATGAATTTTGTATTTATAGAAAATTTAAAATTAATTTTGCATTTACAGATTTTTTTCATAGAAAATTTTTGAACAATTTTTCATTTATAGACATTTTTTATTGAACAAAACTCATGATTAAATTTTTGTAGAAAATTCTCTATAAAATTTTATTTATAGACAATTTTCAATAAATTTTTTACTTATAGAAAGTTTTTTTTAACATAGAAAAATTTTCAAAAGGTTCTATACATACAGAAAATTTTCTGTAAATTTATTAAAAAATTTCCGATAAATTTTTTTTTACAGAAAATTTTGGAAATATTTTTTATTTATAGAAAGTTATCGATATTTTTTTATAGAAAATTTTCGATAGATTTTTTTCATTTATAGAAAATGTTCGATACATTTTTATAGCAAAGTGTCGATAAATTTTACTTTTATAGATGATGTTCGATTAATTTTATATATATATAGAAAATTTTCGATAAATTTCTTATTTATAGAAAAGGTTGGAGATAAATTTGGTATTTATAAACAATTTTCGATAAATTTTCTATATGTAGACGTTTTTCTATAAATTTTTTTATTTATAGAAAATTTTTGATAAATTTTTATTATAGAAAATTTCCCAAAAAAAATTTTTTATTTGTAGAAAATGTTCGATAAATTTGGTATTTAAAAAAAATTTTCGATAAATTTTGTAGACATTTTTTAGGAAAATTTTCTACAGTTTTTATCTATAGAAAATGTTCTACAAATTTTAAACTTTTAACAAATTTTCGAAAAATTTTATATTTTCAGAAAATAACTTTTTTATTCATGTAAAATTTTGGATTAATTTTTTATTTAAAGAAAATTTTAGATGAATTTTGTATTTATAGAAAATTTTAAATTAATTTTGTATTTACACTAATTTTTTATAGAAAATTTTTGGAAATTTTTTTATTTATACACATTTTTTTAACAAAACTCTCGCTTAAATTTTTATAGAAAATTCTCGATAAAATTTTATTTATAGACAATTTTTAATAACTTTTTTATTTATAGAAAATTATCGATATATATTTTTAATTTATAGAAAATTTTCAAAAGGTTTTATATTTACGAAAATTTTCGATAAATTTCTTTTTTATAGAATATTTTTGACAAATTTTTTATTTATAGAAAATTTTCGTAGAATGTTCTTTTTTAATTTTCGCTAGGTTTTATATTTATAGTAAATTTTCGATAAACTTTCTATTTGTAGACTTTTTTTATAAATTTTTTATTTATGTTTTCAATGAAATTTTTATTTTTAGGAAAGTTTAGTTCGTGGAACTTTAGAGATAAATTTTTTTATTTATAGAAAATGTTCGATAAATTTTATAAATAGAAAATTTTCGATGAATTCTTTATTTATGGAAAAATTTCTCTAAATTTTTATTATTATTTTGTATTTATATAAAATTTTCAATAAATTTTCATTTATAGAAAATTTTCAATAAATTTTCATTTATAGAAAATTTTCGACAAATTTTCATTCATACAAAATGTTCCATAAATTTTTTATTCATAGAAAATTTTCGATAATTTTTTTTTATAGAAAATTTTCAATAAATCTTTTATTTATAGAAAATTTTCGATAAATTTTCTATTTAATTTTTTTGATAAATTTTCTATTTATATAATATTTGCAAGAAATTTTATATTAATTCGTCTTAAGAAGTGTCTAAATATATGAAATAATATATATGGAAAAAACTGGACCAAACTCTTGTAAATTAGAGATAATTGAAATATCAAATGTAGATAACTAGAAAACTGTAAGAGAGAAATAAGCTTAAATTTTTCTATGTTAGTTTTATTTCTAAAAAAATTCAACTCTGCCCCACTGTACATGTGTGGGTAGTTTCGTCGTTTTTGATTATTACAGAAATTCATAAAAAAATTAACGAAAACGAGCGAAGACCAAAAGTACTTAAAGTCAGCATATGTTGGTATTTGGGACACAAAATAGTTTGCAAAAATCTTTTACGCCTATTAGAAAAGAACAGTCAAAAAAAAAAAAATACTGTCCGAAAATTTTCTCTTCTATCCTCTTAATAGAGTTTTTCCGGAAATATCAACTCTCTGCAGAAAATATTCTAAAAGGATAACACCTATGCCATTAATGCTTCTAATATGAAATAGATGCACAATGAACTGTCTAGTGGAACTAGATGCACTTACTCTTACACTGTGAAAAAAATTGAGTAACTTTTTCCAGAATTTCAAATAATTTCTAAAATATTATTACCTTTAATGGACCAGAAAAAAAGGCACTGTGGAAATTACCCTGAATATGAATGATGTTCAATATTTTGATATGTTTTCTATGCAGACCATGTTAAATTGTATGTGTTTTCTATGCCAACTTTTGAGCTATGTTAATTTTAAAAATTATCCATGTTACGGATTTTGTATTAAATGTTTCAAATTTTTCAATTTATACATAAAATTACGCGTACTTCATGCTAATGTCATTTAATTTCTTCTAATATAGAAATATTTGTATATGAAGAAAAATATGTTTTGAAAAAATCCAATAAAATTCAAACAAGGTCGAATTTTAAAAAACGGAAGAAACCATTTCGGTATAACTGCTATAGGATTATATTGAATTATTTTGGTATTATTTTTTTAAATTTTTCGTGGAAAATTGTAATATATCCTTTCTTACGATACCAAATTTTCATATTATTCATTTGACAGAAATTTGAAAAAAAAAAATCCGTAAAGCGCCGAAAAAGAACCTTTTTTAATTTTGAATTAGCTCTCGAAAGGATAATGTCATGATGAAAATTTTGAGAAACGGTATCTTAAAATGAAGTAAATTTTCATTTAATCTGGGAATTTTCTCTCCATACATACTCCATACTAACAGTGCTATCCTAATATACATATATAGTTCCTGAGCTGACTGAATTACCTAAGGAAAGATTTTCGATATTTTTATTGCTGTATTTAGATCCCTACTAGTCATACATAAGATCAAAAAAGCATTTGTCAATATCTCAACTGATTTAAGATTTACAAAATAACCTATGTAAATGCTCCAATAAGATTACCTATGTAAATAATTTTTCATATTAGTTATTATTACTAACAGGACAAGTTTTTCAGGCTTTGCAAAATAAGCTTTTGCATATTTCTCAAGTATTTTACCAAAAATATTTTTTTCTAATCTTTGCATAAATTTGCTTACGATGAATACACAAATTAGTTTTCCTAACATAAACGCTATTTTTTGTGATTTTTTGGAGTTCGATTAACTGATTAGCATAAATTATTTTGTAATTTTTTTAATACCCCATACATAATTACAAAAAAAAAAAAACAAATAATAATAAATAATTAAATATTATCAATATATATTTTTTTTTTAATAAAAAATCGAAAACTGTGAAAACTTTAAAGTTAGGAAAAGCATATTTATGCTTATTTTTTATCTAGTGCTTATTATACCATTTTTTCATGCTTTTTTAAGTGCTTATTTTAGTTTTTTATGTATATTTAAACTTGCCCTGATTATTAATTTTCTTAGAGAAAATGGTAATATTAAAATTTAAACATAAAATGTTTAATATTTTATGCTTATGATATTACGCGTCATGGGATATTCACTTTTAGGCGTCATGACGTGCAAAACTGAATATTACAAGAGTAGTTATATTAAAATTAACTGACACAGATTTACATAATCTAAAACCTTAATACTGTTTGTCCGTCCATCTGTCTCTCAGTTTCAAATTATTATGAATATTTAAAACGAACATGTGTGTCTATTCTTAAGGAAGAACTCTTTATAATGGTTTAAAATTCGCAATTAGATGAAATATGTATTAATTAATTAGAATAATAGTTTTACTTCCTAACAAAAATAATTGAAATTGAACAATTCATTTTGGAAAAAGGGACACACAATGTAATAAACGATTATATAGGTCATGTTAGTCGAGCAATGCAATTAGTTAATTAATGTACGTAATTTTAATTTTAATTTTTTTATTTCAATCAGACCAGGCGAAAATCCGGAAGACCTTACTGTCAATGACATCCGCGCGTTAGTTTTATTATGTTGAAATTGTTTTGCTCAGAAATTAAAACTTGTGTACAGTATTGATCGACAATAATATTTTTACAGGTATTTCAAAATTTGGCCCAGCTCTCGAGGGTGCATTTGGAACAGTTTTGTCTTCACACAAATTCATGCACTTTATTGAGTTAACGAATTTTTAGCAAATCGTTAATTTTATCTTCTTGCAAACCCTTTTATTTGAAATCGTGATTTACGGGTTTTTTAATTTTTCTTTAGCTATTGTTTGATATACGTAACACTAATATTGTGCAAAATTTTTTTTGTTTTTTTCTGGCATTAACAAATTACTGTTTAGTACCATGTTCCAACCATTTGAGGAAGTTGAAATTTGATCAAGATATTACTAATAATTCCTCCTTGCATCATACAGAGAAAAAAAAATGGTTACAACATCATCGCTGTAACAATATTATGTTCCCATTGTTAACTTTCTTGAATCTTAATAACTCTGTAATCATGATAACAATATTTTTGTTTGTGATTTAATGTTTACACTCAATAAAAATTTTAATATGGTTGACTGACTTCTGCAACCATTAAATAGTTACAATATTTTTCCTTGTTCTTACACCATATTCTGTTTTTAAATCACATTATATTATTGTTATTCTCATGACAAGAAAATGTTTCAAATAAATATAATACTTATCCTTTTCACAAACTTAGTGAAAAAAAACCTTAACTTGTTTTGTTTTTAATGTTTGTTTTCCAACTTCATTGTAATTCTCATTTGGTTTATATATGAATATATATGAATAAATATAAATAGACAAGGTTTGGTTATACTCGGTGTGATTCTAGCAATATAAGATATTAACTGCCATTAAAGAGTTGAGTTAAAAAACGTATCTTGCATTTGAACCACATATGGTGGTACAAATGAATATAATTAATGAACAAAGAATATGTAAATATTTTTTTTTTTTCATAATGAACACTTTTGTCTATTACTTTCAATAAAAAATTTATAAAAATGATAATTTTTTATTAATACTTTTTATTTAAATATGTGACAAGATAGAATCATAATATAGCAAAAAGAAATAATATGATAAGTTTAGATAACTGTTTGATAATATGGGATAATAATATGATCAAATGGAATAATATGAAGAATGGTATAATAATATTATAAAATAGATAATCACAATATGACGATGTAGTATAATAATATAATAAGACATAACAATAATATAATGACATCAAATCATAATCTGATAGAATGGGATAATGACGTAGTAAGATTGTTCAATTATATGTAAATTACAATCATAACATGAAAAAACAAATCCTAAAATCGGACATAATATGACAAAATATAATCATAATAATTACTACTTATAATCATTTCTAGTTTTCGCTTAGATTATGGTCACTACAACTATATTTTTTTCCTGTGTGATAGTTCAAACTTGTATTAAAATAAACTTAAGAAATTATAAAAAGAAAACAACAAACTTATATTAATAAAAATTGCTTTACAAAATTATTTTTCATAATACATATTTATTGCATTACTAAGCCTATTCATAAACGTAAAAATTTTGTAAATATTAGCAGTTTTTAGCTTTCCTGAAAAGCTATTGAAAATTACAAATGTAATTCAGTCAGCGCAGGGACATTATGTATTCTTTTAAAGCTTAATTTGTAAAAAAAGACATTTTGGATAATTTATTGATCCAATGCAGTAAAATATTAAGAATTTTTAAAATGTGAAAAATCTGTCACAAATAGATGGTTAATGTCTACACATATGCTAAATTTCATTATTGTACCTAGCTTCTTTCTATTTTTTCCACAATTTTAATATGGGCCCAGTTCAATGTTAGACGGGATAAGTTATTTGAAAGTTATGAATATATCAAAATGTATTTTTCAATTAATTCTGCTGTACGTCTTAGCGTATGGTTAATATGAGTACAAATCATACGTCAAGATGGATCGATTGAAAAGTAGCGGACAGTTTGATGCAAATTTTGCAACATTAATAAAAAGATATTATAGTATAGAAATGTACACAGAAAAAAGTCATCAATCACCAAATATATTACTAAATAATTCCAAATGAATATATCAATTACTAAAAACTGTAAAAAAACAGAAAAATTTTTCTAATTAAAAAATTTATCAAATCAATCAAGTAAAGCATTGAATGAATTAAAAATTTAAGTGAGAAATAAAATTTTACTTAAATTTTATTTTTATTTTATATTTAGTTGAATATATTTATTAAAGATGCGAAATGAAACAACTGTCTTAATTGAAAAATATACGCTAATAATTTTTTCTAAGTAAGCTGCAAAGATTTAAAATTTTTAAATTTGTCATACTCAAGCTTGTCTCAAACTTTTTTAATTTTAATCTTAAAGTTATGACAATAAAAATTCCATTAAATATGTTTATATATTATCTCTCGCTCCTCTAATAAAGGGTTAAACATTTCCTAAATGCAACACACTGAATTGACATTCCCTCCCAATAGTATAACTGCCATTAAATAAAAACCATGAAATTAAATTATTATTGCCAACAGTTTAAAAACTTTTTGTTTAATTTAATTAAAAATATTCTAAATAGTAATTTTTTTCATTACAATAAAATTCTATATTATAACATTACAACAGCAACAACAAAAGTAATGATTTGTCAAACAATTGTTTTTAAAAGCGAAATATTGTTAATTGCCATTTAACGGCTGATTAAATGAAGCATGAAAAAGAATTAAATATAAAAAAATCACAACTAACAAAAACCCACTAAGTGAAATAAAATTGTTATGTTTTCAATTACTTTGGCTACATCACATAAAAAACAAAATCAAATCATAGTTAGTTGCACAATATTAGAGTGATTGATTCGGTTTTCCAACCAGTTTTAAAACCGGGTTTTTAAGTTTAAAAACTGTCGGGTTTTTCAAAATGTTCATAAACCGGTTTATCTCAACACAAAAAACCGGTTTTAAATAAACCGGTTTATCTCAGCACAAAAAACATTTTATATCAAAAAAACATATGCACTAAATACTAATATTTGAATTGAAATTTATGAAAAAAATGTTAACATATTAATATTCATAAAGTTAATTTCTTGTTATGTTTTATAAGTATAATTTAATGATAAATTGAAGTTAAATCAATAAGATTAAACAAATATTTAAGTAATAATTATCGTGAATGAAATACGCATATGAATGGAATTAGCTTTTTTTCTCTTGTGTTATTCTTAAAAACAATTTAAATATCTTAGGAATTTTTATTAATCTAATATTTGATCACCGAAAATTAAAACTAATTTTGCTACAAATAACTTTTTTGAGTTTTTAGATCCCTAGATACCGTCTAACATATTGGTGAGATACATTTATACCCTGCACTACCGTAGGTTGTTAGGGTATTATGCGTTTCTGCTAATGTTTGCAACGCATAAAAAAAGTTATTCAACACCCACCTTAAAGTATACCAATCGAATCATAATCACTAATGATGTCTGTCCGTCCGTCTAGCTGGACGGCTGGCTACCCATGTAAAGTACGGGTGGCAATTTTAAAGATAATTCAGTGAAATTTGGCACGTGCGACTTTTATGATCGATCCATTATTTCACCTAGCCCCATACAAATGTTAACTCCCGCCCCCCCCGGAATAAAGTTAAAACACTCAAAAATTTCTTAAAAATAAGAATATTTTAATGAAGTTCGGTGCAAAGAAGTTCCGTACAAGTACTAATCTACAATTGACCACAGTTCCCATATAAATCCCTCTTCCGGAAAACACTTTAACGTGCATAAATCCCATACGAATGTTAGTATCAAGTTAATATTCGAATAGTGTATTCAATAACCGAAACCGGAAATCAGTTAACCGATTTTTGCTTTTTAATAAACCGACCGGTTTCAAATAATTTTTGTTTTCTAACTGTTCGACAGGTCGGGTTTTCCCTGCCGCTTAACCGGTTGTTTTATGAAATGTTCTTTCTTTTGTTTTTTTTTTTACTATAGCGACCCATTTTTAACATTTGTTTAAGAAACCCCAAATTGTATGAAAATAAAATTTGTGGTTTTTCAGTAATTTTCTTACAAATTTATAAATAATTCTTTTGTACTGAATCAGTTCCTAAATTATTTTAAAGCATTTCTCATTTGCATTTATTATCTGATAAAGCTGTACGTTTAGTTTTTTTTTTAATTTCTAATTTATGATTTGAGTAACATCAGAGCTACTGACAACTAAGATTTTTATAGTTTTTAGTTACTTTAAACTAATTTTATTAACAAAATCTACGTACAGTCAATTTTAGTTTTGACGTTTGTCATAAGAACATTTCCAAAATAAGCTAAACTTGTGTAAGTACCCTGCAAAAACTTCGCTTTCCTGGTAAGCTAGCTGATATAATAGGAGCTATTTTTTTTAGACTCTAAGGATACTCAAAAGTATGTACCTAAACGAAAATAGAAATAAAAAAATTACCGTCAGTTAGATTTGAACTTGGGCACAAATTAACCATTCGTTTTTAATAACTAACGTCTTACTCAGTACACCATATTACATTGCATTTTCTAAGTGACAAAAAATTTTTTTAGTATAAAATATCTTTTTAGACATTTTGTAAAAAAAACTAACAGCATCAGAATGGGGTTGAACCAACAACTTTTTGGTTGTTAATCCAGCGCTCTATCCAACTGCAATATTACTGTGGTATTATAGTATTGAGTACTTATTCATGTAATATAGAGTAGGCAGATAATAATGATGCCTCATCACAAAGAAACTACTTTAATAAAATATAGTCTTTTAATGGAAATATTTACTTCTGAAAAATAACCCGTTAACCGGTTTTTTTTGGAATTTCAAAACACCAATCGATATTTTCAAAATTCCAACTATTAGAATTTTTCGAAAACCGGGTTTTTTTCAAACGGTCGAATAATCGATTACCCTACTAAATATATATTTAGTAGTAGAATAGTATACTAAAGTAGCCGCAATCCAAGGCAATAATCAAAACCCTCGCAACAGTATGTGGGTAGAAGAATATAAAAAATAATAACAAAAACAACAACATGAAAAAAATGAGAACTTCTAAATTGAAGAATGAATTTAATAGAAAAAAAAAACGCTAGAAAAGAATTGAATTCTTTACTTAAATGTAATGGTTTTTAAACAACTTGGCCAACAATACAAACTCAAATACACACACTACTAATACATGCATACTATCAACAACCTACACTTATGCTGACTTTAAGATACAAGATACATGATGACGCCATGTTGTAAGAAACTAAGTCAAGTATTACAGAAATCTGACATTACTACTACTGCTACTACTACTGTAATCGTTAACAAGAAGTAAAGAAAAGTGGAAATAGGGAAATATAAAGAAATAAGGAAAAATTTTTTAAAAAGAACTAAAGACATGTAAGAGAAGCAGCTTAAAGATACACACTCATACACTTGCAGTTAAATAAAGCTGGCACTAGAACAAATAACTCAAACAATGAAAGATTTCAAAATATTTATGAAATAAATAAGTAGAAATTTTATTTATGAATAATACTGGTCGAATTAAAAATGCCCATAAATAAACTAAGTTTTGGTATATTATATTTCTCAGGAAGAAAAATCAGCAGAAACGTTTAACGATTTTCTAATCAAATACTCAACCAATTATAATCTCTAAAATAAATAAATACCATTCAAACATGCTATTTCAAATATTTTGTTAACCAATTTAAAAATGTTATAGATCCTGGTAAAAAAAAAGATATATGTATATAAAATAAATAAAGCTGCTAACAATTTTTTCTCTCTCCTAAAATTCTTTAAGACATTTCCGACCAGTACCCAATCCCGTTAAGATAAATTAACAAAATTTGGTATGAGGCCTATTTTAATAACTGTGATAATAAAATCGAAAGATTTGTGTGTCTAGCTATTTTAATTTTCAAAATGTCGGGTGTTGCGAAAATGCGTCAGTGGTCATTTGCGGGTATGTTGTTGTACTCATATAAGAAGCAGATGTTTTAACAAATTTTATGGTAAAATCATTTTTATTTGTCGTTACAATACTATAAGGTTCCATTAATCTAATAAAATTATGACTATACTATACGTTATATTAGTTATAATTCAATTTAAAGAAACCATAAACTTACAACTTACAAAATTTTTAGTAAAATGAAATTAATACAAAATAATATTTAAATTTTAAATCCTTCCAAAATTGCACAATATGTTGAAGTTAAATATAAACAAAAACAATGATTTCTTAGTGAACTTTAGCTAGCAACAGCAGAAATATCATTACAAGAAGATTTGTTAAATTGTTTAATAGATTTTTCAAAATTGCATTCTCCATTTGGAAGGCAATTACTCCGTAATCTGTAGACTCTTACCAGAAATGATCTGGTCATATAAATAGAGGAGTAATTTGAACAAATAAGATCATTTGTTCTAGAAGACCTTCCAAAGTTAAATTTTTCTAACAAATATGTTGGCTTACCTATCATAACAATTTTATAAAATTGAAGTAGTAATCGTAAGTTTATAAGAATATGAAAGTCCGAACCTAATACGCTAATTACAGAACCAGAAATATGTTGTTCCCTATATTTAATATTGCAAATGTTTCTAACAATGTTAATGCGCAGCCTCAGTTTAGTTAAATTTTTTTGAAATATCTTAGGTTCATAAAGAAATATAGGAAGACATAATGACAGTGCTACTATTTTTTTTTTAATATTCGTAGGAAGATATATACCAAGGCAGAGTAGAGTTTTCTTAAAATAAACGAAATTCTTATAATTACAAAATTAACATGAAAATTAAAATCCAATTTTGTATCCATGTATTTGCCTAAGATCTTATAAAGCGAAACAAAACTCGGTTCATTAAAAGTACATTTCCCAAAATGGAACTATGAGAAAAATACATGGATTTTGTCTTTGAGGGATATCTATATATATATATATATATATATATATATATATGGAATGGTCTGAATCGAATTATATATATATATATATATATATATATATATATATATATATATATACCATTCCAAAATGCGCTTCAAATCATTTTTGAAATTAGTTTAAATGAAGTTTACTCCATTTTCTAAATTATCCGCATATGTATAGCATTTGTATAATTTTATGACATTGTAGAAAGTAATTTATTTTGGCGTCTTTTTTTTCTTGATATTTTTGTCATAGGGGGATTTTTTACTTTAACGTTTCGTTTGCCTATTTTGTATTTATTTTGACGTTTCTCGTTTTGATGATTTTTTTTCTCAGATTGATCCAGCACCATTAAATTCAAATCTTGGATCGTTAAATAGTTTATAGTGTACATTAAAGAGCCTCACAAAAAAAGTTAGCAATGTACCCCTCTAGAAATGAAGATTGATCTGTTCTTATATGATTCCCAAAATATTACATCATTTTCAAAACACCTCTAAAAATGAGGATTTCTTTCAGTATCATTATCAAAATTTTCGTTAAAAGAAAATTAACATAAAATTGTAATAGAGACATATTAAGGCCTGGAAAATTCATTTAAATAATTGTTATGTCTCTTTTCAGTCGCGTTATATTACGATTTTATGAACGTTGCTTGTCATATTCATATTCATTATTCAAACATAAAATTTTATATAATTTAAACATCTTTCAAAATATATTGGATTTCAATGTACCTTTAAAATAGTTTATCCTGATATAATTGAACATTACACGTAATTAACCCTTTAGCAGCAAAAATTTTATGCATTTAGTTGCCAAAAGGTAAAATTAGGATTTTTTCCAAATAAGTCACATGGAAGTATTTATTACACTTAAATATAGATGAATTTATGAAAAATATAGTAAGTTCATTTAAAACAAAGGTAATAATCAAATTAAAGACGTTTCTATTTTTGCACGAATTTATAGTTTTTTTATGATAAATATACGCTTGTGTTGATATTAATTTTCTTAACTAACTATTTATTTGATATAAAAATGAACTTAACCAATTACGGACCGGAATGCTCAAAATATTACTTATGCAACTAAAGGGTTAAATGAATACATATATTAGTAGTATTAAATAAGACCTTTCCAATGATGCCCTAAAGTATAAATTATGATGAAAAATGTCCAAAATATCCAAACTTTAATAAAATAGTTTTTAAAACAAAATCACAGAAATTTTTACCAAAATTTTAATTTCGCGAGAATGAAAACTAATTTTAATAATTTTTTTACTCATTATGTATTAAACGAATGTTCTTAGGAATAATCAAGCTCAGCCGAAAAATTCTCAGCTGAATAATTTGAATAGCGAAGAAATAAAACAATCCCATGATTTCGATTTCATTAGGCTAGAAACTACAATAGAGACAATTTCAAAAATTCTATGAGTAATGTGATGCAAGAAGTGCTCAAGATGCAATCGATGCTATTACAGGCTATTTTAAATAAAGCATGAACACTATACGCAACATAAACACGAACTAGAATACATTCTGAAAAACCTACAAATTGATATAATGTGGGTTTTCTGAAGCTCATTTGACATCTCGAAGTATGTTCCAAATAAATGGATATATTTTCTATGATACAAAAGATCCCCGAAAAAGAGCATGTGGAGGCTCGGTTACTCTAATTAAAACCGTACAAGCTGCAACAATCTGTATTGAAGATTGTAGATTTTCAATTTCAGAAAATCAATACAATAATTTCTGGCAGCTGGCGATTATAACGCTAAGCATACATTCTGGGAATCACGACTGATTATTCCGAGAGGTTTGTTTGCTAAAATTTCTAAGATGGGTTTGAATGTAATTTCGAGCGATAAACCTACGTATTGGCCCACTGATCCACATAAAATACCGAACGTCATCGATTTTGGTGTTATAAAAAAACATCCAAATGAAGTTAGTAAAAGTTGAATCCTCATCGCAATTATCTTCAGATCAGATCACCCACTTTTGTTATGCTACTGAGCCCCCAAGAATTTGTATCTTCGGCTGTATCTTAGCGATATCAAGAAAATGGATAAATTGGTTGAAATATAAGAAATACCTTAGTGCTCACCGCATACAGAGAATAGAGAACGTATGCAGTTCAAATCGCTCGATCTCTCTCTCTCTCTCTCCCAATAATTTTGATAGAAATCTAAAACGTGCGGCCGAGCATGATACCTTACTCAGTGTGTGTTTTTGGTCATTTTATCGAAGGTGATTATTAATTTTGAAAACTAAAGTTTTTGTTTTTTTTCGAAAATTGAAGGTATATATAATTAATTAAAGAATGAATAGTTTTAAGTATATTGCAGAAATTAACATATTTAAAGTGTTATCCACCATGCTTTCGTGGATTCGATTGGATTCGATCAAATTCGTGTTTTGTTTATTAATTTGGTTTATTGTTGTCCAAAATGCCGGCTCTTACCCGCTCATTTGTACTTTTTATACACAGTGAATGTTCCCAAATGTACCCTTGTTTCATCAAAGTACAGGTCGCCTTTATACAAATATCTTAATGAAATTTGCCATAATTCGGTACAAGAATTGAAGCATGCAAAAATTGGTCATGATAGGCTCATTATTTCACCTAGCCTCCATACAAATTTCTTTCCGAAATAGAGGTTTAACACTCATAAATGCTTATAATTTACAAAAATTTTAGTGAAATAAGTTTTATTTAATTATGAATTGATCATAGATCTCACATAAACCCCTCCGCCGAAAAACACTTTAGCGTGTACTTTTATATAAGTAGAAAGAAAAGTATCGGTTCATAATTAACTATAGCTCCCATATAAGACCCAATTTCGAAAATCAAACTAAAGTACATATATATATCAACATAATATATTAAAAGAGGCATGTAATATGGGCGGTCAGCCAAATGTTCTGGCATATCTTATTATTAATCTTATAATCTGTACTACATATGACATATTTACAGGTTCTAAAATTATAAGGTAACATTGTCGCAAATATAGCAACGTAGTTGTTTCAAAATGGGCGTAATGGGGGCGTGGTTTTCGAATTTGATGCAATTGGTTTTATTAGTTACGTGAAAAATAACTATTTTAAAAAATTGGGCGTAAAATGTGGGCGTGGCATTCGATCAAACTCTAGCAAAGCACATGTTGTGTAGAAATTAGTTCTTTAAATTTAAATTTAAATTTAAATTTAATACAAAAATTAACATTAGACTTCGTTATTGTCCAGTTAATGCCGCCAGAATGGGTATTTCGACCACTGTGTTTTTTTCATTGGTGATTTTTTCCCAATTTGGCGTTTTCTTTTTTTAATTTGGCTTTTTCGTTATGGAGTATTTTCCAATTTTGGTGATTTTCAATAAAAATATACCATCAATAAAGATTAGAAAATAACTTTTACATTTCTTTGAAAAAATTAAAATCACAAGATAGCTTTTATTTCAGCTCTAAAGATTAAAAATTTTAAAATACTATTATTTTTGATCAAAAAATACAAAAGTGAAAAAAATAGTGATAAAAGTCATAATTTTTTTACGGTCTCTGATTTAAAATATTCAAAATTAATGAATAACTAAATGAGATTATTTTAAAGCAAGTAAAATAATTAATTTGACATAAAAATTTACATTTTTTAAAAAAGGAACGTAATAAAAACAAAAAGAAAACACCTTTCAAAAAGCAGCTAAAATTTTTTACTTTTTCTACTTTGTTTCTAATTATGCATAAGACTAATGTAATAAATTAACAAAGCAGTTAAAAATTTTAAACAATTTTATATTTTGTTTATCACTCCTCCCTCACAACACTCTCAATTAACAGTGGAAAACTTTAACTCACTGTTGCCATATCTTTACGGTTTGTTTTTGTAAAGAAATAACAACCATGACACTGATATGTATTGGGAGAGTTGTATGAGAGGCATGAGAAATAAAATAGAATAGAGTTACATAATTTTGTGAAAAAAACTTCAGTAACGTTTTATATAATCATTCATCTCGAAGACTATAATCAATAAAAAAAAAAAAATTAATTACAGACTTACATATATTATTATCATGTATATCAAAGTTGACTGAAAAATTCCGTGCCGTGTTAAAAAGTAATTTTTTTTTGTGTTACTAATTAGGCACAGCAAAACTTTCCCCCTCAAATATAAAGATATTTATTTTATAAATAGTGTAACAAACGCTATGACAACTTAATATGCAGTCATGTGGTTATGGTATACTAGGAATTTGTATGTCTATGACCATTCCATAAAGTTGACAAGAAAATAGAAAAAAAAAAAAATAATAAGGACTTTAAATGAAAAAGAAAGAACATGGCAGCAACAAATGACAACTACTAATCGACACTGGTATGTGCGTTAATTAAATTTCGTTATTATTTTGCTCGTCTTTTTTTCTTGTTTCCTCCATTTTCTATTCCAACTTGTTGTTTAGTGGTTGCGGCTGCAAATGATGCCTGCCTGTTTCTATTTTTTCGTTGGGAAAATTAGAAAAAAGCATCCTTGTCGAAAAAAGCAGTATTCTTCTTATTTGGATTATTTTTTTTATTCGAGCATTTGTGTTTTTCCTTGCAATTGCTATTCAAGTATTTTGTTCGTGTTTTTTTTTATTCATTCGTTTATTCGATTTTGCTTTGTTCCCTTTTGTATTTGATATAAAAATTAAATAGAATAATTTTTGGCCAACTGACTTGTGTAAAACTCTTCTTAAAGCCAAATGTATTTAATGATTACTTTTATAATTTTTTCGTTGTATTTGAATGGTTGTTACACTATTTCAGAAGAAATTTTGATCAAGTTTCCTAAAAAAAATTTTTTATCGAAAAATTTTCTGAGAACAAATTTTTATCGAAAATGAATCTAAATGAATTTTTATTGAAAATTTTATAAAGAAGGAATTTTTATAGAAGATTTTGTAAAGAGAAATTTTGATTGAAAATTCCCTAAAGAGAAATTTTAATTGAAAATTCCCTAAAAAGAAACTTTTATAGAAAATTTCCTGAAGAGAAATTTTTACTGAAAATTGCCTAAAGGGAAACTTTTATTGAAAATTTCCTGGAGAAATTTGTATTGAAAATTTTCTAAAGAATAGAAATTTTTATTGAAAATTTTCTAAAGAAGAGAAGTTCTTATCGAAAATTTCGTTAAGAAACTTTTATTGAAAAATTTCCTTAAGAAATTTTTATTGAAAAATTTTTGAAGAAAAAATTTTGATAAACAATTTTTGTAAAGAAAAAATTTTTTTATAGAAGACATTTTTATAGTAATTTTTAAATAAGTAATTTTTAAATAAGAGAAATTTTTGCTGAAAAGTAATTTTATTAAAAATTTTCTAAATAAAATAAATTGTTTTAGAAATTTTTCTAAAGAGAAATTTTTATTGAAAATTCTGTAAACAAGAAAATTTTATTGAAATTTTTCTAAAGAAGAGAAAATTTTATAAAGAAAAAAATTTATTGAGAAATTTTCTAAAGAAGAGAATAAAACATCTTTAAAAAGAGAAATTTTTGTTGATAATTTTATGAAGAGAAAAATTTACTGAGAATTTTCTAAAGATGAGGAAAGTAAGTTTTTCTGAAATTTTCTGCATAAAAGCACATTTAATTTAGAAATTGTATAAAGAAGATAAACTTTTATTGAAATTTTTCTTAAGAGAAATTTTTATTAAAAATTTTATAAAAAAGAGCACTTTTTATTGAAAGTTTTTTAAAGAAGAAAAATTTTTGTTGAAAATTTTTTATACAATAAAATTTATAAAATTTCTAAAGAAGACAAAATTTTATTCTAAAATTTTCTAAAGAAGAGAAAAATTTACTGAAAAGTTTGTAAAGAAGAGTATATCTTACAGAAAATGTTGTAAAGATGAGAAAAGAAAGTTTCTCTGAACATTTTTTAGAGGAGTGAAAATGTTGTGGAAAAATTCTAATGTAGAGAAAACATTACAGAAAATCTTCTAAAGAAGACAAATTTTTCTAAGGACAAAAATTTGTAAAAATTTTTTTGCTTATAAAAGGGAAAATTTTATTGAAAATTTTCATAAAAAAAATTATACAGAAAAGAAAAAATTCCTAAATAAGAAATTTTTTTTGAAAATTTTCTAAAGAAGAATTATTTATTAAACATTTTCTAAGAAGATTTTTGCTTTGATATGGTGTTAGATTTAGTGTTGGTGATTGTTAAGAGTTAAGCGAAAACGTTGTTAGACAAACAAGTTTTTTTATGTTCCCAATTTTTTCTTTATTTTATTTTTTATTTTTTTTTTTCAGCTGTTTAACGAAATCGTTTTTATTGTCTGATGTGTCAATGTGTCTGTTTAAATATTTCGTGTTTTTTTTTTGTCTATTTTCTAAGGAATTTTTCTATTCGAGATTAATGGTTTTATTGTTATAGTTTTGGAATATGAGACAAAAGAACTGAACTATCTACAGTGTAACAATTATTTACGGAGACGTTAAGCCAACTTAATTGATAATTAGCTGAGTATAAAGAATGATATTTTTTAAGTCATGTAGATTTAAAAATAAACAAACATATACTTGTGTTGCTACTCAATATTAAAAACTTAATGAATGAAAAGCTTTGGAGCAACACGAAAAGCTCTCAAGTATATCATTAAAAAAAAATTACTTTAGAAAGTTTCTGTAAGAAAATATTTCTATTATCCTGTTAAAATATCTAAAGTACTTAGCGTTTGTATAACAACATAGCCTTTTTTTCAATTGTTCTTTCTCTCGTTCACTGTACTTCTATTCATTTATTTCATTCAATTTCATTGTTCTTATTGTCATTCTTACAAATGCACGCGTATTAATGTTCCCTCTATATGTAAGAATTTATTGTATAAAAAGTGAAAGAAAATAATATAAAAAACCCACACAAAAACACTTAAAAACACATACACTCTCATGATATAAATTCCATGGAAATGAAAACAATTCGTAAAGTAAGTTGAAGTCAAACCGCACCAGTACGTTGAATGTGAAATAAAAAAGCTTTTTGTGCTGTTATCGTAGTAAGTTTCTAACAACAACAATAATAGCAACATCATCGGCAACAATATCCACTGTAGCAGTAACACCAACACCGACAACAACAAGAAAAGTTTTTTAATCGCTTTTGAAATGGTGAAACAGCTTGAAAGGATTTTATTATTACTATAAAATGTTTTTCGTTGTTTAAGGATTAAAAGATTTAAAAAAGGCCCACTACACACACATTTTTTAATTCTCCCACACAAACATACACACTAGTATTTTTATGATAAATATACGTATGTTCAGGCAAATAACATTTGTTTAACAAACATTTAGTTTTTATTAAGAATTCTCTTTTTTTATTTATCACTAATATTATTTGACAAATTGTTTTCAATGCTGTAATTGAATTAAATGGAATTAAAATATGTAAAAGCTTTTTATAATTGCATTAGAAATTTTGGTTTTTTATTGCATTTTTCATAAGTAATTTATTTTTGAATTTCTTTTATTTCAAGAATCTTTAATTTGATGTAAGCTATTTATTGTGGATGATGGCTAGAGATTAAATTGAAAGATATTTTTATTTATTATTCTAAAGAAAAGTAATGCAATAATTCTTTAAGTGGTAAAGAAAATAAATTGTTAATTGCTTAATTTTCAAAAAAAAAAAAGAAGATTATATATAATTTCATGCCAGATTATAAAAAAGAAAACTTAATTAATTTTTTATATTATTTGCATCGTGTAAATAATAGGTAAAAAAACGCAAAGTAATTATAAAAGCTAAAGGAAAGTATATAATTTTTTACTTGTATGTAAATTACAAAAAATTTCCATTCATTTTGAAACCTGTACAAAATTTAGCACAATTAAAAAAAACTGAATTTTTAAGTAATTACATAAGTCTAACAGAGTAAAAAATATAAAATAATGAAAAGCTGTCATAAATTTTTAAAATAAATAAAAACAAATTTATTCAAATTATAATTGTATAAAATATGGTCAATAATAAAAAATTAGAAAATTACATCATGTAAATAATATCTTAAATTTTTTAAGAATTTAAAATTCATGATTTTAACAACAGTGACTTAATTCAAAATACTTTTTTATTATTTACATGATACAAACAATTTTTCATTATTTACATCATGTGAACATTATGTAAAATTATTATTTAATTTTTTTTTTTTGATTCCAAATTCGAAAAATTTATTCGAAATATAAAAGGGTGTAAAAAATAGGGTAAATAATAAAAAATTAGTATTGCTTACATCATGTAAAATATATGTAAAATTTAGAAAAATTTAAAATCCTATTTATAAATATGGTGACTTGATTCACACGAAATTTGAAGTTTTTATTATTTACATGATTTAAAAAATTTAATTATGCATATAATTAATTAATTATGCATAATTTAATTATGCATATAATCATAATGTAAACATGTAAAATAGTTATTTATTTTATTTTTGATAATTACAATACAATTAGAACTTATATACTAATTATGATCGAGCGGTTCGCTAACCCGCTAACTATATACTACAAGACAAGTGAATAATTTTAAAATTTGTATAATTTACATCATGTAAAGAATATGAAAATAATGTATAAAATTTCACTTCAAAATATATAATCTTTGTTATTTGTATGTAAATAATGTTAAAACCTTTAAAATCTTTAAAAATATTAACAAAATTATATTTTCTTAAAATATTCTTCTTTCCAATAAAAATTTCTTTAAAAAATTTTCAATAAAAATTTCTTTAGAAAATTTTCAATAAAAAATTTTTTTCAAAATTTTCAATAATATTTTCTTTTAAAGTTTTCAATAAAAATTTCTTTCGAAAATTTGCAATAAAAACTTCTTTAGAAAATTTTCAAAAAAATTTTCTTGTATAGAAGATTTTCAAAAAAATTTTCTTGTATAGAAAATTTTCAATAAAATGTTCTTCTATAGAAAACTTTCAATAAAATTTTCTTTAGAAAATTATCAATAAAATTTTCTTCTTTAGAAAATTTTCAATAAAATTTTCTTCTTCAGACAATTCTCAGTAAAATTTTCTTCTTTAGAAAATTTCAATAAAATTTTCTTCTTTAGAAAATTTCAATAAAATTTTCTTCTTTACAAAATGTTTAATAAAATTTTCTTTAGAAAATTTTCAATAAGATTTTCTTCTATAGAAAATTTTCAATAAGCTTATCTTCTTAGAAAATTCTCAATAAAATTTTTTTCTTTCGAAAATTTTCAATAAAATTTTCTTTAGAAAATTTCCAATAAAATTTTCTTTAGAAAATTTCCAATAAAATTTTCTTCTTTAGAAAATTTTTAAAAAAATTTTCTTCTTTAGAAAAGTTTTAAAAAAATTTTCTTCTTTAGACAATTTTCGATAAAATTTTATTCTTTAGAAAATTTTTAATAAAATTTTCTTTAGAAAATTTTCAGTAAGATTTGTATGTAAATAATGTTAAAACCTTTAAAATCTTTAAAAATATTAACAAAATTATATTTTCTTAAAATATTCTTCTTTCCAATAAAAATTTCTTTAAAAAATTTTCAATAAAAATTTCTTTAGAAAATTTTCAATAAAAAATTTTTTATAAAATTTTCAATAATATTTTCTTTTAAAGTTTTCAATAAAAATTTCTTTCGAAAATTTGCAATAAAAATTTCTTTAGAAAATTTTCAATAAAATTTTCTTGTATAGAAAATTTTCAATAAAATGTTCTTCTATAGAAAACTTTCAATAAAATTTTCTTTGGAAAATTTTCAATAAAATTTTCTTCTTTAGAAAATTTTCAATAAAATTTTCTTCTTCAGACAATTCTCAGTAAAATTTTCTTCTTTAGAAAATTTCAATAAAATTTTCTTCTTTACAAAATTTTTAATAAAATTTTCTTTAGAACATTTTCAATAAGATTTTCTTCTATAGAAAATTTTCAATAAGCTTATCTTCTTAGAAAATTCTCAATAAAATTTTTTTCTTTCGAAAATTTTCAATAAAATTTTCTTTAGAAAATTTCCAATAAAATTTTCTTCTTTAGAAAATTTTTAAAACAATTTTCTTCTTTAGAAAAGTTTTAAAAAATTTTTCTTCTTTAGACAATTTTCGATAAAATTTTATTCTTTAGAAAATTTTTAATAAAATTTTCTTTAGAAAATTTTCAGTAAGATTTTCTTCCTTAGAACATTTTCAATAAGATTTTTCTTCTCTAGATAGTTTTCTATAAAATTTTCTTCTTTAAGAAATTTCCAACAAAAGTTTCTTCTTTAGAAAATTTTCAATAAAATTTTCTTCTTCAGACAATTTTCAGTAAAATTTTTTTCTTTAGAAAATTTCAATAAAATTTTCTTCTTTAGAAAATTTTTAATAAAATTTTCTTTAGAAAATTTTCAATAAAATTTTCTTCTTTAGAAAATTTTCAATAAAATTTTCTTCTTTAGAAAATTTTCAATAAAATTTTCTTCTGTAGAAAATTTTCAATAAAATTTTCTTCTGTAGAAAATTTTCAATAACGGTTTCTTCCTTAGAAAATTTTCAATGAAATCTTCTTTAGAAAATTTTTAATAAAATTTTCTTTAGAAAATTTTTAATAAAATTTTCTTTAGAAAATTTTCAATAAGATTTTCTTCTATAGAAAATTTTCAATAAGATTTTCTTCTTAGAAAATTCTCAATAAAATTTTCTTTAGAAAATTTTCAAAAAAATTTTCTTCTTTAGACAATTTTCGATAAAATTTTATTCTTTAGAAAATTTTTAATAAAATTTTCTTCTTTAGAAAATTTTCAATAAGATTTTCTTCTTTAGAAAATTTTCAATAAGATTTTCTTCTTTAGAAAATTTTCAATAAGATTTTTCTTCTTTAGATAATTTTCTATAAAATTTTCTTCTTTAAGAAATTTCCAATAAAATTTTCTTCTTTAGAAAATTTTCAATAAAATTTTCTTCTTTAGAAAATTTTCAATAAAATTTTCTTCTTTCGAAAATTTTCAATAAAATGTTCTTCTTTAGAAAATTTTTGATAAAATTTTCTTCTTTGGAAAGTTTTCAATAAGATTTTCTTCTTTAGGCAATTTTCAATAAAATTTTCTTCTATAAGAAATTTAATAACAATAAAATTCTATTTTATTGTTTAGAAAATTTTCAATAAAATTTTCTTCTTTGGAAAATTTTCAATAAAATTTTCTTTTTTAGAATATTTTCAATAAAATTTTCGTGTTTAGAAAATTGTCAATAAAATTTACTTCTTTAGAAAGTTTTTAATAAAATTTTCTTCTTTAGAAAATTTTCAATCAAATATTCTTTTTTAGAAAATTTTTGATATTTTCTTGTCTAGAAAATTTTCAATAACGTTTTCTTCTTTAGAAAATTTTCAGTAAAGTTTTCTTCATTAGAAAATTTTCGATAAAATTTTCTTCTTTAGACAAATTTCAATAAAATTTTATTAAAAATTTTCTTCTTTATAAAATAATAATAAAATAAAAAACAATAAAATTTTCCTCTTTAGAAAATTTTCGATAAAATTGTCTTCCTTAGAAAATTTTTGATAAAATTTTCCTTTTTAGAAAAAAAAAAAAAATTTCTTATATATAAAAATTTCAATAATTTTTTTTTAAGATTTTCAAGAGAATTTTCTTCTTTAAAAATTTTTTAATACAAATTTCTTCTTTAGTAAATTTTTAATACTAAAATTCTTTAGAAAATTTTCAACAATTTTTTTTTAAAGAAAATTATCCATAAAATCGTCTTTTTCATAAAATTTTCTATAAAATTTTGTATAAAATTTTCATTTTTAGAAAATTTTCAATAAAAGTTTCTTTAGAAAGTGATTTATTAAAATTTCTTTCTAAGAAAATTTTTTATTAAAATTTCTTCCTAAGAAATTTTTTTATTAAAATTTCATTTTTAAAAAAAGTTTAAAAAAAGAAATTTCAAACTGTTGAAATTTTTAGTAAAAAATTGAAAGTTACATTAGAAATTTTTTAATGCGTTGTTTTAGAAAATTTTTAATATTTTATTTTTCTATCTTTTCCAGTAAAATTTTAAAGGAAAAATTTCAAGTTAACAATAACTTTATAAATCTTCAAGATTATTTAAATTGCTTTTTTAACATAGAAATTTTGATTAGGGATTGTACATTTTATATAGATTTTTCTTTTAAATAGATTTTGTATTGTTTAACTTATTATTTCAGCTACATTTTAGTTTATATTTCTCTTTTATATTTAAATTTCATAAAATTTCAATAAAACATAATAATATTATTTGAACACATTTTTATAACAATACATTTGCACTTCAAAAATATGAATACAAAATAACTTACCAATCAATTTTTAAATTTTTAAATGTTATATTAAATGTTTAGTTTATAATTAAACTACAATTAAACAATTCAATTTGTAAAACAAATAAATAAATGAAAATATTCTAATGATATGACTACAATGACACATACAAATTGATGAAGTTTTTGATGGCTTTTAATTATCAACAGCTCTGCGTATGATTTATGGCGATTGTTAAGAAATTCATTGAAAATAATCATGCGCTGTGTGGTACGTTATTAAAAGAAAGAATAATGATTTAATTTAATGTATTATAGATAGATGTATTGAAATATTTTTGATAGAATTTTATATTTTAAATAAATTGCAGTTATTATAAAATACTTCTTTGTTTGCCATACTTGGCAGACCCCTTTATTTTACTAACATTAAAATATTCTGCGTGTTTTTTTTTTACTTGAAATTTTACTAAAAGCTTTTTTCATAAATTGTTTTCATAAAAATAAAATTGTTTCTATAATAGCCATAAATGGTTGTTATTTTTTTAACTTGGCTTGGCTTTTGTTATTTCACATCTACTACCAGTTCAGTGAATAAACTTTTAGCATCATAGTAATGGAACAGAAAACAAACTAACTAGCATTAAATTAAAACGGTTGATGGATTAGTAAATTTTAAAGAAAATTCTTGAAATGTCTAATTATGAATTGAATCGGGTAGTATAAAATCTGTTGGTTATGTTGGCGAATAAATGACGTTTGATGGAAATGATAATTTTTCTTTAAAAGTAGTTATTTAATGTAAATAAAAAAGAAATTAATTCAAATTAAATTAGTTAGAAATTATAACAGTTTCAGTTTTTCATTGTAATTAGGTCCACTTTTTCTAGGACCTCGACAAACACTTCAAACAAAGTCACTGGTAATAATGGTAATTTTGACATCAAATTGAACTTCAATAATCATATAATTCTGATAGTTAATAAAGCAAATAGAGTTTTAAGTTTGCTAAAACTTTGGGCAAAGGAATTCGGTGATATATTACTAAGCTATTTAAACTCTAATAACTTTACTTATAGTAACATTTAAAATTAAGTAACTATGTGTAATTTATTATTAAGTCTCAGATGATAAATAAATAAATAAATATATATATATATATATATATATATATATATATATATGTATATATATATATTATATATATATATGTAATTTATATATATATGTATATACTTATATATATTTATATATATATATATATATTTATATATATATTTATATATATTTATGTCTATATATATACATTTAGATCAGCTATATATATATATATATATATATATATATATATATATATATATATATATATATATGATTTAATTAAAAGATAAAAATGTTTACTAGTGAGATATTTTTAATTTAAATTTAAAATATATACAATAAAAATATAATCTAATTTCTAGAAAAGAAATAGCAATAAAAAAAGTTATTTATAAAAAAATGTAATTTTAGAAATTATTTAAAAATATAGTAAATTATAAAGTTTAAATAATTTACTTTTTTTATGTGAAAGGTTTTATCCAATTTTTTTTAATATCCATTACATTTGAATGATTAAAACTTCTTAATTTTTATATCAAATTCCATTTAAAATCCATTACCATAGTAAATTTATCAGCACATATTTAATTTGATTTTTTTTTTATTTAAAACAAATAAGAGAAATGTATATAATTGTATAAATATGTATTTGGGTATATACATATATGAAAATTTATAGAGTTCAGGCTAATAAAGTTAACTGTGTAAATTTTCATATATGTATATACCCCAAATATATATTTATATAATTCTATATATTCGTTATATTTGTTTGTATCTATATGTTCAATTTCTCTATATGTATATATAAATAAACGTATTCACATTACAAATAAACATAAAATTTGAATTGATACTATAGTTACAACAAAAACAAACCACTCATTACTATTTCTATTTACTGTATACATAATCATAAAAATCTTTATATGTTTCGTATACGTTAGTATATTTTAATAAAAGTATGTGTGGGGGCTGTGTGAGTGTGTATAGATTCATTAATATATAACCATACTCACTCATGTCGAGGTATAACCTCAATTTTCATTATGTTAATATTGCTATTGGGAATAATGTTTAAGTGTTGGATACTCGTAGAAATATAATAAAAATAAAACAATGATGGCGGAAATTTTTATCTGATATCCTTAAACAAACGGTAGATTTTTCCAAAAATCCCAACTTTTTTACATAAATCCCCAAAGAACATTTTAATAAGAAACAACTCTAAATATATATATATATATATATATATAATCATAATCTATATATATACATAATCATAATTTATATATATATTTATTTAGAGTTGTTTCTTAGAAATTCATCGTAAATTTTATATAAAAAGAAAATTCATCGTAAATTTCCTATGGAGGGAAAATTTATCGTAGATTTCGTATAAAAAGAACTTTTAACGTTAATTTCCTATAAAAATAAAATTTATTGTGAATTTGCTATAAAAAGAAAATTTATAGTAAATTATAGAAAATTTAAGAGAACTTGTCTTACATTTTCTTTAAAAAGAAAATATTTCGTAAATTTTTTATTTATATTCCCAATTTAGGGGTAAAATTCTAACATCTGGCAGCACTGAAAATAGAAAACATTTCTTTTCTGCTCACAGTGGGGTCAGATTCATAAACTAAAGCCAGATTTTGACTTTTAAACTTCCGCGATAAACTAATTGTAAACTTCCATCAGGTGGTGCATTGTTATTATATGAGCTTGGGCCTAGTCTCCCTTGTAGTCTCCTTGTATTATTTAATAAACAAAATTAATTTAATAAACAAAAGTTTGTGTTGGTCGTGTACTTTGTATGACAAAATAAGGTGACATTTTATTGAATTTTTTATTTTGATTTCCAAATTTTCAAATTTTTGTTACAGAATAGAACCTTAAAAATGTTAAATTTTAATATTCTATTCATTAGATTCTATTCAAATTATTATTACATTAAAAAAAAAAAAAGATCCAGAAAGATTTTTTGATTCCAGATCGGGAAAATAAAGAATATATTTTTATTATTATTTTTATTATTATTTCTTTACACAGAAAAACTTTAGAATCTGAAGCTAAAATGCCTATTTCTTCATAAAAAATAACAATTTATAATGAAAATTAGAAGAAATTGAAGGTCCAGAAACCGTACGACTACGAAGTAAAATCGTAACGATACCGCAATTCTCGTTAAAAGAAATTTTAATTATTACTAACTAAAACTAAAAAGGTTTCAGAAGTACTAAGTACTAATGCTAAGAAAATGCTACTTATACGAGCTGTCATTATAAAAAGTTAAAATTTCAGAATTTTCTATGGCTTTTGGTTTTCGTAGGATTTTTTGTTTTTCAAGACTTTTGTAAAAAAAAAATGTCATTCATCCAAATAATTTTATTTTAGAATAATTCTGGGACTTTAACGATTATTTATCAATTACGAGTCCCTTTATTATATTAGCAGCATGTAGAAATGTTTGCTTAGATTGGGTACTATATAATATAAAATATATAATATATAATATATAATATATAATATATAATATATAATATATAATATATAATATATAATATATAATATATAATTTCTTCCCTCTTTATCATTTTGGATGATGAAACTCATTCTCTTTTGGCGAGAATAGCTTTATCGTTACGACTACAAAGTAAAGTCTAATTTTCATTCTAAATTGTTATTTTGTATAACGAAATGGTTCTTTTAACCTAATATTCTAAAATTTTGTATTTAAAAGGCAAATAATTAATTTCACTACATTCTCCCAATCTGGAATCAAGAAATCTTTCTGGATTGGGGTCGCGTTTTATAACAAAAAATTGGGAAATAGGAAGCCAAATTAGGAAATTTATTAAAGTGTCTCTTTGTTTTGTCGTACAAAAATCCACGACCAACACAACACTTTTACCCCAAACACGAAATGCTAATAATTTAAAAAACTTCTTTTGTTTATTAAATTAAACAATACAAGAGAAACAAATGCCTGGAGAGCAAAAAAAAAAAAAATATATATACTATAATGCATCTACGAGGCAATTATGAAGTAAATATCAAGAATAGGAAACCGCACTTTATTTTGTTCTTTTTATGCTACTCGTATCTATTCCGTTGTGCATTTTTTGTCGAATAGAATAGGCAGAAGTTTTGTTTTTTCCTTTTTAAAAAATAAAAATTAAAAAATAAAATTGTTAACGGTCCCACTGTGCATAGGTTATGTACATTTGTATATACTTGTTCATTGAAAGGATTGAAAATACTTTTGGACATTGTTATAAATATTTAATAGAAAAAATAATAAACACTGTATTTAGATTATAAAAATTAGAGATGTGTTCGTGGCGTGAACACCCACGGTTATGATCAAGACAATCTAAAAATTCCTTCAAGATTTTAAACCTAATTTCACTTGGTAAACTCTTTAACTTTAAACTTCACATTAATATTCCAATGCATGTTTCAGGCTCACATAAAACAGATTTTTCCAAAACATCCTTCATTGTCTTCTTTAAATCAAAAAAGAAAAAAAGTAAATAAAAAAATATAAAAAAAACACAATCAAATTGGTTTTGTTCTAATTCTATTAACTATATTTTCTTGTTTTTTCCAATTTTTGTTCTTTTTTTTTTTCTTAAATCAGCAAAAACAGCAGCTCTAAAATTTCTACTCAAATGCGCATACATTGCAAAGTTATTGTTCAATATTTAAATAAATAAATAGTTTACTTGTGAATATCAATGAGGGGAGTTTTGTAGCCAAAAGAAAGTCAATAAAATAACTTTTGTAAGCACAAAAAAAAACGACGTGTAAGAAAAATGGTAAATGTCTGTTAAATCAAAGGATTCTTCAACCAATATCGATAAAATATGTAAATTTGTAATGTTAAAAGTAAACAAGAATACATGAAGTACAAAAAAGGACTATAAATATTTATATTCAAATTTTTACAAAAAAGAAAAAAAAGCAACTTAGAATGTTATGTTCGACTTGGCCGAATCTATTATACCCACCATCAACAGCCTTTCGTGCCACCCTAATTAAAAATGTGGAAGGTGTGTGGTAAAATGGGTGAATCACGCCCATTTTCAGTTTCCGGGTGCAACATTTCGATGGTGTACATGATTTTTTAAAGAGATATCTGCGGAAAAGTATGAACTGGAGTTACAACGGCAAATAAGTTTTTCTAGTATTTGGCCCAAAACTATTTTTTCTATGAAACTATTTTTTCAATGCCCAACAAACCTTATATCAGAGAAATATTTGAGCGAAATTTCTCCCTCTAGGTGTTCCGCTCTGTGCCCTATCCTGATTTTAACAGACAGACGGACGGACATAGCTAGATCGTCTTAGAGTTTCACGAGGTCCAAGAATATATCACTCATTTGCTGCAACATTAAGATAATTGGATGAAATTTGACTTTATATGATGAACGAACAAATTTTGTCCAAATTAGTTGACAAGGGATACTTAGAAGAATAGGGTTTCGACGCTCATAATTTTTTAACATTGCATATTTCAGTACATATAAAAGTTTTATATACGTTAAAAATTCCTTTAATTTTACAAAATAAATAATATTGTCAGTGATGGTAGAGCGTTCTGTCAAGTGTCGAGCTACAATATTGAACGTGTCATGTAACGTGTAGTTTCAAATATTACATCACAAACATACTAAAATATTGTAACAATATTACAATACAATAAGAAAATTTATAAATCTCATTTACTTTATATAAATTTAAACATAAATGATCGAGATTGGTATTTGAACAAGAGCCGAAGTACAGATCGTGTTACACTTTGCTCTTAGGGATCGAAGTATCACCAGACACGACCGAAGTTCTTTCTTCCGAACCGTAGCCGAACCCGTAGTTAGCCGACCAAGAGCCGAAGAATTTATCTCGTCGGATTGTATTTAGTTTATAGAGTAGCTCATACCATTCCAGCTAGCCGACCGAGAGCCGAAGAATTTATCTCGTCGGATCGTGATAGTATCATCGTTGTTAGCCGATTGAGAGCAAAAGCATTTATATCATCGGATTATATCTTGTAAACGAAACCTGTAGTTAGCCGACCGAGAGCCGAAGAATTTATCTCGTCGGATTGTATTTAAGATTTAGCGTAGCTCACACGATCTTAGTTAGCCGACTGAGGGTCGAAGCATTTATCTCAATCGGATTGTATTTTGAGGACGAAACCTGTAATTAGCCGAGCGAGAGCCGAAGAAGGTTTCGTCGTTGTTCGTATCAAGTAGAAACAAGGAAGCTCTGTAGTAACAGTCAAAGGAAGCAGACCTTTAAAGATTATACCCCTACTGGAAACAAAAACTGTATTACAACGTGACCTGGTACGAATAGCGGAAATAATATGAACTGCTTGGGTCTATGCATGATATTTTAGAGAAGAAGTGTTGAACATTTTACATGACATACAAAAAAATTAAAATGAATTCATACCAACCACAGCCAATTTTGAAGGATGTAAAAATGACTGAAATATGCGCCATCATTTTCATAATTATAAAGACTGGCGCAAAATAATGATAATGAGAAAGATTTGTAAGTTCTTAAGTATTATCTTTTATTCCTCTTTCTGTAGCTCCTAAATAACCTAGAAAGTTCAAAATTAGCTTACTTATTGAACTAGTTTTCCTTCAAATCCTAACGGTACCAGATTTTATACAATGAAAATTTTCCTAACATGAACTTCAAATGAATCAAAAGGCAATAAAAATAATAAAAACTGCAAAGAAAAGTTAATTGTATTGCAAAACTAATAAAAATAATATGGTCATACCGGGGTACCCTCGGTATTCACAACTTTTAAGCCATTTTATATGTAGACCAAGTTGACAAAATTGAGATTTCTTCAGATTCCAAACTTTAAAAAAACTTTAACTGCAACGTGACAATATCTTCAGTATGAAAGAAATGTGAGCATTTCAAAATCAAAAAAAAAAGGTACCCGGATATGCACCGTAGGATTAAATGTTTGAAAATTCTATATGTTTGAAATCATTGCTATTAGAAGACAAAAATTTGAAAACCTCACCAATGTTAGATGAATGCACGCCACTGTTTTGTAAGATTTGTTATTTTGACAATAACAATTTTTAAACATAAATTTTATATATTTAAGACTATATAAATTAATTTTAAGATTTGGAGAGATTGATCGGGATCCATGTGAGATGTAAAAAAAATTATTCTCGAGGACATGCTTATTTATGGTTTCTTAACAAATGTTCTGTGGCTGTGACGAGCGATAGCCAGTATTCTTCCTAAAGTGTTTATTGCCGATAATGAATAACCAGATACTTAAATAGTGAAACATTTTTTTAGTGGAAAAATATATATATTTTTTTACATAAGCAAATAAGCATTTTAAATATATTGACATTCATATACAAAAACAACTTTTAAATTTAAATAAAATAAATTTTTCATACAAATTTTGTCTCTAAAATGTATTTTAAATTTAAAATTTGTTTATGAATATAAGTACAAGACCCGTTATTATACTGTTCCTTTAAAGTATGTTCAGACTAGTCAAATATTTGACCAAAATGACGTAAACACTATATAAAATATTTCTTAATTTCTCCTTTTTAATGAGAAAATATTTTTTACATATTATTAGTCATAGCTGACATTTTACAGAATCTTATTTGATGCTACAAAACATTTGCAAGATCAAACAACAGCAAACAATTATTTTTGTAAAACTAGTGGTCACACAATTTTGGTCAAATATTTGCCAAATATGAACATGGCTTTAGTGTATATTTAAGTGCAAGCTTAGCTTAGAAAAATTTTAGATAAAGCTCACACTTAAGGAATATTTCGTTTTACAGTTTAAACCTTAAGTTGACAGGGATATAAACAATAAACTTTAAGCTTTTATGTATTTTCAATAGGGTGGTTACAACGTTCCACAAACATTTTCTTTCAGCTTAATACATTAAAATATATTTTATTTATTTGGCTCAAAATGTTTTTTCTTAATTATGTTAATTTTTTTTTTTAATATCTTTTTATTAAGGTTACTATTGGCTCATGGTAATCCGAAAAAACCTTACTTTTTTTGGCCAAAAATTTTTCGATGCCTCCGTAATGTGGTATCAAAAATACTCGTAAATAAAAGAAGAACAATTTTTCAAAATTTGAAATTATTTCGTGGGCTATAAAATTAAAAAGGTCTTGATGGAAAATATATAACCACACAGAGCAGTAAAATTTTGTGGGTTGTTTGATATCTTTTTGAATAGTTTCATTAGATTTTGTATTTTTATTTATTTTCAATAAATATTTTTGAAGGCGTCAGATAATTTTCATACTTAAAGGATGGAAAAAGAATACTTAAGTTTTTAAATATAAAACAATTTTTAAAACTTAAGTACAATTTCACAACTGAGTGAGTGGTATAAGATCGGGCCTAAGTGTACATTTTATTTTTTACCCAACAGATATATTTGGTTCCCTCACCTCTCCCCAATTTGTTGATATTCGGTACAATCATTACACTCATCAAAACTAAGACTGATACAAAATTTGAGATAATTGTATTAAGTAGTTCACCAAATATAGCGATTTGGAAATGTAAAAAATAGCTAAAAAATTTACATAGTTGTATACACAAAATTATAAATATCTTTCAAAGTATCTATGGTATAAGATTCATTGAGATGTCATATTAAGTGTATCAAAACTACCTTTAATATGACGTACAACATGACTTTCTTCTCAACGTTAAAATTATGCATATGTCGCGATTTATAGTTTGAGGGTAAATATCTCTGAAAATATGTTTTTTTTTTTTAATTTATAAAAAAATATATGTTAATGTTGAAAATGTTTTCTATACCCTCGGTAATTGACATTATGAGACTCGAAATAGTTTATGAATTATTACAAAAAATGTCATAATAAATACAAAATATTTATTTCAATTTGTATTGTTTCCTTTATATTCAAACAGAAAAATTGCAAATTGCTTCCACAAATCATTAAAATTTAATGAAATTTGGCAAAAATATTAACGTTAACACTGGTAACGCAAATACCGCGTTTAAATATGATTTTCGTGATTGTTCGCGATTTAAAACACTCCAAAAATAACTTAAATTGTCTTTACAAAAATATGAATATCTTTCAAAATATATATGTCAAAACGTTCATTGAGGTCTATAGTTAAAGGTAATCAAAATTACCTTTAAAATGATACCTGAAATATGTTTTTATGTTGAATTTTAATGATCTATAATTCGCGAATTAAATTTCACGTATCTCAAAAACTGGTATTTTTAAATTCGTGAAAAATATATATATGTATCAATGGCTTCCGAGTTACCAAAAAAAATATATATATATTATTTTTAAAGAAATTCTAAGCATGAATTTCTTCACTTTTTTCAATAACTCAGAAACCATTAAGAGTCCCAGTACGATACTAAGTGTGTTCGTTTACCCAAAAATGTATACTGTCCAGTAAAAACTTTTACTGGATTTGTGTTCTCGTATCTAAAATCCAGTAAAGTGAGAAAAAATTGAGAGAGAAAAATGACAGTTAATAAACTAAGTATTTAAAAATTTTACTAGTTTATTTTTTGCTTTGAAAATCTAGTAAATTATAACAAAAACAAAAAAAAAGTTATTTTTAAAGAAATTCTAAGCATGAATTTCTTCACTTTTTTCAATAACTCAGAAACTATTAAGAGTCCCAGTACGATACTAAGTGCGTTCGTTTACCCAAAAATTTTTACTTTCCACTGGATTTGTGTTCGCATATCCAAAATCCAGTAAAGTGAGAAAAAAATTGAGAGAGAGAGAGAGAGAAGTGACAATTAATAAACTGAGTATTTAAAAATTTTACTAGTTTATTTTTTGCTTTGAAAATCCAGTAAATTAATGGTTGCAAAAAGTAAACAAATATAAACATTTTCGAAAAATTAAAAAAAAATTTACTCAATCCAAATTTTACTATAAGTACATTAAAAAAATAACTATATTTATAACAAAATGAAAAATTAAGTTTTTATTTACTAAAGCACATATATTACGATAAAGGCTCTGTTGCTTTTTGTTGGTGTTTTTTGTTTATTTGATTCTAGTGATTATTTTACTGGATTTTGCAAATTTTCTGTTCGCGTACTGTTTTGTTTACAAGGTTTTTGAGAGTAAAATTTTTAATTTACTCAGTAAATACTCAGTTTACTGCATTTTACTGGAAAAGTAAAAAGGATAATACACAGAAAGTTTTCCTCATCAACACGAATTTCAAAAATTTAAAGATAAAATTTTTTGAGATATGCGACCGCGAAATCTAATTCGCGAATAATCAACTATTTAAATTCAATATAAAAACATATTTCAGGTATCATTTTAAATGCAATTTTATTACCTTTATCTATAGACGTCAATGAACGTTGCGACGCATATATTTTGTAAGATATTCGTATTTTCTTAAAGACAATTTATGTTATTTTTGGAGTATTGTAAATCGCGAACGATCGAAGAAATCATACTAGAACACGATATTTGCATTACCAGTTAATGTTGATGTTAATATTCTTGCCAAATTTCATTAAATTTGAATAATTTGTGCAAGCAATTGGCAATTTTCCTCTTTGATTGTAAACGAAGCAATGCAAATTGAAATAAATATTTCGTATTTGTTATGACATTTTTTGTAATAATTCATAAACTGTTTCGAGTAACAGAATGCCAATTACCGAGCATTTTCAACGATAACATATATTTTTAAAAAGTTTAAAAGATATAATTTTTTGAGATATTTACCCACGAACTATAAATCGCTAGATATGGATCATTTTAGTGTTACGAAAAAGGTCATGATGTATGTCATATTAAGTGTAATTTTGATACCTTTAATATGACATCTCAATGAATCTTGTACCATAAATATTTTGAAAGATATTTGTAATTTTGTGCGTGGTGGATATATTTCCGCGATTGTACCGAATATCATTAATTTTTCATGTTGATTTCAGATGGAATGACACTTTTATAAAAAACTATTTATTTAATTGTATTAAAAAAGTCACCTTCAAACATTTATTTTTATTTCCAAGAATATATATTCGTGTGGAAATTATATGTAAGATATAGCCTTTTTGTTTAGTTTTTTATGCTTTTTAAGTAATATTGTATTTTTTAAATAAAATCCCGATTTCCGGAAGTTTAAAAATGTCAGGAAATTAAAAACCCTAATTGTGTATTATTACTTGCAGCAATGTACTATTTTGTTTTTTGTGTCGGCTAAGTATAGTCAACATCGTAAAATTTCCAAGAATAGTGATTAAATGTAACCATAATATTATTTAAAAAAATATATATATTTCAACTTAAAAACAAAAAGTCTCGTGAAAAAATTTGATTTTTTGAGTTATGACATTCTTGCAGCAAATGAGCGATATATACTTTATGGAGTCTCAGAATAATATTTCGCTATGTTACAAATGCAATGACAAACTTAATCTTTTTGGATGGTGGGAATTAAAAAAGGATTTCTACGACCTCTTCATATAGCTGAGTAAACGTAACTGTTTTGAATTTTAATTTAACTTACCGCAAAAGATTAAAAACTTTTTAATTCAAAAATCTTTTTTGTATTTTAGTTTTTCTTAGTAAATTTTTGTATTTTCTCAAAATATGATCTGTAAATGCCCCATTATTTGTTTTATTCAAATAATGTGGGTTGAAGTAAGAATTTTTGTTGTCTTTTTGCTTTAGTATTAATAAATTAGATAAGAAACTAAAACAGGGAAAGGGTTGTCTTCTATTTTATCTTTTTGGTAGTGGGCCAATCAAAGTCATGTATTACATATTTATTTAAGAATAAAACAGAGTCTGAAATCAATATGGTCATTAAATTAAAAAAATGTATTTAATGCTTGTATTTAAATATAAAAATTATGTAAATATAAAAAAAGAAATAGATAAAATAAATGAAATACAGATTAAAAAAAAAAAAAGTTTAAAGAACAAAAATGAAATAAATGATGACTAATAAAACTAATTCCACTGGCCCTGATTGAATCTCCTTAAAGTTTTTAAAACTAATATTTCTTGGTATTTCTAGACAATTACAATTTATTTTTAATACAATTGTAACTGCATTTAAATTTCCTGAAAAATGAAAATTTGAAAAAGTTATTTTCAGTTACTGATTATCGTCTTATAAGTATTTTAAACACTAGTCCAAAAATCCTTGAGTTTCTATTAAGGGAGCAGCTTTTGGAACATTTAAATTTGGGTAATTATTTACATAGTTATCAATCTGGGTTTAGAAAACGCTATAGTACTACAGGTTTGATGTTGGATTGAGTTGAAAATATAAGGACTAATATGGAAAACAAATTGAATTCTGTTCTCATGTTTGTTGGCTACAGTAGAGTGAAGTCATGAAATACTAATTAGTAAATTATTATCACAATTTAACTTAGGGTCATCTGCCTGCAAACTAATCTGGTCATTTATGAATGAGAGATGCCAATACGTACAGTCCGGAGGTGTTAGGTATTCAACACAGAAAATTATAAGAGAAGTGCCCCAGGGCTCCATTTTAGGAGCAAATACAATTTTGTAAATGTTATACATATGCAGTTGCATGCGGATGATAAAGGGCTAGGTCTCAACTTTGTGGAGTATAATGTTACTAAAGATTTAAGACTTATTTTGTAGCGGTCTAATATTAATTTTCTCAATTTGAATCCTTCTAAGACGAGATGTATGTGGTTCTCGCGAATTTGTAGAATACCCAAGTTGTTAATTTACTCAGAGGAAATAGAATTTATATCATATTACATGATTTTAGAATTTCATATAGATAACAAATTAAACTTTGACTTTCAAGTAGATTATGCTTCTTCAAGAATAAATTTTATTCTAAGGCGGTTGTATAATGTTGGATTTTACTTATCTAGTAAGGTGAAGAGGTGTGTTGCTGGTATATTAGTAAAGGAGGATGTGTACTTATAGCTGTTAAAAAGTATCTATGCTATAGAAATATTCGTTTATTTAATATGGATTTATTACTTGATCAACTTTGTGTAGCAGTTAAGTCGGTTAATTTTGAATTATTTATATTTGTATCATATAAACCCCCTAAAAGTTCTGATAATTTATATGATAGTCGTATATCAAATGTAATTATTCTTTCTGAAAGTATAAGAAATGGTGATAAGTTATGTGTTATTGGAGATTTTAATCTTTATGATATTGTTTGGTCAGAAGCCTCAAAATCTAATATAATTCCACAAATAATTATATTTATATACAAAAGTTTCTTCGATTCGAAAAAAAAAAATGTAATTATCTCAATAAATTTCTATACGATCTGTATATTATGAGTCTTAATAACGACTTAAAGTACAATCCAAAATAACGACTTAAAGTACAATCCAAAACGATTTTGGACTTTTATAATTTCCAAAAGAAATTGTATGAACTATAATAATTTAACTTCAAATAATCTAATTGATTCACTGAACTTGTAGCATTCTATTTTAAATCCAATTTTAATGATGAAAATTTACAGTATGATAATTTTGATTTAAATTAAATAAACACCATTACGGATTTCGGTAATTTGCAACTATCTGAAGAATATATTGCAGAAGGTATTGTTAGGCTTTCTAATTCATTTAAGGGTGATAATGTTGGTTTACCAGCTTTTTAATAAAGATATGTTCTTCTTCATTATGTCTACCATTGAAAATTTTTCTTAATAAGTCTTTAAGCAATGGCTATTTTATTAAAAAGTGGAAATTTATTACAATTTTGCCTATTTATAAATCTGGTGATAAAAATAATGTCATTAATTATAGACCAATTTTTAAATTAACCAATATTTCAAAAATTCTTGAACATATTGTTTATCATAAGCTTTTCTTCAATATAAAGAGGCATATTTCTTTATCTCAACACGGATTTATGACTGGAAGATCAACCTGTACTAATTTGGCTGTTTTTACCAAGTATTGTTTTGCTAGTTTTGAAGATCGATTGCAGATTGATGCGATTTACACGGACTTTGCTAAGGCATTTGACCGAGTACCACATGAACTTTTATAATTAAAATTATATAAATTGAGCGTTCATTCCCGAATGTTATCTTGGTTTCGTTATTACTTGTCGGATAGACAATCCGTAGTTTCTCTTGATGGTGTTTGTTCTATATCATTTATTCCTACTTCTGGTATTTCACAAGGTAGTGTTTTGGGTCCTCTGTTATTTAATATATTTATTAATGACATTGACTTATGTTTCAGAAAGTCTCATTATTTATTGTATGCTGATGATTTAAAAATTTTTAAAACAATTTCTAACGCCAATATTTGTATAGGATGTGTTCTTGGTCAGTCCGCAATGGTTTACCTTTTAATTTAAACAAATGTTTTTTTATGACTTATCTTTGATGTTGTAACACTGTTATATCTCGATTTGGAATACATCAACATTTACTATCATCCGTGGATGAAATTTTAGATTTAGGGGTGTATTAATTGATAAAAACAAAAAATATCATTTAATAATCACTTAAATTATATTATACCTAAAGCTTATTCAGTGTTAATGTTAATTCTAATAATTTTGAATATTACACAAAAAAAGTTTTATTTACATCCTTTGTGAGATCTAGATTAGAATATGCTTCATTTATCTGGAGTCCTTGTACTCAATTACATATAAATAGAATTGAAAAAATTCAAGTAAAATTTATAAAGTTTGCTCTTGCATTTTAAAAACCTTCAAATTTCGACTCCTACATACCCTGATAAGTGTGCCTTGATTTCCTATATTTCCTATATACTATAATTCGTGGATTAATTGATTGTCCTGATTTGCTTCATACCATAAAACTATATGTACCTTCTAGGCCTCTAAGGCAAAATAATTATATCTTTTATATAGATATTCATAGAACAACATATGCTTTTAATTAACCTTTAATAAAAGCTATAGATTATTCAATAAATATTCTAATGAACTAGACTTAAGTATATCAAATCTTGAATTTAAAAATTTGTTAAACAGTTTGTTTAAATAATTACTTTAATTGTGAATATTAAATTATGATTGATGTCTGCAAGGATAATATTATATCCATAGACTGAAACTAATAAATAAATAAATAAATGGTATTACCAAACTGAAACAAACTTTTAATAGAATAGACCGATATATATTTGGTCTAAAATATAGATCTCACGCACATATGACATCTTATACAATAAATCTTCTCCAATGTGACTTTGAGAGCTTTATAAACTTAATACTATTATTGTAGTTTTATAAAATTTTTAAATATGATAAACCGAGATATCTAAGAAATAAGTTTAACTTTGATACGTCAAATAGAACTAATTCTTTAGTTATGCCAATATATTATTCCCAAATTATGAATAGATCATTTGTTGTTCGAGTGTCCAGATTATGGAATAGAATTGTAGAAATTTTTCGAATTCAATATCCAAATTTAGAACAATTGTACTGAAGAATATGTAAAACGTGCTGTTATACATTTCCACAATCTAAATTGTTATTTTTTAGGTTTTGTATTCATGAAATTTCAACATTTGTGCATACGGGGATATTTTTAATAACAAAACAATACTTGTATAAATGTACACGCAGAGAAAAAATATAGTTGTAGTAACCATAATCTAAGAGCAACATGTTGATTGGGACATATGATCACAGCTAAAGATAGAAATGATTATAAGTAATAATTATTATGATTCCACTTTGTCATGTTTTGATTCCATTTTATTATATTATTACCTCATGTTATCATATAATTATCCTATTTTATCATATTAAAATTTCATTTTGTCATATTATTATTATTTCATCTTATCATACATTAATAAAATTTTTTATTGTTTTTATAAAACTTTTTATTGTAAATTAAATAATATATATATATATATATATATATATATATATATATATATATATATATATATATATATATATATATTATTATTATTATTATTATTACTTGTATTCATTTGTACCACCATATGTGGTTCAAATGCAAGATATCATATTTAAAAACAAACAAGTATTGAAGTTTTCCACTAATAATATGGTTTAAAAACAAGGAAGAAGACTGCAAATATTTAATGGTTGTAGAAGTAAGAATATATTTCATATTAACAAGATTTTGTTTCTGGTAAAAATATTTAAAATCATATAATTTTTTCAGTCATCATATTAAAATGCTTATTGAGTGTAAAGATTAAATGATAAACTTGAATCAAAATAATTGTTATCATGAACACAGAGTTATTAGAGTTCAATAAAATTAACAATGAGAACATAATATTGTTGTAGTGATCATGCTGTAACCATGTTTTTCTCTGCTTGTATATATATAAAATTTTGTAATAAGAATCAAAGTTTGTAATTGCCATATAAATAATCAGGTTAAATTTGGCTGTAGGGGCTTATAATCAATAAAAAAAAATCTGAAAACTAAATCTAATAACAGTCTTAAAGTTATAATTTCTATGAGTTTAATTTCACCATGTATTGAAATTAAATAATCTGTAACAACTAGGAAATTCTATAATCTTATAAAATCTTTTATAAATGAGACTTCGTGTTGATTCAAATTTCATTTAGCTGCTTATAATAGTTAGTTAATTTTCTATTTGAATACATGTAAATTATAATTTTCAAAATTAAATTAATTATTTATATATAAAATTCATCTGGCTTTTCAATAAATTTGGTGGAAAAAAGAAAAATAAATAATTCCAAAATTTTGCCATAAGTTCCAGGAATAACCATCGCATATTTTAAGGTTTTATATACACACGTATTTACTCATCATATAGACTTGTAAACCATAAATTAATGTTTAATGTTAAAATTAAAGTGATTTATGTCATAATGTGTCTACACATACATACGGGTATTGAGACAAACTTAAAAATAAATACATTTACACACATCAATATCACAATATTAATTCCTGTCAGGTTGACTGAACATGTGGGCATACTGTGATACGAGATATATACTTATTCCTTATTTATTAATTTAATTTTTATCCCTTTTTTTCTTGGTAAAGTATTTTTCAATTCTTAAAAAACATTTACTATAACCGTTTGCAGCTTCCTTTCCTGAAAAGGAAAATAAATAAAATATTTTATATCAGAGAAGGAATTTTATGCAGATTTACTTTTAAGATTCCAGAATAATGTGATGTTTTAATTATTATACGGACGGATGTGATTTGATAATCATGAAGGATTATAATGCTATTTTCTCATCAGAAATTCTTCTCCAATTCTTAAGAAAAACTTGACATATCTTAGTAACTCTAAGATGAGATAAGACCTTTTAAACTCATTGCAATGTCAGCCTAAAACTCTTTCTGAGAAATCAAGCTGAAAAGTTTTCTACAAACATTTTCTGAATTTATAATATATTTTTTTTTTTCAATACAGATATTTTTAATCCTGATACAGTCGGCAAAACTGGAACTTAATACAGGAAATGGTTAAAGTGCTTCGTTTAATGCTCATATGTAGTGTAAAGCCCTTTGTTAACCTATTATATCTGGTTTTTAAAGTATTTCATTTTATGCTTAAATTACAAAATTGCAAAGGTTTAAAAAACTGTTTAAGATTAAAGAAATTTCATTTAATAGAATTTTGAAACATAATGAATTTAAAATAGTTTAAAAAATATTTTGGGAACGACAAATGTTTATTTTTTACTTCATTCCATAACTTCTGTAATTAGTAGACAAAGTTAAAGCATACCACAAATAAATAATATTTTTCATATAAAAGAATTAAAAAAAAACTACTATTTTAACAATTTTGTTAAGTGAAATAGAGTCAAGCTTACACATTTTTTTGAACCTTTGCAATTTTATTGTTTATGCATAAAATGAAATAGTTTAAAAACTAAAAATAAAAGGTTTGCAAAAGACTTTTATTACATATGAAAATAATTGGACATTAGGGGGGATGTATCCGAGATACCAGTAGTAACGTCTAAAATTTGATGTCAGGTTCAAAAATCACCAAAGAGAAAATTTAAGCGGTTGTCAAACCATTAACAATGACATGCCACATTCTACAATCGGATTTAAAATGGCGATGCTATACAAATAAAACAAAAAGGGCGGAATTTTGGGGAGTGGCAAAAAATAATTTTTGCGTTTTTGGAAACCTTATGAACTATTCTTTCATTCTAGGGGGTGACTGGCATAACTTATTTTTATTTTTATTTTTTGTATGGAGACTGATCCGCTCTAATGTAATACTTTTGTCAAAATTTACTTAATTAACATTTTCTAGTAAGTTATTTTTTTTTAATCAAATTTTATTTTTTACATTTTTCTTTGACTATTATCTGAATGCGGACAAAAATACCGAATTTCAAGAATTCGATCCACTGTTAAATCTGACATGCCTCTAAAAAATATTGTAATCAAGAAAGATATTTACAATTAACGGCAGCAAGTTATTACGAAAATTTTTTGTTATGTTTAATTCGAACGCACACCTTATACTGTTCCTATTAACACAATTTTTTCTGTATCAGAAGAATCGTTTTCTTCTAATTTTGTACAATATCGTAATTAAGCAATAATTTTAGTTTTTTATAGTATAATTTTTCATACATACTTTTGAATTTAATATCATCACAAATATGGCACATTTCACTCAGTCTCGCTTAATGACACACTAGAACATATGAAACAAAAGAACTGTTGATTAATATCCGTTTTTTGCTAAATTCTTTTATCTAACACAATGAAATTGGCAGTAAAACAAATAAAAAAAGAGATACGTTCTCGTAAAATAATATTTGAATATCTAACAATGGCAAGTCAAAGAGACAAAAAACTCTATTGGGCCATATTCCCAAAATGTTGATGTGAAAGAAAATAAATTTATAAAATTATATTTATTTTTCTTTTCCTGAATGTTTTCCATTTGAAACATTTGACTAACATCTGTTAAAACAGCATTTACATATACACATACACTAATTCAAATTTTTAAATTGCAAAAATTTGTTAAATGTTGATGTGAAATCAACACAGTGGGGTCAATCGCAAAATTTTTGATAATAAATCGGTATCCTCTAAACTACTGGTCGTATCGGATTGAAATGTACGGGAAAAATGTAGAGGAGGACTTAGGTTTCCAGAAAAATCATTTTGTAGTCTCACTGTAATAATACGAAATTAGCTGCAAGGTGTCAAAGTTGATTAAGTAAAAGTTTTAAAAAATCATAAGTTCCACAAATCAAGTCAGATTTGAAAAAAAGTCTTTTGAAAGTTGACTTTTTCCATAAAATCTATATTTCTGCTTTCGTTTTTAGCCGGGCGAGAAGCAGTTTACTGTTAAAATTATCTAAATATATTTTTGAAGTAAACAGCGTCAATATATTAAAAAAAAAACTCGCGTTACATTTTTATTGTTGTAAAAAAAATTGTAAAATTCACCATTTTCGTCACATAAATATGGAATTTCGGAACAGCTGCTCCGCTTTCATAAAATTTCACATAGTGATAGTAGAAGAGTAGGCGAGTTTAAATATTGAGCTCGGACTATATATACCTACAGGGCGCGGGGCTACATGTCCCAAAGTTGGACACCTCGGATAAATTTTTTTTAAAAAGATCCTGATTCCTAATATCTGAACTCATGTTAAAGGTTTTTATATAGGAGGATTCTGCTGTCGATATCTAAAAAAAAACATATGCATATCTTATCGCTTTTAGTTTAAGAGATATTAGGCTTCAAAGATTAAGATTTTTACTTTTTAGCCTGTCTTGATAAAGTTTTTTCGCTACAGTATCATTCGCCAGATTTTTTGGATTTATTGCTTTTTTCTTTCATTAACAACAAATAGCAAAGTTGTGCAAAGAAGGAATTTATAGGCACTTAAATTTTAACTTTGAAAAAAGTAGATTTTTACCCGTTGTTTAAAAAAAAAAAACGCAAAACATTTTAGAGATAAAATTTTGAATTTTAAAGATAAAATTTTGAATTTCTCCCTAATTTTTCAAATCGCAAAACTAATGTTTTTTTTCTTTTTTTTGCTCCCCATATAGCAAAAAAAAAAAAAAGTTAAAAATCACGTTTTTGGAAATAATTTTGGGAATTGCGGGCTGTCTGTTGATAAATCTAAAAATGTGAATAACACTTGAAATTAAGCATCAAAAATCTACTCAGGTGTATAATGTTATTAAAAAATATCTATTAGCAAAAATTTTATTGCATAATTAAATATTAAAGGTCTTCAACGAAATTTCCTATTATAAATATTATTATACATTTTTGAAAATAAGACGCTATGACCTACACAATGATGTATAATATGCCTACCTTTACCTTTCCGCGTGTCTACATTAGCGATCAAAATTATTAGAAATCGTAGAAAAAATTACACATATAGTTAGCTTCTTCGCAATTACTAGGTAATGTAATGGCTTAGGTAATGTTATTCGCTGGTTAATCATTTACATTAGACCTGAGACTCATTAATAAATGTTTTGGAAGAGATACTATATTTTAGTAGTACATTAAAGGGAAATATTCAGGAACATTTAAGCTTTGCAGAATATGTTGCAATGAATATATAAACGTGGTTAATCCATATTTGATCTGTTAACATAATACGTTAACATAATACGTATAATAATTATAAAAATAGCCTGGAAAAAGAGGAATCATCGAAGATTTAAAGCTATGTTAAGTTAAGTTGTTAAGGTCTACTAAGAAGTTTGAATTAAAGTATTCTGGCTGGATGAAAACATAGAACTTGTACTTTGTACATCAGGTGTTAGTGCACATTGTAAGCAATACGGAGATTTGTGCTCGAAATCCAAGAAACAGGGATTGTCTGTTGATTGTCGGCAATGTCTACTGAAGAAGTTTCCGACACATTTAAAGCTATGTTAAAAATAGGAAAATCAACCGTTTGAGGCTGTAAAGATTACAAATATTTTTGCAACTGTATCAACTTAACGCCTTAAACGAATTGTGAAGAGCATACCTACACCAACATCATCATTAGCTTTCACGGAAGAAGAAGTTATAGCTATAGAAAAACTGTGGACGTGTTACTTTCACGTCCACCGATCGGAAAGCCAAAATTGGAGTTTCTACATTACTTGAAAGTACAGCACGACGGTTTACTTCGAACTTTTCCATGCCATCATTGGTTAGAAATTATGCTAACAGCAGTACCCCATCAACCAGTTTTGAAGATGTTTAGATAAATTCAATACATGGATCAAAACACTTTTATAGACCAATTTCATTTGCGTACATAAAAGAATCAACAAATTCAACACAAGAATTAATAAATTGTATTGAAGCAGATATTTGAAGCCTGAATCTTATTTCTATTGAAACATCGGAATATGCATTTAACGTATCGTTTGTTATGAAATTTACAATAACTGATGGGAAAGTTAGTAACGCCATAACAGCAACCTCTTCTAGTTGGAACTGTTCTCTGTTCAAAAACAGAAATGTCAATGAAGCTGTTCCAAAATGTGGATTATTTCCTTTGTATGTCGGAATAAGATTTCTGGAATAATTTCTGCATCTGGCATATGACTTCAAGTATAGAAGCCTATCAGGAAACGAAAATAAATCTGGAAATAATAATGAGGAACTGAAGAAAATGAGAGCAAGCGAGAATTTAAGAAGAATTTAAATAACAGACTGGACTAAACATTGATAAACGACCCGTAGGATACGATGGCAACTTCGATGGCTCGGCGCTTTTTCAAATGTTTTGAAACAACCTCAAAAATTACAGTAATTGATATGATGATGAAACAGCTACTTAATTCAACAAAATGTGGCGAATATTCCTACAAAATTTCAAAAACACTTATAAAATTGTGACCTTAGAAATTGTTGTTACCAATCGTACATAAGATATTATGCCATGAAGAAATAATAATTAAGCATAATATTCTTCCCTTAAGAGAACTTACGGAAGAGCCTCAAGAATCGAGAAATCGGGATTTCAAATAAGTTCACCTGTTTAGCTCAAGAAAATATTCCAAACTGTCGCAAAATGAAGATATTTTTAATAATCTTATATTATCATCCGATTTAATTTTATCATCTGTGTGGAAACGTTGGATTTACTATAGAGATTTGACATATGAAAACATTGAATGAATTGAGTGAATTTAAGGATTTGCTTTTAGATATGGATTACTGTGAATCTGATTATTTTACTAAATTACGGAAGAGCCTCAAGAATCGAGAAATCGGGATTTCAAATAAGTTCACCTGTTTAGCTCAAGAAAATATTCCAAACTGTCGCAAAATGAAGATATTTTTAATAATCTTATATTATCATCCGATTTAATTTTATCATCTGTGTGGAAACGTTGGATTTACTATAGAGATTTGACATATGAAAACATTGAATGAATTGAGTGAATTTAAGGATTTGCTTTTAGATATGGATTAATGTGAATCTGATTATTTTACTAAATTAAGCTACTATAATGATTTACCACTTAAAATAATTTTTAAATATAGATTACTAACTTAAGTTATTTTCTTAAATTAAACTAATTCTTATTAACTAAAAATTATTATTGTTATAAAAAATAAATAAATGAAAATATATTGTTTATCTTTTTAGTTATTTGTAGAGTTCAAATAATATTTTATTCATATCCAATATTAATAACAATAATATTACAGGTAAAATGTACCTACCTCAATTTACCCGTCATGTACCTGTACTAAAAATTTAGTACCTGGTCCAAAATATTTGTTAATGAAAGTCTCAGTCTAACAAATGATTAACTAGCGAATAACATTACCTAAGCCATTACGTTACCTATTAATTGTTTAGAATCTGAATATATGAGTAAATTTTTCTACGATTTCAATTGATTTTGATCACTAATTTGATACGTGTATATTTTTTAATAAAATTTTACATCTGAGTAAATCTTTTGTTATTCACATTTTTAGATATCAACAGAAGCCCCGAAATTCCCAAAAAACTTTAAAAAAATCCTAAAACGTTATGTTTTTTACTTTTTTTTTGCTATATCTTTCCAACCGATAACGGGAAGCATAAATTTATATTACAAAAAAAAAAAAAATGAAAAATACATTAGACTATATAAAAAGTATAACTTTTTTCGAATCCGGCTTTGCGATGTGAGAAATTAGGGAGAAAATTCGAAATTTGTTGGGAAATATATTTTGGGAAAACGTGGTTCTCGCAGAAAATCAATTATTAAAAATGTTTTTTCTTTAAAAAATGTTTAGTTGTCTTTTAGAAAAATATAAATATTATGTATGTTGATTAAGAACATTTTTGTATAATAGAAGAAGGATTTTTGGAAAAAAAAACGGGAGGAAATCTACTTTCTTTAAAATTCTAATTTAAATGACTTCGTAAATATTTTCTTAAAATTCTTTCTTTGCACAATTTTGATATTTATTGTTAATGAAATAAAAGAAATTTCGGCTGAAATTTGGACTTACTGCAGCGAAAAATCTTCACCAAATTAGACTAAAAAGTAAAAAATTGAATCTTTAAAGCCTAATATCTCTGTAACTTTGTCCAACTTTGGGACGTGTGGGCTCGCCCCATGTAGGTATATATGGTCTAAGCTCTATATTTAAGCTCGCCTACACCTTTACTATCACTATGTGAAATTTCAATGAAATCAGAACAGCCGTTACGAAACTCCATAAATATTTCCATTTCATTTTTTAAATCGCACACTCTGTGCTAGATATAGGGTGCAAATATAAATCGATTCAAAGTTTCTTTATTAATCATGTATTTAAAAAAATTGAGAAAAAAGTGAAAGAATTGTACTATATATATAAATACCACTTTTCATTCTAATTTCAGAGTGCTGACTTGAACATTTTTCACGGCTGGACGAATTTAGAATTTTTTTCATATTATTTTTAAATGTGTTAGAAATTGTAAAATATTTAAAAAAATTTTCCCTCAAATACCTCGGGATCTATTCCCGAAAAATAAAATAAAGTCGAGGCAAAAGGTCAAAAATTGAAAATTCAAGCGTAAAAATGTTTTTAACGTCAAGAGATAAGTTACATGAGTAAGCATGTTTTTTCTTTATCTCGATAAGTACTTTACAGAAAAAATCTTTGCAATCGGATTTGATTGGTAAAATTTGCGATTTTTTAAAACTTTTACTACATACTCGAGGTCAACTTTGACGCACTCCTGTTATTACAGGGTAACTAAAATATGATTTTTTCGAAAGCCCAATTCCTCCTCTACAACTTTCTCATACATTTCAATTCGATCCGAACAGTAGTTTATGAAATACAGATTTATAATCAAAAATTTTTCGATTGACCCCACTGTGCGATATATGAGTTTGTGCTTAACAACTGTATATTTGCATTTATAGTTCTATATTTCTCTGTATAGTTTCTGTGTATGTTGTAGTACTTAAAACACCTGCTTAAATGTTGAAATTAAAATTCTATTTCCTTTGCTCTACATTGCATAGGCTTCGCAGCATGACTGGTTGACTAGTTGGACTGACGGACGGTTGGACAGACTAACTGATTGAGTGAATTTTGATACTTACCATCGCCATTTGACTAATTTAATGCTTAAAACAAGTATTAAATTTTCATGTTAGGCTTTGCAGTTTTAATACTTCTAATAATAATGTTTGATACTAATATGGAGGGTGTTGGCAATAGAGATATTAATATTGTGAAATATTTGTAAACTCTTTTATATTTTAAATCACAATTATTATTGAGAATCTTTAAATTTCTTAGTAAATCTATGTAAGGTTGTAGAACTATATCAGATTAATGAATTAGTAATTGTATATTTGGGGCCCTCGTGAAAATCTAAAACGATCTAACGATGTTCGTCCGTCTGTTTGTTGAAAGCAGGATAGGGCTTGGGGTGGACATCCTAAGGGGACGAAATTTTGCTCAAATATTGTTTTTATATAAGGTGTGTTGCTACGTCGTTGAGTATAATTTTCGATGACTCGTTCGAGCATTTCGACAGGTAACTGGCGAATGCCATGCGTGATGTTTTCTTCCAAGGTCTGAATCGAAGCGGGTTTGTCCGCATAAACTTTAAACTTTACATATTCCCACAGGAAAAAGTCTAACGGTGTGATATCACACGATCTTGGTGGCCAATCGACCGGCTCAAAATGTGAAATTATGTGCTCATCGAAGTGTTCTCTCAATAAATCCATTGATTGATGCGATGTGTGGAAAATGGCGCCGTCTTGCTGAAACCAAATGTCGCCGAGATCACGAGCTTCAATTTCAGGCATCAAATAGTCGGTTATCATGGCACGATAACGGTCGCCATTGACGGTTACGGTCACTTTTAAAGAAATATGGAGCGATTATTCCACCTGCCCACAAACCACACCAAACCGTTGTTTTTTCTGGATGAAGTTGCAGTTCTTGAATCTCTTCAGGTTGCTCTTCGTCCCAAATGCGGCAATTTTATTTGTTTACATACCCATTGAGTCAGAAATGGGCCTCATCGCTGAACAAAATTTGCCTCGAAAACGTCGGATCTTCTTGGAACTTTTCAAGAACCCATAGAGCGAAGCGATGTCGCTTGGGAATTTTGAGCGGCTTCAGTTGTTGCACAAGCTGTATTTTGTACGCTTTCAATTTAAGATCTCGACGTAAAATGTGCCAAGTCGTTCAATACGTCAGTCCGAGTTGCTGCGAACGGCGCCGAATCGACTCTCCACGATCTTCGTGTACACTGTCAGCTACGGCAGCGAAGTGCACGAAACACATTCCTCACAGAACGTTAATTTTCGTAAGAAAGTTGAACGGTTTGTAAACGTTGTTCAGGCGTAAGTCTTTCCATTATGAAATGCCAAACAATACTAAACAAAAATAACATGACAGCATGACACGACTCACATGTGATCTGTCAAAAAAAAAAAAAGGCTATTGAAAAAAGTATCTCTACTTGAATCACCCTTTATATATATATATTTACTGCAAAACTCACTTTTTTAAATTTTCCCTTTCAACTCTTTCTTTATTTTTTTACAAAATCCTGTTCATACTCATGTACACATATTCATTTCAATTCACCTAAATTCATACATTTTTACAAGTGGGATTCTTAAATTAGCTTTTTATGTTATGTTTATGTTGCGTTTAGATACCATCATGTAAATGTTGAATCTGCAAAAATATCACTGGCTACGAATGTTTTGAATGTGAAATTATTTCTGCTCTCAATAATATTTTAATTTATACTTTATACATAAATGCATGTCTGTCCATATAGTTATGTGCAGCATAGTTTAACATGTACAATTGAAAATTCCACTTTAGCATTTTTTGTATACTTTTTTCTTTGGTTTTTAGTAGCATTTGTTGGAACTCGCTAAAATTTTCTAAATTTATTATGCATTTATTTACAGAGGATATAATATTGAAAATTCAAGGGAAAATTTTTGTTTTACAAATCCCTATCAGGATAGTAAATTCACGTTTTAAAATTAGATAACAGGAAATTAGATAAAAAGGCGGCATAGCAGTTTTTCAGTAAAAAAAAAGATTCTATAAATTATAAAATTATTTAATTGCTTTTAAGTTAATAACAAATATTATATACATAGAAAAATAGTATAATAATAATTTTATATAGACATTTAATTATATTTTTAATTAATTTAATTAATTTTCTAATTGGTTTAAAATTTTTTGACAAAAAGCGACAGCTTAAAGAAAAAAATATAAAGTAAAAAGAAATATTTGTCAATAAAAAAAATTTAGAAACAAAATAATTAATTTCAACCATTTTCAGCTATTTGGCACTGTTGGCAACTTTTTCCCAAATATCGCTAAATTAAATTAAAAAATTGCTAGAAAATAGCTAAATTTTCTAGCAAAATTCAAAGTTTATAAGTCGCTAATTTTTTCCTATATTTGCAAATTCAGCTGTAAGTTTCTCAAAAATTAGCGAAATTTCCAGTTATTTTCAAAATTTGGCTATTTCTTGGTTTTCGACATTCCCATATTTGTTTCCAACTTAGTTTCTCACAATAAAAAATTAAAAAATAATATAAATAACCTTCGTGTCCTTTTTTAGACTATTTTGGATACTGTTTTGATATTTCTTCCAAAGCAACAACAGGTAACTTTTTTATATCATATCCAATGCAACCAAGTGACCCACTGTTAGTCATTTATTCGTTTAAAACAATTTTAAAAATGTTGGCAACGATTTGTAATAGCATATTTTATGATTAAGACCAAAGAAAGATACATAATTTGCCAAATCAGAATCCCTAATAATTTTCAATTGTTGTAATTTTCTGATTCTATGTATTAGCTTTGAATATTTTTAAGTGCAAAAGGAAAATATCTTTTAACAATTGCTGATCAATATCTCTAGTAATACTTCTTAGATTTTTGTATATTCAAAGAATTTACAAATGGAAAAACCTGATCTTTTTCATATCTTGAGATGTATATATAATAAATTTTTATAAAATGTCATAGCTAAGAATATATAAAAAGCTATATACCAAGAGATAGGTTATTATTGTTTTTTATTTTTATGCCTATTTTAATTCTTAATATTGGTTAAAATTTAAACTAGTTCAATTTTTCAAATAAAGGCGTTAAAAACAAGCTTAAAAATAACGAAATCTGCAATGTAAAAATCGCGAGATTTCCCGCCAATAGCTAAATCACATTTTTTTTTCCAGAAAAATGCGTTTAAAAATCGCTAGATTTGACGAGAAGACAGCTAAATTGGCTACAGTGCTGATTGGGATCATTATATCAATTAAAAAAAAAAAAAAAAACATACGAAATATGTGCATAATTCCTCAGTTTCCGGAGACTATTTTAACAATAATTTTTTCGTTCGAATTTTAAATATTTGATAAGATTACACAAGGGAACAAAATTTAACTTTTTTTGTGCGGCTTGGAACTTTATTACAAAGTTTTACTAATTTGGGGTCGCTGATTTCAAATCTAATTTCCATTTTTTTCTATCAGCTCGACTTTTCGAGATATACCGTTATGTCCAAAATTAAGGCACTTTCACTACATATATTGGAATAACTTGAAAGAAAGAAAATCAGAAACTCGGCAACAATATTATCTTTAAGTCGTGATTACATTGTTTTTAAATTTGGCCAGTAGTTTCAGAGACATCGTTGAAGTTTTGGAAAAATAACAATTTAAAATAAAATTTTTTTATTCTTTAAAAATTCATAAAAAATAAAAATGTACCAAAAATCACAGTTTTGGTCTAAACACATTTATTTAAACTTATTTTGAATGAAATGTGCTTTATATCATTGCAATCGGTGCAAAACTTCTGATTTTGTTCACAATTTAGTGAACAAACTGAATTGATAAAAATCGCGATTTCCATAAAAAAAAAACATTTTTTAATATGTATGTTGGAACAAAATTGAACTTTTTTTGTATTGACTGAAATTTTACGCGATATAACGTTATGTCCAAAATGAAGGCACTTCCACTACACATATTACACTGGGGAACAGTCGTTTTGCGGCATGGTAGCTTAAAGTCAAATCTGTATAAGACTAGTGTGCTGAATACTAGAAAATTATTAAGTTTGTCAAATTGGCTCTAGTTTTTGAGATAAAGACTATTAGCTATTTCACTGAAAAACCCTAAATATAAATACCAATATGTATTGAAATTTTTTTTTTTAATAAAATCCTTTATAATATATTAAAACAAAAAAGATACACCCAAAATACATCATCTAATAATTAAAACAAGAATTACAAAAAACTTTTTCTGTAAGCTTTTTTGTCATGGTTTTGCTCAGGACAATTCCTTGTTAAAATCCAACAGTAGTCTGCCAGCATGTGGCCTTGCTATCTTTCTTCCATTATCCTGATGTCCTGGTGGAACCGTTCTCACTGTAATCGCCCTGGTTATCCGGGAATCTGTCCAAATGGCTATGCAAAAGATGCAATTTAATGCTCATATTAACTCCTAGTGTGTGAAAATTTTGAAGCATTTCAACAATCAATTCTGCATAGTCTGGTGCTTTATGATTCCCTAAAAAGTTTAAAACAAAGCTTAGCCATGCTTGAGATTTAATTTGTGTCATATGCCTTACAAATACAGTATCTTTTATAGGAGTTCGGATGCTGTCCATAGAAGATGCCTGCTTTTAATTTTTCCATACTCAGTGTTAGAAATTTTTGACACACATATTTAAAATAGTCACCAATATTACCAAGGACTTCGATGAACTATTTCATTAGCCCAAGCTTGATGTGATGTGGTGGAGGAAGGATTTTCTCTCGGCTTAGCAGTGGTTCATGAATTACGCTTGATCTTCCAACCCCCATATTTGCCCTCAAAGGCCAGACCTTTTTAATCCAATGTTCTGGTTTTGCGAGACTATCCATAGATATATGAAACAGGATCTAACAAAAATTTACTATCTTCAAGTCGACTCATACTGACCACTGGGTATTGCATACGAAATCTTTTCTAAAACAATTTTAATATTCCGATATTCCTTCTTTTGTTTGGTAATATGACCGATTGGAACTGAAGCACATTTATTTCCATTATGCAGCAATACACATTTCAGACTTCTTTTTAAGCTATGTATACAGTCAACACAAACAAAGTTCAACATACACATTAAAAAATGGGTTTTTACGGAAATCGCGATTTTTATCAATTCAGTTTTCTCAGTAAATTGTGAACAAAATCAAAAGTTGTGCACCGATTGCAATGAAATAAAGCTCATTTCATTTGAAATATGTTTAACTAAATTTTTTTAGACCAAAACTTTAACTTTTGTCGCATTTTTATTTTTTATGAATTTTTAAAGAACAAAATTTTTTATTTTTTTACTTGTTATTTTTTTTTTTCAAATCTTCAACGATATCTCTGAAACTATAACAACAATATTAAAGGTAATATTGTTGCCGAGTTTCGGATTTTTTTTAACTGAATATGGTGAACTGCTTTCAAGTTATTCCAATATGTGTCTTAAGTGTCTTATGTCAATAAGTGTCTTAATTTTGGACATAACGGTATATCTCGAAAAGTCGAGCTGATAGAGAAAAATGGAGATTTGACTTGAAATCAGCGACCTCAAATTAGTAAAAATTTGCAATAAAGTTCCAGGCCGCACAATGACTGTTCCCCAGTGTTATTAATCGATTCAATACCTTTGCAGATATACCGCTTTGGTGTGGATTTTCCTAGATAGATGTGATTATCATATTGGATCCTCTCAGAGAAACAACAAAGCTTGTGATACTGAATATGCATTTTAGACATGGAAAATTGCTTTTTGATGCCTCTTGAGTTAATATTCGTGCTGCATCTAATTTCCTAGCCATTGAATGAGTCTAAGAGTTTTGAAATATATGGAATTCCTCAAATTCCTTAAAAAAAAAAACAAATAATTTAATAAAAGAAAATTCAAATGATTTTAGAAATTGCTTTCGGTGCGGAAGGTTTTTTTTATCGAAATAAATAACTTTTGAAAACGATTTTTAGAATCAGTATAACATCAGTTATAACGTGGTACTAAGTGTTTTTTTTTACAGTGTGCAATGACTTCATCAGCTGTTTACAAAAATATGAAATTTTAAATTTTGCTTTATAAAGCCAATTTAGAACGACTTAACGTTTTTGTTATTTTTGATTTAAATTCACTACTTAGTGATAAATAAAATAAGTAAAAAAGGGGAAAAAATTTTTCTTAAAAAAAAAAAAATAAAAAATGGAGGAACATTGTTGTGAAAACTATTGTGACCCTACTAATTTTTCGTTTTTTTTTTTTTTTGATTTTCTGTAAAGCTATTTCAGTACTAATTGTAACAAGTTTTAGCTTTAATGACGAGTTGAAGTTTTCTTCTAGTAACATATGAACATTAATTATGGCCAATTACTCATTAATATAGATCTAAAGCCCCCCCAGAGTTAATGAAACGGGATTTCCCGTTGGGGCTATCGTTTTTATTATATTTCAAATATTTCCGATTGGATTGAGGTTCGGCTGTAAAATCTAAACATTTGTTGACGTCTAGCTACTTTGCGGTACCCTTGACCTAGTCCTTTGGAGTATTATGTTGTATAAAACGGACATTGAGTGGCTGATACTCAAATAATTCCAAACTATAGTAACTCGAATATTTTAATGTTCTTCATGTCTTTCATGGATATTTTCCTCAAAATATAAAAAGTATTTTAGACGATTTAAAATTTTTTTAATGATTCGAATTTAATGAATTACTTTGAATTACTATGAATATGAACTATTTAAAGTAATAAAGTGTTCAAAAATTGAGATTCATTCAAGCGATTCACACAATTCCTAAATGAACAAATGAAAACAGAAAAATAATAAATAATGAACAAGTGATAAAACTAACGCCTAAAGGTGTGCATTATCATTACAATGCTTTAGTTTATATAAATGCTTGCGTGTGTTTATTTTTAATAGATTTTTGCAGCTTTTTGCAATTAACTCGGTTGCTCATAGACCGATTTCATTCAAAAAACTTAAATTTTAGAAAAAAAGTTCGTGACGGATCTATATGACGGATATGACGGATCTATATGAGGACTCCCAAATGATTCGTTTTTGCCGCCACCGTGTATCAGAAATTAAGAAATTAATTTCATTAGCCAAAAGTCCAATTTTTTGCTAACAATAATTTCCAAACTTTCAATGTCATTCAATAGCAAACATATTGAAACTAAGGTGCCCAAAAAAATTAAATCAAAATATTGGTAATTGTGGGCGCGGCAAACAACAAATATTTTATGTTATTTTATAAAAAATGTGAGTTTTGTAAATTAGGACAGAAGTAAATTATCCAAACTATTATCGATAGATATTAGATATGTATTTTCTCAGGTACTATATATCAGTCAGATTTGAATTTTAGTGAAATAGAACTTTTGAGAGTAAAATTTTACTACCCGAAGAATGGCGAAAGTGTCCTCTTTAACCACATATATACTTTTGTACCTGTCTGGATCCATCTGTAGAACACTTATTCCATTTGATTGAAGTTATTCCCAAATTTTTTTCTATTTTCATTTTACCTGTCCTATAAGTTGTGATAGGTATCTTAGGTATATTATGTAACAATTATTTTATGACTATTTTTAGCGTTATTTACCTATTTTTAACCTTTTTTAGTTTTTTATTACTTTTTTATTGTACTTATTTATGCTACCCAGAAACATAGTATAACGTACTGTAAGAAAAGGATAAAAGCCAGCTTTATTCGAATATAAACTCAGTTGCTATAATATATCTAAGCAATAACAATGAAATTTTAAAATCTTTATAAAACATGGAGATCTTCAGCTATAAAGAATTATCCGAAGATTATTTTAAAAACAAAAAGCGGGAAGACGTTCAAAGAAAAGTAAACTCATACTCATGCAACACCGAAATACAATTTGACTTCGAAAATAAAATAACCGATTTCGTCAAAAACTTAACTAAAACATAACTGTTGATAAGAAGGGCAAAAAAGTTGGACGGAGCAAACAAATATTTTATACCAGCTTTGAAGACTTAAAGGTCCAGTAACCCTTAGAAAGTACAAACCAAAATAATCTTGGGAGACCACCAAAATCACTCGGAACTGTAGTGATAGATCTAAAGCCGGAAACTTATGGATATAAATGAAGAAATCGGATGTAAAAATATTCAAGAAACTTTTCTATTTTAATTTCGATAACAGAAACAACTCACAAAAGTCGATATCATTCAAAAAGTTTTTAACGCTAGTCCAGTGAGAACAAAACGGATTCTTAAAAGTATTCCAACGCCAAGGGAAGAAAAGCAGTTCTAAAATGAAGTGGCATTAGCATTAGTTTTGGATTTGAAGTTAACAAACAAACAACAAAATACCCAGCTCAGATTGCGTGAGACTGAAAAGGGCTCAAATCTCTCTCCATCATATCATCACATAACTGCTGCTAAAAAGGACTGTTTGCCACCAAAGGACACTACTACAATAACACCGATTTCGGCAGAGGTACAACTTCAAACTACTTCTACTTAATAATAAAGCTCAACGCTTGCTACTATCATTCATAGGAAATGATTTGAAATAATATGAAAACTGCAACTTAACTCTCTTTTGCAAATGGCATGACATCCATTTGGACAAAAACAATACAAGCAATGTATGTATATTAAAATACTTCAGACACGGATATGTTCATGGTATTATTTGTATCATTGCGAGTGATAAAGAATTTGGAAGACTCAGAGCGTTCGACCAGTAGGATGTAAACAAAGGATATTTGGAAAAATCAAACACTATCTTCTACGAAATACTACAGACCAATTAAACTTGAATTTAAAAATAAAACTCATGATGACATTAAAAAAGAAGTCAGTGATATTGGAGCCCAAGTTGCAACACTACAGCCATTCGAAATAGAAATTGATGGCCAGACAATTGAAGTAAGTTACCATTTAATGCTAACGATGATAGATAGAAAAATATACCAGGCTTTGACTGACACAAAGGCTTCATTCAGCTGCATTATATGTCAAACCATATCAAGCCACTTAAACCAAGCCCCGGAAAAATAATTATATAGTACTGCATATGAATTTGGATTATCAACGCTACATACAAGAATACGATTCATGAAGCACATACTAAAATTCAGTTATGATTTGGATTTCAAACCTTAAGGTTTAAAAAATAAACCTTTGCGGAACGAATTTCTAAAGTATCATTTAGTGCCACTTGGATAACTATCGGAGGAAACCCAGGAAAAATGGAATAAGGATTACAGATTACAGGATTACGCAGTACCAAAAGAATATCTCGAAATTCTTCAAATAAAAATTTATTTAATATATTACTGGCAACGTCAGATCCGCTTATCTCTAGCATTCGAAGTCAATGGAAAGTATAACATCGGGACTTAGACGAAGAAGCAAAAGGGCTGCTAGAGGACAGAAATAGTATAGAACTAATTATGGAATATTTGCAGTCTATTTTCCAACCGAATGAATAATAATTATTGATTTTCTTTTAATGTTATTTAAGTAAGAAATAAAATAAATATTAAAAAACTTTTAGTTATTATAAAAAGTAATAATTTGTGTCATTAATGTTATTTAAATAAAAAAATAATAATAATAAAATAAATAAACACTGAAAAATCTTAATTTTCAAAAAAATATATCACTATAAAAAAAAATCTAAAATATCTCTATCGAATCAAAATTTACTGAGGTTTGGCCGATGTGCGATATCTCACCACTGTGCGATATCTCGATTATTTATGGGCCGATTTTGTTGGCATAAAAATTCAGAAGAATGTTTGCAAATTTTCTGTGAAAGAACAAAGTCCCTAGCTTTTGCATTCCGACGAAAATTGTGGAAATTACAAACAGAATTTGTTGGTCTGGGGATACATAATTTTATCTACGGTATTAATTAACATTTGAAACTATCAGGAAATTGGTGGAAATCTTGACACCTACTGCTGCGAATATTTCTTTTAAATTCAAGTTTTTATTCACATGAAGGTTTAAAAAAAAACTTCACAGTTACTTTTTTGCTAATGATTTTATTATATATAGTGATATTATATAGTTATAGCAGCTGAAGTAAAATACCATTGTGTTGAAAGAAAGTCTAATTTTTTGCTTGGCATTTGGTTAGGAATGAGACAAATCTCGAATTGTATATTTGATATATTTCGTTGGAATGACCTAAGTTACTAAAAGTTTTATACAGAAGTAGAGTAAAATGCGTTATTATCAGGGCAACCAAAAATATGCGCATAAAAAAAATGCTCTTAAAATCGGAAAATATGCCTTTAAAATTTAAAAATAAGCTCTTAAAATATTGTTTTTTTCTGTCTAAATTTTAAATTATCAACGTGTTAAAAACAACTCAATTTTTATCAGCAATTGTCAAAAAAATTTTTTTTTCATTTTACATTTAAAATTATTCAAGGCTAATACATTTCATCAGAAAATTACAAAATTTCTATCAATTTATATGATGAAAATTATTAGGGAACCGGATTTGGAAAACGTATGTGGAAGTAAAATGAAACTTTTTCTAATGGCATATTATGTAAAAAAAAATCTATAGGTTGAAAAATATGAAACATTTTTCTCTTAAGTGCAAAATATGCAATTTTATGCTCTTAAGTATAAAATATGCAAAATAATGCTTTTAAGTATAAAATGTGCAAATATATACCATTTAAATTTCTAAAATATGCTCTAAAATAAGGATTTCCTATGAAAACATGATAAAATGTGCTGCTTAGCTCAAAATATGCAAAAATATGCTGTTAAGACTAAAATATGCAAAAATATGCTGTAACAAATCAATGCCGAAATTCTTAAAATTGTCTGATGCGGACAAATAAATAACAGTTTGGTTCATTCGATGCTCAGGAAAAATTATAATTTTACATATTTTTGGTTGCCCTGGTTATGTTATTTATACTTTTACCAACTCCTACATTTTATAGCCCAAAAATACATATAAGAACATACTATATGAGTTTACTTTTATTAGACAAATACATAGTAATTTTAAAGCTAAGTACCTAAAGTTACTTATATAACTATAAATTTATGACTAGTACTAAAATACACAAATACACTTGTTCTCTTTATATGCATATGCACATCTATTCATTTATTTTAGTATTTCACAGCGAGTCTATTTTCTATTTTTTATTGCTCATGTTAATATGTATTCATTCAGTTTTCTATGTGTATCTATTTGTATGTTTGTGTCTGTTACACATTTTTTATACTCATAATATCTTGGTTTGGTATATGTTACACATTTTAATTTTGTAGTTTTCTTTTTTGAACAAAACATGAAACCTTTATTTTAAAACAGGTCAAAAGTTTATATCTAAAATGTTGTTTATCTTTAAAATATAATTTTTTTTATTTTGTTACCCCTTGCCGGATTCTTTCCTATCTTATTATTTGTGCTTTTGTATCTTTGTGTATTTGCTTTTTAAGGTTAAAGTTTAGTTGTAATTTAAACATTTTTTAATTTATTTATTTAATATTTAATTGCACAAGTGTTCTAAATTCATGAAGAGACATCAGCAAGTACATACTTAAGTTTAACATTTATTTGATACCCTACGGGAAAACAGTTTGGGGAAATATGAATTAGTTATAAAATTTGAAACACCAGATATTTAAGAAATGTGTCCTCTTTTAAACACGAAGAAATTTGTCCACTTTTAAAAAATATAAAAAGACAAGAGTTCAACCTTTCATGTGTCAATATGAAATTTCTAATTAAATATAAATAATACATTTCCTGTAGCCCCGACTTTGAGACTAAATCATTCTGTACTTCTTTCCTCAAATTTACATTTTGGTCTTATATACTAGGGGTACCACTAAGTATGCTGTACTCGCCTTAAATGTCTTTTCTTATTTTATAATTTTAATTTGTTTTAATATTAATTTTATTTTCATTTTATTTACATTTTCTATTTAATTTTGGATTTCTGTTATTTTTTTTTATATATTATTTTTTTCTTTTCTTTTAGATTTTCTAATTCTAATTGTATACAATTTGTTTGTGTGTGAGTGTCTGTAAGTGCTTTTGTGTCTGTCTCGTGCACCATATATATATGCCCGTCCCGCCGCCCACTCTACAATTCAAAAGAAATTCATTAGTGTTTTTGTGTGTGTATATAAGCAACAAGCTGTACATGCGTTTGTATCATTAACTACTACTACGACTACATACAATTTCATCTCACATTCATATTCATCGCCATCACACATACAGACTCCCATAAGTATACCCTACATTTGAGTCATGAATATGCAGACTGTTCAGTTTATGGGTCCTACACAACAACAGCAACAACCACCTCCATTTCGATATAATGGACCACCATTACATACAATGCAACAACAGCAGCATCATCATCCTCATTCACATCATCAGCAACATGTACATCCCCATCAACAACAACAGTTGCTGCAATCAGCTTGGTTTGTTAATAATGGTACTACTACTCCTGGTAATGCTGCTACTGGTGGTGGTGGTGGTATTAGTGTTAGTGGCATTGAATCTGCTGGTTCTAGTTCTGTTACAAATGCTGGTTTTCTGCCAAATACAAATCCAATTTGTAGCACAACACCAATTAAAGTAAAGGTAAGTGAATTAAATAGAGTATTAAAAACAACAACTACAACTATAAAAAAATATATATACCAACAACTAAAGGAAAACTATAAGAATTAATTACCTTTAATACTTCAAAAATAAAGTACAAAAGAATTAGGTACAAGAAAAATAAAATAAAATAAAACTAAATTTCTAAAACAAAAAAATTTGCTTAAAATACTATAGATTATATTTGAAGCTATTAGGAGAAAAATTTGTAAAGTAAATGGGTCATATCAAATAACGTAAAATTAGAAAAGCTTTTTAGGTTAATACATTTAACATTATTTTGAAACAAATACTTTAAATTTGGCAGAAAGTAACACCAGTGACAGAGAAGAAATCACTTTAATATCAAATTTATTTTAAATTCGTTAAACACTAAAAATAAAATGTATGATTTCACAACTAGTTAGAGAGGGCCTGCGATTAAATTGCGATTATTAAATTTTATTGAAAATTTACAATAAATTTTCTTTTTATAGGAAATTTACAATAATTTTTTATAGAAAATTTACGATAAATTTTCTTATTAATTATGATTTTCTTTGCAATAAACACCTTTTATGGAAATTACAAGAAAATTTCTTTTTATAGAAACTGCTACAAATTTTTTTCTCTTTGTAATTAAATTGTCTTTTTATAGCAAATATGCGATAAATTTTCTTTTTACAGACATTTTTCCATACATTTTTTTTGATTACAGAAACTTTTTTATACAAACTACAAGAAATTTTTCTTTTTTTTAGAAAATTTACGATAAATTTTCTTATTATTTGGGATCTTCTTTGCAATAACTTTTTTCCTATAGAAACTACGGGATAATTTTTCATTTTATAGAAAATTTACGGTACAATTTCTCTCGATAGAAAATTTTCTTTTATAGAAAATTTACATTTTCCATTATAAAAAATTTACTATAACTTTTCTTTTTATAGAACATTTACGATAAATATTCTTTTTTTTTTAGAAAATTTACGTAAAATATCTATTTATAGATAATTTACGACGTATTTTCTTTTATAGTAAATTTTATTTTTATAAAAAATTTACGATACCTTTTTTATAGAAAATTTTCTGTGAATGTTCTTTTTCTAGATACATTTTCTTTATATAGTAAATTTATGATAAATTTTCTTTTTATATATAAATTTTCTTTTCAAAGAAAATTTACGATACATTGACTTTTGATAGAAAATTTGCAATGAATTTTCTATTTATAGATAAATTTTCTTTCTACAGAAAATTTACGATAAATTTTCTTTTTATAAACTTTCTTATTATTTCTGATTTTCTTTGCAATACGTTTTTTCTGTAGAAACGACGAGAAAGTGTTTCTTTTGATAGGAACTACTAAAAAAATTTCTTTTTATAGAAAATTTACGATCAATTTTCTTTTTATAGAAAATTTTCACTAAATTTTATTTTATAGAAAATGTTTACTAAATTTTCTACTTTCGATTTACGATGTTTTCTTTTTATAGAAAATTTATGATAAAATTTGTTTTTATTAAAAATTTGCGATTTCTTTTTATAGAAAATTTTCACTAATTTTATTTTATAGAAAATTTTTACCAAATTTTCTTTTTATAGAATATTTTCGACATTTCTAAAAAATTTACGATGTTTTCCTTTCTATAGAAAATTTACGATAAAATTTCTTTTTATAAAAAATTTGCGATTAGATTTCTTAATAATGAAAATTTGCGATTAAATTTCTTTTTATAGAAAATTTTCGGTAAAATTAATTTTTATAGAAAATTTACGATCATTTTTCTTTTTAAGGAAAGCTTACAATAACTTTTCTATAAAATTCACGATAAATTTTCTTTTTATAGAAAATTTACGATAGAAAATTTAAGATAAATTTTCTTTTTATAGAAAATTTAAGATAAATTTTCTTTTTATAGAAAATTTAAGATAAATTTAGAAAATTTATAATAAATTTTCTTTTTATAGAAAATTTATAATAAATTTTCATTTTATAGAAAATCTTCGATATTTTTTTTTACATAAAATTTACATTAAATTTTGTCTTTATAGGAAATTTACGATAATTTTTCTTTTTATAGAAAATTTTCACAATTATTTTTTTTCGTTGGAAATGCACTAATTTTTTACTGAAAATTTTTACTTTTTTTTTAATTGAAAATTTTCACTAACTTTTCTTTTGTAGACAATTTCCATTAAATTTTCGTTTTATACAAGTTTTCGTTTAATTTTTTCTATAGAAAATTTTCGTTAAATTTCTATTTACAGAAAGTTTTTGTTAAATTTTCTTTTTATTTTAATGGAAATTTTCATTTGATATTATTTTGATAGAAAATTTTCGTTAAATTTTCTCTTTGTTGCAAATTTTGTATAAATTTTCTTTTTATTGGAAATTTTCTATAAATATTATTTTTATAGGAAACTTTCTATAAATTTTATTTCTTTTTTCAAAAGCGGGGATCCATATCTTAAAATGGGGAATCCCATAATAAATTGAAGCCACAAATTCAATCTTTTATTAGAAATTTTCGATAATAGTTTTATTGTAGGAAATGTTGAACAATTTTTTTATGTGATGAAATTTCAGTTTCTTTTCGTTGAAAAATTTTTCTTTAGTTTTGGGATTTATTCCCCATTTTGCTAGCTAGTGCTAAGTTTAAGAATTTCTTGTCTGGATCATTCTTTCAAAAATGATCATAACTCATATTGCAATGGATTCTAATCTTTGTTACCGGAAGGCTAATCATCTGTATATATAAAACTATATATTAACACTTCATTTGTTGTTGTATTCATTTTTAATATATGATACCAGATATTTTTATATTTCTAAAACTCTGTCATCTCTAAAACTACATATTCATAATTTATTAAATTTCATCAATTATGTATAAATCAAATCCTTTTTAAGTGAAATATTTTCTCATTTGCAAAACTATTTATACAACTTTCTTTCGTTCTAAATATGTACATTAATAAATTATTATGTAATTTTACTAATGTGTAGTATTATTAAAAATGTAATTACTGTCAAGTAAAATTTGCTATGCATTAATAAATATATATATATTTTTCTATTTTATTTAATATAATTATAAATGAAGCGTGGCATTTAAAATATGAGTTCATTATCTTCATACCCTCATTCATTTAATATGAATTTAGAGATTTACATTTGAAATTCGTTTTAACTTGGGAAAAAGTTTTAATAGCAAGTAAAATTTTGCACACGTGTGTGAGCATTCAAATATATGCATGCATATACATATATGATGTTTAAAGTAATAAATAATTAAAAATTATTAAATCCGAAAAATAAAATAAAATGAAAAATGCAACTCACATCAAATGAAAATTTCTAATTAGAATAAATAAGTGAAATGTTTTTAATATTTAAAACACATTAAATATTTACTAAATTATAAATGTTTTGGAAAAATGAAAATAATTGAAATATTTTTAAATTAAATACATGACTAAAATACTACTTAAATGGCATAAATTGCAGTAATATTTCAAATGATTAAATATCAAGAACTACTGCAAAATTATTAGAGTAAATTTGAGGTTATGTGTATATTCGAAAACTTACTTATTCCGGACCTATTTTATCTTGCAGTGTAGAGGTTTTTACAAAGACTTCTCCACTTCGATCTATCTTGTGTCGCTGTTTTGACAGTTCTAGGCTCTATCCTTTGTTCTATCAGAATATTGCTGATATTGTCCTGCCACGTTATTCTTCTTCTTCCTCTGTTTCTCGTTTCGGCAGGCGGTTCTGTGGCATTCTAGCCACACGTCCAAACTACCTAAGCTTATTGCATTCGATTTTGTTGTTGAGCGGTTCTATATTTAAGCTGGCTCGTATAACGTCGTTTCGTATTCTGTCTCGTCTTGTTTTACCAGCCACATGTCTTAAATATTTCATTTCTGATGATTGAATTCTGCTTTCATTTTTTGCTGTTAGTACCCATGATTCACAACCATATGTATATACGTGGAATTGTATACGTCTAGTTTTGTACCCGCTGAAACATCTCTCTTCTTGTGGCTATTCTGCAATTTAAATCCCTGTCTGCTTTTCCGTCTTCGCTAATTGTGACTCCCAAGTAGCTTTAAAGCTTCTGATTCTATGTAAATTTGTTGATGTTTTCTATCGCGGCTTATTATCATGGTTTCTGTTTTCCTTGCCTCTTTTATTCGCTTTGTTCACAAAAATATTAAGGTTTTTGTTGGAGACCAAGTCATCTGCATATGCTAAAATTGAAACTTTTATTTGTTGCATGTTCCTGCAAGATTTTATTACATCATCCATCAGTATTATAAAAAGATATGGACTTAATATATCGCCTTGTCGCACACCTGCTGCTGCTGTCATAAATTCTTGGGATGTGGTGTTCGCTGTTCTTACATAATTTCGACATATTTCGAAAAAGCTTTTCATTCGTCTGAACATTATGTTCTTAATATTCCGTTTCTGAAGCACCTCCCATATTTGTTGCCATTTTATCGAAAGCATTCTCAAGGTTTATAAAGCAGCAGTAAGTTTTCCAATTAAATTCAATGTTTTTTACCGAAATTTGTCTCATCGTGAATATGAAATCTTGGGTTCCACTATTTTGTCTAAAACCACGTTGTTTCTCTTCAAGTTGATGTTCTATCTTACTCTTCAGTCTTCCAGTAAATATTATCGAGTATATATTTTCCCTCTACAGTTAGAAGTCATATATCCCGCGATGATTTTGTTGATGAATTGTTGCCTGTCTCGATGCTGCCTTGATCGCGTTGTGTAGCCGAATCTGTCTATCATCACCCATTTATTTCAGAAGTTCTGGAGCTATACCGTCATATCCAACAGCTTTACCTAATTTCATTTTGCGAAATGCATTGAGGAATTCATCCATTGTAATTTGGCTAGGATTTTCTTCATCCTCCGGAAGTGTATAGTTTTCTGCTAAAACTGAGTTGATTTCGCCATTCAATAGATGTATAAAATATTCACGCCATCGCTCCATTATCTTAATATTATCTCTCAAGAGTTCTCCTTCTTTGCTTCGGATAAATTTGAGTGGACAATCTTTGAGTCTCATAAGGTTTTAAAGTTTCTGGTTTTCACTATGATTTTCTTGCAAAAAACGTCCAAATTCTTCCCATGCTTTTGCCTTTGACAACCGGACTAATTCTTTAACTTTTATACGTTGTTCTTTGCAGTAGTCGTATTTTTCAGTGGTTTTGTCGCTTAAATAGTCCTTCCCTCTCATTTTCTTTTCTTTTACTTCCTCTTTAAGAGCATCGTTCCACCTTCTAGTGACTTTTACATGTCGTACACCGCATTTAGCATCATCGCATACTTCTTTCGCAGATTCAAGTATTATGTTTTAAATTAATTCCATATGGTGTCTACGTTATCGGATGCTATATGTGATCTGACCCTACTCTTTTCAGACACTGTCTTATGGTACTGCTCTTGAACTGCACTGTATTTTAGTTTTGCTATCTTAATCTTTCATTTTCAGCTACTTTACGTAGTACCAGTAGGAAATGATCGTTCTCCGGTCTGCGTTTTGCTATAACATCCCGGGTTCTTTTCTTATATATCTGTGGATATTTTTATGTGGGAACATTGTATTAGCTACAACAAGTTTATTAGCAATGCCGAGTTACAGCAGATGGTTACCGTTGTTATTTAATTCATTTTCTCCATTTCTTATATATATCATATACGTTATGGAGTGTGTCAAAGAATCTATCCTTTTCTTTCGCGTTTTCATCTTCCGTTGTTGCATAAGTTACAACCATGGTCAGAAACTTATTTCCTTCCTTAATTTTAAGAGACATAATTCGTTCATTTATGAATTTCCATTCATATATGAATTCTTCCATTTCCTTAAGGATTAAAAATCCAACCCCAGCTCTAACTCTAACTCTGTCATTCATTGCTTCTCACATCCTTTTCCCTTTTTCTTTGTTTCATTCATGACAAGGTATTTAACATTAGTTTCATCGACGAGTTCAGTTTCCTTACCTATTACGTTTCATGTTCCGTAATCGATAGTCCTATTTCGTCGCCAGGTCGGTAATCTGTTTTTCGGGACATTTTCATTTATTTTTCTTTGCGTTTTTTGTTTACTTGTTGTTGAAATTTGTAGAAGTGAGGAATTGGCACACTGTCTCCTAACCTGGTTGAAAGGACTGCTGCCAATTTCGATCAGGTTCCCCAGGATGAACCATTCGCAGAAATTTTCTCGATGTTGATTGCATGGGAAGTTCTATATTAATCCTCCTTTCCCATCCGGGATTGGGACCGGCATTGGCGGAAAAACAAAGTTTTATTACATTTTTAATATGTGCAGAAAAAAATTAAATTGTATTAATATTCTTTCAATTTATTCTTGTACACATATTAGAACTTGCTATAAGCAAAAAAAAAAAAAAAAGAAAAAAAAATTATAATTTATTGTATTATCATCTTTTTTTTTCTATAACAAAATATTTTCGATAAGTTAAATTATCCTTAAGCGTACATATTACATGTGAATATATTACACATTTTATGGTATTTATATTTACCCATACATATACTCGATTTTAACATTTTGAAAACATTTAAAGATAAATTTATAATAAATTTCATTTGCTCAATACAATTGTATAATAAATAATATATATATATATATATATATATATATATATATATATATATATATATATATATATATATATATATATATATATATATATAATAAATATTTGCACATTACTCACTCTCTCTGGTACTACGACTAAATTTATTAATTCAAAAATTAAATTATATTACATATAACAAACTTCATACAAAAAAATACGAGGGTAGACAAAAATTGATATATAAGTAAGTCTCTAGAATATAAATTAAGGGAGTATAATAACGTGGTCTATTTGTTCGTTCGCCGATATGTTCAAATATATTTTTGACGGTCTATATAAATAAAGAAACTTTTGTGGTTGCAAATCATTAATTTAATTGAAAGTTCTGCAGGTATTTTGTTTTTTTTTTTTTTAATCATATTTCATAACAGTATGCGACAAATTTTGGGTCATCAAATATTGCCTCAATGACTCCGAAGCGAAATGAAATTATACCATCAGATTAACAAAATTTCCAAAGGGTTTTGCAAACTTAGTACGAATTTAGATTTTATGGACTTTTAAACTTCGGATATTTTGAAGCACCTTTTTCATTAAACACAATTCGAACATTTAAATTAGTAATTTTCAATATATTTATGGGTATTTATTGTTCTATAGAATATAAAGCTTCTTTTATATATTATGTAAGATTTTCGTTAAATGCCCTTCCCATTTTACATCCAATTTTCACCTATTTAACAGATATTTTTCACGTATACATATCGTGCATCCTCCGAAAGAAAGTATAGGATATAATATTAATCAAAATGCTACGCCCACTTTTTGTAAATAATAATTTTTTTGAAAGTTCAAATGAAATTTAGCACATATGTCAAGTAATTTGTGGAGCAAACTAAAATATAAGTTGGATGCCCGCCTATTCCTTAGCACACTTTCAGTAAAAATCGTTATTGCAACTTTCTTGATGCTACTAAGATACTTCACATAAAATTTGACATACACGTGGAATGGAAAATATTCTATTCTATATTATGAAATTTAATCTGTTTGGATGCTACGCCTCTTTTTTGCCCACTTTTATGTTTCACTCATAAAAATTTTAATAAATTTTAAAATTTTTGTACTAAGAAGCGAAACAACCTTTTTAAAAAGTGGGCGTGGCACCCGGTCAGTACTTATTTCCAGGATAGTTTTAATTTTAGTTCAGTGTAATCGGTTCAGTAGTTTAAGCATAAGGTCAAGTCAAAATGAAGCAAACAATATTCTGACAGAAATGGGCGTAGAAAGGGTGTGACATCCAGTAAAAATCTAGTATAATAATGCTAGTAGTGTACAAAACAACAACAATATATAAAAGAATTTGGATTAAATAATTTGATGATTTTTGTTTCAAAATAATATTGAAAAAAATTTCTCCGAAAAATTCGAACTTCAAGAGGCTATATAAAACCGAAATTCAAACTAACTTTGAAGAACCCTTTGGCGATTTTATTAGACTATTGGTACGCTTTCATTTTGCGTTGATGTTCTTGAGGCGATTTTTTCTTGTTGCACTGTGTAATAAATCAAATTTGAGAAAGTAAAATAAATATTAGGTAGGTAGGTAGGTAGGTAGGTAGAGAAGGGTTGCACAGTACTCAGAAGAGTGCTTGTGCATCCACTCGGAGACCTAGAGGCTCATTGTTAGTCCCTTCGTAGAGAATATAGAAAGAAATTGTAGAGGAAATATAGAAAAGATCAGGAAGGAAAATGATAGAGAAAAACTGAGACCAAGAAAAGTATAGAAAAGAATAGAAAAATCTGGAAAGGAAAAGTGCTACCGCCCTAAATCGTTCGCTCTAAGCCAACGACCCCCTCTTAGCCAGCCTATTCCCATGACGAATCCTATTAATCTATCGAGATCTATTCTCGATATACTGTCCAATTCGTCAACGAATCGACTGCCTAACCATTTCTGCCTACTTAGTTGTAGACATGGACAGTGGCATATGATATGTTCCAACCGCTTCTAGCTCCTCATTCTGCAAAGACCGGAGGAACCTCTATCCCAATTTCCTATCATTCCCCCTATGGGACAATGACCTGTCAGAATACCTATCATAGTCTTCAGGTTTTCCCTTTTCATGCTTAAAAATAGATTTGTATCTGCTTTATCACCCTTGATAATCTGCAGTCCGTTCTACGTTTCCATGCATGATTGGTTTTATCTACTTTTAAAAAATTCTAACGGAGTTTCTTATTAGTTAATACTTACTTCTTTTTCATCTCCGATATTCCTTATTAAAAAAAAAAATATACGCAAAAATTATAATTACTTAAGAAAGAAAGTAATTTAGAGAAAAACTTTTTTTCCCAGTAAAAACTTTGGTTGCCATGAAGTGAGTTAGGAAGCTAATATAATGGATTTTCACTACTTACACTTTAGCTGAATAACCCATTCTTTTAAAATGCTGATGACATTGAAGACAACTACTTACCTCTATTATTGCTGGTTGGCATTAGTTAGATCTCATTGAAACATGTAAACGAAAAGTTTTTTTTTATGTTTTCAAATGCAAATATTTAAGTACCTATAGGGGGTATCAAAAAAGTTTTATATTTTTATAAAACAGAGGCTCTAAAGAATACAATTATGCTGGTTTTTTTTTAAGTTATCAATCCCGGAAAGAATATAAAAATTGTAAAAATTTAGAAAAAAAAACAAAAATTGTTGGACACTTTTTGCACACCATTTTTAATTATGGACTTTTGTAAATATTTAAAATTTTCCTACAGTTTACGCGTATTTTTGACACTACGTCGGCAATAGATGTCGAATTTTTCAGCTGGATTCAATCGTTCTTAATTTTTTAAGACTCAGATGTTCAGTGTGTTTTACAGTTTTTAATCTGAGTCATTTTACCGATTCACTTTTCGTTGATAAATCTAGTCGGAATATCGATCTGTACGTTATTTGGTATTTTAATTGATAAATTATGATATTTCCTTTTCTTTGATGTATAATTTTCCAAATTTATCATCGCTGAACTAACTTTTTTTTAAACTTGAAGTTGGTTGATGCTTGTTCAATTCAAAACCTTTGTTGTATCGTATCATTGTATGTCGTAATTATTTTTCAAACAAAATTTTAGAAAGTAAAAACAAATTAATTTAAAAATTTTTACGATATACAATTATACAACGATACGACGTAGGTTGTGAATTGAACAAATGCACATGTAGACAATAAAATAAGAGTGAATTTCTTCAAATTAACAAATTTAAAAGTTTTTGTGTTTTAAAATGGTTTAAACTTATATTTCTGTTTTAGTCAATAAATGCAACTATCTAAGGAATAAAAACATATTTTGGAATTTATCTACACTGGGATTTAAACATTGGAAACCCATATTTTTCTGTGGACTATAAAATAGGTGTGTTTGCAATAATTTAAAAATTAAAAAACATTTGACTCTTTTTCAAACTAAACATTAATAAAACGTCAATAATAGCATAAAAGGATATAATATTTTTTGAAATTTTGTTGATTATTCCTAGCGAAGACATACAGCCCAAAAGTTCTTGCTAGGATGTTAAATTTATTATAATTAAAAGTTATGATTTTTTCCTTACTAAATGAGCAAAGATGCTTCTAGATCTCTTTAAGAATTTTAGGTAGAATTTGTATCATAAGATGTAGTTGATTGTTTTAAAATTTCCATATTATATTCCCAGGGCCATACTCCCATCAGAATTGTCGAGCGCTTCAAACCGTTTTTCTTACAACTTTACCATAAGAGTGAAATATTTTGCTCAGATTAGGGTCCCACAATAATTTCCAATAAATTCTAGCACAAAAACTTCATATTATCGTTTTCGTTGAAATGTATCAGATTTAACCATCCCGACCAAACGGCTTTTATTCATATAATACGAGGATTTGTTCTGTTCAATAACACTTAGTCACTGTCTTTCCATAGATTGAGTTTTTTTTTTATAACAAAAAGTAATTTTTATTGTTTCTATATATTATTTTGTTTCTATCATAATTTATTTGCTGAGTAAGTAGTTTCCTTCTATTTGGAACATCTTTTTTGGTTCCGAAGCACCAAAAATTATACTAGGATATATAGGAAAAGTGTCCCTCATATATCACTTTTGTGGAAATTTTAGCTTTTTAACGACCAAAAGCGTTCGGTCTTAAGATACAATATGAAAGTTTCTGAATTACAATTCTGTGATAGCAATTCTGGTTAAAATTGCAAATTAAGGTTTGGGTTCCTGGGCGGGAAATCCCTTGATTTACCGTTAAAATACTCTTGGGAATTAAGGGGATTTTTTTAAATTTGCCCTAGAAAATGAGAAATTAAATATTCTAGCACTTTTAAAATTCTATAGTAAACATTTTGCTATTTTTAACACCTTACATCACTGACAGATTGACGTTACTCTAAACATGGTACTTGCAAGAGTTTAGCGCATATAATACAACTAGAACGTTATCTGAGAGGAACGTTAATGTTGCATGAATTAGGCTTTTGACTATTGAATTAGGTTTTTTTCTATCAGGTATCTATGTATTTGTTTATATATAGTTTGACGAATTTATTTACAAGTTGTTTCATATGAAATTTTAAATCAACTTAATTCTTTTCATGTTAAAATTTTAGATATTTTAGTTTTATTATAGATTTATGAAAATGAATATTAAATAAGTTGAACTTCGAAAAATTACTTGGTTATTTTTCATTCTAACACAATATTTTCTTTCGAAACAGCATCTCTTGCCCAAGTAATGGATCTGTGAGTGTTAGAAATCAAGACATTTTTTCTTACAACTAAAAAATTCCAGGGAATTTCCCGGAAATTTACTGGGAAAACCCTAATTCTAATTCAATTAGTAAGCAAAAAACTTAATAATTTGTAATGTGTATTATATCCTATAGTTCTTATAAGGAACATTGGGCCACAAAAAAGTTCTTCCAATCATCTCTTTCATTTGCAATATATTTTATTTCGCTCCAGCTGCGTCCTGAAAATCTTATTTCGGTATCCAGCTGTTTTCTCCAAGTATGAGCAGGCCTTCCAATACATCGTAGACCCTGGAAATTCCAGTCAATGGTCATTCTGCTAATGTCGTCAGGTAGCTTTCTAAGCATATGGCCAATACAGTGCCACTTGCGTCTCTACGTATCTCCAAGTGGATGGGTATTTGGTAGGTGGTATTCCAGAGATTGATGTTACTTATTTTTTTTAGGGCAGAATATACGTAGGACGGAGTCATCTGTTTATAAATACTTGAATGGTACTGATGTGATTGGGTGCAGCATTTCAAGATTCAATATAGACTTCACTTAGGAATTAAAGATTCTGAATTTGGTGTTGGTAGATAGAAAAAGTCCCTTTAGCCTTGTCCAATCTGGTTGTCACATCCTATATAATAGTACAAGCCAAATAAAAAAAAAAGTTACATCTTCTACAGGTTGGTGCCGTAAGAAGAATTGCTGAGTAGTTTATGCATTTATGCACAATGTTTTGGTCTTCTTGAGTTTGATTTTCAGTCACACTCTTGCGGACAATTCTTCCATCGTACGGAGTTTGTCATGCATTGGTACGTGTTGCATTTGCCATAATGATGTCAAGATCGATATTAAATAATAGAGGTAATGTCTAACGTCCTTCCTGACTGCAATTATGCCAGTACTGCGCAACTATTGTAGACTATTGTAGAAGTTGCTTTAACGAAGGGAAGAAAGAGACAGTAGAAAATTTTCTTTGTCACTGTCCTGCTCTTGCGAATATAATGACTGCTGAATTTTGTAGTTCGTATATGCACGGACTCTCTGATCTCTCTGCAATTGATGTTAGACGAATCAGATCTTTTGTTCGTGCGTAAGGTTGGTTCGATTCCAACCTATTTTCGGACATGTGAAAACAGATTCACATGATCCATTAGAATAACACAACGGGACCAATAGGACCCAAGTGAGCTGTATTTAAATGTTACATTTACAGCTGCCCATCTAACCTAACCTTTTATTCATAATATTTATTCATAATAAAATCTTTAAATTTATAAACTTTTTATTAATTAAATTTGTATGGAAAATTTTCCTTGTTAAATTAAAAATTTTTATTATGAATAAAGCATTTAATGTGAATTACATTTACAATTTATTAAATATATAACCCCATATCCACAAATACTGAAAATAAAAGTTACACCTTAGACCAAAAATACGGTAGGTAATTTATTTTATTTTTTGTTTTAATTTTGATCACATAACTGTTAAAGAAAAATACTGAAAAAAGGTCTGACTTTGAAACCCTCTGTGCACTCGGGACCACGAGTTCGATATTTTGGCAAAAAGTCCAATTGAAGTGGAGGGAAAAAGTTAATACAAAGTTGCAAGCTAGAGACCTTAGATTTTATGCTTATACATTTTTATATTAATGCGGCTACTGTTTCTTAATAGTAAGAAATCATAGTAACCAAATTTCAAAGAAAGTACCAATTGAAAAAAAAAAAAAATCCGAAAAAGTAGAAAAAAAAAAATGAAATAAATTAAAGTAGCAATTATAACAAATTTTAATACGATACCGTTCTTGTGTGTGGGATCTTTAAGATTTTTGTATTACTTAAGTAAGGATCTTTTTTTTATCGGTAATGGTATTTTCACTTATTTTGGTAGGGCTTTATCAGTACTTCGAGCAATTTCGATATCGGTATTTTAGCAGTAACTATATTTGTAGTTATTTTGGTAATGGTATTTAAAATATATATCGAAATATTTTTCGAAAGTTTTTGAAATTGTGTGATAATATTGTAAAATTAAAAAAAATTCAACAAAAAGCTAGCACATTTTAAATAGCATTATGTTCGCATCTTAAATTTTTAAAATATTATTTATACCATTTTAGATGAAGAATTTTACGTAGATTTTATTTTTAGTCACAAATTTTAAAAACAATAATATTCAAATATTTTGGATGAAAAATAATTTTTAATGGAATGCGTATTTGTTGCTCCCTTTATCTCCGCGTTAAAATCAATGTAAAACGAAAGATTGATATCTTGTGTATTGGATTTTTAAAATTTTATTTACTTATATATCTGCGAATTCAGCCAAATAATTTACACCAGATCATTATTAATTATATATGGTGGTGGTCATATTATGTCCGCTCGGCTGTCTTTTCGTTTCTCTAAGTGTCTTACATTTTTAATGTAATTTAAACTTATGTAATAAATTTTAAATTTAAAGAGAGTTTGCCAAGTAATTTGCTAATGAATTTAGTTCATATTACCTGGTATAATGAAAAATATTATCAAAATTATTGGTGCAAGTTTTTATTAATTTGTTATTAAAGATTAATAAGTTACAGATTTATGAACAGAAAATGACAAAAATTTACCACTGTGTAACGGTTGTTTCAGAAATTTCGGATATATCGGTTCGTGACCATGAAATATAAAATGAAGTCAAGTATTTAAAATATGGGCCGTGATAACCATAGTATTTTTACAAGTTTTATTTTAAATTTATAATATGTTTTATTTCGGTAACAGTATTTTGAGCTATTTCGATAAAGCTATTTTAGGTAACAGTTGCCAACCTTGTATCTTACTAATAACTTTTTGAGAATTAAAAAAAAAAATTATAAAACTTTAAAACCTACTCTCGTATGTATGCATATACATACATATTTATGTACATAGGAGATGGTGTCATAAATTTATTTTTGTGCATAAATATTAGGGTGATCGACTCGGCTTTTAAATCGTTTTTTTTTTTAATACAAAAAACCGATTTTAGAAATAACAGTTTATTTCAAAAAAAAAAAAAAAAAAAAAAAAAAAAAACAAAAAAAAAAAAAAAAAAAAACGTATATTTAAAGGAAAATAAGGAAAATTTAGGAAACATTTGTTAACTGATTAATATTTATAAACCTAATTTCTTGTTTTCTTTTATAAATATGGTTTAAGGCTAAATTGAAATTAAGTCTATAAGTTTAAACAAATATTTAAATAATAATTATCTATTTATAAAATACGCATATCAATGGCAATAGTTTTTCTCTTGTAACAACTGTAACATTCTTGCAAACAATTTAAATATTTCTTTTTTTTATTATTCAATATTTTTAATATTAGCTTACATCATTTTTTAAAGGAGTAGTATTTCAAGATTTAAATATCCAGTTCTAGAAAAAAATGTTTCACTTACGACTGTGCAATAAATATACAAATGCTTCATTTCTACAATACTCAACAATAAGAAATATCCACACTATAACCTCGTGTTGCTACTAAAGTTGCAGAGACGAGTTCTGTAATTTACTGCAGCAAACGCAAACCATTGCACACGAAATAAAATATATTTTTGTATAGCAGCGTACGCACAATTTTGCTGAACTCATATAGCACAGTATTATGTATTTTCAATGTTGAGCTGGCATTCTTCTCTAGTAACAAATATTTATTTTGATTTTGCTACTCTAGTAGGTAGTTTAGCAGTAATTTTGTTGACAACTCCGTTGCTACTAGACTTTCTTATATGAAAGTTAAAAATATATACATACATGCGAACATATTAATAATATTTACAAATAAGTTGAATAATATTTGATAAATAAGTTAAATACTGTTTAAGTATGTTGCTATAAACTACAAACAGACGCTGAAATTTTTACTATAGCGCATGAAAATATTGTAACAGTTTTTAACAGTAGGGAGCACAAAATGTGTAACAGTGAATATATTTTTTAGTATGACGTTTGTTAGTAGTTGATATTCATACTAAATGAGAGCTACTATAGTAGAAAAATTAAACCTTGTAGTATTTGAAAAAGGTCTACTTGTAAAATCGATTTCGATCCATATTAATATTAATATTATAAATTTAAGTGTGTGTTTGTTTATTTATTTGTTTATTACTACGTTTATACACACCTCTTACTCACAATTAAAAATATTGCGATTTGAAAATAATATAATATTAATATTTAGAATTAATATTTTATTTGTAAATTAGTGACTAACGGAAACTAATCGTGATTAGTGAAACTAAGAGCAAATAAGGCATACGGCATTGCCACTTCCTTTTACGTTCATAGAATTTTCGATTATAATAGTTGTATTTTTCCCATCCGGCACTACAAATAAGGAAATGTATTTCTTTAAGCAATTTGTGTATAAACAGTGAGTTATTTATTTGCAAGTTATTTTTATTTGCAATAATCCTAAAAAACGTAATATGTGACGCAAACAAGCCTAAACCGCTGAATCGATTTTTGTGAAATTTAAAATATAGACAAATCTTAAGGAGCAAGGAACTATAGGAACTAAACCTAATTGCATATTGATGAAAATGGCTAAAAATATTGCAGTTTTCTTGGATTCTGAATTTTTCTTTACTTTACAAGAAAGCTGGAAGTTTCAATAGAAGAAGCATTATGGAAAACATCGGTATATAAAAATAAGTAGACAAAACTGTATTTTTTAAACGTTTCCTTAATTTTTTTTTAACTTTTTTAGATTGTATGAAGTGCAGGGGCATTCATTACATTAAACTTCGTCCCTTTACTGATGATTATTTTCTTACCTTAATTAAAATTTGTTTCGTAAAATAATTTATTTAATAAATTTTAACTTTAATAATATATGATTTGTTAAGTTTTCTAGAGAAATATTTGCTGCTGCAAAATAAACCGGTTAATCGGTTTTTTCGGAACTTCAAAAAAGTCAAACGGTTTTTTCAAAATTCCAACTATTCGAACCAGGGATGATAAATGCGCAAGTTTCAAAATCGATAAAAGTGTTAAAAGAAGGCTTAACAACAGAAATAATACTTGCATCGGGTTCTTAAAAATACCTAATCCAAAGCAAATAATATTCAGATTTGTATGAGTTCGATTTAAAAGAAAGTTCTAAAAGTTTTACCCAAAGTTGTGAACAAAAACCTAGTGAGAAATAAAGCTTCGAATGAAGTAAATAAAGTAAAAAGAAAGAAAAGCACAATATCGTTTCAACATTCCCCTACGAATGACATGAATTTTTTATGGCGAATTTCCGGTTGGAAGCAAATTTGTGATACGGAAGGCGCTTTTTTCAATACTGAAAAAGAAACAAATGTTTTAGACACAGTAAATACGTAGATACATATTATTTTCTACCTTACAATGGCAAAAGTTATTCGTTTACTCTAGTGCATCGTAGTAAGGCTTATTTCGCAGCATGTGCTTACTTTGCTAAATGTCACGTTAGTGCAGCGAAACACTTGAAAAATTTTTACTGTTAAAGAAAAGCTTATATACAGATTAAAAATTTTCATATTAAGTGATGGAAAGCAAAACCTACATCTTTGCATTTTACAAAAAATTTTCCGAGTTGAACTTAATAAACGCATGCCAAAAACTTTCTTCAAAAGCTATAACATTCATTTCAGAGAATGTCTAAATGATTCTAATTATTATGTAGAAATTTAGTTGCATTTAAGCAAATTTTAATTACTATTCTAAAATATTTGTTAATCAAACCAATAATTTTATTAAGAGAGTAAAATTTTATAATTGTACTAAATTAATCACTGACGTACTGTTGTACACGCAGATAAAAAATATAGTTGTAGTTACCATAATCAAAGAGCAACATATCATGATTGGAATATATGTTCACAGCTGAAAACAGATATGATTATAAATAATAATTGTTATGATTCCATTTTATCATATTGTTTTCGATTTTATGGTTCGTTTATTTTTTATATTATGATTCAAGTTTTTCATACTATTATACCATCTTACTACAATTATCCTATAATATCATATTAGTGTTTATCATATTTTTATCACCTCTTATTATTTATTAAAATAAAACGCAATAATTAAAAATTATAATTTTTATAAATTGTTTATTAAGTCATATATTGTACCATCTTATATTGTGCAAGGTAATACCTGATATTTTTTGATAATGTAGTCCTTTACTAGTAGTTAATCAATATCATATATTACTTGAATTACACCAAATATTACATTAATTAATGTATAAACTAAATGAGAATTATAATGAACATGGAAAACAAACGTTAAATAACAAATATATTCAAAAACTTACAAGTTATGAATTTTTCAACCATATTGTTAAAACCTTATTTATTTGTAATATTTTATTGTTATAGGAACAATAATATTAATATTGTTTGAAAACGAAATATGGTGTAAGAACAAGCAAAGAGAATGATATTATTTATTGGTTGTAGAAATAATGATATTTTTTATATTAACAAAATTTAGTTAATATATTCAAAAACATAAAATTGTTGTAGTCAACTATATTAAAATTTTGATAGAATGTAAACATTGAATGACAAAACTGAAACAAAAACATTGTTATCATGAACACAGTATTATTAAAATTAATGAATATTAACTATGAGAACATAATATTGTTGTAGTGATAATGCCGTAACCATGTTTTTTCTCTGCGTTTGCTTTTGACAATAGAATTATACTTAAAAAAGTACAATTGTACTGAATTTATCATTCCTGATTCGAACTATTCGAAAACCAGTTTCTCCAAAAAGTCGAATAATCTATCACCCTAATAAATATTTCCAACAATGGCAACAAATATGAAAATAAAATATTATTGAAAACAATGAAAGTATAAACCCCATATAATCAAATTTAAATGTACACACACATAGTCTATGTGTGTTGACATACAGGCTATGTTAAGCCTTTTTTGTTGTTGTTATTGTAGTCATAATGTACTTTTTTATAAATATTTCTATAAAGAATTTAATTTTGTTGTATGTACATTTCTTTTTTGTTTGCATTATATATTTACCAAATGCCACACCATGTTTTTATGTTGTATATACTACGTGCATATGTATGTGTTTATTTACAAGAGTATTGTAATGCAAATGACAAATTACTTTAAGGCATTTTGATGCATTAAAGAATATTATTTATTCAAGGTTTTCTATTGTAAAAAATGTTTGTTTTTTTTCTTTTATTTATATTTTCCTTGTCTTTTTTTCATTTTTATTTGAATAAGAAAAGATTTTAAGAATATAATTTTTCAATTGTAAATTATTTAATTTATATTTAAAACTGATAAGAAAAAAAAAAAAAAATAATAATAATAAAATATGTGTTTATTGTAATAAATTTTTTTGTTTGTGTGTTGAGTAGCCAATATATCCGGTTCTATGTATTTTTTTTTTATAGGAAATAGAAACAAATGTGTCTAAAAATATAGAAAAAATTTATTATAATGAAGCATTGTGTTTTAGGTAAAGATTTCAAATAAAAATTTAGAAATAAAAATTCTGCTTTAATCTTTAAAACCTAAAATATTCGTTTTTAAGTGAAACGAAAAATATATTCAATAAATTTTTAGTTTCCTTTTCAGACATTAGATGTTTTTGCAATAAATTTTAATATTGTCAATCTTGACCGATAACAAATTTTTTCTTTTTATACATTTTTTGCTTTTTTATAATAAATTTTCAATATTTTAATATATTTTCTTGTGTTTTTTTTTTGCATAAAAAACACACACTGAGAATAAATATTTGTTATATATATATATATATATATATATATATATATATGTGTGTGTGTATGGTATGACCTGAATATAAAAAAGGATATTTTTATTATTGTTGTTTCATTTTCATGTTCATGTTTTCATCATAATATTTAAGCTTTTTTCAATAAACGCCTACTCTTTATAGTTTGGTAACTTCTTTTTTTTTTTTTTTTTTTTTTTTTTTTTTTGAAGCAAGTTAAAAAATATATATGTATGTGTTAAATATTTTATGTTTGTCTGTTAATTTGTTTGTATGTATATGTAAATATATGAGTTTGCTTGTTGGTATAAGTAGGGTAATAACAAAATGAAATCTCAAAGTGTTCATAAGCCAAAAATATATATATATATATATATATATATATATATAACAGAAAGATGTGAAAAAAAAAGAAACTGTAATAATGTAAAATAGTTCATATATAATAACATGAGATTTTTTTTAGACACAAACGCCTGCCCTTTAAACGCATCCTGTTATTTTTCGTTGCTGTAGGCTTGATTTCCTTTCCTCTTTTGCATTTTTATTTTATTTTTTTTTTTTATATATTCTGTTCTTTTTTATGGATGCTGGCAATAAATTAAATCTCAACCATAAAAGGCCAAATGTTAATACTCACACCCACTAATACACTTAAACACATACACATAAGCAAAGTATATTGAAATATATACACATATAGACATTTTAGTTACAAACAAACCCAGTGGTAAAAAGAATGGGCAAAGAGCCCTTCCAGAAGGCCTTTTTTGTAGTCAGAAGAGCTTCTCCCTGCATTCTATGTTAATGTATTTTTTACACGCGATGTCATTGAGAGCAAGACTTTATATAATAAAAACAGCCAGCAAACCTTCTGAAAAAGTGCCACAAACAGACCTTCTGAAGAAAAGCTGTAAGCAGGTCTATTTATTTGTTATTTATTTTAAATTATTGTAGAAGGTTCAAAACTTAAAAAAAACAAAAACTCAGTATGAGGGCGGATCAATAAATCCGTGACTTTTCGAACTTCCCTCGTAGTTATATGAAATGCAACACTATTTCCATCAATTTAGCCTTTAGTGACTACTTCCTATTTCCAAACCTAAAGAAATGGCTTGGTGGAAAGAAATTCAGGTCGAACTATGAAATTATTGACCAAACAAATGCCTATTTTAAGGACCTCGAAAAATCCTATTTTTTACGCAAATTAAATGACGACACTTGCTCAAAATTTGACAGTAGTCTATTAACAGGTGGTACTTGATTTCATATAACTACGAGGGAAGTTTTGGTAATTTATTTTGTCAAAAGTACACAGATATATTATAAGCAATTAATTTTATAACAAAACACCTATAATAAAAACTATAAAGTAAAAATAAAATTAACTTAGAAAAACACAACCTACTCAGATAAATGAATTCTTATTATTAATATTATTGTTATTATTATTATTATTATTATTATTATTATTATTATTCTTATTATTATTATAATTGGAATTTTTGCTTAGAATTTTGATACTGTTTGTGTAACAGTGTCTGAATGAAAAAAATATTGTAACCTTTCTTCCATTCTAAGAGAAGGGAATTAAGACGCTTTATTTTTTATACATAAATTTGCTGCTTAAAACGAATTTTATATATATATATATATATATATATATATATATATATATATATATATATGTATATATAATATATAGCATCTTATCTCCTTCTAAGAGAAGGGAAATCATAAGTTCCGTCGGATATTTTTGAAGGGGAGGATAAGACATTCCTAAAGGTCTTACTATAGAAGGCTGGTTAGCATGAGCGACTGCATCTTAAGGAATATAGACTTAAGGTGTAAATAGACTTCCTAGAAGGCCTGAACGATGAGGGCCTTTAAATTTTTACCGCTGAGAAAGTTATTTTTACTCATACATTGAACAACTGTTGGTACTCGTAACGTTCTCTTAGTTGCCTACAAAAGCACAAAATTTTCTGTAACTTTTCCCTTAAGTTTTTTTCATTTTTTATATTTCGTTCATGCTCATATTAAATGTCTGTTGCATTTTTTTTTGCTGGTTTGTCGTTTAGTTGTTTGTGTAAACTGCAGTATTTGATTTGTTGTAGGTGCACCCTATATAAAGGTTGTCAATATAGTAATAGTAGTAATTATAAACTTTGCAGATCGGTAATTTTCTTAGTAGCTACTGGTTTTTAGTAAAGAAATAAATGTTGGTATTAAAAATTTTAAATGTAATAAATTTTTTTTAGCGGTAAGCTGACTAGATTGGGGCAAAGTGATACATATTTTAATTTAACTTCAATAATTGATTTTAGGGAAACCACAAATATGTATATAAATATTTGTTTATAAATTTGTATATAAATCTTCAAACTTGTTGCTACAAGTCAAGCTTTTCAGCGATAAAAAGGTATCCATTAAAGCCAATTTTAAATACCAAATACTTTTGGTTTTCTTATTATTTTTATTATTATTATTATTATTATTATTATTATTATTATTATTATTAGTATTATTATTATTTTAAATAATAAATTTTAAAAACCTCCCATGAGGTTTAAAATATTATCGTCAAAATATCCTATAAATATGTACTAAAAATCGCTAAATTTAAAAATATGCCACAAATCGCTGCTAAAATGAATAATTTTTTCGGAAACTAATAAATATTTGATCCGATTGCTACTTTCAAGGTCCAACAACAAACATGTAACTGCATATTTGTGGTTATTTTATTCACTTATAAAAATATGATTTTTTATAAAAAGTGAGCAAAATTTAATTCATTCTCAGAGTTCAACAGATTTGGTATCATTGTACAGGACTGAGATTCTTCTTTATCATAAAGTCATAACGAATAAACATATTCCTGGCGCAAGGACCCCTGAAAAAGAGTCTTTTAGTTTTCATTATTTCAATTAAATCAGAAATTCTATCAGATATTAAATGGTTTTTAGGCATGTGGATATAATTATTTAAGTTTTAATATAATAGATCATTGTTTATTGAAATAAGTAGCATATATAGCACATTCCTGATCGCGATATTATTTTAGAATTTTCAAGAATACAAAAACCGTCGAATTAATTATGACAATTTTAAACATAATTTACCTAAATTTAATACCTGGGGCTACAAAGGCTGAAATTGATCTGAAATATATCGAAATTTATGTAATTTCAACACACATAAGTTTTGTTCAAGTATAGATCGTTGTACCAAATTTTGTAAAAATCGGTCCATAACAATTGATTTTAACATTACTGTTAACATCAATTTAAAATTTTATATATTTGGTTATATATAGTTATAAATTATCTCTATACAATATTAAAATAATAGGTCCATAACTGAACATGGTTCCCATGGTGCATCATTCCCGAAAATCAATTAAACTTGCATAAATCTTACATAAATATCAATATCGAGATAAAATTTAATACAACTAAGGTTTGTACAAACATAGATCACATCACTAAATTTCATAATGGCTCCCATATCATTCACATTCCCAAAAAATACTTAAACGTGCATAAATCTCACATAAATGCAAATATTGTAATAAAATTTTCATAAATAATTTTCATGTACGCATAAATTATTGTAATAAATTTCATAAGGATCATTCCACAATTGACCATAGGTTCCACATAAGTCTCTCCCGATAATCATTTTAGCGTCTATATGATCTTGACTAACACTGATCGTTTTTATCCCTTTTTATTTGTTTTGATACTAAATTTAAAATAAAGGTATCAGAATACCTAAAAAGATGTTAATTTGTGAGTAAAATTGTACTAACTAATATAGATAAGCTGCTATAACTTCTGATCCCATTGATATCCCATTTTGAAACTTTTACATTATCGTAACGACAAATTGATTGTAAACATCATGTAAAAAAAAAAAATAGTAAAAATTAAAAGACCCTTTTTCAGGATATCCATTTTAGAGGTTCTTGCGCCTGGAAGATTTGTAACTTTTATGATTTTATAATAAAGAGGAATATCAGTCCTTTCCATTGAAACTAATTTTGCTAAAATTGGATAATGCACATAGACGTTATTTAATCTGAAACATTGCTCATTGACAAAAATGCCTGAGGTGTCTAAAATATAAAATTTATAAAACTGAAATGTTAGGTCGATTTTTTTTTTGGCATTACCCTTATTAAAAATCAAAGTGAATTTCTAGTGCTCATTAAACATTATTATACTCCGCCGACCAAGCAGCAGTCTAAACAGTGGGTTTCTCCTGGTAAAACTGCTACGAAGAAGGCCAGGGTAAGTTTGTCGGCCAACAGTTTTTTGAGATGCACGCGGGATAATTCACATCGATTACCTTCAAAAGGGAAAAACAATAAACGGCGAATATTATGCCAACTTATTAGACCGATTTAATGAGGATTTAAAAAGAAAACGACCCCTTATGGCCAAGAAAAAAGTTCTTTTTCATCAAGATAATGCATTGGTGCAGATGTGTGCAGTATCAATGGCAAAACTCTATGAATTGGGCTACGAATTGGTACCTCATCCGCCATATTCTTCGGATTTAGCCCCTAGTGACTACTTCCTATTTTCAAACCTAAAGAAATGGCTCGGTGGAAAGAGATTCAGCTCCAACAATGAAATTATTGACCAAAAAAATGCCTATTTTAAGGACCTCGAAAAATCCTATTTTTTACGCAAAGTAAATGGCGACACTTGCTCAAAATTTGACAGTAGTCTATTAACAGGTGGTACTTGATGGGAATAATGTTGCATTTCATATAACTAAGAGGGAAGTTCGAAAAGTCACGGACTTATTGATCCGCCCTCGTACATACAAAATAAAGTATATAATTTTGTATTCATCGATTTAAAAATGCTCTTGATTTGGATATCTTCAGTTGAAAAAACTTTTTCAGTACATTTTATTTGCTTGCCCTCGAAAAGCAATAAATCAGAGATTTAATGGGTGAAATATAATTTAGAAATGTAGTGCAATAATGTCATATATTTACCAAAAAAATGAAGATTAAAAATACGCAAAAAAAGTACAATTTTTGTCATAATATCCCACTTTACCCTATAGTCATTGGAATTTACATATGCGCTCGTTTGAAATTTGATACATTTTACAATTTTCACTTAAAAAACAATAATTTTCCAGGACAACAAAGCAAAATGAATTTTAATAAAATAATAGAAAAAAAAAAATAATAAATTAAATTCAAGTAAAATTTATCAAATGTTTACTGGATGATTTTAGCGGGTATCTGACAAAAATTCTACGAATTGAAAATAACTTTAAATCAATTATTTACTTAACAGAGTAAAACTAAATTTTAAGAACATTTTTTCCTGCTTATTCGATAATCATTGAAATTATCTTTTAATTCACTTCAATGTTAATCGGGGTTTTAATTGAATACGTGTATATATTAAAACTTTTACTAACAAATGAATAATAACAACGTGAAAGGAATTTTAAAGAAATGTATTAAATATTAGTGGGTAACCAATTAATATTTATATGTGTAAACGTAGCAAAATCAAATAGTTTTTATGTGGACTTAAATTTATTTATTCATCAAAACAATAATTTCCTTTTTTCCATTTCTTTTACAAATAGAAAATTCTAAAACCTCACTTATGAAACAATAATTTTAAAATGGTTACTTAGTTCCTTTTTCCGCAAATTCACATTCTTATCTAAAGTTAATTATTCAACTTGCGTTATCAAGATAAGTGATTTTCAATGTTTTTTTATTTTTTTTATTTTGTATATTTAAAATCAGGGTGCGTAACTTTTATCATTAAAGCAAAGGATGATTTTTTCAATTTCATATTTTTCCTTACAGAAATAAAAGTTGTTTTGAGTTTTATTTATTTTCTTGAGATGATGATTTCTATTAATAGTGTTGTTAAACACAAAAGAAATCGCTAAAAGAAGAAAAAAAAACTGCCAAAAAATAATAGGCTAAACGAAAAAACCACAAAAATGAAAAATCGCTAAAACGAAAAATATAGCCTAAGAGGAAAAAAAACCGTTTAACCCAAATAAACGACAAAGTAAAAAAGTCGCCAAAATAATAAAAAACGGAAAATTTAAAAAAAATCGATAAAATGAAAAAAATCGCCAAAAACGGAAGAGAGTTTTTACAGTTAAAGAATTTTAAGTTAGAAAAAAAGTTGAATTGTTTAAACTCGCAAGTGTTTTATTTTTGTATTCAACCGATCACGAAAATATAATAAAATTTTGTTATTAAAAATAATAATAGAGAAGATTGGGGTAAAGTGAAGCATACTTTAATCTAACTATAATAAAATGCCAACCAATAATTTTTTAACCTTCTAATGGAACTGTTATATAGAATAGATTATTGTCTAATGTTTTGTTTAAAAATAAAAAGATTATTTTATCTTTCGATATTATTTTTTGGCATTTTTTCAAAAAAACATAGACAATTTTTAAATTGGTAAAAAATGTTTCAAAAAAATTTTTGAAAGGTATTTATTTACCTTACAGATTACAGCTGGTCCATTATTTGATTAGTTACAATCATTAGACGTTACTGCTTAAATTTCTCATTAGATTGTTAATAAGAGGGTTGGATTTTCTGACAAAAAATGCAACTAAAAAGAACTTGCAAATAAATTACTCACTGTTTGTACACAAATAATATTTAATTCACCGTGATATTAATTCACCGTTTATATAGAAAATTTTTCATTTCGCAATATTTTTAATTGCGAGTAAGAGGTGTGTGAGTGAGCGAAGCACCGCAGGTAAGATCTAGTATGAATTAAATTTTTAAAGTTCAACTTAAGTAGAAATCATTTAGCAGATAATGAGAACTATAAATAGTTGTATACCTAAATTTACTAAACGGTTACTAAATAATTATTAATACTTAAATGAATAATGGTTTCAAAATGGTTTATTTTTTATAATATCTATTAAAAAATTATTTTTTGATCAAGTAAAAAAATAAAAAAATAAATATTTTTAAGCAAATAAAAAAATATATAACTATAATTTTTAAGACATTTACAAATGGTTACTTTAAATGCTTCATGAGTAGTCGTTTTATATTAATTTAAGTTTTTAAAATTTCTTTTAAAGAGCAATAATTAATCACAAAATAAAATTAACTTTAGAGAAATTTATTACTTAATTATTACTGAATTTTAAATTTCTTTTCCTAAATTTTAAAGACATTTTTTAAATGATTATTTGGTAACTCTAAAATCTAAAAAATTAATAAAAAAAAAAAAAATAGTATAACGTTTACCTTTTTCAATCCTAATATTTTATTATTATTATTTTTTTTTTCTTAAATTTACACTTTAAAACCTTTTATTTATTAAAAAGACTAACTAGAGAAAAATATATTTTACAAAATTTGTTAAAAGATTACTTGGTTACTTTACACTGAAACCAAAATAAGTGGGTACTTATTGAAAAAATTAATGATTTTTTTTTTTTTTAGATCTTTCATATGAAGCAATAAATTTAAGATATAAAATCTATTTCAAAAGTTTGTTATTAAGTAGGTAGCCATTAAAACATTATTTTCTAATATAAAATTTCCTTTAAAAAACAATCGTTGAGCAGAAAAAATTACTATATTCAATTTGTGATATTTTTAAGGTTATTGGATAACAATTATACCCATATAAAATACTCAGTTTAAATTCGCAAAAATATAATACAATTTTATTATTAAAAATAATAATAATAGGGGAGATTGGGGTAAAGTGGAGCATACTTTAATCTAACTATAATAAAATGCTAAACAATAATTTTTTAAACCTTTTAATGGAACTGTTATATACAGTGGATTATTGTTTAATGTTTTGCATAAAAATAAAAAGATTACTTTATCTTTTGATATATATTATTTTTCAGCGTTTTTTCAAATCAACTATTTTTGGGTAAAAAGGGAAATGTTGGAGTAAAATGAAAAGAGTTAAAAAATGACAAATTTTAATATATCAAATATATTTAAATAATTTTTGTATTTACTAGGCCATACGATTAAAATTCCAATCAGTGATGAAAACAGACAGTTAACTACTTTTAAAACTAATAGAAAATAGTAAAACAAAATTTTTAAGAATAGACATTTATTATTAATCGTATTTAGTATAATCTAATTTATAATTGTAATAAACTGATATAAAGGGGTATTCAGAAAACCGCGTGATTTGAAATCAAGGAACGTTTTGAAATCACTTCGACGATTTGATGATATTCTGCAAATCACGCGATTTTGCGGTTTTTGGTGTGGATTTAATTTTTCGAAAACATGAGAAAACAGCTGACTTTTTAAATTAGTGCTTTGTTTAACATTAATGAAATATGAAAATGAAATAAAAATGCCCGGATCTACTTTATTGGCATTAATTAATTTAAGAAAACATCTTTTAAAGAATGAACGTGTTAAAAAGTGTCATTTACGGGACTTATCAATTCCTATGAATACAAAAATTTATAAAAAAAAAAATAACGAAGTTGCCACTGTTTTTATCGATGAAATTTGCCTTCATTTTGCACTTACTTATTTCTAAATTTGAACAAAAACTATTCAATTATGGAATGTTATTAAATTTTTTAGCAACAAAAATTAAATTTTGTTTTAAATAAGGAACAGGATGGTATAAATTTAATATATTTTACATGACATTTAACGACTGTGTCACATTGGCAACCTTAACAGTATCTTCGAAAAAGCAAATCAGCTGACTGCCAAAGAGAAAAAGTAAATTACGTACATTGGTACACAAAATAATATTTTACAAAAAACAGCAGTGTCCTTAAAAATTTCTTAATATTTATGTTTTTGTGTAAATAAAACATAACTTTATTACAAAACTAAATAGAAAATACATCATAGTAAATATAAAATAATATTTAAAGTGAATTCTCTACAAATGACATAGAAAAAATAGGCAACTGATTTCAAATCGTCAGTTATTTAGCTGACAGATTTCAAATCGCGTGATTTCAATATTTTTTATGCACAGAACACCTTTTACATGATATGAAATCACTTTGGCAAAAAGTGGCTTTCAGAACGCCTCTGATAATTTTCTACACTTTAAGCGTGCAGATCATGGAAAAACCCTGTGCGTATTCTTGTAGCATCCAATACTTCTGCGATATTTAAATCCAGATTTTGTTCCTTTATTAAGCTAATGTAATAGCACATGTTGATTCTTGGAATTTTTACTCTTATCGCTGTAGACTTTATTGAGTTATTTCCAATTTTCTTATGTTCTATTGCTTTAACTAAAGCATAACATTTTGTTCTGTTTTATTAAATCTTCTTAAATATTAAACCAATTATTTAGTATTTTTCAAGCAAAGTTGCAAAAAAAAAATATGGAAAATTGAATATATTTTTACATAGCATTTTTTAGCAATATATTTCTAGCACAATACCCCAATTTCATAATATTTATGCCAAGTAGAGATCTGAAAAATCTTTACATTTCTGGGACAAAACTTTTTTGCAATTGGAATATGTGCAAAATAAGGTATTCAATTATGCATTCACCGATTTAAAAATGATCTTCATTTTGATATCTTCGTTAGAAACATTAGCACTTGAAAAAACTTTTTATGTATATTTTATTTGCTTGCTATCGATAAACAATAAATCGGAGGATTCATGGAAGAAATATAATTTAGAAATTTAGTATAATTGGAAATCTTTATTGCAAAAAAATAAAATAAAATAAATAAATGAAAATACGCGAAAAAATTAAAATTTTCTTCATTACCCCATACGCCACAATACCCTAGTTTCCTCCTACATATTAAAAATAAAGTAATCAAATTATATTCAATGTTAAATTGTAAATGGTTACTGCCCAGCAGTGTTGCCAGTTTAGCTTTTTTAAGGCTAAATCTCACCTTTTTATTTTGCTTTTACCATCAAGATTTCCGTTTTTCTTCTCAAAATTAAAAGTGCCTTAACTAAATTTGTGGAGTTACTAAGACGATTATTATAATTAGTTTTTTAAAATACTTCTGCAACCTTAGAAAGTATTTACGAAAGTAATTTAAAAAAAGTCTTATTAATGCTAAAAATCATTAAATATTTGGAAATGTTTAATCAAAAAGGAATTACAAAAAATTCTGTAAAACATTGGGTATATTTTCCATATCAAATATAACCCAAATTTGTATGAAAATTTTTTTCATTGAGTAATTTTGCTGTGTGTTATTTATAAATGTATTACGATTTCTTTAAAAAAATATCAAAAACAAATGAGATGGAGAAAAAAAATTAACTCTTTTCTTTTTTTTTTTTTTTTGGGCATTTAGCCTTTTTTAAAGTTCAGTTTGACCTTTTTTCTCAGCTGCTGGCAATACTGCTGCCCAGCAAAAGAAAAAAAAAAAAAAAAAGAATTGAAAAAGAACTGAAAAAGTCATGATTTTAACATTGGAAGGAAGTAATTAGTTTTGAAAAACAGCTACAGAAGTTCTTTTTTTTATCCACAGTTACCATTGGAGGGATGCTCTTCTTTTATACTTCTTGTTTATTACTTTTGGAGTACTTCTCCTAAAACTATGTTTATTTTTTAATAAAAAATCTGTTTTAGCCTTATTAAATGATGATAAAATTTGTGAAATTTTAATATTTTTTTTTTAGAAATTTTTAACCTTTTTCCTCTTAAAGATACATTTATTTTAACTTTTTGCGAAGTAATTATTAATAACTTCCAAAAATGCTTAAAATATGCATTTAGCTCTCTCTCTGGAAACACTTCATCGCTTTTTTGCTGGGCGGTTTATCATAACAGCGAGATTTCACACATTCATCTGCCTTTTATAATGAGACAATTTTTGACGATTAAAAAAAATTATATTGGCTTATAACGCAGCCATTTATAGACTAAATTTGGTGATTTGATATTGTTTCGGGTCTTTGCAAAAATGCTGCAGAAAGGTATACATCGTTCTTTCGAAATCGCTAAGTATCCAAAATAAATGAATGTATGTATTTATGTATGTAATAAAAAACTTTTCACTTCCACAGAAAGTTCGGCAGTCATGTTATCAGTTGTACTGGTAATGTCAGTTATCACCTCAAACATCGATATGACTTCGGTAGACCTTTTTGTAGAATTTTGAAACGATTTTGTGCCCTAAAACGAATATTATAGCAACCATTGATAAGGTATAAGCCGATAACAATAACATCTACGTTTTTAAATTTATAATAACTTTCTATTAACTAGTCAACTATATGTGTTTTTATTTGTATTATAAAATAGTTTAAAAATCCAATCTCTTTAAATAAGTTAATATATTAAAGTAGCGTACCTTTTTTATTTATATCTCACCCACAGTTTTAATTATTTTTTCAACTTGTTCCATATTTTTGCATACAATTCTTCAAGTCCTACACACAAACACTTCAGTACACACAAATGAAAAATACCAAAAGTACATACAACGTTTGGCATTTTTATGCACAGAATTTATATTTGAAAAAAAAAAAAAAAATAATAATAAAAAATAAAATAGAAACAAAATTCATGTTTCATAGAGACAGCGTTGCCAGAATGATAATTTTTGATGATTTTTTTTGATGATTTTTTTCTCACAAAATACGATTTTTTATTTTTATAATATTGGCAACGTTTTTTTTAAGACTCACGATGATTTATTAGAATATGTTTATAAAAATTCATACAATTAATTTAAAAATATATACATACTATACTTTTTTATATAATGTAAATTGAGATTTAAATTTATATACACAACTATACGACAAAAATCCTTCCGATAACCTCTTCATATAGGAAGCTTATAAATATATATATTCTGTTTGTTTCATTTAACTTTCCTCGAGTATTAAACGGTTCACCAAATATGTATTTCTCCAGTGATGATAACGCGAGAGTAGCAATAATACTTTCGTAGGTTCTGACACATGACCGAACCAATTTCGGAAGGAAAATTTGTATGATCATAATTTGTAATTCATGGAAATGGCACATAATAAATTATGTTTTTTATACTCTTGTATTGTTTAGAACGGCGAGTCTAATTGTTATCCAATATTAATTTATAGTTTTGTTAGGCTTTGAAAATAATTATTCCAAAAGATTATTATTGCTAATCGATCACTCAGTTTGAGTGTTGAAAGCAGTGTTGCCAGGAGGTGAGAAAAAAAAGGCTAAAATTATTTTTAAAAAAGGGTAAACATCTCAAGAAATAAGACCAGAAAAATTGTAACTTTAAAAAAATTTTTTCTCATTCTCATTAGTTTCTGATATTTTTTTTATAGATATTTTAATAAATTCATTAATAAAACATAGTACAACATAGTAAAAAGCTGTCCAATGTTTTGGAGTGATTTTACGTAATTTTTGATTAGGCATTTCCAAATTGTTGTGTAATTTTTCGTTTCCATAAGATTTTTTTTTAAATAATATTCATAAATAGTTTCTATGGTTAAGGAAGTGTATTAAAAAAGCAGTAAATAAAATTAGTTAAACTATTTTTGATTTGGGGAATACTTTTTATATGTATATCAATACAACAAAATGATTAAGTGAATATTTCTGTGAAAACAAAAGTAGTAATATCAATTAAGTAATTGTTTTATTCGTTGCTGAAATACTAACATTTTAAAGTTTTGAGGATATTTTAAAGAATCAAAAAAGACTAGAAAAAAGCTAGAAACTAAAACGAAAATTTTGAGACTAGAAGCAAAATAAAAATGCTAGATTTAATCTTAAAAAGTCTAAACTGGCAACACTGGTTTAAAGACTACTTCCTAGGGAAAATGTATTCTTTTGTAATTCGAATCCATAAAAAATACCTCGAACTTCTACAATTTATACATTGAATCGATATACAGAATAATCTTACAGATATAATATGTTGTTTTCTAATAGTAGGAAGTTAAACCACGTATCGTCAAAATAATAATTTTGATGATTTTTATAGCAAAATTATGATTTTTCATTGCTCAAATGAGGTTTTCTTAAACGGAGCTTCTGGCATCATTGCATAGAGATTTGATTTTGTATGCGATATATAAATTTGTATTTATACAATTTACGCTTAATTAATTTTTGTTTGGCCAAAAATTGCCCAAATAAAAAAAGAAATAAATTTGGTTTAAATGATGATGCCTAACATAAAGACAACAAAGTTGACAGACAACAAATCCATAACACTAAAATGAAATTTTATTTAAAAATCCTAAATTAATTTTACGTATTTCTTAGAGACACTTAACACAAATAGAGGATGCTTTAATTTGCCTGATTTATCCCTCTAACCAATGAGCCATCTATTAATCTTATCAATTACTAATTAATTGCCCCGATTTAATAAAAGCTTTCTTAACCAAAGATTAACTTATTTTTGAATTGAGAATAACTTTTTTTTTTTTTTTGTAAGGTAGTATTAATTATATATCTCTCAAAAAAAAAAAAAAAAAAAAAAAAACAACAGAACACACGATTTGCTTAGCGCAAAAAAAAAGAACACTATAGATTTTAATTTTTTTTCTTTTATTGTTTGTGGCTGCTTTAGAAATATTAAAGGATGATTTAAATCAATTGCTGCATATAATATTCCAAACATTTGTCATCGAAATTCCAACATACATCACTTTCAACAGAACGTAAAATACTTTCTCTTCTTTTTTTATTTTTTATGAACAAAATTTATTTTCTCTAAGTTTTTATTTTTTTTTTTTTTGCAATTTATTTATTTTTTTTTTCTTTTTTGTTCTATTCAATAGATTTTCGGTTTATATGTGATAGATGACCTTTTTTATTTTGAAATTTCAATATTGTAGGAGAGATGTGAAAGGAGTTTTGGTTCTATGGAATACCTTGGAACATATTGCCATACTTTCACTTAATTGTGAATAAAATCAAATTTTATTGATCGATTTTAATGAAATATTAGTTTTATTACACAGTGCAACAAGAAAAAAATTGCTTCAATAATTCCAAAATCAAAGCGTATCATTAGTCTAAGAAAAACCACAAAGCCCTCTAGAAGTTCGATTTTTCGGGGCCTTTTTTAATATAATTGCAAGCAAAGATTATTCAAATTATTTAATTCAAAGTTCGAGGTATTTTATTTATATTGCTGTTTGTTTTATAGGCTACTATAATTATTATATTAGATTTTTTCTGGATGCCACTCCCTTTTCACGCCTTTGTTTGGCACAATGTTGTTGAATTTTTTTTTTTTTTTTTGACTTGTTCATATGTCTAAAATACTGAACCGATTAAAATGAAACATATATCCCTGAAGGAGCTACTGAATGTGTGTCACGCCCATTTTTTTCTAAAAAAGGTTACTTTTCTTTTTAGTAAGCAAATTTCAAATTTCATAAAAATGTACCATTGTATATTGCTACCATTTTATTTTTCTTCATTTTTTTAACTTCAAATTTATTTTTAAATTTTAACTTAAAAATACTTTTTGATGGTAGTGGTAATAAAATATGACAGTGTAATAAAAGTGGGCAAAAAAGGGGTGTGGCACCCAAAAAAATTTAATTTTTTTTTTACAATATTTTCTATTCCTTGTGTATGTATGCTAACTGCTATGTGAACTATCTTACTAGCATTAAGATAGAAACAAAATTGATTTTTGCTGAAAGTGGGTTAAAAACTGGGCGTGGCACCCAACAAATATAATATCCCAAAGTTTTTTCCACAAAATACTTGATATATATTCTAAAATAATTGTTTGCAAAAAGTGGGCGTGACATTTTTATTAATTTTATATAATTTATTGCCTTTCGGAGGATGCGAGGAGGATGCGCACAGTGTTATTTGTAATACATTTAGCTTTATGAAAAATGAGAAAAAAGGAGCGTTTTATGTCATTTTAAAATGTTAATTTTCCAGAAATTAAAAAGTATGACATAATATATTTTTTGATTGTATACTATAGAAAATGAAACTGATATTACTACAAAATGTTATAGTGTAAAACCCCATTAAAAATTATTTATGTATAACGGACTTTGTTTGAATTCCAGTTCACAATAAAATCGCAAATCGTAATTCCGAAGCAGGAATGCGGGTTAAAGTTTCTAAAATGGTATTAAATGATGCTGTTACTTTAAATAAATTTTTTAAAATACATATTCTTTGTGAAGCTTGTCACGTAAAATTCAAACTTAATTAGAAATTTTCGAACTTAATTAAGAATTTTTTATATAAGGTCAATTAATTTTCTTTTTTTTTTTTTTTTTTTTTTTTGAAAATGTGTTAAAACAATGATTCTATAAAATAAAATTTAAGTAATTCCAAAAATTCGAAATAGATTTTATATGTTTGGAATTTAAAAATATATTAAGATTTAAAAATTCATTATTCAAATATCATAAATGTAATAAAACTTCGATTTTTAAAATGTTCTGTTAAGTACAACAATTTCGAACTTAATTCAAAAATTTTAAATAGAAAGAAATTGTGATTTCATTATTAAAGTTACTATATATAAATCTGATAGAACTTGCAGTTTTATAATGTTTAGTTCTGTTCGAAAATATTCAAACTTAATTTTAAATTTTCACATTTTATAGATATGTTTGAATATTGAGAATATATGTTAAAAATTACCACAAACAAAATAAATCTATGATACGAGTATTAAAATTTTCGAGCATTGTCCGAAAAACTTTTAATTCGATTTAAAATTTCGAACTTTATAAAAATTGTTAAAAATAGAAATAATATAATAAAAATAATAACAAATCCAATATAAAATGATACTAAACAATTTTTACTGTGTTCGAAAAATATGAATTAAATATAAAATTTTCGAAATTTATTAAAAATGCTTATATTTTGAAAACATGACATTAAAATTACCATAAGAATAATATAACTTAAATTTTAAAAATTTTATCAGTGTTCGAAAAATTTGAACTAAATTTAAAACTTTCGCATTTTATAGAAATGTTAAAAATTCGAAAATTTAGAATGAAAATTAACATAAGTGTAATAAAAATTTTATTTTTATTTCTTATATTAAATTTTTGAACTTTATAAAAAATGTATATCATAAAGTTTTCATTTATTTTTAACTATGTTCGAAGAATTTGAATGCAATTACCTTAACTAAAAAAGTCTTGATTTTAAAAGTTATATATTTTTTTAGAAATCGAATATTTTATGAAAACTTATATAAGTGGGATAAAACAATGATTTTAAAGATTTTTAGCTACGTTCGAAAAATTCAAAGTCAGTTTAAAATGTTAGAATTTAGTAAAAAAAAACTTAATAATTTAGAAAATTCAATATCAAAATTAATATAAATGCGACAAAACTTATATTTTTAAAAATTCGAACTCAATTTAAATTTTCGAAATTTGAAAAATCTTAGTGCACTAATTAAAAAAATAATTTAAACATTTAATTTAAAAAATTTTAGACATATTCTAAAGAAATTGAAACTAATTTCAAGTTTTCAAATTTTGTAAAAAAATTGTAAACTTATTTTCAAAATTACTATAAATAAAATTTTTATTTTAAAAATTTATCTATTTTAGAAAAATTATTACTGAATTTTGTAAAAACGCGTTAAAAGAGAAATTTTAGTTGAAGTATTTCAAACTTTTCGAAGTTAGTAAAAATGCGTAAATATTGAAAATTTATTAATTTATTTATTAAAAAAAAAAACTTAAATTTTAAAACTGTAACAAAAATGTAACAAAACTTTTTTTAAAACTTTTTTAAAAATTCGAACTCACAAAATTAAACAGTTTCGAATATTGCAAAAATTCTTTAATATCGAAGATTTATAATCGAAATTATGTTAGACGTTGTTTTATATTATTTTTGCCCATATTCGAAAAATTCGAAGTCGATTGCAAAAAAAAGCAAGAGTGTCAGAAATAATTATTTTTAATAAATTATAAATTTGATTGTAAATGAATGAAAAATTGAATTTCGCCGTTTTTAAGTTATAATTAAAACAGTTCGAGAATCCAAATTTACCAGCTTTTATTTGAAAATTAAAGTACCAAGTAAATCGTCGGTGAATTTGATATCAAAAAGTTCTCAAAAAAGTACGCTAATAATAACTTCTCAATCCTATAACTCACTCTTCACCCTCGTATGTCATCCATTTTTCGATCGCCAGCAAACCTTATTTAAAAAGTAAATTTCAATAGAAAAAGGTATAATTTCTACTATTTTCTGAGAAAAACTCCTCGCAACTCTCGTATAAGTATCACTTTATGCTTAATTTTGTGGTATAAAACATTTTATAAGCATTATCCTTCCTCATTCTCTTACGCCTACTCAAGTTAATGAGAAAAAAATAAATAAACCAGAAAATCCATATTTCCAAATATACTCTGAGTATCGAATGCTGATGATGATATCCACCAAATATGTAAGTAAATGCAGAGATAAAGTCTAGATATTTATCACAAACAAATGAATGTATTGAACAGGAAAAAAAGTGGGCATAAAGAAACTATAGAAACCACCGACCTGTTAGAAAAAACGAAATACAGAATTTTGTTTGTATAAATTTAAAATTGAATTGCGTAAATGATTGGTGATGGATAACATGGCATCTGAAATATAGATGATGATGGTTGGTTGTGTAGATTGGTGCAATGTTGTTGTTTGTGGATTGGAGTGTATTTAACAAATTTTTCTTTTATTGTCCTTAAATTGGTACATGTCACAATGGTTTGACGATATGGTAGGTTTCTTTGGTTGGTTGTCTATCGGTAGGTCTGGTTGGATAACTGAGAATAACTCAGTAAATGAATGAATGAAACGAATGAATCTACTGAATGGCTGACTGACTGACTGATTGAAAGTGTTTGACTTTGTGTGTGTGTGTGTGTGTGTGTGTGTGAGTGAGTGAGTGTTGAATAAGTGAGTTGAGTGTAATTGATTGATATGTGTATTTTTTCCTACAATAAAAACGCAGTAAGAAACATCGAAAAATTATTTAAAAATATATTCCTCTAATGGTCTTGCAAAGGACGGATGTTAAAACAAATTGATTTTATTTGTAAATCAAACTACAGAAAACGTATTGAAATATAAGAACAATAATAAAAGAAACGTAAACCCATAAGTGAAGTTAATGATTTGTAAAATTTTATAATTTATGCTAACTTATTTACTCTCATTTATTATCACTGAAAATATGTTTTTAGTTGCATTAAATTTAAACGTAATACACAGGAGAACCAAAAATGATTTTAAGAGCATAAAAGTGCTCTTAAAACCTAAAAATATGTTAATTAAATCCAAAAATATGCTCTTAACATATATTTTTTTTCTGGCTAAATTTTAAATTATCTAAAAATAACTTGATTTTCATTAACAATTGCTAAAAAATATTCTCTTTTTGCGCTTAGAAACACTCATATCTAATATATTTTATCAGGAAATTATAAATTTTCTATCAATTTATAAGATGAAAATTATAAGGGAATTCGTTTTTAAAAAGTATGTGACAGTAAGAAGAAAATTTTCACTAATGCCAAAATATGTAAAAATTCCATTGAGTTCAATATATGAAATATTTTTTTCTAAGTATAAAATATGCAAAATTATGCTCTTATGTATAAAATATGTAAAAATATGTCATTTAAATTTTCTAGAATATGCTCTAGAATAAGGAAGATATAACAAAATATGCTCCTAAGTCCAAAATATTTCAAAATATATAACAGCATATTTTGAAATATTTTGGACTTAGGAGCATATTTTGCAGATTTGGTTCATTTGAAGCTCAGGAAAAAATATGATTTTGTATATTTTTGGTTGCCCTGGTAATACGTATATGTAAATTATACTATCATATTTTCATGTTTTTGGCTTTAAGACTTAACATACATACATATGTACTTGTTCTGAATATTCATTCGTTTGGGAATTTAAGTTAATAATTATATCCTTGAGATATTTTTGTATTTCTTGTTAATTTATTTTCATTTATACAATTAAAATTAATTCAATTATGCATCATTAATATCAATTTGCATATAATATGTTCTTATTGGTATAGTACATGTCAGGGCGAATTCAAAATGTTGGGAAAATTGTGTTTTTCGAATGATTTTAGTATAAATCATTTTGTTTTGCGGAGTATTATAAGGTGCACGGCAAACCTATAATGTTACATTTTTTTGTTCCGTGTACAAAAAAGTTCAACTGGTATTTGATGATACTATTAGCTAAAATACTTATTACTAAAAGGTATAAGTATTTTGCTATTAATAAAAAGGGAATTCAAAAAATTTTATTATTTTTTTCTTTATATATAATTATATATATATATATATATATATATATATATATATATATATATATATATATATAATTTCGGAATTTTCTAATGAAGTAGAATTCTCGAAATTGTTACCTTGAACCTCTTATCTGGCATGACGTTTTCGAGTTAATTTCAAATGCGAGCAAGTCTAAGGTATCGCCTTTCAATAAAATTACTAATCTTGAGTACCAGCGATAATTTCGTTGGTAGTAGACCCACTGAGATATGTTTTGATAAACCTGTAGTATCTGTTATGCAGCGATCTGAACGTTTTCCCATTTTCAAAGCTAAAGTTAAAATAGATAAAAGTGGAAACTTTTAGGGACACTTTTGAAATTAAGATAATTCACTTCGTAATCGTTTCTAGAAATCAGTAAATAAAAATGGTCAAGGTATAAATTGACAAAAATATGATTTTAGTGGAAAAAGGTGTACTGACCTTATAATCTACAAAGTTATTTTCGATTTAAAACATTTCAAATGCAAAAAGTTTCAGATAGGAATGCAAAGAATGCTGAAGCTGAAAAGACAACAAAGCTCCCAAATTTTATTTTTTTTACAAATGTTTAAATGTTGTGTAACAGATGATGAAACATATATCATGAAACTTCTTACAAATCCCTGGGCAAAAGTTTTATGTAGCAGATGTTAGAGGAAATGTTCTAAAAGAGTACCGTTGAAAAAAAAACTGAAGACCCACGTTAGTTATATAAAACAATTGCTCGGAAGGCAAGTGTGTCACGAAATGCAGTTTCTAGCGTCACCAAAATACATATAGAGGTCATAACCATTGAAAGGAAACTTGGTGGTGGACGAAAAATTGGATTTTCAGACTGTAGGACCTCAGACAAAATAAAAAGAATTTTAAGAGAAAATCCCAGCATCTCTAGAAGAAAGATGTCACATAAGTTAAAATCTTTTGTCAGAAAAGTTATGAAGATCTGAAGACATAAGATAAAAAAGTTCTTGATAGTTCCTGATAGCAAGAAAGAAATTGGAGGTAAAAAAGAGTCCGAAAATACTTTAGACGAAATTTATTTTTTCAGAATTATGATTGCTGCATAATGGATGATGCAACGCACTTACTGGTAGACTTTTTGCAAACTCCTGGGCAGGAATTCTATGTTGCAGATGCCAGAGGGAATGTAGCAAGAAAATATAGTGTATCAAAAAAAAAAAAAAAAAAATGTTGGTAAGCCATTTGTACGTGCGGCGAATGAAACACTTCATTAACACAGAAATATACGCGAATGAGTGCCTTTGGAAAAGTCTTCTTCCATTTTTAAGAAAACACAATTTATCAGGATTTTTCAGGCCTAATCTCGCTACTTGTCATTACAGCAACAAAACAATGGAGTGGTGTTGGATAATCCACCAAATTGTGCAGAACTCTGCAAAATTGAAAGGTATTTAGAAAAGCATTTAAAGGACAGTTAAAGCCGAGCATAGAATGTAAAACAAAGTGTAAAAAATGAACTTATTCCAGCAAAAAAAGTGATCCTAAAAACAATAAAATCTCTAATGGAAGGAATTTCGGAAAAGATCAGATATTTTATTAAAAGCCAATAAAAAGTAATTTATTCTTTTAAATTTAAAACTTGAACATAATAGTCATTAATAAAAATATAGTTAAAAACATCACATTTCCTCTAGAAGGACTTTACATTTTGATACATACCAATATTATATATATATATATATATATATATATATATTCTTTCGAAAATTTTGCGCTTCAATATTTATTTTTGGTGAAAAACTAGATATGTTTTTATTGAAAAGTTGTTGTTATGCTCACTATCAACAAAGATTGGGGAGGGTATATTGGACCCCATAAAAGGTCCCTGTGGGCGCTCTTGAGAAAATCTAAGGCGATCTAGATATGTGTGTCTCTCTGTGTGTCTGTTGAAAGAAGAATAACGGTGGACCACATAGGGGGACGAAATTTAGCTTAAATATTTATCTTGTGTAAGGTTTATTTAATATTGAAAATCCTTTTTCTTAAGAGATATTGACGGCAAAATTTGAACTAGAATTAGGATGGACATTAATTTTTCTAGTATTGGGACCATAGCTTTTTGGTCTATTAACACATTTTAACACATTTTTCTCTTAAGAAAAAGCATCTACGTCAACAAAATTTTTCACAAATGGTACAAGGTACAATGTTGACTCGAAAACCGTGGACGCGAGCCGCCCATTTTTTCGCTCACCTATCACATAAGGTCAAATTTTAAATTAAGCATTGTAGATATTGGGTATAATAAATTCGTCTAAGCCGAATGAAAGAGTCGGACGAATAAAAGATTCCGTTTTAGCAAAAGGAAAAAAAAAAATGATTTCTTTTCCAAAGATTTTTTTCTTGAGGTAAAATGTTTTTTTCTTCAAAAACGTTTTGTTCTCATTTCAATCAAAAAATAGTTTAAATAAAAATTTCGGTATTAGAAAAAAGATAATTTATTTTTAAAGAAATATCGGTTTTTATTTAAAAAAAAAAAAAAAAAAAAAAAAACAACTGAAGAATCGTTTTTATATTTTGTATCCCGTACACCCAAATACATAAATTAAGGTGGATAAAAAATTTTGTAGCTTATGGGTATAATAGATTTGGCTAAGCCGAATTAAAGATTCGGACGAATTAAAGATTACGTTTTAGCAAAAAAATATAAATAAATAAATAAAATATTTCTTTTCCAAACACTTTTTTTTCTTTTTTGAGGTAAAAAGTTCTTTTCAATAAAAACATTTTTGTTTCATTGGCATTTCAGTTTAAAACAGTTTAAATAAAAATTTTAGTATTAGAAAAATAAAATGTATTTTTATTGATAATTCGGTTTTCAGTAAAAAAAAAGTTATTGAAATATAAAAAAATAATGAAGAATCGTTTGTATATTTTTTATATTCTACATTACCATAGGTGGGAAGGGTATAATGCTTTTGCGCCTTAATATCCAGACCTTAATGTATACCAATCGGCTTAGAATCACTAGCTGAATTGTTTTGGCGGTGTCCGCCCGTACATCCATGTAAACGTTGCAGTCAAACTGCAGTTCGCAATTTTTAAGATAATTTAATGAAATTTTGTACATATAGCCTTATATAGAATAAGGATGAACCCTATTGAAATTGATTACGATTGGACCATTATTTCACCCAGTCCTCATGTATATGTTCTCCCAGAATTGGGTTTTAGAGCTTATAAATGCCCTAAATATTAGCAATATTCAAATGAAATTTTATATCGGTCCGTAATTTACCATAGCTCCTACATATACACCCCTTCCGAAAAGTCCTAGACAAATATTAGCACATACAAAATGGTATAGGGTATCATATCGGGTCGGGCTTATACGACTATATCTTTCTTAATTGTTTTTTTGGTGAAACATATTTTTTTTGCTGTATTATTAACAATCAATGGACCATTCCCGATTATTAATCACACCTACAAAGTTCACAATCGATGATTATTTTTTTTATCTGACACTTTTATTAAAAAATTATTTGCAAAATTAAATTTAAATATTTATTTTTAATTTAAATTTAGTTACATCCTCAATTAAATTTTCCTCCAATATTCTTGCCAGTCATTGATATTTACATAGGTAAATTGTGTCCAGTAAACAATAGCTCAAAAGGTTATACAGTAAAAATCCATTAATTGTTATTAATTATAAAGTTATTTAAAAGTCCTTTTAAACTTTGTAAAGTCAAAATGTTAAACAATATTACACTTTTCTTTTTTAAAACAAAATTAAAAAAGAAACAATTCGATGAGACGAACATACATATGTATGTATATTGAATATACGTATCAATACAGCACACATACATATGTACAGTTAAACCCAACAAACAAAATGATAATATATTAGGAAAGCTTTGATTTTTTTTATTAGCTAACAAATTTTTCTTTTGATCCTTTTCTGATATAAGAAAAAGGCAATCACAATTATTGGAAATGATCTAATCATTCTCAAATTTAAAAACTTCAGAATGAATTTAATTTTTAAACTATTTTCAACGTTATACGTTTGCTGGTCTTATTTTACTTCACATGTGTAAAACGGCTTAATTTTTGTCGTATGTTAACTTTGTGTGTGTTATTAAAAGGTTTTAATATCAAATATTTAAATGCGTGTAAATTTCAATATTGTTCACATGTGTGTTTACGAATGAATAACCGAATGAATGAAGTTCATTTTTCTCTCTCATTACATATATGTATATTTTTTGAAAATTTTTTATGTAACTTAAAAAGGGTTATGAAATGTAAATACCAATCACCAGTATCAATATTGACAGATTTTTATATAGAATGAAATTTAATAATTTATAAATAATTTATTCGTACATTATTTTTATTTAAAGGCATTGGTATGGATTATTTGGAGTAAAATTTATTGACTTTGGTATGAAAAACAAAATAAGAGAAAGCAATATTTAATATCGGATTTATTTTGATATGTATGTATATATAAAAGAAATATAGTTTAACAAATTTGTAACTAAATATTTAATAAGTTAACAGATTTTTCACATACGAATTGGTTTAAATTTAACACAGTATACCGCACTGTACTTCAAATTGTTAAAATAAAAAATAACCAAAAGTTAAATTTGTTTAAAACCTTGTACGGTCTTATAAATTTTCCCGTAAATTTACCCTATTTATAGCAGGTAACTTAACTCCTACTGTAATTACAGTAAAAATACCAGTTGTGTTTATTTGCGAATATTGTGTTTAAACAAATAAACACAAAGTGTGTATAGTTACATATTTATGTATGTAAACATGTTTCAGCAACATCAACATTTAATTTAAATTTATTTTTTTTTGTGCCTAAAAGTCCGTAATTATGTGTAAAGGTAAACGTGTAATTTGTATCTATGCATAAAAAATGCTTTATTTATATTGAAAAATTTAAGAGCGAAAATATATTCTAAATGGATACTTTATTAATTTATATAATAACAATCAGATTGTTTAAATATAAAACATAAAAAATTTTCAATTTTCACAAAATCGAAGACAACATTAATGGAATTTGCAGAAGGAATGAATAACAGATTTTCTGCAATTTGTTGAAGTCATGTACAATAATCATATCTCCTTTATTATGATCCATTTGCTCCAAACTTTTACAATTACTTCAACTTCAGATATTATATGAAAATCATTCAGATTTCAATTTACAAATGCTTTCAGTTTTTTACTCTCAATTGATTTTTTGAATACAGTGGTGCACACGAATTTAGCATAATTCTGTTAGCAGTGTTGCCAGTTTAGCATTTTTGAGGCTAAAACAGCAAATAGTACAATTACTGTCAGATTCGTGTAAAGCATTGGGAACTTTAATACTCCATTATAACAGTTTTCATCTAAGTTATACGTCATATAAAGATATTAAAAAAATCATTGTAGGCCTTTTACCTGAGCAAACTTGTGTTTATGACAATATTTACTCCAAAGTGTTTTTACATTGCGCAAGCTGTATTACCCCATGTCTGGTAAATATTTTTAATGTTATAGTTGACACGTCAGTTTATCCCGATACTTGGAAAATACTTAAGGCTGTTCCTATTCCCAAGGAAAATAAGGCAACAGATGTTGAACTATTACGTCCTATATCAAATTTCGATCAAATTTTTTGAACTTATATTATATAAACCATTTTTGTCATATTTTATGGAAAATAACTTATTTAATGATTTTCAGTTTAGATTTCGAAAGGGCTGTGGTACTGAAGAGGCTCTTGTTAATGTTCAGAACTATATATTTAAATATTTGGATGAAGAGAATAGTGCTGTAACAGGCGTTTTTTATGATTTGGCAGAAGCTTTTGATCTCATTGATCAAAAAATAAAATAAAGTTCTGAGAAATGGACTTTCGCTTTTAAAAAGCTAATTAAAAAATAGACAGCAATTTTTTAAAATTAAAGAAAGTGAAAGTACTTTGGGAATTGTTATGAAGTGACCCAGGGAAGTGTTTTAGGCTCCTTGTTGTTTTAAATATATATAAATGACTTGAAAAACGTTAGTTTATCAGGAAAGATATTCATATATGCTGCTGATATTAGCATACTTTATCCTTATAAGTACGAAACTGCCCTAAAGCCATATTTAGAAAGAGATGCTGCTTTAGTTTCAGAATATATACATATTATGAAGATTTTTTTAAATCCTAGTAAAACAAAATTTTTAATAATGAATTCATTTTTTTATGGATAGAAAGTAAATTAAAGAAGCCACATCTGTTATATATTTGGGTATTTATTTGCAAGGAAATCTCATGTGGGATCTACACATTAAATATCTCAAATCTAAAATTTCTCAAGATTTGGGTTTACTGTATAAATTTAGCAACAAATTTAATAGTAAAACTAAATTTTTGATTTATCAGGCTCTAGTCATTTTAACTATTCAGCGCTAATTTATGGATTCAAAAAGACTACAGAGTTTAAGTCACTTCAAAATAAAGCACTAAAGATTGTAGCTAATTTGCCTACTCGGTTTTCAATTGAAATTTTATACAGAAATGTTTTTTCTAATGTTTTGACAGTTTACGGTATTTATAAACTACAATTATTGGTTTACGGTTATAAATGCCTCCACAATATTGGACACCATACCATAATTTTGGTGCAGAATCAAAATACATTTAATATTCGTAAAAACCCAAATTTTGTTTAAGCGAGGATTTTCCTGCCTACCTGTGTTTTTTTTTGTTGATCAAAAGAATCTTGACCGTCAGAATCATTACTCTGCGGAATGAAATAAATCAGTTTGTACTTAAATAATGTTGGTCAATATTGCATACAGATACCAGAATTGGAAGCTTTATCTGAAAAACTGAATTTTTTTGTTCCTTCTTAAAAAATATATAAATGTAAATATAAATAAATAATAACCCTTCATAATAATAACTAACTAGTTTTGCCAGTTTAGCTTTTGTAGGGTTAAATCTAGCTTTCTTATTTAGTTTTTAGCCTCAAATTTTTCGTTTTAGCTTCTAGCCTTTTTTGAAGACTTTTTTGATTCATAAAGTCTCCATAAAAAGGCTAAAATTTTAATATTTTTATTAAGAAGAAAATAATTTCTTATTTGCTTTTACTAAATTTATTTTTACAGATTCATCCACCTTAGCATTTTTGTGTACTAATTTGGGCTGACATCAGAGTCGCCGCATTTGAACATTTTTGTTATATATAAATAATCTCGACATTTTGTGCCAATTAATGGCTGCCAGCAAAATTACCCAAAGCAAAAAAATTAAAATTTGCCCAAAAAAGTGAAAAAATGCCCAAATATTTACAAAAAAACACCCTCATCCATGTTCATTATGACACTTTCTGGTATGAAAATTAATTCATTATATGATAAAATTTCTGAACAAAATCAGCAGCAGGTTTTCTAAAGAGCCGGTCTTCGACCGGACGCATAGATTTTCAACTCTGATGTATTTCAAACCCCGGATTCGCTAAATCAAACTTTACTGAACAGGATAACTTTTAACTTCACTTTCTCATGCATGTTGTAAAATTAAAAAAAAAAAACAAAATAAATAAAAGCCAAAAATCACCCAAGATATCGAAAATGTGTTATCAAGAACGAATTATATTTTGAGTTTTTTTTTTCATATAAAATATGACCCAAATTTATATGGAAATTTTTGGGGCGATTCTTCTATATTTGGTTTGGGTTATTTTACTTTGGGTCATTTTGCTGGCAGCCATTAATTCACACAAAAAGTCGAGATTATTCAAATTTAACAAAAATTTTTGTCTGCGACACTTCATTTTTCAAATCAAATATAACTTAAATCATTTTTATGATTTAATCAATTATTATAATTATTTTTTTAATAACCTTCATTAACCATATATAATTAAACAAAATCTTAAAAAAGCGAAAACTTATCCAAAAACTTGGAAATGATTAATCAAAAATAATTTGTGAGTCAAAAATGCATTTTTCATATATAACTAAAATTTGTATGGGAATTTTGTAGGAGATTTTTCATTTGATCATTTTGTTGAAAGCCGTTCTATGCTTTATTTATAAAAAAGCTTTTAAATAAAAAGTATATTATAAAGTATATTATATAAACGCTTAAGTTTCCTATTTGTGCAAATTAGCGCGACATGTTTCATGAACCCCCTTTTCAAATGTTGTGCAATATTATTTACCTAATATGAAAACATTTTTTGAAATCAATGACACATGTAATGATTTTATTATAATTAACGTAGCTAAAATTTTTTACATCGCTTTTATTAATAATTTTTAAATATGAACAAAAGACAGTTGATTTATAAATGAAGAGTTAAACAGCGCAAGTTTGCGAGACTAAATGGTCGCGCAAACTTACAAATGTTGTGCAAATGGGTTTCGATACAATTTTTGATAGTTCATTTGCGAGTGTGCAGACATCAGACAGTTTGTGTGGGTTTTGCGCGTTTTCATGAGCACCCTTATACGCTTTTTTCTAGCTTTATTTTTTGGAGCATTTAGCCTTTTCTGACCTTTTTTAAAGTCCGATTTAGCTTGTTTTTTCTCATCTCCTGGTAACACTGTACATAACCCGTCATATTTGTCATTTTTTTATAAGGGAGATTTTCTTAAATTTAACTCTTAACACAATTTTTATAAAAATCCTTGCAACTGTGAAAATTTTTTACTTTTAAATATTATTTCCTTTTTCTATCCACAAACATATCTTAAGAACATTTTCTCTATTGTCATTTTTCTTCCACAGACAAAAGGAAACAAATTAATAGCTTTTTTCAGAAATATTTTAATTTAAAGTTCATGTTACTATTATTCATGATATTCCATATCATATCCTTTTATAACGTTCATGTCCATAAATATACGTTATAAAGTCAGCATATACTTTCATTAAAAAGATGCCTTCTTTTGTTTAGTTTTCTTATGATTTTCTTTCTCACTCCCCTATACACTGCAGTTCCAGCATGTTTTTCTTGTGGAATAAACATCAAACGTATGCCAAAAAACTGCCAGTTGGTTTGTTTTTTCTTTTTTTATTTTGGGGAAATGATGCCAACTTAATCGAAATTCCAACTCGTCGCGTGTTGACATTTTTCTTTTTTTTTCGCCAAACATGTTTTCGTTTCCTATGGAATCTATGCAGAATCTTTTCGTTTTTTGGCTGGTGTTAGACAGATGATTGAAGGAATGAGATCTTTGTGCGAATAGGCATTTCAAAAAAAAAAAAAAAATTCTGAATTCAATTAATGCTTTTAATCAAAGTAGGACATTATAGTTCAATATAAAGACTGCGCACGAAAAAATCCGTGCATACTTTATTATACGTGAAAAAATTAGTACCGTTAACTTGTTTACATTTATTATCATTCTCAGTAACTACGTACAACATTTTGTTGTATTAGTATAAGTAGATTTTCTTAAAATGAAAATTTAACAAAATCCACGCGCAGGCACAATTAAAATTTATAATAAAAACACATGACGATCATATAAAACAATTGCTAGAAATGAGTCGGGAAATACAGTTTATTAAGTCATAAAAATACAATGAGTACATGATCTACCGAAAAGAACCCTGGTAACCGAAGAAATAGTTGATGTACAGATTGAAAAATCAAAGACAAAATATTACGAATTTTAATAGAAAATCTCTACATTTCTGAATGGAATGAGACCCATTCTTAAAATTTCTGTATATCTTTTATCAGAAAAGTTAAAAAAACTGGCCTGAAGATCCACGAGGTAAAAAATGTTACTAACACTAAAAAATTTGCAGGCAAAAGAGAGGACGAAAATTACTGAGACTATCTTTTTTTTTTCAAAAATATGAATGCTGTCTAAAGGGTGGCGGACTTTTTACAACATTCTAGTCATGAATTCCATATCCAAGATGTTATGGCAAATGTATCAGATAAATACGAGGGCGGATCAATAAGTCCGTGACTTTTCGAACATCTCTCGTATTTATATGAAATGCAACACTATTCCCATCAAGTACCACCTGTTAATAGACTACTGTCAAATTTTGAGCAAGTGTCGTCATTTACTTTGCGTTTAACAGCTGTTCAAAACATACAACCTCGTGTATTTTTCTAAAAATTGAAAATAGTGAATTCGAGTGCTCATTAAACATTATTTTTTGCGAAAAAAAAAAAAAAAAAAACGTCAATCAAACCAAGGAAAAGCTCGGGCCTCTGCACCATCGATTTCAATGCTAAAAAACTGGTTTACTGACTTTCGTTGTGTTCGCACAAGTACAAATGACACTGAACGTTCTGGACGGCCAATTGAGGACAGTACACCCGAAAATGTCGAAAAAAATCCACGATATGGTGTTGGCCGACCGAAGCGTAAAAGTGCGTGAGATTGTTGATGCCATAGGCATTTCATATGGCAGTGTGGTTTCGATTTTAAATGATCAGCTGGGTTTAAGAAAGTTGTCTGCAAGATGGGTGCCGCGTTTACTCTCAATTGACCATAAACGTAAACGTGTGACAATTTCAAAGGATTGTTTGGCGTTGTTTAACCGAAATCCGAATGAGTTTTTTCGGTGTTTTGTAACTGTGGATGAAAAATGGATCCATTACTGTACTCCGGAGACCAAGCAGCAGTCTAAACAATGGGTTTCTCTAGGTGAACCTTCTCCGAAGAAGGCCAAGGTAAGCTTGTTGGACAATAAGGTGATGGCAACAGTTTTTTGGGATGCACGCGGGATAATCCACATCTATTACCTTCAAAAGGGAAGAACAATAAACGGCGAATATTATGCCAACTTATACCAATTTAATGAGGATTTAAAAAGAAAACGACACCATATGGGCCAGAAAAAAGTTATTTTTCATCAAGGTAATGCACGGGTGCACATGTATGCAGTCTCAATGCAAAATTCTATGAATGGGGCTACGAATTGTTACTTCATCCGCCATATTCTCCGGATTTAGTCCCTAGTGACTACTTCCTATTTTCAAACCTAAAGAAATGGCTCGGTGGAAAGAGATTCAGCTCCAACAATGAAATTATTGACCAAACAAATGCCTATTTTAAGGACATTGAAAATTCTATTTTTTTTTTTTTTTACTCAAATTAATAAAAGACAGACTACATTTGCTCAAAATTTGACAGTAGTCTACTAAATGGTGGTACTTGATGGGAATAGTGTGGCATTTCATATAACTACGAGGGAAGTTCGAAAAGTCACGGACTTATTGATCCGCCCTCGTTTCATGTCAAAAAATAAAATTGTCGAAAAAGCTACTGAGATCAAATAAATAGTGCTGCTATATACCAAAGGAGGCCAATTCATTAAACTGTCCAGAACTCTGTCCATTTTAAATGTATTGGGTCATAGTAAAAAAAAATTAAAGAATACTAAAAGCTGAGTAAAAAACAACCTAAAATTTAAACAGAAAGTAATCGAAAATACAATAAAGCTCTTATGGATAATATTGCAGTAAAATCAAATTTTCTTTTAAATTGACAACTTGAATATAGTAACCTTTAATCCAATCAAAATTTCAAAGGCATTTACCCAATATGACCAATAATTTTTTTAAGCTGTATTGTATAATTTTTTCTTGCGCTGTCCTTAGTTCGATATAGTTCACCAAAAGAATAGAGACTATTATTGCTAGTTTTTCTAGTTCATTATTTTCAATTTGTTCTTTTAGCTTTTCTAATATATGAGTATATGAGTATTTTTAACTATCTCGCTATCGATGGTTAATGTGCATTCTCACATCTGCTCAATATAATAGATATTGATACATAAATAAATTTTAATTTTATGTTTATTTACAATTGCATTACAATGTAAGCACTTTAGATGCTCATAATCAAGGACTGGAAGTTTATGCAAATGAATGTTTTTTGCTTTTAATCCTAGAACAGTGAAAATTAAATATCTTTCGGAATCAGAGAGTTTGCTTCAAAATGGCATTGATTTGTTAAAGTATATTTCTGCATATTTTATTTAAAATACATATTTTTCCATTTTTGTGAAATATTTTGTAAATAGTTGCAATTTAAAACAATTTTTTGTGTAGAAAAAATTATTTTAAATTGCAACTTCTTCAAAATTTTGAAATATGTAAAAACGCTATAGAAGAGCTAATTTTTGGTAGGCTATATATCGAAAGCTAACAAACACAGAAGGACGTTGATTATTCTGAACGATGCGACATCAAAGTTATCGAAAATATATAAATTAAAAAGTTTTTAAATTTTTGTTAAACATTATTAGGTTATGTTGAACAAGGGCTAATATCCTGTATATCCTCGTACAATATTTTTTATGTTTTCCCCTATAATTTATCTCCATTTTTGAAAACTTCTTTCGACAGACTTTTCTTTAAATTATTCCACAAGTTCTCTATAGGATTTAGATCCGGAGATTGACTTAGACAATTTAAAACACGAAAATTGCGAAAACTTATTCTTTACTAACCTCGATATGTGTTTGAGGCAATTAAATTGCTGGAATGTACAAAGTAGTTGCATATTCTATGCGGCATATGGAAGCAATTCCTATATGTCCCTATACCCATAAATAGGTCTAAACATAATTCCATTAACGTTTACTAAAAGGAAAATATTCGTTGTATTTCTGAATAACTTTCCAAAATTATTGTAACTTTATTATCATCCTATAAGGTGTATCTATTATTTTGAGCAGATGTGTAAGGATTGAATTAGTTAAAAATTAAGCATTTTAAATTTTACGACAAAAGCTGTAGAAAAATGTTTATTATTTTTAAAATTTCATGTTAATAACATCTTTTCATTAATTAATTAATACCTTTACATCTCTTATGCAAAATAAATATAATGTAAAAATAATGCAAATTCCTTAAAATATTAGAAACAAGAAAAAAAAAATATACGTATATTGGGCAAATGGAATGTAAATGATCTTGTGTGTATGTATAACACTTTCTAGTACAGTTGAACAAGGTTATAACAAACTGTCAAATTTAGCTCGTTATATCCGTAAAACACCAAAAACTTTTATTTGTTAACAAAATATCGTATTATATTACCACACTAATATTTATAATTAAAGTGTATTTGTTTCCTTTAAAAGAAAAATGTTTAAAAATTTATGATTTTTAGTCCCAAAACGGGTTTTGGAAATGATTCTATAAGTTGTGAGTCGTTGGATATATCTAAAAAAATTTCAAATGGTCAGAGCTGAAATGTTTTCGAGTTGATTTGGAAGAGCGGGTTACGGGGGTAGAGGGTAGACCTCCAAAGTTGATCACCTCGAGTGTGCATTTATCTTTTTTAATTCCATAAAAATTAATTTATGGCTTAAATGTAAAAAAAAATTACATGTAAGTAGTTCTTGCAAAAAACATGCTTACATGGGTAGATTATCTCATTTAGTTTAAGATATATTTAGGTCGAAGGAAATTTTAGTGTTTTTTTTTAAAGCATTTTAAACTAGGAGGCCCTAATTTGGGCCATACATTTTTTTGAAAATATCCATTAGCTCAGTAAATACTTTTTTTGTGTTTATCACCTTATAAGAATTTTATAAAAAAAAAGAAAAAATAAAATAAAAAACTTTCAAAATTGACAAAGTTTGGTTAGGGCTTGGGTGGAAACCATTGCGCAATGTGCCACCAATTTTTGCTTTACACGCATTTACGTTATTATTTCTTTTAAAGATATTACAAAGATTTTGCAGTCCGGAACAAAAAAAAAAAAATATATATATATATTTTATATGTGAATGAATATTACCACCTTTGTGGAAAATAGCCCCAAAAAAGTTAATTTTTTTAAGTTTAAATTTCAAATAAATATAACTTTTTATCTAATAGATATATCTATATGATTCTTATTTAGAGTTTTGTAAGAAATCTAATGGATATATTGAAAAAAATAGGACTCAAATTGAGGCCCACATGTTTAAAATACTTTAATAAAAAACTAGGCCAAAAATGAGAGTAAAATTTGCTTCGACTTAAATATCTCATAAACTAAGAGAGGTAACGCACCCATTCATGCATGATTTTTGTAGAGCTTTACATGTGAAATTTTTTACATTTAGATCATAAATTAATATTTATCAAAATTAAAAAAAAATAATAATAATAAATTATGTACTCGAGGTGACCAACATTGGAGGTCTACTCCAAATCTCGAAAACACTTTACCTCTGACCATGTGAAATTTTATTTGAATATCTCCTACGGTTCACAAGTTACAGAATCATTTCCAAAAAAAAGTTTTAGGACCATTGTTCGAGGTTTTGAAATTGTCATGATTCTCCAATATTTAATTTTTAATCCTCTTATAATTTCAATTTTGTTTTTAGTTATTTTCGTCAAATGTGTTATGTTAAAAAGTTCAACAACTACAAACATAAAATTCCTCTTTTATTTGTCTGATATTTTTAATTGAAATTAATGACAATTATTTATATTTGTCCAATAATTTAAACTGAAATTAATAAAAGTTTTTCCTTTTAGTTTTTACATTTTTGAAACATTTTGAAATGTGCTATTTTATTTATCTAAAACTGGTATTTGGGCAGTTTTCCATAAAAAAAACCAGTATGGAAAATAGAGGTAAAAACAATGGGACCGAAGAAAATTGTTCGCTACAGCCATAGTTGGTTATAATCGATGTTCGCTATAACCGTGTTCGACTGTATATATTTTTTTTTTTTTTTGTCGGGAGAGAGAAGAAATATACATTCCTGCTCATGAACATAATATAAAATATATAAAAATAACAAAAAATGTTGGTGATAACAAAAGAACACTAAATTGTTTAAATGGAATTTAGATAAATAACAAAATATATAACTTAAACAGCATAAAATCATATAACAAGTGACATTGTAGTGTAAATGATATTTAAAATATGATAAACTTAAAAATAATAATATTATTTAAAAATATATTTTAATTATTTATTAAAGGACATTTTATGGTTATCATGAGACTTTTATCACTCAGTTTAAATAAAAAAAATCCTGGTACGAACTTGTTATTTTAGTTATTAAATATATATTATTTACTTAAATTATTCCATAACTACTTTTCATATTTTTAAAATAATTAGAAACTTTCACTGCCTGTCCAACGATGTCGAACGAAAAATTCGGTTTGACTAATTGTATGAGAAATAACAAAAAATTTTGAAATTTGTTGTTTTCCATATAAATCTTCAATGAACTTTTATATCAAACATACTATCAATAGATGAAAAAAAAAAAAAACAAAATAATAATATTTAAAATTAATAAAACTCCAATGCAAGCCAATTTTTTTTCTGAAGAAATGAACCAATTATATTTTTTTCCACTTAAAATCAATACAATTTCTTTGTACAGATATTTTGTATAAAAGCAATAAAAAGAAACTCAAGTATCATCCATTTATCCTTTAATATTTTTGTTATTATTTTTTCTCTTTTTTTTTTTTTTTTTTGTGTGTGTAAACCGAAAACAGCAACAGCAAAAATTTAATAAAATAAAAACAAAATGTTAAAAGAACAACTTCTCGTTTATCAGAAAAAAGCAGCATATATGCGAAAAACCGCATTTTCTATATAATTTTCCTTCCTTTTTTGTTAATATTTTTTTATTTTATTTTTAAGGAAGCACTTTTTCATTACTTTCAAAGTTTTAGTAAGTGTACGGTTTCTTGTGCTTAAGAACATCATTCAAAAATGTTATAAAAAATTGTAATCGATAAACTTCAATTAACAACCCTAATGGAGTTTATTTTATTCTTTGCAAATATATACAAGATTTACAGATTTAATCTAAATAGTACTTTCGAATAGTGCATAAAAACTAAATTTTGGTCCCAAAAAAAAAAAAAAGAAAAAAAAATATATATATAATCACAGTGGAAAAGATTTCACCATCTCCCCATTGGAAGACAAAATAATCAGTTTTGGTAAAAAATAACCAAAACGACAACACTGAGGCGGATATCTTTTATTTCACAAAACTATACAAATAAAATAAATTCATGCTTTTTAGAAAAACGAAAAAGAAAGTTAATTTTTTTTTTTTTGTAAAAACCACATATCAAGATTTTTTCTTAAATACTAATATTGATAGTTCAAAACAAAACTTACATGTTTTGGAATTGAATTATATTATTTATTAAAACTTAACCAAATGAACACAAATTTTGTTTGTGCCACATATCCTATACCAAAGCACAGACATTTATATAATTAATATAAAATTAAAACAAAATAAAATTACTCTTAAGAGATGCCAGTCAGAGTACACATGCAGTGTTGTCAGATTAGGGGATTTAACCCCAAATTGGGGATTTTCTTTTTGATATGTGGATTAAAAATTTAGTTTGGGAATTAAGAGATTTTTGGAGAATGAATTTCAGGTTTTGGGGATTTTTATTTTATTGCCATAATTGTTCTTTCTAATTTAGGAAAAATTAAAAAACATAATATTCGGCCCGATATTAATAGAAAACATTGTTTATGGATTGGCTTAGAGGATAATGTTTGACAAATTAATACTCAGACTAGTCAAATATGTGACGTAATAATGACGTAACCACTATATAAAATATTTCCTAATTTCTCTTTTTAAAATCCAAACGACTTTTTACTTATCATTAATCGTAGCTGACACTTTATCTAATTTAGCTTGACGCTGTTTTCTCTTACAAAACATTTGCGAAAACAAACAACGGCAAACAATATTTTTATAAAACTAGTGGTCACACAATTTGTATCAAATATTTGCCAAATGTGAACATAGCTTTATTGTTACTCCAATAATAATATAAATAATATAGAAGTCTTTAATAATTATCCATTTTATTGTTATAAAATTAAATGTGCGTTTCTTTGTGACGCAATTATTCCTAATCCGCAGAAGCAATTTCAATGAAATTTAATATAGATTAATTTTAAGATGAAAGGAACTATAGGATATAAGTAAATTGCATGTTGCTGGAAATTGGAAAATGTCTCGATGAAAGTGGAAGTTTTAACTGCACAAAACATTTTCTTTAATTTATTATTAATTTTTAGGACTCCATGCAACGAAGGGGCATTCAGCTAGTAGGTAATAATTAGTTATTTAAAAGTTCAATAAAATGTATCAAAAATAATTGAATCAATGAAATTTAATTTATCATGCTTTCATACCTTTGGAGAAATATAAATTTAAGTAATTCCATTTTAAATTTAAAGAAATTTTCTCTGTAGCAAGTATATCGATAATTCTTTCTGCCAACAAAAATAAAAAAGAAATAAAGATGGACTTAACGAGACTTTTTCTAGTCACTAGAGACAATTTTTACAAAAAAATATGTTAATAAAAATATTTAAAAAATTTTATATAGCATCTTAAAATAAAAGCTTTGATAAATCTAAAATAAAATTATTTGGATACCTTTGATGTAACAAAAGTTATGAACATTTAAATAAACAAGTTAATCACTTTCAAAGCTATAGAGTTGCTACAGCTCTCAAAATAAAAATGATAAAAATTCATTTTACATGCCTCTGAACCCTCCTCTATACATGCACCAAATTTTATCTAAATCGGTAACCAAAGGTCAAAATTTTTTAAATTTAAAATGGAATTACTCATTTGTACTCGTATAACTAAAAACCCAAAAAGTTTATTAATACAAATGTTTAAACGATTTTCAAATAATATTTTTTTTTTTAACCTATAGAGAATTTTTTTTTTTTTTAATATTAACTACTTAATTTAGTAATTAATAATAAGTAATTTATCTACCCAAACCAACATATCTACCAAGGATGTGGTTGCAGTAGGATAAAAAGTAATGTAGTTTATACTAATTTCTAAAATAAAAGTATTATTAGGGGATAATATAAGCAGTTATTTGGGTATTTTTTTTTTTTTTTTTAATGAAATTTCGCTACTTGGGGATAAGGCTCAAAAAAATCTCGGAACCCTGCACACATGACAACTTCAGTTTACAAAAATACCGTTTATTACATATATAAAATAGCGTTTGAGCTCATATATTTTAAAATACTTGAGATATCGAAAAATAGATTGCGGATTTAAAAAAAGGGCATATGAATTATATATAATCGAGATCTAAAAAATTTTTTTACAAAAATGTTCTATGCAGCTTATGAGTAATCATATGACGATTTGTTTAGGAAATCAATTAAGTTTTTTTTACAAGCAATAGTTTTTTTTTATTTTGTATTTGCCTATCTAACACAATCAAGGGCCTTAATTTACAAATAGGTTCTACATAGTTTAAGAAATTCTACCCACAAAAAATATATAATAAATTTCAATATTAATTTGACATTAAAGACGAAGATATAACATTTATAACGATATATATAAAAATTATTTATATCAAAGGTCAAAGGTCTAAATTGGACATATAACAATCAAAACATTATATCTCAAAAAAAAAAAAAAAAAAACGTTATTTACAAAATTCTTAAAAAAAGTATTTGTATAATTTTGATATAACTCTTACCCGTACATGTACAAAATTTCAAGGTAAACACTTATTTAGTTTAGAAGGTACGGCTGCTGTCCGTTTTGACATTGATCACCCTTTTTTAAGTTATAATTTTATTTTTTATTAATAACATTTAGCTACTGCAGTTATCATTGAAGCTTAATTTACATTTAATAAATATTAATTGAATTTTTTCTTTGAAGAACCAAATAAATTTAAAATTTTTCGATTTTTGATTAACGATTTGGCGACAGAGTTTCAAAAAATCTGACAACCCTGGTTCCGATGCGCACATCACTGGTTGCTTAAGCCAGTTCATCAGGAAACCTTTTTCCAAATTTTAAGAAAGCTAAAAATATATTTAAACTCAATGAGAGTTAAATACTTTTAATGTACAAATCATCAAAGCTTTGACAAACTACTACAATAAATCAAAATTTTATATTTTCTTACATTTCTTTTTACACTAGGTCAGCATATTTCCGACTCTGAATGTAAACTTAAGGTTTAACAAAAAATAAAAACCGAAAAACAACAAAAAAATATCTTTAGATCTTAAATTATGGGATTATATTTTCTAAAATAGTTTTTAGTAAATTTTTTCCACGCGCTATTATTTTCAGTGTTTAATTAAAAAATTAAGTTACAGTAAAATTGATTACATTCATTAACAGGAAAGTTCTGATGAGCTACGTACAAAAAAAAACAAAAAAAAAAAAAAAAAAATATTTGGCTGTTATAGTACAAGATCTTGCTTCAGGGTTTCTGAATAACGACCTTGTTAAATTGATCCTCAGCTACGAGAACCCTTTCAGTGCTATGAGTAGGTTATGCTGAAGGGTTAGAGAGTTACACTCCTGTTGCCAGAGTTTTGGTGACCTCAACTTCATTTATTTCGGTGAAGTTGAGTACGGTTTGCGATATTCTTTCCTATTATGTTAGTATCCCATGGCGTTCTGTGAATGGATCAGAAGTTCTTTTCTAATAGTGTTGCCTGAAATTTAAAAAATATGTTGCATGTCTTACCCTAAAATTAAATAGAGGGTGAACTACTGCACTTTATAAACAGAAAACTCAAACATTTTTTGCGAGAATTTATTTTTAATATATACCCAGCAAAATCTTGGTAATGGCATATAGTTAAGGATGTAGTTACTTTTCAATGACATCATCATACTGCCTGCATTACAGAGAAGTTGTTTAGTAACTACTTATTTATAATCCGATATATAATTACTTATTTATTATCAGATTTTTTATATTTTTATATTTGAATCAAAATATGCATTTTATTTAAATACAAAGAAGTTCAATACGTTTTTAGAATTTTTATTTGAAAATAATATATACAAAAAGAAACATTTTTAATAAATATTTTTATTTAAAAAATCCAAAGAAATAAAATTATTCAGCTACAAAATTTATGAATAAAAAGAAATTCATATAATTTTTTCAATTACTAAAGTTGAATAGAATAGCTTAGTGATTGTTTCAGAAGTTTTTTCCGACACTGTACAGGAGAGCCTAATGACTAGAGTCGAGTAAATAACGCGACCAATAGTCATTAAAATAAATTATTTAAACGTGTTAAATTATTGCAATGTAAAAAAAAAATACTACATATTTTCACAACAATTTTAAAATTATTCACGCAGAGAAAAAATATAGTTGTAGTGACCATAATCTAAGAGCAACACATTATGATTGGAACATATGATCACAGCGAAATGATTATAAGTAATAATTATTATGATTCCACTTTGACATATTGTATCCGATTTTACAGTTTGTTTTTTCATGTTATGATTATAGTTTTACATATAATTGAATAATCTTATTATATTATTATACCACATCTCCAATCTTATCATATTAATATTTTATTTTGTCATATTATTATTCCATCTTATCATATATTAATAAAAATTATTATTTTCATAAAATTTTTATTGAAAAATGATATATATATATATATATATATATATATATAATAGTATTATTTACATATTAGTATTTATATTTATTTGTACTACCACCATATGTGGTTCAAATGCAAGATATCTTATATTGCTTGAACCACACCGTTTATAACCAAACCTTGTCTATGTATATTTATTCATATACATATAAACTAAATGAGGATTACAACAAAGTTAGAAAACAAATATTAAAAACAAAGTATATTTAAAAAAAAAACAAGTATTGATTTTTTTTTTTTTTTTTTTTTTTGTGAAAAGGATAAGTATTATATTTATTTGTAACACTTTATTTTTATAGGCATAATAATATTAATATGATTTGAAACCAGAATATGGTTTAATAACAAGGAAAATGTCTCCAAATATTTAATGGTTGTAGAAGTAATGATATGTTTCATATTAACAAAATTTTGTTTCTAATATGTTTGTAGTCAATCATATTAAAATTTTTATTGAGTGTAAACATTAAATGACAAAATTCAATCAAAATCATTGTCATCATGAACACAAAGTTCAATAAAATTAACAATGAGAACATAATATTGTTGTAGTGATAATGCTGTAACCATGTTTTTTCTCTGCGTGTTCAAACAAATTTATGTTCTATGAATAAAAAAAATTAAATGTTTTTATTTCATTTTTAAAATAGGAAATAAAATAAAGAGTAATGGAATTCAAGCTAAAGAAGTAATTTTTATTTTCAAATTAGTTGAAGATTTTGGAATTTAATTTAAGATTTATAAATGTATATTCGAATACTTCTGTTGATTTTTTTTTTAATCTGACTTTTTTATTATTTAAATAATTTTATTCCAAATTAATTTCGAGTGACTAAAAATTGTATTGGAGTATAAAATGATTTGAAACTATTATATTTCTATAAATATAAATTTAATATGAAAGTAATTTATTTCTGACAAATATTTTAAATTAAAACATTCACAATGAACAAAAACTTCTATGTATTGCAGACGGGATATCGCTATTGGCGTTACGTTGATAAGCATGTCGTTCGGTAATTTTATGTTGTTATATTTTACTGGGTATGGCAAAATATTTAGAAAAAAATTTATTGGCTGAAAAATATGCAAAATTTGTATCTCAAGTGTAAAATATGCAAAATTATGCTCTTTTATGTAATATATGCAAAATAACATGCTCTTATGTATCAAATATGCAATGATATGTCCTTTACAATACTAAAATATGCTCTAAAAAGGATTTTCTATTGAAATATGACAAAATATGCTGTTAAGTCCAAAATATGCAAAAATATGCTATTATGTAAGTTAACTTACAAGTGAAGGGGAAAGAAATGGGAATTTAATTAGATAACATTATGCTGTTCAGTAATTTTCCGTAAAGGCTAAACCCGAATAGGTGATCAGAAATCAGACATTTTGATTTGATGATTTAGCTTACACTAAATCGTTGTAAGATTATAATTCGGAGCTAATACATGGTTTTTTGTTTCATTTTAATACAATAAATTTTACATTCTGTAAAATACAACATAAGGTGTTGGAAAATTATTAAGGACTTGCAAGCGACATTTATATATGCCACAAACACTTAAATACCTGTGTGAAGCTTACGAAGTGTAATTGTTAATTAACTTAAAGACTGCAAAATTTAAAAATAATTTGCGGCATAAACAAAGTTCATTAAACCTAATATTAAAATGCTAAACTATACTTTTGCTTTATAATAATATTTATACACTTCTCATTTATTTGCTTTAGCTAGAAAAACTAACTTCTCTTCCCAACTTATTTAAATATACTTTATTACTAAAAATAATATCGTTTTTTTTTTCATATTTTTGCTGAAGTATTTTTTAACTTCTAACTTTTTATAGCATTTTTTGTCATTTGTGCTTTTCCTAAACTTAAATATTTGGTTTGAAAGGGGGAGAAAAGTAGCAACACCATTTCAGGTGGAATTTACGAAAAACAAAAGACATTTTATATGGAATTGGATATTAAGGGTAACGATTAAATTTTATAAATATGTTTATTACCCGCGTAAAAGGTTTTGTGGATTTAAAATTGAATATTGCAATATTTCTACATCATTTCCACACGCAGAGAAAAAAAATTTACAATATGGTTGCCCTAGCAATATTATTTTCACCGCAATAATATATTGTCATCGCAAACATCGTTATTGTTCAATATATTTTCTTTCAAAAACAATTTGGTTGTAGCAATTATATTTTTGTTCTCAGTTTTACAATTATATTGTTGGCGCAACATGTTAAGCAATATTTTTGGGTTGAAATCGCGTTATGGTTGTTAAAATTCTATATAAAAAAAAATATATTTTTAATATTTTTGTTTTTAAATCAAAATTGTTTTTATTACTTTGATTTAAAAACAAAAATATATACATAATTTATATTTGAAAATAAGCATATTCTTGATTTCTATTCAGTTTAGAGTGCTTATTGTATAGAGTCTGTTATTTGGCGCCCTGTTAAAAACATATTGGAAAATATACTGAATGTATATTTAAAATGTGAATTATTTAAAATTAATTATTTTAATTAAAAATAAATTAGATATAAATATTTTACATAAGAGTTTTATATTGTGAAAATATTTTAAATACATATATAATTGCGCAAAGAAAACGATGCAATAGATAATCTTCGGAGTGCTAAAAAAAAAAAAACATAAAAAAGGGTTTGCAAAATCTACAATAAAAAATATTTAAATATAAGCGCACACATAAATGTTTATAAAAATAAGTTTTAATTATATAATAAATCAGAAACTGTAGGTAAGTAGATTAATTTTTATGTATTTTAATATAAATTGTACAAAACCTTTAACATCGTTGACAACAATATGTTTGTCTTTCATTGCGCCATTCACAATAAATTTCCAGATCCATATACAATAAAGACATGGTTCCCGCTCAACCATTTTTTGATTGCCTCTCAACCATATTATTGCTATATACATAAAATCAAGTTCATATTCAATAAAAATAAAGTTTCAGTTCAACCATAATTTTATAGTATCTTAACCATATTGTTTTAATATACATATAGAATCATAATATATTTGATTTTAACCATATTATTATTTTGTTTCAACCATACTATTTTTATATGCATATAGTCAAGCCCATATATGAATCATATGGGCAGCGCAAAAATTTGGTAGTGCTACATCCAAACACAATATAATTTACAAACAACTATAATACAAGAATGTTCGTTTATATTTGCTATCAACCATATATATATATTTTTTTTTACGTTGAAAAATTTCCTTTTTAAATGGTGTTGAAAATACTTACGTTCAAACAAAAAAAAAAAGCATCCTTTAGTCCTTGTATAATATTTTTTTCTCAAATTTCTAACCTTTTTAGTATTTAACTTGTTTTTATTGAACCAAAAATAAAATGTTACAAAATGGTAAACAATCTTTAAAAAATATACAACCATATTTTTTTTATAATTCAAGTTTTATCTTGTCCTCCCTTACTTTTTTCATCCGTTCTCTAAGAGTTATACACTTTTTTGTTGTAGTATTTAGTCATTATGTAATGCTGATAGTTTAGTGTATTCAGCATCCTTTCATGTAACTTTCAACAGCAAACAAATACAACAACATAAGTCAAGAGCTACTTAAAGTTCTTTTTTTTTTATGAAAAAGAGTCTCCTGGTTTAAGAACGTTTTTTTTTTATTTTATTATACTTCAGTTGTTACCTTTAACCATAAATAACTAAAATAGGTTAAATAAAAAGCGTATTAAATGCACAACAGTTAAAACAAAATATGTATGTTGGAGAAAGAAAATACGCAAACTTAAGAAAGAAGGTATCCAAGGAAAAAGTGTAAGAAAACTTTAACTAAAGTTAAAAATAAAATACCAGCATAGAGTTTAATACTTTATTTATAATTTACTTTAACATTAATTATATAGAAAATACCTACCTATTTTGAAATTGATACTATATTTTCGTAACAAATCCTAAAAAGTAAGAAATATTTATTCTTTAAAACAAATTCTCAAGCCTAAATCTAAAACAATTATTTTATTGAATAATGCTGTCCCCTAGTCAACCTTCCTCTAAATGTCAGTTAAAAACAAAAATAAAAATATTATTATCAACAAAAACCAAAAAAAATATTTTGTACTCGTATTTATAAATTGGCAACAAGCGTTTTATTTTTGTCTTTAATACACTTAAAAATGCTGAAAAACGTATTTTACCAATTTACTTTGTCTGATGACAAATACAACAAAAAAATATAAAAGAAAAAGTTTCTCGAATATGCTGCTCGTCATGTTGATGTTGAGCCTGAGTCTGATGATGATGACGAGGACAATGATGATGCTTGTTCTTAGCCTGCTAATAAAATGACAAAGTCGACTGTGAAAATGACAGTGATGATGGGTTTTGTTTTTCTCGCACTTTTTTCACTATCTGTCTGTCTGACTGCCTGCTTGTCTTTCTGCACTTAATATTGTCTTTAAAATTATAGTGCGACATTTTTCCCGTGTTGTTGGTTATGTTTTTTTTTTTTTGCCTTCGTATTTCCTTTATTTCTATAATATAAAATGTATGAGCGATTTTTTATATACATAACTTAGTAAGGATAATTGTATTATTTAAAAATAAAATATATTTTCACTGTCACTGAAAAAAAAGACAAATGTGCTGAAAATGTATTTAATATTCATTGGCTTAATTAAAAATCGATTCGAATTTTGCTTCTTAGGTGTTATTTTGATGTTATTTATCTATCCCAATAAATAGCCGGTTCTAGTATAAAATTAAAAAAATTTATTTCTAAATGCCAAATGTTTGAAAGTTATTTCTTAATAATTTTTTTATAAAAGCTTTTTTTCATAGTTCGACAAATGTCTATATTCTAAAATTATTTCCCGATCTTTTTTTTAATAAAATATACATTTGAATGACATCATTAAGAAAAAAGGAGATAAGTAGGAAACATATGCCACCTTTTAAGTGCCATCCTCTCATAATAGTAAACAATTTTTGTAAATTTTCTTTTGCCCCAAAGTCTTAATTTTATCGGTATTAATTTAAGTTGTTTTGGTACTGATAATTTCTACTCTTTGTTAATTCTTTTTATGAATTTCTAAAGTGACAAAAAAAAACTCCGATAGTACCCAAAACATGAGAAAAATGAGCCTAATTTTTAGGACAGAATCACCAAAAAACATACATTTATAACGGAATATTTTATTTTTTTTTTTTTGCTTAATTTATTTGAATCCATTGAAGCTCATGTAAAGTCAATAAAAATACTAAATTAATACAAATCCTAAATTGGTGCATCGTGGAAATCATTAAAAAAAAATTTATACCCACCATCCAAAAAAGATGGGGGTTATATATATCGAAATAATCACCTAAGACTCCATAAAGTATATATATTTTGGATCCCCGTTAAAATCTAAGACGACCTTACGATGTCCGTCCGTCTGTCTGTCTGTTTGTTGAAATCAGGATAGGACTAAAAGCGGACATCCAAGGGGGACGAAATTTGGCTCAAATATTTCTCTTAATAAGGTTTGTTTGGTATTGAAAATGAGCAAAATCAATTCATAAACAAAAAAGTTATGGACCAAGTACTAGATAAATAGGGTGTCCGTCGTAACTCCAGTTTATAATTTTTCGGGCGATTTTTTTTACAAAAAAGCATATCAACGAAATTTTGCACGAATATTTAAAGGACCATTGTAAACTCGGAAACCAAAAATGGGCTTTGTCCGCTCACTTTACTATGCACCTTCCATATTAGGTAAACATCAACGAATTTTTTTACAAATAGTGCAACAAAAATAGACGTGGTGCGCCCCAATATAAGTTGAAATTTTAAAAAGTAGATGGTGGTAAATATAACATGCTCACTTTTGTTCCTTAATTCTGTACACATTGGATTGGGTTCCTGATCAGTGTTGTCAGGAGGTGAGAAAAAAAGAGGCTAAATTGAACTTTAAAAAGGTCAAAATTGACCAAATGCGTCAAAAAAAAAATAAGGCCAGAAAAAACATTAAAATTTTTTTAATTTAAAACTTTTTCTTTTTCTCATTATTTTGATAATTTTTAGAGGTATACTCAGGCCTCGATTTGAGTGGTTTAGATTTGCGTCGTTTCGCTTTCCGTCGCTTTATAAAGTTTCATAATTATTAATAACAATGTGAATATATTGAAGAAAATTTTAATGGAAAAAATGGATTAAATTCTCTGTGTTAAGTTAGAAAATCAAAATAAAATGTATATAAGTATTTTAATTTCACTTTTTTTTACAAGAAAAATACTACTTTTTTTATTAAAAATTAACTTCTTTTCTATTCAAATAATTTTATCCTGGAACCAATTATTAAGAAAACAGTGTAAATACATAGGAAATAGTGATTCGATTTGTGTCGTTTCAGTTTGTGTTGCAATTCTCCGGTCCCCACTAACGACGCAGACCGGGGCCTCAGTGTATTGTAATAAATTTATAAATAAAAAATAGAACGACTGTCAGTAAATTGATCCAACAAAAATCGCCCAAAAATTTCCATTCAAACTTGGGATGATTCATATTTCATATGAAAAATAACCCAATGATTTGAAGAGATTTTTTCCTATTTTTTGCACTATAATTCCTTTTTGATGAGGCATTTTGGAATGTTGTGTGATTTTTCGCCTGTATAAAATTTGTTTTTTAATTATATTATTAAATAGTTTATAATAAGTTATTTTTGATTTGGAGAATGAAGCACCGCAGGCGAAATGTTTTTATTAAATATAAATCTCAATTTGTTTATGCAAATAATTATACAAAAAATGCTTATATGGATAGTTCTATAAATAAGAGAATTTTTTCTTTGCTCTTCAAGTGCTAAGATTTTAGCCTTTTTAAGACAAATTTAAAAATCAAAAAAGGTTAGAAAAAAGCTAGAAGTTAAAATGAAAATGTTGAGGATAAAAGCAAAATAAAAAGATTAAGCTGGCAACACTGTTCTTGATAAATAAGTTGGATGCATCCGACCAGGTGTCTGGCGAATGATCTCCAATGATATATTTTTTTTTTCTTCAAACGAATGTTAAAAATAAACTGTTTTAACTGTTCGAAAAATGAATTAATCACGTCTGTCTCCAATCATATGCAAAATACATGATATGCATTACCTTGAAAGCCTTGTTGAATAAGAAATAATCGAAAAACGCTCAGTATCACAAAAATTATCCTTTCGTTTTTAAGGTAAAAGGCATTGGCAGATGTGTCCCTATGGCAAGGGTCCCTCTTCCACCATACATTTGAAAAATATTTCCAAAAAAAAGGAATATATATATATATATATATATATATATATATATATATATATATATATATATATATATATATATATATATATATATATTATCAATAACCGATTACAAAAAATTCATCAAATAAATTTTATAAAAAAATTAAGTTTCGACTAAAATCGATTTTTTACAAAAAAGAAAATAATATTAATAATTTTTCCACTTAGAAACCCAATTTTATAAATTAAAAATAAAAGTTTTTGTTTAAGAAACCTGCAATCGACATATTAACAAAAAATGTACATTATGTTTCGTTAATAACGAAAATGGGTCTTTTATAAAAAAAAGAAGGAAAAAAAAAATAGAGAAATTTATAAATGTTTCGTAGTTTGCATAGAAAAGTCTTATAGTCTTATAATAATTTTATAAACTATATTACTGAAAATGTGTCTTTAAAAAATCTCACCCTACGTAGTCGAAATTGTCGTTTTATGGTAATTTTCTAATAGATTTTTTTATATAATGTTTCAAATTATGCTTTACCTACTATGAACTATGTATACAAAGCGTGCGTTCGAATAAAACATTACACAAAATTTTCTTAATAGCCCTTACTGCCGTTGATTGGAAATATCTTTCTTGATTACAATGTCTTTTAGAGAAATGTTAGATTTAAAAGCGGATTGAATTCATTAAATGCGTCCCTTTATCAGTATACAGATGGCAGACAAAAAAATTTATAAAATGAAATGTTGATTGAGTAGATTCTGACAAAAGTAGTACATTTCAGGGTAAAAAAAAAAACTTTACAAGGAACTAAAAAATGAGATCAGAAGAATGTGGAGAATTAAAAGTAATACAAATAAATTAAATGCGATGAAAATGTTCCTGACCATGAACTGAAAAACTTAAAATTTGAATTTTAACAATTAATAATTGGCCCTAAATAAAATTTAAACTGCTAAAGGTATTGCTATTAAATTTGGGCATAGTAAAGATAAATTCATTTTAAAATTGGGGAGTTAAAAGTCTCTAATTTTTTGTACAAAAATACCCGAAATTCCAGTTTGCGAAAAACTTGTTTAAAAACTTGACTTTTTCTTCATAAAAATGATCACCCAAACTATTTTTTGTGTGTTTAACATATCAAATATATTTTTTTGTTGAAAGAAAAAAATCTTTTTGAAAATGTACAAAATATGGATAGGGCTTTGGACCGTCACTCGCATTTACGTTAAAATTTCCATTAAAAAAATTCTATACTCCGGAATGAGACAAAATATTTTAAAAGTGAAAGATTTTTTGGAAAATAACCCCCAAATAAAAAATAAATCTCTTTTAAAGTTTCAATTTTAGATTAATATAACTTTTTATGTTATACATATATTTATATGATTCTTGCAGCAATTTTATTTAGAATTTTGTAAGAAATTTAGTGGATATTTAAAAAAATACGGATCAAACTAAGGCCCACAAGTTAAAAAACTGTTAAAAAAACTAGGCCAAAAATGAGGGTAAAATGCTGCTTCGACCTAAATATCTCTTAAACTAAAAGAGATATGTAAGCATGATTTTTTATAGATGTATTTAGGACTACCTATATGTGGAATTTTATTACATTCAAGTCATAAGTGCATTTTTGCCGAATTTTTTAAAAAGTTACATAACCGAGATGACCAACTTTGCATCCGCTAAGAAACTGTGCTCCACCAAATAAATTCGCAAACACCTCAGATATCTATAACGGTTTACAAGTTACAGAATTATATCAAACAAAAAAATCGTTTTGGGACCACTGTGCGTCATTAATGAAGCTATTTACATGATATTTGACACACATATAGGCTATTTGTGATTTTGATAGAATGCCATGCCTACATTTTACGCCTACTTTTTATAAACTCTCAAATATCTGAACAGATTTTCTTAAAATTAACAGTATCATCCAGTGTATAAATGGATTCAAATATATATTTTATTTTTTGATAGGGGCAATGGGAGTGGTACCTCCCGTACAAACCAAATATTCTTAATGGCTAATGTAAAGAACTATTACAGTGAGAGCTCTTAAATTTTGCGGGAACTACTTTCTTGTTATATTGCATTAACAAAATGAAAACAGGATGGTTACGCATATCTAAAGGAGTAATTTAGTGGAATTCTTGAAAAGTTGTGGAAATAATTTTCATATCAAATTTTGAATAGGGCGGATAGGTCGAGGGGGAGTAATGATTCCCGTAAAAAGTAAATATTAAATATCGCATCAAATGCGGTAGCGAAGCGTACTAGGAAAAGCTGGCAAAAAAATAAAATATATTTTCAATATTTTTTGTTGGCCTGCAAAACATAAGTTATTGCCGACTTTTTTTATGTTTCAAGGTGTAATTGAATAATCGATAAAATGGTTCTGAATAGTATCGAACTAAAAGCAATGAAAATTTACAGAACAATTTGTCATATGACAAGTTTACTTAAAATTCGAAAATATATGTGATTGTTTTACTTCTTTAGTCTGAATAAACTCGAATAATCATAACAAAGAGTGTCATAAAAAGTTATTGATGACATTCGTAACATTCAACAGTGTTTTTCTTGCCTGATTTAAAATTTTGTATTTACAGTAGAAGCACCCAGAATTGAGAATGTTATTTTAGTCCCACAGAGTATTAGTTATTTAAACTACCCAGAATTTTGACAATTGTAAAGGAATTGCATCCAAGTTAAAAGCGAATTTGAGAAGGCTCCAGCAGTTCTCAATTGTGTTTGCTAATTTAAAATTATTACAGAGATATACCGCGTAAAAGTGCTTTAAAATTTTTTTCAGAACTCATACCTAAAAAAATTAGAAACAATCTAGATAGCAATTAATATTTATATAAAATGATATATCAAAAAAAATTAAAAATAAAAAATCTGTAGAAGAAATAATACAAGTATTTGATTTTGTTTTAATTCTAACTTATTCCATTCAGCTTTTTTAAAAAAAATAAAAAAAAAAACGTTCTATTTTATTTCAACGCACACCTTTCATATGGTTAGCTGCCAATTTCAGTAATAACATAAAATTTTGAATAATCGCCATGTACAGACTTTAGGGCACTTCAAATCCTCATAAAAAGTTAATTAAATTATGTTTAGAATTCAAAAATTTTTTTTTGTTTATTCAAAAATGTTTTAAGTACTTAATTACATTCTTCTGCTTAAATAGTTAATTTTATTGCACTATCTTCATATATTACACCAATGGTTTCAATGCAAAATGAAAGTATATCTTCAGACAAATAAAAGTCCAGAGGGTATGTGAAAAGATGGATCAAATTTCACTCATGAATTCATGAATTTTTAAATCAAGGTCTTTTCTTTCTGTTCACCAGGCAGAAAAATAAATCTTTTAAGAAAAATGGGCATCAATAATTAATTCCTTCAAAAATATGCAAAATTTACAAATAAACTTTAGAAATTACCAAAAATAAAAACAGATGTAAAATATATTTGGAGAGTAAAAACTAAAATCCAAAGTTAAATATCATCTCAATTCCGAATGTTTTGATATCTACTCTATATATGTTTATTAAAATTCATCAAAAAAGCAGACTTTTGAATTTCGACCGTAACTCCCCCTAAGATTAATCTTTTTTATGTAAAAACATAGTGCGAAAAATACTGGAGCGCTCGAATGTCACAAACATGTGCCGCACCGACCCTGAAGTTTGTAGGGTGCATATCTTTGGCCCAAAATAGTATTTTATTTCAACAGTTCTAAAGAAATAAAAATTTGTCTGTACATTACTTACATAAATATTCGAAAGCACGTTATGGTCGGGGGAAATTCTAATAACTCCAATATTTTCTAACCGAATTTAATTTTTTTTTTACCTTGTTGAATGGATAATTGTATCTAGGTTTACGATTCCTTTATAATAAATTGCATAAACGAGTTGATAATGGAACATTAAAAAAAAAATTAAAAAGTCAAAATTTCTCCATATAAATACACCCTACAAACTTTGATTCGGTGCGGCATGTGTTCGCGACATCGGATTACTCTAGCAATTTGCGCACCATGTTTTTACATGAAAAGAAAAAATAATTTTAGGGGGAGTTAAAGTCAAAATTCGTAATTAGGCTTTTTTTATATATAACAATGGCAACCAGCCCACTCTATTATAAATACATATGTATTTAAAAATATTGTTGAAAAAACTTCACAAAATCATAATAAAAAAAACCTAAAGATGTTGATTAGGGTAATATCCATCATCGATTGGTCTTTAATTTTTAAAATTAAAATTTAAAACCGAATTAATATAATTAAAGAACTGATAAATTTACAGCATATATTAATCAATATTATTCTATATATATATATATATATATATATATATATATATATATATATATATATATATTTTATTTATTTATTTATTTTTTGTGTTAAAAACCGAATAAATATATTTTGGTTCTCCCTAATATTTTAGTATACTCTTGAGATACAAGTACAAATATTACCATAAACTAATACACATTTGTGGCATTTGGAATACGTAAAAGTGGCAAACAAATATTAACAACTAACAAAATTGTTTACAACATTTTTCACAAACGATTTTGTAATAAAAGGATTTAGTTTAACAATTTCTCTACAAATAGTTTATCGAAAACTGAACTGCAGAGCTGGCACTTTGGTAAATGGGAGGGCCGGATTCATGAAATTATATTAACTTTCAAAGTTTACTTAAGCTGCCCTTAGCTACTCAGAATTTATCGGAGTTTATTTATAGTCATTTCCAAAAGCTTTGAATATGCGTAGTATAGTTTTAAGTAATTTAATAAATTATGATTTATTGATAAATGTTAGAATATTATTTGAAACTTTTTGGATTTTTAAAGATTGATATTTCATTTTGTTTTAATCAATATACACAAATATTTATGGGAATTTTGCTGAAAAAAATAGTTCAAATTATAAACGTTAAAAATAAAATGAAAAATACATTTTTAAGTCATCACCTGGGCAATATGCTCTAAAAATTTTTGTTATAATAATTGGAAAATATACTCTTAAAATTAAAAAATATAATGTTAAAATATTATTATTATTTTTTGGAAAAATTTGAATTTATCTACTATTTACGCTTAAAATAACTTGATTTTTATTAACAATTGCTAAAAAAATACTTTTTTTTTTACACATAAAAGCATTCTAAGCTAATACAATATATCAGGAAATTAAAAAATGACGAAAGATGAAAGTTATTAGGGAATCGTATTTGAAAAATGTATGTGAATGCAAGAAGAAAATTTCCCTAATGGCAAATTATGTAAAAAATTCCATTAGTTGCAAAATATTTTGCAAAATTGTGCTCCTAAATATAAAACATGCAAAAATATTTTTAATGAAAATATGACAAAATAAAATAATAAATAAAATAAGCTTAAAATATGATAGTATGCCCAAAATTTGCAAAAACTGTAAATAACTCACAGTTTGGTTCATATGAAGGCCAGGAATAGAATATGACTTTGCGTATTTTTGGTTGCCCTGATCAAAACTTATTTCGAATATATATAGACAAATCCATGAAAGAACGCCAAAAAATTAACAGGGTGTCTTTCGGCTTTCATAAAATAGTCCACGAATATATATATCGATTTCAGTTTCGTGAAATTTAGTGCGAATATTTCAAAAATAAGAAAGATTTTTTTGAAATGCGTTTTAATACAATTCCATTTTTTAAAGGTATTTTTCATTAAATATGGTATTTAAAATTTTTGATCTTTCCATTAAAATAAGAATCCAAATTTTTTGGTACGCAAACATCTAGTATATACAATTTTTCTTTTTCTAAAACCTATTCACATGTTTTCATATAAGGGCCATTATCAAATATTTTTAACCTGACTGAAACTGATTTTAATGCTTAATAAGTTTTGTGGTAATACTAAATTAAATACAGGGTAATCGAATTTTGATGGCAAAATTTTTTTAATTTTTAATTAGTTTTTTTTTTGTGGGGTCTGTGCGCCCCTTAACAGACTTGGAAACAGGGATTGATACATGTTGAAATTATACGTGTTTTGTGCTATATCCCATTGATGTGTCCTAAATAGTTAATGCTCAAAGTTTGAAAACAAGAGCGGAAATTTTTTAAAATTTCGCGATGCACATTCACAGTTTCTAATGGAATATCATGGATTACTGCGTGAACTTAGTTTTTTTTCTTTGTTATTTTACATAATAAAATCGAAGGAGCATTAAAAATAAATTTAATAAAAAAAAGTTTTAGGGACTTTTTGAAAATTACGCAAAAGCTGTACTTTTTATTTTTGTATTTTTATTTAGTAAATTGCAATTTGTAGAATTCTTGGATACATAGATATAAGAACGGTGATAAATATAATTGATCGGGAGAATATATATTTAAGTCAAATATCGTTGATAGTTGAAAACGGAACACTTTTTTCAAAACAGATTTTGCTAAGGCACATCGCATTTGCAGCAATGGCGAAATTAAATATAATTAGTTCAAATAGTAGGCGTTTGTAATGGTTAAGGAAATGTAGGGGCGCATCAAAAAATTTCGAAAGTTAAAAATTTTATAGACCCAAAAAAAAATGTTACTTGAGTTAAAAATATTCACAATTTTAAAATAGCATTTCTTGGTAATAAACTTGAACAAAATATATTTTCGTATAACATATGGAGAAAATTTAGATTCGAACCCTATTTTACGCAAAATTTTTAATAATCGCGATTTTTGTATAAGGAAAATTGTTTTAATGCTGCTAGGAAATCTTTAAATATGCTACACTAATACCATCAAACTTTGAAAATATAAACAAATTCTTTAAATTTTCATTTATATTTTCAATTTGTAAACGTATGTATGTTTGAAATTTTCTTTACAGAGTTTTTGGTTTTTAATGATTTTTAGCCACATTATGGGAACAGAACAGAAGCGCTTTTTATCAAAATGATGTGCTGCAGAATGCGAGCGAAATTGTGCAAATTTCTAAATATTATTTTTTTTTTTTTACAGATTTTCCATGAATTTTGCCATTTTAAGGCGTAGGTTGTTATTACTTTCATGTATAACTATTTTCATTTACCATTTGCAATCAAATCTAATAAAACTGAACCAACAAAATTTTTGCAATATTACTAAAATTTTCATTATGAACAATTTAATAATAAAAAGTTTGGGAAAGAAATTCATGTTCGATTCATAATATTTTTGAAAAAAAAAATTTCAAATATATGAATTTTTTTTCTCTGTGTATGTTTGAAATTTTCTTTACATAATTTTTGGTTATTAACGATTTTTAGGTATATGTTGGGGGCAGAAAAACACCGCAGATGCATTTTTTATTATTGTAATTGCATGTGCTTTAGAATGGCATAAGTATTATTATTTAGAATTTTAATCAAATCTAGTAAAACTAAATTCAAATTTTAGGAGCATTTTTTCAAAATTATCACTAAGTATAATTTAATAACATCAATGAACAAAATTTTATTTTTTATGAAAAAAGTTTGGGAAAAAAGTCATGTTCAATTTTCAAATATATGAATTTTTTTTCTCTGTGTATATTTGAAATTTTCTTTAAAGGATTTTTGGTTTTTAATGATTTTTAGACAAATGTTGGGGACAGAAAAACACCGCAGATGCGTTTTTTATTACAATGATGCATGTGCTATAGGATGGCAGCAAATTTAAACAAATTTCTAATCCTTACTTTTTAACCGCTTTTTATTCGAAAATTGCTGTTTAAAGGGATCTATAGTAAATATTTTCGTGCACAAGTATTTTTATTTTCAATTTGAATCAAATCTAGTAAAACTAAATTAAAATTTTAGCAGCATTTTTGCAAAATTATCATTAAGTACAATTTAATAACATCTATGATCAAAATTTTATTTTTGATGAAAAAAGTTTGGGAAAAAAGTCATGTTCGATTCATAATATTTATGAAAAAAAAAAAAAAATTCAAATATATGAATTTTTTTTCTCTGTGTATGAAAATTTTGGAACATATTTGTTTTAAATAATCGTATTATGCGTAGTAGATGTGTACGTCCCAATAATATCAGATTTTTATTTTAATGTAAAGATTCCATCCATACTTTCTAAATATGTAAAAACTCAAAAATTTTAAAGAGCATATTTAACGGAAAATGCATTTAAAAACTCCAATTGTATTAAATGGAATTTTTTTAATATTTTCCTACTTTTAAGCACCATTTAAATCATTCAAATTCACAAAGCCTTCCCTTACTATTTAAAGTTACATACGCTCAGAGAAAAACATGGTTGCAGCATGGTTATCACAATAATATAATCTTCTCGTAGTTATGTTTTATTGATCTTAATACATGATAAAAAAGTTTTTGTTTATGTTTAATAATTAAATAGTTACCCTCAATCAAAATTTTAATATGATTGACTACAAAAATTTTATATTTGGAGAATATGTTTACCAGAAGCAAATATCTATAAACATTCAAAAATTTTGTTATTTCTAAAACCATTAAATGTAGCCGATTTTCACAACGCGACCAAATTCGACTCAAGTGAGCTATTTCTTATTGACTAAACAGCTGCCCTCGGAACCCAACCGTAGTGCAGTCGATATTTATATTTTGTTTTGTACAACTGTTATATGTTTGTTTTTAAAAATGTTATGTTTTCCTCAAAGATACAATGTTTGTTTTAGAACATTTTTTTTCTCATAACTATTGAATGTTTCCTTCTAAAACATATTTTTTTTCTCCACAACTATTGGATACATATTTTTGTGTTGTCTGTCAGTAAGCAATCATTTTTTTGTTTTTTTTTTTTTTTTTTGTGTTTAAGTATTTACTAAAAATTCGTGATAAAATAGTGAATATTTGTGAAAAAAAAAATAAGTAAAACTAAAATGACCGAATTAAGTTCATATATAAATCTTTCTATGTAAATAATTGTTAATTATTTTTATTTTACAAAATAATAGAAAAAATCTTTATCTCTTTATATATATTAAAATTAATTTATATTTTTATAATTTACACATTAATTAGAACATAATAACTTCGAATTAATGTGTTTTATTTTAACAAATTTAGTAAATGAAACATATAATTTTTGGTAATATTATATTAAAAAGGGATTATAATATAGTACAATCAAATTGTAATATGAAAAAATGAGATAATAATAAAATGTGATTATAGTGAGATAATGTCGAAACATAATACACACTTATATTATAAAATATGACATAATATGACATAATTCTTAATATTATAAATATTATAAAATTTGACTTTATTATATGATAAAGTATAATTTTAACAATTTTTATTTATAATCATTATAATTTTTAACTGTAATCATATAACTCACTCATAATATGTTGCTCTTAGATTATAGTCTCTGCGTGTACTTTTGATATTTTTTGGGTTTTTGAGAAAGTAAAAAAGAAACTGAAACCGATAAATGGTTTAATGGATTTTGTGCAAAAAAAAAATCCCTTTGTCGTACATTCTTTCATGGAATTGTCGATATAAAAATATTAAATAATATAGTTAAAAAGTTATGCCCTTTTGATTTTTTTTTTTTTTTTGGAACTACGAGATCTTTAGTGCAGAAATTACCTCAAAATTTAGAAAGTGTTTCGGAATTTTCGAAAGTTGTTATGTGGCATCCTCAAAAAAATTTACAACTCACCTTAAGTCGTTCTTCGTGTAAAATTAAATATTTTCATTTTGTTGCCGAGTAAAATTTAATATATATCTTCGTTATTCACTTCCTGCAATCTAAACCCATCACTGCCTTTAATATTTCCCATTTCTGTTGCCATTATTTATTTTGCTTTTCAGTTTTAACTGCGGTGTAAGGAAGTTAAATAAGTTTTGTAAAAATTTTTTGGATGCATTTTAAAGGCTTTATTTCTTTTCTCTATTTACTGCATATTTGCATTCGTTATGCGTATTTATGTTAGATTTTGTATCAAAGTTTTTTAAACTTTGTTGTTTGTGAATTTATTTTACAATAAATATTTACTAAACAACACACATACACACCACAATACACTATTAATAATTTCATTACGAATTAAAGTTTATTTTCATGAAAATCTCACAAACTTATTGAAATTCATGATTCCATAAATGTTTTATTTTAAGTCATCTTTAGGGGGATTTAATAATATCTAAAAAAAAAAAAATATATAAAAATAAAGGAACGTGTGTGTTTTTCTAAACTTAACTGAAATAAAAATGTTCAACAATTAATAACGATTAAAATGCATGTGATGACCAATGTTATAGAAAAATCCCAAGATTAATTGTTTGTTTGTTCACTCATTTATTCATTATTATTTTTACTACACGAGTATATATTTCTACTTTTCTTGTTTGTGTATGTGTGTGTGTATCTGAGCTAGAATATACAAAGCCGATTGTTTAACATATTGTTACATCATAATTAGGGTTTGAGGTTTACCGTGATATTTCTTTTCCCGGGAAATGGAAAAGAAAAATTCAATTTTCCGGGAAATTAAATTTTAAGAAAAAACACAATATTATAAATCATAATTATTTAACAAAAATTAAAATACTTCATAAAAATAACATCAACACCTATTGTAAGTTATCCTAATCTATGGTACTATATTTAAGTTTCAATACAAATAGTTTTCCTTATCGTTTTATTTCCATTTTATCTTCATCTTACATTATTAATTAATTCTTACAAATTCAGATATGTAAAAACACAATTTTGGAAAATATTTAAAATTGGTTCTATTAATCGTTTTAAAATCGTCAGTTAAGTTTTAAAGCTTTATCATTTATCATTTATATATATTTCAAGTTTCATTGCTTGTATAATGTGTCTCAAAAGAACTAAAATACGTTATGTTTTCAGTGCAAAAACTCTCAACTTTATTTATTATAATAGTGAACAGTGTTGCGACGGCAAAAAATTTTTTCTAACCAAAATTTTTTTGAATTTTGAAAATTCAAAGTTATTATATAAAAATTAATATGTGTTAACTCAAGTTTTAAATACTTTGAGTACTAATCATAGGTTTATGATAGTTAGTCTTTAGGAGAAGAAATTATTTAAAATTTAACTGTTTAGAACAATGTTTATCCAAATGTGGTCCCTGATCTAATATAAAGTTTAATAATGAGAATTTAATTATTCTCACGTCCTTATGATATGATATCGAAAGCAAACCTGATTGTAAAAAATTTGATAAAATTGGGCAGTCGAAAATGAGGTTCATGTTCATGTTCAAAAAAAAAAAATGCAAATAATAGTTATTTTTTAGGGACTTTGCCAATCTCATTTGGTAATATGAATTTTTAATTCAACGATTTAAAGTAAAAGATATCTAGTTAGGAGGCGAAAGGATTCAATATCAATCGTTCATGTACCAAAGTACTTACATATATTAAAGTTTAATAAGTTAATTTAAAAATTGTGTATAAAATTGTGGTACAATTGAAAATACATCGGGACTGACAGAACACTTTTATTGCAGTTATTTGCAAAATAATGTGATGCCCTTTCTAAATTTTTATTATATAATATGTTGTGTTAATAACTGAACAAGGTAAATTTTTATATTCGCTAGAGCACGATATTGGGGAGCCCCTTGAAATATACCAATAGACTCAGAATCTCCTTAACTGGTCGAAATTGGTTCATTATTTCACCTAGTCCCCAAACAAATGTTCTTTTGATGTAATATTTTGAAGCTCAAATATCTTAAATACATATATGCGTATTTCTACAGAATTCTGCACAAATAAAACATTTTTAATCCTAAAATATTCTTTAATAATATTTTTTAAAAAACATTTTCAAAAGAATGGCTTTAAAATTATTTGTAGGATCTTTTCCCGAAAATCAGTTAAAAGTACTTAAGTCCCACATGAATGTTCGTATGTTAATAAAATTTGGCTCAAATGAGATTAACCATAGCAACCACAAGATGCTCTCCCTTAAGTATGAATTACTTTAGGGCACATACACAATAGTGTAGGATATAATATAGTCGGTCTTCACCGAATATATATTTCGATTTTAATAGCAATTTGTTTTTACAAGTGTTTAGGTTATTTGTTATCATCAAATCGACTTTCGAATAATCGAACATACTTTCGAATAATCGAAAATTCGATAAGTTGAAATCGAGTTTTTATTAGAAAATTGTCGAGAAATTTACCTTTTTGTTTCCAGATAGTCAAAAATAGTTAAAAAGTCGAAAATAGGCGGAAAAAGTCAAAAAGTCGGTAAATAATCGAAGAGTCGGAAATAGTTAAAAAGTTGATAATAGTAGGAAAAAGTAGATAAAATTTACTTTATTTAAAATAGTTATTTATCAGTTTTTATTTGAAATACATCATCTAACTGTTGGAAATAATATTTTTGTGTGTGCTGGTTACACAAAATAGGTGAAAAATCTCGAAAATATTGTACGAAGAACGAAGAAGAACGTCGGAAAAATTCGAAAATAGTCGGAAAAAGTCGAAAATAGTCAGTAAAGGTTGAAAAAAGTTCCTTTATTTAAAAGGAGTAGCTTCTTAGCAGTTTTTGTTTAAACTACATCATTTAATTGTTGGAGATAGTACGTCAAAAGCATATTTTTGTTGTAACCAGCTATTTCTTTGCAAAGATTGTCTGTTAATTTATAAATATATTTGATTGCGTTGTATATATTTTATAGTTTTTTAAAGTTTTTTTTTAAGATAAATAACAAAAAATTTGACGAAAAATCTGGAAAATATCGTATAAAATCGAAAAAAGTCGAAAATAGTCAGAAAGTTAGGAAAACTCGAAAAAGTCGAAAATAGTCAAAAAGTCAATTATTCCAAAAATTGAAAAAGTCGAAAAATCGACTACTTATAAATTGAAAAAGTCGAAAAATCGATTATTTACAAATTGAAAAAAAATCGAAAATTCGACTTTTTGTTCCAACAATAAAACCATACTTTGTTACATTGTTAGAACTTTCTTACAAAAGTCTCCCAATCCATTTAACTTTTTGGTTAAATATTGGAAAATATTTATATTTTCTATTGATTTAAATTGTTTTCTTCATTTGCCAGTTAAAATTTCAATGAGAAGTTATAGGAATCTTAAGTTTTTAAATGTGTGATAAATTTTTAGCACACTCTCTTTTTATTGTTTGCAAGTTTTAACAGTTTAAATGGCATTTTTGAAACTAATAAAACTAAAATTTTAATTTAACAAAAAAGTAACCAAAATGGAAGAAAAGTTATTATCTCTGAAAATAAAATAACCAATTTTGGTTAAAAATAACGAAAACGGCAACACTATTAGTGCATATTTTCGAAGCGCAACTTATTTAATATTCGTTTCCACAAACCAAAAAGATCAAACATTTAACTTGCCAAAACTAAAATTGTTTTAAAATTTCATTAAATTCTGAAGACATTCTATGACAGGGAGTATTAATACTTTTGAAAAATAAAATATTTCGTATTTTATTAGTATGTCAAAAGATTCGATAGAAAATACTTTAGATGGTAATAGAATTTTTTTATATTTAAATTAGTTTTTATATTTCTTTAAATATTTTTTCTTTTTAATTATTTTTTAAAAGACTTTTGTATAATCTTATTTTTGATAACGTAGAAAAAAATTCTTATTGATACATATGAAAATCAAATGTTTTTGAATAATTTAAAACATCACTTTTGCATTGAATTTTTGACAAATCTTAATATTCAGTATTACCATCTAAAAATGTATCAAATAAATATTAAATTTCTTGTTTTCCCGGGAAATTACAAACAAATTCCCGGGAATTCCCGACGACATATTGCCAGGAATTCCTGGAATTTCCCGCTCGGAAATTTCCGGACCCCAAACCCTAATCATAATGCCTTTCTTAGTTGTCTATTTATTTATTTTTAATGGTGAAAAAAAAAAACGTGACAAAACTGAAGAAATGTACATATATTTTCTTGTCTCTTTCCATGCTGCTGGAGGGCATCTTTACTTCCTTTCTACATCGACCAAAGAAGAGTAGTCGACGGACCGTCACAATGAACGAACAACCGACCATTACTTAAAATAGCATAAAAGTAAAGACACTTGAAAAAAAAGAGAAGGAACAGTTTTTTTTTTTTATAACTCATCATGTAGATACAGTAATTGTTTATAAAGTTCATACATTTGTACGTAGAAAAACATATACTTGATAGTACACCGGGAGAAAACGTATTAATTGGAATGATTATTTTAGTCTGAAGACGTTAAGCATACTGACGTTGGTTTCAAACGTTTAGAAATGCCAGATTTGTATACACTTTAAAATTTATAAATAGCCTCTCGAGATGTCTGAGATGAGGCTTCAAATCTTAATTAATTTCAAACTCCACTAAGGTGTGAATTGTTTTTTCATAAAAGATGAACGGAATAAATTAGAATTAAAACTAAATCAACCACTTGTAGCATTTCCCTTCCAAATTTTTCTGATATATAATTTTATATAAAAATTAATTGCTAATTAGATTTTTAATTTTTTTAGGTATAACTTCTAAGAAGAATTTAAAATTAATAATCACAATTAAACACTGCTGGGACCTTCTTAAATTCGCTTTTAACTTGGATCCAATTCTTTTACAATTGCCAAAATTCTGGTTAGTTTAAATAACTGTGTGACTAAAATAACATTCCCAATTTTGGGAATTCTAAATTTGGCAAGAAAATGTTAAAAACACTGTTGCATGTCACGACGTCAGGACGTCAAATTTTCTCTGAAAAGAATTTCAAAGCTTCGAAAAATAATATATATATATATATATATATATATATAAAATATTTACCAAAATTGTATCAATCCAATATGGATGTTAGATGAAAGCTTGGAATAAAGTATATAATCTCTTTTATATAAAAAAAAAAAATAATAAAATAAAATAAAAATTTCAAAAAGATAATGTCATAATTTTTTATATTGCAATATCTCAATAAAAATATTATTAAAATTCAGAGGCTCGTGGCTTTCATTTGGCATCCATATTGGATCCATATAATCCTCGTAAACATTTTATAATATTCTTAAAAATTGGTCGTCTTTCGAAACTTTGATGTCTTTTTGTGAGAAAATTTGACATCCTGAAGAAAAACTGAGTACACAGTTTTACCATGGTTGGTCTTAAATTTTATACATATAGCGACTTTTTCATGTGTGAGAACGATTCTTGCAGGATGATATAATATTTGAAAATAAATTGTAAACGGTAAATTTAAATTTATGTGTTGCAACATTTAAATAAGAAATATTATTTTTTGCAGGGATTCTTAGCTTCGATTTAACACCAATACTGGGTTGATATAAAATTCGTAAATATTTTATATATTTTTTTTTTTTTTTTTTTTTTTTAATGTGTATCCGTCGAATTTCTCAAGTCTTTTTGAGAGAAAATTTGTCGTTCTGGAGAAAAACTGAGTATGTAGTTTTACTACGTATGGTCTATAGTTTCATATATTTTATCGATTTTATTCATGTGTAAAAATTACTGTCACACGGAGTAATACCACTCTGCTAGAAAATTACACTTTTTATTTTTAGTTGAAAAACAACCTGATGTATTCTTCTTCTTTGGGAATGTTGTGATAAAACCGTTTTGAGGGTAGTTTAGGTAAATTTTAGATTATTTAATTGATGTAGAAAATAGAAGAACGTAGCTGTGTTAACTGTGCTGTGTTAACTGTGTTATATTTATATTACTATTTCAAATGATAGTTTGTTTAGAATAAAGCGAGATATAAATCTTTAAAATAAACAAGTAATAAAGTTATGGTATGCTGCACCATTACGTTAACTGATTTTTCTGAATTATATGTCGTATGAAAAAATTATGTTTATACTGTACTTTAGGGTGTGACTCCCGGAAATAGACCTTATATGGGAGCTACAACAAATTATAGACCCGATACTCATATAATTTTTCAGTTTGCTTTCTACTTATATAAAAGTTGTTTGTGTGTAATATAATCATAATGCTATTGTTTTGTGATTTACGTAAGAGGGGTTTATATGGGAGCTATGGTCAATTATGGGCTGGTCTCGATGAAATTCGGTACAGAGATTTTTAAATATAAAAATTAGTATGTGTGTGTTCATTATTGTTATTGTTATATTTAAGGCATTTATGAGCGTTAAACCCCTATTTCTGCTGGACATTTTTATGGGGGCTAGTTGAAAAAAGGTAAAAAATTAAAGAAAAGTACTAATTAAAAAATATGTATAAATGTTATAAACAGTACCAATTAGAACATTAAAAAAAGTACTAAATAACCAAAAATTTTAAAAATGTTCAAAAAAATTACCAAATTTCCAAAAATGTATCAATTTTCAAAAAAGTACAAACTTAAAAAAAAGAGAAATTTAAAAAAGTTGTATTTTCTAAAAAATATAAATTAAAGAAATGATACCAATTTTAAGAAAGATTTAAAAATTAAACTAGTATTAAAAAACAAATTTCTAAAAATTATAAATATATTTTCTTTAAAAAATTAGTACACATTTTCTGAAAAAAGTAAGTACCAATTTGAATAAAGGAACGAATTATTATTATTATTATTGTAATTTTATAAAAAAGTTCTACTAGCGCATGTATCCGAATATATCACTCTAGCTTGTTTTTTACATGGGTAGGTAGGTAGATCAGTTCAGGGAATGACCTTTAACTGTAGAACACTAACCAAGGACAGGATTTTGAACTCTATCCTTTGCAATCTTGCTTTTCATTGATGTTTCCGTGTATTACAGCATCAATAACCTGAAATTTACTAATGTACATAGATGAGGCAGTGAATATGATGTGGACACATGAATATCTTTACCGAAAATGCTAACTTTAATTTCAGAAATTCAGAAAAAGATAAAAAGAAACTGGCTAGATGAGAAAAGTGTGCTAAAAATATATTTTGATTAACTCTATTTAAAGTACACTTACATATCTTTATATTATAAATAAAACAATTTTATTTATTAGTTTCAGTCTATGGATATAATATTATCCTTGCAGCCATCAATCATAATTTAATATTCACAATTAAATTAATTATTTAAACAAACCATTTAACATATTTTTAAATTCAAGATTTGATATACTTAAGTCTACTTCATTAAAATATTTATTGAATATTCTATAGCTTTTATTAAAAGTTCATTCAAATCATATGTTGTTCTATGAATATCTATATAAAAGATATAATTATTTTGCCTTAGAGGTCTAGAAGGTACATATAATTTTATGGTATGAAGCAAATCAGGACAATCAATTAATCCACAATTTATATCATATAGGAAATATACTCGTACAGAAGAAATTTTATGTCTAGTTTTTAAAGTTTTCATAGAAATCAAGTCACACTTATCAGGGCATGCAGGGGTCGAAATTTGAGGGTTTACAAATGAAAAATTTAAAAATGAAAGAGCAAACTTAATAAGTTTTAATTGAATTTTTTCATATGTAATTAATTACAAGGTTCCAGATAAATTATGCATATTGTAATCTGGATCTCACAAAAGATGTAAATAGAAATTTTTTATGTAATGATCAAAATTATTAGAATGAAGGCATAAAAAACATAGCATTGAATAAGCTATAGGTGATTACTAAATGATAATTTTCTATCAAATAATACCCCTAAATCTAAAATTTCATCCACAGATAATAGTAAATGTTGATATATTCTATATCGTTATAGAATAGTGTTACAACATGTATGATAAGTCATAGAAAAACATTTCTTTAAATTAAAAGGATTGGGATCTGACCAAGAACTCACTCTATTTAAATCCTGGAGTTTAAAAACGTTACTCGAGATAGAAATTGTTTAAAAACTTTTTAAATCATCAGCATACAGTAAGCAATGAGACTTTCTGAAACATAAGTCAATGTCATTAATAAATATATTAAATAACAAAGGACACAAAATACTATCTTTTGGAATACCAGAAATAGGAATAAATGATATAGAACAAAAACCATCAAGAGAAACTACGGATTGTCTATCCGACAGGTAATAACGAAGACATGATAACATTCGGGAATGAACTCCTAATTTATAAAACATTTGCAAAGTCCGTGTAAATCGCATCAAAGTGCAATCGGTCTTCAAAAACTATCAACTTAATACTTGGAAAAATCAGCCAATTTATTACAGGTTAATCTTCCAGTCATAAAACCATGTTAAGATAAAGAAATATGCCTCTTTACACTGAAGAAAAGCTTATGACAAACAATAAGTTCAAGAATTTTTAAAATATTGGTTATTTTGAAAATTGGTCTATAATTAATGTCATTATTTTTTTCGTTATATTATATTTTTTTCAAATTTTTTTTCTTCAAATTTTTCAAAATAATATTCCTTTAGCAAAACCTAGGGAACATAAGCTTCCGTGGTAATTGGTCTATAATTAATGACAATATTATTTTGTTTTTCAAAATATTCTTTTTTTAACATTTTTCTTCTTAAATATTTTAAAACAATATTCCTTTAGCAAATCCTAGGGAACATAAGCTTCCATGATATAAAAAAGGATTCAAAAAATTAAAAAAAAATCTTAAAAATAAATATTAGAAATTTTTACTTTACATTTTAACAAGTTTTCTTCTACTCCTGAGTATTTGGCATCGATTTGTAAGTGCACATTTTTTGCATATTTCAAACTTAACGGCATACTTTTGCCCATTTATAGCATATTTTATTATTTTTAAAGCTTATTCAACCCTTTAGAGCATATTTCGACATTTTGAAGTTAATTTCTTTTTAAGGGTCATGGAAAGTTTTTAAAATTTGATTTGGGATTTATTTTTTTTAATGAAAGCCGCGATGTAAACTTACATATGAATCTTTTTGATAATGTCTGAAATACTTAGATGGGTAACCAAATAGAAGACCCATAGAGCTTTTATGTGATAAATTGGAATTAAAAATAAATCCTTTTAACACAGTTGACAGAACAATTTTAATTTTGCCTTATTTTATACTGTTAAGATATTAATAAAAGAGTTTGCTTTATTGAAAAATATTTTTTTTTTTTTTTTTTTTAAATTACAAACATTTTTCATTTTTAAGATCATATTTTCGTTTTTATAGAATATATTTTGTTTTTTACTGCATACTTAATGCGCATAAAACACTTTTTTTAGAGCATATTTGTGGTTTCCCTGGTAATAAAGAATCAAATCGTTCAGGTAAATATCAGAGTTAAAATTAAAAATTTGAAAAATTTGCTTACTGGACTGTTTCAATTAATTTTGCTTTAATAATGGCGGCGAAATGTTTTATAACCGTCTTTGCAACTGCAATGTTCCTTTGAAACCTGAAAGGCGATGTTTTCCGATTCATTCCAAAAGATGTCTTGCTGACCGAATTGGAAAAATGTATAATTATAACGTTAGCCTCTCTTATTCTCTTCCTATTTAGCGTTCATTTCTACGTATTTCCTCTTAATTTTCATTAGTGTATGAATAATCTTCAATGTTTGTCTTATCTTTTCGCACACTCTCTACAACACACATTCACCAACGCAGACACACTCACACACATTCATACATGGAAAATTTATCTTTAGAAAATCTTAAATATTAGCAGTTAATATTTTTTTATAGTTTGTTACTTTTTTGCTTCAGGGGAATTTGGAAAATAAAAGCAAAACAAAACAAACCTTAAAGTATATAAAATTTTTAAAATGTTTAAATAAAACTATTTATAGAAGTAAATCTGTGTAAAAGCAAGAGATGGTAGGTGCTACACTCACACATGCTATTTATAAACATGCAGTAGTATGTGTGTGTGTATATATAAAAGTTCTTTCCTTGTCAGTGTTGCCATATATTTTTTTTCCAAAATCTCACAATTTCTCTTATTTTTTATAAGAAAAATCTTTTTTGCTAAAAACAAAATTTCAATAGATTCATTCGGCTTGGCCGAATCTATATAACCATCATCTGCAACTTTTTAAAGTGTTCACCTGTTATGAGAATTGGGCGGTAAAGTGATTGGACCACGCCCATTTTTCGTTTCCGAATTTATCGAACTATCTGTACAAAATTTCATTGTTGTACATGCTTTTGTTTAAGAGATATCAGTAGAAATGTAAGAACTAAAGTCACAACAAACTTCTTGTGTTTCTATTATTTGGCCCATAACCGATTTAGCCCATTTTCAATACCAAACAAACTTTATATAAGATAAATATTCACTTTCATTTTTGTTTTTTCTTTTTACATTATATATTTATTTATTTATTTATTTACTTATTTATTTAAATTTATTTCAGTTGCTGGACTTTCAAGATAGTGTTTTCGATAACTTGTTGGCAACTGAAATGGTGTTGCTATTCATAATATAAATTTACTTGCAGTTTGTGGTACCAATAGGCAACACAACTAAAGTTCGGTTGCCATATATAATCGACCTAATAGTTAAAGTAAAAATTACTTTCATACAAATGAGTTTTCAGTTGCAAACTCCAATATTCTATTTCAAATAAGAATATATAACGGTTTAACCAACCGATTTTATTAGAAGAATTTTAACGGAATCTAATTCGATTAATTTATCTAATTTTATAGTTGTGGTAACTTTAGTTTCATTATAATTATGTCTTTTCGGCTTTTAGTAAAAAAATCTTTTAAATTTATAAATTGTACATAATTAAAATTACATTTTGGATAATTCATTAATATTTTTATAAATGTAGCTGCTTTCCAACCAATTTATTTTCTGTGTAGAAATATGATTGGAAGACAAAAAAAAAAAATAAAATAAAAAAATGAAGTAAATTTAATCAATTTTATTATTATTATTATTATTATTATTATTAATATGACTACACTGAATATATATGTATTCTTATTAAACTTAATATATGAAAGGGGGTATTTTAATCCAATTCAGGAAAAATATTAAGAAATTTTTTAGTTTTAAAACCTTTATATAAATGGACTGTCAATGTCTACGCATATAAAAAAAATTTAATCGTTGTACCTTCTATTTTTCCCAATTTTAATACGGACTCAATTCAGTGTCTAATTTTTGTCCAATAGTAATTTCTAAAATATTTTTGTGGGGTTTTGAAAACAATAAAATAGAAGACTTCCCAAAAGATTATTACTGAAAATCGATCACTCAGTTTGAGTGTTGAAAGACTCCTTCATAAAGAATCCATAAAAAATACCTCGAACTTGTGCAATTTATACATTGAAAAGTTTTGATTCGAAGCGTAATACACAATAATCATACAGATATAAAAAGCAGTTTCCGAATGGTAGGGAATTTAATCGTGTATGACCAAAATAATTTTGATGATTTTTATAACAAAATTATGATTTTTCATTGTTCATATAATGAAAGTTTTTGGCAACGCTTTTCACAATAATATTTCAAACAATAAAATAAAACATCATAGGGCTACAAATTTTTAAACAAGTGTTAAAGCATAACCATATATAAAATGACATTCTTTTCACACAAACTAATCATTTTGTCTACAATTAGGATTTAACCTTGGGTTAAAATTTTATAAGCTAATGGCCCATAACATCATATGTTTTAAATTGAGTAAAAAATTGTTTAATTGTGTATATATATTTTAATTATCAAAAAAATTAATGAAAATTTTGTTTTATTTTAATTTACGATATCAATTCAGTTACATAGGTAAAAAAAATTTCAAACTATATATAAAAATTAATGAGCTATTTCATCATAATTATTTCTTATAGCCAAGGACCGGAAGGAAGTTCATGCAAATGCATATTTTTTGCTTTTACTCCTACAACAGAGTAAACTAAATATCTTTGCGAACTAGAAAATTTGCTTTAAAATGGCATCGATTTGTTAGTGCATATATATGCATATTTTGTTGAAAATGCATGTTTTGGCATATTTTGTTATAAATGCATAATTCTGTATCATATTTAGTACAAGACTCCAATTTAAAATAATTCTGTGGACTTTTGACAAAACGACTTAAGTCTACCTTTCGAAATTCTCAGAAGAGCTAAAAAATATTTTAAAATATTAAGTTAAGCTATTTCTCCAAAACTAACAATCACAGAAGGACGTTGATTATTGTAAAAGCTGTGTCATCAGAAGATTCTTTATTTATCTCTTATTAAGATGCGAAATTTCACAGAATAAATAATTTTGTTTGGGAGAAATATTATCCTAAAATTTTCGACAAATATATAGCCCAAAACATACAGATAAATTTCCAGTGATATATCTGAAGGCAGAACAAGTTCGTTTAATATCATATGTTTTTTAAAATATCAATAATTGATTAGTTCTTTTTAAAGAAGCTACTAATGAGATTATTCTGTCTAAGAGCACAAGAAGCTGTAATATAATTTTAGAAAAATTGTTCTATCATTAAGACCACATCCATCGAAAGAAGTGTAGCCAATGACGTTGTTACAATTTTAAATTCAAACGAAGAAACAATAAAATCTTTCCACAGCATTTAAAAATGCATCAATCACATCTGTTGATGTCGAAGAGTAATTTTCTATGATCAAAACTATCTAAGGTCCTTACTGTATATTTATTTTTAATTTAGGTCCTGTGTGAAATAGTAGAAAATTATACTCGTTAGTAAATTTTTAATAGTTATGAGGTGAGTAAAATTTTACTAGCTCACGTAACGTTCTTTAAAAACCTTCATATTCAACATTCACTATTTTAAACCCTATTATGCATTTGTGCTGATGTTTGTAAAGCATAGAAGAAGTTATCCAACACCTACCTTAGTGTATACCAGCGTGACTCAGAGTCACTTTTTAAATCGATTTAACGATGTCCATCCGTCCGTCTGGCTGAACGGCTGGCTGTCCATGTAAACCTTGTGCACAAAGTACTGCTCGCAATTTTAAAGATAATTCAATGAAAATGATACAAGGATGAAGCCTATTGAAATTGGTTGTGATCGGTTCATTATTTCACCTAGCTCTCATACAAATGTCGCCCCGGAATAGAGTTTAAACACTCAAAAATGCCTTAAAAATAAGAATATTTTAATAAAATTCGATGCAAAGAAGTTCTGTACTGTATTAATGTTTGTACCAAATTTTTTTAAAGATCAGTCCATAATTGACCATAGCTCCCATATAAACCATTCTTCCGAAAATCACTTTAACGTGATTAAATCCCATACGAATATTAGTAAAAATTTAATATTCGACACAAATAAATTTTATGTAAGTAGAAAACACAGTGACAAATTTTATGAGAATCGGTCCATAATTTCCAATAGCTCCCATATAAACCCACTACCAGGAATCGCCCTAAAGTGCATAAAATCATCTTGATGTGAGTATCAATGCATTATTCTGTATTTGTATATTTTATTTTACATTTATTAAAATTCCCCTTCCCCTTAAAAGTCCCCTTCCCGAATTTTATACTCATACACAGTGGTGTAGGGTAACATATAGTCGGTCTTGACCGCTATATCTTTCTCTTTTTTTTTGATTTTTTAATAATAAAATTTAAATTTGTCAATATTTTTTAGTTTTCATTTCACACAGCAAAAACGAAAACGATTCTGACCATAGAAAAAATATTTTTTTTTTATCGTGAAACTTTCCTACCTTAGTATATACTCAATTAAAATTTTGTGTTTTTTTTTTTCTAATAAAAGTTAAGAACTAAGTGCATTTTTTATTTGTTTTTAAAATAATTTTAACATTTTTAATGCATTTTTGAAACACCTATATATACTTTTTTAAATGCATGAACTTTATGTCCTTGCTTGTTAACAAAAGAATTATAATTTACTTAATTGTCATAATTTTATATGATAGAGTAACTATTTGTAATTGTATTGGTTTTACAAACCAACTAATGCTATCGCTTTAAAGATAGCATTAGTTACCGTCGATAAAAACACCTAATTTTAGTTGCAGTCTTAATTTTTTCAAAAAGAAAATCTAATATTTTTGTAGTAGAAAACTACAAATTAATAAAAAATACTAGAGACCTAAAATAAATATTAAAAATATTTTTCAAGTTAAAAAAAGTTGAGTAAAGAATAAGAAGTATTATTTTTTTTTATATAACTGTTGTTTTTCTTCTGCTCAATAACTTTTATTTTTCAAAAATATATTATTTTTTTTTTGAGTTACTTGATAAAAGTTATTACTAAAAATATATATTTTTTCTGTTGTTCATAATTTTTATTTTTAAAAATAAATTTTTTACGTTGCTAACAACTTTTTATTTTTCAATATATATTTTTTACGTTGCTTGATATGAGTTCAAATATATTTTTTACTTTGTTTATAACTTCAATTTTATAAGATGAATACCTTTCTTCAGTGCTGCAAGAGATTAGCGTTGCATTACTGTCTCACACTTCCCTTGTAACTTCTTGAATTACTTCTATAAACCTATGATACCTTCCATAAGGATATACAAATCACTTCGTTACCAAAAATGCCATCGGCCCTATCTAACATTTAAAAAATTCATCAAACGCTGAAAATGAACTAACTAAATAAAAAATGTGTGTTCCTAAATGTATAAACACAACAAGCCCGGTCCGGTAATTTCCAAATAAATTTGTTTAAAAAAAATGCGCAATGCAGCTAAGAAATAAATTTTATTTTAAATTCTCTCCGGATTTTTTGTAGTCCTCATTTTCTCACAAAAAATATTATCATATTTGTAAAAATGTATATGAATTTCGTAAACAAAATTGAAAAATGTTTAAAGAAATGAAGAGATAATAAATAAAATTTATGTTTATTTTCCATTGCCGTCAAAGTTTTTGTTTAATTTAACAATACGGGCTATGTGAAGAAATCCGGATTTATTGTGTTTATATATTAAAGCTCTACTTTGATGAATGATGTTTAAAGTATACTTACATATCTTTTAATATTTAAATAAAAATGCATATGTAGAGTAGAATGACTTCGATCTGTTAAATAAGCATCAGTTTTAATTTTTTTTCATAAATTTCCTTATAGTAAATATACAAATTAGTATTTTTTAACAAAAAATGCTATTTTTTTCGGAGTTTTTATCTGAATAACTCCAAAACTAATGAGCGGATAAAAAAGGATTTTGAAATAGCTGGTAATATAAAATAAAGCATTTTTAGTTATCGCATTATATATTCATAAGAATTTGGGAATATTGTAAAAACTAGAAACATTTTTATAAATCGCGTTTAAATTATAACTTATTTATTTATTTTATTGTTTATAAAGCAATGCAAACATATTTTCTTTATTAATAGCTATTATATGCTCAAAAAATAAAATTTATAAGCAATGTAAAAAAATATATATCAACAATAATTGCTATCACAGAGAAAAAAGTCACCAATCACCAAAATAATTCATTCAATTAAAAATTGTTTAAATTTGCACCTCTCACCCAAATGATTATATCAGTGACTAATAACTATAAAAAATTAAAAACAAAAAAAAAATTCCAATTAAAAAATTTGTTAAATCAATCCAGTAGATGATTGGAATGAATTAAAAATTTAAATGAGAAAAAAATATTACTTGAATTTTATTTTACTATTTCTTTTATTCTATTTTTGCTTGAATATATTAATGAAATTTTGATGTAAAATGAAACAACTGTGTTATTTGAATAATATAAGATAATAACTTTTTCTATTCAAGCAACATAAAAAAAAAATAATTTGAAAAATAAAAGTTATTGAGTTAGAAATAGCTATTATAATTCAACGTAAAAAATAAAAATCAAAAATAAAAATTATAAGCAACGAACATTTTTTTTATCAATTATAACTGTCATAGGAAGAGGAAAATTTATATTTGTTAAAAATAACTTTTACCTAAAAAGGTATTTTTATATTTTTATTTTTAATTTTTTTTTACCAGTTATGGCATAATCCTTATAACAGTTATGTTTCTGAAAAATACACAAAAAGTGCTGAAAAAAATGCCAAAAATAATTTGAAAAGTTCCAGATGCCAGATTCATTTTATTTCGTGCTAAATGAGATTTATAAAGTGCTACATCTAGCAATAAAAGTGCTAAATTGGCAACACTGCCTAATACGCACATTCAGACCACATGAGTCTGGGCAGGTTTTATATGAATTTTTAAGTTTTTATAGGAAAAATTCCAAAAGTTTTGGCATTTACTTTAACTACAAGCTAATTCGAGCAACAGTAAAAAATAACCCATAATAAAAAAAAAAAATGAAAAAATAAAGGAAAATATTGTATTGTCACAGTTTTACACTCTACTACTAATGAAACACCTGCCTTAACTAAAGTACACATTTTGTGATAATTTTACTAAAGAGAGATAAACCAAAACAAGTCAAAAATGTTCACAGGCAGGAAAAGATTAAATAAACATCCTATTTGTACAAAAAACACAAAAAACTAAAAATTAGAAAGAAATTCCTTTAAATTCAATATGGGTCTTGTTAACCTCATGTCGTAAAAACGTGATATGAACATAATTTTTCATGTATTAGATTTTGAAAAATATTTTTTCAAAAAAGAAAATTTTAGGAAGCTAATAAAAAAATTTAAATCGCTAGCTCAATTCAAAATAGACTTATATCGCGGCTAAAGTTAATCTATGGTTAAATCGAAGGTCATACAAACCTTAATATTAATAGTAGATGTACCACTTTCTACTTTTGGAGACTAACGGCATAGCATAACTATTTTTCACATATAACTCAGACGAGATCTGATAGATGAATTGTTTGAGAATTACATTTTCTAAAAAAAAAAAAAAAAATATGATCAAGTTATATTGTACCATTTAGTACAATTACTGTCCAAAAAGTACAATTTCCTATTAATTTTTATACAATGCTGAAAATCGCATTTATCATTCCTGGTTTAGATCAAGAAAATTAGTTAGAAAATATTTTATGTGCTCATTTCTTAGACTTTTTATTGTGGATTACCTAAACTGAAATGTTTAATAAAAATATTTCAAAAAAATACTTGCATGTAATAAGCAAAGATTGAGCGAAATATAAATTATATTTATTTACTCATTAATTATTAATTGAGCAAAAATTGCAAAATAACAAATTCTAAAAATCTAATTTTTGGATCAGACACCTTTAAATCTTTCCTGCAAAAACCTTAAAAATAAGATAAGTCTTCACATATGGCAACACTGTTCATAGTTTAGAAATTGTTTTTAACCATCATCGTCATCATCAGTAGCATCAGCAAAGTAAGCATTCCTATATGTATAAACATCCCAAATGGTATTCCAAAGTTTAATGCACTGCTTTATCATTACTTCTTTACATTTATATATATATATATATATATATATATATATATATATATATATATATATATATATATATATTATTTTATACCACCATCTTTTGGTCCTACGCATCTTAGTTAGACAGACACATACATACATACATACATACACACATGTGATTGTTTTATGCATTTGTATGTTTGCATTTTCTAGCTGCATAAATACTTGATTCAATGTATGTGTGCTTGTATGGGTATGTATGAGTGTTTAAGTCCAAGTATGTTGTAGTTTGTATGTTTATATTTCGTTTATAATAAAAGTTTTCTCCAACATTAAGTTTGTTTTAAAAACTGACAATTACTGTGAAGTTTATAAGTGGGCACACAAGAGATTTTTCTCCACTGGCCACGTTAGCCCAGGCCAGACCAGACCAGACCAAACAGTCAGCCAGACCTTAAGGGTAGACCAAGCGTAAAATCAACTTTTGTTTTTGTTTGTTTGTATCGTGTAACTGCATATGTGTGAGTGTTGGTTTTACTTATTTTTATTATTATTTTTAGTTTTTAACTTAAATTTAATGCATTTAAAATAAGTAGAGAAGAATTTAAGACTTTTTAATAAATCATTACGAAATGAAAGCCACAAAAAAAATTAACGCGAATATGGGCAAAAGAAGTGGCAAGAGTTTGTTTAAATATTTGAAGAATATTTTTACAAAATTTTGTAGAAGTACAAATTCAATTTTCTTATTTTTATGCAACCAGAGAAAAAATATAGTTGAACATTGACACGGCAAACATATCATGTTTAAAAGTTTTTAATGATCATTTTTATTACAGCAATCATATTATAGCTGCATTAGCCAAATATTAACTACCGTAACCAAATTATTTTTGTAGTAAACATAATATATGTTTTGTCATAATCACTATTAGGTTCCCTTTTATCTTATTCTAGAATTGTGTAAAAGTTAACCATACTAGAGGTTGCAACAAACATATCTTATGATTGCCACAAAAATCATTTGGTTACGACAACGACTATTTTTTTTACCAAAACCATGACCTGATACACTACATAGGCAATCTGAATTATATCAGAACTAGTGTTACCAGGAGCGCCATACAAAAAACGCTAAATTGGATTCTAAAAAATAAAGCTAGAAAAAAACTAACATTATTTTTTATTTGAAAAACATATGTATATTTGATATCTTTCAAAGATATTTTAATAAATTTATAAATGGCTTATTCCATATCAAAACGGACAGTTTAAACATCTCAGATTTAAATAAAATTCACTAGAGACATTAACTATTATACATGCTTCTTAAATCATAAACTTTTCTAGATTCATGGCCCTTTCTGGTTCAAAAATATAACGTTTTAGAAACGAAAAAAGCCAAAAGCTTCACAAAAGGTGTACTTGTTTAATTGCTAATAACTTCTAAGATATAATATATGGTAGATCACAAAAACCGGTATTTTTAAAAATCCCAAAAAATTATATAATCTTGACATAACTCTACTACCTACTCGTATAAAATTTCAAGCTGGACACTCAGTTTAGAAATTGTGGACCGATATGTATTCTAAGTACTAATAACTTCTGAACTAAAGTGTGCGTTGAAATAAAACATAACACCTAATTTTCGTAATAATTAAGGATTACAATACCTTTTAGAGACATGTAAGATTTAACAGCAGATCGAATTCTTGAAATCCGGTCATTTATCTGCATGCTGAGAGCTGTCAAAGAAAAATTTACGAAATAAAATTTCAATCTTTTTTTAATTTTTTCTAAAATTATTAGAAAATGTTGATTGAGTCCATTTTGACAAAAGAATTACATTTAAGGGTAAAAAATCTTAATAAGGACCTAAAGAATGAGATGTAACTTCGTTGAGAAAAAGAAAAAGCCACAAGAATAAACTCCAAATAGAAAAAGGAGAGAAGCTCCTAAGAGCTATGCTAAACATGTTCGGCCGGGTAATGCCACACTCTGTTCATTTCTTCAAAATCCAATATGAGCCATGTTAAAGCTATTCCTAAGCTTTAGTCAAAATATTTTAACTAACAAAGCTGAGAAGTACTGAAACAAACAATGATCAAAACTCCTCAATAAAAAATAAAAAAATTATAATAAATAAAAATATTTTCAACATTTTCTTTTAGCCTGGAAAACATACGTTATTGCTGACAGTTGAAGTTCCAAGGTACAAGTTTTGTGTACCGAGTTATCGAGATGTAAAATGAAATGTATCGAACTAAAAACAATAAAAATTTACAAAACAATTTGTCGTATGACAAGTCTAGCCAAAATGCGACAAGATATGTGATTGTTTTGCTTCTTTAAGGCAAATTAGGTCACTTTATGCTTTTTCGTATTTACATTTACGGTAGAGTAACGGAGCCTTTAGACTAAACTCGAATAATCGTAACAAATGGTATCATAAAAAAGCACTGACGACACCCGTGATATGCAACAGTGTTTTTGACATTTTTTGGCTAGATTTAAAATTTTGTCCTTACAATAGAAGCACCTAGAATTGGGTATGGTATTTTAGTTCCACAGAGTATTAGTTACTTAAACTACCCAGAATTTTGGCAATTTTAAAGAAATTGGATGCAAAATAAAAGCGAATTTTATAGAGTCCCAGCAGTGCAGAATTGTGATTATTAATTTTCAATTCTTGTGGAGTGCTTTTATGAAAGATTTCGTTCATCTTTTAGTAATAAAAAAACATGTTATGTTTTGTTTGAACGCACACCTTATGGAATTTAATTTTACTATTATTTAAAATATTTAGATATTGCCTTTAAAATAATATGTTGAAAGTTAATTTATTTCGAAGGTTCAAAGGTCAAAATTAGATTTATAAAAGCTAAACCATTGAAAAACGACATTTTTAAAGTTCTTAAAAATTATATAATGTTAACACAACTCTTCTACATACTCATGCAAAATTTCATGTTGGACACTCCTTTTTTAGAAGTTACGTAGCAAAATATAATCCAAAGTCAGATTTTGTATATAAAATTTCATTTATTTTAAATATGAGCTCATGAAAAATATATTTCGAAATTAATTTTTATAAATATTTTAAATTTTACATATAAAAGATTAGCTTTTCACCATATTTCGCTTCATAACTTCTACACTAAAAAAATGCCCAGCTTAAAAGAAACACTTGAAATAGCCAATGTCTGTAATGAATTTCATTAAAATCGGATATGTCAAATTGGATTTCTATACGTTTTTACATGGAATTGCCCAAAAGCAATCCCCCAAAGGATCTTGTAATAATCTATAAATGCGGTGACGCGAATTGCTTTTTGAGTGCTAAAATATTGCTTGATCGGGTGATGTAAATATTAAGGAATAAGATGCTGCCGATTATTGGGCGAAACTTAGTCTTTAAGTGTCAAAAGAAATAGTATAAAAGATACTTCATTCCATCTGATCTTATTATTCATGTTTGTATATGGAATCATTTCCCTTCACAAAAACTATTTTCTCTATCGTGTGGCAAGATTTAGCGTTGTGATTTCTGTTTATATCGAAAGTAATATCTCAGTGAGCTTTGTGCGTGATATTTGAGGACTAAAAGAAAATAAACTAACAGACTAAACAGAAAAAAATAAAATTTTAAATAATTTCATAAAATTATCTGCTTTCAATAGATATTCTCCTTAGGCTTAAATTAATCTTGGCTTCTTAAACATTTCGCTCAATATACCTACTTCTTAAAACTTCCACCCTAGACGGGGAGGCAAAATTTTTTAAAAATCAGGAGTACGGTACAAGGCATAGTACTATAGAATCTCAATATAAATAATGGATAAGACGTTCTGAAAAACAGTTGTATATTCTGTAGCATAGACAGTTAAAAATTCCATGTCGACAACTCAACCAAAACGGAATTAGAACTATTCACAAAGCATTCTAAAATGGCACACCTTGTTAGTTCATGGATTAATAGAATAATACTAAACTTGTTAAAGATGATAAATACTTAGGGTTAGAGTTGGACACTAAAGTTAACTGGAACCTAAACAATCAACTGAGGATCTCAAATTCAGCAGTGGCATTTTACTGCTGCAGCAATTTCAAAGGAACCAAATCTGATCGGCGTTCTCATACCACTAGGATTGGTCTGCTGACAGTTCCAAACAAACTAACAGTGATACAGGCTGTGGTGTGTTTGGACCCAATTTCCAACCGGGAAACACCCATCGATTTTCCTTAATGCGTTTTCATATGGCCAGAGCTCTTTGTCTATATCCCTGCGGGATACCCTAGGGAAAAGAGTAAATCCTGGGTAGCCGCGGAATTTGGTGGTTTATTTGTTAATGCTTCGGGACTAAAACAGTCCAAAAGGCTTGTTTTCTTATATCCTATAAAATTCCAAAAGTTACTGTTGCTTAAGAAAAGTGAACTTAAAGTACTATCGGGGTTATTCACTGACAACTATGGTATTAAATACCATTTGACCAAAATATAACAAATACATATACGTACATCAACAAAAGAATAACAGACTTAGGATTATATTTGTACAAGAACCTACACAAAAATAGTTTTTTTTTTTTGCGAATAACTCCAAATTGTTCGCTGTAGCAGCTTGTAATTATTAATATAAAAAAACAACGTTATATTAAAATAAATTTTTAAACCCAATTCATGTCCCATTGTTGTTCTACTACTTAAATCTAAGTAGTAATTTCTTTCCAATATTTCCCAATAAAAGACTCAAATATACGCAAGCAATTTACAACATATTTAAATGTCTACGAAATATTTTCTTTCAATCTCATAATTTTTCTTTACACAAGAATATTTTTAATAATATGTTTATGCCGCAAATCTATTATTTTATTTGTAGCCATAATCAATAGGTTATCAAGTGTTTTGGTTTTTTGTTCCTTATTGGAAAAATCATCATTGAAACATCTGACATAGAGGTTGCTGTTTTTTATACATTAAAATTTACACTCCGCATACACACACTCACTATTCAAATAAGTCAATATTTTCTAGTTGATGTTGTTGGTTTTTCCAACTCAATTTCTTACAGATCGATTATTTTGTGCAATTTGTCTTTCTAATGACATTTCGATGTTAAAACTGATTAGACACTAGTAGAAGAGCGCCAGAGAAAATTATAGTGTATAGAGAGAATGTATAAAAACGCATCTCTTAGATTAAAATGAGTGTAACATTGTATTAATTTGTACAAGTATCATCACCTCCCATCATGGTTGTTCGGTAGTTAGAAAGAAACCGGCATCTTTTCGTTACAAAAAAAAAAAAAAAAAAAAAAAAAATCGTATTGTTATTATTGCTGCTGCATTTGTTACCGCTATTAATGTTGTTATTGCCATTAATGTTGTTTTTGCTGCTGTTATTGTTATCAGTTGACAACCCGAACGAAACAGCTGTAAAACAGAATCATAAAAACACCACTAAAAACAAACAATTTGAGAATGAATCAGAAGAAGAAAAAAAAAAAAAACCAAAACAGAAAGAAATAAAATCAAAATTGAGAGAATAACGGAGATTGCGCCGTTCAAATACCGCATACAAATACACCTTTCTACCTTTTTTTTCTGTGTAAACATTTGACTGTGATTGTTTTTTTTCGGTTTTTGTTTTTGCTTTCGTTTTTTTTTTTTTTTTTTTTTTTTTTCTTTTCTATAACAAGCTTTTAACTGGTTAACAGAGATGTTAACTCGTTTTAATGTTACGAATAAGAAAAATCGTAGAAAAGAAAAAAAAAACGCTTATATGATTAGAATAGGTTGCATAGGTACTTGTTTTTTTTTTATAATTATTGTTTTAATATTTATCCGTTCTAGAAAAATTAAAGCATTTTGACATTGATTTAATTCTGCGTATTTTATACATAATGACATATTTTCGTATTTTTTGGTCTTAGCAGCATATGTATAACAGACTTTGACCTTTGATATTAACATTTATATGAGATTTTTGGTAGTTGATCTTATGTGTGAGCTGTGTTTAGTTATGGACTTTTTTAATGGAAATAGGTAAATAAACCGCTTTTGACTAGTTTCAATATGGTTCATCCTTGGGTCAAGAATTTGTGTTAAATTCAAACCTGCAGTTTACATGAACAGACATGGACGACGTACCGACAGACATCGTTAAATCGACTCAAAAATTGATGCAGTATTGAACGGTATAGGTTCTATATCTAAGGATCAACGTCATAATTAGGGATCTCAATTTCCCAGACTTTTCTATTTCCCGGAATAGTGGAAACAATTATCGACATCCCGGGATTCCGGATTAAAAGCTGTAATTATAACTGCTCTAATTAGTTGAACAATTGAGACCGAAATAGGTTATGAATCTTTGCATTAGTAGATTTATAACAATGTATTGAGAAAAGGAAATTTGATTAATAGTTTAATCTACAGATTAATCAACGAATAGTATATGCCTTGAAACAGTTTTGTGAATAGCGACACAATATTAGGAAATATTGGTATTTTTAATTTAAAGATATGTACCATAAAACAATATCGTATTAGTTACAGAAAAATACAGATATCAGAAATTAAATAACAAGATATTTACACCAAATTTGATATTATTCAAACATTTTTTAAACAAGTTTTGTAAATCTATTTAAAAATTAAATTTATTAAAAATTCACTAAAAAATTAAGAATTTAATAATGTTTCCTCGAAATCCCTCGGTATAATTCAAACGTAAGTTCAAACGGTATTAAATTATGTGACACTTCAATAGGGTGGTCCAACATTGTATGAAAATAAACAAAGGTACCTGAAATTATGAAAGGGGACATCATTTATATTGTTAATATTTTTATTAAATTTTTTGTCTTCAATATTAATGATATATACATAAAATGTTAACTAAATAAAAACAAATAAAGCCGCATTTCGTAAACTTTCCAAAAAATACATTTAATTAAAATTTATTTCTTTTTATTTGAACATAATTTTGTATATACGAGTTTTTCTTATTAAAATGATATTCTTATCCTAATTATTCTTAAAATTTCTAAGATATGGGTATATTAATATTTCTTTAGCTATCGCTTAATGTATATATCTTTAATATTAGTGAGGGATTTGCTCTTCGGTATTATCAACATAAATAACCATGTAGTATCTTGTTCCAATTGTCATATAATGTTGAAATTTGGGCAATATAATATATATTATTGACCTGTTCATAATTTTAGGTACGTTTAAATGTCGCTCTCAAATAAAATAATTTTGGACCACCTGTTGTCTAGAATATTTAGAATATCCTTCATAAAATACTCGCTTTCATGTTTTAGATTCGATCAGACATTCTCATACATAACAGATGATATTTTATGTAGCTTTTCTGTTGAAAATTATATATATATATATATATATATATATATATATATATATATATATATGATTTCTTGCACTTGGACTGTTTTGTCAAATTTCTATAGGACAAATTTAATATACAATATTTAAAATGCTTATTTAAAATGCTTATAAGCTTACAAGCAGTTATACTTTTTTACTTGCTGGTTTATAGTGTTGACATTTTATTAAAGTGTTTAATTGGAGTTATGCCATAGAGTCATCTCGTATAAATCACCTAATAAATTGCTTACTTACTAAAAAAATTGTTGTTAAGACATAGTTGCCAACTGGATTTTTAACTTAAGTTTCCCTAAAAATTACTAAAATATATAAGTTTTTGTTAAAATTCACGGAGTTATCCTACATTTATTTGCTTTTAAAATTCCCGGGACGGGACATGAAAAATTTCAAATTTCCCGGTATGTTGCCTTTTTTTCTGCATGTTGCCCTCTCTTCAAATAGAGGGTAAACATCTGCATTTTATTAACAGCAAAGCAGCATAAAGCTGGAAATGGTAAGAACATTCGCTAAAAATATTAAATTTCACCAAAACCCCAAAAATTTAATCGAAAATCCAAAATTTCATCAAAAATTCATTATTATTAACAAAATCCAAAATTTCACTATATATCCCAAAAGTCCAAAATTTCACAAAAAAAAAAAAAAATGCAATTTCAACAAAAGTTCGATTTGTTCTCGTAAATATGCAATTATAATTCTATAATTTTATCGTATATTTTTTATTCTATTGAAATTATAAAAATGTTACCACTTCATAAGAAATGTTGCACAGTAACAAGTAGGGTATTCAAATTATTCGGTTTTTCTACTATTTAAATAAAACGAATAATTTGAATGAGACATTTCAGTTTGTTCGAATTATTCGATCACGCATTTAAAATTATTCAAATAATTAAAATAAAATAAAATATATTATTTGAGATTTTTAAACTTCATTAGAAACTTGATTGTAATAGAATAACAATAATAACTGAAAAGTAAAAAATTAATTTAGAGTATCTTGAAAAAAACGAAGAAAGATTTTATTATTTTATTTTGAGAATTCTGAGCACTTCACAATTTTAACAACATTCTCTAGTCGAACGAAAAAAATAATTTGTGTTTGGTACAAACATCTAGAAAAGTTTTATGAAATTAATATTTTCCTACATTTATGCCTATTTTAAGTATTTTGACAAAATTTTAGGCATATATATGTATTAGGGGTATAACTTTTTTCGAATATCAAAATTCACATGAAAAATGTTAAGAAACGCGATATTAAATTTTCGCGATAGTTAAGAAAATTAATTTAAGATTTTTAAAATTTTTCATATAATGCATTTATTTTATTAAAAACATGATTAAAAATAACTTAATAAAAAAATAATAATCTCAAATCGTTTTGGATATCTCTTTCGGTGCGAAAGGTTTTTTCATCGAAATAACTTTTGAAAACGGATTTTTGTACACAGAGAAAACAGTTTCGTTGTGGCCACCGAATTTGTTGCCAAACGAATTTTGTCAGTTTTGCGTACAATCATGCAAATAGGTTGCAATTGCCGAATATTCCGTTCGACAACACTTCAATATTATGTTATGAAAGTGCCACTAGAAATAACTGAATTGAAAGCTATTAATTCGGTTATCAAAACTGAAACAACAGTTGTCAACAGTTTATTACGTTATTTTATTTTTTTATTTTATAATCATTTTTTATTTATTGATCACAATATTTAGGATCTTAATTAGCCCATGGAGGTTTCGATTGCGCAAAGTAACAGGTTTACAAGCAGATACTGGTAAAACGATCTAGGAAATTTAAAGTTCATTAATTTCGCATCCTGTATAAATGAGATATATGATTGATTAGGGTTTGAGAAGTTACAAATTTCTTCACAATATCAGATACCTAACCATGACGGTTCAATTAAATTCTATAAGATAGCCCAGTATATGGTGATATAGCAATATTTAACGAATTTAAATACCATGGATCCTGTTGCTTAAATTCTGGAATTACGCGGAAAATATCTGTGGAAATAAGTTAGTAAATTCTACAGCTTCAAAGATGATAAGAACTTACCATCATCCTTTTATATGCAATATTTAAACTTATATTTTGCATTTATATTTTTTAATGTTGTTTTTCTTTTAAATTTAATTTATTACAATTTATTACGTTTGAGGGAACCAAATGCTCTTCTTTAATCCTAACCAATTTTTTTTAAATATTGAATTGAAACAAAATGTTAATAATCGTAACAAAAAACAAAAAAAAAAAAAAAAAAAAAAAAAAAAAAATTATATAAATAAATTTTGATTACAGCTACTGAAATTCGTTACATTTACGTGCATTTAAAATAATTAAATTTGCTTACCTCAACCCAATCGGTAAATTGCCAACAAATCGTTTAACATAGATATATTGTTCTATATGGGAATAAATATATTGTTATGGGAATGTTCATATTGCTATAAATATAAACAATATAAATAATTTTTAATCACTGAAAAGTAATTTTGTTTATTTTCTATGACTTTCTATAATAGTAGCCATTTTCAACCAATTTTTTTCTGAATGTATCAGTACAACATGTAAGTGGTACCCTGTATCTTTTTTTAAGAAGTTATATGTATACATTTTTACGCAGATAACTCAAAATCTGTGGACTTTTGAAAAAAAGCCACCTTTAAAATTTAAAAAAAAAAAACTAAAACTTTAGGAAAGTTAAATTTATGTGGACTACATCGCCAAAGCTAACTTTCGTAGAATAATTCCTATTAGCTTTAACGATCCGTCTTCCGAAAGTTCCCTTTATAGAATATATGGAATTTTACACACAGTACAAAAACCTGTTTTCCTTTTTTTCTATCAGGTCTTCATTACCCCCCCCCCCCTCCTTTTTTTTTTTTTTTTTTTTTTTTTTTTTTTTTTGTGGTCACATTAGTGTAACTCGAGAATGATTTGTGTAATAAAACTCGAAAAGATGCTAACTAAAATCAGCTTATTCAAGTTATTTGAACATAATTTTTTATCCTCTCCATAATTTTGCAGTTATTTATTACATTATCTTAAATTAGTTGTAAAACAAAGTCCCTTTTTAATGCAAAATTTTAAACATTTTGCTTCTTTAATAATATGCCATTGATCATGAAAATTTATGAGTAAATAATGATTTCATTTACAATGGAAGCATGGATGCGTATAAGGGCGTATAAACCTACTTTTTCAAAATGCGTTTTTTTTTTTAATTGATTTACTAAACAATTTACACCTATTTATACAAAAATAATTTTAAAATACCAAAGGCAATATTTTATGAAATTTTTATTATTTAATACTAATTTTTTTTCTGGGATTTTTAGGTGTTTTTAAATATAAGGAGTACAATCTATTATTCCAATGAAACGTAAACTTCAGAATAGAAAGAAAATATATCAAACTTATGCAATATTTACATATATTGCTAAAAATTGTATTATCTTGTGTGTTTATACGTGTTTCCATCATTTAAATAATATAATAAGATGATTTATTGGCATGATTTTGGCAATAATTTCAGCAAATTTATTCAAAAAAATAAGTGAGCAACATGCAGTCGGTCATATCCGATCATTTTATACCCTACACCATGCATTTATAATATTTTCGGAGAAGGTCTATAAGGCCCTATAGTCAATTATCGGTCTATTCATATAAGATTTCATAGTATAATTTATATTTGTATAAAACACATATACATGTAATATTATGGTGATTTTTATGGAATTTATTATGTGCTTGATTTCCGGAAGTAGGTTTCATATGGGAAATATATATTATAGACCGACTTTGATAAAACTTTGCGTTAGGTTTTCTTATCATATAAAATTTATTTGCATACAATATTATTGCTATGTTGGCATTTATACGGGACCTATGCACTTTCAAATTATTTTCGGAAGATAGTCTTATATGGAAGGCATTGTAAATTTTCTACCGATCTTCGTAAATTTCATCACACAGATTTATGCATATATACAGCCCATTTGGTCCGAATCCGATTAATGAAATCGTGATTAACATTTTTGTTAATTTTTACTATTTTTTTATAAAAATATATGGATATTAGCGCTTATTCCATTTTAAACTATTTTCAGCAGAAAAATTCGCCATGTTCTATCTGAATTTTTTAACGATTCTTTTCGCATACAAATAAATGCTTAATAAATTTTACCAAATATCGAAAAAAAGGTAAGAAAACGATTAAGTTTTATGTTTTTACGAAGTACAATTTTCATTTTGGTTTTTATGCACTCATGCTTCAATTAACTAAAAGCAGAATCGTGTTGTGTCCAGCACGTCAAATTCCATCTAGTTTACCTATTTTTGCTTAAAGCAGGAAAAAAATTGTTTTTTGCTGACCAGTGGTATCGTAATCCTAAAAAAGACATCCAGTATAAATGGATTTAATAAATGGATTTAAGTCCATTTTGTTATTTTTCTTTTATAAAATTTGATTTGGAAAAATCTATTTCGATAGTGTTTCATGTTAACGAAATTATAAAAGACGCATTTATTAAAATTTATAAAAATTTTAATAATTACAATTAATATTTTTTTTTTTTTAATTAAGAAAAAATTTTTATATAAAAATTCTAAAAGAATTAGCTCAATTCAAAAAAAAAAAATTCGTTTTATTCGAATATTCAACCTAAAAATATTCGAATTATTTGTTACTCGAAAATAGTAATTTTTAAATTCTTCGTAAGATATTGTTTTTATAATTCGAACGAACATTATTCGAATGAATATGTCAGTAACAAGGCATCAAACATCTTTCTTCAGAAAACTAGCTAAAACAAAATGCAGTTACATATTTCCTACCAAAAATCGATTTTATAGCCAAAAAGAAATAAATCTGTGATCACCCATATTTCAGCACAAAAATCAATTTTTCTATGTACTTAAAAGCTAAAAACTATTTTATAGCTAAGTAAAGAGAGCAGAGTAAAATTAATTTTTTTATATGCAAAACTAAAAATCAGTTTTAGAGCTAAACTGGAATAGATCGGACAAAATTATAATGGATTGCCGAAAAAAAATTTAAATTTGGTAGGCATATTACTTCAGACTTATAATTAATATTAATAATTTTTATGCCTACCTCCTGAAATTTAAAAACGCATTTTCAGCTAAAATTCTGGTCTGTACTTTATAAGAATAGAAGGTGTCGTAGAAAATTATACGCATTGTAAACTTGGTATGCATATTATTTTGGACTCAAAATTAATTATTACCAGGGATCAAATTTGCTAAAAAAAAAAGGCTTTTATGCGCATTAAATATGCAGTAAAAAAAGAAAAATATGCTCTTAAAAAGCGGAAATATGCACTTAAAATGCAAAAAATGTTTGTTATTTTTTTAACAAAAATTATTTTTTTTATTAAAACAAAGCTTTTTAGTAATATTTTAATGTTAAATAATAAGGCAAAACTGAAATTTATTAACTGTCACGAAATTTGATTCCCCACTTTTAATTATATCACATGAAACGTTATTGAGCTTCCACTTGCTTACCCATCTAATTCTAGATATTATTATTAGTTCAGAAATTCTGTATCAGTATTATCAATAACATGATAACCATTAAAAAAATTTGTTTTTACAACATCAAGTGATGCTATTCAGCCACGTTTAAAAGCTAAAATAAGATGAATTAATACGTTTCTAAATCTTCAATCTTGTTGCTACAAGTCTAGCTCCACAGCGAATAAATGCTCTTAAAGTTAATTTTAAATACTAAATATTTTTTGTTTTCTTAATTTTTTTTTTTTTAACAAATTTTAAAAAATTTTAAAAAATTTCATGTTATACCTCAAAATTATCCTCATATATCGAAATATGTTAAAGGGTTTAACTATGCTCCAAAAATAACAAAAAATGCTATAAATATGCATTAAAAGTCGCTAAATGTGAAAATATACCGTTAAGGATAAAATATGCACTTACAAATCGATGCCAAAATTTTTTCTCAAACGGATAAATATTTTATCGTTGGCTTCACTCTATGTCCAGTAAAACAACATGTAATTGCATATTTTAGGCTTCGCTGGTAATTACAAAGTTTTGAAAAAATCTGAACAAGTACACGCCTACCTCCCATATATCCTGAAAAGAAAAAAATATCTGGCAAGCCTTTTATACGTGTAGGGAAATTTATTATTCATTAAAAATTTCGCTTTTAACAGAGATATATACGCAAATGTGTGCTCTCGGAAATAATTCCTTTCTATCATAGAAACCACAACGATTTCTAATTTTTCTTTCTTTATCTCGCATCTCATCATTACAAAAAAAAATGTAGCTGAGTGGTATCAAACAAATGGTACTTTCCAATCCACTAAACTGTTCAAAATCAGTACAATTTAAATGTATTGTGTTATAGTAAAAAAATATTTAAAGAACACATACTCGTAAAGCTGAGTAAAAAGTAAAATTGAGTTTAAAAAGAAGTGGACACATTCCAACAAAAAAGTAACCAAAAACGTCATAAAGCTTTTATTCAGGGTATTCCAGATAATCTTAAATATTTTATTGAAAACAAATAAATAATTAATTATTCTTTGAAATTTTTAAATATTAAATAATTAATAATTCTTTGAAATTTTTAAATAGAATATAACGGTCTTAAACAAGCCAAAACTTAAAAAACATTAACCCATTGGTTTCATTTTTATAAGCTGAATTGTATGCACTATTTTTTGTGTGCGCAGTCCTTATATAGGGACTAAATATTATTTTAATCTGTTAAATAAATATAAAACATTACAAAGACTAAAAAAAAACTTATATATTTTTAGACGTCATTAAATTTAAGTAATTTTTGGGTTTTAAATAAAAGATATGTGTAGATTTGAGCAACAAATTATATATATATTTGAAATATTTGCCCAACTCACAACTTCATTATTGTGGTATTTTTTAAAATATTATGTGAAGAAAAATACGAGTAACATGTGAATTAGTGTGTTATTTTCAAATGAATTAAAATATTATAAATGTCAAATTTTTATTATTTTATTTTATTACTTTTTCTAAATACAGTGCGAGCCTAAGTATTGCAGGTTCTATAATCACGACAGTTTACGAAAAACGGGTTATATTTTCACGACTTTTATCTGTTTTTTTTTTTTTTAATTCGATTACAATGTCTATATCCAAAAAAGCAAATCCCCGTCTTTTGGTATATTAACCTTTTTGGATGATTTTGATCTTCAATTTTGTCAGTTTATTCGGTTCATTTGTTGTGTAAATACATCTGTTAATATGTGAAAGTTCAGTATATTTTAAAGGCAACGATTTCTCTAAAATTACACTTTTAAAAAAATTTAAAGTGGAGATTCCATAAATTCAATTTGCTTGAATTATGTAGCACAAATTGCTGCGGACATCTTTTCACGAATGCTGACATAAACAACAGGATTCAAGAAGAATTTCATATGGGAAGTAATGAGGAGCAAATGGAATTATCAGAGACAACAAAATTAAAGACGATTGTATAACATCGATAAACATATGCATACAATGGGTTTTAGAAAATGGTAAGCCGATAACAGCACTATATGAACTACGTGATTCAGCTGTTATTTTAAAAAACATTTTGCCAAAAAAGCAACACAGATCTCCATTTTTTTTTTTTTTTTTTTAATCTGTAAAATGCAAATATATCAATAAAAGCAATTTAAATTTTGAAAATTACATACAATTTTTCAATCAAATTTTGGATTCTGTTATCGCGAAAATTCAGTTTTCGCGACAGGTCTGGTTTTTAATTAGTCGCGAAAATTGAGTTTTCCCTGTATTTAGATTTTCAATGAAAAATTTTGCTGACAATCTTATTTTTGAAAATTCAGATTTTTATATATTGCAACACTCACCAATAGACTCAGGTTGCCTGTATGTTCGGCTAGCTGGTAGTCAATCCATTTATATATCTTGTGCACAAAGTACAAGTCTTAATTTTAAGAGTAATTTGATGAAATGTGGAACATATGACTATTTTAGTATAACGACACAGCCTATTGAAATTGGCCGACTATAAATTTTTACTTGTTATTATTTATAAATCGATATTTTTTTTTTAATTTTTGGTAAAAAAAAACTCGATTTTTAGTGAAAAATCAGTTTTCAAGTGAAGAATCAAATTTCTAGTGAAAATCAAATTTTTAGTAAATATTCGGATTTTTGAGAAAAATCAAATTTTTATGAATAATTGGCATTTAGTGAAAATAGATCTTTGGTGAAAATTTAATATTTTTTTGTGAATAATCGGTTTTTTATTCAAAAATCGAATTTTTCGTGAATAATCAATTTTTAATGAATTTGAATTTTTGGTAAATAATCGGATTTTTAGTCAACCATTGAATTTTGGAATTTTTATGAAAACGAATTTCTAGTAAATAATTATTTTTTGGTGAAAATTTTAATTTTTGTTGAAAATTTTGTACAAAAAAAAAAAAAAAAAAAAATTTTTAATAATAAATCACCAAATTTTTAAACAAAATAATTTTTAACAGAATTAATAAACATAAGTTTCACAATGTTTTAACGTTATTTTAAATTTATATAAAAATTTTCAAAAAATGTTAAATAATGTTTTATTTTAAATAATATTCACGTATAACACAATAACTCAAATAATATATTTTGTGTATTGGGTAATTACCCAGCAAAAACTTTTTGGTTTTTGGTAATGCAACTACTTATTAAAGTAGTTTCTCGGTAATGAGGTTTCATTATTATTTGCCTACTCTGCATTACATGAATAAGTACTCAATAGTATAATAGCACAGTAATATTACAATAATGTGGATGAGTTGGCTAGAGCGCTTGACTAGCAACCAAAAGGTTGTTGGTTCAACCCCATTCTGATGCTGTTAGTTTTTTTATAACAAAATGTCTAAAAATATATTTTATACTAAAAAAAGTTTTTGTCACTTAGAAAATTAAGTGCGAGATGGTGTACTGAGAAAGACGTTAGTCCTTAAAAAAGATCGTTTAATTTGTGTCCAAGTTCAAATCTCACTTTTTTTATATTCATTTATTTTCAAAAAAATTCATTACACTGTGAGTGCCTGCCTCTGCCACTTGCCACTTAGGGCAAGCTTTTTTTGCTTTTTTGTTTTTATTATTTTTTTAGTTTTGAGTACCCCTAGGGTCAAAAATATTTAAAAAATAATAACAATTTTAATTTTCAAATATGCTGAAGTATTAAAAAAAAATAGATTTTATTCAAAAATTAATATTGGACAATTATTTTCCTGAAACCACCTTTTTTGTTCATTAATATTTGTCTTAAATTATTTGATTTTAATGCCCACTCACAAAAATAGTTGTTTTTTATTTTCTTTTTTAGCTGGGCTTAATTTATTTTGATATCGTCTCTAAATAACTGGATCGCTCTCCATCTTGAGCGGTTGTTGGTGGTATTAGTTCCAAGAAAAAATCTTAGTGGGAGATCGACTAATATTCTATTCTACTGTTTACAAGTCTTGACCATCTCTTAGAGCTCTAATAATGGTTATGCTGATCATTAATTTTCTTCAAAACCGATTTCAAAAGTTTTTAATACTTTTAGAATTGGCTTCCATATGATATTTGTAAAAAAAAAAACAACCTAGGGCACATCCTTATTCCTCAAAAAAATTGTGGCAGTGGCATTTTATTTGTTTTGTAATTTTTGTGATCTACGATCATGCATAATGCAAATTCTCCCTCTACACTCTCTGTTTACCCACATTTTTGTATGGTTCTTAAAAGGAATAAAAGGGTCCTTTTTGCCTATACAATACATGATTCACATATTTGTTTGATTTTCTTTATTTGTCAACAAATTAAATTTGAGAAATCTGTAAAGACGAAAAATAAATTTGTGGGGGGTGTTACGAAGTCGGTCCGATTTTTCAACTTCTGAATCTTATAAGTATATCTTATTACTAAGCCAAAAACGCTTAATTGACTACACTAATTCTTCACATACATACATACGACAACGTATCTAAAGATTTATATACAAACATTTGATATACAAACTAGTATTTGCAGAAAAACAACCTGCTACAATAACATTTTTATAATAGGAAAAAAAAAAAATACTGCTGTTGTTGTCATTTTATATGTATTTTTTGCATTTCTATAAGAAAAACTGTAAAACTCTTTTGTCATCGTCATTGTCATCATTAGAGCAGTAGCATCATCTTCTAGGAATTTTAAATTAAATTTTTAATAACTCTAAGTCGGCTTTATTAAAATATCATCATCATTGTCGTCGTCATCATTAGCATCATCATCATTGTTGTCGTTGTCTTGAACGCCATGTTGGCTTGTATGAAGCTGTGTGTTGTTGAGAAAATCTTTAAAAATGTTGATTGCTGGCTGCTGTTAGCTTTCGACTAGAATAACATTAGCAAAAATCTAACATAGAGTAATTTTTTTTTTTATTGTTGTACATGCTCTGTATGGATTTTTAATATTTTTGTACATTATTTTTTGTTCTCCTTTAGCTTTTTCTTCTTATTCATCATCTTCCTTTATATTTCTCTGGCTTTGGTTAATATGTTTTGTCTGCCTGTGTTACGGTTGGGGGGGAGGGAAGGGAGGTTTCTATTTCTGTTCATGTTAACTGTTATTTTTCTTATTTTATTTAATGGAAATAACAAAAAATAATAATAACAGCAGCAGCAATTATAACAGAAAAAGCTGCTTTCATTGCTAGTACTTGGTTTGAAGTACTTTAACAGACAGACGGACAAACACTAGTACACTCATTCACTTACTCTCAAACAGAAACTTGCACATATCTACTAACATTTATTTACAGACAAAATACACACATTCATTTGTACTCATAGAAATTCATGGATATTTTCAGTCGTCGTCATCTTTGAGTAAAACATTCGCATAGAGTTTTTAAACGTCAGACGCGTTTTTTCATTACAAGTTGTGGGTACTCAATTGCGCTTATAATACAAAAATATACATACAGCCAGAGCCACACACAGCACACAGAAAGAAAGTGAAATAAATATTGAAAAAAAAAAAAAAAAATTACAAATAAAAAAAATACAAGAAAAAAAAAAGAAGAAAAATATTTTTATAGTATAATATAATAAAAAATTATAAAGAAATTATGTGTAGACATAATTTAAATTCAAATTAAACAAAATAAAATTCCCTTTATAATTTATAATTAATAAATTGATAGTAATAAATTAAAAAAAGAGTTAATAGCAACAGCAACAACAACAAATATAAAAATTATTTATTATAATTTAAATTTAATAGAAAAAATGGTGCTTTAAAATTATTAATAATAAAAAATAAAATAAAAAGTTAATAATCATAATTAAATAAATTAAAAAATAGTGAAATTTCTCTAAAAAATAAAAAATAAAAAAAGTTTTACTTTAAAAAAATTGTGCAATATTTTGTTAATTTTAGTTTATTTTAAGCCAAATTTCTTTATTAACATTTTTAAGGAGTTTCCTTTTTAAAACTTTAATCCAGAAAAGTAAGTTTTATCCTTAGGAAAAAACTCAATTATTTCTATAAAGATTAAACTAGTAATTATTTAATTAAAAGCTTAAGTGTTAAAACATATTGTTGTTATTTGTTAGCAATTTTTTAAATGTTATTATGGTTTTAAATGTCGCATACCTTTTAAAAATCTATTTTTAGCCATAACTACCATATGCTTGCTTACTAGTTTCTATGATGTGAAGTTTTTTTCACATTTTTTTTTTTTTTTTGCTTTTCCTTCTTCATCTACTACTAACCAACCCAATAAACATACAACAACATTCAGCCAACCAACCAACTTACCTACCTACCTACCAACAAACCATCATACTACATCTATCCATCCATCCAAACAAACAGCCAGAGCCAGCCATTCAGCCAATTTTTTTCTTCTCATTTTCCATTTGTTTTTTGTTGTTTTTGCTTTTATTGTGTTGTGTCTACTATACAGTCTAGTGTTGCAAAATTTGCGGGTTTTGCAGCCACTACTGCTGCTGCTTATTTTACACAAACATTGACAGACAGTTTGTTTGGTTGTTTGTTAGTTTATACGGCTTATGTTGCTGTTAAACATTTAACAGAGTTACCAACATTATGTTAAATTTTGTTATGCCCATTTTATAGTATTTGCATTTCCCGTAGAAAACTTAAAACGTCTGCACGTGCCAGAAAATCATATGTATGGCTATGTGTGTGTGTGTGAGAGTAAGTGGACAAGGGAGGCTGTCTAGCAAGGGTTTTTTTTATCTAATGGGGCGTTAACACTTAAGTTAAATACTGTGGTATTTTTAAATAAAATCTTAACTAAAAATAAAATATCTATACAAATTTAAGAAAGTTTTCATAAAATATATTTCTTATTAAATAACAATTCTAAATGTATTCCCCTTTAAAATCATCCTTGGGTAACAAACAGCTGCTCGTTTTTCATTTTCTTATTCTACGATGCACCACGAGACGTACAATTATCTAAATTTAACAGAATAAATAAATAAATTTAAAAAAAATTTTTATTTATTTTATTATAATATTTATTTATAATAATTTAACTGATATTTTTTGAAGATTATAAATGTATGTATTTCCTTTTAACAATCAACTCTGAGTAATAATCAGTTGTTCGCTTTTCATTTCCGTGTTATACGATACACCACGAGACGTATGAGTACTTAGTATACGTATACTTATCGTAAGGAAGAGATAACAGCTGATTACATATATTATACATACATTGAAGTAAACAGTGTTGCAGAAAATTTTCGATGTCATCTGCTATATTTCCCTATATACGCACTTATACTAATGAACCAGTTTAGCATTATTAATAATGTGTTGATGAACCTTTGTTTTCGATAACTTCAAAAATTCAGTCTGGCATTGATTCCATTCACTTTTGAAGAAAATCGCTGTCAAATTCTTCCCAGGCTTGCTCAATTTTTAGTTTTAATTCCGTTATCGTCATTGTGATTTCATTTTATGCATTTCTTGCGTAAACTTTACGGGCCATTTACACCTACAGATTCTGATTTAAATACGAACTGCAAGTCGGCCAGTTCAATAGTAGACTACTACCCAGCAAAAACTTTGCTTTCATAGTAAGCTAGCAAGTATAACTGAAACAAAAATAAACTACTTATTTTTTGGCTGAATAACTAGTTATCTTTGTTCGAGTACCAAAACGAATGTTTTTTTTTGCCGTCAGTGAGATTTGAACTTGGACACAAATTAACCATTCGTTTTTTTTATTAACAAACGTCTTACTCAGTACACCAACTCGCACTTAATTTAAATTTTTTAGTATAAAATATATAGATATTTTGTTATAAAAAACGAACAGCATCAGAATGAGGTTGAGCCAACAACCTACTGGTTACTAATCCAGCGCTCTAGCCAACTCATCCACTTGATTGCAATACTACTGTGCTATTATACTACTGAGTACTTATTTATGTAATACAGAGTGGGCAAATCATAGTGAAGCCTCATTACCGAGAAACTACTTTAATAAGTAGTTGCCATTACCGAAAACCAAAAGGTTTTTGCTGGGTATGTTTATTAAACCACGATTTGGATTGGTTCGGGATATGGATGCAATTCATTATAAATTGCACTATTGAAGACATATTTTTGATTTTCCTGCAGCAGACTGCCCAAACCATAATACTGCCTCCACCAAAATTGCGTTTCGACATACGAATTTCGTTTGGCCTCAAATCATGCCAATAGCTAGAACATGAATCGAGACCATCCAAATTGAAAAGATTACTTTATTCCACTCATCTGTCCATTTCATGTATTTGCGCGCAAATTTTAAACGATTTTCCTCATGATGCTGTTTTAGCATTGGCCTACATTGTGATTTCTTCCATTTTATGTTACCATCTGTTCACAAAATGTGTGGAACATGTTTGAAACTGACAGGAAGGTCAAGTTTATTTTTTATTTGTGTAGAATTTAATTTATTGCGGGTGGCATTTTTTTATGTAAATAATTTTCCTTTTTGTTAATTTTTGATTACCTTTTGTTCATTTCCGCACTTCGTATTTCTGCTCTTTCTTAATAAAACCTCGAATAACTCCTTCCGAACGGTAAATTTTTCATCCAATTTCTCTGTTAGAACAGGCTTGATCACGAACAAATTATATTTGAATTTTTTCCTGATCTATAAGAAAAGTTCCTTTAGCTATCTCTTAAGCTGATGAAATCTCCCAATTAAAACAAAAATATTTCCTTAATTATTATTATTATTTTATTTTTTTTTCAATAGTTTTTTAGAGAAACGAATATACCTTAAAGAAAAACAAAAATTTTAAATGCGTTTATAGGAATATGCAACAGTGTATATATCAATATTCTTATAAAAATAAGAATATATTGCAAGCAATATTTTACACTATCGTTTTGTTAAATGTAGTTAATATAGTTTTGATTTTATTTTACGAGATTTACAATAAATATTGTCTTAGCAAGAGTCTTTTTTTCGAAATTGAAATTTTTAAACTTTTTACATATAACTAAAATTATATGAAAATATTTAGCATATGACATATTTCATTTCAAACATTTTACAAGCTATATTTGATTTTTGTTAAATTTGCAATATTTTACATTTTGTTTAATAAGATTTATAATGTTGTTTAAACAGATCCATAAGTATTATGTAGTATCATGTGGAATCATTTGACCTTAATATTTTAATACTCCACAAAATATCCTATTTTTCAAGTTTTTTTTCCAAAATATTGTTTGTTATTTTTAATGAAAAAATTAAAATTAAATGAAAAAATTAAATTAAACGTTCCATCATCATCAGCAGAACCGTAAAATTTTGTGGCGCGTTATAAAATATACCAAGGTTTATATTCAGGGGGAGTGAGTCGCCTTAATAAATATTGAATAAATATAATGCACAAAAATATATTAGATCTGCTTTTAAGAAATATATTTGGCAAGGATAAGGAAAATTTTGTTCTTCACCATCCATCACTAACAGGTGTAAAATTTAAGTTCAATATCAGTAATCGTTTATTTAACACCTAATTCTTTTTTTATTTTTAAATTATATTATTTTTAGATCAAAAAAAAAAAAAAAATAATAATAATAATAATAAATAAATAAACATGAAATTAGAGTTTTTAATATCAATATAGTATTAGTTGCTAAATTTTTAAATTTTCAGTCGTTAGTCTATAATACATTTAAATTTCGTTAAAACATCTTAAAATATTTGCTACTTCAGAATTTTCTCAATTGTGACAAGCTTTTCATATATTTCTGATGATTTTACTTTCGAGCAAAATTAATTGGAATATCCAAGGAATAGCAACATGAACCTTCTAATTTTACCCATTCTCTAATGTGTAAGATACTACTTAAAATTTTTGTTCTCATCTTGTTTTTAACAAGACCCATAACGCTAAATATAAGCTTCTCTTCTGCATTAGGAAAATATAAAACTAATGAAGATATTATAAATTTTTCATCCACCAAATGTTTGAAATTATAAACTTGTATCCAAAATGATGTTGTGTTCATGTTGCTGCCACAATTACGTTAGCTTTCCAATTGTATATGTATTATTAATTTAATATTTTTATCATTTATTTTAATTTCTCTTAAAAGTGAAGTAATAGAAGGTTTAATCTCTTTTGAAGTGTTTTCAATAGAAAACATACTTGTTTTCTTTAAAACATCTATATATTTTTTTGGTAATCAATTTACCATTTCTATAGCTAATTCTTTTGTAAAATGTATACATGTAGAAGTTGAAATAACTTCTTCATTTTCATTCTTCATTTTCAGAAATTTATATTTCATATTCTCTTTTTTCTCTTTAATAAGATTTTCAAACGAATATCCCTTGCTGAGTAAGTATAAAATAGTCTAGGTTTTCGACATTTTCTGCAATAATTTCCATAATTTTTTCTCTAATAAATCGTTTAAATCGTTTAATCGTTTTTATTGATTGTAAAGCTTTGTTTAAAATTTGTAATTCTTCTACAATATACAAAAATGATTTTTCATTCTGATAAGGCTTGTACAAAATGTCTGATGTGTAACATTTTTTTTTTTTTTTCATACCGAAATTCGCCTTAATTTGGAACCGTTCACATATTATTTTTATTGTGATCTCTATGGACATCAAACGAGTTGGACATGCACTGGCTAATTTTAATGGATCAATACTATAGCTTTGTAAATATTTTTATACATATTTTCTCTTTTGGGATTTAGAAACCAATAATAAAATTAAAACAATAAATAAAAAAAAAAAAAAAAAGTAAGTAGTAAAATATGTATGCTAAAAAAAATGTTTTTAGTTTGTCAATTATGCTAAAAAGCATTTAGCAGAATTTTTCAAAATAAATATGTAATTTGGCAATCCATCCTGCCGTATCTAGCAAAAAAATGCTAAAATGACAACACTGAAAGTAAATAAGATATCAATCGATTTATCATTTATAATTTCCATATAGATGCTAGTATCAAGATTGATACGAAATATAAAACACATTTCCAAATCTTGCTAGAATTCGTCCACAATTGCCCACGTATGCCATACAAAATCCACTCGAAAATCGGGGTACCATATGATCGGGCCTGACCGACTATGGCTTTCTTGCTTGTATTTTTTAAAAAAGTGAACCCTTTATAAACATCTTTTGCGTTTTAAAAGGATATTTAAAATTTTATCACTTGTTTATTTTTTTAACAAATGATCTTCTATGATGTTTTATTAGAAGGAAGCATGTCGTAATGCTTCCTTTTAAAAAAAAGTGTCATAATGCCCATGGACATTTCGAAAATGTCTTCATGTTCTTGAACACTATGACACTTTATGGTATGCAAATGAATACATTATTTGAAAAAACTTCTGGCCAAAATCAGCCATATTCAGAATGAAAATCATTCTAGGTTTGGTCTGCGTAGAATTCAGATCTGGATTAAATGGCATCGACAGCCGGCTTATCTCCCTACGCAAGTGTTTTCAACTCTGGTATATAAACACCGTGTTCGCTAAAAAAAAATATTTTTCTGAAAAGGTTAACTAATAACATCCAATGGACTTTATGTAATTTTTCTCTTGGATATTATGACTCTATCAAAAGTGTCATTATGTCCATGGACACTATGACACTTTTTTGTGTGTCATAATGTCTATGGACATTATGCAAGTTGGTACTTTTGTCTTAAAATTTAAAAAAAAAAAATCTTTTTTTGGGGTAATTTGTTTCTTTTATCATTTCAAATCATTTATTTTTATTATTTTTTAATTTGGTACTTTTTTGTACTTTTTAAAATATTATTACTCGTTTGGAAAAGTTTTACTTTTTTAAATGTACCCATTGGTAGTTTTTTGTTTTTTTAATGGTACTCTTTTTTTAAGAATGTACTTTTTTTAAGAAATGTTGTAATTTTTGTCTAAAATTTTTTACTTTTTTGTTAATTGTTGGTACTTTATTAAAAACGATTTAATATTTGATTGCCTTTTTTTAGGGTAAGGCTTGCTTTCTAATTTCGTTATGGTAATAATGTAACAAAATTGTCTGTTAAAATTTGTGATGCAAAAGATCTGTTGTTCGTCACACCACCCGCAGTAGGGCTAGATTTAACTCTTTAAGCAAATGTAAAAGTGCGCAAGAAAAAATTGGAGCACACTTTAAAGCTTATATCTTTATAAGTGACTCCATTTTAAATTTAAAAAATGTTTACCCTTGGTTATCGATTTGGATAAAATGTAAAATGTGCATGTGATACACAAGCATGTAAAACTAATTTTATCCATCCATTAAAATGCAAATTGAACAAAAGTCCAGCAAATGCATAATTCAAATTTATAATATGGTTGACATATAAAACAATTCATAGAAATACGGGTGTGTCATGAATTACAGTTTCTCGAATCGAAAAAATATTCAAAGCATTCATGATCACCGAAGGAAAATCTTGATTGTAGAACCGCAGACAAAATAATACGAATTTTAAGAAAAAAAAAAACCCAAACATATCTGGAAAGGAAGCGATTCATTTAATAAATTCCCCTAAATCTTTTATTAGAAAAGTAAAAAAAGCTGATCTGAAGGCCCATAAGGTACAAAAAGTACCAAATAGGAACGCTGGATAAAATGTCAAACAAAACTGATTAATTTATTTAAAAATTATGAATCCTACCTATGGTATAATAAACCGTACGTACTGGTGAACTTTATACAACAAACTGATAGGGAATTCCATGTTGCAGATGTTATAGGAAATGTTGCAGATAAATATCGTGGTACTTAATAGATCAACTATGATCTAACCATTGTAATGATTATTTGATCTTCAAAAGTTATTTATTAAGAAGAAGATAAATAATAATTGTTTTATAAATTTCAATGATCTGCTGTAGTAGTTATAATAGCGAGGAAGAGGAGAAGAGAATTCTAGGGCACATTAGCTATAATTTTTTTGTATTTATTGTCGGATCTTTCCTATGACAATATTGTTATGGGTTAAACGTAAGGGATCAACATGGGATCAACACATTCGACCCAAGACAACCGATTATGGCTATCAGCCATCTGTTTTGAAGAATTAAAGTAAAACAAACTCCATATCTAAATAAAAAATTAAGTATTTTCCTTGAAGTAATAAGAAGTGATGTATTTCATTGTTATTCAATATCAAGACATCTATCGATTTACGTTTGAAGAAAACTTTTCACGATATTGTCGCATTTGTCAATGTAAACGGAGAATTGTTAAATGTCCTTATAGTCATTCTAGGGGAAATATTAATTTAATAAGAAGCCATGACACACAGCCCAAAAAGTTGAGTCGGTTCACATTTCAACAAATAAAACTTTATTTTCGTTGAACTAGATAGAATTAGATATATATTTAAATTCACTGTATTAGAAACTCATATAATTACTGAAGAAGTAATTATTTAATTATATATCTATTGGTTTGTGATACTTGTTGAATCATCATGAGTCTAGTTGACCACAGAATAAGATTGTTTGATGCGTCATCCAAATATTTAGATGAATTAAGTTCATTTGGAGTTTAAATAAGTGTTGTATAGCTAAGAAAATAATTTTCTTAGAAACTCTGGTGACATTGCTAACGTCCTTGAAACTTTTAATATGACCTTGAAATATTTTTAAAATTAGTTTTAAGGAGGTAATTCCCACATTGAGAATGTTATTAGAACCAATCAAAATAAACTAAAAATTTTAACTGTTCTAACAGTAACAACAAAAAAGGTATAACCTTTCCGTCAAAGGGAAATATACAAATATAGCATTTCAACTCCCTAATTCTCGTAATGTAATTTCGAACTTTGATTTCTGCAAAGTTCTTGATTCAATCTTTTCATATCTGGAGAGGAGTTTTATGTTGGGAAAGTTAAAAATTTTAGTTAATAAGGGATTCTTTCTTCTGCTGACAATGAAATGTTTCTGTCACTTTAAGCCCAAACATCCTTAAACATTTCTAACAATAAAATTTCCATTATTTGGCAACACTATTTATAACTACTATTTTTCTGTTGTTATTTATGTTGTTGTTATTTTCGTTAGTGTAGCAGTTGTTGTTGTTATTATAGTGTGACGCCCTAAAAATATATATATTTTTTTTGTTCTTGTTTTTATTTTATACATATTTTATTAGAGAAAGAGAAAGATTTCGTGAGTGAGTGTATTTTATAGATTCATTGAATTGAGCGAAAATTTTCATTTACTACGCAATTTTGTGTGGTTGTATTTGTGGTATAGTGCATTTTAATTCTTGTTGTTTTTGTTATTGCTGCTATTTTCATTGTTACATTTGCTATGTTGTTGAAGTTGTCATTGCTGGTTGTTTGTTATTACTTCTGCTGCTGCACTTATTACTGCTGTTGTTGTCATCGTTTTTACATGTTTTCTTGTTTTTTTTTTTCTTTTTGTGTTTATTAACAATTTTCATTATTATTATTATTTTTTATTTATTTATCGTTTCTTTATTTTATGTATTTTTTTGACATTTTCCCTCGTTATTGAAGAGCCGGCTCATTACAGTCTTTTATGCGTAATTGATGGGATTTCTTTTATTTTCCTTTTCTTTTTATATAATTTTGCATTTTATCATTATTCCTTTTAGGTTTGGGATTTTTATAAAATGGTAACTGTCACAAAGCCTCTCACATACACATACTAACACACATATATTCTATGCAAATATTTTGTAATTAAATTAGGAGATAAAGTGTTTACGTCTCTCGCTTCAACAGACACGTAAACAGATGGATGGATAGATGAATGGCTGGGATGCCAGTCAGCATTTTCGTTGACATTTGTGATTTTTTAAATGTCAATTATATATGTATTTGCTTGCAATCAAATGAAAGGAAAATTGCTGGAATAGAGATTTTATTAAGTGGATTATTGGTGTTACATTAAAATGAAATAAACAAATTGAAATGGACTAGAAGGAGCTGAAATCAATCAATTTAATTATGAAAGGGGGACAATGGAGTGTTCTTTTATGACAAAAAAGAGATGTAAAGTAATTTATTTTGAAAACATTTTTTTTCTCTTACATTTTCCTTATTATATAATTCTCCAGCGCACGTTAAATGACCGCTTTCAGTAAATCATTTAACTTAAAGTCGCAAATTGCGCCTAGCCAACAATTCGTCTACTAAAGAAAATATATTTTTTTATGGAGGATTCTTCTTCATGGTGGAGTAAATGGCCAGTCTTTTCTGAAAACTTCCTAGAGTTCAACTAGAATACCACCCGTATTCCGTATAAAGTTATAATCTCTTAAAAAGTCATATAAAGTGTGCATTCGAATAAAATCTAACACATAGGGTATTTTTGTTTGTCTGCTTATAATTTGTGATCAATTTGTGATTTTTGAAATTTTAATAGCGTAATTGCTAAAAATTTCGACACAAAATTACATTTCTAAAAATTTTATATCTTAACTTTTTTTTTTAATTTGGTGTGTTCATTAAACTAGTCATCGTAAATTTTATCGCGTATGATTCAGTTCCATATCTTTTACGGTTCATGTTTTATGAGCCTCTAAAGAGAACATGAACAAAGTTTAAGGTTAAATAACTTTTAAAAAAATTGGCATCAATGGAAAGGAATGATATAAAATCATAAAAGTTAGATATCTTATGGCACAAGGACCCCTAAAATGAAAAGAATATCCTTTATCCTAGGATATCCTGAAAAATATATTAATTTTCATTATTTTTTGACGCGATGTCTACAATCAATTTTTCGTTATAGTGTAAAAATTTTAAAATGGTATCAGAGGTTACACAGTGGGGTCAATCGCAAATTTTTTGGTAATAAATCTGAATCTCCTAAACTACTGATCGGATCAAATTGAAATGTATGGAAGAGTTGTAGAGGAGTACCTAGGCTTTCAGAAAAATATCTTGTAGTCACCCTGTGATAACACAGGATAAGCTACAGGGTGTCAAAGTTGACTACCTCGAGTATGTAAAAGTTAAAAAAAATCGTAACTTGTACAAATGAAGTCCGATTTTAAAGATTTTTATATTTCTGGAAAGTGCTTGGCAAGATAAAGAAAAAATAAGCTTACTCATCTAAGTTATCTCTTACAGTTAAAAAGGTATTTACGCTTGAATTTTGAATTTTTGATTTTTTGGCTCGACTTTCTTTCGTTTTTTTTTTTTTTTAGGGACATCAGCAAAAGAGGTGAGTTGGTATACGATTTTATAACTTGTTATGATCTGCATATCTGTAATAGGGGTAGTACTCCTACGTTCAGAGCGAGAGATAGGGAAACAGTTATAGATGTAACGCTGGCTAACCGTGGGGGAAATTAGGGACCAGCGGTCTACAGTTAGGAAGCTGTTTAATAGAGCCAAACTAACGAGGAGCGATAAGGATTGGAATAGCTATAGGGATAGTTTCTCTAAGTATAAGAAGGACATTAGACGAGCGAAACGGACTTCATGGGTAAATTTCTGTGAATCGGTGGACTCTGTTAACGAGTTGTCCAGGTTTAGGCGAGTATTATCTAAGGACCCAGTGGCACCTGGATACATACAACGTGCGGATAACTCGTGGACAGAGTCTAGCTTAGAGTCCCTCAGTTTACTTATGGAGACTCATTTTCCAGGCTGTAAGGATATAGAATCTGTTGGAGGGACAGGTAGCGTCAGTGATAACCTACAACCCGAATCAGATGCTGGGGATACCGATGTGATAAGGGAGATGATCACTAGAGACAAGGTATTATGGGCGGTAAATTCATTCGAGCCATACAAATCTCCTGGCCCGGATGGAATATTTCCGGCCATGCTACAGAATGTAGATGAAAGAGCCATCTCTCTATTGACGGAGGTTTTTAGGGAATGTCTTAGAATGAAGTACATTCCCAGAGGGTGGAGAGAGGTAAGGGTCATTTTCATACCCAAAGCGGATAAGACGACTCACTCGAAGCCCAAGGATTACAGACCGATCAGCCTATCGTTTTTTCTATTGAAGACAATAGAAAGACTGATCGATCTTTATCTTAGGAATAGCATAGGAACTCAAGTCATTAGCGAGTCTCAACATGCTTATCTTAAGGGTAAGTCCGTTGAGAGTGCTCTGCATGACGTTGTGAGTTACATTGAGCGAGGTCTGCTGCAGAGGGAATATACCATGGCAGCTTTTCTCGATATAGAGGGGGCCTTTAATAATATCACGGTAGAGGCTATTGAGGAATCACTTGTTTCGCTGAATATAAGTAAGCTCCTTGTTGAGTGGATAATTCTGATGCTTAGCAGCAGGGTTATCAACTCAAACATGGGAGGCACTTGTATGAGGAAACTCGTGACTAGGGGCACACCGCAAGGGGGGGTCCTTTCTCCATTACAGTGGCTCTTGGCCGTGAACGTCATTTTAAGACAGTTTGATGCTAAGGGACGGAAGATTGTGGCCTACGCCGATGACGTTGTTTTACTGGTCTCTGGTAAGTTTTTATCTACGATCAGTGAGGTCATGCAGACAGGTTTACGTGATCTGTCCCTTTGGGCCAACAGTAAGGGATTAGGGGTAAACCCCGAGAAAACGGAACTAGTTTTGTTTACTAGGAAATACAAGGTCGAGCATTTTAGCTTGCCAGTATTGAACGGGATTGAGCTTGCATTATCAAGTGAGGCCAAATACCTGGGTGTGTACTTGGACAGTAAATTGTCTTGGAGGAGAAACACCCAGGAGAGGGTCAAGAAGGGACTCAATGCCTATTACACCTGCAGGAACTCTATAGGTAAGAATTAGGGCCTTAGGCCGCAAGTTGTATACTGGATTTACACTTCGGTTGTAAGGCCTATTCTTACTTATGGCTGTACAGTCTGGTGGAAGGCATTGGGTAAGGAAACGTATAGGAAACTTCTCTAAAGTTCAGAGGTGTGCTTCAGTTGGCATCTCAGGTGCCAGGAGAAGTACACCTCAGGTGGCGCTGGACATAATCCTCCACCTTCTTCCAATTGAGGAATTTGTGAGGGGTATGGCTGTCCGTGGCCTATTTAGATTGAAGGAACTGGGATTATTAGGTTCCTCTAGAGCGGGGCATGTCAGCATACTAGATGAAGTCAAATTCAACGGTCGAACACTATCCTTGGCTGAGCCTACCGATTATGTCGGGACTACAATTGACTTCGGGGCTACTCCCGCCTTGGTGTTACCTAGCAGGGACCTTTGGGATGAAGGAGAAAAGCTCTATGGAGGGTGTGCGGTCTTCACGGACGGTTCGAAAATGGAAGTTGGCACTGGTGCAGGTGTATACTTTATGGGAACTGATATCAGACGATCTGACAGTTATAGTGTCTTTCAAGCAGAGCTTCTTGGCATTTATAAGGCTCTAGGCTTGATTGAAGGGAATGTTGAACGAGGGTCTGAGATTACTATCTATGTTGATAGTCAGGCAGCGTTATTGGCTCTGACTAGTCATTTTGTTAGGTCCAGATTGGTACTTGAGTGCAGAAGGGAATTGAGAAGGTTAATGGATTCCTATATGATGAGACTCTGTTGGGTTCCTGGTCATTGTGACATTCTTGGCAACGAAATAGCCGATGAGCTAGCTCGCAGTGGCTCGGAGCTAGATAGGTCTTTCATAGAGTCATCTGTTAAGATTCCAATTGGGTCCTTCTTTAGGGCCATAGGGGAGTGGACTCTGGACAACACGAATCGAGCCTGGAGTGACAGATTGGACTGCAGAGTTTCTAGGGCATTATGGCCTAGCTTAAAACTGGCGGATTCCAAGCATTTTCTAGGTATGAGTCGTGGTAGTCTTAGGGTCATAGTAGGTATGGTTACGGGTCACTTCTCAATAGGGAATATGATGAGTAAGTGGGACATTGGTACATCAGACTTTTGTAGAACGTGCGATGATGTTGAGGAGCTAGAGACAGTGGAGCACATACTCTGTCACTGCGTAGGGCTTCAGCGTAGTAGATTGAAGTGGTTTGGAAGCCATTCACTACATGAACAAGGTGAGGTTAATGGCAAAGGACTTGTCAACCTCACAGGGTTTGTAATGGGAATAAAATGGCTTAGGAACAATCATAACTGATTGATTGGGTATAGGTTCCACTTTTCTTTTTCTTCCTTTCATAAAGAGATCACAATGGGCCGTTCGGCCTCTGGGTGTAGGCGTGAATGCGCCACACTTTCCAACCTAACCTAACCTAACCTAACCGTTCTTTCGTTTTTCGGTAATAAGTCCAGAGATATATGAGGTAAAAATTTTTTAAAAATATTCTGTAATTTGCTACATATTTCAAAATAATATGCTGAAAGAATTTTTGGATTATCTCAATTCGTCTAGACGTGAAAAATATTCAAAGTCAGCACTCTGAAATTGGCATGAAAAATGGCTATTTTTTTACAAAAATATAGTACAATTCATTCACTTTTTTCTCAAAGTTCCGTTAATAAAAAAATGTTTTCCTTATTAATTTCAAAAGATAAGGCTTCATAAATGGTTAATAAAGAAATTTTGAATTGATTTAAGTTTGCACCCTACATCCAGCATTGGCCGAAAATTGTCAATTTTAAAAAATAATTTCATTTTTATTGATTAATAAAAAAAATGTGACGCCAGCTTTTTTAAATTTGGTACCCATATTTTTTATAGAAATATATTTATAATGATTTAACACTAAACTGCTTCCCGCCCGGCCAAAAACGAATGCAGGAGTGGAGATTTTATGTTAAAAGTCAGTTTGTTTAACGACTATTTTTAAAAGCATATTAAAGGCATATTAGCATAATATTTTTAATATTATTTCTTATGTAATGTATAAAACATAAATCAAGCTTTCATTCCAAAAAAATCAATAAAATAGCTCCAATAACCTATTTTTGGTAATTTTTCAAAAATAATTTTTTTTAAATAGCTGAAAATCCAAAAAAATTTAATTTTTTTAATACAACTCCACTAATTTTGCAAATACTTTAAAGATGTTAAAAATCCTATTATTAATTTGTCTTAATCAATTTAGAACAATTTATATATATATATATATATATATATATATATATATATATATATGTATTTATATTTAAATGTTGTATAATTGATGATGACACAAACGTACGTCATTTCTGACAAAAGTTTTATGTAGCAGATGTAAGATGAAATGTATCTGTAAAATTACTTTGGAATAGTACAGAAAATGTTAATTTTATTTCGAAATATGCAAACCCTCCAAACTGCCCAAAAATTCGGCCAATTAAAAGATATTGGACCCTTGACAAAAGGTAATTAGGTAGATTAATGCTGTGGCAAAAACATTCACCAATTTTAAATACAAGTGGACATCTGGTTCCAAAAAGTTACGCAATTTACGGTCAAATAGAGCGCGTTTCAAGGAACATAAAAAATCATATACAATCATTAATTTTTGCTTTATTATTACACATAATAAATCTGGAGAAAAAACCCTGAAATATATTGTTTCATTCATAATTGTAACTTATTCCTCTTAACTTATATATCAATATTTGTGTGTTATGTTTTATTTGAATGCACGCTTTATTATCACGTGATAACAATCAATGTTGTAAAATCTAATACATAGAAAACAACTTTTATTCTGGATATGATTTTATATATCCTTCCGTTACATATTCCAGTAACTAAACTGCAAAAAATCGGCGACTAAGAGGCTGATGACTTGCTGGAACGTATTATATCATTGTTCTTTGGAAAGGAGCCTTATTTTAGAATATATATTGGCATACTTGATACTGTATAGGACTTCTGAAGTCATTAAACCGGGCAGAGACCAGTTGCTAAATGAATCATGTTGTCATGAGAACGTAGATAATTTCTTATCTTCATTTAAGCTAGAGAGTTGTTTTAAGTCTTGAAATAAAATTTATATCAACACCTGTTATTTCAGATGCTACTTTTGGATCTACAAAGAACCTCCTTGCTGTGTCTCCATCATTCGCATTGCCTGATCTTTGTTTTGGTTGATCTATAATCAACCCATATTTGAAAAATTCGTCCAGAACATATTTTTTTTTTTAACTTCTTATTGGTGTCGTTGTTATTGTTATTGATCCTGAAGGCTTAAAATCCAAATCATTACTGATTTTTAGTATGTGTTCCATGAAAAAAATTTGTTAGCAATTTCATTGAAATGGAAAAAATGTTCAACAGACAGGTACAAAAGTATATATGGAGTTAAAGAGGACACTTTCGCCTGTAGATAGTAAAATTTTAACCCCTTTTGCAGCCAATTATTGATAATAGTTTGCGAGTAACGATAATTTACTTATGAACAAATTTACAAAAATCAAATTTTTTATAAAATGACATAAAACATTTGTCTTTAACAGCATGATACGCCCACAATTATCAATATTTTGATCTAATTTTTTGGCCACCTTAGCTTCAATATGTTTACTATTGAATAGCATTAAAATTTTGGAAATCAGTGTTTAAAAAAATTGGAGTTTTGGCCGCCGTGCGTCCTTCTGCTTTCAAAATCAATTTAAAAATCTTAAATTGACTTTTATATTTATGAAGCTGTAAAATCTATAGTGCAGACTACCCTAAAAGCGGGTTCTTTTGCAATATCTCGAATTTTAGGAAGTGTTTCAAAATTTTTTAAAATTGTTTTGTGATGTCCTCAAGAAGATCTACAACTCACACTAAATTGCTTACCGAATGAAAGAAAAAAATGCTTATTTTTTTAAAGCGTGTATTTATTATGTAATAGTTATTCAATTATAATTAACAAATATTAATAAAGTTTCGTTTATCACAACCCAAAGTTAATTAAATCTATTTCGCTTTAGTTTTAAATTAAAAAAAAAAAATTCTGTGAAACTCTACCTTGAATTCTCTATAATTTCTAACAAACAAGTCTTATTAAATAATTTGCAACAAATGTCACTGAATAATGTATTCATTACTTTTTTCTTGCACATTTTATTTTCTGGTTTGTATTGTGGCTTTTTTAATAAGCATCTCAAATTTATAATCACTCACTAAAATTCCTATTTATAAGCCACAAATGGTATTTTGGCCCCACAATCACTGTAAATCTCATTAGTTTAAGAAAATATTTACAACGACTTTTACGACTTTTAATGAAGTCTTCTAAGAGAGAAAAAATATAGCAGCATAGTCTGGAGAGTGCCTACAATTACATTACAATTGAATCATTTTCGCCAAAAACATTAACTCAATTTTAGATATGGTGCGTATGACAGTGTAAGTGTAGTTGTGTGAGTAAATTTTATATGGGCCATTATCAAAAATTTTGTGTTTAGGCCTTCAAAAATGTTTTATTATTTTTTTTCTATTTGTATATTGAAATCCATTTGTATTTACACGAACAGGTTTATAACGAACTCGAAAGGATCGGCAAATTTAGTTCGTTATAAACGTAATTTGTTATATCCGAAAAAAATGCTTATTTTTTTAAAGCGTGTATTTATTATGTAATAGTTATTCAATTATAATTAACAAATATTAATAAAGTTTCGTTTATCACAACCCAAAGTTAATTAAATCTATTTCGCTTTAGTTTTAAATTAAAAAAAAAAATTCTGTGAAACTCTACCTTGAATTCTCTATAATTTCTAACAAACAAGTCTTATTAAATAATTTGCAACAAATGTCACTGAATAATGTATTCATTACTTTTTTCTTGCACATTTTATTTTCTGGTTTGTATTGTGGCTTTTTTAATAAGCATCTCAAATTTATAATCACTCACTAAAATTCCTATTTATAAGCCACAAATGGTATTTTGGCCCCACAATCACTGTAAATCTCATTAGTTTAAGAAAATATTTACAACGACTTTTACGACTTTTAATGAAGTCTTCTAAGAGAGAAAAAATATAGCAGCATAGTCTGGAGAGTGCCTACAATTACATTACAATTGAATCATTTTCGCCAAAAACATTAACTCAATTTTAGATATGGTGCGTATGACAGTGTAAGTGTAGTTGTGTGAGTAAATTTTATATGGGCCATTATCAAAAATTTTGTGTTTAGGCCTTCAAAAATGTTTTATTATTTTTTTTCTATTTGTATATTGAAATCCATTTGTATTTACACGAACAGGTTTATAACGAACTCGAAAGGATCGGCAAATTTAGTTCGTTATAAACGTAATTTGTTATATCCGAAAAATTCCAAAAAAAATGTATTTGTAAACAAAATACACGTATTTCAGTATGATACTAAAATTCTGTAATTAAAGCATATTTCTTTCTTTTAATGCATCAGGAAGAATTCTGTTTTGGCATTTAGCAGTCATTTGACAAATGGCAGATTGAGATTCATTATATGTTTTATACTAATTCAATGTATTCTTTTATTATCGAGGTTTTGAAATCAGCATGTTTTGAGATCTTTTCTCCTTGAGGAATAGCGATTTTCTAATATTTTGTTTTTAATCCTCTTATAATTTCAGTTTTATTTTTATCTATTTTCTATAAATGTGTATTAGTTATTTTAAAAACGTCAACAACTATAAATATAAAATTCCTCTTTTATTTGTCCGAAAATTTTAATTGAAATTAACGAAAATTGTTCCTATTTATTTAATAATTTAATTTGAAAGGAATAAAGGTTATTTCTGTTACCTTTTACACTTCGATTTTATTGTATAAACCCAGCAAAAACTTTTTGGTTTTCGGTATTAACAACTACTTATTAAAGTAGTTTCTTGGTAATGAGGCGTCATTATTATTTGCCTACTCTGTATTACATTAATAAGTACTCAATAGTATAATAGCACCGTAATACTGCAATGACGTGAATGAGTTGGTTAGAGCGCCGGATTAACAACCAGAAGGTTGTTGGTTCAACCCCATTTTGAAGCTGTTAGTTTTTTATAACAAAATGTCTAAAAAGATATTTTAAACTAAATAGAGTTTTTGTCGCTCAGGTCGCTATGTGCGAGATGGTGTACTGAGTAAGACGTTAGTCAGTAAAAAGGAATGGTTAGTGTGTGTCCAAGTTCGAGTCTCACTGATCGCAAAATTTTTTTGTTTTTTTTTTTATTTTTGTTTTCGTTTAGGTTCATATTTTTGAGTATCCCTAGAGTCAAAAAATAACTACATGAATTTGTCGACAAGTCGAACAAAAATAACTAGTTATTCAGGTAGTTTATTTTTGTTTTCAATTATACCCGCTAGCTTACCAGGAAAGCAAAGTTTTTGCTGCGAAATAACATAAAACTAAGTTCACGCAATAATCCATACTATTCCATTAGAAGCTGTGAATGTACCTTGTAAAAAACTGACTTCTTTAGAAATTTTCGCTCTTGTTTTCTAAATTTGAGACTACCTCGTACGTTGATTATTTCATGCACATCAACGAGATATAGCGCAAAATATGTATAATTACAATATGTATCAATTTCTGTTTCAAAATTTTTATTCCATTAAAGGGGACTCCTCCTAAAAAACCAACAATTTTGTCATCAAAATTTGACTACCCTGTATTTAACTGTTGAAAGTCTGCATAAAAACAAAGGAGATTTAGAACTTATCCACAAAGTCCGATTAGTTAAGTCATTTTTAACTCTTTGTCAAAGTTTTTGAACTATGAAGAACAATCATGATTGTAAAATTTTACACTCTATTAGCTTCAGATCTTGTGAATTCACATCTGCAACCTGTTTGTTTAAAATATTATCACCACAAAACTTATTAAAGATTAAAATCATATTCAACCAGGTTAAAAATTTTTGATAAATTTCCATATACATTTTCGCTTACATATATAGACACTTGTACATTTACGTTCAATACAATATGTTCATCTGTAATTAAATTTTACTGTAACATTAAACGCATCATTAGATGGTCATTTTTTGAATATTGTATGACTATTTAACGAGGATTCTATGAGAAGTTCATTCAATATATTATGAGAGCTTAAAAGTACATACATATGGTTAAAAATAATTATGGTTGGATGTAATATCAGTAGTGAACAAAAACAGATAGGTCTCTTCGCTATTTTTTATGACTTTTGAGTAACCAAAGTTTCAAATGACTTGGAAAAATGTCTACATTTAACACTTAAAAAAAAAATACTTTCTTATCGGCACTCGTATCTTGCCCAACTCCTGTTTCATTAAAATATGTGGTAATATTGTATTTCATTATTAAGTTGGTTGTATTTTATCTTTAACATTAGAGAAGACATAAAGATTTTTGCTTAGATCTGACTTTAATGTCATTGAGATTTCATTTGGGTTTTCGGTGCAAAAGAATCTTAAATTCCCTTTAGGCTTTTGTACTTAAATATATACATACATACATATGTATACATATTTGTATAGTCGTATACTTGGCGTTGTATGAAATGAGTGTTGTAAAATGACTATGTATATGTGTGGGTATATGCAGTGAAATTTTTAACGAAAAAATTACACCACAAGATGGAAGCAAAAAAGAAACTAAACCTCAAAGCAACCCTCATCTAAAGCAACCCACATCCTTCTTTTTTTTTTTTTTTTGTGTACAAATACAAACTCTTACACATATTCATAAGCAAATACTTACATACTTGTACACATCTCTAAACGGATGCCCTCACATCTCTTCTAACCTCTCAAATAACTAACAGACTCTTATTAAACAAAAAAAAAAATGTGTTTCTTTTTGAATCAGAGAAGTAGAAGAAGAAAATAATGTAAAAAATGAAACATTTTTTCAAGGTGTTTTTTTCTTTTGTTTTGCCCACGTTTCGTTACACATAGAATAAAAACTTACACGCAAATCATTAGAACTGTATGCATCAGGGATGTAAAATTTTTAAAATAAATTGTACCAGGGAAAGTTTTTGCAATTTGTAAAGCTAAGTTCAGATTATGCAAATATTTGACACGAAATATTTCATCGTGTTGATTTTTTGTTCATGTTACGCTCATTTATTTGACGTGTTTTGTTTGATGAAACAGTTATCAAATATAGTAAAATACGAGAAAGGGTAAAATATTTTAAGCCTGTTCAGATTAGATGAAATTATTTACTCAAAATTATTTGATGAAACACACAACTGTCATAAATTTATTTGACATCAATTATTAAATGAATTTATAGGAAAATCTTATTTTTTTTTTATTTTGTTTTAATCAATTTAAAACAATTTTTTGAGAGAATTTCGGAATGTGTGGATGCCAAGGTAATGTTTGTATCGTTTTTATTTAATGTAAAGCGAAAATTTACAAAGTAAAATATTTACATAATAAAGGTAATACGAACTATAATCAATCGATTAATTGCAAGATTTAATATGCACATTAATAAAAATTAATTTAAAAAATATATATGTATTTAAAATTTTTTGTGTAAGTAATTTGCCTTCATAATACGACACTGTTTTCTTCGCACGCCACTTTCAGCTGTATAAAAAATAACAAGTATTGTTATGGTTGTAACGACGGGTTTTCACCTTATGCTAGGGTAGTGCTCGCGGCTCCCAGGGTTCGTTGCAAAAAAAAAAAAAGTTTTTATTATTTTACTTAAACTCTATCCTAACGAATACAACGACGAATACTAAACCGACTGTGGCACAGTGCGTTGAAAACTTCAATTTATATCAGAACCACTCAAACCTGCACTTTTCAATAGCTAGACAAATATAATTTTATTAAGCTGATGTAAGCGTAACTCCCTCCTAATGTAGTAAATTATATTGACTATAGGATAAGTACTTTGAGATTGGGTAGAACCACAAATCACAAAATAAACTTTATATTTCTGACGGAAGCATAACTCCGTATCTCCACAGGATAACTAACTAACTAATAATATATTGAAAGTTTTATTTAAAAAACTATATTCTAATCTATAAAATATAAATTGAACACTTCTTTTTTCACAGTTTAAGGTTTGTGTACATAAAAACAACAGTTTTTTTCAAATCTATCTGTCCATCTTACAGCCCATCTACACGTAACAGAATATGTACGATTTTTCTATCAGAAAGTGTAAAATTCGCTCTCTGAGAGAATTATCTCGCGTGTAGATTCAAATATTAGTATTATAAGAAGTACTATGATACTGTTGTGATAAGATTTCCCTACACAACTATCTTATAAGATGAACTGTCAAAAAATACACATATACGAAAGTTTGTTTGTGTGTGTGCATGTGCATTTTGGAAATTCCAAAAAAAAAAAAAACAAAATTTTTGTAAAACAGTTTCCCTTAAATGATTGTTACACATTTTAGAAAACATTTTTATAAAAAATGTGCTAAAAAAATGCGAATTTCTTAAATAAAAAGGACATGTTTACTCTGTGACTGATTAAAAATAATTATAACCTATAAGATTTATTAGAATACTCTCATTAGTTTAAGAAAAGGAACCTCATGGCCTAAGGAATTCAGCCCTGGTCTAGCATTCGGCAAATTTGTAAGATGGTGCCTTTTAGAAAATATTATGATTTGTAGTCCAAAGAAATCCAGCGCAAAGTCTTTAAGGTGGCGTCGCCTTCGTAAACACAAATAGATCATTGTAACTCCCATCACTTTAAGAAAATATTTATAATGACTTGTAACTGTTAATGAAGACTTCTGTGAGAAAAACAATTCAGAGAGTGAGTTCTTACTTGGACATTGATTATACTCGACTTTTTCATTGCTCGATTAATCAAATAATTTGAAAATGCTATTTTTGAATTAATCGAATAATCTAGTTAAGCTTTTAAATTACTGGAGTTAAATGAATAGGCCTAAGACTATCACCTAAACTTGTTAATGTTTAGACATCATTATCCCTAAAATGGGTAGATTATTTCGAAATTAAAAAAAAAAAAAAAAGAAATGTGGATTATTTTAGATAGAAAAGTTCAGCATCCAGTTTCCCTTCTATATCATAAGATTCATCCAAGGTACTAATATCTTCTATTGGTATATCAACTTCATACTTACATATATCGGCTGCACCATCATTCGTAGAACCAACAATATATTACAATATTTTCCAAATCAAGTCCAAAATCTTCCAATTTCTTTTTTACGAAATATTCAATATAGGAAAAAAACTACTTATAACTTCAATTAGTATTTACCTTGTGGCCCTGGGATAGCGGAAAACCATCTGTAGAAATTCCGTATTTCTTCTTAAATAAATATGTATTGTTTTAGCCTCATAAGCAGGAATTGAGTGTTTTTGGAATGTCCAATCCAGAGTGTTCAAAAACCGAAAGCGGAAGCCGGTTAATCGGTTTTAAAAAACCGACCGGTTAACCGGTTTTTTATGAAATGTTCTTTTTTATGTTTTTGCTAAATCAACACGTATTTTATATTTTTATATTTGTTTAAGGAAACTTATTTAGGGCCTGATGTATTTAAATATCGGTTTTCTGAATACGCTAGTCCAATCCTTTTTTAAAACAGGAGTTTCACAAAAGTTCTTACAAAATATCATATGTACACTATTATCAGTAATTTTTCACCATTCATTGGTAAAAGTAAAGCTCTATGACTCAGTTAAAGAAGACCCCCAGTAGAATACCTTTTGGTGAGGCCCTTGGAAATCTTGAAAGTTTGTAGAAATTTTCAATCATATATACAATTCCGTTTATAAATGGTTTTCCAATAAAGCCGAGTCGATTCTGAAATGAAATTAAATAAACTGTGTGTGTGAAGTATTCAAGTAATTTTTTATTTGAGCGACCCATGTGACCTACAATGTATGGAATATAACATTTTTCAAATGTCTACCGTAGTCTAGCATTTTAGCATGTATCCAAAAGGTCCAATTTTAAATGACTTTTCGCATAGATCCGACTGAATTTGAACGAAACCTCACAATAACAATCTTAGTTCACTACACATCCAAGAGTGACAACCATGCCGTCAAATTGCTCAAGAGACATTCACTGAGTAGTGTGGTCCTTAAGTCACATTTTTCAAATCATTCGACTTGGACCAACAGGAATTGGTTATCGTCAGAACGGATTAGTGATGCAGTCGCAATTCGAAATTTACACCAATCAGTAAACTTTTGTGGATACATTGACACGAGGTGGTCATCGTATGGGTAGTCGTTCCAAATACGGTAATTTTGCTTGTTAACTAATATATCTATTAACTTAAAATTCGTCTCATCTTATTTTTCGTCAAATTTTGTGTCCTCTTCTAAATGCTGTGAAGCCTAGTCAGCGAATAAGTGTAACTTTGAACTTTCCCGACGTTATATTTACCAATTTAGGGTCTGCTAAATCTTAATTTCTGTGTATGATGCGAAATCGATTGCCTCAGGTTCTCTTTCACACTTACACAAGTGTTGGCTGATTTATTAGACTGCCAATGGGACAAACATGTTTTTTAAGAAAATCACTGCAACGATGCATGTTGATGAGTTAAATACAGATAATATATTTTAAAAATTCAATCTTCAGTTCCCTACCAAAATTTACAAGACATACATTTTCATACACGGTATTATAACGTTGGAGATTCATTTTTACTACCATGTCTATCTGTCGAAAAATAAAACTAATGCGCACCGTTTGCAGACATTGCTAAAGACTGTCAACATCGATCCGACCTTTTTGAAAATGCCTTTATAAGACTCCACTAGAGCGAAAATTTTTTTATTTATAAAATAGATTCTGGTAATCATTATTTTCAAATGGTTTTCGTTTTGTTTTCTTTAATGCCTTTTTCTATTTAGGAAAATATTCCAAGACCGAAAATAAATCACTTTTTAGAACAAAAAAGTACCAGTTGTGGTTTTAGCAACTTGCTATAAATACTGTACCAGAATTAAGTACATAGAAATTAAGTAGATATATACTAAATAGAGATGTCATGTACTAAGGTTTTTCCATTTATTTTAATACAACCTTATTCAGATTCTAAATTTATTGTCAATTTCTAATCTAATCTCTAATTTAATCCATTTAAATTATTATATTTAAGTGTTACTTTCTTTATTCCCCCAAAAAAGTACCAACTTTATCATCCCTGCTATTAAAATTAAAACACACATTCATGTTGGTGTGCTGGTGCATTGGTGTGTTTTTGGTTATTCCGATTTTAATACATATACATGTATTTCTATGAGTGTATTTTATTTAGTAAATCCCTATGAATTTTTACATTTTTCTCTTGTTCTCTACTTTTTTATTCAAGTATACCTCTTGTAATACTTTAGTTATAATTTAACTTTATATTTGTTCATTCGTTCTTTACTTTCTCTTCAAAAACAAAAAAAAAAAATTAAAAAAAATCAGAGATTCTTCTATATTTCATCATCCTTCTAGTTGTCATCATTGGCGTCATCATACATCTTCAGTTGTTTTGTTACAAATTTTGCAACTTTGTTGTTAACAATTTATATTTCACACCCACCCTAGTTAGATTCACACATATGGAATGTATGTGGGATGATTGTTAAGTATTTTTTGAGAAATTATGCTGCGAAAATATTTTTGTTCATAATGTTAACTTTTAAAAAGGAAATTGTAGGAAGGAATTAAATCTTTCTGCTTGTGCTCCATACACTTATTGTAATATAAGCTAAAAGTGTCGTGAAATTAGTCCCAACAAAAATAAAGAAACTTCCTAATCAAAAAAATAATAATAACTAACTTCCAAAGGGATAAATGAAATAATTCACAACATTTGTCAGTTTTATGATAATAAAAAAATAAGTACCAAATTTAATGAAATAACTCATAATGAAAAAATCCCAATTTAAAATTAAAATAAAATAATTAGTAAGTTGTAGTTTCGGAGTTGTAAGAAACTGTACTTAGCGAAGCTGATGTTTTTTATTAGAGAAGATAAAGCCCCTTTGCTAAGTAAGCCAGATGAATGAATTGCCTCCTCTGTAGAATTTACTCGTAAAGCACAGGCTTCACTGAGTAAAGTTTTTTTTTGCATTGTCGGCCTTCGGCAAACACAGAAAAACCGACTATGCAGAAAAACTTTACCTGTGAAGCCGGTGTTTTAAATACCCCAGGGAACAAAACCCTTGATATATTATAAATGTAATTGTTGGAGTTCTGGATCACAACATTGATGCGAGTAAACAAAAGTTTTTGATTAATATTGTACAACTTGAAATTGTAAACCTGGAAATAATTGATCTTATAATAAATAAATAAATTCGCACTTTTTTATTGAACGTGACTATCACTCTGCAGAAGGCCCCATTGCTGCAAAAATAAAATTAAAGTTGCAAGCTGTGACTAAAAAATAAAAGATTTCAGCAAATAAAAAAAAATAAAATAAATGAAAATAAACTCAATTATTCTACATTCAGATGAAATCTTGGGTTCAGTGAAACTACAATTATTCAAGTATCCCAACAAAAAACTTTTCTTACCTAGTAAGTTTGCAAATAATATTGGAGACAAATAGACTCTACTTACATTTTTACTGAATAACTGCTTATTTTTGTTCTAGATGTCCAAAAATTCACTAGTTACTAATCAACTACTCAAAATTTTAAATATAAGTAATTATGTTTTAAAAATAATGATATAAATAAATAGTTACTGAAGTGATTACCAGTAAGTGCTTATTCGACTTTTCAAAATACTGACATTTGTAATGACCACTATGTAACGGGTGTAATAAATACTAAAAAAAATTTTACTGGGATGCTCCTGTATGCTTCTACGCATGGAAGTCATTTTCTTTGCATACATTTTTTTAGACCAAAATAGACATGGACTGATTTCTGTTTAGTTTAATAAATATAAAGAAATAAGTGGATGTTTTTTCTTTTGTTTTTTTTTTTAATTTTTAGGGTATATTCTTTATTTTGAAATGCATTTTTAGGCGCATAGTTTTGAAAAATAAATGTATAAAAATCCGCCTACTACTATTACTTATATGGAGTATATATAAGAGATTTTAATATAGTTAAAAATCTAATTTCTCCTTTTTCTAAACCAATTTGAAAATCTTAAATTGACTTAATTAAATTGTCGAAATTTATAGCACAGCAAATACTCTCAAAACGGGGTATTCAAGGAGGTGTTTTAAAATATTAGATCATTTTATGAGTGAAAATAAAAGGTGTCATTTTGTAGCAGCGTGTAATTTAAAAATTTTATCAACTTTTGTGATAAAAATTTAAAAAAAAATTATTTTTATCTTTAGTCACTTATCAATTACCTACCACTTTTACGATTTATTCACATGCACATGTGTAATGCATAATAACACGCACACATATGTATATGGGCCATTGTCAAAAATTTTTAAACTGGCTGAAACCAAATTTAATCCTTAATAAGTTTTATGATAATACTATTTTAAACAAACAGACTACAGATCTAAACTCACAAGTCTTGAGACTAATATAGTGCAAAATTTTAGCACCATAGATTTCATTTTATAGTCATTATTGTTGTTCAAAGTTCAAAAACTTAAAAAAACGGATAAAAATTACATAACTTTTCCCTATTCTTTTAGACTTTTTGTTTGCCCGTTTATACTTTTTGATGTCATTCGATCTTTTATGAACTAACCGCACTTTGTGGGTAAATTCTACACCTTCTTTGTCATTTTTCAGACTTTAAACTGTTGAAGACAGGGTAGTCGAATTTTGATGACAAAATTTTTTTTATTTTTATATTTTTTTGGGTTTTTTTTGAGGGGGGGGGGGGTTTGTGCGCTCCTCATTGGAATACAAATTTGAAATAGGGATTTATACTTGTTGCAAGTGTGCTTATTTTGTGCTATATCTCATTGATGTGCCAGAAATAGTCAACGTAGTAGATAGTCTCAAAGTTTGGAAATCAAGAGCGAAAATTCACAATTTCATATAGAATAACATGGATTACTGCATGAAATTAGTTTATTGTTATTTTACAAAATAAAATCAATAAATTTTGTAAAAAAAAAATGTTATGGACTCTTTGAAAGTTACGAAAAATTTGTATTTTTATATAGGAAATTGTACAAAACTTGGATATATAGGAACACCGATAAATATAATTGATTGGAACCATACATTTAAGTCATGTCGTTGATAGTAGAAAATGAAGAAAAAATTCTTGGAATTAAAATAACTCAGTAGGTTTTGATATTACGCATAATTCTTACCAGAATTATACATAAACTTCTAGATTCTAAAAATGTTTATACGTTCAACTAAAAGCCGCTTTAACTTTAGCGCCCCTTGCACGAAATGATTAACGCTAACTGATTCTATATGCATTCAATGAATTTTAATATGCCTCCAAAAAAAAAAAAAATAATAATAATAATAATTTCAGAAGGCCTAAAATCAAAATTTTTCGGTAATGGCCCATATACACATAAAATTTTCAAATACAACAATGTTTTGACTTTACTTTTGTTTTTATACGTTCTTTTATTGTTGTTACTTTTTTTTCATCGGCTTTTTCTTCAATTTCAGGTTAGAAGAAAAAAAAATTAAGGACGTAGATAGCGATGATGATTTATATATATATACGAATGTGTGCATGTGTATGCGTGAAAGTACCCGACTAAAGTCTACTTACTTAGTCCAATTAAAATTATATATTTAGTAAAATTTTGACACTTTCGCTTCTTTTGTAATCTAGTTAAGTTTCAATTGTAAATTTACTGTCCTCAAGTAGTCAAGAATGTAGCCAGTTAAAACATTTTCATTCAATTTTACAATAACAGCTAATATATTTTATTTATTTATTTTTTTTTTCTTCAAAAACATTAGTTGAATTAATTATTTAATTTTTTCTTGTGGTATTCTAAGTTTTCATTAGAAAAAGAAATTGTCTTTCTTCAAGGACATTCATATTAGCTGAGTTACTTGATTTGTATAGTTAGTAAACTTATTAGTTAGGATACAGTCCTTAAAATAGCTAGGTATGTATGTATGTATGTTGAATTTGGACTTCAAGTATGGCTACTGACTGTCGTGTTACATGTAATTTTTATTTTTTATTTTATTATTTTTTTTTTTTTTTTTTTCTTTACTATTTCAGTTGTTTTTTTTAATTCTCTACTCTTACAATTTGTCTCCTGTGTATTGTTTGAGTTTTTGAGAGCTTTATGTGATGTCAAATTGAAACCTTTACCCGAAGAAGCATTATATACAATACATGTATACCTTTAAAAACACACTCATTCATGTGTGCATACATGTAAACATTTTGTCATCAATCAAATATTACAAGAAAGAATTACAACTGTACAACAAAGAAACAAAAACTCTATTTACTCTGTACATAAAGGTTTTCTGAGATTAGATTTCTTTTTTTTCTGTACATTTGTCCCTTTTTTTATATCAATGTATTGAAACTGATTGAAACAAAGAAATAGAAATACAATTTATATACTATTACGATAATCTAAAACGGGGGTGGTCAATATTAAAGTGTATAGAGTAGGGTATTCATTCGAATAATATTCGTTCGAGTTATTCGAACAATACTTACCAATTATTATTCGAAGAATTTAAAAATGGTCTTTTTCGAATAACGAATAATTCGAATATTTTTATACCGAATAATCGAATAAAACGAATAATTTAATTTATTGCAATTGAAGTGATTTTATTTGATTATTTATAAAAAATTTTACTAGTGCTAAATTTAAGTAAATTCACTTTTGGCAATTTCGTAAAGTGTATAGAGTAGGGAATTCATTCGAATAATATTCGTTCGAGTTATTTGAACAATACTTACCAATAATTATTCTAAGAATTTAAAAATTGGCTTTTTCGAATAACGAATAATTCAGATATTTTTATACGGAATATTCGAATAAAACGAATAATTTAATTTTTTGCAATTGAATTGATTTTATTTGATTATTTATAAAATTTTTACTAGTGCTAAATTTAAATAAATTCACTTTTGGCAATTTCGCCAACGAAAATTTGAGCTTTCATTATTACGATAATCTAAAACGGGGGTGGTCAATATTAAAGTGTATAGAGTAGGGTATTCATTCGAATAATATACGTTCGAGTTATTTGAACAATATTTACCAATAATTATTCGAAGAATTTAAAAATGGTCTTTTTCGAATAACGAATAATTCGGATATTTTTATACCGAATATTCGAATAAAACGAATAATTTAATTCTTTTCAATTGAATTGATTTTATTTGATTATTTATAAAAATTTTTACTAGTGCTAAATTTAAATAAATTCACTTTTGACAATTTTGCCAACGAAAATTTTAACTTTTCAAAATCGAATTTTATAAAAACAAAGTAACAAAATCAACTTAACTCATTTAAATTTTATTATCTTTTCAGTAAATTTCTGACGACTTTTGACAATTCTTAGGTTTTTTAAATCATAAAATTTTTTTATCGTATTTGTTGATTGTTTTTTAGCTTAAATTAATTTAAAATCAAAATTGATTTTTAAAATTTCCAAACGAATCAGAGCCTTTACATTGGGGATTTTCCCTGCAAAAATTTCTATAACTTGTTTGTTTATAGGTAAGAGTTGTGGAAAAACAAACGGGTTAAGAAAAATTAGAAAAATAGAAGATAGAAATTTTAGGATATTTTATTTTTATTTTTTCTAATTTGCTGTTTTTTGACAAACAATTTTTAAAGTTTCACAATAAAATATAGTCTGAGTTTACGCAAGATAAATTTTCTTGCTGAAATTCTAATTTTGTGTGAAAGTGAACGAAAGGTAATATGAAAGTGTGCAAATTTGCCTGTACTTCGAAATTCGTTTACTTTTTTATTTTTATACTATAAAACAATAGCAAATCAAGGTAATTAAAGCAAGAATTGCTGAAGTAAAATTTTCTGTGTGAACGTAAATGCAAATTCAAAAGAAAAGAAGAAAATTTTCATAGAAATATTTTCAAAGTAACTTAAAAACAAACTATTATTAAAAACACTGCGATAATCCCCTATGAAAATAGGCTCTTACATATTTTGTCGATTTTTTGACTTGTAGAAAAATGGAAATCTTGTATAAAATTAATCTCTTGAATGATAAAGTCTTAAATGTAGTGTACCAAATATGAAGATAATATGATGACTTTCTGTCAAAAAATAGCATATTTTAAAAATCTTTCCTAGAATATATGTTTACATTTATATTGAGAATGCTTTCTTAAAGATATTTTCAATAAATTCCTAACTTTTTATTTTTTAAATTTTTAAAGAAATTTACAAAATCATAAATATTTTACTTTATTAATATTATTTTTTTTTAATTATTCGTATAATTCGAGTAATTTTAAATACGTGATCGAATAATACGAATAAACTAAAATGACTTATTCGATTCATTCGTTTTGTGTGAACATATAATTTGTATAGGGGTCAAAAATTAATTTAGTGTAAACAGTGTATAGAACTGAAAAGGAAACTATAAAGTAAACATCTTAAAATACACCTAAGAAATCAAATTCACGGATACCCTAAATAAAATAGATAAATCTAATACCAAGACAGTATGACCTACTACATTCACCAACCCATATTTTTAATCCTTATTTTGTAATGTTCTTTTTAACTGTTAGGTATTGGTTATTCTGGAAGACAAGTAAAGGGAAAACTGAGTTTTTTTTTCTGTTATAATTTTGGAATAAAAAATTACTGAAAAATGTTAGAACTAATAAAATTAAAATAATTTTTATGAAATTTTTCCAACAACTTTATATTATTTAGGCTTTTATGTATAAATTAACTACTCAGTCAAAAAAGACCTTTAAAAAATAAATAAATCAAATATACTGTTAGCAATAAATGAGAAAAAAGCTTCAGAGTTGACGTGGGAACAGAGAGAGAGAGAGAGAAATTAAATATATACTTATATAGAAAATATTTAATCCGTCACCACTTTTTAGAGCGTACTATTTTTAAAAAAGCTCAAGACTTTTTTTACTTGGAATTAGTGAGATTTAATTGAATATTGAAGCTAAAATTGGACTTTAAAAAGTCAAAAAAAAAAAAACAAAGAAAAAATCTTAGGGAATCTAAAATTTATTTTTGAAAGCTTTAATTTGACTTAAAAACGATGAAGAACTGAAGCTAAAATTCAACTTAAAATGTATAAATGATTTAAATCTTAATTTTACTTAAAAAAGCTGTGCGATTAAAGTTAAAATTGAACCTTTGGGAAGTTTAAAATTGGAGCTAAAGTTCTAATTTGAACAGATCTATAACTAAAGCCTTACTGTGATTTAGAAAATACGTAATATATAGTTTAAAAATGTCGTATAGTTCAAGAAAAAACTCAAATAATTCTTAAATTTAAGCTAAAACTAAATTTCAATAGAATTGCTGTTTTCCTTTATTTTGTCACAAAAAAAGGCCTATGCTTGAAGCTTAATTTCTCCTTTAAAATACTTACCGTTAAAGCTTCAATGTGGCTTATAAAAGACAATTGCAGGTCTAAACTAAACTAAAACCCAACAGAGACCTACAACTAAAGTTATCGAAGTTAACTAAAATTACGGTTTTAATTGGATTTCAAGAAAGAACTACAATTGAATATAAAGTTCAACAAAAAGATCAATAGGGGATTAGCATTTTACCCTTCTTTTACTGTTGCGTAATAATAAATTTGGAAGAAATATCTTTTTCCTGTAACAGTCACTAATTAAGATGTCTAATTTTCCTAATCCTAGTTGGCAAGCCAAAAGCTTGTCAAACAAGATTTCCTTCCAAGGTTTTATTTCTTTTTAATAATTTTGTCGACTATATAAAACTAATGAGAAAGGTCTGCACCTGTGTTGCCAGTTTAGCCTGCGGCTCTTCGTTCTCCACAACAATAATAAATTAACTAATTTAATGCTCTCACTAAATCGATTATTATATTTATATTTTAATATACTTCATTAACTACAGAACTAAATCGAAAAATCACCTAAAAATTTGGAAAAGGTTAATCAAAAAGGAATTATAGTTCTAAAATGATGACAAATCACTTGAAAAAAATTAAGTAATTTTTCATATGAAACATAACGCAAAATTGTATGTGAATTTTTTGAACGATCTTTCATAGGGTCATTTTGCTGGCAGACGTATCATGTTTTATTTATAAATTTATTAAATCTTTAAAAAAATGCTAAAGACTAATGAGAACATGAAAAAATATGTTTTAAAACTAAAAAAAAAACTTAGCTTTTTTCTGGCTTCATTTTTTTTAAGACATTTAGCCTTTTTGGCCTATTTTAAAGTTCAATTTAGCCTCTTTCTTTATCATCTTCTGCTAACACTGGTCTGCAGAGATGTCTGCTTTGAATATTACACAACTTTGAAAGTATTATAAAAAGAGCTTTGCACTTAATGAAAGCTGCGGTCTGGATATCGGTAGAAAAGCCCTATTTTCGACTTCATATTTCAACTTCAATTTCGACAAAACTTTTTTGGTGCTGCTTAAAATCAGTGAACTTATGATAGACTTTTTTTTTATTAATTTGGGATGACTACATGTCTTCCCATAATATTGTGAATATTTTAATGAAAATCGGACTTTTAGTAATTAAAATTTTAATAAGAGAATAACTTCCTTGAGAGAAAAAAGTAGTTTTTTAGATTATCTTACAATAGTTCAGATGGCAATTAGAATCAAGGAGTCATATTTCTATAGATATAAACCCACTGATAGAAAAGATACAAAAATAAAGGCCAAAAGGTTTCAAAAGAAGAAATTTGCATGGGTCAAAGTCAATTGGTACAAATTCTTTATGCTATTTTTTTTTTTTTTTCTAAAATATGATATGAAAAAAATGCAGTCAATTTTTTTTTTTTTGGATATGTTAAGTTAAGTAAATGATTGATCTTATAAAAAGAAATACATAATTCCAAGAAAAATTAAGTTATAATAACCGAATGAAAGTCCAAACATTGCCAACATCAATTTTTTAAACACAAAATAAAAAAGGGGTTTTAGAACTGCCCCAAAAGTACACAAAAAAGGAATCGAAATTTTCACATATGAAATTAACAAAATCATCTTTATTTTTTTTTTTAAACTTTTAATAAATTTATTTTATTTCATTCGTTAAGCGCCTCATAGAAACATACTGCATAAGCTGCTGCATTAAGTATGTATTAATAACATAGAGGGAACTTGAGAATGTATGATTCACACAGACATTGCAGTATGAAAAATGAAAGTCGTTTTGATTTTAAAATGAACTCATTCTGCAGACAGTTTTATCGAATTTATTTGACAAATTGAACTGTAATTCTATTTCTATTTATCAGAAGAAAATGTTTAAAATTATTGATAATAAACAAATGTATATTAAACAGGTAAGAAAGATATAGTCGGTCAAGCCCAACCATATGATACCCTACACCATTGTGTGGGGTAGCATTTTTTTGAAATTATACACTTTAGGGTGATTCCCTACTTCCTACTTATATAAAAATTATTTGCGTCGAATATAAACCTGATACTATCATATGTATGTGATTTATGAACGTTAAAGTGATTTTCGGAAGAGGGTTTTATATGGTCAATTGTGGACTGATCTTTATGAAATTTGGCACAGATTGATACTTATACAAAAGTTCCTTAAAATATTGCTATATGTATTTATGATCGTTAACCCCTATTCCGGGAGGACATTTGTATGGGGACCGATCATAACCAATTTTAATAGGCTTTGTCCTTGTATCATGAAAGTCCTACGTGACAAATTTTATTGAATTATCTTCAAAATTGCGACCTGTACTTTGTGCACAAGGTTAATATGGACAACCAGCCGGACGGACGGACATCGTTAGATCGAATCAAAAAGTGATTCGGAGTCGATTGGAATACTTTGAGGTGGGTGTTGAATGATTTTTTCAGTTCATTACGAACATCAGCACAAACCCATAATACCCCAACCACCTATGGTGGTGTGGGTATAAAAATTTGATGATTATGCGAAGGAAACTGAACTGAATATACAACTAAATATCCATGGAGAAATATATCTGCATTAGTTCACAAAATCCTTTATCATGGAGAAGATGTCATTAAGCATCATTTTGCACCACTTCGGGATCTATCAGACGAAGCCCAGGAAAAGGGAATGAGGATTACAGATTTTATATAGAGCACAATGTCAGATCCGCGCATCTCTAGCATTCGAAGTCAATGGAACTTAGATGAAGAAGCAAAAGGGGGGCTGCTAGACGACAGAAATAATATAGAACTAAATATGGAATATTTGCACTGCATGTTTCAACCGAATGAATAATAATTATAATTTTCTTTTATTGTTATTTAAGTAAAAAATAAAATAAACATTAAAAAGCTTTGTTATTATAAAAAATAAAAATTTTTGTCTTTAATGTTACTTAAATAAAAAAGGAAATTTTCTAAAATATCTCTATCGATTTAAGTGTTACATCGATGAAAAACAATTTTGAGCTACTGTGAGCCATCAACAGGATTAGCAAGAATAATTTATTCTCAGGTACAGATTTCATGGTTACAGTCAATAAAATAGAAATGTATGTAAATTAAGTTTTTTTAAACTTCTTACCGTTAATGAAAATAAAATATGCATTGAGCTGTATGCTCTGAGGTTTTTGCAACAATACAGCTTCACTGGGTCTCAGTGATTAAACCATTTTATTTTAATGAACTATTTTCTCTAGATTATTATTTTTTTAAAGCTTTTTTATAATTTTATTACGGAATTTGTTTTGTAAAATTTATACATAATTTATTCCAAAATATCAAACAAATTTTATTTTTATTTATTTATGTTATTTTCCAATTATTACCGAATTTATATAACAAATCAATAATTGCAATCATTATAATTATCATAAATTGGTTTATATAACCGAATTTCCTATTATGACAAGTGCAATTATATTCCAATCATATTTAAAATTTTATAAATATTTTCATATCGCTAGATTTATTAATTATCGATTACACAAAAGGAGTTTTTGCTATCGGGACCATTTTCTAACTAATAATTTTTCTGCGTGTACACCTGTATTCACAAACAAATTTTAAATTTAAAATGCATTTTAGAAACATAATTTGTATGCAAAATTTGATTTAAAATATATTTAAAATTTGTTTGTGAATATGTGTTAATCTTTTTTGTAATTTATTATTAGTTCTTTGTCAAAAAGGTTGTGCCCACCTGCTTCAAATTATAGATGATGTCAAATACATAGTGTTTAAATATAATTTCTGTATTTTCATCATGTTGTTTGTATTTTACTCGTTGATAATAAATTACCCGGTCGTGATCAACAAAAAGTTGCTGAATAAACATATTAAATGGAATTTTTTTTATTACTTTATTTCTATTATTCATTGTTTCAATTTTCAGGGGTTGATAAAGTTTTATCAATACATCATATTGATGTTTTTTTTTATATGTTAAAATCTGTAATAACAAGAGAAATTATATAAGGAAGTTGTTAAGGAATTTTATATAAGAATAAAAGCAAGTAAAAACGAGAAAGAAAGATATAGTCGGTCAAGACCAAATATATGATAACCTACACCCTTGTGTACGAGCGTAAAAATTCGGAAAGGAGACTCCAATTACTCCTGTGGCCAATTTTACTAAATGTAAAATAAAATATACAAATACAAAATAATGCATTGATACTAAAATTTAGATGATTTTATGCACTTTAGATCGATTCCTGGAAGTTATGGTAAATTATGGACCAATTCTCTTAAAATTCGGCAATGTTGTTTCTACTTACAGGAAACTTACTTGTGTAGAATATTACCTTGATACCAACATTCGTATGGGATTTATGCACGTTAAAGTGATTTTCGGAAGAGGAGGAGAGCTATGGTCAACTGTGGACCGATCTTTATAAAATTTGGTACAAAAATTTATACTTGTACAGAGTGTTTAAACTCCATTCAGGGGGGACATTCGTATGGTTGCTAGGTGAAATAATTTACCGATCACAACCAATTTCAATAGGCTTCGTCCTTGTATCATAAAAGTCTCACGTGTCAAATTTAGATCGTCGATTGGTATATTTTAAGGTGGGTGTTGGAAAGCTTTTTCTATGCGTTACAAACATCACCACAAACGCATAATACCCCAAAACACCTATGGAGGTGTAGGGTATAAATATATAGTATATGTGTATCAAAATTCAGGGGTCTTATATACAGAAAATATTATATCATATAATTTTTCAATTAATTTAGTAATTCATATTATTTAAAAATTCAATTAACTTAATATTAATATTTGGTTTTTTTTTTGTTTTTTGTTTTCATAAAAATTGAGAAACATTTGGAAAAAATAAACAGAATTTTATTTCCTATATTTATAATTTTTGTATTATTATAATTTTTTATCAAATTCCTACAATTTTTTTTTGAAAAATACATATTTTTGAGTGAACATTATGTACAGTTCTGCGGATTTCAATGGTTTATTATTCGGTAAGTACAAGTCTTTAATTAGTGATAAGATCGTTAAACTTTCCGGTGTTATTGCAGATGTTGCTATCAATGAAGGCAGAAGTTATTGGGGGTCCGATACTCTGTTTGGAAGGAAATTTATAGGCTGTAAGTACGTATTAAATTTTTTTAGGCTGTTATATGCATCTATATTTTTGTCCTTACTATTGTGTCGTTTTCTAGGTAACTTGTAAACTATTTTGTGGAAAGTCCAATAGAGATAAGAGCTTACGACGATGATGAAGTTTCCCGAAAATTAGGTACAAGTATGAGTTTTGGAACACACTTCCATTGAAATATTACGCTCATTTAATATGCTATGTACATATATTATATAGTTTATATACATTGAATACACTTGCATTCCATACATTTATATTACACTCGTTAAAATCATTACATACGTTTCATTTACATTATTACAAAAATTTTTGTGAAACAAATCTTTTATTTTATTAAATAAATATATATTTTTAAACCGAAAATAAATAATTTGGACTTTTATTTTTTAATTGTTTCAAAAAAAAAAAAAAAAAAAAAAAATAAATAATTGATTTTGTACACAATTGAATAATAAATATAATTTATTTAATTAAAGAATTAATTGAAATCTATAAAAAAAAATTTACTTAATTAATATTATCATTTTGATGATTGGATAAATTTCAGACAATATTTTAATTATGTAAAATATTAAATTTATTTATTAATTTGATTTATGTAAAATACTAACTTGATACTAACATATGTTTGTGGTTTATGCCCGTTAAAGCGATTTTGTGATGGGAGCTATGGTCAATTATGGACCGATATTTATAGGTATATAAAACGTATTTTTGCCAAATAGTATTAAAATGTTTTGATATTTAAGAAATCATTCTGGGAGGACTTTAGTATAGGGGTTAGGTGAAATAATGGACCGATCGTAATAAATTTCAATATTTTTTGTCCTTGGGTCACAGGAAATTAAGTGCACCAAATTTCATTAAATCAAAATTTCGACCTGTACAGCAAAAATAAAAACGGACTTCAATTACGAAATTGCTTATATAAATTAAAAATTTGTTTCATTTTGTTCCAATCACTAAAATAATAATATTTATTAGCTTTAACAATTGATTTTAATTTAAATAATTTTTTAACAAATTAATTAATTTGAGCAAATTAATTAGAATTATGATTGGATGTTTATCTTAAATCAACTAAGATTTATATTAATTCAATTCTACAATTAATTAAATCCCTAATGCAATAAGAACACACGAATTTTCATATAATTATTTAATTATTAAAAATATATAAATAATACATTACAAGTAAAGTTATACGAAAAAATATGAAAACACCAATGAATTCGGAATGTTCGAGTTGTCCACAAATTCATAGAGTTATTTTTAGACTCTAGGGGTACTCAAAAATATGTACCTAAACAGAAATAAACAAAATTTTGCGATCATTGAGATTTGAACTTGGACACAAATTAATCATTCGTTTTTAATGTCGAACGTCTTACTCAGTACACCATCTCGCACATAGCGAAAAAAAAACGTTTTTAGTATAAAAAAAACTAACAGCTGCATAATGGGGTTGAACCATCAACCTTCTGGTTATTAATCGAGTGCTCTAGTCAACTGATCCACGTAATTGCAATATTACTGTGCTATTGCACTATTGAGTACTTATTTATGTAATATAGAGTAGGCAAATAATAATGAAGTCTCATTAGCAAGAAACCACTGTAATAAGTAGTTGAAATTACCGAGAACCAAAAAGTATGTTTTCATCTTCTGACATACCGCAAATGTAACATTCGGTTTTCTTACCTAACGCTTTAAGGCTATCTCAGCTGTGGTCAGTGTGCTATGTAAGTCTAAGAAAACCTATAAGAATGTATACTTACGGTGATGTGTAATGTAATTGAATGCCTTATATGTACAAGCTCAGATAAACCTCTGCACTTTGGGCCACAAGCTAGATTTTTTGACAAAAAGTCCAATTAAGGTATAGGAAAAAAATTCTTGCAGTCAAGCAAATTTCATGTTATTGCGGGTCAAAGTCAAAATATACTTTTGCTGAAAGTTTTTATTTGTTATAAATATTTTATATAATTCACAATTACTCAAAAAGGTGCTCGAAAATGGTCTCAAGCAAAAGAGGTGAAAATAAATACTTAAATAAAATAAAAAATCGGATATAATAAGACAATTTCATATGAAATAATAATCTTATTTGTCGAAAATATAATTTTTTCTCCAAAAATAACAATTTTCAAAGCCTAGATCCAAGCAGTTCTAAGGTGTACTGTAATACTAATAATACTGGTGGATACCCTGAGTTGTTTTCTATCTAAGTTCTTGCGACCGTTTGCGATCGTTCATAAATTTGAAAGTTATAGTCCTTAAACTAAAGAATGCCTATCAAAACTCACTCATTTATACGGTAAAACATTGTGCAAAAATGTTTGATAAAAATGAAGAAAAACAAGAAATTGGTTGCTATGTTAATTTTTGATTTCAGATGATTTCAGATGAAAAAAAGGAAAAAACAAAATGGTGAAACTAACATTTATCATTTTTATATATTAATATATAATCACATTTGTAAAATGTCAATTACTATTGTTTACATAAAATGTTAAAAATAAAAAATGGCAGATCCAATATGGTTTTAATGTGAAAATATTTTTTTACCAAAATAAAAACATCTTTAAATTGTATAAAACTATTCAGACGCTCGAATTTGAAAACTTTAAATAAAGTCGTAATAGCAACATTTTATAAATTACACTTATTTGCCGCAACATTCAAACCGCCATTTTGATTTTTTTTAACCTTAAATTTTTTATTAGAAATTTTACAAATAATGATTTATATATTTGCAAAAATTGCTAATAAAGAATTTAAGGTACATTTAAAAAAAATCAAAATGCCAAATTTATTTTTGGCATTTAAATACGAAAATTTTCCTTTCAGTGACTTATAATCCATAGTATTACTTCCGCCTTTCAGAATTCGTAAAATAAAAATAAAAAATAAAATTTATTCGTATTCAGTGAACATACATCTCTCAAATGCGATTATTTAACATTTTGCCATATTATAAAATAAATTTTTCACTGCCATTTTGAATTTGTTATTGCAAAATAATGATCAACGTCCCCAAAAACCCTATTTTTATATATTTTTTATATACTCCGAGTATTTTAATTACGACCAAAATTTAGGGATCTTGGACCATTTTGGTTCGCTATATTACTTCCGATTTTCGAAATTCGGAAAATTAGAACACAAATTCGTTTTCAGGAATCAAATGTGGTTATATAAAATTTCATCATATAATAAAAAAGCCACCATATTGGATCCGTTATTTTGAAGTTATAATTTTTTATTATAGAATCGTAATCAGCGTCCCCAAAAACTTGTACATGATATATATTTTTTGCGTTGAGCAAGTATTCTTATTGTAACCAAAATTCAGAGATCGTGGCCACTTCGGTCAGCCATATAGCCCGTGATAAAAATCATTTTCGTATTCAAGGACCACAAATTTGCGAATGTGATTATTTAAAATGCCATCAAATAAAAAAAAAAAAATTTTTGGCCCCCATGTTGGATCCACCATTTCAATTTTGAATTTTGTTTATTACAGAATCGTAATCAGCGTCCCCAAAAACTATACGTATGATATTTATTTTTTACATAAACCAAGTATTTTGATTACGGCCAAAATTCAGGGATCGTGGACCAGTGTGCTGTTGTGGTGGACAGATCATTGAACTTCAGTGAAATTTTCTATAGAAAGATGTTATTTAATAACACGATTTCCAAATTCCAAAAACGGACACTTTAAAAACTTAATCTCTTTTAGTATACGACATTCAATGCAAAGGAAGACTTCACATTTTATTTTGATTTTTAATTATTTGAGCGATTTCTTTTTATAAAAATAATTTATATGCAATAAATTTTAAACTATTTTTATTTCAATAGTTTTAAAATGTCAAATAATTATTTTATTAATTTTTCGGTTTGTATTTTTTTTTAACACAAACGAATTTTATAAAGAAATATTGATTACTATAACAAATAAACTGAAGATAAAATAAACTTTATATTAGTTCCATCAATATATGGCTTTCAAATAATAAGTCATATGTATTGGCTGTATCTGCCGAAATGATCAAATTCATATTTAACGGTCACATATTGTTTATCTTAGCCAATGTTAAATTATAGTTACCCTAATTCCATTACAATTATTCCATTCCATTATATTATATATATTATTATTTTTCTATAATTATAAGAATTTTTAATCTTGTTATACAAAATTTCCATGGTTGCATACGTTTTCTAACCAATCCTTTTTCTGTGTGTAATATTTCTTGTACGGAGTTCTAATTTATTCCTGAATTTTTTAAAATACCAAAAAAGTTTTTATTCATTAAAAGGGAATCGAAATAAAATTTTGCTAAATTAATTTTTATATGCCCCATCCATAAAACCTCCCATAAATTTTTTTGTTTTTAATTTTTATTTTAATACTTACAATTTGATTTCAATACCCGTACCAGTGTTGCCACTTTAGTCTTTTTAAGGCTAAATTTAGGCTTTTTATTATGTTTTAGCCACAAAATTTTCATTTTAGCTTCTAGCTTTTTTCTAGCCTTTTTTGATTCTTAAAGTTGCCTTAAAAAGCCTAAAAATTAGTACTTCTACAAAGAAGAAAATAATTTATTATTTGCTTTTACTATTTTATTTCCACAGAATCATCCATGTAAGCATTTTTGTGTATTAATTCGCACAAAAAAATCGAGATTATTTATATTTAACTAAAATTTTCGCCTGTGGCTAGTAAATCTCCAAATCAAATATATCTTTACTAATTTTTTTGGACTTAATTAATTAACTATTATAGGTAATAATTTTTAATAAACTATATTAACCACAGAAAATATCTACGAATATAATTTAAAAGAAATAATTCTTATAAAAGCGAAAAATCAACCAAATATTTGGAAATGATAAATCAAAAAGGAATTATACTTAAAAATTACAAAAAATTATGTCAAAACTTTGGGTAATTTTTTACATATAATATCTATAACTAAAATTTGTATGAAAATTTCGTATTAGATTTTTTTCTGAATCAGTCGTTTTATATTTTATTTATAAATTTATCATAATATCTTTAAAAAAATATGAAAAACTAATGAGAAATGTAAATAAATAAATAATAAATAAGTTTTTAAATTAAAAAATGTTTAGCTTTTTTCTGCCCTTACTTTTAAAGGCATTTAGCCTTTCTCACCCTTTTTTTAAGTTCAATTTAGCCTCTTTATTTCCCACCTCCTGGCAACACTAATGCGTACCTTAAAATTTTATTTTAATATCCGTACGTAAATACAAATAAATTTCATTTTACACAACAGTGTTGCTAACATGTGAACATTCTTGTAAAAACATATTTTTTTTATTAGTTTCTTTTTTTTAAATTTTGTATTGAATGTTTACACCAAATCCTTTGTTAACATCAGCATTTCATTGTATTTTACTTTATTTAATTCAAATATTTATAAATAGATTATCAAATTTATTTATTATACAGTTGCAAAAATTTCTATAAACAATTTTATGTATTTAAATTGTATTTATATTTAAATAAACTACAACAACAACAACAATAGCAACATAAATAGCAAATGAAATGTAATAAAATAAAACACATATTTTCACATTTAATTAAACTATAAAAGTAGACCACAACAGATCATTCAATGTAACAACCACATAACTATAACCGCATAAATTATTTAAGGATTTTGAAAAGTTTAATTTATATTATTATAATGTCAATATTTACTTGTATTCTTATATATACAGTTAGTATGAAAAAATATATATTTAAGTTCATATGAAACGTATGTAGGTAGGTTTATATTTTATACTTACACTCTGTAGAAATTATAAAATTTTTAAAATATTCAAAAATATAAAATCAAAATAATGCAAAAGTGCAACAATATTTTACAAAAGGAGTCTAAAATGTTTATCTTTTTTTATAATTTTGGCTTTATTGAAACCTTTATGAAATAATAAATTAATTAATTAATTACTTAATTAATTACATTGTTATAAGGATTTATTTAAAAGTATTACAATAGTTAATATCTGAATAATTAAATAAGGAAACTACTAATATCACAATATTAAGGAAAAGTTGTCAAAAAGAAACCTTGTACATACTTAAACGTTATAAGAAATTAAAAAAAAAAACAACCATCAATTATTACTCTTTAAGTAAAAGAGAGTCTTAGCGATCGTTAAGCAAATTTCTTATTTTTCATATGTATGTAGATAAATGACCGAGTCAGTTCCCTTACAAATGAATTAAACATTTGATGCTGATGATGTTTCTATGCAGTAGATCGATAGAATGTCTGGTGGGGTGTAGGTTATGAATTATTTTTTGAGATTTTTATTTTGTATTATCCGAAATTTTCTTGTGTAAGTTTTAGCAGCTTTATTGAATCAGACTTGGCATCCATAGGTCAAAATTGGTGGAACACACATTTTGTAAATAAAGATCTTGTTTTTTAAATTGAGTTTAGACCAAGGGTGTGAAGATAGCTACGAAAGTTAGCAACGTTTTTTAATTTTATGTTACCTAACAGTTCTCTCACTCAAAGACTGTTATGTTGGCAGAATTTGATTATTTTCAATTTTAATAACATTTTTAAAAATGTTAATGACTTTTATTTAACAAAATAGATTTAGCTGCACTTTTGTTTACATTTTTGAAAATGTTAATAGCATTTTTGTAATATTTTTTTAATTAAAATTATTATAATTTAAATGTTTGAATAAAAAAAAATATATATAATTAAAAACTATGATTTTTAAACTACCTTATGTTTCAGAAACATGTGTTTAAAATAAATACTTTTAAAAACTTTTATTTCTGAAAAAATCTTTATATGGTGATCAAATTGATGATCAAAAAATTATCATAGGTTTTGAGTAATGGAATTTTGAAAATTTTGAAAAAATTCATTTTCTCATATAAGGGCCCTATTGATGATAAAAAAATGGGTCAAAATTAAAAAGGTGCTCTATTTAGACCTAGTAGGCTCGAAAGATATTATTTTAAGGATTTCAGAGCAGAAAAGATAATATTAAGATTGATCATAGGTTTTGAGTAATAGAATTTTTAAAATTTTGAAAAAATTCATTTTCTCATATAAGGGCCCTATTGATGATCAAAAAATGGGTCAAAATTAAAAAGGTGCTCTATTTAGACCTAGTAGGCTCGAAAGCTATTATCTTAAAGATTCCAGAGCAGAAAAGATAATATTAAGATTGATCATAGGTTTTGAGTAATAGAATTTTGAAAATTTTGAAAAAATTCATTTTCTCATATAAGGGCCCTATTGATGATCAAAAAATGGGTCAAAATTAAAAAGGTGCTCTATTTAGACCTAGTAGACTCGAAAGCTACTATCTTAGGGATTTCAGAGCAGAAAAGATAATATTAAGATTGATCATAGGTTTTGAGTAATAGAATTTTGAAAATTTTGAAAAAATTCATTTTCTCATATAAGGGCCCTATTGATGATCAAAAAATGGGTCAAAATTAAAAAGGTGCTCTATTTAGACCTAGTAGGCTCGAAAGCTATTATCTTAAAGATTCCAGAGCAGAAAAGATAATATTAAGATTGATCATAGGTTTTGAGTAATAGAATTTTGAAAATTTTGAAAAAATTCATTTTCTCATATAAGGGCCCTATTGATGATCAAAAAATGAGTCAAAATTAAAAAGGTGCTCTAATTAGACCTAGTAGGCTCGAAAGCTATTATCTTAAGGATTTCAGAGCAGAAAAGATAATATTAAGATTGATCATAGGTTTTAAGTAATAGAATTTTGAAAATTTTGAAAAAATTCATTTTCTCATATAAGGGCCCTATTGATGATCAAAAAGTGGGTCAAAATTAAAAAGGTGCTCTGTTTAGACCTAGTAGGCTCGAAAGCTATTATCTTAAAGATTCCAGAGCAGAAAAGATAATATTAAGATTGATCATAGGTTTTGAGTAATAGAATTTTGAAAATTTTGAAAAAATTCATTTTCTCATATAAGGGCCCTATTGATGATCAAAAAATGGGTCAAAATTAAAAAGGTGCTCTATTTAGACCTAGTAGGCTCGAAAGCTATTATCTTAAGGATTTCAGAGCAGAAAACATAATATTAAGATTGATCATAGGTTTTGAGTAATAGAATTTTGAAAATTTTGAAAAAATTCATTTTCTCATATAAGGGCCCTATTGATGATAAAAAAATGGGTCAAAATTAAAAAGGTGCTCTATTTGGACCTAGTAGGCTCGAAAGCTATTATCTTAAGGATTTCAGAGCAGAAAAGATAATATTAAGATTGATCATAGGTTTTGAGTAATAGAATTTTGAAAATTTTGAAAAAATTAATTTTCTCATATAAGGGCCCTATTGATGATCAAAAAATGGGTCAAAATTAAAAAGGTGCTCTATTTAGACCTAGTAGGCTCGAAAGCTATTATCTTAAGGATTTCAGAGCAGAAAAGATAATATTAAGATTGATCATAGGTTTTGAGTAATAGAATTTTGAAAATTTTGAAAAAATTCATTTTCTCATATAAGGGCCCTATTGATGATCAAAAAATGGGTCAAAATTAAAAAGGTGCTCTATTTAGACCTAGTAGGCTCGAAAGCTATTATCTTAAGAATTTCAGAGCAGTAAAGATAATATTAAGATTGATCATAGGTTTTGAGTAATAGAATTTTGAAAAAATTCATTTTCTCATATAAGGGCCCTATTGATGATCAAAAAATGGTCCAAAATTAAAAAGGTGCTCTTGTCTATTATTTAGACATAAAAATGCTGAAATTTTTTTAATTTAAACTCAAGTTTACCGTTAGATTTTCATTAAAAACTTTACACATAGTCTTAATACTATTCACTATAAAAAGAAATAATTGCATGTGTAGTGGTTGCACAACAATATTTCCTGCAGTCTTTTGCCGAATGTTTACATTAGATAACGTGCTTTCTTCTTAAGGACAATGTACATGTTAATTTGCGTTTTCCTAATGATTGCTACTTATTGTCATTAAAACTACAGGGTTACGCCTGTAATGAAAATGAAAAGTGGTAGCAATGAAGATGATCGAAGACTTCAATTCTCTTACACCTATTTCATTAACCCTTTATATGGGCGATAGATAATTATATTAAAATTTTCTTAAAAACATTGTATATGTGTTTGTTAAATAAATGTTAATATTACACAGAGAAAAAAATCATATATTGGAAAAATTTTTTCATAGATATTATGAATCAAACAAGACTTTTTTTCCCAAACTTTTTCATAAAAAATAAAATTTTGTTCATAGATTTGTACTTAATGAAAATTTTGCGAATTTTGAAAAAATGCTGCTTACATTTTAATTTAGTTTTATTAGATTTGATTAAAATTCTAAATAAAAGTACTTATGCACGAAAATATAAAACCTTCAAATTGCAATTTTCCAATAAAAAGCTGTTAAAAAGTAAGGATCAGAAATTTGCACATGCATCATTGTAATAAAATACGCATCTGCATCTGTTTTCTTCTGTCCCCAACAAGTGCCTAAAAATCAATAAAAACCAAAAATTCTGTAAAGAAAATTTCAAACATACATTTACAAATTGAAAATATAAATGAAAATTTAAACAATTTGTTTAAGTCTTCTTGACTTTTGATTCATTTCAAAAAATGTAAAAAAGTGTTAATATTTAAGACATTATTCTTAAATATTATGAACTAAAATCAATGAAATTAAATTCTTATATTTATGCACAAACTTTTTTCTGTGTAATTATCTATAAATATTCCTGATTATTTTAAATTGATATAAAAGAAGAATAGCAATAGAAAATAAAATTGGGCCAACGGGTAACACTAATGCTAACAAGTATTTTAACATAATGGCAACACTCTATTATGCAAAGAGAATTAAGAACAACTGAGTAAGATGATGGACAAATAAAAATGACATATACTTACATACATATATATATATATATATATATAGTATATGTATGTATATGCGCATGCGTATTTAACGTACTCAACGACACTGAGGCCCCGGTCTGCGAAGTTAAGGAGATTGGAAATTGCGATGCAAAATATATCGGCGGCATCCAAATCACCTTTTTTTAAGTATTTATACCTTCTTCTTAAAAGCTGTTCCAGGATATACATATTTTACCTGCAAAGAAGTTAATCTTTAAAAGAAAATTAGTATTTTTTGTACAAAGAGGTGAAATTAAAATACTTATATGTTGTATTTTGATTTTCTAGGGCGTAAATCAAGATTACCAGCACACTTGATTTTTAAATAATTTTGATAATGATTCAGTAGCGTTTTTATTTGTGATTAAAGCAATGTAAAAAATTTTGCCCGCTCGCTCTTAGTTTAAGAGTTATGGGTACTTGAAGTTATAATATAAAAATGCAAATTTCTCCTTCCTCCTGTAATGAATATGAACAATATGGGTATCATTGGAAAGGACCTTTCGATTGATATATAAAACGTTATACAACATTAACCCATTGCGAGCCGAAATGATATTTTATTATTTTATGTACTGACTTTTTTTTACAAAAGTACCGTTACCTCAAAAATATATCGATATAACGGTAGTCTCCTATACATCAAATTGTTTAGAGAATATTTCAAGCTTTCATATGATCCCCATGTCACACTCCTAACCCATTAAATAACAAAAGTATAGCATTTTAAAAATTAATATTTAGAAAAATTAATCGATTTTTACTAGTAATATATTTGTTAACATCATAATTTAAAAGTATATAATAAGTCTTATCATTTTTACAACTTTGTTAAAAATTAAATAAAAATTAAAAATTATTTAAAAAGAATACCGGTACTTACAAAAAATTTTTGATTTCCAAAAAAAAGTTTATCCAGCGAAGCCGGTGTTCGACATACATAGAGGAGAAAGTCCTTTAGCCCGGCCGAAGGCCGGTTACACAAAAAACCTTTATTAACATTAAAAAAATAAATTTTAATTCCAACTGTGCTGGTAACCTTGATTTGTTCAAAAGATTTTTTATAATCTTGTTTTAATTTTTTTATCAAAAATTCAAATAAAAATGCAAATTAAATAATATTTACTAAGTATTTTTATATATTTTTTTATCTATTTTTTTATTTTTGAGATTTAAAGACCTTTCCAATTATATACGTATTATATATATGACTATAGGTTTTTTCAAGACCTTTCTAATGATATCCATATTACATATGTAGTCATAAATTATGGTATTAACAAATATATTATGAGTAAAAATCGATTCATTTCTCTGAATATTAATTTTTGTTATTTAATGGGCTAGGAGTGTACTATGGGGATCGTATGAAAGCTTGAAATGTTCTCTAAATGATTTGATGTACAGGAGAGTACCGTTATATCGATATATTTTTGTAATAACGGTACTTTCGTAAAAAAAGTCAAAATAAAAAGTAATAAAATATCATATTGTGCCACCATGGGTTAATGATTTGACACATTTTATATATCAATCGAAAGGCCTTCTCAAGACCTTTCCAATGATACCCATATTGTTTATTTTCATTAAAGGAGGAAGGAGAGAATTGCATTCTTACACCATAACTTAAAGTACCTATAACTCGAAAACTAACAGAGAACGGAGAAAAATTTTTATGTAACTTTTTTTTTACCCAAAAATAGTGCTTTTGCCGAAAAGAAAATTTGTTAAAAAATCAACAGTGCCGGTAATCTTGATTTGTTCCTTTTCTAGCAAAAAACAAAGAATTTAATCCATTTTGTATTAAAATATGCTTCACGACATACACCGGTTATAATAAACACCATAAAACTAATAAATTTATCACATGCGGTTACTTAAGTTACTTTAACTTCCAGAGAGAAAAAATATGTTGTATATAAACAAAATCATAACGACGCAAATTGAGAGGACTCAAATCGAGGTCTAAGTGTACTTCAAACGTAAGTGAGTAAACGATCGTGCGTGCATATATAAATAACGGGCAATACGATAGAGTTCACCACACAACATGTACAAAAAAAAGCACTCAATTTTTTTTGCATGTGCCATTTCTTGACACATGTATCATCAGTGTTGGAGTTTATTTCGAACCAAAATTGGTAATTTTAATTTTTGATCATCAATAGGGCCCTTATATGAGAAAATTAATTTTTTCAAAATGTTCAACATTCTATTACTCAAAACCTATGATCAATCTTAATATTATCTTTTCTGCTCTGAAATCCTTAAGATAGTAGCTTTCGAGGCTACTATGTCTAGATAGAGCACCTTTTTAATTTTGACTCATTTTTTGATCATCAATAGGGCCCTTATATGAGAAAATGAATTTTTTCAAAATTTTCAAAATTCTGTTACTCAAAACCTATGATCAATCTTAATATTATCTTTTCTGCTCTGGAATCCTTAAGATAATAGCTTTCGAGCCTACTAGGTCTAAATAGAGCACCTTTTTAATTTTGACCCATTTTTTGATCATCAATAGGGCCCTTATATGAGAAAATGAATTTTTTCAAAATTTTAAAAATTCTATTACTCAAAACCTATGATCAATCTTAATATTATCTTTTCTGCTTTGAAATCCTTAAGATAATAGCTTTCGAGCCTACTAGGTCTAAATAGAGCACCTTTTTAATTTTGACCCATTTTTTGATCATGAATAGGGCCCTTATATGAGAAAATGAATTTTTTCAAAATTTTAAAAATTCTATTACTCAAAACCTGTGATCAATCTTAATATTATCTTTTCTGCTCTGAAATCCTTAAAATAATATCTTTCGAGCCTACTAGGTCTAAATAGAGCACCTTTTTAATTTTGACCTATTTTTTTTATCATCAATAGGGCCCTTATATGAGAAAATGAATTTTTTCAAAATTTTAAAAATTCTATTACTCAAAACCTATGATCAATCTTAATATTATCTTTTCTGCTTTGAAATCCTTAAGATAATAGCTTTCGAGCCTACTAGGTCTAAATAGAGCACCTTTTTAATTTTGACCCATTTTTTGATCATGAATAGGGCCCTTATATGAGAAAATGAATTTTTTCAAAATTTTAAAAATTCTATTACTCAAAACCTATGATCAATCTTAATATTATCTTTTCTGCTCTGAAATCCTTAAAATAATATCTTTCGAGCCTACTAGGTCTAAATAGAGCACCTTTTTAATTTTGACCCATTTTTTTTATCATCAATAGGGCCCTTATATGAGAAAATGAATTTTTTCAAAATTTTAAAAATTCTATTACTCAGAACCTATGATCAATCTTAATATTATCTTTTCTGCTCTGAAATCCTTAAGATAATAGCTTTCGAGCCTACTAGGTCTAAATAGAGCACCTTTTTAATTTTGACCCATTTTTTGATCATCAATAGGGCCCTTATATGAGAAAATGAATTTTTTCAAAATTTTCAAAATTCTATTACTCAAAACCTATGATCAATCTTAATATTATCTTTTCTGCTCTGGAATCCTTAAGATAATAGCTTTCGAGCCTACTAGGTCTAAATAGAGCACCTTTTTAATTTTGACCCATTTTTTGATCATGAATAGGGCCCTTATATGAGAAAATGAATTTTTTCAAAATTTTCAAAATTCTATTACTCAAAACCTATGATCAATCTTAATATTATCTTTTCTGCTCTGAAATCCTTAAAATAATATCTTTCGAGCCTACTAGGTCTAAATAGAGCACCTTTTTAATTTTGACCCATTTTTTTTATCATCAATAGGGCCCTTATATGAGAAAATTAATTTTTTCAAAATTTTCAAAATTCCATTACTCAAAACCTATGATAATTTTTTGATAATCAATTTGATCACCATATAAAGATTTTTTCAGAAATAAAAATTTTTAAAAGTATTTATTTTAAACACATGTTTCTGAAACATAAGGTAGTTTAAAAATCATAGTTTTTAATTATATATATTTTTTTTTATTCAAACATTTAAATTATAATAATTTTAATTAAAAAAATATTACAAAAATGCTATTAACATTTTCAAAAATGTAAACAAAAGTGCAGCTAAATCTATTTTGTTAAATAAAAGTCATTAACATTTTTAAAAATGTTATTAAAATTGAAAATAATCAAATTCTGCCAACATAACAGTCTTTGAGTGAGAGAACTGTTAGGTAACATAAAATTAAAAAACGTTGCTAACTTTCGTAGCTATCTTCACACCCTTGTTTAGACCTTCTGTTGAGTAACGGGTAAAGTACATGACCGCATTTGATGATAGTATTTTATCTAAGATAATTCCTAGATATTTGATACTTTCCTCCAGAGTAATAAAAAAAAATTCCCTAGAATATAAATATTTTGTAGGAATACGTTTCTGTGATTTATTATATGGGAATGTAAAGGTTCTGTCGTCAGCGTAAAAAGCTACTTTTAACAGTAAAATCGGAAATATATATTGAATAAAGAGTAGGCGATCCTTGCGGCAGAATCGCAAATAAAAGCATTGTCGTCAGCGTAAAAAGCTACTTCGAACAGTAAGATCGGAAATGTATATTGAATAAAGAGTAGGTGATAATACCGATCCTTGCGGCATATCCGCAAATAAAAGCACTGTCGTCAGCGTAAAAAGCTACTTCGAACAGTAAGATCGGAAATATATATTGAATAAAGAGTAGGTGATAATACCGATCCTTGCGGCAGACTCGCAAATAAAAGCACTGTCGTCAGCGTAAAAAGCTACTTCGAAAAGTAAGATCGGAAATATATATTGAATAAAGAGTAGGTGATAATACCGATCCTTGCGGCAGACCCGCAAATAAAAGCACTGTCGTCAGCGCAAAAAGCTACTTCGAACAGTAGATCGGAAATATATATTGAATAAAGAGTAGGTGATAATACCGATCCTTGTGGCAGATCCGCAAATAAAAGCACTGTCGTCAGCGTAAAAAGCTACTTCGATGAGTAAGATCCGAAATATGTATTGAATAAAGGATAGGTGATAATATCTTGCGGCAGATCCGCAAGGGTTTATCTATCACTATATCTATAAAAATGTTTATCTATTATTAAGATATCAATTCAGTTTATTGTATTTTAGTGTTCTTCAAATCGTATCATAAATTCAACCACTATGAATCTACCTTTGCATATTTGAAAGTAAAAAGTTTTAAAACTGTTACCCCTGCATTTATTTTAAATACTTTAGTAATTTAAAACAATTTAAATAAGTCAATTATAAACCAATAAAAAAGTATATAATATTTTATGAAAATTTTTGTAATTTAATTTGTTGCAAATGTTTGTTGAAAAGAGTTTAAAATTGAGCATAAAAGGGGCATAAAAATACTCCAATTCTGAAGTATCTTGTTTTAAATAATTTTCAAATATGGTCATTAAAATAGTTATGGCATAAAATTTTTATAAAACACCTTATTTCTTTTAACTAATATTTTTTGCAAACGATTTTACTTTGATTGTTTGTTATATCAAAGAGTAGTTTGACTAAATTAATTCAAATTAATATTTGCATATTCTGGTAATAACAATTTATTTCTTTCATATTTTTGGTCTCAACAACATATTTTGTCATAGTTTTATGGAAAATCCTTACTTTAATTCATATTTAGCAAATACGCAAACATATGCCATTTGAATATGTTTGCGTATTTTGTACTGAAGAGCATAATTTTGCATATTTTACGCTTAACAGAATTTTTTATATAATTTGCGATTAACGTATCATTTTTCTTTTTACTGTCAAACACATATTTCAAATCTATTTCCCTAATTATCGTATAAATGGATCAAACATTCCTAATTTCCTGGTACAGTGTATATTTTTAAGTACAAAAAAAATTTAACATTTGCTAATCAAAATCAAATCATTTTTGGAATAGAGAAATAGATGAGTTAAAATTTGAACAGAAAGAGAATAATTTAGAGCATATTTTTAAATTTTAAAACACGTCTTTTAAAGCATATTTGTTGTTGTATTTTGAATATACATTTATTTTCAAATTCAATTCTTAAACCTTAACTTGACTTAAAATTTAAAAAGCTACGAGATCTTATGTACAGGAACTATCCTCAATGTTTAAATGATGTTACGCTACTTATAAAAATTGTAATGTGATGTCCTCCAGAGAATCTTCAACACACATTAGTTTGATTTCGATTGTAATTTAAATGATTTCTTCAACATAATGCATTTTTCTCGTAAGTTCATGTTTTAAAGCTTAAATAAGAAAAATCAAAATTTTGCAAAAAAAATACGAAATCGAAATTTTTGTACTTTAATGGAAGTTTAATGACAAAATTTTACAAGGAAAACTTACTTACTTACTTTACTTCATAAACAATTTTAAATTTAACTAAAAATCGAGATTTTACAAAATAATAAAAATTTAATCAACACGATGCTTAATTAAATATTTGACATTTAACTAAAAATCGATATCTAATATAAGTTTAATAAAAAATTTAATATATAAATATTTCATGAAAAAATTCACATTTTTGTCATATCTCGGAAATTATGATATTTTATTAAAAAAAATACTACCAAAAATTCGACATTTCTAGTAAAAAATCAAAATTGAACTAACAATTTGAAATTTCTCTTAAAATTTAAAATTTTACTGAAATTTTAAAATTTTGCTAAAATTTTTTTTTTTTTAATTACGAACTTCACTAAAATATTCCAAATTTACATTATAACAGAAAATCGAAATTTCATAAGAATTTAATATTTCACAACTGAAAAAAATTTAGCAAAAAAACTGAAATTTGACTAAAAATTTAACAAATGGAAAAATGATAGAAGAGTGCATAAAAAAAATCAACCGGATAAATTTACACAATTCGCAAATTTGTACGTTTTACTCAAACGTTGCACTATGGATTTAAATTGCTCCAAAGTGGCGATTAATTGAAATTTAAAAATTAAGTTTTTATAATAATATTTAGTGTACGGTGAAACTAGATATAATTTTGCATTACTAATTATTAAAATCAATCATCTGTGTTGTTTACTTTATCTGTAGTCATCTGTCAAAGTTGCAAAATATTGGTGTTCTCATGTACAGTGGAAAAAAATCGAAATTTTGTTAAAATCGTCTGCCTATATTTTCGTTTAGCCTTATAGAAATGAAACTTTTGTGATGATGAAGTCGTCAAAGTTAGGTATTTTGTTATCCAAAAAGTTGGTTCTTATTTCTGGATATTGTATGTAAATGTTTTTAAATATATATATATTTTTTTAATAGATCAAAATTTGCGGTATTTTCCATATTTGATGGACCAAATCTTTTATATTATGCGGTATTGGGCTTAGATATGTAGATTAAATAAAATAATGCATTCCTAGCACGTATTTAAAAAAAAAAAAATAATTAAAAACTGCGTCTATGTTGCGCCCTTAGCAGCAACATTGTATAACCGACTGATCATAGGTAATAAAAAATTAAATTTTGATTTTAATTTCCTATAGAATTGTTCTTTGGCTATTAAAATTATCGGGTATCGCGATCTGAAATTCGGAAATGTATTTATATGGTAAATTTGTCCTTTTTTACAGTTTCTTCAAAAATCTATATATTAAATACTAATTTTTGCATTTTATTATAGTAAACAGAAAAAATATAAAAATCGTTTAAAAAATGGTAAAGTTATTAAAAATTCTTCCGTCCATTAATGTGTCTCGAATCACTTGTGTTGGAAATGTACAAAAAAAATTTCAAAGTATTTAAATAAAATAATATTTCTATAAGATTTTTTTTTTCTTTTTAATTTATATTCACATATTTAAGAAATCTATAAGCTGGAAAGTGGTCCTTAAGTGTATGTCTTATATGGGTACTAGGATCAGTAGTAGACCAAACCATTTGAAGAATTCATTTTTTCTCGGTATTAACATCATACATATGTAAAACTACTTAAGGCCATATCTCGGGAGGATTTTTTTATTTGAGTTATATAAAATAATGAATTGATTTGAATCAAATTCACCACAGTGAGTGACTAAATCAATATAAACATATGTTCAAAATTTGGTTAAGCTGTTTTAAAAACTGCCTTGTGTGCTTTAAACAAAAATGATAATTTACAACAGACAGACGGTTGGAGCCTGGCTTAAGAACAAAAGAAAAAAAATCGTAAAATTGGACAATTTACTTCTTCTACTTACTTGTGTTCAAATAAAAATATAATGTAAAAAATAAAACAAAATATACTAAGTTAAGTTATTTTTATCATTTCCGGAATTAATGCGACATTTTTCATATCAATGACACTATTGAGAGGTGCAAGAATGCTACTTGTAAATAATTCGGTATTTCTTACGGAAATTCTGGCAAATAATATGTTTCCATTTTTTTTTTTACTTTGTTTTTCATCCATTTGAATATAAAAACATTAAAAAAAATATTATTTATGATTTTCTTTTTTCAAATATAACAAGTGAGAATGTTATATTCGGCTTGTTCGAATCGATATATCCATCATCCTACAATTTCATCTCATATGGGAAGAGGGCGGAACACGCTCATTTTTTGTTTCCGAGTTTACATTTGTCCTTGAACTACGTATTTGTGCAAAATTTCGTTTATGTTTCACCTTATATGGGAGGTCGCATCACGCCCATTTTTGGTGTCCGACTTTACATCAATCTTCGGAGATATATAAAGTATGAACTGAAGTTACAACGGGCACCCTATAACTTTTTTGTTTATTAACCTATTTTGCCTATTTTCTATACCAAACAATCTTATATAAAATGAAGCCAAATTATATTCTTTTAGCTACTCTCCCCCTCCTCCCCCCAGCCCTATCTTGCTTTCAACAGACAGACGGATGGACATAGCTGGATAGACTCAGAATTTTATCAGGACCCATGTTGATTAATCGATTAACTGATTAATTAATCTCTATACAGATTAATCAAAATTTTAAATAACCGATTAATCGCTCGTCCCCAATATAAAGTAAATTTTTTACGTATCTGTATAAATTTGTAAAACAGGTCTGACTTATAAATTGAAAAACTTTTATAATTTCTATTTTCATCAGTTTGTTATTTGGTGCGAAAAAGTTTCACTAAACGAAAACTGCTATTTTTAAAAGCGAATTTCTTAATTTTAATTTAATTTTTTTTAGCATAAAACATTTTTAGATCACAAATAATTTCCTGAACTTGATTACTTTAACGCAAAATTAGAACTTTTAGCCATTATTTTAACACGGCAGTATTTTACTGGTTAAAAGATGCCATTGTTTCATTTGTTATACAATAAAGTATGAAGTTTTTCTCACACACAATTGTTAATTTAATAAATGAACAAAATCATAAAGAAAACTCCCACATATTTATTGTATCTCAATTAATATTTAACAAAGACAAACACTAATTAATTATATAACAAAATATAAATGAGATGAAATAGAATACATAGAAATATATTTAACTGTCTATCATTAAATTATGTTCCTGTCTTTACACATATTGTCTTGTTTTGATTTTAAAGTCTTGAGAATTGCATCAAATATTAATACTTAAGTTAAGTTCATACTAAGCCAATATTTGACGATTTTTGCAAATATTTGCTTTGTGTGAGGCGAGCAGCTGTTATCTTGTAAAAATACGACTTTTACGAGATAACAGCTGATTTTGGACAAACAAAACTATTTTCCCTTAACTAAAACGTTCCCTTAATGTTCACAGTGTGAACAAAAGTTATAAAATATTTGTCACTATTTTGATAGAATTTTTGTTTGATCTTACATAATAAATGTAAGATCAAACAGCGGCAAACAATAGCTAATACAGTGGACTGCTTGAGTTGAAAAACATTTTTGTTTTTATGTACACAAGAAGTGATTAATTTTTATTTTATCTATTAAAATATAGTTTTTTAAATAAAACTTTCAATATATTAATATTTCTTATTATTTAACCATAGTAATAATTGTTATTTTTTAGACGGCTGAAAGTGGCACGCAAAGAAAACAGTGTTGTTTTGTGAAGACAGGGCTGTTTTGTAAATAATGAGAAAAGGAATCAGGATTGTTCTTGTGTATAAACGTAAATTACTTATAAAAGAAATTAAATATATATATATTTTTAAAGTAATTTTTATTCATATGCGTATTAAATCTTGCAATTATTCGATTGATATTGACTCATATTTTCTTTATTATATAAGTATTTTACTTTGTAAAATTTATAAATATTTGAATTTAAAATAAATAGCGTTTTCGCTTTACATTAAATAAAAACGCTACAAACATTACCTTAAACATATTCCGAAATTCTCTCAGAAGATTGCTCTAAATTGATTACAACCAAATAAGAAATAAGAATTTCCTATAAAATCGCTTAATAATTGATGTCAAATAAATTTATGACAGTTGTGTGTTTAATCAAATAATTTCGAGAGATAATTTGCATCTAATATAAACAGGCTTAAAATATTATTCCCCTTTTCATATTTTACAATATTTGATAGCTGTTTCATCAAACAAAAAACGTCAAATAAATGACTGCAATGTGAACAAAAATCACTTCTGTATTTAGTCGCGAAAATTGCGGGAAAACAAATATTTCGTATCAAATATTTTCGTAATCTGTACTTAGCTTTATTTAAATCTTAAATTAGTGTATATATATGAAAAGAGGCTACAACATAAATTTTAATTATACTGGGTAATCTTCTCGTACATAACAACAATGTTGGCAAATGACTGACACATAAAAGAACTACATCCTTTGAAAGTAGCAAATAATTCTTAAGATTGTGAGACACACACACAGCAAGATTTAATCATATTAACTGTCATTTGATGTCGATGATATTGCAAAAGTATAAGGAGTATAAACAATTAATTAAGATATGAAAATGGCATTAGCAATCCTGGCTAATTGTCAAAGGAGTTGTTGGTCTTGCTCATTTTGATACGATTTTTTTTAGCATGTCTATCTCAAGGGCTAAAATAATTAAGTGTATTTCTTACAGAAAAAATAATAGTTATTTTTAAATAGTTTTATGTTTAGGGGAAGTTTTTTTTGTAGAGTTTTTCCATAATTAAAACAACAGCACACTTAATATTTTTGGTGAGGGGATATTTTTTTTATATTAGTTTCTTAGTTTGAGTCATCGACCACAATTGTCAACTGTGATTTCTATATTTTTTTTATGGTCATAAAAAATGTAATCTAACCCATTGTGTTTGTATACTTAAGTCGGTTTTTTTTTTATTAACAATTGAGTTTTATGACAAACACTTAAATTTAATTAATATTAAATACTTAAAGTATGTGGTATATAGTGGAGAATATTGGGCGTAAGGAAATATAGTTGGCCTGTAGATTTAAAAAAATATTCACTATTGATTTACAATTTTTATCTAATCTAATTTTAAGATTAAATGACAAATTGAAGCTCCATATTTCGCATATCGCTTCAATTGCTGGAAATTCAGGATAACTAAGTATTGTAGAACTAATCGAGTAAATAGTTTTAACATACAAACCTAACAGTTTATTATTCTATATTTATTATCCAATATCTTAAACATACACCTAATAGTTACTTACACAAACATTGTGTGACTTTGAAATATTTAGTTGTATAAAAATTCTAATTATAATAAGTCCATAAACAAAGAATAATAAACAAAAATGTTTGAACATAAAATTTTGCTAATTAAATACACTTGTTTCACAGATTTTGTTAACTGCATGCAAATTTAAGCTAAACCCTCAACAATAACTTAATTACTATTAAGAGAAAAAAAACATATTAATAAACCATCAACCAGAAATTGAATAAATATTTAATAAAAACCCTTCAATCTTCTCTCTCTCTCTCTCTCTTTATTTTCAGCATCAATCTTCTTTCACAAATCATACAACATTTAATAACAATAAACAGCAGCATCAGCAACAAACCTCTTCATCGTCAGGAGCTTTAATACAAAATCCACAACAAAATTTTCAACAGTCATCATCGTTGTCGTCATCATTTCCGCATAATACTAATAAGCCCCCAGTGGCAACATCTGCTACAACAACTAGTCTAGGTCAAAATTTTGTTAATTGCAAATCAATTGCAACGGCATTGCATCAGCAACAACAACAACAGCATCCACATCAGCATCAACCACAACACATCACAATGGGTCCGACAAATATAAATGGTACACAACAGCAACAACAACCTGCTCAATTGCAGCAATTACAACAAATGCAACATCAGCCCCAACAACATTTACAACAGCAGCAGCAACAACAACAGGTGACAACCGATAATCAACATCATCATATACAACAACAGCAACAAATGCAACAGCAGCAACAACAGGCGGGCGCTGATCAACTGTCAAAAACAAACGTATATATACGCGGTCTGCCCGAGGGTACGACTGATAAGGATTTAGTTATTTTATGTTCAGAGTAAGTAAGAGTTTTTTACTACCTCTAGCTACTTTATTCAAAAAGTTTTATTAGATAAAAATATATGGGAAAACTTTTAGCAGGAAGTTCTTAAGAAATTTAAAATTGTATGTCATACTTCTAAGAACTTTAGAAACTAAATCTTTTGAAATTATTATTTTATTTATGTACTGAAATTACACTGCTACAATGAAAAATCACTCAAAAAATTAACTAGAGTGGTACAGTGGTTCCAAAGCGCTTTTTTGGAAATAATTCTGTAACTTGTGATTCGCTAAAGATATTTGGATAAAATTTTTTGAATGACATGCTTGCTTAATTAGGGTCATACGTTTTTGTTTTTAATATTCATTAGATTTCTCAGATAATTCTAAATAATAGATAATCTAAGATAATTCTATATCGAAGCGATTGAAGTTTAAAAAAAATTCTTATTTTTCTTTTTCCCAAAAAGGTAGTAATATTTTTTTACTTCTAAAATATATTTTTTTCTGTTCTGCACTATAGAACTTTTTAATGTAGAAATAGAAAGCTTAATTGAAAAACGTGTAAAGCAAATCCTGACGACCTTTTGTCAACATGCTCCCTGCAAGCCGTAACCAAACTTAGTAAATTTTTAAGAAGTTTTTTCGATTCATTTGTAAAATTCTCAAAAAACAAAGCTGAAATCAACAAAAATATTTATTAGCTATATACTAGGGTATTCATTCGAGTAATGTTCGTTCGAATAATTCGAACAATTTGATGCGAAAAATTGTTAGAAGAATTTCAAAGTGCGATTCTTCGCATAACGATAATTCCAATATTGCAAAGTTCGTATTTTCTGAATCCTTAAAAGATATATATATATATCAAAAGATCAGAATTTTTACGGAACTCTTCCATTGAAACTTGGAAAAAACCTCGTCACAAAAAAGGATCTTCAATCTTGTTTTCGATTTTCTGAAGCCCCTATATAAGCTAGGGACTTCGTTTTTACAAAACAAAATCGGAAAATTTATTCTAAACTTTTCTGCTAAAGAAATCAGCTCAGTCGATCCATTAATTACAGAGATATCGGCCAAAATTCTTTGACCGATATCCAAGTCCTAAATAAGCTACGGATTTGGTTCTTGTATAGATCTATCAAAAATGTTTTCTTTTTTTTTTTTTTTTTTTAATTTCGGTTTTCTGAATCAACCAAATCTTTTGATAAACAATTTTGGTAAATCTTTTTTTATATACCCTACACCACCATAGGTGGTTGGGGTATTATGAGTTTGTGCTGATGTTTGTAACGCATAAAAAAAATTATCCAACACCCAGCTTAAAGTATACCAATCGACTCAGAATCACTTTTTAAATCGATCCGTCTAGCAGGCTGGCTGGACGGCTGGCTGTTCATATAAATCTTGTGCATAAAGTACGTGTCGTAATTTTGAAGATAATTCAATGAAATTTAGGACGAGTGACTTATGATACAAGGACGAAGCCTATTGAAATTGGATGTGATCGGTCCATTATTTCACCTAGCCCCCATACAAATGTCCTTCCGGAATAGAGTTTAAACACTCAAAAACGCTTAAAAATAAGAATATTAATGAAATTCAGTACAAAGAAGTTCTTTACAAGTATCAATCTTTGTACCAAATTTTATTAAGATCGGTCAAAAATTGACCCCCTCTCCCGAAAATTACTTTAACGTGCATAAATCCCATAAGAATGTGAGTATCAAGTTAATATTCCACACAAATAAGTTTTATGTTAGTAGAAACAACATTTCAAATTTTATGAGAATATTTATGAGAATATTTACCATAGCTCCCATATAAACCCACTTCCAGGAATCGCCCTATATCACATAAAATCATCTAGATGTTAGTATCAACGCATTATTCTGTATTTGTATATTTTATTTTACATTTAGTAAAATTAGCCACGGATGAGTTATAAGTCCCCTTCCCGAATTTTTATGCTCGTACACAATGGTGTAGGGTCAAGACCGACTATATCTTTTTCGTTTTTTATTTGTTTAATGTCTGCTTCCTTTATAGTTCTTGTTTTCATAGGTACTGAAAAACAACAACAACAATAAACTAAGGCATATTACGCTTTTTAAACTCTTTGAAGCACCTATGTAAGCTAGAGAATTCGTTCTTTAACAGAAAAATCGGAAATTTTTTAACAATTTTTGTGTTAAAATAATGAATTAAGTAGATCCAGTATTAATCAAGTTATAGGCCAAAACGCGTTATTAGATTTGTTGAAGCTCCTTTATAATCTACGGGCGTCATTCTTACATAAATCTATCACAAATATTTTTTTCGAATGAAAATTTTTAAATCAGTCTAAACGGTCCATACTTTTCCCCACCATACCCTTATTTAATTTAATATTGTCTTACATTTATAAAATATTTATTCTGTACCGAAGTGATTATATCTTCATTAAATATGTGCGAACTTTGGTAAAATTCCAAAGTATTAAATTTATTATTTACTAAATTTTATGTTTCTTGTATGGGGACTACCTCTTCCACTAGACCTATCCGTCCTATTTTCATTTCATCAATGCGATATGATAAGGTAAAGGTTCCCACAAAATTTGAGGGCTCTCACTGTATTAGTTCCTTAAATATACCATAATGAATATTTGCTTTGTATGGGTGGTACTACTCCCCTGCTCTGATCGACAAATAAAATATCATATTTGAATTGTGGAACAAACAGGATGATGCTATGAAATTTTAAATCAAATCGGTTAATCCGTTTTAGACTTTTCATGTAAATAGCTTCATTAATAACATACAAAATTGAAAAAAAGAGATTTTTTTAAGTAGGCATAAAATACAACGTCCAATCGAAGTATAACATATCCTATAACCACCTCCGTTATTGGTGATATCTAAGTGTCAAATTTCGTGCAGTGTGGCCATTTTAGCATTTTCAATGCTAGATTTAGCATTTGAAAAGGTAAAAATGCATTGAAGTTGTATATAAATGTGCTAAATGCTTTTTAGCACTTTTTTACAGTATTTTTTTATTCAATGCCTTTTGATTTTTTTAAAGAATTCCTTATTAAATTTTACGGTATTAGTTGTCAGCTTTAAAATATGAACCATATTTTTACTTTATTTCCTAATATTACAAATAATTATGACGAAAAAAATGGTTATAAATTGCCATTTGAACTCAATTTTACAAGCAACAAGGGAAACGACAATATGAATTTTTTGTTGTTTGTTGTCGTACAACAATTTAGCAAAATTTTTGGACGGTTTAGCACTTTTCCAATTACATATTCTGGCAACACTGATTTCATGAAAATCGGTTCAGCCTTTTAGACGTGATTGATACACAAAGAAACAAACACACATTACACGTGTGAAGGGTATATAAGATTCGGCAAAGCCGAATATAACAGTCTAACTTGTTTTTTTTTTTATTTTCTTATTTCTGACAGTTTATTTTTTAATATTTTTCCATTTCCTTTTCGTAACAAAATTGTAAAACACAGTGTGGTTTCTGTTTTCATTTTATGTGAGCAAACTTGAGTTTTCAATAATGTTTTGGGGCTAAAACTCCTTTAACAAGTTTTCATGCTCAGTCTGAATTTACTATTAATTGAATTTTGTTATAAATCGTTTTTTAATATGAAACAAAAAAAAAAAAAATAAAAATCGTACGGGAAAACAATATGAAAATTCCGTTGGGTGCAAAAATGCAGAAAATGTTCTCTTAAGTGTAAAATATGCTAAATTATGTTCTTAAATATAAAATATGCAAAAACATGCCACTTAAATTTCTAAAATATGCTATAAGATAAGGATTTTCAATTAAAATATGCTGTTATGACTAAAATATGCTATAACAAATCAATGCCAAAATTCTTAAATTTGTTTGAAACGAATAAACAACTAACAGTTAGATTTATTTGAAGCTCAAGAAAGAAAAATATGATTTTACATACTTTTGGTTGCCCTGACTATCAGTGTTATTGTATCTATGTTATTGTAATTAATCTGCAATTTAATTTATTACAACTGTCTCTTAAATTCATTATCTTAAAATAATTTTCTAAACTTCAAATATTTTAGACATCTAATTAATTATTATTGTAATCGTGTCTTTTTTTTCCATTGCAGATATGGTACCATTGTATCAGCCAAAGCAATTTTTGATAAAACAACAAAAAAATGTAAAGGTAAGTTCAAAGATTTTATTCTTATCTTTCACATACTTTTTCTTTTTTTGTCATAAGAATGAAAAATATTTTTCTTTTGAAAAGTAAAAAAAAAAAAACAAATATAAAATTCAAGATATTTTACTTTCTTTTTTTCTTTATCCAACCACAAAATGATAATATTAATAATAATTTTGTTCTAATAATGAAATTTTTCTATCGCGTTTTATGTTCATTTTTTGTTATTTTCCACTTCTTCTTCTTCCATCTAAAATTTTCAATACGAAAAATTTGATAATTTTTTTATGTTTGTGTCATTTTGTTTCTTATTTTCTTTTAGGTTATGGTTTTGTAGATTTTGAATCACCAGCATACGCTGATAATGCCGTCAAATCGTTGCAGGCAAAAGGCATTAAAGCACAAATGGCAAAAGTGGGTGTTTGGGTGCTACTTAGGCCGGCCATTGTACGTTTTTCTTTGTTCAGAATTTTTATTTTCTTTATTATTCTTTATAATTTTTTATGTTTATTTTTTATATGATTTTTTACGTTTATTTAAGTTGTTTTTTATGATTTTTTATTTATTATTTTTTTTTTTTTTTGTTTTTTTTGTTTGTTGCATGCAAGTATAATTAGTACAAAAAGAGTGAGCAGAAAAAAATCAAGAATAATTCAAGAAATGACACATTTTTAAGGAGTTTCTTCATTAAAAGAAATGCTCAGAGAAAAAAGAAAGGAAATCTTAAAAAAATTCTTTAGAAATTTTATTATTATTTTTTAATTAACAAAATATATGAAAAAAACATACCTAGACATTTTTACAGATTATATAAAACTAACTATCACCCTACAAACTAAATACTATTTTTGTGTATATATATAAAAAACAAGTTTTAAAACAAGAAGAGTCGAGGATTTAAAGGTATATCCTTCAACATGTACATACTTATACATACATATAAGAAAACAGTGAATCCTGTTAAAATTTCTTATATATTTTTTATGTTTTTTTTTCGTTGTCTTTAACACTTAAGAAAAGGACATTTAGCAACGTATTTATGAGAGCTTTGTTTTCTCAAATTAAATCGGTAGAGATTATTTCAGTTTTTAATTTCTTTCTTATAGTTTGTTTCTTTAGTATTTTAGTTAAAAATAAATAATTCTTTTTTAAAAATCCATCTTCAGTTTTATTTTTAGTAGTATAGTTAGTTTTGATGAAATAAGGATTAGAGTTTGTTATTTATAGTTAAAACTGTTAAAAAGTGTTTTTATTTAAGTGAAATGGTGGAATTGTATTTTTAAATTGTATTTTAGTTTTTTTTTTCTTTAGAAGTTAAAAGTATTAACGGATTACTTCGTGTTTTTATGTTCCAAATAGAATTTAAAATGTTGAAATGTCTCTTAGCACTTTGAGTACAATTGTGCGAATACTTTGTTTACACTGGTCGACAAAAAGAAATCATTCTCCTTCAAAAACAAATATATATATATATATATATATATATATATATATATATCTGTGGTACTATTTCGTGTGTCACTTGAATAAGGAATTCTTTTAATATTAATCAGGAGGGCTATGATTTGAATCTCTTTCAATATAAGCGGCTAGAGAATTTTTAATTTGATAGTTTTTAAATAGTTTTTATTCAAAATGGGACGCGGTAAGGCTCTTAATAACTCCGAAAAAGAAAAAATTCTGATTTTGAAATCTTAGGGTCAGAATCCGGTCCAAATAGTTGTGTACAATTATATAAAGAACATGGAAAGATATGGAAATAAATGAAAGGGCGGAAGAAAATGGCAACAACTCCAAAAGAAAGACGAAAAATTCTTAGAATTGTATCAAATTCTGCCACGTAGGTATCAAAAATACGTGAAAAACGTGGAGTCAGTGCCAGTCTAAGAACAGTGCACCGTATTTTAAAGTCGTGCCCATACACAGTCCGACGAAAACTGCAAAAAAAAAACACCACTTAATGAAAAACGCAATTCACAACGTCTACAGTTTGCCAAAAATACAATGACATGGTCCGACAAATGGTTTAAAGTTGTATTTTCCGATGAAAAAAAGTTTAATATTGATGGTCACGACGGGTGTAACTATTACTTCCATGACCTAAATAAGGAGGAATTATTTTTGAGCCGCTTACACAGCCGAGAGGGTGGAATAATAGTATGGGGTACCATTTTGTATTATGGTACCATAGAATTGGTTTTTGTATCCAACAAAATGACTGGAACGACTTACAAAAACATTCTGGATTGTCCCCCATATTCACCAGACCTGAATCCAATGGAAAATGTCTGGGGTTGACTTGCAAGAAAAGTTTATGAAGGAGGAAAACAACTTGAGACGATAGAATTCTTAAGGAATGCATTAACGGAAGCATGGAGTTTAATTTCGTTAAATTACTTAGAGTCATTATACAAGTCGATGCCAAATCGCATTTTTGAGGTTATTTCTAAAAATGGTGACAGTACTCATTACTAATTGAATGCTAGAAGACAATAACTTTCATTTTTATAACCTAAAATTTAAAAATAAATTACAATTTGCTTAGTTTTAAAATATTCCTTATTCAAGTGACACACGAAAAAGTACCACAGAAATTCATGTCTTTAAATAAATGCATAATTTTAGTATAACAAAATATGTATATTTTTTTATTTCTTCATGTAACTACAGCCAACAGACGGGGATTTCCCTTTTTTGGTTATAGACGTATCAAATTTAAGAAACAGATAAAAGTCACGAAAACTAAATGGAATTTGACTTGCTAAACATGAATCTGCTTTCAGTTTTTTTTGTTCAGGTTGTGGTTTTTTCTTGTCTAATATCTCCCCTTAGTAAGGCGAAGTATATTTAATTGGAATCCAATTATTCGGGTTTTCGTATTAATTGTTTAATACGACAAATAATTATTCGAGGTTAAGAGTTGACCGGATAATAACCGATTAATGGCAAATTATTATTAGTAATACATGTGAAACATATAAATAATACTAATTATAATGTTTAATCTACTAAAATAGTTGTTTAGAAACATAATGTATTACAATTCTTTTCATAAAGGGTTCTTCTTATCAGTTCCATTTGTATGCAAAAAATATTTTTTTTTTTGCCTAATATCACAAAATATTCTCTCAATTCAATTAAAAAATCCGTCTTTTTTATGCAACTTCCTTTATTTTCTATGCGAGAATGATTTTTGTCATAAAGATCAGAATTAATATTGATATTTTTACGTGCATTAAAATTTTTGTGACTTATATAACTTTGAATTTACTTTAAAGTCCATTTAGACTGAGCATGGAAACTTGTTTAATGAGTTTTCGTCCCAAAACATTATTGAAAACTCAAGCTTTCTTATACAAAACGGGGACTCCAAAATAACAAGCTTTCAATGAAAACTAATTTGAATATAATTTATAACTATTATGAAAAATAAGTAAAGAAATTGAGAAAAAATTAAAAAAAAAAAGAAAATTATATCAAAAATTTTCGAAAAAAAAAAAAATAAAAAACCAAATATTTATTATAAGATAGGAATTACACAATAAAATATATGGTTTTTATACTAATTTGAATAGCATTTATTGTAATTTATAAGATAACTTAATATTGTTTTCTTCTCATGCAATTTTGAAAACGTTAAAAACGTCTAGTGAAAAGTGTGAACAGTCATGTTTTCGTATGAGTTTTCCGCATGTAATATTACTCAAAATTACTTATGTTTTCAGAATTTATATTAACACAAGTTTAAGTACTCATGAAGTTACAATATTATAAACTATTAATATCGCATTTCATTATATGTACTATCCTAACGACAAAAGAACATCCAAAGAAATCAATAAGATCCTGAACTTGTGATCCAAAATTAGTGCAAATTCGGAAAATTTCCAATGAATTTAACATTATAACATGTTCTCTTCGTTAAGACTTATTCAGTTAGAAGGAAGTTATGTTCATGATTTCATGCAAAATTGCTATGAATATTCGAACACTTTTTTTTTATCGGCATAAGGAAATTAGTTTTAATTTTTGTATAAAACAACATATTTTTTTAATAAAAAGAAAGATATAGTCTGTCAAGCCCGACCATATGATACCCCACACCATTGGGCATGTCCATCATAATTCGTGGATGTGTCTTATATTAGACATGTGGACCGATACTTTTACTAAGTGTAAAATAAAATATACGTATACAGAATATTACGTTAATATTAACATTTGGATGAATTTATGCCCTTTAGGGTGATTCCCGAAAGTGGGCTTATATGGGAGCTATGGTAAATTAAGGAGCGATCCTCATAAAATTTGTCACTATGATTTCTACTTATATAAGAATTATTTGTGTCGAATATAAACCTGATACTAACATCTGTATGAAATTTATGCACATTAAAGTGATTTTCGGAAGAGGGTTTTATATGGGAACTATGGTCAATTACGGACCGATAATCATGAAATTTGGCACGAAGATTCATACTTATACAAAACTTCCTTTATGGTCATTAAACCTCTATTACGGGAGGACATTTGTATGGGGGCTTGGTGAAATAATCGACAGATTATAATCAATTTCAATTTCCTTGGGCCATGAAAGTCCTATGTGCCAAATTTCATTAAATTATCTTCAAAATTGCTACAGCCAGACGGACGGACGGACATCGTTAGATCGACGCAAAAAGTGATTCTGAGTCGATATAATACCCCAACCACCAATGGTGGTGTGGTGTATAAAAATATGCCACATTTACGGTGGTAAAATAACCCAACACTTTAGGCAAGTAATCGTTAGTTTCTTGCAAAATTGTTGTAAGATTATAATGTCTCCCATAATTTTACTCATTTCCATCTGTAAACATAGACGACGAGCAAATAGAGCGGTTACAATAAAAATTGGTTAAAGTCGAACAAAAATAATGGCGACTAAATTTAGAAACAACTTAGTTGCTCAAGTTCAAAACCGTGTATACTACTTTTATCAAGGAAGCGGTTACTCACCTATTATTCCAGATGTCTATATTATACAACCAACTTTTGAATTTTTAATTAGCGCCAAAACTTACCTTAAAAAATGCTTTAATTGATCGGTTGAAAGTCTAGCAAAAAAAAATTAGGAATTAATATATTTAGGTTAAAATAAAAAAAAAATAAAATTTTTTTCAGATCTAATTAGCACAAAAGGACTAGAAAATTATTTTAAATCCAAAAAAAACATATTTTAAATAATTACACAGGCCAATAGTGATTCTGGGGGATGATATTTTTCAGTCAGTTTATATACAGATAATTATGAAGATTTAATCATAAAACCAGAAATGGGGGTAGTGTACTAAGCTTTTCACTAAATCGCACTATAGTGAACAAATTTTGATTTTTCACAATTTGCCATCACTATAGTTATAGAGTAATTCCATTTTAAATTTAAAAAATTTTGACCCTTAGTTACCGATTTAGATAAAATTTTGTGCTTTTGTAGAGAAGGATACAGAGGCATATAAAATGAATTTTTATAAATTTAAATTTATTTTGAGAACTGTGGGAACTCTATAAGCATTGAAAGTGATTAACATATTTATTTAAAATGGCCATAACTTTTGTTATATAAAAGATATCAAAATATTTTTTTTTTTTTTTGCAGTGGATTTGTCAAAGATTGTATTTTAAAACGCCATATAAAAATTTTGAAAATAGTTTTATTAATATATATTTTTTATAAGAATTTTCTTTAGTGACGTGTTTCTAAAAAAGTTAACGAATAATTTTATAACTGTATGAGGAATTTCAAAAATTTTGAAAATTTTTAGTAAAAATATTTTCAATTTTTTTTTTTTTTTTCTGACACTAACGTCCATTTATGGTTTTATTACCGAATATTTCTGCATGCAAAGTCTGTTCGCATTTTTATCAATGCTCGCAAAAGTTGTAGAGGTTTAAAGTTGAAACTTAAAAAAAAAAAAAAAATTAAATAGAGGTTTCGCTTTATCAAAACCCAAACAACGCGATTTTATAGAACTTCTAAGGTTCTATCAGTATCAGTATCAAAACTACTACAGTGTCTTCAATATTTATCTAAATACACTGAAAAGAAAAATTTTAATTTTATGTTTTTTTTTTGCACGATTTCGTAAAAGTTATATTGGTTTAAAATTTCGCAAAATTATGGTTTGGGTTCCGGAAATTCCCGTGATTTCCCATCAAAATACTCATGGAATTCCCTGGAATTTTTTAATTTTCCCGGGAAAACGGGAAATTAAATATTCTCGTAGTTTTAAAAAAACATTTTCTTTTGAAACAGCACCTCATATCCAAGCAATGGATCTGTAAATGTTGGATGTAAATGTTATAACTTCAAAATACTTATGAAATAAAAACTAATATCACATTGCATTCATACGTAAACGAGATTATTTTCATCAGATTTCTAAACACTATGATTGATCCGAAAAACATAGTTGCGAACCAATTTTTAGTATTTTCCAGATTTATGTTTAATTTAGTAAGAGTTAGTAAAAAAAAGTAATGTATGTTAGAGAAATAAAGTGGAAATAAACGGCAAGAAGTTATTTATAATGAAATTTATGCAATAGATTGCTGTATATTTTTAAAAAGTTTTAGTATCAAAAACACAATATATAAGATAAGATATGTATAAGATATTTAAAATTTGTTTTTACACTACTATTCTCGAATTCTTGACAATTGTCAGTCATTAGTTTTTGTCATGTGCTTTTGGGAAGGTATATATATATATATATATATATATATATATATATATATATATATTTAACCCAAAACCATAGAATACAAATAGAAGCTTATGTGAGTGGCATTTCGAACCAAATTTTCAAAAAAAAATTACTCATTTTTTTCAAAATACAAAAACAAAATAGATGTGAATACATGTATTTTTTTGTTGCATGAATTAGGTTTTTGATAATTGAATCAGTCTTTTTTTTCTCTCACATAAATATCTACTTATGCCCAGAGCAGAAAATTTTTGTTATTGTCACAATAAATTTGTTTGTCACTTGGTCGAGAATAGCACTTTAGCATTTCAGTATGATTTATAATATTTCGTTTTGTTTTATTAAATAAAAAAATTATTTTCTTTACAAGAAATCATGGCCTTTTTTCTTATAACTAAAGTTTTAAAAAATGCCCTGGAATTGAAGGGAAATTGATTGTTTAACCCCCATTTGACCCGAGGTGTCATTCATTGAAAAATACTGTTTAGGCGATGTTTTAGACAATTTAAAAAAATCGTAAACTTTTAATTGCATTTTTTTTCTGTCGTCGTATTACTTTATCAGATAATAAAATGGTAACTAATTAAACATCATATGAATTTCCCAATTCTTGCCTTCCGACTGGTTAATTATTTGTATCTAAAAGATGTAAATTGTGAGTTTAAAACGAAAATGAATAAAAAAAATCCTCGAAAGTTTCAAGTTTTTTTTATTTTTTAGCTTTAAATGGCTGTAGTTCAGTGAGATTTTATATGAATGACATACAATTTTAGATTTCTTAGTTATTTTGTAAGGTCTACCAGAATGCATCACCAGTTTTCCTGTTTTTAAGACAAACTTTAAGACACAATCGGTTTCAAAGAGTTTCGTAATTTTTTAAAATTCCTCATAAATTATTGAAATAATTATTGAAATAATTTTATGATTGAAATATTAATTTTTATTTGTATAGGGTGATTCATTTCGAGGTTCCCTACTTTTTTAAAGAAAAAAACACAGAAAATTCAAATTAAATGGGGAATGTTTATTATCATTACAAAGAACATTCTTTGGCATTTATTTTTTGAAGATTATGTCTATCAAATGTTGGCCGTTGCTATGTCGCAGATGGTCCATCCGTTGAGTCCAATTTTTGATTAATCGTTCGAGCAATTCGACTGGTAACTGGCGAATGACACGCGTGATGTTTTCATCCAAGGCCTGAATCGAAGCGGGCTTGTCTGCATAAACTTTAGACTTTACATATCCCCACAGGAAAAAGTCTAACGGTGTGATATCACACGATCTTGGTGGCCAATCGACCGGCCCAAAACGTTAATTATATGCTCACTGAAGTGTTCTCTCAATAAATCAATTGATTGATGCGATGTGTGGGAAGTGGCATCGTCTTGCTGAAACCAGATCGCGAGCTTCACTTTCAGGCATCAAATAGTCAGTTATCATGGCACGATAACGGTCGCCATTGACGGTTACGTTCGCACCGGCATCATTTTTAAAGAAATATGGACCGATGATTCCACCAGCCCACAAACAACACCAATCCGTTGTTTTTTCTGGATGAAGTGGCAGTTCTTGAATCTCTTCGGGTTGCTCTTCGTCCCAAATGCGGTAAATTTGTTTGTATATCCATTGAGCTGAACAAAATTTGCCTCGAAAACGTCGGTTCTTCTTGGAACTTTTCAAGAGCCCATAGAGCGAAGCGATGTCGCTTGGGAAGGTCGAGCGGCTTCAGTTGTTGCACAAACTGTATTTTGTACGCTTTTAATTTAATTAAGATCTCGACGTAAAATGCGCCAAGTCGTTCCATACGTCAGTCCGAGTTGCTGCGAATGGCGCCGAATCGACTCTCCACGGTCTTCGTGTACACTCTAGCTACAATATTATCGAATATTATCCAATAATGAATACTGGATGTTGCGAATAGTACGCTGAGTAGGCCGATTATGTTGGCCATAAGTTGAGCGAAATGCACGAAACACATTCCTCACAGAACGTGAATTTTCGTAATAAAGTTGAACGATTTGTAAAAGTTGTTCAGGCGTAAGTCTTTTCATTATGAAATGCCAAACAATAGTAAACAAAAATAACATGACAGCATGACACGACTCACACGTGATCTGTCAAAAAAAGGTTATTGAAAAAAGTATCTCTACTTTAATCACCCTTTATATTACTGCTTCCTTACCTTTTATTAGTCTCAAGTCAAATATTAGTGATAAAATATGAACTATTAACTAAACTTTTTAATTAAGACATTTTTACGTTAGTGAAGAAATATTTTTTGCACTAAAATATTTAGTGAAGAAAAAAAAAAGATGTTGCACTAGGCTGAAGCTGAAAAATATTTCACTATCACTAATTAATTTTATTCGAAAATTTTTTATTATCACTTCCACTATTGCTTAGTGTGGCTGATAATTTTCCGCTCACCACTAAAGAGCAAAGATTGTAGTGAAACATTTTTCGCTATCACTACTCTGCCCTAAACTCTACCTAAAGACACTTTTTTTTTTTTTTGAAGAACAAAAATTTTTAAGTTTGGACATAATATGACTTAGAATTTTATGGTGTTTATTAAACCAAATTAGACATTTAGTTCCCGAAATATTTTACAATATGTGGTGCAACTTTATTTAATTTCTTATTCCTGGTATATCTGGAACACTAGATTAAATTAATTTATAGTTCATGAGCTTCATTGGTTTAAAAATACCGTGCCGAAGAGAAATATATATATATATTTTTTTTTTTTGTCGCCTTATGTTATAAAACAGTTGTAATAATATAAAGCTGCATAGAATAATTTAATTCCACCATTTCTTTGTTAAGTTTTGTAAATAAGTATCATTAATTTTTAAAGAAGTATATATTTTTTTTTCTTCAAAACATAATATTTTACTAGTTATTTTTAAACTTCATCCATTTTAAAATCTGTTAAACAGTTCATTTTCTAAAAAGTTATAAATTTCTTTTATTAGTTATTTAAAAAAATTTCAAAGTGAGAATTTTATTAGTTTCTGAAAATCAAATCCAAATTGCAATTATGTTAACATTTACTTAATTTAATTTTCAAGTTTTGCTTTTAAATTACTTGTAGGTATTTAAAATTTGCCTAAGTAGGTACATAATAAAATATAGCATTTTTATTTAAATAAATTTAAATTGTGAAACACACATATTAGGAAGATATACATACATACATACAAATAGTAGAAAGAGATTTTTAAATATTTTAAAATAGAGTTACAAATTAGTTATAACTTTCAGTGAATGTAGGAAATTGGGCTAGAAAAGCTATTCTTGTTAATAGAAAAGGTTTAGCTTTTTCATGGTCTTAAAGACGAAATTTATAAGAAATATCGATAACACAAAGAAAATGTTCATATTTTTAACGTAAAATGATTTGTTCAGGTATATATTTTCAAAATTTAATCAATCTCTCTTTTTCTTTCTTTTCTCAGCAAAGAGAATATAATCTGAAAATGAAAATCAATTCTCAAACGGAATCTCTTTGGACCAAAGTTGTTTACTTGAGGTGTAAAAAATTTTTCGAAATGTTTGTCCTGTTTTAGATCCAATAAAAAATTGGAATGTTTAATCAAATAAATTTAATCGATTCAAAGTTGTTCAACCTTCATATTTGTTATTATCCGCCAAAATATCTTAACACTATGTTTTATCTTAAAATCTCAACTGTTTCCCGAGATAAATTTACAAGGTGGGAGAAGCTCAGTTCAGCTGTAGTGAAATTATGAGCTCCAAGTTCTACTTGATACTCGTATTTGAAAATTTTAACGAAATTTCAGATGTTCATAAATCTGTTTAAAATAAAAAAAAAGAAAAGGCTAGAATTTCTCTTTAAGAAAGCTTTTTTTAATGCTCTAAAAGCTACATTTATTGGAAGTTTATATAGAGTACATATTTCATTATAAATAGACCCAGATATTTAAAAGTATTTAGAGTAGATATGGACCGGCCTTAGAGAAAAAATAAACAATTTAATTATTTATTTACAAGTAAAGTAGTATTAATTAAAATAGTTATTTTATGTAGTTTCAAATTGAATACAAATTTTTATATAATAAAAATTAATAATTTAAATCTTCTAAAAGCAACAAGAACAAGATCCAACAAATTTGTATATAACAAATTTGCCACCATATTTCAAAGAGACTGATTTAGAGAAAATGCTGTCCAAGTATGGACATGTGGTGTCAACAAAAATTTTATGTGATGCACAAATGAATTCACGAGGTAATTTATATAATATAACATTTTTATATGGAAATATTTAATTGTATTTAATGGATGGAATATTAGGTGTGGGCTTTGCACGCATGGAGAGTCGTGAGAAATGTGAACAGATTATACAGGTATTAAATGGTACTACAATACCGGGTGCTAATGATCCATTGGTGGTGAAATTCGCCGATAGTTGTTCGTCGGCTAAAAAGAATTTATTGAAGGCACGAGATCCCAATAATCGCTCACGTCTGGATATATCGGCCGGAACCACAGGTATGGAAAGTATACCTGTGACCCCTGATCCAGGGGCTCAGCAAAATGGTAGTACAGCTGGCTATACTCGTTTTGGTACACCCCAAATAGGTAGTTATCCATTGGCTAGTTCTCCCTGGATACCCGGCTATATGATGGCAGCCGCGGCTACACAGCCCGCCACGGCCTTTGAAAATCAGGTAAGAAATAAAACAAACAAAAAGAGTTTTAAGTATGAACTCTAGCTATAGCTAACAATATCTCTATCTCTCTCTCTCTCTGTCTGCAGTATTTACAATTGGCCTCTTCGCCTCAACATTTGAGTGTTTCTCCTTATAAACCAGATTTGGTAAATGCCTTGCAGGCTCCTGGCATGTATTTGAATGGTTCAGAGGCTGTTATGCAATATGGTGCTATGATGGGTCCACCCATGGGACCTTTACAGGTGAATTATTTTTAAAACTTTTTTACACAAACACTCAATTTCAACAATTAAATTAATTACATATTTTATATGAAAATAAACAAAGAATTATTTGTATTTTAATTAAAACAACAATTTTCAGTATATAAGCCCTACATATCCCTATTATGCTCCAGCACCTCCTATGATTCCTACCATGTCTTTAACAGATTCTACAGATCAAACATTGAGTACTGCAGCTTCGCCCAATGGTGCTGCCTATACGCAATTTTTACATCCCTTAGCACCCAAGTAGATAAATTTATTATTAAGGTAAGTTTTATATATTTTACATTTTTTATAAATATTTATTCTTAAACTCATTTAATTCATTATTAATTATATTTTTTTTTTTTTTAATTTATTTAATTTTTTCTTTAAAACCAACTTTAGTTCTGTCTAAAACATAACAACACAGAGGAAGGTGTAGTAAGAAACCAAAACAATTTTTCCAATTTTTGTGTTAAAAAAAAAACTTAAACTTTAAAAATAAAAAACCAAGAAAAAAACGCTTTTTGTGGGATAAAATATTAAAAAGTTAAAAAAATAAATAAATAAAAATAAAAAAATCAGCAACTAAGGCATTTTTTACATGAATTCCATTAAGCAAAAGAGGATGGCAACCTGGTTTTAAACGGGTGTGAATGAAGTTAATGTTGAGCGTAAAATTTTGTTTAACCCAACAAACATTTTTGTTTTCAACTGAAGACAATCCAGTCGGGGAAAGAAAATCTTAAAAGAAATAATTAAAAAATAAAAAAAAAATAATATTTAAAATTAAAAATTTAAAAATGTAAGAAAAAATAAGTAATTTTTGTTTTGTTTTTAATTTTTTGTTTTGGTAGTGTAATATTAATAATAATTATAATATTGTGAGCAAGTTTTTATTTTTATTATTATTTGTTTTTTTTTTTTCAGTAATTTTAAGCTGCACTTTCCATAAATAGTTTTCTACTTCTTTTTAAATGTCTCTTTATACTTTAACTTTAATAAAATTAAATAAAAAAAAGGAGCCCCATTCTAAATTGTGCTCGTAATTTATATTATTAGAAAGTCATAATGTTTTTTCATTTGTTTAGTTTAAGTAGTTCAGTAATAAATGAATGTTTTTTCTTAAAACTTTTTTCTTAAGCTATTTAAACTATTTTTGTAAAATTTTCCAAGAAATTGAAAAAAAAATAATAAAATCTAGTAGTTCTTAAATGAAAAAAATGGTAGTAGTATTGCAAAAGAATAAAAAGAAAGAAATAAAAAATGGAAATAAAAACCATTAATAAAGAACAGAAAATAAAAATGTTTTTAAATTTAAGTCAAGTAAAAAAAAAGAAGTAAAAACATAAAAACAGAATAATTGTGGATGTATTATTTATTTTGAATAAAAACGAAAAACTTTGAAAATATTTTTAAGAAAAAAAAAAAAATGAAGTTTCAATTAATTTAGTGGCAGTAATTATAAGAGGTAAGTGATTTTTAAATATTTAATAATTATTGCTTTTTTGAAATAAAGCTAAAACATTAGATCTATAAGTTAGATTTCCCTTCTAGAAATTATACCTAATCATTTTTCTATTCATTTTCTAAAGATTTTGATTTATAACTCCCTCTTGGATGAAAAATATATGACTTTAAACCTGGAAAATAAAATGCCATTTATATCCAACAGCTTTAATATATTATACATTGACAAATTCTGGTGGTCGCAAATTTTAAATACACCTGAAATAATTAAACATTTTTAATAAAATTTCTTAGACTTAAATTTCAGTTCCTTTTTACTAAAGCTATTGAAGTATTTTTATTAGCTTAAAACTGCATAAATTCCAACAAAAATGCTTACTGGGAAATTTTGTAAATGCTGACCAACTACTAAAGTTTTCCTTAATAGTTTTAAAATAATTTGAATATTATTTCAGATTTTAATGGTAAATAATACCGAACTAAGAGAAAAGAATATGTGTAAATTAGAAAAAAAATTAAAAAAGCAAAAACTTCTTGATCCTAAAGTCTGTTTTTTCTTTTAAGTATTATTTTAAGTTTCTCCAGAAAATATGATATTTAATTATAAAGGTAAAACGAATAAGATCCAACTAAATTGTTGTATAAAACTTTTGACTAAGGTTTGATTAGGTTTGATTGTATATAATGAAATTCAAAATAAATATTCTATTAAATTCTCGGGGAAAAAGTATAAAACATTTTATAAGAAACAAAATAATTTTACTTAGAAGGGGTACACAGTGGGTCCAAACGCAAAATTTTTCAGTAATAAATCTATATTGCCTGAACTACTAGTCGGATCGAATTGAAATGTATGGAAGAGTTATAGAGGAGAACCTAGACTTTTAGCAAAATCATCTTGTAGTAACCACATGCTAACACGAGATAAATTATAGTGTATTCCCAAATAGGTAAAGGTTTCAAAAAGTCTTAACTTCTACAAATCAAGTTCAATTTCAAAAATTTGTATGTTTCTGTAAAATGCTTGACTCACCTAAGTTATCTCTTACAGTTAAAAAAATATTCACGCTTAAGTTTTGAATTTTAGTTTTTTTTTTTCGACTTTATTTCGTTTTTCGAGAATAAGTTATGAGATATAAGTGGGAATTTTTTTTAAATATTCTGTAATTTGTAATATATTACGAAATAATAAATGTAATATTCTCGTACTGAACCCGTAATATTGCGCTACAAAAATGTCTCTATTGTGTTGCGTTTCAGCAGCTTTTCATTGATGTTAATTCGGTCAATCAAATTTCTTTGCTATAATTCATGTGGCACCCAAACATCAAGCTTCTTTGGGTAATCGGCATTTTTTAAATGATTCCGAACTGTCATGTGTCAGCTTGAACTCCAGTCTTGCCCCAATAGTTGCAAAATTTCATCTATTTTTTCTGTGACTGTCCGACCGGAACGAAAGCGAGCAAACCATTTCAGCGTAAGGCGTTCACTCACAGCTTTCTTACCGTTCATTTTACAAATTTGTCGGCATATTTTTGCCGAATTCTTTTTCCTTTTTTATATTAAATAAACATCACATAATGCATTTCCTCAGATTTTTCATTAATTTTCAAATCAATATAACTTTTTACACGAGCGACGAATTAAAGAACTGTCTTCACCAAAAATGTAAAAATGTTCGTTTGACACAATCGAATTAGTCTTACCCGATATATGAACATCAATACCATCTAGTGACAAAAAAAAAAAAAAAAAAAAAAAACGCGGGTACTTTTTAAATCAAATTGTTGTTAAATGGAACTAATTTTCTAAATCGACTCAAAAATTCTGTTCACTACATTTTTGCTCAAAAGGGGGATGCTATGCTGTTTTGGGTTCGAAATAAAATTATAACAAAAACAAACAACCAAATTTTTGGCGCCGTCTATCTATAAAAATATATAATCGGAATTGATTATCTCTGAGGCCTTCCTAAACTTAAAATTCTTGGCTCCAATTCCTTTTCAATTGTCACAACTGTAAGACAAAAATAATATTATCCATAGTATGTCATTTCTGGGTACTTCTAAATCAGGCCAAAAAATTTTTTATGGTAGGCAGAGTAATAATCTCTTTTTATGACAGTCATTTCTAATAACTTCAAAATAAAAATTCAAAATTTTTAATTTTAACATCATATTTTCCGATTTTAAGAGCATTTTTTATGAGTATAAAATACTTTTTTTTGTAAAGCATAAAAAAATAAATCGAAATTTACAAAATTGTTCAAATATATTATTTCGTTTTTTGCTAAAAAAGAGGATTTTTTTACTTTTTTTTAAGAAGTTACATTACTGAAAATACTTTCATAGTAGTGGTAATTTCCTTAGTACAATTTAATTTATGTTCACTTTTTTTTAAATTAATAAAAAATAAAGTGGTTAAAATATCACTCCTGGGTAATTCCAAAAAGTTTCGACACAAAATTACATTTATATTTGGGTCGTACATTAAACTAGGCATCGTGCATTTTTACAGTTCCATATTGTTTACGGATCATATTTTATGGACTTATAAAGCGGGATACCTCAGGCATTTTTATCAAAAATTAATAAAGTTTAAGGTTAAATAATTTTTAACTGCATCATCCGATTTTAACAAAAACGGTGTCAATGGAAGACTTATATTCCTCTTTATCATAAAATCATAAAAGTTTAGAAGGACCCTTTAATTTTTATTATATTTTTAAATGTTATTCACAATCATATTGTCGTTATAGTTCATATATTTCAAAATGTAATCTCAATGAGATCAGAAGTTACAACAACTTTTCTTTACTATTTAACATATTTTTTATAAGTTATTAAGTGGGTTTTAAGCATATTGATATAATTATTCAAATTTTAATGTAATAGATCATTATTTATTAAAATAAGTCGTATATATTGCATATTCTTGTTTCTGAAAAAATAATTTGAAATTTATTTACAAAATCCGCAGATTTTTTTGTAACTATACGAGGGCGGATCAATAAGTCCTTGACTTTTCGAACTTCCCTCATATTTATATGAAATGCAACACTATTCCCATCGAGTACCACCAGTTAATAGACTACTGTTCGAAAAGTCACGGACTTATTAATCCGCCCTCGTTTTAATGATCATTTACGCAAAATTTAATACATGTAGTTACAAAGGCAAAATCTACTGAAATTCATCATGATCAATCCATTACTTCACATACAATTCGAACAACTTTTTTCCTTGGAATAGTGTTTTAATACATATTAATGTCTGAAATATGTCGTAGTTATGTAAATTTCAGCACACATTAGCTTTGTGCAAATATAGATCGTAGTACCAAATTTTATAAAGATCGGTTTATAATTGACCATAATTATCATATAGGTTACACTACCTGAAAATTGCTTAAACTTGAATGAATTTTAAGTTAATAAAGGAATTTTGAAAGTCTATTTTTCAAGCTGTACCTTTATTTTTAAAAACTAATTTTGTCTATTTTTGAAAACGCGTCGAAGAAGTGAAATTTTCCAATAAAACAAAAACAATGTTTAAAAAATTATATTTGTTTACCATATATTTTTAAAATGTAATAAACGTGAGAACTTTAACGCTTTTCTCTCTCTCTCTTTTAAAAACTATAAATTCCAATTTAGAAATGTACAGTAAACAAAAACAATTTTTTAAACTTTGTTTTTGTTTTAATGGAAATTTTCATTGCATCGACGAGTTTTCAAGAATAGACACCAATATTTGATGATAGTCGTTATTGTGGACTGTTTACCAAACACAAATTGAAACTTATTTTAGATATCCGCCAGACATCATATATATATATATATATATATATATATATATATATATATGTATATGTATATATAAATATGCAGATAGCCCTTATATGTATAATTTTACTGTATGTTTTTAAGGGCAAAATTTGTATTATTTTAAATTATTGTTTAAAATATTGGTTATTTCGATTTGTTGTGAGTTATCACAATCTTTTGCAAAGACTTCATACTGTTCTGTTCTACTTTAATTCGAGAATGTTCCAAACTCATTTCCCAATTTTTTTTTTTTTTTTACAGGCTCAAAAACTTAACTTCTTCAAAAATTTATCATGTATCAAATTTAATTTTTTTAATCTAAAAAATATGGAAAATTTCAACAAATTAAAAAAAATGTAGAACTTTTTTTTAAAGTTATTTTGGCATATAAAAAAATATAAAATTAAATAGCTGAACTAATTTAAAAATCAATGATTTTTTTTCGATACTTTGTTTAGTAGATTTCCGAAATATAAAATTATGTTAAATTGGTTCATATTTGTGAAAGTATATGCCCGATGTAGTTTTCACACTCGAAGTTTAAAGTTTAGTGCCGTTTCTGTTTTAGTTACGCAATCGAATATTCGGAAAGCTCATCTTTTCTTCTGTCGATATTGCAAATTTCATCAAGACCAGTTTAGCAGATTTATTACCATTTATTTTGCAAAAGGCCCACTGTTTGGTATGATACAGCTGATAGTTTTGCTTTTGGACGACAGTTATCTGTCAATTTGGATTTTCAGTAAATTATTTAATGAAGATTTTCACCACAAAGATTTTTTTAACGAAATTTGAAGTCGCAATTTTAAAAGAAATTGACACAAGAAATTAAGTGTAATTACTTCTCTGCTTATTCCACAGCGTCAGTGGACAGTTAAGTTATCTGTCAGATTTGTATGAAGTCAAGAGTGTCAAAATTAGTGCGAATGTATACAAGGTAACCTCAGTTTAATAGCTGATTATTATTTTTGGTTGTTACAGCTGTCAAACTGTATATATAAAAACATTAACGAATTCGCCTTATTGTTGTTTTTGTTGCCACCTTTCATAAATTCGCGTTAATTTTGACGTTTGTCTGGATAAAAAATTGTCTGATATAGATGTCGAATAATTCGAGACAAAAAAAATGGTTGTTGAATATTTTGAAAACTCGTCTTACTAAAAACAGATTTAAAATCTGGACAAATGGAAAAAATAAAAGTTTTTCGAATTATTCAAACACCGGTTCGATAACTATATTCACTATTATTTGCCAGTCACTTGTTTGTAAAGTGTTTATTATTTTAATCACTAACAAATGGTGGAAATAACATTTAAAATAAAATTTTATTTAATTTTAATATTTCATGTTATTATTACCTTTTTTTTAAATTCCTCTTTTTATAGAAAGCCCCATATTTATTTACCTTTTAAAGTATTACATAAATTAACAGTGACATTTTGCATAACAGAGTCCATTTATTACCAGAACTCACTGAATTTCAAGGTAACATTTAGTTGACAAAGACATTAAATAACAGACATGTTAAACTACATATATATGTACACACTCGCCCCATACGCTAGCTCTCTTGCTGTTAAAGTTTACTAACATTTTTTTAATGTTCACTTAGTAAAGCTCTAATCTAAAGTTAAGCGCATGTGTTGTTGCTAGATTATTTGTTTGTTTTGTTTATTGTACTTGCATTTTGTGCAAATTCTCTTGCTCTGTACAGAAATGTTAAAAAAACAGAAAATTAACGAAAAAAAACCAATTTAAATTGATGCGCTTTTCTGTTCATAGAGTGTGTGTTTGTGTCGTTTGGTCGGCCTTTTGTCTGTTCATTTTGCTGTTGTTCAATAGAGTAATAGAGAATTAAAGAATCAACAACATTTTTATTATTATTTTGTGTGTGCAGTACGTCGGGGAATTATTTATTGTGTGTGTTTGATTTATTTTAAATGGAATTTCTGTAAAATAATTAAGGAAATATACAGAAATAAAATCTATATAATTTAATAAAAAATACAATTAAAATTCAAGCAACAAGAAAATTAAAAAGCTAAAGAAAGTGTAAAAGAATTTGTAATTAAAGCAAAGAAAGTGAAGTAAAAACATAAAAAGAAACGACAGAATAGTTAGTGAGACAAACAGGTGCAGTAAAGCAAAACAAGAAAACAAATCCCACCACAAATTTGCAATAATAATAACAACATAAATAACAGTAGGCAAAAGTGCATTAATATAAAAAAAACAAGAAGAAACGCTGACTGAATGCATGTTTAGTTCAGTTGAAGATAACAGCAACAATAATAATAACAAAAACAACAAGAACAACAAAAGGGGAGTATTATTAGTTGGCCCACTGCTGTTGCTATTTTCATATAATGTGCGTGTGTGTATAAATAAATTCCGCTGTTTGTTGTTGCGTCGTCGTCTTTGTCTTTATAGTCTTTATTTATTTTTCTTGTGCGATGCTAATTATAATTATGCAAGTGGAAACCAATTGAATGCAAAATAAATAAAATCGAATTAAATAAACAAATTAAAAAATAAATAAGAACACATAAAAAAACAAAACAACATCATTATCCTCAATATTCAATAAAAAGAAAAATTTAACAAAAATACCAAATAAAAAAATAGAACAAGTGTAATGCATTAGAGTAAAAGTCATTGAACTAAAAAAGTGTGGTTATAAAAAAATCAACAAATGAACTAAACCGTATTTAGTGTAAAATTAATTTTGACAAAAGTAATCATTAAAAGTTTAAAACATCATTCAAATCAAAACAATTTATATTAACGGTGTCTGTCTGATTTTTTATGACATTTTGTTGTGTTTTTTTTTTCTTGTTGTACTTTTGTGGACCCCAGACATCATTTACAAATTGTCAAACTTTGTTCCTCCTATCGTGCTCTTCTCTTTCATGCTAGTTACTATCTCTCTAATTTTGTAACATTTACTCTTTTAGCGGTACCTCGCTTTTGGTCTAGAAAGTAGAGATACCATTTCATATTTATATATTGCATAAAGTTGGGATCAAACAAAAACAAAAAGTTTTTATTAAAAAATTCTGCTTTAAAAATCTTAAAATTTGTAAAATATAAATCAAAAGGTACTCATTAAGCTCCTTCTAAAAAAAAAAAATTTTATAAAATTTCCTTTAACATATATATATATATATATATATATATATATATATATATATATATATATTGATGAAAAATTTTTTCTTAATAGCGGGCGAAAGGGTTTTTAATTCTGCTTTGCTTACATATTTTGGAACTAATCAAGGTTACCGGCACTGTTGATTTTTTTTTACCAAATTTTCTTTTCGACAAAAGCACATTTTTTGGTTAAAAAAAAGCTACATAAAAATTTTTCTCCGTTCTCTGTTAGTTTTCGAGTTATAGGTACTTTAAGTTATGAGGTAAGAATGCAATTTTCTCCTTCCTCCTTTAATGAAAATGAACAATATGGATATCATATGGATATATAAAATGTGAGACAATATGATATTTTATTACTTTTTATTTTAACTCTTTTTACAAATCTATTATCTAGTTTTGAGATATAACGATATAACGGTGCTCTCCTATACATCAAATCATCTAGAGAACATTTCAAGCTTTCATATGATCCCCATATTACACTCCTAGCATATTAAATAACAAAAATATAGCACTTTAAAAATTAATATTCAGAGATATTAATCGATTTTTACTCGTAATATATTTGTTAATCTCATAATTTATGATAATATATGTAATATGGATATCATTAGAAAGATCTTGAAAAAGCCTATAGTCATATTTATAATATGGAACTGTCTTTAAATCTCAAAAATAAAAATAAAAAAGAAAAAATTAAATAAATAAATAAAAAATACTTAGTAAATATTATTTAATTTACATTTTTATTTGAATTATAGATAAAAAAATTAAAGCAAGAGTTTAAAAAATGTTTGGAACTAATTAAGGTTACCAGCACAGTTGGAATTTTGTGTAGCCGGCCTTCGGCCGGGCGGGCTAAAAGGTTTTCTTGTCTATGTATGTCGAACACCGGCTTCGCTGAATAAACTATTTTTTGGAAAACAAAAAATTTTTGTAAGTGCCGGTATTCTTTTTAAATAATTTTTAATTTTTATTTAATTTTTCACAAAATTGTAAAAATGATAAAGAAATAAGACTTATTATACATTTTTAAATTATGATATTAACAAATATATTACTAGTAAAAATCTATTCATTTTTCTATATATTCATTTTTAAAGTGCTATATTTTTGTTATTTAATGGGCTAGTGTTGTGACATGGGGATCGCATTAAATGTTGAAATGTTCTCTAAAAAATTTGATATATAGGATATATCAAATTTTATATTATTATTATATCGATATATTTTTGAGATAACGGTACTTTTGTAAAAATGTCAAAATATAAAGTAATTAAATATCATATTGTCTCATCATGGGTTAATAATTTGGCATATTTTATATATCAATCGAAAGGCCTCTTCAAGACCTTTCCTATGATATCCATATTGTTTATATTCATTATAGGAGGAAGGAGAAAATTGCATTTTTATATTATAACTTCAAGTACCTATAACTCGTAAACTAAGAGCGAGGGGGAACAATTTTTTACATTGCTGTAATCACGAATAAAAATGCTACTGAATCATTATCAAAATTGTTTAAAAATCAAGTCAATCAATCTTGATTTATGCCCTACTTTAAAAATAGAACAAAGTTTGTATTTTGACAACTTTTTTTTTATTTAGAAATATTTATTTTAACGTTCTAAGCATTAAATCAGATTTATTACGAATTGATTATGTGGAAAGCTAGTTCAGGTCTTATTATGGCTCTATAGTTGGCACAAAAATTCGACTTTTAGAATTTTTTAAATTTTGGAATAGTCGACTTTTCGACTATTATGGATTATTCGAATTTTTTCGATTATTTTCAACTTTTTCTGAGTTCTTGATTTTATACGATGTATTCGAGAATTTTCGCCTTTTATGAATATGTTTCATTATTTGTTTTATAAAAACTTTAAAAAAATATAAAATATACAGATGCGGTCAATTAAATAGCACCGCATTCTGTATTTTATTTTAAACAGGAATTATACTAAAAATATTTTATGCGCTAAAGCAATGATTATCAAATGGGTGTCCGCGACCTACATAAGGTCCGTACAAACAATTTAAAGGGGTAGCGAAGACCATTTATATAGATATAAAGCATTTATATTTTAGAACCAATAACTCAAATTTACTTCATAAAATGTTTTGAAATTTAGTAAAAACTTCACCGAATTGATCAATTCAGAATAATCAAAATTATAATTATATACGTGTGAGTAATTAAATCTATTATGTCGTATTAAATTAACCTATTCTTAATTCCAAATGGAATACGGAGCAGACAGGCTCTATGTATATATATATATATATATATATATATATATATATATATATATATATATATATATATATATATATGTATATATATATTAATTATCAAATTGATTTTTTCAGAAAAATTGTGAAAAATGTATATTTCTTTTTTTATTTATAATTTTTTTTATGAGTAATATCTATAACAAATTGCTCCTTTTATTTTAAAAACTAAACTAATGTATCTCTTACATTTTTAAAATTATTTATTAATAAGGCATCAACAAATTTTAAACCTAACAATAAATTAAATATTTTGCTAAATTTGAAATTCTAACTTAAGCTTATGAATTTTTAATATTTTCTCATGAAAATTTATTAATTTTAAGGTTTTAAAATTTTTGATACCAAATTGGTAAATCACTATTTTTTTTTTAATATACATCCTTACATAAAAATGTATGGATGGAATGACTTCAATTTTAATTAGAAATGAAACTTAAAATTTAAACCTTTGGTTTATGTTTGAACAAAACTTGTTTGATATCAAACATTAATATCATATTGGAGAGTTGCAATATCTCAAGGAGGTCGTGAAGCTATTGCTTGTGAGAACTCCTGCACTAAAGTAACAATAAATAAAATAAAACTTGAAATTTTCTCATAACTTTTGCGAAAAAAATGAAAAATATTTGGAATGCTATGAAATTGGCACCAATATTGAATTCGGTGAAATAAATTTTAAATTACAATGAAAAGTAGTTAAATTGATTAATTTTATTATGTTTGATGACAAAGTTATTATTTTAGTATTGACAAATAATATGTTGTTCTGCTCTCTTATTAACATTTTCCAACTTTGGAACTCTTGGTTTAAATTAATACGCAAAATATCTTTACACATTAGTCAAAAATGTGTAATGATGTTTTTTTTTTTTTTTTGAAATTCTGACTATATGTTTTTAATTATGTTGTCATCTGGGGGCTGTGGAGTCTATCTCATTACAAGGACCTTAGTGCTTCAAAACCGCATTTATGCCAATCAACTTCTGAATTTCAGGTTATTGGGATCTATATTAACGGCATTTATAAAGTATTTATAGCTATACAGAAGAATATATCACAGTTTCTCTTCAATAATGTGAACCAAGTTATATTAACAGAATCATGATATTCGGGAAAAACTCTCACTCTTACTTTTTTTTAATATTTTTGTGCGTATGTCTTTATATTGTTTATGAATTATTTGAGTTAGAGGTATTATAAAATGTAAGGTGGACTTTGTTAATTCCATCTTTGTAGAATCACGTCGTATGTTAAAGATGGTAACTTTTTTGATTTCGAGCATAAATATTTCACTCTCAGAATTTCCCAACAAAAAGTTGATTGTTTGATTATTCTAAAGTCACCTTAGTTCTTACTGGCATTTTGTCGGTTGCTTAAGTTAAGCTTATCAGGAAATATTTTCCAACTGCTTTAGAAAAAGTAAAGATATTTTAGTGTAAGAACCTTTAAAGTTCATCGAAAAAATTGAGTTTTGCTCAAAAAAATGTTTTCGGGTTAGTTCCCGCATTAATATAACTAAAAACCACGTTTTTGTTTTTTAAATTTTTTATTTTTAAATGGCTTTGGAAAGTAAAAAAAATTAAACCTTTTAACCAAATAAATTTAATATTGTCGAGATCAGATAGTAAAAGCATATTTTTAAACAACATTTACAAAAATACATTTTTCCCACAATTTTTCGAGTTAAACTGCACTTTTTTTAATTTTTCAAAAAATCGTTGAAATAGTATTTTAAACATTTTTGTAGTTAATAAATTACCTAAAATTTCCATACATTGTTGTAAAGTATCTACACTCTTTTATCTCAAAAATCAAATGTTTCTTTAGAACATTGAATGATTTTTATAGCTTTCTGAAAGGTATCTTCACGAAGATGATTCCAAAGTTAAAAACTAGCCAAATATCCCAACAAAGCTGAGTACAGATCCTGAAATGTGGACTTAATAGACAAAATAAAAAAATTAAATTTCCGAGACTTTCTCCGGTTTTTTCGGGAATTGCGGGATTCCTGTTACAAAAATCTTAATTTTTTTACACCTCATTATTCAAATTACTGGATCGACAATCACCGAAAATTTCATTGGGATATCTTACCTAACAAAGATTTTATAATAGTTACAATATCCATAGTTCCTTCAAAAAACAATTTTTTTACAACAATATTACTTCAATTCCTTAATTATATAAAAAGACCGAAGTTAATATCTTTTATAGGACCAAAACTACGCTGTTTTAATTTATTTTAGAAAGTCCTTAAAGTTAAAAGTGTAAAATTTTTTTTCAAAAAGGCACAATATAGTATAATAGGTAAAACAAAGTTTCTTTTTCTATTGTAAAGAACAAACATTAACAATTTTTTTTTCATTTAAAGTGTTTTTTTTATAAAAAGAAAAAAATAATTTTGCACATCTATTGCTTTATAACTTTAAAATTTAAAATTGCTTTACTTTGTACAGACTAAAACGATATAATTTTATACAGTTGACAAATTTATCATTTTGTTAACAGAAAATCTAAGAAAATTGGATATTTTGAGAAAAAAAGTTTCGGTACACTACGGTGAAAACGTAATATTAATTTTTTTGTTATTCATTCTTTTTTTCCACTGTCATTAAAAAATATGTATAAATTACACGGTGTAGTTTCAGATATGATTTTTTTTGGACTTTGCGGATTTATTTACTTTTTTTTTCTATATATATATCAATCTGTTTATAAAAAAGTAGATTAGAGCGGTTAAAACTCAAGAGTTTGTTAAAACTGTTTCAAGATTTATCAAAAAATTTGTCACATATTGTAAATTTTAATTTATGTTTTGGTTGGAGCATACTTTATTTTTGGACTCGTCATCGACTTAAATTATTCTATTTGATACATAATTTTGTTTCTTAACTTACTATAGGAAAATCTAACAAAATTGGTAGGAAATGTTTGGAAATATATAGAAAAAGCTGGACCATTTAGACAATTGAAATTTCAAATGCAAAGAACTCAAAAACTATAGGTGATAAATAGCACATATTTTTCAAAGGTCTTAGGGTTAGGAACAAAAATTTGGCTATCGGTCAAAAGTTTTCTATGACAGAGGTACCCCTCTGCTGCTGAGGGGTCCTCCTTCCAAACTTAAAATTGGACACTTCTCTGCTATGCCTATATCAAAATCCAACCAGCTGATTAGAAATTACAGATTTATTTCCTAAAATGTTCAATTCTGCCACACTGTGCATAGTAAAAAATGCTGTACCAATTTAATTTTTATTATGATTTTTAAAATTTTTTAAATTTATTAAATTGTTTATCTCATCAGTATCTTTCTAAGGAATTAAACATTTTAATATACTTATATCTACGCTAGTAAATAATTATCGGAAATGTTAAAAATCAGTAAAAAATATTTCAAAAATTTATACTTGAAAAAAAGATGATTAAAATTGAAGGTACAATATAGGAATCGGCTCAGCCAATTATATCTCTAATTTGTTTTGTATTATTTGTCCATTTAATTTCTGATAACGTAAAAACATTTCATATTTTTTTTTAATTTTGTGTGTAATCGATTATTGTGGTATTTATCTACATACCTTGTGTAATATATATTTATAAACTAATGGCAACTCTAATAGTAATACATAATATTGATATTGTTCGTATTTTACAGCCATTGCCCTTAGATTACAGCCAACATATCGAAATTGCATAGAGATGCCAAATTTCTAAAATTTATACAAAAATTATATACAACAATAAAAGTAAACATATTTTTCTATAAAGCAACATTTAATATTAAACAAATTTAGCACAAACCAATTTTAATAAATTTAGTGAGTGTGTGTTTACAAAAAAAAAAAAAAAGAAAAAAATTATTCCCACAAAACAGACTGCATTAGTGTGCCTATTAAATTTTACAACAACAAAACTAAATAAAAAGAGTGAAACTTATTTACTTTATGCTAAATAAAAATAAATAGCAACTCTAACAACAAAATATCTTCCAAATTCTAAACATACCAATTATCTTATCTCTACATATAAAAATCAATTTTAACTAAACAATTATAACAAAACGAAAAAAATAGAATAAAAAACAAAATATTAATTTGTTTATATTCATGTTTACTCTTACCTAAATGTAAAAGAAAAGTAAAAACAAAAAAAAAAAAAAACAACCAACAAACCAAAACAAACACCAAGTAAAAACAAAGACAAATTTACAGAAATTCAAAACAAAAACAACGCCCGTTTCCATTAAAAGAGTAACTAAACAAATTTTAGAGCAAAAAAGTGTTCTCTTAAAACACTAAAATTCTCTTAAACTAAAAATATAAATAAAAAGACAATTGCCGGTTAACTTTTGACATTTGCTTTTATATGCGTTCGAGAGTGTATTAGTGTGAGTGTGTGTAATTAAAAAATAAAGTGTTTTTTCCGGTTCCCCCCTGCGTGTATTATTTTGTGAGTGTGTTGGGGGCAAGTGCATTGTTGTCAGATCTATTGAAATAATTAGAAAAATAGTGTGAAAGTGTTAAAATTCTCATTCATCCCCATCACTTGTTTTGTTAAGCGACAAATTGGTTTAAGTTTACCAATCGTTTACTGGTAAGTGGCCATATCTGTTTTTATTGTTTCTTTGTTTTATTATTATTACTTTTTTTGTAGTTAAACAGAAAAGCTTAGCGAAAAATAATAATGTCTGGATAGTTTTATGTGGGTAACTCGGTGTTGAGTCATTGAATTTTTACCAATTAAATATGATTTGAAATTAAACTAAATTAGTTTTCGTGATATCTATCGATGCTTGAATAATTAAAGGTTAAAGGTCATTTGTTTTATATTTCTTATCTAATAACATGGAGAATTTTTTACTCTCTGCTCAAACATTTCCAAACATTTTATATGTCTGACAATATTGACATCAAATTGTTAGCTCCTTGTTTGCACAAAATGATTGATTTATTTTACCTTTATGTTCTCTTATATCTAAATTTGTGGACAGTGTTGCCATTTTAGCACTTTTTCTGCTAGATTTAGCAGAACACTAAATACTAAATGCTTTTCAGCATAATCGAGAGAAAGGAAATAATTACACTAAATTTCTCGTGTTTAAAACCTTAACAAACATTTTGTAATAAAAAACTTTATTAGATAATTCTACATCAGTGAATGAAGTTTCGTCTAAAGACAAAATTATCAACTTTATCCCACTACTAGAGTATCTAATTATTCGGGTTTCATATTAATCAGTTAATTCGAGAAATAATTATTCGTTGTTTAGTTGATCGCTTAATATACGATTAGTGCCAAATTATTCGATTAACCGAATAGTCTTAAATAAAACATATAAATAACACGAAGTTTAGTATTAATATATTAAATTAGTTATTTAGAAATAAAACGTAGATCAAATTCTTCATTAAGAGTTCATATTATCAGTTTCTTTGCTCATTTGTATTAAAAAATTCTATTTTTTGACCTAATACTAACAAATATTCTTCTAATTTAATTTATAAATCAGTCTTTTCAAATTTTGATGTATTTTTTTATGAGAACGATGTTTTGTCATAAATGTAGAAATTAGTATTGATATTTTTACGTACAGTTTGTTGATGAAAATTAATTTTTTTTTATTACTTATATAACTTTGAATTTACTTTACTCAAAACAATGTTTTTAGAATTGTTATTGCCATGAGCTTAATTATTTGCGAAGTTATAGTGTTATAATCTTTTTGCTTCGCATTTTATTAAACATTCTATCCCAAAAACAAAAAAAAAAAAAAAAAGGAAAAGAAAAAACCTCCAAAGAAGTCAAGAAGATCCTGAAATTGTGATCCAGAAGTTGTGCAAATTTCCAATGAATTTAACGTGGGCTTGTCATTGGAAGATGTTATCTTTTTTTAATAACTATTCAGTGAGAAGAAAGTCATGTTGGCGATTCATGCAAAATTGCAATGAGCATTCGAATCCTTTTTTTATCGCCTCAAGAAAGTGATTTTAAATTTTTATATAAACAAATATTTTAATTCAAAAAATATGCGTAAATAACATTATTTTTCTCTTGTTCAATACAGTTCTTTTCAGTAACAAATATTTAAAAAAATAACAAGCGAATCTCAACGTTTTATAGCAGAATAATTTATTTCAATCTCATTTTATAACCTTCACCACAGGCGTATAGGGTAATTATTCAAATTTTTATCGAAGAGCAAAAATTTATATTTTTTGGATGCTTATAACAAATAATGACGATAGGACGATGTCTGCCTGTTCGTCCTGGGTTGAAATGACATATATTTATGAATAACTGCCATATATATATATATATATATATATATATATATATATATATATATATATATATCAATAGATCAGAACTTTTCCTACAACTTTTGATACTCGGAAAAAACGGGTTCAAAAATTGCGGAGATATTTAAACAAAACTGTTTTTCAAACCGATTTTCTATTTTCTGAAGCCTCTATATAAGCTACGAACTTTTTAACTCAGTCGGTCTATTGGTTACAGAGATATCGGCTAAAACATTTTTTTGACCGATATTCAAGTCCTAAATAAGCTGCGGACATGATCACAAATGTTTTTCTAGAATTTCGGTTTTTTTTTTAGTCAACCAAATCGGTTTATAAACAACAGAGGTATTGGCAAATCTGTTTTTTGTTTATTTAATGTCTGTTTCCCTCATGGTTACTGAAAAACAATAAAAATTAACTAAGGTATATTTGGTTTTCTAAACTTTCTGAAGCACCTATGTAAGCTAGAAACTTCGTACTTTCACAGAAAAATCGGAAATTTAAAAAAAAATGTATGTGTTGAAAAAATGAACTAAATAGATCCAGTGTTAATCGAATTATAGGTCAAAACGTCAAATGGGTCCATAAATTTTTCTACCTACCCTTTAATTTAATATTTATAAAATATTTGCTCTGCACCGAAGTGATTATATATTCCTTAAATATGTGCGAACTTTTATAAAATTCCAAAGTGTTAAATTTATTATTTACTAGCTTTTACCTTTAATATTTACTTTATATGGAAGGTACTATTCCCTCTTAATCTATACACCCTATTCGAAATTTGATATGAAATTTACTTTTAAACCTTTTTAAGACTTTCGCTGTAATAGTTCTTTAGATGACAAAATTTATATTTGATTTGTATGGGGGCTACCTCTACCCCTGGACCTATCCTTCTTATTTTCAGTTCATCAATGCGATATGATAAGATAAAGGTTCTCACGGAATTTGAAGGCTCTAACTGTAACAGTTCCTTAGATATACCATAATGAATATTAGACCCATTACAGTTCTCCTCTCCTGAAGAGAAACCAATTGCTTTATATGGGGGGTACTACTCCCCCTGCGAGGTATCCGACCAAGATCCAACATAACCTATAACGTTACAAGCATTGTTTAAAAAGTGTAAAATTAAAAAAAAATAATTTCTTTAAAAGTAGACGTAAAATGTGGGTGTGATGTACAATCCAGATCTAGCAAAGCCTATAACCACCTCTGGAACTGATACTATTAGTGTGTCAAATTTCGTGAAAATCAATTCAGCCGTTTAAACATGATTGATACACAAAAAACACAAGCGAATAAATAAACAAACTTACACCTAATTTTTATACGAGTAATATAAGGATTATAGTATTTATAAAATCTTGATCTTCAAAATGCAAAATAATTTAAAATTTTTAGGGTTTACATAGATATAGTATAGGTAAATATATTTGTAATTACATCCAATATAATGTATTTCATTTTGGTATAACACATCTCAATACGGATGAAGGGTATAAAAGATTCGACACAGCCGAATATACCGTTCTAACTTGTTAATAATATATTTGAATGCTGTTTGAATTACTTCTTAAGCACAAGAAAACGTACATTTATTGATACTTTGAAAGTAATAAAAAGTACTTCTTTAAAATTAATTTTATTTACTATTTAAAAAAAAAAAGATGAAGTTAACATAAATGTATCTTAAAAATATAAAAAAAATCTAAAAAATTTCGGTTAATTCGGTTAATAAATAATTATTCAAACAGTTAATCAACCAAAATTAATTGGTGGGGCCCTTTTGCAAAATAAATTGTAATAAATCTGGATCTCTTAAACTGCTAAACCGATCTTGATGAAACTTGGGGCATCGTCAGGAGAATAGTTAGGATTTCAGAATATTGTTAGCTGGAGTGCGTATCTGAAATACTAATAGTAATACAGTGCGTAAAACTTTATCACATAAATTCAAAAATTTTATTTCTCATTTTTGGCCTTGACCTTTTTGAGTTTTTACCCTATAACTTAAAAAAAAAATCTTACACATTTCAAAACATAATGAAATTTTGTACATTTTTTAAATTAATTATAATTTTAAAAAATTTTGAATGTATACTTACATCAAACAGCAGTCGTAAATGATAAATTTTTGAACAAAAGTTTAATTTTTTGTGTCTGTAAAAAAATTGAATAATTTTCAATCCACTGGTAAATTTAGACACATGAGTTAATTGTCTCAAATAATCCATATTTCCAATAATGCTGACTTTAAAAACCCAGCAAAAACTTTGCTTTCCTGGTAAGCTAGCAGGTATAATTGGAAACAAAAATAAACTACTTATTTTTTGCCTGAATAACTAGTTATTTTTGTTCGAGTTGTCCACAAATTCATGTAGTTAAAAATATGTACCTAAACGAAAACAAAAATAAAAAAAAAAACAAAAAAAATTTCCGTCAGTGAGACTCGAACTTGGACACATACTAGCCATTCGTTTTTACTGACTAACGTCTTACTCAGTACACCATGTCGCACATAGCATCCTAAGCGACAAAAATTCTATTTAGTTTAAAATATCTTTTTAGACATTTTGTTATAAAAAACTAACAGCTTCAGAATGGGGTTGAACCAACAACCTTCTGGTTGTTAATCCGGCGCTCTAGCCAACTCATCCACGTGATTGCAGTATTACTATTATACTATTGAGTACTTATTAATGTAATGCAGAGTAGGCAAAAAATAATGACGCCTCATTACCAAGAAACTACTTTAATAAGTAGTTGTTATTACCGAAAACCAAAAAGTTTTTGCTGGGAATATACAGTAAAATTATAAAATTTCTAAAAATATTTTTTTTGATGCCAAGCTCTGTATTTTGTATTCTTTCGCAGTGGTATTAATTTTGAAAATTTTTTTCTAACACATTTTTTTTTTGCATTTTTAAGTTTGCGCTATCTACAAAACATATTTTATATTATAAAGACGATAATCACGGAAGTTTTCGTTAGATTCAGCGTTACCATTCCAAAAAACAAAGTCACCAAAAAAGGGGATTTTTTTTCTTAAAATTTGTTCTTAAATTTGTTTATTTTATAAAAACAAAAACAAACAAGAAAATTGTATTTTAAGAAAAACTAGTAAACTCAATTTTATTAATAAAAAATAATTTATTTATAATAATTTTTATTATGGCAAAAATAATGATTTATTTATAAAAATATTTAACATAAAGTACTCTTTTTATTAATTACTTCTGTACTATTGCACAAGGTCTTCACTAGGACTTCAATCTTACAAATCCCCGTCTAACAAATTTAGGACTGAAAGCATGGATTCACAAGAATTAACCTTAAGTCTGTTGGACAATTAATTTTTCATTAATGATAATTTAGTAAAAAGACATTCCGAGAAGGCACTGAAAGGTATAAATATAAATTAGAATATAAGTTTTTATCAATTCTATTTTTTAATTTTCCCAATCCAGTCCAAAAAGATTCGGCGTTTGATGTTTTAAATGGTTGTTCTTAAACTTTATTATTAGCTTTAGTTTTTCTAGATTTAGTTCATATATAAATACTTCGATGTTTTTTTTTTTACATCAGTATATTGTGAAACAATCTCAAAATCAATAATTTCTTCGAGATATTTCAAACAACCCAGCAAAAACTTTGCTTTCCTGGAAGGTATAATTGAAAACAAAAATAAACTATTTATTTTTTGCCTGAATAACTAGTAATTTTAGTTTGCCTAAACGAATACAAAAATATAAAAGAACAAAAAGATTTTGCAGTCAGCGAGATTTCTCGCACTTAATTTTCTGAGTGACAAAAAGCTTTTTTAGTATAAAATATCTTTTTAGACATTTTGTCAAAAAAAAAAAAAAAACTAAAAGCATTAAAATGGAGTTGAACCAACAACCTTCTTGTTGTTAATCCAGCGCTCTAGCCAACTGATTCATGTGATTACAATGTTACAGTGCTATTATACTATTGAGTACTTATTTATGTAAAAGTCGCTATTTAGTTCCATTTTAAGAAAGGGACCAAACGGTAACGCTGGTTCTGTGTATATGGGAGATAGGCGGGTCCTTAAACGGATTTGGTTGAAATTTGGTAGATATCTCAAATTTATGACAATGCACAGTGGGGCAGAATCGAAATTTTTTGGAAATAAATCTGTAACTTCTGATTGGCCGTTTGGATTTTCATGAAATTCGGTATAGGGGTAGCAGAGGAGTGTACAATGTTATGTTTGGAAGAGTGGCACAACAATCCCCCCTGGGGCGGAGCTAAGGGGGCTCAAAGTTAGGTACCTCTGACATAAAAAAATTTTAATCGCTTGCAAAATTTTTGTTTCTCGTCCGATTTCAAATAGTTTTATATATTGTTGTAAGACCTATAAAAAACATGCTTATATGTCCTATTTATCCAAAAAATTTCGATTCTGACTCACTGTGCAATGTAATAATTTTGGCTACAATCTGATTATAATTGTAGGAAAACTATCATTCTTAATATTCAGTTCATATAAGAGGTGGATGTGTCATAGTCCCGATTTGGTTGAAAATGTCCTTTTTTTTAAATTTTACCACAAAAGACACTACTGCGCCAAGTTTTATGTTTCTAAGGTAATTCCTCTATTTTTGCCAATTCGCTATATGAAAACAAAGCACTGTGCATCGTTTGGTAAAGGTATAGTGTCCTATCAACTTTTGGTATTAGCTTATTTTAATCAGTATCCTTTTTTCTTGTCATTGCTGTTTACTATATATGTTGAAACCACTGCAAAAAAGAGTATGCTTTAATAAAACTTGCCAAAAAATCACTATTGAAAAATTCGTTTTTTTTCCAAAAAGCTTAACATGCCCGGAAAACGATAATTTTTTCATATAACTGCATAATTATTTTTTTAATTTATTTTCAATTGAACCGCTTGTAGTTTTTTATTTAATACGAGTATATTCATTTTTAAAAACAAGTAAGAAATATATTGTCGGTCAAGCCCGACCATATGATACCCTACACCATTGCGTATGTAAACCAACATTCGGTGAGCAGTCTTTTATTAGACCTGTGACCAATTGTAGGCCAATATTGTATTAAGTTTAAAATAAAATATACGAATACAGAATATTACATTGATAGTAATATTTATATGAATTTATGTACTTTTGGGTGATTCCCGAAAGGATTTGCTCAGTTTTCGTAGAATGCCTCTTGACTGAAACATTCGTGGAGGTTTGTTTCACTATCTCCAGGAAGATCCCGGATGTTACTATGGCTCAATAAGAGCGAGCTTAGAGTACTAATGGGTCTATTTATTCGGCATTGTGGTCTTAGATATCAACATTTCTAAGAAAATGTTGAAACTAATCAGTGTAGATCCATATAATGTACAATGAAATATTTGAACACGTACTATGTGAATGCCCTACTATTTCAGCTCACAGAATAAAGGGAAAGCTGTAGTAACTCAAAACAAGGCATTTGTTTTCTCACCAAACAAGATTATAATAATAAGATGTAAGACTGCATAAAAAATCCTTTGAGTCGTCTTGTAAATAACCTCTTCAATAAATCAACATATATGGCTTTATTGCTTACTGCTGTGACTATTGGATCGGGAATTGCATTAAAAATCGAAAATCATTAAATTTGCCTTTCGACTTCCCTATATCCATTGGAGCCAATTAAAAATTCCACATTTTCATAGTGAAAAATACATTTGTCAAAATTATGTATCTCTGATCCCAGGATGGAGTCTGGACATAGAAAATACATTTCTGGAATCTACTAGTCCAAGACTACTCCCACTCTTCCGCTTACTCGATTCATGTCTACTCATGCCTACACCTCCTGAAAATTCCACATTTTTGCATATTTCTATAATGAAAAAATATATTTTTCAAAGTTATATGTCTCCGATCCCAAATGGAATCTTGACATAGAAAATATATTTCTGGAATCCACTAGTCCTAGGCTGCTCCAAAAATTTCTTCCACTTTCACGATTCATGTCTGCTCCTTATATCCATTGAAGCCACTTGAAAATTGCACATTTTTCCATATTTTCCTAATGAACAAATATTTTTTTTTATAAATTATACATATATCTTTGATCGCAGATGGAACCTGGACATAGAAAATACATTTCTGGAAGCTACTAGCCTTAGGCTACTCCTGCTCTTATCCGATTTATGTCTGCTCTCAACACCCATTAGGACCACTTGAAATTTTCGATTTTCGTTCAAAGAAATTTTATGTACATTCGATAAATTTTTTTTTAAATTTTATATTTTAATATGTTTTATAAATATATTTTGATCCTTTTATTTAAAATTTAATTTTGATATAGTTTTTTATTAAAAAATAATTTTGTTCATTTAAAGATTCAATTTACAGCGTATTTTTTTAAATACTTACGTATTTATAATTTTATCCAACGATACGTATTGTCATTCTATATCTGGAGTCGTAATTTAAGTAAGTTTTAATTTTGAAGTGACATTCATAGAATAATAAAGCACTTACATATAAAACAGTGCAACATGAAAAATTTGTCTCAATAATTACAACGAAAAAATAAGTTCAGGTTTTTGGAACCCTTTTTTCAATATGAGAGGAAATAAAAAACATTTAAATTATATAATTCAAATGTTATTATATATACTTGTCATAGAGAGTACTACAATAATAATACCAGGACGCTACGCCCATTTATGTCATGATAGTGTTTGCTTTATTTGACATGCAATAATGAAATTTGACGCATATGTACATTTATTCTTGAAGGGAGTACTACCCAGTCAGTACTCCCTTCACTTTTTGTAAACAGGATTACTTTCTTTTTAGTAAGCAAATATAAATGAAATTTTTAACATAAGTTTCTCTCCTCTTTTGAAAGAAAAGAGAAGCTGTACATCACAATGGATAACACGCCCCATTTCAGCCCACTGTTTGTAAAATATATTTTGAACTACATAAAATTTAGCACAAAGAAAAACATAGAAGAGTATTTTTCTGATTCAATGAAACAACTTAAAAAGAGACAAATGATTAAAAAATCTAGACCTTTAAAGGGCGTGGATTTTAATCTACATGTAGCATATTTTATATGTGAAAAAATATTACATTATAATAAAAGTTGTCTAAAAAGAGGCGTGGCACGTATATAGATTAAAATTATAATCAATGATATTTTCTATTCCTTGTGTATGTCAAATTTTATATGAATTGCTTTAGAGCAAAATTCTTTTTACTGAAAGTGTTCTAAAAACTGGGCGTGGCGCCCAACATAGTATTCTCAAAAAAATCGATACAGATTTCGAGCCATAACCGCCAAAATGTCGTAATCGATAACATTTCCGAAATTCGTTTTTTGATGATAATTCAGAATTATCTAAATCGTCTGTAAACATTTAGGAATTACAGCGAAAGAAAGTTTTTAAATGACATTTTCCATATATATAAGATTTTGTAAAGAAGCACAAAAATGCTTCTCCTGCTAAATTTCATTTGAGCATTCCATTTTTATTAATATTATATCCAATATTTAATTTCAAAAGATGCATGATATATATATATTAGTTAAATAGGTTGAATAATGTGACCAATCAGACTATGAAAAGTTTTGACGTAAAGGGGCAGAGGCATCCAAAAAAGGTCGTGAATAATATCCAAGAAAAACTAACTAGCTTTACAAAACCCTTTGGGGATTATCTTAATCTGATGGTATATTTTAATTTCACGTTGAATTAATTTCATTTTTCATCCCTGTTTAGAACATTGAAAATTCTTAAAATCCTCTATTTTTAAAAATACACTCTCACTTCCTATAAATGACGATTTTGTGGTAAACTTGGCATTTTTTAAAAACGTTAAACTAATTGTCCTATTTTTAAATTTGATGTGGCTTTTTGAAGCTGAAACATTTAAAGCTAAACTTTAGTAATTTTAAACGTTCTATATCAAATATGAAACCTCCTCTTCAAAAGGTCTTTTGAAAATTCCAAAAGGGAAACAAATTAAAGAGTTGTACTTTAAGTTTTTAAAATCAAAAGCGCAAAAATAATAGAATATTAATTTTCGAAAATTCCCGATGTAAGTTTTCCGGGATTTGTAAAGAAATATTTCTCAGAAATTCTGTTCGAAGGAGTAAAAAACTTACATACAGAATGGTTGATATTGTATTTATCTTAACTTGTGTGAAATAAATAAACTCATGTAGAAATACATTAAGATGTATCTTTTTTTAGTAATTATAGCAAAAAATTCTAAAGATAAATCTTATATATTTTAGCAGCTCAAATTTTAAGTTTTTATAATTATTAATTTCAAATATTTAATAGGTTTTATATTTTTGCAGATTTTATCATCTATGATGCATCAACCCCGTTATAGTCCAGCTCAAAGCTTACCTCAATTACCACCCCTTGGAGGTATGAGGCCACCACTACAACAACAACCAACAACACGTCCTCCAACATTTGTCAATGTAAGTAAAATTTTTTCATTTTGAACAAAATTTGTATAAATCTTTACAATGTATTTTATGTTAAACTGATTTTCTATAGACATTTGCTTTTACCAATTTATGACACAATATTATATCATGGGTTACACTTTTTTTATTAACAAATTATTTTGAGCTATTTGCTTAGGTTATGGTGAATTTTAAAATTAAAGTTCACAAAAAAATCGTTGCTAATAAATTGTTTATTGTTTTATTATTTTTTTTTTTTATTTATGAGTTGTTTTACTGTTGGGAACATTGAGCAATTTCTTTTTCTTACATAAATTTCTTTATTGTAAAATGTCTATAAATTTAATTTATTATTATGTTTAGAATCCTATGCAGCATTTAAAAATTTAGTTAATTGCTGTAAAAGTTCACATTGAAAGGTATTTTTGTTCTAATAAAAATTATATATTTTTTTTATATATTAAAGTGTGCATTCGAATAAAACATAACACACAAATATTGATATAAAAGTTTACTGGAAAAAGTTACAATTATGAATGAAACAATATATTTTAAGATTTTTTTTTATAGATTTCTTACTTGTAACAATAAAGGTTAAATTAATGATTAGATATAGATTTTTTTTAATTCGATTGTACTTTGTGTATCTGTTCAATGTTTTGGGCACAGAATTAATCTACCTTAATTCCCTTTTCCCAACGGCCTAATATTTTTCAATTGGCAGGTTGAAATTTTTCGGAACAAAATTAACATTATGTTTACTGTACTAATTTAAAGTACTTTTACTGTAATGACACGATGCCAAATCAGGACAAAAAATTGTTACATTTGTTATAGCTTGCCAAACAAGAAACTTTTTGTTAAATTTTGATTGTTTTTGGTACGGTACTCCTTTGAAATATTTCCTTTAACATCTGCTACACAAAACTTTTGTCCAGAAAGATGTGAGAAATCAAAAATGACATACGTTTCATCATCAAATACACAACATTTAAACTATTGAAAAACAATATTTGGGAGCTTTGCTCTCTTTTTAGCTTCAGCATATTTGTGTTCCCATCTTGTACATTCTGCACTTTAAATTTCTTAAGTCTAATATTGGTTTTAAATTTGCACACATACCGTTCAGAACATTTGATACGTCTAGCCACTTTGCGTCCAGAAATGTTTGGAATACTTATTAAGAACTACTCCACCGTTTTGGTTTTGTGGTCTTATATTTTTTCCTCTTTCAGATTTCTGAATCCAAAAACTAATTGTCTGCAGTCACGTATCTTTTTTGTAAAACCAATTTGGAAAAAATTATGTTTCCCATTGACTCTCCATTGTGAAGCATGCACACAAAATATTTTAAAAATTCTTATCATTATAAAATCTGAAGGATTTTTCAATGATATATTGATCACAAAAAGAAAAATAAGTTATCAGCAGACAAATTTATGAACAAAAGTATGTGTAACATTCTATTCGAACGCACACTTTATTCCTCTGCCATCAATAAAATTTGTCTTGTAAAGAATAATAAAAATAATTTGCAAACATTTAGAGATTTCACAGTTTATGATACTGGGATCTGCTATAGGTTTTTATCTCTTGAAATTTAGGCATTTTGAAATTAATTTATATTTTGTAGTTACCTCGTTTTTAAGTCAATTGATCTTCATTAGAATTAAATAAACAAATAACTACACCAAAACCAGCACCTGTGAATACCCTAAAAATTTATCGGGAAGAAAATTAAGAAGTGGGCACCGCACAGTGTCACATTTGATAGGTTTGGAACGCCAAAAATCTAATTTCGGGGATGTTAGATCGAAATTTTATATTCTGTTAGTAGGCAAGGCTAAACAAAGCAGCGATTCTACCCGCCCACTAAACATAAGCGGGTAAAATCACTCCCACTAACATATAAATTTTTTTTTAGTTTGAACTTCGGACATATTTTAATAAATTTTATTACAAACTAATAATAATAATAATAATAATAATTATAATAATAATAATAATAAAGGATCTAACCACACCTACCTTAATGTACTATTTGCATATCAAATTTTTAGTTTTGAATTAATTCTTAACAAATTGCTAATATGAGGTACCACCCATTTTTGTAATATTTTAAAAAATTGCAAATATAATTTTATGAATGTTCTTTTATATCGAAAGTCTTTGTTCAAAACCCTCTATCTCGAAAAATAGAAGTTTTCAGGTGAGCAAAAAAAAGGAAAACTGTATATTTCGCGTATTTTTCAAGTATATAAAAATTTTTATTTTATAATTAAAGTCATCACTAAATCATGCATATAGTTTATTTTTAATATTATACAATATTGGCAATTTTAAAGAGATTGAGGGTTTTGCTCTTTTAAAATATTCAATGTGTATAAATAAAATAATTATATAGAGGGTTTTGTAAAAACTATATTTAATTTCCATTTAATTTTCGATTTAAAAAAATTTAAAATTTGTTAGTAATTTGAAAAGCAACATAATTCAAGTAGACTATCTTAATTTTGTATCGGATAAGGGAAAATGATAACCCCATATAAACAAAATAATAAATTTCACATATCTCAAGAACGAAAGTATTGACATTTTGTGGTACTAACTTTCTCATAAACTTCAACAATTGAGATGAAAATAGGCGGGTTGGGCATAGAGGCGGTAGTAGTTCACATACCAAGTAAAAATTAATTACCGCTTAAATGAAAAACTATTATAACAAAAGTTTTAAAATTTCCTTATCAACTTACACAGTTTTGTTGAACATTGGTAGGGTAATTTTACAGGGGGTAGTTGCCGCCTATGTTTAAAGAACCATTCAACCGATTTAAATTTTACGATCAGATTCAGAAATAATTACTAAGAGAGATTGCACTCAAAGTAAAGATAAAGTATTTATTTTGTAAGTTGGAAGAATAAATGTTAAAATTGGAAAAAAATAGGAATTTTCATTTTAAATTTATATCATAGATGAGGATTACTATAGCGAATATAATGCCATCTAAAACGCAGTTTCATTTTTAAATTTTAATTTTAGTTCTAGTCCTTTAAGAATAGAATTTCTAAAAAAATATATATTTTTTAATATTATAATTCCTTTTAAATAAAATAATATCTTCAATATTGAATTTTTAATTAAAAATTTTTAACAAAATAATATGGATACATTTATCATTACCAGGGAAACTACAAATATGCTCTAAACAAGTTTTTTATGCTCATTAAATATGCAATAAAAAAATCAAAAATATGCTTAAAAAACGCGAAAATATGCCCTCAAAAAAAATGTTTAATTTTTAAACAAAAATTAATTTTTTCATGAAAAAAGCGTTCTATTAATAAGACAAAAATAAAATGTATCTATCAACTGTATCGAAAAGCCTTAATTTTAATTCCTATTTTTTCTATCACGTAATAAATTTTACTGATCTTCCTTTTGCTTACCCCTCTAATTATAAACATTAGTATTGGTTCAGAAATTATAAAAAAATCATATGTAAATACATATCGTTGGTTTAATAAAAAAAAGGCGTATATCGATTTAATTTAAAATCGCTTTTTAATATAGTCTGGTAGACCACAATCCAATACACGTCTCTTAAAAAATTGAGTACGGTGTGATTGCAAATAATGGATTTATAGGCATTTAGTAAAATGCCCTAACTTAAGAAAAAGCCCTAACTCGTTTGAAGTTTAATTTATTATTTTCATATTTTTAAGAAATTTCCTAGAATTTATAATTAAAATCATTTTTTTAAATACTCAAATACCAAAGTATTGTTTGTTCTTGTGTTGGAGATAATAAAGGGATTTGTGCAAAAGACTCAAATAATGTTCGAAAGACCATTTTTCTCTCTAGACAAATGGGAATAGAACACTGTTGCCAGATAATTATAGTATAAAATCGTTAAAATTCGATGAAAAAATCGTCAAAGTCGGCATAATATATTTGAAATCGTCAACAAAAAAAAAAAAAAAAAAAGAAATTGGAAAAATTAGAAAGCATATTTTTTAGATATTTATGTTCATATTAAAAAAATAATATTATGTTTTGAAATACCCAAAAAACGGGAGTAAAATATCTTGGTATGCAACTAGACTGACGGCTTACGTGGAAATCACATATAGATACAAAATTAACCCAAATGAAGTTAAAATCACTTCAAATTAACTGGCTTATTGGTAAAAATTCAAAATTAAGTCTAGACTGGAAACTGTTGATCTATAACTCAATTATAAAGCCAATATGGTGCTATGATATCCAGCTACGGAGCGCGGCCTGAGCTTCAAATGTTGAAAAAATTCAGAGACTCCAAAATAAAATACTAGGAATGATAACTGCAGCTCCCTGGTATGTGTGGAAAATAAAAACATTTTTTCACAAGGACCTTAATGTTCCTCTTGTCAAAGATGAAATAAGAAATCACGCAGAATCGTATTTGAGGAAGCTTGAAATACACCCTAATCCACTTGCACGAATATAATGAGAAGCGATGGCTACAACCGTTTGAGAAGAGGGAACACAACAGACCTCCACCCAAGCTAAACTCCATATAGTTTTTCGTCAAACAGTGGTTGGACTTAATATAAATTAAGATTTAGAGTTACGATTTGAATACTTATTGTTAGTTCACTTAATTTTATGAAGATTCAATAAATAAATTTAGATGAAAAAAAAAAGTTTTGAAACAATTTGTTTATTAAATAAACTTTCAGCATTTAAATTTATCTAAAAAAAAAAAAAATGGGGCGATTCACAAGATGTAAAAAGAATCCTGCCAACAGATTGGCACCGTTTTTACGAAAATTTACCTTATAAAACATAATTTTTGAAGTATTTTTGCTGTGGTCTATGAAACACTAACTTTTATTAATTAAAACTACAATTAAAGCATTAGTTTATTATAATTTTATATTACTGAAAAAGCCTTAACTTTACATTTATTTTTAAAAATTTGAGTAAAAAAAGCGTTATTTAAAATAACTTCCTAAGGAGTAAAAAAAAACTATAAATAAAAGTCAACATACTGTTTTTTTTTGTATCTAAATTTACTTAAGTCTTATGCAGTTTTTTCCTTCTCCTGTAAAATTACGAAAAGTCGAGATACGGCATTACTATATTAAACCAACGATATATTAATTCAAAGAAATAAATTGTCTTTACAACATTAACTGATGCTACATGGGCAAGGTTAAATGCTAATACATGCTTTATATAATATTTTAAAAATTACTATGATAAAGATTAATCTGTTTCTGAATCTTTATGTATTGTTGCTACAAGCGATTTTTAACGAACTTAGGCGGTATCCGTTATTTTAAATTTAAATTATTTTAAATGCTAAACATTTTTGGATCTCTTATTTTTGAAAAAATAAATAAATGAAAATCCCATGAGGTTTACATGAGGTATACTCTAAAATGTCTAAATATGCTTCAAAGGGGTTAAAATCACTATATGCAAAAATATGCACTTAAGGCTAAAATATGCAAAAATATGCATTTATAAATTGATGCCAAAATGCACTATTTGTTCTGAAACGGTTAAGTATTTTATCGATGGCTTCATTCAACGTACTGGAAAAAACATACAATTGCATATTTTTGGTTTCACTAATTATTACATACCAAAAAAAATCATATCAATATATGCAATATCTATTGAGATATATGCAGTTGGTTGGTTGGTTGGTTGGTTTACGTGGTAGCCCGTAATCTTACGGGCAATCAATTAGACTCGTTAGAATCCGTTTTGATGGAACCACTCTAATCGCCAGGTGAATTAGTTGTATTGAGTCTGTAATGAGATAGAAATGTAGGGAAGAAACAATGAGAACATAAATTAATTAGAACCAGCCTGTAGCATTGAGATATTTAATGATGTCACTGAGTCTAATGTCAGATATCTCAAAGAGGTTGTCTAATTGGTGCCCTCCCAGAAATTTATGTCTGCTTGCGTTCAAGGCTGGGCATTCACATAGAAGATGAAAAATTGTCTCCTCCTTCTCGCGATTGCCACAACTACGACAATATTCATTGTAAGGGAAACCAAGTCTACTTGCATGTTTACCGATCGTCCAGTGACCTGTAAACAATGCTATTAGTCTCGAGATGTCCTTGCGTTTGTAGCCAATGAGTTGCATTGAGCGTTTCTCGTTATAGGTAGGCCACGTTTCTTTCGCGACTCTACATTTGTCCAGATTTCGCCATCTATTTTCCGCCTTTTCTAGAAAGTGTTTTTGGATTCTGCTTTTGACTGTTCCTAACGGGATTGCGACAGAAACCGATAAGGAGGCATTCATAGCAGAGCCTACCCGGGCTAATTCGTTTGCCTGTTCATTACCATAGTAGTCCCTATGCGCAGGAACCCAGATTATAGTAATGTCATACAGTCGACTTAGTCCAAGCAGATCCTCTTTACACTGTCTGACTAGAATAGAGGTAGTTTTCGGTGATTTGAGCGATAGTGTTGCCGCTTGACTGTCGACAAATAAACCAATATTCCCTTGAATATTTCTATCGCGAATTAGTTTACACGCTTCTCTGACCGCTAGTATTTCCGCTTGGAATACGCTTGCCTCGTCAGGGAGTCTACATGAGTGTCTAATTCCAAGATCATCAGAGAAGACACCAGAGCCGACACCGCAGTTCATCTTTGAGCCGTCAGTGTATATCCTAGTTCTAAATTGTTCAAGAAGATTGCCCCTTCTCCATTCACTCCTGGTGGGGAATAGGACTTTAATAGTATTTCCGAAGTCCATGTGGGGAATCATATAGTCGGTAAATTTATTGAATTGCGGGGGTATTAAATTTAATATCCTCGCGTGCCCATACGTTCTTGATCTCCAGCTTTTCGTTGCAGATAATCTTATCGCACTATTAACTGATGATTCAATTATGTATAGGTCTATAGGTGTTAGGTGCAATATAGTATTCAGAGCTTCTGATGGACTAGTACGTAATGCACCTGCAATGCCAATGGATATATGCAGTTAAAATTAACATATTTTTCTACATAAATTTAAAATAAAAATATTTTTTTTTTTTAATTAGCAATTTTAAAAATACATAATTCGCGCTATATTAACTTTCCATAATATATGATATGTTTACTAGTAAATACGAAAAAAAGATTACTTCAATTACTAAACTTTTATTTTCGTATTTTTGCCGTTCTAATTTAGCTAAATGTGACACTGTGCCCTGCATAAATTAGTGCTCCAATATAAGCTATTGAGTGAATACGTAGAGAATGTATGTACGATATAGTGAGTACCTTCGTTGCCTGTCTATGGAAGTTTTAATTATGTTTTTAAATTATTATTAATTGTAGATATTGTTCCATTTTGTATTATAAATAAATATGTATGTATAAGCGAGTGTACATTGTTTAAGTAGGAGATGTGTAAATAAATTACCACTTACTTGTACAAAAGTTATATTTACTTATTTTTCTTTCATTATTTATTTTTATTCTTCCTTTACGTGTGTGGGTAGATCTTTCTCTATAACAAATATTAAATTGTGGAAACAAAAAATGGAAGAACTTAATAACAGCATGAAATTCATAAGAAAAGGAAGTAGGTACTTTTAATATGAAATATAAATTTGTATGATTGTGTATACTCTAGTTAAAAAATATTAATATAAGAGGAAAAAATAATATGAAATTAAGTAGAGCTTAGGGAAATTGTAATCGATAAAGATGATTTTAAAGATATTGACATAATTACTAGAAGTAAATTTAAAGGGTGGAGATTAATTGAAATTTTAAAACCAAGTTCATGAGTTATAATTTTGTTCTTAAAAGATAATTCAGTATAAAAATCGTATGTTAAAATTATAAATTAACAAATAAGTACAGAGTGTACTGAATTATAAAACATTTTATAAATTTAGTCGAAAAATATTTTAAAAACAAGCGTTTATTTAATAGTATGTAGGGTTTTTATCCTGAGAATTCCCGGGACGAATTTGCCGGGAATTTTTCCAATTTTTCACTTCACGATTACTGGGATTTTTTGTCGGGAATCTGGGAATTAAAAACTATCAGAATTTTGCATTCTTCAAAAATTCTATAAAAAACGCTTGATTAGCCATGCAAATATACGATTAGCTGATTACATTGCTAAAATACCAGAAAAAATAATTTCTGAACTAAGAAATACTGAAAGAGAGATTAATCTCGAAGAGAGGCTTATTTATATTCTCTTAAAAAATGTTCTATGGCTGTGACGAACACTGTTGCCAGATTTGCCGATTTATCTGCATTTTGACGATTTTTTACTGTAAAAATTCAAAGTGAGATTTTACGCTTTTTGTTAAAAAAAATTACGATTTCTCGAAAAGTTCGTACACGCCAATTGTTCTTGTTTAAATCTGATTTCGTATTGTAGTAGATAGAGAGAGAGAGAGAGAGGAAAGGACTATAAGAAGTTTAAGATTTTACTTGAAAATTCGTTTGCAATTTAACAAGTATTGATGAAACAAAATTTTTGTATGAAAAGAAAAATTTTATTTTATATACATGTGTATGTAAGTGATGTAGTTTTGATCACAGATAAAAAATTTTAAGAATGTTTTAAATAGTAAAAAATTTAATTGAAAATAAAACTAATATATATGATTTTTGAGTAATTTTTTCAATTGAGTTTATTTTGCTGTAAATTAGGATCACCGACCTACTTAATTTTTAAGCAATTTTTATAAGATGCAGAAGTACTTTTAATTGTGATCAAAGAAATGTAAAAATTTTTAGTGACTCGCACTTAGTGTACGAATTATTTATCTCTATAGTTTTGGTATATTTTTCTAAATATCTTTATTAATACATATGCGATTTAAATTATTTTGATACTGTTTAAAAGTTCAAATACCTTTTAATATATAAAATAACAATATTCATTAAATACTTGAGAGGATTATGCAATTTTCATTTTATATGGGTATATTTGAACTAACAAAATTTGTTATTTCTAGAAAATGTTTATTCGGCGAATAAATATAGGAGAAAGCTTCTGAGTCCGGCCAAAGGCCAGCTACACGGAAAACCCTTTATTAACGTTAAAAAGAAAATATTTTCATTTTAACTGGGCCGGTAATCTTACTGAAAATTTATTTAATAAACAAATAGTTTCAAAACTTAATATATTTTTTTAATATGAATATAAATAGCCAAACATTTTAATTTTTTCAGATTTTTTGATGATTTCAAAAATATTATGCTGATTGTGACGATTTTTTGGTCAAATTTTCACGATTTTATACTATAATAATCTGGCAACAGTGTTGACAAACGATATCCAGGATACTTTCTTCAAGTTTTTATTGTCGATGAAGAATAACCAGCAGTGTTGCCAGGAAGTGAGAAAAAAATAAGGCCAGAAAAAAGTTAGCATTAGTTTTTCATATTTTTTTAAAGATATTGTAACAAATTTATAAATAAACCATAAAACGGCTGCTAGCAAAATAACCCAATAAAAAATCACCCAAAGGTTTCAATACAAACTTGGTTTATATTTCATATGAAAAATTATTCAATATTTTGAATCGCCTTTCGTCATTTGTGGACTATAATTCCATTTTAATTTTAAGCATTTCCAAATTTTTGTGTGAACTTTCACATTTATAAGAATTTTTTTTTAATTATATTCATAAGTAGTTTCTATGATTAATGAAGTATATTAGAAAATAATTATAATAATCGAAATAATAAGTTCATAAAATTAGTTATTATTCTTAATTTGGAAAATGAAACGCTGAATGGTGGCTCAGTAATTAATTTTGTTGGCCAAAAGTCCAATTTTTTGTTAACACCGATTTCAAAAATTTTAATTGCATTCAATACTAAACATATTGAAAATATGGTGGCCGAAAAATTGGATCAAAATATTGGTAATTGTAGGCGTGGCATGCTATTAAAGACAAATATTTTATGTTATTTAAAAAAAATATATTGATTTTTGTAAATTTGATCAGAAGTAAATTACTATTTCGACTATTATCGATAATTAGCTGCGTTCTTTTTTTTTGTTATGTTGGTAGGTTAATAGTCTTTAAAAAATGGTATGACGTGTCACTGTACCGTTTATACCAGCTGTGTTATTAAATATATTTTCGCAGGTACTATATTTTAGTCAAATTTTAATTTAAGTGGAATAGAACTTTTGAGGGTCAAAAGGATTAAATTTTTAATATCAGAAGAAAGGCGAAAGTGTTCTCTTTAACCTCATATATACTTTTGTACCTGTCTGGAGCCGTCTGTAGAATACCTTTTCCATTTGAATGAAATTACTCCCAAAATTTTTTTGTTTATATGACTCAAATATAAATACACCAAGCCTTTAAATTGTTATAGGTATCTTAAGCACATTATATAATTATTATTTTGTTACTAATGTTTTAGCGTATTTTAGTTATTTTTAGCCCTATTTAGTTTTTTGCACTCTTTCATTGTACTTATTTACGCTACCTAGGAACATAGTACAACGTATTGTAAGAAAAGGATGAAAGCTCATTATATAAACTCATGCTATAATATATTTAAGCAATAACAATCAAAATTTAAAATCTTTAAAAAACATGGAGAGCTTCAGCTATAAAGAATTATCCGAATAATATTTTAAAAACAAAGAAAATGTTCAAAGGAAAGTAAGCTCATATTCATGAAGCACCGAAATTTAATTGGACTTGGAAACTTAACAAAGGCCTACAAAAAAGTTGGATGGACCGAACAAAGATTTTATACCAGCTTTAAAAACTGGTTAAAGGGCGAACTTACTGTCCCTAACCTATCAAATACGTATAGAAAAATAAAAACAAAATTTAAAACTGATGGAGAAGTGATGTCTTGTCTTCGTCAAATCTATTGAAAAAAATTTTAGTAGATCAGCACTTGGATATTCTAAAACTTACTAGCTTGACATTATTAGCTTGACAAAATTGGAAAACTAAAAGGTGTCCGATTGAAATTTTTGGTATGTGTTAGAAAACACTTCAACTAGATTAGAAATAGTCGATATAATAAGAATTTACATAAATTTTTGAAAATATAGCTTACGGAAGTTAGAAATCTTAATCATAGTACACAAGTTGTTTAATATTTATTTCCAGGGAAACCACAAATACTCTCTAAAAAATTGTTTTATGTGCATTAAATATGCAATAAAAAAATGAAATATATGCTCAAAAAACGAGAAAATATACTCTTAAAAACAAAAAATTTTTGAACATTTTAAGCAAAAATTATTTTTTCATTTAAACAAAGAGTTTTCTTAAAGTTTTAATGTTATAAAATAAGGCAAATATTATATTCAAATTTTATTGATTTTCCATTTGCTGCTTACCCATCTAATTCTAAACATTAATATTAGTTCAGAAATTATCAAAATTATCATATGTAAATTTACATATATAGTTTTCGTTCAAAAACATTAATATTAACATTAATTGTGTGCAAGTTTAATAGCTAAATCGTCTTCTACATCATATTTCAAAAATCGCTTTAATAAAAATCATTTAATCAGTTTCCAAATCTTCATGAATTGTTCCTATAAGTCAAGTTCCTCAACGATTTTTAATAAACTTAGGCGATAACCATTAAAATTAATTTTAAATAAATGAAATAAAAATAAATAAATATTTTTGGATCTTTAATTTCTTTTTGAACATCACAAATCAAATTTGGAAAACCATCCTCTGGGAAATGTCAAAATATGATCTAAAAGAATAAATTTGCTCTTAAAATCACTATATGCAAAAATATGCCGTTAAGAGTGAAATATGCACATAGAAATCAAAGCCGAAATACTTTATTTGTACCGAATTGTATAAATGTTTTATCGATTGTTTCGTTCAATTTAGATAATGCTCATAGTTTAAAATAACATATTTTTTCTATTATTTTTAGACATATTGTAATAAATTGTATATCGTTTTAAAGGTTATTCGATTTTACTTAGCAAATTACCCTTTAAAACAAAATCAGGAAATATTTTTTTTCAACTTTTAGAATATTAAAAAAAAAATTGTTTAATTACTTTTAATATTTAAAAAAATCAATAACCTTTAAGTTCTGCATAGTTTTTTCTATTAAGTAAAGAGATAAAATTTGCCCCAATTTGCTCCCCTCAAAGTAGTTTTAAATCGAAACTACGCCTTTACATCAGAAGCTTTTCTGCTTTTTTATACCCCATACCACCCTAGGAAAAATAAAAAAAAAATCATCCAACACCAACCATAATCCAATAATTTTTGAGTCGATCTAACGATGTCTGTTCGTCGGTCTGGCTGGCAGGACGGATGGCTGGATGACTGGCTGGATGGACGGCTGGCTGTCCATGTAAACCTTGTGCACAAAGTACAGGTCGCAATTTTAAAGATAATTCAATGAAATTTGCACGTAGGACTTTCATGACACAAGGACGAAGCCTAGTGGTAATGATCGGTCAATTATTTCACCTAGCCCCCATACAAATGACTTCCCGGAATAGGAGTTTAACGGTCATAAATACCTTAAATATAGCAATATTTTAATGACATTCAGTGTAAGGAAGTTTTGAATAAGTATAAGTATCAATCTTTGTTCCAAGTTTCATGAAGATCGGTCCATAATTGACCATAGCTTCCATATAAAACCCTCTTGCGAAAATCATTAACGTACATAAATCACATACTCATACTCGTATTAATATCAAGTTCATATCCGACACAAATAAGTTTTACATAAGTAGAAATCATAGTGACAAATTTTATGAGGATCGCTCTATAATTTACCGTAGCTCCCATATAAGCCCACTTTCGGGAATCACCCTAAAATGCATAACTTCATATTAATGGTAGTATTAACGTAATATTCTGTATTCGTATATTTTATTTTACACTTAATAAAATTGTCCACATGTCTAATATAAAACATCTTCACGAATTTTGATGGACATGCACAATGGTGTAGGGTATCATATGTTCGGGCTTGACTGACTATATCTTTCTTACTTGTTTTTTTTTTTTTTTGTTTTGAATTGCATTGTTATTAAGAAGGAATTTTGTTTTTCAATTTTAAAATATATAAAAAGGTTTATTGGTCGGTCTCAAATATCATTGTAATGTTTACATTTATGTGGGATGTATGCACTTTAAAGAGATTTTCGCAAGTGGGCCTTGTGTGGAAACTATAGGCAATATAGACTGATCTTCATAAAATTTACCAGAATGATAAAGTTTAACTTATTTGTGCCGATAAAATTCGACAAAAGATATTGGAATATTTAACAAATTTATGGGCGTTAAACTACATTCAGGGATGATATTTGTATGATTTCTAGGTAAAATAATGGACTGAGAATAAGCAATTTCAACAGACTTTTTACCTTAATCAAAATAATTACTCACGTGTAATATCATCAATATATTTTCAAAATTGCAAACTGTACTTTGTTCCAAGTTTCATGTGTACAGATAGCCAACCAGACGGATCGGTGGACCTTTTTCTATCGAATTAGAAAATGATTCTGAGATGTTTACACACACCGGCTAAAGTTTTGTAGGGTATAATACATGAATAAATTAGTTCTAATTCAAAATAAAAAAAAAAAAATATTTATGAAGTGTAGAAAATTCTAATCCCTTATCACAAATCTTTTACCTTTTTCAATCAAAATTGATTTAATGTCACATTATGCTCTCAGGTAAAATTTCCAGTCATCCATCTGAAAGCTTAAAAGTTCATTTAATATCGGTCATCTGTTTTATGAAACAACCAATGCAATGAAGATTTTTTTTAAGAAGTTGCCAGAGATACTACTCTGTCTGAGAGAACAATAAGCTGTATAGAGCTTAATATTATTTTAGAAATATCGATCTATCATGGAGACAACAGCCATGCTTTCCATAATAAAATCATTTAAAAATGTTGATGTCGAATAAGGTAAATTTTACACTTCAAAATGTTTGCAAATTTATTTTTTTTACTTAATAAACGTTAAAAATTAAGTGCATATTTTATTTGTTTTTATTACATATTTTTAATGCTTGTTTTAAGCGTCTAAAACACACTTTTAAGTGCCTGAACTTCCTGTCCCAGTTAATAACTTTTTGAGTTTTTAAGCAATTTTTAAATAGGAATATCTCGTTTTATACTAAACAAAATAAAATTCCTAACTTTGTAAATAAATATGTGTAGTCTTTTAGAAAAAAAAATCGGAATAATTTACATCAGTCAAAATTTCGAAAAATAAAAGGAAAATAAATTTAAAAATGGTGAATAATTTATTATTTAATTTGAGTGTACATAAAAGATGGTAATACAATTAAAAAGCTACGTCCTTCTGCTTTCCAAAATCAGTTTAAAAATTTTAAGTTGACTTAAAATTTATGAAGCTACCAGATCTATATTGCAGGAACTACCCTAAAAATGTTTTTTTTTCGCAATATCTCAAAATTTAGGAGGTGTTTCGAAAATGTTTAAAATTGTATTGTGATGTCTTCAAGAAGGTCTACAGTACACATCAAACCGTTTTTCGAGTGAAAATAAAAAGTGCCTTTTTTTAAACAACGTGTAATTTAACACTCCAGTTTATAAAAGAAAATCTTATTTACACATACATATATAAAATTCATGGCTCTTACATATTCCGTAATTATTACCAAATAAATTTTTGGTTGCTGCTTTCAGTTCATTTATGTCGAATAAGTATTAAAAATCCATACAAAATAATAATTCTTAATAAACATATCACGTTTTTATGTCTACATGTGTCTTACACTCATTTGGCCAAAATGTCGTCAATTTGATTTTATTGGACCATACATAATCATAAACATTTATTTCAAAGTTCTTGTAATGTTTTTTGGTATTTATTTTACTCTTTATACTACACCAATTCTTCTTTTACTGCTTTAGATTTGTATAAATAATAAACGTTTGTGTATGGTGTTATTCGACTATTTAAGGAGATTTATGATATTTTCATAACTGTGTGTGTTATTTACTTTATGCAAGTATATGACTTTTTGGATGGCCTATCAATAGTTAATAGAAAATTTTGCTTATTATTTAGTAGGGTATTTAAACGATTAACCGTCATTCGTTTATCCGATTAATTTTGGTCGATTTACTGTTCGAATAATTTAAAATTGTCTATTTTCGTATAACGAATAAACCAAGTGATTTGTGTCGAATAATCAATTAACCACAATTTAATTTAGTTTATTTTTAAGATAAATTTATGTCAACTACATCTATTTTTAAATATCTTTGTAACCAAGCAAAAATAAGTAAAAGTAATTTTTTTGAGGTACTTTTTCAAAGTATCAATAAGTGTACATTTTCTTGTTTTTAAGAAGTAATACAGAAAGTTTTAGTCGGTCAATACCGATCATATGATACCCTACACCAATGTGAATGAGCATAAAAATTCTGGAAGAGGACTTATTTTACACATTTGATCAATTTTACTATATGTAAAATAAAATATAAAAATACAGAATAATGCGTTGATACTAACATCTAGTTGATTTTATGCACTTTAGGGCGACACCTGGAAGAGGGCTTATATGGCAGCTATATTAAATTGTGGACCAATTCCCATAAAATTTAGTAATGTTGTTTCTACTTACATAAAACTTATTTGTGTCGAATATTAACTTGATATCAACATTCATATGGGATTTATGCACGTTAAAGTGATTTTCGAAAAAAGGAGTTTATATGGGAGCCATGGTCGATATTCATAAAATTTAGCAAAAAGATTGAAACTTATACAGAACTTCTTTACACCCATATTATTTAAAATATTCTTATTTTTAAGGCATTTTTGAGTGTTTAAACTCTATGGGGGCTAGTTGAAATAATAGACCACTCACAACCAATTTCAATAGGCTTCGTCCTTGTATCATAAAAGTCCCACGTACCAAATTTCATTGAATTATCTTTAAAATTGAGACCCGTACTTTGTGCACAAGGTTTACATGGACAGCCAAGCAGACGGACGGACATTATTAGATCGATTTAAAAAGTGATTCCGAGTCGATTGTTATACTTTAAGGTGGGTATTGGATAACTTTTTCTATGCGTTACAAAAATCAACACAAACTCGTAAAACCGTAACCACCTATGGTGGTGTAGTGTACAAAAAGATGTTATAAAACATTGAGATTCGATTGTTGTTTTTGCAAATACTTGTTACTAAAAAGAACTCTTAAAGAAATGAAAACGAATGTTGTGCATATATTTTTTTTATTAAAAAATATGTTGGTTTCTGTAAAAATTCCTTGCAATTTTGCCAGAAATCGTGAACATGACTTACTTCTCACTAAATAGATATCAAAAACGAGAACATCTTCTAAGTCTATGTTAAATTCAATTCGAATTTGATCTACTCTGGATCATAAGCTCAAGATCGTATTAACTTCTTTGGATGTTGTTTTTTGTTGTGATAGAATATTTAATAAAATGTCATATGAAAATGTTATAATATTATAACTTCATAAATATTTAAAATTTTGACAATAGAAACTCTAAAATCATAGTTTTGAGTAAAGTAAATTCAAAGTTATATAAATCATAAAAATTTTAATTTTCATAAACAAACTGTACGAAGAAGTATCAATTTTAACTTCGACTCTTGTATCAAAAAATCGTTCTCATACAGAATATATATAAAAAGACTAATTTATAAATTAAGTTAGGAGAACATTTTGTAGTATTAGATCAAGAAATAAATTGTTTTCATACAAATGGGCGAAAAAACTGATGAGTCCTTTATGAAAGTATTTGATTTACATTATGTTTCTAAATAACTATTTCAATACTAAATTTAGTGCTATTTATGTGTTATTCGGTTAATCGAATAATTTGACATTAATCGGTTATTAACCGATCAACTTTTGACCTCGATTAATTATTTGTTGAATTAACCTATTAAACTGAAAACCCGAATAATTACATATTCGGGATATTTAGTATAGTAACGAGGGTAACTGTTTATATTGTGAGTCAAAAGTTGGAGTTTTCTGAACAAATTTAATACTAATAATGATAACAAAAGATTGGAGTTAACAAGGTTTATAATATAAATAGTTACCCATTTCTATGTACCTGTGAATATTTAAGTAGTAGTTGAAAGTGTGTCTTGCTCTAACAGTTGATACTAAGATTTTCTTACTTGTGTCAGTAATATTACTACAATTTGCTTTTGTCTTCAAAACCTTACCTCTTTTTATTATCGTAAACTATTAAATAATAAGTCAAATTAGGGTAGCGCTTATTTTTCTATTTTCAGTTTGTTTTGAAATCATTTAAATGATATTTTCTGGTTAAATAAAACAATTTTGTGAATTTCTAATTATATGAGTATCTAAGTACCTCCCTAATAAAATGTCCTTTCTCAATGACCATAAAGAGTATTTAGTAATGTGTGCTACGCATTTTAATGAGTGGGCCATTATTGGCAATCCTAGCAACAGTAATCAAACATTATTTCTTTTTTCAACCTCAAACGATGGTCCCAAATATTTTCAAGAGAATTCATAAGAAAATTTTCTTACCTACCTCACTCAAGCACACTTGACAAAACAATAATCTCTTAGGTCAGCAAAATCTTTATTATTTTTTCTTTAATTTACTTGTTAATTGTTGGAAAAATCGTTAGAACAATAAATAGCATTATTTAAGATTTTATACCCTTCACTACAGGTGAAAAAGAATATAATATAAAAGTTTATCATTTTGCGAAAATTTTCTATAGAAAAAAAATTTTGAGAAAATGTTCTATAGAAAGAAAATTTTCCATAGAAAGAAAATTTTTCAAAAATTTTCTATAAAAAGAAAATTCTCTATAAAAAGAAAATCCTGCGAAATTTTTAGTAAATTTTCTATAAAAAATATTCTATAGAAAGGAAATTTTCTAGAAAAGGATAATTTTATAAACATTTGCTATTAAAAAAAATTTTAAAAATTTTCTATTGAAAAAATAGACATTTTTCGGAAATTTTCTATTGCAAAAAAAATATTTCGAAAATCTATTGAAAAATTTTCGAGTTTTCTATGAAAAAAAAAAAAATTTGCGAAAATTTTCCACTAAAAAAAAAGTTTTGCGGAAATTTTCCACTAAAAAAAATTTTGCGGAAAATTTCTATTGAAATATTTTTTTGAAAATTTACTATTGATAATAAATTTTGCAAAAATTTGCTGCTGATAAAAAACTGCGAAAATTTTCTATAAAAAAGAATTATCGAAAATTTTCTAATGAAAAAAATTAGCCAAAATTTTTCATAAAAAGAAAATTTTTCGAAAATTTTCTATAGAAAAAAAATTTTGCGAAAATGTTCTATAGAAAGAAAAAAAAATTAACCAAAATTTTTTTCTATAAAAAGTTAACAATTTGCTAGAATTTTATAAAAAAAATTCGCAAGAATTTTCGATAAAAAAGAAAATAAGAGAATTATTTATAAAAAGGAATTAACTGATAGAAAATTTAGCAAAAATTTTCTATAAAAAGAAAATTTAGCAAAATTTTTCTATAAAAGGAAAATTTTGGGAAAATTTTCTATAAAAGGAAAATTTTGGGAAAATTTTCTATAAAAAGAAAATTTTGAGAACAATTTTTTATAAAAAGAAAATTTTGAGAACATTTTTCTATAAAAAGAAAATTTTGCAAAAAAAAAAAGAAGAAAAAATTAAAAAAAAAAAATAAACAAAAAATTGTCATAAATCAAAAATTAAGCGAACATTTTCTATAGTAAAAGAAGTTTGCGAAATTTCTGACGAAAAGAAAATTAAGCGAAACTTTAACTTAAGCAAAAAATCTCTTTAAAAAAATAACTTAAGGAACATTTTCTGTAAAAAGAAAATTTTAGCCTTTAAAATGTTCACTTTAATTCCATACCATAGTTCCATACCACAGTTTAACATTTAACATTCTTTTGTTATTCTAATAACAATTGTTTGTTTCTTTATGTGTGTGTGTTTTTTGGGTATTAAGACAAAATTATGACATTAAAAATTCATCACCTACGGCTACAGTAAAAGAAAATTTTCTCACCCAACTTAAAGAGGCAGTTGTGCATTACTACACACACACAGTGCACTGTGTACACTACTAAACATTTGGCCAGTGTAAAGAATGTCTAGTAGTGAGTAATAGTAGTTAGTTTATGTATTAAACACAAGAACATCACTTAAGTTCACCTGGCTTTATTGTTCTCCAACTTATGAATAGATTATTTAAAGCACGAGCTGTTAAACTTTGTTTTTCCTTTTGCTTTAGAGGTTTTATCGTTTGTAAAGTAGTTTCTAACATTTTAGTTTTCCTTCTTATTTTTTCATAAAAATGAATAAAATATATAAAAAATCTTTTTCTTTTTTTATTTTTTATTTTGTTTTTATATGCGTGTGCAAATGTGTGCTTGTGTGCAAAAGTTTAAATAATAAACAACATTAACACTTTCTTACATTAAGGATACAATTTTAATGTGTTGTTTTGTTAATGGTTTCCTTTTTATTTATAAACAAAAACAAAGAGAAAAATAACTATAAACACTTTTGGAAAATAGTTTATTTTATTTTTATATATACATATGTACTTATATCCTTGTAACTTAATAACTTTATTATAAATTAAATATTTTTCAAGAGTTTCAAATAAAAAAAGAAAATAAAACAAGTGGAAGTGTTATATTCGAATCTTTTATACCCTTCACAAAATCTATATTTTAGCTATACGCAAAGAAATTTTGTTGAAAACAAACTCCTTATATATGTGAATTTTCAAAATTATACTCAGAATTTCAAAATGCCATATGGCCTAGAGGGTAAGAATTCAAAGATAGGAGTTTTAAAGTGTTTGTATGGAAGCGAATCCTGGCAAATAGAAATGTAATTTTTATTTCTTAATCTGACATTTCAAAATTATAATTTTTGTTTGAAGATAAATTATAAAACAATTTTTCGAAGTCTTGACCAAAGATCAAACTCAGGATCTAAAGTTTTTCGGTCACAAACACAAGAAGTATACCACATCGATATGTTGAAATTTACTACCTTAATTGCTTATATAAAAAGCTTAAAACGCAACTAAAAATTAAATAACACTTTTTTATAAACAACACATCAAAACGTGTCAAATTAATTTTTTAATAAAAAAAAAAAATTATATATTTTTTTAGAAAAAAAAAGAGAAATTTACAAGGAATCCTGGAGATACGTAGTCAAGCTTAACGGTTTGTAGTCAAGAATACATACTCTAAACTATTCAATCTCACAACTTTACGCTTATTTATAATTGTATGTGTAATAGAAAATAATATTAAATTTGGTCTAAGAAAATTGGAAAACATTTTTGAGGCTATTATAGAAAATCGTTTATAACTCCGGCACTCCTAAATGGATTTTACTGAATTTCAATACCAAGATTTTCGCGACGATATGCCACTTATGTGTTGAAGGAGAAATGCATTTATTCGGCTATAGGCTTTCAAAAATCCATTTCAGCATACAAATGGACAGACATTCAGACGGAAAGACGGGCTGACATACATATATATTGTCAAAAGTTATTTTTAATCACAACAATCACGAATTTTGTTTTCAATTTGAGGCACTGATATACATTTAAAGATTTTCGTATAAAATGTCAAACTTACATTTACCCTTCATTTCATGTGATCTCTATAAAAATAGTAGAAATAGTTGAACGTACGAACGCATCGACTATCTGCAACTTTTTAAAATTTTACCTTTTTAAAGTGGGTGGATAACGCCCATATTTTGTTTCCAAGTCTACATTGGTCCTTGAACAATTTCGTTAACGTGCATTTTTGTAAAAGATATCGGTCGAAATGTATAAACTGAAGTTACGACTGACACCCTATTTTTGTAGTATATGGTCCATAAATATTTTATTTATGAACCTACTCTGCTCATTTTCAATATCAAACAAACTTTATCTAAGACAAATTTTTGAGCCAAATTTTGTAAGATTTTTTAAAAAATATTTGGCAACGCTGTCAACAACGTAACATGTTTGTTTTTAGTGAAGTGATTTTTTTAAATTTTACAAAGAGAAAAAAGACATTCTGGTCTACCTAGACCAAGTGGTTAATTTAGCACAATTTCTCCTTCAACGTGAACTTTTTTTTTTTTTTTGGTATCAATCGACTCAAAATTTACTTCATTCGAATCAGCAGATATCAGATATTGGACTCTAAAATCAAATTTTGTCTGACCAGATCAAGATAACCATCCTAGTGTAAAGGCAATTTAAAAAATCAGATAATACTAAGTAAAAAGCTAAAAGTATAATAACAAGTTTAAACTGGCATCATATATCCCTCATTCAGTTACTATATCCTTTCTTTGACTTTATTTTGGTCAAATATATTAAATAAATGTTTAAACCAAATTAAAAAAAAAAATGCAATAATTCCACAATTTTTCGAGCTTAATTGCAATTTATTATACAGCAGTGCAATAATTTTCGTTGTAAACAAAAAGGATTTAAAATTTTAAAATTGAGAAATAACTCTAGAAATTATTAGGTTTTATATAGAATAACCTACTCAAACTTCTCGTAGATTTTTAATATTTGCAACAAAAAGTATGCTCCAAAAAAAAGTACATTAAAATACTTTGAACAGTTTATTGATAAATTTTAAAAAGTGTTTAATAACTTTCGTTTTGTTCTAAATAGAGTAGCATTCGAAGCTATATTGTCCCTGCGCAGACTCATTTAACTGAGTAATTTTCAGTGACTGTTCAGGAAAGTTAAAAAACTGTTTTTAATAAATGTGTTATGAAAAATAAAACAAATTTTTGTCGCGTTTTAGAGAAAATCAACCAAAGCTTTACATTAGTAATTTGGTAGAGCAATTTTTATTAATATACTAGTTTAACCAGATGTGCTTCTCTACCCCTATTAATCTGAAAAATAATATTTACTTTGCATTGGAGCAACTACTTCCCCTGAGCCTACCTGCCCTATTCCCAACTTAACTGCAAAGTGTAAGAAAATTATTGCCACCAAAAATTTAAGACTTTCACTACAATAATTCTTTACATATGAAAAATCAATATTTACTTTGTATGGGGGCTACTATTCCCCCAAGACCCCTAAACTTGTCCGCCCTTTCTTCATCTCAACTATGGAGTTTCATAAGATAATTATTCGTATCAAATCTTAAAAATTCCTCTGCAGTAGTTATTTAGATATTCAATAAATAAAATTTACTTTGTAGGCATGTCCTCCCTATCTTAATCTCAATTATGTATCTTGATAAGAAAATTATCTCACCGTTATAGGTCTTTAGATATGTATTAATTAAGACTTACTTTGTTTAAGGGCTATCAATTTTCCTATTTTCATCTCAACTATTGTAGTTTATAAGAAAATTACTCCCAAAAAATCTTAACCCTTTCGCTGTTATAGCTCTTGAGATAATTGATATTTGCTTTTTACGGGGGCTACTATTCCCCCAAGACTTTTCCGCCTATTCTTCATCTCTATTGTGAATCTTATTGAGAAAATTATTCCCACCAAATCTTAGGAATTTCTCTGCAATATTTCTTTAGATATGCAACAATTAAGATTAGCTTTGTATGAGGGGTATCACTATCCCTTGATCTACCCGCCCCGTTTTCATCCTAACTATGACACTTCATAAGAAAATTATTTCCACCAAATCTTAAGAATTTCTCTGCAAATTCAATAATTGAGATTTACTTTTTATGGGGCTACCACTCCCCTTAGACATGTTCGCCCTATTTTTAGCTCAATTATCATAACGAAAATTTTATCTCAACAAAATATTAGGACTTTCACAGCTATAGGTCTTCAGATATTTATTAATTAAGATTAACTTTGTATGAGGGCTATCTCTGCCTCTAAACCTACCCTCCCCATTTTCATCTCATCTATGGTACTCCTTAAGAAAATTATTCCCATAAAACATGCGATGACTACTATTTGGTTCGTATGGGGGATACTACTCCCCAAGACCTATCCGCTCAAGTTTCATTGTCAATCTTAATGAGAAAATTATTCCCACCAAATCCTAAGAATTTTTCTGTAATAGTTCATTAGATATGCAATAATTAATATTTGCTTTGTATGGGTCCTATGATTCCCCCATAACCTACCCACCCCACTTAAGAGTTTTGCTATAATAGTTTTTGAGATATGCGGTAATTAATATTAACTTTGTATGCGGGCTACCACTCCCTCTTGACTTGTGCACCCTATCTTCATCTCAATTGTGAACCTTAATGAGAAAATTACTCTCATCAAATCGTAAAAGTTTCTCTGCTGCAGTTCTTTTTTAGTCGGTTTTGTAATTAGATTACAGGTAGCAATTTTAAAGATAAATCAATGAAATTTCGCTTGTGATATATTGAAACAAGGACAAACTTTATTGAGACTAGTTAGGTGCGGTCTATTATTTCTTAAAATAAATGTCCTACCAGAATATGGGTTTAACTCGCTTAAATATGGCAATAGTAAAATTCGGTGCAAATAAGTTCTAAAAATAATTGTGCTAAGTTTTGTGAAGATTGTCCATATCATAAACATTAAACATTTAAATTACCGTTTTCTCTATGAGTGCTATTAACCAATATGAAAAATGATTCACATAGGTAATTTTGTTGTAGCACTTTATATACTATACAAAAATTTAACTCGCTACTGCTTTAGCGGACTTAGATATAAACTTTGCAGCTTTACTTTGTAGCTTTACACTTCGTAACATAAAGGATATAAATCAGCCTTGAATTACTAAAAAATTAATGTGTTACAAAAAGTACCAAACTAATTATTTACGTATGAATTTGGTTCTATACTTCGTAGCGCCCGAGTTCCAAATAACGTCCCGTTACCTTATTTTGTGAGACTAAATGAATCAACTAATTCTTCAAATTTTATCAAAATTGTCTCAAAGGGTTTTCTCCTCCCCGGCCTTTTTTTGGTGCTTTTTTTAACCCTATGAATGTAGTCAAAATTGTATTCCAATGAATTTCAAAATTTTAGTGGACTTCCATAATAAAATATCAATAAATAGAAAAAAAAAAAAATGATTTATGAAAAAAGTACCACAAACAAGTGTGATTTTTACCCCTTAAAAGTTCAAGTTTTCAAAAAGTAGCAAATTTATATTTATCACTTTTTGATAAGTTATCAATATGATATACATTTCATTTCTGCGTTTTTTTTTACCCGTTTTCTCCCTAAAAAAGATTAATTTCAAGAAAGTACCAGACACCTGTTCGAATATTTTTTAAATGAATAACGATAAGTATTAAACTTTTTAGTATCTTTATTAGTTTAGCCGATACAGGGTTACCGAATTTAATAGTTTTTATCCTTTTCTATTCCCTAAACATTCGAAGTTTTCAAATTTCATCTTTCTAGCTTCAGGCGTTTGGGCCATACAATGATGAATCAGTAAGTAAGTAAGTCAGTCAGTCAATCACTCAGTAACGTTACTTTTTTATATATATTTTTTTATTGTTCTTTTATTTCTGATATTTAAAATCGGAGACCGTAACTGTAATAACTTTTATCATAAAAGCTTGAGTATTATATTATGACTTTCAAATGTTTTGTGCCAAAATTACAGTTATTTGTTGATTTTTATTTTTTAGAAGTAATATGAAAGTTATTTTCCGATTGTTTTTGATAGTATTGTAGGACACAAATAAATCACCAAAATGAATAAAAACACAAAATCGGCAAAATGAAAGAAATTGCCAAACCGAAAAGAAAAAAAGCTAAATTAAAAACAGTCGCAAAAACGTACCCCAGTTATAATGTAGTTTTATTTAATACTAATTTAGTGTTGGGGCGTAATGGAACCAAAAAGTTATATCATATAGAAATATATTTTGCAAGTCATATTTTTAGTCGCACTGAAAATGCTGAAAATAAAATAAGGATTATGAAGAATTACCATTCATTTTAAATACGTATTTTGCTATTTATATTTACATCTGCGAACTTTTGCCAAATATTTTAAGTCATAATAAGAAAATAGGTATTTTCCTTCGACTATTAGTTATCGAGATATAGTTGACAAAAAATTAACATTTCCATGGAAATTGCTGATAAACAGTTGTTATCTCTTGTGAAAAAAAAAACGATCTAGAATCAGCTAAATTGCACTGATCTTACACTATATAACACGCCTAAGAAACTAAGATGCCCACTGTGCACAAACTAAGAAATCAGTTTTCTTCAAAAAAAAAAAAAAAAAAAATATTAAGAGTATTTCTAGTAAATCTCTTAAACTAAATCGAAAAAAAGCTCTTAAATTTCTACCACCAGTATTATCATCTATGAGATAAAAATTGCCCACATATATGTTTAAGACGGAAACCCAAAATTCAATTCCAAAAAAAAAAAAATATTATCATTATTCATATAATTTGGATAGAACGACAAAACAGCTGCTTAAACGAAGTGCTGTCGCTAGTCTGTGAGTTTTTTTTTATATTTTTATATGTTTAACGCTTGTCTGTTAAACGACCACTTCCGGTTGAAATTAAAGCATGCGCGTGCGTGAGAATTTTTGCTCTCCAATTTGTTTTTTTGTTTCTCATTAAACCTGCGCTTAATACAGCGTTCCTTCTGCTTAACATACATATAAAATATTTAAATGCCGGCTAGAGCAATAACATAATATTTGAGCTGTTGCTGCACATTACAACAAGCGAATTCGTATACACTGACATTTGATTTTTGTATCTAAATGTTTCGGTTTTGCTCTCGTATATAACCAAAGATAAGAAAGATGTTATTTTGCCAACTACTACATCTGCATATTGTCTGCTTTTAAAATGCCATTTGATAAATCTGTTTCCCACTAATATACCACCATAGCGACTCTGGTACATGATTATTGCAAAATCTGCAAAAATCTCCAAAAATACATAAATGTTTGTTTGCGAATGCCAAAGAACAAAACAACGAAACAAGCGAATAAAATTCATAAAAACACACATGGAAAAATAGTGAACAGAACAGCATAGAACTGAGCAGAAAAAAATTGATATAAAATAGAATTTGAATGTATAAAAAATCACATTGTAATTCTGTTAAACGGCGGCAAACCTTACTCAATACTAAATTCAAAATACCAGTCATTCGACCAACGATTGTCAAGTTAAAATAAACACGCCAAAAATATATTCCACTAAAAAAATATATATTTAAACGAGTTAAAAAATACCAAATTCAATCACAAATAAAATATTACGGCAATATAATTTTTTTAATGAAATTTCCTAAAAAGAAGTCCTTAAATTTAGAGAAATTTATTGAAGCATAAAATTTTAATTAAATGAATTAAAATATTTTTTAAAAGGAATTAGTTATATTTTATTAAAAACGTGTGTGTGAGAGAGAGTGTGAGTTGTTTTTTTTTTATACAAATTGTAAACAATAATTTAATTTAAAATAAATAATACACAAAAAAAAAAAAAAACTCATGAACGTGCTAAATTTACAAAGTGTTGCATTATAAATGATTTAATATGATTCCATTTTTATAAGCTTAGGGTCGCAAACTAAAAATACAGCAAAGAGACAGTCGGTCAGTCAGTCAGCCAGTCCATTAATAAAATTCCGTCATTGTTTTCAAATACATGAATTTTGAAAGTTTATTTTTGTTAAATTTTTCCTAAAGTAAATAAACTTTAAATTGTTGAATGTTAAAAGAAGAGTAAATTAAAATTATAAAAAAATATATATAAAATAAAATTATAAAATTAAAAACTACAAAAGTTGAAAATTAAAAAAAAATAATAATTAATATAAAAATATTTAAATAAATGTGACATTTAAAAGCCTTGCAATATTTGTGCTATAAATTTTATGGATATGGCTTAATGCTTAAAGCAAATAAAATGTATTAATTAGTGTTAAAACAAGTAAAACAAATTAGCTCAATTTATTAACTAAAACTATTTAATAAAAAAGGCTGCTTTAAAAAGAAAATAAAAATAGTAGACACAATTAAAAAAATTAAGTAAAAAAAAAGAAATTAAAATAAATATTAAATAATTTTAATACCAAACAAACAATTACTGAAAAAAAGCTCAATAAATTATAAATAGGAAAATTCTAAAGATAATATTTATGAAATTAGTAAATTGCAGAAAATTTAATTTAATACAAAAACAAAACAGTTAAGATAAACTAATGAAGACAAGCAATATTTAATATTTAGAAAATAAATAATAGAAAAAAACTAAAATCAGCCCTAGGAATTTCGAATTAAAGTGAATTTTAAATATAAAAAATTTATATAAAAAATTATATAAATTTCCTTCACACAAAAATAACAAGTTTTAAAAGAGTTATTACTAGAAAAAATTTTGAAATTTCAAAAAAGAAAAAAAATTGTTAGAAAAAAATCTACAAAATATAAATAATTAAAAAACAAAACAAATAAGAATTTGAAAAAAAATTTAGAAAAGAAGTAAAAAATAAAAAACTGCTCCTTATTAAATAATATTTTAAAATAAATCAAACAAAACAAATATTATAAAATTTACAAATTAAAATATAAAAAAATTACACAAAAACTAAAAAATTCATAAAAATAAATAAAGTAATAAATTGAAAAATTAGTAATAAATTGAAAAAATAAGTAAAATCTATGTAAACAAAACATAATTTAAAAACTGTAAACTATAATTTGCTAAAAATAAAGTTAAATATGACTAAAAGTGTATTAAATTCTAAGGAAAATAATATTGAAAAATAAAACAAAAAAATCTTTTGATTCAAAAAATTAAAAAAAAAAAATATCTAAAAATTGGCAAAAAAGAAAATTAGCAAAATTATGACTCACAAAAAAACAACTTAAAAAACAAGGAAATGTTCACTTAATAACTAATTAAACAAATAAAAATAAATAATTAATTCATAAAATGATAAATATATAATTAAAAAAAAAAAATCACTTCACAATTAAAACTTTTCCAAAATAAAAAAGAACAGTATTTTCCAGCTCAGCCAAATATATTAAAGGAAACCTTATTTAGAAGTAACTAAATCTTACTAAAAATATAATTTTTAAAATTTTATGTGATCAAAACTTTTTTAACTTCAGCTTATTAGAATAGGAAAACATACAAGAAAATTGGGGAAACAATTTTAAATTGAATTACTTAAGCTTAAACCAAAAATTTTACTCATTTAATTTTGAGTATAAATTTTGATGCATAATAGTCAACAGCATTTTTATTTTATTTTTTATAACGTTTAACTGCATATTTTTAGAGGATAGATTTTTGTTGTATTTAATATATTTTCCTTTCATTAGAAATTTAGTTCAATTTATACTAATTCGACTGAACGGTCAGTTAGGTAGGATAATCAGTAAGAACCAGTAAAAATATCTAAGCGTTATTCGCTTGTTTGCTTTATAATTCTTGGCAAAAAAACATGGCTTAGATTATGAACTATTTTTAAGACCAATCTATTAATTCGGGTTTTTTTATTTCTAAAAATAATTGTATTGAGCGTTATGTTGCTTTTATATGAAAATAAAAAAATTTGCGGAAAAAAACCATAAGTGCTTCCAAAAAAGACCATTTTCACCATTTCAAAAGTAGAACTAAAATGTGCGTTCGGATAAAACATAACACAAAATTTTCGTAATAACTCTTGCTGCTGTTAATTTTAAATATGTTTTTTGATTACTAAATCTTCCAGAGATATGACATACAGCAAACAAATTAATACAATCTGGTCGTTTGTCTGAATGCAGATTGCAGTCAAAGAAAAATGTACAAAATAAAATTTGAATTTCTTTTTAATTTTTTTTTTTTCAAACTTACTAGAAAATATTGATTGAGTAAATTTTGACAAAAGTATTACATTTCAGGGTAATAAAAAAGCTTAACAAGGACCAAAAGAATGAGATATAACTTGATTCAGAAAAAGGAAAAAAATCAAAACAATGAAAAGTATATGAAAAGTATGAAAAGTATAGAAGCTTCTAAGAGCCATGTAAAACATGTTCGGCCGCATAATGGCACGTTGTGTTCATTTCTTCAAAATCAAATATGAGTTATATTAAAGCTATACCTAAGCTTTATTCAATCAATGTAAGTTAAACAAAATTTTAAATAAAAAAGCTGAGAAGAATTCTGAGGCAAAGAATAATCAAAGCTCCTCAATAATAAAAAAATAACAATATTTTCAATATTTTATATTAGTTTGAAAAAAGAATATGTTATTGACTTTTCTTTTATTTCAAGGTACAATTTTTGTATACCGAATAATGTAGAAAATGGTATCGAATAGTATCGAACTAAAAATAATACAATTTTTTACATTTTTAAATTTGTAGAAATCTTCTAATTGAGGAAATTTTTTGATAGAATAACGTTTATTTTCAAATATTCTAACATTTTAAACAAATTAGATTCTGTACTCAATACTCACACATTTGTTAATAACAAAATATAAATTTTTTCAATAATTTAAAAAGCTTTCATTTCACACAGCAGATATAATCATTTTTCTCAACATAGAAAAAATATTTAGTTTTTTGCTGTGTCACACACACCCACTGTGTGAAATAAATATGGTAAAATATTAAATTTTTAATTAAAAAAATAATTAAATAATTGCGTTAACATAAAAAAAAAATAAGATTGCAAAATTTGAAATGTTTTGTTTGAAATCCTTTACAAAAGAAAAACTCTACTTTGACCACGTTTTGTGTTCAAATGGACACACATACCATTTTTTCTATCGTTTCAAACAGGCCCTAATTGTTATTTGAAATTCATAAAATAAAAATCAGAAATAATTTTCATTTATGAGAAGTAAAATAAAAAAAATATAAAAGTTTATTGCTTAAATAGCGTTATAGTAAATGAAAGGATATTTTAAATTAATTTCCTTCATAGTGAGTTTTTGATCCAAAATTACAGAAACAATAATTAGTTTTGGTCTGTGGTTTTAGGAGATTAACTTTAAAAGTCATAAATAGTAATTATAAAAAAAACATCCTACGAATGAGAACCATGTGTTAAAAGCACTACTTCTGCAGCACGTTTTCAGCAATAAGTACTTCCTTTCAATGGCAACTCAATGTTAAAACCAAGACTTTTTAAGTTCTTATTTTTGCTGGGAAGTAACATTATATATTTCCTGTGTTTCTGATGAAAAATCTCTTCTGAATTCAAATTTAAAACAAGTAAAAATTACTTTACCTTTAAATTCATAATTTTATTTATTTATTTTTTTTTGCTGTATTTTTATTTCAACTGCTGTAGCATTTCTTCCACTGAATTTTCTGATATAAATTGCCAACTAGATTTTTGTAACAAATTTTGATGTACTTTTACATCTTTTGAATTCAAATTTAAATCAAGTCAAATTTATTTTATCTTTAAATTTTGCATCCAAAAAATAGCAAAATAAAGCCTGTAAAAGAAAAAATTTTTACATTTAAAATTGCAAATTTTAAAGCCGCTATTTTTTATATATATATATATATATATATATATATATATATATATATGTATAAATTTTTGAACAAATTTCTCCGCACTACATGTTAGTTATTATTATTATTTTAGACCTTATGTAGGAGCATACATAATAACCAGTTGCCTTTAACCTATAATGACATCATCGTGTTGAAATAATGAGTTTAGTCGATAAAGTGTAAGCAGTGAGGTGTTATTATAATAGCATTTTAAGTTATTATGACAATGGAAGTTTTTAATGTGAACTTTAAAAAATTAAGTAAAATTATAATTTTATGACAACTTAATTGGCATAAAAAAAAGAAACCGAAAAGAGAAAGCAGAATATTTATTTCAGCTTATGTATTGAAAAAAAAACGTATATAATTTATAGTGATGTTATCTGAATGCATTAATAGTTATATCTGAAATAGTTTGATAAGTCCTCTGAAAAGGACTTAAAAGTTTTGAAGGATAAACATTAAGAATTATAAAATATTTACGAAGATTATATCAACCCAGTATTGATGTCAAATGAAATCTCAGACTTACCAAAATATAATATTTTCTATTTAAATGTTGCAGAACAAAAACTTAAGAAAATATCCTTTTGAAAATGTGACATTTTGATATTTGTTTTCAAATATATATCAGCCAGCAGCAATTAATCCCACACGTGAAAAAATCGTTATATGTATAAAACTGTGCATCCATCTTGTCTCCAGGATGTAAAATTTCCTTTTAAACGAATTTCAAAGTTATTTGAAAAAAATATTTACGATTAAATCGACCCAATATGGATGTCACAGAAAAAATTATTACCGTATATTTTTCAATTAACACAGTTGTTTCATTTTGCAACTAAATTTAAAAAATATATTCAAGTAAATCTAAAATAGAAATAAAATTTTGCTTAAATTTCAATTCATTTTCTCATTTCAATTTTTAATTCACTCAATCAACCATTTACTTGCTTGATTTGATAAATTTTTTAATTGGAAACATTTTTGTGTTTTTAATTTTTTTCAGTTTTTAATAATTGATATAACATTTTGGTGACAGGTGCAAATTTAAAAAAGTTTTTAATTGAATGAATTATTTACTAATATATTTGGTGATTAGTGAGTTTTTTCTCAGGATTAAAATCTAAAATGCTTGAAGCATTTCTTCTACTGATTTTCGTTTCTATAAAACTATAGTTTATATAACTTTAATTGTCAACTAGATAGATATGGCTTTTGTAACAAATTTTAATGTACTTTTACGAAATTTTTCTCATCAGAATTCAAAATTAATAATCACAATAATCACACTTCTGGGACATTCATAAATTAATATAGTTAAGTTTAACTTGGATCCATTTACTTAACTATTATTAAAATTCTCCGTAGTTTAAATAACTAATATTCTGTAGGACTAAAATAATATTCCCAATTCTACGTGCTTCCACTATAGCGACGAAATTCTAAATCTGACCAGAAAATGTGAAACTCTGCTGTATGTCAAGAGTGTCATCAATGTCTTTTTATGATACTTTTTACCACGCTTATTCGGGTTTACTCAGACTAAATAAGCAAAAAAAAAAAAAAAAAATGTCGCATTTTGACTAAACTTATCCTACGACAAATTGTTTTGTAAATTTTTATTGTTTTTAGTCCGATACATTTTCTCTATTATTCGGTATACAAAACTTGTACCTTGTAACTTGTGAAAAGTCAGCAATAACTTACATTTTCCAGGCTAATACAAAATATTGAAAATATTTTTATTCTTTTTATTATTAAGGAGCTTCTCTGCTTTTTGGGCTTGGAATTCGTTCATGTGACTTTTTCTGATCCAAGTTTCATTTCATTCTTTAGGTCTCCCTGTTAAGATTTTTGCTAAGCTGTTTTGTTAAAATTTGTATTTCTAAAAATGTTAAAAAAGAACTCAAATCTTATTTTGTTCTTTTTTTTTTAAAGCCTCTAAAAATATTACTTTCAATAAAGAGTGTATAGAATTTTTTAATTTTGCTAAAAACATTAAGACACATGTCTATTAATACTTCGTGATCTAAAATTTGTTTAAAATATATTTTCATTCTCTTGAAATTAAGATTTTAGTAAAATTTTTTTAAAATAGTATTTTATTGAATTTTGAATATTTTGGACATTTTCCATCATAATTTCAGCCTTAGGACATCATTTGAAAGATCTTTTTCAATGCCTATTAACTTATTAATAAAAAAAGTAATATTTTGAAATGACCGGTTCATAATAGGTCAAATTTATTTTAATGGCAAATAGATGGTTAGTTAAAAAAATAAATGTTACCAGAATTGTCAAAAAAAGGTATAAATTCGTGTAAATCTGCTACTAAATTTCAAAGCCTCTCGTTTATTAGATCATTACCGCGGTTTAGAAATAATATTTTTCATAAATTCATTGATATTTAAGTATGTATAACCTATTTGCAAAATTTGCTGATTTAACCTTTTGACAACCAAATGTATATAATTTGCTGTTAAAGGGTTAATTATTTGTAATCTTCAATGGTGTCAGAATAGACGTGTCCAGTGGTAACTTAATACATAATATATTTTGAAAAATCCCCGAATTATATAAAATTAGATATTCAAATAAAGAATACATGAGAAAAAAATTTTAATAAAATCTGAATATACCGCGAATAAAATAAAAGAAATATGTAACAATTATTTGATTGGATTTTCCAGGTTCTTATATAGAAATTTTGATAATGCTATTAAACAAAATCCATATATTTGGAGGTGTTTTAGGAACGGTCCAGCTTACGGCAATGGAAATATTCAGATATAATATTTTGGGAATCATATAAGAATATACTAATCTTCATTTCTAGAGCGGCACTTTAATGAATATATGAGGAAACGTAGAAAAACTACACTCTTTAATTTATTTAAAATTTCTATATAAAAATATTGTGTTTTAGAATATAAGAATTTATCTAATATTATGTTCACACACATTAGTTTTTTACTTGCCTTTGAGAAACACAATAAGTGTAAACATCAATGTTCATATATCATTTTATTGTGCTTTTACTTTTGGCCTGTTTTTCGTTTGCCAAAATATTTTCACAAATTTTTTATGATTTAAATAAAAATTTCACACACAAACGCTTTCTGATTCAAAAGAAAAAATTTTTAAACAAATAAAATTTATGAACAAATATAAATTTCATTCATAATTTTTAATTTTTTGTTTTTAAACTTTTTGACAATTTTTATAAATTCTTTTTTCAACAAATTTCTATGTACTAAAAATACTAAAAATTTCTTCCCTGTATGAAAATTTAGTATGTTTTTTGTGTGTTAAATAATTAAAAAATTTGAGTCGAGATGTTTTTTGGCCTTGAAATATATGAAAACACAAATCTAATTTTTCAAAAAACCTCTATATGTGAACATAGTATAAGAGTATTTCTAGGAAAAGAATATAGACCAGAAAAAATTAAATACTGCTTGGAAAAAAATATGGATAAAATAAAGGCTTAATAAAAATATTGCTGAAAAAGCAATTTCTTAAAAACAAATTAATTCAAATTTAAAGTTTAGGTTCACAGACAGCAATTTTCCTTGCCGAAATTATTCTTTTTTTCTTTTGAACTTGCATTCATGTTCACACACAAATTTTACTTCAGCAATTCATGCTTTAATTGCCTTTTGATTTGTTTTTATTTTGAAGTATGAAAATGAAAAACAAAACGAATTTAAAAGTACAAGCAACTTTGTATCCTTTTATATCCTTTTATATTCCTTCTCGCTCTGTCTCGCTCTTGCTTTGTGTGAACTCAGACAAATTGTCATAATATTATAAATGGAATAATTATTTTTAGCTTAGTCGCTGTTTATTTTTTACCGTGCAATCGCCTCTGTTTAGTCCCCTTTTCCATATACCCTATTCGCTCTGCATATATTGAACAAGTTTCCTTTTTAATTCAAAAATTCCTTTTTAATTCAAAAATGAAAATGAAAAACAAACAAAAAGTACAGGCGACTTTGTATCCTTTCATATTCCTTCTCGCTCTCTCTCTCATATGAAATCAGAATTTCAGCAAGAAAAATTGCTTTGTGTGAACTCAGAGAAATTGTCATAATATTTTATATGGAATAATTATTTTTAGCTTCGTCACTGAATATTTCTTACCGTGCAATAGGCTCTGTTTAGTCTCATTTTCCACATACCCTATTCGCTCTGCATATATTGAACAAGTTTCCATTTTAATTCAAAAAAGATGGAAAACAAAATATAGACTTTGCAAAAAAGCTCTATTTAGAAACCCTTAAAGATTTTATTATTAAATATTTAAAATTAATTATGTTTCAATAAATTTATTATTCTTAGAATTTATCAAAACTATAAATTTATTGTGACAGCTGGCATTGTATTACTAAGATTTCTATTTTTTATATATACATATTTATGTATATATTTTTTTTGCCTCAACTAATGAAAATAAATCGTATTCTATTCTTTATTTTTTAATGCATTTCCTTTGTTATTTCTGCTGCAGGAACAAAACTACTGCAAAATATAATTAGAACGAAAAATAGCAGGAAACATTATAATATTCTTCATAGTTATAATAAATTGCAAATAAAAATATATTCATATATACTTATTTATGTATGTATTTATTTATTTTCAATTTTTCTTATTTTCATTATTATTATATTTTTCTGACTTCCCTTGAAAAAGAAAAAGTTTTGATCACATTTCCAAAAACCATTTTGCCCTCTGACAGTACGCCAAGATTTTTGCTTTTATCATTTGCTAATATAAATTTTAGGTAATAAAAAAAAGGAACAACTTAAATTGCACATAAATTCTCATATAAACGAACGTGTTTCAGCTTATAAATCAATAAACTTTATAGTTTGTTTGTTTTTTTCGGAGTATAGTTCAAATAAATAGACAAATTGCTAGTCAACTAGAAGAAAAAATAATATTAAAAAAAACTAACGAAATAAAAAAATTAAAATCTACACAAATCAAAAAAAAATATATAGTAAAATAAAGAATAAAAGAGAAAAATAAAATCAAATAAATTTTATTTCTTTAAGTGAAAAAGTGCCAATAGAAACCATTAAAATTGCGTCTATAAAAAGAAAATTATCGCCCATATCTATAAAACCAGCCCAACATATAGAGAATACCACTACTACTACAACTAAGGCCAGTAGTGACAAGTACAACCAACAGACGGCCACAATAATCGCAACGCAAACTCCAGTTTTATTAAAGACAACCACGATAGCAGACGTTTCAACAGTGACACCAACATCAACATTGAAACCTTCTAAAACATCTTCGATAGACCAACAACTGAAAATACCAAAAGCAACAGTTGTTAAAACATTAACGGATACATTAGAAAATCTGACACCTTCAAACTGTGAAACCACCATAACAACTGGAGTAGAACCCAAACCGCTACCCCCTGCATCAGAAACGGCAATATCCATAAGCCTCACAGAAACTAAAACTACAACAAAAGCAAGAGGAAACGAAAGAGAAATTGTAACAACTGTTTCAAATATTGATACAACACTAGAGACTTTAATCAAATCTGAGTATTTGGAATTGTCTACAGAAACCACTACAACAACAAGTAAAACCACCGTCACCACCAGCACTAGTAATAATACTAACGACAACAACAATAACAGCAACGTTAATACTGTTGCAAATATTGTCGTTATCCCTGCTAATAATACTTTGAAACCTTTAGGCGACATTTCAATATCAAACAGCATCAACAGCATTACCTTCCGATCTAGTACAACAACAACAACAATATCAACAACAGCAGCAACACCAATAACTACTACTAAAGCTACTGTTACCAACAACATTAACACAACGGCCTCGACATCGTCTCTATTGTCCTTAGCAGCTGCTGCAGCCACCCACAACAACAACATCAACACTAACACTACAATAACAACAAGAGCAGCAGCCGTAAACACGCAGCAACAGGAACAACAACCTTTATTTTATACTTGTACAGCAGCATCATCGTCCCTGTTGGCCCAACCACCACCAACAAAAATTTTTAAAACGGATCATTTGTGTGTGAACGCCTACGGTTTGCCCCCGGTTGCTGCTGCCACCGCTGCTGCTGCTACTGTTGGGCATCCTTGCGTTTATTGTGTTTTTCCTGTTGTGGTAAGTTTCCATTTTCTTTAATCACTCAATGAAGGAGCGTTGATGTTTTTTAGGCCACCATATTTGTCTTTTTGTTTTTGTATATCCTAATGTTTTTTTTTTTATATTTTTGGTAATAAAATTATATTTCTACTATGGTGTTGTTGGAGACTAAAATTTTAAATATTATTGTTGTTTTCTCTGCAGGCATTTTTACTTAGATGGACTTCTAATGAACAAGAAATTCCTTTTTTATCCTTAGGAAAGAAGAGTTTTTTTTTGTGGGGGTCATATCTATGTATTCGTTAGGTGACAGTTACGCTATAAATTTTATTGTAGAGGAATTTAGAGAAATTAATGTATGGCCTTAAGGAGCTTCTGCTTACATAAATAATTCAACAAGATGTGATTTGACCAGAGTATGGAAATGATTAAATGATAATATAGATATGTTGAAGGGATGGGAAAAATAATATAATGTTTATAGACTTTTTTATTTTGAAATTAACTGTTTCTGATTAATGCATGCAACTGTAATTGTGTTGTGGACAGACAACATTTTGATCTTGGGATTCCTGATTTCCCAAGATCATTTTCATTTCCCACGATTTCCGTAAAAAAACTATTTTGAGTGATTAAAGCAATGATGTGTATATTAATGCAATTTAAAACATGTAAGAGTGATATAGTCGGTCAAGCCCTACCATATGATACCCCACACAATTGTCTATGTCCATCAAAATTTGTGGAGGGGTCTTACATTAGACATGTGGACAATTGTGGGCCGATACTTTTACTAAGTGTAAAATAAAATATACGAATACAGAATATTACATTAATACTAACATTTATATGCATTTATGTAATTTAGGGTGATTCCCGAAAGTAGGCTTATATGAGAGCTATGGTAAATTATGAAGCGATCCTCATAATAAAACTTATAAAACTTATTTGTGTCGAATATAAACTCGATACTAACATGAGTATGTGATTTATGTACGTTAAAGTGATTTTCGGAAGAGGGTTATATATGGGAGTTGTGGTTAGTTATGGACCAATCTTCATGACATTTGGCACAAAGATTGATACTTATACAAAACCATTTACACTGAATTTCATTAAAATATTGCTATATTTAAGGCATTTATGATTATTAAACCCTATTCCGGGAGGACATTTGTAAGCGGGCTAGGTGAAATAATGGACCGATCATAACCAATTTCAATTTCATTGTGTCGTGAAAGTCGCACGTGACAAATTTCCAAATTGCGACCTGTACTTTGTGCACCAACCACCTATTGTGGTGTGGGGTATAAAAAAATATGTATATCATACATTCCATGAAAGAACGCCCCAAATTTTTTTAAAGGTTTCGTATTTTGTAAGTATTTGGCATACACACTTATCCTGTGGACACATTTGAATATTTTTTTCTTTTATGTTTTTTTTTTTGGATTTTGGAAAATTCGTGATTTTATTCAAATTTTCATTTTTTGAAAAGTCCAAAAAAAAAAACTGAAAATTGTGTAACTTTAAACACCAATATCTTTATAAGCTGTAAACGGATTCTAATGATTTAAATTATATTTAGGAGATGGATATTTCTTTTTAAAATCAAATAATTTAAAAATACTATTATCACGCAAAAATGCATTAATAATACAAATGCAATTTTAAGATGTATTTTTGAAAAGTTTCTATCCTTTAAATTTTTTCCTTCCTTTGATATTATAAAAATTAATATGTTTAATAAAAATTGCATGATATGTAAGTTATTTTTGGACTATTTTTAAACATTTTTAGAGAATATTCGATTAGATTTTTTTTCATAATAAAATTAACCTTTTTTATATTATTTTTGTTTTTATTTGTTGTGAGTTTATTTTTTAATTAATTTTGGTAATTAAATTTCTTATTTATTATTTGAGGTATAATAACTTCTGGTTCCAGAATAATTGTTAATATACTGTGAGCAGTGGGTCAGAATGAAAAATCTAAAAGAAATATTAATTTTATATAAAAAGCATTGCAATGGCTTTCAGTATTGTTGGTTTTTGTACAAGCAAGCAGTAGTATTTTATTGTATATACATACATACATACATACATACAATCCTTTTTTTTGTGTATTTTTGGACGTTTTTTAGTTTGAAATAGAAGCATTGCAATGACGTTATACCCTTCACCGTAGGTGTAAATGGTATATATAAGTAAATCTGAAACATCTAATCGGCTGGTTGGATCTACATAAAATTTCACATAGCTGTAGCAGAGGGGTGCACACCTTTAAGTTTAAAAGGGGACCCTACACACCCTTTGGCACTCAAAATGGGGTACCTCCGACATAAAAAATTTTTAACTGCTTGCTAAATTTTTGTTTCTCATCCAATTTCAAATATTTTTACCTTGTCTTAAAGCTCTCGGTAAAGCTTATGAAAAACTTGCATGTGCTATTTATCCCTTATAGTATTCAAGTTATTTGCATTTGTAATTTCAACTATTACAATTTTGCAAAATCTTGGTCCAGTTTTTTTTTTAAATAATGCCCAATATTTTCATCCGATGTTGTGGTTTTTTTAGTTAGTAAAAAAACAAAACTATTTATTGAATAAAAGAAGCATGTAGTCGATATCTATATTAAGTTCAAAAATAAACGATTTTGAATTTGAAAATTGAAAAAATTATGATTTTTTGTGTTTCTTTTTCTTTTTCTCGCAGAAAAACTGTTTGCATTCCTTTTTCTTTAAAGTAAAATTTTCTTTAAGAACATAAAGTAATTTTATACTTTTCCAAAAGTTATCTTCACGGAGATGATTCTAAAATAAAAAATCAAAATTTTGAATCCATATGTTCTGAAATACCAAAGCCTGATTCAGCAAAGAAGCGCGATTCATGGGACATATAACAAATGTGGATTTTAGGAGCAAAACTCCAAAGAATACCATTTTTGGGATCTTCGCAGGTTTTTTTGGGAATTTTGAGATTTTACAAAAATCTTTTTAATGATAATTGATAAAGTTTATAACTATCGAACATTTCATTAACTAGCAAAGATTTTATTACAGATAAACTATTTGTAATTTATCCAAAAACCAATTCTTTTTAAACATTTTTACTTTAATTCAAAAATCGGAAAAAGTATGAACTCGATTTTTATACCCTTCACCACAGGTATAAAGAAAATTAGCAATTTCTACAATATACATTTCTACAATCTGTCTATATTTTTATTAATAGAAAAGTCCGTCTATCTATTGAAATCAGTTTTTAGAAATCCCCAGTTATCGGATATATATGTTTTGTACATCCAATTATGAAGCAAATTCCTTAGAATGACGCCGATAACCAACGTCAGCAAATATCGCCAAAAAAAAACCGAAAAGGTATCTAAAAACGTATTTGTTTTCGATTTTTCTAAGCCCTTATATAAGCAAGCGACTTCGTTTTTACACAGAAAATTATATATCTTTTTCTTCTTAATATTTTTGCGGAAGAAATGAATAAAATCGGTTCATTAGCAACTGAGATATCGGTCAAAACGCATTTTTAGGCTTTGTGAAGCTTTTATATAAACTTCGGATTTCGTTTTTGTACAAATCTGTTGTAAATATTTTTTATAAAATTTCAGTTTTTTGAAATCGGTTCGTAAACAACCAACTTATAGGAAAATAATCAGAAAAAAAATTGTTAAAAATATACACACACACAAACATATATAAAAAGTGATACAATGGCTTTCAGTGTTGTTGTTTTTTTTTTTATAAGCAAGCAGTAGGCGTTTATTGTGCACACACACAACCATTTGAGTTGGAAATAGAAGTATTGTAATGATTCAATGATAATGACAACATTCACCACAGGTGTAAGGGGTATATATTAGTTTGTCATTCCGTTTGTAGTTTTCACAATTTTCGTCGGAGAGCAAAAAAGTTTATATTTTGTGGATCCTTATAAGAAATGATGTCTGACTACATCTCCGTCCTTCCATCGGTTGAAATGGCATTTATGAAACCCACCGATAACTGCCCTATATATCGAAAATCCTTTCGAGAATATTGCTATTGAAAATTAGCAAGATCGGTTCATATATGGCGGAGATATATGTAAAAAACTGTTTGTGGAGTTTTTAAAAATGGTTTAAATGGCGTTTATGAAGCCTTCCAATAACACAGATGTATGATATATGTATATATATATACATTGCAAAAGATAGATAAATTTTCTATTAAAACTCGTGAAAAACTGGTTCCAAAATACATACCAATATCTCCTAAAGTAATGGACAGACTTTTCTAAAGAATTTACACAATGTGTAACCAAATACAACAACTCTAAAAATGAAAAAAAAAAATTAAAAACTACTTAATTAAGTTATGTATTTCCTCCTTTTGATCACAGATTTATTTGAATGCCTTCTTCATAAGCAAATTTTAAATTAAGTGTCAAAGTATATACAAGTAGTCCGACTCTTTGACAGCGGTATCTGACTCTAAGAATATGTTAGTGACAAATACCTAACTTTGTGTATGTGTTAGTAGAAAAAAACAAATAAATAAATATGTTGGTGTTAATTTATTTTCCCCATATACTCATAGTTCCATAGAAATGTTTCCAAATTCATTTTATTTGAATTTTCAATACCAAAAATTTTAACTCTATTGTACAATTTAAGTTCTTAAAAAGATAAAATGAATTATCAAAACTTAATGGAAAAAATTATTGAAATTGTGCAAAATTGTTCGAATTTTGAAATAAAAATATGCTGAAAGTTCTCTCAGCTCACGCGATATCTGTATATGTGAATGAGAACCTAGGGAAATTGGGAGTCGTTACTTCGTTAAGTCTTTAACAGATTAAATTTTCCATACAAATTTTAAACTTATAAAACTGTTATAAATTTAAAATTTTATTATAAATAGGAGTTTTTGTGTATAAAATATATTATTTTTGAGTATTTTTAATAATTTTTAAACAATATTTTATATTTCCCGAATACCCGGGAATGTCTATAATAAAATTCCAATTTCCGGGTGTTGAAAGCAGTCGAGGAATTAAAAATCCTAAACATAGTTTTGGTTTTATAAAAGATATTGACTTCAATCTTTTTGGATATAATTAAGAACTACGTCCGCTAGACAAATGAATTTATATGAAAAAAATTGAATTATAGTTTTTCTGATTTTTGAAATTAAAGAAAAGTTTTCGTAAATAATTGGTTTTTGGAGAAAATTTTTGTTCGTTAAGATATCTTAAGAGTTTGTACTTAGCCCTATTGAGTATTTGAGGTTGTTTTCTACTTTAAAAACATCTTCGTGAAGATACATATTTAAAGATACATAGTTAAAGTTGAAATTTAAAATGCTAATAACATGAAAACTCTAAGAGATAAATTTGGCGAGCTCTTAAATATTTTATATGTCAAAGATACCCTACTTTATGCCCAAATAGCTCCAATCCTGTGGCGTCTGTGGGGGCGCCCTTTCCAAACCTAACATTACGCGCTCCTCTGCTACGTCCATGTAAAATTTTATGTAAATTCAAATAGCCGATTAGTAATTACAGATATATTTCCAAAAATTTTCGATCCTGCCCCACTGTACTGTGTAGTAAACATATTTGTCTTCAATATTAAATGAAAATATTTAAAATCGAAAGGGTAAGAAATTATTAAAATTGTATTTTTAATAATAATGTATTTTTTGAGTTATATAATATCAATTAAAATATTTATCGTAATAAAGCTTATGATGGTTTTTAAATCGATTTTATTGACGTATAGTTAAAAAGTTATAAACAGTTAAAGTTATATCTCAGCAAACCAAATGATATCATAACTATGTCATTTGGGTGATAAAGAACCCTAAAAATGATATCATTTATAATTCTAAAATGATATTAGTAATGATATTGTTGAATTTAAGTGACGCGATAATATATACCTACAGCATGTCAAGAATGAAAAACTTTTTTTATTTCAACTTTATTTTATAAAATTTGCAAATATTTTATAACATTGCAATTTTGTTTTTTTTTTATTAAATTTTGTTTTCTGTATATTTCTTTAAAGGGTTTTGAAAAAAATCATTATGATTGTAATTACGAAAGTACAACAACAAAACCTACATATACCCTTTAATCTACCTATCAAACCAAATTCTTTTTACATATGCGTTTTCATTGCTATATGAAAAAATTCTTGAAATTTTTGAATGTATCTATAGCCGTCCATACTTCAGCGTGATGCTTAAAATCTCGTAAAGCAAGAATTTGCATTCTAGTCTATAATATATATCACCCATGATTCTTAAATTATACATATATTAAGTATGTTAAGTAAAATAACTGCAAAGGATAAACCCTTTTGGGGATTATTACAACCCCAAATCGGTAAAAGTGTCAAAGATGTTGCATAATTGTATTCCTTATTAAGGCAAATACTTAAAATCGTATTAAATCGCTCAAAAAATGGCGAAATTTTGGAGCTTAAATCTAGTAGTAAGCGTATGCTTGACATACTCGGCAGGGTTGAACTTAGAAAAATAAAGGAAACTTTACATATATCCACCAGGGATCATTTAAAGGATTCCTTTTGTCTTCCAAGAAATAATAAGAAAAACACTGAACTAATACAAATACAGGTTGAAAGCTATGAGGCACGAAACACTCTTATTGGGACAAAATGTTGAAAAATTATTGTCATTCGCTATGATACGTCCTAACAAGCGTAAAAATTTTTGGGGTGAATTTATATTTTGTGTAAATGCTAAAATTATGTTGTAGTATAAATTAATCCAAACAAAGTGCGGGCGGAAATCTTTACAATTAAAAAAGAGACATTCATACATTCATATTTAAAAGATATTCTTAAATACAGACACATACAAAGGTGTTTTTATAATATAACATACATTATTTGAAGGCTTAAAATTTCGTTTAATAACAAGTGGTAATAAATCTGAGCTTATCAAGGACAACAACCCAAAATTCAAATTATGTTAAGTGATGCAAAAAGTGATAATCCAGCTATAGTTTAATTGAAAAAAGTATTGAATATTCAAGCAAATAATCTAAACTTGAATCTCACATTAAACTTTTGTCTATATACAAAGAAGAAAATGGCTAAGATTTATATTATAAGAGACAATATTGGTGGAGTATCTAAAATTCAGGTTTCTAATTTGTTTGATGTAAAAGGTACTCCAAGCAATTGTATATTTTCTTTAGTCATTTATTAAATGTAAAACCAATTTCTTAATACGAAAATTTTTGTGTTTTTTCAGTTTTTGCTCTCTATTTAATAGTTAATTTTTTTTAACGTATTCGTATTAAAAAATATTACATTAGCTGAAAATTATTTACTGCCTTAAAGCCAAACTATGTAAAAGCTCATATCCTCTTTCAATGTAAAAATAATTTCGTGACATACTGTACATACTAAGATTGGTTGAGTATATAATATTTTAATTATTTTATCCAAAAATAAAAAGGAGATAATAATAAATTAAAGTACATTCTGCTCCAAATAATTTTATATGTAATACGAAATTTCGGTAATCTAAAAACAGTTCCCCTTAAAAAGAGAGCTGATATTGATTCCTTTACCTTAACCTCTTTTATCTTTTATAAGCACCCGAAAACTTTTTATTTTTCAATCAGTATAAATATCTTTACAGTTTAAAAGGTTTTTTCATTTGTTGAAAAAAATATGTGAGGGATATATATATATATATATATATATATATATATACCTCATAAGAAAAAAGTTTGTATGTAGTTAAGTATTTAGAAGAAAAATACTTAAGACTATCGATTCTTTAAGAATCTGACTACAAACTAATTTAACATATTTTTGCACACATTTTGGCTGAAATCGGTGGAAAATGATTTTGCATTTAAATTTGCATGATAAAATGTCGGAAAACAATTTCTGTGAAATAACAAAATTAGTAAATTTTTTATTTTTCTGTATAATTTCTGTGAAATCGCAGAAATTACACCGGGAAAAGCTAGTATTATATATAATTTATCATATGATGTACTAAATATAAATCTTGAGTTTATACGTCTTAGTATAATCTTCACATGCAAACTCTATAAAGTCTGAATTCTTAACTTTTTTCATTAATTAAAAACCTACTTTCGGCGTATGTGAAACCATTGTTCTATATTTAAAAATATTCTTTCTATAGTGAGAAAAATCTTTCATTCTGCTGTATGAAATGAAAACTGTAAAATATTGACAAATTTAATTTTTATATAAAAAATGTATAAATATGTGCAAACATAAAAATAAAGAATGAAATTGAAAAAATCTAAAATGTTTTATTTGAAATTCTTTTTTGAAAGTGAAACTTTACTTTGACCACGTTTTGTCTTCAACTGGACATTTAATAATCAATACACAGAAAAAATTCAATTTCGTATTCAATTAATAAATTTATAAACTGAAATCGGACTTATCACGAAATTAATAAAACCAAACATTTAAATTCGTAAATGAGTTGTTGATTTCTTATTAAAATATTATTGTTAAACTAATATTAAAAGTTTATTGACCTGATCAATGTGCAACTACTGTTGTATAAGTTTCACTTCCATCATTATCTTATTTTAATGAAAAAATATCGGAAGATCAAAATTGTGACGAAGCCAGTTTTGAAGTTATGTATGTATATTGATGTGATATAACTAGTATTTAGATATCAAAATAAACATATTTGCAAAATTGTTATTGCATCTCTTAAATTTAATCTTACGTACCTCCAGGAGTCTTCAAATTATCTGGACACCTTCTTATTGCCTTTTGCTATTTTTATTCCAAAAAAAAAAAAATTTAATGAAAATCATAATTATTGAGGCTGTCATTTTCTCTCTTTTTTTCTTTTTTTGCTCTTCTTTTATTTATTTATTTATTTTTTTCTTTCGTCGCTATGTCGATTTCAAAATTATTTTACCTAATAAAACAAAGTATTCAAATTGAATATTTTTTAATAAAATTTTTTCCAAAGTCCAATAATGATTTAATAAAAAAATATTTGTCATAATTCTTTCTGTGTATTAAGCATCATAAATAATGTATTGCGTTTGAAATCTTAAAATTAAATGTAAATTCCTAAGTATTTTTTGTTATTAAAATATTTTCAAATATCATTTAAATGTCGAAAATTTGTATACGTTTGTCAAAAATTCTACTAGCTATATGATTTATTCACCCCATTCATACCAATCAATTTACTAAAGAACATACTTTTCTATCGTTGCACACAGACATTTATTGCAAAAATAAAAAAATTATTTTTATTGGCCGCCATCTACCCTTTTCTTTGTTTTTTCGCAAAATCCTTATAGGTAATATACATTTATTGTGGGAAAAATTCTGGGATAGTGGCTTAGTTTACATTTGTCTAAAGTATATATCCCAGAAATTTTAAAAACAACAGCATTGGAAATCTTACAAAGTTCGAAATAAATATGTATCTTGGAACAACCAAACAGGTATGAGAGATTTGTATGGCATAAGATTGATACGCTCACATTTATCATTAACATCAATTTAATCCTGACTGAACTTTTTATCGAAGAATATCCTGAAATAAGACTATATTTTTAAATTAAAAAAGTTTTTAAACATTATTAAAATCTAACGTTAGAAAAATTTTCATCATTTAGGTTTAAACATTGTTCAATTGATTCAATGTTTAAGTATCAGAAATCAATGTCTGGAAGTTATTTTCTTATTATTTCTTTTAACTCTTTTTTTCATTCATCCATCCATCCATTCATCCAGCAATTGAAGTCATATCATGAATAAATCATTGAAAAATATTAACCATTAAAAATAATAAAAAATAGTAAAGGTCTGTTGATTTTGTTCATAGTTTCTATTTGGTTTGTACCTCATCCGTATCTTCTTCACTCACTGCCTTCAATATTAATTAAAACTACCAATGTTCTATTTTTTAACACTCTATTGTTTTTAGAATTTATTTTTTGTTTATACTCTGTGTATTTTTTTTTCGATTTTTTGTTTGTTTTCTTCTGTTTGATTATTGTTTTCGTTATTATTAAGGACCAAAATCTTATTGTGAACAATTCTTTTATTTTCCTTTTTTTTGTATCGTTCAGCTGGTTCATATTTGAAAGGATATTGCAGAACAGCACATTTCCGAAGCGAAAAATGAGGAACAAGAGATGAAAAATAAAATAGTATACAAATACAAATAATCATACTTACATATACACATCCATATAAAAATTGCACAATGCACAGTGGTTCCAAAACGGTTTTTCTTCGAAATAATTCCGTAACTTGTGAACCGTTAGAAATATATCAAATTTCTTCAAACCATAATCTGAAAAACTTTAAATTTAAATTTGAAGTATATTATTTAGAAATAATAATAATAATAATAATAATAATAATAATAACAAAAATCCTAAATAAAATTTAAACGAGTATTCAAATGAAATTTTGACACAATATAAATAGTTAGACTTGCCTCAAAATCAGGTAATTAAAAAACACACCTACTATTTTGTACCAAAATACCCATAATCCCAACTTGTAAAAAACGTATTTTAAAAATTTACTTTTCCATTCAAATGGTCACACTGTCGTTATAAATGGCGTCCGTCAGAAAATACTTTTTGTGTGTTTACTCAACATATCGAGGTATTTAGTTAATGTAAATTTTGTTAGGTCCCAGCTTTGCGATTTGAGAATTTTAAAAAGAAATTTAGAAAAAAAATTCTGGAAAATTAAAAAAGTTTGGATAGGGCTTGTGAGAAGACCCTTGCCCCAAGCGCCTTCGATTTTACTTTGCAGGCACCTACATTAATATTCCTTTTGAAAACATTAAAAAAAATTATATGGCCCAGAACAAAAAACAAATTTTATAAGTAAAAAAATATTGCCACCTTTTTCGAAAAGAAAACCCAAAAAAATATGAAAATCTTTTAAAGTTCCAACTTGAAATTAATATAACTTTTTAACAAATCTATATATTTATATGATCCTTGCAGCAATATTATTTATATTTTGGTAAGAAATCCAATGAATTTTAAAAAGTAGGTACAATATTGGGCCCGCCAATTTGAAAAAACAAACCTAAAAGAACGAGGCTAAAAATGACTGAAAAATTTGTTTCGACCTAAATATTTCTTAAACTAAAAGAGATATCCTACATATGCAAGCGTATTTTTTGTAGAGATTTAAAAGGACTATCTGTATGTAATTTTTTCTGTCAAATCAAAAATGAATTTTTGGCAATTTTTTAAAAAAAATTGCATACCCTAGATGACCAACTTTGAAGACCTACCCACTCTTGCGCTGATCCGCTAGGAATCTGTGCTCCTTTAAATAAATTCGAAAGTATCTTATCTTTGGCCAGGTGAAATTTTATGGGGTTACTTCCAACGGTTCACAAGCTACAGAATTATATCCAAAAAAAGCGATTTGTAACTACTGTGCAACGTTACAAAACAATAATAAACAGGGCCAAGAGTAGAAGTAATTGTGGTAGTAGGTATATGTATACTAACTGTGTTCTCATATAATGGGAGTGTAGCCAATATTTTAGTCATACGAGCATAAAGTAAATGAACAGAGAAAGAAGGGCTTAAAGATAGTTTTTGTTTTAATTGTGGATATTTTTTTAAATATGATTTTTCCACAAAGTATAGATATTAATTTGAAAATAAAGAAAACAATTTGCAATATTTTGACATATTTTAAAATAAGTTTGTTTAAAAGTTCACATTTTATACTTTAATAACTGAAATTTATCCTTAAAATTTAGCCTACCTAAATTCCATTCCATTTATTTTAAATACTTTAAATTTATCTCAAAAAAAAAAAAAAAAAATCCTTTAATAAACCAATTTAATTTAACCAACTGATCAAATCATTTCCTTCTTCCTGTAAATAATTTCTTCATTTCATAATTAATAAAATAATTAATTATCAAAATATCTATTAATTAATGTAACTGCTTCCTCTTTCATTACATTCGTTGTAGTATTTAGTCATTGGTTAATAAGTCCTTTTTAGTTCAATGTACAATAAAGTAAAACGCAAGTAGTTTTTGTTCTATATTTTACAGCAATTTTTTAATACAATGCACTAATGCACTCACACAGACATATATACATATACGAAACAAAGCAAAGAATAAAAAAAAAAAAAAATAAATAACTAAAATACATACCAATGATATTTCGTATACGAATTTACACATACAGAAATATTTATATGAGCATCTATATCATTTCTAGCAATTGTGTAATATGAACGTAGAACAACAGAAATATAAGAAAATGTACATTTTTAATCAGAATAAAGGAATTAATTCTCTAATCTTGGATTGAAATTTTTATGAAATATTTGTTAAGGGAAAACAACGATATGTAGATATAATTTGTTTAAATAGGAGTATTGATTAAAGCAATGCTTTGGCTCCTAACAGTTACAAAGGTCCAAAACAAATTCTCTCTAACTTGTTCTATTTGAAGTAAGGTTCTGCTCTCCTGTATTTAGAGCTAAGTTTAGTAGGTAGAAATAGCGTTCTGCTAAAGTTGCTTAGAAAGTCGATTTCGTCAAAAAATTAATTTCGCAATAAAAAAAATTTCATACCATTATTTTTTATAATTTTTCGATGTGCATTAATTGAAAAGTAACATTTTGATTAACTCAAATTAACTTTTAGAAATGAAGCTCCATATGTAGCCACTTTATATTGTTAGTATGAGGAATTCAAACGCGGAAATAGTTGGCTCCACAAAAATTTTTGTGAAGGCATTCCAAAAATTGTTGTTTGTTTAAATACATATTGATGCTAATCAGTCTGTTGCTAGAATTGAGCAATCGATCCTTTGTCCCCAGTTCCCAGCTGAGAAATTCTGGGAGCACACAGCGAATCGTGCCCATAAAAAATGAAAAAAAGAAAATAAGAAGAGATGTCCTACAATTAAGAAAATTTGTACTTATATCTAAATTTGTCCTAATTTAATTTCAAATTTTAAATCAGATTTTTTAAATTATTAAAATTTATTCCGATATGGGCAAAATAAATTTCCAAAATGTCTACATAATTACTAAATTCTTTTAAACTAACTGAGAGCAGACACACATAGCAGTGTTGCTATATAAATGAAATAAATTAATTTTTTCCATTTTATTGAAAATAATTTTCAAATTTTATTCAATGTATATGTAAAGTATTTATTGATTCCTCACTGCACTGCCCAAACGCCTGAATCGAGAAAGATGAAATTTTGAATGCAGGTTGGTCTTCCATCAAAGATCCATTAAAATCGGATTCTTGGAAATTTAAATATTTAAGGGGTAAAAATCACACCTGTTTTTGGTACTTTTTGTAATAAAGTATTTTTTCCTGTTTTTTGACATTTATATATTTTATTATGGGACACCACTAAAATTTTAAAATTCATTGGAATACAATTTTAGCTACATTTATGGGAGTAAAAAAAACGTCTCAAAAAAGGTAGGAAATAAATACGATTTATTCAAACCCTCTGAAACAATTTTGATAAAATTTTAAGAATAAATTGGTTCATTTAGTCTGGTAAAACAGATAACAGGACGTAAGTTGAGACTCGGCTACTGAGACGTAGAAATTCTAGTAATTTGTTTGATATTTTTGTAAAACAAACATTTTTTTTAGTAATTAAGGACTCAAGATTTATATCTTTTGAGTCATATCTGTGACATATGAATTTAAATACAGAGAGCATTTTGAAATTAGTCGACTTTTATCGTCAGTAGAGAACTGAAGATAATTTTGTATTGCTGATCACTGCGGATCGTTTTAGAAAAGCTATATGAACAAAGAAACAATAAAAGGAATTTAAAAACAAGATTTCATAAATATTAGATTAAATAAGCTTTTATTATTAAAAACAATTTTATCTTTCTTAAAGCATGTAAATTATATGATTTTTTTTTACAAAACATATTACATAGAAAATAGTATATTTTAAAATACCGAAACTAAAATACCGGTATATGTCGGTATTGAGGGAAACCCAGAAGACGCTACAACTATTAGGGAGCTTATAGGATGTTCAGATATACAATCCCAAAAAATATATGACTGCACCAGTAGCTACATTCTTTTCAGATCCATCACTAAACATTGCTCATCCAATGTACAGTTCATCTGCCCCTCAACTATTGTCCTTATTAAGAGTCTTTATAGCTAAATCTCCATTCAACATCAGTGCTCATATAATCCGTAGAGGCGGATAGTAAATGCAGATTCTCAGTTACCTAGGTAAGATAGATTAATGGGAGAAAAAAGCGTATATATCAATTAAAATATTTGGGAAAATATTAATATTATTGTAAAAGATGCGTTAACAGAAGGTTCTATATATATCTCGTATTAAGAAGCAAAATTACACATTATAAATAATTTCATTTCGGAGAAGTATTGTTCTAAAATATTCCTCAAAACAATATCACTGAAAACAGTTTTGTTATATTAGTCTAAATACAGACTTTCAGAGTCAAATTTCCAGTCATTTATCTAGAGCCAGAACATGGTCGTTTAATATCGAGTTACGTATATGAAATATTTGTTTTGGTTATCATATGTTTTTGTAAAACATCGAAAATTTATTACTTTTTTTAAAGAAGCTATCAATGAGATTCTTCTGTTTAAGAGCACAATCATTTTCGAAAAATCAATCTATCATTAAGACCACAGCCATCAAAAGAAGTGTTGCCAATACAATTGTTTCAAACGAAGAAATAATACTTCTCCTAAAATAATATTTTATATATTATTGGCTAAGGTCTTTACTGCATATTTTTTTAAATTTAATGAATTTAAATTTTATGTTTTTTTTTTTTTAGTAAAAGTTAAGAAATAAATGCAAATTTTATTTATTTTTAGGGCATATTTTAACATTTATAGTAGAATTTTTAAGCGTTTAAAACATAATTTTAAATGCATGTACACGCATAGAAAAAATACAGTTGTAGTGACCATAATCTAAGAATAACATATTATGATTAAAACATATGATTACAGCAAAAAATAGAAATGATTATAAGCAATAATTATTATGATTCCTCTTTGTCATATTGTATCCGATTTTATGGTTTGCTTTTTCATGTTATGATTATAGTTTTATATATAATTAAACAATCTTATTATATTATTATATCACATTTCATATTATTACCTCATGTTATCATTATAGGTATCCAATATTATTATATTATTTCATTTTGTCATATTATTATTCCATCTTATCATATATTAATACAAATTATTGTTATTTTTATAAAATTTTTATTGAGAAATATATATACACATACATATATATACACATACAATACTCATAATTTACATGTTATTAGTTATATTCATTTGTACCACTATATGTGGTTCAAATGCAAGATTCTTAAATTTTAATATGGTAAAAACAGAATATGGTTTAAAAACAAGGAAAAAGACTGCAAAAATGTAATGGTTGTAGAAGTAATGATATGTTTCACAGTAACAAAATTTTGACACTGGTAAAAATATTTAAAAACATATAAATTTTGCAGTCAATCATATTAAAATTCTTATTGAGTGTAAACATTAAATGACAGAATTGAATCAAAATCATTGTTATCATGAACACAGAATTCAATAAAATTAACAATTAACAAAAATTTCCATTCCCTGCTAATGAGTATTGGGTTCATGTTAAAAGGAAATCATATCGTTTCTACTTGATTGTTCGTATACACTGTACTATCACGTTAGCCAACCAACCAATCGGAAGATCTTTACATTCTCATGATTTGTTACTGAATATTTTAATCCTAACAGCATATTTTTGCATATTTTTGGGCTTAACAACATATCTTGTCATATTTCCGTAGAATATTATTATTTTAGAGCAAATTTAGATAATTTCAAGGGCATATTTTTGCATATTTTATACTTAAAAGCATAATTTTACATATTTTACATTTAAATGAATCCAATGGAATTTTTTACATAATTTGCCATTAGTGAAATTATCTTTTCACTGTCGCATACGTTTTTCAGATCTGATTCAATAATAATTTTCCTTTCATAAATTGATAGAAATTTTGTAATTTTCTGATACGATGTATTAGCTTTGAATGTGTTAAAGGGCAAAATGTAAATATTTTTTAGCAATTGCTATTAGAAGTTATTTTTTGCACGAATAGGATATAATTTAAAATTTAGCCAAGAAAAATAATATTTTAAGAGCATATTTTTTTTTTTTAATTTTAAGGACATATTTTCCGATTTTAAAAGCATTTTTTATGAGTATAAAACACTTTTTTACAGCATATTTTTGGTTACTATTGACATTATGAAATTATGCGGAAAATGGAACTTTTGGCAATTTACAGCACACTAAGGGCAATAACTTGAAGATGTCATTAGTTTATTACGGGAAAATTAAGTAAGCATTAATATTGAAGTGAGATCTTTTTCGCAGAGAATAAAAACAAGTATTGATTATGATTTCAGATAAGGATACTACGTAGCTTTTTATATCCCCTATTGTATTGCAAACTTAGAATTCATCAAAAGTATGCAATTTTAATCAATACAGGCTTAATTATTAGTCAATTGGATCAATATCTGAATATAAGGCATGCAATGTCATTACTTTCGAAGTTGTTATCTGTGGTAGGAGCACGCTATCTCCTTAGAATAACAAATTGGTAGGAGTTGTGGAGATGAAAAGGAAGCACTTGTAAGAAGTAAACTTTGCATTTTGGTGTTTCAGGTCTTCGATGCATTATCTGACTTATCGGTCATTTAGTTACACCATATTTTGGGCTTTCTTTGGAGATCGGTATGGATATGTTAAAGGAAATTTACTTGGTATTATAATGTATCAATAGATTTAAATTTTCTAACAATTATCTTAACTTATCCATATGTTTGTGCTAAATATACAGTTATGAGTTACCAATCTCATAAAATTGTTCGAATTGAAAAGCTGTTTTACTCTAATTCTGATGAGTGTTACATTAAGGTGGTTCAACATCGTTTGAAGAAAACCAAAGTGTATCGCACATTTAAACGTACTCGTATATCAAATTATGCAAGAGGACACCTTTTATAACATTTCTGCTAAATTTCAACATTTTACTATGATTAGAGCAGGATGCTACACTGTCATTTAAGTTGATAATTCCTAAACAAATTCAAAAATTTTTTCTTACCAAAATTAATGATATATACATCAAACTAATAGAAAATTATAGACTAATAGAAAATTATTTCATATTTCGTAATTTTGCCAAAAAAAACTTTATGAGACCGACAAAATAGCATTTTATTAAAAATTCATTAATAGTTTTATTTTTATTTCTATGTATTTTTTTATATTAGTTCTGGTTTTTTAAAGTGAGTTTTAAGTCATTGAATGATAAATGAAAATGAAGGTAGATAAAATCATAAAACCTAGATTTCAGTTTCATTGAAATTTGCTCTTATAATTTCAAGCAAGGATCTTTTTATCGTCATTAACAAAGATGTATTTAAGCTTTCAATTGTAAACAGCAACGTGTTTACCATCCATAGTAAATTTATAAAGAAAGACCCACTCCATAGCATATGTGTTACAAATACTGAAAATATGTAGAAAAATACATTTTTAGTGTGTCTTAATTATAGTGGATAAACACCATGTCGTATTATTAGTTATTTAATACCTTTCAATTACTGAAACGATAGTTTAAAATAGAAAAATGAAAACTATACTACAAATACATAAATAAACAAACACACATACATAAGAAAGCAAGTATGCATTCATGTGAGCGTGTCTCTAAAAGCAGCCATTGTTAAAAGAATGTAAAAAAAGGAAACAAAATGGCAAACGTTGAAAAATGATGAACCATCAAACAAAATTCATCATGGCAGCAGCCTTGTAAAAATAACTGTAACTACTCAAACTAATACATTAACAGTACAACACGAGACGTTAGAATAGGTTAGAAAAGGATATGCTACTATTCTACAATGTAGTAATAGTATTACTATGTGGCATCAGCGATGCAATAATGATTGTTATTGTTATAACAGCAAAACTACTACTACAACAATAACAGCGACATGCAAACAGTTAGCAAACATCAACAGCAACGTCGTCATAGCCATCATCATCATCATAATCGTCAGTAGCCATTTCATCAGCATCTTGTTAAATAAAAATATCAACTATTTTTTTTTCTACCTACCAACATTTTTTTTTCTACTTTATGTATAATTTTATATTTTTTGTACATATTACTTTTACATACAAACATATATTTATAGATATGTATATTTTTTTCTAGCTTTTTTAAAATATATTTTATATTTTTTACTTTTTTCCTATTGCTAATGTTGTTTGTTGCTGTTGCATACTTTAATAGTTAGTTATAAACTATAAATTTACTAAACAATGGCATCGTATTGAGGATATTCCTACTTTAAAATATGTATATTTTTCCCCAAACTTTGTGTTTATTTATAGACAACAACAATAATAACTGCAACAATATACTACAAGTATTATTTTCAACGTTGGCAAAATTAAAGCAATTTCTTTCTGTTTATTCTGCTGTTGTTTTTCAAGGCAAAATACTTCTTTTAACCGATTTTTTGTTACTGCTTTAAGAAAATTGAAGAAAAATAAGCAAAACGAATTGCAAATCATTATTATCGTAATGATTAGTATTACAGCCAGATGTTTGCATTCACTCAGTCTCAGAGTTTGTTGTTAAATCACGAACATTCTTTGTGATTTAAGCGCGAAGGAAAAAAGAGATTTTTTACATTTTAGTACATTTCGTTATTTTGGAATAATTTTCCTAAGAGGTAAAACGGTTGTTGTTCGAAAGAAAAATAAATTGTTAAAGAAAAAAAAAAAAAAATAATAATAATAATAATAAAGCATTCGCCACTTTTTTATTTAAAATGTTCCCTTCTCATAATCGTAAACGATATATGTAAACATTTTTTTTGTACTGAAGACTTAGATATGTTGGCTTTAATTTAAGTCCTTTTAATCCTGGTTATCTCTCTGAAATTCTGAAATGACCAAAAGCTACCGCAACTCAAGGGTAAATTCGTTAATTGATGGGGGCAGAATCGTTTGTCTGTATATAATCTTTTTTATTTTATTTTAATACTGCAATTGATAAAACAAACAAAAATTAATATATTTAAGAGAATTTTATATAAAACTAGTTTTTCTCGGTTCGCTTCGCTACTCCTTTTGATGCAATAGCTAATATTTATTTCAAATGGGGCTCACTACTGCCCCTGGACTTATTCGCCTTATTCGAAATGTGATGTGAAAAATATTTCTACAATTTTTTTAAGACTTTCATTGTAATACTCCTTTAGATATGCGAAAATAATTATTTGCTTTGTTTGGGTTGTACCTCTCCCTCCTGGACCTATCCATTATTTTCATAAATGCAGTATGACAAGATAGTGGTTCTAACTGTAATAGTTCCAAAATGAATATTTGCTTTGTATTAGGGACACCATTTCCCCTAATTCTACCCATTCCATTTTTATTCTAAGTTTGGTGGTTTAAAGGAAAATAAGTTACAGATTCCATTTCCCAAAAAGTTGATGGCTACATAGAACACAATAGTTGGACGCTGAAGAGTGTCGATGACGGTCGTGGCGGACTAGAAAATGCATTCCATTCTGCCGAGCGTCCAATAAAACTTTTACACTGTATTCTTCTACAATTATTCAGTGAACTTAAACGAAATGCAAAAATTAGAGAAAAAAACTATATGAAAAAGTTCAACAAAAAATGCATTTTTCGAATTTTAAGTTTTTTTTTTAGAGAATCCTGATGTCCGTCCGTCCGTCCGTCTGTTTTTTAATTTTTGCTATTTTCAAATTCAAAATCATTAATTTTTTGGTCTCGACAAAGCTATTGACTTCAAATTTACTTTATTCCATAGATGATTTTGTTCTTCAATTACCCATCAAAAAGGAACATCCAAAGAAATCAATAAGATCCTGAACTTGTGATCCAGAAGTAGTGAAAATTGGGATCATTTCCAATGAATTTATCTTAGGTTTGTCATTGGAAGATGTTCTCTTTTTTGATGCCATGTAAAATTGATTTTTTTATGTAATTCTTTTATAAAAACCGAATATTTAAAAAAAATATGCCTAATAATATTTTTTTTTTGATTAAAACAAATATTATTAAGTAACAAGTATTTATAAATTCTCAATGCTTTATATCATTTATTGTTGATGATGTTTATATAACTTTATAATCCGTACACTTAATGAAAATTTGGAAGTAATGACAAAGTACTTCCTTAAAAATGATTTCTAGTTATTTTTGCTGGATAATTAAAATAATATAATGTCAAAAATATTGGGCTATACATAAAGCAAACTTGACCAAGATCTTGTAAAATTGAGATACTTAGTTGAAATTTCAAATGCATATAACTTGAAAAATATATGAGATAAATAGAACATGCAAGCAAGTTTTTCAGAGGTCTTATCAAGAGCTTTAAGGTAATGTGAAAATCTCTAAAATCGGTAAAAATTACCCTACTTTGAGCCTCTATAGCTCCGCTCATGAATTGTATGTAGGTTCCTTCTTCTAAACTTAAAATTTCACTGCCTTAGCTACGCCTATGTGAAATTTTGTGAAAATCCGATTAAAGATTACACAGTTCAATAAAGCAATAAAGAAAAAATCTGCATTTGAGGTGTTTTTTGTAAGGGAGAAACTGGAGTTTTTTCACAAAACTATAATTTCTCAAATCGGGCTATATATGAGCATAATTTTTTTCATAATATTAAAAAAGACAATATGTGCTATAAGAAAAAAAAGCAAAACAAATGACCTGTAACATTTTAAGTTCCATTACATCGAAATTCAAAATTAGTGTATTTTTGGAAAATTTTCAAAAAACTAACAAAAATATTTTGAAAACACAAAATTTTCAAATACTTGAAGGAGACGATTCTGAAATATCTAAATTTGACGGTTATAGTTTAAAAATTAATTTTAAGAAACTTTTAATTTAAAAAAATACACCTAAAGTATATGAAATTTATTTATTTATTTTTTTGTATTCTTCCAATTTCAAAACAAAATGTTAAATTTGACAAAAACAAAAACAAAAATAAAAAATAAAACTAGACTAAAGATTCTTATTGCCAATTTTATTAAAAAATGTTATTTTTAAAAGTTAAATTAATCGTTACTTTTGACAATTTTACTCCAACGTTCGACTGATTCCTTCAGATGCAGAAATATTGCTAACTATTGTTAAACTTGGCTAATATTTGATCATAAGTACGTGACTCAGGTCCATTTTTTGTTTAAGATATATTGGCGAAAACGTATGAACTGATGTCACTATGGACACTATTTTTATATCCACCCTCAAAAAAGATGGTGGTATATTGGATTTGTCATTCCGTGTATAATCCAGTGTCTCACACAAAGTAGTGAATTTTTATTTTTAAATAAAAAAAAAATATTTTAAATTATAAAATTAGTTGTAAAACAATAGTTTGTTTACGAATTAAATTATTTTTGTCTGATATGTATTCTACCAAATGCTACAAAAAGTACCACAAAATGTTGCATCGTTTTGCGAGAAATTGATCAAAAAATAACACGTACGGTAATTTCAAGTTCCTCACAAAAGTATTTGAATCTTTAAACTTTCTATATTTGAAAATACTAAAAAAACAAAAAAGATATATTTTTTTATATTAGTTAGTATTAAGTGTCACCGTTAAGCTTTACTAATTCTTTGTATAATTTTGTATGTAAAATTTTGGGGAAAGTAAGCGGTTTCTTTACATATATCTTGCAAAAAAGATATTTTGAATAATCGTGCCATTTTTTCTATATGATTTCCTAAATATAAACTTTTTTTATTAATAAATGGACTTTGTCATGCCTTCAAAAAAAAAAATATATATATATATATTTTTTTTTTTTAATTCTAAATTTTGACATCCAAAGTGGTCTGGTTAAAAGCCTATTTTACTGAAGTATTGATCACCTTATTCTATCAAAACTTTTAGATTGTTTTTCTGTGGGTATTAGTTATTACAAAATTATACTGGTGCCACAGTAGAATACATGACATGAGGTATTTTTTGAGTTACATAGCTATAAGTCTTTCAAGCAATTTCGGGGCACTATAAAAAGTTAAAAGCACCCAAAAATTTTAACTTTAATATTAATATTGCTTATGTTTATTGAAATAAAATTAAAAATTTTCCACTCCAGTATTTCTCGAGTGCAAGTTATTAGTCCAAAACTAATATGGCTATGTAACTAGAGAAATAAAATGAAACACATCGTGGTATATTTTTGGGGTATAGCGTAAGGTTTGTGGTCTCCAAATTTATCAATGGCTATATATCGGTAAGATATTTCTCAACATTTTGAAAGAATTTTTTGATATTAACGGTACTGAAATTTGCTTGATATTTAAGTTATTTTATTTTTAATGGTGGAATGCCCCATAACAAATGACGCTTCAAATATGACATTTTAATAGAAAAATGTTTTAAGCTACTAAAAATGTTTTACTTTTCTTATAAAGAAATATATATATATATATATATATATATATATATATATATGTACATATATATATATATATATCATGTTCGTCATTTAAGAAAAAAATAATAGTTGTGTTCTTCCAACATCAACCTTCTAAGTCCATTAAATAAACAATTGGAGAAAATATCCCCAAAACTTTTACTTCAAATTGGGAAAATAAATCAGTGAACATTTAAAAGTGATACTTATGACTTATTATTAACGAAAATTACAATAATTTCATTTATTTTTATTTTATTTGACATCTTAATATACAAAGGTAATAAAAATTTAAATTCTCGTTTGAGATAGATTCGGTACTATTTCTGGTATTTCTTGGAAAGAAGACAATTTTTTTGATTGCAGTTTTTTGCATCAAGTTAGCATATAAGTAAAAAAAAGCAATTAAAAATTCTTAGAATTATTTTTTTAAACCATGAAATAAAAAAGATCTTCGATATCTTAGCAGCTAAGATCTACTTTATTTAGTTGTCAAGTCATTTTCGTCAAATAAGTTTTAATTTTAATCTCCAGTAAATGAAGACCTTGTGATCTGTCATAGAAGACTTTGCCTATTTTTAAGTTTAAGTTTTTTTTTTTCTTAACAAAATTATATCTCTTATTTTAATTCTTTTAATTTTTTTTATATCTTTGTTGTGTATAAACAAGATTTCTATGAATTGTTAAAATAACATTTCTTTACAATTTAACAAATTGTTTAGAATATAAAAGTTACAAGAAAAAACTTGTAATTTATTATATAAAAAAATATATGAAATAAGTGAATATATGTATGTCTAAGTTTGTTAAATTTTTACTCAAACAAGATCAATTTGATACAAAAACTTTTTAATATTGATGCAACAATCATGTTTTCCAGCTACTTGGGCGCAAATTTTATGTTTTCTTTTTCTTCAACTAAAAGAAAAAAAAAATACCGAAATAACGTGGGTAGAGCGATAAGTCAATAAAATAAGAAAAAAAAACAATATTTTAAAATATGCAAATGGAACTCATGTTGCATAAAATTTATATTGTAGTTAACAACATTATTTAAATATTATCTATATTGTTAGAAAATCCTAGATAATTGCTTTTTTATTTTGTGTATATAGTAAATGTTTATCCCTTTATTAACATTTCATTTAAATTATCAAATATCCTTCCTATTACTTTTTTTAATATTTTTTCTTTGTCTGATATTGTTACATGCACAATTTTCGTTGATCCATCTATACAACATTTAAATATTAACGACAAAGTATAAACATTTATATATTGAACTTTATGCAAATATATTTTTACATACACACACACACACACACAAATTCAATCATATAGATAAAAAAAACTTTGGTTTATTTCTCAATATTTTTTTCCATTCTTTGTCCTGCCAGCCCACGTTTATACAAACATGAAGAATATTATTATCAGGACAACCAAAAATATGCTCTAAAAAATATTTTATGTTTATAAAAAATGCTCTTAAAATAGGAAAATATGCCCTTAAAATTAAAAAAAAATTTTAAATTATCAACTATTCGTACAAAATATAACTTGATTTCTGTTAGCAATTGCTGAAAAATATATTCTTTTTGCACTTAAAAATACTCCCATTCAAAGCTAAAACATTGCACCAGGAAATTACAAAATTTCTATTAATTTTTAGGCTGAATATTATTAGGGAATCGGATTTGAAAAACGTGTGTTTCAGTAAAACGAAAATTTCACTAATGGCAAATTATGTGAAAAAAATCTATTGGTTGCAAAATATGCAAAACTTTTCTTTTAAGTGGGATATATACTAAATTGTGCTCATTAGTGTAATATATGCAAAATAATGCTCACAAGTGTAAAATATGACAAATTATATTGCTTAGCCTAAAATATGCAAAAATATGCTCTTAAAAGTAAAATGTGCATAACTATGCTGTAACAAATCGAAGTTAAATTTCTTAAAATTGTGTGAAACGGAGAAATAACTGACAGTTTGGTTGCCCTGATTATTATATTCTATAAGCAAATAACATTGTTAGTGGCCGATTGAATAAAGAAACATTTTAGGGTGTATTGTTTGTGTGTATGTATTTGTGTGAAGGAGGGGTGTGCTTATAAATGAGCATTATACTTACAAGAGTAAATTGCATGTTGCAACGCGCAAACATAATAAAATCGTTAAGGATTACAATAATCTCTACTAGTTTTGTGTAGTGCTAGTAGCTGTGTTTTATATAAAATTTTATATAAAAATTTTTCTAAGAGGGATTGTTAGGGGGTTCCCTTTTTTTAAAAGAGTTTATGTTAACAAAAGAAAAATTTTAAAAGTAGGAAATTGTTAATTTGCGTAAATATTTTTTTTTTTTTTTTGGTAAATTTATAAAGAACTTTAAATTAAATTATATTTAATATTAATTTAATATAAATGTATTATAAATTGTATATAAATCTATGTAAGGGATTTCAAAAGATTTAAACATTTTGAGTAAAAATATTTTCAGAAAATTTCTCCCTTTGACACGAATGTCGATTTGCGGTTTTATTACGCAAATTTATGCATCCGAAGTCTGTTCGCGTTAATCATTTTTATAAATGCGCTCAAAAGTTGTGAAGATTTAAAATTGAAACTTTCAAAAGAATTCTAAAAATAGAGGTTTTGCTTTATCGAAATGAAATAGAGCGATTTCATAGAACATCTAAAGTGTTATTAGCATATTTCAAAACTCTTACTAAATCTTTAATATTTACCGAAATACACTGAAAAGTAAATTTTGTAAATTTATTTTTTGCACGATTTGGTAAATAGCAAACAATTTTTACCGGTTAAAAATTTGAAAAAAAAAATACGGGACATATTTGGGAATATTTTGCTGAAAAAATTCAATTGAATATCAGTACTGATTTTAAAAATATAGTCGTTTAAATCTTATTACTCATTATGATATTCATTACAAAAAGTGCATTTTTTTTAAAGTGAATTTTCGCAAAATTTTAAACATGTATCTTATTAATGATAAGATTTACATCAAAAATAGTTTGTATTGTTTTAATAATACGAACAATAATGCGAAATACGTATGTATGATTTTTGAGTTTATAAACATATTTTTTGGTTCATACAATTATAATTTCTTAAAACATTTTGACGCCCTTGAACTTTAGTATTACGGAAATAAAACAATGATTTATAAGTAGATATTTACGTGAGAGAAAAAAAAACTAATTCAATTGTCAAAAACCTAAAACATACAACAACGAAATACATGTAGTCACATATATTTTGTTTTTGTGTTTTGAAAAAAATGAATAATTGTTTTTAAAATTTAGTTTGAATTGCCTCTCGCATAAACTTCTAGTGTATTCTATGAAATAAAATGTTTTCATTTGACAACAATATAATTTATGCTACGTGGTAGTTGACAATGTGTAGGAGAAAAATCCCGCTGTAGTCGGTATAAACGATGTATCATATTTTTTCACATTATAAATTTTAACCATTAAGAGAATTCTTTACAGATAATTTTCGATAATCTAAAGTCATATTTAGTCTTAAAAAAAGTCTTAAATAAATTTTCAGTAGCGAAAAATATACATTTTACAAACATTTACGCAAAATAAGATTTCCTGACATCAGCGAGATATACTTCAAAATGTAGAAAACCACTTCATCTTTAAAAATCTAATCTCAAAATTTTATTTCACTTATGCGCGCAAAATTTCTATAAAAAAAAATAAAATAAAAAAAAAAAAATAAAAAAAAAAATTGCAGAATCTAAAAAATCGTAATTTTTTGGTTTCATTTTCAGTGAACGCATAACTTTTCACCAGACAGTAAAACTGTTACTTGTGATACAATATATGAACTTCCTAAGGGTTGTCTCTCCACTGGTTAATAAATCAAAAAATCTTCGAAAGTTTCAACTAATTTTTTTTATTTTTTGTAGTTTTAAATGGCTGTATTTCCTTGAGATTTTAGGTGAATGACATAAAATTTTATATTTCTTAGTTATTTTGTTGGGTCTACCAAAATGCATTAAAAGTTTCCTGGTTTGAAACAAACTTAAGAAATATAAAACACATAAAATCATTTTCAAAGAACTTCGAAAATTTTTGAAATACCTCATATACATAAATAATAGGCAGACACATTTCCTGTAATACCTTTTACGCTCATAGTATACATTCGATTTAATAATATACCATTAGAAAGGTATTTATTACATAGATGCGCAGAATACAATTTTATTAAAATTGTTTCAGAATTTTAGATGTTATAAGCGTTAAAATTTGCTATTAATACATATGCAAGACTCACGTATACGTATAAGACTGAAATAATAATGCCTTTTATTTTATTTCTCATGCCTATTCTACAGCTCTGTCATTTAAAAACAGTGTCATTGTTGTTACTTTTATACAAAAATAAAGTAGAGAAGTTGTAAAGAAATGACAACAGTAAGTTAGAATTTCTCAACTTTTAATTGAGGAAGTTGTAAGAGATGTGTGAGAAAAAAAAAAAATAAAAAAATGGTGTAATTCTTCGGATTACTTTATTTTTTGTTTAAGTCTTATGCTTAATGAGAAACAGAATTAGAAAAGCAAAAAATTTATGATGCTTTTTTGTCTCTGACTTCTGAAAAACTTAAATGAATCTCAAAAAAATCAAAAATCTCAAAAAAAAAGCGGAAAAATTGGCAAAATGAATAAAGTGACAAAATAAAAAAATCATCATGTTAAAAAATCGCCGAAAGGGAAGACTAAAGTAAAAAAAAAATTAATAAACGCCAATTTGGGAAGAATACCAAAGCGAAAAATGCTAAAAAAACGGAAAAATTAATAAAAACTCACCAAAATAAAAAAAACGCCATGAACTACGAAAACCTTTAAAACTAAAAAATCACCAAAATGAAAAATAGCGCCAGCAAGAAAAAAATCTTTAAAATAAAAAAAAACGCCAAAATTGAAAAAAATTACCAAAACGAAAAAAAATCTGCAAATTGTATAAAAAAATCGCCAAAGCGGAAAAAAACGAAGAAAATCTCCAAAACGAAAAAATTGTAATTAAAACCAACGCCAAAATGGCAAAAAACGCTGAAACGAAATAAATGCCAAAATTAAAAAAACCGCCAAAACAAAAACAAAAAACTAAAAAATGCAAAATCTATAAAAAATCGCCTTAGCGGAGAAAAAATTGAATCGATTTGTATGAATACAAAAAATATTGCGAATGTGCCCTTAAAATTAAAGATTGATGTGTTATAGCTAATCCTCAAAATATTTCGGTTCAATTATTTCTTTCCCGTGAGCTGGACCATTTTTAGAATACCTTTAAAAATGTGGTTTTCGATAAATAGTGTACACAATTTTTATATTTTTGTGTAAAAAAAGTATAATATGTAATGGGCATTTGTCGTCTAATATGTAATCAGCAAAATATTTTTTAAAGATTTTAACGATTTTATTAAAATTCTCTACGAATTTTTTTAAATAATATTTTATTAAAATTTGAATATTTCGGAAATTTTTTATCGTAATTTAGATTTTAGAGCATCATTGGAATGGTCTTATTCAGTACCAGCGTTGCCAGGAGGTGACAAAAAAAACCAAGGTCTGAAAAGACCAAATGCCAAAGAGAATAAGGCCAGAAAAAAGCTAATATTTTTTTCTTTTTTTAATTCAAAAATTTATTTGTTCTCGTTCCAGATATATTGATATTGTAATAAATTTATAAATAAAACATAGAACGACTGCCCACAAAATTTTTCATACAAATTTGGGTTATATTTCATATGTAAAATGTGTGAATTATGATTACTTTTTGGTTAGTAATTTCCAAATATTTGCGTAACTTTTCGTTTTCATAAGAATTTTATAAATTATATTCATAAACAGTTTCTATGGTTAGAGAAGTTTATTATAAAGTAATTATACTAATTTATTAAGCTAGTAAAGTAAGTAAGTAAAAGCAAATATGAAATTATTTTGTTCTTTGAAATATTAAAATCTTAGCCCTTTTAAGGCAATTTTAAGAATCAAAAAAGCCTAGAAAAAAAGCTAAAAGTTAAAACAAAAATTTTGAGGCTAAAAGCAAAATAGAAAGTCTAAATTGACAACACTGTTCAGTACTATTAATATATGTATGTATTTATTTAACCCTTTGGTAAAAAAAGTAATATTTTGATATCACCGGTATATAATAGGTTAAATTAATTTTTATGTCAAATAAATGTTTATTTAAGAAAATAGTTGTCATTTGTCAAAAAACTATAAATTCATATAAAATAGTGTCTAAATTTCAAACACTTTCTTCTGCTCGATTATTTCCACGGCTTTAAAATATTTTATTATATATCTATTTCAAAAATTTATTGATATTTATATATCATAAATACTGCCATACAACTTATTTGCAAAAATTGCTGATTTAACCGTTTGGGAATCAAAATTTCCAATGGTAACTTAAAATCCAATATATGTTGAAAAATGTCTGAAATATACACAAAAATCATATGTTCAAATAATGAAAATATGACAAAAAGCTACACACAGAAAAAAAGTACATACATCTTAAATTTTTTTTCATAAATATTATGAATCGAACATGACTTCTTTTCCCAAAACTTTTTCATAAAAAATAAAATTTGCTCATTTAATAATATCAAATTGTTCATAATGAAAATTTTAGGAATTTTGCAAAAATTTTGTTTTAGTTTTATTAGATTTTATTGCAAATGGTAAAAGAAAATTGTTATACATGAAAATTAAAATATTATACATGAAAATATTAACAACAAATTAAAAAATGGCGAATTCCAAGGAAAATCTGTAAAAAAATAATGTTTTGAAATTTGCATAATTTCCCTCGCCTGCTGCATCACATCATTTTGTTAAAAAGCGCTTCTGTTTTGTTCCCAAAATGTAGTTAAAAGTCATTAAAAACTTAAAATTTTCTAAAGAAAATTTCAAACATTTTTTTACAAATTGAAAATATAAATGAAAATTTAAACAAATTTTTCAGTCTTTTTGTCTTTTGATTCATTTGAAAAAATACAAAAAAAAGTTTTAATGTTTAAGAAATTATGCTTAAATATTATGAACTGAAATTAATAAAAGTAAATTTTTATATTTGTGTACAAACTTTTTTCTGTATAGTCTAACTTTACACCCAGCAATTTTTCTTTCTGAAAATTTTCTATTTGTTTTTTTAAACTTGCATTTACGTTCACACACAAAAATTTACTTTAGCAATTGTTGCTTTAATTGTCTTGATTTGTTTTTGTTTTGAAGTACGAAAATAAAAAATAAAAGGAATTTCGAAGTACAGGTAAGTTTGTACCCTTTCATATTCCCTCTCGCTCGCTCTCACTTGAAATTAGAATTTCAGCAAGAAAGATTTCCTTGTATGAACTCAGGCCATATTTAGTAGATTTGCAACTTTTTTTTTATAAGGTACTTTAATGTACATCCGATTTCAACAAAAGTTATAATATTTAAAAAATATTTCCTTATAGACATTTTTTTTAATATCGGCTAATAATTTTAGAATTTATATGGGGAATTATCTTTTTAAATTTACCTTTATAAAACTAAACCTAAACTTCCAATACTTTTTTTAATTCTGATCTTTTAAAATAAATTTTGATGCAATTATGTTAACAACAAAAATTCAAGACCCGAATTGGTTCCATGTGGAACCGGTATTTGAGTGCTTAAATATAAAAAACCCCAAATAAAATATACGAAAACCAATTATATGCTTCGAGCTTACCACTATAAAAAAAATGTATATATTTTTCATAGCTACAAATGGTTTTCAACTTGACAAATGACATTTGAACTTGTAATTTGACAATATCGTGACACTCAATTACATTCAAAGCCGTCTGGCAACCCTAGGTGAAAGTAAAATATGAAGAATTTAAAAGTTTTCCAATTTTTTTTATTAGAAAATTGGCAAAATAGAGAATTGATGTTTATTGCTCTTGTAATTAGGAATCGTTTGAGATGCATTTCTTTAATGTGCCCTCAATAGTAGTGCTATAGCAGTTGGCCAAACTTGAGGAAAAAAAAAACGTTAATAGCTCCAAGATGTGCTTTTTCGCAAGGCACACTCACAGTATCGCGTGATCAAAAAAGGTTTCCAAATTACATCTAAAATGATAAAACATTAATTTGCAAACATTTTACAACTGATTATAATCGATCTAAAATTTTGCGTATTTTATATTGACATTTTTTTACATTTTATGTGAAATTATATTTGGAATAAGTACATACGCTCTGTTTCAGCTAAGCGGAAGATGGGTTTCAACAAAAAAATTTCATTAAAAGTATTCATGGCCTAAAATCACGGTGTCTTTAGTTTTTCATAAATCGATGAGGCGTACCCAAGGCGCTAACTGAAATCGGTGAAAAAGTACACCAATTTATAAGTGTATTATAGCTTATATTGGAATCAAGTGATATTCAAAAATAATTACGCGTCCGAATTTAATGCAACTTTTGATATTTTTAAGTGTGTCATTGAAATTTTTTTTTGATATTTATATAATTAATATTTTAAACTTTTTATTTATTAACATCATTTAAAGATTTTTTTTTATTGTGGTTGGATGTGAAAAAATTTTAAAAATCTATTTACACCTTGTTTTTTCTCAATATTCTAAAAGTAGCTTAAATCAGGCTTATGATCCCGATTATGTTTACTATTATAAAACGTATCGATCCTCTCTTAATTTGTATTTTTTATACTTGTGTTTAGGTTACATATGTGCATTTTTTAGTATCGGACTTAAAGTGGAATTTTTAAAGTTTTTTAAAATTTTTGATTTTTAACCACCATAACATAAACGGTAATTTCTTGTCCATTAATGTCATTTAAAAAATTATTATGGTTGTCAGATATTAAAAATATGTCAACAAATGTTACCCCTAGTCTACACTTAGACATTTTTATGTTGGCAATTGTCAAATTCTGTCTCTCTCTCTCTCTCTCTCTCTTTAAAAAAAAACGTGTGGACCAATAAGAAATCTTTTGCGTATTCTGTTTCGCAATAAATGTTTGAACACAAAGCAGAGCAATAATGTTTAACATAAGATGTCAAATTTATTAAAAATTTTGCCATTTTTAACAAAAAGAAAAGTGCAAAATTAATTGTTTTGAAAAGACAAATAAAAAATAAAAATCCGAAATAAATTAAAATATTCTATAAAAAAAAAAAATAATTTAACGTATAAATTTCTCACGTACGTATTCTCTTATCATGTACGTACTCTCACTTAACACAAAGTTGGAAATAAAATTGTTTTACCGTTATTCTGCCGATGTTATTTCTAATGTTAAGAAATAAAAATGTCTTCGTGTAGACATAGAGTTAAAACACAAAAAATCTGTGCATACTTTGTTGAATAAAACTTTTTTTAATGAAGTGTCAAAAAAATTACTATGATCGCTGTCATCTTCGGTTACATTAACCATATCGTATCACTTCTAATTTGTATTTTGGCAATTATTTTTTAGTTTTTTGTCTTAAACCTCCATAACACTGACGGCAGTAGCAAAAAATCATGCAGGCGTACAGATTTGTGTTGCGTTAAAGCCAGTTAATATTGGTACAAAATAGCGTTGATGTGTCATTAAAAAAATTAAAAATTTTTCACAATTGAAAAAAAATATTTGAAATATTTTATTTACTTTATAGATAAAAATTGGTTCAGTATTTGATTCGGTACAATTGTTAAACTTTTTTACTAACATTTCTATTAGATTGTTAATAAGCGGGTTGGATTCTAATTCAAACTACCTCCAATCATATAATTTTCTAATATGCTTAATAATTTTGGAGAAACTAAACAAAAATTATTAAGAAATGAATTTGTACAAAACTGAAAAAAATATCTATTTCTCCAAAAATCGTTTAAAATCAAAAACAACTAAAAATTGTCTTTTTTTTACTTTTCTCACAAAAGCTGGATATTTTATAAATAAAATCAGTGTATAAATCTCGAATTCATTAAGAATAAGGTGATGTTATTACATTATTTTCCCTCTTTTGCCTCCAAATATTTTTCTAGGGTTCCTATCAGGAACTGTTTGTACTCTGTAAGTATTCAAGCAAGCTTTCTTTGTACTGTTCTGATAAAAGATCCAGAGTAATTTTAGGGGTTTTTCTTTTAAAATTGTTATTATTTTGTTCACCGTTCTATAATCTGAAAATCCAATATTTATTTCCTTTCAAGTTTGTCATGAAATCGTTATATTTGTTAAAGACCCAATAAACTATATTTCGCGAGTCGCTTTTATTCTTGTCAAATGTCTTATATGAGGGACATGGGTTTTAATTATAAATTAAAATTACGAATTTACGTGAATTTGTTAAAATTTCATTTCAATAAAAAGTAATCATGATATTACAAAAAAATTTAGCAAATAACTATTGATAGTAATAACCAGGGCAAGTTTAAATATGCTCGAAAATAGTGAAAATGTGCGCTTGAAAAAGCACGAAAAAATGAGATAATATGCATAGAAATATGCAAAAAAAAAACAGACATTTCATATAAATATGCATAAATAAACACTTTTCTAACTTTAAAATTTTTAATAGTTTTCGTTTTTTTTTTTTATAAAAAGAAATACAATTTTGAGTAAATAAACCTTGACCTCACCTTTGTTTCGTCTGAATTTTTTTCTTTACATTTATGTACGCAATAAATTATACAAATCAGTTAATCGAATTCTGCCAAATTATTCAAAACAAAGAAAAAAAGATATCAGTCAAGAATGACTATATGATACCCTACACAATTGTGTACGAGCATAAAAATTCGGGAAAGGGACTTATATTAGGCCAATTTTACTAAATAAATAAAATAAAATAATTAATAATAATAAAATAAAATAAATAAAATAAATAAAATAAATAAAATATAAAAATGCAGAATAATGCGTTGATACTAACATCTAGATGATTTTATGCACTTTAGGGCGATTCTTGGAAGTAGATTTATATGGAAGCTATGGTAAATTATGGATCGATTCTCATAAAATTTAGCAATATTGTTTCTATTTATATAAAACTTATTTTTGTGGAATATTAACTTGATAGTAACATTTGTATGGGATTTATGCATGTTAAAGTGATTTTCGGAAGAGGAGTTTATATGAGCGTTGTGGTCAATTGTGGACCGACCTTTATAAAATTTGGTATAAAAATTGGTACTTCTACAGAACTTCTTTGTACCGAACCTCATTAAAATATTCTTATTTTTAAGACATTTTTTAGTGTACAAACCCTATTCCATACACTTGCATGGAGGCTGGGTGAAATAATGGACCGATCACAAACAATTGCAATAGGTTTCGTCCCTGTATCATAAAAGTCCCACGTTACAAATTTTATTGTATAAACTTTAAAATTGCGTCCCGTTCTTTGTACATAAGTTTTACATGGACAGCCAGCCAGACAGATGGACGAACATCGTTAGGTCAATTTCAAAAGTGGTTAAAATACTTAGAAATATGCCAAAGTTTACTTTTCCAGCGAATTGCTTGCCCTGGTAATGACAAATGCAAACAAGTTACCAGTTCAATTTTTTAAACTTAAGGTGTACACTAATTTTTTCGTGCGCATTTCTTATTGAAACACTTTTTTATAAAATTATTTTCCATTTAGTTTAATTTACACAAAGCAATAATTCTTATATTTTTCATAAATAAATCTAATATTATATTTAAATATGAATTATGAACCCTAGTGTAATTTTAGCAATAATTACCTTCGAGACATTTGCTTGTAAAAATCTAAATTTAAGTAACTTTTTTTTCCTTAAAAATTTATTAAAACCTACATATTTTAATTTACTATTCTCTTCTCTTTTCTTTTCAGGTAAGTCATCTATATTTAACTCGAAACTTACTTATAATTTGTAAGTAAACTATTTAAAATATGAAAGGAATACAAAGTTTCCCCTAATTATATTACGCCAAAGCTAAAATGTTAAATTAGGTCTAAATTGAAAAAAAAAATGAATTTTAATTCTATACCCAGAGAAATATTGACCACATTAGTTTATAAAATGGTATCATACGGTGTTAATATTGTACTACCAAGTATAAGCTCAAGTTGTAAACTAAGTGATCAAATATAGAATTTATAATAATAATATGTATAATATGTATTATTTAATAATAATAATAATAATAATAATAATGTGTATTATTTACCGTGTGTTTAAAATTTATAAACGAACGGTGACAAACCAGCAGCATATTTAGTTATCACAATGATCACAAACGTTGTTGATTTCTGATTTTGCAATGTTATTTTTCCTTCAGCAAAGGGACTCCCTATTATCCTCACATGAACTCTTCTCTTTATTCTTTTACTATATGTTTTAATATTGTAGTTAAAGAACTTTAACAAACAAAGACTGTAGTATTATCTTCTGCTATATATTCCAAACAACAAACAAATAAAATCACGTTAAAAATTGTTGTGATTTTTTTCTTCATAGTATTTTTTTCCAGGAATAAATTGTTACAAATTTTTCCCTCCACGCAAAATTTCATTCCATATGATAACGTTGTAGACAATGACAATAATGTTGACGATGTTGATGTTGATAGTTTTAAAAAATTTGCATGACTTTATTATAAAGATTTTATTTTATTTTTTTTATTATTTTATTCTTATTGTTTTTATCTAGTTTTTTTATTCCATGCAAGAAAACTGAAACAAATTACTTTATTTGTTTATACGAAGGATATAAAGAATATAAATTTAAAATCATTTTCATTTGCTGTTTTTCCACTTTTGCTTTAGATTATATTTTATTTTATGAAAATCTCAACAAAGAAAAAATATAAGAAATATAGATATTTTAAAAATGGAATAGAATGACTTTGAGGAGGTCAAAATGGCCAATTAGTAGAATATTAAAATAACATGTAAATGGGATTTGCTTTGTTTAACATTATTATTATTACTTTTTTCTATATAAATATTTTACTTTTATTGGCATTAGTTATTGTTTCTTATTACTTACTTGTATTCAGGCGTGGATCCAGCCAAAAGTAGTGGGGGGAGGGCGGGTAAAATTAACATTTTTGTTAAAAATGTTATTTTTATAAATAAGTTTTGAACTATAAAAGTTTCGTTATTTATATTATTAAAAAACTTGACATTTTACTTCATTATGCCTTTTTAGTTTTTGAATTAAAAATAAGAATTTTTATGAGTCAATGGTTCGTAAATTTCAGGGAATATTAAATAGATTTTAATAATTTGAGGTGTGTTTTTATCTCGCTATTATCCTCTAAAGCATTTCAGACAAAAAAATGCATTTCAATGAAATTTATTAAAATGCATGACCTGTAAAACACGAAAGGTTGAGCTATATAAATCTTGATACTTAGAATATCAATTTTACTTAAATAGATCTAATTATGTCTTTTAATATTAAAAACTTACTGATGCAAAAATTTGGAACTAATCTAATAAATTAATACTTTATTTTTATTTGATTTTAATTAATAATAGCTTTGTTCCATTACTTTTCATTACTTGTAAAAAGTAAGAAATTGTAAGAAAAACAACAAAGTTGTCATATGCGGAAAACTAACAAATTTTCAAAAATTCGAAATACCCTGTAAACTGTTAGATATTTCGAAAGAAAAGGTTTGATGATAGTTGGAGCACCAAAGATCTCGTAGCTATCTAAATTTTAAGTCAATTGAATGAAGAAGGCAAAATAACTTAGCTTTTAATTTTTTTTTATATTTTATATTTAATACAAATAAGAAATATTTTATAAATTTTTGTTTAATAAAATATGCTTTTCTCTTTCAAAATTTAGATAATGATGTAAATTTGTGAAATTTTTACTTTAACACTAAAGATATCAAGTTTAAAATGCTTTTTCATTTACAAAAAATGAGACGTTAATCCTTCAAACACAGAAAAAAGTTTGTGCATAAATATAAGGATTTACTTTCATAATATTCATATATATCTAAAATGGATTTAACCGTTTTGAAAAGAGAGAGAAACGCGTTAAAGTTCTCAACAAAAGCAGTTTTTTAAACTTTGTTTTTTTTTTTTTTTAATGGAAAATTTCACTTCTTTGACACGTTTTCAAGAATAGACACCACTAACACTTTTTTACATTTTTTGAAATGAATCAAAAGTTAAGAAAACTGAAAATAAATTGTTTAATTTTTCATTTATATTTTCAATTTGTAAAAAAGTGTGAAATTTTCTTCGGAAAATCTTAAGTTTTTAATGATTTTTAGCAACATTTTGGAAACAGAACCGAAGCGCTTTTTATCAGTATGATGTGCTGCAAAATGCGAGCAAAATTATGCAAATTTCTAAACATTATTTTTTAACGGATTTTCCTTGGAATTTTGTCATTCTGAGACATTTCTTGTTATTTTCATGTATAACTATTTTCATTTACCATTTGCAATCAAATCTAATAAAACTAAATTAAAGATTTAACAAAATTTTTGCAAAATTACTATAAGAAATTTAATAATGTCTATGAACAATTTTATTTTTTATGAAAAAAGTATGGGAAAAAAAGTCATGTTCCATTCATAATATTTATGAAAACAACTTTCAAATATATATTATTTTCTCTGTGAGTGATTTAAATACTCAAACAATTATTTAAAAATTTCAAAATTTTATCATATTAAGTTTAATATATTTTAATACAAATCACTTTATGCTTTATTTACAGAGAAAGAAATGTATATATTTTAAACTATTTTTCATAAATATTATGAATCAAACATGACTTTTTTTCCAAATTTTTTTCATAAAATATAAAATTTTGTTCATAAATATTATTAAATTTTTCATAATGAAAATTTTAGGAACTTTTTAAAAGTTTTGATAAATCTTTGATTTAGTTTTATTAGATTTGATTGAAAATGGTAAATGAAAATAGTTATACATGAAAATATTAATTTTGGGAAAAATAAGTCATGTTCGGTTCATAATATTTATGAAAAAAAATTTTCAATTATATAATTTTTTTTTCACTGTGTATGGATAACAAACTTGATTCTTTTACTTAACAAAAAATCTTAAGAAGATGAAATTAACAAAAACAATAACAGAATATATCCAGAAACTTACCAAAAAACTTTTTGTTTGAGCATAATTCAAAATTTTTAAAGATTTCTTGGTTACAAAATTAAGCATATTTTCAATTAACCTTTTTTTTCAAGATTTTACTTGAAAAATTACCATTTTGATGGTTGATAATTTATGTGTAAATATTTCTATTTAGCTTTCAAAATAAAATTGTTCAAAAATACTCAACAATTTCTTTATGTATAATTTAATAATATCTAGGATAAATATTATATTTTGTATTTTGTATGAGAAAATTTAGGGAAACCTTTCTGTATTGTTACTTAAACGCTGTTTGTAAAAAATTTTGGATAGATTTTGATTCACAAAATGCAAAAAATATTTTTCATTAACTGATAAAACAAGTAATTAGACAAATTATCTTTTTATCAAAAGATGCATTTTTAAATGTATGGTCCGTATAATTTAAGCTTAAATTTAACGAAATTTGGAAATTTAGAATTTCGGAATTCCAGGGAAAATAATTTAAATTATAAAATTATTTACTATTAGAAGAATTTACCACTTTACAAAAATTCATAAATATATTACATATTTATTAAAAAAAAGTGAAATAAAAATACATAAAACTGTGAATTTCCTACATCTTTTATTAAACAATTAACAATTTTTAAAATCTATTGATTTTCTTAAACATTTTCGAAAGGAGAATGTAAGTTTTTGGATAGATAATGCTGAAGATAAATTCATCATTCCTTTTTCTATTTACGAGTATGACAAACTAGTCTTTTCCCGAAATAATTTTTATTTTTTTCCTTTTCTTATTATAAATTTTTCTTTGAGTTTAATTTTTCTTAGTTAAAAAATTCATTTTGGTAGGAGAAATTTACCTTAGCCAACCCACCCCCCCTCCCTCCCCGGATACGCGCCTGCTTGCATTATAAAATATAATATCTCTGTTCCATTACTCTCTGTTCCAATTTACAGGTTTTTGTCAGAATTAGTCACAAAAGCAACGAAATACATATATAAATTTTTATGTCGGGAACGCTTTTCTGTAAATTCTGACTAAAATTTGCAAGTTTGACAAGTATTGGAACAGAGCTAATGTTATTGATATTTAAAATGAAATTTGTATCAAAATTAAAATCTTTTATATATCCGTAAATACTGCGATTTTTGAAAAAATGAAATCCTTTATACTCGTATCTTCCTAAATATAGCGTTGTTTAAGAAATTAAGCTTATTTCGTGATATATTTCATACCAAAAATAGATTTTTATTTGAAAATTTCAATTAAAACCAAAATCTATATTTATATCTTCAAAAATGATACGTTTTTTTTTTTTTTTTTTTTTTTTTTTTGATAAAAAAAAGCTTATTTTTATATGAAAATTTTTATTAAAATTAAAATCCTCTATATCTTCGTAAACACTGCGCTTTTTTTTTTTGATAAAAGAAAAAACTTATTTCGTGGTCACTTATGTTTCGTACCAAATATCGTTTTTATATATGAAAATTTCCATTAAAACTAAAATCCTTTATATCTTCGTAAATATTGCGTTTTCTTTATTTTATTTTTATTTACTTATTTATTTATTTATTATTCTTTTTTTTTTTTTTTGATAAAATAATCTTATTTTATTAATTATATTTTATATTAAAAGTATATTTTTATATGAAAATTTCCATCTTTAATATTTTGTAAATAGCTTCTTTTTTTTTAGAAAATAAGCTTAATTCGTGGTAAATGTATTTCTTACCAAAAATTTATTTTCATGTAAAATTTTCCATCTTCGTACTAACTGCGTGATCACGTATATATATCTCATACCAAAAATCGATCTTAATATGTAAATATTGGTGAAATCTAAAATATTTTACATCTTCGTAAATACTGCGTTTTTTGAAAAAAAAAAAACATTTTTTTCGCTGATATCTTGTGTTTCGTACGGTTTTACTGCTTTTATTGTCACGTATGTAATATTTATTTTACCTGTTACTTTTTTGAGTTCGCTTACAAAATTGCTTTCAAAACTAAATATTCATACATTATTTTAAACATTTTGCTTGCAGCTTAATTTTTACATTTAGTTATTTTTCTTCATCTAGAAAAAGTATATTTTTTTTTGATTTTTTCCATTTGTTTTCTCCCTATTTTATTTATACAAATAGAGTTAAAAACTATTTATATTTTATATTTTGGGGAAAAGTTTTTAATACACATAAAATGATAAATAATAGATTGGGGCAAATGGAAATTAAATAGTTGTAGTAAGCTATAATCGGTTAAAACAACTTGTTGTTTCTGTGAATAATTTACCTGTAATTATCTTAACATTATTTTGTACTAAAATCTTTATAAGCAAATTGTTTTTGTTTGTAATTTCTTGTTGCAAATAAAAATATAACATCATAAAAACACTACTATTATCAAACCCTTTTCGAAATATTAAAAGAAAGAAACTAAATGAAAATTATAAAACACATAACTGAGTTTCCAAATGAACTTCGTGTAACTTAGTGCAGAAAATTTTCATTTCCTTTTTTTTAGCTGTTTTCTGTCTTCTTTTTGAACGTTTTATAAACGGGGTATAATTTTTCTCTTTTATTAAAAACTAGATTTGCTACAAATAAAAGAAAAACTAAAATCTTGAAAAAATATGAAGCAAATATTTAAAAAATTTATATATATTTTTTTAACTTTTCTTATCTATTGAGAATTACAAAAAAAAAAAAAAAAAAAAGAAAAGACTGTCACTTGCTAAATGGTTTTCAACTTTTGGTTGGTAGCTTAAATAGCAGAATGAAAGAAAAAAAGTTAAAAACATTTAAAATGGACCACAAAAATCAATCACAATTGAAGATTTATGGATAAAATTGAAAATTAATTGTGGTAAATTTTCTGTTCTCCTTTTTTTTAAGATAAATGATTTTTTAATATTTGATTTAATATTTGTAAAAAAGAAAAGCTTTAAAATTAGCTAAAATATCAGAAAAAAATCACAATTAATCATCATTTGTGCAACGTTTGGCTTTTTCTCTACAATTCTTGTTTTCTTTGCTTTTAATAAAATTTTCAACTTGTGAACTTTTAAAACAGAATTATGGTTACAAATATGATGACATTCGCTGCCATTTTGGTGTTTGTGTGTTCGGTTTTTTTCAATTATACTTTTTGCTCTTTTTTTGTTTGTCTATTTGCTTTTAATCTCCCCCAAAACTGTCCATGCAAACACCCATTTCTCACTCAAATGCAAATATTTGTGTATTTCATTTGATTGAGGCACCAATATTATTCGTTTAGAGGAAATATTTGTGATTTTTTTTTTATAGGTTTGTTGAACGTGCTTTTGGGTCCAAAAAAGCAAATGTTAAAAAAATATGTTTAAGTGGTTGAATTTTAAACTTAGTTTAGTGGGTGATATATATATATATATATATATATATATATATATATATTCCACTTTTTTTGTTGTTAAAAAATATATAAAATAAAATAAATAAACTAAGAAAAAACACTGGCTGATAATAAACAGATTGAATATGTGAAGAGAATACTTGTGATGGAGGTGTTTTTTAATATAAGGAAAGCTTAATTATGTGATAATAGTTTCTATATTTTTTAAGGAAGATTCGGAGGTGGTTAATTGAAAATTCGCTTTTGAGAAGGCTTCACTTTTTCGAAAAAGTTATTGATTGATATATATATATATATATATATATATATATATATATGTATACCTATCTATTTAGTGTACATGAATAGAATTCGCACTTTTAGCTTGCATACATTTGTTGTTATCCCCAATAACTCTGCGTTAAATTTTGTTCTAATAGCATAATTAGCTTTTCTTAAATAGTAAATTGTATAAAATTCGTTCAAACGCATAATTCAAATTTATTATCGAAACGCATATTGAAAATATAAAACAATTGCTATAAACGCTGGTGAATCGGAAAATACAATTTCTTGAGTTAAAAAAGTATAAAGAATTTGCGATGCAGACAAAACAATACGAGTTTGAAGATAACATCTATACTATTCTGGATGGAATGTGACTCATTGTTAAAATTGCTTTGTATCTTTTATCAGAAAGGTTAAATAAAGAAGACAAAAGAAGTGAAAGAAATGATTGAGATTATTATTTTCAAATATAATTCCGGAAGAAAGTTAAAAAGTACTTTCTGGCGGAATTTTTGCAATATCGAAGTCATTAAATTTCATGTCACATATGTTATGGGAAATGTATCAGATAAATGAAAGTTTTAGGATAAACCTTTGAACGGGCAAGACATTTGCACATGTGGCAAAAGAGTACTTCGTTTATAACAAATTACACTTTTAATAGAGAAATGTACGCAAATGAATGCCGTCAGAAAATATTCCTTTCTTTCGCTATATCACACAACTAATTCAAATTTTTCTGGCCTGATCTGTATGCTCATTACTGCCACAAAAAAAGTTAGTGATCTTTATGTACCAAAGGTGCCTAGTACACTAAACTGTCTAGAACTTTACCCATTTTAAATGTATTGGGTCATAGTAAAAAAATGTTTAAAGAATACTTAAAGCTGAGTAATAAACAATATATTAGAACAATAAAGCTACTGAAAATACAATTAAGCTCTTATGAAGGGTATGCAGAAAAATATTACATGTTTTATTGAAAACGAATAAAAAATTATTTTTTCCTTAGAATTTAAAACTCGAATATAACAGCATTAAATATAATCAAAATTTCAAAGGGATTGACTAATTTGATTCATCTTTATAAGCTGAATTGAATGAATGCAATTTTTTGTTCATAAAGATGATTAGATAAATATTTAAATTTTTGTCAAAATATTGGCAAATGAAAACACAATCATAACTAAGTCATTTAAAGTATCTTGTAACTTTAGAATCTAGCTATTTTTGAAATTCAGATTTAAACCTAGATTTCATTTATTTAGAAAAAAAACTGACATTTTAAAATATAGGGTGTTTCAAGTAGAAATACTTTTTTCTATAGCCTTTTTTTAACAGATCACGTGTGAGTCACTTCCCACACATTGCATCAGTCAATGGATTTATTGAGAGAACACTTCGGTGAGCACATAATTTCACGTTTTGGGCCGATCGATTGGACACCAAGATCGTGTGATATCACACCGTTAGATATGTAAAGTCCAAAGTTTATGCGGACAAACCCGATTCGATTCAGGTCTTGGAGGAAGACATCACGCGTATCATTCGCCAGTTACCAGTCGAAATGCTCGAACGATTCATCGAAAATTGGACTCAACGGATAGACCATCTGCGACGTAGCAATGGCCAACGTTTGATAGACATAATCTTCAAAAAATTAATGCCAAAGAATGTTCTTTCAAATGATAATAAACATTCCCCATTAAATTTGAATTTTGAAAGTAGGGAACCTCGAAATGGATCACCCTATATTTTATAAAAAAAAAAATATTTTCAAAATCCTTTATCTTACAGTCCCATTTTTTATTTATTTTTTTTTTTTTTTTGTTATCGAATTATTCATCTAAATACAGCAATAAAAGCAACTTTTGGTTGATATCATCTAAATAACAATTAATATATCAAAATCATTTATTTCATGTCTTTAAATAAAGTGTTTTTTAAAACTTTAACTAAAAAACACATTCATGAAAAAAAAAATATTTTTAATAACCTGTTACACTGAGCGTATGATTAATGATTTTATGCACATGCTCATGTTCTCATACGTCCCAGTGTGTGTTGAAAAACGTTGTGCTGATGGGGAGTATGATTTATATTTTATTTAATTTAATATTAAGTATATGTATTTTCATATTTTTTATATTTTTTATTTTTAAAAAAATAAATCATCATTAGGGTAGTACCTAACTTATATTAAATAACTTTCTATTTGCTTAGTTTCATACATACAAAAATTCTCATGTGATTTTATAGAAATATTGGAACCTCCCAATTTATCATATTCTTCTCATTGTATAAAGATTTAAAGCTCTTCCATTTTTAAAGACTTTTAAAATATCATTTCTAAACACTAATACGGTTTTATGTCTATTTGAAAAATGTATTTATAAATATTGCTTTTACAAGTATCACTCTTATAATCTACAATGACATTTTATATTTATTCCTTCGTCAAAAAAAAAAAAAAAAAAAAAAGAAACGCTTTCCGTCTGCTCAAATATGAAACGGAAACAATGGCATATTTATTTCATATTTAGTAGGTTATTAGAAGAACTTATACGAGGGTAATTAAAATGTATATAGTTAAAAAGCATGAAACACGTACAGCTAACTTTTTAAAAAAGATATTTCCTTTTTGTTTATTAAAAAACTTAGAAAAATATGAAAAAGATAATAATTTCTTTCATATTAATTTTGTTAAATTATAAATACTGACACTCGTATATTAAGTGTACTTGTGTTATCCTAATATAATATATTTATTGTTAAGTATGACATGGATGATATAATCTGTCTGTTGAATTTCAAATATAGGCTGATGGATTACGGTCTCTGTAATATTTATTTTGTACATACGGCAAATACTCTATTATTTATATCACATGATATTTATACCACTTGTAAAAATTGAATGATTTCTAAATTTGGAATTACACTCAGGCCTCGATTTGAGTCGTTTCGATTTGCGCCGTTGAGCTTTGCATTGCTGTTTGTAATTTCAATGTTTCGATTTGAGTCGTTATGATTTCGATTTGCGTCGTTATCATTTCGATTTGCGTCGCTTTGTTTTTGATTTGCGTTGTTACATAGAGAGTTTCTTAATTAATTATAATAGCTTTAAAGGTATTAAAAGAAATTTTAATGAAAAAAATTTTGAAGTTAAGTTAAGAAAATCAAAATAAAATTTATATAAATATTTTAATTTCACCTCAATTTACAGAAAATACTCCTTTTTTTATTAAAAATAAATTTATTTTCTGTTCAAATATTTTTATTCTGGAATCAACTATTAAGAAAACGATGTTAATGCATAGAAAATAGTGATTCGATTTGTATCGTTTCAGTTTGCGTCGCCATTCTCTGGTTCCCATTAACTTCGGAGATGCAGAATGGTATCATAATCATAATGATAAAAACCATTATGGAAATTTCACCTATATTTTTATTCTTAGCTAACTATATTCTTAATGAATACGCACAAGATTTCTCAAGAGTATAATTCGCGAAGAATAGAAAAAGCGATAAACAAAAGGGAAATAAGTTCCTTTAATCATTATGCTTAGTTACATGTTCATCTTCATTTCGTTAATTCAAATTCAAAATATAAAATTACAAAAAAAGTACTTACTATTCATCCTCTTTTGTATAAGAAATACACATGTTTATTAAGGCTTTTTTAGGTGTATTATACTCAAAAAGTACTATTAGATGCTAAAATCCTGATCCCTGTATTAACTTAAATAATGTATGAGGTTTGTAAAAATTTATTACATTTGATTTGAAATTGAGACTAAATAATTCTGCCTACTTTCTTTTGTCAGACGCTTCTCAGTATCTGGTGGACTATAGGACATACGCACAGTGCGAGATTTTACCAAATTAGCTGGCCAAAATTCTAATTCTGACATTATTGATTTAGAAACTGCTTTAAAATATATTTTATACCTTTAGTCAATATATTGATTAGAAATAATCCTACAACCCTTATATTTCAATTCGCTACAAATGAAACTCTACTAAAATAAATTGTAGGTACCAGAAAAATATTTTACTAATTATCATTACTTCCAGTTCATATTTGACCCAAATTGTCATATTATCAATATGAAGGTTAAAAATATGGGTACCCGTTTTGTTCCTGTAAAAAAAGGGTGATGAAGCAGGAATAAGCATTATAATTTATAATCATGTATATAATCAAATTAGAGCTTAAAATTATAGCTTAAAACTAATTCGGTTGCAAATAAGCACAAATAACAAAAATTGATACTTTAAAGAAATCAATTGCTTCACAACTAGCACTAGTAAATAAAAATTTTCGTAAAATAAATAACCTTAATGTTTTTGTTATATGTTTAAAACGGATATAATACTCAAATAAAATACCTAAAAGATAAGAAAGGAATTATGTAAAACTTCATTTCCAATAATATGTTATGGTGCTCCAAAGATAAACAATTTTCAGCAATGTTATTGAGCTTGTAAAACCTTCAAAAATAACCCATTTTGAAGAGTTATTGTCTGCGATATATAAGATATTTTTTTATTCTGTAGTCAGCATATAGTTATTTAAAATATAGAAACCGTTTTTTAGAAAAATTCTATGAAAAAATAATTGACTTTTGGTCCGCTAAATTATTAAAACCTCACCCTGTGACTCGGTGTTCTATCAGTATATCCGACTAAGGACTTATTGGTCCTCATTATCTCTTCTTTTTATTAATTTCTTATGAATTTCTGCAGTCATCAGACATAGTTTGATGGATGATAGACCATTAATAAAAGAAAAGAAATTTTTTAAGTGTCAAGAAATATTACTTTGTTTCTAAGAAAATTGTCTCTCTTCTACCCTACTGGTAGCTAACAAAATATCTATCCATGGTATTTGTACCATATCAAAATTGGTGGTTAAATGCACACAGAAAGGTATTACGACAAATCAGTTATTGCATTAACTGTTACTAACAAGAATATTGTAAATATAATAAATTTTTTTGTTACTTAAAATTATTAATACTCAACAAATTTATTTTATGATAGGTTTGTTATATTGACTAATAAATTTATTAGTAATCAAGATTTAAATTTTAACAATAATTTTAACATACTAAACAATTTATTTGTTGACAACTTATCTTTACATTTTTACAACACTTTCGTCATATTAATCAATTATATAATTATTAGTTAATCAGTTTCCCTACAATATATGTTTTTTAATCAGTAGGTAATTGATTTTTTACGCTAAAGAATAAAGAAAAATATAAATTGGTTTATATTTTATTTTTATTATATATTAAAAAAAAGAAAAAATTATCAGTATCACAATTCATACAATTAAAATTCCAATAATACATAAAAGCAACCGCATTAAACTAAAATGCAATTTATTATAAATTTTAATAAGAAATAAAAAATTTTAATAAGAAACCCAGAAAATAATAAATAGAAGTAATTTTTAAGAAAGTATTTTTTCATTACTTCCAAAGTTCAGTGCTTATAAAGTTATATAAATATCATCCAAAGATGTTATTAAAAAGCGATTCAGATACATTTATCTGATATAAAACGTTGAGAATTTACAAAACTTGTTTTTTTTATTTTTTTTTATTTATTTAATAGTCAATGAAAACTACAATTTCTTACAGGCTAATATATATATTATTCTTAAAGCTATTTACAATAAAATATTTTCATAATCATTCAATAACAAAAACTTATCATTTAACTAAGTTAAAAATACTCCTCTTAATGCGGATTGGATTTAATGAGAAATCAATATATGGATAGAAACTGTTGAATTGATTGCATATGCATCTCATGGGATCAAAGTTGGCATAATTGGTTCGAAAATATTTTATTTTTAAAGGAGTATAATTTCTAGTTGGAAGAGTTGGGATTATTAATTCGATCTTACGAAGCAGGAACTCAGAATTAATTTAACCGTTTACAAAATTAATTACAAACGAAATATTCATATATTTTCTCATACTTTCAAGAGTAGGGAGATCAATAAGCTGTAATCGACTTTCATATGGTGGAAATTTAATATTAGAATTCCATGGAAGATTACAAAGACAAAATAAGAGAAATTGTTTCTGGACCGATTCAATTTTCTTTATATGAACTTCGTATTGAGGATCCCAGACCACGGAACCATATTCCAGGATTGGTCTTACAAAAGATATGAATAATTGCTTGGAAACGTAAGTTTCATTAAACTCTCTTCCCCAGCGCTTGCGGGAACGTGGGAATTAAAGGATAGTTTACAATCGAGGAACATACCCAGATCAAGAAATTCTTCGATTATATCAAGTTGATATTCATTTTTTGTGTATCTACAGAGTACTGGACTTCTTCTGTAGAACATCATGTGTTACACTTTCTTAAATTCAGATCCATTAGATTCATCATACACCAATCATAAAGATTGTCAAGATCTGATTGGAGTATGGAACATTGATAGGAACAGTTAAAGCTATGGAACAGTTTTATATCATCAGCATACATTATTATTCTAGAATTCTTAATGCAAGCTGGTAAATCGTTTATAAATGTTAGGAATAATAAGAAGCCGAGATGACTACCTTGTGTAACACCAGATAAAAAAGGGATGGTTTTTGATGTACATTCTCTGAATAATACACATTGGCATCTATTTTTAAGATATGTGGAAATCCATTTAAGAAAAACAGGAGAAAATCCGAGTTTATCCAATTTGAACAATAGGAGATCGTGATTTACTTTATCAAAAGCTTTACTGTTTGTAAGCCGGAAACTCCAAAAGGTTAGTAGTTGTGGAACATCCTTTTCTAAATCCATGCTGAAATGGCGAAAGATAACATACAACTTGATGCGAAATGATTTCAGTAACTATCTTTTCGAAAAGTTTTGGAATAACACTTAATTTAGCAATACCTCTATAATTGGTAATGTTGGATTTATTTTCGGATTTAAACAAAGGTATAATATAAGATTTCATGCAAACTTCAGGAAAGTAACCACTAAATATTGATATGTTGAATAAGTAGTTTATCGGAGATATAAGAGAATGTAAACATTTTATAAGAACACAGCTTGGAATACCGTCAGGTCCACATTTATCAGAATATTTCAGACTCTGTACGGCTCTCAGTACCATCGATTTATCTAATGTTGGACAACCTACTAGGGTTGCAGCAGGAATTGGATATGGATAATTGGAAAGTTTATGTAAGTCTTTATCAGAATAGGTGGATGAGAAGAAAGCAGCAAACATATCGCAAATACCTGCATCGTTTGGGGATTCTTTATCTCCAAATTTCATCATGGACGGATATCCAGAGACTCGACGTTTAGAATTTACGAACTGGTAAAAATATTTTGGATTATTTTTAAAGTTTATTTTCACCCTAAAAAGATAATTATTGTAACATTTTATATTTTCCGAATTGTAAACTGATCTTGATATGAGTACCTCATATAATCAATAGATAAAGCCATTGAGCTGCTTTGCAGTCCATGTGCAATTTTTTTCCCGTTATTGGTATTGATTTCTTAAAACATTTAAATAAGCCATCATAGAATTTTTTCAAAATGATGTCAATATTACGAGGGAATCCTTTATTGTAAGGAATATAATTTTACTTAATAACTGTTTTAATCAAATGAAAAATATTGTTTGTTTAATAAAAAATATTTCGTTTATATAAAAATTAAAATTAATTTGCTTGAATTGATAAAAAAAGCTACATAAAAAAATGATTTTCACATGACATCCTGAACATGTGTGTGAATATGTAACCAAAAAGTGAACATTTTACAATGACAAGCCTATGTTAAATTCATTGTCCTTTTTTTGCTGAGATATTAATGCATATTTGTAAAGATACTTGTATTAAATAAGGTAGTACGAATAAAATCCCAGCAAAAACTTTGCTTTCCTGGTAAGCTGGTACGTTTATTTTGAAACAACAATAAACAAACTAAAAATAAACTACTTACCTTTCGCCGAATAACTATAGTTATTTTTGTTCGACTTGTTCACAAATTCATGTAGTTATTTTTAGACTCTAGGGATACTCAAAAATATGTACCTAAACAAAAATAAAGAAAAAGAGAGATTTGAAATTGAACACACGTTAACCATTCGTTTTTAATGACTAATGCCTTAATCACTACACCATCCGCACTTAATTTTCAAAGTGATAAAAAGTTTTTTTTAGTATAAAAAATTTTTTTGAGACATTTTGTTCAAAAAACTAATAGCATCAGAATGGGGTTGAACCAACAACCTTCTGGTTGCTAATCCAATAATGTAGCCAACTCATCCACATGCTTGCAATATTGCTGTGCTATTATACTATTTAGCACTTGTTTATGTAATAGAGAGTAGGCAAATAATAATGACACCTCATTACCGAGAAACTACTTTAATAAGTAGTTGCCATTACCGGAAGCCAAAAAGTTTTTGCTGGGATAGTATATTATATTAAAATTTCTCATTTTATTCTCGAACACTTTTGATGACTTTTTGAGTAGCATTATAAAAATCTTATATTTATACAGGAATAAAAAAATACTGAATAAATATATTATATATAAACAAATTCGGACTATTTTGAAAATTCAAAATATAAATATAAAATTATACAAACTATTTACAGCTGTTTAAATGGAAGCAAATGAGTATTTAATCACAATATAAAGTAATTCCTCTTTGCGTTTATTTCTTCTTACGATTTTCCTATACGTGAATACATATTTCTTTTCATTAACGGTTTTATTTTGGGCTTCAAATTGTAGATTTTATTATATAACCTGCGTCTTTTCCCGATTTTGTAATTATATTTTAAAATATATTTATATTAATCGTATATATATACTTTTGAATAATTATTTTCTAACAATTACTTACAAATTGTTCTGTTGGATATACGTTGTATATTTGTTATTAAATTTTTGTACAATACATTAGTGTAATTTGATATCCCTTTAATTCTATATATTTCGTTACATTGAACTCCAACCTCCTAGCTAAACAATTGTTTTTCTTAGTAATTTCGACTTACTGAATTCATCTTTATTTTCCAATTGATTATCTTCTTATACACTGCCTGCAACTTGAATAAGGAATCACATTTTTTTAACTTTAATTCAGTATATCTCCTAAACTAAAGTTCAGAAAAAAATAATTTTTTGTGCAACCAAATTTCAAAGTATTGACTTTAGTTTCCTGAAGAAATAAGAAATATACATATTATGTTATACTAAATTTATGCATTTATTTAAAGACATGTATTTCTGTGGTACTTTTTCGTGTGCCACTTGAATAAGGAATATTTTAAAACTAAGCAAACTGTAATTTATTTTTAAATTTTAGGTTATAAAAATGACAGTTATTATCTTCTAGCATTCAATTAGTAATGAGTACTGCCACCATTTTTAGAAATAACCTCAAAAATGCGACTTGACATCGACTTGTATAATGACTCTAAGTAATTTAGCGAAATTGAACCCCATGCTTACGTTATTACATCCTTTAAGGATTCTATCGTAATGTTTTTGGCTATTTGTACCGGATTCTGACCCTAAGATTTCAAAATCAGAATTTTTTCTTTTTCGGAGTTATTAACAGCCTTACCACGTCCCATTTGGATAAAAACTATTTAAAAACTATCAAATTAAAAATTCTCTAGCCGCTTATATTGAAAGTGATTCAAATCATAGCCCTCCTGATTAATATTAAAAGAATTCCTTATACAAGTGACACACGAAATAGTACCACAGAAATACATGTCTTTAAATAAATGCATAAGTTTAGTATAACAAAATATATATATTTTTTATTTTTTCAGGAAAGTAAAGTCAATACTTTGAAATTTGGTTGCGCAAAAAATTATTTTTTTCTGAACTTTAGTTTAGGAGATTTACTTAATTAAAGTTAAAAATGTGATTACTTATTCAAGTGGCAGGCAGTGTACATTGCAAGATGAAGTAGACTCCATATCTAAAAGTAGACCTAGAAGGCAGCTTGATCGCCAACTGACATATTTTAGAACATGTTTTTTAAAATATTTTTTTAATTAAAACTCTTAATAGCACTCATTAAAATTTCACACAGCCAAACGAAAAATTATTTAGATGAGAAAAAAAAATCTGTTGACCAATATATATTCTCACACAAAAATTATATATAATTTACCATTTTACAACATAAGAATACAAATATTTTTTCTCTCTCCTGTTGCGCACAAAATAAATTTTTTTATATTTATTTTATTAAATTTAAAAATCGACTTTAAAAAAACTCTGTTAGGAAAGAAAATTATCAAAAATAAGACTTTTTTTTTCGATTATTATTTAGCAGCGGAAATTATTGGGATTCAACTAGTAAAATTGTAAATTTGACTAATTACAATAATATATATATATATATATATCTAATTTTTATATCTTTTACTCCTTTTCTGTATTTTACTCCCTAAATAACCTTTAGTTCCTTCAAGACTTAAAACTATCATCGGATAATTAATTAATTAATTAAGAATACATGGGTAGGGGAGCTTTTCTCCTTTATGCCTTATTTTAAGCCCTAAATGTTGGAATTTCCAAAATTGTATATCTTTAAGTTCCTTTCAGATGTTACAGTGTCTGCATGGCAAATTTTAAGAAAACCGGTTGATTAGTTAAGAATATATAGGAAGGGGGAGCTTTCGCTCCACTTTCCCTATTTCACGCCCTAAGTAATAATAGTTCTAGCCTATAGTTCCTTCAAGAAGTTACACTACTTGCCTACCAAATTTCAAGGAAATCGGTTGATTAGTTAAGAAGATATAGGGAGGGGATCTTTTGCTCTATTTTAGGCCCAAAATAATAAAAATTATAGGCTACAGTTCCTTTCAGTTGTTACACTATTTGGTTGCCAAATTTCAAGAAAATGAGTTGATTAGTTAAGTAGATATAAGGGGGGGGGGAGTAGCTTTAAACCCTTTTGTCTTTTTTTACGCTCTCTAGCGATATTAAATATACCTTAAGACCTATTAGGTTTCCAGTATTCATATTTTATAGAATCCTTTTCTTATCCAAAAATGTTTATTGTTTTTTTATAATTGCTAAAATATTTATCTTGATATTAATATAGATTTATATAGGATAACTAATTAGTTACATATTTTATCATATCAAATATTAATTTGTTAAACTAAGCTCATTTACTGACTTTTTTTATACCTTTAATTTTTTATTTAAGTGTATAAACGTTTGAAGTTTTTTTATATTAATTTTGCCAAAATCCTCTATAGTGGTTAATAAAAAATGCTTGTGGTGTTAAAAAGGTTCTTGTTAGTTTTTTGTGTTTATCGTGCGTGTTTGTTGCCAGGGTTGCCTGATTTTTTGATCCTGTGTCGCCAAATTGTTAATTAGAAATCGCCAAAAATCGCCAAATTTACATATTACTTCATTAAAAAAAAATAACAATAAAAAATTAACAAAAATGTTTAGTGTTGCACAATTTTTAGTGCTTAAAATTTCGAATAATTTATAAATGTAAATTCAGCTTTCACGAAGCCAATGATAATTACAGTTGCTTATAGAAATTGCATAAAAACAAAATTATCAGTTGACATATAGCTCCATTTTGAATTAACAACTAGGGTATTTCGATTTCATTTCTACTAAATGTTAATTTTCTCAGCTTCCAGTCATTATACCACTCTAAATTTGTTATATGTTGTTGCCAACATTGTAAGATATGATTTTTTAAATATCCTCGGTACAAAGACTATTGATTTCATTATCCTTTTCTTTTCAAAAATAGCGTTTTTGCAAAAACAATTAGTTAGTTCGTTAAACTTGGACAAATAAGTCCGAAGATATATGGATTTAAATTTCCTTTATTTTGAAAAACGAATTCTGAAAAAAATAAACAAAATAAACAAAATATAAATCATTATTACATTTAATAATTTAAACAGATATTGACTTGTGTTAATAAAGAAATTATTTAATATAATTTTATTTAAAAAAATAATAGGATTTAAAATGTTTGATTTATTCCGATTGCGCTTTTTAGTTTTTTTTTTAATTTAATTTTTAAAAATATTTTTTTTTTTACACTTCTGATTGTTGTATTCACTTACGATAGCAAATCACCATTAGGCGCTTCGAAAGATTTTGCTATATAAATTGGTTCTTGCGATTAATTTTTCATAGTTTCTCTATCAAATAATCTCTCAAATATCTCATTTCCAAACTCTTTGGTTTCTAGTTTGGAAAAATTGAGACCGATGTTAAATATAGATGTCCATCGATGTTTGACATCATGTTTTAGTCTTCCTTGATGCAAAACATAAGACTTCAATATTTTTTGTTTATTCTGATCAGTGTTGCCAGTTTAGTCTTTTTATTATTGTTTTAGCTTCAAGAATTTCGCTTTAGCTTCTAGACTTTCTTTTTGCTTTTTTAGTTCTTAAAACTTCCTTAAAAGGGCTAAAATGTTAGTTATTTGTTAATACTAATTTTATTTTTACAGATTCATCCATTTAAGTATTTTTTTGTGTTTATTCATATAAATAATTCTAGATTATTTATATTTGACAAAATATTTCGCCGGCGGCGCTTCCTTTTTAAATCAAAATTAACAACATTTTTTATGATCAATTATTATAAATATTTTCTAATATACTTCATTAACCATAAAAGCTATTTACGAATATAATTTAAAAAAGATTCTTATAATTATGAAAAACCACACAAAAATTTGGGAATGCTTAATCAAAATGGAATTATTGTCCAAAAATTACTAAAAAGCAAAATTTCATATAAAAATATTTTTTATATGAAATATAACCCAAATTTGTATTTAAATTTTATGGTTGATTGCTTGTTGGGTATTTTGCTGGCAGCCGTTTTATGTTTTTTTTTTACAAATTTATTACAATATCTTTAAAAAAAAGTATGAAAAAGTAGTGAGAACGAGAAACAGTTATTTTTCTAAATTTAACAAAAATTTTAGTTCTTTTCTGGCCTTGTTTTTTTTGAGCATTTAGTCTTTTTTGGCCTTTTTTAAAGTTCATTTTAGCATCTTTTTTTCACCTCCTGGCAGCACTGATTCTGATGTATTGAACATTTTGCAACATTTACGTACGTCGTTTGTATCAATAACATCACTTAAAAAATATTTCAATATCTATGTTGCTTATAAAAATTTTAAGTCCTTTTTTACTTAATAACAAACGTTAGAAACAGTTTATTTTAAATTTAATTGTCCAAGTCTGAAATTAAAATGTTTAGTTGATTTGTTTTTAGAATTATAACTTCTTCCTGTAAAGTCTATGTATTAATAAAAAAAAGTGATCTGAACACTCATCTGCTGTTATTGAAAGACAACTTTTAATATTATTTTTTTTTTTAAGAATGAACATTGTCAATATAATCTCATAATTTAATTGTTTAAATAAAAATATAAAAAATAAAAATAAATTATAAATATTCCTATTTAGATATACAAATAGTTAAAATATGTTTAACAAAAATAAAATATTAAAAAAGAAAATTATTAATTTTGTATTTGACAACAAAATATTCAAATTATTCGTTATTCGAAAAGTCGCACTTTTAAATTCTCCGAACAATTGTTCGAATTACTCGAACGAACATTATTCGAATGGATAACCTAGTAACAACTTTAAAAATTTATTGAAATTTAATTTTAAAAGAATACTTCTAACTATGATAGTTTCAATTAATTATTTTCATTACATTAACATTTGACCATAAGTTGTTTTGAAATTTTAGTATAAAATCATGCAAATTCATCAAAATTTCTTTTGTATTTTTTTATTATTTTGATAAAATAATAAAAAAAAAAAAAAAAAAAATACAAAAATACTTTAATAAAAAAAAAATTATTTTTTGGTTAATAAATAAATTGAGAAATTACAAACGGAAACAAATGCTGGCGAAACTTTTACAACTATTGCCGATGATTCTACTATGGCAGCGTACTAAAATAAAGGAAAAGATCTTGATTACATATTTAAAGGGTGGTCCGAAATGCTTTTTATCATTTTTGAAACACCATAAAATGATTAGTTTTTGCACTATGAAAAAACTAATGATACCCAATTAAATGTGTCTATCTATACTTTTGGCCCAAATAAAACTTAATGTTGGGTTTTATCCACTTTGGAATAATTTGCGATTTTGTCTCATAAACTCACTTTTTAATTTGAACACATACTAATGTATGTGCTACACAGAGGTGTATATATTTTTATTTGTACTATATTTTTAAGTGTTGGAGATCTATTGAACCCAGATTTATTTTGAGCATAAAATGTGTTTAAATGGTTTAGTTATTACAAAAAACATATTTCAACATTTTTAGCATCAAAACTAGCAATATAAAATAAATACTTGAAAATCTTTACCACAGAATTTGCTGTAGTTCTTGCTTTACTAATTACTACAAATTAAGGATGATATCTCTAAATAGCTTCATTTAGACAATATCTGTGACATACCAGCAAATAATTAACCGAAAGGATATTAGTTTCTTATTCATTCAGATGATCGCTTATTATTATACAATTGTATACAGTTTTTAAAATTTGTATTTTAGTGATCTCATGATTACGTCTTAGTTCAATTTTGTGCAAAAATATTTCGCAACTCTTAATTTCCTAACAATATCGGTGGAAAAATATGAGAAAACCTACATAAATTCTATAAACTTTTACTAGCAATTAGTTTAGTTTTTACAATTAGTTGGAACGAACTACATTTTCCATTAAATAGTCAAGTCTATTGCAAACTTAAATTACATAATTCTTTCTCCTAAAAGTAAACGTAAGGATTATAATTGGCTCCATTTTAAATTAAACCATAATTTTTAGCCAAAATGTCCTAAATTTTTTTTCCCTTTTCTTCCTACTTTTGTTATAACTTAATTAATACGACTGCGACCAGTATAATATTTTACACATATATTATTTGGACTTATGTCAGTTAGGATGGGAAAGAATTATTAAACAAGATTGCAATCGTAAATTGCCTTGTTGTCTCTGTTTAGCAGTACCAAAGCAGAATTTGTGGACTATAATTAGACACTAGCAGAATGGAATAAGTATTTTCTGTGCAGCTACACACTTCATCAGCATTCGTGGTGTCTTATCCATTTTGGTTTCGTTGAAACCTAAACAATTATGAAAATATATTTATTACTTTCTCAGTTATTGCATTTTGAAATGATAAAAAGTATTTCGGACCACCATCTATATGAATACAAGGAATACCTAAAAGCAATTTGATACCTGAAGAGGAAAGATAGCGCTTAGATCGATAAGCATGAGAAAAACAAGCAAAAGCATTACTCAAAAAATTATATCTCTCTCCAATAAAAAATAAGTGAGATACAAAAAGAGCTAATAGTTAATGGAAATCAAAGAGAAGAATTGCAAAAATAAGGAATATAAATAAAATTTAATACTGTCTCATATCTGTCACAATATAATAGTTATCTTGCGGTTTCCATTGATGTTTGTAAGTGGACTCTCAAACAGCAGATATACCAAGGATAAAAGTTGGCTGCATAAGGTTCCAAAAGTTATAAATAATATATTTTCAGGCTTGAGTTTATGAAGAATTTTTGTACCCTACACCACCATACGTGGTTCGGCTATTGTGCGTTTGTGCTGATGTTTGTAAAGCATAGTAAAAGTTATCCAACACCTACCTTAAAGTATACCAATCGACTCAGAATCACTTTTTAAATCGATCTACCATGTCCGTCCTTCGTCTGGCTGGGCAAGTGGGCCTTTTATAATAAAAGACCGAAGCCTATTGAAATAGGTTGTGATCGGTCCATTATTTCACCTAGTCCCCAAATTAAGAATATTTTAATAAAATTTGGTGTAAAGAAGTGTTGTAGAAGTGTCAATCTTTGTACCAAATTTTATGGTCCACAATTAGCCATAGCTCCCATATAAACCCCTCTTCCGAAAATCACTTCAAAGTGCATAAAACCCATACGAATGTTAGTAACAAGTTAATATTCCACACAATTAAGTTTTATGTAAGTAGAAAAAACACTGTCAAATTTTATGAGAATCGGTCCATAATTTACCATAGCTCCCATATAAATCCATTTCCAGGAATTGCCTTAAAGTGCATAAAGTCATTTAGATGGTAGTATCAACTTATTCTTCTGTATTTGTATATTTTATTTTACATTTAGTAAAATTGGCCATTGGTGTAATATAAGTCCCATATCCGAATTTTTATGGTCATACACAATGGTGTGGGGTATCATATAGTCAGTCTTGACCTTCTGTATCTTCCTTTCTCTCTCGCGACCTTTAAACAATTGTATGTCAATTTTGTATGGCAACCGAACTGAAGTTGTGTTGCAAATTGCCCAAGTTATATTATGCAACTGAAAGTTGTCAAGTTCAGTTGTCACGCAGGCATACAACACATTTCTGGTTGCTGAAATTTTTTCTTTTCAGTAGGCAACCCAACTAAAATTCGGTTGCCATACATAATCGACCTAGACTGTATCAAAATTTATCGACTTTTAAATTTTGACTATAACTCTCCCTAGAATCGTTCATTAAGTTGTAAAAATATATTACGTGAAATATTAGTGAAATTGGATATCGTTAACATGTGTCACATCGGACCTGAAGTTTGTATGATGCGTTTATATGGGAAAAATATAGCTTTTTTATAGTTTTTAGAAAAATTTTGCTATTGAAGTGTTGAAGAATCGTAATATACGCATTATCTATCAAACAAGACATAAAAAGAAAAGATCGGTTTAAAAATGTTAAAGTTATTACAAATTCCCAATACCATTAATGTGTTTTAGACTACTTGTGTAACAAAATTTTTATTTTTTTTTTAATATTGAGATGAAATGCTATTTTTAATTAAATACGAACCATAATTACTAAAAGTATGTTTTTTGTTTCTCTAGGATAATTCAAACTCTTTTTCATTGATTGGTTCAAAAATTTTGATTACTTTTAAGACTGATTCAAAACTCCAATTTCAAGTTTTCAAAAATTTTGTTAAATAAATTTCAAAAGAATTAGAATAAAACTATGCAAGTTTATAAACAATACTACGGGAGATAAAACCAAAAAAGAATTGGGTAAATATGTCATATGACTAAGACGTACCTGCGATTTGAATTTTGCGGATTTCGGCAGAAAGGCATTCGTTGCGGTTTTTAGTAACAAAGTTAATTTTTTACAACTGATACTCAGACTAAAATGAATTACTGCAGAAAAAAATATATACTGATTTTTTTGGATAATTGGTCAAGGATAATATTTAAAATTCATAGGTCAAAAGTTAAAATTTGGAATATCTAAAAGCTTTAAAGACTACATAACATAAAAATATATTCATTTTTATCTGGATTTCGATAAAATTTTATGGAAATGTAATTAAAGACATTCGTTAATATGAGTAGTAAAGAAGACAAATTTAATCCTCAATTGAGCTTGGGCTCAACATTTTTTTAAACGCGTCTTTTCTTAAATATTTGTTAAGTAAATTTTATTAATAATTATCATGGACAAATAAAAGGATAGTTACCTCATTCTGACAAGTAAGGTCATGCTAAATCATCAAAATTCCTCACATCATTGCAGTTCTAGACAAGAAAAATATTTTTTCGTGATGTTTTCCCTAAAAATTTTAAATATTTAAAATTTAAAATTTTTAAAAATTTTTCATTTGGCCTGTTTATTTTAAAGGTAGTTCTTGTTCTATTTTCTTAAAAACTTCAGAATATATTTTTAGAGATATGATTTTTCTTATTGTGCAATAATCTTGTTTAGTCTGAATGATAGCGTAAAAAATTGATTTTATAACTAAAAAAAAAGACTGCAAAACATAACTTTTCGCCGAAAACCGCAAAATTCAGATCGCATACAAGATATTGACATATTTTTTATTTTTTTTTTTTTTTTGATTTTAGTTCCCGTAGAATTGTTTATAAACCGGCATAGTTTTATTCCAACTTATTTGAAATTTGTTTAACAAAATTTTTTAAATTTTGAACCAGTCTTGGAAAAAAATTAAAATTTTTAATCAAACATGGAAAGGAGTTTGAATCATTCTAGAGAAACGAATACATATTTTTATGTAATTATAGTTCAAATTTAATTAAAAATAGCAGGTAATTTAAACACGTCTCAAATAGTTTTTTTTTGGTACATTTCTAACACAAGTGGTCTAAAACACATTAATGGTCTGGTGATTTCATAACAACTTAAATATATTTCAACCAATCTTTTTTTCTTCTTATATGTCATTTAATAGATAATTATGAGTAGATTAGGATCTTTTATTTTGTTAACATTTTAAATTAATTTTTTTTTTAACTGTAAAAATAACCCATAAATTTTCCCATATAAACACACCATACAAACTTCAGCTCCGTTGCGGTACAGGGTAATAATATTCGATTTCACTAGTATTTCACATAATATATTTTTACAACCCAATTAACGAATCTAGTAGGAGTTATGGTCAAAATTCAAAAGGCGGTGATTTTTTGTGCAGTCTAAAAAAAATTTATTGGAATATTTTGTAATTTTCTTTAAGTGGCAATGCTTTTTCAGATGTTTAAAAATTAATTAAACTTCAATAAACCTTTAAATACTTTATTTTTTAAATAATTAAAATTTTTTTTTCTTGGTCATGATTCCAACATTATGTAACAACATTAGTCCTATTAAACTTATAAATTATTTCAATTAATTAATTTTTTCATGAACGTTTTCATTTCCTTGGGACCGACGTAATCGTTAATATTCATAATATATTTCAAATATAATGGAAAGCAAAATATTAAACATTTATTGCACAAGTATTTTATGATATATTTTCTGTGGACGGAATTTCTCAATCTTCGGTGGAAGCTTTTTACTAGTTAAGGCCGTTCGTATTGCTACGTAGGAAAATAATCAAAATAGGCGATTGCTAGTAAGAAAACGTAATAGTATTTTATAAAATTTTAAAAATTAGTCAATAAATCTTCAAGAAATTCGCCATGTCGCCAAATGGAATATTCAGTCGCGAAAAGAAATTAAAATTCGCCACGATTGGCAAAAATCACCACATCTGACAACCCTGTTTGTTACATGTGTCCTTTTGTTTTTAAACAAGAGTTAATAATGTACGTGTACTCATATATGCAGCATGTAAAAACTCTCTAACAAATGAATATAAAGTGTTTATATTCATATATACATGCATACACACATACATACAAACATACATACATACATACATACATACATACATACACACATACATAAAGGTAATTATATCACACCTTGCAATGGGTTTTTAAATTAGAAGACAATACCAGGTAGTCAGTCAGCCAGCCAGCCAACAATAACAAAACAAAGCCAGACTAGACATGTATTGTGAAAGTATATATTTATAATGAAATGAAAATACTTGTACATATGTAATTTGTTATGGAGTTTTAGAATTGTATTTGTGTCTATAAGTCTTTGGTTATTAGGGTAAAACTGTTTGGATCAGTTTAGAAAAAAGTTATGATATAAAAGATACAGTTATTATTAAATGATTAACAATTTGATTGTTGGGTTATTGTAAAAAAATATTTTGGAAGGGAGATAAAGCACTTTAAAAATTGATGAATTGATTATATAACACCCTTTTCAATAAATTCTGTCATCCTTAATGTGTTGCTATAATATATTTATACTTTTAAAAATTCTCACACGTACATTCTTAATTTAGAAACATCCATTTGAAAAAATAACCAAATAATGAAACGGTAATAAGTCCATTTAATTTAACAGGGAATACATTTAGAGATGTTCATACACGTAACAACTGCTAATATATCTTAACAAACTTGAAAGACATTAATACTCACATGAACAAAAAATACAAGCCACCAATACATATGTGAATACTTCTTTCACACACAACATCTTTGTGTACCGAAAATGTGTCCTTTACAAAATGTGTATTTTTTTTTTTTTTTTTTTTTTTGATGTTTTTACTGATGTTTTATTTATATGTGTGTGAGTTTTAAGCTTTACAATGTAGTTAGTTGTAATTTGGTAGAGAAGTACATATATCAGGTGCTAAACTGTTTATATAAACAGTTAAGTAAAATAAAACAAATAATAATATTTGCAAGCAATTTTAAAAAGACAACAGCATAAAAGTACTTTTGGCAAAATACAGCTAATGTTACAACTTACCATTTTCTTAAGATTATATTTATATTATGTTATTTTTTTTTTATTTAGCATTTTTTTCTTTTCTCTTTATAGTTCTGTTTTTCTTAAATCTTTTATTTCCCTTTCCCTTTGTGTTTATTTTAGTATCTCCAATTATCAGGGATGTAAAATGAAAGTATATAAATTTAATAAGGGAATAAAGTCAAGTACTTTTTCGGTATTATTTTTAGCACTAAGAAGAGTGCTAAAAACAAGTTATATTCAGCAATGTCGAATCTTTTATACACTTCACCACCTTACCAACAAATAACAAAATTTATGCCTTAAAGTATGCTTTCATATTTTTACATTTATACTTAAAAAAATAATCTAAATTTTTTTCCAAACTACAAAAATTTAAACAAAAAATAAAACTATCGTAGCGAGCGTGGCATACTTAAAAAAAAACAACAACACTGATAACTACTAAATTTATATACATATGTTTGTGTGTAGTTGCATGTTTATACAAAAAACAACAGCAACATTGAGTCATTGCAATGTTTCTATATAGTCGCTCAAGTCCGACCATATGATACTCTATTCTATTGTATATGTGCACCAAAATTCGGGAGGAATCTTTCATTGGACCTTTCTTGACCTATAATACCCCATAATAGGTTACTAATAGGTTATATGTTTTAGTTGGAATGTGCAGAATTACTCCCAGAGCAGGAATAGGTCACCTTGTCACCAGTAGTTGACACCAAATGAGACAATATACTTTTTATAATAATGTTCTATTCTGATTCTGTTCAACATACAAAATTAGCATACATGACAGTTAGGGATGTCACGATCTCGAAAATCTCAGTATATGCAAATAATCCTTATTCTCGGGAGTTTCAAGTTTTAAGTCCCGGGATTTTTTTCAGAATTTCTAAATCCTTTTTTTATGATTTTTATTTGCATAAAGCTTATATTTTACCCATTATTTTCAAAACACGTTTAAAAGGTTTGAATTGTTATTATTTGACTATGTTATATAGAAAGTCAAACTGAAATTATTGTCAAATTATATCTGTTAAAAAAATAAACAAATAAATAAATAAAAAATAAAAAAAAATAATAATAATATTAATAATAAAGAAAACTAATTAAAAATCTTACTAAAAATTACATACCGAAGACTTATATTCAATAAAGGCTATCTGCAAAAATCAAATAAAAACATGCAGATTTTTTAGCTTTTATTCTCCAAATTGATGCCACTGGTAAAGGACACAAAAACAAAGAGTTTGCAAATTGTATTTGTATTTGATTTGTAATTCAAATGTTTTCCAAAAAAGAAAACGTATGAAATCGTAATTTGTCATTAGATTGAAGAACAAAATGATATGACCAATGGTTTTATGAGTTAGAAATTTCTTTTCCAAAATCACTTTATAATTGCTGAAAATATGTGAACGCAAATTTAAAATAATATATTTAAATTGTAAATATTAATATATCACGGAAAAAAGAAAATTTTTTTCGACTTCAAAACAAGAACTAAGTAAATTTATATTTTGCGCTTTTTTGGAAGTTATAAATAATTACTTCATAAAGGAAAAATAAAACATGTTTAACTAAAATAAATGTTTATTATTTTGTAATGCAGTTTTATTTTTCAAAGGTGCGCTTTTTTTGAAATGAAACTCAAAGATATTCATTGATATGATACTAAAAAAACATAGTTTTATTTAACGAAACTTAACCTAACTTAAGTATAGATTATATTTACATGAACTTAAATGTTACCGCTTACGAAGTCTCGGAACAGTGTAGGGTGGGCTGCTGGTAGATGAAACGGCAGGACTCACTAAGAAACCTAACGCTTGTGAGCTGAGAGTAATATTTATGGGGAAAAAATAAAATAAAATAAAATAAAATAAAATAAATATATAAATAAGCAGTTGTACTCTACTGGGGAAATTTCTAGCTACGAAACAGAGCTACGAAAAACACAGGAAAGATCCGGCGATTCTTTTGTTTAACTACGTTATGAGTACAAGAAAAATTCGGATGTTCAATTACTCGGCTAAATTAAATAAGATGGCTATGAACTATACTTATAACAAATGCAAGACAAATTCGGAAGTTTTTGTACTCGGATACACTAAATACAATACACTACCTGCGGACTAAGGTAAGACTGAATACAAGAAAAATTCGGGAAAAGATATCGGCAAGGTTCGGGTTGTAGTTTAAGTACGAAAAATATCACTAATTGCTCCCTTTTTGCGAAAAACTTTTTAACTTATAAGAAACTATTTTTATAAACTAAATGGGAATCATTAAATTTAGTGTAAACATGTCGGAGTTCGGTAAAAGCACTTTACAATTTCCAAGAAAGCCTCAATTTTACAACTTAAAAGTACTTTTTATCGAGTTAAAATAATATTATAATATATATGCATATATATATATATATATATATAGAGTGTTTATTAAGCACTGAAAAAATACCATTCGAATGGCAAATATGGCTTAAAATCAATACTTTTGTAACTTTTTTTTAGCACAAACACTTCCTTCTTTTTTTTAAAGCTTTCTTTTGCTAGGGTATTATTCTATGTTTATTTTTCGCTGTTCCTATTCAAAATATATTTAAACATCCTTTTTCGAGATTTACAATGCCTCGAACTCGGTATTCCGGGAATAATTCTTAAATCCCAAATCCCAGGATTTCCAAAAATTAATCCTGTTTGCCATTCCTAATAGGTCATTCTTGATTCAAAACCCAAAAAGATCACCCCTAATAGTTAATTAACTTTATAAGGTCTTACCCTACAGCTCTATAATTTGTCATTCTTTTATTATTTATCTAGAAAATGATGCAAAAACTGAGGAAAGAAAACCTAAAAAATAGTTTTCTTTCAGTTTTATCTCCTACAATATCTATCGTAAATTTTATTATTTTTCCAGTAAATTAATAGTAATCAAAGGCAGAACAATTTCTAAGCAATATTCCTAATATTAAAATAATATTGTTATAATAAAGTTAGTACATTTCACATTCTTTTTAAAAAAAAGTACCCAACATTCCAAAATGTATTTCTTGCTTTTTACTTTTTTGCTTTCAAAAACTTTTTAATATTTTATGCCTTTTAAATGACAACAACATTCATTTTCAGTTTAAAACAAAAGATTTTGTTCTCTTTTTGTTTTAAAAGTAAACTAAGTACTCTCCTTCTTCAAGCTTTTATTTATGTTCGTGGAAATATATATCATTCATTCCATGAAATAACACCCAAAAATGTTTCCTGGGTCTTTGGTTTTTGTTAATATTCGGCATACACATACCCTATAGAGTCATTTTAATATCTCTTTTTTTATTCGTTTGAATTTTTGAAAAACTCGCGAATTTATTCACGATTTTGATTTTGAAATATCAAAAAATCGAAAAAGTATGCAACTTTATACATCAATATCTCTATAAGCTATAAACGGATTTTAATCATTTAAATTACATATGGAATGTAATTTAAATCATTTAATCATTTAATGCAGTAATCTGCTATAAACGGATTTTAATGATTTAATGCAGTAATCTGAAAATAATATTATCACTTAAAAGTGCATTAAAAATGAAAATTTTAGATTGCATTTTTTTGAATAATTTCTACCTTAACAATTTGCTAATGTTTGCTAAAAATTGCAATATGAATTATTGTGGGATAAAATGGTTCAGTATTAAAAAATAAATGAACAGAAAATATTCCTGCAGATTTTTTCATATAGATAGGTATAGGAAGATTTAAATTTTCGCTCTCGTTTTCCAAGCTTTGAGACTATCTACTGCGTTAACTATTTAGGTTACATCAACGAGATATATCGCAAAATATTTATAATTACAAAAAATATTAATCCTTGTTTCAAAATTTGTATTCCGTTGGCCACAGACCCCGCAAAAAAATCCTCAATTTTTTCATCAAAATTCGACTACCCTGTATTTAACTGTTGAAAGTCTGCACAATAGCAAAGAAGGTATATAATTTATCCACAATTTCCGAATAGTTCATATAAGATCGAATGAGATCAAAAAGTATAAACGTGCGAAGAAAAATTGTAAAAGAATGGGAAAAAGTTAAGTAATTTTATGCCCTTTTTATGATAGGGTTGTCAATCATAAAAAGGTTGTATTGCCAGTTACCGAAAAGATATTACAGATAGCAAGTGGCAGCTGAAAGCTCTCAACTTCAGTTGCCACACAAGCAAGTACAAATTTCTGGTTGCTAAAAATTTTTCAAAATAAAAAATTGAAAATTCAATATTTTTTGGAAAAGTATTAATAATTTTAGGTAATAGTAGATCAAGTACCAATTCCATATATTTAATATTAATACAAGAGGCATCTAAAAGAGATTTTGCATGTCTAAAATGTACAATTTGTATCACAAGCGCTGTTGTATCTATGAGAGGATCCATTATGATAATCTCCTCCATAAGTTAAAATCCATAACAAAGCGGTGTATTTGGTGAATACTGAAGAGTGCCATCTATTGTAAGCTGCTTAAATTATCACGGAAGATCTGAAACAAACGCAATTGATCCATTTAAAGAGAGCGTCTAACGAAAAACACAAAAATTCACTTTAATTTTTTTACACTATTTATTTATTTAAATTTATTTCAGTTGCTGAACTTTTAAAATTGTGTTTTCGATAACTTTTTTGGTAACTGAAATGGAGTTGCTATTCTTAATATAAATTTACTTGTAGGCTACGTTGTCAGTGGACAACACAACTAAAGTTCAGTTACCATACATAATCGACTTATAAATATTTTTAATAATTATAGATTTTAATAATCATAGATTCATTCAAAAGCTAGAAAATTGTATGCAACAGGAACATTAATCCAAGAGACATCTAAAAACGAATTTGCCTGTATGGAATTTAGATTCAGTATCACAAATGAAGTTGTTTCTGTGAGAGGATCCATTATGATAATCTCAAGCGTAAAAAGTCGTATATGAAGCCCTTCAAATAGGAAAATCCACAACAAAGCGGAATATCCACAGCGCCAAAGTTATTTTATGTTTTTGGAGAGTTGTGAAGAATGTCATCTATTATGAGCTGCTAAAACTTAGTGAAATTATCATAGAAGATCGTAAGAAACACAATTGATGTGTTTAAAGAAAGCTTTGAACTTTATTGTTATTATTTACATTGTTTTTTTTTTATTATTTTTTTACCTTTATTTCAGTAGCTGAATTTTCAAATTAGTATTTTCGATAACCTTTGGCACTGAAAGAAAGTTGGTATTCATAATATGTATAAATTTACTTGCAGATTTCATTGCCAGCAGGCAACACAACTAAAGTTCGGTTGCCATACATAATCGACCTATTAGTCATAACCAGGGAAACCACAAATATGCAATTGCATATTTTTTCCTCGACTTTGTATGAAGCCATCGATAGAATATTTATGTGTTTCAGAACAAATAAAGCATTTTGGCATCGATTTATAAGTGCATTTTTTTGCATATTTTACCCTTAACTGTATATTTTTGCATATAGCGATTTTTAGTATATATTTATATCATAGTGTGTTACTTTTAGAGTATACTTAACTCCTTCAGAACATATTTTGACATCTTGAGAAACCATTTTTTTTGTATCTCATGGACTATTTTTCAAAGTTGATTTTACAAAAAAAAAAAAAAAAAAAAAAAAAAATAATAATAATAAGAAAACCAAAGTTATTTAGTATTTAAGCTTTAATGGGTACCATTTTATCGCTTACGAGCTTGACTTATAGCAACAAAATTGAAGGTTTAGAAACAGATTAATTGATCTTATTTAAGCCATTTTTAATTGATCTTCATTAATGCTATTTTTGAAAAGTAATATAGAGGTCTTGCTCGAATGTCAACAGTTAATATTGTCAAAATAATATATATCATAATTTTGATAATTTTTAAACTAATAATAATAGCTAGAATTAGATGGGCAAGCGAATAGAAGATCAATAACGTTTTTATATGATAGAATAAAAAATGTTGAATCAAATTTCGACAAAGTTGTTTTCTTCTGTAACATTCAAATATCCCTAAAACACTTTGTTTTAATAAAACATCACAATTTGTGTTAAAAAATTACCAAAATTTTTTTGTTTTTGTAGTGTTTATTTTTGCGTTTTTAGAGCATATTTTTCATCTCTTACTGCATATTTAATGCGCATCAAACTCCTTTTTTTAAAGAGCTCATTTGTGGTTTCTCTGGTCATAAAATCTTAGTTTTTTTTATTTGTGATATAATATCAATTTTTCCCAGAATAATTTCTTTTGTACTGTGTAATAAAAATATTTGTCTTCAATATTAAGCAAAAATACTTAAAATCAAAAGCGTCGATATTTCTTAAAAATGCATCTGAAAATTGCATTCTTGTTGTGAGTATATCTTAAGCAAAGATGTTACATTTTAGTTATACAATATCACTAATGATATATATTTTATTAAACTTTATACCAGTTTTTAAATCAATAAAATCCGACATATAGTTAAAGAATTATGAACACTTAAAGCATCATGGTACTGAATGAGAATATCCAAAAAATTAAAAAAATAAAAATGTTAAGAAAAAATTAAAATTTTGTTTACAGAAATTTGTCTAAACTCTATTGAAAAACTCTAATTACATTACGAGTTCATTTTTAAATAAACAATTTACCTTTGAATTATTGTATTTAAAGAGGACTCAGTTGACTTTCATTAAAGCTTTGCCTTATTAAAATCCATCAATATCGTAAAGAGATATTTACATTTAAAGTTACGTGCTTTGTCTTTTTTTTAAATTTAATAAAATTGCAAATCGTGAATAAATTAGCGATTTTTGCGATTTTATCCTACCAAATATGAACGAAATCTGATGACCCTTCGTAAAAAAAAATAAATGTTTGTTATAAATCTCTCATGGAATGAACGATATGTTTGTGTAAAGATTATTTCCTTTTTACTTACATAAATACATATTTATTTTTAACAATATTTTTTACTAAACTCTCACATATAAATACTTTCTTTTCTTACACATACCTGCACACAAATAATGAAAATTTAGTTTATAGTGAAAAACTCTTTTTGTAAGAATTTTTGTTTATGACTTTATTTTATTTTTTTTTTTATGGTTAAAGTCGTTGTTTTTACAATGAAAATAATTGTGTTTGTGTCAGTTAAAGGGTATAAAGAAAAATTCGTTAACAACTGTATAAATAAAGACGAAATAATAATATAGAACGTTTTGCTGCTGTTCTTTTCTTCTTAGAAGCTGCTGTCTTTTGTTACCATTGTTTTAAATTTATTTATTTTTTTTTTCTGTTATTTATTTATTTTAACAACACTAAGACGATTTATTTTTGTAATTTGTTTTAAAATCATTTAAAAATTGTTTAAATATTGTGGTATTTCGTTTAGTTAATGCTTTACTGCTGCTCAATTAAAACAAAAGAATTTTGTTAATAGTTTTATATAGTTAAAACAAAAGAATGGATTTGTTAAACAAAACTTTTAGCACAATGTTTTAGGTGAAATATATCTTATAATCGATTTGATACGTGCAGGGTGAGCCAAAAGTCACCATAAGGTTTATAAGTTTAATAACTTTTTCGTTTATATATATATATATATATATATATATATATATATATATATATATTATTCTTTTTTTCAGATTATAAAATATACAAAATGGAAATTTTATACGCTAAGTATGGAAAATAATGTCACTTAAATGACCCCCGTTTTCAGCTTCGCAATGATGGACTAATTTTAGAGCATTATCTATAACACCTTTTAAAATTAAAAAGTATTGTTCACATATTCTCGCTCCTTTAAAATACCCCAAAGAAAGTGATCTGGCGAACGCGCTGGCCAATTAATTTCCGAAATTCTGGAAATTATTCGCTCTCCATAAATTTCACTTTTCACTAGTTCTCAGGTCTATTTTCAAGAACAAGACGTAAAAAGTGTTCTATCTTAAACCGATATCTCCATTTCCGGCTACAGCACTTCCATTTTCATTTTCGAAAAGTAAGGCTCAATAATATTTTCGGATGTAATACCACATCATACTGTACACCTAATGGGCTTCAATTGGCTCTGGTGAAAGGCTTTTGGATAATCAGATCCTCAGAACTTATAGCTCTGCTCATTAACAAAGCCATTCAAATGAAAATGAGCTTCATCTCTCATAGTCAGATATTCAATAAAGTTGATTTCATTTCTGACCAACTGTTGAAATTGAACTGCAAAATTTAGACGCTGCCGGTGATTTTTGGGTTTTTTTTCTCACACCAATTACACCTTATATGGGAAGAACAGTAAATATTTTTTATTTTAAGCGCCGTAGTGACGTACGAGCCATTCCTAGCTGCGAATTAAACTTGGTCTACGGGTCGAGGAAAATCTCTTACGATGGCAACGATGAACTAAGAAACGAATCATTGCTTCAGATTTAAATAATAAAGTTTCATTATTCTCTCTCTCTTTATTTATTTACCATGTTTTCCCGCAATATTGGAAACAAATACAGAGTTGATTTTTTGTTCACATTATGCGCATTTATTTGATGTTTTTTGTTTGATGCAACAGCTGTCAGAAATCGCAAAAATACGTGAAAGGTACAAAAATTTTTAAGATATATATATATATATATATATATATATATATTTCAAGCCTGTTCATATATATATATACACATATATATAAATATATATATATATATATATATATATATATTTTGTTCACCGATTTAAAATAATTTTCATAAAGAAGTTGTCAAGGTAATTTTTGTTTAAAATAAAGTAAAAGTGCTGCTTATTTTAGACAAATATTTACAAAATTTCTATCAGTTTCAAGATTAATAAGATTAAGATCTACATTAATGTAGCTTATCTTAAAAATAAATATATTTTTACATTTTGTATAAGTATTTTTTGTGTATACAAAATAACAACCCTGGATCTACTTCACTTCATTTGCAAAACAGGCCTGTCTTCACAAAGCAACACTGCTTTTTTTGCACGACGTCACTTTCAGCTGTATGCAAATCATAACAAGCGCTATTATGATTTTAATAAAAATATATCGAAAGTTTTATTTACAAAAACAGCTTTATTTTAATAAATAAGATATAAATTGTTCATTTCGTTTTGTCGCTTTAAATTTTATTTGCATAAAATAACTTTTTCAACTCAAGCAGTTCTCCTGTCATCAGCTGTTGTTTGCCCCTATTGGAGCAAACAAAAATTGGCCCAAAATAATATTTTGCATCTTGTGTTCACACAATGTTCACACTTACCACGTTTTAGACTTGAGGCAAATATTTTTGTTTTCTTGTTTGTTTCGTAAAAATGTCTGGTGTTTACATTAACCAAACCATTTTTTTGAAAAAATCGTCAAATATTAGCCTAACGTAAAGTTAGCTTTAAATAAACAAAAAATTTTAATTATATTATATTTAATAATATTTGTATAATTTTTTTATAAAATTTATAAAAAATATGACAACAAATAAAAAACATTTTTTTAATTTATTTCAAATGTGGGCTTCGTGTTCATTTCGATATAAATTTTACTTCAATTTGATGCCATTGCGTTAACAAATTTCCATTGCGGATTTTAACAAAACATTTTCAAATTTAACACATACGTGGCTGATGCACTATTGAAACTAAATGGTATAATTTTGAAAACGTTTGTTATAATTTTTCTCTGAGTGTGCTTCTACTGTGACATGAAAGTAACAATTGCATTGTTAGTAGTGGTATAAATATTTACAATGTATTTAAATATTTTTTACTTATGTTAAGTATATAGTACTTATATCATAATATACTAGTACATACATATGTACATTAAAGTGCACTGATTTGTATGAAGACAAAGAAATTTTAAAAATGTACCCCCATAAAATTAAAGATTGATATGTTATAAAATAAACCCCAAAACATTTGGATTTAATTATTTCGTTAATGTGAGCTAGTCCATTTTTAAAATATCTACAAGAATATGGTCTTTGATCAAGGATTTTAACTTTTCGTCAAGAAAAAAAAGGAAAAAACTACAACATATGACGTTTAATACATAACGAGTAAAAAAAAATAAATTCGTTTACATTCTCGCGAAATTAAAATTTTTAAAACTTTCTATGATTCTATTTTAAAAGCTAATTTATTAAGGATTGAATATTTTGGACAATTTCCATCGTAAATTATCTTTTTTTTGGCATCATCAGTCTCATGCAATACTATTACTATATGTAGTGATTTAACCCTTTAGTTGCACAAGTAATATTTTGGGATTTCCGGTCCATAATTGGTTCAGTTAATTTTTATGTCACATTAATGTTTAATTAAAAAAAAAAAAAAAATGCCACCAAAAGCATATACTTATCATAAAAGCTATAAATTCGTGTAAAATAATGACTAAATTTCAAAAATATCTTTAATTCGATTATTATCGCGGTTTTAAAGGAACTTACTATATTTTTCATAAATTCATCTATATCAAAGTATAATAAATAATTCTATGTGACTTATTTGCAAAACTGACTAATTATCTTCTGGGAACTAAATATATAAAATTGATCCTCTTGCTGTTAAAGGGTTAATTACGTGTAATTTTCAACAGTGTCAGAACAAACCATTACAAAGGTACATTAATATGTTGAAAAATGTTCGATACATATATATATATATATATATATATATATATATATCTAATTATATTTTTGAATAAAGAAAATATGGCAAAAACATTAGTAAAATCTTAATATTCCGGGTCTGAAAAGAGACATAACAATTATTTAAATGTATATTCCAGACCTTGATATGAATCCATTACAATTTGAGCTTAATTTTCTTTAAACGAAAATGTTGATAATGATATTGAAAGAAATACGTATTTTTAGAGGTTTGTGAAAATGGTCCAGCTCATGTAAATTTAAACATTCACATGTAATATTTTTGAATTATGCAAGAAGTAGAGGGGTACATTTGCAACTTTTTTTCGTGAGGCTCTTTAATGTACATTTATATTTATATATTTAGATTGTTACTTATATGTTTTTGTTTATACTTTTATATAAGAAAATTTCTTTATAGATATGTATAGATATGTACCCAGCAAACATAAATGTTTGATATAAAATTGAGAGTGATTTGAAATCAAGTCCTTTCTCAAATGTCGAATGTTTGAGAATTATTTGAAAATTACTTGAATATAATAGCTTTCTCAACAAGAAGGGGAATTAATTGTCAAATTGAGAAATGCTATTATTATCAAATCATTGTTAAAAGTAATTCTCAAACTTTTTTCAAATATGGGTTGTGATCACATGTGGAACATAAGTAAAAGTAATTTGCATTTTTTATTTTTTGTGAAGTCCTATCAATGTACGTATTCATTAAAATTAATTTTTCAAATATTTGTTAACTTGTCTCTTAAGATTTATGAATGATTTGGTAATAACACTCAATATTAAATTAACTATATATTATTTTTCAAATATTTTTAAAGTTATCTTTAGGGTTTATGGAGTGATTCAATAATGACATTAGATACAAATTTTATAATGTACTGTTTTTCAAACGTTTTTTCTCAAATGATTCTCAGTTTGAAATCAAACTTAAAATTCAGACCTATACCTACATTTGAAACAAGTTTGAGAAACACGTTTGATATCAAACGTTAAAGTCACTTTATTTTAAACGTGTGATATCGTGTTTGCTGGGTATGTATGTATGTATGTATGAGTGTAATCTTAAAGACTGACTGGGTTAAGTGTTAGTGATGTTAAGTGCTTCTTTCCATTTTCGCACATAAGTAATTTTGCATACAAGACACACATTTATCCTTAAAAAGATCTTCTTGGGTAGAGATAAATGTTTTGTTTGTCTTAGAAGTGTTTGTAATTTAAAACATAAAAAGGGTTACATTTATATATATATATATATATATATAATTTTATATATAAATATATATATATATATATATATATATAAACGACTTGACCGATTTTTAAGAAATTTTTTATGTATATTTGTTAGGTATGAGAATAGGTCGTAAAGTATATTTCATATTGCTAGAGGGCTAGAGGGCTTTAACTATAGCCTATAATTTTTGTTATTTAAGGCGTAAAATAGGGTAAAACTAATAAACCGATTTTCTCGAAATTTGGCAGGCAAATAACGTAACATCTGGAAGGAACCATAGCCTACAATATTTATTATTTATGACTGGAAATAGGGCAAAAGGGATAAAATCTCCCTCTCCCTATATCTTTTTAACTAATCAACCAGTTTTCTTGAAATTTCGCATGCAGAAGCTGTAACATGTGGAAGGAACTTAAAGATATACATTTTTTGGAAATTCCAAACCAAAATATTCACTAGAAATAAGTTATATTGCCAAACAAAGTTTGCTGGGCTAGCTAGTATATGTTAGTTTCCAAAATAAGAAAAGATTAACCCTTCCATTATAAATTTGTCTAAAGGATGTTCAGTTTTAGAGTATAAATAGAAATAATTTTTCTTTAATGAATTAAATGTAAAATATGTGTTTGGCTAATTTTCTTAAAGAAATTGAGACAAATAAGAAATATCTATTGGTTATTTTATGACGGTATAAAAATAATGTTTCCGGTCATTAATCCGATTTACAAAGATATTTAGGATAAAACTTTATAGTGTATTAAACAGCATTGAATACTCTATATGTCAAGGTTCCTTCGAAAATAAAAAAATTTGTTCGATTGGTTCCGAATTTTGTTATGACTTCGAAATTGATCTGCATGGGAAGTTAAAAATCTTGAATGTATTTCATTAAAACAAAAACTTTAGTGCTATCAGAAAAAATAACAGTTACAAATACTGTGAAAAATTACCTGGGTAATGTAAATAATTTACTTGAAAATTCCAAGCAAACTTTTGCCTTCAACTGTATGAAATACTCATATGTGTGATAACCAGGGAAACCAAAAGTATGCTCTAAAAAAGGGTTTTATGCGCATGATCTTAAAATATGAAAATATGCCCTAACATTAAAAAATTTACTGTTACAATATTATCTTTTCTAGCTAAATTTTAAACTATCTACTATTCATGCTTAAACAACTTGTTTTTTATTAAAAAATTAAAAAAAAAAAAAAATCCTTTTTGCACTTAAAAATATTCAAATATAATTAGAACTTTACAAAATTTATATCAACTTATAAAATGAAAATTATTAGGTGCAAAATATGCAAAATTTATCTCTTAAGTGCAACATATGTAAAATTATACTCTCAAGCATAAAATATACTTGAATGTGCCATTTAAATTGTTTTTCTGTCAAAATATGAAAACATATCGTGTTAAGGCCAAAATGTGCAAAAAATATACTGTTAGCGTAAAAATATGCAAAAATATGTAGTAACAATGCCACAAATACCATAATTTTTAGAATTGTCTGAAGCGGATTAAAAACCAACAGTTTGGTTTATTTAAAGCCCAGGACAAAATATGATTCTGCATACTTTTGGTTGCCCTGGTGATAACGCATTCATACTAAAATGTCAAGAAAACTCTTAACGTCTTTTCTTCACACATACACTATATGCTTGTATGTGTTTATTTTTTATTTTTTTTTTATTTATTTAATTTTTTTGTTTTGTTACTATTACAGTCACCGAAATAATGATAGATTCACCTAGAAAAATAAAATTTTTTCGTTCAAAATGAGCATATATATTTTTTTCTTCAGTTTTATGCAGTAGAAAATTATAAAGTTTATTACAAAGTTTCTTTGAGCTTTTTCTGTATTTAATACATTTTTTAGTTTTTTTAATTTATATGAGCGAAATAATGATAGGTCTATTGTGATTGTAATGCAATTTTAAGAATAATTGATATTAAAAAGTGAATAAAGTTGTCATCTAATCATTTTACAATATCTTACAATTGTTCTTGGTGACAATTCATTTCACCAACATTTTAATGAGGAAGCAGTGTAAAAAATTTCTCGAGGAAAAACTATAAAAAAAAACAAAACTAATAAAACCTCTTCTGTGTTGATATTTAATATTTTTAAATAGTGCTGTAGTATATAAAATAAATAGATAATTGTTCATCACCAAAATACTTTTCAAATTAAGATAAAATTTTAATTTTTAGCTGATCCCAAAAATAAACTCAAAAGTGAATCTGAACCAAAAAACACTGAATTATTTAATTACATCGCTTAGAGGCGCATTTTTTCACCACAATAAAACCAACATTGGTCTTCTGCACGTTCCATATGGATTTATAAAGTTAACTAAGTGCAAATTGGTTTTACTGAAATTAGAAAAATTGATTTTCGAAGAAAAAATGTGTATCCTATTTTATCACAAAAAAAAAAAAAAAAAAACATTGAAAGATATGCGGGAATATGGGAAAAACCATTTGTATTATTAAGAAATATTTTCCGTAGTATAAATAAATACGAATTTAGATAAAGTTGAAAAAATTTTTTTTAATAATTTTGTTGGTTTTTTCCAAATAAAAATTTCATTATTTTTCTTTTTGAGAAAAACCGGTTTTAATCCCTTTTTTTTTATTTTACTGTTCTTTCTTATGAAAAAAAAAAAAAAAAATAAAGCGATTGAAATAAATTTCTACTCGATAACATTCAAAAAGTCATGGATTTTCCCCGGAATCGGCTTTTGCCGTTGGTCAGTATTAATGTAAGTGCCACAATTAGCTTTATTAATTTTTTATATAATTTGATATTGACAAATAATTAAACTCCAATTATCCAGCAAAAACTTTTTGGTTTTCGGTAATGGCAACTACTTATTAAAATAGTTTCTTGGAAATGAGGTGTCATTATTATTTGCCTACTCTCTATACATAAACAAGTGCTAAAGTATAATAGTACAGTAATACTGCAATCACATGAATGAGTTGGTTAGAACGCGGGATTAATAACCAGAAGGTTATTGGTTCAACCCCATTATGTTATGCTGTTAGTCTTTTTTTAACAAAATATCTAAAAAGATATTTTAAACTTAAAAGAGTTTTTGTTGCTTAAGAAACTAAGTGCGATATTGTGTAGTGAATAAGACGTTAGTCATTAAAAACGAATGGTCAATTTTTGTTCAAGTTCGAATCTCACTGACGGCAAAATATTTTTGTTTTTTTATTTTATTTTTATTTTGTTTAGGTACATATTTTTGAGTAACCCTAAAATTAACTACAATTATACCTGTTAGCTTATTAGGAAAGCAAAGTTTTTGCTGTGTAGTAGGCTTTTTTTTTTGTTTTTTCTTTAAAAAAGAAAAGTTTTTGATGAAATTTATTGTTGCCAAAAATAATTGTTACATTTTGCTAAATAACTATATGACAATTTTATTCATGTAAAATTCAATTTTATTCTTTGAATTTTACGTGAAAATTGCATTATAATTACAATGAGCCTATCATTATTTCGCCTTCATAAATGTTCAATGATAAGAAAACCGAAAATCTTTGTATTAAACGAAGTAAAAATTTAAGGACATTTTAATAAACTTTTTTCTACTAATTTTCTACTGCATAATACTAAAGTTGGAAATATATATATATATACTAATTTTGAACGAAATAAATAGGTTTTTATGGGTGATCCTAACATTATTTCGGTAACTGTATTATTTTTGTTGCTGTTAAAATTATACATTCATTCTTAGTATTTTTGAATTCTCTCTACTTGAATTTGGCATAAAGTTTTTGTCACCAAATGTGTTTCCATTTGCGTTTTTTTCTCTTTTTTATTTGCACTTTTCTAAGATGTTCAATCTCTTGGTTTTTTCTATTTTAATGTGTTGTAGTTATTCTTTTTTTTTTTTGTTTTCATATGAAAATCTCTTTTTTTCTTTCTGAAAATTAAAATTTCTATACACACTCTTGCATGTTTCTTTATTTCAAGAAAAACTCTTGACATTTCCATTTAACTTTTTTTTTTAGATATTCGTATATTATTTGTAAAGTAGTTGGTTTTAAATTCTTTAAATCATGCAAAATGGTTGAGGTTTTTTGTTTGGTTTAAGAAAATTTATTGATATTGTGACATGTCAAATGGTACACCCAGAGAAAAACCGACCACATGCGTGCTGAAAATGATACCATTAAGTGTCAATAGTGAATCTACCCCATATGTGTTCAAATTCCACACTGCTTATTCAAATCTTAACGAAAATCGATACCTAATTGGCATCAAGTTGAAACTATTTCCGTATCAAATTATTAAATTACATTGTGTTTTCTATCAAATCTGTTAACGAACGGTATCAGAAAGCCGATACCATTATTTACCAATGTGAACACAACCGTGGTGGATATTGAATGGAATTTGTTTTCCTCTGTGTACCAGAAAGTTGTTAAGAATTTTATGGAGAATTTTAAAATCGATTATAGATAACGATCGGATAGAAAAGGTAACATTAAAATATCATACATTAAAAAAGAAGCTAAAAACTACATAGCATGGAAGTTTTCTTCAATATCTCAATAAATCAATAAATCAACCATAACACTAAGCTGAATGTATTAGCGTTTACTAGCAACGCTTTGTGCTGGTTACGGTCGTATCTAACCTGCAGGACACAGTGTGTTCTTTTTGATAATACCATCTCCAAAGAAATTTCTGTTAGCTCCGGTGTCCCCCAAGGAAGTCACCTAGGCCCTTTGCTATTTTCGCTTTTCATAAACGATTTGCCACTTGTAATGAAGCATTGTAATGCTTTAATCTACGTTGATGATGTTAAGATGTTTCTCAGCTACAAATTATCTTCAGATGTGGCGTTTTTGCAGCAGGATTTAAATAGCTTTTACGCATGGTGTAAATATAACCAAATGGAGCTAAACTTAAAAAAATGAAAGCACAAAAGATTTTCTAGAAATTGCACTTCAATGCTACACTATTTCCTGGACGGGTATCAACTAGAGTTAGTTGGAGAATTTCTGGATCTTGGTATTCTAGTTGATCCTAAATTAGATTTCTGCAAGCATATTACAATGACGATAAATAAAGCTCGTGGTGTGCTTGCTTATATTAAACGATGGTCTAAAGAGTTTATAGATCCCAATGTTACGAAACAACTATTCCTAGTAAGACCAATTTTGGAGTATGGGTCTATTGTCTGGGATCCTCAAATTAATATGCACATAGACCGATTAGAATCTGTTCAAAAGCAGTTTCTCTTATTCTGCCTGAGGAGCTCATTTGGTCGTTATTCTGGGAATCTTCCTTCGTATACTGCGAGGTTATCATTAATTTAACTGCCTACCTTAAAAAGCCGAAGGACTATGTTAAATGTGGCATTTTTAATTAATTTGATTAATGGCGATGTCCTCTACGACATCCTTCTTCGTAACATAAGTTTTAATATTCCACGACGTTTTACCCGACACCTAATACCTCCTAAACCTACCTTCCTGTTGTTCAAACAAATTATGCTGATGCTGATCTTTTGAGGAGAATATGCAAAAATTTCAATGAATTGTATAGATTAATCGATTTTTCTATTAATGTAAATGTTATTAAACGCAATATTATCGTGTTTTTAAATACCTAATATGTCTTAACAAAATTTTTTATTTTTTTCGAGTAAAGAAGAATTTGGATGCCAAATACAGAGCACAGAAATAAAAGTCTTATTTACCCAATTCACAGCCTTTTAATTGTGTTATTTGTTAAAGTATTATATGCAGAAAAGTATACTTTTTTTCTTTTAATAATAATCTTTATGAATAAATTTGTTTTTTTTTTTCATATCTATTTAAATATTATAATAAAAAAAAACTAAAATTTTTATTTAATTTTTGTTTTTCTAAACAGATTTTTAATGCAAAATCTGATTTTTTATTGTTTGATAAATCGGCTTTTTTGGTGAAATTTTTTCTAGTAAAAAATTGAATTGTTAGTGAAAAATCAAAATTTTAATAGAAATCAACATAAAATTCGTATATTTGAACTTTTGGTGAATGACATAAATTTTGAGGAAAAATCAAAGTTTTGGTGAATGTTTAATTTTTTGGTAAAAATTAGAATTTTTAGTGAAAAGTCGGATTTTAATTTTTGACCAAATTTTTGGTAAAAATAGAATTTTTAATGAATATTAGCATTTTCAGTGAAAATTAGCATTTTTACTGAAAATCGAATTTTAATTAAAAATCGAGTGTTTAGTGAAAAATCGTATTTTTAGTAAATATTTTTAAAAATTAAGATTTTTGGTAAAAAAAAAATCGAATTATCGATTAAAAATGTGGTTTTTAGTCAAAATTTTGAGTTTTGCTGATAATTTGGATTTTTGTTAAAAAAAATCTGATTTTCGGTGAAACATTTTGTAAAAAATTTAAGTTTTGAATAAGAAATTAATTTTTTTGTAAAAAATCAAAGAAAAAAAAAAATTAAACAAAATAAGTCCTAATAGGATTCATAAACACAGGTTGCACAATTTTAAAAAAATGTAAAATAATGTATTATTTCTAATAACATATAACACAATAATGCAAACAATATATTTTATGAGTTGGGTAATTACTTCGAACAAAAATTTTGTAGTCTTCCAGGTCCAGAAATCTATATGGCTGACAAAATTTCTTACATATATATATAAATTAGGCTGACCCCATTTGTATGGAGAGAATATAAAGTATCGATGTTTCCAACTCAAATTTACTTCATTTTAAGATACCGTTTCTCAAAATTTTGGTCCAGTAGAGTACCGCTCATCCTAGAAAGTTATTAAAAAAATTCCATTTTTTTTTTGCTAGAAATTCTAAAATAAAAATTTAAGAAATTGTAATAAATTAATATATATAATAATATATATATTAAAAAAATATAATGTGGCAACGTTGACTGTCTGATAAAGCATTAAAGTTATTAGTTCAATAATAATTTTTTTTTTAACATTTTTATTTAAATTGAGTAAAAATTTATCCGAGTAAATTATGCCGATTAATCGAATAATTGTAGTAAAAAAAGTCCAAAAATTTTCTTTCTTAACTAGTTTTAAATACGGTTTCATTATTGTTATTATTTTTTTTAATAAATTTTACTGCTGCAAAACAATTGTTGTATATAATGTTTAAAATCTAAGACTACACGCAAAGAAAAAAAATATGGTTACAGCCTTATCACTACAACAATATTATGTTCTCATTATTAATTTTATTAAACATTAATAACTCTGTGTTCATGATAACAATAATTTTGATTTAATTTTGTCATTTAATGTTTACACTCAATACGAATTTAAATATGATTGACTGCAAAAATTATATGTTTTTAAATATTTATTAGTTTATAGTTTTTTGTTGAACTTTTCTCTATAGTTTTTTAGAATTTTTGTACTTAATAACATATAGGGAAAATAAGTTACAGATTTAATTTCCCGAAAAGTTGTAAGTTAAATAGATGATGTTTACAGTGGTGGTGGGACGCTGAAGAGTGCTGATGACGGTAGTGGCTGACTAGAAAATGCATTCCATTCTACCAATAAAACTCTCCAATAAAACTTTTACAATGTAATCTTTTACAATACAAAAATTCTAAAAAACTTTTTAAGTATTTTTACCAGAAAAAAAATTTTGTTTATATGAAACATATCATTATTTCTACAACCATTAAATATTTACATTCTATTTCCATATTCTGTTTTTAAAGTATATTAATATTATCTCTCATAACAATAAAATGTTACAAATAAATATAATATTTATCCTTTTCACAAACTTAGTGGAAATTTCTATACTCGTTTGTTTTTAAATATTTATATATATATATAAATTTTCAATAATAATTTTATAAAAATAATAATAATAATTTTTAATATATGATAAGATGGAAAAATAATATGACAAAATGAAATAATAACATGATAAGATTGGATAACTATATGATAACATGAGGTAATAATAAATACGATAAAACGCTGTGATCGTATGTTCTAATCATAATATGTTACTCTTAGATTATGGTCACTACAACTATATTTTTTCTCTGCGTATATATTGCCAAGTGATTCCACGATTTTAAATTGTATAAACAAATTTTATTCAGTGAAAAGTACTGAAATATAACGCGTAATTGAAGGATGAGGTGGCTCTTAGTCACAAAAATTAAATCAGATAAAATTTAAATCATTTCTAATTTTTGATTTAGATTTATAGGAGATAAAGAAAAATATAATAAATTTGCCATAAGAAACAAATTGAAACTTAATTTGAAAAAACAATTGTTGTTCTATGTATTGTTGTTTTATGAACTCTGCAGTCGATAGTTGTAAGTATGGAATTGATGTACCAATAGAATCTCAGCATGTAATGAGTATGGCTCAGATGAAACTTGTAATATAAAAATTATTTTAGACTTAAAATTGAGTTAAGCAATAAACTTGTACTTCAAAAGAATCGTTGAACTTCTTTATTTTAGTAAATTCATGTTTTTTTTTATTTCATAAATATGCCATCACATTTTACTTACTCGTTTTACGGACAATAACGAGTTTAAGTGATACTATAGGTATCGCAACCTATGGACCATTTTAATGTGGAGAAGAAAGTCATGTTATAAGTCATATTAAGGATAATTTTGATACCTTTAATATGATGTCTCAATGAATCTTGTACAAATAAATCTTTTGAAAGATGTTTGAAATTTTCTGTATACAACTTTATATTTTACACATTCAAATTGCTATATTTCGCTAACCACTTTATAAAATTATCTGAAATTTTTTATCAGTATTAGTTTTTACAGTTATAGTGATTTTAAAAAATATCATCACATTCGGAAGAGTTGAGTAGACCAGCTAGTTAGTTTTAACTGGAATGACTCTCATGGCATTTGAAACTTTTAATATAAAGGGTGTCCGAAAACAGTTTTCTAAGGAACAGTTTTCTAGGGCATATAACTTAGGAAGATCGTTCAGACGATCTGTGTTGAATAGCCGAATAAAAAAAGAGATATAAAAATTCTTTTGTCAGTTTTCTAATAACATTATTTTGGAAACAATTACCTAGGAATTAGCTATTTTGAACTTGAACTAGGATTATTGGTTCGACCCCTAATAAAAACTATTAAATCATTTTACTTAAAGATTCGAAAAACTTTTTAGATGTAAAAATTAAAATTATTTGTTACCTTTCGCCAAGTAGTTCAAAAATGTGTATTACTCTTTTACTTAAGAGTGAAATAAGCTTGTTTAAAACTCCTCCCCAAAAAGACCCCAGAAGAGCCTGGCTCTAAGGAATGAATCCGCCATACATGCTATACCTACATAAAGAAACAATTTATTTTATCATCTATATTTTAGAAACCTAAATATCAATTAAAGTTAAATGATAATTGTTTAAGAAAAAACATCTCACACACTTAGATTTACTAGTCAAGCGTATTTTTTGCATAAAATGTATGCTCATAATTAGAAAGAAAAAGTTAATGGGATTTGAACCTTGGCTCGAAAATCTGAAATCTAGAACACTATTTATATGGTATAAAGATCAATCTACAACACCATATGGTGCTCCGACAAAAAGTCCTATGTATTTTTGTACAACTTTTCAGGAAAGCAGGAAAAAATTTATTTATTTTTTTTTTTTTTGTATGAAAGCCATTCCAAATATCATGTTAATCGTTTTGATAATTTGGTACTTGATGGGAATAGTGTTGCATTTCATATAACTACGAAGGAAGTTCGAAAACTCACGGACTTATTGATCCGCCCTCGTATATATAAAAAGATTTTTGATAGTTTCTTATCTGAGGTTCTAAAATTTTTGATTTTTTTTATCTAAATTATAAAATAATTTCCTCGATGTGTTGAATTTCATTATCTTTATTGCCTATATAAAAAATTTAAAACGCAACTCAAAGGTAAATAATACTTTATATATATATATATATATATATATATATATATATATATATATATATATATATATATATATATATATATATATATATATACAAAAAACACACCAACGTGCCTTGAAATTCCTGTTAAATTTAATTTTTTTGCCAATAATTAAAATATTTTTATTTTTTTAGAAAAAAAACAGAAGGGGTCCTTTGGATACGAACTCAGGCTTAACAATATTTAATGTAGAACTTTTCATTTAGATTATTCAATCTTTTTGATAGAAAAAATATCTATACATTGTGGCATGTGAGTTAGAAAATATTATTCAATTAGGACGAAAAAAATGGAAACATTTTTGAGGCCGCTCTGGAAAATGGTTTATAACTCCGCCATTCCCGTACGGATTGCGTTGAATCTTAATGAATAGAGTCTTGAAACTATAATTGACAAATATGTTGGAAAAGAAATGTATTTATTAGACTGTGGACTTGAAAAATCCATTTCAACACTCAGACCGATAGACGGACAGACAAATATTCTCAAAAGTTATTTTTAATCATAACACTCACGAATATTTTTCATTTTGAGGTCCTGGATGTATATTTTAAAACTTTTGTATAAAATGACAAACTTATATATACCCTTCATTTTAGGTGAAGGGTATAAAAAAAAACAAGTTCTAACTCCTTTTGAAATCCAATGAAATGTGGATTATTTTATTTGTTATATAGTTAGTTTTATGATAAAAGAAAAATGGACCTGTGTCATTTAATATGTATATGTCAACTTTGTTACCATAGACCTCAACAGTTTTAAGTGTTTATTTTTTATGAAATGCTGCAAATAATAAGACAAATATATATAAATTTCTAAAATTCAATTTCAGGAAGAGCAGCAGCCGTTTTATACGAAATAGTTTTCATCTAAAAAAATTTTTCTTTAAAATATAACATCCTACAACTTTTATAAACTTTTATAAAAATAATGTAGTGTTATTAGGCTTCATTGAATGAAATGAAAACTATTTTATTTAAAACATTTTTGCTTTCACAATATTTATTCGCATCTTTTTTTTTTTTTTTTTTTTTGTAATAAAAGAAAACATAAAAAATAAATCCTATTTAAATAAAAAAAAAAATAAAAATGTCAAAGTTATTTTTTAATATTTCAATATATTGGAAATTTTATTTTTCTTACCAACTGCAAGCGTGATATAAAAATTTTATTAAAATAAAATAAATAAAATTAAATATTCATATGTTGAGCAGTTTATAAAATGCATATAAAAAAAGCATATTCTGCAGAATTTTATTTAAATAAGAATTCACTTTAGCAAATTTTTGTATGGATTAAAATATGTATTAAATTAATATGAAATTGTTAAGTAAATATTGGCTAAAATTGTCGTAAATATATGTTTGCGAGAACATCATTTCGTTTACATACTACTCGTATATTTTTATCTTTTTTCTTTTAACAAATTCTTCCTTTCTGTGCAAAAATATATTTCAAATTTAATTTAAGCAAATTACAAGTTACACAAAACAAGAAAAACAAATATTTAAATGTAACTGAAGAAATCCTTAAAGCAGACATGCCAATTTTAAGATCTTTCTTTATTTTTTTTTTTTTTTGCATGGGCCTTTTTTTTCAGTTTATAACTTTCTTAAGTTTCGATTAAATTCAATAACGAAATGTGTTGCCAATAATAGTTTCTCATACACGTTCCATTGAATATCAAAAAAGAAAATAAAGCATAAAATAGATAAAATGGGAAAATATATATATATACAAACAATAGTTTAGTTTATGCAAAATTGTCAAGGAAAAAATATTGAAAATCTAACACTCACTTCTCGGAAAATAAACTGGTAAAATACAAGTATGAATAGGAATTTTCATAAGGAAATAGAAAAAAGTAGTTAAAGGCTAAGAACTAAAATAACTTTATTTTTCCTTTCTTCTAATGGTATTGGTAATATGTAAAATGTTGCAGGAAAAAAATTCTTTCAATTGAAATGTAAATAAATATAAAAATGACGCCATATAGACAATCTTTCCAATTCAAACATTTGTTGTCATTGGTCACCAACCAACTTAACAGCCACATTACAGTTGTTAAGACAAGAACAAAAATGAAAATTTTCTTAAAAATAATTGGAAAGAAAGTAAAATATTACAATGTAAAATGTAGTGGTAGCTGTTGCTATAGGCGAAAAATATAAAATATATAAATTATTTTGTATGGGATTTTTAACACATTTTATTATTATTTTATCATTTTTATTTCTATTCCATTATTATTATTATTTTTTTCTTTTCTCTTCTAATGTAATTTTTAGCTAGTCATCAACATAACATAAATATTTATTATTTTTAGGGATTTCTTTTTTGAAAATAAATAAATTAGATTAGGTTAGGTTAAAAAGGGCAGCGTCTTCACGACTCCACCCAGTGACCATTCGGTCCATTGTGATCCCTTGATAAATAATATATAAAGCTGACAGATAAAGAAAGAGAAAAATCCTAGTTGAATATAGTAAAAGATTGCAAAGAAAGATAGCTAAATATAAGAAAAAATAAGAGAGGTGTGTAATCTAAAACACACCAAATCAACTCTGACTACCTCTAAGCCACTTTGTTCCTATTACAAAACCTTCCTTAGGTTGCCGAATTCTTCACTCGCAACCTCCTCTAGTTCGCGCAGAATATGGCTCCCAAACCATCTCATTCTACTTCGCTGAAGCCCTACACAATGACAGATTATAAGCTTCACTGTCTCTAGCTCCTCCACATCATCGCACGTCCTGCAAAAATCTGACACGCCAGCGCCCCACTCACTGGTCATATTCCCTATTGCAAGGTGACCAGTAATCATGCCAACAATGATCCTTAGGTTCACACGACTCATTCCTAGAAGATGCTTCGAATCTGCTGGTTTAAGACTAGGCCATAACGCTCTAGATACCCTGCAGTCTGATATACTCCTCCAAGCATCATTCATTCTACCTATAGTCCATTCCCTTATGGCCATGAAATATGACCCAATCGGAATCCTAACCGATACCTCCACAAAAGACCTGTCCAACTCCGAAATACAATGTTATAATCTACAAATGAAAATACTAAATAATGTGCAGATCTATATTCTGACTAGATTTGGCAACGGAAAGTGTAGCGGTATAATATTTCAGATTAAAAACTGTAAAACACATTGAATATTTGTGTCACAAAAAATTAATAAGGATTAAACCCAGTCAAAAAAATTGACATCATATAGTCTCAAAAAAAAAAAAAAGAAAAATAATTGTCAACTTTAATAATATTGTAAATATTTGTTATATGTTATAAGAAATTTGCAAAGGTACTTAATAAATGATGTGAAAAAAGTGTCTAATTTTTTTTTTTCTAAATTTTTACAATTCTTCATTTCTTACCCTTACAGATAACTTTAAACAAAAGCATCAAGCATATTTGTTTTCTTTAGAGTCTCTAATTTTATAAAAGTATAAAATGTTTTTACATTTGAAAATGTAAAAAAATTTTCGTTTGCATGCTTTAAATTTTAGTTGAAGCCGCTAATTTTAGCTTCAATCCTAGATTTTTATATAATCAAATTTAAGCTTTAGTTACAAAATTAATTCGATTTAGTTTCAGCTTCAAACATAAACAATTATTTAGCCAAATTTAAGCTGTAGTCGCAGGCTTAATTAATTTTAATTTTAGTTCCAAAATTAAGTCTTAATATCGGGACATTATAGAGTAAATTTTTAACTTCAATCACAGGCCTCAAATAAGATTTATATTTAGTGCAATTTAAGCTTCAGTCTCAGGGGTTAATTGGTTTTAATTAAAAATCGTTAAAATTGGTGCAATTTTTACTTTAATTACTAACTTTAATTTAGTCTTATTTTAGACTCAATCCCTACCTTTTATTTAGTTAAATTTTTGTTTCAATTATAACTTTTTATTTAGTTTAATCTTAGCTTCAATCAAAGATTTTTATGTGGCATATTTAAGCCACAGTTAATTTATTTACATTTTAGTTTCATTTGTTAATATTTCCTCAGTGCAATTTAAGCTGCAAATATCTTCATTCGGTCCAATTGTAGCATTAATCATATACCGTTATTGTACACAATCTTTGATTTAATCGCAAGCTTTTTAGTTAGTTCATATTATGCTGAGTCGTAGGACTAGCTTCAGTATATTTTTAGCCTTAGTCGCAGACTTTAGTTTAGCTTTAGTTTAGTGCATTTTTCCGAGCGTAAGTCTATATCAAAACCAATTTTGGCTTCAATCGCAAGCCTTTAATTTATCCTGTTTTATCATTAATCTCAGATAATTATTTAGCACAACTTCAGCACTAATCGTTCAGTTAAGTTCAGTTTTAGCTTCAACCACATAACTTAATTTAATCCAATATTAATTTCAGTCATGGATTATTGTTCAGTTACATTTTAACTCCAATTACAGGTTATTATTTAATCCAACTTTATCTTCGATATTATATCTTTATTTAGTGAAATTTTTAATTGAATCGTAGGATTTAAATAAGTATATTTTTTTACCTTCAATCGAAGTTGTTAACTCAGTTGTAATTTAGTTAAATATCATAAGTCCTTATTAAATCTTACTGTGTATTCACACTTAGACGTCAATTATGTGTAATTTTATCTTCAAATGTAGACCTTAATTCAGTCGAATTTCTTGCCTTTTTTTAAACTAATTTGATATTATTCATATCACGTGCATAATTTTCCAAGTAAATGTAAATATAATCGTCATGCTTTTCAAGCTAAACATACTACAGCAGCCTTGAAAATATTATTTAGTTCTTTGCTTCTGATTCCAGGTTCGATTTAAATTTAATGATTGTAAATTTTTCAAAGACGAACATTAATGAGATCAAACTTATAAAACAATAGTTTCAATAAAAAAACGGACGTCATAAAGTAGTTTTCGCACTAATAATATTTTTTAAAATATAACAGTAAACTAAAGCATTACAAATGAAAAGTGATTTTTAAGAAAAAAAGAATATGTAGAACAGCATTTTAAATGTTCTTATGTAAAAACATTGAAATAAAAGCGTAAAAGGAAATATGCAAAAAAAAAAAAAAGAAAAAAACTTTTACTGCGAAGATGTATTTTAGCAAAACCAGAGCATTGGAAATGATGAATTGTACAATAAGAAATGACAGGCATTCAGGCTGGCAAATATGGCACAGTGAGGCCAATCGTAAAATTTTTGGTAATAAAATTGTATCTTCTAAACTACTGGTCGAATCGAATTGAAATGTATGGGAGCATTGTAGACGAAAGCTTTCAAAAAAAATCATCTTGTAGTTACCCTGTGATAATACGAGGCAACATTGACCACCTCGAGTATGTAATAGTTTCCAAAAATCGTAACTTCTACAAATCAAGTCCGATTTCAAAGATTTTACATTTCTGTAAAGTGCTTGGCACGATAAATAAAAAATAATCTAAGTTATCTCTTACAGTTAAAAAGATATTTACGCTGGAATTTTGAATTTTTTGTCTCGAATTTTTTTCATTTTTTGGGAACAAGTCTAGAGGAATATGATGGACTTTGTTTTTAATATTCCATAACTGCTAATATATTCTGAAATAATATGTTGAAAAAATTTTGAATTATCTCAGCACTGAAATTGGTATGAAAAATTGCTATTTCCCAGCAAAAACTTTTTGGTTTTCGGTAATAACAACTACTTATTAAAGTAGTTTCTTGGTAATGAGGCGTCATTATTATTTCCCTACTCTGTATTACATTAATAAGTACTCAATAGTATAATAGAACAGTATTATTGCAATCACGTGAATGAGTTGGTTAGAGCACCGGATTAACAACCAGCAGCTGTTAGTTTTTTATAACAAAAAGTCTAGAAAGATATTTTAAACTAAATAGAGTTTTTGTCGATTAGGATGCTATGTGCGAGATGGTGTACTCAGTAAGACGTTAGTCAGTAAAAACGAATAGTTAGTGTGTGTCCAAGTTCGAGTCTCACTGACGGCAAAATTTTTTTGTTTTCGTTTAGGTACATGTTTTTTGAGTACCCCTAGAGTCAAAAAATAACTACATGAATTCGTGGACAAGTCGAACAAAAACAAAAAATAAGTAGTTTATTTTTGTTTCCAATTATACCTGCTAGCTTACCAGGAAAGCAAAGTTTTTACAAAAATATGGTACAGTTCTCTCAATTTTTTCCAAGTTTTGTTAATAATTTTTATCTTTACATATTTCAAAAGAAAGGCTACATAAATGGTTACTAAAGAAATTCTAAGTTAATTTAGTTTTGCACCCTACATCTAGCATTGGTGAACTTTAGAAAGAAATCGATTAATATAAAAAATGTCATACGAGGTTTTTCAAATTTATTGACGCAGTTTAATTTTAAAATAGATTTACATTGATCTGGTACTAAATTACTTCCTGTCCGTCTAAAGAGGAATGCAGGAATCCAGATTTTATGAAAAAAGTGAACATTTGAAAATACTTTTTTCAAATTGCACAAAATACATACTAGCATATAGCATTTTCACCATTATTTCTTATGTAATGTATAAAATAAATAACAAACTTTCATTTTTCCAAAAGTCATTTATATGACTTCAACAACCACTTTTTAGCAATTTTTAAAAATAAGTAATACTTAAAAAAAGTAAAAACCAAAAACGAATATTTTTTTTTGACAAAACTACGTCTACTTTCCAAAAATTTATAAAATATTAAAAGCATAAAAAAATATGCTTAATTACCAATTCACTGATATATAAAAATATGCATATAAAAATATGCTTATCTACCGATTCACTGATATATAACATGTCTCTATAGATCGTTTTAAAAAAGACAATATGTATAATGGCCCAAAGCCACCAAGTCGTGGTAAAACTCACTAAATTAACTATTTTATATTTTTTGCGTGTTATTTGCGTAACTAGATAATATTCGTAAGAATAGATTAAATTAATTAAATATTGTTTATTTTTTTGTAAAATTGCCAACTATTTTTTAAAGTAATGAAAGATTAATATTTACTTTATAATAATAATATAATGCTAACATGTTTTTTTGTGCAATTTAAAAAAAAGTCTTTTGAACAGTTGACTTTTTTCATAAAGTTTGCACACCTGCATTTGTTTTTGGCCGGGCGGCAAGCAGTTTAGAGCTAAATCGATTTAAGTATATTTTTTTTAGTGAAACAGCTTCAATAATTAAAAAAAAAACTCGAGTAATATTTTTTCCATTATTCGATATATATGAAATTTTTTCTAAAATTCACCATTTTCGACTAATGTATCGTGCAAAAAAAAAAAAAAAATAAATTTAAAATTACCATTTATGAAGCCTTGTCTTTCGAAATATATAAAGAAAAAAAGTATTAACTAAACTTTGAAAAAAAAATTAAAGAATTGTACCATATTTTTGTAAAAATAGCAATTTTTCATATTAATTTCAGATTGTTGACTTTAAACATTTTAGATAGTTGTGGGCGCACAAGTACAAATAACGCTGAACGTTCTGGACGGCCAATTGAGGTCAGTGCACCCGAAAATGTCGAAAAAATCTACGACCGAAGAGTAAAAGTGCCATAGGCATTTGTTGATGCCATAGGCATTTCATATGGCAATGTGGTTTCGATTTTAAATGATCAGCTGCGTATAAGAAAGTTGTCTGCAAAATGGGTGCCGCGTTTGCTCTCAATTGTCCATAAACGTAAACGTGTGACAACTTCAAAAGATTGTTTGGAGTTTTTTAACCGCAATCCGAATGAGTTTTTGCGGCGTTTCGTAACAGTCTAAACAATGGGTTTCTCCAGGTGAACCTGCTCCGAAGAAGGCCAAGGTAAGTTTGTCGGCCAATAAGGTGTTGGCAACAGTTTTTTGGGATGCACGCGGGATAATCCACATCGCTTACCTTCAAAAGGGAAAAGCAATAAACTGCGAATATTATGCCAACTTATTAGACCGATTTAATGAGGATTTAAAAATAAAACGACCCCATATGGCCAAGAAAAAAATTCTTTTTCATCAAGATAATGCACGGGTGCACACGTGTGCAGTCTCAATGGCAAAACTCTATGAATTGGGCTACGAATTGGTACCTCATCCACCATATTCTCTGGATTTAGCCCCTAGCGACTACCTCCTATTTCCAAACCTAAAAAAATGGCTCGATGGAAAGATATTCAGTTCCAACGATGAAATTATTGACCACACAAATGCCTATTTTAAGGACCTCGAAAAATCCTATTTTTTACGCAAAGTAAATGACGACAATTGCTCAAAATTTGATACTAGTCTATTAACAGGTGGTACTTGATGGGAATAGTGTTGCATTTCATATAACTACGAGGGAAGTTCGAAAAGTCACGGACTTATTGATCCGCCCTCGTAAATTGGTAATATTGTTTTGCATATTTCTTTATATAATAAAATAGTTAAATACAATAATGGTAAATTGTATATAATTTTTAATGCTTTGTTTTGCATACATTTAAGAAATATATATATTAGCCAAATAATTCAACTGAAATTGAATCGAGGAATGATATATCATCAGTTTTAATTTTTTGTTTCAATTTATATAAAATTCCAATCGCTGGAGCTATCTTTCTTTTAAGTTGCTTTGAAGAGTAATTCCTAAATACTTTATTGAATGGATTTCATGCACAATTTGCATCTTAATATTATTATTAATACTCGACTAAGATTGGTTTTAACAGGATTCGGCAGTAATTGATTTAATTTCTCAAATTCGAGAATAAGTGCAGTATCCCTTTCAATTTGGGTTTTAAGTAAAAAGTCATGTTTATATGGATACAATACACACACATCATCAGTAAACACATACAGCTGACAACTTAAGTTCAGGTTCTTGATGTCATTTAAATAAATTGAGAATAATAAAGGACCTAGCCCACTACTCTGTGGCATTTTTTATATTTACATATTGTTTTCTGTTTCTAAAGTAACTTTCAAACCACAAAAATTCACAACCTTGATTACCTATAATATTCTAACTTTTATAGTATTAACTGATGATCTACTAGTTCAAAAGTTTTTGTGAAATCAAAAAATATTCCAGTAAATCCAGTAAGCCCATTATCGAGACCTTTACAGATATTTTTAACAACGTTAAGGATAGCATCTTCGGTATCACATCCTAGTCTGAATCCAAATTGAAAATTATACAAAAATTTTTTTTCTTCCAGGTACAATAACAGTTTATCATATAATATTTTTAAACAAATTTTAGCAATTGAAGATAGAATGGCAATCGGTCGTTATTTATCTACAGTACATTAATTGGTATTGGTACTAATATTTGTGGACTTTTAAAATTTTGTTAAAAATATCGCAATTTCTTCTCGACATTCCTTGACAAATTTCGGTAAAATATTGTCGTAGCCTGGACTTTTATTAATATCAGTACGAAATATCACCCCAATTACGTCACTGCTGTTAATGTTTTCAAGGGTGAAGCGGTTCAGTGATTAGGAAAGCGTTCGCAGAAAATTACAATAATCTCCAGGATATATTTCAATTCCTCTCTTGATGTTTTTTACGGCTGTTACAAACGTAATTAAAACAATCAACCTTAGCTTAATCACTCGTCATTCTCTACACTTGAGCATCATTTAGGTGAATCTCGTTATATTTTTTACGACCAAAAGTTATGTTAATAATTTTCCAAGCTTTTTTGGGTCATTTCCAATTTTTGTTAAACTGTCAGAATAATAATTATTTCTACACTTCTTCGTAGTAATTTTTATCAATTTTTATTTATGAAACGGATTAGCAACGTTTCAAAAAAGCTTCTAAGCCTTTTTTGCTTTTAGACTTCCTTCTTTTCCTTAAAATTTTCTCTTTTCATAGAATTAATTCTTGAAGATTTCTGTTAATCCATGCAGTAAGCCTATAGACAAGAAATGGTTCTAAAAAAATGTAATACAATCAATTCTTCAACTTGCCATATATAGCCCTTAGAAGTCTTTAGGGTTGCAAAAGAATTGCTAAGTTAACCCTAATAAAACTATAAAAAATTAAGAATAAGAAGTGGGTGTAGAGGAGATATTTGTATTTGATAAAACGGTAAATTTATTAAAATCGCACTGACAGAAAATGCATATACATCAAAATTTTTAAAAGAATAAATAAATAATAATCTTAATTTAAATAAAAAAAAATGTGACGTGATAGAAAAAGTTCATTTATGTTTCTACAATGTATTAAGTGTAAGTTTCGCCGAATTATTGGCGATATAATTTTTTTTGTGACTTTGTTGACCTGTGTAATTAGCGTAAAATGTTTTTTATTTGTAATAGAAAAAATGTGTACAGATTTTTTAAGTGTTTTATTCTTTTCTTTATTTTTATATTTTATATTACCAATTAAACAATTTAATTCTACTTAATTCTAATAATTTTTTCTGTGCTCATATAGCTCCCCTAAAAATAAATAAAGTCGAGGGAAGAATTAAAAATTCAAGCGTGAATATCTTTTTAAATTAGATGAATCAGCTTGTTTTTTCTATATATTGCTAAGCACTTTACAGAAATATAAAAATCATTGAAATCGGATTTGATTTGTAGATGTTACGATTTTTGGAAGCTTTTACATGCTATAGATGGTCAACTTTGATACCCTGTAGCTTATCTCGTGTTATTGCAGAGTGACTACAAGATTTTTTTTTCTAAAAGATTAGGTCCTCTTCTATAACTCTCTCACACATTTCCATTCGAGATACAGATTTATTACCAAAAAAAAAAAAAAAATTTGACTGGTCCCACTGTGTATGGCTCCATATTCCTACATACACATATTTACATATCAATAACAAAAAAAAAAAAAAAAAAAAACAAGCAGGACATAAATATGGATAGCACTACACAAAAACCAATTCAAATGGAAATTCAGACATTGATTTCACTCACTCAAATGGTTTGGTACTTGGCTAAGTTTTGATTATACTATTTTTTTTTTGCCTTTGTTAAATAAAAAGAAAACAACAACAAGAAAACTGTTTCTTAAAAAAATAAATTTTTGTTTTTTAAAGTAAACTTCTTTAAGCCTGAAAAGAAAAATAAGCAACAATGCATTGAAACTGTATGCAGAAAAGTCTTTGTGATTTTATTCATTTCGTTTAGTTTGTTTGTTTCTTTTATCCTTTTTTGCCAGTCGAGTACATCTTTTACAGTACCAAGAAAAGTAGAAAAAAAAAAGAAATACACGACAAGTACATTGAAATGGCAAACAACACATTTCTAAATGATGTTTCCTCATGCATGCAGTGCTTTAGTTTTCTTTTGCACTTTTCTTTCGATATTTTTATTTAAGATTTTTTCTTTCTTTTTTTTTTTTTTTGGAGTCCATACATGGTAAACTTTGCCAAAGAATATAATCCGTTTTTAAGAAATGAAGAAGCAGCAACAGTGATAAAAAAGTCAAGTGATTTTATGCTTTAAGTTTTATGACATTTCGGTTTGGGGATTTAAAAGTTGAAGAGGAATGGAATTTTGTTTCAAAATTAATTCAAAATTAATTTTCTTGTTAAAGGACATTTATTAGTTTAAAGAAATGTTCTTGGACTTTTTTTTTACACAAATACAATACTTTGGCTCGGGTCGGATAGCTCGGTATTTATTTAAGTAGCCTAATTGAAGTTTCAATATAAGTTAGTTTTTATTTGGTTAAAACTCTATTTTATTCGTTGATTTTTAAAACTTTTTTCCTGGAAAGTCAGGCTTTATTTTGTTCAGCTTTAGTTTAATTAGTAGAATTTTATGTACACGAATTTTAGCTTTTATCGTAGATTTTTATTAAGTTCAATTTTAAGTGTTATAATACGAAATTATTCAGTATGATTTTTCCTTCTATCGTCGACTTTAAATTAGTGTTGTTTTAACTTCAGTCAAGTGTTTATTCGTTCCATTTTGTCTTCCAGTTCAAAGACGCAATGTAGTCTATTTTTGTCTTAATTAAAGGCCTTGATTTAGTTAATTTTTGTTTTCAGTACATTCATAAAATATTAGATCTAATTGTACTGGTTTATATAGTTGAGTTTTAGCTTAATAAATTTATTTTAAAAATTCATCGGTAACCACTATTGAGTCAAATATTTCCTTTAATCGTAAACTGCAACTCAGTATTTTATTTTTTAGCTTCAATTGAATATTTATTTGTCATATTTTACCTTCAATCTTTGGACGACACCTAGTGAATTTTTAGCTTCAATGCAAGGATTCACTTATATGATAGCTTTAATTGTTGGCCTTTATCCACGGCAATTTTAGCTTCAATTAGTCGAATCTTTGCTTCAATCACAGGCCTCAATTCCGTACAATTTCAGCTTCAATGACAAGTTTTTATTATATTAAATAATTGCCTAAATTATAGAAATTGATTAATCCAATTTAAGACATTAATTCAGTATAATTTTGTTTTCGATCACTGATTGTTATTTAGTCCACTTTGAGCTTCAATTGTTGGCCTCAATTCAGTTCAATTTGAGGATTATTGCAGATTTAATTGTGAGTTTGCCTTCAGTCTAAATATTGGACTTAGTTCAGCTCAGTTTTATCTTTTATCATATTATTTTTTCAGTAAGTTCAGTTTTTGAATCAATCGTTAACTTTTGTTAGGTCCAGTTTTTGCCCTTTTTCAGTCAAATTTAATCATTCAATTTTATTTACTCCACACTTATCCTCAGTCTCAGGCCTTTTTTTTGTAGTTTTAAAATTGAGCTTAAAAAAGGTCTGCACACGGTGTTATAAGCCTCAGTGGCAGGCTTTAGATCAGGTCAAGTTTACTTTTAATCATGTGACCCTTTTAACAGAACTTTTGTTCAATCGCAAACAGTAATTCACTTAAAATTTATGCCCAATCATAAGTTTTCTTCAATTGAATTTTGACCATTAATAGACCGTTCTTCAGTTTAATTTTATCATAAAGTCTATCTTTAGACCAATTTTTACTTCACTTTAATTTAAACTCTAGTCTCATGCCTTTTTTCAATCAAATTTTTGCTTTAATCATTAATTTTGTTAAGTTCAATTTAAGCCTCAGTCGCCAGCTTTCTAACACAGCTAAATTTTAGCTTTAATTATATATTTTTTTCAGTCAAAGTTTTGCTTAATCGTGGTCTTTTATTTAATCTAATTTAAGCCTCAGTCGCAGCTATTGCTTACATTTTAGCCTCAATCGTAAGTTTCCTTCAGTAATTTTTGTCCAATTTAATGCCTCAATTTATTTTAATTGTAAATTCCAATTCAGTTTAATCTTCAATATCTGGCCTTCATTCATTCCAATTTTAGTTTTAAGCTGTTCAGTTTCGTTCTCACTCTCAGTGCATTATTCATTCGAACTTAGTTTTAGTCGTAGATTTTTATTTAGTCTAATTAATTTTTTTTTTTTAGCTTTAGTTAATTCGGTTTAATTTTTGCTCTAATCGCGGGATTTAATTCAGTTAAATTTCCGTTTCAAGTTTAGGTCCTTAATAAGACCAATTTTAGCTTGAGTCGCAAGATTTAGTTTCTTTTGATGTAGTTTTAATCACAGATGGTTTTTTATTCCAATATATCTTCATTCATAGACCTTTGCTCAATAAAATGTTGATTTTATTCATGGGTCTTTAAATTATTCAGTTTTAACTTCAATTAGAATTCAATCCCTGTTTGAATTAGTAAAATTTGATCATCAACCATTTTTTAAGTTTTAGCTTCAAAACTCACCTCTTAATAGATTCCAATTTAAACTTTGATAGAAAATCTTAATTTAGCTTCAAACCGAGGTCTTTATTGTGTTTGATTTAAACTTTAGTCGTAGATTTTTTTCTATCCATTTAAGGTTTGTGTTATGTAATTTCATATTGCTAAATTGTAGTATCATTTTTGCTAGATTTGAATATTTATCTGTGGACGACTTGACGATTTTTGTCCCAAATTTGACGATTTTTTTTTTAAGGAGACTCAGTAGTATTTTCAACATCTTTCTTATATAATTTTCTTTTTACATAAATATTGGTTTTTACATAAATATTAATAATTTAACTACAAATCTGTTTAAATGTCAATGATAGATTTATATTCTATTCGGTTGCATTCGCTTTTATTATGAAATGATGAACAAGCACTTTGCAAAAGTTCAAAATCCTTTTTATAATTTCATAATTAAGGCATTAAAAATACTTAAATAATATTAAGTACTAAGATATTTTTGATGAATTCATTCAAAATTAAATTTCCTATATCCTGCAGAAAAAAGCCAATGTGGTTTTATAACTCTTCAAGGTAAAAGCTTAAATTATTTTTTGTTTGAAAGTCATACAAAATTCATAATTTTTATGTATATAACTTTAGACTTAATAAAATTAATGTAATTTTTATTCACTTCTTTTCAATTTAAAATTTCATCATAAATAAAGCATTTTTTTCAGTAAAACACAAACACAGAAAATGTTCCTTAACGTATATAAAAAAAAACCGAATTTTAGATGTTGACGATTTTTTGAGGACTTCAAATAGTCGATTTGACAATTTTGACGATTTTTATCTCCAAATTAGACGATTTTTATCAAATTTATCTGGCAACTATGGTCATTATACTTAGTCTTTATTTAGTCCAATTCTAGATTTAATTATTCCTTTCGCCACAATGACAAATAGTTAATTTAAAAAGTGCCTGGTTATGTATTAGTATTAAATTCTATGCTCTGTAAATGAATAGTACGTATTCACTTTCATTTAATTTATATGCCTCCCAGTTAAAAAGTAACACTACAAAGAAAGAAAACTGTCACGTTGAGTCATTGTTAATAAATCAAAAAAAAAAAAAAAATAAAAAAAATAAAAAAATAAAAAAAAAAAATAAAAAAAATATAAAAGACAAAGACTGTTTCTCATACAAAAGTAGTTCACTTTCTCTTACACATTTAAGCACACACATTGCTCATTCCATTCCCCTAATTCAAATACTTGGAATTAAAAAAATAAAATAATTACTCACTCACAAAATACCAGCAAACATATATATATTAGCACCTAGAAAAAAAGAAAAAACAATTAAAAAACATATACAAACATAAATAACCCAGCGAAAGCTTTTGTGGAGATTATTTATTAAACTTAGTTTTGGTTACTTGTAATATTTGGTATCAATGATATAACAAATTCCTGGTAATATGTTTAGTAATAAAAATTCTTTCAAAGCTTAGCTAATCTATAGAAATCTGTTTTCTTCACGATTTTTCATGTAGGATAACACTGTTCAGCACATAAAATGTATCGTGAAAAATGTGTTAATATTGTATATGTAGTCATTCCAATTACCACGATCATTTCGGTTTTTCTACATCAGCTCACATTTTTAACCCATTGACGACCAAAGAAAATATACTTCCCTGAGGAGTTTTTAGGAGGTGCAAGAAGTGGGTGTAGAATGGAAATTTTTACTTGATATAAGTAACCTATGAACGTAGATCTCAAAAGTGGTAAAGTTCTCAAAATTGCACTAAAGGAACATGAGTAGTCATCAAAAGTTTGAAAAAAAAGTAATAATCAAAATTTAAATAACAAAGTCAACAAAAAAAAATTAGAAGCAAATTACATCGTGAATAATTCCGCTAAATTTTCACTCCTAATAAAATTAAATGAAACTTTTCCATCACGTCTCAAGTTTAACCCATTGACGACGAAAGGACATATGTACCCCTAAGAAGTTTTATAATTTTCTGGGTAATAGGTAGAGCAAAAAAGTGTAGAATATGCTATGTCTCCAACTTGCCCTATATAGCCCCTAGAAGTCTTCAAAACTTTCAAAATCTCCGAAAATATATGAGCATTAAGCGATGAAAAAGTTGAGCTTTTCACCAAAACGCTCTTTTTGAGATATTATATCAAGGCATACTATGCTGACAGACTACTGCTGCTTCTTAGTATGAGAAAAATTTAAAAAAAAGCAAACATTTTTTTATGAAGTTGAAAATAAAAATATTATATCTCTTAAAATTGTGACTCTGTATCTAGTCCAAGGGATAAGAATTACTCATAATTATTCACGATATAATTTCTTTCTATTCTTTTGTTGACTTTTTTACTTAAATTTGGATTTTTTCAAACTTTTGAAATCTACGCGTTTTCTCTTAGTGCGATTTTAAAAATTTTTAAATTTCAAAACATTTTTTAAATTTTTAAAATCGCACTCCTTACACAAGAAGCATATTTTCTTTGCTCGTCAATAGGTTAAAAGTGTGCGGGACCTAAACGATTAAAAAGCGGTATTCTGAAGAAAATTTTAAGAAAAAGGCGGGATTTTGGATTTTTTTTAATAGAAGGACTTTCTTTTAATTTCTAAATCTTAAAGCTTTTAAATTTTGAATTAAATATAAAAGAATGTTACTAATAATTTTTAAATATAAACAAAAGATTTATAAAATAAAATGCAAATTATTTTCCATACAAAATTTGACAGTTCATTTGCGAGTGTGCAAACTTGCACACACTACATAGTTTGCGGGGGTTTTGCGCGTTTTCATGAGGACCCTTATTATGTTTTTTATGAGTAAAATACTGAAAACATATGTTTGTAAAAATTCTCCATAATGCACCAAAAAATGTGGTGAAAGAACAAAATATTGAATTGAATGGCCAAATCTTCGCTGGGACCATACAAATATTTATAATTACTCACATATACATTAACATCAGGCACCTGTAAATAAACGAGTTTTGTTGTTTTTTTTTTATTTTTCCCTGTTTGTTTCAGGATTTTTTTCGGTTTGTTGCTGATGACGTTTTGTGTATTTTAGTGTGTATTTATGTGAATAAAGGAAAATGAAAAAGAACAAAATAAAAAAGAACTAGAAGTTAAAATTTTTCACACACTAATTAGCAAAAAGGTGATGAGTATCTTTTAATAAAGCAGAAAAAAAAACAGTAGCAGCAGCTAGAAACTGTTTTCATTCTAATTATTAAAAACACAGTTGATAAAAACAGCAGCGATAATAAGAAAAGGGATTAACTGATAAAGTAGATTTGCTCTTTTGTTAAAATTAGACTTGGAAATAAAGTTAAATTTATCATTCGAAACACACCCTAAAACTCATTACTTTAACTCTCTCACAGTAGTTGCAAAGCACTTTTTCTTTTGGAAATAATTCTGTAACTTGTGAACTTTTGGAAATATCTTAATAAAATTTCAGCTGGCCACAAGCGAGATGTTTTCGAGTTGATTTCAATGGTCAAAGATTCCTAGCGGATCATGGGGGAGTTGGGTAGACCATCAAAGTAGGTTATTTCGGATATATTCAATACATTACAATTAGAATGAAATTTAATAAATAAATTTATACGATAGAAGGTGAAATTTAAGCAATTGAAAAATTTAATTTTTAATAAATAAATACTTATAGCACTGGTTGTCAAAGAAGTTCTCCTTAAAAAACAAGTAAAATAAATAGTTAAAATAGATGTTATTTTACGTGGTAAACAAGAATCTTTTTTCAAGTTTTTCTTTGCGAACTGCTTTTTTATGGGTGTTACTGATGTGTTCTCTTAGTGTAACTCGAAAATGGTTTGTGCAATTTTGATAAATAAAATTACAAGATATGTGCATTAAATTACACTCAAGATATCCTAACATATTTTTTTTATTCATTCAATAGTTTCCAAGTTATTCGAAAATCAATGGGAAGAAAAATAAATTTTTCATGCAAAATTATTTTTTTCCTTAGAAGTTACTATGGAGAAATCACTATGCAGAGGCTAAAATTTTTTTATGAAAATTAAATTTTTTAAGTCATTATCACTTCTTTAGATTTTGTTAAAAATAATTAAATATAAAATAGCCTGATCAAATCCAGAAGTCGAAAAAAAAAATTGAAAATATAATTATTGATAGATTTCCTCCAGAAAAATTTGCAAGGACCCGAAACTATCTCAAAACCTTGACAATAAAAATAAAATAAAAACGTAAAACGATCCAAGAATTTTTAAAGAATAAGCGATTTAGAATATTTAGAAATAGAGATGCTGAACAAAATTGAAGATTACTAATTTCGCCGAAAATTAAATCCTCTAAAAAACATTTTAAAATCAATAACTGTAAAGCTAGTGTTTGGACTCTTTCCCGATATGCTATTAAGACAAATGGCGTTATTGCAACAAAAAATCCAAGGAACTAAAACTAGCCATCAGATGAAATTTAGTGAACATTATAAATTTCTAAAATGCTATAAATCCTGGACCGTCGAAACGAGTTTAGTAGGCAGAAGAGACAAACCCATAAATATTTTTGCTGAATATAACAATGGATTTCAGTTCAAATAAAAATTTCCTCCCAGTGTTAGTAGCAGTGTTGCCAGGGGGTGGGAAAAAATAGGCTAAATAGAATTTTAAAAAAGGCCAGAAAAGGCCAAATGTCCCAAATAAATATGGCTAGAAAAAAGCTAATATTTTTTATTTCAAATCTTTTTTATTTATTTATTTATTTATTGAATTCTATATTTTCAAACTGGCAGCAAAATGGTTCAGTAAAAAATCATCTAAAAAATTTCCATACGAACTTTGGGTTGAATATATTTCACATAAAAAATGACCCAATGTTTTGACGTAGTTTTTCGACATTTTTGAATTATCATTCCTTTTTGATTAATTATTTCCTAATTTTTTTTGGTGATTTTTCTCTCTTATAAGATTTTTTTTAAATTAGGTTAATAAATATTTGCTGCGTTAATGAAATTTATTAAAATAATAATAATATATAATAATTGATTAAGTAAGTCCATAAAATTAGTTTATTTATATTTGAATTGGAGATTGAAATGCCGCAGCGAAAATTTTAGTTAAATATAAATAATCTCGATCTTTTTTTTTTGTGCGAATTAATACACAAAAATGCTTAAATGGATGATTCTGTAGAAATAAAATAGTAAAAGCCGATATTATTATTTTCAATTATTATTTTCTTCTTTGTTGAAGTACTAAAATTTTAGTCTTTTTAAGGCAATTTTAAAAATCAAAAAAGGCTAGAGCTAAAATGAAAATTTTGTCTAAAAGCAAAGTAGAAAGGCTAGGTTTAGCCTTCAAAAGGCTAAGCTGACAACACTAATTACTAGACTAAGAAAACTATAAAGGGAAGTGACGGTTTTCTAATGATTTAGGGAGGTTTCCTACACTTACATAAGTGTTGGTCCTTGAACTATACGATAAAATTTTACCAGTTTCTAGGAATATAATGTTGAAGACATTGCATTACAGCATAATATTGATCCCAAACTTAAGTCTAAACACAAGTCCTTACTTAGTTAAACTGGTCCAAGATTCGCCTAATACACGGAGTTTCCCATCATAAAGGGTTCCACAAAAAGCTCAGACTTAAGCAAATTTAAAAGCGTGTGATTCCTATTGAAAATTAAATTGTGACGCGTTGAGTAGAAGCCAGAAAGTATAAATATATCGTGCAATTAATTTGGTTTTGGTCATTGTGAAATTTTTTTGGAGATTATTACACTCATATTATAGGTATATATTAACACCGAACAGTAACTAAGTTAATTTTAACTAATTTTAAAATTTACTATTTAAAACAAAATCCTACAAATTTATAGTATTAATTATTATTGTATTATTTCACTACTTGAGAAAAGATAGAGACTAAAAAAGTAAATAGTGACAAGAAAACTTCTCACTTTTGCACCAACTGTAATATTTATAATATTTGTTATACGTAATATTAAGTGTATCGTCACCTAAAATGAAAAAGATCGTAATCACACTTCTTAATTTTTTACAATAGATTTGTTAAAATGCAAAAGGCCGTAACCACAATTTGTAATTGTTTGTTTTAAAATTCAGCTATTAGCTAAAATTTTTTAATCGTTTACTTAAAGCAAAAAAGATTAAGTATAAGACACTCTTCAAACCAAATCTTTCTTAAATGTAACAAATTTTACGACTGTTTCGTTTATGAAGTTGGTGTTATGCCCTTTTGACTTTTATATCGATGTAGTTTTTGTTTGTGAAGTTGTGGTTTCGGTCATTACATTATAATCCAGTAAAAAGCCAACATTTGATTTTTAAGTGATTATAGCCTTTTTCATTTTAGGTGACGGTATGTAGTATTTTTTGTACAGGTGTCTATTTAATTGTGAATAAAATTAAGTTCGAAATTAAAATTTTATTGAAAAGAAAAAAAATGTTTATTAAAGTTGAAGAGCAAAGACTCAAATTAATGTTAGACTATGGTTTAATCTGAAATTCCAACTGCAACAGGACCAAATAAATAAATATTTTAATTCCCTGAAATAAACTTTAGCACCTTTCTTCCTTAATAAACTCAAAATTCAATCCAACATAACTCTAGAGTATGTGGTAATTTCTTTTTTTAAATGTTGCTGCTGCTATTTTAGCATTTGTTGTTGATATTTTTATGCTTTTCACGTTTATTGTTGGTGACATTAAAACACAAAAAAAGAAAAGTATAAAGAAAATAAATGCAAAATGTGCCAACAATTATGAGAAAAAAAAAACAATAAAATACCAACAAAAAATTAAAGAAAAAATTAAACAAATAATAAAAAGCACAAAGAAAGCACTACAAACAAAATACTCAAAATACACACAAAATACTTATTTACGTTTAAAATGGGTCCAGGGAATTAAAAACTGAAAGAAAAAAATACAGAATACAGCATTCACAATAAGTGCTTTTTTCTATCATTTTAACAGCTTTTCCATTATCGTGAAAATATTTTCCTAAGGATTTTGGCAAATAGTATTTTCTTCTTTTTTATACTCACCATCAAAATATAATGGGGGTATATTGGATTTATCATACCGTGTGTAGCATGTTGAAATAATCATCTAAGACCACATAAACTATATATATTCTGGGTCCTCGTGAAAATCTAAGACCATCTAATGATGTCTGTCCATCTTTCCGTCTGTCTTTTGAAAGCAGGATAAGGCTCGAGGCGGACATTCTAAGTTGACGAAATTTGGCCCAAAGATTTGTCTTACATAAGATTTGTTTGGTATTGAAAATGAGCAAAATCGGTTCATAAACAAAAAAGCTATAGAAAAGCAGGCTGTTCGTCGTATCCCCAGTTTATACTTTTTGGCCAATATCTTTTACAAAAAAGAATGTACATAAACGATATTTCACACAGATAGTTCAAGGACCAGTAAAAACTTGGAAACCATAAACGGGCAAGGTATGCCCTCTTTACCGCCCACCTTTCATATGAGATAAAACATCAACGAAATTTTGTACAAATAATTCTATGACAAATGTAAATCCAGAAACAAAAAATGGAAGTGGTCCGACCTCTTTACCGCCCACCTTTCACATAATGTTAAATTTTGAAAAGTTGCAGATGGTGGGTATATAGATTCGGCCAAGCCGAATATAACATTCTCACTTGTTGTTGTTTCTTTAGCTAGTTACCTTTTTAAGAAACGAGATAATAAATGCGTGAGTGAGTGCACTTTGAAAACATGTATCGAATTTTAATGGTTTCTTTAAGGTATTGCCTTAGTTGTATAGAGAGAGCTCTTTAACACGTTTTATGTGTTTTCCAAAAGATAAAATGTTCTTTTAATAAAAAAAAAAAAGAAATTGCAGAAATTAAAATCCTTGAAATATAGAATTATGTTTAATAATTTCTGCAACCAAAATGCATTTTAATAACGAAAATAGTTTTTCATTGCTTATTTAGAGACATAACTAAAGGGGTGGTATTCGAAGGAGTTAGGAGTTTACAGTTTAGATATAAGAAATTTCTTTATAATTGCATAATATACAGAAGAGATTTGGAAATACAATGATATTTAACCTTTGAATTTAATTTTTGGTCGCATAATATTAATTAATTAATATTTTGCATAAGTACGTACTAAGTTTTTTAGTGTTTTCTAAAGAAACTATTCCTTTACCTTATAAAAAATAATTATTTACTAGGATTTTTGAAATTAAAGTGTTCGAAGCATTTAAAACTATTTTATTTGTTTTGCTTATTGAATCACTTTATACTCACAAATGATTACAATTAACAGTAATAGCAATATCCTATGTCGTTCTATAAAGAAATAAAGTATGTCACGGCTTTAGTTCGCTTTGTTAGTATTTATAAAAAATTGCTCGAAATAAATACAATTTTGAATTTAAATAAAAAATATTCAATGATTACACAGTGCTACAGTGAGAAAACATTTGGTATGTAACATAGTGTAGTTTGCAGATATGGATGAATGGATTACTACAACATTTTAGAATTTTCGATATACCCCCAAAGTCGGGAATTATATAAAAAACGAATTTTCAATCTCCGCGACTTTAAAATTTTTATCTCAAAAACCTGTTAAATAATTTGAGTTTATTAAATTGCATTAGAAAGAAAAGACCTTACCCTTTTTAAAAAGTAGATACGCATACATAAAATCAAATTTAAATTTTTATTTCTTGTTCTTAATTTTTGAACTTTTCAGCCATTTTTTGACCTATACTTAATTAAAAAATCTTTTTCCAAATACTAAACGGTGGTCCAACCAAAACGCACGATGATAATTGTAAATAAACCAAAAAGTTTTCAGAGATTTATCTTAATATTTTTTATTATTATACAATGATCCATATAGTCCAAATGGTAGTGATTTTGAGACATAATTGAGGTTCAATGTCGTTAATGTGCCGAACTATCTCATCCTTTAGCTCTTGAATTGTTCCTGGTATATTGATGTACACTTTTTCTTTTAAATGTTCAAAAGATAAAAATCACATGATCGTGGCGGCCAATTAACAGCCACGACGTGAGATAACACGGCCATTGAATTTCTCGCGCAAAAGAGCCATTGTTTCGTTGGCTGTGTGGCAAGTGCCGTTTGAACCACATATCGTCCACGTTCATATCACCAATTTCTGAACACAAGAAATCCGTTATCATCTCGCAATAGCAAACACCATTCACGGTAACTTCTTGGCCGACCTCACTTGCGAAGAAAGAACTGGGCGAGCATGCACAGGTGTTTTCAAATTTCCTACACACCGGGTTTGCTGAAATTTGCGCAAAATTCTCCCGATTGTAGACATATTTGGTCGATTATGCTGACCAAAAAATCACGAAAGCTCATTTTCGTAAAAGGCTTCAACAATCTTAATGCGCTGCTCAATTGTGTATCTCTCCATCGATGAATTTATCAAACACTGAAACAAAGAAATGTCAAATTAAGTTGGGAAAAAAAGCTTGACGTTATGGTATGACTCACAATTAACATCGTGCATTATGGTTGGACCACCCTTTATATTTTACTATGAATAAAATCAGCTATCGCTTGATAAAGTCATATGAGAATTGTAGGATATATGATCTTTTTGTAATTCTGAAACTGTTAAAATTCTGTTATTTTATGTGTATTTTGTTGTTGCCATATTTATAATGCAAAACAATGGCAACAACAAAATACACGTAAAATAACAGAATTCTAAGAGTTTTACAATTACGAAAAGATCATATGTTCTACAATTCTCATCAGATTTTATCAAGCGATATCTCATTTTAAATGTTTTCGTATAGTTCGAACAGTTAGAATTTTGAGAAAAATAGATGAATTTTTTGAATTTCTGAAAAAAACAATTAACCGGCCTTTATGTTAATATTATCATCAAAAAATTATATTTCTTTACAAAAACTCAAAAAAAAAAAAAATCAAAAATCTTATAACAATCGGGTTAAAATTTATTTAAAAATTTATTTAGGGAAACATCTTTTAATTAAGGGAAAAGAAATATTCATAAAAACTAAGACCAAGTTTTGTATATTACTTATCCCGGTGCTCTACACTATCCATTTTGATGCGATAACTAATACTTACTTTATATGGGGGACACTACTGCTCCTGGACCTGTCCGCCCTATTAGAAGTTTGATATAAATATTGTTTCTACAACTTTTTAAGACTTTCACTGAAATACTTTCTTAGACACGCGAAAATTAATATTTGCTTTGTATGGGGGCTATGCCTTCCCCTGGTTATATCCGTTCATTTTCATTTTATGAACGGGATATGATAAGAAGGTAGTTTCCATAAAGTTTGAGGGCTCTAAGTGTATAATCGTTTATTAGATAAACCATTATGAATACAAGAAAAAAATGCACTTTCATGCGCTTCGACGATGCGCTACTACGATGCACTAAGCGAATAAGTTCGCAATTGTAAGAAGAAAATAATACGTGAAATTATCTAGGTGTTCATTATAAATAAAAAATTCGTTTCTTTTCCAGCAATTATCTTAAAAATGTATTGCTTCCATTCGTAAATGTGGAAAAACTTGCTTCGCTCGAAGCTTGATTTTTTACTGAGAACTTACAGAATTAATTTCAATTTAACCTTAAATTATATTCATAAACCATAAGAAGAAATTACCATTTATGACTATTAATTGGTTAAAATATTATTCCTAAATTTCCATATAAATATTAATATTTAGTACTTTAAAAAAAAAAAAAATATTTTTAAATCCAGTTTTTTGTGTTTAAAAAAACTGGTCTATTCGAAATTCGAAAAATGGACATTTTGAAAAAACCGACAGCGCTTAAATCGAAAAAGCCGGTTTAAAAATCGATTGGAAAACCGAGCCCATCACTCTAAAAATAACAGATTTTTATGAGTTTTATAACTTCGAAAAAAATCATCACACTTAATAAAATATTGTATTAAGAAAAAATAAAAAAAAATTAAAATATATGTTCTTTTTGATAGTGTGGGGCAAAAATTAGTGGAAAATTTTAAAAATTATAATAAGAAATAGAAAATTGAGTTTATGTCCTTAATATCTTTTTGCTATGAATAAAAATGTATAGCCTTTTCTTTGGAATACCGTTTAAAAAAAACGGGTATTCGGAAAGGAAAATTTTAAAGCCGTGGTCTTTTTTCTTGGATAAAACTACCGATTTTGGGGTACAATGAAAATTCAACTGTTGTAAACTTTTCTAAATTACAAAAAATTACAAAAAAAAAATCTAATAAATATTCAATCCCCCTTTAATTAAATTCATTAGCAATGCAAAAATATTTTATATATTTTATTTATAGTCTTATGAGGCTAAATTGAAAATTCGGGAATCAGATGTAAGAGTACGTATTTTACAGGCGAAAATTTAATAATAAGTACACAATGAGTACAAACGTGCTGATCACACGTTTTAAAGACCGTTTTTTTTTTCAGTTTAACCGTTAGTGATGTTTTCTCCTAATATTCATTTTCCGAATGTCGAATAAATCACTTTTCTTTTTTAACGTGTTAAAAGTAACATTTTATTTCAAAATACGTATGTACTGAATACTAATATTTGAATGGAAATTTAGGGAAAATTTGTTAACTGATTAATGTTTATAAAGAATAATTACTTCTTATGTTTTATAAACGGGGTAATAAATGAAAATATGCGCGTGAAAAAGCTCGAAAAAATTTTATAATATACAAGAGCATAATTTTAAGTTCTAAGGGCATATTTTCCGGTTTTAAGAGCATTTTTCATACGAATAAAAGACTTTTTAGTGCATATTTTTTTAACAATTTTTTTTGTCATACTTGCATTATTGTATATATTTCGGAAATTCTTCAACATACATTGGGCTTTAAGGTATCATTGGAAAGGTCTATTCTGATATTATCTAAAATTACAGATGATTATCCCTTCAACAGCAAAAGGGTCAATTTTATTCATTTGATTTGATTAAATCAGCCTTTTTTGCAAATGAGTTGTATGGAAGTAGCATCATTCAATGATGCTCTAAAATCTAATTACATTGGAAAATGTCTGAAATATTAAAATTTTAATACAATAGTATTAAGAAATTCATAAAAAGTTTTATTAAAATCTTTTAATAAATTCTTCATTTCACTGGAATGAAAAAAAAAAAAAATATCGAAAACCATATGAAATAACTGAATAGAAATATTTTAGGGAATAGTTTATAACATATAAGTCTTTAATTTTAGGGGGTATATTTACAAAATTTTTTGTATCCATACAAATCGATACACTTTAATGTATATTTTCTTCCTTGCTATATACAATTATACATATGATAAATGCATAAGTATATGTACAAAGTAGTATGTTTAATACATCTGTCACAAATATTTTTATGTCGCACACTGAGTCCGTTCGCAAAAACCAAAAAAAGTTAAAGCAAAAAATCGAAAATTCAAAATTCAAGCCCAAATATCTTATTATTATTAATAAATACCCGTACTCAGAACTAGTATTAAGTTCTGAGTACCTAAAAACTAAATACTGTACATAAATAGCTTTCCAGATGAAACATCTGACATCTCGGCCATAACAAAATTCACTATTTTTTTATATGTGCGCACGCATATCGCAAATCTACAACTCTCCCGTACATTTCAATTCGATCCGACCCGTAGCTTAGGATCAGAGTCGCTTTTTAATTTTGCTTTTAACCTCAAAATTTTCGCTTAAACTTCTAGCGTTTTTGATTCTTAAAATTTCAGCAAAGAAGAAGATTATTTTTTCAGAATTTTTGCGTATTAATTTAAAAAAAATTGAAATTATTTATATTTTACAAAAATTTTCAGCTGTAGCATTTTGTCCTCCACATGAAATATAACTTAACTTATTATATAGACTTAATTAATTACACTGTCCGACAAATGGTAGGGGTCAGTGATCCGGAAGGGTTCAAACTACCGGGGATAGTTATATCGGTAAAAAATAAGTTATACGTGTCCCGGCGTTTCGCTGGATCACGTCTAGAAATCGAGATATATCGATTTGAAGTTAGTTGTGACCTTTGGTGGTCTTTTTTTGACATAACTCGAGAACCACCAGTCCGATTTTGCTGAAACAAATTTAATAAAATTAGGAATTACAATTCCTTTAATCTGTTCATACAACGTTTCGCTACATAAGCAACAGTTTCGCAGTTATAAATAAATGTATGAAGAAAAAAACTATTTTTTGCCTAAAAATTTTTTTTTTTTTATATTTAATTCATAAAAAATCCAAAACGGTAAAAAAAAGTGTCAAGTCCTATTACTTTCACGTAAAGTCACATAACCTTTAAACAAAATGAGACATAGATCATGAAAATCGATGGACGGGTTTCGCTTTTATTCACAATTAAGTGAGGGTATGAATTTCAAAAATTTGTTCGAGATATTCTCAAAATTCCTTGGAAAAAACATTGATGACTTTTTTTATGATTGTCAGAATTAAAAAAAAAGTAATAAACAAAAGGTTATTTGATTTTTATGGTAACGGTAAAAAACTAAAAAATGGTCATAAATGTGCGTGGACAATTAACAGGAAAAAAGGAAAGTGCACTTTTTTAATTATTTGGGTTTTTTCCTTTGGCTGCCTGCATGATTTTTTTACACAAATTGCACCCACATTTATGAGTGGTCATGTTTTAGAACGTTTCGAAACGTTTTTTTTAAGTATTTTTTTTTTATTAGCGTTAAGCTTGAAAAAGTTGTTTTGTTAATAAATATAGTTTTTACGTTAAATTGAAATTATTTCTATATGTTTAAATAGATATTAGAGTAATAGGTAAGGCCTATTCATGAAAAAAATTGGCACTTTTTGGCAACGAGTATATATATATACTAGCTGACCCGGTCCTCGTTACTGGCGCTAAGCAAACATTAATGTTGTATTCCCACACGATTTAAATTGAGCTTTTAACGAAATTTACGGCCTTTAAATAAAAATCTTTAAATACCTATCATCAAGTTTTTTTTACAGAATAACTTACATATGGTGTAGATATGGGCTCAATCAAAAAAGAAATGCATATATTTAAGGCAAATTGGAAATTATATTTATTTAATACTTCATCTTAAGGCCAACGGTTAGACAATGTTTTTTGTTTTTTTTTTTTATTTGGCGTAAAAATGTATAAATTTTTTGGCGTGCCAACTCGGGAGCAAGCCACATACAACTGGCGTTTTATATATATTTTGTAATTTGTAAATTTGTAAATAAACCGAAAACTCGGATTTTTGAATGCAACATTTCGAAAGTTTTAAAATTTTGATATTGGATCATTATTAACATAGGTTTTTTTTAATATCTTCGGAACTACATAAACGATTTAAGAGTTTGATATCTCGTTTTACAAAACATGACAACGGCTTAAAAAAATAAAATAAAAGAAAATAAAAAAAGCAAAAAAAAAAAATATATATGTCATTGGATTTTGCTACACCCTCCGCCCGCAGATCGAAAATCAAAAATCAGACTTCACAGTGTCACCTGCCTGAATATTCTGAAGATTTCCTGTAAATTTCGTCAAAATCGGCCCAGACGTTTTGGAGCCCATACGTTACATTCATACACACATCCTGTTTTATAGATATAGAAGATAGAAATATATATATGAATATATATATCTTATTTATTTTTTGACTTAAAAAGCTAGAATCAATTAAGAAGTATTTTATAGATTTAGAATTCCATAATTAACTGTATCCAAATTCACTGAGAAATTCAGCACCGTACGCACGATGACTCAGAGGTGAAGTTCATTTAACAAAAGTCCAATTTTTTAAGGTCTCCAAAAAATTACATCAAAAATTAGTAGTTGTGAGTGTGGCATGCTTTAAAGACAAATATGTTATTTTATAAAAAATGTGATTTTTGTAAATTTGATCAGAAGTAAATAATAATTACACGCAAACTATTATCGAAAATTGGCTGCATTTTGTTCTTATGTTGGTAGGATAATAGTCTTTAAGAAGTGGTATAATGTGTCACTGTACCGTTTATATTTGCTGTGTTATTAAATGTTTTCTCAGATACTATATTTTAGTAAAATTTAAATTTTTTTAGTGGAATAGAACTTTTGAGGGTTAAAAGGGGTTATAAAAATTTTACTACCAGAAGAAAGGCAAAAGTGTCCTTTTTAACCACATATATACCTTTGTACCAGTGTGGATCCGTGAGTAGAAAACTTTTTCCATATGAATGAAATTATTTCCAAAATTTTTTCATTGATTGAAAGTTATGATTTGGATTTTAAACCTACAGGATCAATAATAAAAAACGACACGAATAAGCAGTTAAGGAGTTTAAAAAAGAAACATGTTCATTACGAATTTCTCAAATATGGGTTGATTATAGATCAACAAAAGCAAGTATCAGGCAATACTAATGATGGGAACATAGCAGAAAGGCTCTTTTCAGATCCCGAAAGAACATCTGAAATAACAGGTATTGATATAAATCTCATTTCAAGATTTAAAACAATTATCGATATACTTGTGTGCAATTAACAAACTGATGCTAGAAAATTTGGCGATTATGCAAAGGAAACTGCACGAATATATACAACCAAATATCGATGGAGAAATATGTCTGCGACACAATCCTTTGTTCTCAAAAACCGTTATCATGGAGAAGATGTCATTAAGCATCATTTAGTAACACTTGGAGATCTATCAGAGGAAGCCCAGGAGAGAAGAATAAGGAATATATATTTTATAGAGAGCATAATACCAGAAAAATATCACGAAATTTTACAAGTGAAGATCTATTTAATATAATACTGGCAATGTCAGAACCGCTTATCTCTAGCATATGAAGTCAATGGAAAGTAGAAAATCGGGATTTAGATCAAGAAGCCAAAGGGCTGCTAGAGGAGAGAAATAATATAGAATTAAATATTGAAAATTTGAAGGCTATTTTCCAACTGAATGAATAATAATTATAATTTTCTTTTATTGTTGTTTAAGTAAAAAATAAAATAAACATTAAAAAGTTTTAGTTATAATAAAAAATAAAAATGTTGTCCTTAATGTTATTTAAATAAAAAGCAAAATAAGCATTAAAAAAATCGTTATTTAAAATTTTTTTCTTGGTCAAAAAATAACCGATTCTAGTGGAACCAGTTCTATTGAAATAATGTTTGATGTTTAAATTTTCTTATTTTTTTAGTCAATTAAAAAGTGATTTTTGGCTTAGACATCCATGATCACCTGTATCCAAATTCACTGAGAAATACAGCACTGATTTTTTTTATTTTGTCGACATGTGGTTTACGTATAGTTGTATTAATTGTAATTTTTTAAGACTCTCGAATACTTTAAACATTTAATGAATAAAATTCTCTTCTCTTTTCAGGTAAGTCCTTTTAAAAACATAATAGTGAATATTGTTGTAAGTACAATTTAAGAAATGTTAAACTTTTATTACAATTAAATACAAAATTATTAAGTATTTACTGACACCAAGTTTATTTTATATATCAAAATTTGTAAAAAATAAATTCGAATAATAGAATGTACGAATATGGCCTATTTAAAGTAACTTAAAAAAGGACGTTAAATTGAATATAAGGACCTATTTCGAAGTTCCTTTTTTTATTCGTAATATGTACTTTGAAGTCAGTAAAAATGGTTGTAGAAGTTATCTTTTTACGTTTACCTTTAAGAAACCGACCTTAAATCTCAAATATTTTTTTTAATTCTGATTTTTTAAAATAACTTTTGATACAATTATGTTAACAACACATGGTGAAGTAACACATCAAAAATTCAAGACCTGACTGAAATGGTTGAATGAGATATTGGCAGGCACTCAAATTCAAAAATTAAAAAAAGTGTTTGAAATAATAAGTTTTTCTTTCTTTTGATTACTGTAATCGCGGATTTTAGCATATGTTTCCAATTCCTCTAATGTGAACTCCAAACACTAGTAGAAATAGGACAACTTGTGTGCAATTGTTGACCAGTGTTTATTTATATTGTGCACAAGTGGTGAAACTAGGGTTACCAGATTTGTATTGTGATCTAACTTGACATTCCTGAAAAACGACCTTGGTTTCTAAAAATCTTTTACTTTTTATATGAAACATATATGGAAATAGGTATATAAATATGTAAGTACAAGAGGGATATACAGATTTTAATATTTTTGCGAAAATAAAAGTTTACATAATGGCGCCATTAGATTTTTGGAATTGTTATTTGTATTTTAACATATATTATTAATATTCCTTTTGATCATTTATTAAGAGCATCAAAAAAATTACTACATCATATAAACGAATGTGGAGATTCGATGGAACATTAGTTGAAAAATATTTGTTTAAGTTTAAGACAGTCCTCTTTTGTAAAATTATTCGTATATCTCATATATACATGATTTTGAGATTATTTAAAATTCAGTGTTTATGTAGAGTAGTTCTGTTGAGTTTCATTTTCAGTTTATAATGAAGCAGAAGAATTGTATCCTGTAAAATATAAAAATATGCTTCGGGATAATCGTTTTAAAAAAAATATGTATATTTTTCATAGCTACAAATTGTTTTCAACTTGGCAAATAACATTTGAACTTGTAATATGACAACTTCTACAATATCTTGGCAATCAAGTTCATTCAAGGCCTCAAAGTGAAAGCAACATTTAAAATTTTTACAATTTTTTGATTAGAAAATTGCCGTCGTTTCGAGTATTGCAAAGCTAATAATGGAAGTTTATTTCTCTTGCAATTACGAATCGTTTGAGATAAATCTCATTAATGTGCCCTCAACAGAAATGCTATAGGAGGTGTGCAAACTTTAGGAGAAGAAAAGTGAGTGGCTCCAAGATGTGCTTTTTTGTGAGGTAAACTCACAGCATTATTTCAATAAAGCTGAAATATTGCGTGATCAAAAAAGATTTCTAAATTACATTAAAAAATCATTATGGTGCGGAAAAATATTGATTTGCAAACATTCTATAACTCTTTATAGTCGATCGAAAATTTTATATTGACATTTTTTTACATTTTATAAGAAATTATATTTAGAATAACTACATCTATTCTGTTTTAGTCAAGCGAAAAATGGATTTCAATTAAAATTAGTAAAAAATATACTCTAATCTGTATCTGTTAAGATAGTTTATATCGAAATCGAGTAGCACTCAGAAATTATTATGCATTTCAATTTACTGAAATTTTTTTGGTGTTTATTTTTGTCATTTAAAAATTGACTTTACATTAATTAATATTTGAAACTTTTTATTTATTTACATCATTTAAAGATTTTTTTTTTTTTTTGAGATTAGATGTGAAAAATACATCAGCGAATGAAATGCAATTAAAAAAATTTAAAAAAATCTATGCCCACTTTTGTTTTTTACTCGATCTAAAGGTAGATTTAAACATTTATATGATAACGATTATGTTCACTAATATAAAACTTATCGATTCTTCATTAATTTGTAATTTGTACACCTTTGTGTAGGTTACATATGCGTATTTATTTTTGATATCGGGCTTAAAAAGGAATTTAAAAATTTTTTTAAATTTCTGATTTTTAACTACCATAACATAAACATAAACGGTAATTAATTTCTTGTCCATTAATATAAACTAAAAACATTTTCTATGCATATTTTGTTAATAGATTTTTTTATGAAATGTTAAAAAATGTAGGTAATTTTTTTAAATATTGTTGAAAATAGAATTTTGGCAATTTTTTATAACGAACACTGACGCGGTTCGCTAAAAGTTATTCACGCGAACAGATTTGTGTTTCGTTAAAATCACCTAATTTTAATTTTAAATTCAAAAATTTAATTTTTTTAATCCCAAAAGTAAACAAGTTTAAAGAAATACCCATATAAAATTTGAGATCTCGATATTAACACTTTGCAGATTTTAAAAAGCTCGACACTGAACCGATTAAAATGAAACATGGTACATATGTATTAGAGACGTGCAAGAGTAGAACTGAAAGTATATTCAAAACAAATATAACAAATAAATACTTGTGAGTATTGGTATAAATATGAAAATGGGTGTAACTGATGTGGCATGATTTTCTTTTTACACACTCACTATACTTATAAAAACTGTTATAGTTATTTCTGGTTTTGCATTGGGTGAGAAATTTATTTGTTTTTTTTTATTTCAATTAACTGTTGTACTACAAGTATTTTAGAGTATCTGTTTTTAACACAATTATTGTGCAGTGTGTGAATTTTTTGATAAAATTTGTATTTAATAATGGATAATATTGACATAAAAGAAAAAAATTTTAACATATGTGCTCAAAATTAGTGGTCAGGGGACGAAACAAAATATGGGACTGTCAAAACTCGCTATCAAATTTAAACAAACATGAGTACTGTACATTGTTAAAAAATTACAAAAGAAAATTAACTTATTAACCGAATCAGGTGGCCAAAAAGGATATATTACTCATATTATTTTTTAACTGTGGGAAAATCTTAAATTTTTATGATTTTTTTTATAATCTTTGAATAAAATAGGCTTAATATCTCTATAACTTTTGAGAGTATTAAAAAAAACAATATTGTGTAAATCTTGGAAGTAATTTTAATTCATTGATATGTTTTTGAACCAAATCCGACAAATCCTTTTCGAGGTATACTTTAATATATCGTGTAACCTCGTTAATTTTTCAAATAACGATTTAAAGCGAGAAACCGAGACAATTTAAAAAATTATTTGTTAGCTTTGTACAGCATAATAACATGTATCCGAATAGACTAAAATATTTTGTACTGCAGAAAAAAATTTTCTCAATCTGTGTTATTCGAATTCGAGCTTACTTTCAGTCCAGCAATAATGTTTAACATAAGTTGTCAAATTTATTGTTCTCTTTTCAAATTTTGTCCTTTTTAACAAAAAGAAAAGTGCAAAATATTTAATTTTGTTTTGAAATATTCGAAATAAATTAAAATTCTCGATAAAAAAAAAATACAATTTAACATATAAATTTCTCATGTACGTTTTCTCCACCCCTTAACACACAGTTGAAAATAAAATTGTTTTTCCGTTATTTTGCCGACGTTATTTCTAATGTTAAGAAATAAAAATGACTTCGTGTAGACTTAGACTTAAAATATTGTTTACAAAACATGTTTATTTCATATACAATTTTTTAAATAACAATAATAAATTGTTTTCTGACATAGTAAAATATGATCGAGTCATCATCATAACCATTTTCGCAAAGTATTGTTGCTGAATGAAGAAATAATCCTAAAAGAATTATTTCTTCATTCCTGATCCGTACCGTTGTTGTCCAGAAGGCAATTTGATATTTTTCTTAACGCAAAAAAAGTGTTAGACCCACTTAAGTGCTCAGGTTCATATTGTCTGTCCCTGGTTTTATATAAAAATTTCCATCAGACTGTCGGTCGATTTTTTTTTTTTGGAACAAAGTCGGTGCCTTTGAAAATTGTTTATGATCGGTCCATTATTACATTTACACCAAATAAAAGTCTCAATTACGTCAATCTGTGTCCAGAATTTTGAGGAAATATGTTTAGATCTTTCTATAACTGACTACAGTATCTAAGATTTATAGCATGATGATTCCCGAATTCACAAGAATCCATATCTAGCCACAGAGACTATCTCGTCAACTATTTAACATGTATTTTTTTATAATTTAAAATACTGGTTGTAAACCATTTTCTTTTTTTAATTTATAACTTTTTAATCCAACACATTAACTGAATAAAATCGACCAAATCGATCAGTTGAAATAACCAAATTTTATTTATTTGATGGACATCTATTCATTGAAATAACGGGCATTAGTAGCATAAATAAAGTAGCAAAATAGGGCGTTAAAATATTTCCTTTCGAAAGATGTATGATATGTATATGCAAAATATCAGTGAAATCGATTAAATAATGTGGCTACTCATATATTGGATACAATCTTGTTATAATAAAAATTTAGGTAATATCTAAGAGAAGATTTATACCCTAAAAAACAATAAATACCCATAAAGACATTTAAATTTTCTGCTTTAAATGTTTTTTATTTGCACATATAATAAAAATGTGCTTCAAAACATCCGAAGTTTAAGAGTACACAACTTTGAAAAAGTCTTTAAAGGTTTAATTAATCTTATGGTATATTTTCATTTCGCGTTGGATTCATTGAAGCAGTATATGATGACCCAAAATTTGTCGCATAGTGTAATTTCTGCAAATTAAATAATAAATCTATTGAAAACCCAGCAAAAAATTTGCTTTCCCGGTAAGCTAGCAGGTATAGTTCGGCACAAAAATGAACTACTAACTGAATAACTAGTTATTTTTATACGAGTTGTCAGCAAATTCATGTGATTATTTTTAGACTCTAGGGGTACTCAAAAATATGTACCTAAACGAAGATAAAAATAAAAAAAATTGCCGTCAGTGAGATTTAACTTGGACTTAACTTTAACTTAACCATTCGTTTTTAATGACTAATGTTTTACTCAGTACACCATCTCGCACTTAATTTCCTAAGTGACAAAAATTTTTTTATTATAAATATATGTTTTTAGATATTTTGTTATAAAAACTAACAGCATCACAATGGGGTTGAACCAACAACCTTCTGGTTGTTAATCCAGCGCTCTAGCCAATTCAAGTACGTTATTGCAATATTACTATTATACTATTGAGTATTATACTATTGAGTACTTATTTATGTAATACCAAGTAGGCAAATAATGACGCACAGTGGGGTCAAACGCAAATTTTTTGGTAATAAATCTGAATCTCCTAAACTACTGGTCGGATCAAATTGAAATGTATGGAAGAGTTGTAGAGGAGGACCTAAGCTTTCAGAAAAATCATCTTGTAGTCACCCTGTGATAACACGAGATAAGCTACAGGGTGTCAAAGTTGACTACCTCGAGTATGTAAAAGTTAAAAAAAATCGTAACTTGTACAAATGAAGTCCGATTTTAAAGATTTTTATATTTCTGGAAAGTGCTTGGCAAGATAAAGAAAAAATAAGCTTACTCATCTAAGTTATCTCTTACAGTTAAAAAGATATTTACGCTTGAATTTTGAATTTTTGATTTTTTGGCTCGACTTTCTTTCGTTTTTCGGGAATAACTCCGGAGATATATGAGGCAAAAATTTTTTAAAAATATTCTCTAATATGCTACATATTTCAAAATAATATGCTGAAAGAATTTTTGGATTACCTCAATTCGTCTAGACGTGAAAAATATTCAAAGTCAGCACTCTGAAATTGGCATGAAAAATGGCTATTTTTTTACAAAAATATAGTACAATTCATTCACTTTTTTCTCAAAGTTCCGTTAATAAAAAAATTTTTTCCTTATTAATTTCAAAAGATAAGGCTTCATAAATGGTTAATAAAGAAATTTTGAATTGATTTAAGTTTGCACCCTACATCCAGCATTGGCCGAAAATTGTCAATTTTAAAAAATAGTTTCATTTTTATCGATTAATAAAAAAAATGTCACGCGAGCTTTTTTAAATTTGGTACCCATATTTTTTATAGAAATAGATTTAGAATGATTTAACACTAAACTGCTTCCCGCCCGGCCAAAAACGAATGCAAGAGTGGAGATTTTATGTTAAAAGTCAGTTTTTTTAACGACTATTTTTAAAAGCATATTAAAAGCATATTAGCATAATATTTTTAATATTATTTCTTATGTAATGTATAAAACACAAATCAAGCTTTCATTCCTAAAAAAATCAATAAAATAGCTCCAATAACCTATTTTTGGTAATTTTTCAAAAATAATTTTTTTTTCAAAAAATAGCTGAAAATACAAAAAAATTTAATTTTTTTAATACAACTCCACTAATTTTGCAAATACTTTAAAAATTTTAAAAGAATATAAAAACAGACTTATTTACCAATTCAACAATATATAAAATGTTGATATAGGTCATTTAATAATAGTAATATAATGGCCTCAAAACTACCAAGTCACGTCAATAGTTGCAAAATTCACTATTTTGTTCCGTATTTCCATATGTGTGTATACGTAACATTTTGGTTTTCTAATGTATTATGTAGGTATATATTTTTTATTATAAAGTAGTAAATTCTTAATTTGAGTAATGTTTATTTAATTTGTTCTACATATTTACATACTTATTATACATATATCCCGTATATTTATTTTATTAAGAATATATTATCGAAGATATTAGAGATTTTCTTGAAAATAATCAGAAACATCAAACGTTAGTAAATTTTTAACTTCCTTAGCTTCGGAATCCTCTTTTTCTATTTCAAGAGTGATTTTTGGTAGCCATCGTGTTCTTATAGAATATATAACTGGATCTGATGATATTAATAAATATTCCATTAAGTCCATATTTTGCGCTATTTTCGAACATTTTCGGGTATTGAAGAGTCGGAAATGTTTAACATCTTTATTTCGGGCTTCCTGTGCTTCCTCTGTTAGCTCTCCCAATGGCAAAATACTATTTTCTATTATTTCTTTACCATGAGCCAATACTTTGTGAATTGTTGGAGTCATTGATTTCCAGGGGTATGTAATGTTAAGTAGTTCTTTAGTTTCGTAAGCAAAAATTTTAAATTTGTCCGCATTAATTTGCTTTTTGCTATTAATGGCTGCCAATATAATCTTAAAACGCTTCAAAATATTTAAGTCAATGCCTGTGATTGAAGATGTGAGTTCCGGATTTTCAAAGAAACGTCTTGCTGTATTTCCATCATTTGAGCTTCCATAGCCATGTAGAGGTTTATCAATTATTAATCCGAGTTGTTCTTTGAATTCTAATTGAATTCTTTTCTTCTCCTCTTTTCGTAATTCGTGAAGTTCCAAATTGTTTTTTACTGTAGCATTTTCCTGCCCGGGAATATTTCTGTACTTCATATCATATGCAAGATGTAAGCAGAACTCCAAAAATCTTATCCTTGCGTGGAGTGGTGATATTCAAAATTTTAAAGAATTTTTATTAACAAGGACTTCAGAATTATCCTGAAATTGTGAACTTATTTTTCCACATATATTACATTTCCATGTAGATGTTGTATCTGTTATAGCGTTTGCAACTTTTCCATCAATCATCGTTAATTGTTGTTGAAATGTAACTTTAATAGTTCTGTTTGATACTTTTACATATATTGGGAGCAATGCTTTAATTTCTTCTTCCAAATGGTTGACAATGCTGTTTATTGTAACCGTGGTTTCTTTTGTGTAATCGAAAAGGATTGGACGGCACAAAAATTTGGAACCTGGAGTTAAATTTATCCATATATCATCAAAAAGCGAGTCATTTCTTGTCGATGAGGAAGGCTTATTTAAGCGCATTCGAAGTGGTACCAGAGACGCTATAAACAGCGAGGAATAATTATTTCCAGAATTACTTCCATCCAGTTGTTTGTATTCCGAAAATCCTGATGTTCCATCGCAGCCCCATTTGAATATTAAAATAAGTTCAGAGTCTTTGCATTTTTCAATGTTATCATTGCTGAAGGTAGATATAATTCTAGAGGCAGTATTTTCAGGTAATTGCAATATATTAACTTTAGCACATTTAACAGAAGCATTAACCGGGTGCTCCATATGCTGTAAAATATTACTTTTCGCTTCTCTCACTGATTTGCTACTGGGAAAGATATCATATCCTTTTTCGCTAACAGATTTCTTCAAAATCTCGTATTGGTTTCTTGATAATACTAAATTTAATATTAGAGCTAAAGCATCTTCAGAGGTAAAGGACTATGTTGATTTCGGTGTCACTATGCTTTGGATTATCCGATGTAATCGATTGGGAGAAGCTGTTGGTAACACATCTATAACTTTTTCTACTTTCTTTGGTTGCGTAGGTGTTACTAAAGTATGTAGCTTTTATTTCGGCATTCGTATGTGAATTTAGAATAGATTCCTGTTTGGTCCTCTTTGTTCTTAGCTGAACTTCATCGTAACTTTTTTTTGGTCGACCCTTTTTCTGCTTTCCGATGAAAATTGGTATTTCTCCCTCCAACCACTCTTCATTTTTCTTCTTGAACTTTGGTATTGACCAATCTGAAGCGTATGATTTATAAAAATTTTCGAGCTTTAAACTGTCTTCTGCAGTAAGAGTTAAACCAAAAGATACTACTGTATCAATGAGTTTTCTTATTTTTTGTGGACGATTTATAATATCAGATAGATTATCCCAGATTACTTTGGAAATAGAAAAGTGTTTTAATGTAATCTCCATAATGGCAAATTCACTAATAAATCTGCATATTTATAAGGATACTTATATATAGAAAAAGAATATTTATATCAGGTAAATGGTGACAGGCAAAAATGAATTAAAAAATTTAAATTTTTGCTCAAAACCCCCAATTTTATTCAGTTTATTTTTATGACCTGTAGTGTTAAACAGGTACGTCAAAAAATGTACCTATGCGATTGTAAAAAAAATCATTTTTGTTATAATACATTAATTAAGTAGCTAGGTAAATTATTTAAAAACTTAAAAAAATGTAATAAAAAACGATGGAAAATATACTTATTTATGTACTTAGGTAATTTTAAAAACCTTTTCAGTAGAAAAAAATTATGAACACTTTAAATAAATTCATTAATAAATATTATTATCTCGTAACAAAAATAAGCAATGCAGTTGAGTGTTACGTATACACACATATAGAAATACGGAACAAAATAGTGAATTTTGCAACTTTTGACGTGACTTGGTAGTTTTGAGGCCATTATATTACTATTATTAAATGACCTATATCAACATTTTATATATCGTTGAATTGGTAAATAAGTCTGTTTTTATATTCTTTTAACATTTTTAAAGTATTTGCAAAATTAGTGGAGTTGTATTAAAAAAATTAAATTTTTTTGAATTTTCAGCTATTTTTGGAAAAAAAAAAATTATTTTTGAAAAATTACCAAAAATAGGTTATTGGAGCTATTTTATTGATTTTTTTTAGGAATGAAAGCTTGAGTTATGTTTTATACATTACATAAGAAATAATATTAAAAATATTATGTTAATATGCTTTTAATATGCTTTTAAAAATAGTCGTTAAAAAAACTGACTTTTAACATAAAATCTCCACTCCTGCATTCGTTTTTGGCCGGGCGGAAACCAGTTTAGTGCTAAATCATTCTAAATCTATTTCTATAAAAAATATGGGTACCAAATTTAAAAAAGCTCGCGTGACATTTTTTTTATTAATCGATAAAAATGAAACTATTTTTTAAAATTGACAATTTTCGGCCAATGCTGGATGTAGGGTGCAAACTTAAATCAATTCAAAATTTCTTTATTAACCATTTATGAAGCCTTATCTTTTGAAATTAATAAGGAAAAAATTTTTTTATTAACGGAACTTTGAGAAAAAAGTGAATGAATTGTACTATATTTTTGTAAAAAAATAGCCATTTTTCATGCCAATTTCAGAGTGCTGACTTTGAATATTTTTCACGTCTAGACGAATTGAGATAATCCAAAAATTCTTTCAGCATATTATTTTGAAATATGTAGCAAATTACAGAATATTTTTAAAAAATTTTTGCCTCATATATCTCCGGACTTATTCCCGAAAAACGAAAGAAAGTCGAGCCAAAAAATCAAAAATTCAAAATTCAAGCGTAAATATCTTTTTAACTGTAAGAGAAAACTTAGATGAGTAAGCTTATTTTTTCTTTATCTTGCCAAGCACTTTCCAGAAATATAAAAATCTTTAAAATCGGACTTCATTTGTACAAGTTACGATTTTTTTTAACTTTTACATACTCGAGGTAGTCAACTTTGACACCCTGTAGCTTATCTCGTGTTATCACAGGGTGACTACAAGATGATTTTTCTGAAAGCTTAGGTCCTCCTCTACAACTCTTCCATACATTTCAATTTGATCCGACCAGTAGTTCAGGAGATTCAGATTTATTACCAAAAAATTTGCGTTTGACCCCACTGTGTGACGTCTCATTACCAAGAAACTAATTTAATGAGTAGTTGCTATTACTGAGAACTAAAAACTTTATGCTGGGTATTTACTCCAATCATAAATTAAATCAATTTCAGACCGATTTTTAATGTCCATATTTATATTTCTGTTTGAAAAGTTGCTCATTGGTAACACTAGTTATCTTACTTACGGAATTGTAGTAAATTTTGTACTTTAATATTTAAATAAGAATTCATCGAAGATCATAGTTTAATTTTTAATCTTGTTTAAATTTAACAACCAAATTACTAAATTTAGGCTTTTAAAAATTATACATTTCAAAAACCGGCGCTAACTTTTAAAAATGGTTACCACCATCTAAATTCTGCGTCTTCGGCTTAGTTTTTCCCAGTGGATGCTTTTATCTTGTTGGAAAAAAATAAATATCATTTATGAGCACAGTGTAATTAATTAAAATAGCTCACATATGCTCGATTTAAATTTAAATTATAAATAAATAATACAATACATTTAAAAAGAAACCACTAATACCACATTAAATATAATAAATACCATTTACCCACATTGTCACAGTTAAACACATACCACCAGCATTCAGATATACAGGGATTATACTATAACAAAAATTATAATTAAATTATAATATATATAATGGATATTTTTCAATCACAAATTCTCTGTATTAAACTAAACCACGGGAGGAAATTGTTATGAAATGAAATTGTATGTAAGTTTTTTTTTTTGTTTGGGAAATTGAATTTGTATAGAAAATTTTGACTATTATTTTTATTATCTTGATATAAATTAAAATGCAAAACGTTTGAATTATAATTAGTTACACTGTTGTGATTTTATTTAATGTTCATTTAATATGTTATAATGCGTTTGAAATAAAAGCGTTAAATGAGAATAAAAAAAAAAAAATTAAATAATAATGAAACAATATAAATCAAATGTATTATAATAGCAAAAATTAATTAATTACTTACTTGTTATATATATATAGTATGTGTGAGTATTTATATAACAATGTATAGAAAAATATTGGTAATTATTGATTTAATAAATGTAGGCATTGTATATTTACGAGCAGTTAACAATAACTTGTAGTAAATATTGTTTAAACAACCCTTAAATCAATATGTAAAATTGTGTATGTAAGTGAAAAAAATAATTACTAAAGATATTTTTTTTATTTATTTTAGTCTTAAAAAAAGTAATAATTCATATAATTAGCCGGAAAAATAACACAGGGCAACATAGACTTTGCGGCAAGGTATTTCTCAGTTAATTCGAATGTTATTATGAATTACAAAGCTTATAAAAAACTTTTTATATCATACACCACGATATATAATATGCGTTTGTGCTGATGTTTATAACACTCAAAAATATTGGTCTAAGACCCATCCTAGTGTATACCAATCAGCTTAAAATCACTTTCGGAGTCTATTTAATAATGTCCGTCCATCCGTCCGTCCGTCGCACGGTGGCTCAGAAATTAATTTTATTGGCCAAAAATCCATTTTTTGTTTACAGCGATTTTCAAAATTTTAATACCATTCAAGAGTAAACAAATTGAAGCTAATGTGGCCAAAAAATTATATCAAAATATTGGTAATTGTGGGCGTGGCATGGAGTTAAAAACAAATATTTTATGTTATTTCATAAAAAAAAAATCGATTTCTGGAAATTTGATCAGAAGTAAAATATCATTCATTACTCACAAACTATTATCGATAATTGGTGGCATTTTTTTGTTATGTTTGTAGGATAATAATCTTTTAGAAATGGTATGATTTGTCAAAGTACCGTTTATACCTGGTGTGTTATTAAATGTCTTCTCAGAAACCGGTTCCAGTGTAACCTGTTCTAGAATTGATAACTGGGAACCTGCTTAAAACTTTTTTTATAAGTAAAGCTGATTCAGAAAACCAAAAATTCGCATTTTCATACTAAATGCTATAAAAAATTAAAAGTTCAACTTTAGCCAACTTTAACCAAAAGAAAAAGATGCTAAAATATCTCTATCGGTTCGAAAGTTACAGTCTGTCCGTCTGTACATGTAAACTTGGTAAAAAAATTACAGGTAGCAATTTTGAAAATATTTAAATCAAATTTGGTACACATATGTTTTATATTCCAAAGGCGAAGCCTATTAAAATTGCTTAATACAAATGCCCTCCCGGCATAGGTGTTTAATGATCATAAATCTCTTATATATAAAAATATTTTAATAAAATTTGGCATATATATGTCCATATAAACGGAAAGCTATGTGCCGAAGTTCATGAAGATCGGTCCATAATAACTCCCATATTAAATCCCATAAAAATTATAGTATCGGGTTAACCTTTGATATTATAAATATAAAACGTTATATAAATATAAACCGCATAACTTTATGAAGATCATCCCAAAATTTAACATAGCTCCCATAAAGTGGATAAATAACATAATATAATGCATATATATGTTTCATGGTGCAGGGTGTCATATGGTCGGGCTTGGCCAACTATAGTTTTCTTAGTTGCTTTGAATTGACGCTAGTTCTAGCGATTAATTGTTATTTATAAAATTACGAAATTTTAGTACATATTGAAACATATCTCTCGAGAACGACTTATCCGATTTGGTTAAAAAAAAGTCAGATCAATATCAAAGTTATAGATATTAAGCCTGCTTTGAAAAAAATATATAATTCATACAAAATTAAAAAAAAAAAAACAAATTGGAGTGCTACATTCGGCTATGCCGAACTTTTTATATACTTTTTATTTAATATTTCAATATTTATACTCAAAAAAACTATACATAATAAAATCCACAAGCAACTCTTGATTAAAAAAGCACAACAACAACTTATAAGCATACATATACATATTTATACAAATAAAAATTCAGAAAAAAATTTGCAAAAACGAAGTCCTTAGTTTATATAGAGACGTCAGAAAATCGAAAACCACTTTAAAAACTCGTTTTTTTTTTTTGACATATCTCCACCATTTAAGAATCGTTCTTGCTGAATTTCATAAACGCTGTTTCAACCGACAAACGGGCGGACATCGTTCTATCCACATCGTTTCTTACAAGGATCAAGAATATATAAACTTTTTTACTCTCCGACGAAAATTGTGAAAATTAAAAATGGAATGACAAACTTATATATACCCTTTACTCCTGTCGTTAAGGGTATAAACAAATTTTCTCCAAAAATCATGGAAAAATGGAAAAAATGCTAGATATCTCATTTACAAATTACACAAAAATATTTAAAATAACTTTATTTTTTATTTATTTATTTATTTATTTATTTTATGAGATATATTTACTAATTTGTTTATAAAATCAAAATTTATGCATTGATTTCAATGAGATACTGTCTTGTTCTATTTGCAACAAATTTATCTTATGATCAAAGAATGAAAATTGGCATTTTTGCCATTTTCGAAATTTTATGATTTTTTGATTTTTTTTTAACTTTGTACGAAATTTATTTATTTTTCACAAAATAGACTTAATATCTCAACAAATGTTGAGCAATTTTAATTCGAATTTTTTGATATTTTATTGAACCAAATCAGACAAGCCGTTTTTTTTTTTTTTTAAATATGGTTCAGTATATGGTGCAACCTCATTAATTTTACAAACAACGATTTATAGCGAGAACCAGAGTCAAATAAAAAAGTGATTTAAAGACTTTTTAATGCATAATAAAACGTAATTCAAAAACTGTGATATCCCTTGCAGCAGAAAAAATTTGTAATTTTTTCAACCTGTTTAATATATAAATTTGAAATAATTTAAAGTTGCATTAAATTTGTTTCCCTAATTTTTTTTTTTTTTTTTTTTTCATTTACCTCTTTAAACCGGTAAACAGTTTTTAATTTTCATACAAACTACTGCATTTAATACTAGAACAAAGTTTCAACTTATTATCGATTTTGTAACTTTAATGGCTAATTCATATGTGAAACTGTTCTTTTTTTCATCTGTAGCAAATATATGTTGTATTTTTAAATACAATTGCGTAGTAATGTTAGATGTAATCAAAAAAGAGCAAAGCATCTACCAAGTGTTAAAGGATTATACGCCACATTTATTGCACATTGCCCATTTGTAAATACTTGTTGTATTCTGCACTTCAATTTTTACGAATGAAAGAAGCCAACGATGAGAGTAGAAGAGTACGCAGTAAACATTTTTAGAAGAGAAAATGTTGTAAATAGAAATAGTAATGTCCACCTGTCTCTGTATTGAAGTTAAACTTTTTCCTAAGGGCGCTGAAAAAAGCTATAAATTTCCGACATCCAGTTCGAACGACCATAAACAAGTTTTCAATCGTAAATTGCCTTGTTGTCTCTGTTTGACAGTACTACAGCAGAGTTTGTAGACTATAATTAGACGCCAGCATAATGAAATACACATTTTATCAGTATTTGTGGTGTCTTATCCATTTTGGTTTCGTTGAAATCTAAACAATTTGGTTATAGTAATTTCGTAAGCCGACATCCGGTTCGAAGGACCATAAACAAGTTTGCAGTCATAAATTGCCTTGTTATCTTTGATTGGAAGTACCAGAGCAGAGTTTGTGGACTTTAATAAGATACCATCAGAATGGAGTACGTATTTTCTGTGACGCTACACACTTCATCTGCATTCGTGGTGTCTTATCCATTTTGGTTTCTTTAAAACCTAAACAATTTGTTTACATAACGATGGTTATTTATCTCTTCTTTTATATTCTTAGAATATTTTTTTATTTGTTGGTATGAGCATTTCACTGCATTTCTAATTCTCCAATTCGCGAGAAGTTCAAGTCGTATATATGTGCATAGCAGTGGTAAAAAAATTTGGAACTGAAAACCAATTTTAAACAATCAAAAATTTAGCCATTAATTTCATTTGTCATGTTTTGTGGTCTTATATTTTTAATAACTACTGATACTCTAAGAAAAAGTGAAACTCCAAAAAAAGTACAAATGAAACAGTAGTTTTAAAAATCGAATGAAAATTTATAATTTAAGTTTTATAATTACGACTCTACTTAAAGTATTATTTTTCTTTACTGCTATAAACCGGATCTGCCTAATTTTCGTTATATCAGGCATTTCTTTAATTCCTAAAAAATCATTGTTTAATTAAAAACATTAAAAAATACTTGTTACACTTATTTTTTTTTTTTTTTTTTTCTAAAATTGTCCATTGGGTTTGACTGCCCAACCAACTAATGCTAGAGTCATTTTACATTATCAGCTTCATAAATACATACACTATGTCCTTTTATTCAGGATGTTTCTATTACTCATTGTGTGTGTGTGTGTTTACATTAGGTACTTATGTATATGTAATACTATTTTTTCACTTTAATCGCATTCGAAAATCATTGAAAATATCTGTTTCTTTTTGTATGTTTGTTATAAACTTTCAAAAATATTGTTAAAAATCTTTATATTTTTGGTAGATTTCTGTTATAAAGAGTTTGTAGTTTTCTTGTAGTGTTTCCTAAAGGAAAAAGGAAATTGAAAAAAGAAAATACTCATGTACACTTATTAGTATATGCTCTGTAGATAACGTTCATGTAAACGCAAAAGGTCTTAAATAAAATATATAAAAAAATATAAAAAAAATAATCTAAAAAATCTTTTTAAATATAATGAAAGGAGTTCTTAAAATATTATTGATTTCTCTAAATTTTTTTTTGAAAAACAAGTAGAATTTTTTTTCTCCATGATTTATTGCAGTCTTTTATATTTTATCTAACGACATGTCGATATACATCTAAAAAATTCATGTATATGTGTGTATGTTTATGACATGATTATTATGTTTAGAAATTTTTTTTCTTTTTTTATCAATCTTCAAAAAGAACAACATGTGGTTAAAAGAACGAACAAAAATTAAGGAAATTGTAGCAGGTGATGATAGCATTAAAAATCATGTGACCATTAAGGCCATTATTTTATCTTCTTGACCAAAGTATAACTACTCGTTTTCTGGGTAATTGAAAAATATTACACATGAGTAGGAAAGGGAAATTAAAAATTCAAACTTTTTCATTTGTAGACATTTGGTATTAGATACCATTTAGATAGTTATGACCATAGAATACAACTAGAAGTTTATGTGAGAGGCGCTTCGAACCAAATTTTCTAAAAAATTTATTAATTTTTTTCAAAAAACAAAAACAAAATATATGTGACTACATGTATTTTGTTGTTGCATGAATTAGATTTTTGACAATTTAATTAGGTTTTTTTCTCTCACATAAATATCCAGTTATTAATCTATGGTTATGTTAGTTTAAATACCCGTTTAATAGCTTTTATAGAAGAGATTTGAGAATTTTTTCGAGAATTTTAGGAATCGTAATAAGTCTAGCAATTCCTCTATAACGTATAAATACTGCCAGCCCGTTTTGGAAATTTTCATATAAATTTGTGTGAAAAATGCGAAATGTGTCTCAGTTAAAAAACAAATTTTATTTTATATTCTCTCCGGATTTTTTGTTTCTTTTACTTTCTCACAAAAAATAAATTGCAAAAAGTTTGAAATAAAAAAAGAAATGGAAAGAAAATAAATAAAATTGTTGTTTAATGTATAAACACAACAAGTCCGGATTCCTTTACGTAGCCCGCATTGTTAAATTAAACAAAAACTTAGATGGCAATGGAAAATGAACAACAATTTTATTTATTTTCTTTTCATTTCTTTTTTTTTTACTTCAAACTTTTTTCAATTTTGTTTATTAAATTAATATAAATTTTTAAAAAATATGGCAATATTTTTTGTGAGAAAGAAAAGCAACAAAAAATCCGAAGAGAATTTAATATAAAATTAATATTTTAACCGTGCCGCATTGCCAATTTTTCATACAATTTTGTTTGGAAATTTCCGGACCGATCTTGTTATACCCTATACCAACATAGGTGGTTGGGGTATTATGCGTTTGTGCTAATTTTTGTAACGCATAGAAAAAAATCATCCAACACCCACCTTAAAGTATAACAATCGACTCAGATTCACTTTTTGAGTTGATCTAACGATGTCCGTCCGTCCGTCTGACTGGCTGACTGTCCATGTAAACCTTGTGACAAAGTACAGTTTGCAATTTTGAAGATAATTCAATGAAATTTGGCACGTAGAAGTTTCATTACACAAGGAGGAAGTGTAAGGAAGTTTTGTTTAATTTTCAATCTTTTTTGCCAAATTTCATGAAGATCTATTCATAATTGATCATAGCTCCCATATAAAACCCCCTTCCGAAAATCACTTTAACGTGAATAAATCACATACACATATTAGTATCACCTTAATACTCGACACAAATAAGTTTTATAATTTACCATAATTTACCATAGCTCCCATACAAGCCCACTTTCGGGAATCACCCTAAAATGTATAAATTCATATAAATCTTAGTATTAACGTAATTTTATTTTACACTTAGTAAAAGTATCGGTCCACAATTGTCCACTTGTCTAATATAAGACCGCTCCATGAATTTTGATGGGCATAAACATTGTTGTGGAGTATCATATGGTTGGGCTTGACCGACTATATCTTTCTTACTTGTTGTGTTTATACATTTGTTTTTCGTTGCCGTCTAACTCTACGTCTACACGAAGGGATTTTATTTTTCCTAACACAAGAAATAACTTCGGCAGAGTAATGTTTACTTCCAACTTTGTGTTAGTGGGTGGAGAATACGTAAATTAAAAAGTTAAATTTTAAATTGCCTTTTTTTACTGAAAATTTTAATTTTTTCCCCCGTTTTTATTTTACATTTGTCTTTCTAAAACAATATTAATTCATTTAGCATTTTTTTTTTTTATTAAAAAAACCAAAATATTAAAAAAGAACAATGAAATTGACAGCTTATGTTAATCATTATAGCTCAACTTTGTATTTAAACATTTATTGCGAAATATATTGCGTAATAGATTTCTCATTGGTCCACATGTAACATTTTAAAGAGATCTACGTGTAGACTAGGGGTAAGTTTTTCTATAATTTAACAATGCCGGCTGTGTGAAGCAACCCGGAATAGTTCTGTTTATCATATAGTTCGACATATCATATTTGCTTTCACTTTTAATGGGATAAAAAGAAAAAATAAATAAATAAAAATAAGCGTGTAACCAGTGTTGCCGTTTTAGGTTATTATTTTTTCTAAAACTGTTTACTTTATTCTCCAATGTGGAGAAGATAACTTTTTTCAAATTTGATTATTTTTTTGTTAAATCAAAACTTTATTTTTACTAGTTTTAAAAATGTTTTTTTACTCTGTAAATCGTGCCAACAATAAAAAAAAACTATAAAAATAGAGTGTGCTAAAAATTCACCATACATTTAAAAACTAAAAGTTTCTATAACTTCTCATTCCAATAAAGAAAACAATTTAAATCAATAGAAAATATAAAGATTTTGTAATATTATAGATTTTGTAATATTTAATAAAATGGATTGGGAGATTTTTGTGAGAAAGTTCAGACGATATGACAAACAACCTAAATACATACAAAATAAATTACTATTAAAAAAGAAATGTATTTTCGGTGAAGACCGACTATATAATATCCTACACTATTGTGTATGTGACTTAAAGTAATACATACTTGAGAGAGCATTTTATGGGTGCTATGGTTAATCTTATTTTAGAGCGATTCCTTTGAAACAGAATGTCACATATTATGTAGGTACTTATACATTTTTTTATAGAACGTTTTAGAATTGAAAATGTTTTATGTGCACAGAATTCTGTAGAAATACATTTTTATGTATTTAAGATATTTTAGCTACAAACTATTACTCCAAGAAAAAATTTATTTGGGGAGTAGGTGAAATATTGAACCGATGGGTTCCAAAATATGGTGCAGTAGGAAATACAAAATAAACCTTCTTTATTAAAATTATTAAAACAGTGCAAGATAACATAATTATATAATAATAAAAATTTAAAAAGGGCACTACATTATATTACAAATAACTGTAATAAAAGTGTTCTATCAGTTATAATGTGTTATTTTCAATTGGACCCCAATTTTGCATACAATTTTTAAATTAACTTATTAAAATTTAGTATATGTGAGGGCTTTGGTATATGAGCGATTGATATTGAATCTTTTCGCCAAACTTTCCAATTAAATATCTTTTACTTTAGATTTTAACGTTTCTAAAAAATGGTATTCATATTACCAAATGAGATTGGCTACGTCCTAAAGTTTATGAAAATTATTTAAAATCTGAATACATACATTAAGATTATATAAATTTATACATAATAATTTTCAATTTTTAAAATATGGTTATTTTTCCAAGATTTTTTGCTCTGGCAACACTGCGAGCAACATGGGGTTTCAGTAAAATTCTTTAGAAGGCAACTTGGAATTACATCTGGACCGGGATTGAATGAATTTTTTAATGATTTTAAATTTAATAATTCAGTTCCTTTACTGATAGAAATGAAATGTATTCCAGATGATTGAGATATGTTGAAGGTATAAGAAACTGTATATTACTAATCGATATAACATTGATGAGTTGTCCAGAAAAATTTCACTCGACTGGTTTGCAAATACAAGTTCCATAAGTTTTGCAAAAGAGATATATACATTTTTGATTTGAAACAATCCTAAACTTGGCAATTTTTTTTATTTATTTATTTATTTATTTAATAGCCTATGAAATTACAATTCCTTACAGGCTAGGATATATATTATTCTTAAAGCTATTTGCAATAAAATATTTTTGATAATCATTCAATAATAAATTCTTAATATTTAATTAAGTTAAAAATACTCCTCTTAATGCGGATTGGATTTACTGTAAGTCAATGTATGGATAAAAACTATTGAATTGATTGCATATACATCTCATGGGATCAAAATTCGCATAATTGATTCGAAAATATTTTATTTTTAAAGGAGAGGGATTACGAATTCGATCTTACGAAGCAGGAACTCAGAATTAATTGAACCGTTTACTAAATTAATTACAAATAAAATATTCATATATTTTCTCCTACTTTCAAGAGAAGGGAGTTAAATAAGCTGTAATCGATTTCCATATGATGGTAAATTAATATTATAATTCCATGGAAGGTAACAAAGACAAAATAAGAGAAATTGCTTCTGGACCAATTCAATTTTCTTTATATGAACTTCGTATTGAGGATCCCAGACCATGGAAGCATATTCCAGGATTGGTCTTACAAGAGATATGAATAATTGCTTGGAAAAGTAAGGATCATTAAACTCTCTTCCCCAGCGCTTGAGGAAACCTAGAACTCCTTTTGCCTTATTAACGATTTGCGAAACGTGGGAATTAAAGGATAGTTCACAATCAACCAACACACCCAGATCAAGAAGTTCTTCGACTAGATCGAGTTGATATTCATTTATTTTATATGTACAGAGTACTGGATTTCTTCTATAAAACATCACGAGCTTACACTTTCTTAAATTCAGATCCATTAGATTCATTATACACCAATCATAAAGATTATCAAGATTTGATTGGAATAAAAAACATTGATGGGAATAGTTAAAGCTATATAACAGCTTTACATCATTAGCATACATTAATACTCTAGAATTCTTAATACAAGATATATTAGGAATATTAAGGGGCCGAGATGACTACCTTGCGGAATGGTTTTCAATGTACATTCTCTAAATAAATTTGTCTTTGTAGAGATTAGATAGTTAAATTCATCTGATTTTTCCACAATACGGAATGTATATTGAAATTGCTTAAAATTATAAATATGTTTTGTGGTTTAGATTGTTGAAAAATATTTTTAATAGCAGAGAAATATTTGTCATATATATATTTGTTGAAAAAGTCGGCGAAATATATTAGCAGGAGACCAACAAGAGTTAATGTTTTTAAGATAAGTTTTTACAGCTATAAGTTCAATACGATCAGTAGTTAGCAATTTAATATGTTTACAGGGAAGTGAATTTGATAGTGCAATGAGAACGCCGCCGTCAAGTTTGTGTAGTCGGTACTGTCTAAATATCTGATAATTGAAATATAATATATCATTATCTTGTACACCTTTCTTTACGTTCAACCATGTTCCGGTGAATGCATTAGAGTGATATGTGAAGTCAAAGCTATCAGTGTAGATTGTGAATGATTTTATATTTAGCCCTTGAACGTTTTGATATGATAAAATTATGTGATCATTGGTTGGTAAAATTAATCGCTTTTTGAATAATTATTGTTTTGAGTTGGTAAATATACAATATTCGAACGGGAAGTATTTCTATATTCTTATTCATGTACAATTGCTTTATGTGGACAAAATTCAGAATTTACAATCATATCGAAATTTTCCTCTGATACGACAATTTTAAATGATGATCTAAACCGTTTTTTCAGAATATTTAATTTTAAAAACCGTTATCAAAGCCGTACTTATTTTTTATATATTGAGTGATTGCTTCAGTTGTTGTATCTAATGAGCAGCAAAAATAGTTTTCCTGGGGGATATTATCTTAAGTTGTACAAGATGGTGTAAAATTAGTTTGAAAAATATTTAATACCTAAATCGGAGAATTTACCAATACTGAAGAAAAATAGGTTGCCGAATTTTGCATTAAAGATCATAAGGAATTAAAACCAGCAGGAGTAGGTGAATTTGGAGCAATAGTTTGATTTGTTAATGTCAGATTTGTATTTACAGTTGATTTGACAACTGGAGTTGACTTTTTCCTTTTAGGAGAGAAATCATAACATAATCTCTTTTAATATTTAAGATTTTTCCATTTACATATATATTTTGTTGCTTTTTATTCAAGTACATAAATTAATGCTTAAACATTTATTATACTTGTATTTAAAAATTATTTCCAAATAAATGACTTTAATTTTTCACAAGTAATTTTAGTTTACCTGAGTACACAGAAAACATTTTTACATTTCAAATAATAATTTCATATAAATTTTAAATATTTTCTATACACAAAGAATATTAAAATGAAAAGAAAATATTAAAATTAAAATTATAAATAATTTTTCTTCAATTCTTCTAGATTTATATAACCCGGGATAACTTAATTTTTTATCGGGTTGCATGACATTGCTAAATTTTAAAATAGCTGGAGTTAACAATACTTAACAATACTTAACTATTGCTCGTTAAGTGATAACATAAAAATGGGTAAATTTGATCCAAAGTGACTGTTCGTGTTAAGATTTCTCATCAAGTAAAACATTTGTTATTACGTTATTTTCTTCATTTGTAGTTCTTATTCAGAATTACAGCTATATAGCAAGAATTTCGTTCAGAAAAAAATCTATTTTTCGGAGGGGAGCGACGAAGATTAAAAATTCCATTACTTCAGGTAGCCTAGAGGGTAATACAGAGCAAGCGACTCTTGATAGTGAAAACTTATCGAAAATGATGTCAAATTTTTCTATCGAAAAAAATATAACTATAAATAATACAAATGTATAAATTAAAACTCGTTTATATCCCCTAAACATATCGATCTTTATTGCTGAGAATTTTGAAGATTCCTGGCAAGAATCGGAATAAATTATTGGATTTTGAATATGTATTTTGCATAAAATCTGAAAGATATTCTTTTACTTTACACTAAAATTATGAATTTTGCACAAAAAGTGTATACATTTTATACAGGAAAAATCTGAATATTTTTATTTTGTTCAGTTTTTTGAAAACTATTTGTTTTTTATATTAAATAAAAAGTTGAAAATAATATTAATAATCCCTATTTTTATACAAATAAATGTAAAAGTGTCATTCAACTGCAGGTCATCAATACTTTTTTTTTAATCTAAAAATAAAAAGATATATCATTGAAAATGGCTTTTAGACTTTTAGACACCATACCGACGCCAGGTTAAACTTAAATACTGAAGGAAAAATACATTTAATATAATATACTTTTTTGTAATTATTATACATTGAAAGCAATGGAAAAGAGTTCATACTATTTAAGCAAAAATGTTTTCTGTGTATTTTTTTTTTTTATTAAAGTATGTGTGTCTTTGAGTTTTAACACATTTGTTAAAATCATATTGAATTACGTAATAATAGCAGCAATAATTGTTTCTTCAACACCTAGTTGGTTTTGCAACACTTATTCTAAGCTCACAGACATGCAAGCATATCAGCACTCACTTTATCTATGTATCCTTATTTTGAATCCCACAAATTTCTATGAGGTTTACCAAGTTTTGTTATTTTAAATAACAATTGTTCTAATAGAAATGTTTTGGTACAGTGGTAGCAAAAATTACGAAGTCTCTTTTAAAATCATATAGTTATTAATTTGCGTAAAAGATTAAGTTGGAGTGAGCTAATTCGAAGGATCATAAGACAACTAATTCCATCATAGGAGGGAACATTAAGCCATAATAATAACTTAAAAATCATTTTTGAAAAAAATGTTTTTAATGCACTATAAATGATCGGATTCTTTTTAATAAATTGGTTAAAATAATCAAATAAAACGTACAATGATTCGGGCGTAAAGGGGTCACTAAATTCTCTTGCAATTCTCCTTACAATACCAATCATTGCATAAGCTCTAGAACTGATGTAATCAATATTAAACAGGTTTGCAGTCGTTAATTGCCTTGTTGTCTCTGTTTGGCAGTACCAAAGCAGAGTTTGTGAATTATAATTAGACACCAGCAAAGTGGAATACGTATTTCTTGTGCCGCTACACACTTCACCAGCATTCGTGGTGTCACATTTGTCTAGGTTTCATTGAAATCTATACATGACGTCCGCCTTGCATTAGGTGCAATTTGAGGGAATCAATTAGCAGTGCCAGGAGTTTGGGTCAAGGAAAAGATAGATTGAACTAAGCGTCGTAAACGATATTATGGATTTGGTTACGAAAGTGTCATAAGCCCACATCCGACCCGAAGGACTACAAACAAGTTTTTAATCGTTAATTGCCTTGTTGTCTCTGTTTGGCAGTACCTCAGCAAAGTTTGTGGACTATAATTAGACACCAGCAGAATGAAATACGTATTTTCTGTGCCACTAAACACTTCATCAGCATTCGTGGTGCCTTATCAATTTAGGTTTCATTGAAATCTAAACAAATATGATGATTAAATGATAACATAACGTTAAATATAACTCCCATCTCCATAAATTCAACACCACGCTTAAGAGCTGTATCATTTACAGAATAATGAAATATAATATGTTTCAAACGACTTGTGAAAGAAACTATACAACACTTGCTAACATTAATATTAATATCATCATCAAAACATCATGTGGACAAAAGATCTAAATCGGGCTGCAATTTTCGACAGTCAATTATATTTGATATATTTGAGAACAGTTTAAGGTCATCCGCAAATAAGAGGCATTTATTAAATTATTTTGAAAAAAAATTACCAATAACAACTGACAATTTTCTATTCATTAGAAAGTTTTTAAAAAATAACAAAATATTGTCAGTTAAATCTAATTTATAAAGGTTTTGCAGAAGAAAATGACTAACACAGTCAAAAGCTTTCATAAAATCTGTGTATATAACGTTCTGTGTATTTGTGTTCCATGGAACTGATTATTTCACGACTTACTAATGCCAAATTAGTAAATGTGAATATAGCTGGCAAAAAACTATGTTGACAAGAATATATTGAATATTTCCAAAGAATGAAAAGTTTATCCTTAATAATTTTTATCAAAAATTGGTGTCAGAATATGATTAGAACAATTTTTAAAACTGATGATTTAGTATCATTACTTAAGGAATTCATAGCACTAACTACATCTTCTACATAAATAATGAAACTATGAAAATTACCGGAATTATAAATATAGACGTGAGTATAAAAATTGTCAGAATTAGGTTTAGTAAAAGTCCTTTGAAATTAATCAGCAAATATTCATAAGACTCTTGATTACCATTAGAAGATAAATCTCTAAAAAACATGCACTTAGGAATACTATTATTTTTCTTCATATTTTATTTTATATATCGAATGTATACTCTTTATGAAAAAAACCCTTAACTTAAAATAACTCAAATTGCTTAAGGTCGATATCTTTATCAGATTTTTTTAACTGAATCAGTTTAATTGAATTTTGAAAGGTAACAGAGAAAGCAATAAATCATATGAAAAAAAATTCCGTTTTTAATATTTTGTAAAATATTTTGAATAATTTTCATTATAAAATATTATATTTTTTAATTTAAAAAATCTATAATTTTGTAATTATATATATATTGAGCATTTTTACACTAATATCATTTAATTTGTCTCTGCTACTATTGGCCTCCATTATTAAAATTATTTCCGAAAGAAAGCTGCCAAGTAAATTTTGTTCATATACTTATAAGAGTGCACAAAGACTGTTGATATTGATACGTATATATTTAAATAAAATTTCTAAAAACAAAACATTTTCACGGAAAAATAAACCCTTAAATAAAGTGTAGCAGGGTGGATTGAAAATTTCTTTAAGAAAATATAAATTTCCTATTTTTATGTAAACTTAATATTGGTTATTGGTAATTAATATTAGTTATTAGTTCCTTCGATATATTTTAACCAGTGTTACCAGGAACTAAGAAAAAAGATGTTAAACTTTAAAAAAGTTCATAAAAGGCTAAACGCTTCAAAAGATAAGACCAAAAAAGTTAACATTTTATTTAATTTAAAAAAATAAATTTTTCTCGTTCTCACTAGTTTTTCATATATTTTTTTTTTAAAGATATTGTAATAAATTTACCCATCAAAAAATGATTAAGTACTTCTAAAAAGGTACATTTTCAACACTCTAAAGGTATAACTAAGTGCATATTTTCAGCTTTTTAATTAATAATAATTACTTCCAAAGAAGTAAATAAAAATAATTTTAGCAGGAATACAGGTTAATAATTTCTAAGAAATTTCACAAATTTTAAAGCATTTTTATTTTCTTTAATAAGGAAAAAACTGATTTTTTATAAAAAAAAAAAAATTAAACATAGTTTTAAGAGAAGTCATCCTTCTAATGACAACCATGCAGTTCTTTTTCAGCACTAAGTAATTTCTTTCAGTGATATCACAATGTTAAAATCATGACTTTTTCAGCTCTTTTTAGTTCTTTTTTTTTTTTTTTTTTTTTTTTTTTGCTGGGTATTAATAAACCTTAAAACGGTTGCCAGCAAAATCATCCAAAAAATGTAATACAAATTTTATTATATTTCATATGAAATATAATTCCATTTTGATTAAGTATTTCTGAATTTCTGTGTGAAGTTACACATTTATAAAAATCTTTTAAAATTATATTTATAAATAGTTTTTATAGTTTATAAAGTATATTACAAAATCATTACAATAATCGATGTAGTAAGTTTATAAATTTCGTTAAGTTATTTTTGATTTAGAGAATGAATAAATAAATACACAAAAATGCTTAGATAGATAACCGTGTAAAAGTGTAATTAGTATTAAAAAAATAAGAAATTATTTTCTTCTTTGCTGAGGAAATATTAATATTTTAGACTTTATAAGGTAATTTTAAGAACCAAAAAAGTTAAAAGCAAAAGCGAAAATGTTGCTGGTAAAAGTAAAATGAAAAGGCTAGATTTAGCCTTAAAAGGGCTAAACTGGCAACACTGATTTTAACAGTCAGAAGATACTTATGAAATTTTGAAATAGCAGCTAATGTACTAATTAAATTGTTTTTAATGCATAAGTGTTCATCAGTCCAATATACAATACAGAATTTGATCTTGTTTAATAAAGTTTTAGTTAGTACGTGGTAAATTTAGAACCATTTAAAGGGCAGATTGGATATATTTTTTATGCTCACTATCGTTAAGTTGGAGCTTTATTGAAGCTTTAGACTTAGTTTATTTATATAGTTTTTCCAGGGCTATTATAAAATTCTAAAGCGATCTAGTTAATACCGTTTTTTTCTTTGTTTATAGTACTTGATTGGATTTATCTAAACATTTTTGCTTTAACACATAAACATTTTAATATATCGAGCGTCTTTACTTAAATATTCAAAACATCACTCGAAATGTCACTCAAATGTGACAGAAGTATATATTAATTTCAGCTTTTATGTCGAATCTCATAGTGTCTAAATTTTTAAATTTTTATTTAATTTTAATTATTTTTAAAAATGAAATTTATGAAATTAGTGATATGAACTTAAGACTATATTCAAAAAGGAAAATTAAAGCAGACTTACAAAGCATTCAAAAACCATTATTAGCTTAAAATAAATTTTATAAACTATTGTTAAATACAAAAATTTAAAGCAGCTTTGCTCCTACTTTAAACCTATTTTAAGGATTTTTATCTATGAATAAACGAAAATTGTATCTTATTCGTAATTTTAGGACAAAATTAACTACAAACATATGTATGTTTTTAAATTTAGAATGTAGTCCTTAGAGGATATCCAGCTCACGGCCTATTATTTTCCCACATATGATTAATTTTTATTTACTCATTATTTCAAACGTACTCCCTAAAATACAATAAGCTTATATGCCGTTTATACTAAAACAAAAAACTAGTTGGTTTTTGAAAGACTAAATTTCAAAAACCATCATACAGTTTATTGTATGTGATAAAGATAGAAATTAGAGAAATATTAAAAACACGTTTTTAACATATTTTTAAGGTTTTTAAAAAAGTTTTTATAGTCCACAATAAAAGCAACAATATCAAAAACACGTAATATTCATTAGACCAAATTCTACATACAGTTAGAAAACAGTAAAAAACAGTTAAAAAAATATGAATATTTTTTAAGTCCACTTTGGACATTAATAACAGCTTGTAAGCTAATTTACTAATTTTTTACTAATTTTTCAGTGATTGCAGATGTTATTTCAGCCCAAAACTTCGCGACTGCTAATTTGACATTTTTTTTCTATTCTTCTCTAATACATCCCATATGTTTTCAATAGGGTTTATGTAAGGAGATTGAAGAGGTGTATTGAGTTGTCTGGGTGCATAATAATAGCAACAATTCTCGAACTATACGAGCTGTATGTTTGTGATCATTGTCCTGCTGATACATCCATTTAATTCATAGACCCAAGGAATTAACGGATGGTTTCAGATTATTTTCCGAGATACCCTTATATATATGACGGTCCATATTTCCATCCATAAAAGCTAAACGACCTATATGTCATAGCTCCGCAAACTATAACACACCCTCCACCATGTTTAAACGAAGGTACAATATTTTAAGGTCAAATGGCTTCATGATATTCTCCAGTCCTTCGATCGATCATTACTACCGAAAATATTGTACTTACTTTCATCTGTATAGAGTGCACCTTTCCAAAACTCTATCCCTTTGCTCAATTAATTTTTTCGAGCTACTCTACTTCTAAATCCTGAGTATTGTACGATATTATCGGCCACTTAAGGGATACTGCTCTTGTGGTCAATATGTATTTGTTTCAAAATACTCCTAAAGGTCATGACTTACTATTTTACTTAATCATCTTATTCTGCCAGTGAAGCATCTGACAAAATTTTGTCCCACTCAAAAAAAAAAAAAAAAAATATATCTCAAGATAATGTATTGTCGGTGCCACACTATCTCACAAATAAAGCACTTCATAGACACATACAGCATGAGCTTTTGCAATATACAGTGCTCGGTATTCGCGACTACCCATTATCGCGACGGCTTCATTTTTAAAATTGCAGGTTCTATAATCGCGACAGTTTACGAAAAACGTTTTCTATTTTGGCGACTTTTATATGTTTTTTTTTTTTTTTTTAATTTAATTACAATGTCTATAACGAAAAAAGGGAAATCCCCGTCTTTTGGTATATTAACCTTTTTGGATAATTTTGATCTTCAATTCTGTCAGTTTAATCGTGTCATTTGTTGTGTATATTCATCGTTTAATATGGGAAAAGTTCAACATATTTTAAAAACAACAACTTCTCAAAAATTAAATTTACATGAATTACGAGTTGCATAAGTCTTCGGTTTACCGCATTATAAAGTAAGAAAATTCATTAAAAGAGTTCGTGCGTACAACAGAAAGTGGTACGGAAGATATTTTCATGTGGAAAGTAATGAGGAGCAAATGAAATTATCAGACACGAAGTTGGAGGATTTATACGATAGTGGTCATGAAGAAAATAAAATTAAAGTGTACGATTGTATAACATCGATAAACATATGCATACAATGGGCTTTAGAAAATGATAAGCCGACAACAGCACTATATGAACTGCGTGATTCAGTTGATATTTTAAAAAATAATTAGCCAAAAAATAAACTCAAAATATCCATTTTTTAAAATTGAGAGAGCTTTTGATTGTATGAAAAATCAAACCATTTTGTTTGTAAAATGAACTCATACTGCAGATAATTTTTCGACTGAATTTTATTGTTTTTTCTATCATTTATGAAATATTATGTTTATCATTTCAAATTAAAATAAGAACATAAAAATATTTAAAACTTTGTTGTTTCTAAATATTAATATTTATTTTTTCTTAAAAATAAAATTTTGATTGATGAATGTGTAGCAAATTCGTCAATCACACATGTACAGGATGGTTCATCGGCATTGTCTGTCACACATTTTCATTTCAAATACACATTATCATACTCTTTGAACATACATTCGTTTTTTGATAGATCTAATGACTAAACAGGACAATCTTGGTTTGCCACTTATTGGCTTACTTTCTGTTGAATTTGTATTTTCATGGTTTCTTACGATAGTTTGGATGGTACTACGACTTAATCTTACTGTTTTTGAAATTTCTCCATAAGATTTCTATTTACTAAGAAGATTTATCACAACATTTCTGTTGGCTATTATTGTGCCATTGCTTTCAGTAGTAACGAATTATTGATAAAAAAAACCATGCCAACACGTTTAAAACATATACTCGTAATATTAAAAGTCTTTATGGTGTCTGTAGTCTCTAGCGTTATCGAAATTTTTGCAAAATATTTCTACCTTACAATGTTTGCAAAATCCCTTGCTTTGAAAATATTGTTACTAGTTAATGCCCTATACTTCGACATAAAAATAATGCAAATTTTAATTACTATTTCTTCTTGTATATAGAATTAATTCCTTTACTGTACTTTGTTTTCTCTCCAAGTGATATTTGTGTTTTTTTTTTATTATTATTATTTTTATTTTTTATTTTGTTTATTCATTTAAACACATTTTGTTATATTTTTGATATTTAATATCTATTAAACAATACTTTAAAGATAATTTATAAACAAAATTTATATGCAAATATATTTAAATCAACAATATTATGGTTTTATAATATATAAAAGCTTATTGTTCTGAAATCAATTGGACATGCTCTATCATAAATAGTAAGGGTACTCATTTAAACGCTTAAGTTTCCCACTTGTGCAATTGTGTACATTTGCGCTACATGTGTCAAAAACCCCCTTTTCAAATGTTGTGCAATTTTAAGGATAATAAAATAAGAAATCATTGTGAATAATTGAAAAATTTGTTGAAAGCAAAGATACATGCAATGATTTTATTTTAATTAACTTTAATATCATTTTTTACATCGCGGTTATTTATAATTTTTAAATATAAACAAAAGAGAGATGATTTACAAATGCTCAATTAAATAACGCAAGTTTAAGAGACTAAATAGTCGCGCAAATTTATAAATGTTGTGAAATGCATTTCCTTACATTTTTTGACAGTTCATTTGCGAGTGTGCAAGCCTGCACACATTGCGAGGGTTTTGCGCGTTTTCATGGAGACCCTTAATTATTTGAATAGCTTTTCTTTGGTTTTCAACAAAAACCAGATGAAAATGGTTTCTTATTTGTATGGAAAAACTAAAGAAATGTATGTAGTTTTGTATTCAAAAGTCGATTGAAGCTAAAAACTACTAGTTTTTGTGTGGCGTAAGCGACATTTTATATAGGAATATTTGAATTAAGATACCTCAAATGCATTTATTGAGCACATAATTTCACGTTTTGTGCCGGTCGATTGGCCACCAAGATCGTGTGATATAACACCGTTAGACGTTTTCCTGTGGGGATATGTAAAGTCTAAAGTTTATGCGGATAAACCCGTTTCGATTCAGGCCTTGGAGGAAAATATCAAGCATGTCATTCGCCAGTTACCAATAGAAATGCTCGAACGAATCATCGAAAGGTTGACTCAACATCTGCGACGTAGCAACGGCCAACATTTGTTGGACATAATCTTCAAAAAATAAATGCCAAATAATGTTCTTTCAAATGATAATAAACATTCCCCATTAAATTTGAATTTTCTGTGTTTTTTTCTTTTATAGAAAATTTTTATATAAAATTTTTATATAAATTTAAGAAATTAACTAAACGCTGCTTTACGAACGATTGATAAGCTAAAGCTGTGTTAAGTTTTTTACATACAGCTGTAAATGTTTGTTAGCTATTTTGTATTTTAAAACTGAAACAATTTTTTTTGTACAGTCGTTAATCTTTTGAAATAATAAAATTTAAAAAGAAAATTAACCAAAAAATCTCACAATTTAAAAAAAAGAAGAAAATCCCAAAAATATATTTTATTTATATTTTGCTTACATTTGCCATGATCTGATTATTATTATTATTTTCATGTAAAAAAAAATAGTTTAGAGTTTTCGCAAATTCTACCGCAGCACAATGAATCGTTAAGAGTAAAAATATTGTTACTTTTCTCTTTAGATAACTATGTGAAATATATATCAAATAAAAGCACAGAGTCTTATATTTTGAATATATATTTTTGTTTACAATATTTTTATCATTGAAGTAATTATAATGTCGCGAAATTGAAATTTGTCAAACTAAATTTTTATTGATTTGCATATTGTACAAATAGGTCTGGTTTACTGATACAATATAATCTGGCATAGTCTGGTATAAGTCCTAAGGGCGAATATTTTAAAACATTAACAAAACTGGATCAGGAATAACGTCTTAAAACTTGGATATAAAAATAAATTTTGTAAATTATTGCAGTTTTAGAGAAAAAAATTGTGCTGTTGAATTTGAATTCTCTGGTAAAATAAATTGCTAATTATTTTTGTTCGAGTTGTCCACAAATTCATGTAATTATTTTTAAACTCTAGAGGTACTCACAAATACGTAGCTAAACGAAAAAAATGTCGTCAGTGAGAATTGAACTTAGGCACAATTAAATTAAAATTTTTATTGACTAACCTCTTACGCAGTACACCATCTCGCACCAAAATTTCTAACTGTCGAAAACTTGTTTTAGTATAAAATATCTTTTAATATTAAAAAAAAAAAAAAACTAACACCATCAGAATAGAATAAAACCTTCTGGTTATTAATCCAGCGCTCTAGCCAACTGATCCACGTGATTGCAATATTTCTGTACTATTACACTATTGCATACTTATTTGCGTAATATAGAGTATATATCTAATAATGAGGCCTCATTACCGAGAAACTACATTAATAAGTAGTTGCCATTACCGAGAACTAAAAAGTTTTGTTGGGATGTTATAATTAAATGTCATCACTATGATATCCGTATCAAATTGTTATAAAAAAATTAATTTACATTATGAAAAATATCTAATTTAGTTTCTTTTTTAAATTTGAAAGAAAAAATCTACATTTTTAAAATTTATTCGAATTTAGTAAGTGTTATAAAAAAATTGGATAATACAATTTTCGTAATTTTTTGATATGTTATGTATTGAAATCTTTGTCTTTATTTCCATAACAAAATAATCGGAAAACGTAACTTTTACTATAAAAAATGTTCATAATTTGTATATGCTTCACAAATTACGAATTTTGTGTAAGAAAATAAAGCAAATTTATTTAAAGACATCGAAAGAAAATTGCAAATGTATATTCTGATTTTCACTGTAATATAAACTTTTATATATCTAAGTAAATTTTAATAATTTTTGGTTAAAAAATACCAAAATCTCCTATATTTTATTTTATGCTATTTTTTTTCCAATTTTCGCGTAACTTACAAGCTTTATGTTTTGCCGTCTGTCTCTAGAATTGCAAACATCTTTTTAAATCTTTGATCTCAGATTTACAAATAAACCTGAAGTATAAAAACACAAATTTTAAGATTCCGGCCAACTGAAGATATCATTATTGCGAAAATCTTGGACCTCAAAAGTAAAAATTTTTTATCTATTATGCCTTACTCTGCAACTTATTTCAAGAGAAAAAAAAAATACTTTCCAAAAATTAAAAATTTTTTCAATTTGGGATAAATTGGAGCATAATCTTACTATAATAAAGTTACAACCAATAACCTTTTGAATCCTTCAATGGAACTGTTCACAACGACGCAACAAATCTCCAAAAAATTATGTAATTGTTTTGCTCTCAAAACAATAACATCAATATTAAAATATCACATTCCATTATACCTTTCAATGCAAAAGTTGCAAAAAGTTATAACCCTATTTTACAACACACTGTATACCCAAAAATTCTTTATTCCTTGTTCATTTCTCTCTCATTGTTCATTCTCTCTCATGTTCATTCTCAAGAACACAACATACTTATAGTACTTATCAGTAAAAGCCACATACAAAAAAGTATGTGAATATTTTTATTTACCCAGTAGAAAACATTACATATTTTCGCTTTTCTTTTCCATAAAATTTGCACAAAGAGCAAAGCTTATGGAAAATTATTTTTATTTTTTATTTGGAACTCCTTCTAGAAGTCATTGCAGAAGTACTTCGTAAAGTTTTTTAACCAAAACTTTATGGTTAGAGTCTATAATTAATAAAACTAGATGACCTTCTGTTCAATTAACTTTATATTTTCTCTATTGGATAAGCTTTAAATGTGTGTGTAAGTGTTTATTTCTGTTTGTACATATGTACATATAAATGTGTTGACCAAACTTAACGCAACTCAAGTAGAATTAAAATCTTTGTGTAATCTTAACACCTCAAATATTTTTATTGTATATTTGAGTATTCATGTGTATATATATGTTTGTATCTGTAAAAGTATTCATTAGTAATTGCATGTGTGTAAGTGTGTGAAAGAGCAAATGTTATACAAAGACTTAAAATGTTAACAATTGTGTGAAGTTCAGGCAAAATTTTGTTTAAATTTAATAATTCCACAGAGACCTGAATGTTGTTGCAAGGGGAACAAGGTTATCAAATAATATATATATATTCATACATACATACATACTTGCATACATGCACACACACACACACACAGAAAAAAATATAAATCGTATTTGAATAAAAAATTTAAAGATCCAAACGATTTTTTTCTTTAATTTCCAGCCTATAAAGATTTTTGTCACATTGGAGAATAAATTTGTAATTTTTAGTCAACTTGCTTAAATTAAATATTTGATAAAAAAAATATCATGTTGACTAAGAAATTTATTGAATATTTGTTTTAGTTTTCAACAACCTTTTATTGTCAAACTAATCATGATTTTTGTTGAATAAAAATTAATTTACAATAAACTAATTCATTCGTTTGATTATGAAATTATTAATTAATTTCAGAATTTCGGCTACAATTTTAATTAAATCAACATATTTTTTGTTGGATTTTATATTTTTTCAACTAAAGATTACATTTATTTGACTAAAAGTTTCATCAATTTTGACAAAAAATTTATCAATTCAACAAGTTTTTTCGTTGGATTTATATTTATTTTCATTTCATTTAATATTAATACCAATTATTATATGTTTGGCATTTGTTAGCAAAATTCAAAGCTTTTTATCCATTATTTGTTGCTCGCAAGCTTGTAAGCTTTAATTGTTTGCAAAAATAATTCCGAATATTAATATTAATATTATTCAAATAGATCTTGAATTATTTTTGCGAACAATTAAAGCTTACAAGCTTGCGAATAACAAATAATGGATAAAAAGCTTTGAATTTTGCTAACAAATGCCAAACATTTAATAATTGGTACATATATCATCTAGGCCAATGAAATGTAGGTTATATTTGAGGAAAAAACTATAAATCTCTAAGGTTTGAACTTTGACATTATTTGAAAATTATTTAATTTTGAAATTCGCAAAAACATGCAGTATAAATTCAAGCGGGTATAAACTTTAGTTTAGTAGTTATAGTCGAAGCTGTTTGAAAATTAAGTCCAATATTTTAATTTTTATGTGCTCGAGGGATCATTTCCGAATGGCCATTCGAAAACGTTAGCATGATTTACTCAAAATCTCACACAAACATAGCAGAAAATTTTAAATTAATATTAATATATTTATGTTTATGTTTATATTTACATTTATATTTATATTTATATTTATATTTATATTTATATTTATATTTATATTTATATTTATATTTATATTTATATTTATATTTATATTTATATTTATATTTATATTTATAATTATATTTATATTTATAATTATATTATTTTAAATATGTTCGTCCACTTTTAAGTATAAAAGATCTCAAAAAATTTTTCATTGGTTGCTTTTTCTCCCCAAGATGTTAAAAATTTGTATTTTCAATTACATCTTTTATAATATTTTTTTTTTTTTCGATAAAAATTTTTTAATCCAATCAACAAATTTTTTGGTTAAAAACAATTTTATACTGAATTATCTTATTACAAGTGAATTTATCGTTTGCTTCTTACCACATTTTTTTTATTTTATTTATTTATTTCTAATCAAATACATTATTGTATTGATGAAATGAAATTTTTGGCAATTTTGGATTTTTCTTTTTTTTTCTCTGTTATAGGAGGGTTTTAAACAAAAGTCGGAAAAATGTAGCGTAATTAATGACATATATTTCAGGAATAAAAAAAAACTCAAATTCATTTTCTTATAATTCATTTTTAATTAGTTTTTCCCTAATTAATGTGAGTATAAAATAGTATAAAATACTTTACGTCAGATCTTATCTTAAAAAATTTTTAAAGTCCTCGCCCAAAAAAAAAAAAAAAAAAATCCTTTTAGCACTATAGAAATATCTAGCGATTTTTTGTGCAGAATTCAACAATTGACCTTTATTTAATGACAAATCCTTCAATCAAAAGAAATTATTTATTTATTGTGTAAGTTATTTTAGAAATAACCTAAAGTCCTTAGAAAATAAGTATTCAACAAAAATAATATTCATATTTTTGTGCAAATAAGCAAGTAAATCTTCTCAAAAATATTTCTCTAAAAAAAATTCGTTCATTATACTTTGTGTGTCTAAATTTATTTTAATTAAATGGAATTTTATGAATGAATTATGAATTGAAATTGTCACAACAATTTCTCTACTGTCTATTTATATTTAATAAAATTAATTTGTTTAAGTTGCACAACAAAAATAAAAATACTTAAAATTAATTTCTATAAATTGATATTTTCAAATATTTATAAACAGAAAGTTTTAACATTTATACTGATGATGATGAAATGACATCAATAGAGAGTTTTGTGTTCTTTCTGTCAATAGAAAAATCTATAGACTAAACTGCAATATTTGTTTCTAAATACCTCAAAGGAAAATATTGACATACATTTTCTCTATATATTTTTCTACTAATTGAAAATGCTTTTTTGCTAAAAAATACAAAAAAATAAAAAAAAATACAAAATATGTTATGAATAAAGAGAAATATTTCTAAATTACATTTTAATAAATTGCAATTTATTTTATGTAAATTTATATATTCTCTTTTTCTTTAATAAATAAGTACTAAGTAAAATACATATTTATATTTATTGTTTGTAGTAAAGTAAAATATTTATAATTTTTCTTTTTCTATGCAATTTCTTTAATATCAATTAATTTTGATTATTTATAACATCAATAACTTTTTGTAATTAATTTACCCAAGATAATTGAATTTATTTAAACTATTTTAAGCAGGAGTGTAATAATTTATTAATTTGTTTATTTATTGTGTACATTTGCCATTCAATCATAATTCAATTAACCAAAAGAATCTCATTATCATTGGCTTTTAAGTATTTTCTAAACTTTACGGTTAATGGTTATGGAAAAATATTTGCTTAAAGCACATTTAAGGTAAATTTAATTAGAGCAGAAATAATGTTAAGGGAAAATAGTAAGGAAATTGAATTATGAAATATTTATGGCAAAAATATGCACCAAAATTTACCAACTCCCGTTTGAATCGTGTAATGAATTCTGAAAAGATATTGTGTGAAATAGTAGTGAAATCGGATATCGTTAACCCGTGCTGTGTCGGACCTAAAGTGTGTATGATGCGTTTATATGGGAAAAATATGGCAATTTTTAGAGTTTTTAGAAAAATTTAGCTATTAAATACTTTGCTTTGTAACAAAATTTTAAAAAGTCGCAACATACATTTAAATATCAACCAAGCAAAACATAAAAAGAAAAAAATCGGTTAAAAAATATTTAAGTTATTACGAATTCCCCAGACCATTTATGTGTTGGAGGAGTGTACAAAAAATGTTTTTTTTTTTTTTTTTTGAGAAATGTTAAAATGAAATACTATTTTGAATTATTTTGAACTGTAATTTATTTTTAAATTTTAGGTTATAAAAATGACAGTTATTATTTTCTAGCATTCAATTAGTAATGAGTACTGCTACCATTTTTAGAAATAACGTCAAAAATGAGATTTGACATAGACTTGTATAATGACTCTAAGTAATTTAGCGAAATTGAACCCCATGCTTACGTTATTGCATCCTTTAAGGATTCTATCGTCTCAAATTGTTTTCCTCCATCATAAACTTTTCTTGCAAGCCAACCCTAGACATTTTCCATTGGATTCAGGTCTGGTGAATATGGGGACCAATCCAAAAGTTGAACACCTTGTTGATTAATCCATTGTTTTACTGCTCTGGCGGTATGAATCGGAGCGTTGTCGTGTTGGTACGTCCAAGGTATGGGTCCAAAGAAATCATTAAATTTTGGAAATGCTTCCTCCATAATGTTTTTGTAAGTCATTGCAGTCATTTTGTTGGATACAAAATCCAGTTCTATGGTACCATAATACGAAATGGCACCCCATACCATTATTCCGCCCTCTCGGCTGTGTCTGCGGCTCAAAAATAAGTCCTCATTATTTAGGTCATGGAAGTAATAGTTATACCCGTCGGTACCATCAATATTAAAATTTTTTTCATCGGAAAATACAACTTTAAACCATTTGTCGGACTATGTCATTATATTTTTGGCAAACTGTAGACGTTGTGATTTGCGTTTTTCATTAAGTGGTGTTTTTTTGCAGTTTTCGTCGGACTATGTGTGGGCATCATTTTAAAATACGGTGCACTGCTCTTAGACTGGCACTGACTGCACTTTTTTCACGTATTTTTGATACCAACATTGCAGAGTTTGATGCAATTTTAAGAATTTTTCGTCTTTCTTTTGGAGTTGTTGCCATTTTCTTCCGCCATTTCATGTTTTTTTCATATCTTTCCATGTTATTTAAATAATTGTACACAACTGTCTTTCCTCTATTAATTTTTTTGGCTATTTGGACCGGATTCTGATCCTGAGAATTCAAAATCAGAATTTTTTCCTTTTCAGAATTCTTAAGAGCCTTACCGCGTCCCATTTTGAATAAAAACTATTTAAAAACTATCAAGTTATAAATTATCTAGCCGTTTATATTGAAAGAAATTCAAGTCATAGCCTTTCGGATTAATATTAAAAGAATTCCTTATTCAAGTGACACACGAAATAGTACCACAGAAATACATGTCTTTAAATAAATGCATAATTTTAGTATAACAAAATATGTATATTTTTTAGTTCTTCAGGAAACTAAAGCCAACACTTTAATATTTGGTTGTGCAAAAAATTATTTTTTTCTGAACTTTGGTTTAGGAGATGTACTTAATTAAAGTTAAAAAAATGTAGGAATCACATTCAAGTAGCAGGCAGTGTATTTAAGGCATTTCTTACTCTGTATCTAAAAATATTTTGATATGATTTTTAAGACTTAAGTAAAAAACTGAAAAAATGCCTATTTGCCGAAATTCTGCCGTACCTGGGATATTTAATTTAATTAAAAATAGCATTTCATTTAAACATTTTTCACAAAATTAAAATTTTGTTTGTGCAGTCTTGTGAAACTGCTCAAACACATTAACTTAATTCTTAATAACTCAAACATTTTTTAACTGATTTTTTCTTTTCATGTCTTGTTTGATAGACAATTATATGTAGATTACGACTTTTTAACATTTTGTTACAAAGCAACGTATTTAATAGTTAAATTTTTCTAAAAACTGTAAAAAAGCCATATTTTTCACATATAAACGCACCATACAAAACTTCAGGTCCGATACGTCACGGTTTAACGATGTCCCATTTCACTAATATTTTACACCACATCTTTTTACAACACAATGAACATTTGTAGGGGAGTTACGGTCAAATTTGAAAATTCTATAAATTTTGCTGCAGTCTACTACACACTCATTAAGAATGTGAAAAGCCCTGAATGTCTCTTAAATATGTAAGAAAATTTTTGAGAAAAACTATGATCTGAATTCGTACTTTATGAACTGGATGTATAAACATTGCTCAAAAGACTTACTTCATGCTCCTTCAGATGGTACTTCTGCTAACCAAAATATGATAACAATGCTATGGTTAGTAGGCTAGGTAATCTTGAGGAAAAAGTAGCAACACGATATTTTGATATGATTTTTAAGACTAAAATAGCAATTGGAGAAGCCTTCTACGGTATTATGCATTCTGATAAATTTTGAATATATCCTCTGCAATCATATATATTTTGCCTCAGAGCCTCTACCTATATTAAATATTAGTCCAATATTAAAAGTTAAGAAAAAAAACTAAAAGCATCATAAAAGAGTGCATGAATAAATATATATGTACTACATAGTGATTTTAGATTACAATTTCAACTTCGTGAAAATTTAAAAATGACAAAAAGTTGATTTAAAATTTCTTGTGAAATAACTTGAAAGTATATTCGTTAAACCTGAGGTTAAGAAATTGGATTAGATAATTTTTTCAAAGATAAAAAGACTTCACATAAGTCCAAGTTTAAATTATTTGTTTTTGCACGTTTGATTAACAATAATTATGGATCTTTCTGATTGCATTTCGATGCAAATTTTTAACGCTTTTTGTATTTACGTGCTGATAAACAAGATGCTTATTTTTATATTTTTCTGAATTATTTCAAATATTTATTTAAAACGTAATTTTTTGGTGTTCTTACTTTCCGAGTTTGAGCTTAAAGAATATTTACTCAATAAACTTTTCTTTATAATTTAATGTAATAAAATTTTAATGAATCCAATAACTTTTCATTATAACTTCTGTTGGTAAAATCTCAATTTGCTTTCTTAAAAAAAATATGAAAAATATTAAAAAAATATGTAAGTTAATATGCATTATTATAAAAAATGCGACAAAATAAGCATTTCTTATTAAATATGCAAAAATATGTACTAACAAATAAATGCCATTTTTCATAAAAATATGTGATTTGGATAAGTAACTACATTAGTTACTTTTTAAATGCTCGGTAACAAAAAAATACACTTACATGAAAATCCGCTCCATTGTCATAACCACTTTCATTGTTTATTTTATTCAGTTATTTATTTATTATTTTGCTCACATTTCAGCCATTAATGAATTAACTTTTGAGATTTTTAATAACAATATTACCTGAAGCATTACCAAAGTCTTTAGTCACACACAATTTTTTTTTTTGAAAATTTAAATTTTTAATATGAAACTTAGGGTGGCTCCGTTTGTATGGAGAAGAAATAAAATATCGTTTTCTCAGCTAAAATGAAAATTTACTTTATTCTAAGGTACCGTTTCTCAAATTTTTCATCCTGATGTTATCTTTTCGTAAGTTGGATCAAAATGAAAAAATGTCCTTTTTTCAAGATTTTCGGATTCTTTTTTATATTTCTGCCAAAGGAACACTACACAAATTTGTTATGGCAAAAAACGCCTTTGGGAAGCGCATTTAATAATCAGTGTTGCAAGAAAAATGTTACCACATTTTCCCAAACCCGAAGCTCAAATCCTCAAAAGTCCCCATTTTAAAATGAAAATCCCCAATTTTGTACCCAAAATGTTTCAGTGTAAAACTAAATATAAATTATATTGTATATAATATATATATATATATATATATATATATATATATGTATATATATATGTATTATTATGTATTATATATATATAATACAGCTAATAATCATTAAAAATTTATAAAAAAAAATATTTATAAATAGAAATTTGACGAATATTATTTTTTTAAAATAAAAAGAAAATTTATAAAAAATTGTCTGTAAACAGAAATTTTATCTAATATTTCCTATAAAAAGAAAATTCATCGAATACTTCCAATAAAATAATATTTAACAATAACTCTATATAAAAAGAAAACTAGTCAAAAATTCCAACAAATTGGACAATAAATGCAAATTTTTTATAATGAGAACATTTATCAAATTTTACTTAAAAAAAGATAATTTATCAAATAAAAAAAATGTTATGATAAATTTTCTATAAAAGAAAATTTGTCGAGGAATTCGTATAAAAAAATGTATTGAATTTTTCTATAAATTGGAAACCGAAAGCCATGAAAGCTTCATTTTATGAACAAGTTGAATAGACTGTTTCATAAACAATTAATTTGGTAGTTTTATTTGGTTTTCGAAAAAAAATAATTGAAAATAGTTTTTGACTTGTATGGAAAACCCAAAAAAGTTAATATAGTTTTTTTTCATTAAAAAACCAAATGAAGCCAAAACTACTTGCTTTCGGTTGGTGTAAACGGTATATAACCAACAAATAATAATTTATTATTTTTTACACATAAAAATCAATCAAATTTTTTCATTAAATAAAAAATAATTCGACATTTCCCGCAAATGGAAAATTTATTGGAAATTTACCTTATACAGTAACAATTTTTTACAAATACAATATTTAACGAAAAATGTTTACGTATCAAATTCATCGCAATTATGTACAAAATTTAAAATTTATCGAACTTTTTCTCTAAAAATAAAATTTATCGAAAATTGTCTATAATGTATTATTTAATAAAAAGAATTCCCATATATTTACGAAAATTCCCAAATCCTTTCCCATGAAAATCTGTCCACAAATGAAAGTTTAAATTCCATATCTGGGGACAAATCCCCTCATCTGGCGACACTGTTAATGATATAACTAGAATTTAGGAACAGCTCCAAATGAGTCCAAAATTTAGCAATTTTTCACAAATTAGAATATTTGAATTCTTTACGAATAAATATTTAAGAAAATAAGAAGTTTAAGTGAAATTACAACAAAATTGTATTATTTTGGCCTAATTTTTTCAAATATTTATGATTAAAAAAATTCAAATATCCAAATTTTTTTGTGAAAAATTTAAGAGAATTTTAGACTTATTTGGAGATAGTCCTAAATTCTAGTTATGTCATTAAATGCGCTTCCTAAAGATCTTTCCTGCTATATAACATTTTTATATTTTTTTTTTTTTTTTTTTTTTGCCAGTAATATGACAAAACCTGCAAAAGAAACTTTTTCCATTGCAATCCAGCTAAAGAAAGGATAAAGTCAGAACGAAAATTTTGAAAAACGGTATCTTAAAATGAAGCTAATTTTAATAGGAGCTGGGAACATCAATTCTTTTCATTTTGAGGCCACCCTAATTACTGTAATAGCTTCTATTTCTGTCATATTTTTCCTTGTATTTTGTCAAAATCATAAGGATATTAACAAATTCCCAAAAGTGTATAAATTCCTTTTTCGGTGTATTAAATGTAGTACATAACAATTTACTACCAATATCATTTTTATGATTAAACTGATTTCCCACCATTATTCCTTATTGTCATTGATGACAGTAATAATTTTAACGTACTACAGCTGCTCAATGTTGCTACAAAATATCGTAAATGGAAAATTATCATTTATTTTCACATTTTTGTTTTTTGTTTGATGATGATGAGTGTATGACAACATAATTGAACGCATAAATTTTCTCTACAGAAATATTACCAAAATTTAAGTTTATTACTGAGAATTTTTTGGTTGTTTTTGTATTAAAAATAATAAGAGAAAAATCAGTATTTTAGTATCACAAGTAATTATGGGGACAAAATATAAAAGCAAAATAATGTTTTGGAAAAATTATCAAACATAATAAATTTCCTTATTTACGTGTACTTTTATGGCAGACCATTTTTATGTGGAAGAAAAAATAAATAAATTTTAATTTTTTATATGCTTAAAACTTTGGGAATTTATTGTTGCAAAACGATTATGAATTTTACAAAAATTTATATTTTGTTTATGTGTAAGTAACTTTGCAAAATTATATTATAAAAAATGATGAAATAAACGATAGATTGTAGATTTTTTAACATGAACTTTAGCTCTTATGTATTGTAATTATCAGATCGATAGCATTTGTGTATGTTGCCCATTTTTTCCTACAACAAAAATGTTTCCAACATGTTAAATAAATTGTTATAACTTCCCAATAATTTTCCTAAGCAAACATTTATGGCTTTGGGTTTTTTTCTAATAATACCGCTTGCTTCATGCTGCACAGTGGTCCCAAATCGATTTTTTGAAAATAATTCTCCAACTTTTGAACCGTTGAAGATATCTACTTAAAATTCTACACGATCAGAGCTGAGGTTTTTTGAGTTGATTTGGATTAGTACAGGTCCCTAGCGGATCACGGGGTAGAGGGTAGGCCTCCAAAGTTGGTCACCTCGAGTTTATAATTTTTTTTTTTAAATCGCCAAAAATTCATTTATGACTTGAATGTAAAAAAAATTACATATAGATAGTTCTCGTAAATCCCTATAAAAAACTTGCTTATGTGTAGGTTATCTCCTTCCATTTAAGAGATATTGGGTTCGAAGTAAATTTCATCCTCATTTTGTATTTATTTATATATTTATTTATTTTAACTCAATAGATTTCTTATATTTATATTTAGTAAAAATAAATTAAATGCGGTGAAATTTCTCTAGACAACAGCACCAAAAACTTAAAATTTTGATTTTTAGCGTATTTTTGAGAAATAATTCTAATATTTGGACGTAAATAAAATTTAAACAAATAGAGGTATTCCAATGTAATTTTAGCACAATATAGGTAAGATTATTTTAAAAGCAGTTCATTAAAAACTCCCACTTTTTCGTACCAAAATACCCGAAATCCCAGTCTGGGGAAAACTTGTTTCAAAAATTGACTTGTTTCATTTAAATGCTCACCCAGCCATTGTAAAAGACGTAGCTCAGAAAATATTTTTTGCGCATTTAACCAATATATTGAGGTATATAGCCAATTTATTTTTTTGTTGATCTCAGCTTTGACATTTCAATTAAAATTTAAAAAGTCTTGGTACACCTTGGGGAGAAACCAGAGCCTCCGATTATGCTTTACACGCATTTGCTTTTGAAACCATTATAAAAATTCTGTAGTCCAGAATAAAATATATTACATATATATATAAAGCATTTCGAGATTCCCTACATTTTTAAAGAAAAAAAAACACAGAAAATTCAAATTTAATGGGGAATGTTTATTATTATTTGAAAGAACATTCTTTGGCATTTATGTTTTGAAGATTATGTCTATCAAATGTTGGCCGTTGCCACGTCGCAGATGGTCCATCCGTTGAGTCGAACTTTCGATGACTCGTTCGAGCATTTCGACTGGTAACTGGCGAATGACACGCGTGATGTTTTCCTCCAAGGCCTGAATGGAAGCGGGTTTGTCCGCATAAACTTAGACTTTACATATCCCCACAGGAAAAAGCCTACCGGTGTGATATCACCCGATCTTGGTGGCCAATCGACCGGCCCAAAATTAAATTATGTGCTGACCGAAGTGTTCTCTCAATAAATCCATTGATTGATGCGATGTGTGGGAAGTGGCGCCGTCTTGCTGAAACCAAATGTAGCCGAGATCACAAGCTTCAATTTTGGGCATCAAATAGTCGGTTATCATGGCACGATAACGGTCGCCATTCACGGCATCATTTTTAAAGAAATATGGACCGATGATTGCACCGGCCCATAAACGACATACAACCGTTGTTTTTTCTGTATGAAGTGGTAGTTCTTGAATATCTTCAGGTTGCTCTTCGCCCCAAATGCGGCAATTTTGTTTGTTTACATACCCATTGAGCCAGAAATGGGCCTCATCAAAATTTGCCTCGAAAACGTCGGATCTTCTTGAAACTTTTCAAAAGCCCATAGAGCGAAGCGATGTCGCTTGGGAAGGTCGAGCGGCTTTAGTTGTTGCACAAGCTGTATTTTGTAGGCTTTCAATTAAATGCGCCAAGTCGTTCCATACGTCAGTCCGAGTTGCTGCGAAAGGCGCCTAATCGACCCTCCACGGTCTTCGTGTACACTCTCAGGTACGACCGCTATATTTTCTTCACAGTATGATGGACGTGGTCTATTCGGTCGAATATTATCCAATAATGAATGCTGGGTCTCAGAATGGGTGATGGTGTTGCGAATAGTACGCTTAGTAGGCCGATTATGTTGACCATAAGTTGAGCGAAGTACACGAAACACATTCCTCACAAAACATGAATTTTCGTAATAAAGTTGAACGATTTTTAAACGTTGTTCAAGCGGAAGTCTTTCCATTATGAAATGCCAAACAATACTAAACAAAAATAACATGACAGCATGACACGGCTCACACGTAATCTGTCAAAAAAGACTATTGAAAAAAGTATCTCTACTTGAATCACCCATCATATATATATATGAAATATAAGAAATTATGAATTTTCAAATTCATGTTAATATAACTTTTTATCTGATAGATATATTTATAAGATTTCTCAAGTTTAAAAAACTTAAAAACACGATACCAAAAATTAGGGTAAAATATGTTTCGATATCTCTTAAACTAAAAAGAGAAATACTACCTACATTTAACTTTATTTTTTACATTTCAGACATAAATGAATTTTGGGCGAATTTTTAAAAAAAATTACATACCCGAGTTGACCAACTTTGGTCAACCCTGTAACCCTCTAGGGCCTGTATTCCATCAAATCAACTTAATTATCTTAAATTTTGTTTACATCTCCAACAATTCACAAGTTACGGAATTATAAAAAAAAAACCGATTTGGGACCACTGTGTGCTGGTTACACATAGTTCGTTGTGTTTGGCTTTAGCTTTTAACTAAATGGGTGTTAAAGTGTTGACGTCAAAAGCAAATACCATTTAAATGTTTGAACAAGGCAAAACATTTTACCATCATACAATAATGCTAACAAGTCCAACTAAATGCAAAATGATGTGAAAATACATTTCTATCATTTGCTATTTTCAATAGAAAAGCTACCAAAGGGAGAAGGAGAGAAACATCGTTAGGGAAAAACTGAATGCCATCGTTGTATTTAGCTTAAAAAAGGACACAATTTTATTTGTAGCAAATTATTTGGTAAATGTTTCTTTGGTGGAAATAACATGAACATAGCTGCATTTGCTTTTATATGTAACATGTGGCATTTGGAGATTTGCTTCATGTGCTTGATTTAAATAGATATTTAGAAATTCGAAATTAAAGAAATATTTTGATATAGGAAATGTATAGAATATGAAGTGGGTATATTGAAAGCATTAATTCCTTTCATTTTGGCAGATCACATAGTAGAATATATATATATATATATATATATATATATATATATATATATATGTATTGTTTTTTTTAATTTTACACGATATAAACAGTTAGGAAAATTGATTTTTTTATTAAGATGTCATCATTTAATTCTAAATAAATATTTTTTAATCAATTTAAATAAAACAATTGTAATACAATCAGCTTTATGATAGAAACGAAAAAAAGTATAATTTTTTTTGAAGTTATCGATTTTTTATGGTTTTATGAAACAAAAAAAATTAATTTTGTTAAAGAATAGTTCTATTTCAACACATTCTTATTAATATCACCGAAAGTATTGAGTATTTCAAAAAATGACTCGTGGAGAATTTTCATTGTAATTTTTTGCTATTATATAAAACCACGTCAGACAATAGTTCTGGAGAATTATTCTTATATAAATGAAGATCTCATTAATAAACTAAAACGAAAATTTCACATTTATAATTAAAAGATAAAAACATATATGAAAATAACTTATACTGCACTAAAATTTATCAACTTTTGTATTTTGACCGTAACTTCCCCTAAAATCGTTCATTGGGTTGTAAAAATATTTTATGTGAAATAAAGGGTGGTCCGAAGTGCTTTTTGTCATAATCAAAAAGGCAATTACTCAGAAACTAATAAATATATTTTCATAATTCTTTCACAATTTAACTGTTATAAGTGCAAATAATTGTAATAAAAATAGGAAGAAGAGAATACAAATTTGGACATTTTGGATAAAAATTATAGTTTAATTCAAAATGGAGCCAATTATAATTCTTAAGTGGACATCTGAATTTTATATTTTAAATTTGCAATAAATTTCACTATTAAATGTAAAAAAGTAGTTCGTTCTAACTAATTGTATATTTGGCTAATTGGTTATACAAATTTATAGAGTTTATGTATGAATTTCTTATATTTTTTCACCGATACTGTTCGAAAATTAAGAATTGCGAAATATTTTTGCACAAAATTGCACATAGTTCTCTGTAGGCTTGGGCTGAGTCGCTCATTTTACTGACTGTTCTTTTTTTTTGTTTTTTTTTTGTTCGGAACAAATAAATGAACAAGTTCGTTCTTTTAGTTCAGTTGTTAATTTTTATTCTGAGCTGTTTGACTGAACGAACTGCTTTTATTAGTCCACGCTATATTCGTTTGTTCAGTGAATCTCTATTGTTAGGAAATAATTATAAGTGATAGTTTCCAAATTTCAATAAAGCTTTATTACAAATTAAAGTCATTTTTGATATATATTTGTAACTAATTATATACTTTGAATAAAAAATGTATAGATCCAAATAGTGCAATATAATATATTATTCATTTGAATATTAGTAAAAAGTGTACTAAATGATTAAAAAGAAAAAAAGTGAACAAAAAGGAACAAGAATACTGAACAACTTCATATTGTTCATATAATTGAATTGTTCAATTGAATATGTTCGTTCATGAACAACCTCACTCCAGTTTTCTGTTATCAGTTAAACTGTACGATCATGCAAAATGAATTCTAACCTAAAACTTTGTGTGTGAAGTGTTTTAATTTAGTAAAATCGAACTTTATTGCCTGTCACATATGCAGATCGAAATATCACTTTAGCTGTGCAAATGTAAATGAAAAACTATACCAAATTTTTAACAATAAAAATTTTGTTTTTAATTGTGATGAGCAGTGTTGCCAGTTAAGTTTTTTAAATCTAAATCTAGACTCGTTATTTAGTATTTCAGCAACAAGAAAATAGTTTCTTATTTTCTATTTATTTATTTATTTATTTGTTTTATAGAACCATCCATTTTTGTGTATTTATTCGCAGAAAAACCGAGATTATTTATACTTAACAAAAATTTTCGCCTTCATTCTCCAAATCAATAATAACTTAGCTAATTATATAGACTTACTATATCAATTGTTATAATTATTTTTTAATATATTTCATTAACTATAGTACTATTTATAAATATAATTTATACAAAATTTTCATAAAAGCGAAAAATCACCTAAAAATTTGGAAATACTTAATCATCAGTTTCAAAAATTGAGTAATGTTGCCTTTTTTATTCTTAATTTGCTATTACTAATTTCATTTTTACTGAATCATCAATTTCAGTATTTTTGTGTATTTGTTAGGACCAAAAAAAATCGGGTTTATTTATACTGAATAAAAATATTCGCCTGCGGAGTTTCATTATCCTAATCAATAATAGCAACAAATTTTGTGGACTTACTAAATAGATTATTATATTTTTTTTAAATATACTCAATTAGCAAAAAAAAAAAACTATTTGTGAATATAACAAAAAAGTTATAAAGCGAAAAATTTGGAAAAGATTAAGCAAAAAAAAAAAAAAAAATTATAGTTCAGAAATTACGAAAAATTACTTCAATACATAGGTTCCTTTTTAATATGAAATATAACCCAAAGTTTTATGTGAATTTTTGAGCGATATTTCATTGGGTCATTTTGCTGTCATCCGTTTTATGTTGTTTTATATATTAATTTATTACATTATCTTAAAAAAAAAAAATAAAAAACTAATGAGTACGTGTTGGCCCTTTTCTGGGTTTACTTTTTGGAGAATTTAGCCTTCTTTGACCTTTTTTTAAATTCAATTTAGTCTCATTTTTTCTAATCTCCTGATTTTAACATATAAACACTTGCTTTACTTTCAAAAACCAGTGAGATATATTTAAAACACAATTTTTTTTTTAAATAACTCGCAAATGAAAAGATACTTGCAATATTAATAACTTTTTTCTTTAATATTCGTAAAAAAAGTTAAAATTAAAACAAACAGTATAATGCACAGTTTGGCAGAATCGAAATTTTTTGGAAATAAATCTGTAACTTCTGATCGGCTGGTTGGATTTTCATGAAATTTGTTATAGGCGTACCAGAGGAGTGTACAATGATAGATATCGACTTCAATTTTTTTTTATTCAATAGATAATTTTGTTCTTTAACTAGTTAAGAAAAAACCTAATAAAATCGGTAGGAAATATTAGGATATATATGAAAAAAACTGGACCAAGAACATGCAAAATTATGGTGCTTAAAAATTCTAACGCAAATAACTCCAAAACTATAAGAGATAAATAGGACATGTTTTTTATAGGTCGGACGAGAAACAAAAATTTGGCAAGCGATTAAAAAATTTTTATGTCAGAGGCACCTAACTTTGAGCCCCTTTAGCTCCGCCAGTGAGGGGTTTGTTATGCCCCCCTTCCGAACTTAACATTGTACACTCCTCTGCTATGCCTGTACCAAATTTCATGAAAATCCAACCAGCCGATCAGAAGTTACAGATTTATTTCCAAAAAATTTCAATTCTGCCCCACTGTGTAATGTAAAATGAAGACGCGCTAGATATGGAAAAGAAGTAAATAATTTGAGAATTCTGCTATTTGAATGAATAAATAAATATGATAGCTTTCTTGATAAAGAGGTTGAAAAAATAAATTTTAAGTATTCAAAGCATACCATTATGGAAATAAAATATTTTACTATTAATAAACCTTTATAAAGAAACAGTACTAAAATAACAGAAAAAAAAGTAGGATGAAATCGAAACAAAATAAATATTCGTTACTCTATGAAATTTACTCAGTTAAATGAATTTGGTGGTTATTTTAAAAATATACAGTATGTCAAGAAATTGTTTTTACATTGAGGGCAAACAAGTTTTTTTCATAGCTAGGCTTTTTTAAAATATAACACAAAGAGAGATAACATTTAAAGATTTGAACTATTAAAAACAGAGCAAAAACTGAACAAATACAAAAATGTTGGTATCAAGAAATTCTTTTTATATTTATAAAACGAGTAAAGAAAATCGCAAAATTTCGAGATTTAAAATTTAATATGGCAACAGCTGGCATGTATAACTGCTTGAAGAACCTTTTTCATCAAACAAATTAATTAATGAATATCATAGTCAATTGGAATTTTATATATTCCATCAATATAGCGATGTTTTAGTTCATTATGATCTTGTAATACCACTTAGCCACTTACTTCTTCACATTTTGGCACAAGTTTAATGTGGGATTCAACTGTGAACTCTGTGCTGCTAATATTTAATACTTTCTGCGTTATCACTCTTTGCCCCTATTAGCTTGGAGTCAATAATTCAAAATAACTTGAATTTTAGCTTGTTGTTCTTTATAAACTCAGATTTATTATTACTTTTTATTAAACGAGCTTTCAATTTCAATTTTTACGTGTCTGTATTTAACAATATCTTTCAAATATGATGATGATGAGAATATCACTTTTTTGATTCAAAAGTCTTTTGAAGGTTTTACGCCATACTCAATTATACTACAACAAAATTTTAGCATTCCCATAAAATATAAATTCGCGTCATTAATTTTTAGGCATATAGTTACGAATCATAAGGGAAAACAATAATTTTTCAACATTTTGCCCCAATAAGAGTAATTTTTTTTGCGTAGCTTTCAACGAGGCATTTGTATTCGTTCAGTGTTTTTCTTACTGATTAGTGAAAGACAAAATGACACACTATTCCTGGAGTCGTTGAACAGAACTCTGGTGGTTATTTTTGAAGTTTCCTTAACATTTCTACATTCTACTAGATTTAAACTCCAAAGTTTCGTCATTCTTGGAGTGATTTAATAGCTTAAACAAGTTTACAATCCCAAAGCAGAGTTTGTGGTCTATAATTAGGTACCAGCAGAATGGTGTACGTACTTTCTGTGCCGCTACACACTTCATCAGCATTCGTGGTGTCTTATCGATTTTGGTTTCGTTGAAACCTAAACATGGCGCCCGTCTTGCACTGGGTGCAATTTTGAGGGACTCAATTAGCAGCGACAGGCGTTTGGGGCAAGTAAAAGAGAGATTGAACCTAGCGTCGTAAACGCTGTTACAAATGTGGTTCCAGTATTCGGTTCGAAGGACCATAAACAAGTTGGCAATAGTAAATTGCCTTGTTGACTCTGTTTGGCAATACCAAAGCAAAGTTTGTGGTCTATAATTAGACACCAGCAGAATGGAATACGCATTTTCTGTACAATGTTATGAAATATTTGCTTTAATAAGGAATACATTTATGCAGTATTTTTGACACTTTTTTCCGAATTGCGGGTTATAATAAACCCCAAAAGGGTTTATCCTTTACATTTCTTTCACTTGACATACTTGATATATAATATGTGAAACCACTGGTGATATATATTATAGACTAGAATGCAAATTATTGTATTGTATCAAAAGTTCCAAGAACTGTTTCAAATAGCAACAAAAACGCATATGTAAAAACAATTTCTTTACTGGTGGATTAAAGGGTGTTGTTGTACTTTCATAATTACGATCATAATATTTTTGGTAAAACTCATTAGAGAAATACACATAAAACAAAATGTAACAAAAACATTATAATATTATAAAACATTTGCGAATTTCGTAAAATAAAATTCAAATAATCAGCTTTTGTTCATTGTAAAAACAATAACTTGACATACTGTGTTTTTATTTAAATATTTACCAATTATTGTGAATTGTATTACCTGTTTTTAATATATCACGTCGATTTTTAAAATAAAAGAAATTATGAAGCAAAAATATTAATTATTGATTATTATTGTTATTGTTATTATTATTATTATTATTATTATTATTAATTTTCAGTCAATCGGCAGCATTTAATTTTGATTCAACAATAATTTAAAAATACTCGCTATAATGATCAAAAAAGTCATGCTAAACCGTGCATTTAATGCCAATATTTGTGTAACAAGTAGTAAATCGATACCTCAAAATCGGATTTTAGTCGATCTGCGCTGGAACAGTTTGCATATGTGGTAAAATTATAAAACTAAAAATCTTACTCTTCAGAATAATAAAAAACCGTTGCTGACAGTCTAGGTCCACATTAAAACGAAGGCCTTTTTAAAAAAATTTCTGAAGAAAAGCTTATTCGGGGTTTACACACAGCAAGTTTTTTTGCTGCAATTCTGACTTCGTAGGCGAGAGAGGTAAAGAAAATATAAAAGCTTCATATTCCTTTCTCCTCTCTCTCTCCAACAAATTCGGAATTGCAACAAGAAAAATTGCTGTGTGTGAACCCCGACTTATATAGTTTTTTTTATTTATTTTTTTTATTATTATTCTTTTTTTTTTTTTTTTTGTAAAATGTTAAATTATAGAACTATATTTCAATAAAATTTTCAGTTACCTTTAACACCTTTTTTATGACAAAATTCAAAGTCCACTGACCGGTGTATGACCGATCCACACAATTTTATATATAATTTTTTTAGCCTTACCTACCACAAACTCTAGGTGGAGTATGAAATATTAAAAATTATATATTCATGGGTAGTCTAATGTACGGCTTGTCATGTTGTTAGGGGAATTGTTAGCTTATTTGTTAGAATATCTATTTTTGTCCCTTTTTCCTATTAAGTGCAAGCAACAGCTGCACACCTAAATAATTGTTAGCTTACATATACATCCAAACATCCACACAAACAGATATACATACCCACTCACAATTACAATTAAATAAATGGTTCGTTGTATTTAGTTAGAATTCCTAAAATGTCATTTGTCATGTTCTAATGTTTCTGATAAATTTTCTAACATTTAAATGATTTTTAAACTTTAGGCTGAATTAAAAGTCAAGCAAAAAGAAAAATGAAAATACAGTTAAAAGAATTACAAATTCTTTTAAGCGTGTGTGTGTGCTTAATTCTCTCTAAAACAGTCTATGTGTGTAATAATTATGTATATCCTCCCTAGGGCTAAATTTCCTTTAATTTCTTTCATTTTGAACATGTCTCTCCAAAAAGTTATTTTAAAGCAATGTTTGAGTAACAAAGAGCAGAACTACCTACAACTGACAACTGTTCTGCTAAGAGTCATTAAAAAAAATTAATTAATTTTTAGCAAAATTTGTATTTTTTTTATTTTTTGTAAATGTAATGATTTCAAATACAATATAATAGTTGGTAGCTTTTTCTTTTAATGGTGCAATAAAAATTTTTGCTTTTGAAGTTTTATTAATAACGATAATAAAAATAAAATTTTCAAAGTGGAAAATTTTAATTGTAAATGTCAAAAATTGTCACAAATGGCCAAAAAGAGTTTAATTAAACGAAATGAATATGAATTTGAAAACTTATCTAGCACAATTATAAATTGTCAGTTGTGTCAGTCAGGGAGATGCTAGTGTATTTAAGGTTATGGTGAAAACATGTGCAGCTGATAACATATTTTTAGCAATAATTTTTTAATTAGAAATAGTATATTAAGCAATTATTTTCTTTTGTTTTAATAATTTGAAATGTTTGTTTTAGTATTTCATTAAAGCAAGAAAAACTACAACTGCCCAAAAATTTGCAAATCTGAAAAATAATATTTAAATTATCAGTATTATCTTATTTGGAATTAAAAATACAATTCAAGAAATTATAATAGAAAAACTTTGAGTACTTGTTGTATAAATTCTACATTCTTTCCCGCAGTATCGGACATTGACATAAAGAATGTTCCTAAACCAAGTCATACTTTTCTCAAATCCCTATTTAACAATTCAACCACAGGAATATGATTATCATTCTGTGTTTCTGTTATATCCGTAGGCGACCAATTTCTTTAGCATTCAATCGCCATTTCGATCCCACGAATACCTAGGCTGAGAAGTATAGATAGTGATTGAGTGTAGTTGAGTAGGCATTACGACTTCTGAACCAGAGCTGAAAATGAATCATTCATTTTTGAATTAATTCGCGAATCATTCATGCACTGAATTGGCAAATTTTTAATTAATTCTTTTCACCCAAAAAAATTAGTTCAATGAAATTTGAATCAATTCAAATAAATTTTTCAAATGAATTGCAATTCGTTTCTAATTCATATGAATTTGTCAAAGTGAATTGTAATTCATTTCCAATTCATTTGAATTGAATTGGTTTTGAATTAATTCATTTTGAATTTCGTTGTAAACGAAGACGCTAAATCATAAAATAACTGTTTTCTGTCCGTTTATGGTAAAGAAAATTTTAGATATTTCAAAAAAATTAACAACAAGTTTAAGCCAGAATATTTATATTACTCTTCCTCAATTATCATATTTAACCTTTAGTCACAAACGCACAACTGCACTTAATGACCAAAATTTCATAAACAAAATGTCTAAAATTTAACCCTAATAATCAAGTCTTCCTGTTAACATTTCCCATTTATCCTAACACTATCTTTCTTCGTGGTGGCAAAAGACTTCAAATAAAACACATTTTGTAAATCTCTTACCCACTACATGATGGTGAAGCTGGGTTTATTAAAAGCGGCAAAAAAAATCCAAAATGACAAAAAATAAAAAAAAACGAGGAGAAAACTTAACACATAGCACTCTTAAGCTTTTATCTTAATTGCTTGTCTACTAGGCAAAAACGAAATAAAAAAGAAAATAATGAAATGGAAAAAAGAATGATGATTTCCTAACTGACACTAACATCCTTCAGTAGTTGAGCCTTCACTTAACAAACAATGTAGGAATGAATGAAAATGTATTTTCTGTATATGTGTTTGTTGGGCTTTTAGTACAAATAATCGTTGGCATTTAGTACAATTTGTCCATAGAGAAAACATTTTACAACTGTAGACATTCGCATAGCAGCCTTTTGCAGATGTAATAATAGAAATACGATTTAGACCAATTAATATTTGAAAAAAATGAAATATTATGAAAGCAAAAAAAAAAAAAAAACAAAAAAAATAATACAATTTAGTTAATTTGCAAAAGTTTCCTAACTTTTTGTTTTTTTTTTTGGTAATAAATCTGTATGTCCTAAACTATTTTGCGGTTTGAATTGAAATGTATCGAAAGGTTGGAGAGAAGGACCTAAGCTTTCAGAAAAATTATATTATAGTCAACTTGGATGTCAAAATTGACTACCTGTATGTAAAAAAAAACTTTTAAATTCTACCAATCAAGTACTATTTCAAAGGCTTTTATATTTCTATAAATAAATAAATAAATAAATAAAAAACATGCTTACCTACCTAAGTTATCTCTTACAGATAAAAAGCAAGTTTTTTTTTTTAATTTATTGACGTTCTTTCATTAAAACGATCTCTCATTTGCCAAAAAAATCATTCCAATAGCTTCAACCATAGAATACATCTAGAAGCTTATGTGGGAGGCAGTACAAACTAAATTTTCAAAAAATTTACTAATTTTCTTTTTCAAACACAAAAACAAAATATATATAACTACATGTATTTTATTGTTGCATGAATTAGATTTTTGATAACTGAATTAGGTTTTTGTCTCTCACATAAACTTCTAGTTGTATTCTATGGCTTCAACAACCAATTTTTGTACTTTTTTTCAAAATAAACAATATTTAATAATTTGTTACGCATACGCACATACGGAAATATACAATAAAATATAAAATGGTGAATTTAGTGACTTTTGACACGAGTTAACGGCTTTGAGGCCATTATATTATCGTTTTTGAAACGACTTATATAGACAAGTTATATAATCAGTGAACTGGCAAATAAGTCTATTTATATATTCTTTTATTATTTTATAAATTATACTTTTTTAAAATTATATTTATTTTTGAAAAATTGCCAAAAATTCTTTGACTGATATTTATTTTACATAATGATGCATTAGAAATAATAGTAATAATATAATACTAAAATATTTTTTTGTGCAATATAAGAAAGTGCTTTTGAAAAGTTTACTTTTTTCATAAAATCTGCACTCCTGCATGTATTTTAGCCAAACGTGAAACAGTTTAGTGCTAAATCGATCTACATAAAATAAAAAAAATCTTGCGTGATATTTTTTTTATTAATCGAAGAAGAATTTTTTTCTAAATTCACAATTTTCGACCAATGCTGGATGTAATGTGCAAATATAAATTAATTTAAGATTTCTTTATTAAACATTTATGCAGCATTGTCTTTTGAAATTTGTAAAAAAAAAAAATTATTAAAAAAACTTTGAAAAAAAGTTAAGGAATTGTATTATATTTTCGTAAAAAATAGTAATTTTTTCTAACGATTTCAGAGTGATGAATTTGAATCTTTTTCAAGGCTAGACGAATTGAAATAATCCAAAAACCTTTTCAGCATATTATTTAGAAATGTATTAAAAATTACAGAATAGTAAAAAATTTCTCTATATATCTCAGAGCAAATTCCCGAAAAAGTAAATAAAATATAAAAGTCTTTGAAATCGAATTTCACTTGTAGAAGTTACGATTTTTTGAAACTTTTACATACTCAAGGTGGTCAATTTTGACACCATGTGGTTTATCTCGTGTTATTACGGGTTGACTACACGTTAACTTTTCTAAAAGCCTAGACCCTCCTCTACAACTTTTCCATACATTTAAGTTCGATCCGAGCAGTAGTTTAGGAGATATAGACTTATTACCAAAAATTTTGTAATTGGACCCACTGTGCTTTATAGGTGAGGTTTTAAGCAAAATAATGCTTTAAAATGTGTCCCTAAACATAAATACATGCAAATTAGTATTCAAGATTTTTCTAAATAAGTTGTAAATGTCTCATAGTATTTACTAACTATCACAGCTTTACAAAGTTGAAGTGAACAGAATTCCAAAAGTCATATTAATGCCTTTAATTACTGAAACCAATTTGAATTGTCTCAAAACACTGCTTTTTGTTGATAGCGTGTAGTCTTTATTTATTTAGTACTAAATAAGATATTTCTAACATTTAAAGTCTTTTATGTTTAATGACATTAACTTAATATAACTACAACACACATACATGTGTATAAATTACCAAAAACGCGACATCATCAAAAAATCAAAAACTGGAACAGTAAGAATATACGGAAGGAAAAAAAAGAAGAAAGATATAAAGATAGAAAAAAAAAAACAAACAGAAACAATACCATGATAATGCCATGATTATATATAGAAACTACTGAAATATTCAAAATTGCAGGTTTTGTAAAAGGTTTTCTAGGAACATGCATTCGTATGTGTGTGTATTTACTCACACATACATACACATAAAAGCAAACTTGCATAAGGCCCTTAATACATATACTTGCAGGCTAGAATTTCCACATAAAACATAAACACTCACTAATACATTTACTAAGAAAAAAGGAAAAAAACAGTGTTGCTAATACATGTATTGTGGGTTGCATTGTTATACAATCTTGTTTGTATTTAAATATAAACATACATATCCTCCCACTTCTACATATATTTGTACATTTAGCTTTATGCCTGGTTATATACTTATGCATATGTGCACACATAAATGTGTACATACATATATGCACTTATGTATGTGCGCATTTGTCTTGTATACTAGTTTACTAATGGGTAAGCAAAGTTTAGTTGAGCAGAACACAAAAGCTCTTTTGTGTTTTACACAACAAACAACCGCAAAAATTATACATACATACATACATGCATACACATGCATTTTCATACCTTCATATGTATTTATACTGCACTTTAATACAGCTAAAGAGAAAAAGTCATAGTACACGACATTCTTATTACATTCAGTGTGACCGAAAATCATTGGAATTTATGGTTTTTCTTATTTTAGCCTTAATAGTATGGTTTGGGTTTCGGGAATTCCCGAGCGGGATTTCCCGTCAAAATATTCTCGGGAATTCCAGGAAATTTTTTTAAATCTTTCCGGGAAAGCAGGAAATTATTTTTAACATCTTATATCATTGAAAAATTGACGTTACTATAAACGTGATACTTGCAGGAATTTAATGCATACAATATAACTAGAACGTTATCTGTGAGAAACATTAATGTTGCATGAATTAGGTTTTTGACTATTGAATTAGGATATTTTCTCTCATATATCTATGGATTTGTTCAACTGGTTTAAAGAATTTACTTACAAGCTGTTTCACAAATAACTTTATTATTGTGATGTTCAAATTTTAGATACTTTAGTTTTATTATAGATTTGTGGAAATGAATATTAAATAAGTTAAACTTCGAAAATACTCACTATTATAAAAAAATTACTTGGTTAGAAGATTTTTCATTCCAACACAAGCAATAGATCTGTAAATGTTAGATGTAAATGTTCTAACTTCAAAATATTTATAAAAACTATTCTCATGTTGTATTCAAACGTATGTGAGATTATTTTCATCAGATTTCTGAATATTATGATTGATCCGTAAAACATTGTTGTGAACCAATTTTTGGTATTTTCCTGATTTATGTTTAATTTAGTAAGGGTTAGTTAAGTAAAAATTAAATAAATAAACGGCAAGCTATTTATAATCATATCTATCCAATAGATTATTGCATATTTTTAAAAAGTTTTAGCATAAAAAACAAAACTCTAAGACGCAGTTTTTTTTTATTTCTATATAAAATATTTGAAATTTTTTAATCTTAAAAGTGGCGTTATACTTTTATATTATTTCATTTTTCGTTAATTCAGTATAATTTATAATGCTTCGTTTTGCATTACTTAATAAAAAATAGTTTTCTTTTTAAGAAATCGTGGCCTTTTTCTTATAACTAAAATTAAAAAAAAAAATTCTAGGGAATTCAAGGGAAATTAATTTTTTCTTTAATAACCGGAAATAAAAAAATGATCAAGTGCTTCCAAAAAAAGAATACTTTCATCACTTGAAAAGTAGTACTAAGAGCATATTTTGTGCTTTTGTGAAAGTTATTATGAAAACAAAAATTTTCTTAAATTTAAAAATATTTTTATTACTAAAACAGAATTTTGATAAACAATTTTTTAAACATAGTTTTAAGAGAAGTACATCAAAAGCAATGAACAAGACGTATAAAAAAAGAACATCCTACCAATGACAACCTTGAGTTATAAAAAAAAATTTCTGCAGCTCTCTTTCAATACTAAGTACTTCCTTCCAATGATAACACAATGTTAAAATCATTGCTTTTTTAACTCTTTTTCAGTTTTTTTTCTGGGATATTTAAAAACGATCTTATAAACCATCATCATCGAATTAAAATTCGAATTTCATAGTTTGTTTTCCAAAAAATTTTAGAGTTAATTACTTTTAATAGGAATTTTAATTGCGAACTTAACAGAGCTCTGAGGAGAGGAACTATAGCATAAATTATAAATTAAAAAAAGCCATTAACGATCTCTCCTCTATCTCTAAAAATTAACAAATTTGACTTTTAAAATTTGTTCGGTGGAAAAGCATTTTCATTTTTATCGCCAAAATATTTTTTTTATTTCTTCACACGAAAGTTACTGTAAACTTCTCGAGAACGCATGAAAAATATAATTTTTATAAAAAAATAAACTAACCACAAATTAATGTCCTTTTGATACATCACACTACAATAAGCATTTTATGTATTCTACGGAAAAACAGGCCTTCGTTCAATGAAAAAAAGTAATTTCAACAAATGAAGTACATTGCATGAAATTCATTGCTTTTTTTTCAAGAGTTTTTTAATTCAACGTACGATTACGTTGTTTCGAAGAAAATATTCATTAAAATTCAACGAAACAATCAACGCATTTATAAACTGTAATTGAAACCATTCGTTAAATTTATTTATTAATAAATTAAATGAATCAGTTCTTTCATTTAATGTATTGGTTTATTGATTTATAAATATAGTATACATAGAAATAGTAATTTAATAAAGAAGAAGCATTACACCACAAACAAGTACATTGAATCAAATAAATATTTCGTTAAATTATGTTAAAATAAACCAACTCATTCATTGCTTTCTAAAGGGAAATATAATAAAAACAAAACAAACCAGTTTGACGCGTTTTAAACAAAAATGTTGTATAAATAATAAAAACAAAAATAATCAGTTAATAATTAAAAAGAAAATAAATCAGAACACATGCACATTAGAATTATTGAAATACATAATTATATACTTAATCGAACAATATAAAGGACAACAAGAAGTAATTCATAAAATATATGAAAAAAAAGCGAAATCACATCTGTATCATGTATTTCGTTTATTTGGATTATTTAGCAAATTTTAATATGAACACTATGTTATATTTATGACATCTGTATTAGTTATTTATAGAGAATTGTATTTAGTTTTTACTTATACTTACTGAATGTAATAAAAGTGAATAAGTTAATTTGAAATAAAGTAAATACCAAAATTACGGAACAGGCCTATTATTATGATACTTTTCAATGTATAGTTTCATTGGAACAACATATGGGTTCATTGAAATCAACGTACTGTACATTGGAATTATTTATTTAAATCAACCAATAATGTTCTCGATTGGATCCTTATCGTGTTTTATCACATAATCATTGGAAATCGTTGTTGCTCTCCGAATTGTGTTCTGTTTCTGTTTCTAGAATTAAAAATACTGATCAATGCAAGGATTTAATATGATTTCTTACACATATATTACTCAATCTTCGAAATTGTAAACTAAGATAATTTCTATTTTATCATTCAAAAGTTTACATCTATTGTGTTTGCTAAAATTTTGAAGATAAATCTATAAAGTAGAAAAGAGCATGAATTGAATTTTTTTTAATGGTTCATCAACGCCATTTTATTCCAATATTAACTGACTTTAATGAAACATAAATCTGTTAGCGTGAATGATTTTTCGCGAATGGCGTCAATGTTATAGAGGCTTAATACAAAAAGTTAAAAAATAATTGCAAAAATTCTATTTTTAATAACTTGTGTTACTGAAGGACAGAAAATACTCATTATTCTTGAAATTTTAAACAAAAAAATTAAATACAAGGAACGACCGAATAAATGTAATACTCAGAACATGATTATTTTTGATTTCTATTTTTTCGCTCAAAGAATAAAACTTATTCCGAATTCTTATGAAAAATTAGATTTTTTTCTTATACCAAAATTCAGTTTTTCTTAATAAAACCCTTAAAGTTTTTACTAAAACTCAAAATTTTTACTAAAAATCAAAATTTTTAGTAAACATTTTCATTTTTAGAAAAAATTTTAATTTTTAGTAAAAATTTTGATTTTTAGTAAAAATTTTCATTTTATTAGAAATTTAATTTTTAGTTTTTTTTTAATTTTTAGGTTTTTGTTGAAAAAATTTTATTTTGGTTTTAAATCAAATTTATAACAAAATAAGTTAAATTGCCATATTCGGCTCTGCCGAATATTATATACCCTTCACCCATGTTGAGATGAGTTATATGAAAGTGAACAAATTTACCCATACTATATCTATGTAAACAATAAAAACTTTAAATAATTTGCATTTTCATTTTTGTTAATCCTTGCATCCTTATATAAATATATTATAAAAATGAGATGCAAGTTTGTTTGTCTATCAGTCACATCTAAACTGAACTGATAAGCACGAAAATTGACACAAAGATAGACCAGTACCAGAGGTAGTTATAGGTTTTGTTAAATCTCGATTGGACATCTCACCCACAGTTTACGCCTACTTTTAAAAATCTATTTTTTCAATATTACCCGTTATTAATGAAGCCATTTATATGAATTTATTTGACGCACAAATAGTGTTTGTACTACAGATTTTTATAAGTCTTGATCGGTTTCGCTGCTCATATTTTACGCCCACTTTTTTAAAACTCGCAAACACGTGAATCGGTTAGGTTATAAAACAAATATACATTATGGCATATCTTAGGAACTACTACATTTCGTGGCAACACTTATCCTATTATATCGTATTGATTAAATGAAAATAGGACGGATTGGTCCAGGGGGTGAGGTAGCCCTTATACAAAGAAGATATAAATGTTCTCATCTAAAGGATTAATAAAATGAGTCTAAAAAAAGTTAAAAGTAATTTTCATATCAAATTAAAAAACAGATTTCCCATTAACCCGTTTGTTTATGAACCGATTTGCTTGATTCCAAAAATCGAAATTTAAAAAAAATATTTGTGACCGATCTATATGACAAAAAAATCCGTAGCTTATTTAGTACTTGGATATCGGTCAAAAATGTGTTTTTGGCAGATATCTCTGTAAAAGGAAATCCCTGTTTTTAAATATATTCGCTATTTCTGAACCGGGTTTTATCTTCGAATTTAAATAGAAAAGTTCTGGAAAAACACAGATCTTTTGATGTATATCATATATCTATGTTATCGGGAGGCTTCAGAAATGCCATTTAAATCATTTTTGAATCGAACCGATCTTGCTGAATTTCAATTCTCGAAAGAATTTCTGATCGCTAGATATATATTATATATATATAATATAATATACATATATATATATATATATATATATATATATATATATATATATATGATTTCAACGTATGGATGGATGAACAGACGGTCATCGTCCTATCGACATCATTATTTTTTTACAATAATCATCTCTCCGACGAAAATTGAGGAAATTACAAAAGGAATAACAAACTTATATATATATATATATATATATATATATATATATATATATATATATATATACCTTTTATATCTAACTTTTCACAAAGGACTGGGAATAAATTTTATTCTTTGAGCAACTAAATAGAAATCACAAAATAATCGTTATAAGTTGAGCAAACAATAATAATAATGATAAAAAAACAAAAAATAAAAATCAAAATTAATCATTATTTTTTGAGTTTTATATTAAGACTCATAATCATTACGTTCCTTGGTATTATCTACACCAATATGTCTAAAGTACAAATTAAAAGTGGGACGATATGATTGATGTCACCAAAGATAATAGAGATTATAGTGATTTTTAACCATTACATTAAAAAAGCTTTAATCAAAAAAGTGCACATTGATTTTTTTGTTTTACTATTATTATTATTGTTATTTTTTTTTTGTAATTTTATAAAAATGAAAAATTTTTAAAAATTTTAAAAATACTTAGACTTCTTATATTTTTTAATTGAATTTAATTCACTGATGTGTTTTTACATCTAACCACAAAAAAATCTTCAAATGATATTAATAAATAAAAAGTTTCAAATATTAATAATACAACTATAAAGTAATTTTTCAATGACAAAAATACACACCCTAAAATATTATAAGTTGCATTAAATTCAAACGCGTAATTACTTTTGAGTGCCACTTGATTCCGATATAAGTTATAATAACAGCTGCAGGTTGGTATACATTTTAACCGATTTCAATTAGCGCCTTTGGAATGCCTCGACGATTTATGAAATATTAGAACACACACAAGTCACAGGTCATAAATAATTTTCATGAAATATTTTTGTTGAAACCCATTTTTCGCTTAAATAAAACAGAATAGAGATACTTACTATAAATATAATTCCACATAAAATGTAAAAAAAATGTTAATATAAAGTACGCAAAATCTTAGATACAGTTTAACGGGTTATAAAATTTTTGCAAATTAATATTTTATCGCGCCACAACGGTTTTAAAATGTAATATAATTTTGATCACGTGATACTTTGGCTTCATTGAAATTACGCTGTGAGTTTGCTTCGTAAAAGAGGCACCTTCAAGAGTAATTCACGTTTTTTCTCCCCAGGTTTAGGCATCCCCTATAGCGCTGCTGTTGAGGTCACATTAGCGACATGTAACTCAAACGATTCACAATTACAAGGGCAATAAACCTCCATTCTTTGTTTTACAATGCTCGAGTATAAAAACTGCAAAAAATTAAAATTTTTAAAATTTTGGTTTCACCACTTCTGTACAATATAATTCAACAAATGTCAACGATAGACTGAATACATGTTGACCTATTTCTACAAGTGTTTGTACTTTATATTAGAGGTTTTGGACACATATGCTAAAATCCGCGATCACATCAATCGAAAGAAAAAAATTTATTATTTTCACTTTTTTTGGATTTTTTAAATTTGAGTGCTTGGCAACACCACATGAAACCATTTCAGATATTGAATTTTTCTTGTTTTACTCCACCACACAATTGCAGCAAGTTATTAAAAAAAAAAAAACAGATTAAAAATAATATGGTTGGTTTCATAAAGCTAAACTATAAAAAAATCCCCATATATATTAAATCTCCATATATATTTTAAAAATTTGTCTTCAGCTCAGTTGAGATTTCGTACCGTAATTTTGGTTCTATAAAATATATTGACTTCAATCTTTTTGACAATAATTAAGAATTACGTCCCCTAGACAAGAGGATTTATTTAACCCATTTATAGTCATTGTATCTAATCCAGTACAGCTGAATTATCGAATATTTTTAAAAAGTAGCAGCCGCATTTTTATATATGATTGCAAAAATATCTTTCCATAGTTTTTCTTATTTTTGGAATTAAAGTAAAATTTTGGTAAACTATAATTTTGTATCTTCTATAAAATCTTTATTAGATGAGATAAGATATCCCTACGAAATTTTCATTGATCGTCAATTTTATCTTTTGGAACGATAAAGTGTTAAAAATTTAAGATTAAAAAAATAGGATTTTCTAAAAGTTGCTCATAAACTCTATATTCATTTCAGGTCTAAAAAAACCCACTTGCAAACTTTTAAGACCACACCAAAAACTGCATTCTGTTTATAGGTTAATGTTTTATGAATTTTTATAGACTAAAGTCAACTTTTTTATATAAAATAGTTCAAATTCGGGAGAGTATTTCCATAGCTCTATTCTATCTTAAAATCATCTTTGTGAAGATACCTTTTAGAAAAGCATAAAATCAGGAGTTTCGATTGAATTGTCGAAGAGTGCAGACATTTGTTTTATTAATAATATTAAAAATATTTTCAAGAATTTTTAAAAATGTTTGTACACATTTTTTTGTTATTTTATTTTATAATAATATTATTTATCTATAGAGTAAATCTATCTTAAATTTAAAAATTTTGACCTCTCTGAAATTTTCTCTGTAGCAAGTATACTGGTAAGGCTTCCTACCAAAAAAATAAAAAAAATGCTTACAAAAAATATGTTAATAAAAATATTTTAAAAATTTTTATAAGGCATCTCAATATATACAATAAAAGCTTTGACAAATCTACTGCAAAAAAAATATTTTGTTATCTTTTATATAACAAAAGTTATTTAAATAAATATGATAATCACTTTCAAAGCTAAAGAGTTGCCATATTTCTCAAAATAAAAATGAGAAAAATTCATTTTACATGCCCCTTTATCCTCATCTACACATTCAACAAATTTTATCTAAATCGGTAACCAAGGGTCAAAATTTTTTAAATTTAAAATGGAATGAATTCTTGCCAAGTTTTATTGGTCAATAACCTATCCCTGGATAAATCTACAAATAATACTTGTCCAGATAGTCCCATATAAAATTATACATCAAAATTTCATTCGAGAAAAGTAGAACAACAAATTATGTTTAACAAAAAACTACCAACATTAGCTTTAGAGAAATTATTTTTTATTCCCTACACTACCATAGGTTTTTTATTCGATCCATCTGGCTAGTTTAACGGTTTGCTGCCTATCTATGTAAACCTTGTGCACAAAGTACAGGTAGCAATTTTGAAGATAATTTGCTCAAATTTGGCACGAGCTATTTGCATGATACTATTACACCTAGCCCCATACAAATATCCTTCTTTAATATAATATCCTCTATATATATATAAATCCCTCTTCCGAAAATCACTTTATCGTGCATAAAACATAAACTGTAGTTGTTATAAAGTTAATACTTGACACAAATATGTTTTATATGGGTAGAAATTACACTACCAAATTTTATAAAGATCGGCATATAATAGACCATATAAGTACTACTTCTAGAAATCACATTAAAGTGCATAAATAACATAATATAATACATACAAAGAAATACATATGTAATACGCTTATCACAAGTTTGGGTCCGCAACTGGCCACGGGTCCCATATAAGACCCCTTCCCGAATTTTGATGCATATTCACAATGATGGGGATTGAACGACTGTGTCTTTCTTACTTGTTTTTAACTTGAAATTGTTCTTATTTATTTGACTTATCTTATTTAATAAACTTTCTTTAATATTTTATTCCTAATCCCTGTATTTAAAAATATGTCTTTCCAAAATAAAATATATATTGTAATTGAAATACTTGTAAGTGAGCACAAAAAAAAACATAATATATATATAATGCATAATATTCTGTTTATAAAAATCATACTAATAGATCCATTTATTGGTATGTTTTTTGTGAAAAAATGTTTTAAATTTTAAATAATTTCTTATTGGTTTTAATAAAACTTGTAAGATTTATCTTAAAACTTTTACTGTGTATTAGGCAACTGTTTTTGCTGTAATTTGTGCTTCGGTATCCTTTATATATTTATTGAAAAGGCCCAATACATTTTAATTGATCGAACTTTGAGGCAATTTGGTTGATAGGGCTCATTTGGCACATATACTATATCATGATTAATAGTTATAAATATATTTCATTTTCAACGCATACACATACAACAAGTGCTATAAAGCAAAAATTTAAACGTTTAATTTTTTTGGTTTTTACGCACTGAATAGTTCGATTTATTTCTACTATTTAAAGAGAATTGTCCAAGTTAAATAAGCTATATGTCATGCAATTTTTTTGAATTCTTTTTCTGAGTAAAATTACGTAAAAAGTTAAATAAAATGCTGTTTAAAAAAACCGGTTAACCGCCTTTAAAACATCGGTTTTGAAAAAAACCGAAACCGACAGCATTGGTGAAAAACCGGAAATTGATTAACCGGTTTTCGATTTCGGTTTTGAATACTCTACTACCGATTTATTTACAAAAACGTTACAAAAGCGTTAGTGGGGTAGACTACAATGTAGTAAATTTCAGCCAAACAGTAAAAAGAAATCTTAATAAAATTTTTATTATATCATAAAGCCATCACTTCATATAACATGACTCATAACTTTTTTCGCTACTTTAACATCTAATTTGGTAGTGCTATTGACGCAAACTTGAATATTTTTCATTAATCATTAATTTCATTGTTTTGGAAAAATACTGTTTAAATTGTTATTTATGAAGTGTGGTAATATATTTTTGGTAACTGTAGCTTTTAAAAAATTTTCAACTTTTTAGGTTTATAGTAAATTTTTGCTGTAAAATGCTGATTACAAAATTATGTTTTTGTTACAATAAAACATTATAGAAAAGTTCATTAAATTTATCATCATAAAAATTTTAAACCTAAACTAAATATTTTTCCCACAGGTTTTAGAGCATGGATATAAATCCCCTATTTTTAGAGAATAACTTAAATGTGTAAACATGTTTTCTTCTTTGTCCCGTCAATTTTTTTCTTAAAAGTAAAAAAATCATCGAAATCGGCCTTAATTTGAAGAATCTTTTAATGAACGAGATAGTCAACTTTGACGCCTTGAGACTTATCCCATATTAAAATAGGATGGCTACAATATCATTTTTCTGAATGACTAAGTCCTCCTCCACAACTTTCTCATACAATTCGATCCGAAAAATAGTTTAGGTATTGAATAATAATTAACAGCACTAAAAACTAATTATTTTCATTCAGCAATTCATTTGCGCTTCACAAAACAAAAGTGAACTATATTGCATTACAAAGATTTAAAAAAAGCGGTATTCAATTCTGAATTATATAAATACAAATACTAATTTCGAGCTACATGTAAAAGCAGTAAATATAAGTTAAATTTAAAATAATAAAATATTAAAAATATCATATTAATATTAATATTATATACAATAAAAAGGAAACGTTGTATATTTCCAAACATTAGGAGATTCTGATTTATTTTTATTTATTTTTAATTTTTTTATTATTATTATTTATTATTTTTTTTTTAATTGATTCTTGGAAAGCAAAATTGTTCACCCTAATCACATTTCTTTTCTACAGGCATAAACTTTAATTTCTCTGAAATTCCTCTTTTTGAAAGTCTGTACTAAATATTAAGGATGTTGTTTAACTAAACAACTATTCCATTATTGCAGCAGCAGCTGTTAATTATGACAACGATGGCCACCTTCCACTATCATTATTTTACTTTGCACAACAAACTCATCATTATCATCATCCTAAACAAATGGTTTTGTCATCAAAAGGATAGTAGAAAAAAAAAAAAAAAATTTACAAATGAAAAACCAAACAATGAATACATACAGTTATCTATAATCAACGTTACAAATAAGAGCTTATGTACTTTTTTGGTCTTTAACTAGCTTGGAGCTTTGCTATTTATTCTGTTTATAAACCAGCGAGTATTAGCTAATGCAGAAGTAAATTTGAAATAGATAAATATTATTCCTGCTTATCAATTTACTTATAGCATCCATGATATTTGTTCTAGAAGGTCTGTGTTTATAAACTTTTTTCAAGAATATTAAAAGTGATTTAGATTTTTTTTATATTAATACTCTTTCAAAATATAATCTAGTAACTCTACTAAAATTCACTAGCAAAATGTTTGCTGGGCAATATGAAATAAAATACTGCTTGTACTTGCATTTCCATTGAATTTTTCATACATATTTTTGGTATTTAAACTCGTGTCATTTTACTCGTTTCGCTCAAAACCATAATTTTATATACTCTTCTATATTTGACCAGTTTAGTAAACATTTTAGTTGTGTTGATACTTGTTTCTTTATGCTTAAGAGTTTAAATATTTAATGATATTTGATTGACGATTAATTACATGAGAAATTGATGAATTAAACTACAGATTATATACGTTGCTGTTATTCTTACTAATTAAATTAATTTTAAAGACGAGTTTATAACATTATGAGACAAATTTTCGGACCTTAAATATTGCCTAAATAATGAAAGTATATCGTAAGATTAACAAGACTTCCAAAGGATTTTGTAAAGTTAGTTCAAATTTTGATTTTATGAACTCTTAAACGTATGATACTTAAATTAGTAATTTTTAATGTATTTATGAGTAATTATTGTTTATGTAACATAAAGCTTCTCCAAGATATTGAGAAAAGTTTTACTTAGTATTCCATCCCTATATATATATATATATATATAATATAATGTTAATAATTATAATAATAATATATATATAATATAATGTTAATAAAAATGTCACGCCCACTTTTTGTAAATATATCTTTTTTTAAAGTTAAAATTAATTTTATTTAGCACAAATATCAAATATTTTTTTGGAGAAAGCTCATCTAAAAATAAGTTAGATGCCACGCCTAGTTTTTTATTTTCATGCTATTCATTTGATGCTAATTCACACAAGGAAAAAGAAAATACTATATAAATTTTAATTTGTGTCGTTACCATGCCTCCTTTTTGCCCACTTTCATTAAAAATGTTAAAGAATTTAAATTTTTTTTTAAGAAGCAGTTTCTAAAAATGAGCGTGTCATCCAGTCAGCTGAATGTATAGGAGAGTTCTAGAGCAGGATTTGGGCTTCCAGAAAACACATATTTTAGTTACCCTGTAATAACACTAGATAAGCTACAGGGTGTCAAAGTTGACCACCTCGAATATGAAAAAGTTTTAAAAAATCGTAAGTTCCAAAAATCAAGTCCGATTTCAAAAATTTTTATATTTCTGTAAAGTAATGGATGAGATAAAGAAAAACCAAGTCTAAGTTATCTCTTACAGTTGAAAGGAAATTTACCTTAGAATTTTTCAATTTTTGATTTTCTTGCTTCGACTTTGTTTTGTTTTTGGGGAATAATAATAATTCTATAATTTCTAATACATTTCAAAATAGTATGCAGACAATTTTTTTTTATATTCTCAATTCGTCTAGTAAGAATGTAATGCTAAAATGCTTTTTTATGCAATTAAAAAAAAAATTATTTCGAAAAGTTGACTTTTTCATAAAATCTACACTCCTGCTTTAGTTTTTACCCACACGGGAAACAGTTTAGTGCCAAGTTGATCTAAATATATTTTTAAATAAACAGCATCAATAAATTTTGAGAAAATTCGCGTGACATTTATTTTATTAATCAATAAACATTAATTTTGTTTCTGAAATTCATCATTTTCGATGCAAATCTAAATCGTTTTGAAATTTCCATATTAACCGTTTACAAAGCCTCGTCTTGTGAAATATGTTAAGAGAAAAATTTTTTCTTAAATAAAATTTGAGAAAAAAGTGAAAAAGTTGTACTACATTTTTGATAAAAAATGACATTTCCCCTGTTAATATCAGAGTGTTGATTTTGAATATTTTTCGCGTATTATAAATTTTATAAATTTTTAGATATTTAAAAAAAATTTTTTCTCTTGTATAACTCAGGTTTTATTCCCAAAAAACAAAATAAATACGAGGAAAAAAATCAAAAAATGAAAATTCAAGCATAAATATCTTCTTCACAGAAAGAGATAATTTAGGTCAGTTTATCCCGCCAAGAATTTTACAGAATAAATATAAAATATTTAAAATCAGACTTGATTTGTGGAACTTAAGATTTTTAAAACTTTTACATACTCGAGATGGTCAACTTTGACACACTGTAGTTTGTCTCGTATTATTACAGGGGGACTAGTAAAGGAACTTTCCCAAACATTTCAATTCGATCTGACCAGTAGTTTAGGAGATACATATTTATAAAAAAAATTTTTGCGATGGGCCCCAAGGATATTCATATGTATATATTTAATCGGTTCAGTAATTTAGACCTAAGGTAAAGTCAAATAAAGTAAATAATATTGCAACTAAAGTGGGCGTAAAAAGGGTGCGATATCCATCAAAAATATAGTATAATAATGGTGATACTCTACATTTGAATTAAAAAATTTAAATGTTTTTTTTAATTTCAACCACTTATATTGAAAAAAGTGGTTCCGAACTTCAAGAGACCATAAAACCGATAGTCGAGCTAACTTTAAAAAATCCATTGGGAGTTTTGTTAAACTACCCTTACACTTTTATTTCCCGTTGAAATTATTGAGTAATTTTTTTCTTGTTATAATTAGAGATCTTATATATTCCTTTTAGTATTAAAAGATAAAATACTTTTGCAAACCTTCTGTAAATATAAATTCAAAGATTTTTGAATATTTAAATATCTTTTAAACACATGTTGTACAATTTAACTCCAGTAAGAATTTAAGCATATAGATGCCATATTTTGGTGGTAGATTAAAAAGGCTTAGCTGCATAAAAAAAAAGTAAAAAAAAACTATTTTCACTATAACATTAAATCCATCGAGCATATTTAGCAGAATCTCTGTAGTTAAATGGACAAGGACACTTATTTCATCATTGCTGGCATATTTGCAAAATGTATTTACATGCATCAACCACTCATTCATCTATTTATACAATCAGTCATCCAGTCACTCAGTCAACCCTTATAAACACTTTATACTTTTCCATCAAATGGCATGTGTATTTGTTTGGAACCTTGGTCACTTGTTTACAACAAATATAACTCTTTCTACTCAAAATTTATTACCAAAATACTTTCAATGGTGGGTTTTTGCTACCAAAGAATGATTAAAAAAAATAATATTTTTTTGTTGTCACTATGCTGCAATTACTTTTAAAAATGTAACTATAAAAACAAGGCACCAACAAGAGAAATAAAGAGGGGTAAAAACAAATCGCTTACTAAACTTTATGGTCATAAAATTTTTGCTATAAAACTAATGATTTTTGCTGTTTTCGTTTTTTTTCTATTATTCTCACTTTATATATTTTTACTTTTTCCAAAAAATATAACGAAAAAAAAAATCACAAACTTACAAACTTACATATATACAAGCAAGAAGTTGTAATATAAATTGAAATAAATTGTGGCAAAGCAAAAAAAATAGCATAAAAATAAAATTGTTTAATGTATGTAATTTATGATAACAAATGGTCAGTAATATTTTAAACAATTTAACTACCAAACAATTTTAATTAAACTCTATAAAGAATGGAATAATATTTTGTAAACTAAATACATATGAATGGTGAGAATTATGTTTTAAATATAAATATTTACAAATAAATTACATACATATACACAGAACATTTGCAACTGAAGAAAAATTTTAAACAAACATAGAACTTTATTTTGTTAAAAAGACTATTTGAAGCAATTACCTTATTTTATTATAATTAGTTTCAATATTTAATTTACTTATTAACTAATAACGTTTTCTTTTCTGGTTAAAAATTTGCCTTTATCCTACCCAATGCTCTCTTTTGCGTTCTGAAAAAAAATGTAATCGTGTAAATGGATCAGAATTTCCTTTCTAATAATGTTGTCTTTAAAATAAAAAAATAAAAAAACAAATTACTCATATGTTACATGTTTTATCCTCAAAATAAGTAGAGAGTGATCATGCTGCACTTTATTAAAAGCAAACTGAAAAATTTTTTACGAAAAATATGTTTTAATATTTAGCGTTTTAAAATTAATGTTTCACCAAATTATGAAAATTTCGCAAAAATTCCGATATTTCACCAAAAATCTAAAATATCACCAAAAACTTACTAAAAATCAGAAATTTCCGCAAAAATTCAAAATTTTACAACAAATCCAAAATTTCTCCAAAAATTTAGTTTCAAAAAAAAAAAAAAAAGAATCCAACATTTAAAAATTAATTCAATTCGAAAATTCACAAAAAATACGAAAATTTAAAATTTCACCAAAGAACCTAAAACTCACTAAAAGTCTAAAATATCACCAAAAATTATAAATTTCAGCAAAATCCGAAAATTCACTAAAGACCCAAAATTTCACCAAAATTTCACAATAAATACAAAATTTCACCAAAAATTAAATTTTGCAAAAAATCAGAAAATTTTCTGTAAATTTAAAAATTCACCAAAAAGCTGAAAACTCAAAAAAACACTAAAAAATATCACCAAAAATTTTGTATTTCACCAAAATTTGAAAATTCATTAAAATTAGAAATTTCACAAAAAATTTAGTACCACAAGAAAAAAAAAATGCGAAAATTTACTGTAAATTTAAAATTTCTATAAGCCGAAAACTCACCAAAAATTTAAAATATCACCAATATATTTTAATTTCACCAAAATCTGAAAATTGATTAAAAATCCGAAATTTCACATCAAATCCAAAATTTAACCAAAAATTTTGTTTGACAAAAAAATTCAAAATTTCACCAAAGATTCGAAATTTTACAAAAATACCGCAAATTTACTATAAATTTAAAATTTCATCAAAAGTTCGAAATTTCACAAAAATGCAAAAATCTACTGTAAATTTTAAATTTCTATAAAAGCCGAAAACTCACCAAAAATTTTAAATATTACCAATATATTTTAACTTCACCAAAATCTGAAAATTCATTAAAAATCCGAAATTTCACAACAAATCCAAAATTTCACCAAAAATTTAGTGTAACAAAAAAAAAATCCAAAATTTCACCAAAGATTCGAAATTTCACAAAAATACCGCAAATTCACTGTAAATTTAAAATTTCAACATAAAGCCGAAAACGCCAAAAATCTAAAATATCACCAAAAATTTGAAATTTCACGAAAATTCGAAAATTTTCTAAAAATGCGAAATTTCACCAAAAATTTAAAATTCCACAACAAATCTAAAATTTCAACGAAAAAATAAAGTTTCATTAAAAAAAAAAATCCAAAATTTCACCAAAATTCCAAATTTCATAAAAAAATCCGAAAATTCATTGTAAATTTAAAATTCCACCAAAAATCTAAAATATCAGCAAAAATTTAAAATTTCGCCATAACACGAAAGTTTGCTACAAATCTGAAATTTCACCAAAATTTCAGTTTCACAAAAAATTCCAAAATTTCACAAAAAATTCGAAAATTCACAAAAATACGAAAATTCACTGTAAATTTAAAATTTCACCAAAAAGACGAAACTTTTAAAATTTTTAGTTCACACAAAAATTTCAAATTTCACCAAAAATAAAATTTCATTAAAAGTTTGAAATTTCACCAAAAATCATCAAAAGTCCGAATTTCCACCAAAAAGCCAAAATATTCGCTAAAATTTTGAAGTCGCACCAAAATATGCTAGTATTTTACCGAAAATTTGATTCCTTCAATTAAGTGCATAAATACAATTAGTCCGGGTTCCTTACCAAAGCCCGCATTGTTAAATTAAACAAAAGCATAGACGGCAACGGAAAATAAACAGCAATTTTATTTATTATCTTTTTCATTTCTTTTGTTACTTCAAGCTTTTTTTTTTAAATATGGTAATACTTTTTGTGAGATAATAAAACCAACAAAAAAATTTTTTTAAAATATGGTAATACTTTTTGTGAGATAATAAAACCAACAAAAAAGAAAAAAATATTTATTTTATATTTGGAAATTTACTGAAAAACTGGTTTTAATAACCCAAGTACAAATTCAATTGCTCAAAACATTTGGAACTCTTAAAAGCATTTAGAGAAAATAAAAAAATAATAAAAACATTAAATGTTCAATATTTGTTTCCATAAGCTTTTCACTAAGATCACCCTACTGCTCTTTAAGTTCCACATTCGCAAGTTATCAATCGGGTTGAGTTCAGGAGATTGTGATGGCCAAAACTTTATATTAGTTTGATTTTCTTCCAGGTAAACTTTTAGAATCCTCGCCTATATTTCAGCTTGGACATGCACATTCCATTGGCTTCAGCTAAGAAGATCTCTGTAAATCGGGATCAGTATTTCATCAGTAATACAATAAAATGGTTCAATTTTATTTCTTGAAAAATACATATTTCACTGCACAGTGGGGCCGATACGAAATTTTTTGGAAATAAATGTATTACTTCTGATCGGCTGGTTGAATTTACATCAAATTTCATAACTGAAGAGTTTAAAATTTGGAAGCGAGGCCCCACAAACCCTTCAGGAGCGGAGCTATGGGGGCTCAAAGTAGGGTACCTTTGACATAGAAAAATATTTAGACATTATCCGATTTCAAATATTTTTACATATTCCTAAGCTTTCGATAAGGCCTTTGAAACACTTGCTTGCATGTGCTATTTTACTCTTACAGTTTTTGAGTTATTTGCATTTGAAATTTCAACTATCTTAATTTTGCAAAATCTTAGTCCAGTATTTTCAATATATAGCCCAACATTTTCATCCGATTGTTTTATAGAGGGCTTTAAGAAGATGTAAAAATACTATATAAATTGAAGAATTACGATTCTGCCCCACTGAGTACTGTTGCAAGGCTAAATACTTCACTTATGAACCCCACTTGTTGAATTTAGACTCGCAAGACCATAAAACCTATTCGCCATTTTTGAAATACGAAATATAATGATTTTTCAATCACATTAGACCTTTTCATTTATTTGAAAATTCTGAGACCAAATTCTCGTATTCTTCTTTTTGTAGTTAGCTTTTCTGATAACAATTTTCGAATATTTTTTTTAATAATAATATTTTTATTTGCGATCTATTTTCCAGAGAAACACTAAGCACATTTTCTTTTTCAAAAATTACAAAATAACGTAGGTTTCTAAGTTCCAATGAACAAAATAAAAAAAAATGCAATTTAAATATATTAACTTAAATTAACTTGTATATGAATTGGAGTGTGATCCAAACTATATATATTGCTGTCTACAATATCTAAAAGCGATCTAGAAATACCATTAAAAATAACAAAATCTAAAAGATCTGTTATTTTAGTAGGGTCGCTTGGCCAATACGAGGGTTTTCCTGTAGAAAGTATTGAATGCATTTATATAGTTCTTTTCCTTTTGGGTTGGCTAAACGTGAACTTCACCATGAATGTTTCGCATTAAGGTCACCACCAACAATGAATTTCGCGCCGATTCTACTAAAGAGATCATTGTATTGCTGACACTGTGTTTAGATGGACAATATATTGAAAAAATATTAAGGTCATAATTATTGTACTTGACTTTAACACCAACTGCTTGTAAATAAGGTTCTTTAAAGGTATCCAAAATTTCATAATTTATATTTGATTTTATTAAAATAGCAGCTCCCCCATGAGATCTATTATCCGGATGAAAGGCATTTATGGTGTCGAATTCATATATTTTAAAATAATTTTTGGTCGTAAAGTGGGTATCATACATTGAAAATATATCTATGTGGTTGGTTTTAAAAAAAATTTCAGTTTCGTTTTTATGATTAGAAAGCCCGTTGGTATTCCATATTCCAATCCTAAAATTTATTTGCATAATTTGGTCATAATCATTGACAACGTGTTCATGAGATTTTCCATCATGTTTTCTAACTTCTCCAAACGAGATATATAGTTCGCATCAGGTCATTTAACAGCTTGAGAGTAGGATGGACGATACGTATATTATTATTACTTTTTCAATTTGGATATTCTGCTGAATTTATATTGAATTGATTGGGTTTTTGAGATGACATGAAACGAGTTTGTCTGTGGGGTCTTTTTGAAATAAGATCTTTTTACACATAAAAAATTATGTCTAAAATTTTTCTAAATAAATCATTATTTGGATTTAAATTTAATTTAATAAAAAATAATATTTGGTTTTAATATTTTATTTTATTTTATTTCACACAAAAAATTATAACTAGAATTTTTTAAATAAATCATTATTTAACTTTAAATAAAATTTTATAAAAAAATTTGTTTGATTTTAATATATTATTTTATTGCTTGTAAATTCATTCTAAATTAATACGAAAAATTATAACAATTTCTTGTTTTTTGACAATTAAAAATATAAAAATGAATAAAATTGTAAAAATGTTGATACAAAAAATTATAAAATCCATCATTTGCAGGATTCCAGAGATAAGTTACCTTAATTTTCGTATATAATTCATTACCAAATATATATAATGATTTATTTTTGTGTATCTTCTAGATGAATCAAAAGCATATGAAATATGTATGTATGTAGCAATATGTCGCATAAATGATGGGGTCTATTGTATATTGCTGTATAATCCCCAAGTCCTTTCAATTGTCAATTGTCCTTTCAATTGTGTGCCTGAACATGTAGCTCCCTCTCGTGATATAATTATGCGAAAATAACTGGACTTCTTGAAGATAATTTAATGTGTTTTAGTTTTTGTATTTCAAATCATTTAAAAGTATTTTTCGGAAACGGTCTTTAGCGGAAGTGGTCCTTAACAAAATGATACATGCCCTGTTGTACGGTTTTAGCAGTACCTATGCTTTTTGATTTCATTGAATTTTAGATATTTCACTCCGTTAAAAGGTATGTAAGTTGAATTCATTTAGAAAATGCTTCAATTGATAACGATTGCATTTCTGTTTTAGATGGTTTTGGAATTTGAATACATAAACTATTAGTTTATTATTTCTCACCAGCATAATTACACATTATCTACATACTATACACTGTGTATTACCGTTAAACTATATTTCATCTACAAAAGTCTCCATTAATTAGTTAGTATTAATATAAAAGTTTCGCTTCTCTACACGAAATTTTCTTACATGCATTTACATGATACAATACAATACTAACAGTCATCCGAATTATTGCACATATTATAGAAAATGTAAAAAAAAAAAATATTAAATAAAAAATAAAAAATTGTTTGAAAATGTGCAAAACATTTAATATTATTTTTAATGATTTTAATACACCATATTATCGAATTTCTTAAGAATTTTCAAATATTCAAATTAATAAATAGTAAAAATATTTTAATAAGAAAAAAATTAAAATTTTTTCAATAAAATATTTACGAATTTGAAAATTTTATTTTACTAATTGATTTCAGAAAAAAATATAATTGATTTTATGAATTTATTAATAGAATACGAAATTTAATTTTTTTCTGTGTACACTCACTCTTTGTTGTCCTTTATAATTAGCTGTATGATTATTTAAACAATGAACACAACGAGATGGGGTTTCAATGGATTTAGTGCATTCAGATGTGGCTTGGTCTATACCACATTTAACACACCTATATGGTTTTTTTACAATAGGATTTGGTATGTCCAAATTGTTGGCACCGATGACATTGTACTTAATCGTTATTTTTTAAAAGTGGCTCAAATTTAACAAAGGAATTGTTTATATGTTTAATATCATATACACTTTTGTTATTCGGGTTAGAGTCGAAATCTACGAAAAACATAGATAAACGTTCTTTAGTTACACGGCTTTTAATATCAGTTGCAGTTCCGACTTGATGGCTTAGTAATAGTAGTTCAGCCTTTATGTCCTCGATTGGTGCTTAATGGTGAAAACCCTTAACTACAATTCTATACGCCTTTTCTTGCTTTAATTGATAAGTATGAAAGCTAATTTTTGACTCTTCTAAATACTTAACAATTTTGCGATAGGATTCTACAAATTTAATCATTAAGCGTATCTGACCCTTAAATATTTATAATTAAATTCATTAGATGTTATTAAAGAATTAATTTTATTTAACGTAATACTAATATCTTGAACATTTGGTATATAAATTGGTGGAGGTTTTGGTGTAGATTCATTGGTTTCACATTCATCGTCATCAATGATGTGCTTGGTTCACAGAACAAATTCCTTCTTTTTTGTTATTGTAGTTTTGGAAATTCAGGCTGCTTGCGTTTTGTTGGTACACTTTGCCAAATTAAATCATTATCATCGCCACTGCTATCTTCACTAAAGTTTACTTCACCAGTATTCATATTGGTAGTGTGATATTTTTTTGTAATTCATAGATTTAAAAGTAATTGTTTAATATGCACTTGCGATTTACACATTGCTTGTGTGTTCACTGTTGTTGTTAAGAAATATTTTGTTTGGTTGTTTTAATTTATTTATATTAAGTTATTGTTGTCTCAAATATTTTGTTTTCATAAACATTGGTTTCGAGTAAAACTTTTATTGTTAAATTTCGGTTTAACAAATTTTGTGTGTTAAAGAATGTATGTTTTGTTTTTGATAATTAACATTTTTTTTTTTTTTTTATTTTTTGTTTTTCAAAATATTTGTGATTGAAGTTTAGTTTTTGTTTTCAAAAGAATGACACTAAATACGTCTGATTGCGATAGCGGTCACTTAAACACTTTTAGAATATTTGAAAAACATTTTTTTGATTTCTCAAACTTCTCGTGCGGCTTTTATTTAAAGTCTTCCTCTTTTATGAACAACGCACAATTAAGTGTTCCGTGAAAAAAGAAACAATTAGAAAGATTTGTCAAACGATACATATTGATGAGCTGAATAAGGAAAAAAAAAACTAAAAATGAAATTTTTTTGATTATCAATGCGCATCGAAATCGAGATACTCTAATGCACACTGGGGCAGAAAAGTAGGATTTGCAGCATTGACTAAACTATTAACGTATTCGGCATAAAATTGCAACAAAACTTTCGGTGCTGGTTAAAAACAGTGTATTTATGATAAAAACTTTTTAACGTCAATTTTCGTATAAGCCCCTTTTCATATTATTATTTTAGTTTTCTTTAAAATATATATAAAAAAAAAACTACCTTGATCAAAAAAAATTTTGGATTATTTTTATATTTATCTAATATAAAATGATTTATATTTTCACTCAAATGCCAATGAGTGTCAAAGAAATTCATTATTTCGATAGATACAAATCCATTAATAGAAAGAGTATAAAAATAAAGGTCAAAAAGTTTTCGAAGAATTTTTATGTATCAAAGTTAATTTGTGGAGAATTTTTAACTTTTCAAAACTCAGATTTGAAAGCATATTTTAATATCTACTTAATTTAGTGTAACGCAGAGATGATAGATTTCATAAAAAGAAATATCAAGGTATATTATCTAATTCCAGTCTTAATAACGACTTAAAGTACAATCCAAAACGATTTTGGACTTTTATAAATTCTAAAAGAAATTTTATGTATGAACTATAATAACTTAACTTCAAATAATCTAATTGATTCACCGAATTTGTTCGCATTCAAAATTACAGTATGATAATTTTGATTTAAATGAAATAAACACCATTATGGATTTCGGTAATTTGCAACTATCTGAAGAAGATATTGCAGAAGGTATTGTTAGGGTGATAATGATGGTTTACCAGCTTTTTTAATAAAGAAATGTTCTTATTCATTATGTCTACCATTGAAAATTATTTTTAGTAAGTCTTTAAGTAATGGCTATTTTATTAAAAAGTGAAAATTTACTACAATTTTGCCTATTTATAAATCTGGTGATAAAAATAATGTCATTAATTATAGACCAATTTCCAAATTAACCAATATTTCAAAAATGTTTGAATACATTGATTAGCAAAAGCTTTTCTTCAATGTAAAGAGGAATATTTCTTTATCCCAACACGGATTTATGACTGGAAGATCAACCTGTACTAATTTGGCTATTTTTTACCAAGTATTGTTTTGATAGTTTTGAAGATCGATTGCAGATTGACGCGATTTACACGGACTTTGCTAAGGCATTTGACCGAGTACCACATGAACTTTTATTATTAAAATTATATAAATTGGACGTTCATTCCCGAATGTTATATTGGTTTCGTTGTTACTTGTCGGATGGACAATCCGTAGTTTCTCTTGATGGTGTTTGTTCTGCATCATTTATTCCTACTTCTGGTATTCCACAAGGTAGTGTTTTGGGTACTCTGTTATTTAATATATTTATTAATGATATTGACCTATGTTTCAGAAAGTTCCATTATTTATTGCATGCTGATGATTTACAAATTTTTAAAACAATTTCTAACGCTAATAACGTTTTTAATCTCCAGGAGGATTTATATAGGGTGAGTTCTTGGTCAGTCCGCAATGGTTTACCTTTTAATTTAAACAAATGTTTTTCTATGACTTATCTTTGATGTTGTAACACTGTTATATCTCGATTTGGAATACAGCAACATTTACTATCATCCGTGGATGAAATTTTAGATTTAGGGGTATTATTTGATAAAAACAAAAAATATCATTTAATAATCACTTAAATTATATTATACCTAAAGCTTATTCAGTGTTAATGTTAATTCTAATAATTTTGAATATTACATAAAAAAAGTTTCATATATACATCCTTTGGGAGATCTAGATTAGAATATGCTTCATTTATCTGGAGTCCTTGTACTCAATTACACATAAATAGAATTGGAAAAATTCAAATAAAATTTATAAAGTTTGCTCTTTCATTTTAAAATTTTTCATTTGTAAACCCTCAAATTTCGATTCCTACATACCCTGATAAATGTGCCTTAATTTCTATGAAAACTTTAGAAACAAGACGTAAAATTTCTTCTGTATATTTCCTATATGCTATAATTCGTGGATTAATTGATTGTCCTGATTTGCTTCATACCACAAAACTATGTGTACCTCCTAGGCCTCTAAGGCAAAATAATTATATCTTTTATATAGATATTCATAGAACAACATATGCTTTGAATGAACCTTTAATGAAAGCTATAACATTATTCAATGAATATTCTAATGAATTAGACTTAAGTATATCAAATCTTGAATTTAAAAATTTGTTAAACAGTTTGTTTAAATAATTAATTTAATTATGTATATTAAATTATCATTGATGTCGGTAAGGATAATATTATATCCATAGACTGAAACTAATAAATAAATAAATTAATATATATCTTCTAAACTACTTTAGTGTACGGATATAGTGACAGGATGATTTTGAGGTTAAGAAAAATGTCTAAATTAAAGTAAAGTGTTAAAATTTAAAATCTCTAAATAATTTTTAATTAAAATCGATTAATAAGTTTTGGTCCAATTTCAGCAGAGGAGAGTTTTGTAGAACCCTTTCGACAAAATATTAAGTTAAACTAGGATATAATAACCGAATAGCAATTTCGGAAAGTTCTAACACAGAGCTTTTAAACTCATGTTAAAAAAGTCCTTCAGAAGTGTTTCAAAAGTGTACAAAAGAGATTCAAATATTGGACATATAAATAAAATAATAAAAAAAAAACGTTGAAAAAATAAAATAAGATTTATGTTAATTTTTGGAGAAATTTGAATATTTTTAATTTTGTTGCAATTACGTTTATTTAAAAGATGAATTAGTATTATTGAAAACAGAAAATTTTCAAAGTTTTAGAAATGTTACTTGTTACATTTGAAAAACTTTGAATAATATAACTCCCAAAAATGAGTTTTGTACATCCATCTATGAATTTTCAAATTTACTAAACTAATTTAAAATTATCGTCAGTCCGTTCAACCACCTTTAAAATAAATACTCTCATCAATATATATCTCACACTTTCTTAATGAATTCTGAAACATGATTTTTTTCCAGGACGACGTTTTTTAAACAGTTTCTATAATTGTAAATATCTTGATATATGGGTAAAATATCATCCCAGTTCCAAATGTTTTCAACATTAATATACATGTTTTTAATTCATTAATAAAGAAAAAATCTTGCCGTAAAATAGAATTGATGTAAGCATATGTTGATGCACATAAAATTATATAAAAATGCCATAACTTTGGAAATGTTTCTTTTATTTAAATTTGCCAAAAAATATATTAAAAATATTCTTTTTGTACCCTACACAACCATGGATGGAGAATGCATAATGCATTTGATGCATTTGATGTTTGCAACATCCAAAATTATTGGTCCAAGACTCACCTTAATTTATATCAATTAGCTTAGATTTACCAGCTGAGTCAGTTTAACGATGTCCTTCCGTCTAACCGTCCACCACTGTAAATCTTGTAACCAAATTACATGTCACAATTTTGAAGATAATTTGATAAAATTTGTTATATAGTTCTTACATAGCACAGGGACGAATCCTATTGAAATTCGTATTTTATTTCACATATGTCTTCTCGTAATAAGGGTTTAATGATCATAAATTCTTTCGGCACAAATAAGTTGTATACAAGTGTAAATCCTTATGGTATCTTTCATTAAAATTTCTTTCAAAAATCACTTTAATGTGTACAAGTTGCATATAAATGTTAATATCAAGTTATTATAAAACAAAAATAAGTTTTATATGAGAGGAAACCACAGTTTCAATATAGAACCCCTCAACGAATTTTGTTGCATATGCACAATGGTATAGGGTGTCATATGGTTTGCCTTGACCGACTGTATATTTCTTACTTGTTTTTCTTTAATTTATAGCAAAATAATTCCTCAACATGCCTTTGAATTGTAAATTAAAATAAGAATTTTGTATATATTTCACTTGTTTAAAAACTTTTCTCAAGTTTAAATATCTGGCAACAATGTTTCTTTAAGTTTTTAATTGTTTAAATGTTCAAAACATACACAAAATACAAAAAAAGCAAAACTTCTTGCACTTTATATAAATGTATGGTTTAAATACATATATTTATGATAATTTTTCTTTCAAAAAACATAATATTTTATTTGAGGATCCCAGAACACTGCGAATGAGTTAAATATTTTGTTATGTACTTTAGCTTTTCTAGTGTTCCATATATATATTTAATTGTTTGTGACTGTATAAGCTTAAAGTTCATTAGGGAGGCCATCAAATATTATTTGAAATGGAATAAAATAATGTTAACGAAAAGTATACAAATTTGTTTTCTATAAGTAAAAAAAGCGACAACTTTTTCAAATAATAATAAATTTTACAAATTTCCTAAAGAGGCACGTAAGCGTTTAATTAATGTGTTGCAAGTGGTTTATAGTTTATTTAAAATTTTATAGCAAAGAGATATATTTTTCAAAAATTTCTGACCAGTTTAAAAAAAATTATAATAAAATAAATAAAGTCCTGCTAAAGTTTCGAAACTAAAATAAATAACCCACACGCAGAGAAAAACATGATGGTAGCAACAATGTTATGTTTTCATTATTAATTTTCTTGAATTTTAATAACAATGTTTTGCTTAAATTTTGTCATTTAATGTTTACACTCAATAAAAATTTTAATATGGTTGACTGATAAAATTATACGTTTTTAAATATTTTTACCAGAAACAAAATTTTATTAATTTGAAAAATATCATTACTTCTACAACCATCAAATATTTGCAATCTTTTTCCTTGTTCTTAAACCATACTCTGTTTCTAAACCATATTAATATTATAATTCCCATGACAATAAAATGTTTCAAATAAATATAATACTTATCCTTTCCACAAACTTAGAGAAATAATTCAATACTTGTTTGTTTTTCAATATATTTTGTTTTGAATGTTTGTTTATTATAATTCTCATTTAGTTTATATATGAATAAATATAAATAGACAAGATTTGATTATACTTGGTGTGATTCAAGCAATATAAGATATTGATCAACTACCATTAAAGGGCTTAGTCAAAAAATATATCTTGCATTTGAACCACATATGGTGGTACAAATGAATATAATTAATGAAAAAATAATAAGTAAATATTTTTTTCCATTATTTTCAATAAAATATTTATAAAAATAATTTTTATTAATAAGTTTTATTTTAATATATGATAACATGGAATAATAGTATGACAAAATGAAATAATAATATAAAAAGATTTGATAGCTATATGATAACATGCGATAATAATATGATAAAATGGAATCATAATATGACAATAGAAGAATAAGATAGAATAATAATATAATAACTAGTATTGTCAAGAGGCGAGAAAAAAAGGCTAAATTGTACCTTAAAAAGGTCAAAAAAGGTAAAAGTCGCCAAAAATAAGGTCAGAAAAAAAGCTATATTCTTTATTTAAACTTTTTTTCTCATTAGTTTTGGTATTTTTTCAAATATAGAAATAAATTTATAAATAAAGCATAGAACCTCTATTAGCAAAATTACCCAATGAAGATCGCTTTTAAAATTTTCATACAAAATTTTCGATTATATTTGGATTATAATTCTCTTTTGATTAATAATTTTAAAATCTTTTGGTGATTTTTCGCTTTTGTAAAATTTTTTTAATTATATTTACTTTTATATTATTTAATTTATATGGTTAATGGTGTTTAAAAAAAAAGAATTTTAATAAATATTTAATTAAATCCATATAATGAGTCAAGTTATATTTAATTTGGAGGATGAAGCGCCGTGGGCGAAAATTTTGTTTAAAATATAAATTATCTCGACTTTTTTGCGAATTAATACACAAAAATTAATAAAAGAATGATTCTCTAAAAATAAAATTAGTAAAAGCAAATAAGAAAGAAAGAAGGCAATTTTATGAATCAAAAAATGCTAGAAAAAAAGCTAGAAGCTAAAACGAAAATTTTTAGGCTGAAAGCAAAATAGATTTAGCCTTAAAAAGGCTAAACTGGCAACACTGATAATAACATCAAATCATAATCTAATAGAATGGGCTAATGCTGTAGTAATATTTTTCAATTATGTGTTAAACTAGAATCACTACATGAAAAAACAAACCATAAAATCGGATACAATGGAATCATAATAATTATTACTTTTAATCATTTCTATTTTGCGCTGTGATCATATGTTTCAATCATAAATGTTGCTCATAGGTTTTGGAAACTACAATTATATTTTTTCTCTCCGTGCACACTTCTACCCAGCTGAAAAAATCATGATTCTAACATTGTGTTTTCATTGGAACGAAGTACTTAGTGCTGACAAAATAAGTTTCAGAAATTCTTTTTTTTTTTACATTGGCAGGATATTCTTTTTTACGTTTCTTGTTCAGTGTTTTTGATATAGTTCGTTTAAAACTATGTTTATAAAATAGTTCTTTTTTTCTTTCAAATATTTTTTTCTTTTGGGTCTATACAAACCCATAAAGGGGTTTTCAAAGTCAGTTCGAATTGAATAGAACCCCTTTTTCAATATAATTGGGAATAAGTTATTCAATTCAAATGTTATTATATGTTTTTATTGTTTTATAGACTACTAACATTATTATAATATTATTTACTTTATTTTACTTGACCATATGTCTAAACTACTGAACCGATTAAAATGAAACATGGCCCATATGTATATCCTTGAAGGAAGTACTGACTGGATGCCACGTTCACATTTTTTAAGAAAGGTTTGCTTTGCTTCTTAGTAAGGAAATTTCAGATTTCATAAAACTTTTGATGGCAGGGGTAAAAAAATATCTCAGTTAATTAAAGTGATAAAAAAAAAAAACGCGTGACACTCATACATATACAATTTTATAATTTAAAATATTTTATATTCTTTATGTATATCAAATTTTATGTGAATTGCTTTAGTAACATCACGAGAGTAACAAAAATTTTTTTTTAAGAAATTGGGATAAAAACTGGGCATGGCATTCGACTTATATTTTAACCTATAGTTTTCTCCAAAAAATACTTGTCATATATGTTAAATTTCATTTGAAATTTCAAAAAAAAAAAATAATTGTTTGCAAAAAGTTGCCGTGGCTTATTTTATTAATTTTATGTGCCATATTTCCTTTCGGATAGTGCACGATATAATGGTAGAATAATGTGACTACTTATGTATTCCATATAATAATGTTATTAAAAGTGGGCGTAAAAAGAGAAGGGCACTTAATAAAAATCTTACTTAATATATAATATTTACATACATAATAAAAAAAAAATTGCTCCAAAAAATAGTGTTATTTACCTTTTTTTCACTAAAAATACTAAAGACATTTTCACTTTTTAGGAAGTAATTATTTATAACTTCCAAAAAAGCACAATATATGCTCTTAATTCTACTTTGAAAATATTAATTTTTGGAAGCACTTGAAAGTATCTAAATGCACTTCTGCAGGCAATGAAGATCAACATCAACATTTTTCTGAAGGCTACTAATATATATAATTAATAGGCAAACACATGTTTTGCCTATACAACCTATTTTAATAAAAAAATATTCGATTAGTGTTTTAGAAGTCATAAGCAGAGTTATAAAAAATTTTTGAGCCTCTCTCTTACCAATTAGAAATCGCTAAATTTAAATTTGATTTGTTTTTAAAGAAAAAATAAAAAATAAAAAAGTTGTATAATTTTTAGCGATTAAAATTTCGTATAATTTATAAATGCAAATTCAGCTTCAACAAAGTATGTGATAATTGCGATAGCCCATAGTAATTGAATAAAAATTGAATCATAATTTAAAACACATTTTTTTACATACATTCATATAACTCCATTTTAGGGCAAAAATTTTAAATTTTTTTGGCATTTATTTAAAAGATAATAATTATAACATTGTATAACAACATTTGTTCTCCTACACTAATAAATTATATCAAGGAATTAATTTGTTCATGAAAGTTTTCATTTTATTGTGACTGATAAAGTCGTTGATATACTTAATATATTTTAAAGATGATGGCAAACAAATTATCAAATATTTATAATATAAGTATTGTAAAGTATATTTTTTGTGGGTGGTATTTCTCAATCTAAATTCAAGCTATTTTTAAACTAAAGCCCTTTGTTTTGTTAGATAGACAAATACTGAAAATAGTCGATTGCTAGTAAGAAAACACAATCGTTTTTCTCCACAAATAAATTAGCCAAATAGATCGCCGCCTTGTTTACAAAAATTCGTCATGTTGTTTGACGACAAAAAATTTATTCGCTCAAAGTAATAAAAAATCGCCAAGCTTGGCTAAAAATCGTCACATCTAACAGCATAAGCGGTAAAAATTAACACTCATATTATTAAACTCTTCCCTATTTTATTTCTTACAGCCCGTCTAGACGTAACATAATATGTAAGATTTTTGTGTCAGAGAGTGTCAAATTCGCTCTCTGAGAGAATTATTTCACGTGTAGAGTCAAATATTAGTTTTATAAGATGTATTATGAGACTGTTGTGATGAGATTTCTCTACACAACCATCTTATAAGATGAACTGTCAAAAAAATACACATACACAAAAGTTTGCTTGTGTGTGTGCATGTGTATTTTGGAAATTATTGAAAAACAATGTTATTTTGTAAAATTGTTTTTTTTTAGTGTTTGTTTTAAATGTTAAAAATTGTGTTAAAAAAGTGCGAATTGCTTAAATAAAATGGACATGTTTACTCTGTAACTGATTGAAAATAATATCTTATATGATTTATTAGAATACGTGTACCCCTTATTTAAGATTTAACATAATATAAACAAAATGTTTACTCTCCTCTGCCGTCGTTATCTCACATATTATATCAGTGTTAATCTCAGTTGTAGACCTGGGGTTATGTCTCTCAGATAATTCTCTCAATTCAAAACAGCGTATTATTGTTATTTCTTTATAAAAGCAACAAACTGGACATGCTGTAATGATGATAACGGTGAATTAAAATTTTTTACACTTTCAATTGCGAGATTTATAAGCGAGAATTGATAAACAAAACATAAGAGAGTTTGAATTGCTTTGTTTATTTTTTTCTGAGTCTTACATAGTATCTACATTAGAGATTTTTTATCAAGAAAAACGACAGTCTTAACGCGAATTTGTGGAAGGTGACAACAGTTGCACAAAAACAACAATATGGCGTATTCATTTTTGTTTTTTATATATGCAGTTTGACAACTGTTACAACCTAAATAATAATCAGCTGTTTAACTAAGGTTACCTTGTATATATTCACACTGATTTTGACGTTTGTTTTGATAAAAAATTGCCTAATGTAGACAATAAGATATGCATTATGAGAAACAATGTAGTAAAAGCAAAAGTAAATAATTTGCGTTGATTTTTGAAAGGTGTGTAGTTTTTATATTGTTAATTTTTATATTTACCAAATGCACATTTTTATGTAAAATTAATTATTCTCTTTGCGTAATCAAGATAAACTAATTTAATTGTTTCTATTATTTTCGATACTGAAAATCAGGAACCATAACTAATGACTTTTATCATAAATGTCTGAGGATGGTATATTCACTTTTGTATTTTTTGAACCAAAATAAGTTTGTTGATTTTTCTTTTTTCGCACGAATATGAAAGTTAAATCACCAAAATGAAAAAACGAGAAAATAAAAGAAGTCGTCAAAATGCTAAAATAAAAAAGTCGTAGTAAAGAAAAACACAACAAATTAAGAAAAGTCGGCCAAAACGGAAGAAAAGTGAAATCAAAAATACGCAAAAATTAAAAAACTCCAAAACGGAAAAATCGGCAAACGATAAAAGAGCCAAATTGGAAAATCTATGAAATAAAAAAATCTTCAAACGGAAAAGAGTTAAGCGGTTGTATATATGTATGTATATATATTATTTCAACGCACCTCAAGAATACTCCAGTAGTTTTTAATATATGTAGTTTGGCTATTTATTTTGGGTTTTTATCATTCCGTCTGTAACGTGTCGAAAATATCATAAAGTATACATATTTTGGGTTCTTGTAAGATTCTGAGTCAATTTAGCTATGTCCGTCTGTCTGTTGAAATTATAATAGTGTTCGGGGGACCACATATAGGGACGAAATTTGGCTCAAATATTTATCTTATATAAGGTTTGTTTGCTATTAAATTTATGCAAAATAGGTTAATAAACAAAAAAGTTATGGTCAAAGAAATGTTCTACACATAGTTCAGGATCGATATAGACTCGGCAACTAAATATAGGTGTGGTCCGCCCTTCTTTCGTATCATGTGAAATTTTAGAAAGTTGTAGATGGTGGGTATATAGATTCGGCCAAACCGAATATAACATTTTCACTTGTTATATTATTATTTTCACCTAAAAAAAAAAACGTACAAATGAAGCTGCCCTAATACATTAACACATATAAAAGTGTGTATATGTTAATAGAGAAAATTTCGTTATATTTCCCTAGATGCATCTACACTTGATTTTAAGCCATTGTTACTGCTTAAACACTTAAGGGATTGTGCCAGTGAGAGAATTAGTACACATGTATGGTTGTAAATACATATGTATGTATATATACAACTACATATAATACAATATAACAAATATAAATAAATTTAATTCTGAATGTTATACATGTGTGTACAACCCAGCAAACAAAATAATATACATATAAAAAACAAAATTTTAATATACAAATAAAAGTTTACATATTACATTAAGGAAGAGAAATATTTTTTGTTCATTCTTAAAATATTCGTCTTTTACGTCTTTTCAAGATATCTTTTTAAGCTTCAACCTGCACGTTTGCTAGGTTTATATCTATATGTACTAGATTGCACCAAAATTGGTCGACTTTTGATTTTTTTTATTTATTTTATTTCCAGTGGTATTATCTATAAACCAGCACAGTTTTATATGAATTTTTTTTGAAATTTGATTAACACAATTTTAAAAAGTTTGAAATTGGAGTATTGAATTTGAAATATCAAATTTATTCTTTATATAAATGGTCTAAAGCATATTAATGGTCTGGTCTGAATTCGCAATAACTTAAACATTTGTTAACCGATTTTTTCTTTTTATATCTTTCCCAATATAAACGCACCCCTATAAACTTCAGGTCCGATGCGGTCTATGTGTATGTTAAAGTTGTTTTTACATTTTTTTGCCAAAGTGTTTGTGCAACAAATGTGGGTGTTATACGAAATGTTTACTGCAGACAATTTATTCTGTTTACATAAAATTTATAATAATACGTTTATTTTTTTTCACTTTTTTCGGAACTTTTTTGTTGGCTTAAGTTTTAACACCAAAAACATTAAAATTTCTTTTTGTTTTTCTTGTTATTCGTAATTGTTGGTTTAATAAAAATAACAATTAAACATTTTTCAGTTTTTCTGTTATTGTTTTAAAGTTGTTTAAAATTGTATTTCTTATATTATGTATATTTATACAGTAATAGTCAAAATTGGTAATGGTAATTTCGGCATTAATATCGAACGAAATTTCCCTGGAAGCAGAGTAGAAATTTTGCTTGTTATCGAATAACGTAATTACTCCATGAGATGATATTTCACTTTTGCGTTTATTTTTGTTCCCAAATATATTTTTACCAGTTTTGTTTTTTAACTTTTTAAAGTTTATTAATTGCATTTTGTTTAACAATTAAATAAAAGTAAGTTCATTATTATACAGCAACAGAAAATAATATTTAAATTAAAGTATTTAAAACATTTGCAATTTTTTGCCTCTCTTTCTAATTGAAGCTGTTTACACTAACTAGAAATTCATATTAGTTGTTTTAATTTTATTATTGCTAAATTTCTAGAAATAAGTATAATTCGAAGTTTTAGTAAAAAATATTATATTACACGTGCTACAGTGCAAAAAAAAACTTGGAATGTAACAAGCTTCCGTCTGTAGGTATGTGTGAGTAGACTACTATAACATTTTTAAAAATTTCGATAGAATCGGAAGTTATATCCAAAAAACCGATTTTTCGGACTTTGCGGCTTTAAATTTTTTTTCTCTCGAATACCTGCTAACCAATTTAAGTTTTTTTTAACTGCATTAGAAAGAAAAGACTGTACCCTTTTTAAAAAGTATATAAATATTTCTATTGACACCAAAACTGTGTAAGATGTTAAGGACACAAACTTATTTTTTATTTGTTTTTTTTTAACTTTACAGCCTCTTTTGACCCACATTTAATTACAAAACATATTTTTTTATATTTTTTCCTAATATAAAATCGGATTAAAATTGTGATGTGATTTTTTTTTTGAGTTGTAAAACTCATAAAATTCTGTTATTTTATGTGTATATTGTTGTTATCATACTTATGATGGAAATTGATGGCAATCAATGATTTTATTCAAGCCTAGTTAATTTGGACTCCATAACAATAGAAAATGTGTCAAGGTATAATGAGTCGAAATTCAATCTCCGGGAATCAAATGAAAAAATCAGTAAAACACGAAGATGGAAATATTATCGTGTGGGGTTTTTTATCATAAGGCTGGTAAAACGACGGATTTTTTAACTGGAAGGAAGACAAATAAATATAATTCTTTGGCCATCACAATCTTCCGCACCCGTCTGAGAAAATTTGGATGAATGTAAAATGTTATATCGGTAATAAAGCAATTCAGAATGGCGATGATGATCTGGCAGAATTGGAGAAGCAGTGAAGTGCCTCAACACTTAAAAGATGTTTCGAAATGTTAAAAAATCAAATACTAATTATTTAATATACTTTTTATATTTTCACTTTATTTTTTGCTTGTTTTATTACAACTTGCTTTCAATAATTTTTAAATATTTTATTTTATTTTTGTTTTTTATTTCAATTAGACTAGATTATACCTCGGGCACTTCGCTGCCCCTATCGTATTTAAATGAAAAAGTTTAGCCTGAATAAAATTTATTTTTGATGCACAATATTTTCTAGAAAATTCAATTCACGTATTAACAATCTAATAAAATGTTTGTTGCTTAACGGCAAAAACTTTGCTTTCTTGGTAAGCTAGCAGGTATAATTGCGAACAAAAATAAATTACTTAGTTTTTGCCTGAATAACTAGTTATTTTTGTTCGAGTTGTCCAGAATTCCATGTAGTAATTTTTAAACTGTAGAGGTACACAAAAAATATGTACCTAAACGAAAATAAAAAAAAAAACAAAAGAAATTTTTTGCCATCAGTGAGATTTGAACTTGGACGCAGATTAACCATTCGTTTTTAATGACTAACGTTTTATTCAGTACACCATCCCGCGCTTAATTTTCTAAGTGATAGAAACTTTTTTAGTATAAATATATGTTTTTAGACATTTTTTTTATAAAAAACTAACAGCATCAGAACGGGGCTGAACCAACAAACTTTTGGTTGTTAATACAGCAATCTAGCCAATTCATCCACGTAATTGCAATATTACTGTGCTATTATACTATTGAGTACTTATTTATATAATACAGAGTAGTCAAATAATAATGACGCCTCATTACCAAGAAACTACTTTAATAAGTAGTTGCCATTACCGGAAACCAAAAAGTTTTTGCTGGGTAATTAAGTACTGAACGAATTTTAAAGTAATAAATAAATACATTTCGACCATTTCTTATAAATTTAAAAATGTTTAAAAATTATGATTTTTCTACAAAAAAAAAAAAAAATAGAAAAGCATAAAAATGATGGCTCCAACTATTAATTATTTTTCTCCTTCTTAAAATTCCTCAAGCAGAGAGGGCGCTTGTTGGGTTGAACGGTACCTAAAACGAGGATTAATTCAAAAATTTAAGTGTGTGTATTACAATAAATTTTTATACCGACTAATAGAAGACAATATTCGTTATTATTATCGGTAAAATTTATTGTCCCATATTATTTATCTTCATTGGTACACCTTCACAAATTTGAATAATTTTTCATAAGTTATCGTATAGTAGAAAGAAGAGAAATTTCCAAAATTTCCAGTGTGACTTTTGCTAGTTTTTGTAAAACTATAATTATTATTATTTTTTTTAATATATTAAGTTATGATAGTGAACTATGTACATATGTTCCTAAAGAAAATTTATTCGCATATACATATCATCCCTGATATAGATAAGATTTTCATATTTTTTTTATTACTGCATTTAGATCCCCTACTAGTCATGCATTGGACATCGACAAACTAGCTTAGGATTTAAAAAACGACCTATGTAATACCATATATTAAATACTTCAACAAAATTATCTATGTAAATAATTTTTTACATTAGTTAATATTATTAACTTTCTTAGAGAAAATGTTAATATTAAAATTTTAATAAAATAAAATATTAAAATGTATATATAAAAAATTTAAAATTTTATGTTCATGATATGACGCCTAAAAGTAAATATCCGAAGACTAGTTATGGTGAAATTAACTGACACAGATTTTCGTCATCTAAAATTTTAGTGTCTGTCTTTCAGTTTCAGATTATTATTTAATATTTAATATGAATATATGTTTATTTATTCTTAAGTACTCACTCTGTATGATGGTTTAAAATTGTCAGGATTTAAATGCTTTCAATTAGACGGAATTTTATTTATAATTTTCTATAAAATTAAAAAAAACGCAATTTAATATTAAAATAATTGTTTCATATCCTAACAAAAATAGTTAAAATTGAACATTTAATTTTGGAAAATTTAATTTTGATGGAAGTGGATAATGTAAACTTCAAAAAAATATTTCAGCCTCCAGCCGATTATATAGATCATGTTAGTCGAGCTAGGCCATCACAGCCATATGTAATAAACTACTTGCATTTTATTTTTTTAATTAAATCAGACCAGGGAAAAAATCGGTTGACCATACCATCAATGACATCCGAACGTTACTTTTTATATGTTGTAATTGTTTTGATCAACTGTACACAACAGTGTTGATCGAAAATTATATTTTTAGAGGTATTTTAAAATTGGACCAGCTCACGAAAGCGAAATAATTTATCATAAATATTTTGGTCATATGACACATCAATTTTTAATTTTGGGAACGCAACATTTTTTGCCTGCACACAAATTTTTTCTTCTTGAAAATCTTTTCATTGGAAATCATGAATTACTGGTTAATTAACTTTTATTTAGGTATCGTTTGATATATGTGGCACTAATATTGTGGACAATTTTCACTTAATTTTATTTATTTATTTACTTATTTTTCTAAGATTTTTTCTGCTAAAAAATAAATAAATAAAAAATAAGACTCAAACAAAAAAAAAAAAAAAAAAAAATAGTAATAAAAGCCAATCAAAGTATTTAACTCTTTTCTGTTTTGTTTATCTCTCCTCTCTTTCAACTCTCTCAATTAAAAGTGAAAAAATGACTGGCTTTTATTATATCAATAAAAATTGTCTACGAATAGTTTGTTCTTGTAGAAAAATTAGTACTACTACTTACAATCAGTGTGACCATTTTATAACTTTTGCAGCTAAATTTAGCATTTTTTACTACGATTTAGCCGCGAATATTTCATTTAACATTTGGCATATTATTTAGTAGTTTTTAATAATATATTTAGCATTTTCAAAATAAGGACAAAATTTAAATATTGAAATTAAAAGTTAATACTATTATCTGCAAAATACAGACATTAATGAAAGTAGTAATTTTAATATCAGCGTTAGCAAAAACTGATCAAATTAAGAAAAGGGCAAGTACTAAGTGATTAGTTCAAAAGATTATTTTAGTCCGCTTCGTGAACTTAATAAAATGTAATCCTTAATATCATATACGGTTTAAAAATATTAAATACATTTTTCCATGTTTTAAAATAGAGATATATTTACCTGATAATCTCATCATTTAGTTTTTAAGCAAATACGTATTGTTATTTTAACATGAACTTAAAGGTATTAAATTAGTGGATCGTGAACAGAACTGACCATGCATGGAACGTCGAACAGTCGGTTTATACATGGTAATCTAATGCATGAACAAAACAAGTTTAAAAATTAAAATGGGTATTATGGGTTAAGGAACTGTAAGTTTCTCCAAAAAAAAAAAAAAAAAAAAAAAAAACAATTTACTTTAATTCTAAATTTATACACCCCTGCTAAGCCTATGTAAAATTTTATGTAAATCCATCCAGCAGATTAGAAGTTACAGATTTATTTAAAAAATAATAATAATAAATCAATTCTGCCCCAGTCGTGTGATGTACATAACTAGGCGCAAAGTGAATGATATTTTATGTGAAATGGATGACTTTTTTTTACTTATACTATTATCTTTTTTCTTCTGTTTATATAATTTTTTCTTTTCCTGTTCTGTTTTGTTACATAAGGTCAAAATTATGAACAATTAAAAAGAAATAAAAATATACAACTGAAAAAGTACTTAATTAATTTAACATTATTTTTTTAGCATTTTTAAATAATTCTTAGCATTTTTTTAGCTTTATTTTAAGCGCGATTTAGCTGAATAATTTTTTCACATTTGGTTACACTGCTTATAATGCTTTAAATTGATAGCGTTGTTTGATTGGCATGAGAAATAAAACAAAGGAGTGATTCATAATTTGAGTCGCTCTTTTATTTGTGGCTTATACATATAAAAGAGAGTTTTGTATTACTTTTACTGCTTATAGCTTCTAAAGTGATTGGATTTCATGTTTGGCACATTTATACAAAAACATCTTTCTAATAATACATTTTTAATTAAAATCGGACGTAGACTGTGAGCATAAAAAACTTGTTTGCCTAAAAGTATATAGACAGACAATTAAAAAATATTTTAAATTATTAAAAAAAAAGAAAGTAACTGTTTAAAATAAATTCTCTGGTTTTCAGTTGCAAATATTTTCAATGCCACTTTACATCCTTTTGCTATTTGCTAAAATAATTAATATTTGTTGACTTTTAACAAAAAATCTTAAGTCAAGTTAGTACTCAGTTTTCTTCTAATCATGAAAAGAAACATTGAGGACGTACCGATTACACATTTCTACGACTATTAAGTTTGAAGATACATCCTATGAAAAAACAAAAAAAAAATATACAATTTTCCATATTTTTTGATTTTTAAAGAGTTTTAAGATATCCTGAAAAATCTTAAAATAAGTTATTCCGTCAGAAGTCCACAGATATAAGGTGATAAAAACAAAGTACAGTAGAACAGAAAATATTAGTTCGGGTGTATTTTTTAATGATTAAGAGACTGGATTTAATATTTTCTTTTTGTATTTTATTGTATTATATGATTTATTATAAATAGCAAATATATAATTCCTATAATCAAACATTTTATAAAGGACTAAAATTTAATTTTCACTGATATTTTTTCGATTGTCAAAAACAAAAATATAATAAATCAATATTATAAATATTACTTATTATTATTCAATTAACTATTAAAATATTCAATAGGATTCATGTTTTTCTTTTTAACGTCCATAAATAGCCACCGTCTGTAAAACACTCTACTAATGGTCTTGCTTTTATATCATTTTATTTCCACTTGCTAGTTTTTAAAATCATCTCAAACCTTAATTTTTTTTTTAATTTTTAAAAATTTATTTTATTACATTTTCATTTAACAAAATAACAAATACACAAAATATCTATAGAAAAATATCAAATTTCTTTCTTCTATATCAAAAACACTATTTTAAATCCGACCATAAAAATGTATTTGCTTACCGCAAAGACACAGGACGCCTTAAAGTTTTTTATAGACATTTTTTTTATTTAAATATAAAACTTCTACGTACTCTTCATCATCTACTTCAAATATTTTCACAAGAAGGAAGAAAATAAACAATGTTGTTTGTAGCCTGCTCTTACACACATACATGCATATATACATACATATATACATACATACACACACACATCTACATACATATACACTATGGAGCAAAAATAAACACCTTTTTATGACAATTTACTTATTTAGTTTAAATTTTGTTAAATTGCTTCTTGGCCTAATAAGTGACGCTTTTGTAATTTTTCTGATAGAAAATTCATATCATCCATAGTTGGGATACTACTAGGCCCACGTTTTGTTTGAGATTTTATGGAGATTCTTCTTACAATTACACATTTTTACAATTACACATTTATATTTAAATAAATATACCTTTCAGATGTCAAATTTAACTACATATTTATCCTTTTGCAACATATTTTTTTTTTTAAACAATGAACAAATCTGCAGAATCTGATGTTTTCTTTTTAAAATATTCCCATAAAGAGAATTATTTTAATTTCTATTTTATATATAAAAGTCTGTAAAAGACTTAAAAACTATTAAATATGTTAAGATATTTGCTTAAAAATATCGAAACTCGCAACAAAATCAAATAAAATAAATAAATACAAAAGTGCAAAAATATACTTTACTTAAAAAAGAACCATGGATGCGTTAGAAAATATAAAGATTTTACATATAAAAGAAATCCTGGAAATTCTCGCTTGATTTCTCGGGATTACGGACTAAAATTTTTGCAGAATTTGTGTCCCGGAATTTCCCGTGAAAATTTTTATTAATAATCTATTAAAATCAATAACTGCAATGCTACTGTTTGAATTCTATCCCGATATCTGAAGAAAACTGGCGCAATGGCGACCAAAGAAACAAAAAACTGAAACTAGCAGAAAAAATTTAGTGAACCTTATAAATTTTCAAAAAGGCTAAAATCCTGAACCGTGGAAAACTGGTAACGAGTTTAGTCAATAGAAAACAGCAATTGATTTCGTTTAAAATAAGAATTGTTTCCCATTATAACCAGTCAAGAAAATCATAAAACGAAGGGATAGTTTTCTAATGGTTTAAGGAAGTTTCCCGTAGTTCATAGAAAAAAATGAATTTTAATTACGAAATTGCTTATATTAATTAAATTTCTGTTTGATTTTGCTCTAATCACCAAAATGATGACATTAATTAAATGAAGTAAATAAAAGTCAATTACTTCATTATTGAATTTCAAACAAAATTTTAATTATATTAGTTAGAGTTATAACATATATAATTGAAATTTTTTCCACAATTAACTAAAGGTTTAATTGACTTAACACAAAAATTAACTGATTCTGTACCATTTTTTTAATTAAATGTAAATACTAAAATTTCAAATATTTATTATATTTATTACAAATATATATGAAAATAAAATAGTTTACAAAAATATTAAAAAGTAATTTACAATAATATTTTTTTAAATGCAAAAGATTAAAATATAGACATTTTAATATACTACGGGTGATGCATGAAATTTACATATGCACATATATTATATAATGAGATAAAGTGCACATGTATGTGCGTGTTTTAAAACTAATAAAAACTTATATTAAAATGTCGTCAAAAATTCCATGGAATAAATATGCCCTCCATCATAGGAGTTTAAAATTATCACTCATGGAAACCTCCATAAAAGAACAATAAAATATCAGTAAATATTAAATAGTTTAGGCTAGTTTCGGATTCGACCTTATAAACTTGGTTTCGTTCAAAAAAAAAAAAAAAAAAAATAAATATTTTTTCGAATTTTTTCTTAGATGAAGCAAAACTGAACACTTTTTTATTTCAACAATATTTTAATTTTTTGCATTAATTAGATTAATTTTAACTAACAAATTTATGCTATTAATTATTTTTGTATTACTTTACCCGTTAAGAAGATAGAGCCTAAAAAATTAAATAGTCACAAGAAATTTGTTCACTTTTGCTCCATAGTGTAAACACTTGAATATTATCATCATATACAATTTTTTATAATAAACCATCACCAGCAGTTGATGAAGAGTCAGGGAATAGTATGAAAAATCGTATCAAGAATAGAAAAATTTTTTTAGAGCAAAGGTCACGTTCGAACAGCAGATTTTTATCAAGTTATTTGACTTGTGTTGTCAATTACAATACAACCAAACAATAAACCTTCATTCATCCTCTCTAAGTTTATATGGAAAATCTACTACCCATTCTGTTATTAAATTTTGTTTGAGTGAGGGAGATTGGTAGAAAACATGGCAATAACAAATAAACCTTATCCCCTTCATTTCTTTTCTAATTTACGAAATATGTTGTCTTTTTTTGTCCTTTTTAACCCGACAAATATTTACACAAAATTAGAATCAATACCGGAATAACTAGTAAGTAAACTTAGTATAAATAATCACGGATATATATTTCATTTTAATAAGAACTGTAGTAAAGATGCAAAGAAATAAATTAAATTACTAATTGGATTAAATATCCGGACATTAAATATATCCATGGATTTATAGCAAAAAAATAAATAAATAAAAAATTATAAATTATTAAATTTTTCTAAATAAAATTTCTTGGCTGTTATTGTTCAAACAAATGTCTCTTACAATGTAAAAATTCAATAAACTCATATTCCTGAGATAATATGGGTTCTAGGCCACAGCGGCATCATCAGAAACGAAGAGACGGACAAGCTATCCAAAATGGGGACAAACTATCTAAAATGGGGTAATTTTTGAATACCATTACCTTAGAGAACGCCAAATTCTTTCAAAAGAGTATGAAACTGGCAGAATTCTACTGTCAGAATTGAGTCTATATTAAAATTGAAAAAAAAAATATAAGAAAACTAGGTACAACAATTAAATTTAGTATACGAGTATGTGTAGGCATTGACTGTCGATTTATAAAAAGTTTTTCAAACTTTAAAAATTCTTTATATTTTGCCTGTCTTGGATTAATAATTTTCCCAAAATACCCTCTTTAAGTTTTATCACAAAACGTATATAAGAAAACGTATATCAGAAAACGTATATTTTTTACAAAAATTATTTTTTTTTATTAGTGTTGCCATAGTTTCTTTTTAATATAATAAAAATGTTTAAATTTACTCTAATATTTTTTTAACTTTTTTATCTTCTACTCATATTTGCTTGCAATTTACTTTATTTAAGGACGACTTTTTATATTTACGTTATTTATTTCTATAAAAATCAGTGTAGATATGTATTATTAAAAATATACGAATGTGTTAGTTTACTGAATGATTAAACTACTAAAAAAAAGAATATTCGCAATAATCTTTTAATACGAAATTACTGGTTATGTATTAATACTGTTATTTTCAATTATTATGTTTCGATGAACTGTTACTGCAGGATTGGGCGAAATTAAAACTTTGATCATTTAATTTTCATTCGCATTTTCTGTGCTAATTTTTCAAATAAAATTACAATTAGTCTTGCTTGATTTGCAAAGACATCCTAAGGTATTTTAGGAATGCATTCCTCACAACTATTCATCTATAATACCTATATATCTGTTTATTTTTGAATGGCAAGTATGTATTTATTAATGCAATTTAAAATTAAACAAAAATATTAGTTACGAAGACATGTAACTAAAGATGATATTTTGCTGTTAAAAATATTAAGAGCAAGACATATGGAAATATATGTATGTCAATTAAGCTAAGCGCTTGATGAAGGATGTGAAAAATTGGGAATGATATTGCTAAAATGCAATAAAGAATACTGAATTACTTATTACAAAAAAACACTTTTCAAAATAAGTACATAGAAAAAATTTCGGACAAACAATTTTTAAATAAATCATTATTTGTTTTTAAATAAAATTTTATTATGAAAATTATTTGATTTTCAAATAAAAAGAATCAATACATACATATGTATTTTGACAATTACGAAATAAAATTAAATTACAAAATTGCTGAAAAAAGATAAAAATTAATGTATCAGGACTTTTAGAGGTAGGTTATTTTAATTTTAGACTTTCCAAACATAATTTTGTTAATTTATATTTTAGATAATTCGAAATCCAATGAAATGTGGAAAAATATCGCAAAAAGTAAGTAATATTTCAATAGTGATTTATACCGCATTTTGTGTCAAAGGCTGCTTTAGAATTCTTTCCCGCGGGCTTCAAATATATTAGCAAATTCAGGGGTAATGAGTAAATGCAGAGAAAACTTTACAAAAACTTTCAAAACGAAACCAGAAATATTGGAGTGCTAACGGATCAGTATCATATTAAAAATGTGTTGTGGGCCCTCATTTGTCTAAAAGCATTAATAATCACCTTTAGAGTCAATTTAATTCTATCGATTTGTGTGGTTAGCTTTATGATTACTTCTTCTGAGTATACTGAATTTAGGATCTATAGTTAAAGAAGCCGCATTTAATTTCGTTTAAAAATGTGAGTGGTAAGTGCATTTAATTAGATATTTTTATAATTTTATAATCTTTAGGTCGATATGGTATTTGATAGAGTTTTCAAGAAGTATCCAAGGATTCAAATTATATCTCTACTTTTATTCATATGCACATATCGCTTATTTATTTCAATACTAATAACTCAAAAGACTAGACTCTTTAGTTTATGATATAGAAATATGCGCTATATAAAGCTTTATCCTCTTTAAATATATCATTTGTGTACATATATTTTACAGTCTAGAAGTAGATGAGCGATATGTATCATTAGTTTTCTGCATTTATACACTATTTTAGCGTCTACCACAATCATTTCACAATTCATAATATGAATATCTGTTATGAGTGCCATTTTATATATTTTTTCTATATATTCTGGAAGTAATTTTCATTTACTTCTACGTGATATTAACACCTCCATTTTACAATATTTTGTACAATTTAATGAATATTAATATATATTAATAATTTTATTGATTCTAAAATAAATACTGTTGGAAAATCTATTAGTATGCCGTTTATACTGAAACAAAAATTTATTGGTTTTTGGAAAACTAAATTTACAAAATCAAATCGTTTACATACCTTGTTTTCTGCCAATGTGATTTTTATTAGCACTTTTATATTTTATTAATTTTATTTAAATCAAATTTAGTTTATTTTTGTTGTTTAAAATGTTTTAGATAATAATTAAAAAACAATTTTTACACAAAATTTAAAATATAAACAAACAAATTCAAGAAATTTGACAATTTCATTTTAATCATCGTATTCAAAAGCTCAGTTTTATGAAACCAACTGAACAGGCAATATCATAAATATTTATTTTAGTAGTTTTTATTTGATTTTCAATAAAACTAGCTGAAAATGGTTTTTGATTTGTATGGAAAACTAAAGAAATTTATATGGTTTTTCAATCAGAAACCGATTGAAACGAATAACTACTAGTTTTTGTTTGGTGTAAACGGCATATAAAAACTAAATATTATTTTAATTGTTATATTTTATAAAAATTATAGAAATTTGTAAGTATTTTTAAATATTTAAATTTGCAAATATTAAACAAAATTTAATAAGAAAAATATACATATTTTTTCAATAAAACATTTACGAATTTGAATATTTGGTTTCACAAATTTAGTGATAGGTCCGATTTTAGTAAAAAATATGTTTCGTAAATTTATTTTTTTCTGTGTACTTACATAGGGATTTTATTTTATATATTGTAAGAATTTTACAAAATAAACCTTAATGAGCCGCTTCAATTAAATCTAGAGCCAAAATAATTCAAAATGTCTAATCAATCAAATATAATAATTCACTAAAGCAAACCGATTAGAACAACGATTATGAAAATGCGAATGAAAATTAAATGATCTAAGTTTTAATTTCGCCCATTCCTGCAGTAACAGTTCATCGAAACATAACAATTGAAAATAACAGTATTAATAACTATTACATAACCAGTAATTTCGTATTAAAAGATTATTGCGAATATTCTTTTTTAGTAGTTTAATCATTCAGTAAACTACAATAATTTAAAATATATAATTCACAGTTTTACATCAGAGATGGAAAATCTAAATACAATTCATATAAATTTTAAAAATATTAATATATAAAATGTAATTAGCTTGAACAATTTCTTTATTTTTTTCAATAGACAAATCGAAAAACTTTAAATATTTAATATAAAATCCGTAATATGGACAATTTTTAAAATTAACCTTGTTCAAGAGCTGGCATAGAAAATACTTATAATTTAATATGTGCTGTATAAAAAACATTTCAAAATATCGAACACCATTCAAACTGAGGTTGTTTTTCACTGTGCCTTCTTTTTGCTGGTCCATAAATATTGACAATATTTTATAAAATTTTTGGCCAAAGCTACACAATTTTTTTCACAGTGTGGAAGGAAATATTTCAGATTTTTGTTTGTAATATTGTTTCTTTTGGGATTTTCAATAATTATCTAATTAATAAAAATAACGAAATATCCAAAACTGAATTTTTTGCAATTTTTTTTTCCAAACAATTTTTTGTTACCTAAAATTTAAAAATACTCTAAAAATTCCTTCACTTTAGAGACGTCGTATTTTATGCAGACTAATTGCATAGCGAAAAGTGAGACAAATCTTGTATGCTAAAAGTCTTAGCTATCATTTGATGTAAATTTTGTTATTAAACTATAAAAAAAAATTGTTAGACTTTTTTTTTTCAATATTCAGTTTATTGTGAGAGAATAAGAGAATTTCATAAGCCGCTTATGAGCAAAAGGTTAGTGTAATAACAGGTCAAACAGAGTTGAAAACTCATTTAGCTCGCATGTAGCTGTCTCATGATACAACATAGAGAGCATGTAAAGAATAAGACGAAACACTGGAACACTACCTTTTTCAATGTCATTCATTTTATCGTATTAGGCATGAAATATAGGAATAATATACCAAATTGGGAGTATTTTAGGTCTTCAGACTGGAAATCTTTTTCAGAAATTGCATTGAGGGAAACCGAAATTCATTTGCGCTTATGGACAAATTCTTTTAGAGAGCTTAACATGCCTAAATAATCATATTTGATTATTTGTAATAGGTACCGGTCATACAAGAACTCATTTGGAATAATATTTAGAACATCAGAAGCTGTCAAGTTAGAAATGTTAACAAAGTCCTTTTTTACAATTTTTAAAACGCTTTAAAAGTTTTAAAGATGTTGTTGGCAGCGTTATCGCTGACAATTTTTAAAACTGTCCAAAAAGGAGATTTAAAAAAATAAAGGCGCAAAAAAGTAGATTTTTGAAAAAAGCGGTCAACTACTTCAATACCTAAAAAACTTCTTGAAATTTGTTTATTTGATAAATATAATAAAAAAATATTGTATTTTAAGAAAAACTTAAATTTTATTAATAGCAAAATAATCTATTTAAAATAATTTTTATTATTGCAAAAAAGAAATTTATTAAAAAAAAAAAGATAACATAAAAGTCCCTTTTTTTAAATTAAACTTCTGTACTTTTGTACGAGTTCTTCCCTCGGACTGCACTCACACAAATCCCCATATAGCAAATTTAGGACTGATAGCATGGATTCACAAGTATTGAACTTAAGTCTGTTAAACAATTTATTTTTCATTAGTGAAAAGTTGGAATAAGACATTTCGTCGGGGTACTGCTATGAGCCAAAGCAAAATTTATGATTTTTTTTTTTTTTTTTTTTTGAATTGAAAAAGTGTGTACACTCTCTGTTCTCTAAAATAAAATGTTAATTAGGAATTTATAATGATTTTATTCTTTTCTGAAAAATATCGAGATGATTTCATTACTTATACCGATCCCAAGTACCCAATAGAGCAGATCCTACCGAATTTGACCAATTTTGTATAAAAATTTTGATTTTAGCTTATGTATTCTAAAATCCCAAAAAATGAATTTACAAACGGAATGTAGTTTTAGAAACTCTATTGTGTTCTAAAGGGTTTGCCGATCGATTAAAATTTTTTTCTATGTTTAAAAGCAATATCTCTACTACAAAATGCAATAATAACACAAGTTTACAAATTAGTATTAACTTTTAAACCAGAATAGATGAGAATTAATCTTGATGTTATATGAAATATGAAATCTGTTTCTTAATATTGATTCTAGTTTGCAGTTCTCGCATTTTGGCTGCACAGTACGGTCATTACAACTCAAAGAAGAGCGCAGGGCGAACAATTTCATATTATTGCGTTCTAAAGGTTAAAATTTATTCTTAAACGCGAAACAAATCCTCCACAACACAAAAGACTTACTGTCTGTCCCACGATATCGAACGAAAAATTCGGAAAACAATAAATTTTATTACTGTTTACCGAATTTTTAGTTCCACCGCTATTCATTTCTAACTAATAGCTTTTTATTCAATATAATTTAAATCAACTGACCATATTTGACCAAAATTGATTTTTACCAATATCTCGAAAACCAGGTGATATATTATTATGAATATTTTTTAGAAAAATGACCACCAGCTTTTCATACAACAGTCTAATTTTTTCATAATTTCTTATTTTTAATTTTTTTCTTTTTTGTTATTCTTATTCAGTAACATGCAATTTCAAGTGTTCATAACTCTTTAACTATATATCATATTTTATTGATTTAAAAACTAATATAAGATTTATTACATAATACAATATTGTAAATGATATTGTAAAATGTCATAATAATATTTTTACTCACAACGGGAAAGCGGTTTTCAGATTAATTTTTAGGAAATTCCTACCCTTTTGATATTTTTGCTTAATATTGGAGAAAATATGTTTATTACACAGTATATTAGTATTTACCCAGAGACAAAAATATACTATACTACAAATAACAAGTTAAGAAATGTTATGACTAAAATTCATTTTTAAATAAATTCACAAAAAATAAAAAACACAAAAACACAGTACAACATGAAAAAATTGCCTCAATAATTTCAAAGCAAAATAAAAGCGTAATAGTTGTCTAACAGAGCTTCTAAAGGGTTTTTCAAAGTTGGTTCGAATTTCGATTTTATAGCTTCTTGAATTTCGAAACTTTTTTTCAATATAATTGGAAATAAAAAACATTTAATTATTCAATCCTAAAAACTTGACCTTATGTTCATACTATTGAAACGATAAAAATGAAACGTGGCACATATGTATATTCCATGTTGTAAAAAAATATCATAATATAGTAAAGGTGGTCGAAAAAGAGGCGTTGCACCTATACGGATTAAATTTTATAATATTAAATATTTTCTATTTCTTATGTGTGTCAAATTTTATGTAAATTGTTTAAATAGCATCAAGAAAATAGTAAAATCGAATTTTACTGAAAGCGGTCTAAAAAATGGGCGTGGCATCCAATTTATATTTTAGCCCATAGTTTTCTCCAAAAATTACTTGATATATGGGATAAATTTCAGTTGAGTTTTAAAGAAAATTATTACTTAAAATAAGTGGGCGTGGCATTTTTATTAATCTTATGCCTTATATTTCCTTTCGGAAGATGCACGATATATATGTGTAAAATATCTGTTAAATACGTTGAATAATGTGATTACTTTAATTGCATAAAATCTTGTTATGAAAAGTGGGCGTAAAAAGGGAGGCGCATTTAATAAAAACTTGACATAACATCTAAAAGAAGCTTTGTACTCTATAAAACAATAAATAACCATAATTACTTTGAGCTTTACAGATTTAAATGTTTTTTATTTACACACATAATAAAAAAGGTGCTCCAAAATATCCGAATATTAATAGTCCTTAAAATCGAAATTCAAACTAATTTTGCAAAATCCTTTGGATATTTACTTAACCTCATGGTATACTTTGATTTCGCGTTGGAATTATAGAGGCAACATTTGATGACCCATAAATTGTCGCATAGTGTTATGAGAAAAATTATTTTTGTATGAGAAAATCTTAAGGAATATTTAATTTTTTTTCTAATAATGAACCATTTTTTCCCAGAGCAATTTATATTGCAATTTTTGGTAAACGTTATAATTTGTATAATATCCGAGGGAGACAAAAGTTTAAATGGTAGAAATTTTTCAAAAATGTGTTCCAAAATTGCATCCCTCATTATGAATGCATTTTTAATTGATAATGTTATTTTTAAATAACATTAATAATTAATAATTGACTTAAAAAAAAATTAAAATCATTTTTCAAAATTCAAATAAGTTAGAATGTTATGTTTATCTTTTCCAAAACTATATACCATCAGGAGTTTATTGGCTATTTTATGGATGGTATGTTGGGTTTATCATTCCGTGTGTAACATGTCAAAATAATCATCTGAGACCCCCTAAAGAATATATATTCTGGTTCCTCGTGCATATCTAAGACGATCTAATGATGTCCGTCCGTCCCCTAGTGGGACGAAATGTGGCTCAAATATTTGACTTAGATAGGGTTTGTTTGTATTGAAAATGGCAAAATACTACAAAAACGAATGTACATTAACAAAATTTTGCACAAATAATTCAAAGACCAATGTAAACTCGAGAAGCAAAAATGAGCGTGGTCCGCCCGGTTTACTGCCAATCTCCAACATAAGCTAAAATGCAAATGGTGGGTATATAGATTCGGCTAAGCCGAATATAACATTCTTACTTGTTTTTGTTTTAAAAATTCTGTTTTACCATTAAACACTTATCATGTTCCAAATATTTTGTATAAATACAAGTTTTTATATCTGTATGTGCAAAAATAAAGTTTGTCTTTCTAGTATGTATCAGAAATGGAAAACGAAAATATTTTTCGGTGTTAAAAAATTTTTCAAATAGTACTTTTTTCATCCTCAGAGTACTAAAATTAAAATTTCTGGCAATTATTTTCTTATTATATAAAAACTCAAAGAATATCGTTTTCACAGCAACATTGATGGATTAATTACGTTACCAAATCATTAAATTTAATTTTAATATTTTTTTATTATTATCGTTACTTCATATCGATGGATTCTAAATGAATCCATCGATATGAAGCAACAATTTTTCTATAATTTAGTTTATTATCCCTTTTAATTTATTTGCTTGAATTGTTTAAAATACATACTTCGGGAGAATATAACGTATTTGGTCAAACGATTTATCACAATTTGATAATCAACTCTGAATATACCAGCAAAAAGGTTTTTGAATTTGAACGATTAGTGTTTATTACACACGTTACGTAGTAACTAGTGGTCATTACAAATGTTCATTATTTTGAGAAACCGAATAAATACTTACTCGTAATGACTTTTTATTTTTATCATTATTTTAAGCAAACTAAGTTTTTAGCATCCAAAAAGTTGAAAATAACTGCTTATATTTCACCTTTTTGGTAGTTGATTAATAACTATTGAATTTTAAATTAAATATTCAATATTACTTGCTAACTTTCTAGGTAAATAAAATTTTTGCTGGGATCATGTGTAAAACAGAGTCGAAGTTTTCAATAAAAAAGGGTACATAAAATACGTATCTATCTGAAAAATAAGTATTTGAAATCTGCAAATGTGCAAAATATTTTTTTATTTTTTTTATTATTTTTTTTTTTTTTTTTTGGGGAAATTGTAGATTAACCAACTAAACGTTTGAGAATACTATGGTATTTTTGATTATTAAATAATATCAAAAAAGTGCGATTTTTCAAATTTTTCATCCCTGGTATTTGTATGTCTGATGGCTTTCCTTTTTTCTTTATTATATTTTAGATATTGTTGCAAGAACTACTAAGATTGTGCAATGCAATATGTCGTCTTGAAAATTTACACACTCTCATATATATATATATATATATATATATATATATATATATATATATATATATATTGTATAAAATAACACTATACATACAAGCAAAAAATAAATAAAATAAAAAATTTAAATAAAACAAAATATATTATATATATTTTTAAGTCCAAACAAAAAAGAAAATAATAAAAACAAAAGAAAAAAAATTAAAAAAAAACCAAAAATATATTTTATATTTTAAAGTCATATATTTTATTTTGTTTTCTTTTTTGTGACTTTTCTGTTACCAACTGAATTTAGTTGTTGGTATTTCTTAAGAAAAAATAAAAATAAAAATACAAAACTTTTATAGAGTTGTACAAAGAAATAAACAGTGAATGATAAAACGTGATGGATTTTAAAAGTCTTAATTAATATTCAATTCCAACAATTGAAATCCATATCCAGAAGAATGTTGTTTTGAAATAATGAAAAAAAAGAATAATTTTCGCCTTTTTTTGGATTATTATTTTCGTCATCCACTGTATTATCACATGAACACAGTTTCACTTGGGATGATATTTACTTCATCAGCACATTGTTTATCTTTACGTATACACATGATACTCATTCTCTCTTTTTACTAGTGTTTACTGCTGATGAAAAAAGATCTTTGGTTAAATTTTGTGTTGGTGGTATTATCTCATATTTTGATATATTTTTCCATGTTTCTTTCCTAGATTTTTCTTCTTCTTCTACTTCACCATAAAATCGTAATATGTTGTAGTTGCAGAAGATTCTGGGCGCCATTGAAGCCATAAACTTGCAAAAAAAAAAAAAAAAAAATGTTTGCTTATGTTTGTCATCAATTTCATTAGAAAATATAACTAGTTAAACTATCGAAAGGATGTCAGCGTTGGTGAAGGATAGTGTGCCAATAGATTGTAATGGAATTTTTATAGCATTTTCAAAATCACAATTTCTGTTTGCAAGAAGTCTTTAATTCCATATTGTTTCTACATATTACTGTAATTCTTTCTTTTTATTTTCCTCCTTTCATTTATTAGCCCCTGTTCCCCAATTTTAAATTTAAAATACATTTTAGGGACAAAATTTGTATGAAAAAATTTGTTTTAAAAAACATTTTAAATTTAAAAGTTTTTTATGTATACGGAGGTAGGTTTTTTGATTATTTACATTTGTCATACATGACGTATGATTAATATTAATTACGTTATAAATTGATTTCTTTAATAACTTTTAAACTACAACACTAAGCAAAACATTTTGAATCCTATTGTTTAGTTAAGATTCTGGCCAATTTATAGGTTTGAAAAAAAATATTTTTGCAAATTTTATTTTTAGTGAAAAATCAAATTTCAAGCGCTGAATCAAATTTTTAGTGAAAAATCAAATTTTTAGTGAATAATCGGACTTTTAGTGAAAAATCTAATTCTTAGTAACAATTTATCGACAAAAGCCGATTATTTAGCGAAAATTTAGTTTTTTAGTGAAAATTTGTATTTGTGTTTTCGTTGAAAATTTATATTTTCTTTGAAAATGTATATTTCGGTGAAAGTTTTAATATTTGACGAAAATTTGAATTTTTGGTGTAAATTTGAACTTAAATATTTGGCGAAAATTTTAATTTTAGTGAAAGTTTGAATTTTTGGAGAATATTTAGATTTGTGGTGAAAATATAGATCTTTTGTCAATAATCAGATTTTTATTAAAAACTCGAATTTTTTGTGGAAAATTGAATTTCAGAATTTTTTTTGATTTTTTGATGAAAATTTGTATTTTCGTTGAAAATTTGTATTTGGTGAAAATTTTAATTTTTGATGTAAATTTGATTTTTTGGTGAAAATTTGAATTTTGTGTGAAAATTTGAATTTTGGGTGAAAATTTGCATTTTGGTAAAAATTTGAATTTTGTGTGAAAACTTGAATTTTCGTTGAAAATTTGATTTTTTTGGTGAAAATTTGATTTTTTGGTAAAAATTTGATTGTTTTGGTGAAAATTTGAATTTTGGTGAAAATTTGTATTTCAGTGAAAATTTTAATTTTTAATGAAAATTTGAATTTTTGGAGAAAATTTGAAAATTCGTTGGGAAATTTTGTAAAAAAAAATGTTTAGTAAAAAATTAAATTTTTTGTAAGAAATCAAAATTTCCATATAAATTTTCAAAAAATGTTAAATAATGTATTATTTTAAAGAACATATAAGATAATAACAAAAATAACATGACTTGGATAAATATAAAAATATTTCTCTTGATGTTATCTTAAAGCCTGAATAATCATTAGTACTCTTGATGCTAGCTGATATTTCCTATATTAATAAGTAGATATTTATATCAGTGAAAAAAAACCTGATGATTGTCAAAAAACTTATTCATGCAGCAACAAAATACTCGCAGTCACATATATTTTGTTTTTGTGTTTTGAAAAAAAAATAGTTTTCTTTTTTTGAAAATTTAGTTCGAAGTGCCTCCCTAGTTGTAATCTATGGTTAATCGTATTACATCATAAATTTCTGGAGAGTCAGAAATTTCAAATTTGTATATTTTATAGTGATCGTGAAGTGGTGAATATTTAATGTGAATTTCTTGATGTTTCTTTATTGTCATACTTCCTTGTGTTCTTGCTAAGGACACATACGCACACATTTAATAATCATATGCAAATATACATATTTTTTTTTTTGCTTTAAACAAAGTTATGAGTAGTTATAAGAATTATTTGATTTTTATCTATAAAATTTCAACAAATTTTTTAATATTTATTTTCTTTTCTCTCTTTTTATATTTGCAGGTAAGTCATCTTCTTAAAACAAATCATTTCTATAACTACTTTGTAAGTAAAACATTTTTTATATAAAACTACAATGTTTATGGAGACAAAAAAGTACATGTAATTTTAAATGCTAAATTAATTTTTTAAGGAAAAAGTATTTGTTGAATATAATGTGTTTACAATTGAAAACATTTTTGCTTTAAAATTTAATACAAATAAAAGAATCTAATAATATAGAAATATATACAAAGAAACTATTCGGGCAAATATTTTATAATATTTTTAATAGAAAAAATTTAGTAGTTATGAGTCATTCTTTCTCCCAAAAAACGTACAAAAATAATATACAATAAATTGCGCTGGCCTTTAAATAAAGTAGGGTGGACCACGTATTTTCTATCACATTCTGCATGACTAATTTGAGCCCTGTACATATTAAGTAATCACACTAGTATAACTCGAGAACAGTATATATATATGAAGCAAAAAAAAAATTAGTAGCAAAAAAAAAAAAGAAAATTATTTCTTGCAAAATTGGAAAAAATTTAGCTTCTTAACTCCAAAAATATTGAGTGGATAAAAAATTATGTTATTATATTTTGAAGATAATTTTAATCGGCTTTTATTGGAGTTTTATTTATCCAAATTGATCAAACAGTTCTCGAATTATACTATAGTAGTGTGACTGATTAATATGCTTTTCTTATAGAAACGCATATATGCCAACGAAATTTTGTACAAAGGATCAAGGATCGATGTATAATTGGAAACCAAAAATGGACATGATCCGCCGACTTTGCTTCATTATAGTGGATCAAAATTTTACAGATGGTAGGAATATAGATTCGGCCAATCCGAATATAACATTGTGACTTTTTTTAGTTTTGGTTTTTCAACAATTGTTACTTTTTTTGAATTAGCGCTTTATTAAAATCCAGTTCTTTATTTTTATTTTTTTTACTTGGTTTTATATTTGATAATTTAAATATTTTTGAAAAGTTGAGTTTTGCTTTGAGAAAATGGTTTTTTTTTCTTTTTTTAATTTAACTTATATTTTCTTGAATAAATTAATTTTTCCTAATTGGATACATTTTTAAAGAAAATTTTCTTTTTTATCTGCAATTGGAAATATATTTTATTTTAAGCTGCTGCCAAAAACTGTGCTCGGATAAGGCCTCTACTAGCGGCAATAGCGATAGAAATACAAAACCCTAATAAGGGCCGCTATTATAACTATCCAATAACTAAAGTTAGAATGTTATCGGACACATAAGCAGCTTTTGGCTATTATAATTATAAGTTAAGCCTCAAGTGACCGATCTGACTGACCATTAATTTGTATCTCAAGCTTTATATGAATTCCGGTGTATGTTTTAGTAATTTTTCTCTTTATATTTATATTTTTTATTTTATTTTTTATTTTTTTATATTAAAGTTACAGGCCTTTACGTTAAAATTGTTCATGTTGCCACTACGTTAACTGGTTAAAAGTAATCGCCTATTACTTTAGCCTTGCCATATTATCAAAATTATAAAATTTACTTTGTAACCAAGTTGTAATAACCAAAAATAGATAGAGCTCACTTCAGTTTATCTTACCTTTAACTATCTGATATCTTATAGGAAGGTTATAATAACGGCCCTGGTTGTTGTTACTCTTTCGCTACCAATGCCATACAGTGGGCCCGATCGCAAAAATTTTGGTAATAAATCTGTATATCCTAAACTACTGATTGGTTCGAGTTGAAACGTATGGGAGGGTTGTAGAGCAGGACCTCAGATTTCAGAAAAATTATCTTGTAACAACCCTATAATAATACGAGGTAAGATACAGGGTGTCAAAATTGATCACTTTGAGTATGAAAAAGTTAAAAAAATCGTAACCTTCAAAGTAAGTTCATTTTCAAAAATTTTTATAGTTCTGTAAAGTGCCACTGCTTTGTTTCGTTTGTCGGAATAAGTCCAGAGGAGAACACTTTTTAAAAGTACTGTTTGCTGAAAATCCTTTTTGATTATCTCAATTCATCTAGCTGTAAAAAATGTAAAAAATACAGTATAATTCTTTCACTTTTTTCAAAGCTTTGTTAATAAATTATGTTTTTTTATATATATTTTAAAATACAAGGCCTTGATACAGAAATTTTAAATTCATTTAGATTTGTAATCAACTTCCAAAATTGATAGAAAATGGTGAATTTAAAAAATCGTGTTTATCAATCTATAAAAAACTTTACGCGAGCGTTTTTAAATTTTTCGATGTTGCTTAATTGTGAAACATATCTAAATCAATTTGGCAGAAATGTGGATTTTATGAAAAAAGTAAATTTTTCAAAAAAAAAAATTGTTTAATTGCTTTAAAAAACAGATTAGTATTACATTTGGCTATTATTTCCTATAAGTTATATAAAATAAATATCATTCTTTCATTCCTCCAAAAATCATTTAAATAGCTTTAACAACCAATTTTTGTCATTTTTTGTCATTTCGTATTATTACAGAGTGGCTACAAAATAATTATTCTGAAAGCTTTGTTCCTCTTTTACAACTCTTCCATACATTTCAGTTCGATCCGACCAGTAGTTTAGGAGATACAGATTTATTTTCCAATTGGCCCCACTGTGTGACATTCATTGAAAACAAAAAATTATAAAATTGTGAAAAAATAACGTTTGTTTACCGATATAATTAAATTCTTTGAAAGAAATTCAAAGAATATGTACTACGAAATATACTTTTCATTCTTAAACATATATCTGAATTTATTGACCGATTCTAGTGACTCATCATGATGTATTGGAATTATTGCTGACTTTGTTCCTTAATCCCATACAAAAAATATCATGATGCCTTATGAAGTTTTCATATGTTTTTTAAAATTCTTTAAGATAACAATAGAAAAACATAAGTAATTTATGTAGGCTCAATAGCAAAATTTGTAGTAGAAGCTAATGCGATCAGACAGATATCGTTACGTTGACTCTCTTCCAATAGACACTCAAAATATTATAGCTGCAGTTGAATATACTGCGAAGGGATACAAATTTTGTAATCACGCTTAATAATTAAAATAAAATTAAACTAAAAATTTTAATTTTAGCAAAGGCATCTTGTCTTTAGCAATATTTTTAATTTTCCCCCTTTAAGGTTACAATAATTTCATGGCTGCCATAACAGAAAATTCCATAGCAATGATTCGTTGTAGAAAATTGTTTTAATTCATAGCAAAATAACGAAACCACATACAAATTTATGTCTAGAAGTGTTTCGTTTGTCTGATTGCTAGTTTCTTTACAAATTTGTAAGTTATTTTGTACTTAAATGCAAACATTTGTAGTTAAGAATATTTTGCTTTATACACACATAAATAAATGCTAAGAAACTATTTGTGTTTAAATATATTTCTATAAGCTTTACGTGAATTGAGTGTCTGTCTGTCAGTCTGTGTATGTGTTTAGAAAAGTGTTAAAAACGACAACTTACAAATTCCTTTATTGCATGATTAAAGCATATGAATTATTTACAACAATTATTTGTTCATTTCTTTTGCCAGCAATTTTACGAAAAACTAAATTCAAAATATGGTTAAACAAACTGAACACCAACACATTTAAAGTTTAGCTTCTTTAATGAACTGAATAAATCACTAGAAATTTACATGAATTTGAATTTTTCTTTCATTCGCTGAACAAGTGTTTAGGAAATAAATAAAATGTTTACGAATAACTAAAACTAAAAGTTCATAAAATCACAGCACTAAGAATGAAGTTTAATTAAGGGAAAATTTTAAGGAATTTATTTTGGAGGTAAAGAAAAATTTTATGTTTGAATTTATACTAAGAAATACAATTTCTGTTAGGTCCTTTTTTACGCTAAGGTAAAAAATTCTATTTAAAATCCTCAAAGATTTTGGTCACATTGACATTTTACGGTATCGGCTTTTTGTTACCGTTCGTTTAGAAATTTTAAATAGGCATAATGTAATTTAATAATTCGATACTAAAGTGGTGTCAACTTGAGGCCAATTGGTATCAATTTTCGTTAATGTTATGAAAACAAATTCTTGAATTTGACACATATGAGGAGATTCACTTTTGACACTGAATGGTATCGTTATCAATACGTATGTGTTCGATGCATCAATTCTTTAGGGAAAAAATTTATTTAAATTTTAATAAATCTTTAACTCTTGTACTCATTAAAGAACATTAGGGCCAAATTCATCCAAGTTTTTACCCTCTTCGGAATATTATATTCCGATTTCTTTTGTTTTTTTCATATCCTTTTGTAAAAAAAAATAAAATAAACCACAATTATACACAAGCAATTAATGTTCGTGTTTTATCTTTTTTTATTTCATGTTTCTATTTCGTTTATTTTTCCTTTATTAAGTTTTATTTTTTCTTTTTACATTTCTAGTTCCATGTCTGCAATATTTGCTACCACTTATTTCAAGGAATAAGAACAAATCGACGGCAAGAGCAGCTATGAAAACATTGTTTGTTGTTGACCTTATGCAAGTACAAAAGTAGCAACTTTCGACCTCCTTGTGCACATGCAAAACGACAGACAGTTAGACGGACAGACAGACAACTTGTATTTTAGTTCAGTTTTTTTCTTTCCTATTAAAAAAACTGTGTGTTTTTCCCCTTTCAGTGTATTATCTGGCCAGACAGTTGGGCACATCAGTTTAACATTTTTGTTGTTGCTAGTGTGGTATCCAATTGGTGTTGTTGTTGGTGTAAATATTTATCTGACCTCTCTACCATCAGTCAATAAAAATAAATTTAGCGTAATATTTATACGGTTGTGTTGATACACTAGGTTGGAGGTCAAAGGAAGTAGTTGATAATAATTTTTATATTCAAAAGCTTAAACTAAAATTATTGTAATATGTCTAAAATAAAAGAAATATTATAATTTATTTCATAAATTATATGTATTAAAAAAAAATAAAATTTACGAAAGCATTCCTATTTTAAGGAAAATTTGCACAGAAAAAAGTTTGTGCATAAATATAAAAATTTACTTTCATTGATTTTAGTTCATAATATTTAAGAATAATTAATGTCTTACATATTAAAACTTTTTTAAATTTTTTGAAATGAATCAAAAGTCAAGAAAACTTAAAATAAATTATTAAAATTTTTATTTATATTTTCAATTCGTAAAAAAATTTTTGAAATTTTCTTAGGAAAATTTTACGTTTTTAATGATTTTTAGCTACATTATGAGAAACAGAAGAGAAGCGCTTTTTATCAAAATGATGTGTTGCAGAATGCGAGCGAAATTATGCAAATCTCTAAATATTATTTTTTTACAGATTTTCCTTGGAATTTTGCTATTTTAAGGCATTTGTTGTTATTATTTTCATGTATAACTATTTTCATTTACCATTTGCAATCAAATCTATTAAAACGGAACCAAAGATTTAACAAAATTTTTAAAAATACACCTAATTCTGTTTTTACACGGTAATTGGTTCAAGGAAAATCCGTGTAAAAAGAAACCTTGTAAAAAAAGACATTGATCGTATGAAAAATAGGTAATTGGTTCCTTATCTCTATTGAAATTAGTGAAAAATAAGGGTTTTTTAAGAACAACTATTCAGGTTTATTTTATTAAATCACATATATAATGTTTTTTTTACACAAGCATAGTTATTAAAGAAAAAAAAAAAAGATATTCACACTAAGTTTAAAAGTCATGTACAAAAATGCATGACAAGTTTAGTAACTAAAAACAATTATGTGAAACAGCTATGTTGTTAACAAAAAGAATAGGTCATTCAATTTTTAAGGTAAAAAAAATTAAAAAAAAATTAAAATGGTAAACATAAATACAGGAACATAAATTTAATTTTAATTGTCATCATCAGTTACTCGCATTCCCTTGCATCGAATGCGTATAAAATCACTATCATCGCTGGAATAATTTTGAACTGGACTTTCTTTTGCTCGTTCGGAATCTACATTTTTAACAGTGAACTCTGTTATGAGCCGTTGTTCGCCAATTGTTGCTAACTCTTTGTATAATTCTTTGTAACGTGCCATACAAGAATTCAGCTCACATTGGAATTGTGCCGCTCTTTCGACACTGGGATCGTTTGTGACGAAATGGTAATTTGTTTGCAAGTTGAAATCCTTCTTCGATTAAAATTTGGTTTTTGACTATCGCTGCTTTATATAGATTAGTTATCACCCATGCTTTATTATTGACCATCAAATTGAACGGCAATGTATCAAAATTGACACCTTTCATTGCTCAAGGCTTAAGTGCCCGATTGATAAGCGATAACATCCGATCTCTTGAAGCGTTACTGCAAAATGAAAATGTGACTTTATCTTTTTAAGATTTAAAACCACCAGCACTTGTTTCGATTTGGCCACATATGTTCTGCTCGGTATTTTTTTTTTTTTTTTTTCAAAAAAAGACCAGTTTTGTCGGCATTATGCACCTTCGTGCATTTAAGTTTTAGTGACAGCTTTCTGATGTGCAGAAGCAATCTCGCCCTTGATACTTATGTTATGAAGCGCATGCCTTTGGAGAAATCCTGTCAACCATCCTGTGCTTGCAGAAAATAAGTAACTCTTCTCAGGAGTTGATTGTGTAGAGGTAGACAGTTGTTCGTCTTTTATCATTTTATAAAACCTTAATATTGTTTCCGTCTACGGGAATCCGTTTTTGTGCATTGACCTCAAGCCATATTATGAGTGCTTTTTCCATTTTTTCTTTAGTAGCATCTCTAGTGTATGATGAAGACTTAATAAATAGTTTCGTTCCAGAAATCACCGATTGCCTAATTGAAATTTCATTTTTTTTTTTTTTATAGTTCTTACTGCGGCTTCGTTTAAACAGAACATTTTACCAAGAAATGTTGAGCCTTTGGCAAACACGTCTGATTGCATGGACAGTTCAGAAAATATTAACACATTCTAGTTGCTGTCACAAATAAATTTGAATGTATGTACTAAAAGGGAATTCTCCTAAATTTGTGATATGAACATATTTCGCAAAAATTAAATTTAAAGAAAAAAAATTTAAGCTCAAAAGATTTTGAATAGTGCTAAATAGAATAAAATCGTGTAAAAAAATTTAAAATTTGGTTATTTTCAAACCATGATAAATCAAAACCTACACGTGTAAAAACAGAATTGGGTGTATTACTATAATTTTTATTATGAACAATTTAATAATATCTATGAACAAAATTTTATTTTTTATGAAAAAAGTTTGGGAAAAAAGTCGTGTTCGATTCATAATATTTATGAAAAAAAAAAAAAAAATTCAAATATATGAATTTCTTTTCTCTGTGTGGATGACAAAAGACAAAACTTGTCGCCAAAAAAAAAAACAATAATAATATTTTTCCGCCTTTAGAAAATGTATAAAACTTCTTGAAAGAATCTGATTTCAGTTTTATTTTCGGGAACAGATTTATTTTTATTGGTATGGCTAATATGGGCCCCTTAATATTGTGATTAGCTAAACATGTATAACCCAATGCAAAAATGAAACACCAAAATAAAGCAGAAAATTGTTTGCCGTTTCAATTTTTTTTTTTTTTTTTTTTTTTGAAGTTCAAAATATGTCCAATTTTGTATGAAAAATTTATCTCTTATTCTTCGCCACAAATTTTTAAATAATTTCGAAATTATTAAACGGATAACATGGTAACACAATTTAACTATAATTTTAAACAGCAATTTCTTTTTTATCTAAATCGAACAAACCATTCACGAGTTATACAAGTGTAACTGACTTATTAATATGGTCATATTAGTCATGCATATTTTTGCAGAACAGTGCAATTAATAGCAGCAAGAATTGCTTTTCAAACTTATGTCAGCATAAATCGTGAGAAAGAGTTACTAGAGTTGAAATTTTTATATGCCATACTTTTATTCCTCATTGGACACTGATTTGTTTAAATTTCCCAATAATCTTTGGTTTGTTATTTTAAACTGATTCAATGCCGGTACTTGTGATATATTTGATGTTGTTGATGCTTTTTAAAACTATTTAATTTTACTATGACCACTATGTTGTATTTGTCGTTGGTTTTGTTTTATATAAAACTATATTAAACAATTTAGAGTGCTATATTCGGCTGTGCCGAATTTTATATTCCCTTCACCCATGTTGAGATAAGTTATATGAAAAAGAAATACATATTGGATGTAATTACAAATATATTTACCTACACTATATCTATGTAAACACTAAAAACTTTAAATAATTTGCATTTTCATAAAAATTTGAAATAGATATTAGTTCTTATAAAAATAAGCTGTTTATAGGCTTTGTTAGATCTCGATTGGACGTCACACCCACATTTCACGACTACTTAAAAAAATCTATTCTTTCAAGTTTAGACGTTATTTAAATGAAATATGATGCATAGTTAGTGCAAAATATTATAGGCTATGTTGGATCCTGATCGGATTTCATGCCCATATTTTACGTCTACTTTTTTAAAACTTTCAAATGGATTAACCATTTAAAATTGGAGAAGGCGATGTAATAATCCCTTTATAAAGCAAATATTCATTATGACATATCTAGAGAAATTTACTGCGAAAGACCTCAAATTTCGTGGGAACCTTTATCCTACCATATCGCATTTATGAAATAAAAATAAGATGGACAAATCCAGAGGGAGAGGTAGCCTCCATACAAAGAAAATATAAATTTTCTCATCTAAAGGATTACAGTGAAAGTCTTAAAAAAATTAAAAGTAATTGTCATATGAAATATCGGACTGGGTGAATAGGTCCAGGGGAAGCAGTGGAACGCCATATAAAGTAAATCGCATCAAATAGGGTAGCGAAGTGCACCGGTAAAAGCTAGTAAGTAACAAATATAATACTTTACAATTTTATAAAAGTTCGCAGATATTTAAAGTAGATATAAACACTTCTGTTCAAAGACAATATTAAATTAAAAAAGGGTATGATGAAAAATTATGGAATTTGAAAATATTTGTGATAGATTTATGCAAGAATGAGATCAATAGCCTACATAAGAGCTGTAAAAATCTAATAATGCGTTTTGGCCTATAAGTTGGTATATTTAGTTTATCTTTTAAAGATAAAAAGTATTAAAAAATATCCTATTTTTTAGTGAAATTGCGAACTCTTTGAAAAACTAATTACGCCTTGTCTATTGTTGTTGTTTTTCATTACCCATGAAAACAGCAAATATAAGGGAAAAAGACATTAAATAAAAACAAAAAATAGATTTGGCAATAACTAGGTTGTTTATGAACCGATTACCTTGATTAAAAAAGGAAATTCAAGAAAAGTATTTGTGATCGATATATATAAGAACCAAGTCCGAAGAATATTTGGGGCTTGAATATTGGTCAAACATCCCTTTGGTCGATATGTCTGTAACTATGGACCGACTGAATTCATTTCTTCAGAGGAAAAATTCCAAACAGAAAAATCCTATTTTGTGTTGTAAAAACGCAGTCCGCAGCTTTTATAGGGGTTTCAGAAAATCTTAAACCGATTAGAAAAACTATTTTTGGGATCGTTTTTACCAGTTTCATTAGCAAAGTTGTAGATATATATAAGTTATGGTGAGGCTTCACAAACGCCATCTTAATAATTTTTTAGTCGAAAAAAACTCAAAAATTCCAGTTTTTTCACACATATCTTCGCCACTTATGAACCGACCTAACAAATATATATATATATATATATATATATATATATATATAAATATAGCAGTTATCAGAGGTCTTCATAAACGTCATTTCAGTCGACGGACAGAGGTATGCAAGGACAGATGGACATCATCTTATCGATGACATTTCTTATAAGGATCCAGAAAATATAAACTTTTTCGATCTCCGGCGAACATTATAGAAATCGCAAACGGAATGACAAACTTATATAAATCGTTTTTTTAGTGCTGAAGGGCATAAAAGAGTCAAATACACCTAATGACTCTCCACACTATTTTGAAAGTTCTTAATAGGACTACACACAAAGAAATACAATTTTGTATTCTGTTACTAAATTCATAAAATCAAGTATTTTCCTAAAGGAATGGGACCAAAAATATTTTTTCTATTAAAATATTTTTACTATTTAAAAATTAAAATTTTTGAAAATTCTTAAAAATTTCAACAATTTTTTTTTATTTTTATTTTTTATTTTTGACAAAACAGTAAAAATAATATTTGCATTTGAAGTTTTTTTCAAACAATATTTATTTTTGGATCAATAAAACATTTAATAAAAATTATGTTGCAAAGCAAAATATTAGAAATTAACTTGTACAACTATAAATTGTGCAAAATAATGCTGTGTTGATAATAAAAAAATCAATATTTAGTTCTATAATTTATGGAAAAGAGATATTTATGTAAAATAATACCATCTGTGTGATATTATGTTGATGCAAAACTTTATTAAAATTAATAAAAAATAAAAATTTAATATTACTTTCCTTTTATAGTTTGGATAAATAAAATAGAGAAGTACCGTACAGATAAACACACGAACAAACATAATAAAATCGACTCACAATGTGATTATGGTTTCATTAGGAGATCCACGAAATGATGTCGTCCATTTAAATGAAATATAGTGATCCGTCAGCAAAAAACATCCGCCTCAAAATATCTTTCTGGTTACGTTTCCTTGGCGAATTTGACTTTATTTTACGTTTTTCGGTATTCTGGAAGAGTAAAAAAAAAAAACCAATGAAAACCTCAGTTACATTTCGGATATACATGATAAAACAATATACTTTTATATATAATACTTCTTACGATGTATTGCTACATATCTGCAAATGTCATTGGTTTTCGAATTACCCAGAAGATAAATATCAATTATTGTAATGGAACATATTTAATAATCAAAATTATTTTCAGAGAAGGTCATGTGACCATTCACAAGCGTGATTTATAATAACTTTATAGTTTATTTATTAAATTTAAGGTGATTGCTGGAAACGACATTATATATATTAACAAGAATAGATCCTTATAAAATTTGGCACTATGAATGTTTTCAAAAGAGGGGTTTATATGAGCTATGATCAATTATAGTCTGATCTTTATGAAATTTGGTTATAAAATTATTAGTGACAAATAAAATTAGAATAGTATCCTATTTAAGGCATATATGAGTAATATACGCTTATTCTGAGTTTAATTGAATGAATTAATGACACATCATAACCAATTTCATTATGCTTGGCATCCTTGTACTAAGATAAATACTTTGCCAAATTTGATCAAGTTGTCTTTAAAATTCATAGACTGAGAGCCTGCTGATTAAACGGACGACATTATTAAATCGACTTGGAAAGTGATTCTATGGTATCACAATTGCTGAGGTGAATATTTTATACCCTTCACAAAATCCAGGTTTCATAAATACCTAAACATATTGGTATAATCTCTTAACATAATTTTTGCTTTAAACTGGAAATATATTTAATATTTGTAAAATGGTGTTAACACGTTCGCCACTCATTAATTTTTCGCGCTTTCAAATAAAACTCACGAACAAAAAGAATATGTCACATAAATGTGACATGAGTTTTCTGAGCAATTTTCTTAAGAGAAACTATGTGTCACGTATTTGTGAAATACACAAAAGTCACATATAAATGTCATGAGTTTTGGGAAGTACTTGTGTCACATATGGGAGTCACTAAATAGTTTGATTTTCATTTCATTTGTAACGTTTTCACCATGATCGTTTTCTTCTATGTCATTCCCAACTTCTGAGCAATTTTCTTCCCCAGACTCTTCATTCTCACTTTCTGGGGCGAAGCTGCTTTCAGAATCTTCAAAATCTAGGTCACTTTCGCTGGAATTCAAAATAGCCTCAAGAATTTCCTCCTCAGATACTTGTTTTCTTATAGGACCCTCTATTCTAAACAATCAACGAAAAATATACACATATATATAAATACATATATGTTTTCTATGTTAGTATATAGATATTTGAAGCATTGTAAAAAAACTTACCTTAAAATTTTTAATATCAATATTCACACTTTTACTTATAAGAACCTTCTTCTATGGCTATTGTGACACGAATGAACTGATAAAAGCGCATTTTAAACTTATTTTCACATAAATTAGCACATTGCAAAACTTCGGGGAATACCCCTTGAGAAAACGAAATTTTAAAATAACGGCTTAGCGCATATACAAATCGCAACTTTCGTATATGTTTGACACCTTGCCAGAGACTAAAACATGCAAGAAAATTACTTCCTACAAACTTTCAAGAAATAACAGCTTAGTACATTTTAGTAATTTTACGACACATATATGTGTCATGAGTTTTTTTGAAACATCCCACGTCACATATATGTGACGCTGAGTGGCGAACGTGTTAACCATGGCATTGGAAATATGTAACATAAAGAGTGTCCGAAAACTCCTTGGGCATATGACTGAGGAAGATCGCTCAGACCAACTGTGCTGAAGTGCTGAATAAAGAAAAGATATGCAAAATTGCAAATTCCATTAAAGTTTTCTACTAATATTTTTTTTTTCGTAAAGATACATTAGAATTATATATTTTAAACTTAAATTAGCTACTAAGATTTCCAGAATTTTTAGGAATTTTTAACTTTGGGACTCTAAGACACAATTCCAAATTGTTTCAAAGTGTTCGGTGGATTCGAATCCTGGCGTACAGAAATGTAATTTTTATTTAATAAATTTCAAAGAACGATTTTTAATTCATTAAAAATATATTTGACAGTTCCTTAATAAAAAAAATAAAATAAAATTGCTTTACAAAGGGTAAAATGTTACTATTTCAAATACGAAGAAAATAATTTCTTATTATCTGCTACTAATTTTATTTTTACAGAATCATTCATTTATGCATTTTTGTGTATCTATTCGCCCAAAAAAATCTGTATTTTTTATATTTAATAAAAATTTTCGCCTGTGGTGCTTCATCATCATAATATACTAAAATACTAATAACTAATTTGATGGAATTATTATAATTATTTTTTTATTTGCTTCATTAACCATAAAAACTATTTATAATCATAATTTTAGCAAATCACTCCAAAACATAAGGTAATTTTTCATATGAATTATAACCCAAATTTTTATGGGAATTTTTTTGGTCAATTTTTCATTTGGTAATTTTATTGACAGCTGCTCTACGTTCTATTTATAAATTTATTACAATATCTTTAAAAGATAAAAAAAAAAAACTAATGAGAACGAAAAAAGTAAGTTCTTAAATTAAAGAAAAATTTTTAACTTTCTTCTGACCTTATTTTTTGGGACATTTAGCTTTTTTGAACATTTTTTAAATCTTTTTTTTTCTCGGCTGCTGGCAACATTGCTCAGGACGTAAAGTCTTGCAGTCACAAACCCAAGCGGTATACCACATGGATATGTTGAAATTTATTATCTTTATTGATTATATAAAAAGCTTGAACGACAACTTAAATCTAAATAACACTTTTACATAAAAAAAATATAAATTTATAGGGAGTCCCGGGGATATGAAATAAGGCTTAACTGTTTGTAGTCTAGAACACTTCCTATAGAGTATTCAATCTCACAACTTTTCAATGGAAAAATATTTATGTATTATTGTATGTGAAATAGAAAATGTTATTAAATATGGGCAAAGAAAATTAAAAAAATTTTTGAAGGTGTTCTAGGATTTCGCTAAATTTCAATAGCAAGATTTTCGAGACTATATATGTATTTATTGGACTATGGGCTTCAAACAATCAATTTCAACATACAGACGGATAGACAGACATATATTCTCAAAGTTCTCTTTAATCATAACAATCACAAATATTTTTCAATCTGAGGCCCTGAATATATATTTTAATATTTTTGTATAAAATAACAAACTTATATATACCCTTCGTTTCATGTGAAGGATATAAAAAGGATTCATAAATTTTGCTGTTTTATGTTATTCGTGAGTGTTAAAGGCGCATTTTGGCAAAATAATTTTATGGCAATCGATGTACTACAATAGCCACAGATTATAAATTACATAAAATTATTTCTAAAATCTGTGAATTTTTAGTCCATAAAGGCAGTCAGTCGTACATCCAGGTAGACGAACGATGTTTTAGAAAGTTACAAAACTCATTTTTACTTACATGCTTTATAAATACTTTGTTACGTACTTGCAGCACCGTCTATAGTTTTTCCACATGTCTAAAAGATGAGAAATATTAACCATTGCATTTGGAAAATTTTCACTTAATTCAATATATATTACCTTTAGAAGTGTTCAAATGATAAGCTTCATATTTCTTTGCTTAAACAACCTTATAAAATTTAATGTTTTTAGAAACTGTCGAAATATAAAATTATTTTTGTCCTTCATATTGTTTTTGAAATTATTTGTAACCAATAAATATATATATGTATATTTTATTTTTTTTCATCAAAATTAAGTGAACTAACAATAGGTATTCAAATCTTAACTCTAAATCTTAATCCGACAGTGATTGGACTTAATTTATATTAAGTCCAATCACTGTCGGACGACATCCACATCCACAGAACAAATTCTATTATATCTGTTTTGTCGAGGGGTTAGGGTAGCATGTTCAGCTGCAAGTTTTAAACTTTTTTCTTTTGAGAGAGAGATCGATATCTTCTGGTGTTCTCGTTGATATATTTTCTATATTCTTATTCTTATTATTCTTGTGTTGGATATCGCTGAGATACCAGTGGGGTATATATATATATATCACAAAAAAAACTGCGCCAAGAAAACCTTCCTTCCCATCTAATTAAAAACGTTAAATTATGGAAATTTAACATTTCACTTTCAAATGTTAATAGAAAATTATGGACACTGTGGTTTATTTTATCTCCTTTCATTTATATAGTTTTCTACATTTGCTTTTATTGACATTTGTGTAAACTGAAATACATATACCCAATAAGCAAAAGCCTTTGAAATTGAATATTTGCTTATTCATTTGAAAACTCTTTCAAATACCAGCTCTGAGAATAGGCTTGAATTTCCTTTACTTTCAAATTTAAAACTCTACCTTTTCCAGCAAGAAAATTATAATATAACAATTGTATTTTTCAAATGATTTCATAATTTAGAACTGGATATTTCTTTAACAAACAAATATTTCCTAAATATTTTAAAAACGTATTATTTAAAAAATTTTAAAATATACTTGAATTAAAGATGGAAAATGTTTTTTCCAAACTATTTTTAAAACTGAAATTTTGCATGCATAAATGATAGATTGATATATTAATTACGTTAGCTGAATAGGAAAGTTTGCATTCATCATTTGCATATTGCTCATCATATTTCATGGATCATAATTGCTGTTTTATTTCTATTTTATTGCGGCAAACAAATATTTTATTTATTATAATAATATTTTAATTTTTGAACAAACACCCACAAACACTTGATAATGGCATGTAGTTACGTATCTGGTTACTTTTCAACCACAACAATATATCTTCTACATTACAAAGAAGTAGTTTAGTAACTACTTATTTATAACCTAGCATGTAGTTACTTATGTATGATCAGATTTTTGAAAATTCCATTTTTTTATTGATTTTTTAATTGAGCTTTATATTTATATTTCTGTATTTAAATAAGGGATAAATACACTAGTGCATATTACTCTAAACGCACATAAACTTTTGTAATCAACTAACCAAAAATGGAGATAAAAAATAACTAATGTGCTACAAATTAATTTTTTAAATTTTTTATTCACTTCACTTAAAAAATTAATGACAAAAAACTTAAAAAACATTAAATTTTTTCATTGTAATTTTGGTACTTGTATGCCATTTTTTATGACACTTTCCATTATACGCACTTGAACTAACGAACCAATTTAGCATTATTAATAATGTGTTAATGGACCTTTGTTTTGGATAACTTTCAAAATTCGGTCTGGCATTGGATCGAGTCATTTTTGAAGAAAATCACTGTCAATTTCTTCCCAGGCTTGCTTAATTTTTAGTTTTAAGCCTGCCAGTTCAATGGTGGAATACTATGTTCATTAAACCACGATTTAGATTTGTTCCAGACTTGGATTGCAGCGTTATCCTGTTGGAATATGAAAACTTCATTCATTTTTTCGTCCATAAATGAGAGTAGAGCATATTATAATAGTTCAATATAAATTGAACTGTTAATTTTAGTTGAAACAAAACATATCTTTGATTTTCCTGCAGCAGAAAAGGCTGCACTGCCTGCACCGAAATTGTGTTTCGACGTATGAATTTCGTTCGACCTCAAATCATGCCAATAGCAAGAATATGAATCGGGACCATCCAAATTGAATTTCTTTTCATCAGAAAAGATTAATTTATTCTACTGGTCTGTTCATTTCATGTATTTGCCAGCAAATTTTAAACAATTTTCCTTATGATCCTTTTTTTTAACATTGGCTTACATTTTGGTTTCTTCCATATTATGTTACCATATGTTCGCTAAATATGTGCAACATGGAAGTTTCAGGAAGGTCAAGTTTATTTTGCGGGTGGCTTCTTCTTTTACTTTATTAATTTGCCTTTCTGTTAATTTCTGATTTTGATTTTCTTGGTTTCCTCACTCCGTATTTCGGTCCTTTCTTAAGAAAGCCTCGAATAACTCTTTCTGAGCGGTTAATTTTTCATCCAGTTTCTCTGGATGATTGTTCTAATAAGCTTCATGACGAAAACATTTAATTTGAATTTTTCCTGACCTGTAAGAAAAGTTCCTTTGGGCATCCTTTAAGCTGGTGAAGTTTCTCAGTTAAAACAAAAATATTTCCACTAAACAGAAATATGGTCATCAGCGACTTACTTTTTGTGAAACAAACAACTAAAACTGTTTATATTTTTTAATATATATTTTTTTCAATAACTTTTTATACAAATTTTTATCGTCTGCGTTTGTGCGAATATTTCACTGAAATGATCACCAATATGTTCTGATTGCTAAATTAAAAACATAACAAAAGCAAGAAACAATTATTTTCTTACATAAAAAGTACCATTATATCGCTAGTAATTGTAAAAACACAACATTGTTTTTGGTTAATAAGAACGAATATACTTCAAAGAATAACAAAAATTTTAAATGCTTTTATAGGAATATGCGCCAGTGTATATAGAAAGGCGTAATTTGCACATGCAATTTAGAAATATTCATTGGTAAGTCAAATACCTGTTGTTTTTGAAATCTGTCATTAAAATTTACAAAATATTTTTATGTTTTAAATAAAACTAAAAAAATAATAAATTAAAAAAAAGAACAACAATAAAAACAGCTTTAACATTTCATTAATTATTTGTTACATAAAATGTAGCTAGTTCTTGTTGTTTTCACCAATAATAATTTCTGTTATACTTATTTTAAAATTAATGAGTTATTGAATATCTTGGAAATAGTTAGTTATTGTAGTGACATCTAAATAATGACTTTCAAAAATGCTTACTTGTAATAATATGAGGTAAATAGTTGTCTCTAGTGTCATCACCATGTAAAAATAGTCTTTTATTCAGCTAATGTGTAAGTAGTGAAGAGCCATTAATAATAATATTAATAATAAAAGATTTTTTAAATGTGACAAACATTGGAATATTATCTTAATAACAACGGATAAAATACAAAATACACTGAATATAAAAAAACTGAACTTAATACTTTATAATTACTTGAAACAATTTATAAAAACCTAACATTATAATATTATAGGAAATTTTTAAAATTTTCTTGTTTATTTCATCACGGATTTTGTAACTTGGAATACAATTTGAGAAATACGCTATTCACGTTTAAATTCAAGTTTATTGGGTAAATATAAATATAAAAAAGTATATATAATTATATTCCATCTGAGTCTGTTTGTATGCATTGTGTTGTCATAATCAATTATTCGTAATATTCATTGTCACTCCAAGTGTCATTTGCATTCAAATTTAATGAAATTTTTCTTTTCTATTTTAAAGGCAACATCAATGAATTTTTTTTTGTCCAATTCTTTTTTTTCATGTCAATTAAATAAAAAAAATATTGAACAATACAAACAGATATGTAAATTTGTCAATCTGTCATTATTATATGAAACTTTATTTTAAGAAATAAATAATTTAATTGTGTTAAAGAATTTTTTATTATTTTTTTTTTTAATAGGTAGGGTGTTTATGAAATCAGCTTCGACTAATTAATTAATTGCAAATATTATTTTATGACATTAAGTTTTCCTTTTTAATACATATATGTAGCTTAGACTTTATTTAACCTGCTTTCATTTAAATAATTTTTTTATTATTTACGATATAAAATAGTTTAATTCAAATTTCTTCCAAGTTTTTACAACTTTTTCTCTGTTTTAAATTACATAATTTTTAAGTAACTTTTGTTAGTTTTTAAATATATTTCATTTAAACACTTATCTTTTTATGGCTGTAGTGTTATTTCAAGTTTTTAAAGTTTTTGTATACATATATTCTTTTTATATATGTATATATTGAGTATAATTGGAAATCCCTTTAAATTAAAATAATTAATTAGTTTTTTTTTCTTGTTCAATCTGAACAAATTAAAACAATATGTTTAATGGAAAAACCACAACATTTACAACAAGTTGGCCAGCGATAGTGAGTGTCATACTGAATACATATGGCTATATAAATTCTATAATTGATGTTTCGCCAAATTTAAATACAAGATTACAAACAAGACATCTACTGCAATATATATTTCAATTTGGCAGAATTATAAGTTTCCGCTATTATTTACCAACCCAGTAAGAAATTAAAAAAAAAAAACTTTTTAATGTGTTTTCCTCTAGAAGAAATATTTGAAGACAAATGTTCAAAATATTTTATGAATTGACACATGCTGATTTTATAGAAAATTCTGTACAAAATCTGTATACAAATTTCAATATTATATATTATAATAAATAATTTTTTAATTCTTGTTAAAAATATAGTAATTGTAGTAATGAGGTTAGCTTTTTAAATAAATCTTAAAATGGATTTTTTAAGTTTACTTACTTTTATATCTTTAAGTTTATTGATTTATTCAGTCAAACTATAGCATTAGTATTTGTACTGTTTCCACTGTTTCTTAAAAAAAGAAGAAAAAAACATATTTTTCTACTGTAAAATATATATGAGCAATAGTGTTGCCAGGAGGCGAGAAAAAAAAGTGGCTAACATGAACTTTAAAAAAGGTCAAAAAAGGCTAGAGAAAAAAAAAATAAAGCTAGAGAAAAGTTATTATTTTTTTTTTATTTAAAAACTTTGTTTTCGTTCTCATTAGTTTTTGATATTTTAATAATTTTATAAATAAAACATAGAACAGCTGCCAGTAAAATTGCCCATTTCGCTTTTGATTAAGTAATTCTAAATTTATGGGTGATTTTTCGGTTTTATAAGAATTTTAATTAAAAATAAACAAAATTATGTTAAATTATGTCTATAAATAGTTTTTATGGTTAATGAAGGATAGTTGTAATAATCGATTTAGTAAATCCATAAAATTAGTTCTTATTTTTGATTTGGAAAATGATGCGTCGCAGGCGAACATTTTTGGTAAATATAAAAAATATAGATTTTTTTTTGCGAACAAATACACAAAAACGCTTAAGTGGTTGTTTCTGTAAAAATAAAATTAGTGATAGCTAATAAGATTTTTTTTCTTCACTGTGGAAATACTAACGTTTTAGCCTCTTTAAGACTATTTTAAATTTTACAAAAAGGCTGGAAAAAAGGATAGAAACTACGACTGAAATTTTTGAGGCTAAAAGCAAAATAAAAATGCTAAAATTTATCCACAGCAAAAATTTTGCTTTCCTGATAAGCTAGCAGTTATAATTGGAAACAAAAATAAACCACTTACTTTTTATCTGAATAACTAGGTATTTTTGTTCGAGTTGTCTACAAATTCATGTAGTTATTTCTGGACTCTATGGATACTCAAAAATATGTACCTAAATAAAAATAAAAACAAACAACATAAAAATTTTGCCGTCAGTGAGATTTGAACTTGGACACAAACTAACAATTCTTTTTTAATGACTAAAGTCTTAATCAATACACCATCTCGCACTTAATTTTCTAAATGACAAAAATTTTTTTTAGTATAAAAAATCTTCTGGTTGTTAATCTAGCGCTCCAGCCAACTGATCCACGTGATTGCAATATTACTGTGCTATTATACTATTGAGTACTTACTTATGTAATATAGAGTAGGCAAATAATAATGACGCCTCATTACCGAGAAACTATTTTAATAAGTAATTGATATAACCGAAAACCAAAATATTTTGCTGGGACCTTAAAAAGGCTAAACTGGCAATACTGCGCAGCTACAAGGTGTTTTGCATTATTTTCGTGTATTTTATTTTTACATCTTGCTTAGGGTTTTTATCATGAGAATTCCCGTGGCGAGTTTCCCGGGAATTTTGCAATTTTTCACTTCGCGATGCTCGGGATCTTTGGTCGCTAATCTCGAAAATTAAAAACTACCAAAAATTTGCATTTTTATTATTTCAAAAATCAAAATTTCTATAAAAAACATTGATTGATCACAACCAAGCAGATATAGAGTTAGATGATTATATGGCTTTACATCCAGTTCTACAATTAGCTCTTGAAAGTTTACAAAAATACTAGAAAATGGAATTTCCAAACTAAGAATACTAAAATAATAAAAATGCTTAAATATTTGAAAATCCGAATTTGGAATTCTCTACGTTTAAAACCAAAGCTATTAGAACACGAAACTTAGAAAACCTTGACAATGTTAGATGAATGCATCACGACAGTTTTGTAATAAAATGATTTTTAATTTTGATCATCCACCTTCAACAATTTTTGCGCATTAATTTTTTATATTTAAGACAAAAAAATTACTTTTATGTTGAATGGTGAATCGCTTGGGGTCCAAGAGAAATTTAAAAAAAAAAAAATATATTCTTAAAGACATATTTTTTATTTATGGTTTCTTAAAAAGTGTTTTGTGACTGTGATGAACATTATACAGGATTTTTTAAGTTTTCATTGTCGATGCTGAATTGCCTGATACTTAAGTAATAAAAACAATTTTAGTTTTTTCAAAATATTTGGATAATCTCACATTTAGTTTAAATTTGTTGATATATTTCAAATTGAAAAAAAAAAAATAAAAAAAGGAAAATAGAGAAAATTAATATAAAATTAAAATATGAAGTTTGTAAAGGAAATTACATTAAAATCAATAAGTGTAATATCACAATTTGACTGCAACGAATCTGTATGTGTTCATCATTATGAAAAATAGAAGTCTGGTAAATTTCTTCGTGGTTGATAAAAATAAATATTTAAAAAATTGTATAGAATAGTTGATGTTCGAAATCTATGGGCTAAATTTCTGATGCAATATCATTATGACAAGTTTGGACAAAAAACATTCCCTTTTATAGACTATATTTGAACGTTTTGTGGTTAAATTAGAAATCATCGACTCGGAAAGCAATCAGCTAATACCCTTTTGTTAAGGTAATTTCACAATGGATGAGAACATCGTGAACCGTGAAAGAGTTCAAAAGAACCCGAGGCAGTTAATTCCAATTGAACAGCCAATGATTGGGATCGACCTTTGAAAACCAATTTTCTTTAGCCACATTGAGGAAAAATAAAACTTAAACTTATTAACTTAAACTATATTGATTTGGTTCATTTCTTGATTTTTTCCATTTGTAATATTGTATTCGCGGAAACGTTTGTAAAAAATGTAAAATAAAAATTTTAACCTTGGGAATTAAAAATTAATTTTAATTACTATATTTTCTATCCACACATACATTTAAATTACACATTATATGCAACAATATCAATAATGCGTTTTCCTTTTTTTTTTTTGCATAGGGCAAATGATTTTCTTAATTGTTTTCAAAATTCAGAAAATCTATTTTTTTGTTTGTGGGAGAGAAGTGAAAATATTTTTTTTTTAATTTTTATCATGCAAATAAGCATTTTGAAAATATTAAATGTATATTTTATTTCTTACCCAACATTATTAAAAATTATTTTCAATACGTATTATAATTTCTATACCAAATATTATAATAAAAAAGCCATACTAAAATGTCATGCATTTTAAATGATCTTGTATTGTTCCCGAATATCCAGAAATCTCCGAAAATCCCGATTTCCGTGAGATGAAAAAAGTCGGGGAATTAAAAGTCGTATTCTGGCTTGACTTATTTGATTTTTGAGCGCTACAAAGCAGGAGGGTAATATTATATATCTTATATCTTTTAAACAGCTACATTTTTCTACGTTTTGCTCATTTGAAATTGATTTACTTGAAAGATACAAATCATATTATATATCATTTTAAAGGAAATTGTGTTCTCTTTCAAACTATGCACATATTTCATAAATTTGAGCCTTAATATTTTCGAAATGCTTGTAGGAATCAAAATAAGTCCTTCATATGTTATAAAGTATATAAGGAAGAATTGATAAATGTAAAGATATAACATATAATGTAGTATATAATTTTACTGCATATTTTTTAGGAAAACATTTTTATTATTGAAAAATGTTGGTATTTTAGGACAATTGCTCTGGTGACTAATTCGAAAGAAGTACCAAAATCAACAATCGAAATTTTCAAATTTTACAAAGTTTAAAATTGTATAGAATTACGCTTCTCTATATTCTAGTCATTAAGAACATATAAAAAAATATAGAAGTTGTTTAATAAAATTAGAAAAAAATAAATATAGTTATTATTTTTTTTTTTTGCAAAATTTGCAAATTTTGAAATTTTGTCGTTGAAAATTTTTTCATGCTATCGAATTGAGATAACTAAAAAAAAAAATTTTTAGCATAATTTAGAAAATTTTAGAGATTTTTGCTTAGTAGAATTCAGAAATGTAAAAATATTCAAAATCGGTTCATATTTGTAAAAGTTGCGAGCTCCAATATATTTCCAATACTCGAGGTGGTTTTGGCCCATTGTAGCGCCTGCCGGGCTTAAGTCACACACTGCAGCAAACAACATTCTGAAAACCCAACTCCTCTTCTATCGATGTACAAAGTTTTATTAAAACCGGTCTGGCCGTTTAAAAGATCCAGATTTATAACAGAATTTGTGACTTGATAATTTACCTTTTTCTGTTTTTTCGCGAGCTTCTGGATTTTGGGCGATTATTATTTTTTATTTCGACGATTTCCTCGCGTTCTTTCCCATTTATCTTCACTTTCTTTCTGAGTTGATCTAACGATGTCCCTTGTCCGTCCGTCTGGCTGGCTAGCTGGACGGTTGGCAATTTTGAAGATAATTCAATAAAATTTGGCACACAAAAATTTCATGACACAAGGACGAAGCCTATTGAATTTGTTTATGATCGGTCCATTATTTCACCTAGCTTCCATACAAATGTATCAATCTTTGTGCCAAATTTCATGAAGATTATGTCCGATACAAATAAGTTTTATGTAAGTAGAAATCAAAGTGACAAATTTTATGAGGATAGCTCCCATATAAGCCCACTTTCGGGAATCACCCTAAAGTGCATAAATTCTTATAAATGTTAGTATTAATGTAATATTCTGTATTCGTATATTTTATTTTACACTTAGTAAAAGTATCAGTCCACAATGTCTATTATAAGATCCCTCCACGAATTTTGATGGACATACACAATGGTGTGGGGTCGGGTATCATATGGTCTGGGATCTGAACTTAAGTGGCTGTGTAGCATCCTGTTTCAATTATCGTAGGAAGTTAAAATTTGAACAAGATATTCTAGATGATGTTATCTTTCATAAATTTAAGTTCGTTTATATATTTATTACTACGTTTGCACGTCGTATTTTTAAAATAAAAATAATTAACCTAAATAAAAGTTTTCTTGTATTCTCAGTCACTATTTTCTTAGAAATAACATCTTTGCGTTTAACAAACTATACCATAAAACTATAAATATATTGACCCGAGTCCGAAAATAGAGAAAATCATAAGTAATAGTTTTGGTTTAGGCATTCCATTTTAAACCTTTTTTTTAATTTCTCACTTAAAATCGAATAATAATAATTTATAAAACATCCATAGGAGAGTATCTAGAGCAATTTACTAATCCTTTTATAACTTCGAACTTTAGAACCTATAATCAGATTTTATAAATATATTTTATATCAACTTTATGTCAACCGTCTGGTGTCTTTTAATTTTCATATTACCGAAGGCTTGGGGTTTTCAATGATGTATCGCAATAAGCCAAACGATATTATAACGATATCGAAACGATATCATTTAGGTGATAAAAATTATCACTAGTGATAATCGTTTTGGAAACTAAAACGATAGTTTTTGCGGACTAAAGTATACCTTTCCTTATGATGTCCTTTTTCATAAAATTATGATCGTTTTTGATATCGTAATTTCCAAAAATAACAATAGTAAAATCGTGATACTCCACATTTTGCTCTAAATGTTATTTAATACCAAAAATTATGTTTTTTTTTTTTTTGGCATTTAAATACACTAAATATAGCAATAAATAACCTTAGTCAGATAAAATAAGAAAAAAAATCTTACATAAATATAAAATATTTTATATATTTCATAATCATACATGACGTACTTTTATGCAAATATTATCAATAATAATATCTGCAAGAATGATTTTCCCTTATGGATAAGTTTTCACAGTTAAGTACCTATAAAGTTTGATTTCAGTATTAAAAATGCTGTTAACAAATAGTTTTTTGTATTTGATTCCCAGCTTGTTTTTGTTTGTTGAAATATTTTTTAATTTTTTTTTTCGAAGTTATTTTCAAATGTTTCTGTTTTTTATTTTGTTGGAAGAAAATAATTCGAAATTTCGATATTATAATAATATCGTTTTTGGCAATAAAATATGATATTATAATCGTCACCTAATATGATATCGTTTTGGCTATCATATCGTTCTATGGTTTATTGGGAGATAAAGTCTAAAAGTAGTGATTCCATTGGTAGTATTTGGTTTTAGAAAAACTTTTAATATAGCTCTTTGTAAAGTCCTATGTTAGTTTCAAACATAGATCATTATTATGTTAAATAAATTTTCTCCCAAATGGACTTAAAAGTTTCGAAGATGATAAACTTTTAAAAAAATTATAAAATATTTAAGAAAAGCCTAAAATCCTTGCAAGATGATATTATTTACCTTTTAAATATTACAGCACAAACAGCTAAGAAAATATCTTTTTTTTAATTTATTTATTTTTAAATAAATATCATATATTTTTAATAATTTCCAGCAAAAACTTTTTGGTTCTCGGTAAACGCAACTACTTATTAAAATAGTCTCTTGGTAATGAGGCGTCATTATTATTTGCCTACTCTATATTACATAAATCCTTGCAAGATAATATTATTTACCTTTTAAATATTACAGCACAAACAGCTAAGAAAATACCTTTTTTTAAAATTTATTTATTTTTAAATAAATATCGTATATTTTTAATACTTTCCAGCAAAAACGTTTTGTTTCTCGTTAACGGCAACTACTTATTAAAATAGTCTCTTGGTAATGAGGCGTCATTATTATTTGCTTACTCTATATTACATAAATAAGTACTCAATACTATAATAGCACAGCAATATTGCAATCACGTGGATCAGTTGACTAGAGCGCTGGTATAACAATCAAAAGATTGTTGGTTCAACTCCATTCTGATGCTGTTAGTGTTTTTTAACAAAATGTCTATAAAGATATATTATATTAAAAAAAAAGTTTTTGCTACTTAGAAAATTAAGTGCTAGATGGTGTACTGAGGGAGAGATTACGAGTGGTTAATTTGTGTCCATGTTCAAATCTCTTTGACCGCAAAATTTTTTTGTTTTTTTTTTCATTTTTATTTTTGTTTAGGTACATGTTTTGAGTACAACTAGAGTCTAAAAGTAACTTCATGAATCTCTTTACAACTCGAACAAAAACAATTAATTATTCAGGTAAAAAATAAGTAGTTTATTTTTGTTGCCAAAAAAGTAAAGTTTTTTGTTTTGGGTTTATATAACGAATATTTTATTAAAATTTTGTGCCTCAATATTTGCAAATAAAAATTTATATTATATAACAGACATTTGTTGCGTTGATATAATCTTTGTAAGTATTTTACAAATATAAGGACTGCACACGAAAAAATCACTGCACGCTTTAAGGCAAATAACTTTTATTACGCGTAATAGAAAATAGAATCGTTAACTTATTTACATTTGTTGTTATTCTCAGTAAGCATGTGCTTAATTTTGTTGTAACAGCGTAATTAGTTTTTCTTAAAATAAACATTTAAGAAAAAATCATATAAAACCATAATTCAAATTTAAATATAATCAAAACACATGTCGACAATATAAAACAATTGCCAGGAGTGCAGGTGATTTAGGAAATTCAGTTTTTTGAGTCTTAAGAAATACAAAGGATTCATGATTACCGAAACGAACCCAGATAACCTAAGAAAAAGTTGATTTACAGACTGTAGGATTGCAGACAAAATAACAATAATTTTATGGATGGAATGTTATTCATTCTTTAAACTAATCTGTATTTTTTTTATCAGAAAAGTTGAAAAAGTGTAGCCTGAAAATCCAAAAAGTAAAAAAAGTTCCTAATACGAACGTGAGAAAAAAATGTGGATACATAGGCGAGTACGAAAATTACAGAGATTTATTTTCTTAAAAAATATATAAATACGTCTAAAGGGCAATATAAACTACGTATTGTCTAACTTTTTACAACATCCTGGTTAGAAATTCCATATCAAATTTCGTGTAAAAATATCAAAATTGTCGAACAAATTTATGTCTCGTGACAAAGAATTCTAATATTTCTGGCTTGATCTCGCATTTGGACATTACGATAAAAAAGTAGCTGAATAGTATCAAATAAATGGTGCTGTTATGTAACAAAGAAGGCCAATCCACTAAACTGTCCATTCGAAATGTATTTTGTCATATTAAAATATATTTTAAGAGCACTTTAAGCTGAGTAAAAAATAAAATAGAGTCTAAAAGGAAGTGGAACCATTCCAACAAACCTTTATCTTTAATTAAGTTAAAATTGACAACTAGAATATAACGGTCTTTAATATATATATATATATATATATATATATATATATATATATATATATATATATATATATATATATATATATATATATATTTTAATTTACCCATTGTTTCATTTTTGTAACATGAGTTGTGTGCACTTATTATTTCGAACGCAGCCCTGCCTAGCTGATTTAATTTAAAATTCAATATGTCGCGAAAAATTGTAAAAACTGCTGTAAGAAAAAAATATTATTTTGAGGTTATAGCGCAAAAAAACCACAAAAGAAAGGTGCTGAAAACCGTTGCCAATTTGGTGAACTTTAACGGCAGCTATATAGAAGTATAATAATAAATTTCTAGGTACATTTGATTTCAAATAACAGATATTTTTGAAAACAAAAAAGTCCGAAAATCATTGCAAATATTCAATTCAATTTCGCAATAACTATAGAAAAGTTTACAGTGATAATTTAATACTCGTATAAGTCACTTTCCTTTAAACTTTATTTGTTTCTTTTTAAATAAAGATCTAGTATAAAAAATTTGTTTTGGAGCATTTTTTTAAGGTTTAAGACTTTTTCTTTTTTTCTTATTTTTTTACATAAAAAAAAACCTGAAAGTTAATATAAAATTTCTTTATAAAATTTTTTTCATTAATAAACCTGCAAGTACTTATGTATCAAAAAAATTTATAAAGAAATCAATTTACAACAGCGTAGGGTATTATACTTACCGAGTCAACTAACAACAAATTTTTTACTAGTATTTCAGTTATTTGCTTTTTTGCTCTCAACTACAGGTAAATACTAGGGTATCCAATCGATTTGCCGTTATTCGGTTATGCGATTTTTAGTTGATTAACTGTTCGAAAAATTTAAAATTGTCTATTTTTGAATAACGAATAAACCGAATAATTTGTGTCGAATAATGAATTAACCGAAATTTATTTTTCTGAAGTTATAAATTTAGAAGATTTTTCTTTAAATGTCTGTTATACCCAGCAAAAATAAATAAATGTAATATTTATTTTACTTTAAATAATAGTAATAACCGTACGTTTTCTTGTACTTAAGAAGTAATACATACAAGTAGCATTCAAAGAAGTTATTAAAAAGAGATACAAATGAATTGTTCTGCTACAAAACTTTGAGATTCGGTTACTACTTCTAATTAAACAAATGAAAAATAATATTATAAATATTTCTTTTTATTAAAAAATATGTTGATTTATATAGAAACTAAAATTAATTTCATTGTGCCGATAACAAATGATTTGAATATTCATAGTAATTTTCCATGAATTGTGAACAGGACATCCCAGCAAAAAAAAATAATCATGTGCTTCCAAAAAAGAAGTTTTTTACTACTTCAAAAGTAAAACAAAGTGCATCTTTTTTATTTTCTTTTTGGAAACTAGTAATAATTGCTTACAAAAAAGTGAAAATAAATGTTTTTTTTTTTTTTTGTTTTGTTTTAAGAGAAATATTTCAAAAGTAATGTACAAGAATATCCTACCAATGACAACGATGGGTTAAAAAAAGAACTTCTGCGGCTCTTTTGCCATATTAAGAACTTCCTTCCAACGACAACACAAAGTCAAAATCATGACTTTTCAGCTCTAAATGAAGATGAATGGATTAAAATTTTGTAGTATTAAGTTAAACAAATTTATTACTTTTTTATATAAGCAGGCAAAAGAAATGATAAAATGAAACCTTTATGAAAGAATATGATCTATATTATGTATCTTAATAACTATTTCAATAGATTACATACAATAATTAATGTTTTACATGTATTGCCAAGTATATTGGGTTAATCGAATAATTAGCCATTAATAGGTTACTAACCGATTAATATGAAAACCCGAATAATTGGACACCCTAGTAAATACTCATATTTGCAGTTAGTTGCGTTTACCTTTAATCTTAAAGTATTTGTATTGAAATTGTATTTAGCTTTTTTTATTTTTATTTTGTTTTGCTTAAATTTTATTGTTGTAGTTTTTGTTATAATTGTTGTTATTTTTTTTACAACTTGTTACCGGCTGATTAAATGACTAAATGTCTGGCTGGTTGAATGGATGAATGGTTGATTTGACTTGACTAGAATTGAATTGCTTTGGCTGTTGGGTTGTAAATGCACTTGGCTTATAGAGATACAAGGCAAGTGAGAAACTAAAAGAAAAAATGAGTGATTTGTTTCTTTACAAATGCAGTAGTTGCAGTTGTTGCTAACTTTTGCCTATAGTTTTTCATGTCTTTTTTGCCTTGCATTTCGCGGTTTTTGTGGGCTAAAGGCTTAAAAACGTAAAATATTTCTTTCTGTTTTTTGGTGGTATTTTTTATATATCTTAGTACTTTTTTTTTAAAATTAGATTTTTTTGTTTGATGTTTTTGAGGTTTTTCCTGCAAGTTAGAGACAGACTTCTATAGACTAAATCTGCATAATTTAACTGTCTACTATTTAACAAACGCTATCGCTGTCGTCATCAAAGTCTGGACTTTTTTTTATTTTTATATTTTCCTGATTTTTTTCTTTTGCCTTTTATATTTAAATTCCTGTTGTTGGTAAAAAAAAAAGAGCTTAAAATTTTTTTCCAAAACTTGATTTAACTTTCAGTTGTATAAGTTTGTAGCATTTTTTTGTATTTTACCAGGAGTAAGGTTTTATAGGAGTTTTGTTGTAGTCAATCAAGTAAAGAAAAATAGCGAAGTAAACATGTAATTGTTGTATATTGGGGTTAAAGGTTATTGTTCGATTGCCTGTATTTTTTTGAAAGGAATTTTACAATAGTTACAGTCACAACGGCAAACAACTGAAAGGAACTATCATGGCAGCATATAAAAGACTGGCTTAAATGTATTGAACTTATGAACTTGTATGCAAAAGATGAAGTAAAGGAAAAGTTTGTAATTTTTCAATAATTTGTGGCTAAAAGACTTACAGCCACATTGAGAAAAAGAATTTAATTTGTATTTAAAGCACATACTAGCTAATACACAATTTATCTCCACATTAAGTAATTGAATGGTATTTGCTTATGTAGACAACTCTTCTCAGTTACTTTCTCATTTTTATTGCCAGTGTTGTGAATAGTTAGAATAAATTATTCGGTAACTGTTTTATTCCATTATTATTTTTGATATTCTAGACGCTTTTGATGATAAACTATTTTTTTTTTATTTTGAAAAAAACATTATGAAGCTTATGTAAATGTACTTATATGTAAAAGATATATATATATATATATATATATATATATATACATTCTGTGATAAAATCAACATCATTATTTTATATTTTATTTACATTATTTTTGTTGGTATTTAACCATTTAACCAATTTAATATATATTTTTTAAATGCATAACTTTTATCCCTAAGTTGATATATTGGATTAATGATATCTTAAACTAAGACGTGTGTATATTAATGCGATTGTGGCGAACATTTGGTTTAGATCCGGGCAGGCAGAATGTTAGTATTATTATTCGAATGCCCCCAGAATATACTTTTTACTGTTTCGGTTTATGATTTTAGAAATAAAGTTTAAAAAATAGTTTTAAATATATAGTTTAAAAATAATTACAGAAAATATTATCCTGTCCCTGAGTTCATGTAAAACATTTATAAATAGCTATATTGAAACATTTTTTAATTTCGAGACGAATCTTAACATGAGGACATTTAAAAATATATAACATTTTTGCACTAGTAAATTTGTAATAAATTTTCAAAAATATTTGAAAATATTACTTGTAAAAAATGAAGTATTTTTCTAAGAATAAATTAATTTTTAAATCATTAAATGTTTTCTAGAAATTTACCTAGAAGCGCCACTTACAGAAAGTTAAACATTTTCAACAGCAAATTAATCAAAAAATGAAATACAGAGTTAAATAACGAAATTTTTACGTCTAAAAACATTTAGGACTTTCTGAAAATGGTATAACTAACTATAAAGCTTTTTTTAAGCTTTTTAATGATAAATTTGTGACAAGAAATATTTTTGGTCTGATTCAGTAAAACTGATGTCAGTTTTATTGTAATTTTCTGAAAAGTTTTCCAGTCAACTCTTGTGTTTGTTTATTGATTCTTTTGAAATTTATAAATGTTTTTTTTTTCTTGCTCTGTCTCTGCTCCCATACTTCGAGTCTATACAAGAGAAAGACAAACGTCAAGTTTTTCTTTGAATCGCAGATAATTTTTTATCTCTATCAAATATAGGGTAAACCGCATGTTGTAATAAACCATGTTAAAACTACCAACAACAATAAAAATGGTGTCTTACCAAGCAACTTTAAAACAAAGTTGTCAGAACTCGAGCGCTGACAATTTTGTTTTAACGCTGCCATAATACTGACAAATTCAGTCTACATTAGACAAATTTTTATTCTGATAAAAATTTTACATTTGTGTTGATAAAAATTTGTCTAGTATAGACTCGACACTAATACTGTTGAAAATTTAAACTTCATAGGAAATTAATATTTCTTTATAATTTGATGGTGTCATTGATAGGAATAATAAAATCATTTGCACTGTCGGAGTAAATATTTCTTTGTAATAATAAACATCGTTTATATTTGTTGCTGATGTTATGCTGTTTTTCTATTTTTGTTTCTCATGTAAGCATTTTGTCACAGTTAAAGGTGACACGGATAAATATACAGATTAGTAGAAAGCATAAGTACAAACATGAATGACATGAATATGAGTGATAAATTTTGGTGATGTCCCAAAAATAAAATAACGATATTAGTCGGTCTATACAGGTCTCAATATTGAAGGTAATTGGCTAAAATTTTAAAACGAATTCTTCTTTCATTAAAGAACTAGTAACAATAAAATATCATGATATCAACAGTTAAACAACAATCCTCAAAGTAGCATAATGAAAAAAATTCTGAAAGTAAAAATTTTGAGAAAATTTCTGGTATAAAAAGTTGTTTTTTACATTGTAAATAATAGGTAATTAATAGCAAAATTCCCATGAGTATTCTTAATATATAAATATATCACACCAAGTTATTTGGGACTCTCAGTTAGTTAATTTCAATAGACAGTCCGAATATACATCTATAATTTGACATTCTCTACGGTGCGGAATATCGTAGTATTAAATTGAAAACATATGCATCAGAAATTTAAGTTTATTTGAACAATAAAAGCTGAACGTACATCGAGGTTAAAAGTTGAAAAAGGTGGACATACGGAAAACAGTGCTGTAACATAGCCAAAAATCAAAAATAAAATTATACCATAAATGTAAATAAATTTTACATTTTTGGAAAGCTTACGGCGTTTTCTTTTCTGACTAAAGTGTTGCTTTTATTCTGCTCAAATTAAATAGAGGCTAAACATACTGCACTTTATAAATAGCAAATTAAATAAAAACATTTATATTTAATATTTAGTACTTTAAAATTGATTTTGCACTAAATTATGAGTTTCACAAAAATTCCGAAAAATTCACCAAAAATCCAAAAATACTCCGAAATTTTTCTTAATATTCTAAATTTCACCAAAAAAACAAAAATTTCTGCAAAAATCCGAAATTTCGAAAAAAATGAGAAGTTTCCAAATTTACACAAAAATCCGAATTCTTTTGATTTTTTTTCTTTTAAATATTTAAAATATAACACAATTTGAGAATTGTTCTCACATTTATCCATCATTAAATTATGTTACACAGTAACAAGTTAACATCTTTCTTCAGAAAAGAAAATGCCACCATATAACGGCAAAATTAGAAATGAAAAAAGTTTAGAGATTTCTTCGCTTGTCCGCAATAGAGAACGCTAAATTCAAACTTATTTGAGCAAATATTGTCTATGTGAAAAATTAAATATATTCTTTTAAAGATATTCTTTATTTTTTTTTTTTTTTGGTTTTAAAGCACTATTTTTATGGAAAAAATTTATATTACGCACAGAAGAAATTATTACCTTATATTTTTCAATTAACATTGTTGTTCAAACAAAGCAAATACTTTTTTCTCATTCACATTTTTAATTTATTCAATCACTACTTGATTGATTTAATAAATTTTGTAATTGGAAAACTTCGGCTTTTCATTTCTTACAGTTATTAGTAATTGATATAATCATTTTGGTAAGAGGTGCAAATTAAAACAATTTTTATTGAATGAATTATTTTGATTACATTGATGAATTTTTGCTGTGTGTATAAATAATTCGTAATTCCTTCTTTAAATTATATCGAAACTTTTGAACTTTTTTTGAATACAAAAAATAAAAGAAACGAAAATGGACTTCAATTATGAAATTGCTTATATTAACTAAATTTTTATTTGATTTTGCTCCAATCATCAAAATTGTAATATTAATTAACTAGAATAATTAATTTGCATAATTAGTTTGTATAAATTCAACTAAAACTAGTGTTAATTAATTTTTACAATTAATTAAATATTGCCTTTAATGAAAACGCACGTATTTTAATATAATTTATTTTAATTTATTTTAATTTAAAAATATTTAAATAATAAAAATACTGGCACAATTAGATTAAAAAAATATGAAAAATTAAAATTTTATTAGGAAAAACGAAACTTGGTATGTAGTTGCAACTTAACGTCATAAACACCCTATTAAAATCATCGGTAATTAAATATAAATCTGATTTTTGTAAACTTTAACCACGAATATCTCATGTATCTCACAAATGATTATCTGTGATTTTAAATAGGATATATAAGATGTCAAGAAGAAACCATATGACAAGTTTCGTTTCCCTCTAGCAAATTTTGATATTATATTTAATTTGAGTTTACAATAATATACTCACGTGTGTAGTGTATGTATAATATGCATTGAATGTGTGTAATGTTTCGATAAGAGTATTTTCTAAATAAATTTTAATATATAGCATACTTGTATTTATTTCCCGAAAACTTATGCGAGACGTTGCAATAAAATAAGCTGCAGCAAACGTTCGTTTTCCAACGCAAAATCTCGTAGTGTCTCATTGGGCTTCTGCACTCTAACGCAATTCCATTCCAACTCCTTTTATGTTCACCACCGTACTTACGTTGTAGCGCATCCATTATGTCATCATAACTGTTTCTGTTACTCGCTGGCACGCTTTCAAGAACTACTTTTAAGGCTAATATTAACTCTATAGCTTTTTCTTCATCGTTCCACATGCTTCTAATGGCAACTGTATCAAACTGAAACTTGAACATATTAAATGGTGTGGTGTCATCAAAACTAGGGGCCTTTACTCTGCTAGAGGATTCTGGAATAATTCGCACCTGTCCATCTTGGCATTGAAGATTATTAATCTTTATTTCTAGATCATGTAGTTTTTTATCAACACCTTTGGTTATTTCATTCTCTAAAACGGACAGCTTTTTATCAACTTTATCAAAGAATTTGGCTTGTATATCTAAGCAGCTCTCTAAGTCGGACATCTTTGTCTCAATGCCATCCACTTTGCTGTTTATAACTTCCGTAATATGCTTAAGTTTCTCGTCTGTCACTTTAGAAGTTTCCTGAAATTTCATTTCCATTATTTTATTTTCTTCTTTAACTTCAGCAAGAAGTTCCGCGTTATTTGCTTTAGAAGTTTCTTTAACTTCAGCAAGAAGTTATCATATCTGGGTGAAATTTAATCTAATCCCGGCAACAATGACGGGAACAACTACAAAATTATTGAAACGATTAATATTCTAATTAAATATTTAAAATTCGTACTTATGAAATAACTATTATTAAACACATCTCCCGAAAATGAGAAATTATGTACATATTTCGTATGACTACTTTTTATACCACACACCACCATAGGTACCCCAACCACCTATTATGCGTCTGTGCTGATGTTTGTAACCCACAGAAAAAATCATCCAACACCCATCTTAAGGTATACCAATTGACTCAGAATCAGTTTTTGAGTAGATCTAACGATATCCGTCCCTCTGGCTGGCTGTCCATGTAAACCTTTTGTACAAAGTATAGGTCGCAATTTTGAAGATAACTTAATGAAATTTGGCACCTAGAACTTCCATGATACAAGGACGAAGCCTACTGAAATTGGTTATGATCGGTCTATTATTTCACCTAGCCTCCATACAAATGTCCTTCCGGAATAGAGGTTTAACGATCATAAATACCTTAAATATAGCAATATTGTAATGATTTTCAGTGCAATTAAGTTTTGTATAAGTATCAATCTTTGCACTAAATTTCATGAAGATCGGTCCATATTTGACCATAGCTCCCATATAAAACCCTCTTCCGAAAATCACTTTAACGTGCATAAATTTCATACACATGTTGCTATTAGATTTATAATCGACACAAATAAGTTTTATATAAGTAGAAATCATACTGACAAATTTTATGAGGATCGCTCCATAATTTACCATAGCTCCCATATTAGCCCACTTTCGGGAACTATCATAAAGTAACGTAATATTCCGCATTCGTATATTTTATTTTACACTTAGTAAAAGTATCGGTCCATAATTGACCACATGTCTAATATAAGACCCATCAACGAATTGTGATGGACATGCATAATGGTGTGGGGCATCATGTGATCGGGCTTGACCGACTATATCTTTATTTCTTTTTTTAAATTTATACAATGAGCCCAAACAGTTGAAAATGAATGAAAATTGACCTAAAGTTATTTTATTTCTATATTATTTTATTGACAAGTTTTTCTTTTTTGTGTATATATTTTGAGAGCTGTCGATTTTTGTCTAAAAAATTGTAAAATAATTACAAAGTTAATTATATTAATTAATATTATTAATAATTGAATTGAAATATTAAATTAATTACTCATTTTATTGAAAAATTATTTGGACTATTTTTTTCTATGTTGGATAAATTTAATAAAAAAAGTTGATAAAATTTTGAATTTTTAATAATTGTTTTTTTTTTTAATAATTGTATTTAAACGATTTGAAAGATTAAAATTCCCAAGATTTACATCATTATCGAAACTTCGAAATAAAACAGCAAATATAATTAAAAAAATTTACTTTATTATTTCTTATTTATAATAAATATAAAAGATTTAAATAAAATTTAAAAGCTACATTCTTTTACTTTTCCCATTCAAATAAATTAAAAATTGACTTTAAATTTGAGCAGCTACGATATCTTTAGTGCACTAAGTATCATAAAAATTTTTTTTCGAAATATCTCAAAATCTGGAGGATATTTCAAATCTTTGAAAATTTTTAGTTTTTCGCATTTGACAATTTTATTGTTTTTCTTACAATTTTTTAGCTTTTACAAGTAATTAAAAGTAAAGGAACAAAGTTATTATTAACTGAAATCAAATAAAAATAAAGTATTTATTTTATTTTTGTATAAAATAACGATTTTGGGTACGGTTCCCTTTTTCAGATTAGTTCCATATTTTCAGTAAGTTTTTGATATTAAACGACATAATTAGATCTATTTAAATAAAATGGATATTATAGGTATCTACATAATTACACACTTCAACATTTCGTGTTTTTAAGGTCATGCATTTTAATATTAATTAATATTAAAATCTATTCAATATTCCCCAAAATTTACGAACCAAAAATTTGTAAAAAGGTTTGTTTGAATTTAAGAAACTTAAAAGGAATAATGAAGTAAAATATCCAGTTTTATAGTTGAAAAGTTATATATATATATATATATATATATATATATATATATATATAATAAAGTTATGTACATTTTCTTAAAGAATTTTTTTTTTGTTTCAAAAAACTATTCAACATCTCGCAATTAAGTAAATTTTAGAAAGATCCCAAAATTTCAATTTATCTGTTTTTAAAATAATTAATATTTAAAAATAGTGGTACGTATTCACAATGATTGAATTATATTTTATTTCAAATGTCAAGTAACAACCACTTCCAATTCCACACACAGAAAGAACTAAAATCCAATTAAATCTAATATGTATTGAAGTCCAACCTGTGAAGAAAATTGTCTTTTCAATCACTCAATTTTTAGTAAAAATAATAGAAAATTACCTTTTTAAATACCCAAGTAATTGATAAGCAGATTGATAGTTAGAAAAGTAATTGAAACCATTTTTAGTTTCTGATTAATATTTTTAATTAAAATTTTTTGAATTTTTTTCGTTAGATCATTTTTGACAATGAGTATTTTTTTCAATCTGACTTGATCTATATAATAAATCTGTTTTACCGGTAAACATAATTCTGTTATATCTATATTTTTATAAAATGTGATTAAACGTTTATCGGGATATGGATTTTTTAAATACAAAATAAATTTAAAATGATCATTTTCTATTCAAATTCATCTTTCTTTTAATTTTATTCCTAAAATTTGCAACGAATTTTAATATTAATTTACTAATTAAATAAAAAGCTTAAAAAATTGTTTTTATAGCCAGCACTAAAAGTTAAGATTTTATTAATTTTGTCAATATATCTTCAACATTGATATTTTCTTCATTGAATTAAATAAATACTTTAGGTTATGTTAATATCAGACCAACTTTATAACCGAAGTGATCTAAGGAAAATGATATCTAATATCCAGATGATTTGCATTTAAAATAAGCTACATCTATCAGAAATATAATAACTTCAATTAAATATGTTTTTATAATCCAGTCTACTTCTGTAGAGGAAAATTGAATCAAAAAGTTTGTACATATTTTTTTTTTTGTTAATAGCCGTCCTTGACCAACATGCTCGGTCTGTTTTGATTTTGTACAAACATTACATGTGCATGCACAGAAATATACATAATTTTGTTTGCACGAAAAACGCTATAAGACAAAATTAGCGATTTCTAAATTTATATTACAAAATATTTTTCCATTTATATATTTTACGATTTCACAGAGACACTTTGTAATGAAAAATGCCTTTCCAAAATAATTAAACATAAAAAAAAAAATGAAAAGAAAGCTTTAAAGGAAATTGCCTGAAATTCATGAAATTAGTTTTTGGTTAATGAAGAGGATGCTTATTTTATTAGTTGCTACCGTTTAACCCGCTACTGCGTTAGCGGACCAGGTATATACTTGGTAGCTTTTTTTATTTAGAAAAAAAAAAAAAAAAATGTAAAATTAAAAGTAGAAAAATCCGTAAACTTTAACTTTGAATCCTAATTCCAATAGGAACTGTTACAATATTTGTGTTTTCAGAAATTGAATGATTCCAGTTTCATGCCGCCAGTTTTATATTTAAATAAGGAACATCCAAGGAGAGAGATATCGTAACACTTCGCAACTCTTTAAGAGTTCCTTATTAAGTAACACAAGGTACCAAAAAAAAAAAAATACTAATGTGTATACATCACCCAATTAAATAATCAGATTTCATAATATTTGCAGCTATTTTCTTTTTTTTTTTTTTTTGGGTTAAAAAAATTAAAACTAAAACTAAATAACTTAAAAGTCTAGGAGATATATAAAGTACCATTTTTGGACGCTTTTATCCTCCAAGACTCTAAATTTCTATAAATGTTGGGGGATACAGATAAAAGTCGCCAATCACCAAATATATTAGTAAATAATTCAAACAATTAGAACCTTTTTTTTAATTAAAAAAAATGTAAAAAATTAAAAAAATAAAATTTTTACAATTAAAAAATTTATCAAATCAATCAAGATGATTATATAAATTAAAAATTTAAGTGAAAAATAAAATTTCACTTAAATTTTATATTTATATATATATATTTATATATTTATATATATATATATTTACTTGAATATATTTATTACATTTAGATGCAAAATTAAACAATTGTGTTAATTGAAAAATATATGGTAATCATTTTTTTTTTTTTTTTTGTGGAGAGATATCTAAAGTAAAGGACATTGTGTCAGCATTAACAATAATAAACTTTTTACAGTAAAAAGTACAAACGACATGTTTGCTGAATTTTTTTTTATAAAGAAAGAACACTATTTAATATTTATTTCTATGTTTCTTGGCAAGGCCTGCATTTGTAGATTTTCACTCATGTTTCTAGGTTCAATATAAAAGAAAGTTCAAAAAGTACCAAAGAATAATGAAAAAGTATCAATAAGTCCTTCAATCTTTATGTTTAATTTCATGCTTTTACGTTGTATACTACAGAAAACTAGAAAAGTTCCATTAGAAGAGCAAAAAATAACACAAAAAAAAAAAATAAAACTGAATTTCAATTAAAAAATTTCTTATATTAATTAAATTTTTATTTGACTTTGCTTCAATCACCGAAATGATAATATTAATAAATAGAAATAATTGTTGTTTGGTTTACATTTAATTAATATTTCTAATCAAATTAATTAGAATTATAATTCTAATTTTCATTTTTATGAAGTAAATTTTTTATTGGTCAGATTTCAAAATTAATAAAATTCATTCCACAAAAAGTGCTTCTTTCAATAAAATATTTAAATTTCAACAAGATGTCTTATTGCATTATTACAAATATTTACACATTTTTTTTTTTTTTTTTTTTAGAAAAAAATTCGTAACGTAATTAAAATTATTATGTTTAATGAGTATGTATTGCATTTTGTTACATACAGGTATATAATAAAAATCGATATTGAAAACAAAAAATATATAAAACTGAAAAGATGTTTGATATATATTTTTTTCTTATTTTCATTTTCTTTAAGGCGAAAAATAACATTTTAACCACCTTTGATAAAATTTTTTTAATTTTCGGAAAAGCTGTGCCGAAGTCAATTTTACAAACCTAGGGAATGACACATTAATCAAAATCTGAAGCAATTGAGTGTCTGAACAAATAATCGAAAATAATATATACTTATCCTTTATTTATAAATTCTTTCAAAGAACAGATAAAAAAAAATATTAAATTCGTACACATACTTGAGTATTTATGTTACAATCGGACGCCATCAAATTTCATCAAATTTCAAGAAATTCGATTTACCTTATAATTATATGTATCCTCAAGATCATATTTGCCATCTGAATAATTACACACTATAGACCACAAATTAGAATCAAATAATTGGAAAATGTCATTTATGATTAACATAAAAATAAATTTTGTTTTACAAATGTTAGTTTCTTTTTCTTTACAATTTTTAATTTTAAGTGATTTGCCGTTTTTGCAAGAAATGAAGAGTAAATTACATTAATAAATACTTTTTTATTAAATTTTATTTTAAAATTAAATAACAAATTAATTGAAAAATTGTATGGAATACTTTTTTTCTATGAAGTCTTCTATTTTAAATTCTTATCCGCATAAAACCATGTTTCTAATTCAATATTATATGAAAATTCAAAAAGTACCATTAGAAAAACGAAAAAGTACCACAAAATCAACCTTGTGAATTCTTATCCCCATAGGACCATCTTTATTTTCTTATTCAAAAAGTATCCTTAGAAGAATGAAAAAATACCACAAATACCCCCTTGTGAATTCTCACTCATTTCGGACTGCATATACTTAAGTTCATGTTTCTAAGTTTAATGTTACAGAGTATTCATGACTGAGTTTCAATAAAATATAATTCCCGGTTTTTATCATTTTTTGTTACTTCTTTTCACGCATGTAGCAAAAATTGTATTCCAATGAATCTCAAAACTCTAGCGGAATAGAAAAAAATATTTTATGAAAAAAGTACCAAAAATAAGTACGGTATTTACTTAAACTTTCGATTTACCAAAAAGTAGCAAACTTGTAATTTTTTTTTTTTTTTGATTAGCTACGAATAGGATGTAATTTTTAATTTTATGTTGACTATGGTTTAAGAGATACATAGGGTGCCAAAAAAAGTACCAAAATGCAGTTTTTACCCCTTTTGTCCCTAAAAGGACTGAATTTCAAAATAGTAAATGAATACCGATAGGAATACAGATAAGTGCTTGGGCTGTGCGACGATGAAGCGGTCAGTTATATATATATATATTATTATTTCCATCTTAAAGTGGATTAAACTGCATTTTATATTAAAATATATTTTATTTAGGACTTATGACGATTTTCAATATAGAGTTTGTTTGTCTAGATGTGTGTGCAATTGCATATACGCAGTACATTAATATTTATCTGAATAAACATAACTTTTATGCAATTGTTGTTATTTTAACAAAAAAATATATAAAATAATGATGATAATAGTGATAAAAGGAAAAACTCTGAAAAAGAATAAGAATAATTTTAAAAAGCAAATCACTCAGTAGAATAATTCATATGAAATGGTATGAGTGTGTATGTACATGACACACTCATATGTATGTTTGTTCTATTATAAGTGTTTGTGAGCAATCTATAAAAATATTGCAATTTAACCTTGCCAGTTCAACATTGTATTGTTGCTGCAGTTCATTCTAAGAGATTCGAACCAATAAATTAAGACCAGGACACGCATCTGTACGTGTAGCAATTGTTATGATGAATTTCTCTATATCTAGTGTTGGGATTATAAAGGAATGGTTTCAACGAATAAATAAAATTTAAAATATTTTTCTGTCATTTTGAAAACGTCTAGATGTAAAGCAAAAGTGATGAATATTTAGTTGAATTTTTATTACAAGGGTGTATATTTAAAAACATAGAGGCTATCCACTAAATAAACTTAAAATTTTATTTTTATTAAAATCGATATTATTTCCTTTCTGTTCTGTTTTTTCGGCACCATAAGAAAAATTTAAAAAATTATTTTAATAGCTTTTAAAAACACGTACATTAAAAAATTTTAAAACATTTTTTAATGTCGGAACTCGGCTTATGAATAAATGTTTAATTTTAGTACCAATATCAGCAAAATCAATTAAGTCATAATATTTGTTTACCTCGATGTATATTCTGCGAAATTGGATTTATGGAAATCGATATAAGAGAAGATATTTGAGACTTGTGCCTCAAATTATTCTTAAACCTAAGTCAAACTTTCGAATTTAGGAAAATATTAAATTTTATTAGGTACAATTTGAAAAATGTAAGAGATTCGATGTAATTTTTAAAATAAAAAGACTAAATTGTTAATGATACTACTCATAAAAGAATTTATAGTTTTTTATTGACTCTGACTAAATTTTGTAAACCTAAGTACTTCTGGAAAAGAAATATAAATTCTCAGTAAAAACTAGTAGATATAATTGGAAAAAAAGTAAACTACTTATTCTTTGCCTGAATAACTAGCTATTTTTGTTCGATTTGTCCACAAATTTATGCAGTTATTTTTAGACTCTAGGTGTGCTCAAAAATATGCACCTAAACGAAAAAAAAAGAAAAAAAAAACAAAAAAAATCTGTTGTCAGTGAGATTTGAACTTGAACACAAATTAACCATTCATTTTTAATGACTAACGTCTTACTCAGTACACCATCTCGCTTAATTTCCTAAGTGACAAAAACTTTTTTAGTATAAATATATGTTTTTAGAGATTTTATTATAAAAAGCTAACAGCATTAGAACGAGGTTGAACCAACCAATCTTCTGGTTGTTAATCCAGCGATCTAGCCAACTGATATTGAGTACTAATTTATGTAATACAGAGTAGGGAAATAATAATGACGCCTCATTACCAAGAAACTACTTTAATAAGTAGTTGCCATTACCGAAAACCAAAAAGTTTTTACTGTATTGTTATACAGTCGCATTTTAATTATATTTAAGAATTATGTAAGTTTGAAAGAGTTTGATATCTAAAATAATTCCCTATTCTGTGAATTTTTTTTTTTTATTTTTTATTGAGCAAGAAATTATTTAGGTATGATCAATTCAATATTTATATATATATATATATATATATATATATAGATATATATATATATATATATATATATATAATCATTCACACGGATATATTATGTTGTTTACGTTCGATTCCTATATGAATTGATCAATTCGATAAAATCTTTTCCAAACTTTTTATAAATAAATATGAATTATTGGACCTTAAATAAAAATGCTTTAAATTTTGTGTAAATGGTCTTGCGACCCTCCTGAAATGCTTTTCCGAACCCCTTGTGGATCCCGGGAACCATTTGAGAACCGTTTCTTTAGCATGTTAAAAATATTTACTTAATTTTCCTTGATTTAACGAAATTTAAAGGAATTAAAAAATTAAATATTTCAAACTTCTGATTAATAATTTTTACCATGCTTTGTATAAAATTTGATGTACTTTTCACTGTCTACTTTTGTATTGTTTTTTATTTATTTGTAAAAATCTCGTAACATCACATATATATGTATGTACGTTCGTACCTCGTACCTCTTGTTTAATACATTAAAAGTATTGAAATGCAAAATATAAAACATTGTATCTGTGAATAGTTTTTTTTTTTTTTTTTTTTTTTTTTATTGTACATATCAATATATTTATATTTACACTAGTATGTGTGATTTTTTTTATATGTGTGAAACGTGTGAATAATTAAGTGGAAGTACGCTTCTATATAAATATCCATATTACATCCCTGTCATGACGTTGATGATTACAATCATTTTGTTTTTACTATTTTTTTGTAGTTCTTGTTGTTATTGTTTTTTTTTTTTATTTTATTTTTTTTATCATTTCATCAACATCATAGTGATTATCCGGTGTTACATCATTTTGAACTGGCACGTTGTAATACTGAATACAAACATATAATAAAAAAAATTGTTCGAATGAAATGGATTTGTTGACTGAATTTTTGTTCTTAGCGGCTCTATTCGATAGCGTAATGGATTGAATGAATGTTTTATTTACAAATTGTTTAAAAAATCTATATGGAAAAGTTTAATTAGTGAAACGATTAATTGTATTAAGATTTACATTCAGAGAATTATTACTAAAAAAGTTAAATAAAAAAGAAATTTAAATTTAATTTTAAATTTATAGAAAACGTTTGACAGACAATAAAAAAATAAAATTAGTTATCGCTAACAAAATTTCTTTGAAAAAAAAATGTTCATCGACTTTTTGTTTTCTAAAGAAAATTTTTTATTGATTAAAATTGCTGTCGAATTAATTAGTTTTCATTTCTAAAGAAGTTTTTTTGTAACGGATAACAAAATTTTGTCTAAATATTTTCTTTTTATCGATAATAAACTTCTAAAGATAATTATTAGAAAATATCTCTAAAGAAAATAGTTTGGTATCGATAACAAATTTTGTTTCTAAAGAAAATTGTAATCGATAACATTTTTTCTGACGAAAATTGTCTTGAATAACAAAATTTTGTCTAAGAATTTACTTTTATCGATAACAAACTCTTTCTCTTAAGAAAATCTTTTGTTATCGATAACATTTTTTCCAAAGAAATTTTTTATTATTTATAATTTTTTTTTCTAGAAGAAACAATTTTTTTTAATATCGAAAAACAAATTCTTTATAAAAGCATGTTTTCGATTGACTAACAAAATTTTTTGTAAAAAAAAATGTCATCGATAAATATTTTTTTTTTTAACATAATCGCTTAACAAATTTTTTTCTAAAAAAATATGATCGACAAATTTTTTTCTAAAAAAATATGATCGACAAATTTTTTTCTAAAAAAATATGATCGACAAATTTTTTTCTAAAAAAATATGATCGACAAATTTTTTTCTAAAAAAATATGATCGACAAATTTTTTTCTAAAAAAATATGATCGACAAATTTTTTTCTAAAAAAATATGATCGACAAATTTTTTTCTAAAAAAATATGATCGACAAATTTTTTTCTAAAAAAATATGATCGACAAATTTTTTTCTAAAAAAATATGATCGACAAATTTTTTTCTAAAAAAATATGATCGACAAATTTTTTTCTAAAAAAATATGATCGACAAATTTTTTTCTAAAAAAATATGATCGACAAATTTTTTTCTAAAAAAATATGATCGACAAATTTTTTTCTAAAAAAATATGATCGACAAATTTTTTTCTAAAAAAATATGATCTACAAATTTTTTTCTAAAAAAATATGATCGACAAATTTTTTTCTAAAAAAATATGATCGACAAATTTTTTTCGAAAAAAAATATGATCGACAAATTTTTTTCGAAAAAAAATATGATCGACAAATTTTTTTCGAAAAAAAATATGATCGACAAATTTTTTTCGAAAAAAAATATGATCGACAAATTTTTTTCGAAAAAAAATATGATCGACAAATTTTTTTCGAAAAAAAATATGATCGACAAATTTTTTTCGAAAAAAAATATGATCGACAAATTTTTTTCGAAAAAAAATATGATCGACAAATTTTTTTCGAAAAAAAATATGATCGACAAATTTTTTTCGAAAAAAAATATGATCGACAAATTTTTTTCGAAAAAAAATATGATCGACAAATTTTTTTCGAAAAAAAATATGATCGACAAATTTTTTTCGAAACAAAAAATATGATCGACAAATTTTTTTCTAAAAAAAGATGATCGACAATCAGATTTTTTTCTTTAAAAAAATATGATCGGTAATAAACTTTTTCCAAAAACAGATGTTATCGATAAAAATTTTTTTATAAAAACATGTGTTATCGATAACAAATATATTTTTATATTTTCAGCTGCTGAAGTATTTTAAAATATCTGTTTCCAGCTACTTTTGATCGACAAATTTTTTTCTAAAAAAAGATGATCGACAATCAGATTTTTTTCTTTAAAAAAATATGATCGGTAATCAACTTTTTCCAAAAACAGATGTTATCGATAAAAATTTTTTTCTAAAAACATGTGTTATCGATAACAAATATATTTTTATATTTTCAGCTGCTGAAGTATTTTAAAATATCTGTTTCCAGCTACTTTTGTTGTATTGTGTAAAGTAAAAATGATAAATAGGAAGTATTTTTAGGATTTTAAAACTGTTTTTTGCTTTGCAAAATTATCTAGATTATTGAAGTTGTAGAAAAATAAATTGGAACCTATTTAAACTTAAATAGATTGAAGATTTCTTTAAAATTTTTTCAAAAATATATCAAAAACTTCATCTCCGATATAACGAATGCATCATTCGAGCTTCGAATGTATAAACGAATATTTTCTGAAAAAATATAAACTATAAACAAATTTTTTTCTAAAAAACATCAATTTTATCAAAAACAGTTTTGTATTTTAAATATGATCGATATATATATTTTTCTTACAAATTTTTATGATAAAATCGATCACAAATATTTCTTTAAAAAGAAAATAATTTTTCTGGGAAAAGCTTTTGCTATCGATAACAAAAAAAAAAAAAAAAATATTTTAAGTAATATTCTTATCTGTTCCTAAAAATGTTTCTTAAGAAAATCTTTTATTAATAATAAAAAATTTATTTACAAAAGATATTTAAACAACATGAAAATAATTTTTCAAGGATTCTTTGTTAAAAATGTCTTAACAGAATTATTTCCACAAATATTGCTATAAAATGCATATACAATTCTATAGAAATTTTGCTTGCTATCGATAACAAATTGAATTTCTTTAAATTATTTAATATTGTTAGAAATTAAAATTCCTTGAAAAATCTTTTTGTTATCGACAACAAAAAATATTCGCTAGAAATTTGTTTAGTTATGACAACAAACTTGTTTCTACAGAAATTTGATTTGTTATCAATAACAAACTAAATTTCTTAAGAATATGTTTTTGCTTAATGTTCTATTTGTTATTCTTAAATTCAAATTTTTAAACTTTTTCCTCTTCTACTCGTTTCAAATCTAAATGATTTTAGTCTTAGTTTTCTTTTAGTCCTTTATCTTCTATAGTTTCCATAATCTTTTAATCATGATAATCATTTTTTCTTATATAATTTTTATTTATTTTTTTTTTCTTCAATCAGTTAAAACAAAAACTACTTTGTAGTCTTATAATTACTTTACTTCCTCTACGAAAGGATAAACTATTTTTAGATATTATACCTTAAGGGGGATTATGTTCGTATATAATCTTTCTAAGCGAATCAAATTCATTGTTTAGTTTTCCTTTAATACAAATAGGAATAGAGTTTATTCACAATCAAATGGATAAACTAGAAATTAATGAAAGAAAAAAAAAATGATATAAAATCAACATAAATAAAGCTATTTACCGTGATTAGTTTGGAAAATAAAAATACAACGAAATTTAATTATGAAGTATGTATATTTGCCATGAAAAAGTAAACTGAAAAAATAATATTTAAACAAACAACAGACAACATTTGATTCGGACAGTGGGATAATGATTGCAGGGCTTTCTAATGTAGAAAATGTAGAATTTTTTAAAATTTAGAAACTTGTATATTTTTAATTACCATACATTCTTGACCCTACTGTAGCTATCATATAACAACAACAAACATGTAGCATATACATAAAAACCTCAAAGTTATAAATTCTAATCGTATACACGAGTAGATAACTAAAAGAGATAAAACTACGAATATGAAATTAAATTAAAAAAAAAAGAATCTAAAAAAAGTAAAATAAAAAAATGTTGAAACTAAATAACAAATGTGGAAGGAACCAACAAAAAATAATAAAAATGGCAAAATATTCATTTGTTTATTTCATTTTGTTTGGTTTTTATTTATTTCCGTTTTAAATATTGTTGTTGTTTTACTTGTTTTTATTCCTTTTGTTTTCCTAGCGTTACGTGTGTGTTATTTGTTGTTATTCTATATTTGCATATTTATAAAAATTGCCACATATCTATCTATACATAAACGTATATACAAATACTTACTACCACATAACACCTGCAGGATATGTAATTTGCATGTGTGTGTGTGTATATAAGGGTACAGATGCAGTTTTATAACAAATATTGCTAACCGCATTATTATGAATATGTGTGTGTGCAACACTAAAGTGGTTGAAATATTTGCTGCAATTTAGAAGCTTTTCAAACAGCGAAGAACTTGTTATGTTCCCCAAGCGGCATATTCCGGTAAACTGTTAGAATTTGTTAAAAATAAAATTTGTTAAATATAAACAAAATTTAGCATTAAAATAAATATATGAAATAGTTTGGAATGATTTTTTTTTATTTCATTGGTAAATAAAAAATGCTTTGAATTTATTTTGAATAAACCATAAGATGTTCAGTATTCATTTAAAACTATTTTAAAAATTAGATTTTAAATTTTAAGTAAATTGAAAGAGTTAAAAACAACTTGAGTAGCATCTAACCGATTATTACTTAAACTAAATAAATTATGTCAGCTAGAAAAATGAAATGTTTTGAAAAAACTGTGGTTTATATTTGGAACTGAAAAAGGTAAACTTTTTGTACCGAAACATTGAAATAAAAAATTTATTATGTTACAGGTATTCGTAACTATCCTTTGACATCCATAATGGGTCGATATAACCCCCTTAAATATTTTATTATATTATTAAAATCTGCACATTTTTCGAACGTTCGATGTTATTTTGAGAAGAAATTTGATATCCTGGGAAAAAAACTGGGTGCACAATTTTACCATAGATCGTCTCTAGCTTTATCAACATAACGATTTTCTCACATGTGAGAATATTTATTGCTGTCTGATACATATTTGAAAATAAACATTAAAAGGTAATATTTACAAAATTATGCTTTCTTATGTTTTTCTGCTGCAACATTTAAATAAAACTATTGTTATACTGCAGAAATTTTTGACTTTTATTCGACACCAGTATTGGGTTGATATATTTTTCGTAAAAATTTTATAAATTTTTTTTAAAAATATGTTTCCTTCGAAACTTTAAAGTCCTTTTAAGAGGAAATTTGACCTCTTGATGAAAAACTGAATACCCAGTTGCACTACATATGGTCTTTAGTTTCATACAAGATTTTCATATGGGAAAATTAGTGTCAGACGATGTAGTTGTTATCTGAAAATTTAAGCAAAATTACTAAATTTAACTGAATATTCTTCAATGGAAAAAATTTCGACAAAACTATTTATTTCTCATAGCTTTTGGGGAAAATATTTTCACTTTTTTTTCTTTATATAAAAATTGCTTTTTATTGATTAATACGCGAAACTATGTTCAGAAACTATATCCAGAAATGTCGGAATTTTGGGAGTTTTTCATTTTAATATTTTATTTCAGAAATTGTAGGATTTTCTTTATTAGAACTTACATTTTTTTCTACAAGTTTAATTTTATTTTTTCTTTGGATCTTAGTTATTTATCTATTTCAGATATTTTAAAAAATTTTGTCACCCATTTTTTACAGCATATTTTTGTATATTTGGGTTCTGGCAACATATGTATGCATATTTTGGGCTTAGCAGCATATTCTCATAGAAAATCCTTATTCTTGAGCATATTTTGGCAATTTAAATGATACTTGTTTGCATATTTTATATTTAAGAGCATAATTTAACATATTTTGAAATTTGCTTGGAATTGATTTTACCTTTAACAGAAAAATATTGTATACTTTGCATCCAATAGAGTCTTTTCTCTAATTTTGGATTAATGAAATTTTGTTTTTACTGTCATGGACGTTTTTCAAATTCGATTCCCTAATAATTTTCATCTTTAAAATTAATATTAATTTTGTAACTTCTTCATATAATATATTTGAATTAAATAATTTTAATTAGAAAGAATGTATATATATATATATATATATATATATATATATATATATATATATATATATATATATATATATATATATATATATATATATATATGAATTCCATTACCTTAAAGGATACCCAAAAGGAATATTTCTTACAGACCAGGAAAAAATTCTAATTAAATTATTTTACGATCGAGGCTGTTCTAACAGAGAAATTGGAAGAAAAATTAACCATTCGGAAGGAGTTATTCGATGCCTTCTTAAGAAAGTGCAGAAGTACGAAGTAATCAAAAATTAACAAAAAGGCAAATTATTAAGATAAAAGAAGAAGCCACCCGCAATAAATTAAATGCTACACAAATAAAAACTAAACTTGACCTTCCTGTCATTTCCAAACATGTTGCACACATTATGGGAACAGATGGTAACATAAAATGGAATAAACCAAAATGTAAGTTCAAACAGGATCATAAGGAAAGTCGTTTAAAATTTGTGCGCAAATATACGAAATGGACAAATGAATGAAATAAAGTAATCTTTTCTGATGAAAAGATATTCAATTTGGCGGTTAAAACAAAATTAAAGTTAAAACGGAAAATTAAGTCTGGGAAGAAATTATCAGTAATTTTCTTAAAAAATTAGTCAAATCAATGCCAGGCCGAATTTTTGAAGTTATCCAAAACAAAGATTCATTAACAAATTATTAATAATGCTAAATTGGTTCATTATTTTATATATTATATATATATATAATAAATCATTTAAAAATGAGTTTTTTTAATTTCGAACTTACAATTCCCCTAAAAATACCACTATCTGAATATTAATTTTTGCTACGTAAGCGCATGAGCAATTTTTATAACCGCTTCAAATTTTTTTCCGATTTCAAAGTGCTGTACCTTTAATGTTTTCCTCGCTGCAGCTTCTAGTACCCAGGAAAAAACTTAACACTTTCACCACTTTAAAGTGGAGTTGTGTTCATATTCAGTTTACTTGTTTATTTTTAATACTACTCTGACATATTTGAAATATTGCGAAAAAAAAACATTTTAAGATTGGTAGTAGTACAGATGATCTCATAGCCTCCTAGATTTTAAACAGATTTTAGATTTTCAAATAGATTTATAAAGCGAAAGAACGCATTTTTACTTCTTTAACTATATTTGAAATAAGAACATTATTTTTAAATTTATTTTCATTCTCTTTTTAAAATTTTCGAGTTTGTAGTTTTTTTTTTAATATTTTGGATTAAAACTGAATATCAGTGTTTACAACTTTAGTTTCTAAAACAATTTATTTAAAATAAATAAAGGAATTTTATCCAGCTTGAAATCTGAAGTGATTTGAAATTAGAGAAACAAATTTGGTAAAAATTTTGAAAAGAAAAAAAGTAAAACAAAATTTCATTGATAAAATTTCTCAATGTTACCAATGATTACGATCATCGTAAAGGATATTTTTCACTTTAAACCAATACAAAAAAGCGGCAAAATTCACAGAAAGTTACTAAACATTTTTAAATTTGAACAATGAATTGTTAGTATATTTATAACCTACACCGCCATAGTTTGTTGGGGTATTATGCGTTTATGGTGATGTTTGTAACGCATAGAAAAAGTTATCCAACATCCACCTTAAAGTATGCCAATCGATTAAGAATCACTTTTAAATCAATCTAACGATATCCGTCCGTCCGTCTGCTTGGCTGGACGGTTGGCTGGCTGTCCATGTAAACCTTGTGCACAAAATACGGGTAGCAATTTTAAAGATAATTCAATGAAATATGGCACGTGGGATGTTTATGATACAAGGACGAAGCCCATTAAAATTGGTAATGTTCCCCCGGAATAGAGTTTAAACACTCAAAAATGCCTTAAGATTATTAAGATTATTTTTATGAAATTCGGTGCCAAAAAAACCTGTGTGCCAAATTTTATGAAGATCGATCCACAATTGATCATAACTCCCATATAAACTCTCTTCCGAAAATAACTTTAACGTGCATAAATCGAATACGAATGTTAATATCAAATATTCGACACACTAAGTTTTATGTAAGTAAAAACAACATTGCTAAATTTTATGAGAATCGGTCTATAATTTACTATAGATCCCATATAAACATACTTCCAGGAATCGCCCTAAAGTGCATAAAATCATTAGTATCGACGCTTTATTCTGTATTTGTATATTTTATTTTACATTTAGTAAAATTGGCCAAAGGTGTAATATATGTCCCCTTCTCGAATTTTTATGTTCATACACAATGATGTAGGGTATCATATGGCGGTCTTGTACGACTACAACTTTATTTCTCGTTTATTTTGTATTTTATTTGTAGCATACTTTTAGGGTCAATAATTAAAAATGTATGGAAATTTTAAGTTATTGGAGACAAAATCGAATTTTACACATTTTTTTCCATTTTGAAAAAATAAATATTATTATTTTTATAACAAACATGTCGTTAAAAATTGTTACATTCTTGTATAAAAAATTTTATAAATTGAAGTTAAACAAGAAAGGTTGTGGAATAAATTATGGAATTATTCCGATAACATTAAATATATATTTTTTTACATGTTTTTTTTTTTTCATTTTAATATTTCATATTTTTAAATAATAATTAACCAACTTTCCCTTTATTTTTTGTTATACTTCTCATTTTAGGTAAGTCAAATTTAAATTAATAAATTCCTACTTTAAAAGCAAGTCTTCCAACAGGTATGTAAAGAACAAAAACCTTTTTACAAAGAAAAATATTGCAAATTCAAATTAATTTACTTTATCAACTAAAAACTATTACGACAAACATAACTTGCTGCTGTTGTTTTTCATCTTATTACTTTACAAAAGTTCTGTTAAAATAGTTTTTAATCCTGTTGACATTCTCCATACTTGACATGTTTATATCTTTACTACCACAATATTAAAACCGTAAAGAAATAATCTACTTCAGCTATGTTTTTTCATATATCTAAGTATATATTTTTTATTTTATGTCTTGATTCAAATACTTGTCATTGTCTTCTGACTGACGATGTCTTCATCTGTTTTTTTTTTTTTTTTTCTATTCGTCTTCTTGTGCATGAATATTCCATTTATATTAATTTTACGCTGTCAAACTATCGCACAAAAATTCTAAAAAAGAAAACTATGCAACTACGATTATTTATAAGAATAGTACAAGAGAATGATGAAGAAGACGAAGAAAAAAATTAACGTAAAGAAAAAAAAAACGCCAGCCACCAACATGTTAAAAGTTGGTGACTGCATGTTGGTTTTTCGTCTTTGAAGCAGTGATTTTCAAACAATCTTTAAAAATGAATACGGAACATTATTACCGTTTTTAGAAGCCTAAGTCTACATCAGGCAAGAGCGACACATGTTATAATAGAAAAAAGTTAGCATAAAAAGTTGCGCATTTCCCTTCCCTAATCAAACTTAATTGTTTTGGGTCCGTTAGAATTTTAAGGTGAATTTGTTATATGAGTAAACCGGTTTTTAATTTTTTACTGTACGTAAGAGCTTTAGAAAACTCTGTAAAAAATTAAATAGAAAAAATAAATAAAATTTATTTTACTACTTTTTGATTATCTTCCAATTTACTAAATAGTTTTTATTAAAATAAATTTTAAAGCCTAGAATACTAATGATATTTTTTTATATGTTAATACTAACGATACGCAAATTTTATGTACACATGGGTATTCCTCTAAGACACTTTATTTACATGTTATTTTTTATCAGCTAAATGTATTTTACTGCTTATTTGTCTTACAAAAGGCTTAAAGTGAAAAATCAAATTCAATATTAAAATCCCTTAAAAATATATCAAGATTTTATTTACGAAAAGTCATAATAAATTATAATCTGGTGTTCTGGTTCTAAATTTATATGCAACTTTATACTCCTATAGCGTTTTCTTTAATGAATAAAGATGTTACCTTGTTACTGTGTAACATTATTCAAATATTTCCCTCACCCTCATGAAATGGTACTCTTTTTATGATTAAAATAGAACAAAACATGTGTGATCAATTCTGTAACAGTGTTATATTTTAAAGTATATATTTATAAAAAAAAAAAAATAATCGTAGGAAATCGAATTATTGTATAACTTAAAAATTAAATTTTCAGATATTTCGTGAAATTTTGGATTTTTTGGTGAAATTTCAGATTTGTGCCTAAATTTCAGATTATTGGTGAAATTTCGAATCTTTTGGCGAAATTTTGTATTTTTTACGAAATTTAAAATTTTTGATGAAATTTCGAATTTTTGGTGAAATTTCAATTTTTTTGGATTGTTGGTGAAATTTAATTTTTTCTTGTGAAATTTCGAATTTTTAGTGAAATTTCGATTTTTTGGTGAAATATTGGAATTCTTGTGAAATTTCGAATTTTTAGTGAAATTTCCAATTTTTAGTGAAATTTCCAAATTTTGATTTTTTAGTGAATTTTTGGATTTTTTGGTGAAAATTTGAATTTTTTTCCATAACGTACATTACATTTTTATACATAAATATTAAACATAAATTCTTCTCGAAAAAAATTTTGTGTTCATCCTCTATTTAATTTGGAGGTGAACATGTAACATATTTTTTAAATTTAAATGCAACACTATAGGAAAAGAATATGTGAACCATTTACACTATTAAATTTTTTTCCAAAATAGAACACAAATGAGGGTAAAAGGCAGAATAAAGACAACATTTTAGTCAGAAAAGAAAACGCCATTAATTAACTAGTAAAGAAACTAACTCTCTTTTTTACAACTATAACAAGTTCCCGCTATTCACATACATCTGTTCTGTAAATTTAACACACTTGTGAGACATTTAAGCAAAACAAAAAATTACAAAAATTATCCTTTAAAATAACATACATAGCATATTTTTTCACATACATGTAACATTACATTATTTTTTTAAACACTTTTATCACATTTTAATTTTCGAAATGTATTTATTTTTTACAAACCAAAAAATATTTTTTTTTTTATAATTTTGAAATTTTATTTTTGTTTTTTGAATTTTAAATTAAACGAAAACAGTTGCAATTTTTGGTATTAAAAATATAGTAGATTTTAAAATAATTTTTATTTTTGTTGATATTTAGCAACAAAAATATAAATATAATACAGAATAAAATGTTTAATATTTGTTGAAATATGAAAAAAAAATAAATAAACAAATAAATAAAATATTTGAAAATTTTTAAATACAATTTTTTGCAACTATGTATGCATATGAAATGTGGTGAATGTGGTTTTTACACCAATACATATAAATAAAATTTTACTAACACATTCTTCGCGTTACGTACTTTTGATAGCTGCGTTAGGTACCAAATGAAAGAGTTTCTTTACTAGTTTCTTATACTATGCTCCTAATAATATTTAATATATTTAAAAAAACTTGACGAAAGAATTTCCGAAATTTCATACCGAGAGTAATAAGGTTTTGAAAAAAAATGTATACGTAAAATTTACGTACATTAGTCTTCTAGGGTTAATTACGAAATCCCTTTTTAGTATCGTTTAAGAATCCCTGTATTTAAAGGTTTTTTTGTTTGTTTGTTTGACAGGTTGTCTTTCTGGCTAGGCTGAGTTGCATCGAATGGGTGGTGGGTTCGTTTTTGGTTCTAGTTGCTTGTTGTTTGGCTAAAATGGGTTGTCGTTTTTAAGAGATGCATGTGAATAGATAAATGGATAGATGATTCCTATGCAATGTGTTTACACCTGCGGAAAATAGTTACTGCCATGTCAAACACAACACAACCAAATAATAACAAAAACGATAATAAAGAAACAATTACACTCAAAGAAAAAAATGTTAACGAGAGAATGCATGGGTGAACGAAGTAAGGCTATAGTAGGTCAAGGGCAATGGTTAATACAGTCAAAAATTATTTTTAAAGATATATTTTAGAGTTATTGGTACATTATTGGTTAACACATTCGGATTTGTAATGATAACACTGATCGGAATAAAAGTTTCCTCCTTTAAACAAAAATTGGTTTAAAGTTCTAAATAAAAATATGCTTTAATTTTCTTTCTCCCATGTTATGATTTTTTATGGGCATATCTAATATTATTAATGATGTTGTTACATAAGTATATGTATTGCGCTATAGCTCGAGAACGGTTTGCCCGATTTATATAAACGACATACCAAAAGATGCGGTGTTTTGTCTTAACGTTACTTTTTTTATACGCTTAACAGCTTCGGAGTTATTCAGAAATTAGTGTCTCAAAGCACTTCTTTCACGGTAGATAGAAGAATGTTTTAAAGTCATTGTATACTGATCATAACGCTAATAATAAAATAAGACATATATCATAAAAATTTACGCACAAATTTTGACTTTCGGGAAGAAGAAAAGGTCCACTTGATATTGGGAAGGCCAAGAAAATTTAAAGCATATTGAAAAGAGCTCCAACCATATCTGGTAGAATAGCAGCTCGCTTAGTACAGTGCTTTGACTATTTGGTGCGAAAAGTTAAAGCCAATGCAGGCTTGAAAACATACAAAGTCCAAAAAGTTCCAGGCAGTAATGCTGCAAAAAATTTAGAAGCTAAGAATAGGGCACAAAAAGTAAAATCCAATTTCATACAAAAATACTCATGTTGTATAATGGATACGTATGTACTATACGTATGTACTGATTTTTTCTCAGCTTCTGGTATGGCAAGCTTTATGCAGTTGCGGCTAAAGAAGCATGTTATTTGTTAGAGTGGGCTCTATAAATACCGAAATATACATCAAAGAATGTTTGCAAAAAAGTCTTCTTCATTTCATAAGAGAGCACAATGTGTCCACATATTTTTGGCTAGATTTGGCGCCATATCACTACAGTAAGAAAACTCTGGAATAGTTTTTGTACTAAAAGAGATCAATCCCCCAAATTGTTCGGAGCTAAGATCAGGGGAGAGATATTGCTATCTTGTGAAAAGATAACTGAAGAGCACAAAAAGATGTCCCAAAATAACGAAGATTTTAGAAAAAGATGGTCAAAATGTTCAAAAAAAAGTGAATGAAACAACTATCAAATCTCTAATGGAAGGGTTAGCAAAAAAGATCCACGAGTTCATAAGTAGTGGTTAGAACTATAAAAGTTATATTTTTCTATAATCTGTCATATAATATCAATTAAATAAAAAAATCAAAACTGTAAGATCAACCGTTTCCAAATTATTGAATTTTATATATATTAAGATTTTTTCGATCTCACTCCTTAGTTTTCGTAAAAAATAGAATTAAATCTAAACGAACGTACGATATATATATGGTTTGACGAATATGCTGGTTGTTGTGTGCTTTTCAATAAACATGTATAAGTTCTAAGTTGACAACGAATCTGCTATTGTATTCAAAACCCTAAAACGGTTACCGGTTTTTACGTTTAAAAAAAAACCCGAACTGTTTTGAATAATTTTTGTTTTCAAATAATTTGGCAAGCCGGCTTCCTTCTGTCGGTTAACCGTTTTTTTATGAAACGTTCCTTCTTTTATATTTTATTTGTTTTTTTTTTCTAAATTAATTCATATTTCCTATTTTTTGTATTTGTTAATTGATCTTTATTTATATGGACTGATGCATTAAAACTATCAAATTGTTTAAAAATTAAATACTTTTTGAGTAGTTTTCATGCAAGTTTTATTTTTAAACAATTCTTTTTTTTTTTGTAATGAATCAGATTCTTAATTATTTGAAGGCATTTTTCATTTTCGTTATGAACTATTAAAGCTTTAAGTGTAGTTATTTATATATTTTATTTTATTTTATTTTATTATTTTATTTTAAGATTTGTAGAACACCCGACTTACTGAGAACTGAGATTTGTATATTTATTTAATAGATTTAAGCTAATTTTTATTAACAAAATCTAGGTAAGAAGTCAATTTTAATTTTATAATTTGTCACAAGAATAAGATGAATTTCAATGAATAGGTACATAGATAGGATTGAATCGGAAGATGCGTTATCACAATTCAGTTAAAAAGATACAAAATTTGAGCATTATTCTTTAGCTTTAGAAGGGCTATATGATTTTTTTTTTTTATTTTTTATGGACTTGTGAGGGCGAAATGAATACCAAATTGTTTGTTGGTTTACAAATACTTCAAAGAAATTTAAATGAATTATGCACTGAAAATTTTGTATGATGGAATTTTATTTATTTCTAATTTTTTCATTCATACAAATTTTTCAAACCACACGTACGTACATATATAAAATATATATAAAAAAATATAAAATATATTAACTAATTTTAAATTATAATAATTAAAGGAGAAGGATATTTAGGTAAGCTCTGCGTTAATACTATTATAATACGTTGAATATTTAAGGACATTTTTTTACATTATTAGATATCAATATAAGATTCAACAGAGATCCTGCAACAATCAGGAGTTGTTTATAATATTAATAATAATTATCCTATTGAAGACGCAAATTTGTCTCCCAGGCCATATAAATTTACAAAGAAGAATTTTCTTCAAATTTGATTAAAAATTAAAAAGTTTGTGCAGTATTCTAATTAATATTCATCAAAATCAAATTACCAATTCATAACAAGACTCTTTTACAGCAAATTTATCTACAATCCAGCCTGAAACAAATTTATAAAATCCTATAATTATCTACAATAATCCTAATCCGAAATTATCATCTTAAACAGTCTACACTATAGCTAATTCTAAAATTTCATATTAAATCTACATAAACTGGACAAATAATCCTATTATGTCTTAAATTTAACTCATCTCTCTTAAATCTAATATAAATTTTAAATTGATTTTTTTTATTCTTAAATCTAATTTAAATCTTAACTTCATTTAATATGAATCAATCAATTTTTAATTAATTTTTATCATCTTAAATCTAATCTTTCAAAATCTAACTTTTCTTAACTAATTTTTTTGTTAAATTATCTTAATTTAACTTTAATTTTACTTAAATTTAACTATATTTATTTATTTTAAATTAATTTAATTTAATTTCATATAAAAAAAATGTAAACTCACATACATACTTTTACTCATATATTTTACACATATTACACTTTTATATAAAATATACTTTTACACTACGAGTACTTACAAAAATTAAAATTAAACTAATATTAATTTGTTATAAATATTATAAGGTAAAATGAAAATATAAAAACCAAAGTTGATGAGAAAAATTGTGAAAAGGACAATAGGCCTGCTGCCTCCTCCATTATATTTTGGTAAGCTTTACGTATGATTTTATTGTTTTAGAAATTTCCATATTATTATTTATTTTTATAAACCTTATTTTATTTGTAATAACAAAATCTACTCAAATTCAACTTCAAATAATAATAATAATAATAATAATAATAATAATAATAATAATTTTAGAATTGTAACTTAATGTTAAGATTATGTTAATAACATTCATTTCCACCCCTATTTAAAATTTTAACATAAATGTTAATATTTTTTTTTTAAATTTGTTTTTTTTTTTAATTTATAAACATAAACATACATATCCTATACATATCCTACATATTTATACACTGTTTAAAAAAATTTCTGAATATTGATATTTTAGTTTTAAATAAACAAGATGTCATTTAATTGAAATAATTTTGATTATAATTAATTTTAATATTCCTATATAATTGCTTTATTTTTACGAACCGTTAATCGGTTATAGTTAGGGTATCATTATAGCGTTATTTTAATTATATTTTATATTAAAATAGATCAGTTGGAAGAAATGTCACCATCTTCTTTTGACAATAATTTCAAACCAATTTATTATTATTATTTTTTTTTTCAAATAGTTAGTATTCACGTCCTTAAAGATACCTTTTTTAAATTTAATGATGGGTTCTTAGCTTATGCCTTATGAAGACAAGAACACTACCCCAAACCCTGAGCACGGTCGGAAGAATAGGTAGCGTAGTTTTCTAAGAGATAGGGCATGAAAGTTGAACCGTTACAGTCTATACTTTTATTTTGCTTTTAGCCTAAAAATTTTCGTTTTAGCTTCAAGCGTTTTTTCTAGCCTTTTTTTCTTTTTTTTTTTGCTTAAAATTGCCTTAAAAAGGCTAAAATGTTAGTATTTCTACAACGCAGTTAATAATTTATTATTTACCATTACTAATTTTATTTTTACAAGATCAATCGTTTAAGTATTTTTGTGTATTTATTCGCATAAAAAAATCGAGATTACTCATATTTTTATTTTATAAATTTTGTTATATTTAATTTCGCTTGCGGCACTTCATTTTAAAAATGAAAGGTTTCTTAATTCATTTGGTGGAGTTACTAGGTTGATTATTATAATTACTTTTTAATATACTTCATCTACCACAGAAACTATTTATGAAAATAATTAAAAAGTCTTCTTAATGTGAAAAATCACTTCAAAACATTGGGTAATTTTTCATGAGGGTGTTATTTATAAATTATATAAAATTTGTTTTTTTATAAAAAATTTAAAAATTAATGAGAACGAAAAAAATAATAAGTTTCTTAATTAAAAAAAAGAACTTTTTTTTGGCCTTATTTATTGTTCTTTTAGCCCTTTTTGTCCTTTTTTTGAAAATTCAATTTAGCCTCTATTTTTTCTCATCTCCTGGCAACACTGATTATAAGTGTACTTTCTTTAGTAAAAATAATAATAACAATTTTTATATATTTGTATTTTTAATAAAAAACTGTTTAAACGTTTTTTTAAGTAAAATCGTATCTGAATCCTGATTTTGAAAAAGCTATTTTTCAAATAACTCAAAGACCGATTTTTTGAAAATGTCGGGTTTTTTTAAATTCACTAGTACCCACGTAGTACATTTATACGTTCATACGGTAAAAAAAAAGAATTGTAAAAGAGCTGAAAAGTCATGATTTTAACATTGTGTTGTCAGGAAATACTTAGTGCTAAAAAAGTGGTGCAGAAGTTATTTTTTAACCTTTGGTTGTCATTGATAAGATGTTCTTCTTTTATGCTTCTTGTTTATTGCTTTTGAAGTACTTCTCTTAAAACTATATTTATAATTTTTTTTTTATATAAAAATATAGTTTTAGCTTTGATAATAGATAATAAAAATACTTCTCAATTTGTGAAATTTTTATTTTCTTAAAAATTATTAACATTTTTCACTTTTTTGGAAGTAATTTTTATCAACTTCCAAAAAAGTGCCAAATATGCACTAGTTCCATTTTTGAAGTGGTGGAAAGTTGTTTTTTGGAAGCACTTGCTCGTTTTTTTTTTTTTTGCTGGGTATAATAATAAAAAAACACATTTTCTATTATTAAAAAAATAATAATAATGAAATTAAAAAAATAGGAGATATTTTAATGCATTCTGATGAAAATTGAAATAAAGTGGAAACTACTTAATGATAGGACATTATTAATAAAAAAAAGCGTATTTTTAATTTTTTAGTCATAATTAGAGAAATAAAAGTATGAAATTAGTATACATTTTGAAAAAAAAAAATTGTTGAACTTTATTTCCCATAATGTATTAAACGAAAATTTTTCATTTGAGTTCTTTTTCTATTATACATATATAGATATGAACAATTTCTATTGTGGAAATTTTAGTCTTAAATTAAATTTATCCAATAAATCCCTTTTTTGGGTTCATTAAAAAATAATTATAATGATATTATAGCATGTTTTTATTCCATGAATGATTTGTTTGATTTGAATTTAATATGATAACAAAAAAATTCAAATGAGCGAAAACCAAATATACATATATTACATATTGATATTGTGCTGTTATAATTTATTTTGGGTATTTATAGGCTACAAATTAAATGCTTGTATGGATTAAAAAGACAAATTCAAAGAAACCTAAGCGACAAATCGGAATTTAATGGATGGTTTAGTTAATAGAAATTGTTCGAATTTTCCAAATTACAAAGTTAAAAAATTTATTATTATTTTAGGTACGACTTAAAAAAGACGCAATTTTTTTAAATGAAAGTGTTGAGAGCTTGCTTTAAAGAAATAAAACAGCTCTCTTCATTTCACAATTATTTTTTCAGAGTAAAGCCGTATTCATGGACATCGTCATATTATTTTAATTACATTATGTGACAAAATGGAAAGAGTTGGATACACTTTTGAAATGATCTAGTGTGAGCTGTAGTGTGAGCCTGCAAAATCTAAAGTTATCGATGAAAAACGATTTTTTATAAATTGACGGAATAAACAATTTTTTAAAAATTCATCTTTTTCCCAATTTTGATTTTTTAATGAGTAATTTAATTTTGATTTTTTTACATTTTTTCAAATTTGTGCAATTTCTTATTCAAACAGTTCTAAGAAGTCATTTGGAAACCAGTAATTTCTTCAGAGAAGTGTTGTAGAGGTCATACATATTTAGTTCCTAAGCACTAGTTCTCAAAAACCTTCCTTAAAACCAATTTAGAATTACAATAAGATTCTACTCCATGAGTGCCAGAATTGGTTGAAATACCACTAGTTCTAATTATGTTATTAAAGTATCTGAAGTGATTCTAATTACACCAGTTCTAGAACTAATGATTTTAGAACGTGTTGTAAATTATTTTCTAGGTTTCTTTATTTTATATTTTGTTGGAGTAAATACTTCGTATGAACCATAGCTGTTACTTGTAAACAAAATAAAAAATGAAATTACTTTTTATTTTATTTCCATGTTTTATTTCTAACTAGCTAAATGCCCCTGCGATGCATAGAATCTAAAAGGTTAATAAAGAAAAATTTAGAACTTTGTTTTGCTCAATTATTTTCAAATATCGATGTTTCCCGTAATGCTTCTTCTTTTAAAACTTCCAGTTTTATCAAAAAATTAAAAAAGTTTAAGTGCAAAAACAGCAAAATTTTCACTATTTCCATTAATTTTACTTTAATTTATATCCTATAGTTCCTTTCACCCTAAAAAATACACTTGATTTTATAATATTAATATGGATTAATATGAATTTAAAATATTTCTTAATCAATTTATTAATTTTTAAATAAAAACATTTAGGATTTCTATTTATACCAAATTAAAAGTATATTTTTTACAAGAAGGTAACAATTTTTTTTATATTTGAACATTCCAACCAAAGTATACACAAGTAGTCGGACTCTTTGGCTGGAGTACCTGATTGTAAGAGTGTGTTAGTGAAAGTAACAAATATTTAATTTTGTTGGTGTTTTTTTTTTTATTTTCCCCATTCACACAGAGTTCTATAAAAATATTTTAAAATTCAATTTGTTTGAATTTTCAATACTAAAAATTTAAACTCCGTTGCAAATTTTATTTTCTAAAACAAGTTGCCAAAAATTAATTAAAAAAAATATATATATGTATATTTTTTATTTTGTGTGAATTGAACCCACTTTCAAAATAAAAGTGGGCTAATGGCGTTGCAAAAAATTATAAAATAGAGTGTGATTGTGTAAAAAAGTGTAAAAATCCTTAATAATTCAAATATTTGTAGGTAATTTTTTTTATTTTTTCTTTGTTTTAGTTCTCTCACAATTCACACAGCAACCGTATATGAGAGAGAAAAATAATGCCACAAGAAAGTAGGACTACTTGTATATACTTTGATTCCAACCTTGAATAATATTCAAATTTAATTTATTTAAATACAAAACACTTTCAAATAAATGTTTTGATATTTTTATTAAAAAAAAAAAAAAAAAATCCAACGAAATGAAATTATTCTGCCACAAAAGATTTGAATAAAAAAACTCATATATTTTTTTAATTATTTAAGTTAAAAAGAATAACGTAGCGATCTTTTCAAAAGCTTTTTTAGCAAATAATATTTCTTGTAGTTTTCCCGACTGTTTAAAAAACTCTGTAAAAGAAAATCTAACAAATAGAGTCGAATAAATGAAGCGATCAATACTCATCGAAATAAACTTATTTAAATGTATTAAATAATTGCAGTATTAAAAAAATATTATTTATTTTTCTTTTTCCAAACAAATTTAAAGTATGTTCAGACTAGTCAAATATTTGACCAAAATGACGTAACCACTATATAAAATATTTCCTAATTTCTCTTCTATAATGCAAAACGATTTTTTAAATATCATTTATCATAGCTGACGTTTCATCTAATTTTGCTTGACGCTGTTTTTTCTTACAAAACTTTTGCGAGATCAAACAACGGCAAACAATATTTTTATAAAACACGCAATCTTGATCAAATATTTGCCAAATGTGAATATAGCTTTATGTTGAATAAAAATATTCAAAAATTGTCTATGTATACAAAAAATTAAATATTTCAAAACAGATTTTATTTTATAATTGTATTCAAGCTAAAGAAATAAAATTTATTTTGAAATTAGTTGAAAAGTTTTGAGTTTTACTTAAATATTATAAATTATATTCGATTACTGTTAAAATTTTTTCCAATCTAACTTATTAACAAATGGAATAATATTTAAATAATTCTATTAAAAATTAATTTCAAGTAACTAAAAATTTTATTTTAAAGAGTACAAAATGATTTTAAACAATTTCAGTTATAAAAATTTAAATTTAATATAAAATTATCTTATTTTTAGCAAATATTTTGAAATAAAATATTTACAATGAATAGCTATCGTATGAACAAGTTAAAATTATTGTAACTTCATCAATTCTTAATTGATTTTAACAAATGAAGTTTTTTAAATTGCTTAAAAACTCAAATAAGAAAAATTTTTTTTAACGATAGCTTTAGATTTTGATATATCGTACATTAGATAATTTCAAAAGTATATTTTCACTGTCATACTGATTTATTTATTCCCAATAAAAAAAATGAAAAATCCATCGATACGAATTGGGAATCAATATATTGGGATCATAAATCAAGTTATTTTTGATCCATAATTTTGAAAATAAAAACAATATTCTAAGAAAAAAGCACCTGTAATTAAATATACTATTTAATCTACCTTACCAGACCAAAGCATTAAAATGTTCATAAGATGTTCTGTTTTTCCAAAATACACTCTCTTATGCTATAAATGTAAACAGGAAATATTACAATGTGAAAAATTAAAACTAATAGTCTTTTGTAATTCGATTCGTATCACTATAAATTTTCATTTCAAAAAATCTTTTGAAAATTCCAAAAAGTAAACAGATTAGTGTTGGACTTCTAATTTTTTTAAATCAATTAAATCTTGAAAGCTTAAATTTTAGTTCCCCAAAATTCCCGATGAAAAATTCCAGGGATTTGTAAAAAACATTTCGCGGGAATTTCCGGGAAATTTTTCCCTTGTATAAACCCTAATACATACAATATATGTACATGACTTTTTGGTCTGTTTAATATTAAAAAAATTAAATTTCTTACAGAAAATTGTCTGTTAAAAAAAAAGAAAAAAAGTATGAAAAACTAAAGCGGTAAAAAAATTTTTTTTTCTTTTTTCTATCATAAAGCTGAATATTTTGCTATAATAATTTCATTAAAATCAGTTCACAAATATCGACTGCACACAGAAAAAAGATTTGTTGGAAAACGGTGCTTGTTATTAAATTTTAATAATATAAAACGATATTTTATTATAATTATGAAATAACGATAACTGTGGTCAGAAAAGGCTAAATGTCCCAAAAGATAAAGCTTGAAAAAAGCTGATATTTTTTTTTATCTAAAAACTTTTTTTTTTGTTCTCATTAGTTTTTGATATTTTTTTTTAAAAGTTTTTTTTTATTATTTTTTAAGCACAAAATTCCAATAAAAAATTCATATTTCATATATTACCTATCGAATGCTTTAAATGGATTTTTCGTCATTTTTAAAATATACTTAATATTGTTTTGATCAACCATTTTCAAAATTTTCGGTCGATTTTTAGTTTATAGGAACTTTTTTTAAATATATGTATTCATAAATACTTTCTATGGTTAATGAACTTTATTAAAAAAAATAATTGTAATAACTGATTAAGTAAGTTCATAAAATGATTTAAGTTATATATTTGTTACATATAAATAAACTTGATTTTTTGTGAGAACTTCCAGCAAAAACTTTAAGCTAGCGGGTATAATTGGAAAAAAAAAAATTAACTACTTATCTTTTGCCTGAATAAATAGTTATTTTTGTTCGAGTTGTGCACAAATTCATGTACTTATTTTTAGACCAATCCAGCGCTCTAGCCAACTCTTCCACGTGATTGCAGTATTACTGTGCTATTGTAATATTGAGTACTTATTTATGTAATAGAGAAGAAATTCTAAAAAGTCTAAGCTGGCAACAATGGTTGTTACTAAAATTTACTAAATTAAATTGGAAATAACAATCGAATTAAATTCAGCAGTTTATGTTTGAATTTCAAATAGTGGTGGCAGCAATCGAAAAACTTATTTGTTGAACAAAAAAATCAGTGATCTGAAAAATATAAAAAAATTTGCATTAAAGAAAGAATGAAGTAAATTAAAAATACGATAATAACCGGTGTTGCCTGTTTAGCTTTTAGCCTCAAAATTATCGTTTTAACTGCTAACTTTTTTCAATCTTAAAAATGCTAAAAAGTTAGTATTTCAACAACGAAGAAAATAGTTTCTTATATGCTATTACTAATTTTATTATTAATATAACTAATTTTATTTTATTAAGCATTTTTGTGTATTTATTTGCAAAAAAATGCACGAGATTATTTATATTTAGCAAATATTTTTGCCTGTGGCGCTTCATTCTCCAAAATAGTAATAACTTAACTAATTTTATGGACTTACTATCAATTATTCTAATTATTTTTTAATGTACTTCATAAACTATTTATGAACTCAATTTTAAAAAAATTCTCATAAAAGTAAAAAATCATCTTAAAATTTAGAAATGTTTAATCAAAAATTATAGTTCTAAAGTTGAAAGATTTTCATTGGGTCATTTTATTGACAGCCGTTCTATGTTTTACTTATAAATTTATTACAATATCTAAAAAATGCCAAAAACTAATGAAAACGTGAAAAAAATAAGTTTCAAAATAAAAAAAAATTCTTTTAAAAAATGTTTTTCTGGCTTTATTTTTTAAGATAATTTAACCTCTTTTTTCCCATCTCCTGGCAACACTGATAATAACTTAAAACGTGTGTGACAAATATGTATCTAAATGGAAAAATTAAATATTAATACTGGTCGAAAGATATGAAGGTATGTGAGTCTATTATTGAATGTTGTATATCATTGTTAAGATCACTTCAATATGTTTTAGATCATTTCATTTTCCTTAGAGAAAGTACCAGAATTTGTCCCTCAGGAAAGAAAATTTTAAAGAAATGTTTAAACCCTACTAATTGGAACTCTAGCAAAGCGAAATATTATGAACTAAATGGATATTCAAATAAATATGTATATAAAGATGCAATCGGAGGGCAATGGGCACGAAATTAAAAATGATATAACAGTAAAAATTTTGTATACCAATTATATAAAACATAACATTTTTCTTAACTTTTAGGACCAACTGTTTGTCCTCCAGATCCCAGCCAATATTATGTCCCCAGCTTGTACAACAAAACGTTCCTGAACTCTTAATATATGATTTTTTAATTTGTATGGTTCCTTCGGTGTTTGCAGAATGTGCGGAGATAATGAGGAGCTAGAGACGGTGGAACATATTATATGTCACCGTCCATGTCTACAACTAAGTAGGCAGAAATGGTAAGGCAGTCGATTCGTTGGCGAATTGTACAGTATATCGAGGATAGATCTCGATAGATTAATAGGATTCGTCATGGGAATAGGCTGGCTAAGAGGGGGTCGTTGGCTTAGAGAGAACGATATATATATATCTATATATATCACTTTTCCTTTCCAGGTTTTTTCATTATTTTCTATACTTTTCTTGGTCTCAGCTTTTTTCTATTATTTTCCTTTCCTGGTATTTTCTACAATTTTCTCTTTAATTTCTCTCTATATACTCTACGAAGGGACTCACAATGGACCTCTAGGTCTCCGAATGGATGCACAGGCACTCTTCTGAGTACTGTGCAACTCTACTCTACCTTCCTACCTACCTAATTTGTATGGTTATTTTTGTATGTTTCGCTATAGTTATAAATAAAATAAAGACAAACATAAAAATATTTTAAAAATATTAAATGACAAAAAAATATAATTGTTTCAAATAACACTTTCTATCACTCTGACTAAATATCTTTTTTTAATCAGTTGTGTGTACCATAAATTCAGCAACCTAATAGTACTTGCAACCGAATTCGAGTTAGTACTTGGAAACGATAGAATTCGATTGGCAAATAATTTGGTTTCCACAACGAATCTGTTTTCTCTGTGTGCGTTCAAAATCCGTTAATGTATCTCTCAGAGCACAGAGTGAACCTGAGAGATGCATTATTTTGAGCAGGCTATGTTTACGAATTTATTTAGTACCTTCAATATAGTTTCTTAAGACCTCTATTTTTAATCAGGCTGTGCTTTTTACTCTTAAGATTTGTTTCCGATAAGTGCTAAGTAACTTATTTTTTAAATTAAAACGCAATTACTAAGTTAGCTGTTAAATATTTTATGACTTTTTGAAACGATAAAGGTTCAAGGATCAAAATAAAATATCGTAGCAGTTAAAGAATCATATTAGTATTTGCAAACTTTTGTAAAACGATTTGGAAGTCATTTATATACGTGGTCCTTGTACTTGTCATTCATTTATGACATTGAAAATTTCTGTACAATTTCGATAACAAATTTTCTCTAAATGTATTTGTTGTCTGTGGGTGTACATTTGTAATGTGTTTGTGTATTTTTACATCAGGCATTTTATATAGAGATAATGGCAAAAACTGCATTTAAATGTCATGTTTTTCTACCACTTGTGCTATTTCTTGCTTTAGCTGGTTTTATTTAGCAGTTTATTTTTTTCACTTTAATGGATTTATTTGTTTGTTATGCCTTCTCCTCGATATTTCTAAAGAACGAGTAATAGCTGCAGTAGTTGTACATCTTTGAAGTAGTAGTTGCTGTTGTTGTTGGTGTTGTCATTCACCAAATGGGGTTTCTATATCTTTTAGACGATTGTGGATTTTTTAATCGTTTTTCTTTTAGGCATTCATTTATAAGTAGATTTCTTGTATATGTATGTATGCTTGTGTGTAAATGACTAAGATGGATGAGAAAACTAACGGCTGTGAGTCACAAATCTATCTTCGTTTGCTTTCTTTCTGTTTATTGTTGTCGTTATTTTTTCTAATTCTTTTTTTTTCTCATTCTATAGTTTTTATTTATCACTCAGTCCTTTAGCTGACGCCATACGAATTTGACATTTAAACTACTAGTGGGTTTTCAATAACATGACACTGCTTGATATTCTTTTTTCTGTTAGTTGGATTTTTTAAATACATATTTGGAATTTCTCAATTAATGAAAGGTTTTCATTTGCAAATGGTTTTCTGGCAAACTTTTCTTTTTAATTGACCAAAATGATGAGTTTGCTGTAATTGATATTGTTTTATTATTATTATTATTACAGGAAAACACCCCATAGTGCAATTTCAGTTTACTTACTTAATAGCAATAAAATCTAAACCACAAAAACCCAGATAATTATGACTTTGATTTAACTACCAATAAAATTTCATATATACTTATATATATATATATATATATATATATATATATATATATATATATTACTAAAACCACTCTCTTCCTTATTCTCCTCACTTATTGGTTGGGTTACTTGAAAACCATTTTCCAGATGCGTAATAAAGTTTAAAATGAAACAACAATAAAGTGGCAAACCATAAACAGCCACCAGTGTGTCGTTTTCCACAACCAGATGACTATATAAAATAAAGTAAAAATCGAGAAAAGAGAAAAAACAAAATACAAAGGAATGCATCAGGATAAAGTTAATGAAAAAATTCCATGAATATTTGTTAAGAAACCTATCCATCAGTACAGGAAATAAAACAATAAGTGCTAAAACTATGTGTATGAGTAAGTGTATTTAGAAACTGAATAGCGAATTTTTTTATACACCCATTGACCTTATGTAAAAGCAATTTAAAATAAGTTTTAAAAATTCAAATCTTAAATGCAGGAAATATAACAAATGTTTTCAAAATATTTTGTTAGTTTAAAGGAAGTTGTATCTTTTACAAATCTATTATATTTTTTTATGTAATGTATCTTCCTAAAATTCCTTTGGTGTAACAAATACCATAGAGAAATACTTGCTCAAGTCTGTCAAAGAAAAAGAGAAAATCAATTATTCACATTTTTTTCTATTGTGAGAAACAAAGAAGAAAATAAATCATCATATGGCTTTTAATGCATTTTTGCAACAACTCAAAAATTTTGAATTTTAATAGATTCAATATGCATTATAGGACTGTGTACTCAGTTTTTCATTTCGTGTTTTAAAATCCTTTTTAAAGAACTTTTAAATTACAAAAATAATAATTTTTTATAAATTATTTTAAAACCTGCCACTTGCTCAATAGTGTCGAAATGGGCATCAAATAATAGAATACGATTTAGAAACGCCAGTAAAATTATTTGTTCCAACTTTCCTTATAATGTTAAAAATGTCCTTCGAATATTTTATACTTATTTATCCTTGAAATTTTCCAATAAATAATACTGAAATTATAATAAATTTAAAAAAAATATAAAAAATAAAAAAAGGATAATAAATTTTATCCTTTTAGCTTCAACAGTTCAAATTTTATAAAAATGTCATATCAGTGTTTATGTAAATTTTGTTTTAGTATATATATATGTATATAGTATATATATATATACATATATATATATATAATAAAACAAAATTTACATAAATTGATATATATATATATATCTATATATATATATATATATATATATATATATAATGCAATTTTAAATATTATTTAATAATAATTGGCACAGTCGTTTGACCTAAGAACGAAGCTTATAGATAATAGTTAAAATCGCTTCACTTTTTTAAAAATGTTTCTCAGAATATTGCTTTAGTGATCATATCTTAAATATGCGCATAGGTTTATGAAAATCGGAAAAGGAATGTTATCTTTTGGCATTATTCGTACATTAAAATTTCAATAGTTTGGGTGAATGCTTGACCAAAATTTCTCGAGAAATACTTTAACGTGTATAAATACGATAAAAATGTTAGTATCGAAATTTATTACTAAATTCATAAACTCAAATGTTTTTCTTATTGAAATGGACCTATCACCGAATTAGTAAACTCAAACATAAAAATTCGAAAACTTTTATTGAAAAAAGAAACAAAAAAGTTATTTAACTTTTCTTATTAAAATATCATACTATTTATAAAGGAAAAAGAAAGATATAGTCTGCCAAGACCGGCTATATAATACCCTACACCATTGTGTACAAGCATACAAAATTAGGAAAGAGACTTATGTTACACCTATGGCCAATTTTATTAAATGTAAAATAAAATTTAAAAATACAGAATAATGCGTTGATACTAATATCTAGATGATTTTATTCACTTTAGAGCGATTCCTTATATGGTAGCTATAGTAAATTATGAATTGATTCTCATAAAATTTGGAAATGTTGTTTCTAATTACAGAAAGCTTATTTCCGTCGAATATTAACTTGATACTAACATTCGTATGGGATTTATGTACTTTCGGAAAAGGGGTTTATATGGAAGCTATGGTCAATTGTGGATCGATCTTCAAATATTTTGGTACAAACATTGATACTTGTACAGTACTTCTTTGTGCAGAATTTCATTAAAATATTCTTATTTTTAAGGCATTTTTATGTGTTTAAGCTCTATTCCGGGGCTGACATTTGTATTTATATTAACATTTGTCAAAACAAAGTTTTGCACGAATAATCTTGAGAACATTTTCTTTAATATTGTCTAATATTAGCTAAATTTATTATCAGATTGTTCCATAATATTTTATTCAACTTAATGTTTTACATTTTTACATAAAAAATATATATAAAATTATTTTAATTTCTTTATATTACCATAAATTTCGTCATTTATCTCATACTTAGCGTACAATTTTATTTACATTTTCTTTAATTACCATAAACAATTTATGAAATAATTTGTTTTTATTTTTAATGGCTGTATATTTTAACACTCATACTCACACGTATTTTTGTGTAAGTATAGACATGTACATCTAGAAATATCTTAGCAATTATTCATTCCACCAGGAAAAAGTGCCACAGAACAACTGTGAAATGTGGTCTTAATTGTTTTTCTATTTATATATTTTTTATTTTATATAACCTACCACAAAAGTGGTAAGAAAGTGTAATACACGAGTACCTTACACTGTAATTTCTACAATATTAATTTTTCCCCTTGAAAAAAAGAAAATATAGGAAGAACATTCAATCGATGCGCATTGATGAGGATACATATACAGGATACATATTAAAAAATTTTAAAAATTTATTTTCAGTTCCTATGTTTCGAGTTTTTTAGAAATAAGTGTAAAAAAATTCATAATTTTATGTTAGTTAAAAAAAAAATAAAATAATTTTCTTCGCAAAAATTTCGGTCTATAGGGGAACTTTTTACTATATCAAGGGAAAAATGTTATTTATTTATTTGTTTTATTTATTTTGTTATTTTATATTTTATTTTATTTTTTTTGACGATTTGAAAAGTTCTCATCTGAACCGAAATTCCTGTGTTACTAATTGAAAATAACAATCTTTGAATAAACTTTTTTGAGTATTACATATTTCGAATAATTATACGAAAAGTTTTTTGGAATAAATTTGTGATTTTCAATCGCTGGTAGTGGAAGACAAATTTTTAATTTTTATTTTGTTTTTTGCTACCATAAAGTTATTTCAAAAATTTACTTTTTTCATTAAAATGATTAACCAGCCATTGCAAAAGGTCTGACTCAGTAAATATTTTTTGTGTGTTTAACCAACATGTGAAAGTATATAGCCAATATATCTTTTTGAAATCGGCTTTAGTTTTTGAGAGTTTTACAAACAAATGTAAAAAACGTTATCAAAATTAACAAAGTTTGGATAGGGCTTGGTTGAAACCCTTGGCCTGAATGCCTGCGAATTTGCTTTGCATGTATTAACATTAAGATTTCTCTTGAAACCATTAAAATAATTCTGTAGCCTGGAAAGCAAAAATATTTTGAAAGTGAAAGTATATTACTACATTTAGGAAAATAACACCAAAAATGTAAAACTTGTTTAAAGTTTCAATTTCAGATTAATATAACTTTTTATCGGATAAATATATTTATATGATTCTTTGCTGAAATATTATTTATAATTTTGAAAGAATAATTTTAAAAGAAATTTAGATATTGTCACAAAAAAAAAAAAAAAAAACTAACCCTACAGCCAACGTTTAAAAAATTATAAAAAAATGAGGCCAAAAATGAAGTTAAAATTTCTTTCGATCTAAATATCTCTTAAACCAAAAGAGATAACCCCCACATATAACCATATTTTTTGTAAAGATTTTCATGGATTACATTCAAAGACATAAATTAATTTTTGGCGAATTTAAAAAAAAAAAAAAAACATATCCGATGTGACCAATTTTGGAGTTCTACCCTCTAACTCCGTGACCAGCTATGGACTTTTGCTCCTTCAAATCATCTCGAAAACACCTCAGTTCTGATGATATCTCCAACGGTTCACAAGTTACAGAATTTAGAAAAAAAAATGTTCTGAGACCAAGCAAACAAAAAAAAAAAAAAAAAACAAGTAATTTCATAATTTTCATAATTCACCTTTTTGGGATTTGTTCGCCCCAAACATTTGGTGAAAAATAAATTAACGAATAGAAAAGATAGCTAGGAATAAAGGGACATCAATTGAAACGTATGTCTAAGTCTTAGGATAAAAGAAAGTACAAATCTCGTTTACGACTACGAGCAGAGAGCATTTAGAAGGATAGCGGTCTTTACAAGTTTATCAGCGGCAGTTTGTTTTCAAAATCTTACATATATATATATATATATATATATATATATATATATATATATATATATATAGCTTATTATTTTAAAAAATTTTGATTTTTTAACCAAGCATTTAAAGGGGCTTCAATTTATTGGAAAAACAAAAGCGTATTTTTCAGTAATTATGGTTAAAATATAAAGAATTAAAAATTTGTCTCTGCATCCTTACACAAGTGGTCAAAAACACATTAATGGTCTGCAGAACTCGTAATAACTTAAACATATTTTAACCGATTTCTCTACTTTATATACTGGTTGATAGACAGTTATGTGTACTTTGCGATTTTTTATCATTTTGTTACGAAGCAAAGTATTTAATAGCACAATTTCTCTAAAAACTGCAAAAAACTATATTTTCCCATGTAAACACACCATAGAAACTTCAGGTCCGATGCGGCACAGATAAACGATATTTCACACAAAATGTTTTCATGACCCTATGAACGATTCTAGGAGGAGCTACGGTCAAAATTCAATAGTCCAATATGCAAAAAAACAAAAACAAGCATAATTTAAAAACTTACAGATTTGAAATAAAATAAATATTATTTATATTTTTTTTAAAAATTTAGCATAGTTAAAATTTTTGATTAAGATAAACATTTACAAAAGAATTACTGATTTTGCAGAAGTATCAATTTTTTTAAAGAAGTAAATTTTTTTAAGAACTTACGCATTTTTTGAGAACTATAGATTAAAAAAATGTTAAAAGTATCCACTTTTTTCCACCAATTTTCTAGAGAAGTAAACATCATCAAAGGAGCATTCGAAACTACAAAAAAAGTTGAATTTTAAAGAAGATATTTTCAAATAAAGAGACAATATAAAAAAGTACCAAATTAAATAATGTACTACTGTAAAAGAATTAGATTCAGAGAAGGGATATACATGCTAGGGTATATAAAATTTCGTACCACGCAATATAGCCCTCTAACTTTTTTATACAATTTTGAATCAATTATTACAAATACAGTATGTGTATCTCGCCTTATTAATTATAAGGCGAGATACATGATGCTACCAGAAAACCAAAACAAAAAATGTTAATTTTTTTTTAGTTGTTAAAATTTTTACGGGTATTTTTATGTATTTTAACCAACAACAGAAAATAAGAAAAACGAAAACAGAAAGAACTCCTTGTGATTGTTATTTTAAAAATAACAGCAATTGTTTTTATTAAAAATATAGAATGGAACTAGATGCGAAGGTGAGTATAAGAAATATTGAAAAATCTCAAAACCAAATTATAACTCATTTAGCTAATTGTAGTACAATAAATTATGGGAAAAAAATATGACTAACATATTTAAACTGTTCGTTTTTTTTTATAGTATATTTTGATTTTAATTTTATTTTATTTTTTTTTTTTGTGAACTTTCGATTCTATTATTTCTTCTCTGTTATGTAAGACAATAAAGAAGTAGATAATGCTAAGTATAAACTGCGATTGACATTAATGTTCAGTTCATGGTTAATTTTTCATAACTTACTTTTTATTTAACTGGCAATTTATTGAGTTTATTTTTAATACATGGAATGCAGGAATAGGTCATGGGTGTCAGATTTTTTTGAGTCTCTGTCGCCAAATTATTAATCAAAAATCACCAAAAATCGTCAAATTAAAATACTAAATAAATTAACTAAAGTGTTAAATGTCGTACAATTTTTAGTATTTCAAATTTCGTATAATTTATAAATGTAAATGTTATAAATGGCTTTAACAAAGTCAACGATAATTGCTATATGTAATAATAACATTATACTTGTTGTAAATTTTAAAAAACTGGGCACCCTACTGGTAAGGCTAATTTGAGTACGCTGAATTCAATGGTGACAAACGTTTTTGAAAGTTAGCACTCGTATTTGCGATATTAGGGATTAAACTTAATTATTATAATAGCGATTTAATTGAAAATTACCAATAAAAGGAACATTAATTATGTTTATTAAAGATTTATATTTTTATTTGAAGGTAGCTCATTGGTAACACTAGTCAGTGTAAAGTTTTGCTTATTAGTGTTTAAAATATATTTGATAATAAGTATTCGCTATTATACACTTCAATTTAATCTTAATTGTTTATATTGTTTAAATTCAAAAATTAACTGGCATATTCACAAACTAATTTTAAATTTAAAATACATTTTAGGGATAAAATTTGCAAGAAAAATTTGATTTAAAATGCATTTTAAATTTAATAGTTTTTTGTGAATACGGGGGTATTATTGAATTTAAGCTAAAAAACTTAATTTTCCTAAACTCTTTTTTAGCCTTTACAAATGAAATATCTCAAAAACAAGCACTTTTAAAAATGGTTAACGCCACTAAATTCAGCGTCGTCGATTTAGTTTAACCCAATGGATGCTCACATTGTTAAAAAATTAGTCTCATTTTCGAGCACAGTGTAATTGAATAAAAAAATACAACTTAAAATACATTTTCCTGACATATAGCACCTTTTTAGGTCATCAACTTTTAAAATTTATTTGGCTTTATTATATTAAAAAAAATAATAATAATAATTCTATAATAATATAACAATTAAACTTATAAATTGTTTCAAAGAATTAATTTATTCATGAACGTTTATTTCATTGTAACCGAAATCATTGATATCCTTAATATATTTGACAGATGATGTAAAACGAATTATCAAACATTTAATACATAAGTATTGTAAAATATATTTTTTGGTTATAAAATTTCGTAAACTAAGTTAAAGCTATTTACCAATTAAGGCTCTTCATTTTGCTAAATAGGAAAGTATTAAAAATAGTCGATTTCAAGTAATAAAATTTAATAGTTTTTCTCCATTAGAAATTAGCTAGACAAATCGCCACAGTGGTAGACTCACCAAAAAATTCGCCATATCGCCAAACTCAAAATTCAGTCGCCAAAAGTAATTAAAAATGGTCTCGTTTGGCCAAAAATTGCCACATCTGTGAGGTCTGGGATAAGGGGTTAACTTATTTCAGTTTTAGAGTGGAAGTTTAACTTCTGCTTTCTGCAGAAATATTAAATTTAAATTTAGATTTGAGTCATTAACACGGGAGAATTACGAAAAAGTATGTGGAAGGATAATTAAATGTTCAACACATCCATCATTATGGATCAAGATCTGTTTTACAATTGGGTTAATTAAATACAGCATATGAAATAATATAATTTTATTGTTGGCAATGTAAAAGTTATTTATTTGAATTGAATTGATTGTAAATAATAATGTAATAATGTTAATAATGAATGAGAGTGCAAAAAGCACTCTCATTCACACCTCAACACTAGTATATATTTTTAGGCAAGGGAAGGTGTTTGAGTATGTGTAACAAATAACTTCTTCTAGTTGTTGGTTTAGTAAACATTTTGTTTAATTTAAATGCTACAAAGGCACTACTAGTAGTGTTGATGTATTCAACAAATAGGTGTGTGAATAATTCATATATGAATTTTGTATTTTATTTACACACACTTATCTTTAATTACCTTAAACACATATTATATGAACAAAATTGAAATAATTGTTATTGTTATGAAAACATGAAAAAAATCAATGTATGCATCAAACTAGAGCCCAGATAAAAACTATGTAGTCTGTTTTCTCCAGGACGTCAAATTTTGCATTAAAAGGATCTTAAAGTTTTGAAAAATACACAACTTTACACAATATTATAAAATATTTACCAAAACTATTACAACCCCATATGGATGTCAAGTGAAAGCTAAGAGTCCCTGCAATACAACAAAAGCTTTTATTTAAATGTAGCAGCACAAAATGTTAACAAAATATCCTTTATATAAAGAATATATATAATTAAGTAATAAATATAATATTAAATTTTCAAAAGTATATTTTCTTGTTTTGTTACAATGATTCGTAGCTTTCATTTGGCATCCATATTGGGCTAATATAGTCTTCGTAAATTTTTTATAATATTCTTAAAAATTGCTCATCTTTCGAAACTTTTAAGTCCTTTTGAGAGGAAATTTGACATGTCGGATAAAAACTGGGTACACATTTTTACCGTGAATGGTCTCTAGTTCTATCCATATAATGACTTTTTAATATGTGAGAATGATTATTACAAGCTTACAAATTTGTGGAAATAATTGATAAAAGTTAACATTTTCAAAAGGATATTTTCTTAAGTTTTTATGCTTCAATATTTAAATAAAAAATATTGTTATATTGTAGGGATTCTTAGCTTTCAGTTGATACCCTTACTTTGTTGATATAATATTCATTTTTTTATGTGTATCTTTGTAAACTTTAAAATTCTTTTAAAAGAAAATTTTACGTCCCAGAGAAAAACTGAGCACGCAGTTTTATTACGTATGGTCTCTAGTTTCATGCATATATCGATTTTTTTCATATGTGACAATGTCTGTCAGACAAATGTTATCAACCAAAGAAAAAAAAAAGAAAACACATTTACTTATTTATTTCCTCTTTTTTTATAAGTTTTCTTTTAATTGTTTGGTTTCTCAAATTGCTGTTAATTGATTACATTCTTCCACCAAATTTCATTTTATCACTCTATATAAATTCACTTAATTCTACGAGTGTAACTAACTTACACTTCATAAAATTGTACAAAAAAAGAAAATACGAATAACAAAAAAAATCCATTTATGACCCAAACACTTTGGCAAAATTCCACATGTACCACTCTTTAGATGTTGGGTCTCTGGTGGCAATCAAATGTTACATTTGTAATATTTGTTGTGGCAGCATTTTTTTTCTAGAATTGCAAAAAAAAAACCGCAACCACAAAGCTAAAGGCAAAAGTATACAACAAGTTAAATGAATGAAAAATAAGCAAAATTATTGCAAATGACCAGAAATAAAAAAAAAAAGAAAAATCTCATAAAATGTAAATAAATGTTATCAGTGCTGGTGGTCAAAAAAAAAAAAAAAACTAAATAAATATCAAAATGAAATTAAGAATGAAAGATAAAAATTATGCATATAATCTTGGTTGAAATAGTTGTACAGTTAAATTAACTGCTCAGCATTAATTATAAGTCAAACAAAAAACAATAAACTGCTTTAATTTATTAAATGAAATTATTTCTTATCATTCTTTCTTTTCTAAATTAGACTCCAATACTTTCCCAAAAAAACAAAAAAAAAAAAAACGAAAAATCTGCATTTTTAAACGGAGATCGCCTTAAATGTCTCGAATTAAGGTAGCTGAAAGAATTTATTAATTATTATTATATTGATCCAAAAAAAAGTCGTCTTTTGAACACATGTATATATATATATATATATATATATATATATATAGGATCTATAGGATTAAAGAAATCGCGATATCGGGACATAAATATTTTTGATGCAATTTTTTTGTTGAGATCAATTTTTCGCTTAATCAAAACTGAACTTATGTACTTGTTATAAATTTAAATTTACGTATAATGCGAAAAAATTATAATATTAAATACGCGAAGTTTTAGATCGCTTTCAAGGTGTTATAAAATATTAATATTTTTTCGCGTTATTTTCAATATTAAGTTTGAAACCTATTCTGATCATGTGATACTTTGACTTCATTGATATTACATTGGTGAATGTGCCTCATGAAAAAGACACCACTTACATCCATTAACTCTCCTCCTATGACGTTTCTGTTGAGGTTACATTAACGACATATATCAAAAAACGGCACAAATTTAGATTGGTTTCATTACTTTTTCACAATATAATTTAGCACTGGTTAACAACACTTTAATTAAACATATTATGTCCTATTTTTATCAGTGTCTAATTTACATTATAAAAATCGGACACATGTGGTATAATCCACTATTACAGGAATCGAAGGAAGGAAAAAAATCTTATTATTTTCACACTTTTTTTTAATTTTTTAACTTTGAATGCTTGCCGGTAATACATGGAACCATTTGAATTTTTTGTTATTTTGCTCCTTCCCTGAAGTCTTGTTAACATAGTCGTAATAAGAGTTAATTTTAAAAGTCGGAATAAAAACAATATTTGAGATTTAAGTTCGGTTTCTTAAAGGTAAACAAAAAAAAGGGAATTTCCCATATATTTTTAGTTTAAAATGAAACAAGTAAGAAACTTATAGTCGGTCAAGGCCGACCATACGATACCCCACATCATTGTGTATGTCTATCAAAATTCGTGGAGATATCTTATATTAGACATGTGGCCAATTTTGGACTGATACTTTTACTTAAATATACGAATACAGAATATTATTTTAATACTAACATTTATATGAATTTATGCGCTTTAGGATGACTCCAGAAAGTAGGCTTATATGGTAGGCTATGGTAAATTATTGTGCGAACCTCATAAAATTTATCACTGTGATCTCTAGTTATATAAAACTTATTTGTGTCGAATATAAACTTGATACCAACATGTATATGTGATTTATGAACTTTAAAGTGATTTTCGGAAAAGGGTTTTATGTAGCAGCTATGGTCAATTATGCACCGATCTTCATGAAATTTGGTACATAAAACTTCCTTACACCGACCGAATGTCATTGCAATATTGCTATATTTAAGGCATTTATGATCGTTAATCCCCTATTCCGGGAGGACATTTTTATGGGGGCTAGGTGAAATAATGAACCGATCATAACAAATTTCAATAGGCTTTGTCCTTGAAAGTCCTGCGTACTAAATTTCATTGAATTATCTTCAAAATTGTGACCTGTATTTTGTACATAAGGTTTACATGGACAGCCAGCCTTTCAGCCAGCCGTTCAGCCAGCCAGACGGACGATGTCCGTTAAATCGACTCAAAAAGTGATTCTGAGCCGATTGGTATAAGGTGGGTGTTTAATGATTTTTTCTGTGCGTTACAAACATCAGCACAAACACATAATAACCCAACCACCTATGGTTGTGTAGGATATAAAAAGTTTTAAAAAATTACAGCGAAATCGATGTTATGAAAAATAATAGAAAATTTATTTAAAAAAATTTTAAAAATCATCACTTATTTTGTGTATATTCAAAAGTTTTCCAAATCAATTTGAAAATCTAAAATTGGCCCAAAATTTTTTAGATCTTCGAGACACTTTCTACAGAAACAAACCTAAAATGATTTTGTCAGAGTAATTCGAAATCCTTTTTCTATGTGTTTTGCTATAGATTCTTCTATTTTAAGTACTTCTTTAAAAAATTGTGCAGCTCTATTTTATTTCCCTAATTTAAATTCCTAAACAATTTTAAATTTAATCGATAAAAAGCACAAATATACCTACTTTATTTTCCACAATTCTTAGAATTACCTATTACTCCTTTCTAATTTCATTTAGTATTCAATAATCAAATATTATTCAAATATAATATCATTTAAAAAGAAAGTAACTTTCAAAGCATGAGTATTAAATAAAGAAATAGAAAAAATAAACGTTTAATTTTTAATAAACTTTGGTCTTTGATAATTTATTTGTACAATTAAATTTTTTTCTTGTTATTAAGTAGAACCCATTATAAATCATTTCCATATAATGACGTTTGTAACGATTTCCATTGCTGTTTGAGTCTGTTTCTTTTACACTGCACTTGTTAGCCTTTCATTGTCATCCTTTTGGCGACCATATAATTATGATATTTTTTTTGTTTTTGTAATATTTTTTTTTTTCCTTCATAAAGTGGAAAGAAAGGAAAAAAATCGATTTTACATTAAAGCCAAACAGTAACAACAGGCTAAAGAAATGTATGTATAAGTGAAATTTATAAATGTATTTTATACAATTGTTTGTATATATATGTTTGTATGTTTATATGTAGTAGGTGGCCTTTATTTTATGGGAAAATATATGAATGTGTTGGAAATTGTGATTTGCCTTTAAAACATTTTCCAAATAAAACACCAACAGCCAATTGCCATAAATTTTTACAGTACAGTAGTTGGTTGAGTTTGTATATTTGTTTGTTCGCTTGATACTTGAATACTATGGACATTATTATGGACTCATTGCTTTTTATATTCAACACATACACTCGCTTGCTTACACTCCCGGCTCATACATTTTCAGTCAAAGCTACAGTCACAGTTACTATGTAATGTCTAATTTTATATATGCCCCAGAGGCAATAAGTACTTTTTGTTTGTGCATGAATATATTTTGTATTCGAATTGTGGCATACAACTATATAATGGTATATGAAATCTGTATTGATACTGATAAACATATAAATATACTCAGCATAATCTTAGTCTCATGTATTACAGTGTTTAAATTAACAAAATATTTTTTTTTTTTTTTTTTTTTGCTTTTGTGTTTCCATGGTATTGAAAAATTTGTTTTTAATATTTTTTTTATTATTTTGTCAAGTAATTCGGGAAATTTTGTGAGAAAGCTTAAGGGACAGATAAAGCAGCATGTTCATCAACATTTGCATTTTAGCAAAAGTCTAAGTATAAAAAATATGATTTATTAATAGTGTAAAAATCTTAGTAATAAGTTAGGAAATGCTGCTTGTTAGCTTTCTGCAGAAGATTGTGTGATTTCTGATTCTATAAAAAGCGATAGACTGCCTCTTTTCTAGCAAAACGATGTCACTAGAATAGCTAAAGGAATTAAGCAAGGTTAAGATAAGTAATATTGAATGCAGGTTTAACAACAGTTTAGTAAAAAAAATATTTTTTAAGAATTTCGGAACTTCAAACACATTTCACCTGTAGCTTCTACAATGTAAATTTGCGGAGATTCAAAATATAGATACTCGTAATTTTGTCCGACTATTAAATTCAACTTATTAAATTCCCTTGATTATATAGGGGTATGTGTAATATATCAAAATATCGGAAATGCTCTCGAAGAATATATTTGAATTCTATCCATAATTTGGGCACATTTCCCCTGTAAATTCTGCAATATTAATTTGTATCTATTCTAAGCGTCCTTCAGTCCATCTGCTAAAATCAATTTTCTAAAATTTCTTGGTTATAATAGAGTATTGGTGGTATATCATAATATCGGAAATAAAGGAGAAAAAATATATGAAAAAACTTTTAATACTTTAAACTCTTTCCACCTGTAACTTCTACAATATGATTTTGTACTTCTGTCCGTCTGTTAAAATCAATTTCCCAAAGTTCGCGTACAATATAGAATTATATGTTATATATCAAAATTTCAGAAATACTCTCCAGAATATTACAGAATTTGTCTCGTATAACCTTAAGAGAAGGGGTATCTAAGTAAAGATGTCCGTCCGTCTTTCAATTAGCTTTTTAAATCATTTTTCGTAAAAAAGTAACTTCTTTAAATTAAATAAATTTTTAAAACAAAAACTGTTTTATGAATCATTAACAACATTCCAATAAAGAATAATTTTTTAAAAGATGCAACATAAACCTAAATATAGACTATTATAAAAACTAAAATTAAAACACCAGTTCAGGCCTTGTGTTCTATTTTAAAAATAAATAAAAAAAAAAAAATATTTTAACCAAAAATTAAACTTTATTATTTTTGTTAAAATAAATGTGTTCATTGGGAAATCTATGCAGCACATTAAAAGTTTCTTATATGGTCGATAATCAAAACTAAGCTTTTAGCGTTAGTGACTTTTTATTTATTTGTGTTTTGCATTGTTTTATTATAAGTACGTGTACGCTAACAAAATAATTAGGGAGGCTCTAAACAAAATAAACTACTATATTTCTGTTACCAACGTCCTTCAGATTACAATCAACACTTTAAAAGAAAAATTACAAAAATAGCTGGATTTACAAATTTTATACATTTTTTTTCTTCAATTAAAACTACTAAAAATATACATTTTTAAAATATTTTTAAAAATAGTTATCTCCCTAATACTTTATTCTTTTCGCACATGCTATGTTTATATAATTATTTTAGTCATACATAGATATATGTTCATTTAGCGCAATTTCTTTCTAAAGTTTCCGTTTAGTTTTCTTAAGATTTTAGCTTTTCCTTCTTTGCTTTTTAAGAAAACATAGTGTTTCTTGTGAGATTTCATAACTAAGTAGAATAAAATTAGTTAGTAAACAAAACTAAATATTTCATAATTTATTTGTTACAAACTTTTTAAGTGAAAATTTATAGTAAAAATTTCTTGCAACTACTTGTTTAAATATTTTAAATTAATATCTAAAAAGAAATTAGCAAAAATTTTAAATCAAAGGTTGAACATAATAAAATATTTTTAATTAATATCTCTTACATTATTTATTAGTAAACTGCACGTAAAGATGCAATTGATATTAATGTAGCTGACCCACTACAACATTAAAAAAAAATAAAGTTTAAATCATAAATTCATGTACAGATGAACTACAATTTAAACTAAAGCTTAAATATAAAATGTGCCACAATTGATGCTGGATTTGGATTATGAAAATATCAAAATCTTGTTTATCAAATTGGCCCAGAAGTGGATTATAAAAAGAGTCAATGGTAACTAAAATTAGATTATATAAACTGCTACAACTGAAGCTAAATATATATCACATAAAAATCTACAATTGAGTAATTCCAATTTATTGTTTACTTTGGTTTTAGAATTGGATAAAAAAATAAATAAGTTATGGCATTCACCCCCCAAAAAGGAAACAATATTTCATGAGGTTTCCAAAAATGCAAAAATGATTTTTTTGCCACTCCCCAAAAACCGCCCTTTTTGTTTTTTTTAAGTCCTATTGTAGAATGTAAAATATCGTCAACTGTCTAACAATTCTCTTTGGTAATTTTTTAATCTGACATCAAATTTTAGATGTCACTTCTGGTATTTCGGATGCATCTACCCTAAGGTCTAATTATTTTCATATGTAATGAAAGAATTTTGAAAACCTACTACTTTTAGTTTTTAAAGTATTTCATTTTATGCATAAAAAATAAAATTGTAAAGGTTAAAAAAAACTTGTTAAGCTTAAATCTATTTTTTGTCTCTTAAATTGTAAAGTGTTTGTGATAATTTTAAGTGATGGAGGAATATTGTTCCAAAGACGTATTGCGTTAATGAATAATTCCGCTCCGATATTAAAGTATGGTGTCGAAATTGAATAAGATTTTTGTTTCAGTCTATTAAAGAGTTGGTATGGCTCACAAATTGTTATAATTTTATGAAAAAATGTTAAGACTCGTATTTTCAGCAAGTTCTCAAACTCCACCCCATCTATTTTCTTGGAGTAAGGCGTGATACTCTGGTAGTTATCATTTGCGTCATATTTCGCAGTCCAAAAACATACCTTGCGATATTGTTGTAGGTAGAATATAGCTTTAATTTACTAGTTGTATCACAATTTGTAAAAACCTCACAGTTATAAATTAATATGGGTATTAAATACGTTTTTGCAATTAACAATATTATTTTGATTGGTGTGTAGTATTGCGTGGACCAAAGAGTTCTTAGAATCGGGTAAGTTTTACCACAAGCTTATAGTACATGATCTGATCAGGTTAGAGTGTATTAAAAATTACGCTAAGATATTCTACAATTTCAATTCGCTGATTACTGAAGCATATGAATAATTCCATTTTAAATTTAAAAATTTTGACCACTCTGAAATTTTCTATGTAGCAAGTATACCGATAAGGCTTTCTACCGAAAAAATTGAAAAAATATTAAAGATGGACATCTTTTAGATACACGTCACTAAAGAAAAAGAAAATTTTATTTCTTTTAAATAACAAAAGTTATGACCATTTAAATAAATATGTTAATCACATTCAAAGCTATAGAGTTGCCATAGTTCTTAAAATAAATGAGAAAAATTAATTTTACATGCCTCTGTATCCTCCTCTACACATGCACCAAATTTTATCCAAATCGGTAACCAAGGGTCTAAATTTTTAAAATTTAAAATGGAATTACTCATATGTTAAATGAGTCAACATTTTTTCTGTGATCTTTTACGTATTCCTAAACATTTAGTCTTTGTGGGATTTAAACTTAGTCCATTTATATTTGCCCATATCGAAACTCGTTCTAAATCCTCATTTAGTTTTGCTACAGCTTCTTCAAAGTCCTTATTTTTGTTACTAATATATAGCTGGACATCATCAGCGTACATTCTTATGTTAAATTAAACTTGTTGTTTAGGAAGATCATTTGCGTAGATTGAAAAAAGAAGAGGTCCAAGAATAAATGCCTGTGGTACACCACTAATAAATGGAAGAAAATGTAATGTTATTGAGGCATTGATTTCAAGATATGAAGTTTACAGAAAGTGAAGGAGAAATGCATAAATAAAAGTTTTTGAATTAATATCGTATGATATACAGCATCAAAAGCTTTTGAATGATCCAGTAATCCAGCAACATAACACAGCCATTACCAACTTCAAATCTAATATCCTTGGCTACATCAGCTAACGCAGTAATGCAACTATGTTTCGCTCGGAAATCAGATTGTTTCTCAGTTAAAAGATTAATATTACATAAATACTGAGTTATTTGTTTTTGTATAAGTTCTTCTAATTCTTCATATTAAAGCTATGAGCCGATATTCAATGGACGATTTTGGTATTGGAAGTATTTTAGCTTTTACCATCCTAGTGGTTGATTGATTAATGTTAGAATTGATGGTAGAAGAAATTTGTAGAAAGTTGTATAAATGCCATCATCACTAGTGGCATTAGATTTTATAGACAGACAGCTTTCGAGAACATCCAATTGACTTTCGCACTCAAAGTTTAACATACTTTGAGGATGACTCTCGACACGATAGTTGGTATAATATGTATAGTCAGTTTGAATCATTGGAATATTTACGAAACTCCCATTTAATTTATTTGGATTTGCTGTACCAATATTACACTGCTGATTTTTGTTATTTCCTATATCAATTTCCTTAATAGTTTTCCAAGTGATCTTTGTGTCGATTAAATTAATAAATTTTTCAGAAAAATATTTAGTATTTGCGCCTCTAATTGTTTTTGTTACTTTTTTGCTAGCTATGCGAAAGACATTATATAGGTCGCTTGTTCTGTAACGCTTCCATCTGGTGTAAGCACAGTCTCTATCTATTATAAAGCGCTTGATTTTCATTGTAAACCAAGGCTTTTAATAGCTGTCAACTTTCTTTGATTGAAGAGGTATAACTATATTAAACAAAGTTGCAATGTTTCGCTGTAAAAAGGTCAGTTGATCATTTACAGATGACATGTGGTAAATGCAATTTCAGCGTATTCTTGTAAACTCATCAATTAATCTAACATTAGCAATACGATTAAAATTTCGAAAGACAATTATGTTGTTAGATGCCTGGATTGGAACATCATAATTCATGAATATTAGATCGTATTTTAAGAAACAGGATGCGTATCAGATTTATTAAATACGAAAAATAAATCGATCAACGTATTGTTTGTTGATGTTGAATGAGTAGGAACAAGATTAAATGAATTCATATTTAGTGTTAAGCTTGTATCAGTTAACAGATTTGAGTTGAAATACCCAACTGTAATGACATCTCTATAGAATGCTGCTAGATATTCAAGTAATTTATAGAAGTGATTGAAATCAATATTATTCCTAGGCCTATAAACACTACCATTTTTCCGATACATGTTTTAAGAAACAGTTACTGGACTTTGTTATTTACCATAATTTTGTCATCGCTCTTACACTTAAATGTACAGAGTATTCCTTTTTCGACATATATTGTCACTCCACCATATTTGTCTGATCTATCTTTTATATATAAGTTATAGTATTTCATCGAAACCAGGGCGTCAGTTATTGAATCGCTGAACCAAGTCTCAGAGGCACAAATTATGTTTAAACCAGAGTCCTAGAAAATTAATCTAAATTCATCAATTTTTACTGAAAGGCTTTGTGCATTAATATGGCATATCTTTAAGCCATTTCTTCTTCTAACAAGAATTTTTACCATGCTTGTTGTTACGTCTTTAAAATTTATTATATTTCCTCCAATAGAATTCAAGTCTGATAAAAATGATTATAAAGATCCAGCGACGTTTAAAATGTATAATATTGTCTTAAACACGACAAAAATTGAGATAAATTTAATTAGATAGATGTTATAAATAAAGACGACATAAAAAGTTGTATTTAGGAAGAAATTGATTATATATTGAAATAAGTTAAGAATTAAATAATCTAAGGAAATAATTTGTAATCTGCAGGGAAGTCTGATGAGAAATAGTTCAGATGTGGAACAAAACAATTAAAACAAATTTCTTTTATATGGAAAGTATTTTTTATTTGTGGTTATACCTTAACTTTGGCTAATAATTGTAGAAGTTATAAAATGAAGTAAAAAGTAAAAAATCTTCGAATCAAAAATATTTGTTAAACTATTTTCACTTCAGTATGTTTTAAATTTTTTTAAATGAAATTGCTTTAAAGTTAAACAATTATTTAAACCTTTTTTTTTATTTTTATTTTATTATTTATGCATAAAATGAAATACTTTAAAAACTAAAAATAATATAATAATTCATTACATATTAAAATAATTGGACATTATTGGGGATGTATCCGAGATACTAGAAGTTACATTGAGAATTTGATGACGTATCCAAAAATCACCAAAGAGAACATTTAAGCGGTTATCAAAACATTATCATCGCTATACACAAATAACAAAAAGGGTGATGTTTTGGGCGTGAAAAAAATAATTTTTGCATTTTTGGAAACCTCATTAACAATTCTTTCATTCTAGAGAGTAACTGGAAGAACTTTTTCGACCCACCCTACCAAATACGCAGAAAATTTCAAAGTGAACTGAAAATGTTCAAAATTACGTACCAGAAAATTAAATTTTCAGATTTAATACTTATTAATTTTAATTGAGTAAAAACCACGATTTAAGTGCAAAAAATGGAATTATTTCTAATTTATCACTTACGAAAAAAATTAAAAATAAATGCGAAAATAAGTTTTATTTAGTACGAAAAACTACACGAAAAAAATACATTTTTGTGTGAAAAACTATATGAAAATTTCAAAATTTTCGCTTATTCTCTAAAATTATTTTTTAGTCCACTCCAAAATGGGGCGGAATCTTAGGAAATTAATCTGTAACCTCTAATCTGCTGAATGGATTTACATAGACGTAGCAGAAGAATGTACAATTTTAAATGTGGAAGGGGGAGTTCAAAATACCTTTCAAGAGCAAGGATATTGGGGTTCAAAATAGAGTATTTCTGATGTAGAAAATGTTTAACTTTTTGTTTCTTATTCGATATCAAATATTTTTACATCCTCTTAAACACTCGATAATGCCTGTGAAAAAAATGTTGGCATATATTATTTATCTCTTATAGTTTTCAAATTATTTTCATTTTAAACTTAAACTATCTCAATTTTCAAAGTTTTTTGAATATATAGCCCAATATTTTTTTATCCGATTTTATAAAATTTTTACCCAATTATTTAAAGATAGATAAAAGTCGATATCTCTTACGGATCCAAAAAAGAAAACCAATTACACAAAGTTGCAATGTTTCGCTCTTAAAGGGCCAGTTGATCATTGCAATTCCAAACTCTTCTGGTAAACTTATCAACTAATCTGACATTATCAATACGTTTAAAATTTCGAAACTCAATTGTGTTGTTAGATGCCTGGATTTGAACATCATAATTCAGGAATATTAGACCAAGTTTTGAGAAACAGGATGCGTATCGATTTATCAGATTTTTAAAGTTGGAAAAAGAATGATTTTTCTGTTTTTTTTTTCTCTAAAATATAATAATTTTAATTCTTTGTGAAAGATAATTCAAATTAAAGTCAACACTAGCCGGAAATAGGATATCTCAGTTAATAAAGGTTTTATTACAGATAAACTATTTATAGTTTCTATAGAAACCAATTTTTTACAAAAAAAAAAAAAAAATATTTTAATTCCAAATATCATAAAGAGTGTGAACTTCATTTTTTTCAAATAAACTTACTTAGCTGACATAATTTTTAATTATATACAAAAAGATTGAAATAAATATATTTTACAGCAACAAAACTACGCTACTTTAAAATTTAATATGATCGGATAAGAAATAAAAATTTGACAAGCGGTTAAAAATGTTCTACCCTACTTTGAATCCCAATATCTACGCTCCTAAGAGGTATGGACCCTACATACCCTCCCTCCAAACTTAAAATTATACACTCCCCTGTTACATCTCTGTGAAATTTTATGTAAATCCATTTTATGTAAAGCAGATTAAAGATTAAAAATTTATTTCCAAAAAATTTCGATTCTGTCTTTAATTGTTTGCGTATTTAGTATATCAATATGGCTTTACTTATACCAAATATACAAAAGTGAATTTATTTATTTATTTATTTTATTAATCCTTCAAAATTATTCACAGAAAAAAAATTTTTTCAAAAAAATATAAACTTAATTTTATAAAATTTCTAAAAACCTTGACAAATGCAATTATTGTGATGAATATTACTCAACAAAAATTATGGCCAATTTAATGTAATTTTTATCCACCTTCAAAGTTTTAATGTTGCTAAAATTTTTAAAATTTTAATCAATAAATTTTATTTTAGATTATTGTGGAGGGTACACAATTACCAATTTTGATCCAAATAGAAAATCAAGGGTAAAATTTTGTTAACTTTAAATTTAAACTAAGTAGAACTGTGTTGTAAAATTGGTTACAGTTTCTGCTAGAATTAAATAACTGTAAGAGCTATAATAAAAAAATATAAAATTTTAATTAAACTGTAAAAATAGTTTTCATTAAAACCATAACTAGACTATAGAAAGACCTGCAGCTGAAGTTTAAATTCAAGTCGAAATTCAAGTCGAAAATTAAATTCTAAATGGCTGTAACCAAAACTAAAATTATAATATATAAAATATTAAAATTGTAACCTGAATTATTAAAAAATAGCTTCCATTGAAACTAATATTTGACTACATTAACTCCTACAATTGAAGCTAAAAATATATTGCATAAAAAGATAAAATTTTAATTTTAAATGCGCTTTTTCCTGGAATTTAACTATAAGCAACAACTTAAACAAATATTTTATTATAAGATTACCCTTAGGAAGGGCTTTCATTATAGCTATATTTAAATTTTTATAGGAACTACAACGTTAAGAGACTACAACTGAAGCTAAAAACTACAATAGTAACTTTAATGAGACTATAAAATTAACTGTACTTTCCGCTAGAATTCAACTGTAAGAGCAATATGAAAATATAAAAAGCTACAACCTAAATAAAAATTATACTATAGGATCAACTTTAATTTAATCTTAAAAACAGTTTTCATTGTAGCCATAATTGCAAAACGAACTACGGTAGAAGTCGAAATTGTAATAAAAACAAAAGTTACAACTGACGATATAAAGGACTATAAATTAAGCTATATAACATAACGTTGTATACTTTATTTTGAAATTGGACTGTAAACAGAGCTATGTGTTATTTAGGCTACATAAGGCTTGTAATGGAAACCAAAAGCAAACTATAAAAATAGAATTAGAAAACTAAAGCTAAAATTTAACTAAAAGATTAGATTTAATTAATGCTACAATTCGACTACAAACAGTGCTAATGTTGAGACTGGACTGTGAAAATATGTCTAAAAAGAAAGCTAGGATATAAAATCTAGGTTCAAGTTATCTATAAAGCTACAATTAAAATGTTTAGAAGACAAAAAGGACTACAATGGAAGCTAAAAATGATCGATAAAAGAAAAACAAAAGATGCAGAATTAAAATATAAGAGAAGCAACGACTGAAGCTGAAATTCAACTGCATCAAAATCTAACATTTGAGTAAAAATTAGAAACAGAAAATAATAATAATAAAAAAATATAAAGAGCTCCTATTAGATGATGCATTAAAATTTAAAAATATCTATCAGTGAAGCTCACTTAGAAGTATAAGTCAAATTGGTGTATAAAATTAGCTAAAGTTAAGCTAGAATTGAACTATTTAAAAGTCATGAAACCAAAAAAAAAACTCTATTTATAGAAGTACAAGTGAAGCTGAAATTTTCCATATGTTAACGTCAGCTTAAAGCTGACAATTCAAACTGAAATTGGTCTGTACACAAGAGTTAAGATTAAAGCACTAACTAAAATATAGAAAAGCAACAACTAAAATATAAAAAATGGATTAAATGAATAGTTACTATTGAATAGAAACGAGTAGTAGACGACAAACTTCAGAAGCTGGAATTAGACCATGAAAAAGACATAATTGAATTCGGAATCGGACTACAAAAGATGCTATATTTGAAGCCAAAATAGGACTATATTAAATAATATGAATGAAGCCAAGGAAGGACTATAAAACGAGCTATAATTTAAACTTTAAGTGCTAATAAAATTGATTTAAATAAAATTATTCGATTGATATTTGACTGAGGTTAAATTAGATTTATATAGAGAGGAATTATTGGTTTCTACAAAGACATTAAAGATTTATTCTAGAAACGAAAATTACCTCCTATAAAATCTTAAGATTTAAATGAAGGTATAATCGACACTAAAATTGGCTAAATTTAAATAAATTAATAAATTTAAATGAAGCTAAATTTAGTTTATATATAGAGAGCCATGAAAGATGTTACTAAACTAAAGTTTGGCTGAAACTATAAATGAACAGACCTATTCATAATAAAATTTATTAAAATTTGTTTTATAAATTTAAATATAATATTGCATTTCTTTTTTTTTTTTCTCAAAATCCCTTCGTAATATGCAATATCAATTTTCATTCATTTTAATTACTATGCAGTTATTTGATAACTCAACATTAATTTAAAACCAACCAATATTTATTGGATGGACTGACTATTTGCATCCACTTGTATTGTGCAAAAATGTGCATGAGTATTTATAAAATACTTAACATTTCCTGTTTATATTTTTTATTTATTTTTTTTTTCTATTCCTTCTCTTTGTATCCTGCTCTTGTTACTTTCTACATTTACTTAGTCGGCCATAACACTTCCTGTTAAAGAAAAAAAAAAAAAAAAAAATAAAAACAACAAAGCAATGGAAAAACTACAAACCACAATGTGAAATGCATTCTGTATTCTTGGATTGTTAGTTTTGTTCTTCCATTCATTGGTTTTTTGTTTTTTTTTTTTACCAACTTTAGTTTTTAGTTGAAATGAGCTTTGGGAAATGCTACTTACAAATCACAAATACTCCAAGGAAATCATTACTCTAACTAAGTATTGTAAAAGGCTACTGTTGCTATCGGTTGGTCTCTCTCGACCATTTCTTTCAATCATTCTCTGCAATGTAGTCAAATTTCTGAAATATAAAACTAGACTGAAAGAACACTAAGTAAAGAAAAGAAAAAAATTGATAAACAAATTTTTCTTTTTCAAAACGAATGTAAAATAAATGAATGGTTTTTATTTCTTTGATTTAAATTACAATTTTACACATTTCTAAAGGCTTCAATTTTTTATTACACTAGTATTTAGTATCGGTTTTGGTTAGTTGCTCGGTTGGTTGGTCCATTGGTTTTAAGAAATAAATGTTTTTGTTGAAATTCCTTTAAAATTGTTTAAATTTCTATTTAGGAAATTTAAAATATTTAAAAGTAATTCTTTTATTAAGAATAAAATTTATTTTATTTTCTATGTTTCTTATACGCATTTATTCATTTATTTTTCTGTCCGTCCATCAGTCAGTCTATTGAACATATGGTATTCATTCTTTAAGTTCTTTCTGTGTGTGAATTGTCCTTTTTTGTTGTTGTATTGTATTTGCTTGAATGTGTGGATAAGAGAGAATGACTTGAGTATGAAATTCTTTTGTTATTAAGGAAATGTAATTCTGCATGATGTTCATGTATACACATAAGTATAAAAAATATGTGAACATATGGCAGTATTATATTTTTGTAAAGAAGGATAAGAAATGAATATGCTGAAATATTTGTTCAGCTATTGAAGTATTATAAGTTTTACAATCTTATGATCTTAACCCATTTGTAATCTCGTGGATTCAAGGGAAAAAATTACTGATGCATATATAAAATGCTACACTTGAAACATTTAGTGGACTGTGTAAAAGTTCAATTGAAATCTGTATAAGAAGATGCTATTAAAATAAATATGGTAGAATATTTTTTTTTTTTTTGGCAGAAGGTATTTTAGCTTTAATAATAAATTATGCATCTAATTCAATTTTAATGAAAATAAAAAAAATTGTGACAAATCGGATGCTAACAGAAATTTCGAATATTTGGTAAAAAAAATCAATTATTGGTTTTTCAAATTCTCAAAAATTAAAAAACAGATTTTTCACAAAAATTTTGAATTTTTTCTAATATTTAAAAAATTTTGACGAAACATCGAATTAGAAAGCACAAAAATTAATGTAAAGTTTTCTCAAAATAAAAGAAGTTTGATTCAGGTATTAATAAAATACCGCATAATCAGACTATTAAATATGAGAATAAAACCATATTCTTTATATAGAGTTGCAAAACTATCGATTGTCGTCCCATTCGATTTTCGATAGTTTGTAAAAAAACTATCGCTACTATCGAACAAACAATATATAGTTCAATGATATCAATATATATATATATATATATATATATATATATTTGTCTTCATACAAATCGATGCACTTTAATATACACAATTAAAAATATATATATATAGAACACTTCCACATTGATATTTTGAACTTATTATTTATACTAAAGTACATTGATTTGTATGAAGACAAAAAATGTTGGAAACGTACCCCAATAAGAATAAAGATTGATATGTTATACACTAATCCCCAAAATATTTCGTTCTCGTGAGCTGGACTATTTTTAAAATACCTTTAAAAATGTGGTTTTTGATAAACAGTGTAAAATAGCGACTAAGCTAAAAGATTTTCTTTTATTCGATTATTACCGCCGTTTTAAAAGAATTTATTATATTTTTCATAAATTCATTCATATTTAAATATAATAAATACTTCTTATACAACTTATTTGCAAAAATTGATGATTAAAGCTTTTTGGAGCCAAATGTTTAAAATTGACCCTTTGGCATTTAAAGGGTCAATTATCTGCTCTACCTTCAAATCCAATATGTGTTGAAAAATATTCGAAATGTTTACAATTACACGTTTAAATAATAAAAATATGACAAGAAATTTTAATTAGGTCTTGATATTTCGCGAATAAAAGAAGGTGTAACAATTATTTGAACGGATATTTCAAGTGTTAATATGTCTCTATAATATTTTGGAGTTAGTTTTCCTATAAAGAAGATTTTTATAGTGCTATTGAAAGAACTCCATATTTCTAACGTTAACGAAAACATTCAGAAATAATGTTTTGAGAATCATACAGAATTTTCATTTATAGATTGGTACATTTGCAACCACTTTTCGTAGGGCATTTTAGTGTACATATATTACATAGTTTACATGCATTCATTCATATTTCATTCGTTATAATCATTACGTGCAATTAATTTACAATGCTGCAAACATTATAGCGAAATAATTCTTATATTTTATTAAATAAATATGTATTTTTAAACCAAAAATAAATAGTTGGAAACGTTTGTATTTTTATTGTGAGACACCTTTTATTTTTGAATTGTTTCAGTAGAAATTTTAATCGATTATATAGAAAATTTTAATAATAAATTTAATTTATTTATTTAAATAAAATTAATTAAAATTAAAAAAAAACTCAATTGTTTTCACTTAATTAATCTTATCGTTGTGATGCTTGCAGCAAATTCGAATAATATTTTAATTAATATTAGCAATTCCGTAATTGAAACCCATTTTTATTTTTTTTTCTGTATATAGTATACGTTAGATTATATGAGCTGATAAAGTTAAATATAACATTATAATTAAAACTGAGATTAGTCACAAATTCAGATATAAAAGTAATGTTATTACTAATAATTTAGTAATATTTATAGCATTAATTTGCTTATATAAATTACTGTGGCTGAATCATACGATTATAATTGAAACTAATTTTAGCCTATATAAGAATCAAGTATATAGCATAAATTGTCCCATTAACTGCATTATGTATTATGTATAAATTAAACTATAAATGTATCTACATTTCAAACTTAAATTACATTATATAAAATGCTATGTTCATGATACAAATTCGTATACATGAATAGCATCTATTGAAATATAAATTAAATATGGAAAAATTAAATGAAAGTCATTTTCTAAACTACGATAAAGACGCAATTTGGACTTTATTTAAGGATATTTTGTTAAGCATAATATAGCAACACTTATTGTTAAAGTTAGACTATATAAAGAGCTGAATTTATAGCAGCAATGATTTATATAAATTAATATGAAAGAAGCATATATTACAATTAATGCAAAATTAAAAATCTTGACTTTATTTACAATTGAGTGAAAGTACCCATTTATACCTACAAAAAAAATATTATCTTCTTTAAGCAAAAATAGGTGAATTAAATGGAATTTGACATGCTAAATAAGAATCTTTTTTCACTTTTTTATGCAGTCACACTTGTATAACTCCAGAACGATTTGTTCAATTTAAATAAATAAAACTCCAATAAAAGCCGATTAAAATTATTTCTAAGCTATCTTAACATTATTTTCTTATCCGCTTAATATTTTCGGAGTTATTCGGAAATTAGTGGCGAATAAAATATAAACTTTTCATGGAAAAATTGAAAGAATTTTGGTCATTACCCATTCTTGATTTATAGTAAAACACATGTAATCGCTTTACTTAGAGGGAAATATTAGATATGCTCATATAAAAAAATTAAGTCCTAATAGAAAAAAAATTTGAAAGCAGATTCGATTTTAGCTCGTCAAGTTAATCCACCTATTTTGGTTTAAAGAAAAACGATTCCTTTTTTTTTTTTTTGCCCATCACTTCAATGTAAGTATGCATTGATATTTTCACTTAACTGTGAATAAAGTCAAGATTTGTGCATCAATTTTGGTGACACATGGCTTATTTTTTTTTTTTTTTTATGTTAAAGATAAAAAGCGGAAACAATTTTGTCGTTCTCATTTTTTACAAGAATTTTTAAGAAAAAAAATCTTCAATTTAGTAAGAAAAATAATTTTCGGACACTATTTTCTAAATAACTCCGAAAATATTGGGCATATAAAAAACAATGGTGGAGAGGTTTGAAGACATTTTTACTCCGCATCTTTTTGTGTATCACTTATATATCAATCGTTCACACCCTTATGGTGAAATATACTCGTGTAATGGCCTTATTATGGGCGAAATATTAGACAGACCTGATGGAAAAAAACAGATGTGTTTAGCACATCAAAATCCATAAAGTTCAACTATTTGTGTTTAAGGGAGAATTTTTGGACTCTCATTAGAAAAAAAAGAAGGCATCAAATTTCTTACTTATTCTTTAGAAAATTCAATTCAAAATATTTTATGGTATTAGTAAAAACATAGCTTGTACAATCATTCCTAAATGTCACTAGATATGCGTATGTTATATTTTAAACAAATAACCCAATAAACATTTGTGTTGAAAATAGAATGTTAGTAACAGTAATGTATAAAATTAGTTTAGCATGTGAATTCGGAAATAAATTTTAATACTGCTTAATCCTGTATATTTTTCAACTGAAAAATTTAATGGTTACTGTCTTTTTAGCAAAATATATTCATTGGGTTTCAATTGCAGTATTTTTGTATGTATTTACGTGTGTGTAAGGAGTATTGGTATAAGTGTTCATATATATTGTCCAAGTTTTCTTGGCTCATACATGTTCTATATGTGTATATTTTCCTTTGTCCTTTTTTTTCTCAATTTCTTTTATTATATTTTCCTTATCTCAACTTAACTGAATCTTTAAAGAAAATTCAATTTTTATTATTCTCACTTCAAGAAATTCTTTTCTATTTTTCTATATAAATATGCCAACAATATCTTTTTAAGTTTGTCAGTAGAAATTGAGTAATCGTAACATAAAAAAAATAAAAAAAATACTGTAATGGGAAGAAAGGACAATGTTTTTTACTTTTTTATTTTTTTTTCTATCTGCTTTTACTATCTGACCATATGGTGGTTAAGATTTCTTACAAATTCTAAAGACATATTGACAAGAGAAAAAAAATGTTTTGTTATTTTTCCATCACTTGTTAACTAAACTGATATAAGTTGTAAATATTTTTTTTTTTTTTTTTTGAAGAAAAGAGAGAAAATTGAAAGAATTTATTTTATATTGAAAATAAGTTAAATATTCTAAAATATTAAATATGTCATCAAAAGTTTACTAGAGTGGCAAAAATATTTATTAAATTTTAATTTAAGAAAGGCAATAAATTGTTACTACAAATATTTTTAGCAAAAGAAAAATCTTTTACCACAGAATATTTGAAATTATATGAAATATTTAAAAAAGAAAAATCTAATAATAAAATAATTGAAACATAAGTTAAAGAATCTATTTTTCAAATACTAAGTGAGTCAAGAAGATGACATTTATGAAGTAATACTCACTCCTTTTTACTAAATACACACACAGAAATAATGAGGGAAAAGTTATGTGACAAATATACATAACCTCTAAACCTAAATAAATTAATTTATCTTACATCAACTCTTACACTTTAAAATTTCTTTCCAAAATTCTTCCTTTATAATTTCTTTAAAACAAATTTAGAGTACAAATTTATAAATTAACATTTCAAGCCATAAATCCAACAAATCTTTATTAAGTTTAACATAAAAACAATTTTCTATTCAATTTCAACAATTACAAAAGAAAACTCAACTAAATTGTTAAGATCTCAAATACAAGCACAAATATTTACATTTTAATGAATATTACAACAATATTGTAAGGAAATGTACATAAGACTGCTAAAATTTCTACATAGATAATAGACAAAGTCATAGAAAAACTTAGTTTTATTATTATTATTTTTTTGTTTGTTTTGCGCAAACATTTTGAACAATCATTAATTTCACACAATTGCACTTTTCAACTTGTCGCAAATAATTTTTTAAAAAGAGCAAAGTCATTTTATTGCCCATAAAATACATCACTTGCTGTCAGCCATGAATATATTCCACAAAAAAAAAAAAAAAAAAAAAAAAAAAAAAAAATAGAAAACTTATTGTCTCTAGTTTTTCCGAAAATATGTTAAATACAAACATACCGCATTTACACTTACAACGCCATTAAATTCTTTACATAGATATCTTCCACTATTAGCTGCCACCCACCACCCAATTTTCATTCACAAGATTCAAAACTGAGAGTAAGACAATGAATTGTGTTTGTTTTCATAATTTGTTTGTTGTAGGTGTTAGGGGGACTCTTTGTGTATGTGTTAGAGGGATAGGTTTTTAGTGAAGGCTTTTCCCAGTAGTAGATTTATTTTTTAATATGTAGAAAGAACCCCTGTTGAGACAGGTTCCTAAAGAGGTATTAAAACCTATTTTAGGTAAAGGCTGACAAATATTTTGTAAGTTTTTAAGTCATTGTATTATTTGGAAGTAAATCAAAGAACTCTAAGGAGTATTACGTATTGTGCACACGGAAAAAAATATCACGGAATTTGTTCTTAATAAAGCATTATCAGGTTTCATATTCATATTTTATAAAAATGGATATTAAGTTTTAATATTTTTATATTAGATTTAAATAATTTAAAAAGCAACACAAAAAAAACTATTATATTTCGACAGTTTGAAAAAAAAATAATAAAAAAAAAATAAATATGAAAATTTTTCCTTTACAACATATTTTTTAAATAATCTTTTCCATTTGAAGTAAATCTTTGAATTAAGTACATAATTAAGTATCTTTTTCCACCGAGCCATTTCTTTAGGTTTTGAAATTGTAAGTAGTCACTAGGGGCTAAATCCGGAGAACATGGTGGATGAGGTACGAATTCGTAGCCCATTTCATAAAGTTTTACCATTGAGACTGCACACGTGTGCACACGTGCATTATGTTGATGAAAAAGAAATTTGTTCTTGACCATATTGGGTCGTTTTTTTTAAATCCACATTAAATCGGTCTAATAACTTGGCATAATATTCGCCGTTTATTGCTTTTCCCTTTCGATGTGGATCATCCTGCGTGCATCCAAAAAAACTGTTGCCATCACCTTATTGGCCGACAAACTTACCTTGGCTTTCTTCGGAGCAGGTTCGCCCGGAGAAACCTATTGTTTAGACTGCTGCTCGGTCTCCGGAGTAATGGATCCATGTTTCATCCACAACTCATCCGAATTACGGTTAAACAACTCCAAACTTTTTTTTACTTTACTTTTATGGTCAATTGAGAGCAAACGCGGCACCCATCTTGTAGTCAACTTTCTTAAATCCAGCTGATCATTTAAAATCGAAACCACACCGCTATATGAAATGCCTATGGCATCAGTAATCTCACGCACTTTTACTCTTCGGTCGGCCAACACCATATCGTGAATTTTTTCGACATTTTCGGGTATACTGACCTGAATTGGCGACCCAGAACGTTCAGCGTCATTTGTACTTGTGCGACCACAACGAAAGTCGGTAAACCACATTTTTACCATTGAAATCGATGGTGCAGAGTCCCCATAGTATTTATCGAGCTTTTCCTTGGTTTTATTGACGTTTTTTTTCACAAAAAATAATGTTTAATGAGCCTTCGAAATTCACTCATTTCCATTTTTAGAAAAATACGCGAGGTTGTATGTTTTGAACAGCTGTTAAACGCAAAGTAAATGACGACACTTTCTCAAAATTTGGTAGTAGTCTATTAACAGGTGGTACTTGATGGGAATAGTGTTGCATTTCATATAACTACGAAGGAAGTTAGAAAAGTCACGGACTTATTGATCCGCCCTCGTATATCATAAAATGACCCTTTTAGAGACCGCTGAATTGATTATGAACAAGGATTTAAACTTTAATTCGTACAGTATTGTGTCGAAAGTGCGAAAGGTATATTTATGGTAACAAATTTTGGATCATTTATTGGAGTTTATATATTAATATTTGATTTTACAAATTCAGTGAAAGGTCCATTTTCAAAAAAAAAAAAAAAAAAAAAAATATTATTAAATTTATGAATTTTGTTGTAGAATGCAAAACTTAATTCTTTCTGTGCAGTAATGTACGAAATATTTATACAATAAAATCGGGTAAAAAAATTAATACACAGTGTGGCTAAACATAAACAAAAATTATTAAAAACAATTTGTATCGCCTATACTGTTGAACCGATTGAATTGACATATATAGGAAAGTTATAGAGAAGGATTTAAGTTATCAAGAAAATGATAAAAATACAGGATAAGTTACAAGTAAATTAGTAAATTAAATTTTGAGTTTTTAATATTTTTCTAAATTAGTAATAGTAGTTTTAATATTTGTTTTTTAATATTTTAAAACTCCCAATCAAGGATGGAAAATGGCTTATTTTATATTGTACCAACCATAAAAATAAAGTGCACTTTTGCGACCGTAATGAAGGCAATTTTGTGAATATATTTTAACCCCAAACATTTACATATTTACAGGATTCAATAGATTATAAACATGATTTTTTTTTAGTTAACTTTAGTAAAAATATTACCTGCAATTTCAAAATTATAGCAACACATTTGTTATTCAATTTTCTATCAGCGATACTTGAGACCAGAAATAGTACATTTTTTAGTGTTTGTTCCTCAACACCATCTAGTGCTCTATGTATGTTAAATATTTATTAACTCAAAATTTATTTTCTTATTTAAGAAAATATTTTACGAAAGAGGAACAATTGAATAAGTTTTTTTTTCCAAAATTATATTTTCCGGAAATATTTCGTATTCAAGAACACCTACATTTTAAAATATAGCAAAATTGTATTACATTTTTTAATTCCAGGGAATTAAATGTTAATATCATTTGTTAAAAAACATATACAGCTATGTACAAAAATTTCATCAATGTAAATACCCAACAAAAATTTTTTGGTTTTCCGTAATGGCAACTATTTATTAAAGTAGTTTCTTGGTAATAAGGCGTCATTATTATTTGCCTACTCTGTATTACATAAATAAGTACTCAATAGTATAATGGCACAGCAATATTGTAATCACGTAGATGATGCTGTTAGTTTTTTATAACAAAATGTCTAAAAAGATATTTTAAACTAAAAATAGTTTTTTCGCTTAGAAAACTAAGTGAGAGGTGGTGTAATGAGTAAGACGTTTGTCATTAAAGACGAACGACAATTTTTTTTGTTTCTATTTTCGTTTAGATACATATTTTTGAGTATCCCTAGAGTCTAAAAACAACTACATGAATTTTTGGACAACTCAAATAAAAATAACTAGTTATTCAGGCAAAAGATAATTAGTTTATTTTTGTTTCCAATTATACCTGCTACCTTACCAATAAATAAGTAAGTTTTTGCTGAGTATTATTTTCCGAATGGTTTATGGTGATACATCACATTTATTATAACATTCTTGTTCTTGAAGAGGCGAGTTATTTGATAAAATAGAAAGGTATCTCATGATAGAAATACATGAATTTTACATCATCCGTTTACATTTATAAATTCACATTTTTATTTATTTATTTATGGAAAAGTTATTTATTTATGGAAAAGTAGCCAAGTGGCGCTTAAGACCTTGAAAGAACATTTTGTCAAGTCTAGGCTAGTTAGCGACTGTAAAAAGGCTCTTAGAAGATTGATGGGAAATGATCATATCAGACTCTGCTGGGTACCGGGCTATTGCGAGATAACTGGCAATGAGATAGCTGATGAATTAGCTAGGAACGGCTCAGCTTTGGATAGGGCTGTAAGTGAAAGTGGTGTGAGAACACCTCTGGGCTTTTACTTCAGGTTAATTAGAGAGTGGATTCGGGATAAAACCAATAATACATGGAATCGTACAACGGACTGCAGATTATCAAAGGTCCTATGGCCTAAACTTGATAAGGTAGATGCAAATCTCCTTTTGGGCATGAAGAGGGAAAACCTGAAGACTATGATAGGTATTCTGACAGGTCATTGTCCCATAGGGGGAATGACAGGGAATTAGGATAGAGGTTCCTGCGGTCTTTGCAGGATATGCGAAGATAATGAGGAGCTAGAGATGGAGGAACATATTATATGTCACTGTACATCTCTACAACTAAGTAGGCCGAAATGGTTGGGCAGTTGATTGGACAGTATATCGAGGATAGATCTCGATAGGTTAATAGGATTCATCATGGGAATAGGCTGGCTAAGAGGGGGTCGTTGACTTAGAGCGAAGGATATAGGACGGTAGTACTTTTCCTTTCCGGGTTTTTTCTATTCTTTTCTATACTTTTCTTGGTCTCAGCTTTTCTCTATTATTTTCCTTTCCTCGTCTTCTCTATAATTTCTATAAATTTTCTCTATATTCTCTACAAAGGGACTCTAGGTCTCCGAGTGGATGCACAAGCACTCTTCTGAGTAGAGAAGGGTTGCATTCTCTACCTACCTACCTACCTACTATGGAAAAGTTTTAAGTACTATTAACTATTTCGGATTCAGTCTCAAAACCACTGTTGTAAATTAAAAAAAGTTGTTGCTTTTTTATAAAAAAAAAAAAAATATGAAAATAAGATCATATAAAAGTGCACCAAATGAGTTGTGTAGTATCACGGTACCAATAGATATAGAAATGTACCAAAAAGAAAGTACAATTGTACCAATGTATTTCAAAATGACGATTTTTTTTATTATCTTAATTCATCTAGCCGTGAGAAATTACACTGGTCTGTATATAAAGAATTTAATAAGAATCGGTTTACAGTTTTTTTTATCACGTACAGATTTTTTTATGGACATAGCTAATATGACGTGTTTAGTAAAGCGGCATCTTTAGCATATTTCACCATAACTTGAAAACGGTTTATTCTGTATCAAAAATTTCACACAAAATGTGTGTCATACACGTAAGTATGGTAACATATACTTAGTATTCTGCCTGTTAATAAAAAGATAAATAATCAATGAATAACTCCGAAACTATTGAGTATAATTATTAGGAGGTAGATTTTCATGAAAATACATATTTGTTCTAGACCATTTAGAAACAATATAAAGTAATTGTTTATCTGAATCACACAATTTTATGAAAAATGACATCAATTTTATAGTTCATATATTTACACTTTAAATTGATAATGAATTTTTTGTTATATTCTAGCTAATAATGTATAGTAATTTGCATATTTTAGTAATTTTAAAAAACAAACAAATCTAATTTTCTGTTTAAACTTATATATTTAAAGCTTTGTTATCAGCGGACATTTCTTCGAAAAAATTATGTAATCTGATTTTATGGTATTAACGCTTGGTAAAAATTATGAGAGTGTTGCAAAAATGAAATAATTTCCTTTAGAAAATAATTTATATGGTTTAGCATGTATGAAACCTTGTATATTACCGGCATTTTGTACATGTAAAAGTTTGTAATTTGTGTACAATTCCTGAGTCTGTTATTTAATTAAGGTATGATTCTATTAAAAAATTTCACTCCGCTTTTTTATGATAAAGTCATCAAAAGCTACTTAACATGTTAATGCAAAAATTTTGCACGTAGTCTTAGCCTCATTAAATCAAGTAGCTGAAGAAATGCGTAATAATTTTGATCAGACTGATAAGTTGGTTTCATATGGAAAATAAATATACTTAGAAGCTCCTAACCAAATGAGAAGAAAGTTATTTTTTTTATCATTTCCTCCACAACTGGTTTTTACGTGATGGAGAGATTGGATGAATGCTGTAAAATATTAACAATATTTTGAAGATTTCTAACAAGCTGCAGGAGAGTTGGATGATGATTCTGTATACCATAAAATGATTTTTGCCGTACTTATTTTTTAATACATATTTTTTTATGAATGTATATCTTTTTAGTTTTTATGAAATATTTTGAATTTCAAAAAAGAAAAAAAAATGTATGAAAATCCTCCTCCTAACTATGGTTATTTAAAGGTATTTTGGGTAGCATCTTCTAAGTGACAAAACAGGCGAAAATTCCGAAAATGTTTTTTTATATAAGTTTTTAAAAGAATTTTAAACACATCAATGTTTTCGAAACCACATTCTATTTGTTACTTGCGATTTTGGGATTTTAGGACATAATGCCTTAATTCAGAATTTTAATTTAAAATGAATATAATCAAAAAGATCTAGAACGACAACCATTCGAAATTTTATCATGATTTCTTCTTAAAAATTATCAAGCGTATCTTTTGGAAAATTGTCAAATTTGTGTATGTTCTAAAAAAACTTGTACTAAAATGCGAAGGAATAATGACGCTTTTTTTTCCAAAAATTCATAAAAAAAAATTCTAATTTCTGCAAATTTCTATTTTCAAAAATTTTTATCTTTGAAATCGTTAAAGATGATTATATTATTTGAAATATATTTTTTTTAACTAATGAAATTATTTTGGATAAAATCGAATGAATAATGCGCCCAATATATTAAAAAAACTGCACCAAGGTTTTATGATATTATGAAAAATTTAAATTTTAGATACGAATAAACAACTTAAAAAGAAAAATAGCACAAGTTTCTTTAAGAAACTATGCAAATTTTTGAACTTGAATAAAAACAAAGGAAAAAAAATGGAAAAGGTTTTAAAAATTTGCATGTCAGTGGTGTCCTTCTTGGAGAACTTATAGCTCCGCTCCCTAATGGTCTGTGGAATCTGCCTTTCAACCGTGAACTCGGATACTCCTTTGCTATTATTATGCAATTTGCTATGTAAACCAGACTAGCCGATTGTAAATTAAAGTTTCAATTCCAAAATACTTTGATTCAGTCCTACTACACGGTTCCAAAACGCTACTTTTGGAAAAAATCTGTAACTTATGATCCATTAAAGTTATCTAACAAAATTTCACTTGGTGAAAGCAGAGATGTTTTTGGGTTGATTTGTTACTGTATGTGAATCTCCAAAATTGATCACCTCGGTTGTGTAATTTTTCTAAAGATTGCCAAAACTTCATTTATGATTTGATTGTAAAAAACTTTTAAACATATATAGTCCTTGTAAGTCTCTAAAAATACGCTTACATATGTATATTATCTCTTTCAGTTTAGAAGCTATTTAGGTCGAACGTTAAATCTTTTAAACTTGGCGAGCTTAATTTTGGTCCTAATTTTTTGCTTAAAATATCCTTTTCAAATTCGACAGATATACTTTTTTTTTTTTTTGAATATTTTACGAACATAATATCCCAGTTTTGCTTTTTGAGAATTTTACTAATAAATTTTGAAAATTTCTTTCATTTCTTTATTAGTAAAATTCTCAAAAAGCAAAACTTGTTGTATATATATAAAAAAAAGTATTTTCTTAACCATGCATTTTGTAACGACAGGATGATCATTTTTGAAACAAGTTTTTCGCGGATTGGAATTTTGTTTATTTCTATACAAGAAAGTGGCAACTTTTTTAATTGTCTGATTTTTTGATAAGATAAAATTTCAATACGATATCATTATTCGATTAAATCTTATTGCAGTCAAAATATTAACATTATTTCTCAAATAATAATTTTTCATGTCATAGTCTGAAGAAATTTATTTTTATGAAGTATCAATCTCAATGACTGAATTAAATTCGCCATTCATCTGCTACCGAATTCGTCAAAGCGCAACTAATTTCCTATACTGCCGGCTATGCACTCTTAAATATGCAAACGTAAACGAAAAATCCTGCACTCACACACTTATATGTGAATTTGTGTGTGTTCTGTGTAAACAGATATTCTCACATATTACAAAATATCAAGTTCATTTGACTTGACATGGCAAATAAGACAATTAAGATTTGTTAAGGAAATTCTCTAGTGTTATTAGAAAATTATCATATAAATACCAATAAGTTTGTAACAGAGTGATGAAAATATATTCATGCAAAAAAAAAAAAAAAAAACAGATTTTAAACAAAACTAACCTCAAATTAATTTAATAAGAAAGACAACTTCGAATTAAAAATATTTCTTCCCTTTAATGACCCTTGCAAGTCATTAGTTCCCTTTATAATATATTGAAAAAAATAATAATAATTAAAAAGAAAAAGATAAATAAGAAGTATAATTAGAACTGCTAAAAAAGAGATTCAAAGGCAATGAATTTATTGCAAATCATTGTTCATTTAGGGAGAGAAGTTAAATTTAATTACTTTCTATCTTTCTTTCACTTTTCAATTTTTAAGGACGATTATATTTTTGTTATACTATTCTTTTCTTATTACCCACAATTAACTTTTTCTTGTCATTGCTGTTTAAACAAATTTACAAGATTTTGCACAAACTTTAATTTAAATTAAAACCACAAATGTTAAAAACTGATAAACACTATTTTGACAGGAAAAAATGTTCTTGAAATAAACTTTGCTAAATAGTATTAATTAAAATGACTACGACAATTTTAACATCAACATATTAATACCATATATTAGGAATAAAATAAAAAAAAATAGGAAATAAAGTTGAAACTTTTACAAAGGCTTGGAATCTGATATTTCCGAAACGAAGATTCATAAGTCATATAAACTATTTAATTGCATTGTGGTTCAAAGCTGAAAGATTTGTAATTGCTGTTCATGGTCTAGTATTAATTTATTACAAAATATAGTTTTTATTTTAAATCTCCATATGGTTTTTTATAATAACCTATTTCATGGTCACTTGCATTAGCCTGAAGTTATATATATATTAATTTTCTATTACATTTCTGAATAAAGAAAATATACAATTTAACTCAAAAGAAATAAAATATAACTTATTTTGTTCTATTTTATTTCTTTTATCTTTAAGGCAAAATTTTGTACCATAAAAATAAGCAACGAGAAAGTAAAACAAAAAAAAAACAAAAAAAAAAAACCAAGCAACCAAAAAAATAAATAAATAACGAACCCTTGGCTTGCATATCAAGATGCTTGGCTAAAGATATACTAATTTATAAAATATTTTAGTATTGGCTAAGTGAAACAAAAAATTTCCATTTTACTACTCATTTCTATACAATCTTAAGTATTAAAAATTGACTACTACTTATATTACTTAAAGCAAGGAAAGTAACTAATGGTAACTTTAATATGTAATATCAGATAAACACAGTTTATTTAAAACAGTTCACTGAAAATTTTAATCACTTTTAAAACTTACCGCTAAATGAAATTTTTTTCACTGTCGAGACTTTCCAAATTTTCTTAACGGAAGTTACTCTTGCCCTCCTCTTCTAATTTATGTTACTAAATTCATGCACAATTCTACCCTACACGTAGTCGTAAAGAAACTGAATGCAAACAACTAGAGTATCCAAAACCGAAACCGAAAACCGGTTAAACGGTTTCCGGTTTTTTTACACAGCTATTGGTTTTGGTTTTTATTTTCTAATTTTTGGTTTTATTTGACACCTTTTTTTAAATAGCATCATATTTAACTTTTTTGTAATTTTACACGGAAAGAGCTCAAAAAAGGAAAACAATTTAAATTATATGACTAAAAATAAGAAGTTTTATGGAATTTGCTAAATGCAATAAAAATTGTAGATAGTTTATTTAACTGGGACAATTCTCTTTAAATATTTGAAATAAATATAACTATTAGAAATAGTTACACAAATAGTTACACGTAATGCAGAGAAAAGTAAACTGTTGATACAAAACAAATTCTAGGTATTGCAGACGGGAATTCGATGTTGACGTTGCGTTGAAAAACAGGTCGCTCGGTAACTATATGTCGTAACCAAGTTTTTGCTGGTAGGATACTACATTGAAAATAAAATATATTTTTCATTATTAATCGTGATGTTGTATATGTGCCAAAGAAACTCAATCAACAAAATTGCTCAAAACTAAGATCAATTAAAAAGTATTGTTCCTTATTCAACAAATATTTAAAGTGCACAAATTACGGTAAAAAAGTTTGCCGAATACACAGTAAAAGTTTTGCAGAAAAGCTTACAAGTTGTATAAAAACCAATAAGAAAAATAAATCATTATGTAATATTTAGAACTTTCTTTTATAATTTTTATAACAAAAATTTTATCAACTAATTTTTTCGTGCTTCAATGTTGCCACATTAGCATTTTTAGTGCTAGAGTTAACATTTGAAAAAGCTAAAGTACACTGAAATTTTATAAAAATATGCTAAAAGCTTTTTAGTACTTTTTAAAGTATTGTTAAATTACTTTCTTAGTTCAATACAATATTGCTATTTTGAAAGAATTTTTTAGTAAATATGACGTTGTAGTTATAATTTTTAAAATATGAGCACTATTTTTACTTTATTGCCCAATATTGTAAATAATTCTGAAGAAAAATTGTTTACAAATTGTTATTTAAATAACATTTTTCAATAAACATTATATATATATATATATATATATATATATATATATGAATTTTGTTTACAAAATAATTTATTTATATTGTTTGCTGATGTAACACGGTCTAGCCTAAGTTTTTGGACGATTTAGCATCTTTCCAATTACATCCTCTGGCAACACCGTCTTAATTACTGCTAAGAATTTAATCACAAAATAAATTTTATTTTAAGTCTGAAAGACATATTTTAAAAAACTAAGATTAATAATAAAATAGTAAAGAATGAAGTTAAGTGAGATAAATCAATCAAAAAAAAAAAAAACGATTGCAAATTAAAAAAAAAAATAACAAAGTAATTTCCAAAAAGCTATAGCGTGAATAAAAAACGTTAATTTTTCAATTATGCAAAATGTATTATTTTTTTTTTAAGATAAAACTTATATGCACGTATAAATTTAGGCTTTTAAATTTTAATCCGGTTAACAAGAGTCCAAAAACGGATAACCGGTTTTTTCTAAAATCAGATTTTTTGGTTAAACCGAAAAGTCGGTTTTTTGGATACTCTACTAACAACGTTAGCAACAGTGAAAACAAAAATTAAAGAAAACTTATAAAATGAAAATAATACATACACGCAGAGAAAAAATATGGTTAAGGTATTGTTACTACAACAACATTATGTTCTCAATGTTAATATTCATTAATTTTAATAATACTGTTTTCATGACAACAAGCTTTTTGATTCAGTTTTATCATTCAATGTTTACATTCAATAAACATTTTAATAGAGTTAACTACAAAAATTTTATATTTCTGAAATTTTTATTATTTCTATAACTATTATATATTAATATTATTATTCCCATAAAAATAAAATATTACAAATAAATATGCTTTTTAGAAATATGGTTGAAAAATTCATAACTTAATTGTTTTTTAAATATACATGAATTAATATAATTATACAATATTTTGTAATGTTTTGTGTGATTCGAGCAATATAAGATATAAAAAATAATAAAAAATATTTTGCATTATCTTGAATAATATATGATGGTACAATATATGACCCAATAAACAATTTATAAATATAATAATTTTTAATTAATGTGTTTTATTTTAATATATATTAGGTTGGCATAATATGATAAAATATAGCTCTAATATGACAGAATAGGATAATAATATAATCAAATGAAATCATAATCTGATAGATTGGGATAATAATGTAGTAAGATAATATAGTAATATAAAAAACTTGAATAATAACATGAAAAAACGAACCATAAAATCGAATACAATATGATAAAATGAAATCATAAAAATTATTATTTATAATCATATCTATTTTTAGCTGTAATCACATATTCCAATCATAACATGTTGCTCTTAGATTATGGTCACTAAAGCTAAATTTTTTCTCTGCGTGTACTAAGAATTTTCTACATTATTTTTAACATAAGACAAATATAGCCAAAATACCAAGGAAAAACTGAATATGAAAATAATTTTAGCTTTTTGTTTGTTCTCTCCCATGTTTTCAAAAAAGGCCCTTTAACCATAAATACATATAAGAAAAGCTGAGGAAATAAATAAGAGCCTTGTAAAAAATAAAGTAAGTGGCCAATAGTTTAGGGACATAGAAAAAGTTTTCAAAAGAATTATGTGTGTGAAATAATACACGATTGAGCCGAAATTTTTAAACGTTGAATTTTAGTATACATAAAGTTATAATTGTGAAATATTTAATTTTTTTTTTTTTGTGCAAAATGATCTTTCTTATACAAAATATAAATATATATAAATAATTAAATATATATATATATATATATATATATATATATATATATTTGTTTGTTCCCATATATATATATTATAGTAAACAGTTTTTTATATTGATTTTTATTTTTCTATTTTTTAGTATAAACTCGATTTTTATGAAATTTGCTTTTCACGTTTTTTTAATATAATCGTGCTTGTATCAAAAAATATTTTTTTTCTCAAAAATCGGAGTTTTCTTGATTATTTAGTTAAAAATATGTTCGTTTTAATGAAAAGTCTTTTTTTAATTCATCTTGTACAAAATATCTTTTGTCAAAAATTGGTAATTATTGAAAAATTTTCTGATTTGAGGGGTTTACAAATATAGAATCTTAAAACACTCTGATACAAAACAGCCTTAACATTTTCACATCTAAAAGATTTTTAAACAGTTTTGGAACACCCAACACATTTTGAGATATTTTGAAAAAAACAGTTGCTGTACCAAACATTTCGTAGCTCTCTAAATTTGAATTTCTAATTGATTTAGTAAGCAGAAGAGGCTGCCGGAAAAGTGATCAAAAGTAATAACACCCAAATCAAATATAGAAAAATCAATCAAATGGAAAATTACGCAAAAGAAATGAAAAATTGTTAAATTCTAGAATTATTCAGCCATATTAAAATAGTTTAAAATAGTTTTAACTTTGGCCTGGGTAGGATTCTGGTTTGGATTAAAATGGTTTTCTAGACAGCAGAAGTTTTCAACTTTGGCGTATTTCAAACCTCGACATTGCTAAATCAAACTTTCCTGAATAGAATGACTTTTTACTTTAATTTCTCATGTATTTTCCAAAAATTAAAATAAAAAAATAAATAAATAAAAGCGAGAAATCACCCAAAATATGTATCAAAAATGCGTTATCGAAAACGAACTATAGCCCAAAAATGACAAAAATCACCGCAAGATTTTGGGTTATATTTTATATGAAATATGGGAATTTTTTGAGCGATTTTTTTATATTTGCTCTGGGTGATCTGGTCATTTTGCTGACAGCCAGCAGAAGATAGTAGGTTTTAGCTGTATTAGTTGTATCTTTTTCTTTATCAAAATTTCTACTTTGATGTAGGGAGGGTATTAAACGTTTGTACGATATCCGTTTAATGACCATAAATGTTTTAGTGTAGCAATATTTAACTGAAATTTGATACATATAAGTTTGTAGGTGTTCCAAATTTCATGAAGATCGTTCTATGATTGACCATAGCTCTAATATAAACCCCTCTTCCAAAAATAACTTTAATATGCATAAATTTCGTACAATTGATAGTGTGAAGTTAGTATTTTACACAAATAAGATTTACATAAGAAGAAGTTACAGCAACCAAATTTTATCACCATCGGTTCATAATTAGTCATGCCCAGAGAAAAATCGAGTAGATATGTGTTGATAGCGATAACATTCTGTGTCAATAGTGAATCAGCCCTATGTATACAAATTCAACACTTCATGTTTTAAAAACATTAACGGAAATTGGTAACAATTAGCATCAATTTGATACAAAAAGCCAATCGAATCGAATTTTTTCCCTTAGTGGATAGGTCCCATTTATGGCCCACTTCCGGGAATCACCCTAAAACACATCAATAATATATTATAATGCATACATATTTTTCATAGAAATATACAATATTCTTAATACATGTGTCGGTCAGCAATTGTTCACAGGTCTAAAATAAGTCCCCTCCACGAATTTTTGTATACATACAGAATGTTATAGTATAGGAAGACTTAACCTAACACTAAAGTATGGTAAAAGGCGAACCAAGGTAACTTTTTTTAAAGTGCTCTCTTCTTATTGGTGTAAAGGATATTTGTTAACTTTTTTTTTCTAAAGACTTAGATACTTTACCTTTAATTTAAGCCATAATAAAGCGACTTGTAGTGAAAAAATGATCGCTAAAGTCCCAGAAACATTCCAGAATAAACTTAGTTGGATATTAGTTCAAAACCTACATTTGTTTATTAAATTAAATAATATAAGACGACAAATATCTGGACAGCAAAAAAGTAGACCATAACCTAGAAGATAATTATCACGAAAAAAATACACGCAGAGAAAAAAACATGGTTACAGCATTATCACTATAATAATATTATATTCTCATTGTTATTTTTCTTGAAATTTAAGAACTCTGTGTTCATAAAAACAATATCTTTATTTAAATGTTTTCATTTAATGTTTACACTAAATAAAAATTTTAATATGGTTGACTGCAAAGCTTATAGGTTTTTAAATACTTTAACCAGAAAAAAATTTTATTAATATGAAAAATATCATTACTTCCACAACCATTAAATATTTGCAGTCATCATCCTGGTTCTTAAACCATATTCTGTTTTTAAACCATATTAATATTATTCCCATGATAATAAAATATTTGAAATAAATATAATACTTATCCTTTAATAAACTTAGTGGAAAGTTCATAAATTTTTAATATAATTTGTTTTTAATGTTTGTTTTCAACTTCATTGTAACTCTCATTTAGTTTATATATGAATAAGAATAAATAGACAAGTTTTGGTTATAATCGGTGTGTGATATTGATTAATTACCATTAAAGGGTTCAGTTAAAAAATATATCTTGCATTTGAACCACATATGGTGGTACAAATGAATGTAATTAAAGAATATATATATATATATATATATATATATATATATATATATATATATATATATATATATATATATATATATATTCTCCTTATTTTTTATTTTTGCTAAAGAACACGTTTTACTATTATTTTCAATAAAAAATTTATAAAAATAATTTTTTACTATAACTTTTTATATCAATATATGATAAGATAGAATAAAAATATAACAAAATGAAATAATATGATAAAATTGGATAACTGTATGATTACATGGGATAATAATATAATCATAATATCATAATATGACAATGTGGTATAATAAAATAATAAAATCAAATCATAATCTGATAGGATAGGATAAAGATGTAATAAGATTGTTTAATTTTATGTAAATCTATAATCATAACATGAAAAACCAAACCACATAATCGGACACAATATGACAAAATGGAATTATAATTATAATCGTTTCTATTTTTCAATGTGATCATATGTTCCAACCCTATTAGATTATGGTCACTATAACTAAATTTTTTCTCTGTGTGTAGCGGGAATAGAAAACCGCTTGCTTTTTTTTTGTCCGACAGTGTATATGAATATTAGTTTTTATTTTACTTTAATACCGCAATTGACAAAAGGAATAAGAAAAATGCAATTCATTCGATTCAGTACAAATTCAATAAAACATATCGTTTCTGGTAGTTGATAGGATATTTTATTTAGGATAACTTGGAGTTATCCAGAGAATGATTAAAATAGATATTTCCAACTCTTTTTTATTACTATTAATTTTATAAAACTTAGGACTATCTTTTGTAATTCACAAAAACTTAGAAAGTTATTATCTACATTGTCTATTTTAGCGGACAATATCAGATATGTATTTGTAGGTCATTAAATAGGCTGTTTGTAGCACCTTGTAGAATTTGGCCTCATCAACCCTGATGTCAAGTATGTAGTAAATAGTGGCCACTACTTACCATGTAACGTGAGGAATAAGTACTGCTAATTGCTCAAATTCATAAAGCTTTTGCTGGGTTGACACCAACTGAATTGAATAATATTCTCTGAGTATTAAACAATAATCATCTATGTTTTACACTTACTAAACTTTTCATAAATATTTTTTCCTTGCCAGTATTGTTTTCTGCCATTAGCTCATTTCCTCAAGATAAGAGCTTATTTTAATAGACCATATAATAGCATTTTTAAAACCTAATTTTCACGAAAAATGGTTTTCCCTATCCTGACACAAAGGCATTTTGAGATTTTATAATTTTACAATATGTACTTCGATCGAGTGATCGGTGTGAGCTCAGCTGTATGATATTTGCATCGAATCTTATTCCTATTAACTCTTGGAGGATCATACATTTTCATGTGTAACAACTTTTATTTGTGATATTTAATTATCGTATGTTATGTAAATGAAATTAACTTTCGTAGTAGATGTAGTCGCCTAAAAGAGCAAGTATAAAAATTTAGTTCCAATTAAAGTTCTTTTCAGTAAAATTGAATCAGCAAAGAGGTAAATTTAATTAAATTTCCTCATTTCTACACTTAAACTTGACCATTCCCTGTCTTACATTATTTACAACTACATGTATATGTTCACCATGTAGTTCATGTAAATAGATATGTTAGTGGTGATGCATGTGTGTACTAAATAAATTTCGAAAATAACAGGAAACGGAAGGCAATGGCTAAAAACAAATTCAATTTGCTTAGTTTATATTCGTATTTCATGAAAATGAGTAAACCATTATTTTTTTTTGTACTTTTTTCCACTCTGCCACCCAGCCTTTCTTCTAGATCTATAATATAATTTATTCAAAGTTTTAGATAAACATGGAAGGGGATGAACCCCCTACTAATAAATACAAATAAAATAATATACTATACATACATTTGAATGAGAATGTTTATACGGTATGTCAGGAAATTGTTTTTACATTGAAAAGGAAAATGATTTTCCATAGTTTGGCTTTAATGTGAATATATTAACTAATATATTTATTAATATATAGTAAAAGATTTTAACTATTAAAAGTATCGAATTTCCAACTGCTTTGAACAAAAAAAAAAAAAAAAAAATTCAAGATATGTTTTTATGTGTCTGTATCTAAGAATATCTTTTAAGTGTGAATGTTTTTTAATTCTAAAAGCTTTTGAAGGTTTTCGCCATACTTCGCCATAATTTTTAGGATTTAGGTTTCGTTTAGTACTTTTCTTATTGTTTCTTGATTGACAGAAATGACATACTCTTCACGCAGAGAAAAAATATAGTTGTAGTGACCATATCATGAATGGAATATGTGGTCACAGCTAAAAATAGTTATGATTATAAATAATAATTATTATGATTCTATTTTATCATATTGTCTTTGATTTTATGGTTTGTTTTTTCATATTATGATTCCAGTTTTTCATATTATTATACCATGTTACTACATTATTATCCAAATCTATTGGATTATGATTTAATTTTATCATATTATTATCTCATCGTATCATATTATTATCCCATTTTATCAGATTATTACTCAATCTTATCCCATTATGATTGCATTTCATACAGGGATGGAGAATTAAAATATTTTTCAGTTAGTACTTTTTTCACTTTCAGAGTTCTATAATTAAAAGAATTTAATTTTTATTTTTAAATCGAAAGATTAAATGCGATACCAAATCATTAAATGATTTTGTTCAGGTAAAATATTATAATAAAATATTAAGATTTTAATAAAATATGGCCCTATTATTGAAATAATCTTACGGAGGAAAAAGTCGTCCAAGATGAATTCTTTAAAATCGAGCACTTCAACTTTAATTTTGTTAAAATATAATTCATTCTAATATTTTTGAAATTCGGAAAATTTTCACTTCTATTTGATTTACAGAGCATAGAAGCTTGTAGCTTTTAGTAATGATTGTACATATATTTTAGAGAATAAAATTTTTTAAATTAAACATACAATTTAAATATTTTAATAATATAATTTGCTTGTTCTATAAACTTATTTGAATTGTCCTAATCACGTGCCTAGTTTTTGGGAACTCGAAGAATCAGAGACAGTGTTCATTACAATTTCATTATTACTTCTGAACACCAATTGTAAATCTAAATCAAAGGTTTTAAGAAAAACATATCTTTCTATTCCAAAATTTTATATTTCCAAAAAAATATTTTCATTTAAAATTTTTTAATTCGAATTATGGAATAACAAGCTAATCGTTTGACAGTAACAAATGATTGCAAGGAGTTCCTTAGGTTAGGTTAGGTTAGGTTGGAAAGGGCGGCGCATTCACGCCTACACCCAGAGGCCAAACGGCCCATTGTGATCCCTTTATGAAAAGAAGAAAAAAGAGAAAAGTGGAACCTATACCCAATCAATCAGTTATGATTGTTCCTAAGCCATTTTATTCCCATTACAAACCCTATGAGGTTGACAAGTCCTTTGCCATTAACCTCACCTAGTTCATGTAGTGTATGGCTTCCAAACCACTTCAACCTATTACGCTGAAGCCCTACGCAGTGACAGAGTATGTGCTCCACTGTCTCTAGCTCCTCAACATCATCGCACGTTCTACAAAAGTCTGATGTGCCAATGTCCCACTTACTCATCATATTCCCTATTGAGAAGTGACCCGTAACCATACCTACTATGACTCTAAGACTACCACGACTCATACCTAGAAGATGCTTGGAATCCGCCAGTTTTAAGCTAGGCCATAATGCCCTAGAAACTCTGCAGTCCAATCTGTCACTCCAGGCTCGATTCGTGTTGTCCAGAGTCCACTCCCCTATGGCCCTAAAGAAGGACCCAATTGGAATCTTAACAGATGACTCTATGAAAGACCTATCTAGCTCCGAGCCACTGCGAGCTAGCCCATCGGCTATTTCGTTGCCAAGAATGTCACAATGACCAGGAACCCAACATAGTCTCATCATATAGGAATCCATTAACCTTCTCAATTCCCTTCTGCACTCAAGTACCAACACCTAACAAAATGACTAGTCAGAGCCAATAACGCCGCCTGACTATCAACATAGATAGTAATCTCAGACCCCCGTTCAACATTCCCTTCAATCAAGCCGAGAGCCTTATAAATGCCAAGAATCTCTGCTTGAAAGACACTACAACTGTCAGACAATTTGTAGGATCGTCTGATATCAGTTCCCATAAAGTATACACCTGCACCAGTGCCAACTTCCATTTTCGAACCGTCCGTGAAGACCGCGCACCCTCCATAGAGCTTTTCTACTCCATCCCAAAGATCCCTGCTAGGTAACACCAAAGCGGGAGTAGCCCCGAAGTCAATCGTGGTCCCGACATAATCCGTAGGCTCAGCCAAGGATAGTGTCCGACCGTTGAATCTGACTTCATCTAGTATGCTGACATGCCCCGCTCTAGAGGAACCTAATAAACCCAGTTCCTTCAATCTAAATAGGCCACGGACAGCCATACCCCTCACGAATTCCTCAATTGGAAGAAGGTGGAGGATTATGTCCAGCGCCGCCTGAGGTGTACTTCTCCTGGCACCTGAGATGCCAATTGAAGCACACCTCTGAACTTTAGAGAGAAGTTTCCTGTACGTTTCCCTACTCAATACCTTCCACCAGACTGTACAGCCATAAGTAAGAATAGGTCTAACAACCGAAGTGTAAATCCAGTATACAACTTGCGGCTTAAGACCTTAATTCTTGTCTATAGAGTTCCTGCAGGTGTAATAGGCATTGAGTCCCTTCTTGACCCTCTCCTGAGTGTTTCTCCTCCAAGACAATTTACTGTCCAAGTACACACCCAGGTATTTGGCCTCACTTGACAATACAAGCTCAATCCCGTTCAATACTGGCAAGCTAAAATGCTCAACCTTGTATTTCCTAGTAAACAAAACTAGCTCCGTTTTTCCAGGGTTTACCCCTAATCCCTTACTGTTGGCCCAAAGGGATAGATCACGTAAACCTGTCTGCATGACCTCACTGATCGTAGATAAAAATTTACCAGAGATCAGTAAAACAACATCTTCCGTCCCCTAGCATCAAACTGTCTTAAAATGACGTTCACGGCCAAGAGCCACAGTAATGGAGAAAGGACCCCCCCTTGCGGTGTGCCCCTAGTCACGAGTTTCCTCATATAAGTGCCTCCCATGTTTGAGTTGATAACTCTGCTGCTAAGCATCAGAATTATCCACTCAACAAGGAGCTTACTTATATTCAGCGAAATAAGTGATTCCTCGATAGCCTCTATCGTGATATTATTAAAGGCCCCCTCTATATCGAGAAAAGCCGCCATGGTATATTCCCTCTGCAGCAGACCTCGCCCAATGTAACTCACAACGTCATGCAGAGCACTCTCAACGGACTTACCCTTGAGATAAGCATGTTGAGACTCGCTAATGACCTGAGTTCCTATACTAGTCCTAAGATAAAGATCGATCAGTCTTTCTATTGTCTTCAATAGAAAAGACGATAGGCTGATCGGTCTGTAATCCCTGGGCTTCGAATGAGTCGTCTTACCTGCTTTGGGTATGAAAATTACCCTTACCTCTCTCCACCCCCTGGGAATGTACTTCATTCTAAGACATTCCCTAAAAACCTCCGTCAATAGAGAGATGGCTCTTTCATCGACATTCTGTAGCATGGCCGGAAATATTTCATCCGGGCCAGGAGATTTGTATGGCTCGAATGAATTTACCGCCCATAATACTTTGTCTCTAGTGATCATCTTCCTTATCACATCGGTATCCCCAGCATCTGATTCGGGTTGTAGGTTATCACTGACGCTACCTGTCCCTCCAACAGATTCTATATCCCTACAGCCTGGAAAATGAGTCTCCATAAGTAAACTGAGGGACTCTGAGCTAGACTCTGTCCACGAGTTATCCTCACGTTGTATGTATCCAGGTGCCACTGGGTCCTTGGATAATACTCGCCTAAACCTAGACAACTCGTTAACAGGAGTTCCTTGGTACTTTTGAATATTATATAGTATCAAAAAAACTACTATAATTCAACTTTTCTATCCCTAATTTCATCCTACAATTCATGTATAAACCAAATTGAGAATTATAATGAAGGTAGAAAACAAACGTTAAAACTCAAATATATTCAAAAACAAACAAGTTATGAATTTTTCAACCATATTTGTAAAAAGCATATTATTTGTAACATTTTATTATTATGGAAATAATAATATTAATATGGTTTGACCACACAATATGGTTTAGGAATAAGGAAAAAGATTTATAATAAATAATATTTGTTTTTAGTATTAATAATTTTTTTTCTAGTAAAAATATTCAAAAACATAAAATTTTTGTATTCAACTATATTATAATTTTTATTGAATGCAAACTGAAACAAAACCATTGTTATCGTGAACACAATATTATTAAAATTACTAAACATTAACAACGAGAACATAATATTGTTGCAGTGACAATGCCATAACCATGTTTTTTCTCTGCTTGTTCCTGGAGTCCTTTAACAGGAGCTCTGGTGGATATTTGCAAAGTTTTTTTTATTTTTCTAAGTTCAACTATGCTGAATATGTTATACTAGTCGTATGCATACTAGATTTTAGCTCCAAAGTTTTGTAATTTTTGGAACAATTTAATACGATATTAAGTATTTGTCTTAATAAGGAACACATTTATGCAACTTTTTTTGCACTTTTTCTGATTTGGATGTTATATTAGTCCCCAAAAAGGTATAACCATTGCAGTGTTTTTTACTTGACATACTTAATATATGCATAATTTGAGAATCATTGGTGATAGACTAGAACACAAATTTCTGTATTACGTGATTACGAGCATTACAATGAAGCATGGAAGGCTATAAATACATTCCAAAATTCCAAAAATTGTTTCAAATAGCAACAAAAATGCATATGTAAAAACAATTTCTTGGCAGGTAAATTAAAGAGTCTGTGTCGTTTTTGTTATGGTACTTTCATAACTATAATAGTAATGAATTATTCAGGCTTGTCACAGAAAATCATTCCGATCGAAAGTGGAATTGATTCCGTATTTAGCTTCTTTAGAAAACCAAAAACGATTAATTTTCGAAATGAAACCATTTTAAGTTTTGTAAGTGCAATTGCTTATTTCAGTAATTTAAACTTAAAAATAATATTTATAACTACTTTGTATTTATAAAATATGTTGTTCGAATAATGTAATATTCATAAAATTAGCGTAATGAACTTTTATTTGATTAAAAATAACATATTTTCATAATTGTAATGAAAACATATTTGTTTACATAAATGAAACCAACTTTTAACAAATTGTTGCCACATTATTTTTTCTCGCAAACCACAGTTTTCTTTGAACAAAAATTTTGAGTTTACAAAAAGTTTACAATCTGGCAATGCTAAACTAAATCAAAATAAAAAAATATACAAAATAAAACGTTTTCAAACAAAATGTAAGTATTAAATATTTTATTGAAACATTTTTTATTATTTAAGGGAAAAGCATATTTCCCACTGCCTGTAGAACTCTCCACATCAATGTTGAAACAGTACTAATTACAAGGCTAATGTGGACATCATTAGCTATATTATGTAAAAAGGAAATGTTAAATAAATGCTTCAAAGTATATATACATACATATGTACCTATTATGCGCCAGTTGATAAGAACCGGAGTGTGGTGCACAACTGTAATACCGACGGAATTGATGAACTTGGAAAATGTAGGCTAAGTTTTTTCTAATATCATTATTAAGGCTTCCTTGTTTAGTCGGTAATAACTTATAAATCTAGAAAAAAAGAATTTTATGAAATAGTGATAATGATGACTGAATGTACTTACACTATATTTGGGTATGGTAATGGATCCGAAGCATCTCTTAAAGAGTGCTGATATCTCTGTGACTCTTTTACACTAACTATAGATATTCCCGGTATAACAAATTTGTTTGTTTTTCCAATTCTGTTTTTTATTTTGTTTATATTAAAACATATAATTTTTGTTTTGACTTATGCAACGTTGCCATATGAATCTAGAAAAAATGAACTTTTGGAAATTGACAAAATCGATCGAAATCTGAAGAAGCAAAAGCAAATTCGATTGGAATTGCAAATACGGAATCAAAACCATTATGATCGGAATGTGTGACAGGTCTGATTATTTTATTATTATTATTTTTTTTTCTTGTAAAACCCATTAAAGAGATATACATAAAACAAAATTTAAATGTTATAAAACATTTGCGAATTTTGTAAAATAAATTTGAAATAATAATTTTTTGTTCATTGTAAAAACAATTCCTTGATACACTGTATGTGTATGAATGAGTACCTAAAAGGTGGGTGTTGCTGGTAAATAATTTTGTGCTTTTCAATAATCATGTTCATGTATATTAAAGTAGATTTAACTAATTTTTATATAAATATTTATAAATGTCTTAGTGTAGAAACGGGTAATTATATTTTCAATGTTTTATTCACTATTATACTTTCAAAACTTGAAAGGTATAATTTGATGGTGATTTATTTGTCTTAAGGTAAAATTTATTGGGGTATTTTACTATACATATTTTATTAAATAAGATTATAGTTATTAAGTAGGTAATTAAATGAAACAATGTCTAATATGTGTATTTCAATATGAGGGGAAATATGTTTACACATATATGAATTTTCTTAAAACCCTACAGAAATAAATCTAACCCTTTCCCCTACACTTATTTCAAACATTTTCTAATCTAATATTTTTTTATTTTTTATTAATTAATTTTTTTTTTCTTTAATAAATGCCATTAACTGAAACACTATCTATTATGTATACATTTATAAAAATTACTCTAAATAACCTCGACATATTTTTTATATTTTCAACAAATAAAAAAAATATATTTTTATCTCTAATTCTTTTATAAAAAATGTGATATGACTAATAAAATATAACATTAAATTTATTTATTATTATTTTTTTCATTTTATTTATGTATTTTTTTTTTTGTTTCTCTTTTCATTATGCTCTGATTTGTTTTATGTTAAAATTTTTATTTGAAATTATCAAAAAGTCTAAAATAAATCTCTAAATAACGTATAATAAAAATAAAAGTGCAATAAAGTTGTTGTACTACATTTCTTTTATATATATTTTCTAATTTAGTGTCATAAAAACAATAACACTCGTAACAAAAACATAAAAATTAAAACCCAAAATATCATCGAATTGTAGAGACTTTGAGCTAAATATAGAAACAATAATTTTAATCACTGGCCACTTTATGGTCTGTTTTATGGTAAATGAATGTTGAGTTGAGCTGTATATCTATTTGACAATTTTCCAAAACATAAAAAAGAAGATATTAAAAAAATTAAAGAATTTATGATGGTTGAAAGTAAAGATTGTTTTTTATAAAAAAAAGTAATAATAATAACAATAAGAATTATTTTGAATTGCTAGCTTTATTTAGCATTTAATAGGAAGTATATGTATAGTAGTACTTAGTACACAATTAAAAATCATATTTGTTTCAAAAATTCAAAGATCCAAACATAAATTTTTATAGTTTCCAGTCTATATAGATTTTTGTCATATTGAGTAATAAATTTATAATTTCCTTGTCAAGTTGCTTAATTTAAATATTTGATAAAAAAAAATATCATATTGGCTAAGAAATTATTGAAAATTTATTTTAGTTTTCAACAACATTATTGTCAAACGAATCATAATATTTTTGAATAAGAATTAATTTACAGTAAATTAGTTCGTTCGTTTGATTATAGAATTGTTAGTTAATTTCAGAATTTTAACTAAAATTTTAATTAAATCAACAAGTTCTTTGTTGGATTCTATATTTTTTAAACTAAAAATAACCGATTACTTTTGCCTAGTTAACGTAGTAGCAACACAAAAAAATTTAACCTAACGGCCAGCAACGTCAATGTAAACAAATAAAAAACAAGAAAATTTTCAAAATAATGATTTAAAACAAACTAAAAGTCAACTCCGGAACAAATATAAATATAAACAGAAAATTACTGAAATCTATACCGGAATAGACCAAAATATGGTAGCTCTAAATGCATAAAACTTGCGATAAAAGTTAATGGTCAGATGTTCTGTCCTTTAGCTTATCGGTCACTTTTGGCATAACTTGTACTTATAATAGCCATAAACAGATAATGTATCCGATAGCATCCTAACTTTAGTTATTAAATAGTTATAAGTCCTTAAAAGTTTTATAAATTTTGAAAAAAAATATTAATTCAACAATTTTTTCGTTGGATTTGCATTTTTCGATTAAAAGTTTTATCACTAAATTTCACCCACCAACACAAAGGAGAAAAATGTCTTAAATTTATTTTATTTTTTATTTCTTAAACGAAGTATTATATAACAATATATAATTTAATCTAAAACTTTTTTGTACATTTAAAGAATTAATTTTTAAAACTATATTCAATTAATAAAATATTTTGTATTTCTAAACTTAAGTTATTTTTTAATATTAAATATAATCTATAATCTATCATTTATAACCTTAAATACTTTGATTGATTGATTGATTTCCATTTCAAAGTACGTAATTGATTTCAAAATCCTTTTCGGTATCTGTAAATATAAAAACATGTATATGTATTTGTATTTTTACATACGAGAGACATGAAATTTAGAAATATTTAATCTTACCAAATTCCTCATGAAACGTGTTTTAGATTAAAAATTTTGCTGCATACTTTCCCCTTTTGCCATTATTGTACTATTTCTGAGGTTATTTGATTTTTAGTAAATACATACTTTAATTATCTAAAAGCCAGAAATTTCTACCTACTAATCTTCTGAATGGAAAATTTAGTATAGTTGTATTTTTTCGTGTCCAAACATTAAAATATATACCTAAAATGAACCAGAAATTTATCATTTTATATTCGTCTTGTTTTGACATGATCTTTGACACATATGTACATTAGGCTGCACCAAAATTTACCAACTTTTGAAATTTTATCGTAATTCCCCCTTGAATCGTTCATTGGATTGTAAAAAGATATTATGTTAAATATTAGTGAAATTGAATATCGTTAAGCCGTGCCACATCGGACTTGAAATTTGTATGATGAGTTTATATGGAGAAAATATAACTTTTACAGTTTTTAGAAAAATTTAGCTGTTATGTACTTTGCTTTATAAAAATAATTTAGAATATCGTAATCCATATATATAATTATCTATCAAACAAGATACAAAATGAAAAAATCGGTTAAAAAAATTTAAAGTTATTACGAATATGTCTTAGACCACTTTTGTAAGGAGTGTGCAAACAAATTTTTAATTTTTTAAGAACTCTTTAAATAAAATGCTATTTTTATTTAAATTCTAGTCATAATAGCTGAAAAATATGTGATTGTTTTTGGAGGGTAATTTAAACCGTTCCTATGCTTAGTTAAAAAATGTTGATTTTTTTAAGACCGTTTCAAAATTCCAATTTCAAACTTATAAAAATTTTGTTAAACAAATTTCAAAAAAAAAAAAATTAAAATAATACTATGCAAGTTTATAGACAACACTACAGGAAATACAGTTAAGAAAGAATTAGGTTAATATCTTGTATGACAAAGCCGTACCTGCGATTAGAATTTTTAGGGTTTCGGCAAAAAAGCATTTTTTGCGGTTTTTTAGTTAAAAGTTTTTTTTGAACTGATATTTAGACTAAATAGAATTATTACATAATAAGATAAAACATGTATCAAAAACTACATTCTGAAATTCTTAGCAGAACTGGTTATCCTTAACCTTTAAAACACGATGGTCAAAATCTGGAATATTTCAAAATTTTAACGAAGGCATAATGTAAATTTATTTACTTTTCTGGATTTCGATAGCATTTGTTGGAAATATAACTGAAGGAGCTTTGTCAATATTAACAGTAAAAAAGGCAAATTTAACCCTCAACTGAGCTTGGGGTCAACATTTTTTAAACGTACCTATTCTTGTAAATATTTACAAAGTAAATTTTATAAATAAATATAAATATAAATATAATTACCTCATTCTGACAAGTAAGGTCATGATAAGCTATAAAAAATCCTTACAGAAATCACTGCATCCAAATCCAGTTTAAAAAAAACAGTAATTTTTTGTGATGTTTTCCTTAAATGTTTGAAATAGTTCAAAATTTTGAGCTTTTTATTTTAAGGTGATCCTTGCCTTATTTTCTTGAAAATTTCAGAATATCCGTTGTTTTTTATTCGAACTCTGATACTAAATCATGCACTGCTTTGCGTTAAACGCCATTGATGGTCAAATTCAAGACGTCCTAAAGCTATAGTTTTTCTTTTCTCGGTCTTTTTAAGGCTCCCAGAAAATAGGGATTGATTTTTAAATACCCCAGGATCCCTGGAATTCTCACCAAAAGTAAATAATTAAAATTTCTAAATATTTATAAGATAATTCAGTTAAATGAAGGATAAAAAATGTTAAAATGAAATGTTGAATTAATCATAAAACGATAAGCGAATTCAATTCTTTTGACAGTTCTATTGACGTTTTGAAAACTAAACGAGAACTTTTTATTATATAACGACTCATCCGAAAATCGATTCATTACTTATTGCCCTTTGGGAAAAACTTCCCACGATATTTTTTACGGAAGTAAGCTTATTGTTATGAAAGCCCCAAGAAATTTTGCAGATTTCTTTCCATGTTTATAATCCATTTCTAAACAAAAATATGATAAGTTCCTTCTATTTTCATGCTACACAATTAATATATATCTAAGGAAAACCTGAGCTTAAAAATTAATTTACATCATGTTCAGTTCTTGGACAAACGGACCCTACAAATTGCATGGTCTTATAAGAAAACTATTTTACAATTTTTACATGACTTCATATAACATCTTCAATAATAAATAATATAATAATAATAAATATACTTTTCAAATGTCGGATTTCACTTTTTACTAACTAGCCCTTTTGCAACATCTTATTCTTGACGATAATGCAAAATCAAATATTTCAATTTCTAATTCTAATAATAAACATAACTATTTTATTTTCCTTCTTTATACAAAAATTAATGAAGGATTCTGAAACTATCAAAAATATTTAGATATTTCATAAAATAAAAACTAATTTAAAAACACATTATATACTAAAATAACTATACATGAGTTGGAAAATATAAACATTTAATAAACACAAGAAATCCCGGGAATTCCTGCATGATTTTCCGGGATTATAGGACTGATAAATTTGCGGAATTCCCGGGAAATCCCGGGACGGAAAAACTCTATCTGTAGTGGGTGTAGCCAGAGGATAAAAACAAATTTATATACATTTGCTTTCATGCCTGACATACAGACTGGCGTGCTTACATCATCTTGACATAGAAAAAGTATTCACGATTTATTATGACCGTTATACTCGTATATATAATATCTCTTATGGTTAGAAAGACTTGCGATTGAATTTCGATTTCTTGCCTTGACTTTTATTATTATTTCTCAAATAATTTCTCATAACTTTATAAATGAACATTTTTTAAAATTATTCTAAGATACCGAATGCCATACAAAATAATGTGTTCGACATTTTTTTTCAATTATCTCAATTCGTCTAGCCGTGCAAAATAATTAAAGTTAAGACTTTAAAATAAGTACGATTTCTTTTTTAATTTAATTAATTTTTTTTTATTTTTTAAAAGACAAGCCTCTAAGTGTGGATAAAAAAGACATTTTTATTTAAGTGAAAGTTGCACCCTGCATTTCCAAAATTTAATGATTTCTTTGGATCCATACCTTGGACGTACCAACACGACAACGCTCCGATTTATACCGCCAGAGCAGTAAAACAATGGATTAATCAACAAGGTGTTCAACTTTTAGACTGACCCCCATATTCACCAGACCTGAATCCAATAGAAAATGTCTGGGGTTGGCTTGCAAGAAAAGTTTATGAAGGAGGAAGACAATTTGAGATGATAGAATCCTTAAAGGATGCAATAACGGAAGTATGGAATTCAATTTCGCCAAATTACTTAGAGTCATTATACATGTCGATGCCAAATCGCATTTTTGAGGTTATTTCTAAAAATGGTGACAGAGCTCATTACTAATTGAATGCTAGAAGATCATGACATTCATTTTTATAACCTAAAATTTAAAAATAAATTACAGTTTGCTTAGCTTTAAAATATTCCTTGATCAAGTGACCCACGAAAACGTACCACAGAAATACATGTCTTTAAATAAATGCATAACTTTAGTATAACAAAATATGTATAATTTTTATTTCTTCAGGAAACTAAAGCCAACACATTGAAATTTGGTTGCGCAAAACATAATTTTTTCTGAACTTTAGTTAGGAGATATACTTAATTAAAGTTAAAAAAATGTGATTCCTTATTCAAGTGACAGGCAGTATATATATATATATATATATATATATATATTGGACTTGATTTTTAGAAGCTATGATTTTTTTAAACTTTCTCATACTCGAGAAAGTGTAATAATGACACTCTGTCATTATTACACGGTGACTTTAAGATGTACTCCTCTACAATACTCACACACATTAAATCTGATTCGTGCTGTAATTTATGAGATACAGATTTATTAAAAAAATTTTTTCGTTGGGCCACATTGTGCTCTGATTAGGCTTAAAAAATATTTTAGTATTATGTTTCAATAACTTTGAGTTGGAAGCAGTATTGCCGGGAGATGATAAAAAGTGACTAAATTGGACTTTAAAAAAGGCTAAATGCTTTACAAAATAAAGACCAAAAAAGTCAACATTTTTTTTTAATTTTAAAACTTAATTTTTCAAGTTCTCATTAGCTTTTGACATTTTTTTCAAAATATATTGTAAAAAATTTGTAAACACAACATAAATCGCCTGCCAGCGAATGAAATATTGTTCAAAAAATACCTGTACAAATTTGGATATTATTTCATATGAAAAATTGCCCAATTGAAGTATTGAAGTGATTTTTCCTCATTTTGGAACTATAATTCCTTTCTGATTAAGCTTTTCAAATTTATAGATGATTTTTTGTATTTATGAGAATTTTTTAATTATATCCGTAAGTAGTTTTTTGGTTAATGAAGTATATTAGAGAAATAATTATAATTATCGATTTAGTAAGTCCATAAAAGTAGTTAAGTTATTATTAATTTGGAGAATTAAGTGCCGCAGGTGAAAATTTTTGTTAAATATATTCTTCATTTTTTTGTCCGAATAAATACACAAAAATGCTTAAATGTATAATTCTAAATATAAATATAATTCTAAAAATAAAATTAGTAATAGCAAAAATATAAACTTATCTTGATGTTGAAATACTAATATTTTGCCTTTTAAAGCAATTTTAGGAATCAAAAAATGCTAAAAAGCTGAGGCTAAAACGAAAATAAAATGGTTAGATTTAGTCTTAAAGAAGCTAAACTGGCAACACTAGTTGTAAGGAATTACATTGACAATTTTTCAATCCATAAAATATTTAAACTTTATTAAAATATATTAAACTTTGTCAACCCTCCAGTATACACTTTCGTTAATCTCAAATAAAGTTATGTTATAAAAATATAACACTAAAGTATTAACTCAATCGAAAAAAGGCATATTTTTTATATTTTTTATTACGCAGTCTTATGAAACCAGATGTCTTACCCATACTTTGTTTCAATTTATTTCATATTTTCCAAGACACATCAATATCAAATAGTAATTTTGTGAAAAATAACTTGTTACATTATTGCTACCTTTTTCTTTCATAAAAAAGGCCAAAAATTAAAAAAGGTAGGGGTTCTACATACATATTTGAAGATGGCGAATCTTATACACACTTTATATTATAACACTTCGAGACAACTTATAATTTTCTAAATAATTATTGGTTGCCTCGAACATATCTATTGTTCAGTTTATAAGCTGGCCTAAAGTTTTATCTTTTAAAAATTTTTGACTTTAATTATTTTAAGTGTTTGATTTATTATTTAGCCATACTTTAAATTAAAACCATTTTACTTGCTATTGCAAGACGTTACAAACCTAATAACAAATCAAAATACATTTTTAGTTAGCAGCTGTCAAGAAACAATTTCTCATAACTTTATGATTTTTATGATTATGTTAAATATATATATATATATATATATATATATTTATATTTTTACAAGAACTTATACTTATAAACTTTTCTACCCTTTTTAGGCTTTATATGTAGTTATTTTATTTTTAAGCTTTTAACATGTTGTTTTCACAAGTGTTACAATTCGATATGATGTCTTTTCTAAATAAGTTAGAACTTTTTCCTTTTTGTTTATGTTTTGGTGTTTGTGTTTTAAAATAAGATTAAGACAAATTTTCTAACCTTTTTTTACTCTTGTTAAAAAAACACATGGCTGGGATGAACAAGAACAAAATAACCTTTTTTGTATGAAACTTGTAGAGCCTTTTTTTTTATTAAATATAACATTAAATATGGATAAATAAGTATTTTGAGAACACTTTTTATCAGGGATTTAAAATGGATTAATTGAAAACTTTATATAGTTTTCTTTTTAGAAATTTGAAAAAAAAAGTTAAAATGAAGTTGATTTATATTAAAAGAAAATAAAACAAGTAAAAATGCTTGGCCGAATCTACAAATATACCCACCATCTGCAATTTTTTATTCCACTCTAAAATAAAATTTCGTCTTATAAGGAGGTGGGCGGTGAAGTGAGCGGATCACATCCATTTTTTGGATTTCGAGTTTACATCGATTCTTGAACCAATTGTACAAAATTTCGTTGGCGTGCATGTGTTTTTCTAAGTGATATCGGCGGAAGAATGAACTGGACTTACAACGGATATCCTATGGTTCTAGTATTTGGCGCTTAATTTTTTGTTTATAAACAGATATCACCCATTTTCAATATCAAACAAACCTTATAAAAGACAAATTTTTGAGCGAAATTTAGTCTCCCTAGGTGGTCCGCCCCTTGCCATATCCTTTTTTCATAATAGCAAAACTATTAAATTTAGTACATAGAAAAAAAAAGATTTTAATTACCAAAATGGTTCATTCAATCAAAACAATATTTAAATTTGCACCTCTCACCAAAATGATTATATCAATTACTAAAAATTTATAAAGCTGACAAATTATGGTTTTTCCCAATCAAACACTTTTAGAATTTCAGTTTAAAAATTATTTGAAAAAAATTTCAAATTTAGACAGAGTGTTAATTAAATGAATTAAAAAATTAATTGAAAAAAATATTATATTTTAATTAAATTAATCATCTACTTGACTGAAAGGAACATTTGAAAAAAATATTTTGTTTTTCTTGACTTTTTCTTTTTGAGTTATTATTATTCTTATTATTATTATTATTTTATTTTTTGGAGTATAGCAAATATGTAATTGTCATTTAAACGAATTTTTTTTTTATGAATGTTTTGTGTCTATTCTCCACATTCTTCTCAATTTACCAAAAAAGCCTTTTACGGTAAATAGCAGCAAATTGTAAGGAGACAAGTCGGAAACCTTTTAGATTGCGGTCGAGGTACACATTTGGGTGGATGATAATTTTAATGCATGTAATACGATAGTACCTCTGGAAGTGAGAAAAACATTAACAAGATTATTAAAGTAATCAGTAACACTTACCTTATAATATCGCTTCCACGTCTCTTATTCTTATACGTATATCATCCATTTTTCTTATTCTGTTTGTCGAAAACACCTAAAAAATCTGTTAATTGAAAATATCTGCGTTAATTGAAAAATTCTGGGCAATAATTTTTTCTGTGCATTAATACATTCTATATTTTTTATAACAACATGCTAAAAAAAGGATTATTTTTTCAAAAAAATCACAAAAAATTGTATTTTGGCCATAAAATAACATTTAATTATTTTTCCTTCTCTCATATTCCATATCGAGTGCTTATATTCAAAGCCCTCTATCTCCCTCTAGAGCAAAAAAATAAAAAAAAACTGTTTATTTCTGTTATTTTGCAAGTGTTCAAAAAAGGAAAACTAAATCTTGCATATAATCTGTTTTCAATATTTTACAATATTGGTAATTTTAAAGAGACCCAATATTGTAAAGACCCGGTAATGGCAACTACTTATTAAAGTACTTTCTCGGTAATAACGCGTCATTATTATTTGCCTACTCTGTATTACATAAATAAGTACTCAATAGTATAATAGTAGAGTAATACTACAATCACGTGGATGAGTTGGCTAGAGCGCTGCATTAGCAACCAGAAGGTTATTAGTTCAACCCCATTCTGATGCTGTTAGTTTTTTATAACAAAATGCCTAAAAAGATATTTTATACTAAAAAAGTTTTTGTCACTTAAAAAATTAAGTGCGAGATGGTGTACTGAGCAAGACGTTAGTCATTGAAAACGAATGGTTAATTTGTGTCCAAGTTAAAATCACAATAATGGTAAATTTATTTTATCAGTATCCCTAGAGTCTAAAAATAACTACATGAATTTGTGGACAACTCAAATATAACTAGTTATTCAGGCAAAAAATAAGTAGTTTATTTATGTTTCCAATTACATATATCTGCTAGCTTACCAGGAAAGCAAAGTTTTTGCTGGGGAGATAAAAGATTTTACACTTTTAAAATATTCAATGAGTAGAAATAAAATAACGATGTAGAGAGTTTTACATAGTAAAAAATAAATTTAATTACCATTTAATTTATGATTTTAAACGTTTTTAAACTAGTTTAAATAGCCAACATAATACAAATAAGCTACTTAATTTTGGGGTCGGATCAGAGAGAATGCTATCTCCATAAAAAAAGATAAGAATTATTTTTCGTATTATGGGAATAATTTCCTTATCCAGAATCACCATTGATATGAAAATACAGCGGACAGCTCTAGGGGAAGTATGAGCTACCATAGAAGATAAGTCTTAGTTATCGCATATCTAAGGAAGTATTACAGTGATAGTCTCGAGATTTGGTGGAAGTAATTTTCTTGTCAAGTTTCACAATTGATATGAAAATAGATAGTATAGATGTATAGGGGGTAATATCCACTATACAAAGTGAATATTTATTTTTGTTTATCTAAAGAATTTTTCAACTTATTAAATTTTTTTTATCAGATTCATGTTTAGCAGACTTGTTACATAAACCATTTTCAAAAATTTTTAATTTTAGACCTTCATGTATAAATACAAAGTGACTCTTGTGCATATAGAATCAGTTCACGTTAGTCTTTTCGTGAAGGGAGCGCGAAAGTTATGACGGTTTTAAGTTGAACATGAAAGAATTTTTACAAGCTAATACTTTATGTATAATTCTGTTGAAAATTACGCGTAATATCAAATCCTACTGAGCTATTTAAATAAAATTTATGATAATTTCAATATTTGATGGAATTAGTGCGGCATATTTTAAGATTTCCTAATAAAATTTTAAACATTTTCTTTATAATAAAAATAGCGGTTTTTATAAATTTTGCGAAAAATGGCGAGCGCATCTAGGTTGTTTCTCCATATGTAATACGAAAATAAATTTTATTACAGTTTATTATAATATTTGTGATCCTTTTTTAACTCAAGAAAATTTGTTTTGCTTCATAATATTTCTATCTGTTGAAATTGTTTGATTCGCCTTTACATTTCCGTTAAGCATTACAAACACCACATATTTATGCCAATTATGGTCAATTTCGTGCAAAATCTTATTTAACAAAAATCTGTTTTGACAAAAGGTGTTCCCTTTACAACTATCAACGACATTAAACTTAAATTTGTGATCCCGATCAATTATATTTATGGACCTTCTTATAACCATATATCCAATATTTGTACAAATTACAATTTGCCATATAAAAATACAAAAGTAAAAGGTGAAAATATTCCGTAATTTTGAAAAAGTCCATATATGGTGTACTGAGTAAGGCGTTAGTTGTTCAAAACTAATGGTTAATTTGTTCCCAAGTTCAAATCTAACTGACGACAATTCTCTTATTTCTATTTTAGTTTAGGTACATATTTTTGAGTACCCCAACAGTCTAAAAATAACTACATGAATTTGTGGACAACTCAAATAAAAATAACTAGTTATTCAGGCAAAAAATAAGTAGCTTATTTATGTTTCCAATTACATATATCTGCTAGCTTACCAGGAAAGCAAAGTTTTTTCTCCTTCGATTTTGTGAATTAAACTGTGAATGTGCCCCGCGAAAAACTAACTTTTTTAAAAATTTTCGCTTTTGTTTTCCAAACTTTGAGATTATATACCGCATTGACTATTTCGGGCACATGAATGAGATATAGCCCAAAATACGCAAAATTACAACGAGTATCAAGGCCCGTATCAAAATTTGTAGTCCATTGAGGGGTGCATAGACCCCGCCCAAAGAACAAAAAATATAAAAAATGGAAAAAGTTAAGTAATTTTTAGCCTTTTTTTTTTTTTTTGAACCTTAAACAACAAACATGATTATAAGATGAAACTTATAGTGCTAAGTCTATTAGCTTTAAGTCTTTTGAGTTCAAATCCGTAACCCGTTTGTTTGTAATACTATTACCACAATATTATTTTTGGTAATGGCGCATATGTTATATTTAAATTGTCAAAAAATAAAATAATTATTCAGAGAAATATAAATTAAATGCATCAAAAACGCAGCTTTATGAAATTCTGAGATAGAGGGTTTTGTATATAGGTCCTCGACATGTATTTAAATTTTCAGCAAATTGTTCATTAATCAGTCTGCATTCATATTAGTTTTTAAACACGTAACAGCCAATTCATGCTTTTTTTTTTTTTTTTGTTTTATAAAATATTTTATGGTTTTACATGGAAAACATGTCAATTGACACGACAACTAACCGCATTGTGGTTAAAAACAGTAATTAGTGATAATCTTCAAATTTCAATAAAAAATGAGTGATAAACTCATACTTATTTTCATGCGTATAAAGTGGTGGTTAAAACACTTAAAACTGAAAATATTTTTTTAAAAATCATAAATTATTTAGTCAGTTAATTTCTTTTGCTTAAATATTTATTTTTATTTTATTTCTTTATCGAATGAAATAAAAGTTGTTATAATTATTAAACAACTAGTATTCAAAACATTTGCAACTCTTAAGATTATTAAAAGAAAATGTAGTGAAATACTTTTGCAACTGAAAACTAGTTTCAAACAATCACAAAATTTTTTATTAAATATATTTAAGCAATTTATTTATTTTCCTTTAATAATTTAAAAAGATTATTTTATTATTTATTAAGTAAAAATAATAAAAAGAAAAAACATTTGCAACTCTTAAAGTATTAAGGAAAAATGTAATAAAATACATTTGCAATTGAAAAGCAAGTTTTAATTTTTTTATTATTTTAGAAATTTTGTACCTTCTTTTGTTATAATAATTTAAGTTTATTTTATTATCTGATTAAAAGGATTATTAACAAAAATTTATTAAAAATAAGTAAAAAAAAAACATTTTCAACTATTAAAAGCTTTAGGAGAATATATAAAGAAAAATTATTTGCAACTGAAAGCCATTTTATAACATATGAATATTATTAAAAATAATATTTTAAGCAATTACTTCCTTTTGTTTTACTAATTAAAAAAAAATCTTTTCTTATATATTTAAAAAAAAAAAAAAAAAAACATGGACAAAAATTATTAAAAAAAAGTTTTAACTAAACAAACATAAATTCAAGTGTTCAATATATTTGAAACTCCTAAAAGCATTAAAGCTAAATTACAAAAAATTCAGTTGCCAATTTCTAGAAATTTTGTTGTTAAAAGGAATATTATAGGTAATTATTTTCTTTTGTATTCAAAATTTATAATGGACTCAGCTGTAGGGTTTTATAAGGGTCTATTCTAGGCACTTTGTTACTCTCATTATATATAAATAACCTACTAAATATAATAGAAACCTGCCAAAATCCATATGTATGCCGATACGCTTTTTGTGAAAAAGAAGACATTCTCGGAAGTATTTCAAATATAAATTCAGATTTAGAACACGTCTATGAATGGGCGTGCTGGAATGATGTAATTCTGAACCCTAAAAATCGTAATACTTAGTTATTCAATCATAAAAAAATTTGACACAAGCATGCTCCCGATAATTCTTATTAATAACACTAATATAGAATATGTTAAAAATGCGAAAATTCCTGGCATAAAATTTAACGATACTTTATCATAAAACGACCAAATTAACAAGGCATATGCTAAAGTGTATAGAATAGTTTATAGTCTTAGGCATTTCATTACTATACTCCGCAGAATATTAGACTCTTGCTTGCCAAATCTTTTATATTACCAATACTTATTTATGGATATGAAATGTTCAGCAGCTATGATAATGTTTCTAAAACTAAACTATTAAGAGCATTTAATATTATTGTAAGACATGTGTTTGGCTTAAGAAAATATGATCTTTTATCCATGTATATTAATCGAATCTATGGAATCTCGTTTGAAAATTATTTATAATTTAGAACATTATTATTGATTCATAAAATTATTTTTACTAAAGAATCTGATTATATCTTTAAAAAGATAAAATTTACCAGATCAGCACGTAACAACTTAATTGTGCCTTTGTCCTATTCTAGATTATTATTTGGCAGACAGCAGATTTCTCATCAATGCAACAAGACTTTGGAACTCATGGCCTTTTTATTATCATTTGATTTCTAAAGCAATATCTTTTAAGAATAAACTTTATATTATTTCAAAACATAATTGTACTTACTATCACGAAATTTTTCATTTTTTAATTTGTGTTTGTTTCATATATAACTTATAATGTGGTTTTGTCATCAGCTGAGCTAGTTCAGTTGTGTCCAGTGAGAACACAATTGGTTTACCCTTTTTGGGGTTCAAATATACAGTGTATCTTTATGTAATAATTCAGTGTTTTAGTTATCGATAATAATAAATATTAATAAATATTTTATGTTAGATAAATTACTAGCAGCACGATGCGTAGGGATACAGTCGGTTATTTCTCAGATAATTCGGGTTCTAATACTGGTAGAAGCGGGTTAATGATTCCGTTCCCTCTGGTAGTATGCAAGCCGGATCGTTTATGATGCTAGCATGATAATACGTAGGGATTCAGTTGGATACTTCTCAGGTAATTCGGTTTCTATTACTGGTAAATGCCGGGTAGAAGATTCGGTTCCCTCAGGAACTGTACAGTAGGTCGGATCGTTTATGTTACTTAGAGATATCTTACGAATACTGATTTAAATAATACAATTCCTTAAAACGAGGTTACAAAATTCAGACTTAATCTAAAGAGAAACAGTCAACCGAAGCTGCTGTGCTAAAACAGTCAACCGAAGTTGCTGTGCCAAAACAGTCAACCGAAGTCGCTGTGCAAGATATCCCCCTGACGTTCGGACTTGATCCAAGTACCAGAGGAATAGTGACTGATTTCACAATATCAGATATCTTGGGAATAAGGCAGATTATATTGTAAGCTCATCTTGATTTTAGTCAAATTCTTCTTTCACTCGAATAGCAACTACTTCAAACAACCTTAGAATACTTATGTGAAAAGTTCCATAAACTGAATGAGAAATATTCATGTATTAGTGTAAAATAATGTAGATACATGTATTAGTATAAAATAATGTAGATACAGGCGAGTAAAGGAGTGGAATGCTAATGGAATACAGACATGTAAAAGAATGTAATGAATATAAATATTATACTTATGTATAAGTTTAACTAGCTATTAAACTTTGTAACAAACATTTATTAAATTTCTGTAGTTTCCATTTATAGGACTAATGTTGTATCCATAAGATTTTATATCTTGTAACATTGGGATTATTAATAAATAAATAAATATTATATAATTGGAAAAAAAATAATAGGAGTATTTGTTAACTAAACATTTATAAAAAAGAAAACAAGTGTTACTAAAATAAGTTCTCTAAAACGACTTTCGTATAATCGATAACGAATTTTTTGTTTAAAAATTGCCGATAAAAAGATTTTCTTGCTGTCAGCTTATCGAAAAATCTAAGAAGTCGATAAAGGTCGAATAAAGTAGCAAATTGTCGAAAAGTTCAAAAAAGTTGATAAAAGTCAAAGCAAGTCAAAAAAAAAGTCTAAAATTGACTACTCGAAAAGTCAACTTTTAAAAAATTTAAAAACAGATAAATTTATTATTTAAAAATTGAAAAAATCGAAATGTTGAAGAAACGACTACTTGTTCCAACTATAAGAAATACTGGATTAAATCAGCGGTTCTCAAATGGGGCTCCGTGCAAACACTTTATTAGGATCGCGAAGACTATTTACTTAAACATAAAATTTAAAACATTTTTTTTCTTAAATATAACACACATAATACGCATTCACTTATTTATTTGTTATCATAAAACACTAATTAGTAAAAATCTAAAGTAAGCAAAATTTCAATTATATCCATTTGAGAGATTAATTTATTTATTGGTGGAAACGTTCCTTTTTTGATAAGTTACTTGGGTATCCGAATTGTAAGATTTTTTCATTGCTCGAGTAAAACGTATAATTCTAATAAGTCATTATAGTTTATTCGAATTATTCCATCACGCATTAAAAAATCGAATTGTTGCAATAATTCTAAATATAAAATAAAAATGTAAAATTTTGATAAGTTTTCAAAAATTTGGTTGTAAAGTTAACAATTCTTTGTAAATATGTAGTTGTGGTCATGAAATTTATTTGGCTTTAAATTTTTGTTTATTTATTTATTTATTTATTATTTTTTCTATAAAAAGTTTTCAATTATTTTGTTAATTTTATATATTAACAATAATAAACTAAAAACAGTTCATTCAAAACTCGTAATATTAAACTTATAATTTACTCAAAAATCTTATTAAAAAAAAATATTCACGGGAGAGAAAGTTAACCCACTTTTAAAAAGCAACAGGAAATTAAAGTTACTACTTTTAATATAAATTACAATTTATTAAAGTAGTATTATTAATTATTATTAGTATTATTATTAATTAAATTAAATTATTAGTATTAATTAAATTACAGTAATTTTTGTGAGAACATTTTCTGTTAAAATGAGTGAAAGCTCTTTAAAATTCAAATATTCGATAACTATTAAAAATCAATAAAAATTCTATAAAATGTGTTACGAAAATCGGACAAAAAATGCGATAATTATGGTCAATAACTTCAAGGTTTCATAAATAATACAAAAACTTCAAACTCGTAAACCCGAACGAAATTGAATAATCACAAAATTTGCAAATGAACTCTTCACCAAGAGATTATAAAATAATTACAAACATAATTATTTGGTATATGAAATGTTGCCCTCTAACTTAAAAGAATAGATTTATGGGTCTGTTCCATCAGTAAGTGTTTTAGTGAGAAATTGTTAGAAAAATCATTAAATACAAACAAATTTAGAAAACATTTTCTAACCTCACTGATATTGGAATAGAGCTTCTATGTTTATAAACTCTTTATAAATTTTAGTTGTATATTTTCCTAAATTAAGTTTTGTGTTTAGATTTAAGACTGACTTAAGAACAATATAAATATATTAATATCAAATTGAGAATACTAAAATTTTCAAATATTCTACTCTTTTACAAAATTAATGCATTTATTTTTAGATTTCAGAATGATTAAAATTTGATTTCAAAGTAAAAAATTATCATTTAATTAACGTTTTTTTTTTTTCTTAAAAAAGTCTCAATTAGAATTAAACTTTGGTCTATATCGGAATATTATTTGCAAAACATATTTGATATGAAGCATGTAAAATAGTATTTCAAACCTTTGGCTTGATGTTATATTATTAAAATTGTGGTGTGTCATTCTCGAATTGTAATATCTCAAGGGGATCGTGTAGCTAATGCTTGTGAGAACCAGTGGTTTAAATGATTTCCTACCTTAGGACCACAAAACCCATTCACCGATTTCAATGAAATTTGGTATGCGCATTCATTACATCCATATAACATTTAAGGTTTTTCAAAATGTTCAGTTTTTATTGCGGTTCAAATTTTACTTTTTTTTCTAGACATTGTATTTAAAATATGTGGAATTCAAATCCCTATATGTTCGGACTTCATTGTCCGATTTAAAAAAAACTTTGATTGATGCTTAATAAAATTAATTTCTAATTGTTTTTGTAAAAACGCCATTTTTTAAAAGAAAATGATAATAAAATTAATATTCCTCCTTGTATCGAGGATATTTAAAATAGCATATGTTCATTTTTATAATTTTTTATTTTGTTTTCTAAAATGTTCCTTAAAATGTCAGCAATACATATAAAGAATTAAGAGTGGAACCATAAGAGGATGCCGAGAAAAAGAGAAATATTTAGCAAAAAAAAAAAAAAAATCATTTATATTATCAGCTTTGTCTCAAGCTTATTTAAATCGGACGTTTAAATTTCTTGTATGAGTAATTCAATTTTAAATTTAAAAATTTTGACCTCTCTGAAATTTTTTCTGTACCAAGTATCCTACCAAAAAAATATTAAAAAAATTAAAGATGGACTTTTGTAGAAACATTTCACTAAAGAAAATTCTTATAAAAAATATGTTAATAAAAATATTTGCAAAATGTTTATATGGCATCTTAAAATACAAGCTTTGGCAACTCCACGCCAAAAAAAAATTATTTTCATATCTTTTATATAACAAAAGTTATGGCTATTTAAATAAATATCTTAATCAATTTCAAAGCTATAGGATTGCCACAGTTCTCAAAATAAAAATCAAAAAAAAAATCATTTTACATGCCTCTGTATCCTCTTCTACAAATGCATGAAATTTTATCTAAATCGATGAACAAAGGTCAAAATTTTTTAAATTTAAAAAGGAATTACTCGTATTTAAAAAAAAAAAATCTAAAAAAGCAAGTTTTGAGGTGGTATAAATTTGAACATTTTGAAGAACTTCAAATTTTCTGTTGATGTAATTAGCGTATATACCAAATTTTTGTCGAAATCGGAGGTGGTGAGGTCAAAAATTACGTTTTTTTTTGTGTTCGAAATTTTTTTTTCTCCCATAGTCAAGATTCGATATAACTTACAAATATCTCTTAGACTTTTAGGCTATAAACTTTTCAATATAGTCGTTGGTGTTAGTATTTCATTGCTTCTGCAATTCTACGAAAAGTTCATAGTCAGTTCAAAATACGTTTTGAAATTGTATCGATCACGATATTACATTTATTTGTTTTTATTTCAGTCAAGCTATTACAATCCAAGTAGTATGTTTTACTACTTGGATTGTAATAAAATGACCATGCAAGAGACATTTTCCATTCTGCTTATGAAAATAATACCGAGCTAAGTAGATCTCTCTAGATTGTAACCGATAAAATAGACAAACTTCAATTCCCTACTTAGTTATGTTTGTAGGTCATAGCTTTGTGTGAGTACTTACCCAGCAAAAACTTTTTGGTCTTCGGTAATTTTAACTACTTATTAAAGTAGTTTCTCGGTAATGAATATTTGCCTACTCAATATTACATAAATAAGTACTCAATAGTATAATAGCACAGTAATATTGCAATCACGAGGATGAGTTGACTAGAACGCTGGATTAGCAACCAGAAGTTAGTTGGTTCAACCCCATTCTGATGCTGTTAGTTTTTTTTTTTTTTGTTTTAATGTCTAAAAAGATATTTTATACTAAAAAAAGTTTTTGTCGCTTAGAAAATTAAGTGCGAGATGGTGTACTGATAAAGACATTAGTCTTTAAAAGCAAATGGCTAATTTGTGTCCAAGTTCAAATCACGATGATGGCAAATTTTTTTTCTTTTTTTTATATTTATTTTTGTTTAGGTACTTAGTTTTGAGTATCCCTAGAGTCTAAAAATAACTACATGAATTTGTGGACAACTCAAATAAAAATAACTAGTTATTCAGGCAAAAAATAAGTAGTTTATTTTTGTTTCCAATTATACCTGCTAGCTTACAAGGAAAGCAAGTTTTTGGTGGCACAAATGCTTTTATCTAAAATTAAGATATATATATGCCTTTCGATTTTCTTTTTCACACATAAGGTTTTTTTGTGAATCTATAACTTCTGAGTCCATACTATGCAGCTCATATTTTTGTAGTTGAAAGACTTACAGTTGAAATATCCAGCTGTCGGATATTTAGTAAAACAATTTCTGATCTTTCGATTTTGTCGTGTGGTTGTTATACGTAGTCTTTCTCTTTTATATCTCTGTTTACAGATTATTCATTTGGGAAGAGAATATTTGATGGAAAATTCATTTTTTAATTTAAACTCAGAATTACTTATTTCAGCCATTTTTCACAAACTTGTCAATGTAGAATGTGATTAACATTATTTTCACTCATTTTTTTTTATTATAATTTGCTTTAATTAGAAAGAGAGAAAAATTAAAACTATAATTTTGTCCATCCCATTAAATAATTATTTATTTTTTGGTACATGTTAACCGAATCATTTTTATTTTTTTTTTTTTTTTTTTTTTTTTTGTAGTTAAACAAAATGCAGTTAATAAACCTTAGAAAGAACGAAAACTATATTTGGATAGCAAAAGGTATATGCAAAATGTAAGAGTGAAATGCCATCTCAGTTCCGAATGTTTTGAGCACTACTGTAGTTACACATTTAGCTGCATAATTAAAAGCATATTCAGTATGGCTGCATATTAGTGCGAGGGTGAAAAAAATGTCCTCCAATTGAAATCACAATTATAATATTCAACTATGTTAATTTAAAAGAATATGAGAGTAATTCGTTATTTACCATTAAGCAAATAATAACAATACTCACGTCTAAATTTTCGAAACACTAAAATAGCAAAATCCTAAAATTTAATTATTCTATTTATTTTATTTCCCATTTTTTATTTATTTATTTTTTTCTTCAATTTCAACTTAATTAAATGTCAATTAAGTTTCTTTTACAGTCAAATGTCATCTCAAACACAAACACACGCAAAAATTAAATTAAACTAAAAACAAAATAAAATTTAATAATAAAATTAAATTTTACTCCACCATTAATATGTGTGACAATTATGTCCTAGATGTTTTACCAAAAATCATTTTTGATTTTTTTTTCTCTCTCTGGCATTTTGTAAGTTTGAATGGGAATATGACTATGTTTGTGTGTATGTAAGTTTTCAAAATATACATATGTATATAAAAAAGTTAAAAGGAGAAGAAAATTTCCAGTTGACATTTAATTTACACAAGTTTCTGCTTTGAAATGTTTGTACTTTTAGCAACCGCAAATCTACACAAACCGTACTTTTGTCTTAGTGAAATTATTATGTCTGGTTTTAATGTAACCGCACAAAACACAAACACACACAAACACTTACATACAAAAAGAGATAATACATTCATACATTCAGGGAAACTTAAACTTTTGTAAGGACAAATACAGACAAATACACTCACATTTACAAACTTACACTTCTATATCTAACATCTTTATTTGTTCAAGGATACTAAAGGATACTAAAGGATGCTAAAAACAAAACAAAAAATACTTGCTCATTTTAATGTTTAAAAATCTTGTTTGCGTTAAAGAAGAGCAAGAGGAGACGGTAATATTATATATAGTGGCAGTCGTTTAGTTAGACAGTCATCCTGGCAGTCAGTCAGTTGAGTGGCCAACAGGCACTTGGGAAACGAGAGTACAAAAATTTGTTAAATTTATTTGTCAGTGTTTTTTAAAATATATGTTTTTTGGTTTTTCTCTTATTTAAAATTTTTGTTTTTGTGTTTTACTCTTGAAATTTTACAAAGTATAAGTTTTTTGGCCACTTTACTAACAGCGAACAGTGGGGCAGAATCGAAAATTTTTGTAAATCAATCTGTGACTTTTAATCGGCTAGTTGGATTTACATAAAATTTCACTTAGGCGTAACAGAGAAGAGTATAATTGTAAGTTTTGTGGTGTCCCCCTTGATACCACATATCCCTGAGGACAGGAACTCAAAGAAAGATATCTCTGACATGGCAAATTTTTAAACGTTTGCTAATTTTTTGTTTCATCTTCGATTTAAAAAATCTTTACTTCTTCATAAAGCCCTTAACAAGGCCTATAAAACAACATGATCACTTGTGCTATTTGTCTCTTATAGTTTTCGAGTTATTTGCATTTCAAATTTTAACTATCTCAACTTTGCAAGTTCTTAATCCAGTTTTATTCATATATATATACCAGTATTTCCGACCGATTTTATTACTTTTTTCTCTAACTAACTAAAGAACAAAATTATTCATTGAATAAAGAATTGTGAGGTTGATATCTTAACCTAGTACAAAAATAAACCATTTCAAAATTTAAAGATGCAAAAGTTACTATTTTTTGTGCTTTTAGTCCGAAGAAGCTTCTACACTCTTTTTGCTCTAAAAAAATATAATAATGTTATACTTTTCTGAAAGATGCCTGCACAAGTATGATTTTAAAATTGAAAACAATCCCAATAGCACACTTTCCCAAATTTGACCTATTTTATATGAAAGTTTTGATTTTAATCTATATGCTTTAAAATCTGGGACATCGAGAAAACGTGGACTTTATACGCAAAAAAAGTGAGAAATCACATTTTTGGATTTTTCAGCGGATTTTTTTAATTGTGGGATTCCTCTTACAAAAATTTTAAAGTTTTTTATATGTTATCGAACGATAAAGTCTACAATGTCCGAAATTTTCTTTGAAATGTCTTAACTAACAAAAATATTATTATGAATAAAACATTTACAATTTCTCCAAAAACTAACTTTTTACAAAACTTTTAATTTAATTCCAAAAATCGGAAAAAGTATTAACTCGACTTTTTTGTTAATAAATTATGTTACTTAACTGACACAATTCCTCATTATATACAAAAATATTTAAGTCAATATCTTCTACAGAACCGATTACATTTAGAAGTTATAGATTTATTTCCAAAAATTTTCGATTCTGCCCCACTATACAGTGTCTGTTTAATTGAGCAAAATTAAGTTGTGTCGTCTTTTATTTCTGTGTTACTTGTTTTTTTTTTGTGCTCTTGTACATACGTGGTTTCAGAAATTATATTAAATTATATTTTATACGACAAATCTAAAAAGTAGTAATTTGAAGCATTAATTTTAAATTAAGAAGAAAAAATATAAAGTTGTTTGGAAGGTTAATCCTTTTATTATGTAAAAATAGAAAAGCTCTTTGAACTGCTATTTTAAAGCAGGAAAAATACACAAAATCAGATTTTCATAAGTTTAACTCTGTTTATAGTGAATATATCTTCAAACACCCCAATAACACTCTTCTTCCTTGACTGCAAATTCTAAAATTTTCAGTTCCTTATTGAAAAGAAAATTTTAACTCATTCCTATAACCTTTCAGTGATATTGTCTTTAAGATCGAACTGACAATTTCGTTGATCAAAATTGGCAACTAATTATATTAGAATTGATATTTAAAACTTTTGAGTTCTGGTTCTATAAAAGTTCTATGGAATAAATCTTAACCTTGAATTTTTTTTACCATAATTGTACTATCAGCAACATTATTCTATATTCTACCACTTAGTATCTAATTTTAATTTAATTTATACTTATACTAGAGAAATCGATACATTACCCAATATAGTTATCAAGTGTTGAAAATATGATTTTCCATGGTTATATCCTGTAGGATTTTATAATCGATTTGTCAGATTTCCAGTCTATCAACATAACTGTAAAATCAAAAGTTTCGTAAACATTTAACGAACATTTGGTTCATTTTAACCAAAAACTCTTTGCAATCTATAAGAAGTGAATGAGATAGTACAATATACAAAAGCCTGAAAGAATATTTTATTTTGTAACACCAGTACCTATCCTCATCTTTCTGTATGCTATTTGTATCCCATTATGAATACTAATTTAAAATTCTGCATACTAAATATAATTAGAAAAACAATGTAGTCCATAAAAACTCCTCTCATCGTGCTGTTAGGTATTACTCGTTCATCCTTCGTTGGTAAAGTTCTGAGAATCTATATGTACTCCTTCTTTATATCGATGGTGCACAGTGGTTTCAAAACGCAACGCTTGTAAAATTTTATATATAATGTAAGCGTATTATATGTAGGTTATCTCTTTTAGTTTAAGAGATATTCAGGTCGAAATAAATTTTTATCTCATTTTTAGCCTCTTTTTCTAGTTTTTTCAACTTTACGGGCTTAATATTTCCCCTAATTTTTTTCTTAATATTCACCAGACTTCTTGCAAAATTCTAAATATTATTGCTGCAAGAATCATATAAATATGCAGATTCCATAAAATTATATATTTATCTGAAATTGCAACTTTAAAAGAATTTCATATTTTTGGGTTTGTTTTTCAAAAAAGGTTATAAGATATTTCTACTTATAAAATTTGTTTTTTGTTTTTCAAAAGGAATCTTTTCATGTTTTCAAAAGGAATCTTAATGTAGATCCGCGTAAACTAAGCCTAAAGGAGCTTGCGGCAACAATTTCCCCACAAGCCCTATCTAAACTTTGTCACTTTTCCAATTTATTTTTTTAATTTGTACGTAAAATTCTCAAGTCGCAAAACTCGGATTAAACAAAAATTGTGTAAACTAACATACGTTGTTTAAACACACAAAAAGTAATTTCTGACGTGACCATTTGAATGGAAAAAGTCAATTTTTAAAACGCGTTTTATTCCAGGTTGAGTGTTTTGGTACAAAACATTGGGTATAGTTTTAATTCCCTGATATCAGGGCAAGTCTATCTATATTGTGTCCAAATTTCATTTGAATATCTCTACTCGTTTAAATTTTATGTAGGTCCAAATATTAACATTATAAATTTAAAGTTTTTCAGGTCATGGGTGGAAGAAATCTGATAGAAAATTTGAAATTGTAAGTGTATCTTTGTAGGGATTTACAAATAATATATGCGACTTTTTAAAAAAATTGCATACACGAGATGACTAATTTTGGAGATCTACCTACCAACCCCCCCCCCCTCTCTGACCCGCTAGGTACGAGGAATTTTTCCTGACCTCGTCTCTGACCAGGCGAAATTTTATTGAGATGCAGAATTCAGAATTCAAAAGGAATTATTTTCAAATTGTAAGTTTGCGATGCACATATAAATTCTAACGGAGCCAGATTTTAGTTCTATCCGGGAGCGTAGATGGGCGAATAATGCTTAATATATATATATATATATATATATATATATATATATATATATATATGCACACTGGCCAAAATTCCACTTTTTGTGTCACAAATTCAAAAACCATGTCTTTTTATACCCTACACCACCATACTATGCGTTTGTACTGATGTTTGTAACGCATAGAAAAAGTTATCCAACATCCACCTTAAAGTATATCAATCGACTCAGAATCACTTTTTAAATTGATCTAACGATGTTCGTCAGTCTGGCTGGATGGCTAAAGATGGCTGGCTGCCCATGTAAATCTTGTTAACAAAATATAATTCAATGAAAATTGGCACGTGTAACTTCTATAATAGAAGGACGAAGCCTATTGAAATTGGTTGTGATCGGTCCAATATTTCACCTAGCCCCCATACAAATGTCCCACGGAATAGAGTTTAAACACTCGAAAATATATCTTTCTTTCTCGTTGAGGTTATATCGAAGTAATTTTCTCTAAAACGAACAATAATAGTTATTAAAACCGATTTTAAGTATTTTTGCTTATAGAGTTTAAGCATAGCGTTTATACAAACCTCTTATTCATAATTAAAAATATTGCTATATAAAATTTGAGTTAATATTGTTATATTTTATTTGCGAGTTAGTAACTCACGAAAACTAATCGTGATAAGTGAAACTAGTTTGAAGTAATGCGTACGGCCTTGCCACTTTCTTTTACGTTCATAGAATTTTCTATAACAATAGTTATATTTCTGCTATCTAGCATAATAAAAAGGAGAATATAATTCTTTATGCAATATGCATATAAACGGTGAGTTAATTATTTGCAAGTTATTTTTATTTGCAATAATCGTTCGTATAAACCTAATATATAATACATAATTTTACCACAGTAGATATACTTTTTAAATATGATATTTACTTGTTTTCCTTTGGTTTTATTTTAATTATTTTGTAAGTTTTTAGATTTCTATTGATTAGTGAATCTACTCAATAGGTTAAGACATAATATTTAAAAAAAAAGACACTTCCGCCCAGGTTTACTAAAATTTAACTGAAATCAAATTAACGATAGAAAGAGTTTGCCGAAAAATGCTGGTGCTATCTTAATTGTTACATAAAATAGACACCTTGGCGAACACTTTCATATTTTTACATTCGTGCAAGTTCATGCCAAAACAAATACTCGACTTATATAAAATTTAAAATAAAGGTATTAAAATATATCTCCTAGGCTGCAATTTACATTATATAACATTGTTGTATATTTTTCTGGTGTTACGACACAGTTTTTATAATCCTACCTCCATTTTAATAAAAATGTTAAAAATAATATTAAACTACCAACTTTAATGCCTTGTCAGACACTCAACAATGCTACATTTTAAAATAAATTTTTAGAATTTAGAATTTTTTGAATTATTATATTTGAGTTTCTGCCAAAAAGAATTGGGTTTTTGAACAGTGTGCATTGGCAGGTATTTATATATAAAATAATATGTATATTAATATTATATCCGCAGAATCTTTTCAATCAATTTGCAAAATTTTTATAGAAAATATCGACTTTCCTTTTACTAGAATTTTTCGGTAATTTTTTGTACATTTTTTTCTGAAATTTTTCATATTTTTGTTTTTTTTTCATAGTAAATTTTCTTGTTATAGAAAATGTGTTACAGTTTTGTTTTCATTGGAAATTTTTGTTGGTAAATTTCCTTTTTTCTTTATTCTTTATTTAGGATGTGCATAAAGAATAATTTGTCGAATTTATCGAAAGATAAATTTTCTTTTTAATGGAATTTTTGACAATTTTTGTTTATCTGTATTGTAATTGAAGATAAATTCATTCCTCCTTTTCTATTTTTGATAAACTACTTTCTTTCCAAAAGAATTTTCTCTTTCCTATTGCAAAATTTTATTTCATTTTGAAAAATTAATTTGCGGGGGTAGGTTAGACGTTTCCGCCTTATATTAATCTCAATTGTGAGTCTTTATAAGAAGGTTATCTCCACAAAATTTTTAGATTTTCCATATAACATTTCTTTAGATATGCGATAATTAATTTTTTTGTATGGGAGGTATAACTCGCCCTGTTCCCTCGAAAATAAAGTAGCCTATTTTACTTTCGGGGATTACAGAATGATGCTGTGAAAATTTCAAGAAAATATTTCCAGCTGTTGAGCTTTCTATAACCCCAAACAAACAAATAAACAAACACACATTTATATATATATAAATATATATATATATGAATATGAATATATAAATATATGTATATATCTATATATATATATATATATATATATATATTTATTTATTTATGAACAGCCTTATTGTTGTTCTAAAAATGGTTTTGAAATTCAATAATTCTCATTTACTTTATATAGTTATCCAGATAAGTACTCTAAGTTTGTATAGTGTAGTTGCGATTCGAGCAATATATGAATTTGCCAAAAACCAAGACAAGATAATTTGCCATATTCCATGACATCTGATATTGTAAAATCAGTCACAGTTTCTCTTGTACTCATATTAAGTCTGAGCGTCACTGGGATACCTTACACAGCATTTTAATCGTGAGTTTCGGCATTGCGATTTCGGTTGTTAGCTTCAGCAGTTGTTAGTTTCGGCATTGAAACTTCGGTGGTTAGTTTTGGCACTGGAACTTCGGTTGTTAGTTTAGGCACTGCGACATCCGTCGTCGATTTTAGCACAGCGAATTATTTTCTTTAGATTAGGTCTGAATTTTTTAGTTTAACTTTAAGAAATTGTGTTTTTTAAATCAGTATTTGTAAGATATCTCTAAGTATCATAAACGATCCCGCTTACTGCATAATACCAAAGAGAAAAGCCACACCTACCGATATTGGAATAAGAATTATCTGAGAAATAACCGACTGAATTTATCTAATACAAAAGTATTTATAACAATTTATTGTTACCGACAACTAAACGCTGAAATATTAAATAAAGATAGACTGTATATGACCCCCAGAAAGGGTAAATCAAAATTCTTACTTAAGGTTCGTTGATATCGTAAGTCGACCTCAGACGATGACAAAACCACGTCAAAGTATTGTTGTGGTTTTCATATACATGTTTGTCCATTCTCAAATAGTTTATTTCTATAGTTATATTTAACAATTTGTGTCAACAATTTAAGCTTTTACAAAATCACTTGATGAAGTTATTTTCTGATTTACGATTTTTTGCTTTATCTTGTTTGTAATAATGACTAAATCAAAACATTATCTATTTTATTTGTTTTTTGTTTTCTATTTTGCAAACATCATTAGTTTAATTAATTTGTTTTCTTTTTTATTTGTTATTTTCTGTATATTTTGTTTCTACTGATTACAAATCTAAAATCAATGTTTAGTACAAACAACAAAATTAGACAAAGAGGACGTAGACCAACCAACCTAGATAAGGAAGATGATTTGTTATTTTCTCTATATAAATTGTAATATTATTTATTTATTTTTATTTTTTACCCACAAGTATTTAGTTTTTTACTTTTTGCTCTCTGTTGGTTGAGTTTTTATGAAAACTATGAGTATCAAAAAATAAAGAAGTAAAACTTTCTTGCAGTCATTTATATATATATATATATATATATATATATATATATATATATATATAACAGAAAAACAACTAACCAAACAACCAGCTAGCTATTCAACCAACCAGCAGACCGACCCGACCAACCGAGCCTAATTGCTTATTTGCCCTTTTTGGTAATTTTTCATTTTCTAAGTAAAAGTACTGTACAGAGAAAGTAGCAAGCTATTGAGACTGTAGTAATGGATTTGTAACGTAAGAATAAAATAATTTGGTGTGTTTTTCCTCAAGTATTTGAAAATTTAGTTTTTTTCAAATATATTTATTATTTTTATTATTATTATTATTATTATTATTATTATTGTTATTATTATTATTATTATTATTATTATTATTGTTATTATTATTATTATTATTACTTTTTTTAATTGTCCTACAATACACTAAATTTGAACTTTGATGTCATGGAGCTTAAAATCTTACATATTGTTTGTTTTTTTTCACAAATAGTCCATATTGTATTTTTAGTATTTTGAAAAAAAAAAAACGTGAGCATGTATAGACCGATTTGAGAAATTAAAATTTTTATGAAGAAAAACTTCATTCTCTACCATAAAAAAGCACCTTAAATGCAGACTTTATACCCTACCCCACCATAAGTGGTTTTATACGTTTGTGCTGATTTTTGTAACGCACAAAAATATTGGTCCCAGACCTATCTTTAATTATACCAATCAACTCAGAATCACTTTCTGAGTCGATTTAACGATGTCCGTTTGGATGTCTGGCTGTTAATGTGAACAAAGTACATGTCGAAGTTTTGAAATTCGGTACAAATAATTATTTTAACAATAGGACGAATGCGAAACGAGATATGATCGATTCATTATTTCACCTAGCCATACAAATACAAATATATTCCCGACATATTGGTTAACAATCATAAATCCTTTAAATATAGCAATACTTTAATGAAATTTTTCGCAAGTAAGTTGTATATGAGTATAAATTTTAGTTCCAAATTTAATGAAGATCGGTCCATAGTTTACCACAGCTCCCATATAAACTTCCCTTCAGAAAATCACTTTAACGTGCATAAATCCCATAAAAGTATTAGTATCTACAGAATCGAACATTTTTGGAAATAAATGTGCAACTTTTAATCGCCTGGTTGGATTTACATAAAATTTCACATAAGCTTATCAGGGGAAAGTAAATTTCACATACTTGTAAATAATAACGAGTCTGTATTAATTTTTAGTAAAAAGGCTCTTACAAAATGACATTTTAGTTTTTTTATAGTAGAAATCAATTTTTGGTGAGAATATTTTTCATATTATTTTTTTTTAGCGCCTCTAGCTTCATAATAAAATGAGCTTTTTGATTTTCATATAAATTAAGGAAAAGAAGTGATCACAGATTTTATTTTTTCTTTTTCCTCTATGGCCTCTAATTGTCTTATAGAATTAGATTTTAGTTTTTCATATAAAAAATCGATTTTTGGTATGAAATATAAGTGATCAAAGATTTTCATTCTTTTTGTTATAGTACCTTTAGATTCCTTATAAATGGAAGTTTTAGATTTTAATATAAAAAAATGACTCTTTGTAGGCAATATAGGTGAAGACTGATTACCATAATTTTTGTTCTCTTGCCTCTAGTTTTATTACAAACTCAGTTTTTAGATTTCACATAGGCATAGCAGAAGAAAATAAAATTTTAAGTTTGGAAGAAGGACTCTACATACATCTCATAAGTGGAACTATGGGTGTTCAAAATAGAGTACCTCTGACATAGAAAAATTTTAGCCACTAGCCAACTTTTTATTGCTTGCCGATTTCAAAGATTTTTAACCTTAAAGCTCTTGATAAAACCTTTAAATATAAATTTTGAATTTCAGCTATTTCAATTTTACAAGATCTTGGTCAAGTTTTTTCTGCCCATAGCCCAACATTTTCGACCAATTTTATTTATTTATTTTTTTTTTTTTTTTTTTTTTTTGTAATTAGTTAAACAACAAAATTATTATAAAGTAAACTTGAAGTTGATATCTTTATTGTGTCCAAAAATAAAAGATTTTGAATTTGAAGATTGCAAAAATTAACAAAAAGATGGACGACAAGAGAACAGAATTTACCTTTCCCTGAATTAAGCGTCATTTTCGACCCATTTTACCCCAATGTGCCATGATTTATTTAAATAAAAAAAGCTTATGTAATTCGGCTATGATGCTCATACTTCGTTTGAAATTGTACAAATTCTTAAATTTTATATTCATTTCTTTTCTAATAAACGCATTTTGTTGTTTTAAATATAATATTCTTTAAATAGAATATTCTTAAGGTCTGTTGTTGATAAAGATTTTCATCATTTAATTAGTTGTCATTTTTTCTATTAGAAAGCTTTCTCCTTTGTGGTTTTTCTCATCTGAAAGAAAAATAGCAGAATGAAGTAAATTACTATGTTTTTGTTTTTTTTAATTAATACCCAGCAAACATTAAAACGAACAATTAGATTAAATTATTATAAAAATTTGCGAGAAAAAATAGCTAGTTCTAAGACAAGGACATTTTTACTTTATAAAATTTTTTTCAAAAGATATTTTTCTTCTGCCACAAATGTTCACTGGGCTCTTTATTTTTAGTGCGGAAGTTTCCCAAGTTAATTATAGTTTGTCATTGGAGCTGAATGAAAGAAGGTTTGTTAATATCGTTACTCCCTTTTATCAGCAATTAAAAAAAAAAACGAATGAAGTAACAACTCGTGCAATATTAACTCTCAATACGTATAAGTTAATGAATTTTCATACGAGGGCGGATTAATAAGTCCGTTACTTTTCGAACTTGCCTCGTAGTTATATTAAATGCAACACTATTCCCATCAAGTACCACCTGTTAATAAACTATTGTCAAATTTTGAGCAAGTGTAGTCATTTACTTTGCGTTTAACAGCTGTTCAAAACATACAACCTCGTGTATTTTTCTAAAAATGGAAAAAAGTGAATTTCGAGTGCTCAATAAGCATTATTTTTTGCGAAAAAAAAACCGTCAATCAAACCAAGGAAAAGCTCGACAAAATACTATGGGGACTTGGTGTTGGCCGACCGAAGAAGAGTAAAAGTACGTGAGATTGTTGATGCCATAGGCATTTCATATGACAGTGTGGTTTCGATTTTAAATGATCAGCTGGGTTTAAGAAAGTTGCCTGCAAAATGGGTGCCGCGTTTGTACTCAATTGACCATAAACGTAAACGTGTGACAACTTCAAAGAATTGTTTGGAGTTGTTTAACAGCAATCCGAATGTGTTTTTGCGGCGTTTTTTAACTGTGGATGAAACATGGATCCATTACTGTACACCGGAGATCAAGCAGCAGCCTAAACAATAGGTTTATCCGGGTGAACCCGCTCCGAATAAGGCCAAGGTAAGTTTGTAGGCCAATAAGGTGATGGCAACAGTTTTTTGGGATGCACGCAGGATAATCCACATCGAAAGGGAAAAACAATAAACGGCGAATATCATGCCAACTTATTAGACCGATTTAATGAGGATTTAAAAAGAAAACGACCCCATATGGCTAAGAAAAAGTTCATTTTCATCAAGATAATGCACGGCTACGAAATGGTACCTCATCCGCCATATTCTCCGGATCTAGCCCCTAGTGACTACTTCCTATTACCAAACCTAAAGAAATGGCTCGGTGGAAAGAGATTCTGCTCCAACGATGAAATTATTGAGCAAAGAAATTCCTATTAACAAGTGGTACTTGATGGGAATAGTGTTGCATTTCATATAAATACGAGGGAAGTTCGAAAAGTCACGGACTTATTGATCTGCCCTCGTATATTTTTAAAAGTCCTAGAATTTTGTCGAAATTACTATGATAAGGAGAAAATTAATTATATACGATAAAATCATTCTCGATCGCTGAAAAAAATGTTACTTTTCGGGATTTTTATTTAAGAAATTTTAAATCTTTATGTTGCAATCAAATATAAAAATAAACAAAATTTATGCATATTCATAGAATTAATATAGAACTTAAAGTAATTAAAACTTTACCCGTAAATACTCGTACATTATTATGTTTTTTCCTTTTAATACCTTGGTTTATTTCCTATAAAATAAATTGGGTTCTTTTTACTTCCAAATAATAATGAGTCTGTATTCATTTTTAGTAAAAAGACTGTTAAAAAATGGCATTTTAGTTTTTTATATTAGAAATTAATTTTTGTTGAGAATATAATTGTACACAGATTTTTAATTTTTTAATTTCTTTAATTTTTTAGCGCCTATAGTTTTGTAATAAAATGAACTTTTTGGTTTTCATATAAATTAAAGAAAATAAGTGATCACAGATTTTTCTTTTCCTTCTATTTTGCCTTATAAAATCATATTTTAGTTTTTCATATCAAAAATCGATTTTTGGTATGAAATATAAGTGATCAAAAATTTTTATTCTTTTTGCTATACATAGTACCTTTAGATTCCTAATAAACGAAAATTTTAGATTTTCATATAAAAAAAAAATATATTTTTTGTAAGAGATATAAGTGAAGACTGATTTCCATCATTTTTGTTCTCTTATCGCTAGTTTCACTATAAACTCAGCTTTTAGATTTTCATATAAAAAAAAGATATTTTTCATAAGAAATATCTTTGATCACTGATTTTTCGTATTTTTGTTCTAGTTCTCATAAAATGAGATTTTAGATTTGCATAAAAAAGACAATTTTTTGTAAGAAATTTCAGATTTTCATTCTCTTGGCTCTAGCGCCTCTAGTTTCCCTACAAACTGAAATTTTATATTTTCTTTTAACAATCGATTTTGTATAGATATTTGTTCATCATTTTTGTTCAAAAGCCTATTGTTTTATTTCAAACTGAGATTTTGGATATAAAAAGTCGATTTTTTTTTTTGGAAATGTTTATAAGTGATCACAGATTTTCATCCTTTTGCTCTAGATCCTTCAGTGAAATTCCACGAGAGATTTATATAAAATGCCAATTTTTTTAGAAAGGGTCATCAGATTTTGTAAATTTTTTTTACGCATATAACCCATATTAAAATATAAAATTTATATACTAAATATAGTTTTATGAAGCTATAGCAACAATGTCTTAAGCTTAATTATTACGATTCAGTAAACAATTTCAATAGTTAGCATATCTTAAAATTATTTTTACAGAGTTTGGATGTTAGTATGTGATATTTGTATCGGAATCAGGTAAAAAAAGGAGTAAGTGATTACAAGATTATTCATAAGTTTATATGTGATGGTATAAATTTGTCTTCTTTTGGAATTTTATAATTTTATTTATGTTTTCTGTAGATGGAGTGGATAGGAGATGTAGTGGATTAATTAATTCAAAGGTTTCATTTGGAGCTAGTGCATAGAGTGGACAATGGCATAGGATATGATTAATGCTGACGTTACTGTGAGTATCACAGATACATGGGTTAGGGTTCTGGCCATTCAATAAATGACCATGTGTTTGTTTAGTGTGTCTTAGTCTTAACCTGAGGAATTTAATAAGATCAAGTCTTTGGATTTTTATGTTATTTCCTAACCACTGTCTAATGTTGATCTTTTCGGTATTAATATTCCTATACTAAGAGCTTGTTAGATTCAACATACAAATAAATTTCGATTCGGATGACCCTTTGATTTCTTTATATCCCTTATATTGATATTCTCAGTTTGGAATTGTTATATATATTGGTATTACTTTTTATCATTATTATTTTAATGATTATTATTGTAATTATTATTGTTATTATTATTATTATTATTATTATTATTATTATTATTATTATTACAGAATTGTATTTTCTTTTCTGTATTCTATTCTAATAATTTAAAATTTCAAAATTAATGGTCAGAATAAATAAAATTAAATTAGTGATCAGAATAAATATGAGTGTTAATTTAATAACTTACGAAGAAAGTCAACACAGTTGTACACCATGTGTAATACTACACATGGTGTACAACTGTTCTGTGTGTGTATGATCGAGGGTTAGCACCGGGGTTGTCAGATTTTTTTGAGCCAAATTGTTAATCTGAAATCGCCAAATTTAAATTTTTGTTGTTTTTTTAAAGAAATATTAAAAAACCATTTAATATATTGACAATGTCACAATTTTTAGTATTTAAAATTTCGTATAATGTAAAAATATAAATTCTGCCTTAACAAAGCCAACGATAACTGCAATATCTAATAATAATTGCATAAAAAACAATTTAAAATACACATTTCTGACATATTGCTCCACTTTTAAAATTTATTGAAATTTATTATAATTTTTAAATGAATAATTCCAACATTATATAACAATTAACTTATAAATTGTTCCAAAGAATTAATTTATTCATGAATGTTTTTATTTTTTTTTTTTTTTTTTTTTTTGTGACCGAAATCATTAATATCCTTAATACATTTGAAAAGTGATGTACAACAAATTATCAAACATTTACTACATAAGTGTTGTAAAATATATATTTTTTTGGATATAAAATTTCATAAACTAAGTTGAATCTATTTACAAATTTAAGCTCTTCATTTTGCTAGATAGGCAAATACCAAAAATAGTCAATCTGTAGTAAGAAAATTTAATAGTTTTTCTCCACAAATGCCTGTTTAATAAAATCTTAAAAATTAGCCAAACAAATCGCCACCTGTTTATAAAACGGCAAAAAATTTGCCATGTCGCCAAACAGAAAATTCAGTCGCCAAAAGTAATTAAAAATCGTCACGTTTGACGAAAAATCGCCACACCTGACAGCCCTGCTTAGCACTGAACAAAAGGACAGTCAGCTAGCAGGTGGTCACGCAGTAATATCAATCTTTGGTGAGGAGATTAGATCTCCCCAATGGTGAAATCTTACAGGTTACTTTAGAAGCAACTAATGAGAGAACTGTTGTACAAGCAGAAGGTAGACTTTTTTTGTTACTGTCCATACACCCGAAGCGGCCTTCGGGTATGTAAGCATCTTTTAGGAGCTCCACATTAAAGAAACCAGTAGTCTAGATGTGAGGAAGTAGATTAAATCTCCCAAAGACTCGAGTCAATCTACGACCCAAGACCTGGATAAGGACTCTCATATCTGTTAATTGTGTGTGTTGTTTAATTCGTCATTATATCATAGGTTTTATAACGTTGAAGAAAAATAAAACAGCAACGTGTTTTATTTTCCATAATAAAAAAAAACCCTGGACTCCACTGAGCTGCCCAGCAACCAGCGAAATCGTGTCGCTACAAGATGGATTATAATAATTTAAAGCTCTAATGAAGGCCCTCTGAAACCTCTTTAAAGGCAATGATTTAAATGTAAATTGTTTATTCAAAAGTGGACACAATGTAATTGGAGATTTACAATGCATTTTTGAAAAATTTCTACTCTTCGATTTTTATTTTCCTTTAATATGTTTAAAAGCAATATATGAGTATTTACTACAAAATGCAATAATACGCTATTGCATTTACAAATCACTAAATAAATGACATAGCGTAAGTTATAGACCTTCTTGAGGATATGATAAATCAGTTTTAAAAATTTTCAAAACACTCTCAAAATTTCGAGTTATTCGCAAAAAAACTTTTTTTTTTGGGTATGCGCTTGTATAAATGTATTTATAACTCTGTTATTCTTTTGTTTATTTTTCCTTTTTAAACTTCTTTTGGGAGTACAAGTAACAGGTTTATTAGCAGTATGCAATTGGTTTGTTTTGATCAAATCTTAATTATAAAAGCCTATACAAAGACACAATCACTTTTAAAGGCATATTTCTTGCGAATATAACCAAATTTAATATTTTTAAATGGGACAAAAACTGTAGACCTTATTCGATTTAAGCTGTAATAACTTACTGAAACTTTCCAAATAATTTTAATTTTTTTTTTTTTTTTCTTAAAAAGTAAAAGCCAAGTAAGTAGTATAAAAATATATTTTAACTTAAAATGAAAATTTTTTTTAATAAAGTGTAGAAAAAGCTTAATAACTTTTTGAGTTTTTAATCAATTTTGTATAGGGATATCCCATTTTATTGTAAATAAAATAAAATTTCAAACCTTGTAAACAAATATGTGTAGTCTTTTACAAAATAATCAGAAAAATTTACATCAAATTCAAAGTTTCGAAAAAAGAAATAAATTTAAGAATGGTTAATATTTCATTATTTAATTAATAAGAACTTAAAAGGTAGACAAAAATGCATCCCAAAATTGCATTTGCATTATTAATGCATTTTTTAGTAGTAATATTATTTTTAAATTATTGTGTTTAAGGAAGATATATTCATATATATGTAATTTGAGGCATTAAAATCCATTAAGATCTTATAGAGATATTGTATTTAAAGTTACACACTTTTTAGATTTTTTTTTTTTACTTTTAAAAAATTTTAAATCGTGAATAAATTCGCGAGTTTTTCAAAATTCCAAAAAATAAAATTGGATATATTAAAAGGGCAGACTTGGGGGGTAATGATTACATTTTCAATTAAATTACATGTAATTGTAATCGATTATTTTCAGTTACAAATACAGTAATTGTAATTGAAAATTTTCAATTACAATTACATGTAATTGCAAATAAGAGTATTTAATTATTTTTTAAATCATATAAAAGTAAATCATATCGAAATTTTATTTAGAAAATTCGATGTAGATTTAATTATTCTTTTAAATTTAAAACTTTAAAATGAATTAATAAAAATGAAATTTCAAAAAGATTAATACTCATTTCATTTGAGTGAGTCGATTTGTATGCATGCATTTTTTCGTACGCACTCCTTAGTTAGATTTTCGTTTAAGCTGAGAATATTGATACATTCCATTTTGAAACCACACTGATGTATGTATTATGAGTCGAAGGTGAACATACCTTTAAAAATTCTTTTCAATTTCATTTTGATAATTTAATTTGTTCAATTATTTGTTTTTCTAACTATAAAATTAAATTGAAGAAAAAATGGACACTTTTAAATAAACTGCAGAAATTATAACATTCATCTTCTACTTAAAAATAAATTTAGATTCCAAATATGGGATGCTTGATATCAATCTAAACTATCTGAACTATTCACTAGTCGAATTACTGTTATATTAATTTCTAATTAAATTTTCTTAGTTTTGTTTAACAAAAAAATTATATCGAATTTGGGAGATTTATGTAGCTAACCTTATTTAATTTTATTGTTTAGTTAAAATTCATATAAAGTGTTGCATTTGCTATTTAATCTCCTTTTAAGTATTTCTAATATAATATCACTGAATATTACCTAATAATTTTAAAATAGCTATATTTTGTTGCTAATGTTCATAGGCAATTTCATATAAAATTTAAATTTATATACGTTAGGAGCTAACGTGTAGAATTATACCTGTTCACTTTAACATCAATAAAAGTGCTTCCAATTTATGAACAGAAATACAATTACGAATATAAGAATGACAAGAAATGAGAAAGTATGAAAATAAAATTAAATTAAAATAAGAAATTTGTAAATTTTTTAATTTTATAAAGAAAAATGTGTAAATTTGGTAGTGCAATTTACAAATAAATATAAGGAGCTTCTAAATGGGGTTAATATCATTTTTTTTTCTAACAGTAAACGTTAACATTTAGCGGGTACAACATAATGCAGCTAATAACTAACACTTTTGCTATAACATTTTGGGAGTAAGTGTACCTAAGTTCGGTATTTTTAATTTTAAATCGAAATAATTAACAATAAAACATATATTTAGTTTTCTATTGCAGATGATTAAAATTTACTTAAATAAGTAGTTTGGTGGCAGAGAAAAAATATGGTTACGGCAATGTCACTACAACAATATTATGTTCTTATTGTTAATTTTTATTAAATTTAATAATACTTTTTATTAATTTTAATAATATTGTGTTCATATTTTTTTTCATTTTTATCTTTTTTTGTTTCGTTTTTATCATACAATGTTTACATTCAATCAAAATTTTAATACAGTTACCAACAAACATAGTATGTTTTCAAATATTTTTATCTCAAAAAAAAAAAAAAATATCATTACTTTTACAGTCATTAAATATTACCAATATTTTTCCTTGTTCTTGTACCATATCTTGTTTTTAAACCATATTAGTATTATTATTTACATAACAATAGAATATTACAAATAATTATAATACGAATGCTCATTACAAATATGGTTGAAAACACATAACGCTTTGAATATATTTTATTTTTAACGTTTGTTTCCAACGATTTAGTTAATTCATGAATAGATATAAATATACAAGGTTTTGTTATATATAGTATGATTCAAACATTATAAGATATTGATTAACTAATATTAGTTATCTTGTATTATCTTTAACACCATATATGTAAATAAACAAATAAAATTATTTAATAGACAAATAATGATTGATCATATTAAGATTAATATGAAATATGTTATGAGTAATTTTCAACATGTTATATAATTTTTCGTGGTAAATAGTAGATTATTTTATGATTATAATTTTCATATTTATTATTCACCCCTATCGTGAATAACAAATGGTATTTTTGTTCCCATGAAATTTTTATTCCCCTTAAAGGAAAAAATGCCATCGTGAATCTCCCGTGAAAAAGTTTTCCCGCTATTAGTTCTCAGTGAAAGTAAAAGAAGAAGGAAATTAAAAATCAAAGAAATTTTTTCTGTTCCCCAGCAAAAATAAAGTGAATAAATTAAAGGGAAAAGTGAATAAAATCACATATGGGGAATTTTATTATAGCATGAAATTATTCATGGGGAATTTTTTGCAAATTTTGGAGAAAGGGAAAACATTTCTAAGCAAAAGTATTCACGATAGAAGTGATTATTTATCACCATATTGTACAATCATTATATGTTCCTCTTTGATTATAGTTCCCGCAATCAAATGTTTTTCTCTGCGTGTTCTTCCGTTCTTAAACAATATATATTTGATAGCATTTTTTTAGAAAATATAATAACCCAAGTTTCTTTTAATAAAAGTTTATTCAGAGCATATATATCAGTTGAGACCTTATTTTTAATGAGTGAAATTTTGCGTAAAGGATTGCATTGCATTAATTAATAAAAATATTCAACAGAATTGTTTTACGTAAAATTTTACTAGAAATTTCTGAAGCTCAAAATTTTATCCGTTGAACTTTTTTCCAAAAAAGAAAAAATATATCATAAAATTTTTCAAGTATTTTGTTAAAAATTTTCTGAATTTTTCTTAAATTATATTAATTTCAGAGCATAGTTTAAGGCATTTACATAAAAAAATATGAGAAAATTTGTATTATATAGGAAATAAATTTCATGCAGACTATTGCATCAGCACATGTCGAATATTGGAAAAATATGCCGACTATAGGCAAATTCAGTGTAGTTTATATAATATATTAATTAGCCAAATTTAGCAACAATTTTTTTTCAAAAAGCTGATTAAATCTGAAAGAATATCCTCTAATGAAGTGGAACAATTACTCCTTATCCAAATAGCATGATAACGCTTGAAAATAACTAAAAAATTTTTTCTTATTAAACTTTCTATTAAATATATATTTTTACAGGATTTGTTGTTATGGTGCATTCATTGTTTTCATTTTAATTTTACGTGCATATGTTTATATAAAAGTTAAGTTATTTCCTTTTCATAATTTATTATTAAAATACCTTAAATGTTTAGCACAAAATTTATTATTTTTGAGAAGATTATCTTTCCTTTAAGTTACCTAGAGATAAGAAATCTCGTACAGATTTATTTTTAACATTAATTTTTTTTTGTTTAATTTTTATATATTATCTTTCTAACAAATCATTTGTATGCATTTGTAGGGCCTTTGTTAAGTATTGCCATGAAAACAATTAAATATTTTGTAAAAGCAACTACAACAACAACAATTACTTTGAAAAATTCTTATCTGCTTATTATGGTTAGTAAAAATATTTTCGTCTAGATATCTTCTATATTTAAGCTAAAACTTTTTAGCCAAAAAAAAAAAAAAAAAATTTGTGTGTACTAGAAACCATCTACAACCATCTTGGCTGTCGTAATTTTTTAATTTATTATCAGAAAAATTTTCCAGCTGAAAAAAAGTGAATAGCGGTTGCTAACCACAACTAGATGAATGAAAGAACGGACGGACGTATAGCCAAACAGATACCGGTATGCATGTTTCCATAATTTTAAAAGCTCTCCCATAATTTTGTCTATTTATTCCTTCACATACAAGCGTTAAGCAAATCATACAATAGAGCAGCAAATAATGCCAGTAAATAGTAGTGGGAAGCTACAAAATTTTTTGGCTTTTGGGCAATGATGCTGTTGTTACTAGTGATAACTATGTACTACTGGTGGTAGTCATGCTACTGCTGCTGATGATGAGTAGCATGATATTGCAAATGATAAAAATGATAACGTTAATTATGATATTCATTATATGTTTGTCGGTGGTAAAATGCTTATGAAATTTGTATGCTTTAAGAAAATTATAAATTATAATTTGTTCAGGTATATGTAATAGGGTGATCGATTATTCGAAACCGGTTTTTATAATATTAAATTCTAAATTTATTAAATTATTTAATTTGGGAAATATTTTCAATTAAGGCAGGCGCAAATTCTGGGGGAGGGGGGTTGATTTTCTTTCTTAAATTTTTCCAAATTTCGTTAAATTTAAGCTTAAATTTTACGGACCATACGATTAAAAATACATACTTCGATAAAAAAAAGAAATAATTTCTGTTTCAGTTAATGGAAAATATTTTTTATTTCGTAAATCAAAATCTATTAAAAATTTTTTACAAAAGCTCTTACACAGAAAAAAGTTTGTACATTAATATAAAAATTTACTTTCATTGATTTTAGTTCATAATATTTAAGCCTAATTTCTTAAGCATTAAAACTTCTTTTTATATTTTTTCAAATGAATCAAAAGTCAAGAAGACTGAAATAATTATTGAAATTTTCATTTATATTTTCAATTTGTAAAAAATATTTAAAATTTTCTTTGGAAAATTTTAAGTTTTTAATGATTTTTAGCTACATTTTTGGGAACAGAATACGAACAAAATTATGCAAATTTTCTAAACATTTTTTTTGAATAGATTTTCCTTGGAATTTTGCCATTTTAAGGCATTTGTTGTTAATATGTTCATGTATAACTATTTGCGTTTACCATTTGCAATCAAATCTAATAAAATAAATCAAAGATTTAACAAAATTTTTAAAAAATTCCTAAAATTTTCATTATGAACAATTTAATAATGTTAATAAACAACATTTTATTTTTTATGGAATAAGTTTGGGAAAAAAATCATGTTCGATTCATAGTATTTATGAAAAAAAATTTCAAGTATATGAATTTTTTTTTCTTTGTGTAAATAACAACAGAAAAAGTTTTCACCAAATTCTTTCATATAAAATATAATATTTACCCTAGATATTATTAAATTATACATAATGAAAATTTTGTGTATTTTGAGATAATTTTATTTTGGAAGTTAAATATAAAAATATTTTACACATAAATTATGAACGATAAATGTCTAAAAATAGTAATTTTTCAAGTAAAATTTCAAGAAAAAGGTTAGTTAGAAATATGCATAATTTTATTATTGAAAAGCAGTAAAAATTTTGAAATATGCTAAAATCTTCTTTTTTAGTAATTTCTTGGATAAATTCTGCTTTTATATTCTAAATTTCTTCTTTTTAAGAACGTTTTGTAAATCTTGTTATCCTGTACATTTATATGTCCTTTGGTCAAATATTAAAAGAAAATTTTTAAACAACATTTAAAGAAATAAAAATTTTCAACTTCTAATGCAATTTATTATAAATTTTTTTACAAAAGGCTATATAACAAGGTAATATTTTTTAAAGACTTTTTTGTAAGCATAACAAGATTTATAATCTTTAAAATTGACAAAAATTTTAGAACTTATTCGGTTTAATGTAGAATGATTTACTTAAACATTTTATACGTTTTTATTTTTGTCCCAAATATGTTTCAAATAAAGCATAAAGTAATTTATTTAAAAATATATTGAAAATAATTTGATAAAGTTTTGAAATTTTTAAATAATTGTTTGAGTAGTTAAACGATTTGAAAGATTGACATCATATTTTATTGTAAATTAAATAGCATTTAAAACTTGATATCTAGTGTTATTTTGAAATAGAAAAGAAAAATTTAATTAAAAAAATTAATAAATTATTTGTTATTTGTAGTAAATATAAAAGATTTTAATAAAGTTTTAAAGCTACGTTCTTTTGCTTTCTTCATTCAATTAAATTCAAAATTGACTTAAAATTTAGGTAGTTACGAGATCTTTAGTACACCAACTATCATCTTTCTTTTCCAAATTATCTTAAAATTTACAGGAGAATTCAAATTTTTGAAAATGTTTTAGTTTTTCGAATTTGACAACTTTGTTGGTTTTCGCACAATTTCCTACTTTCTAAAAGTAATGAAAAGTATTGGAGCAAAACTATTATTATCGGAAGTCAAATAAAAATAAAGTATTTATTTAATTTTGTAATAAAAATGTCAATTTTGGGTAAGGTTTCTTTATCAGATTAGTTCCTAATTTTTGCATCAGTAAGTTTTAGATATTAAAGAACATAATTAGTTCTATTTAAGTAAAATTGATATTCTAAGTAACAAAACCTACGTAGCTCAACCTTTCGTGGTTTTCAGGTCATGAATTTTAATTAATTTCATTTAAATATATTTATTTGTTTGAAATGCTTTAGAGGATAACAGTTAAATAAAAACACACCTTAAATTATTAAAATTTATTTAATATTCCCTGAAATTTTCAAAAACTAAAAAGGAATAATGAAGTAAAATATCAAGTTTTTTGGTGACAGAAAAAAAATTTATAGTCCAAAAGTTATTTATAAAAATATTGTATAAAATTTGATCACTAATTATCAACTTAAATTTTAGTCATTTGAAATCTTGTACATAATTTCGAATTTTTCAAAACGAAAAAAATAAAAAATTCCTTTTCCCCCAAATGATTTGGCTGTATCCGTGCCAGAATTAAGTTAAGGAAATAATAATAATAACTATGGCTTAATATGGAAAAATCGTGTCTTAATTTTTTCGAAAACCAAATTTTTTTAAAAATATAAATATTGAATTAAGAAAAAAAAAAGAAAAACTAAAATATATAAATTATTTATAAGAATATTACAGGTATTAAAAGAGAAAAAATAATTCCGTTGACATGCGCATTTCATTCAAAATAATTATTACTTACTTTTCAATAAACTTGTTATTTAGTTTTGCATTTGAATTTGAAAAAATTATTTATTAAGATAATTATTTTATTTTTTTAGAAAAACATTATGAAACAAAAAAAAAATAATAATAATAATAATAATAAATAAATAAATAAAATAAAATATATTTTTTTGTAAGTTGCTCAACCCAAGGACGCAATAAATACATTTCTACATTTTCCGCAAAATTTGGGACATATATTAAAAAAGAAATCTGTTTGTAATGCGGTAAGTACACATATAAATTTAAAGTTTGTAGAAATTCCCTTCCAGACCTGATGTTAAATTCGATATAATGATCCAGATTTTCTTCATTTGCAACTGATGTTGTCTTAGACGGTTGCAGGTTCGACGATATTTCAAGAATATAGGTAAGCAAACAATGATAGAATTTTAATTATACTTATGTCATAAAACGTTATTAATGTTCATCTTTAGTCTTTAAAAGGTCTTGCCAAATTGTAACAGTAGTTATATGTGATTGATGATGCCTCTATGGTACCAGCCACGATTGTATTTTCACTTCCATATAGGTAGCAAGCGTTGATAGCATTTTAATTATTCTGGTGTCATAAAACGTTCTCAGTGTTCATCTTTTGATTTTAAAAGGTCTTACAATGGGTGCTTTGTAAGATAACCAAAACTGTGAAATTTTACTCTAGATTTACACATATGTATTTAGAAAATAAAGTTTTAAATAAAAATGTATTATTAAAATGATTGCAAATTTTATTGTTACATTGGAAGAAATTCAGTTGATATTTTCACTGTGTCAATTAATATATTAATTGATTTTTAGAAAGGTTTTAATTATAAACGTAATTTATTTACTTAAAATTTTAATTGAAATTTCACAAAAAATCTAATAATTTCTTTTAATTAATATTATCATTTTGATGATTGGAGCAAAATCAATTAAAATGGTAATTGATATAAATAATTTCGTAATTGAAATCTATTTTGATTTTTTTCTGTGTTAATTATTTGTTTAAACATAGAAAAAAAATTTTTTTTTAAATTTTTCGATGCTCAAACAAGAAAGTTTCAAAAGAAAGTAAACTTTTATGCGCTTCGAAATAAACCTCACTACGATGCATTAGAGTAAGCCAATTAGTGAGCAATTGTAAGGCAGAAAGGTAAATAATATATACTAATCTACGTGCTTAATATGAATAAAACATTTGCTTCTTTTTCAACATAGAAAAGCGGACATTTTATACTAGAAATATATTGCTTCCAACCGGTAACTCGCCACAAAAAATTCATGCCATCCGTAAGAGACTGTGGAAGCACTATTTTACTTTCCTCCCTTACAAATTGATTTGTTTGTAGGTTCAATTTTTATTGGGAAATAACATAATTAATTCCAAGTTAACCTTAAATTATATTTATAAAACATAACAAGAAATTAGATTTTATAAATATTAATCAGTTAAAACATTATCCTAAAATTTCAATTCAAGAATTCACAACTAGTAGATATATTTTTTGAAATAAAATGGTAATGGTTTTTTGTGCTTAAAAAACCAAAAATACCCACAGTACTTAAACCGAAAAGTACGGGTTTTATACCATTTGCAAAAACGAATCGATCACCCTAATATGTAAGGATATCTCTGTCCATGTGGCTTTTGTAAAATTCTGCTTAAATGTGTGACGTTCTACCAATGAAATAAACCATACAAGCAATCCAATCAATTGACTTTAACTCCCCCCACCCTTTCCTTTGAAATCTTATAAAACACCACAAATATTTCAGCATTCCTGTTCACTTTCCACTTTCTATTTATTGCACATTCTTTCAATTTGGTCATTAATCACGTAAAGGTGTTTTTAATATCTTGACACATTCTCCTCCACATATACACACGCTTTGCAAAACTTTATGCCAAAAGTCAGTTGTTTTTTTTTTGCATCTTTTGTTCGGTATGATTTTGTTTTTTGTTTGAAATTGTGTGTGAAAATATTTAAAGAATTTCATTTTTAATGAAATTCTTTGGGAGAGGAGTAAGAGGAGGATAAGGAGAGGAAATATTTTAACAAGAATTTAATTAAGTTAATGTAAGTGAGCAATTGGTTTGAATGAAAAATTTAAATAGAATTTCGTAGGTATAAAGATCTGAAATTGGCACTATTTTGGGGTTATCAAAATAGGTGGGAATGGTATTAGGTGGTACAGAAGGGCTTTTGATTGAGTCTAATTTAAGATCGGAAAAAGGCATGTGATTAAAATTACTTTGGGAATAATTTGAAATTATATCAAGAATTATTATTGGAGTTAATTTTGGACTATTTAAAGATCTACAGTTCATGCTTATTTACGATTGAATCTAATTTGTGTCTAAAGAAATACTTATGATTGAATCTAAGAATCTAAAAAGTCTAATGATCGAAGCATATTTCTACCACAGATAGACTTAAAAAAGTGATCTGAGACTAGTATATAATATAACCTAAAGTATGCGTTACTTTAGGTTATATTTTGAATTATATAAAGAATTAGAATTGAAATTAATTTTGGTCTATTTAAAGACCTATGATTATTTTACATAATATTAAAATTTATGATTGAATCTAATTTACGATTGAAACCAAAATATGATCATAAAAATTCTTGGGCCCGGTATTATACTGCTCAATTAGTGGCTGCTCATTTAGATGATGACAGATTCATGATCCCACAGCCCAAACGCCCGAAGATAGAAAGATGAAATTTAGACTGCAGGTTAATCTTCCATCATTTAGATCCACCAAGACGGAATTTTTGGAAATTCGAATGTTTAGGAGGTAAAAAAGGTAAAAAGGGGTAAATTCGATAACTTTATATCTACTAAACTAACAAAGATACAAAGAAATTTAAGAGTAACGTTATTCATTTAAAAGAATAATGAGACAGGTGTCTGGTATTTTTTTTTTTTTTTTTTTTTTTAAATTCAGCCCTTTTTGGGGAGAAAAAGGGTAAAAGAATTGTATTTTGGTATTTTTGTTTTGGCACCCTATATATTTTTAATGCAGTAAACATAGAATGAAATTTACATCATATTCGTAACTTACAAAAAAAAAAAAAAAAAAAAATGACAAATATAAATTTGATACTTCTTGGAAATTTGAATGTTTAAGAAATAAAAATCATACCTGTTTCAGGTACTTTTTTCATAAAACATTTTTTCTATTTATTGATATATATTATGGGACTCCATTATAATTTTGAAATTCATTGAAATATATTTTTGGCTACATCCATTTTGGTAAAAAAAGTAACGAAAGAGGGGTGGGGGTGAATTGCATTTTATTCAAACCCCTTGAGACAATTTTGATAAAATTTGAAGAATTGGTTGATTCATTTAGTCTCGCAAAATCAGGTAATAGGACGTTATTCAGAACTAGGGTACTAAGACGTAGATAGGACCAAATCCGGGTAATTCTAAGCAGATTTATATCTTTTATGTCACATCTGTGAGTTTAAAAGCAGAGAGCATTTTGAAAGTTCATGTTGAATGGATCTGTTCTAGAGCGGAAAATGGAAATTGGTAGTTTTTTCCTTATAATCGTAAATTTATAATTTTTTTTAATAAATAAATAGCTAATGTAGTCTTGCATTAATTAGAAATCAAGGAAAGTGGTACCTAATGGTCAGTTTTTCTCTTGCAATGGTACCAAAGATGGAAGTCTAATAGTACTTTTTAATATATTTTTGGGTTTGAATCCACAAAAAGCGGGACCTACTGGTATTTATTTTTTTCCTTTAATAGTGCTTTCTGAATTTCGTATACTGTGCACCTAAAAGCATGAAATTAAACGTAGGCCTTAGTAAATATGAACAAATATAAAGGAGTGTGTTGGTACTTTTTCGTTCTTCCAATGTTACTTTTCGTATTTTCTATAATGTTGAACCTAGAATCATGAAATTCAAGATATATGCTCCTATGTAGGTAAAAATAAACTAGGGGGACTTTGTGGTACTTTTTCATTCTTCAAATGATATTTTTGAATTGTATGTAATACTGAGCCTAGCAACATGAAGTGAATGAGTGAACGAGATCCTGTATGAAGGAACTTTTTCGATTCTATAATGGTACTTTTAGAATTTTCTATAATAGTGAACCAAGCAACGTAAAGTTTGAGATGCATTTATTTTTTGTTTGAACTTTAAGTAGTATTTTATAATAGTTAACCTAAAAAAGGAAACTAATAGTTCTAAATGAGTGAGAATCCACAATTGAAGATTTTGTAGTAATTTTTGTTGGTACTTTTTGAATTTCATAGAATATTCTACAGTAGTAATCCTAGCAATACGAAATTAAAAATACATGGTCTTATTTGAAAGAGAGTCCATAAACTATAAAAGAGGGATTTTCTGATATCTTTTTGTTCTTCTAATGGTACTTTTTTATTTTTTTTTTTTTTGTAATAATTAACTTAAAAATATGAAATTAAAAGCACATATCCTAAGTGTGTGAGAATCCACTAGGACTTTGTGGTACTTTTTTGTTCTTCAAATGGTACATAGATGTTTTTGTATGATTTAAGCCTACACACCCAGGGACAAAATAACTACAGAAATAAATAATTTCGTACTTTTTAAAGCTTGTAACGTTTAGGATGTAAAAAAAACTTTATTTTGGTACTTTATTGGTACCCTACGGTTCTTTCAAACTAAAAAACATAGAAATAAATTTTCAAATGTATTATTTTCTTACCAAAATTATATCAAACATGTTATAGGTACTTTTTGAAAATTCTATTATTTAGGGGTTAGAAATTTACTTTTTAGTACTTTTTTTTAACTAAAATATTTAAAAACTGTATTGTTGTTAACATTGACATAATAATCTATAGAAATTGTAAGTACATCTCCGCAAAATATTTTTACTTCCGCAGTTTTTTGGTTTCCTGTGTTATTTAATTACGAACTCATAGAAGGTTGCGTAGTGATACGACATCCCTATCCTGGGATGTTCTTTATATAAGTAAAAACCCTTTCATTTTAAAGTTTAATTTTATTTCTTTTTTTAACTTTTGTAGTACAAAATGTTTTTTTTATAAATAAAGTTGCCAAGTTTATATCTGGTCTATGTAAAAGGCCCATAAGTTCGCTAAAGGGTTAAATAGCATTTAACATAAAAACAAAAGAAAAGACAAATTTTTTATGTTGATGATTTACTGACCATTTGACGATTTTGCAGCAAATTTATCTGGCAGCTATGGTGCCTACTTGCACTATAGCAATTTTGAGGAGTAAAATTTTCAGTACGATCAGCTCAGGATCCAGTTCTGAGGACTATAAAGAAGTTTTAATCAGTAATTGCCCCTATATGCATTTGTTTTATGAAAACTTAAAAATAAGTTTTGTCGGTACTAAAATTATAGTCAAATTTCTAAAATCCTGGCCCATTGTGCAATTTGCTTCGAACTTATATAAACATTTTCTAAAATAAACGCCCAAAATATTTCAACGTTTAAATTTTTAATATTTCATAATTCTACTTCTTCCCTTTTAAACACAACTATTTGCCAGGTAAACTCTTTCCACTAATATTTTTTTCTCTTCATAGTAATAATAGTTAACTATATACATATGAGTATAAAATTATAACTTTTGACATGATGATGGTAGTGTTGGTGATGATGACATGTTCCAAAAAATAAAAGCAACAGCACAGCACACTCCTTTTCCTACAAGTATCTACCACAAATTTATACACAAGTGTGAGGACATATGTATTTTTAAACGATATTTCTTTGCTATATAAAATTTTTGCTTAGTAATTACTTTTTTTACTGCTGCTGCTACTGTTGTAACTACTACTTTTGTTGTTGTGTTCAAATCATAAATTCCAAACCATACTTGTGCATGTTTGTGCTATTTTTGTGTATAAAAAACTCTTTTTAAGTAAAAAAAAGCCTCGTATTTTCATTTAAGCCATACATGGTATGGTTTACTTACATGCGTATGTATATGTTTATGTTAGAATATACCCAGTGAATAATTATTTAGAGCAATTAAAAATTATTGGATAGACTTCTATTTGATGATAGAGAGGTTTATAAATCCGGTTCGAAGGACCATAAACAAACTGCAATCTTCAATTACTTGTGTTTCTACATAGAGTTTTTCAGTCTATATTTAATTTATTAAAAATGTTCTCTGGGTATGTTCTAATTTTTGTAAGTACTGTTGCAGATACATATTTATGTTTGATTTTAACAAGTTGCCTTCCTTTTTCTTTGCCTATGTATGGATGTGTGCGAGTGTTTGTGTATGAGTTTTTTTTTTTTCGTTGCCTTTATTTTATAGTTATTACCAATGATTAATGCTTCTTCATTACAAAATTAATGAGTTTAATTGTATGGATTTTAAATTTTGTAACTGACTGCCTAAAATTTTGTTCAAAGTAATTTTAACGTTATAACACCAATTATGGCAAATACACCAAGGCCTTGAAGATCACATATTAGTCAATTAATTTGTTACAATAAATCACCATTAGTTGTAAAAGAGTGTATATATAATATTGTCACTCCTTGTGTAACACTAAGAAGGAATCATTAAGCATCCTATAAATTATAAATATTTTGTTTGTCTGTATGTTTGTCTGTATGTCTGTCTGTAGGTAACGTTGTCGACTTCAAATTACTAACTCGAATTAAACGAAATTCTTTCTCATGGTTGCCTGTTTTCTTAAGAAATTTGCTATTTAAAATCTATAAAATCGCTTTAGTAGAAAAAAAAGTTGTAGAAGAAAATCGAAACTAACTAATTAAAACTTGAAACTTCTTAGATATAATTTGCAAACTTCTTAGAGAAATTAAATAAAATGTATATTATATAAAATACTACTATTAGTTGATTCTAGATTTTAAGATGAATAACTAAAAAGAAAATTAAAGAGGTTGCACCACATAATACAATATATCTCTGGAACGAAATGTCTTATCTGGTCTAATGAAATGCCAAAAAATTGCAATTCGTATTATCTTCCAGATGAAAAATACAATTTTTTAATCAGCTTAATAATTTTGTTGATACTAAAAAAAACCTGTAGAAAAAATAAAATTTGTTGAAAAATTTTGAAAATTCTGTTGTTCAAAAAATGGTCAAAAAACTAAATCGGTTAAAAATGTAAATTTTTCTATTTTATCATAAAGCTAAATATTGTAGAAATAAAATTATCCGTACTTCATTATATTCGATTTATAAATGTTGATTTTATTTGTAATTAAATGAGATTCTTTCGTTTAATTGTGAATAAATTTTAATGAAATATAACTTGCTTTATTTACAATACATCCAGCTTTATGACAAAGGAGAAAAAATTTTAGCCGTTTTCAATTATCAACGATTTTTTGTAAGAAGTAAAATTCTTTTTTAACACATTTTTTTTAATATCTCCGAAAGTACTAAATAGAGTAAAAATAATAATTTGAATTAGATTTTTTTGGTATTTTATGAAATGAAATAAAATAAATCATTTTCGATATGTGTTGCGATATGTGGTGCAACCTCAAAACTTTTCTATATAACGGTTTATTTCGAATTGAACATTGTCACAAAAAATATATCACGTTTAAAAGTCTTTTACGCAGTGTCTCAAGGTAACCTCAATTAAACAACTGATTACTACTTTTGGTTGTTACAGCTGTCAAACTTCATATATAAAAGCATTAATGAATTCGCATTATTGTTGTTTTTGTGCAAAAATTTCCACCTCGCATAAATTCGCGTTGATTTTGACGTTTGTGTTGATAAAAAATTGTCTAATATAGACACTATATTATGTTCACTGAAATAATTTATATAATTGCAATAATCACCTTACGGTTTATTATGAAAGTAGCATGAAAGTCTCCGCATCGTTTTAACATAAAAATAGTTAAATTATATTGTTACATAATATCATCTTAGCAAGTTGTAATATAAAAGAATATATAAAACTAAAATTATTGAATAAACATTTAAATATTTTAATACCTAACATCAGTGTTTTGATAAATGGACTTGGTTCACTTTCCAAATAACCGACTCATATAGCGTACTATAGAACATAATTTTCATTGTTGAACTAACTCAATTGTATGTCATTCTCTAGTCTCAAATTAACTTCAGTCACAGGTTTTTATATAGACTTTAAGTAGCGTCGTAGGTCCTTCTCTAGTGAAAATTTAGTTTCAAGCATAGGTCTTTATATGGTTCAAAATTATCTTCACTCATTGGTATTTAAGTAATGAAAATAACATAAATTATAGGTTTTTCATTAATTCTTACATATTCAATAACATTTATTTAAATAGTCAAAAATTGAATTCAATTATTGTTCATAAAATTAACATCAATCTCAGTTCTTTAAATGCTTCCAATTTAGCTTCGTATAATGGTCTTTATATAAGTAGATAAATTGACTCAACAATTGCTAAAGTTGAAAGTGTAACAGTAATCCAACATAACTTCCAAAAGGTTTTTCAAAATTAGTTCGTATTTCGGTTTTATTGTCTCTTGAAGTAAAAATTTTCGGAAGTCGAAAACAATTCAATTATTTAATCCAAATGTTATTATATGTTGGTTATTTTGCAGAGTACCACAATTATTTTACTAGATTATTGTTGATGCCAAATGGTGTGGCATTTTTTTCATAATATTGTTTACTTTATATGATTTGACCTTATGTCTAAACTCCTAAACCGATTAAAATTAAACATCGCACATATGTATATACTTGAAAGAGGTACTGATTGCATGCCACGCACAGTTTTTTTTAAACGGGTTACTTTGCTTTTTAGAGAACAAATTTTAAAATTTATTAACATTTTTAATGACAGTGGTAAAAAAGATTACAGTGTCATAAAAGTGGGCGAAAAAGAGGCGGTAGCACTCATACAGACTAAATTTTGTAATATACAGTATTTTATATTTTTTGTGCGTATCAAATTTAATGCGAATTGTCTTAGCAGCATTTTTTTAGTTCATAGCTTTCTCCAAAAAATACTTGATATATATCTTAAAGTCATAAGACTTTTTATAATCTTAGTTTGGCTTTAATCGTAGATTTTTCTTTAAACATTAATTAGATTAAAATTTTTATATAGTCAAAAATAAACTTTATTCATAGGTCTTTAAATAGACCAACATTATTTTCAATCCTTTCTTCATATACTTCAAAATAAACCCTTATTTCTGGTCTCAGATAAGTTTTAGTCATAGGTCCATCAGTGATATCAAATAAAGCTTCAATCAATAGACTTTAAAAACTCATAATAGATACAACAGTAAGTCTTTTTCTAGACACAAATGGAAAATGTGGATCAAAATAAGCTTGAATCATAGGTCTTTATATAGTCCAAAATTAACTTCAATCATAATACTTTAGTCTCAGTTGTAGTTTTTTCTGTACCTTCAAATAAGCTTTTAATAGTATAGATTTATATAACCTCAAAATATATTTAATACTTTGTCTTTTTATGTTTATATTCAAATTAAAAAATTTATCAATTCTAATAAATCAAATTATAGTAATCAAACACTCGTTTCCATAGCAAAACTATTTTTAAAGCAAATATAAAACATGTTCCTCAGAATCATTTATATTATGCTATTCTACCAAATTCATGAATAAGACATAATACTTATGATGTAAGACAAATATAATTTAAGTTTACTTTAATAATTTGGTTTATCGATATCATGCTCAACTATATTTTTTCTCTGAGTGTAGTGAAATCTAAAAAACTGATTCATATACTTAAAACTTCATGTTTACATGTATCTAAAATTACTAAGAAATTTCGTGCCACAGAATGCATTATGTTGTTTGTTTCAAGGAGTATTTATATCCGTTCGAATATCAATATTATCTTTAATAGAAGAGGAATAAAGCTTTAAGAATTTGATCTACTAAAATGAAAGTTATGTTAAATAAGTTGCAAGATTTTGTATTTCAAAAATAACAATTTTGAGAATACAGTCAATATACTACACGTTCATCGAGTTCTAGGTGTTTTACATTTGACATAAAATACCCGTTTTTAATGATTTCATCCTCCTTCTCCCATACATTTTCTTCTCTTCTGTTTTTGCTGTCTGTGTTTTGTGTTATTGGTAAAATTTGAAATTAATACCTTGCCATTTTTAAGGAAAGCTAAATTTCGTGTTTATCGTAAATTATTTTGAGTAAAAGGTATTTTTATGTTATTCTTCTACTTATTTAGAAAGTACTTTTAATCTATTTAATTTACAAAAGATTAATTAGTAGATGCAAGTATTAGATCATTACGGCCAAAATTAAATCTACGGTATTAAAAGCTAAAGTGTAATGAAATATTTATAAATTTTTTTAAAGATTTAAGTAGAAATAAAAAATTTAAATATTTACTTAACCCCGTATTCACAAATTAATTTTAAATCTAAAATACATTTTAGAGACAATTTAGAGATTGTTTGTAAATTAAGGGGATAAATTTTAATGACATAAGTAATTAAAAAAATTTAATAAATAAGTCTTTTATTTCAAAATATTTCATATACACAGAAAAAATTATTCAATAAACATTTGCAATTAACTCATTATTAATTATTTTTACCAACAAATTGAATTATGTCTTTTATTAATGCAATTAGTATTTTTAAATTATTTTTAAAACATTTACAGCTTTTAATAAATTCATATAAGAAAGAAAATTATTTTGAAAAATAATTTTCATGTTTAGCAATTAAATAAAAGTTTGAGCCAATTATCCATAAATTATGGCTAATTATTACTAATTTGTATTGTTTTTAAGAAAAATAGAATGACATCCTTGGATCCTAAAGATTACAGACTATAGAAATTGTATTTGATAATTAGGAATATTTTGTATTTTAATATACTCTGAAGTATTCTGGTCTTATTTTAGATGTTCTTTTCATTGATGCCGAAATTAAAGATCTATTGTATATCAAGGTTATATACGCCACATATACATAAATGTATATTGTATATCAAGGCTAAATACACCACATATACATTTATGTGTTTATATTCTCTTTGAAAAACTGAATTTCGTATAAAGATAAGTATTCTGTGTGTTTTGGCGATTTTTAAACAATTATGTCATATCATAACTTTTTCTATGTGTTGTTCCTTTGGTTTTAAAGGTTTGAACATCTCGCAGAAATTACTGTTTTTATGGGAACTTCCAATGAAATTAGTACAAGTGAAGTAATTTTTAAAACTATATAATCATTTGGATACTACACACAGTCACTCATATATTTTATTGTGAAATATGTAAATCAAGTTAAAAATATTGAAATAAATATTTTGAACGAAGTTTTTTGTATTTTTATTCATTTTTACTTTAAATTTTATGCAAAAGCCATAAGTTTAATCATTTTTTTTATTGTATTAATTATTATTTTAGTGCATTTTAAGCAAAATTTCAATCAAAAGTGTAATTTACGGGTTTAAAAAGTTAATTGAAATTTATAAAAAAATTAATTATATCACTTAATTGATATTATCATTTTGATGATTGGAGAAAATCCAAACAGATTTTTAATTGATATAAGAAACTTCGTTATTGAAATTCATTTTTATTTTCTTCTGTGTAATTATAAATTTTGAAAAAGTTTTAACAATCTATTATTCATAAACATATGCAAAACTATAATATATTTTATTTTAGTCACTAACATTCAATTTCTGCTTTAAAAATTATGTACTCATATTTATTTCCTTTTCTTAAAAACTAAAAAAAAAAACAAAAACTTACGCACTTTTACTTCTATTATCCTTCTTTTAATAAAAAACAATCCAAAAGAATATAATAAAACTAACAAAACAATAAAAATTGCATAAATTAAAAAATAAAAATTTAAAACAAATAAACTAAATAAAAATTCATAAATTAAACTGAAAGCCGGAAACCATTGTTCTTTCACACACACACATATATATACTAACGCCACACCTTCACTTATACCCCACACTCCAAAGATAAATAAACTCAACCCAACAAACCATGAAACGATACAGTATCAATAATGGTATCATAATTTTCACATTATATGATAAAATATGGAAATTATTATGTTTTCTTAGTAAAATTATTATTTTATTTTCTTAGTAAAAAAACTTCAAACATTTTCAGAAAAATAAAAACAAATTGAAAATTTTTGAAGAAAAAAAATATTTTATTATAAAAATTATATTTTTATAGCTAAATTTAGTGGAATTGCAAAAAATAAAATAGGATAAGTTAAAGGAATTAATATCAGTTTAGATTTTAAGGGGAACAGTTTTCAGGCTATTGAAGTTTCGTATTATTAAGATTATTTGGAACATGATTTCGTTTATTATTATCTCGCTTTATTTTTTGAATAAAATATTATGTATTGAACCAATCTTATATATATATATATATATATATATATATTATATAAATTATCCTTCTGCTTAAGTTCTACGACTTAGGCAGTGAATGTACCTTTTATAAAGCATTTTAGAATTATAAATGATATTATTCTCGGGCTTTGGTTTATTGGGATAGAACAAACAAAAAAAGGAACTTTTTTTCTTTCTTTTCTTATGACTTTTTTAAATAGCAAACTAAAAGCGAAAAAAATTATTAATGAAATAAAAAAATATGCATGAACAGGAAACTTTTGACTACAACTACAACAATATACTCACTTTCTTTTAGTTTTTCATTTATTTTTAGTTTTTTTTTTTAACGTTTTGTATTCATTCTTTCTTTAGTCAATTACCTGACAACAAACTAAAAAGTCTTTCTTTCTTTCATATTTTTCTTTTATACTTTTCATAAACAAAGAAAAGAGTATTATAATAACCGGCGTGAATAAAAAAAAAAAATCATCGAGGGAAACAAAACAGTGAGCTGAGGATTTTTTTCTTAGTAGATTTTAAACTAAATAAAATGCATTTATGTTTGAAACAATAGAAACGTGATGGCTGGCTGTTGCATGTTTGAAAATTATTATGCCTTTTATAATATTTTTCTTTTTTGGCACGGGAGAATATTTGGGAAGAAATTAAAAAAAGAATTTCGACTCAGCTCATATTAATAGAAATCTTAAATTTCTATACATAAATAAGTTCCATGTAAACTTAGACAGAAGTCGACTTGTGATTGTGACTTTGTAATAAGATTGTCATTCGAACAGAAATTATTCGATTATTCGAAGTACAATTTTTTTTTTCGAACGATCAAAATTGTTAAACTTAGTATAAAAAATTATTCGATCAATTTTTAGCAATTAATCGAATAATCGAATAATTTTTCAAAACGAGTTTTTATTAAATTATTATGCCTTTTTAAAATTATAAGTGTAAAAAATTTTGTAACGGATGGTAGGATCTCAAAATCCGATTAGAATTAGTAATGGAAACTTTACCCAGAAGAAATTCAAAGTCAATTTTTCCTTCAAGAAGAAGGTAAATGTAAATTATAAATTAGAAACCCTACTCCTACTTTTTAGCGTTGGCAGCAAGTCGATTCCGGTACGGTGTAAGGCGAATATTCGGATTCTAGTTTAAACCACGAAAACAAAACAACACAACTTGCTTTTGAACGGATTTCAGTTTATTTATACAAAAGTTATAGTAGGGATTCCAGATAACAGATACATATTCCAATATTGGCCTTACTAAGGGTGTATAAAGACGTTTGGTAATATAAGATTCTTTGAATTCTTTTGCCCAGCGAATATTCGGCCACGCCTATAATAAACCATGTATTTGGATTTTTTGAGATTTAATTCCATTAAATTTTTATTCACACCATTTGAAAAATAATTTAAATTAAATTGGAAAAATATTTGATCATTATGATTAGTAATTATTTTAAATATTTTAACATCATCTGCATACATCAACATTTTGCACTAATGAATATTTAGAGGAACATCATTAATGAAAAGTAGGAATAGCATGGGACCATGGTGACCACCTTGACGAACCCCAGACATAGCATTTATATATTCAGATTTACAGTTGTTATACAAAACACACTGTTTTCTTTGTTTTAAAAAGGAGTAGATCTATTTTGGAAGAATTTCGCTGAAGCCGATAGCTTTAAGTTTCATCATTAGTAGTTCATGGTTAACTTTATCAAATGCTTTGCTGAAACAAGTATGTGCCAAACTTTATGATTATCGGCTCATAAATAAAATATATAAATCTAATATATATAAATCTTATGGCTGGATTATGTATGGCAACCGATCTTTAGTTGAGTTGCCTACTGGCAACGTAACCTACAAGTAAACTTATATTATGAATAATTCAGTTGCCAAAAAGTTATCTAAAATACTATTTTGAAAGTTCAGCAACTGAAATAAATGTAAATAAACAAACAAACAAGTTAAAAAAAGTGAATTTGTCTATTTTACGCTCAACGCTCCTTAAAGGAATCACGAATGTGTTTGTTACAGATCTTCCGTGATCAATAGCTTTTAATAATTCATAATAGATGACACTCGTCGGAACTCACCAAATATAGAAAGCATATTCTGCTTTAGCATGAATTTTTCTGGTTGGAGGGCTTCATATGCGACTTTTTTCGCTTAAGATTATCAGAGTAGATCCTCTCTCAGAAATAACATTATTTGTGATACTGAATCTGTATTTTAGATATGCACAATTTAACTTTTAGAAGACTCTTGGGTTAACCGTTTAACGGTCGAATCAAAAATGTGTAAAATCAATTTACAAATTAAAAATATAATTAGAGTAATATTTTTGGAGGCTGTCTAGATATTTAGTTTTTTATATCTACAAATTAATCATTATATCAACCAATTAACCAAAAAGAAGTTAAAATATAAATTATTTTCAAAGAAATAAAAATAAGAAAAAATGCCCTGAGGCAGCTTTGAGGGTTAATGTTCGTGTTTCATTATTTTCATTTCGTGTTTAATTTATTTTCAAAGAAATAAAAATAAGAAAAAATGCCCTGAAGCAACTTTGAACGTTAGAGGGTTAATGTTCGTGTTTCATCTAATTTTTCAACTTTTGATTTAATAGATTTTTTTTTAATATATGGAATTGATATTTGATATACTAAATGATCAAATTATTAATACCTTGATTAAAAAATATTTATTTTTAAAGTTTTTGTTTTAAAAAATTTTCACCAACCAGAAATTTTTAGTTGCCTGTATGGCAACTGAAGTTGAGAACTTTCATTTGGCAGTTGCTATCTGCAATATAATTTCGGCAATTGCCAACACAATTAACGTTCGGTATTCATACATAATCGACCTATTAGTTTCAATATAATATTATGCATGTGCATGTTTTATAGAAATATAAATTACGCTTAACTCTACTTGATGCCTACTAAAAGTATCTAACATTATTTTTTAGCCGCTCAATATATTTGGATTTATTCGGAAATTAAAAAAAAAGAAATCAATTTTGTATATAAAATTGAAAAAATATTGCTCCCTAAAAGTTAAAAATTTTATCATAAAGCATGGTATATCATGATTAAAATCTTATTTTTACCCACAATTAAGTATTAAAAATAATATGTATTTGTGTATATTTAATATTACATAAAAAATTTACTATATATGTATTCAGTTAATTGCGAATAATGTCGCTATTTGTTCATAAATATTAGCGATATAGGCGTATTTCAATTGTAGTATATCTAGCTTTATGATATAAGATTAAAAACTCCCATTTCTGAATTTTAAAGAACAAGATTTTGTCAATTTTGCATGAAAAAGTAATTTTTTCAGCCACTTATTTCCAAATAACTCCAAAACTATTGACCGGGTAAAAAAAGAAAATTGTAAAAATAACTGGCAGATCATTTTAGTTGACATATGTTAGAAGTATAATAGTGCGAATGCCTAATAGGGGGGTCATAGTAAAAACTCAAAGCAGATTCTTGTTTAACATTTCGACCAATGTATTTTGAAAATACAATATATTAATTTTTGAGTAAATTTTTTAGATTTGGTTTATCTGCGTCATTGATAATACACAGAAAATAACAAAAAATAAAATTGAACTTCAATTACGAAATTGCTTATATTAATAAAATTTTCATTTGATTCTGCTTCAATCACCCAAATGATAATATTAATTAACTAGAATAATCGATTTTGGTTTAAATTCTAATTAATGATTTTGATCAAATTAATTGGATTGGATGTTTGCCTAAAACCAATTAAAAATTTTATTGATTCAATTCTTCAATTAATTAAATCCCTCCTTCAATAAAAACGCAAGGATTTAATTATAGTTATCTATTGAATTATTAGAAATATTTAAATAATGCAATACAAGAAAAATATTAAAACTCCAAATTTTTTTGAGGAAAAGGAAACTTGATACATATCGTCACCTAAAATGCAAAAGGCCGTAACCACTTAAAAATCGAATGTTGGTTTTTTATTGGATTATAATGTACTGACCCAAATTACATCTTTAAAAATGACATCAATATTAACAAATGTCAAAAGACCGTAACATCAATTTCATAAACGAAACAGTTTGAAGAGTGTTTTATGCTTTATATATATTTTCTTTAAGAGAAGGATTTAAAAATTTTACTTAATTGTTTAACTTTAAAGCAAAAAATTAAATATTGTGGTTACGTTTTTTTTTCTTTGCATTTTCATTATGTTTTTTTGCTTCTACTGTAAAAAATTAAAAAGTGAGATAAACACCTTTTGCATTTAAATTGGCAATACATAGTTTTATCTTGGCGAAGTATGTAATATTTATACTTATATTTGATTCCCGAAAACTTAACATAAAAGTGTTAATCTCTATGGAACGTTCCAATAAATATCATATCTAAGTGCCCCTGCGACCTGGGACGATATACCAAAATAATATGACAGATGTCTGAAGAAATCGTCAAAAACAATCAATATGAACTGACCTTATATACATATATAAATAAAATAATAAAACTGGAATATTGAAATTAAATATATCCTATGGTACCAATAACAATAGAATAATTTTATGAAATATTTAAAATTTGCACTTAACATATATTTACACATTAAACACATCACTGAAGACTGAGGAAATCATACAAATATTTCATATTACTATTTTTTTAGAAGCCAAACAGTTGCAAATTAAATTAATTTTATTTTTATAATTTTTATTGCCACGTTTTTCATTTTCTTTATAGTTTTTAAGTGCCATCGATTTATTAGTTAATTACATTTATTAAAAATGTAATTAAATTTCAATAAAATGTTAATTAATCATTTTATTAAAAAATTGTTTAAGGTAATTTTGTTGAGATGGGCAACTTTGAAAACTATTTTGCTACATTTTTTTCCTGTGTTAAATAGTCGTATCATGATTTATATATATTTTTTTTTAATAAAATGTTCACTTTAATACACAGAAAAAATGTGACTAAAATATTTTTAATAAATCATTATTTGTTTGTAAATAAAATTTTTTAAAAAAAATAATATTTGATTTTAACATTATGTTTTACTAGTTGAAAATGATTTTAAAACAAATACATAAAACAAAAAAAATTTTTTGTATTTTGGCAATTTCAGTAAAATAAAAAATAAAATAATAAAAATGAGAAAATCGAAAAATACAAAATCCAACTTTTAAAGACATTCGAAGGTGTGCTATCCCTATTTCCTTACGGATTTTCCTAATCATCTGAAAGATAAATTTCAGATACTTCAGTTGATTCGAAAACAAGTGATGATAAATGTATTTTACCTCATAAAGTAGCTATACGTAAGTAATATTGTTTTATTATCTTCTATCCATATTGTCTAGTGAGTTAATTTAGAAATGTCCGTCTCTACAGATTATTGCACGAACAGTTTTTCGTTCTATGCTCTCTTCAAATGAATCGATTGTGTTCGATACAGATCTCCCTTGATCGTTTCAGTTAAATTTTTTTCGGTATCCGGTCACCATAAACAATTATATACGCTTTGAATTATCATAATGGTCCCACTTTTAATGCAAAAACGATTTGGTATTGTGGCGCATTTCAGACATGCTAAGTCTCCTAATGACGTCCCTTGGCTTCTGCTACCACGGCATCTAATTTTCTTGCTTTTGGATAAATCAAGTGCTTTTACATGCCTGGAAACTGTTGTTTGATTTAGCCGGAACAATTCTGCAAGCACTTCTTGCAGACTTGGAGACTTGCTGCCATTCTCCAATTCTTCATTTTTAAATATTTCTTGCTGGCCGAAACATTCATCGAAATCATCACTTTTAGATATATATCAAGAGCACATCTAAGACAAATAAGTTGTTGTCAATTGGAACTAATGTTAAATTTTAATGAAACCAATCGTCCTTTTTTATGTCGATTTGGTAATTTATATAATTTGAAAGAACGGTCAAAGGATATGTCTGTATTCAATATACATTATTATTTCTGCATCATTTTAATTAACTGTGTAAAATACCAACATTACACTTCTTTCATGAATCCTATACCGAATTTACACAAACATTATTAGATTATTTTTAATTATTTTATTATTTTTAATTAATGTTGGTATTTTATATAGTTAGTAAAAATGATGTTGAAAGAATAATGTATTTTAATATACATATAGATAGAAAACAAAAATGCAGATCCTTTGACCGTTCTTTCAAGTTATCTAAATTACCAAATCGAAATAAAAAAAGGAAACCAATCGTCATTAAAATATATATATATATATATATATATATATATGTATGTATATATATACGTATATATATTTGTTATATATTTATTTTTTCTCTACAGTTTTAAATATATAATCGACGTTAATTTTTAGCCAATTTCCAAACATTCACATATATACTTTTTCGCATATACATACATTCATACTTAAATACATATAAACAATGAAAACAGAAGCACCACTGCTATTTCATCAGTATGTTGACATCAAATTACTTTGTCATTTAATATTGTCATCAACATCATCATTTATATTTTTCAAAATGTCCTTTTTTACGAATTTAATATTTTCAATACAAACACACATGTACAAAAAATTAATATAACTACTACCATGACTGTTTTTATTATTCTATTGTTTGCAAATATATATATATATACAAAGCCATCAAGTGGAACATAAATAGAAGGAGAGGGAAACCGTGCAAAATAAACAAGGAAAACACATCAAGACACATTAAAAGCCATATTGCCATATGCATGTTTTATGTATGTATTTCTTTAACATTAGATGTTTTATAGATGTGGGATGGGTCTATGGAAAATGTTTTTTTAATACATACAAATAAAGCAACAATAACAACAGCAGCCACAAAAACAAAAATAAAACTAAATCTTTTTCGTATTTAAATTTGCGTCAGCTGTGCTTTATTGATGACCTTTGGTATTTTTTTTTCTCTCTCTCTTCTGTTGTGTTGCTTTTATGTCGTCTTTGGTTTTATTTGGCTAAATCTATATAAAGGCCAACATTTAAGCTATCATTCGGTTGAACAAAAAAAGCAACAAAATTAATACTTATTGTTTAATATGGTTATGAAAAAAAATTTTTTATACTAGGACAAAAATATATGAGAGAGAAGCTTAGATCTTGATGAAAGTTTACCGTGACTAACTCAATTAGAAAGTGTGATGAAACATATGAACATTATTAGCTATAGCCAAAGGTTTTAGCAAACTTTTAAGGAAAAGAAAAAAAATATTAGCAAAATATCCTTTTTGGCTGCAACTCTTCAGATATTAAATATTTAATAATAAATTTGTTAATCACCTATAGCACGTCCCAGCAAAAACTTGGTAATAGCATGTATTTACTTTTCAATGACAACAACACAACGTATTTATTACATAAAATTAATTTTATAACTACTTATTTATAAATTGGTATGTAATTACTTATTTATCATTAGATATTTGAGAATACTATTTTTATTGATTTTTTAATCAATAAAAAGTATATGTAATATGAAAGTTTTAAGTCTTTGAAATTAAAATTTATAAAATCTTTATACGTTTAAATAAAAGAAGAATATAAAATATTTCCTTTTTATTTTTATCCTTTTTTTTAGTAATAATGAATTCAGTAATGCTTTCAAATCAATCAAATTATAAAACAGCTTAGAAGTAATTAGTTCTCGTAACCACAAACTACTTTCTAAAATGCCTACTTGTACTAATATGGAGTATGTAGTTGCCCTAATGTCATCACCATGTTAAAATAATGTGTTATTCAACTAATGTGTAAGTAGTGAAGAGCTTTTGTTGGAATGTTCTTTGGCCAAAAATTTCACTGGTCGGAAAAAAATCCTTCCTTAAAGACGAATAGTGAAACTGTATGGAATTTGAAGTACTATACACGAATGTGGTTTCAGTTTTTTCTTTCCATCAGGTCTGTATTTTGTTTTTATGGGAGTGTCTAATATTTCGCCCACTATATGTCCATTACACGAGTATAACTCACCATAACTCTAGGACGGTGTGAATAATTTGTATAAATGATACACCAAAAGAAACGAAATAAAAATATCTTTAAACCACTCTGACATTATTTTTTACACGCTCAATATTTTTTGAGATATTTAGTAAGTAGTGTCCGCAAAAAAATTTTTTTCTTATAAGTTCTTTCGAAAACTGAAAACAATAAACATTTTCTGTTTTTTATCTTTAGCATAAAGCTGGTAGCGCTAAGAATAAAATAAGCCATGTATCATCAAAGTCGATGTAAAAATTTTGATTTTATTTTCAGTTAAGTGAAAATACACATGTATATATAAACTGGTAGGCAAAAAAAATTTTTTTTCTTCATTAAACTAAATAGGTAGAATAGATGGAATTTGACAAGGATCAGCTTTTACTTTTTTTATTAAGCACTGATTATTTTTTATTGACATGACTAATATGACCACTTTATTCAGCGGTCACACTTGTATAACACGAGAACGGTTTGTCAAATTATTCTTAATATAATTTTTTTATTCGGCCAATATTTTCGAAGTTAAGGAGTAAAATTCTTCTATTTTTTCATGAAAAGTTTGTATTTTCTTCGCCACTAATTTTCGAATAACTCCGAAAATATTGAGCGGATAAGAATATTATTTTGGTTTGCATCTTCTGAAATTTGTCTAAATCGGACAACCAGTTATCGAGTTATAGTAAATTATATATTCGTGTTCAGTACGTCAAATTCCAACTATTTTTGCTTAAAGAAGAAAAAGAATTTATTTTTTGCCCACCGTGTGGAGATATTAGGAAAAAAGCTGAAAGCAGATTCCATCTAGTTCTAGTTTTTTGAAGGAGAGAGAAATATTTTTTCCCAATTTTTTAAAAATTATTATCCAATTTTTATTAATTTTGAAGTTTTAATAAAAATGAAATAAATATGAAAAATAAATATTCAAACTTTTTCACATTTATTATTTTTAAAGATCACATTATATCGAATATTACTTTTCAATAATTTGTATTTTTGTATTAAAATATATTAACATGAACATACAGTGAATTTGTACGAATATTTGATTTAATTTTTATTTATATTTGTTTTATTATTTCCTTTCCAGCTTTATATTTTCTTTTATTATTGATTGTTCATCATGATGTTCTTGTTATTTTTCTTTATATGAATTAATTTTATTTATGCCATCCTTCTTCAAACACCGTGGGAGTCCTATTCTAGCAAATTTGCTTGAAATAATATTAAGTAAGATTAAAATAAAAAAATAAAAAATAAAATATTTATTTAAGTTGGAGACATAAAAATTTAAGTTCGAACATTCTTATTAAATTGATACTGGAATTGGATTTAGATAAAATACATAATCATAAACTTCCTAAATTCAAATATCAAGATACTTCCGCCTGTCTTCCTGGAAAAACTTAGCAGTCTATAGTTACAGAGGAGGATGTGCGTTATTATAAGCATCTATAAGCATAAACCACAGGCTATCAAAGTTAACCCTGAAGCTTGAAAAAGAATTAATATGATTATGATGATTTTTAATTTGGTGTGTAGAATTTAATGAGGTAAAAAAAATATACTTACATCACCAAGTTACTTTTTGTAGTTGTAAAAATTTTAGTGTTTGTATTTTGCAATTTTGTTCCTGACCTTGACTTGATTTTGTATTTCGTTGTGATAAATTTTCTTTCTTAAAAAATCTATTAAAAATAGTAATTTTATATGAATAATATTACTTTTTTATACCCTACATAACATTATTGGTTATGGTGTTATGCGTTTGTGCTTAAGTATGTCCGTCCGTCCAGCTGGCTATCCGTTAAGTTGTACCTAGAAATTATCTTTTGAGATCCTGATGTAGGAAGACCACTTAAACAATTCGAATTGATTACTGAAATACACAGTTTCCAACGATTGAATAAAGTTTCCAATTTTTTCTCGAAATGAGTCTAAAAAATTCGTAGTATTGGGCTTTTCATGGAAAAATATTAAAATTTTTTTTCATGGGATTTTACTCCTCGAAAAAATAGTGCTTTTTGTGAATAAATTTTTTAAAACTATTGCGAGATGTTCCATAATTACTAAAAAACAACTTCAGCATTTTACTCATAAAAAGAATGAAGCTATAAAATTTACATGTGCATGTCTTGTAAAGAAAAATATCGAAATTTTTTCCCATCATTTAATGAAATTATAACTTATGAACCGAAATTTTTGCAATAAATTTATTTTGATATTTTTGGACTTTTTTTTTACAACAAGCTCAAAATTTTGAGAAATTTTATGATCTATAGCTCCCATATAAGGTCCACTTCCTGGAATAGCCCTTATTACCAGAATCGGTTCAAAGTTGGCCACAGGTCCCATATAATACCCTCTCCGATGGCCTTGAAAATCAGTTAAATTACAATTTTCCTTCTTGTATTTAATTTGACTTATTTTGTGGAAAATTGACGTTTTTTAGTCCACTTTTATTGATCTCTATTTAACTTTTTCCTGAGCTTTTAGTATCTTTAAATCTCTGCCCGACACTCTTAAAATTCACATTTTGTATTTGTATATGTTCTGTGTAACTCTCCCGTTCTTATATTGTACACGGAAATAATTTTCCAATTTATAAATCAATATTTTTAATTAAAAAAAAAGAAACATGACTTTTTTTAAAAATTCAAAATAATTTATTTTCTATAATGAAAACTATAAATGGATATTGAAACAATTTTCTTAAAAAAAAAAAAATATATTAAAAATTAAATAATCATTCTCATATATCTCATTGAACATTTCTTTGAATTTTTTTTGAAAATTATGCGATAGAAGAACTTTACAGTTTGAAAGCTCAAGTGAGAATGAATGATTTTGTTAACCTGTAAAAGCATGTAGGTGTGAAAAAACTAATAGACCAATTTCATATACACGCCACTTTTCGGGAAACTGCTTTAAATATATTTATGATCAGAAATGTGGAAAGTTTGGTGAATTAGCCTTCTTTGATACATATTAATAAGATTTTATTGTTGTAATGAATAAAAGAGAGATCAAGCCGAAAAAATTCCTCTAGCTTGATCACTTCACATTATTTCAAATGCACCTGGTAGAAACATTTGTGCTTTTAATTTTTCTGATCAAAAATTCAGAATAATTTTTTACCTGAGATACTAAGATTTGCTCCTAAAATTCGTATTATTTTGCCTGTAGACCTACAGTTTGAAAAATGCACTTTTTCTTCGTCTACCACGTTTCCTGTCGATGATCATAGAATCAATATTTCTTTATCATCCAAAAAACTGTATTTCGCGACAGACGTCCATTCGTACACGTAGGAAAAACCATGGTTGCGGCTTGCTCACAACAATAATATTATGTTCCTATAGTTATTTTTCATAGATTTTAATAATAGTGTGTTCGTGATAAAAACGTTTCTATTTAAATTCAATAATTTGATGGTTAACCGCAAATAAAATTTTAATATGGTTGATAACAAAAATATTATATTTGGAGAATATTTTTACCACAAATAAAAATTTATAAACATTCAAAAATTTAACCATCAAATGTTACCAATATTTTTATTTGTTTTTAAACCATATTTTGTTTTGCAAAACTGTTAAATGTTTGTTATTAGAAATGTTATATTTTCCTCAAGGATGGAATCTCTGCTTTTAGACCATGTTTTGTTTTGTACAACTATTGAGAGTTTGCTATTAAAACATGTTCCACAAATTCAGACTTTTGTTAGTAAACACATCAACTTATTTATGAAGAATAAGTGTTAATGTATTTATTAAAGATTAGCGAATAAAATAGTGAATATATGTAAAAATAAACTAAATAAATGAAAACAAAAAAGGTAAAAACTTAAAATTTTCAAGTGCCATTTTATACTACATCAAAAATCCGGATTATCAATAACATAATTCAAATCTCTTTATATACACCATCAATAAATCAAGAAAAATATGAAATATATTAAATCGTTAGAACCAAATTTGTTGGTCTACAAAAAAAATAAATAAATAAAAAAGATAAAGAAAAAATAAAAATACTGAACTAAGTTCCCATGTAAATATTTATATGTAACTAATTAGTATGCAATGAATTAATATGTAAATTAATATTTATATCTAATAAATAATTTTCCCTATTTTTTCCTTTTGTGTAATGAATAGGCTTAATCAAAAATTCATAAAAATAATAATTTATTTATGTGTTTTATTTTAATAAATTTAGTAGAGGAAACTCATACCTCTTAGTCATAATACGATAAAATGGGATTATATTAAGATACAATCAAATTATAATGTAAAAAAATGTGATTATAAAATGATAAAATGAAAACATGATATGATTAACGTGATATGATTGATTAATAATATAATAAAATGGGATGAAAATATAAAAAGAACGCAGCATAATGTGATAAAGTAGGATTATAATATGATAAAGTCACACTCTATTTTATTATAAAATATTATAAAAGCGAATCATTAAATGATAAAACCGGACAAAAATATGATAAAATGGAATCATAATCATTATTATTTATAATTAATCTAATTTTTAACGGTAATCATATATTTCAATCATAATACATTGCTCTTATATTATAGTTACCACAACTACATTTTTTCTCTGCGTGTAGCATTTTCTTTTTTATCAATGACACGGGTTTTCGTTATAAATATTCGTTTGCGTGATTTTAATTCAATTTCTCTTTTAAGAAAAAAATAATTATGGTATCACAGCATAATTACAGTTGCTGACAATAATGATAAATGGTAACGGTATTAATTTTTTTACGTACAAAAGTTAAAAGCTTTAAGATGTGCACCAATTTTTTCATGCGCACTTCTTATTTAGCTTCTTTGGAAAATAAATAAGTATTGTTCGATTTTTTTAATAGGATTTTTTTTTTTGATTTGACTTTCTTATGGAGAATTTAAGATCGGAAATTCTATTTTCAACAACATTTAAAAAGTTATTATTATATATTTCACATAAATATATCTAAAATATAAATTAAAAATGATACGATATTGTCATAGTCATGTTTTAACATTTCATTAAACAAATTTTAATCAATAATCTTGTGTTTTTAATTTTATAAAATTTTTTTGGTATATTTTTAATAATTGACAATCAAAATTTTTTTTAAATGACATTAATGGACAAGAAATGATCGTTATGGTAGTTAAAAAAACAAAAACTTTCAAAAATTTTGAAAATTCCATTTTAAGTCCGATACAAAAATTAAATGCACATATCAGATTTACAAAAAGGTATACCAAATACAAATTAAAGAAAGATTGAGTAAAATTTCAATCGCATTTAATTTATTGATGTTAATAATTTGTTAATAATTAAAAAATATTAATTATATAATTATAAAATAAAATTTTTAATGACAAAAATACACAACCAAAAATTTTAAAAGTTGCATTCAATTCAAGCGCGTAATTATTTTTGAATGTCACTTGATTCCGATTTAAACTATAATAACACCTACAGATTAGCAAACATTTTTACCGATTTCAATTGTCTCATTAGGTGTGAAGACACCTCGATCTCGGGTCATGAATACTCTTTTGCAATTTTTTTGTTGAAACGGAATTTTCGCTTAACAAAACCAGAATAGACAGCAAAAACTTTTTGGTTTTCGGTAATGACAACTATTTATTAAAGTAGTTTATCGGCATTGTGTCGTCATTATTATTAAGTATGGATTTTTTGTGCGAATTAATAAACAAAAATGCTTAAATGAATTATTCTGTAAAAATAAAATTAGTATTAGATAATAAAAAATTATTTTCTTCGTTATTGAAATACTGATATTTTAGCCTTTTTTAGGCAATTTTAAGAATCAAAAAAGAATAGCAAAAAGGCTGCAAGCTAAAACCAAAATTTTGAGGCTAAAAGCAAAATAATAATGCTAGATTTTGCCTTAAAAAGTCTAAACTGGCAACACTGATGGATATAAAAGTATTAAAAATATTTCTATAATACTAACTTCATCAAAAGATATGCAAATATGCTTCTAAATAGTTATGCTTAACATAAAACCAAAACTATTAACTTGAAAAAGTTCGACTTTAAGTTTTTACCATGATGATTTAAATTTGCAAAGAATCTGTGAATTTGACGTTGCACTAAATGGAAAGTGAAAAAAATTAGATTTTTTTTTTTAACCGATAATGTTGTTTCATTTTATATATTTTTAACTACAATCAGTTACTTTTTCAAAATAATAATTTTCAATTAATCGACATTTTTTCAAATTTTACTCCTCTGTGTAACGTTAAGTAAGCATATGCTGCAACTTATGTTTTATAATTTTTATGACACTAAAAGAAGTAACGACAGTAGAAATACAGTGTCTCACTAAAGTATTTGAATTTTTAAAATTTTTTTATAAAAATGGGTTTATTAAATGATTTAAAAGAATAATTCTTAAATTTATTAATTAAATTGCGTTCATTTATATTTCAACTTCATAATGGAAAAAAATATTATCTTGTTTCCAAGAATTTCCAGAAATAGTACCAAAAGTCACCGAATTTATCTCAAAAAGATATTTGAATTTTCATTACCTTTACATTTGAATATATCAAGCAAAATAAAACTAGATAAAATTATTGCAATTTTTGTTAATAGCAGGTAATAAAAATCACTGTTAAATGTTTACAGATTTATTTTTTCAATTTGGAGTTAAAGTTTAGGGGATATTTAGTGCAATTGCTTATTTAATGGACTTAGAAGGTTGGTGTTGGTGTTACTTAAGTGACAAATATGATAAATTTTTTGTCATTATAGTATAAAATAATAAGTACAAGATTTTTATTAAAATGTAATATTTGAAGCGTACTGGTCGTTTACTACGGGGCATTGCTCCATTACAAATAAAATATCTTAAGTATCAAGCCCATTTTAGTACCGTTGGTATCAAAAATTTATTTCAAAATGTTGAGAAATATTTTCCCAATATATAGCCATTGATAAATTTGGAGACTACAATACCTGTCTTAACTATATAGCTCCAAAATATAACACGATATAATTGTGCTTGATTTTATTTTTCTACACACAGAGAAAAACATGGTTACAGCACTATCATTACAACAATACTATGTTCTGATTGTTCATGATAACAATGTTTTTACATAAATTTTGTCGTTTAATGTTTACACTCAGTAAAAATTTTAATATGGTTGGCTGCAAAAATTATATGTTTTTAATATTTTTACCACAAACAAAATTTTATTAATATGAAAAATATTAAATATTTGCAGGATTTTTCCATGTTCTTAAACCATATTCTGTTTTAAACCATATTAATATTATTATTCTCATGACAATAAAATGTTTCAAATAAATATAATACTTATCCTTTGTACAAACTTGATGGAAAAATTCAATACTTGTTTGTTATTAATTATATTTTGTTATTAATGATTGTTTTCCAAGTTCATTGTAATTCTCATTTAGTTTATATTTGAATAAATACAAATAGAAAAGGTTTGATTATACTACGTGTGATTCAGGCAATATAAGATATTGCCTGAATTACCCTACCATTAAAGAGTTTAGTAAAGAAACATATCATATGAACTACAACTGAATATAATTAATGAACAAATAATATATAAATATTTATTTTGCTAGTGAACACTTTTCTCTGTAACAAAAAATTTATAAAAATAATTTTATTTTCATATATGATAAGATAGAATAATAATATGATAAAATGAAATAATGATATGATAAGATAGGATAACTATATGATAACATGTGATAATAATATGATAAAATGGAATCATAATATGAAAATATGGTATAATAATATAATAACAATAATAATATAAGAATCCCAAATCATAATCTGATAGAAAGCGAAAATGATGTAATAAGATTGTTCAATAATATGTAAAACTAGAATCATAACATGAAAAAAATAAACCATAAAAACGGACACACATGATAATTATTACTTATAATTATTTCTATTTTTCGCTGTGATCATATGTTCTAATCATAATATGTTGCTCTTAGATTATGGTCACTATAAATATATTTTTTCGTGCGTGTAGCTACATAACCATATTATTTTTGGACTAACAACTTGCACTCGAGAAATGTTAGAGCGAAACATTTTTAATTTTATTTTGATCAACATAATTAATATTGACAGAAAACTTAACTTTTTCGGATTTTTTACCTTTGCATAGTGCCCTGATAGCTTGAAAGACTTATAGTTATGTAACTCAAAAAGTATAAAAACCAGTATAATTTTATAACACCTAATATCCACAGAGACACAATCTAAAATTTTTGATAGAATATGGGAGGCCAATACTTCAGTAAAATGGGATCAACGTTGAAGATTTTTCACTTGTTTCACTTGTTTGTTTTTTCACTTGTGATGTCAAACTTTAGAAATCAAAATCTGTTTATATTTCCAATTAAAAGAGTTTTATTTTTGGAAGTTATATAGGAAAAATGGCCCGATTATTCGAAATTTCTTTTTCTCAAAATTTGACCCCTCAAATTTATAAAAAGATTTAGAAAATGCTTAACAGAGATATTTAATGTCAATTGATATAACGAAATATATCTTTTCGACCTTTTTTGTTTTTTTGAGTATCTTCAAATACAAATAATAATAATAATAATAATAATAATAATAATAATAATAATAATAAATTCAAATTCTTTTGTGAGGTACCTGAAATAACTGTACTTGTTACGAGTATTTTTCTCAATTTCAACATTTGTACTACTTTTTGCAGCATTTGGTAGAAGATAGATCAGGCAAAAAATTCTCATTCATTGACATTTTTTTCTGTACCTAATATTAAAACTTAAAATAACTCATATTTTTTTTATTTAAAAACAAAAGTTCATTAATTTATGTGAGGCACTGTATATAATTTGTTAAAACGTCCTATATATTAAACAAACTTATATGTTAAAATATAAATATCATATTTTGAAAAGTTATTTAAACATGCTACCATATTGTATGCCTTAGGTATGCATCCCTTAATTATTTATTATCTTTACAAAAATTTTATAGATCTGTTTGTTTGATGGTCTAAACTATTTATGGCTTCAGTTTGTAATAAGAAGTAATGACTTTTTTATCAATCCGATGTTCATAAGAAGCAAACTAAATAAAAATAAACTTAAAGCAAAACATACTAAAGTTTATTGGAAAATAAACCAAGTATATATTAAATAAACTAACTATAAAATCCAAATGTTTATTCATATTGCCCAAACGTTACCCACCACCTTTAATAACGTTTATCAAGGACACTGATACCGGTAGTTACTTGAAAAAATAAAGAAAGAAAAAAAGTAATATTGTGTTCAATAGCAAAATTGGTTTATACAATAATGGCCACGAAATATACTCAATGTATTTTGCCAAAAAAAAAAGAAAAAAATCAATTGTTTGGCCCTTTTAGCTGTTGCTGCCGCTTTTTTATTTAACTTTTGTCTACAATATCCGTTTTAGAAGAGCATCATCAGGACTTAAATGATATCCAGTTTATATATGAATGTTTCGTATGTATAATATTTTTCTGTGTGTTTGTATATTTTATCACGTGCATATTGTTATGCAGTTTTATCTGTTCTTGATGTTAATAGCAGATGCTGTTGTTGAAATTGAAACATAACATTTGTTAACGAAATAAAACAAAATTGTACACCGAGTTGGTTGCATTGATACATTCTAACATTTTGAACATTAGGAGGACCTCAGTTATTTGAAGTGAAAATTTTTTTTAAATGAAAGTTTAGTTTATTTCAAAATATATATTCTAAGAAATTTTTTCTAACTGTAATAGTTTCTAACAATTCCTGTACTTACGTTTAAACTTTTGTTAAAGATCTTAAAAATTCAATTAGCTATTTTATTCACCTTTCGTGCGATTCCAAAATTTCCTACTTTTCTGTCGGTTTCAACAAAAGAAAAATTCTTTTATTTTGGCTTAGAAAAAGCTTATGCTGGAACCAAAAATCGTGGGGAGAATTGTAGGTATCTTAATGAATTTAAATAAAAATATTCACTTTTATTTTGTGACATTGTTTTTGGGATCCTCCTAATATGTACACTTTGGCATTTGTTAAATAATGTTGCAGTTTATACATGAAAATGGTTTAAGCAGCAATTTAGAGATTGCCATAAGTGTGTATATGTTTTATTTCTTCAGCATTTAATTTTTTTTTTTTTTTTTGGTATTTACACCATTTCGATACAAGACTTTTTAACTTTGTTAAAATTTTAGAATGTTGTTTTAAGGACGCTACTTATTTGGAGTAAATATAAATCAATTTTAAAGAACACTATGATATATATATATTGATATTGATTAAGAGCAACGTTACAGTTTGCGACTTTAGTCGTCAATTGCCCCTTTTTCAACCGCCTGGCCATTTCTTGGGCCTCTTTTTAAAATGAAACTAAAAGACGACTTTTCAAAACTCAGAATCTGAGTTTGAAATAGCTCGACCCATTATATATTAATTCCAACTTAGAAATTAATTATTTTGTGATTGTTTCACAGTATAGTGATGTAAAAAAGACCCGAGGAATTTATAAATGAACAGAAATTGTTAAAAATTAAAGCTAATGATAAAATTTATGAACAACTATTTAAATCATCTAATGAAGAATCTTTTTTGACAGGATTGGGAAAATGAAAAATAGATTCGATAAATACTTATATTCTAACTGATATTTTTACTTTGGTTAATAGCAGTGCCTCGACGGAACGTCTTTTTTCTAAATTATCACCAATGAAAAATAAATTGTCCACCAGACTTAAGGTAAACATTTGTGAATCCATGTTTTCAGTCCTAAATTTATTAGACTGGGTTCTGTAAGACTGAAATCCGTGTGAAGACCTGTTCGGTTTATAGTCATTCCTCCTTTCCTGCACTATTTATAAGTTATATTGAGGTTATAAGAAATCTGAGAAATGGTTAGCACATCGAGTATTTATTCTATCAGGAGGGCCCAATCAGAAACGTGTGGTGTACAAGTAATAGAGACATAGGCTGTCAAAGTATAACTTGAAAAAATTCGATAAAAATTTGGAGCTAACTTAAAACTCTCCCAATATGGGTGACATTTTCTCATCTAGGCTGTAGTTAAAGGGCGAATTCGGAATTTTCTGCAGAAAATGCATTTAATATCTTGGTTAATTCATTTATTTTTAAAAATAATTTAAAATGGTGTAATGATTTCATTTTCATTAACACACCATCGGTAACGAAAGTACTGGTCGACGGAAGTTTGCTAAAAATAAATATCCAAAAGATAAGTCCTCCACAAAGCAAAAAAAAAAAAAAAAGCTGAATAACATTTTTGTTATCTGCCGTTCAAAAAAAGAAAAAAACAAAATTTGTTGTTATTTCATTTCTATCAGTTGCACTGTATTTGTTCAGTTTACTCTTTTTTGTGAGGAATTTTTCAGCTGGAAAAATTGTTCGCCGATTTTTTTTTTCTCTTCATAATATTCAGCTGTTTTGTTTGAAAAATTGCCAAAAATTGGTTTGTGAAGCTTTTTTAATGATTTGTGCTTGAGTAAAATATTGATATTCATTTTATATATTGTATAAGAAATACTAGTGAAAATATTATATTAATATGCTTTTTTTTTGTGCAACTTAAAAAAGTCGTTTAAAAAATTTACTTTTTTCATAAAATCTGCACTCCTCCATTAGTTTTTGGCCAAGCGGGAAGCAGTTTAACGTCAAATAAATCTAAATCTATTTTGTGATTACATATCATCAATAAAAATAAAAAAGCTCACGTGACATTTTTGTATTAATAGATAAAAATTAAACTTTTTTATTAAATTTATTAAAATTCGCCTTTTTTGACCGATGCTGGATGTAGGGTGCAATCCTAAATTTAAAATTTCTTTATTAACCATTTATGAAGTATTATTTTTTAAAATATGTAAAGAAAAAAAATTTCTTAAGAAAACTCTGAGAAAAAAAGTGAAAGAATTGTACTTATTTTTATGAAAAAGAGCCTTTCAGTGATTTTGACCTTGAACATTTTTAAAGTTAAGGCGAATTGAGATAATCAAAAAAACATCAGCATATCATCTCGGAATATATTACAAATTACAGAATATTTTTAAAAAATTCTTCCCTCATATAGCTCATAACTTATTACCGAAAAACGAAATAAAGTCGAGGCAAAAAATCAAAAATTCAAAATTTAATTTAGGCGAGTAAGCTTAATTTTTTCCTTTATCTTGCTCAACACTTTACAGACCTATAAAAATCTTTAAAATCGTACTTGATTTGTAGAGTTTAAAATTTTTTGAAACTTTTACATACTCGAGGTATCTCGTATTATCACTGGGTAACTACAAGATTATTTTTCTGAAAGCATAGGTCCTCCTCTACTACTCTTCAATACATTTCAATTCGTTCCCAACAGTAGTTTAGGAGATACAGATTTATTACCAAAAATTTTGTGTTTGACCCCACTGTGCTTATACGGTTGAATAGAATTTCATTTTCGCAAAATGCAACAACTAAATACAACGAGGCAATTGAGCAACCAACCAGTTAAAAGTTCCATTACTCTCTATCAATACAACTACAAGATAAACTACAAAAACAAAAATTTTGAAAAAAGAACATATTTCAAATGCATGTAATGTATGTAACAATACTTACATACATAAGTATCTATGTAAAAGTATGATTGTATTAATGTCTATGTAAGTAAATGTATGTATAGATATGTCTTGATATAGTGGTGAAATGGCAAATGTCGAAACAGGAAATTGCATGTACAAAACCGTTGTGGATGCTGCAATGTTTCGGTTGTAAGTGGGCGCGCCATTTCAACCATGTTTTGCAAATTATACACTTTCTAAACGGTAAAATCATGTTATTTAAGAGATTTAAAAAAAAAGAAAACAAAAGGTATAGAAGTATATGAAACACATTTGCCAAAAAAAAAAAAAAAAATTGATACAGAAAATACAGCAAACATGTGCAAGCTAAATATTGGCAAATGTATATTTTATTTGTTTGTCTTTATTCTCTAGGTCAATTGTGAAAATACGATAATGGTCAATAGGAAATATTTGTTTTCAATGCGACAAACAAGAAAAACAGAGCGAAACACTGATGCTGTGCTTATAAAACAAAATAAATTAAATGAAAACTCTTTATTCAATTTCTTTTTTATTTTTTCATTTTAGGGAAGTTCTTCCACCCCAACCGCCGCTACTGTTACAGCAGCTGTACCACCTCCACCACCGCGTAACGTTTTTCCGGGAGCTCCGCCCCCAGCTCCTACGGTCACTTTAAAAGGGGCTCCTCGACCACCAGCCATGACTAGTCCTGCAACAGCTGTTGCCGCTGCTGCTGCAGCCGCTGCCGGTGGCTTAGCTGGTGCCCCATATCGTGGAGCTACTTGGACACCACAAGGTTATACACCAGCTGCAGCCGCTGCTGCTGCTGCCGCCGCTGTAGCTCAGCAAGCTTATCGTTATACGGCTCCATTGCCACAACCAACTTATGCTGCATATACACCGCATACAACAACAACACCAGCAACAGCAACGGTAAGTAAAAGATATAATTATTAAAATATAATTTAAATGATATAAATGATAAATGTGGTAAGAAATATGAGTTAGCACAAATTATCGTACTTTTTACTTTATCTTAACTGGTTTTTCTTACAAGAATCCGTTTTTGGTAGAAATTATTAGTGATAAGAGATTTATGTCTTTTCTGTTCTTTCCTCCCTGGTTTAGCTATAAAATCGATTTTTATTATTTTTTTATTAATACCGATTTTTTTTCAGGAAATAAGAGTGATCATAGATTAGCTCTAGCTGCTCTGGTTTAGCTATAAAATCGATTTTTAAGTTTTTCATTTAGAAATCAGTATTTGATGTGAAATATAAGTGATCCCATATTTTCTCCCGTTTTGCTCTATGTATCCTGGTTTAGGTATAAAATAAATTTTTTATAGGAACTTATTTTTGAGCAGATACACAATGAGTTGTCGAGTTGAAAAAAGTCAAAAATTATAGCTAAGACTTTCAGCCATAGAAGTTTATGTGAGAGGCACTTGGAACTAGATTTTCAAAGAAATTACTCATTTTTTTCAAAACACAAAAACAAAACATATGCAACTACATGTATTTTGTTGTTGCATGAATTATTATCAAACTTAAATTTAACAAGTAAGAAAGATATAATCTGTCAAGCCCCAACATATGATGTGCACCATGTGCACCAAAATTCGGGGAGGGGTCTTTTATTAAACTTGTGGCCAACTGTGGAACAATACTTTTACATATTAAGTGTAACATAAAACATACGAATACAGAATATTACTTTGATACTAACATTAATAAGAGTTATTAGGAATTTATGCACTTTTGAATGAATCCCGAAAGTGGGCCCTATATGGGAGCTATGTTAAATTATGGACCGGTCTTCATAAATTTTGTCACTATCGTTTATACTTACATAAAACTTATTTGTGTCGAATATTAACTTTTAATGGATTTATGAACGTTAAAGCTTAATAAAAATATAATTATATTTAAAGGATTTATGATTGTTAACCAATATTCCGGTCAGTGTTACCATTAAAAAGTGTTAAAAAAGGGAATTTTAGAAAGAAAGGGGATTACGGAAAAAAGAGACCAACCTCAAAATTAGTTTATTTGAATATAAAAATGTTATATTTTAAGAAAAACACTTAATAACAAAATTTATTTATAATAATTTGAATTATTTAAAACATAAAGATTAGTTCATAAAAATAGTTAAAATAAAATACTCTTTTTATTAATTATTCAAACCCCAGTCTCCCAAATTCCCGTTGACCTTAAGTCTGTTGGACAATTTATTTTTCGTTAGTGAAAATTTAGAAAAATGACTTTCCGCTGAGGTTAAAAAATATATATTAAGTATTCATCGAATCTGTTTTTTAAATTACCCCAATCCGGCCCAAAAAATATTCGGCATTTGATGTTTCAAACAGTTGCTAATAGACTTTATCTCTAGCTTAAGTTTTTATCAGTTTCAGTCTTTTTATAACATTGTGAAACAATCTCAAAATAATTAATTCTTACGTTGAAATTAATACACAATGGATCGAGATATTTTAATCAACGTAGTTTTTCGTCATTTAGCACATAGTCTTAAAAAGTCGCCATTTAGTTCCATTTAAAAAAAGGGGCCAAAAGAGTGGCAAGGTGGTTGAAAAAGGGGCAATTGACGTCTAAAGTCACCAAACGGTAACGCTGATTACAGTAAGATATTTGTATGGGAGCTAGGTGAAATAAGAACCGATCATGCAAAAAATTTTTAATATCAAACACTAAATCATATATATAAATTGGTGCAAAATTATTTGACAAAAATTGTGGTGGGTTGTTCGCGAGTTGTAATATCTCAAGGGGGTCGTGAAACTGATGCTTATGAGAGCCCGTGTTTTAAATAAAAAACATATTAGTCAAACAACTGATTTAAATTAAATAAAAGAAAGAAATGACAAATGCTTTATTTCAATAGTTACGTCTCGATACGAAGATAATTCAATGTATTTGAACATATCTGCAGATCATTAAAACAAGAAAAAAAATTGTACATTAAATTAATGCAATATTACAAATATCAATGGAAAGTTGCATTTGTCGATACTTAAAAAAAGTTGCATTTTATTTAAAAACAATTAAAAAATAGCAAATTTTTAAAGCAGCTTTAGTTATCCGTATAAATTTTTTGCTTACTTTGGAAACGACTTCCTGATTTAAATTTTTGTTTGCCTTTCAACTGTTTAAGAACTTCGAAAATATATACGTAGATACCAGACTTACAACTTAATAGAGTCGTTTAAAATGTTATTAATTTATTCAATTAAACTTGTCGTTAAAGACTAAATTTAATAAATTCTTTAATAAAGAAATAGTAATAATTAATAATAATAACAGTTTTTTCGTATGTAAATATAGAAAAATAAAAAAAAAAAAATAATTGTGGCAACTCTGTGGTGCTATACTAGCAAGTACTAATTGGAATGCCCTTTCCTTTAGTCAGCATAAATTTTTTAATTTAATGTACATAACAACTTTTCATCTGTTTGCATAGGATTTGATAGGTCCCGCAAATAACGTTTTTTCTTTAATTTGATTTTAATTTAATTTTTTCTTTTTCCTTTTTACAGCAATTATTTCCACCAACGTTGCTACTGGCATTTTAATATAAGGCTAATATTTATAATATTTATATTTTATTTAATTGTAAATAAAATATAAAACAATTGCTGAAAAATTAAAATCACTTGCGTGATTTGAAATCACCGTGATTTTAGAACAGGCCTGGTTTTTTTTTTTTGTCACCAAAAAAACCTGATATTTTACTTCATTACTTTTATTTTTTAATTTTTAAAATAAAAATTTATGGCTTGTAAATTTCAGGGAATATTGAATAGATTTTAATAATTTAAGGTGTGTTTTTATTTAACTGTTATCCTGTAAAGCATTTCAAACAAATAAATGCATTTCAATGATACTTAGTATATCAATTTTACTTAAATATACCTAATTATGTTCTTTAATAAATAAAACTTACTGATGCAAAAATTAGGAATTAATCTGATAAATGGATCCGTACCGAAAAAATAAAAAAAAATATTTTATTTTTATTTGATTACAGTTAATAATAGCTTTGCTGCATTACTTTTCATTATTTGTAAAAGGCAAGAAATTATAAGAAAAAAAGTTGTCAAATGCGAAAGGCTAACAAATTTTTAAAAGTTCAAAATACCCACTAAATTTTGAGTTATTTCGAAAACACTTTTGATGATAGTTGCTGCACTATGAATCGTAGCTGCCTAAATTTTAAGTCAATTTTGATTTTAATTTAATGAAGAAAACAAAAGAACTTAGGTTTTAACCTTTGTTGAAATCTTTTATATTTATTAAAACTAAGAAATAATTTATTAAAATTTTTTATTTTTTTAATTTCTATTTCAAAATTTCGATAATCATGTAAATCTTTGGATTTTTTTTTTTCAATATTTAAATGCTATTTCATTTACAATAAAATGAGACCTTAGTCTTTCAAATCATTTAAATACTCAAATATTTATTTTAAAATTTCAAAACTTTATCAAATTATTTTTTTCTCTTTATTTTTATTTTTAAGCATAACACTTTATGCTTTATTTGAAAAATACTTGACGCAAAAATAAAAACGTAAGAAAAGTTCTATTAGTTCTAAAATTTCTGTTCAATTTAAAAACAAATAATTCTTGATATGCTTACAAAAAAAGTCTTTAAAAAAATATTACATCGTTGCACAAATTGCATTGGAACTTGAAAATTTTCATATTTTTTTTTTTTACATATGTATATGATTAAAAAACTCAATTCTACTTTCAAAAAAATCTTAAAAAGAAGAAATTAACAAAATCATAACAGAATTTATCCACGAACTTACCAAAAAAAACTGTTTTTTTTTTTTTTTTTTTTTTTTTTGAGCATAATTCAAAATTTTTAATTATTTTTCGTTACAAAATTATGCATATTTTCAATTAACCTTTTTTTAAGATCTTACTTAAAAAATAATATCTTTAGACATTTATCGTTTATAAATTATATGTAAATATTTTGGTTTAGCTTTCAACATAAAATTACCTCTAAATGCGCAAAATCTTCACTATTTATAATTTAATATCTAAGATAGTTATTATATTTTATATGAAAAAATTTGGGAAAAACTTTTTCTGTGTTGTTACTTAAGCGCTTTTTGTAAAAGGTTTTGAATAGATTTTGATTTACAAATTAAAAAATATTTTTCATTAACTGATAAAACTAATATTTAGACAAATTATTTTTTATCGAAAGATGCATTTTTAACCGTATGGTTCGTAAAATTTAAGCTTAAATTTAGCGAAATTTGGAAATTTAGAATTTCGGAAATCCAGGAAAAATAAATTAAATTATAAAATTATTTATTATTAGAAGAATTTAATATTTTACAAAAATTCATAAATATTTTATATAGTTAAACAGGTAAAAACAGTCATATATTTTTATATGTGATCCATGTATGAAAACATACAGGCATACATGGGTACACATATGGAAATTTTTGCGATATATGTGAATTCATATATGATGAAATATATGACCTCTTTTGTCATAGACGAAACTATGCAGATAATATTTTATCGTATATGCTTTCATATATGAAAAATTTTTCATATAATATTTTAAGTACAAAATTTGTTTTTGCATTTACATCTGTCACAAGGTATCTCAAAAGCCCTCGTCCAATCCCATTTGGGACTATATCTATAGAAATTTAACAACAGTTTTGTTAAGATCTGTCTGTTTACTTCATAATTTGTATAGTAGTTTGAACTATTGAATAATTTTGTATCTTTCGTATTTGAAGTAAATTTGAAAAAAATATACCTACATTTTTGACAATTAGAATTGAATTAAAATTTATAAAAAACAAATTTAAGCCAAACGTAAAGATTTCATTAAAAATTTTGTAGCAGTTTTTTTTTTTGCAATTTATAAATCGCTCTGACTGCTAACCACAATAAAAAGGAGTTAAATGTGTAAATATCATTAATATCCTTCTTAACATTAATATTTTTGATATTATTCTTAAATGAATGTACGGAATTCATTAGACGAGAAGTATAATGTAGTATAGCAGTAAATCCATCTACCCTGTTTGATCCAATGATATGCAAGGATATACCATTGACGAGGACCTTGTACTTGCTTCTCATGTCCTAATGGTTGTCTCAAATAAAGTTAAGATTTTTTTCACTAAAATAATTGCTAAACTTTTATTCGTAATCGGTAGTTCTTAATGGATGCAAATCTTTTTAAGGTACTGAAAGTTTCTCAATGGATCTATAGATGCAAAGTTCAATATATTATGATAACCTGGGGTCTTGGCATATATATAAGTGTAATTCTATTGTTTATTGTATGTATTTTATAGTAGACATAAATAAATACAATACATTTTTTATTAAACAAGTGCCAATTTTTAAAACCTATTGATCTACTTAAAAATTTTCGAAATTTTTGGAGAGACAATGTTGAAGATAAATACATCATTCCTTTTTCTATTTATGATAAACTAATTTTTTCTAAATTTTTTTTTATCTTTTTCATTTCCTATTGTAAATTTTTCTTCGTGTTTAATTTTTCTTAGTTGAAAAATTAATTTTGGGAGTAGAAATTTCCTTGCCATAAAATACATCGAATCACATCAATTCTGCAACAAGTCCTAAGGATGTACAGTGGCAAGCATAAAAAGTGTAAAGCTATGTGCTTTTTGTTCGCATATATTTTGCTTATAGCGATAACTGATGTAACAATACTATTGCGATTTTATTATTTGTGGCCATAGACTCTTGTTGTATAAAATTTTTGTGAATATTTTTGTTCGTAAAAAAAATCATTAAATGTTTATTAAAAGCACTGGTAAATTTGAGTGAGCAAAAAAGAAAATGCAACGCTTAACAAATGAACATGATTTCTTTAAATTTTGATAAAAATTGCTATTGCAAAAAGTGTTGGAAACTATAATATTGTTAAACAATACGATTTTCTATTCTTTAATATAGATTTAAAGACATGAGATCTACAGATAATATAAATATTACCAAATAATTATACCTTCTACTAAATTTTACTATACTATTTTGCAATTTTGTCCACATTGACTGATATTTTTGAAACTATTTTTTATATATATATATTTTTTATTAATTTGAAATCTAACAAAAATTCTCTGTACATAAGCGATCAAATGTAAATGATAGTTTGGCTTAGCTTGATACCTTATGAGCCTTCGACCGAAATAATTCGACTAGTTTAGATTGTTATTTTGATTGAATGTAAATGTACATTTTTCGCAATTATACGATATTATTTAATGCTCAATAACACAATTGTGTTCAAATATTCCTTGATTTTGGTCACAGAGTAAATTTTAGCACAGGAAAAGACGATTAAGAATTGAACCTTTTTGACAACGTTACTATGTTAAGTAATTATTGGACTTTTGCACTTTTTTAATATTTAAGGAAATGTATCTATCGACAGCTTAAAGTCAAACTATTTATGTTTAGATTCAAATGAATTCAAGTTGTTGTAGTCGACTCTCATTTCTACTATACAATATTTGTTAAAACAATCTCCAAAAGTAAAGGTGCTACTTTTATTCTGATAAATAATATTTGATATGTTAAGAGGTTTTGCCGTTATCATATTAATATCATTGAATCAACAATTGATGGCAATAGTAGCTTTAAATGTCAATATGTGTTCATTCAGGTAATATTTTGTATAAAATTTTAAAGGCAAGTTCGTTTCAATATTTTATCTCTAAAATAATTTTTAAGAATCCTCATATTAGAACTACACATCAACATTACTTCAACACCATCATCATAATGTAATTCTAAAATATTACCAAGACCTTATAAAGAATGGGGAATATATTATGTTTTAATATTTTTAATATACTTTGTAAATTAAACGACGTTAAATTTATGTATATTGGTAGTAACTGACTGTATTTAAATTACACTTTTCAACATTTTTCAAAAATTATTTTTATTAAATTTTAAAAAATTCTGTTGATTTTTTAAGTCCCATTTTTTTCTTGAATTAATTTATAACTTTTTTCACTAAATTTGTAATAGTTTTTTTTTTTTAATGTGTAACAATTTGAAACAAAAACATACATTAGCTGGCTAAAATCACAACAGAATTGGTCAACTTAATAACGTTCTAGTTCTAATCAATACGATAAAAAAAAATCATATAGCATAGCGTTACATTTCTTATGCTCGCAACTGTATAAGATCAAATGATTTTTAAATGTGAAAAAGAACATTTTGTTAGAAAAATAGTGGAATAGTGAATAATTTATTTGTACTTTAATGTAATATTTTGACAGTATGTATTAAATCATCCAAAAATACCGTTTGGAAAAAATTGTGGGCCAAAAGAACTAACATTTATTATTATTATTATTATTTTTTTTTTTTTCTTAAAAAAAAACAACGACAAAAGAAATATTTATCTGCAGAAATATTTTCTTTTTTTTTTTTTTTTTTTTTTGAAAAACATTAAAAAAATTTTCTTTATATAATTTTTCTAATAAACTTCGATTCAATAAATATAAAAAAAAAACAATTTGTGAAAAAATGCAAAACGTACGTTTTTCTCGGTGGCTCCTCATATGCATTATATAATGTTGATATTATTATTTATATATAGGATTTATGTACTTAAGTGTGTTTCTCGGACCTTATATGAGAGCATAGTCAATTATGGGCCGATTCTGTGTTCTTTGTTATAAATTTATTAGAGACTAACGTTTGTATGGCATTTATGTACGTTAAAGTGATTTAGGAAAAGGAGGAGTAATCGATTTTCATTAATAGTGGCATAAAGATTTATACCTAAATATAATTGATTTGGTCTGAATTACATTAAAATATTTTTATATTTATATAATTTATGACCGGTAAAATTTTAGTCCGGGAGAACATTTATATGGGGGCTAAATTAAATAGTGGGCTGATCATTACCAATTTCTATAGGCTTTGTCCTTGTAAAAAAAAAGCATAAATACCATATTTTATTAAATTGTCTTCAAAGTTGTGACCTGTATTTTGCACACAAAGTTTACATTGACATTCAGACAGACGGACGGAGGGACAAAATGATTAGAAGGCGGATTTTAATATAATAATAATAATAAATATAATATATTTTTTTAAATGATATAAAAATATGTAAATTTTTAAATACATATTTTAGAGCTTATTTTAAAGCAATAAATACATGAAAATTCTACCTCTACTTATCACAGATTTTCTTTCTTTTCTCCTTATCTCCTCTGATGTAAACACATTTTTGAAGTTTTTCATATAAAAATTTATTTTTAACAGGAAAAATGAGTGATCACATTGATCTTTTCAGCTCTATGTTCTCTATTTTTAGCATGCATTATTATTGACAACTAAAGATTCTTTAATTGTTCATATAAGTACAATAATGAAAAATATGCAACTTTACCGTTTGGCGACTTTAATCACCAAATGCCCCTTTTTCAATCACCTGGCCACTTTTTTGTCCACTTTTTTAAAACAAAAATAAATGGTGACTTTTTAAGACTATCAAAAACAACTTAGTTGTTTGAAATATCTAGACCAATTGTATATTAATTTCAATGAAAAAATTAATTCTTTTCATATTGTTTCACAGTATAGTGAAGAATTTATAAATGAACTGAAACTGTTAAAAACTAAAGCTAATGACAAAGTTTATGAACAAATATTTAAAAAATCAAATGCCGAATATTTTTTGACCTGATTGTGAAAATTAAAAAATAGATTTTATGGATGCTTATATCCTAATTTATATTTTTACTTTGACTCATAGCAGTGCCTCGGCGAAACGTCTTTTTTCTAAATTAGGACTAATGAAAAATAAATTTTCCAATAGACTTAAGGTCAACACCTGTAAATCAATAATTTCTGTCTTAAATTTGTTAGACAGAGATTTGTAAGACTGGAGTCCGAGCGAAGACTTCGCATAAAAGTACAGAGGTTTAACCAATAAAAAGAGAATTTTATTTTAACTATTCATTAAATAATATTTTTGCCATAATAAAAATTATTATAAATAAATTATTTTGTTATTAATAAAATTCAGTTTAGTAGGTTTTCTTAAAATACAATTTTTTTTTGTTTTTTTTTTTCAAATAAACAAATTTTTAGAAGCTTTTTAGGTATTGAAGCATTTGGCCCCTTTTTTAGCGACTTTATTTTTCGAAATCCCCTTTTTGACTACATCTTTTTAAAATTCTCAACGGTAACGCTGGAAGTATGAAATTATATGATTATTTTTTTATTTCTTACCAAATTTAAATTAGCTTTTTGTATCGCTGTCTCTTCCTCTGATGAACATCATACCTAACCTATCATGTAAAGTTTTTTAATATAAAAACACTTTGTAAATTTTTATTATTTAAAATTTCTGATTCTTTTTAATAAACTCAGCAGCATAACATTGTTCTTGAAGCAAAAGTTTTACATTTTAATATTATTAAAATAATGAATACGATGGAAAAGTTATGCAGCCCTTAATATTCACTGTTATATTGAGAAAAAAACGAAATTTATACATATTTTGTCTCTTAAAAAGGATCATTTAAAGGTATTGAAATAAAAGTTTTTGATGCTTGTGATGCCTTTGGTTAGTCAAAAATAATAATCAAATAAGGCAAATGTTTTAAAGTATCTATGTATGTCAAGATATCATATTATAATTTGCTCTTTTTTCAAAATTGTTTTTTTTCTGATGTTTCCTCTGTTAAATTGTTATTGATTTAAATACATATTTTTCCTCGTATGTTATATTTTTCGCATTAAAAGGGGACATGTGACAATAATTGTAATAGACACTGTTGAAGCAGTAAAGGATAAATAAAATTATACAAATGTAAATAAATTTTTACTTATTTTTCTCGTATACTTAAGTATTTATTACATATTTTATTTCATTCTATTATTCCTTCATTCATTTCGATAATAATAAAATGTCTTGTATTTATTTACAAGTTCTGGATAGATGTCGGTGTTTGTATAAAAAATGTTTATATAAGATGACCCTTAAAGTAATGACATCTTAGCTATACTCTGTGCTCAAAATTGACTATTTAAAATCAGTTATATGACTAGTAACTAGGGTATCCAATCGATTAACCCTCATTCGCTTATGTTATTAATTTTATTCGAATAACGAATAAACAGAATAATTTGCGTCAAATAACCGATTAACCGAAATTTAATTTTCTGGAGGTTTAAATTTAGAACACCTAAAGTAAATAAAAGTAATTTAAGGGATATACTTTTTCATTACTTCCAAAGTATCAATGCTTATTGATAAGTTTTCTTGTTTTTAAGAAGTAATACGTACAAGCAACATCCAAAGATGTTATTAAAAAGAGATCCAAATGAATTGTTCTACTATAAAACTCTGAGATTGGGTTGCTATTTTTGCAAATACTTGTTACTAAAAACAACTGTATTAAACAAATGAAAAATAATATTATGAATAATTTTTTTATTAAAAAAATATGTTGGTTTGTATAAAAAATTAAAACTAATTTCATTTTGCCGATAACAAAAGAATTTGGACGTTCATAGTAATTTTGCATGAAATCCTGAACATGACATTAAAAATGCTAATTTACTAAATAAAGCAGAATGGGAGAATATTTTGTAGAATTAGATAAAAAATTATTTTTCTTTTTATAGAAATAGGCGAAAGAAGTGATACTCATAAGATAGACACTTTATGAAAGAATATGTTCTATATTCATGTAAAATATATAAATAACACTAATTATAGCTTTTAATATATTGAAATATTTATCTAGATACATCTATTTCAATAGATTAAAGACTGTAATTAGTGCTATTTATATGGTTTATATCTATTACTAATTATATTCGATTGATCGAATAATTTGTCATTAATCGAATATTACCCGATCAGCTTTTAACCTTTATTTGTTAAATAAACCGATTAATATTAAAAATCGAATAATTGGATACCGTAGTAATTACCCATTAAAGCTTTTTTTAATAAGTTTTTAACCAATAATTCATAACTAAATTTGATTAGCTATATGCTTCAGTCCGTCCGTATGCACCATATATTCAAAGAATAATAAAAAATTAACCAATATTTCAATTTATGCCCATAACTATTCTATATGGTCAAAAATAACTACTTAATATCAGTTATATGAGTGATTATCGATCGACTAAAGCTATTTCCTTCAAAAGATAATAAGAAAATTATTAAGCAAATTTAAGACAATCCTGATTATAAATATTCATCTTTTTTACATATTATTGAAAATACTCCTTTAAATATCTTACATATAATGTATCAACTGCAAATACAAGTATTTTTTTCCTTCTATGAACGAAATGAATGAAGGAGTATAACATGCATTTACGTTATTTGTATTTCATTCAATTTATGAGACGATTTCATTTCTTACAGATTCTTATTTCTTTAATATTAATTTAATACTTTGAGCACATTTAAGCATAAATACAAATACTTTTTTCATCCTGATAATAAAGATTCTTTCCTTTACTTTGTATAGGATTGTTTGTCAGACACTGACTATAAAAAGTCAAAAAAGGCACAAATAATACAAAATAATACCTTTAAATGGGTTTTAATGTATATTTATCTGTTAAAATAAATCCTAAGCACATATACATACACACACCCTCACCGATACATACACTTTTACTTCAGTGATAAATACATTAGACATATAAATAAAACAAGTACGAAAAATATATTCGATCAAGCTCGACTATATAATACCCTACTACATTATGTATGTACATAAAAGTTCAGGAGGGATCTTATATGGGTCCTAGGGCCAATTGCTGACCAAAACTTGTATTATGAAACATATTTATGCATTATATTATGTTATCTGTTTAAAAATAATTTCATGGAATTATTTTTAAAATTGCAAACTGCAGTTTGATTACAAGGTTTACATGGATGGACGGACAGACGGACGGACATCGTTAAAACTGCTCAGAAAATGATTCTAAGTCAATTGGTATACATTAAGGTGAGTCTTAGGCCAGTACTTTTGGGTGTCACAAACATCGGTACAAACGCTTAATACCCAAAGCACCTATGGTGGTGTATGGTATAAATACATTGCATAGAAATAAAATAAATAAATAAAGATAAACTCATCCTACAAAAGGCAAAATGAAGGAAAAAAATTAAATGGAACTAAAAGCGCTATAAAAATTGATGCTCCAAAGGAGGTATTATTTAGAAAGTTTTTTTTTTAATTTTGTACAATTGCACAGTGGGATACTTATTTATGAGTTTTAAAGGAATAAAGGATATAAAGAGAATTATGTGAAGTTAAAAAAAATTATAATTATAGTATTAAATTTCTGTCACAAACTATTTGAACTTTCTCCCCTTTTTAGATCCTATAGAAAATCTTGGAGAAAAAAATATAATCATATTTCTTTCATAGCAACCTCTAAATTATAACTTTTTAGCAGCATATTCGGAAAGGAAAATCAAAACTTTTTTTTGGACAAAAGTTTCTAGAACAATGCTTTTAAATTGTTGATAGGTAACTGAAGATGAGCTCTTTAAATATTTTTTCTGCCATCAGCTTTTCAAAATACATTAGGGGTTTTTATACAATTACATAAAGGTGTCAGATAGCTCATAAACTTAATAATAAGCTTAAATATAACTGGTCTTCTAATAATTATAGCTTAGAGTGAAATATTTCAGTAGTAGTTTTTTATTTTTGTTAACAATATGTGCTTAATATTACCTTTAGTTGCAATTATAACTCCTCTGCCATGCGTAAATCGATTCTCTGTATAAATTTTATAGTTACCAAATTTAAATTTGTGGTATGGTTCCAAAAAATCTCATTTGAAAGGATAATATCGATTTTTCTTTTATTTACAATGTATTCCAGCTGGGCAGCTGCTGACTCAGTTGTTATGCCTTGGGCATTCCAATGCATAACATGGACATTGAGTCTACAGGTTGAGTTATATGGCATGTTGAAACATCATACCTAAAACTCGTAGATATTTTAGCTTTTCATTAGAAATATTAAAATTATGTGTATTATTTTGTGGTTCTTTTCTTGCCAAATCAAAAAAATCATAATAATTTTGTTTAAAACGAAAAAGATCTTCTCTTGATCGCCTTTAATATAGTTGCCACTCGATGTCGGCTTTCTAAGTATTCTTGACGAATTAGGCACTTTCAGGCTAATGTTGTTTAAGTTCTTCTTTATGAAATTTTTGACACTTCTAAATTATACTAGCATCACTATTACCTTTATTGTGTGAAAAATCGCATAATCGTTATCCGGCGCAGGCTGAACGGTACGGCTACAATTTTTAGCACTATGTGCATACACATCACACCTTTAGCATTGTGTGGGACTTTTGTTGCCCTTTAGAGGTTTTCTTCAATACACAAAAATATTACAAAAATATCTTATTTTAATGACCTCTCTTTTTGAAACATGTTGAGAGATACAGCGCGTCATCTACACTGGATCGCTTTGTTTCTAGTTCCTTAATGCTTACCCGGGTTACGCGAGCTAACAAATTCTTCGCCAAATGTCTGTGTCCAGTTTTAGTAGTAACTTATTCGTATAATACAGGAAAGTTTTTTTCTTGAGAACAGTACAAAGCTTCCTTGTACAGCGATAACGAGTTTGATACAATTTTCGTAGAAATAAACATTCGTTTATAAGAATACCTATACCCAATTAATCCGATCACAGTTGAGAAACTGTGCTGGAATCTTTTCTTTGAAAGCAATTGCTTCTTCTTCTTCAGATAGAAGTTAAAGCCTGTTGTCACTAGTGCTGGGATCGTTAAAAATTTCCTTCCTTTTCGAGCAAACATTACCAAACATAATATCTATATATATATATATATATATATATATATATATATATATATATATATATATAAATATATTATATTATATATATTATATATATATAAATTAGAAAATTCTTAACTTCGATATTGTTGGTAACACAAATGATAATCGCGGTTATACTGATATTATTGAAAATAATCGCGACCACAACTCTGCTTACATATTCCTTTATAACATGGAGCAAAACAAAGTGTACACAGATTTTTCATATTTTTTTATTTTTATTTTTTTTGTTTTTTAATTGCATTTAATTCGCTGGTATATTTTTCACATCTAACCACAAAAAAATTAATAACTATAAAATATATTTTTCAATGACAAAATTACACTCCCAAAAATGTTAAAAGTTGCACGATTTATAAAATACTAAAAATACAGGTCCTGAATACTTTTTATGCATTTTTTTTTTTTTTTTTTTTTTTTTTTGTTGAAACCCATTTTTTGCTTAACTAAAACAGAATTAATGTACTTATTATAAATAGAATTTCACATAAAATGTAAAAAAAATGCTAATATAAAGTATGCAAAATCTTGGATCGATTTTAAAGTTATAACGTTATTGCAATTTGATATTTTATCGCGCCACAACGATTTTAAAAATGTAATTAGGAAACTCCCTATAGCGCTGCTATTGGACACATTAACGATATGTATTTCAAACGATTTATACAAGAGCATTAAACCTCCAATCTTTATTTTTCAATACTAGAAACGGCCCAAATTACATATTATTTTGCCTCTTTACATTTTGTCATTTTTTGAAAAACTGTAATTTTTTTAAAATAATTTTCCTTTTCTTGGAAAAAATTTTTTTTATTTAATTTTGTAATAAATACTTTTTTCAAAAAATACTTCTTCAACAATTTTTTTTTTTTCTTAATTAAAAATTGGTACTTTTTGTAACTCTTGCTACTTTTTCACAAAATCACAGTTTTTAGAAAATATTTTTTTTTAAGAAATATGTTATTTATATATTTTTAATAAAGTTTAATATATTTTTTTTAATGAATAATATTTTGAACGTTAATTGGCACCATTTTTTTAATATTATTCTTTTTTGAAAATTATTTCTTTTAATTTTTTTTTTTAGTTGCTACTTTTTTTAGTTTTTTATTTTCTGGAAATCTGTACTTTTTCATAATTACTCTTACTTTTGTGCAATGCTTATCAAAATATTCCCAAATTATATTTCAAAGTTAACTTTTTAATACTTTTTTGTAAGTTTTAGCTTTTATTCTTTTGGTACTTTTTTGACTTTTCATTTAAAAATTCTTAACTTTATTTTTAAATTTTGCTTCTTATAAAAATTGGTACTTTTTGAATACCACTTTTTCTTCCTTTATGAAAAATAGTACTTTTTAGAATTTAGACTATTTTTGAAATATAGTACTTTTTGACAAATAGCAGATTTAAGATGTGTTTTTCTTTTAATAAGCTTAAATTATTTTATTTTTTTATTTTGTTTTTATAGCAATTGAAGCATTTTAAAAATTTGATAATTTTTGAAAATCGGTTACATTAAAAAACAAAAATTTTAATTTTCGAAGCCCAATATCTCGTAAATTAAGAGAAATAAGATATGCACACGATGATTTCAATTTTATTTCTTCGATCGCACACTGTGCGCTTTAAATTCGCTTATACAACGAACCGTCTGCTTGAAGTATCTAATTTTTGGAATGACTCGCTAAAATACTTCTAAATATTCAATAGACTTTTTTAGGAAATTCACATGTTAAAAAGAAAATCACATGTTAAAACATCTGTCTTTTTCACATTAAGGACCTCAATACTGATATTAATGTCACTTTCTTCAACATTTTATAAATTAACTCGTCCCATTGTGCATTTCCGCTTTATTTATTTATTTATTTATTTGCGCAGATTAAACACTCTTGTATACTCGCATACACTATTATTCATTATTGCCATAGTATTTACATATGAACAGAGTATTTGTATTTTTTCTACGCTAAACAATGATAAACATCACATCATAAACAAAATAAAAAGAAATGTAAAAAAAAGTAACAATAATAATTCAAACACCATGCAGTACTAAATCAATGGTATTTTACTTTAGCACTTTGTATTCACTGTTTCCGACTGTTACTTTGCTCTCTATCACAATCATCATCGTAATCATCTTCATGATTTAAGAAACGCACGTTTTTCCATACTTATCCAACAACATCTTCATGACGTTGAACGACTTGTAAGTGGAAAAAAGAAAAGAAAAGTATTACAAGCCCAAGAAGACTAACCCTAAAAACAAAAAGAAAAAAAGAAAATAATAATAATATGAAGAAACCTTCAGAAAATACATAGTTACTACTTACATTTTGAGGGGAAGTAAAATAAAGAAAAATAAGATGAAAAATATGTGTGTGCGCCTGCCTTTAAACGGAAGTCATACATTACAGTATTTTCACCTCAATGCATTTGCGAAATGATTTTCTTAAATCCGGAAACAACTACTTATGTCATGTTCTTTAGCTCATTTTTTTTTTTTTTTGCTTTTTTATGTTTTTATATTTTCTGTTTTATTTGTAGCAGTAGGACAACTATTTGTCTAGTCCCTGCCAGCATTTGGAAGAAAGTTTTTTCATTCATCCACTAAGAAATGTATTTTTTTTTTTTTGACGCTCTTGAATGTTTAAAAGTAGAAAATACATAATTTTGCAATAAGAAAACACACTAGTATCGAATTATGATCTAAAAATATTGACTTGGGTGATTGTTTACATTCCAGAGCAAAGAAAAAGAACAAGCAGTACATAATTTCGCTCAGTAAATGTATAACTTCTAAAGTGATCTATCTTGTTGCATATAGTATTGAATAAAAATTGAGTTAATATAAAAACTTTTTCATTGCTAATTAGTGTTTTTTGTTATTAAATATTCCATATTTAATTTAAACAAATAGTGAGTTATTAATTTAGTTTAAATTTATAGTGAGTTATTTATTACAATGGGTTTAAATATAAGACAAGCATTTGGCTCAATTATAATTAAAAATATTTACTATAAATATTTCAACTGTATTAAAAACATATTTACTTATTATACAAAAACGATTATATTTCGATACTTCCAATACCAAAGAATGCACTAAATAGTGTCATTTAAAAAGTATTAGAACTGCGGCACATTTCTTCCCGAACGGTGATAAGAAAATGATATCGTAACGTAAATGATGATAACGTTATTAACTTCCTGAGGTATCGCTTTAGATCAAATTTCGATAGAAAATGTTGGCAGGGGTATTTACAAAAATAACTACCACTACAGTTATAAAATATTAACCAAAACACTAACACCCGCAAAATTTTATAAATAATAGTGTGTGTATATGTATGTATAAAATGCCGTTAAGACCTTACCAATACCAATTTGTTTAAATCGGAAATATTCACTCATCTAAGTGATTGCACACGCACAAATGTCATTTAGAAAAAAAAAGAAAAATATTTGTCGATATGTGAATGTATTGGTGTACAAGTAAATATTTATTAGATCAATTTATATATGAGTGTTAAACGAGCTATGTATGTGAACATACATATATGTATGTATGTAAAGTTTCCCTTAAAAATATAATAAACGAGCCCTTTTATACCCTTCACCATAGGTGTAAAGGGTACACATACAGTGTGTCATTCCGTTTGTTACTTCCACAATTTTTATCGGAAAGCAAAAAAGTAGATATTTTCTGGATCCTTATAAGAATGTCGATAGGACGGTATCCGTCCGACCATCCACCCCTCGGTCTGTCGGTTACAATCCTTTCGAGAATTTCGCTATTGAAATTCAGTAAGATCGATTCATAAATGGAGGAGATATGCGTAAGTTTTTTAATTCTTTAAAATAGTTTAAAGGCGTTTGTGAAGCCTCCGAAAACACAGATATACGTCATATATCTCAATAGATCAGAATTTTATTCCTAAACTTTTCTATTAAATCATGGAAAACACATTTCAGATATTAAAATGGTTTTCGATTTTTTCGAGCCCCTATATAAGCTGGGAAATTTATTTTTTCAAAACAAAATCGGAACATTTTTTTTGAATTTTTCTGCTGAAGAACTAAACTCAGTCGGTCTATTAGTATCGGTCAAAATGCATTTTTGACCGATACGCAAGTCCAAAATAAGCTACGGACTTGATTCTTATATAGATCGATCAAGATTATATAAATCCTTATGTCCTTATATATATTATAAAAAGTAGGAGTAAGGTTGTTGGTTTATTTGTTACGGCTGCAGCGATTTTCAAAAATTTGACTCACAGGTAGTATAGTGCTTGAAGTTCGGTTTTTGAATCAACCAAATCGGTTTACTAACAACTGAGTTATTGGCAAATCTGTTTTTTTTTTATTTATTTAATGTCTGCTTCCCTTATAGTTGTTGTTTTCATGGATATTTCAGTATCCAATAAAGCAATAAATTAAAGCATAATTAGTTTTTCAATGTTTTAAAGCACCAGACTTCGTTCTTTCATAGAAAATTAGAAATTAAAAAAAAAATTAAATATATCCAGCATTAACCGAGTTATAGGTCAAAACTCGTTATTAGATTTCTTAAAGCTCCTATATAAGCTATGGGCCTCATTCTTGCATAAATCTATCAAAATGTTCTTTTCGAATTTCGGTTTTTTAAATCAGTCAAACCGGTTAATATATTTTCCACCATACCCTTTTTTAATTTAATTTTATCTTACATTTATAAAATATAAAATCGCAGTGATTATATATTCCTTAAATATTTGTGAACTTTTGCAAAAATTGTTATTTACTAGCTTTTATTGGTGCGCTTTGCTACCCTATTTGATGCGATAACTAATATTTACTTTATATAGGAGCTAATACTTCCCCTGGAATTATTCATTCTATAGAAATTTTATATGAAAATTACTCTAAAATTTTTGAAGACTTTCACTGTAATAGTCCTTTAGATGAGAAAATGTATGTTTTCTTTATACGGGGTATATCTCTCCCCTTTGACCTACCCGTCCTATTTTCATTTTATCAATACGGTATGACAGTATAAATATTCCAACGAAATTTGAGGGCTCTCACTGTAATAGTTCCTTAGATATGCCGTAATGAATATTTGCTTTTTATGGGGGCGGGGGTGGTATGTGTGTACCACACCACCTGCTCCAATATATTTTAAGCTAATCGGTTCATCTGATTGAGAGTTTTATAGTAGTGGTCGTAAAGTATGGGCGTGGCATCCAATTAAGATCTAACGTAACCTACAACATTATACAGTGCCAAGCACTATCTTTGCGTCATATTTCATGTATGTAGTTTTATTATTAACGTCTAAAAGTGAAAAAATAAATTTTTAAATTTTTTAAAGTGGGCTTAAAATGCGGACGTGGCTTACAATCGCATGATTAGCGAATAACTAGCACTGGTATAATATATATATAAAAGACAAAGCTTCATAAATGGTTAATAAAGAAATTTTAAATTTTCGTCAAAATTTGTATATTTTAGAAAAAATCATGTTTATCGATTAACAAAAAAAAAAAAAAAAAAGAAAAATGTTATCCTAGTTTTTTTTTCTAAATTTATTGACGCTGTTTCACTAAAAAGTACACTTACATCGATTTAGCACTAAACTGCTTCCCGCTCCGCCAAAAACGAATACACGAGTGCAGATTTTATGAAAAAATTCAACTTTTAAAAAGACTTTTTTTCAATTACAAAAAAAAAAAAAATATATTAGCATTGCACTATTACTGTTATGTCTTATGTATTGCATAAAATAAATATCAGTCTTTCATTCCTTCAAAATCCATTCAAATAGCTTCAATAACCAATTTTTGGCAAATTTTTCAAAAATAGAATATAAAAATATGTAAATTTTTTATTAAATATATTAATTATTGTCATTTGAATAAATTTGTTCTATTAAACGCAGAAAAAAAATGTTCAAATTTATTCGAACGAGCAAAATTTTCTAGCATAGAATAAAACATGTTTCAATTAATATTTTAAGAATCGAATAAATATTTTTAATGTAATTATTTTGCTCTTAAAGCATAATATTGAGAAAACCCATTTTCGGTTTCTCTACGTCAAAAAAAAGGTGAACTTGAAATAATTTTGTTCTAAACTCATTAGATTTTGAACATATTTTTGTACTTTATATTTAGCAGAGATATTATGCAAAAGCTTATTGAAATTTTTATATGGGTTTTATATGGTTTGATAATTTAGCAACGTGAAATAAAATGTAATAAACCATTTGTAGAATAATTTAGTTTTGTCTATATGTAATTCAACTCCTTATAAATTTACTGCGGTGCTTGGAAGATACATAATGTAGAAGGTAAATATGAAATCGAAAGGAAACAAAAATGTTTTTTTCTTACATTTGTATTATTTTAATCATATAATGTTCACTATTTTAATATAATAATGTTCACTATTTTTTCGTTCAAATAATTGAATAATTTTAAAAATTAATGGATCACTCGAATAAAAATAAAATTATAAAGTCTTTTTCGATCAAAATTAAACAAGAATAATTTTGTATTTTTGTATTCTCCTTTTTCAATTATTATTGTTTATATGCTTAAAGCTACCAGTTAGGTAGTAAATCAATCAAGCAATCCCAGCAAAAAAAGAACATCCAAAGAAGTCAATAAGATCCTGAACTTGTGATCCAGTAGTAGTGCAAATTCGGATCATTTCCAATGAATTTAACATAGGCTTGTCATTGGAAGATGTTGCCTTTTTTGATACCTTTTCACTGAATAGGAAGTCATGTTAACGATGTCATGCAAAAATAATTTTTTTGATGTTCTTTGTTTATCAATTCAAGGAAATTACTTGTAATTTTTTATAAACCAAATATTTTTTTATTAAAAAAATATGCATAACAATATTTTTGATTTGATTAAAACAATTATTATTAAGAAACAAGTATTTGTGAATTCTCAACGTTTTATATCAGAAAAATTTATCTGAATCGCTTTTTAATAACATCTTTGCATGATGTTTATATAACCTTCTTAAGCACAATAAACCGTACACTTACTGAAACTTGGGAAGTAATGAAAAAGTAATTCCTTAAAAATTACTTCTATTTATTTTTGCTGGGATGTATAATTGTTATTGTTTAGCCACCTTCAAGCAAAAAACAAAAAAGGAACATCCAAAAAAATCAATAAGATCCTGAACTTGTGATCCAGAAGTAGTGAAAATTCGGATCATTTCCAATGAATTTAACATAGATTTTTCATTGGAAGTTGTTCTCTTTTTTGATACCTATTCACTGAGTAGGAAGTCATGTTCACAATGTCATGTAAAATTGATTTTTTTGATGTTCTTTGTTTATCAATTCAAGGAAATTACTTTTATTTTTTATATAAACCAAATATTTTTTTATTAAAAAAAAATATGCATAACAATATTTTTCATTTGATTAAAACAATTATTATTAAGTAACAAGTTTTTGTAAATGCTCAATATTTTATATCAAAAAAATATATCAGAATCGCATTTTAATAACATCTTTGGATGATGTTTTTCTTTTATTGAAACTTTGGAAAAAAATTAAAATGACTTCTATTTATTTTTGCTGGGTTATTAAGTAGCAATGAACAATGTTGTTGTTATTTTGATTTGTCCCTTCTGTTTGTTTTCTATTTTTGGAAATTTAACAGGGGAAGTCAAGTAACGCTTTACACCGTGCCTTGCGTTTAAGTTTAATTGGTTTATAGTTTTTGTTGAACTTTTATTTATATAGGTTTTTTTAGAATTTTTGTATTTCGGCTTAAGTTCATTGAATAAATGTAGAAGAATACAGTGTAAAAGTTTTATGGGACACTCGGCAGAATGGAATGCATTGTCTAGTCCGCCACGACCGTCATCAGCACCGTGTTGTTCTCTGTAAACATACAAAAATTCTAAAATACTATAAAAAAAAGTTCAAAAAAAAACTATAAATCTGTAAAAAGTGTTACCTGAACCCCCTGTTAAGTATTTCTAAAAATAGAAAACACACAGAAGAGACAAATCAAAATAACAACAACATTGTTCATTGCTACTTAATAAGTGGCTAAACAATAACAATTATACATTACTTGATTTATTACCTTACTGGTATAAAATAATTTTAAAAAGCTTTATCGTAAACCATTCGTCTTACTTAATAACCTATAGGGAAAATAAGTCACAGATTTATTTCCCGAAAACTTGTAATTTAAATAGATGATGATGGATTTTGCCATCAAAAGATATATATATATATATATATATATATATATATTTTTTTTTTTTTTGAAAATTTAAAATCAAAAATCAAGTGGCCTATATAGATCTAAAATTCATGTTTTTTACATGATTTTTGTTAAAATCGGAGATAGTAAGTTAAAAAATTGTTTTTTTTTTTTTTTTTTTTCGAAAATGGTTGCTTTCTCACTAATATTAATTAAAAAATATACATAAAAATAGCTTCCTGTATTAAACAGATTTAGAGCTAGAATATCATTTTAAAGGTTGTTTTACATTTTACTTTATTATTAATTTTCTGAAAAACTAATTTTACTGACTTTTAATAACAAACTGCCTAGGGTGGTAGTAAATATTCTATGTGAAATTCGTTTATATTAATATCATATTTTTACAGGCAAAAGGATGTATATTAAGTTGGCTCTAAAAGTTATACATGTTCCCAGTAGTGTTGCCAGCAGGCTAAATTGCACGGTTAAATACGCCAAAAACTAAAACCAGAAAAATATATTTTTATTTAGAAACTATTTTTTTTTTTTTTTTTTTTTTTTGTTCTGTTCTTGATATTTTTTATTATAAATTTTTACCCAATAAGTACACGAATTTAAAAAATTTAAGCTTTGGAACATTTTTCTGGAATCCGACATGAATTCAAATATAAAAATATTTTAAACATGAATTGTGATTGAAAAAACTAAAAATTTTCATGTAAAACAAATTTGACTTGAATTTAAAATTCCTTTTTACTGAAGAACGCTATAGAATTAAAGTGTAATACAAGTTTAATTCAATGCTTGACAATGGATTCAAGGTTTGAAATACATTTGCTTTCAACTTAAAATAAAACATAGAACGGCTGTCAAGAAAATGATCCAATTAAAAATCGTAAACAAAGTTCCCAAACAAATTTGGGTTATATTTCATATGAAAAATATGGTAAAGTTTTAAATTTAATCATTTCATTTATAAAGAGTTTCTAGGGTTAACGAAGTTTATTATTAAGTCCATAAAATGAGCAAAGTTATATTTGATTTGAAGAATAGGCACCGTAGTGGAAAATTTTTGTTAAATGTAAATAATTTAGATTTTTTTGCGAATTAATACACAAGAATGCTTAAATGGATGATTCTGTAAAAATAAAATTAGCAAAAGAAAATAAGAAATTATTTTCCTCTTTGTCGAAATATTAAAATTTAGGCCCTTTTATGGCAATTTTAAAAATTAAGGTTAAAAAAGCTAGAAGCTAAAAGGAAATTTTTGAGGCTTAAAGCTAAATAAAAAGGCTAGATTTAGCCTTAAAAAGGCTAGCAACACTGATTCCCAGTTCAAGTGAATATTTTTTTTAATTTCGAGATATCATTTCTTAAAATTTTCGGATTTTTTTTTCATATTTTTGCAAAGAAATAATATACAAAATTTGGTATCGTAGGAAATATTTATTTTGGGTTTTAAATTAAAAGTAATTTTGATATTTTGTACTAAAAACATGTTTAACTCACATTGAACTTTAAAAATGTTTTTATGTATAAGGCAATTTTATCTTTCCTAAAATTTGGGAAATACGCAATGGAACTAGCTTTTCCCCACAACAAAAAATTTTAATTTTATTCTATCTTAATTTTTTAATTAAGCCTTGGGAATGAATAATAGAGCGTAGAGAATAACAATATACTAAAATTATTTATTAATTTCCGCATATGACCTCCACAGTTAAAAAAAAACCTTAAACCCCCAAAGGCAAAGCTATCTCAAAAATTTTTTTTTATTAATGCTCATTAATTATATCATTAATTTGTTGACATTTTCAATTAATTCCTTGATCTCCTATCAAAAGTTAACAAATTGCAAACTAACAAAAAAGTTTCTAAATGATGAAACATGTCAAAACTTAAGGCATTTATCAAAAAATATTTATTTATATTTATGCATCATTAATTATAAATCGAATATAATTTATCTTTTAGATATTAAATGTAGGCCGAAAAAAATGAAACAAAGAAAAGAGCTTCTAATAAAAATAATAGCAACATAACATAAAGTTAGACATTTGCGAGTATTTAATAAAAAGAAAAAAAGCAACATAAGACCAATAAGGATATAAATCTATATAAAAACAAAAATAAAAATTAAATGAATAGTAAAAAAGTGAAAAGAAAATCTTTTCTAGTCAATCTTTAAATGACCCCGTAAAACTTTATTAAACATTCATGGCCAACTTTTAAAAATCTTTTGGGAGTAAAATCGTCTTAACAATTTCGTACTTTATTTTATGATATGAACACACATTACTAATAAAAATTTTTTTACAAACAAAAAAAAAGCGAAAAACATAAAATTTTTATAATCATGACCATAAAACGCTCCAGCTTAAAAAAATCTTAAAATATTCTACGGTTCTATTGGTGAATGGCACAGAAAATAAAAGTTAAATAGTATGAACAGCCCTGGCACTTACCTTTTTTTTTTCTTGCTTTCCTTTAAGTGTTTACTCTTCTTCTTTTAGAGAAATTGAGGGGCAAATGGAAAAATAAAAGGAAACAAATATTATGGTCATATTTGTAATGTGAACGAATGAAGAAATAAAATTGGCCCTATTTAACACTCTATGTGGTCAAATTCACCAGAGATCATTCAAAGGAAAACAGTAAATATAAAAACCTTTTTGATTTTTTTTTTTACTTGTGCTTTTTTCTCGATATGAAAAGAACTGAAAAAATAATTTATTGCAAACAGTAAACAAATAAACTTATCATTGTACCCATAGGAATAAAATTTCGTATAGAGAAAGAAAAAAACATAATCATAAACATTACCAATCAAGCAACCAACTCCCTCTCCAATAGTAAAGTTTTTAACTACACTAAGAAAAAAGAAAACATTAAAGTTAGTACTGTAGACCAGGCAAAGGCGCGCATAACACTCCAGAGCCGAGTGATTTCGGCATTTTCATATATGTAACACGAATGCTAACGAAGCTAAATAACTGAGAATGAAACAAAAAATCATTTAATTGTGATCTAGCTTTAAACAAAACAGGATCATATCGCATGCACTGTTGCCAGATAATATGGTATATAAACGTCAAAATTCGACGAAAAAATCGTCAAAAAATCGGAAAATTTAAATGCATGTATTTTTGGCTATTTATGTTCATATTAAAAAAATAATATTAAGTTTTGAAGCTAATAACAATATACTTATTAAAGTAGTTTCTTGGTAATAAGGTGTCATTATTATTTGCCTACTCTGTATTACATTAATAAGTACTCAGTAGTATAATAGCACAGTAATACTGCAATCACGTGGATGAGCTGGCTAGAGCTCCGGATTAACAACCAGAAGGTTGTTGGTTCAACCCCATTCTGAAGCTGTTAGTTTTTTATAACAAAATGTCTAAAAAGATATTTTAAACTAAAAAGGGTTTTAGTCGCTTAGAATGCTATGTGCGAGATGGTGTACTGAGTAAGAAGTTAGTCATTAAAAACGAATGGTTAGTTTGTATCCAAGTTCGAGTCTTACTGACGGCAAAATTTTTTATTTTTTATTTTTGTTTTCGTTTAGGTACATAGTTTTGAGTACCCCTAGAGTCAAAAAATAACTACATGAATATGTGGACAAGTCGAACAAAAATAACTAGTTATTCAGGCAAAAAATAAGTAGTTTATTTTTGTTTCCAATTATACCTGCTAGCTTACCAGGGGAGCAAAGTTTTTGATGGGTGTTTGTTTATTAAATAAACTTCCAGCATTATTTTCTATAATACAAAATTTGAAAATAGGAACAAATTAAGATCACCGGCTCAGTTAAATAAAGGTTTTTCTATATCTGGCCTTTGACCGTACTCAGGGAATTTCTCCTATATATATTAGTTGAGTAAACTTTTTTTAGAAATAACAAAATTTTGTAAATTCCGGTATATTAACAAAAAATGAAAATTGCATAAAACCTCTCAAGGATTTAATGAATATGGTCATATTATATATCATTCAAAAGGTAAATAGTATCAATATAATTTAAATCGCATATGTATTTAATAAAGATATTCAGAAAAATATATCAAATTTTAGAGATCCATAAATCTTAAACTAAGAGCGAGCGGCGAAAATTTTAAAATTTTTTTTAATTACAATTAAAAGTACTATTGGATCATTGTAAAAACGTTTAAAAATCAAGTAGGCCGGTGATCCTAATTTACGGCAAAATAAACTCAATTGAAAAAAATTACTCAAAAACTCATATATATTGGTTTTATTTTCAATTAAATTTTTTACTATTTAACACATTCTTAAAATATTTTATTTGTGATCAAAACTATTTCACTTACATACATATCTATATAAAATAACATTTTTCTTTTCACACAAAAATTTTGTTTCGCCAGTACTGGTTAAATTGCAAAAGAATTTCGAAATCAAAGTTTAAACTTCTTATAGTCGTTTTCTCTCTCTCTCTCTCTCTATCTATCTACTACAATACAAAATCAGATTTAAACAAGAAAAATTGGCGTGTGAACACTTCGTGAAATCGTAATTTTTTAAACAAAAATCGTCAAATCGCACTTTGAAATTGTTACAATAAAAAAATCGTCGGCACATCTGTCAACAGTGGTCGCATGGTTAAGCAAAAACAAAACACATAACAAAGAGCACACGAAAAATTAATATATATATATATATATATTTTTTTTTTTTTTTGGTTCTAGATACAACAAACACATTCGCAGCAAAGAGCGTAAACAAATAAAATGCACAATCACATTCAAATTTTTATGTCCCTCTTTATGCTTTTCGCTGCTGTAGACCATTGATCAGTATAAAGAGATGATAATAATATTTAATGGTATTGGTGAGCTTGTTTAGAATTTAAGACAATTATAAAATTAGAAATGAGATAGTGTAAATGAAATTTTAGGTGCTTTGTCGAGAGTTTTATTAACACTTGGCCCCTTGGTAAGTGGCCTATGGTCGCTGACCAATATAAAAATGTAGGGTTGTTTATACACCAATATTTGTAACGTAAATCGTACTAAATTTTAAATTTTAAAAATGTTAGTAAAATAACATCTAGAGATAGCCTTCTCAATTCTATCGAAAAATGTTTTTTTAATATTTAATATTAAATAACACAAAATTCTTCAAATCAAAAAATAGGACTCTTAGGTGATTCGAACTTGAAAGAACCTCAAAACCACTAAAAATGATTACCCTACCTTAATATTTTCCATTAATTTTCTTCAGTGTATTTGCAGTAAATAACAAATTGTAACACAACCACCATCATCATCATCTTGCTATTTAAAGTAGAAAACATTTATATTTCTTTCTTCTATACTTTTTGTCTTTCGGGAAAAAATTAATATGATAAAGTAAAATAGAAACAATTATTTGAAGACGATGAAGTAGAAACATTTAAAGCTAATATTTTATTTGCTAATTTATATTTTGAAACGACATTTGGTAACCAACGAACTGTTCATAACTTTTAAAATATATCTTATTATTGCTAGCAACAAATATTAGCAGCATTTACCTTTAAGAATATTAAATAATGAAACAATAGAAAGTGTTGCCAGAAGATGAGAAAAAAGAGGCTAAATTGAACTTTAAAAAAGGTCAAAAAAGGCTAAATGCTACAGAAAATTAGGCTAAAAAAGGTTTTTTATTTTTTTTTCTCATTCTCATTCATTTTTGTAATTTTTCTAAAAAAATTTAATAAATTTATAAATAACACCCAACAAAATGACTCAATGAAAAATCGCCCAAAAAATCCCATATAAATTAAGGTTGTGTTTCATATGAAAAGTTATCCAATATTTTAAAGTGATTTTTCGTAATTTTTTAACTATAACTCCTTTTTGATTAAACATTTATAAATTTTTGGTTGATTTTTCTTATTAATAAGAGCTTTTTTTAAATTATTTTCATAAATAGTTTCTATTGTTGATGAAGCATATCAAAAAAATAATTTTAATTATCGATTTATTATCTCCATAAAATTAAATAAGGCACTTTTATTTGGAGAATGAAGCGCCGCAAGCGAAATATTTTATTAAATACAAATAACCTTTGCTAATGATTTGATATGTGAATAAATATATAAAAATGCCCAAATGGATGATTCTGTAAAAACAAAATTAATAATAGTAAATAAATTCTTATTTACTATTAGTTGTTTAAATACTAACAATTTAGCCTTTTTAAGGCAATTTTAAAAATCAAAAAGGCTTGAAAAAAACTATAAGCTAAAACGAAGATTTTGAGTTTAAAAGCAAAATAAAAAAGGACTAAACTGGCAACACTGACAATAAATGTAAAAGTTACTGTTGCTCGATGCTGCTGGTAAAATAAAAGGTAACTATGTTGTTTTTGATGTAAATCCTCTTCAAGGGATAATTTGTAATACCTAAATAATGAATAATATTTAAGATAGGCTAATAAGACTTTGTAGCCAAATAATGGCAACAGCAAATATCATCTATTAATTTTGTTGTAAAACATTTTCTTACCGTTGTTTTTATATTCCATACCACCAAAGGTGGTTGAGGTATTATGCGTTTGCGCTGATGTTTATAATGCACAGAAAAAATCATCCAACACCTTAAAGTATACCAATCGACTTAGAATCACGTTTTGAATCGATCTAACGATGTCCGTCCGTCTGGCTGGCTGGCTATCCATGTAAACCTTGTACAGGTACAGGTCGCAATTTTGAAGATAATTCAATGAAATTTGGCACGTAAGACTTTCATGACATAATGACGATGCCTATTGAAGTTGGTTATGTTCGGTTCATTATTTCACCTAGCCCCCATACAAATGTCCTCCCGAAATAGGGTCCTCCTCCATTGGTGACAATAATTTCCAAAGATATAATTTTATAACTAATTTTGAAATTTGATCGGAATATTCGACAAATTTCTTAGAATTAATTTTATATTTACTATATATTGTTATTAAGATTGTGTTAACTCTTTGTAGTAAATCCATATCAATTTCTGTGATTTATATTGTGGTTTCATAATATTTGAAAAAACACCGGTCCGTGTTACCGTCATCCTATGGGTAGTTTATCAATATTTAGTCCAGTTTGCTGTTTATATTCTAATTGAAATCTCTCATTCTCGCCCGCTCTCATGTTCTTCAGCTCCTCATTTTTATTTCCTAATTTACTTTCATTTCCTGCTATCCTTCCATATGCCATATATAGAATGTATTTCAAAAATCTTATACGGGCATGCAAAGGAAATTTCTCTTTTAGGATATATTTGAGAATTCTGTTCTTTTTTCGCCACATATAGAAAAATTCCAATTAGAGGATATTCCTGTTATGGCGTTGCTGAACTTTCCATCAATCATTGTAAGTTTTATATCGAATGATATGTTGAATGCATATTCTGTTATTTCAATTGATATCGACTCCATGCTTCTAATCTCCGCTTCAATACTTTTTATTAATTCCTGTCTTGTAGCTTTTGATTCCTTTGTATATTCAAAGGAAATTGGTCTACAAAAGTACTTTGATCCAGGTATTAAATTTAACCAAACATCCTCAAAACCGGTTGATGGAGAATCGCCGTTAGCATATTTCGGAATTCTTAAAGGAACGAATGATGACATAAATAAACTTTTATATTGAATAGATTCTTATCTTGTCATATAAGATACATGCAGAATAAAAATATAGTTAAGCATTATTATGGCCAACATATCATGTATAAAAGTTTTTTATGTTCACTGGCATGACTTATACTATTGCAGCAACCATATTATGGTTGTAGTAACCAAATATTCTTTCCGTAATCAAATTATTTTTGTAGCAAACATAAAATGTACGATGATTAGTTTAATGAAAACACCAAATTTAAAAGAAATTGAAGATATAAAATGCTTTTGCAATTACCCTATGAATTAATTTAAATGCATTTTTAAATGAAAAATATTTAAAAGAGTTTCCTTATTAAGTTGGAGATTTTTTTGAATAAAATATTAAATTCCCTATTGGCAATAACGAAGTATTTTTTTTTTATTTTAAAATACCTTAAATTTTTCTTAATTTTCACCTTATTAGGAAAATGTATTCATAATTTTCTTATTGCACAAAGATATTGAATTTTTATACACAGAATTTTATTTCAAACAAATATGCAGCCAATACAGTTATCAGAACTGATTATTCTATAATGATGTTTATATATATATATGTAAGAGCATTATAATTTTATTATCTTCTTTGTTATTTTAATTAAGTACGCATATAATTTGAAAAAAGTAATAAGAAATTATTGCCAACATTTAAAAGGTAATAAAAGATAAAAATAATTAACAAAAAAAAAAATACACAATTCTCATACTCATACACAAGAATTTTGCAAAATATGCCTTTAAAATTTATAAAATTCAAGACACATACTCGCCAATAAAAATAATAGAATTGTTAAATATAACTTTACTTCTAGATTATTCACTCAACACCTTGGGGAATGCAATTTGTCTTAATGAACGAATTAATAATCATACCAAATAATTTGATCAAGAACTTTGCATTCACCTTAGTAAATTAGTAAGAAAGAAAAAAAACACCATTTTATTTTTATTAATTCATTTCTTTGTAAGAAATAGTCCTTCAAACTTTAATTTCAAAGAACATTTAAATTGCTTTGAATACCAGTGGGTCAACCGCAATATAAAGGAATAGAACAACAACAGCTTAAATAGAGAATTTTTATTGTCATTGTCATAGTTTATGTAATAAAGATTCTTCTGTTATTTTACAACTCCATTTTCATGTGCAACCATTTCCGGCGTATTTTCTTTTACTGTTTCCTTTTTATGGAGATTAGTTACTAGTAATTTGTATTCATACACCGTTTTCATTAATTTATGTTTTTTTTTTTTTTTTGTTCCTTTAACTTTCTTCTTTTAATTCTTTTTTCTAATGTTTTGTGGTGGAAATTTTCGTTGTTTTCATCAATTTTTGTGCTTAGTTATCAAAAGAAGAAAGAAATTATAAGGGCTACTCACAGTTTTGGAACATTTTAAAATTTTCTAATATAAAGCACATATCGTCGGTGCGCTGACGAATAGTCCTATGTTTTTGTGCTTTTGAACAACTTTTCAAGAGAACGAAAAAACAATTTATTTTTGTATGAAAGCCATATAAAATTACATATTAATCCTTATTATAATATCGGAACTAATCCAGATATTTGAAAATATATTAGAACTGAAATTAGAGGTTCAACAAAGCTTTCAGAAGGTGCAATAAAAAAAATTCGGAAAATTACACATAGGATTTGTAATGCAATAATGTTGTTTATTTTAGATGTTGTTTACTACCTATATACGAAGGTGTCTTTTGATTCACGAATGGATGGTTAGAATTGACTGGACCCATCCAAAAAACCGGTTTCATCAGTTTGGTGTGGTTCTTGACCCTTACCATTAACACATTACACATTTTATTAACAGAGTCCCTTAATTACTAATAATGTCTACTAAATAAGTCAGAAAAATTTTATAGAAGGAGCAGATGTTGTTCTCCCCTTTGCACTCAACTCTTCCCATCATGTCACCTTTGCACTTTATTTCTTTTAGGACCTATATTTACAAAATGGAAAAAATTTAGATATTTACTCCATATTTACAATATTTTTATTTAGAATTACATAAAAATAATTTCATCACGAAATATGATGTAAAAGAATGGTTTACAAAAACAAATTATTTTAATTAATAAAAAAATTATTTTACTAATTAACTCTTCACACTATTCCATAAAAATTCTAACAATTTAATAAAAAATTTTTAATAATTCGTTAAATTTGGCAAATTTAGAAAATATTTTTAACAATTTAATAACATTATTAAATTTTTTTGGAAATTTTAACAAAACATATAAAAAAATGTGTAACATTTTCTAACAATTAACTTTCCTCTTTCAAGATCGAAATTTTAAACAAAATTTTGCTAGATTCGAAATTATAAACTACTATAAATCAAAATTTAACTAGATAAAAACAGTTGTGGAAATGCAAACAAAGTAATAATTTGTGTTTTAGGCGCACAAAAAAAATATTATATATACTTTTTAATTTAATTTTTTTGATTTTTAATAATATATATACGAGTATATTTATTTATTTATTAAAAAAAAAATAAAACAAAAATAAATTTTTTGCAAATAAAACAAGACATATTTCATTCAAATTAATATATAAATTTTGATTTTATTCACAAATTAGTGAAAATACTCATTTACAAATTATATAAAAATAAAAAAATAAAAAAATATTTTGTGACTTTTTGATATGAGTATTTTAGCTGATTTGTGAATAAAATCAAAGTTTATGTATTGATTTAAATGAAATGTGTCTTGTTTTATTTGCAACAAAAATATGTTTACGATAAACGAATAAAAATGCGCATTTTTGAAATTAAAAAATTTTTATGATTTTTTCAAAAATAATTTTCTGGAAATTTTGTCCAAATTTAAGTTTTTTACACAAAATAATCCAAATATCCCCATAACTGTTGAGCGTATAAAAAAATTATGTAAGTATGACTTGAAGACAATTTGATATTTTATTGAACCGAATTAGACAAGTCCTATTCAAGATATGCTTTAATATATGGTGCAACCTCATTAAATTTATAAATAGCGATTTATCGCAAAAACTTGAGTCAATTATAGGCAACATGTATCCGAATTGACTGAGACATCCCGCGCCGCAAAACAAAATTTTCATTTTGTAAATGTGCGTTATCAATTCCTTTTTTGCTAATCTTGTTTTTAATATCGCTTGTTGTTGTTATTTTCTTTTTTTAATTTGATCATAAACAAATTAAATGAACATATATGATGATTATATGAAAGAGAATAAAAACAAGTTAGAATGTTATATTCGGCTTGACCGAATCTATATACTCAGCATCTACAATTTTTTAAAATTTCACCTTATATTTGTGCAAAATTTTGTTGATGTAAATGGTTTTTTGCTAAAGATATTGGCCGAAAAGTATAAACTGGAGTTACAACGGACACCCGATTTTTTAGTATTTGGTCCATAATTTTTCTTTTTATCAACGGATTTGGCTCATTTTCTATACCAAACAAACCTAATATAAGATAAATATTTGAGGCAAATACATAAATAGGACGTCCACACCGATTCCTATCCTGCTTTCAACAGACAGACGGGCAGAAGGACATAGTTAGATCGTCTTATGCACACAGCATAAAAAAACCCAATATATTTCATAATTTTTTATGGTGGGTGTATGTAAAAAGATATATAAATATATATATATATATATATATATATATATATATATATATATATATATATATACGAAAATAAGAAATCATTGTAAATAAAAAATTTTGTTGGAATCAAAGATACATGCTATGATTTTATTTTAATTAATGTAGTTATAATTTTTTATATCGCAGTTGTTTATAACTTTTAAATATAAACAAAAGACAGCTGATTTATAAATGCACAATTAAACAGCGCAAGTGTGCGAGGCTAAATAGTCGCGCAAACTTATAAGTGTTGTGCAAATGAATTACAGTTAATTTGCGAGTGTGCAACCTAACACACATTGCATAGTTTGCGAGGGTTTTGCGCGTTTTCACCCTTTATATTTCTGATATATTTTTTATTCTTTATTTTCATTAAAAATATTTGTTAAATATATAATTTTACCTTATATAATCTTTTTTTTATCACAAATATCCTTTTTCTTGGAAATTTTTTCTATTAATTAATAATTGTCTTCAGTAATGACTAATATTTTTACTTTCACTCTATACCAAAATTTTTTATAACTAAATCGATGATTAATAAATGCTCCTTCAATTTTTTTTTTTTCTTTCTACCTTCTTTTCTGTCAGTTCCCAGCAAAAACTTTGCTTTCCTGTTAAGCTAGCAGGTATAATTGGAAACAAAAATAAACTACTTATTTTTTGCCTGAATAACTAGTTATTTTTGTTCGAGTTGCCCACAAATTTATGTAGTTATTTTTGACTCTAGGGGTACTCAAAAATATGTACCTAAGCGAAAACAAAAATAAAAAAAAACAAAAAATTTTGCCATCAGTGAGACTCGAACCTGGATAAAACTAACCACTCGTTTTTAATGAGTAACGTCTTACTCAGTACACCAACTCGCACATTGCTTCCTAAGCGACAAAAACTCTATTTAGATTAAAATATCATTTTAAAGATTTTGTTATAAAAAACTAACAGCTTCAGAATGGGGTTGAATCAACAACCTTCTGGTTGTTAATCCGGCGCTCTAGCCAACTCATCCACGTGATTGCAGTATTACTGTGCTATTATACTATTGAGTACTTATTAATGTAATACAAAGTAGGCAAATAATAATAACGCCTCATTACCAAGAAACCACTTTAATAAGTAGTTGTCATTACCGAAAACCAAAACGTTTTTGCTGGGTTTTAATTGCTTCCTTAAATTTTGCCGAATTTATTTCTCAGATTGGAACTATATTGAGAAAATTGGAAAGCTGAGTATATATAAAAAGAGACAATATGAGGATTTTTTTTAACGAAAAAATATCTATACAATTTTTAGTTTTATTACATTTCTTCTTTAAAAAATAAAGTGAAAGTTGGAGTTGTTGCCATGCGAAGGAACTCCTATAGGAGTTTCCTTAGAGTGTGACAAGTTTTGCAACAAATTTAGATACAATAATAATTTTCCATATGAAATTTCTTTAACTATTTTTTAAATCGGTATCAGTTCTTGTATCTCAATAGCATTTATAATCTTTTTATGGAATAAATTATTATTTTTTCAAATAAGAGAAATTTTAAATTAAATTTAGATTCTATTGGAAAAGAAATCTAAATACAAATTTATTAAAAAGTATTTGTAATTGAAGAAAATTGTCTTTCCAATATATTAATTATATGTATACCACAGAAAAAAATTGTGGTTTAAAATATAAATTAAGTTATATCTTTTAATATGTCTGGTTTCGACGATGATCAAAATTAAAACAGAAGAACCTTTTCCTTATATCCCAGTTGGTTGAAAGCCATGTTTCCTCATTTGAATTTACTTATTTTGACAGTTAAATGTTCACTTCACCGTTACAAACAATATGGCAACAAAAAATTTACGGCAAGCTTATTTGCCAATAATCATGAAATACATTATTCGTTAAGATTTTAAATTTATATTTAAAAAGATATTTATTTTAATTTATGATAAAAAAAAAACTTGTTTTAGAACGCAGATTGTACATTGCAGACTTTTCATCAGCACAACAACGATATTTTATTGGCATTCGTCTATTAGTCTGTTTTGAAAATAAATTTAAAATTAAACTTCTTAGAATTTAAATTCAGTAAATGTCAAGCATTAAAATGTTGTAAAGTCTAACTTGGAAATTTCTTCTATATAGCTCATTTATTTTTGTCATTATTGTTTGTTTTTTTGTTTGTTTTTTTTTTTTTTTTTAATGATGACTTTGCCTTCATGAAAAAGTGGCCATCATGGTTGTTCCTTTTTCCACGATAAATTACAAATATAAATGAACAATAAACATAAAAACATGAACCCACCGACCAAAATTAAGTCATAAACATAAACAATGTCTTTTGCAAATAATATTGTTCACTTATAAGTAAAAGTAAAATAAAGAAAAATAATTTTAAAAATATTGAGAAATAAAACCATTGTTTTTACTTCTAAAGAATTTATAGAATTTGGTAGATTTTAAATTAAGTTTTAAAGTGTTTTAGTGTTTATGGGCTTTTTTACAAATATTTAGTAATTGTAAAATAAGTTGTGATAGTTGAGGAAAACTTTTTAAAATGCTGACCAAAATCTGTTAAATTTTTAATTTTAGAAGCATAAATTGATTTTGAGTGCCTAAATATTTCATTAAATTAAAGTTTGTAATTAAAATGGACTTCACATGATATCTCAATGTACTGCTAATGTGTCTCAGAATCAGTTCATTGATAGTTTAGCAGAAAAGCGCCATTTTATCAGAAAAATATACTTATTAGCTATACGCATTTAATTTGTTCGCCGTTATTATTAGCTTACAATATTTTATTGAAACTCAAGGAGAAATGACAGCATGATGAAATGTGTTGCGGAACAGATACTATAACGCTTCATTGTGCTGGTGTTCTGTTCAAAAATTCTTCGAGAAAACTGGTTTTATCTTTTCTCTGTAGTCCTTTGATCCAGATAGTGAATGACGACCTTGAAACCTTCCAGCGGGAAAATATCATAGTCCTTTATTATTCAAGCCTTAGTAAATGCCTCCGTCCGCCTTTCCAAAAAAAAAAACTAAACACATTCTCATCAACAAAAATATTTTTTAACATGAGACTTAAAGAGCTCAAAATTGTTTAGTTTTACTTAACTGTCGGTAGTGAAAATCGTTTGTACGTTTGTTTAAAATAAAATACATTTCCAGACTCCCTTTAACTAGAATTAAAAAGAAAAGAGAGACGATTCATTTAAGAGCGGGTGCTATCCTATTCGGTTCTATTATCAGGTAGTAAATAAAGTCTTGCCTCCAATGACATGCTCCACAATGTGCGATCCAAAAAATCAAATGGAAATAATTTTGCAGTTTCGGAACGGCAAATCCGCAGTGATAATAGAGGTATAGGCGAGTTTTAGTTTTGAGTTTGGACCATATAGATCTACCGAAACCGAGTTCACAGGGTCCTAAAGTTAGACACCTCGGCTATAAACATTTGAAAGATTTTTATATGGAAGGATTTTGTCGGTCGTGTTCATATCTCTTTTAGTTTACGAGATAAAAATTTTTACTTTACTTGGTGAAGCGTTTTCGCTACAGTCAAACGTTATAATAGTCAAAAGGTATTAGATTTTTCCATTCGCATTATTTTTCTGTTACATAAAAATTTTCTTAAGTAATCTGTATAGTATTTATGTATATTTTTCTAAAAGACAACTAAATACAAAATATTCTAAAGGAAAAAAAATTAAAAAGTGATTTCTGCGAGAACCAGGGTTTCACAAATTTGACCTATTTTCTCAAAAAATTTTCAATTTTCGCCTTAACTTTTCAAATCGCGAAACTGGAACCAGAAAATTTTAATATTTTTAATACAATCTAAAATGTTTGTAATTTTTTAGTAATAGAAATTTTTTCTCTCCCATATCGATTGGAAAGAAATAGCGAAAAAAGGAAATAAACACATTTTTGGCACTTTTTTAAATTTTTTTGGTATTTTTAGGATTTTTGTCGATAAATCTAAAAAAAGTGAATAGCATTAAGTATATAAAACTCTTTTCAGGAGTAAAATTTCATTTGATGATATCCATAAAAATGAATAATATTCCTAAAATCTCAAATCAATCCGTTGGCGGTCCCTTTTTCAAATCGGTTCAGATATAACGAATCAGGATCGTTATTTAAAAATTAGGTTACAAATTTGGAACCCTGTGGACTCGCCTCGTCTACACCTCTACTATCACTATGTAAAATTTCATTGAAGCCGTTCCGAAACTGCATAATTACTCACATTTCATTTTTTCGATCGTACACTGTGCGCTGTTGAAAATGGAAACGAGCTTTGAATGCGACGAGGAGGTCTTGTGTATACAAAATAAAATATCTCGTTTCAGAAGGGCCCTTCAGTACTTCTCTTCCCCGCTGGGCACAAATTCAAATATTTGTTCTTCCTTTTCGAAAGTTACTAAATTTCAATTATAAATTGAAAAGCGAAGAGCCTTGCAATGCAGAACTTTAAAAGTATTAATACAATGCTTACCTAATTCTTTAATTTCTCAACTCTCTACATGGGGTTCTCACAAAAAAGAGGGCTTGTGGTGTCTCACAAAGGGGTAAAATTGAGTAAAATGGCGATTAATTGAAAATTAATATTTTGAAAAAGTAATTATATATAATTATAGGTAAAAATAGATAAAATAAGGCATCATTATCTGTTGAAAAATCTTTCATTTTTTTCACTCTCCGTGTAGTGCGTCGTCAAAGTCACAGATTTTTGCAATTTTTAATCACTGATAAAAACTGAAAATTTAACTTTTTATTTTATAAAATGCAGATTTTTACAATGGAATTATTAAGCGTGGGTACTTAAAAACATATTTAAGTATTAACTGTTAAAAATATTTCTTAGAATTATTTTTCATATATTTTTTTCCTTTTTATCAGTCTAAAAATAGGCATTTTTTACTTTTATGTAGAAATTCAAAAAGTTTTTAGAAGAACTTGGGTGAAAATAAAGTTTTTGTATATTTAAGTAATACTCGTATGTATAATATGAAACATCAAAAAAAAAAAAAAAAACATTTTGTTGATTATTTGCGATTTCGAGGCAAAAAATATATTTTTCAAACATTTTTAATGAAAATATGCCTATTTTCTGAACAAAAACAAAAAAAAAAAAAAAATGAAATTATTATACATTTACAATTAGAGTTTATTTAACTTATTTATTTGCTTTATTTAAAAAGAGATCTATATAGATTTTTACGAAAATATTGAAAATGAGTTACATAATTTCAGTCGGGCAAGTTTTGCCTTAATAAATGACTTTAATGCACAAAAATTCTTTTGAATTAGCATTGGCGTGACAAGTAATTATATGGGAGCTATCAATTATATAGATTTTATATATACGAAGATTTATAAAGCAGTTATGCCAGGGAAAGTGATTTTCGTGATTGGGTCTTTTATATAGAGCTATGGTAAATTTTGGACTGTTCCTCACGAAATTTTGTTATATGATTTTTGCCTAGAGAAAACTTACTTGTTAAGAAATGTATGAAAATACAGGCATATTTAAGACATTTATAAGCATTTCAACCATTTCGGGGAAAATTTTCATACGGGGGCTCAATGAAATAATGGTTCGATTATAAACAATTTTATCATGATATATATTGGCCCAAGAAACGCTCACGTACCAAATTTCATTAAATTCTCTTTAAGACGACGAACTACAGATTATCTCAAATGTTGATTATTGATGCACAAATAGCTGAACGGATATTAGTTTATGCTAAAAAAATATACTATAAATTCAGAAAGTATTTCTTTGACCTTCTAATGAATTAATTATTACAAAAAAATTGTAAATAATACGCTATACCCCTTTTCTAAATAAAGCACTATTTTTGGCTTTTCTACCCCAATGTGCGTGTATTTATTTAAACTTAACTGAAATTTCTTAATTGTGATTTATCTTATCTAAAAGAGTTCTGTTCACTATACAATAAAAAGAACTTTTTGTAGCTAGCTGTTATATGTAAGTTATGTAAGTATTATATGGACTTTTATAAATTATTGCGTATGTGTTAGTGAAAAGCTGGACTAGATTGTAAGCTGTTATATTGTTCTTGATGTTACTAGAAGATTGTAGAAAACTTAGTTACTATTATATATTAATAAGTTGTAATTAGTCGTACGGAGCCAGTCGTGAAGTTCAGTAGTCGTGAATCAGATGCACAGTGGTTCCAAACGCAAAAATTATTTGTAATAAATCTGTATCTTCTAAATTACTGGTCGGATCGAATTGAAATGTATAGAAGAGTTCACGATTATTTTTTATGTAATGTAAAAAATAAATATCAATCGTATATTCCTGTAAAAGTAATTTAAAAAACTTTAGAAACCAATTTTTGGCACTTTTTTCTTTATCTTCTTTACAAAAATAGAAAAAATCTTTGAAATCGGACTTAATTTGTAGAAGTTACGATTTTTTAAAATTTTTAAATACTCAAGATAGTCAACTTTGACACCCTGTAGCTTATCTCGTTTCATCAGAGGGTGACTACAGGATGAAAGCTTCGGCCTTACTCTACAACTCTTGCAGTGGTAGATTCCGGTCAAAAATCAATAACTCTAATTTATATATGGTATAATTTATATGTCAATGATTTATTCACAAACCAAATTTTTACGGATAACAAAGGGGATGAGCAGATAAATGAGGACAAGAAAGATATATGATAAATTCATTTTTGATAAATATCAAAATAAAATAATTGGTTTAAGCGTAAGATATAGTTATACGCTTTCCAATGATATGTGTTTCATAAAAATCGGTTAAGTATAAGAAGAGATATAAAGGATTAACATACATATACCGCATCCAATCGAAAAAAATTTTTTTGTTGTGGAAATTATGAAATTATGAAATTACTAACAAAAAATTTAACAATAATTAGTTTGTTGGCAAATTAACAGTTTTGTATTGTCCACTGTTATCCTTTATAATGCGGCCACACATGTATGGTTGTTTATTCCTCACTATTATTATTTTATTTTTTATTTATCTCTATAATTTAAAATAAATTAATGAATTTATTAATTAAATTAATTATATAATTTTGTTTCAAAAATTACGCGTAATAAATAAATGAGCTGTCCAACTTAGTTGGGACGACCAGAAGTTAATTACACATATTAAAATTTTATTTTATAAATTTCATATTAAAAATTGCCTCAAATTTCTAAGAATCCAATCTAAAATGATATTCCGTGCATTAAAATACTTAATATATATTGGTTTAAACTAATTATATCATCACTGATGTTACATAATTTATATTTTAAAAATGTCGGACTTTAAAAATAGGGAAAAAAAAATACTGATTTTAAGTGGTTAGTAGAAATACTGTGGTAAGAAGTGTAGCAGGTAGTATCAGTTGAATTTTATTGATATTAACTCATGACACTATCCTGTTTAGACTCAACCTCTGAAACTTATTGAAAAAAATGTCTGATCCATTAACGTTTGGGTTTAAAATTTTTGTGATGATAAAAGTAACCAACTTTTCTACAGTCCATAAAAGTACCGGAAAGATAATTCAATGACCAGTATTTTATACCAGATGGTTTACAATAAACCTATATTCTCAAAATATGTTGCAAATTTTTAAAAACATATAGGTGGCAGAAATGCAGAGCATAATTTTTATATAAGAATTTAAACAGTATGTTCAAGTTTGCGTCATTATTACTAGATGGCTTACAGCGATAAAAGTTATGAATCATGTTATCTGAAGTGTTGTCTTAATGTTATAAAAAGTCAGATTTTCATTTTGGCATTTTTGGCCGGAATTTACCACCGTGCATCATGAGTCATTTAGTTGCAGTTGAGTAATAAATTTATTTTTGAATCGTAAAGTTGACATTGTGTTGTAAGTTTTACAGTCTTTACAGTTCATATATGTAATATAACGTGTCTGTTCAAGGCGTAAATAAATATCTGTATTTGGATTTAAAAGCAAATTTTACATCTTATTATTTGCAAGTATTTATTTAAAGCAAATAAACCAAAGTTTTTCAAAACAGCAAAAATGTAAAATATGATACTTAGAATCTAAGAAATTCAAAATATGCAAAAATATAACATGATTTGTTGGCAAAATTCTTAAAAGCGTTTAAAACAGAAAAATAACTAATTTTCCTATTTTACCTATACTTTCGGTAACCCTGGTTGCTGCTATTCTCGTTATTTTATTATATTCCACAATGCTTTGTCTTACAAGTAATGTGCAATTTTCAAGTATTTTATTTTTACTTGTCATGCACTTATTTTTGCATTTTTCATAAATTAAGGGCACTTAGAATTATATTTATGCATAAATTAATAATTCTTTACAAGCAACAACACATGTGTTAGTTAATTTTAAACGCACGTTCTGCTATTATAAATAATTTCTATGTATATTTAAATACTAACTGGTATACAAATTTAATTTATTAATTATACAATAAATTTATAAATTTTTTTAGTCCTTTTAGTGTTATATAGAAATTGTGTAACTATAGGTACTTAAGGTCATTATAACATGCTGTTGTAAGTTTGTTATATGATTGAGGAAACTAATCAAAATATTCAGAGAAAATACAAGACTCAAGGTTTTGTTTAAGACTTTATTTAGGGTTCATATTTTTAGAAAATATTATATTACCCTGTGTAAGGATATGTGTAAAATAAACCGACTTAATTGCTACAGTAAATGTAGGTATTTGTTACTAATTTTGTGTAGCAAGGGTATAGAAAATGCCTCCAAATAAATTATAAACATTTCCTCATACACTTACATACTACATTTATATGTATATTAAATTATATATGTGTATTTATGCCCAAGGACTTTTTACTTAAATTAAACCTAATTAAAGGTAGAAGATATTATATTTCTTATAAAATACTTACACTCTCACATTCTAAAATACTAAATATGTAAATATGTATGCAAATGCATTTTATTCCTCATACTACATACATATAAATATTATTTTACATATACAAATACACTGGTGCATATTTCTATAAACGCATATACATTTTTTTTAATCCACTTACGAAAAATGGATCTAAAAATAATGAGGGGCTACAAATTAATTTTTTTTAATAATTTTTTGACTTCACTGAAGAACTTAATAACTAAAAATTTAAAATGTACATTAAATTTTTTTATTGTAATTTTAGTAGTTTAATGCTATTTTTTATTCAAAAATTCGGTCTGGCATTGATTCGACTAATTTTTGAAGGAAATCACTGTCAGTTTCTTCCCAGGCTTGCTTAATTTTTAGTTTTATCACCATTATTGTTATTATGATTTCATTCTGTGCATTTCTTGAGTATGTACCCCCACAGATTATCCATTGGATTTAAATCCGGACTGCAAGCCAGCCAGTCCTATAATAGAATACTATGTTCATTAAACCATGATTTAGATTGGTTCAAGACATACATTGCAGCATTAACTCGTTGGAGTATGCAAATCTGCATCCATTTTTTCATCCTCAAATGAGAGAAGAGCATTTTTCAACAATTCATTATATATTGCACTGTTAATTTTAGTTGGAACAAAACATATTTGTGATTTCCTTGTAGCAAAAAAGGCTGTTTAAACCATAACACCACCATTCCACCTTAAATCATACCAATAGCAGGTAAATGAATCGGAACCGTCCAAATTGAATTTCTTTTCATCAGAAAATATTACTTTATTCCACTCATCTGTCTATTTCATGTTTTTTGTGCGCAAATTTTAAACAATTTTCCTTATGATTAACATTAGCTTACATTTTGGTTTCTTCCATTTTATGTTACCATCTGTTCGCAAAATGTGCCCAACATATTTGGAAGTGATAGGAAGGACAAGTTTATTTTTTATTTTGTATAGCATTTAATTTATTGCGGGTGGCTTCTTCTTTTATTTTATTAATTTGCCTCTTTGTTAATTTTTGATTAACTTTTGTTGGCTCGAATAACTCGAATAACTCCCTCCGAGTAGTTAAATTTTCATTAAATTTCTCTGTTAGAACAACCTTAATCATGAAAAAATTTAATTTGATTTTTTTCCTGAAAAGTTCCTTTGGACATCCTTTAAACTGATAAAATTTCTAGTTGAAACAAAAATGTTTCCAGTAAACAGAGATGTTGCCATCAGAAACTTACCTTAAGTGAAACAAACAGCTAAAGCTATTAAAATTGTTTAATATTTTTTTCTTTTTTTAGACAAATTTTTCTCGACTGCATTTATAGAAATTTTCCACTGAAATGATCACCAATATGCAAAACAAAAAACAAATATTTCTTCCATAAAAAAAGTACTGTTATATCGGTATACCACAACATTGTTTTTGGTTAAGAGAAACGAATATACCTCAAAGAAAAACAAAAATTTTAAATGCGTTTATAGGAATATGCACCAATGTAGATACACAAATATTTATGTAATTAAATATATGTATACATGCCCGAATACGTTTGTTCGCAAGACAATTTAAAGGTATATTAATCTTATGAATGATGATAAATCATTGTTATATGATTATCATAAATCATTATGCACATTTATAGTTTTGGCTTATTGTTGGTATTTATGTCAGCACCAGATAATTTATAACACAACATAATTACAACCGAATTACATACAATTGAAATTCTGTTTAAGAAATTTCACATAACTTATATAAGCGAATTTATGAGGAGGAATTTTCTCTAAATGTCTTTATAACTATAGTTCTATTTACCAAATGCAAATAAATATGTGCAATGTGGGAGTATGAAAAAGCATTACATTTTCTATAGTTGTAATTTTATACCAATAGGAAATTTTATTAAAATATCTCAGGCGAAAATGTATTAGTTCTACAACTAGTTCCAGAATGTATGAAAATAGCCTGTACTCGTTCTAGTTTGGCGTTACGACCAATGATTTTTGTTTGAGATTGTCACCTCCCAGAACTATTTCTCCAAAATTATTACTTGACCAGTACCCAGCAAAAACTACAAAATAATTTGTTTTGTAAAGAAAAAAAAAAAAAACACATGAAATATAGCTTCCTTTTTTTGGTGCTTTAAAAAAATTTCACATTTTTTTTTTTTTGGTACAAAAGCAGTTGTTTTTTACGCATAAGAAAAATATTTAGCTCGGTTGAGATTTGAACCCACGTATCACAATAACGCTTATGCCTGCTAGCCTGCCCTACACTACAATCGACTTGTATTTTTATGCGTTAAAAAGCGGTTTTCATATAGGGATATAAATAAGTTGATAAGTTGAACCCTCTTTGCATTTTAAATAGTTATTTTCTAATTAGACGCTCTAGACAACTGACCTACGTAAAAATCAGATTACTTTCATGTTTACTAAAAACTTTTTATATAAGTACTAAGTGTCGAATAAGGCTACCACGTAATGCATACAGGAAGCTGTTGCTTTTAAGATTGAAAGTTAAGTTTTTGCTGGGTACCCATTCTAGGGAAAGGTTCTAGAATTAGTTCTTTAATTAACGATTTTTTATCGAAGTTGTCACATTCAGAACTAGTTTCATAGAAGCGTTAGGGAACGCTTTCAGATCCTGTTTTTTAATTTTTTGTTTTAAAAGCCACTTTTTAAATCAATTTAATTTTGTTAAACTCTTTTGTTTTTTTTTAATTTTTGCAATTTTTTTTCATGTTTTTTTTAACAGTTCTAGGAAGTCCTTTGGGAACCAGTAATTTGTTCAGAGAAGTGATATAGAAGTCATGCAGAATTAGTTCTCAAAAACATTCCTTAAAACCAATTTGCCAAAATTTACCACTACTTCTAAGGATGTTATTAAAGAATTATACCAGTTCTAGATAATGATTTTAGAACGTGTTCTAAAATTTTTCCTTTGTGATTTTTATTAAAATTAAAAATATTTCTCTAATTTTTTTAATTTCTTTGTTTAAATTTTATGAGAACAAAGAAATTAGGTTGGTGATAGGGTTTTATAGTTGGAACAAAAAAGTCGACTTTTCGACCTTTTTAAATAGTCGATTTTTTGTCTTTCGACTTCATTGATTTTTTAATAGTCGATTTTTCGACTTTTTGCGACTATTTTTAACTTTTTTCGATTTTGTACGATATTTTATAGATTTTTCGCTTATTTTGACAATTTTTTGATATTTGTCTTATAAAAATTTTAAAAATATAAAATATATACAACGCAGTCAAGTACATTGATTATTTAACAGACGATATATGCAACGATATTGCTGGTTACATTCAAAAATATGTTTTTTTTTTAATTTTTTCGACTTTTTCCGACTATTTTCGACTTTATTTGACTTTCTGTCAATCTGGCAACAAGAAAATCGATTTCTCAGCAATTCTCAAACGAAACAGTCGATTTCGACTTAAAGAAAAAATCAATTTTTCGACCTATCCGCCCTATTCAAAATTTGATATGAAAATTATTTCAACAACTTTTTAATAATTTTCACTTAATTACTCCTATGAGGGGTACCACTCCTCCTACTCCAATTGAAAAATAATATGCAATATTTGAATATTGAGACAAACAAGATGATGATGTGAAAATTTTAAGAAAATTAGCTCTCAGCCGTTAGAGATTTTTAAAAAAAGTGGGCGTGAAAAATGATCTTCAATCGAGATCTAACATAGCTTATGACCTGCTCCGGCATTGGTACTACCTATGTGTCAATTTTCGTGAAAAACGATTCCGTCATTTATACGTGATTGACACGCAAACAAACAAACACAGAAAAAGGTCACCTATCACCAAAATAATTCATTCAATTAAAAATTGCTTAAATTTGAACCTCTCACCAAAAAGATTATATATCAATTACAAATAAATGCAAAAAATGAAAACAGAAAAAATGTTCCAATTAAAAAAATTTATTAAATCAAACAAGTAGATGATTGAATTAATTAAAAATTTAAATGAGAAAAAAATTTTACTTGAATTTTATCATCACTATTTCTTCAATTAAAAATTTTTTAAATTTGCACCTCTCATCAAAAAGATTATATCAATTAGAAATAACTGCAAAAAAATTAAAACAGAAAAAATTTTCCAATTAAAAAATTGATTAAATCAAACAAGTAGATGATTAAATGAATTAAAAATTTAAATGAGAAAAAAATTTTACTTGAATTTTATCTTTACTATTTCTTTTATTTTATTTTTTCTTGATTATGTTAATTAAATTTTGATGTAAAATGAAACAAATGTGTTAATTGAAAAGTATAAGGTAAAAATTTTTTCTGTAAATATATATAAAGATTTTTATCTAGTATCTGGAAAATTGCCTACTTCATTTAATTTCCTGTTGGGTTGACATGTTTAACAAGAAATGAAATAATTGAAATAATTAATTTAAAACCTAATAGCAACACAGGCACATACAAAAATACTTGTATACCCAATCTTACACCTTAATATTTACTTATAATGACACACGTATAAGTATTATACTCACAAACGATTAAGTCTTAATTATTAGTTACAACAAAATATTTTGTAGTCAACATTTTTAAAATATAACTTTACTCAAAGCTGTTTATATTCCGTTTGGCTATTTATATATGTAACATGATTAGAAAAAACATTTGTTAATTAAGTTAATTTTTAAATAGAAAACCTTGAGCAATAAAAAATAAAAGAATATGTTAATTAGTTCAATATATGACATATGCTTTTTACAATCAAGTAACGTAATATGCACCTCAATATTAACTAAAATATAGGTATAATTGAAAATAATAAATAAAATTAAGGGACACAAAATTTTTACAAATGTAATCCAAGTTTTTAATTCTGTTCAGCAAAATTAAAGAAGAAAGATTTTTTATGGAATCTAAGTTGAAACTGAAATTATTTCCTATTTCAAGCATTAAATTTCTTGACTTCCAGTAAAAATTTATTATAAATTAAACCCATAAGTGGCCTCCTCTGAGTACCGTAAGTTTTCTCTGTAGACTTTAACTTATCTTACAGAAATTGATGACTTGGCTTTAATTTATGTCTTTTTGGTTCTGATAATCAACTTTATAACATTATTGACATTATTTTTTAAGCAAGTTATCACACTAAAAATCTATAGCAATATTTTTTCAGGATTATCGAAAAAACATTTAATCATGTTTGCCTTCGATCATATGTTACATATGTATGGTTTATATTTTCAATTGCAATCATTAAAATCACTGCATATAGCAACCATGGGCAACTGTGGCTCCCGGGCCATATATATATAAATATATATATCTATATATATATATATCTATATATATATATATATATATATATATATATATATATATATATATATATATATATATATATAATATATATTTTTCCAAATGTACTTTTTTTAATTTTACTTCTTACCAAAAAGTTTTATGATGTATTATTACACCGAAATTGCAAAATGAAAATAGTTTATCGGGACCCTCTCAACTACACTTATATTTATTGTTAAGCCTGTAATCCAATCTGACCTCATAGAATAAGCAATTAATTAAAAGTTCGAAAGTCGAGAAAATTTTCTTAAGGAATATCGCACTTTAAACATTAAAAATTAGCACAACATTAAAAATTAGCACAAAATAATATATTTACAATTTGAAAACTGTTAGATATTTACATAAAATTCATTAAAAAATAAAATTAAATTACCATTTTAAACAAACGGGTTACTAATCTGAACTCACAAGACTTGAAAGTAATAGAGTACAAAAGCACCATAGCGCCATAAGTTTCGCTTTATAATCATGATTGCTGTTCGAATTTCAAAAATTTAGAAATAGCACTTAAAATTACTTAACTTTTTCCCATTCTTCTTTACTCTTTGTTCGGGCGTTATAATTTTTGATCTCTTTTTATCTTATAAAAACTAGCCGTAATTTGTGAATAAATTCTACACCTTCGACTAGGGTAGTCGAATTTTGATGACAAAATTTTTATTTTATTTCTTTTTTTTTTTTTTTTTGGCTTTTTGGTTTTGAAATAGGGATTGATATTTGTTGTAATTATGCATATTTTGCGCTATATCTCGGTGATGTTCCATAAATAGTCCATCCAGTCAATAGTCATAAAGTGGGGAAAACAAGTGGGGAAAATTAAAAACAAAAATCCGTTTTTCACGAGACACATTCACAGCCTTTAAAGAAATCGTATGAATAACTGCATAAACTTAGCTTTTTGTTATTTTACACATTAAAATCAATGGAGCATTAAAAATAAACTACCAAAATTTTCATAATTAGATGGAGTTTGTAATGCTTAACATAAATGGAGAGGAGCATCAAAAAATTTCAAAAATAAAAAACAAAATTTACTTGGGTTAAAAAATAATCACAATGTTAAATAGCATGTTTTTGTAATAAACTTGAATAAAATATATTTTCGTATAATATGTGAAGAAATAACTTAGATTCCATCCACACTTTTCGCAAAATTTTTAAAAATCGTGAGTTTTAAAATAAAGACAATTTTTAAAATTTTGCTCGAAAACCCTAAAATATGTTACACTAAAACACTTTGAAAATATCTTAACTTTTATTTGAATAACTCGGTAGGTTTTGATATTGCGTGTAATTTTTACCAAAATTCTGTGAACAAAAGGAAAAATTACATAATTTAAATTATGCCGTTTTCCATTTTCTTAATTTTTAAAATTGTTGTATTTCATATTCATTTGATTTTATTTCTCTTTTTTCGAAATTTAAAAAATCAGCACTAACACCTAGCCATAGACGAAATGTTACAAAAAAATGAGTTATGTGTGCAACTTCACATAACTGTTCTTTAGATTTTTTTTTTTTTTTTTTGGTGCAAGTTTTCTTTCAATTTTTTGTTAAAATTTTATTAAAATATAAAACCATCCATTCTCGAACTAGTCTAGTTAAAATAAAAAAAAAGTTATTTACAGATTTTATCAAAACGGATAGAAAACATCCATTTTTGGATTTGACATCTCCCTACAGATATTGACTAATGGAAGTGGTTCTTAAATATAAAATTTTGAGACTCAGAACATTTCTGGTCCAAAAATTTGGCGTTTTGAAAATTAAAAAAAAAAAAATCTAAGAAAGTTTTACTTGTTTAATTGCTAATAATTTCTAAAATATAGATTGCAGATCTCTGGTTTTAGTTTGTAGACAAATTTATTATCGTTCCAACGATATTTAAAAATTTAATTTTTATCAAAAGTTCAAAGGTTAAAGTTGCACATATAAAAATTAAACCATTATCTCCAAAAAATGGTATTTTTTACACCCAATTTTTGTAAAATTTCAAGGTGGACACTCATTCAGTTTAGAAGTTATTGACCTATATTTTGGTCTAATTACAATAAAAAAAAAGGAAAGATCAACCACAATAATAATACTACTCAAAATTCAATTCAATTAGACTTGGCAAAAGTTCTAGAAACGCATTATGAACAGTATTAAATAAATTTTATATAAAGAAAATGTAGTAATGTACAAGATTAGACACCCAGACGACTAGAGACTATTACCACAAAAAAGAAATAAAATACTCCTTAAAGTAAAATTACAATTGTGTATGAAAGAAACCCCCCCCCCCAAAAAAAAAAAAAAATCTAAATTTAACAGCTTACATTATAACAAAATATATGAATTAAGATTTCCAAGGAATTTATGAAAATTGAAATCACTTACTTATTAACTTTTAATAATTCAATAACCAAAAAAATTTATAAATTATTTAATTTTTATATTATAATCCTTCCAAAGATTATTAAAAAAAATATAGCAAAACAAACGTTTAAACAAACGTTTTATACAACAATTTACATTTCAGCTAATTATATTATCCTCTTAACTTATTAATATTAAGGACATCATTAGAGATAACGTAACAGTTGGAAGAAAAAATTAATTATTTTCTAAAAATCAATCCATATCCACATTGTATGAGTTATTTCTTGGAAACATTATCAAATTTTCAAAGTTACGAACCAAAACAATTATGTGTAAAAAATGCTCTAAATCAAAAAAATCAAAATTTTACTAAAAATGTTCCAGCAAAATGAGTTATATGTAGTTTTTTGAAAGATTTTATTATTACTCTCTTGTATCTAATCATCAAATTACACAATAAAATAGTTTTTACGCCCTCCTGAAAATTAATAAAAAACACATAACTATTTTTTTCGGAGCAGCGAGGATATGCATTTTTTCAATATTTCCTTTATTAAAATTCATTATTGATTTTAACATTCTTACTTGAAATATGTAGTTTTTTTAAGACATAAATTTTATTTTCATAGTATTTTGAAATTCCGTTTTGGAAAAAATTTATAACATGAGATATTATTTAAACAAAATATCAATTTTATAAAGAGAAAAACAATATCATTACTTTTTTGTTATATTTTCCGATAGTCAATATAAGTATCGGTTTGAAAAATATACGAGTACCAAATAATTTTCGTACAAATTGCGGATATATTTAAATGATACATAATTAAAAATTATATACCCACAGCATCTAATTTCAATTTAAAACCTAAAAAAATATCTTCTGAAAAGTAATAAAAATCAATTACAGTTACGGATAAAAATGTATATTTATTTCACATTTTTTGAGTTTTCGACAAGATTTTATGTAATACAATAAAACTTTTAGTGCTAAATAATTGTAATTACATCGAACTAAAAACCTTAAAAAAAAAAATCTTTTAACATTAGCTCAAGAACGGCACATCATCTAAAGCCTAAATAGTATTTTTTCAGTGCGGAAATAGGAAGAGCAATAAATTCGTTTTTTTTATTTTTTTTTTTTATTCTCACTTTAATTCCAAGAACAATTAGTATCAAAAAGGATCTCAAGATTAAGGACTTTTAAAATATGGAGAAATTCAAAGGTCCAAACAAATGTTAAGTATCAAAATTAATCATTATTATTAAATAATTTTATTTTCAATTGAAATACAGCTTTTAAAAGTGATCTAAGAAAGTTAAGTGCAAAAAAAAGATCTTCAGGAACAGAAAATTACCAACAAATTTTATGAACTCGGGAACTTTTAATTCCATTAAGTTGGCTCGAAATCTATTAGGAACATAAGTTTTCCCTGAGAATAAAAGAAGATAATTGGAGGAAACATTATTTCTTTGGAAGATCATTCTATCGTTCCCTGATACTGAGATATCGACCTAACAATTTGTTATGTTAGTAACCTAACCACTTACATTTCTAACACCGGGTATAAAATTTTTCCGATTCCGTATTTTTTGAACCCGTAGGAAAGTTTTGCGACAAAATTTAACTTTGTAATTCACGGTTCTTTTTTACGTTATAATATATAATTTTTATACTTTTGAGTTAATGAGAATACTTAATGAGGCATTTCCTAGTCTGTATTATAAGACCGACTTCTAGGATGGTATTTTGAAACAACTGATTCCAACAACTGATTTATCATATCCTTAGAAGAAATCTATGTTGACTGCTGTCTGCTAAATTAAAATAAAATTATCTAAACATATCGATAAATTTCTGTACTTATTATATGTTTGGAACTTAGATTTTCCCATTTGTTTTTAAACCTTAATATATAGCTCCTTTTTGATACGGATAGCTCTCAGAATTAAATATCCTTAACAGTTTTTCAATTTTTAATTCTTAATAACATTGCAGAAACTTGAAAAAAGTAAAATTTTACAAAATTTTACATAAAATTTCAAGAAATTTTGACAAATTTACTGCTGATGCTATTTTTGTCCGCAACAGTGTTGCCATGATGTAGGAAAAAAGAGGATTAATTGAACCTTAAAAAAGGTCAGAAAAGGCTAAATGCCCCCAAAATATAAGGCTAGAAAAAAGCTAATATATATTTTTTTATTTAAAAACTTATCTATTTATTTGTTTATTTTAGATATATATACAGTGGCTCATACTGAAAGTCGGGCAGGTTATTACAAATAATTTGTCGCTGATTTTTCATATCTCAGCAAAACTTTTTTCAAAATATTTTTTTGTTCTTGATTTATAAACTTGTCAACAATAAAAAAAGTATTCACATGTTGTTACAAAATATTTGTGTAGCGGTATTTTTTAAGCATCCTGAAAAAAGTCGCGCAAGGTAGAAATTGAAAATATATTAATTTAATTAACCATTATTTTTAATTAAAACTGGTGCATTTGATAACGCCTAATAATTTTTACTTTTTTCTTTTATATAGTAGCATTTCGTATGTAGTTTAACATTTTACTTTGGAGGAATGCAAAATCCTTAGAAGGAAAATCTGAACTTCAAATAGCATATGCAGAAATAAGTCAAAAGTCCATGAAATAACAAAAAGATATAAATAAGCTTCAAGAATACATAATAAAGGCTGCAGACCGCCAAACAAGTATCTTAACTCCAGATATTCAAAGGAGTACATTTATTTATGTGTTAAAACTTTTCATAGCAGTAAAAATAAATTTTATTCAAGATATTTATACAGAAACTGTAGGAAGGGTGCCACGGAAGCACAGCTTTCATGCCCTGAATGCTTCACAAAAAAGTCCCTCATTAACGATAAAAATGTAAAAAATCGCATATATTTTTCTGGACTGGAAAATAAATAATAATTGCTTATATCTGTGAATAAAACTTCATGGGCTGCTGATTTATTTCTACACATACTATTTATATTCCACATTCTGGTTTTCCTCCTAAGTATTTGGAAATTGCCATTTTCCGTTCATCCAAAGTAAAATGTCGAACTGCATACGGAATGCCACTGTAAAGTACAAAAAAAAGTATAAATGATTAAGCATCAACAAAGTTCTAAAATTAGCGGAAGAGTTTACAGTTAACTAAATCAATATATTTTCAATGTCTTCCCGACCTGACTCTCAATGTGAGCTACTGTGTATGTAGTTTTTTTTTAAAAAAAGATATTGTAATAAATTTAGGAATAAAACATAGAATGATCCGGGTTATACATATTTTATATATAAAATTTCCCAATGTTTTAACGTCATTTTTCATCTTTTTTGAATTATAATTCTCTTTTGACATACAATTTCCAAATTGTTGGGAGATTTTTCGCTTTTTTAAGATTTTTTTTTTCTTTTAATAAATGAAGTTTATAAAACAATAATTACCTACAATAATTGATTAAACGAATCAATACAATTAGTTAAGCTATTTGATTTGAAGATTAAAACGACGCAGGCGAAAATTTTAGTTAAATATAAATAATCTCGTTTTTTTGCGAATTGATAAACAAAAATACTTAAATAGATGATTCTGTAGAAATAAAATAGTAAAAGCAAATAAGAATTTACGTTCCTAAATTTTAGCCTTTTTAAGGCAATTTTAAGAATCAAAAAAGGCTAGAAAATTTTGAGGTTAAAATCAAAATAAAAAGGCTAAACTAACAACACTGGTCTGCACTGAAAAATTACTATTTTCGCTTAAAACGATGTACCGGGACAATCTTAAAGGATACTATTTTTCTACAGATTTATAATTCAATGTAATCGCAATGATTTGGCAATAGAAATTTCATTGTTTTTTATAAAATTGTATCGAAAATTCAAAAAAATGCTAAATTAATATATTTGACGCTATTTTCTTGTCTGCAACTTAAAACAACTATAACTTTCGCGCTCCCTGCACGAAATTATTAACATGAACTGATTCTACATAAATTCGAGTCACTTAATATTTATGCAAGGGTATTTTAATGTGCCTTAAAAAAATAATTTGAATGCTTAAAATCAAAAAATTTTTATAATGGCCCATATATTTTTATTTGATTTTTTTTTATTTTAAAAATTATTTTGCGTAAATTCGAAAAAAACTTATATTTTATTAAATGTATTAAAACAGACAAACAAGAAATCGATATGAAAAAAAACGAGAAAGAAAGATATAGTCGGTGAAGACCGACTATTTAATATTCTGCACCATTGCGTACGAGCATAAAATTCGGGAACAGGACTTATATTACACCTAAACTTCTATTACTCACTAAGGCCCATTATTACAACTTGCCAATAGCTAGAGGTATGATGTTATCGGACAGATAAGAAGCATTTGGTTATTATCAATTAACTTTAAGCTAAAAGTGGCCGATAAGCTAAAGGGAAGATCATCTTACCTTTAAATTTTATAGTGAGGTTTATGTATTTGAAGTTGCCATATTTTCTGCAAAATATGGCAACTTCATTAAAAATAAATGTTTATTTCGTTTTAAAAATAAAAATGGATAGCAGACGTTTGTTTTACATTAACAACCTGGAGAATATTTTTGAAAATACTCTGCCAGAAAGTAGAGCTCAAAAAAAAAAAAAAATTCGCGAACAAGTCGACTATATCAAATATTACAACGAAGCAGGATTTGTGCAAAGATTTCGCGTATCAAAGCATACATTCCAATATATTTTAGACAAAATTGTCCACTATTTACAGTCAAGGAGCCAGAGGTATGTTCATATACGCATATAATTTGTGTATTAATTCAAAAATTTCCTTCCAGGCATTATTTCGTATCACCTCAGACTAAATTGTTAATAACGCTAAGGTTTTACGCAAGTGGAAATTTCTTAATTACAGTGGGTGACTTTTGTGGTGTTAGTGTGTCAACAGCAGGTCGTATAGTTAAAGAAACATCTTGTGCTTTGGCAGGTTTGTCGAATGAATATATTAAATTCCCTTCTGATGCAAGAGGAATGCAACAAACAGTGGCAGATTTCTTTAAAATTGCAAAATTCCCGAAAGTTATAGGTGCCATTGATTGCACCTACATTGCCACTATGTACAAGTAATTTGTCAAAAGTAATCGGTATTTTCTTTGATATTGCCATAATTTTGAAAATGTTAATTTTAATTTACAAGGAAGTTGTAATAACGAAAAGTTTTAAAGTTCACTTTATTCCTCACTTTAATTAAAGTTACCTTTTACTATTACGAACATTAAAGGCAAGTTGTAATAATGGCCCTAAATGTAAAATAAAATATACAAACACGCTAACTGATACTAACATCTAGATGATTTTATGCACTTTAAAGCGATTCCTGGAAGTGGGTTTATATGGGAGCTATGGTAAATTATGGACCGATTCTCATAAAATTTGGCAATGTTGTTTCTACATAAAGCTTATTTGTGTCGAATAGTAACTTGATACTAACATTTTTATGGGATTTATGTACGTAAAGTGATTTTCGGAAGAAGGGTTTATATTAGAGCTATAGTCAGTTGTGGACCGATCTTCATAAAATTTGGTACAAAGATTAATAATTGTACAGAACTTCCGAATTTCATTAAAATATTCTTATTTTTAAGGCATTTTTGAGGGTTTAAACTTTATTCCAATTTCAATAAGCTTCATCCTTGTATCATAAAAGTCCCACATGCCAAATTTCATTGAATTATCTTTAAAATTGCTAACCGGTTTTTTGTGCGCAAGGTTTACATGGACAGCCATCTAGCCATCTAGCCAGCCAGACAGACGGACGGATATCTTTAGATCGAATTAAAAAGTGATTCTGAGTCGATTCGTATACTATAAGGTAGGTGTTGGATAACTTTTTCTATGCGTTACAAACATCAGCACAAACGCATTATACCCCAACCACCTATGGTGGTGTAGGGTATAATAGATAAAAATAAACAGCAGTTCATCTTTAATAACAATAACAAAAATTACATACTAAGAGTAATTATTGCGCTTTACTTCATTACACCGTTTCTCACTCTCTATCATAATAAAACATTAAAAAGAAAAATTAAAAACTTATTTCGTCACTTGTTCTTCTTCAAGGAATTAGTCTAATTTTACAATTCGAACGGTGCGCTAATGTTTTAGTATAATTATTTTATTAAAATCAATAAAAAGTGTTAAAATATTAAAATGTTTGTTATGAAATGTTAAATAATTAAAGTTATATTAGTTTTTAATAAAAATATTCATGTATTGTTATTTAAAGCAAAATTTTATATATAAAAACCTTAACAAGTTACTGCATCGTTATTATAGACGCAGCAGAATATTTTTGTGCAGCCGCGTCGTTCGTTGTTTGTTATTGTTTTAATGCAATATTAGTGTAATATAGTGGTGAAAAAGAAAACTAGCTGAGTTTTTGGCTGTGCAGTTGTGTTAAATGCTCTTTGGGGTTTTTTGTTTGTTTGTTTGTTTTTTTTTTTTTTTTTTTTTTTTTTTTTGATAAAAACAATTCGGTAATTGAGAGTAAACAAACAAATGCTTTTATTTTAAAAGAAAAGAAAAATCATAAAATATAGAAAAAATGAAGTTATTACGTGCAAAAAAAGAGTAATTTTATTTAAGAGTAAATTTTAAATTGTAATATTTATAAGGTCGGTTTTTATTTTATAAATAATAAAGTGTTTTTTTATTGTAATTAAGTGAATTTTAAAATAAAAAGTTAAAACAGTAAAACAAACCCAGCAAAATTTTGGGATGCGATGTAATGAGTTAAGAAGCTAATATAATGGCTCTTCACTATTTAAACATTAGCTGAATAACTCATTATTTTAACACGGTGATGACATTAGAGACAACTACTTGCCTTATGTTATTGTAAGTAGGCATTTTAGAATGTCATTACTTAGATGTCATTACAAAAACTAATTATGGCGTAAATCCAGATTACCATCACACTTGATTTTTAAATAATTTTGATAATGATTCAGTAGCATTTTTATTTGTGATTAAAGCAATGTAAAAAATTTTGCCCGCTCTCACTTAGTTTTCGAGTTATGGGTACTTGAAGTTATAATATAAAAATGCATTTTTCTCCTTCCTCCTGTAATGAAAATGAACAATATGGGTATCATTGGAAAGGTCTTGAGAAGACCTTTCAATTGATATATAAAACGTTATACAACATTAACCCATTGCGAGTCAAAATGATATTTTATTATTTTATGTACTGACTTTTTTTACAAAAGTACCGTTATCTCGAAAATATATCGATATAACGGTACTCTCCTATACATCAAATCATTTAGAGAACATTTCAAGCTTTCATATGATCCCCATGTCACACTCCTAGCCCATTAAATAACAAAAGTATAGCACTTTAAAAATTAATATTTAGAAAAATTAATCGATTTTTGCTAGTAATATATCAAGTACCCATAACTCGAAAACTAAGAGAGAGCGGAGAAAAATTTTTATGTAACTTTTTTTAACCAAAAATAGTGCTTTTGTCGAAAATAAAATTTGTTAAAAAATCGACTGTGACGGTAATCTTGATTTGTTCCCTAATTATTTCAAAGCTGTTAAATTTCATTAATTTTTAAGTATTACTGAAGTCATTTTTTGTAAAAGCAATAGAAACTACTTACATTTTAGGTTACAAATAACTAATTAAACGTCAGCATATAAAAAGCAGGTTTTTTATTTTATTTTGTTTTTGTTTTTTAACGCAAAAATAAATTTCAATTTAAAAAACTATTTTAAATTAAAAATTAATTCATACATAAATTTTGCATTTTTATATATTTATCCCTCTTCTAATATATGAATTGGTAAACTGAATTAAAAAAAATATGTAGAAAGTAGTATTTTCAAAAATCTGATCATAAGTAAGTAATTATTTACCGGGTTATAAATAAGTAGTTACAAAACTAATTCTATATAATGCAGACGGTATCTTGTTGCTACTGAAGAGTAACTACATTCGCAACTACGTGCCATTACCAAGTTTTTGCTGGGAATTTAAATTAAAATGAAAAATGATTAAAAATTCTACGTAATAAAGTAAACATAAAAAAATTATAATAAAATAAAAGGAACGTATTTTTAATGTCATATTAGGTGAGTTTTTTATTTAACAAAAAAAAAAACTATTAAAAAATAATTTCACGACTTTTTTTAAAAACTATATTTCTAATAAAAAAGAAAAATTACAACTTTAATCCTTGTTAACTTAACTAAAACACTCGCATATATGAGTCTTCAAAAAAAATTAAACTTTTTTGATGGCACATTAAAATTCGTTTACATAAATATAAAGTGAGTCGAATGCATGTAGAATCAGTTCGCGAAAGTTAAAGCGGTTTAAGTTTAATATATATATATATATATATATATGTATATATATATATATATGTGTATATATATGTATATATATATATATATATATATATTTTTTTCAATGTTTGAAAATTAGTGTAGCATATTTTAGTACTTTCTAGTAAAATTTAAAAAAAAAAATTTCATTATACTAAAAATCGTAATTTTTAAAAATTTTGCGAAAATGTGAATAGAATCTAAATTATTATGCGAAAATATATATTTTATTAAAGTTTATTAAAAAGAATTACTCATAACAATATTATTCTTTTTTAAACCAAGTAATTTTTTTTTTTTTTTTTTAACTTTCGAAATTTTTTGACGCGGCTCTACATTTCCATTAAGTATTATAAACACCACCTAATTATGCCAGTTATATTCATGCGATATTTTTTTAAAACTGTGTCCTGTTTTCAACTATCAACGATATTTTACTTAAATGTTTGGCCCCTATCAATTATATTTATCACCTTTTTTATACCTAAATATTCAAGATACAAAGACAAATTTGGAAAAGTGAAATTTTTGCATAACTTTGAAAGTCCATAATTTTGTATAAAGTTTATTTTTAATGCTGCTTGGATTTGTTGTGTAAAATAACAAAAACCTAAGTTCACGCAGTAATCCATACTATTCTATATGAAACTCTGAATGTGACTCGCAAAAAACTGACTTTTTAAAAAATTTTCGCTCTAGTTTTCCAAACTTTGAGACTTTTTTCTGCGTTAAATATTTAGAGTACATCAAAGAGATATATCGCAAAATATGCATAATTACAATTAGTATCAATCCTGGTTTTTAAATTGTATTCCTCGCCTGTTTAACTCCGACTAGTTTATATAAAATGGAATGAGATCAAAAAGTTATATATATAAGTATAATACAAGGTGTAGAAGAATGAGAAAAAGTAAAGTTATTTTAAGCCCTTTTTTCTAAGTTTTTAAAACATATGTTAGTAAGTTTTTGCACTCTATTAGTTTCAAATCTTGTAAGTTCAGCTCTGTAACCCTTTTGTTTAAAATAATATTATCAGTATTTCAGTCAGGTTAAAAAATTTTGATAATGGCCCATATATTAAATTTAATATTAATTGACTCCACCTCTAATAATATTAACTGACTAATTCAGTTGAAGGACAAAACTTGTAATCAAATTTAGTGAGACGGTATATTAAATTTTTTTTATTTTTTATTACAATCATAATACTTGTCTAGTATTAAATAAATTTATGTTCTTCATTTTAACTTTAACACGATTATAAGAGATTTGCTTGTGTCAAGCCGCCTTTAAAGTTCTTAACCATCATCTCTGAACAGAGTATTTCAAGGATAATTTGCTAAATTGATGAATAAGCACGATGCTTGACTACAATTAGAATTTCAAAAGAGACACATAAAAAAGGACCAACAAACAAAGAAAAGAAAAAAGAAAAAACAACAGGCTATAAAGAGGAATATTCTTAAACATTTCTAAAATTATATGTGTGTTTGATAGTTAGTGTGCGTTTGCCCTTGTAGTGCGCAAAAATAAAAAGTTGTAAAAGTTGAATATTATATTTAATATTCAAAATAACATCCAACCTTTTTCTTTTTTTTTTTTGCTTCTCTCTAATGAGTTCATAAAATGTTTATAGAATATTTTAATATTATGCGAAATATATTAAATTTATATAATATTTTGCCAATACCCCACTGAGAGCTTTAATAACCTTCAAGTATTCTAGATTCAGATGCGGATCCAACGAAAACATTTTGGGGGGGGGGGGGGGGGGGAGGAAAGGAGGAAAGGGCTAACTTTTTGACATTTTTTCTTATGAAAAATTCGTGATTTTAATTACTAAAATTTCATGTTCATGATTTAGCCAATATAAAATGTTTAAGGAATAAATTTTTAATCGAATTGTTGAGCTGTGAAATTTGTATATCTCTCTCGCCCAAAGATCTCGATATTTTACATAAATTTTCTGTTTTTTTGAAATACAAACAAAAAAATAAAATATAGCTTTTTTAAAAGAAATATTTCGGAAAATATTGAATATATTTTAATGATTTAATATACGTTATTATTTTAATATTATCCTCTAAAGAATTTCAAATTAAATGAATTAAATAAAAACTCATGATCTGGAATACGTGAAGAGTTAAGCTGGATCTTGATGGGATATCAAGCAGTTATTCACATTACGAGTAATTTTAAATTAAGAAAATACAACTTTTTTTGACATTTTTTAAAAAATTCTGATTTGCAGTCTAAAAATTTTTCTAAATAAAGTAAGTTCCTTTTATTGATTTCAGTTAAAACTATTTAAACATAATTTCGGAAAATGAAAATGCTTTCACAAAAGTCTTATGTATTTTTAACCATGCGAATACACAATTTATGTTTTGTATGAAACCCTACAAGCAAAATAGTACGATAGTGATTCGAATTCGTATTGCTTAGAAGAAAAATTTTATTGTCGCAATAATTTTATTCGTATTGCTGAAGTTTCCCCATCGGAAGAGTTTGTGCGTCACAGGCGACACATCTAAGAAATAAGAAATCAATACGCCTGGAAGAAAAATAGGAAATATTGTTAGGTAATCATCTAGGTGAGAAACAAAACCTTGTATCTTGTAAAGAACGCATGCACTTAATGTTAATATTATAAAGGCTTAGATAAAATATTCCTTTCTTCAATATTTTTTAATTTTTGAAAAATGTTTCAACAACTGAAAAAATTGTGAGTGAAAAATAAAATATTGCACTAATTTCTTCCAGATGATCTCAGTGGAATATCATCACTTTATGGCGGAGGTGATAATCACCTTACTGAAAAAGGCGATATTTTGAGAATAAAAATAATAAAAGAAATTTAAATTTTTTATATTTTTTGTTATTTTCAAATTTTCTTTAAACTGATAAATATACAATATTAGACAAATATTGCTTAAATTTCTTCTAGAAAGATATCTTTCAAATGTTTGTATAAAAGCTATCCAAATTATTTACATACATATACATAAGTACTAATCCTTTTGACAGTTCGAAAAATGACTTTTCAAGTTCTAAAGCAATGTTTGAAATTTTCTTGGGAATATATTTAGCTTTTAATGCCTTTTAGCTATATAATAGTAAAGGAATAATGATTTTTAAATGATAAAGATATGTGCTGTAGAATTTATAAAATACCACCAGACCAGTCCAAGTCCAAGTTATTTTAAGAGCATGTCAAAAGAACACTTTATAACATTTTGAGACTTTTGCCAACTTATAAAAACCTTTTAATTTTGTTTTAAAATTTCGAAGGAAAAAACATGATATTTTTCCGTAAAATTATTTTATCTTCATCATATTTGTAAAACTATTTTTTTGAAATTATTTATATATTTCATTTTCTTTCCATTTGTAAATTTTTCTACCTTTTTAATTTTTTTTAGCTGAAAAATTTTGGGGGAGGAAGAAATTTCTTTTTTTCCCCACCCATGGATCCGCGCCTGATTAAGTTAATATTTTTGTTTGTTCTTTTTTTGTAAATTAAAACCTAATATTCAGATAAATAAGTGGATTATGTGATTCATTTTACACTTGTTTTTTTAATGGTAAATTGTTTTACAACTTAGCAAAAAAATAAATTAATTAAATCATTTAAAATAAGTATAAATAAATATAAGTTTGGTGACCTTTTTTAAAAATAAAAACGTAATATCTGAAATTTTATTTCATTTGTAACATAAAATTATAAAAAATCTTTTTAAAAAAAGAGCTAAAATTATGATGAGCAGAATGTCTACTAAAATATAGCGTAGTAGAGTATTATACCGTTGATTTAGTATAAAAGATTTTATATTCGTTTTCGTCCACTATTCCACCTTTATTGCCTTAAGGTTTCTGACATTTTCAATATATTTTTTATTGTTTTTTATTTATTTATTTCTTTAATTCACTAAATGACAGTGTCAATTAAATACTTTATAGAATAAATATAAAAAACTTTTAATTTTATTGCTTTTGGTTTTAATACGAGCATTAATATTTTAATCTAACGAATGTTAACACGTTATAAAATAAAAAAATACAAACTATTTACCATAGAAATGCTGCAGCAAGTAACTAAATCAAAATAATTGCACATACAGTGTCTCACATAAATTAGTGAATTTTTATTTCTAAATAAAAAAAAAAAAAAAATAGTTACTTTAAATTATAACATTAGGTAAATAAATAAAAAATGAGATTTTTTACCTGATATGTCTTCTATCAAATGCTGCAAAAAGTAGCACAAAACATAAAATTTTTCCGAGAAATGGAGAAAAATAACACTTGCAGTAATTTCCGGTGCCTCAAAAAGTATTTGAAATTTTTAACTTTTGTATTTAAAGATAATCAAAAAACACTAAAGTCCAAAAATTTATCAATATCTATATATCGGGAAGATATTTCTCAGCATTTTAAAATAAATCTTTGATACCAACGGTACTAAAATATGCTTAATATTTAAGGTATTTTATTTCTAAAGGTGCAATGCCCCATAATAAACGACAAATATGGCATTTTAATAAAAAAAACATTTTACTATAATGATTAAAAAATATCATATTTTTCAATTAATCTAATCAAAATTAAAAAAAAAAAAAAAAAAATCAAATGCTTTAGTGAGAAACTGTATATATTTATAATATATAAGTTGAACCCAAAATAAATATTCCATATGGTATTTACTTTTCAGAGAGTTTAGATTTTTTTAAAATTGTCTACCAAAAAAATATATTTCTTAAGTACTACACCGTGCAAAAATTTCCCAAATATTTTTCACACATGAAAAATCAAATTAGAGCCAATATACAATAAAACTACGTGCTCAGTTTTTCTCCAGAATGTCAAATTTTCTCTCCAAAGGATTTCAAAGTTTTGAAAAATACAAAATTTAAGAAAAAATATAAAAAATTTACAAAAATTATATCAACCCAATATGGATGTCAAATGAAAGCAAAGAATACCGAGACCTTAATAGCTTTCAACAATTATTTATAAACTGACACAATATTAGTCAGTTTCAAAAATGAAATATATTCGAGTATTTTTTTAACCACGCAAACAATGGAAAGAAAAACCACTGGTTGCTTTATCGACTTGTTAGTCATGTGATTAGGATTAGGAAATGATTGATTCATTAGTGTGTTAACAGTGTTTCAGTGTTTATCAAAAAGTGATGTGATTATCTGAAATAAGTGAAGTTATTAAAAATAAACAAAAGACAATAAATAAACTTTTTAATCCTGTGTAAATTTGAGAAGCCCATAGAAGGCAACATTGTTTCTAAATATAAAAAGTGTTGAAACAAAACTTAACCAAAAACTGTTTTAACGTGAAGAAAAAGCCCTTAAAGGGCAAAGACTTTTTTAAAATGAATAAATCATCAAGATCTGATGATGAGGAGAAATCGTCCTCTGTAGAAAAAAAAAAATGAAGTATGATGAACATAACATTCTTAGTAAATACGAAAAACAAGTGGAAGAGCTGTCTATTACAAATGCAGCTCTTATAAGAAATTAGAAAAGTCTGATCGTAAATTGGACTATTTGATTAATGAAAATGACTCATTGAAGAAGATATTGGACAACCTTCTTAAGCTATATGAGGAGAATCTCAAAATAAAAAAAGAGAAGGATGAGGAGAAAATGGAAACTTTAACTGAAGTTCCTTTACAGCCTGGAAAGCTAATCAAAAAGCCGGATCAAAGCAAGAATCTGGGAGCATCCAACAAGAAGTTATCTGCTGCAGATGGTGGAAATACTTCATCGAATGCTGAAGCAAGTGGATTGGTCACATCTCAACTGAATGGTAATACCCAATCGAAATCAGTGAGATCAACATCTGATAAATTACCTGCAGTCAAGAAGAGTAAGTCAGTGCCTATAATAACATCTTATAATATAAATGTTAAGGACACTATAAGCAAAATAGATAAACTCTTAGGTCATAAGAACTTTACTGTAAAAATATTAGGGAAGAGTGTATCAAATATAGGGGTCTGCACTCTAGATGACTATGAGAAGGTTAAGGGTCTACTAGCTGAGGAAAAAGTAGAATTCTACACTTATACGCCTAGGAGTCGGCGACCATTTTCAGTGGTTATTGAGGGTCTTCCGGACTCTTTTGAGTCGTCGGAGATACTAGAGTACCTGAACGGTCTCGAAATGAATGTTAATATTACGGGACTAGTTAGACTGGGAAGCGACAAATGGATAGTTAGACTGTCAAGAGATTCTGATATCAGAAAATTTTACGAAATCAGATATGTATTGCGATGCAAAGTCAACATTAGGAAGTATATAAGGAAGGGCATCACTCAATGTTTTAATTGTCAGCGCTTCGGACACGTCTCGTCGAATTGTCAGATGCCTTATAGATGCGTTAAATGTGCGGAATCTCATGGGCCGGGTAATTGTAAAGTACCTCCAAGGTCGGAGAATACTGAGGAGACTTTAACGACTGATCGTGTGACTGGTGAGGTTACTAGAAGGGTGGGTCTTCCAGTTAAATGTATTAATTGTGGTAAGGAGGGTCATGTGGCCAGTTCGAGAGAGTGTCCACGTAGAATGGAATTATTACGTAGATTAGAGACTAGGAAGACATCGAGAATAAGTCCCCGTAGTCAGGTCTCGGCTCCCAATATCAGCCAAGTTAGAGCTGGGATATCATATGCTGCTGCAGCAGGGGCTACTTTGGTTGACGAAAGACCATCGATAAAGTCAAGGGTTGTATCTGCAGGTTCGGAAAATTCGAGTGGTCCTGATATTACACTAGGAAAGGCAATAGGTCAGTTCGACATTATTGACAAGGACTGTAGACGCTTTTTTAGAGGAGGTTTACTGCAATGCCTTAGCAAGATAGGTGGCTTTGCAAAACAATACAAGGAATTAGAGAATGATGAGGACAGATCGCGTGCCCTCCTTGGTTTACTAATCTCCCTTGGGCAAGATGGCTAACTCTATTAAATGCATTTTTCTTAACGTCAATTCAATTGTCTCTAGACACAAGAGGCACTACTTGAATCTGTTCTTAACGAGACATAAACCTGACATATTAATGCTGGCAGAGCACAGACTAAGTCCTCGCCATAGACTTGAAATTAAGGGATACGTAGTTTTTCGACAAGATCGACAGAGCGGACGTGGAGGCGGTACGGCTGTTCTTGTTAGGGACAACATTACTTGTGAGGAGATGAACCTCAATACGGGAGCTATTGAGAATACAGCGGTACGGATACGAAGAGTAAACAATCATGATATAATTGTGATCTCAATGTATCTGAGGCCAAGAATTATGTTTGAGACAGAGTTTTTTGACTCTATTCAGGATCTCGCAAGGAATAATAGTATGATAATTGGCGCAGATCTCAATGCAAGGCACCCGTATTGGGGGGATCCATATACTAACGTGAGTGGAAGTAATTTATATGAATTCTTACTAGGCTCTCCAGACATTGACATTAGACAAACTGAAGGACCGTCGAGGGAAAATTCCGTCATATCCTCCTATATTGATATTTTTATGACTACTGTGGACATCGTGCCGACAGATGGGGATAATGTAAGAACTTTGGACTTTGAATCAGACCATAGGGCCGTTGAATTAACCTTCCATATGGGAGATTTTTTGATACACGAACCCCTGACAAGGTATGACTACGACCGGATTGACATTAGGAAATTTCGCAATAGATTGTCTAGGAATATGGAACAATGTGGTTTGCCAACTGACAGAAATGTTACAGAAGACGAAATTGATGAATGTACAGAGTCAATGGAAAGGGCATTTAAGGATGCGATCGATTATTCGGTACCGAAGATAGTTATCAAGAGTAGGGGAATATTGAAGCTTCCTTCACACATTCTCAATTTCATTGACCAGAAGAAAAGACTTAGACGGATAATACAGAGATGTGGGGACCCAGGTAGGTGTATCACAATGAGGGCGGAGGTACGTAATTTGGACAAGATTATCCAGGGAGCTATTTCTGTTCATGAGAGGGATTGTTGGACTGAATACCTACGTAACATTAGACTGAACAATAGGACTTTCAGGAATATAAAATCGGCAGCGGGCCTGAATAATCGCCCAGTATTCAGTAATCTTAAGTGCCCTGATGGGTTAACTGTCACTAGTGACCCTGAGAAGGCGTCTCTACTATCGGATTCTTTTTTCCGGATCCATCATACAACATCGAGTGTAGATACCTTTAGGTCAATGGTGGGGGAGACGATTTCCTCCCTTGACAGAACTGAACCTATTACGACATTTGGGGAGACTTTTATGGCTGACGGTGAGCCTGTTAACTCTGATGGAGACTTTACAGGACTTGGCTTTATTGACAGGAAAACTATCGGTACTGTATTAAAGAGGAGACCAAACAAACGATTCAGCGGGGTTGACGGAGTACCAGATTTCATACTGAAAAAGACTGACGATAGAGCATGGAGATATATTTCGGTGATATTTAACCACTGCATCAACATCGGTTATTTCCCTAAAGCGTGGAGGACGGCAATTGTAGTCCCTATCCTAAAACCGGGCAAGGACCCTGGGGAGGCTGCCAACTATAGACCAATTTCCCTTTTGTCGGCTCTTGGTAAATTATTAGAATATTTTATCCTGGATGGAATCAATAGAATTATAGAGGATAAGAATATTTTACAGGACTGTCAATTTGGTTTTCGTAAGGGGCTGTCCACATCCCATGCCCTCATGGTTTTTACTGATTATGTGGCTAAGGGTCTGAACAATAGACGTCCGACAATAGCCGTAAGTCTTGACTTCACCAAGGCTTTTGACACTGTTTGGCAAAAGGGAATAATATACAAGATGATGTGCATGGGGTTTGGAAATAACCTCGTTCGGATGGTTGCCAGCTTCCTTGAGGACCGAAAATTTAGAGTGAAGGTAGGGAATGCTCTATCCAGTGAGAAGTTCATAACTGCAGGTGTATCACAGGGCTCATTACTGGGGCCTGTGCTATATAATATTTTTATTTCGGACATGCCAAAGCCCCCAGAGGGGGATCTTTTACTAATTTACGCTGACGACATTCTTATCGCTTCTTCGGGTCCCAGGGTAAGGGCGGTAAATAACCGACTTAATGAGTACCTCAACGGATTGGGGGAGTACTTTAAAAAATGGGGACTAAATTTGAACATGGGAAAGACTGTGACTGTTATGTTCAAGGGCACAAGGAAGTATATATATCCGAATTGTAGGTCTTACACACCCTCTTTGTGGATCGGGGGGGAGAATATTCGGACATCCGACCGTATGAGATATTTAGGGGTGGTATTTCATGAAAACTTTGAGTTCTACAGACACATTGACGATGTACTGGTAAGGACCAAGAGAATCTACTCTACATACAAGAGTATACTACGTAAAAATGGGGGCCTCGACCAGAGAATACGACTCTTGCTCTATCGCCAGTTGATACGTCCCCTCATCGCCTACGCTTTTCCTGCTTGGTTTGGCATCTCGTCATCCCAGATGGAAAGGCTTAGGAAATGGGAGAGGGCGGTTCTGGTTGCATGCCTGGGAATGAGACCACGGCTCGGAGAGGATGGAATGCCGCGAAGACCCTCATGCACATCAATCTATGGGGCTATCGACTTTGACAGAATCGATGTTTTCTTGATACGGAGTGCCTTGAAATTTTTGGAGAGTGCGTGCTCTTTAGGGAACAATTTAGTCAGAAATTGTCTTGATAGTGTTAGTAATATTGAGACTGTTCAGGGCTCAAGATACCTGTCCCCGGTGGATCTACTGACTCTTAGGGGAGCTGGCCTCCTTTTTGATGGTGCAGACCTCCTATTCTATCACAGGAGGGTACATTCTTTGAACATAGCCGACACAGTATATAATACTGCTCAATGAACTATTCTATTGTAAATATATTTCCTTCTATCCTTAGTTTTTACTGTTTTTAGTAAGTAAGTTGTATAATATTATTAGTCTTAAGATACTTTTAAGTTATTTGTAAGTTGTATTAGTATATAAGTTATAAGAATGGATTCCTCTTTTTCACCCTTTTTTGAGGAATGTATGAAAATGAAAAGATAATGAGAAAAATGGTTGTAGCAACACTGCATATAGTACAAAATTTGAAAGTCCTTGTAAAATACTATGTATGTAAGGAATAGGTTGTAAAAATAAACTTAAATACTATAAGCTAGTTTTAAGAAAATTTGTAAAAGAAAATGAATGGGTATAAATAAAACTTGAAACTTGAAACTTGAATCGACTTGTTAGTAATATTTCTACTATAAATGAAGTAATTTAAAAATCTATCTGCAGACTTACAATTGAGATATAAGGGATACAACAACCACTATATTTTCAAAAACACAAGTTTAAAGCATCGTTTTTATAGCTTTACATTATTTCTGTGGCAAAAAGGAAAAACTAGATAATTGATTTTTATTACTTTTACTGGACTATTTTTTAGGATTTAAATTGAAATTCATAAATATTTTATTGAAAAAATTAAAATTTTTTTCTTATTAAAATATTTTTACTATTTATAAATTTGAAAATTCTTAAGAAATTCGATAATATAATATTAAATTTTTGCAGATTTTCAAACAATTTTTATTTTTTATTTAATATATTTTTTTTTTTTACATTTTCTATAATAATAATTCGGATCGAATGTTAGTATTGTATTTTATAATGTAAATGCATGTATGAAAATTTCGTGTAGAGAAGCGAAACTTTTATATTAATACTAACTAATTAATGGAGACTTTTTTAGATAAAATATAGTTTAACAGTAATAGACAGTGTATAGTATGTAGATAATGTGTAATTATGCTGATGAGAAATAATGGTGCCATAACTAATAGTTTATGTGTTCATATTAAATAGTAGTATATAAAATATACATATATGAATAAAAAGATATATATGAAATGAAAGAAGACACGACACTATTTCTAAATTTCATTAGCGGACAAAACTATATAAAACAGAAACGCAATTGTTAATAATTGAAGCATTTTCTAAATGAATTCAACTTACATACCTTTTAACGGAGTGAAATATCTAAATTTCAATGAAACCAAAATAGATAGGTACCGCCAAAACCGTACAACAGGGCAATTTACGAACATGTATCATTTTGTTAAGGACCACTTCCGCTTAAGACCGTTTCGAAAAATACTTTTAAATGATTTGAAATACAAAAACTAAAACCCATTAAATTATCTTCAAGAAGTCCAGTTACTTTCGCTTAATTATATTACGAGAGGGAGCTACATGTTCAGGCACACAATTGAAAGGACATAGTTTAATCGACTTGGGGATTATATAGCAATATACAATAGACCCTATCATTTATGCGATATATTTATGCGATATATTCCTACATACATACATATTTCATATACTTTTGATTCATCTAGAAGATACACAAAAATAAATCGCTATACATATTTGGTAATGAAATATATACGAAAATTAAGGTAACTTATCTCTGGAATCCTGAAAATGATGGATTTTATATTTTTTTGTGTCAATATTTTTATAATTTTATTTATTTTTATATTTTTAATTGTCAAAAAACAAGAAATTGTTATTCTTTTTCGTATTAGTTTTGAATGTATTTACAAGCAATAAAATAATATATTAAAATCAATTTACTGTGCAATAAAATAAAATACTAAAACCAAATATTATTTTTTATTAAATTTAATTTAAATCCAAATAATTATTTATTTAGAAAAATTTTAGACATATTTTTTTCTGTGCATATTATGATTCCATTTTGTAATATTATTGTGCCATTCTTCATAGTATTATTCCATTTAATCTTATTTTAACCCATATTATCATATAGTTATCCAATTTTAACATATTATTATTTCGTTTGTCATATTATTTTTATTTCTTAACATATTAAAATGAAACATATTAATAAAAAAAAAAATTATTTTTTAAAATTTTTTATTGAAATTAATAGAGAAAATTATTCACTAGCCAAAAAAAAAAAAAAATATATATTTACATATTATTTGTTCATTAATTATATTCATTTGTACCACCATATTTGGTTCAAATCCAAATTATGTTTTTTCAACTGAATCCCTTGATGACAGTTAATCAATATCTTATATTGCTTGAATCACACCAAGTATAACCAAAAACTTGTCTATTTATATTTATTCATATATAAACTAAATGAGAATTAGAATAAAGTTGGAAAACAAACATTAACAAAAGAAATATATCTAAAAACATACAAGTTATGAATTTTTCCACTAGATTTGTGAAAAGAATAAGTGTTATATTTCTTTGAAACATTTTGATGTCAAGTGAATAGTAATATTAATGTGGTTTAAAACACAAAAATGTTTAGAAACATATAAAAAATGTTTAGAAACATATAACTTTTGTAGTCAAATATACTTTTTTATTGAGTGTAAACATTAAATGACAAATTTTAAATGAAAACATTGTAGTCATGAACATAGAGTTATTAAAATTCAAGAAAATTAACAATGAGAACGTAATACTGTTGTAATGATAATGCTGTAACCATGTTTTTTCTCTTCGTGCTTTTTGCTCTCCGACGAAAATTGTGGAAATTATAAACGAAATGATTAACCTATATATACCCTTTACACCTGTTGTGAAGGGTTTAAAAAGTAGCAAATTTCAAACAAAAACGTATTTATTTTCAAATTAAAAAAATTATAATAGAACTTAAAAACTTTTACAAAAAGGTCAAATTAAAAAAACAAGTATTCACAATTTACGAATTTAAAAAAATGTACTCTTTCAGAATAAAGGAAAAATTTTTAAAATTTAGTAATTAAAAAGTACAAATTTTCTAAAAACTACAAAAAAGTTTGAATTATTAGAAAAAGTCGTTACTCGATGTTCTATAAAATGTTAGGTAAAATTTTCAGAATTCTAACTATCTATTTCGGAATTGCTTAAAGGAGAAAAATATAAATGACTGTGGCGAACATGGTTTATGTTTACTACAAAAATATTTTTTTTACGGAAACGTAAACCAGTGACCGCAGTGACACATTTAAACGTGATATATTTGCGGTGACAATGCTGAAGCATATTTTTTGCTTCGTAAATAAAGAATTTCTTAAAAATTATGATTTTATAATTTAACAGAATTTAATTTAAAATTCTATACAATATAGCAATTAAATATATTTGCATATAGTATTTCTTACAAATTAAATTTAAATTATGCAAAAATAAAATGAAATATAATTGCCTTCCGCTTAATTAAATATATATATATATATATCTTTCATTTTTTACTTTCATTAAACAAACAAAAAAATGCATTCCTTTTATTCCCTTAATGAATCCATACAGTTGACAATCAATTAAAAGGATTTACAATTCAAATAATTGTGTCATAAAGGACCCAACCAACAACGTCTGATGTGTATTGTACATATAAACAAACAAATGTTTGCTATTGACACGTACGCACAGACTCATTCAGACTCAAATTTACAGTCGTGGCATATAAGAAGGCGAAGAGAAAAAACTATTATTTGTAAATGTATGGCTTAAGTCAATAACCCAATAAACAATTGGGATAGTTATGAAAGACATTATTTAGGAAAAGTTGTTTATTATTATTCATTTTAGTGTCTAGTAAATTTTACTTATTACAAAATAAGTAACAGACATTAAATATTTGAATACCATTAATATTATTTCGATTTATTTACATCTTAATTTCTTGTCCAATTTTATGTTGTATTCTGGGATGAATGTTTTTTTTTTTTTTTTTTTTTTTTTTTTGTCTCTCCTTTACTTACTACAAAATTAATGAAAATAATTCGTGTAAGCAGCAGTAAAATAAGGATGAATTTAAATGCTACTGAAGTAGAATATAAAAAAAATTTAATTCAAATAATCACGCAAAAATTAATGAAAAACTCCTCCACCCACATGCTTACAAATTTATATGATAAATTACTGATATTTTTCAGTTTACAATTGTTAATAATTTAAACAATAAAGTATTTCTTTAAGCACATTTATGTAAAAGATAAAATTGTGTTAATGGGTTTTGAGAATAATTTATTCAGATGATTTTTTCACAAAATGATTTAATAATTGATAATTAACAAGTAAAGTAAGCAGTAGACAATTTTTAAAATTTTATTTTCTAATTGAAATAACAAAATAATTTTATTGTTTGGATTTTTTCTTTTTAATTTCTGCAGTTAAATTTATTACACATAAAAAATTCATGCCCTTAATAATGCGGTCACACTAGTATAACTTCTGAACAATTTCTGACTATTAAACTATTGAGCAGAAAAAGAAGTGATGATAAGCTAATTTAAATTGACATCTTTTAGTGTTTTCTTTGTTTAAATCGGACAAAACCTTTCTCGAGTTATACTAGCGTGGAAACCCTAAAGAGGACGTAATAGAAAAAATGATTGAACTCCTTATATATTTATGTCCTTAATACGTTTAAAAAAAGAGAGTAGTGTAACTATCAGTTATTATTTGTAATTATAATTCTTTTTTTGTATTTTTTAAATGAAATCGTAACAATGAATTCTTTTGGGGATAAATTCATTTGAAAAAAGCAAAAATATAAAAAAATTAAAGAAAAGTAAATAATTAATTAATTAGTTAATTAATTAAGTAAAAAACTAACTCAAATTCTCTTATGTAAATATGTATATAATTAAAAAAAAAAGGCACGGGTCCATGCTGATATGTAATATTGATGAAAAATTAGCATTTAAAGCCAGAAGCGATGCCAGTTCAAAGTCTACCCTAAAACGTTTGGTTGCGAGAATCGGGATGATCGTTTCAGTAAAAAAATAACCAACATCCACGTCAAAGGATCAGATGAGAAGACGCCAATGTAAGTGAAAGTATACATGAAAACCCGATATATATACGATTCCTCGCTCTGCACACGAACTCATACTTTAATAGACTTCAACTTAGTGAATTTTGCTTTGAAATTTGAGCTTGTACCTGTACAATATTCAACTGAACCAACAGTTTAAGGTTAAAAAAGGAAAAAAAATGTAAATGCATAATTCTGTAGTTGAAGCATGGACGCGTATCAGGGCATATAAAGCATAAAGAAAATTTTATAAAAGACGATAAAAATTTCATAAAAACATAAAACTTCTATCTGTATGCTAAGTTTTGCTAAAAAATTTGCAAAAAAAAATTTTATATTCGGCCGAATCTATCATACCGACCATCTGCAACTTTTTGTGTCGACCTTATTTTTGAGGTAGGCGGTAAAATGGGCGGATGATGTCCACTTTTGGTTTTTGAGTTCACATCGACTGTGGAACCATTTGTGCGAATTTTTTTTTTTTTGCTATTTGGCCCACAAATTTTGTCCACCTAGGTGATCCACCCTGAGCACTATTTTGTTTTCAACAGACAGATGGATAGACGGACGGTCATAGCTAAATAGAATTTCATATATATATATATATATATATATATATATATATATTGGGTCTTAGATGAATATTATGATGAATATCTTTTTGTATGGTGAATATAAAAGCCGCAAAAATTCCATAAATGGGATTATTGCCCATAAAGTCTATATATATTGTAGAAAAAACTCCATTCTGTTACTTATAATTTTATGTTTTGGAATTTTTGAACATATATACTAAATTCCAAATTTTGAAATAAAATAGATCAAATTTTGGAGGGTCTGTACTTAGCCATATAGTGTAATTGGTATCTTATTCTATTTTATAATCATGTCTTACAAGAAACCTTTCAGAAAGTATAAAATTATTAGATATTCTTAGAGGATATTTTATTTGAAAGAAAAAGTAGTGTAGGCAATTTTTCGGAAAAAAAAAATAAAAATTCATAATTTTTGCAATTTCCAAAATCTTTTATTTTTGGACTAGATAAAGATTTCGACTACAACAGATAAATATCATACGCAAGTTTGCGTAGGCGTTATCGAAATTTTGTCAAGCGGTTAAAAATTTTCAAATTGAGAAACCTTAGGTCCGCTCCTGAGGGGTCTTCGGAACCCCCTTTCCAATCTTAAAATTATATGGTGCTACACTTATGTAAAACTTTAGATAAATCCAACCAGCCGCTAAGGAGTTACAAATTTATTAACAAAAATTATCCATTCTTCCCCATAATGCACTAGTTTTTTTTTTTATTAGTTTATAAGGCCAGAATTTGTTATGCTAGAGTTATTAAAAATTTTTTTTAACTCTACATGACATCAAGATGATATTTAACATTCAACCTGATTGGGGAATCAGAAAATTTCATTCGATTTCCGTAATTTGGGAATATAGACAAAAGCTCGCTACATTCAAGAGATACAACTAGCGCTTTTAATTTCCCGGAAATCGGGATTTTATTTAAAGCATTCCCGGGAATTCTGAGGTATTCCAAAAAGATACAATGTTATTTATCTACTATAATATATATGTCTGCGAAAATATATATATCTACTTTAAAATAAACATATATGTTTGAAGATAGATTTTTTAATGTAATAAATTGTAATAGGTATTAAAAAAAGTTTTTAACAAATGATTTCCTTAGGCTACAAATAAAACATACATTTATACCCGCATTCACAAACAAATTTTAATTTCAAATACATTTTAGATACAAAATTTACATGAAGATTTTATTTTAAAGGACATTTTCAATTTAAAAATTGTTTGTGAAAAATGGGTCTTTATTATTATCTTCAAAATGTTTATTTGCAGGTGAAAGGCATTCATCTAAATTTGGCGAGATTTTCTAAGATTTGTGTTCTAATAGCAGTGGTTTCAAAAATATAGAATTTATAAATATATAAGTCGTTTTGTCAATTCGGAAATGTAATCATCCAATCGTATATTTGCGTACTTATGGTCAATCAATGTTTTTATAGAATTTTTGGTCTTTAAAAATGCAGATTTTTTTCGTGGTTTTTATTTCCCGTGATTCCCGGCAAAAAAATCCCGGGAATCGAGAAGTGAAAAATTGGCAAAATTCACGGGAATTCTCGGCATAAAACCGATAATTTAGTTTTAAAAAACTGAATTATGTAAATGTTCTAAAATTTCGAAAAAAAACGAAATATCTGCAAAACTATTGAGAATTGTGTTAGTGTATAATATATATATACATACTTCTAAACACAAGTGTAAATCAGGATCAAAGGTCTTCATACAAAAAATTACATAAAAAGCAATTATTGGTTTCCATTCGAAAATTAAATATCTTCAAAGTATATATAAAAGGTTTTTTGTAATCGAATTGTTAAATAGTATCGAAAAAGTAAGATGGTACCAACATTTCCATCCCTGCAATTAAGTAAATATATCTCTTTAAAAAAAATACAAACAAATTAAGTGTCTCCCTTCTGCATTACAAAAAAGACACAGAGTAATAGGATTATTTATTTTTAATTACTACATATTTTATTCGCTTCTTTTTCCCTTATTCAACTATATCGAGGACCTATATTCAAAATCCCCTATCTCTGATTTTAATATAATTATGTTTTTGATTCTATTATATTCCATATAGTAACCTCCATCAATGGTATAAATTTTAAATATAAATTCCTATTTTTTCCAATTTTAACAAAGTTTTTGTAATAAATAAAATAAATACTTCATTTTTATTTTTGATTTCAAAACCCTCTTCTATATCTCTGAGAAGTTATTTTATTTTTTTGATAATATAAACATTGCAAATATCATTTCTGACTAATTTATATATGCTGAATATGAATAGTTCTTTAGATAGATATTGATAAATATTGACTTTGTGTGACCTATTTTCATATTAATTGTGAAACTTGATAAAAAAAAAATATTCCCAACAAATCTGGAATTTCAATATAACTAAGGAACTGTTATGTTATACGATAATTAAGATATATCTTGTATGGAGGCTAGCACTTCCCAAAATTCTATTTTCATCTCAGTTATGATTCTTGATAAGAAAATTGTTCCCTTACAATTTTAACACCTTTGGTCTAATCCTTTTTCATTTAAGCGATAAATAAGTTTAACTCCAATTTTTATTGGAGTTATGTTGGTTTCTTAACTTACTAATTAGTTTAAAAACTTTAAAAATCATATATTAAATTGTCATTTTTATTAACGTTTTATTTATATATTGAATCTGCCTTTTTTTAAGGCCTTTAGCTAAACATTAAAGACTAATTTAGCTCTAAGGAGAGCACAGCTAAGTGAATAATTGGTCCTCCTAGTAACGGGGTGGAAAATCGGTTCTATGACACCTAGAATTTGATTGAACTTCAGTAAGAAGCTTTTCTAGTTGGTTGGGATGATTCTGCATCAGTGTTGCCAATTTAGCCTTTTTAAGGCTAAATCTAGCCTTTTTATTTAACTTTTAAGCTCAAAATTTTCATTTTAGCTTCTAGCCTTTTTTCTAGCTTTTATTGAATCTTGAAATTATAAAAAGGCTAAAATGCCAGTATTTCAGCAGCGAAGAAAATAATTTCTTACTTTAAGCATTTTTGTGTGTTTGTTCACACAAAAAGTATAGTTTATTTATATTTTACAAAAAATTTCGCCTGTGACGCTTCATTCTCCAAGTCAAATATCAATTAACCAATTTTATGGACTTACTATATTTTCTATTATTATAATTATTTTCTAATATACTTTATTATTCATAAAAATTATTTACTAATATAATTAAAAAAAGTCTTATAAATGTAAAAAATCACACACAAATTTGGAAATGATTATTAAAAATGGAAATTTACTCTAGAGATTACAAAAATTATTCAAAATATTGAATAATTTTTCATATGAAATATAACCCAAGTACGTATCAAATTTTTTGGGCGATTTTGTTAGGTTATTTTGCTGGCAGCCGCTTTATGTTTTTTATAAATATGTCACAATATCTTTAAAAAATATAAAAAATAATGGGAAAAAGAAAAATTTATTTTTTTAAATAAAAAAAAAAAAAAATGCTAACATTTTTCTGATCTGATTTTTTTTGGAGCCTCCGTTTTTCTCACTTTCTGGCAACACTGGTCTGCAGTATTATGATGTATTTATCACTGTGCTTTCTAAACTTATCTTTCACCAAGGTAAACTCTAAATCTTTATGGATATTCTCATTTCTTATATACCATGCAGCACTCGTCATGGTTATAAAAATTTTTGATTGGGCGCTCTGTATAATATCTATACTCGTATTACTGGCTGTTCCCCATAATTGGATGCCATATGTCTAAATTGGTTTTAAAACGGTTTTATACAGATTCATTATCAAGGCTTAGTTTTGATTGACTGTTTATTAACCAGTGAATGCTAGAAACTTTTAACTTCATATGAAGTCTCTTGGTTTCTATATGACGACACCAAGTTAGTCGCCTAAATCTAAATGAAACCAAATTATGTAACATGATCTGATTGAGGTATACTTATGTCATTAAGTGTAACAGGAGGACAATTTCCTCTTCCAAGGATGAATGTAGCATAGTTACATGGTCACAAATTGGTTATACTTTACTCTAAATAAAGCAATTTGTGGGTACATGGTGTTAAACATTTAATTTTATATATTAAACCTTTAAGCCATAATTTATTGAAAGCTTGTACGACATCTAGAAAATAGCGGAACAATACTTCTTTCATTCAAAACCTTATCTTCCTTATCTCACCAGCTAGACGACTCACTTGTTTTATGGTTGCATGTTTTTACGAAAACCAATCTTGTGGACTAGGACTATATTTTTATCGTTTAAGAATGGTATAATTTTCTTTTGAAATACTTTCTCGAACAGCTTCGACAAACAAGATAGTAGGCTAATGGGTCTATAAAAAGATGGTATAGTAGAATCCTTTCCTGGCTTTGGTATCATTTTAATCTGAATAGTTTTCCACATTTTTGGAAAAACTACTAGTTTTAAGATCACATTGAAAATTGGATGCTGTTATTGGTTCGTATCCAGTTGATTTTTATAACATTTATATTTCCTTTGATGACTGTATTAATGTCCTCTGTACTAACAAAAACTATACCATAAATTAATGTAGTGTCAGATATCTCTCCCAACACGAAATTACTTGCTTGCGGATTCGGTTGAATGAGTTTAAATATCATGCAAATAAATTGACTTTATCTTCCGAACTACGGGCACAGGTACCGTCAGCTTTCCTTAAAGGAATTTATGACTCTACTGGTAGCTTAATGTCTTTCGCTGCCCTCTATAAGGAAAAATTAATATAATTATTATTTGTTGAATTTTCAATGTAATTTCTACTCTGGCGATCCTCTTTGAGGGACATTTCTTAATTTTTTTTATTGCTATTAAAAACAAGTTATATTTTTTTAGTCGTGGTTTCAAATAAATATTATAAAGGACAATTTTTTAAATACTTGTTTTTGAGATAGGGGGTTTTGAATATAGGCCTTCGATATGTTTTTAAAATAAGGCATCTTAAAATACCCCTTTTTATAAAATTATCCAATAAACATTGTGTGTGTATATGTGTGAAATAAAATAATGAAACGTATTACAATTTCTTTGTTTCTTAATAATAAAACACATACATACATACATACATACATACATACATACATACATGCGTTTACACACTCATACATAAACAAACTCATTTATATTGTTCAGATTATTGTAAAGATTTAATGATACCAAGGAGCTAAAAAAAAAACACAACAGTTCGAAATGAAACAGAATTTATATTTCTTTTTCTTAGCTATTTCTCTCAGCATCATTACAGTTCACTTACACTTAATATATTTGCAACGAAGAAAAATGCTCATAAATTCTATTTAATGTCATTTGCAGTAACATGAAAAAACGTATTAAAAAATCTATAATTTATATGAAAAGCTAGCTTATAAGTTGAATTCATAAACCTTTGAAATTAATTTTGAGAGTGGCGTTTTGTAAATGATACTTTTAAGCAAAAGTACACAGTAAAATCAATTTATAACAATATTAATGATGACAATTGTAATTAAGTTTTGGATTTAAAAAATTTAATTTTTTTGATCATATTTGCTTTTCACATATTCTTTTTGTGTTTAAAAGAAGAGTAATTTATGGGAATTTTTCTTTAGGAAGTTCTTTATAATATCTCTATTCCTACAACATTTTGTTCTCTTCAGTTACTTTATAATATTACATTTATTTTTAACTCTAGTTTATTATCTCTAATTTGTAAAACTCCTTTAAAGAAAGCAATAAGAAATGTAATTTTAAAATAAATTTGACATTTCATCATTTCTTCTATTACTTGTGGCTGCCAGCAAAATGACCCAAAGCAAAATTGCCCAAAAGAAATACATAGAAAAATCGCACAAAAAATTCCCATACAAATTAGGGTCATATTTCATATAAAAGAAAAATAACCCAAAGTTTTGCGATGTTTTTTCGTCATTTTTAGACTATAATTCGTCTTTGATATCACATTTTTGATTTTTTGGGTGTTTTTCGCTTTTATTTATTTAATTTCTACAACATGCATGAGAAAGTGAAGTAAAAAGTTCTATTCAGAAAAGTATGATTTAGCGAACCCGGTGTTTGAAATACGCCAGAGTTGAAAACCCTGTGTCCGGCTGAGTTTTCAGTTTTTTATTTCGGTTCTCCTTTTTAAGGAACTGGAAGGATGCGCTACTTTATTACGCTACTTGCTACTTATTATTATAGGGCGAATTGGGTCTCAAATGAAGGAACAGAATTTTGGCATTAAATTAGATTACTCTTTGTTAAAATAATCCTAATAAAAGTTACAAAACAATGTCCTTCGAATATTTAAAACTTTAATATCCTAACATGATTCCAACAAATAATTTCCAAAAAAATATATATGTTAAAGATTCTAATATGCAATTTCAAGTGCCAAAGTTTTATGGTTTCAACTTTATTATCCTTTAACACATACAACGGTTTGAAAATTATTCCTAAGAATATAATTTTCAGTTTATTGAGACTTGTGTAGTCAGTTAAGCGCGACCATATAATATCCTACACTCTTATGTACGCGTGTTAAACTGATTTTCGGGTTAAACTCTTATAAATATATATTATTTGGATTAATCTTTGTTAAACTTCATATCGCGGTTTATGTACTTACATAAAACTTATTAATGTCAAATGTAGTTCAATATGAAATTTTTGCGCTTAAAGTGATTTTCTGGAGTAGAGCTTATATGGGAACTATGTTCGATTATATACAGATCTTCTTGAAATTTGGTAGTGCAATTGATAGTTACGAGCACATATAAAAATTTTAATTATTGCAAATAAAATCACAAACTAAATTATATATATTCTATTTATGTGTATTAAAATGACATTCTGAAATTGGTGTTGTATGGGAGATATGATCAATTAAAGGTTAATCTTTGCGAAATTTGATAGCATGATTTATATTAAAATACAAAATAATCATGCTAAATTTTATTTCGATACTAACATTTGTATGTTATTTATATACGTTTAAATAATTCTCGGAAGTGGGCATCATATGGAAACTATGGTCAATTATAAAACCAAACTCCTGAAAATTTACAGTATGTCGAATGCCAATAAAAATCCTATCTACCCATAATTTCATATAAATATTTGCATATTCAAAACAATTCTGATCACTTAAGCATATTTTCGGGAAAAATTTGTATGGAAGTTAGATAAATTAAAGGACCAATTTCTACCATTTTCTTTAACCTTCCTCTTTAAGTCTAAAAAGCAAATGTGCCAATTATTATTAAGTATTATTTAAGGTTTCAACACATATTTCAAAAACAAAATTTACATAAACACTGACAGGACATTTTAAAATTTTATAAAATTTGAACTGTTGAAACTAAAGGGATAATACGTTGGATTCAAAAATTTCATTATGATATTTACAAAATTTATATAATTTCAGAGTAATTTGATAGAGAACTTCAAGGATATATGAGGATGAAATATTTGAAGGACATTTTTGCCATAATAAATTTTCGAAGGATTAAAACAAATAAATTTGCTGGAATTTTTAAATCATATTCTATCATTTGATACTAGGATAATCGACTCGCTTTTCTAACTGGTTTTTTTTTTTTTTGGTTACGTACTGTCGGTTTTTAAAAAATGTTAATTTTTCGTATAAAAAGGCTTTTTTTAAACACAAAAAACCGGTCTTAAAAATAACACTTTATTTCCAAAAAACCTACGTAATAATTTTATTTATTATATTTAAATGGAAGTTAGGAAAAATTTGTTAATTGATTAATATTCATAACCAATTTCTTGCTATGTTTTATAAATATATTTTAGCTCTACGTCTACACAAAAAGATTTTTATTTCCTAACTTATTTGTTGCGGAATAAATTGCGCAATAGATTTCTTATTGGTCCACATGTAACATTTTAAAGAGAGAAATAGAATTTGACAATTGCCAACATAAAAATATATACGTATAGACTAGGGATAAGGTTAAATTGAAATTAACTCTATAAGCATAGTTTCCAGCTAAATTTGGTGGAAAATCGTCAAATTTTGAGAAAGAAGTTTAGGTTTTCTCTACTTCTATATTTTTTTATGAAAAATTTTATTTTTATTTATGATAAAATTTTAAATTAAAAAGAACTTAATAAAAATTACATTAATAAAAATTAAATTAATCAGCCTATTATGAAAGTCAAGTTTTACCTATTAAGCCTGATGATATATACATAAAAATTATGAATATGTAGTTTTGTATGACTTTTAACGAAAAAATAAGTAAGACTTAGTGCGATTCAAAAAAGTGTATTATAATTATGGCATACTTAGTACTGCTATTTAAAGATTTCTAATGCCTTGATGGTGAAATTAAATTTTTTTATAAAAATTGTAAAAAAGGGTTTTGGCCTTTTGTGAACTGCTAACATGTATTTTATAAAAAAGAGAACATAATATTATATTGGTTCCCTTAAATTTCTTCTATAAATGAACCATTTAAATTGACAAATTTAAGAAGAATTTTATTTTAATTAATTAATATTTATGCACCAACTAATTTGCTTTTAACGAAAAGTATATAAAAAATGCTGAAAATAGTTCTGAATTTTCTTTTAGAAAAGACCGCCAAAATTTGGGACAAAAATCGTTAAATCGTCAACAGGCCTTTTTTAGAACCGAAAATCGTCAAAATGACGATAAATCATCAAATCTGGCAACAGTGTCTATAAGTTTAAATAAATATTAAAGTAATATCTATATTTAATGAAATACGCATATCAATGAAATTATTTTTTTCACTTGTAACACTTGCAACGTTCTTAAAAATAATTTAAATATTTTAGAGTTTTTTGGTAATTCAATATTTGTAATAATAATTAATTATATTTTTTTATAGGAGTAGTATTTGTAAGAGGTCCTTTAAAATTTATTTCAAAAAAATTTACACAAGCTTTATCCATATTATGTAATAGTTTCTTTAGATATTATATAAAACTTTATTTCATTTTTGATTATTTTCTTACCTTAATTAAAATTTGTTTCATAAAATAATTCTATTTCATAAATTTTAAATTGAATAATATTAGATTTGTTAACTTTTTTGGAGAAATGTGGTCTTTTAATGTAAATATTTACTACTGCAAAAAACGGTCTAACCGGTTTTTTCGGAATTTCAAAAACATCAACCACCTATTCGAACCGGAAACCGGAAAATAATTGATGAAAAAAATATATATTTTGAAATTTCAAAGTCATTTTAAAAGGATATTCGAACACCAATTGAAAAACTGAGTACTTAGTTCTCTCATAAAATGTCTCTGTTTTCATATGTATAAGATTTGGTTCATGTTGTGTATCTATTATATTAATTTTCATACCAGAAAGTGTTATAATGAATATTGGATAAAGGTGATTTTTCGTTAATATTTTGGCATTTTTTTTCACTTTTTTTACTTTTGCTAAATTTTCATTTTTTATTTTGCAAAATTTTAATTTCTTGTGGGTAATTTTTCATTTGAGTAATTTTTCTATATTTGATTTGGGTAATTTTGCTTTGGGTTATTTTGTTGGCCGCCGTTTTTTGCTTACAGATTTTTCATTTTGTGTCTGTTTTTATAGAACTATTCTTAAAACTCATATAGCTGATACTTTAACTCCGTCATAACTTTTTTAATTTAATAATTTCCAAAATATTAGTAAGATCTTATATATAAAGCTGGAGTATTAAATTAATTCAAAGAATTTCATACATTTAAACTTTAAAAGTAATATGATTTCATTCATAAACTTTTATCTACATCCAACCCCTCTCCTTGTATTTCCAGTAAATGACTCGTGTATTTCTGTATTAACAAAAACAACTACGACTAAAAGACAAAAATAAAAATATATATGAAATTATGTAGAATTTTAATAGAAAAAAAATATATAAAAAAAGAAAAAAAAAATATTATTAAAGAGACAACATGCAGCTTCACTTATAATTGGGGAAATATATAAAGATGAAAAAAATAAATGAATAAACATTTTGAAGTCATTTTAAGAGAAAGTTCTTTTTTATAGAATTTCCTCAAGATGAATGCAAAAGAAATAAGATAGATGAGTATGATAAAAGGTAAGAAGAGGAAATTTTTATATTTTCATTGTCTATGAATTGGGTAAAAAATATTTGCAGAAAATATTTAAAGAAAACTAAGCGAATAAGAGTATTATAAACAGTAGATTATACAGGGAAAAAATCAAGCAAAATAAATTTTATTAATAATCACATATAAAAATCATAACTATCTAACTAATAAGAGTACAAGATTTAAAATATTTCAAAATTATTACTCATTAGAGATTTTTTTAATTACTCAAGTTTACAAATTTTTATAAAAAGTTATAATATTCTTCATTCTTTGCTATACTGCACAGTGGGTTAGAATCAAACAATTTTTCAAATAAATCTGTAACTTCTAATCAGCTGTAGCAGAAGAGTGTATAATTTTAAATTTAGAAGATGGACCCTACGGACACCTTAGGAGTGAAGCTAAATGTACTCAATGTAGGGTACAAAAAAATTTTAACCAAATTTCTTTTGCTTATCTTATTTCAAAGATTTTTATATCTTATTATGAAAAACATGCCCGCCTGTACTATTTATCTCTTGTACTTTTCAAGTTATTAACATATGAAATTTCAATTGTCTCAATTTTGTAAGATCTCGGTCCATTTTTTCTATATATAACCAAACATTTCGAATATATTTTGTTAGACTTTTCTATAATTAGTTAACCCATTCATAGAATGAAATTGAGTACAACGGAACATATTTTTAAGGAATCTAGAGAACAGCAGTTGTTTTTATCTTTTCATTTCAATGGAAACATACTGATTTATAATAAAAAAAATCTTGTATGTATTGAAGACAAATGGTAAAAATTTTATAGTGAATTTTCGCTATAAAGCGAAAAAAATCAAAATATGTCAATTGACAATTTTTTTAATTTTGTATTTTTTCCAAATTTTTTTTCAAATTATCTTTGTTAAAAAATCAATGAATAAATATTCATAATATAATATATCCCGGTCTAAGAGAACTAATATATTTTTTCAGGATTTTCTACATTTTTATGTGTATGCAATAGGAAAATAAAAGTTTTGCAAAAACATATCGGATGGATATGTTCTATAATTGGTTATTTATCGATTAAAGAAAATTTTAAGTTGATAATTTACCGAAAAATAAACGATTTTGAATTTGAAAATTGTAAAAAATTTTTTTTCTGGACGTCTTTTCTCTAAAACAAAATGTTTCTTAAGAAAATATAACGGTTTTAAAATTTTCTGGAATGCATTTTTACGGAGATGATTCTAAAATAAAAAAAGTAGCCCAATAACCCAATAGGGGTAAATACAGATTCTTCCGAATTTGACGTAAAGACTGCACACGAAAAACTATGTGCACGCTTTATAGCTTATAAATTTTAACCATACGTGAAAAAACAGTATCATTACTTGCTTACATTTGCTATTATACTCAGTAACTATGTGATGAATTTCATTGCAGTAACATAATTAGTTTTTCTTAAAATGAAAATTTATCAAAATTCATGCAAACGCATAATTCAAATTTATATTCAAAATACATACATGCCGACCATATAAAACAATGCCTCATTTATAAAAGTGCTCAGTATTTTTTATTCGAATAGTATAAGAAGTGTGGTCTATTGATTCATAAAGTAAAAAATGATCATAATGGGAACGTTAGAAAAATTGTAGAGACAAAGGAGAGGAGAAAAATTATTGAGATTAATTTTTTTCAAAAATATGAATGCCTCTAATGGGCAATACGTACGTACTTTAGTACTGTAAAACGTTTTCCTGGTCAGGAATTCCATATAACAGATATTATGGGAAATGCAACAGATAAATAATATATATATAAAGATTTAATTTTAAAATCACCTCCTTAAAGATAACTATAAAATTTTTTATTAAAAAAAAAATTTATTTTAGAGAAAATAGTGTAGAAATTAAATTTTGCAAGTTTCAAATTTAAAGTCATTTATTTTAGAATTCGGGAAAGATATTCACTTCAGGTTTTCTTTGGTCGTTAAACAATTTCGTTCTTTAACTAATTGGATAAAAATTTTGCAAAATCGAACAAAACCGTTTGGCTATATATTGAAAAAACTTGACCAAGAGTTTGCAAAATTGAAATCGTTGAAATTTCAAATGCAAATGACTTAAAAACTAAAAGAGATAAATAGCACATATCATATTTTTAATAGGTCTTATCGAGAGCTATAAGAGGCTATAAATGTATAAAATGTTTGAAATTGGATATGAAACAAAATTTTGGGAAGCGTTTAAAAATTTTCTATGTCAGAGGTAAATTGTATACTCGTTTGCTATGCCTGTGTGAAAATTTATGTAAATCCAGCAGCCGATTAGAATTTACAGATGTATTTCCAAAAGATTTCGATTCAGACCCACTGTGCATTGCAAATGTTCGGTGCGTATGACTTTAAAAGTACTTTTATTAAACATACTTTCTAAGGAATTAATACCCAAACATACAATAAAACATACACTTATACTCGTCAACTTATTCACTTATTCGTTCATACGTTCATTCATTTATTCTTTCATTCACTTATTCACTTACATGTACTCAGTCATGCCTTTATTCAGCATTCATCTAATGTATTGATATTAACAGCTATTGTGTACATAAAAGCTTTTGACTAAGGAAATTTTACTTATATTAGTTAAGCTTCATAAATTACTAAACTAAAGTCATAAATGCACAGAACATGCCGATATACATATGTAAATACATACGTATATTTATATACATTTACTTACACATGTGTAGTTATACGAATTACACTTTGGAGGAAAATTTTAAATACAGTGAGTTTCAACAAACTTGAATATGATAACGATTTAATACTTTTTATTATTTATAATTTACTACAGACTATTTGGGAGCATATAAAGGTTTAAAGCATTCAGAAAGTGTATTTAGTCAGAATATTTTTATAATTTAATTCATAGCTTAAAATATTGAACATTAGTTACATTGTTATTCTACTTCATGTGTACTGGATGTTCCATTTTATGTTTTAGAGTATTTCTAATACTTACAAGTTGATTTCCTAAAACAAGGATACATGTCAGATTCGCTCTTATTGTACTTAATTATATTTTAAACATCTTTTTGTAGAGTATACCCATGTTCATTCCAAATCCTGAAACTGTATTTGTCAAATGTGGAAAATAACTTATTTTTTAATTTATTAATTTATAATCAATAAAATATTTAAAAAGGCTAAAATGTTAGTACTTTAACAACGAAGAAAATAATTTTCTTATATAATATTACAAATTTTGTTTTTATAGAATCATCCATTTAACAAATTTTTTATACCACCCGCAAAATAGATTTATTTGTCATTTCATATGTGACATGTCGCAAAAAAAAAAACGTCTAAGCCCCATAAAGTATACATATTCTGAGTCCCCGTAAGAAAAGAGCTATTTCTTATCTAAAATCTTATTTTTTCTCGATCTCATTAGTTTTTAATATATTTTTAAGAAAAAATTATAAATAGTTTTTATGGCTAATGAAGTATATTAAAAAATAAATACAATAATCGATTAGTAAGTCCATAAAATAGTAAAGTTATTTTTGGTATAAAGAATAAAGCGCCGCAGACGAAAATTTTTATTAAATATAAAAAAAATCTCGATTTTATATACACAAAAATGCTAAAATATATGATAATGTAAAAATAAAATTAAAAGTTGCAAATATGAAATCATTTTCTTCGTTATTGAGAAACTAATATTTCAGCCCTCCTAAGGCAATTTTAAGAATCAAAACAGGCTAGAAACCAAAAGGAACAAGTTGAGATAAAAGCAAAATAAAACGACTCGACTTACACTTTAAAAGCCTAAACTGGCAACACCGGTTGCCATACATATTCGACCTATTAGTTAAAATTTAAACTAGTTAAATTTTTCAAATAAAGGTGTCGAAAAAGCTTTGGATTTCCCGCTGATATTTAAGTCATTTTTGTTCTACCAAAATGCATTTAAAAATCGCTAGATTTGACGAGAAAATAGCTAAATTGGCAACAGCGGTTGTGTACCAAAAGAGGACAATCCACTAAACTCGCCAGAACTCTGTCCAAAAAAGCATTTAATGATTGCTTATAGCTGAGTAAAGAATAAAATAGAGTTTCTAAAAAAGTGAACCTATCCCAAAAAAAAAGTAACTAAACACAATAAAATTCTTATGGAGAGTATCCCAAAAAATATTAAATATTTTATTAATAAAATCGAATAAAGAATTAAATTTTCTTCTAAATTTAAAACTTGGATATAACAGCTTTTAACAAAATCAAAGTTTCAAGAATTTGATCCATTGATTTCATTTTTATAAGCTAAATTGTATGCACTAAATTTTTCATGCGCAGTCCTTAGTTGATAATTTTGTCGTTAGACGAAACTTTATTCTCTAATCTAGATTTTTAGTAAATTATATAATGATAAACAAAGTTTTTGCAAAGAGAAAATTTATATTTTTAAAATAAATTTTATAAATTTATAAAATTTAAATTAAAAGTAAATCGACGCAAGAAATCTAGAGTAGGCATTCCTCTTCTCATCTGTTAAAAATTATGCAAAAAATCTACTTTCAGTAGGTCGATTATGCCAAAAGGCTTTTAGCAGAATTTTTCAAAATAAATATGAAATTTGTTAAACCATTCTGATATGTCTAGCAGAAAAAAAAAGCTAAAATGGCAACACTACTCGAGGCACTCTATATTTGTATGTAATACACACTGGGGTATATCAAGATATTAGTATCGTTGAAAACAGGAAGACTTCAGCATCTTAAAAATTTTAAAAAATATATATGTCAGATTTGAAAAACTGAAATAAAATGTAAAAATATACTAAGATTTTTTTAATTATAATTTGCATCATATAAGTTGCCCAAGTTTATGAATTTTTTGATAATACTTATTACGCACAAAATCGATTCAAGCGTGTCCATCAGTACGCCAGTTTAACCTTTATCTCACAATTTGCAAAATTCTTAATGGAATTCTTAATGGAGGACTCAAGAGAATTTATTAGAAATCGTCATAAACGTTCTTTACAAAGTTTCTATTTAAATTAAAATTATGATACCTAATTTTGTGAATAAAAATATGCTTTGACATGAAACCCCTTACTGAAAATCATATGTGCATAAATTTTATATGGATGCTAGTATCGACATCACTGTAGAAAATCATTTAAAAAGCTTGTATAACAACTTTCAAAAGTGGTAATTATAAAAAATTTAAATGGATCATTTACACGATATTAGTATTTTAATTGTATTTTACATTACTAAATAGTCCAAAATTTAAATATAATGTTGAACAATTAACTTAGGAAATAATTCTTTTACAGAAATATGTATAAAAATTTAATTTAAAATTCTAAATTTTTTGTGAAGTTATGTTAGAAAATTAAACCTTTTTCAAGAGGGCAGGCTAATGCAGAACAATTTTATAATATTTTTAGTCCTTGGAATACTGGTTATAACCTATATATTAATTTATGTTCTCCAATCTTTATATTCAACTTTATATATATATATATATATTTTTAGTTTGAGAATTATAAATTTGAAAGCTAAAGTTTGTCATTGTCTAATTTATAAATTGCCATTAAAAATATATGATTTTATATTTTAAGTTATGGCTAATTTATGACATAAGAGAAAATAAACTAAAAAATTTTACCATAAATATTTAGATTTTCTGTAAAAAAAAGTTGATGCTATATTCCATCAGTTTTTATTTTTAATAAAGTTTGAAAAAACTTTGACTGGTGGTGCACACATAGTTCAACAAGTCGCATGTAAAAAAAAAAAAACAAATAAATATAAAAATAAGTATTGTTAGCTTTTGAATGTGATATTTAGTTTTGCAAAATTTTAAATTTTAAAATTGAACTTTCTGTTTTAAATGCTATTTTAATTATAATACCAATGTTATCCTGCATACTCTTTGGGGCAAAATATGAGAAATGTATTGAAGGTTTTAGTAAATTATTCCAGAAAAAATCGATTAAGTTCTATAGATTTTGCGTAATATTTAAAAGTTATATCTTTTTATTTTTAACACCAAAATAAATGTTTTTAAAAATTATTCCTCCTTTATATTGCTTTTACAGAAAAATTTATAATAAATTAGAGTTAAGCTCGAAAAATTGTGGAATATAAAATTGTCAAAAAATCATAAAGGAAAATACTTACCCCCAAATTCACAAATTAATTTTAAATTTAAAATATATTTAAGAGAAAAAATTGGAATTATTTAAAATGCATTTTACATTTGAGTAATTTCATTTTAAATTAAAAAAATTTTGACCCTTGGTTACGGATTTAGATACAAGTTATGTAAAATAAAATGTTCTCATTTTTATTTTGCGAACTGTGGCAACTCTATAGCTTTGAAGGTGATTAACCAAACACATTTGTTTAAATGGCCATAACGTTTGTTATATTAAAGATATAAACATGTTTTTTTGCAGTGTATTTTTCAAAACTTGCCATATAAAAATTTTGAGAATATGTTTATTAAGATACACATATTTTTGTAAAAATTTTCTTTAGTGACGTCTGTCTAAAGAAGTTCATGTTTAATTTTTTTTATATTTTTTTGGTAGTAATTACGCCTTATCTGCATATTTACTACAGAGAAAATTTCAGAGATCAAAATTTTTAAATTTAAAATGGAATTAAATTATAATTTCCACAGTTTTTTTTTTTTTTTTTTTTGTAAAAGTGGAAATATTAGCTTAAAGATCTAAAAATATATCAGCATTTATTAGACGAAATAATTATAAAAATAATTATATAAAAACATTATTACCATTCCTCTTAAATTTCTTAAAAAAACATAACTCATCCAGTGCACAGGGTGATAATTTTCAATATAAATGGTAATAGGTCTGGATCTTTTAAACTGCTAAACTGATTTTGATGAAACTAGAGACATCGATAGAGGAAGAGTTAAACTTTCAGAATGAAAACATGAACGCCCGGTACTTTTTCCTTGAACAAAATTGGACAAAAATAGAAGTGGTCATAGGTTAATGAAAAATGGCACACTGTTTGTATTCATAATAGTGATCAAAAATGTGTGTTTTGAGTAAAATTGAAACAAGGATATGGATACCTTATATATATCCCTTTCTGACTAAGATCATACATACAATTATATCTTCATTAGAGTGTCCCTAGGAAGACCTCTCAAACGATGCACATTGATGAGAACAATATAGGAAAAATACTAAAAAAAAAGAATTTAAAATTAAATTGGTCTTCAATTCCCTACCTGCTTTTAGTGCAAAAAAAAAGATTAGTTTTTTTACGAAATACATCTCAAAAAATTTGTAATTTGGGCTTGTTAGAGAAAAATTATTTTTAAATTTCCACTCATAGAATTTCAGTCTTCCAGAGGAAACAACATGGACCATTATTTTCATTATTTTCAATATTTTACTTATAAAAGGAAATTTTCATATATTTAGAAAATATATATATCAATTTTTTTCCCATGATATAAAATGACCACTTATGGACCGAAATTTTTGAAATTTTTTATATTTTATTATATTTTTATATTGCAAATTTAGTTTCACACATTTCAGAAGAAAACTCTAAAAAAAGAATGTAGGGAACTGAAGATGAATTAATAAAATTTCATTATTATTTTTCCTGTATTTCGCTCATTATTTCCCAGCACTTGTGTGGTCTTTCTACATTTTCTTTCAACGATTTTAATCGTATATGTGCTGCTTCCAATAAAATATTCTTCACTCAAATGTAAATGGTAATGATTTTTTTTTAATTTTTATTATAGTTAAATATTATGTTATTAACAAATAAATCATAAATAAATTCATATTTTTCTTTATATCTGGTTTAAATAAGGTATAATAAAATCTTAATAGCTAGTTTTATAACCATGATAAGAGAAAAAATCTTCTGATCAAAATGTGGTGGTTCTGTTTTTTTTATTTCTATAATAAGACAAATATAGTTCTAAAATGATTTGAAAAAAATAATAAAAATATTAGCCCAATTTACTACTATATTTAGTTAAATTTGGCAGATTTTGATTATCTCTCAATAAAATATGATACTGAACTATTTTAAGAAAATTAAAAACAAATGAAAAAAATGCATTTTTAAGACTTGTTTCAAAATTTTGAATTTAAATTTTTATTTTAGTTATCGAATTGAGATATTTACAAAATTTTTTCTTTATCATAATTTAGAAAATTATGGAAAATTTAAACATATTTTTAAAAAATTTTTTTAAATTTTATTTTAAGAATTATAGGACAAAAACGCAAAATAGTCAAGGTCAAAAATAAGATATCAAATTTCATAAGTCAAATATCTTTTAAACTATAAAAAACAATTTAGTACAGTATCTTTGATTTGCTTAGAAGAGTTCAGAAATATAAACATATTTAAAATCAGTTCATGTTTGCAAAAATTATAAGCTCCCATATGTTGTTCATTCTAGAGGTGGTCAAATTTGTCCAAAAGTAGAGCTACACACTCCAGCCAACAATATTCTGAAAGCTTGATTCCTCTTCAATTGATGTCACCTATAATAATTTCATCAAAATCAATTGAGTGGTTTAAAAGATCCAAATTTATTACCATTTATTTTTCAAATGCCCCCATTGTGCAATGCTTTTTAAAATAACTTTATTTGCATAACAAATTTTGCTACAATTTTTTTTGACTATTAAAATCAACTCCAACTCCAAAAGTAAAGAAAAAGAAAAAAACAAATACTGAAAGCTATCGAAAACAAACTATTAATTTTCATTTATCATTGACAAGATACTGGTTAAAACTTTAAAGCCACATAGAATCAAAGACACACAAAATATACACTCACTTTCTCTCCCCAGCCCATCAAAGACTCTATCATGTAGATTTACACAAATAAATATGTATTTTTGTGAATCTGTTACAGATGGTATTACACGCCAGAGTACAGAATAAGCAGAACAAAAAACAAAAACGAAGTCCATTTTCCAAATGGCATTTGACGTGTCATTTTAGTTACCCTCTTTTAAGTTGTGCGCATTTTCAAAGAGATGGAAAAAAATCAGTATATGAGGAAAAAAAGTAAAATAAATGCGGAAAAACTTGATTAGATATAAAATGTATATTGGTGGTATAGATGGTGACGATGATGTTAATGCTGGCGATGATAATGTTCTTAAATCTTACATTTTTTCTTTATTTTATATCTGTATTATAGATACAGATATAAATAACATAACCCAGCAAAAAATATGTTACAACTAACAAAATTTATTAGAGGAAATTAAAGGCAAATTTCCAAGTAACATACGACAGAGGCACTAATTTGTTTAGAGCTTCTAAACAAGGCATCTCAATTTTATTGATGTAGCTTCCAAATTAATATACTTTTTTTCCCTGGGATATTTGTGTTGCTCTGTATTATGTATATACATATGTAATATTCCTTTATTACTGTTTTTCCTTTAAATGCGTATTTATGATGGTTTTTAGTTGTTTCGTGTTTTTTTTTTTAACTCTGACGCAACAGGTTGGCTTCATCGTTTGGCTGGCTGGCTGACTAACTGACTGAACGTTTGACTGCTTGCCAGACAAATTAATATTATTGTGATGTTATAGAGGGATGTCTTTGGACTTTGCAACAGCTGTTTGATATTTCAGTTGCAAAAATCTTGCCTTTTCATACGGTTTATATTTTTGTTCATGTTCTTAAAGTTTTGCTATAAAATATACGAAAAACGAAATAATAACATTTAAAACTTTATTAATAAATTATTTCAATTTTAAAATTATGAAAATAATAATTTAATATTAAAAATTTCAATAGGTTTCAGTAAAAAAAAAAAAAAAAAATTGCAGTTGTGTGTGAACAAAGCGGCGACTAAACCAGTGGTAATTGTTTAACGTTGCGTATGAGTGATAAAAATAAAAACATGAAATTTGAACAGCACGTATACGCCTTCAAACAATTTATCTGTTTTAAATTCAATTTTTCTTTTTTTTTTTTTTACTTTACGTGCTATAATATGTTGGTGTTTATTTGCTTATGATAATATAACTGAAATGAGCATACATAAATTTTTGTATAATTAATTCAATTACTTTTCTGTTTTTAACATATGTTTTATGAAATGTTTGTTTGTTGTAAAGTGAATTGAAAAATATAAATGGTATTCATTTTTTTTTTTTTTTTTTTTTTTTTTTGATAATGATTAAAACTATATATAATAAAGGCCATCGATTTGTAGGAAGACAGAAAATGCTGCAAACCAACCCCCATAAAATTAAATAATAATACATTATTAACTAATCCCCAAATTCAATTATTTCGTTCGTGTGAGCTGGACCATTTTTAAAATGCCTCCAAAAATATAGTTTTCGATGAACAGTATACACAATTTTGAATTTTTTGTCAAAAAAAAAGAAAAAAATATACGTATTAAACATTTTTTTATAAGTTTTCATTCTTGTAAAACAAAGATTTTAGTAGAATTTTCTCTGAATATTTCTAAATACTATTTTATTAAATTTTAAATATCTCAAAAACTTTAGATTGTAATTTAGATTTTAGAGTATCGTTATAAAGGCCTTATTCTGTACTATTGATATACTAGCGTATAAGCATACCAGTTCCATGAAATATAGTATTATAATAATAAAAATATGCACAAACAAATCCGAAAATCTTTAAAAAATATATGAACAACATTTTGACGCTTTCCCTCTCCCTAGTCGAAGTTGAAAATTTGAAGCTGTTAAAATTTGGTGGGATTTTAATGCTTCAAGTAGTAAATTAGTAAATCTTTTGAAACCAAAAAGAAAAGAAAAATAGCGGAGCAAATACGCTTCTTTATGGAAAAACTAAATTAGTTTCCGATAAGATTTTGAAAGAAAACAATAACTATAGCAAATTTAAATTTCTTAAAACCAAAACCGATTTTAAATAATATTACATACACTAAAAATAAATCCGCGAATTTCCTCTCCCTGTTCTGGCGAATAGTGTTATTAGAAAGCTAAATTTTTATTTTCTATGTCTTCTGGGACCTTCAAAAAACTCTGGAATGAGAAAACACCTACAGTTAAATTAAATATAAAATAATTGTATCTTCGCCCACTGATATAAATTTCAAAAACTGTTTTCATTAGAATTCTTAGGATGAATAGTCTTCTAAAAATGCAAATAAAACTATCCATGCCAAGCAAAATAACAATTTTTATTTAAAGAAAAATAAAACACCAAAACGTTGTGCATCACTCACTTACTGATAGAAATTTCAAAATATGTCTCCGTTTTAATTTGTAGGATGAATATTTTTATAAGTAAATCGAATTCTAATTCCTTATGTCATCTTTGAGAAAACTCTGGAAAGAGAAAACATACTTAGGAAATTGAACATAAAATCCGTGTATTTCCTCCCCCTGATAGAAATTTCAAAATTTGTCTCCATTAGTATTTGTAGAACTATTAGCTTAATAAGTTTAATGTCGTCTGTGAGCTTCAGAAAGCTCTGAAAAGAGAAAAGATGCTTTGAAAATGACCCATAAATCCGCTTGTTTCTGCTTCCTGATAAAAATTTCAAAATATGGCTCTATTAGAATTTGTAGCGTGAAAAGTTTTAGAAGCAAGACAAATTTTACATTTCTACGTCATCTGAGAGCTCTGAAAAGAGAAAAAATGCTTAGGAATTTATACATATTATAGGGAGATATACATTTATCCCTTTAGTAACAAATGTAAATATCACCTGTCCATAATATCTTAAGTTAATTTTTAAGAAAATACATATCACAAGAAGTACAATCTTGTGAAAATACTATAAATTCGTGTAATATAGCAACTGAACTTCAGAGACTTTCTTACTAAAACCGCGGTTTAAAAAAAAATATATATATTTTTCATAAATTCTATGATATATAAGTATATAAAATAATTCCATACAACTTATTTACACAAATATCTGATTTAATCTTATGGGAACTAAATATATAAAATTGATCCTTTTGCTTGTAAAGTGTTAATGATCTGTAATTTTCAATAGCATCAAATGTTAATAAAATCCTAATATTACACGAGTGAAAAGAGATGTAATAATTATTTAAATGCATATTCTAAGTGGTAATATGTCTCTATAATATTTTGAAGTTAATTTTCTTATAACGAAAATTTTGATAATGCTATTGAAAGAAATCCGTATTTTTAGAGGTGTTTTAAAAATGGTCCTGCTCACGTAAATGAAAAGATTCAGACCTAATATTTTGAGAATCGTACTTAAATCAATCCGTGGCGATGTCGAAAGTACGGCAGCTACATATTTTCTTGAACCAAGTGCAAAAAACTTGAATCAATAATAACGAGAAATTCTTTATTTTAGCTTTATTTAAGCCTACTTTGGATTGAACGAATTTAAATTTTTGCCTATTTAGAAATCTTGACTTGATTTATGCCCAAGTCTTTACTTAAAGTGAGCACAATTAATCAAAAAATACATTTGACTTAAGAAATGTACATCTTGAATCAAATCCGGTTGTAATTGTTTTAAGAACCTAAGACTTATTTGAAGCTCGAATTCATACCTAAGTTGCTCCATAAAGCGCTTGTTCCTGGAATTTTAATATTAACTTTATATACAAACTTAAATTGAAATTTGTTTCAAATTTTTTGTTTAATAAAATATTCATTTGTTTTCATTAAATATTCATTATTAAAACCTCGGCAGTTCTAACAATCTTCGCATTTGAGGTATAATATTCCTCTAGGATTTCATTTGTTGCCTCTCGAAATGAAAGAATAATCCTGAAAAAAAGTAATAAAAAACTTTAATCGTCTTTCAACCAATTTTAAACTTTTGAACCGACCGAAATGGTATCCTCACCAATGCTAAACTATCCTATTCTGAAATTAAGAATTTTAAGTAAAAATACAATTTATTCAAAGAAAAAAATTTGTACATAAATATAATAATTTACTTTCATTGATTTTAGTTCATCATATTTAAGAATAATGTCTTATTAACACTTTTTTACATTTTTTGAAATGAATCAAAAGTCAAGAAGACTTAAACAAATTGTTTAAATTTTCATTTGTATTTTTAATTTTTAAATGTATGTTTGAAATTTTCTTTACAGAATTTTTGATTTTTAATGATATTTAGGCACATGTTAAGGGCGAAAGAATACAGCAGTTGCATTTTTTATTACAATGTATTGTATGTGCTATAGAATGTCAGCAAATTTCTAACTCTTACCTTTTAACAGATTTTTATTGAAAAATTGCCATTTAAAGGGATTTATTGTTAAGAGTTACTTGCATAAGTATTTGTATTTAGAATTTGAAGCAAATCTAATAAAACTAAATTAAAATTTTAGCAAAATTATCATTAAGTACAATTTAATAATATCTATGAACAAAATTTTATTTTTATGAAAAAAGTTTGGGGAAAAAGTCATGTACGTTTCATAATATTTATGAAAAAAAAATTCAAATATATGAATTTTTTTCTCTGTATGTTATAACCATATAATTTTACATCTAGTCTTTGCACAAATTTTTAGTTTTTAACTCTTCCTTTTCTTATTTTTTTATTAAGAAATTTTGCCTTGATTTAAGTACAATTCCTACTTAAATAATTATCTATATATATATATCTATATATATTTAGGTATATATAAAAAAAATGCAATGTGAAAAAAATTTCAACGAGAACAGAATTAAATTTGCTTCCTTCTGTTAACATCACACTAATATACCGAAAAATGATAAATACATTAAAAAAAAAAGAAAACACCAAGCGTTTTTATAAACACAAATAAAACAGTACAGTTGATAGTCACTATAATATGAATATCTAAGTAGAATTTGTACTTAAAGTTAGACACAATTTCTTTACAATTGTAATTCGCACTCACCTTTTAATTAGTCAAAATCAGCTTGAAAATTTAAATCTTTAAGGAGTTGGAGTTGGACGCAAGTCTTCACTTAAAAGTAATGCTTCAATAAAAATTAGTTATACTTGTTTATCACACATTTATAAAAAACTACTACTTAAAAACTAATTAAAAACAAATGCGGAAGTATTTAAACAATGCACAATAACGGACTAATGTAAATTGTTTTTTGTTTTGTTTTTTTTTTTTTCACAGTAAAATTAGAATTACTTTCAATTATAAGAATCAATAACTTGATTTAAGTAAAATTTGTACTTAATATTAGAACTTGCATACATTATTGAAGTATTTCATTCTATTTAGTATAAATTAAGCACTTATTTTCAAATCAATCCCTCAGTACAAATCTTACTTAAATTTTTAAATACGATATTCGCGAAAAGTAAGAAAAATAAATTTGATTTTAGAATACAGTTTTTCTTTATGTATAGAGGGGTACATTTGCAATTTTTTCGGTAGGCACTTTAATGTATATGAGCAATTTAAAAACTTTACGAGACCTTTTGAAAACGAATTTATGTGTATTGTTTTTCGAAATTTTATTTTAAAACTAGGAAAACTATTGATGGATTTTGGTAGACCTTACAAAATAACTAAGAAATTTAGAATTTTAGTTCATTACCCCAAAATCTCAAGGAACTACAGCCATTCGAAGCTAAAATATAAAAAAAAAACTAAGTTTAAACTTTTGAGAATTTTTTGATTCATTTTAGCCTTGCTCTCTCAATTTATACATATTAGATTTAAACCATTAACCAGTCCGAAGACAAGACCTAGTAGATTAATATGTAGTACAACTAGTTACCGTAATACTGTATTTTAAAAACTTTTAATACCAATATTTAAATTTTTTAAATGTAAAATATTTTCACTATAATAATTGTTCAAGTTTTAATTTTCAAACTATAAAAATACTTTGTTGTTTTGTTAAATAAAATTATTTAATATGTATTCATTTATATTACTATGTGATGAAATGTAATGCGTTGCCAAAAGTTTGAAAAAATAATTTAAATTTTTAAATTTTGGAGCATTTTTTTTTATAGAAATTTTTCACACATTAGTAAAATTAAATTTTTAGAATAAAATTTGAAAAAGTGAATGTTTATATACAGATACATGTTTATCAGTGTTGCCAGGAGATGAGAAAAAAAGCAAAATTGAACTAAATTGAACTGAACTAAATTGAAAAAGGTCAAAAAAGTCTAAATGCCACAAAAAATAAATCGGCGAAAAATTTTACATTTTTTTTTTTTTTTTTTTTTTAAATGTAGACTTTTTTCTCATTCTCAATTTTTGATATTTTTCTACAGAAATTTTAATAAATAAAATAAATAACACCCAGTAAAATGACTTAATGAAAAATCGGCAAAAATTTCCCATACAAATTTGGGTTATATTTGAAGTGATTTTTCGTTACTTTTGAACTATAATTCTTTTTGGCTAAGCATTTCCACATTATTGGGTAATTTTCGCATTATATATATATATATATATTATATATGTATATATATATATATATATATATATATATATATATATATATATGCTATTTTTGATGAAGTATTTTAAAAAATAGTTATAATAACTTTACAAAACTCCGTAACTTTGAATCGATAGAGATATTTTTTTTTGACGGAGAGGTATTTTTAGAATTGTTCTCCAGTTTTAATTTCATTAAAATCGTTTCAACAGTTGTTAAGAAATTTAAGGCTAAATCGATAATTGTTTTTTAAATAAGATTTATATCAACAAGAATCTGAGAAAACCTTCTTGCTGCGTTCCCATCATCCGCCTATTAGATCTACCGCTGCAGTTGTTGAGTGATTTTGGTGGTCTCCCAAGATTGTTTTGCTTTGCACTTTCTAAAGATACCTGGACAGTAAGTTCGTCCTTTAACCAGTTTTCAAAATTGGTATAAAATCTTTGTTGGCTCCATCCAACTTTTCTGAAGCGCTTTTTGACGAAATCAGTTATTTCATTTGTATTTCAATTGTATTTCGGTGCTGCATGAATATAAGTTTAACTTAGAAAATTTTCTATTTCCAACTAAAAAAGTTTCTTAACATAAACAAAAAATTGATGTATGTATATTAGTTTGCACCAAAATTTACCGGCTTTTGATTTTTGACCCTAAATCCACCTAGAATCGTTTTGATATTGGGATTCTGCATCCGATCCTGGAACTGGGGCTGCCAGCAAAGCCTCCAGGTAGGCTGGCTTAGAATGCTTACATGACGTTTATATAGCGAGCCGCTTGTTACAGGATCCGAAGCCCGATCCAGCCGCCCTGACATGAGGAACAGTCGTTGGTAGTTGTTGGCTATTGATTATTTGAAGGCGTCAATCACTCGCCTTGACATTCCGAGTATCGTAGGCACTCTGAATTAATTACGAGTCCAATGCCATCGGGAAACCCTTTGTGACCCTCCACTCGGAACCGCTGATTGTCCGCGACTGCTATGGTAGCTTCTCCGCATATCTACGGAACTTTCCACTATCCGCAACCTGTGGACGCGTGTGGATAGCATTCATCTATGCTTCCTTAGGTTATGGAATGAACTCAATCCACTCCCGGGACGGGAGAAGAATCTTTTGGTTGCAACAAATATATTATGTTTCGAAATAGTCTTAAAAAAGATCAAGATTTTTTAACCAAGCATGGAAAGAGGTTTGAATTATCCTAAAGAAACAAGAATATATTTTTCAGTAATCATGGTTCAAATTTAATTAAAAATAAGAGTTTATTTAAATATTTTTTAAAAAAATTAAAATTTGTATACTCCTTACACAAATGGTCTACAACGAATTAATGGTCTGGAGAATTCATAATAACTTAAACATTTTTTAACCGATTTTTTCTTTTTATATCTTTTTTGATAGATAACTATATGTGTATTACGATTTTTTAACTTTTTGTTACAAAGCAAGTATTTAATAACTAACATTTTCTAAAAGCTGTAAAAAAGCCATATTTTCCCCATATAAACATATCTTACAAATTTCAGGTCCGATGCGGCACGGGTTAACGATATCCGATTTCACTACCATTTCACACAATATATTTTTTACAACCTAGTAAATGATTCCAGGGGGTGTAACGGTCAAAATTCAAAAGTCGATAAATTTTGGTGTAATCTAATGTATATGCAATCAACAACTACTGCTTGCTTATACAAAAAAATAGCACACCGAAAGTCATTGGAATACTTGTATACATGTTTGTGTATGTGTATTTTTTATATTTTTTTCTGATTTTTTTTATCGTTAATTTAAAAAAAAAAAAACAAATTTTTAGAAAAATATTTACAACAGATTTATACAAAAACGACTTCTGAAGCTTACATAGAAATCCAAAAATTTTGTGCATTTCTTCCGCAAAACATTCCAAAAAAGCTTCAAAATTCTGTACAAAAACGAAGTTGCTATCTTATATAGGGGCATATAAGATAGCGACTTCGTTTTTGCACAGAAAATTAGGAATCTTTTTTCATTCAGAAAAAATATTTGTATATTTGGGGTCTTAGCTGAGTATTGTAAAAATTACAAACGGAATGATAAACTTACATATACCCTCTACACCTGTGATGTAAAAGCATAAAAAATTTATGTTTTTCGCTACTGACAGAATTTATTAATAAAAACCAACTCCGAATCAAATGTGCTTTAATAAATATTGAAATACAAGTGTAGGCAATTTTTAAAATTTTCACCAAATTTCAAAATTTTGTTACGCATTTATAAAATATGACCTTAGATCATCAAAAAATATCTTTAAAGAATCATCCTAATGGCTAATATTGATGATATGAGCACAGCGGCATTCATTTCCAAACACACTTCGATTGCTGACAATTACCGCGAAGTATAAATTACGTTAATATTTATGTCAAATGAGACCCATTTATTTGTCTAATACTAAAATTCAGTGGGCGTTATTTTATGGACCAAGAAATATATTGTTAACCTCAAAAATTACCTTTACATATTTCGCATTATAGTTCGAATTTTAAAATAATAAAAACTATTTTCTATGTAAAACTAATCACTAAACAAAAAATAAGTTAAAAATTTCGCGAAATTTCACTTTCTTAAAAAACTAAAATCACTATTTTTGTAAGAAATGTTATCAGTAGTAAAATTAGATGACTATATTTTCGAAAATAGTAATGATATTCACTTAATCTTTTTTTTAACAAATTATTCTAAAATATATCTATTATTACCTATAATTTTTTGAGATTTTAAATCAATAAACTTTTTTGCCATTTACAAAATCGAACTAAAAATTAAATTAAAAATGTTTCTTCTCAGTGTATTTCGATAAATATTAAAGATGCTGTAGTAGTTTTGCTTTTTGGCTTTTTGATTTTCTTACCAAAAATCCCACCTGCTCTTGTGATTACCATTTATTGAATCTCAATAATGAAAATAAGCTTGAAAATAAATAAATATTAATAAAAACAATTAACACATTTCATTGTTAAAAAAGATTTTTTTGTGGTTATAAAATTTAATAACACATTAAAAAGTACGGAAATCGTATTATTCCATTGTTTTCTAAAGCTTATTAAGTTTGAGTAAAATTTTTGAAAAATTTTAATTTTTTCATACAAATTTTTAAAAAAAATAGTAAATATCGGGTAAAATGGGTTAATTGGGTAAATTATCTAAAAGGTGGGTATAAATTGTGTTATATAAATTTTGGTGAAAATACACATTATTCATCAAAAATTCCTGATTTGTTTAAGTACAAAAATCGATATTTCCACACTCATTTTAAACCAAAAATAAAAAAACTCTTTTGGTAAAAATCAAAATTTTTACCAAAAATCAAAATTTGTTTCAAAAATCAGAGAAAAAAGTTAGATTTCTTTGCAAAATCCTCTCCAAAATTTTGCCACAGAATTTCAGCAAGATCGATTCATAAATGGCAGAGATATGTGTAAAAAACCCTATATATTTAAAAAACGGTTATTCAGAGTCCTAAATAGCCTACGAACTAGTTTCTTGTGCAGATCGATCATAAATATTTTTCTTGAATTTCGGTTTTTGTATCAACCAAAACCATAACCGAGTTATTGCCAAATAAATTTTTTTTTATTTGTTTAATGTCTACTTCCCTCACTCTTTCATAAGTCTATCACAAATATTTTTTTTCGAATTTCGGTTTTTTAAATCAGCAAATAGGTCCATAAATTCTCCTGCATACCCTTTTTAATTTAATATTAACCTACATTTACAAAATATTTGTTCTGTACCTTCTTTAAATATGTGCGAAATTTTTTAGAATTTCAAAGTATTAAATTTGTTATTTACTAGCTTTTACCGGTGCGCTTCGCTATACTATTTGATTTACTTTATATATAAATATATTTTATATATATATATATATATATATTTTATATATATTATATATTTTATATATATATAAATATATATATATATATATATATATATTATAAATATATAAATATAAATATATATATATATATATATATATATATATATATACTTTATATGTGAGCTACTACTCCATCTGGACCTATTCACTCTATTCGAAATTTGATAAGAAAAATACTTTTAAATTTTTTTAAGACTCACTGTAATAGTCCTTTAGATGAGAAAATGTATATTTTCTTCATATGGGGGCTACCTCCCCCCCTGGACCTATCCGTCCTATTTTGATTTTATCAATGCGATGTGATAGAATAAAATTTCCCAAGAAATTTGAGGGCTCTCCTTGTTGGCAACACTGATGGTAACCAGTATTTCCGTTTGGCGACTTTAGTCGCCAATTGCCCCTTATTCAACCATATGACCACTTTTTTGGCCCCTTTCTTAAAATGGAACTAAATAGCGAGTTTTTAAGACTATGTGATAAATGACGAGAAACTAAGTTGTTTGATATACTTCTACCCATTATATATATTAATTCTAACGAAGAAACTAATTATTTTGAGATTGTCTCACAGCATAGTGATGTAAAAAAGACATCGAAGAATTTATAAATGAACTGAAATTATACTAAAGCAAATAATTAACTTTATGGACAACTATTTAAAACATCAAATATCGTATCGTTTTGGACCGGATTGGGAAAATTACAAAATAGATTTGATGAATTCTTATATCTTAATTCGTAGTTTTACTTTGGCTCATAACAGTTCCTCGGCGGAACGTTATTTTTCTAAATTATTACTTACGAAAAATGAATTGTCAAACAGACTTAAGACAAATACTTTTGAATCTAGGCTTTCATCCCTAAATTTGTTAGGCGGATATTTGTAAGACTGAGATCCTAGTGGAGACAAAATGAATTAAAAAGATAATTTTTTATTAACTATTTTTATGAATAAATCTTTATTTTTTCAATAATAAAAATTGCTATAAGTAAATAATTTTGTTATTATTAAAATTGAGTCTAGTAGTTTTTCTTAAAATACAATATTTATTGTTTTTGCTTTTATCAAATAAAAAAAAATTCAGAATCCCCTTTTTTGGCAACTTTATTATTTGAAATCCCCCTTTCTGCACATTTTTTAAAAATTCTTAACGGTAACGCTTATGGTAACTAACTCTCTCTTCAGCAATGGATATCTTTTATATACATATATAACGAAATTTATTGGATTAAATTTATTTGTTATTGGAATAAATTAAAAGAATTTTCTTCTTTATTGATATTTTTTTCATGAATAAAATATTGATTAATTTTAAAAATTTTCTATTACATATATAGAAAAATTTCAGTATTCATATACTATACCCAACAAAAGCTTTTTGGTTTTCGATAATAACAACTACTTATTAAAGTAGTTTCTTGGTAATGAGGCGTCATTATTATTTGCCTACTTTGTATTACATTAATAAGTACTCAATAGTATAATAGCACAGTAATACTGCGATCAAGTGGATGAGTTGACTAGAGCGCCAGATTAACAACCAGAAGGTTGTTGGTTCAACCCCATTCTGAAGCTGTTAGTTTTTAATAACAAAATGTCTATTAAGATATTTTAGACTAAATAGAGTTTCTGTCGCTTAGGATGCTATGTGCGAGATGGTGTAATGGGTAAGACGTTAGTCAGTAAAAACGAATGGTTAGTGTGTGTCCAAGAGTACCAAAAAATAACTACATGAATTTGTGGACAAGTCGAACAAAAATAACTAGTTATTCAAGCAAAAAATAAGTAGTTTATTTTTGTTTCCAATTATACCTGCTAGCTGCCAGGAAAGCAAAGTTTTTGCTGGGATACTTACACTTATTTGTATAAACCAAATACTTTGGTTTAATATTTAACATTTGCGTTTATGGTTTTATTTATTTATTATTTATTTGTTATAATCTATATATTCAAAATATAAATCCTTTCTTTATTCAATTCTCTTCTATATATCTGTTTCATACAATATATTTATAACTTTTAGTTCACAGCAAATTGCCAACAATTCATACTTTTTCATTTTATTTATTTATTTTTTTCATTCCCAGTGGAAAACCTTTTGCCATTTGAATGCGAGAAAATGCCTACACACACTATTTTTCAATTCAATTCATTTTTTTGCTCATTTTATTTATTTCCTTTTTTTCTGTGTTGCATTGTTGGTGTGAAAATAAATAAATAATAAAAAAATATCAGGGATAAATATAGAAAAGGTCACATAAACCATACAAATCGCCAAGAAGAACAAGCAACCAGATATTATTAAAATCGAGAACAAAAAAAATTTTTGTACATGTTTTACTAAAGAAGAAAATTGTGAATCTACAGAAAGTGAGAGGAAAGAAAAAGGATGTCAACAATTTGAGATATTAAAGAAATTTAACAAATTTTTAATATTTGTCGTCTTTTGTTGTGAAAAAATAATGTAAATGCTCATAGAATACTCTTGAATGTTTATAATGAAGACGAGTTTCATATTTAGAAAATTAAAATTTATATTAGTGGAATAGATGAATAAAATATTTTCTCATATTTAGCATACTTTTAGGGATTTTTTATTTAGACTGAATATTAAGGTATTTTATTTTTGTATTATAAGGGAATTTTTGTTGTTGTCTATTATATGATTAAAAATTGAATTTAAGAAGAAAATATAAAAATTGTCGTTTATAAAGTGGAACAAAATTTAAAACATTTTTAGACAAAAATTTTCAGAAATACCTTTTCGATAAATTTTAACCCTATAGATTAAAAACTTTAATTACAGTTTTTTTCTATAAAGATCTGTAATACAATTATTTTTTTAGAAATTCTCTTATTTCTTCCATTTATTTATTATACAAGTATTAAAAATAAAGAAAAGTAAATTTTAAAAATATAATTATACTTATCTTAAAATGGCAAAATGTCATTTGAATTTTAACCTTCATTAATATAAAATTTAATTACATACATATATGTTACATACTGTAATCTACAACGTTATAAATAGCGTATTCAAAACCGGAACTGGAAACCGGTTATTAGGTTTTTACCGGTCGGTTTCGAATAATTTTTATTTTCGAATTATTCGACAAGTCGGTTTTTTCTGTCAAACGATTTTTTATGAAATACTTCTTTTATTTTGGTTTACTAAATTAACCTATATTCCTAATTTTTTTAATTGAATTTTATTTATGACTTTATGCGTTAAAAGTATCAAATTGTTTAAAAATAAAATATATATGAAAATTATTTTTTTTAGTACTTTACTGTACTGAATAAGGCACTTAATTACTTGAAAGTATTTTTAATTTTCATTATGAACTAGTAAAGCTTTCAGACTAGTTTTCTTTTAATTTCTATTTTGAGATCAGAAGAAGTGTTATCAGAATTTAATTCAAATAATACAAAATTTGGACTATAGAAGAGATATGACTTTTTATTTTTACATTACCTGTCATTACAAATGACACGCATTGTAAGTGTACTTTCTTTAGTAAAAATAATAATAATTTTTTTTATGTGTGTTTTTAATAAGAACCAGTTATCCCGTTTTTCACGTAAAAATGTATTCGAAACCTTTTAAAAAAAAAAACTATTTTTCGAATAACTCAAAACTCCGTTTTTTGAAAATGTGAATCTTTTGAATACACTAGTTATAAAACTTTGTTGTGAAAGTGTAACATAAAGCACGTACAAATCTTTGTATTTCAAATTACGCCAAATGAAATTGTCTTATTGGTTTATAACACAAAAATGTTAAAAACTGAAGTTAACAAAAAAATTCTCATATTTCCAATATTAAAATAGTAAATTGCGTATTAAAAGAAATCATAATAAACAAACAATACGGCCATTCTAAACATTTAAAAAATAACTTCTATCAGAAAGGAAAAACTACATAATTTATTTTTATTACTTTACAGGAGACCGTTTTTAGGCTTTAAATTGAAACTAAAGGTCATAGGAACTGCAATTCATATGAAAATAATTTGGCATATTTTTCAAACAGATATTTATATTTACTAGCGAAAAATATAGCAAAAAAGTATTGGTTTTCCCTTTATAAAATAAATATTTTGTTTGAATAACATCTCAAGTTACAAACTTTTCCAAAATGAAATTTTAAGATATATCTTGAATATGTTGAATTATGTACTTATTCCATTTCCAAAATACTACGGGGATAAAAGTTATGCCTTAAAAAATTAATTATTTTAAATAAATATATTAAATTCAATATAGTAAATATTGAAAAAAGCATATGTTAATTTATACACTTTTTACAATTCAAAAAAGGAAAAAGAAATATCAAACGACTTATGTTGTTATACGGACCAGCGTTAACGTTGAAAATTTTTTAAAAGTGTTAAAAAAGTAGATTTTAAAAAATAAATTCGCCAAAAAAGGGGATTTTTTTTATAAACAGGGCCCAACTGCTTCAATACTTAAAAAACTCTCAAAATTTATATATTTGATAAAAACAAAAACAAAAATATTTATTGGATTCACATAATGTCATAAAGTCATATATCCCATCATAATAGCATGAAAAATACGCCGGTTGCAAACAACCCCTAATAATTTAGTGTTGTTCTATTCTGAATTAAAAAATGAGTGAAAAAATAAAATAGCCAGTTTGTGTGAAAAGTATATTTTAGATGTTGTGATGGCAGTCTGAAATAAATAAACAACATTTTTTATTTGTTTTGTATAAAATCATCTCTGCTGAATAAATATGACAACACAATAAATATAGCATACAAGGTTCTATTATTTTAAGACACCTTTTGTTTAAAAAGCAACAACAATATTTTTAAACCATTGCAAAATTTTAGAACATTATGACAATATGACATGATAGCACACCTTGTGAATCCACCAATTGTGTTTTAAGAAAAATTACTAAATTCAATTTTATTAATAACAAAATAATTTAAAATAATTTTTATTATTGCACAAAATATAGATTTATATATATAAAAACAGTTAACATAAAATTCTCTTTCTACACGTAAACTAAAAACATAGTTGTAACGATCATAATCTAAGAGCAATATATTATGGTTGGAACATAATTTTTGATCACAGCGTAAAATATAAATGATTAATTAATAAATATTATGATTCCATTTTCTCATATTTTGTCCCATTTTATGGTTTGGTTTTTTCATGCTATGATTCTAGTTTTACATATAATGGAACAATATTACTACATCATTATCCCACTCTATCAGATTATGATTTGATATTTGTATATTATTATTCTATCTAATTATATTATTATACCTCATTGTCATATTATTCCATTTTATTATATTATTATCCCATGTTATCACATATTTATCAATCTTTTCATATTATTATTTCATTTTGTCATATTATTATTCCATCTTATTATATATTAAAATAAAACGTATTAATAAAAAATTATTTTTATACATTTCTTATTGAAAATAATAGACAAAAAAAAAGCTAAAAGAATATTTATATATTATTTGTTCATTATTATTTATTCATTAAATTATATTCATTTGTACCACCATATGTGTTTCAAATTCAAGATATGTTTTTTTTAACTAAACCCTTTAATGGTAGTTAATCAATATCTTATATTGCTTGAATCACACCGAGTATAACCAACCCTCGCCTGTTTATATTTATTCATATATAAACTAAATGAGAATTACAATGAAGTCAGAAAATAAACATTAAAAACAAAATTTTTCCCTAAGGTTTTGATAACTATTATATTTATTTGAAACATTTTATTGTCATAGGAATAATAATATTAATATGGTTTAATAAAAAGGAAAAAGACTGCAAACATTTTATGATTGTAGTAGTAATGATATTTTGCATATTAATAAAATTTTGTTTCTGGTAAAAATATTTAAAAATATATAATTTTTTCAGTCAATCATATTAAAATTCTTATTGAATGTAAACATTAAATGACAAAATTTAAACAAAAACACAGAGTTATTAAAATTCACGAAACTTAAAAATGAGAACTTAATATTGTTTTAGTGATAATGCTGTAACTATGCTTTTTCTCTGTGTGTAATAATTCAACTCCTGTACCTTTGTATGAGGTGTTCACTTACACTCCAGGCTTGCAAATTTAGGACTAAAAGCATGGATTCACAAGTCTTGACCTTAAGTCTGTTGGACAAATAATTGACGACTAAAGTCGCCAAACTGTAACGCTGATACAGACCACTATCTCCTAAAGTAATAGACAGATTTTTGTAAAAATTTACACAATATGTAATGAAATACAACAATTCTAAAAATTAGGAAAATGGTAAACGACATAATTTAAGTTGTGTAGTTTTTCCTTTTGGCCAAAGAAATATCTCAGCTATGAAATAAATCACAGTAGTTCATATTTAATTCTACTATTGTGATTGAAAAATCATTCCGTCATAGAATTTTTTCTTTTCCTATTATTTCTTTAACCACAATCACAAAAACATACCACGCTTGCCATAATAGATTATACTGCGTGTGTATATGAAGGTGCCTTACTAAAAAAGTGGCAAATGTACCCCAGTCTGAATTTTTTAATTTAGGTGAGCTGGACCTCTTTTAAAACACCTCTTTCAATAGCATTATCGAAACACTGACTTCAAAATATATGTCTCTATATAGTATTTCGAATTCAATGTTCTTATAACGAAAATTTGAAATATGCATTTAAATAATTATTACATTTTTTTTTTCATTCGCGAAATATTAAGTATTTATTAATTTTTTTTTTTCATATTTTCATTAAATAAACATGTATATATTTCGGACATTTTTCAACATATATTGAGTTTTAGAGTACCACTGGAAATGTCTGTTCTGATACTATTACTGATAATTTACGACTTAAATGCAAATTTATATATTTGGTTCCTAAAAAATTAAAACAGCAATTGTTGCAAGTAAGTCGTATGAAATTATATATTATATTTAAATATCAATGAATTTATAAAAGATATAATAAATTCTTTTAACACCGCGTAAATAAACAAATAAAAGAAAGTCTTTAAGTTTAGTCCCTGATTTACACGAGTTTTTAATTTTTTGACAAATTTAGTTTCTTGTGACATTTATAAAATTAACTTAACCTATTGTGAATCGACGATCACAGAATATTACTTTTGTTATTATATAGTTAAATGAATACATATATCAATAGTAGTGAATAAGGCCTTTCCAATGATGCTCTAAAATCTAATATAAATTAAAAAAAAATTCATAGAAAATTTTAACAAAAAAAATCATAGAAAATTTTACCAAAAAAACCTAATTTAAAATTTTTGTGAACAAAGTTACCATAAACAACTTTTTTTTTCACAAAAAGTTAAAAATTGTGTACACTGCTTATCAAAAATCATAGGTAAGGTTAGACCAGTCGTTCCATTCTGATCCCTTTAAATGGCTAGAAGAAAGGCCAAGAAAAACGAATAATAAGAAACAGAGAAAAAACAGCGAGAGGTATTAATAGACACAACATTGAAAGTCATATTTTTTGAAATATTTAAAAAATAAACAAGTTCAGAAGAATGTAATAATTGAAGAGAAACATTTTGGAGATTAATTTATAACATATCACTCTTTAATTTTAGTGAGGTACATTTGCAACATTTTTTATTTTCATACAAATCGATGCACTTTAGTGTATATATGAGAGATGTATGTAGCTACAAAAATATTAACTAAAAATATTGTGTTGTATAAATCTTACTAATACTATTACATAGTACATTTATGCCACATACAAACACACTTATCTCAAACATATGCAAATAGATAGAGTCATACAAAACTAAACCTACTAGACCACAATATGACATATAACAGTATAATATTGTTGCTGTTGTTTTTGTTGTTTTTAACACCACTACGAACGAGATACCGTTGAGCATAATCCAAAAATGTGTGGCAAACATAAACACCAAGAGCGTCAACCAAAAATGTCAAAATTTATTTCAAACCAACAACAAAAACAACAACTACAAAAATTTGCAAAAAAAAAAATAAAAAAAAATCAGAAAAACCCACTACCACCTACTAAAACAAAATATTGAAAGAGATCAACATGAATAGTTGTTTAGTATGTGTAAAGGAAGCTGTAGAAGGGTGTGGGCATTAACTATATACTTATTTTATATTTATATTTTGTGTCAACCAGAGCTGTAAATGAATCATTAATTTTTGAATAAATTTGCGAATCATTCATGCACTGAATTAACAAATTTTGAATTAATTCTTTTCACACAAAACAAAAAATTAATTGAATGAAATTTGAGACAATTCAAATGAATTGCAATTCATTTCCAATTCAAGTGAATTTGTCAAATGAATTGCAATTCGTTTCCAATTCAAATATATTTGTAGAATGAATTGCAATTCGTTTCTAATTCAAATGAATTTGTCAAAGTGAATTGCAATTCATTTCCAATTCATTTGAATTGAATTAATTTTGAATTAATTCAAATGAATTGGAAAAAAGAATTAGCAATTCATTTCTAACTCATTTGAATTGAATTTAATGAAATATGAATTGATTTTGTAATTAAATCTATAGTAAGCATCACTGTCGTTTTATTATTCAACTAATTTTTTATATAAAAGACAGCAAGCATTACTCTCGTTTTGTATATCACCTAGTATAGTCCAAAGACAAAAAATTCTTAGATTTGAAATTCCCATGATATACTGGAATTGTCAGCTAGCGGCAGAATAGGAATTGAATTATTAAATATCGGCGAAAATACTATCAAAAATGGAAAATTTTGTTTATTTGCTAAATTTATTGGTTTAAATAATCTTATATTTGTATATTGTGGAAAATTTCTTTTTTTTAATTTCTCAATTTCTCAATTTTTCAATTCTTGTACTGAATATTTTAATTATTCCCCCTAGATCTGCTCTTGAATTTAATTGATTGCAATTAATTTTTGATTTCATTCATTTGAATTGCAATACATTATTCTAATTCATTTCAATGAATTCAAAATCAATTCAATTCAAACGAATTGGAAACGAATTGCAATTCACTTTAACAAATTCATTTGAATTAGATACGAATTGCAATTCTTTTGAATTGGAAACGAATTGAAATTCATCTCTGCCTAATTCGTTTGAACTGATTCAAATTTCATTAAATTCTTTTTTGTTGTGAAAAGAATTAATTCAAAATTTAGCTAATTAGTAACGAATTAAATTTAAAAAAGAATGATTCATTTACATCTCTGGTGTCAACACACATAGAAATGGTAAAGGTTATTAGTTAATAGTGTAAATGAACGTGGGCTAAAAGTTTTAGAGATGTGAAGTAGTTCGAATTTTAAAATATTTAAATATTTTAACTTATCACATAAAGGGGTTTCCAACTGAGATACGTCGATGTTGAAAAGGAAGTATTAACGAAATATTTTCTCATTTGAAAAGTCCATATATGTCCAATTTACATGCAATATTTTATTGTTCAAATATTCCAGATTTGCACGGTGGCACTGATTCGAACTGCAGTACTAATCCTGCTAAATTTGATATAAAGCCTTTGTTATGGAATACTTAACAAAATAAAGTTTAACAGAGTCAAAAGGCACGATTTTGGTGGCCTATTCGAGACGGTGCAGATCACTTTTTTTGGCCAAAATTATATGGATATGTTTGTCACATTGAATGTGTTTTGATTAATTTCTAATAGGCAGGCTTATGTCAATTTAAGTTTTTTTTTTCTTAACGCTTTTGTAACCAAAATATGTATATGAGGAACATTATGTTTTTTTTTTACTTTAATAATTAATTCAAATTAATAAATAATCTGTTTAAAAAAAGGTCGCTTGAAATTTAAAACGGAATTATATACAGAATTATATATATATATATATATATATATATATATATATATATATATATATATTGGCAAAACATTATAAATAAATCTAACGCCCAACAAATTATTGCAATTTGAATTTATCATTTCCAGCTAGAATAATGCGGAAATTTTTTTTATTATGCAATAATACTCTAAAGATATTTAAAAAAAAATATTTTTTAAGTATAAGAAGGTGAAGATTTTCTTAAATTTCATCCTTGATACATGAAATATGTGCCATCATCTTGCATTTCCATAATAAATATTTTTTGGTTATGTGTCCCTAGTTACAAAAAAAAAAGAAAAAAAAAAGAAGTTAACTTAGTTAAAAGTTAAATAAAGTTCACTTTAAAAAAATATTATTTTCAGTTTTTTCTATTTTTTTTAGCGCTTGCTTCATAGCTGGCCAGAGCCAAATTGTTTTTTCAAAAACAAAATGAAATTTTAGATTAATTGAAATGTTTACTATTGCACTACAGTAAAAAAAATTTTATGTGCAGGTATGCCAGATGAAAAAAAAAAATCTCTACGTTTAATAAAGAAATCCCCATTTACTTTCCAAAAAAATTATAATGTTTGCTATATGTTTATATTTACAATGCAAAAAACATGTCCTTCAGTAGTAGAAGTCATGGGATAGTTAATTACAATATTACCTATAATATATATATATATATATATATATATACAGGTAACCCTTGATTTACGCGGCTTGTTGGAACCGTAAATTAAAAACGCGTGAAACAAGAATAAATACAAAAATTGTATTTTGGGACCGGAATTTCTATATATCGCATTAATTAAAGCATTAATTAAATGATAAATTTGAGAACTAAAAATCGCGTTAAATTAAAACACATCGTTGGAACCGGTAACAAAAATTAATAATTTCATAAAGATTTTCTATATTTCAACACGTAGAATCTTCTGGCATCAATTTTCATACCATCCCTTATTAATTGATTTAAAATATGATGAAAATCAGTGGCATTAAAATTACCTAATGAAGATTCTCTTTGAATTAGCCGATTTCATGAAAATGCTATTGATGGTAAAAATTGTAATTTTAATTTTTCAAAACTTTTTGTTCAATCATCTTGTTTTTTATTTTTTATATAGACTACTTTGCTAATCTGATTAATTAAAATTATAAGTGTATCATAATTTTTTCTATCAATTTTTTTTTTTTTTTTTTTTTTTGCTTTCAATCCGTTTTTAAACAATCCAGTTTTTCAGTAGCCAATTCTGCACAGGATTTAGTTCATAGTAATATATTTCGCGTAATTCAAGGCTTATCATTATTATTTAAACGCGTTGTGTCAAGTTCGCGTTAAATAAAAATGCGTATTTAAAAAAATAGTCACTATTGTATCTCAATAAAGTATATCATAAATCGAGGGTTACCTGTACTTTATAGGTCTTTAACAAATGATGCAAAAATTACAAATGGAATAAAGAACTCAACATTTTCAGGTGAAGAGTATAAAACCAGCTAATTATACAGTTCGCGAACAGGTAAAAAATAAAAATTTTTAAACAAAAAGACTCAATTTTTGACCTCACCAACTCCGATTTTGATAAAATTTGATATTAACACCCATTATGTCCATACAAAATTTGCTGTTCTTCGACCTTTTAAAATTCGTTGTAGTTTAGTTTTTAACGCGGTTCAAAATTCATTTTTTTTTTTTCAGAAAAATTTTTAAAATACATGAAATTTAAATCCATATATATTTGTCTCAAATTGATTTTTAATAAATCTGGTTTTGTAAAAATCGCCATTTTTGAAATGAAAAGGATAATGAAATTAATATTGTCCCTTATATAAAATAATATTTTCCATTTTCCACATTTTTCTCTGAAATTTTCCTTAAAGTTTCAGGAAATATAAAAAATTCAGAGTGGGGCCATGAGCAAATGCTGAGAAAATTAACATTTAGTAAAAGAAAATTTGTTTATTTCAGTAATAATTTTAAAGATTCTAATGTTTTTTCAACGAAACAATTTTTATAAGTATAAAAGAACATTAAACACTTTGCCTTATTAATAGCCATTCTATTTTATTAATTTGAAAAATTGAACAAAATAAATATGTCTTGGGGGAATGGTACAAATAACTTTAAAAATTAATCTTTGAAATCAGGATTCTAAGTACATCCATATGGAATTATTTTGACAATAAATCGGTGATTTCTAACGGAAGATTTCGATCGATGAACAATATCTGAGCTGTTTCAAGGAATTTACACTTATCGGTTTCTATTTTAGTGCTGTTTCCCGATTTTTATTTACCAATTGATATTTTTAAAAACTTATAAAATCATAAAAGTATGTAATCCAATATCCAATGTAAATTGGTTTGAAGTACAATTTTTTAACGAAGATAGAAGTAATTTTGATCAAGTTATACATAATATTTATTCCATACTAGAGATGTGCAACGCTAACGTAGTTCCTTTGAAGAAACAAATTATAACAAATGGATATCCTTGGAAAACTATCACGCTGGCATGGTTGAAAAATTTAATGAATTGTAAAAGAAGTTTAGGAAAAGTAATAACGTGTTTGACCAATGTCAATATTTTATTGCTAGAAGCTGTTATAATTTGGAGAATAAGAGATGTTATAATAATTATCTTCATAAAATGAAATTATACACTAAACGAAAACCGAAAATGTTTTATAAGCGAAATGTTTCCTCATACCCGACTACACTGAAATGCAATGTTTTCCAATGATAAAGACTAGTAAATGCATTTTCTGATTTTTTTTTTGTTTTCTTTTTTTTTTTTTTGCATCAACATTTTCCTGGAAGAGACATAATAATAAGGAATACCCATTTACTATTCCACATTCACCAACGATTAATATATTGTCCCTGGATGTTAAAAACTATTTTAAAATATTTTATAAGTGTATAAAGTTCATTCAGTCCTGGCCCTGATGGTATTCTCACATGTATCCTGGAAAACTGTGCGGAAGTATTAGCAATGCCTCTTACTCACAAATATAATAACTCTCTTAAGATCGATAATTTTCCAGAAAGATGGAAGAACTACTATATAATTCCTCTTTATAACTCGGATAGTAGAAGTGCAGGGACAAGTTATAGAGCAATTGCAAAGCTTAATGCCGTTCCTTAACTATTTGAGAAAATTATAACATCGATATTATTGCCACAAATTTCATCCATAATATCAAAAACGTAGCATGGATACCAACCTAATAGATTTTAGCAAAGCCTTTGATAAAGTTAACTACGATCCATTAAATGCTAAACCAGATGCAATTGAATTCTGTGGTAACTTCATTAAATGGATTTGTTCCTATCTGAAGAATCGTAAACAGTGCGTAATGTTATATATGAACTATGTGAATGCTACTTCCGGTGTCCCACAAGGCAGTCATTTTGGTCCACTATTATTTCTACTTTTTATAAATGATTTTCCTAATTCCAGTCAATATTGCAAGATCCTAATGTATGCAGATGATGTAGAGCTATTTCTAACTTTATCTCATAAAGAAAACGTACTATATCTACAATCCGATATATACAACTTTAATAATTGGTGAAACATTAACCTAATAGAACTAAATCTTAGGAAATGTCATTACATGCCATTCTATAGATATTCCATAATTTGCAATAATTACTTTATTGGACATACAAAATTGAACTCGGTTGATTCCTACATTGATTTAGGAGTAAATTTTAATAAAAAAAAAATCAACTTCAATAATCATATAATAATGAAGCTTTATAAAACGGTGGTCGAAAGAGTGCACTGATCCTTACGTGACGAATAGGCTATTTACTAAATTAGTTAGGCCTATTTTGGAATACGGTTCAGTAACTTGGGATCCACAATATAATGTTTACATTCGTATACTTAAATCAGTCCAAAAATAGTTTCTCCTGTTTTGCCTCCGGAACGTAAAATTGAACCTTGATTCAAACTTTCCTCCATATCGTAGCCATTTGGCCCTTACAAAACTTCCAACTTTAAAAAGTAGAAGGATCGTTGCAAACATTGTGTTTTTCTTGAATATTGTTAATGGAAATATTGATTCCGAATATCTCATTAGTAAAGTATTCATTAATGTTCCGAATAGACAACTTCGATCATATTTTCCACTTTATATCGATTCCCATAGATCCAATTTCGTAGATTTTCATCCTTTTCGTGGAATATGCATCGAAGTGTATAAATATTATGACCTAATTAGTTTTGCTTATGCTGGTACTGAAGTTAAAGATTTATTAATAGTATTTTAATTTCAATTCTAATATGTGATAATCTACTATATATATATATATATATATATAAAATTTTTCATGAGATATTTTTACATTTTTTTGAAATGATCAACATTTTGCTTTAAAACCATAAAACTGGAATTTTGAAAGAAAATGGAATTTCACCAACGCAAATATGTTCTGAATTTATTACGAATTTCTTTTACCAAAACTTTATTTTAGAGATTTACACTCGATTTTCTGGAATTGTGGAACTTTCTTTATTATATTCATTTAATTTTTACAATTATTTTAAATAACCAAGTCGACAGTCGAAACTTTCATTAGGCTAGTTTAACTAATAAACTCAGTATAACAAATGCAAATATTTCATTTCTCCAAAAAAATTTTTTATCAAATTTATGATTGATTTTTTTTTTTTAATTTTTTATTTCCTAATTTGATTTTTCAAAATAAAATGAAAGCAATAGTTCTTAAAAAATATATATTTTACCAAAATTGCTACAATTTATGCTTTAACCTATTTAAGCATATATATAAGATTTCTGTGGCATATGACTATATTAATAAACGTTACTACCAGACTTTCAACATAATCCTCGTAATCCCTTGCGACTCTCATTATTATTATAATAGTAACAACAACCAGAAGTAACGCTATCATCACAATACTTTTATACCATTGTACCAAAGTATCTGTAAAAGATTTGTTTAAAACAAAAATAGCAGCAAGAATAAAAATGAAAAAAAAAAACTTTTCTACTTTTGTACATATTTTGGGTTAACCTCGATAATCAACATTGGTTGGCATTTGCCAGTAACAGAGCGGAACCGAAACGCATACAACTAAACAAACCAACAAAAGCAATTTTAAACCTTTTCACATAGTAATACCATTGAAATATTTGAAAGATAAATTTGTTGCCAATCGTTCAGACGTCACTTCTTAGTGACTTTTAGATGATTTGCAGAAGGTTTTTAAAATTTTACAAAAACAAAATACATTACTATTGCCCTTTCATCTTCCAAAAGTGTACTTAGTTATCAATTCTGGAAGATAATATGACGGCAAAACAAAATACATTACTCTCAAATATCTCAGCCATTAGCAGAGCTGTAAATTGGAAAATGTACTATAGGGTACCGATAGTCAACCCGCGATTAAGTTTGTTTCGGATGTCTATTCGAAATCCAAGCTGGTACATGAGTGCCGGACATCTCTAAATGAGACGGAGAGACATTAAAACCAAGATCTGGGTAAGGGGTCACTCAAGTACCCCGGGAATAATATTGCGGATGAATTGGCTAGAACTGCTTCCCTTCTTCAAGGTGAAGAAACTGACTAAATAGTTGGCATACCACTGTCATCTCGCAGATCTATGACACTACAGTACTTGTCGAGAATAGCACAACAAAGATGGATAAACGAGTCCGCATGTTCTATCTCGAGGCAGATATTGCCCCAGTATGATCAAAAACGGTCGAGTTTTATTCTGGGATTGTAAAGCGTCAGCCACGAATACTTGTAACTGTTATTACAGGACACTGGATTGCTGGCGTACACGCTAGGAGACTAGGACCACTTTTAACTACTATTGTAGAAGTTGCTTTAACGAGAAGGAAGAAACAGTAGAACATGTTCTTTGTCACTGTCCTGCTTTCGCGAATATAAGGACTGCTGAATGTGGGAGTCCATATATGCATGGATTATCTGATCTCTCTGCAACTGATGTCAGACGGATCAGATCTTTTATTCGTGCGCTAGGTTGGTTCAATTCGAACCTATTCTCGGACATGTGAAAACAGATTCACATGATCCATGAGGGTAACACAATGAGCTGCCCATCTAACCTAACCTAAAATACATTACTGTTGCGCATTTATCTTCTTGGGGTAAGTTAGGAAGATTATCAATTTTTTAGAAAAAGAAAACAATACAATAAAGAAGCAGGTAAAATCATGTATTTCAGTAATATTTTAACTTAGCTACAGTTTGATTGTAATATTAAATATAAAAAAACCAATATTCCTGATAATTATGCGTTTTATAATCAACAAAGAATTTTTAAAAAATAAGCAAATCTTGTTAACATTTCATTTAGCAAAAAAATATTTTTCTCATTTTAAATTTTTTTAAATTATTTTTGGAAAAACTCCATTAAAAAGACAAATATTTTCATGTTTAAAAAAGTCCAAACGTTTCTTGTAAAAATGTATTTTTGTATTCCTTGCATAGAAGGAAATCTAAATATAATTTAATAATAAAAATTTTTTTATCTTTTATTCTTCTTTTGGAAGTATCGGAATTTACCAGAAGTTTCTAATGGCGATTTTATTTGAAGTTCCCTAAATAAAAAATTTATTTTTAAGTGCATTGTGTATTTTGTATCTGTGAAATAAAAATAACTATGAAATAAAAAAAAAAATAAATTTTAATTATAAATACAGAAATAGTAAAAGTGGAAAATTATCTTCCTAAAGGTACTAAGACGACACTTCTTTGAGCATCTTTCAGAAGACTCTTTTTCGACACTTTTAGAAGTGTTTTCTTCGGGACTTATAGAAGACTCTTATACGAGGAACAGTTCTTCCCGATGGAAGGTGATCTTAATGATACTTTGGCGATGACATTCAACTTCTGGAAGATTCTTCTTAGTGACTTCCGCAACAGAAAATGTTTGCAGGGTAGAAGCATCAAGGTTTTTCTCATCTTTCTTGGTATTTGTTAAAAAGAACAAAATAGTGCAGCAAGCAACATGCACACACACCCACATGTTAAGAGGAAATACATCCTCCATGTTCCGAACGGATTTGATTTTTATATATTTGTTAGTTTGTTGGCATATAGGTGAGTGTGCGAATGGTTATATATATATATATATATATATATATATATATATATATATGTATATTTATATATGTGTGTAAGTTTGGTTTAGTTGTATACCTTAAAATAATGTTATAAGTGCGTTTGTTAAAATTTCTTTTCTAACAACAAAAACAAACAAATGAGACTAAATAATATGAAGAAAAACAAAAACGAAATAAATAAAATACTGCTGCAATTTTCCATTTTATATTTCTTTTTTGCTCCCTATATATGTTTACCTACACAAGTGCCACATTCAAAAAGTCAACTGCGCATTTTGTCATTGAAAATTTTCAAGTGTACTTGTATTTTGTGTTTTTTTTTTATTTCTCTCAGTTTTATTATACGTTGATTTTTTAGTTCTTCCTTTAGTTTACTGAAATGCTGTTGCAGTTGCAAGTTTTCAGAATATTTCTTTTTTCGTCTTTTTTAACTCATACATCTATAATAGTTAGAGCATTAAGTGCATTTATGTTTGAATGTAGTTATGTTTGTATGGATATCTATGAAAAAACACTTTTGCACTGTTATACGAGTATTAAAATATACACTCACACACAATCATTTAAACAAACATCCACATTTATAGATGACACCCATTCACCTAGCGATTCATATTTGTTGGTTTTGTTTTTTTTTTTAAGTTTTTGTTTTAAGAATATAATATATTTTTAGTTCAGTTTATTTTAGTTGAATTAAAAAAAAATACACTGCACACCAATTTTACGAGCTGCATAAATTAATTCCACCTTCACTAATATATTGATTCTTTCCATTCAACCATCAATCATTGCCAGTTATTGAAAAGTCGACTGTCAGCCACTTCAGTAACCCAAAGAAAGAAAATAATAAAGAATAACGAAATCAAACCTATTTCAAAGCCTTCATGGTGATACCAAATATCGTCTACGTCCGTAATGTTCAAATCGTGACAAAAGAAATTGTTTATCAGTGTTGAGGGTATTAGTTTCACCAATATCATTTTTGAAAAAGTATAGAGTAATATAATCAAGTTTTGGTTTCTAAAAGCCATTTGCTATAACCTAGTGCACTCAGTGTCTCTTACGTCCATTATGATACCATAAAAGCATTACTACTTCAAAAAAAATACGTTTTGAATCTATATTTTTAGTCTAAATCACTGTCCGTCCAGCTGTCCGTGCATCAATAACCAACACTTCAGCTAATACAAATGTTTTAGCAGTAATTTAATGAAATTTGTTATGTGATATATATTCTTTTGCCAATAACATGTTAAAATAAAACTATATAAAAATTTTCCCGGAAATGGGTCAAAAGCTTTAAAATGTCCCAAATACGAATGTATTAACAAAAATATTATAGCAAGTGAGTTTTGTCTAAGCAAAAATCATACTACTAAACTTCATGAGGATCGGTCCATAATTGACCAAAGCTTCCATATAGGACACACAAGGATAAAAATGTAGTACAAATACATGTTATTAATACTGGTGCGGGAGTCTATATTATGGGCACGGATCTGAAAGGCTCTTTTAGACTCCCTGATGAGTGCAGCGTTTTTCAGGCTGAGATTCTCGGCATCTTGAGGCCGCAGAATTAATCAGGTAGAACGTTGTGAGCGGTACCGAGGTTACTCCCTATGTGGACAGTCAGGTGGCTCTGAAGGCCTTGGGGACACCAATGGTGAAATCCAGGCTAGTCTGTAGGAGGTCACTGAGAGAACTGATGGAAAACTACATGGTGAGACTCTGCTAGGTGCCTGGCTACTGCAATATATCAGGCAATGAATTGGCTGATGAACTGACAAGGCAAGACGCAGCAAAAAATGTCTCGGAGGGGGAAACCATTGTGAAACCCCCGCTAAGTTTCTTCCTTGGGAAGATCAATGATTGGATTTTGGTCAGAACCAATTCGGCTTGGGAGAGTAGAGAGGACTCTAAGGTGTCGAGGGCGATGTGGCCGGCACTCGACAAGGCAGGCACAGGCACTCTTCTGGGCTTGAATAGGAGGAGCTTAAGAATCATGATAGGGGCCATAACGGGTCACTGTCTGATAGGGAAGATGAGGTCTAGATGGGACGCTAGCAATTCCGATTTTTGTAGAATGTGTGGAGACGTCGACGAGACCGAGTCTATTGAGCACATTATGTGCCATTGTGCACGATTGCAGCATCGTAAGATGAAGTCGCTGGGCAGTCAATTCCTCGATGGACTAAGTGGCGTTCGGGACGTGAGCTTGTAGACTTGTAAGGGATGGTCAGGGGTACACCCCTAGGGGGATTGGCAACGTTGTTAATCCTCTTATATGATTCTGTTTTATTCCTAACCTCTTTCTCTTCGTATTCCTATTTTTCTATTTTCTGTATTCTGTTTCTTGTATTCTATATCCTATAGCTTTCAATGAAGGGACTCACAATGGACCGAGATCGGTCTCTGGGTGAAGATGTGGTACATGTGGTATCACGTCAACCTTCTCTATCTATCTAAATGTTATTTTACAATAAATCTTACATTCAAATTCTACAAGGATCGGTCTATAATTGACCATAGTTTCCATATAAGGCCTTGTTACGCAAACGCTTTAAAGCAAAACTTGTCCGACTGTAACTTTCTTACTAGTTTTCAATACATTTCTAAAGTAATATATAGTTCTCTGTTTAAATAAAACAGATAAACAAGTTAAATCAACTTTTATTTTAAATGTATAAACACAACAAGCCCGGTCCAGAAATTTCCAAATAAGTTTGTAAGACAAATGCGCAATGCGCCACGATTATAATATAAATTTTATTTTAAATTCTCTCTGGATTTCTTATTGCTTTTAGATATTTTCTCGCAAAAAATATTACCATATTTTTTTAAAAATTTATATAAATTTTGTAAACAAAATTGAAAAAAGTTTGAAGTAAAAAAAGAAATGAAAAGAAAATAAATAAAATTGTTGTTTATTTTCCGTTGCTGTCTAAGATTTTGTTTAGTTTAACAGTGCAGGCTATAATACTTTAATTTTTTAAGAAACGTGTTTTCTTTATGATTTTTTTGAAAACAATTTTTCTTCCAAAACTTAAGAAATGCACAAGATGATAAATAAAGATGGAAAATTCTTATTTTCACTCAAGTTCGTTTACCAACTTTTTGAATTCCTATATAAAATCGAAAATAGCCAAATTTTGGACCCATTAAAAAAAAAACATTAAAAACATTTCTACATAAAATTTAATAAAAATACGTAGGTATTTTCTACCTACGCATAGAGAAAAAATATAGTTGCGGTAACCATAATCTAAGAGCAACATATTATGATTGGATCATATTGTTACCGTAAAAATTTTCATGGATATGAAAATAAATATGAAAATTATAATCACAAAACGATCTAACTTATCACATTATGAGCAGATCTTTTTAATATTGAATATACAAATTTTATCATGTTATGATCCGGTTTTATTACATTATGATCTGATTTTATTATATTATAATTCGATTTTATTATATTATGAATCAGTCGTATCATACGCATTATATAAAAATTTATCAAAATTTCTGATAACATGCTTCAAATTTATCTTATATTATATATTATTTTTTCATTAATTATTTATTTGTAACAACCATATAATGGTTATGCGTAAAAAAGGTAATTTATATTATGGTTGTGATACAATAAAAATATGTTTGTACTGCAATGGTTTAAAATTATCTATTATTTTTCTTAATTGGCTTTTTGTATGGGATGTTATAAAAAACACACTTGATTTTATTACCCTTCATTTGCCCACTCCAGAAATAAAACGATGGTAGATTAAATGCAACCTATGCCTAACAAAGGTTCAAAACGGTTGTTTAAGTCGCTATTCATCAAAACGAGAGCAGGCTTGCTTGTGGCTTCTTATCGTTGGGCTCGATGAACCTCGGGTTTCACCAACAATAGCACGTTAGAACTTTTGTATTGTGCTGGTACATTCTTACGGTATTTATGACAGTCATAGAAACTTACGGGGATTGCGCTTCATCAATTAAATAATCGGACGACTTAATGACATTTCATAACATTTCCTACAATTGACTAAAACTAGTAATATTTTGATCAAAATCAGAAAATGTCCTGATGGCTGTTAGTGATGTGGAATAATAAGTTAGTTTTGAAGCTCATAGTGGAAAAATTCATCAGGATGGCAATGACTTTGTTAAAGCCATATTTAATTTAGCCATATTTAATTTATATCTGTGACTGACAAGTAAAAAAGTATTACCGTCATTAAAGGTTTGCGGAAAGCATTCGTTTCCTGTTTAAAGTGCTTATTAAAAAATGTCAAATAGTGTCATGATGTTTTTTATGGAAATAGAGGACAATATCATCATAAATGACTACTTTATAATGTCTTAACGAAATTTCCAACTGGGTAGTTAAACAGCGAAATTATTAATCACATAGACAAAATTTCATATCAATATCTTTTCCGAGCACGAAAAAAAAACAATTTTGAATTTGATATTTGGGAAAATTATGAATCATTCCTTAAGAACATATAAAGGTTTTCTCTTAATATCATCTTAAAGATAATTATAGAAATTATTTTGTTATCGAAGCCAGTCTAATCCTTCCGAATTTCCCCTTTTTTAAATCCAAATTTTAAGTTTAGCCATTATAAATATTCTGAAATCCTAAAGCTGGGTTTAATTAATGGTATACGGTTTTAGACACTTTAATGTATTTGAAATCGTTTGCAAGCATCTTTTGACAGATTGTCAGTAAGGTGGTCTTTATGGGCAAAATTAAAAAACGAAAAAACTATTTCTGCAATTTTTTTTTTTTTTTTTTTTTGGGGGGGGGGGGAGGTGTGAATTGAAGAATTTAAACATTCTTTTTTTCATTATTCCAAATTATCTTTATCTTAACTAACAGATACAATATTTAAAGTTCCTCCAAAAGCCAAATTGTATTTTAATTCCAAAAATCCAGAAACCATGGGTACTAATTTTTTGTCTAGCTAACATAATTCTTAATTATATGTACAAAAAAAAAACATTGAAGTCAATATCTTTTACAAAACCAAAACTAAGCCATTTCAAAGTTTAATATTTCACCGCCTTCCATACTAAATATAATGAAATGTAATGATTATAATTTACCTAATTATTTCCAAAATATTTTGTTTCTGCGCCACTGTGCATTAGACAGAAAGAAATACTATACAAAGCATTAAAACAATATCATCTATAACACTATGTGACAAAATTAGGGCCATCAAACATTGCCTGAATGACTAATAAAATCTCCAAACCGTTTTCCAAAGTTAGTTCGAATTTCGATTTTATGGACCCTTAAACTTCGGATATTTTGGAGCACTTTTTTCATTATGTGTGAAAAAAAAAACATTTAAATCAGTAATTTTCAATGTATTTATGGATACTTAATATTTTCTAAAATGCAAAGCTTCTCTTGGATATTATGTAAGAATTTTGTTAAATGTCCCAACCCTATTACGCCCACTTGTCATAATAAGATTGTTTGCAATATATGAATAATCACATTAATCAACTTAAGTGATACATTCTAAGAAAGGTAATATAATATTATGTAACAATAATAATAATTAAAGACGCCACGCCTACTTTTTGTAAACAATTCTTTTTCTGAAAGTTCAAATTAAATTTAGCACATATATCAAGTATTTTTAGAGAATACCAAGCACTAAAATATTAGATGTGTGCCACTACCGGTTTTTAGTCCACTTTCAGCATCAAGAGGGTAGATGATACTAAGACTTTATGGGTACCACGCTTCTTTTTTGCCAACTTTAACATATTGTTATAATTTTCATTAGGAAATTTTTTTCTTGATGCACTGGGCGATTTAATCACAGACTTTATTTCAATTTGATTAACAAGTTTTTATACAAAAATTTCTTAATTAGATATTCAGATTTTCAATTTCAGAAAATAGTTTTCAAATTTTACGAAAAAATATCGAACTTAAAACTCACTTTCAAAATTTTCGAAACATCAGTGTTTTATTACATGATAATACATCACGACCTCCTTCCATTATATTCATTTTTTTTTATATTTTTGTTCTTCCTTTTTTATATAAATTTTATTTTATTTTTCTTTTTTTATTTGCAATTTGTCTCCAGCTTGTTTGCTTTAATTTTTTTTTTTCGTTTTTTTAGAAATTTTGTTGAAGTAGTTTTTATACAAGTCTCTTAATTTAGATTCACAAATGTCAACTTAACTGCTGTCATCATAATTGTTTAAAGTTGATTGAGTACGCTTAAATAAATGAGTTTTGAATAATAAAAGAAACACACATACACACACATACACAAACTGTATACTTTATTTAGGACACAAAACTTTAACATGCTGTGTGATGTTTTATAAATTTGCTGACTTAATTATGAAGTGTATAATTTTATGTAAAATAAAAGCAAAAATTTAAAATTTTTTTATTTTTAGTTATAAAATGACCACTAGTAATATTTGCATATGTAAAGGGAGTTGTTTAAGTTATGATAAAGACATTGCCTATTTTAAGGGGAATTAATTCAAACTAAATGGAGAAGAATTTTGAGTATTGTATTAAAAAAATTATGATTTGTTTTTTTATTAAATTGATTACAAATTAATTTGAAATAATACAAAATAATAAATTAAATTGATTAAAAATTATCTTGAAAAAATAATAGAGAGCTACCTGTTAGGTTTAATTCCTGTCATAAGCTCCGATATATCGTTATTATAGTTATTTTTATACCCTACACGACCATAGGTGGTTGGGGTATTATGGATTTGTGCTGATGTTTGTAACGCACAGAAAAAATTATCCAACACCCACATTAAAGTATAACTCGAAATCATTTCTTGAGTTGATTTATTGATCTCTGTCCGTCCGCCCATCTAACAGTGCGGTAAAATCACCAAAAATGACTCTTAATTCTGGAAAGGTGCGTATCGCTTTGTTTTTAATTTTATTGCAATAATTTGCTAATTAGTACATCAAAAAATAAATTTTTAATTAAAAAAAACTAACCATAATTTCTGTTATTCTGTAGGTCGTAGTTTAAAAGATAACCTTTTGAAATTTGGTACTTGAGTTTATTTTGGGCTAATAATATAACACAATAAAATTTATTAAAATATAATCATTATTTCACTCAACCCCCAAATTAACATTTTCCCGGAAATAGGTCAAATGCTCATAAATATCTTAAATATATCCGTATTTAAAGAACATTCATCATAGATGAGTTCTATCTAAGCATAAATCATACTACCTAATTTAATGAGGATCGGTCCAAAATTGGCCGTACAGGCATAGCCTTCGGAATTACTTTTTCGTTCATAATTCGTATATAAATGATTGCATTAATATAACATTTAGTAAACATAAATCTCATTTAAATATTAATTTTACAGCTAAATTTCAGAAGGATCGGTCTATAAATAACTATAGCTTCCATATAAAACCCTGTCACGTTAACGCAAATTCGCAATTATGTTTGCGCATTAAAGTGACTTAATGTGTCAAAACTTGTTCTACTGTTACTTTTCTACTAGTTTTGATTATTTTCCGAAAATTCTATATATTTATCTTCCATAATAATGCAAATAATTAAGTTAATAAAATATTTATATTAAATTTTTATTACTTTAAATTTATTTTGTTTTTGTTATGAAAAGATGCATTTTTACCCTGAAAACTTTTTTTTAATATTTTTTTTCTTCTTTATTTTCTTTTTTTTGGAATTTTCATACTGCACATATTGAGTAAAAACATAAAATTTTTATTTTCACCCAAATTCATCTAAAAGCTTTTTGAATTTCCATATAATGGTAAAATATTCGCGTTTATAGACCGATAAAAAATATTAAAAATATTTCTACAGCATTAACTTTAACAAGTAATACGTAAATATGTCTCTAAATACCTATGCTTAACTACTCCATCGTAAAAAAATACTTTTTATAAAATAAAACACAAAAATATAAACTTGAAAAATTTAAGTTATCAGTTTTTACCAGTTTTTACCAGTGGACTACACAGAGAGTGAAACAGATGATAATAATTCACTTTATCTATTTTTACCTAGAATCGATTACTTTTTCAAAATATTAATTTTCAGTTTTCAATTAATCACCATATTTCTCAATTTCACCCCTCTGTGCATCCGTCAGGCTGGCTGTCCATGTAAACCTTGTGCGTAAAGTACAGGTCATAATTTTGAAGATATTTTAATGAAATTTGAATATATGATTTTTTTGATACAAGGACCAAGCCTATTGAAATTGGTTGTGATCAGTTCATTATTTCACCTAGCCCCTATAAAAATGCTAACGGAATGAAATAAATGCCTTAAATATAACAAAATTTTAAAGAAATTCCGCACAAATAGGTTTTATATAAATATAAACCTATGTGCCAAATTTTACAAAGCTCGATCCACAATTGAACATAACTCCCATATAAATGCCTTTAACAAAAATCACTTTAATGTGCAAAAATCTTATTCTAATATTAATATGAAGTTAATATTTGACACAAATAAGTTATGTACAAGTATAAACTACAGATCCAAATATTATTAAGATCGGTTCATAATTGACCCTAGCTCCCATATAAGGTCCACATCCGGAAATCACCCTGAAGTGCATTAATTCCATATAAATGCTAATGTCAACATAATATAATGCAAAGGTAAGTTTTATATAAATGTTGAACACAGAGTTACATATGCTATGAATACCCTTAATAAATTAAATATATATTTTTTCACTTATTATCTTATTTTTATGTTCTTATATTTTTTTTAATAAATATTTCCATTTACTCTTTAATTATCCAAATATCAGATTATATTAAAATTCAGCTTTTAAGCAACAGTAGAAATGTTTAGCTCAATGATTTAGAAAAAAATAAACATTGAAAAATTAATAAAAAGAAATAAAAATAATAAAATAATTAGTTTTAATAAAATTATTACAGATCCTTTCCCGAATTTTGATACACATTCACAAGCAAGGGTATACCTTTGTTATTTGTTTTTGCATTGAATTGGTTTTGCCGATTTCATTACTACGAGTGATGTCCAATTTATTAATTTAAAAATTTACATTAAATTTAAATAAAAATTACACAAAGTTGCAAATATGTAGCATACTTTTAGGTTTCAAATATCTACTTAAAATAGATGTATAATTTTAGGAATATAAAACTTAATAAACTCTATAATACAAAAACAATTAAATTTTTCTTAGAATTATCTTAGCAATAAGAATTTAATACAGTGTACACTAGACAACCTATAAATAAATTCTGGTAGATAGTGCTCCAAAAATAATATTTGTGTGAAATTGGGTCGATTTGTCGTGAACCGGCCAGATATTTTTTTTTTTTTTTTTTTTTTTGTCTCAAAAAGGTCTTAAAAGTAACTAAAATCTTTATTTGCAATATAACTATATAATTTAACATTTTGCGAAAAAAAAAACATACAAGCTTTTTTATTCAGAATATCAGAAACTGCTGGTGAAACAAGCAAAACCAAACTTTACTAAATCCCATACATTTCATAGGTGGTCTAGTGTATCCTTGCTTTTAAACTTCATTGAAAACATTCTCTGATTACATTTTATCTCAATATGTCAAACACCTTCTCAACAAATAATTATAGGAAAATTAAAATCTCTGTATGACTTTATAAAAGAAAAACTAAATAAACAAACAAACTATTTGTGAAAAGTTTTTCCTTTCAAAATGTAACTACAAAGTTTTTTCTGCTTCAACTCCTTGTGGAAAAACTGCAAAGGTTGACTAAAGTTACACTTGAATAACAACAACTACTACCACGACTTCGAACTTCCTAGAACTCAAGGAAGAAACCGGGAGGATGAAAATATTGATGCAGTAGTAACAACTCAATATGAGTAGTTGAAAATAGTATTTAAGTAAAATCAAATAAAAAAAAAATAAAATGAACAAAGTGGAAGAAAAACCATGTAGATAAAAAGTTTAATGAACCTAAACATAATTGACAAGTTGTGTACGAAGAAGGAGAAAAAGCGAGAGCAAACATAAGCAGAAAATGGGTAAGAAGTAAGAAAATGCATCAGCTCCACACTTTGGCACAATCTTAAATACAACTCTATTTCGCACAATTTTTCAAAACGAAAAAATATAAGTATATAAATTTAAGAAGCAAAAAAAAATAAACTTTTAAAAACTTTTTTTTTTTGCAAATGTTTTTGTTTACTAGACTACACGTTAGAAAAAAAACTTTTGAAGCAAAACCAACGAATTTTAGTTACTACTTTCTGCTGCTCCATCTACTAGAGAATTTTTTCCCTTCTTCCTTCTTCCGATTTTCTTCTGGCAAACATTGTCAAGTGACAGCCCGGGATTTTAAGTTTTAATACAAGAAAGAAAAAAAACGTTTTTGCTGCTACTGCTGCTTCTTATCTTGTTGTTGTTGTTTAAAATAAAATTATTACCATAAAAATATTTTGTAGCACTTATTTACTTTAGATTACGAGTGTTAAACTACAATGAAAATCTCTCCATCTTGTACAATTAATAGACCTCAAGTACACCATGCTGGCAAGATGATAAAATTGCATTTTAAACAACATTATACACATATGTGCTAATACCAAAATTTTTTACCTCGCTGAAACTGATTTTAATCTTAGTACTTTAAGCAAACGGCTTATAGATATGAACTCACAAGACTTAAAACTAATAGTGCATAAGTGTCATCTTATAATCATGATTGTTGTTCAAACTTCAAAAATTTAGAAAAATTTTTAATTTTTATGGCAGAGTGTCTATGCCCCTCTCAACGAAATACAAATTTTGAAATAGGAATTGATACTTTTTGTAATTATGAGCATTTTGCGCTATATCTCGTTGATGTACCCGAAATAGCCAAAGCAGTAGACAGTATCAAAATATGGAAAATAAGACCAAAATTTTTTAAAAAAATCAGTTCTTTTTACGAGGAACATTCTCAGTTTCTAATGGAATAGCATGGATTACTCGAGAACTTAGATTTTGGTTCGAGGGAACATTAAAAGTAAATTTAATAAAAAATTTTTCAGTCGCTAAGCAGCTCTGGGTAGATAAACATCTACCGCGTCACCGACATTATCGCTTAAGGGTAATCAGGCTGTACTTTGTTTTTTTTTTTTCATTGGCACATGCAATCGTTTTTAACCTTAAACTGTCGTCACATGGTGAAGGCCTTTAATATTCAATTGTTTTTAACTTTTTCGTCGTTACATGGTGGAGACCATAAATACTCAAGATTTACGCGAGATTCATGGAGTCCTCTTCCTATACGAAGATATAGATCGTTTTTGGAAACTACCGAAATCTTCTGCGTAATTCACAACAATGGATATTTTTTGTTAATGGTTAATATCGCGTATGTTGAATACGTGATAACCGGGCAATTTGAATGCAAAAAAATAAGGGCTTTTTGAAAAATATGCAAAACTTGCACTTTTTGTTTTTGTATTTTTATGTAGCAAATTGCAATTTGTACAGTGTTGCCAGTTTAGCCTTTTTAAGACTAAATCTAGCCTTTTTATTTTGCTTTTAGCCTCAAAATTTTCATTTTACCTTCTAGCTTTTTTCTAGCCGTTTTTGATTTTTAAAATTGCCTTAAAAAGATTGAAATGTTAGCACTACAACAACAACAAATTTTAATGAATCCCATGACATGATGCAACGCCATGAAAGGTACACTTTTACCCACCCTCTGACGCAATATCCTATTTGACACATCAATACCTACTACCGTTTATATTTTGCTTTGGTTATCACGACCGCGTGTTTTAATACTCATACCACTAATCTTTTTGGTGGAACTTAAGGATTTTAATATTACATAACATGTGCTTTGACTTTAAAGAGTTAGCGTGTGGTTGTGGAAGACGGAGGATCCAGAACTTCCAGAAAATTCTGGAGTTAACGCCAGTTACCACAATATTACGTAGAAACGTAGACGTAAAGATCTTCCGGGACTATAAATTTAAGTCAAATGTCGTTGATAGTTGAAAACGAAACGCTTTTGTTAAAACACATTTTGCTAAAAATTAACCATAATTGGCATAAATAGTTAGAGTTTGTACTGCATGACTAAAATGTAGAAGCGCATCAAAAAATTTCGAAAGATAAAAATTTTATGGACCAAAAAATAATTCACTTGGGTTGAAAAAGGATTGCAATATTAAATAGCATTTCATTTTCAGTATAAAGAATTTTTTTTTAATTTTACTAGAAAACCCTAAAATATGCTACACAAATACCACCAAACATTGAAGTTATCATAAATGTTATTTGAACTGCTCAGTAGGTTCTGATATTGCGCGTATTTTTTACCAGAATTTTACATAAACTTCTAGTTTATAAAAATTTTTATATGTTCAACTTAAAACCGCTATAACTTTCTCGCACCCTGCACAAAATGTTTAAACGCGAACTGATTCTACGTGCATTCGAGTCACTTTATATTTATACTAGCTTAACCCGGTGCTCTTCGCTGCACTGTTAATATAAAATAAGTGTGAAAAATACAAATATATTTTTTATGATTTAATTTATTTATTTACATACGTATTGTATTTAAACTTGTTTTGTAAATATACACTTTTAACAAAAAAATTATTTTAATATATATTTATTTATATTATCAATAGCAACTAATTCAATTAAATAATTCTTATTATTAATGATTATTGTAATGCTTTATGATCTGTCCACCCAGCTCATTTTTATTTTGAAATTTATATTTTTCCATTATATTGGCTTTAACCACGTTCTTCAGTTACGCGATATTTAATATGTGCATCATATGTGGGTATTGCTCGCCCTGCGCCTACCGCCTTTATTTTAATTTTCAAATGTGTAGTTCATCATAAGAGTAACTCCTCCCAAGTTTGAATATTCTCACTATAACAGTTCTTAAGATATGCGCTATTAAGCATTGTCGTCCTATGGGGGGTACCACTCCCCCTGCGCCTGTCGAAAAAATAACTAGCCTATTTTATTTTCGGGGCTCATGTGATGTTACTGTAAAAATTTCAAGAAAATCGGTTCAGTCGTTTAGGAGTCTATGAGCCAACAAACAGACAAACATATATCATTTTATATATATATATATATATATATATATAGATATATACATTAGATTTTAATATGTCAGCAAAAACAAAAAAAGATAAGAATAAATAAAAAAATAAAAAAACATTTATATATACTTTTTTTTTAAGGAATAAAATCAAAAATTTTTGATTATGCCCATATATGTACTAAGTATGAGAAAAAACACATGGTGTGGGTACATGCTTTTTGAGAAAGTTACTCGACATGTTCAAGATTGTAAAAGTCTAAAATTTAATGTTCGTTTAAGTTGTCCTGACATTTAGACCTTTTAAAGATTCAAAGGAAGAAATTTCTAAGAAATTTTACAATGAACTAATTATCTACTACAGATTTATTTCCAAACTCAGGTTGGCATAAATTTTAGAACAGCAGTTCATAACTCAATACCTATTTGAGTTCACTATGGCTTATATCAATTTAGTAACAAATGCTCTTCCTTGAATTTTTCCTCTAGATCAATGAGAACAAAAAGAGAGGAGATAAAATTTTAATTCCTTATTCTTTTCTTACACTCTTTATTATACCCTTCACTACAGCTTTAATTTCCACAATTTTCTTCATATTTGTAGGAAGTGATGTCGATAGAACGATGTCCGTCCGTCCGTCCGTTTGCCGGTTGAAATGGCGTTTATGTAGACCACCGAAAACAGTCATAAATAAATAAGCAACAAGTCGAGCTTTTGCGCTGTATATATATAAGCAACGATTCTACGGTGATGCTACAGCGCGAAAGCGCTATTTTTACTATTATTATTTTTACTAATATCTCCCGTAGTAAGAAGCGCTTTTTTATTAGGATTAAGCAAGATACTAGTTCCTCCAGTCATTCTCCATCAATTTATTAATTGTAATTCGTAGAAAATGTCATATTACATATTCATGATGATGCTTTCCCAAAGACTTTTATTTTCTAAGTAAATTGTATTTTGTAGCACAAAATGTCATAATGAGAAGCAAAGGGGTGTGCTGAGGAAGAACTTGCATATGATATAACTAATTCCTGATCGTAGATTAGGAAAATTACAAAACCATCAAAATTACACTAAAAATATGCAAACAAAAAAGGTCAAAATTATGAGTTGTTATAGACTATATTAGCAAAAGGAACACAAATTATGCAACATTATTTGAGATAATTTTTTTTATCTTGTGTTATCGTCCTTTTGGCTGAGTCAATTGCAAGTACTAAAAACATATGTTCATATTAGTGACCTTATATACCACAGCAATTTCTAAAAAAGGAGAAGTTAACAACTGCATTAACTAAGACTCAATAGTAATTTATTCATCTATTTCGAAATATGGTTAATCGCAACATTTTGTTAAGTACTTATAGTTCAACATAAGTAATCAGGAGTACAGATTCTATAGAGCGATAAGAAACACAATTGTATTTCAATAAAAACTTTTAGCTCTTGGAAAACTATTTCCAAGAAAGACTTTATGTAGAGTAATGCTCCTACAATACGAAATACATCTACTACTACGGGAATTCCTAGGAGTATGGTACAAGCCTGAGTTTTGTGCGGAAATTCGAGGAGTATCGTTGTGAATTGTATTTGAACCAGGGATGTTAAAATTGCTATAATTCGAACCTGAAAAGTATAATAGTATACCAATGACCAATTTGGTACAATTTAAATTTTTTCCCATTTCTAGCTTCAACTTCAATAATGCGAAAATGTTAAAAATGTCTCAAATTAGTTTTTGCAACATGTTTTTTTATTTGGTACAATTAGAAACAAAAAGTATAATTTTGAGAGCTCTTTGGTAAAATTTAAAAAATTCATTTGGCATTACTGATTTAAACTCAAAGCTACAACAGTTTAGGTAGTCTCTAACTTCCGGTTAAGGAATAGAGTTCTCGTTGATTTTAATGCTCGTAAAGACTCAATCTTATTTCCTAACATACAAATGAATGACGGATCATGGTAGGTAATATATTAATGATTCGGAAGCCCATGAAGATACAATATAATTTCAATTGAAGTAAATATATTTTTCAATTGTCGAAAGAAGCTGTCAAGTTCCACAGATGTTTCAAATGGTATAAGTAATATTTCTTTCCATCCCATCTTCTAAATATTTGTTTCTCTGATATTCGACCAGAAATTGAGTACAATTCTCAAAATCTAATTAATAGCTTCTCGACCGGAAGGGTTCATCAAATTGACTTTAGAATTATACAGTACAACAAGAAAAAAATTGCCTCAATAATTCTAACGCAGAATGAAAGCGTACCAATAGTCAGCAAAACTCCCAAAAGAGCTTTTAAAGTTAGTTCGAATTTCGGATTTATGGCCTCTTGGAGTTCGTTTTTTTTTCAATATGTTTAGAAATAAAAAATATTTTAATTATTTAATAGAATTTTTATTATATGTTTTTGTTGTTTAAAGAGTTACTAGCATAATTATAATAGCTTTTTACTGCATGTCACACTCTTTTTGCGCCCATTTTTGTCATTATGATCTGATTAAAATGGAAACTTGTTAAATACGTATATCCTTGAAGGAAGTACTGACCGAATGCCATGCCCACTTTTTTGTAAAGCTTTACCTCGCCTGTTAGCAAGCAAATATCAAAATCTATTGAAATTTTTGATGACAGTGGTAAAAAAAAACTATTAGTATAATAAAAGTGAGTGAAAAATGGACGTGTTCCCAATATAGATTAAATTTTATAATATATGGCATTTTCTATTCCCTTGTAAAATTTTATGTAAAATTTTATGTGAATTGCCATGGAAGTAGAAAAATAGATTTTTATTGAAAGTGTGTTAAAAACTGGGCTTGACATCCAACTAATATTTTAGTGAATAGTTTTCTCCTCAAAATACTTACGCCCTTATTTTTTAAAATACCTCACCTCACCTTAAAAATTTTTTCCATACAAATTTTTTGAAAACAAAAATAATTGATATGAAAATTTTTTCAAAAGGAGTTGTTGTGTTTCACAAAATAAGAGGGTTAATATATGTGGTAAATTTTAATTGAACTTTCAAAAAAAGAATTGTTTAGAAAAAGTGGTCGTGACATTTTTATTTATATTATATCCCATAATTCCTTTCAGAGGATTTATAGCAAATATTTGTGCAAAATATCAGTTAAATCGGTTAAATAATGTTCAATAAAAGGTGGGCGTAAAAAGAAAGGAGGATTTAATAAAAATCGTAAATAGTATCTGATAGAAGCCTTGTGTTCTATAAAACAATAAGCACAAATGAATACTTTGAAATTTGCTGATTTAAATATTTTATATCTTCACACACAATGAAAAAAGTGGTTCAAAATAATCGAAGTTAAAGAGTCCATAAAATTGAAATTCGAACTAGCTTTGCGAAACGCTATAGAGATTTTATTAACCTGATGGTATACTTGTGTTTCACGTTGGAATTATTGAGGCAATATTCAACAAAATTTGTCGCATAGTGTAATCGAACAATCGAGCTTGTTTTTTTTTTTTTTTTTTTTTTTTTTTTTGAAAAAGTCGAAATCGGAAAAGTCGAAAATAGTCAGAAAAAGTCGAAAAATCGAAAATGATCTAAAATAGTAGGAAAAAGTCAAAAAGCCACTAAAAATCGGAAAGTCGAAAAGTCGAAATAGCCGCTGAAATACCTTTATCTAAATAGTCGAAAATCGGAAATGGTCGAAGATAGTCGGAAAAATTCAAAAAGTCGGAAAGTCGAAAATAGTTGGAAAAAGTTGAAAATAGACGAAAAAAAATCGAATAAATTTACTTTATAAAAAAATAATAGATTCTTAGCAGTTTTTAGTTTTTATTTCAACCACATCATCTAACTGTTGGAAATAGTATCGTAAAAACATATTTTTATATGTATCCACAAATTTCATTGAATATATTTGCTATCAATTAATCAATATATTTGATTGCAAGTGTGTATGCATTTTAAATTTTTATAGGACAAATAACAAAAAATAGTCAAAAGGTGCAAATCTTGAAACTATCGTATAAAATCGAAAAAAAAATCAAAAATAGCCGAAAAGTCGGAAAATGTCTAAAATAATCGGAAAAATCGAAAGAAATGAAAGAAGTCAAAAATTCGATAATAGTCGAAAATTAAATTATTCCAAAATTGAAAGAAGTCGAAAATCGATTTTTTTTTTAATTGGAAAAGGTCAAAAGTCGACCTTTTGTTCCAACTATAAAACTCTAAAGGTAATTATCAGTGAAAGTAGTGTTTCCGAATCTAATGATTCCAAGGATAGTCTTCTCATTAAATGAGAGAATTTGTTCTCAAAGTTGGCTACCGTTACCGCTAAAGAACCCATTTAATGCCGTTACCGCTGAAATATCTACATAAATTGCTCAAAATAGCGTTACCGCTAAAATACTGAAACCGAAATAACCCAAAATACCAAAAACCTTAAAATACCTTTACTGAAATAAAATAAATTTTCGTTACTGTTACATAGAAAAAGTAATTATTTTGAATAAAATTAAAATAAAGCTTGTATTCGTACAACTGACTCCACTTTATCTTTTATGCTTATAAACCCATATGTGTCTGTTTTAAAAAAATCAAATTTTTATAAATTTGAAATGGCATATATTAAAGTATTATTTATAATATCCATATTACTGCCCCTTTTGAAACCTTGTTATTTTAAATATTCTTACTGGATTAAATATCACACCAGCAGGCTCCAAGACTTTAAATTTGTCTTAAAATTCATGTTTTTTTTTAATTTAGTTCTCATCTAGAATGAAAAACTTACTTTGCTTAAGGCATAAGTTTTGGAGTTTCGTTGGTTTTCTAAAGTAATGTTAGCCTCAGAAAAATTACAACACAAGTTTACTACAATTGCAGACTTACACACTTATACACATACATACAAACCAAATAATTATCCTCCAGTTTGTGTACATAATTTTCTTAGATTACATTTTGTAAACTTTAGCTACATTACTTATACATGATTTTTTCTTTTTTGCGTTAACATAAATAAACATAAAACTAGAAATTCTTAAGAATTTTAAGAAAAATAAAGTAAAATTCTAAACAAATCCCTGAGTTATTTTCTCTACTCGCAAAGTTGCGACCATGTTTAAACAGCAGCACAAATACACACACAGTAAATAACTTACATACTTATTTATACGTACATTCACAAAAAATATTAATATCCTTGTAGAAACATTCGTAACCGGAAATGACAATAAGCTCAAGTTTACACGATCATCACGTTATCTGTATTCTTTTTTTTTCATAGCGTTTTTATTATTTAATACGCATCAACAAACTTAACTTTTTAATTTAATTAAAATTTAATTAAAAACTTTTTTTGTGGTTTTCTTAAAAAAAATAAAATATGAAATACTTTTTGTAGCAGTAAGATTTTATTCTTAATCTGATTGGTATGACTGTGGGTGCCCCTAATGTTTTATGTATTTATATTTAATCCTATTCTCTACCACCCTCCTCGCCCCCCCCCCCCCTCCGTTTTAAGCAGTTCATTTAGCTTTGTTATTTTTTCATTTGTTATTACCATTTTGAAAGCTCTAATAATTAATTAAATACTATTTTAATCATTTCATCTTTCTTACTTATTTTCGATTTTCTTTCTCTTCTATTTACAGGTAAGTTTTATATAAAATTGCGAAGTTACTTTCTGACATTGCTGTGATAGTAAGTACAATTTATCTGTAATAAAATACTAACTCTTTCCTGCTACATATATATATAATTACATAAAAGAATGTGGGTAACAGGTAGTTGGTAAGAATATATTTTATGTAAAATTGTTTATTTTACAGAAGGAAATAACACAAAGTGTGATCTGCACAATGGGACTAAATTTAAAAAGGAAGTGATAATATAAATGGAAGTTCTTAATGCGAATCCAAAATTTATCAAAAATGTGGATAAAAAAAAATTCGATTGCCATAGAAAATTTTGCATTGAAAGATAATTAATCGCAAATTTTCTATTAAAAAATTTACAAAATTTATCGAAAATTTCCTGTGAAAAAATATATCGAACATTTCTTATAAAAGAGAATTTATCGAAAATATCCTATAAAAAGAAATTTATCGAAAATTTTATATAAACAGGAAACTTATCAAAAATATCCTATAAAAAGAAAATTTATTGAAAATTTCCTATCAAAAGGAAATTTGCTATAGAAAGAAAATTTATCAAAAACTTTTTATGAAATGAAAATTATCGAAAATTTCCCGTGAAAAAAATTTCGTACAAAAGGAAATTTGTCAAAAATTTTCTATAAAATAAAAATTTATCGAAAATACCCTATAAAAAGAAAATTTATCGAAAATTTCCTGTGAAAAGAAAATTTATCGAAAATTTCTTATAAAAAGAAAATTTATCCAAAATTTCCAATAAAAAGAAAATTTGTAGAAAATTTCCTATAAAAAGAAAATTTATCCAAAATTTCAAATAAAAAAAAATTTGTAGAAAATTTATCGAAAATTTCCTAAAAAAAAAAGAAAATTTATAGGAAACTTCTTATACAAAGTAAGTTTATCCAAAATTTCCTATAAAAAAATTATCGAATATTTCCTATGAAAGAAGATATCAAATATTTCCTATAAAAAGAGAATTTATTGAATATTTCCTATAAAAATAGAATTAATCGAATATTTCGTATAAAAAGAGAATTTATCAAAAATTTCCCATAAAATTAAAACTTATCGAAAATTTCCTATAAAAAGAAAATTCATCCGAAATTTCCTATAAATAGAAAATTCATCCGAAATTTCCTATAAAAAGAAAATTCATCGAAAATTTCCTATAAATCGAAAATTTATCGAAAATTTCCTATAAAAAGAAAGTTAATAGAAATTTTCCTGTGAAAACAAAATTTATCGAAAATTTCTTATAAAAAGAAAATTTATCCAAAATTACAAATAAAAAGAAAATTTGTAGAAAATTTCTTTAAAAAATTTCCTATAAAAAGAGAATTTATTGAATATAAAAAGAGAATTTATCGAAAATTTCCTGTAGAAAGAAAATTCATCGAAAATTTTCTATAATAATAAAATTTTTCGAAAACTTTTTTATAAAAAAACAAGTTATCGTAATTTTTCTGTAAAAAAAGATTTAATGTAATTTTTTACAAAAACAAAATTTGAAAAATATTTCCTATAAAAAAATATATATAGTAAATTTTATATAAAAAAAACACTTATCGTATATTTTCTAAAGAAAGAAAATTTATTATAAAATTGTTATGATTAATTTTCTATAAAATGAAAGTTTATCGTATATTTCCTGTAAAAAGAAAATTTTTCATAAATTTCCTATAAAAAAAAATGGTAAATGTTTTGTAAAATGAAAATTTATCGTAAATTTCTTATATAAAGAAAATTTGTCGTAAATTTTCTGTAAAAAAATTATCGTAAATTTTTTACAAAACGAAAATTTAACAAAAAAAATACCGTAAATTTTCTATAAAATAACATTTATCATAAATTTTGATTAATTTTCTATAAAAAAAAGTTTTTCCTATATTTTCTCTAAAAAAATCTTTTTAATAGAAAATTTTCATTAAAACGCCACCTAAATTATAAATTAAAAAAGATCTTTAATTTAATTTCTTAGTTGCAATAATTAATTCAAACTCTACATTCTTTCCGCATCCTTAATTTGTAACATTTTTTTTCTCACTTAAAACCAGATCATAAATTTCGTTATGTACGCTGTCAATTTATTGCGGTTTGATAGATAATTATACATCCGTCTGCCGTTTACAATCAACCGTATTGAATTGTTAACGTGGCAATAAATAAAGTGATAACAAATGTACTTAAACGCTTAACATTTTTTTCAACATTTGGTCGACGTGTCGTTAATAAATACTCGTACTGAAATGTACTTCGCCCTGATACAAAAATACTTACGCACGCACAAACACTTCGTCAGGACCTTTAATTTATTGAGACCACATCATGAATTATTGCAAATTTTCCGTTAATAAGCAGGCAGGCTTATATATTGTGAATTAAGCATTAATTAGAGAAAATAAAATTAAAGAAATTAAATTTGTTTTTACCCTTAAAATAGGAAAAATACACTTGTTGTTAAGAAAAAAAGAAAAGAAAAATTTTTTCTATTTATGAAAATACAACAGAAAAAGAAAATTTTTCTGATATGAATATAAAACAAGCATAGAGTTAATAAAATGTCCTTCCTATATTTTGTTTTTTTTTTTTTTTGTGAAACATATTCATATAATATTCAATAAAACAACTTCATTGTAATCTATTTTTTATTGTTTTCTTCTTTCTTTTGTAATTTATTAACATTTGTAATATTTGAACTTTTAATGAAAAAAGTATTAAAAGGTTAAAAATAAAAGTTGTTAAAAAACTTGTTGAAAAGGGAGAAAATCATACGATACGATTATATCCTTTGTGATATTAACATAATGTGTCAAAAGAATTTTCTTATTAATTTTGTGCCAAAATACAAAAATGATGAAGCAAAAAATAAAAACAAGAACACAGCCAAAACATTTTTTCACGTTTTAAATTCTTGAGTATAAAAAATAAAAAAATAAAAAATAAAAAAATTTACTAGTGAACGTTCATACGAGTACATTCCTTTTTAAACTTCCGTTTAGTGCTTCAATTCTTGTATTTCTCTTTTTTCTTTTTGTATTCAAGTGTTAGTGATGAGTTTGGTAATGGCTCTGCAAACAAGTTAACATATTAAGAAAGTACACAAAGAGAGGGTATGGTATCGCGTTATCAGCATCAGCATCGTCGTAAGGACTTTAAGGCATTCCAGTTAAACACAATGCTCTTGCTACTTCATAGACAATCATGTCACATACACATAAACATAGAATGTAAATGTATAAAACATAATATGACTTTTGTTTAGGGTCACAATTGTGATTTAAATTATAGCAGTATAATATTTCATAAAAGTTTTATAACAAAACAATTTTGGAAAATTTATAAAAAACTTACGATGAAATTTCTTTTACGAAAATTTGCGATAAAGTTTCTTTCCATGAAGTTTTTATAGAAAATTTACAATGAAGTTTTTAAGGTTTCATTTTATAGAAAATTTACGATAAATTTTCTTTTGATAGAAAATTTACGATTAATTTTCATTTCATATATAATTTACTACAAATTTTCTTTTCACACGATAATTTTTTTTTCAATATAATTTACTACAAATTTTCTTTTCACACGATAATTTTTTTTTATAGAAAATTTACGATAAATTTTATTTTTATAGAAAATTTTCGATAAATTTTATTTTTATAGAAAATTTTCGATAAATTTTATTTTTATAGAAAATTTACCATAAATTTTATTTTTATAGAAAATTTACCATAAATTTTATTTTTATATAAAATTTACGATAAATTTTATTTTTATAGAAAATTTACGATAAATTTTATTTTTATAGAAAATTTACAATAAATTTTCATTTTATTGAAAATTACGATAAGTTTTACTTTTAGAGAAAATTTTCGATAAATTTTATTTTTATAGAATATTTACGATAAATTTCATTTTTATAGAAAATTTTCGATAAATTTTATTTTTATAGAAAATTTTCGATAAATTTTATTTATATAGAAAATTTACCATAAATGTTATTTTTATATAAAATTTACGATAAATTTTATTTTTAAAGAAAATTAATGATATATTTTATTTTTAAAGTAAATTAACGATAAATTTTATTTTTATAGAAAATTTACGATAAATTTTATTTTTATAGAAAATTTACAATAAATTTTCATTTTATTGAAAATTTACGATAAGTTTTACTTTAGAGAAAATTTTCGATAAATTTTATTTTTATAGAATATTTACGATAAATTTCATTTTTATAGAAAATTTACGATAAATTTTATTTTTATAGAAAATTTACGATTAATTTTAATTTCATAGAAAATGTACGACAAATTTACTTTTCATACGATAATTTTTTTCTATAGAAAATTTACGATAAATTCGCTTTCTTCAAAAAATTTACGATAAATTTTCTTTTTATAAGAAATTTTCGTTATAATTTTCTTTTCTAAAAAATTTTTGTTTAATTTTCTCTTTATAGAAAATTTATGATAAATTTTCTTTACGATAAATTTTCTCTGTAGAAAATTTACGATAAATTTTCTTTTTATAGAAAATATACGATAAATTTTCTTTTTATAGAAAATTTATAGAAAATTATGGACAATTTAAGATAAATTTTCTTTTTATAGGAAATTTAGAAAAATATTGTTTTTATAAAAAAATTATGATAAATTTTATTTTCATAGAAAATGTACGATAAATTTTATTTTTAAAGAAAATTGAAGATATATTTTATTTTTATAGAAAATTTACAATAAATTTTATTTTTACAGAAAATTTACGACAAATATTATTTTTATAGAAAATTTACGATAAATTTTATTTTTATATAAAATTTATGATAAATTTTTTTTTATAAAAAATTTCCGATAAATTTTATTATAGAAAATTTACAATAAATTTTCATTTTATAGAAAATTTACGATAAATTTTATTTTTAGAGAAAATTTTCAATAAATTTTATTTTTATAGAAAATTTAGGATAAATTTTATTTTTATAGAAAATTTATGATAAATTTTATTTTTATATAAAATTTACGACATATTTTATTTTTATAGAAAATTCACTATAAATTTTATTTTTATACAAAATTTATTTTTAAAGAAAATTAATGATAATTTTTATTTTTAGAGAAAATTTACGAAAATTTTACTTTTTAGAGAAAGTTTACGATAAATTTTATTGTTACTAAAATTTAAGATAAATTTTGTTTTTATAGAAAATTTACAATAAATTTTATTATAGAAAATTTTCTATAAATTTTATATTTATAAGAAAATAAACCCTTTACAAAATTTTCGTTAAATTTAATTTTTATAAAAAAAAGAAAAATTTACGTTAAAAAAATAAAAATTTACTTTAAATTTTCTTTTTATAAAAAAAAATTACGTTAAATTTTCTTTTTATAAAAAAGAAATATTTACGTTAAATTTTATTTTTATAAACAGAAAAATTTACAATAAATTTTTATAGAGAATTTCCTATAAATTTTATTTTTATAGAAAATTTAGGAAAAATTTTTCTTTTTATCGTAAATTTTTCTATAAAATTTTCTTTTCATCGAAAATTTTCAAGAAATTTATTTTTATGGACTTTTCGATGAATTTCGTTTTATAAAAAATTTTCGATAACTTTTGTTATAGGAAATTTTCGATAAATTTCTCTTTTCTCTTTTTGTGGGAAATTCTTGTTAAATTTTCTTTTATACATTTCTATTAATTTGTTATTTACAGAAAATTTTCGTTGAATTTTCTTTTTATAAACACACGTTTTCAGACCGAACCCGTACTTAAATATAAACTTCAGTCAATCTTACAAAGTTCGGCCGACCCAGAACCGAAACCGAAATTTTTATCATAGGACTTAAATAATGTGAAAAGATTATTTATTTTTAACCAAAATACCGAAAATAACTTTCTAGACTCTTCTTCAACGCATATAAATGAAATAAAATTTTAAAATTTATATATATTTGTATTTTGAGAAATTAAAGATCTAGACAAATAAATTGAATTTTTTTATTAAACTTATTTTCATCTTTTTCTTTGTGTAGTTGTACTAGTTTTATACTTTTAGTAATACAAATATATGTTAAATTCAGATTTTATAAAAAAGTTCGGTATTCGGTGAAGTTCGGCCAAAAACTTGCCGTTCTCCGATAATGCATCGAATATCAGTTTTCACCGAACATCGTAGCCGAACTCGAGTTTTTCGGTAGATTTGCAGTCTGTAGAAAATTTTCGTTAAATTTTCCTTTCATAGAAAATTTTCCTTAAGTTTTCTATTTATAAATTTTTTCTTAAATTTTACTTTTATAGAATATTTTTTAATAAATTTGATGAAATTGATTGAATTTGATGAAATTTGACAGTTTATAGAAAATTTTCGTTTGCGCTATATTTTTATCCCATGCTGTTTAATTCCATTTTGCACATGGAATATTAAGCATCCTTTAAACATATACAAAACCAAAGAAAGAAACTAAATTTCACACTGTATTGAAACAAAACATTTGATGGTGTGGAATTTAAATTGACAATTTTAATGTTTTCTAAAATTCGCATATTAAACATGTAAAAGAAGTACAAGTAATAGAATTGTGCTTTAAAATACATTAAAGAACAACTTGAAACACAAATTTTTAAAGTCTATCTCATTTCCTCTACAAATTTTCGGCCAAAAGGAAAAACTATATAACTTAAGTTATGTCGTTTTCGATTTTCTTAATTTTTAGACTTATTGTATTTCATTACATATTGTGTAAATGTTTTACAAAAATCCGTCCGTTACTTTAGGAGATAGTGGTTTGCATAACAACATAATTTGTTTAATTTCACTTTTTCCAAATGTAAAAAATTTTATAAATTATTTCCATATTTCCTATGTTAAAATTTATGATTGAATTTATTATACTTATTTGAAATATATAGTTTTTTAAGACATTAATTTTATTTTCATAATATTTTGGAAATGGAATAAGTACATAATTCAACATATACAATATATATTTTAAAATTCCATTTTGGAAATAATTTATAACTTGAGATATTATTTAAACAAAATATTAATTTTATAAATGGAAAAACATTATTATTTTGCTATATTTTTTTGTAGACAATAAACATATCAGTTTCAAAAAAAAAAAAAAACTCCAGACAATTTTTATATGAATTGCGGATATATTTATATGGTAGATAATTCAAAATTGTATACCTACGACTATTAATTTCAATTGAAACGCTAAAAAACGGTCTCCTGAAAAGTAATAAAAATAATTTTTCCTTTTTGCCACAGATATTTTCTAAAAGTCTATTTTGTTTCGATTATTTTTTTTTAATTTACGAATTAAAAACAATTTAAAAATTATTAAAACGTCACCAACACAATGTGTTTTTCTTTTATATACACACTAACATTTTTTCCATTTTAACTGGTTTTTTTTAATTTTTTTTATAAAATTTTTGAAGCTTTTTTTTGCAAAAATAAAAACACGTAAAAAAGCCATAAATCTTATTCATGAAACATTGCAGCATTTTATTTTTAAGCGTCTTAATACGGATGTGTACATTAGTGTGTTATAGTATTTTTTTTTTTTTTTTCTTTTTAGCAAGTTGTAAATATATTTTTTAAGCTTTTTCTATTTCATCATTTTAGCTTTTGGATTTATTTTTTATAAAAACTTAAAAGAAGAAATATATAATAATTTAAAAGTATGTATGAGTTAAATGTGCAAATACTTATGTGTGTGTGTGCAAATTGTCTTAATACTTGTAGCTGGATTTTGTTATAATATTTTATTTCTATTATAAATTCTTTGACCCATTTCTTTTACCCATTCCTTTTATTTTGTTCCATACTATTTAATAATATGTTTGGGAGTTTGTTAAATCCACATTGTTTCTTTGGCATGAAAGTATTATTTTTTTTTTTTTTTTTAATTTTATTAATTCTCTTTTTTGCATTTTGTTAAGCTAAATTGCAATTATGAGTCTTTTATGAAATAAATCCCAAGAATTATAGTATTAAATATGTTGCATGGATATTTTTTTTAATTTTTATATTTTTTTTTTTTTTTTTAATAAAGTACACTAAGTAAAAAAAAATTATTCAAAATCCATCATAGTTGACACTTTACGTTATCGGCTTTTTGATACCGTTCGCTTACAAATTTTAAATAAACGTCCCAATTGAAAATTTCTTTAAGACATCCTAAAGTAGTCATTTATGACTTGTCAACGTCGCTGCTGATATTATCCCTATATAAAAAAACATCATGACACCGTATGACATTTTCATATACAGGGTGAAATATTGTGACATATTTTTAATATACATTCCAAACAGGAACTAAATGATTTCCGCTGACCTTGTGATGTATTTCATTGAATGACGTTAACACTTTTTTATTTGTTAGTTACTGATATATTTAAAAAATGCCTAAAAATGTTTCTAACAAAAACATTGTCATCCTGATGACATTTTTCACTTCAACTTCGAAATTATAATGTCATTCCACATCACAACCAGAGTTATTAAAGTATCTTATAATTTAGGTTAAGATGTTACTGGTTTTAGTCAATTGTATCATTAAGTATCAAGAATAACTTATGAAAATGTCTTCACGACACAATTTCCAGCTGTGGTAATATAATTTAATAATTCGATACTGAAGTGGTGTCATCTTGATACCAATTGGTATCAATTTTCGTTAATGATTTGAATACAAAGTATTGAATTTGAACATATACGAGGTAAATTCACAATTGACACTGAATGGTATCGTTATCAACACACATCTGCTCGATTTTTCTCTAGGTGTATATTTTTGTTTGTAGACATAAGCAAGTTAAATATAATTGTATTATTTTATATGTAAAAAGGGGGCTTAAAGCATAACTTCATAGAAAATTACATCGGAAGATTAACGATAATTTTTCTTTTGAATAAAAGAAGATAATTTAATTTTTGTAAGCATACTTTTTATAGATATAAAGACTTTAATATGTAATCTCTTATACATTCCACAAAAAATTTACTATTATGCGTTTAATTAATAAAAAGAGAATAATTGAAGATTATTTATTTTTCTGACACCTAGAAATAATCTTCAAATAAATCTCCAATGGTTGTGATCACATTGACAATTTACGGCTTTTTGATACCGTTCGATCACAAATTTTAAATACACAAAATGAAGTGGTGTGAACTTTTTTTTTCAAATTCAAGGACCTTCGGAGTACAAACCGGGTACAAATGTTTACCATATTTTGCAGATTCATATTTAGCCATATTTACTCCATTTCTTAGCTAGACAATTTTAGAAGCCAGAAGCTATAAGAAAAAGCATATTTATTTGCCTGTAGTCTCCAAAGCATCAAAAATCCATTAAAGTTATATATAATTCTTTGTTAAATGTTAATCATTTTCTTTAAAAGCTCCTAAATTAAATATTTTCCTAATACTAATTTAAGGTCCAACATTATTAAATGTTTTACAATATTCATTCCAATTAGGATATTCATTTTACTAGACTTTTTCATTATTCGATTAATCAAATAACTTGAAAGTTAAATAAATAGGCCCAAAAAGCTGGTAATGCACATTAATGAATTCGAACAAAATTCTGAATTATTTTAGATAAAGAATTTCAGCGATTCTTAACATAAAGTATAAGTTTACTTGCTTAACTCAATTTTAAGTGCTAATCCCTTCTACATCACAAGTTTCATCCAAGCCATCATCAATACTCTACACCAGGCCAAATCAAGTTTAAAATCCTCCAATTTGTTTCCTACGAAAAGTTTAATATAAAAATTTGAATATGTTTTCTTTATTACCTCCAAACCCAAATTATAAAAAAAAATAATTAAATAAATTTTACATTATAATTTTTTAAAGTGACGCACAGTGAATTGAGCCCATAATAAAATTGAACAACAGTAAAAGGAAACTAGATACGAAGATGAAATTTTGTATTTGTAGACATTGCCCGTCTATTTATAAAAAGTTTTTAAAATTTAAAAAATCTTAATATTTTACATAAATTACTCTCTTTTAAATATTAAATTTTATAAGTGATCAACACACAAGGAAACATCAATTATAGTATTCGTACCCCACTTCACTATAGGTGGATGGGGTATTATGCGTTTAGCTGATGTTTACAACGTACAAAAAAAATCATCCAACACCCACCTTAAAGTATACCAATTGACTCAGAATCACTTTCTGAGTCGATCTAACGATGTCCGTCCATCCGTCTGACTGGCTGTCCATGTAAACCTTGTGCACAAAGTACACGTCGCAATTTTGAAGATAATCCCATGAAATTTGACACGTAGGACTTTCATGATACAACGACGAAGCCTAATGAATTTTGTTATGATTGGTCCATTATCTTACCTAGCCCCAATATAAATATCCTCCCGGAATGGGGGTTTAACGATCACAAATGCATTAAATATATTAATATTTTAATGAAATTCGGTGCAAGGAAGTTTTGTATAAGTGTCAATCTTTATGCCAAATTTCATGAAGATCGGTCCATAACTGACCATAGCTCCCGTATAAAACCCTCTACCGAAAATCACTTTAAAGTGCATAAATCACATACATATGTTAGTATCAAGTTTATATTCGACACAAATACTCTTAAGTTTTATATAAGTAGAAATTACAGTGACAAATTTTATATGGATAATTTACCATAACTCCCATATAAGCCCACTTTCGGGAATCACCCTAAAGTGTATAAATTCATATAAATTTTAGTATTAATGTAATATTCTATATTCGTATATTTTATTTTACACTTAGTAAAATTATCAGTCTACAATGTCTAATATAAGACCCCTCCACGAATTTTGATGGACATACACAATGATGTGGGGTATCATATGGTCGGCTAGACCGACTATATCTTTCTTTCTTGTTTTTGCATAAATTATTTACTTTTTTTGTTAATCGGTATTGCTATTGTGTTTTTTGAATATAATAAGAATTTTTTGATTATATTTTTTTTTTCAATTTTAATATTTTTTAATAATATAATATTTTATAACAGTTATTAATACTGTTGTTTTGATCTGTTATGTTTCGTTGAACTGTTACTGCAGGATCGGGTGGAATTAAAAGTTTGATCATTTGATTTTCATTTGTATTTTCTTTGCTATTTTTTCCAATAAAATCACGATTGTTCTCGGTTATTTTGAAAAGACTTAGGAATACATTCCTTACAATTATTCATCTGTAATACTCTTTAAATTTAATATTTTCAATAGGCAAATCGAAAAACTTGAAATATTTAATACAAAATCCGTAATATGAACAATTTTTAAAACTAACCTAGTTCAATAGTTGGCATAGAAAACACTCATAATTTAATATGAGCTATATAAAAAACATGTCAAAATATCGAACACCGTTCAGACCGAGGTTGTTTTCCACTGTGCTTTTTTTTTTTTTTTTGACAATATTTTAGAAAATTTTTGATATTTTGGCCAAAGTTACACAAATTTTTCACAGTGTAGAAGTAAATATTTCACATTTTTATTTGTAATATTGTTCCTTATGGGATTTTTAATACATCTTATTAATAAAAACAGCTACATATGCAAAACCGAATTTATTGCGAATTTTTTTCCGTAGCAGTTTTTAGTTACCTAAAATTATAAAAATACTTGAAAAATTCTTTGACTTTAGAGCCGTTCTATTTTATGCAAACTAATTACACAATAAAAAACGAGACATATCTTGAATGGTGAAAGTCTTAGCTATCATTTGATGTAAATTTGGTTATTAAATTTTAAAATAAATTTTTGGACTTTTTTCCACTAGACAGTTCATTGTGTGACGTATATATAATATGACCTTTATTTACGCGTTTTAATTTAGGCATATATTCGGTTCTTTTTCTCAAATACAATTTTTTTCAAACCTTGAAAGGCTACATTTATTTTTATTACGAAATGCTTACACTTCATCCTATCGACGATGGTGATATTACAAAATTTAATAGGAACAATATACTCTTGAAAACTTTGCAAAATCGAATTTTTTGAATTGAACTTTTTTGTTTTATTTGTTTATAAATAATATAAAATAAAATAAGAATAATTTGTTTCCGTAAATTTTATTATTAAAAATTCAGTTTTCAAAATACTGCTTTTGTAGTAAAAACGGCATAACGAAAAAATACATTGTCAATTCGACGAAGTGTAGCCTTTCAGGGTTAATATAATTTCAAATTGGATGTTGCTTTTAGATTCTAAACATACCATAAAAATTTTGTGATTGTTGTTTTCAAACAATATATATGTGAACAAAATTTGATGACTGATAAGCAATGCGGTCTTAGCCGACGTTACGGAAAATATAAGAAAAGTACCTGATGATGGTAAAATTACCTTTTTAATCTTATTTGATCATTCGAAGGCATTTGACACAATCAACTGCATCAACTTTTCTGCTCGAAGCTAAAATACCTTTTTAATTTTTCCTCCACCTCAGCAAAATTAATATCTTCATATTTCTGCGAGAGAACTCAATCTGTGCATTTTAATAGTGTAATTTCAAAGCTTTTACTACTGATGTGGAGCATACTTCAAGGCTCAATACTGGTACCTTTATTGTTCACCCTTTATGCTAATGATCTACCACAACAATTATCACACAGTATGATACACATATATGCTGACTATGTCCAAGCATATATTAGTAGTTTCATAAGTTCTGTAGAGGAAAATGTTGAAAAATTGAACTAGGATTTGAATAAGATTCATTGCTGGACACTTAAAAATTAATTTTGCCTTAATCCTCAAAAATCTAAGTGCTTAATTATACATAAAAAATCTCAGCCTATTCCGAGCTATAACATATTGATAAATAAACACATTATTGAAATTGTTCACAAAGTAAAGAATCTTGGTATAGGGTTCAATAATAACTTAACTTGGTCAAGCCATATAGATTCACTGGTCATTAAAATTTATATAAAATTAAGAACGCTCTGGCTGATTTAATATTTTACACCACCTAGAATAAGAAAACTTCTTGCAAAAGCATATTTAATTCCGGGTTTGATATATTGTTGTGAGCTTTTTGGATATTGTGACAGCTCCAGTATGAGAAAACTACAAGTCCTTTAAAATAATATTATTAGATATGTACATGGGCTAAAGAAAGAAATGTACGTGATGGTGTTTCCTCTTTTTTAAAAAGCCTGTATGGATTTTAATCAATATAAATATATTTTTATTCCTTCATAAAGTTATTTATACCAAAGAACCTAAATATTTATATAATTTGATAAATTTCGCTAGATAAACAAGAGGTAAAAGAATTATTATCCCTTTACGTTGATATCTCGCATCACAAACGTGTTTCTTCTTTGGCATACAATTCCACACAACATACAGTTAGTTGGCAGCGCAATACAATTTAGGAACTCGGTATATAATTTCTATAAGCAATTATAATTTCTAATTTATTTTTACAGTTACTTTTAATATTGAATTATGTATTTATGCCCAAAAATTCATTTTATATATATATATATATATATATATATATATATATATATATATATATTGTAATTTTTATGTTTTAATTTTTTTAAATTGTAATTTTGCAAGCCTAGGAGCTGATTTCAAAATTTGTTTTCTATATCTTATAATCAGGATTATTGTATTAATATTTATTTATTATATTTATATATTATAAGATTTTGTCTTGTTGTGCAGGGTATCAATAAATAAATAAAATAAAAATATCTTTAAAGCTACTTAAAAAGTAATTTTTGAAAATATTTTTTACGTGAATTATTCGATTAATCGGCATAATTTATTCGAATAAATTACTCGAAACAATTATTTGATTTTAATTTATCGATTAATCGAACAAACAATAATCGATTGAATACCCTAATTGCAATACATGGATACTCATATCACTTTTGTCTACTACCCGAAAATAAAAGAACAAGGACAAAATGTCTTTCCATTCATTCATTTATTCCTAAACCCTCTTTACTAAACGTTTTACGTATCATTGTCAATAAATTCGTTTTAGCTGTTATTTTTTCGTACAATTTCCTCTGTATTGTTTTTGGGTTTTGTTGTGTTTTTTATTTTCCGTTGATGTCATAAATAAATTAAATGCTCATTATTAGTTTTATCTACAATCTGATATCACTGTGATATGTACCACTCGCACACTTAAACTATTATTATAGTATAAAGTTTATATGCTTTTGTTTTTCTTTTGGAAAATAACTAATATTTAGTCATGGATATTTTGCTACACAAACATTAGAAAAACATTTACTTATATAGAAAGACATTTAAGCCTTACAATGGTTACAATGATATACATATACCAGCCTGAAGAATACAATGGAAAGGCGGTAATATATGATGGAAATAATATAGGATTTAAAATTATTAGTTTACTAAATTTTATATTAAATTATTTCTAAAATAATTTTCAGAATTAGGATATGAATTCCTTTCAATCATTTTAATCAGGAGGATAAAACTTTCTGTATCTGTAAATAGGTAAAAAATTTAAAAATTCGTATTGCTATTATTAAATTTTTTAACCTCATAACATATAGTGCCTAGCTAATAGAACAAAAAAAAAAAAAATACCTAAAACAGAGCTACGCAAACAGGCGCACATGTGCGAATGCTATCTTCATACTGACGTGCTCTTACAGTTTAACAAAATCACTCAATTTCGCTTGAGCTTTATGATACACGGTGGGGCCAAGCTCAAAATTTTTGGCAATAAATTAGTATCTCCTAAACTACTGGTCGGATCGAAATAAAATGTATAGAAGAGTTAAAGAGGAGGACCTATAATTTCAGAAAACTTATCTTGTTACCCTGTGATAACACATGATAAACTATAGGGTGTCAAATTTGACTACCTCGAGTATGTAAAAGTTTTAAAGAAGTAACTTCTACAAATCAAGTCGGATTTCAAAGATTTTTATATTTCTGTAAAATGCTTGTTCAGATAAAGAAGTGATCTAAGTTATCTCTTACAGCATTTCAATTTTTTGATTTTTTGCCTCGACTTTATTTTGCTTTTCGGGAATAAGTTCTGAGGTATATGATTTAAAAATTTTTCAAGAATATTCTATAATTTCTAATGCATTTCAATAGAATATGCAAAAAAAGATTTTTTTATTATCTCAATTCATCTAACCGCGAAAAATGTTCAAAGTCAGCACTCTGAAATTAGTATGAAAAATATCTTTTTTTTTATCTAAAATATAGCGCAATTCTTTCACTTTTTTCTCAAAGTTTTTTTTTTAATAAAAATTGCCTTCTTTACATATTTGAAAAGAAAAGGTATCACAAATGGTTAGTAAAGAAAATTGAAGTTGATTTAGGTTTGTATCCTACATCCAGCATTGGTCGAAAAAGGTGAATTTTGGAAAAAAAAAGTTTTATTTTAATCGAGTAATAAAAAAAGCTTCACGCGAGTTTTTTTTAATTTATTCTCAAAATAGATCTAGATCGATTTGACACTGAATTGCTTCCCGCCCGGCCAAAAACGAACTGAGTGTAGATTTTAAAAAAGAAGAACATTTTTTAAACGATTTTTTTTAATTGCACAAAAAAGCATATTAATATCATATTTTTACTATTATTTCTTTTGCAATGTAAATCATAAATACCAGTCTTTGATTCCTCAAAAAATCGTTCAAATAGACACATCAACCAATTTTTTACCATTTTCCAAACATAAACAATGTAAAAAAAATAAAAACAAAAAAAAATAATATATATATGTATATATATATATATATATATATATATATATATATATATATATACTTTTCAAAAATTTATATAATGTTACAAGATTATAAAAATAGACTTATTTACCAATTCAATGTTATATTTTATGTATATATAGATCGTTTTGAAAACATAATCTAATGATCTCAAAAACTGACAACTCAAGTCAATTCTCACTAAATTCACTATTTTATAATATTTTACAGTGTATTTCCATTTGTGCGTATACGTAACGTATAATTATACTGGCGAGTGTTGTTTGTTTAACGAGATTTATTAAATATTTTTTATTTTTGAAAAATTACCAAAAATTGGTTTGTAAAGCTTTTTAAATGATTTTTGCAGAAATGAAACTCTTATGTTTATTTTATAGATAAAATAAGAAATAATCGTGAAGGTATTATGGTAATATGTTTTTATTTAATTATAAAAAGTCGTTTAAAAGTAGTCTTTTTTCATAAAATCTGCACTCCTGCATTTGTTTTTAGCTGGGCGGGAAGCAATTTAGTGTCAAATCGACGATATTTATTCTCAAATTTATTTCAAAAATAACTGACGTCAAAACAAAACAATATGTCATGTTTTTTTTTTTATCAATAAAAAATTAAAATTTTTTCTAAAATTCATCTTTTTCGATTAATGCTGGATGTAAGGTACAAATCTAAATCAATTTAAAATTTCTTTATTAAGCATTTATGAAGCCTTTTGAAACATTTAAAGAAAAAAAATTGTTTTTCGTATTTCGGCTTAAGTTCATTGAATAATTGTAGAATAATACATTGTCAAAGTTTTACTGGACACTCGGCAGAATGAAATGTATTTTCTACTCAGCCACGACCGTCGTCAGCACTCTTCAGCGTCCCATCATGGTGTTGTCTCTAAACATCATCTATTTAACTTACAACTTTTCGGGAATTGGAATCTGTAACTTATTTTCCCTATATGTTATTAAGTAAGACGAATGATTTACTATGAGGTTTTTTACAATTATTTTGTTTTCTACTTTTTCAATTATTATTGTTTATATGCTTAAAGCTACCAGATAGGTAGTAAATCAAGCAATGTATAACTGTTATTGTTTAGCCAATTATTAAGTAACAATGAACAATGTTGTTATTTGATTTGTCCCTTCAGCTTTGTTTTCTATTTTTAGAAATACTTAACAGGGGAGTCAAGTAACACTTATACTCGGTGCCTTGTGTTGGAGGTTAATTATTTTGTAGTTTTTGTAGAACTTTATATATATATATATTTTTTTTTTTTAGAATACAAAAAAAAAATTCTAAAAAAAACATTACAAAATTCAACAAAAAAAACTGTAAACTAACTAAAAACAAATTTTTTAAAAGTGTTTTAATATTTTTTGTAAAAAATAGCCTATTTTCATAATAATTTCAGAGAGCTAACTGTGAGTATTTTTCACGTTTAGACGTATTGAAATAATCAAAAAATAATAATCAGCATATTATTTCGGAATATACTGTAAATTACATAATGTTTAAAAAAAGTTTCCCTCATACTCTTCAAGACATATTCCCGAAAAGTGAAGTAGTGTCGAGGCAAAAAATCAAAATTTGGTAATTCAAGCGTAAATATCTTTTTAATTGTTAAGAGATAAACTTCTTAATTTTTGCTTTATCTTACCAAACACTTTACAGGAATATAAAAATCTTTGAAATCCAACTTGATGTGTAGAAGTTATGATTTTTTTTTTTTTTTTTTTTTTTGAACATTTCACATACTCGAGGTAGTCAACTTTGAATCCTTGTAGCTTATCTACTGTTATCGTAGGGTAACTACATGATGATTTTTTTAAAAGCTTAGATCCTCCTCTACAACTATTCCATATATTTTAATTCGATACGGCCAGTAGTTTAGGAGATACAGATTTATTACAAAAAATTTTGAGTTTGGCACCACTGTATGGCAGTAAGTTTGTGCTGTCGCATGATTTTCAAAAAACACTGAAAGGAATGTTTGATAAGATATAGTAGAATGATTATTATTTAATAAATTTTATGTATTTTTATACTCTTTTTAAAGAAAATTTTTTAATTTTAGTTTTCATTATACAAAGTAAATTATTTAATAACAATAGATCTTATTAAAAATCAAAATATTTAATTATAAATTTTAATATTTTTTCTGTGTACGATGCGGGAGAGTTGTACAGAACATATACAAATACAAAATGCGTTCCTAGATCTAAAAGACAAAACACACAAAAACAAAAAAAAACAAACCGTTAAACAGTACAAAAAACACCCAAAAAAACATTATTGTTGTTATTACACTTGTTGTTGTAGTTGATCCTAATTTGACGTAAATTCCATTATTGCGTGTATAACTGCATGTGATATCAAACGATTAAAGGGATTTTTTATTTTGTATGTATATTTGTTCACTGCTGTGACTGTCACTGTGTTGTTCATATTTATACACATATATACTCTAATGTCTGATATATATTTATTGTATTTTTATGAGGCGTTTATGTATTATATTTCATGTTTTGTATTAAATCAGCTAAAATAACCTTAAAAAAGAAATTATCATAAATAAATATATTCAAACACATGTGTGAACATGCACATATACTTGTATATGTATTTACTTATGTATGTATGTTTATGTGTCTATACTCCCAGTACTGATGATAAGAATACACAGACAAACATAATAAATACATTACAAAACAATTTTAACAAACAAATATTAAATTTATACGGGACTAAGTAAAAAAGGCGAAAAGAACAAAATAAATATGTTATCGCTTTTGACGCCTAACATTGCTTTTCTTTTTTTCCCGAATTTTATTTTATTTTATTTTTTTCTTTGGCAAACAAATGTGTTTAAGATAAAATTCAATGAGAATTGGTTGAAAACGACTTGGCGATACTGTATAGTTGGTAAAACATCAAAACACCTACGAAAATGGAATATGTTTTCAAAAAGCGTTGATTAAAAACAATTTTTGCGAAACGAAATCATTTTAACACATCTGTGGTCTTCAGAAATTAACTTTAATCGCACTAAGATACCCAATATGACTTTATTTCCAATACTATAATTATTTCACATAGCTATAGAATATGGATGGATAACTACCATGGATACCTTTTAATTGGTAGCTTTTTGTTCAAAATTAAGATCATCATTGCAAACAATAATGTTTCAAATGAAAAAAAAAAAAGTAATAATAATAACTATTAGTTATTTATCCTTATCAAGCAGTTTTAAGAAACTTGTCATTAATTTGTTAGAGTATAATTTTGCATATTTTGTGATTAACAGCATATTTCATTTGTAAAAGCTTATTCTGAAATAGTTTTATGAAAAAATCTCAATTTAATGCATATTATAACATTCTTAATGGTATATTTTTTATGATCATAATTTAGCACAATTTGCTATTAAAGCATTTTCTGGTCGAATTATCCCACCTTTTTTTTCTTTTAGGTTAGAATTTAACCTCTCAATTATTTTCATCCCATAAATTTATAAAACTTTTTCATTTGCTGATCAAATCTAATAGCTTTGAAATTATCTTAAATGCAGCAATGGTTCTCTTCAGTAATTTCTAGTCAACAATTACAAAATTTTCCACTTTAAGAGGAGGTATATTTTAAAATTTTAAGGGAATTTTATACAAGGAAGTGAAGATAAATACTTCAGTTAAATACGTCATACACAAATGTTAAATACGCTCCTCACGCTGTTAATTGATTTATTAAAATGAAGAAAATTATTTTTTAATAAAAAAAAACTATATCAAAATTAAATTTTTAATTAAAAAATCAAAATATATTTATAAAACACATTAAAATATAAAATTGTAAAATATATCACTCAATACATAAAATTTCTTTGAACAAAAATCTAAAACTTTAAGTGGCTCCAGTGGACATAAGGAGAAAACATGAATCGGGTAAGCGGAAGAGTGGAAGTAGCCTAGGACTAGTAGATTTATTTATTTTTTATATAAAGATTCCATCTGGGGTCAGAGATATATAATTTTGATTTTTTTTTTGTCTTTTTTGAAAAATTTGAAATTATGTACAAGATTTTATTGGCTAAGAACTGAAGTTGATAAGTGGCAGTAAAGTTTTATACAATATTTTTATAAATAACTTTTGAACTATATATTTCTTTTTTCACCAAAAAAGTTGATGTTTGACTTCATTATTCCATTTTAGTTTTTGAAATACAAAAAATAAATAAATATATATATATATATATATATATATATATATAAATCTATGGTTTGTAAATTTCAAGGAATATTGAATCTTAATAAGATGTGTTTTTATTTATCTGTTATCCTCTAAAGCATTTCAAATTAAATTAATTAAAATGCATGACCTGAAAACCACAAATGGTTGAGTTATGTAGGTTTTGATACTTAGAATATCAATTTCACTTAAATAGAACTAATTATATTATTTAATATCAAAAACTTACTGATGCAAAAATTTTATGCTAATCTGATAAAGGGAACAGTACCGAAAATCGTTATTTTTTTTAATTTGATTTCAGTATTAATAGCTTTGTTCCCTTACTTTTCATTAATTCTAAAAAAAAAGAAATTGTAAGAATAACAGCAAAATTCGAAATACCCTGTAAATTTTGAGATATTTCGCAAAAAAAAAAACGTTTTGATGATAATTGGTGCAGGTCTCGTAGCTGCTTAAATTGTAAGTCAATTTTGAATTTAATTGAATGAAGAAAGCAAAAGAAAACTACAGATAGGAAATAATTTATTAATTTTTTTATTGAATTAGCTTTTCTATTTCAAAATAACACTTTCAAATCGTTGAAATACTCAAACAAATATTTAAAAATTTCAAAACATTATCAAATTATTTTTAATATATTTTTAGGCAAATCACTTTATGCTTTATTTGAAACATACTTGGGGCAAAAATAAAAATTTAAGTAGAACATTCCATATACAATAGAATAAGTTCTAATTTTTTTTTTTTCAATTTAAAAGAAAATAAATCTTTTTATGCTTACAAAAAAAAGTCTTTCAAAAGCATTACATCGTTGCGTAGCATTTTGAAGAAAAATTTATAATAAATTGCAGAAAACTTTTTCTGTGTTGGTACTTAAACGCTTTTTGTAAAAAGTTTTGGATAGATTTTGATTTATAAAATAAAAAATATTTTTCATTAACTGATAAAACTGGTACTGAGACAAATAATTTTTTATCGAAGGATGCATTTTTACTCGTATGGTCAGTAAAATTTAAGCTTAAGTTTAACGAAATTTGGAAATTTAGAGTTTCGGAAACCCAGGAAAAATAAATTAAATTATTCAAATTCAAAATTATGTTATATAGTTATGTAAAAAAAGTGAAATAAAAATATATAAAAAAGTGAATTTTCTATATTTTTTGTTAACGATTGCCAATTTTTAAAAACAAATTTTTAAAAATTTTCAAGAGAGGATGTAGGGTGGACAATGTTAAAGATAAATTCATTATTCCTTTTTCTAATTATTACAAACTAATTTTTTTTCAAAATAATTTTTATTTCTTTCCTTTTCCAATTCTATACGTAGCAACTGGTTAAATAGCACGTATATTTATTTTAATTTCATTGTAACGAATTTTCTACATTTTTTATTAACAAATGCCAATTTTTAAAAACAAATTTTTAAAAATTTTCGAAAAGGGATGTAAATTTTAAGATGGACAATGTTAAAGATAAATTCATTATTCTTTTTTCTAATTATTACAAACTAATTTTTTTCAAAATAATTTTTATTTTTTTCCTCTTCCTGTTGTAAATTTTTATTCGTGTCTAAATTTCTTAGTCGAAACATTCAAAAAAATCACCCCTCTCTGCTCCTTATATCCACTGGAGGCACTTGAAAATTCCACATTTTTCCATATGATCATAGTGAAAAAGCACATTTTTCAAAATTATATATCTCTGATCCCAGATGGAATCTGGACATAGAACATACATTTCTGGAAACTACTAATCCTAGACTACTTCCACTCTTTCGCTTATCTGATTCATTTCTGCTCCTTATGTCCACTGGAGCCATTTAAAATTTTCGATTTTTGTTCAAAGAAATTTTATGTATAGAGTGATATATTTGAATTTTTTTTTTGTATTTTAATGTGTTTTATAAATATATTTTGATTTTGTTATTTAAAATTTAATTTTGATATAGTTTTCTTATAAAAAAAATAATTTTGTTCATTTTAACAAATCAATTAACAGCGTTTGGAGCGTATTTGACATTTGTGTAGAACGTAATTAACTGATGTATTTATCTTTACACACTTATTTTATACACTATACCACCATAGGAGGTTGGGGTATTATGCATTTTTGCTGATGGTTATATTGCATAGTTACAAAGTAAACCTTTCGACTCAGAATTACTTTCTCAATCGACTTAACGATATCCGTCCATCCGTCCGTCCATATAAACTTTCCAATCAGACTGCTGGTCACAATTTTGAAGATAAATTAAATTTGGCAAATGATCTTATTTAAAATATATTTTAATTGCTCTGCTAAATTGCTTTATAAGTCCAATCCCTGCGCGGAACCAATAATTTGTTGCACTTTTAATTACCCATATATATATATATATATATATATATATATATATATATATATATATATATATATATATATATATATATATATATATATATACATATATATGTGTGTGTAATGAAGATATCTTGAAATTATTAATTTTGAAATCATTATTTTTTCAATATATTGACTGGCGAAAATCAGCTATATAGAAAACATTAATAAGGGATATCAAAGGAATATTAACAGTGAATTTATTCACAATTTTCTTACTCTTGCTTAAGAAGCGATTTACAGTAAGTAACACCGTAATAAGAAAAATTACTTGATTATGGAGACAAGTGTTGATATACAGTTGCTACAAAATCCTGTCTAAATTACGTCTTCATTATCAGTTCTTGTTAAGAAACTGCTTTAATTTTAAGATCCTGATACAAACTTTAAAAGTTCAAGTAAGGTGACATTATTAGTTGCTATTTACCTTTACCCTCTCGTTAAAGTACTTTGATAGATATTCTGCAGATTGTGATCTCTCACTTCACTGCAGTAGGAAATTTTCTAGCTTTTGTGGCATAAAATTTAATAGGGTGAATTATACTTACAACCAAATCTATAAGTAGCAACTAGTTAAATAGCACGTGTATTAATTTTAATTTCATTCTAACGAATTTTGCTTTTTTAAGAGTTTTAAGATTTTAAATTTAAAAAATTTTGACCCTTGGTTATCGATTTAGATAAAATTTGGTGCATGTGTAGAAGAGGATACAGAAGCATGTAAAATGAATTTTCTTAATTTTTATTTTGGCTTTTTGAACTTTGAAAGTGATTAATATATTTATTGAAATGGCCATAACTAATATTTTTTTTTTTTTTTTGCAGTGGATTTGTCAAAGTTTGGTCGTGGATGTTCAATTTTAATATTCTATTCATTAAATTCTATTCAAATTATTATTACATTTGAAAAATAAAGATAGATCCGCTCATATTGTTATGAAGTCTTCGACAACAATCCAGGAAGATTTCTTGATTGTAGTAATAAAATGACAAATATCTTGTCTTTAAAATGCAAAATATCTGAATCTGAGGCTAAGGAACAAATTTTAATGAAAATTAGAAGAAATTGTGGGCGTAATTACTTTAAGGCTACGAAGTAAAATCGTAACGATATCGCAGTTCTCGCTAAAAGAATCTCATTAATGTAAGCGGAGAGATAAAGCAAGAAGTAATTTTAATTATTACTAGCCTAACTATCCAGACAGGGTTAAAACAAATGGGTTTCAAAAGTACCAATGCTAAAAAAAAATGTTCTTAGCATTGTACTTGTACTTTTCTATAGTTATTTTCAAACTATATTCACTTTATAGAATTTTTTAAATAAAATTTTGTTTCATTCATCCAAATAACTTTATTTTAGAATAACTCTGGGACTTTAATGTTTATTTTTCCATTGCAAGTCATTTTATTATATTAGCAGCATGTAGAAACGACTTTTACTTAAACGAGGAACTTCTAAAACTCATATATTTAAGATTTCTCTTGACAGCGATATCGTTAGAATTTTACTTCGTAGTAGATCAACAGAACACTTTTACCCTAAACACGAAACGAAAATAATTTAAAAACTTCGTTTGTTTATTAGATTATACAATATAAAATGACAAATATCTGGATAGCAAAAAAAGTAGCCCATAATACGGATGGAAGACAATTATTATGAAGTAAATAGCAAAAGTAGGAAAACGCACTTTATTTTGTCCTACAGTGTACATATTTTTGTATGTCGATCAAACGCCGGCGCCAATAGTACTGCAAAACCGAGCATTTTCCATATATTTATGTATGAGCAGATAAAAAACAAAGAAACATATAGTTTTGTTCTAGCTTTTAACAAGGCATGTCGACTGATTAAGCAAAAACAAAAAAAGAATGTAAGAAAATATTAATATTTTTTGATAAAACAAACAAAGAGCGTAAACAAACCAAATACACTAACACATTTAAATTTTTACGTCCTCTCTTTGTGCCTATTGCTGATGTAGATACATCCCAGCAAACCAAAGGTTTGATTTAAAAATTTGAGGGTGATTTGAAATAAAGTTTTTTCTCAAATGTAAACATTTGAGAATAATAGCATTCTCATCAAAAAGGGATGATTTGAATTATCGTTTAAATTAACCTTTGATATCAAAGAGAAAACACATAATTTTCAAACATTTTAAATATGATGACTGTGTTTGTTGGGATCCTTATACAAAAAACAACAACACTGAAGGTTATTCTTATATATGTTTGTGTGTGTATATTTTTAATAATTTTTCAGATTTTTGCTTATAACTCGATTGTTTATGAATCGGTATAGTTAGTTCAAAAGACCGAAATTTTAGAAAAATATTTACAACAGATTTGCACAAAAATGAATTCTGAAGCTTATATAGAAGCCCAGAAAGTCCAAAAATGCATTTTGACCAATATCTCAGTTACTAATTAACCAGTTTTGTTAATTTCTTGCGCAAAAACATTTCAAAGAAAGATTTTGAATTTTCTGTGCAAAAACGAAGTCGTTAGCTTATATAGGGGCTCGAAAGCAAATACGCTTTTAAAAGCCTTTTCAGGTTTTTGGCATATATCGACCACTAATGGACCGATTTTGTTGATTTTCACATGTGCCTTTCTAAGGAATATTATCTATAATTTGATGCATAAACCATGTACATCCGATAACTGCGGCTTTCTTAAAACTGATTTAAACAGACAAACGGACATCGTTGTATCAACTTCCTATCAATAAGGATCTTAGATGAATATTGTAGAAACTACAAACAGAATAACAAACTTATATACCCTTTACACTTGTGTTAAACTGTATAAAATCACGTGTTGGTTTAACTAATTAAATTTACTTTCAAATCTATCACAACAGCTGTTTTTAATTGTTATAAATTTAAAACATGCGATATTTACAATTTTTTTAATAACTGTAATTAAATATTGGCTTGATTAATGAAATTAATGTGGTTGTAGCTGTTTCCCAACAAATTTGTTTTCTGTATGTAGTGTATTTAGTAAAAAGTAATGCAAGAGAAAATAAAATCTTGGTATTTAACTCGCATTGAGTTTAAATAAGTTTTTATGTATATATAAGAAATTTTTAGCTTTTATAAAATTCGGAGAATGTTTCCTGATGATCTGTCTTAAGTATTATTATACTATAGTTAAGCGACGCTCAACATCAGTATTATCAGAATAAGGAATTTTTCTTTAAATTTGGGAATTTAGCTTTCATTTAGGGACAAATTTTCTTGAGGAAGGAATTTTGTAAATTATGTATTTTTTATTTATTTGTTTTGTATACTACAATGTTTTTAATTTTCAATTATTGAAAATTTTCGATTTTGTATATGTTTTTATATGTTCTATATTTATTTAAAAACGTAGTATGTTAAACCTACAGTGTCAGCCAAAATTGACTGAACAAAAATTAACTTGGGTATATCTATACTTATTTTTGGTTTTGAAGAAAAATATTATTAATATAAAAATATTTAACACCAATTAACATAAGAACAAAATTATAGTTTTCATATTCATAACATAAAATTAATAAAAATATTAAATTAAATAAATTCAAAAGAAAAAAATTTGCTCTACAAAGCTAATTAAACAAACTGTGACAATCACTTTACTTTTGATCACTTCAGACAATATTTTTATTATTGTTATTATTATTTTAATTATTATTGCTATTCTGATTTATTATTTTCTATAAGTTTCAAATCGTCTTAAGATCGCGGGATTGCGTGAACTTGACCATGACGGTTATCACTTGCTGATGTAACCAATTTTTAGATAATATTTTAGGTTTATTTTGGGTCCTTATCATGCTTGAATATCCAAAGTGTCAGATTTTGATCTCCGGCATGTGAGAACCTTACTTCCTGGAGAATTTTCCGAAACACTTTCTTAATCACTATACCATTAACTTTATGTATCGGTCCTAGCATTTGTCCCGAAAAGCATGCCAAGGTATTACAGTCATCTGCATTCTTTTTTGTACCCTAACAGTATAAAGAATGCAAACGTTGATAAAGGGGCTGACTGGCAATTCTTATTTCTTCCAAATTTCATATATTGACTTCGATTTGTCTGATAAATCTATTTCAAGTAAAGTGGAGGCTTATATGTAGTACACTGAATATGAAGATAATTTGATGACTTCCTGGCAAAAAAAAAAAAATTTTTTTCTTACGCGTAGAAAAAAAAATATAGTTGTAGTGACCATAATCTAACAAGCAACATATTATTATTGGAACAAAGGATCACAGCGAAAAATAAAAATGATTATAAATAATAATTATTATGATTCCATTTTGTCACATTGCGTCCGATTTTATGGTTTATTTTTTCGTCTTATGATTCTAGTTCTACAACTTTACTATATTATTATCCCATTCTATCATATTATGTTTTGATATTATATTATTATTATTATTATTATTATTATTATTATTATTATTCTATCTTATTATATCACATTGCCATAGTAAAATTCCAATTCATTATATTATTATCCTATGTTATCATACAGTTATCCAATCTGAACATATTGTTTTTTATTTTGTCGTATTATTATTCCATCTTATCATATATTAAAACAAAACGTCTTAATAAAAAAATATTTTTATAAATTTTTATTGAGAATAACAGAGAAAAGTATTCATTAGCCAAAAAAATATGTATATGCACCATATGTACTTCAAATGCAAGATACGTTTTCTAAACTAATTGTAGTTAATCAATATCTATAACCAAACCTTGTCCATTTATATTTGTTCATATATGTATTTTATAATCATGGGAATAATAACATTAATATGGTTTAAAAACAGAATATGGTTTAAGAACAAGGAAAAAGACTTCAAATATTTAATGGTTATAGAAGTAATGATATTTTTAATATTAATAAAATTTTGTTTCTGGTAAAAATGTTTAGAAACTTATAACTTTTTCAATATTAAAATTTGTATTAAGTATAAACATTAAGTGACAAAATTTAACCAAAAGCATTGTTATCATGAACACAATTTGTTATTAAAATTCAAAAAAATTAATAAGAAGAACACAATATTGTTGTAGTGATAATGTTGTAACCAATTTTTTTCTGCCGGTTATTATAAGATTTTATGGTGTAATTTTATTTCTGTAAAACGTATTAATAAGTGATATTTTCATTTATATGGCATTTTTTAAGCGCTTAATTTCTAAAAGTAGGCCTTACATGGGAGCTGTGGTCAATTATGGGCCGAAAGTGAAAAATCTTTACACTATGTTTTTTACTCATATCAAACTTATTGCCGTCAAATATTATTGTTTTATTGGAATTTATATGGGACTTATGCATTTTAAAATGATTTTCGAAAAGGGGTCATATATGGGAGCAGTGTTGACAGAAAAATGTTGCCTCGTGTCCCTAAACTCAAACTTTGTACCCAAAATGTTTAAAAATACTTAAATCTACTTTTAAACATTTTCCGTTTTTTATTATTTTAATATCTTTTCAAATAGAAAATCTACTGAAAATTTTCTATAAATGGCTAATAATCATTAAAAATTTTCTATAAAAAGAAATTTAACAAACATTATTAAAAATAACTTTTTTTATGAAATTTCCTATAAAAAGAAAATTTATCAAATGTTCCCGATAAAATAAAATTTATCAAAAATTCCCTATAAGAAGAAAATTTGTAAATAATTCCTAAAAAAGGACATTTAATGAAAATTTCATATAATAACAACATTTATCGAAATTTTCCATAAAAAAAATTTATCGAAAATTTCTTATAAAAAGAATATTTATCAAAAATTTCCTATGAAAAGAAAATGTATTGAATTTTGCTGTACTTTGAAAATTTGCAGAAATTTTGTTTTAACAACAAATAACAATTAATATTTTCTATAAATAGAAATCAATTCAATATTTTCTACAAATAGAAAATTCATTGAAAAATTTTTTACAAAGAAAATTATCGAAAAATTATATAAAATTCATCTAAATTATTTATAAAAATTAAAAAAAAAAAAATTAAACTAAAACATCGAAACTTTTCTTAAAAAATTAAAATTTATCAAAAATTTTCTATAAATTGAATAAATGTATAAATTAATAAATATAACGAAAATTCCCAAATCTCTTTCCATGAAAATCTGTCCCCAAATGAAAGTTGAAATCCAAAATTCCCTCATCTGTCAAGACTGTATGGAGTCAGTTTTTTGTAAATCTTCGTGAAATTTGACACATTGATTGAAGCTCATATACAGCTCACTTGGTCCGAATTTTAATGAAATTTTAAATAATATAAAGCATATAGAAACATCCATCACTAGCGGAAAGTGGGGTATTATGGCGTATGGGAACATTTTACTTTTTTCCCGTTTTTTTTTCTTTCTTTTTTTTCAAAAAAGTTGCTGATAAGTGTTTTTCATTTTAAATTTTTAAATTATATTTCATCCATTAAACCTCTTATTTTATTGCTTTTCGTGCGCAAGCAAATGAAATATACTGAACAAATTTTTTAAGTGCTGATGTTTTTAAGGAATACATCCAAATCAGGATTACTTTTAAATCCATGCATGCAAAATTAAATACTTTATTTTGCACCTATTTCAACTGCAAAAAAATTTTGTCCTAAAAACAATGAATCTAATAAAACAGATGAAAAATGTGATGCCTTAGCTTAGCTGTGTTTAGCTTAAACTTCACAGCGATAAGATTAAAAATTTCTGGAACCAATGTGTACCATTACATTAGCTTATTAAGGGAAAAAATATGGATTTAAAAATTGCGCAAATAGTGAATGCTGTAAAAATACACACTAGGTATATTATAGCAATTTAAGTTATAACAATTTATTACACCTTTGAGTTGGGCTATTTCAAATACAAGAAATAACGACGAACGATAGATTTTGTGTTATTATTTTATATTAGATCTAACAGTTATTTCCTATCTGTTTTCATCATTTACTTAAATTTTGATATTCGTGGCCTCGTAAATACAAAATTTATTTAAAAACATTTAATAAACACTAAATATCTTTGAATTTACTATTTTTAATACTTTCTACTTTATCCCCACATTTTCCATTTTATCCAAAAATAGTTGATTTAAAAAAAAAAACGCCGAAAAAATATAAAAAAATTTTATTATTTTTATGCGAAACATTAGACAATAATCCATTCTGTATAACAGTTCCATTGGTTGATAATTTTTCAAAGTAAGATTAAAGTATGCTCCACTTTACCCCAGTCTCCCCTACTATTGTTCTATAAAAGTATATGGATATAAGATCTTATTCCACTTTAACTTATTTTCACTCACAAAATTTGACATGTTCTGATCCGAATTTTTTAGTGATACTTTGCATACATATAGATGCTTAATAAATCTTACCAAAGATCTAAAAAAGTTTAGAAAATAATTAAGTTTTGTGATTTTATGAAATTTTTCTCATCTCCAGTAAAATTTTCTCTATATTTCTTATATTACCCTTATACACGTTAATGCTTCAATTGATTGCAAATTCTGATTATTCTCATGTTTTTAATATTTTTTCGTCTTTTTATATAACGGTCATATTTGACAATTAAAGATGCAGATTATTTATTTTATCAAACGTGCATTAACTTCTTTATGATTACATAAAATCAGAGTAACTTATTATTAGCATTTATCATAAATCCTCGTAATGTTCTTATTTGTTGCTACATTAAAATGACCCTAAAAGATTGGACATTGAATTATTAATGAGAAATATAAAGTGAGGAGTGTTAATTTTTGATATTTCCCAATTTTATCATTTATGCGATTTTTATTTATTTAGTAAGTAAATATTAAAATTATTTTGGTATTTTTATGAATTAAAACAGTGGGACTATTGTTAGCAAATTTTTTGATTACAAGAAATTTTAAATGACTCTTAATTTCATAGATATTTAGTTTAATATCTTTTCATTATGCTATATATCATTATAGATGTTTTTTATTATATTTTTTTTTTTTTTTGTGTTATTTAATAGGCTTAATATATGGTCATCTTGAGAATAATTCAATTTTATATTCTATATCAAAATCATGCTAAATTTATTTTAATTTCCTAGGAAAAATTTTATTAATTATAGAACTACTACTTTGGCATCACGACCAATGATTTTTGTTTGAAATTGTGACCTTCAGAACTAGTTCTGTAGAAGTGTTACCTGGGTGGTTTGTTGGAAAAAAACAATATGAAAAACAGCTTCCTATTTTGATGCTATGTGCAAAATTTCACCAGTTTTAGTTTGGGTACCGTTTTAAATGCATTTTTTTTACATACAAGAAAAAACATTTGGCTCGATTGAGATTTGAACTCACGTATTACTTTACTCTTTATATTTCGTTAGTCTGTCGCACTGTGGAAAATGCTAGAGTACAAGCTGATCATAAATAATTTTTCAAAATTTTTAAAATTTTATAAAATTTTTAATTTACTGTGAAGCTTTCATATTTAGCGAATATAAACTATATTATGAAATAGAAGTTATGCCATTTCTAATGGAGAACTTTACGTAGATTTTATTTTTAACCATAAATTTTAAAAACAATAAACCGTGTTTAAAATTTTTGTACATTCAAATATTTTGGGTAAAAAATTATTTTTAATGGAATGCGTATTTGTTGATCCCTTTACCTCCGTGCTTAAATCTAGTGTATTAGAATTTTAAAATTTTATTTGCGGATATCTGCTTCTACGCCGAACGTACGGACGGACGTAATTATACTACCAAAATGGTTTAAAATAACATGGCAAACATATATACATGATTCCCTATTATAACGGTAGAAGCTCTATAAATGTTCATTATGGTTATTCAATTGATTTTTGAGTTATTAATAAAAATAACTTGATATCTATGCAATTTTTTGTACTAAATATTTTTATTTATTAAATTGGAATTACTTCAAAAAAAATTATTTGCATTAAAATGTATTACTTACAACGTTTTTATTAATATCTCAGAATCAAACTAATCGATTACAATGAAAATTTGTACGCGGTTGGAGGTAATAATACTTAATAATACACCATTTATCAAAGATTACTATATATTATATATGGAATATTAACCTTTAACCCCAAATAGTGTTCTATTGCCATGGTTTAAATCAATTAAAGTATTTACACTAATTCCTTAAGTCAGGGTCTTTAATATTCCTACCCTTATTCCTTTAAATGCCATATAATTTAAACTTATTCAATCAACAAACAATCAATTTTAACTAATATTATGCAAAACATTATTAGGACTATTTGTCCAAAATTTTATTAATTATTATAAATGATTAAAAAATTAAAGACTTATGATCAGAAAATTACAAAATTTGCCACTCGGTATACCACAACCGACTTTTCTTTTTATGCGTTAAAAAGTGGTTTTTCTATAGGAATACATATAAATCAATATAAAGAGAAAATAAAAAATATTTAACTCAATTGGGAGTTGAACTCTCTTTGAATTTTATATACTGATATTTTAGTTTGAAGCTTTAGACAACTAAACTACTCTCATACTAAAAAGTACTTAAGTAAGTTCTAATAGGTAATGCTTGGAGTGGTAATTAAATCTACAATGTAGTGCATACAAGAAGCTATTACTTTTAGAATTAGAAATTAAGTTTCTGTTGGGTTACCATTCTTTGGTACAGTTCTAAAAATAGTTCTTTAATCAATGATTTTTGTTCCAAATTGTCACATTCAAAACTAGTTCTATAGAAACGTTACGAAATATACTTTTTTATTTTATTTCTATTCTAATAAGGCATTTCCTAAACGCCACTTTTTAAATAAATTTAATTTTATTTTAATCTTTTTTTTAATTTTTGAATTTTTTTCAAGTTTTTTAAATAGTTCTAGGAAAATTTTTTGGGAATCAATAATTTGTTCAGAGAAGTGATTTAGAAGTCATACAGAATTAGTTCTTAAGCACTAGTTCTCAAAAAACATTCCTCAAAACCAATTTAGAATCACAACAAGGTTATATTCCATGAGTGTCGATATTTTTTGAGGCACCACTAGTTCTAAGGATATTATTAAAGAATCTGAAGTAATTCTAGAACTAATGATTTTGAAACAGATTCTAAAATTTTTCCTAGATTAAAAATTATTTTTGAAAATATTAAAATCTGATTTTCTTTCATTATTGTCCACTGTAGAAAAGTCAATCCATTAGCTTAGTTTTGATATTTTAAGAACCCTCAAATAAAAGCCCTTTCAAGCATTAAAATAAATTCATAATTATTCATTTATTCATGCTCTCACTCCTTTATTTATTAATTGTTCACGTGAATTTTTATCTTTTGACGTGTTAAAATGTCTCCATATTATAAATTCTCTTTTAGTCCGTTTTAATTTTTGGGTTTTTATACTTCTTTTGTTTTTCTTTTATCACAAATTTTGTTTGAACAACAAACAAGCCAGCAACAATTTGTTGCTGCTGCTATTTTCTAGTAATCATCTACAAACTAATATCTAAACAAACGAAAAACAAAAAAGTTAAACAAAATAATAAAATAAAACAAAAGAAATCTCGTCGTTAAAATTGATAAAATGCAAACATTCATAAATTCAATGTATTAATGACGAACACAAAATCATTATTCGGGGGCGTACAATTTTTATCAGGGATTTTTTTTTTTTTTTTAATTTTATTTCTAAATAACAGGAAAAATAAAGCGACAGCTAAAGTAAGTAAGCAGAAAGAGAAATTATAATATCAAAAGTTAAGTATTTTTAACACTAAAAGGGTCATAGGTATATGGGCCATAATCAAGAGTTTTTTATTTTAGGCCTTTTTTGATAGCACAATAAAATCCATTTGTATAAATATAAAATGATTCTCTATATACATAATCGGTTAACGTTAATCATTTCGTACACACACAAAGAAAAAATATAGTTGTAGTGATCATAATCTAAGATTAGCATACTATTATTGGAACATGTGATCACAGCAAGAGATAGAAATGATTATAAGTAATAATTAGTATGATTAATTTTTGTCATATTGTTTCCGATTTTATGGTTTGTTTTTTCATGTTATAATTCTAGTTTTACATATAATTGAACAATCATACTACATCATTATCCCATTCTATCACATTATGATTTGATGTTATTATATTCTTATTCAATCTTATTGTCATATTATGATTCTATTTTCTTCATATTATTATTCCATTTTATCATATTATTATCCGATGTTATCATATAGTTATCCAATCTTGTCATATTATTATTTCATTTTGTCATATTATTATTCCATCTTATCATATATTAAAGTAAAACACGCATTAATAAAAAGTTATTATTTTTATTGAAAATAATAGAGATAAGTATCCATTAATTATATTCAATTGTGCCACCATATGTAGTTCAAATGTAAGATATGTTTCCTTAATTGAACCCTTTAATGGTAGTCAATCATTATCTTATATTGTCTGAATTACACCGACTATAACCAAACCTTGTATAAATAGATATATAAACTAAATGAGAATTACAATGAAGTTGGAAAACAAACATTAAAAACAAAAAAATATATTAAATGAAATATATTAATTGAATGAATGAATGAATTTTACATTGTGAAAAAGATAAGTATTATATTTATTTGAAAAACAAAGAAAAATACCGCAAATATTTAATGGTTGTAGAAGTAATTATATTTTTCATATTAATAAAATTTCTTTTCTTTTAAAAATATAATTTTTGCAGTCAACCATGTTAACAAATTTATTAAGTAAAAATATTAAATGACAAAATTTAAACAAAAACATTGTTATGGTGAACACAGTGTTTTTAAAATTTAAAAAAATTAACAATGAGAACAGAATATTGTTCTAGTGATAATGCTGTAACCATATTTTTTCTCTGTATGCAGGGACACAGTGCATCGAGCCCATAGAAAAATAGAAAAAAATAGAAGGAGATGTCCTACAGTTATGAAAATTTGAACGTACATATACATTTGTCCGCTAATTTCAAATCTAAAAATCAGATTTTTAAAATTATTAAAATTTATTTCGATACGGGGAAAATAAATTTCCAAAATGTCCACATAAGTGAAGCAATTAATATTTTATAAAATTTTTATTAGATTAGATTGATAATTACTAAAGGCTAAGAGAAATAAAGTTTTTTTTCAGTATTTATTATTTTCTTCAAATAAATTTCAACATAATGGGTGAAAAATTCTTACTTTTGACGTCAAACAATTTTCTTTAGTTAACCGGCATCATCAAATCTGTGTTTTAATGCTTCATTTTTTATATATTTTGGACCAATGATTTAAAAATATATTTGCAGTTGTAGAGATTGACAACAGCAGATTATATAAGGATTGCAAATAAGAGAAATTTTAGAAAAAGAAAAGCATTAAATGAAAAAGAAATTGTAGAAGGTTCTGGTATTTTTTTACCAAGAATAAGTAAATTTATTTAGATTTATAAAAATTATATATTACAATGGAAATCAGAATGTAAAAAACTTATTCAGATAAAACATACACCATACTATAATAAATAATATTTCATCAATTAACTGGACCTACGGGCAAAGTCGTCATTTTGGGGAAATTTTTTTTCTTGAGTCCTATTTATATAATATGTAAAATAATAAAAATTTTGTTTCACAAATTTCGAGTTCGCAAGATTATAACCTCTGCGATGGTTAAAGTATTGACAACAAAAATATATATTCAAAATACACAAATTCTTGGCTTTCCATTGATATATATTTGACAAAAATATTTTAAGGTAAAAGTGACAAAATTTTTTCTCTGAACAGTTCACTGTGAGGGGGAACGACAATAATAGCGATTTTAAGTTGAACATATAAAAATTTTTACAAACTAGAATTTTATATAAAATTTTGATAAAAATTATGCGAATTATCAAAACCTACTGAGTTATTCAAATAAAATTTATGATATCTTCAATGTTTGATAGTATAAGTGAGATATATTTTAGGCTTTCTTAGTAAAGTTTAAAAAATTTCTTTATACTAAAAATCGCGATTTTTAAAAATTTTGCGAAAAATGGGGTTATTTCTCCATATATTATACGAAAATATATTTTGTTAGAATTTTGTTACAAAAAAAATGCTATTTAATATTGAAATCATTTTTAACCCCAGTCAATTTTATTTGGTCCATAAAATTTTTATCTTTCGAAATTTTTTGATACATTTCCTAGTTATGCCAATTTTGTGTCAATTTCGTCTTGCCCATGCGATATGTGGTAGAAAATGCTGTTTGGGCAAAAGTGTACCGTTTTTAACTATCACCAATATTTTACTTAAATTCATGGTCCCAATTAATTATATTTATCGGCCTTCTTATATCTATATTTTCAAAATTTGTACAGATTGCAATTTGCTATATAAAAATACAAAAACAAAAAGTGAAATTTTTGCGTATTTTTCAAAGCTTTTTTTGTTAGATTTATTTTTAATGTTCCACCGATTTTACTGTGTAAAAAAACAAAAAAAAACCTAAGTTCAATCCATGCAACTCCATGTGAAAATATGAATATGCCTCGCGAAAAACTGACTTTTTTTTAATTTTCGTTCTTGTTTTCCAAACTTTAAGACTATCTACTGCATTGACTATTTCGGGCACATTAGCGAGATATAACGCAAAGTAACGCACAGACCTCTCCCAAAAAAAAAAAATAAAAAAATAAAAAAATGTTGTCATCAAAATTCGACTACCCTGTATTTAACTGTTGAAAGTCTGCACAATAATCCAAAAGGTGTAGAATATATATACAAATTCCGATTTCGAATGAGATCAGGTAATTTGAAGTCCTTTTTCTAAGCTTTTGATCTTTAGCCAACAATCATAATTATAAAATGAAGCCTATGGTACTAAAAATTTGCACTTTATTATTATCAAGTAGAATTGCCAGACGGGCTGGATTCGCCTAGATTTTCTGGCCTTTTTGTAGCTTGTCCAGTGTCCAGGTAAAATAAAATTTGTCCAGCTAAATATCAATTTTCGAAAAACATATCAAAATGGAGAAATAAGCTGGTTCATACAAGATATGTGAAAGGTGGATACGGTATTGCGTCAAATAGATATTTTAAAGCCGAAAAATGTTCAAATTTTCATAATAACAGAATTAAAATTGAAAAATAGTTACATACTGACGAGCCACAGCAGCACCAACATACTTTTAAAAATCTTTTCTGAATTTGTTTGTTGATATTTTTAATTAAATGAGTTTAATTTTAAATACCAGAGAAATGTTGTTAGAATTTTTTCTTTTTCCACAAGAAATTGGATTCTTAAATATGAGGTGCATAGCAAAATGTAATTTTTTAAAGAATTCTATTTATTGAAACCTAATTATGGAAATAATCTTTGTACGATTTTATGGTCCATAAAATTTATTTTCCAACTTCTTATTTTTTGTTAAATTTAAAATTATTAAAGCAAAGTTTAACTGTCGCATTTAAACAATTGGCTTGAAGGTGCACTAGTTAAGTTTTTTTTTTAATTAATAATAGTGAGGAATGCATATTTTATTTATGCCATTCTAATTAGTGCTAAATTATTAAACTTAGAGGAGTTTTCATAATATTTTCAAAGATTTTGGAACTGAAAAATATAATTAAAACTTACAAATTTCAATGACTAGTTTTAACTTAGTATTTAAAGCAAAGTGTTTTTCTTTTAATAAAAACATTATTTTTAAATGTCCAGCTTTTTTTTCCAAAATACCGCCTTTTTATCTCGAATGTCCGGCTTTTTGTCTATCTGGATCAGGTAATCCTAGTTTCAAGTCTTGTAAGTTCACATTTGTAACTCATTTGTTTAAAATAGTATTGCCACTAAGGATTAAAGGAAAATTCTCTCTAAAGTTCAGAGGTGTGCTTCAGTTGGTATCTAAGGTGCCAGGAGAAGTACACCTCAGGCGGCGCTGGACATAATCCTCCACCTTCTTTCAATTGAGGAATTTGTGAGGGGTATGGCTGTCCGCGGCCTATTTAGATTGAAGGAACTGGGATTATTAGGTACCTCTAGAGCGGGGCACGTCGGCATACTAGAAGAAGTCAAGTTCAACGGTCGGACACTATCCTTGGCTGAGCCTACGGATTATGTCGGGACTACGATTGACTTCGGAGCTACTCCCGCTTTGGTGTTACCTAGCAGGGACCTCTGGGATGGAGTAGAAAAGCTCTATGGAGGGTGTGCGGTCTTCACGGACGGTTCGAAAATGGAAGTTGGCACTGGTGCGGGTGTATACTTTATGGGAACTGATATTAGACGATCCTACAAATTGTCTGACAGTTGTAGTGTCTTTCAAGCGGAGATTCTTGGCATTTATAAGGCTCTAGGCTTGATTGAGGGGAATGTTGAACGAGGGTCTGAGATTACTATCTATGTTGATAATCAGGCAGCGTTATTGGCTCTGACTAGTAATTTTGTTAGGTCCAGACTGGTACTTGAGTGCAGAAGGGAATTGAGAAGGTTACTGGATTCCTATATGATGAGACTCTGTTGGGTTCCTGGTCATTGTGACATTCTTGGCAACGAAATAGCCGATGAGCTAGCTCGCAGTGGCTCGGAGCTATATAGGTCTTTCATAGAGTCATCTGTTAAGATTCCAATTGGGTCCTTCTTTAGGGCCATAAGGGAGTGGACTCTGGACAACACGAATCGAGCCTGGAATGACAGATCGGACTGCAGAGTTTCTAGGGCATTATGGCCTAGCTTAAAACTGGCGGATTCCAAGCATCTTCTAGGTATGATTCGTGGTAGTCTTAGAGTCATAGTAGGTATGGTTACTGGTCATTTCTCAATAGAGAATATGATGAGTAAGTGGGACATTGGCACATCAGACTTTTGTAGAACGTGCGATGATGTTAAGGAGCTAGAGACAGTGGAGCACATACTCTGTCACTGCGTAGGGCTTCAGCGTAATAGGTTGAAGTGGTTTGGAAGCCATACACTACATGAACTAGATGAGGTTAATGGCAAAGGACTTGTCAACCTCAAAGGGTTTGTAATGGGAATAAAATGGCTTAGGAACAATCATAACTGATTGATTGGGTATAGGTTCCACTTTTCTTTCTCTCTCTTTCCTTCATAAAGGGATCACAATGGGCCGTTCGGCCTCTGGGTGTAGGCGTGAATACGCCACCCTTTCTAACCTAACCTAACCTAACCTAAGGATTAAAGTTAGTTTCAGCAAGATTAAAAAGTTTTGATAATGGCCCATATAGAATTTTAAAAATAGCAATATTGGTATTTACAAAATGAACTTGAACAAGAACTAGACTAATAACACAGGTCAACAAAATCGAAAATAAAATATGTTGCGTATTATTTTGCAAAATTCTTATTCCTTAGGCTTGAAATAGTGTAAAAAGTGATTTGAAATTTTTCAATTAGGTCACAATTTGAACCCATTGACCAAAGGAAATATGATTTTAGGTTATATAATTTTTTCATGTTTTATATACATGAAATGGTGCTAGAAAAATTTAATATAGGTCAAGTCTCTAACTTGCACACATAGCCCCTAGAAGTTTTTAAAATTTCAAAAATCAAGAATTTCTCAATTAACCCTTTTAATTGGATGTAGAGAGAAAAATGTCTATTTTATATAACTAACACATGACCGCAGATCTCAAAAATGGTAAAATTTTTAAAATCGCACTGACAGAATATGCGCAGGCATCAAAAGTTTGAAAAAATAAAAATCAAAATTTAAATAACAAGATCAACAAAATATTATAAAAAAATTACATCGTGAATGATTCCGCTTAATTCTTACTCTTTAAACTAAATATAATGTAGAAAGTTAAATGAAATATTCCCATCACGTCGCAATTTTAAGAGATATCATGTTTTTATTTTCAACTTCATTGAAAAATGAATGCACATCTTTTTTCTTGAATTAGTATTTAAGAAAGTACAATTTTAATTTGTTCTCATACTAAGGAGCAGCAATTAATATTCTGTCAACATAATAGTGTTCTATATGACTTGATATAACCTGTCAGTAACAGCGTTTTGGTTGTTCCCTTGTTCATCGCTTGTTGCTACCATATTTTCAGGGATTTTGACAGCTTGAAATACTTCTAGGTGCTATGTAGGGCAAATTGGAGACATAGCAGGTTCTACACTTTGTTGCCCAATTTGCTCTACCTGTTACCCAGAAAATTATTTAATCTTAAAATTTCTTAGAGGTACATATTTCCCTTTGTCATTAATGGGTTAAAAGTGTTATGTAATGGACATGTTTCATTTATTGTTGCTTCTTCACTTTATTTAGTCTAAGGAGTAAGAATTAAGCGAAATTATTCACGATGCAATTTTTTTTAACTTTTGTTGACTTTGTTAATTAAATTTTGATTTTTATTTATTTATTTTTTTTCAAACTTTTGGTACCTACGCATTTTCTATCAGTGCGATCTTAAAACTTTTAACATTTTTGAGATCTACGGTCATGTGTTAGTTATACCAAGTACAAATTTCCTCTCTACGCCCACTCCTTATATCTCATTTTTCCATGACTTTATGTGGCTTAATTGGGAAATTCTTAATTTTTACAACTTTAAAGATTCATGAGGGCTATGTGTGGCAAGTGGAGGATTTGAATAATACTACATTTTTGTTGCACCTTTTTCTTTTTTTCTTTTTTTTTTGTCTATAAAACATGAATAACTAATTTGCTCTTCCTGTTACCTAGAAAATTATATGAGCTAAAAAGTCCTCAGAGAAACACACTTTCTTTGAATGCTCCTGTGATTGGAATGACTATACCTACAATATCTGCAAGATATTTTCAACGAAACATTTTTAGTGTTGACCTATGTAAATAAATTAATTTTTTTAATTTTCAATTTTTAACACTCTTTTCAAAATTATTTATTTTATAACATCTAGACCGCATAAAATCAATTTTACCTTCTTAGGGTTAATCTATACATATAAATTTTATATTGTATCCTAAATACATTAACATTTCCAACAAATGTCAGTATTGATTCATGTTTTATGAATATTTGACATTTTGTTGTATTAAATATAAGTAAAAATAAACGAGAGCGATAAATTCAAACAAAAATATAATTAACCTTATTCAAGGATAAACAGACACAACACAAAAAAAAAACAAACAAACAAACAAACTGTTGAAACTCCATCCCACACACCAGAATTATAATATTAATAAAGTACAGTAACATTTTATTACAAGAATTAATACAATTTATATAGTATAATAAATTTTGGCAAACTAAATGTGCATTAAGGCAAAATTTTCTAATTAAAATTTAAGTAAAAGGAATTTTTGGGTTCAGAAAATTATTATGGTGTTTTCTATTTGGATTTAATATTTTTAATAAAAACATGAAAGTGATTTTAAAATATCATATGAGAGCTTTCAAAATTTGCATTGTGATTAAAAATAATAAAAAAAAAATTTTTTTGTTTCCTTCTGATACGAGCGTCGATTTGTGGTTTTAATATTTTTGCGTTAATCGCACTGGTTGGCAAAAAAAACTTCACTTAAAAACGAGTAGTTGGGCTATATGCATTTTTTTTTTTTTGCTTTAAATTTTTTTCCATAAGATCGGAATTGTTTTGTATGAGCGTGTCTTCGTCTATAATAAGTCCATTACACGAGTATATTTGACCATAAATAGAGAACGGTGTGTACGACATACATATACACTCAAAGATGTGGATTAAAAATATCTTCAAGGCATCCTAACACCATTTTTTATATGCTCTATTTTTCGGAATTATTTAGAAATTAGTGTCCAAAAATTTTTTTTCTTGCAAAATTGAATTTTTTTTCTTAAAACTTCTTTTAAAAAGTGAAAACGATAAAATTTTACTAGTTTTTATCTTTAACATAAAGCTGTTAGTGCTACGAATAAAATAAGCCATACACCATAAAAATTGTTGCACAAATCTTGATTTTATTCACATTTAGGTGAAAATAGGATATTCATTCGAATAATGTTCGTTGGCATTATTCGAGCAATTTATTACGAATAATTGTTCGAAAAATTGGTCTTTTCGGATAACAAATAGTTAGAATATTTTTATGCCTAATATTCGAATAAAACGAATGATTTATTTTTCTTTTTGCAATTCAGCAAATTTTATTATGATTTTTATAAAAAAACATATTTCCTCATTATAAATTTAAACAAATGCACGTTTTACCATATCGTTAACCTCAACGACTAGCGAAAGAGCTTTTTTCAAATCAAATTTTATAAAAACATAAAAACGAAATCAACTTAAATCCATTAATTAAAATTTTATTATTTTTTTAAGATTTCGTTAATGAAGCGCATTTTTCGTATTTTATTTTAGTTATGAAAGGGACCTTTTGAAGACGGATCGTTAACACCAATCGACTTTGGATATATAGCTCTCAGAAAACTAACTTTCCTAAAGTATTTGCTTTTTAAGTCTAGTCAATTTTAAAACTAGACTTAAGTTGTTTTGCTAAAAATCAACAGATTTTAATCATCCGCGCATAATCCTAACATCTGTGAATTTTTTAGAAAACAACTTAATTAAAATTTTCAAGTTTTTCAGGAGAACTAAAAAACTCTTAAAAAAAAATCAATAGTTTCAATGATAATGTTAATTTTTTGAAAGTTAATAATCGTAGGAAAATACCGATTAGTATAACGATGCGTTTTTAACATGATAATTTAATTATTAAATAATCTGAAAATTGTCTTATCTCGAAATTGATCTCTAATGAGTACATAATATCTATGATAATTTTGTTAAACAATTTATAATTTTATTTTTGATATAAGTAAAAACGATCAAATACTGAAAAAGAAATCACCTCTTCGAAAATAAAAATAAGTGCATATTTTGTACCTTTTTGAAAGTTATTAATAATTATTACCAAAAAAAAGTGAAAATTAATGTATTTTTAGCAAGAAAATAGGTTAACAGTTTCTAAGAAAAGTAAAATTTTAAAAATATTTTTATTATCTTTTAATAGAGCTAAACCAGAAATATATATATATATATATATATATATATATATATATATATATAGATATATATATATATACATATATCCAATATATATCATATATTTTCTTTTGCCCCCCTCCCCCATTATACCTAGGGTATTCAAATTACTCGGTTCTTCGAATAAAACGAATAATTCGAATATATATATATATATATATTTATTTATTTATATATATATATATTATGTAATATATATTTATATATATATATATATATATATATATATATATATTGCAAGCTCTTAACAACTTCTTCCAAAAACAGTGAAAAGCAAGGAATAAGATTAGTAATTTGTAAAAAATTGCAATTTCACCAATTGGATATTTTATATTTTAAATAACTTTTAACGAAATTCAAAAATATGTTTGTAAAAACAAATATACGCTTCTAGAAGAAAAACTTCAAAAGCAGTGTATTAGAATCATAAAAAAGAAAATCCTAACAATGAAAACTCTGTGTTAAAACTATTAATTCCACAGACCTTTTTCAGCACTGAGTATTTCTTTCTAATAAAAGCACAATGAATAGTTTTCTGGCAAAAAGTGCAATTTCAAAAGTTCGAATTTTGCAAAACTAAATATAGTATTCAATAACTAATAATGTACTGAACTTTACCCCAAACTAATTTTTTGTTATATCATTTGTTCAAGTAGGTGAGCGCCTCAAAAGTCAAACATTATTTTATTTGTTTAAACTTTTGGAATATAACATCGACTTTAAATACAGAAATTATATGTATGGTAAGATTTTTAGGTTATCTTCCTTTATATCATAAATTATTCATATCTTAAAATACAGAATCATATAGTTTTAATGTCTGCTAATTAATTAGACAATGAAAATTTTTCATTTTAAAATGAATAGAATTTTTAACTGAAAAAAACTATGTAAATTTTAAGTTTCAAAATGTATAAATCTTATACAAGGCATAGGTAGGAAAACATAATTTCATATACAGATTGCAATTTATATGAAGTGTAGATGGGATTTGAAAATTTTTATTTAGTGAAAAGTTGCGATCAAAAATGTGCCAAGAAGGTTTGAAAGCGCCATGTATAGTTTTTAGAGAATTAAACCAAATCAAAAGCATAAGAAAATATAAAATCTCTTAGCAAATCGAACAAATTTTAAAGACAAGATACTTATCTAAGGCCATCAAAATTAGGCGTATACAACATAATCCAACATTGTATAAAAAAAAAAAAACAAAATGTATTGTGCATATAAAATTTATGAAAGTGGATACCAACTTAATTGCCGTATAGTACAGTTTTGCCGATTTCTGTATAATTATCCAAAAATGGGAAAATTTTTAAATTTCTTGGATAATTTTTGGATAATGAATTTTTTGTGTAATTTTTGTGTAATTTTAATGAAACTTCATTTCATATTAGTATGTTAACTGTTCATAAATAGTCAAAATTTTGTACAACATTGCTCCAATTTAGAGATTTAAGACATTGCAAATGAAAAACTGAATTTCAAAAAAAAAAATAAGGCTCAACAGAAGCATAAATAAAAAATGATTTCCAGCAAGTGCTTCCAAAAGATAACTTTAACCACTCCAAAGGTAAAACTAAGAGGTTATTTTGGACTTTTTTGGAAGTTATTAAAAATTTTTTCCAAAAAAGTGAATATAAATGTATTTTTACCAGGCAAAGGGTTAATTTCTAAGAATATTAAAATTTTTATCTTTTAATAAATCTAAAACAAGATTTTTATTAAATAATGTTATAAACATTCGTTTTAAGAAAAGCAGTGAATAAAATTCATAAAAAATACCACAAAAAAGAGTTGTCATTGGTAGGACAACCATGGGTTAAAAACACTGCAGTTTTTTTCAATACCAAGAACTTCCTACCAATAACAACACATTGTTAAAATCATCGCTTTTACAGCTCTTCAGTGTTTTTTTTTTTTTTTTTTTGTTCAATCGATACTTGTTTGGGAAATCGATACTTTCTTTGAAAATTTGTATTTTGAATAATGAATACTATAATAATGAATACTATATATATATATATATATATATATATATATATATATATATATATATATATATATATATATACGTATATTTTACTAATTTTCAAAACACAATAAGTTTTTAATATTCGTTACTCATTTTCAGGAAAAGTACAAAATTTTAAAAACATTTGCAATTAATAAAAATAAACAAGCTTTTTTCAAAGAAATTAATTAACCAGCAATATATATATACTGTCTCGGAAATCGATACTTCCTTTGAAAATTTGTATTTTGAATAATGAATACTTTTTTTAAATTTGTTAGATGCTTTCTTTTCAAGTTCATTGAAAATACGTTTTTAAATTTTCCTTTTTTGAAAATTCAACCTTTGTGTGATATGTGGAATACTGTTTGAAAATGAGTACTATTTTTTTTTTTTTATTATGGAACCCGTCCATAATATGTCTTTTTTTTTTGAAAATCGGTACTTATTTAGAAATTAGTCCTTTTTAGAAAATCTTAAAATTTTTTTGTAATTTTTTTAAAAATTTTTCATATATTCTTTTTTTTTGCTTTGAAAAATTCCTACTTCTTTATGAAAATTAGTATTAGTAGTTTAGTAGTTTGCTTTTGAAAATATTTTTTCTTTTTTGCATGGAACTTAAAAAATTGCTAGCATTTTAATTGGTACCTTCTTTAAAATACTATTTTTTTTTCTTTTTCAAATAAATTGGTAGTAGCCGCTCATAAAGTCTTTGTTCCTGATAGACGAAATAAACACGAAGACGTTGTGTTTATTTCGTTCATGTCTCTGAAATTCGTGTATACAATGACAAAAAAGATGTCTGATAATTTGATTTATTAAAAATGCTGATATCAACAGAGGCAAGGGCGCCATTTTTTTCAATCTTGTACTTATGAACATCTACAATAGGTTTACTTTCGGGATTCTAAATCAAAAATGTTTAATGCTAAAATATTGTCCATCAACCCACTTTTGAGTTACTAAAAATATTTTAATTACCAAAATAATTCATTCAATCAAAAAAGTTTTGATCCTCAAAAAAAATTATCATATCAATTACTAAAAATTGGAAAATAAAATTGAAAAACAATTTTTTTCCAATTAAACACTTTAAATATTTTAATTAAAAAGATAATTAAAAAAGGCAAACTTTAAATAGTTGAATGAAACAATAAGTTATTTAATAAAAAAATATATTTTAATTAAATCAAACAAGTAAATGATAGAATGAATTAAAATGTCAATTGAAAAAAATATACTTATATATTAAATTTAAATTAAATTTTTTTATAGGTATTTTTATAAACATATGTTTTTTTTGCCATTTTTCAAAAATGGAAAAGAATACATTTACTCTTGCATTATATAGTCCTTTGCGTAAGCTAAAGACAAAATAATTGTTAATATGTTTTTTACACAATTCCACGGTCATTCGGCTAACAATTTTTATGATTTAATAAAATATTATATTGACGGTTTCCAAGTTTGTAGTTAGCTATTTTATCTGCTGCCAAGTATGTTCTTCTCTTCGGTGAGGATGCCTAAAAAATTATTTAACAACTTCACAATATATGATTATTACATAAAATTATATGTACGTATATACGTACCTGTAACATCTTACCCAAATCCATAAATAGCAATATCTCTTTGAAAGCTTTGAGAATTTTAATGATTTAAACGGCTTTTGAATTTTGATTATGTCCTCTTAAAAACAAACATTTCAAAAATAAGAACGATTTTTTAAAAATTTGTTTTAATGCAATTGCATTTTTTAAAAACATTTTTTCGCTAAATATGATATTTAAATTATTTTTTAATTTTTTTTACATATTTGACAAGTATGAAATATTTACATTAAAATAATATTTAAAATTTATATAAAACGACTGCATTCTTTTTGAGTATTTTAGTAATCATCTCCTTTTCTTTCAAAAATATTTCCCGAACACAAATGCAATTTGATAATTGTGAGTTCACAAAATTTTAATTTTTTTTTTAGATGTCTTTTTAATTTTTTTATTTACTATAAATTACAATATTAATTGGAATAGAACATAAAGGTTTACTATTTCTAAAAAATATTATAATGCATTTTTTAAATAATATATGTAAATTTACTAATATTCTAAAAATGATATCAGAAAAACTGAAATTTTATATGGAAAATAGAAAAATCTAAATTGTGCATAACAGATGTGTGTGACACAAAAATTTTAGATTTTTATTTTAGTGTAAAAATTTTATAATTTCTAAATATGTTAAGAAATCAAAAATTGTAAATAGCATATTTAATGAAAAATTCATTAAAAAATTAATTTTAATGAATTTTTCATAATTTTTTTGTTTTTTAATTTTTTGTTGTGAAATATTCATATTGAATCATGTAATCACAATTCAAACGCCATTTAAATCATTGAATTCTGAATTTGAAGTTGTGGACTTTTGAGATTATTTAGGTTTTTTTAGAAAGTGAAAAATCGAAATAAAATCGCGAGTTTTCGGAATTTCCCAAATCTTAAAACTGAAATCGTTACAGATATGTTTATATTATTTGCGTGCAAAATTTTGCGAAAATCGAAAGATACTCGGTAAATTTTTTGGGCGTTCTTTCATGAAATTGTCGATATATAATTGTACATAATACACAAAAAGTTTATGGGGCATTTGAAAATTTTTTAACCTGGCTAAAACTTATTTTAATCCTTGGAACTTATTTAAACCTTGAAACTAATTTTAGTACCGTATGTTTCATTTTATAATCATGATTGTTGTTCAAAGTTCAAAAACTTAGAAGAAGGGCTTAACATTACTTAACTTTTGGTTTTTTATAATTTTATAAGAGGGATTGATATCTGTTGTAGTTATGCGATAAATATAATTGATCGGGACAATTATATTTAAGTCAAATATTGTTGATAATTGAAAATGGGGCACTTTTGTCAAAACAGATTTTGTTAAGGGCAGCACGAATTTGAATATAATTAGTATAATTAGTAGGTGTCACAATATTAAATAGCATTTCTTTGAAATAAACTTGAATAAAGTATATTTTTCTATCATATGTGAAACAATAATTTAGATTTTTACTTAAAATTTTAAAAAATCGTAATTATTAGCATAAAGAGGATTTTTTAATTTTTGTTCGAAAATACTAAAATATGTTACACCAATACCATCAAACATTGAAAATATCATAACTTTTATTTGAATAACACAGTAGTTATGATATTTCGTGTAATTTTTGCCAGAATTATAGGGGAAACAGGGGTATTATGTATGGCATATGTGGTAATGAAGAAAATTTAAATTTTTTCGCGATTTTAATTTTTTTTGCAAAAACAACTACAGGTAAATATTTGCCATTATTGTACAACATTTCTAAATTATATTTTATCCATGAAACCTGCGATTTTAATGCTTTCCGAACGTAAGCAAATAAAATATATTGAACATTTTTTTAAGCGCTAATAGTTCTTAGGATGAGATTCAAATCGATAGCATTTTTAAATCGGTAAATACAAAATTAAATACTTTATTATTTTTCATATTTCAATTGCAAATAGTTTATGTCCCAAAAACATTATGTTTTTTCAAATGTCTACTTAATATAAAAATTATAATATTGGTATAATGTGGTAAAAATATATTAGGGTAAAATGGTATGAACAATTTACGAAAACTCAACAAACTGCACATCAATTACACTAGAAATTCCTAGAATCAACGTTTAACATTATATTAGTTTATTAAAACAGGAAACTCTGGATTTAAAAATTGTGGAAATAGTGGATGCTGTTAAAACACACACTTGGTATGATGAATCTCATTCAAAAGGTTTGAGCATTGTGCGAAAATTATAGCAATTCATTACATCTATGAGAAAGGCTATTCCAAATACGAGATATAACTGACTATTTTTCTAAATTTTGTTTTATTTTTTTATAACAATTTTCAATCGTAAACTGCCTTTTTTTCTATGTTTGGCAATACCAAAGCAGAATTTGTGGACTATAATTAAGCATCAGCAGAATGTAATACGTATTTTCTGTGGCGCTGCACACTTCATCAGCATTCGTGGTCTCTTGTCCATTTTGATTTCGTTGAAATCTAAACAATTTTCTATTAATTTTTTATTAAATATCTACTTTCATCACATACTTGAATTTTGATATTCGAGTGATGTAGTAAATACAAAAATAATTTTTAAATATTTAACTAACACCGAATATTGCTATTTTTAAAACGTTCGACTTTACCCTAATATTTCCCATTTTACCCAAAAATAGTTGATTTGAAAAAATGACCAAAAACAATACCAAAAATTAAATTAATTTTAATATTTATACGAAAAACATTAAAATTATAATTATTAAAAGTTATATTAATTATAATGGCCCATATAATGGTCCAATGTTTTTAGTTTTATTTTAATTAATTAAAATTAAAAAAGAAAAATTAAAAATAATTAATAGAGTTATTGTATCAATTCATATTTTAATTGAAGTTTAATATAAAATCAGTGTTAATTGAATATTTTTAGATATTTCAATTTTTAAAACGTTCCATTTTACCCTAATATTTCCCATTTAACCCAAAAATAGTTCATTTGAAAAAATGCCCAAAAACAATACCTAATGCTAAATTAATTTTAATATTTTTATGCAAAACTTTAAAGTTATAATTATTAATAATTTATATTAAAATATAATTGTTCAATATTTTTATTTTTATTTTGATTAATAGAGTTATTGTATCAATTCATATTTTAATTGAAGTTTAATATAAAATCAGTGTTAATTGAATATTTTTAGATATTTTTTTCTGTGTTCGGATTAAATTTAGAATCACGAAATTATTAATAATTTCCCTAAAATTTGCTCAGATTTTTTGTTATGAAAATAAATAAAAAAAATATTTTCTGGATTAGAGTTTAATCTAAAATTCCATCATATATACATAATTTTACTTTCAACTAGCTTCTTGAAAGTAAAATTCAAATATACAGATTTTACACTTCTCCAAAAAAAAAAAAAAAAAAAAAACAATCAATTGCAGTTGGAATGTTACAATTTCTTAATTCTCTAACATTTAAATGACAATTGCATTTTTTGCCCCACCTTCTATTCATTTTACTTTAATTCAATCTTAAAGTTGAAAAGTTTTATTGAGCAAAAAACTTTAAACTAAATCAGTGATTTATTTCTATTAATATTTCTAAAGTTTAAAATTCTCTTTGCAGATCTCTGTATCATTTCTGTAGCATTTTTACTACATATTTTGTCTGTCTAGTTAAATACGCTTTTAAAGCTTTCGATTTATAACCCATAATACAAAGTATATCTCAAGGGTAATTTTCCTTTTTATAAACTACACTTCCAACCCCCTTAAATATCACCATTATGAAAAAAAAAACAACAAGTGAAACAAAAAAACACTCCCTTAAACAAGTTGCTGGAAATATTCTTAAAAAAACATTCTATTGGATGATGTTTTATCCTTTTTATGTTGCTTATTATATTTACAAATAAACAAATTACACAGTGCAACACGAAAAAATTGCCTCAAAAATTCCAACGCAAAATGGAAGCGTATCAGTAGTATAACAAAACTCCAAAAGGGATTTTAAAAGATAATTCGGCCACTTGAATTTCGAATTTTTCGGAGTCCTTTTTTGATACGATTGGAAGTAAAAATCATTTAAATTATTTAATCCAAACGTTATTATATGTTGTTGTTAATTTATGGGCTACTAGCATTATTTTACTTTAAAGTTATAATTATTAATAATTTATATTAATTATAATGACCCATATAATTGTTCAATGTTTTTATTTTTATTTTAATTAATTAAAATTAATAAAGAATGATTAAAAATAATTAATAGAGTTATTGTATCAATTAATATTTTAATTGAAGTTTAATATAAAATCAGTGTTAATTGAATATTTTTAGATATTGCAATTTTTAAAACGTTCCATTTTACCCTAATATTCCCCATTTAATTAAAAAATAGTTCATTTGAAAAAATGCCCAGAAACAATACCTAAAGTTAAATTAATTTTAATTTCTTCTGGATGTCACACCTTTCCTACGCCTACTTTTGTTATTATATTATTTAGATTATTTAACTCGACCCTGTGCTTAAAACTACTGAATCGATTGAAATAAAACTTGGCACATATGAATATCTTTGAAGGATTACTGACTGGAAGCAATGCCCATTTAAAAAAAAAAAAAATTGCTTTACTTGGTAGTAAGTTTTTATTAATCTGATGGTATACTTTCATTTCTCCTTGGAATCATTTGGGCAATATTTGATAGATCAAATTTTGTTGCATAGTGTTATTGAATTTGCTAAATATAAAAATCGAATAAAAACCTGGTTGGAATAAAAAAGACAAAAGTAATATTGTTTACCATAAAAAAAAAACAAGTAAAAAAGTTAATAACTTTTGTTAAGTGGAAAGAGATAGAGTTGCAAAGGTATAAGTTAAAACAATCTGCTAATCCAATATTTCCTTTGCATCCTTACGGAGAGCTTTCGCATGGGTTAAAAGCCAGCCAAGAGATGTATTTGTATTAGAAAAGAGAGTGTTAAATCTTTCATGTCTTAAGTGCACTTGTCACTAAAATGGTGACAGTTTTTGTTTTTTTTTTTTTGGGATAAGTATTTGTGTATTTTTAGGGTGGAGTCACATCAAATAGAAATAAATATAATAATAAAATAAACATTATAAGTATACTTTAGTTAATTATTGTTTAATGTGAAAAGAAAATGATTTGAAATTTTAGACAGTAAATGTGGCCAACCTTGTTTAATACAAAATGAGTATAATCAGAAAACTTTTCTTCAAAAGAAACATTTTAAACAAATTACTACATGATTTTATTATAGACAGGGCAACCAAAAATATACAAAATCATATTTTTTCTTGGGATTCAAATGAACCTAACTGTTGTTTATTTATCCGTTTTAAACAATTTTAAGATTTTTTTCCTTGACATAGATAGACGTGCATATTTCACTCATAACAGCATATTTTTGCATATTTTGGTCTTAACAGCATATTTTGTTATATTTCCATAAAAACTCATGTTTTTATTTACTTACGATTTTAATTTTGCATATATTACACAAACAAGCATAATTTGGCATATTTTACATTTAAAAGAAAAATTTTGCATATTTTGCACTTAATAGTATTTTTAACAATAATTTGTCATTAGAGAAATTTTCTGTTTATTGTCATATACGTTTTTCAAATTCGATTCCGTAATAATACTCATCTTCTAAATTGGAAGTAATTTTGTAATTTCTTATACAATATATTAGCTTTGAAAGTTTTTAAGAGTAGAAATAAATTATATTTTAACAATTTCTATTAAAAACCAAGTTGTTTATAAAATGAATAGTAGATAATATAATAACATTTTAAGAGCATATTTTTTTTTTTTTTTTAATTTTAAAGTTATATTTTTCGGTTTTAAGAGCATTTTCCCTGTTTTTAAACAATATTCTTAAGTTATTTATACTTATATTTCCCTTTCACAGAATAATAAATGTCTTTAAAATTTATAATTATTAATTTAAACAATAACTAAAGGTTTATTTAAATTTAAATAACTTTCTCAAACACTCTTTCCTTTTTAAAAACTACCATAAAACTTTGTAATTTTAAGAAAACTACTTCATCATCTCATCATCACTTATTTACAAAGTACTTAAAGGAAAACCTAAATACGAATATTTCCCATTAAATTTGCCACAAACTTTTCCAAACACTTTAAATACTTTGTATCGTAATCATAAAGATTGTTCATTCGTTAGATTGTTAAGCGGAAGGGGACAATAGTGTAGAGGGAGGAAGGCAAAAGAAGGAGACGACTGTTAAATGATATTGCAATTTGAACCCACACGTTAATTTGAACATTTGATGACAGTAATGACAACAGCAACAAACCATTAACACCGTCATAACCAACCAAAGAATCAAACAACCAACAAAATTCAACCAAGTGTCATTCATCTATGTAGGACATACTTACTAATATCCATATTTGAAAACATCAATATATAAAAGTATACGAATGGTTGATATATTTTAATGTGTGCAAATTTTATGTGTGTGTTCGTGTAGCCAAATACTACATACACAAAAATGTATGTAAAATCCATTACACCAATAATAAACTAAATAAAAAATATTAATACAATGTATAGGTAAGGTTGACTTTATAGTGTCCTACTTATTGAATAAATATTTGCAAAATATATTTTGTTGTGAATTATGTTATGTTAAAACAAATTTTCTGGAGTTCCCCAATAACGTGATATATATCAATATAGTGTCCAAGTTTTAGAGAATTTTTCTATTAAAATTCATCAAATTCCATCTATATATTTCTTTGGAAAAATTGTCAATTTGAAGTCCATTTGTTCTTTTTTTTTTTCTTCACATATATATATAGCAAAAAAAAACAAACAATTGCTTCCAAAAAAGAACTTTTTCACCACTTCAAAAGTAAAACTAAATACATATTTTGCCTTTTTCTGGAAGTTAATAAAAATTACTTGCAAAAAAGTGAAAATGAATGTATTTTTAACAAGAAAAAAAATTAAATAATTTCGAAGAAAATAAAAATTTCACAAATTTAAAAGTATTTTTATAATTTATTAACAAAGCTAAAATCATATTTTTATTAAAAATTTTTATAAATATAGTTTTAAGAGAAGTACTTCAAAGGCAATGAATGTCAAGCAGAAAAGAAAAACATCCTACCAACGACTGACTGACTAACTGATTCCACAGTCTAAACGCCTGAAGCTAGAGGAATGAAATTGGAACCGTAATTTGTTCTCCTAGCAAATAGATTCAGTAAGACGGCATTTTTGAAAATTTCAATGTTCAGGGGGCAAAAAGGATAAAAAAACGGGTAAAATTGGTAGCCATTTATCTCCTAAACTAATATAGATACAAAAAATTTAATACCTATTATTATTCTTTTAAAATAATAAGCGAAAAGTGTCTGGTACTTTTTTGAAAATCAGTACAAAACATAAAAATAATATTTATATCGAAAAATGAGAAAAACAAATTTAGTACCTTTTTGAAATTCTGTGGTACTTTTTCGTTCTTCTAAAGATACTTTTTGAATGTCCTATAGTATTGAACCTAAAAACATGAAATTAAAGATATGTTTTCCTAAGTGAGTGAGAATCCATGTGAGGGGACTTTGTGGTACTTTTTGATTCTTACAATGGTACTTTTTGAATTTTCTATAGTATTGCATGAAGAAACATTAAATTACATATACATGACCCTATGTGGGTAAGAATTCATAAGGAGGACTTTGTGGTACTTTTTTGTTCTTCTAATAATACCTCTTAAATTTTCTGTAATATTGAGCTTAGAAACATAAAATTGAAGATATGGTCCTAAGTGAAGGAGAATCCTCAAAAGCTGGTACTTTTTCGTTCTTCTAATATTATTTTTTGATTTTCTTGTAATAATTAACCTAGAAATATGAAATTAAGGATATATGTGGGTGAAAATCCACAAGCTCTATTAGTCACATTCTTCTCTACTAAAAAAAAGATAATAAAATTAATTTGGTAGTTTTTAAATCTTCGAACATTTAGGATGTAAATAACTGCTATTTTGTTGGTGCCCTACGAATCTTCTGAACCAAAAGACATAAAAACTAATTTTAAATTGTATTCTTTCTTTGCTACAAATACATCAATGATGTCGTGAGTACTTTTTTAAAATCTTATTATTTATTTAATTTTTTGGTAAGTAAAAGACTTTTAATAAATTTTTAAAAAAATTATTGTTGTTAATGTCGACACAATGCCCTATAGATATTGTACTGTAGATATCTCTCCTCATTTAAATATAAACCTGGAGCACAAAATTGGAATCATTAGAAGGTGCGTTTGAGATGTATGTTATTCATTATTGTTATTCAAGACACCAATATTACAAATGTTCGAGAGTTAGGAGTCATAGGAGTATTACATTATGCTTTTTATAAATAAAAAGCTACCAAGTTTACCAAGTAGCTGTTTAAATGCTACTCTTGTATAAAATTTTAAAAAGAAAAATTTCAAATTGTCAAAAAACAAAAGTATCAAATATAATAATAAATAAATAACTTTAAAATGTGCCATTTTTAAAAAAAAATGTAGTACTTTTCAATTCTCAAAAAGTGACGAATCTTTCAAAAAAAAAATACATTTTCAAAAAACTACGAATTTGTAAATTAAAATAAATTTTTCTTAAGTACCAATTTTTAAAAATAATTTCCCAAAAAAAAAACGCTAAATTTGCAAAAATTACAAAAATATTAAAGAAGAAAAATCAATTTCGAAAAATTAACCAATTTAGAGTAATAGTAATAATTTTCAAGAAAATTCAATTCCCAGAAGAGTGGCAATTATGCAAAAAAGTAACAGTATTGAAAAAACCAAATAATAATTTTCAAAAATGCTAATTAAAAAACAAATAAAGGTATAAAGTACAAATTTAAAATAAAATTAAGAAAGTACAAATTCAAAAACAATTTTTAAATGTAGGTACCAGTTTTCCAAATTAGAAAGAATTTTTTAACTAAAGTACTAATTTGTAAAATGTATAAAAAAAGCTAATTAAAAGAAAAAAAATAAAAATCAAAGTTAAAATGTAGAAATTTTCAAAAGAAAGTATAATTTTTCCAAGAAAGAGAAAATTTTTCAATTTTTCAAAAAAGTTCTAATTTTCAAAAAAGTACCTATTTTTAAAAAGCAGCAATTTTCAAGCGACAAATTACAAACCAAAAAAAGTGGCAATTTTTAGAATAAAGGAAAAAATTTTCAAAATTCTAAAATTAAAAAGTATCGCATTTCTCCCAAAAAAGTACCGAAAAAAATTTTATAAAACGTATCATTATTTGGTTTTGGTACTAATATAAAAATATAAAAAAGAATTTTAAATTATTAAAAGAAAATACTGGTTTCGAAGAAAGTAAAGGTTTCAAAGAAAAAAATATAAATTTTCAAAAAGTAATAATTTTACAAAAAAAAAAAAAAAAATAGTGCAAACAAATAAAGCTAATTTTTCTAAAATTTATAAATATTAGATTTTGAAAATAGTACTAAAATAAAAGGAATTCGGTAGCAATTTTAAAAAGAAAATTCAAAAAAATAATAATAATAATTTGAAACAAATATCAATTTTAAATAAAAGTACTAGTATTAAAGAAAATAAAAAAAATGACAAAAAAAATAAAAGTAGAAATTTTAAGAAAAATTAAAATAATAATAACGCTAAATTCCAAAAAATAAAGCAAATTTTCCAAAGGTAAAAGGTACTAATTTTCCAAAAAGCATGAAAACTATTTTTCAATTATACTATTTTTTCAAAACGTAACAAAAAAGAAAAACAGGAAATATTTTTGAAAGTAAAAAAACATTATCCAAAAGAGAACTAATTTGTAAAATGTTTAAATAAGGAATTAATTTTCAAGAAAATGGACTTAGCTTTCATAAACGTTCTTAATCTCATATAAGTAGTAGCTTACAAAAAAAGTACCAATTTAAAAAAACTATGAATTTTTATTAAAAAAAAACTACCAATATTATTATTTTTTATAATAACATACAAGAGTATTTTGGGTTCAGAATCATTTCATCTGCAATTGATATCATTTGATGAGGGTAATAATCCCTTCAATGGATTTTTCGATGGTAGGTAAATTTTTTGTTTTTTGACCTTCTAAACTTTTCCTTTTTAAAACCAATGTAGTCTCCGGCAAGTCGAAAAAAATAATATAAATATAGTTCGAAGCTCAATTATTTTCGCATAAATATTTAAGGAATTTAACGAAGTATATTTCATTAGAGCTTTCATTTCATTTATCTCCCTTTATACGGGGTCATTTCGAGTCAATTGTTAAGAAATGACATGAAAGTCGATAAAGACTTGGGTTTAATAGGTTAAAATGTTCTAGATATTTTCTTCGTCGAAATAGTGTATGTGCCAATTTTCAAGTGAATGGGTTAAACTTTCAAAAATACCATATTTCGTAAACGTACTTAATCTCATAAAAGTAGTTTTCCAACCAAAAATGTACCAATTAAAAAAGAATAATAATTTCACAAAAGTTATATTTTCAAAGAAATAAAGTACCAATTTTGAAGAAGTCCTAATTTTGAAAGAAGTAAAAAATATACAAAAGAATACAATATTTATAAAAAGGTAAAAAATTAAACTTTGGTAAAAGTATCAATATAAAATAGAACTATAAACCTAAAAAAAATATATATATATTAAAAAAAAATTAAAGAAAAAAAGTACCATTTTATGGTATGAAAAAGTTCCTACCCTTAAAAATAATGCTAGTTCTACAAAAAAGTACCAATTTTTAAAGAAATAAAGAAATTTTAAGTTTTTTAATTCTTAAAAAAGATTTCCCAAAACAATTAAAATTTTTATAAAAAACTCAAAAATCTCAGTAATTATTAAATTATAAAATGGAAAAATGTTCAAAAAAGCTATTAATTAAAAAAAAAAACAAAATTTTGTTATGCTTTAATGCACTAAAACTGTAATTTAGAATTAAAATACTGCCGTATATTTTGCTGGAAATAATCCAGTGGTACGGGTTTCTAAGTCAGTAAAGCCTTGTGGACTTAGACTTTTAGAATTTACTTAGTTTCGTTAGTTTATAGTAAATGATGAGTTTGCACCTCTCAAGCTGAGGGAAAAAATTCGATTCAAAATCTACCACAGTTGTGGTCATGTTGGTAATTTAGGTTATAAACTTTTTGATACCAATTTAATAATTTAATAATTTGATACTGAAATGGTGTCAATTTGATACCAATTAGGTATCGATTTTCGTTAATATTTGAACACGTAGTGTTGAATATGAATACATACGGGGCAGATTCACTATTGACAGTGAATGGCATCGTTTTCGACATGAATGTCGTCGAATTTTCTCTAGGTGTGTTGTAACATATCTCGCGAACGAATTGTTTGAATTTTTTTTTTTTTTACAAAATATCAAAAAACGTTAAAACATATTACCTACTAGTTATACCTGCAACATTTTTTAATTCCTTTCAATAGTTTGGAAAATTGTATAATAATTGTTAGAAAAAAAAAAAGAATTTTGCAAAATGTATTTTTTTTTTTTTTTTTCTTTTTCCAAAAATCGAAAATGACCAAAAATTTTCCATTTTTGCTTTTAGCATAAAGCTGGATATGTTGAGGAATATATATTGTTATATTTTATTAAAATTTTATTAATATTTGATTTTTGACTAAAACTTTTTAACTACTTAAATGATTTTAGATCTAATATATCGGAATTCCCAATATCATGTTACAAATTCTTCAATAAATTTAATGCACCCTTATTCTCCTTCAGTAGGGTATTCAAACAAATAAACAAGAATAATAATGTATATTAAACAACAAAATACAAAACATTAAACTGAACTGAGTTTATGTTTAGTTTAATGTGACGTTTTCTCTTTTCGTTTTTATTTTTCATTTTCGCTTTTTTTATTTTATTCGTTTCATTTTTTTCTGGTCATGTTTAGTATTAAAACCACCCCCTCATGCCAGATTTATCTAGTTAAATTACAAAACAAAAAAAATCCTCTATAACGAAAATTGTGTTGTATTAATTTTTATCTTCTGCTATAAACATTTCCCATCATCAGCAGGAAAAGCAGCATCAATATCCAACCATCCATCCATCCTTACCCCCTTAAAAATACTAATAATGATAAAAGGAAGATTACAGCAATAAGGTTGGTGTCATATGCTGATGCTACCGCTGCTAGCTGATGTTTTTGATATGATTAGACAAAAAAAAGAAGAAAGAGGTGGAAGTGGTCGTCTTGGAAAGAGTACAAAGTGTGATGTGAATGATGTGTCATTCGATGGTATTAATGTATTTGCTTTTTTTCCCTTCTTTAATGGAAATCAGCATGTTGTACGTAGTACTCGTATATTGTTAGAGTTGTCTGTTTATTGATACATAGTTGGATATTATAACCAACTAATAGTACAACTATTTTCGTTTTGTTTATAATGTAGCCCATCACTTGCAGTATTATTGATATGATCGTCATTATTCTCATCACCATTATCCATAGTATTCATCTATAATTTGTATATATAGAGATATAACTGCCTCTATATATAAATTTAGTTGTTATTCATCGTTATTTCAATCTACAGACAATATAGATTTTACAGACTTTTTAGTTTTGGAAAAAAATAAACTAAAAGCAATAATATAAAGTCTAAGTTTTAAGATAAACAGTCATTGCCACGTTGTTTAGTTTGTAAGAAATATATATCTTTAGCTATGTATGTAATATGCTACGTAACGTAGTTTTCCGGTTTTAATACTGTATAAATATCTATTGCTTGTAGTTATTACTTGTTTTACTACTTGTTATGACTATTATTGAGTAAGTTTTAATTTTTTTTCTTTCGTGACGATTTCTTATCATTGTTTAACTATTGCAAAATTAGCAGAGACGTACCACAAGGACAGCTAAATAGGGATTACATTATTATTGAAAACGAAATCAAAATTTATAGACATTTTATTAATACAGTTTAATTAAATTTTATATGACAGCCCAGTAAATACACTTAAAAAACGACATAATATGGATTGTAGATATTCTTGAGTAAATTTTTAGATATTCCGAAAGGCCGTTTGGTTTTGTGTAGTTGCCTTACTAAAGATCACTGAGCTCCCTAAATTTTAAGTAAATTTAAAATTTTTAAATTTATTTAGAAAGCCTTAGACTTTAGTGAACATTTTTTGGATTTTTCTCTTTAAGAGTAAACATAATTGTTACAAAGTTTTAAATGGTATTTTGTTTAGAACAAAAGATTTTCCAAACTTTATTAGAAAAATTCTACATATATTTTAAGACAAAAAAATGGAATATCTATTTACTCCTCGAGAGGGCCATAGAGTTGAAGTAAGTCCAGATAAAGTCGAATTAAGTACCATTACTTGGGGAGAAAAACCTGCATTTCTTTTTTTTTTTTTTTTTGTAACATATTTTTTTTAATATCTCCAAAACCATAGAACAGATTAAAAATATTTTTGTTATAACTTAAAGGTAATTTGAATATATATTTTTTGATATTTTACAAAATCAAACAAGATAATTTGTTTTCAAAATATTTTGCAATATGTGGTGCAGCGTATTATCTATATAAAAATTTATCTTGAGAACTAAATTCAATTTAAAAAAGTAATTTATAGTCTTAGAACTGCATGTTACTGAAAAATTCCATGTTGCAGATTCAGTGGTGCCCTGTGATATTCATAGCTAACAGTATGACTAAATATTTACTTTTTCATTATTTGGGAATATTTTACAATTTCTCAATTTATATTAGATTTTGTTTAATATCATAATTCTTGATCCCTCCTATTTATCAAATAACATATAAATTATTTTGGAGATGGTTGGAACTTTTTGTGAAATTTTAGATTTAGTAGAATGGATCTTTTATTTGAGTTTAATTATGTAAAGTGATACTCGGGATGCCGATTTATACAGTAGCTATTATCGGTCGTTATGAAATTTGTTTAAACTATTTATGTTTCGAATAAAATTTGACATGCTTAAAATATCTAAAAGCATTGAAACCTTTAAATAATGAAATTAGCGAATATACATGATAATAATTAATTTCACTATAACGAAAAGTTTTAGGAAGAGTTTTAAGATCATCAATGTAATTAGAAGTCTTTGAATATTACTTGTTTATATTAGTTCCGAAAATTACAAAAAATACATTTTATCATTCCCATTAATGATCATTAAGTTTTTTAAATTTAAAAGTCCATTTTTATAATTGTACTTTGTTATGATTAAATATTGAAAGTTTATATTTTAAATTATAGACAAATTTATACAGACAAAAATGTCATGCAACATATAATAATTGCAAAAAAAAATTAATTTATATCGTAAATTTTGGTTGATTTCTAGTGAAACGTCCTAGGTTTACAAAGCCTCTCAACAATTGCTTTATAAATTTCATATGTGTATAAAAAATTTTAACATAATATGCTGCTAAAAGGGCTCATAATTTGTAGTCAAATGGATTCAGACCACAGATATCAGTACTGCATTGATTGATTTAATACAATTATAAATTATTATATTAAATAAATAGTAATCCAATATTCTATAGGAATAGTTTAATTTGTGCATTAAAATTTGAACATTTTAATAGTCTCAGACTCTTATATAAACTTTTGGTTATGCTTTTATTAAGCTTTTCTGTATCACAATAGGTGACTTAACCTATTTCTCGACATTTTTAAAAATCTCATACACGAATTAGATATATTCTTTCATATTCAGGATCTTCTACCTCCAGGGACATTTAATTGCTAAATATCTTTCCAAATGTTCAATATTTAGTTAAGTAATTTGTGCCTCATTATAAGTGGACCTCGTTATATTGGCAACCTTGCGGAGTTACAACAGATTCCTGATTCAAAACAGAACTCGTTATTTGTTTTGCACAGACATATAAACGAAGGTTGTGCCGAATTTGACAATAAATGTTTGAAAATTTCCTGAAAATTTGTTATTTTATCGCGGTCCAGGACTTGTAAAAATATTAGATAATTATAAATTTCATTCCAAGTAAGGAAATGTTAAATTCAACTTAGTTTTAAGAAGTTATATTTATAGACCAACTCTTCTATTGTGATTTTCTTATCATTGTATAAATTTTTTATTTATTACAAACTTCTATGGAAAAAATTTCTATAAGTTTATATATACTTTTTTCCGATTCTTTGGAAAAGTGCAAAACAAATTAATTTTATACGCCCTATTTGAAAGTAAAAAAAATTAAATTAAAATTGACATTAATAATGTCAACGATACACCCTCATAATAATAATTATGAGTATGAAATTTTTTTAAATCCCTTTACACCGTACGCCTCTATTTAAATGTAAGATAATTTACAGAGTAACAGTAAAAGCAATAAGAGAAATACTAGATATTGAACATCACCTACAAAATGTATGTAGTATTTCCTCTGCTCCCACATGCACACGCACTTATAAATGTTATACAGAAGGAAAATGAGGTAGTATGAAGGCCTTGCAGGCCTTTCATTGAGCTACATAGATTTTACTGCTTAGTGTGCGTCCAGACCATGTTATTTTTCTTTTTTTAACCTGTCAATCAAATTTCGAAATTAATGCAACGAATTTAGAATTTTGGCAAGAAAAATTATCTTGTGTGAACGCGTGTTTATTACTTGACTTAAAAAAAAACCTGTCTGTCTAGTTTATCACTGGAGTTGAAAATTTGGCTGAATAGATAGATTCAAAAAGGTTTTCCGACGAGTTTTGAAATTTTCATTTTTGTTTAAATAAATCATGACATTAAAGAGATTTTTTAAAAACTCGATGTAAAAGCAGTTTTAAAGGAATTTAAGTTTGATATTTTAAAATATTAAAAAAAAAAAAAACGTTAAAGGCCTTTATATATCTCCATTATATAGTAGATATTAAATATCTTTGCAATTATACAAACTTGTACTAAAAATACATACAAGAATATTTACATACATATGTACGTATGTGCCACTACATCTGCTTGTTTATAGATTCCAACAATCGCACATACAGATGTATTTAATCTATCTTTCTTTATGGTGGTTTTTCCATATGGGCTTATTCAATTGTAATTCTTGCATTTATTCCATTAAAAAAAAAATGTCAATTGAATACAAATAAATAATAAAGAAATAAATAAAATCGTTCTCTTATTGATTAACTATTGTTGGGAAAATACAGACAAAACAGAAGGACGGACAGTAAAACCAAATAGCTTTATTTTTCTTTCTTTTGCTAGCATTACAGTAGCTCATGCTGATGGCTTTGTTGTAGGCAAAAATATTTTAGGTGGATGCGCTTTTAATCTAATCAGAGATGGGAAAATGTGTTTATAATGTTTAAAAAAGCTCCAAAGTAAAAGCAAGATTTATTAAATGCTATTAAATAATTCCTAACAAATCTATGTGTAAATGAAGTCCGTACTTCTTGGTAGAAGTCTCGTGATATCGATATATATAATATATATATAGTCCGTACTTCTTGGTCAAAATTTCTTGATATCGATATATACAAAATTTTATATATATATATATATATATATATATATATATATTTATATATTTATATATATTTTTTTCCCGATATTTTGGTTATAAATGGTTTTTAGTTTGAAATCCGTAGCATTTATAAAAAGTCGAAAAAGTGGAAAACAAATACTCCGTCGAATTTTTAGGATCATATCGGATCAGCACAAGATTGAAATCAGTAGCTTATATGTACTTAATTACTTAATTTCTTCAGCAAAAAAATAATAATAATAAAAGTTTTCGTATTTTCTATGGAAAGCAAAATTCCTGATTGTATGACCGATTTTTTGATGTATAGATCATATATCTAAATTATTTTCCTAAGAATTTGAAGTATCTTTTTTTTTCTCTCGTTAAACTCGCATGAAGGAAACATTCTCAAACTAAATTCTAAACTATTCTAAACTATTTATATAGATAGAAGGTCATATTTTGTAAAAATTGTAAAATTTTTATTCATTATGAGAGGGAAAAAAGTGTTTTTGTTACACCTCAGAAAATAACCCTTCGAATGTTTCATGATGTTTACCAAAATATTTTGGCTCTACTAATGACCGACCGTTCATGAGCTGAATCTTTTTTAAAAAGGTATTTTTTTAGAGTTTTGAAAATTTGTATATTTTCTCAAAAAAAAAAAAAAAAAAAAAGAAAAAAACAAAATGCATCAAAATGCGATATCACTTAAAAGATATTTGAAAGCTGCACCCTTTGGTACATAAAACGTATCTAAAGGTGTTATCAGTATTTATATATTCCACAAAATGTTCAATTTTCAAGTTTTTTTTTTAAATTAAATTTTTTTAATTTTTACTTACTTTAAAACATTTTTATTTCAACATTTTTGCAAATTCACAGTTTATCAGAAGTAAATCTGATATAAAACCAAAACCAAAATATTTTGGCAAACATTATAAAACATACCATGGTTCATTTTCAGAGGTTATTTTTTTTTTATTTTTTTTACAATTTTAGCTAGATTGCGATCTTTATATTTTCTTCATTTGGAAAGGTTTGTAGATATTTTGTATATCAATGTATAGGTAAATATGTCTCTTTTATATTATGTTTATATTTTTAACATACTTAAAAACTGAAAGAAGTTTTATTTAAAAAATTATACATTTTAGTATATATAATTTTTTAAGATAAATTTTTGTTTGAAAATGTATAAAAACAAATTACCGCTAAATATATCGAAATGATTTTTAGTACATAGAAAGATCGTTATCACTATAAATAGATTTAAAAAAAAATAGTTTTTTTTTGTGCGCTTAAATATAATTCTCAAAATTTTACCATTTTCATGAAATATGTTCTTCTGTCCGAAACTAATATAGCGTCAAATCAATTTTTTTAGATTTGAAAAATATTTCGTGAATTTTTTTTTTTTTCTAACCCGAATAACTTGAAATTTCAATATTTTTGAGCATTGCTGGACGTAGGGTGCAACTCTCAATCAAATAGAAATATCTTTGTTATCCATTCTTGAAGCCTTGTCTTTTGAAATATGTGAAAAAATATTTTGTTATTTAATAAATTTTGAGAAAAACGTGAAAGAATCGGACCATTTTTTGTAAAGAAAACAACAATTTTTCGTACTCAATTTAAAGGTTTAATATTGATAATTTTTCACGGCTAGATGAGTTGAGATATTTCAAAAAAAAAAAAAAATTAATACACTGAAAAAAATTTGTACATAAACATAAAAATTAACTTTCATTGATTTCAGTTCACAATATTTAAGCATAATTTCTTAAGCATTCAAACTTTTTTTATATTTGTTTAAATGAATCAAAAGTCAAGAAGACTGAAAAAAAAAATTTTTAATTTTGATTCATATTTTCAATTTGTAAAAAAGTTTTTAACGATTTTTACCTACATTTTGGGAGCAGCACAGAAACGATTTTTATCAAAATGATGTGCTGCTGAATGCGAGCAAAATTATGCAAATTTCTAAATATTTTTTTTTTTACAGATTTTCCTTTGAATTTTGCCATTTTAAGGCATTTTTTGTTAATATTTTCATGTATAACTATTTTCATTTACCATTTGCAATCAAATCTAATAAAACTAATTCAAAAATTTAACAAAATTTTTGCAAAATTCCTAAAATTTTCGTTATGAACAATTCAATAATATCTATGAACAAAATTTTATTTTTTATGAAAAAAATTTTCAAATATATGTATTTTTTTCTCTGTGTACATTATTTTAGAAAATTCACTCCTTTATTACGGAAATTATTTGAGTAAAACGAAAAAAAGTCAAGACAAAAAATTTTAAAATCCAAATTCAAGTGTAAATATCTTTATAACCACAGGTGAGTAAACACATTTTTTCTTCATCTCATCAAGTTCTTTTTAAGGGTTTTTAAATCTTTGAAATCGCACTTCATTTGTAGAAGTTACGATTTTTTAAAACTTTTTTCAATTTTGACACTGACACTAATTTCATAATATTACAGGGTGAATACAAGATGATTTTTCTGAAATCATTTCAATTCGTAGCATTTAGTAGTTTAGATAATATAGATTTCTTAACAAATTTTTTGCTATCGGCCCCAATGTTCGTCTATAGGAAACATTCTCCTTGTGAAAACTCAATTTAAACTATTGCCCTAAGAACTTCGGTATTGAAAATCATCAAAATCGGTTGGATAGACAAAAAGTTATAAACCGAAATGTAAGACAACCTCCTAGATAATATATATATATAAATTAACTCCTTGAGTTTTATTTTTATTAAAAAAATATTTTTTTGTTGTGTGTTTTTAGAACACACAACTTCTTTATTAGTCAAAGATAAAAGTACAAGTAAAGTTTATTTCTTAAAATTAACTTAAACTACCCTAACTCAAATGCACAGGTTTTGCACACGCCACTTTTGTTGAATCGCTCGTGTATCTTGTAGACGCTGTGTCAGCATGTGAACGTTAAATATGTGAGCAAAGCTTAGTTGCAAGTAGGGTGTCGAATATCAGCAACTGCAACGTAAGCTTTGTGAACCGTGTGAATAATTTTATTTTGGAGTTTTTAAATGTAATTTGTGTTAACTCCTCCCCTCTCAAATGCAAGCGTCCCGATTGCTAAAATGTGTGCAAATTATAAATACTTGGGATCTTTTTTTCCACTTGTTTCCTCACTTCCGGTATTTCTTCTACTGTTTCCGGAAGATTAACTGCAATTTTCGACTCAAGTGTTTTGTTTGCCGGTCCCTGAGGATTTTCTTCTATCTCCTTCTTTTCTTTTTTCTTATCAAATCCCCTTTTTATCATTATCCAGATAGCGATGCAAAGAGTAGCAATAATAATAAATGAATTCGATGTTATCAATGCTTTGTTTTTATTTTCCAGCAACTCCAATCGTTCTATATTTCCAATATTTATTTTACTGAGTCTTTCTAGGGATAGAACTTCCTCTGTTTTAAAAGCTGTTGATCTGGGTTGCATAAAAGCCGGAAGGGGTTTATTTCCACTTATCTCCTTAGAATAAAACTCTTGATCATTAATCTTGATTGTTGTATTGTGGTATTTGATGAGATATGTTCCGTTTAAATTTATTTCTTCTCCGTTCACCTCAAGCTTACCGTTGTACTGATTCAATAGCAATAGATCACTTCCAATTTCTTCTATAGTGGGGATATGTTCGTTGTTTACCTGTGTGCAGTTCCCTACTCTGTTCTTAATAAGATTAGTTATACAATGACTTTCTCTTAATTCTACCAGCTTATCTTTATTACATATGGTCATATCATTAAAATTTTTACAATCATTTTTTATAGCAAAAAAAAGTTCGTTACATTTTAAAATTTTATTGAATTCAATTTTGTCTATTGTATTGCCAATCTTAACTGGTCTTGCGATAAGAATTTTACAAACATTTTCATGGGTGATTGGAATGCTTAAGATATACAAAATTTCTTTATTGTTCGTTACTATTTTTACATTGGCAAACGATAATAATTCATCTACGTTAAATGTTGGGATATTATAGTTTCCCAAAATGTTATTTAAGTTATCTATTTCAGTTTTTGACAAAATAAATGCATTTACTATATTTACTTTTGCCCATTGTATGGCATACTCAATATTTTGTAGTTCTTTTTCTATAAAATCTAGTTTATGTTGAACTATTTCTCCTAGTTTATCATTCCAATCTTCCTTTTTTATTTTCGATATTTCGTTTGTTAGATTAGAAATTTCTTGTATTCTACTAATGGTCAGATCATTAATAATCATCTGTCGGTTATTATTTTCTAGAATATTATTAACTTTTTGATTCAGGATTTCGAAATCATGATTATCTGGTGTTCCTGCAACCCACTTCCATGCGCTACCTATAAAGTCAATTGACCTTTTCCTCACGCTAGGACTTAGACGTTTAAGAAGACCTTTTATGTCGAGTACCTGTTGTGTCAAGAACGGACGGAGCGGATGTCCATATGTAATTTTAGTATCCAAGATGGATCCGACATTGTCTAGTAGAGTTTGATATTGTTCGAGTTCGATTGAATGTATAACTTTAAAAGTGCCATCCTGTCTTCTTGCCATGCCACTCTGAATAGTAATTAACCTTGCATTAGAGTAGTCAAGTATATTAAAGTCCGCCAAAACGGCTCCAAGGAATAGTCTGCAAAAGATGTAATGATAAAAAAAAAGATAAAAGAAAATGTATCAATTTCTAATGTGGCTTTTGTGGATAATACGTCCGCTTTCGGTGACAATTGTCGTACCACGGTTTTCCTTAACAATTTCCTCTTTGAAGCGGTTACTTAACTTTGTTCCCAATCTTTTGTTCGTTTTTACATAGATTACCTGACCTGGTACGTAGTCTTTAATCGGTTTTTTTCTCTTGTTATGGTAGGCTAAGTCTTTCTCCTGTTTTCTTCTGAGCCTTTCAATATTAGCTAGTCTTGTAGTCTCATAATCTTGTGGAGAAAAGTCAACCGTACGCCCAAAGTATAAATCTACAGGTTTTTTTCCAGTCACCGAATGAAATGTATGATTGTATTCGTTTACTGCTCTTTCTAATAACTCCTCGAAATTTCGAGAGTTTCCATCGCTTTTCAAGCATCTCATGATTTCCGCTAATGTAGAGTGGAAGCGTTCCACTTGACCATTTGCCTCGCTTTTATATGACGGCGTTGTGAACAATTCGATTCCTAGGTCATCTTTCATCATGAATAATATAGAAGCGGAGTTTAAAGAAGGTTCGTTGTCCATGACCACATTTTTTGGAACGCCATAAGAGAACAAAAGTTCTCTAAGGGGTCTTCTAACATCTTCTAAAGATCGTCCATTTATTAATTTTACCTTCGCATATTTAGAAAATTTATCCACTGACGTTAAGATCATTTTCTTATCGGTCGAGAATATATCGATATGAATAGTATGTCCCGGATATGTTGGTATAGGCGTTGCTTTTATCTCTGGTTTATTTGGATGTCTTTCATATTTTCCTTTCTTACATGTAGAACATATTTTTATGACTCTTTTTATTTTACCTGACATGCCGGGGAAATAACACTTTTCCAACATCTGTTTTTTGTTTTCCTTGTCATTACGATGTGCTCTATTGTGAATTTCTATTATCATATTCTCTTGGTCATTTTCAGAAAGAATGTCCTCTACCACTAGTTGTGTAAAACGACATTTATAGTTAGCAAGGTGATTAGGATATAATCTTTGAATCTTTCCCATTACCCATTCTGGAGCTTTTATTCCGTTGATAACGGACGGGTTTAAATACCTTTTCAATATATTCAAAAGGATTTCTTCATCATACTGAGGCTCATTGATAATATGACGATGTACTCCTGGAAAAACAATTTTAAATTGGTACGATGAGGTATTATCGACTTTTAGGAACAGCTGATTCCTGAACACATTTATTGGAGCCTCAACGCTGGGTATTAGATTATCTGAAGAGCTTTCCGCACTATGTTGGGTTGGAGTCAAAGAATTAATTTGATCGTTCATATAATTCAAATTCTGATGGACCCTAGATAAAGCGTCTGCTACGACATTTGTTCGTCCAGGTTTATATTTCAACTCATAGTTGTATTCTTCTAAGATGCACTTCCATCTTTTCATTTTTGAATTGCTGTTACCGCTACTCAGGGCGTATGTTAAGGGCTGGTGGTCGGTGTAAATTGTAACTTTTTTCGAGCCATATAAATAATTCCTTAATGAGTTTAGAGCCCATATAATGGCCAACATCTCCTTTTCATTGGTAGCATAGCCCTCTTCCGTTTTGTTTAGGGTTCTAGAAATAAAAGTTATTGGTCGCCCTTCCTGGCTTAATACGGCTCCAATTGCAAAATTAGAGGCATCGGTAGTTAATTGGAAGTCTTTGTCAAAATTAGGGTAAGACAATAAAACTTCCTGTGAAGCTAATGCATTTTTTATCATATCGAACGCATTTCTCGCAGGTTCATCCAGCTTTATTTTCATTTGACTTGATGCAGATTTCGGAATTCGTCCTTCTTCTCCTCTTAAGAGTGATGTCAATGGTTTCGCCATGTCGGCATAGCCTCTAATAAACCTTCTATAATATCCTGACAATCCGAGAAACGATCGAAGTTCTTTTAGGGTCTTGGGGTAGGGAAATTTCAATATTGAGTCGACTTTCTTAGGGTTAGTCATGATGCCATCCTTTGATACTACAAACCCTAAGAAATCTACCTCACGTTTAAAAAACTCACACTTATCTAGCTGGATTTTCATATTGGCCAATTCCAGTGTTCTGAATATCTTTTCCACATGTTCCAAGTGAGATTTTTCGTCTTTACTGAATATTATGATATCATCTACATATACATAGCATATCTTCCCGATAAATTCCCTCAGGATGTCGTCTAGCGCTCTTTGAAATATTGACGGAGCATTTTTCAGCCCAAACGGCAATCGAGTGTACTCGTACTTTCCGTTATTTACTGAGAAGGCAGTCTTCTCCCTATCCTCTTCTCTCAATGGTATCTGGTGAAATCCGCTCTTGAGGTCCAATACTGTAAAGTATTGGTTTCCACCTAGATTAGACAAGACATCATTAATTTCCGGAATAGGGTACCTATCGGCCACAGTTACGGCATTTAATCGTCTAAAATCTACTACTAATCTGTATTTTTTCTGTCCCGAAAGGTCCTCCTTTTTTGGTACCACCCATATGGGTGAGTTATAAGGAGATCTGGATGGCCTTATAATGCCATCATGTAGAAGACGATCTATCTCTTTCTCTACAACATCTTTTAAGGCCATTGGGTAGGGATAGCTTCTAGCGTATACTGGTGAACTATTTTCCGTGCGTATTTCTCCTACTACTGTAGTAGTATATGTCAGTTTCTCTTCCGGATCTGAAAAAAGGCAGGGATGCTTCTTCACAATGTTGCTCAGCGATACTTTTTGATGTTCGGTTAAATGTTGAGTCCTTAATTCCAGGTTATTTACATTTTGTGCCAAGCGTTGTTTAATATAGATTTTTTTTCCTCCCCTAACTGTTAAGTAATTTTCGGATGTGTGGATGACAGCAGAGAGTTCTTTTAAGCTGTCGTTTCCTAAAATTCCGTCAAAGGAAAGTAGGCCGGGCAAAAGGAAAAATTTTATTGGTACGTCATTGATTCCGCAGAAATTTAGAAATGTGTGATGGGTTATTTTCGTATCTCCAGCCACAGATTTCGCTCCAAATATTTTTTCGTTACGTCTAGGTTTACTTACTAAAGTGGGTTTAATATAATTCTTGTTGCTTCCAGTGTCTAATAGAAATGTCAGTATCTTTCCGTCCCCCGTTTTGGCCTCAAAATAAGGTAACGAGGAACAGTTTAATCTAAAAAATTAACGACGGCTTGAACGTCAACAGGTTGCGCCTCCCTAGTTTCATCTACTATGAAATTTTCTGGAATTTTCTGGAAATATTCCGCATTATCGTCTGTCCCATCATTTACTGCTCTCTCATCTTCGCCCTCTTCTAATTGGTAATCATCCCGAAAGTATCCTCGATCTTCTGGCAACGTTTCTATATGGAAATTTCTTTGTATTTTATTTACTGGTCCTTGAAAAGAAGTTCCAGCTGGCCTTTTTGGGAATTGGTTCATTGATGCTCGATTCATATAGTTGACACGGCCAGTTTGAATTGACCTGTCTACTTCCATAGGTTCCGCCACAGGTGGTTTTTGATTGTTTGGCCATTGATTTTGGTATCGGGTTGGATTGTATTGATTTAGAGGCCTATTCTGAGTTTCTGAATTGACTTGTGGTCTTGAATCCGGATTTTGGTGGATATTTGAACGTATGTATGGGTTTTGATAATTTGGGTTGTAACTTGGATTAATGTTAGGTGTAAGTTTATATCGGAGTGGTATTGGTGGTCTAGTTGGCATCGTCCCACCAATGTGAGCAAGTTCTGGGTAGAATTTTCGTACATTCCCCGGGAGAGAGTTTGTTATACCGATTCTGTCCTTCTGCATATTTGCTCTAGGTACATGTCCATGGACATAGTTCATTCGAAACGTCATGTTGTCTAACTTGAGGCAAATATGTAGTGCCTGAGGTAATGAGCTCGGTTCGCGGATACTTAATAGTCTAGGAAGATCACCATTGAGTCCTCTAACGAAAGTATCTAATGCTTTTTCCCTATATGTACTCGTCATCGTTTTCAGACTGTTCTCGTCCAATTCTAAGCAAGAAACTTTGTCTAGAATTAATGAAAGATGTTGGTAGACAGCCTGATAGAACTCTGTTATGGTCTTATTTCCTTGGCGAAGCACCGTCAATTGGTACTCTAACGTCCCGATATCCCGTTTATCGGAATAATGCATCATAAGACACTTTTTTATAGAATTCCAATTTAATGGGGTTCTATAAGATTCCAGGGCGGTGTCCGCCTCACCAGTGATCTTTGTCCGAATTGTATGCAGGATAGCATAATAACGCCCTGTTCCTTTTAGTGGTTCGTATAATTCTAATACCCTATCTACAGACTTTCTCCACGAATTGAATTCTCCCACGGTTCCGGAGAATTCTCTTAGTGATTTGATTAAATCGGGTACCCTATCTATTTCATTTAGTCCCGTTGTAACTGTACCCACGGGCTGATCGAAACTTTCATCAATGAGATGATCGGAAGGTGGTCTCAAATTTTCCCTGATCATTTGCATTATTTGATTTTTTTGGACTTCGCTAAGCCCTTGTTCACTACCTGTCGGCTCCCTCACTGTAAGTGTTCTACTAAGTCGATTAGTCAATTGTTCTATAGTTTCGTCAGGCATCGTGTCAATAATAAGTGCGGATTATAGGATAATTATAAAATGTCAGGATTTAAAAAAAAGGAAGTTTGGAATTAAACGTTAGCGTTATTATTATTTTACTACGTCTACTCTTAGCAAGATTAAAGAAAAACAATTTAATTTCATAAAAAAAGACATAAATTTAAAGAAAGTACTTAGAACTAAGCTTACATAAAAACTGCCAGTATCATCCTTCTGTTGATTTTGATGGTAACTTTGTAGAGATGGAGTTGTTTTGTTGCTTCTAAATCACTTTGCTTGATTTTCGTTTATTGATGAAACTAATGATGATTTTCCGTACTAATTATTAAAAAAAATTTTCCGCACTGCTTCCTTTGCGTCGATTATCAATTATTAGTTTTATTTACTAGTTTTAATTTTTATTCACTTATTGTTTGTGTTAAAAAGTTCTAGTCGGTTTTTAGTTTATCTGATAAATAATAGAGCAGAAAAAGTTCTTATTTCCTTTGTTCACTTAGTTTTATTTAATTTGCATATCCAGTTTTAATTCACTTTAAGATTATTTTAGTTGAGCCTTTTCCGAAATAAATGATTAATTTGTATACTTAGTTTTATTCTTTGTAGCTTTATTTTATTTCTATTAATTTAATTAATTCCTGTTAAGTTTTATTAATTTGTTCACTTTATTCACTTAGTTTTTGTTTTTAATTTTGTGCATTTAGTTTTATTTTGTTTTTTTATTAATCAAATTCACTTTTTGTCCTAATTCTTTGTGGTTTTATTTTATTTTTATTAATTTAATTAACTCCTATTAAGTTTTATTAATTTGTTCGCTTTATTTACTTAATTTTTAATTTTTTTAATTTTTAATTTTGTGCATTTAATTTTATTTTGCTTTTTTTTATTAATTAAATCACTTTTTTGTCTTAATTCTTTGTAATTTTATTTTATTTTTATTAATTTAATTAACTTCTATTAAGTTTCGTTAATTTGTTCGCTTTATTCACTTAATTTTTAATTTTTTCATTTTTTATTTTATGCATTTAATTTTATTTTGCTTTTTTATTAATCAAATTCACTCTTTTGTCTTAATTATTTGTAGTTTTATTTTATTTTTATTAATTTAATTAACTTCTATTAAGTTTCGTTAATTTGTTCGCTTTATTCACTTAATTTTTAATTTTTTAATTTTTAATTTTATGCATTTAATTTTATTTTGCTTTTTTTATTAATCAAATTCACTTTTTTGTCTTAATTATTTGTAGTTTTATTTTATTTTTATTAATTTAATTAACTTCTATTAAGTTTCGTTAATTTGTTCGCTTTATTCACTTAATTTTTAATTTTTTAATTTTTAATTTTATGCATTTAATTTTAATTTGCTTTTTTTTATTAATCAAATTCACTTTTTTGTCTTATTTCTTAAATCCGCATACACGGGCTTGGTAGGCTGTGGTATACGCCACTCCGTTTTATCCTTTTACAGGATTACTAGGGCACCTACCAAGGCTTGACTTGACTTCTTGACTCTTCCTTATCTTTTTAAAAGGAAGGGTCCCTGCTCGGGCGCCAATTAACTCCTTGAGTTTTATTTTTATTAAAAAAATATTTTTTTGTTGTGTGTTTTTAGAACACACAACTTCTTTATTAGTCAAAGATAAAAGTACAAGTAAAGTTTATTTCTTAAAATTAACTTAAACTACCCTAACTCAAATGCACAGGTTTTGCACACGCCACTTTTGTTGAATCGCTCGTGTATCTTGTAGACGCTGTGTCAGCATGTGAACGTTAAATATGTGAGCAAAGCTTAGTTGCAAGTAGGGTGTCGAATATCAGCAACTGCAACGTAAGCTTTGTGAACCGTGTGAATAATTTTATTTTGGAGTTTTTAAATGTAATTTGTGTTAACTTATATACATATTTTAATAAAATATGTTTTAAATTTTAACGTGTCCTGGTAGTAAACCCCTATAACCAGCAAGTTTCAAATCTTGTTTAACTTACCCTAATTCCAGGCAATTCGTAGAATTAGTTTCTTTATGTACTATTTTCCGAAAACCTTTCCATTGATATATTGCTAATAATAACAAGATGTCAAATCTGGTCATCATCCTCGGCTAGCATTCCTAGATTGTATCCGCCACTAACAAACTGTGCAATTCAAGCAAATTGTTTATATTTTGTTATTCACTTGAAAATTCGGTTCTATTTGATTTTTTTAATATTATAGTAATTCCCAAAAATATTCTAATGTGCCAGAGTGGATAAAGAAATGTGTTTGTTCGTTTAAAACACTTTTAAAAGGGGATTTTTTAATGGTATTTGTTGTTGTTTTTTTTTTGCATTTTTTTTTTTTTTTTTGAATTCTTTCTAGTTTGTTCATTTGTTTTTTTTTTTGCAAATAGTTTATTTTGTTAATTTTTTTTTTTAATTTTAGTGCCAGTCAGTGATAGTGTGTGTTTTGTGTATATTTTATTGTTAATTCTATTTCATATCATCATTTTCTATAAACACAATTGTTGAATTTTATTTTTATTTTCATTTTAATATTTTTTGCTGATTTGCATTGACTTTATTCGAGGAATTCGAATCTGAAATTCTGTATAAATGTCCAGAGTTTTATTTATTATTATTATTTTTTTTTTATTTATTTATTTTGTTTTGGTTTCTATTTCTTTTATTATTTTTACTGTTTTCGTTGTGTTTCTTGTACTCAAAATTTTGATAACAATGATGACATTTAGTTTGATTATTACTTACACACATTTTAACTGTTTGTGTAAGTGTTTGTTAAATATGACGTGGGCACTATGGGATGAATTGTGTACCATAAAAGGTATAACTTGATCTGAAGGAAGAATATAGCATTTTTTTTATTTACGTTTCAAAACATAATTGATTTATTAACAATAATAAGAGTCCTCATGAAAACACGCAAAATCTTCGCAAACTGTGCAATGTACTGTCAAAAATTGTATACAAATTCATTTACACAACACATATAATTATTTAGTCTCACAAACTTAGTTTAATTTTGCATTTATAAATCAGCTGTCTTTTGTATATATTTAAAAGTTACTAATAACTGCGATGTAAAAAATTATAGTTACGTTAATTAAAATAAAAATATTGCATGTATCTTTGATTTAAACAAAAATTTTCAGTTATTTACAATGATTTTTTTTATTTTTTATCCTTAATATTGCATAACATATGAAAAGGGGGTTCATGAAAGATGTTGAGCAAATATGCACAATTGTACAAATGGGAAACTTAAGCGTTTAAATGTACCCTTAATATCATTATTTTAGAATACAATTTCTAGATTGTTCAGCCTCAAATTAAAACAAAATATAATTTATTCTTTTGAGAAATAAATCTAATTTTTTTAATAAAATTTCTCTGGAACAAAATTTATTGACTTTTTAGAAAAAATCATTTTTCCTTCCTTCATTTTATTATTTCTGTCCTTTTGTTAAAGATAAAGAATTAAACCAAATAATAAAATTTTGTGTATTTGTATTACATATTTTTTTATATTTTTCATTTAATAGTTTCATTTAATTATTTAAACACTAAATGCAATTCAATTAACTGAAAGGAACATCATAAATATAGTTGCTACCTCCTATAATATTTTAGTATTTAAATCCTCCTTTTTTAATAATTCCTTGGCAGTTTTGCAGCAATCCCACTGTGACAAGTAGTTAAAGTTGGGTGGTGCTGGGCTGATTCAGCTTTAATACAACAATACATATTTACACTTGTTCATTAAATCAAGAAGAAGAAATAATGAAAAATAACAACACATATTCTCTCTCTTTCTCTAAATACTCAATGCAATATTTTTATACTTGCTCTTTCAAAAATAAAGAGAAGAATATAATATAAAAGAGAACGAAGTGAATTTTAAAAGACAAAACAAAATAATTGCAATGAGTTGCCAGCTTAAGGGGGATTTATCCCCAGTATGGGAATACACATTTTCAAATGGTGATATAAAAATAGGTTTAGCATATAATATTTCTCATATTTTTCCCAGTTGTTAAGGGTCCATATTGTGGTAAATATGCTTTTAAAAATTAATTAAATAGAATTTATTTCAATATGTAATTAACTAGTATCTTATTACAGATATTAGTTATACTAGTCATAATATATTAGAGATATTATGAGAAATAATTCCATTAATGTTCGCTTGTTGATAATTTCTGGCTCTTTTTCAAAAATGACGAAGTTTTTCTTATGACATCGCTTTTGGTTTATTTGTGTATTATCGATATTCAAGGAGATCCATAAAGAGTCACTCTTAACCAATTAAGCAAAAGTAAATTGCAAAAGTAAATTTCGATTTGGAATAACAATAAGTCTCTGTTATAAACAAATAATTCGCCACCTTTTTTTGAAACGTTTGTGAAGTGTTGATTTTTTTCTAGTTTCGCTGATATTTTAGATGCTGACGGATTGCGGCACACACATTTGCTGAAAATATTGATTTTGAAAAACTCAATACTTCATCCCTGAATCAATATTAAATAACTGAAAATGGCATTAGGAAATTAAAAAATAACTTATTCTTTTTTGGCTTTTTTTCGAGAACTTCAACATTACACAAATGATTGAGTTTTTGTTAGGAAAAGTAGACTCCTCAAAAAAGTTAAAAAGTATACTTGTTATTACTTGTATTTATTGTATTTTCAAATCTATATAGCCTCGGGCTAAACCCTGGGCTTTATTCAAAGTTCAAGCTGTCTACTAATGGCTTAAGTTTCGTATGAAAGTTTATGACTGCTAACTACATTATAAAAGTGTTGCATAACGAGAAATCTCTTACAACAGTCGTTGTATAGATTCCACTTTCAAAAAATAATAAAATGTTGGATCTTTTTCTCGCGGTTTGAATATCTTAAAAGTGATAATCGAAAATCATATGAGTGCCGTTTTGCGTAGAGCCCATTAACCAATTTTCCTTACTAAACGTACGAAAGTACTTCTGCATAGTTGGAAGGAATTTCTCCTCTGTAATATTTAAAACACCGTATTTGCTAAGTAAAGTTTTTTTAGTAGCCTTCTGTAAATGCAGGAAAACTGGCTATGCGGAAAAACTTTACTTAGCAAAGCCAGTGTTACTTTACTTAGAAAAAGGTATTTAAAACACCAATATCGCTAAGAAAAGCTTCTTACAACTCCGAAACTGCAACTTTTTTTAGAATTTTATTAATTTATTTATTTTTGGGATGTATTTCATTGGGTTATTTTATAAAATTTAGCACTTATTTTTTAATTATTTCATTATCCCTTTGGAAGTTGTTTAATTTTTTTGATTTAGGAGTTCCTTCATTTGTGTGGGACTAATTTCATTGGGACTTATTTCATAGTACCATTTCTGTCTCCTTAAATAGAAACTACATTCCATTAGATTCTCTCGTTAATCGCAAATATGATTTTAATACTTAGATAAATGATAAAATACATATACACATATATACATACCTACATACATACAAACAAAGCCCACGTTCGACTCCTTAGCATACGAATGACAGTTCCAGAATCCCACTGTATGGCCGAGAAACCCATCTCTTGCTTAGAAACTAGACTATCCTAGTGCTATCCTAGTACTGTAGCATCCACTAAGTGGATGCTACAGTATCTGATTCCCGTTGTACCTGGTTGACTAAGTCTGTCGTCAAAGGTTTTTTCTTTCAGTATGGACTGCAGATAAGTCCGCTTACTGGTAAACCTATTGTGCCTGTCAAAGTGTCATAGAGGGCTTAATCTACCAAAAAGAAGATTTATCCGTGAAGACAAGCCGTCATGTCCAGTTCTAACGGTATTTTACTTAGCGAACCCTTACAGAAATTTAAATAATTTAATACTTCAAATGCAAAATTAATGAAAAGAATTGTATGCAGGATCGCCATGGAAACGGATCTATCAATAAACAAGAAACGTTCTACTTTTAAGCACTAAATGCAATAATATTTCGATACTGACATCAATGTTAATGAATGATATGTTATCTTGTTATAAGGAAATTTTGGAGATAAAAAAACCTTCACTTGGGGCTACTCCTAAAAAAACAACTGGCAACACTGATTATACTAAGTGAAAATTAAATTGAAAGCAAACATATGGATTAATTAATTAAATGACGACTACCATTAAATACAATATATTAAAGAATTTAATTAAAATAAAAAAACATTTTAAACAATCAACAACATTTGTTAAATATGGAAAAATTTAGCAAAAATTATTAAAAAAAATTGAGTTTGAAAGTTTTATTGCTTCTTTCTTGCATATGTGTGTAATCTACTGGTACGTAGTGATAAGATTTTTAATTTTAATTTTATTTTATTTTATTTTTTTTTTTTTTTGATACTGTAAAAATATGCCGGTATTTTTATTTTGTTTTTCTTTTGTAGAGAGTTTCGTTTGTAGTTGTTGCTGTTTTAATTTAATAAATATTATATATATATATATATATATATATATATATATATATATATATATATATATTTAAAAGAGAATTTGATTAATATTAGTATTAAAAATAGAGAGTGCGCATTAGTAAGTATTGAGAGAATGTTTGTTTGAGTGAATTAAATGAGCGAATTAGGGAATTGTTGTTGGTGGATTTTAATATAGTGGAGCAAAAGATAACACAACCGGCTGTTTATGTTTGAGCTTTAAGGGGACTTTGGCAAAAATAATTTCAGTCTTTACTGAATTGAACTACAAGTAGGGTTGTTGTTTAAGAATAAGAAGAAAAACAAAAAAAGTGTTGCTCGAAAGTTTTAATACAAAAGGAAAAAAAAGAAATAACAAAAAAATTCATAAAAATTTTAAAGGTCGTCGTTAACGTCTCATAAAGTGGTTTAAACAAAAGTATATAAAAAAAAGAAATAATAGCCGACCAAAATAATAAGAAAAATATAAATGTAAAAAAAATCAGTTAAACATAATTATTGTTAAATTTAAAAGTGCTAATTTAGAAAAAATAAAAAAACAAAAATTAATAACATATTAATTTGAATACAAAAATAAAAGGTAGTTTTCTAATAATATAAAATATAAAAAAAAATTGAGAAATTTTTTAAAATAAGATATTTTTTTAAAAAATATAAAGTTATTAAAAATTATAAAAATGTAAATATTTTTATACAAAATTAAAGAAATTGTGAGCTAAAAGCAAAAAAAGAAAGTATTTTTTTATATATTAAAAAGCTGTGTTGTTGACGTGTTTATTTTCAACAATTTTTTATATATGTATGTATTTCGTTTTTTTTTTGCAATTTATTTTTGCTATTCAAACCCCATTTCCGTAAAATGTGTGTGTTTGTATGTGTGCTTTTTATTATTGTTATTTTGTATTTGTAAAATATCTTTATGGTGCGGTTTTGTACGAATTAAAAAATCTTTAAATAGCAAACAAAAAAGTAAATAAATTAAACACAAAAATTAAAATAAATAATACAAAAAAAGAAAACAGTTCACAGATCAAACAATGTTGCCAGAGAATATGTTCTCGTATGTGTGAGTTTCCGGTTTTCTACGAATAAATTACATCAACATTTTGTTGTAGTTTTTTTTTCGAAAGTAATTTTTTAATTTAATATTCCAAATAATGGAAAAGTGTTAATTTCAATGTGTGCTTTGAATTAAAATTTCAAATTAAATTTGAATTTAAATTTTAAAAGAAATGAATTTAATTTATTAAAATTTTAATATATTAAATAATTTTTAACCTAACCTCATATTTAGTTTTAGAAATTTATTATTGCAAAATTACTATTACAATGTCTTTTTCGTTACAAAAAAAAAAAAAAAAATAAAAATAAAAGAAATTCGTTTAAAATACATTTCTTCAAACTAGCCTCAAATTAAATTTTAAATTAAATTTTAAATTTTATAAATTTTGCGATTTTGCCAAAAAACTTTATTTTATTTTTTTTTTTTTTTTTTTTGGTTTTTGATCTCTATAAACAGTTAAATTTTTAATAAATTTTCTTTATACGAAATATTTTTCAATATAATCCCAAAATATAATTTTCGAATTTTCTACTTTTATATATATTTTTTAACTCTTTCACCTTTTTAAATTCTGAGTAAATTATAAAATTAAAATCTGAGGAAATTCAAATTAAATTCTCTTTTTTTGCTTTAAAATTTTGTGACAAGCATTCAAAAGTTATAATTTTTACTTAAAAGATTTTCTTCAACCTAACCTCAAATTTGTATATTTAAAATTTGTTATAAAATACCATTTTTAGTTATTTCTGGAAAAACAATTTTTAATTAGAATTTCCATAAAATTCTCTTCAAATTAAATTTTCTTCATCCTAACCTCAATTTTATTTAAGTTTTTTTTTAAAAGCTTTTATTAAAATATTTTAATGATATTTTTAATGGTATGATAAGCAATTTCGGTTTTAATTTTTATTTAATTTGTTTTTAAACATTTTTTTCTAACCTAACCTCCAAATTTATTTTCTAAAATTAAAAGTTTTATTCAAATATTTTATACAGAATTTGATTTTCAGTAGTTTTAATTTCTGTCTTAATTGAAATTAATTGAAATAAAATTATTTTCTTCAACCTAACCTCCAAATTTTATTATTTAAATTACTTATGAAATAAAATGCATTTAATGTATTGCCTTAAATATTTACAAATGAAAATGTTCAGTTAAAATTTTCATACATTTTTTATTCAATTAAAATTCTTCTTATTAATTTTGAGTTTTATTCATTTTTTTAATGACATTTTTCTTTTTATTTTTAAATAAATATTAATTATTTTAATTAATATTTATTTAAACGATTTTTCTTCTACCGAACCTTTTTTTATTCATAAAATTTTGTTATGAAATACGATATTTTTGAGATGTTATCATAATTGTTTCTGGTGAAAAACTTTTCAACTAAAATCTTTAAGTTCTTCAACCTAACCTCAAATTAATTTTCTCAATTTTGATTTTTATTTGATTTTTTTAATGGCATTTAATTCATATTTTTTTCGCAAACAATCTACAATTTATTATCTTCAACCTAACCTCAACTTGAATTTCTTTAGTTTCTAGACAATTAATTTGCAATTTTAATTTTTATTATACATATTTGAACGTTTAGTTTTTTTTTTTTTTTTTTTGTGTGTAAAAAAAATGTTTTCTATCAAATTATTTATTATGGGTTTTTGTTATTATTTCAAACAATTTCTCATAATTTACTTATCAATAAAAATACATATGGGGTGCTTAATGAAGCAAAACATCATCATGTGATTACTGCTGATGTTTTGTGCATAATACTCTGGCAACACAAAACCAAAGCAACAAAACCAATAACAAATAACCAATAAATAGAAAAGAAAGCCTCAAACGAAGACAAGTAATAGCAACCGCAAAAAAAAAACAAGAAAAAAATAATATAAATTAAAAAAAAAAAAAACATAATATAATATAAAAGTGACATTTTCTTATACAGTTTAAAACAAATATAATTATTTCATATATTTTTGCTAACTCTTTTTAGTGTATTTGCCGTTTTAAAAAAGATTTCGTGTGTTTTTTGTTTGTTGGATTTTAGTCGTGTCATTGTTTTTTTCTTTTTTTTTTTTTTTTGTTAATCTATTATTCTGCTACTAGTGTTTATAACTTCGTGAGTGTTTAAATTACTTGTTCAATAAATTAAAAAGTAAAAAAAAAGAAAATCAACAACAACAAACCAAAATTATCAAGCACCAACATCATACAATATTTTGCACATAGTAAAAGCAATAAAGCAACAACAAGAACAACCACAGCAAAAAGATTATAAGCAATATAAAAAAATCTTCATCACTAACCAACAACTATATTCTCTCTTCTTACCTCTTTTAATGTGCCAACAACTTGTATTTTAGTTAAAAACAAAAAAAATTATCTAATTTTCTTAGAGGAATAGAAACAAAACAAAACAAGAAAGTAAAAAAAAAATAAAACAAAAAGCAGCAACACATCCAACCAACTTTTTTTTATATGCATGTATATACAATACATTTTTTATTGTAAATTGTTGTTTGAATTGAATCGTGGCATAATCTCAAACACATACACACGCATACAAACACAAACAAATAAATAAAAAAACAAGAATCTAACAAATTCTCTTTAACATAAACTAGTGGATTAAACAACAACAACAATTAAAAAGAAAACTGTTTTTCCTATTCTTGCTGCTGTTACCTTAAGAGAATTCTGTGTAAAGAGAAACTAAATATCTAAACAACTACATACATACAACTATTACAAACAAAAATAAATAAAATAAAAAGGTAAACAATTGAAAGATATTACTAAATTTATTACGCAAAAAAAAAAATCTAAAAACAAATATGTAAACTAATCTCATATATTTTTTTAAATTATTTTTTATTTTTGTATTTTATGTTTAAAATAAACTATAGACGAGTGCTATAACTTTATACACACATTTGCAAAATAATTAATAAGATATATTTTTTTTAGTTTTTTTTTTTTTTTTTGATAAAAACATATTGAGTCATCAATTACTTGCGTTAACAAAATTTAATGAATTTTAGTTGGTTTTGTTTAATTTTTTTTGGTATTTTAAAATTATTTGTATTTATTTATTTTGTTGTATTTAAGGGAAAGTGTGTTATTTAGGGCGTTATTTTTAAAAGTTTTTTGTCTGCAGCAAACATATGCTGGTTTTGTTTTTGCAATTTGTGTTTTTTAAATAATATGCGATATTAAAAAATGTTACACCCTAATTTTGGTTTAAATTTGATTATATTGGTTGGGTTTACATAAAATGTTGCATATGTTAGCAGATGAGTTAACAATTTTAAATTTAGAAGAGGGCCTAAATACCCCTCGCGAGCGGAGCTATTGGTACTTAAAATAGGGTACCTCTGATATAGAAAATTTTAAACCGCTTGCCAAATTTTTGTTTCTTATACAATTCCAAATATTTGTACATCTTCTTAAAGCCCTCGAAAAACATTCTTGCATATGCTATTTATCTTCTAAAATCTTGGTGCAGTTTTTCCAATACATAGCCCAATATTTTTGTAAAATTTTACACCCAATTAATTAGAAACCAAAATTATCTATTCAATTAAAAAATCCGAAGTCGAAATTGAAAAATGTATGAACAAAAATTATGTTTTTTTTTGCCAAAAAATTATCTACGCTATTTTTTCCCTAAAATAAAATTTTCTTTAAGAACACATAATAATTTTATACTTTCTGCAAGGTATCTTCCCAGTGATGATTTTATAATTAAAAGCAAGCCCAAACATCAAATAGGACTAAGTGTATATAAACATTTTGAATTTAGCCTATATGTTTTAAAATTACAAAGCATGAATCTACAAATAGTATAGAGTTTTGAAAACTCTAGTATGTTCCAAAGAGTATACCAATGGCTTTTTCCAGACCTGTTACAAATTTGGAAAATTCAAAATTATTCCATTTTTGAAATTTTCGGTTTTTTTTTTGGGAATTGTTGGATTCCTTTTATAAATTTTTCTTAAATTTTTCTACAATTGTGTTTACTTTATAGACACAATTGATAAAGTCAACAATTTCATTAGGATATCTTAACAATAGATTCTCCAAAACCAATTTTTTACAAAAAATTTTATTTTTATTCCAAAAATCCGAAAAAGTATGGGCTCCATTTTTTCAGATAAACTATTTTGTCTAGCTGACTTAATTGTTAATTATATACAAAAAGATTGAAATCAATAACTTTTATAGAACCAAAACTACGCTACTTTAAAATTTAATATTCGTATGTCACGAAAAATTGCAGTTTTTGCGTACTTTAAGACAAACACACCTTCGAAGATTGACTACGGGAACAAATTATTTATTTAGTTATGACTTTTTAATATCCACAATAGTACGTATGATTTTGGAATATTTGGTGACACATTAAACTTTAAAGTAGCATAGTTTTGATATTATATTGAAATATCTTGTTTTTGATCCCAACTGTGCCCTTTCAGAATTTTGTAAAAAGAGAAGAAATAAAAAGAAAATATTGAAAATTCACATGAAAGTTTGTAAGAGGCTTGTAAGGAGACAATTACTTACTCTTTTTTTAATTTATACACATTAACGTTCAGCTTTCTGTCGGATATGAGAGTATTAAAAAAATATTTTAGTCCGGATAAAAAAATAATTTAGAAGTGAAAAAAAATATTTGCATCTTTTGGGAAAAACTCTAAAGATGTGAAAGTTTTTCGAAGTTTTAATTTCAGATTTATATGATTTTTGTGACAATATAATTTAGAATTTTGGGAGGGATCCAATGGATATTTTCTAAATCAAATTTTTAGGGCACAAGTTAGTTCCACCAAGTTTTAAAAACTAAAATAAATCTTCAGAGTACCGACGATTCGCTTTGTCGTTTTTTTTTTAACAAACAATTATTGATCATTTTAACTTGTATCCAAATTGTTTTAAAATAAATTTTCTTCAATCTAACCTTTAAATTTTATTATACCCACACCACCATAGGGTATTATGCGTTTGTACAACTCATTTGTAACGCATAGAAAAAGTTATTCAACACCCACCTTAAATTACAACAATCGACTCAGAATCACTTTTTGAGTAGATCTAACGATGTTCGTCCGTCCGTCTGGTTGGCTGGACGGCTGGCTGTCCATCTAACCTTGTGCACAAAGTACATGTCGCAATTTTGAAGATAATGCAATGAAATTTGGCACACAAGTACGAAGCCTATTGATGATGATCAGTCCATTATTTCACCTAGCGCCCATACAAATATCCTCCCGGAATAGGGGTTTAAAGATCATAAATTCCTTAAATATGTAAAGAAGTTTTTTGTAGGTATCAATTTTTGTGCCAAATTTCATGAATCGGTCCATAATTGACCATAACTCCCATATAAAATCTTCTACCAAAAATCACTTTAACGTGCGTAAATTACGTGCACATGTTTGTATCAGTTTTATGTTCAACACAAATAAGTTTCATAATTCACCATAGCTCCCATATAAGCCCACTTTTGGGAATCACCCTAAAGTGCATAAATTCATATAAATGTTAATATTAACGTAATATTCTGTATTCGTATATATTATTTTACATTTAGTAAAAGTATCGGTCCACAATTGTCCACATGTCTAATATAAGTCCCCTCCACGAATTTTGATGGAAATGTACAATGGTGTAGGGTATCATATGGTAGGGCTTTACCGACTATATCCTTCTTACTTGTTTTATTATAGTTTGTTATGTATTTTGTAAAAATGTTCATTGCTTTCATTCTTTAAAATAAATTTTCCTCTAAGCTAATCTAATATTTATTTAGACTTATTAAAAATTCTTAATGATATTTGTTTTGTCGTTTCGAGACAAACAATAAACAGTTTTAGTTTGTAAATTTTCTTAAATTCTTTTTTAAATTAGATTTTCTTCAACTTAACCTCAAATTTATTTTCTGATGCTTTTTATTTTCAACATTTCAAATTATCACACGTATATTATCCAAATCAATATGTATAAAATACAAATTAAAATTGATGCGATATTGTTCATGACACCGAAGGTAATCGTGATCATAGTGATTTTTTTAAACATTTTATTAAACAAATTTTAATCAACAAAGTATGCATAGATTTTTTATGCGTGGAACTCCACAAGGAGGTGTGATTTCTCCGCTGTTGTGGCTTATTGTCATTAATACCATCCTGGGCAAATTGGAAGACAAGGGAGTAAAAGTCGTGGCTTATGCGGACGATGTGGTGATACTAGTATCAGGGAGTGTTTCTGAACGTGATAAGCGATATCATGTCAACTGCTCTGACTACACTCAGCGACTGGGCCAAAGAATATGGACTAGGAGTAAATCCGGGCAAGACAGAGCTGGTACTTTTCACCACAAAGTCCAAGATTCCGAGCTTTAGACTACCACGGTTAGAAAACTGTGAACTCACCTTGTCGGATAATGCAAAGTACTTGTGCATTATTTTGGACTCCAAGCTTTCATGGAAGCTAAACATTCAACATAGGGTTAGTAAGGCTACGGTAGCATACTACACCTGTAGAAAGATGTTTAGTGTGAAATGGGGTTTGAGTCCTAAATTGACAAAATGGCTATTCACTGCAATAGTACGGCCCATTCTTGTATATGGATCTCTTGTTTGGTGGACCGCTACTAGTAAAAGATACGTGGTGGATCAACTCTACAGGATACAAAGATCCGCTTCCATTGGCATTGCAGGTGCATTACGTACTAGTTCATCAGAAGCTCTGAACACTATATTGCACCTAACACCTATAGACCTACACATTATTGAGTCAGCAGTCAATAGTGCATAATATTATCTGCAACGGAAAGCTGGAGATCAAGAACGTATAGGTACGCGAGGATATTAAGTTTAATACCCCCGCAATTCAATCAATTTACTGACTATATGATTCCCCAGATGGACTTCGGAAATACTACAAAAGTCCTATTCCCCACCAGGAGTGAATGGAGAAGGGGAAATCTTCTTGAACAATATGGAACGAGGATATACACTGACGACCCAAAGATGAACTGCGGTGTCGGCTCTGGTGTCTTCTCTAACGATCTTTGAATTAAACACTCATATAGACTCCCTGACGAGGCAAGCGTATTCCAAGTGGAAATACTAGCGGTCAGGGAAGCGTGTAAACTAATTCGCGATAGAAATTTTCAAGGGAATATTGGTTTATTTGTCGACAGTCAAGCGGCAATACTATCGCTCAAATCACCTAACACTACCTCTATTCTAGTCAGACAGTGTAAAGAGGAACCGCTAGGACTAATTCGACTGTATGACTATAGTAATGGTCTGGGTTCCTGCGCATGGGGATTACTATGGTAATGAACGGGCAGACGAATTAGCCCGGGCAGGCTCTGCTATGAATGCCTCCTTATCGGTTTCTGTCGCAATCCCGTTAGGAACAGTCAAAAGCAGAATCCAAAAACACTTTCTAGAAAAGGCGAAAAATAGATGGCGAAATCTGGACAAATGTAGAGTCGCGAAAGAAACGTGGCCTACCTACAACGAAAAACGCTCAATGTAACTCATTGGCTACAAACGTAAAAACATCTCGAGACTAATAGAATTATTTACAGGTCACTATACGATCGGGAAACATGCAAGCAGACTTGGTCACCCTTACAATGAATATTGTCGTAGTTGTAGCAATCACAGGAAGGAGGAGGCAGTATATCATTTTCTATGTGAATGCCCAACCTTGAACACAATCAGACATAAATTTCTGGGAAGGTACCAATTAGACAACCTCTGTGAGATATCTGACATTATTAAATATCTCAATGCTACAGGCTGGATCTAATTAATTTATGTTCGGATTCTAACGAGTCTAATTGATTGCCCGTAAGGTTGCGGGCTACCACGTAAACCAACCAACCAATGCATAGATTTTCCCGTTTTTTTAATTTTTTAATATGTTTTTAATATATCAGAAATTTTTTAAAATGATATTAATGGACAAAAAATTACCGTTTATGTTATGGTAATTAAAATTCAGAATTTTAAAAATATTGTAAAAATTTCACTTTAAGTCCAATATCAATAATAAATGCACATAAGTAACCTAAAGTAGGTTCTATAAGTATTATATTATGGAATATAATCGCGACCACAAATCTGTTTAAACCTCTCTTTAGAATATAGAGCAAAAAACAAAGTGTACATAGATTTTTAATATTTTTTTAATTGCATTTAATTCGCTGATGTATTTTTCACATATAACCACAAACAAGTCTTTAAATAATGTTAGTAAATAAAAAGTTGCATTAATTATTAGTCTTATTCTGTAATTTTTCATTATTTTATTATATAATTTTTGGTTTGAGAAGTTGAAAAATTATTTTAAATTAATTTTTTTTTTTCATGTTCAGAGTTTATTCAAAATTTTTTTGTTTCGAGTTTTGATTTTCTATTGTATTGGTAGCAAATTTGATTTTCTTAAATGGTAAAAAAAAAATTACAAAATAAATGAAATATAATTGTTTATTCTTTGAGGAAAAATATAAAACTTTAAATTTTGTATCACTATTGTGAATTTTATTCAATTTTTTTATCTTTATTTATACATAAATGAAAAGTCGCGAAAATGTTTATTTTAATAAGCAAGTGAATCATTTCACTACACTAGGCACATAAAACACAAATGTTAATAAAAATGTGTCCCCCATTCTTATATCGAAGATATTTCAATAAAATTTATTACAACTGCCCTAATATACAAAAGAAAGGGATATTTTAGTTAAATCGTTTAATTCATTTTCTAAGTAAACGCCTTAAAAAATATTTTATTTCTATTTAAATGAAACTATTTATTAATTTTTGTTCCTATCGTTGAAATTGACAGTTCACTTTGTGTTATCATGTATTTGAGAATGGTAACCATAATTGAATACAACTAGAAGTTTATGTGAGAGGCACTTCGAACTAAATTACTTAATTTTTTCAAAACACAAAAACAAAACATATGTGACTACATGTATTTTGTTGTTGCATGAGTTAGGTTTTTGACAATTGAATCAGGTTTTTTTTTCTCTCATATAAATATCTAATTATTAGTCTATGATGGGAACTTTTAGGAATTTAACAGTTTCTCATCAATTACAGATATTTTTCCTGTTATATTTGAAATAAAATATTTATAGAATAGAAACGTTGAATTTTGTATGTTATTGACGATAGTAGAACGAACGTTTCAGTTAGAGAATAAGGGCATATATAATTATAAAATAAATTTTTCAGTGACAAAAATACACGCCCAAAAAATTTTAAAAGTTAGCTTAAATTCAAACGCGTATTTATTTTTGAGTGCCACTTAATTACGATATAAGCTATAATAACATTTTCACCGATTTCAGTTAGCGTCTTGTGTGTGCCTCGACAATTTATGGAATATTTAAGATAGTGCGATCTCAGTTAATGAATACTTTTTAAGCATTTTTTTTTGTTTTTTTTTTTTTTTTTTTGTTTTTTGCTTAACTAAAAGAGAATTGATGTACTTACTGTAAGTATAAATTCACATACGAAAAATTTTAGATCGATTTCAAAGAGCTATAACGTTTTTGCAATTTAATTTTTCATCGTGTCACAATGATTTTAAAATGTAATTTAGAAATCCTTTTTGATCACGCTATACTTTAGCTTCATTGAAAAAGTCACTTCATATAACCATTTACATTTTTTTCTGCCCAAGTTTGAGCACCCCCTATAGCGCTGCTATTAAGGTCATATTAACGGGGTGTATCTCAAACGATTCATAATTACAAAAGCAATAAACCCCATTCTTTATTTTACAATATTCGAAACGGCGTAGATTTTTTAATCGAAAAGCTTGAAAAAATTAAAATCATGAAAATTTACTTTTCGCCACTTGTCCATAATATAATTCATCACCGGTCAACGACAGACTGATTGAACAGAAGTTGACCTATTGGACATATATGCTGAAATCCACGTTTACAGCAATCAAAAGAAAGGAGAAAAACTTGTTATTTTCAAACACTTTTTTTGGATTTTTTACTTTGAGTGCTTGCCGGTACCACATGGAACCATTTCAAATCTTAAATTTTTATTGTTGTTAACGTAATTGCATCAAAAGTTAATTTAAAAAGTCAAAATTAAAAAAAATAATAATAATTGAGATTTAAGGTTGGTTTTTTAAAGTAAACGTGAAAAGAGAATTTCTCATACCTGTTAGTTGTTAAAGTTCTTCAGATGGATGGATGGATCTTTGGGATATGATTTAAAAAAGTTTATTTCATTCAAAAAATTATTATATTTAAGGGAAAGAAGGTATTAATATTAAAGCCCTTGGCTTTAAGTATTATTGTAAATACTTTAATTAATTTAAACCACGATAATAGAACACTCTTTAAGGTTAAAGATTAATATGGCTACTATATAATCTTATAATGATATGTGGTAAATGTCGTATTATTTAATATTATTTCCTCAAGCTCCGTACAAATTATAATTGTAATGGATTCATTGGATTCTGAGATATTAATAAAAATTTTGTGATAAGTAATACATTTTTAATGTAAAGCTTATTTAATGTAATTTTAATTTAAAAAAAATAATAATAAAAATATTCATCTTTGCCGAATTATTCGTGTTGAGATGTTACATTTTATATTTTAAAGTTGATGAAACAACAACAAATCAAAAAAATTCCCAATTTTCTGTGAAAGAACGAAAAAGCCAAATATGTTATTATTTTCCAGTGCTCATAAAGACAAAAACTGTATGCAAAGCAGCCATTAGATATTACAAAAATAGATTTGTAAATGATTGTTTATAAACCGATTTGTTTGATTCAAAAAATCGCTTCTCGGATACTAATGGATCGATTTTTTCCGCAAAAAATTAAAAAAAAATGTATATTTCGAATTTTTTGTGAAAGTTGCTATCATATAGAGGGGCTTAGAAAAGTCGAAAACGTTTTTTGGAGATATCTTCGCTTTCTTTGGCGATATGTCGGTTATTTATCTGAGGGAAATTCTCTGTAAATTGATGTATAAAACATATATATATCCGATATATGGGGTTTTCTAAAAACCGATTTCAAAAGACAGACGGACAGACTGATAGACGGAAATTGTTATATATATATGGTGAAGGATATAGTAAAATATTTAATACAAAATAATGCGTAGACACCATATCATTATTATTAATAACTTAGAAATCAATTGCGTAATCAGGTTGAAAATTTACAGAGCTATCGCTATTGTAATAGTGAATCACATATACTCAGAAAAAAATTATACCAAATAATTTTTTAATAAAATGATTAATTAATTTTATATTGAAATTTAATTATATTATTAATTAATTTAAACCCGTTAATTACAAATCGTCAACTTCTAAAATATATAAAGAAAAAAAAAGAAAAACGTGTCAATAAAATATAAAAATAAAATATTTTTAATGCAATTACAAGCATTTGCAACTGTTTGGGCTCAATTTATCGGTAAGAAAATAGTAATACAAAATATTGACATGATTTTCTCAGTCTTCGGTGACGCTTTTAATACATAATAATTTGATAATTTTAAATATTTGAAGTCATTATTAATCTTTGGATGCTATTGTAGATGTTCCCGCCAATTTCAAGATCCCAGTTTGTTTCAAAGCTGTTATATACATAGGTCAATTTGATTGTTTTGGACGATTTGTTTAGCCGTTAATATTGTTATTGGTATCTCGCCCTAGATCGCAAAGCCATTTAGATAGGATAATTCGATGTTTTTTATACGCTTTTATGATAAGCTTTCGGGAATTATATATAAGTATAAACATTACATTCTTTAAATATGTTTTATGACGATTATAGTGAATTATATTACATAGATTTTTTAATTATACATACGTTATTCTAAAACTTAGTTAAATAAGTGTATAACCCCAAAATTTAATGGAGGGAAACGAAACTTGACATATAGTCACGTCTTGGCGTTTCATAAATCCTTTTAAAAGTAACCGATAATCACGTATGAGCTACGTGAGATACTCGTGATCGAAGGTTACAAAAATTTGATTTATACGTGATTATTGGTGATTTTAACAGGGTGTTTCCTTCAATCAAATTTGGAGTTTTAACATTTTTTTCGTTTAATTTTACTTACATAAAAAAAATATTACCTACCGTATATTTTTCTATTAACACAGTTGTTTCATTTTACATCTAAATTTAATAAATATATTCAAATAAATATAAAGTAAAAATAAAATTTAAGTAAAATTATATTTCTCACTCAAATTTTTAATTCATTCAATCATCTACTTGTTTGATTTGATAAATTTTTTAATTGGAAAAAATTTTCTGTCTTCCATCTTTTACAATTTTTAGTAATTGATATAATAATTTTGATGTGAGGTGCAGATTTAAAAAAAGTTTTTAACTGAATAAATCATTTATTAATATGTTGGGTGATTGGTAATTTTTTTCTGTGTATTGAAGGAGGGATTTAATAAATTGTACAATTGAATCAATAAAATGTTTAGTTAATTTTAGGCGAATATTCAATTACAATTCTAATTAATTTGATTAAAAAAATTAATTTAAATTTAAGCCAAAATCAATTATTCTAGTTAATTTATGTTATCATTTTGGTGAGTGGAGCAAAATCGAACAAAAATTTATTCAATATAAACAATCTCTTAATTAAAGTCCACTTTTGTTTTTTTTTTTTTTTATTATTATTATTTAAACCATTTTGGTGGTATAATTACGTCCGGCGTAAAGATAAAGTTTAGTTATCCCCTGGCTACATCCGCAGAAATCCACAAATAAAATTTTAAAAATCCAATACACAAGATATCAATCATTTAGTTTTACATTGATTTAAGCGTAGAGTTACGTATTCCATTAAAAATTATTTTTCCACCAAAATTTTTAATAGTAAACTGTACAAGAATTTTAACCGCGATTCCACTTTTTTTTTTGACAGTTATGACTAAAAATAAAACCTTCGCTAAGTTCTCCATTTAAATGATATAATTTAAATCTTACAAAATTTTAAGAAAATAATACTCTTCAAAATCTTAAAAAATTGTTTATTTTAAATACACAAAAATACTCGCTAGTATTTTAGAATAGTTATATTGGTTGCAATTTTGCAATATTTTTACACAATAGTCCATGTTATGTTAGATATACGGTAAATTAAAAATTTTATATAATTTCAAAAATTTTAAAAAAATTATTAAGATCAGCTCATATTCTAGCATTTCCCACAGTGCGACATGCATACATATGAGTAACTGAATAAGCTTCTTCTCTTTCAGAGTATATTTTTCAAATCAAATTATAACCCTACAAGCAAAATAATACGAAAGTGATTTGAATTCGTATTGCTTAGAAGAAAACTTTTATTGCCACAATAATCATATTCGTATTGCGGAAGTTTCCCCCATCGGAAGAAATTGTGCGTCACAGGCGATACATCTAAGCAATAAGAAATCAATACGCCTGGGAAAAAATAGGCAAATAGACAATCATCTAGGCGAAAAAAAAGAAGATACAGCAATTTAATCTTCTGAAGGATGTAATAAATATATAGAAAAATTATCACTAAATAAATCTTGAAATAATATAATAAAGAAAACAATTTTTCGACAACTAAAAAAACTGTGGCTGAAAAATAAAAAAGTCTCAATGGGAATCACCTTACTGTATAAAGGGCGATATTTTGATGATAAAAATAATAAAAAAAAATTAATTTTATATATATATATATATATATATATATATATATATATATATATTGTGCTTATTGCCTAGTTTTGTTTAAACTAATAAAAATACAATATTAGAAAAATATTGCTTTGACGATTTTCGTCAAGATAATAAAAAGAAGATATTACGTATATTTTTTTCTAAGTAGATATCTTCCAAATGTTTGTAGGGTAAAAAATCAAAACAATAATACAAACCAAATTCTAAAGAAAATGTTCTTAGGTTCCATAATTTCTTGGAAAACAAACGATAAAGTAATTTTAAACAAAATATAAACAGAAAAGTATTTTAATGTTTAAAAGTCATACCATTTGACAAATTTTTTTGCTCTTTTGATTTGATAACATAAAAAAAAAACATTTTGTTTAAAACTTTAAAAATCACTGAAAAGATGTTAGAATATAATTCACTAATTCCACCTTGCAAAAATGGGTTATATGAATTAAAATTAAATGTACCACAAATCATTGCATTTCAACATGTATAAACAAAAAATTCTACCAGAAATGCAACAAAGAAACTAAAATAAAAATAAATTTTCTAAAAGTACATGACATTGTATGTGTGTGTGTTTGTATGTGTATGTGTGTGTGTTTGTGATTCAAAGTCTAGACTGTGTGACTATAACTTTCTTTTTATAGTTGTGCTTTCTTTCACAATTTTCCTTTTGTTTGCTTTTTGGTTTTTTTTTTTTATTAGTTTCGTTTAAAATTTTCATCCCCCTTTTAAGGAATTATTCTTTATATTCTATTCATGTCTTTTTTTTCTTTTAGTTTTTCTTTTGTCAAAAAGAAAGTTTCTGTTTCTTATAGTTTTTACTTTTTGTTGGTATTCTTTTGTTTTTCCAGTATTCGTTGTTGCTTTTCCTTTGTTTCCCATTTATAACTTTTATCTTAATCATATTTAACATCTGCCAAACACATACAGTGTGCGAGTTTTCTAGCCCTCCTCCCTTCCAAGAAAAAGCAATACCACCTGATTAAGATTCCTTATTTCCCGTTGCTTAAGACCCCTTCTTGACTCTCCTTCTTAAACAGTGTTTCGGTTACGGTGGGTTATTTCGGTTGGTTGTTCATTCTTAAGTGCAGTCATTGCACCCTTGTGTATATTATTATTTGTGTGTTTGTTTGAATTTGTATATTCCTTGTTCTCTTTTTTTCTTTATTTCGTTACATTTTTTTGTTGCTTATTTTATACTAAAATAAAATTCTTTTGTCTTATAAAGCGAACAGCTCTTTAAAAAGTGAATTTATTTATGGAATTTTATTAACAAAAATACAACAACAAAAATATATCAGGGTCACTTTTGTTTGTGCATTAGTGTTAATAAATTAGACTGTAAGCTTATTTATATAAAATTAGCTTTATTAGGATATTTAAGTTTAAATTTGAACATATTTTATAATTTTTTTTCTTTTTTGCACACAGTAGCAAAATTGACACTAACAAAATTTGTGAAATGTAATTAAATATAAAAGGTCCCTAGGGGGTGGTAAAACATTATGTAAAATAAAAGTTATAGAAATTGAATTCTTAGTGAAGCTACAACTGCATATAATTTTATTAGTACAGTTTTTGTTAAGCTGATTAAATACGAAAATTTTGCGATTCTTGCAATTTTTGCAATATTCAGATGGATGGAACTCTATTAAGGTTCAAAATTATTCGAATTTTGATTAAATAGAAATGCATAATTTGTCATTATTCGAGTGATATAATAATTTTAATGTATATATATATATATATATATATATATATATATATATATATATATATATATATATATATATATATATATCACGCTTATGTTTCAATCACTTACGTTAAGTACACTTGCCCTGGAATCAGACTAGATTGCCAGTAACTTCTGAGTTAGAATCTTTGAAACGATCTTTTATTGTGCATGGTTTTAGACCTCAACATCAAAGAGACATATATATATATATATATATATATATATATTAATTTTCAATCAATATTTGTGTAGGCGATCTCTGTCGTCCAAATCTTATTGACAACGAACAAGATGTTTTCTAAGGGAAAATCAAGCTCCAATCATGCAATAACATTTTTTGAAAAAATCTTTGATCTTTGAGGGCAACCAAAAATATGCAAAATCATATTTCTTCCTGGGCTTCAAATGAATCAAACTCTTTGTTATTTATCCGTTTCAGATAATTTTAAGAATTTTGGCATCAATTTGTTACAGCATATTTTTTCATATTTTGGTCCTAATAGCATATTTTTGTATATTTTGGGCTTAACAGCATATTTTGTGATGTTCATTCATAAGAGATCCTTATTTAGAACAAGCTTATTAATTTAAATCGGATATTTTTGCATATTTTATACTTAATAGCATAATTTTGCATATATTACACAAAAGAGCATAATTTGGCATAAAAATTTTGCATAAATTGCACCCAATAGAATTTTTTACATAATTTACCATTAGAGACTTTTTTTTACTATCACATACGTTTTTCAAATCCGATTCCCTAAATATTTTCATCTCATAAATTTTAAAATTTCCTGATACAATGCATCAGCTCTGAATGTTTTTAAGTGCAAAAAGAAAATATGGCCTAGCAATTACTGATAAAAATCAAATTATTTTTCGCATGAATAGCAGATAATTTAAAATGTAGAAAAAAAAAAATTTTTTTAAGAGCATATTTTTTAATTGTTTTCCGATTAATAGGATTAAATTTCAGATATTAAGATCTAATATATATTGCAAATTTTACAAAATAAACAATGACTCCTTTGAGCTTGTGCTTTGTGATTAACCGCCTTAAGGTCGGATAAGTTGTAGTATCTTGGGAGTGCCTTAATTGGAATGAATAAAGGGATCTAATACGTTCAAAAATCTTTCGTATTTTGTTAGATTTTTAAACTCTTTTTTGGTACAATGGTTCCATGTCCTAATTCCACCAATTAGTGCAAAATAATTTGTGGCACATAGAGACTCTCCTATCTAAACTAATTGAACACTTTGTGGGAAACAACATTTCCAACATTTTGATTTATTCACTCGCCATCCCCTAAATGTATAGCAGGATCAAATGATCTATTATTATATTAACATTCTGTAGTTGCAAATCTGGAGGAAGGACAATCGATTACTTATCGAATGATTTAGTGAGGTCTTGAAACTTAATTGCAATAGCTTGAATGTACATTAAACAAATTTAAAATCGAAATATCTCAACAGAAGCAATTTTTTTTTCTGCCGAAGTTAAAATAATGTACTGATACCAAATTGGTCCAATTTTTCCTAAATCTAAAATAACAGAAATAATTCGTTTCAAAATTTCAACCTGTAGTACATGGACCAATAATTTTCTTAATTTTGGGATGTCATCGCGCATTTTGTGGCATATTTTATCGACCTCTAAAGTAGAACACCAGGGGATATTTTTTGTCGAAAACTAACAAAATTTTAAGGTTAAATAATTTGTATGTGCATTATTCGATTTTAACAAAATTGGTGTCAATGAAATAGAATGTTATTCCTCTTTATCATTTAAAGGTCCTGACGCAAGGACCTCGAAAATGAAAAAATATAAAAGTTACACATCTTCCTGACGCAAGGACCTCGAAAATGAAAAAATATCCTTTATTTCATAATATCCCGATATCTTTTAATTTTTATTATTTTTTTACATGATGTTTACAATCAATTAGTCGTTATAGTGTAAAAACTTCAAAATGCTATCTCAATGGAATCAAAATTTACGTGAGATTTATGTACGCTTAAGTATTTTTCGGGAATGTGAATTGTATGGAGGCCATGGTCAATTATGGACCGATCGTTATGAAATTTAGTGTAGCGATGCATACTTGTACATTTTTCACATATTACATAATGTGGAATTTATGGGCGTTTAAGCAATTTTGAGGTAGTGGAACCTACATGAAATATATGATCAATTATGGACCGACTTTTATAAACCACCTATACTTGTACAAAACTAAAATTATATAAATACGATATATTTCAAATATTTACATGTATTAAATAGAGGAAAAAAGTTGTATGGGATATAGTGTATAATAATGGACCGATCATGATAAATTTTAGTAGATTTTGTCTTTGTAACCCCGTGATCAAATTTGAGAAAATTATCTTTAAAACCGTCAAAAAAAAAAGAAAAATCCGAGGATTTTGTAAAGTGGGTTACAGTAGGTTAAAGTTCTGTTAATGTGGTCTTGAAACTTCTAAAATAACATCAAATTATGTTTTCGGGATCAGGCTTGTGCTATATGCACAACTTATTTTAATAAATAATAAATTATGTTAATATGTCTAAAAACCACTTAATATCTAATAGATATTATTACACCACATATCGGTTGTTAACATCGTGTAGAAAAAAAAATTAAAATTAAAAGACCCTTTTTCAGGATATCCAAGGATAAAGGATATTTTTCCATTTTAGAAGTCTTTGCGCCAGTAAAATATTTATTGTTATGACTTTATAATAAAGAAGTATCTCAGTCCTTTGCAATGATACCAAGTTTGTTGAAATCTGATAATGTACATGAAAGTTTTTCAAGCTTAAATTTTTACTAATTTTTTCACAAAAATCGAAGTGACCAACTTTAGAGGTTCATAGAATGTGAACCGTTAGATATATGTTGCTGGTTAATATGCCGTTTGAAGTGCATAGAGGAGTAGATTATATGTTTTGAACTTCATCAAAATCGCTGTTGAAGAAAATCCGAGCTGGGTCGAAATTTTATGGAATTACCCTATATATAACAATCGGCATACATACATATGTAGGGTAAGTCTAAAACCTTGCCACTACATACACTAATTGGTACCTCCAGGCCTTAATTCTATCGATTTTATTTTAAATACCGTTTATACTATCTAAAGTTCATTCGGTTTATCATTTCCTTTTGCGAATTTATAATTTAAAATTTCTTTAAAGAAAAAGCATTCATTTTTTTATTTCCCTCTTTTTTTCTCTCGCATATAATTTTTTGCGTGTTTTTTTTATAACTCGCTAACAAAATACGATTAGACTTGTTTCATTTAAAATTGTTGTTTTGTTTCCTTTTTTTTTGCTTCATTCATACATTCTATTTGTGGTATTTATTTTGTACTTTGTTTTTAACTCCCTTTAGTCCTATTAAGTATTATGTGTCTTTGTTTTGTTGTTTTTCTGGTTAACAACGTGTATATTTCGTTTTAGGTTCTGTATTCTTTTTTTTTTTTTTTTTTTGTTAACTTCTCACAAATTTTCGTTATCAAGCTTTGTTTCCTTGAAATCCTTTAAAGCCAGGGTGGCTGTTCGTTGTTTGTGTTTTAGTTTTTACATTTAGCCTTGTTCTTTATTATTTATTTTTTTGTTTTGGAGTAGTTGTTACAATTTCAGTTCGTTTGGTTCTTTTGCAGTTTTTTTTTCGTGGGGTATTATCATGTTGATAACTTTGTTTGGTAGTAGGGTTTTTCATTTTTTGCATTATTTGTTAATACTATAATGCAAATTTATATTTTTTTTCCTTTTTATTTCTTTTATAAAAGTGAATATTTCCGTTCCGTTCTGTACTTTAATCTGTGATCAAAAATTTTTAAACTAGAATTTTTGTTTTTTATATGAGTTCGTTCGTATAGTAATTTAAAAATATATATATTTTTTTAATAAAGATTTTTTTTGTGTTCATAGTTAAATTTTTGTTTTTTGCAATATATTTACTGATAGTTTTCATTTTAGCGGGTGTTTGCAAAATTTTCTCAGGGGTTTTTTGTTGGGTTTTTTTTCTGCTGCTGCACAGTCTCTGTATTTTCTGTATTTTCTAAACTACTTGTCGGATCGAATTTAAATGTATGGGAAAGTTGTGACGGAGAACATAAGCTGTCAGAAAAATCATCTTATAGTTATCCTGTAATAATATGAGATGAGCTACAAGGTGCTAAAGTTGAAAAATCAAGCCCGATTTCAAAGATTTTTATATTTCTGTAAAGTTCTTGGCAAGATAAAGAAAAAAGATTGTTTACTTTTGAAAAATTGCCAAAAATTGGTTGTTGAAGCTATGTAATCGATTTTTATAGGAATGAAAGACTGATATTTATTTTATACATTACGTAAGAAATAACAATGAAAATATAATGCTAAGATGCTTTTTTGTGCAATTTGAAAAAAGCTTTTTAAAAAGTTTACTTTTTTTTCATAAAATCTGCAATCCTGCATTCGTTCGATCTAAACCTATTTTACAATTAAATAGCGTCAATAAATTTGAAAGATTTCGCGATTAGCAAGTTCGACCAATGCTGGATGTGGGATGCAAATCTCAAACAATTTAAAATTTCTTTATTAACTATTTATGAAGGCTTGTCTTTTGAAATATATAAAGAAATAGTACTATATTTTTATAAAAAATATCCATTTTTCATACTAATTTCAGAGTGCTGACTTTGAAAATTTTTCAAGGCTAGACGAATGGATTTTTTGAAATAATCAAAAACTTTTTCGGCATATTTTTTTACAAAAATTTTCCCTAATATACCTAAGGACTTATTCCCGAAAAACGAAATAAAATCGAGACAAAAAATCAAAAACATCAAAATTGAACCGTAAATATCTTTTTACTCTAAGAAATAACTTAAGTGAGTAAGCATATTTTTTCTTTATCTTGGCAAGCACTTTACAGAAATATAAATCGGTCTTAATTTGAAGAATTAAATTTTTACTCTAATTGTTTAAGCCAAGGCTCCCTCATTCCTGTGAATGTCATAAATTTTTAATATAAATTAAACTTATGTTATAAAATAACAATAAATTTAAAATTCAAAGAGAGTTTGCTAAATAATTTGCAAATGGATTTAACTCATATCGACTAATATTATGGAAAATATTCTCAAGAATCGAAATTTTTTGAAAATAAACTTGTAACTTCTAATGTGCCAGTTGGATTTACAAAAAATATTACATAGACGTAGCAAAGGAGTGTAAAATTTTAAATTTAGAAAGGGCTCCTACATACCCCTCAGGAGCGAAGGTATTAGGGTTCAAAAGAGGGTACCTCTGACATAAGATTTCAAATATTTCTACATCTTAAAGCTCTCGATAAGGCCTATGAAAAGCATGCATATACTATTTATCTTTATAGTTTCAAAGTTATTTGCATTTGAAATTTCAACTGTCTCAATTTTGTCAAATCTTGGTTCGTTTTTTTTTTTAACATATAGCCCAACTTTTTTATCCGTTTTTCTAAAATTTTTACCCAATTAGTTAAAGAACAAAATTATCTATGGAATAAAGAAAACTTGAAACCGATAACTCTTATTAGTCAAAAAATTTAAATTTTGAATTTCAAAATTTTTTCAAAATTGTTTCTTTTTTTGACCACAAACATGTCTATACAATCTCTTTTCTCTACAATAAAATTTTCTTTAAGAATATATAATAATTTTATACTTTTCTAAAAGGTATTTTCACAGAAAAATTAAAAACAAGCTCAAACATCTAATAGGAATAAGTACAGACCCTCCGAAATTTGTCCTATTTTATATCGAAATTTTTAATTTATCCTATATGTTCTAAGATCACAAAGGCTAGTTTTGCAAACCGAATGCAGTTTCGAAAACTATAATGTGTTCCAAAAAGTTTGCCAACGGCTATTCCAAACCACCAACAAATGTGGATTTTATGAGCAAAATTCCAAAAAATCCCATTTTTGGAATTTTCGACGCTTTTTTTATAAAAATCTGAAATTTTTTTTAATTTTACCTTTTCACTTGTTAAAGTCGGATATCTCAACTTACAAAGATTTTATTAGAGATATAATGTTTATAGTTTCTCAAAAACTATTTTTTTACAAACAATTTACTTTAATTCCAAAAATCATAAAAAGTATGAACTCCTTTTTTAGAAATAAAATCTTTTGACTAGCTGACGTAATTCTTAATTATATACAAAAAAAAATTAAATCAATATAATTTACAGAACCAAAACTATGCTACTTTAAAATTGAATATGAAGGTATTGAGCGAATAAGAAAATAATGTTCAGATAACTTGATGATAATTTTAATCGGCATCCATTAGAGTTTTATCTATCTAAGTTGGACAAACCGTTCTCTATTTATAAAAGTGTAACCCCTGAATAAGTTGTCATGCCCATAAAAAAAGTCAGCACGTGATAGAAAAAAAGTGAAAGCAGATTGTTGTTTAGCTCTTCAAGTTTCATCTAGGTGCCTATTTTTGTTTAAAGAAAAAAAAGAGGTCTTTTACCCAACATGAGTATTTTCACTTAACTGTGAGTAAAATCAAACTTCGTAGCACTACCAGCTTTATGCTAAAAATAAAAAAACAGATACATTTTTAGCGTTTTAACTTTAAGAAAAAAGTCTTCAATTAAAAAAAAAAAAAAAAAAAACGGGCACTAATTTCTATACAACTCCGAAAATATTAAGCATATAAAAAATTATGTTAGAATGGCTTGAAGATATTTTTACTCCAATCATATATATAAATCAAACCCACCGTTCTTGAGTTAAGGTGAAATATTTTCGTGTAATGACCTTATTATGTATTAGACACGCCCATAAAAAAAACCTGATGGAAAAATACTGAAAACAAATTCCTGTTTAGCACATCAAAATCCATATAATCCAATTATTAGTCTTTAAGGAAGGATCTTTTTACCGACCAGTGTTATTGATACACTTTTATTTTCATTTGAACGAAAAATTACAAAAATTTCCCACTGTGCAAAGGGCTAAAAATACAAACTATATTAAAATTTTCTTCATACTTTATTGGTAGTGTGGTTGCCATACTTTTTGCTTTATTTTCAATTAAATTTTTTTCCTTTTCTTCACATAATAACATTTATCTACTCACTATAAATTTATGTTAAACTATACGCTTTAGAATATTTGTAAACATTAACGTTCTGCGTTATTATATAAATTGTTCAACCTGGCTCACGCATATTTTGCTAATATTAAAAGCTTAAAGCCCTATGGATACATGTGCGTTTAAATGAAAAAAATTTGTAGCGTGATAATTGCAAATTCAAAGCGTGTTTTATTTACGCACTTCCTCACCTCTTTTGAAACGTGTCGTTTGTATTAAAAACAGACTTGTTATAATACATTTTTATACCAATATTATGGTTGTTTTTGGATTATTGTCATTAAATGCTGTTGCTAATAGTTTTTATTTTTACAATTTATTTTTAATTAAATTTTAAAAATTTAAATTCCGTTATTTCAAATGTTTGTATGTATATTGAATGGAATTATTTAGTGTCATTATGTATGCTTACATTAGTATTATTTTTTAATTTCTTTTAAATTAAAAAAAAAGGAATAAAACTGAATGTGTGGATTTGTATAAACAAATAGGAACAAATGAGAATGTTATATTCGGCTTGGCCGAAACTGTATTACTAACGTATGCAACTTTTTGAAATTTCAACTTATATGAGAGGCGGGTGGTAAAGTGGACGCTATTTTTTGTTTCCGAATTTACATATATCTTCGAATTATCTGGAATTATCTGTACAACATTTCCTTGTCGTACATGAAAAAGTAAGAAATGGTGTTATAACTTACACCATGTGTTTCTAGTATTTGGCCCATAACTTTTTTGTTTATCAATCGAATTTTCTAATTTTTAATACCAAACAAATCTTATATAAGTCAAATATTTGAGACAAATTTCGTCCCCCAAGTAGTACCCTGCTTTCTAAACACAGACGGACAGAAGGATGGACACAAAAGATTGATTCAGAATCTTACCAGGACCCAGACTGTATATACTTTATGGGGCCTTAAATGATTATTTCGACAAGTTACACACGGAATGACAAACCTAGTATACCCCCCATCTTTTTAATGGTGGGTATAGAAAAAAAAAACACAAACTTATCTAATTTACCAGTGTGAGTATTTTAGTAAATCAATGTTCTCACAAGTGTTACTTCCGTTTTAAGCATATGAGTGAATATACTCACAGATATGTACGTATTAATAAACACATACTCAATGATACATATAGTATACTAAATGCACGTGTGTTTTGACCAGTTAGTAAATGTGTCACTTTTTTAACGGCCTCTAAGGGAAATCATTAGATTTTTAATAAAATTTAAAAAAAAAAAAATTGAATAAAAAAAATCATATATATTCTCTTTTTAAATTTTTTTTAACGATTTTTGTTAACAGTTACTAGTTATCACTCAATATGTTAAAAATTTCGCTTGACTTATATTTTTAATTTACACAAATTTGTAATTTTCTTTAGCTTTTTCACATTTATATTTTTAATATCTTTTTTGAAACTACTTACTAAAATTTTGGGTATAACTTTTATTTTGTTTATAAAATTTATTACAAATTTCTTTTTATGTTTTTATTAACATGGCTATATTTTTTTTATAAAAATCCATATTTTGCCCTTAATAAAATATTAATACCTTAACGGATATTTCTCTTTGATACCTTATAGTGGGCGTGACAGCTTTAAATTATCGAAGAATGGCATATTATCCACAGTTTATTGTAAGTATTTTTGTAATTTGTATTTTTTTTTATTAAAAAGGAATATAAATTATGCACCAGGAATTTAGAAAAAAACTACAAAAAATTTGATCAGCTCTCATATAAAATTTTTGAGGTTACTACCATATATTAAACATTTTGAAAAGAATACTTAACATAAAAATGTGTAAAGTAAAAACGGAGCCAAATAATACTGCCAAGCTCCATTTAAACTTATAATAATTTTTGAAACGTATGTTACTCTAGTAGAAATTTTTGTTATTTTTGTTTTTTTTTTAACTATTTTATAAGTTAAAATGTTTCATTTTCTACCTACCTTTCTTAAACAACTACCAGTTAGTTACTAAATTGTCGAAAGGTAGAGTTGAGTACCTATTTTTTTAGTAAAATTTTAACCTACATTATAAATTTCTTATCTTAGGGAGATACAAAATAAACGATGCTTTGCTTAGCAATTTTAGCTGCTTTTAATGGTTTTGTTTGAAAATTTTAAGAAAATCAAATAATTTCCAAAAAAAGAAGAAATTTCTAACTACTTTTATAATAGAAGCTATTCAGAGAACAGCTATCATCCGGTTCGAAGGACCGTGGAATACACATTTTCTATTGTTGTTCTATCGTCCCAAAAACTCCCCATTTTAAATTTCCCAAGTAAAAAAATAAACATCAACTCTAAAAATTAAAGATATTTTTGCAATGTTTTATTAGATTCTTTTTTCAAAAATGGTATATTTCTCTTTAAGTAATTTATTAAAAAATAATTTGAAATTTTCTTTTAAAAATCTATTTAACGAATATTACCTATAACATTTATCCAAAAATTTCTATAAAGAATATATCAAAAATTGTAAATAATAAACAAGTAAGAATGTTATATTCGGCTGGGCCGAATCTTCATATATACATACTCACCATCTGCAACTTTTTGTGCCACCCTGATTTAAAATTTTACCTTATGTGGGAGGTGGGCGATTAAGTGGGCACATCACCTATATTTTTTGGTTTCCAAGTTTACTTGGTACCTTTAACTGTTCCTACACAATTTCATTAATGTACTTGCTTTCTTATAAGCGATATCGGTGGAAAAGTATGAACTGGAGTTACGGCGGACACTTTTCTGCTTATGAAACGATATTGTCCATTTGCAATACCAAACAAACCCTATTTAAGAAAAATATTTGAGCCAAATTTCGTCCGCCCTGAGCCCTATCTTGCTTTCAACCAAGCATATTCATATATACTTTATGGAGTCTTAGATGAATATTTCGGTATGTTAAAAATGGAATGACATACTCAAAATACCCCTCATGGTGGGTATAAAAAAATATTCTGCAAACATAAAAAAGTTATTGCAATTTTTCTATATGTTTTTACATAAAGAAAATTTTCTGTAAACTAGAAATCAAACAAAAATGTTTGTATAGATTGAATATTTATCGAAATTCTTCAAATCGAAAATTTATCGAAAGTTTTATAAATTTATATAAATTAATAAAAAATCTCAATATTTTGTGGAAATCCGCAAATCCCCCTCTCGACAAATATTCCTAAATGAAAATTGAAATATTTAATTTGGGATTTAAAAATAGGCTTTGAAACCCTGGCCGATATATGAGAGTTGTCCTGAATAAATATATGTAGTATAGTGCTATCTTGAAGTAAGCTCGATATGAATCGAGAGAAATGATTACTGCATCGAAAGCAATTCGATTTAGAAGAAGTACATCGCTCGTCTCGGTCTATGAAATTAGACAACAATAGCAGAGCTAGTAAGTCTCATTTTATATTTAAGAATATGATAGTTCTTCACAATTTTCAAAACTTTTGAAAGCCCATAACAAATACCTTAACTTTATCTTTTCAAAAATTGGCTTTATTCCCCGGCTTTTTCGGCGTAAATCCCAACTGTTAGTATCATTGGTAATTAAGAATCTGTGACTTAGTAAATGTGCAGTGGGTTTACTTAAAAAGACATTTATAGTTTCTCACCGACCCACAGTGAATCGAGCCATAGAAAAATATAAAACATAAAAGAAGTAGATGTCCTACAGTCTTGAAAATTAGTATTTATATCTAAATTCATCCGCTGATTTCAAATTTAAAATCAGATTTTTTAAAATTATTAACATTTATTCCGATATAGTAAAAATAAATTTCCAAAATCTCCACATAAGTGAAATAATTAATATTTTCCAAAATATTTTTAGTTAATAACTAAAGGCTTTTAAAATAATTGAGAGCTGTTACATATATCAGTGTTGCAATAAAAATGACATAAATAAATTTTTTATTATCACTAGTTTACTTTATTTAAATAAATTGCAGCATAAGGCATAACAAAAGAAAAATTCTTACTTTTTAGGTACAAGAATTTTCGCAATAATGTTATCTTCAATTACGCCTTGAAATATGTTTATATATATATATATATATATATATATATATAAGGATTTAAACAGATGTTCGATCGACGGCGTTATATAATATAAAGAGTGTAAAAAAAAGCATGAAATAAAAAATTGAGATATAGGCGAGATATGATATTTAACAACCAAAAAATTTATAAATTTATTCAGATACACTGCCTGCCACTTGAATAAGGAATCCCACTTTTTTAACTTTAATTAAGTATATCTCCTAAACTAAAATTCAGAAAAAAATAATTTTTTTCGCAACCAAATTTCAAACTGTTGGCTTTAGTTTCCTGAAGAAATAAAAAATATACATATTTTGTTATACTAAAACTATGCATTTATTTAAAGACATGTATTTCTGTGGTACTATTTCGTGTGTCACTTGAATAAGGAATTCTTTTAATATTAATCAGGAAGACTATGATTTGAACTTCTTTCAATATAAACGGCTAGAGAATTTTTAATTTGATAGTTTTTATTCAAAATGGGACGTGGTAAGGCTCTTAGTAACTCTGAAAAAGAAAAAAATTCTGATTTTGAAATCTCACGGTCAGAATCCGGTCCAAATAGCCAAAAACATTAATAGAGGAAAGACAGTTGTGTACAATTATTTAAATAACGTGGAAAGATATGGGAAAAAAAGAAAGACGAAAAACTCTTAGAATTGCAACAAATTCTGCCATGTCAGTATCAAAAATACGTGAAAAAAGTGAAGTCAGTGTCAGTCTAAGAACAGTGCACCGTATTTTAAAGTCGTGCCCATACATAGTCCGACAAAAACTGCAAAAAAAACACCACTCAATGCAAAACATAAATCACAACGTCTACAGTTTGCCAAAAATACAATGACATAGTCCGACAAATGGTTTAAAGTTGTATTTTCCGATGAAAAAAAGTTTAATATTGATGGTCCCGACGGGTATAACTATTACTTCCATGACCTAAATAAGGAGGAATTATTTTTGAGCCGCAGACACAGCCGAGGGGGCGGAATAATGGTATGGGGTGCCATTTCGTATTATGGTATCATAGAATTGGTTTTTGTATCCAACAAAATGACTGCAACGACTTACAAAAACATTCTGGAGGAAGCATTTCCAAAATTTAATGATTTCTTTGGACCCATACCTTGGATGTACCAATACGACAACGCTCCGATTCATACCGCCAGAGCAGTAAAACAATGAATTAATCAACAAGGTGTTCAACTTTTGGATTGGCCTCCATATTCACCAGACTGAATCCAATGGAAAATGTCTGGGGTTGGCTTGCGAGAAAAGTTTATGAAGGAGGAAAATAATTTGAGACGATAGAATCCTTAAACGGAAGCCTGGAGTTCAGTTACACTAAATTACTTACGAGTCATTATACAAGTCGACGCCAAATCGCATTTTTGAGGTTATTTCTAAAAATGGTGGCAGTACTCATTACTAATTGAATGATAGAAGATAAAAACTTTTATTTTTATAACCTAAAATTTAAAAATAAATTACAGTTTGCTTAGTTTTAAAATATTCCTTATTCAAGTGACACTCGAAAAAGTACCACAGAAATACATGTCTTTAAATAAATGCTTAATTTTAGTATAACAAAATATGTATATTTTTTATTTCTTCAGGAAACTAAAGCCAACACTTTGGAATTTGGTTGCGCAAAAATTTATTTTTTTCTGAACTTTAGGAGATATACTTAATTAAAGTTAAAAAAATGTGATTCCTTATTCAAGTGGCAGGCAGTGTATATAAAAATTGATATTACAATCAAAATCAAAAAAATTCTATCCGATTATTTCAAAAAATCAAAAATGTTTGATTTTAAGCCTTAAAAAAATAAAAAATAAAAATATATATTTGTTGATGGCACATTAAAATCCATTTGTATAAATATAAAATGTCTCCAACGGATGTAGAATCAGTTCGCTTTTATCATTTTGTGCAGAGGGCGCGAGAGTTATAGCGGTTTTAAGTTGAACATACAACAATTCTTACAAACTGGAAGTTTATGTATGATTCTGGTAAAAATTACGCGTAATATCAAAACCTACTGAGCTATTTAAATAAAATTTATGACTCTTTCATTGTTTGATGGTATTAATATGGCATGCGTTAGGGTTTCCTTGTAAAATTGAAAAAAAATTATTATACTAAGAATCGTGATTTTTAAAAAATTTTGCAAAAAATGCCGATCGAATCTAACTTATTTCTCCATATATAATATGAAAATATATTTTTTAGAGTTTATTACAAAGAAATACTGTTTAATATTGTGATCCGTTCTTAACCAAAGAAAAATTTTTTTGACCCATAAGATTTTTTTCGAAATTTTTTGATGCGCGTCTACATTTAGACCAATTATAGTCAATTTCGTACTACCTATGCGGGGTGCCTTACCAATATCTGTTTTGCCAAAAGTGTCCCATTATCAACTATTTATCAATGACATTTGACATAAATTTACAGTCCCGATCAACTATATTTATCACCGTTCTCATATATAAAATTTGCAAAAATTGCACGAAAAGTGTAATTTCTACGTAATTTTCAAAAAGTTCATAAAAATTTGATATTAAATTTATTTTTAATGTTCCTTCGACTTTATTGTGTAAAATAACAAAAAAACCAAGTTCACGCAATAATACATGTTATTCTATACGAAATTGTAAATGTGCCTCGTGAAAAACTGCCTTGAACTGACTGAAATTGAATTTTCGCTCTAATTTCCCAGACTTTGAGACTATCTGCCATATAATACAACTAGAAGTTTATGTGGCAGCCACTTCGAACTAAATTTAACAAAAAAAAAAAAGATTAATTTTTTTCAAAACTCAAAAACAAAATATGTCACTACAATTATTTTGTTTTTGCATGAATTAGAGTTTTGACAATTGAATGAGGGTTTTTTCTGTCACATAAATATCTAATTCTTATTCTATGCTATCTCCTATGATGACTATTTCGGGCACAACAACGATATATAGTGCAAAATACACATAATTACAACAAGCATCAACTTCTATTTCTAAATTTGTATTCCGTTAAGGTGCACACAGACCCCGGCCACAAAAAAAAAATTAATTAAAAAATGTCATCAAAATTGATCCAACCTGTATGTAACTGTTGAAAGTCTGCAAAACATCAAAGAAGATGTAGAATTTATCCACAAAGTTCGATTAGTTTATATAAGATCGAATGAGATCAGAAATTATAAATGCGCGAATAAAAAGTGTAGAAAAATTTGGAAAAAGTTAAGTAATTTTTAGTACTTTTTCTAGATTTTCATGATCATAAAATGACGTCTGTGGAGCTAAAATTTTGCCCTCTATCAGTTTCAAGTCTTTTGAATTCAAATCTGTACCCGGTTTGTTTAAAATAGTATTACTACTAAACTTATTAAGGATTAACTTCAGATTCGGACAGGTAATAAAGTTTTGATAATGGCCCATATGCTTTGCAAAATATGAATTTTTACATAGTAGTTTACGTTTTTCGATTGCTTAACATATGAAAAAATTATGAAAGTCATATTTCTCGTTCTTTTTTTCTAATGCCTACTACATTTAAAAAAATTTTAACCGAATTTTATTATTATTATTATTTTTTTTTTATTCAAATTAAAAAAAATTCTAAAGTATATATTTTTAATAAGAATTACAAGTTCACGAGGTTGTAATTACTGTAATGGCAAAAATGTTGTAAACAAAAATTTGTGTTAAAAATACGCAGACATAAGCTTTCCCTTGATAAATATTTGAAAAAAATCTAAAGATAAAAGTGAAAATATTTTTTTATTCTGAACGATTTCCTGATAATTAGCTTCACTGAAGATCCGGACCTGATGCGATTAGTATAAGAACCGCACTAAAGTTTCTTTGGATAGCGGAGCTTACAGTATTTTCTATCTAAAATTTTTTTCTTCGTATTTTCCTGACTGTTAGATTTATTTTAGTCTTTTATTTTCTGTACTAAAGCTCGTCTTTCAAGTATTCAGTGTATTTAATTCTGTCTTTTATATCAATAATTTTTTGTCAATTTAAATGCATTCAGAAAATGTCTACTATTGTTATACAGCCAACAAATATATTGCTACTACTACTGCTGCTGCTCTATACTTGGATTTGGTGTAGGTTGTTGTTGCTGGTATTATTGTATGTCCGATTTTCCTGTATTTGATTGGTTCTTTCCTTTTATGCTATTTTTTTTTTTTTTGCTTTAGTTTGTTTTCAAACACAATACACTAACAGACCATAGTGCATAAATTATAAATGTGTTTGTCTGTTGTTATAATTACTAATGTCTGTATAAAACGTAATAAATATTACTTGTAGATATATTTAAATGAAAGAGTGATTGTAAAGTTGAGGGGTTTGTGTGAACTTACATAATCTATTGTATTTCATATTCATTTTATACAAATAATATTCCTACATACAAACAGACATAAATAATGCATTTGTCTTTATATTTGTTTGTGTATAGATGAGAGTGGTATTTGCTATCAGTTATATATCATTTATATGTCATCACTATATGGGTCTTATTGTGTTTTGGCTGTTGATGCCAATACTGACGATGCTGATGATGATGATGGTATTTTGCTGACAATTTTCTTCTTTTTTGCAATGTTTTTTTTCACATTTCAATTTTATGAAATGTACATTTTTAATGTATTTTCTGTTAGTTTGTTTTCTATTATTTTCAATTTATTTTAAATATCAGGGAGTAAAATTATCCGACAATATGTCTACTTATAAATAGGGTGACTAATTGCTTTATTTACAATATATACATTTTTGTGTTAGAAGTTATTGATTGAGGGTAATTTTGTTTTTATAAGATTATATATGAAGTATTTATTTTTGCAACAAAAATGTTATTTTCGGCATGACCCCCACCATCTGCAATTTCTAAAATTTTACCTTGTGTGGAAAGTGGGCGGACCATGTCCGTTTTTGGTTTTCGAATTTGCATTAGTACTTGAACTGTTTGTGCAAAATTTCTTTGATGTACATGCTTTATTGTAAAAGATGTCGACCCAAAAGTATAAACTGGATTTACGACGTTTTTATAGTATTTGGTCCATATGATTAGAGCGAAAAAAAACTTGTTTATGAACCGATTTTGCTCATTTATATAAGACAAATATTTGAGCCAAATTTCGTTCCCCTCGGATATCCGTTTCGAACCCTATCATACTTTCAACAGACACTCAGACAGACGGACAGATGGACGGCAATCGTTAGATCTTCTTAAGTTTTCACGAAGACCCAGAATATATGTTACACGCGGAATGACAAACCCGCCATAATGTTTTGATGGTGGGCATAAACATATAGTCATTGTAAGGTTTAATTTGTGGTTCCCACGTGTATTTATTTATTAAATTTTATTTAATAATATTATTCAGATTATTTTTAAAATATCCCTAGTTGAAATTTAGCAAAATAATGTTTTAAATCAAAAGGTCAAAGTTTATGTATTTAAGAAATATTGCAATAAGAAATTGTATACACGCAGAGGAAAAAAATATATTTGTAGTAATCATAATCTAATTATTATTGGAATATATGATTAGAACGAAAAATTGAAATGATTATAAGTAGTGATAGGTGTGACCATTACAGCATTTTTGCAGCTAAATTTTGCATTTTTTATTTAGATTTAGCCGCAAATTTTTCACTTAGCATTTGACATATTATTTAGCATTTTTTAATAATTCATAAAGCATTTTCTAACATTTTTTTTTTTTTTTATAAGAAGGAAATTCGAATATTGCAATTTAATTTCTATATTAGATGAACTTCACAAAAATTAAATAAATATCTGTTCTACTATTCCAAAAACATGGTGTCAATGGCTTTGTGTCCCGTTGAAGAAATGATAATATTAGGATGAAACGCAAGAAGTTTGTAATGCTCAAATGATTATTGTGACGAAAAACTGTCCGTTCAGATCGAAATTAAGTATGTGGAACAAGGACATACCGGATCTTTGCGGATAATGTGAGGATGTTGAGAAAACGTAAGTGATAGAACACGTAATTTACTACTGCCCACTGCAATTCATCGTATGTATTGAATGAATTGATGGTAACAGATAGGAGAGCAAATGTTGGGAAATCCTTCTTAAAGCTGCTTATGACTCTTTTTGGTCCAGCAACTAATGCTTCTGCATATGTCTTCTTTTCCTTCTTCTGTTTTATAATCGTTTCTTTTTTTATAATAATAATGTGGTCAAAATTATGTAAAATTAACACGAAATGCCAAAAATTACTAAAAAAGTATTTTATTAATTTAGCATTTAGCTGAAAGTTTTGTTTGCTTCTGGTCACACAGATGGTAGCTGATCAATATCTTATATTGCTTGAATCACACCGAATTTATATTCATTCTTATATAAACTAAATGAGAATTACAATGAAGTTGGAAAACAAACATTAAAAATAAAATATATTTAAAAACAAACAAGTAATTCATTTTTCCACAAATTTTGTTGTCATTGCAATAATAATATTAATATTGTTTAAAAACATAATACGGTTTAAGAATAAGGAAAAAGGTTGTAAATATTTAATGGTTGTAGAAGTAATGATATTTTTCATATTAATTAAATTTTGTTTCTAGTAAAAATATTTAAAAACATATTATTTTTGCAGTCAACTATACTAAAAATGTTATTGAGTGTAAACATTAAATGAGTGTAAATTTAAACAAAAACATTGTTATCATGCACACAGAGTTATTAAAATTCAAAAAAAATTTAACTAAGAGAACATAATATTGTTGTAGTGATAATTCTGTAACCATGTTTTTTCTCTACGTGTACTTACAATTTTAAAATTTCTTTCCTTTTCATTAAAGTTTTCAATATTTTCATCAATATTAATAAAATAAACCTAAATACTTTCAACTGTTAGCGTAATGACATTTACACAAAAAATACCTTATCGTATACTAGCAAACTAATAAAGGTAATTTCCCATTATACTCGTATGTAGTTTTTTTTTTTTCAAATTAAAACGGTAATCTCTAGGTGTATGACAAATTTGTCATGTTTCTTTTTTTATAATTTTACCGGTTTATATTTTGTACTTTAAAGTAAAGCAAGAGATAAAATTTAATTGTTTTTTTTTTATTTTTATTTTTTTATTTTTTTTATTAAAAAAAAAAACTCAAATAAAAAAATGAATATTTATTAATTTTAATCCAACATTAATTTATACAATCGTACATATATCAGACTACATTCAACTACATTTTAATTTAAATGTTAAATTGAAAGATAAAAATAAAATTAATATTATTATAGAAAAAAAAAACAAGGAGAATAAATGAAAGAAATGACATATTTTTTGCGGTTATTAAAATAAAATTGTTTGCTTAATAATAATGAAAAATTAATTTTAAACGTATAAAATCAATTTGGTAAAATAATTTTTTGTTCTATAATAAAAAATTAAAAAATGTAATTATACCTTACTGGGAAGTGATAACAGAAGGGGTTATAATTTGAATTTAGTGAGCGGAACTCTCTTTGGATTTAAAAGACCAGCCACTATATTTTTTTTATGTGTTTTTAGGAAGAAGCCTGTTAGATTACTTAGGGATGCATCCTCAAGATTGTCTAGATTTTTAAAAGAGCATTGACGTACACGATCATCTCTTTCTTTTCATCTATCCAACCTTTTCGATCGACTCGTTTTTCTTACCTGTTTTAAAACTGATTTTTTCGATTTAATAAACCGGTTTTTTAAACACAAAAAAATCGGTTTTAAAAATAAAATATTATTTTATCAAGTTTAAATTAATTTAATAAATTGAAACGAATATTAAAGTAACAATTATCTTGAATGAAATACACATATCAATGAAATTAGTATTTTCTGACATTCTTAATATTCTTACAAACAATTTAAACATTTTAAGGGTTTTTTATTAATTTAGTATTTGTAATAATAGTTTACATCATTTTCTAAAGAAGTTGTAATCGGTTTCGAAAAAATTAAGACACACTTTTTTCCATATTATGCCATATTTTCTGTCTGTCTGCCTGTTTGTACCTTATAGACAGCTAAAATGCTGGACCGATTTTTCGGAAATTTTCACAGCATCATCCTGAAAGCCCTGAAAGTTTTTCGATAGAAGCAGGGAAAGCGCACAAAGAAATAAATATTAATTATCGCATATCTAAAGAATTATTACAGTAAAAGTCTTAAGATTTTGTGGTGTTAATTTTCTTATCGAGTTCCACAAATGATATGAAAATAGGATGGATAGGTATAAGGAGAGTTGTATCCCTCATACATATTAAATTTTTATTATCTTATATCTAAAAGACTAATATGGAGAAAGTCTTAAAATATTGTTCTAATAATTTTGCTTAGTCTTGTTTTTGATGATTATTTTCTTACCTTAACTAAAATTTGTTTCTTTATATAATAAGAAGAAATAAACAAATATTTTCTCACCAAATGAGCCTTAATTATAAATTTATTAATGGATGGAATAAGGAGTCTTTCGATCAGAAAAATAGCAATATTCATATAAGTCATTTCTTTTATAAATATTCTCTCATATTCCAAGTAGTTGAACTAGTTTGAAACCATGTGTTCCTAAATAAGAGGAAAATTAAGTTCAGAAATCATGTAAATCACAAAAGACCTTAAGGCATTAGGAACAGCTGTTTCTGAAACAAGTTACCCAATCTTTTTTGAATATTTTGAATATTATGGACCTCAGAATTCTTCTTAGCATTATTATTTATTGATAAAAGCTCATGTTTGGCTTTAAGTTGACCCATATTGGATTTTAAAAAAAGTACACAATGATACAAAAAGGGCAAATATATTTCAACCAAATAAATTAAGATATTTTCATTTGATTGGAAATATCTCATTTTATTTGTAACATATTGATCTTTATGCAAAATTTACAAAAAAAAAAAGTAAATTTTTGTTACTTCTATTTTTTTAATAAATAGCACAGTGTGACAGTGAAAATATACTTTTGAAATGACCTAGTGTACGTTGTAGACCACATTGACTAGATCATTCTTAAAAACCCTATCTTTTTGTAAATAAATTTACAAAAAGATGGTGTTTTATGTAAAATAATAGAAAAAATCGCAGATATTTTTAACAATGTTTCAAAAAAAAGTTTAATGTAAAAAAATTTATATATTTAGAAGGCTTAAAGCATTAAAAAATTCAAATTTATTTAAAAAAAATGAATTTTTATGTGTTATCTGAATTATAGCGTTTGTTATATGTTATTCCAAATAACATATAGTTTAACATTTTGACGAACTAAGATCCGATTCTTTTACCATAAATTTGATTTTAAAAATCTCGTTTATCATTAAAAATCATATACAGTATTAGCTCAGCAATCCCAATGTTTTGAACTAATTTGTCACTTATGAATTATAATTCCTTTTTTATTAATGATTTCGAAATTTTTGGGTGATTTTTCGCTTTGATGAATAGTATCCATGGTTATTGAAGCTTACTAAAAAATAATTATAATAATTGATTAAGTAAGTCCATATAATGAGTTAAATTATACATATTTGAATTGAAGAATAAACATTTTTGTGAAATATAAATAATCTCGATTTTTTGTGCGAATTAATACAAAAAAATTATTAAATGTAAAAATAAATTTAGTAAAAGCAAATAAAATTATTTTCTTCAATATTGAAATACTAAAATTTTAGTTTTTTTAAGGCAATTTTAAGAATCAAAAAATTCTAGAAGAAAAGCTAGAAGCTGAAACAAAAAAATTTTGTGGCTAAAATAAAAAGGCTAGATTTAGTATTAAAAAGGCTAAACTGGCAACACTGATTGTCATGAAAAATTGTCTAATGTAGACACTATGTAAAGAGTGTGTATAGCAAAACAAACTTTGTAAAAACCAATATATTTACTTTGAAGTAAAATTTTGACAGTTAAGTCAACTATAATTCTTTTGTTATAACATAGTGTCTACATTATACAATTTTTTATCAAGACAAACGTCAAACTTAACGCGAATTTGTAGAAGGTGGCAACAGTTGCACAAAAACAACAATATGGCGTATTCATTATTGTTTCTTATATATGTAGTTTGACAGCTCTAACAACCAAAATAGTAATCAGCTGTTTAATTAAGGTTACCTTGTATATATTCGCACTGATTTTTACGTTTGTTTTGATAAAAATTTGCCTAATGCAGACACTAGGTAAGAAGTAATTACGATAAAATAACTTATAAATTTTTTAATATAGTTAGCAATTTAGTTAATGTAGCAAATTTAAATCAAATTTTATTTAATTTCAAATCTTCTTGAAAATTAAAATATTTATACGTTATGCACGTAATTAAATTATTACCCAATTTAAAACATCGTTATTTTATTTTTTAAAATATTATGTGAAGAATAAATTATTAAAAAAATAATACCTCTCGTGAGTATTTTGATAAATTTTTAAATATTTTTTTGAAGGCTGAAAATCAGAATATTTATTAGAAACTAATTCTTCGAGAATTATGTTTTGTCTAGATATTGGCTTTTAGGTAAAAGTCTGTTTATTTAGTTAAAATTATTTTTTAATATTTGAATTTCATTTACTTAGTTAAAAATTCAATTTTGGTTCATTTAAATAGAACATTTTATTGGAAATTTAGGAATTTAATGAATATAGTATAAACTCGATAAATCGGATTATTCGTTAATTTGGGCGGTATTTCCTAACTCATTCTAGATTGAATAATAAAAAGTACTTTTTTTTGTTAAAATTTTAGTATAACTTGGGAAATACAAATACAATAAGAGTTGATTGTATTTGAGTTCCTTCATTTTCAGTTAATTTTTTTTTCTAAAAATTCTTTAGTAAAAAGAGTACAAACAAATTTGTTTTTTTGGATAAACTGAAAATTTTTGAAAAACTTAATCCTCTAACGGTCAAGGTTGACGCATTTTTATTTTTTTGAAAATTATTTGGTTAATTAGTTGACATAATAAACAAAATATCTGGAACTTAAATCCACACACATCAGTAAATTGATTTTATAAATTTTTCTCCGATCGTTAGAGGATTAAAATATGGAATGTTATTAAAATTTGTACTTGATACCCTAAGTATTTCACATATAAAATAAATGATATATTTTAGCATTTTTTTTACAAAAGTGGACCAGAAAAAATTTTTCATATGAAATATAACCGAAATTTGTACGGAAATTTTTTGGTCGATTTTGAGGTCATTGAATAATTTTGTTAATAGCAGTTCTATGTTTTATTTGTAAATTTAGTACAATATATCTTTAAAAAATCAGCAACTAATGAGAACAAAAAAAAAAGAAAATATTAGCTTTTTTATGCCCTTATTTTTTGGGGCATTTGTCCTTTTCTGACGATTTAGCTTTTTTCTCACCTTCTGGCAACAAATGATAGCAAATAAAAAAATTCGGCAGATCTACTGCATTTTTTTTAGTTATATCAACGTATGTGGGAACACGTAGATAAAATTTTATTATAATAAATCAGTTTTTTCTTTTTCGTCGAGGTATGTTGTCAGAATTTAATAGTATTTTTGTAATTTCATTGTATTTTATGTTATTTTTGCTCCAAATAATTAATTAATTGAGATTGCCATGAAGAATTGTATTTTTTCTTAAAAAATAAATGTATAAAAAACAACAACAAAATGACGTTTGATAGCAAAACAAATTTATCTTAACAATTTATCGCTTGAGCTCTAACAATTATGTCATAACGCTACAATAATATAAATACATTTGCTCCACACGTAATAAATTCTTATCTTGATAGAATTTGACGTTTGTTATAATAGAAAAATCTCTCGTGTTGACCTCACATAAAGATCGCTAAAAACAACATATTTTAGCTTCAGTTTTAATTTTTAGAAAAAAAAAAGTACTGATGATGTTGTTATAGTACAAAAGTACAAATTAATAAAAACATGTGCAAAAGGTGATAAAAAGATACCAAAATAATAAAAAAAGTGTCATGTGCTAGATTAATTTTTGTTCGTGCTAAGTGAGTTTAAAAAGTGATAGCACTAGAAATGTTAAATTGGCAACACTGACTAGAAATAATAGCCCTGCTCTCCTTAAGCATGTTCTCCGTTCAGTTGAAAATTTCGAAGAGCAAATGTAGTTAGAAATGTTATATTTCTACAGTGAAACTGTAATGTAAATAGACTTATATTACTTTTTCGGTTTTCCGGTTCCTAAGTTTTCAAGGGAAATTACTAAACTACTTTCATTTTTAAACATTTTGGTAAATGCTTTCTAATCAAATTATATTAAAAATTTTTAAACACATTAAATTGAAATTTGTTTAATTTACATATTAAAGATTATTTAAAATAAAATCTGTTCCTAATATTTATTTAATTTAACCTGATATTTATATGACCAAACAAAAACTTTCTTAAGTTTCCTGATCACCTTTATTTCACCTAACCAACTCCTTGAATAATTTTTTAAATATATTGTTCTAAAGTGTAATAAATATTAACTGTTTAAAATTTATTTTGAAATTGTGATTATAACACAATCTTTTCATTTCACTTTCAACTTCATTTGTTTAATTTCTACTTAATATATTTTTCCAGTATCAAATGACGTTTGTTTACAGTGAATTCATTTTTTTTTTTCATTTTAACTTCCAGTATATATTTGTGTACTCAAATTCATTTTCATAATTGTGTATTGTTTGAAAATATGTTTTTTCTTTATTATTTATTATTATTATTATTCATTTTGTTTTAGATATTTATCAGTATATATTTTAATGCATTTTTTATTTATTCTTTTGTACACTCATCATAGTATACTCTTGCTCGTATCTGTATGATACGAGTACATATAATAATTTTTACATCCATTTCTTTGTTATCTTTGATTCATCATGACATTCAATCATAAAAAAATTTGTGTTTTCATTTATTTCGGTGAATTTTTATTTGTTTACTTATTAATTTATTTATTGCAATAAATTTTATATTATATTTACATACTTAATGGTCACTGACAACAAAGATAATTTGTCAGGTTATCTTGGAATAGACTAGATTTCGAAAATAATACAAAAAATGGTTTATACATGGAAAGAGCGAATTTTGTAATTTGTAATATATTTTCCATATTTATTCAGGTAATTTTCGTTTTACTTAACCGATATCGTCCAGAAAGTTGTATATAATTTTGGAAATGAAAACTTTAAAATTGACTGAAATTTCAGGATTTTTCTAGATTTTAACGATAATCTATAATATATTTCAAAAATATATTTTTTTCTTTGTATTAAAATTCTTATCCTTTTTTCAATTTATACTAACTAAATTTTATTTCTTTTTCTAATTTTAGGTAAGAAACTTGGATGACTTCTATCAATGTATACCTCAGGTTTTTATCAAAATTTTAGTAAAATGAAATAATATAAGATTGTAATTAAAAATCTTATTCTAAATTTGTTAAAATAGGAAAATTTATCAGAAACATATTAAATAAAGAAATTTTCCGAAATTTTCCTAAAAGAAAAAAATCTATCAAAAAATAGTTATAAGAAAAAAATTAACAAACATTTTATATTTAAAGAAAATTTTCTATAAAAAGAAAATTTATCAAACATTTTTTATAGAAAGAAAATTTGTCAAACATCTCTTATAAAAAGAAAATTAGCAAAAATTTTTATAGCAACAAAATTCATCGAAAATTTTCTATAAAAAGAAAATTTTTAAAGGAAAATTCATAGAAAAGTTTTTTTAAAAGGAAAGTTCATAGAAAATTTTCTATAAAAAGAAAATAATTAGAAAATTTTCCGTAAAAAGAAAATTTATAGAAAATTTTCTATAAAAAGAAAATTCATAGAAAAGTTTTTTTAAAAGGAAAGTTCATAGAAAATTTTCTATAAAAAGAAAATAATTGGAAAATTTTCCGTAAAAAGAAAATTTATAGAACATTTTCTATAAAAAGAAAATTCATAAAAAATTTTCTCTAAAAAGAAAATTAACAGACAATTTTCTATAAAGAAAATTCTTAGAAAAAATTTTTTTTAAAAGTAAAAATTCATAGAAAATTTTCTATAAAAAGAAAATACATAAAAAATTTTCTCTAAAAAGAAAATTCTTCGAAAATATTTTCATAAAAAGAAAATTCTCACAAAATTTTCTATAAAAAGAAAATATAAAATTTTCTTTAAAAAGAAAATTTTCCGAAAATTTTCTATAAAAAGAAAATATAAAATTTTCCTTAAAAATAAAATTTTTCGAAAATTTTCCATAAAAAGAAAATTCATAGAAAATTTTCTATAAAAACAAAATTCATCGAAAATTTTTTTATGAAAAGAAAATTCATCGAAAATTTTCTATATAAAGAAAATTTATTAAACATTTTTTATGAAAAGAAAATTTAAAAAAAATGTATAAAAAGAAAATTAGCAAAATTTTTTATAAAAACAAAATTCATCAAAAATTTTTTATAAAAAGAAAATTTTTAAAGGAAAATTCATAGAAAATTTTCTCTAAAAAGAAAATACATAGAAAATTTTCGATAACAAGAAAATTCATAGAAAATTTTCTATAAAAAGAAAATTTATAGAAAAGTTTTCTTAAAAAGAAAGTTCATTGAAAATTTTCTATAAAAAGAAAATAAATAGAAATTTTCCGTAAAAATAAACTTTATAGAAAATTATCTATAAAAAGAAAATTCATAGAAAATTTTCACTAAAACGAAAATACATAGAAAATTTTCGATAACAAGAAAATTCATAGAAAAAAAATTTTTTTTAAAGTAAAAATTCATAGAAAATTTTCTATAAAAAGAAAATCAATAAAAAATTTTTTCTAAAAAGAAAATTCTTCGAAAATATTTTCATAAAAAGAAAATTCTCACAAAATTGTCTATAAAAAGAAAATATAAAATTTTCCTTAAAAAGAAAATTTTCCGAAAATTTTCCATAAAAAGAAAATTCATAGAAAATTTTCTATAAAAACAAAATTCATCGAAAATTTGTTTATGAAAAGAAAATTCATCGAAAATTTTCTATATAAAGAAAATTTATCGAAAATTTTTTATATAAAGAAAATATAAAATTTTCCTTAAAAAGAAAATTCATAGAAAATTTTCTTTAGAAAGAAAATTTATAGAAAATTTTCTACACAAAGGAAATTCATCGAAAATTTTCTATAAAAAGAAAATTCATAGAAAATTGTCTTTAAATAGAAAATTCATCGAAAACTTTCTACATAAAGAAAATTCATCCAAAATTTTCTGTAAAAACAAAATTCACAGAAAATTTTCTATAAAAAGAAAATTCTTAGAAAAAAATTTTTTAAAAGCAAAATTTATAGAAAATTTTCCATAAAAAGAAAATTCATAGAAAATTTTCCATAAAAAGAAAATTCATAGAAAATTTTCTATAAAAAGAAAATCAATAAAAAATTTTCTCTAAAAAGAAAATTCTTCGAAAATATTTTCATAAAAAGAAAATTCTCACAAAATTTTCTATAAAAAGAAAGTATAAAATCTTCCTTAAAAAGAAAATTCATAGAAAATGTTCTCTAAAAAGAAAATTCTTCGAAAATATTCCATAAAAAGAAAATTCATAGAAAATTTTCTATAAAAACAAAATTTATCGAAAATTTTTTATGATAATAAAATTCATCGAAAATTTTCTATAAAAAGAAAATTTATCGAAAATTTTGCTATAAAACGAAAATTTATTAAAAATTTTGCTATGAAAAGAAATCTTATGGTAAATTTTCTAAACAAGAAATTTTATCTAACATTTTCTTGTTAGAAAATTTATCAAAAAATTTCTATTAAAGTAAAATTTATCAAAAAATTTCTATTAAAGTAAAATTTATCAAAAAATTTCTATTAAAATAAAATTTATCAAAAATTTTCTATATAAAGAAAATTTATCGAAAATTTTCTATATAAAGAAAATTTATCGAAAATAAAAAGAGAATCTATCAAAATTTTTTTTATAAGAAAAATATTTATGAAAATCTTCAATAAATACATTTTTTTTTCAATAGAAATTTTTGATGAATTCTTCATGATAAATTTTCGTCTGTGATGTGGGTCAAAAATTTATTTTTTTTTTTAGTCTTTCGTGCAAAACCCATTTATAATACATTAATTATTAAGTTTATTTATACACTCTGCCGCAACAAAAATAAAAATGTTGTTTATTTGTCTAAAATTTAACAAAACATAAACAACAATGTTGCAATAAACTATTAAAAGCAAATTCTAAAATTTCAAAGTACATATTTCCTTTGAAAATCTACACAACTAATAAGAAATAATAAAAGCAATGTTTTTCTAAAAAAAAATATTTTTTTTTTTTATAAACAAAATATTTCCTTTTAATTTTTATTACTTTCTATTGCACAGAACAAATGAATATTTCTTTTTATCAGCAAAACCATTTCAAATGATACATTTTATTTTATATACTAACAAAAAGAATTTATGATCATTTCCCGGGAAAGCGGAGCAAAATTTCTGACATTTCGGGATTCAAGGGATCCCGGATTAAAAACTAGTAGTTGATAAACGAACTAAGTCGAACATTTCAAAAGAATATAGGATGTGAATCTATGTATTAACAGGTCTAAAACAGGAGAAAAGGAAATCTGATCTATTAATTAATCAACTATTAAAAATTAATAAATTTTTTTAATATTATATTTGGTAAAATTTAATTTAAAAAGTTTGTATATATGCAGAGATTTCCAAAATTCTTCATAAAATTATAAAATTATACTTTGTTTTATAAAACCAATTTATTAAAATTTAGCGTTTTAATTATTTTATTATTAAATTCAGTATTCAGTTTTAAATTAAATAATTAAAAAATATTTCAACAAAATTTAGTTTTCTTAAACACATTTATGTAGTTATTTCTTTATTTAGAATAAAATCGTTAAGCTGCTATAAATTGATTTTTTAAACCAAATTCAAGAATTTTATATTTTTGTATAACTAAAGTCTCTAAATTCAAAAAATATCAGCTGATAAGTATTTCTATCGAAAACCTCCGGAGTGATTCAAAAGTGAGTTTAAACTGTATTAAAAATTTGTTAGAGTTATAGAATTGATCAGACCTTTTTACAGATATCAGACGAAATACATTTTCAGTACATTTCTAGTTAAAAATCATCATATACTTTATGGCTTGTCAGAGTCACTCCTTACATGCTTTCTTGAATTTTTTAAATATATATAATTAGACAGTGCTGCCAAAGGCATTATGGAAAGGTAGTCACATGGAGTCATCTCATGCCTTAGCACACAATTATGAAATTGTCATTATGATTCAGTTTCCAACAGAGTTTTTAAGCCAATTTTTTTTTTTTTTTTTTTTGTTTTATTTTTCTAGTAGTCTTCATAAATTAAAGAGCTTTTAAAATTCCCGGGATTCACGGATCAAATTCCCGGGATAACGAGACACAGAAACCCGGAACAGTAAATTGCGAAATGCAATCTCTAATAAATGTACATATACATATGTAAGTAATACAAAAAAAAAAAAATGAAATGAAATGCAAAATAACTCATTATGAAGCGAACATCAATGTTTTAGGAAAAAAGCCGACCCAGATATTTGAGTACGAAATGAACCATTTAAAAAAAAAGTATGCACTCCCATTATACACACCACATATTCCCAGCAAACACATACATATAGCTAATTTTAATTTAATTTGATATTGATGGAAAAAATTTTCCATGGACCTTTTGAGAATGACTTAATCTTTGTAAAATTTACTGAACAAATTGTTCTTTTGTTGAGTACTTTTTTTTACAGACTTAACAGATTTTTTAAATTGAAAAAAAAAAAAAAAAAAAAAAAATAAAAACATGACAATGCAGAAGAGTTTCTATTAAAAAAACAACTTTAAGGGTGGATAGATTTTGAGAAAATTTTCTTAGTGATTTAAGATTTCTATAAAAAGAAAATTTATCGTACATTTTTTATAAAAATAAAATTCATCGTAAATTTTCTATAAAAAGAAAACTTATCATAATTTATTGTAAGTTTTCTATAAAAATATAATTATTTATAAAAAAAATTATCGTACATTTTCTATAAAAAGAAAATTTATCGTAATTTATCATAAATTTTCTATAAAAAGTAAATTTATCGTATTTTATCATAAATTTTCTATAAAAAGAAAATTTATCATAAATTTTCTGTAAAAAGAAAATTTATCGTAAAAAGACATATCGTAAATTTTCTATAAAAATAAATTTATCGTAAATTTTCTATAAAAGAAAATTTATCGTGAATATTTCATAAAAAAAATTATCGTAAATTTTCTAAAAAAATGTATCGTAGTTTATCCTAAATTTTCTAAAAAAAAAGTTGTCCTAAATTTTCTATATAAAAAATTATCGTAAATTTTATATAAAAAGAAAATTTATCGTAAAATTTTTGTAAAAAGAAAATTTATCGAAAATTTTCTATAAAAAGAAAATTTATCGAAAATTTTCTATAAAAAGAAGATTTATTGTAAATTTTTTATAAAAAGAAAATTTATCGTAAATTTTTTATAGAAAGAAAATTTATCATAATTTTCTGTAAAAAGAAAATTTGTCGCAACTTTTTTTATAAAAAGAAAATTTATCCTAAATTTTCTATAAAAAAAAGAAAAAAAAATTTTTACAAAAAGAAAATTTATCCCAAATTTTCTGCTAAAAGAAAATTTATCGCAAATTTTCTATAAAAAGAAAATTTATCGTGAATTTTCTATAAATAGAATTATCGAACATATTTTATAAGAAGAAAATTTCTCGAAAATTTTCTATAAAAAAAAAATTTTTCAAAAAATTTTTATAAACTGGATGTTTCTTACAACTTTGTTGAGTTTTTTTTTTTTTAATAAACTTTTTATCTATTTTCTTACTTAGTCAAAAAAGAAAAAACTGTGTATTAACATAAAAATTTAATTAACCGTTTTATTTTGTTTCTTTTTAGACTAAAAATAAACATTTTCAATTGTTTAATTAATATTCTTTTTTTATAATTAAATTATATGGTATTTATTGAACGAATGTAAAACTTACATAAATTTATCATCATTTTCAACATCTTTCCACATAAATGAAAAAAAAAAATATATATAAACTGCTGACAACGAAACTAGTCAAAATAAATTTAGTTGTAAATTTAATTTTATTAAAAATTTAAATAACTAAAACTAAAATTTAAGACTCAAACAACAATTTAATAAATTAATTTAATTTGCATTTAAATTATCATAATTTGTAATATTTTTCTTTAAGCATTTGTTTATTTATTTGTCTCTATGCAATGTTGTGACAATTGTCTGACTGTCTTAACAACAAGCGGCATCAGCAACAATTGTTTTTTCTCGTTACAAAAAAAAGTTTTCATATAAAATTTAACATAATATTTAGCTGTTTAAAGAGCATAGTATACACATATAAACATTAAAACACTAAAAGATACATACAAATACAGATAGATAGATACTTGGTACTATTGCCACGAGCAAATATTAAATAGAGTATAAACATTTAGCTGCATATGAAGACGATGTGCGAGTTAATATTATTATTTGTTTAAACAAATAAACACATTTTATGTTTGTCTGTACCAAATAGTTTTCCGCCAAAAAAATAAAAAATAAGAAAAACATACAATAAAATTAAAATGTTTGAATCATTTTACACTGATCAACAAAAAAATACAAATAAAAAGATCATTCATATGTGGCGCTTAAAACTGTTGTTTGAAAATGTCTTGTTGTTTTGTGTCTATCAATTTCGTAACCGTTATTTGTCTCTTAATGTCAATTTAATGTAAATTGACATTAAAGTGTTTCGTTAGCTTTTGATATACACTCATGATCAAGTAATTAGCACATTTTTGGTTTTGATAACTTTATTAAATAAATTAATTAAATTTTGTTTGTAGAGGTCTTGTTGTAGCACGTGTTTGGTGACATATTAGGTTTTATTGAATTATTATCAATTAACGAAATATTTTCTTGAAAATTAAGGCTTTGGAATTAATATAGCATAAAGAAATATGCAAGAATTTTTTTATATTCATTAAATTATATAAAACAAGTTTAACACCTAATATAGATTTTACAAATATGCTGATATTATATGCATCAACCTTATCTTAATATGTTATATCAATATGCAGCAATTCAAATGCACTTACAATAAATTTAATTTGAATTGTTTGAAAAAATTACGTCATTTGATATCGTTAAAATGTCGCCCAATCTAATGTCATTGAATTGTATGTTTTTGGTGACCACCTCACGTAACTTTTACGTGAGATATGTATTAGCTGTTTGACATATATCGCCGTCCTGTTGGGTCCAAACTAAATTGTTTACCAACGATCATATCAATGCTTTTTTAAATGGTGCTTTTTAATAATAGTTAGAATTTAAAAAAAAAATGATAATGTATTTCAAAAATATTTACTTTTTAACAATTATTAAAAATTACAAAAAATAGCACCTTTTTATAGGCGGTAAAATTTTTTTAAAAAGATGCCTTTTAAAAAAAAATATGTATTTCGAACATGTTTAATTTTTTAACTTTATCTCGAAGATGTAAGTTGTAAATTTGTTGAAATATGACAATTATTTAATCTTAAACTTTTAAAAAATTTGTATTTTTTTTTTTTTTCTTAGAAAATTGCTGTCTTATTCGCAAATTAGCACTTTTTGAAGAATTATTTCCTTAGATTGCAAATGGTACTTTTTCGCAAATAGTACGTACTTTTTATAAATAGTACTTTTTTATAATGATATATTTTTTAAAAATTTTAATGTATTTTCTGAAAATTTTAACTTTTTTTAAAAATTCTTACTTTTTACTAAAATTTATACTTTAAAAACACAAAAATGTTAGTTTATTTCAAAACTATTTTTGTTCCGAAATTGTTAATTTTTTCCGAAACTGTCCATTTATTCTTTCTTTTTCATAAATTTTATACATACGTATATATAGCGTTACCATTGAGATTTTTTTTTTTTATAAAGTGTCCAAAAAAGGGGATTTAAAAAAAAAAGTCGCCAAAAAGGGTATTTCATGAAAAAAGGGCCAACTGCTTCAATTGCTAAAAAACTCCTCAACTTTTGTTTATTTGATAAAACAAAAAACAAAAAATATTATGTTTCAAGAAAAACCACTAAATTAAATTTTATTAATAACAGAATAATTTATTTATAATATTTTTTTGTTATTGCAAAAATAAAGTTTTTTTTCATAAAAATAGTTAACATTTTATGAATATGAAATACTAAACCTCTGTACTATTGTACGAGGTCTTCACTCGGACTCCAGTCTTACAATTTGCCGTCCAACAAATTTAGGACTGAAAGCATAGATTCACAAGTGTTGACCTTAAGCCTGTTGGACAATTTATTTTTCATTAGTGATAATTTAGAAAAGAAAAGACTTTTCGCCGAGACACTGCTATGAGCCAAAGTATAAATATAAACTAGGATATTTGATGTTTTAAATAGTTGTTCATAAACTTTATCATTAGCTTTAGTTATTAACAGTTTCTGTTCATTTATAAATTCCTTGGGGTCTTTTTTTACATCACTATATTTTGAAACAATAATTTTTTCAATTTTCGTTAGAATTAATATATAATGGATCGAGATATTTCAAACAACATAATTTTCGTCATATAGCACATGGTCTTAAAAAGTCGCTATTTAGTTTCATTTTAAAAAAGGGGCCACAAAAGTGGCCAGGTGGTTGAAAAAGGGGCAATTGGCGACTAACGTCGCCAAACGGTAATGGTGTGTATATATATAATTTTCTATATTTTTTTAATAGCATTCTTTAAATTTTTGTATTAATCCTTTTGCTACTTTCTTAAAAAAAAATAGTAATTTTTTCTAAAATTGGAACTTTGAAAATTGGTACTTTTTGTAAAATTATTTCCTTTTATCACAGAAAATTACACTTTTTCTTTAATAGAAATTTTATCGTAAATTTTTTATAAATAAAAGATCGTATTTTTTTTATAAAAAAAAGATTTATCGAAAATTTTCTATAAACGAAAATTTATCGAAAAGTTTCTATGAATGAAAATTTACATAAAATTTCCTATCGAAAATTTTCTAGTAAAGTAAAATTTATCGAAATGATAAGACAATTTTTCAAAAATTAAAATAGAAGAAAAATGTATCGAAAATTTTTTATAAAGGGAAAATTTATCGAAATAAAACGAAAATTTATCGAAATAAAAGGAAAATTTATTGAAATAAAAGTAAAATATTCATCTTTTCTATAAAAGGAAAATTTATCGAAATATATTAAAAATTTATTGAAAATTAATCGAAATAAAAGAAAATTTGATCAAAAATTAATCAAAATATCAAAAGAAAAATATCGAAAATTTTCTATAAAAAAATTCATTGTAAATTTTGTATAAAATGAAAATTTATTTTAAAATTTCTATAAAATGAAAATTTATCAAACGTTTTCTATAAAAAGATAATTTATTGTAAATATTTTATAAAAAGAATATAAAAAATCTGTAGAAACAAAATTTTCGAAAATTTAATAATTTTTTCAAAATTCATACTTTTTCTGAAAACTGGTAGTTAAAAAATAGCTCTATTTTCAAAAATATATACGATATAATTATACTTTTTTACTTTTTGCATATTAGCACTTTTTTAAATGCCTCTGCTTTTAATGCGTGTTTTTTTCTAAGAAATTTTTTGTACTTTTTTAAAATTTGGTACTTTTATGTTTTTGAAAAATTTAAAATTTTTTAAAATTTGTATTTTTTGCTTAAAATTTATACTTTAAAAATTATTATTTTTTCCAAATACTTTTTCAAAATTATTTTTTTTTTTTTATCAAAAAATGCTACTTTATCATTTTTCTATTTTATTTTAGTTTTCTAAAATTTGGTTTTTAATATACAGTATCTTTAATTTTTTACCATAAGTTTTAAAATTTTGTTTCAAAAATTATTTATTTCTATGACAATTTATAATTATTTTAGAACCTGTCTGTTACTTTTTTTATAATTACTACTATTAAATTTTTCGAAAATTTAAACTTTTTTCAAACTTCGAATTTAACATATTACTATTTTTTTAGGAAATTGGTACTTCAACACCTAATGCTACTTCTTTTGTTGTTTTTTTTTTTTTTTTTTTTAAATTGGTGCTTCCTTGGAAAATCTTTACTTTTTTTGCAAATATATATTTTTTGGGAATTGATAATACTTTTACTTTTTTAATTAATGCTACTTTCTTATATATATATATATATATATATATATATATATATATATATATATATATATATATATATATATTGAAAATTGCTACTTACATCGAAATTTATTGGCAAATAGGTAATTTTTGGAATATTAGTACTTTTATTGATACTTAAAAAAAATGGTACTTTTACATTAGTCGAAAATGTATACAGTTCTTACAATTTTAAAAATGTCTTCAAAAATAATTTTTTCCAAAATGGGTACTTAAAAAATACTTTTTTTATTTACGAAAATAGTACTTTTTGAAAATTTATACTTCTTTTTTAAATATTTTAAATATTAAAACATGCTTTTCTCATAATTAATACTTTTTGAAAAATAATATTTTTTTTTTAATTTATCTATTTTATTCTACAATTTTTTGTTTGCTTACAATTTTTAAAAATTGGTACTTTATTGGAAAATTTTTATTTTATGGAAAATTTTTACCTTTTTTGGAAAATTTGAAAACAGATCTTATTTCGGCGAAAGATTTAAGATGTCATTCGTGGCTTTCAGTTCAAATATATGTCGATTTTGAATATCTTTAATACCAAAAGCTGTCGGAAGGATTCAGATATTTTAATGTATAATACATGCTTCCAAGACGAGTGGACTCCCCTATTTATAAGATTCCAAAGTGGAATCTAAAGTTAAAATTGCATAAATTAAAAATCCTTACCACCTTTAGTGTAATAAAATAACAAACAACAATTACAACGAACTGTCAACTTCCAACTCTTCTAATCGAAACTATTTTTTTGTAAATTTTAAATTCTTTTGATTTATACTAATTTTTTTTGAATCACAAACATAATTCCAATCCCGACGGTGTTGACACTTTCAATAAATTTTCCCCGTTCGAATCAATATTTTTCAAAAATTTTCAAATTATTTAATTTATTATTTAATTATTTAATTAGGTAATTCCATTTAAAAACAAAATTGAGTTTGACTTAAGCACATATACAATCATATAATCATGTCTCTCACTTTTTCTCTTTGATCACAACACAACTATGGCGCCTTAATAACAAGTCACCAGGGAAAAACCTTGTTGTCCAGTGTTTTTTTTTTTCACTATTATAGATAATTTAAAGTATTCTTTTAAGTTTAAAGTTTATAGTTGTGTGTATTTAGTATGTGCTGATATATCTATTCATAGAATTTTGCTAATTTATGGAATTTCTTTCAAATGTGGGAAATTCCTATATAAATAATAAATTAAAGTTATTTGTTTATAAAATTTCCATAACAAAAATAAATACTGCTAAGGCAAAAAATAACTAAAATATTATATTTTTATTTAAGAAATTTAATTATGCCTATATTAAGATACAAAAATTTTCAAAAGTAAAATAACTTTTAATATTTTCTTAAGCTAATGTTTGACATTTAATATCTTCTTTTCATATTGTTGGATTTTAAGAACATACTTGTTATTTTATAAAGTTATGATGCCGAAATAATTATTGTGTATTTATTAAATTTTTTTTTTTTTTTTTAATTTCAAAATTTGTTTAAATGATTAGTAATTTTTTTTATTTTGCAATCTTATTAAAGCCATCAGAAATTTACAGTGAACATATTTGAAAAAAAAAAGCTTATTTTTCTGATGCTAATTATGAAATATATTTAGGTAACAACAAAACCACACATTTTTATTATAAAATATACTTGAAAGTTTGCATAAAAAATTTCATTAAAAATAAAGAGAAGGTATGCGTTAGAAATAATCGAAATTTATGTAACTATAAAAGCAAATAAGAAAACTTCCATATGTTTAATTAACTCTCTTGCTGTTTGTAACAAACTGTCACTTATGACAGATTCTTTGGTATTTATTTTCTGTCTCCCTTTATTAACTAACACCAACAAAATTTATGATTTATGCTGTTTGACAATTAATCGATTTTCTTTTCAAAATCATCATTGTTTGCATTTGTAAGTATTGTGTTTATATGTTTAGATAATTTGGGATACTTTCCTTGTCAGCTCCGTTACTTGTTTGCACCGTAACAAACGATCAACCTGTCTAGAATAACAAACTTCTCACACCTTTCGTTTTTTTTTTTTTTTTTTTTTTTTGTGGTTACAACAAAACAAGTCCATTGTGGCAACAGACGAAAAACCAAAAAATGTTGCTGATAATGTCACATACAATATGTTTGGCTATGTATGTGAGAGTTTTGTATTTATTGTGATGTATCGTTAGTTGGTAAAAAGTTTTACGACAGCTTTAACACACACATACATATTTATACGTATATTCGGCTTAAAGTTTAATTACCACATATAGATGGCAGAGACACTTACATATACACAACACGGTCATAGACACAGTCATATAACCCTGCAAACATTTTAAAGTGATAGCAAAATTTTATAGTTTATTATTTAAAAGTATTAAATAAATTTGCTTTAAAAATACTCACAAAGGTAACAAATTAATTATTAACAAATTATTTTTTTTTATTTTAACTTTTGAATTTCATTTAATTTCTTGACCCGGAATTATAAAATTTTCAAGGCAATCAAAAGTTGAATTTAAAATAGAAATGTTTGCTGGCTTATGAACTTAAAATCAAAGAATAATAAGAGACGAAAGTAATTCTCAAAAACCCAAGTCGGCTGTCAAAAACGTAACTCAAGCAACAACAAAATACATGTCATTTTCTTGTTACTAAAAATTTAAAAATACATTTTTTCTACAAAGCAAAAATTTTTTCAATTAACAATTGAAAGTTTCGCCTCTATATGTATACTATCTGCTTAAAACTCTCTTGTCGGCGGCGCGCAGGGTCACATTCAAATTAGAACAACAAAAATACGAAAATAAAAGCTTTTTAATTGAAATATTATTTTTCACATTTACTACTAAACATACCATTCATTGTGGAAAAAACACTTGAAAAATGTCTGTAGCGCGAATTATGGATTTTCAAAGTTGCTACTTTTAAAAATATTTTAATTTTTGTAAAGAAATATGTTAACTTTACCTGCATATATCTGAGTGAATAATGATATGTTTTTTTGTTATATAATAAGAAATGAATTATAATTCAATATTGAAACTAATTTTTTTATTTAAGAAAATCTAATATATTTTTTGAAAATTCTATTTTCAGTGGACTAGAACTAAAAAGTTCCAACGAGTTTTATATAAAAGAACATCCATAAAACTATATTTAAGAATATTGGCTGCAACTTTTTGCAATTATTAGAAAAAATGTGCGGTACCTCATATTAGCAATTTGTTAAAAATTTGTTGTGCAAATATTACACAAAGATTGGTGTGATTAGATTCTGTCACGCCTAGATTTAAACTATTCTTTATTATAATAAAATTTATAAAAATATTTCCGAAGTTCAAAAATTCCCATTTTTAGTGGGAATGTTTAAGCCCTTGTATACTAACAGAATATAAAATTTCAGTCCAATATCTCTAAAACTGTATTTTTGCCGTTGTAAAACAAACAAAAAAAAAATTGTTCGGCGGCGACTAATAGTTGACTTAAAGTTTTTTTTGAAAGTGCATTTTATTTTTATTTTATATTTTTCAATAAATGTTTTCTAAATAATGCAATTAACAAAAAAGAAAACAATTTGAGCTCAGTTTTTAACTTCAGCTTTAATACAAATAAAATCAGTTTTATTATTAGTAGTGGTTATTAAATATTATTAAGAAAAATAAATTGAAAAATAAATATAATAATTAAATCTTTTAGATTTAATTCAGATTTTTTATTCAGGAATTCGAAATATAAGTTTATTGGCTTGGAAGGCTTTTTATATTACTTGAATTGGAATAAAGAAATACAAATAATATTAGTCTTTATTTCGCTTCAAACAATTATTTTATGGTGGCTGGGTTTAGACCACTTCTCTTTTTATTAATACAAATTCATGGGACTTGCTAATTTTTTCAAAATAATTGCTCGTAAGTTTTATTAAATAATATAATTTAATTAAAACTTTACCGTTTTTAATATTTTAGGGCATATTTTTGTTAATATTCATTAAGAAATATGCGAAAAAAAGATAAATTAAAATTGGCTATAAATATCAGCTGATAAAAGTCGTATGAGTCGGCCGTGGCGCTTGCAACCAAATTAAGGTCGGCGGCGGCTAACGCCGACATGGAGCCAGTCGCCTGCGCCATCTGTCTCGTAAATCGATTAGTTGACATTTGCGGTTTTTTTTATTTTTACCTCTTCAATTGTTGTTGTTGCTATTACTATTTCTACTGTCATTAATACACAATGTGTTGCTGCTAAATACAATAATAATGTTTTTGTTGTTGCTGTTAAATATTTACAAAATGAAACTCCATTAAGTTTGTTGTATTGGTTTTTTTCAAAAGTAATTTTTTCGGGAAATAATTTAGTTTTTCTTTTAATCTGTCGCTTTTAAGTTTCTTTTGTATGGGTCTTTGCTTCATTTATAAAATATGTTAAAGTTTTCTTTGTTCGAAAGAAAGAAAAATATGTTTATAAATTAATAATGATTATATGGATTTAAAAGATTGGTAAGAAATTAATTTTTTCAACTTATTAAAATATTCATGATAGATTGGTTATCAGGTTATGTGATTATGTGGTTATATTATAAACAGCAAAATTCATTACAAAAATAACAAACATTGCTCAACCCATACCCTTGTTTATAGATTATGTGATTATCTGTTTATTTTTAGTGTTCGAAACTAATAAAAAATTTAAATAAATAATGCATTTGTTGTTTGTAATATAACTATATAATCACAAACCTAATAACTAAACTATCGTGAACGCCCTTATTGTTTATTATACACTGGTGCATATTACTATAAACGCATTTAAATTCTTTGTTTTTATTTCGAGGTATATTCTTTTCTCTTAAGCAAAAATAATGTTGTGTTGTTACAATAACTCGCGATATAAAGGTATTTTTTATGTAAGAAATATTTGTTTCTTACTTTTGTTGTTTTCTTTAACTTACCAATCAGAATATATTGGTGATCATTTCAGTGGAATATTTATATAAAAAGAAATATTAAAAAATTTTAATAGTTTTAGATGTTTGAGGTAAGTTTCTGATGCCAACATCTCTGTTTGCTGGAAATTTTTTTGTTTTAGTTGGGTAATTTCATCAGCTTAAAGGATGCCTAAAGCAACTTTTCTTACAGACCAGGAAAAAATTCGAATTAAATTTTTCGTGATCAAAGCTGTTCTAACAGAAAAATTTCACTAAAAATTAACCATTCCGAAGAAGAAGTTATTCGAGGCTTTCTTAAGAAAAGGTAGAAATAGGGAGTGCGGAAACATCAACATCAACACATTATTAATGATGCTAAATTGGTTCATTAGTTTCAGTGCGTATATAGGAAAATGTCATAAAAATGGCATTAAACTTTTAAAATTACAATGAAAAAAATTTAATGTACATTTTAAATTTTTTGTTATTAATTTTTAAGTGAAGTAAATAATTTTAAAAATTTATTTGTAGCTCCTTAATTATTTTTCAGAAACATTTTTGGTAAGTTCATAAAGAAATTAATGTGCGTTTATAGTAATATGCACCAGTGTATGCTACATATAGTAAAATCATTTTAAAATCTATTTAACAATATTTTTAATTTCAAAAAAAAAACCTGTTAAATAGAATTCACTGCAACATATCGATGCCTAACCGCCAAAATCGACAATATTTTTGAATTTAGTTTTCTCAATAAAATTTTAAAATTCCAAATTATCTGAATCATTTGAGAAAGTTTCATCGATGTATCAAGTACTATTTCAGATTTATAGCGAAAGTTCTTTTGAAATATTTTAATGTTTTAATGGAAAAACTTTTTTGAATATTATATTTTGGAAAGTGGCTTCATAGTACGACCAATATTTACTAAAAATCAAAATTTTTACAAAATTGTAAACTTCTAATCAAAATTCAGTTTCTCATTAAAAATTAAAATTTTCACCAAAATTCAGTATTTTCTATTTATCGTATTTTCACTAAAAAACTAAAACAATGCATTAGAATTTTATTAAAATAGTAATAATAATAATAGTAATAATAATAATAATAATAATAATAATAATAATAATAATAATAAATTTGTTTCAAAATTATTAATATTGAATTATAAGCACTCATTTTGTTCACTCAATTTTTGCCAAAATTCAGTGTAAACTTTTGGTAAAAAAAACTCAGTAAAACCTTTTACATATACGAACACACTTATTATTCTTTATATTTTTCTAATTAAATTAGTTACAAAAAAGTGGAAAATTTGTAAATAGATTAATATCGTCAATAGATTTAAATCGTCAACATCAAAATTTAGGTTTTCTATATGCTATTGCATATTTTCTATACTTTTTTTGAAATTAATAAAAATTACAGCCTATTATGAAATTGTCGGCCTATTATGAAAATCAAGTATGATATATGCATAAAAATGATGAATATGTTTTGTATGACTTCCAAAGAAACCAAATGTAAGTCTTAGTGCGATTGTGAAGTGTTTATTCGCATTGTATAATAAAAGTTGCATAATTAATTCGAATATAATATTATATCTTTTCCCTTAAATTTCTTCTATAAATGAAACATTTAAATTGACAAATTTCAGAAGATTTTTATTTTAGTTTTTAATATTTATATACAAACTAATTTAATTTTAATGGAAAGTAAAACGTGGTCCATTTCGAGGTTCCCTACTTTTATAAAGAAAAAACACAGAAAATTCAAATTTAATGGGGAATGTTTATTATCATTTGAAAGAACATTCTTTGGCATTTATTTTTTGAAGATTATGTCTATCAAATGTTGGCCGTTACTACGTCGCAGATGGTTCATCCGTTGAGTCCAACTTTCGATGGTTATTGACGAATGACACGCGTGATGTTTTCCTCCAAGGCCTGAATCGAAGCGGGTTTGTCCGCATAAACAGGAAAAAGTCTGACGGTGTGATATCACACGATCTTGGTGGCTAATCGACCGGCCCAAAACGTGAAATTATGTGCTCACTAAAGTGTTCTCTCAATAAATCCATTGATTGATGCGATGTATGGGAAGTGGCGTCGTCTTGCTGAAATCAAATGTCACCGAGATCACGAGCTTCAATTTCAGGCATCAAATAGTCGGTTATCATAGCACGACAACGGTCGCCATTGACGGTTGGTGTGGTTTGTGGGCCGGTGAAATCATCGGTCCCGTTGTTTTTTCTGAATGAAGTGGCAGTTCTTGAATCTCTTCAGTTTGCTCTTTATCCCAAATGCTTCAATTTTGTTTGTTTACATACCCATTGAGCCAGAATTGGGTCTCACCACTGAACAAAATTTGCTTCGAAAATGTCGGATCTTCTGGGAACTTTTCAATACCCCATAGAGCGAAGTGATGTCGCTTGGGAAGGTCGAGCGGCTTTGGTTATTGCACAAGCTGTATTTTGTACGCTTTCAATTTAAGATCAGGAAGTAAAATGCACCAAGTCGTTCCATACGTCAGTTCGAGTTGCTGCGAACGGCGCCGAATCGACTCTTCACGGTCTTCGTGTACACTCTCAGCTACGGCCGCTATATTTTCTTCACAGCGTGCTGGACGTGCTCTATTCGGTCGAATATTATCCAATAATGAATGCTGGGTCTCAAAATGGGTAATGGTGTTGCGAATAGTACGCTCAGTAGGCCGATTATGTTGACCATAAGTTGAGCGAAGTGCACGAAACACATTCCTCACAGAACGTGAATTTTCGTAATAAAGTTGAACGATTTGTAAACGTTGTTCAGGCGTAAGTCTTTCCATTATGAAATGCCAAACAATACTAAACAAAAATAACATGACAGCATGACACGACTCACACGTGATCTGTCAAAAAAAGGCTATTGAAAAAAGTATCTCTACTTGAATCACCCTATATATATAAAAACTGCTGAAAATGGTTTCGAAATTTGTTTTAGAAAAAATCGTCAAATTTCGGACAAAAATCGTCAAATCGTTAACATTTTTAGATCCAAAAATCGTCAAAATGAAGATAAATCATCAAATCTGGCAATAGTGTCTATAAGTTTAAGCAAATATTGAAGTAATAAATATATTAAATATTAAATACGCATATCAATGGAATTAGTTTTTCACTTCTAATACCTGTAACATTTCTACAAACCATAAATAATAATTAAATAATTTTTTTTTAAAGGATTAGTATTTGAAAGAGGCCTATCTATAAAATTTATTTCGAATGAATTGAGACAAGCTTTTTCCATATTAAGTCATAGTTTCTTTAGATATTATATAAAACTTCATTTTTGATGATTGTTTTCTTAACTTAATTAAAATTTGTTTTATAAAATAATTATATTTCAAGTATTTTAACTTGAATATTATAAGATTTGTTGAGTTGTTTAGATATGTATAGTCTTTTAATGTAAATATTTACTTCTACAAAAATAAAATCAGTTAACCGGTTTTTTCAGAATTTCGAAAACATCAACTGGTTTTTTCATAATTCCAACAAGTTGAACTATTTGAAAACCACTTTCTCCAAAAAGTCGAATAATCCTAGTGTTTAAGTAAAAAATAGTTTAATTTTTTCCCCCGAAATGGGTGAGAAGAACATCGCTATTTTGAGCTTGTTATGAAAAATATATTTTAAAATTTTTCACCACTTGATTTTGGTCGCCCAGAGGACTATTTAGTGCATTTTTGTGAATTTTTATGTCTACAAAAACAATTCAGCCACCATAATGCGTATATTAACATGAATTGAAGTTTTGATGAATGTCTAGATTAGCCTGTAGTATAGTCATATAGTCCTAGATTAACAAAGGTTATTTGTAAAATTTTGGCAGTGATATTTTTCTTTTAATTTACCCTTAGATCTGTTTCTTTTTTATATAGAAATTTAAGTACCATTACATGTTCCCATAAAAACTTTAACTAATATCTTTAAAATATTTCTTAAAAACAATAAAATTTCCTGAAATCACTTTTTCAACCTCAAATATTATCGAAATTAATATTTTCCTAGTAAAACGAATACACTTTTCTTCTTTGCAACTCCCCCCTGCCTGATCAATAACTTTCATTTGTAATAAACATTTATTTCATATAAACATGCAACAAAGCTCGTTTATGTATATTGTTCAATAAATATCTTTCAAATAGCTAAATCAAAATTTAAATCCTCATAGATTTTGTCCATAAAAAAACAGCCACATACAACGATAAACAACATTTTTAACACACATTCAAATAATTCTCATACACTTATAATTTAGTACAATATAGATTTTCAGTTCATCGTTACAATGATTTTTACTTTCCATTATGGTTCTTCATGAGACTTTTTTTCTACACTCCCCATTCCCCAATAGCAGACTTTTGGTCTTATAAGTTTATCAGAGAGGTTTATATAAAACAAATAAGTGGTTACCAGTGAATTTGTTGCGAATTATGGTATTTATTGTGGTAATACTTGAATTTTGTGGGTAAATAGATTAAAATAATGTAATCGAATTTTTAAAGGATATTTTCGAAGTTTAACATTTTTTCTAACAAATGTAGAATATCTTAAATTTTATCGAACTAAATATTTTTCTTCCGCTTTTTTTTTTATACCCATCATCAAAAAATGATGGGGGCTATATTGGGTTTGTCATTCCAAATGTAACATATCGAAATAATCATCCAAGACCTTATAAAGTATATATATTTTGGGTAATCGTGAAAATCTATCCATCTGTTGAAAATAAGATAGGTCTCGAGGCGGACATGCTAGGGGGACTAAATTTGGCTCAAATATTTGTCTTATATAAGGTTTGTTTGGTATTGAAAATAAGCAAAATTAATTCATAAACAAAAAGTTATGGACCGTCGTAACCCCAGTTTATATTTTTCAGCCGATAACTTTTACAAAAAAGCATGAACATCAAAGAAATTTTTGCATAAATAGTTCAATTTAAACTCGGAAACTTTACCGCCCACTTCTCATATAAGTTGAAATTTTAAAAAGTTGCAGATGGTGGGTATATAGATCGAATATAACATTCTCACTTGTTGTTCATTATAACACTCACGCAAATATCAATATGTATGATGTTCATATTCACAACATACTCTTGAAAACTTTTTTCACGTATTTTTGTTTATCGTGTATATGTGTGCATGTAAATGTATGTCATTGCTGTTGCTTTCAAGGGCTGGCTGGCTGGCTGGCTGACTGGATTTCTCATCTATTGGTTGCCCTTCATATTTATTCCTGTTGTTGTAACTCGTACGTAATAATATGCCATAAGCACGAACATCAACCAAAATTATTGGGAGTGGGGGGATGATTATTTGTTGTCTTTCATATAAATTTTGACGCATTTGATTTTTTTAAACTAAATATAATATTATCGAAACATGTTTCAAAAGTTCAATATTGGTAAAGGGAAAAAAAGACAAGTGAGCAAACAGGAGCGCCGCATATTGTATTTTCTTTCCTTTTTTATTTCTTCCTTTTTTGGATGTGAGTAATCAAATATAAGTAAAAACACAAAAATCAATATTTGTATATTTTTATTTTTAAAATTGATTGATCATTAACGTTAAACATGCTTAATTTTCTAAATCTGTTTTTGGTTTAATTGTATTTTAGTTACATAGATATTTGGTTTGAAATCAGCTAAATTTAATAATAAAAAATAATTTTTAAAAGGAAAATTTTTAATATTTCGGGATGCATCATTTTCAAACGGTTTTATTATTTTTTTAATAATAGGTTTATTATTTATCAAGTACAATTTTTATTATTATTTTTCTAAAGACTTTAACATATAAATGTTTGGTTTAAATATATATATTTGCAAAATATTTTGCCAAAGCCAGCAAAAACTTCTACTTATACTGACTTATAGTGTAGGTTATCTTGCATTATTCTATATATAATTTAGCTGCAAGAAAGTTCAGAATTGGATAAAGGAAAAAAACTTATTATATTATATTTTATAAACAAAATAAGAATTTAACTTTCCTTAAGGAAAATAAAAGCAACCTCTTAACATTCCAGAAAAAAAAACTACATAAAATCAAAAAATTATCAGAAAGCCAATATTTCAGTATTAAAGTGGCTGCTAATACTAATTTTCTGATGAAACACCTCATGTGAGCATAATGATAGTTAGAAATTTCGTTTAAATAAACTATCCTGGGGAATAAAGCTCATTCGTAAATGGCTCTTTGACTCGGTGAACTGGTTAATATACTGTAGGGTATTCGGAGAGGATATCCAAATCTGTACAAACAGTCCAGCCGCGATCAAATCATTCTCGGGTGTCTTTTCGACATCCAGATTGATACATGAATACCGGAGATCTCTGAATAAAATGGCGAGACATTCAAACCTAGAGCTGGTCTGGGTTAGGAGTCATTCAAACATCCCGGGTAATTTCCCTTCCCTTCTTCGAGGTGAACATACGGACCAACTGGTTGAAGTACCGCTTTCGGCATGCAGGTCAATAATTCTGCGTAACTTGTCAAGGATTGCACAAGATAGATGGACAAATGAATCCACATGTTCAACCTCTAGGCAAATATGGACCCATTATGATGAATCTCGATCTAATTTCGTCATGGCACTATCGAGGCATCGGTTAAGAATTCTGATAGCCGTAGTCACAGGTCACTGGATTGCTGGTGCGCATGCTAGGAGACTAGTGCTCCCTTTTAACGACTTTTGTAGAAGTTATCGGGGTGAGGAAGAGGAGACGGTGGAGCATCTTTTATGCCACTGTCCCACTTTTACCGAGATCAGGACTGCTAATTATGACGAACCGTTTATGCATGTATTATCAGATCTCTCTGATATTGACATCAGATGTATCAATTCTTTCATACATGTGTCGGGTTGGTTCGTTTCGAACGATGTTATGGACATGTGAGTTGGCAACACATGATGCCTCAGGGTTTCACAACGGGACCAAATTGGACCCAAGTGAGCTGTCTCTTATTGATTAGATAGCTGCCCCAAGAACCTAACCTAACTATTTAATTTTATTTGAATAAAAATATGAAATTTGTAAGACGATCTTTTTTTTGTAGAACACATTTGTCTTTTTTGTTTGTAAATCAGGACCGAATAAAAAAAAAAATATAATGAAAATTAATAGAAATATAGAAAACATAATATCAAAAAATATTTAGTTATTTCCTGCTTCATTTAATAACTACATGATAATTTAAATATGTCCGTCCGGACGTCCAACCGAAGATTAAATATTTGTCCTCAATATGCATTCCTTTAGCATTGTCCATGTTGATGGAAGTTTAAGGCGTGTAAGTTATAGACGTAGTGCTGCATTTTACTAAACCACACATTTCAAAATTCAAAATCCTTGAATGATATTTATCGAAATACGCATATTACATAATTTTTGTTGTAATTTTTTTGTTGTGATATTAAAATTTGTAATGATTATTGTATTGTATGCGATAGCTAATTTTGTACATAATAACATTAAAAAGCCGAGGACAAAAATGTAACTCCCTCAAAAATGTAAAGAAATTCTCACGTGACAATTGCATTAAAAATTGTTAAAGCATAGCAAACCCTGCCTTCCTTACTACCTCCCTCCACCACCACTTAGTTTTTGTGAAAACAAGGTGTTTTTTTCATACTTAATATTATTTGGCAAATTTTTGTGGCTTTAATTTTATTACCAGTTTTTTTCTTCCCCGTTTTGTGTTAAACAAAAAAATATTCTTAAATTACGTGACAAAATGCTAAAATGTTACTTAATATTAGGGAAACTTGTTTCTAAAAAATAAAAGACTAAAAATATGTTTATTGTGTAAAATATGTATGTATAAATTGCAATTAATTGAAGGTAGGGTGGTAAATGTAGCTAAATAAAAAATAAGAGAAAAAAATATTCCAATCAGTAATACTTTTGTTGTAGATAAAAGCAGCTAAATATTTTTTAGTTAAGTGTACATTTCCAATTTATAGACTTTTTTAGGGGTCTGAAAAAAAATATTTTTACAGACTGACGGACATCTTATTTCGATACACTTATCGAGATCTAAAACAAATATTGCTGCTTATAGTAACTCACTAAGAGCAAGCAATAAGTTAAAGTAGAAAATATTATATTTTGACAACGTACCTCTTGTTCATATTAAGTATTTAAAGAAGTTAAAATTATCTATTTTTTTGAGTACATAATTTTATTCTGACAAAAAGTTGCTACTTTTTTTATCAACTTAAAGTTTGTGTACAACAATTTTCTCAACTCAAATGGTCCAAAGCATCAGCTGTTATTTGTCGCTGTTTTATTACATTTATTTTGTAAGATAAAAAAAAAATTCGCTCAAAATAGTGGCAAATATTTTGCAACTTGTGTTCACATAATATTCAAACTAGCGGCATTTTTAGTTAAGCGAAAATAGTTTTATTTGTCCAAAATCATCTCATGTCTTGTTTTAATCGTTAAAAATATTAAGAGTTCACATTACACAAAGCAAATATTTGCAAAAATCATCAAATATTAGCGTAGTGTGAACAAGTTTAAAAGAGATTCTATTCATCGCATTTGTTTAAAATAATCTAAAATCTTGGTTCATTACTCCTACTGCGCCTACTGCATCGAGTTTGTGAATACTTAATCTCAAACTACTTAAGACATTAACAAGTATTTTGCTTAAAAATCATTTATGATCATGTATTTTTTAACGCAAATGGAGCAACGATTTTTACGTAGAGTAGACACAAAGTTGAGTATTGATCTGAAGAATAGAGAGGAAACCTGATTATTTAAAAAAATTATCAAGAACACAAACAAGCCAAGAAATGTAGAGAAGCTTTTGAAATCTCTATTCAATATTATTAGATAGTATGAGCATCGAGTTAATTCTAATGTTGATCTTTAAAATATATAAAGATCATATCCAAGGCCTATATTCAAACCCTCTATCTCAAAAAACACAACTTTTCAGGAAACAAAAAAAAAAAAAAAAATACTCCTTATTTTGCTTATTTTTCAAGTATTTAAAATATTTCTTTTACAATATGTATTTAATATGAGATAGAGAATTTTTCAGTTTAAAAATACTCAATGTGTATAAATAAAATAACTATATAGAGGTTTTGCATTGTAAAAAAAAAATTAATTACCATATAATATATGATTTTAAATGTTTTGAAACCAGTTGGTAATTTGAAAAGCCACATAATTCAAATAGACTACTTTATTTTGGGATCAGAGCAGGATGAATTGTACCTCCCATACAAACAGTATATTAATTATCGCATATCTAAAGAACTACTACAGCAAAAGTCTTAAAATTTTGGGGTAATAACTTTCTCATCAATTTCCATAAATGAGATGAAAATAGGAGGGTAGATACAGAGAGAGTGGTAGCTCCCATACAAAGTAAAAATTATTTATCGTTTAAAATTGTGTGGGAATAATTTCCTTAAAAAGATTCATAACTGAGATGAAAATAGAGCGGGCAGCTCTAGAGGAAATGTTAGCTCCCATACAAAGTAAATCTTATTTATCGCATATCTATGAAAATATTAAAATGAAAGGGTCAAGATATTGTGGGAATAATTTTGTTATAAAGTTACATAATTGAGGCGAAAATAGTTAGAGTAGGTTTACAGGAAGTACTAGCTACCATGCAAAGTGAATATTTATTTTTATATATCCAAAGAACTATTCAAGCGATTTAGTTTTTTTTTGGCCAGATTCATATAAATTACTCAAATGTATAAATTAATCAAAAATGATACATGTTATATTTAATTTTTCAAAAAAATAAAATAATTATTTAGAGAGATAGAGGGTTTTGCACTCAAAAATAAAAATAAAATATTTATTTTGTTAGATAGAGAAATACAAAAACGATGATAATAATAAAAAAATGGGAATTTTAATTTGAAATTTATATCATAGATAAAGGTTACTATATGAAATGTAATCGAATCAAAAACGCAGTTTCATGAAATCTTGAGATAGAGAGGTTTGAATATAGACCCTCGATATGTAAGATATTATTTCACTTTTAATCGAAGATCATAATAATCAGAAATTAGCTTTAAATATTAGAGTTTAGATAAAATCCTAGCATTCGATGTTATATCAAATTAAATTTAAACGCATATTTTAAATTATGCGTTATAAAACTATAAATTATTTTGAATTTAATTCATTTATATCTACGTCCTTTTGTCTTTAACCATTATGTGTCATATTTTATTTTGACGCTCTTTTTAGAATGCTTATAAATTTAATAATACCAATTAAAATTTCTCTTTATTTTAAAATCCCTTTATAGCTTTAAGTATTCATTAATAACTTTATTTTACTTAACAAAATTAATTGCTTACAAAAAATTGTAATATATAAAACTAAATTTAGTGTCAATTTTATTGATTTTTCTTTCCAACACTCTTCAATAATTATTAAATTAAATTTTACTTATAAAGCTAAGTTCACACTACGCTAATATTTGATGATTTTTGCAAATATTTGCTTTGCGTAATATGAACTCGAAATATTTTTAACGATTAAAACAAGACATGAGATGATTTTGGACAAACAAAACTATTTTCGCTTAACTAAAAATGTCGCTAGTTTGAACATTATGTGAACACAAGTTGCAAAATATTTGCCACTATTTTGAGCGATTTTTTTTTTTTGATCTTACAAAATAAATGTAATAAAACAGCGACAAATAACAGCTGATGCTTTGGACCATTTGAGTTGAAAAAACTGTAGTTTTTATGTACAGAAACTTTAAATTGACAAAAAAGAAGTGATAAATTTATATTTTATCTATTAAAATATAGTTATTTAAATAAAACAATGTATTAATATTTTTTTATCCATAACAGTACTTGTTATTTTTTATATAGCTGAAAGTGGCGTGAAAACAGGGCTGTTTTTAAAATGTTGAGAAAAGGAAACAGGGTTCTTTTGTGTATAAACGTAAATTACTTATAAAAACAAATTTAAATACATATTTTTTAAAGTACGAGTAATTTTTATTAATGTGCGAATTAAATCTAGCAATTAATCGATTGATAATAGTTCGTATTTCCTAAATCTATTTAAATATTCTACTTTGTAAATTACATTAAACATTAAATATTCCGAAATTCTCTCAAAAAATGTTCTAAATTGATTAAAACAAAATCAAAAATAAGATTTTCCTATAAATCAATTTAATAATTGATATCAAATAAATTTATGGTAGTTGTGTGTTTAATAAAATAATTTTCAGTAAATAATTTGCATCTAATCTAAATATGCTTAAAATATTTTCTCCTTCTTCCATCAAACAACAAACGTCAAATAATAAGAAATCAACTCTGTATTTAGTCGTAAAAATTTCTGAAAAACATAATGAAATATTTCGTGTCAAATATTTGGGTAATCTGAACTTAGCTTTACAAATACATTTCAAATAATTACATTTAAAATCGACTCTATGGCTATTATAGACAAGTATTTTAATATACAAACTGCCTTAAGGCTTATAAAACAATTTTTGAATACATTTCAGGAAATAAAATTTTTAAAAAATTTTATTTCATAAATAAGAGGCAAAAAAATCGTTGCTACAATAATAAAAAATTCCAAGTATAAGTGATAATGGGTAAGTGTATAGAAAAAAAAAAAAAAAACAGCCATAGTTGGCACAAAATAAAATCGGTCGTCAATGATATAATTTCATTATCAACAGTTCATTGACATAACAGTGTGTCGGTCGATCTTTTTTTTTTTTCGTCCAAATAAATATTTGTATATTGTAACCTGTTTAAGTAGGGGAACTGGGGTGTTGTGGCGTATGGGATAATGAAGAAAATTTTACTGGTATATGTTTGCCTCTATTGCACTACATTTCTAAATTATATTTTATCCATGAAACCTCTGATATTATTGCTCTTCGGGTGCAAGCAATAAAATATATCAAAGTACTGATGTTTCTGAGGAAGATTAATACAAAATTAAATACTTTATTTTACACATATTTCCATTGAAAATAGGTTTTGTCAGAAAAACATTACGCTTTTTTAGATCTCTACTTAACATAACAATTATGGAATTGGGGTAATGTGGTAAAAATTTATTGGGGTAAATTGGAATGTATAATTTTACAAATTTTTCACCCATTTTTTGGAATTTTGCTGAAAATATAATGAATAATTGTATTTCTTATCTGCGTTTAAAAATCGCGGAAATAGTGGATACTGTAAAAATACAAACTTGGTATGATGCAACTCATGCAAAAAAATATATCACTATTTATTACAACTTTGAGTTAGACTACTCCAAATACGAGAAATAACCGCCTATTTTTTATAAATTTTATTTTGTTATTCTCTATTAGTTTTATTACTTATTACCGATAAATTTTCATCACGTATTGGGTGGAATTTTGTTATTCGTATGGCCTCGTAAATACAAAAATATTTTAATCATATTTAAAAAGCCTTAAACAAATTTAAACTTGCCATTTTTACTATGTCTCACTTCACCCCCAAAATTTCCCATTTTACAACAACAGTATCGAAAGACAAATGTATCTTAATATCTTCATGCAAAACGTTATATAATATTATATAGAATGTATATAATAGATCCATTGCAGAGTTCTAAATATTATTGGTTGGTTTTTTATTGAAGTTTGATTAAAGTATGCTCCACTTTACCCCAATCTCTCCTATTATAAGATACAAATTTATTTGTAATTACTTACAAATATACATGTGTATATCCACAAATGAACGTTTGTACATTTAAGGCATTATGAATACACATATATTTCTATATTTATGGCAAATTTAGTTGAAATACAAACAAAAATGAAATAAAAATAAATAAGTAAATTCAACAGACAAATATTGTGTTTTTTATGATACGAACTGAGACTGAGAAACTAAACAAAATTATATTATAGTTTGATGTTTTACAAATTATGGAATTTATTGAACTACTAGTCAGTCACAGACAGAAATTATATACAGATAGACGGACTTACAGTCAAACAGATAACATCACATATATTCATAGGGTTTCTTTACAAGAAAAAAACAAATTTTTTCATTTATTTATTTTTTTTTTCAATGTTCATTTTTCCTGGAAATAACTTATTATCTATGACAAATCAACAAAATGTTAAGTATTACAACATTTTACACTAACACTATGGAGGAAATAATTTGAGAATGTAAAACAAATATTGATTGAAAATTAGTTTTATTGGTTGGGGTTTCTAATCAGAAGTGATTGAAAATAGTCATTAAATTTTGGAAAGGCTACAATTTAAATATGTAATAAAGCATATCGAGGGCCTATATTAAAACCCTCTCTCTTAGGTTTTAATGAAATTGAGTATTTTATGCCATTATATTCCCTATATTAACCCTCATCTATAATATAAATTTCAAATCAAAGTTCATAGTTTTTCTAATTTTATCAACTTTTTTGTATTACTCTGTCTTACAAAATGAAAATTTTATTTTGATTTTTGACCGCAATACCCTCTATCTCTCTGAGTAATTATTTTATTTTTTTGTTAATATAAACATAACATTTCTGACTAATTTGTGCTGAATATGAATCTTCAGTTTGTATGGCGGCTACCATCCCCTGTAAACCTATCCTAACTATTTTCATCTCAATTGAGGAACTTGAAAAGAAAATTATTCCTACAAAATCTAGAGACCTTCACTGCAACAGTTCCTTAGATATGCGATAATTAAGATTTATCTTATATGAGGGCTAACACTTCCCCTGAAGTCTACATTAATCTCTCTCATGACTCTTAATAAGAAAATTATTCCCACACAAAGTTTTTGAAACTTTTTCTCTAATAGTTCTTTATAACAATATTTTTTAATATAATAATTATTATTTTGTTTCTATGGTGGTGGGGGGACCATTCCCTCTGCTCCCATCCCAAAATAAATTAGCTTATTTATATTGGTTTTGTAAAAGTACTAATTAGTTTAAAAACTTTAAAAATCATGCATTAAATTGTAACTTAATGTAATTTTTATAATGCAAAACCCTCTATCTCTTTTTAAAATTCCAATATTATAAAATATAAAAAATAAATTATAAGTATCATTTAGTCGTAGTTTTAAATAAAGATTTTGCAAGTATTTAATTTTTTTAATACTTGCAAAATAAGAAAAGTTGTGTTTTTTTTTTTAAGATAGAGGGTTTTGAATATAGTCTCTGGATATATGTAATTATACCCTACAATAAGATCCTTCATTATATTGAAAACTTTTTTTATTAATAACACTGTGCAACAAATTTTGGGTTATCAAGTATTGCCTCAATGATTCAAAGCCGAAATGAGGATATATCATTATATACCAAAGGGTTTTGCAAAAGTTAGTTCGAATTTCGATTTTATGGACTCTTAAACTTCATAAATTTTGGAGCATCTTTTTCATTATATGTGTAAATAAAAATCATTTAAATAAGTAAATTTCAATGTATTTATGGTACTTATTGTTTTATAGAGTACAAAGATTTTTTTAGATATTATGCAAGATTTTTATTAAAGATTGTAGGCAATATATGACTAGTTATATTATTCAACCGACTTTACTGACATTTTGCACATATATATATCGTGCATCCTCCGAAAGGACATATAGGATCTAGAATTAATGAAAATGAAAATAATAAAAAATAAAAAATTTTGTTTCTGTCCTTAATATCACAGTTTTGCTATGGATACACTTTTTAAAGCGGGTAAAATCTTTTCTTTCTAATGCCGTAAAAAAAAACAAATTGAAAAGCCACGAAGTCCGAAATATGGTTTTTTTTAGAAATAACTCTCGATTTTGAGGGTATATTGAAAATTCTATGGTGTAATAATGAAGTAATAATCTACTAACCCATACTTAGAAACTACACTATATTACATTCCAAGTGTCTTTATCTTTTTTTTTTATTTTGTATCACCGTGTAATTATTTAATTATATTTTAGTTAGTTTCTAAGTTATCTCTAAAGATATATAAACTCTCCTAAAAGTATGTTAATTAATTTTAATTATATCGTTGACATTTTATTGCTCTATATAATTTATTTCACGTAATTTACTTTTAATTTAGTTACAACAATTAAAACAATTTCACCCTAATACCCCACCTCTCTCCTGCTCGGTAAATCTTTTGCCTGAAAACTTAGGAAAATAGAAAAGTTTAACGAAATCAAATAGAAACCCTAACTAATACAGTTGAAGGAAGATATTTGATACACTTAGAAGCAGAAAACATTAAATATATATTTTTTTTTTGCTGGAGGGGGGAAACTATAAGATGAAATATAAGTATTATGTATGTATGTATGTATTTTATGTGTTTAATATATAGTTAGTCATACATATTTTTATTATAACAACAACTGCAACAATGGCAATCGAAACCAAAACTTTGCTTACTTACGTATGGATATATTAATAGTAAGTAAAACCACTTGATGAGACATCCGCCACCATACTCCCACTCTCCCTACTATTTACAATTAATTATATTATGTATTTTATGCTTATGGTGTCATTTACTTTCTTAAACAGTCGTTCACGCATATTTGTAATGAGAACAGGAATAGAAAATGGCATTTTTAGGTTTACGAAATAGTACTTTTTTTGCATATGAAAGTACTAAAATTATGATATGTCATTAAAGAAATAGATTGAAATATTTTAGTTTTTGTGAATAATTTTTTTAATTTTTTGTGAGATATGTTTATTTAATTTTGAATAAAGTTTTTCTTTTTAACATATCTACTTGCATGACAAAAGAGAAAAACGAATTTTTTACGATTTTAAAAAGGAATTTTTTTTACGATTTTTTTTCTTTTAACTAATTTTAAATTTTGTCGGAAATATTATCTTTCATCTAAAACTTTTGGGCAGATAAAAAATGGTAAAGGTAAAAATTGGACATTAATTTAATTATAATTTTTGGTGTATTATTAACAATTCATTCTCAAAATATTTTTCAATTTATAGTGAAACCTCAGTAATTTTTTCTATAACTAACACTAAGGGAAAAAATTCGATTCAAAATCCACGACGGTGGTGATCAGTTTTTGATATCATTCGTTTACAAATTTTTGTTACATGAAATGGAAAACATAATGTAATTTAATAATTCAATACTGAAATGGTGTCAACTTGATACCAATTGGTATCAATTTTCGTTAATGATTCAAACATGCAGTGTTGAATTTGAACACATACGGGGCAAACTCATCATTGGCACTGCATGATATCGTTTTCAAAAAGTATGTGTTGGATTTTTCTCTGGGTGTGGAATCATTAAAAAAATGGTTTATAGGCTTAGAGTTCCATCGTCACGTATATATAAATTAACTGACAAATTCCATGCTGCAGAATCAGTGATGCCTTAAGAATTTTGGTATTAAACAAAAAAATAAAAAAATTAACAATTTTATTTTTTATTTTATAATTTTATAAGCATTTTCTAACAATTTTTGCCCGCCTCTCTATGGAAAACATGTCTATGCTTAAAATTCCTGGCCACAATAAAAAAGTACCTTTTGATTTTTCATAATTTTCCTAAATCTGTTAGTATTGTCGAATATATCCACGATATGGTGTTGGCCTACCAAAGAGTAAAAGTGCGTGAGATTGTTGATGCCATAGGCATTTCATATAGCAGTGTGGTTTCGATTTTAGATGATCAGCTGGGTTTAAGAAAGTTGTCTGCAAGATGGGTGCCGCGTTTGCTCTCAATTGACCATAAACATGTGTGCAGTCTCAATGGCAAAACTCTCTGAATTGGGCTACGAATTGGTACCTCATACGCCATATTCTCCGGATTTAGTCCCTAGTGACTACTTCCTATTTCCAAACCTAAAGAAATGGCTTGGTGGAAAGAGATTCAGTACCAACGATGAAATTATTGGCCAAACAAATGCCTATTTTAAGGACCTCGAATAATCGACACTTGCTCAAAATTTGACAGTAGGCTGTTAACAGGTGGTACTTGATGGGAATAGTATTTCATTTCATATAACTAAGAGGGAAGTTCGAAAATTCACAGACTTATTGATCCGCCCTCGTAGTTAGTCTTCATTTAAAAACGCTTTTGGGAGATATCCAATATTACCCAATATTTTCAACACATGTCTTAGGAACTGGTATTTCTCTTGTTGTAATAACACAATAAGTGAATTAAATTTTTATTAAAATACTCTTCCAAAACATTTCCTCGACTCCCCAGTTAGAGGAAGTTATTGACTAGATTTTATCGTCATAAAAATTGGTATTATATTAGGGTGGGTTGAAAAAAGATTGTGCCACTCACCCGCCAAAATGAAAGAATAGTTAATGAGATTTCCAAAAATGCAAAAATTATTTTTTTTTTGCCACGTGCCAAACTACCGCCCTTTATGTTTTTTTTTTTTTTTTTTTTTTTTTTTGTATAGCGTCGCCATTTTAAATCTGATTGTAGAATGTGAAATGTCGTTGTTAATGGTTTGATAGCCGCTTAAATTTTCTCTTTGGTGATTTTTGAATACGACATCAAATTCTCCATGTCACTTCTGGTACCATAGATACATCCCTCCTAATGTCAAATTATTTTCATATGTTTGGTTTTTAAAGTATTTCATTTTATACATAAATAATAAAATTGCAAATATTTAAAAGACTGTTTAAGTTTAAAGAAATTTCATTTAACAAAATTTAAAACATACTGAAGTGAAAATAGATTAAAAATATTTTTCGTGTGACTTCATTCCATAACTTCTACAATTATTAGCTAAAGCTAAGGCATAACCACAAATAAATAATATTTTTCATATAAAAAAAAAAATATGTTTTTTGCATGTGAATATACTAAATATAATAGTAAAGAACCATAATCAGCTTAAATAAGAAAAAAGTCCTAAATAAATATAAAATATACTTATAAAAATCATCATACATGTCATATTTTTAAACAAATATTATCAATAATAATATTTGCAAAGCTTTTTTTTTAGGATATATTTTTGCAATTACGTACCTAAAATGTTTGATTTTAGTATTAAAAAGCTGTTAACAAATATTTTTTTGTATTTTATTCTCAGTTTGTTTTTGTTTGTTGAAATTTTTTTAATTTTTATTTTGAAGTTTTTCCCAAATGTTTTATTTTATTGGAAAAAAAATATTTCGAAATTTTGATATCATAATAATGTCGTTTTCAGCAATACAATATAATGTTATAATCCGCATCGTTTACGTTATTATATCATTCTGTATTTTATTGGGATTCCTAAAAAAAAAAATAATACTCAAAAAAATAGATTTTTTTGAAAGGTTACTTAAAAAGATCAATTTTTCATGAGGTCTGGTAAAAAACATAAGGATTTCCAAAACTGCATAGTTTACGATTTTTAGAACAAACAGATCTAAGTTCGACATTTTAATTTAAACTAGGTGTACATAAGAAAAATCTAGTTATAGCGCTTTTGAAAAATATAATATGGTTGTTCACGAGAGTTAGGTTATCGGGTTATGTTACTATCTATTTATTTTAACAATTACAAAATATATTGAAGAAAAATAATCAACTTTGCTCAACCCAATTTTTTGTTTATAAATTATATAGAAATCTACTTCTTCTTTAAAGCCTATAAATAAGCTTTTTATCTTATACTCAGCCATTTCATATTAATTTTTAGCATCAAATCTGTTGGATTTCACAAAAAGTTTAAAAAAATCCTTGATTGCTTAAAAATAAGCAGATAACCAACATAAAAGGGTATTCACGGTGCACAGAAGTTGTTCTTAATTTTATAACCACATAAAGCTAATATTTTCTTTATAAAATCATCTGCGTAATTTTACCTTTGAAGAAAATGAAAGTTAATTAAATTAAATATTAATATTTCTTTTTTCGAAATTTTATAACATTTGTCCTGGGTAATGTAAAAGAGTCAAGGGTTTATGAAACTACATTTCATTTATTAATTTAACCTTTGAAATTTCAGACCGAAAATAATAAATTCAAAATTATGTTTCGATTTAGATTAAATTGAAAATACATAATTTTAACATTTGGCAAATTGAACTAATGTTCTGTTAGATAATTATTTTTGTGAATATACCTTTTAAAAAAGTTCAAAAGTTCATGTTTTTTAAGAAACTTTGTATTTTAAGAGAAGGAGTAATAAAACTTTTTCGGACAAAAAAAAAAAAAAAAAGAAATAAAGAATAAAGTCAAATTTTATATTTTAAAGGAAATCAGTAGAAAATTGCTTTTTTGCATTAACAAAAAGATATTTGAAATCGGATGAAAAACAAAAACTAGTCAAGCTTTTGAAAAGCTTTAGCTTTAAAAAAGGATAACCTTGAGAGGCTTGTGTATTTCGTTTTCAAAACTTTAAACACTTATACTAAGTCTCTTTAATTTTATTACCAATCAAACTATACAGATTTTTTATCCAACGTTCCGGTTTATTTTCAAATGTAAATCAAATGATTTTTTAAAATTCCAAATATTATTTTATCTAACATATGTATTTTTTAAAGATGTTTTGTTAAAAAAAATAGAGTGCTATTTTCTTCTGTGCCCTTTAGCAGATTTTTATTAAAACGGATTTTTAGTGCATATTTGACTTTTTGTATACCCTACATCGCCATATATGGTTGGGGTATTATACATTTATGTTGATATTTGAATAATTTTCTGATTTAACGATGTTCATCAGTCCTTCTGTACATGTAATCAAACTATAGGCCGCAATTTGCATACGACCTTTTATTGAACAAACCCTATTGAAATTGGTTATGATCCATTTCACTTGGCCTCCATACAAATGTACTCTCAGAATGGCGGTTTAACGCTCATAAATGACATAAATATAGCAATGTTATAATGAAATTAATACATAAATAAGTTCTATATAGGTTTAAATTCAATTCCAAATTTCATGAAAATCGGTCCATAACAACAATTTTCATAAAGCAAATTGCAAAATCCCATGTAAGTTTTATTATCTTTTGTTTTATAAGCAGACATACACATAAATCACACTTATTACAAGATCGCCCCACAGATCCCATATAAGACATCCTTCGAAAATCGCTTCGATGCTCACCCTATGTGTAGTTGCAATCGGGTTTTACCGGCTATAATATTTTTACTTGTTTTTAATTTTATCTTTTACTAACATTTTTTGACGAAAAAAAAACGTTACTAATTTTTTTACCAATTTTAAGGATTTTCAATACCAAAATAATCATAACTTGTGGGGTAAGGTTATGATATTACACACATGTGCCACAATTCTGTATTACCTTTAAAAATTTTATTTCAACAGACATATCCAAACTCATATTTAATTTAAGGAGACCCAGAATATATAAATCCCAAATAAATATTTTAAAAATTACAAATGTTAGGATAGACTTATACATATGTACATAAACTTGTCAAGTTTGATGAAGGATTAATACAAATTATCTTCGAAAGAAATTATTAAGGTTACCTGATCTGATCCATTTCTTTTGTAAACATTTAACGTGTAAAATTTCAGGAATACACATGTTGATAATTAAAATTATACACAAATATAATATAACCATAAAAAAGTACTAAAAAAATTAAAATAGTACTAAAAACACAATTGCATCCATGCTTTCATCCCCGTTTTGCCAATACAAAACAACAAAAACTACTTGAACAATTTTATAAGTACGAGTATGATTGAGACGTAGATGATGATGATAGCAAGAAATCAATTGAAGAGTTGAGGAATTTATTAAGAAAATATAGAAAAGAAGTATTGTTCATATCCTACGCATATTATACACACTTACATACATACAAACACTCATACACTCATAGTTGTTTAATGAAATACAAATTCATTTGAATCTTCTGCCACATCTTTGAAATTGTTTATTGTTGTTTCTGCTGCTCTATTGTGTATTTAATATTCCAGTAAAAGCTTCTTCACTTTTAACTTTTTTTTTCTATTTTCATTTACTTTGTGTTCTACTTTGCTGTTTCTGTTATGGTTTATTTTTTATTTTAGAGTTTATGTCATTCCTCTTCTGTAAGTTGTATAATTTTATTTAGTTTTTGTTTTTCTTAACAATTAGTATTCAAGACAATTTTCTAAGATGCGTATAAATGTCTGAACTTTAAATAAAATTAACTCATCTTAAAATAGAAGTAAATTCATTTATTATGAGTGTGAAATAAGAGCTAACAAACTAAATGAATGAAGAAAAAAAGGAATAAAAGGAAAAAACGTCATTACAATTGTATGATTGTATGTACAAATATTGGTAGTCTTGAGTTTTATATTTAGAAATTTAAATTAATGAAATCTTTATAATATTATTAACAGTTTTTATAACTTCAGACCTAAATGACAATATGATATCTTTACTGTAGATCTTTGATGCATACAATTCTCCTCATTTTCCTAATTAAATTTATTCTAAAGCATTTCAGAATATCACTTTTTGAAAGAAGTTTTTACGCCATCATAATCTTTCAAACTTCTGCCTTTTCATCTGCATATCGTTTATATTGTGTTTGTGTAATTATGTATCTGTATGTTTATTAAAAAATACAGCGGTTTATTTCAAGTACTATATTTTTTTTTTCTTTTACTTCTACAAAAAAGTATGCAGACATAAATTTTCCCACTGCTTTTGTTAGTCTCAAGTGTGCATGTAAAAAAAAAAAAAAAATAAAATAAAATTGAAAAACTTTAAATGTAAAAGTATTTAAGTGTTTTTCATTTATGTATGTGTATATGTATGTAAAAGTTTAGTGCAAGTATTGGTATGTGTATATACATTAAAAAAAGTACAATATGCGTTTGTATGTGACATGTTTTGAATTTTTAAATTATCAACATGAACATCAACAACAGCATCATTGTCGTCATCTTGCATCTCTAGCTTTTGAAATTAGGTTTAAAGAAGTGAGAATGTTATATTCGGCTTGACCGAATCTATTTTTTGGTTTTCGAGTTTATATCAATCCTCGAACTATCAGCACAAAATTTCGTTGTCGTACATGCTTTTGTTTAAGTGATATCAGATGAAAACTGACAACCTGTGTTTCTAGAATTTGGCCCATGTAGTTTTTGTTTATTAACCGATTTTGCCCATTTTCAATGCCAAATAAACCTTTATATATGGTTTGTTTGGCATTGAAACAAATATTTAAGCCAAATTTTGTCCCCCTAGGTTTCCCCCATAGTCCTATCCTGCTTTCAACAGACAGGCGGACGGACATAACTAGATCGTCTGAGAATATTGCCAGGACCCAGAATATATATACTTTATCGGGTCGTAAATAATTTCTTCGACATGTTACTCACGGAATGACAAACCTCCTATACCCCCCATTTTTTTCATGGTGAGTATAAAAAAAAAAAAAATATTGCGTATATAACTACCACATGAGAATATATACATATGCATACAAGTCTATAAAAAAAATATATACACAAAAGCAATGTAATGTCCATTACAATGTATGTAGTAAGTTTGATATATTTCTTAACGAGAGCTAACGGAAAATTAATTCAATAAAACATATATTTTCTGCCAAATTAAGAAAACATCCTTCAAATGTTTAAACAACCGATAGATTTTCTATTTATTCTATTAAGAAATATTTTTAACTAATGATACCATTTTCGTTAAGGCTGACAGACAAAAGTACAGACGCCGTTTTATCTACCTAGAAGTTAATTTTGATTCGCCAAACTTTTTATAATATTGCTACTTTTTTGTCTTACAAATATCGGGAAACTTTACTATGTATTTAAAATTGCTATCTTGTATTTATAATTTCAGAATTAAGCTTTTCTTAAATTAATTATATACTTTTATTTATTATGAAAATGTACATATTCAGACGAAAAGACAGACTCAGAGGCTATTGCCAATCAATTCGGCTAACTAACATATTACAGTATGAACTCGATTTGCGCAACCGATTAAAAAATCGATTATTGTTGCAGTTTCGATAAGCGAGCACAGAATATTAGTGCGTTTCATTTTGTTTTTTTTATAAAAAACGTATGAATATGCAAAAAAATGTTTTGTACGAAGAATGCAAAGAATAAATATATTGAACCTACGATTTTTCAATCGCTGGTAGAGTGATTTTTTGTGAAGATTTCGTTTCACATTTTCTTAGCCGAAGAATTTGATCAAACCTAATATAAATGTGTGTACCCTGTCTCCTACGAACTCGGAATTGTGCCAAGAAAAATTGCTATGTATGAATCATGACATTGATCAGTCTTATTGAAGACATAGCTTCTTTGGCATACCAGTTAAAATGTTTAAGTTGCAGTTGTGAATATACATACTTAGTTCATGCATACTCAAATTTTGCATTTTTATATATTTATTACTTTTAAATTTATGAATTTATAAAAAGAATTAAAAAATCAATAAAAAATAGAATTTTCAAAAATCTGATCATAAATACGTAATTACACACCGGGTTATAAACAAGTAGTTACTAAACCATACAAACGGTACGTTGTTGTTATTGAGAGGTAACTACAGCCAGAACTACATGCCATTTCTATGTGTTTGCTGGGAAATTTCAAGTGTAAAAGAAAACAAAAATAAAAGAATTACTTAAAATTGAATTTAAAGGAAATTTTAAATATTAAACAACTTTATTTTGAACCATGAAAATTAATAAATTAAGCTATTAATTTTTTTATAGTTCAGTTCTAGTTCAATTCTAGTTTAGTTTTATTTTAGTTCTAGTTCAATTCTAGTTCAGTTGTAGTTTAGTTCTAGTTTAATTCTATTTTAGTTCTAGTTCAGTTCTGGTTCAATTCTAGTTCAGTTCTATTTCAGCTATAGTTCAGTTCTAATTAAGTCCAAGTTCAGTTCTAATTAAGTCCAAGTTCAATTCTAGTTCAGATCTTGTTCAGTTCTAGTTCAGTTTTAGTTCAGTTCTATTTTAGTTCTAGTTCAGTTCTAGTTCAATTCTAGTTCAGTTCTAATTAAGTCCAAGTTCAGTTCTAATTAAGTCCAAGTTCAATTCTAGTTCAGATCTTGTTCAGTTCTAGTTCAGTTTTAGTTCAGTTCTAGTTCAGTTTTAATTTAGTTCTAATTCAGATCTAGTTCAGTTCTAGTTCAGTTCTAGCTCAGTTCTAGTTCAGATTTAGTTCATTTCTAGTTCAATTCTAGTTCATTTCTAGTTTAGTTCTAGTTCAGTTCTAGTTCACTTTTATTTAAGTTCTACTTTGTTTTTGATTTAGCTCACTTGGTAATTTATTCTGTTTGTTTTATATCCTTGACCTTAATTAAGTGTATATAACCTATAATAGTCCTTACAGGATGGAAAGTCGAAATAGAAATCTATTTTCCGAATGCTGGCGATAAATTAGGGTAATGTGATAAATTCATATGTATATCGTATTAAAGGATTTTGTTACGCTTAAAATAATTTCTTTATATTGACGACAAAAACCACTTTTCAACCTAACCTCGCAATCTAGGCTTATTTTTCATTTATGTATGATGTTATAGTAAATAAGTAAATATTTTAATGTAAATTCTCCATACACTCACTAAAACTCACACTTCTGCAGAAAAAATATGTTCTTTTGTATGCATGACATAATAATCCATTTTGAAAATTCAGTGACACACTACGAGAGTAGACAAACATATTTTGTTGGCTGTATGAACAAGTATGTAAGTTTTTTCTTTTGACAGTCATTATATTCTCTGTATTTAGATTATTTTTCATTTTATTCTTTCTTTGCTCCACAAAAATGGCTAAATGTTGTTTGTAGATGATGATGATGTGTTCGAAATTGAGTGACATGTTTTTAACATTAAACGCACATTGCGGAAATTATTTAAATATTTTCGTAAAATATTCCCAAAAGAAGAAAAAAAAAAATAGGAAAATAATGCATTAACTTATATACATTACACATACATACATACATACGTAGATGTTGTCTCTCTTTAAAGTACCATAGAAAAATTATGTTTATCATGCATGTCAGCCATACATAAAAACATACATACATACATATGTATGCCTGATGCTATGATGTATTTGAATGATGTATATGAATAGGAATTTTTGTATGACAAGGGATGTTTTGAATTAGTAATTTGTTTAGAGGGTCCTAAATAATTTGTATGTGAACGAATTAATATTGAAATTCATGTGTTGCTTTTGAATGTTGAAGAGAAATTTTATCAAAATCTGCATATCATGTTTGATGTAAAAGGTTGGAGGTGCATTTGCAAAATTAAGTGGTCAGAACGACAAAAAATTTAGCCAAATATTTGCAAAGTAAGTGATCTATAAAATTTTGCAAAGAAATTGAATTGTTATGCCAGAAAATTTTCTGATCAGTCTTTGAAAAATAATTTATAGTTTAAGAAATAAATAAATTTAAAGATTTAAAAATCCTAAGCTAATAAAATATGTATATGTATGTATTTATGTATGTATGTATGTATGTATGTATTAATCCAGCTTTTTCCATCTTTATCAAATACTTAGTTCTTTTTGTTCTACATTTTACACAAGTGTACTCTTGCTTGTTTCATTATCAATAAATTTAATCTACTTCATACATTTTATCTTCAAATGCACTCCCATCTTTAGCCATGCAAAAAACAGAAAAAAAGAAATATCAAATTAAGTATATAAGTATAAAAAAAAGGTCTGTAACTGAAAACACATGATATTTAAAAGTTCATAATGTGCTATAGCTTGCACTTTCAGCCAGCCCCTGAGCCACACAATTCATCTGCTGCTACTACTACTGCAACTTACGTACTACACACACGTTTTGTAGCAATTTAAAAGTACTATCTCATATTTTGTACCTGTTTAATTTTACCATCTTTTTTTTATAATTTCTTATATGTAAACTCTGTGAAACCCCTGAAGCAAAAAGTAAATTATAGAGCAGCACCTGTGTGTGTGTTGTAAAATTTCAATAAAAAAAAAAATTAAATTCTAAAAAAAAAGATTTATTTTTTACTCTATCTGCTACTTACTTTTCGTTCCATTTTTTAACTATAAGGCCACAAGGTGTTTGATAAAAAGTTTAAACATTTTAATAACTAAATTATTTTAAAAGCAAATATTTTACGATTATGATGGTGGGAAAAACCCAGATTACAGCTTAAGAGTTAATAGAGTTATTTTAAAGAACTCCAATTTAATAATTATAACCAGGGCAACCAAACATGTGCACTAAAAGCAGTGTTTTATGTGCATAAAAATTCTCTAAATTCGGAAATTGTGCTCTTCAAAATATTATTTGTTCTAGCGAAAACTTAAATTATCTAGCAAATGCTAAAAAATAAACTCTTTTTATGGGAACTGATATCAGACGATCCTACAAATTGTCTGACAGTTGTAGTGTCTTTCAAGCGGAGATTCTTGGCATTTATAAGGCTCTAGGCTTGATTGAAGGGAATGTTGAACGAGGGTCTGAGATTACTATCTATGTTGATAGTCAGGCAGCGTTATTGGCTCTGACTAGTCATTTTGTTAGGTCCAGATTGGTACTTGAGTGCAGAAGGGAATTGAGAAGGTTAATGGATTCCTATATGATGAGACTCTGTTGGGTTCCTGGTCATTGTGACATTCTTGGCAACGAAATAGCCGATGAGCTAGCTCGCAGTGGCTCGGAGCTAGATAGGTCTTTCATAGAGTCATCTGTTAAGATTCCAATTGGGTCCTTCTTTAGGGCCATAGGGGAGTGGACTCTGGACAACACGAATCGAGCCTGGAGTGACAGATCGGACTGCAGAGTTTCTAGGGCATTATGGCCTAGCTTAAAACTGGCGGATTCCAAGCATCTTCTAGGTATGAGTCGTGGCAGTCTTAGAGTCATAGTAGGTATGATTACGGGTCACTTCTCAATAGGGAATATGACGAGTAAGTGGGACATTGGCACATCGAACTTTTGTAGAACGTGCGATGATGTTGTGGAGCTAGAGACAGTGGAGCACATACTCTGTCACTGCGTAGGGCTTCAGCGTAATAGGTTGAAGTGGTTTGGAAGCCATACACTACATGAACTAGGTGAGGTTAATGGCAAAGGACTTGTCAACCTCATAGGGTTTGTAATGGGGATTAAATGGCTTAGGAACAATCATAACTGATTGATTGGGTATAGGTTCCACTTTTCTTTTTCTTCTTTTCATAAAGGGATCACAATGAGCCGTTCGGCCTCTGGGTGTAGGCGTGAATGCGCCACCCTTTCCAACCTAACCTAACCTAACTCTTTTTATACTTAAAAATATTCAATGCTAATACATTGTAAAAGGAAATTAAAAAATTTCTATCAATTTATAAGATGAAAATTGTTAGAAATTGGATTTCAAATAAAAATTTCAGTAATGTGTAAAAAATTAAAAATTATGCTCTTGGTGTAATATATGCAAAATTAATGCCTTAAGTATAAAATAAGCAAAAAAATGTAATTTTAGTTGCTTTTCTATGAAAATATGACCCAAAATACGCAAAAATAACAAATCGATTGGTTCCTAAAAATTTATATAATGGATAAATAACTTCATTTGAAGGACAGGAAAAATATGATTTTGATTATTTTTGATTGCTTTGATTATAACCTTAAAGAAATACATAGTTATTAATTTGTTTGTTTTTTATTGTTATTTTACAGTACGGTCAACGTGTTCCAACAGCAACATCACCAAGTAATACAAATTCAAGCAGCTCATCAAATACTGGATCCCAAAGTGGAACATTAAGTACTAGTCTAAGTAATACCAATACAAATACAACAATGGGTCCTAATAATGGTACAACACAAAATCAACAAGGCGAACAATTGTCAAAAACAAATTTATATATTAGAGGATTACAACAAGGCACAACTGATAAAGATTTAGTTAATATGTGTGCACAGTAAGTTGTTCTTATCTTTAATTTTAATCATAATTAAAAAAAAAAAAATATATAATATAAATAAATATATATATATATATATATATATATAATATAATATATAAATATATAAATATATAATATATATATATATATATATATATATTTAAGTTTTTATCATTATTAATACTACAATGGAAGAAGTTTCTGGTTAAATAATGATATTAATTTTCCTCCTAGAATATTGAATAGTAAAAATTCTAAAATTTCTATGCCTCCTAAGTGTGCATTCATTTTCATACCAAAAAAAAAAAAAATTAAAGGATTAAAGCCATTTCTTTAGTGCCTTATTTTGTGAAACAAACAATTCGTCAATTTGTATTGAAGCAACAAAGAAATTTTAATATATTTGTTCTTTTCAATATAAAATTTCTGGACAAATTTTCGTGAGAAATCAATATATTAAATTTTTAATTTCTTATACCCACCGTCTTAAACTTAATTTGTAAATTCACCTTATATGGTTTTTTTACTTTTAAGCCAATTATTTGATATTTCTTCTTTTGTAAAAAAACAAAAAAAGCGTTGCCAGAAACACGAAAAAGGAAAAACTATTTGAGGAATATTTTTTTTATTATATATAATTTGTATATTACAAATAACCACTTTTTTGCATATGTGGTAATGTTTGGACTTGAGAAAACGTTTATCTACAATTTTGCTGAAGCATCAAGTAGAATTAAAATAAATAATTTTCAACTAAAAATATCTTTTTTATTCAATGCTTTAAAAATATATTATTTGCATTAAATAATTGCATGAAACTTTCTCTAAAAAATATGACAACTTTAATATTACCATTATATCGATATATTTTCGGGATAACAATACTTTTCTGAACAATATCAGAAAAAAAAACAACTAATTATTGGATATTGGATCAATATATTGGTTTGTTCCGAATATAATTTAATAGATATTTGAAAGCACTCTTAAATGATATACATCTTATTTCGATTGGTTTACAAATAACAGATATGTAAATATTTATATAATGAAACTTTGAATCTTTATATCTTTTGAATTAAAACTTGCTTAACTAAAGTCCATATACGTGTCACTAGCCTTAGAACAAGAAGCTCTACTAAAAGTAAGAAAATTTGTCAAGATATAATTTTGATAATTTTTAATAATTTTCCCATTGTACCTAAACATTAAAAAAGTTAACAAAAAACTCGGCATGATTTGAGAGAATAAAATTAATGATGGCTTAAACGTCAGATGGTTATTATGGCGACAAAATGAGAGTTTGGAGCTACCTTAATATTTTTACGTCATACAAAATATAGTTGCTGTAATTATAAAAATTATATCAGTAGTCATAAAAATTCTTTAAACATAATATTTTTGCCGTAATAATGTTCAACAATATTTTTTCTCTGCATGTTGATAAAAACATATATAACTGATGCTGTTCTCTGGACCAGAAATTTTACAATCCATTACAGTATTTAAATAAGAAAAATTTAATAACAATGTATTTTATTTCACAATAATCTTATTGTCATACGAGTATATAGTATCTAAACAAAAACTAATTATTCATATGAAATTTTTTTCTTTCTCTCTTTTCTCTCTTATTCGAATTTAATTTGTTATTTTTTTTTTTTAATTTCTCATTACACACAGATATGGAACTATTATATCCACCAAGGCTATTTTAGATAAAACAACAAATAAATGTAAAGGTATTTTTTGCTTTTCACCATTTTTTCATCAATTTTAATTTTTATTCTGTATTTTTTTCCTTTTATTGTATTTTATGTAATTATTTATATTTAAATGTAAATGTGTGTGTCTGTCTATTTGTTTGTGTGTGTGAGTGTGCAACTGTGTATTCTTAATTATTTTATTTGTAACAATATGTTTGTATTATTCTTTTTTTTTTCAACCAAAACAAAACATTTTTTAGTAATTAATTATTTTGTTTTATATGTGTAATTAATTTAACGTTTTTTGTCAATATTGGCATTTTTTCTATATAAATTTTTAATTAGACATTTTAGTTAAATATAAAAATAGTATTTTTTTTATTTTTGGGTAATTGTTATAGTTATTGTTTTTTTATGTACTTTTTTATTTTTTATTACATTTATTCTTTCTTTATTTTACTTTAATTTAATCATACATATATCATGAATTGCATTTGGTATTTATTCATAATTCCGTCTGTTTAAAATAGTTTTAATTTTTTTAATACATATATGTACATAATTCTAATTATATTGTATTTATATTATTGTTAAATTTGTGGCCAAAAAGAAAAACTACATAACTTAAGTTATGTCGTTTTCCATTTTATCTTTGTTTTTTTTTTAGAATGATATTTCATTGCATACTGTATAAATTTTTAATTAAAATCTGTACATTACTTTAGGATATAGTGGTAATTCTTTTAATTTTACTTTTTTTCGAGATGTAAAACTTAATATTAAAATTCATTATTGCATTTTCATGATTAAATTTTTCTTGAAATATGTGAGAAAACAAAAATCTTCATACCAAAAAAAAAAACGCAATTTTTGACCTCACCACGTCCGATTTTAATAAAATTCTTTATACACACTCAAAATTTGATGTTCTTCAAAATTTAAAAATTCGTTGGAGTTTAGTTTTTATCACGGTTCAAAGTTAACGTTTTTCAGAAAGTTTTTTAAAATACGTGAATTTTAAATCTATATATTTTCGGACTTATTTGTCCGATTTGAACAAACTTTGGCTCAAAAAGATGCTTAATAAATCTAGTTTCTAATTATTTTTGTAAAAGTGCCATTTTTGAAAAAAATAAAATAAAAGAATAATGAAATCAATATTCGTCCTCATATCAAAGATAATTAAAAATTCATATCTTTCATTTTTATAATTTTTCTTTAAAATGTTCCCTAAAATTTTGCCAACAATTTATAAAAAATTTGGAGTGGGACCATAAGCGAATGCTGACAAAATTAACATTTAGTAAAAAAAATCATTTATTTCAGTAATTAAATTTTTTTAATGTTTTTTAAACAAAACAATTTGTATATTAATATATGTATAAAATAACATTTAAAACTTCGGCTTATTATTAGCGATTCTATTTTATTAATTTGTAAAATTGTACAAAATAAATGTATTTTGGGGGAATAATGCAAATAACTTTAAAAAATAATCCTTGAAACCAGGACTCTCAGTGTCGAAATGGAAATATTTTGAAAATAAATTGGCGATTTCTAACTGTCTGCTTCGATTGATGAAAAATATCTGAACTGTTCCACGGTATTTACTTATGATCCAGCAAAAACTTTGCTTTCCTGGTAGGCTAGCAGGTGTAATTGGAAACAAAAATAAACTACTTATTTTTTTCCTGAATAACTAGTTATTTTTGTTCGACTTGTCCACAAATTCATGTAGTTATTTTTTGACTCTAGGGGTACTCAAAAATACGTAACTAAACGAAAGCAAAAATAAAAAAAAACAAAAAAATTTTGCCGTCATGAGACTCGAACTTGGACACACACTAACCATTCGTTTTTACTGACTAACGTCTTACTCAGTACACCATCTCGCACATAGCATCCTAAGCGACAAAAACTCTATTTAGTTTAAAATATCTTTTTAGGCATTTTGTTATAAAAAACTAACAGCTTCAGAATGGGGTTGAACCAACAACCTTCTGGTTGTTAATCCAGCGCTCTAGCCAACTCATCCACGTGATTGCAGTATTACTGCGCTATTATACTATTGAGTACTTATTAATGTAATACAGAGTAGGCAAATAATAATGACGCCCTATTACCAAGAAACTACTTTAGTAAGTAGTTGTTATTACCGAAAACCAAAAAGTTTTTGCTGGGGAGTTTCTATTTTAGTTTTGCAAAATATTAAAATTTAGCGATTTTTCTATAAATATTGATATTTAAAAAAAAAAAAAAACTTTAAATATCATAAAAGTATGTAGTTTTAAACAACAATATCTCAGACCACGATAATTCAAATTGCGTTTAAATTGTATTGTTGCCATAGATGAAGATCTTCAACTAAAATATTTAGAAATTTATTCAAATTTTTAAATAAATGCATTTTAATGCAATTCTATTTTTTGGATGGAATTTTTTCACTACAATAAAAATCCAAAATTTTTGGAATACGCTCATTTATTATGTACGATATTGATTTTAGAAAAGCATATTTACATATTTTCATACACTAGACACAAATATATTAAAAAGTATCAAATTATTACTGAAATAAAAAAGTTTTTTACTAAATGTTACTTCTCTCACCATCATGTTGGCGCACTATAAATTTTTTATATGTTTTTGCCAACAGTTTAAGGAACATTTTAAAGAAAAATTATAAAAATGGAAACTATAATTTTTTAAATATCCTTGATACAAGAACGAATATTAATTTTATTATCCTTTTCTTTTCGAAAATGGTGTTTTAGAAACTAGATTTATTAAGCATCAGTTTGAGACATAGTTTGTTTAAATCGAACAAATTAGTCCAAAGATAAATTTTGTATTGACGTTTGTATTGCGAATTCATCGAAATTGGAGATGGGTCGTCGGGTGTTCGAAAATTTTTGTTTTCTCCCATATGTAGTTTTTTAAGACATAAGTGTTATTTTCATAGTTACAAGATATATTTCAAACTTCCATTTTGGAAAAAAATTTTAACTTGAGATATTATTTAAACAAAATATAAATTTTATAAAGAGTGAAAAACACTATTACTTTTTTGGAATGTTGTTCGATAGTCAATATACCAAATAATTTTCGTATGAATTGCGAATATATTTACGCTGTAGTTAATAAAAAATTGTATACCTACGACCTTTAATTTCAAGTTAAAATCTGAAAAACGTTATCGTCAAAAGTAATAAAAATCAATTATGCAGTTTTTCCTTTTTGCCACAGAAATATATTTCAATTTATTTCTTTAATAATATTTCAATAATATTTTAATAATTATTTAATGTTAAACATGATTAAACAGGTCATTTTGTAAAATTAAACGTTTAAAATATTATTTAATATTAAAATAAAAATAACATTTAATATGCTAAAAAAGCTAAATTTAATTTGGATTTTATAATGTTTAATAAATTGGCTTATTTAATTTATCTACTAGTGTTGAGTGACCTACGTCAGAAAATCAAAGCATGTTATAACTCTTTTAAATTACAATTCATTAGCTGCATGTAACAAAATGATTAATATCACAGAGCTACAATGAAAAATCACTCAAAAAATTACATATTAGGTGTATTAAAGGACATCATAAATGACTCTTAAACATTTTCAATTTACGGGCATGTTCTAGAAATCGAAATGAAGTGGATCTAAAATCGATTAAATTTTAAAAACGACCCTTTAATGAAAGTTCATAAAAATATTCCTTTTTATATACTTCATTCTTTGAGCACATTTTGTAAAAAATTTGAACTAAAATCCTCGTTCGATTTCAACTTCACTTTATTTCGATTTCTAAAAAATGCCCGATAATCCCAAAAATTTCTTTATTATTGTATTATTGTATTATTGTATACCTATCTCTGTTATTATTTTGTTAATTTTTTATTTTTAAACTGTTTTAGAAAATAAAACAATTAGGTTTTTTTTAACTGTTTACATTTAATTTAGTATATCTTGATCAAATATCAAAAGCAAATTTTTAAACAAAGTTTAAAAAATTACTCAATTTTTATAACTTAACAATGAAACATAACAACAATTTAAAAATTGAACAAAAGGTGAAGGAAAAAAGCAAAAAATTTTCAAATACCCGACAAACCTCATCATCTCCGATTTCGATGAAATTCGGTATACATAATCACTATGTCAATAGAAAATTTATAGTTCTTCAAAATTTTCAAATTCGTTGTAGTTTAATTTTTATCGCGGTTCAAAGTTCACTTTTTTCAGAAATTTTTTAAAATACCTGAAATTTAATTCCATATATTATTTTTATTCGCTCGATTTAAACAAACTATAGAAATTATATTTATTAGGCATCAGTTTGAGTCAAAGTTATTTCCTTTCTATGGGGACTTCTTCCCCCCTTAGACCTTTCCTTCCTTTTTCATTTTCATTTTTTTCAATGCGATACGATAAGCTAGATGCTCTCACCATAATAGTTCCTTAGATATACCATAATGAATATTTAATTTATATAGAGGCTACCACTTCCCGTAAAATGTGGCATCCGATCAAAATCCGACATAGCTTATTAAATTCTTTAGTGCAAACACTACCTATGTGTCAAACTTCATGTAAATAGCTTCATTGATAACATGCAAAATTGAAGAATATATTTTTTAAATAGGCGTAAAATGTGGGCGTGACATAACCACCTCCGGTACAAGTACCATCTGTATGTCAAATGTCGTTAAAATGGGTTCAGCCGTTTACACGTGATTGATACACAAAAAAAAAAAAAAACAAATAAAGAAACAAACTTACACTCCATTTTAATAATATACACTGTCGCACAAAATAAAATGCGGTTTCCTACCTTTGCTATTTACTTCATCAAAATTGTCTTCTAGGTGCACCATGGGCTGCTTTTTTGTTGCTCAAGTATTTGTCGTTTTATATTTTTTAATTTAATAAAGAAGCTTTTAAATTATATGTATTTCGATTTTGGGGAAAAAGTGTTGTGCTGGTGGTGGATTTAGTGCGACAAAATAAAATGACACTTTACTAAAATCTTTAATTTTGTTTCTAATTTTCCAATTTATTTGTTACAAAATGGAAGGTAGATGCTTAAAAAATACTCATTTTTAATATTTTATTCATTTAATTCTATTCAAATTATTACCAAATTTTAAAAATAAGGATAGATCCACTGATATTATTGTGAAGTCTTTGACAACAATCTAGGAAGACTTCTTGATTCCAGATTGGAATAATGAGTTATGCAAAGTAACAAATTAGAATGAAAATTAGGAGAAATTGAGGAGGCAAAAACTTTAAGACTACGAAGTACAATCGCAACGATATCGCAATTCTAGAATAGGTATTTCTAAAACTCATACGTTTAAGTTTTCTCTTGACAGTAAGAGTAAAAACAGGTATAATTATACTTTCTTCTTTATCTCTTTGTATGATGAAACTAATTCTTTTTTGGCGAGAACTGCGATATTGTTACTTTTTATGGCACTCAGTTTCTTCTAATTTTCATTAAAATTTGTTATTTTACATAACTCAATGTTTCTTTTAGCCTCAGATACAGATATTTTGCATTTGAAAGACAAATGTCTTAATTTCACCTCATTATTCCATTCTAGAATCAATAGATCTTCGTAAATTGTGATCGAAGACTTCACAATAATATGGGCGGAATTATGCTAATTTTTCAAATTTAATAATAATTTCAAATTGGAAGCCAAATTAAAGAATTTAGTAAAGTATCACTTTATTTTGTCGCACAAATTCCAAGACCAACAGAACACTTTTACCCCAAACATGAAATGTAAATAATTCAAAAATTTCTTTTGTTTATTAAATTAAATAATATAAAACGACAAAGAGTGGGAAACCGCACTTTATTTTGTCCAACAGTGTATATAAGGATTAAAAATCTGAAACTGAATTAATATTTAGGAAGCTATAGGATCTTTAGGGCAGTAACTATACTCATAATGATTTTTTGGGAATATCTCAAAATTTTTAGGGCGTTTTTAATTTTTGGGAATGGATCACTTATTTCAAATACATAAAAACTATGTTCTTTTTCATTATAAATCAATTTGAAAATCGGAAATAATGTTAAAGCTTTAAGAGCTACGATATATCTAGTGCAGGAACTTCTAAAAATGTTTTTTTTTTATATCTCAATATTTAGAGGGCGTTTCAGATTTTTTTTACAATTTTTATTAAATTCCCTTAAGAATACCTACAACATAAATTAGTGTTTTTTTTTTTTTTTTTTTTTTTTTTTTTGATGAAATATTATTTAATAAGAACTAAGATTAGCCAAAGTAATGCAATCATTGTCCTTGTTAATTCCGAAAATAATGGAAATTATATAAATTGTAATTGGATTTTTTTTTCTTAATTTTAATGGACCTCTTAAATTACTAAGTCATAATCCGGAACAAACCGACCTGGATTTAATTATAGCAGAGAAAAAAAATTTTAAAAGCGTTTTCTGTTGAAAAAGTAAAGGATTTTTTTTTAATTAGTCTGCCAAAGTAGATTAACTTTGAGGAATTTAAATCACTTATACACTTATTTTATTTTGTTGGCACTTTAACGAATTGGTTTTTATTATTATATTTTTCAAAATAATTAAATAAAAAAGAGAATAAAATAAATCAAGATTTTATAAAATTAGAGATAACGGACTTTTTTCTATTAATTTTCTCAAATAAACAAACTTTTAGTTAAGAAAATATAAGAACATTTTTGAATTTCCTTATTGATCCAGTTATTTAATAACACGATATAACAGTGAAATAACACTTGGAATGTAACATAACCTATTTTGTAGATATGGGTGAGTAAATTACTATACTATTTTTATAATTTTCGATATACCCACAATATCGGGAGTTACATCCAAAGAACTGATTTTCGTCTTTACATCTGATTGTTCGGTTTGCATCCAAACACCTGTTAATCAATTTAGTTCTTTTAAACATAATTAGGAATAAAAGAGTTGATCTTTTTTAAAAAGAATATACACATTTATATTCTTAGCTAAACTGTATAAGATATTGAAGACACAAATTAATTTTTTTGCTCATATGTTATGAGTTTTATAGCAATTTTTGACCCACACTTTATTAGAAATCATATTTTTTTCTTATTTTTTCCAAATACTATATTTTATTAGGAATAAAATGATCTGACGTTTGATAAAAGCAGATGAGAATTGTTGAAAATATGATTTTTTAAATTGTAAAACTTGCGAAATTCTAGTTTTTATGTGTATTTTGTTGTTACTATTATTTTGCATTGGATTTGTGTTCTTAATATATTTTTAAAAAGTGTGAAATCTTTTTTTCTAATGCCGTTTAAAAGACTTTAAAAAAATAAAAGATAATCAAGATAACAAAACTAGTTTTTTTGGAAATAACACCAGAGTTTTAACTCCCGGGGAGTATATTGAAAATTGAAAAAAATTGTGTGATTATCGACTCACCCTCATACATACAAACTATACAAGTGTTACATTCCAATTGTATTCTTTTTTTATTTTTGTAAAAACCCCTGTAAAAATTTTATAAATATAGAAAAAAATTTTAAAAGGCAATATTTCCTTAAGGAAGTTTTGCTTTTTTTATTAATTTTTCAGAGCAGGTAAATTTTGAGGTTAAAAACAAGAAACTGAGAATTTTTTTTTTTTTTAATTTTTTAGATTTTATTTGATTGAAAGAATGCTTGACAGAGTTTTATAAAACTAGAGAAAAATAGTAATTAAAAAAGGCTTATTTTTCCAAAATAGGCCAACTTTGTTTTTTTTAAATTTTTTTATTTGATTTATTTATTAATTAATTCATAACCGATAAAGGAAACCTTTTAAAATTTAATAAAAGTTGAGAAAAACAACCTTGTTGAGGGAGACTCTTTTTTTTTTCTTTAAATATTAAAATTTTTTTATTTTATTTAATTTAATAATTCATAATCAAACAATAAAACCTATCGGAATCTTACAAAAATTAAAAAAAGAAAATTAATTTCTTAAGTCGTTTTTTCTTAAGGAATTAAGTTCTATTTTGCAAATTTTCCAAAATACGCAAACTGTGTGATAAAAAAAAAATAATATTTTTTATAGTTTTTTGAATTCTATTTGATCAAATAATTCACTAATTCATAATTAAAAACGAAAATTTACAGAATTTTAGGATAATGTTTTAATATTTTTTTAGGATAATGTTTTAATATCTGGTGGTCCAAAAGATAAACGCCAAGATAAATTTTAAAAGTTTTATATTTTTATATGATCAATACATATTAAATTTAACGATACACAATGGGCCAGAATCGATTTTTATTATATTTATTATTATTATTATTATTATTATTATTATTCTTATTATTATTGTTATTATTATTTGGAAATAATCTAATCGTCTGGTTCGTTTTACATGAAATTTCACAGTGGTGTAACAGAGGAGTGTAAGTTTGAAAGGAGGCCTCACATACCCCTCAAGAACGAATCTATTGTGGTCAAAATAGGGTACCTCTGACATAGAACATTTTTAGCCGCTTGCCAAATTTTTGTTTTTTATCCAATTTCAAATATTCTTACATCTTCTTAAAGCCCTCGATAAAAACCTATCAAAAACATAGTTTTCAAGTTATTTACATTTGAAATTTCAACTATTTCAATTTTTTTAAATCTTGATCCAGTTTTTGCAATATATGGCGCAATATTTTCATCCGATTTTGTAAAATGTTTACCCAATTGTTTAAAGAACAAAATTACCTGTCGAATAAAAAAAACTTGAAGTCGATATCTCTACCGAGTCCAAAAATAAAGTTTTTTTTTTTTTTTTTTTTTTTTTTTGCCGAAAAACTACCTACACAATTTTTTCTCTAAAATAAAATTTTCTCTGAGAACATATATTAATTTTATACTCTACTGAAAGGTGTCTTCACAGAAATAATTTTAGAATTCAAAACAAGCCCAAACAAAATAGAACTAAGTATAGACCCAAATAGTACTAAGTGTAGAAATTAACCTGTATATTCTAAACCGAAACTCTAATATGTTCCAAAGAGTTTACCACTATCCTTTTCCATGCCTGTAGCAAATGTGGACTTTATTGGCAAAATCCAAAAACAAATAGATTTTTGGGATTATCGCTGGTTTTTTGGGAATTCTTAAATTTTTCTACACCGTTCCATTTCAAATGACAAAATCAATTATCACCGACAATTTCACTAGGATATCTTATCAAACAAACCAATTTTTAACAAAAATTTTCTTTAACTCCAAAAAAACCGGAAAAACTATGAACTCCATTTTTTATTTATATAAACTAATTTGTCTAGCTATATAATTAGCTATATTTTATAATTCTAGCTATTAATTATAATTCTTAATTATATAGTTGCAAAAAGATTTAAGTCAATATCTTTTACAGAACTAAAACTACACTAAAGTTTGTAAAGTTTGTCGGACAATAATATTGGGGTATATATTGAAAAAACTGGACCAATCGAGATAGTTGAAATTTCAAATGCAAATAATTTGAAAACTATAAGAGATAATTAGCACATGCAAGCGGTTAAAATTTTTCTATGCCAGAGATACCCTATTGTGATCTTCAATAGCTGCACTCCTAAGGGATATGTGAGACCCGCCCTTCCAAACTTAAAATTATAAACTCCTCTGCTACGCTTATGTGAAATTCATGTAAATTTAACCAGTCGATTAGAAGTTACAGTTTTTTTTCAAAAAATTTTGATTCCGCCCCACTGTGGGATGTAAGAAAATTAGTAATGCTAATCAATTATAATAAGTATACGCTCTGATAGTTCTTAGTAAATATTCATGATTTTCTATAATTTTAGATTAACCTAATTGCCTAATTAATCACGCATTTATAATATAAACAACTAGATTTTAGCTTAAAGGAAAATTGATGTTTTAATTTAAAAATACATTAAAAAATTTATAAATTTAAAAAAGAAGCGTCTCATTTATGTATATGTATGTATGCTTGATACAAATGTAAATAAATTGGTCGGATTTTTCCGATTATATATATACATACTATCTTGCTGGTTAAAATAGCGCCTAAAAGTATACTATTATAAATACTAATAAGAAAAGCTTAAATAAATATTAGTATGCCTTAAAATTTATAGTATATAAAATTATAGTTTTGTTAATTATTTTTATAAGTGCATGTAATGTTTTAAAAGTTTGTTTTATATTTAAATATACTTTCTATAAATTGTAATAATATTTAAATCTATATCTTTTATTTTCTCTTTCTTTTGTAAAATTATAGGTTATGGTTTTGTGGACTTTGAATGTCCTGCATATGCTGAAGGAGCTGTTAAAGGACTACAGGCAAAGGGCGTTCAAGCTCAAATGGCCAAAGTGGGTGTTTGGGTACTACATAGGCCGGCCATTGTACGTTTGTTTGCATGCAAGTAATACTCACCCCCACCCTCACCCCCTATATTTTGTATATTTTTTCATTATTTATTTTATTTTCATTTTTGGTTTTGGTTATTAACAATTTTTTTTTATAAATTAAATTATTTTATTTCTTAGATTAGACATTTATTTTCTATTTATTACAATTTCTTTTAATTTATTATTAGGTTTCTTTTGATTTTATTATTATTGTTTTTTTTTTCATATATCCTTTAATTGAGTTGTAGTACTTAATTACTAGTTTCATGGGTATACCAACCATATAATCAATATCTGGTCTGTTATTATTAGTTTTACTGGAAATGCACACAGTAAATAGCAATTAAGTTTTTAATTAAATGTATTTGATTCTTTTATTTTTATTTAATATTTTTTCTCTTTTTCTATTTTTTTTTTTTTTTTTTTTTTTTTTGCCTTTAAAACATTTCCGTTTAGTGTAATTACAAGTACCCTTTTGGGGCTTTATATTCCCTGTGTGTGTATGTGTGAAGGTTGTTTCTTGGATTTTTTTTTTTTTTCTAGCAGTAAATGAAAAAAATCTCTCTCTTTAGAGTTTATATATAATATAATATGCGTTTTTTTCCCTATATTATTACGTTTTCCAAGAAAATTTTTATGCTGCAACTATAAATTAAAACAATGACATTTTTATTTGGTTTCGAAGAATTTGAAACCATTTATAAGAGTATGTTGCAGCTCGCAAGTTTTGATGATTTTTATATATTTGCAATTATATTTAATTGTGAGAATTCGTTTCCATTGCACAATTTGTGAGATTATATATTTTACTTATTTTATCCCTCCTTATACGGTACGTATGTAATTATTGTATTGAAATAAATTAAAAGTATCGAAATAAAATGAAAAGTTTATTGTAGGCTTAAGTTTTTCGGTCTTGAATATAAAAATTAAAAGCTATCCACTTTCATGAGATATGAACTTCTTTTGTTCCCTAAATAAATTTTAATAGACGCTATCTTCATTTGAACTAAGTTATTCCCGCAAATTGTGAGTGATATAACTATAATGGTTCTCTAAATATTAGCTGATTAATATTTTCTTTATATGAGGGTAATCAAGTTATTCCCATAAAATCCTAAGATTTTTACTGTTATGATTTTTTACTTATATGATAATTAATATTTATTTCGCATGGGGCGGTGGCTGCTATTCCCCCTAGATCTAGATCTCAATTATTTGACTGGATAAGAAAGTTATTTCCAAAAAACTTAACAACTTTTATTTATAGCTCTTTAGATATGAAATAATTTCTATTTAATTTTCATGAGGGCCACCACTCCCCCTAGATCTGACGGTCATACCTTTATGTAAATTGTTAAATTTATTAAGAAAATAATTCTCACAAAAGGCGCTCGCTTTAAAAGTTCTTTATAATAGCACAATTTTGAGGCTTGCAGGATTATAAAATCAAAAAATCAAAAAAATCCAAAAAAGACAAAGTTATGTAGGAAGGTTGAAATAAAACTGATATGTAAATTTAATACATTAGCTTACATATCGAATAAAGGCATTTAAATTTTGCTATTAAAAATCTTTGGAATTGGTCCATAAGTAGCTGAGTTGTTATATTTTATTTTCTTTATTTTTTAGAATAATAATATTCATAATTTCCATTAGAATTTTTGCTATTGGAAATCATGAAAATTGGTGTAAATTATAAGCAAGTTTTGAAGACACCAGCTATCTAACCTATAAAATTAATTTTATTATAGAAATTTAAAAAAAAATGTGTACATTACAAAAAAACAAATTTTTGAAAAAAAAAAAAAAAAATAAATAAAAATCGGTCCATATGTTAATGGGTTATGAGAAGAAAAAGAAGAAATAATTCTTTGACATATCTGTCAGATATTGTCTCTATTTTTCAATGGCGAAAATTACTAGAACACCCATATTATTATAAAATGTTGGTACGAAAGTACAAGAATAATAGGTATTACATATCTTATTGTTATTAACCCATTAAGTGCTAATATGCAGATATTTTTCCAAAATATATATTTGACTATTTTTTAATTATAAAATAAGTCAATAAATGTAAAAAAAAAAGTCTTCGAAAAGTATTATAGTCTCCATTTGAGGAGCTTTGATTGCTGAAGGTCAAAAAATCTTGTTTAAACGTTTAAATAAATATTTAAAAAAAATTTAATTGATTGAAATTTTTAAAAATTTGAAATTATTTTTCCGCTATCGCCTCGCAGAAAACGTGTTTTTTTCCGAAGGGTATTAGGTATGTATATCAAGTCATGTCTATTTTGTTCATTGCATTTGCAATTTCTAGAGGTAGAGGAATTAATTTTACGAAGTCCGTCCATATGTCCGTTTGTTTGTTACAATCAGTTTTCTCAATGCATGAAAAAATGTAATAAAATATTGCGAATTTTGACTTCTAAACTTTATTTTAAATGGAATTAGATTTTTGTCTTTTAAACTTGGTTATAAATTTTTAATATTTTGAAATTATTTTTCAGCTGTCTCATCACACAAAACGTAATTTTCATTTCAGCAAGTATAATTTATATATATATATTTTTACCAAAGTAATTTTTCTATCACTCTTCCAGTTTTACAGTCATCAGATATTGTCAGAAATTGTCTTTATATTTCAATGACAATGCATTCAAAAATTTTGTTTGAAAAATATTTACGGCATACAATAATACGATACGACAGAGGTTATGTATTAGACAATAAAGAGTATCTTAAATATATATTGGTACGGAGGAATAATAATAGCACCTACTTCTGCTAAAAAAAACTCTAAAGTTTTGCAGCTATTTATATTCACTCATTTCAAATTTATTTCTTAAAAAAACTTAAAACTTAAAGTTTTACTTTTTATTGGATATTTTCACCAGTTGCATTTTATTGAATAAATATCTTATTTTTCATATTGACCAGAACTGACTGCCAGCTTCACATATTAAAACCTTCAATTTATTTATTTTATGATTTTAAATGGAATATTTAACTTTGAAACAAGACTTTTTGCATCTTAATGATTTCAACTTTCAGGTTTCTTTTTATTTTCTTCATTCATTCTTTTTCCTTAGAAATTATAATGACTGTAGTTGTTGTTCTTGATTTTTTTTTTGCAGTTTTATGATATACATATGTCTTAAAAACAAAAAGTTATACAGATATACAATATGTATTTCTGTTTCCTAAAAGAATCCATTATGTGTATTTACTATGGGACTTTCAAGAAAGGAAAAAAAAATAACAAAATTTGCAAAATCATATTTTTTCCTGTGCTCTAATTGAGCCAAACTTTTAGTTATTTATCCGTTTCAGACAATTTTAAGAATTTTGGCATCGATTTGTTAGAGCATATTTTGGCATATTTTAGACTTAGCAGCATATTTTGACATATTTTCACAGAAAAATCCTTATTTTAATGTATATTATAGCAATTAAAATAGCTTATTTTTGCATATTTTATAATTAAAAGCAAAATTTTGCATATTATACACTTAAGAGAAATTTTTTATATACAATTTTGCATTCAGTAGAATTTTTACATAAGTTTCCATTAATGACATTTTATTTTTACTGTTTTCGATTTCCTAATAATTTTCATGTTATAAATTGATAGAAATTTTATAATTGTCTGATACAATGTTTTTGCTATGAATATTTTTTGGTGCAAAAACAAACTACTTTTTAGCAATTCCTAATCAAAATTAAGCTATTTTTTAGCATGAATAGTAGATAATTTAAAACTTAGTTAGAAAAACTACTATCAATCAATTTTCTCAATGCAAGAAAAAAAGAGGTGATAATACACAAAACTGAATTTAATCAAAAAAACTCAATTTCTAAAAATTATGAAAATTACTAGAACACACACATATTTACAATTCACAACCTCTGTCGTATTGTTGTATCGTTGTATATCGTAAACATAACCTTGACTTTATTTATTTTATGATTTTAAATGAGATATTTAACTTTTAACCTAAACTTTTTGCATCTTAATGATTTCAATTCTTCATTTTTCTTTTTATTTTCTTCATTTATTATTTTTCCTTGGACATTATAATGATTGTACTCTTAGTTGTTATTCTTGACTATTTTTTGCGTTTTTATGATATACATATATTTTAAAAACAAAAAATTATACAGACAATAAGTAGAATCCAGTATATATTTTTACTATGGCACTTCTAAGAAAAAAGATAATAATCAGGGCAACCAAAAATATGCAAAACCCTTAATTGAACCAAACTGTTAGTTATTTATCCGTTTCAGATTATTTTAAGAATTTTGATATCGATTAGTTAGAGCATATTATAGCAATTAAAAATAGCATATTTTATGCTTAAGAGCATAATATTTCAGATGCATATTTTATACTTAAGAGTATAATTTTTCATATTTTACACTTAAAAGAAAACGTTTGTATATTTATCATTCATTATTGAAATTTCATTTTTAATGTTTTTCAAATCCGATTCCCTAATAATTTTCATAAATATCATTAGGTGCAAAAACAAACTACTTTTTAGCAATTGCTAATCAAATTTAAACTATTTTTTAGCATGAGTAGTAGATAATTTAAAACTTGGTCATAAAAACTAATATTATTGGAGCATATTTTTCGATTTTAAGAGTATTTTAAAGCGCATAATATACTTTTTGGTTGCCCTAGAAATAACTTTATGCAAGATAAACATGACACTAATGCTTTAACCAAGGAATATGAGATAACTGTGTGCATTTCTAAAAAGGAATTTTTTATGGTTTTATTTAACATTTCTATTTTTAAGTTTGTTATTCGTTTAGTTATTTATGCATAGCATTTTCATATTTTTATTATTATTTATATTTTAATATTTCTATTTTCTTTTACTGTATTTTTATTCACTTTCTTTTATTATTTAAATTTTATTTGCTTTGATTTTATTTATATATTTTTATTATATTTAAATTCTTTTCTCAAACCTTCTCTCCCTACCCCTGTGAATTCGTAGAAAATACTGTTTTTTTTTTTTAGAATCATACAAATATTTATGAACATACAAAATCATCATCGTATTATCGTATATTGTCATCCTAATAGTAAATTTATTTGTAGTAATAATTTTAATTTAAAACATCATTATTATCTTGATTATAGACATCATCATAATTTATTTATAAATTTAGCAGTAAATGTGATTTATTTAATATTTTATAAAAGTTATTTGTAATACAGACTTTTTTAATATTAATTTCTTTTTTTTTTTATTATTAACAATAAGTTATGATGATGTTTTGTCAATCAGTTTACTTGGTGAAACGTTTATTATTTCATTTATTTGAATTTTATTTAATATGATCATAATATTTATATGTAGATATTTTTATAGATTTAGTTAATACTAGAGTTGTTATAATTTTTATTGGAAATATTATTCGAAAGTACCTATATTTTAAAGAAGTTTTGAAATTTTGAAAGTTTTCCGTCAAATAAATGATTTAGTTTAATGTTAAATGAATTTGTCATTGAATTTTATATTAAAAATATCTAAATGGAAATTTAAATGCAAAATATTTTGAAAACTAAGTAAAAATCTTCTACTAAAAATTACATTTCGAAGGCTTATACTCAATAATGGTTATCTGCAAAAATCAAATAAAAACAAGCAGATTTTATAATTAGAATTCACTTTTATTTTTAAAATTGAAAACAAAGAGTTTGGAAATCTGCAGATAGCACTTTTTGTATATAAGCCCTTGATTTGTACTTCAAAGAAGAAAATGGAAAAAATTGTAATTTAACATTAGACTGAAGAACAAAATGGATAATCAAACGGTTTAATGAGTTAGAAATTTCTTTTGAAAAATCACCTTATAATCGCTGTAAATTTGGAAACACAAAATTAAAATAATTTATTTATATTATAAAGACTAATATGTCCCAGAAAAAAAGAGATTTTTACGACTTCAAAACGAGAACTAAGTGCATATTTTGCACTTTTTTGGAAGTTACTAATAATTACTTCAAAAAAGAAAAATATAACATTTTTTACTAAAACAAATCTTTTTTATTTCTAAGAAAACCTCAATTTTATAACTTAAAGTGTGCATTCGAATAAAACATAAAAACAAAATTTTCATAATAACTCCTACAGCAGTTAATTTTAAATATTTTCTTGATTACAATATCTTCCAGAGATATGTCAGATCTAACAGCAGATCGTATTCTTGAAATCCGATCGTTTGTTCCCACGCAGTCAAAGAAAAATGTAGAAAATACTAGAAAAAATTGATTGAGTAAATTTTGACAAATATATAAAATATATATATAATTTTTATTTATAATTTTGAAAAATGTAAATAAAAAAACTTAACAATTACCTAAATAATGAGATGAAACTTGGTTCAAGAAAAGAAAAAGTCAAAACATTAATTCCAAGCCCAAAAAGTAGATAAGCTCCTAAGAACTATGCCGTTCGGCCGGGTATTGGCACGTTGTGTTCATTTCTTTAAAATCAAGTATAAGCCATGTTAAAGCTATACCTAAGCTTTAGTCAATCAAAATTTAAAAAAAAAAAAAAATTAAATTAAAAACAAAGCTGAGAAGAATTCTGAGGCATAGAATAATCAAAGCTCCTCAATAATAACAAAATAAAAATATTTTCAATATTTTGTATTAGCCTGGAAATCATACGTAATTGCTGACTTTTCTAATGTTCCTATGTACAAGTTTTGTATACCGAATAATAGAGAAAATGATTCTGAATAGTATCAAACTAAAAACTAAAAACTATAAAAATTTACAAACCAATTTGTCGTATGACAAGTTTACACAAAATTCTACAAGATATGTAATCGTTTTGCTTCTTTAGTCACAAAATGTCATTAAAAGACATTGATGGCACTCTTGACATGCAACAGTGTTTTTAACATTTTCTGGCCAGATTAACAGTTTTGTCGTTACAGTAGAAGCACTCAGAATTGGAATGTTGTTTTAGTGCCACAGAACATTAGTTATTTAAATTACCCAGAATTTGGGCAATTGTAAAGGAATTGGATCGAAGTCCAAATCAAAATTGAGAAGGCCTCAGCAATGCTCAATTGTGATTATTAAATTTTAATTCTTATAGAGAGATACGGCGGAAAAATTTTTAGAAGTACTTTAAAATTTTTTTAGAAGTTATACCTAAAATAATTAAAAATAAACTAGTTAGCAATTAATTTTCATATAAAAAAATATATCACAAAAATCAGGAGAAGAAATGGTACAATTAGTTGATTTAATTTTAATCCTTACTTATTCCGATTATTGTTTTATTTGAACAGTATTTTTTATCGAATTAAAATAATATTCTTATAAAGAATAAAAATATTATTGTTTATTAAGAACTGATTAAAAATTATAATACAGCACTATGACAATACTATGTTCCAATCAATCTATATTCTATTCTATTAAAAAAAATTATATATATTAAAATATATATATATATAATATATATATATAATGAATAATGAAAAATTTATGTTTAAATAATTTTTTTTCTGGATTTACAATTTACAGTTATTTTGTAAATCCCCAATTCCGGGACTTTCAGTCGATTCCGTTTAACATCCCTATTTTTGGTCCATATGAAATTCTAAGTTTTCACTATATCCGTATATCTGTACACGCAGATAAAAAAAAACATGGTTACGACATCATCGCTACAACAATGTTATGTTCTCATTGTTAATTTTCTTGAATTTTATCAACTAATTTTGTTCATGATAGCAATGTTTTTGTTTAAATTTTGCCATTTTATGTTTACACTCAATAAAAATTTTAATAGGGTTGACTGCAAAAAATATATGTTTTTAAATATTTTTACCCGAAACAAACTTTTATTAATATGAAAATTATCATTCTATAGCCATTAAATATTTGCAGTATTCTGTCTTTAAACTATATTAATAGAATTATTCCCATGACAATAAAATGTTTCAAATAAATATAATACTTATCCTTTTCACAAACTTAATGGAAAAATTCATAACTTGTGTGTTTTTAAATATATTTTGTTTTTAATTTTTGTTTTCCAACTTCATTGTATTTCTCATTTAGTTTATACATGAATAAATATAAATAGACAAGCTTTGGTTATACTCGATGCGATTCAAGTAATATAAGATATTGATTAAATAACTTTAAAGGGTTTAGTTAAGAAAACATATCTTGCATTTAAATACAAATGAATATAATTAATGAACAATTAATATGTAAATATTTTTGTTGTTTTTTTTTTTACTAACGAACACTTTTCTTTTAGTAATTTTTTATTAATGCGTTTTATTTTAATACATGATAAGATGGAATAATAATGACAAAATGAAATAATAATATGAAAAGATTGGATAACTATATGATAACATGGAATAATAATATGACAAAATGTAATAATAATATGAAGAATGTCATAATAATATTATAAAATGGAATCATAATATGATAATGTGATACAGCAATATAATAAGATATAATAACATCAAACCATGGGATAATGATGTTTTAAGATTGTTCAATTATATATAAAACTAGAATCATAACATGATTCATAAAATCGGACACAGTATGACAAAGTGGAATCATAATAATTATTACTTATAATCATTTCTTTTTTTCTCTGTGATCTTATGTTCCAATCGTAATATGTTACTCTTACATTATTATTACTACAACTATCTTTTTTCTCTGCGTATAGAAGGCATTCTCATATCCGAACTACTAACTAAAGAAATTCGCCTCGTTTGTTTGCTGTTTTCTATAGCTTTTGCTTAAAATTAAATGAAATAAAAAACAAATTCTAATAACTCTATCTACTCAATAATAATATATTTCTTTTGAATAGTTAATTTATTATTTTCTCATATTTCTATTAAAAAGAAAGTATCTACAAAAGAATTTATTACTTAGTTATTAATAGTAAATAGATTTATAGTTATTCCTAGTATATAATTATTCCTAGTATCTAATCGTATTACAAATACAATACAAAATCTATATATGTATTTATGTTTATTTAGAAAAATCATCTTAAGTAGTTTATATTTATATTTTTGGCAATAAATGCAAAGTAAGTTTCAGTTTCTTTATTTATCATATTTTTGGTTTTATTATTAAACCGATTTAATCATAATACTTTAAATCATAATTTTATATATGTTTAGTCCAGTACAAATATATTTACTAACAAAAGCAACAATAATTGTATTCATTTATTATTGTTGTTTTTAGTTTTCCTTAATTATTGCGTAATGATTGTACTTTCATTATTTTATTAATACTTTTTTAAATGTAAGTAGTTTTCCTTTTGTTTAAAAGCTGAAATAATTAGTTAATTGATTTTTGAAATTATTTAGGTAAAATTATAAAGTTATTAGATAAAAATTATCTAAAATCTCTATAATATAATTTTGTGATTTGAAAATTTCGGTTAAAAGTGTAAATGGATATTTTGAAAATATTTTTCGCGTGATTTTCTTTTTGACATATGTAACTTATTTTAAAAAAGTAATGTATCACTTACTAAAGATAAGAGAATCATATCTGAGTTATTCATTAAATTTATAATATCTAAAGGTATTATACTGTATATAACTATGTCTGTCCATCCGTCAGTCTGTCTATCGTAAAGAATTACTGTCTAGCAATGCTTATTTGAGATGATATGTAAAACGTTAAAAATTTCATTTTGAAGCTTAAATATACATAGTTTAAAAATTTATTATTTTTATTTTCTCTTTTTAATATAACTGAAATTTTTATTATTTTAAATTTTTTTGTCTTTCACATCACAAAATATGTGAATTTCTTTACGACAGATATTGCGTATGTGTTTTTTAGCAAAATCATTTTCTATCACTCACAATTGATGTCAGAGTGATATCTAATTTTTGTCATAGCATTAGCAATTTCCAGAAGTATTACAGTGAATTTAATGATGTCCGTCCATCGGTCCTACTTTTGTAATCAATTTTCTAAAAACAAAAGATAATTTTCGTACTATTGATGTTATTAGTTCATAAATGGATAGGCGAAATTCATCTTACTCTTAATATTTAAGAAATTTATTGTTCGATTTTTTAATATAATTGAATTTAATATAATTAATGCTGACGTTTTCTGCATTACAAAAAACGTGATTTTTTTCAGCAAGTGTTACGTATGTTTTTTTTTTTTTTATTAAAGTTATTTTTTACCATTCAACAGAGACCTCAGAGGTATATCGAGGTATCAGAGGATGGCCGTACGTCCATTTGACTTACGCACTAATATAGATGACAATTTATCTATATTAGTGCAAAATATAAAATAAGAGTCAAAACTAAAAAAATTCCATAAACTGAAATGTAATAGTTGTAATCACACTTCATTATCATTAGGGGGCAGATTTTTGAAATTTTTAGTGCATATTATAAAATTTTAAAAATATATTATAGGGGCTTAATTAAAACAAATAAATGCATGGAAAGAATGATATAAAAATTTATAAACACTTTTTTCCAAACAGAAAAGAAAAAATTTTTTATGTGTAGAGGGCGGATTTTCATGCATTTATTTATTTTTTTGGTAAGCCGCTAAAATATGTTTTTAACAATTTACAATATAACTAAAAATTTAAAAATATTCAAAAATTTTTAAAAACATATTTTAGGAGCTTATTTTAATGAGTTTCAACTTTTTACAATTTTTAAATAATCTATTTTTCGATCTTTTCACTTTTTAAATAGTCGAGTTTTTGACTTTTTTCGATTTTCCGACTTTTTCTGATTATTTTCGACTTTTTCCGACTTTTCGACTTCTTCCGATATTTTCGAGATATTTCTACTCTTTTTAATTTATAGAATGAAAATGCTAGTTATACACAAAAATATGTTTTTGCGATACTATTTCGACTATAAAAACTGCTAAGAATAAATTAAATTTAAATAAAGTAAATTTTTTCTACTTTTTTCGACTATTCTCGACTTTTTCCGACTTTATTCGATTTTTTCCGACTTTATTCGACTTTTCGATTATTTGGCAACAAGAAAGTCGATTTTTCGACTATTTCTAAACCAAAAAATCGATTTCGACTTTTCGATTTTTTCAATAAAAAGTCAATTGTTCGATTATTCGAAAGTCAAACCCTATTATTTTAAAACAGTAAATACACGAAAATCCGACCTTTTATCATCGTTCATGATGTTTTTTTTTTTTTTTATTTGGGTTTCTGAGAAATTACTCTTATATTCGGCATTTTACATTAATCTTTCCAATTAAAATTGTAATAATTAATTCAATTTATTTTATTTCTATATTTGTAAATTCAATAAAATATATATAGTTCTTTAAAATTTTATTTATTTACAACATTATTTACTAATTATGTAAGTGATAATTTATCTAGTTTACATTTCATTTCATTTGAATTTAGTATTTTCAATAAATACAGTATTTTGTATTATGTGTAAATCAATTGCCAAAATATCTTTTCCATTTAGCGTTTTAATAAATAATTTTCCAGATATTAAAATGTAAATAAATTGTTGTATTTTGAGCAGAAAAACAAGTATCTAATGATAGTAATTAAAATAAATATCAATAAAATAAAATAAATAGTAATTTAATTTAAACATGTAATAAATAATAAAATAAATTAGTAACAAATTTAGGTATACAAAATTCTTCCCAAATACATATAAAAATCCCTATATATGTATGTAGTATTTATTAGAGCAATAGGAGTAATAAGGCCTCAAATAGCTACATATATGTAAAATTAAATTTCTTTTGTAAAAATTGTTACTTTGTATTTTAGTTGGTCTTAACGTCATTTTAATATTCCTTATCTAGAGCAAATTCAAAAAAAAAAAAAAAAATGAGAGGATTTTTTTAATAAAATAATTTGTATATTTAAAGGTAGTTAAATATCCATACCATTATGTACTTACTTTTACCACATACTATATTCATTTAATGCAAAATATAATTAACAATAACAAATGTTTCTTATATATTCTCTATCTCTCTCTCTCAACGCTACTATTGAGCCGGCCTTAAATAATTTAAACAAACAATGATAACAATAATAATAATACAAAATAAATATTATTAATATTAAACGTTTAATATAAGTTATTATTAGTAAATAATTTCATGTTAACTAATCATTTGTAAAAATATTTTTTCAAAACACTCATTACAAAAATTTATTTCATTTACATAAACATTTATCCACATGTCATACAAATTATTATTCATGATTAAATATACTTTTGAACATTCTTTCATTTATTCATACTGAATTCTTTAAAAAATGTTTGGCAAAAATTTTGTTTTGAATTAATATTATAAACTTTTTTATATATGAACTGGCCGATCTTATTAAAGAGGGAAAACTATAATTAAAATGTAATAGAAGATTTGAGATTTGATGTTTAAAAAAGTAATAACAATAATTAACAAGCAATTGTTAAAAGATGTAATTTTCTAAATTTATTTCTTTTATAAAAAAAACTATAAATTTTTAAAAAGTACTCATTTTATAAAAAGTACATAAATTGGAAAAAAAAAATGAAATGAAAAATGAAATTTTCATAAAATAAAAAAAATACACGCAAAGTACCGGATTTCAACGAATTTTATGATAAATACAAATTTAAAAAATATAAAAATTTTACATAAAAATTTAAATTTTAGTTTAAGTACCCATTTAAAATAGACCAATAATAAAACAGGTTAAAATTTTCATCAAATTATCATTTTGCTGAAAAAGTTAAAATTTTTTCAAAAAGAACGAATTTTTAAAGAGAAGTATACATTTGAAAAAATGAAAAAATTTTGAAAATGTTATTAAAAAGTACAATTTTTCAAAAGAAGAGCAAATTTCCAGAAAAAAACAAATTATTTTTTAAGTACGGTAAAAAACGAAAAGTACCAATTGTTTTAATTAAAATTTTCAAAACGGTGCCAGTTTAAAAAAGTACCAGTTATAGAAAACTTGTTTGAAAAAGACCACTTTTCAAAACACGTATCAATTAAAAAAATCAATTAAAAAAAAAATAAATAATTCTGTTGGAAAAAAACTTTTATTCATCGCCCCTTCACTGTTAACAAGTGTTGTCACTGTTTATTTTGTTAATCTACCTGTTAACTTAGTGTGGTTGTTGTAATTATTGCATTGCTATTGAAGCTTGCAATATTTTTGTTAGTATAAATTTTTACTTGCTATTCTTTCTGTCGTTGTCCGCACCGCATTTGTTATTTATTTTAAATATAAGTAAGCTAATGCATGTACTTTGTTGTTGTTGTTGTTTTTAATAAGCCAGCATTGTAGAATGTATAACATTCTTGAAATTTTCATGTTCTATGTCAATGAAACAAAGTTTTCATAATTCGTCTATAGGACTTTTTAGACGCACTCGCTTGCCCTCGTTGAAATTGCTTCGCTTTGATTTAAAGTACGCATATTACGAGTATATGGTCCATGACAACTCGTTTATAACTGCATAACTGCAGTTGATAAATTGTATTTCTGGTCCAGCTCTTGCGGTTGTAGAATCATTTCAAATGACAGATGAAAACTACCCGAAGGTTCTTAAAAGGTTAAGAGAGCGTTACGACAACATCTTGTCCAAGTTAAATGAAGGATCCAAATAAAATTATGATGTAAAAATACATTTCAAACCGCTGCCCACTTGATGTACCTGCTATGACATTTTGAAACAGAAATCAAAAAATTGTTCTAGTAATTCCCAACCAAAATCGAATTTTGCTCATTACGCAAATACATTTGTAATTTCGAATTTCAATTCAACTTGCCATCTGTTCTTCATATTTGTCACTCGAAGTTTCGCAACATTTTAATTTCGTAAAAAGTAATGGCCACGAAAGGGTCATTTAGTCTCGAAATGTTCCTCTAAAAATCGTTGTCGAGTTTGCTAGTCTGTTCATCACAATATTCTACACTTTTTCGTTCAACCTGAATCACCTTCAGTAAATTCTGCACCCATCGAAATGTCATCAACTTGTAATGCTATTTCTTTTATAGCTCGTTCGTTCAAAAGAGCTGTGGTTCTTATATAATATAGCTTTGGTTCCGGTAAGAGCCCTTCTCGATTCTTGTTCTGAAAATAATTTCATTACAGAAGAAAATACAAAGGACTAAAACTTTGTAAAATCCATACCAAAATTAAATTTTTCTATTTCAGCAAAAATTAAATCTCACTCCAGTGGTCATCAACTTTTGCTGTAACAAAATCCATATCTGATCAATAGCCTGGAGAATATATGGAAACTTCGATGTAGAAAATTCCAGAAACAATACAACTGTTTTTCTACAAGCTACAACGGATAGATTTACTGATTAGTACCAAATCATTTTTCGATTTGTTGCTCAAGTGATATACTCATGGTTGGCCCAACAATTCAATAATATTTGATTACAACATAATTTTTGTTTCGTTTGAATAGATTTGCTCTTGCTACAGACATATGTAAAATGTACTGCCAATTCCTAGTCGATGAACGTGATCGTAAATTTCAACTGGTTCTTTGGAGATCCACAAAAAAAAATACGAACTTAGTGTATTTAAACTAAATAGCTTTACTTATGGGCTCTCAGCAGCACCATATTTGGCTATTCGAAATTTGTTTTTATCGTCGATCAATATAGTTCAAATTTTCCCATTGGTTCAAACTTTGAGGATTTATATGTTGCCGATGACCCCACTGGATCCGAAACTTTATAAGTCGAGAAAACTGAAATTATTAAAGTTCTCAATTCCTATGATCTTTAGCTCGCAAAATAGAATAGCTATTGTCCGGACTTAGTTACTATTACTGATGAAGAACTTTTTTCTTAATCAAAATTTATTTATTGGATCTTCACAAAATTAAGTGAACTAATAATACGTATTGAAATCTTAACTCTAAATCTTAATTTATATTAAGTCCAACCACTGTCGGACGAAAAAGGGTTTAGCTTAGGCGGAGGTCTGTTGTGTTCCTTCTTCTCAAGCAGTTGTAGCCATCGCTTCTCATTATATTTAGAGCGAGTGGGTTAGAGTGTACTTCGAGCTTCCTCAAATACGATTCTGCGTGTTTTCTAATTTCATCTTTGACAAGAGGAACATTAAGGTCCTTGTGAATGTTTTCATTTTTCACATACATAAAGAAGATGTTATTTAAACGGCTGAAGAAGACATTACAAAAACCCTTGGAATGTCGTGGAATCCAATTCAGGACATATTTCTGCTTCATTTTGATTTGTCCGATGTAAGTAATCCTACAAAATGCTTTATATTACTATAGTAGCTAGAATTTTACTTGGTCGTTCGTAGTAAAATGTTGCTTCAAGAATTGTGGTTCCAAAACATCAGCTGGAATGATTCCCCCAACTCTAGTTCGACAAAAATGTGGCTCCAAATTAAAAAAGATTTAGAGCATATTCATCATATCAAAATACCTCCTTATGTTTTGACTTCGAAATACATTCTCAGCGAAATACATGGATTTGCATATGCAATGGAACGATAATTTTGATGCTGTATTTATTATCGTGTTTTCAAAAGTGGTTCATACAAAACCACTTTATTAATCGCAAAATCGAAGGTAGCTTTAACTAAGACCCAGATTTTGTCTTGTCTCGAACTACGTGCTACCGTATTACTTAGTAGAACTTAGTTTAAGATTAAACCAAAAATCGCCAATTCCATAATCGAAAAATTAATAATCATTCGTCAATTTATAAAATTCGTCGATTACTTTATTACATTTTTTGGATTTGTAATAAGTGAAAAATTAATACATTTTAAAGACCATGGAAATTGTTCATCTTCCAACACAAGACCACTAACAACACTTTGGAGAATCTTGGAAATAAATGTCGTATATTTGGATCTTTACTAGAGTCACTAGACTAATACCTCGTTCTGATGTACGTAATTTTGTCGAACACCTACAAAAGGTAGCTCCTTTACCATCCCTAAATGATTATTGAAACGCAGACCTTTCAACAGGGGGAGAATGTTGAATGAGAACACTGTTAACAAGTGTCGTCACTGTTTGTTTTGTTAATCTGCGTGTTTACTTAATTGTTACCATTTTTTTTTTTTTTTTTTTTTTTTGTCAAATTTATAAATTCAGAAAGCTATTTTTTAAAAGTGTGAAGATAAATAAAGTAATAAATTTCAGAAAAGTACCAGTTTTTCAAAAAAAGCAAAATTTAACAAAAACGTCAAAGAGGTTTAAATTGTTAATTTTTAAGAACAAGTACTGAAAATGCGTAAATTTCAAAGAAGTAAAATTTTAAAAAAGAACCAATTTTTTAGTCTCAAATTTAGAAATTAAAAAAGAATGTCTTTTAAGTATTAATAAAATGTAATATCCAAAATGCATCATTTTTTCGAAAATAATAATAATAATAATAATTATAATAATAATAATAATAATAATAATAATAATTTTTTAAAAAGTCGAAAATTTAAGAAAATATTTTTTCTAAGTTCTAAAAAAGTTTTAAATCCAAAAAGTACTAAATTTCAAAAGTAGTACAAATTTTCCCAAAAAAAGGTGTAAAATTTCAAAAGAAAAAACGTACCATGTTCCAAAAATAGTACTAATTTCTTAAAAAAAAACCTTCAATTTGTCAAAGAAAAGTATGTTTTGTTTTTTCTTTACCATAAGAAATATTTAAAAAAAAATATTTTAAAATTTGTTTAGAACTCACACATTAAAAAATTTGAAAATATTTTTTTAATGAATAGAAACAATAAAAATAAATTAAAATAAAAATAAAAAAAAAACAAAATATACATAAACTTTCAAAACAATAAAAAAACCAAAAGCTTTTTTTAAATTTAAAACGAAATTTTATAATTTAGTTTGAAAAGTTTTTTGTTGTATGAAATTAAAAAAGATCGACTTGTTAGTTTTTGTGGTTAGGTTGATTATCTTCATTTTATTTTGTATTTATAAGCGTGTGACTGTATGAGTAATATATATTAATTTTTACAAATATTAATCATACGCAACATGCGTTATATGTCTTACCTATGAGTCAAGTCAAATGGCCACATGAGTAATATTTTCAAATTTTAACAAATATTTCACATACGTTTTCATTTCATTTAAAGAAAAAAATCTACTTTATAGATAATTCTTTGAATTTTAAATAGTTTTACCTTTTTTAAATTATATTTTTGCCAACATATGATCGGCCAGTGCATTTTGTTCATAAATATAAAATTTTAATTTATTAATTTTAAACTAAACTATTAATAAAAATTATCACTAATAACTAAGTACTAAGTATGTATACGTATGCAAAATGCATAAAAACATACATAAAATACTAAATTTTGAGTACTTTTGAAACTAATTAGAAATAAAAAATAACGCAATATTATTATAGCATTAAACTCTAAAATGTACAGTTTATAATTTGCTAAAAATAAATAAACAACACAAAAATTTTTGGTATATAAACGTCATATTTAATTTATATAAACTGAAGGACAGACAGTTACAGACAGTTTGGAGTACTTAAAATTTATGTATTTTGTTTTTATGTACTTTAACAGCAGTTTAAGTATGTTTTTACTAATTAAAAAGCACTTACAATTAACGCATATAAAAACAAAAACTGAATACAGGAAAAAAAACAAAGGAAAAAGTAAAAAACTAAATATTACTAAGTTTTTAGGTATTAAAATTTACTACCAACATATGTTCATTATCTCATACAATTACACAAACTACTAACACATACATATAAACATATACGTATGCGAATACATGCATTTACTTTTCACATAAGTACAAAAACATACATTTATATACCTACATACATTTACCTACACACACATAAACACCAACATAAATACGCTTAAAACATTTAAATGTGTGAATATAAAATAATTAAATGAAAAACAAACAAAATTAACTAAAATTCAACTACTTTTTTCTCTCTTTTTTCTCTCTCTCTCTTTTTCTCTAAAAACATAACATAATAATTAAAAAAAAAAACAAAATAATAAAATTTATTTACATAATGAATCTGTTATATTTTTGTTTTTGGCAAAACATCTACTTGTATGTGACTCTTTTATTTTTTTGCAACACCGCTATCATCACCACCACTACAAAACAAAATATTTTCTACTACTACTATTACTACTACCATTTCTACCACAAATAAATCCACCACTACATATTTTAATTACACCCACCATGATAATACAAATAAATAAATACACCTGCATTTCTGAACATACACATACACACTTTTGCATTATGCTTTTTTGTTGTTGTAACATCAAACAAATAAACAAAAACATTTCAAATGCTTTTGTGTTGTTGTGTATAACTGTTAAAATATAAAATAAATATGTGCGGCCAAAACAACTTAAAACAAATTACAAAAACAAAATACAACACAATATTTAATACTCATTTACTACTACAACTACTACCAACAACAACAGCAACAAGAACAGGATCCCACAAATTTGTACATTGCTAATTTACCAGCAAATTTCAAAGAGACCGATCTAGAAGCCATGCTTTCTAAATATGGACAAGTTGTGTCCACTAGAATTTTACGTGATGCTCAAATGAATTCAAAGGGTAATTTAAACATAGAATAATTAATATTCTCATTTTTTGAATTTAACTAATTCCTTTATATACTTTTTTAGGTGTTGGTTTTGCTCGCATGGAAAGTCGTGAAAAATGTGAACATATTATTGCCATGTTCAATGGCACAACTATACCGGGTGCCAAAGATGCTTTATTAGTTAAATTTGCTGATGGTGGCCCCAAAAAGAAGAATCTCTTTAAAGCTCCCGATCAAGGTGCTAGAGCGTGGCGTGACGTATCTGCTGAGGGTATACCTGTCACTTACGATCCATCAGCTATGCAACAGAATGGTGTTAGTGTTAATGTCGGTACTCCAATTGGTGTGCCCTATTCACGTTTCGGTGCTCCTCAGGTGGGTGGTTATCCAATGGCTGGTTCACAATGGATTCCGGGTTATATGATGACACAACCGATCACTCAGGTAGATGATCAGGTAAGTGGAAACTATTGTTTTTCTTAAAAAAAATAACATTTTTTCGAATTTTTTGATATTTTATTGAACCAAATTAGACAAGTTGTTTTCGTGATATGCTTCAATATATGATGCAGTCCGTGAATTTTAGAAATAGCGATTTATAGCGATAACCAGAGTCAATTCAAAAAATTGTTTTATAGGCTTACTAATTCATTATAATATGCATCCGAATTGGCTGATAAATTCTGTGCCGCAGAATCAGTATTGCCTTGTGTAATCGATGTAGTGTCGAATCTAGTTCTTCTTGAAATCATAAAATAACAATTTTCAAAAGTTTTGACATATCCTTAGAAATATTGAGAGTATAGCTTTTTATATAAAACTTTAATTAAATTTAAAAGTTTAATTTCGTTAGTATAATTTTAGAGGTTGATATAAAACATGAATAGAAAGTTAATGTTGGAAGTAGAAAAACTTTTAATCTGTTTGAAAATGGTTCCATCTAATTTAATATGAAAAAGTGCAAGAAATAATAATGAAAATTTTTTACAGAATCAACAGTAAACATTTTTATCTTTTGTTCAAATATTGATATTTTCTACCAATGCTACATGTAGGGTACATATTCAAAATTTTCCAAAATTGCACTTACACTGTTATTTAACTCACAAAAAAATATACAACTTTTTTAATTTTTTTTTTTTTTTAAATTTTTGACTAAAATTTTTTTTCTACTTATCGAATATTTAGGAAAATTTAAACAAATTATGGAGAATTTCACTATCGGCCTCATTTTGCAAAACAAAACAATAATTCGTTTCGATAATTTGTATGTCTGAGTTTACACAAGGCAATTTTTCTTGTTGAAATTTTAATTTCGTGTGAGAGCGAGAGAGAGGGAAAATGAAAGGATACAAACTTGCCTTAACTTCGAAATTGGTTTTGTTTTTCATTTTAGTTCTTCAAAACAGAAACAAATCAAGGCAATTAAAGCAAGAATTTCTGAAGTAAAATTTGTGTGTGTGAATGTAAAAGCAAGTTCAAAAGATAAAAATAAAAATTTCGGCAAAAAAAATTGCTGTGTGTGAACCTGAGCTATTGAAAGCACCAAAAAAAATTTAATTTATTTCTTTTTTTTTTAATTTTAGAATTTTTATTTTAAAAGTTATAGGGCAAGAACGGAGGAAAGTTACAGCCAAACATGAGAAATAAAATTTTGTAAGGGAAAGAACCTTGAAATAGTAGGAGATAAATTAGTACAGTAAATTAGTTTTTTCTTTATCTTATTTATAGAACTTATTCTAAAATCATTTGTTCTAGAACTGGTATAGTTAGAACCACTTCAGATTCTTTAATAACATCTTTAGAACCAATTCACTAATTGACCAATTCACAATGGCACTCATGGAGTAAAACCTTATTGTGATTATAAATTGGCTTTAAGGAAAGTTTTTGAGAACTAATACTTAAGAACTAATTCTATGTGACTTCTACATCACTTCTCTGAACAAATTATTGGTCCCAAAATGACTTTATAGAACTATTTTAAAAACATGAAAAAATTCCAGAAATTTAAAAAAGAAAAGACAAAGAAAGACATTAAGGATATTAAATTTATTTAAAAAGTGTTCTAAAAGCGTTGCATAGAATGGATACTTTTTCTTAAAACTCGAGACTTTCCAAATTCAACACAGTCTGTTGAAGTAGATGTACCCCAGGGAAGTACACAGGGTCCTCTATTGTTCTTAATATTCACTTCTGATATGCCAATAACCAGTACAACCCATATATCAACATTTGCAGATAGCACAGCTATTGTAGATGTTCACAAAAACCACCAAGAAGCATCTAGATTCCTTCAAGATCATGTATCCAAATTAGAAACATGATTAAGACAACAGAAAATAAAAGTAAACGAACAGAAATATATTCTGCAGAACTAGCTCTGGAGGTGACAATTTCAAATAAAAATCATTAGTCGTAACTAGGAGTTGGGTGTTTCCCGTAATATTTGTTTTCCCGGGAAACGGGAATGAAAAAATCAATTCCTTGGGAATTCTCGGGAATTTCTTAAAACTTCAATTATACGAAAAAGGCTATTTATTATCCCTTATAAAGAATGTTTTTTTTTTAATAAAATAAAGCGAAACATTATAAGTTATATTGAATTAACAAAAAATTAAATATAAAAGTATAACGTCATTTCCAAGAATAAAAAAAATTATATATTTTACACAAACATATATTTCATTATAAATATTTTATTTTTATTTTATTCCTGTATCTTACATTATTTTTTTTTAATGTATTTTGCTTAACTAATTCTTACTAAATTAAACATGTATCTGGAAAATATTTTAAATTGGTTCTCAACAATATTTTTGAATCAATCATAGTGTTCAGAAATCTAATGGGAAAAAAAAATATCATGCATGTATGAATACAACAAGAGAGTAGATTTTTTTTAACCTCCATTTTGGAAGTTATAACATTTACATCTAAAATTTACAGATGCATGACTTTTACAAGTCATGTTGCCTCAAAAGAAAATACCGTGTTTCAATGAGAAATCTCCCAACTAAGTATTTTTTGTAAGCTGATTTAAAATGTCATGTGAAATAACTTATATGTATATAAGTTAAACCTGAGATTAAGAAGTAGATAGATATCTGAGAGAAAGAAACCTAATTCAATTATCAAAAACCTAATTCATGCAACATTAGAGTTTCTCTCAGATAACGTTCTAATCATAATCTATGCATTCAACTCTATGTTTAAAGTAATATCAATATTTCACTGATATTAGGTGTTGAAAATGGCAAAACTTTTTATTTAGGATTTTAAAACTACGTGAATATATAAATTACCGTTTCTAAAAACTTCCCGGGAATTCTCGACAGTATTTTGCCGGGAAATCCCGGATACCAAACCTTAGTCGTAACGCCAAAGTGGAACAAATACAGGCAATTTTCATTTCATTCTGTAACTAGTTGTAGAACTAATGCATTTTTCCCTGGGGTGGTACCTTATTTTAAATTCTCCTTTTTATTACTTTTTAATTGGTGCTTTTTTACATATTGATTTTTTATGTGGAATATTGTTTCGTATTTTTTTTTAAAAATATAATTTAAAAATAAAAAATTGATATCTTTTCTAAAATTTTTACTTTTTTGAAAAATTATTTATTATTTTTTTTTTTTTTTTTTTTTTTTTTGTATTATTTTACTTTTATACCTATTTCAGGTTTATTACTAATTTTTAGGTCCCAGTTAATTTAATAGTCCTCAAAATGACCTTTACCCCAATCTTTTTTATAGAAATCTTTATTAAATTCTTTAGATGGTTTTGAATAGTTTTTTTTTCGAACACTTATTTATCATCGATACTTAATTGCGAAACAAAAAACCAACTAATTTTAAAACTTTAAAGCAATGTTGATTTTGGCATTTCATTTAATAATATTTTATTTCACTTTCCACCTTAGATTAAAAATTAAAAGAATTTAAAATATACAACATAACCTTCGTATTAATTTTAAATATTGTTAAAAGAAAATCTACATATTTTACTATATTTTTATTTTAAACTAAACAAAAGTAAATTCATATAAAAACAAACTTTAAATTACTAAGAATACAAAACTTGACCTTAACCTATTTACCATTAACTTACTTAATATGCTAAGGATTTCAAAGAATAAAACTGAAATATAAAAAGCATTAAAAAAGAATTTTTCTACTTAAAATTAATTCATTAATTCCTTTTTGGTTCAGTTATTTACACTTTAACTGAAATTAAATATGTTCCTTTTTTTCTGGTTAAAACAAAAAAATCTTTTTATGTTGTCTATTTTAATATTTTATTTATGTTTATGAAAGTTAAATAAAATAAATATTTTTTTCACAAAAATATAAAAATTTTATTTATATATTTATTTGTAGTATATGCAAATGGCTGCTGCACCACAATTGAGTGTTGCTTCCTATAAACCAGATGCTGTCAATCAGGTGCAACCACGCGGTATATCAATGATGGTTAGCGGCGAAACAGGTGTACCATACGGTGCCATGATGCCACAATTGGCAACATTGCAAATTGGCAATTCGGTAAGTAAATAAAAAATAACTTTAAGAACTTTATAAATTTTTCGTTTTTTATGTTATTTATATAACTTACAAATAACCTTCCTTACCACTTGAACCATAAAAAATAATAATAAAAAAATTGTTCCACAAAAATTTTCTGTTGCTTATTGTAAATTATTATACAGAAAAACAGACTTAATTTTATAACAAAAAAACACTTGATATTTCTTTAAATGTTAAGCACTGTGTTTTATTTAATTCACATTAAATGAAAATCATCATCATCATCATCAATAATATTTATGACTCGTAGTAGTTGAAAGTTTTTTGACAATAATACTTATTTTTTTCTTCTTTTTATTATTATTTATTGTTATTTTTCTGTTTATTGTTGTTATTTATTTTTCATTTCATTTGATTTTGATTTATTTTTTTGTTTTTTTTTAGAATTTCTCTCCATCATTACAGTATATTAGTCCAACTTATCCATATTATGCACAACCTACAATTATACCAACAATGCCAATGACAGATTCTGAACAGGCTAGCACAGCTGCATCACCCGATGAGGCATATACGCAGTATCCACATCCAGCCGCTCCCAAATAGGTTTTCGCGAGGTGAGTGCGTGAGTGTGTCTATTCATATTTTTTATTTTTTTATTATTTTTGCTTTTTTAATTTCGTTATTATTTAAATTTATTAGTATTCGGGAACGGGTGTAAGATTAATCAAGAGAAATCTTTTAGAAAAAAAGTAGTAAAGGATGTTTATTTTATGTTTATTGCATGTATAGTTTTCTTCCAAATTTAAATTTGTACAGAGGGACCGAAAAAAATTTTCAGATTCGTCTTTTTTATAATTTTAAAATCTTTTTAAATCGATATATCTTTTGTATTTTTAACTCGAAAAAGTTCTAAATTTTCAAATTCGAAAGTGTTTTTAGTCTAGAAAGATGATATCGAATGTGGCTTAAAAACATTTAAAAAAGTTTAAAGCAAATCCGTCCAAATGTGGGCATTTCGTATGCATACTTTATCCGAAAATGATAAACTCAAAGCCGATCAGAAACTTGATCAGAAAATTGTTTTCGTACACGCTACATCTAAATAAAATGTCACCAACACATAAAATGTCAAAAATAATACTTTAATACTTTAATTCGAATCCAAATTTGATGAAATATTGGGTCTGGATTAGTAACTAAAATATGGTATACAAATCATAAAAAAGCCTCTTCTAAACTGATTTTTAAATTCGTCTTTTGAGGTCTTTATTAGTGCGTTTATACGACAGTAAAATAAAATAATTTACAAATACTAAAGTCACTGTTTATATGACAGATTTCATATAGAAATAATTTTAGGTATACATAATGCAGTAAATTCAGCGTCGAAAATATTTGAAATAAAAATAATTGCTGTATTTTTTTATTTATAAATTAGACTCACGTATTATTAATTGAATTAAAAGAAGCCATCCATAAATTTTAAAATAAAAAAAATTGCCACAGTTTTTATTTACAAATAAGTCTCACGTATAAACGTAGTATCTCAGAAAAAAATGTAGAGCTTGTTCTAAAATTATTAGTTCTAGAACTGGTGTAAAATTGTTTAATAACATCATTGGAACTAGCGGTGACGCAACCAATTCTGGTAATTATGAAGTACAATCGTATTGTGATTCTAAATTGGGGTTAAAAAATGCTTTTGAGAACTGATGCGTAAGAACTAGTTCTATTTTATTACCACATTACCTCTCTGAACAAATTACTGGTTCCCAAATGATTTCCTAGAGCTTTTTAAAAAACTTAAAATAAATCGAAAAACAGAACAGTAGCAAACTTAAATTGATTTTAAAAAGTGGTCTTTATGAAATTTATAAAAAAAAATCATTGATTTTAATAACTAGTTCCTGACCACTTCCCTAACGCTTCTATACAACTAGTTCTGAATATGACAATTTCGAATAAAAATCATTGATTTGAGAACTAGTTCAAGAACCGTTTCATAGAATGGCTACTAGCTAGGTAAAACTTCCACAGAACTTGTTCTGGGGGTGTCAGTTTCAAAGTAGAACGAGTACAGGCTATTTTCATGTCTTCTGGAACTAGTTGTAGAACTAGTACAATTTTTCCTGGGATATTTTGATAAATATCTTGAATAAAAATCGTTTTAAGATTTTCATAAAATTTTGCACGCATATAGTCCACGGATATCCATATCGAATTCAGTTTTCAGTTTTCGCAAATTCGCGATTTCATTTCGCTTTTTCTCTTTCTCAAAAGATCAAAAAAATTTCAAACGTGTATATCAATATCTCTGGGAAGGCTTTGTGAATTTTAATGATTTAATCGGCGTTTGAATTTTGCTTATGTCAGCTTTAATAAGAATATTTCAAAAATAATATTTTTTTAATGCATTTTAATGCAATTGTATTTTTTAAATGCATATTTCTTTAAATATGCTATTTAAAATTTTCGACATTTTAGCACATTTAGAAATTATGAAATCTTTACATTAGAATAAAAATTTAAAATATTTGGGACGAAATTTTTTGGGTGTTTGAGAAAGTGAAAAGCGAAATAAATTCGGTAGTTTTCACAAAACTGAAAACTGAGATCGATAAATGGTTTAACGGAGTTTGTGTACACAAATTTTTATAAGTGAAAAACACCAAGTAAAGTAAATAATTATTTGATATCCAAAAAATATAAAATTGAATTAGCAATCAATAAATTTTAATATAAAAACAAAACAATTCTCTCTTCCCACATTCTTAACTTTGATCCCACTGTACTTAATTAGGATTTTTCTCTTGCTTACTATAAATACTACTATTTTTCCCCTTTTTTATTTCTTTTTGTCTTTTTTATACTTAAATGTTTCAAAAAACGACATAAATGTTTTATTTTTCAAAAAAAAAAAAAAAAAAAAAAAAAAGAAATACAAAACTCTTTTTATCTTTTTCTATATCTCTTCTTATTCATGTTTTATTATCATTTTTAACTCTCGTGCTATCTTCATTTTTGTGCTGCTTGTCTGCCTGCTTTGCTTGCCTGTTTGCTTAAAATCTGTTCATCTCATAAAAATAAAAATAAATAAATAATAAATAATGCAAAAAAAAATAATTTACATGTAGTAGTAAATCTATCAACTCATTCATCATTTATTAGACACTAAAAAAAAACTTTAAACGAAAATCGTTGTACTTTTCTGTTTTTGTTAAAGACGTCATCGGTTTTTTTTTTTTTTTTTGTGTTTTGTGCAATTTTATTTTTATCCATTTTGTTAAATAGTTCTATTGAATTTTTTTTATTTTTTTATGAAAATCATTTTAATGTAAACACATTTAAAAGCAATTCATCAAAACTTATGTTTATAGTTGATATATGTAATTCAACCGTTTATTTAAATATGTTTTTAAAGGTAAAAAGTTTTTATTAAAGAGTTTTGAAAGGGGAAATTGTATATAAACTTAAAAATTTTATAAACTTGATTTAAAACGGAATTTAAAGAAATATAAAAATCTTAAAAAAATACCTTTTCTCAAAATTGAAAAAGGACTTAATATGGACTGTTGATCTTATTGAGGACATCACATAAAAATTTTTAAAAATTTCAAAAAATATCCTCAAAATTTTGAGATATTCCAAAACACTGTTTGGATTCAATTTTCAATTTTCAAATTGATTTAGAAAACAGAAGAACGCCTTTTTAACTTTGTTGCAATATATATATTTATATATATGCGAAAAATATGTCCTTAAAGTTGAAAGGTATGCTCTTTGAATATTATTTTTCCTGGCTAAAATTTAAATTACCAACTAGTAAAATTTCATGGTAAAAATAACTTGATTTTTATTAGCAATGTTCTTTTTGCACTTAAAAATATTCAAAGCTAATTCATTGTATCAGGAAATTTCAAAATTTCTATCAATTTATAAGATGAAAATTATTAGAAATCGCATTTGAAAAACATATGTGACAGTGAAAAGGAAATTTCGTTAATGATAAATTATGTAAAAAATTCTATTGGATGAAATATAAGTAAAATTTTTCTCATAAGTGTAAAATATACAAAAGTATGCTCTTAAGTATAAAATATGGAAAAATATATCATTTAAATTACTTAAATATGCTCCGCAATAATTATTTTATATGGAAATATTTCAAAATATGTTATATTTTGGTCCTAAAATATGCCAAAAATATAATAAATAGGGCCAAAATTCTTAAAATTGTCTGAAAAGGATAAATAACTATCAGTTTGGTTCATTTGAAACCCAGGAAAAAGTATGATTTTCCATAATTTTGATTACGGTGGTGATAACCTTTTCAACATTTTTAAATTTATTTTAAATTTTTTGATGCCTACTTTTTGGGGCAAATATAAAAGTTATATAGAAAGTTGAAATCAATTGTTATAGATAAAATTGAATAAGTTATACAGTTGTTACCCAATTTGAAAACAAAAAAACTAAACCTTGTTGTGTTAGCAACTAAAATGACTTTCAAATTATTGCATCGTTTCTGAGGATTTTATAGAAAAATGCATATATAGCAATTAAACTCGAAAAAATGTTGACCAAATTTTAATATATGTTTGTACCTACCATAGGTAACGCAGAGCAAAAATATTCAATTCCTGGGTCGATTTGACTAATGTCAAATGTGACAGCCCAAAAAGAGGGAATAAATAAAACAATTACTAAAAATAATCGCAAAAGCAGTAAATCTTTAATTTTAAAATGTTTTTGTATTTTTAAAATATTCGTTATTAATTTTAAATTTTCAAACTTATGATAGTTAGGTTTGAAATTTGGTAATACTTTTATAAAATTTATATAAATGCTACTCGCATAAAACTTAAATTTTTATAATTTTTAGACCCAATAGATTTTTTTACAGAATTTGCCATTAGTGAAAATTTTGTTTTACTGCCACATACGTTTTTCCAATCCGATTCCCTAATAATTTGCATGTTATAACTTAATAGAAATTCTGTAATTTCCTGATGCAATGTATTAGATTTGAATATTTTAAGTACAAAAAGAAAATATTTTTTTAGCACTTGCTAATAAAAATCAAGTTATTTTTAGCGTGAGTAGTATATAATTTAAAATTTACACAGAAAAAAATAAAAACTGACTTTAATTACGAAATTGCTAACATTAATTAAATTTTTATTTGATTTTGCTCCAATCACCAAATGATAATATTAATTAACTGAAGTAATTGCTTTTCATTAAAGTTTCAATTATTTTTCTTAGTTGATCCAATAAGAACTATAAATGAATTTTGTTTAAAACCAACTAGAATATTTATTGATCTGATTCTAAAATTAATTAAATCTATACGATTGCTCATAAATGCTTATCTTGATAATAATGATAATAATAATAATAATAATAATAATAATAATAATTTTATCAAAATTATTTATTGCTTTGTTACAAATGTTAAAATTACAATGTATGTAAAGCAAAATATGTGAAAATCTACGTAATGTAATGTATTATATGTAATGAATTTAACATGTGTAATGTATGTAGTATAATGGATATATGTTGTGTATATGTTTATGTATGTTTTAAATATCTTTACTTTATACTTATGCTTGATTTCCGGGTAAACTTTTAATAATAATCGGTCATTATCTCGTTGGTACGCTTCAAAAATTATCATTGTGGTAGACTTTACAACCTAGGGGATGACATACCAATAAAAACATTAAGTAGTACGGGACAGCTTGTTGTCTTCATCCAAAAAACAGTATGTTGATGCAAACCTTGTCCTTGTCGGAAACATCTTAGTGCTATAATACCGGAATAATTAGTAATCTTCTCAAATCTTAAAATCTTGTACATACATAATAATTCCTAATTCTTATCATCAAATTATATTTATTTTGTTTCAAAATATTTTTCCTTTTTTTATTTTTTAAAGAGCTGTCGACATTTGTCAAATAAAATTAAAACCAATTAGAAAGTTTGTAATATTAATAAATAATTTTCATTAACTAAATTTAAAATGAATCAATAAATTAATTAAATTATTTTATGCAATATTTTTTTCTCTGTAGCTAGAAAGAATTATATTTTAAGACCATAATTTTGAATATTAAGAGCATATTTTCCGATTTTAGGAGCATTTTTTAGAGAATATTTTTGGTTGCCTTAGCAATCATATTTGATATCTCATGGAATTCATTATAATATTAGTATCAATATAATATAATGCATATGTATGTTTTATAGAAATATGTATTTCAATAATACAAGTATCGATTCACAATTGGCCTCTGGTCTCATCTTTCTTACTTGTTTTTTTTATAAATTTTTGAATAAGTCGAGTAGTTATGTAAAATTTTAAAAGCAAAAAAAAAAAAAGAAAACCTGCCATTTTTATTAACTCTGGTTAAACATATTTTAACATTTTGACCTCGAAAGCATATCAATTGTCCACAATTGCTTGTAATGCATCACAATTTATTTTTTTATTTTTTTTAATATTACCTGCAGTATCAATGCATGTAGTTCATTCGTTTTTAAATTTTAAACTTTGAAAAGAATTTTAAAACTGATTTTCAACTTTAACCTTTAATAAGAATAACAACAACTTATACAACAAAAAAAAAAAAAAAAAAAAAAAAAGAAAACAATTCAACCATATAAACTATATTTCAGATGTAATTTATTAATACCACAACACATGGCACTTTAAAACGGGGGCTGATTTTGGCTGGTTTAACAAAATGGCAAGAATAACAACAACAACAACAACAACAATATTAGGAAAGAGTAAAACTACATTAACAAAATTATATATTATTATATATTATTTAAAATAAACAAACCAAACAAACATTTTACTTTACAAACAACTTTACAACAACAAAAAACAAATCTTTTATATACAAACAAATATATATATAATTGAAAAAAAATACCAACAAAATAACAACAACAGCAACAACAACAATGTAGAAGAAGCAACAACTTAACAACAAAATATTAAAATAATAAATATTTAAAAAGAAAATGAAAATAAATTCAAAACAGTAAAGCAAAGACTAAGAAAAACAAAATATTATTTAAAAACAAAAAAATAAATATTTATTTAATAATAATTAAAAAAGAAACAAACAACAAATGAAAAAAGAAATTTTGCAAAAACAGCAAAAATTTATAATTTATTATTAAATGATAAAAACAAATAATTATAACAAATACAATACAAAAAAAAGGAACTGAAATTTAAACAAAACAAAGGAAATAATAGCAAGAATCTAAAAAAAAAAATATTTTAGTAAAAATAAAAAAATGAAAGAAAGGACATTAAGAAACAAATTGTAATTGTACTAAGAGAAATTAGTTAATAATCATATTGAAGGAAAACATGATTATAAAAGAATGATAATATGGAAAACTAAGAAATTATTTGTGAAAACATAAGAGATGCTTCTATTTAAAACAAATAATAGAAAGAAAAAACTATTTAATCCAACAAAATAACAAAAAGTATGTTCTTAATAAGATTTTCTTTTTTTTTTTCTTAATATTGATTTTTTTTTTTTTTTTTGTTTGTTATTATTTTTAATATCATTTATTTATTGAACTGTTTATTTGTTTAGTAAGTTTTAAGAACATACTTTTTAATAATACCAATACTTTTGTAAACATAAGCTGTGTTCCTATAAAATTAAACATTTAACAAATTCTGTGTATTTGTTTGTACAATTTGTTAGAAATTTCTTTTTAAATCGAATTACTTAAACTTAAAAATATAAAAAATTTTAATCAGATTTAGTTTAGCAACAAATTGTAATTTCTTTTAAATTTTATGTATTAAAATTTAAAATTCTGCTTATTAGAGGAACACTGCATAAAATATTTAATTTCATTTTATAAATGACATTTTATACAAAATATTGAGTTTTTACTCTTACTGACTATATTTCTTTATTGTATAGAAAAACACTTTGAAGGGCTTGGAGAATTTTTGTCCAAAACATAATATGAAATTTTCGATCCTAAAAAAAAAACTAATCAACTTTAATAAATAAAACAATTACTAAAAATAATCGCAAAAGCAATAGAACAATCTTTAATTAAAAAAATGTTTCTTTATTTTTGAAAAATTCGATATTATTTAAAAATTTTCGAACTTAACATAAAGACTTGAAATTTGGTAATACTTTGATCAAATTAAATAAATGCTAGAAAACTTGAATTTTTATAATTTTTCTACATGTTCGAAAAAATTGAACTTAACTTTAAATTTTCGAACAGCATAAAAATGCTAGAATTTTTAAAATTTTATATAAAATTTAACTTTAATGCTATAATAATATTTATTTTTCATAATTTTAATCTAAGTTCGAAAATTGTGGACTTTATTTCAGATTTTCTAATTTTGCAAAAAGTGATTTTTAAAAATGCTTTTGTAAAATTGATATAAATCTTTTACAACTTTAATTTCTAGCTCTATTCGAAAAAACTTAATTGATTTTTGATTTTCGAACTAAAAAAAAAATTGAATTATCAAAATTCATTAAAATTTACCAAGAAGTGTTTTTTATTTATTTATTTATTTTAGTTTTTGACATATTCGAAAAATTCGAACTTTTTTGAATATTAAATTTTCGAAATGCTTAAATTGCTATATTTTATTACAAAAATTAACATAAATGTTGTATAACTGTGATTTTTATAATTTTTAACTATGTTCGAAAAATTCTAACTTGATTTAAGATTTTCTAACTTGATAAAAAAAAAAAGATTAAAATATGTAAATTCATTATTAAAATTGACAAATGTAAAAACTATTTTTTATGATATTTAACCCCCCAGGAAAATTCTAAGTTAATTAAAAATTTTTGGATTTTATTTAAAAAACGTAAAATTTTCATAAATAAAAATTGAAATTCACAATAAAAATTACCAAATTGTTCAGTTTCGAAAAATTCGAGTTTAATTTATATATAATTTTCAAATTTTACAAAAGAGTTTGAATTATAAAAATTCATTATTAAAATGCACATAAATTCTATAAAACTTAGATTTTTTTCAGCTTTTAGTCATGTTCAAAAAATTTTAACCTAATTCTAAATTTTCGAACTTAGCAAAAAAGACTTGAATTGTCCGATTTTTTAATGAATTTATTTGCTTTAAAATTTAAATGTACATAATTTTTATTCATGTTCGAAAAATGTAAACTTTACAAAAAGTCTTTAAGTATGAAAATTTGTTATTAAAATAAATAAATAAAAATAATAATTCAGATATGTTCGAAAAATTGAATTTAAAATTTTCCAACAACAAAAAAAATCTTAAATAATGAAAATTTCTTATTAATATGAAATTAAGTACTATTAAACTTTCTTTATTAGAATTTCTGGGTATATTCGAAAAATTCGAATTTAGTTTAAAATTGTTGAACATAACAAAAAGCATAAATTATGAAAATTTCTTATAAAATGTATTTAAATACTTTAGAACATTGACTTTTCATAATTTTTAGTCATGTTTGAAAAATTCAAAATTTAAATCCTCCAACTTTACAAAAAAACTTAATTTTTAAAAATTTATTATTAAAATCAACATAATTCATACAAACTTTGTTTTTTTATAATTTTTTGCTTTGTTCGAAAAATTCGAAATTAGTTTCACATTTCCGAATTTAAAGCTTTAATTATGAAAATTTCTTATTAAAATGAAATTAACTTTGTTTCTTAGAATTTTTGGATATGTGCGAACTTAATTTAAAATTTTCGAACATATCAAAAAAGTCTAAATTATGAAAATTTCTTATTGAAATATATTTAAATACTTTAGAACATTGAATTTCCTAATTTTTGGTCATGTTCGAAAAAATCAAAAAATAATTTTAAAACTTCGAACTTTACAAAAAAGCTTAAATTTTAAAAATTAATTGCTAAAATCAACATTATTTAGATTTTTATAATTTTTAGTCATTTTCAAAAAATTTCGAACTTAATTTCAAACAAAAATCTTGAATTTTTAAAAAATATATTAAAATTTATGTAAATATTATAAAAAAAAAAAAGATTTTCAAAATCTGTAGTCATGTTCAAAAAGTTCAAACTTTACAAAAAATCATGAACTTTTAAAATTCATTATTAAAATTGACATAAATATAATAAAATTTTTTTATAATTTCATGTCAATTGTTAATGTTTAAAACTACTATAATTAATTAATAAAATTATAAAATAATATTTGGCGAATACCATATCATAAAATATTTATTCATTCAATGTTTATTAGGTTTAAATTTTAAATTTACAAAAAACATATTAGTGTGAACGGATTATAAATCATGTATATTAGATATGGAAAACATTAAATCAAATCCAATAAAAATTCCTAAGCCTCAATAAAGTTTTTTTCTATAAAATAAAGAATTTTTTTTTTCTTTTAAAAGAACTCATACTATCCTATTGTTATAGTATGTTTAGAAAAAACATGCCTTTTTTATTAATTTATTTGTATTTTTGCAAACTAATTGCATTTTGCAGAAATTCAAAAATGAAATAAATTTATTTGTCTTTATTTTTTTATTATTTTAAATGAAACTCAAAACAATGAAAAAAAACAAATTTAATCATGAAACATATTGAAAACCATGCAATAAAATCAAGGGAAATTAAATAAGTCAACAGTTAGAAAAAAAAGTAAACAAAATAGTAGATTTTTTATTAAAACTAGAAAAATAAAAGAAAACAGAAAAAATTAATAAATTAAAAAACAAAACATAAAAACCCAAAGCAAAGAAAAAGTATAGTAGTATATTTAGAGAAAAGTTTTTTGAAATGAAATAAATTTGTATGTAAACACATACATACATGTGCAGCAGCATACACAGGATACAGCAGGATATATATATTTTTTTTTTTATTTCTTACTTATTCCTTTTGAAAAATGCATAATGCATGTGTATGTATGGGTAAATGCTTAAGCAAGGAAAAAATAAAAATATATATAGAAAAGAAATATGTGAAAATTGTTTGTTAATTGAAGTTTTATTGAAATAAAATAGCAAGAAAAGAAACCATACATACATAAATACATACATAAATATGTAGTAATTGTTTTGTTTTAAAGGATTTTAGCTAATTTTTTTTTTTATTTATTTTATAAAATAAGTTTTTTTATTAGTACTGTTCTTAAGAGTTTTAAAGCAAAAGAAAAATGAAATGCAGAAATTAAAGGGTCTTAAAGAATACAATTTTTATTTTAATTGTTATGATAATTTGAACAATTTATGAAAAAATAATGAGAAGTATAAACTAGTTTTGTTAATTTAAGAAGAACAAATAAAATATAAAAATACTATAGAAAAAACTTATATAATATATTTCTCATTTTACTCCATATTTTGCCATTTTTTCTTAGAAATTATAATTTAAATTTTCCATTTTTAATTTCAATATTGAATTTATTATCTTTTTCAAAAAGCCTCATTTATTTTGCTCTCAAACAAAAAAATTTATTTAATTTCTAAAAAATGAACTAAAAAAATAAAGACTAGTTTTTTTATAAAAAAAAAAAAAAATACCACAATGCAAAACTTAAAGTAGGAAAAAAAATTTAACAAAAATCCCTAAAAAAACAAAATAAAATCTTAAGGGAAAAATTATATATTTGAGAATTCTATATTTTCATGATTTAGATACAAACAAATTAAAAAAAAGAAAACAATTTTTTTTTTTTATTAAAACTTTTTTGAGGTGTGTTAAATTTAAATAAAACTTATTAAAATTAAGAAAAAACAACCCCCAACAACATTTAGTAGAGGTCATTTAGTTTTAAATAAATTTAGAAAAAAAAATATTGAAAAAATTAAAGAAACTAAGAAAACGACGACGATTTATATATTTAAGATGACAAAAGAAAAATGTAGTTTTATATGAAAAAAATATTAAAGTTTAAGAAGTAGAAAAAACAACAATTTAGTTTCTAAGCAAAAAAGAACACTTTCTTACTGGATTTTCTAGTCAAAATTTAAAGCTGTAAGAAAATATTACACTTAAGAGGCATTTTCCTCAATTTATTAAAGTAACTGACTATAAAATCCAGTGTCGTAGAGTTAAAACAATTTTTTAAAGTTAAGATATTTTTAGAAATATTTTTTTATTTAATTTGTTTTTTTATAATTATTGTTTAAATTTGTATTTGTGATTATAATTTCTAAAATAGTTTTTCTCCAACGTAAACTACATTCCTATTTGAAATTACAAAAAAAAATAAGAATTAAAAAGATATTTATTCATAATTTTGTGTTGCCTAGAAACAAGAAAATTATTTAATTTAATTAATATAGTAGAGAAAAAAAGGAAGAAATTTTTAATGCAGCTTTTTGGAAATAAATTGAAAATTAAAAATTTGTTTGGCAGAAAGTTATTGGTAAGGGGATAATTGTTATTAAATATTTTAAATATTTTGTTATGGTCTTACGAACGTACTACGAATAATTATATAATATTGTTTTTTGTAATTTTCGAAAATAAAATAGAAATACATTACAAAAGTTAAAATTGATGTTTCTTTTTTTTAAATTCGCACATAATGTAAAATTTTGAAACAAAACTAATAAAAATCGTCATAAATGCAGTAATGCATAATTTTTAAGCGTTTTAACTATTTTCATATAGTTCGAAATTTCGAACTATATGAATAAAGCCTAAAAAATGTAAATTAAGTTATTAAAATAGCAAAAATGCATTAAATTTTAGCAATTTTCGAAAAATTTTAACTTTTTTAAAAATTTTCAAACTTCAGAAAAAAGCTGGTATTTTTAAAATGCAAATCTGTATTGCATAAAAACTTAATTTGTTAACATTCAAAAGCTAAAAAGTTCTTAAAAAATGTTACAAATAAACAATAAAAATTACTCTAAATACTATACTATTATAAAAATTAATTTTTAATTTTCGAACTTTCGAAAGTTCGAAATTTCGAACTATATGAAAAAAGCCTGAAAAATGTAAATTAAGTTATTAAAATAGCAAAAATGCATTAAATTTTAGCAATTTTCGAAAAATTTTAACTTTTTTAAAAATTTTCAAACTTCAGAAAAAAGCTGGTATTTTTAAAATGCAAATCTGTATTGCATAAAAGCTTAATTTTTTAACATTCAAAAGCTAAAAAGTTCTTAAAAAATGTTACAAATAAACAATAAAAATTACTCTAAATACTATAAAATTATGAAATTAATTTTTAATTTTCGAACTTTCGAAAGTTCGAAATTTCGAACTATATGAAAAAAGCCTAAAAAATGTAAATTAAGTTATTAAAATAGCAAAAATGCATTAAATTTTAGCAATTTTCGTAAAATTTTAACTTTTTTAAAAATGTTCAAACTTCAGAAAAAAGCTGGTATTTTTAAAATGCAAATCTGTATTGCATAAAAACTTAATTTTTTAACATTCAAAAGCTAAAAATTCTTAAAAAATGTTACAAATAAACAATAAAAATTACTCTAAATACTATAAAATTATGAAATTAATTTTTAATTTTCGAACTTTCGAAAGTTCGAAACTTCGAACTATATGAAAAAAGCCTAAAAAATGTAAATTAAGTTATTAAAATAGCAAAAATGCATTAAATTTTAGCAATTTTCGAAAAATTTTAACTTTTTTAAAAATTTTCAAACTTCAGAAAAAAGCTGGTATTTTTAAAATGCAAATCTGTATTGCATAAAAACTTAATTTTTTAACATTCAAAAGCTAAAAAGTTCTTAAAAAATATTACAAATAAACAATAAAAATTACTCTAAATACTATAAAATTATGAAATTAATTTTTAATTTTCGAACTTTGCAAAACAGCTTGCATTAAAGGAAATATTTTCAAAATTACCATAAAAATAATAAAAGACAGATTTTTTAAATTTTATATGCATTTGAAAAATTCGAATTGGATTTCAAATAAAATTCATTATTAAAATTAACAGAAGTAAAATAAAACTTGATTTTGCTATGTTCGAAAAATTCGAACTCTATTTAAAATTTGCGAAATTTATAAAAACTAATGCCGTAAGATTTTTATCGTTTTAAGTCATGTTCGAAAAATTCCAAATTATTTATTAATTTTCGAACTTCACAAAAAAGCTTTCATTTTTTAAGATCTGTTTAAAAATTAGTACTATTGTAATAGATATCAGACTTTTAAAAGTTTTAGCTACATTTATTCGAAAAATTCTAAATTCATTTAAAATTTTCGAAATTTAAGTGTTACAAATAATATGAATTAGCAAAAATGCAATAAAACTTTGATTTTCATCAGTTTTAGCTATGATCGAAAAATTTGAATTTAATTTTCAATTTTGGAATCACCTAAAATTCTGACATTTTTTCGAATTCTTATTAAAATAAACTTTAGATTTTATAATTGTCATCTACACATATCCGAAAAATTTCTTTTAAATTTTCGAACTTCATAAAATTGTTGTCGTTTATTAAATTCTGGCTAAAATTAGCACTATTACAATAAAACTTTAATTTTTAACTTATTTAGCAATGTTCGCAAAATTCAAACTGAATTTCAAATTTGGAATATTTTGGGGAAAAAAGTGTAAAAACACTAAATTGTTAAAAAAAAATATTTTAAATTCTATACAAAGAAGATTTTTTATAATATTTAACTACGTTCAAAAAAATTCGTAATTAATTTTAAAATTTCGAACCTGCATTTTTTAGATACTTTGTTGAAATTAGCATAAGTTGTATAAAATTTTTATTTTTATAATTTAAAGCTATGTTCGAAAAATTTTAACTAGATTAAAAGTGTTAAAAAAAATTATTTTTATATAAAAATATTCATTATTTAAAAATTACCATATATTCTATAAAACTTTAATTTATATAATTTGAAATGTAAAAAAACAAAATTATATTAAAAAAAAATTAACATAAATGCTATAAAGATTTGATTTTTTATAATATTTAGCTATGTTCGAAAATTTTAATTTTTAAAATATTTTTTTTTTTTTTTATAATTTATATAAATGCTATAAAACTGATTGTTAATGTTTTTAGCTATGTTCGAACTCAATTTCAAATTTTCAATATCGATAATTATTTAAATTACTAAAATGAAAATTTATTTCCAATTTAAATTAAATTTTACATTTACATTAAAATTCTCTAAATTTTGTAGTTGTTGACCATCAATATTGTCTTCCAATGATTTCTGTTTAAACTATTCCTCATCATTTCTTATTATCTCTAACCTCTTTTCTATAAAAAAAATCTGAGGATTTTTCTTCACAATTTATACAAAAATACACTTCATACTCCAAATTATACAAAGAATATAATAATTCAATAATTTTTGTTACAAAATATTTACATAAAATACACATTTATTTTGTTAGTTTTTTTTTTTATTTTTTATTTATTATAAAGCAGATATATATTTAAAAAAATGAAACAAAAGAAAGCCAAATGTCTTCCTAATTTTGACGTTCTTTAAAAATATAATATTTAACAAAAAAATATATATAAAATTATACATCTTTTTATATAGTTTTTAAGCTTAAAAACAAAAAAATATATATTTAACAAAAATTAAAAAAAAAATGAAATAAAATTTAATAAAATAACACAAAACTAGACTGATTATAAAACAAAGAAAAACATGTATAAAATTCAATATTTATACAAAAAAAAAAAAAAACTATTAAAACTTAAAATAAAAAAATAATAAATTTACATAATAAAAAAAACTTCAAACGAAACATCTACATGCTGCATAAAATGCACATTCCAAATGATAAACATCTTAAATAAAACTTAAAAAACTCTCCCACTTGAATTAAAAAAATAAAAGAAACCACAATAATTTTTAACAAAAATTTCAACAAAGAAAAATCCTTTTTAAAAAAGAAAAACAAATCCTTAGAAAAATAATCACAAATACAAATGTAAACAATTTAATTTATTTCTTAATTTTTTATTTTAAAGTTTTTTTTTATTTCTTTTTGTGCAATTAATTTTTTATTTTATTTTTATTTTTTTATAATGCTTAGCAACAAAACCTTTAATATTTTTTAAGAAAAAAAAATAGTTTAAAAATTAAGTGAAATGAAAAATAATTCAAATTAAGTAAAATATTTAATATTAAAAGAGAAAAAGTAATTTAGTTCTTAAGTCACGTTAAAAGAACATAAAAAATATATTTGAAAATATTAAAAAACTAGTTTTTAAGAAAAATCAACCACAATATTTTTGTTAGTTTTAAGTAAAAAAAGAAAAAACCTAAATCCTTAAGCAGAAAAAGTAAAATTAGCAGCCTGTGTTTGAATATAAATTTATTAAAAAAAAAAACAAAAAGCTCCTTAAAACTAAAATTTAATAAAAACAAAAAAAAACAATATTCTTTGGAAATAAAAAAAGTATTACTGCTGCTAAATTTAGAAAGAAAAAAAATCAAAGTAATTTAATGATTTCACTTTTAAGTGATGCTTAGTTTTTAAGTAAAAAGTTGAGAGTAAAAAAATAATTTGTTTTAATTTAATTATAAGATTTTTGTAGTAAAAAAAAAAAAAGAAAATATAGAACTTAGAAATTTAAGGAACGTTTTTTTGCTGTAATTTTAAGTAGTTAATTTATTATACTTTTAATTTATTTCTAAAAATTTATTAAAAATCAAATGTTTTCTTTTTTTAATGCAACATTTTTTTGTAATTTTTGTTGTTTTTTTATTAAGAACTTTTAAGGAAATAAAACAATGTTTAAGCTAATTAAGAAAGGAGATAATTTTAAAGAAATGTTAAAAATAAAGTTAATTAGATGTGTTTTTTTTCAATTTTTTGTTAGAATAATAAATTTATTTTAATTATTGTTTAATTTTGTTTTTCCTTTTTTTTATTAATAAAATAAATGTTTAAAACAACAAAAAATTTAAACTAAGTTTAAACAGGCATATTTTGTAATTTATTAAAAAGTTTATGTAGTTTTGTTATTTAACTGTAAAGAAAAAATTTTAAAAATTTTTTAAAAAATTTCAGGACCTAAATAGTTTATTTGAATAAATTTTTTGAGGAAAATTAAAATTCCACAATTTTCAGTTGTATTTAAAAAATATTAAAATTTATTAAATAAATTTTCAATAGAATTTTGAGAAATTGCAAATGTTTTTTTTTTTTATAACTGGATCCAATTTTATTTGAAGAATATTGCTTTTTTTCTGCTCTTTGCCAGTATGAAGTTTCAGTTATTGTATATTTGAAAAGCCTTTTTTAGCACTGCATTTTTTTTTTTTTTTTTTTTTTGTTTTTACAAAAGTACTTAAATTTACTGCAATTTGTTCTTTAACGAGATCTAGTAATATTAAAAAAAAATACCTTTTTCTCTGCGCTTTGCCCTTTTTTATACTGGTATACTTAAATAATTTTTCTATTAAAGTTTAATTAATCTTAGGATGAAATGCTGTTATATTTAAAATAGGTTGATTTTTTTCTCGAAAGAAAAACCAGTTATATTTAAAAATGTTGCCTTTTTTATATTTTATGTATTTAAAAATTTTCAAAGTTGAACTTTTTCGAACTTTTGGATTATATGCCTTTTTCAGCACTTTACATTTTTCATACATATGTATTTCAAAAATTTGTCAATTTTATCTTTGAACGGTATTCAGTTATATTTAAAAAAATTTGCCTTTTTCCTGCACCTTGCCTTTTTTTGTAGTTATATACTTAAACAAATTTTCAATTAATTGTTTAATTAATCTTAAGGCAAAGTGCAGTTATATTTTTGCTCGGAAGAAGATCCAGTTATATTTAAAAAGTTTGCCATTTTTCTACCTTTTGCCTTTTATTTATATTTTTAACGTTGTAAAAAGATACACTACAAGTAGTTATATCTTGCTTTTTTAAACTTTGGAATGAGGCGAAACATTTTATATATTTTGCCTTTATTTACATTACATAGGATTTTTTAGTTATCATAACAATATAAGTAATTGTTCTTTTGTTTGGAAGAAAATCTAGTTAAATTTGAAATTTAATTTATTTCAAGAAACTGTTTAATATATATTAGAATGAGATCCAGTTGCCACAAAGATGTCTAGTTATAATGAAAATTTTAACAAATAAAAGGAAAACAATTCTATTTGTATTTGGAAATTACAAATTTCTGTCCTTTTTCATGTAAAAGCAGATCTAGTTATAATGAAAATGTTGCCTTTTTCTGCCCTCTGCCATTTTTGTTTATGTTTTAAAAAAGGCAGGTATGTCAAATTCGTGCGAAAGCGAAATTGAAATCGTATTTAGAAAAGGAAAAAAAATAATTTTTAAAGCACATAAAAATAGTAAAGTGGAATTAATATTTTCATCACATTTAAATATAATAAATTTTTAAAAATGAATGTAAGCAAACAATGGATATTACTTTTATTAATTTCATTTAAAAAATTCCGCTTTAACAAATATTGTAAGAAATTCAATCTTTTTTTAATTAACAATTAGTGGATACAAAACCTATTTTTGTTAAGTGCACACAAAATTTTAAAATTTAATTCAAAACATATATTTTTTTTTTTTTTTTAATTTCAATTATTCTTTTAAATATTTTTCCTCATTAATCCAGAAGCACCAAATTAAAAAAAAGGGTTTAGAGCTGAAGAAGCAAAACGAAAATGTTACGAATTCGACTATGCGAAAAATTTCTGTGACATACCTGAATTTTACATTTTTTTATGAATAATGGAAATTACAAAATGTTTACTAAATTTCGAAAGAGAAGCCCCATAAATGGCTTCATATCCTAAGAATTAATCCTCAACGATTCAAAGATTCTGTTAGTGTGTGAGAGCTGGGTAGTGGCATAGGGAATGTTATATTGAAGTCTTGCAAACATGTCCTACAATTGATATTTTCTATCGCATCTACAGGACTGTGTAATGGGTCTGAGTTAGGGCTGCCAGATGGGCTAGATTCGGCTCGAATTCGGCTTATTTGATGATTGTCCAGTGTCTAGCCGATATAAAATTAGTCCACACATAATTTAGATAGAAGTTCAGACATGCTTGCGCTTCAAATGTCATCTAGCTGCGGTTACAAAGCCGTTTCTTCTGCAATTCTTTTTAGCTACACTGAAAAATATTTGGAAAATAAAAAAATGATATTTAAAGAAATTGTTTAACCAAATGTTTAAATAATTTTAATTACAACAAATGCCTGTTTATTCTCCATTTTATTTATAATTTTTTATGATTTCCACGCACAATATGTTCAACACATTCAAAACTCTAAAGAAACGAAAGTTAAAATTTAAAAAACTAATATATATATATATATATATATATATATATATATCACCTTAATCAGATACTTTCGTATCTCCAAATTTTTCATTTGATTAGCATAAGAAAAAGGTGCTTAAGGTGATTAAATTTGCTTTCCTCTAAGAGCTCTATAAAACATTAAAACATACTTGTTTTTAAACAAATATTTAATTGATTTTATTATATTTTTTTCAGCCTTTCTATGGTTAATTTTATTATTAAAAACAACTATTTAAGTTATAAAATTTAAAATGAACAGAAAATATAAACTCCCTTAAGGAAATTTTTTTTTTTTAACTTAAGAAAAATGAGGAATAAAATATATTTTTTTGAAACTTTTTGATGGAAAAATAGAAACATAAAAATGTGTTATATAAGAAAATAAAAAAAGCTCATTAAAAAAATAATAATAATAATAATTAATAATAAGAACATCAACAACAAAAATACTTGCTTAAAGTATACAACAACAAAAAACGAAAAAATTATTTAGGAAATATTTAATAAAAAAAATATTAATAAAAAAAAACATATATAAATTTAAGTAAAAAAAGAAATAACTGCATTCTCTGCAAAACTCTTAAGCTTAAGAAATGAAAAAAAATCTTGTAAATTTCGCTTGTTGCTCTTTATTAATATTTTAAGTCTTACTTGAAAAATAAAACAAAATCTTTGAAAGATTATTTTATATTTAATTTTAGCTATTAAAAAAATTAAAAAAATAAAAAAAAATATTTTTTTCTAGGAACTTTTTTCGATCATGAAATATTAAAAAAATAATAAATATATGATAAAAAAAAAAAGTATATAAAAAGTATTAATTTTTTGCATAATAAAACTCAGCTTTTTTTAAACAAATGTTCTTAAATCTTTCTATTCATATAAACAAACAATTCTACAACTTTCTCTTATAAACCAAAAAAAAAAAAAAAATTTTAAAGTACTAAAATCTCAAAAAAGCTAATAATTGAAAAATGCAAAAAATTATACCAAATAAATACGACAAAAAAAATCTTAATGAAAAAATATCGAACAAAAAAAATAAATAAATAAAAACAGAATTCAACATTAGTTTAGGTAAGATTGCAAAGCTTTTTTGTGCTAATTTTTGCTTAGGTCTTCTAGTTAAAATAAAATAATTCATAAATTAAAAAACAAACAAAAAATTAAAAATAAAACCAAGAACTTAAAAACCAAAATACAAAATTTACAGTGTTGAAATAGTGTTGAATAAAATCCAATTTAAAACCGAAACAAGACACTACAAATTATTTAACATACAAACAGCCAACTATGAAAACTTCAAAAACCAAAATATTAAAAAAAAAAAAAAAAAAAAAAAAAGAAAATACAAAACTTTACTTGAGACAAATATTTTATTAAAAGTTCTCAATAATTCAACCAAGTTACATTTGTAGTATTGTAAAACTTTATTAAGAAAAGTCCTTAAAAACAACAACAACAACAACCGAAATAATATATTAAAAGTCAAAGTATTATATAAAAAAAAAAAAACGAGAATAATGACAAAATGAAAGAGTAATATATAAAAAAGAGATTTTTTTCTGAATAAATAAAGAAAAACACTGATTTTCTGAAAGAAAACAAAAAAATGTGTGTTTTATTTTATTTTATAAAGAATGGATTTAAAAATACGGTAAGCATGGAATAAAATAAGTATTGATATTTAATTAAGTCGTGAAATCATTCATTTTTGTAAAGTACTATATATATATACATATATATATATATATATATATATATATATATATATATATATATATAATATAAAAAAAATTCTGGATTTTGCAGCAGGTGAATTTTTGATATGGATTTTCTTGGAAACGCTATTTCCCAGCATAGCTGTTCATTGTGAATATTTTAATTCAAAATATTTGTTAAAAATAAATTATTTTTATATTCAATTTATACTTTTAGAAATAAAATAGTTTAAAATCATTTTTCACTTTTTATAATACAATAATTCAGCTACTTGAAATTAATTTTGAATAAAATTATTTAAATATTATTCTATTTGTTAACAAGTCAGATTAGAAAATATTTCAACAGAAGTATTCGATTATACTTTTATAAAACTTAAATTCAATTCCAAAGTCTTCAACTAACTTGAAAATAAATTTTATTTCTATAGCTTGAATACAAGTATTCTTTATTTTCTTTCCTATTTTAAAAATGAAATAAAATCTCAAATGAATTTCTTTTTATTATTATTCAGAGACAATATTTGAATATTTTATTCATCAAAAATTTGTTTGAATAATTTATTTTATTTTTTTAATACTGAAATTATTTAATACGTTTAAATAAATTTCTTTCGATGGCTATTGATCGCATTATTTACTCGACTCTAGTCATTACCCAGCAAAAACTTTTTGGTTTACGGTAATAACAACTAATTATTAAAGTAGTTTCTTGGTAATGAGGCGTCTTTATTATTTGCTTACTCTGTATTACATTAATAAGTACTCAATAATATAATAGCGCAGTAATACTGCAATCACGTGGATGAGTTGGCTAGAGTGCCGGATTAACAACCAGAAGGTTATTGGTTCAACCCCATTCTGAAGCTGTTAGTTTTTTATAACAAAATGTCTAAAAAGATATTTTAAACTAAATAGAGTTTTTGTCGGTTAGGATGCTATGTGCGAGATGGTGTACTGAGTAAGACGTTAGTCAGTAAAAACGAATCGTTAGTGTGTGTCCAAGTTCGAGTCTCACTGACGGCAATTTTTTTTTTTATTTTTGTTTTCGTTTAGGTACATATTTTTGAGTACCCCTAGAGTCAAAAAATAACTACATGAATTTGTGGACAAGTCGAACAAAAATAACTAGTTATTCAGGCAAAAAATAAGTATTTTTTTTTTTTTTGTGTTTCCAAGTATACCTGCTAGCTTACCAGGAAAGCAAAGTTTTTGCTGGGTAGATTCTCCTGTACAGATTTTTTTTAAATAGGCGGAGAAACCATAAGAAACATTATTTGCTGAAAGAAAACTTCTGAAACAATCGCTACATTATCCTTTTTAACTTAAATTATTAAAAAATAATATGATTTTTTTTTTTTAATTTATTGAAAATTTTCTATTTGAATATATTGTTTTCAAATAAAAATCCTAAAAACTTGTTGAACTTTTTTGTATTAAAAATAATACATATGAATATTATTCAAGGTTGGAATATTGAAATATAAAAAAATATTCAAATGTAAAAATATATGTTTCACTTTTGATTAAATAAAATATTTCCTTTTTTAATTAATTTTGTTCAATCAGATATAAAATAATATCAAAATTCATTTGATTATATATATAAATAGAAATCCATAATGTATTTTGTTTAATAAATTGATCAACAAATATTTTAATTTAAATTTTAAAATTTAAAATAAAAAATGGAAATTTCATTTAGCATATAAGAATCTCAATACCTTCTATATATATCTTCTATCTAAATTTTGTTCAAAAATTTTAATAAAAAGCTGAGATATTACCCTTAAAGCTTGTAATATGCGAGCGTTTTTTTCAAAAATATTATGTCAAAATGTTAATTTTTTTCAACACGCTACAACTCAGAACAATTTTTTGAACATGGTTTTCTTCAGCTTATAAGCAGTAAAATGGGCTATCACATAGATTAGTTATATTCCTCCCACTGAAATGCCTTTTTGCTTAAATTTTTAAATAAATCAAAGTTTAAAACGCTTATATCTTAGAACGTGATCCATACTTACCTAGGTAGGATGAAAGTTTATTGCTTTCTCCATATGGGTTCCAAATTTGTCGCCCAAAATGTTGAATACCAATTGACATATAACGCTTAAAATGTAAGTCGCAGCAAGCGTGATTTTTTTTTTTAAATTTTGTAAAAATCAATGAAAAATTTCTGGGAGTAATAGGTAACCAGAATATTACGGTAGGTAAATTTTCAACATGGATTTGAAACGTAAAATTAGTACCATTTGATAGATTGTGTGTTCCGCACTCTTAAATTATTAGTTAAAAGTGTAACGCGCTTATATCTCAAACGATTATGACTCTACTAGAAAATTCCGGAAGCTAGATGAAAGTTCATTGTTTTTTCTGTATATCTTATAAAATTTTGTTTCAAAATATTAATAGCTAGGATTTTTCAATAAATCTTTAAAACGCTTATATCTCAGAATCTTGTAAGCGAGAACCAAATTTACCTTAGCAGGTTTAAAGTTCATCACTTTCTCTACATGCATTTGAAACATTTCCAAAATAAGATGAAAGTTCATTGCTTTCTCTATATATCTTCCAAATTTTCTTTCAAAATATTTATTAATAGCTGAGATATTGTGCATAAAGCTTATGTCAAGCAAGCGTTTTTACAGGAAATACAGTGTCAAAATTATTATTTTCTTTCACACGCTACAACTAAGCGATTAGACCAGATTTTTGAATGCAACCTTTACCATCTTGTAGATTATGAAACGAGCTACCAAATAGATTTATAATTTTTCGCCTACTGCCACGCCCTCATACATACATTATTAAATAATGTTTAAAACGCTTATATATCAGAATCTCGTGAGCGGGGATCAAACTTACCTTAGCAGGATAAAAGTTAATCACTTTTTCTACACGTTTTCCAAATTTGGCTTCAAAATGTTGGCAACCAAATAAGATTTAATGCTTCAAAAGCAAGTCGATACAAGCAAGAAATTTTTTTTTTAAATTTTTAGAACGCATTAAAAATTTTCCGTGAGTAATAGGTAATCAGAATTTTTTAGTAGGTGGATTTTTTATATGGATTTTCTCTAAAACGCTATTTCTCAGCGATTAGACTAGATTTTTGGAAAAAATTAGTACCATTTGATAGTTTGGGAAAAAAGCTATCATATAGGATAAACGCTTTCCGCCCACTACCAGTTCCGCATTACTAAATTTGTCATTAAATCTTTAACACTCTTATATCTCAAAAGATCGTGGATCATCTAGAAAATTTATAAAGTTAGATAAAGGCCCATTGTTTTCTCTATATATCTTCCAAAATTGGTTTTAAAATATTTATTAATAGCGGAGATATTGTGCATAAAGCTTGTGTTATGCAAGCATTTTTACAGGAAATACAGTGTCAAAATTATTATTTTCTTTAACACACACACGTTACAACTAAGCGATTAGACCAGATTTTTGAATGTAACCTTTACCATCTTGTAAATTATGAAACAGGCTACCAATAGATTTATAATCTTTCGCCCATTGCCACGCCCATTTGCTTAAAATTGTAAATAAATGTTTTAAAAGCTTATATCTCAGAATCTTGTGAGCGGGGAACAAACTTACCTAGGATGAAAGATCATTACTTTCTCTACATGAATTTCAAATTTCCTTCCAAATTGTTGGCTATCAACTTGATATAACGCTTAATAATGAGCTTAATTTTTTTTTTTTTTTAATATTTTAAAAAATTATTATTAATAATTTGTGGAAGTAATAGGTAACCAGAATTTTGCAGTAGATAAATTTTTCATTTCTGCGTCCAGATTTTATTAATAAATTAGTACTGTTTAATAGTATGAGAAAAAAGCTGTCACATCGGATAAATTCTCGCATATTTAAATGTGTCAATAAATATATAACACATTTATATATTAAAAACTTGTGGCTTTGATTAAAAATGTCTATAATAAGGTTAAAGCTTGGTGGTTTTCTTTGCATCTTTTGGCGGAAGTAATGATGCGCTAAAAAATCTTAATAAATAAAATATAAAAGCTTATTTTTTGCGAACATTGTGTCAAATAAAATAATAATTTTCTTTAATACGCTACAACTCATCGTCTAGAACATATTTTCCAACACTGTTTTCATCACCTTATAAATAGTAAAACGGGCTACACATAAATTTATTGTGTTCCGCCCACTGCCACGCCCTTTTACTTAATTTTTTTATAAAAGTTTAAAGCGCTTATATCTCAGAATCTTGTGAGCGTGATCCAATAGTACCTATGCAGGATGAAAGTTCACCACTTTCTGCACATGTATTCCAAATTTGGCTCCAAAATGTGGACTACTGACTGAGATATAACGCTTGAAAGATAAGCCCTTACAAGCGTAAATTTTTGAAAATTAAAAAATAATTAAACAATTTCTGGGAGTATTAGGTATCAAGAATGAATTTTCAAAATGGATTTTCTCTGAAACGCAATTTCTCAACGATTAGGTCAGCTTTTTGGACAAAATTATTACCATTTGATAGTTTGGGGAAAAGTTATCACATTGACTAAACGCTTTCCGCCCACTACCAACCAGCTTCGCATATTTAAATTTGTCGTTAAATCTTTGGCACGTTTATATGGCTCTGCTCGAAAATTTCGAAAGCAAGATGAAAGTATATTGCTTTCTCTATATATCTTCCAATATCGGTTTCAAAATATTTATTAATAGCTGAGATATTGCGCATAAAGCTTATATTAAGCAAGCGTTTTTGCATAAAATATAGTGTCAATATTTTGCATAAATTTTTAAATAAAAGTTTCAAACGCATATATCTCGGAATCTTCTGAAATATAGACGCTTGAAAACAAGTCGCTGCAAACATGAATTTTTTTAAAAAATTTGTAAGTCATTAAAAAATTTCTGGGAGTAATAGGTAAACAAAAGTTTGTAGTAGGTGAATTTTTGATATGGATTTTATTTAAAACGCTATTTGTCAACGACTATGACAGGTTTTTGAGCAGAATCATAAAAATACCATTTGATTGATTGAGGGAAAAGCTTTCACATGAGCTTAATGCTACCAGTAAACTATCAAGCTCACATGCTAATATTTATCAATAAATATATGTAAAACCCGCTCAAAAATTAAAGCTTATTGTTTTTACTATATATCTGCCAAATTTTGTTCCAGAATCTTAATAAATAGCTGAAATATTGCGCATAAAACTAGCGTTTTTACAGGAAATACAGTATACAAATTATTATCTTCTTTAACACTAGAACAGATTTTTGAACGCAACTTTTTCATATTTATACAGTACTTCCTCCTATCATTAGATAGGTTGTAAAACAATTTTTCATGTGAACTTAACGCTAATAGTGTCATCTTCATTAAATCTATTAATATTTAAAATAATTTTATCCCAAAAGTCAAAATGTTCTGAAGCTAATTCCATTGCCTTTTCTATAAAGTTTTCAAGTTTTGTTCATTGCCTTATTTGTTGCCTCCAGATAAAACATTCTTATTTACTTTTGATTCACATATTATGTTAACTTTTAACAAGAAAGTTTATGTGTCTGCCTCAAACACACAATTATGTCTACAATGAAATGTACACATAAAAATGTGTCTCTCTTCTTTTTACTACTTCCCTTTTACCATAAAATTTCTATTCAACACACGAAAATCTACAACGTAACAATGAAAACAAAGTTTTCATGACACTTTTTCTGCTTATGAATATGGCTGTTAGCCTGGTATTTTGACTTGTTTGACAGTTTTATGACTGTCTTTATATTGACAATTCAATGACTGTTTTTTTTTTTTTTTTTTTTGTTATTAAACTCACACTCCAACATTCATTTTTATAACCGTTAATATTGTAGTCTATCCCACCACCAAAATATAAATAAATTTACACCCAGCAAACACGGAAATATGATTAGTGAAAATTTAAGTTTCAAATCAGGTCTGTCTTTAAAAAATTGTGTAAATCATAAATTATGCTTTTTTGGAAGTTATTAATAATTACTTCTAAAAAAAGTGAAAATAAATGTATTTTTAGCTGGAAATACAGTTAATAATTTCTAAGAAAAATTAAATTTCATAAATTTTAAAGCATTTTTATTTTCTTTTAATAAGACTAAAACTGAACTTTTACTAAAAATATGTATAAACATAGTATTAAGAAAAGTGCTTCGAAATCATTGAACAAGAAGTTTAAAAGAAGAACACCCTTTCAATGACAAGCATGGGTTAAAAAAAGAACTTCTGAAGCTCTTTTTCAGCACTAAGTACTTCCTTCCAATGACAACACAATGTTAAAATAATGACTTTTTGAGCTCTCTTTCAGTTCTTTTTTTTTGCTGGGATACTTTCCGTTAAAATAGTCTTAAAACTTTAAAGTTTACTAGGAAAATTATTACATTTTGTGCCATAATTAGCTACACTTTGTTATAGAAATATGTTGAGTCAATTTAATAAAAGAACATTTTGTGATGAACATACATAAATTTGGTACGAGTGCTTTAACGTGTACAAAATATTCTGGAAGCCTGTTACTATTACGATATTTTTTTGTTTGTAAATAAATTGATATTATGTTGTTTATTTATTATTTATTATTGATACTAAACAGAAATTTGAAAACAAGAATTTGTATATAACATCAAATAAAAAATTCATTAAGTATCAAACGCCTTAATTCTTCTCAATTTTAGAACTTAAATTTTCAAGTAATCAACCTGTTTATAGAATCCAACTCGGATTGGTTTTACAACATTTTCTTAACAAAACCAATAAATTGGGTTTATGTATTCGATTTCTGTTTGTAAAATAAAATAATTCGATTTGTAATTTTAAATATTTTCATCTCCAGTTTATAAAGAGAATTTCAAAACAACGCTTTAAATTAGTGTATTCAAAAACCGAAACCGGTTAACCGGTTTTTTATGAAACGCTCCTTCTTTTATTTTTGTTTACTAAATTAACCTATACTTCACATTTTTTATATTTGCTAATTGAACCTTATTTATGGCCTTATGCATTAAAAGTATCAAATTGTTAAAAAAAAATTTTTTGTATGGAAATTTAAAATGATTTGTATATTTTTTAATAGATTTAAACTAATTTTTAATAACAGAATTAGGTAAGAAGTAAATTTTAGTTCTATCGTTTGTCACAAGAATTAGGTGAACTTCATAGTTACATTGGTAGATTTGGATCAGAAGAAATATTATCAGAATTCAATTCAAAAAAATATAAAAATTTGAGCATTATCCTTTAGCTGCAGAAGAGCGATATGACTTTTTATTTTTATATCACTTTTCATTGCAAATGATATGTATTATAAGTGTATTTTCTTTAGTAAAAACAATAATAATTTTTTAAATATTTGTATTTTTAATAAAAACCGCTTAACCGGTTTGTTTTACGTAAAACCGTATTCGAAAAAATGCTGTTTTTCGAATAACTCGAAAACCAGTTTTCTGGAAGTGTCGGTTTTTTTAATACACTATTTAATATTCATAGATTAATAACTAGATATTTATATGAGAGAAAAAACCTGATTCAATTGTCAAAAACCTAATTCATGCAACAAAACAAAATACATGTAGTCACATATATTTTTTGTGTTTTGAAAAAATGATTCATTTTTCAAAATTTAATTCGAAGTGCCTTCACATAAACTTCTAGTTGTATTCTATGTTAATATCTCTCATTACTTAGTTAGACATAAAAATATAATTTAGAGTGGAAATATCAATCCAAAAAATTGTTTTCGTTACGTTTTCACAAACCCATTTCCGTTGACGATTTCATAAAGAGGCTGAATAAATTTCATCGAGTTTGCAGTTTTTGATTGAAATAATTGAAAATTTTGTCTTCTTAAAAAGATTTTTTTTTTTGTTTTTTTTTTACAAAACGGGTTGATTTATTATTACAATTATATTTTTATTTGTTATTCCTTCAGATGAAACGTGCATATCTTTAATGATTTTGTTTTATTACTGGTGTTTAATATTCAAACTCGTTGCTTAACTTAATCAATTCAGGATATAACAAATTCGCAGTTTTATAACACACAATAAATTTAATATTAAAACTAATGACATTACACGTCTTTTTATGGGATACAAAATAAAAATGGAAGGAGGAAAGTTAAAAGATAGTAAATTCCCTTAACAAAACAAAAGAGAAAATATTGCTAATAACTATAAAAAACGAAACAAACAAAAAAGTTGTTATTCCCCACATGCTCTCTTAATAACTTCATTTCCCACCAAAGCCCATAAGATTCCCTAAACCACCCAGACCGCCAGCTGCTCCCTGTTGTAATTGACGCATCATATTTTGTAGACCACCAACACCACCCATCTGTTGCAACATACGTGGATCAATCATTTTAGCCATTTGTTGATTTAACTTTGCCATTTGATTTGGATTGACATTTTTCGTCATATCTCCTTGCTTGAAAAGGCCTTTCACACCACCCATTTTCTTAACAACGGCAGCGAATTTTGTGTAATGCGATACAAGTTCTTTAACTTCACGTTCTATGACACCGGAACCTTCGGCTACACGTACAATACGTGATGGCTGTTTACTAAACAATTTGGCACCATCACGATTATCTAATTCACCATCTGACATACTGTCCATCATGGTCATCATACGTTTTATGCGTGCCATTGATTCTTGTTCACCGCCTTTTGTCATGAAATCTTGAGAGAAACCAGGAATCATGCCCATGATTTGAGAGAAAGGTCCCATTTTCATAATATTTTGGAATTGTTCATACATGTCTCGTATGGTGAATTGACCATGTTTGATTTTTTCCAAAAGTTCTTCATTGCCATCTAATTTCAATTCATTCACCTGGAAATATAAAAGAATTAAATTAATTAATTTTTTATATTACAATTTCTTTTTATAGTATATTCAGGGTAAACTTTTATACTCGTAATACACTGCCTGCCACTTGAATAAGGAATCACATTTTTTTAACTTTAATTAAGTATATCTCCTAAACTAAAGTTCAGAAAAAATAATTTTTTGGTCAACCAAATTTCAAATTGTTGGCTTTAGTTTCCTGAATATACATATTTTGTTATACTAAAATTATGCATTTATTTAAAGACATGTATTTCTGTGGTACTTTTTCGTGTACCATGTAAATATATCCGCAATTCTTACTAAAATTATTTGGAACATTTTTCAAACCATATGTATATTGACGATCAAAAAACATAGCAAAAAAGTAATGGTGTTGTATTTCCCTTTAAAAAAATCATAAAAATCTCGTTATAACTTTTTTTCCAAAATGAAATTTTAAAATATATCTCCTATATATATATATATGTTAAATTATGCACTAATTCCATTTCCAAAATACTATGAAAGTAAAATTTATGTCTTAAAAAACCACGCAACTATAAATTTCTGGTTTCAGAAAATTTTTTAAAACAAAAAATTTAAAACTAACTATTTTTGTTTCCTTGCATTGTTTGTTTGTTCACATTTATTTCAGTACCTGAACTTTCAAAATAATATTTTCGATAAATTTTTGGTAACTAAAAAAAAGTTGCCATTCATAATATAAAATTTCGATTCCCATACATAATCGACCCACAAATTCAGTCATGAATTTTAATATAGGAAATATGGAAAAGGCATATGTTACTTTATAGAATTTTTACATTTCGAAAAAATTTTATAATTTCTATCAAATTACGTAAGTTTTAGCCGTTATGCTGTGTCGTCTCACAAAGAAATTAATTGATTTTTTGTTCATTTTTAAGTGTATTTCCCACTAAATATTTAAAATTTCGACACTTTGTTATGCAACTTTAAACGTAAAATCTTTGAAATGATTTTGCTTTTAAAGTGCAAAGCTATCTGTCACAGAATATATGCAAAAATTCAATAATTTACTTAATAGTAAATTTTGTATATTTAATTCGACAATCTATAGGTTTTAAGAAATTTCTTTGCAAATGATTAACCATATCGCAATGACTTTATTATTTAAGTGAAAAAATATTTAAAATAAAGTATTTATAATCCATTCGATATTTATAATTTGAACCATTTAAATATTTTTAACTATATATAAAATAAAAATATTAAAAAGCATTTAGAAATTACGACCGTTGCGTGAAGTTTTTTGTCCGCAATGATTTAAAAAAATTGTTTTTTATTTTCAGGACAATATTGGCTATACTAAGGCATTTTGAGGTTAAAAAATAGTTATGACCCTAATGTACAGTCATCCCAATAAACAAAAGTTGAAGTGATCTCGTTAATCTTAAATCCACAGTTTGAATTTTGATCTCTTATATTATCATCAGGTCGAAAATATATAGATTACACTTAATTGCACGTATTCCTTAAGCTACTTCGTAAATCAACTAACCAAAACAAATGCATTTATTATTTTGAACTATTGCTAGGTATCCCCTTTTAGTAACCATTTGTTTTTTAAATTCTATTGAATAAATTGAAAATTTTAATTTCTAAATAATATTTTATAATTCAAAAATACTTACCTTATCAATCAAACCTTCAATATCACCCATACCCAAAAGTTTGCTCACAAAAGGTTTTGTCTTAAATGGTTCCAAATCGTCAATATGTTCACCAGTACCAATGAAAATAATTGGAGAATTGGTGGCAGCAACAGCTGATAAAGCACCACCACCTTTAGCGTGACCATCCAATTTGGTGATAATCACAGAACCAATATCAACTTTTTCCTTAAAAGCCTTAGCTTGAGCTTCACAAGCCTGACCAATTGTGGCATCCATAACGAAAATTATATTATCGGGATTAACAGCATTCGCTACAGCCAACATCTCTTCGAACAATGATTCTTCTTGTTTGTGGCGACCCGAAGTATCGACAATAATCATTTCGAAACCTTCTTTCTTAAACATATCCACACCTTCTTGGGCTATAACAACTGGATCTATTTCAGTATAACTACCATAGAAAGGAATACGAGCTTTTGTGGCATTCTGTTTTACTTGATCGTAGGCACCAGCACGGAAGGTATCAGCACACACCAAACAAGATTTCCAATTACGTTTTTGATAGTGATAAGCTAATTTGGTACATGTTGTTGTCTTACCCGAACCCTGAAGGCCGACAAACATAATCACATTTGGTCTACCCTTAATGGGTTGATATGGCTTAACACCTGGATCTACCAATTTAATAAGTTCCTTGAAGACGGCACTTTGTATCATACGTCTCTTGTTGAGTCCACCAGCCATTTCGTCAAAATCAATGACGGCCTTCACATTTTCACGCAACTGCTTAACCAAACGAATATTTACATCAGCTTCCAAAAGGGCAGCACATATTTCTTTTAGCATGGAATTTAAGGCCTCTTCATTGATTACGGTGGCTTTGCTTAACGAATGCAAGGCAGTGGTAATTTTTCTACCCAAATCTGCTAAAACCATTTTGTAGCCGTCTTTTTAATTTTAAAACTATTGATTTATTTTCACGTGTATTTTTTATTATTATGATTTTTAAAACAATGATATTTGCGAAATACAGGAATAAACAAGAAAAAAACTTTTACTTTTTTTCTTTTTCTTCAAAAACGTCGTATTTTGACACGTCGATGTACATGTCAGACTTCGTAGTTACCGGATATTTATCAAGCTAACGGCGTTGCAGTGAGGAACTGTTAAAGTAGTAAATAAAATAAACAAATACATAAAATTTGTTACTTAGAAAGAGAAATATAAAATTTTTATTTGGAAATTAACGGTTTTAATGATATTAATAGAATCTTATTCGAATGGAAATGTTTTGTACATTAAAATATTTAATGTTGTTAGGGTTAATAACGGCGTCATTTTGGTTGCGGTTGACTTGGAGAACACGGCTCAACATATCTATTAAAATATCTCTGTATTACCTAGTGTCTACATTAGGCAAATTTATATCAAAACAAACGTCAAAATCAGTGCGAATATGTACAAGGTAACCTTAGTTAAACAGTTGCATATTATTTTGGTTGTTACAGTTGTCAAACTGCATATATAAAAAACAATAATGAATACGCCATATTGTTGTCTTTGTGCAACTGTTGCCACCTTCCACAAATTCGCGTTAAGTTTGACGTTTGTCTTGAGAAAAAAATCTCTAATGTAGACACTATGTTAGGCAAATTTATATCAAAACAAACGTCAACATCAGTGCTAATATATACAAGGTAACCTTAGTTAAACAGCTGATTATTATTTTGGTTGTTACAGTTGTCAAACTGCATATATAAAAAACAATAATGAATACGTCATATTGTTGTTTTTGTGCAACTGATGCCACCTTCCACAAATTCGCGTTAAGTTTGACGTTTGTCTTGATAAAAAATTGTCTAATGTAGACACTATGTTATAAATAAATAACATAATGTCAATCAACGGAATTTTAAAGTCAGCTTTGGCACACGAATTATTATTTAGTTTTATTGCTTATTTTTAAAAAGTTATCGGGTATACCATTAATAGCAATGTTGAATGGATTACATGGTAAACTTGTTTGACAAGTATCGGCTTTAAGCTCCTAGATATTATCGGAAATTTTATTGTGATGTGAATCTATGTATGAATATTATACTTTTCACATGTTCTTTTTGAACATCAGATGAATCCAATATATCATTTAGTAGTGGAAAGATGAATTATTTTGGTAGAGGAGATTAAAAACGTCTTTTCTATAAATAAATTTTGCACATAAAATCACTTATTGAATGAAATTCACTTAATATATTTAACTGTCTGCCTTGTAGTTTAATGTTAAGATTGTTTAACCTCTCGAAAAACTTAGAAAAATTTAGATATAAGCATAGTAAGATATAAAAATAGTTTTCTGTAAATTTTTTATAAAGATCTTAATATTTTATAAAAGGAAAATATCTACTTCTGTCTTTAAATCGTATAATCTCTTTAGAATATTTCCCTTCGAAATCCAATGGACATTAATATGAAGTAGTAATTTCTTATGTTTTGCATTTTAAGATTCTATTTCTTAAGGCACTAGTTTTTATAAAATTGAAGAGCACTTTTAAATATATCACCGAGTACTTTTCAGTAGATTACACAATAAGATTTCTTGCAATAAAATAAAAGTTGGCTTAAATTAGAAACATCAGTCGTTTCATTATACTGCAGGCCAGAGTTATCTGGAAGAAGGATCTCATGGCTATTTCTTTTGTGGGCTTATCCTACTAACAACCATAGTACCATACATAGTGTCTATACTAGATACATTTTTATGAAGGCAAACATCAAAATCAGTGCGAATATATATAAGGTGACTTCAGTTAAATAAATTTTTACTATTTTTGGTTGTTACAGCTGCATATATATATATATATATATATATATATATATATATACTGCATATATAATGATTCACCTTATTGTTTTTGCTTTTTTGCAAAAGTTCCCAGATTGCATAAATTCGAGTTGATTTTGACGTTTGTCTTGATAAAAAAAATTGTCTAATATAGACGCTATGATATCAAACATAAGAATAATATTGGTGAAGACCAGTGATGCCAGTTTAGCTTTTTTAAGGCTAAATCTAGCGCTCAAAATTTTTATTTTAACTTCTAGCCCTTTTTGATTCTTAAAATTGCCTTAAAAAGGCTAAAATGTTACTCTTTCAACAACGAAGAAAAATAATTTCTTATTATCTACTAATTTTATTTTTATATAATCATTCATTTAAGCATTTTTAGGTATTTATTCGCACCAAAAATCTATTTTTTAAATTTAACAAAAATTTTCGTCTGCGGCACTTCAGTATCCAAATCAAGAACAACTAATATACTAAAATACTAATGACTAATTTGATGGAATTACTAAATCGATTATTATTATTTTATTTTATTTTTTTGCTACATTAACCTACATTAATATAAACTATTTACAAACATAATTTTAGCAAATTCTTATAAAAGCGAAAAATCACCCAAAAACTTTAAAATATTAATCAAAAAGGAATTATAGTTTAAAAATGTCGAAAAATCACTTCAAAACATTAGGTAATTTTTCATATGAAATATAACCCAAATTTGTATGGGAATTTTTTGAGCGATTTCTCATTTGGGTCATTTTAATAACAGTTATTCTATGTTTTATTCATAAATTTATTACAATATCTTTAAAAAATATAAAAAAACTCTCATTAGTTTTTTTTATATTTTTTTATATGAGAAAAAATTAGTTTTTAAATTAAAAAAAAAAAATATATTTTTTCTGACCTAATTTTTTTGGCACATTAGTCTTTTTTGACCTTTTTTAAAGTTGAATTTAGCTTCCTTCTCGGCTCCTGGCAACACTGGTAGAAACCTTAAAACTCAGGAGCTAAATTCGGGAATTATTACTTTCTATACGAAGTTATAGATATGTGCATGATTTCGGAGGAGGCTTCTTTTTTTGTGTGATACTCTGGAAATATTGCATAATAGCTAGCCATTTAATTTTAAAGCTCAAAAAGAATAAATAAATAAACAATAAATTTAAAAGAATATTCCCAAGTTTAAAATCAAACTAAAATTATTATAATCAATAATTTAATGCTTAAAATATTAATAAATTATAATTTTTCTTTAATAAAACAGCATTTTAAATAATTTTGTTTACCCTAAATTCGAGATGATGAAGTAAAATTCTGAGATATTAAGAACAATTAATACCATTAAAAGTTTGAGTACCTTTTAACAACATATGTCTTATTTTCTATTAAAACAGCAATTAGCCATAATAATTTATGATATTTTAAATAATAATTTTTGATAACATTGTTCAATAAGTTCATTATTTCATCATACTAATGTATATACGTATAGTTTTAAATGAACATTTATAAAACATTTTTAAAGTAAGTATATCAATAAATTGTTCATATATTTTAGGACAAAGTATTATATTTTTATATTTTATTTATAGTAGAATATAGTTTCAGGGGCAAAAATTAAAAATTATTGGAAAATTTCAAAATTATTAAATATCAGCATTTTATAGAATATTAGACATATAATATAGATTTTCAGTCTAATGTTCTTCTACTTCTTTAATAAAAATTCCATGCCGAACATTGGGAATGCAAATTCGATGTTTTTTATAAAATATATTAATAAAGCACATTTTTCAATAAGTGTTAGCAAAACTCAAGGTGAACTGTCATTCAAACTATGACATTGAAAAACTATGTTCTTGTTCGTAAGCAGACAATTTTAAAGTAAGAAAAAAGTTAAACTGCTTACTGCCGTCTATCGGTACCCTATGCTGGTTTTGCGATTTTTTTTATATTTTTGACTATGCGAAAGAATGGCATGGAATTGTTACTGCATATTTTTAATAAATTGCATAATATTGCTTATTTTTCTTTAAATGCATAAATTCTGTTTATTCTGCGATTTTTATTTAACTTTTTTTATATATTTGACTATGAAATAGCCCAGGAAAGTAAGGGGTTAAAATTTGTTGAAGTGAATTTTGGCATAAATGTTTTTTTTTTGCTTGTATTCCGCTTACTATACAAACTACCAAATTTCGTACAATTTTGTTGAAATATATTTGTATGCACCATCATCATTTTTTGAGTTATAACGCATCGTATGTTTGATGTAATGTCTTTAAGTGTCACTATATTTCAGGATGGTATTGACAAATGATATAATATCTATTGGGTTTAAGCATTTATTCATCTTTTTCTTTAAAAATTGTCTTGGTCGATGTTGGGGCGTAATTGTTTTGACAAGTTTACAGCCTAAAGACCCAATCGCAAATTGAAAAAAAAAAACAAGTAAGAAAGATATAGTTGGTCAAGACCAACCATATGATTCCCAACACCATTGTGTATATCCATCAAAATTCGTGGAGAGCTTTTATATTAGACATGTAGATAATTGTGGAACGATACGTTTACTAAGCGTAAGATAAAATATACGAATATAGGATATCCCGTTAATACCAATATTTATATGCATTTTAGGGTGATTTCCGAAAGTGGGCTTGTATGGGAGCTATGGTATATTATGGAGCGATCCTCATAAAATTGTCACTGTGATTTCTACTTATATAAAACTTATTTGTGTCGAATATAAATTTGATACTAACATGTGTATGTGATTTATGCACGTTAAGGTGATTTTCGGAAGAGGGTTTCTTATGGAGCTATGGTCAATTATAGACCGATCTTCATGAAATTTGATTGATACTTATATAAAACTTCCTTACACCAAATTTCATTAAAATATTCCGAGAGGACATTTGTGTGTAGGCTAGATCAGCCAGCCGTCCAGCCAGTCAGACGGACGAACATCGTTAGACCGACTCAAAAAGTGATTCTGAATCGATTGGTATACTTTAAGGTGGTTGTTGGATGATTTTTTCTATGCGTTACAAACATCAGCACAAACGCATAATACCCCAACCACCTACGCTTATACTCTACACCTATGGTGGTGTAGAGTATAAGCGTTGGTCTAATATTGTCATTTGGCCTTTTTAAACTATTGCTAATATAATTATTGAGATCTAGACAAAGATGAGAAAATGTTAACGAAAACATGTTTAGTTAACATTATAAAAATATATAATAATAATAAATCATGTTGGTGTTTGACGCAGCCAAAGCTTTGAAAGAATTAATTAAATCATTAGCTTAATTCCCTGAAATTTTAATTTAAATTTTAATTAAGAAATACTAGTTTTTTTCATTCCATATTACCATACCCAAAAATATCATTTAAAGGCTTTTGCTTGAAAGGAATTAATTTTTATTGAATTAATAAAGAATTCAATTTTTGTTAATTAAAATTTTCTCCAAATTGAATGAAAATATTTTTCTTTAATTAAATTTGTAATATTTTGTTTTTTAATCTTTTACAAAATAAATGAAAAAATATTTCCTAAAGCCAACTTGTAATATCATGAATTTTGCCTTACAGAAGAATTAAGCCTTTCGAACCTTTATGGTTAAGGCAGTAGATTCTCTGAAGGTATTTTACCCAAAACGTATTCATATTAAAGATCTAATTTTTAAGATATATATTAATTTATATATTAATATCAAATGAAAAAATATATATATATATATATATAAATATAAATAATAATTATACATTATTCAAGTTTTTGCTTTTAAATGAAGTAAATTAATTAAAACTTCCTATGGTGCTCTTAAAACGAAAGTATATAGAGGAGAGTACACATCCTTTTCTTAAATGTAGATCATTTATCGAATGTTTCGTATCTTAAGGTTTCTGTTAATATTGTTACGTTTTTACCTTTTAAAAACGGTCGTTTATTTCCTTTAAATAAACTTGTACTTTGATTGCAAAAATAACAGCAGTTTCGTAGTTTAAAAATTGTAACGACTCTTTATTTTATTTAAAAATGTACAACAATACAGTTTATAATTCATTTTGTGTTTTAATACACACACACACACTTAAATTACACGCTTTATACAGCACACTTTAATAATGTACAAGATTATACAGCCAAGGCGGTTAATATGTCTTTACTTAACGACGCTTCCAACCAGACTGACTCAATGGTGTTCTCACGGCCAATTTATATACACTGTATTACCTACTAGATGTTTCTTGAAAGCTCTATTTCTTTCTACAATGTTAACGGACAATCTAGAGCTTTTGTAGGTAATGCCATGAGCATAAACACTTAGTGCTGCCAAACTAGAGCTTTTGATGATAATGCCAGCAGCATAAACACTTAGTGCTGCCACACTTAAAAACAATGGTGAAAACTTTTTATTCAATGTTGTATGTTTAGAACTATGTTAATAATTAGATATGTTAACTGCTGTTAACATAAACGGAAATGTCTGGAAGCATTGAGAAAGATTTTAACCGGTCGTTAAAACCGTTATATTTGAATTTAAGTACAATTTCGTAACACTGCCCCCGGCTTAAGCCTGTTCGTCCCGAATAGGCACAGAATCACTTCTCCCATAAGTAGCTAGTTCTTCATTTTAAATCTCGGCCTCTTTTCTTTCCATATTCTGTACACCACGTCGTTTAATTTCTTAATCACCTTGTATGGTCCATTCCACTGGGTTTGTAGTTTGGGGAACAGTTCTTTCTTACGTTGTGGGTTATACAACAGTACAAGCTGGCCTTCGTTAAATCCTTCAGAATTCGCTGCTCGATCGTATCTAGCTTTTATTTTGTCGCTGCTCATTTTTATTCGTCTGCATACGAATTCATGAAGTTCGTTTAGGTCATCTTGCTCTTGGGAAGTGTTTTCATTATTTGTTGATGAGGGTCTAACGAAGGTTTTTGCTGTTACAAGATCACTTGTTATTTCTGATGGTTCCATCAAACACAAACTGTTGTCCTCACGATCTCCCTCCATACGAGCCCATACTAAAGTTTCTGATTGTGGTGGTATCTTTTGATGCTCGACGGTAACTGGCTTTCTTACTTGAGTTCTATTTTCATATCCGACGTCAAGGGGTACCTCCACATTTCGCCAAATCATAACTTTTCGTCCCATATCCAAAGTAATGCCATGGCTAATCATGAAATTAGCACCAATGATAACTTCGTCCACAATATCGGCAACAATGAGTAGATGATTGACGGTAACGTTGGCAATGGTTAATTTCACATTTACTTTACCATAGACAGTGACCGGCTCCCCAGTAGCTGTGCGCAGGCTTACCCCAAATAATGGTTCAATTGTTTTCTTAACTAAATCTGGCCTGACGATAGACTGTGATGCGCCAGTGTCTACAGTAAAAACGTGCTTCTGACCGTTGATGTACCCCGAAGCAGTAAGATTGCTATTTTTCTGTTGCATTACGGATATGGAGATGGTGGGACCCTCAGATGTGGGACCCTCAGATGTGGGACCTAGCTCTTGCCCATAGTGCTATCTCGTTTTAGTTTAGTTTTAGTGATTCCTGTGATGATTGATGATTCGACTGCTGGTTACTCCTTCGAGGCGAGGCAGATCTGGTTCGTTTCCTTGGTGCTTTGCAGTTTCGCTGAATATGACCAGATTTACCGCAGTTATAACATTTTACTCTGACTTTACTTTGTTTCTCAATAAACGTCTTCAAAACCTTTTTTAATTCGTCGATTATATTTCTCTGATTGTCAGCTACAACTTCGACATTTCGCACCTTGCATGTTTGTGGTTTTGAAATTATTTTCGCCGTTTCTTGTGCCAGTGCAAATGAGACGGTTTCAGTAAATGATGGTTTAGGTGTGGCGCAAACTGCGTGTTTTATTTCAGGATCGCGAATGCCATTAACAAATGCCTCTATCTTGAAATGGTCCAAAAACGGGCTGTTTTCCCCTGGGTAAGTAAGCTGCAGCAAACGTTCGATTTCTAACGCAAAGTCTTGTAGTGTCTCATTGGGCTTCTGTACTCTACCACGCAATTCCATTTGGTATAGTTCCTTTTTATGTTCACCAGCGTACTTGCGTTGTAGCGCCTCCATTATATCATCATAACTGTTTCTGTTACATGCTGGCACGCTTTCAACTACTTCAACTACTGCTGCATTTCCTTTTAGGGCCAATATCAACTCTATAGCTTTTTCTTCGTCGTTCCACATGTTTCTAGTGGCAATTGTATCAAACTGGAACTTAAACACATTAAATGCTGTGGTGCCATCAAAACTAGGGGCCTTTATTCTACTAGAGGATTGTGGAATAATTCGCACCTGTCCATCTTGGCATTGAAGATTATTAATCTTTATTTCTAAATTTTGTAGTTTTTTATCAACACCTTTGGCTATTTCATTCTCTAAATCGGACAGCTTTTTATCAACGACTTTGGCTTGTAAATCTAGACAGCTCTCTAAGTCGGATACCTTTGTCTCTATGCTATCCACTCTGCTGTTTATAACTTCCGAAATTTGCTGAAGTTTTTCGTCTGTCGCTCTAGAAGTTTCTTGAAATTTCATTTCCATTATTCTATTTTCTTCTTTAACCTCAGCAAGAAGTTTCTCGTTATTTGCTTTAGAAGTTTCTTGAACTTCAGCTAGAAGTTTCTCGTTATTAGCTTTAGAAGTTTCTTGAACTTCAGCAAGAAGTTTCTCGTTATTTGCTTTAGAAGTTTCTTGAACTTCTTCTTTAACTAATTTAAATTGCTCCATCATAGCAGCAAACATTGTGGATAAATCCATGCTGGTTGTTGTTGCACGGGTAGAAACTTCCATTTCTTCTTTATGCTCGAATTCATAAGTTCCAATATCAATATTACGCCGGTTGAATTCATATATTAGCCTCTTTTGTAATTCTGCTTTATTACCAGCTGTGGGTAACTCCAACTTATTCAATTCTCTCTTCAGTTGCTCCACTTTCAGCTCTTCAAACTTCATGACTGCTTATTATTTCGCAATCCCACTTCTGACACCAATTGTTACGTTTTTACCTTTTAAAAACGGTCGTTTATTTCCTTTAAATAAATTTGTGCTTTGATTGCAAAAATAACAGCAGTTTCGTAGTTTAAAAATTGTAACGACTCTTTATTTTATTTAAAAATGTACAACAATACAGTTTATAATTCATTTTGTGTTTTAATACACACACACACACTTAAATTACACGCTTTATACAGTACACTTTAATAATGTACAAGATTATACAGCCAAGGCAGTTAATATGTCTTTACTTAACGACGCTTCCAACCAGACTGACTCAATGGTGTTCTCACGGCCAATTTATATACACTGTATTACCTACTAGATGTTTCTTGAAAGCTCTATTTCTTTCTACAATGTTAACGGACAATCTAGAGCTTTTGTAGGTAATGCCATGAGCATAAACACTTAGTGCTGCCAAACTAGAGCTTTTGATGATAATGCCAGCAGCATAAACACTTAGTGCTGCCACACTTAAAAACAATGGTGAAAACTTTTTATTCAATGTTGTATGTTTAGAACTATGTTAATAATTAGATATGTTAACTGCTGTTAACATAAACGGAAATGTCTGGAAGCATTGAGAAAGATTTTAACCGGTCGTTAAAACCGTTATATTTGAATTTAAGTACAATTTCGTAACAATATTAATGCAATTTTTGAAGATATGAATACGAATTTTTTTGTGTGACTGTATTTTGAATCGGTTCATAATAATTCCCACATCGAATTTTTGAGTGAGCCTTTTACGTTCTAGATAACAATGATTTACACTTCACTGAATTCTTTAAAAAGATTTATATGTACCTTTTTTTATTCCTGTAGTTGTGAATTGCAAAGTTACATAAATTATATCAAATATTATTGAAATAAGTATATTTTTGTTGCTCATATTTTTAATTTTAAGCCTTGTTCAGACCGGCACGAAATTACGAAATTTCATGCCGAAATTACGAATGAAATCTAGAGTGTTCATATTGGCTAGGTGACATTTGATGTAATTTCGTGAACAGCTGATACTTATTGTTTACATTTTAAATTGTTATAGGGGTAAACACAGTATTTTGAAATGGAAACAAATAAGAAACAATTACTTACTAAATTGGAAATTATTAATGAAAAACTTGCTAATAAGAAATTGTTATTTCAACAATTAAAAATTTTTAGCCATTCAAAGGTAAAAAGGATACGTTTCATTTTGCAAAATCACTTTAATAAATTTAAATTTATTAAGATTTGTGTTTAAATTTAAGATCAGCTGTCAATTGTTTTTTTTTCCTCTCACGATTGAAATTTGCAGTACATAGTTGAAAAAAAGTATTTTTTCCAACCATGTACAGAGTTGCACGGAAATAGGCATCGTAATTTCAATGTAATACTATGTTCACATATAAAGGTTTTTTAGATGTTTTTTTTTTTTTTGAAAAACCTTATGCGTTTAATTTGTATCGCTCACATAATAGGTTTGTGTCTTTTGAAGTTGAGATGTCTTTTATGCAAACAAAAAGAAAATAAATAAATCAAAAATATTAAAAAATACAAATAAAAAAACATAAAATCTTAAAAAAAAACAAACGTTAAAAATGGAATTTTTACTCGCTGGGAATTTTTTAAATATTATTAATGACGGAATGAAAAATATTGATGATTTATTGAAAAAAGAAAATGTGCAGTATAAGAGAAAACGTCGTGTTATTACTAAAAAAATTACACGTTTGCAAAAATGTCAAATGTTATTAATAGCTGCATCTCCAAATTTGTTTATTGATAAGATGTTGTGGAAAGTCGTAGTTTAAGCAACCAGTAACAGCTCAAGTTTTTTTTTTTTTTTTTGGTTTCAGTTTATCCCTTTGTGGCAATAAGTTCCTCTTGTAGCTACTACCTAACTAGATATCTACGAACCACAGCTAGCTGTTTTAGTAATGGGTCTACAAATCATGGTGTAATACTAGGTCCTAACTGCCACTAAAAACTGCTGGGAAGTAAAACCTTGCAGTCAGTAAGATGTCCTTTATTGGATGAAATGTCGAATTTTAAATGTCCAATTTTAATAATTGGCGACTCAGCATTTCGTCTATCAAAAAATGTTATGAAGCCATATCCCTTTCAAGTAAATGATGAATTAAGAAAGAAAAATTTTAGGGTAGTCGAAAACGCATTTGGCCATTTGAAAGCTCGTTTCAGAAGATTAGGCAAAGGAATCGATAATCGAATTACAAATTCCAATTGCATAATTAAGGCATGTTGCGTTCTACACAATTTCCTTAATGAAAATAATGATGGAATCAACTACCAATGGCTTAAAGAAAATGTCCATAATGAAACAGAAACTCTTTTGATGACGGTTAGTAGAGCGGAAATAATAAGGAATGCAATTGCTTCTTCATTTGAATAGATTGCACTATTTACATTATACAAAATTAAAGAAAAAAATAATAAAATCAATCAACCAACCAATCAATCAATGAATTCAAATTAAAAAGCCTTCAACAGGTTATTTCTAATTATTTATTGTAATAATAAAATGAATGAAAAATTAAATATATCCTAGATCATTTTTTTACAAAATTTAGAAACGCATCTTTGTACTGCTCTGCACATTGAACAAATCTTTCCATTAATTTAATTTTATGGAGTTCTAAATCCATTTTATCAAATTTCTTTAATAGTTCAGTTTTAAATAATTTTTTTAAATTTTTTTTATCTGATCTTGATGCTGGCGGTGATGATGCTATTGATGGAGATGGGGATGATGTGGAACAAGATGGTGATATTGAGATTGAGTACGATATTGGCTGAGAACAAATATCGTCCTCAAAACTTAAAATTTCCGATTCCAAAATTTCAATATCTTCATAAGGTTCCATATCAATATCTGAAAAATAGCATTTCAATATATATTCTTGAATATAAATATCACCCAGTTTTTATTTACCTTCCATACTTTCTTCCACTAAATGCTTTACATTATGAATTTTGAAATTATCTAGTATATTGTTAACTTGGGCATATAAAGGCCATGTAGAAGGAGAACCTCCTGATGGTCCAATTATTTTTTTTTTCTTTTCTGAAAAGTATTTATTATTGAAATTTGTATTATTCCTCTCACTTTTAAAATTTTATTAATTTTATTAAGTATACCTTAGAACACCATTATCGAATATGTACATAGTGTAATATCTGGGTACTTAATTTCAGATATATTTGTCAACTTACCTGTATTTTGTAGTAAGATTATGGATTTTAGTTTTTATTTCTAATACGGAAACATTATAGCCATATCCATTGAGCTCTACCCTCATTTCCTCATAGAACTGGCTATTTTTTCGTACTCCCCGTAATTCGGAAATATGATCGGCCCATATTTCATTAAAAAATTTTTCTTCCTTTTCATTCCATATTCTATTTCTTTTTTTATCGCGGCCTTTGTTCATAATTATATATCCAATATGTATGTTTATTTATTTCAAATTTATTTTTCATTTTTTTTTTTTTTTTTTTTTTTCAATAATTTTTCATTTTTATTCAATAGGTTGTCAATTTTGAATTATTAAATACGTTATAATATACAAATCATACTAAAAATATCATCCCTAAAATAACTTTTATCATGTTTTTTGTAAGTTAAATAATTAAACACAGTAAAATGAAATGATTTTCAACTATAACAAACATATGAAAAAACAAATCAATTTGTTTGTCCTTTTGAGAAAACGACTCGTTTTTCAAAAAACCTCTATATGTGAACATAATATAATTTCGCCGAAATTACACAAAGTTATGTAATTTCGCAAGTGTCAAAATGTATGGGAAATTACGAAATTTCAACTTGATTTCGGCCGAAATCACGAAAGTACGTAATTTCGCGTCGATCTTAATGCCCTATTAAATACATATTTTTTCATATTTTTAGTGCATATATTTTGTTTTATGGTGCATATTATAAACGCATTTTTTCGATTTATTATCAGTACTTCTTGTTAGTTTCACTACATTTCAAAATTTGAAATTTCCAACCTATTTTCATACCTTTAACGGCCTTAATTTTTTTTTTACGCTAAAACCCGAGAAACACTCACATATTAATAAAACTATAGTATAACATTTTCAGACACACCCTGCTTTTTTCTCTACGCATGCTCATTTCGACGATTTCCATATTGATTAGAAGGCTGTTACTTTTTCTCTTAAATCCTCAACATGTTTTAGAAAAGGAGAAATAGTGTTATGAAAATAATTTCGCCTTTTTTTGTACTATATGTACATGCCAACACATAAAAAAATGTATGAAGAAAAGTGCATATAACGGTTTATAGAGCTTTTCACAGATAAAAGTGGAAAACGAATTACAGTTGGAAAATTTTATTGTAAGTGTTAAGAAACTAAAATATAATTTTAGTTGAGCGGAGCTCTAGTAAGATAAAATAAATAATAAATATCAAAACTATAATTAATAAAAATATTAAAAAATAAAAGAAAAAAAAATTAATTAAATATACGATTGAAATATTAATTAAACAATAAAAAAGAGAGAAACTAAAAATACAATTCAACTAAATTTTCGTTAGTGACTATAGCATATCGTTAAAAATTATGAAAATTTTATTACACATATATTTTTTCACTATGACGTTTTTAAATGAAAAATTTCATTGATTTTTCGCAACTGTAACTATTGTCGTATAAATTGAAAATTTGAAAAAATATTAATATTTCTAGAAAAAATTAGAGAAAATAAATATATAACGTAGACATGTATATACTAATTTTATATACCATATAAAATGTTTAATATATATATATATAATTTTTTATTAATTATAAAAATTTTTGAAAATAATTATAAAAAAATAAAAATATATAAGTTTTTTATTAAATTGACATTTCAAAAATATATTTAAAATTATTAGTTAAATATGTTAAAAAAAAAATTATATAAAAAATTTAAGAATTTTTTATAAAATTTTTTCTTTCAGCAGTATTCCAGTATATTAAACTTTTACAGCGAGTATAAGACACAAAAGTACGAAGCTTTTTGCTTTTTACTGGTTTAAGGGACTCTCACGCCTGTGTGTGCGCTTTGGGTCTTTGTAAAACAAAAACCACAAGAAAACAACAACACAGTTTGACTTCATTGAATGAAAAATAATAGAAACAAGACCTCGTAGAAAATTAGAAATAAAAAAAAAAACGGAAAATAGCAACGTCAACATAACACATAATAGAGAACAATATTTAACAACGAAGTGTATACATATAATCTCTCTCTCATTCGATATATATATTTTACCGTTATATTAACTACCACCCTACACTACTCAAATACAACTCTAACCAATTATTTATCAGACAGTCAGTCCACTCAGTCAGCAAACTACTAGTGAGAGAAAATTTTATCTTTTGCAATTTGTCGTAGTTGTTTAATATCCAAAAAAGAAAAAAAATTGGCCAACTTTAGCTAGTGTAACGGAATATAACAGTAGCAGCAGCCAACAACAACCAAAAGAAGAAGAGGAAGAAAAAGTATCCCCTGAAAGGCCTTTCTGTTGAAAAATAACAGTAGTTTTCAATACCTCCCCTATATATCCTACACACATTAATTCTTCTCTCTCGAACACAACTCTAAGGAAAAAAAGCAACAAAAAATAAAATGTAAGTAAAATTATTGATTTTTCTTTTTTTATTTCCCTCTACCGAAATAACTGAACTTATAAAATCTGCACTTGTATACAATTTCTTCATTCAGTTAAATTATTTTAATTGAAATTTTTTTATTTAATTTTTATTTTCTTTTCTTTCGGTTGATGAGTGAACTATAATAAAATCCAAAATGATGAATTCAGATTGTGCATTTCGTTGGTTTGCGTGTTTTTATTGCACGAAAGTTCTTTATGAAAATGTTTAATTGTGTCAAGTTAAGAAGGTCTTAAAAGCATTTTTTCAAGATATTTTTCTTTTACATTGAAGTCGTTAATAGCAATAATCATTGTCAAGACAATTTAAAGGAAACAATTATTAGAACTTTAATTCCTGATTATAGCCCTATTGAATCCCAAGATTCATTCATAGAATCAGCAATTTTTCTATGAAATGTTTTATTACAAATTATATGATCGGTCAGCTTATAAAACAATATATAGTAATTTTCTGTTAATAAGAAAATTCCAAAATTCAAGAAGATACTAATTTCAATAAAGCTAAGACTGTATTAACCCTTCTCAGATTAAAAATTTAAGAAAAATTTCAAAAATAATTACACGGTGCTACAAAAAAAAAAAAAATGTACTCTTGAAATGTAACCTTGTGCAGTTTATAGATATAGATGAGTAGATTATTTTTCAATACATCCTCAAAAAAAGGATATAACTTTTTTCGTAGTTGTAAAACTCATAAAAATTTGTTATTTTACGTATATTTTGCAGTATTTATGAAGCAAAATAATGGCAACAACAAAACACATGTAAAATAACTGAACTTTATGAGTTTCACAACTTTGAAAAAATCATTTGCTTTACAATTCTCATCTGATTTTTCAAGCTATAGGATGATTATACTATATAAAATATAGTATTAGGAAAAAAATATGAAAAAAAAAATAAATAAAAAATGAATTTGTATCCTTAGTATCCTTAATTACACAGTTTTGCTATGAATATTAATGTGCACATACTTTTTAAAATGGGTAAAATCTTTTCTTTTTAATGCCATTTAAAAAATTAAATTGGTTAACAAGTATTCGAGATAAAAATTTTAAAAGCCGCGAAGTCAAAAAAAGTCTGTTTTTTGTATATAACTTCCGATTTTAGGGATATATCGAAAATTCCAAAAATGGCACAATAATTTACTCACCTATACCTACAAACTACACTATTTTACATTCCAAGTGTTTTTTCACTGTAGCACCGTGTTATTATTGCAAAAAGTATAAAAATATCTTATTGGTTATCAAATATCACTGTTTAGAATATTTGGTTAATAAGACCTTTTTCACCAGACATTCTAATCACTTATGTCAACGTTTACCAAAAGAAATGCTCAATATTTGTGCTGACCAAAGTTTTTATTTTAATTTTTTGTAAATTATTAAAAAGGAATCTAAATCGATACTAATTATGATTCAGTGATTGGTTTTAAATACACATAACAAAATATTATTTATGAAGGAAAAATAGATTTATATTTGGCAATAAGATATAATTTGTATGTCAACAAATACACACACGCAAAATTGCATTAAAAAAGACACACATATACATACATCTAAACAATAAACTCATACACATACAATAATAATAATTTAATAATTTTATTTCACAACCTAGTACAATTTAAATTTAAGGATTAAAAAATATAAATACATACAAGTATATTTACCAGACATATTTTAGTTTAACTAAAATTTATTAAAAGGCTACTTCGCGAAGGGTTGTATGACACCATTAGGATATCGTGGGTGTATTTTTATATACGTTTTAGTAAAAATCATTTTCATTTTTTTTTTAAGCGTATGATTATTTACTAATATTAAAAGTTTTAATATTAGAAAAATGCGATTTACTAGAATTATATAAAATTAAAATGCATACAGGAGTATTATAGTGAAACAAAATTATATAAACACAGGAGAAAATTAGAAGGTGCCCTGTTAAGAAATTAGAAACTTTAGGAAATTATTATTTTTTTTTTAACAGGAGAAATAACGTAAGCGTTTACTTGTTATAATTAATTCACATTAAAATGCAAGTAAAAAAGAAATCGTAAAAATCCACTAAGAAGGATAGATTGAAAGAAGGATAGTGCTCAGAAATTTGGCTCAAATATTTCTCTTATATAAGGTTTATTTGGTATTTAAAATGGGTAAAATCGATTCATAAACATAACACCCAAAATATCAGTGTAGCTCTGTTTTATAATTATTTGTCATTCGAATAAAAATTATTCGACTAATCGGAGAAAAAATTTTAAATTTATTCGAACGAACAAAATTTTCAGGTTTAAAATAGAAAATTATTCAATCAATATTTTTTTGAATAATCGAATGCTCGAACAAAAATGTGATGCTATTTATTTTGCCTTTAAATCCGAATATTGAGGATTATTTTTCCAGAAAAACAATTGTTTTATGTTTGAAATCATTTTGTATTCAAGCCATTTGATTTTTAACATATTTTTAGTAATTTTTTTACGGCTTTCTTTCTTTCGATATAGAGGAAGATAATATTAAGAAAAACTCGTTGAAAATTTAATTATAGTTTGAAATCGATAATTTCTTTGACGGATTTTGATTAAATTATACAAAATTGAATAATTTAATAAGGTTAAAAAATGTAATAAACTATTTTGAAAGAAATATCTATTTTTTCATATGTAAATAAATGCGTTATAAATTAAGTGTGGAGATTGGATACTTAGTTTGGAATCTAAACCACAGAAAAAAATAAAAAATTTCAATTAACTTATTAATCGGATTTCAAATTAAATAAATTACTCAAAATCAAAGTATTTTAACAAATTAAATTCAAATTTTACATAAAAAAATCTGAAATTCAATTTCAATTACGAATAATACATATTCTATCATTGTATTAATTGAAATACAACCTATGAAAAAAATCGTATATTCAATTATTCAAATTTTCACTTATTTTTATTTATATTTGATTAACTTATTATTTGATACAATAAGAAAAATAATTGAAAGCCGGTAAAATGTTTTATTTTTAATAAAAAATATTATAAAATTTGAATTTTGATTTATTGATTATCTTTGATAAATCATTCAATAGACCATATTTTTTTCTTTCTGTGAATGAGAAATTCAAAGAAACCAAAAAAATCATTATGATAAATTCTATAATAATATGGAAATATATTTGAAGCTTTTATTTTAATCGTCTGCTTTTAATGAGTTTTATTCGCTATTCGTTCGAATAACCGAAAATTTTTTGAATTAACCTATCACTCGAATAAAAATAAAATTTTAAATCGATCAAAACCAAACTGGAATAATTTAACAACCTACATATATCTGGAACGAATAAAACGATGCATATTAAATTTGATATAACAACATCGTTTAATAGAGAATACCGTTGCGCTTGATCCGAAAACAAGTTTTTGATAATGATTTCTGTTCTCAGTGTGGACTTAAGCATCTTCAAAGTACTAAAACTCAGCAAAAACTTTACTTACCTAGTAAGTTAGCAAGTAATATTGGAGAAACTAGTTACTTTTTGCCTGAATAACTACTTATTGTTCGCGTTATCCAAAAATTCCTCGTTTACAAAATGACCGAAAGTAAGTGTTTTTTTTTCATGGTCTGCTGTTGTTTAAACAAAAATAAAAAAAATCTGTGAATGAAATTGGAACATGAGCGCAAATTTACCGCCCGTTTTTAAACACAAACGTCTGACGAAATTTTGCACCAAAAATTGGAAATGATTCTACTTCTTTCGATCACTTTCATTATAAGCTATAATTTAAAATTTATATAATGTTTGTATAATTTGACGAATTTTATTCTTATGGGTCTATAGGTTCCAAATTTTTATTAAATTAAAAAAATGGCGTATTTTACCCACTTACGCCCACCTTTTACAAGATTTGTATGTATGTGTATATAAATTATGAGCCAAATTTAATTAGAGTGGGCAGAAATGTAAATTTGGAAATTTGGGCGTAATCAACTCGCTTTGCCGCGCATCTCCCACATATGCGGATATTTAACCCTTTATTGCGCAATGATGCATATATGAATCAACCATTACTGTTGAAGTCATTACTCATTTTTATAACAGGCTATTGTTTAGTTTATGAAGAAATATTTTGCCATCTTATTTATATATGAATCATAAAATTTATTAAAAAAAAAAAAAATATTATAAATTTAAAAAAATGAAATTGTAATTGTTTTTTAATGCTTATATAAATTTTGCATCGAAAAAAAATGTTTTGCTCAAAAACAAAAAAAAATGCGCATTTAAGGGTTAAAATAATTTGACAAACTTGATTAATATGGGATTATATGAGGTCCGGGAATTCCCGGGCGGAAATCCCAGGATTTCCCGTTAAGATACTTTCGGCAATCCCAATTTTTTTAATTTTCCCGGGAAAATGGAAAATTCAATATTCTCGTAGTTTTAAAATTCTATTTAAAATTCTACCCCTAGAGTCTAAACATAACTACATGAATTTGTGGACAATTCAAACAAAAACAACTAGTTATTCAGGTAGTAGTTTAAGTAGTTTATTTTTGTTTCCAATTATACCTGCTCTGGACAACTCCTTATATAGGAGTGAAATTTATAAAATTTTTAAGTAATATGAGAACTTTAATTGCATATGCCAACAGTGCACTATGGTTTTGTTGACTACTTTTCTTGGCCAATATTATGAAAGAAAAAATTCTCGTTTGTTATATATATTTTGGATAAAAATCAAAACAATTTAATGTATTTATTTTGTATCACAACCCTTTAATTCATTTTTGAACTTTTTATGCGTAAGAATTAAAGTTTTTCTTTTTTTGGTTAAAAAGTCATTCCAAAGGCAGTTTGAACATATTTCACTTATAACTTCACCAAAAGGCCTGAATTTATCTTCGGTAGCAATAACTTTGATACGCGAAGAAATTACATCGACATTTGTTATTTTAATTTCTATTTTTATGTTTTCATTCCTTGGTTAGAACTTTGTAAATGATAAGAATTCCAATATTAATTTACTCGGAAAAAATTTATTTTCTCGAAAATCGCAAAATTAGACAATATGGAAAATATGGCCCAGATATCAGTGTATTTGTTTCAATTGAGTTTTTGTTTACCTATTTTTACCGAAAATTTGCAGGGCTGTTAAAAGCTAAAATTTTTTACGAACCCAATTGTTTTCTGGGTTGCGTGAAACATACAATTTTTTTTTCTCATGATGCCAACAAGTTCTAACTACTTTCTTATTCAATTATAAAAGTTCTTAAACTCAGATATATTCTCCATATACATATGTGGTATTACGACGAAAACTTAGTAAAAATCAAAAAAAAAAAAAATAGTTTTTCTAGCATTTTAAAGTGTTTAATATTAATTACGATAACAAAAGTACAAAAAGAAAATATGACAAAAATTTAATTTTGTCCAAGAAAAGTGGTCGGTGAAACCATAGTGCAACGTATGAACCAAACAGGGCTGCCACATAATTTTTTTGGCCAACCACAAAATTTAAAAAAATTCAAATAATATTAATAATAATAATAATAATAATAATAATTATTATTATTATTATTATTATTATTATTATTAAGTTTATTATTATTTTTTTGCTTTCAACAAGTATTTGTGCTTTCTCTTTATAGAGATAATTTTGGGATGAATATTTTTACATAACTACATATGTGTGTATGTACTTCAAATATAAATACATGATATAGGTATTCAAATCCAGATTCAACATCTTGTAAATCAAAAGAATTGGTACTATCATCACTTTAGAATTAAAATTATTCAACATGTCGTATTAAATTCTTGCCAGCAGATTTTATTAATATTAACATATTAATTGCCAAGGTAATTCCACGAGTGAGAGAGAATATGAAAGTGTACTAACTTGCCTGTACTTCGAAATTCGTTTCGTTTTTCATTTTCGGACTTCAAAATAAAAACAAATCAAGGCTATTAAAGCAAGAATTGCTGAAGAGTAATTCCAAAAAATTTCGACCCACAGCTTTGATTTTGACCATCACCGATTTTAATGAAATTCAGCACATATAATGTACTAATCTATGCGCTTTATATAGTGTATTAACCTGCACAATATCGCTAACGGTTTATATTCTATGAACCTCTAAATTTGGACGCCTCGAGCTTTTTTGTCGAAAATAAGCAAAATTTAAGCTTGAATATATTTTATGTACATTATTATATTTCAACAAATCAAGATCATTTGAAAGGATTGAAATCCTTCTTTGTCATAAAGTTATAAAAACTAAACATCTTCCTGGCGCAAGGAACTTTAAAATGAAAAAAATATCCTTTATGCTTGGATATCCTCTTTTAATTTTCATTACTTTTTTTACACTATGTTTACATTCAATTTGTTTTTATGGTGTACAAATTTCAAAATGGGATGGATCTCAATAGAATCAGAAGTTACAGCAATTTTTCTTTACTAACACATTTTCTATTAGATATTAAGTGGCTTTTAGGCATATTGATATACTTATTAAAATTTTAATATAACATATCATTATTTATAGAAATAAGTCGCATATATAGCACAATACTGATTCCGAAAAAATTATTTGATATTATTTTAGAAGTTTCAGGAACACATTAATAGACCTTTAACCCACTTTACAAAAATCGAAGAATTTTTTGTAACGATTTTAAAGATTAGTCAAATTTGATACATGAGATTACAAAGGAAACATCTACCAAAATTGATCATGTTGGGTCCATTATTTCACCTATACCCCTATACACGTTGACGTCAATATAAAATTTTATATATTTGAGTTGTATATAAGTATAAATCATACACGATTTCATAATAATTGGTTCAATATTGAACATGGTTCTCATATAATCTCCATTCCCGAAAACCAATTTGCATAAATCTCACATAAATATCAATATCGAGATAAAATTTGGCATTTTATAATTTCATTATAATAGGTCCATAATTGACCATGGCTAACATATAACTCACATTCCCGAAAAATACTTAAACGTGTATAAATCTCACATAAATGCTTATATCGAAATAAAATTATACATAATTAATTTGCATATACTCATAAACTATTATAATAAATTTCATAAGAATCGTTCGACAATTGACCAATAATCCTTTTAGTGCTATACACAAGCATGTAGGTTATTATATGGTCGATCTTGACCAACACTGCTTGTTTTTATCTTTTACTATTTGTTTTAATTCTAAATTTAAATTAAAAAAAAGATATTAATTTTTTAGTAAAATTGTACTAACTGCTACTAACAAACTATTATATCTTTTGATCCCATTGAGATTCGTTTTATTATACATATTATGTCAAAAAATAATTAAAAATAAAAAATCCTTTTTCAAGATAAAGGATATTGTATAGATTTATCGGTCTAATTCCAATTTTGTTAAAATCGGATAGTGCACGTAAACGTTATTTGACCTTAAAATTTGATCATTTTTGACAAAAATGCCCAAGGCGTCCCACTTTAGAGGTCCATAAAACCTGAACTGTAAACAATATGGAACTGATTCGTATGTGATAAAATATATGATCACTAGTTTAATGAACACTACAAATTAAAAAAAATCAAAAATATAAAATTTTTAAAACTGCAATTTTTGAAATTACCCTGACGTAAAATTTTAAGTGTGAACGTAAGTACAATTTCAAAAGAAAAATTTCATAAAGAAAACTTTTTGTTTGTGAACTTAGACTTTTATCCTGAAAAAGTGGAAATTTTTAATCATTTTCTGATATTTATCATTAATATACGCCAACTTTTTTTATTATTTTTAATTTGTTTTTTGATACTTACTTAAATAAGAAAGTAAAAAAACTGCGAATTTTTAAACTTTAAAATAACAGCTGTACTACTCAATCAGGTACGATAAGATATTAATGAATTAAGATGCCTCCCGAAGTTCATATGCATGCTATCTTGAAGTTAGGCTTTTGTTAAACTCATAACCTGCACCATAACCAAAAATATGCATTCTCAAATGCGTAGCATATTAAGGACTGCTTGTGAGTTTTTCCAAAAAATTTTAGATATCCCCAACAAATTTCTCAATTTCCGAAACAAAATTTTCATTCCTCAAATTTGGGGTTAAAACCCCAAACCTGGCAGCCTTGGAGCAAAATTTGCTTAGTGTGAGCCTAAATGTAAACTTGAAAACAAAAAGGGACTTCGACAACCACATCCCATATAAAACTAAATTTGAAATTTACTTAATTTTTTTATAATATTCGACTAAAAATTGTTTGACTCTCATATCATCTTTCACTGATGCTGCCTATAATAAATTCGGCCAAGCCCAATATAACATTCATACTTGTTTAAATTTCATTTCGTAAAGTGCAAATTATTATCGGTTTTAATATTCTCCATTAAAGATTATCCTTAAAATAAAACTTTTGCAAAACTCTATTAATTACTCTATCCAATTTACAGTCACCACATTACTCACAAGTGAAAACATATCTCAGAATTTTTACTCCCTTTGTTGAACTTGCTTAAAAAAATACTCATATTTGGTCTATTTTGAAATAACTGTTTGTAACTGTTAAAATCTAACAGCCGTATTCAAAATGTAAAAGTCTATGCTTGCCAATGGGTGGATAGGTTTTTTGTATCTAAATTTCCATAAGAAAAAGGAAGCAAGCATACATTTTTTCATTTTTAATAAGGGGGTTAGTATCGTATAATGGAGAGAGATTCAATATTTTGCTTCGCTTTTCTGGAATTTCAAGTCGATTATTCATAATGTATAGACTTAAGAAATATGTATTTTGAATAATTTTTTATGAATTTTTAAAATATATTAGCTCGTAAGATCGGAAGATATTATTTATATTAAAGGGGTTTCAATGTACAGCTGATAATTTGTCATATATGTAATTTGGAAAAAAAAAATTGTCTTATGATCGAAGATTTTATATAGGAATAATTATTGCATAATTACATCGTGTTGCAGTGATAAATCACCCGAAAAACAACATAGCAGGTATATATAACAGACCTTTCAGATAACATCATAAATAACTCTTAAAAATGTCCAATACAGCTTCGTAAAATTGATTTTGGGGAGATTAATTTCTTGATTTTTCGTTTTGAAACTGTATTGGGAAGTAGAAAAATTAGGCTTTTGAAATTTAGTCAAATTTTTACACAACATTTAAAAAAATAATTTTTTTCCACAATTATTTGCATTTAATTTCAAATTATTATAGTTTTTTCTATAAAAACCGATATAACGATGCAATAATTTTTTAAACATAATGAGATATAGTATTTGGAAAAAAAAATTGGAACTTATTCGATTTTATCTGAAATAATTTATGACGTTTTCTTTTCTGGCTAAAATGTTGCCTTAATTCTGTTCTTTGCCCTCTTTTGTATTCCATTCGGAAAAAAATTTAAATGGGTCAAATGTTTTTGATTTTTCACCAAATTTTCACAATTTTACAAAAAATTTAGAAATTTTACCAAAAATTTTAAATTTACGAAAAATTCGAAATTTCACTAAAAATTAAAAATTTCACAAAAAATTCAGTTTCACAAAAAATTCGAAATCTCAACAAAAAATTTTAAATTTCACCAAAAAAATCCGAAAATTCACCAACAATCCAAAATGTTATTAAAAATTCGAAATTTAATAAAAAATTAGAGATTTTACCAAGATCCGAAATTTCACCAAATTTCCAAAAAATCTGATTTAATTCGATTACATTTTTAAAGTTTACTTCAAAAATACTTTAATAAATAACACAATTGCAGAATTCTTCAGAAAATTAAAGGCTATTAAAAAAACTTTTCATACATTTTTTCATTATGTTCCAAAAAGTATGCACTATATAAAATAGATAAAAGAGCCAAATGACAAAATTTAGAGGTATAAGACTTGGGCCTTTGGATTTTTAAAAATTCGAATGTTAAAGGGTAAAAACGGGTCAATTTCGTTATCCATTTAAAAATAAGCTGTCAGGTGTATGGTCGTTTTTTGAAATTTAGCTCTTTAAGGGAGAAAACGAGTAAAAACTGTAGTTTGTATCTTTTTTGGCACCCTATGTATCCTTTGAACCTGTAAACGTAGAAATAAAATTTGAATCATAGTCATACTTATCAAAAAAATTACAATTACAAATTTGGTACTTTTTGAAAATTCGAACGTTTAAGTGGTAAAAATTGTACCCATTTTTTGTACCTCTTTATGAAACATTTTTTTATATTTATGTACTATTTGTATGAATATTTTATTGTAGGATTCTACTAAAATGTTTATATTCTTTGGAATACAATTTCTGTTACATCCATGGGGGAAAAGAGTACCAAAAAGGGGTAAAAACGGAAAAAAAGATTTTATTCAAACTCGTTGAGCAAATTTGAAGGATGTTAGTTAGTTTATTTAGTGACACAAAATAAGATAACGGGACGTTATTTGGAACCCAGTTACCAAGACATAGATAGGACCAAATTCTGATAAATAGTAATTGAAGGCATATTTGTACCATGCAAATTTAAACATTGCAATCATTTTGAAAATTCAAGTTTAACGAATCTGATCTAGGCGGAAAATTGAATTGGCTACTTTTTTCTTATAATGGTACATTTCTATTGTTTTAAATAAATAAACTTATTCATGTAAAAGTTAGCTATTATGGTGCTGAGTGAAAGACAGAAATCAAGAAGAGTGGTGTTTAATGGTTAGATTTTTTTTTTTTTTTTTCATCCAATGGTACCAAATAAAAAAGTCTGATGATTATTTTTTATATATATTTTTAAGTTAGAATCCATAAAAGCAGGACATACTGGTACTTTTTCTTCCGTTTCGGTATTTTGTGTGCTATAAACATCAAATTATACGGGGAAGCGTACCCCGAATGGACGAAAAGAAGTATGAAGGAAAATTCTGGTAATTTTTCGATCTGCACATCATCACCGCACAGCCCTAACGACAGAAGGTAGAGGTATGAAATTTAGATCATAGATACCTCTCCCGGTAAATAGAAGGATCTTTTGGAAATGTTATTCTTTATGGTGTTGAAAGAGTAAAACTGGTAGATTTGTTAACTTCATATCTTCCAAATTATATGGTATAGGAAAAATGTCTTACTAACAATTTTTTCTTCTTAGAAAATTAGTAGATAGGTTTTTGGTACTTTTTGGAAATTGGAACACTTAGGGGTAAATATTGGTATTTTGATACTCTATGCCAATCTAGATGGGAATAAAATGTTTATCGTATGCTATTTTCATCAAAAAATGTTTAGACATGTCTTGGACATTTTTTGTAAATTCGAAATAGAATAAAAATGTACTCTTTATATCTTCCATGGCATCAAACTTATGAAAAAAAGTACATGGTACCTTTTCATTATCTTATTCTCCTATGCTAAAATAAAGACGAGATAGGTGTTTGGTACTTTCTGAAAATTAGAACGCTTAGGGGATAGAACAGGAATGTTGGTACTTTTTTGGTACATTAAGTATCTCTTGAATCAATAAAAATAGAAATATGTAAATTTTTAATCGTAGTATTTTTAACTACAAAGCTTAACTTTAAGGGGTACCTTTTTGGTACTTTTACGTTTAGGGGGCAAAAAGGGGTAAAGTAGGTGTGGTGGTGAGAGAAAAACAGAAAGGGTAAGTTCAGTAGTGGCCCAATAATTCATGTTGGAATGAAAGCTCCCATACAGAGTAAACATAATTTTGCCATATCTAAAGAACTAAATGATTTTAGAATTTGATATAACTGCTATCATAACAAATTGCATAATGTACACAAAGAAGCGGACAGCGAAGCGCGGCGTGTAATAGCTAGTATGAAATAAATTAATTTTTCTTAAAATATATGAAGTATTTATCGACAAACTTTAGAAAAAGTTTGATAACTTTTTGAGTTATTAAAGGATTTTAAAAATTGATACCTATGTTTAGCTCCAAAGAAAAAATTACATCAAAATGTAAATATTGAAGAAGAAAAAGAAAATAATCTTAAAAAATGTTGAATAATAGTTACATATATAAATAAATAAGTATATATATATATATATATATATATATATATATATATATATATTGTGTTACCTTATAGACAGCTAAACCTCTGAACCCATTTTTTTCAAATTTTCACAGTATCATTCTGTAAACCTCACAATTAAATATTAATTATAACATTACATAAAAACCATTTCATCTTATCATCCTTTATAATTGGGATGAAAATGAAAGGATAGGACCAGGGAGAATGATATCCCCCAAACAAAGAAAATACTAATTATTTGATAACTTAAATAGTGTTATAGCAAAAGTCTTAAGATTTTACCAAACTTTTAATCAAAATGGGACGGATATGACCGGGGGAATGTTACTGCCCATACAACGAAAATATTAAATATATCTTTAAAACTATTACTGTAAAATATTATCATTTTGTAGCAATAACTTTCTCATCAATCTCCATAATTAAGGTTAAAAATGAAATGGGTAGGACCAATGGATATAGTAGCCACATTAGTTATCGCATAAAAAAGGAGTAGGGAAGCGCAGAGAGAAAAGATAGTTAATTATATTTATAATCCAAAAAAAAATTAACTCAATTTTTCTTTGACGAAAATTCCATATATCTGGCATCTTCTGATTCTAAATAACAACATACGATTTCATTTAAATTAATCATTACGATAATCTGAAATGTTTCAATATAAATAATCATAGATTTTTTGGGTTCAAAGTAGCCTACCGGTCTTCTTCCGCCCTTAATATAGTTTGTCCAAATAATGGAAGGTGAAGCCAAAGAAACAAAGGAAGGTGAACCTCAGTGAGTATCTAGCAGCGAATATTAATTAATGTAACTGCAGACATAAAGTTTATTAAACAGCATTCTTCAAACTATAAAAATGCAACAATTATACCGGTATTCATAAAATATCAATTGAAATTTAACAATCTTATCGAAACAGATTTTTGATGAAAATTTTACTTAAGAAGCATTTTGAATACCGGTTTTATTATTTAATACAATAATAAAAATATCAATCTTCATAATTGGCAATTATAAAAAAGATTGAATTTCAATTATTTATATATATTAAATTCTAAAATTATTTGCCTGATTTTATATATCAGCTGAGAATTTTAATTTCGCATAAGCAAACATTTAATGTTACAAAAAATATATTTTTAATATAGTGCCTTAAATAGTTAGAATTTTAATTCCCTAAATGTGTGTGGAATATAATAATAATTTTAATAATATTTTGCATGTTATTTATTATAAATTTAAAAATTTATTTTAATATTTTGTTTTAATTGCATTTTTTTTTTTTTTAATAATTTGTAATCTTGATATCAAACAATCAAGAGTGTTAAAATTAAAAGGAATATATTATAATTCTAAAAATTGGCTTTTGTAATCTCCAACATTTTAGCAAAAATAATTAAGGCAAATTTTCTTTTTAATTATTTTTTCAAAACTTCAAATATTTCAATACAATTTTCTGATCTGGAACAACGAACCCTGGTGATTTATATATATTTAATTGATGCTTTTTTATTTTTCTAATTTTTAAATAATAATTTGATTTCTTATTTTTTTATTTTGTAGAATTATTTAATAAATCAGACATAATTTATTTAACGCTTAAAAAATCTAATCAAAATAATGGGCAAGAAAGATAAAAAGAAGGAAGAGTAAGTGGATATTTTTTCTTTTAAATAATTGAAACTAAAATATTGAAAACAAGCTTCAAGACTAACAGTAATAAAAAAAAAACAAGTAATTACCTACTTACTATTGCTAAATACATTAATATAAATATTAGTAATATAATACAAATATACATAAATATATAAATACTATATACTTCAAAATACCTATATACATATTATACTATATAATTTATTTGAAAATTATTTCTTTATTACCTTTTTTACTTCTTACTTTCCCTAGTTTTCTTTTATGGCTCTTTAGTTTAATTTTTTATTATTTAATAATGCACTTAAGTAATATGTACTTAATGTTTTGAGTGTAAATAATAATTTGGTTTTAATATCAAAATTAGGGCGGATCCAGCACCAGCCGGAGATGCGCCACCAGCAGGTGAGGGTGCGCCAGCAGGAGAGGGTGGAGATGGTGAGATTGTTGGAGGACCACGCAACCCTCAACAAATAGCGGCACAAAAGCGTTTGCAACAAACCCAGGCACAAGTTGATGAGGTAAGCTATTGAAAATTTATTTATTTACAACATAAAAATTTATAGGAATAATAAAAAAAATAATAAAGCATATGCGAAATGATTTAGTACAAAACTTGATATTAATTAAAAGACTTTTTACATATGAAGACGTTTTTCTGTTAAAATGAATTTATGAAAGTAATCTATGGCCAGCTAAGTTTTTCACAATTTTACTATTAAATGTATTATCCAAATATATCATAAGCCAGAACTTTGTTCTTTCACAGATCTTTCAAAATTATTGTTTTTATGCCTACCATCAAAATGATGGGGGTTATAGTGGGTTTGTTCGTGTGTAACATGTCGAAAAAATAATTTAAGACCTTATAAATTATATTTATATAAATATATATATATATATATATATATATATATATGGGTTCATTGTTACGGTCAATATATATATATATATATATATATATATATATATGATGCATTTGGATACGTATATATATATATATAAGTTTATTTTTCAGAGTTTCAGCAGAATCTATAGTAAAGTATATATAAAGATATATATATATATATATATATATATATATATATAGATCCTGGTGAATTTCTGAGTCGTCCGTCTGTTTGTTGAAAGCAAGATAAGATCTGGGGACTACTGGACGAAATTTGCCTCAAATATTTATCTTATATAAGGTTTGTTTGGTACTGAAAATGGACGAAATCTATTAATAAACAAAAAAAGTTATAGACCAAATAACTTTTAACTTCACTGCACACTTTTCTGTTGACATCTCTTAAACAAAAACTTATACGACAACGAAATTTTGTATATAGTTCGAGGATCTATATAAACTCGGAAACCAAAAATGGGCGTGATCCACCCACCTCCCATATAAAGTAAAACATCAACGAAATTTTTTATAAATAGTTCAAGGACCAATGCAAACTCGGAAACAAAAAACCGGCGTGGCCCGCCCACTTTACTGCCCACCTCACATATAAGGTTGCAGATGGTGGGTTCATTGTTACGGTCAAGTCGAATATAACTTTCTAACTTGTTTTATTTTCTTTTAAATCGGAGTTGAAAATGTTTTTACTATAATTCTATTGTTGTTTATTTATTGCTAGTAGTTATTGAAAATAAATCAAAAAGTATAATTGTTTAAAAAGGTTAAATACCAACTAATTTTTTTTTTTTTAAATTCTTATAGAAAGTACCAGTTTCCCAAAATGTACCAATTTAAAATACAAAAAAATAAAATTTTCAAAAACATCAACTTTCCGTGAGTAACTTTTTTTGTACCAATTTTCGGAAATAGTACAATCATTTTTTTTTTTAATAAAAATTATTTAGAATTTTTGTATTCGGGCCTAAATTCATTGAATAATTGTAGAAGAATACATTGTGAAAGTTTTATTGGACACTCGGCAGAATGGAATACATTTTCTAGTAAGCCACGACCCGCCATGGTGTTCTCTGTAAACATCATCTATTTAACTCCGTTTTTAGCTTAAAGCTACCATTTAGGTAGCAAATGAAGCAATGTATAATTGTTATTGTTTTAGCCACTTATTAAGTAGCAATGAGACATTGTTGTTATTGTTGTCTTGTCGCTTCTGTTTGTTTCTATTTTTAGAAATACCTAACAAATTTGCACCGTGTCCAGTGTGAAGGTTATTAATTTGTAGTTTTTTATGGAACTATTCGTAAAAAACTATAAAAAGTTTAACAAAAAACTACAAACTAATTAAAAAAATTATTAAAAAAATATCAATTTTAAACCGAAATTCAAAAAAGTAATTCACCAAAAAATTTATAATTTTCAAAAAAAAAAAAAAAAAAAAATGAAAAAAAAGAAGATTTCTGCAAAAGAACCAAGAAGTACAAATTGAAAAAAAGATAATTCTAAAAAGCAGTAATTTTTCAAAAAGAAAAATGAAGCAAAAAAGTGTAAAAAAGTTAAAAAGTTAAAAAAAGATAATTTTTCAAAAAGTACTAATCTTCTAAAAAGCATAAACGATTTCCAGTACAAAAAAATACGATTTAAAAAAAAAATAGCAAATATCAAAAATTTAGAAGAGTTTTAATTAAAAAAAGTACCAATTAAAAAAAGTCTAAATATTACCATTTTTCAAAGTACTACATTCGCCAAAAAATTTCAATTTTAATTAAAAAAAAAAAAACAAGTAAGAAAGATATAATCGATCAAGCCCGACTATATGATACCACACACCATTGTGTATGTCCATCAAAATTTTTGGAGGGGTCTTCTATTAAATATGTGTGCAATTGTGGACCGATACTTTTACCAAGTGTAAAATAAGAAATACAGAATATTACGTTAATACTAACATTTATATGAATTTATACACTTTAAGGTGATTCCCGAAAGTGGGATTATATGGGAGCTATGGTAAATTATGGAGCGATCCTCATAAAATTTGTCACTGTGATTTCTACTTATATGAAACTAATTTATGTTGAATATAAACTTCATACTAACATGTATATGTGATTTACGCACGTTAAAGTGATTTTCGGAAGAGCGTTTTATATAAGAGCTATGGTCAATTATGAACCGATCTTCATGAAATTTGGTACAAAGATTGATACTTTCTTTACACCTATGGTGGTGTGAAGTATAACAAGTTAGAGCGCTAATTCGGCTGTGTCGAATCTTTTATACCCTTCCCCCCCTTACTGACAAATCATACTATTTACACCTTAAAGTATGCTTTCATATTTTCACATTTATACTTATAAAAATCATCCACATTTTTTTCCAAACTACAAAACTACAAATACAAAATTAAACTATCATAGCAAGCGTTGCTTCCTTAATAAGATAACAACAACACTGATAGCTTCTGATGACTACTAAATTATATGTATGCCCAGCAAAAAAGGGACTGCTAAAGAGCTGAAAAAGTCATAATATTAACATTGTGTTGTCATTGAAAGGAAGTACTTAGTGCTGAAAAAGAGCTGCAAAAGTTTTTTTTTTTAATCCATGGTTGTCATTGGTAGGATGTTCTTCTTTTAAACTTTTTGTTCATTACTTTTAAAGTACTTCCATTGAAAGTACATTTAAAACATTTTTTATGAAAATTCTATTTTAGCCCTATTAAAAGATAATGAAAATACTTTTAAATTCGTGAAATTTAAATTTTCTTAGAAATTAGTAAAATTTTTTTGCCGCTAAAACCACATTTATTTTCACTTTTTTGGAATTAATTATTCAAAACTTACAAAAAAGCTCAAAATATGCACTTAGTTTTTTTTTTTTTTTTTTTTTTTTTTTGAAGCACTTCATCGTTTTTTTTTTTTTTTTTTTTTTTTTGCTGGTTGTACATATGTCTGTATGTAGATAGATGCTTATACAAAAAACAACTTCTATTTCAAACTAAAAAACATCGAGACATACAATAAAAATTATGTATGTATACAAGTATATACATACGCACAATAATTTAAAAGTATCAATTCGGAAATTTGCTCTTGTGCTATATATGAATTTTTTACTACCATTCCTTTTGGTGATTTCACCATTGAAATGTAATGCAATTGGTGTCTCTTCGCCTTCAGAAAATCACATTAATGTATGCGAATTCGTTATAACTATTAATTTACTGAATTCACTATTGAAATGTAATGCAGTTATTGGCCAATTGGCAAAAAAAACTATTAATTTTGGTTCTAGAAATTCCTTTGATTATATACGAATTCGCTACAACTAATATTTTGGTGAATACACTATTGAAATATATATATATGCGAATTCGTTACAACTGTTAATTTAGTGATTTTACTATTGAAATGTAATGCAAAAAGTAGCCTACCAGAGGCTACAAAAGTACTATTTAAATTTGTTAAAAACATTTTTATTATTACTGATATCTAGGAATATTTAAGGAAGATAGCCTGATTTTATTCTATTTTTAAAATTACTTTAATGTAAGTACCTACATATATGTTCCTCAAATATATTGGTCGGTATATATATATATATATTGACAAAAAAATATGATTAAATAAATTTATAAAAAATATTTTTAGAAAGCAGGTAAGAAGTCGGACTAAAGTACATATTTAATTATAATACTTATGTATGTAATTACATGCTCTATTAACAAAAATATTCAATATTAATAAAATATCAATTTAGTAGTTGGTACCAATTTATTTAGAACTTTAAATGAAACTATTTCTGATTTAATTAATAAAAAATTGTAGCAAAATAAGTTTTTAACCTAAAATGGTAAAAATTTGTTCTGAATATTTAGATTGGGACCCCAATAATTGTAAAGTAAAAACAATTAAGAAAGCTATAGTCGGCCTAGCCAGACCATACCCTACATAATTATGTATATGCGTACAAGAAATTTTCTGAGAATTTCTTATATGGGAGCTATGGTCAATTATGAACCGATCCTCATAAAATCTGGCAACATACTTTTAGTATACATAAAATCCGTTTGTTTCACTATTATCATGATACAAACATTTATATGATTTATGTATGTTAAATGATTTAGAGAAATAGGCCTTGTATGGGTACAATTGTCAATTATGGACAGATATTCGTAAAATTAGGAATACTGATTGAACCTTCTATCAATCTTATTTATGTCGAATTTTATTAAAATATTAAAATAATGACTGATCATAACTAATTTCAATAGGCTTCGTAGTACGTTGTTCACAAGGTTTATATGCACAGCCAGTCATACGAACATCGTAAAATCGACTCGTAAAGTGATTCTGAATCGATTGGTAAATGGTATTTTTGTGCTTTACAAACATCAGCACAAACGCATAATACCCCAATATACTAAAGACTGCTAAAATGATTTTTGATAATAGAATATTTTTTTGTTTGTAATGTTTATAAATTAATATTATGATTATTTATGCTATGTTCACATATAGAGGTTTTTTGAAAAACGATTCGTTTTTTCAAAAAGAACAAAAAATTGATGTTTTTTCATGTATTTTAAAGCCAAAAAAACATCTCGTTTCGAGTTGTTTAATTATTCAACACAGAAAAAAACGTAATAAATTTCCTTATATGGAGGAAATTTTTGGTATTTTTAGTACATATTTAGAATTTGTAAAAATTGTCAAACAGTTTAAAAACAAAAAATTTAAAATATGTTTAAAAGTTGTATTTTTTTGAAGTAAAAAGTGTTTGTGTGTAAAATTTTTATTTAAATCAAAAATTTGTGAAAATATCTAGGTAAACGCGAAACCGTCCAAAAGGAAAAACACTATAAAAGTATATGTAAACAGTGATGTTTAAAACAAGTCAAAAACTAATGTGTGTGAACATAATATTAGCTATGTATTTAATCTTATTTCATACCTAATCATTACCTTTTAAAAATATTATTTACAAATCTAGGAAATCATAAACATACATATATGTCGACCACTGTATCTGGAATAAACATTATTATTATTATTATTTTTTTTTTTTTTTTTTTGTTTCTTAAAAAATGTTTCTTTAAAATGATCACATTTTGTCGAAATAATGTAAAAACAATAAAGTAATATTTAAATTACCAATGCGCTAACTACATATAATGCCTAAATTCATCGTAAGTATTTTTATAATACATTTTTTTCACAATTCAAAAACAAAACCATATTTAAATTACCAACCAAATAACTACATGTAATGCAGAAATTCGCTGCTTTTGTTTGAAAAATATTTCTAACTATATTAAATAAAAATTTGTAATAAATTAAATAAATACTAAATAATAAATAAACAAAATGGTATAAATTATTTATTTTTTTATTTCTTTAACTTTTTCGTCCCAAATACTAGAGTTTTCGTCCTATTGAAAATACTAGTGACTTGTTATGAGGGCAATGCTAGTTTCTTATGAACAGTGCATGTGTAGCATCATATTACATTCGAAGTTACTACTGTACAAAAATGTGTTTTGACTGATATATCAGTTACAAATGAACCGATTTCGTTAATTTCTTTTTATATAGGGGCTTAGAAAAGTCGAAAACAAATACGTTTTTAGAGACCTTTTCGGTTTTTATATCTCGGCAATGAATGGATCGATTTTTGATTTTGATATATATATATATATATATATATATATATATATATATCCGATAACTGGGGCTTTCTAAAAAGTGATTTCAACAGACAGACGTACATCGTTATATAATATATAATTTTTGGAGTCGTAAATGAATATTGTAGAAATTACAAAAGGTATAAAGTCGGAAACCATAAACGGGCGTCATCTGCCCACTTTACCGAATAATATAATTCGCCAAGCAGAATATAACATTTTTAATTGTTCAATATTAAATTTAATTTAATTAATTAAATTTCTATGGTAGTTTCATATTTTATAACATTTTTCTAAAGATGTTGTATGTGGAACCATTAAACTTATTATAAATGTATTTATTCCTTTAGGTTGTTGATATTATGCGAACAAATGTTGAGAAAGTACTCGAAAGAGATCAAAAGCTTTCCGAATTGGATGATCGTGCTGACGCCTTACAACAGGGTGCCTCACAATTTGAACAACAAGCCGGTAAATTAAAACGAAAATTCTGGTTGCAAAACTTAAAGGTATGTTTCAATTATCTTCCACAGTTCCTAAACTAATTAATTAATGTATATATATATATTTATTTAATTTTATAGATGATGATTATAATGGGCGTAATTGGTCTGGTTATTGTGGGCATTATTGCAAGTAAGTAACTCTTGTTATTCTTCAAAATTAAGAAAAAAAAAAGACAGAAACCGATAAAGAGGGTATCAACAATAAATTTAACATTTAATTTAATGTTAAATACAAAACATAATGCATTCATCTTAGAAAAAGCAACACATACCACAACAAATAATTATAATTATTAATTATAATTAAACACGCATATCCATTATTATTCATTACAATTAAATAAAATTCATTAAACAACAAAATATTCACTCATAAACATTAATTGGCATTATTTAGTTAAAACTATTGTTTAAGTTAAATAAACATTTAATTAAAAACAATAACTTTAAACATTAAATACATTTACATACATTAAAACAAAAAACGTTTGAATTAAATTAATAAATTTCTTTAAAATTATTATCATGATTTTTATTATTTACATACATATTTATTTAATTAATATCTTCTTAAATTATTTTTTAGGTAATTTTATGTAGATTGCTAGCTAAAAAATTAAATAAATTTTTAATAAAAGTTGTTAAACAAAATGAATTGAAGAATTCGGTTACAAAGAAATAACAACGATTGTGTTATAAAATCATTTATTTCAAAACCATTAAATTCTTAAACAATCAAGACTCAACTGTTAAACCTTTTATACCTTAAATAAATTGGAATTAAAAAATAAACAACAAATTAATCTTCATTAAATCTTTTTACTACTTACTAACAATCATCATTATGATCAATTACCGCTATTGAAATTTAAGTCAATCAAATAATTTAATTAAATCTGAACAAAAAAAAAAAAAAAGAACACTAATAATAAATTGTCCTCAACTAAGGTTTAGTATAGAATGTATTTGAAATTGTTTAATTATTTTATATTTTATATTTATGTTTGTTTTATTTGTGTATAGTTTTGAATTTGTTAATTGAAAAAAAAAAAAAAAAATACCCCAAACGTTTAATAATTTATTTTTTGTGTTTGTCTGTTCCTTAAACCTTTTTTAATTTTCGTTTTGTTTCCGTTTCTTGTTTGTTAGTTTGAATTTGTATTTTTATTCGTAATAAAAACAAACCTTTTTCCTAATTGGCTTTAAAAAATAAATAATTTTGTTAATACATAGTATATTAAACCAACTCCTCCAACTCCACCCAATAGAAAAAACTTTAATTAAACTTTTCAATTGCATAAATGTGTTTGTAGTTTTATGTTAGAGATTGATTATTATATTAAAAAAAAATATATATATATTTACATTGTTGTGCCAATGTAATATCACTCACAATCTCATATCACTTGTATACAAGTTATTTATTTTATATTGAAAAACTTATTGATGTTCTAGATTTATATTTCACCATTTCCATATCCACTTTTGTATTACAAAATTATGTACAAACATAAATTACACATGAAATTTTAAAGAATTTATTATTCACATGCAATTTTCAAAATTTTTAAAAATTGAATGAAAAATGTTTTTAATTGGTAAAATTGCACCAAAAAAAAAAAAAAAAAATTGAGGGTTGTCGACGTTCTTATATAACGGTTGGAAAGAGATACAAAAAGTTATTCTAGGCTTATAGAAGGAATTTGAACAGTTAAAAATTTTATTTAAAGTTAATAAAAAATCGCAGTAATAACCCTAATATGTCCTGAAATTTAAAAATGCAATATTTTACGCATGCAAATTTTTACTTTTATTGATAAATTATAAAAGTCGCCCAGCAAAAACTTTGCTTTCCTGGTAAGCTAGCAGGTATAATTGGAAACAAAAATAAACTACTTATTTTTTGCCTAAATAACTAATTATTTTTGTTCGACTTGTCCACAAATTCATGTAGTTATTTTTTGACTCTAGGGGTACTCAAAAATATGTACCTAAACGAAAACAAAAATAAAAAAAAAAAATAAAAAAATTTTGCCGTCAGTGAGACTCGAACTTGGATACAAACTAACCATTCGTTTTTAATGACTAACTTCTTACTCAATACACCATCTCGCACATAGCATCCTAACCGACAAAAACCCTTTTTAGTTTAAAATATCTTTTTAGACATTTTGTTATAAAAAACTAACAGCTTCAGAATGGGGTTGAACCAACAACCTTCTGGTTGTTAATCCGGAGCTCTAGCCAACTCCTCCACGTGATTGCAGTATTACTGTGCCATTATACTATTGAGTACTTATTAATGTAATACAGGGTAGGCAAATAATAATGACGCCTCATTACCAAGAAACTACTTTAATAAGTAGTTGTCATTACCAAAAATCAAAAAGTTTTTGCTGGGCATATGTGTACTTATATGATTATAGTTATATGCGTGTATTATTTACAATTGGAGCAAGGACTTTTGTAGCCCCATTGTATGGTAAATGGAGGACTATTGCCATAGAGGCACGTCTGCCATTGCTAATTATTTTGAAAACAAAATAATGATTTTTGTGGCACTATTTCCATTTTATTAACATTGCACAATGGGGCAAAATTGATTTTTTTTTTTTTTTGGAAATATATGTGTAATTTCTAATCGGCTGGTAGGATTTACATAATGTTTATCATATGCATAGCAGAGGAGCGAACAATTTTAAATTTAGAAGGGAAGGAAAAATGAAATTCTTGGAAGAATTCCCTAATAAAAAAATTAATATTTAGGAAAATATAAGCAACCACACAGGTCAACAAAATCGCAAAAAAATTATATCGCAAATAATTCTTCAAAATTCCTATTTCTTAGGCTTGATATAGTGTAGAAAGTTAAATAAAACTTTCCATCACGTCACAATTCGTGATCCGTGGAGTTTTTAAGTTACATAATTTTCTAGGTAATAGGTAAGGCAAATTATTCACTCATGTTTAAAGACAAGAAACGAATGCTACATAAGCATAAGTCAAGTCTAAAACTTGCTGTGGGCTATGTGTGCCCATAGCAATTAACCCCCATAAAATCATTGAAAAATTAGGAGTAAGGAGCCGGGTAAGTTTTATTTGGTATAACTAACACATGACTGCAAATCTCAAAAATCGCAAACTTTTTAAAATCGCACTGACAGAAAAGTTAAAAAAAAAAAATAAAAATCCAAATTTAAATATCAAGCCAACAAAAGAAGAGAAAAAAATATATCGTAAATAATTCCGCGTATTTCTTATTGCCTTGACTAGATATAGAGTAGAAAGTGAAATGAAATATTTCCATCATGTCATACTTTTAACCCATTGACGACCAAAGGAAATATGTACCTCTAAAAAATTGTTAGGATACATATTTTTTGGGTAATATTTCTTTGGTCGTCAATGGGTTAAAAATGTGACGAGATGGAGAAAAACCAAAATGTTGCTGGTGATTTAAATGACTATACCTACAATATCTGCAACATATTTTTCACGATACTTTTTTAGTGTTGACCTGTTTTATAAAAATTAAAAAAAAAATTAAATAGATTTTTATTAAATTTTTCTTTTATGACTTTTAGTGCTCTAAAAATGCTTAGGTACACACCGGGCGTACAAATCTTTGTCGAAATTTTTTTTCAGATTAAAGCATTTGCTTCATTTTCGGCAAATTGTATTTCCGATTAATAAAAAAATAGCTGTGCGGAATTTCTTCTTTCTAAAGTTATGAGTTCATGAGACATGGGCGGAAAACCTGGAACCGGAGTTACGTCGGATATCAATTTCTTCTGGAGGGCTATTACGTAATTTAATTCGAAAGAAAATATTTTCGGAATTCATTGTCTTTTATATTCAATTTCGTTGTGGTTTTTAATCCATAACTTTTTTAGGAACATTTATTTTATCACATTTTCTATACCAGACCAAATAATTACAAAGGTGAGTAATTGATCCAAATTATTACTACTTTGGAAATTCGTCTCAAACACTATAGTGGCTTCAACAGGCGGGCGGGCGGACAGAAATAATTAGTTCTTCTTAGAATTTTTCGAGGACCCAGAATATTCATATAAAAACACCGAAACTACCCCAATTCATCGGGTATATTTGCCTGGTAGTTGGGGGTGGAATTGCTTGCCTATAAATGATTTTTTTTTTTTTAATTAATTTTAATACTGCAGTTGGAAAAATTTCAATTAAAAGTGCAGACCCAAAATCAGTGCAGTGCAGAAATCACTAAATGATTTTTTTTTTTTAATTTGATTTGATATGTAAGTACCTCGCAGCTGATTGCGATGTTCCTAGAGAATAAGTTGGCTCCGGCCTACCACCACTCAATATCAAAACTAAGAAAGTTGTAACAGAAAATACCCAAAGCGAAATATTTGGGAAAGTATTATAAAAAAAAAAACACTTATTCACGTTTACCTTTGATTAAATGTAATTTGAAAATATCAAAATTTGATGAATGAAAGATTACGATAAAGGAAAAGAAAATCACTTAGTACCACAATTATTATTATTTTTCAAGATAATTGACTAAGGCTCTTATGGAGAATGCTTATTTTCAAAAAATTTATCAATTTTCAAAAAAGTACCAATTAAAAATATCAGTTTTAAAAAAATATTAAATTTTCATAAAAGGAACAAATTTAATAAAATATCAAAGGTCATATTATTCATTTTGCCAATTTCAATCGCTCTAGGGGTAACTAATGTTTAATTTATTTTTTATATACCCATTTCTATAAATTATGTATTTATGTATCTGTGGACTTTTGTCAAAACAACTTAACTCAAATTTTTAAATGTTCAGGAGAGCTAAAAAAACTAGGGTTGCCAGATTCGGATTGTGATTTAACTAGATATTCCTGAAAAACGTGTTTAATTTCAAGAAAATTAACTTGACAACCGACTTCCGCCAAAAATCTTTTATTTTTTTTATGAAACCTATAAGGAAGTACGTATATAAATACATCGGTACAATAGGGATATAGCTTTTGAAATTTTTTGCGAAAATAAGAGTTTACATAAAATCCGTCGATAAAATAATGTCGATGTGTATTATATTGTAATCAATTTGTTCTGAAAAATATTTTTTTTTTAATATGTAATATGTAAAACGATTCGTATATCTCATATACATATATGTATATGATTTTAAGATTATTTAAAATTCTGTCATTATGCAGTATAGTTCTGTACAAGTTTCACTTTTAGGGTGTAACAAGGCAATATGCTTATACATTTAAACTTGTAACTTGACAACTAAAACAATATCTTGACAATATCAAGTTCATTCAATGCCGTCTGGCAACCCTACAAACAAATATACAATTTCAATGGAAATGATATATTTTTTTCAACTATAAATCCAAAAATAATAGTTGTGGGAAAATTCCGATTAGTGGAAACGATGAGACTTTAACATGAACAAATTTTTCCTGGTTAATTTTTTAGAGTTACATTTTTTATTAAGTAATTTAAATATGCGATTTTATGAATATGTTTTGACAAAAGCAATCTCCTCTCATTTTGTTTAATTTTCAAATTTATATTTAGCTAAAATTAGGCAAAGAAATTTCAACATGACTACATTAGTTTTAATATATGTTTTTGTAAAACTCATTATCAATCATAATTTTAAATTTCAATCATAAAATATCAAAATCTTCAATTTGAACGACATAATTTCGCAACACGATCATCACATGAAACAAATAATAAATTACATATAAAAATGGTGATATTTTAATAATTTTTACAGAAAAAGACGAAGAGTAAATTATAAGCAAAATAATAAATACGAAACCAAATAAATATGATTTATTTATTACACATTTATAACAAAATATTTTCAATTTAAAAAAGGTAAAACAATATTTAGCAATTATAAACAATAAAAAAATGTATTGCTAAAATAAGGTTACAATAAAACGACATTTGTACTAAGTAGAAAAAGCACTTTTAAAACTTTTTATTATTTTTTTTTTTTTTAATTTAATAGATTTGTATATTTAAATTTTTATTTCTTTTTTTATAAACATCATTCATATATATTAAAAATCATTAAATTAAAACAAAGTAAGAAAAAAAGTTCAATCACACATTATCCATTCCCAAAACAAAAAAAAAACTTTCGTTTTATTTAGACTCCTGGTTTTCAAATGGCCATGATACCACTGGTCCACTACCACAAGCATCAACACCACCACTACAACCATCAACCAGTAATGTTATTATTGGCAACAATGGTCAGGTATTGGATTCGGTGCCTGCACCACCATCGCCACCAAATGAACAACAACATCATCATGAATTACCCGAACACACATTACAAAAAACACCCATTGCGAATGAATTACAAGAGCCAGACATAAAGTCAAGCACTTCAGAATAAAAAATATATATCTATCACCACCGCCTACTAAATAATTAAAAATCCAATCATAATAAATTTTTTAACAAAAAAAAAAAAAAAAAGTATTTCACACAAAATTGTAAGCACGCTTTAAAAATTTTTAATTTTAAATATTTTTTGTTGTAATTTTATTATTATTATTATTTTTAATAAAAAAAATAAACATATATTTATAAAGGGCATACATCTGAAGAAATTTTATTATTATTATTTTTTAAAATTTTTGAACATAGAAAAAAATATTTTCTAAAATTAGTCAATTAAAATATCAAAAAGATATTAAAACATAGTTTCAATTATATTGAATAATTTGCTAAAGGATGAAGTTTTCTAATATATCAAATTTAAATTCTATACAGAAAAATCTAAAATTTAAATTTTAAAATATTTAATTAATTTATTAATTGAAATTTATCCTATTAAAAAAATTTAATATTCTATTACTCCATTTATTTTTAGTTACATTTATTTAATACAATAGTACTATAAGAAGAATAATTGGTTTTATTTATTAATTATTGCTTTATTTATTAATTATATTAATTAATAAATTAATCAGATATAAAGAAAAAAATAAGTGATGATTTGAATAATTGAATATACAATATTTTTAATAGGCCATTCCAACAGAAATTATTCGATTATTCAAGGAACAAATTTTTTATTCTTTTCAAACGAAGAAAATTTTTAAAGAATTATTCGATACTTTTTTAACGATTAATCGAATAATTTTTCAAAACGAGTTTTTGTTTAATTATTATGCCTTTTTGAAATTAAAATTTGAGTTCAATATATTGCAAAACTTCGTTTTTTAGCAAATTGTTGAATTATAAAAATAATTAAAAGCATTTGAAATTTTCGATTAATAATTTCATTGAATATTTTATTAAAATTATTTGTTCTGTGAAAAGCAGTATTTTTTTCCGCTTTTTTTTTTCTTAAAAAACTTTCTTTACTATTCAGATTTATGCCTTAAATTTTATAATTTATTGGATTGCATGCTTTTTGTAATTGAACATAAATGTTTTAATTTCTTTTTGATTTCTAAATTTTATTTTATGCACAACAATTAAACGAAATTGGACGAAAAACATTAATAATTCAATCATGTTTTTATAAAAAAAAAAAATCATCTGTAAAGTGAAAAATTAAAAAAACTCTGATATAAGATATATTTTCGCCATAACGATAAATATCAAACCGGTAGACAAATTATCATTTTATCAAAGGATTTTTTATAAAAAATGTTTAACTGATTCAATTTAATGTTTTACATTTTCAAAAATCTGTACATTGTCATACTCTCGAGCGTATGATCATCAAAAATATTTTAGTTATTAAAAATCGGAACCCATATTACACCTAGTATTAACCTTCATGTGCTCCGAAATATAAACTAACGTAGACGGTAGGATGTCTACATTTGTGGCATCTAAATGTAGACATATGGAAATTCTTTCAAATTACGAAAAGTATTTCAGAAATAAATCTACCATTTATAACTGGTTTATATGATTTACATAAAAGAGAAATATGTGATACGAATTTTAGGAAATAATATTTATTGTAAAATAAAACAAGTGTTAATTGAAAAATATGAGGTTATAATTTGGTCAGTGTATAGAACTTTTTGTAATTTATCGCACAAAAATACAGCTAACAGTTTGGATACTTTTAGGCCCATGTTTTCACTAGTACTTTAAAAATGTATATTGTTATTTGAAGATTCCACACAAATTAAGGAAATTTCTCTTAGAATTTTAGCATGCGTGTAAATTACATCTGCAAATCGTTTTGTAAATAAACTTTTCAAACGTCGGATTTTACTTCTTACTAGCCTTTTTGTACCATATTCTTTTTGACCACAAAGCAGAATCAATTTTTTCTTTTTAAAATAGTGCCATAAATTAATAATACATTTTGCATATACAAGAATTCCCGGGATCTGAAAATTTTGTGCAATTCCCAGGGATTCCCGTCCCTAGATTTCCCGTGAAAAATTGTAGAATCGATGTTTCCAGATCAAATATACATAATTTTAAGACACCGTTTCTCAAACTCTTCGTTCTGGTATTGTACTTTTACAAGCTGGATCAAAATTAAAAGGTCAAAATTTTTACATTTAAAATGGTATTACTCATTATTATTTTTCGAAATAAGACTAAAATAATGCAATAAGATAGTAGTTATACCGAGACGGTTTTCTTCGTTTTTTACAATTCTAACTTGTTGCGTGTGTTTGTTTGTAATGCAATCACACCAAAACCGCTGAACCGACTTTAACAGAATTTTAAATATAGATAAACTTGAAGCTGGAAGAAATTACACTGTATAGCTACGTTGAGGATTTTTAAAAAGTGTCCAACAAAAGGAACTTCAAAAAATAAAGTCGACGAAAAAGGGAATTTTTCGGAAAATACCAATACCTAAAAAACTCCTTAAAATTTGTTTATTTGATAAAAAGAAAAACAAAAAAACAAAAAGAAAAATACTAAACTCAATTTTATTAATAACAAAATAATTTGCTTATAATAATTTTTATTATTGCAAAAATAAAGTGTTGACTTTAAATCTATTAGACAATTTATTTATCAAGGGGTTCCACTGAGGCACTGCTAAAAATATAAATTAGAATATAAGTATTCATCAAATTTAATTTTTGATTTTCCGAATCCAGTCTAAAAAGATTCGGCAATTGATGTTTTAAATAGTTGTTCATAAACTTTATCAATAGCTTTAGTTTTTAAAAGTTTCAATTCATTTATAAATTTTTCGAGGTCTTTTTTACATTTTTTACATATACTGTGAAACAATCCCAAAATAATTAACTTCTTCGTTGGAATTAATATATAATGGGTCCATAAACAAACAAATGAAAACAATCCCAAAATAATTAACTTCTTCGTTGGAATTAATATATAATGGGTCCATAAACAAACAAATGAAAATCTTTATTTTTTTTTTTTTTTTAATAAAGTTCTCGTTTATCCACTTTCCAAATATGTATTGACTTTGGGATTTTATAGTACTACCAAATTGGATATGATTGCTACTCGTACTTTGAAAAAAAGAAATAATCATTCGAAAATTGTGTTAAATACTTTGAAACAGTGATGCGAACTATTACAAACATAAACGCGTAGAAATGTCTAAGAAAAGTGCTAAAAAAAGGGCTAAATTTAAAAAAACAATCAAGACAAGTTTTGTGAACAGCGCAAAAATGGACCAAAATTAAAATTTAATTTGAAAAGTAAAACAAAGATATATGCAACATTTTTATCACTAATCAACCATTTGGAACGTACATCTAAAAATATTGATAGCAAACTGAGTAAATTAAAATGCAGGTTATGGAGATTCTATTATTATGAATCTCGATCAAAAATTATTCAGTCATTTCAACACTTTTCCACTCTAACAATTTTAATTGTTGAAGACAGTTTTTCTTTTTTTTTTTTTAATAATAAAGTTCCTTTACGAATTGTTAAGATCTGTGGATAAATTTGGGTACTAGTCTTTTCACAAATATAGGGAGGAATTAATACAAAAATTGTCAAATTAAAATAATTTTCTATTTTTAAAAAAAGAGCGCAAAAAGGCTAAAAGAAAATTGTTAAAAGTGCTAAATTTGCGCGTTTTTTAGTTTCGAGTTAAAAAATATTTTTCGAATTTTAGACTACTAAAAACGAGCTACTAAATCTAGCCCGAAAAAGACTAAGTTGGCATCACTGCTTTGAAGATACAACGACAAAATTTCGTGAGATTTGAATGTTAAATAAAATTTATAATTTCAAAATATATAGCTTCTCAACCATAAAAAACCAACAAAAAAACCAACTCTTTTAGTTCGCTCAGCATAAATAAAATTATTCTCTTCACTCGTATAATTTAGTTCTACTAACACATATAAAGAGTTTTAGATTTTTTAGAGAGAGTTGTTTTTCAACTTGCTTTTCTATATTCTCAACTTCGAGGAAGCTGAAGAGACTGAGGATCCGTAATCAAAACCTTAACTCCCGGATTGTTTTGCTAAGCTTAATGTTATTTTAAGTAGACCTCATAGTTAGAAATTGTCAAATTTGTATAAACTTTCATTTGTATCCCAGCAATAAAAGATCATCAAAAGAAATTAATTTTACACAGTTATTATATACTTTCCTGTATTTTCTTAATTGAATGAAAACATTTTTTACTTTTATAATTTCTATTCATTGCTTTTGAATTTGTTCCCTTTATTAAATCTGAGCACATAAGGGTTAAAATAAAACTTATACTTTACTGATACGAAATGAAACACGAAACACTAAAAGGTTTTTATAATAGAGAGAAAACAAAAATTTCTGAGCAGACACCGAATCTTAAAAATTCCGATTTTAATGAAATTTGGTATATATATTCATTACGTCAATAAGGCATCAAAAAAAATGTTTAAGTCATATATCTTCGTTTTTTTTTTTCTTTTAAAGAGGAACGGTAGCAAACTAGATGTAAAGCAGATCAACCTCGGAAGTGAAAAAGATTTAAAATTATTTTTACAAATATAGTTACTATTATTGAATAGTTAATAGCATATATAAAACTTTTCATTTACATCTTCGAAAAGCTGTGTGTTGACGGATTTTTAAGTCTATTTCATAATCAATTTACTACTCTTTATAAAATGAATTGAAAACAAATAAATAACAGACATAATGCTTTTATAATGTGTAACATTGTAGATATTGTAAAGCTTTTTTATAAATATAAAGAATAAACCGAGTAATTTAATATAATTGTCTATTAAAAATAATTAAATGTTCTAAATTCTCGCCTTACAATTACAAAATATTATTAATACCATCTTTTTCATTTTTTTCTTTCTTATTCTATTTTTAAAATCACAGATAAACTTGGCTTAATAGGTGGTGAACAACAGCCTCAATATCCACAATATTATATGCCACCTCCACCACCCCAACAGCAGCCACCACCACAAACGGCAGCTACTGGTGGTACATCTTCATTGGTTGGAGATGATAAAACGCAAGTACATGGTGGCGCATAAGTAAACTTTGTATTTTCAACAAAATAAAACTACAACAACAAGAACAGTGTTTAAATTGCTTACAACAAACAAAATAAAATAAAATAAAATAAAATCATTTTTTTGGGAATAAAACAACCATACATAATTAATAGTATTTACTAACTAAATATAATACAACTACTAAATAAAAAATTTTAATAAAATAAAAACAAAAACTTACGAAACACAAAAAAATAGATGAGAATTAAATAAAATAAAAAGGTAATCCAAAATAAACACATAACCTCAATAATAAAAAAAAGAAGATAAGGAAGATATGGATAAAAAAAAATACAAAAAGAAAATACTTAACAAATAATGGAAAATAAAAGAAAATATTAATTACAATGCAAATAATATAATATAATAATGAAAAAAATTAAATTAACGTTAAAATGCAAGGAAAAAGAAATTATATGCAAAAGAGATAATTAAAAAAAAATAAACTAAATAAAAATAATAATTAAACACTTAGAAAAACCAAAAACCAAAAACCAAAAACCAAACAATTGTATTTCAATAAATTTATTGCAAAATGAAGAAAAGATAACTTGAATCCAAAGAAAACAAAATCCTTTTAATTTAATTTAATTTAATATAATAAAACAAAGAAAATAAATCTTATAAACTTATAACAAAATGGGAATTATTACTACATACATACAATATTATTATAATTATTATTATATACTTAATAATGAAAACATAACAAAAACAAAATGGTGTATAAAAAATTTAAACAAAAAGCAAAAAAAAAACCTAGATGATTATAAACAATTTATTTATGGTTGCATTATTTAATTTCAAAATAAATAAAATTATTATTATTAAATATAAATAAAGAAAAAAAAAGAAAATAATCTTTCAAAGGGCTTTTTGGAAGCAGGGGTTATTTTGGTCAAGATTTAGAATTTTATTTCCCAAAAATTGAGTTTTTCCCTAGATTTAATTATTCCAAGTCTGAAATATTTAAATCAATTTTATTATATATGTATGTAGTGTAAGGTTTTTAAATATTTTTCAATTTCTGCACTAAATGCGAATATTATAAAGGGTGATCCATTTAGTTTTTTTTTTTTTTTTTTTTTTAAACAAATTGACAAATTTTACATCAGGACCTTGGGCGGTGTTAGGACACAAAACAATGGCTTTATTGAACTTTCAACTGGTCGCCTAAATCGAATTATATTACAGCTCTAATTTTTTTTTTGGGTTAATAAAGTTAAGGTTTTGTCGATAGCAAAAATTACTCCCGTAATTCGCCAGATACCGATAGCAATATAGGAAAGTGGTATCAAAAATTTTTCCTTCCGAATTGACCACCTACAGCTAAGTCGCCGTGAACATTTAAATAAAATTATATTAAGAAAAATAAATGTTAAATATTGTTCTTTCGGACAGTAATAATGATTCCGACACTTAATTCTATTTTAAGTGTTTTATTTTTAATTAGGGGAGATTGGGGCAAAACGGAGAAAATTTTAATATAACTTCAAGAAAATACCACTAACAATCTTTTGAACCCTCATATGGAACTGTTATATACAACGGATTATTGTATATTATTTTGCAGAAAAATAATAATAAATGAACTATTTTTGCATAAAATGAGAAAAGTTGGATTAAAGTAGAAAGTATTAAAAATTGCAAATTTAAAGATATCTAGTATTTATTAAATAGTTTTGAATGATTTTTTTATTTACGAGGCTACTCGATTAAAAAAATTCAAGTAAATGATGGAAACAGATAGGTAATAAACCAGGGCAACCAAAAATATGCAAAATTCTATTTCTTCTTGGGCTTCCAATGAACCCAACTGTTAGCTATTTATCCGTTTCATGCAATTTTTTTAAAGCATATTTTTGTATATTTTGGTCATAACAGCATATTTTTTGTAATATTTTCATATAAACTCCGTATTTTAGAGCATATTTTGGAAATTTAAATGACACATTTTTGCATATTTTATACTTAAGATCATAATTTTGCGTAAATTACACTAGGGAGCATAATTTTGCATATTTTACATTTAAGAGAAAGAATTTGCACATCTTGCATCCAATGGAATTTTCTACATAATTTGCCACTAGTGAGATTTTCAAATTCGATTTTCCTAACAATTTTCATTTTATAAATTGGTAAAAATTTTGTAATTACCTGATACAACGTATTTACTTTAAATGATTTTAAATGCTAAAATAATATATTGCTAAATAAAATCAAGTTACCTTTAGAATGAATAATAAATAATTTAAAACTTTGCCAGAAAACATGATATTTTAAGAGCATTTTTTTTTTTTTTAATTTTAAGGACATACTTTAAAAAGCATTTTTAATGCGCATAAAACACTTTTTTGCAGCATATTTTTGATTGCCATGGTAATAACTGATAAAACTAAAAGAAGATAATAAAACAAAATTTCTAACAATAGGCAGTTATTTCTCGTATTTGAAATAATTTTAAGTGTACAGACCATTTGCATGAGTTTTATCATATCTAGTATGTTATTTTACATTTCCGCTATACACATTTTCTTTCTTTAACAGGCTATTGTAATGGTACATGATCTAGGAATTTTTAGTCTTATCACTCTGATGTTTATTGAGTTGTTTCCAATTTCTGTATGTTCTATTGCTTTTAATAAAGCATCAGATTTTTATATGTTTTGTTAAATTTTCTTATATTTGTTCAAATCATTGGTGATTAAACCAATTAGTTATCATATTTGCAGAAAAATTGGAAAAAATACGTAGAAATGTTTTTAAATTATACATCGCACTTTACCTCAATATATTTTTACTACATTATCCTAATTCCATAATTTTTACGTCAAGTAGAGATCTGAAAAAGCATTAAGTTTTTGGAACAAATCTTTTTTGCACTTTGAATATGTACAAAATGAAATATTTATTTTGTATTCACCGATTTAAAAATGCTCTTGATTTGGGTTTTTTCCACAGAAACATCAGCACTTAAAGAAACTTTTTCAGTATATTTCATTTGCTTGCGCTGGAAAAGCAATAAAACCAGAGATTCCATGGGTGAAATATAATTTATTCTATTTGCAATAATGATAAATATTTAGCAAATATTTAATTTAGTCACCTTTTTGGAATACACCACTTTTTAATAATTTTATCAATTAAAAAATTAATTAAAAAACCTCTAAATAGATCACACTATATTAACATGATTTTTAATGCTTTTTTGTCCGCATCATTTGTTTTTGGTCCTACGCTTAAAATCTGAAATTTATAAATTTTTAATTTTAAAAGATTTATTTCCATAACATAAATAACACATTGTCACAGTGAAAAATAACTCAAGAAATGACATAGCGTACGTTAAAGGCCTTTTTGAGGACATCATAAGTCAGTTTTAAAAATTTGCAATACACCCTCAAAATGCTAATTATACTAAAAAAAAAGTGCTTTTGCGTAGGTTCCCGTATAAATACATCCATAATTCTGTTATTCTTTTATTGATTTTTTCTTTTTAAACTTTTTTTTTTTTTGGAAAATAGAGACATCTGGCTTTACATTTTTACATTTTGGTCAAATATTAAGAGCAAATTTTTAAACCAAATGTAGAAAAATAAATTTGTTCCAAAATTTTTCGAGTTTAGCTGCGATTTATTACAACATTTCCCATAAAAGTCTGTACAACGATGTAATAAAATTTAAGGGCATTTTTATTGTAAATATAAAAAGATTTACTACTATTTTCAAATTAGACAAATTTTATAGAACTTATATAGAATAAATTACTAAAAATTTCCATACATTTCTAATTTTTTTCCTCAAAAAATAAAAACCAAATAAGAAATATAAAAAAAAATCTTTGTCTTAAAGTATATGAATAATTTTTTTAAAAAGTTTAGAAAAAGTTTAATAACTTTTTTAACATTTAAGCGACTTTAAAAATTAGTATCTAATTTTATTCTAAAATAGCATTTAAAACTTTGTATATAAATATGTTTACTTATAGAAAAAAATGCAAAAAAATTACATCAAAGTCAAAATTTCGAAAAAGAAAAGAAAAATAGATTTAAAAATGTTGTATAAATTATTACTTATTTGGAATGAATGTAAGAGATGTTAATATAGTTAAAAAGCTACGTTTTTCTTACTTCTAATTCAATTTAGAATTCTTAAATTAACTTAAAATTCAGGGAGTCACAGGATCTTTAGTGCAGGAACCACCTTAAAAACGGCTTTTTCCCAACATCTCAATATTCCAATATGTGGTGTTTCGAAATTTTTGATGATTTCTTATGTCCTTAAGAATATCTACACCCAATGTTATATCGTTTTTCGAGTGAAAATATAAAGTGTCATTTTGTAGCAGTGTGAAATAGATAGATTTCATAATAATTTTGATCCTTAATTTGTATAAAAAAAATATTTATGGAAAACTAATGGTAAGTAAAGGAGGAAGGAACACATTACAAAAAAAAATATATATAGAAAAATATTTAAGAAGATTTCTTTTAACTTTCCAAAATTATTTAATATATAAATTCAAATGTAAAAGTTCCCAGCAAAAACTTTTTGATTCTCGGTAATGGCAACTAGTTACTAAAGTTTCTTGGTAATGAGACGTCATTATTATTTGCTTACTCTATATTATATAAATAAGTACTCAATAGTATAATAACACATTAATATTGCAATCACGTGGATTAGCAACCAGAAGGTTGTTGGTTCAACCCCATTCTGATGCTATTGGTTTTTTTTTAACAAAATGTCTAAAAAGAAATTTTATACTAAAAAAAGTTTTTGTCACTTAGAAAATTAAGCGTGAGATTGTGCTCAAGTTCAAATCTCCTGAAGGCGAATTATTTTATATATTTTTTTATTATTTTTTATTATATTACTCGTATTATTATTATTATTATTTTTTTTTTTTTTTTCGTTTAGGTACATATTTTTGAGTACCCCTAAAGTCCCAAAATAACTACATGAATTTGTAGACAACTGGAACAAAAATAACTAGTTATTCAGGCATAAAATAAGTAGTTTATTTTTGTTTCCAATTGTACCTGCTAGCTTATCAAGAAATCAAAGTTTTTGCTGGGTTCTAAGTATTAAGTAAATCTTTTAGAAGAGCAAATCTTGAAAATTCTTATAATTTAGTCCAATTCGAAAATGTTTTCTTTCGAACTACATATTAACCTCTCAGATGGAGATATCTAAACATTAAAGGATATTTTAATTCTTATCATTACAATTGCCACTAAATGATATCTAATCTAATCCACAACATCTAAGAAATAATAATTGAAAGTTATCTAAAGTTAAAATTAAAATGTTCCAAAATAATTTATTAAGTTATTGTTATTAAAAAAAAAAAAATATCAAACTGAATAATTAAAACAAATCCATAATTATAATCGGTTCTAATTGAAGTAATAAACCAAAGAATTTAATTAAGATACTCATGTATAAATATATAAAATATGCTTTAACTATAAATACTTTCAGTGCAAAAAATTTATATACCATTTTTGTTTAGAGTTTAAAATTATTTATAAAAATAAAAAAAAATAATTAAAGTTTCAATACTCAACGATGTTAAAAAAGAGTCATTCCATTATAATACAAAGGTAATTCGATTTTTTTAAATTTTATTTATTTTAAATGTATTGTAATTTATAAATAAAAAGATATTAAATAAACCGATTATTTTGGAATGTTTTCATTATTCGTTATTTGTATTTAAAAGTAAATTACATTCCTAACAGCAATTTTAGAATTAGTAATAAAAAATCATTAGTTCTAGAACTAGCCGGCAAAAACTTTTTGGTTTTCGGTAATAACAACTACTTATTAAAGTAGTTTCTTGGTAATGAGGCGTCATTATTATTTGCCTACTCTGTATTACATTAATAAGTACTCAATAGTATAATAGCACAATAATACTGCAATCACGTGGATGAGTTAGCTAGAGCGCCGGATTAACAAGCAGAAGGTTGTTGATTCAACCCCATTCTGAAGCTGTTAGTTTTTATAACAAAATGTCTAAAAAGATATTTTAAACTAAATACAGTTTTTGTCGCTTAGGCTGCTATGTGTGAGATGGTGTACTGAGTAACACGTTAGTCAGTAAAAACGAATTGTTAGTTTGTGTGCAAGTTCGAGTCTCACTGACGGCAAAATTTGTTTGTTTTTTTTATTTTTGTTTTCGTTTGGGTACATATTTTTTAGTACCCCTAGAGTTAAAAAATAACTACATGAATTTGTGGACAACTCGAACAAAAATAACTAGTTATTCAGCCAAAAAATAAGTAGTTTATTTTTGTTTCCAATTATACCTGCTAGCTTACCAGGAAAGCAAAGTTTTTGCTGGGAATTGATGATACTGCAGTCAAATTATAGTTTTCAGCATTTTTCAAAAATTACTTTTTGCAAAATTTAAAAAACTCCGTTGAGTTTTTAAGAGATACATTTTTTCCTCGCATTAATTAACAACTTTAAAAAAAAAATTTAATAACTATTCCCATGTGTAACGATTTCGAAAAAAATAGTATACAATATTTTGCTAAGACCACAAAGAATTAAATCGCAATAAATTTGACTAAATTAATAATAACATTCTAGCCCCAATCAAAAATCATGCAGCCTAGCGTTGCATTCTATATGCTCACAACTGTATATATATGAAACGCGTCACATTATAAGAAAAAAAATTAACAAAAATTGTAAACTTTTTGACAGTAGAAAATCTAGAGCCGAACCAAGCCAATAATCAGATGTTTAATTGTCGTTACCTTCTACTTGCACAGTGATCATTATGATGTAATTTTTAATATCAGCAGTCAATGAGATTTTTTAACTTTTTTATTAAAAACATATTGTGGAAAATAATTTAATATATTCGGGCATGTTCTAGAAATCGAAATGAAGTGGATTTAAAATCAACCAAATTTTAAAATCAACTTTTTAATGAAAGTTCATAAAAATATCCCTTCTTATATACTTCATTCCTTGAGTACTAGTTATTTCTTCAAGAACAACTCTTAAAATCAGGAAAAACTATGAACTAAAAATCTCGTTCGAATTCAATTTCACTTTATTTCGATTTCTAGAACATGCCCGATTACAATTTTTTAGAAAAAGTAAATTTTAAACAAGTTCGACTGGACCGAATCTTCACAAAATCTATATTTCATAAATCTCTCTCTCTTCGAATTATCTCTTAACAAAATTTTTGCCTTAATCTGCAAATATACTTAATATTTGTAAACTGTTGTTAACCATGATATCGGAAATTTGTCATGCCATCTTATTATCTATATTTATTTATTATCTACATTTAAAAACCTAAAACATCATTACAATTAAGTGATCATTTTTAAGAAAAAACATTTCACATACTCAGTTTTACTTGTCAAACTTATTTTTTCACAAACAAGCGAACCATGGCTTGAATATTTATATTCTAGAACACTACCACTAGACTATATATACCCATAGAAATTTTGCTGAAAAACAATTATATGTACTGCACACTTATGTGAACATTGTAAAAATCAATATGTTGAATATATTTAAAATTTAACAATGTTGAAAAATGTTTTTTATTTTAGACAAATTAAAGTAAAATTGTTTTTTGAATTCAGAATTTCAAAATGCCATGTGGCCTAGGGGGTAAGAGTTCAAAGGTAGGAGTTTTAAAATGTATTTATGGGTTCGAATCCTAGCGAACAGAAATGTAATTTTTATTTAATAAATTTCAAAGAAACATTTTTAATTAATTAAAAATATATTTGACTGTTACTTAATCTGATATTTTAAAATTTTAATTTTTGTTTGAATATAAATTATAAAATATTTTTTTGAAGCCTTGGTCAAGGATCGAACTCAGAAACTAAAGTCTTTCAGTCACAAATCCAAACGGTATACCACATCAATATGTTGAAACTTGCTATCTTTAGTGCTTATATAAAAAGCTTAAAACACAACTCAAATCTAAATAATACTCTTTTATAAGAAAACGTGCTTGGAAAATCTTGTGAAATTATTATAATTATTATTATTATTATTTTTTTTTTAATAACGAAAATTTTTATATACAAATATATTTTTTAAGGAAAAACAGAAATTTACAAGGAGCCCTGGGGATACGAACTGAAGGCTTTCATTTAACATCCACATTGGGTAGATATAATCTTCGTAAATATTTTATAATATTCTTAATTTGACATCCTGGAAAAAAAACTGGGTCACAGTTTTACCATGAATAGTCTCTGGATTTATCCATATAACGATTTTTACCCCGTATGCAAATGAAAATTGCATATAAATTTGAAAATAAATATTAAAATGTAAAGCTTTTTTGTGCTGCAACATGTAGGGATTCTTAGTTTTCATTTGACATCCATACTGGGTTGATATAATATTTGTAATTATATATATTTTAATATAATATATATATATATATATTTTAATATATATATATATATATATATATATATATATATATCATTCGAAACTTTCAAGTCCTGGAGAAAAACTCTAATTTCACGCATGTATCGATATTTTCATGTGCGACTGTCACACGGTGTTATAGTCACTGTTAGTAGTAGATGATAACATGGTGTCTACATTAGACAATTTTTTTATCAAGACAAACGTCAAACTTAACGCGAATTTGTGGAAGGTGGCAACAGTTGCACAAAAACAACAATATGGCGTATTTATTATTGTTTTTTATATATGAAGTTTGACAACTGTAACAACCAAAATAATAATCAGCTAAGGTTACCTTGTATATATTCGCACTGATTTTGACGTTTGTTTTGATATAAATTTGCCTAATGTAGACACTAGGTAAGCGCTCATTTTTAATGACGAGTTTTTCTCTAAAATGAACACATGTATTCCAATGACACGCCAATGCAGAGTTGCCATGGCAAAAATTTTTTTCTAACCAAAATTTTGGAAAAAATAACCAAATTTGAAAAATTCCAAGTTATTATATAAAAATTAATATGATCTTAATATATGTATTCAGGTTTTAATTACTTTACTTTAGAAGGAAAAAGTATTTAAAACTTAACTGTTTAGAGCAATACTTATCAAAATGTGGTCCCTGCTCCAATTTTGTAGGGGGGTCGGTATATAGTAAAAATTTAATTATTCTCACGTCCTTATGATATGATATCGAAAGTAAACCAGATTGTAATAGCAGTTTGCAGCAGTTTGCTGTTACTGCTCAAGGTTGACTTTTACAATTATGTGTTTACAGAAAAATGATGTAAATAAGAGTTATTTTTTATAGGGGCTAAGCCAATCTCATTTGGTAGTATGAATTCCAAAATCTAAAGATTTAAAGCAAAAGATATTTAATTGGAAGGTCTAGCGAAAAGATTCAATATAATATTTAATATTTAATTGGAAGGTCTAGCGAAAAGATTCAATATAAATCGTTCATGTACTCAATCACTCACATATATTAAATTTTAATAAGTTATTTTAAAAATTGTATTCATAATTGTGGTCCAACTGAAAATGCATCGGGATTTATAAAACACTTTTATTGCATTTTGTGGTGCCGTTTTTAAATTTTTATTATTTAATTATGTTGTTTGGCACGGTTTTAATAACTGAACAAGGCTACAGCATGATATTGGGGAACCTCCTAAAATATACCAATCGACTAAGAATTTCCTTAACTGGTCGAAATTGTTTCATTATTTCACATAGTCCCCAAATAAATGTTCTTTTAGAGTAATATTTTGAAGCTGAAATATCTTAAATACATATAAGCGTATTTGTACAGAATTTTGAACAAATAAAACATTTTAATCCTAAAACATTCTATGAAAAAATGTGTATGCACCTACATATAATATGGTATTTAGAATCAAAAGGATCACTTTAAAATTAAGTGTAGCTTTTATGTATGGTCCTCTCCCGAAAATCAGTTAAAAGTGTTTAAATCCCACATAAATGTTCGTGTGTTAATAAAATTTGCCTTAAAAAGGATTAACCATAGTGCTTTCTCTCTCTCTCTCTTAAGTATGTGTTGCTTTAAGTAGAATACGCAATAGCGTAGGATATCATATAGTCAGTCTTCACAGAATATACATTTCTGTTTTAATAGTATTTTATTTTTTAATTACAAGTATTTGGGTTGTTTATTACATCGTCAGAACTTTCTCACAAAAATTTCCCAATCAATTTAACTTTTTGGTTAAATATTAGAAAATCTCTATATTTTCTATTGAATTAAATTGTTATCTTCATTTTTCAGTTAAAATCGGAATAAGAACTTATTGAAACCTTTAGTTTTTAAATGTGTGATGAATTTTTATCACACTCTCTTTTTATTGTTGGCAAGATTAACAGAGTAAATAGCATTTGGAAAATAAAATAACCAATTTTGGTTAAAAATAACCAAAACGGCAATACTGCGCCAATGTTAAAATCGTGCATGTTTCACCTAAAAATGAACCACAGTGCATTATCACGTGAAGTCATGCATTTACTACTTCTTCTGCATGTCTTTTTTTTTTTTTTTTTTTTTTTGATGGGTTGAAAACGGTATTTCTAATTATTTCGGTTCGATATTTTAGGGGCTTCACGAGTCGAGTTGAATAGGTCTTTTTTAGCGGTAAAGGTAATTTAAAAGTTACGGTAGAAAACCTTGTTTACAAAATAATAATAATAATAATATTTATTTATAAATAATTTATTTATGATTGCATTAGTAAATACAAATAAATTCAAGTGTTAGTTATTAGTTATAAGCAATAAAAATATCTTAAGATTTTTGAAAAATAAATCGTTTAAATTCTCCAAATATATACAAGTCAAAAATGTTTCTTTTCGAACTATGTCCCAATATATTAACAGAAAAGGTATCAAAATGTTTATATGTATGTATGTATGTATGTATATATGCATGTATTTCCATTTAGCGATTGATCCTATTAAAATTTTGTACCATGATGTATGCTTGTACAAAAGTGGACATAGCCTTCAGCCAAACAGATGGACGTCTTTAAATTGACGCTGCAAATTATTATAAGCCGATTTATATACTTAAGGTAGCACAAAGACTTCTTACATATCCTCCCTATCAACAATGGTCCAAGTTATTTTTATATCTTAATATAATTGTCCTTAATTTTAATACATATTCTTATTAATTATAAAATCAATATATTTTGTAAGAATTTGCAAAGTTAAAAAAGGGAAATGGTAAGTAAGAAATAAGCACGTTTGCATTAATTATAACTACAAATAGAACTTTAAGAAATGGAGAAAGAGGAATATGTATACATATATTTATAAGTATGTAGTTTTATATACTTAACATGATAAACGGAAGGCCTTGTCCTTTAAGACTATACAAACCACTTTCTACTTTTTGTTAAATAAAATGTTTGATATTTTTTAGAACATGTAGAGTTAAGACCTTGTTAGCAATGATTACAGGTGTAAAAATTAAAAAAAAAATGGCTCCAGCAGTCCTTGTATTTGTAAATAAGTACATATGGAAGGATACTTTATTACATCTTTTTACCGCTGACTACCTATACATAACCATGTTTTATTATGTAAATTTACATTTAAATTTTTTTTATTAATTATGGAATAGTGTCATTTGAATGACGTATTATAATAGATGACATTTTATATTTCGCAATGCAAAGCTATATAAATATAGTTAGATATAAAGGCATGAATATTGACTAGACTCTCTAGAATATTTATAATTTTATTTGATTTAATTTTGAAACTATGTCATGAGTAGGTAGGTGGGTAAAATGTATTATAGAATTCTGACATTTGCGTCATTAATTTGGTCAAAACCAATTTCAAGATAATTTTAATTTTGTATTAAAACACTATAAATATTTTTTTGTAAAGTTGATCACATAAAATATTTACTACAAACTTAAAAAAAAGAAAGTGAAAGTGCTATATTCGGCTGGGCCGAATCTTTTGTACCTTTCACAAGTGTACAAATTCATTTGTTAAATTAAACTTTTGTTGAATTTACAAACATCGTGAATGAGTGAGTATTAAACTACATGTATATATTTATAAAAGAAAACTTTTTTCTGAAAAAAATACACGCGATTAAAGAAATCTTAAATAATGGATTCATATGCGTATTATCTCTTACTATAATGTTTGTTTAAGTGTGGAAATATACTTCATATTTGTAAATAGACGATAAACATGACATTGGAAACTTGTAATATAAAGAATAAAAGAAAACTGTTTTCTTGGGCATATAACTTAGGAAGATCGTTCAAACCATCTGTGTTGACTAGCCGAATAAAGAAGAAATACCTATAAAAAATTTGTAAATTCCTCTTTCAGTGTTCTATTAACAATTTTCTTTAAAACAATGAAAATTAAAATTTTCCGAATTTTTAACTTTGGGATTAGAGGATTTTCTAAACCTTCTAGTTGTAAAAATTAAAATTATTTGATAGCCTCTGGTAAGTATTTCAAAAATATATATTTTTCTTTTACTTAAAAGTAAAATAATTTATTCAAAACTCTTCTCTAAAATCAGAGTTGTTAGTAGTGCATTAAATTTTTTTGAATGCACTAAGCTTTTCGCAAAATCGCCCTATAGTGAATTGAATTTTTATTGAGACTTTTTCATTTCCTTTTTAACAACACTCGAAAGGTTAACATTAACCATATGATAATTTACAGGTATTTCTCAGAACTATAGCCGTCTTGTTCTAGTACACGGTAAGTGAATTAGCTACTTGTTAACAATAAAATTGACAATTATACTAGAATACATACATATGTATGTAAATGTTATTTCAATGCTTGCTCATGACATTTACGTTAACAAGCAGAGCCATAGCTGTAACAAAAACATAAAACTAAACAACATTTAAAACTATATAACAAAACGAAATGTCAAAATATTCTGGTTATTGACAACCATGAATGAAAAACATGTAGTAAACTTTATAACGATCGCATACATAAAAGTATGTTAGATACATTAATGTGAAATACATATACATAGAACCAAATAGTTAAAAAAATAGTGAGTGTTACATTTTGCCCTTATAAATATGCAATGTTATACAATTGTCGTAATAAACATAGGTAAGTGTGAAGTGTGGTGTAGTGAAACAATTTTGATTTTTAACTATTTGTCATCACTCAAGGCGAATTCATAGAAGGTGCGGGCAACTCTACAACAAACATAAAGGCAAAAACAACATGGATCTTTTTGGAAGAACATCATTGGCATGGCGAAATAAAACAGATGGCAGCAGTTCTACAAAATCAACAATACGGCGAATTCATTAATTTTTTTATACTGGAGTTTGACACTTCAACAGGTAAGCAAAAACTATGCTTATATGGAGTTTGACAGTTTGTGATGTCACCTATTTAAATTCGCTTGATCATTGGCTTGTCAATGTATAGGATATAGAATGATTAACACAATGAAAAACTTTAACCAAAAACATTAATTTTTTCGGTAAAAAACAAACTGTGACATTTTGTTGTTATAATATACGGCGAATTTAAAGCTACGCTCAACCTAACCTATGAATTCGCCTTGGCCATCACTATAGTGATGGTGAAGCATTTCTTAATGATATTGTAATTGTTTTCACTATAACTAAATTTAGTGGTAGTGAAAAGATTTGCACTACACTTAAATAGTGCAAAATCTGAACACTCACTATGCATAAACTGCAATTAAATTTTTTTCGCTAAACGTTTAAAAATATTTTTATTATATATAAAATAAATTCAATTATGATTGAAACATTAATTTTAATTTGTAAATTACTGTTTCCTGATCTTTTATTAGTCTTAAGTCATATATTAGTGATAAAAAATTAATAACAAAACTTTTTAATTTTGAGGCATTTAAGTAAAGATAAAAATGTTGCACTAGGCTCAAGATGAAAATTTTTAACTCTCGCTAATTAATTTTAGTAGAAAATTTTTTAGTATCACTACACTATTGAGGCTGATATTTTTCAACTCACCACTAAAGAACAAAGATTGTAGTGAAAAATTCGTCAAAGTCGAATCTTTTACACCCTTAGGCCCGGTTTTATATTGTTTCTTTAGTGTTACTTAAGTGCGAACTTAGTTAAGAAACATATAAGTTAAAGCTCACACTTAAGTAATGTATCGTTTTACAGTTTAAAACTTAAGTTGACAATAAAATAAGCAAAGCTTTAAACTTTTATGTATTTACAATAGGGTTGTTATATTATAAATATCAAACTTCCTTTTTTAAGCAAAACATTTTTTGATGCCATCCTAATGTGGCACCCAAAATAAATAAAAAACCAACAATTTTAAAAAATTTAAAATAAATTTAAAAATGTAAAGAAACATTTAAAATTAAAAAGGTGTTAGTGCAAAATACATATGTAACTACAAAGAAAATATAAATTTCGAGAGTATTTTGAAATCTTTTTAAAATTTGAAATAATTTTATGTATACAAACAAACTGACTGCATATATAAAAAACAACAATACCAATAATCATTACAATACTGCTGTTTTCAACTAATACGATTGCTTATACAAAAAACAACAAAACTAATAGTCATTAAACAAATGTTTGTATATATTAAGAGATTTTTTTTCAGTTTTTGGCCCATAACTAGGTTGTTTATGAACGAATTTAGTTGATTCAAAAAACCGAATTTTTATAAAAATATTTATCACCGATCTATATAAAAACGAAGTCCGTAGCTTAAACAAGGGCTTCAAAAAGTCAAAAATGCGTTTTGCCCGACATCTCTGTCATTATTGGACCGATTTAGTTTATTTCTTCAGCACTAAAATTCAAAAAAAATCTTCTCTGAAAAACGAAGTATCTAGCTAATATAGAGGCTTCAGAAAATTGAAAGTTTCTTAATAAATAGTTATTTCTTTGATTAAAATTCTGCGTAGAATTGTTAAGTATTCCAACCAAACTAGAAGGAAAAAATTCAAACATTTTTAATAATTACGCTATAATATTCTAGCAAGAATTTTTGGGATGTATGCCTTCGCTATAGGAAGGAATCTCAAAAAAGTAAATATGTCAACTCATTCTATTATTGATGTTTCATAAATATTTAGTTTGAAAATTTTTTAATGTTTTTTTATTTATTTTAAAATTTTATTGTCCACAGAAAATTATGGGTTTTTTTCAAAAAAAGACCTCTTCCGATCTTCAGACTCCAATGTAGGTTAATTTTAAAGAGGATTTTTTATTCCTTAGATAGTTGTATTTAATAAATAAAACATAAGTATAATTTTAAAAAATTTTAAAATATTTTTCATTTCAAGAATTCACACCTATTTCATTGTCCTTGTATGTATATTGTTGCATGTGAAATAGAAAATATTATTCAATTTGGAAAAATGTTTGAGGCTGCTCTGAAAAATCGTTTATAACTCCGACATTACTGAACGGATTTCACTGAAATTCAATGCCAAGATTTTCGAGACGGTCTTCAAAAAATCCATTTCAACACACAGACGTACGGACATCTAGTCAAATATTATCAAAAGATATTTTTAATCATAACAATCACAAATATTTTTTTCATTTTGAGATCCTGCATGTATTTTTAAGACTATTGCATAAAATGACAAACTTATATATACTCGTACCCCTTCACTTTATGTGAAGAGTATAAAAACACTACAAATTGTTTGAACATTTGTTTCGAATTCAGAATTTAGATTTTCTACTGAAATTAAATTAAAAAAAAATACGAAAACTTGCAAGAAAATCTAGAAAACTTTCTAAGTTCAAAGAAGGGGCACGTTAATTGATTTTCGTGAGAAGGATTTATATAAGAACTATATTATTATTTGAGTCATTTATATGCGTTAAATCACTATTCGGGGAGGACATATGTTTATGGAGGTAGATGAAAGAATATACCAATCATAACCGATACAATCATTGTTGAATTATTTACTAATTTTTTTTATACCCACCATTCAAAAAGATGGGATTAGTTTAAGTTTGTCATTCCGTTTGTAACATATCGATATATTCATCTAAGACCACATAAAATATATATATTATTGGTTCTCGTGAAATTGTAAGTCAATCTACCTATGTACGTCCGTCTATACGTCTGTCTGTCGAAAGCAGGATAGGGCTTAGGGAGGACCAAAGTTGGCTTAAATATTTCCCTTATATAAGGTTTATTTTGTATTGCAAATGGTCAAAATCGGTTCATAAAGTTATGGTACAAATACTAGAAGAACTTAGTGACCGTCGTAACTCCAATTCATATTTTTGCGCCGATATCTTTTAAATAAAATCATACACGCCATCGGAATTTTGCACAAATAGTTCAAGGATCGATGCTAATTTTGAAACCAAAAATGGGCGTGACCTGCCCACTTTAACGACCATCTCCCATATAAGGTGACATTTTAAATTAGAGTTGCATAAAAAGGTGCAGATAGTGGGTATAATAGATTCGACCAAGTTTAATATAATATTCTCACTTGTTTAAAATGCGACCTTTGCTTGGATTACAAGGTCGGCTCAGAAATTGATTCTTAGTTAAAGAGTATACTTTAACACGGGGGTCCGAAGATGTTTTGTGTGCGTTACAAACATCAGCACAAATACATAACACTACAACTACCTGTGCTGGCGTAAGATTTAATAAATTGCAATAAAAAAAATTGTGTGCCTCTCCTAACATTTAAAGTTGAAAATTTGTAGCTCGCGTAAGAGCTCAAAAGCGAGATATAGAGGAAAAGTTAAAGAATTTTTGCTACGCAACTAGGGTTTGAGGTTTCCCAAGAATTTTTGGGATTCTCGAGAAATAGAATTTTTCATATTTAAAATCTTTGTTTCTAAGAAAAAGAGCACTGATTTCTTATAAAAATATTACACAACAATATAATCATAATTATTTAACATAAAATAAATTGAAGTATGATACATCTTTCAAGATTTAAACAATTTTAAATATTTCATACAAATAAAATAAGTACCCATTGTAAGTTATATTATAAACTGTATATCTAGGATTTTTAGGTTAATTAGTTTTTCATGCCAAAAATTAAAAAAAAAACCCCTAATCTATGGTATTATATTTAAGTTTCAATACAAACAGTTTTTCTTAACGTTTTATTTCCATTTTATCTTCATCTTACATTATTAATTAATTCTTTCTAATTTAGAGATGTAAAATACAATTCTTTAAAATATTTAAAATTGATTTTAAAATTCTCAGTTGAGTTTTGAGACTTTAACATTTGTAATTATTTCTTTACAGTTTCATTTACAGTGTATCAAAAGAACTGAAACATGTTATGTTTTTATAATTTTGAATTTTTTTGTAACAGTGAATATTTTCGAAGCTCAACTTATTTATCATTAATTTCCATAAACTAATAATACAATTAAAAAAACAAAAATTTAACTTGCCAAAAGTAAAATTGTTTTGAAATTTCATTAAGTTCTTAAGACATTCTATGACAGAAGTATTAATACTTTGGAAAAATAAAACGTTTCGTATTTTAACAGTAAGTCAAAAGAAGACTTAAACAAATTGTTTAAATTTTCATTTATATTTTCAATTTGTAAGTGCGTGTTAGATATATGTTGGGAGCAGAAAAACATAACAAAAGCGATTTTTGTTACAATGGTGCATGTGCTATAGAATGGCAGAAAATTTACGCAAATTTCTAAACATTACTTTTTAACAGCTTCTTATTGGAAAATTGCCATTTAAAAGGATTTATTGTTAATATTTTCATGCATAATAAAACTAAATAAAAATTTTAGCAGCATTTTTGCAAAATTCGTAAAATTTTCATAATATCATATAAATTTAATAATATCTATGAACAAAATTTTATTTTTTATGAAAAAATTTTGGGAAAAAAGTCATGTTCGATTATGAAAAAAATGTTCAAATACACAATTTTTTTCTCTGTGTACTTTAGACGATAATACAATGATTTTATATTTAATTTAGTTTTTATTTTTCTTTCAATATATTTTTCTTTTCATTTTATTTTTTTTTTTTTAGAAAACTAATGTGGAAAAAATACCTTATTGATACATGTGAAAATCAAATGTTTTTGAATAATTTAAAATATCACTTTTGTATTGAATTTTTGATAAATTTCAATATTCAGTATTACCATCTAAAAATGTCTTTAGTAAGTAGTGTGTGTACTATAATGTAAATCTTTCACAGAGGTATTAAAATCAGTAAACTTTTTGCTATAGGATTTTAAAACTACATATTTAATTTCCCGTTATCCCAGAAAAATTTAAAAAATCCCGGGAATTCCCGACGACATTTTTCCGTAAATCCCCGGACACCAAACCTTATGCACAAAGAACATCACAACGAATATTCAAGATGAAGGATATGTGAGTATGGTTATATTTCGCATAGATGTCATTAATTGCTAACCGAGATCATACATCTGCAGATATATTACAATAAGCCACAATCTACTGATGTCCTTAACGTCAACTAATACAGCTGCATCTTTGCAGCAAATCATCTCTGCACGTTTGAAAGATGTTATATTCTATACATAACAACATACATGGATCTTTTAAATAAAAAAAAAATCGTTAATACTTCAGACCCAGTTTTAGTATTCCCTTTCAGCTTCTGTTAAAATTTTCGTACAGAAACTGGGAGATATTTTAAATATCATTTTAGACAATTCTATCACTCACGTGTTTTCTTTTCTAACTATCTGGCTTTTAGGAGTACGTACAGATCAAATGGTCTGTCCAATTTATAGTCAAGAGAAATTTTCAGATAATCAACAATACCCAGCAAAAACTTTTTGGTTTTCGGTAATGGCAACTACTTATTAAAGTAGTTTCTTGGTAATGAGGCGTCATTATTATTTGCCTACTCTGTATTACATTAATAAGTACTCAATATTATAATAGCACAGTAATTCTGCAATCACGTGGACGAGTTGGCTAGAGCGCCGTATTAACAACCAGAAGGTTGTTGGTTCAACCCCATTCTGAAGCTGTTAGTTTTTTATAACAAAATGTCTAAAAAGATATTTTAAACTAAATAGAGTTTTTGTCGCTTAGGACGCTATGTGCGAGATGCTGTACTGAGTAAGACGTTAGTCAGTAAAAACGAATGGTTAGTGTGTGTCCAAGTTCGAGTCTCACTGACGGCAAAATTTTTTTTGTTTTTTTTTTTATTTTTGCTTACGTTTAGGTACATATTTTTGAGTACCCCTAGAGTCAAAAAATAACTACATGAATTTGTGGACAAGTTGAACAAAAATAACTAGTTATTCAGGCAAAAAATAAGTAGTTTATTTTTGTTTCCAATTATACCTGCTAGCTTACCATGAAAGCAAAGTTTTTGCTGGGTAGTTAGTGTTTTTTTGACTATGATGTATTAAAAATTAAATTACAAATCTTACTAAACATAACCATAAAACATTTCTCTTGTCCCAATTTAAAATCTCTATAAATTGTCTTAAGCCCGTTTAAGCCTAGAAAGTTAACTTGAAGAATAATGATCTTCTATATATTGCGACGACGTAAAAACATTTGTAAATTAACAAAAATAATTTAATAAAATACAATAAAATTAAATAAAAATCAAGTGGCGCCTATGCAACAACACATGCTAACAAGTAAACATATCTATACGAACAATGAGTACGCGAGTATTCTTATAAATAATTCTTTGTCGTAATAAAAATTTATTATTAACCTGTGTATATGAAGTTGTGTGGGTATACTTAGGTATACAGGTGTTAAATTATAGAACAAAGACGTAGACTATAACGAAAATTTATGCAATAACCATCAGAAGAGTTGGTAATATTTGTTTTTTTTTTTTTCGAAGGGAAACAAAAATCACTCTCACAACAACCGGAATATAAAAATGGTTGCAAAAATAAATACAAATAAACATGACGTGTACACATATACAACAAATACATTAAAGTAGATAGGTAGTAAACATACGTCAGAGATGAAGAATGTGGTACAATTATAAGTATTTTGGGACCTTTTAAGGTAAAACACTCAAAGTTATTTATTCATTTCCGCAAAAGAATAATTTTATAATTTTGTATGTGAGCTTATTTTATTTTATCTGGAAAAACTTACTTAAACTTTTCATACATTTCTCATTTTTGCCCCAAAAAGTATGCATCAAAACAAACATGAAATAAAATACTTTGTCTTAAAATAAAATATATGAAGAATTTTGTGATAAAGTTTAGAAAATGTTTAATAACTTTTTGTGTTTTTAAGCGATTTTAAAGATTGATATATCAATTTATTCTAAATAAAATAGCATTTGTATAACTTTATATACTTATACGTTTAGTCTTGAAGAAAAATATTCTCAAAATTTTCATCAAAATTGAAATTTTAAAAAGTAAAGGAAAAAATTTAAAAATGTTGAAAAAAATCATTACTAAGTTGGAATACACATGGGCAAAAACACAAAATTTTAAAAATCGACTAAAATTTAGCACATTAATACCGCTTTGAACGAACAAAAAGCAATACCTTCGCTTTTAAAATCACGAGGAGGCCCAAAAGTTATCGCGGATTAAAGTTGCAAATTAAAAAAAAAATTCTAAAAATTTTAAATTTCATTTTTTTACACTAAGTTGTGCGTTCAAATAAAAGATAACATCTTTTTTTTATAAAACGGAATAAGTTTGGATTAGCTAGATTATTTTTAATTTTTTTCGGAAACAAATTTTAAAGTACTTTTATGAAAGTTTTGCCACCATTTCTTCTAAGAATTTAAAGTTAATAATCACAATTGAGCACTGCTGGGGGCTTCTTAAATTCGGTTTTAACTCGGATCCAATTCCTTAACAATTTCCAAAATTCTGCGTAGTTTAAATAGCTCTGTGGGACTAAAATAACATTTCCAATTCTGGATGCTTCTATTGTAACTACAAAATTCTAAATCTGGTTTATACAAAATATTGATAATTATTTTAGTTTTTTATTACACAGAAATAGTAAAAAAATTTTAAATTTGCACCTCTCACCAAAATGATTATATCAATTACCTAAAATTGTAAGAAATGGAAAACAACGATTTTTTCCAATTAAACACTTTTAAAATTTTAATTTAAAAAATAATTTGAAAAAGTACAAACTTTGAACAATGTGTTTATATGAAGGAAAAAGTTAAATAAAACAAAATCAATATTTTAATTAAATCAATTATCAGCTTAATTGAATAAATCCAACTGTTAATTGAAAAAAATTCACTTAAATTTGTTATTTTATTATTTTTTGCTATTTCCTTTTCCTTATTCTTCTTTTTTATAAACTTTATGAACAGAAATAATATTTCAGAGATCGGATTTTAATGCTAAAAAAACAATTCTTTTTTTTTATTTCAATCGTAAAACAATCGTGTTCAGAAAATAATAAAAATTCATTTTTTTTTTTTTTGATGCAAATAAAAAATAAATATAATTTATGACATTTATTACAGAAGTTGAAAATTATTTTAAATTTTTTTTATCTCTAGTCTACACGTAGACATTTGTATGTTGGCAATTATCGAATTCTATTTCTCTCTTTGAAATGTTACATGTAGACCAACAAGAAATCTATTCCGCAATTTATTTCGATCTTATTGTTTCTGCATGTACTTCCTTTCCAAGATTGGTTTTAACCATTATAGCAAGTTTTGGATCGGAAATGAATGGGTCATTTTGTACTTCGCGAACTATAAACTTCTCATCTCTCAGACAAAGCTTTCTTTTTACAGACGCGCGTTGTTTATTTGTTATTCTGTTGTCTTTCTTGTATCTTGTCATGTACAGTTGATTTGATTTATTAACGATACTTGCGATTTCTCGTTGAGTTTTACCTTCTAAATAGTTATTAATAACTATTTTTCGCTCTAACAAGGTAGACTGTTTGATTGTACGCGGCATTACAAAAAGAATTTAAAAATATTGTCACATTTCGAAAGCAAATATCCAACTGATCACTTATAATATAAAAATAATAAGAAATTAACAAATATAACGGTGATTGAAATGAATTTCCTGTTACTTTTTTGCTTTGCCCGACTTTCAGTGTGACCATAGTTTTAGAATTTTTTGAGATTAGTTTTAAAGTACCGTGTTGGAAAAATCTTGTCAATGTTTTTACTACAAAATTTTATTGTATAGTTAATGATTAATTAAATGTATTCAAAAGTTTTTGAAAAATAATAAGCTGTGACATCTAAAATAGTTGATAAAAATCTACCAATGATTTGTCCGACTTTCAATGTGAGCCACTGTATATAACTTTTATTTGCGTCGAATATTAATTTAATACTAACATTCGTATGGGATTTATAAAGATACTTGTACAGAACTTCTTTGCACCGAATTTCATTAAAATATTCTTATTTTTAAGGAATTTTTGACTGTTCCGGGTTGACATTTGCATGGGGGCTAGGTGAAATAACGGACCGATCACAACCAATTTTAATAGGCTTCGTACTTGTATCATAAAAGTCCCACGTGCCAAATTGCATTGAATTATCTTTAAAATTTCGACCCGTACTTTGTGCACAAAGTTTACACGGACGAATGGACGGACGAACGGACATCGTTAGATCGATTTAAAAAGTGATTCTGAGTGGATTGGTATGCTTTAAGGTGGGTGTTGGATAACTTTTTCTATGCGTTATAAACATCAGCACAAACGCATAATATCCCAACCACCTATAGTGGTGTAGGGTATAAAAACATGGTTCGTTTTAATCGCATTTTTCTAATTTTGCAACTTTGAAGAACTGTAACTAATAACCATAAAGACTTTGAAATTTGATTGCTTATAGCGTTACTAATAGCAGTGTTTTGTTTTTGGCAAAGTGGATAATAACTTTGCCAAAAACAAAACCGTGTTGGAAATTATTATAAAATTAAAAAATTTCATTGATTTTAAAACTTTTATATTTTTACCCATATATAAAATATTTTAATATGCATAGTAAAATCGATTCAAGATATAAAATCAAATAAAAATTTAGGGAGTTTCAAGATCTGTAGTAGAGAAACTATCTCAAAAACTTTTTTTTTTTGCAATATTTCATAATTTAAAAAGTTTTTCAAGAAAATTTACAGCTCATGACATAATAGTTTTTCGAGTCTAAATAAAAAGTGATATTTTTTAGCATAATGTAATTAACTAAGAACAATTAGTAAAATATTATATACATATTATAGTGTAATACCAAAAATGTACAATTTACCATTTCGTTGGTACAATTTTTGCTTTTCATCCTGATATGCACAAATGCTTAAGTAAATATCGGTGTATTGTATATTTTTTGTAAGTATTAGACTTAAGTACTTTTATTTACACCAAAAACAGCTGTAAGTCTTGACTAAAATTTTAATAAGGATGTCCTGATTAATAAAATTGTATACTTAAGTTTGTTGTTTTTGCTGTTGTATTAAAAAACATTTACTATATTTTGTTTATTTTTTTACACATGCGCCCAAATGTATTTTCACTAAAAAGGAGTAGTTATTTATTGCCCACATTCCTAGAATATGTCAAAGTTTGTGTGTGTATATAAATAGGAAGCATCCAAAGTATAAAAGTTTAGTTGCAAACAGTTGGTTTGATTTCTCTGGTTAAAAATAAATTTCTTATAGCGTTCATAATATTATTCTAAATACTACTCACATTTGTATCGTATTAAAATTATAATTTTGTTTTATCAGTATTTAAATTATTAGAAATATAAATAAATATAGAAAACTAAATAATGGAAAAACAGAAACATGGTAAGTTGTGAATGTAGTAAAATGCTGGCAGCAACTTTAAATTAAAAAAAAGAATTGACCAAAAGGTATAGGTCATGATAAAATGCTTTGAAACCTTGTGTGTTACAATTTTTTAAGCCTATTGGCAATAAGTTTGCATAAATTTGTTGCAGCTATTAAAAAAAAAAAAAAAATTAATTGTAAACAAAGTTGTTTACATCTTGTCAAAGGCATAAATATCAGATATACAGAGAGATGGATGCATTATTTAAAAACAAATACAAGTATATGTAAATAAACATTGTAAAATTTAATATTAAATTGTGGGAGTAAATCTTAGATGGACAAGATTCTGGCAAAGAATGAGCTAAAATTGTGTATAATGGTAAAAATATTATAAAACAACTTTTTCAGCAAAAAACGTTGCTTACTTAGATGCAGTAACTACTAATAGAAGCAATAGATTGCTTAATTAATTTTATATAGCTTTCACATAGCTTCCTAGAATGCAATAGCATAAGTTATTGGCTGAGTGCGAAAGACATTCATTGCTGTTGATTCTAGGCGGCTTATCTCGAACAAAAATCATGTATTATAAATGCGCTTTTGTAATGTTTATATTATCATTTTCACAATTTTATGAAGAGGTTTTATAATATATCGAGATGATCCGATTAGAAACAATAGCAATGGATTTTAGTGCTTCTCCTAAGCACTAAGGAAGAATGTCTTTCGTACTCAGTCAATAACTTACCCTTTTGCATTCTTGGTAGCTATATGGAAGTTATATGCAATTAAGTAAGCAATCTATTGCTTCCATCAGTTGTTATTGAAAATTTTTTGCTGGGATGATATGTTTACTCCAACACAAAAATACGTTACAGCAACTATTCTTGTAGAGTACAGAGGTTCTTATACAAACGTGGATATTATAATAAATAGGGAGTTTTAAACCTCCAACTTATTTGAATTAACTCTAGTTCTCCAAAAAAATTAATGAGGTTGCACCACATATTGAGTGCGTTCTTTTACTTTTCCAGTAAAATCCAGTAAACAGAGTATTTACTGCGTAAATTTAAGATCGTAAACAAAAAAGTACGCGAAAGGAAATTTTGTAAAATCTAGTAAAATAACCACGACATCTGGTTAAAACAAATAAACATAAAACAACAATAAAAATAATCAGAGTTTTTACCAAAATATATGCAGTTTAGTAAATAACAACTATATTTTTCATTTTGTTATAAATATATTTATTGTTATTTAATTCAAGTTTAATAAAATTTTAATATATAAATACTTTATTTTTAAAATTTTTCGAACATTATGATTTACTGAAATTTCAAGCAAAAATAAAACTTTAAAAATTTTTAAATATTCAGTTTATAAACTATATTTTTTGCTCTCAATTTTTTCTCTTTTTACTAGATTTGAAGTACGCGAACGCAAATGGATAACGAATTATCTAATTGCCTAATTTGTTTAGTAAAGAAAAAAATATATATCAAAAAATCTTAAAAAAAACAAAAAGATCAGAAATTAAAATGTTTTATAATGAAGCTGAATATATTAAAAATAGCATGGCCCATATTTCGTTATAATCCTTCCTTAAATGTTGCCTTTATTCATAATTAAATGCTTTTGTCTCTTAAAAAATAAAACAAATTTTCTAAATCCTAATACACGTAAAATGTTTTTGTAAATACATACATAGGGAAAAGTAGGGTAGGTATATGGCGTATTTTTAACTTTTTTGCAAAGGAAGACTATTGCTAAATGTTTGCCATTATTGCATATTTTTTAATTATATTTCATCTATGGAACCTCTGATTTATTTTGTACATATTTCAATTGCAAATAAGTTTTGTCTCAAAAACAAAATGGTTTTTAAAATCTCTATTTAACGTAAAAATTATGGAATTGGGATAAAATGGCAAAAATGAATTGGGGTAAAGTAGGATGTATAATTTAACAAATTGTCCACCTGTTTTTTGCAATTTTGCTGTAAATATAGTAAATAATTGTATAGCCCAGCTGATTTACAATATTTTTCAAGCTGTCAAATTGTTTTTGTATTCCTATGTAAATTTTTTTACCGCGTTCATTTACTCCTCTTCTTCATTTATTCATTTTTTTCTTTGACATTTTGTGCGGTGGTTTTGACCTTTTGTGCGATGGTTTTACACTAACAAAATATAATTAAATATTGTTTTTGTATATGTGCGGTCACTTTATAATTACATTATGACTAAAAGCAATAGAACATATGAAAATTGGAAATAACACAATAAATTCCAAAGCGATAAGACTAAAAATTCCTTGAACTTGCATGTACCATTAAATTAGCTTATTAAATGATGAAAATCTGGATTTAAAAGTCGCGGAAACAGTGGATGATCTCAAAATGCACATTTGATATGATGAAACTCAAGCAAATGGTCTGTGCACTTAAATTACGTAAAAATTATAGCAATTTATTACTCTTATGTACTCGTATTAGACTCTTCTAAATACGAGAAATTTATATTATTCTATTAGTTTTATCAGTTATTACCAATCTGTTTTTAATTTATAAAATCGCCTTAAAAAGGCTAAAATGTTAAAATTTCAACCACGAAGAAATTAATTACTTATTTGATATTACACAGAAAAAAGTTTGTGCATAAATATAAGAATTTACTTTCATTGATTTTAGTTCATAATATTTAAGAATAAGGTCTTAAATATTAACGCTTTTTTATATCTTTTGAAATGAATCAAAAGTCAAGAAGACCTAAAATAAATTGTTTAAATTTTCATTTATATTTTCAATATGTAAAAAAATGTTTGGAATTTTCTACGGAAAATTTTATGTTTTTAATGATTTTTAGCTACATTATGGGAACAGAAGAGAAACGCTTTTTATCAAAATGATGTGCTGTAGAATGCGAACGAAATAATGAAAATTTCTAAATGTTATTTTTTTACAGATTTTCCTTGGAATTTTGCCAAATAAAGCTGAACAAAATTTTTGCCAAATTACTAAAATATTCATTATGAACAATTTAATAATATCTATGAACAAAATTTTAATTTTTATGAAAAAAGTTTGGGAAAAAATAGTCATGTTCGATTCATAATATTTATGAAAAAAAAAAATTCAAATATATGAATTTTTTTCTCTGTGTACTAATTTTATTTTTAAAAAATCATCCATTTGAGCATTTCTGTGTATTTATTTCCACAAAAAAATCGAGATTTTTTTATATTTAACTCAAATTTTCGCCTGCCAAATCGAAAATGACTGCTAAAGACAAACCTTTTTTGCATAAAACATTTTTTTTATATTTTTTTTTTTTTTTTTAAGAAATTAGTAATAACATTGGCACTTGATAAATAATACAAATATCGTTTAAATAAAAGAATATAAAATTAAATACATTTTGCTTTCAAAATATTAAAATCGTTTAGTTAGAAATATCTTTGTAGCTAAAAAATATACAATAAAAACAAAAATAGATTTAGAAAAACATTAATTTTCATGTTTTTACTTATTTTCGATCACTCATACCCCAAAAAAGCACATAGTGTGACGTTTTATAAGTCAAAGTTTTACCAAACTTACAAAATTTAACAGAAATTCTAAAATTTTACAAAAATTTTTATATATTACAAAAATTTTAAATTATTTTTTTTTCCAAAAATCTAAAATTTTTGTTTGATTTGAAGTTTTACCAAAAATTTTAATTTTCAAAATAAATTCGAAATTTCATCAAAAATTGAAAATTTCGCAAAAAATCCGAAATATCACAAACAAATCAAGATTTCATTGAAACTTCGATTTTTCACTAAAAATTCTATATTTTCACATAATGTCGAAAGTGTCTTTAACTTTAACAAATAACACAATAACAAAATTGGATACACAATTTTTGTTCTATTTTAATAGAACTCGGCGAGAGGGCGAGTAATCTTTAAGAAATGTTATGCAATAAAAAATTAAAATCATTCTACAGTAAAGTAAACGCTGTTAGACTCCATATTTTTTTTTTTAATATCTTGTTCCTTGTAAAAAAAAAAGTTAAATTTTTATTCGAAAATATGAGGTCATAAAAAAATATAACCACATAAAGTAAGCGTATATAATAGTTTATACAAATGATTAACTTAATATGTAACTTATTACCCTATTAATCTCAAAATTACTTTTTTTTCAACCCACAAGCACCAATATATATATCAAAAAGAGGAGGTTAGTTATCGGTATAGCAAATATGAAAAGCATAAAAAACATTGCTTCTAAATACTTGCAAAAAAAAAAAACTTTTTCTCTATATAAAACAAGTCGTTATAATCGGTTATGTCGAATTCTAAATACCCTTAAAAATCCAGATTTTTGCAAGGAAATTCGGTTTTTGGCAGGGAATAGTATTTGAAATTTTCTGCCAAGTGTTGATTAAAAATTAAATACTTTCTTTTATAACTCCATTTATGAAAAGGTTTTCATGACTTTTGATTCTGAGAACAATTCTCCATATTGGGGACATTCGATTTGAACACCTGCCAAAAACACCCAGATATATTGCCTACTTTATAATTTTCCAGATAAATATTTAAATGAAATAACAAAGCTTATAAATATACTAGATTGCCAATTTTGGTGAAGGGTACAAATAAAGAAAACTCACTGCTAGCAGTGCAAAAAAAAATCTAAACATTTATATATATATATATATATATATATATATATGTATGTAAAGTGTAAGTGTATGTTGAATTAGTACCAATCAAATGAAATAAATGAAAATTAATTACGAGTGTTTAATGTATTTGAACATTCTTGAGGTGGTGGCTTAAAATGCTGCACTTATTGATTACAGTATTCGTAAATGAGTTCACGTTAGATTTCCAATAAAAAATAAATAAATTTTAAATAAAATTTCTATTTAAAATAGTGTGTTGAGAGCGTAAAAGAAGGAAAAAGGTTGGAAAAAACTAATTTTAATTAAAAAATCTGACAAAATAAACGTAAGGAATAAAAAAAAAATCTTAAAATACACATATTTTAATTGTTTTTAAAATTTGATTTAGTTATTATATTTATATAAGAATTAACAAAAGTAAGATTGTCTTAATTATATTATAATTCTTATAAAATCTGAAGTGATTTAATATTGTGTGATTTTCGATTTTCTTTTTTCTGCATGATTTAATGTGTAAGATTGATTAAATATAAAAAGAAATTCGTACTTTTACTTTAAGGTTAAATTACACTGTATATTTATAAGTGTGTTTGTTTGTTTGTTTGAAATTTTAGCAAAACTATTTAAAAAAAATGTAATTAAAAAAATCTCCAAACTAAACTTTTACTTGAAAAAGTAAGAAAATGAAATAAATATTAGTGTCATTAAAACAATAAAATTTTTATTTACGGCCAGTTCTTTAGATTAATATAGATATGAAGCTCCTTTGTCAAAATAAACTAACTCGGTTGTCAAAAAAACCTAAGTCTAAAATTGCAGTACGTGTGCTTTTTTGAGCAATTTTTTTGAATTGATTTTTTTTTTAAGCTTTATATCTATGTTAATAATCTATGGCCAGTCTCATAATGTCCAAAAAATTCGTTCGACAATTGTACAATAAAAAATTTTAAATTTATTTGTTATTTTCCATATAAATTGTCGTGAGAGAGGCCGTTAATTTTTTATTTATTTTATATGAAAAATTTAAAATATCTCATAAATACGGTCACATGTTCCTTTGCAGATATTTTTTTCACACATTCCTTTATAAAATTTGTTTTATCTAGGGATATGTATTATTACAATTTGTGAACAAGATTAATACAACTTTACGGTTTTTAGCTTTGTTAAATATCATTAGTAATTCAGATACTTGATCTGCTTCTTCAGTCCATTTTATATACGTTTATACTGATGTTTATAAAAACTACCTCTTAAATAGAATTATTAACAGAATCGATTTAACTTTGTCCGTTTGTATATTTTTGAATTTTGAAGATAATTCAATATAATTTTTTACATAGGTCTGGTATAATCCATAGAAGATGCTTAATAATTAAAACAGGTATTTTTTTCACCATACAAATGTCCTCGCAGAATATTTTTGACTCCTATAAATCCCTTAAATGTGACTGTATTCAGAATAAATAAATCTTTTATAACCTCAAATCACATCGATTTTTTAGGATAGATCTATAATTGACCACAGTGTAAATTCTGCAAAAATGTCACTGTGCACGTAAGTTTTATAAAAGTATAAATAATTCCTAAATTTGCAAGACTTCATCCAAAAATGACCTCAGATTCCAACAAAAAACGTAAAAAAAAAATTAATTGTATTTTCTAGTTATGCTTTTTTAAATTAAAATTCAATAGGAATTTGAAAATAAAACTTTTTACTAGTTTTGTGCACAGAAACGGTTTTCGAATAAAAATAGTAATAGTGGTAAAAATATCACGTAAACGAACAGACCTTATAAATAGTTTGAAGAGAATTTTATATAAAACTCTCTTTCAAATCTTAATTCATTAAAAAAAATTATATAAATTGGCATATTTTTTTAAATTAAGTTGATAAAATCTGATTTAATTAAAACTTGAAATGTCTGCATTAAAATATAAGATACAAATAAACAGTTAAAAAGAAAAGTTTTCATACACACAATAATTTGTAGTATATTAATGTATGGATTACTTTTACAACATGTTGTTCGTATTACAAATAAAATGTAATAAGTCGAGCGCAGTTTTTGCAGAAAATTACTTTCTTATATTTTTCACCATAGGCGTAGTGACAGTTATATTTTACAACGATGAAAATATTTTGATAAATGTTTTTTTTTCATCCACTCCTGCAAATGTTTTTGAATGTTAGTTAGGGCGATATATAAGGTTACCCTCCCGTTTGAACAATAATTTCTACAATTTTCACTTAAGAACTTATAAAGTATACAAAATATAATTATTCTGGGTCCTTATAGATATATATAGGGGAATTGAAATTGCGAAGTTCGTAGGCTGAAATAGCATATATGAAGACCACCGTTAACTTACATATATGAGATATTAGACTGCACCAAAATTTACTGACTTTTGAATTTTGACCGTAACTCCCTCTAGAATCATTCATTGAGCTGTAAAAATATATTATGTGAAATACAAGTGAAATCGAATATCGTTAACCTGCGCCGCAACGGATCTGAGTATTGTAGTATGCGTTTATATGAGGAAAATTTGGCTTTTCTACAGTTTTTAGAAAATTTAAGCTATTCAGTACTTTGTTTGTAACTAAGGCCCGGTTTTATACTGTGCCCTTAGTATATACCTAAGAGCAAACTTAACTAAGAAAAATTTAAGTAAAAATGAGGAGCATAAGACCGGGCCGCATAATTATCTATCAAACAAGATATAAAAAGTAAAAATTGGTTAGAAAATGTTAAAGTTAGTAGGAATTCGTCAGATCATTAAAGTGTTTTAGACCATTTGTGGAACAAGTGTACAAACAAATTTTTAATTTTTTGATAAATGTTTAAATAAAATGCCACTCTTAATTAAATTCTAACCATAATTACTGAAAAATAAGTTTTTGTTTCTACAGGATAATTCAAACCCCTTTCCATGCTTGATTAAAAAATTTTGATTTTTCCAATTGAGGACTTTTAAAAATTTTGTTAAACAAATTTTAAAAAACTTTAAATAGTCACATTTAAAGTTTTATAGACAACACCACAAGAAGATTATTTGAAATATGCGGTTTTCGGCAAAAAGACATTTTTTTGCAGTTGTAAAGTCAATATTTTTTTAACTGATATTCAGACTAAAAAAAATTATTACACAATTAGATAAACCATATATCATAAAATATATTCTGAGGTTTTTAAGAAAATTGGTCAAGGACTACCTTTAAAACATGAAGGTCAAAGTTTAAAATTTTAAATATTCAAAATTTTTAAGAAAAACACCACGAAAAAATATTATTTTTTATATGAATGTCAATGCAATGATATCTGTGATGAATTTTTATAGTTTAGCATGACTTTACTTGTCCAAATGAGGTAATTATAATTCTTTTTTTGTCCATGATATTAATTAATAAAATTAACCTTACAAATGTTTAAAAAAAATACTGACCCCAAGTTCAGTTTATGGTTAAATTTTCTTCTTTTTCCAGGTTCATTAACGAAAGCCTCTCTTTCATATTTCCATAAAATTTTATTGAAATCCAGATAAAAATAAAGAAGTTTTCGTTATATCTTCTTTAAAACTTACATGTTTCCCAAATTTTGACCTTCGTCATCCTTGTAAATTATCCTTGCAAATTATTCTTAAAAACTTCAAAATTACTTTCTATGTCATTATATATATTATATTATTCTGTAATAATTTAGTCTGAATATCTGTTCAAAAAAAATTACTTTGTTACAAAAAAAAAAAAAATAAAAATGCCTTTTTAGCGAAATCCGCAAAATTTAAATCGCAGATACGGCTTAGTCTTACAGGATATTGATCTAATTCTTTTTTAAATTTATTTCTTGTGATATTTTCTATAAAACTGCATGATTTTATTCCAACTTTTTTGAAATTTGTTTAACCAAATATTAAAAAGTTTGAAATTGGAGTTTTGAAACAGCATTAAAAAAATCAAAATTTGTTAACCAAGCATGGAAAGGAGTTTGTATTGTCCTGCAGAAACAAAAATTAATTTTTTCGTAATAATGCTTCAAATTTAATTAAAAATAGTATTTTATTTAAACATTTCTCAAAAAAAAAAATTAAAATTTGTTTTGTACCCTCCTTGCATAAGTGGTCTAAAACACATTAATGGTCAAGGGACTTCGTAATAACTTTAACATTTTTGAACCGATTTTTTCTTACACAAACTTTCTCTATATAAACGCCCCCCACAAACTTCAGGTTTCACTTATATTTCACACAATATCTTTTTATATCCTAGTGAACGATTCTAGGGGTTTGCGTTAAAAATTCAAAAGTCGGTAAATTTTGATCGGTCCCTAAATAACAAAGATATCGTTAAAAAATGCTTTTTGTGACATTTTCACTTTTTGAAGCCCTTATAAAAGCTGCGGATTACAGAACTGTCAGAAATAGGTCCACAAACAGCCGAGGTATGGACAATCGTGTTTTTTATTATTATTAATTTAATGTTGCTTCTGTAGTCAGGCACTTACGTCGCCTTTAAACAAGTAATGCAAACCTGACTAAAATAAACACGAAAACTAATCATTCACAAGTGAATGATATATAAGATTCGGCACAACCGAATATAGCACTTTTACCTTTTTTTTTTGGTAAATATTTGTATTTTTCGTGAAAAATCAGATTTTTTATTTCATTTTTTTTTTTTTTTTTAGAACGCAATTTTTTGTAAAAAAAAGTTTATTTTGTATTTTATTCTTTTTTCTTCTGAAGTCGATTTTTGGTAAAAAATAGGAGACAATTTTAACTATTATATGGCAGAATGAAAATTGTAATTTATCTGGTATTATAAAAAAAATGATAGAAAGACTACTTAAGCAATGCCTGTTGATGAGCTGAAAAATAATAAAAATTAATTCTCATTTCTCTACCAAGGATTGAAAATAACAGCCTAGTACATTTTGTCCGAAAAAGTTTCGAGTTTTCTTCGAAATGGATGTAAAAAATCGCAATTTTGAAAAATATCAAACTTTTTTGCAAAATTTTTGATCCCTAAGACATCATTTTGTCAATATATATCAATGGAAAAAATTCGAAGTAATTGTTTTTTTTTTTTTTTTTTTTTTTTGCTAAATATGTGAAATATTCATACTTTTGTTCCTTTTATGAGTAATATTGACTTGCCCTATAAAGGCTTCTTGAAGACCAAAATACCATAGCATTTTTTTTTGTGTACTGCATCGTTTGAGTTGTCTTCCTACATCAAAATCTCAAAAAAGCGTGACACTCTACTGAATAGTTGAATTCATTTTAAGAAACTTCATTTGTTAAGAAATATAAAATATATCTTGTTGTAATGAAAAACTTTTACTGACAAAAATTGTTCTACTTTTGCCTAGCAGTGTAAAGGGTGGTCAGACGTGATTTTTGTCATTTTTGAACCGCTATAAAATGACTAGTATTTGCACCAAGAGAAAACTAATGATACCCAATTAAAGGTATATACACATTTGACCCCAAAAAAATTAATGTTGAGTTTTTATCCACTTTGGAATAATTTACGATTTTGTCTAATTCATGTTCAAAATATTTGTACAATATTTTTAAGTATCGGAGATATACTAAACCTTGGTTTATTTGTAGCATAAAATTTATTTAAATGGTTTAGTTATATCTCAACATCTTTAGTATCAAAACTGCACTAATTGAAATTTGGGAACGTATAACCCATATACAATGACTGAGCGCCAGAAATAGCCAAATAAATGAAGTACTTGACAATCTATACCATCATACAATTTTAGTTACAACTGGTATTAATTGGTACAAATTGAGGGGTGATATCTCTAAATTGCGCAAATAACCTACCGAAAGGATACTAGCTTTTTAAGTAATTAAAAAAATAATAATGTCTAAATAATCATGAGACTTGAATTGAAATAACACAAAAACTAGGGCTATCATGCCCAGAATAATTTCTGTGCACCAGATTTTGCAATACTTTATAATTAAATGATCAATTATGTTCAAAATTTAAAAGGCATTCAGATGATCATTTATTAGTGTACAAGTGTATACAGTTTTTTAAGATAATTTACTCTTATTTGTATTATATTGATCTCGTGATTATGTTTTAATTCAATTTTGTGCAAAAATATTTCGCAACTCTTAATTTCCTAACTATATCGGTGAAAAAATATAAGAATTTCTACATAAATTCTATAAACTTGTATAATTAATTAGTCAAATATACAATATATTAGAAGAAACTAATTTTTCCCCCTTAATAGTCAAACTTATTGTAAATTTAAAATATATAATACTTTGTCCCAAATGTAGACGTAAGAATTATAATTGGCTCTATTTTAAATTAAACCATACTTTTGATCCAAAATGTCCAACATTTTTGTTATAACTTTTTGTTATAACATATTATTTCAGTTAGATTGTGAAAGAATTATGAAAATATATTTATTAGTTTCTGAGTTATTGCATTTTGAGAATGACTAAAAGCACTTCGGTCCACCCTCTATTTAAACAAAAAATTACTTCACATAACTAACGAAACTATTGCAACCTTCAAGAATCAATTGTTTTGTTTCCTTTTACACTATTAAAATGTTAAAATATAAGGGAATATAATTTTAGTGGGGCGATAGATGGTTTGATAGACATTTAAATGCAAGCCAATTCCATAAGAATAATTCATACATACATAGTTTAGATTCCAAGTTAAATTTGTTATTTCTAATTCTAAACATTATTTACATTAAACTTATTTATCTTTATATATATGTATTATGAACACCTTTCTGGCGGATGTTATAATCAGTAAAAGGAACTTTAGTTAAATAAAGTAACCGAATAAAATGCACTTGCAACCCTCTTCCACAATTACAAAAATGTATGCTATAAAAAATGTTCGAATCGAAACTTATGCGAATAAAGAGAATGAAAACAAAATAGTGAGAATAAAAACAAGATAAATATAAAAAAGAAATATGTATGTATATAATACAATGTAAACTATAAACTGGCTATAACGAAGATAATTAAACTTTTATTATATTTTAATATTAAATAGATTAAAAATGTATATTGTTGATAAAGAGCTTATTGCTAAAAATTTTGAAGTAAAAATATATGTTTCGGACGACATTCCTTAAACAAAAGTTCACAGTTTTTGGTAGCAGAATTTGATACTATTCCAAATATTAAGGCAATAAATTTCAAACTTAACAAGTTAAAGTGCTATATTCGGCTGTGCCGAATCTTATATACCCTTCACTCGTGATGACATGTATTACATGAAAATTAAATACGTTATATTGGATGTAATTACAAATATATTTACCTATACTATATCTATGTAAACACTAAAATCTGTAAATAATTTGCATTTTCATATAAAGTTGATTTTATAAAGATTTTATAAATCCTTATATTCTTATTAGTGTATTCAAAAAATAGACATTTTCAAAAAACCGGTTTTCGAAACATTGCCTTTTTAAGAAAAACCGGTTTGGAATACGTCATTACTTGAAAAGCTGGTTAAACGGTTTTTATTAAAAATATAAATATTTTTAAAATGCTTATTATTTTTACTACAGAAACTACACTTATACCACATGTTGTTTGTAATGACAAATAATATAAAAATAAAAATTAGTATCGCTCTTCTGCAGCTAGAGAATTATGCACAAAATTTGTATATTTTAAACTATTTACTGAAGTTTATTCTATTTCGGGTGAGGGAAAATTTTCTTATTTTTTCTGAACTTCAAATGAACTAAACAGTTAGTTATTTATCCGTTTCAGAGAATTTTAAGAATTTTGGCATCTATTTGTTATAGCATATTTTTGCATATTTTAGGCTTAACAGCATATCTTTGCATATTTTGTGTTTAATAGCATATTTTGTCATATTTTCATAAAAAAAAAATCATTATTTTAAAGTATATATTTTGCATATTTTGCACTTAAGAGAAAACATTTGTCATTAAAGATATTTTTATTTTGTTGTCACATACGTTCTTCAAATCTGATTATCTAATAATTTCTATAAATTGGTAGAAATTTTGTAATTTCCTGAATGTATGTATAAGCTTTAAATATTTGAAAGTGCAAAAATAAAATATTTTTAGCAATTACTAATAGAAATCAAGTTAGTTTTAGCATAAATAGTTTAAAATTTTATGAGCATATTTTTTCTAGTTCCGATTTTAAGAGCATTTTGTATTCGAATAGAGCACTTTTTTAGAGCATATTTTTGTTTGCTTATGATAAACGTCAAACCTAAAATTGACTTCATCTAGATTTTGTTAATAAAAATTAGTTTAAATCAACTAAAAAATATAAAAATATGAGTTCTCAGTACGTCTGGTGTTACACAAATCATAAATTAGAATAAAAAAAAAGAAAAAAACTAAACTTAAAGCTTTATCGGATAATAATGTAGATGAGAAATACTTTCAAAAAAATGTAGGAAAAATTACTAAAAAATCACTTGAAAAAATGTTTAATTTTCTACAAATTTTATTTTCAAACAATTTGATTGTTGTAATGAATCGTGACCTAATTAACGTTCCCTAAGTAAATGTTAAAAACGGAAAAATAAAGAAAGAACATTTCATAAAAAACCGGTTAACCGACAAAAAAAAACTGGCCTGTCGAATAGTTCGAACACAAAAATTATTAGAAACAGGTCGGTTTTTAAAAAAACAAAAACAGTTTTTGAATACACTAATTCTTATATATATTATAAAAATGAGGTGTAAATTTATTATTTGTCAAATACGGCTGAACCGATTTTCACGAAATTTGGAACACAGATAATACCAGTGCTAGATCTCGATTGGAAATCACACCCATATTTTACGCCTACTTAAAAAAAATCTATTTTTTCAATTTTACACGTTATTAATGAAGCTATTTAAATATGTTAAAATGTTATTTCATGGGAACCTTTATCCTATCAGATTGCATTGATGAAACGAAAATAGGTCTAGGTGGAGAAGTAGCCCCCATACATATAATATATATATATATATATATATATATATATATATATATAGATTTACCAATAACTCGGTTATTTATGAATCGATTCAGTTGATTCAAAAAACTGAAATTCAGAAAAAATATATGTATAAATATATATATATATATATATATATATATATATATATTATATTATATTAAATTATATATACATACATATTAAATTATATATATAAAATTTTCGTGTCACGGTGTTTGTAATTGAACTCCTCCGAAATGGCTTAACCGATTTTTATGAAATTTTGCACGTGTATTTGTTAGGTATGAGAATAGGTTGTAAAGTATATTCCATATCCCTAGAAGGGCTTAAAATAGGACACAAGAGGTAAAAGCTCCCCCTCCTTATATCTTCTTAACTAATAAAACGATTTTCTTGAAATTTTTTGGCAGGTAAATAGTGTAACATCTGGAAGGAACTACAGCCTATAATTTTTATTATGTAAAAGCTCCCTCTCCCTATATCTTCTTATTTAATCAACCAGTTTTCTTAAAATTTGGCATGCAGAGTCTATAACATGTGAAAGGAACTTAAAGATATATATTTTTTTTGGAAATTCCAACATTTATTATGTAAAACAGGGCAAAACGGGTAAAAGCTCTCCCTACCCATGTCTTTTTAATTAATTGTCCGATTGTAGTTTCAAGTCTTCAACATTTAGGTCGTAAAATAAAAAAAAAAACAAATTATTCATTAAAAATAAGTTATATGGCAAAACAACGTTTGCCAGATTAGCAAATATATATGTAAAGACAAAATCATGAAAAATAGAGAGCTCAGTTTTCAATTCACAATAAATTCAATGCCGTACTATCGCTGATCTAAAAATTGTTACGAAATTCTATTACTCAAAAAACTAAGTTTAAACATTTTTATTTTAGACAATTAATTCGACTTTGCGATTCCACATTGTAGTTTAGACGAAAGTGGTTACTAACTAAATCAATTTTTTGTATATATGTATGCTTGTATGTGTATAAGTTAGACCGAAAACAACCCCTCAAACTGGATAGCCCAAATATAACATTTATGTATTCGAAACAAGAAAAGAGCTAATAATAACAACTTTTGCACATTAAGGGTAGTTTTTGTGTTTTGGTTTGACATTTAGCAAAAGGTAACAGCCGGTTGAAAAGAATTGAGTTTACCACAGTTGAACAGCGGCATTCGGAGCGTACGGACCAAATAAATATAGTTTGGCGGAAGCGGCAAATTTTTCTTTAAATAATTTTAAATAAATTCTCCCTCACTTCTCATTTCATAACACCCTAAATTTAGACGTTTTGAAAAGAAAAAAAGTTAAATAAAAAAAACACTTATACTTCGTACATTTTGTATGTATCCATCGGGCAATACATACATAAAAATTTTGTGCAATTATACTATACATACGTGTTGTTCGTGTGTGTGTGGATTTAAACGTTTCTACCAAGAAAAAGAGGTGTTTTAATTTGAATACTACTACTAAGAGAAGGAAAAAAAGCTTGGTTTTTTTCTTCGTGCAGCCATTATAATTGGGTGTTAACACATTTTTGGAATTTCTTTACGTCGGCTTTACTCCTTTGTGAGTTGTAAAATCTTTAAAAGTGGAATCCCCAAAGAAGGAAAACTCTACGGACGCTCAAATAGCACCACCAGTGGAATCACCGGCCGAGCCAGCAGCAGCCCCTAAGAGTACGACTACTAAAGCGTCCGGCACAAATAAACGAACAAAAATGGCTGATAATTGCTTTAAGTGCAAAAAATCAATCAACTCCAAGGAGGCCAGTATTAGCTGTAACTGCCAGAAAAAGTATCATCGCAGCTGTGTTAACATCGACGACGCCCTATACGAGGCCATACAAAAGAACACGATGATCTCGTTTAGCTGTGACGAGTGTCGTCAGCAATCCCCTAAAGCTATGGCGGCCAAGATACACGCCATGGAGGATAAACTGAACAAGGTTGTGAATGGTGTCAATCAAATACAGGGACGCATGTATCAGCAATACTTCCAATTCGGTAATGCCAATAATGCTAACGAAGTCAAGAAGCAGACCAACAGCCTAATTGTCGTTGGCAATAATTGCAATTCGGATCGACTACAAGTCGTCTGTGACTATGGCCGCTGGGTGCAGGTGGGCAAATTTGCCACCTCAACTTCGGAGGACGATATTATCGAGCATTTGGCTGAGGAGTTAAAAATTAATAAGAATCTTGTGAAATGTACTAAATTGGTTAAGAATGATGCCAATTTGGCAGCATTGTCGTATTGTAAATTTAAGATTTCCATACCGGATTATCGCTTCAACGAGCTGTTCAACGAGGCTATTTGGCCCAGTGGTGTTATGGTTTCACCATTTACACCCCGTTCCCAATTAAATCAAAATCGTATTTAAAGGGGTAAACTGGATTAATATGTATGCACGCCACACCAATGAAGACGAAAAGAGCTTAAATTGATGAGAGGCACGAAAAGAAAAAAAACTTAAGAAAGAGAGAGAGAAAGAGGGAAAAACCCCACTGCATTACAAAACCGGGGTGTTTTCATCTTTGTCCAATAAATAAAAATAAACTGAGGGTGTTTGCCAATTGTAGGAGGGTTGGGAGAACGAAGAGAGCGAATAAGAATTCATGAAACATGGACAGCTGCTGGGTATGAGTTTCTGCCAAGTAAGGTATACCGAAAAAAGCAACAACAATATCTACAATATCTATTTAAGCAAACACCATTCAATTTCAAGTTTCATCAATTTTCGAGAACTTTTTGTTTTTCATTATTCTTTTTTAATTTTATTTTTTCATTCATTCAATGGCGTTGTAGGACATACAGATTTTTTAAGAATGAAATGAAACCAAAAACATTTTTTAAACAATTCTCAAAAAGTTTGTAATTGAAAAAATGTAAAATTACCAAAAAATTATAAAATTATATTAAAAAACTAAATAAATTTGCTTGAAAAACCAAGATTTTTTTCCAACACAATTTAAAAGCTTAACAAAATATTGAACATTGAAATACATTAAATATATACTTTTGAAATATTTTAGACATTTATAAAACAAAACTTAAAAAACACTATTCTATTCAAAAATCCCAGAACAAAGAAAAAAATTATGAAGTATTAGAAATTTGCATAATAATTATTGTATTTGTCGTAATTACCAGTAAAACAAACATAAATATTTAAAAACTATAAAACAAATAAAATATTAACTTTTTCAACATAAACAACAATTTAGAATGTAATACATAACAAGAACAAAGATTAAAAAAATCATAGAAATATATATATTTAAATGTATATGTATTTTAAAATATTTCCAAAGATTAACTTTAAGTATATTCCCCTTTTTAAATATCTTTTTAATTATTATAAAAATATAGAAATTTAATTTTTAACAAAACAAAACTTTAATTTATTCTACTTCAAATACTTTTTCTCTATAAACAAACAACAAAACATTCCTCTTAATGAAATTTAAAATTCTATTTATTTTTTTCTCAAAACATAATAAAACTTATTTATGCAATTAAATTTTATTAATAAATTTAATTTTTTTTCAAACAACTCACCATAAATATTCTTCAAAAATATTAATTAAAAACAAATAAAGCAAAAAACTAAACATAAATATTAGAATGAATAAAAATCATTTTTAAACAATTATCCAAAATATGTATTAATGTAGTTTGAAGGCAATTTCTTAAAAGCTTGTCGTAAACATTTTTAGAAATTTTCAATATTCATTAAAGAAAAGAAAAACAAATAAAAACTTATTTATTGAAAAACAAACAAAAAAAATCTAAATGAATTTGATTTAAATCAGATGGATATACTTGGCCGAAACAAAATTTGCAATAACTTTGGAGAAAATAAAACAAATTTTCGAAATTTTTATGGTTATTGTAAAGACAAGTGTATGGCGAGAACAAGAATTAAATCATACAAGTAAATCTTAATATTTTTTTAAAAATAAAATCGTAATTTATTAAAAACAAAAAAAAAATAATATACAAAAAACAATAACAAACATTCACAAACAATTTACGTATTTAGTATACAACAAACAATATTATGCATGCATGTATTTATATCAAATTTTTAAACTGAGAAAATAAATTTGAAGAAAAAGAAACTGATATTGGAGTATTATTTAAAAAAAAAGGTTAAAAGGTAGAATTTTAATGTTAGTAAAGATGATGTTTTTTAACAGTTTTTTTCTTTTTAAGTGAAAGAAAGAACTTCTTATGTGAATTGAGTAAAATCATACAGCTCTAGGACTAAAAGCCTTTAATAAATTACCCCTCTCAAACCTATATTAACTTAATTAAAAGCTAAACATATACAAATAATCAATTAAAACTTTCGTATTTTACAATTATATATAAAAAAGACAAAGAATATGAGAACAGAAAAATCTAAAAAGATACATAACAAATTTTCCTCCTGCAAGCTTAAACAAAAATTTATTTTAAATAATTTGAAAGGACCATATATCACTGCTGATAAGACATAATAATTTTTCAGTAGAATTAAGAGTTTTTCATCATTTTTTCCATTGTTTTTGGATTTTTGATAGTTATTAAAATTGAGTTTGTATCTCGTGTTACAAATAGGGGAAAGTGGGGCATATAGGAAAATTTTATATTTTTCCAATTATTTTTATTATTTTGTGAAAATACCTACTGCTAAATGTTTGCCATTATTGAACTATATTTTTAAATTACATTTTAACCATAAAACCTCAGATTTTATTGCTTTTCAAGCCCAAGCAAATAAAATTGAGAGTTTTTTTAAGTGCTGATGGAAGACATCCAAATCAAGAATATTTTGAAATCGGTAAATAAAAAATTAAATACTTACACTATTTTGCACATACACATTTCAGTTGTATTAGGTTTCCTCTGTGTGATCTCGTAACTATAAAAAATAATTTTAAAATATTTAATAAACTCTAAATATCTTTGAAGTTTTTTTTTTTACTACAATATATTCTACTTTATCCGAATATTTCCTATTTTACCCAAAATGGGTTGATTTGAAAAAAGAAACGGAGAAAAATACCACCAGATAAAGAAATCTTATTACTTTAATGCAGAAAGTTAAAAAATGTTCAATTCTATATAACAGACCCATTACAGGGTTTAAAAGTTCGTTGGTATGCTTTTTATTAAAGCTATATAAATGTATGCTCCAATTTACCCCATTCTCCACTACTATCTTAAAATTAAGATTTTTTATCATGGTAATTTTTTTTCTTTAAATTGGTAGTAAACATATATGAACTTATATCAGTCGCCGAAGATTTCTGTTAGTTCCACAATCAATGTAAAAAAGAACAAAAAATGCACATTACTTTTTTTCTTACTAACTGTGCAAAAAAAAAAAAACAAAAAAAATGAAAAAATCAATAATTTCACGATGCTACAGTAAAAAACACTTGGAATATAACATAATGTAGTTTGTAGCTATGGGTGAGTAATTATTATATCATTTCTAGAATTTTCGATTTTCCCATAATCGGGACTTCACGCCTTTTAAAATTTTTTATCTCGAATACCTGTTTTTTATGTTTTTTAAACGGCTTTAGAAAGAAAAATATATACACATTAATATTCATAGCCAAACTGTGTGAGATCCCAGGCCGAAAAATACCATCATGAAAAGGCTCTTATTGCGCTCTTCATGATTCTAACAGCGTCATGAGAATGCTCTCATATAGTATTATCAGATATAGCGCTAGTGTTATTTGATATAGCGCTATTAAAACGCTGCAAATGATAACAATGTTAGACGGCCTTATGATGGTTTTTACAATATTCTAATGATTGTTTGAATAGTATGTTATATTTTTATTTTAAAAAAGAAAAATACTTTATTAAAAGACATATATTTAAATATAAATTTAAGCAACAATAAATAAGTAATAAACTTTCTTCAAATTTGTAAAGTATAATTAAAATGTAGAAAAGTTCAAAAATGATTATTAAAACATGATATTCAATAGCAAAGAATAACAAGAGACGAAACTAGTTGTCAAAAAACTAACTCACGCAACAACAAAATACATATAATAATCAAATGTATTTTGTTGTTGCTAAAAAAAAAACACATTTTTTTTCTAAAAAAACACCTTTTTTTCAATTGTCAAGCTAATGTTTCGTCTCTATGCGTATACTCTATGTTCAAGAGCTTTATTCTTTACTGTGGCGAACAATTTATTCTTTACAAAAGATAAATATATATAAATACAAAAATTATATATATTTATCTTTACAAAAAATTGAAGTAAGAACAATAGTTTTTAAATAAAATTTTAAGTACCTTTCATTTGCTTATATAGTTGCACAGAACCTTTCTTGGACACTCCTTTATGACACATCCGCTCAACAAAACTTGAAGAGGCTGCGATATAACATCCTAAAGAAATGTAGCAATGACCTCAAATAATCCATTTGTTCTAATTTTATAATCCAAAAGTTGTCGCTATTAAATAAATTTAAAAATTTTTTAAAATTAGTTCATAATATATAAAAACATATTTTACCAGATAATCCTCAAAATACTTCTCGACAACTATACTTGAATCAAATTTATCAACTTTTAAAACTATAAAGAAAGCTTCTCCTAAAGCCTTTAAATTCCTTCCTTAAGCACATCACTTTCTCTTATCTAAACATAAAAGTATTACGTAATATTCATTGATATAATTTATTTTCCGTTTGCATACTAACATTGTTTCTATATATTTGGTCCCTTTCATCAATTGCATCTTAAAATAGAAATTTACAATATAAATTAACTTTGTAACATAAAAGAAATTTTATAAAATATTTAATTGATATTGCAATTGTATTGAATCCAAAGTTTCTTTGATGTCTTTATTATAAAAATAATAATAATCAATTTTATTTAAAACAATTCAATCGAAATATTCATATAGTGGATTCAAAATGTATACTCACCAAATTCAATAATGAATTAATGGCGTTAGCTTTTTTAAGCCACCGTGTATATGGGTGCAGAGAGATACTGCCGATGAACCCTTCTATACAATTTTGCTAATACATAGTTATTGCAGGAGCATAGTTATGCAGCTCTTCAAACATTTGGAAGATAAATTTGTTGCCGGTCGTCCAAACGTCACTTCTTAGTGATTCTAGATGATTGTCGGAAGATTGTTTGAAAACTTCAATAATAAAATACATTGCTATTGCGCATTAATCGTCCATACGTCACTTCTTAATGACTTTCAGAAACAAAATACATTAGTATCGTCCTTTTATCTTTCAGAAATATACTTTGTAGCCACTTCTGAAAGTTAATATGACGACAATTCGAATTTAACAAAAACAAAATACATTAATTAATATTACACAAAAATCCTCTTGGCGTGTGTTAGGAAGATTGTCAATTTTTATATAAAAAAGAAAACCGCAATAGAGAACCAAGCAAAATCATGTATTTAAGTAATAATTTAATTTAGGTACGGTTTGACTGTAGTATCAAATATAAGAAGAAATATATTCCTGATAATTTAGTAGTTTATAATCATTAAAGGATATTTTAAAAAAAGTAATTATGTCTTATCAACATTTTGTTTTGTAATAACTTACTTTTCTCACAATTCTAATTTATTTTAGAAAAACTCCATCAAACAGAAAAGTATTTGCATATTTAAAAAAGCCCAAAACTTTTCTTACATATATGTCTTGTCGCATTCTTTGTACGAGAGGTAATCTAAATGTAATGTAATTATAAAAATTATTGTCTATTCTTCTTTTAAAGGTACCGGAATTCACCAGAAATTTCTCATGAGGCTTTTATTTGGAGTTCCCTAAATACAAAATAATTTTTATGTGAATTGTTTCTTTTGTAATGTAGATATGTGTGAAATGAAAATAATTATGAAATGTTTTACAAAAACGTTAATTTTAATTATAAATACAGAAATAGTAAAAGTACAAAATCATCTTCAAGAAGAGACTAAGACGTCACTTCTCTGAGCATCGTGCGGGTGTCGTCCAGAATAGTCTTTTCGACACTTCTAGAAGTGTTCTCTTCGATACTTCTAGAAGACTCATCCACGAGGAGCAGTTCTTCTCAACGGAAGATGATTTTAATGATACTTTAGCAATAGTTTTGGCGACGAATTTCAAAATCCGGAAGACTTTTCTTAGTGACTTACGCAATAGAAAAAGTTTGCAGGGAGTATGTGTCTATAGGGTGCTTTTCACAAACAATTTTAATAAAATATATGAATTAAATATATATGTATAAAAAAATTAAATAAATTAAAAAATTCATAAAATTTATAAATTTTTATAATTTTTGTGTAATACGCAGTTAAGCGTATTTAGTAAGTAATTTTAAAAATGAAACAAGATAATAATATGCAATACTCTTGCAATTTATAATAATAAAAAAATAAAATAAAAAAATATATATTTCATACCAACATTATTTATTTTAATATAGTACTCTGACAGCGCTATAAAAACGTTTCTACAAAACCGTCATCACCAAACGCTTTAACAGCGCTATACTTTTTGACCCACTCTTTATTAGAAATCATGCTTTTTTCATTTTTTTTTTTCCAAAACTATATTTTATTAGGAATTATCAAGCGATAGAATCGGATAAGAATTTTAGAACATATCGCCCATTTACTTCAAGAACATCACAACTCAAAAAATTTTCGATTTTTTAGTTAATAATATAGAAATACGTTATATCAAGATTTATCTTTTGTAAAAATATCGTGTACGTATTTTTTATGGTCATCGATTGAGAAGAGAATATTTGATTAATTTTTCTATTATTCTATTATTTGTCTTTTTGAGTTATGATGTTCTTAAAGTAAATAAACGATCTGATTTTTTTCGATGTTGCAAAACTCATAAAATCTTGTAACTTTACCTATATTTTTTGTTGTCATTCCCTTACTTAAGTTTAAAAGACTTAAATTGGATAAGAGGTATTCGAGATAAAATTTGTTAAAAGCGCGAAGTGCGGTTTTTTGGACATAACTCCCGATTTTGGGGATATATCGAGCGGTAATAAAAACCTACAAAAAATATACCTAAAAAAAACTTAAAAAGTCATGATTTTAACATTGTGTTGTCATTGGAAGGAAGTACTTAGTACTGAAAAAGAGCTGCAGAACTTTTTTTAACCCATAGTTATCATTGGTAGGATGTTCTTCTTTTATGCTTCTTGTTCATTGCCTTTGAAGTATTTCTCTTAAAACCATATTTACAAAATTTTTTAATAAAAGTATGGTTTTAGCTCTGTTAATATATAATAAAAATACTTTTCAATTTGTGAAATTTTTATTTTCTTAGAAATTATTCTTCTTTTTTTCCTGCTAAAGATACATTTATTTTCACTTTTTTGGAAGTAATTTTCATTAATTTCCAAAAATGTGCAAAATATGCATTTAATTCAACTTTTCAAGTGGTGAAAAAGTTCTATTTTGGAAGCACTTGCTCGTTTTTTTTTTTTTTTTTTTTTTTTGCTGGGAATATTTACAATTTTCATACTATTATTATACAGTTTTTAATATTTAGTTAATAAGACATTTTTTTGAAATTTTATATTTTTTGCTTATTATTTTGTGGAAAAGTATGTGCACTTTAACTGCTTATATTTCAGTGAATACAAATTATTTTGTTTTAAAATTTTTAAGCAAAAATTCATTTTGAAACAATTTTTGTTTTATTAAAAAAATAATTCTAAAACGTATTTATATTATACAGTCCATTTTTAATGAGCTAAAACTAAAAAGTTCCGCCGAGTTCCATTTTGAAAATACTACTGATATATAAGAGAACGCCCATAAACATTTATTTGAAAGTATTGTCTACGATTTTTTGCGATATTTTAAAATATTAGAAAAATGTACGTTACCACATATTACCAATTTATTGAGAATTAATTCAACATTGCGAGATAATTGAAAAACATTTGTTATACAAATAATACATTAAAGATGGGTGTAGTTTTTTTTTTTTTTAATTGATAAAAATATTTCATACGAAAGAAAATTTTCGTTTAGTATGGGAGTGATTGTGATACTGCTCTCCCATTTTTAATGGGAATGTTAAATATAAAATTGCCATCCAATATCTCAAAATCTGGTTTTTGTCATTCTAAGGCTGTCTAGATTATTTCCACAACATATTTTTTTTTTTTTTTTTTTTTTTTTTTTTTTGTTATATATATGTATTTAACAAATAAAACATTAATATAAATTTGAAAAAATGTAAAGGAAAATTTAGTGATTTTTTAATTAGAGAAATTCATATCTATTTTTTATTACCCACAAGTGTACATAAATAATGTACAGGCCAACCAAAAATATGCAAAATCATATTTTTTCTTGGGCTTCAAATGAATCAGTCTGTTAGTTATTTATCCGTTTCAGGCAATTTTAAGAATTTTGGCAACGAGTTGTTATAGCATATTTTTGTATATTTTACTCATAACAGCATATTTTGGGCTTAGCAGCATATTTTATCATATTTTCATAGAAAATCCTTATATTAGACCATATCTTAGCAATTTAAATGGCATACTTTTGGATACTTAAAGCATAATTTTCCATATTTTATACTTAAAAGAGAAATCCGATTCCCTAATATTTTTTTTATCTTATAAATTGATTGAAGTAATTATAAAAAGTATCATCTTATAAATTAATAGAAATTTATTAATTTTCTGGTACATAAAGAAAATAATTTTTCACAATTGATAATAAAAATAAAAGTTTTTTTTCTAGCATGGAAAGTAATAATACAAAATTTAGCCAGAAAAAAGTATATTTTAAGATCATATTTTTTAGTTTTAAGGGCATATATTCCGATTATAAGAGCGCATAAAAACGTTTTTTTTTTTAGACCATATTTTTGGTAGCCCTGATAATGTATTATATTTTTTCTTCTAGAGACAGAAATGAACGAGTCTAAACAGTCTAATTCAACAAAGGAAAGCGACGCAACTGTAACAACTCAGAAATCAAATATAAAGCCACAACAGTCGACTACAATTGCTACTGTTTTTAAATACTGTACTGATTATGATTTGGAAAAATTTACTAGTTTTAATAGATTTACCAAATGGTTACATCGTCCAGCAGATGCTTCTGCATTAGGAGTATTTCGAATGTTATATGGTTAGATAATAACAAATAAAATATTATTGTAAAATATTATATTATAAATCAAAAACAAATAATAATAATAGTAATAATAAATGTTGATTTTAATTTTAGGTGCCGCCATGTTAATAGACATAGCAGAGGAAAGAGGAGGCGGTCAAATGGATTTACGATTTGGTGAAGCTAAACACTGCCACTTTCCACTATTCGATGGCATACAAGCTTTTAGTTTTCCTGTAATGGGCTGTGTTTACTTATGCATGTGGTTGGGTGGTATTGGCATAATGTTGGGTTATCGATTTCGTTTAAGTTGTTTAGCTTTTATTATACCCTATTGGTATATATTTTTATTAGATAAACCAGCTTGGAATAATCATAGTTATTTGTTTGGTCTAGTGGGTACCATATTGCTATTTACCCAAGCTAATCGTTATTGGTATGATCAGTTTTAAGATACAAATTTAAATTAATTTTAATTATTTATTCTCTTTGAAGTTCTTTAGATAAATATTTAACACCAAATCTGCCTTCAACAGTACCATATTGGAATTACTTTCTTATAAAATTTCAATTTTTTCTACTTTATATGTATGCGGGTTTAAAAAAACTTACCGCTGAATGGTTGTCTGGTTATGCAATGTCTTCCTTAAGTCGCCATTGGGTTTTAAGTCCTTTTCGTTGGGTTTTGACTGAAGAGATGGCAGATTTGTTAATTGTTCATTGGTTTACAGCTGTATTTGATTTTTCGATAGCATTTTTAATGACTTGCAGCAAAAGTCGCGTATTTGCCACACCCTTTATGATAAGTTTTCATTTGATGAATTCAAGATTATTTGTTATAGGTAAATAACAGTTTAAGTATTTGTTTAATTTAAAACTTTTATGATTTTATTTTTTTTAATTGCAGGCATGTTTCCCTGGGTATGTTTAGCTCAAGTTCCCATGTTTTACGGTTGCGATTGGCCCAGAAAATTGTTTTTATATAATTCAAAGAAATTTTACCATACGTCTTTCAAACATTCAAACATAAAGAATCAAAAACAAACTGAAAATGATAAAATTGAAATTTTAGAGACTAAAAAACAAAATGAATTATTGAATTGCTCAAATAATACTGACCCCATGATATATTGCAGTGCCTGCAAGAAATTAATTAATACACCTTTGGAAATATCTTGGGGAGAAAAAATACGCACGGCTATTGTATTGTTTTATTGCGGCCTTCAATTATTCCTGCCCTATTCGCATTTCATAACAAAAGGCTATAATAATTGGACCAATGGCTTATATGGTTATTCCTGGGATATGATGGTACATTCATATGACACTATAATGACCACAATTAAGGTTGTCGATAATGCAAATGGCAAAATACATTATTTGGATCCTTATGCATTTACTGAATATGATCGTTGGACAAAATACGCTGATATGGCCCAGCAATATGCTCGCTGTATACATAAAAACATTAAGGCAGAACATCAACGTAACATTGCCCATAGTCCTTTAAGCTCTACTAATATATCCATTTACTTTGATATATGGTGCTCAATGAATGGTCGTTTCCAGCAAAGAGTGTTTGATCCACGAGTTGACTTATTAACAGCTGAATGGTCTCCTTTTAAGAGGACTTCTTGGTCTTTGCCTTTACTAAATGAACTCAATCATTTGCGGCCAAAACTTCGTACCATTGCCAATGAAGTATTGGCATGGAATAATTATTCTGATGTTGTTTTTGTAGCTGATTTTCCTGGACTTACTTTAGATAATTATATATCACCCGATTTAACAAACGTTTCGCTAACAATTCTCGAAGGAAATGTACGTTATTATAATGACAATGATAATGGCACTTACTTCCTGACATCAGGTAAAAGTATAAGTTTGCATAGCGGTATCGTTCATCATGTTACTACAATTGGCCTAAAGCCATCATGTTACTTGTTCACCTATGTTAACAAGACCATGCAAGAAGAAAACGTTATTATTGAGAACAACATTGAAGACAAAGAGTTTAAAGATTTATTGCCATTGTGGGAAGAGTTTTTAATGAGAATTGAAAATTATAAACGTTTTCTACAACACATGGGAAATTGTATTTTGTACTTGTTGTACGATGTGCCAATACCTATGGAAATTAGAGAAAGAAATTAAAAAATAAATTAGGAAATCAAATTTTTAAATGAAAACAATTTATAGAAAAAAAAAAATAATTTAAATCGATATAAATGTTGAAACTAAATTTAAAAGCACCATAAATGCGCGTTCTCATTGAACAAATATTTATGAACTTTGCGAACATTTTCTTTAACTTGACACATTTCTTTCCAATAAAAAATTTGTATAAATGGAAAATAATAATGTATTCAATATTTGATTAATGTTGACGTGCCTTGATAAAGTTATTGGAAACCAAAACAATACAAATTTGTGCTTTTATGTCGAAAAACATTAACAGCCATAGCCACAATAAAGCATTAAAATAATTAAAGGTTTAAAAAAAAATTGTATTGAAATTTGTACATTAGAAATTGTATTATTAATATGACTGTAAAATATTTTATTATTATTTTTTTTTGTTTTTAACAAATGTAGGACAATTGCTAACAGTATTTAGAAATTAAAAATAGAAGAACATAAATGTACGTTTTTTTCATTTATTTAAAAAATAAGTATGTCATTGATCTTATATTTTTTCATATATATTAAATAAATCCCATCAAGTAGATAGATATAATATAAATGAAAAAAAAAAATACTTGTTTGCTCATATATAGAATTTATGTGAATATATATATATATATATATATATATATATATATATATATATATATATATATATATATATATATATATATATATATATATATAATTTTTAATAAAAACCTTGTTTAACTATTTTTTACATCTTTTTGTGATATTTATTTACAGGAACACGTTTAAAATATAACTATTGAAATGAAATTATTTACTTAACTTTTAAACTTTAGCAACTTCGTTTAAATTTTTTGTTTCTTTTGCATAAATTAAAACAAATTTAAATTACTAAACTAATATTCTTTTTTAAGAAACGCTCACTTTACACAGCCTTTAGCTATTTGAAAAAAAAACATTAAATCTATATACACACACTTAAACACAAAATAAAATGGTCGATTGTTTGATTTAGTTTGTTTTTGGCATTTCAAAATAAATTTTCCTTTCTTTTAGACTTAAGATCAAAATTGTTGTGTTTGTGTCTCCCAAAGACGTGCATATAAACCATTTTTCTTTAGTAACTCGTTATGGGTGCCGCGTTCACCAACTTTTCCATTTTCAAGTACTAAAATTTCGTCAGCATCCATTACGGTAGATAAACGATGAGCTATACAAATACTAGTACGTCCTTTTGTAGCTCTAGCTAAAGCTTGTAAAATATTCTATATACAAAATTGTGTAATTGGTTAATTTTTTTTAATTATATATGTATATATAATTGTTATTGTACTTACCAATTCTGTAATTGAATCTAAACTACTGGTGGCTTCGTCAAATATTAAAATCGGTGAGTCTTTCAATATGGCTCTGGCTATTGCAACACGTTGCTTTTCACCTCCTGACAATTTCAAACCTCTTTCTCCAACCTGTGTTTCATATTTCTTGGGCCAATGCATAATGTTATCGTGTAAATCTGCCATGCGTGCAGCATTTTCTACATCTGCCTGAGATTTATTTAGGTTACCATAATGTATATTATGCAGTATAGTGTCGTGGAATAGAACGGAATCCTGAAATGGGAAAGTGGAAATATTTTAAATGTTAAGTATAAAATTAAACATTTTAAGAAGTAAAACTATTCTTGCATTAGTCAAATATTTAAAAGAAAATGTATGAATTCAATAAAAAAATTTTTAATAGGGTTAAATATACCTTTTGTGGCTTAATTTCAATATTAATTTGAAGTCATAATTATTTTAAGTAATAATAATTGAAGCCACATGAATTTATAATATGCGTTTTTAAGGATCTCGAACTCTTGAAAAACAAGAAAAAATGACAAATAATTTTTCTACAAATTATTATTTTTTAAATGGTATTTTTTAAAATTATTTCTTTTAAAATATTTTGACTCGTTATTTTTTACATTTAATTGTACCAATACTTCTTGGAAATTTATACTTTTTTAAAAATTGTTACTCGTTTTGAAAAAAAAAAATATTATTTTATTATCACTTTAAAAAATTTGGTACCTTTTTGTTGATTGGTAAATTAAAAAATACTAATTTTTGAAGTCGTACTTTTTTTGAAAACTTAAAATTTTGTTTTAAAAAAGTTTTTTTTTTTGTTGAAAATTGATTTTTTTACTTTTTGAAAAATTTATTATTTTTTAAATTAATACTTTTTAATTTTTTTATTTTTTAATGTACATGTTTGGAAATTTATTACATTTTATCGGTACATTTAAAAAAATGTATTTTGTTAACCTTATAATTTTTGAAAAAAAAATTGGTACATTTTTGAAAAGCTGTACCTTCTTTAAGTAGTTTTTTTTAACTGGAAATTTGTTTTTAGAAAATTTGCGTTTAAAAAGTGGAACTTTTTTGAAAATTAGTATTTTTGGAAATTTTAGATCGGTACCTTTTTGCAAAAAATACTTTTTTGAAACCCGGTAATTTTTCTTAAAATTATTTTTTTGTTAATTGGATTTGTGTTAAAAAATTATACTTTTTCTTTAAAAATTAGTATATATATATATTTTTGAGTATTTTTTAAAAACTGATATTTTTTGAAAATTAGTACCTACTTCCTTTTCAAAAATTGTAGTTTTTGGAAAATAATAATAATAACAATATTAATAATAAAAATAATAATAATAAAAATAATAATAATAAAAATAATAATAATAATTAACTCTTTTTTGAAATTAATAAATTGTTGAAAATTGTTACTGTTTATAGAAAATGGGACCTCAAAAAAAAAAAAAAATATATATATATATATATATATATATATATATATATATATTTATTTATATTATATATCTTTTAATAAATTATAAATAAAAACAACTTATATATTACTTATTTTTATGCACCACTCACCTGAGGCACAACTGCAATAGCTTTTCTTAAACTGTCAACATCAACTTCTGTTATATCCTGTCCGCCAATTAAAATTTTACCAGAATTTGGTTCAAAGAAACGGAACAACAAACGAACCATTGAAGATTTACCCGATCCAGAGCCGCCAACAAAGGCTATAGTCTTACCAGCCGGTATTGTAAATGATAAATCCTTAAATATGGGTTTTCCCTTCTCATATTCAAAATATACATTTTGGAATTCAATGGAAGCATTATCTGAACCCAAAATCAAAGGTGGGGCATTGGGACGTGTATGAACACGACTGTCGACATTCATTAGCGTAAACATGGATTGCATATCTAACAAAGCCTGCCTAACTTCACGATAAACACTGCCCAAAAATCCCAGTGGTATACTTAATTGGAAAAGTAAACCATTAACCATAACCAAGTCACCTACAGTCATATTTCCTTTGGCAATTTCCTTGGCTGCCAAAAACATAATTATACTTAAAGCACTGCTAAATATGGCGTTTTGTCCAAAATTTAATAGTGCTAAACTTGAACTAGTTTTTAAACTGGCCGATTCATATGTTTTTAGAACTTCATTATAGCGGGCAGCTTCAAATTTTTCGTTGTTAAAATATTTAACAGTTTCGTAATTAATAAGAGAATCGACGGCTTTATTGCCAGCTTCATTTTCAGCTTGATTCATGTAAACACGAAATTTGGTACGCCATTGTGTAACGGATAATGTGTAGGCAGCATAGACACCTACACAACCCATGGAAACTCCAGCAAATGCTAAACCACACTAAAAAGATAATAATAATAAACGATTAAGTTAATCCTTTTATGTTGTTTTATTGTATTTACCTTTAAACCCAAAATACTAGAAACCAATGCCAATTCAAATATGGTGGGTACAATATTAAAAACCATGGCGGATAAAACAAAATTTATACCTCTGGAACCACGATCTATGGTCTATAAAAAATAACATAATTACGTTCAATAAAAAAACAAAATTATTAAACAAATTACCTTTGAAAGAGCACCAGTTTGTTTATTAAGATGGAAGGCCAAATCTAAATTATGCAAATGTAGAAAAACATTGGTGGCAATTTTTCGTATGGAATGATGGGCCACTTTGGCAAATACTGCATTACGCAATTCATTAAAAGCAGCAGCACTAGCGCGAGCAATACCATCTAAATAAAATTAAAAATTATAAAGGTCTTATTTTTTTTAACGATAGTTATTTAACTTACAGCCGACAAGCATAGCCGTGGCGATCGATAATGTTGTATCTGCTGGTGTATCCATTGTTAAGGTACCCAAAGTATCAACAGCTCCCTTAAACAAAAATGGCACACAAACCGTTAACATTTTTGAACCCGCCAAAAGGCCTAAAGATATGGCTACTCTAAAAATGAAAGAAGTTCATTACTATTAAAAATAAAAATAAATTTAATTATTAAAATTTGTTACCTTTTTCGTACCAGAGCATCCTCTTTGGGCCAAATATATGCCATCATTGCTCTTATCATATCCTTAGATGTTACTTCAGGTGCATCTATTTTTCCCAGAGTATTACCCCCATTACCACCTCCTAGATGAATGTGACATTGTCGTATTGGTTGTGTTGGTTGTAGTACAATATGTTGTGGTAGCGTTTGAATATTTTGGTCTGGACCTGTGGGGATTTACTAAATTCAACAAAGTAAGATCCCTACAGGGCCACACAACACACAAGCATATAAGTACATATTTATTAATACAAAATTGGGTAAAAAAAACTCAAACGCAAAAAGTTTGTTTTGTTAATTTGTTATAAATGTTTAAAACAAGCAAAAAAGTTATACAAAAACTAAAAAAAAAAAAATTGTTCAACCCTTTAACGTTGAAAATAATTAAAAATTAACCGAAATTCTAAGATATATAAAAATAAGAGGTTTAAAAAATTAAAAAAAAGTTAGATTATTTTAAAATATTTATTAAAAGATATAGTAGCTATGTTTTGTTGCTGCCTATGTGTGCAAACATCGATAGTTTTAGCAATAAAAGGATATTTACCCGACTTAGTTCTAACCACTACTTATGAACCCGTCGACCTCTTTTGGTATTTTAAAATATTTATTAAAAGATATAATAGCTGTGTTTTGTAGCTGCTTTTGAGTGCTAGCATTGATAGTTTTAGCAATAAAAGGATATTTACCCGACTTAGTTCCTGCATTAGCTGTGATTGGAACTCTTTTCAATATGATTTCAATTTTCTTGGCTTAACCAATATCATGTGGGCCTATTTTTCTTCCCGAACCAGGTTTCATATCAATGGTCAAATTGTCCTGATACTGTTTAATAAAAGTGGAAACAGTTTGACGGCAGACCTTAATTCTTTGGCCAATTTTGATTTTTTTTTTTTGAAAATTTTTAATAATTTTAGCACGCACTTCTCTTTGGTCAAATTTGATCAAACACAACAAAAAATAATAACTACATATTTTTCAGAGATAACTAGGTCAAAAAAATTAAATATTGCTTCCGAAAAAATTTATTAAATTATTAAATTATTAATTATTAAAATTTTTTCGATCTCACTCTTTACTTAATATTAAAAAAAAAAAATTCAGAAAGAAATTTTTAAATTTTAATTTAAAAAAAATAATAATTTAAATTTATTTTCTTTCTTTTTAATTTTATTTTCTTTCTTTTTAATTTTATTTTTATATTTTTTCATTTATTGACATTCAAATATTAATGATTGTATTTTTATTCATACATTGGCAGCACTTTTATCGATGTTAAAGTTAACAAATATAATTCTCCTAAGGTATATAAATTTGAATTTTGTATAAAATTGCCTATAATATAAAAATAACAGTGTATCGTCGCTTGTTGATAACCACCTGACGTTTAAGCCAACTCTAATTTTATTCTCTCAAATCGAGGTACCATTCAAATTTCAAAAAAATCCGTGTTTTTTATTTACTTTTTTATGCTCAGGTACATTGAGAAAATTATTAAAAATTATCAAAATTATATGTATATGTCCGATCTTAACAAAATTTCTTACATTTAGTAGAAATTTTTGTTCTATGTTAGCGATATATACATTTTAGCTAAACAACTTTTAGATAAGAGATATAAAGATTCTAAGTGTCGTTATATAAACAATTATATATCTGTTATTTGTAAACCGAGAGAAATACGATGTATATCATTTGAGAGTGCTTTCAAATATCTCTTAAATTATATTCGGAACAAACCAATTTATTAAACTGTTAAATGGAAATATCTAACAGTTTGTTATTTTTCAATATTATGGTAATATTCAAGTTATCATACTTTATAGAGAAAGTTTGCATTAAATTAATTTAATGCAAATAACATTTTATAAAAGCTTTTAAACTATTGAATAAAAAAGATATTTTTAGTTGAAAATGATTTATGTACGTTTTTTAACTCCCAACAATACCATGTATTCGACAAAAGTGGTTATTTGCAATATACAAATTACATATAATAAAAAAATATTCCTAAAATAGTTTTCCCTTTTTATTTTTGTTTATTTACAAAAGAGCAAATATCAAATAATTAATTGGCTTAAAAGTAAAAAAAATGTGAGAGCGGAGTGGAACTACCTCCTTGTATTTATATCATGAAATTGTCTATGAACGTTAGCAACAAAACAAAGCTAATTTAATTCAGTTGCATATAAAAAATAAAAAACAAAAATAAACGAAACATTAAAGGGCTAAGAATTGTAAGAAATACGTAATTTATTTATAACTGAAAAATCAATAGCAATATTCGATTGTACCGAATTTACAATATCCATCACCATAGTTATTTTCTAAAAAAATTTAAACGAATAAAACAAATTTTAATATTTAAAAAAAAAACATTCTCAATTGCTAGTTTTCCGTACCTACTACTCAAAAATTATTTTTTTAGACATCCTTATAGTATGTATACTAAGACTACTAATGGAAAAAAATAATTTTGTAAGAAAATTAAATAAAAAACAAGACTTTTGGCTGTGCTGAACTTACCTACTTTTCACCTTGTTTAAAAACTTTTTTTTTATTTATTAAAAACGATACTGACAAAAAATACTTTTTTTCAATTTGTTTTTTTTTTTTTTAATAGTTTAAGACATAGACTAATAAGTAGATATTTGTGTGAGAGAAAAAACCTGACTCAATTGTCAAAAACGTAATTCTTGCAACAACAGAAAACATGTACAAATACATATATAGTCACACATATTTTGTTTTTGTGTTTTGAAAGAAATGAGTAATTTTTTTGAAAATATAGTTCGAAGTTCCTCTCACATAAACTTCTAGTTGTATTCTATGGTTTAAGATTTTTTTATAAATGAGATAAAAAAAAATAAATTTTATATAATTATATTTATTATAATTATTTTTTTTTTCCTTTTCTTGTAATTGTTTAAAAACTATTGACGAAAACAAAATATATTTTTTTAATTGGTACTTTGAAGATTTAAACTTTTCTTATAAATTGTTATTTTCTTGTAAATGTGTATTTTTCCTGCAAATTGGTACTTTAATGCTTTTTGAAAATTAGTTCATTTTTGTAAGTCCAAACTCTTTTTATTAAAACATGTTCGAAATTTAAATTTGCTCCTCTTTTTGAAAATTGTTACTTTTTGAAAATGTGATGTGATATGTCAAAACTAGTACTTTTTTTAATTTGTGCTTTTTTGAAAATACATACTTTTATAAATTGGTATATTTTTGTAAATTGGTAAAGCTTTCTGAAGATTAGAACTTTGGGTAAAATTTTTACTTTAAAAAAATAAAAATTTTTTAAGTGATCCTTTTTTGAAAATTAATAAAATACTTTTTTAAATCTGTGATGCGAAATTAGTAATTTTTTTAGAAATTATTATTATTCTTATTATTTATTATTATTTTTTTGTTGAAAATTTATATAAAAAAATTACTTGTATTATTATTTTTTTTTAATTAGTACCTATTTTTTTGAAAATGTGGTACTTTTTGGAAAGCTGTTATTTTCTTGTATATGTGTAACAAAATGCTTACTTTTTTATATTAACTTTTTTAAAAATTAGTTAATTTTTGAATGTTTTTAATTGGAAGTTAATTATTTAATAATTTACGCAATACTTTTTTGAAAGTGGACCCTTTTTGCAAAATCGGCATTTTCTGAAATTTCTTCCTTTTTTAAAAATTGACAATTTTTGAATATTGGTGCTTTTTGTGATATAAGTAATTTTTTAAAAATATATATTTTTGAAAATTTTTTAAATAATTACCACCTTTTTCAAAATTGATACAATTTTAAAAATTTTATGTTCTTAAAAAGATTTCTTTTTTTAAATTTTGTCTTTTTTTCTATTTTGAAAATTGATACCTTTTCTAGGCATTGTATATTTTTACTTTTATGGAAATTGATACTGTTTTGAAAATCAGTTAATTTTTAGTTGGTATATTTTTTGAAAATGTGATACTTATTGTCAAAATTAGTATCTTTTGAACATTGTTACTTTCTTGTTTGAAAATAAGTATTTTTTAATTTTTACTTTTTTAATTGGTGCATTTTTTGAAAAATAATCCGCTTTGTAAAAAATTGGCACCGCTTTCTGAAAATTGATACAATTTTGTTAAAATTTTTGCTTTTAAAAAGTTTAAAATTTGTTTAATTGGAATTTATTTGAAAATTTAAACACTACTTTTTTGAAAATTGGGCCTTTTTCAAAATTGGAACTTTTTTGCGAATTTAGTAATTTTTTGGCTTTCTTAACGAAAAAGATATTAAACATTTCCCACAGATTTACGAAAGAACGTAACATCAAAGTTAAGAAAAAAAGTTCACCATTAATGGATAAATGTTGATGATTTTCAATAGCAAAATTCTTAGAACATTCTTGTTGATTTCAACAAGTCAGACAATCATTGTCATTTATTTCGTCTCCACTACTTACTGGAACATAGAATATATGGGGTACCAAACGAATGTTACATAAATTAGCAACCGCATGGTAAACTTAATATTCTGTTGTCATCTTTGGTAAAGATTATAAAAATAATAATTAATGCTAAAATGTATGTATTTATATTAATAAATTATTTTCGTCTAAAGTATGAAGTGAGGATGTGGAAGAGAGGGATAAATAAAAAGGGAAGAATGTATGAAATCATTACACCTTAAAAGATAACTCGTTCGTTCTCTACAAATGATTTTGTATGAAGTTGACCCGTAACTTCTTGTAGGAATTTTAATAGGAAAAAAGATCAAAGAATTTTAAACTCTACTTTTTTATAAAATCGCAAACAATTTTTATAAATTTAAGTTAAACAAATACATAAAAACGCAGAAAAATATTTTCAAATACATTTTAATTAAATTATTTATCACACAAAAGAAATATTTTCCAAAGAACTTCAATTAAATTACACTGGTCAACAACCAGAAAAATCTTTGTTTCCTGTGATTTTTTGTATCTCAAATTGATGCGTATTATTTAAATACGGTTACAATTTTTCCCTAACAGCTTTTGAGTTAAAGCTAACTACCCTCAATTACTATTTTTACTCAGATTTTCGTTTTTTATTGGACACTAAAATATGTGTGATATGCCTACGGTTATAGACCAGTGGAAAAAGAGATGCAATAATGTTCGTAATACCCATGATTTGATGAGAACCTTGAAACCATCATGACGACTGCTACTTTTGCGTTGTGAAAATAAACGGAATTAACCCTGGAAATCGAAGTAAATGGTTATATCTTAAATTAAAATTACGAGAGGTACAACCCAGCACATCTAAATAATCTAATGATCCAAGTTTCTGTGAACCCGAACGAAATACATGAAGTGGCGAATCTTTCATTTTTCTTTCACGCAAGTTTTCAGGATTAATTATAGAAATATTTTAAGTTGGTATTTTTGATAGGTCACAGATTAGGCAGGTCGTGAAAAATCCTAATTTTGTCAAATCAATGACTGAAGTTGAATCCAAAGCTTAGAATTTATTTGTTTTGGTTATGAGTAACTTCCTAGGCAAAAAGAAATCTGACGACCATGTCGAGCTTGTTAAGTGCATGCTATCAAACTTGCAAGAGCTAGGGTGCAACATAAGCATAAAAATCCACTACCTACGCTCGCATTTATACCGATTTATCAAAGATAAAAACTATTCCAATTACTTCTTTAATTGTATCAATTATTCAAGTAATCAAAATTCAAATTTTCTAATATTTTTTACTAAAATTAAAACAATTCTACTAATTATTTTTCTTATTTTATCAATTAATCAAATATAAATAAAAATAAATGATAATTTGAATAATTGAATATACAATTTTTATAATAGTTTGATATTCAAGTAATAAAATAATTTAATATGTATTATTCGTAATTGAAATTTGATTTTAGATTTCACTTTGTAAAATTTAAATTTAATTTGTTAGAATACTTCGATTTTGAGTAGTTCATTAAATTATAAAAATATTTGAAATCATTTTAAAATTCTGCACAAAAATACGGTAAATTAAACGGTTTATCAAAGATAAAAACTATCCAATTACTTTTTTAATTCAATTATTTTTCTTATTTTTATAAAATTAATAAATTATGTAATCAAATATAAATAAAAATAAGTGATAATTTTATAAATTGAATTTACTATTTTTTAATAGGTTGAATTTCCATTAATAAAATAATTAAATATGTGTGATAAAATTTTAAATTTTCTTTTATTTCTTTTTAAAACTTAAGCCATTTATCAGCTTCCAATTATTTTTCTAATTGTACAGAGAAAATATGGTCCATTAAACAATTTATCAAAGATACTAAAAAAACTATTGCAATTATTTTTTAATTGTACCAATTCAAATGATCAAAATTCAAACTTTCTAGTATTTTTTACTAGAAGTAAAACAATTTATCCACTTTCAATTATTTTTCTTATTATATAAATTAATAAATATAAATAAGAATAAGTGATAATTTGAATAACTGAACATACAACTTTTTCATAGGTTGAATTTCAATTAATAAAATAATTGAATATGTATTATTTGTAATTGAGATTGGATTTTAGATGTTTCTATGAAAAATTTGAATTTAATTTGTTAGAATACTTTGATTTGAATAATTTATTTAGTTATAAAAATATTTGAAATCATTTTAAAATTCTGATTAATAATTTAATTGAAATTTTTTCGAAAATATTTTTTCTGCTTAATCAAAAATAAATAAAAATTAAGTTATCATCTGAGTGATTGAATAATATGTTGAATTTCAATTGATAATATAACTATAATATAATGTGTGTCAGTCGTAACTGAAATTGGATTTTAAATTTTTATATCATCTTAATATCGCGTCCTGTATCATTATTAGTCGTACGTTCACCCATCAAAGCGTTTTTCATTATTTCAAAAAATTCATGATCAGGGCCATAGAAATACCCAATAACAGAAAAAAATAATAAAAAATAAAGGAAGAATTAATAAGAATTTTAAAATGATTTCAAATATTTTTATTCGAATAAATTAAATTCAAATTTTGCTTTGAAAAATCTAGAATTCAATGCCAATTGCGAATGACACATATTTAATTATTTTATTAATTGAAATTCAACCTATTAAAAAAAATAGTAATTCAATGCTATGAATGCATTCAATGCATTCATAATTGATACAGTTAAAAATATTATTAAAACCAATTAAATTTTTGACAAATTAATTGACCGTATTTTTTTCTGAGAAATAATAAAAATTCAAAATTATGATTAATATAATTTTAAAATCTATTCTAAAGCAATATCACGATCACAAAACTATGATGATGGATATTAAACAAAGGCATAATTTTTTTTTAAATTTAACATAAATTTTAATGAAATATTAATTACAATTTATTTGGTGTTTGCACAATGCTCGAGGAAATTGTGAAAATATTTCTTAGTTTGCATACTATGGTTTAGGTGAACATTGGGATGGAAATAAAATACAGAATCTATAATTTTTTTACAAATGAATGAAAAATCAATAGATAAATACTAATACTGGAAAATTAATTTGAGTATTCACAGCTAAAAGAAAAATATTTGTATTACAAATATACAATTTTATTTATGAAAGTAAAAAGACATTTTTCACAGATTTATGACAAATTTTAATGAAATGCTTATTTAAGTTTCCAGTTATTAAAACTTTTGCAATTTAATGAAAACAAGAATCGCTTTGATGAAAAGAAAAACTCTATTAAAACTATTTCAACAATTTAACTTACAATAAAATTAGCGCATGTCTTTAGCTTACGCATTTAGAAACCCATTGGAACAATTAAAAAATTTCAAGTAATACGCCATTATAGTTTTTGTATTAAAAATCAAATACATAAGATTTTAGGTTATGAAAAACACATACAAATTTTAATATTTGTATTTTTTATAATGCAGCATATTATCAAAAAAAAAATGTAGACACTGAAAGATCAATTGATTCAATTACCTTGTGGCGCCTTCTTAACAAAAACTCCACCTAATAATTTACTGCCTGGTGTAGGGGTAAAAGGTGTAATTTTCTTTTTTGATTTTGAGGAGCCATCATCCACATTGGTAACGGTGGTACGTGATGAATTGAGCTAAAATATGAAATTTTGATTGTTATATAATAAAACACAATTTAATTGACATTTTATAAATAAAAAATAATTTATTTTATTTCTTGATTAAAAAAAGTGTTACAATACATTTATTAAACAAATATTTAAATATTCTAAACATTCTTGTAAATAATTTTTACAAACTAAACCTGATTTAGTTAAATTCTGTTTACTTTCCAATGTTGCAACAAACTGTTCATATTCTTTGATTTTAAATTTTAACAAAAGTTCTACTTCTGCATTAACATTTGAAAAATTATCAGCTGAACCAAATGCTACTTCATTCAAAATATTAGGAAAATGACTTTCTTCTTTGAATAGTAAATGTAAAACTACATGCAGATTGTGAGAAATGCCCTCTTCCTTGTGTATAAACATTTGATCGTGTAGATTGTGTTGACGTATAAATTTAAATTTATTTTTATGAAATATTAGATTTTTAAAAGATTTTTCCTGTTGTAAAAATATTTCTACATCACTTAGGGAAAATTCAAAATAATCATTACGATTTGAAGACAAAATAAAACCATATTCAATAAGTAACTTTGAATTTGTTAATTCACCATAACTTATAAAAATTTGTTCAAGTGGTAAAATTTTCTCTGAAGGACAATTTTCCAAAGTTAAAACATATTCTAATTGTTTGTTACTTTGATTGCTTACTAAATCAACACGTGTATAAAATTGATCAGAATGATTGAATAAATCTAAAAAAGGAGCTAGGGCCAAATTACAATCTTCGGCAATTAAAGGTTGGAAAAAACATTTATCAGGCTTAACTTGTTTACTATAAATATAAACACTACGTGTGTTTACCACAAAATAGGACCAACGAAAGTCATTTAAATTATATTTTAAGTCGAAATTTTCAAACTTATAAACAAGTTTTAGATTTTGATATGATTCTTTAATCTTACGATTCTGTTCAACCGTACGTTCTAAAATAGAGTCTGGCAAACATTGTAATTCTGCAACTGGACAAAAATATGGTGTGCTAAAATAGGTTGGCAAAGATTTTATATATGATTTATGTTTAGAATTTTCCATTAACAGTTTTTGATGCATAACATAGAAAGCCATTAACGATTGAAAAGATATCTTGTGATCCTTATCACATTTCTCTAAATTGAATAAATTTTTAAAGTCGTCATCATTTTCTAAAGTTTTAATAGTTAACAAAGTATCAATGGGTAAACGCATAATTTCATTTTCTTTTTCAATAACCAACGACTTAGAGCATAAACCTCTGCCAGTTATAGGAAAGTTACGTGTCGTCAGTTTACATTTATTATGCCAACCTAAAGAACTTAAATATTTATACAAATCCGGTAGAAAGTTTTCACCTTTTGTTTGCTCCTGTTCTAGAGCTAATTGCTGTCGCTGTTTGCGTATGCGTTTAGTGCGTCCCATTTTGATGAATCAGTATTTATTTAAAAAAGTAAAATATTTGAGCGATAATTATTCTCAGTTTTTTTAGGTTGTATGTGTGTCTGTATGCTTTATATTTTTTCCTATTGATGTATACTTGAAGGTGGGTTTATATAAAGATATATTAACAGATTTTACAGATTCTGTAAAGACAATAAAAGAACCAGTGTTTTTAGTAATAAAATTGTAAAAGGTGGCTTAAGATGACATTGTTTTCAGAATTATAAATTCTTAAAAATAGTTAATAATGTGGCTAAGTTCTTGAACATTAACTATGATGTAAACATATACAATGAAATAGTTAATGTGGAAATCTTTGCCATTTATTTAATCTACGAAAGTCGTTTATTGTGTATTAAAAAGTTCGTTTCTTTTTATACATGTTTTTTAAGAATTTCGTGTTATGGTAGGATGCGTCTGAAAGTTCAGAATGTGATTTTCACAAAATGGATCTTATTTGTACCAACTTTTGTACAGCTATTATCAATGATAAGGGATCAACTATGGGCCGATACATTAGAAATTGTACAATATAATTAATACATTATTCGTTCCATGTTTTTGTGTATGTTGCTATAACACCTGCCGTAAATATGATAATGAAGTGTGCAGACGTATGTTGGCTTTTGTGGCCTAATTTCAATTTTTATACTTTTTTTTAAAGTTTGGAACTTTTTTAAAATTGGTAATTTTTTGGAATTAAGTAATATTTTTTATACATTTTCTACTTTTTTTTTAGATACATGTGTACTATTTATTTTTGGAAATTGGTACCTTTTTGAAAAATGATACTTTTATTGAGACCTGGCAATTTTTCTGCAGTTCCTGTTTTTTTTTTTTGTTTTTGTAAAATGAGTATTTTTTTAATAAATGTCAGTTTTTAGAAAAAAAATTAATCGGTTCTTTTTTGAAATTTATTAATTTAGAGAATTATTTGTTTATAGAATATTGAAAGTTTGGGAAATTGGTATTGGAAATATTCCCTAATATTCCGATTAAAATATTGCAATTAATATTTTATATGATTTTTTATTAACAAAAATAAATGTGTCGAATGAAGAATTTTAAACGAATGAAAAAATATTTTAAAGTAAAAACTTAATTTACAAAATATTTTTAAAAATAAACTAAAAATATTCATGATGATTAAAAAGTATATTTTCAGAAATTTTTATCTCCAACACTCCTCCTCAACATGGATATTCCTTTACAAATGGAATTATTTCAAATTTAACAAATTTACAAGCTTAACATGTTTAGTTTTTGGTAAATTCTTTGTAAATATGATATCGGTTGGACAGTATTTTAACTCCACCTCTTTGGATTGAACGACATCTCTTATGTGTTGATACTTAATATTAATGTTTTTACTTCTGTTGTGGTATTCGAAGTTTACTGCCAATTTCATAGCTACTTGATTGTTGATATTTAAAATTACGCTTTTATCATTCCAAAATCCAAGCTCTTGCAATGAATCTTCTTAAATATACTGCTTCCTTTGATATAGACATATATTCTGCTTCTGTGCTACTGAGTGGTGTTGTAGACTGTTTCTTTGATTTCCACGAAATTATGTTTGCACCAAGATTAAAATCATATCCGGAATAAGATTTATTATCTACTGCACAACCTCCCTAATCAGCGTCTTCATAGTCGAGATATTTGCTACCACTGGAAAATATTAAGTTTTTCGTACCTTTTAAATAGCATAGAGCACTTTTCGTTGTGACAATTTTGAAACAGAATATATTATATCTGATCTTGCTGTTAACGCTAAATATAGCAAAGCTCCAATCAATGATTGATATGTGGTTCGATCAACCTTTTCACAACTATAATTACATTTTATTTGAAATTCAGGAGTTAATGTTATTGATGACGGCTTACAATTCTCCATGCCATTCCTGTAATATTTCATTGATGAAAACTTATTGGCTTAATTTGATTTCACCAGTTTCGACATTACACTATACTTTCATTCCTAAAAGATGTCCCATTAAGCCTTTGTCAGTTATTGCAAATTCACAATTCTCGGCTTCATTTTAATGATTTCAGTTTTGTATTTACAGCTAATAATTATGTCACCAACATAAACAGCAATTATAGTTACATTAATATTACTTATCATCTTATACAAATATGGTTCATTCTTGCATCTTTCGAATCCTACCTTACACAGCAAATCATTTGATTTTGTATTCCATTCCCTTCCAGCTTGTTTCAGGCTATAAAATGATTTGCGAAATCGAAACACAGTTTTCAGATAATACTCATCTTGTATATTTCTTCTTTCAGTTCGCCATTTCAATAGGCTGTGACAATATCCAGTTGATGTAAATGCATTCTATGTTTCACAGCTAAATCCAACATCATACGAACTTTTGCAAAACGGACTAGAGGTGAAGTTTCCCTATTGTTAACCCCATACATTTGACTGCTACCTTTCGCAGCTAATCGTGCTTTATGTTGAATAATCTCACCTTTTTGATTTTTTTTTTAATGCATAAACCGACCTACATTTTATTGGTTTATATCTTGTTTCTTTTACCATTGTTTCTTGTCACTTGTCACAACTTTTTTTTATGTCAGCTTGATTTTCTTAAACTTGTTCTTCACATGTGTCAATAAGATCATTAAATGTTATAAATTCCTTACTTGAAGTACTTTCCTCTGATGGTAAACTGTTTTCATCAAATAATACATCACGACGCTCGATTACCTCCTTTATGTCTTTGCTATATAATTTATATGCTTTAGACACATGTAAACCATTACTAATATTGAGTCTTTTTATCAAACTGGCCTTTTAATTTTTATTTACAGTTACAGCAGTTGAACCAAATATTTCCAGATGTTTCATGTTAGGTTTTCTACCAGACCAAATTTCATGAGGAGTTTTGTTGAATAACATTTTAGATGGACATCTGTTTCTTAAATAAGCTGCAGTTGATATTGCCTCTTCCCATAATTTGTGATCAAGTCCGGAATCTATAAGCAAACATCGCTATTTCTACCAATGTTCCGTTGTATCTTCCATTTTAATGTGGTGTGTAAGGGACTATAAGCTGGCGTTGAATACCACATTCTTCGATTCCTTGCTTTTTCGACCAGTTTGGAGTTCTATCATGCTTTTAAATATTTTAACTTTTTCGAATACTTCGACTTTTCTTTTTAGGAAGTATATTCAAATTTTTCTGATCTTGCTGTTAACGCTAAATATAGCAAAGCTCAAATCAATGATTGATATGTGGTTAGATCAACCTTTTCACAACTATAATTACATTTTATTTGAAATCCAGGAGTTATTGTTATTGATAACGGTTTACAATTCTCCATGTCATTCCTGTAATATTTCATTGATAAAAACTTATTGGCTTAATTTGATTCCACCAGTTTCGACATCACGCTATACTTTCATTCCTAAAAGATGTCCCATTAAGCCTTTGTCAGTTATTGAAAATTCACAATTCTGGGCTTCATTTTAATGATTTCAGTTTTGTATTTACAGCTAATAATTATTATCATTTATAGGGATTCCACATTCATTGGACCACACATGTCCTTATGATTTAAATCAAGGACTTCTGATTTATTTTCTGATTGTTTTGGTAAAGTTGCTCTATGAATTTTACTCACCATGCATGAGATTATTTAAATTCAATACATCTACCATTTATTTGTATAAATCCTTTAAACTTTGATAATTATATCTATCATCTATGCCACATTTGATTACTATTACTTATTATACTCAATTGTTCCTAGGGTTCTTCAGCTTCAAAGACAAATAAATTATTTTCAGCTTTAGCATGTCTTCATCCATCATAAAAGCGCCATTTTTATTAAACTTTTTTGTTTCTCCATATTGAAAGTCTTGCTTACCGACACAAAATTTCCTTGTAAATCTGAGGAATAGAATACATCTTTAAATTTAATAGATTTGCCATTAATTGTTAATTTAACAACACCTTCTCCTTTAACATTTTTAGCATTTGATGAATTTTTGTTTTTATTAAATTTAAAATTTTTATGGCTCTAAAAACTTGTTGAGTACTTGATCCTTACAGCTCTTGATTATTACTACGCTCATTCTCTTCCAGTAGTTTAAGTTTTATTATAGAAAGCAAAATAATCCCTTGGAGGACTTGTAATTGAATAACTACTAGGTTTGTATATCTCCTTTAGTTTCTTCCAGGCTTCATGAGACGTACAATTAATTATATAATTGGTTTTGGAAGTTTATTGCTAACGCCTTCTCATCATTGGTATCCCATTCTAACTTTCTGCTAGCATCCGTCGCTGGAATTTTCTTTTCTTCACCATTAATATACCTCTAACGTCCTCTATGAATTAGTACACTATTGATTTGAACACTCCAGATTTCAAAATTCTTTCATCTTTGATAAAGGGATGAAGAAGCCATCTTGTGATAGTTGATTCGTTAGAAATATTATTTTTGATATGTAAAATTATTTCACAACACTTTCCGTAACCTTTACCCAAAGGCTCTAGGTAAAAAAACCTATTGGAAATATTCTCCAATATTCCAATTAAAAATTAATTTTATATAAATTTTTATTAACAAGAATAAATCGTCGGATGAAAAATCCTAAACGAATGAAAAAATATTTGAATGTAAAAACTTTTTTACAAAATATTTTTCAAAGCAAACTAGAAATATTCATGTTGATTAAAAAGTATATTTTCAGAAAGTTTTATTTCCCACAATTAGTACTTATTTAAGAACTGCTACCTTTTTAAAAATTAGATTTGTTATATTTTTACCTTCATTCTTGGAAGTTGGAATTTTTTAAGAAAATTTGTGATTTTTGTTGAGTTAGTATGTTCGTTTTTTTATAAATTGGTACATTTTAAAAAATGTACTGTATTGAAATATTTTTTAATTAGTATTTATTTATTTTAAATATTTAACAACTTTCGAAGATATTGTGATCGACAAACATTTGAATTTAACGACTGTAGGAGTTATTAAATTGTACATTATACATTATTTTATTTAAATTTATTGTTTAAATTTAAAATTTAAGTTCAAATTTATTTATTGTACATTATCCATATTTCATTTAAATTCACTCTTTATATAACTGCTATTATTGGCAAATTATTGTTAAATATAATTCTAAAACTTTTTATCAAATGTGGATTGTGATTATATGTGGAACATAAATAAAAGTAATTTGCATTTTTAATTTTTTGTAAAGTTTTCCTTTGTATAGATTTGTAACTGTGTAATATCAACATACGTATTCATTAATTGGAAAATATTTGATTAAATACTTTTATATAATATTTCAAATATTTTTTTTTTTTTAATATATCGTTTCAAATATCTTTAAGAATGATTTGATAACATTTGATATCGAATTGAGAAAATACCATTTTTCAGATATTTGTTAACTTGTCTCTTTAGATTTATGAATGAATTGATAATAATATTAAATATCAAATTAATAAATATACTACTAATTTTCAAATATTTTTAGGTTTGACATTAATTAGAGAATGTGCAGTTTTTCAAACATTTTTTCTGAAATGATTCTCAATTTGAAATCAAATTTAAAATTCAAACCTCCACCTACAACTGAAACAAGTTTGAGAAACACGTTTGATATCATTTATTTATATTTCAAACGTTTGACATCGTGTTTGCTGGGTTTGAATAATGGTTGGTACCGGCAGATTTGTATATGACCGCAAATACAACAAGAATTATACACCTAAAATTTCCAGTTAATTTAATTAATAAACCGCACTCGGCTTCAAAATTTTCTATTAAACAAAAAAATCTGTTCCTAAATTTAAACAAATAAAGTACAATATTTCACATACACACACTCCTAAACATTTCCTAAATCTCATGATTGTCACCTTATTCATAATCGATTGTTTTGAATAATTCCCAAAACAAAGATTACGAAATAGTTGTTGGTAGAAGTCTCAAAAGATATGTCAATGAAAATGGCCTTGAATAATAAGAAACATTGTAAATACAGAGAATGACAACTTACTAAATGTGCAGCCACACGTTGACCAATAGCATTGAATTTGCAGTTGGAATATCCTGTTAAAGTACTATAATGCAATTTTCTATTACTGTTTATCGGTTGTTTACTGCAAAATCTAGCCAAGTGGACAAGTCCAGACATTATCTTTTTTTACGCCAAAGAAAATTTCCAAAATTTCGGTGGTTTTTTAGCCTATGTATATTATTGTATGCGTGTGATATAGAAATTACTTTTTCCGAGAAATGACAGCGAATTCAGCACAGTTGTTTAAAAAGAGTATTATTTTTTCACCCTAGAATCAAAACACCCCATCTACATGTAACCCATTGTCTAAAATCGAGATTAACGCTGATATATATGAGATAACACCGGCAAAAGAGAGTAAAATTTTGTTATATTATCTTAAATTTTAAAAAAGGGGTACACATATTATAATAAGTCCTATAAAAAAATCATTATTTTCAGTCACAGAGTAAACATGTCCTTTTTATTTAAGAAATTCGCAGTTTTTTAGCACAATTTTTATTAAAATGTAAAACAATCATTAAAAGGAAATAGTTTTACAAAAAAAAAAAACATTGTATTTGAAGTAAAAATACATGCACACACAAACAAACTTTCGTATATTGGTATTTTTTGACAGTTCATTTTATTAGATAGTTGTCATCAAACTGTCTCATAACTGACCCTGAGATTAAAGCTGATATAATATGTGAGATAACGCCGGCAGGAGAGAGTAATCATTTATTTATATTATGTTAAATCCTAAATAAGGGGTACACGTATTCTAATAAATCCTAGAAGATATCATCATTTTTAATTAGTCACAGAGTAAACATGTCCCTTTTATTTAAGCAATTTGTGTATTTTTGACAGTTCATTTTATAAGATGGTCGTGTAGAGAAATTTCATCACAACAGTCTCACAATACATTTTATAATACTAATATTTGAATCTACATGTGAAATTTTGACACTCTGACACAAAAATCTTACATATTATGTTAGGTTTAGACGGGCTGTTAAGAGGTCCTATTTGTTTACTCTCTCTCTCTCTCTCTGTCGGTGTTGCAAAATAATTTACATATGTAATTTCCATTGCAGTATTCACAATATGTCATCGCCATTCTGCGCTTAATGATGCATCCATTTATTAATCCGCTGCAGTTATATTTAATATATTGCTTGCCATTTGTTTAAATAATCGTCCTAAAGCTGAGAGTTTTTGCTGATATTTAAGCCTGGATTTTAAAATGTTCTTATATAGCGAAGCCATTATTTGCTTACAAACAATTTTTAACACAATTTTATAATAAAATATTATTTTATTGAAAATTGTATTAATAATTAATACATAGTTTATATATAGCTTTCTAACTCACTTAAAATAGTAAATATTTTCTATATTGTTTATCCGACTGCAAACATTTAGGTATCAATTGAAAACTCTTGAATTCACATTTATAAAAAGATAAATAATTGTTTATAAAAGTTCCTTTAACATAATTATTTAATATTTTGTCGTTTCTGCTGTATATTATTTAAAAAAATTTTTTTTTTAATAGCCGGCTCTAGGCTGTGCGGAATGGTTTTTAACTCTATGGTGTATCCAAAAGCGGCTTCGCTTACACAATTTTTCCTTTTTACCCAACTTTTAATAACAAATTTTTTAATATAAGTTCCTCAGGAAAGTACGTTTTTCAATGGCCTATAACGTCGAAACTATTCAGTTGTACTCAAAAATATTACATCATTATTTTGAAAAAATCGGAGCTGAGTCAGAACATTGTCTAAGTTCACATACAGCAATTTTTCTTTCTAAAATTTTTCTTTTTAACTTGCATTTGCGTACACGCACAAAATTTTCCTTCAGCAATTCTTGCTTTTTTGTTTTGAACTACGAAAATGAAAAACGAATTTTGAAGTACAGGCAAGTTTGTAATATTTCATTTTCCATCTCGCACTCACACGGTCAAAATTTTAGCAAGAAAAAATGTCTTGTGTGAACTCAGACATTCTAGGGCATTCAGACCGACGCGATTTCAGCCGAAATCAAGTTGAAATTACGTAATTTCCCATACATTTTGACACTTGCGAAATTACATAATTTTGTGTAATTTCGGCGAAATTATATTGAAATTAGAATGCACATTTCCGTGCAACTCTGTACATGGTTGGAAAAAATACTTTTTTTTCAGCTATGTACTACAAATTTCAATCGTGAGAAGAAAAAAAAAACAATTGACAGCTGATCTTAAATTTAAACTCAAATCTTAATAAATTTAAATTTATTAAAGTGATTTTTCAAAATGAAACGAATCCTTTTTACCTTTGCATGTCTAAAAATTGTAATTGTTGAAATAACTATTTCTTTTTAGCAAGTTTTTCATTAAAAATTTCCAATTTAGTAAGAAATTGTTTTTTATTTGTTTGCATTTCAAAATACTTTTTTTACCCCCATAACAATTTAAAATGTAAACAGTAAGTATCAGCTGTTCACGAAATTACATTAAATGTCATCTAGCCAGTATGAACACTCTAGATTTCATTCGTAATTTCGGCATGAAATTTCGTAATTTTGTGCCGGTCTGAACAAGGCTTTCAATTTAAGCCGAAAAAACTGACACTAAAGCTAAATACTTGTAAAATTTGCGACTCATTCCCTATCTCAGATAATTATATGGTAATATTACACTTATTTGGACCGAAATAAAAGAAAAATACACTGGCTTTATTAATAAAATATATTGGTTAAATGCTTGTAACATTGTAATTTTTGAATTTCGAGTCGTAAAATTTACATCGGCTTGTGGTTCTAGGGTTAATAAGATTAAAAAAAACAACTGTGGTTTTTTTTATAAACAAACAGCTGTTTAGTTTATATCAAAACTGACAAATAGTTTTTTCAAAACAAAAATATTTTTATAAAAATAAAGAAAAAAAAAATATCTATTTAAAATGTTTATACTCTATTTGAGTATTAAAAAAATTTAATTTTCTTAATTAAAATATTAAAAATATGCATTTGTCTCCTCAACTCCCTGAGAATAGGGAATCTTATTATGCTGATATTTCTCAATACTTCCAGAAATTTGGATTTTGTTCCATGCGTCTCTGGAAATTGTTATACCAATTTTGTAATGTTGACAGGGGCACCAGGGTCTCATTAGACATGGTAGGCAGTTGTTGTGGGTTGACTGTAAAACTAGATGCATAATTAAAGAAATTTTCTAGCATCTTTTGACCAAATTGCAAATTTGCATTAGCATTGGACTAAAACCGAAAAAAAAAATTATGAATAATTTTTGGATGTTATGTATTTATTCCGCTTACCACTGCTGGTGTCAGTTGTGTGATATTGTTACTAGGCTCAATGGAGATACCAATTTGTGCTGTGTAGGAAATTTCCTGAGCTCCAAATACCATACCATTTTCTTGCGATTCCAGTTCATGGGCTTTTTTAAGTTGTGATATTTTAAATATGGCAGATGGTTTAGCATTCGATATATGACCTAAATATTGCCAAGTAGGAGCCGAATTGGCATCGGGCCAACTGAAATAGACAGCAGCGGAAGTGCCCTCGGGCAAAGGTTGTATGCCGGTTAAGAATACCACTATATAGTTAACATGATCTATATCAGGCACATTAATTACAGCTTTGGTTTCATCTAGTGGTGTGAAATCTGTTTGTGGCTGTGGTAGAAAAATGCATATGAAATTTTTCGTACATTTTTATGAAGATTTTTTGTATAACATACCAGCCTTCCCGAAATTATTAAACCAAACATATTTTCTTTGTATTTAAATATCAAGTTTTGGAATAAATGTTAATACACTGATTTATCTTAACGGATCAATAGTATTTGCAAAACCTTTTATTTACGATTTGAAAAGATCTAGAACAAATTGTTAATCGCTCAGTTTGTTTTAAATTTGTACATTGAAATGACAACAAAAATATATAAACATATGACTGTCAAATAAGCAATGGCCCTCAAACTATAAACGTACAGAGTTGTATGGGAGATATATAGAAGATATACAGATGTATGTAGTACTGTAAAAAGCATTATTAGTCGTGTATGGTCAGTTGAAAATCCAGCACGTGGTTTGACAAAACAGATTTAACAAGTTAATATTGTTAGCCTAGCTGATTATTTCTTTTGATTTGTTAAAATCTGAAAAACTCCATATAAAATGATAAATAGCGCTCTCTCAGTAATTTGTTTGAACGTTAAAACTCCATATCGTCACCTAAAATGCAAAAGGCCGTAACCACTAATTTTTTACAACAGAAGCAAAAAACATGAAAAAGTTTTAATTTTTTGCTTCAAAATTAAGCAATTAAATAAAATTTTTTTAACCGTTCACTTAAAGCAAAAATAGATAAAATCTCTTCAAATCAAAATTTTCTTAAATGAAACAAATTTAACGACTGCTTCGTTTATGAAGCTACGGCCTTTTGACTTTTGTTATTATTGATGTCATTTTTGAAAATATGAATATGAATTTTTTTTTGTGTAGATGTAGTTTGTTTCAGTACATTATAATCCAGTAAAAAACCACCATTTGATTTTTCAGTGGTTACGGCCTTTTGCATTTTAAGTTATGATATTTAAAAAATCCTCTCCGAACTGCTGTTACCATGTTAAATCTGCCTTAGTAGTTAGCGGTAAAACATATTTACGCCTAAACCTTTATTTACGCTCCGTAATATATTTTTTATGTCCTAATAATAATTTAATAACAGTAAAGCTCAAGCTTATACAATTAAACTCCAATATACGATAACTCCAATTTGAAAAATTATATTAAAAAGGAATGATGTAAAATAGAATCTCAAAATTTATTTTTAATTTTCAAAAACCCAAATATTTCAAAAACCGAAAATATTTTGCCAACCAAAATTTTATTTTTTCTTATCATTAGATTTAGGAAAAGAATCCTCAGGTTTAGATAAAACTTTCCCCGATTTTTCTTTCAATTCTTTATCTTTTTGAGCCGCCAAGGCTTTAGCTTGCGCTATGGTTTGTTCATTTGCTTTCTTAATAGCTTCTTTTTCAGCTTCGGTTAATTCGCCAAAAATACTTACAATAAAATCATGCAATTCACGTAAATGTTGTAATTTATTTCCAGTTGCAGGAGCGGCAGCACAGGGTCGACCATGATATTGAATGGGACATCTAAAATTAAATATAATTAAGTATAATATTAAGAACTAACTAGAAATAATAATAATAATAATAATAATAATAATAATAATAATAATATTTCAAAATAAACAAATATTGCGAATTAAGAACGCCCAAGTCCACATTTTTCTAAAAAAAAAGACAAAAAAAGAATCAAAACAAATTTAATTATTTTATTTTTCAACACATTTTATAATACATAAAAAATTCTGTGCATCATTAAAAGAAAATTTCATATCATATACATATGTAACTATAATTTTTGTTTATTTTGAAAAAAGTTTAAATGTAAAAATAAAATAATTTTGAAAAAAGAATATATAATTTGTCAAATGTGCCAAATACCATAGATTATAAAAACGCATCACAAACATTTTGGTTATTACTCGTAATAATTATACGTTTCAATTAAAATTCCAAGTATTCTATATTTTGACTCATAATAAAATCCTAAATGTCTACATATGTATTTTAGACTTTAATAAAAAAAGCAAAATTAAATGGTACAAATATGTATATATTTTCAAATGTATTATGTATTTCTATTAAAATTAAAAAAAAAAAAAATTGGCAAAATATTAAATATTTTGTTGCTTTGCAGATGGAGGGGGTTTTGTTAATAATTTCTTTGATTAGTTGCCAAAAAAGTTTTAGATGCCAAATATAATTTTTGATTTTTTTGAACTGCAATATTGAATGAAGTTCATTGAACATTTTTGTTTGAATTAACAAATAAAAATGAATTAAATTCATTATTTTATTAAACAACAATCAGTAAAAACATTTATATTAAAACATTGAAACATTCCGAAACATTTATTATAAATTTAATATAATTAGATATTTTTCAAATATTTTTTCGTTTAATAAATAGTTTTGAAAAAATATTAGATCTTTATTGTTATAATTTAGACCATAATTTCATATTTTTAAAAAATTAAACTTAGGTAAATTTCAGAATTCCCTCACTAAAAAGTCTGATAGGATTTGTGAAGAATATTTTTTAAAGTCCTTTGTAAGATGATTTGAAAAGCAAATTCCTTTGCTTTTTAAGTGTGTTATTCATAGTAGCGTTCATCAAATCCACTTTCGAATAATCGAACAATCGACTTTTTGTTTAAAAAAATCGAAAAGTTAAAATCGACTTTTTGGTTAGAAAATTGTAGAGAAATCGACTTTCTTGTTTCTAGTTAGTCGATAGTTCATTGCATACACTGTCTGTTATTTACTCTACGTCTACACGAAGACATTTTTATTTCTTAACATTAGAAATAATGTCGGCAGAATAACGGGAAAATAATTTTATTTCCAACTTTGTATTAAAAGGTAGAGAAAACGTATGAGAAATTTATATGTTAAATTATTATTTTTTTTTTATCGAAAATTTTAATTTATTTCGCTTTTTTATTCTTTATTTGTCTTTTCAAAACAAAAATAATTATTTTGCACTTTTCTTTTTGTTAAAAAGGGCAAAATTTTAAAAGAGAACAATTAATTTGACAGCGCAATATATTTATTGCGAAATAGATTGCGCAGTAGATTTCTTATTAGTCCACATTTAACATTTTAGAGAGAGATTAGATTGGAAGTTAATAAATATATTTGATTGCGTTATATATATTTCATATTCTTTTAGTTTTCTTAAGACAAATAATAAAAATAGAAAATATCGTTTGATATCGAAGAAAGTCGAAAAGTCGGAAAAAGTCAAAAAAACTTAACAGTTTTTATTTAAACTACATCATCTAAATGTTGGAAATAGTACGGCAAAACATATTTTTGTGTGTAACCAGCACTTTCCCTGCATAGATTGTCTGTTAATTAATCAATATATTTGATTGCGTTGTATATATTTTACATTTTTAAACATTTTTTTTTAAATAAATTACAAATCTTGAAAATATCGTATAAAATCTAAAATAGTCGAAAAGTTGGAAATGGTCCGAAAAAATCGATAATAGTCGAAAAGTCGACTATTCCAAAATTGAAAAAAGTCGAAAAATCGACTATTTAAAAGTTGAAAAGGTCAAAAAATCGATTATTTAAAAATTTTAAAAAGTCGAAAATTCGACACTAATATTCAAATAAATCATGCATGTTTTAACCAAATTGAACCAGGTCATTATCATTTGAACCCCATCTTTGTCATGTAATTTTTTGCTAGGTATTGTAAAGTATATTTTTATTTTGTAATCTAAGTTGTAGTTATTTATAAATTAATATCCTTCGTTTTGTCAGATAAGCTAATACTGAAAATAGTATATTGTTAGTAAAAAAAAAAACGTAATTGCTTTTCACGGCAAATACCTATATTATAAAATTTGTAAAACTATCCAAATAAATCGCCAATTTGTTCATAAATCGCCCAAAAAAAAATTCGCCATGTCGCCAGATGGAAATTTTAGTCGCCAAAAGCAATTTAAAATTACGTTTGGTGAAAAATCGCCACATTTAACAGCCCTTTTTGAAAAAAGTTTCAATTTTAATTCCGATGATTATCTTCTTACTTATTTTTTGTTGAAAATTGGATTTTATGGCGAAAAATTGATTTTTTGCAAAAAAGAATGAAAAAATGTATTTTTTGGTGAAACTCTGCGAAGATTAAATCTTTTTTTATTAAGAAAAATCAAGCTTTTAAAGACAATCTGGTTTTTTAATAAGATTTTTTTTAATTTAAGTAATTTTTTTTTATAAAATTTCAAAAAAAAAAAAAAACAAAAAAGAAGAAAGTTTATAGCTAGTACACTTTTTTGGAAAAATTGGGTTTTAAAATAAAAATAGATTAACATAGATATGAAAAAGAACCCGAAATTTATGATTGTGTTAGTAAACAAAAACAATTTTTTAAAATTTGTTTTTGTTTTAATGGAAATTTTCACTTCTTCGACGCGTTTTCAGGAATAGACACCTATATTTATTATTTGTTTAAAAGAAATGTGAAAATAAGTGTATATTACAACTTTTAGATCACAGTAAAATAGTATTTTTGGATGTTCATTTTAATCACTTCCATAATAATTTAAAATTTAAAACTGCATTAAGAATGAATTTGATTTTATCGGTCACAATAAAATTAAAACATTCATGAATAAATTAATTCCTTGAATTCATTTGTAAGTTTAAGAGAGCAAATGTTGTTAGAAAATGTTAGAATTATTATTATTTTTTTTTATAAATGTCAATAAATTTTTAAAGTTGTTACCATAGAATACAACTAGAAGTTTATGTGAGAGACTGTTCAAACTAAATTTTCAAAAAATTTACTCATTTTTTTTCAAAACACAAAAACAAAATGTACATGTATTTTATTGTTGCATGAATTAGATTTTTGACAGCTGAATTAGGTTTTTGTCTCTCACATAGACTTCTAGTTGTATTAAATTTATTTTAAATTATAAATTAATTTTTTATTTAATTACTAATAGCTACTGCTAGTACACGACACTAACTGCCTGTTTTTATAACACGAGCGAAAAAACGACTCGTCTAACTTACATTTAAAACAAAAACAAAATTTAAAAATTTGTTTTTATTTTAAATGTAAGTTAGACGAGTCGCTTTTGCGCTCGTGTTATAAAAACAGTCACTAAACATTTAATTATTTTTTGTTTTTTACTTTTTCTTTAAAAAACTAAATCAGATTTAAATTTGGTGATTCTTGGCGATTTTTGATTAGCAATTTGGCGACAGAGGCTCAAAACAATCCGACAACCCTGGCCGGACGTACTTTGTTAAATTTATTCTGATTGTGACTATTCTTTGTTTCAAGCATCAGCACAAACACATAATAAGCAAATCACCTATGGTGATGAGATAAAGGGTATATAAAATTCGGCACAACAGTATACAGGAGTTTAACTTCTTTTATATAAATAAAACCTGATCTTGAATTTTACTCTAAACAATTTATTTTAATTAATATGTCTATACTATCATGATTTAACTATATAATATCATCAAATTTACAATTTTTATTAAGGAATAATGTTGTAATTTTTAAATTTCGAATGAAGAAAAAAAATTCATGATTTTTAATGGTATCAATTTTCGGGATCCCGGGAAAATAAAAAGGTTTAGATTAAAATAGCTTAGATATACACTAATGTTTATCTGGAAATATGAACATAGAAGACAAAATATTTTTTTAAGTCTTTTTTTAAGATTGATACATAATTCGACAGTTTACCGAGCGTCTTTCGAATGTTATAAAATTTTGCACGCAAATAGTCCACGGATATATATACCGATTTCAGTTTTCTAAAAGACCTAAAAATCTTAAAGTATATAACCATAGATTATTAACATAGATATGAAACTTAAAAAAAAAACGATTGAAAAAAATTACTCAAAAAATCACACGTACTACAATTGTTTTTGTTTTCAATGAAATTTTTACTAACACACTCTTGGACTTAGATTTTTTTGACAACCGACTTAGGTTTTTGATAACGGAGCTTCATATCTATGTTAATGTTATGTATATAGGAAGAAAACAAAATTAAAAAAAAAACAATTTTTGACCTCACCTCCTCCGATCTTAATAAAATTTGGTATACACACATATTACGTCAATACAAAATTTGAAGTTCTTCAAATTTTTTAATTTTATTGTAGTTTCGTTTTTATTACGGTTCAAAGTTCACTTTTTTCCGATTTTTTTTAAAGACACGAAATTTAAATACATATGTCTTTGGACTTATTTGTCCGAATTCAACAAACTTTTGTTCAAAATGATGCTTAATAAATCAAGTTAATAAAATGCTGTTGAAAAGAAAAGGAAAATGAAATCAATACTTGTCCTTATATCATGGATATTTAAAAAATCATATCTTCCATTTTTATAATTTTTCTTTAAAATGTTTCTTAAAGTCCTGGAAATAATATATAAAAAATTTAGGGGATACTGTAAAAATAAACACTTAGAAAAAAAAAATATTTATTTCAATAATAATTTGAAAATTTCTAATATTTTCCGAATGAAACAATTTGTATATGTATAGAAACCGTAAAAAAATTGGCTTATTAGATACGATTCTATTTTATTAAGTTGAAAAATTTTTTAAAATAATCCTTGTCACTAGGATTCTCAATGCGGTTAAATGGAAATGTTTTGACAATAAATCGGCGATTTCTAACAGATCGATGATGAATATCTGAATTGTTTCAGGGAAACTTTTTAGAATTTCCGTTTTAGTTTGGCGAAATTGTAAAATTTTGGGATTTTAGTTCATCTGTTGATGTTATGAAAAACTTAAAAAATTATAAAAGTATGTAACTTTAAACAACAATACAGTAGACGTTCGGAAATTCGAAGTCTCAGAAATTCGAATTTCCAGAAATTCGAATTAGTAATTTCATTACATTTATCGCTCTAAAATTAGAATCCAAAATTCGAATTTCCGAGCGGTTTTTTCTTTTTTTATTGTAAACACTAAAATTTTGACAATTTAGTTTAACCAAATACAAAGTAAAAAAGGGAATCCCATTTTAATAGATGATTTACAGATCTTGTTGATGTTGTTAGAGTTTAAAAGTCAATTTTTTTGGTGTTTATATATGTACATATGTATTTATATTATACATACTAAAGTCAAATGAACTGAATTGTTATTTTTTGTTATATTTCGTTAAGTTTTTTATAGTTTTTATGTTAAATGAACTAAAATGAAAAAAAAAAAATAATAATTTTTTATATCTTTATGGTCAAATTTTCCTAAATTTTTGTATAAAAAAACCGTCCAGAAATTCGAATAATTCGGAGATTCGAATCGCCCTAAAAACAAAGTGGTTCGAATTTCCGAGCGTGTACTGTATCTCGGATTGAGACAGATTAAGACAATTCAAACTACTTTTAAATTCTATTGTTGTTGTCTTCAACCAAGAGATTTGAAAATTATTCATGTTTTGAAAATGCATTTTAATGAAATTGCATTTTTTAGATGCAATTTTCGTTGAATATACACCACCCTGAATTAATGTTTTTTTTTTAGCATTTTCAGAAAATATGTAATTTTTTCATTACAATGGAAATCCAAACTTTTTGGGACACATTTATTATGTACGATATTGATATTGATTTCAGAAAAACCTAATATACACAAAACAAAATTACATTAAAAAATATCAATTTAATACTGAAATAAATGAGTTTTTTTACTAAAAGTAAATTTCCGCAGCACCCCCTGATGGTCCCTAAATTTTTATATAATGTTAGCAACGCTTTAAGGAACATTTTAAAGAAAAATTATAACAATGGTAGATATGAATTTTTAATATCTTTGATACAAGAACGAATATTCTATTATTTTCAAAAAATTGTGATTTTATAAAAATTGTTTAAAACTGGATATATTAGGCATTAATTTAAGCCAAAGTTTGTTTAAATCGAACAAATAGGTCCGAAAATATATAATATTAAAATTAATGTATTTAAAAAAAAAAATTCTGAAAAAAATGAATTTTGAACCGAGATAAAAACTAAAATTTTGAAGAACTTCAAACCTTGTATTGACGAAGTGAATTTCATCGATATCGGAAATGGTGAAGTACGTCAGATGTTCGAAATTTTTTGTTTTCTCTCTATAACTTTAAATAACAATATTTCAGGCTTTGTGGAATTCAATGACCACAACGACATTTGAATTGTGATTATATCAGCTTCAATACGAATATTTCACAAATATAAATAATTTAAACAAAAATTCATTTTAATGCAATTGCATTTTTTAAATGCATTTTTAGTTGAATACGCTATTTAAGATTTTTGATTTTTTAGCATATATAGAAAATATAGAATCTTTACTTTTAAATCTATTCACATTTCTTCATATTAAAATTCTATTTTTCTAGTATTATTTTTAAAATACGAGTAAATTTACATATTTTATTAAAAAAAATAATTGGGTTAATTTTTAAAAATTTATTAAAAATAGTAAATCGTTATATTAATTATGTATCATAATTAATATTACAATTTATAGTATGTAAATAAATATTAGTATTAAAATAAATCTAAAAAAATCAAGTTTAATGAATTCACAATTATCAGAAATGCATCCATAATTTGCATTTGTATTTTACAAATAATTTTGCACAAAAAGGATATTTCGTAGATGCTGACTGACTTACTCAAAAAGGAGATAATAGCCTTTTATATGCTTTTTAAATAATGCAATCCGTCAGTCAACAACTTCAAGAGATATGAATATTTAAAGCTGAATTCTTTCTTTATTTTGTTAACTATACAAATTAAAATAATTTTTTAAAAAATAAAAAAAAATTGTTTTTATATGAAAAATTTGGAACATTTTTTTATACCTTTCACCAAAGGTGTAAAGGGTACATATCTAAGTTTGTCATTCCGTTTGTAATTTCTACAATATCCATCTAAGACCCAAAAAAGTATATATTTTCTGGATCCTTATTGATAAGAAAGTCGACATAACGATGTCCGTTAGTCTGTTGAAATCAGTTTTTAAAAACCCCGGTTATAGGATGTATATGTTTTATACATATATATCCGATAGGATAGGATAGGATAGGATAGGATAGGATAGGATAGGGAATATTCCTTAGAATGACACTAGTTAAAATCTATAAAATTGGTCAATTAATGACCATGATGTCGCCAAAAAACCGAAAAGTCCTCTAAAAACTTATTTATTTTCGACTTTTCTAAGCCCATATATAAGGTAGCTACTCCATTTTTGCACAAAAAATACGGTATCTTTTTTGGAATGTTTTTTCAGAAGAAATGAACAAAATCGTTTCATTAGTAACTGAGATATCGGTCAAAACGCATTTTTGGACTTTGCGAAGCTTCTATATAAGCTTCAGATTTCGTTTTTGTAAAAATCTGTTGTAATATTTTTCTAAAATTTCGGTTTTTTGAATTGGCCATATTAGTTATTATAAATATACACACACAAACATATATAAAAAGCATTACAATGATTTTCAGTGTGTTGTTTTTTGTATAAGCAAGCAGTAGTTCTTGATTGTATATACATACACAAGAACATTTTTTATATATGTTGGACCTTCTTTAGTTGGAAATAGAAGCATTGAAATGACTCAGTGTTATTGTTGCTTTTTGTATAAGTAGTCATCGGAAGCTAACAGTGTTGTTGTTGTTTTTTTTTGTTGTTTTGTTGCTATGATAGTTTAATTTTGTGTCTACATTTTGATAGCTTGGAAAAAAATTTAGATTATTTTTGTAAGTATAAATGTGAAAATATGAAAGCATATTTTAGGGCGTAAATTTCATTATTTGTCGGTAAGGTGGTGAAGGGTGTAAAAGATTCGACACAGCCAAATATAGCGCTCAAACTTGTATTTAATAGTATTATGCATAGTAGATTTCCGCGTCCAAAAATTTTAAATATTTATCTTAATACTTTCCATACTTTTCAATTAGTTTAAAAAAATCAAAAATTTTAAATAATATATTTCTTATTTTTGAATTAAAGCTGACATAAGCAAAATTAAAATACTGATCATTAAAATTTACAAAGATTTCCCAGAGATATTTAAAGTTACATGCTTTCAAATTTTTTGGGGTTTTGAGAAAGTGAAAAAGCGAAATAAACTCGATAAATGGTTTAATGGAGTTTGTGTATACAAATTTCTAGGGAAATTTAAAGACACCAGGTAAGAATTCCTTTTTTCGGGCTTTCTTTTATGGAATTGTTGATATACACTGCCTGCCACTTGAATAAGGAATCACATTCTTTTAACTTTAATTAAGTATATCTCCTAAACTAAAGTTCAGAAAAATATAATTTTTTGCGCAACAAAATTTCAAAGTGTTGGCTTTAGTTTCCTGAAGAAATAAAAAATATACATATTTTGTTATACTAAAATTATGCATTTATTTAAAGACATGTATTTCTGTGGTACTATTTCGTGTGTCACTTGAATAATTCTTTTAATATTAATCAAGAAAGCTATGATTTGAATTCCTTTCAAAATATCGGCTAGAGAATTTTTAATTTGATAGTTTTTAAAAAGTTTTTATTCCAAATGGGACGTGGTAAGGCTCTTAATAACTCTGAAAAAAAAATTCTGATTTTGAAATCTCAGTGTCAGAATCCGGTCCAAATATTAATAGAGGAAAGACAGTTGTGTACAATTATTTAAATAACGTGGAAAGATATAGAAAAAACATGAAAGGGCGGAAGAAAATGGCAACAACTCCCAAAGAAAGACGAATTGCACCAAATTCTGCCATGTCGGTATCAAAAATACGTGAAAAAAAAGTGGAGTCACTGCCAATCTAAGAACAGTGCACCATATTTTAAAGTCGAGCCCATACATAGTCCGACGAAAATTGCAAAAAAAAAAACATCACTTAATGAAAAACGCAAATCACAACGTCTACAGTTTGCCAAAAATACAATGACATGGTCCGACAAATGGTTTAAAGTTGCATTTTCCGATGAAAAACAGTTTAATATTGATGGTCCCGACGGGTATAACTATTACTTCCATGACCTAAATAAGGAGGAATTATTTTTGAGCCGCAGACACAGCCGGGAGGGCGGAATAATGGTATGGGGTGCCATTTCGTATTATGGCACCATAGAATTGGTTTTTGTATTCAACAAAATGACTGCAACGACTTACAAAAACATTCTTTAGGAAGCATTTCCAAAATTTAATGATTTCTTTGGACCCATACCTTGGACGTACAACGCTCCGATTCATACCGCCAGAGCAGTAAAACAATGGCTTAATCAACAAGGTGTTCAACTTTTGGATTGGCCCACATATTCATCAGACCTGAATCCAACGTGAAATGTGTGGGGTTGGCTTGCAAGAAAATTTTATGAAGGAAGAAAACAATTTGAGACGATAGAATCCTTAAAGAATGCAATAACGGAAGCAAGTAGTTCAATTTCGCTAAATTACTTAGTCATTATATAAATCGATGCCAAATCGCATTTTTGAGGATATTTCTAACAATTGTGGCAGTACTCATTACTAATTGAATGCTAGAAGATAATAACTTTCATTTTTATAACCTAAAATTTAAAAATAAATTACAGTTTGCTAAGTTTTAAAATATTCCTTATTCAAGTGACACACGAAAAAGTACCACAGAAATACATGCCTTTAAATAAATGCATAATTTTAGTATAACAAAATATGTATATTTTTTATTTCTTCAGGAAGCTAAAGCCAACACTGAAATTTGGTTGCGCAAAAAAATATTTTTTTCTGAACTTTAGGAGATGTACTTATTAAAGTTAAAAAATGTGATTCCTTATTCAAGTGGCAGGCAGTGTACATATTTTAATTATACATTAGACATAATTTATGTATGTATGTATGTATGTATGTATGTATGTATGTATGTATTTTATTATTTATATAAAACAGTAATGAATGCCAAACAATAAAACAGCCACCAAATAAAATAAAATCTAAACAATAGAATATGGTATTTCGTGCCGGTTATTTAAAAATATTATATACAACATATATAACATAGCATATTATTAAGGCTAATCACAGATTATTATATATTGTTTTAGAATTAAGAAATAATTTGAATGAACATTTTGCTTTGATAAATTTAAAGCTGTATTATGAATAAGATAATTAAAGTTTGGGTAACTTTTTATAACTAATTGATTTTCTGTCATATTTTCTTGAAAATTAAAAACAAGAAATAAATTTATTATCATACTGAATTTAACTCTGTGACTTGCCCGAATGTACGAAAACCCAAAATAACGTAAATAAATTAAAGAAACTTGGCAGAAAATCATCTTTTGTATTGCGAAAATCAAAACAATTTGAAACGCGGGGAGGAAAACTTAAAACACACGAAATCTTACTATATAATATAGTATGATCTCTGCACACATATTTACATACATATTAAGTTCTATTATATATGTATAAATGCAAATGTTTGTAATTAAAATTTATTGGTAATGCATTTAAATTAATTGAATTAAAACTAGAAAATTAAAGAATAAAAGAAAAAAAAAAAATAAATGTTTAAAATTTAATGGCACTTTTTTATATACTAGACTCTACCATGATATTACAAATACGCGCGAGCTCTTACAGCTTTTATTGTTGACGGAAAAGTGAATACGAAAATATTTCTCGCGTCTAATTGTGAAGACAAGTTCAAAATAATTTTTATAATAAATAAACGAAAAGAATTTTAATAAAATTTTTACATTTAAACAAAGAAAAAAAGTATAAATTTAAAATAGGTAAAAGAGTAAAATTTGAATATAAATAGAACAAGTTAATTAGAGCGAAAATAAACTGAGAATAACGAGAGAGTGAGAATTTGATAGTAGGGTAGCAATTATCTTAAAATTAATACAACATATACATATACATTTTTGGAGAGCACAATTTATTTGATTTTACAAAAATAGGCCAACAATTGGATAAATCGATGGCAAGTAATTTTCAAACTGAGTCCTCAATGCAACAGCCCGAATCTATTATACAGCAACATGATGACAAATCTCGTGACGTCAATTTATCAACGCAATTATCGATTGCTGATTCATGCGATTCACCAACAAAACCTACGTCAACTCAGCAACTGTTTACCTGTCAGCCAAATATCAACTCAATTGGAAATCTCTCATTTCCGCTGGGGCAAAAAGATGAAAATACTATGAAATATTCTGAAAAAATATCTTGGCATGATTTACTCAAACATTTAAAATCCCAACGAATTGTAAAAAATATTGATATTTTTAATAAATTTAAAGAAAAGCTGCATTATGATATAAACAATCAACAATTTCCGCTTGAAATAGATCAAAAGCAAGAAGAAAAATTTCCTTGCCAAAACAAGTCCAAAAGTATTAAGGATCAAATTTCGCTTAAAAGAAAAGGAATTAAAACTGTTAAGAAATTAAAATTTCCCTTGAAAGCAAATACTGAAAAGGGTGGTAATAAAATTTTTTATAATGTCCCTAAAAAACACAAAACTGTTTTTAATGTTAAAAGTATTAAAATTCAAAATTTAGATGCAAAAAAGGAACAAAACCTAAAAGCCATGAAAAATTTAAAGAAATTAATAAAAGACAAGGAAATAAAAAGTTTTCCTTGTTCCAAAAGCAAAGATTTTAATAAGAGTAATGAATTTCCTTTGCTAGAAAATTTGAATTACATTTTTGGAGAAGATAGAAAAAGTTTAAAATTTCCTCAGAAATTATCTCAAAAGATAGACAACTTTCCTTTTGAATGTAAATTTCAAAACAAAACAAATTTAACAAATTCAACTTTAAATCAAAATTTAAATAAACAACTTGAATTTAGACAAATTAGGAAACCTGTAATAAATGTAACAAATTCTCTTACCCTTGTCAATAAGAGGAGTATACAAAAATTTCCATTCCAATTTTATTTGAAAAACCAAAGACTTTCCAATTTTCCCATACAGAATGAAGATGTACAAGTAAACAAAAATCAAATACAATATGAAAATTCACTAAACAATAATCTAATTAATGGCAATTGGAATAAAGTAAACAATTCGAAAACATCTTCATCATCATCTTGTTTGCCATCATCATTATCAATGACGCAGAATGGCCAAAATATTGATAATGAACATGTGTCTCAAGTTCAAAACGCACAAGTTTATGTAGAAGAAAATCACACACCAACATCACCGACAACATTAAAAATGTCCGAAAACAATTTAACGCCTCCACAAACAACAATGGTGAAAACAACAAATAACAACTACGACAACAGCGATCCTTATATATTAGCAGCCATAAATTCTATAAATAATACTCGACCAAAAGAAGTGGGACATTATGTGGAAAAAAATTGAGTATATACAAGACGCCATTGTTGATCTCTTTGAAAAAATTCAAAATACTTTAACAACAAATCATAATAGAGAATATGAGAGCATTAACGCAGTTAAACATGGTCATGATCATCATTATGACGAGCACGCTGCTCGTTTCGCATTGACACCCCCAATGAGTGTAACAAGTGTCCGAAATACCAAGAGAATCGAGAACAGTGAAGAAGAGGTTCTTCATAATATACACAATCTATGTGATCTTGGTGATCTCTGTGATCGTGAGGTTGGTGGCCAAATTGTGGAATGCTCAGATGTACGCGATACGTTAGCTAAAGCGGTTGATTACGGTGTCACAAAAAAAGAAATCCATAGTACGGGTAGTTTTTTAGTTAAAAGTGAACAACCAACCTCCCCAAATTCCCCCATTCCCCAACCGTTAAATGAATCTATATATACGTCATATATAGATTATACAAATGCCAGTGAATTATTGCCAAAATATAATGTGGTCGCAGTGAATGTACAAAACAAAGTTGACGTTAAGAATAATTTGGAATTCGAACCAATTAAGGTAACTGATGTACAAAACGAATCAGACGGTATTAATGATATAATTAGCGAAACGCCAAAAACGTTAAGAGATACGCGTGATAATTTTATTAGTGAAAAAGTGCGTGAAATGACAGTTAATCGTTTACCGGATAGTAATGAACAAGAAATTACAAACGAAGACAATAATCACTTGCAAACAAATGAAGCTCTCGAACATAAATCCAATATTTTATCTAACGATTTAGAAATCAATGAAATGAAGTACGAAATGAATAGAGTAAAAGGTGCTTTGCCGGGATCGATCTCAGATCGTGCAGCACTTGCAAAACATGGTAATGATATAACCGGAAGCGGAAATTCCCATTACGGTCGTCATAACGCCAACAATTCCACAAGATTATCAACGGATTCACCATTAACCAATAGCAGATTACCGTCCTCTTTGAGTTCAACAAGAAATTATAATGATAGTTCATATACTACAAGATCCTCATTAAAAAATGATAGCACTGCTTTAGCTCATACAGGGACTAAGAGTTCTGCTTTAAGTTCTCATTTACCACAAGATATAATCACAAATCGTTCTGCTTTAACATCCGCTCCTACGTTAAATGAAACAATTTCAAATCGTTCTGCCTTAACTTCTTTAAAGCACTCAAATGAGATTAGTTCGGATGTTGCTTCAAATCGTCGCCCTTCTTTGGGTGCTATAAAAAATTTACAAACAACTTCATTTATATCGGTGGATTCACCACGTTATACTCCCGTGACACCAAGAAGCAAAACGGAACAAACTTTTTCTATTAACAAAGCCGTTTCCATAGACTCTTCTTTAATAGATGTTTTTCCCGAAAGAACACGTTTACGTCGTCAAAGACGTTTACGTAGCCAAAACTCTCAGGATGAACCAGAAGATCCAATAGAACGTTTAAATCGTTTAAAAGCTCGCATATCGGCCTCTCTGAGCGAAGTTAAAGGAGTTTTAAAGCAATACAGTACTGAAGGCGAAAATGATAATGAAAATCAATCTCCAGCTAATACAATTAGTTGTAAAGAAAATAAAGTAGAAGAAAAGGAAGCAGAAGCCCCAGTTGTATTTAGATTTGTTAAAAAAGTACGAAGACGTAGTCTTTTCACAGAGGAAGAAGAGAAAGAGCAAAAGGAAGCTGAAGAATTAAAAGAGAAAACAGAAAGCCAGAAAAAGAAACAGTTGGAAGGAAAAGACGAAACGGATAATATTAAACTACAAACGGAATCAATACTGCCGACACAAAGTTCTGAAATTAAAAAGGAACAAATTGAAAAAATACTAGAAAAGCAAACTGAAAGTTCTAAAAGCAATGAAATATCCAAACCTTCATCTTTAGAAACAAATGAAAGAGAAATTAATAAAAATCTTTACACTTTAAAAGAAGAAATTCAAGAATCTGTGGAAGATACTATCAAAACTGAGACTAAACTAGAACTAAAGGTTGATCAAGAGCAAACTAAGATTGTGGAACAAAATGATAACAACAAAATACACAAAGATGAAGTACAAACTATAAAGGAGAAGACAAAAGGTGCTATATCAAAAAATGAATCCAAAAAGTTAGAAAATGATATTTTACTGGAGCATACAACAAAAATTAAGAAAAGGATAATTGTTAAATCTAAAGATCCCGCTCGTAGGGCTTCTTTGGCTGCTGTTGAGGGATCCAAAATTGAACCACCTGTAAGAGTGGCAATACCAGCCAAAATACACAGACGTCCTTCAGATTCAGAGGCTGTGGTTAAAAAGAAATTAATAACCGCCAAAATAAATACTTCCGGTACAGTTGAGGAAGTGACGCCAAAACCCAAAATTGTGAAAGTTAAAAAATCTGCTACAAAAAACAACAACAACTTGCAATTGGCAACAACGCAATCGAATTTAAAAGATGAAGAGAAAACTAAAACAACAACAGTGGAAGCAGCAACAATAAATGATAAAAGTGATGATCATGTCAAATCGATAGATGAAGACAATAAATCGATATACACTGATAAAAACAAGGATGTTTTAATGCCAAAACAAAAAGAAATACAACAGCAACAAAATCAACAACAAATTAACAACGAAATCACTAGCCAAACGAATTTATTGTTGCCAACGCAATCAGTGATCGATGAGGCGGCGTCATTAAATGTAAAAACAATTAAAAATTCAGTGTTACAGCCAAGACAACAACGAGAACAAAAACAAGAAGAAGAAGAAAATAAACAGGCGACAATCAAACCAACAACTACAAATATCAAATCAAACGATTTACAAGCTGGCGGCGCTATGTTAGAAAATGTAACAACTGTGTTAAGTTCATCACCAACCAGCAAAGCAAACGGTCAAATTAAGCGCGAAAACATCGTACAACCAGACGATTTACGTGATCTTTTGCAACAAGAAACTACCTTAATACCAACTTCCACAACAAATCATCAAAATGAACTGAAAGGGAAAAATCAATTGGAAAATCAACAAACAAAAGTTAAAGATCTTCTGCTAAAGCAAGCGTCTACGGAAAAATTCAATGAAAATTTGGAAAATCTTCAAGCGTCTTCAGAAGAAAAGCCTAAGACACAAGAACAACAACAAGAACAGGTGGTTGCAACAACGGATATTGTAGTCGTTAAAAACGAAGACGACAACAAAAAAGACGACGTAGACATCAAAGTCAGAGACTCGTTAAAAAAGCCTTGTATAGATAAAACGCCAACCTCAATCCACGACGTTGCAAAAAATCAAAAACAACAACAATATCATCATAATCAAGTGCTTATAGAAGGCGAACAATCAATAACGCACGCTGCTGATACAAAAACCATAAGCTCTCCACATATTTCCATTAGTAGCACCGCAGACATCACACCAAAAACAACTGAATTATTATTACCCTCCGAAACAGTAGTCGAGAATAAAGCTGAAGCTAAAAAATCAGCAAGTGAACAAAACACAATGCCTGAATTACAATTGGCACCAGCTCCCGTACAGACAGCTGAAATAATTTTACATCCAGAACATCATAAGAAAAAAATTATATTAAAAAAAATTGTACGCCAAGCATCCATAGATAAAACTAAAAAAAATGATTTAGAAAAACCTACACAAGATGCCACACAGGAAACTGCTGAAAAATTGGAAGTTGAAACTTCCAACGAACCCACTAAAGATGAATTAACTGAAGAATGTTCAGAATCAACGGAAGTATCTGAATCCTCTACATCTCTGGGCTCCGATGAAGTAGCTAAGGCTACAGAAAAGCCTAAAAAAGAACGTAAAGTAAAAAAGAAAGTTATTATTAAACGACAAAAACGCAGACTCTCCATAGGCGATAACTTTTTTCATCCTGTTGTCGAAGAAGAATCACAAAATGTTGAAATTGAAACTTTAGAAAAACCCATAGCCTATGTTACTGATAATGAAAATGATCAATCCGACGAACAGGAGGAAGAAGCGAAAGAACAAGAAGAACCCAGGAAACCTTTAAAGTCTTGTATTATGCACAAAGAATATAATATTGGTGATGAAGTCCTATATGCGGAACGCTTTAAAAAGACACAAATTAAATGGCGTCGTGGACGTATTAAGGAACGTATTACTAGTATATCCTATCTATTGGATATCGATGGCAAAGATGTATCATCGCATATAAACTATTTGAAAAAGTGGACTGGACGTAAAGTGAGTTTTGGCGTTAAGGAATATTTAGAAATTGACTATGAACAATTGGCGGAAGAGGAGGAAAAAGCAGAAAGGCTACAAAAAAGGACTTATAACATATGGAATATGGTGTAAGTTGGATTTTTTTTAGTAATTGTTAAAAGAAAAAAAGAAAAAACAAAAAGTGTTTAAAAACAAAACAAATCCCATAAATTAAGTCATTAGTAGTAATTGTAGTTATATGTATTTTTTTAATTCTTCCTGTATTCATTTAAAACTAAATCGGCTAAAATGACGGTTAAATTATAGAGTTCCTTTTGGCTGTTATTTCTAAATTTTAAAACCTTTTTTCATAAAAATTTTTGAAACATTTTTATTCTTTAAGGAATAAAATCATCAAATCTTTTACAGAAACTTGAACTTTATGATGGGATTTTATATTGAAATAAGCAAAAAGTGTGAAATTAAAAGAAAATATTTGAAAAGTTTCTAATTCATTTTAATGAATTTAAAAAAAAATGTTTAATTACAAAATTTAAAAACAAATTTGAAAGCTTGAATTTTGACTAAAAGAACGATGACAAAAAGTTTGATATATTTTACAAATTGTATTAAAACTTTAATGAATTTTCAAAGAATCTAAAAAGGTCTTTAGATTGAAATATAGTTTTAAACATGTTCTAATGTTTAATAATATATTAAATAAAATTTTCAAATACAATTTCAAATATGGTTTCAATTATTAATATTTACTATGTTTACACCAAAACAAAGTGAATTGGTTTTTGTGAACTTAATTTCTTGATTTTTCTTAATAATTTCTATTTTTATATATTAAGTTTTTAAAATGTTGTTACATTTATGTGAAAAATTTATGAAAAAAAAAAAAACGAAATCCTTTAAAAAATAATTGTTGTCCTATATAAAAGCTTACTGTTGTGAAATCAGTTGAACAGGATATTTCATAAATAGTTATTTTAGTTAAAAATGGTTTTTGATTTGTATGAAAAAATTAAAAAAAATGTATACAGTATATCAAAAACCAAATGAGGCCAAAAACTACTAGTTTTTGTTTGGTGTAAACGGCATATTAACATTGTAACATTAAATATCAAGAGACAGTTTTAAAATTTATAAAATCCTAACCTAAAGTGTTTGTTTAAGTCAAGAATTTCTTTTTTTTAGCTTTATTTTATTTTTTTTATTTAATTTTTATATATTAATTAATTAATTACAAAATAAAAAATAAAATAATTTTCTTGTATTATTGAGAGTGTAAATATTATAATCGTTATATTATTTATATTTTTTTACCTCAATAGTTTTAATTTATTTTGAGTTTAATTAAAAAATTTTATTAATTTTAAAATTTTTTAATGATCTCTTTAACATTCGTGTAAATTGTGTGTAAATATGTAATAATTTTTTCAATTAAGTTAATCAGAACTTATTTCTGTAAATAATTTAATTATCCTTTTAGTTTATTAGTTTTTTTTCGAATTTTGCTTCAATTAAAATAATTTATTAAATGTTTTTAATTAGCTTATATATTTATTATTTTTTTAATATTAATAAAAGCATCCTGTTATATTGTAAATAAGATAAAATATGAACGAACCTCCACAATAAAATTTAAAAAATATTGTATTTAAAAAGAAAAACATCATTGGTTTTATTTAAAATCGTTAATGTCATCATTAATACTATTCAAAATATTTTCATTCATTTCCATGTATCTTTTAACACTAAAAAGATATTCGTGGCTTTTTTTTTAAATATACAAAAAAAAAAAAAAAATCATTTAGTTTCTTTTTTTTTGGAATTTTGCTTTATTGAAAATAATTATTAAATGTTTTTAATTAGCTGATATATTTATTATTTTTCTAATATTATTAAAAGCATCCTGTTATATTGTAAATAAAATAAAATAAAATATGAACGAACCTCTACAATAAAATTAGAAAATGTTGTATTTAAAAAAAAATGTTGTATTTAAAATTACAAATGACATCATTAATAATATTCAAAATATTTTCATTCATTTCATTGTATCTTAATACTTAAAAGAGATTCATTTTAAAAATATACAAACAAATCATTCAAAATTAATTGATCTATATGAAATAATTTGGTAGTAAACAAAAGTCTGAAATAATTTTATATATTTATATATGTATATATATACCAATGGAAAGGTTTTAATTTTAAAATGAAGTATAGTAACAGTGATCATACACTTGGATTATTTTCTCTTAAACTAACGATTACAATGAAGAAAAAATTTTGTATTTTTCAATTAAAATTTTAATTTTCTTAATTTATTTATTTCCGCTCTAAACTCTCTGATTCAGGATTTATAAGCAACTTTAGATTTTTGGTAAACAAATCGCTCTTATTAGCAAATATCAGTGATCACAAATTTTCTTTATTAAACTCTTTATTTTGGAAGCTTTCAGGGCAAACTATAAGTAATCTGAAATTTGTATATTCTTGTTATAAACTCTCTAGTTTTAAACTTATAAAAATTTTTAGAATTTGTATAAAAAATAGATTTAAAAAAATCTTAAATTGGTGTTTTTTAATTTAATGAATTTATATACAAGCAATTTTATTTTTTTATAAAAATCGATCGACATTCTAGAATGGTATTAAATTTTACAAATTCAACAAACTCTTAAATTAATTAATTACTTTTGAAACATTTTATTAAGAAAATAAATTATTAAAAAAATTCATTTCATTACTAATTTAATAAGAGCATAAATATTTTGTTTATAAACACAATAAAATATTAATAAAAATCAAAATATGTATAGGTTCAATGTGAATAAAGCTTTTTTTATGCATTATATAAGCCTTAGGAGCTTTTTTTCAAATAGCTTTTGCTATTGTTTCTTAGATTTTTGTTTTTTTTTATTTAATAATGAACATTAGAATGGAATGCGTTGAAATGTGTATTTAACAATTTTACAACTCTATAAATAGGATGTGTTATTAGCAAACAAAATATTTTTATTAAATTAAAAAAAAAAAAAATAATTTATGAGTAATAATTTTATTATGTGGGTGTTGGCGGATTTTTTAATGATTGGCTAGAATTTTTTTCACATAGTTTAAGTGCAAGGTTTATTTTAAAACAGTTTAAAATTTATTAAAAAAAATTACTTCTCTTGTTTTATAAGCAAAAAGTTCATGGAATTAACAAGGTTGATTGAAATTTATAAATAAACGCACATTTTCAATCTTGTATAATTTTTTTTACTCAGAGATATTTCCATTAAATTTGTAAACAATGGGATGTTTTTTACCACTTGAATAAAATTTTTTAAGATTTTTTTTTATTTTAAGGAATTTGATTTGTAGTTGGAAATACCCCAAAGTCTGGTATACAATTTTTTATAACGATTGCAGTATTTCGCTATTTTAGTTTAAATCAGATCTCCATGAAAAAAAATAATTAAAGTTTAAAATTACGTTTTAAGACGTGGAAAATTAGAACTCGGCTTATTTAAAAATAATAGCCCTTCAAATCCTAACCGGAGTAGATCTTTAAATTTCGATCAAGGAGCGGAGATACGCTGATTACTTGTTTTTATTTTTTAAAGTTTTAATTTGCTATATCTGCTGTTTGATCTCCGAATTCTATAGGAGAAAGGTTTGCATTTCCTCTAGGGTGCAGAATCGTGCAAAAGTTTTTTTTAGTTTTTTAGATTTTTTACACGTAATTTTTTAAATTTTTTTATATTGTTTTTAATAAAAACCCGAGCAGATCAAGCAATTGCTAGGAAAGCAGGTATGTCGCGAAATATCGTTTATAAGGTCTTAACAAATTAAGGTAGAAAAAGTGGATTTTTAGACTGGAGAACCACAGACAATATAATACGTGTTTTAAAAGAAAACCATCATTATCTACGGAAGGAAAACAGGTAAAATAGAAATGTCAGAAATGTTAAAGAAAGCTGGACTAGTTAGAAAAAATTTGGATATATTTTTTCAAAATGATCTCTGTTAATGAACTTTTGGCGGAATTTTTGCAACTTCTTTACAAAAAATAAAAATTAAATTTGGCAAAAATTTGTTCAGTCAAGGTATTTGTACGAACAGATACGAAGAACTTCATTAATAACTAATGTCTCATTAAGACGAGAGGTCGAACATAGCGTCGTAAACGCTGTTATACTACAGATGTGATTATAGTAGTGTCGAAAGACTTTAAACAAGTCTGCAAACGTAAATTGTCTTGTTGTGGGCTATAATTAGATACCAGAAGAACCTTTTGAAAGATTCGTCTGTCTATTGACCACCTAGTGGTACAAAATTTGGCTTAAATATTTCTCCAATACAAGGTTTGTTTGGTATTGAAAATGAACGAAACAAAAAAGTTATGGGCCAAATACTAGAGAAACTTACAAATCATACTTTTCCCCGATATCTCTTTTGATGTACGCAATCAAAATTTTGCACAAATATTTCAAGGATCGATATAAACTATGAAACCAAAAATGATCCGTCCACTTAAGAGCCCAAACACAAGCAAGCGACGGCGGTAGTTGTTTCCAGTTCTCAGATATTTTGTTTTTGTTTATGCAACAAAAAACTCATGACAACAATATACTACATGTATAAAAATTGTATAAAAATTTATTTTCTACCTCTCTTAAACTTCATACATAAAAAATATAAAGCAAATCTTCCTTTCTCTTTCCAACTTATATAAATTTAATGTAAACATGTGATTTATTTGCAACAATGGCAACACCGACAGAGAGGGAGAGTAAAAAAATTATAGCTTTTGAGAAGCCGTTGTGAAAATAAAATAAATTTTAATTTTAGGCAAATTCGATGTTCTGTTTGAGTTGTCAAATCTTCATATGAAAAAAATATCCGGTAGATTGCGTTTCAGCACTTAATGGAAACATTTTAAATTTATGGTGAAAAATCAAATTTTTAGTGAAAAATCTGATTTCTACGCAAAAAAATCAGATTTCTAGTAAAAATCAAATTTTTTGTGAAAAATCACATTTTTTGTGAAAAATAAAATTTTTAGTGAAAAGTTGGGTTTTCAGTGAAAAATCAAATTCTTAGTGAAGAGTCGAATTTTTAGTAAAAAACTGACAAATTTTGTAAAAAAATGTAAATGAATGAACAGAATTTATAAACATAGGTTTCACAATAGTATAATATTATTTTAAATTTCCATATAAATTTTGAAAAAAAAAAAAAAAATTTTAAATAATGAATTATTTCAAATCCATATTAATATTATAAAATCAAGTATGTGTTTTTGCTTAATTTTTTGTTTGATTTCGACGCAATCACGCCTAAACCGCTGAACCGATTTTAATAAAATTTTAAATATAGATAAATTTTAAAGTGGAAAGAACAATAAACTATAAATTTAAACAAAAAACTAATTGCATATTGATGAAAATGGCGAAAATATTGCAGTTTGTTGCACTTTTAGTTATTTTATTAGCCTTTCAAATTCTATGCAACACAGTGACATTCAGCTAGTAAATATATAACACAATAACTCAAAAAATACACTTTGTGTAAAAAAAATATTTCTTTTTAATTTTAAATTTAAATACAACACTTTAATAAAAACATATTATTAAAATTTTATAAATTTAAAATATTAATTTAAAACATTTTTTTTATCGGTTTAAAGAGAAATACAAATAACATTGTTATCTTCAAGCGGAATATAATTATCAGCGTTATCAACTATTTATTACCAAAACACTCAGGAAAAATTCATTAAAAGGCCTATATTTCAGATTTTTGAAGTTATTTTAACTTCAGTGCAAATAGTGAATTATATATAAAATGAAATAAAAAGATTGGCGTTTTTATTAAACAAGTAAGCAGGGTAGAAGGGAATTATATTGAAAACGAAGGAATACTTTTTTGGCACTAAATATTTTTTTATCGTAGATCTTCTGTGCATAAAATTTTGATATTTTCAATTTACATTTGATCGGAGATAGACATGTTATAGTTTTTATTACAAAAGAACGTTAAATATATGGAGCCTTGTCTTGTCCGCCAAAATGTCATAACCAACATTTTAAAAATTCGTTTTTTGATGAAAAAATATAATTCATCTGTAAAAATTAGACTTACCAAGCACCGTGTAGGATTTATAGCGAAAGCAATTTTATCTTAAGTGACATTTTTCATACATATAACAGTGTGTAAACAATAACAAGAATGCTTCTCCTGTGAAGTTTCGTGTTATGCAAATTACGACAGCTCTTTAAACAAAAAAGTGGCGAATGCTTGCCTCTCTACACTATATACCTATATAGATCCATAGCAATTTTTTTGCAAAGAATTAAAATTCACATAAAATGTTATCTTCGGCCAGATATTATATATATATAAAATTTTCTCAAAGAATTTAAGTTCACATAATTTATTCTTTTCTGCCAGATATTTCCAGAAAATTGGTAATAAATATTTTATTCATTGGGCTTGTTGAAATGGACTGGGGAGACCATTAGCGACTACTTTAATCAAAATAATTCGGTAGATGTAAACTTAATTTAGTTATTAGTGAAAAAAAAATTGTTTTATTAGTTAAAGGGAATGTAAAAACGTTCGTCATATTATTACAGTAAAACGCGTCAAAAAGGCACTAATTTTTTGAAAAAAGCGTTATCGGAAAAATATGCGAGTTTAGGCTTGCTAACTGATAATTATACTTGAGTAATTCCATTTTAAATTTAAAGAATTTTGACCCTTGGTTACCGATTTAGATAAAATTTGGTGCATGTGTAGAGGAGGTTACAGAGGCATGTAAAATGAAATTTTCTCATTTCTATTTTGCTTTGAAAGTGATTAACATATTTGAATGACCATAGCTTTAGCTATATTAAAGATATCGAAATAATTTTTTGCGGTGGATTTGTCAAAATTTTTATAAATATTTTTACTAACATATTTTTGTAAGAATTTTCTTTAATGCCGTATATCTAAAAAAGTCCACCTTTAATTTTTTTTATTTTTTTTTGGTAGGAAGCCTTATCGATATACTTGTTACAGAGAAAATTTCAGAGAGTTCAATTTTTAAATTTAAAATGGAATTACTCACTTAGAAATGAAAGTCTCTCTTATAAAAACCTACTCAATAAAAAAAACTGCATGAAATCAACAACACAAGCACATAAGCTTTGTTCTTGTTGCAATTTTTTCCAGGTTAATTCTCTCTTTATTTGTAATCAACCCCACATTAAATACCGCTATAAATAACTTAAAATAAAATTAAAACGATTTCAATAAGTTTTATCAGTAGTCTTTTTTGTTCGAAAATTGAATTGGAAACATTTGTTAATAATATTTTGACTGATTTTCAATTAAATGCTTCTTTTCTAGAAAATATATAGGCAATTCAAAAGGGCATTTTTTTAACTGTCGTCTTTCAATTTCAAAAGTATGTAATAATGAGCAATATCTTTGGGAAGGCCTTGTGAATTTTAATGATTTAAAGGACATTTGAATTTTGCTCATGCCGGTTTTAATACGAACATTTCAAAACAAGAAAGATTTTTTTAGAATGGAATCTTTACATTATAATAAAAATTTAAAATTTTTGGGATGCGCAAATCTTCTATGCATAATAAAATTTTATAAAAAAAAACATGCTCAAAATTTTTCGTATAAAAATAATATTTTTTTTTTATTTTTTAAACTTCTATAAAAGTTAAGAAAATATAAAATGTATGCAAATTAAATATTCATATCACTTAAAGTTATTGATGGATTTGTGTAATTTAAAGAGTCTCTTTTTTTTGAGCAAATCAGCCAGTACCTCTAGAGTATCCCTTTCGATCAATATTTGCAAAATACAAATGCAATTTATATATGCACTTTTGATAATTTCAAATTCTTTAAATTCTAATTTTTCTTAAAGTGTATTTTAAATTGGTGTGATTACTATAAATTGCAATATTAAATAGTCTAGTACACAAAGATTTACTATTTTTAATAAATTTTTTAAAGGTAACGTAAAGGTAAAGTAAACTTACTCGTATTTTAAAAATAATACCAGGAAAATATAATTTTTATATGAAAAGATGTGAATCGGGTTTAGAAAAAGCAAAAATTTAATTTTTTTTATTTTAATGTAAAGACTTTCTACACGCAAATAAAAAATATAATTGTAGTGACCATAATCTAAGAGCAACATATTATGATTGGAACATAGGATCACAGCGAAAAATAGAAATTGTTATAAGTAATAATTATTATGATTCCATTCTGTCAAATTGTGTTCCATTTTATGGTTTGTTTTTTTTTTTATATTATGATTCTAGTTTTATATATAATTGAACAATCTTACTATATTGGGATAATGATCCCATTCTATCAGATTATAAACTGATGTTATATTATTATTCTATCTTATTATATTATTATACCACATTGTCATGTTATTATTCCATTTTATCATATTATTATTATTATTAAATTTTGGCATATTATTATTATTATTATTATTATTATTATTATTATTATTATTATTATTATTCTATCTTATCACATATTAAAATAAAAAAATAAAAAAAAAAACAAAAAAATATTTACATGTCATTTATAAATTAATTATATTTATTTGTACTACCATATATGGTTCAAATGTAAGATATTTTTTTAACTAAACCCTTTAATGGTAGTTAATCAATATCTTACTCTACGTCTACACGAAGAGATTTTTATTTCTTAAAATTAGAAATAACGTCGGCAGAATAACGAAAAAACAATTTTATTTCCAACTTTGTGTTAAGGAATGGAGAAAACGTACATGAGAAATTTATATGTTAAATTGTCTGTTTTTACCGAAAATTTTAATTTATTTCGCATTTTTATTCTTTATTTGTACTTTCAAAACATAATTAATTTTTTTGCACTTTTCTTTTTGTTAAAAGACAACAATACATTTCGTAGCTTGTGTTTAAACATTTATTGCGAAATAGATTGCGCAATAGTTTTCCTAATGGGCCACACGTAACATTTTAAAAAGAGACATAGAATTTGACAGTTGCCAACATAAAAATGTCTACGTGTAAACTTGGGGTTATATTGCTTGAATCACACCGAGTATAACTAAACCTTGTCTATTTATATTTATTCCTTTATAAACTAAATCAGAATTACAATGAAGTTGGAAAAAATATTAAGGACAAATTATATCTAAAAACAAAGAAGTTATGATTTTTTTCCACTAAATTTGTGAAAAGAATAAGTATTATATTTATTTGAAATAGTTTATTGTAATGAGAATAATAATAATGTTAATATGGTTTAAGAACAAGGAAAAAGACTGCAAATATTTAATGGTCGTAGAAGTAATAATATTAACAAAATTTTCATATTAATAAAATTTTGTTTCTGATGAAAATATTTAAAAACATATAATTTTTTCAGGTAACCATATTAAAATTTTTATTGAGTGTAAATGTCAAATGATAAAATTTAAATAAAAACATTGTTATCATGAACACAGAATTATTAAACTATTGCTGTAGTGATAATGCTGCAATCATGTTTTTTCTCTACGTGTATTTTTCAAATATGCTAAAAATCTCAAATTTTAAATAGCATTAAAAAATATATATTTGTAAAACATTCGCGTTAAAGCTGAAGTGATCAAAATTCAAACGCTGTTTAGATCATTCAATTCCACAAACCCTTGCCAGAAATACTGTTATTTTAAATTATATGCTTTTAAGATATTTTATTATTTTTTTTTTATATAAAATTAAAATATAACACTCGATAAATTTTTGAGCGTTCTTTCATGGAATAGTCGATATATTTCCTAATTCTTTTTCAAAACCCATTTATCCCAGCTTCTAGTCAAAATAAAGAAAATCTCTAAACAATTTGCAAAATTTGAACTCGATTTTTTCGTGATTATTGTCAATCAGTGATGATAACATTTACTTTTATGTTTTGAAGGTCATGCATTCAAAATAATAAATGACCGTAATTTATGAGAGTTTTTGCAGGTTTTCACAGATACATCATTTTTTATAGAATTTTTTTTTTATTTTTTATTAAAAACAGTGCAAATTACTGTAACAAGTATGTCTGACTGTGTGTTATTTTTTATTTTTTTATTAAAATATAAACGAGTGATAAAGACAAAAAATAAAAATAATTAAACAAAAATTTTATTGTTTTTTTTAGAACAAAATAAAAACAAACGTAAAAGATATATAAAAAAAAGTTCAATGCCAAAGGCATTTTTTCTGAAATAAAAAAAGAACTAAAAGCGACATGAAAGTTGACATTAACCTTGTTATCATGATGAAAACACACTACAAAATAAATTTAAGAAAAAATTACAAAAATTTAAACTTTTATATTAGTCAGATAAAAGAAACCAACCTCCTTTTCCCTTTATAAAAAATACTTAATGAAAAAAGTTGTATATTAAAAAAAATTAGGAAAATATTTGAAAAATTATTGACTTTGATTAATGCGTTTTCAATTGCTTAAGATATGTTAAAATAAGACAAAAATAAGAAATAATTGAAAAAAAAAAATTAAAACTGAACGAAATGAAATAATTACGTTTATTTAAAGTGGCATGCTTTCATTGATCAATAAATACATATAATACATATGTAATACATATTTGTATGTGCAGCAGGCATCAGAAAAGCAGAATTTGTACAGTGTCAAATCTTTAAAATATAAAGCAGGACTAAGGTCATACTTTTCTCCATAAAATGAACAATATATATTTATTTTAAAACAAGTTGAAAAACTATGCTGATAAGCTTAAAAATAGGATTATATTAATTTAATGAAATATATTAATTATTTTGCTTTGAACCTCATAGTTTAAAAGTTATTGTCTAAAGTATTTCTTTATATTCGCTCTAAATTTCTTTATATTCGCTCTAAATTCTCTTTTATTGAAAGGAGTTTTAGATAAAAAGGAAAAATTTTTTATCATAAAACAGTATGCAAAAATATTTAAACAAAAATATGTTTAAATTCCTTCGCTATTCTGTACAGTCTCTACGTGATTTTGAAATGAATACAAGATAAATCGAAATGTTTTAAATTATTTATAATGTTTTTTCATTTTATTCGTTAAATGTTTTTGGTTATACTAAAAGAATCTATCGAAATTTCTTGAGTATATTTGTTTTGTATTCGATTATTGCTCTTGTAATTTCATTAATAAATAATTAAGTGTCCTTAAATAGTGGTTGTATTAATGTATTTGTATATGTCTTGCAACATTTTAAAAGTGTGCCAAATGACATTTCAATTGATTTTACACAATACTATTTGAACGACCCTGATCTGTTAAATTTAAAATAAAAACAAAAAAAAAAAATAAATAAATAAATAATTAAATAAATAAGTAAAACACTGCCATCAATTAATGATTTAGTGTTGAATCTGATTTTGTCGTTTGATTTATTTAAAGGAAGGTAACTTCTTCATTAAAAACTGTCAATTGTTTTTTTTTTTATTCTTCTTATGTAATTCATAATTTAATGATTAACAGAGAAAATTATTCAAATGTTCCCATGCTACGTATAATTAATGTTGTGTGTAATTTGTATTCCTCATACGTTAGATTTTTTCCATAGAATACAAATAGAAGTTTATGTGAGAGATAAAAACCTAATTTATGCAACAACAAAATACATGTATTCACATATATTTTGTTTTAGTGTTTTGAAAAAAATAACATTTTTTATTATTATTATTATTATTTTTTTTTTTTTGAAAATTTAGTTTGAAGTTAATCTCGCATAAACTTCTAATTGTATTCTATGTTTTTTCTTAAATTTTAGAGAAATTTACAACTTTTAATAAAATTTAAAATATTAGTAAATATAGAACTTTTGGTAATATTTTGAATTTATTTGAAATATGCTTATTTTAATGAAATTTAAAATTTTTTGCGAAATTTTTAATTTTGGCGAAATTCTTTTTTTTTTTTTAATTTCAACTTTTTAATTTTCAATTATTGTGGAATTATTCAACTTTTTGTGAAAGTTCGATATTGATACAGTATTAGATATTGAAAAATGGAAAGCATTGAGATTTAAAATTAAAATCGAATCAAGGTATTTTGTTGAAATTTCTATTTTTAGTTAAATTTTTATTATAAACAAATTTAAAGTTTTTGTAAAATATAGAACGTTTGGTAAAATGTTGAATTTTTTTTAATAATTTTTATTTTTGATGAAATTGTAAATTTTTAGTAAAATGTTTAATTTTGCGAAATTTTGATTTTTTAAGTAAAATTTCTACTTTTTGTGTATTGATATTAGATTTAGGACAGTGGAAACCATTGAGATTTAAAATCAATTAAATGAAAAATTTCCTTAATGAAATTTAAATATTTTGTTAAAATTTCAAATTTTTGTTTTTTGTAAAATTTTAAGAAAAAATTTTAGAACTTGTTAGTTGTAGAACTGGTGCACGGGGGCTCCGAAACACCTTTTTTTTAATTAGTTCTATAACTTATGAATCGTTGGAGATATATAAATAAAAATTCGAAAAAAAAAAATTCATTTAGTCCTTGTAAATCTAATTACTTAATTACTGGTTCCCAAATTACTGTCCAAATAAAAAAAATAATTTAACAAAATTTAATTGATTAAAAAATTGTCCTTTAGGATATGGCTCATTATAATGAAAAATAAAACCAAACAAAAATTATTGTTTTTATAGCTTCTATAGAACTAAGGACTGCGCACAAAAAAACCGTGCGCACTTTAAGACTTATAACTTTTATTATACAAATTAGTACCGTTAACTTGATTACATTTTTTTTTAGATAATTAGTTTTTTCTTAAAATGTAAATTGAACAAAATTCGTTCAAGCACATAACTCAAATTTATTATCGAAACATATGTCGAACATGTAAAACAATTGCCAGGAAAGCATGAATGAAGCGGGAAATAGTTTCTTGAGTCAGAAAAAAAAAAATACACGATCACGATCACTGAAAAGAATCCTTTACAGACTGATTTACAGACTATGGGATCGCAGAGAAAATAATACGAATATTAAAACAAAATTTCTTTATCTCTGGATGGAATATCTCTGCATCTGCATGGTGAAATAAAACAAGTTCCTAAGAGGAACGATAGACAAAATGTGAAGGCAAAAGAGAGGACGAAAATGATTGAGTGATGATTGAGCATAAAGAGTGATAAAAAGTAAGTATTGCCGGACTTTTTATAACATCCTGATCGTGAATTCTACATCACAGATGTTTTGGAAATCAGATAAATATCGTGAAAAAATGTAAGTTGTTGAATAAACTTTTGGTCTGGCAAGACATTTGTTCACGTGGGGAAAAAATACTTTATACATAACATACGACGCTGAGAGCCGTTAGAAACTATTCCTTTTTATCATGAGAAAACATAACGAATTCTATTTTTTTCTGGCCTGATCTCTCTTCTCATAATTACAACTACTATGTACCAAATTCACAAAATTGTCTAGAATTCTGTCCATTTTAAATGTATTGGGTCATAGTAAAATAGAGTTTAAAAAGAAGTGGACCCATTCCGACAAAACAGAAAACGAAAACACAATAAAGTTCTTATGGAGGGTATTTCGGAAAACATTAAATATTTTATTAAAAAAATAAAAAATTATTTTTTCTTTTACATTTAAAACTATAATATGACAAACAGCCTTTAAGAAAATCAAAATTTCAATTAATTTGATGCATTGCATATAGGTCTAAAGGCATAGTTTTTTTTTTCAAATCGCTTACTGCCTGTTTTTAGAATACGAGCGCAAAAACGACTCGTCTAACTTACATTTAAAACAAAAACAAAATTTCAAAATTTGTCGTTTTTGCGCTCGTGTTATAAAAACGGGCAGTTAATCAAAATTGTTTTACTGTAGTGTAATAGAAAATACTCCCATTAAACATAAAATGCATTTTGTTTTTTGAAAAAAATAATTTCACTTTAGCCAGCGATTAAGTATATGCCAACAAATTTTTATAAAGCGAAAGAATTAACTTTTTTAAATAGATTTTTTTTTTTTTGTAATTAACGGCATAAAACCATAAAGTATTTATTATGGAAATTTAAGGTGATTATACGTATTTCATTTATCATGAATGATATATAATTTCTTATTTACTGGTGTGCAAAAAATACTATTTTTTTACACTTTAAAAATTATATTTTTTTTAAATTCTGTACGAACTCTATTGGATAACAAAATACATAAAAAACATAAAAAATCACTCAAAATTGGAAAAAAATTAAATACTTTTCAAGGAAGTTGGAATTAATCATAAAATTAATTAAAATTAAAAAAATTATAATTGTCCTCATTTATATCTTCTAGACACAAAAGGGTTAAGAAAAAAATGTTTAATTAACATAAATCTATTAGAAATTGATAAAAATACAATATTCAATACGAAAAATATATGTTTAAAGTTTTGGTCAAAAAAAGTGATTTATGTGCATTAGTTTCATTTTTAGAAGCTGAATTTTGAACACTGAATTTTTCGTGCGCAGTTTTTATAAGAAAAATATTCATCAATCGTTGTTAAATTCCATTAATTTAAATGTGGATACTGATTGCGGATATTTATACGTAATAAATGCTTAAGGAATTTTCCAAATATAACACTCTGCTACTGTAAAAAAATCACTCGAGAAATGGCATATCGTACTTTATAGGTCTTCTTGATGAAATCATAAATCAGTTTTAAAAATTCGTAATACACCCTCAAAATTTCGAGTTTTTTTTTTGCAAGTTCTTGTACAAATGTATTCCTGCTATTGTTATTCTTTAGAAAAAATTAAAATTTTCCACATTTTTTTAAGTTTAACTGCGATTTATTGCTATTTTTTCTATAAAAGAAAAAACTGCAGAACTTATTAGATTTTATTTGTAATAACTAGGGTTTAGGGTCCAGGAATTCCCGTGCGGAAAATCCAGGGATTTCCCATCAAAATATTCTCTGGAATTCCCGAGAATTTTGTTTTAATTTCCCGGAAAAATGGAAAATTAAATATTCTCGTACTTTTAAAATTCTACAGCAAACATTTTGCTATTTTTAACACCTTATATCAATGAAAGATTGACGTTACACTAAACATGGTACTTGTAAGAATTTAACGGATATAATACAACTAAAACGATATTTCAGAGAAGTTATTTGTTGCATAAATTAGGTTTTCGACTATTGAATTAGGTTTTTTTCTGTCAGATATCTATGTATTTGTTTATCTATGGTTCAACGAATTTAATTAAAAGTTGTTTCACATGATATTCTAAATCAACTTTATTTTTGTCATGTTAAAAGTTTTATCATAGATTTCATAGCTCTTCTTTGTGAATATTTTAATTCAAAATATTTTTTAAAAATAATTTTTTTTATATTCAATTTATATTTTTAGAAATAAAATAGTTTCAAATCATTTTGTATTCTTTATAATATAACTTTCAGTTACTTTAGATTAATTTGAGTAAAATTATTTAAATATCATTCCATTTGTTAACAAGTCAGATTAGAAAATATTTTAACAGAAGTACTAGAATATACTGTTATAAAACTTAAATCAAATTCCAAAGTCTTCAATTTTAAAATAAATTTGATTTCTTCAACTTGAACAACAATTATTCTTTATTTTATTTCCTATTTTAAAAGAGAAATAAAATCTGATTTGAAATATTAAATTTTTTATTCATAGAAAATTTTGGAATATTTTTATTCAACATAAATTTGTTTGAATAATTTTAAATTTGTTTGGAAAAAGAAAAATAAGTAATATTCCTTTTAATACTGCAATTATTTAATACATTTAAATAAGTTTATTTCGATGACTACTGGTCGCATTATTTACTCGACTCTAGCCATTATATTCTCCTATACAGTTTTTTTTAATAGTCGGAGAAACCACAAGGAACATTATGTGGCTGAATAATTTTGTTTCTTTGTATATTTTTTTTTTTTTTAATATCAAAATATTTATTTAAATTTTTTCTATTTGAATATATTGTTTTCAAATAAAAATCTTAAGAACTTGTTAAACTTTTTTGTATTAAACAAATACATATGGATATTATAATATTATTCAAGGTTGGAATATTCAAATATAAAAATTTGTTTATCTTTTTGTAAAAAATATATGTTTCATTTTTGATTAAATAAAATATTTTCTTTTTTAATTTACTTTTAATAAAATTACTAAATTGATTAACAAATATTTTAAATTAGAAGTAAAAAATGGAAAATAAAATTAAAAGTATTTTCATTTTTTTATTTTATTCACAAGTAAATGCATATTAAATAATTTGAACTTCGAAAATACTCAATATTATAAAAAAAATTACTTGTTTTGGGAGATTTTTCATTTTAACATAACATTTTCTTTTGAAATAGTATCTTCTATCCAAGCAAACAATCTCTAAATGTTAGGTGTAAATGTTATAACTTCAAAATACTTATAAAACAACTAATCTCATGTTTTATTCATACATATATGAGATTATTGCTTAACGCCATGATTGAGCCAAAAACCGTTGTTGCGAACCAATTTTTAGTATTTTGCAGATTTATGTTTAATTTAATAAAAATTAGTTAAGTAAAAAAAATAATGTAAATTAGAGAAATAAAGTGGAAATAAACAGCAAGCTATTTATAATGAAATTTATACAATAGATTAAGGTAGATTTTTAAAAAGTTTTAACATCAAAAACACAATAATTTATAAATCTAAGACACGGTTTTTTTTTAACATAAAATAAGAAAGGCACTAATTTTATTTGTTTAAAATATTTAAAATTTTTATTCTTAGAAAAAGCGTTAAGCTTTCTGTTATTATGTTATTATGTTATAAATAGCGTTATGCTTTATGTTATTTAATTTTATGTTAACTCAGTACGAATTATGTTTCGTTTTGTTTTATATAATAAAAAAATAATTTTCTTTATAAGAAATCATGATCTTTTTTTCTTGTAACTAATGTTTTACAAAATTTCCGGGAATTTTTTTCTTCCTATTTCCCAGGAAAAGAAATAATGCGGAAAACATAAAACCCTAGTAAGAAGTTACTAAAAATTTCCATACATTTTTAATTTTTTCTTCAAAAAGTAAAAAGTAAGTAAAAAATGCAATATATATATATATATATACATATGATGGTTGGTCTACAAAACTTTCTTACACCGAATTTCATTAAAATATTGCTATATTTAATATGATCGTTAAACCCCTATTCCGGGACCACATTTGTATGGGGGCTAAGTAAAGTAATGGACCGTTCATCACCAGGCTTCGTTCTTATGTCATGAAAGTCCTATGTGTTAAATTTCATTGAATTATCTTCAAAATTGCGACCTGTACTTTGTGCAAAAGTTTACATGGACAGCCAGCCAGCCATCCAGCCAGCCAGACGGACATCATTAAATCGATTCAAAAAGTGATTCTGAGTCAACTGGTATACTTTAAGGTGGGTGTTAGATGATTTTTTTGTGCGTTATAAACATCAGCACAAACGCATAATACCCCTATGGTGGTATGGGGTATAAATAGGACTTCAAACTTTATAGACAAATATGTGTAGAAAAAAATCAGAAAACTTTACAATAGAGTTAAAATTTTGAAAAAGAAAAGGGAAATAAATTTAAATGTGGTGAATAAATTATTACTTAGTTTGAGATAATTGACTTACATTTTATGAAGCTACGTGGTCTATAACACGAAAACTACCCCAAAAACAGGTTTTTAGCAATATCTCGAAATTTATGGGGTGTTTCGAAATTTTTTTAAATTGTCTTGTGATATCCTCAAGAAGATCTACAGCCCACGTTAGATCATTTTCCAAGTAAAAATAAAAAGTGCCATTATGTAGCTGCGTGTAATTAAGCAAAAAAAAAAAAAAAAAAAAAAAAAAAAAAAAATTATGCTTTTGCAATAAATATTTGTCATTTTGTTTCATACTGACGAATATTTCAACCGGAAATACAAAATTTTGCCATTTTTCATAAAGACGAAGGGAAAACAAAAGCAATAAAATAACAATAATTTTTAAAATATTGTTTTAAATTTCATACAAAAATTTAACGCTAAATTAATATTTTTCAAAGTTAAAACAGCAAAACGAAAAGAGAGAGAAACAAAAAACTATGTTTTTTCTAACAAATAAATAATTTTCAAAATGATTTTTTTGAACAATATTTACGGTTTCTTTTTTTTTTTTTTTTGGTTTTTTTCTAGTTAAATTTTTCTTGACATTCAGACAACAGAACATATCATCATAACGCACACTTTAAACAACAAGAATATTAAAAAAAAACATTAGTTTCTCCTTTGGGCATTTAAAGCGAACTTGGCACAGTTTTACCCCTACACAATGTGATTTTGAAAGTTTTTGGTGAACAAAAATAATTACGTATTAGTATAAGTATTAAGGCATTTGTTTATATATATAAAATGAATATTTGTTATTTTTATTTTTGTTCTTGTTGTTGTTGCTCTAAGTCAACAACAAACAGAAACATTAAATATTTTGAAGGATTTTATTTTAATATTTGATGGCATAAAATTGTTTTGATTTCTATATACAAGCATGTGTATAAATATTATATATGAATATTTTGTTTTTGAAGCGGAAAATTTGCACCCTGGATGGTTGGTCTACAGTGTAATGAATAAAAAATTGCGTGTTAAAAAAATACAAAAATATTTATTGTGAACAAATTTTAAAATAGTTTGAACTAATAGTATGTATTTTAAGTTATGCAATACGTATGTTTAATAGTTATGTAAATATTTCACATACGCTTTGATGTACCTTACAACGATTATTAGTTCATTTATTTATTTTTTTTGTTTTTTATTTATTACACGCTGCTACAAAATGGCACTTTTTATTTTCACTCGGAAAACGATCTAATGTGGGTTGTTGACCCCCTTGAGGACAATTTTAAAAAATTTCGAAACATCCCATAAATTTTGAAATATTGCGAAAACCCCGCTTTTACGTTAGTTCCTGCACTATATCTTCGTAGCTTCTTAAATTTTGAGTCAGTTTAAGATTTTAAAATTAATTTTGAAAACAGAAGGACGTGACTTTTTAACTATATTACCACCATTTATATACACTCAAATTAAATAGTAAATTATTCACCATTATTAAATTTATTTCTCTTTTTTTCAAAATTTTGACTTTTTTTTCTAAAAAACTACATATATTTGTTTACAAAGTTTGAAATGTTATTTTGTTTATAACAAAGTGACATATCTCTATATAGTATCGTTTAAAGACTCAAAAAGTTATTAAGCATTTTTTAAACTTTATTAAAAAATTCTTCATATATTTTAATACAAAATATTTTTTATATATTTTTTATTTGGTTTTTACTTGTAAAATTAAAAACGTATGGAAAGTTTTAGTAAGTTATTACATATAAAATCGAATAAGTTATATAGTTTGGGTCCAGTTTAAAAATATTAAATTTGTTTATGATTCACAACAAAAATTACCTTAAAAATTACTGCATTGTTGCATAGGTTTTTAAAGAAAAAATTTTAATAAATCGCAATTAAACTCGAAAAATTGTGGAAAATTTTTATTTTATTTTTTTTTTTTTGAAAATTTGCTTTTAATATTTGACCAAAACAAACCAAATGCATACAGCTGAAAATATTGTTTTTTCTACTTTCCAAAGAAGTGTTAAAAGGAAAAATACACAAAAGAATCATGTATTGCAAATTTTTAAAACTGATTTATAATGTCCTCTAGAAGGCATATAACCTTCACTATGTGATTTCTTGAGTGATGTTTTACTGTAACACCGAATTATTATTTTTTATTTATTTATTTATTTATTTATTTTTTCAATTTTTAATTTTAATTCGGTAACACTGTGCACAAAAACGGAGTGTGAATTCTTTTCAAATGTGAATTATGATGTTGTTTAATGCAAAATAACAAAAATTTTAAAATATTTAGTAAATTCTACTTTCAACATATAATATACAAATGTACATAAATTGTATGTATGATTATGTGCTAACATATATAAATAAAAACATTTGCACAGATATAAATTTATTTGGTTGGTATACTATTTATTAGGGTATTCAATTATACAATTATACAGATTTTCATATTAATCGGTTAATTCGACAAATAATTATTTAACGTTAAAAGTTGATCGTCTTAGTAATAGATGTAAAACATAAATAACATAAAATTTTGTGCTTCAATATATTATTGAAATAGTTACTTAGGAAAATAATGTAGATCAAATTCTTTCTTAAGTTCTTTCGAACTTTCTTTGCATGAAAAAATTTAATTTGTTTACCCAATACTACAAAAAATTCTCTAATTTAATTTATAAATAATGCAAATATCTTTATGTTAGTGAGTTCTCTGTTTTGATACCTATTCAGTGAGAATAGGTTCACGATTCCTTGCAAAATTGCAAATAAATATCCGAATTCTTTTTTTCGGCACAACTAAATTAGTTTTAATTTTAAATAAACCAACATATTTTTTTAATAAAAAACATGCATTTCCTTAAAATAATTCCTTTTAGTAATAAGTATTTGCAAAATAGCAACCGAATCTGAAAGTTTTATAGTAAAAAGATTTATTTGAATCTCTTTTAAATAATATATTTAAATGCTGTTTGTATTAAGTCTTACACTTATTGATAGTTTTGAAGTAATGGGAGAGTGCTTTCCTAAAAACTACTTTTATTTTTTTCTGGGATTTAATCGATATTAAAATACAGATGTACTTGACATAAATTTATCTTAAAAATAAAAAAATTTCTAAATTTTTAACTCCAGAAAACTAAATTACTATTCGAATTATTTAATTTTAAATTATTCGAATAGTTATTGAACAAAATTAAACGGACGGTTAATCGATTGGATACCCTACTATTTGTGTAGGTAGTATTAGATATTATAGCTTGTCTGAATAAAAGTAAATAGGCAAATATTTTAACAACATAAATCAAGGCGCTAAGCACTTTCTTTTTAATCTTTTTTTTTAGGAAATCCGCACGTTAATTAAGATAATTAGAAAGACATTAGCATGTCATTTTTAATATAAAAGTTTTCTAATGTCTAAATATTGAAATTTATTAATTTATATATAATATAGACTTCATGTTTACGTATATAAATATAAGATATATATATATATATATATATATATATAAGATATATATATATATATATATATATATATAGTATGTTTACTTACTCATCGGCTTCATCATCCATGGCAGTAGCAAAACGTGGCCGCACATAATCCCAAAAACCTTGATTTTTGTGCTCTTCTTGAGCCCATATTATATCAGCATTTTTGTATTTGGAAATTTCTTGCTTAACTAAATCGTAGGGAAATGGACAGATCTATGAATTTTGAAATTAAAAGAAAAAATAATTTAGAATTGCTTAATATTAAATTTTAAATTATTAAGTTTTTTAAAAATTTTATAGAAAAAAATATGATAAGTTTTATTATACAAGTTTGGTTTATATTCTTATACACTTTTCCCTTTAGCCTCATTTTGTTTTAAAACGATTTTAAAAGGTACTTTTTTCTCAAAAACATACTTTTTGCAACATTCAATATTATTATTATTTTTTTTTTTAACAGAAAATGTGTATAAACGTTTACTTATTTTGAAAATATTACCTGTTTCATAAATTTCTAATTTTAAAAAATGTTTATTTATTTGTTTTTTTATTTTTATTTTTTTAAATTAGTACCTAAATTTTTTTTAAACGGTATTTTTATAAGTAATAATATCAGTATGAAAGTTCACACTTTTTTAGAAAACTGGACATTTTTGTACTCCACACCACCTTAGGTGGTTGACACATGACACAAGGACGAAGCCTATTGAAATTGGTTATGATCGGTAGATTATTTCATCTTTCCCCCATACAAATGTCCTCCCAGAATAGCGGTTTAATGATCATAAATGCCTTAAATATAGCAATATTCTAATGAAATTCGGTGTAAGGAAATTTTGTATAAGTATCAATCTTTGTGCCAAATTTTATGGATCGGTCGAAAATTGACCATAGATCCTATATAAAACCCACTTTCAAAAATAACCTTAACGTGCATTAATCACATACACATGTTAGTATCAGGTTTATAGTCGACACAAATAAGCTTTATATAAGCAGAAGTCATAGTGACAAATTGTATGAGGTTCGGTCCATAATTTACTATAGTTCCCATATAACCCCACTTTCAGAAATCACCCTAAAGTGCATATAAATAAATGTTAGTATTAACGTAATATTCTGTATTACGTAAAGGTATTGGTGTACAATTGTCCACATGTATAATATAAGACCCTTCCACAAATTTTGATGGACATGCACAATGGTGTGGCGTTTCATATGGTCGGGTTTGACCGACTATATCTTTCTTACTTTTTATATATATATATATATATATATATATATATATATATATATATATATATTACTTCGTTTTTACATTTTTAATAAATTATTCAGATAAAATAGAAAAAGTTATACAGTTTTACAATACAGTTGCCCAATTTGAAAATATTGAAAAAATTTTAATAAATCGCAATTAAACTCGAAAAACTGTGAACAAATTTTATTTTTTCTAGAAGTTGCTTGAAAATCTGCTTTTTATATTTGACCAAAACAAACCAAATGCATACGGTTGAAAAGCTTTTTTCTGCTTTCAAGAGAAATTTAAAAAGAAAAAAGAAACAACAGAATAACAAAATTAGAAACACATATACAAGCACCTTTTTAAAAACAGTTTTTTGCGATTAATTCGAAATTTTGAGGGTATTGCAAATTTTTAAAACTGATTTATGATGTCCTCAAGAAGGCCTATAACCTAAACTATGTCAGTTTTCGAGTGATTTTTCTCTGTAACATCGTAAAATTAGTCCTTTTTTAAATTGCTACTATTTTTTTAAATTTGGTAGGTACTTAAAAAAAAACTATTTTGAAAATCGGTTCTTTTATTTTGAAAATTGGCGCTATTTAAAAATAATATACTTATTTTATTTAAAAATGTTTAGACTGGTATCTTTTTTGAATTCTTGTAGTTTTTGATAATTTGGTAGTACTTCTGAAATTTGTTTCTTTTTTTAATTTTTACTTTTATTTTAATTAGTATCCTTTTTAGTTTTTTTTTTTATCAAAGTTTACTTTTTTCTAATTGCTATTATTTTTTGAAAATTGGTACTTTTCTTTAAAAAAAAAGCCAGTATTTTGAAAATCAGTTCTTTTATTTTAACAATTGGTATTATTAAAAAAAAAAAAAAACAAAAATGTTTTTTTCTACTTTTTAGAAAATGTATACTTTTGAAAATTGTTTACTTTAAATATTTTTAAGTCAAAAACTCAATATATTGAAGTATAAAACATGTCCCTCAGTCATTATTGGCCATAAGAAAATTGAACCGGAACATATTTTCTGAGGTTTCACATTGAAAACTTTTAAAATTACAAACTTACACCCTATGGAAATGCTTATAAAAATCGAAAAATATTCATATATTCTTACCTGTTCAATTCGTTCTAAAGCAATTTCCTTTTCAGCTTTTTTATCTTGTCTAGCATTGAATAATTCAAAATATACTTTTCCAGAACAGAAGACTAATTTCTTAACAACATCTGGCGATTTCGAAGCAGGACCATCATCTACAATTAAACGTTTAAACTCACTACATTCCATAAAATCAGTAAATGGACTTTTAGCCAAAGGATGTCTTAAACCTGATTTGGGCGTACACAAAATCAAAGGTTTGCGAAATGGTAGTGCTATCTGACGTCTTAAAATATGAAAAAGATTTGCTGGTGTCGTACAATTTGCCACAATCCAATTAATATTATTCAATTGTTGTAGCGGCATATTTTCACAATTCGATGGCAAAGTATCAGGATCATCATTACACATTTGTAGAAAACGTTCTGGACGACAAGAGGAATGTTCGGGGCCCATACCTTCCATGCCATGAGGCAAGAGCATTACTAAACCAGATTGTCGTACCCATTTCATTTCACCACTCGATATAAATTGATCAATTATACATTGGGCTGTATTGCAAAAGTCACCAAATTGCCCTTCCCATAAGACCAACGAATTGGGATTACACATGGAATAGCCGTGCTCAAAACCAAGGACACCAAATTCACATAAGCTGCTGTTGCAAATAGTATAGTGGGCTTGATCAGGATAGAGGTGTTGCAACATATTGTAGGTGACCTTGTCGATAGTCTGATGATGTAAAACATGATGACGATGTGAAAAAGTGCCACGTTCTACATCTTCGCCTGAGAGGCGTACATGTATGCCTTCTTTAAGAAGAGTACCAAAAGCCAATGCTTCACCTAAAGCCCAGTCGGCGATTTTATTTTTAACCATTTCCTTACGTGCATGTAAAATACGCTCAATACCTCTGTAAATTTTGTAAAATATGTATATAAATTAAATGTATAATAAAATAAAAAATAATATTTAAGTAATTGAAAAAATTACAAGTTGTTAAAAAATTAAATTAAAAAATTTTGTATAAGGTAGGTATACGAAATTATTTGTTTAATTATTTTTTCATTCAATTTTTATTTCAAAAAAATCTCACTCACTTGTGTATTACAAAATTGGCCTCCGGAGGTGGAGCTGATGCAAACTTATTGCCAATGTGTATTAAGGTTTCTTCTTTAATACCAGTAGCTGGCATTTTGGTACGATCACGACCCTCAAAGAAACCCGACCAAGGAGAATCTATCCAATCTTTATACTTAAAAAAAAAATAAAATAAATAAATAAATAAATAAAGAAATAAATAAAAAGATTAAATATTATAACACAGGAAAAATCTTAGAACTTGTTTTACAGTTTGCAACTATTGTGTATTTTTAATTTTATTTATTCATTTTTATTCTTGTTAATCACTTTTAGTTTATTTTTGTAATTTTATTTGAAGTTTGTAATTTATTTAGTAGCTCTGTACATGAAGAATTAATTAAAAAAATCACTCTGGGTGTCACAATTTTGAACAAAAATCTTTGGTCGTACCCAGCAATAACTTCGCCTACTAAATAACGTGCTTTGAAAGCGAAAACAATATGAAAAACGGCTTCCTCTTTTGATGCTACAACTGATGAATTTTGTTCGCGATATAAAAAATTTATTTGGGTACCAAAACAGTTGTTTTGGATGTTGATTGTTTTTTTTACACACAAGAAAAAAATTTGGTCCGGTTGAAATTTGAACTCACGTCACTACACTGCTTATGTTTATTAGTCTTCCGTGTCGCTCGCTACACCACAATCGGCTTGTATTTTTATGCGTTAAAAAGTGTTTTTTTATATAGGAATATAAATAAACATTATTTATTAAAAAATTTATTTGCTTCAGTTGGTAGTTGAACCCTCTTTGATTTTTTTTTTAGTTGCTCTAGACAATTCAGCTATGTGAAAACCAAATTCCTTTTATATTTACTAAAAACTACTTATGTAAGCACGAATACGTAATGTTAGGGATGGCGATTAAGGCTACAATGTTGTTGTAGCCTTAAAAGTGGAAGTTAACTTTTTTCTGGGGTAACGCCAAACTAGAATGAGTAGAACCGTTCCATAAATGAGATACTAGTTCAGTAACATTCCGATAGAACTAGTTTTCCGGGTGACAATTTCGAACGTAATGCCAGACTAGAATGAGTTCTGCCTATTTTCAAACATTCTGGAACTGCCCAGAAAAAACTTTTTTGGTTTTCGGTAATGGCATCTACTTATTAAAGTAGTTTCTCGGTAATGAAGCGTCATTATTATTTGCCTACTCTATATTTCATAAATAAGTACTCAATATTAATAATATTATAATAATACTGCAATAACGTGGATGAGTTGGCTAGAGCGCTGGATTAGCAACCAGAAAGTTTTTGATTCAATCTCATTCTGATGTTGTTAGTTTTTTATAATCAAATGTCTAAAAAGATATTTTATACTAAAAAAAGTTTTTTATCACTTAGAAAATTGAGTGCGAGTTTGTGTACTGAGTCATTAAAAACGGATGACTAATTTGTGTTCCAGTTCAAATCTCACTGACGTCAACATTTTTTTGTTTGTTTTTTCTTTTTATTTTTATTTTGGGTTAGGTACAGATTTTTGAGCATCCCTAGAGTCTAAAAATAACTACATGAATTTGTGGAAAACTCGAACAAAAAATAACTAGTTATTCAGGCAATAAATAAGTAGTTTATTTTTGTTTCCAATTATACCTGCTAGCTTACCAGAAAAGCAAAGCTTTTGCTGGGAGTTGTACAACTAATATTTTTTCCTAAGAATTTAAATTAAATTTTAAGCTTACTTTAATATCAGTTTCATTTGAGGCTTCAGCAAATCCAAGCTCCAATATTTTATCATACTTCTCCACGTCGACTTTAAACTCCTCCTCACTTATGACTTTTTCCTTAATCAATTTCTCAGCGTACAAATACAATACCGGCTTGTGTTTATGTATCTTTGTATACATTAAAGGCTGGGTAAACATAGGTTCATCCGTTTCATTATGGCCATTACGTCGATAGCCCACCAAATCAATGACCACATCTTGACGCCAATCGGCCCGCCATTCGGCTACAATTTTACTAAGAAAAACAACAGCTTCGGGATCATCGGCGTTAACATGAAAAATCGGAGCATTTACAACTCGGGCAACATCGGTACAAAATGGTGAAGAACGTTGAAAACGTGGATCAGTGGTAAAACCCACTTGATTGTTAATGACAATGTGTATAGTGCCATGGCTTGTGTATGCTGGTAAATCACTTAAATGCATACTCTCATAGACAATACCTTGACCCGAGTACGCAGCATCTCCATGTATGAGTATAGACATAACTTTTCTACCATCATTATCACCACGATAGAATTGTTCAGCTCTTGTTTTACCTTGGACCACAGTATTTACCGCCTCTAAATGCGAGGGATTAGCTACCACCGCAATGCGCACATTTTTATTTGTAACACGATTTAAACGTTCTGTAAAGGTGCCCAAATGATATTTAACATCTCCAGAACCCTGATCGGCGGCGCTTAAAGCTAAAAATTGTGAAAATATATTTCGTAATGGTTTGCGACAAATATTGGCCAAAGTATTTAAGCGACCACGATGAGCCAAACCCATAATAAATGATTCACAACCACGAGCCGATGAGACATCAATGATTTCTTTAATACAGGGTATTAGCACTTCACAACCCTCTAAACCAAAACGTTTTTCAGATCCATGTTTTTTAGCGAGGAAATTTTCAAAACTAAAAGCTCAATAAATTTTTTCATTATTTTAAATAATACTTTTCTTATCATATATCAAATACTGTACCATGTAGCTCTGATTAAACGTTGTAAAATTAACTTTTTTTTATCCTTGTCCATATTCATAACTCCGGGTAATTCAACTTTCTTCCGTATCCAATCTCGTTTACTTAAGTCAAAAATATACATGTATTCAATGCCCATAGTACTGCAATATATCCTTTCCAATCGTGTTATTATTTCTCTTTATGAAATAGTGATATTGTTCATTAATGTAATGGAGTACTTTGCTTTACATTTGGTTTATCGCTTACCGAAAACTTAATTCTTTTTCTTCGCCATGAATGTAGGTTGTTTGGGGCAGTTTGAATTTTTCATCTAAATGTGTAGCTTCTGGAATTGAAAATTTTAATCTTGAAACTCACAACACTGATATATAAAGAGTAATAATCTTTAAAGAATAAATTTTAATTCAAAAAAAATTCTTTCTCATTATAAATTTTGATTTTTAATTACTTAAGCTCTTGGCTTTTATTCAGTTTAAATTTTTACTTAAATCTCAATTCATGTCCCTTGATTACTTACCTCTAAAGAATTTTGAATTATGCAATAAAACCTTTTCATTTGCATTTAATTGCATGCCTGACTTTGTAATTAATTTTTCATGAGTAGTTATACCTAAAGGATCTAAGGCTGCTGCCAAAAAACCACGAGTCTGATAACTTCGTACAACATTGTGTATTTGGATACGATCTTCAAAATTTTGATCATTGGCATTATTGGTTGTGCCGCCACAAAATTGTGAAATTGGTTCTAAATTCCTCTGAGGATGAGCAGAGCTGGGGACAGTTTCATAAGCACCAGTACGAAAAAAAGCATCCCAAGACTATAAAGAAAGACAAATTTTAATAAACTGTTTTAGGTTTAAACATCTTTACAAAAATTTATACTAACTGGATGTACACATGATGGATCTTTGCGCCATGTATTATACATAATCTCTACATAACTGGCGCTGCTGCCATCACCTATCGATGTTTGAGCAGCATTTTTAGTTTTAGTCGCTTTTTTAGCGGTACCCCTATCTAAAATTCGACTGTGTTTGCCAATTGCTATTAGCCTTTTAGCTGTGGAGGTTGAAATAAAGGAACAAGAATTTAGCATTGCTAAAAATATTTCCAATTATTTAAAAATTTTGTGTTTTAAGGGATTTTGTTTATTCTTATAAATTAAAAATTTTAACGTTTAATTTGAAAGACTTTTGAAAAATTATCAACTAGAAAGAAAAGTTTCAGAGTTGAAATTGCATTTCAGTGTTGAAATTGTAAAAAAAATAAAATTTGTATGAAAACTACTCAAAAAATATTTGAAAAAATGAGTAATTTTCATACAAATTTTATTTTCAAACTGAATCAGGCCATAAGAAATTTATAGTCCATTGTTTAAATGGGAGATTATCACGGACACCCCAAAGGTGGCCCTACATGTATGAGACTTATAATTCAATAATTTTATTTTTGTTAAATATTATCAATATTAAAATTTATTTGGGAGTTATGCTCAAGAAAGTGGTGATCGCAAATTTGCCTTATATAGGAGATTTAGCTAACACCTTGCATCTAATGATTAATACTTATATACAACTTATACAAGTTGTACGATTTCACTAAAATCGTGACATATTTAAGGAACATATAAGCGTTATAACCCCATTACGGGAGGGCAATTTTATGGGAGCTATGTAAAATAATGGACCGATCTTAAAAAAATGTGGCACAGATCTTTCTGCTTATATGATAATCTAGTTGTGTCTAATATTACCTTGATACTATTATTTATGTGGATTTTATGCTTTATTTTATTTAATTCTAAACCCTTAAAATAAAATTAGATGTCGAAATCTTTTTTATAACAAAAACATCACTTTTTTATGGAAAGAAGATAATTACATTCAAATGTTGAGTTTTGATCAGTTATGGAGCGATCTTTGTAAAATTTGACATCATACTAAAGTCGTACAGAAGTGCCAAAATCCTATTCCGGGAGGACATTTGTATGTGGGATAGGTGAAATAATGGACCGATTTCAACTAATTTAATAGATCCACCTTTGGCAATACAAAGCTTATGTACCGAATTTTATTCAATTATCTTAAAAAATGTTACCTGTAGTTTGATTGCAAGGTTACATGGACGGATATCGTTAAATCGGCTCAAAAAGTCATTCTAAACCGATTGGTATACATTAAGATGGATCCTAGACCAATAATTTTGGCTGTTGCAAACATCAGCACTATAGCTTTTTTGTTAATTTTTTTTTAAACCAAATAAAATTTAAATTTGGCGACTTTTGGTGATTTCTGATTAGCAATTTGGCGACAGAGGCTCAAAATAATCTGACAATCTTGCCTATACTATGAAATTCGTTTTGTTTTTTTCTTTTTAAATTTATAATTTAATATTTTGAATTTGGAAAAGACCTATTACCATAGATTAATAAGTAGATATTTATGTAAGAAAAAAAACTGATTCAATAGTCAAAAACCTAATTCATGCAACAAGAAAATACATGTAGTCACATATATTTTGTTTTTGTGTTTTGAAAAAAATAAGTAATTTTTTTGAAAATATAGTTAGAAGTGCCTCATACATAAAGTTCTAGTTGCATTCTATGCCTATTACTCTCAAATAGTTTGTTTTCTATAATTAAAACTATAATTGAATATTAAAACAATTTTCTTAAAAAAAGTACAACAAATATATCAAATTTATTAAATAATAATTCTTTCATATCTCATTAAGTATTTCTTTCAGTATTTTTTGAAAATTATGCGACGACACAACCCTATTGTCAGAAAGCGACACTGAGTGATTTTGTTAATCTTTAAGAGTATGTCGGTGTAAAAAACTAAAAGAGCATTCGCACATGTTGTGCGCCAATTTGTGTAGCACTGACGTAAAGGTAACAGCCCGTCTAGACGTAACATAATATGTAAGATTTTTCTGTCAGAGAGTGTCAAATTCGCTCTCTGAGAGAATTATTTCACGTGTAGATTCAAATATTAGTATTATAAGATGTATTATGAGACTGTTGTGATGAGATTTCTCTACACAACAATCTTATAAGATGAACTGTCAAAAAATACACACACACTGAAGTTTGTATGTGTGTGTGCTTATATATTTTGGAAATTACTAAAAAAACAATGTTTTTTTGTAAAACTATTTTCTTTTAATGATTGTTTTACATTTAAAATCATATTTTTATAAAAATTGTGTTAAAAACGTGCGATTTTTTTAAATAAAAAGTACATGTTTATTCTGTGACTGATTGAAAATAATGATATCGTATAGGATTTATTAGAATACGTGTACCCCTTATTTAAGATTTAACATAATATAAACAAAATGGTTACTCTCCTCTGCCGGCGTTATCTCACATATTATATCAGCGTTAATCTCAGTTGTAGACCTGTGGTAAGTTCAAAAGAGATAAATAAAATTTTCGTTGAGAAAAATTGCTGTATGTGAGCGCAAACATAGTGAAAAATCTATAGAATAATTATAATTCGTACAATGGGAGCAATAAAAACAGCTGATTCCATCACCCTAAAATAATAATTTGCTTAATTTAGCAAAAAATAAAAAGAAAATTCGATAAAATTAAAAAAGCAGAAATCAAGATCTTCAGAATCAAATCGCTTTGAAAATGTTAATCGAAAATATGAAATTCATGATCATAACAAATATCTAACATTATAAAGAGCAGTATTATAGCACTGTTCGGCACAAAACGAGGATGTTAAAATTTAAATTTATTACAGTGTATAATTGAATTAAATTTTTATATTATTTTAGACATTAGTGTTATGCATGTGAAAATGTAAAATGACATTCGACCCAAACCACCATTTCAAAACTTTTTTCTCCTCTAAAATATATACACAATTTTAAATATATTTTAAATATGTATGTATTTATTCAATATCGTGCAATTATAATTAATATCATTACAATTTTATTTTATATTTTTTTATTTGTATAAAAAAATATTTTCAAATAGGTGCAGATTTCAAAAAATGTATCATCCAAAATAAAGGGATGATTTTAAATAACATATTTTTTTTTTTATTTCATATATATATGAGTAAGTTCTACACATAGCATTCTATATAACAATTAGTGATTTGTAAGAATTTTTTTAAGCTTAATATTTTTATTTTTTTTATAAAATATTTAGTAGAAAATGTTCATTTCATATCATTTTAATTTTCCTCCTAAACATACTTTCGGTAGCAAGTTATAATTTAAGACAAAATTTTAATAATAACTGATCCTTTAGTTTCACCAGTAATATCAATTATCACTCGTTAATCTTAAGTGTTTTTTTATGTAATTTTTTGTTTTCATAAATGATAACAAGTTATAATTTAATACAAAATTTTAATAATAACTGATCCTTTAGTTTAACCAGTAATATCAATTATCACTCGTCAATCCCAAGTGTTTTTGTTTTTTAATGTAATTTTTTGTTTTCATAAATGATATTTTTAGAGAAGGGAACACAATTATTTCATGTTAAAATTAGTGTGAGTAGATATCGTCACATAGAATGCAAAAGGCCGTAACCACACTTTTTAATTGTTTACAGCAGAACCAAAAACATTATGAAAATGCAAAACTACAATTTTTAAGTTTTTACTTTAAAATTAATCAATTAAGTAAAATTTTGCTATCGTTTAGTTAAAAAATTTTTGAATCATAAAACACTTAAATGGAACTGATTTTACGGCTGTTTCGATTATGAAATGAATGTTACGGCTTTTTGACTTTTGTTAATATTGATATCATTTTTGAAGATATGAATCTGAAATTTTTTATGTAGATGTACTTTGGATCAGTACATCATAATCCAATAAAAATCCAACATTAAACTTTTCAGTGGATACGGCCTTTTCCATTTTAGGTGACGATATATTGATGTTGATGTCTTTGATTTTAAGATTTGTGGCAATGCTTGTGTCATTTATCACTTTATATTAGTTTAATAATCATACTTATATTTTACGTTTTTTTTTATAAATGAATTTCTTTTTAGAAGATACAAATTGTTTGATAAATAAACATTACAAAAGTTATATATTTATTACTATTTGATTCAAAATTTTCCATTGAATGTGAAATTAAATTATTCGAATTAAAAGTAACACCTTTATTTTTCTATACCCAAAATTCGTAATAACGCACTATTCGCTTTATTAGAAATAGGCATCAAATAGATTGAGAGTCCTACAGATTATCATTGTTTTGTTTATTAAATGTCAAGCTCCATTTATAAAAAAATATTCTTTCAATTACCAAACATCAAACTGAATAATATACAGTCGAATAAAGTTATAATGAACTCGAAGGGACCGCCAAATGCTCGTTATATCCGTAAAATTAAAAAAAAAAAAAACATTAACGAAATATTCATTACGAGCTGTGTTTATTATTTTTAAATATTAATGATCTTAATATATAAGGAAGAATATTTTTTGCATTCATCAGTCATTTGACAAGAGGATATTGAGATTAATTATATTTTTTATACTCATTCAATGTTTTCTTTTATTACCGAGGTTTTGAAATTGGCATGTTTTGAGATCTCTAATCTTTAAATTTTTAACCCACTTATAATATCAGTTTTATTTTTAGCTATTTTCGATATAAAAAAGCTATAAAAATAAAAATTCTCCTCTTACTTATCCAATAATTTAAATTTTCATATGTGCTATTTGATTTATCTAAAATTTTTATTTGTGGGAGTTCGTTATAAGCGTAGTTTTTTGTATGAAATATTCTTCTTAATAAAAAAAAGTTCGCCATAAATGTGTTCGTTATAACCATGTTCGACTGTATAAAAAATAAATGAATTCGCTTGTCCTGTATAGAATTTAAATGACAATTTTGCTTAATATCGATATGATCAGTTATTCAAGAAATTCTAATATTTGAAGTTGATGAACACTTTTAAATAATCATAGACTACAACTAGAAATATATATGTGCCTCTCTCTCTCGAACTAAATTTCAAAAAAAAAAAAAAATACTAATCGTTTTCAAAACACAAAAACAAAATATATGTGACTACTCGTATTTTGTTGTTGCTTGAATTAGGTTTTTCACAATCGAATCAGGTTTTTTTCTCTCACATAAATATCTACTTATTAATCTATAATCATAATAATCACATTAATTGTTGTTACGATCTTGTTTCAGAAAAACACCCTCAGAGAGCAATACATATTAAAAATTCGTTGTCACTTTCCAATATAAAATATTAGATTTTACTGCTAACTAAACTTTTCTTAAATGAGTTTGCAAAATTATCCTTTAGTATATAAACTCAACAATACGATCATGAAACTTAAATTTTCAAATTGATCATTCTCTAATCTAAGGAAAATTAACAAAAACATATATTCGAAACTCTTTCAGGGAGCTATTAATGACAAAAAATACCAGCCTTAATTTTTCAAAATCCTAATACAATTATTCGAACAATTTTTTCAGTCGGCGTACACAAATTTACATTAACACATTTCTATTTAAAGCCACTTTTCATAACTTCAAGGGATTTAGAAGTATATTTTCATTTAACCTAAAAATACTCAAAATTTTAAAATCCATTGTATAAAGTTTATATTATAAACTTCGTTTTAATTTCCAATTTCTCATAAGATTGTCTCAAATTAATTTGCAATTCTTTCAGTTCTTAAAGGATTTTTCTTAAAATTTGTAGCATTTCCTTGTTAAACAAAAATTAAAATCATTTATCAAACATTTGCTTCTCCCATTTTGCTTGGTTTACAATAACAATTTTATAAACATAAATTAACGAAATAAAAAAAAACATATTTCAATAGAGATTTATTTTCAAAGAAGAGGCACAACGTTTTTATTTCCAAATAAAGAAAGGAGAACAGAAAAAATGATAATAATACTTGAACAAAACTTTAAATATTTCTTATATATTTTTTTTACATTAGATAAAATTAAAATGATGAAGACAATAAAAAATACAGATTAATAAATCCCTGATAATTACTTTGACAAGCGCATTTTACCATTCTAAAAATAATAAAAAAAAAACAATACAGCATTTTTTCTCAAATGAAAAAAGGTAAGTTTTTTAGCGTTTCTTGATATTTGTTTGATTTTTTATTTATCTTTTTTTTTTTAAATTAAATAATATTTAAAATAAATAATAATTAAAAATATTTTTTTTGCATTCGGTTTTCAGTTAATAACTTTTTCCTCACGTGCTTTCGTACATAATTCCTTTTCTTGGCTAAAAATTGATTTCTTAATGTTAAAACTTAAGAGGAGATTTTTTTTAACAAGTTTTAACTACATTTCTTAGTTTTACAATTAACTAAACTAAATTACATTTTTCGTTTTAATTTTTTAATAGTTTATAGTAGTTAAAGATTGGTAATTTAATATTTTCTTTTTGTTTTGTTTGAATTAACTTTGTAAACGAAAAACAAATATTTTCATTGTTGTCAAAGACAGAATAAAGTTGTATATGTATGCGTTTAAAGTAAAGTATTTGTATATATAATAATCACATAAATAAAATTAAACTTTATAGAAGAAAAAAATATCTTTTAAATAGATTTTTTATTGTATATGTATGCGTGTAATGTAATGTTGTAGAAGATCCTTTATTTTATATTCGTAAGAGTTTGTCACTAGAAACTGTGTTGGGTTTTGAAAATATTCAAATCAATGGTGATGATTATAATAAAGACAACGACGTTATTTCATCATTATCTCTAAAGAGTCATTTAGATACTGATGGCATCATTTAACAAAGCATTCAATTCACGTATATGTTGAGCCTTGGAACCGGTAGCAGTCGAAGCACCACATGCACGTCCAGCATAGCTAAGATAAAATTCAAAATAATACAATTAATTAACAATATATTTGGGATGGGAACATTTTTTTTGTTTTAATTAATATAAATAACAAATATTTAAATAATTTTTATAAAGAAGCATAAGTTTATCTTGTTAAGCATTCACATTAAATTACTTAATAAATTAATAAAATATTTATAAATGCATTCACCTTTTGTATAATTAAAAACAATAATATAAAATAAAATAAAAATAAATAATAAAGCAATAAACACCAAGCAAAATAGTTAATGAGTTTAAATGTAAAATTAAATAAATGAGTAATATGTGAAAGAAATGTAAAAAAATGATTGTCTCCACTTAAGTTAAATACATATACGCTAAAATGAACTTTTCAATAACTTGCATGTGCGCTCAATATTTTTGTGTGCAAAATAATTAAACAAATATATGTATTTTCAAATTTCCAATTAATTTTCTATTGTAATTAATTATGACACTAATATTATCTTTTATAAATTTAATTGGTTTTTTAAAGTTAATTAATTTGAAATTATGTTTAGCTGCGTTTTTTATGTTTGAAATGATTTTAGAATTTGATACCAAACGTATTTTTTAAATTATGTTCAAAAGTAGACCATAGTTCTTAAGTTTTAATTTAAATTGAGCTTTATTTGAAAACAAGCGTTCGATAATATGATATTTTCTCAACTTAATATAAAACGTTATTCGTATATCATTCTTAAACCTAAAAATATATTCAAATTTAAAAGAAAATATGTAAAGGTTATTTTCTCAATTTCATATCAAATATTATTTTAAAATCTAAAATTTTTTTATTATTTTAAAATCTTAAAATTTTTCAAATAAGAGTATCGAGTTGGCGTTAAAAACAAAGATTAACAAGACAAGAGGTGGCACTCTTTCCTACAACAACAAAATTTTTCTTTCTTCACATACAACAAAAACTACAGAAATATCTTTTCCTTGACAGGCCTACCCATCTTGTTTGTGTTTGGTTAAAGAAATAAAAGAAATGTAAGTTTTTAATAATTATTGAGAAAGCTAATATTTTCAAATTTTCTTCAAATTGTTCTTAATTAGCAATTAAAATTTATTCGTAATTCATTTGCTTCTCTTTTCGATTTGAATCATGTTTTTTTCTTATTTTTTTAAAATAAAATAGAAACGTTCAAGCATTTGCAATATCTCTTACAATAAACATTTAAGAATCCTAATCAATATATTCTTAGTTTTTAATCGAATTAACTTGTGTCTGTAGGAAATATTTATTTTCACGTCCAAACTACTAACTAACATTAAATGTAATTCAACTATATTGTTGTTTGTTTTCCTTAAATGTTTTCTATTAAATTTTTTTTTTAATATTTAATTGTTATTTAGCAGGATATAGACAAAAAATCACTAAGATAAAAATAATACCATATGGATTTATGATTCGCCTCATCCTACTATAACATTCTCACTTGCTTTTTAATGTAAAGTAATGACGACTTTTAAGGCCTAATCGATATTAGGGGACAGTTGATAGAATCATGATTTTAAATACATTTTCTTTCTGCTCCAGAGAAATTATAAATAGAATTTTGAATGTCGTCGGTGCGCTGACGAAAAGTCCTATGTGTAATTTTTCGAAATTTTTATTGGACTGTCCGAAAGTTTTATTGATCGCCCATTTTTAATTTGAATCTTTTTTCAAATATTTGGATTAGTTCCGAAGTTATCAAAACGATTAATATGTAATTTTGTATGGTTTTCATACAAAAAATAAATACTTTTTACACTCTCCTGAAAAGATGTTCTAAAACACATAGGAACATCTAAAACACATAGTAATACTGGTCTCGGGTAAATTTCAACCCACGATCAGTGAGGTCTTGCAATCAAGCCTGCAAAAACTATACCCTTGGGCCAAAAGTAAGGGACTGGGCGTCAACCCGGAGTATACTGAATTAGTTCTGTTTGCCAGGAAATATAAGGTTAAGACTTTTAGGTTACCGGTAAGAATGATATTGAATAGGATGGAATTTAAATTATCAAAGAAGGCCAAATACCTGAGTGTGTACCTGTACAGTAAGATATCTTGGAAAAGAAACACTCAGGGTAGGGTCAATAAACTGTTTACTGCCTACTACACTTGCAGGAACTCTATAGGAAAGAACTGGTGTCTCAAACCAATAGTTGTTTATTAGATTTACACATCAGTTGTGAAGCCTATCCTCACTTACGGATGTTAGGTGTGGTGGGAGGTATTACGAAAGGAACTTATAGGAACCTTATCTCTAATTATGTCGGGACTATAATTGACTTCGAGGCTACTCCCGTTATTGAAATCCCTAGTAGGGATCTCTGGGCTGGGGCGGATAAGCTCCATGGAGGTTGGGCTGTCTTTACAGAAGGATTGAAGATGGAAGTAGGTATAGGGGCGGTGGTCGACTTTATGGGAGCGGATATCATACGGTATTATAGATTATCGGATAGTTGCAGCGTTTTTCAGGCAGAAATTCTTGGTATTTATAAGACTAGCATTATTAGAGAAAATCGTTAAAATGGATTCTGAGATTACTATCTAAGTGGATAGTAAGATAGCACTATTGGCAATGACAAGTCATTTTGGCAGGTTAAGAAGGCTAATGGATACCTACAGGATGAGAGGTTACCAGTAAAGGGCTTACTTAGTAACCTGATAGGGTTCGTAATGAGGATAAGTTGGCTAAGGGGAAATTATTCTTGATTGTTAGGTTTTGGGTTCCACGGTTTAGTTTATCTAATAAACTTCTATTTTCTCTATCTCTCTACTCGATTTTTCTTTTGCCTCTCTTCTGGCTTACTAAAGGGACTCACAATGGACCGACTGGTCTCTGAGTGAAGGCGTGAAGATACCACCCTTTTCAACCTAACTGATGCTGAGTTCAATCTTATCTTTAAAATTTTCTAGATCTTGATTTTGTGTAATTTTTCTTTCGGGGATTTTTGCCTTAGAAATAAGTTTTCTCCCCGGAGACTTGTTTTTATTGAGTTGTGTGAAAAAATTATTTTAAATACAAACTGATATTGAAATCAAAACATTTCTTTGTGCGTGGCAATCATTCACTTTTATGAAGAAGATTATAAAGAGTAAAAGAAAAATTCAAATCATAAAAATAATCTTAAAAATATAGCAATTTTATAAAGGCAACTGCAAATGACTAAAGTTAATAAAAATAAATAATTGAACAAGCTTAATAGTAAAATGAATGAAAATGACTGGCAAAATCAATCTGAAACAATTACATGCTTTTGTTGGACATTAGATAAAAAAACGCACAAATTAAATAATAAATAGGACGAACAAAAAAACAAATGACAAAAACTTATAATAATAACTGAAATGCAAACAAAAAACAATTTTGAAATTAAAATTTTTACATAAAATCCAATTTTATGTATAAAAAATAATAATAATAATAATAATAATAATAATAATAATAATAATAATAGAAGAGTAAAATATTAGTTATAAAATTTTAAATAGAAAGAAATACACTGTCGGAACAAAATAAAGTGCAGTATCAGTACTCTTGCTGTTTGCTTCATAATAAATGTTTTCTAGGTGCATTATGGGATACTTTTTTCACATCAGGTATTTGTCTTTTTGTATTATTTAAATTAATTATTAAATTAATTAAAAATGCATTTCGTGTTTGATGGACAAATATTGTCTTGCTCGAGGATTTTGTGCGACAGTATAAAGTGACACTTTACTAAAATTTTATTGAGCTTCCAATTTTGAAAATGTTACTTTAAAAATGATCAATTTTAATATTCTATTCATTAAAGTATATTCAAATTATTAATACATTTGAAAACACTAAATGCAAATAATTCAGAAATTCTTTCTTTATTAAATTAAATAATATAAGACGAAAAATAACTGGATACTAAAAAATTATCCCATAATGTACCTAGAATTCAATTATTATGAAGTAAATTGTAAGAGTAGGAAACCGCACTTTATTTTTATTTATTTAAGTAAATAGTAAATAGGACTAATAAATACATAAGTATATAAATGTATAGATAGTTATATTTTACATTTCTTATGATGTTTTCATGTACGAAACACAAAATTAACTAAAATGTAAAATATCATCTCTTTTAAAAATTACATACTGTATAAAATGCTGTTATAATATTTAACAATAATTGCTTGATACATATATTCCTTTTTTATAATATTATTTATAATAATGTTACGACATTTGAAAAGATGTGGTAGTAGATAGTAGAGTAGTAAATTTAGTTTTGTAGAAGAACCCTCACCTAATTTTGCGTCCAGTTTTTGAAACACGCACACCAGGTGCCGCCGAATGACCAGCGGGTCTATTGAAATCTTTGCGTACATTTTTCAAATCAAAATGTTTGATGTCACTAAATTCACCAGTCTGCTGTTGATGGCCTTTATAGGAGGCATCATCAGCATCAGACTTGCTACCACCAGATGTAAACATGCGACTTAACCAGGGTTTGGAATTATTATCGGAATCGGATTTATTAGTATTGGTAGTAGTAGTGGAAGAGGAAGTAGCATCACTGGGGCTGCAACAACAATAACAATAATACAAAACACAAAAAACAAAAAAGGAAATTTTTTGATTTGATTTTTTGTTTTGTTTTTAGAATAACACATCTCTTTTTTGGGATGTAAAGTTTTGCTAACAATTGTTTTTATGTTATTTTTAAGATCATTAAAACGTAAGTTATAACTTAAAACTAAAAATATAAATCTTTATGAGGGAACAAAAAAAATTTAAAACAAGTGTAAATTAAAAATCTTAAGAACATAAAAAATGAAATAAAAAAGAAGCCATGCTTTATGTTTATGATTTTAAGTTATTCAGTTTTAAAATTTGAAAGACATTGAGTTAATGTCTTAATATTTCCTTAACTATAAATTTCTTATATAGAGTGAGAAACTTAAAAAGTCTTAAGAAGGATTTTTGTAAATCATGCAAGTGAATTTTAATTTTATAAATCACAATTAAATTAATAGAGAAGTTCCAATCCATCTATCGGCTAACTAATAATTTTTAATTTTTCTATCTTTTGATAAATCTCTGTCTTTTGTCCATAGAATGACATATATTCTAAACTATCTGTTATATATACCCAGCAAAAAATTACATGGCAAAGTTGGATTTTAATCAGGGATTCAAGTGATAATGAATGATTTTAATTTAACGTTAGTTTATCATTGGAGATCATGTGTTAAAGCGAAAATTCAATGAAACGGGTTTTCTTTCAAATTATTACGAAGAACACATGCATGTTTTATGATTTAAAAACGATTTTTTATCGCTGAATGAAACAATGGATGATTTCCGATTACAAATGAAAATTTGTATTCGAAATGTTTATTAGATACCGAAAAAAGCTATTTTTTTTACCAAATTCACAAAATATATTATTTGAATTATTTTGTTATATGTTATTTGAAATAACACATTTAATGTTTCTTGAAAATTTATACTTAATTTAAAATAACATAACACTGTGAAACCTACTAAAAGTTATTTTATTTATTCATTCATTCACTGTAATATAAAAAGACTTATAAGGCCAAAATAAATTAATTTTACAAAGATATAATCCTGAATAATTACTAATAATTAAATAATAATATGCAAATCTAATGATAATGTAATTAAATTATACATTAACAGTAAAGTTATTTTATTTAAAAATTTGATGATTTCTTACAAAAAATTTTATTTTTCGTTCAAATTTTTTAACAAAATTCTTCATAAAAAATCCAAACTTAAATTTTTCACTGAAAACTAAATTTTTTTACTTAAAAAAAAAAATCAATTTTTACCAAAAATTAAATTAAAATTAAATTTTTCACTAAAAATTAAATTTTTCACAAAAAAAAAAAAAAAATGCAGGTTTTCACTAAAAATTTGGTTTTTCACTATAAATTCGACTTTTCACAAATAAATTAAATTTTTCACTAAAAATTCAATTCAAAATCGGATTTTTTCAAAACTTTAACTTTTTATGAAGAAAAAAATAGATTTATCAATAAAAATATCGAATTCTCCAAAAAATTTGTTTACCACCAACATTTTTTATTAAAAGTCTACTTGAAAAATAAATAAAAATTATAATATTTTAATACATTTGAAAATAACACACTTATTCACACTTATAAAGTGTATAATTTTTCAAAATAAATAAATAATTTTTCTTCATATAATACTTTAACAAATAACTCAATAACGAACTTGAGAATTGGGTAATTATTTGAATAAAGACTATATTTATTTGACAAAAAAATTGTGAAAATAAGTAAAATATATTTTTAAATTATAGTTAAATGATCTTAACTTTAATCACTTTCAAAATCTCGAATAATTAAGAATTTAAAAAGACATTAAGAATGAATTTGGTTGCACTATTGATTTAGTAGTCCTGAAAATGACAACCACTTTCAACCACTCAAATTTTGTTTTATTCTTTTGTAGCATTAAAATAGTTAAGAAAGAAAAGATATTTATATAAAGTTCTTGTTTCGCTCTTTATATGTTTTTGAATTTTGATGTAATCATATAACGAAATGTATTATCTTTAAAATATTTAAAAATGAAATCGACTAACTAAAAGTTTTTAGCATAATAATAGAAATAGGTTATGTCTTTTTCCAAGTAATGACATATTAATATCACACTTAATTTAAATAGTTATAAACCATCTTTGATGTACTTAAACTTAGAAAATTCAATCTGAAAAGAAATTCCTAGCTTAGAATATATCTTCTACATTATGGACTCAATTTAAAATACATATTGTTTTCACCCAAAAAATAAGTTTACATCTTTATATTTAAAACATTTCTTTTAATACTTTTAAAATTCAAATCTTATCTTGCATTTCATTATTTAAATAAGAAATAATTTCTGGCAACAAAAAGATAAATTTATAAAAAAAAAAAAAAAAAAAACAATAAAAGTAAGTGCTTAACTACAATAGAGACAACTGGTGTGTGCAACAAATAATTCATTCAAAAAAGGTGAAATAAGGTGAAAGTTTTGATATTGAAAGGTAATTGCAAACAAAAGTTAAAAATAAAAGAAAGAATGCAATTGAAATATAAGTGAAAAAATATATAGTTAAAAGATAAGAAAAGGGAGTAGGTAAAGTAAAAACCCCAAAAAAATCTTTAAAAAATACATTTGCACAGCAAATTAAAAAAAATCAAAATTAAAGCATAATAAAATAAAAATATGTAAAAATTCATTTAATTAAAAATAAAATAAAAACAAAAACTATAATAATGAAACAAGAACAAACAAAATAACTTACCTAATATCTCTGTCATGGTTAAGGGCGGTCAAGAAACGTGGTTGTACATAAGACCAGCAGCCTTGATTTTTGTGTTCTTCTTGAGCCCAAACTAATTCAGCATCCTTGTATAGGTTAGCCTGTTCTTTGACTAAATCGAAGGGGAAGGGAGAAATCTAAAAAAAGGAAGATTAAGCATTTCCTCATATTAAAAAAAATCGAATTACAAAACTCACTTGTTCAACACGAACAATAGCAATTTCCTTTTCCAAGCCCTTGTCTTTACGTTGTTTAGTCAAATCGTAGTATACACGACCGCTGCAGAAAATAAGCTTCTTAACTCCACTGGGGTTTTCAGCAGCAACACCCTTTTCGGGGATGACACGTTGGAATTCACTGCCTTCAGCCATATCTGTGAAAGGCGACTTGGCTTCTGGGTGACGCAATAGAGATTTTGGTGTGAGGAGAATCAAAGGTTTACGGAAAGGCAAAGCGATTTGACGACGCAAAATGTGGAACAAGTTAGCGGGGGTGGTGCAGTTGGCTACAATCCAATTAATATCATGCAATTGTCTAATGGCAAACTCCTCAGATTCGGGAGGGAAATAGTCGGGATCGTCTGAGCACATTTGCAAGAAACGTTCAACACGAGCCGAAGAGTGTTCAGGACCCATACCTTCCATACCGTGAGGCAACAACATAACCAAACCGGATTGACGTACCCATTTGGCTTGACCGCTGGAAAGGAATTGATCGACAATACATTGGGCTGTATTGAAGAAATCACCGAATTGAGCTTCCCATAAGACCAAGGCATTGGGATTGGTCATGGAGTAACCGTGTTCAAAACCAAGTACGGCGTATTCAGACAAAGAACTGTTTGAAACGGAGTAGGGAGCTTGATCGGGGTACAAATGTTGAAGAGCATTGTATGTGGCCTTGTCAACCAATTGATGATGCAAGACATGATGACGGTGAGAGAAGGTACCACGTTCAACATCTTGACCAGATAGACGGACATGAACACCTTCTTTGAGGAGAGAGCCAAAGGCCATGGCTTCACCCAATGCCCAATCGGCAACACCTTCATCAACCATAGCTTTACGGGCATTCAAAACACGAGTAAGACCCCTAAAGAAGGAAACCATCAAAAGTTTAAGTATATAAAGTTTTCTACAGATTAATAAAAAAACCTACTTGTGGATAACGAATTCAGCAGCATTTGGTGGCGGGGAGGAGAATTTATTACCAATATGAACCAAGGTTTCGATCTTGACACCAGTGGGTGATACCTTCAAAGGATCCTTGCCTTCAAAGAAACCAGACCATGGGGAGTCGATCCAGTCCTTGTATTTAATGTGTGTTTCCTTCTTGGCCAATTCGAAGGCTTCTTCGCATATCTTTTCGTATTTTTCGGCAACCGATTTAATTTCCTCAGCTGTGCAGGTGCCTTCGGCAATAAGTTTATCGGCGTAAAGATCCAAACAGATTTTGTGTTTTCTGATCTTTTGGTACATAAGAGGTTGGGTGAACATAGGTTCATCAATTTCATTGTGGCCATTACGACGATAGCCCACCAAATCAATAACGACATCCTTGTGGAAAGTGTTACGCCATTCGGCAGCTACTCTGCACACATGCATAACAGCTTCGGGATCATCGGCATTAACGTGGAAAATGGGAGCATTCACAACGCGAGCAACATCAGTACAGTATGGAGATGAACGTGAAAAACGAGGATCGGTGGTGAAACCAATTTGGTTATTGGCAACAACGTGAATAGTACCATGAGTGGTGTAATCGGGCAAATCAGACAAGTGCATAGTTTCATAAACAACACCTTGACCACAGAAAGCAGCATCACCATGAATCAAAATAGACATAACCTTATTGCCTTCTTGATCGCCACGGTAGAACTGCTCAGCACGAGTCTTGCCCTGCACCACAGGATCGACAGCCTCCAAGTGAGAGGGATTGGCAACGACAGCCAAACGAATATTCTTGTTTGTGACGCGGTTCAAACGTTCAATGTAAGTACCCAAATGGTATTTTACATCGCCAGAGCCATCATCAGCAGCTTCCAAACCAGCGAATTGTGTAAAGATTTGATGCAAAGGCTTGCGACATACATTGGCCAAGGTATTCAAACGACCACGATGAGGCATACCCATAATCACAGATTCAACACCCAACTCGGTAGAGGCATCAATAAGTTCCTTCAAAGCGGGTATCATAATTTCACAACCTTCCAAACCGAATCGTTTCTCTGAAGAGTATTTCTTAGCCAAGAAGGCTTCAAAACTAAAATACAAATGAGTTATTTTTTTTTTCTTCTATTCTTCGTAGAAAGGCAAAAAATGAACCCTTACCCAGTAGCACGTGTCAAACGGGCTAAAATTAAACGTTTCTTTTCGGGTGAGAAATTCAAAACGCCTGGAGTTTCAAAACGTTTACGAATCCAATTGCACTGTTCCAATGAGTTGATAAACATGAATTCAACACCAATTTTATTACAATATACATTTTCCAAACGATTCAAAATTTCTCTAAAAAGATATTACATTTTCATGTTTATTAATTTAGTTTTTTTTTTTCTTTTTAATAATACAAAATTTCGAATGTACCTAAGAGACAATTGATTTTCTCCACCGCCAATAAATGTAGTGCTAGGTAATTTGAACTCACGATCCATATCATGTTCACCTATTTATTATGTTTTTGAAAAAAAAAAAAAAAAAAAAAAAAAAAAAAAAATTAGTTATGGTTTTTTAAACTTTTAGCAAAATTTATGATGAATTTTTCTGAATTTTTTTTTTAATTTTAATTGAAATTCGGAGACTATGTAGATAATGATTGTAAGTTTCTTTGGAGCATGCAGTTGTTTTTGGATACTTTTTTCACAGTAACTTAATTTGTTTTGGTTAATTTAACTCTTCCACGTTGTATTAAAATTTTAATAATAATTTAAAGCAGTTTTCAGTTTAAGTTATTCTTAATTGTACATTTATTTTTACATTTATAATTTACACTAAATTGGGTGCTGATTTTAATTCGAAGATGTCTTTTATACTTAAAATTAAATATGCTGTGCATATAAAAAGCATTTATTTAAGGTCGATATCACAACATTTTCGCAGAAGAGTCAAAAAGCAAGGTGCATGTTTTTATGATTTATAGTGCAAAAAATAATTTAAAATACTTATACATATGTGTTTGTTTATGTATTCAATTTTGTATAGTTTTCTCTTTTTTCAAAATGTTACTTTTTAAAATAATTTGTCAAAATTGTTTTTACCTATGAAGAAAAATTTTATAAATAACTAAAGGATTGGCCTTCGAATGCTGTGGGAAAATAATTCGTTTCGATCTTGACATCATTGGGTAATATCTCTAAAGGACCCTTGCTTTCAAATAAATCATACCACGTAGAATTCAGTCATTGTTTTTATATGTGTTTCATTTTTAACTAATTCGAAAACTCCTTTTCATACTTATTATTGTAAAGGATAAATTTGGGATAATTTCCTTTAAACTTTTAACATATACTGTTTAAACATTTTACGTTCCATAATTATCTGACATGCGTAGTGTATTTCATACGGGGATCTACAATGCAAAATGATTAAAGTATAACCAGATATTGGAGGATATTTTAATTGTTTTATATATGTACTTAGAATTTTTAAATAATTGAATCAAGATGAAATATAAAATAAGGCAGACTTTTATAATAAACTGTTGTGTTAGTTCAAAAGTTGCGCTCCTATTTTTGGCAGATGCGGTGGGCCTTCAAACGTTTGGTAGATAAATTCAAGACAATCTATTCGGTTAAAAAAAGCTAATACCCTTACGTCAAAGGAACTCCATATCAGCGAGACCGCCGCTGTCCATTTTTAATTTTTCATTATCGTATTTTTGTTAGGATCAGGACCCATTATATATTAATTCTTTAATTATTAATTATATTATAATAAATTGACAAACATACTTAAAGTATACGCTTGTGAATTCATGCTTTTATTCGAGTGCGAGTAAAAGCGTTAACAAACCTTTTTTGCATGTTTTCGTTTTATGATTTTAAGGAGTTTTTAGGGCATTTGGCTCATTTTTGGCTACTTTGTTTTTTTAAATTCTCTTTTTTGGACACTTTTTAAAATTTCTCAACGGTAACGCTGGTTAAAATATTTTTTGGCGTTCGTGAATGGAAAAAAAAATTTAAAAAAACCTACACAGGATTTCTTATACAAGAAGCTTTTAATAAAAAAATTAAAAAAAAAACACAGAGGACTCTTCGTCAGCTCATCGACGATAAATATGTTTGCCATGTTATTTTAAACCAGTTTGATGGTATAATTACGTCTGTCCGTACGTCCGACGCAGAGGCAATGTTTAGTTATCCCCTGTTTAAATCCGCAGAAATTTGCAAATAAAATTTTAAAAACCCATATTTCGTTTTTAATTAATTTATGCGCGGAGGCAAAGTACTCATTCCATTGAAAAATATTTTTCACCCAACATATTTGAATGTAATTTGTACAAGAATTTTAACCACCGTTCTATCTATTGTTTTTGAAATTTATGACTAAAAATAAAATCTACGCAAAGTTCTACATATAAAAAGTATATATATCTCAAAAAGTTTAAGACGTAAAAATAATGCTCTTCAAAATGTGCTAGCTTTTTTTAAATTTTTTATTTCAAATACATATATATAATAAATTTAGCGAATATTTTAGGACATTTATATTGATTGGAATTATGCAATATTTTCACACAATAGTTCATGGTATATAAACTTCACAGTAAATTTTATAAAATTTCAAAAATGTTCAAAAGATTATTATGGTGATCAGCTTGTATTTAGCATTTTCTACAGTGCTATCGGATTCTTCACGTCGTGCGAAGTTGCAGTGGATACTCTAACGGTGTCATATCCCATATAACTTGATATTCCATTTCAGAACCGAACGTTAAAATAATTTATTAAAAACATTACATTTTAATAGCGATCGTTCATGTATCAAAGCACACTTATATGGGTGTATAATTTGATAATAAAAAAGTTATTAGATTCAATCCAAGATTTTTTATCAGTGGTGCATAAAAATTGAGGTGGGTAGTTCTCAGATTGTTATGTCTTAAAGGAGTCGTGAAGCAAGACCTTGTAAAAACCCCTATTGTAACTGCTTTATGGTAGTTAAAGTCAAAACATAAGGCTCCTCTATGTTTAAATTATATGGAATCAATTTAAAGCCACTATTTTGCATTTTTCTAGGAAAGGGTTTGATTTGGACTAGCGGTAATTCAAGATAACCCAACAGAATCAATGTTACTATGGACCTAAGTGAGCTGCATCTAAGAGACACTACCCATGGATCCTAATACATTTTCTTCAAAATCCAAAGTATTGAAAATTAAATGTAAGCTTAAACACAGTAAACAAAGTGAGTTCCCACAACAATTGGATCAACTCGGTCAAAGATTGTCAACTCAGCAGCAGCTGTATCAACCGAAATTTTTTTCCAGAAGAACCTTCGACTATTGCAGAGGTGTTACAACAACGACATAAACGTTTATAAATAACGAATTTTCAATTTGATATCAAATGTTATATTAATCATTTCAACAGATATTCATAAAAATTTGAAAAGAATTAAAAATTTGAGTGAATGACCATTAAATTATTGATAATGATATTACTCTTAAAATTGAAGCATTTGAGAATTTTATTTTAAAATAATATTTAATAAAATACTAAGAAATTAAAATCGTGTTACGTATTTTTACGCGTTGTGTCAAATAACATTAAATTTTTAAAATTGGCATGGAAAAACAATTCTGACAAATATTGTAAAAAATTGGATAGAATAGAACAATAATTATGTAATTTTAAATTAAAAATAAAAATATTAATAAATAAAATTAAAATATTACAAAGCAAATAATAAAATAAATATAAAATAAAAACATTTAAAAAACTAAGAAAAAAATAGGTATAAAAAAGTGAAAGGTATTAATTTAAAAAGTGAACTATATATTTATCGAAAACAAATTGACAATATATACAAACAACTAATCAACTAATAATTTTGTAGGAAATGGAAACACACTTTTTTAAATAAATATAAATTTATACATAATTGAAGGATATATGTAGAAGGACAGGACAGGACAGGACAGGAGGCAATTTAAAGAAGATTCTACTAATGTGAAAGAAATACACTACCGAAATTAATCTTACTTACCAAAATTGAAATTAGCATAAATAGCTTTTGTTGTAGAGTTGTCAGGCAATTCGGGAGTACTAATTTCAAGAGGATCGAGGTGAGCTATGTTATGGCCTCGAATCTAATATCAACAATTTAATTTTTAGTTTATTTCGATCATAAACAAATATAGATTTGTTTTGTTTTTTTATTGTGTTTGTTTGTGAAAATTTGGAACGCAAAATTTGAGTGACCATTTTAAATAAAATTTTTAATCATTTTGAAGTATAAACCGAGTAAATATAGAAGTATAGAAAAAAGCAATAAAACAAAAGATAAAATAATAAAGTCATAAGCATTAAGTTGTTAGGATAATTAAAATAAATTTTAAAATATAAATGTTAACAAAAAGAAAATTACGCTTAAGAAATATGTTAGTTGTATTAACGTGAAAAAAAGTTAAACAAGTTACAACAATAAATGCAGGATTAATTTTATGTCAATAATGGGATTATAGCAATTAACAAAACAATTACCAAGTTACAAATAAAATTAAAAGAAAATACAATTTAAATAATTAAGGTTAATAACTCTAAAATAAAAATAATAAAAAATATAATACCAAAACCTTAACTACTCTAATTAATTATAAAATATCTTAATAAAAAAGCCTGCTAATTTATTAATAAATTTAAACCAAGTCATTGATTACAGTTCAATTGTGATTTTTAATCAAAGACTTTTCTTACATTATATATAACACTCCGAATTTCGTTTGAACTTTAAATATATTATTGCTTATTTTGGGATGTATCGTTTTTTCTTTTATAGCCATTTTGCCAAAATGATGTGGGAAAAAAACGATTTTTTTAATATTTTAAAAGTAAAATGAAAAAAGAAATTACCAAACAAAAAACCAGAATGTTGACGTAAAACATCTTCGTTAGCACGTCGGCAAAAACCATCCTTACCCCTGATACTTTCAACAGTAAGAATTCCCAAGGGATCCAATTGAGAAGCCAAATGACCACGAGACTAAATTATATGAACACAGTGGTAGCAGGATATAAAATAACAAATATGAATAGCAGGATTATGGTTTAAATTGTTTCTGTTTCATTTCAATTTTTTTTTAAGTATTCAGTTAAAAATTGTAGTAACGAAATGAAAAATGCAGTAGGTATAGATTGGAATAGTGTTGATATTCTTATGTATAAAAAATGTAAATGTTAATACTTATGGTTAAAACAAATTTAGAACAAATTTTGTATATTTTTTGAATTAATTCAAGCCAATGTTTTTTTTTTTTTAGCCATTTATAATGGGTATAGATTAGTAAAATTTTTTAAATTTTAGTTTTAAACAAAACATTTATGCCAATTAAAGATTTACGTATAATTTTGTGTAATTTAAAAATAAATATATATTATTAATAAATTAGCCCTTTTTATGTTTTTGAATTTATTTTCTCAAGTTTATAATTTTGGTTTGAAAATACAATTAAATGAGGACATTTTAATAGCAGGTATTTTTAAAATGAACAATTATTTTTTTATTATTCAAAATTGAGGAAATTTCACCATTTATTTTTGGAATAACTTACGATATTAATGATAAACTAAAGTGGATTTGTATTTTGTTTAATTTGGTAATGATATGACATTTACATTCTTATTTTCATATATTGAAATATTTTATTAATAAAGTGATCATTTTTTTTTAATAATCTACCGACCAACTAGGCCCGACAAATATTGACTATTCTTCTATAAATTGTATTATAAAAAATTACACATAAAATGTGATTAGAAAACTAAGTGATTTACAAAATTATATCCTGAAGTGCTTTAAATTCTGAATAATTCTAAATAATTAAAGAAAAATAAGTGAAGATATTTTTGGCAAGAAAAACTAACTAAAAATTACAATAACATAACAATAGTAAATAAATATAACTAATACTTATTAAAAATTAAAGAAAAATAAAAAAACAAAACCAAGAAAGACAAACGTATCAAAAATTATACAATAATATAAAAATAAAATTATAATTTAATAAATATTTTAATTAAAAAAGAAAACCCCATTTATTTAGAAAATTAAAAAATGTAATATTAAAGCATTCGTTAATAAAATATAGCAAACACATACCTGATAACTTCTGATGATAGCCTGTACAGCTAAATGATCATCAATGGTTTTTGAGTCGGGGGCAGCACCGCTAACCATACCAGCATAGGCTGAAACGGGTAGAGTGTTATATTGTTGAGGAGCTAGATTTGGGGGACCACAGTAAGAGTTATTGCGAAAATAGGCATCCCAGGACTAAAAAGCAATTGAAATGTTTTACATTGGTAAATAAAAGTAATGTTATTTAATATTTTCAAGTGTATTTTAAATATTTTTAGTTGTATTTAGAATTTTGAGACAATTTAAAATTAATAAAAAAAGTTCATATTAATACTAGCCATAGCTGTTACTTGTGAATAAAATAAAAATACTTTTCATTTTATTTCCATTTTTTATTTCTAATTTAAAATATTTGTTAATCAATTTATTAATTTTTAAATAAAAACATTAAGAATTTCTATTTATACTAAATCAAAAGGAATTTTTATATAATTTTGTATCGAACTAAAAAAATAAATTAAAATAAAAGAAAAAAAATAATATATATTTTACAAGAAGATAATAAATTTTTTTATATTTGAATATTCCAACCTCGAATAATATTCAAATGTATTTTATTTAAATGCAAAAAAGCTCAACAAGTTCCTGCCTGATCAGAGCATTCAAAAGTGATATCGATTTTGAATTTTATGCGAAGAAAACGATTAGCAAAAATTTAAATCACAGAACCTTAGTTCTCGAAGGTTCGAAATGATATTAGTAATGAATGTTTTACGACATAGACATTGTATCACAAAAAGTAGAACTTGCAATTCGATATCGATAAGATAAATTATTCGAAAAATGTTCGTAACTTATATCGTAAAATATTCGAAAAGGACATTTTTACAATGCCGAAAAATATTTGCTAGTGATATCGTTCTCTGCTTGCTTTCGACTTCGATAAAGATTTGCTAGTGTTATTATTAGCAAACCTTTTAAATATGTTCCGTTTTTATTTTGTGCCTACATTTTCGATTTTGCCTGAAAAATAAGTTTATTTTCAATAAAATGACAATTTAATTTAACATTAACAACTTACTAGTCTAAAATTAAAAATAATACATATTACAAGCGAAAGTTATTATTATAGTAATTTATATAACAGTTATTATTCAGGCGGGTTTTAGGATTTGAAAACAATATATTCAAATGACATTTTTATTATTAAAAAAAAAAACCCAAAGAAATAAAATTATTCAGCTATAAAAAGTTAAAAAAAAATATATAATATTTTTCAACAGAAAAAACACTTGTGCGTTTAAATGCGTTATTAGAAACTTTACCCCTTATAAATTCGTTAATTTTTTTCGTTTTAGCTTTTTTCTTTTTTAGAATTTTTTTCCGTTTTGAGATATTTCCGATTCGTCGCCTTTTTTTTGGCGTTTTGACGATTTTTTTAATTTTGGTGACTTATTTATTATTTTGACGTTTTATTTTATTTTTTTACAATACTATTCTTCATTATGAAAAAATTTTAAAATAACTTTTATATTACTTAAAATAATAATAATAAAATAAAAATCACAAAGTAACATTTATTTCTGCTCCAAAAATTTTTTTTTTATTAATTTTGCTCCATAAATATAAAAGTGAAAAAACTGTTATCCTCCGAATTTTATGATAAAAGTCGTAACTGTCCTGATTTTAAATATTTAAAATAAAAGAATAAAATGAGCTTATCTCGACAACGCAAATAAATTAATTTTACATAACAATGTGAATTTGCTAAAAATAAAAACGAGCTGTATAAAAAAAATAAATAAATAATAAAACACATTTCAAAAAGCAAATCAAATTGTTTATCTTTTCCACTTTGTCCCTCATTATTTATAAGACTCAGACAAAAAATAAACAAAGCAATTCAAAATATTGAACTCTTTTTAATTTTCTTTTATCACTACTCTCTTATAACTCACTCAATTGAAAGTGAAAAAACTATAACTCAATGTTCTTATATCATTACAATTGTAAACTTGTCTAGTTAGTTTTTGCAAAGAAATAACAAAAATAACACTGCTCTGAATTGAGAGTGTTGTATAACAGGCCAGTGTTGTCAGATTAGGGGATTTATCCCAAAATTGGTGATTTCGTTTGATAAATGGGGATGGAAAATGGGTTTGGGGATTAGGGGTATATTTTTGGGAATTTTTATTTTATTTTTATAATTTCTCTTTTTAACTTAAGAAAAATTAAAAAAAAAAATAATTTTCCGCATGATATGAAGTGTTTAAGAAGATAAACCTATAGTTCACCATAAAGCAAATATATATATATATGTAAATCTTCGCAACAAAATGATTATTGTACGTATTTGCTGTGAGGGAAATGTTTGAGTAATGCACCATTATTGTTACTTCAATAGTAAATAAGAATTTAAAAGCCTTCAATAATTAGTTATTTAAAAGTGTATCCAACATAATTGAAGCAATGGAACTTGATGAATTATACTTTGATAACTTTGAAAAAGAAATAAATAAGCTATCTTCGGTCTTTGCATTAACTAGAAATGTGACGTAAATTATTTAACTAGAAGTATTGGAGTCTTTTGCTGTATTTACTCCTATGGGTGCGGACATTTTGCTATATGGTGCGTACTGGCTCATAATATGAGAGTTCAGATCATGTGTATTATCTCCGATCCTAGAGTTCCACAGAGTCTCTTGTGGTCAGAAAGAAAAATAGGGAAATAGTTATAGGCATAACGCTAGCGAACAAAGGGGGTAATTTTGTTAAAGACTAGAGGCTAGCTATGGATTATTCCTTTTCGGACCATAGCATGATATCCTTCAGTCTTGACTTTGTGAAATAAAGGGGAAAGCCCTAAGGAACTCCAGAAGGACGTATTGGAGGTCCTTCGGTGAGTTAATTAATAGGGATTTGAGGGATACTGAGAACTGGAGAAATTGAGCTGAGGGTATAGAAGGAAGGATCCTTTAATAACATTAGGATAGAGACGAGCAGTGAATCACTTGCTTTGTTATGTATAAGTGAATTCCTAATTGAATGGATCACTCTATGGGAGACACTTGTGGCTCTTGTAAATTATTAACTGCGATCAGCGAGGTCATGCAATCAGATCTGCGAAAACTGTCCCTTTGGGCCAACATTAATGGATTGGGGGTAAAACTTGAAAGGATTGAAATAGTTCTGTTTACCAGGAGATATAAGGATAAGACATTTAGACTACTGGTATTGAATAGGATAGAACTCAAATTGTCAAGGGAGGCCAAGTATCTGGGTGTTTACTTGGACAGTAAATTGTCTTAGAGGAGAAATACTCAGGAAAGGGCCAGGAAGGGCCTTAATGCCTACTACTCATGCAGGAACTCTATAGAGAAGAACTGGGGCCTCAAGCTGATAGTTTTATATTGGATATACACATCGGTTGTGAGACATATCCTCACTTATGAATGTTCGATCTGCTGGGAGGTATTAGGGAAAGGAACTTATAGGAACCTTCTCTCTAAAGTTCGATTAGAACTTTTCTTCAATTGGCATTACAGATGCCATGAGAAGCACAACTCAGGTAGCACTGCAAACCATTCTCCACCTTCTTATTCGTAATGGGTATAAAGTGTTTCCCTCTCTTTTTTCACTGTGTTTTTTCTTTTTCTTGGGATCACAATGGCCCGGCTGGTCTCTGGATGGAGGCTTGAAGACCCACCCTTTTTAACCTAAGAAGTTTATTGAAACGAACGTTAAAAATATTTCAGTAGAAATTTATTAATATTTCAGTAGAAATTTCTCTGTTTAATATTGACTATTTAGGTGAATTTTTCCACCCAAACCTGCATATGTACAAATAAAATCTAATGTAATTTATACTGATCTCTAAAATTAAAGTATTTGGGGAATTTTGAGGATGAAAATTTGTTATTTCGGTATATATATATATATATATATATATATATATATATATATATATATATATATATGATGTGATATTTTTTATAGCAAATTACTTACTGTGTGTACTGATGAGGGATCACGCAACCAATTATTGTACATTTCTTCCACATAGGAAGCTGTGGTACCATTTGCAAATGGCTCAGCAGCAGCTGAATTATAATATCGTACAGCAGCGGCAGCCATAGCATTTTTAACCATCTGAAAAAAGTTATAAAGTTAAACAAATAAGTTATATATAATAGTTTTATTTATTTATTTTTTAAATAATAGCTACCTTCTTATTAGATCCATTTAAAAGCCATTTTGCAAAATTTTTATGTGCAATTGGCGATAACGCCAAATTAAAGGCTGTATTAGCTCTATGCATTATGGCTTTGAATTTCTAACTGCAATTAAAAAAATAATTTAAATAATTAATTAGTTTCAGTTTAAAATTAATTAAAAAAATCAAGTACAGTAAAACACTTGAAAATTTATGATTTATTATTTCTATTGCTTTTTGTGCCACAATATTTGTTAAACTAACTTTTATTTATGTGTAATAATTTAGGTTTTTTACTTATGTATAAGTTATAATCAGGGCAACCAAAATTATTAAAAAATGTGATCTTAAAATATTAGAGAAAAATGAGTAAAATCGGTTCATATACAAATAAGTTATGGACCAAATACTAGAAAAACAGGGTATCCGTCTTAACTCCAGTTTATACTTTTCGGCCGATATCTTTTACAAAAAAGCATGTACAACAACAAAATTTTGCACAGTTTAAGAACCAATGTAAACTCGGAAACCAAAAATGGGCGTGAATCATCAACGATATTTTGTACAAATAGTCCAAGGACCAATGTAAATTTGGAAACAACAAGTGGGAGTGGTCCGCCAAGCCGAATATAAAATTCTCACATGTTTTATGTTTAGTTCGATTTTTTTAGTAATGTTTTCCAGTTTAGTTTATTTTTTAGGACTATTTACACATTTTTAGAGAGTGGCAACATTGCATGCAAGGGTCTAGGAAAATTGCAATTTTTAAGGTGAATACCTTTATTTTTTTGTCGATAAATTTTAAATCATCTAGTAGATAATATTAAAATAACTTGATTTTTATTAACAAAAAAATATTTACTTTTTCACTTAAAAATATAAAAATATACAAAATTTCACTAACGGCAAATTACGTAAAAATTTTTATTGGGTGCAAAATTTAAAAAAAAAAAAATATGCAGAATTATGTTTTTTAATGTAATATATGCAAAATCATGCTCTTAAGTATATAATTGCAAAATATCCCATTTAAATTACTAAACTATTCTCTAAAATAAAGATTTTCTATGAAAATATGACAAAATATGTTGCTAAGCCCAAAAAATACTTTTAGGAGCAAAATGTGCTGTACAAATCGAAACCAAAATTCTTAAAATTGTCTGAAATTGGATTAAATCCCAGGAAGAAATATTATTTAAAATATTTTTGGTTGCCCTGGCTGTAGCAAATTTTAATAAACAATTTAAAATGTTAAATAATTTAACGATTGTTATGGTTATGAAAACAAAAATTTTAGTGCTTATTTTATAACATTTGATTCTATTTGAAAATTTATCTAAAATTATAAAGAGCGCAAAGTCGATTCGAATATATATATATATATATATATATATATATATATATATCAAATAAATATATTGTTAAAAACGGAAATCAAACAATTTAAAATTATATTAAAGCAAAAAATTATTAAATAATGCAACATTTTACTTAAAGAATTTCATTAAGACAATATTTGTTTACTTCTGAGAAAGCAAAAAACAGCACTTAAAAAAACTTTACTAGAGATAAGTTAATTTATCTATTTCAGAAATCAGGCAAAAATGATACGTCAGCATAACAAGATAGAAAAAAAAACAAGAATTGCGCATTAAAAGTTAAAAAATAGGAAAATACAAACAAAATAATATATTTATAAATTAAACATTAGAAGTAAACTGTTTCAACTTTTATCTAGAAGTTTATAAAAAAAAATTAAGCAAAGAAAAACAAAAATTATATAAATAACGTCATCACGTGAGAAGGTAGGTTTAGACATTTTTTCATTCATATAATATTTAACAAGTTCGAATTCACTCAAAAAAAAAAAATTAAATAAATAAAAATAAAAAAAAGAATGAAGGAGATAGAAAAGTAACAAAATTGAACTGGTAACAAAGTGCTTAAGATTTTAACCAACAAATTATATTAATATCGAATTTGTTATTGTATGTCAGGGTCTAATAATTTGTTTTTAGAAAGAGTAATAAAAAATACCGGTTATTAAGTTTACTATAATATTTTTTTAAGTGCCTAGTGACGTACATATGTTTTTTTATATTTTAATGAATTGTTGCTAAAAAAGGTTGGGTTTATTTATTTTTAGTTAAAACAGTTATTAGATAATAAAATAAATGTACATATATAAATTTTAAACTTTTAGTTAGTAACATTTGCAGCGGCGAACTAATACATACATACGTATATACCTCAAAAATGTTAACAAACTTTATGATCCTTTCTTTTACAGTTCATTTAAAATTTGATAAAATCACCTTTCAGTAATGTAAACGAACTTATAAAATAAAACCTGTGTAATATTTCAGCTTATTTTTTCCCCAAACAACATACTACTTACCACAAAAAGTAAAAGTATAATGAATGAATCACTTAAAGCGTTTTTATACTAATATACATACATATGTATAAACCCAATTAACCAAAGAACGATATGATAGCGAAAACGATATCATCTTAGGTGTCAATTATGATATTATATCGTATTATAACGATGTTGTTATAGTACTACAATTTCGAATAAATTCTTTCCAATAAAATAAAAAAAACAGAAACATTTGGAAAAAAAACTTAAAATAAAAATAATCAAATTAAATTTTTTCAACAAAAGTATGTAAATTGATTTGATTATCAATTTACAAGAATGGACCCAAATTTAATCATACATATGTAAGTACACAATTAGAAAAACATGTGTCTAATGAAGAAATATGCATGCAAGCATGTTTGCATAAAAATGTGAGATGTATGAATGTATGACGCGTTAAATTCATATTTTCTATTTATTAGGATTTTAATCTTATTTCAGCTAATTATATTACACATCCTTAGAATATTTAAATGCTAAACGAATTATTTTTGGTATTAACAGCATTTGGAATAAAATCTAGATTGCGGCGATTTTACTATCGCTATTTTTTTTTTTTTTTTTTTGGAAAACGATATCATAATTTCATGGAAAAATGATAATTTTTATCAACTATATGATACCGTTTCGATATCGTTATAATATCATTTGGTTTATTGGGAACTTTGAACAAAATACGTCAACAGTCATCCAGCAGGCTAGAATAAAAATGTGTTTATATTGAATAAAAAAGAAATAGCTAATATCAAATTCGCAGCAAATTTTAAAGATTTCAAAAAATGTATATAAAAATATAATTGGTCCTTGTATATGTTTTCAAAATAATTAAAAACGAGTTAATGCTGTTTATTAATTCCAACCGCTGTGATTCATTGTTGGTTAATTAGCATCACGAAAATCTTAACTTTAAGATATACATTTTTAAATTTATATTATTTTTATGAAACGATTTTTAAAAATAAAATACAACATCCATTTCTAATATTTAATTACTTTTAAAATTTATTATTACAATTATGATTTTAAATAATTCTTTCATATCGAATTTTCACTCGAAATGTCTCTTTGTGTTGTAAATTTATGGGATTTATTTCTTGCACTATTTTACCGAAAAATCTCTTTGCTTTGCTTTGTCGGCAAAAGTTTTAGTGTTTTATTCGTTATTGTGAAACATTTGATTGATTAAATATGTCGAAACTTATTTCGAGAATTTTTCCCAAATAGGTCCATAAATGACAAAGTTATAAGCAAAAATCCTTAATAACAATTTTTTTTTGGAAAAGAGTTTAGATAAAATTTGGTGCATGTCAAGAGGACGATACTTATATATATATATATATATATATTATATATTCGTAAAAGTTTAAAAAAACTTACAGACTTTATTCTTTACAGATGTTAAAAATTTTTCTCTAAAAAGAAATTGTTCCAAATCGGTTTATTGGAATGATTTTAAAAAATAATAAATAATATGAACATATTTAAGATCTATGGTCGACTAAAGTTGTAAATCTTCAATATAGAATAGGAATTTATTCAAAGAAAATCTATCTATTCCATTTTATTATATTGTTTAAACTTTATAATAATATAATTAAAAATTTTATATTTCTAGAATCAAATACACCTATCTCATCAAATTGTAAATACTTTTACAACCCTGCAAAACGACTAAACAACGAAACACTATTATGTAGGTGTATAACAATTTTAAATAAAAAACCCCACAAATGTTAATAGTTGACTAACACTTAAATAAAGTTGATATAAAAAATATAGGTACAATTAAATATTTATGACATTTCAGGCAGACTTTTTTTATTTCGTATATGGGGTATAGTACATTTAACTAATTAAATATTTCGTTTGCGACTGACTGGCAAATAGCCTATAAAGCTTTAGTTGTTGCCAAATCTTTGTGATAAGCTAATAAGCGTGTACCATTTTTTTCTTTGGGCATTAGTGACTGACTTTCTTTTATTATTATTTTTTCTTTACTAATTTTAAATCACATGTTCCTAAATATTCCCAACCAGACACAAAAAAAGAATACTTAACACCGTTGTCTTAATTGTTATTGATTCTTATCGCATTCTGGTTTCATACTAGTTTAAGTACTTTTATACAAGGAATTTTTATTTGCATATGATTGTATAAAGTATAAAAGTATTTAAATGGATTGGATTTTGAGACCACATATATGTCACTTTTATTTACATATTTATATGTATTAAAAAAGTGATAACTTGTGGAAAATAACAACTTTTCTGGCTAGCTATGACAAGGAAAGTTAAAGTAAAATACTCGTATTTTTATTTTATTTTTAATAGGGAATCTTTAATCTTTTCATATTTAGATTCGCTAGTCTAGGGTTCGCTATTGAAAGGTTGTCGGCTTTTGAACATGATTCTTACAAACAGTGAGTGACAATTTAATTAATTATTTTGAAATAATTTGTATTATTTCATTTTATATACCCTTCATATAAAACAAAATGAATGACAAAACAATAAACTTTTTTTTAACTCTATACCATAATTTTAGTTTTTAATAACGTGACCTTAATCCAAATAAATATTATGTCTGAGGGAAATCCATGTTTACTGTGTCTTTTAATGAAGTAGTTCCTTTTGATCATTGGCAAAATAAAGGAAACAAAAAAAAATGACAATTTCTATTTTAAGAATGATTAACAATTTAATTGAATTAATGTAATTGTAATGATTAACAATTACATCAAATTCCATAAGACGCGCTTAAAGAGGCATAGGATTTAAAATTTTGATTTTGTATTTTTAAAATTGTATTAATTGTTTTTTTTTTTTTTTTGTTAATGTTAATACTTATACTTAGTATTATTAATGAAATAAATGATAAATAATATTGGAAACAAATAAATAATTATATGGGAAAGTTTCCATTGTTTTGTCAGTTGCTACAAAATACATCACTTCTAATTAAAGTTTAGATTATTCAAATTATTTTTTCTACTAATATTATTTAAATTAATTTAATATTAATATTTACCCTACAATTGTTAGCATGATGATTAAGATGATTATCATTGAAAATAAATTATTAAAATTTAAATTGTATAATTGAGAAGTACTAAAAAAAATTAAATATTAAAAAAGGCACCCCAAACAAATGATTAATAATATTTACAATATTTTTTTTAAGTCACGTGAATTCCAAAGATAAACAAAATCTATTATATAAATGTGTTTCAAGCAACATAAAAGTTATTATATTTATTAACTGTCATGCTGTCATGTAAGTGACACAACAAAATGAACTGTTAAAAATGTGCCATAAAACTAAATTAAACAAATGCTGACCTTGGCCTTCAACAAGGTAGAAAATCGGGATGTCATACAAACATTGAATACAAACAGAAAGAAAAACCTCTTTCATTTTATAAATAAAATCAACATTTTTAAAATACACCAAGAAAACCTAAAAGAATTTTATCGATTTTTCTTAAGATATTATATAAAAGTGAAAAAAGGTGGAAAACACACAACAATCAACCAAAAAGAAAATAGAATAGAAGAAAAAACAAACTAAAACACTAATACATTCTCCCAAACACCCACACAAACGGGAAGAATGTTCACTCATACAAATAAAATTGTATAAATTCACTCATACAAAAAATTTAAAAAGAAAATCTATCTAAAATGTTTGTATATATCTTCATAGATTTCTAGAAATTTGAATTTAGACAAAAATTGTTTAGGCTTTTCTATATATTCAATTTGTTTACTTTTTTAAAACTTTTGAGAAATAAAAAAGCTGCTGCAATTGTTACGTTTTTCAAAAGGTACAAGAGTATGAAATAATTTTTTCTTGCTCTTGTTAGTTACATAAGAAATATTTATTTTTTGATTTTTTAATAAAAAATTTTACTAAGATGTAAAATGTTTTAAAAATTCTTTAAGATTTTTTAAATTTGTTTAAGAAAAATTTAAAAAATTGTTAACATTTTTAACTTTTTTACATATTTATTTAAAAAATACATTACGTGATTTTTTAATATTATTTTATTTTTTTTACACTTTTCATATAGGTAATATTTTAAATATTGCTTTGTATTTATTACACTTTTTCTTTAACTTTTTTTTACTAACCGTTTACAAATAACTTTTAAATATGTAAATCAAAATTATAAAAAAATTTAATACAGCGACGCGTTTCAAAATGATTGCTAATTTTATTTATTTTCACTCTCTCTTACACGATCTTGACGTTGGAAGCGCTACGCGTCGACTGAAAATAGTTTAGCGAGAATTTCATTAATCTTAAAAATTAAATGAAATTATCAAGAGTTTATTTTTATTTTTTGTACATCATTTGATAAAACAAAATACAACAGCACCAAACACGAAATTTTTAAACAAATAAAATAAAGCAAAGGAGAGTCAGTCAAGATAGTATGATAAATTTCATTAAATAAAAATAAACAAAAATAATTCGGTAGAAAAAAAAAAACTTAATTTTTCATTTCTAATTCATGATTAGGGCAAGTTTAAATATGCACGAAAAAATTAAAATAAGGGCTTGAAAAAAATGAAAAAATGAGATAATATGCACAGAAGTATGCATAAAAAATCGACAAATTCATGTGTTTTCTTGTATAAATAAATATAAATATGTTTTTTTTTTTTCTAACTTTAAAATTTGTTAGTTTTCATAAAAGCATAAAAATTCGGGAAGAGGACTTATATTATACCTGCGGCCAATTTTAGTAAATGTAAAATAAAATATACAAATACAAAATAATGCGTTAATACTAGCATCTAGATTATTTTATGCACTTTAAGGCGATTCATGGAAGTGTTTTTATATGGGAGCTATGGTAAATTATGGACCGATTCTTATAAAATTTGACAATATAGTTTCTACTTACATAAAACTTATTTGTGTCGAATATTAACTTGATACTAACATTTGTATGGGATTTATGCACGTTAAAGAGATTTTCGGAGGAGGGCTTTATATGGGAGCTATGTTCAATTATGGACCGATCTTCATGAAATTTGGCACTTATACAAAACTTCCTTACATCAAATTTCATTTAAATATTGTTTTATTTAAGGCATCTATGATCGTTAAGCCCCTATTACGGGAGGACATTTGTATTTGGGCTAGGTGAAACAATGGACCGATCATAACCAATTTCAATAGGCTTCGTCCTTGTGTCATGAAAGTACTACGTGCCAAATTTTATTGAATTATCTTCAAAATTGCGACCTGTTTATATAGGGTATGAATTTACGTCAATAGACCATGACAGTCATATTTGATGCGTGTGAACTTTTTTTTTTTTCTTTACAATTATGTATGGGTTATTAAAAAATTTACAAAATAATTGAGACTAATTTGTTAATCAAACTCCAAAAATATCACATAAAAAAAAATAATTTTTGGTAAAATTCTTGTGAAATATGCAAAATCTTATTTTTCAAGCGAAAAGCTAGAAACTTGCCCTGTTCATGACCATTGGCAAACACATGACTTTTTATTTATCGTCTATAAGTATGATGATTATGACGACAATGATGGTGGGTTTGTTTCATATTGTTTGTGTTGGTTTTGTTGTCACTTTAGTGTTTGTTAATAGACTAGAAAAAGAAAGAAGCATCATAATACCGCGGCATAATTAAAGCGATAAATAAATATTAAAGTATATATGTATTTGTTTTATAACTTAAAAATTAACCCATTTGTCACCTATAGTAACGATACATATAAGGGCAACTATATGGATACCATTTCCAATAAATCAAAAATGCGTTTTTATGATACAATTGTTATATAAATTTAAAGAGGACATTTTTCTAGACAATGTTTTTTCACAACATTTGTCGTAAACGCTTTTGTGTGGTCGTGACAGAAGTCCAAAGCGAATGGAAAATTAAATACTTTTAAACGAATAAATTTTTTGTTTTCTTATGGCATACATTAGAATCAAAAAATAGCATCTGACATTATAATAAAAATAAACAGATTTCACTATTTATGAAGGCATATTTTGTTATAAGTACAAAAATGCAGTCGCCACGTGGGCAAATTGACAATTTATCAATACAGTATAATTACTATTATTTTTTTTAAGATTTAAACATTTTAAAAACAAAAAAGTAACATAAATATCCAGAATTATCCGTAACTTTTACATACGCCGTAAGATCAGAATGTCCAATTGTATATTCTATTTTAACATTTTGAAAATTTTTGCGAATTTCGATTTTAAGCCATTTCGAAATATTTGATGTATCTTTGAATTTTTAGACTTGCAGCTCACAATTATTAGAATAATTGAATAATTTGGTATCTATAGTTTTATTGAAACAAAAAAAAAAAAAAAAAAAAAATGATTACTGAAGTTAGTAATCATCATTTCACCTAGCTCCCATACAAAGATTTTCATGGAAGAGGTTTAACGGTTATAAATGTCATATATATAGTCGAATTTTGATACAATTTAGCACTACTACGTTTTTGGTAACCATTATTACTCTAGCAAATTTCATAGGAATTGGTCCACATTTGACCACAGTGCCCATATATCGCACTTCCCGAAATTCACTTAAAGTGCATAAATCACATAATAATTTTAATATCAGATTCAAATTTGGCACAACTAGCTTTTATTTATAAGGTTATATAGATTTAGGGGTATCAGAAACGGTGGAAACATAGCGGTATGCATGGAAAAAATTATATATACCCTAATTTATAATTTCCTAATATGTTGAATAAACTTCAGAATAGTATGATTTTTAAATTATTTTTAATTATTGAATAATAAAATAATATTTATAAATTTCATATTCACCAAAGAAAAAAATTAAGAAAATAAAAAAATCTATATGTATATTTTCATTGTTTTTTCATTAATATTCTTCGGTGGGTTATAATTATTTGATATATTGCAGATATAAAGTAATCATACTATTTAATATTGCAGTTATCAATTTTTTAAGAGATCTAAATTGAAATAAATGTTAAGAAGGTTAATTTTTTGGAATCCCATATTCCTAAGAGAGTTGGTAGCCACTTATTATGACTAACTTTTTATTATATTATATATATGCATTTAACCCGCCACTGCGTTAGCGAACTTGCTGGAGTCTTACATAGGCCAAAGATAAACTTGGTCGCTTTTATGTTATATTATTAAATTCAAAAAATGCCATTGGATGAATGAAAAAGTACCAAAAAATTCCTTCAAAAAGGATCTTATAATTCATATGGGATCACTCAGGAACATTTGTATTTAATTTCATGCTTCTACTTTCAGTATTATAGAAAATTCAAGTAAAAAAATATATACAAAAAAGTATCATTAACTACGTTTTGGTGCCATAAGAGGGAAAAAGGTATCCATTAAGCACCACTTTCTTTGATTCCTAATTCACTCAGAACCATATTAGCTACAAAAGTACCAAATTCTATTTAAATTCGCATGTAACAGATATGATTTAAAAGATACAAATCTGCCTTCAATTAAATAAAAAAAAAATTATGTTTTAAAAAAAGTACCAAACTATTTACCCGAATTTGTTCCTACTTTCGGTTTCGTACACAATTTCCAAATAACGTCCCATAAGCTTATTTTGTGTGATTAAACGAGCCAACCAATGCTTAAAATTTTATTAAAATATTAGTTTGAATAAAATGTAATTTTCCGTATTTCAATGAATAAAATGTTCATACGTATATAATAGAAAACAAATGTTGTATATATATGTATACATATATTTGTATATGTATGTTTACTGGTTTAAAATATACATATTGTACCAAAGTATCAAGTTTTGCCCCTAAAAGGGCTGAATTTCAAAAAGTACCAGACCATCTGCTTTCGAAATGAATAACGATAGGTATTTTTTTTTTTTTTTTTTTTTTTTTGTATCGATATATTTAAAAGATATAACATTAGCAAACTTTAATCTTTTCTTTTCGCCGTATTACAAATGTTATTTCATAGCTGCTTTTTAAATTCTATTTGGATTTCTGTCCACATCAGTTATGTGTTCCTTGGCAAATTTTATGCGAACAGTAAGACATTCTTTAGATATAAGGTTTTTTGGAAGGACGATAATAACGAGGGCCAATCTCATTAGCCCTGCTTCTAGCAGTTTGTGAACTAATTTCGGATCTAAAATTGTTAACAACATCACTGAGTAACATTTTTTGCAATTAGGTGTTCTTTGGAAAATTTTAAACGATTATTACAGGATGATAATAAGCAAGATTGCGCTCATTCATTAGAAAAAAGTTCAGGAACTAATTTCTAATCAAAGATTCTTGGTTATCTCTTCAAATGTTTTTAAACTACTTTTCTATTAAACTTAGGTCTTCATCAAAAATGTTCTGTCATACTATTTCTTTTATAAATTTCAAAACTTCTGAATTATTTGCAATCCAGTATTCAAAATATTATTTTGATTTTTTAAGTCAGTTTTACTATTTAAAATACTAATTTTACGGAAAAAAAGAATAAATATTGAAATAATGCAAAAAAAATCATATTTTGTATCGTTTGTATTAGATGCAGAAATATAAAAGTTTCCATTCATTAGAAAAAATCTCAGTTGGAAATTTCTTTAAGACAACCTTATGAAGTGTCAGAGTCACTGCTATCATTGCCCCTGTTCCCATATAAAAATCATCATGACATCATGTACATTTTCATATATTTTGTCAAAATTTTTTAAGACAAATTCAGCAGGACTGCACATCTTATAATCTTCGTTGAAATATTTCTAGTTCTAGTCAATTTTAGGAAAAGTGTTAAAATGTCATCAAGGCGTCTACTAATTTTGTGAAATTATTACATTTGTTAATATATTAAAATATTCAGGTGGGATAGTAAACTTAAAAGAAATTTATATATTTTTAGTAAAAAGTCAAATTATTGAACACTAATATTAAATAGAAAATTGGCCATTTTATGAATAAAAAAATATAAATTTTTACTTTTAATTTTTGCTTAGTTGTTTATGGGTTAATAAAAGACAGAAGAGCATATAAAAGAGAGACAAATGAGCAAAAAGTTAACAACAGTAATTTAAAAAATACTAAAATGATTCTACATAATTTTTTTTTTTTGATAGTTGACCTAAACATACTGCATCACAAAAATGAATTATGAACCTTAGATATTAATTACGAAAAAAAAAAAACGAAATTCAATCAATGTTAAAAATAATATCATTCTTTTTTATCAATTCCTTATATTATTGGAGAAAGTCGTTCCTTTTCTTTCTTTTTAACAAAAAAAAAAAAAAAAAAAAAAAAAAATGTTAAGAAAATAAAATTGATTTCAGATGCCATTGAACATGTCTACAAAGTTCAACGGCATGTTATGAGTTTCATTTACATATAACTTGTAAGTAGTATGTCTAGCAAACGGAAACTACAATTATTTTATGATTTATATTGAAAAATAATCATCAGTCAATCATAAAATAAGAGAGCATAAACTTAACACTTAGTAATAGCTAAATATTTCAACCACATGAGAAGTATGCTTCATGTGAAATGTCTTGAAAAATAAATTTAAAAAATAATAATAATTTCGTGTGTGCACATAAATAAAAGCAAAAAAAAAAAAAAAATTATCAAGACTTGATACTTTTATTAAGGTATGTACATACATATACATATATAATGTATGTATGTATATAAAATTTATATATTTTTTGTATTTTTGATTTTTATGGTTCCATGACGTAGTAAGTTTCATTCAAATTCTTTAAATTTCATCATTCTAGCCATCCAAAGTCAGCCAACGATAATGAAGATTTTGATGACGTACAGATACTACATACAAGTACATGTATACATTCATTTGTGTATATATTTATGTTGTATGGGTGTACGTTTAGTATGATTTTCAATAGTTTTGTTTACGCACAATTTTTCTCTCTTTTTTTTTACTCGTATTTTTAAGCCAATAATTGTATGCTATTCCCTACAAGAGACTTGCCTTTTAGATACTGCATACGAGTACATATTATAGTGATCGATTATTCGACTTTTTTGAGAAACCGGTTTTGGAATAGTTCGGATAGTTGGAATTTTGAAAAATCCGGTTGCATTTTTTAAAATTCCGAAAAACCGTTTAACCGGATTTTTTTTGTAGTAGTTAATATTTCCATCAATATATAATATTGGATTAAAAAACTCAACAAACCTTATAATAATCAATTCAAAATTTATAAAATAACTTATTTTGGGAAACACTTTCAATTAAGGTAAGAAAATAATAAGATAATAATAATGAGACCAAGTTTTATATATTAATATGGAAAAATCGTTTCTCAATTTTTTCGAAATCCATTTTGCAGATATAACTCTTTCAAATAAAACTCTTTTAAAAAAATTTAGTAAGCTGTTATTATAACAATTTAATTTAAAAAAAGTCTAAAATATTTAAATTGTTTGTAAGAAGTACACTTTTATGCGCTTCGAAATAAATCTAACTACGATGCATTCTAAAGAAGAAAGTAAATAACGTCAAGCTAATCTACTTGCTTACTATAAATAAAACATTCCCTTCTTTTTCAGCATAGAAAAGAAGGCATTTTATTTTAAAAATGTATTGCCTCCAACCGGGAACTCGTCATACAAAATTCATGCCATTCCACAGTGGGGCAGAATCGAAATAAATCAGTAAATTTTAATCTGCTGGTTGGATTTACATAAAATTTCACGTAGGCGTAGCAGAGAAGTGTACAATTTTAAGTTCGGAAGGTGGCCCCACTCACGCTTCAGAAGCGGAGCCAGTGGGGTTCAAAATAGGGTACTTCTGATATAGAAAATTTGTAACCGCTTGTCAAATTTGTGAGGACCAAAATTCTTGAAATTTTGACCCACATAATTATTAATAACATTTTTGAAATGTAAACATAGTATAATAAAATAAAGGATACATTGAAGTTTTACTGGTCGGAAGATAGATTACATCCATCTAGATTGGGGGCGAATTACATTCGCCTATGTAACTCTTTTCATTGCAGATGTTCCGGAGGTCGATGGGGTAAAGGATGGAAAGAAGTGTTCCGGAGGTGAATGGGGTACACGGGAGGAAAAGCATTCAGGTCAGAGGCAGGTGTTGGGTTCGACGTTAAATGGCAGAAGGCAGAAGTAACAGTAGAAAGCAGGCAGGGAGAAAAGCCGAGTGAAGACGTCAATGCCTACATTGTCACAGCTGAGCAGGCAAGTAGTAGAACTGACGAATCACGAATGTAGAAGAAATTTAAAGAATTATAATTTTTTTTTTGGCCGAAAAAGTGTCCACACTCCATCTCTAAATTAAAATTTTCTGTAAGAACATATAATATTTTTATATTTTTCTGAAAGATATCTTCATGATTTTAGAATTAAAAACAAGCCTATGCACATACCATCCTAAATTTGATATATTTTAAATAAAAAAATTACTTTGGCTTCAGCCTACATGTTCTAAAACCCCAAAGGCCTGTTCTGCATACCGAATGCAGTTTCGAAAACTCCAATGTGTTATAGTTTGCCAATAGCTTTTTCCAAACCTACAATAAATGTAGGCTTTATAGGCAGAAATAAATTTTCGTCGGTTTTTTGGGAATTGCAGGCTTATTTTTGTAAAGAATCTTTAATTATTCTACACTTTATCATTTCAAATGATAAAGTCAACAATCGCTGAAAATTTCGTTAGATATCTTAAGAAACCAAGATTCTATTAGAGATCAAATATTTATAGTTTCTCCAAAATCCAATTTTTTACAAAAATTTTATTTTAGTTAGAAAAATCAGAACTTAATTTTTTTCAAATAAACTTCTCTGTCTAGCTGACAGAAGTTACAGATTTATTTCCAAAAAAAAAAATCGATTCTGCCCAACTGTGCGTTCGTAAGGGATTGTGGAAGCGCTATTTGACTTTCCTCCCTTACAACTTGCTTAGTTCGTAGGTTAATTTTTACTGGAACTTACAAAATTAATTTCAAGTTAACCTTAAACTATATTTATAAAACATAACAAGAAATGCGACTCTATGAATATTAATTAGTTAAAACATTATTCCTAAATTTCAATTTAAATATTAGTATTTAGTACATATATATTTTGAAATAAAATAACATTTTGAAACCCGGTTTTTTTGTGCTTAAAAAATCGGTCAATTCGACATACGAAAAATTAACATTTTGAAAAAAACCGACATTCCTCAAACCGAAAAAACAGGCTTTTAAACTGGTTGGAAAACCGAGTCGGTCACCCTAATACATATTCTAATAAATACAATGCCTACTTTTTCTATTTACAATTTACATTATAAAAGGTACATCCAACTGGATTTACTTAGTTCTTGTTTTCATTGTCTGTTTAAAATGTGTTTTTTAGGTCTTTTTACTATTGTTTATTTCCAATATTCGATAAATTTCGGAGAATTTTAAATGTAACACAAGATAAAACGTTTACATAAAAGAGTAAACAAATTTCTTTTTTAATAACAATTATAAATTTGTAAGTTTAAAATGATCATAAAAATTTACAAGAAGTATTTCTTTTTTTATTATGCTTTTAATTTTATATTTATTTAAACTCCAATGTGGATGAGCAAATAGAATAAAAAACATTGAAGTTGTAAATACAGACTAAAAAAATATTAAGGTAATTATAAATTACATATGTGATCATTAAAATAGGTACTCAAAAGAAATTATAAAAATCGAAATTTTTTAAATAATATTTATTAAAATCCATTTGTTTTTGATTAATTGCTATATTTTAAGAAGAATTTACAATACTATTTAATTGGACAGAAATTAAGACATAAGTATCTACTAATAACGACCAAAAATCAAAATCCATCCGGTCATTAAAATAAGTACGGAGCAATTACAATGTGGTATACCATTAACTATCGTAATAAAAATTAAAATTTGTGCTTTAGTTCTTATAACTACATGGTTTCCTATTTATTCCTTTTTTTAAATATCTTTTCTATTTTATGAGCCATAAAATTCGGAAATATTCTCCAGATGTTTTGTATCAGGAATTTTGTATTTTTCCTTAAATTTTAGTTATTGAAGCGAAATTTTTTGTAAATATTTTTTTAGGTCTTCCCGAAAGGTTCCATAATGGTTTCAATCCAGTGGTCAAATTAGCCAACGAAAAAATGCAATCTGATTACTTTGGGAATAAATTTTGACCATTATTTTACCCATCGAACTTAAGTGCTTTCTTCAGGATAAGATAACTTATTGTTCAATAAAGATTATTTTGAAATTTTCTCCAGAATTTTTAGTTAGTTATATTACAAGATATTAAAAGTTAACTTCTTATATGCCGATAACAATATCAGTGCTTGATGGGGTTTTTAATATGATAAGAACTCCAACGCATTAAAAACAAAAAATAACCTTTTCTTAAAAAGATTATAATTGCAATTTTGAGCCAATCAAGTCAGTAACTGGTTCGTATCCCTATTGAAATCCTTCGATTAGGTCTAGAAAATCATATTATAAAAAGATTCAGTAAAATAAATCAGAATTTCAAAACAAATTACAAGATTTTTGATAAAAATACTCTTGTGAAAATGAATCATTCAATATATATAAATATATATATATATATATATATATATATATATATATATATATTAATTATTAAAATATTTGAATTACTGCTTTTTAAAGTACAGAAATATTTATATTTTAGTGGTTAAATTATGAATCTTTGTTTTAATCAATTTAAAAAAAATATAATTTTGCCTTAAATAAATTTTGCTTTTCCTTCTTATTATTATCGCTTAAAAAATATTTATTTAAAGTTTCACATATATTTTATTTTTTTTTTGTGAAAAGTAATTTATCGATAAAATAATCAATAAATTCTTTGGACACTTGCAGTTCATTATTATGATGGCAACTATTTTTAATACCTTATTTGTCATAAAATATAACTAAACATGTATCTAAGCGGCTGCCACCATGTTTGCTTTAAAAATATATTAGTTAATAGACCTTGAACAGTGTTTTGTCAAACGATTATTTGAAAAAAAGTGGAAGTGTTTTATATTAAGAAATAAAACTTTCAAATAGTGCATTGAATTGAAAAGAAATTCAAAATGAACAGCAGAAGTGCATGTACTAAAAATATACATACAAAAAATCAAGAATGATTGTGTGAAGAAGTAATTAGAAATTTTAACATTTTCAAATCATAACCTTTAAATTGTATGTATTTGTTAATAAAATTACGAATTCTTACAAATTATACGTGCAGTGTGAAATAAATTTTATTTGATAAAAAGGCCAAACAAATAAGTTTTGTTCCCCTACTCTAAATTGGGAGCACGCGGGATCTCAATGTTACCGAAAAGCAGTGATGCCAACTATTACCAACGCAAACGCTTAGAAATGTTTGAAAAAAGTACTAAAAAGGGCTAAATTTAAAAAGACTACAGTTTTGTGTCATAACAAGCCAAGCACAAAAATGAACTAAAATTAAAATTTCTTTTGAAAAGTAAAAAGAAACATACTAGCAACATTTCTATCATTAATCAACCATTTGGAACGTCTATCTCAAAATATTAATAGCAAACTGGGTAAATTAAAATACAGGTAATAGAGATTCCATTATTATAAACCTCGAATCAAAATTGTTCAGTTCTTTCAACACTTTTCCACTCAAACAGTTTTAATTGCTGAAGACAGTTTTTTTTAATAATAAAGTTTCTTTACGAATTGTTAAGATCTCTTTATAAATTTGTCTTCTCCCTAGTCTTTTCGCAAATATAGGGAGAATTTAGTACAAGAATTGTGAAATAAAAGTAAAATTTAAAAAATAACTTTACCATATTAAAATACTTTTCCATTTTTGAAAAAAGTAAAAAAGAGCAGAAAGGGATAAAAGGAAATTGTTAAAAATGCTAAATTTGCGCGTTATTTTAGTTGCGGCCTACAAAATATTTTTCGCGTTTTAGACTACTAAAAACGGGCTAAATTTAGCCCGAAACGGCCTAAATTGGCATCACTGCCGAGAAGCGTTCCCGTACTCGAAAATTGAGCAAATGAAAGCTATTTTGGGAAAATAATGTTCTTCTTATTTTTGGACGAAACAGGCCAGAATATTTCTTGGGGTAGATTATTTAAATTGTCAAATAATTCAAATATATATATATATATACAATAAAAAATTTTAACAAAAAATAAAATAATATATATAATTATTTGTTTTCGTTACTAATAGGAAACTTTCATTAAAAAAAATTAAAAATATTGAAATAAGCTGAAATATAAAATTACGTACATATAAGAATTTTGGTTCGATTCGAACCCATTTTTAGACATGTGAAAACCGATTCGCATGATACCTCAGGGTAACACAACGGGACCAATAAGACCCAAGTGAGCTGTCTATTTTATATATTCACTGCTGGCCATCTAACCTAACCTGTTCCTGTACTTTTGTACGTTGTTGTATTTTTGCGGGAGAAAAATTGGCTTTTTCTCATTTTACCACACTTTAGACAAAAAGTACAGAAACAAACCTATAATAACACCCACTTTTTATGTATTTTATAAAATGTTGGTGATTCTTTTTTAGCGGTAACGCTATTTTCAGTTATTTCGGTAAGAGTGTTTTAGCGTTTCAGTTTCGGTTCAGTGTTTTAGCGGTAACGGTGTTCGTTTTTATTTCGACAATAGTATTTTAAGGGTAACGGTTGTTTCAGAAATTTCGCAGATATCGGTTCGCAATCGTGATATATAAAGTGGAGTCAAGTGTTTAAAACACGGTCTGGGATAACCATAACAAGTTTTATTTTAACTTTATTCAAAATAATATTTTTTTCTTAAACCGTATAATAACGGTAATGGCATTTTAGCGGTTAAAAGGTATTTTAGCGTTTTTAGTGTTTTGGGTTATTTTGGCATTTTAGCGGTACCGGTTCTCAACCTTGCTTAAAAATAATTTTAACTTAATTTCGATAAAAAGAGTTTTATACACTCCACTTTTTGAATGTTTTCTATTGTTTCAGGATTTCACGTGCTCTTCATTCAGTATCGTAATTTTTCTTGATGTTTTACCTTGTTAGTCCCTGAACAATTCTTATAGAAACCTGACAACATATTTCCTTCCGGATTACTTCTGTGATCTTAAATGAGTCTCTGTTCGATTAAATAACGTTTAAATATTCTTCATATTCAATTATTTTTCAAAGTTCTGTGGAAGGCGGCGACTTAGATGCAGATAATACATGAGAAAGATGTTTTTGGGTCTACCGTAGTAATTCTGAAATTATGCGCTGAGTTCGAAGGGACTTCCTTGGTTTCTATTGTTTTCCTTTTTTATCAGCACAATACTTTGCATGTCAATTTTAATAGGGTATGTCTAATAATTTGTAATTATTACTTCTTCATAACTAGAAAACTACACTCAAAGCCACATTTTTAAAACGTAAAGTATATTTTTTTAAGTTTTATTTCAATGTGATTTTATTTATTGTCGCTACACAGAGAAAAAAATCATAAATTTAAAAATTTTTTCCATAAATGTTATGAATCGAACATACTTTTTTCCAAACTTTTCTCGTAAAAAATAAAATTTGGTTCATAGATATTAAATTGTACATAATGACAATTTCAGGAATATTGTAAACATTTTGATTTAGGTTTATTAAACTTGTTTTAAATGCTTAATAAAAATACAAAATAATAAATACGAAAAAATAAAAAAATAAGAAAAATCTGTTTAAAAAAAATGTGAGCATTTGCATAACATTTTAATAAAAAGTGCTAAATAATTATTCGTCTCTTTCCATTATGTGGCTAAAAATTATTATAAAATAAAAATTGTTAAATTTTTTTTTTTTGAAACATATTTTACAAATTAAAAATATTAATGAAAATTGAAACAATTTTGTTTGAGCATTCTTGATTTTATTTCATTTAAAAAAATATAAAAAATGTTTTAATATTTATGAAATTATTCTTAAATAGTATGAACTGAAATCAATAAAGGTAATTTTTTATATTTATGTACAAACTTTTTTCTGTTTTTTTTTTTTCTTAGAATGTTGTTTATTTCAATAAGAAACAAAATTTTTAAAAATATTTTCTATTTTAAGTAAAGCTTATTATGTAGATTATAATAGTTGTCATAAACTTTAGATTTTAAAATAGTTTATTATTATGAAATTAATTGAAAGTTGATTGTATTGTCTGTCACTGTATTTACGTTTTAAAAAATTAATAAAATTTCAAACAAATAGCAGAGTCGAATCTTATATCGAGGAATTTTAACTAAGATTCTATAGTTGGAACAAAAAATCAACTTTTCGACTTTTTCAATTTTTATATAATCGATTTATCGCCATTTTCCATTTTTAAATAATAGATTTTATCTATTTTTTGCAATTTTGGAATAGTAAACTTTCATCTTCTGACTTTTTCCAACTTTTAGACTTTTTCTAACGTTTTTCGATTTTATACGATATTTTTGAGATTTTTCGGTTTTTTTTAATATTTTTTATTTGTTTCATAAAAACTTAAAAATATAAAATATATATATAACGCGGTCGAATAAATTACAAGACAATCTACGCAATAAAAGTGCTGGCTGGTACTATTCCCAGCAGTTAGATGTTGTTAAAAATAAAACTCTGAGGACCGGAGAATTGCGACGCAAATAGAATCACAATTTTCTATGTATTTACACTGTTTTCTTAATAATTGGTTTCAGAATAAAAATATTTGAACATCAAAGAAGTTATTTTTTAATGAAAAAGAAGTATTTTTTGTAAAAACATGTGAAATTAAAATACTTATATAAATTATATTTTGATTTTCTAACTTAACAGAGAGATTTTATTCGATTTTTTCCGTTAACATTTTCTTCAACACCTTTTTAAACTCCTTATATAGAGACGCAAATCAAAATCGACTAACTGGTAACAAGAAACTTCGATTTCTCGACAATTTTCAAACCAAAAAGCCGATTTGGACTTTTTTCAACAAAATTGATTGTTCGATTATTCGAAAGTCGAATAGAATTATCTGTTGATATTGAATGTAAGCTCTTGATATATAATTGATCTTAAGATTATCTTTTTCTTTTAATTAGATCTTTTTTTTCGTACTTCTTTAAATTTATTTTAAATTGCTACTTTTATTGAAATGCGCATTTTTTCAAAAGTGAATTTTGGGTTGAAATTTGGTTTTAAATTTGTTGAAATGGCCACTTTTTTAAAAATTTATCGTTTCCGAAAAAATGTATTTTTTTTTTAAATTTAATTGATACTTTATTAGAAAATTTATAGTTTTTTGATATTTTTTACATAGACTACCACCAAATACCGAAACGGATGGACATAATTAAATCAACGTAAAAGTAATAATGTGTCGAGTGTTCTACCTTAAGGTGGGGATCTAAAAATATTTTTACCATGTTGCAAACAGCAGCATACCATCCTATGAATGGTGGTGTAGAGTAAGTTGGCTTAGGTTTTTTGAAAAACATTAAGTTAAGGTTTTAAAAATCTAAGTATAAATTATTTTAGAATGAAAATATGTCTGCAGAATCAATTCATAAAAATATTTATTTCAAAAATATTAATTAGTATGTTTTTATTTATGTTATATTACTTAAGCAGCAGTATAGATGTAGAGCTATAAAAAAATCATTTGGATATCTCAAAGTTTGTAGCAAAAGGAATTGATAGGTACTTATTTTTTAATTCTGAACACTTTTTGTTTCTCGTATATTTTCCCTCTAGATTTCTACTTTAAACTTGTGCTGAAAACTGGCGACGCCAAGGTTTTTAGATATTTTTCACTTATTGTATCAATAACAAATTTAACAAAAAACAAAATTATGTTTATAACGATTTTTCCATTATCTGATCTGTTTATGAACCGTTTTGACCCAGAACGAAGTGCATTTCAAAAATTCGCTTCTTATTGAAATATAGATTAAATTTAATGATTTTAATAGAAAATTAGTATTAGTTGTTTACCCAATATATTGATCTATACAACATGTCCCTTAGTTATCGGGGGTCATTGATAAGTTGATTTTAGCGTTCCTACGCATAAATAGGGTCCAAAAATAGATAAACATATATTTTATGATTAAAATTTATAACACCATCCTTATCCTTTTAGCTGAATTATATTAAAAAGACCAAAAATATGCAATTAAAGCATGACGAAAATTTGTTTACATTTTCAATATTGTAAATCATTTGAAAAATTTTAATATGTTTTTGATTCTTTAAGAGCTTGAGAATATAACTAAATTTGTAGGTACACTTAACTTTTTAGATTAAAAATATCTGTCAACAAAAAATTGGTAACTTTTTTAATGCCCATAAAATAATGTGTAAGTGATAGAAAAAAACTATTATTCAGCGCATCAAAATCATTGTATTCCACCTATTTTTAGTTAAAGGAGGATTTTGTTGCAGAATTTTTTTCCCTATCTACACTATCTTGTGTGACATCTCCCAACATCAATGACAGTGTACTTTTTTTGCCGTTTCCTTTAGCTAAGCTTTAGTTTAAAATTCATATAAATTTCTTATCTCTTAACTAATTAAAGCAAAACACAAGTTGAATCTTTAATTAAGATGTTTTTGTTCACCTGTTTACACTACTAATTGCTACATTTTATAAAATATCCATTTTGTTTAATTCTTGTACTGAATATTATCTATGCAAGATAATACAACCATTTATTTCTACTCACTGAACAAGTAAGAAAAAACGACATAATAAAACTTAAGCAGAGACAATACAAATAATAAAGATGAGGAAAACGAAATATTGATTGACGAGCCGAGCCCCCTTATATTTATGTACATAAGAAAATAAAATTCATACTTAAATAAAAAGAAAGTATATGAACAGATGGTTAGTGTACTTAAAGAAACTAGTAGTTTAAGGCCAATCATTGAAGAAGAAACTGAGTAAATGAGCGCAAGTTTTTTTAAGGCCAAGCCTCCAAGGTGACTAATACCGGTTTATTTCCTTTACAAGCAGAACAAAAATGCTGCATTTATTCAAGAGAAACCAACACGAGGTTTTTGAATAAACACATGCTTTTTTCATAAAAAATAATCATATGCATTTAAAACAAGTTAGAAGTAAATAGTCGGTCAAAACCGACCATAGAATACCCTACACCATTGGGTGTGTGCATCAAAATTCGGGGAGGGGTCTCATATGGGACCTGCGACCAATTGTGGACCGATACTTGTTTTAACCCTTAAATGCATAACGTACTATATATGGCACATCACTTCTATCTGGTAATAATCTTAAACATCAAATTCAATCGTCTTGTAGTACAATTTTAATTAATGCAGTCAATAACAATCCTCATAAAAAATTAAATTTTAGCTTTCTTTTGACTTGTTTTAGTAGTCAGTAAGCCTCCAAAGTTGTCATAATTTTAAAAGTGAATTTCAAACACACATACACAGTACCAAAAATTATAGATATAACTTATAATTAGTGTGGTGGTATATATTTTTGAACGCATTGTGCTGTGAATATACTTTATTATTACACTTTTGACTTCTTGGTGATTGTAATATCGCAATTGCCTTCAAGCTCGTTTCCGAAAAGGTCAATAAAATGTAAATAGTTACAATACTCCTTTAAAAAATACACATAGTGACAATTCTCTTAGCGCTAGTTCAAAAAAGTACAAAAGTGATGAAATGGAGCCAATTTCCATCTACAAAATATAAGAGATGTTTGCATTTATTGCTTCTATATTCAACTGTTAACACCATGTATGTCTTGGGCGGCCCCTCCTACGAATCGTAGATTCCAATCTATTGCGTTCCTTGTAATATTGGACTGTGATCTACGCAAAGCATGTCCTATCCATCGTTATTTTCGCCTTCTAATTTCGAATTCAACTGGTGTTTCTCCGGCCCCAGCCCAAAATTGTTTGTTGCTGATAGCATTTGGACATGTGTAGTTTTTGTCATGGCCTTGGTATTAATTTATGGCTATAGCCATAAGAAGCGCATAAAATGTTTACTTTGCCTTAATAAACGAAAAACGGAATCGTTTTGTTAATTAATACACTATATTACATACATTTTTTTCAATATAATTCTTCATCCGTTTCCACTTAGTTTTAAAGATTTTCCAATAAAATCTAATAAAGAAAATAATTAAATAATATTTCATTTCGTATCCAGGAGCATTTTTATGTTAGGGTACGCATGTCACCATTCGAAGGGAAAATTCTAAGTAATTCTAAGCCGATTGATATACATTAAGGTGGGTCTTAGACTAATATTTTTATGTGTTTCAAACATCAGCACAAACACATAATACCCTCTTCTCCAGCTATGATGGTGTAGGGTATAAAAACAGAAAACATGTGATAAGAATTAAAGAAAACCACCGGTAACCTTATACTAAAATAAAAAGATGTCACTCAGTCTTAAACAACTATGACGCATACAATAAAAAGTAAGTCCTGCTTATTTAATATTAATATTTGTATAAATTAAACGGATATTAAATAAAAATAACAAAATTTTGAACAATTTAATAGTAGCACGTTGCGTCAAACGCTTTAAAAACCAAATAGAGACTCTGTCATAGATATCTATTATACTTTATTAATCCTGGAACATGTAGCTTATAAAAAAATAATTGTCCCCACCTTGTAAAAATCGGACAGGCCAGACAATCATACACAAATTACATACTACACGCCCACTCACACAAATTACATAATTTTATTGCAACTCCTCAAGTTTTGTAAATATTTGTTTTAATTATTAATTTTGTGGTAAATTTATTCTTATAGAAATTTTAACATTGAAAACGTCTAGCTGTCTAGTGTCTATTTCCATAATAATTACACAACTTTTTCTTTTATAAATAAGTTTTTTTTTCAGCGCTCACATACTATTGCACACACGTCACTTGACCTGGTTCTTTTTATATTGATTTTTACAAATATTTTATATTTAGAGTAAACAATTTTAATTTTTACTGAAAAACCAATAGTTTTTCTTAATATCAGCACTAAATTTATGTATTATTTTTATCAATTTATCTATAAATTTTTTAATTATTTTACCTGTAAACGAATTGCAAGACAACTTTTACTATTAGTACCGAAAACCAGAGACTGGCGCCGAACAATTTTAACGGTATCAGCGACTTTTGTAAAAAATTACCACTGACGGCTCAAAATCGGCTGTTAGCCGGAGGAGATGTAAACATAACCCCAGGTCTACAATTGAGATTAACGCTGATATAATATGTGAGATAACTCCGGCAGAGGAGAGTAACTATATTTTTTATATTATGATAAATCTTAAATAAGGGGTAAGCATATTCTAATAAATCCTATAAGATATCATTATTTTCAATCAGGCACAGAGTAAACATGTCCTTTTTATTTAAGCAATTCGCACTTTTTTAGCACAATTTTTATAAAAATGTTTTAAACATATAAAACAAAAACTAAAAGGAAACAATTTTACAAAAATTACTGTTTTTTTAGTAATTTCCAAAATACACATGCACGCACACTAACAAAGGTTCGTGAATCTACACGTGAAATAATTCTCTTAGAGAGCGAATTTGACACTCTCTGACAAAAAAATATTACATATTATGTTACGTCTAGACGGGCTGTAACATAGTGTCTATATTACATAGCGTCTATATTAGAAAATTTTTTATCAAGACAAACGTCAAAATCAACGCGAATTTATGCAAGGTGTAAACAGTTGCATAAAAACAACAATAAGGCTAATTTAATGTTTTTTATATATGCAGTTTGACAGCTGTAAGAACCAAAAATAGTAATAAGCTGTTTAACTGAGGTTACATTTTATAAACACTACGTAACGTCAATTCTATACTAGAAAAATTTTATCAAGGTCAAAATCAGGACTAACTATAAAAGGTGACCTCAGTTCCACAATTGACATTGTTGTAACATCTTTGTAGTAGTCAAAAGTTGATCCAACAGGGAGGTTTTACTTTAAACATAAATATCAACCTCACCGTTTGTAACTTTAAAATCTTATACTGAAAAGGCAAATTGAAATATTAAATATAACATTTCACAACTAGAAAATATATATGTGCCTCAGTAAAGAGCTGAATAATAAATATTATGTTCAATTTTTTTAACAATAGGTTAAGAAATTAAATAGATTATAGGTAGACCGCTGGTAATAGACTCCAACTAGGACTTTAATACACCCTAAGTCGGTAGCTGTAATAGCATGAATTGCAAACGTATTCAACAACGGCATCTGGAAGGAGTAAAATATACAATTTTCGGTAAAAAAAATAATATTTAAATCAAATATTTATCGCATTTTAAATTGTTTATTTTTGAAGATTAAAAAAACTGGTACTTTTTTGAGAAAATTGATAAAATGTGTATTTTTTTAAACATCGCTTTTTTATTTAAAAAATATAACTCATTAAAATTAATACTACTTTACAAAATTATTGGGTTAATTTTTTAAATATTTAATTTTTTGATATTTTACTTGAATATTATTCTTTCTTTAAATTGATACCTCATTTGAAAATTGGTGGTTATGTATTTTAAAAATGTGTACTGCATATTTTCAATCCATTAGTTATTTTAATCTTCATTTTGTCTTAGGAGGGTCAGTAAAGAAGTGGCAATTGCCATCATACTCTTGATTCACTAGATATTATTGAAATTTATGCTCAAAAAGGGTCATTGGCCACTAAATAATCTGCTGGGAATAGTAAAATAAAAAACATTAATTTAAGTAACCAATCGATTATATGCTTTTTTATTTTAATTGATAAATTTTTCGCTTTTTTTCTTTTTTTTTAAGAAAGTTGTTTTCATTATTTTGATTTTTACATTGAATTGAAATTTTAATTTAATAAGTTTGATTTTAATACCCATTTTGGTTCTGTATAATTTTGTTAATTTATCTGATTTGTTTTTTTTTTAGTTTTTTTTAATCGAACTATGGTTACTAATTATTTTCTTGTTCGGTTCGTGACACACATCAAAGTAATGTTTTTCTTATGGTCGCCATGTTGATTCACCATATCGAAAAATACAAGGGTTTATGTGTCGACGGTTCGCGACCAAACCAAATTGGTTCGTCGTTTTTTTTTTTTTTGTTTTTTGTATCCTGTGGATACAAAGATGTACCGTATATAGAAAAAAAATCTAAGAAAATTAATATTAAAGTCATAGAATACAATTAGAAGTTTATGTGAGGGGCACTTTGAACTAAATTTTCTAAAAAATTACAAATTTTTTTCAAAACACAACAAAATATATATATGTTTCTACATGTATTTTGTACGAATTTTTCTCATATATATGTATATATCTAGATATTAATCTATGATTAAATTTAATGAATTTACTACGAGTTTTACCTTGAATTTACAAAAAATTTGAATGAAATCTAATATCCTCGGCGGATGTTAAAAATAAGTAAAAATGAGCGGCGGCCACCTGCACAGTTAGTCGGCGCTGGTCTTTATCGAAAACCCAGTGTATTTTGCTCTTAGTTGTTTTGCAGACCACTAGATGACGCTGTTGCTGTGATTTCTGCAAAGAAAGTGATGCCAGATTTCAAAATGGTGAATATAAACCAATTGATGCCAGATAACAACAAAATGAGATTATTGTATTTGGAACTTATAGATTGTTGAAATAATATAAAATATCAGATATTAAGATCAATAAATTAGTTAAAACGTAATAAAAACAAAATCAATTTGACATTCTAACAAAAATAAATTCATACTGTATTTTAAATAAAATGTATAACATAATATTTTATTATATCATTCTATTATCAGGGTCTTCGATTCATTTAAATATATAATTTGCAATCTATAAAAAGAAATTATTTGAAAAGACTATTACTTAGTTTATACACACTTTTTATTTACAAATAAAGTTATTTGTAAATACTAAAGTCACAGTTTATACGCTAATGGTATATTGAAAATAAAAAACTATTTTTTCTCATTTTTTAATTTCCTTTGTTCCACAATATTTTTCAATATTTGTCACATTTTTGAAAACACAAAAAAGTAATAATAAAATGGCAACATTTTATTTGTAAATAGTTTCGTTAATCAGGAATTGTTTTCGTGAGTAAATAAGTTACAATAACTTATGCATTACACTTTTATTTACAAATAAGAACTGTGTATAAACGTAATATATGATAAATTACCCCAGGTCTGCAACTGATATTAACGCTGATATAATATGTGAGATAACACTGACAGGAGAGAGTAACCATTTTTTTTTTATTATGTTAAATCTTAAATAAGGGGTACACGTCTTCTAATAAATCCTGTGAAATATCATTATTTTCAATCAGTGACAGAGTAAACATGTTCTTTTTATTTAAGAAATTCGCACTTTTATAGTCCAATTTTTAATAAAATGTTTTTTAAAATGTAATACAATCATTAAAATAAAACAATTTTACAAAAAACATTGTTTTTTTTTAGTAATTTCCAAAATACACATGCACACATACAAACAAACTTTCGTATATGTGTATTTTTTTACAGTCCTTCTTATAAGATAGTTGTGTAGGGAAATCTCATTACAACAGTCTCATAATACTTCATAATATTTTAATCTACACGGGATATAATTCTCTGAGAGAGCGAATTTGACACTCTCTGACAGAAAAAATATTCTTTACCTAGTGTCTACATTAGGCAAATTTATATCAAAACAAAAGTCAAAACCAGTGCAAATATATACAAGGTAACCTTAGTTAAACAGTTGATTATTATTTTGGTTATTACAGTTGTCAAACTGCATATATAAAAAACAATAATGAATACGCCATGTTGTTGTTTTTCTGCAACTGTTGCCACCTTCCACAAATTCGTGTTAATTCGACGTTTATCTTGATAAAAAAATCTCTAATGTAGACACCATGTTACTTAGTGTCTACATTAGGCAAATTTTTATCAAAACAAACGTCAAAATCAATGCGAATATATACAAGGTAACCTTAGTCAAACAGCTGATTATTATATTGGTTGTTACAGTTGTCAAACTGAATAAATAAAAAACAATTATGAATACGCCATATTGTTGTTTTTTGTAACTGTTGCCACCTCACACAAATTCTCGTTAAGTTTGACGTTTGTCATGATAAAATAATCTCTAATGTACACTATGTTACATGTAGATGGGATGTTACGTTTATACGCATATGTATATATTATATATCTTTCTTAAATTGATGTTTGTCATAAAAAAATGAGCTGTTTATTTATCTGGTAGCATTAATAAATGCCCAATTGTCACTCAAAATATAAACAAACGCAAAAAGTTATTCTATATAAAAGCTACATGTTACGAAAATGTTTCTTAACCCTCTGAACGATATATTTTTCTTATTGATTGAAACATTATTACTTTTAACTTAATTTTATTTTATATAAAAATTAAGATTACATTTATTTATTTTTTTTTTTTCATAAAATAACTAATTTATCACACTTATTTATCTTTGAGAAAAGATTTTACATTGTCTGTAGACAATGATCTTTTAGTTTGACATAATTTTTTTTTTATCAGAATTAAGTTTAATACATAAATTAAAATTAGTTATATTATTTTTCCTAAATACGCTTAATTACAGTTTATTGCCTTTAACTTTATAAATGACTTTAAAGGAGTCTCTAGTAATTTTCAATTTTAAATATTACTCTTCTGATTGGTTTTTGTGAAAAAACATAATTCAAATATAATTCATGAATTTGGCTTAATGCATTTTCCAACGACTCATTAAAAATAATTGTATAAACATTTATGGGATAGTCAAAGTTTAAACGAAATCATTTTTAAGTCTTGTATTTCTTGGACCATGTTCGATATTATTTTCAAAGCCGATTCCTAAAGATACTTTCCTTAGTAACGTCTGCAAATTATTGCACAAACTTAAATAATATTGAGGATTTCTATAGCCTCTCTCAATGTGTATCAATGTGTACGCTCTGTATATCGGATATTAGTCTATCATTCACTAAACCAACCTTGGTAAATAATAAATAAGAAGTTTTACATTTTTCTTTTATTTTGAGACCATAATCGTTCAATATTAGTCGCTGTGTATAAATCCCAATTTGATATTTTATTTAAAAGTGTTTGTTTTTGTTTTAAGCTCCGAAGTACAAAATACCAAATTGGCTTATTGTAAAATTATGAAATAGCACAATAAGAACTTTCGTTGTAAGAAACTCATTTTAAAAATAATATGAAAAAAACTTGTTTAACCAGTGATTATATAGTAAAATTTTTATCAAATTTTATTTACTTAAAAAATAACTTTATAAAACAATTCTTCCACACAAATTTTGTTTTAAAAATTTAAAAATTGTTTATGAATAACGGCTTTAAAAATACATTATTTAGTTTTTTTTTTATATATAAATGAATATCGGCCCATAGCTATACTACCATATCTGTCAAAAGCATTTGAAAAGCTTATACACAAACAAATAACTCTGTATTTACGTAATAATAACTTTTATCTAAGAAACAATCTGGTTTCCGAGCGAAACATAGTTGCATTACTGCGTTAACTGATGTAGCCGAGGATATTAGACATGAAGTTGATAATGGATGTGTTGTGTTGTTGGTGTTACTGGATCATTCTCCTTCATTTCCTGTAAACTTATTGCTTCATATCTTGAAAATCGAACACAACGTGTTGAAATCAATGCCTCAACAACATCACTTTTTCTTCCACTTATTAGGGGAGTACCTCTTATTTTTTCAACTACTTTACTGTGACATAAGAATGTACGCTGATGATGTCCAGCGATATATTAGTAACAAAAATAAGGACTTTAAGAATGTGTTGCAAAACTAAATGAGGATTTGGAACGAGTTTCGATATGGGCAAATATAAAAGGGCTAAGCTTAAATCCTACAAAAACTAAATGTTTAGCAATACGTAAAAGATAATAGAGAAATATTGACTCATTTAACATATGCATCAATAATCAGCGAATTGAAATTGTAAGCAAGGCAAAAAATCTTGGCGCAATTTTTAATGACACTGGACAGATCGTGTACTACAAGCTTGTGGTAAAACTTATTCGATGCTAAGAATTCTATAGCCCACTCAGTACTGCACACCAATCAAAATAAGATTGTTAATTGCAAAAACGTATTTAATACCGATATTAACCTATGGCTGTGAGGTTTTTGCAAGTTGTGATACAACCAGAAATTAAAGCTAAATTCTACCTACAACAATATCGTTAGGTATGTTTTTGGACTGCGAAAAATTGACGCAAATGGTAATTACTAGAGTATCACGTCTTATTCCAAGAAAATATAAGGGGTGGAGATTGAAAGACGAAAGTTTTGTTGTAGAAGTTATAAATAAAATTAAAATAAATAAATAAATAATTATTTAATTAAATTAATTAATAAATTACATTTTTATGAGAACTTATTTAAAAGTATTGCAACAATTAAATAAGGAAACTACTAATATCATAGTATCAAGGAAAAGTTGTTCTTTTGGACAAAAAAAATCCTTGTTCATACTTAAACGTTATAAACGTTAAAAATTTTAAAAACAACCATCAATTATTACTCTTTAAGTAAAAAAAGAGTTTTAATGATTGTTTAGCAAATTTCTTATTAGACGTTCTGTATTTTTAATTAAATGACAGAGTCAGTTCCCATGCAAATGAATTAAACATTTTATGCTTAAAGTTTCTATGCAGTAGATCAGTAGAATATCTGGGGTGTAGGTTATGAATTATTTTCAGATTTTTATTTTGTATTATCTGTAATTTTCTTGTGTAAGTTTTAGCAGCTTTATTAAACCAGACTTGGCATCCGTAGGTCAAAATTGGTCGAATACACATTTTGTAAATAAGGATCTTGTTTTTTAAATTAAGTTTAGATCTTCTGTTGAGTAAGAGGTGAAGTGCATGGCCGCATTTGATTGCTTTATCACAAATATACTGTATGTGTTGTTTAAATGATAGTTTTTTATCTAAGACAATACCTAGATATTTGATACTATCCTGCAGAGGAATAAAAACTCCCCTAGAATATAAATGTTTTGTGGGAAAACGTTTCTGTGATCTATTATAAGGAAATATAATAGCTTGTGTTTTACTAACATTAACTTTTATCTTCCATTTATCAAAGTATTTATTGGTAGATATTAAACTATCTTCCATTTTTTTGATTATTGCGTTTGACACCTTACCGCAGCAAATAAAAGCACTGTCATCAGCGTAAAAAGCTACTTCTTGATTCTTGCGAATAGTAAAATCGGAAATATATATTGAATAAAGAGTAGGTGATAATACCGATCCTTGCGGCAGACCCGCAGGGATTTGTCTATCACTAGATAGCGTGTTATCTATAGATACAGCAAATGAGCGCTGATCTAAAAAACTCTTTATTATCTTTTGCAAGTACATTGGATAATTGAAGGAATTTAGTTTAAAAACCAGGCCTTCATGCCATATTGAATCGAAGGCTTTTTCAATGTCAAGAAAAATAACTGCAGTGCTTTTACGATTTCATTTATTTAATTGAATAAAATTACCGACTCTTTTTAGTTGATGTACTGTAGAGTGCTTTTTGTGGAATCCAAACCGTTGAGGGTTAATAATATTATTTTGGGTGAAAAAGTCTAAAATTCTCTTATTAATTATTTTTTCAAATACTTTATCCAATAGGCTTAGGATGTTGATTGGTCTATAGCTAGACGATAATTTAGGTTCTTTTCCTAGCCTAGGAATTCGTATAACTTTTGCCTTCTTAATAATCATTGGAAAATAGCCTTCTATTACACAAGAGTTGAAAAATTTACGTAGAGTCGGTCATCTTTTTAAGGATAATACTATTAATGCCATCTAAACCGACTTAACTTGGTAAGACCTACGTTAGATCTGTCAAGAATTGTATCGTTAAGATCATGAATGAATCTTAAGATAGCTGTGTCCATAGGTGAATAATAATTTAAAGCAATGTTGTGTGAATTACCAAATACGTCTGCTATTGAATTAGCCTTTTCATTGCCAGTTTTTAAAACTTCACCGTTTACATAAAGATCAGTAAAAGATATTTTGTTTCATTTAAGGGGTTTTTTTTAGAGCCCGAAGGAAAATATGAAATAAAATTTGACCAGAATTCATTTCGGTCTTTATTAAGGTGGAAATCAATTAATTTTTGTAGTAAAAATTCCTACATCCTTGAAATTTACGTTTGTATTTATTTCTCAGACTAATTAACATTTTACTAATATTAGAGATTCTTCGTTGCCAAGAATTTTTATGACAGGTATTGTGTTAATCTCTTCTTTAACTATAGATAATTTATTAAAATAAATATCTAGATTACTTGAATTAGTAACAGGTTGGTCAATGTTCTGACACCTAGTTTCATTTTCCACCCAGTTTCTGATTGCTGACCAGTCTGCGCAATAATACAAGGGAACTGAATATGTCATGTTTTGAACTTGTCCAGAAATAACGCAAGATATAGGTATTTGGTCCGACTGTAAAACATTTGGATGTGTCAAAATGTTTTACAAAAGAATGTCTATTGTAGACGGTTGAACGGGGTTGATATTTTGTCCAAAGCGAGTGTATTCATTTGGGTAAAAAATGTAGTAGCTGGATTGAAGACAGTGGCTGTAGAGATCATTATCAGCCAAATTATTTAACATACAATTCTAATCTGTATGTTGGGCATTTAGATCACCGAAAATAAAATAGTGGTTTGAAAATTAAGTTAATTTATCCAAATCAGCTTTAAAATTGGTAGTATGAACTGGATTATATGCTGTGAATATAACTGGCCTTCTATTAATCATAACTTGTACTGAAATATTTTCTGTAGTATTTAATTTTATTTTTGGTAACAACGTATGCTTAGTATTACCTTTAATTGCAATTAGAACTCTTCCGCCATGTGTAGATCGATCCTATCTATAAAGTTTATAACCATGAAATTAAAATTTGTGGTATGGTTTCAAAAAAGTCTTATTTAAAGGGAGAATATCAATTTTCCTTTGGTGTAAAACGTATTCCAGCTAGGAAGCTGCTGACTCAGTTGTTTTGCCTTGCCATGTAGACTACACTATAGTCTAGACTATAGACTACATTATGGTCTATAGACTACACTATAGTCTACAGCCTATAGACTACACTACCCTCTATAGCCTATAGACTACTCTATAGTCTATAGACTACACTACCCTCTATAGCCTATAGACTACTCTATAGTCTATAGATTACACTATAGCCTAGATTATAGACTACACTATAGCCGAGATTATGGGCTACACTATAGTCTATACTATAGACTACACTCCCCGCAGGGGTATTATTCCACGGACCATAATACTCAGGTATTGAGAGCGTGCTACAAAAAGGCACATGTGCTTTGTGAAGTCCTGTGAAGAGGAGAGTGGATGCTGTTCCAAAATAAGTATCCAGACACAGGGGTATCCTCAAGACAGTGACGACTTCGTGGTTTCCCCAGTCATAAACCCAGGCGCGACGGTATCCACAGTGGACGGCTTCCTGGTTAGCTCTGTTCTGTTCTCCATGTAGGTAGCGGTTGAAATAAATGCTTAGCGGATAGGTAATAAACGCAAAATACTAATTAACTCGAGAAAATAAGGAATTAAATGTTACGGTGTAGGGAGAAATAAACCCAGTACCGGCGGCTTTGAAAAGTGCGTATGCGGATATCCAGGTACCGCAAAAACTCTACTCCAGTAGCAAACCTGGCTGGGATAGAGCACAATGCTACAGGCAATATTTGTGATATGGAGGTAGTGGTACAAAACCCTTTCAGAAGAAACTCTGGAATACAGAGATCATCACCATTAATAATAAGTCCCACCTCACCAACTACATCAATGAAATCAACCAGAAAGTCACCAGCTCAAAGTTCTTCGAATAACTCGTTTGCCGAACTAGGTTGTTTAATAAATTATTGGAGTATATTAAAAATAGGAACATTGTGCACCACGCTATTAAGGAGCAGATGAGAACTATTAAAGCTACGTATAACAAAGCTAAGGAGGGTGTAGCAACAGAAGAAAATAAACAGGAGGTAAAACGTAAAAGAGCCATAAAAAGCAGTTTGTACAGATGTGATGATTATTTCTACAAAGGGCGAAACTACCTATGCTGATATACTGCAGAAAATTAAGGCAGATGCAACAATAAAGACCCTCGGAGAAAATGTTTCATGTATTGAGTGTAAGGACATTGATGAGGTAACTACAAAAGAAGAAATATGTAACACATTCATGAATCAGCTTGGAGTTGAAGGAATAAAAGAGTCCGACATAAGGAGCCTAAGAACAAGCTATGGAGACATCCAAACCGCTATTATAAGCCTACCAATGGATATAGGGCAGTAGGCGATAAAAATGGGGAAAATACGTATCGGATGGGTAATATGCCGGGTTACCTGAAGAAGCTAGTATCATCGAATTTGCCGATGACATTGCAGTCTACTTGGCTGAGGTGAAAATATGTTCAATTGATACCATTCGCAATTTAAAAATGTAATTGGAAAAAGCTCGCGGATCACAAAACTGAAGCAGTGCTAATAAGTGGCCGGAGGAGGAAAGAGTCCATAAATATTAAAGTTTAGAAGTAAAATATCTCTGGAAGCAATAAGTGTAACTGAAGAAACAATTCCCTTAGATCTGGCCGCTGATGAAATCTATAAAGTATACACCAGCAGTCACCGAGCGCTAAAAAAAATTGATGGAGCGAAATAGCACTTTGGTGAATTCGCAACGGAGATGGGAGAGCTCACCAAAAAGAACGATGGATGTATCAGATGTGTAGCCTATAGTGTAGTCTATAGTCCAGATTATAGTCTAGTCTATATAATCTACAGAATTTTCTATAGTCTAGCCTACATTATATATAGCTTATAGTCTAGCCTGTAGTGTAGTCTATTATAAGTCTTTAACTTCTGTCGCTGTAAGCTTACACCTCAAAGAAGCTAAATTAAAATTCGACCAAGTCTACATAAATTGAACTTAATTTCAACCGGTTAAATATTAAAGTAACCAGTTGGTGATTTAATATAATTTTGCATTACATTACAACAAAACGTATATTTTCCTCAAACTTCCAAAAACCACTTTTCATGTGTTTAACATGAACAAAAAAAAAAAAAAAAAAAAAAAAAATTGATCCAACTTATCACACATTCAGTATAAGGATGTGAAAATGCTAGTTTATTAAAATTGTCATTGAACTAAATACAACTTGTTTTCTTTTCACAAAATGTCTAACAATATTGATATCAATATTACACAAGCAGGTATTGAAAAATGAAAATATTGAACATCTTATTATCTTTTACATATAACTTGCACTTTTTTTATGCAACTTGTTTTATTTTTTTTATGTTTTTGTAAAATCGTTAGTAACTTTATAACTAATTATTTAAGATGATCGATCATGTTATTGTGGTTAGTATTTGCAGATATCTTGTAATAGAAGGAGATGGAGTTGTTAAATCTTATGCCAATTACCAACAATTATGAAACGCAATATTTACAATTTGCATTAAAAAAGGCGTAAATAAACAAGAAAATATTTACAACCAGACAAACAAGTTCGCTAACAAAGAAATATTCACACATTTTGGTGACTTTGGAAAATTGCGAAAAATTTCATTTTCATTTGTAAAAAGGCGTTTAAAGAAAAAGGTTGTTATTTTCGGTTTGTTTATTTATTTTTTCATCTGACTTTGACGTTGACTTTGAGTTGATAATGAAAATTATACAATTTGTGTATTTAAACGTAATCGGTTTTATCGTAACATGGGCAGTAGTAGAAGGATATGGTAATCGTAACAATAACGATATGAGCGGTAATAAGGTTTGTGTGGAAAGTGTTGGGTATTTTAATTAAGTTTGTGTCATTAGTAGGGCAACCAAAAAAATGCTTTAAAAAAAAGTATTTCATGCGCATAAATGCTCTTAAAATCGGAAAAATTGCCCTTTAAACTAAAATATATGCTTTTAAACCAATATTTTTCCGACAAAATTTTAAAATATCTACTATTTATGCTAAAAATAAAGTGATTTTACACTTAAAACCATTTAAATCTAATACGTTATATGAGGAAATTACAAAATGTTTATAAATTCATAAGATGAAAATTATTACGGAATCAGATTTGAAGAACGGGTGTGAAAAAATTCAATAATGACAAATTATGTTCAAAATTCTATTGGATGCAAAATATGAAAGATTTTTCTCCTTAATGTAATAAAAGCAAAATTATGCTCTTAAGTATAAAATATGCAAAAATATGCTATTTAAAATATGCTCTAAAATAAAGATTTTCTATGAAACTCTAACAAAACATGTTGCTAAGCCCAAAATATGTAAAAATATGCTGTTATGACCAAAATATGTTAAAATATGCTATAACAAATCTATGCCAAAATGTCTAAAATTGTCTGAAACGGATAAATAATTAACAGTTTGGTTCATTTGAAGTTCAAGAAAAAATATAAATTTGCTTATTTTTGGTTACCCTGATCATTGATCTCTTTTAAAATAAATAACAGATATGGAATCAATTTAAAAAGTGTTTAAAATATTTTTGAAAAATTATATTAAATTTTTCAAGAATTCTGAATACTACTCAATACTTTTAAGAGCATTTTCTTGATTTTAAAATAACGGAAGCTTTTAAAATAAACTCTATATTTCTTTTATAATTGCGCAGAAAACCAAATGTCTTAATCCTCCACGTACAGCCAGACGAGTACAAAATTTCATTAAGGAATGTCAAGAAGAAGTTAAAAATAAATTAGTTTTGGGTAAAAGACCAAGTATTTAGAGCTTTTCATTTAAAATTGTAATAAAATTTTGTTTTATTGTTTTTATTTAAGAGGCCTTTAATATACTCAAACAAGAAGTACAAAAAACTCATCCACCCATTGATCCCAATGATGATAGTATTGCTTTAATTGAAACTTTAGAATCACCATCTACTACTCATACTGAAACATGGAAAGAATCATTACCTGAAGAAGAAGTAGAACATGTTATTGCTACTGATAATAATGGTGAAGTGTTGGTAGGTGGTGATGATGATCATTATGAATATTTCATTGAAGAGAATACAGCGAATTCACAAAGGCGTATGATACGTTTGTTGAGACGTATAAGTCGTGTTAAAGATATTTCGAATGGGATTTATCATCCGACATTGGTACCATCGGAAGATAAACGTATTGCAGGGGTAAGTAATTAAAATACATATTTATTATATTTTTTTAAGCATTTCTGAGATAATTTTGTTTGAATTTGAAAAATGAATAATCTTTAGATCAAGAATAAAATTTTCTAAAATGATAATACTTAGTTGAATTTTCTTTACCATAAATTGTATATATTTCAATTCATTTTCATTGTCGATAAGCCAAATGTTTTTATTTATTTTTTATTTATTTTTTTTATTATTTTTTTTTTTTTTTACTTTCAACTCGTTTATCTTTATTTATCTTACTTTGTTTATAAACACAATTTTTAAACAATTATATAATTACCACTTAATTCATAACTATTTTTAATTACCTGACGTTAAATTAAAAACGCAAAATTTCAACAAAAGATCTTTAAACTTTGCAAGAAAATTTATTTTATATTATGAAGACTAATTAAAATCAATGTTGGGAAACAAAATGAAATTGTTAAAAATATCTATATTATAATATAGAATAGTTATAAAATTAAATAAAATAGACAATACATTTAATAATGATCATTGACGTGTTTAAATAATGAACAATTAAGATGAATACTCGTAGCAGAAGCTAAAGAAGAGTTGTTAAATGCATGCGAAGGCATGCAATAATAATACAAAGTCAGGGTTTTTGTGAGCTACAATAGGTCATGGTATACAATTTTTAAGAGATGTTGGTTGGAAAATTTTATTGTATTTAAAATTATTATTATAATGAGACAAATAAAAAAAATGTATTATAAAATATTTCTGTTTGAGAAATGAACAATTTGTAAAGGTATTTCTTGAAATTTTATTAATTTTAATTTCTCACAATTTCTCAAAAATTTTATAGAAAATTGATCTCTGAGAAAATTTGCTATAAACAATTGCTTCCTGTATAAATTTGTATAAAAAATCTCTGAGATATTTTTTTTAATAAGAAATTGATATCTGAGAAAGAAAAATTGGTTTCTAACAAAATATTCTACAAATTTAATTATTCTATGAAAAATTTTCACAAAGAAAATTGTTAAATAATATTTAGAGAAAGTTGTTCTTTGAGAAGTGAAATGAAAATTTAACTCTCAAATAATTTTTTAAAATAGTTGTTCTACAAAAAATTGTTCTCACAAATTAAAAATAATATAAAAACCGGAATATTGATAAAAATAACCCAACTTCAGTTTTAGTGAATTAAAATATGACCACTCGAGATATTTGAACAGAAATTTACGAAAAATTTATTGACTGATTAATATTCGCAAAGAAATTTCTTGTTATGTTTTATTAATATAATGGGTGATTCAAGTAGAGATACTTTTTTCAATAGCCTTTTTTTGACAGACCACATGTAAGTCGTGTCATGCTGTCATGTTATTTTTGTTTAGTATTGTTTGTCATTTCATAATGCAAAGACTTACGCCTAAAAAACGTTTACAAATCGTTCAACTTTATTACGAAAATTCACGTTCTGTGAGGAATGTGTTTCACTTGTGCACTTCGCTCAACTTATGGTCAACATAATCGGCCTACTGAGAGTACTATTCGCAACACCATCACCCATTTTGAGACCCAGCATTCATTATTGGATAATATTCGAGCGAATAGACCACGTCCAGCACGCTGTGAAGAAAATATAGCGACCGTAGCTGAAAGTGTATACGTTCGCAGAAACTCGGACTGACGTATGAAACGATTTGAGCATTTTACGTCGAGATCTTAAATTGAAAGCGTACAAAATGCAGCTTGTGTAACAACTGAAGCCGCTCGACCTACCCAAGCGACATCGCTTCGCTCTATGGGCTCTTGAAAACTTCCAAGAAGATCCGATCTTTTCGAGGCAAATTTTGTTTAACGATGAGGCCCATTTCTGGCTCAATGGGTAAGTAAACAAACAAAATTGCCGCATTCGGTTTGGTGTGGTTTGTGGGCCGGTGGAATCATCGGTCCATATTTCTTTAAAAATGATGCCGGTGCAAACGTAACCGTCAATGGCGACCGTTATCGTGCCATGATAATCAACTATTTGATGAATGAAATTGAAGCCCGTGGTCTCGGCGACATTTGGTTTCAGCAAGACGGTGCCACTTCCCACACATCGCATCAAACAATAAATTTATTGAGAGAACACTTCGGAGAGCACATAATTTCAGGTTTTGGGCCGGTCGATTGGCCACCAAGATCGTGTGATATCACACAGTTAGACTTTTTCCTGTGGGGATATGTAAGTTTATGCGGACAAACCCGCTTCGATTCAGGCCTTGGAGGAAAAAAACACGCGCCAGTTACCAGTCGAAATGCTCGAACGAGTCATCGAAAATTGGACTCAATGGACCATCTACGACGTAGCAACGGCAAACATTTGATAGACATAATCTTCAAAAAATAAATGCCAAAGAATGTTCTTTTAAATGATAATAAACTTTCCCCATTAAATTTGAATTTTCTGTGTTTTTTTCTTTAAAAAAGTAGGGAACCTCGAAATGTATCACGCTTTAGTTTAGGTTAGGTTAAAAAGGGCGGCATCTTCACCCCTCCAGATAATAAAGAAAGCTATAATTAGAAAAATGTAAATTAGTAAAAATGTTGACATTTCAAAAAGAAATTGTTCTCAATAAAATTTGTGTGCAAATATTTTAAAAATTTTACTTCGTCACAAAAAAAAACCTTTAAAACAAGAAGAAAAGGTTTTAAAAAATAAATAAATTGTGGTTATAGAATATCCTCAATACCAGACGTTGCCATGATAACAGTATCATTGACACCAATTTTAAGCAATAACAGGAAAGTAAAATGGTTAATTTACATTGAATATCTTGCCTTTTGTAATATTTAACAAAATTTGTTTTTTCCTTACCGATCATAGTACGAGAAAACCATGCTCTTAATGGACAATCACAATGTTCAAAAGATAAATGTTAAGAACGAGAATAATAATTCTTATCCTTCGCAAAAGAAAGCTAAGAACAAGATCTCATTTTAGTTAATTTTTTCAATATAATAAATGTATTTTTGTATAAACAAGTGCTAAAAAAATCGCAAAAAATCGTTCCATATACCAAAAAGTTTGTACATAATATTAGTGGCTTTCAATAATATTCAGTTCCATACATTTTGAAATCAATCGCACATAGCAATAATTTCATTATTTACAATTGAAATCTATGTAGTGCTTAGAATCGACAAGATTGGCAACGAACAATAACTTTTAGTTGTACTCACCGAATCGCTTTTTTAAATAGTTGTAGATACTATATTGTATTTACTAAATAATATGTTATTTTGACCAATATTTTGTTTGTAGTTTCTAATAAGATGTTATAAGGAAACGAAATATTCGAATGATGCAATTTATTTACGAGATGGTACGTGTAACCGACCAAATTCGATTGACAGTAAATTCGGTTGCTATAACGAATTTCTTTTCTCTGTGTAATGTGTGAATTTTTTCCTATAGAATATTTGTCTTTGGGAAAATTCAGAAAATTTACTACAATTGATTCCTGAGAAAATTTTCTCTATGCAAAAATTAGATTCAGAGCAAAATTAATTCAGAAAATTTCCATAGAAAATTACTAATAAAATTTCTTGATAAATTTGTCTTTGAGGAAATATTTTTTTAAAATATTTGTTTGAGGAAAAATTAGTCTCTAAGTAATTTTTCTCTACAAAAAAAATTATAGAAAATTTATATTGAAAATTTATTAAAATTGATCTCTGAGAAAATTTTTTCTACACACATAGAAAAAAGATTTGTTGGATCTTTTTTTATTATAAAATGTTAATATAAATTGGCGAAATTTTAGTGTATTTATTAAAAAGTTTTAAGTGTAACAGTTTTTCCTTGTTTAGAATAAAAAATAAATTACGGTTCTTACAACTGATAATGCGCTAGATTGAAAAGGTTTATGTCTCCAATTTAACTGACTTAAATAATTTGAAAACAATAATCGAATTAAATTCAGCATTACATGTTTAAATGCCAAATATTAGTAGCAGCAAACGAAAAATGTACTACTACAATTATTTTACTGTATCGAGTTCCTAATAAAAAGAAAAAATCTCATTTGAAAATAAAAATTTAAATAACAAATGGTTGTAAAGTTAGATGGAATTAAAATTCACTTAAATATTTGAAGAAAACCTTGGAATCTAAAATTTGCAAAATGGTAAAAGTAATTTTTTATATACTCGTACATACGTATAAAATAATAAATAACAATGTTTTCTAACTGCAATTTGTGCTGGTCTTCCTGAAAGAAAGTTAGTTTGATGTCTCTATAAGCGACATTTATTACACAATTAAATAAAAAAACCTGGTGGATGCTCAAGTATACGTTTAAATTTGTTGTTTTTGTAGTCATTTGAAAATTACTATAACATGTCAAGTGCAGAAATAAAAAATCATGAAGGATATATTTCTATTATCTCTCTTATTTCATATTATATTTGCAAATATAACACTATTATGTCTTAAATAAAACAAAAAGCAAAATGAAAAGCAAAATTTTAAGAATATTAATTAAGAAAAAAATCAATTATACCAACTAATATATTTAGTTATATTCACTGAACTGATTTTTTAAATCAGTTGTACGTATCATTAATTCAGCAATAGAATAGAGCTTGTAACCGACAAAATTCGATTGAAAAAAAATTCGGTTGCCACAACGAATCTGTTATCTCTGTGCACAAAAATTGTATTCCGATAAAATTTTTTATAGAAAACCAAAATTGATTTCTGAGAAAATTTTTTTCTATACAAAAATTGAATTCAAATAAATTTGTTTATACAAAAGTTAACTCAGAAAATATTTTTTGAGAAAATGTTCCACAAATTTATCTCAGACAAAATTTTTGTGTGTATTAAATATTTCTCTCTGGGAAAATAGTTTTTTCTTAGAAAATGTTCTTTCTAGAAAAAATTAGATTAATAATTTTTTTTTTTATAAAAAATTATCCAAACTTAATCTATGAGAATAATTTTTTATTAGTTTAAAATTTTCCTTTATAATATTTGTGTCAGGAAAAATTGGTCTCTTAAAATTTTGTATAGAAACCTGACTAGTGTTGAGCTTTTTGTATCAGAAAAATTTTCTTCTAAAAGATTTTTATCTGAAAATTGGTCTATGAGAGAGACAAAAAAACTTGAAAAAAAAAATCAGAAATATTAGATTTCAGAAAAAAATTTCCGCTGAAAATTATTCTCTGAGAAAATTTTATAAATTTGTTCGCAAGAATTTTCTTCATATAAAAAAAAGAACTGCGATATAATTTTTTTTAGTTTTTTTTACCAACGAAGATCATCTATATAGAAAGTATTACATTTCTTAGAAACTAAGTTGCAGAGAAGAGTAAAAACAAGTTAATGCTATATTCAGCTTTGCCGAATCTTATATGCCCTTCACCTAGGTTTGCTAGATTGAAATTGTGATCTATCATGACATTCCAGTAAAACATATATATATATATATAGTAAGGAGCCTCACGAAAAAAGTTGCAAATATACCCCTCTAGAAACGAAGATTTGTCTGTTCTTATATGATTTCCAAAATATTTTCAAAACAAGTCTAAAAATACATATTTCTATATGTATTTCGATATCATTATCAAAATTTTCGTTAAAAGAAAATTGTAATAGAGGCATGCTAACGCCTAGAATATTCATTTAAATAATTGTTATGTCTCTTTTCACTTTCGGAATATTAAGATTTTACTAACTGTTTTTGTCATATTTTCCTTATTCAAACATATAATTTTATATACTTCAGGTATTTTTGAACATATATTGAGTTTTAATGTACAATTGGAATGGTCTATCCTGATACTATTGAAGATTATACGTAATTAAGCCTTTAACAGCAAGAGGGTCAATTTTATACATTTTGTTTCCAAAAGGTTAAATTCGCAATTTTTGCAAATAAATCACATGAAAGTATTTATTATACTTAAATATAGATGAATTTATAAGAAATATAATATGTTCCTTTAAAACCGTGACGATAATCGAATTAAAGAGATTTTTGAAATTTAGTCAATATTTTACACGAACTTATATTTTTTATGATAAATATATGCTCTTGGTGACATTTATAAATTTTTATAACTAACCATTTATTTGATATAAAATTTAACTTAACTAATTATGGACCGGAAATCCCAAAATATTACTTGTGCAACTAAAGGATTTAATGAATACATATATCATATTGAATGTAACCTTTCCAATGATGCCCTAAAATATAAATTATGATGGAAAATGTCAAAATAATTCAAAGCTTTAATAAAATAGTGTTTAGAATAAAATCATAGAAAATTTTACTAAAATTGGGATTTTGCGAGAATGAAAATTAATTTAAAAATTTTTATATACAAGTATAACGTCATTTGTCTATCATATGTTGTATTTTTTTATAAAAAGTTAAAAATTATATATACTGTTGATCGAAAACCATATTTTTGGTAGAGTTTTAAAAATGATCCAGCTCACACGAACGGAATAATTAAACCGAAATATTTTGGAGATTAGCTTAAAACATACATATTTATATTTAATTTTGGGGGGTACATTTGCAGCATTTTTCTTATCTCCATACAAATCAAGGTACTTTAGTATATAGAATATATCCGTTTAGGCCATTAAGATATGACGTATAAGAATTTTTTAATGTTATTTGAAAATATAAATAAGACATATGACTCAACATTTATTTACGGCATTAAAAAAAAAAAATACTGCACGGTATAAATGAACGTGTTCTGGAAGTTTTCAAATAAGAATCGAAAAAACAATGATCGATGTATGATATATCGTAATCAGTTTGTTCCAAAAAATATTTGTTTAAATTTAAAAAAGTCTTCCTTTGTAAAACAATTCGTACATCTCATTTATATATGATTTTATGATTATTTAAAATTCACTCTCAGGGTTTAATAAAACAGAAGACATTGTATTCTGTAAAATATGAAAATATACTTTGGGTTTATCATTATTAAAAAAAAGAAAACAATATTATTCTTCAACGCTTAAGATTTCATTCAACTTTTATATAACTACAAATTATTTTCAGCTTGAAAAATTACATTTAAACTTGTAACTTGACAATCTTCACCCGTGTTGAGATGTTATGTAAAAAATTAATATAATTTAAAGTTGATGTAACAGCAAAAATATCAAAATTAATTTAAAAGTGAAGATAACATTAATTTAAAAAAGGATATTTTGAAAATTCATGGATCGATTAGATTGATTTAAAAATTCGAAATTCGAGAAAAATATTTGTGACAGATCTGCTCAAGAATGAAATTCGTAGCTTATATAGAGGCTTTAAAAGTCTAAAAACGCATTTTGGCCGACACTAATGCACCGATTGAATTAAATTTTTTAGCAAAAAACATTTGAAAATTATTTTATAGGCGCTTCAAAAAGTTGAAAAAACCAAATATGATAAAGCTTATTGTTGTTGTTTTTCAGTGTCCATAAAAACTGCAAATATATGCAAAGCAGCCATTAAATAAATAAAAAAGTTTTGCAAATAATTCGGTTCTTTAAAGTCCGATTTACTTGTTTAAAAAATCTGAAATTTTAGAAAAATATTTATGACCGATCTATATAAGAATGAAGACCATAGTTTGTATAAGAGCTTCAAAAAGTCTAAAATACTGACATTTCGAATACTAATATACCGATCTCGTTGAAAAAAATTATACTAGACATCGTTATATGCAGAATATATACTTTTTGGGTTCTAGATAAATATTGCAGAAACTACAAGCGGAATGATAATATAAGTATACCCTCAAGTCCTTTGGTGAAGGGTATAAGAAGTTTGAGGGCTATATTCGTCTGTGCCGAATCTTTTATACCATTCACCACTTTACCAATAAATAAAAGGAAATAGTTTGCTTGACATCCCTAAATTGAACAAAATAATACATACATTTGTTCTACAAGCAGCGCTTGCTTAAAGAAAGAAACACAACAACAACTTATAAGCATACATATAAGTATTTGTATATTTATATATTATTTTTGTATGTATATACAAACAAACTGACTGCATACACAAAAAAACAACAACACTGTTAATCATTTAATACTGCTGTTATCAACTAATCCGATTGCTTATACAAAAAAACAACACTAATAGTGATTTCAATGCTTAACATAAATAAATGTTGTATATTATTAAATGTGTATATTATTAAGAGATCATAACTCGGTTGTTTATGAACCAGTTTGGTAGATTTATAAAAACGAAATTTTATAAAAATATTTATAATCGATCCGCCATTTATGAACCGATCTTATTGAATTTCAATAGAAAAATTCTCGAAAAGATTTTCGATATATATATATATATATATATATATTTGTTTATATATATATATATATATATATATATATATATATATATGTATGTATATATATATATATATATATATATATATATATATATATATATATCCCATTTTTTGTAGAAAAATGTTTTTCCACAAAATTGGTTTCACAGAAAATTTTCTATAGAAAACTCTAGTCTCTGAGATAATATTCCTCGACTAATTGGACTCGAAAAAAATATTCCAAAGAAAATTAATTTTTGAGTAAAATTTCCCTAAAATATTAAACGGAAAGAAATTTGACTAAAAACCTAGTTTCAATCAAATAAGACATTTTCTATTCAAAACTTAGAGTATTCACTAAAATCGCTTATTATCCACTTTAATTTTTTTTTAACCTTTATACAACAAATCACTTAAGTTTTTTTTATTATACACCAAATTTTCACACATTTATTATAAAATTTGTTATTAATTTTGATATTTTATTTAACTAACTAATGAATTGTTTTGTTCTTTATAGTGTCTATTGCATTGTGTTTATGCCAAAAATAATGCCATTGATAAATTGGGTTGGCCTACTTTAGACGGTTTGGTCGATTTCTATTCGGGAGGTGTTAATGAGCATGGATTCTTTATGGCCACCTTACGATCGGTGAATTTATGTTTGCGTGCTGTTACTAAAAAATATCATGTGGATCGTAGAAAGTTGCCCGAAAAGGGTGAAAGTTGTGATTTGGCATTTGATGTTTTTGATTGTATATCAGATCAAATTACTGGATATTGTTTAGATCAATATAAGTCTTAAGTATTTTGGGTAATTATTTGTATATTTATTATTTATTTTTTAAGTATTTATTTTTTTTTTAATTTTTACTGTTAACAATAAAAACCTTTGTTCTATTCTGGTATAAATCAAATTTTCTTTCTATCTTTCACTATTTTACTATAAATGAAATAAACAATTAGCTAAAAAACTCAATCACGTCGTTTCAGTCAGTAAGTTATTCAGTTAGTATGTTAAAACAGTTAAATTAAATTTTCTTTGCATTCTTTAGTTGTAGTTTCATTTATGATTTTTAATAACTTTTTTCTTCTTTTATTTTTTCAAAATATGTAAAATCTAAGTCAAGCAAATTAAATTTTATTTTTTTTATTTTTTGTATTATTTTTCTTCATTTTATTGCAATAATTTTATACTTCCTCACCACAAGTCTAGGTCAGTGTCTTCAAAATGCAATAAAACTGTGTACATTTAGATTTAAATTGAAACGTTTGTGTGTATGTAGTAGTATACATCTCTTAATATCTATAATATTTTTTCTAGCTTCACACATTTTTTTTGTGTTGTAATTAGTACGAATACATCGTATGTCTATTGTAAACTGTATAATCAAAGAATAGTTTTTCATTTTTGCTTTTGAAGTTTAAGTGTAATTATTTTGCAATTATAATAAAACTTTTTCCATATTATTTGCATAATTTACAATCATAACAACAATAACAGCAAACAAATTGTTAACAATTTACAACAACAAAAACCTCAATTATAAGTACAATTTTGATAACAACCATTAAAAATATCCGTTGAAATACGACATCCATAGAGTTATTTTTAAGGCAATAAAAAAAGAAAACTGTTTAATTGAATTCCTTTGAAAATAACAAAAGACTTAAGAAATGAACTTGAAAGATTGTTAGTTTGTTTTGTAGTAGAATTCATTAGTTGCCGAATATTATGAATGGAAGTTGGAAGTAATTTACAAAAACATGATATATAAAATGTTTAATATTTGTTTAATTTCAATTGAAGATTAATAACTATGTATTTGTTAAAATTGGTTCGTTTAAATGTACTATATACTAACCCAAAAGGGTCAGCGGAAACTAAGCCCCTAAGCTGTCAAGGGCATTGTTTGAAATTTCTATCTCACTCTTCTCTACTGACACATTGGCTAACTTTTAAGTACATACACAGTATATTCTGTAACGAAAATTTTTGACTTTGACATTTTTATACTATATTTGGCCCAAATATTTACCTTCGATAACATTTTTTGGCATTGAAAATAGGCATAATCAGTTCATAAACAATATTCATATTTTTCCGCCGATATCTCATGAACGGATAATTTTATAAAAATGAAATTTGGCACAAAGATTTTTTATTACTCCGAAATAAAACAAGTATGTATGAAAATGAAATTTTGTACAAATTGTTCAAGGATAAATCTAAACATAAAGATTATGCTAATAGGCATGATCCGTCCACTTCACCACTTGCCTCCTATATCAGGTAAAATTTTCCTAATGATAGTGGTTATTATAAATTCGTTCAAGCCTAATATAATATAATATAATATAATATAATATTCGCACCTGTTTTTTTATAAATTTTTATTAAAATCTTTTCGTAGAAAAACTTCTAAGGAACATTTTCCCGCAGACCAATTTTTAATAATAAGATTTCTAAGATATAAAATTTTGACAGACAATCTAAACAAATTTTCTACAAAATTGTTTAAGAGAAAATTTTTTTATACAAAATTTGTTAAACGGCCAGTTTTCTATAGGGAAAAAACTTCACCACCTCCGATTTTGATAAAATTTGGTATATACTCTCATTACGTCAATACAAGATTTGAAGTTCTTAAAAATGTTCAAATTCGTTGTAGTTTAATTTTTATTTTTATCCATATAACTTTCTTCGTATTTGTCCGATTTAAACACACTTTGGCTTAAGTTGATACTTAATAAATGTAGTTTCTAATTTTTTTTGAAAATTGCCTTTTTGGAAAAGAAAACGATAATGAAATCAATATTCGGAATATGCAGGAATATTACAAATAACTTAAAAAAATAATCCTTGAAATCAGGATTCTCGGTGCGTTCAAATGAAAATATTTCGACAAAATAATCGGCGATTTCTAACTGACTGTTTCGCTTGATTACGAATATCTGTGCCGTTTTAAGGAACTTATTTATGAGTTTCTGTTTTAGTTTTGCAAAGTTTTATAATTTTGCGATTTTTCTTTACCTATTTATATTTTGAAAAATTAAAAAAAATCATAAATGTATGTAACTTAGCCAACAATATCTCGGAGACAACTTTAAAAATAAAACAATTCAAACTACGTTTAACTTGTATTGTTGTCATCTTCAACTAAAGGATTTGTAAGTAATTTTCGTTGAATATACCACCTTAGATTTATGTTTTTTTTTTTTATCAGAAAATATGGAATTTTTCATTACAAAGTAAATCCAATTTTTTTGGGATACACTCATTTATTATGTACGATATTGATTTTAGAAAAATCGGAAATATAAGAAAATTTTCATAGAATCCAATTTTTATAGAAAATTTTATCAGAGAAAAATTTTGTAGAAAACTTTCTTAGACAAAGTTTTTTATACCCTTCACCACTTTACCTTTATATTTTCATATTTATACTTAAAAAAGTAATACATACATGTGTTTCACAAGCAACGCTTGCTTAAAAAAACACATCTACAACTTATAAGCATATATATGTATATTTATATATTTTTGTATATATACAAACAAACTGGCTGCCTATACAAAAAACAACACAACGGCAATAATCATTATAATACTGCTGTTGTCAACTAAACTGCTTGCTTATACAAAAAACAACACTAAAGTCATTGCAATGTTTCATATAAATTTTCTGTGTATATACAAACAAAAACAACTGCTTGTTTATACAAAAAGTTACTACTAAATTTATATACACATGTTTGCATGTACATGCATGCTTATACATACAAAAAGCAACACTAAGGCATTGTAATGCTTTTATTTCCAACTAACATAGTTTCTACATTAGACAATTTTTTATCAAAACAAACGTCAAACTTAACGCGAATTTGTGGAAGGTGGCAACACAAAAACAACAATATGGCGTATTCATTATTTTTTTTATATATGCAGTTTGGCAATTGTAACAACCAAAATAATAATCAGCTGTTTAACTAAGGTTACCTTGTATATATCCGCACTGATTTTGACGTTTGTTTTGATAGAAATTTGCCCAATGTAGACACTAGGTAAAAAACGCTCCAACATATATAAAAAATATTGTGTGTATTCACAAACAACAACTCAGAGATACAAGATGATAGGCTCGCCGCCGATAGATTATCTACTTTATCAGCCGCCACCGATTTTTAAATTTTCATTTTCGTAGTTAACAGCCCGTCTAGACATAACATAATATTGAAGATTTTTCTGTCAGAGAGTGTCAAATTCGCTCTCTGAGAGAATTATTTCACGTGTAGATTCAAATATTAGTATTAAAAGAAGTATTATTAGACTGTTGTGATGAGATTTCTCTACACAACCATCTTATAAGATGAAATGTCAAAAAATACACACACACACACACGGAAGTTTGTATGTGTGTGTGCTTATATATTTTGGAAATTACTAAAAAAAAAAACAATGCTTTTTGTAAAATTATTTTCTTTTAATGATTGTTTTACATTTAAAAAAATATTTTTATAAAAATTGTGTTAAAAACGTGCGTTTTTTTTAATAAAAAGTACATGTTTATTCTGTGACTGATTGAAAGTAATTATATATTATAAGATTTATTAGAGTACGTGTACCCCTTATTTAAGATTAAACATAATATAAACAAAATGGTTATTCTCTTCTGCTGGCGTTATCTCACATATTATATCAACGTTAATCTCAGTTGTAGACCTGAGGTAATGCAGTGTCTCCATCCGTTATTGTTTTTAACAATTTATCTTATTATGCGCCGCCGCTGCCACAAACTTTGCCTCGGCTTGTTTCTCTGCAACAATTACTGCTTGCTTATACAAAAACAACACTACTGAAACTCATTGCAATGCTTTTTATATAAGTTTGTGTGTGTATATTTTTAATATTTGTTTTTTTTTCAGATTTTTGCCTATAACTCGGCTGTTTATTTACCGATATGGTTAGTTCAAAAAACTTAAATTTTATAAAAAATATTTATGACCGATCTATATAAAAACGAAATCCGTAGCTTAAACAGGGGCTTCAAAAAGTAAAAAATGCCTTTATCCCGATATCTCGATTATTATTTTTACGATTTAGTTAATTTCTTCAGCATTAAAATTCAGAAAAAAAATTTCAGATCTTCTTTGTAAAAACGAAATTCCTAGTTTAAGAAAATCAAAAATCGGTTTAAAAACCGTTTTTTACATATCGCCGCCATTTATGAACCGATCTTACTGAATTTTAATAGCGGACGGAGGGACTGACAGACGGACATCGTCCTGTCGAAATCATTTCTTATAAGAATTCAGAAAATATAAACTTTTTTGCTTTCTGATTTTTTAAAAAGATACATTTTGATAGAATATTTTATTAGATACAGCTTCAAAAGAAATTTATTAAAGAGACAAATTTTCAATAGAAAATTTTGTAAGAGAAAAATTTTCTATAGAACTTTTTTCAGCCAATTATTAATAGAAATATTTTTGCAGACAATTTTCAACATAAAATTTTTTTCAGAGACAAATTTTCAATAGAAAATCTTTTCAGAGACAAATTTTAATCAGGCTATTTATTTTAAGAGAAATTATTCAGATACAATTTTTCTATAGAAAACTTTTGCAAAAAATTCCTTGAGGAAAAAATTATAAGTAGAATTTGTTTTTCAAAAATTTATATAAAAATATTTTTCAATATAAAATTTTTTCTTACAATTTTTCAATTAACAATTTTTTTTCAGAGAAAAATTTGCGAGAGACTAATTTTTTTGAACAGACTATTCCTTTCAGAGACAACTTTTCATGGACACAATAAACTTTTGCAAAAGATTTCCTTAGAGATTAATGTTCGGTATATTTTTTTCCAAAATTTCAATAAAAAGTTTCTCAGTCAAAAATTTTCTGAAGGATCAGTTCTTTATAGGAAAATATCTCAGAAACAAAATTTTACAGAAAACTTTCTTAGAAACCAATTTTTTTTTGTAGGAAAAGGCATTTGCAATTCTCGAAATAAAAATTTGTCAATGAAAATTTTTCAGACAAAAAAAAAGGAGTCAAAAAATGTTCAATGGAAAAATTATGGAATCCAGTTGTTTATAAAAAAACAATATTAAATTTTTTATATAGAATTTTATAAAAAAATAAATATTTTGGACAACAGTATCTTATAGACAATTTTTTTAGAGAACTATTTCCTCTAGAAAATTTTCTAAGAAATCAATTTTCCATACATAAAATTTGACAAAACAATTTCTCAGAAACTAATTTTAGGCGGAAAATTCTTAGGATAAAACTATTCGATAGAACATTTCTTCAGGTCAATATTTAAAAAAAGTCTTGAAGACCAATTTTTTAAACGAAAATTTTCTCAGAGAAAATTTCATAGGCAATTTTCGCAAAGATCCATTTTCTCTGAAATATTTTCCAGAGACGAATTTCCGTGCAAAAGTGGAAGTTACAGTAAAGAGTTCCATTTAGAAAAGAAATAATGATAATAAACATCTAAATACATCCTTACCTAGACAAATCCACTGTGTCAAGTCAGAAATTACTTGCAAGTAACCAAAAAAATAAATAAAAACTTTATATAACCTGTACCACATCATTGCTGAAAATGTGTTCAAAAAAAAAAAAAAAAAAAAAAAGAAAACACAACTTACCTCAAATTGTATTAAATTCTTAGTATTTGATTTATTTTATTTCTCTTTTATTGGGACCGACAACAGCTGAAATAAAAGGAAATTGTTTGCATATATTAAGAGCATACCCATTCTACTATTCTAAAACTTCTTTCATCAAAGAAAAACAACAAACTTGAATTGTGTTTGTATTGAATGTCAGTTAATATTTCCCAACAATTTTTCCTGCTCTTAACCCAACTTAAATAAAATCAACATTGACATTAACTTGAAGACAAAATCAAAAAGAAGAATGAAAAAAAAAAACATGGACAAGAAAACACTACACTAATTGACGGTTTTGTATGGTACTCGTATAAATAGTGTGTGGTTCTAAGTGGATGTGGCATAGAATAAATATCCTGTATGCAACATTTTAAATAAACATCTAGGCTACACTTTACTACAGCACACAACGGCAGCAACAAAAACAAAACGCAAATGTCCAAGAGTCACACTTAACAATTTTCTAGCTGCTGTTGCAAGTAAGTATGTAAATGTATTGTTGTCGTATTTCATGTTGTTGTTTAGGCCAAAAGGAAAACCACGAAAATTCCTGACAACAAACAACCACAACCTTAACAACAGCAACAAATATGTATGTACGTCTTTACAACAAATAATACTAAAGAAATTGCATGTGAATATCAAAAAAAAAAAAAAAAAAAAAAAATCATACTCCGCATTTAAACAAATTCTAACACTTTTTGTTGCATCCGTAAACGATTTTATGTGATGGTGGCTAGTAGCTGCTTCTAACTTCAGCTATACAAGTCAGAACAAATTCTCTCACAAATTCTTAGACTTAAAAAAATATAAAATAAAATTGCAATGCTTCGTTGCACGTTGTTTACTTTGGCCACCTTAACAGTTAAGAAAACTTTGGTTGAAAATTTGCAAACTTAAACTTTAAGATGCCACTAAATTGTGAAAAATACAACAATAAAAACAACACAATTCAAAACAAAAACAAATATTAGAAAAAAAACAATTTGACTTGAAATGTTTAGATTTTTCAACGTACATTAGAGTTGTGAATTGTAAATTTTACTTTTTTTATTTTCTTATTGTTATTGTAGTTTTTTCCTCACTTTAGCTATGGTGGGTGGTCAGGTGAAACAATATAACAGCAACAACAATAACAACAATAGCTGTCGTAGCAGCTACAACCACAAAACAAGTAGCACGAGCAAAAACCAACATACTAACAAATAGAAAACATAAGAAAACTTCATTTCAACAATTTTTCCTGCTAAAATGTTTGAGAATCTTATTTAAATACGTTTAGCATCTGTTAGAAAGCAGTCAGTCTGTTTATTGTTCTTAAACTTTACGGTTCTTCTTCTTCTACTTTTATATTTTATATTCTTACTTTACATCAAACACAATTATTTCAATTACAACAATATTTTCCGCTGGAAAAAAATCTTAAAAGATTTATAAATGTGAAAATCAAGGATATTTTTATATATTAAAAAAATAAAATAATTATTTAAGGACGAAAAAAGTTCATTGAGAAATTAATAAAATCATGTCTAAGACTTTTTATTTGTTCTATAGCAGTGCTGTGATATTTTCAAATTTGTGTTTTTTAGTTAATTGTGACATTGAATACAATACAATCAATGAGGATGGATCATTTAGATTTGGGTAAATGATAATACTATATATTATTTAAACTAAAATTAAGTACATAAGCAATAAAAGAAAAGTGTTAAAATAATAAAAATTACAAATAATTTAAATGAAATAAAGTTTTAAACTTAATTTGAATTAATTGATGCTTAATACAATCACACTTAAATTATCTTTAGATACATAAGTAATCTGAAGCTTCTGTGGAAGAATTATTCTTAAATAAAATAAAAGCAAGATTCAACTTATCATCCTTTTTTTGTCATTAGAATTCTGTTAAATTAATAAAATATATATCATATTCCTTATATGAGGAATTTTAAAAATTTTCGAAACTCTTTGAGACCGACTTTATGTGTTTTGTAGTTCTAAAGTTTGTTTTAAAAGTAGTAAAACTATTAATGCGTTTTGGTAGATCAAACAAAATATTTGAGAAATCCAAAATTTCAGACCATTCATCTAAAACCTCAAGGAAATATAGTCATTTAAACCTAAAAAAATATATATAAAAAAATTGAGTTGAAACTTTCGAAGATTTTTTAATTTGTTTCAGTTTTGCACTAACAATTGATATATATTAAATTCAAACTATTATTAGTAATTGTTTTACTATTTAGTGAAAAGTTTTCAGATAAAAATATTATAAAATTATAACAATTTATTTTGAAACTGTTATACAGATGTAGTTTTTTATATTTGTTTTTGTTAGTTTAAAGTTTAAGCAATTTCTTGCTTACAGCATATCAGTTCCGAAATAAAGTTTTTAAAAAAAATTATAACAGTTTAACTGTTATTAAAAATATTTCTTTTAATGATTTTTATAAGCAAGAATTAAAATTAAAAGTTTTAAATAGAAAAGTTATAAAATTATAACAGTTTATTTTGAAACTGTTATACAGTTATTATATTTTATATTTAATTTGGTTAGCTTAAGATTTAAGCAATTTTTTGGTTATAGTAAAACAGTTTCGAAATAAACTTTTAAAAAGTTATAAAAGTTCATTCCGAAACTGTTATAAAAATAACATTTCTTTTAATGATTTTTATAAGCAAAATTTAAAATAAAATTTTTGATAGCATCACAAACTTCCATACAAGTGGCGTAAATGTTTATAAAATTTATGTTTTTCACTACTGACAAATATAGATAGAAATTACCCAAAGTATCGCGTAAACAGAATTTTTTAATAAATAACACTTTCGGGTCAAAGGGACTTTAAAAATTTTTAAAATGCTAAAATTTTATGCACTTTTGAAAATTTTTTCCAAATTTTAAAATTTTGTTCTAAATTTTTTAAGACCAGATATGACTATAGATCATCGATTCTGTAAAGAATCATCTTAATGGTTAAAATTGATAATGTAAAAAAAATAAGAAACATAATTTATACCGGCTTCAGCGGCATTCTTCTCCAAATAATTGTATGGACCTTAAAAATTAGCCCTACATATTTCGCATTATAGTTCGAATTTTAAAATAATGAAAACTATTTTTGATGTACAACTTATTACTAAAGAAGATATATTTGAAATTTTGCGAAAATACGTCTTCAAAAAACTAAAATCGCATCAATCATGAGTAGTAAGGTTTAAATGACTATGTTTTTGAAACCAGTACTCTATTTTTAAAATTTTTTTTTTGGTTAATAAAACCATAAGTCGACGTTCTTTTCAGAAAAAAAATTATATGTATGTCTTTATGCATGTATATATATATATATATATATATATATATATATATATATATATATATATATATATATTTTAATATCGGTCTTTTGGACCGACAACTAACATTTACTTTATGTGTGGACCTATATATATATAATGACTATGTTAAAACCTAATTTTTAAACAAGGTTAAAAATGTTAAATTCATCTTTAACTGTTTAATTGTTCTTTAAAACCCTATACAACGATTCAATAATTTTTTAAAACATTTTTACTAGCTTTTTCAAATTGGAACAAACCTGTAAATTTTATTCGATTTTATTTGGAAAAACTTACTTAAATCTTCCATACATTTTCAATTTCTGCCCCAGAAAGTATGCACTATATAAAACATAAAATAAAATATATTGTCTTAAAATATATATATGTATGGTCAATAGAGTGTCTCAAATGTACCCCTCTAGAAATGAAGATTTATATATTCTTTAATGATTCCCAAAATTTTAAAGACTCCTATAAATATACGTATTTCTTTAAATAGAATTATCGAAATTTTCGTTATAAGAAAATTATTTTTAAAATATAATAGAGACATACCAATACATGGAATATCGATTTAATGGTGGAAGGCCACCGCGGCACGCGGCTACGGGCGGCAGTCAGTTGATCTTGTTTTCTTACGCCGGCACGCTGTCCATATAAAAAAATTTTAAACAAATTTAACTTTTATTAATATTTTTGGTCATATTTTTTTTATTTACATATGTAATTTTGTATATTTCGGATATTTTTCTATATATTTTGAATTTTAATGTACCATTGGTATATTCTGATACTGTTGAGGATTACAGGTAATTAAGTTCAATTTTGTACATTTGGTTCACAAAAAATTAAATTATCAATTTTCGCAAATAACTTGTATGGAAATATTTACTACAATTAAATATCAATTAATTTTTACTGCATTTAAATATCAATTAATTTAAAAACGCGGTAATAATCAAATAAAAGAGAATCTTTGAAATTTAGTCGCTATTTTTTCTTTGGATAAATTTGTGCTTTTGTCTACATTTATTACGTTTGCCATAAAAATTAACTTAACCTATTATGGACCAGTGATCCCAAAATATTACTTTATTACTAGATTGAGTAAGACCTTTAAAAATTTCAATTGCGATGGCAAATGCCCGCAATACTCAAATTTAAATAAAATAGTATTTGAAAAAATTCATAGAAAATTTTATAAAAGTCTTAATTTCACGGGAATGAAAACTAATTTTAAATAATTGTTTGCTCATTATGCTTTAATCGTTTCTTTTTTCGGGAAACGAAGCGTAAAAAATCAATTTTGTAAATCTTTTGAAAATTTGTATTGAAAACAACAAATAAATTTGTTGAATTTATTTGTTGTTTTCAATATAAAATTTCGAAATAAAATTTCGTTTCGTTTTACAAAATGAAACATTATAAATCATCCTGAATAAACTCCACTTTTTTACTAAATTAAACTTAAATTTGGAAAATACTAAAAATTGGTTCCCAACAATGTTTTTCGGATCAATCATAGTGTTCAAAAATCTGATGAAAATAATCTTATATGCGTATGAATATAACATGAGATTAGTTTTTTTATAAGTATTTTGAAGTTATAACATTTACAACTAATATTTACATATCCATTGCTTGGATAGAAGATACTGTTTCAAAAGAAAATGTTATGTTAGAATGAAAAATTTCCTAATCAATTTATTTATCTTTTTTTTTTATAATAGTGAGTATTTTCGATGTTCAACTTATTTAATATTTATTTAAACAAATCTATAATAAAATTAAAGTATCTAAAATTTGAACATGACAAAAATAAAGTTGATTTAAAATTTCATGTGAAACAATTTGTAAGCAAATTCGTTCAACCATAGATAAATAAATGCATAAACATTAAACTCTTGCAAGTAGCATATTTAGAGAAACCTCAATCTTTATTGATATAAGGTGTTAAAAATAGCAAAATGTTTGCTATAGAATTTTAAAACTACGATAATATTTAATTTCCTGTTTTTCCGGACGGGAAATCGAAAACCATATTTTTGTAGATATTTTAAAAATGCATTTGCTCAAGGGAATTATTGAACCAAAACTTTTTGCGGATTAGTTTTTAACATATCAATATTTTATTTTTTATCCTCATACAAATCGAGGAATTTGAAAGTATATATATGTATATTTTCGATCATTATTTGCTTATAAAAAGGAAATCTCAAGTAAATATGGGACATGTGTGGTAAATCCTAATATTGGTTTGCTGTAATTTTTTAGCAAAATTTGCCAGTCTTATAACCAGGGCTTCAAATAAACCAAACCTTTAGTTATTTATCCGTTTTGGACAATTTTAATAATTTTGGCATCTATATGTTAGAGCATATTTTGATCCTAACAGCATATTTGTGCATATTTTGGGCTTAGCAGCATATTTTGTCATACTTTCATATAAGATGCTTATTTTATAGAATATTTTGACAATTTAAATGGTATATTTTTGTAGTTTATAGCTAAGAGAATAATTTTGCACATTTTACACTTAAGAGAACATTTTCCATATTTTACACTCAATTAATGAAATTTTGTTTTTATTGTCACACACATTTGAATACGATACCCTAATAATTTTCACCTTAACAATGTATAGAAATTTTATAGTTTCCTGATACAGTGTATTTGCTTTGAATGTTTTAAAGTTCAAAAATAAAATATTTTCTACCGATTTCTAATAAAAATCAAGTTATTTTTAGTGTGAATAGTACATAGTTTTAAATTTAACCAGAAAATTTTATATTTTAAGATAATATTTTTCGATTTTAAGAGCATTTTTTATGCACATAAAACAATTTTTTGGAATATATTTCTTGGTTGCACTGGTTATAACGACTACTTTTACTTTATAATTTTAAGAGATTAGTAATTGTAAAATGTCGTCGGTACAAAAAAATCGAGAAACAACCTGAAAATCTAGCTCAAGTTATAGTAAAGTACCTCGGAATGTAAAGGTTTCAATAAATTCAGGTATGTGGGTTATGTGTTGATAAAAAGGTAATAATTTCTCAAAAATTATTAATTTTTTGGATATTAGCTGTCTATTAGTAGTCGTACTATATATATAAAGAAATGGATTCTATAAAAACTTTTATTCAATAACATAATTGTTCTGTCCTGTTTTTTCCAAAATTAGCTAACACTCGCTGTGCAAAAGACACAATTGAATTGTACAACTCAAATATTATAAATTTTGTTCCTAAACAAGTAAATCCTTCGAATTACCCGGAAGTTCACCAACTGAGGGATATTAAGTACTGATGCAAAGATCAATTAAGAAGAGCAAAAGATATCACAAAGCTACCAAGATTTTCATAAGAAATCGAAGATCCTGCACCATTGATGTAAAAGTCCTGCACAGAAATGAATGTGGGGTGATAAATAACATAAGTTTTATTTTATCTTTAATGTAAATATATTAGAATTTTATTAAATAAAGTTTTAGTTGAGATTTAAATTGTATGACAAAAATTACAAATATCAATTCTTCGTCAGGCCATATTAAAAAAATTCAATCAAATCCGTTTTGCTGTTGTTGTTATAGAAGATAGTTATAACTTTGCTAGCTACGTTGAAGGATTTAAAATGAAATAACATTTGATATTAAAAAATATTCCCTGGTCACGTACAAAGATAACACTGTTTTTTTTTTGTTATTGGGTATTTCTATGGCCCTGACTATGAAAAAATACTGGGAGACTGCTAACAGCTTTACTTTTTGAAACATACAGTTTTATTATTTCAACAAAAAATTAATACATATGTTAACAAAATTTCTATCGAACATTATCAAATGATCTTTTATAAGATTTAATTGAATGAACGACTTTAGGTAGATCTCGTTGCAAACTCCAGCAGTAGTCTGTCATCATATGTGGGTCCCACGTTCCTTAATAACGCTCTTCCATTGTCAAAAAATCCTGATAAAATCTTTCACCCTGCTTCTTAAAAAAATCACCCAGATTTTGTGGAAATTGATATAAATGCGAGTGCAGGAAGTGGATTTTTATGCTCATGTTGCACTATAGCTCTTGCAGGTTCGATAACATGCACTTAGCAAGCTCGATTTGACTAGGAAATTACTCATAACCAAAACAAATGAGTTCTAAGCTTTGGATTCGACTTCAGTCATTGAATTGGCAATATTAGGATCTTTCATAAGTTGTCTAAACTCTGGCCCGTCCAAAAAACTTCAAATTTTCCTGTACTTAATCCTCAACTTGCGTAAAAAGAAAAATTGAAACATTCGCCATTTTTGTCAAGCGCCTTCATAAACTGTTTCATTATGCCGGGTTTGATATGAAGTAGAAGTATGATGTGGTCTTGGCTAACTAAAGGCACGTTTATAACATTTTATGTACCAACTTTTAGTTGTTCTCGCACTGAAACTTTTTGTGCCCAGTAGTGGTCTATTTGTCACGACTATCTCAGAGACACATGAAACTGGGGAACTTTGTGTACCATCTTGTTGACCATTTTCAGATCAACACAAATGATCCAGTTCTTGTCACGTTATGAAGCAAAACACACTTTAAACTTATTTTGCTGCTGTCTATAAAAAGACGTCAATCACTAGGTTGGTACTTTTTTAAACCCATCTGTTGCAAAATACAAAGAACTAAATCCTTGTCTTGATAAAAATACGGTAACAAGTTTTTTTTTCTCGGATATGATAAATTGTGATATTGGTTTCCGGAGTAAGCAATTTGGGATCATCACAAGATTTAGAGGTGTTGTGTTGTACATGTCGTGATTTTAATTCAGGTCGTTGAGCAGAATATAATTTACGATATGACCATTTACTTCGATTTCCAGGGTTAATTCCGTTTATTTTCACAACGCAGAAGTAGCAGTTCTCATGATGTTTTCGAGGTTCTTGTCAAATCATGGGTGTTACGATCATTATTGAATCTCTTTCTCCACTGGACCATAACCTTAGACACACCACACATTTCCGGCATACAATATGAGGAACCCATGGATTGTCCTGCTTACACAATTTTATTTTAAAGTATTGATGATACACAGTTTTCACAGAATCCGATATAGGTTTTCGATATTTTTCAAATATATATTCATCACAAATATAGCAAAAACAATCTGGTTCAAGTTCACAACATCTTTTTCATGAATACAATTCGAAAACAACAACAAGATATATTTTAGTGTCCAATAAAAAATGAAAATATAAGTAAAAATAGAAAATGAGGATAGTTAGTTATAACTCAAAAACAAAAGCTGTTAGAAAAAAAAAAAAAATCACAGCAAGCAAACATTTTTTTTCTTTTGTTGATAAGTGTAATTGATTGTTTGGGAAGATATAATATTAGATATGTCATCAGAATTTTGCTATTTAAAATCATCAAAATCCGAGTTGTCTCCAAAAACACTAATCTTTATCAAAAATCTTTACTTTTAAATGTTTTTGAAATGATATACATACATACATACATCCCTACATACATACATACCTACATACATACATAAATACATACATACATACATACATATATACATACACACATATATAAAGGGAGGTATGACAAAATTTTGACCAACGATGGGGAAATGAAACAGGTGACAGCAGTTCTACAAAAACAACAATACGACGAATTAATTATTTTTTTTATACATATAGTTTGACACTTCAGCGGGCAAGCAAAAATTGTGCTTTGAGTTTGACAGCTCAAAGTAATAAAAAAAAAATAATTAGCTAATTAAGTGAGGTCAACTGATTGAATTTGCCTTGGACCAACAGTTACGACACACGGTGTGGTGTTTTCATATAACGAGCGGCTAAAAATAGAGGACCTGTCGTAGATCAATAATTTTAAATAAAAATGTATTAGTACTAGTTCCAGAATGCATGAAAATACTTGTTCTAGTTTGACGTTACGAGCAATGATTCTTTCATTGTCACACTCAGAACTAGTACTGTGAAAGTGTTACCCAGACAATACCTATTATATGGAACGATTCTAAAAATAGTTCTTCAATCAATGAAATTATCATACTCACAACTATTTCTATAGAATTTAAATTTTTTAAGTCTGTTTTAAAAATTTCTCCTTCGATTTCTTTTAAGTTCTTTAAATAGTTATAGGAAGTCGTTTGAGAACCAGTAATTTATTTTGAGAAGTGATGTAGAACTAATACAGAACTAGTTCTTAACCAGAAACATTATTTAAATATTATTTAATTTAATTTGGAACTAATAATTTTAGGACAAGTTCTGATTTTTTTATTGAAATAATTTAAAATTATAATGTTTATACAAAAAGCGAAATACGTTCAACATTTGGATCCTTAAAAACAGATTGATATTTTTATGTAATTCTTACTCAGAATCAATTTCTTAAAACATATTTATTAAATTATGAAATGTACATAATTAAGTGTTATATATATTTCTTCACAAATCTTCCTATAATTGGCTTATATTCTGTATTTAAATTGGTTTAGTTCATTTTACAAAATATGATATCTATATCTGGACGATTATGTTTCCGAATACGGCACAAACGAATTTTTCTAAAAACTCTATATGTTGCCTCTAAGCTTCCTCTAATGAAATTCTTACAGATATTTGTATTTTGATATATTCCGTACCATATATTAGTAGCAGTAGTCAATACTAAAACTATGGTAAACTTTGCAAATATTTGATGAAAAATGTTTTATATAAATATTTTTTGACATATTATAGAGAGCAGGTTATATTACTATTTAAAGAAAAGATATTTACATAAATGATGAATTTACAATACGTTCTTTTGTATTGAAAAATTAATTTAGCCGCAAATTGTTATTTTTTTCAAATGCATTTCTAATTCTGTAGCATATTTACCAAACTTTTTTTTATTCTTGCCAAAATTTAAATTAGTTTTTCAATTGTTTATTTGTCTAAGTTTTCATTTGGATTTGAATTTCAATACTCATATGTAGGCTGCATTGTAATTTCAATGATTGGGCCAAATAACAAAAATGTGTGAAATTGCACCTGACTTTACACAGAAAATGTTATAAAACTTATAGAATATGCAGGACACTGCAAAACAGATGTATGTTTTTGAAATTTCAGACTTCTGGTAATAACATATTAAAATATAAAAAATATCGTTTTTTATAGTTTTTTTGTTTTAATCTCTCTCTAAAATTGAAAGCTGTGTTGCCAGGAGATGAGAAAAAAGGGACTAAATTGAACTTTAAAAAAAGTCTAGAAAGGCTAAGTGCCCCAAAAAACTTATTTTTTCTCATTCATAGAGAAAAAAATTCATAAATTTGAAATTTTTTTTCATAGATATTATAAATCGAACATAACTATTTTTTCCAAATTTTTTTTCATAAAATAATAAAATCTCTTTCATAGATATTACTAAATTGTACTTAATGAAAATTGTACGAATTTTGCAAAAATGTTGCTACAATTTTAATTTAATTTTATTAGATTTGATTCAAAAGCTAAATAAAAATCGTTTTGCATGAATATATTAACAATAAATAGCTGTTAAAAAGTAATGTTTAGAAATTTTAATAAATTTGCTAAAAATCATTAAAAACTAAAAATTCTCCAAAGAAAATTTCAAATTTCTTAAATATTATGAACTAAAATCTATGAAAGTAAATTTTTATATTTATGCACAAACTTTTTTTGATATTTTTTTAAAGCAATTTTAATAAATTTATAAATAACATCCAGTAAAATGGCCCATACAAATTTGGGTTATATTTCGTACGAAAAATTACCCAATAATTTAAAGTGATTTTTCGTAATTTTTGAACTATAATTCCTTTTCGACCAAACATTTCCAAATTTTTTGGTAAATAATGGACCGATCACAACCAATTTTAATAAGCTTCGTCAATGTATCATAAAAGTACCACATGACAAATTTCATTGAATGATCTTTAAAATTTCGACCCGTATTTTATGCACAAGGTTTACATGGACAACCGTACAGCCAGCTAGACGGACGGACATCGTCAGATCGATTCAAAAAGTGATTATGAGTCGATTGGTATACTTTAAGGTGGGTGTTGGATGATTTTTTTTTGTGTGTTACAAACATCAGCACAAACGCATAATATCCCAACCGCATATGATTGCGTGGGGTATAAAAAGCTTTATTTATTGGCCTTAAAAAGGCTAAACTGCCAGCATTGGTTAAATGTTATATAAAATTATTAATTAGAGCAATGATAATAAACACACGACAAATAAATCATGAAAGAATCATTTTACCATACTTTAGTAATATCATGCTATGAAATTTAGATAAAGTTGAATAAAAAAATTTAATTAAAATCCATAATTACCAAAGACTTTCAATTTTAACAGTATATAACTTTTTTAAAATTTAACTTTTTCAAAAACTTTTTTTTGATTATTGTTACTAAGAATGTCCTTAATTCTCAGAGAAGTTATATTTTTAATAAGGAGTTGAGAATAACTTGTCTAAACGTAACCTAATTTAATTTTTTTTAATGATTGTCATAGATTTATTTCTGTAATATTTTGCCAAAATACTCGATGTGTTTTCCAAATGTACACTTAAAAATGTGTTTTGAGAAAAGGCCATAGATTCATATTCCTAAATTCAGAAATAAAAGACTTTAAAATATTCATTAATTTATGCAAGCCAATTTAGTATTTAAATATTTGAATAACCTTAAAACAATAAATTTATTTAAAAAAATTATAAATATTTATAACTTAATTAAAACTATGTATTTCAGACATAAAAATGATGACTTTGGCGGCTATTATCATAGTGCAAGTGGTAGTCCAGACAACATAGTACGAGGTCGTTATGGTTCGCGTAATCCAGCAACTGGTAAACTAGAGGAAACAACTTATACAGCGGGGCCACGTGGGTGAGTGAATAAAAAAAAATACATATTTCTATATATGAGCATAATTACACATATACAAAATAATGATACAATTTACTAATTTAAATTTACTAATTTAAAAGAACAAATATAAATGAAGATATACAAAATAACAAATCAGTTTGTTTGATTAAATTCCATTTGAAAATAACTGCTGTTGGTGAAGAAAAAGAAGATGTTGATGATGATGATGATGAAGAAGTTGTTATATTTATGTAGCCTACAGAAATTACTGAAGCATAAATTAAACAATTCTAACACTTTATCAAGATACGGCTACTGTTTTTTTATTGTTGTTATTATTGTTCTATTTCTTTATTATTGTGTATTTTGCTTGAATTTCAATTGTTGTCTACTAAGAGTTTTTTTTTTTTTATTGTGCTAAAAGGTTTGTTTCATTTTGTCTTTAATAAAGTTCAATTTCAAGCTAAATACATGGTCTATAACAAATTGTAAATACACCTGATACTAAGTTAACGCAGTTTTATAAAGACAAACTTCTAAATATTTATAATTTTCAATACGTATATACAGTGGCCAAAATAAGTATTCTACATAAAATTTCACTTCTTATAATTTCGTTATAATTTATATACCTATTGAATTATTTCGAATAAAATGACAAATATTTATTTTAAATATATGTTTTAGTAATATTTGCTCTTAAATGCACATACAACTCAAAAGCATAAAAAAGTATTCGACATGTTGTTTATTTGTCAATTTTCGATAACTATATTAATTTTCTTATGTTTTTTGTTATTGGTTTTACAACATGTGATTTAAATAATTTTATATCATTTTAATGTGATTTTGTGTAAATAAAGGACGCAAAAAAAAAGAAGCTTCAGTTGAAGTCAAAAATTTCATTATTAATAATTTTTAGCCAGGAAAATCCGAAAATTAAATTCTAGAAAAGAAGTAAAAGCTAAGAAAAATGCTCCATTATATCATAAAATTAAAAAAAGACGAAAATTCACTTTAAATAAATCTATATTAGTAGTCCATTAAGGTTTAAAAAAGCTGGTTGAAAGTAAAGTTTTACGTAAAGTGAAACAAAATCACAAACTAAATGCATCGAACATGCCTAAAGTTAGTGAGAAATACTTGGAGATATGCGTTGCATTCTAAAAATTTAGAGATATTATTTGTAAAATGATAAGATGATATGGCAAGAAGTCGGAAAGTTCTGGAAGAATGAAATTTTTTCAATTGAGATCAAGTTAAATCATTCTGTAAGATATACGAATTTCCCCATCTATAGAAAGCCATATACCGAGCAAGAATACAAAAATTAGGTAGCTACCGTAAAGTACAGTGGTTGAACTATTATTTTTAGGGAGTATGTGTTAGGATCTGGAGTAGACATTTTGGTATTTATTTCCAACAATAATAAGAACCCTGTTATAATAACTAGACATCAATTTAAATAAACATTTGTGGAGTTTTTATTAAAAAAATAGAAATATTTGAATTTCACGAATAAAAATGTAATTAAATTGTAAGTTGGTTGGTTTACGTGGTAGCTCGTAATCTTACGGGCAATCAATTAGACTCGTTAGAATCCGTTTTGATGGAACCACACTACTCGCCAGGTGAATTAGTTGTATTGAGTCTGCAATGAGATAGAAATGTAGGGAAGAAACAATGAGAACATAAATTAATTAGATCCAGCATGTAGCATTGAGATATTTAATGATGTCACTAAGTCTAGTGTCAGATATCTCAAAGAGGTTGTCTAATTGGTGCCCTCCCAGAAATTTATGTCTGCTTGCGTTTAAGGCTGGGCATTCACATAGAAGATGAAAAACTGTCTCCCCCTTCTCGCGATTGCCACAACTACGACAATATTCATTGTAAGGGAGACCAAGTCTGCTTGCATGTTTTCCGATCGTCCAGTGACCTGTAAACAATGCTATTAGTCTCGAGATGTCCTTGCGTTTGTAGCCAATGAGTTGCATTGAGCGTTTCTCGTTGTAGGTAGGCCACGTTTCTTTCGCGACTCTACATTTGTCCAGATTTCGCCATCTATTTTCCGCCTTTTCTAGAAAGTGTTTTTGGATTCTGCTTTTGACTGTTCCGAACAGGATTGCGACAGAAACCGCTAAGGAGGCATTCATAGCAGAGCCTACCCGGGCTAATTCGTCTGCCTGTTCATTACCATAGTAGTCTCTATGCGCAGGAACCCAGACTATAGTAATGTCATACAGTCGACTTAGTCCAAGCAGTTCCTTTTTACACTGTCTGACTAGAATAGAGGTAGTTTTCGGTGATTTGAGCGATAGTATTGCCGCTTGACTGTCGACAAATAAACCAATATTCCCTTGAATATTTCTATCGCGAATTAGTTTAGACGCTTCTCTGACCGCTAGTATTTCCGCTTGGAATACGCTTGCCTCGTCAGGGAGTCGACATGAGTGTCTAATTCAAAGATCATAAGAGAAGACACCAGAGCCGACACCGCAGTTTATCTTTGAGCCGTCAGTGTATATCCTAGTTCTAAATTGTTCAAGAAGATTGCCCCTTCTCCATTAACTCCTGGTGGGGAATAGGACTTTAATAGTATTTCCGAAGTCCATGTGGGGAATCATATAGTCGGTAAATTTATTGAATTGCGGCGGTATTAAATTTAATATCCTCCAATATTGCAAGTACAATGCAACAAAATTGATCCTGAATATAACAAAATCCTTGTCAAATCCATGTCAAAACAGTTAGAAGGAGTTATAAAGTGAAAATAAAAATTCTGAGAAAATTGTATTATTAAAAAAAAAAAAAAAATAAAAAAAAAATAAAATAAATTAATTCTCTCATGTCGAAAAGTTTTTTTTTTTTGAAACTGTATTTGTTTAAATAAATTGCTCAATTTAAATGTTTATTATCAATGAAAGAATTATAACGTAGCGTCTACATGAGAGATTTTTCTATCATAACAAGTAAGAAAATGTCGGCAGAGCTACTGCAATTTTTTTATTAATATCAGCATATATGGGAATACGTAGATAAATTTTTATTATAATAAATAAATTTTTTTTCCTTTTTCTTCGAGGTATGTTGTCAAAATTTAATAGTAAAATTTTCTTTTTTTTTAATTTCATTGTATTTTGTGTTATTTCTGTTCCAAATAATTAATTAATAGAGATTGTCATTAAGAATTGCGCTTCTTCTTAAAAAAAAAAAATAATAAAATAAACGTAAAAAATAACCACAAAATGACGTTTGATAGCAAACCATATTTATCTTTGCTTGAGCTGTAATAATTATATCATAAAGCTGCAATAATATAAATAAATTTGGTCTACACATGATAAATTCTTATCATGATAAGAATTTGACATTTGTTATGATATAAAAATCGCTCGTGTAGACCCTACGTAAATCATATAAACAAATAGTAAGAAAGAAATTGCTCATCTGATATATTCATCATTTATATTTTTTTTAATTATGTAAACTTTTGACTTCTAAATGATTTTCCTATGGAATGGATTTGAGTTATAGACAATTGGGTGATAATACCTTCTATATTGTCGTTCTGAATTGAAGCTGTATTTACTGTCCCTCATCTTTTGAATACTTTACTATTACTGTTACATTTGTTTAAATTCTTATTTTCATTATTAATTTTTTAATCGCCGCTATTCAAGGTATCAGTGTATCATTAACAAAAACAATAATTGCTTGTTAAATTTCTTGTTTCCTTGTGCAATCTCCGGCTAAATACTTCTTGGTTTAAATCAAATACTAATATTAAAAAAAAAAAACAAATAAATCTGATTATAAATGGATCTTAAGAGGCCGCTGACAGCGTAACAATTAATGAGTGGAAATTCTTGTAAATAAATATGAATTTTTTAATTTAAGAATGATAAATGTACTTTAAATTACAATAGATGAAAACATAATACAAAGCGCCACATTTGATTTGTATCTTAAAACACATACCGAATTAATTCAATGTTCTGTATATCCGTTGCTACTGTAATTTTAAGATAATCTTTTTCAATTTCTATTGTTTTCTAATCGTTTATTGTATGCAAAGTTAATAAGTAAGAAATTTATAAAATTTATAGGTAGTTTTTCTAAAGATTGTTTACACACTGATTAGTAAATTTGTGTAATTAATTTATTACAAGTTTAGGTGCAAAATTCACAAAACAATTTGTCAGTTTTATTTTTATAATATGTAAAAAAGAGATTTATGAAAAATTTTATTTAAAAAGTTTCTAGTAAGTGAATGTTCATATTCTATAAAAATTCTTTGTAATTATTAAACAACATTTTAAAAAAAAATATATATATATATATATATATATATATATATATATACTTTTTTTAAAATTCTTCGAGTTTAACTACAATTTATTATAAATTTTTCTATAAAAACCTATACAACGATGCAATAATTTTTAAAGACATTTTTGTTAATATAACAAAATTTTACAAATTGCACAAAAACTGTAAAACATATTTGATTTTATTTGGAATAATTTACTTAAACTTTTCACACATTCTTCATTTTTGTCCTAAAAGGTATTCACCAAATAAAATTGAAATAAAATACATGAACTTTCGCAGAAAAAAATTTGTACATAAATATACAAATTTACTTTCATTGATTTCAGTTCATAATACTTAAGCATAATTTCTTAAGCATTAAATTTTTTTTTATATAAATTTTCAAATGAATCAAAAGTCAAGAAGAATGAAAAAATTATTTAAATTTTCATTTATATTTGCAATATGTAAGAAATTTTCTTCGGAAAATTTTAAGTTTTTAATGATTTTTAGCTACATTTTAGCAACCAAACAGAACCGCTTTTTATCAAAACGAACAAAATTATGCAAATTTCTAAATATTATTTTTTAACAGATTTTCCTTGGAATTTTACCATTCGTTGTTAATATTCTCATGTATAACTATTTTCATTCGCCAATTGCAGTCAAGTCTAATAAAACTAAATCAAAGATTTAACAAAATTTTTGCAAAATTCCTAAAATTTTCATTATGAACAATTTAATAATATCTATGAACAAAATTTTATTTTTTATGAAAAAAGTTTGGAAAAAAATTCATCTCCGGTTAGTAATATTTATGACAAATTTTTTCAAATATATGCATTTTTTTCTCTGTGTTAGAAAATGTTGAATATTATACAAAATTTGTTTAGTTAAACAAAAAAAAAAAAAAAAAAAAAAAAATAAAAAAAAGCTACGAAAATAAAAATTTTGAAAAAGTAAAAGTACACTGCCTGCCACTTGAATAAGGAATAACACTTTTTTAACTTTAATTAAGTATATCTCCTAAACTAAAGTTCAGGAAAAAATAATTTTTTGCGCAACCAAATTTCAAAGAGTTGACTTTAGTTTCCTGAAGAAATAAAAAATATACATATTTTGTTATACTAAAATTATGCATTTATTTATAGACATGTATTTCTGTGGTACTATTTCTTGTGTCACTTGAATAAGTACTGCTTGCGTTCAAGGCTGGGCATTTACAAAGAAGATGAAATACTGTCTCCTCCTTCCCGCGATTGCCACAACTACGACAATATTCATTGTAAGGGAGACCAAGTATACTTGCATATTTACCGATCGTCCAGTGACCTGTAAACACTGCTATTAGTCTCGAGATGTCCTTTTGACTGTTCCTAACGGGATTGCGACAGAAAGCGATAAGGAGGCATTCATAGCAGAGCCTGCCCGTGCTAATTCGTCTGCCTGTTCATTGCCATAGTAGTCCCTATGCACAGGAACACAGACTATAGTAATGTCGTAGCAGAGTATAATTAAGTTAGTTTTATTTCATCAAAAGTTGATATAAACATTAAAAATTTTAAAATAATATCTTAAATATGGCTTTTAAAATTGAAATCATTAATATTTAAATCCCTTTTGTTATTTGTTTTATAAGTAGATCTTTTATCAATTTAGTAAAATATATTATTATTACGAGGTCGGATCAATAAGTCCGTGACTTTTTGAATGAAACACAGTTTTTTTTGGAAAAAAAAAATATTTTTCAACATAATCTCCTTTTAACTCAATACACTTAGTCCAACGTTTCTCCAGTTTTTGTAACCCTTCCAAAAATAAGATTTTTCGAGATCCTTAAGATAAGCATTTGTTTAGTCAATAATTTCATCGTTGGAGCTGAATCTCTTTCCACTGAGCCATTCCTTTAGGTTTGGAAATAGGAAGTAGTCACTAGGGGCTAAATCCGGAGAATTCATAGAGTTTTGCCATTGATACTGCACACGTGTGCACCCGTGCTTTATCTTGATGAAAAAGAACTTTTTTCTAGGCCATGTGGGGTCGTTTACTTTTTACATCCTCATTAAATCGGTCTAATAAGTTGACATAATATTCGCTGTTTATTGTTTTTCCTTTTTGAAGGTAATCGATGTGGATTATCGCGCGTACATCCCAAAAAACTGTTTCCATCACCTTATTGGCCGACAAACTTACCTTGGCCTTCTTTGGAGCAGGTACATCTGGAGAAACCCATTCTTTAAACTGCTGCTTGGTCTCCGAAGTACAGTAATGGATCCATGTTTCATCCACACATTTACAAAACGCCGCAAAAATTCATTCGGATTGCGGTTAAACAACTCCAAACAATCCTTTGTCACACGTTTACGTTTACGGTCAATTGAGAGCAAACGCGGCACCCATCTTGTAGACAACGTTCTTAAACCCAACTGATCATTTAAAATCGAAACCACACTGCCATATGAAATGCCTATGGCATCAACAATCTCACGCCCTCGTATTATTATTATTATTATTATCATTCTACTATCTATCTATGTATCTATGTATGCATGTACATACATATGTACAAATGAATTGTGTTTGTTTATTCCTTATAGACAGCTAAATCGATTTTCTTCAAATTTTCCCAATATCATCCTGTGAATTTTAGAATTAAAATAAGCTCATAAAAGAAAATATTAATTATTTATAACTTTTGAGAAAACAACTTTTTTATCAAAATTCTAAGACAACAAAAAGTGTAGAAGAATAGGAAAAATTTAAATAATTTTAAGCCCTTTTTCTAAGTTTTTGAACTTTAAATAACAATCATGATTACAAAATGAGGCTAAAATGTTGGCCTCTATTACTTTCAAGTCTTGTAAGTTCAAGTCTGTAATCCATTTGTTTAAAATATTATTTCTACGAAACTTATTAAGGATTAAAGTCAGTTTCAGCCAGGTTAAAAATAATGGCCCATATAAAATATTTCATACATACACCATAATAATGTCTTCGGAAATGGTGTTAGTTTCAAGAGGTTAAAACAGATACTCAAAAATAAAATCAAAAATTATGATATTATAAAGCAATTTCATATAAAATAATAATTTTTGTCAAAAATATGATTTTTAAAGTCTAGTAACAATAATACTAGTGGCATTTTGTGGTTCTGTGCTCGTAACCTTTAAGTAACCTCATTAATTTTTGCTGTAAAAAAATGTGTAAATTTTTTTTATAAAAAGTAAATACAAAAATTTATTGTTATGTTAATTTTTGAAAAAAAAAAAAAAACAAAGTAGCGCATCCAGTATGGCGTTAATTTGAAAATAATTTAAATTTGTTTATAACCCATTTTTTTAATTTTATGTGATTTTTAATATATTAGATATTTTAAATATATTTTAGTCATAATAATTACTACCTTTATTCTAATTATGGTGAAAAATCAGGATTCGGAACCATGAAAAATATTACCTCTAGAAAAACTCAACACTAATAATAATATTAAGTCGACTGTCCTTGACAAACTAGTAAGTTAATCAAAAGTTAGCATTAATTAATCTTGCGTGGGGCAGAATCTAAATTTTTTGGAAATTAATCTGTAACTTCTAATCGGCTGATTGAATTTATATAAAATTTCACATAGGTGTAACAGAGCAGTGAATATTTTAAGTTTGGAAGGAGGTCAAACGTATCCTATTTTGAGTACCAATAGTTCCGCTTCTGAAGGGTATGTGGGGCTTTCTGTCCAAACTTAGAACTGTACACTCCCCTGTTATGCCTTTATGAAGCTTTATATAAATCAAACCAGCCAATTAGAAGCTACAGTTTTATTTCCAAAAAAAAAAAATCGATACTGCCCCACGTAAGATTAATTAATGCTAACATTTGATTAACTTACTAGTTTGTCAATGACAATCGACTTAATATTATTATTAGTGCTGATCTTTTCTAGAGGTGTGTTGATATAAAACATAATAACTTTTATTATTTTAAATAATATTTTTTATTTTTCGAATTTTTGGCTTCAATAATTTAAAAAAACTAACAATAAATTTAAAACAACAACTTAGAAACGACGACGGTAGACGCGACGACGGACAGTCTTATAACGGTAACCATTTTGAGCGAGTTCAGCAGATTGTTCAACGGCAACTGGAGTAGCTGGGGGAATGTAAGTGTTTTGGGGAGCAACTGGAGCGGGAGCAGGGGCAGGAACTGCAACTGGGCTTTGAACAGCAGGAGGAATGTAAGTGTTTTGGGGTACTTCAGGAACTGAAGCAATAGCCTCATGATGCTCATGATGGTGGTGTTCTACAGGAGCGGGAGCATGATAATCATAACCTAACTCAGAGACATCAGCCATAACACAGGCTATCAAAGCCAAACCAAGAACGATGAATTTCTATAAAGGAAAACAAAAAATTAATAAATTGAACAAATAATTTATTCGGTCTGTTATAAAATTTTTAATAGTATCTAATAGTTTACCATTTTGATTAGTAGTTGATTGTTTGATTGTTAATTGGAATGTGATATCTTCTAGAGTTTTCAATATGGTTATTTATACCAAAATTCTTTAAACGTTTTTATACCCTACACCACCATATGTGGTTTCGGTATCATGTGTTTGTGCTGATGTTTGTAACGCATAGAAACAGTTATCTAACACCCACCTTAAAATATACTATTCACTTTTTAAATCGATCTAACGATGTCCGTCTGGCTTTCCATGTAAAGCTTGTGCACAAAATGCAGGTCGCAATTTTAAAGATAATTCAATGAAATTTGGCACGTGAGACTTTTATGATCCATTATTTTACCTAGCCCCCATACAAATGTTCCTCCGGAGTAGAGTTTAAACACTCAAAAATGCCTTAAAAATAAAAATATTTTAATGAAATTCGGTGCAAGAAGTTACCAAAATTGTACCAAATTTTGTGAGAATCGTTCCATAATTTATCATAGTTCCCATATAAATTCACTTCCAGGAATCGTCCTAAAGTGCATAAAATCAAATAAATGTTAGTATCAACGCATTATTCTGTATTTGTATATTTTATTTTACGTTTAGTAAAATTGGCCACAGGTGTTGTTATAAGTCCCCTTCCCGAATTTTTATGCTCGTACACAATGGTGTAGGGTATCATATAGTCGGTTTTTACCGACTATATCTTTCCTTCTCGTTAAATTTAAATTAACGGAAGTTCTTTAGCATCTTTTGTTTTCCGGTAAACGCACTCTTTTGTTGTTTTATGTTGTTTATTTGTTTAAGATAATACGAATCTCGCCGAAGCATATTTTTTATTTTATATTTTATTTTATGTCTACTGCAATCAGGTTTTTTTTAAACTACAAAAAAAAAAAAATAATAAATAATTAAAGATTAACTAAAGCTTGGCAGCGATTTAAATTTTAAACCAATAAAAATTTTATTGGTTTAATGAAAATTTTGTTTCTCGACTGAAGCTTAATATTTAGTTATAATCGACATTCTGTAATAATCATTAATTTAGTCACAAATTCGTTATTATCAACGAAACATAGTTAGTGCATTTGAATTTATTAGTTATTTTCTTAATTTTGTGTTTTCTATCAATAAAAATTTTAAAATAACACTACTTTGAACTGATTGGCTCATTTTCTAAATATATGAGGAATTTAAAAAAATTTTAGTATAAATATCTGCAAAATTTTTTTCTTCTGTGGTATTATCAACAATATTTATGCTTGCAAAATCTATTCGTGTTAATCACTTTTATTAATGAACTCAAAAGTTGTGGAGGTTTAAAGTGCAAACCTTTAAAAAAATTAAAAATAGATGTATTACTTTATCAAAACCAAAATAATATTTATCGAAGTACAATGAAAAGAAATTTTGATTTTTAATTTTATTTTTTGCACTATTTTGTAAATAGTAGACAAATTTTATTGGTTAAAAGTTTCAAAAAATGAATAATAATAAACAAATTTTTGGAATATTTTGCTTAAAAAATTAATTAAGTATCAATATTGGTTTAAAAAATATAGCCGTTTAAACATTACTAATCATGTTAATATTCCTTACAAAAATCGTGATTTCGGTTTTTTAAAGTGAATTTTTGCAAAATTTAAAACAAGCATCTTATTTAAAGATAAGTTTTCAGGCTTACGACTTATATTATACGTGAAGGAAATTGCTACTATTCCAAGTAACTATGTGCTAAAATGTTGTTGTAATAGCTTAGTTAGTTTTTCTTAAAATGAAAATTTAACAACTCATAATTAAAATTTATAATCAATACACATGTCGATCATGTAAAACAATTGCTAGGAGTGCAGGCGAGTTAGGAAATTCAGTTTTTTGAGTTATAACAAATACAAAGAGTTCATAGTCATCGAAAGGAGGCCTGATAACAGAAAAAAGATTATTTACAAACTGTGAGATCGCAGACACAATAATACGAATTTTAAAAGAAAACCCTTACATATCTGGATGGAATGTGATTCGTTCTTTAAATTGCTCTGTATCTTTTATCAAAAAAGTTCAAAAAAGTAGTCTGAAGATCCACGAAGTAAGAAAAGAACGCTAGAGAAAATATGAAATGAAACAGAGGACACAAATTACTGAGAACAATTTTTTTTTTCAAAAATATGAATGCTGCCTAAAGTGTGATAAAAAGTACCTATTGTCGAATTTTTACAACATCTTTGTTAGGAATTCCATACCACAAATATTATGGGAATTATATCAGATAAATATCGTATAAAAAGATCGAAATTGTCGAATAAATATTCAAAAGTATTAGAATTTGGCAGCACTAGTGTCAAGGGAGGTCAAACCACTAAACTATCCAGAACTGTGTCAATTTGAAGTTAAAAAATATTTAAAGAACACTTAAAGCTGAGTAAAAAATTAAAAAGTGTTTAAAATGAAGTGGACCCATTTTAACAATAAAGTAACCGAAAGCACAATAAAGCTTTTATTTAGGCTTTTCCAGAAAATATTCAATATTTTATTGAAAACGAATAAAAATTAAACTTTTCTTTTAAATTTAAAACTTGAATATAAAAGCCTTTAACAAAACACATTTTCAGAAAGATTAACAACCCATTAGTTTAATTTTTATAAGCTGAATTGTATGCCTTCATTTTTTCGTGCACACTCCTCAGTTAGTATTATTTTTAAATTCGAACTAAGTGTAATGCGAAATATATAAGAACGCCTTTTGTGCTTATGATATAATTTTTTGATCCATAAAATTGTGAAACCTTAAACTATTTTCAGCCCCACTGGATTTTAGTATTTAGCAAATAAAAGGCTTTCGTGTGCCATCAATATTAACGTAATTTACATTTTGCGGTAGTTGTCAACAAGCGAAATGTGTTTAGAGATGAATGCCGCTGTAGTCGGTGTAAATGGGTGGGTGTTTCTTTAACTATTTTTTTTTATTAGCCACAAAGACAATTCTCTACCAATATTTTTCGAAGATCTAATGTTATATATGTTATTAAAAAAATGCAGAACAAAATTTGAAAATTAGGTGAACATTTAAAAAATGCATAAACCTTTAACATATCGAAATTTTTAAACGCCCATTTGACTCCACAGAAAAAATATTAGCTTATATTTTTCAATTAACACAGGTGTTTTATTTTACATCAAGATTTAATTAATATATTAAAGAAAAAATAAAAAAGAAATAGTATAAACAAAATTCAAGTGATTTTTTTCTCACGTAAATTTTTAACTCATTAAATCATCTATTTAATTGATTTAATAAATTTTTTAATTGGAAATATTTTTCTGTTTTTCATTTATTACAGTTATAAGCAATTGATATAATAATTTTGTTGAGAGATGCAAATTTAAACAATTTTTATTTGAATAAATTATTTTGATGATTGGTGAGTTTTTTCTGTGTCTGAGGCGTTATTTATTAGGTTCATTAGTTGGTAGAAAAAGTCAAGTTTTAAATTTAATTCTTAAATAATCGAGTTTTTTACTTTTTACAATAGTCGATTTTCGAATTTTTCTGATTATTTTCGACTTTTTCCAACTTTTTTAGATTTTTTGATTTATATAATATTTTTTGTCTCTTTCTACTATTCTTTATTATATTTTGTCTTATAAAAACTTAAAAAAAAATATAATATATATAACGAAATCAATTGATAAATTAACAGACAATCTACATATGTAATGAAAATGCTGTTTACACATAAAAATATGTTTAGATGATGTTGTTAAAATAAAAACTGCTAAGAAACTATTCCTTTTAAATAACGTAGATTTGTTCGATTTTTTCCGACTATTTTCGACTTTTTTTTGACTATTTTAGACTTTTTATTTTTTTTTAGCTTTAATTACTTGTAGTTTTGAATGTCTTAGATATTTTATCTAGTCTACCAAAATCCATCAAAATTTTTTCTGTTTTTAACTTTAGAAATAGAAGACACATAAAATAGGTTCTAAAAATCTTCGAAATTCCTCATATATTTTATGATCTTTTAGATTTTCATAAAAAATTTTTTAAATTTTCCTTTACGTCGTAGAATTATCTATAGTTTTTAACTGTACTGAACTTAACCCTCAAACGGTTAAGACTGTTTTGTGTATATTTTAACTTTTTTTCGTATTCTAATCATTTGACTTAATAGTTAACACAATAAACTAAATATCTAGTTCTTAAATCCTCGAAATATTTTATACTAATTATATTTTTAATTGGATTAAAATCAATAATTTTGTATTTTTTATTAAAATAATGTTTGTTAAATAAAGTTCAAGGACATTTCCAATATTCATTAAATTTTTGAAATTTATTTCAACAGGTTTTGATAAATGATTAAAAAATGGTTTAAAAGCTTTTGTTTAAAACAATCAATGTTTTTTTAATTTCCTAAAAATGTTGAACAATTAATACATATTTTTATTAAATAAACATCTAGTCAATTAAAATTTTTATTAAAACAATTAACACTCAAAGAATCAATCAATCAAAGAATTTCTACATGAAAAGAAATTAGTTTCATTTGTTCGTTTTAAAATTCAATGAATAGTTTTCATTAATGAGGTCAATTAATTGTTACAGTGTTGCCAGAAGAAGTAATGGGAAAAATATTAAATCGTTCAAAAAAATTTTAATAAATATTACTACAGCAGCAAATAATAATGCTAAATTGTTTTGTAAAAAAAATTGATATTTTCGTTGCCCTTGTTTCTTGTAAAATTGAGTTCAAATGACAACTAATAAACAATTTTTCTTCAGAATTATTTGTAATGTTGGCAAATAAAGCAAAATTAATGCTCTTATTTTAGAAATTACTACTAATACCGTCAAATTTACTAAAGAATTCTATTAAAAATTGAAATTGTCTCAATTTAAAAAATGCTGTAAAAAAAGTTCTAAAAAGCATTTCGCATATTTTTATACAATTTCAATGTAGGTTAGTTTGTAGTGAAGTTTGTAGCTTTTTCCCATTATTTTTGGACCAGAAGGACCATGAGTCTAAAAATTTATAATTAAAGAACCACCATACATGGGTGGGGGGGTGTAATGATTACATTTTCAATTAAATTACTTTACATGTAATTGTAATTGACTATTTTCAATTACAATTACTTCATTGAAATTTTTTACAATTAACGTGTAATTGTAATTGAAAATTCCAATTACAAATTACCGATTAATTTTAATAGATTACTGAATGCAATAATTACCCTCCAAACCTGAGAAACACTTCCAACAGCCAATGTCTGTATTGAATTTCATTGAAATCAGGGATATCAGATCCGAAAATGGTTATTTTCATTTTGAAAAATATTTTCAAAATTTTAAATGTGTGAGTTTTAAAAAGATTTTAAAACTATTCTTTTTTAATATTTTTTATGATACGGAAAAAAGAAAACTTGTATTTCAAAATAATGCCGATTTGAACAAAAACAAAATTTTTAATTTCTATTGTAGTTAGGCTGAATATGTTATCATACCCTTCACATAAAATGAATGTTACATATAAGTTTGTCATTTTATACGAAAGTTTTAAAATGTATATCCAAGGCCTCAAATTGAAAAATATTCGTGATTTTTAAGAATAAATAATAACTTTTGAGAATAAATAAAAATAACTTTTGAGAATATATGTCTGTTGTCTGTGCGTCTATCGAAATTTAAATTTAGCGAAATCAGCCTCAAAAGTTTTTCCAATTTTCTCTGCCCGAATTTAATAATATTTTCTATTGGAAGGTTGTGAGATTGAATACTCTTGAGGAATTGTTCTAGACTACAAATCATTAAACCTGAGTTCGTATCTCTGGGACTTCTTATACATTTCTGTTTTTTTCTAAAAAATATAAAAATTTTCATTATTAAAAAAATTTAATTTGACAAGAATTCCTAGGCACGTTTTGATGTGTTTTTTGTAAAAAGTATTATTTAGATTTGACTTGCTTTTTAAGTTTTGTATGTAGGTAATAGAGATGGCAAATTTCTACATATCGATTAGGTTTGTAACTGAAAGAATTTAGATCTTCCTTGCTCAAAACTTCGAAAAATTGTTTTATAATTTATCTTCAAATAAAAATTAAAAATTTTGAAATGTCGGATTAAGAAACTGTCAAATATATTTTGAATTAATTAAAAATATTTCTTTGAAATATATTAACTAAAAATTACATTTCTATTCGCCAGGATTCGAACCCATACTAACACTTTAAAACTGCTAGTTTTGAATTCTTATCTCCTAAGCCACATGGCATTTTGAAACTCTGAATTCAAAAAATAGTTTTTATATAAAAAATATATACTTCAACAATATTGAAGTTGAATTTTAGATATATTTAACATATAGTGTTGTAAATTGATTTTTATGATGTTCACATATATGAGGAGTACATATAATTCTTTTGTCAACAAAATGTTTATGGGTATAGATACTCTAGTGGAAGTATTCTAAATTATGGTGCAAATTTCTGATGTTTACAATATTACAAGTATTAAGTATATTTCCAGATTAAAGCAAAAATTTTGATAAGAGATAATTCCAATATGTTTATACATTTATTAAATATAGATTTTGTAAAGCGTATAAAAGATTCGACCCACCTGATATAACACTTCCTTTTTTATTTATTATTATTTTTTTACTTTGGACTTTAAAATGTAAAGCTATTAACAGTTGTATTTAAATCAGTAATTTAGGAACAGTGACAATGGACGTGACGACGGGCAGATTTGTAACGGTAACCATATTGAGCGAGTTCAGTAGTTTGTTCAAAGGCAACTGAAGCAGGAGTGCTTTGGAGAACATCTGGGGCAGAAACAGGGTCTGATACATGAACTGTAGTAGGACATGCACAGAAGGAGTAATGTAAGTATTTTGGGGAACAGCTGGTGCGGGAGCAGGAGCTGGTATATGGATTGGAGCTGGAACAGAGCCTGTACAGCTGGCGGAATGTAAGTGTTTTGAGGAATAACTGGAGCGTGGTCAGGATCAGCTGAAGGAATTAAAAGTTTTGGGGTACTTTAGCTACTGAAGCAACATCTTCGTGGTGTTCATGATGGTGATCAACTACAAGAGTGGGAGTATGATAATTATAACCCAACTCAGAAACATCAGCCATAACACAGGCTACCAAGCCAAATCAAGAACGATGAATTTCTATAAAGAAAACAAATGATTTCCCAATAACTTAAAATTTTGATTAGTTGTTGATTTTTTGATTATTTAACAAAGTGTGATATCGTTTAGAGTTTTCAATATTGTTTTGAAAATAAAATTAACAATATTTCCCTAATATCTCTTGTTTTTCTCAAACACATTATTCTGTTATTTTACGTTTTCGAATTGTCTATAAAAGATTATCGTCAAATTGTTTTATATTTTATGACCAACATGATTTGGTTTTAAAAACTATTAAAAGTAATTACAAATTAATTAAAAAGTAGTTGTGATTTAAATTTTAAAATAATGATAATACGAGGGCGGATCAATAAGTCCGAGACTTTTCGAACTTCCCTCGTAGTTATATGAAATGTAACGCTATTCCTTCAAGTACCACCTGTTAATAGACTACTGTCTAATTTTGAGCAAATTATTCATTAACTGTTTTAATCCATTGCCATTTTTGATGTTCTAGAATGTTTTTGATGATAAATATGTTTTTATATATAAAATAAGTTTTTATATATAAATTAAATACTTTTGTTTAAGTTTTGTTGGGTATCCGAATAACGAATATTCTGTGATAAAATCAACATCATTATTTCATATTTGGTTTTATTTACATTCTTTTTGTTGATATTTTGTTAAAATTTAACTATTTAAATCATGTTTTCTAATAAAATGAGTAATTTTTAACATGAAACAACAACGAAAAAGTCGAACATATGTGATTATGGTGATCATTTGGTTGATATGCGGGCATCCGGAATGTTAGTATTTTAATCCAAAACAAGAAAAATAGACTTTTTCCTGTTTCTGTTTATGATTTTATCACAAAATAACTTAAATTGAACACATGTGAGAAAATATTATCCTGTCCAGGAATTCAGTTACGTTTTTAAATAGCTATATTAGAACATTTTTTAAAAAATGTGAAATTTTTGTGAAAAATTTACGCATGAATACAAAAAACAAAAACTTTCTTGAAGTATGTATATAACAGAAATAATCTTAATATAGAGTCGAATGTACTTTAAAATGTTTAAAGTTAACAATGGCTTACTAAAGATATATTAAGCGAATCATCGTTTTTGAATACAACTTTAAGGAATTTTGCTTAACAATGGTTAGTAAAGTTGTATTATCTTTTTTTGAATACGGCTGTATGTCTTTTAATAATGAAACAATATGTTTCACTTTACTATTTTACTTTATTGATAAATATTTAAAATTTTTTTTATTTAAAATGAATGTAAATTTTTTGGGAACTTTTAAAAAATAATTTTTGTGAGTGAGGTTTTTATTCCAAAATGACCAGAAAAAAATTTGTTCGCCATCGAGTGGTGCCACAGCCAAATTTGGTTATAGCCCTAGTGTACACTACGGTGATATGTCAAATTTCATTTCGAATTGAATTCATCAATGCTGATATTCTATTTACTCGCAATATTATCAAGATATTACTTTTAATAAATTCAAGTTGAGTTTCTTTAGAGGCTTTTAAATAAAACATAATACATTTCTTTTAATACTAAGATTTCTTTATATTTGGGAATTTATAATAAATCAAAATTAATAGTTCTTTTTAAATAACCAGCTTAGACACGTTGACGGTAGACACGACGACGGACAGTTTTGTAACGGTAACCATCTTCAGCGAGTTCAGCAGTTTGTTCAACGGGAGCTGGAGCAGGAGCAGCTGGAGGAATGTAAGTGTTTTGGGGAACAACTGGGGCAGGGGCTGATACATGTACGGGAGCAGGGGCTGGTACATGTACGGGAGCAGGGGCTGGTACATGGACTGGAGCTGGGGCGGGAGCAGCAGGGGGAATATAAGTGTTTTGGGGAACTACTGGAGCAGGGGCTGGTACATGGACGGGAGCTGGAGCGGGCTCATGGTGGTGAACTGGAGCGGGAGCAGGTGCATGTACAGCGGGAGGAATGTAAGTGTTTTGGGGGATAACTGGAACAACATGGTGGTGAACTGGGGCATGGTGGTGAACTGTCGCATGGTGGTGAACTGACGCATGGTGGTGAACTGGGGCAGGAGCAGAGACGTGATGGTGCACGGGAGCAGGAGCTGGAGCATGTACAGCGGGGGGAATGTAAGTGTTCTGGGGTACTTCTGGAACTGAAGCAACAGCTTCCTGATGGTGGTGTTCGACGGGAGCGGGAGGATGATAATCATAACCCAACTCAGAGACATCAGCCATAACACATGCTACCAAAGCCAAACCAAGAACAATGAATTTCTAAAAAGGAAATTAAAAAAAAACATTAAAAAATATTCTATTTTGCCAAATATTTTTTTCAAACTATTATGAGACTTTCAAGAATATCCAAGAACTTACCATTTTGTTTAGTTGTTTATTTCTTAATGGTTAAAAAAAAATTGATATGGTTTCGAGCTGCCAATATTGATATTTATACTAAAATTCTTCAAACGATTTGAAATTAAAATTTAACGGAAGTTCTATAAAAACTCTTATTTTACTCTCACGCTCTCTTTTGTTATTTTATGTTTATGTATATATGATGCTGGGATCCACCCAAAAAGAAGTTTATGATTTTTTTTTAGTTTTTGCTAACAAGATCAGGTTTTTCAAAAACTACCAAAAAATAATTAAATCAATATATAAAACAAAAACAGAAACAACAACAAACTAAAATAACACTGTGTACGCCGAGTACGCTGAATTTAATGGTGGGAGCCGTTTTTCAAAGTTAGCGATCGTATGCGCAATATTTGGGTTTAAACTTTGTTATGGCAGTAGAATATATAATAGAAAATTAGAAATATTGTGGACATTTTTTATGTAAATTCAGCAATAAATCGATTGAATCTATACTCCAATCATATATTTAATCAATTTCAGACCGATTTTTAATGTAATTATTTTATGCTTGAAAAGTTATTCCTTGTTAACACTAGTTAGCTTTCTTACGGAATTGTAGTAGTATTTTTGCCAATTTAAAGTTTTGAAATTTAGCCTTTAAAATGTATTTTATAATAAGAATTCATGATCCTATACTTCAATAGAATATTGTTTAACGACTAAATTATTAAATTTAAGCAACTCCTCTTTTAGCTCTTCAAAATGAAATATCTCAAAAATGAGCACTAACTTAAAAAAATGGTTAACGCCATAAAATTCAGCATCGTCGACTTATTTTTACCCAATGGGCGCCTATCTTGTTACATAAAAAGTCCAATTTTTGGGCATAATATTACTGATCGATGAAACTAAATTTAACAAAGAACATAACCTTGTTTTTTCTAAACACTAATATTTTTAGTTTTTATTTTGCTTAATTTTATTTTATTTTTAATTTGTATATTTTAAGCATCATTAATTAACTGTAAACATTAATTCATTTATGTTCTCTGCGCTTTAAATAATTTAGAACCATTTTAAAATAATATGTACGATCGACAGATTTGGAAGATGCACACACACCTTTTCCATTATTTGTAAATGTTTTGATAACATCTAGTTTTCTGTTTTTCTATCGTTAAGTATAGTTATTTTAATTTAGAACTTTTGCATAATTTATTTCACTAATTAAAAGCTTCAACGCAATAGTTTAAATCACAAACTGGTTATGTAAAAGATCTTAAATTAAAAAGGGAGATCTGGAGTGTAGCGAATTTGGTAATACCCTGCTGAAGGCGATAGTAGTTGAAGGCGGTGGAGTTAGTATTAAGATGAGAAGAAAGCATTCCTGATTTGAAAACTGATTTATAAAATTTTCCAATATATCTGTATAAATGAATAAATAAATGAATAAATATATATATATATATATATATATATATATATATATATATATTTTATATTTAGATTTATTTAATTGTTTATTTATATAATTTGATCTGTTTATGTTAACTGCCAGCAAGACGATTAGGAGAAAAGTAATTCAATTAATAGTTTCATTCCAATTCTGTATTAATGATGTCAATGGAAATTTTAATTGAAAAAAAATTAAGGAATAAATAAAATAAATAAAATATTGAGAGTTATGTGAATTGATTTGTTTTAAATTTCTTAGGTATTTATATACGTCATGAACCTTACGATAAGTTTAGTATAACCCTTACACCAAGTTGAAGGGCATCAAATAAAAGATTCCATAAAAAACTTGATTTGTTTGCATAAATTTATTATTTAATATTTTATAAAAATCAAAATATGTTAAAACTATTCTTTAAAATAGGGAATAATAAACTCATCAAAAGTTAAAATAATAAATTTTAAAAAGAATTTTGTTTTTTTTTTTTTATTAAAAAAGAAATATGAAATTTATATGTATTAACAAACATAGTATGTACCCATATTTGTATTTATATATAAAAAGTTTCTAAATTGTTCCAAATTGTTACACATAAGAGTAGTTATTAAAAATTTGGTTAAAAAAATTTTAAATTTATGCGAGCAAAAAAATGCCACTCTTAAAAAATCATTGCAAATATTTAAAATTTCATAAAAATAATTTTTGAAAAATGTTGAAAACTATCACTTAATTCATTATAACCATATATTACCAATACACATAAATTTAATCCCATTTAAATTACAAAGGATATTGCTAATATTTAAACGCAATATATTACCCATTCTTTATAAAAATTTGGTAATAGTTTGGAATTACATTATGATGTTAGTACTGAAATAATATTGATGTGTAGTTCTAATATGAAGATTCTTTAAAATTATCCTAGAGACACAATATTGAAACGATCATGTTTTTAAAATTTGATACAAGTCAGGTAGCAATAGATATTATGTGAATTATTTGATATTACCCGTATGAACACATGTGACCATTTAAAACTACTATTGGTACCAATCGTTGATTTAGTGATGTAAATGTGATAAGGGGAAAAGTAGCATCTTTACTTTTGTAGGCAAGCCCTTGATGGTTTTAACGAGAATTGTAAAGTAGAAATGTGGGCCGATTACGATAATTTGGATTAATTTCAATCTAAACGCAAATATTCCAATTTTAGACTGTCTGGTTACACATATTTCCTTAAATGTTCATTTCCAATAATAAAAAAGTGTAACAGTCCAATAATTGCGAAGGATGAAATTTTAATTATTTGACATAGGAACAGTGTCATAACAAAAATCAAGTGATATTTGAAGAGTTATACGTTATAGAACATTAAATAATATCGTATCATTCTGCAAAATTATATTTAGCTGTTAATTCCATCAAAATAACAATCTTTATTGGTCGCATTATTTCCGTCGAAGGCTTATAAATAGCTATGAAGTATCAAGTTAATCCAAACTGTCATAAATATTTGATCACCTTTGTAGAGAGAATTTTTGTGAGATTTCCAATTAATAAAAAAATAAAAAATTATTGTGGAAAAATTTGCAAAATAGTATAGCAAAATTTAATATAAAGTATAATTATTTGGTAATATTTATATTATCTGTAGATTTCGTGTCTTTAAATCAATATTTAAGAATAGAAAATCATGCATGCAGAGAAAATACATGGTTACAGCATTATCGCTACAACAATATTATGTTCTCATTGTACATTTCTTGTTTTTGTTTAAATTTTGCCATTTAATGTTTAGACTCAATAATAATTTTAATATGGTTGACTGCAAAAATTATATGTTTTTAAATATTTTTACCAGAAATAAAATTTTATTAATATTAAACATATCTTTACTTCTGCAACCATTAAATATTTGCAGTCTTTTCCATTGTTTTTAATTCATATTAATAATATTCCCATGACAATAAAATGTTTTAAATAAATATAATAATTATCCTTTTCACTTAGTGGAAAAATTGTTGTTTGTTTTTAATATTTATTTTCCAACTTCATAGTAATTCTGATTTAATTTATATGTGAATAACAAGGTTTGGTTATAATCGGTGTGGTTCAAGCAATATAAGATATTGATTAACTACCATTATACCACATTCTATATATATATATCTATATATATATATATTTATTTTTTCTTTTTTATAATGAACAAATTTCCCTAATATTTTCAGAAAAAAAATTTATAAAAATAATAAATTTTATTTTCATTTTAATATATGATAAGATGGAACAATAATATGACAAAATGAAATAATAATATGATAAGATTGGTTAACTATATGATAACATGGGATAATAATATGATAAAATGCAATAATAATATAAAGAATGGCTTAATAATATTTTAAAATGGAATCATAATATGACAATGTGGTATAATAATATAATAAAATTGAATAATAATATAATGACAACAAATCATATTCTGATAGAATGGTATAATGATGTAGTAAGATTATTCAATTATATGTAAAACTAGAATCATAACATGAAAAAACAAACCATAAAATCGTAATCATTATTAATTATAATAAATTTATATATATATATATATATATATATCCAAATGTTTTAAATTTAAACCAGAAAATATAAGTTTTTAAGAAAATCAAAAGAAATACTACAAATGTTATTTACGGTTATGAGAAGAGAGCTATTGAATTTTATTTGGTTTAACTAATGTGTCCATAAAACTTACTATTTTGTTTAACGGAAACCTACTCCAACAAACTAAAACCTTGACAGTAATTCAAAAGTTTACTCAACAATTTTAAATCTGTAAGAAAATGTTTATCTAAAAGATTATTGAATAATTTTAAATCTGTAAAAAATATTTATTTACATTTTTTAAACAGCTGATTTTGCATTTCGGAATTACAAAAATTCCTTGATAACTAACAATCATAAACAACCAACCAAAAACATTTTGGACCTGACTATTTTTTATTTTTTATGAATTTATAATTTTTATTTTATTTTAAAATTGCAATAGATAAAACACATAAACAATAATATAATTAATTGAAATTCATGTAAAGTAAATAGAAATTCAATAAAATGTTACAGAACCACAATCGCTGTGAATTGTGAAAATCTTGTGTCTTTTTTTTAATTGAACAACAGACTACTTATATACAATGACAAATCTATAGCAACTAAGTATCTTGTAGCTGAATGGAACTTTTCAGAATTATAAGTAGATTCCGGCCCACTAAGTTCAAATTTAAATTTTTGTCACATCTTTTTTGTGTGTTATTATTATCGTAATTTAATAATAATCACTTCAAAACTCCAGAAATTTAATTCTGCTTTTATTATCACACATTTGCCGACATAATACAACAGATCAAAGTTGAGTTTGTAAAGAAAATCTAAAAAATTTATTAAAAACGCACCCTTTTTGTTAACACTTTTCATTAATTTTTAATTTTAGAATACAATTTTTTTTTTTAAGTTTATTATGGAAAATAGATCTGATAAAAAATACTTTTATATTTAAATATGAAAATAGTAAAAAATATTTATCATCATGGTGAAAAAAATTTGTGTTTCATGCAACCCAGGGAAAATTTTGTTCATAATAAGTTTTAAATTTTTAAAGGACTTCAAATTTTAGGTGAAAATTGGTAATGAAAAAATCAATTAAAACAGACTGATATCTGGGCTATATTTTCCATTTTATCTGGTTGTACGATTTTGTGCGTTTTTTGAGAAAATCTATTTTTTTCCGAATAAGTTAGCATTGAAAATTCTTATATTTTAAAAAGGTCAAACCAAAGAATATAAATATAAATATAGTAACTAAACTAACAATTGTCGTTATAGTTCCTTTCTGTATCAAAATTATTGCGGCTTAAGGTATATACAAGCTTAAAATATGCAGAATATTTTAAGTGAAATATGAGCAAACTTCCTTTGAAATGACTTTTTAAACAAAAAAAGCAAAATTTTCTTTTTAGCAAATATGTTACAAATTAAATGCATAAAATTACTTTGATTTTTATCAAAATTATATTTTAAACGAGCAAAGAAGAAAAAAAATTCACTTTCATAATATTGGCCAAGAAAAGTGATCAACGAAATCATACATACAACGGTCTGGTGCATGATCCTCAGCCAATAAATTTATTAAAAAAATTCTTATGTACATTTTTTTCTTTATAACACTGAGCTACATATCTATGGCTTATATTCAATAAAAGCTATCTCGAAAACCCCAATTGTTCATGAATTTAATTATACATATATTTTAAAGTCCGATTTCAATGGCTTAAAAGTTATTAGAAAGGCAATTTATTTCTCTTTTAATATCACATTATAATTAAAAAAATATTCAAAAAATGCATGTTTAATGCACATGCATTTTTGGATGCATTTTTCTTTTCTTTTGATTTTTTTTTTTCTGAAATAAACGTAAAACTTGATATATGGACTAAACAATTCAATTTAAGTTTTTTTTTGTGACAAGAAGATTTAGGATTTTCAAGTATTTTTTTTTTCCAAAAAACACCAACAAATTTTCCCCTACAAAAGCTCATTTATTTAATAAATATTTTTGCATTTTGGTCTAAAAAATTAAAAATTTTGTTTAACCAATTTTTTTTGCTTATTTATAACAAATTGATTGATTGATACACTCTTTTTTAAATTGAAAATAAAACAAGTTTTTTTAATACAAATTTTGTCTCTTAAATATATTTTAAATTTAAAACGTGTTTGTGAATGCGAATGTAAAATGTTAAAATAAAGTAATTTTTTTTTATGAAAAAAGTGTTAATTTTTTTCTAAAAATTATTAAAAATAGTAAATTGTTTAACCAATAAACTACTTTTTAAGATGAAATAAAAAAATTAAAAATCTTACGAGAAGGACAATTTTAAAAATGCATTTGCATCTAAAATGCCTTTAGTAAAAACTAAAATTATTTAATAAATTTATTGCAAAAGAGGGCAAATGTAGAAATCTAATGCATTTTAAATAATACAAATCCGATAAGAAATGCAGAAAATGTGCTCTTTTAAAGTAACATATACTTTTTCGATTTTGTTAATTTTTAATAATTCCAATCCGCAAAGAAGAACACGGTTTTTTTTTACAAAAGTTGGATAAATTTTATTAGCTTCACGGAGAACATATTTAGTGAATATGAAGAAAATTGAAAGATATGAGATCAAAAATTGTACTTTTTTGTGTGTTGTTTCATGGAATTCATGAAATAAATATATACAAATAATGTTTCATAATTAATTTTTGTTTTTAGTGTTAATGCCACTGATAAAAGACACAAAACTAAACAGTTTGACATCAAAAAATATTTTTGAAAATCTGCAAATAGCCCTTTTTGAATATAATATATGTGTACCAAGTTTAAAGTTTCTAAGATACCTCCTTCTATTCTTATAAAAAGTGCGTTCGTTTACCCAAAAATTTGTACTGTCCAGTAAAAACTATTATTGGATTAGAGTTTCATACCCAAAATCCAGTAAAGAGAGAAAAAATTGAGAGAGCAAAATGATAGTTCATAAACTGAGTATTTACAAATTTTACTAGTTTTATTTTTGCTTTAAAATCAAACACGATCATATGGTTGCTTGAAGTAAACAAAACAAAAGGTAAACAAATGTAAACAATGAAAGAAAAATATTCGAAAAATTAAAAAAACTAGTATTTTTTTTCGATTTAAATTTTATTAAAAGTTTATTAAAAAACAGTAAATATTATTTATAACAAAATTAGAAATTATTTTTTGTTCACTAAAGTGCATATCGTTAACTAAATTGCAAAAGGCCGTAACCACGTGAAAAATCAAAAGTAGGTTTTTTATTGACCCTAACTACATCTACACAAAAAATTTTATATTCACATCTCCAAAAATGACATAAATATTAATAAATGTCAAAAGGTCGTTACTTAATTGCTTAAAGCAAAAAAATTTAAATTGTAGTTATGGCCTTTTGCATTTTCATAATGTTTTTTGTTTCTGCTGTAAAAAATGAAAAAGTGTGGTTAAGGCCTTTTGCATTTTAGGTAACAATATATTTCCATAAAAATTCTTTTATTTTTTTTTTTGTTTGTGTTTTATGTTTATTTGTTTGCAATCTGCTGTCTAGTTATTTTATAGATTTTCCGTTCGCGTACTTTTTTATTTACAAGTATTTTTGAGAGTAAAATCTTAAATTTACTCAGCAAATCCTCAGTTTACTGGATTTTACCAGGGCTGTCAGATGTTTAACGATTTTTAATTGCTTTTAGCGACATGGCGATTTTTTGGCGATATATGACATGGTGGCGGTTTGTTTAATTAATTTTTAAAATTTGATTAAATAGGCAATTGGGGAGAAAAGATATTAAAGTTTTTTTTTTTAAAGAAATCGACTATTTTTAGTATTTGCCTATCTAGTAAAATGTAGAAGCTTAATTTGTAAATACGAAACGAAACGAAATTTTATCTCAAAAAAATATATTTTCAGTACTTATGTATTAAATGTTTTATAATTTGTTTTCCATCATCTTTCAAATATAATGATTTCGGTCACAATGAAATAAACGTTCATGAATAAATTAATTCTTTGAAACAATTTATAAGGAAAAACGTTGTTACATAATGCACAGTGGGGCAGAATCGAAATTTTTTGGAAATAAATCTGTAACTTCTGATCGGCTGGTTGGATTTTCATGAAATTTGGTATAGGCGTAGCGGAGGAGTGTACAATGTTAAATTTGGAAGGAGGGCACAACAAACCCCTCAGGGGCGGAACTAAGGGGGCTCAAAGTTAGGTACCTCTGACATAAAAAATTTTTAATCACTTGCCAAATTTTTGTTTCTCGTCCGATTTCAAATATTTTTATATATTGTTGTAGGCCCTGATAAGGCCTATATGTCCTATTTATCTCTTATAGTTTTCAAGTTATTTGCGTTTGAATTTTTAAGCACCATAATTTTGTATGTTCTTGGTCCAGTTTTTTTCATATATATCCTAGTATTTCCGACCGATTTTATTAGTTTTTTCCTATCTAGTTAAAGAACAAAATTATCTATATAATAAAAAAAATTGATCGATTTCAATCTTTACGGAGTCCAAAAATAAACGATTTTGAATTTGAAAATTGCAAAAAAGACGACTTTTTGTGTTTTTTTAGCCGAAAAAGTATCTACACTCTTTTTTATCTAAAATAAAATTTTCTTTAGCAACATATAATAATTTTACACTTTTCTGAAAGGCAACTTCACAGAGATGACTTTAAGATAAAAAACAAGCCCAATAACTCAATTGGTCATGGTACACACCCTCCCGAATTCGACCTATATTATATGAAAGTTTTGATTTTAGACCATTTTTTCTCAAATCCTAAAGCACGAATCGACAAGCGGAATATATTTTAAGAATCCTCAATATGTTGTTAAAAGTTTTAAATCAAAATCTACGGGCCTTCGGAAAAATGTGGATTCTATAGCCATAAATGTAAAAAATCCCAATTTTGGGAATTTTGATTAGTTTTTTTTGGAATTCAGGAAAACCCTACCCCTGATTGAAATTTGGTTAACGCGCTTTTATTTACTTTAATAAGATCCACATTTCTTGGAAATTTCATTCAGATATCTTCATAAACAAATATGTTACTACAATTAAAAAATTTGTATTTTCTCCAAAAACCCCAAATTGGGCCTTTTGTTTGGTTTATTTCTAAATAGCGAAAGAAATTTTAAAAATATGTATTCCAAATTAAGCTTATCCTTTAGCATATATAATTTCCGATCTTTTGAAAAAGGTTCAAGTCAATATCATGCCTCATTTCAGAAATATGAGCGTTTAAACTTTTATATTTCCAATTTATTGTATATATGACTATATTTTTACAAACATGCAACTTTTGCCTTTAGTTTTGCGTGAATAATTACTTAGAAAATTATGAATATTTCTGTATACTTTTACTGATATCTATATACAAAATATTTTTATAAAAATAATTAAGAAATATTTTTTTATTTTTAAGAGGGTTGCCAATTTCCAAAATTTAAGTAAATCTTTATCCTTTTCTAAGCATTCATATATTTCTATTAATGAATTTAAAATAACAAAACAAACAAAAAATGATACGCTCGTGTCAGAAGAAAAAAATTTTTCAAAATATTATTGAAATACTCATATGTAAATGAAAAACTTAGTCAGATCGAATTTTATTTTAATATTGACATATTTAAGACTTTTATTAGAATTAAAATCATATTCCGTGAGGACATTAATAGGGAGTCTTGGTAAAAAAATGGACCTATCAAAACTAATTTCAATAGACTTCGGTCTTGTATCGATATAATTATTCGTGTCAAATTTCCTTGAGATATTTTCAAAGTTGGGACAAATACTTTGTCTACATGGAAATGACAGTCATACAAATTGACTGTCAAAAAAAAAAATAAAAAAAAAAAAAAAATAAAAAAATAAATAAATAAAAAAATTAAATAACAAAAAAAAAAAAAAAAATAATAATAAAAACAAAAAAATTATGACTAATTTACTTATTTATGCATATAGCATTTACAGAATTTATATAAAAAAAATTTTTCTAAGAAGTATACTCCTATGCGTGATACAAATGTAGTTTCACTTTCTCTTTTGGTTTGATTAACCTTCTGGCGTTTATGGGGATCAGTGTTGCCGTTTTGGTTATTTTTAACCTAAATTTGTTATTTAGTTTTCCAATGTAAAGATAGTGACTTTTTTCCATTCTGGTTATTTTTTGTTAAATCAAAATTCTATTTTTATCAGTTTTAAAAATGTTGTTAATCCTGCCAAAAATAACAAATGACAACAAAAATTCATCTTACATTTAAAAACCAAAAATTCCTATTACTTCTCATTCTAATTTTAAATGACAATGAAGAAAACAATTTAAATCAATAGAAAATATAAAGATTTTCTAATATTTAACTAAAAAGTGAAATGGATTGGGAGATTTTTATGAGAAAGTTCTAACGATGTAACAAACAACCTATTAACAAGTAAAAAAGATATAGTCGATCAAGCCCGACCATATGATACCCCACACCATTGTGTATGTCCACCAAAATTCATGGACAATTGTGGACCGATACTTTTATTAAGTGTAAAATAAAATACACGAATATAGAATATTACATTAATTCTAACATTTATATGAATTTATGCACTTTAGGGTGATTCCCGAAAGTGGGCTTATATAGGAGCTATGGTAAATTATCGCTCCATCCTCATAAAATTCATCACTGTGATTTCTACTTATATAAAACTTCTTTGTGTCGAATATAAACTTGATACTAACATGTGTATGTGTGTGAGATTTATGCACGTTAAAGTGATTTTCGTAAGAAGGTTTTACGTTGGAGCTATGGTCAATTATGGACCGATCCTCATGAAACTTGGCACAAAGATTGATACTTATACAAAACTTCCTTATATCGAACTTCATTAAAATATTTCTATATTTAGGACATTTATGATCGTTGAACCCGTATTCCGGGAGGACATTTGTATGGGGCTAATAGGCTTCGTCCTTGTGTCATGAAAGTCCTACATGTCAAATTTCATTGAATTATCTTCAAAATTGCGACTTTGTGCACAAGGTTCACATAGACTGCCAAACGGACGGACATCGTTAGATGGACTCAAAAAGTGATTCTGAGTCGATTGGTATACTTTAAGGTGAGTGTTGGATGATTTTTTCTGTACGTTACAAATATCACCTATGGTGGTGTAGTGTACAAAAACGAAATGTATATTCGATGAAAACCGACTATATGATATCCCACACTATTGTGTATGTGCCTTATAGCAATATATACTTGAGAGAGAGCATTATATGGGTGCTATGGCTAATCTTACTTGAGCCAAATTTTTTAGCAATCTTAACATTTATGAGGGATTCAACTTTTAACTGGTTTTCGGGAGAGGACCCTATATAGGAGCTACAATTAATTTTAAAGCGATTGTTTTGAAACTGAATACCATATTTTATGCAGGTACATACACAATTTTTTTACAGAATAATTTAAGATTAAAAATGGTTTATTTGTGCAGAATTCTAATATTTGTTAAAGATATTAGAACTTTAAAATATTAGCCCCAGAGAACATTTATTTGGAGACTAGTGGGAAATAATAAACCAATTTCGGCCAGTTAAGAATATTCTGATTCGAATTATTATTAATTCGGATCAGAATATTATTTTAAAAATAACTACAATCAAAGTGTTCTATGTGTTTTCAATGGGACCGCAATTTTGAATACAATTTTTAAATAAAATTTAATATATGTGAGTGCTTTGGTACATGAATGAATGATATAGATTTTTTTCGTCAAACCTTCCAATTAAATATCTTTTACTTTAAATCTTTAGATTTTAACGCTTCTGAAAAATGGAATTTGTATTATTAACTGAGATGGACTAAGTCCCTATAAAAAATAACTCTTATTTGCATTCTTTTTCTGTAAAAGTCAACCTTATTTTCTATTACTGCTCGAACCAGTTGTTTTGCAATTCTAAACTTATTACAACCTGGTTTGCTGTCGACATCATATAAAATTGGATCAGGGAACACATTTTGATAAACATTGTTCTAAAAGGTTAAATTTTAATACCTTTTTCTCCTAAATACTAACTAAAGTTTATGATTAATATGCAAAGTATTTAAAACCTGAATACATATATTAAGATTATATCAATTTTTATATAATAACTTTGAATTTTTAAAATCTGGATATTTTTTTAAAAATTTCGGTTAGAAAAATTTTTTTTTCGTGGCAACACTGGTGGGGATTATGACATTTAATGCTACCTTATTTATTTAAAAAATTCCTGAAATATTTGTTCTGTTTTATTCTTGTTATTCCAAATAGTATTTTTTTTTTTAATTTAAGAAAAAAAAAAAAATAATAATAATAAAATTTTTAAAGAAAAATACAAATTATTTACACTGTTCGGTAAGAAATAAGACTGTATCAGTGACCACTAATGGCAATTAATCTAAGGATATTTATATTGATGAGGAACATTATAAAATAATTTCTCAAATTTTTAGGTGCAACGAAATCTAAAACGGATACATTCAATTTTGGTTTACATGGCCAGTAACCCATTTAGGCACATTTATGTAAATATTATTGATTTCGAAAGTATGCTTCTTTTAGATGACGAACATGCACAAACATTAAATGATAAAATATTTTATGTTTATTTATTCCTGTCAAAGAAGTTGTGCGAAAGTCCGCAAGATTTTATGTTCTCTTGTTTTGGGACTTTTCATCTTTTGAAAAGCTTACTTTCGAAATCTATAATATTTACAGATACTAAAATATTACCTATATTAAAGAATAGATACCCAGCAAAATATATTGGAAGTTGTTCAAAATTCATAACACTTTCATTGAATATCAAATAGCTAATGTCCTCAATTCCTTTTCCTTATTCCAAATCAGTTCTTTAGAGAAAGTTATAAATGTAAAAGAATTTAATTTTCACAAGTATTGAAAAAATTCATTTTTATTTATAAATGAAGCTTTGCTATAGACTTATAAAAAAGACCTTGATCATCAATGAAAAATTTTAATTTTGTAATTTATCTAATACAGTCTAATACCAAAAATACAATCTTTGTGACTAACACGTGTTACATTTATTGATGTTTTAGCCAAAATAGAAACTAGTTCGAGTTCATTAGCATTATTGAATTTTATTATAAATTACATTTTAATATCAAAGATTTCTTATCGTCGTTTTACAAAACAAAATTATACAATCAAGAAGTTGCATTAGAGTTGAAAATAAAGATAGATTGAAAAATTTCAAGATTAATTCCAATCAGTTTTTACTATTTGAGAAACATTTTTACAAGTACATATTACACATTATAAACTATAATTTCCAGAAACATATTTCCCCTGTTTAAACAAGAAAAACTTCAAAATATCCCAATAAACTTTAAATTATTATCTGTGAAAGAGAAGTATTTTTTTATGTTATGTTCCTATAAATATTTATTATAAAACTTAAGTAATACTTAAGAAAATATGAATTTTGACATAAAACTGTGCAGCCCCTATGGGCCTAGTATCCATTATTAGAACTCAGAAATGATTTTTAAATTTTATAAAATATTTGCCTTCCTTCAAAAGTTCTGATCTATGGTACGAAAAAACTAACAGTAGGACCTGTGCAATGGGATATTTTATTCAGAACCAGGTTTTGGTTCAACAGGAGTTGGAGCAATTTAGGGAATGCACGCTGGAAAAAATTAATATTTTTTTTGGCTGAAATTCCAAATTTTAAGAAATGGTAAAAAGTGAATGTATTTTATAAATGATAACAGACGAAGTAATAAAGAACATACGAATATATTAAAAAATGTAATGTAGCAACGTTGACAGTCTGACAAGGCATTAAAGTTGGTAGTTTAATATAAATAGAGCTAGAATATAAAAGCTGTATATAAATCGTGTATTTGTCGTTATTTTTGAGTTATGTGGTCATATGGGTTGTTTATCACATTATTGTATAACCCCAGTTATACAACTTAGATTAACTCTGATACAATGTGTGAGATAACGCAGGCAGAAGAGATTAACCATATAGTTTATATATATATATATATATATATATATATATATATATATATATCTTATCATTATTTTCAATGTAAAAATTTTTATAAAAATATTTTTAAAATGTAAAACAAACATTACAAAAAAAACATTGTTTTTTTTTTGTAATTTCTAAATTACACACACACTCAAACAAACTTTCGTGTATGTGTATTTTTTTAACAGTTCATCTTATAAGAGAGTTGTGTAGAGAAATCTAATCACAACGGTCTCATAATACTTCTTATAATACTAATATTTGAATCTACACGTTATATAATTCTCTCTGGGAGCCATCTGACAGAAAAATCTTACATCTGACATGAACTTACACGAATGTAAAAACGTAAGAGTGTTCGCTAAAGTGACTATTTTATACATTTTTCGGCCAATTTTTGCAATCGTAAATTTTTTCAGTTAAATGTGGGTATTTGAAAATTTCTTGATTTTCAAAACAAGTACGAGAAAATATTATATTCTAACATATTGGATAGTTTCACTAATTATTAAAATAATATAAACTTACAATATACAGTACAAGCCCAATTTTCTAGGTTGATTAAAAATCAGACCTGTCACTAAAACTGAATTTTCGCGATAACAGAACTCAAAATTTTATTGAAAAATTTTATGTAATTTTTAAAATTAAAATATATACATTTTAAATATTTAAAAAAAAATCGAAATTTTGAGTTGCTTTTTTTGGCAAATTATTTTTTAAAATAACAGCTGAATTGCGTCGTTCATATAGTGCTGTTGTTGGCTTATAATTTTCCAAAGCCCATTGTATGCATATGTTTATGGATGTTATACAATCGTCCACTTTAATTTTGTTTTCTTCATGACCACTATCGCATTAATACTCTGATAATTCCATTTGCTCTTCATTGCTTTCCATATGAAATTCTTCTTGAATCCAGTTGTACATATCAGCATTCGTGAAAAGATGTTCCGTATTAATTTGAGCTACAAATATACCACTAGTTGAAAGATCTTCGTTTCTTGCTTTATAGTGCAGTAAACAGAAGACGTATGCAACTTGTAATTTACGCAAATTGAATTTATGGAATCTCCACTTTTAATTTTTTTTTAAATCTCTAATTTTTGAGAAATTGTTGGTTTTAAAATATGTTGAACTTTTCTCATAAAATCATCCTTTTTTCCCTTTTTTGGTCATAGACATTGTAATCAAAAAAGATAAAATTCGCGAAAATAGAACCCGTTTTTCCTAAACTTTCGCGAATACAGAACCTGCAATTTTAAAAATTAAGCCGTCGCGTTAACCGGGACGTCTCGATAGTGGTTAGTAGTGAATACTGTGCTTTCACTGTAATTAAATTAAAATCAAAAGCAAACAAGTAAATAGCATATTTATGAAATATATTTTCTTTAGTAAAATTATGTTTTATAGAGTTTTTTCGAAAATTTTTAGATAAAATGACTTCTATATAATCTCAAAAATACACTGTCAATGCTTTTTGAATTTATGCTAGAAAAAGTGGATTTTTAAACAGTGAGGAATGTAAGTGTTTGTTTGTGAGTTCATTGGGGGCTATTATATTGACTAAAAATAGGACATGTAGAACATGGAAATCTTAGTGTTTTGACGAGTAACAAAATCCCATTTAGTGACATAGACAATATATATCTGCAACTTTATTTTAATACTTCTAGTTATTTATTTAATTTATCTAAATATTTTAAAATTAGTTAACAACATTTATAGCAAAGAAAACAACTTAACAATTCTTAAAAAAAATAGTAACTTAGGAACGGTAACGGTAAACGCGACGGCGAACAGTTCTGTAATGGTAACCATCATCAGCAAACTCAGCAGTTTGTTCAGCAGGAGCTTCAGCAGCTGGGGGAATGTAAGTGTTAGTTTGAGGAACAATTGGGGTGGGAACTGATTCATGAACAATAGCTGGGGTTGGAGGAAGGTAGCTATTAGTTTGAGGAACAAATGGGACAGGAGCTGGTACTGGAGCTGTGACTTCTACATCGGGTGGAATGTAAGAGTTTTGTGGACCAACTAAACCAGTATCTGGTACGTGAGTGGGAGCAGGTTTAGCTTCATGACCTGGGGAGGGAACTGCTGGTGGTATGTACGATTTTTCGGAAACGATTGGGGTGGCGGCTGGAGCCGTGGGGGGAAGATAGCTATTTGGGGCAACAGGAGCTGATTGATACTCTGGAGCAGGAGCTTCTAGAGATGATGGAAGATAATTATTATTGGGAAGTTCAGGTAAAGAATCAATCACTTCTTGATGTTCATGATGCTGATGTTCTACAGGAGCGGGAGCATGATAATCATAGCCCAACTCTGAAACATCAGCCATAACACAGGCTACCAACGCCAAACCACAAATAATGAATTTCTATAATTAAAAACCATAAAATATTTTGTTAATAAAAAAATCTTACTTGATAAAAAAAAAAAACTAAAAAAATCATCAATAGACAGCATTGTTAATGGTTTAACCGTCTAATACTTACCATTTTGATTGGTTGTTGGTTGTTTGATTGTTAAATAAATTGTGATATTATCAAAAGATTTTATATATTTATATTCTGCGAATGTTTTGAAATTGACAATAATTTTATAGAGAGTATGCAATTTATGCAAAATATGCACTAGTTAAAAAAATGTATTTTTCAAATTATAATATAAAAAGATTTTATTTAACAATAAATAAGAGAAATATATTTTTATTGTCTACAGTTTCAACAAAATTTGATTCAAGTGTTTAGGGCGTTAAATGAATTGGTTTATTAGTTTCTTTTGCCCCAAATATTAATCGTTGATAAAAAATTTTATATATAAAAAATTGATAAAATCTATGAAGTTATAGAACACGAAACATACTCATTCATTGTGCCCGTTTATCAGTATCAGTGTTGCCAGTTTAGTCTTTTTAAGGCCTTTTTATTTTTTCATTAATCTTCAAATTTTTCGTTTTAGCTTCTAGCTTTTTTGTAGCCTTTTTTGATTCCTAAAATTGCCTTAAAAAGGCTAAAATGTTACTATTTCAACAACGAAGAAAATAATTTATTTTTTTTAATAATTTTATTTCTACAGGATAATTCATTTAAAAAATTTTATGTATTTATTCGCACAAAAAATCATGATTGCTTACATTTAATTATGGGTTTTGATTTCTCCAAACCAGAAATAATTTAATTAATTTTATGGACTTACTAAATCGATTATACAAAAGGACACTTTTTATCTTCACTCGAAAAACAATTTAATGTGGGCTGTAGCTCTTCTTGAGGACATCACAATTTGTAAAAAAAATCACAATTGTGAAAAAACAACGTTTTAAGGGTAGTTTCTGCACTAAAGATTTCGTAGCTCTTTTATTTTAAGAAAATTTAAGATTTTTAAATTGTCTTAGAAAGTAGAAAAACGTAGATTTTAACTGTATTAAATTTTTAAATTTATTTACCTTAACTTTTTCAAAATTTTGATTTCATGTAAATTTTTCGGAATTTTTTCCTTAAGACTAAACATATTTATATACAAAATTTTAAATGCTATTTTGTTTAGAATAAAATGAGAAATGCCCATACAAAATCGTTAAAAAAAACTCAAAAAGTTATTAATTATTTCACCAAATTTATTAATTTATATTTTTTATTTAATGCTTACTTTTTGAGAAAAAATGGGAAATGTATGAAAAGTTTAATTAAGTCATTTTACCTAAAATCGAATAAGTTCTACAGTTTTAGTCTGATTTGAAAATACGTTATGTTTACAATGAAAATGCATTTATATAGACTTTTACAGAAAACATTTTAATAAATTACAGTTAAACTCGAAAAGTTGTGAAAATAATTTTACTTTTTCTAAACGTTGTTCAAAAATTTGCTTTTAATATTTGATAAAAACATGAAAAATATATATATGATAAGCCAGATCCTTTTACTTCCCATAAAAGTTTAAAAATAAAAAATTAACCAAAGAAAAATTTTATTATGGATGGATTTAGTAGGAAGTCCTTAAGAAGTCCTATAACGTACGCTATGATATTATATATTTTAAATTAAAAACAATGTACTAACTTTTTTCTACCTTTTTTTTGGACGATTAGCCTTTTTTGACATTTTTTAATGTTCAATTTAGCCTCTTTTTTCTCATCTCCTGGTAACACTGGTCAGTATTTATGACGCTAAGTTTAAACCTTCGATGACCACAGGATTATATAACTTAAGCCTTGTTCAGACCGGCGCGAAATTACGAAATTTTATGCCGAAATTACGAATCTAGAGTGTTCATACTGGTTAGATGCCATTTGATGTAATTTCGTGAATAGCTGATACTTATTGTTTACATTTTAAATTGCTATGGGGGTAAATAAAGTATTTTAAAATGGAAACAAATAAGAAACAATTACTTACTAAATTGGAAATTATTAATGAAAAACTTGCTAATAAGAAATTATTTCAACAATTAAAAATTTTTAGACATGCAAAGGTAAAAATGATAGGTTTCATTTTGCAAAATCACTTTAAAAATTAATTTTAAGATTTGTGTTTAAATTTAAGATCAGCTCACGATTGAAACATGCAGTACATAGTTGAAAAAAAGTATTTTTTCCAACCATGTACAGAGTTGCATGGAAATGGACATCGTAATTTCAATGTAATTTCGCCGAAATTACACAAAATTATGTAATTTCGCAAGTGTCAAAATGTATGGGAAATTACGAAATTTCAACTTGATTTCTCGTCGGTCTGAATGCCCTATTATATTCCCCACAGTATAATAAGTAAGAAAAAAACTTTTTCTTTTGGAAAGATTCAATTTTTGGAGAAAAAACAAACTTTTGATTGCTTACAAAATGAAGTTTTTTTATAATTCTGATTAGGCAATTCATATCATTGACGTAATTCATATAACAAATAAGTTGCCATATTATTTTTTTTTGCAAATGTTTTCTTCTCTAGTTTCAACTAATGAAGCCAATGAACCTAAAATCAAATTTAATCGAGTTTCTGTTCTTTCAGCAATTCAGTAAAGAATAAAAATATTAAACTTGTTTAACTTCCGCTCACTTAATTGACTAAACATATTTACATAGAATACAACTAGAAGTTTATGTGAGAGGCAGTTTTTTTTCAAAACACAAAAATGAAATATATGTGACTACATGAATTTTGTTGTTGCATGAATTAGGTTTTTGATAACTGAATTAGATTCTTGTCCCTCACATAAACTTCTAGTTGCATTCTATGTATATTTAATGATTACTTGATTGATAGGTCAACTCAAGTTATGAATTTATGTCACCTTATTATAAAACCAATATTTGTCATATATTTTCTGGCATGTTCAAGTTTTTCATCATAATCAATGTCAACAATGTCAAAACAACATAAACGAATGAGTATAAAAGCTCACTTGAACAAATTTGGTCCATTAACAAATTTTTATTAGCGAACATATTTTTGTTAAATTTGTATTTTATAAGAAAACATTTAAATTTAAATAACAAAGATTATAAAATTTAAATATAAAATTGTATATTCAACCATTTTTGCATTTTTAAAGCATTAATTTTGTTTCACAAAATATTAACAATAATAAAGTGCTTTTTTAATGTTATGAAAATCTTTGACCAAATGCAAATGACCAAATGGTGATTTCTGTGTTCGCGTTTTCAGAAGATAAATTTCCTTGAAAATTATAAAAGGAATGATTAACTCTTAGATGCGTTTTCTTTGTTAAAAATTTGTGCAATCGTTATAGCAGGGTCAAGTTGATGCAGTGCTATTTCTCAAATACTTATTTGATTTTTATCTTTCCATTTGCGGTTTCTACAATATTCATCTGGGGTTCTATAAAATAAACATGAATATTTTAAATACTTATTAATAGGGGATCGAAATATTGATGTTCGTCTGTCTGTCGATCCATTTTTCGAAGATACTCTAAATAGTGGGACAAATATGAGCAAAAATCCCTATTTTTTAAATCCATCAAATAACGGACTCCGTTCTTTGACTTTTTCAGAATATATTTTTTTTTTTGTTGAAGAAATCATTAAAATTGAAATCAGACTAGGATTCTCGAAAGAAGGCATATATGGGAGCAACGGTAAATTACACTATGCGACAGTCAAAATAGGGATGGGATGAAACCAACGGGAAATGTTATATCGGTAAAAAAGAAGTTATACGTGTCCCGGCGTTTCGCTGGGTCACGTCTAGGAATCGATATATCGATTTGAAGTTAGTAACTATCATATAGGGGAAATTGTGACCTTTGGTGATCTTTTTTTTGACATAACTCGAGAACCACCAGTCCGATTTTGCTGAAATAAATTAAAAAAAATTAGGAATTACAATTCCTTTAATCTTTTCACACAACGTTTCGCTACATAAGCAACAGTTTCGCAGTTATAAATAAATGTATGAAGAAAAAAACTATTTTTTGCCTAAAAAATTGAATTTTTTTATTTTTAATTCATAAAAAATCCAAAACGGTAAAAAAGTGTCAAGTCCTATTACTTTCACGTAAAGTCACATAACCTTTAAACAAAATGAGTTATAGATCATGAAAATCGATGGACGCGTTTCGCTTTTATTCACAATTAAGTGAAGGTATCTCATTTTGACAAGAATATTGATTTTATATTTCAATGAATTTGGATAATATTTATTATATATTATTTATTATAATTATTAACACGTAGAATTAAAAATTATTACATTTGTCGCACAGTATTATGAACTGACCCTCACAAAATTTTACAGTGTAATTTCTACTTATATGAAACTATGTCAAATATTAACTTGATACTAAAATTTGTATAGGATTTATGCACGTTAAAGTGATTTTCGGAAGAGGGTTTATATGGCAGCTGTGGTCATTTGTGGCCCGATCTTCATAAAATTTGGTACAAAGATTGATACTTGTACAATAATTCTTTGCACCGAATTTCATTAAAATACTTTTATTTTTAAGGAATTTTTTAGTATTTAAAACCTATTCCGGGGGACATTTGTATGGGGGCTAGGTGATATAATGGACCGATGACAACTAATTCAATAGGCTTCGTTCTTGTATTATAAAAGTACCACGTGCCAAATTTCATTGAATTATCCTTAAATTGCGACCTGTACTTTGTGCACAAGGTTTACATGGACAGCCAGCCAGCCAGACGGACGGACGGACATCGTTAGATCGATTTAAAAAGTGATTCTGAATCAATTCGTATTCTTTAAGGTGGGTGTTGGATGATTTTTTCTGTGCGTTACAAACATCAGCACAAACACATAATACCCCAACCACCTATGGTGGTGTGGGGTATAAAAATGCACCAATTAAAAAAAAAAACGTTACCAAATGTAAAAAAATGAAGTATTTTTTCATTACATAAATTACAAAAAATATCAGAAAGAAATACAAAAAATGAAAAAGCAAAAATTTTCCAAAAGGTTTAAAAAGTACGAATTTTCAAAAAAAAAAAAAAAAAAAAAAATGGTATAATACTATAAAGACGCACCATTTAAAAAAAAAAACTAATAATTCTGTCAAAATTTTACAATTTTCAAAAAAAATAAATAAATAAAGAAAATCAAGCAAATATTTTCGGTATCTATTTAAATTAATTCCGTGTACCAAATTGTTAATATTAGAAAAGGAAACAAGTAAGAATGTTATAGTCGGTCAAGCCCTACCATGTGATACCCTATATAATAATACGTGTGCGTTAAAGTGATGTTTGGAGAAGGTTTTATATGAGACCTGTGAACTGATTCTTGTATAAGTATCTATCTATATAATACTATCATTATATGCGATTTATGCGCTTTAAAGCGATTTTCGGAAAATAGGTTTATATGGCAGCTATGGTAAATTATGGACCAATCTTTATGAAATTTTGCCTATTGTTTTATACACAAAATTTATATACACAGAATTTATTATGCGTGTTAAATTCATATTCAGGGAGGATATTTGTATAGGGGCTTAGTGAGATAATGGAACGAACATAAGAATTTCAATAAAGTTCGTCCTTGAAGATCATGTGCCAAATTTCATTGTTATATTTTTAAAATTGCGACATGCAGTTTGACTGTAAGGTTTACATGTACCGACAGATTGACAGACATCGATAAATTAGTATACTTTAAGAGTGATATTCCGATGATTTTTATATGCGTTACAAAACCAGCACAAATCCATATCCATCCAATATTTGTACCCCACACCACCATGTAGTTGGACTATTATGCGTTTGTGCTGATGTTTGTAACGTATAGAAAAAATCATCCAACGCCCACCTTAAAGTATAACAATCGACTCAGCAACACTTTTTAAGTCGATCTAACGGACGTCTGGCTGTCCATGTAAACATTGTGCACAAATTACAGGTCGCAATTTTAAAGATAATTCAATGAAATTTGGCACAGGACAAAGCTTATTGAAATTGGTTATGATTGTTCCACTATTTCACCTAGCCCCCATAAAAATGTTCTCCCGCAATAGGGTTTTAACGATCATAAATGCCTTAAATATAGCAATATTTTCATGAAATTCGGTATAAAGTATCAATCTTTGTGCCAAATTTCATGGAGGTCGGTCCATAATTGACCATAGCTCCCATATAAAACCTTCTTGCGAAAATCACTTTAACGTGCATAAATCACATACAGATGTTAGTATCAGGTTTATATTCGACACAAATAAGTTTTTTATAAGTAGAAATCATAGTGACAAATTTTATGAGGATCGGATCATAATTTACCATAGCTCCCATATAAGTCCACTTTCGGGAATCTCCCTAAAATGCATAAATTCATATAAATGTTAGTATCTACGTAATATTCTGTATTCGTATATTTTATTTTACACTTAGTAAATGTATCGCTCCACAATTGTCCACATGTCTAATATAACACCCCTCCACGAATTTTGATGGACATGAACATTGGTGTGGGGTATCATATGGTAGAGCTTGACCGACTATATGTTTCTTATTTGTTTTCTTTTATCTAAACAAATTGTTTTTTTTTTTTCAGTTTCAAACAAAAATTTAAAAGAAAGAAAAATATATTCAGCTGCAATTAAACTGAATTTCAGCCTAATTCTAAATTAATTTGGTGTAAAACTTATACGAAGATATTTATAGAATTATTGCACTTTAATACATACATAAAATTTTTAGCTAGTAAAATAAATCTAGTTGAATTTTGCATCATTATAATCTTAATTTTTTAATCATTTGCATATGCCAACGAACTTAAGTTTTGAATGGCTTTACTTTTTAAATATATAACAGTTAACTAAGCTTGGCAACCAAGGTATTTATTAAAATCTCTACTTTCAAATAAAAAACATAAACGCACAAATTTTAATATTAATTAATAAACTATCTAGGACCAAAAACTTAAAAGAATAACAAAAATAAAATACTATAAAATTAAACATTTTTTAAATCGTTTTAAATATTAAATAAACTTTCTAAATATTTAAATTATCTACGAATACTTTATTTAATAAATAAACTATCATAAATAATAAATTTAAAATACTATTAAATATACATAATTCTGGTTTTTGTCAGTTTAAGTTTTTTAGTTCTTTATATTTATTTTTAGAATTATTTTTATTATATTGATAGTTATAAATATTTATTACGACGTTAAACATTGTACTGTCTTATATTAAGGTTTTTCTTAATATTTAATGTTCCTTTTAACCTTTGAACCAACACTATATTTAACACATTTGAAACTAAATTAAAATATGGATAAAAAATTAAATCGCAATTAAAAAATAATGTTGTTTGTTGGAAACAAGTTTGATTCTGATGGTTCTGTGGTCGATGTGTTACTTATGGATGATATGATCTTCCAAACCGACTGATCAATACTCTGAATTATAGCTAATCACGAGCAAAGCAATTTGGATGCTGATCGAGCAGATCATTTGCGATGCTGGAATGCGCAAACAAACCGTAATATAAATACTGTTGCTGATGATGTGAATGTACTTTAATCCAGTACTTTACACTTAACTAATTTTTAAAAGTTTGAAGTTCGGAGATGCGAACTTAAAGCGATTTAAAGCATTAATCAGCGTAAAGAGACATTTTGATTTATTGGCATCTCTGTTTAAAATTCGAAACGTTGCGATATAGTTCTGTTGATAGCAATGATTTTTATTTAAAATGTTTATGCTATGAGCTTTGTTGTCGTTCGGTCCCTGAAAACTATGGGCGCTGACCTATGTTTTAAAACAAAAGTTAGAAGATCTCTGATTACTCGTAGATATTTCTTTTAAGAAATAGATTTTTATACAATTTATAAAAGCTAGACATGATCATAAAGTCGGGTCTACACGATAGATTTTTCTGTCATAACAAGTATATATATATATATATATATATATATATATATATATATATATATATATATATAATATTTCTTGGACCTTGCCGTTCAACGTCTTGATTGTATTTATAGTCATGATTATTTTATACTTTAATTCAAACAATGTTGAATGAATTTATAACTTAACTGCCCGTCTAGACGTAACATAATATGTAAGATTTTTGTGTCAGAGAGTGTCAAATTCGCTCTCTGAGAGAATTATTTCACGTGTAGATTCAAATATTAGTATTATAAGATATATTATGAGACTGTTGTGATGAGATTTCTCTACACAACCATCTTATAAAGTGAACTGCCAAAAAAATACACATATACGAAAGTTTGTTTATGTGTGTGCATGTGTATTTTGGAAATTACTGAAAAACAATGTTTTTTTGTAAAATTGTTTCCTTTTAGTGTTTGTTTTACATGTTAAAGAACATTTTTATAAAAATTGTGCTAAAAAAGTGCGAGTTGCTTAAATAAAAAAGACATGTTTACTCTGTGACTGATTGAAAATAATGATATCTTATAGGATTTGTTAGAATACGTGTACCCCTTATTTAAGATTTAACATAATATATACAAAATTTACAAAATGTACTCTCCTCTGCCGGCGTAATCTCACATATTATATCAGCGTTAATCTCAGTTGTAGATCTGGGGTAAAATAAACCTATCAATACTACACCGTATATTAGTAAAAAATTATTATATTCTCTTTCGGTCACATGAGCAATATTTATATTTTATATAGAAAACAATGCGCTTTTTTTAATTAATTTGAAACTGAAAATAAGTAATACTGTGATCGCATCTGTTAGACATAATGAGAGATTTTATTAAAATATTTTACTATCTTTTAATTGTAGATTTCGCGTTATGGGACCTAAAGTGCATCGTAAATCGAATTTAGATCAATATCCTCCCAGAGCCGTTGGAAGTCCAGATGATCCTTTGGCTGATCCTTATGATGATCCTTCGTATAGTTTTAGCTATAGAACAGCAGATCAATCACGTTCAGAAGAAAATGATGCCACAGGGAGAGTAAGAGGTATATTCCTTTAAACATTTTAAGAAAAATATTTAATTTTTATTTCTAAAACTATATGACATTTTACAGGTCTCTACTCATTTTTGGATGATGAAGGTGTACGTCACAGTGTACGTTATGCTGCTGGTGCTGGTACAGGTTTTGAGGTTACTAATTCTGTACCCGATAATCCAATAGATGTAGGCTATACGGGGCCTTTGTATAAGGCACCACCAGATACTCGTGGTAAAATGACAGTTCAAAGAGGTCCCGATGGTACTTATAAACTATTGGCTGCTGGTCCCGATCATAGAAGAGCAGAGAGTCGTTCACCTGATGGCTTAGTACGTGGTACTTATTCATTTCTAGATGATAAGGGTGTACAGCGTACAGTGGAGTACATTGCAGGAGCTGGTATAGGCTATAGAGTAGTCAAAAATAGAGTTGGACCAGGAACACATGTTAATAATCAAGTTCTAGATTTTCGCTTAAATGATGCTTCATTTAAGCTGGCTAATGATTTTGGTACTGGAGCAGGTCCAGGAGCTGAACTTGGTGACAGTGCAGTAGGAGGTGGAGGAGGTGGTGTAGTAAGTAGTGGTGGCAGTAGTGGAGGAGGAAATGGAGGAAGAAAAGGTAACAAGGGTCGCGGAGGTGGTGCAACAAATGGTAATAGAGATTACGTTCAAACTTCTGCGGGCAAAGTAGATGATAACCTAGACGAAAATGATAATCAATTAGAAAATGAAGATAATGATTTAACAAATGACAATGAAAGCAATGGCAGAAGTTCAGGTTCAGCAGGTAAAAATAAGGGAAAAGAAAATCGTATGGGTGTGGCTAAAAATGGAGGTCGCAATAAAGGCGGAAGTGCTAATAGATCTAGTTCAACAACATCCAAGGAGCGTGACTATATGCACGAAAGAAGCAATACAAGAAATGATGCTAAATCTAGAAATCCTGCTAACAAACGTAAGCCCAATCGAGGTCAATCATCATCTACAAACAATCGCAATAGAGGTAGTACTTCTAATGGTGGTGGCTATATATATGATCCTCCCAATAGTAATAATTATGATGTTAGTGATGATGATGTCGCCAGTGTTTTACCACCCCTGGTAACGGCCAATCATAAAATACTTGAAATTGATCGTGAACGTGATTGGGTCGAACGTCATCGTGATTCAACTATTATTAAAAATGTAGGTAAATGGTATTTGGGTCTACCACCGGGTCAAAGTGTAAGAGCTCATGTACAAAATATTGATATTTTACCTTATAATGGTCGTCGGGTGCCATCACCGTCCGAAGCTTTACGCCAGGATGAACTGGCAGATATGGCAGCATCTTTGGAGAGTGAAAGTGATCCGTATAGAAGTTAGTTTTTCCCATTGTTTTTAAGAAATTTATATTATCTTTTATGTCTACATCATAAATATAAGACAAATTGGCAAATGACGAACAAGAAAATTAAATTCATACTTTTAAAACTTTTCTTAAATAAATGTTAATATAATATTAGCTTAATAGTTGATTTAACTGGTTCTCATGATGAAATAAACTATGATTTAATTCACAATAAAATATAATTTAAGACTATTTCAAAAATATAATCAATTTAAATAATTAGCATTAAAATAAAGAAAAAATTTAAGCAAAAACACAAGATAAATACTATAAATTAACAAACCACTAGTTGTGGTAAGAAGACGGTATTTTTTTTATTTCTTTTCATATAATTTTGAGGCAAAAAATTTAACAAGTAAAATTCTGTAAGAACAAAAATATAAATGACATGTAGAACAAATCACAAAAAAGCGTATGTATGTAGCTCTTAACTAAAGCTTAAAAACAACAAATATATTTCTCAAATTAAGGAACAAATAAAGCGATTATAAAATCAAGTTAACATTTGTTAATAGCCATTTAATATTCAGCAATAAACTGAGATTTTTTTTTTTTTAAATTTTATGTTATTAAAACTATCAAATTTAATGTTTTAACAGGGAGCGAAAATAACAGTTATTTTTGAATTAAAAGAAAAGAAAAAAGAAAAATTGTAATAACCAGTGTATGTCGGACATCTGATTCAGATACACCCTTTTGATAGTTAAGAACTCGAATCTCATAAAATGCTGTTTTTTTTTTCGAGCAAAAATGAAAATTTCTGGAAAATATAATCATTTCGAGCAGTGGGCGCGAAAGTTATAACGGTTTTCAGTTGAACATAGTTTTTACAAACTAGAAATTTCTGTATAATTCTGGTAAAAATTGCTCGCAAAATCTAATATTTTCAATGTTTGATGATATTAGTTTAGCATATTTTTGGGTTTTTTTAATAACATTTAAAAAATTTTATTTATACTAAAAATCTTGATTTTTAAAATTTTTGTGAAAAATGAGGTTCAAATCAAAGTTATTTCTCCATATATTATACGAAAATATAGTTTATTAGAGTTTATTGCAAAAAAAAAAAAAAAAAAAAAATGGTATTTAATAATGTTATCCTTTTTGAACTAATTTTTTTTCTGGGCATTACAAACACCACCTAATTATGCCAATTATTTTCAATTTGTTGCTTTGACAAAAGTGTCCCCTCTTTAACTATCATCGATATTTGACTTAAATTTATGGTCCCGATCATATATATATATATATCCAAGATTTGTACAAATTGCTACTTTCTATATAAAAATACAAAAGCAAAAAGATGTCCATAAAATTTTTATGTTATAATTTTTAATGTTCCTTTGATTTTATTGTGTAAAATAACAAAAAACTAAGTTCACGCACTAATCCATGCTATTCTATTAAAAACTATGAATCTATCTACTGCGTTGACTATTTAGGACACATCAAAAAGATTAAAAAATTGTATTTCGTTGAAGAGCGCACAGATCCCGCGCAAAAATTTTAAAAATTAAAAATTAAAAATTTTTGTCATCATAATTCGACTATCCTGTAGCTATGAAGCTATACACAATAACAAAGAATGTGCAGTAGAATTTATCCACAAAATCCAAATAGTTTTTATAAGATCGAATGAGATCAAAAAGTATAAACGCGCGAATAAAAAGTGTAGGAGGATGGAAAAAAGTTTGGGGTCCAGGAATTTTTTGGGCGCGAAATCCCGGTATTTCCCGTCAAATTACTCTTGTGAATTCCCGGCAATTTTCTTAAATCTTCCCGGGTAAACGGGAAATTAAATATTCTCATAGTTTTAAAATTCTATAGCAAACATTTTGACAAACATAATGACAATCGACTTCCGCAAAAATCATTTATTTTTTATATGAATTATATATGTATGTATATAAAAATGTCGCTAAAGATGTGTTCAAGATTAACATGAGTACCTGCCATGATGGCCTTACCCCATGGTGGTCTTAACACCGGGTGAAGTATAATGCGCCAAACAACGCCCACATATCTAAATAGTTTTTATAAAATCAAATGAGATCAAAAAGTATAAACACGCGAATAAAAAGTGTGGGAGGATGGAAAAAAGTTTGCGATCCAGGAATTTTTGGGCGCGAAATCCCGGAATTTCCCATCAAATTACTCTTGTGAATTCCCGGCAATTTTCTTAAATCTTCCCGGGTAAACGGGAAATTAAATATTCTCATAGTTTTAAAATTCTATGGAAAATATTTTGCAATTTTAACACTTTATATCAATGAAAGATTGACGTTACTCTAAATATCGTAGTTGTAAGAGTTTAACGCATATAATTAGGGTTGCCAGATTCGAATTATTATCTAACTTTACATTCCTGAAAAACAAGCTTGATTTCCAAAAAAAAAAAAAAATAATGACAATCGACTATTGCAAAAATCATTTATTTTTTATATGAAACCTATATGTATGTATATAAATATGTCGCTACAGATGTGTTCAAGTTTATCGTGGGTACCTGTCATGATGGCCTTACCCCACGGTGGTCTTAACACCGGGTGAAGTATAATGCGCCAACCAACGCCCCTATGTGCTTTGACACATTGTGATCCGTGTTTCTGCAAGCAGACAATACATGAAAACACAACCACCACGTGACTCCCCGAAGGTCCCCAACCAACAGCCAGTCCAGTACAATAACACCGAGAAACAAATGTTTCTGCACCTGGCTCCCGTGGCACCTATTTTTAAGTCCTAGGTAAGACCTCGAACTTGCGTTCCGCCAGCTTCAGAACCCAGAAAATTCCAAGGTGCTGGTACACCCTATACACGTATTACCTATACATCAAGGAAAAGATTTAATCCAAGAAGGCAACCCGCCCTGGCGAATACGTCGGTACAATAGGGATACAGATTTCAAACATTTTGCGAAAATAAGAGTTTACATAGCATATCCGTTTAGGTCATGAAAAAATATTAAGATAATAATATTAAATGCGGTATCAGATTTTTGGAATGGTTATTTAAAAAAAAAAAAAAAAAATAATGATAATAAAATAAAACATATGTCAAAGCTTCTTTATATTGAATCAATTCAATATCCATCAATATTGCTTTTTAATATTTAGTCATGTCATAAAAAAAAATTCTTACATCGTATAATCAAATGTGAATTGGTAGTAAATCTCGAGGAAACAGTGGTAGATTTATAACATATCTTAATTAGTTGTTCTGAAATATATTTATTTAAATTTAAAATAGACCCCTTTTGTAAAACGCCGTATATCTTGTATATATGTATATGATTTCAAGACTATTTAAAATTCATTATGGTGTGCAGTTCTACACAAGTTTAAATTTTAGGGTGTAGTAAAGCAAAAGGCAGTATATTCTGTGAAATACAAAAATATTTTTCTTATCACTATAAATAAAAGAATATTCTTTATCAATGTTTCAGATTTCAAACAACTTTTTATAAAACTACATATTGTTTTTAATTTGACAAATTATATTTGAACGCGTAACTTGACAGCTTCTAAAATATCTTGACAATCAAGTTCATTCAAGGCCGTCTGGCAACCCTACGTATAATACAAATAGAACGTTATCTGATAGGAACATTAACATTGCATGAATTAAGTTTTTTGTATTTGTTTATTTATGGTTTAACGAATTTATTTACAAGTTCTTTCACATGAAATTTTAAATCAACTTTTTTTTTATCAAGTTCAAATTTTAGATATTTTAGTTTTATTATGGAAATGAAATGAATTTGTGGAAATGAATACTAAATAAGTTGAACTTCGAAAATACAGACTATTACAAAAAAGTTACTTCGTTGGGAGATTTTTTATTGTAAAGCAACATTTTCTTTTAAAATAGCATCTCTTATTTAAGATATGGATCTGTAAATGTTAGATGTAAATGTTATAATTTCAAAATACTTATGCAAAAAACTATATTCATTCGTATATTTGATTATTTTTATAAAATTTCTGAACACTGATTAATTCAAAAAAACATTGTTGCGAACCAATTTTTAGTATTTTCAAGATTTATGTTTAATTTAGTAAGAATTAGTTAAGTAAATAATAATAATAATAATAATAATAATAATAATAATAATAATAATAATAATAATGATAATAATAATAATAATGTAAGTTAGAGAAATAAAGTGGAAATAAACGACAAGTTATTTATAATAAAATTTATCCAAGAGATTAGGATATATTTTTAAAAAGTTTTAGCATCAAAAACAAAATAACGAAAAAATCTGAGATACAGTTTTGAAAATAAATTACGAAAAGTACTAATTTTATTTATATAAAATATTTAAGATTTTTCTAATCTTAGTGAATGGCGTTATAGATTTATATTATTTAATTTTCCGTTAATTCAGTATGATTTATAATGTTTCGTTTTATTTTATTTAATAAAAAATAATTTTCTTTAAAAGAAATCATGGCCTCTTTTCTCATAACTAAAGTTTTCAAAAATTCCCGAGAATCCCAAGAATTCCCGGAAAATTAATTTCTTCGTTCCTGTTTTCCAACAAAAGAATTATTGCGGAAAGCCCAAACCCTAGTTTCAGTGAATGTCTATCTATATGCGCCCGTCTGTATTAATATAGAATATTAATAGAAATACATACAATCGGTTGATTTTTTTTTTTTTTTTTGATATCGGCCGGTGTTATCAGTGTGCATTTTTAGTCTGCACAAGCCATTAAAACGAAACAAAAGCTTGTAAGGCAACGAAATTTTATACAAGTGGTTTAAGGATAAACAGACTACTATATTTTGAGATAGGAGAATGGGAAAAGGTTCCCCACATGCAAAGCAAATATTATTTATCGCATAAAATCATAGTTTCATATATATATTTTTTTTTCATAAAATCTTATATTCACATATTCATTAATTCTTAAAATTATTTATATATATTTTAAAATTCATTAAAATTTTTACTTTACAATAAACTTAAGACTTCATTGAGTGTAAATATTGTATAATTTCAAACATTTCCAACAATTCAAAAATATTAAACAAATGTAGTTTCTTTGAAATCAATTTATTATATTTAATTTTTTTTTAACAAGATATACATAAATTTAACTTTGTGCCGGACGTACGGACGGATGTAATATTATATTATCAAGATGGTTCATAATGCTACAGAAAAAATACTTTTGTTTCAGAGTTATGATTTTCATATTTCACTAAATTTTCATCGTCATTTCTCAATTACTTAATAACTCTAAAACTGGAGTTATTAATAATAATGTTCTTGTATATATATATGTATCATACAAAATGTGTCAGAAAATATTTTATTTAAATTAAATTATATAACATATCGGAATGCTATTTATAATAAATATCTCAGAAAATTGAGCTATTAGTCTATCCGCTATCAGCATAACCCTTATGGTGCGGTTCTTAATATATCATTAACCTATTGAAAACACTACGTTTATTGAAAGATTTAACACATTCCGTGTCAACATTCGCCTCATAACAGGTCAGAGCCCATAGAGCATCCATAAAAAAAATCGTGAGCACTGTCTCTCACACACTCGAAATTTTTTTATAAAAATAAAATTTATCGAATTTTTCTATGAAATATAAGTTTAAAATTAATTTTCTATAATTAGAAACTAAGTAAGTTTCTTTAAGGCAACTTTGGACAGTAAAGTAACTTACTTGTTGTAGTTGGTAACTCTTATTTCGATGCACAATATTCCACACCCTCTTTGCTTATGATTGTACTAAATTACATTTCTATACATAATTAGATCCCTTCATAGTACGATAAATATATTGTGCCACAAAATCAAGAATTTCTCAATATTTAAAGTTTTAAATGTTTGTTAACTTAACCAATATTTTATTGCCAAATAGAACAGCATAGACTAGTAAAGATACATAGAAACATATATGTATGTAAACACTTGTTGTTAACCTTATTTATTATTAAAGTAGAGCAACACTTTACCAACAGTGTCAAATAACCCTCCCCAAATGAATTGAAAAAAAAAATAAATAAAAAAAGATGCAATCAGAATATCAATATGGAAAAATCTCACACGCAGATTATATTTAAATATACAAAAGTGATCATGATCATCATTGCAACAATTACATACAATAATATGTTCGTATATACATAAGTGGCAGAAACAATTAAACCAATATTGCGGTTGACAACCAATTTGGATTTGAAAATAAAAATCATATAAAAACAATGCCACCCATCATTAATGGAAATAGTCTAGAGAAGCTAACAAGTGTATAACAAGTTCTACAGCATTAAGTTTTATTGAAGGAAAAAAAAAATGGAAATTCCATATATGAAAATATTTTGGTGCTTAATTATTTTGCAACAAGGATTTGGCCAAGAGTTGGACAAATCACAAGCCAATTCATATTTCTATCTTAAACAAAATGGTGGCTATGAATATGCTTTCAATACCGATACAGGATTACAAAGTGCTCAGACTGCAGATCAATCTAATGAAGTGACTGGTCATTATATGTACTATGAAAAGGGAGTACCTTTTATGGTTAAATATAGAGCTGGCGTTAATGGTTATCAACCAGAAATTATACCCCTAGAGAAATTAATGAATGGTAATTTTAATGAACGCAAAGTACAAAGTTATAGTGCACCTGATAATTCTTTAACAGGACGTGATTTGAGAACAAATTCCCATCAACAATCGAATACAAATGGTTATCGTTTAACTTCAAGTAATCTGCAATATCCTAACAAAGTTTCTTCATTTAGCATTGGAACTGATACTACTTTGAATTTTGTACAAAGTGCTTTAAAAACTATGCAAACTCAACCTATGCATATGTCATTTACCTCAGAATTAGGACAAATACAGCATCCTTCAGGTCACTATACCTCGACTTCTAGACCACCAGTTTCCACCATTCTCCAACCAGTAACAAGCAGTGATGTACAAGATATTAACAATTTGGCATTACTACCTCCTGCCTCAATATCAGAATCAAAACATCCCTATAGTTTCAATTACAATGCCGATCAGTCTGCTCGTTCGGAAACTTCTGATCCCGCCGGTAATGTTGTTGGCAGTTATTCATATTACGATGAAGCTGGTTATCATGATATCTCCTATAAGGCTAATGATGATACTGGCTTTGTGGTATTAGGTGGCAATTTGGCGGCACCAGCATCTCAACAACCACATCGTAGACAACTGTTTCGTAATAATAATTTTAATTTCAATAACTATAGAATTACATCAGATCCCCGCTTAAACGCCAACGCTTTGGATGAACGTAATTTAGGTAAACGTTCTTTACGTTCAAACTCTAATGCTGTAGATGGAAGTAATACGGGTAAACGTTCTTTGCGTAAATTTAGACGTTATGCCAAGTGGTAAAAGATGAAGAAAAAGCATTGATTGGTTTTTTATATTGTTTTGTATTCTATTGCTTATTTTTATTTCTGAAAACTGTGTGTGTAATTTATTGTGAAAATGTATTAAAATTTATAGATTTAAAAGATTTTTTTAAGTGTAATTCGAATAACAAACCATGTATAATAATGCAAAGAATCATAAAAATAAATGATTCAAAAAATACAGTGTTTTTATTTGCATTGCAAGAAACGCCTTAAGTTATGCAATGGATTTTAATTTTGTGGTGAATTTCACTTATACAGTACAATGATGATGTAGTGCTGCCAGATGTGCTATAAAAATAAAATGAAGTTAAACATTAGGAATTTCGAGGGAATTTTTACTAGTTAAAAAATTCAGCCTAAAAAGGAAGACTTTTGAAGAATTAACATTTTCACCACTTCAAAATTACTTCTAAAAAGTGAGTATAAATTTTTTTCTTTGCAAGAAAATTTTGTTGTTTCTAAGAAAACCTCAATGTCGCCAATTTAAATGCATTTTTATTATCTTTAAAAAATGTAAAATAATATTTTATAGAGTTATAAAAACATTACTTTTAAAATTACACAAAAAACTTAAAAAGCAGTGAATAAGATTCATTCTAAAAAATTTTCTTTTAACGAAAAACATTCACACTGGAAAAAAATAGATGTTTGTAGCATTAACTATACACTATAATGTTTAATTACTGGATCGCTGAAAAGAGAAAAATTTGAGAATCTGGAATAAATTTTTTAGTTTAGTAACTTATTGAGCATAAAAAAAGATTTAAAAGTTTCTGTCAGTTTGTCCGTTCAACTATTGTAAATGTAAATATTCTATTTAAGATATGGATCCCTAATTTAGAGGAATAACTTGATGAAATTTGAAATATAATTTTTGTCCAAGGAGATCTCTGAAATTTTCCAAATTTAAGGTTGATATTATTTTTAAGCATTATAAAAATATTGACTCTGTAGGCTTACACACAGCTTAACAAATGGCAAGTCAGGAAAATAAATTCGTGGCTAGGGTCCGCAGAGTATCACGCAAGTAAATAAAGTGGTCGAGAAAAATGCTATCGCAAATAATTTTACGTAATTCCGGTTTCTTGTGCTACATAAATTGCATACATTTAAATAAAAAATGTTCATCACGTCAGAATTTTATGAGATAACGACATTTTGTTTTCATCTTTTTTGCTGTCCGTACATTTTATGGCTGTGCAATTTTGATAGTTTTATAGTTTTCGTAATCTGTGATCGTTAATTAGTTATATAATATGCAAATTGTAATGCAGTTTTTGTTTCCAGCTGAGTCTGTGTAGATTCTTTAAATCAAAAAATACTTCTGTATTCTGTCGGTTAACTAAAACTGTATATATTTAAATCCAACGAATGGCTATTGGCTGGCTATTATGGCTTGGGTTACGGTTCGAAAGAAAGAACTTCGAGATGATTCAGATCTTGTGCAGCTAACTAGAGGCTTTGACCACAAAATACAATCCGATTAGTTAAATACTTCGGGTCTCTATTGGCTAACTATGACTATAAACACTACAATCAAACGAAACAAATACTTCGGCTCTCGGTCGGCTAACTACGGTTACCGGATCTTTCTCATCACCCCCTCTTTGCCACCTATTATGTACTGCTTGTGTGCGGTTTAAAACTGACATTTTTAATCTTTCAACAAAATATCTTACGTCCTAAGTGGGGCAAGATAGGTAACTAATTGCTAATATATTTTTGTATCTCTATTAGTCCCCTATAAAACTTAATTGATATATTTACTCTAAATCTTACAAAGGCAATTAAATTACTTTGGGTAGCATATTATCTTTGGTCGTCAATGGGTTAAATTTGAGACATAATGAATGAAACTACAATTTATCTGGCGATTTAGAAGAGAATTCCCGCGAAATCCACAACACATTATCTACTATATTTTTTATTATTGATCTGTGTTATCTACTAAATGCGACATTTAGCTTTGCATAATTCGTACTTTTAAAATTGAACATAAAGAAACTTAATTCTTGAAATTATAATAAATGGACTCAAAACATTTCCTTTTTTAGAGTTATACACGGAATGACAAACTTTTTTCGATTAATGCATAAAATATTTAGTTCTTATTCATTATTTTTATTTATTTACCACTTTTACTCTTCACTGTATCCAAAACAAAAATTGTATGCAAAAATAAGTCTTATAAATTTATTAGCCTGTTATTTGTTTTTTTTTGCTAAAATTATGGCACAAAAATTCTAATTGTATCAAAAGAAGTGTAATGAATATTGTCTCATAAGACTAATCGCATACAATAAATTTAGCTTAAGTTGTTTAATTTGATTTTATTGTTGTAACGTGATTTCCGAAAGCGTAAAAATTAAAAGCTTAAATAAAATATTTTATGGTTAGTTTAAACATTATTTAAAAAGTGTCTCAGATTAACAACAATTGATAAGAAAGAAGCTTCAGTAAATAATTAAATAAATGTGTAAAGGGTTACTTAAAGGTATTACAATAGTTTTTAGTGGAACTTGATTTAAAATAAATTAAAAGTAAACTATTTAATATTCCAAACATATTTGTGAATATTGATGTACATCAAAATATTTTTTTTTCTTGGTTTTAATAAAAACGTAAGTTAATTTATTATTTGAGGGTCTTATTTTACTATTGTAAATATGTGTGCTTAAACTGTTCACAATTGTTAAAGAGTTTTGTAAAGTTAGAGCAACAACGTTTGAGGTCGTTATCGTCTGGTTTTGGTAATTTTTTTGAATTGTGATGATTTTTTGTATTTTTTTTAATAGATGTTGGCTAAATCAACAAATGTGCGTTCAATATGTTCAATGTTAAAGAAATAACGCAATAGTTTGCAAAATATTTATTTTGCTTTTTTATGAATTTTAATACAATAGAAGCCTTGGTTCGTTAAACTATGATACTAACAAGGAAGGTAACCCTAAGCAAATAATTTACCACCCTAAATCATTTTCTTTTAAATATTAAACATATTTGATTTTTATAATTTATCTTTGAAATATTAAATTAAATAGTTGATTAATAGTCCTTAGGTTAAAATTAGTCAAGTCAATGAACTGTTAAACTACAAATGTCCATCTCAATTAATTAAAGAATGTAATAAACTGTGGACTTAAAGAAATCTTGTAGAAATGTAATTCTTTAAAAGTTTGTAGACTAATTTACAATTTGACAAATAATTGATTAGCGGTTTTTAGTTAAATTATATATTTTCCGCTTAAATCATAAAATTAAAAAAATCTAATTATGTGAACGTTTAATATATAAATATTTGATGAAGTGAGACCAAATATTACAATGAGATCCTTTAGCAGTTATAAAGAAATGGTTTTCTCCTACATACTAGTATAAAACGTTCTGTCAAAATGAGTATTCTGACGCGGATCATATTTATATTGTTTTCGTTATGGAGATTGTAAGTGGAGAAATGCCAGGGTAAATTTAGCATCATCTTAAGTAATTTGTTCTGACAAATTTGCAATTTACTAATGTGGGACTTTGCAAATACCCCCCAAACAATGGATTGGAAAACTACTTTGGCTAAAATTATTTTATTCTCGTGACTTAAAAAAGATTTTCGCCGTATTAGCGGATATAACATTTTTTTGCTAAGTTAAATTTTTCTATTTGCTTTTGGATATGCAAGTCAAAAATTAATTTTCTATCAAAGGTAACTTCTAAATATTTTACATTGCTACCCCACTGCACAGCAGAGTCATTGATTCTCAATTGGTTTGTAAGATAGAGATAAGAATTTCTCCTACGACTAAAGAAAACTGCTTGAGTTTTACTTTCGTTAATTTTTATTTTCTAGGTATGAAAATAATCAACAAGGCGATCTAACGCAAATTCTAAATTATCTACAATATTTTGGTCAAGTTTATGTGATGAAAATAGACATGTGTCGTTAGCATAGGCTGCACATTCTACAACATTGAATTGTGGCATATCAGAGCAATATAAGTTATAAAGTAATGGTCCCAAAACTGAGCCTTGAGGGACTCCTGCCGGTATTTCATTAATATCAAAATGTTCATCATTTCGATTTACACAGAAAGATCTATTTTTTAAAAACGATTCAATAGTTCTTATAAGATAAAATGAAATATTGTATTGGATCATTTTGTATAATAGACCATTATGTCAAACGGTATCGAAAGCTTTTTCGATATTAAGTGCGACTACAACTGTAGATAGTCCATTCTCAAATCCTGTATTTATATGTTTGTATATACGTTAAATTTGGTGAACAGTACTGTGAAATAGTCTGAATCCAAACCGTATAAGTGGTAAAATATTATTTTGCTCAAATAAACTTAGAAAGTCTTGCTTTAACGACTTTTTCCAAGATTTTGAGATTAATTGGACGATAGCTTTTTAGTGAATTCGGCAGTTTGTTTGGTTTTAAAATTGGCACTATTTTAGCCATTTTCCAGACTTTTGGGAAATATTGTAGTTTTAAACAACAGTTTATAATAAAACAGATATAGACAATAGCTGAATCTGGTAATTGCCTTACCATTGTATTTTTGATCCCGTCTAACCCGGAGGCTTTTCTAGGTTTTAATTCTTTTATAATTGTTAAAATTTCGCTAACGTCCGCATAGTCATTTGGATTAAGGCTTATATGAAGTGAGGAGAAACGTTGGTTTATTGTGTCTACCAATGAGATATGTGAATGATTGCCTAAGTTGCTTGAAACTAAATGATTTAGCAAAAAGGTTGTAGCCAGTTGGTTGGCTTTTTCTTCATAGGTATAAAATGTTGTCGAGTTTTCCCTAAGTGGTGGTATAAACATTTTCCTTTTCCTTAAGCACTTTGCAAATATATAATTTTATATATTTCAGACATTTTTCAAAATATTTTGGTTTTAATGTACCATTCTAATCCTGATACTACTGAAGATTACATATAATTAACCCTTTAAAAACAACAATTTTTATAAATAAGTCACACGGAAGTATTTATTATGCTTAAATGTAGATGAATATAATAAGTTCCTTTAAAACCGCGATAATAATCGAACTTAAGAGATTTTTAAAATTTAGTCACTATTTTACACGAATTTATAGTTTTTATAATAAATGTATGCTTTTGGAAATACTTATTTTCTTAACTAAACATTTATTTGACATAAAAATTAACTTAACTAATAATGGACCGGAAATTTCAAAATATTACTTGCGCAACTAAAGGGTTAAATGAATACATATATTAATAGCATTGAATTGATCGAAAACCATATTTTTGGAGGTGTTTTAAAACGAAATAATTAAACCGAAATATTTTGGGATTAGCTTAAAATACATATGTCTATCTTTAATCTTAGGGGGAGGGGGGTACATTTGCAACATTTTTTATCTCCATACAAATCATGGCACTTTAATGAAAGTTATGTTTAATATTATAAAAAATAAAATAATTAGAGATTTAGAGGCTTCTGCACTCAAAAAAATTAATTTTGTAAGATGGAGGAATTACAGAAACGTTTATAAATTTGAAAAAAAACTTAGAATTTTAATTTCAAATTTATTTCATAGATGCACATTTCATATGATAGAGGGTTTTGAATATGAGTAATTAATCTTAAATTTAAAAAATTTTGACCGTTGGATATAGATATAGATAAAATTTGGCGCATGTGTAGAGGAGGATACAGAGGCATGTAAAATGATTTTTTTATTTTTATTTTGAGAACTGTGGCAAGTCTACAGCTTTGAAGGTGATTAACATATTTATTTAAATGGCCATAACTTTTGTTATATAAAAGATTTTGAAATTTTGAAAATATTTTCATTAACATATTTTTTTTTTAAGAATTTTCTTTATTGTACACTGCCTGCCACTTGAATAAGGAATCACATTTTTTTAACTTTAATTAAGTATATCTCCTAAACTAAAGTTCAGAAAAAAATAATATAAAATATTTTGTTATACTAAAATTATGCATTTATTTAAAGACATGTATTTCTTTGTGTGTCACTTGAATAAGGAATTCTTTTAAAATTAATCAGGAAGGCTATGATTGGAATTTCTTTCAAAATAAACGGCTAGAGAATTTTTAATTTAATAGTTTTTAAATAATTTTTATTCAAAATGAGAAGTGGTAAGGCTCTTAATAACTCTGAAAAAAAAAATTCTGATTTTGAAATCTAAGGGTCAGAATCCGGTCCAAATAACCAAAAACATTAATATAGGTAAAACAGTTGCGTACAATTATTTAAATAACGTGGAAAAACATGAAAGGGCGAAAGAAAATGGCAATAACTCCAAAAGAAAGACGAAAAATTCTTCGAATTGCATCGACTTCTGCCATGTCGGTATCAAAAATATGTGAAAAAAGTGGAGTCAGTGCCAGTCTAAGAACAGTGCACCGTATTTTAAAGTCGTACCCATACATAGTTCGACGAAAACTGCAAAAAAAAAACACCGCAAATCACAACGTCTACAGTTTGCCAAAAATAAATTGACATGGTCCGACAAATGGTTTAAAGTTGTATTTTCCGATGAAAAAGTTTAATATTGATGGTACCGACGGGTATAACTATTACTTCCATGACCTATATAAGGAGGAATTATTTTTGAGCCGCAGACACAGCCGAGAGGGCGGAATAATGGTATGGGTTACCACTTCGTATTATTGTACCATAGAACTGGTTTTTGTATCCTACTAAATGACTGCAACGACTTACAAAAACATTCTGGAGGAAGCATTTCCAAAATTTAATGATTTCTTTAGACCCATACCTTGGACGTACCAACACGACCACGCTCCGATTCATACCGCCAGAGCAGTAAAACAATGGTTTAATCAACAAGGTGTTCAAATTTTGGATTGGCCCCATATTCACCAGACCTGAATCCAAAGGAAAATGTCTGGGGTTGGCTTGCAAGAAAAGTTTATGAAGGAGGAAAACAATTTGAGACGATAGAATCCTTAAAGGATGCAATAACGGAAGCATGGAGTTCAATTTCGCTAAATTACCTAGAGTCATTATACAATTCGATGCTAAATCGCATTTTTGAGGTTATTTCAAAAAATGGTGGCAGTACTCATTACTAATTGAATGCTAGCAGATAATAACTTTCATTTTTATAACCTAAAATTTAAAAATAAATTACAGTTTGCTTAGTTTTAAAATATTCCTTATTCAAGTGACACACGAAGAAGTACCACAGAAATACATGTCTTTAAATAAATGCATAATTTTAGTATAACAAAATATGTATATTTTTTATCTCTTCAGGAAACTAAAGTCAACACTTTGAAATTTGGTTGCGCAAAAATTATTTTTTTCTGAACTTTAGTTTAGGAGATATACTTAATTAAAGTTTAAAAAATGTGATTCCTTATTCAAGTGGCTGGCAGTGTATCTAAAAAAATTGTATCTAAAAAAGTCCATCTTTAATTTTTTTATATTTTTTTTTGTAGGAAGCCATATCAGTATACTTGCTACAGAGAAAATTCTAGAGAGGTCAAAATTTTTAAATTTAAAATCGAATTACTCATATAGACCCTCGATACTTTTAAACTTTAAGGACATATTCCCAAATTTTAAGAACGTTTTTAATGCGCATATTTTTTGGTTGTCTTTGAGATACTTCTTCTATTATGTATTAGGAATTGAAAGATATATTTTTCAATACTCGTATTATAAACTTGGTAATTACTGAAATAGAATTGAGGGCTGTTTTAATAAATTGATTAAAGGTATGAACAAAAATTATCATTTATGCATAAGACTCCCTCCCGGGATTATTCACTAGACCATTGTAAGGCCGTATAATATTTATACTCCAGGAATATCCTAATGAGTGAAACACTTGATGGATATTTCTACAAAGATATATAGAAAACCTCTAATTTTATTAGTTCAAAAAAAAAAAAAAAAAAATAAATAAATAAATAAATAATAATAATAAAATAATAATAATAATTTTATGATGTTCAAATTGAACCGATTTCGTATCTATATTATTCTATTGAATTTTAATTTACTTTAGATAACCTTAATTAAATTATATTATTTTATTATATAATGTAAAATAATAAATACAGTGCGACTGCCCATTATCGTGATAGCAGATTAAAATTGCAGATTCTATAATTGCGACAGTTTACGAAAAACGGATTCTATTTTCGCAACTTTTATCTTTGTTTTTTAATTTAATTACAATGTCTATAACCAAAATCCTCGTGTTTTGGTGTATTAACCTTTTTGGATGATTTTGATCTTCAATTTTGTCAGTTTATTCATGTTATTTGTTGTGTAAATATATCTCTTAATATGGGAAAAGTTTAACATATTTTGAAGCCAACGATTTCTCTAAAATTAGAGATTAAAAAAAAAAGATTAAAAGTGAAGATTCCATAAATTCATTAGCGTGAATTGCAAGTTGCATAATGAGGAGCAAAATAAATTATCAGATAAGGAATTGGAGGATTTATATGACAGTGGTCATGAAGAAAACAAAATTAAAGTGAACGATTGTATAACATCGATAAACATATGCATACAATCGGCCGACAACAGCACTATATAAACCAAGTGATTCAGTTGTTATTTTAAAAAATAATTTGCCAAAAGAGCAACTCAAAGTCTTCAATTTCTTTAAAAATGTTTAAAATGCATAAATAATGTTTAAAATGAAAATAATTCTAATTTTAAAAATTACATAAAATTTTTCGATAAAATTTTGGGCTCTGTTATCGTGAAAATTCAGTTTTCGCGACAGGTCTGGTTTTTAATTAGTCGCGAAAATCGAGCATGCACTGTACCATATCTAGACAAATGATTTTGTTCCACCTATTTGGCGAATTTACCTCGTGGGTGGATTAGTATCACTGTTTATGATCACTTACAAAATTCATACAAAATTGACGAAAAGGAGAGATAGTTAGTACCAAAATGACTAAAATTAAAGTCAACATTTGTAAGTGTTTAATACAAAAGACAGCTTGCACATATCATTACTTTTATGAGAATAGAGCACTCTAAAAAAGTGACTAATGGTCCTCCTTTAAGCTGTTTTTCTTAAAATTGGAACGAAACTTTTTATATGCTATTTATGGTTAGAATTGGCTTTTAATTCCTTTATTACATAAAATATGTAAACGGATCTAGGCTCATAAGTTATCATAAATTTAATTTTTATGCCCGCAAATTTTACATCAATTACAAACGAAACTATACATATAAGTACAGAGAATAATTAGTGATAAATATCTCTACTGTTAACACTTTATTTTAAAGTTTATGTTATATTTTAAGCATTTTAATTTAAAAACAAAGTATTTAGGTATATACCTCCATATTAATTTTTTAATAACCTCAGTTTTATTTTCACTTTCATTTAAAATTTTCTGCACATTAAAAGGTCATCCTTGTAAGTTACAATACTTACACATACAACTAAATATAAATATATAATTTTCTTTCATGTTTAACATGACTTTCTTTTTATCTTAAAGACATATTTTTTAATGTTTTAAAAATATACAGGAAAAAAAATTCTTACAATTTGCCAAAAATACAATTAAAATTAGTAAATCTAGTTTAAAGATAGGTATTTTTTTAGTATTTTAATAATGATTGCAACAGTAAATTGTTGTTTAAAAACCGAAACACGTTTGTGGTTTTTGGTTGGTTTACATGTTGTTGATTGCCATATAAAGAGCAACACTTGTGCCAACCAGCCCAGCCTATTATTGTTGAAAGTGAGACTAAATTTATTAAAATTTGTATGTTAGTTGGCATGTCTGTTCTGTATTGCTTTTTTTTGGGTATAAACGTATAGCTAGTGAAATGTGTTTATTTGGCCTATAATGTGACAAAGTACAAGTTCATTGTCAGTTAAAAAAATAAAGTGTAAAAAGAGACAAATAAATGGAGTTTAAAACGGAATATTAAAAATTAAATTAAATTTACATAAAGATTTTATTTTATTTTTTATTTTTATTTATTTATTTATTTAATAGCCAATGAAATTACAATTTCTTACAGGTTAGCATATATATTATTCTTAAAGCTATTTACAGTAAAATGTTTCCCATAATCATTCAATAATAAAGTCTTATTAAGTTAAAAATACTTCCCTTAATGCGAATTGGATTTACTGATAAGTCAATATATGGATACGACTCATGGGATCAAAGTCGGTTTGAAAATATTTGATTTTTAAAGGAGTATAATTTATACTTCGACGATTTGGGATTACGAATTCGATCTTACGAAGCAGGAACTCAGAATTAATTAAACCATTTACTAAATTAATTACAAATGAAATATTCATATATTTTCTACTACTTTCAAGAGTAGGCAGACCAATAAGCAGTAATCGACTTTCATATGATGGTTTCCATGGAAGACAAAGTAAGAGAAATTGTTTCTGAACCGATTCAATTTTATTTATATGAACTTCGTATTGAGGATCCCAGACCACAGAAGCATTTTCTAGGATTGGTCTTACGAGAGATATGAATAATTGCTTGGAAACGTAAGGATCATTAAACTCTCTTCTCCAACGCTTGAGAAAACCTAGAACTCCTTTTGCCTTATTAACAAAGGATAGTTTACAATCCGGCAACACACCCAGATCAAGAAATTCTTCGACTAGATCAAGTTGCTACTCATTTATTGTGTATCTACAGAGTACTGGACATCATGTGTTTACACTTTCTTAAATTCAAATTCATTAGATTCATCATACACCAATCATAAAGATTGCCAAGATCTGATTGGAGTAAGGAATATTAATAGGAATACTTAAAGCTATGGAACAGCTTTACATCATCAGCATACATTAATATTCTAGAATTCTTAATGCAAGTTGGTAAATAATTTATAAATACTATGAATAATAATGGGCCGAGATGACCACCTTGCGAACACCGGATAAAACAGGAAGGGTTTTCGATATACAGAAATCCATTTAAGGAAAACAAGAGAAAATCCGAGTTTAACCAATTTGAACAATAGGAGATCATGATTTACTTTACCGAAAGCTTTACTGAAATCTGTGTATATTGTGTCTGTCTGTTATAACTGAGGTTGTGAACTCCAAAGGGTTAGTAGTAGTGGAACATCCTTTTCTAAATCCATGCTGAAATGGCGAAAGATAACAAACAATCTGAGGTTGTGAACTCCAAAGGGTTAGTAGTAGTGGAACATCCTTTTCTAAATCCATGCTGAAATGGCGAAAGATAACAAACAATCTGAGGTTGTGAACTCCAAAGGGTTAGTAGTAGTGGAACATCCTTTTCTAAATCCATGCTGAAATGGCGAAAGATAACAAACAATTTGATGCGAAAGGATTTCAGTAACTATCTTTTCGAAAAGTTTTGGAATAACACTTAATTTAGCAATACCTTTATAATTGGAAATATTGGATCTGCTTCGGATTTAAACAAGGGTATGATATAAGATTTCCTCCAAACTTCAGGAAAATAACCATAACCACACTGATATGTTGAATAAGTAGGTTATTGGAGATATAAGAGAATATAAATATTTTATAAGAACATAGCTTGGAACACCGTCAGGTCCACATTTATCAAAATATTTTAGATTCTGTACAGCTCTCAGTACCATCGATTTTTCTAATGTTGGACAATTTATTAAGGTTGCAGCAGGAATTGGATATGGATAATTAGAAAGTTGATGTAATTCTTTATCAGAATAGATGAGAAGAAAGCAGAAGTAAATTCCTTCTTTTTTATTCTGAAATATAAATTTATGGCAATAGAAATATTAATTCTATTCAAGGAATTATCAGCTCTCACCTAAGGTTGCCATGATTGACATTATAAAAAACTCAACTCGTTTTTATATGTTATTAATAAATATAATTTTCGAAATTTTTATTTTAGACAAAATAGTTAACAAACAAAAATATCTATATTGGGCTATTCTATATCAAAACAGACAGAAAACTGCCATTTCCCAATTTGACATATACGATTTCAATGAAATTCACTATAAACATTGTTTATTGGAAGTATTTCTTAAATTAAAAACTTTTAGACTTATGGACTTTTCTGGTTCAAAACCAGTTTTTAGTTTTGAAAAATGAAAAAACTAAAAGCTTCAGAAATGTGTACTAGTTTTATTGCTAATAACTTCTAAACTATACATGGTAGATCTCTAGTATTAGTTTCATACCAAAGACAAATATATTACCTTTATAATGTTATTTAAAAAAAAGTTTATTTACATCAAAAGTTCAAAGGTCAAAGTTGGACATATAAAAATCACCATTATGTCTTAAAAATGGTACACAGAAAAAAATTATTGGATAAAATTGTTCAAATAATTTGTTAATTGATTTTATTTACAAATTTAATTAAAGTCTTAAACAATATAATCAACATTCATTATTGATATTATTATATTTCACAAAATATCTGCCAATTATAAACTGAGAAATTTTAATTAAAAAATATTTTTCAAGATACAGAAATAAAATTCAATTTTAAGCCAAATATCCAGAATTTCTAATCCTTTGAGCTTATTTGTGACTATGAAGATATCCTTATATTTTAAGATTGATATAAAAATATTTCTTAATTATACGTTTTTTTATGTTTTGCGTTATTTCTAAGAAACATGATATTAATTTATATATTTTTTTACTTTAGGACTCAAAACTGTGATGTATTTATTGAGCATTTTAATAGAAGATTGTTCCTGTACTGATTATTGCCGATTTTCAAAATAAACAATCACATATGTATGTGTGTAAATTAATGTGTCTTTTTCTAGGTTTGGGTCAGCAAAATTAAAGTCTTAATTTGTGTCAAAACTTTGATGTATTTGGCTTCCTGTAAAAAAGGGTGTGTATATTGATTATAAACGATTTTCAAATGACCGATCACTTATGTATATTGTTATATATCCCCTAGGAAATCTGTACTTCCCACGCTGGAACTTCCCGTCGATATTATTGCTCTTCCAGATCTTTTAATATTTTTTAAGAGCCATAACTAATACATTGTACAATAATTTTAACATAACATATTTTACAATCAATGTTTTCGTTAATTATTGCAAACATTATGCATAATATAAAAATAACATTTTAAAAATTGAATGAATGTAGTGTAAAAAATTATTTTAATAAATAAAAATTTTATTTTTGTAATAAATAATTTAAATCCAGTGTTTCCATTTTGGCGAAAATGTTAAGACTTGGTTAACTTTTTAATTATATCAATTGATATTTCAATTCATTTTTGGGCTAAAATTCAATCATAAATATATTTAATTGGGTCAAAAAAATTAATTGAAATTGATGTAAAAAAAAACAATTAATTTTAGTTAGTTAATATTTTAATTTTGATAATTGGAGCAAAATCAAACAACATTTTAATTGATATAAGCAATTTTGTAATTGAAATTTATTTTTATTTTTTTCTGTGTACTTTTAAAACTCTTAAAAAAATTTTAATTTTGATATAACTCTTCTCCCTACTCGTATAAAATTTCAAGCTGGTCACTCATTTAGTTTAGAAGTTATGGACGATAATATAATATAATTACTAATAACTTCTGAACTATATATAATAATTTTAAATTAAAATGACATATAGAAAGTTAATTTATTTCTAAAGTTCAAATTTCAAAATTCGATTTATAATAAAAATTAAACCATTATATCTCCAACAAGTTAGAGTGTTATATTCGGCAGTGCCGAGTCTTATATACCTTTTTACCATGTCGGGATGTTATATGAAAGTTAATGAAACAACAAGAATACCAAATGAAGGTAACATTAATTGAAAAAAGGTTATTTTGAAAATGTACGGACCGATTAAATTGATTTAAAAATTCGAAATTCGAAAAAATATTTGTCACAGATCTATGTAAAACAAAAATAGCTTATGTAGAGTCCTCAAAAAGTTCATAAACGCATTTTGGCTAATATCTCAATGAACCTATTTTATTCGACGGAATTGCTAGCTTCGATTTTTTGCGATTCCTCTGCCGATTTTGCTAATTTTTAATAGCGATCATCTAATTATCTGTTAATTGATGTATAAAGCATGTCTATCTGATATCTGGGGTTTTCTAAAATTTTTACTTTACCACATTATGCTTCACAACGTTGAAATTTTGCACATGCACGGAAAAGAGTTATAACAACATTATACATTATATATATATATATATATATATATATATATATATATATATATATATATATATACATATATATATATATATATATATATATATAAATATATATATATTTATATACATATATATATATTTATATACATCTCCAACTTTAACCTTTGTACTTTTAATATAAATAAACTTAATACATAGTTATAAAGGTGCACAAAAAAATAATTTTAATTACTAAAATAATTCATTAAATCAAAACATTATTTTTATATTAAACAAATAATTAAAAACAATGAATAAAAAGATTAATTAAAAAAATTAATGTTTTAATTACATCAATCAAGAAGATGATTGAATGAAACAAAATCTTAATTGTGAAAAAAAAAAATTATTATATTTCTTATTTTACTTCTGAACTGAGCCCATATAAAAATTGGAAAAAACTTAACAGTGTAGACATTGACCGTCCATTTATAAAAAGTTTTTAAAATTTTAAACATTTTTAATATTTTGCCTGTATTGGATCAATAGATTACCCAAAAAATACCCTCTTTTACATATTAAATTTTATACGAGTACATACATCTATTGAAATACACGAAAAAATATTAATTGTGGTGTTTTGTACATAAATCATTTATTTCTTTTTATTATTCAGTGTTGCCATTGTGTTTATTATAATAATAAAAACGTTCAAATTTACTTTACTTTTTTTAACTTTTATGTCTTCTTATAATATTTGTAAGAAATTTATCATGTTTAACGACGTCTTATTATTATATTTATATTATTTATTTCTGTAAAAGTCAGTGTATATTAAAGTGTCTTGATTTGTATGGAGACAAAAGATGTTGCAAATGTACACCTCTAAAATTAAAGATATGTATTTTTAAGCTAATCCATAAAATATTTCGGTTTAATTATTTCGTTCACGTGAGCTGTACCATTTTTAAAACACCTCGAAAAATATGATTTTTGATCAAAAGTGTACATAATTTTTAACTTTTTGTAAAAAAAAATTACTACATATGATAGACAAATGGCGGTTAATACATAATGAGTAAAAAATGTCTTAAATTAATTTTCATTCTTCCGAAATTGAGATTTTAGTAAAATTTTCTAATATTTTATACTTTCTTTTATTAAAGTTTGAATAGTTTGAGCACTTTCCATGGTAATTTATATTTTAGAGCACAATTGAAATATTATTGATATATGTATTCATTTATCTCTTTAGTTTCAAAAGTAATATTTTGGGATTTCCTGTCCATAATTGGTTAAGTTAACTTTTATGTCAAATGATTGGTTATTTAAGAAAATAAATGCCACCAAAAGCATGCATTTATCATAAAATCTATAAATTCGTGCAAAATAGTGACTAAATTTCAAAAATCTCTTTAAATCGATTATCATCACGCTTTTAAAGGAACTTATTAAATTTTTCATAAATTCATCTACATTTAAGTATAATTTATACTTCTATGTGACTTATTTGCAAAAATTGCTAACTCAACCTTTTGGGAACAAAATGCATAAAGTTGAGCCTCTTGTTGTTAAAGGGTTAATTCAATGATATCAGGATCGACCATTCCAATGGTACATTAAAATCCAATATGTGTTGAAAAACGTGCGAAATATATAAAATTATATGTTTGTATAAGGAAAATATGACAAAAACAGTTAGTAAAATCTTAATATTTCGTGACTGAAAAGAGCCATAACCATTATATAAATGAATACTTCAGGCCTTAATAAGTCTATATTACAATATTCTAGAGGGGTACATTTGCATTTGTACATTTAGTGTAGATATGTATTAAAAAAATTTAATCATTTAAAAAATGAGTAAACCGTTAAAAAACAATATCCACCATCACTTTTAATATTACTGCTTTTATTTGTAATGTTTCTACAGGATTTGACGAAATTAAAAGTTTGATCTCTTGATTTTCATTAGTGTTTTCTTTGCTAATTTTTCTAATAAAATCACGATTGTTATTGATTGTTTTACAAAGGTATCCTAAAGTATCCTAAGAATGCATTACTAAAAATTAATCATCTGAAATATACAGTAAAGTTAATATTTTCAATAGATGAATTGAAAAACTTGAAACATTTAATGAAAAATCTGTAATATGGACACTTATTAAAATTAACATAGTGCAAAAGTTGGCATAGGAAATACATTTAATTTAATATGTGCTGTATAGAAAATATTTTAGAATATTGAATACTATTCAGATTAATCTAAATCTTTTTCCATTGTGCCTTTTTACAGGTCCATTAAAGTTGACAATAATTGTCCAATCAAGTTGGACACTTAAATTATAATTAAATTATAATGTTTATATTAATTTTAAAAAGATAAATGTTCTCAGTGTATGCTATTAAGAATTAAATAATCTTATAATGCCATAAGTTAATTATCTCCAAGAAAAAGACATGTTATCAGTTTTCGTTAAAAGGCCGATGGTTTGATGAAAACTCAAAAGAAAAACGATTGGCCTTCACATTTTAAAAGTCACTTATCATATTCCTATCCTACTTTTAGCAACTTATCACCTTGCTATACTACACTTAACATCTTATCAGCTTGCTATCTTACAATTAAAATCTTAATTAGCATCTTACCATATTACAAATAAATAAAACTTACTCTACAATAATTATTCCTAATACTTACCTTAACCTAAGTTACCTAACTCTAAGAAAAAAAATCTTTTGTAATACAAACTGAAGTTGAACTGAAAACAAAAGGATACTTAATTCATTTCTGAATTTTCCCTGAAAGAAAATTTGAAATATTGTTACAATAAGAACCACTAATTGAACCCCCCTATTTTTCCTTATTCCCAAAACCTCCTAAATTATAATTACTATTATCAAAAGAGTAATTATAATTCATTCTCCATTATAGATTGATAAACCCTTTTTATATAAGGAGAATTTACATACATGTAAACAACATTGTATTCCTTGTATTCAATATTTTAGAAATGATTTAATATTCTGGCTGAAGTTACACAATTTTTTCACAGTGTATTAGTAAGTAATTCATATTTTATTTTTTTAAATTGTTCCTCTTTTTAAATTGCTCCTTGTGTGCATTAATTATTAAAAAATCTGAATTTTTACTAATTTTTGTCCAAACCAGTTTTTCATTTACTTTAAATTTTTAAAATACTTGAAAAATTCCTCGCATTTCGAGCCTTACTATTTTATGCAGACTAATTACGTAATAAAGAACAAGAGTTATCTTGAATTCTGAAAGAAATTTCCTACAACAACAGCATTTTTCTCTCCTCACATATAAATTCTGTGTAAATTCAACCCACTTGTGAGAGAGAAAAACAACACAAGATAAACAAAACTTTCCTATGAAATTTAAAGAAAATTAAACATTTTTTTTTATCAAAAAAAAAAAAAAAAAAAAATAAAAAAAAAATGTAATTATATTTATATTTGTAGATGAAGTTCGCACCAAGAGATGAAATTGTATGAAAATCTGCGAATATACATAATTGTGATGAATTATATTTAATAATTTTTAAATACTATTTTGAGCAACTATGTGTGCTTATGATGCGTGGTGAAAGTGGTTTCAGCACTAATACACACACAAATAAAATTTGACTAACACAATCTTAGTCAGGTTTTTTTTTTTTTTTTTGACAAAAGAGTTAGCCTTAGCTATCAATTGATGTAAATTTTGTTTTATAAAAATTTTAAATAAATTTTTGATTTTTTTTTCCACTAGACAGTGTCACCTCAATAAAAGAAAAATAAATAAAGAATCATATAAATTGGGTTTTTATACCCACCATCAAAAAATGATGGGGTTTTCATTACGAGTGTAACATGTCGAAGTAATCATCTAAGGTTCCATAAAATATATTTGTATATTCTCAGTCCTCGGTAAAATCTAAGACCATGTTCGACTGCCTGTCTGTTGAAAGCAGAATAAGACTCATGGCGGACATCCTAGGGGGACGAAAGTTGGGTCAAATATTTGTCTTATATAAAGTTTGTTTGGTATTGAAAATGAGCAAAGGGTTACATCTTGTTCTTCGAGAGAAAAACAAAACAAAATAAAAAATACTTTCCTATGAAATTTAAGGAAAATTTCATTTTTTTTATCAAAAAAAAAAAAAAAAAAATTAATTATATTTATATTTGATGTAGTCCGCACCAAGAGATGAAATTTTATGAAAATCTGCGAATATACATAACTGTGATGAATTATATTTAATAATTTTTAAATACTATTTTGAGCAATTATGGTGTGTGGTGGAATACATACAAATAAAATTTAACTAACACAATCTTAAAGTTAGGTTTTTTTGACAAACAGAGTTAGGGTTTTTGTATTATTTATTATTAGCTTTCATTTGATGTAAATTTTGTTATAAAATTTTAAAATGAAATTTTAGACAGTGTCGCCTTAATAAAAATAAAATAATAATAAAGAATCATATAAATTGGTTTGTTTTATACCCATAACCAAAAAATGGTGGGGTGTATATTGGGATTGACATTCTATATGTTGCATGTCGAAATAATCATCTAAGATCACTTAAAGGTATATATATATATATATATATATATATATATATATATATATATAATACCAATTAATACCAATTACATCAAATTGTATCGTATGTATACTTAACTGCTTTAAAAGATGATAACAAAAAATGAATTAAATTTTTTTTCCATGGAATATACCATCGACCAGAACAAATGTTACAAAACTGAAATGATATACAAAACTGTATTAATTTTATTAAAATTAATTAAAAATTATTTATAAAAACATCAACATAATGTTTCCTTTTCGAAAATATTTTACAATTCACAAATAGTTGAATGAGTTAATCCTTTAATTAAATTTTAATAGAAAATAAAACAATAGTGTTAATTTAAAAATTTTAAGCAGTATTTTTTTTTTCTATGTAATATCTGTTTCTTTAATATGAAATTAAAACCAGAGATCTACCGTACATATTTTGTAAGTTACTAGCAATTGAACAAGTACGTTTTATGAAGTTTTTATCTTTTTTCGTTTTTAAAAATGTCATACTTCTTGACCGGAAAAGTCCAGAGTCTAAAAGTTTCAATAGCCAATGACTGTAGTAAATTTCATTGAAATCGGAGACGTCAGATCCCATTTCTATCCGTTTTGACATGGAATCAATCTATCTTTAATTCCCAATAATCCAAAATCTTTTTAAAATTAACTTTGAAATTTTCTATTTCTTAACATTTCTATGTTAAAATATTTCATTTATATTCTTAAAAACTATAAAATTTTATATTAAAAAAAAAAAAAAAAATGTTTTAGCAGGTCATTAGCCTCAAATAAAATACATCTAACAAAATAAAATCACTAAACCCTGATGTTAACAGGTTTAAAGACGCTATTAAAACAAAAGACTTAAAAAACAAAACTGCATTTGTTAAACATATAAAAGAACAAACAATTTAACCTACATATCCATAAAATAAAATACAAAGTATTAAAATTCAGTTGAAAAATTCTTTAAATTTATTTATTTTTTTTATTATTATAACCACTTAATTTACTATAAAATCATAGATATATAAATATTTATGTATTCCTGGGGCATACAAAAACTCTACGAAAATAATACAGAACACCCAAAGAGACTAGTAAACAAAAATCGATAAAATATTAAATAAAAATAAGTAATAAAAAGACGGAAACATACTAAATGATTCACAGTGGGGTCAAACGTAAAATTTTTGGTAATTAATTTGTATCTTCTAAACTACTGGTCAGATCCAATTGAAATGTATGGAAGAGTTGTAGAGGAGAAACTAAGCTCTCGATAAACTACAAGGTATCAAAGTTGAATACCTCGAGTATGTAAAATTTTAAAAAATCGTAAGTTTTACAAATCAAATCCGATTTCAAAGATTTTTATAATTCTGTAAAGTGCTTGGCAAAATAAAGAAAAAAATAAGCTTACTCACTCAAGTTATCTCTTACAGTTAGAAAGATATTTATGCTTGAATTTAGAATTTTTGATTTTTTGCTACGACTAACTTCGTTTTTGGGAATAAATCCTAAGGTGTATGAGGTAAAAATTTTTTAAAACATTCTTTAATTTGTAATATATTTCGAAATAATATGTTGAAAAAATTTTTGATCATCTAAATTCGTCTAGAAGTGAAAAATGTTCAAAGAAAGAATTCTGAAATTAGTATGGAAAAAGCTTATTTTTTTGGAAAAATATAGTACTATTCCTTCACTTTTTTTGTTATATAAAAAAGTGATTTCTTTACATATTTCAAAAGACATGGCTTCAAAAATGGTTAACAAAGAAATCTTAAATTGATTTGGGTTTGCATTCTATATCCAGTGTTATTCGAAAAGGTGATTTTTAAAAAAGGTTTAATTTTTATTGAATAATAAGAAAAAAATAAAATAAAATGAAAAATGTTACGCGAGTTTTTTTTAAATCGATTTGACACTAAATTGCTTTCCGCCCGGCCAAAAATGAATTCAGCATACAAAAACATATTCACTATTATTTCTAATGTAGTGTGTAAAATAGATATCAATCATTCACTCTTGCGAAAAATTCGGCTTACTTATGTAACTACTCGTCCTACAAATTCCAACGGAATCAGGTTTGGAAATTTCTATCAGGGAGCGGAGATAATCGGATTTATATATAATTTGTTCCTACGCCTGTTTTTTCTTTTCAGAGCTTTCTGAAGGTCCCAGACGACGTAGAAAATTAAAATTCGTCTTACTTATATAACTATTCGTCCTACAAACCCTATCAGGGAGCGGAGATAATATGCAATTTCTCCAAATGCATGTTTTCTCTTTCCAGAGTTTTCTGAAGGTCCTAGACGACGTAGAAAAAGAAAAATCGTCTTACGTATAAAACTATTCGTTTTAAAAATCTTAACGGAGCCAGATTTTCTATCAGGGAGCAGAGATACGTTGATTTATTCTTTATATTCTGTAATATTCTTAAAAGTCGGTTTTGATTTTAAAAAGTTTATATTTGCTATACCCATTGTTTGCTCTCCAAATCTTATTGGAAATTGATTTTGTATTTCGATCAGGGAGCAAATTTTTGCCGCTTTATTTTTTTTGATATCTTCTTTTTTTTAATTTTACCTTTTAATACTTTAATTATTATTCACCATCATGTTCTAAGAGATTCAATTTCGATTAGGGAGAAGAAAAGCGTCAAAAAGTAGTTCATACATTTCTTAAAAGAGTTTTGTATTTTTTTTATACATTTTTTTATAATTTTGTATAATTTTCCTAACATTGGCAGGTGTACACGCTAGTAACTGTATATTTTTTAATCACGGATTTAAGACATTTTTTTTTAAATACATTAATTTGCTTACGAATAATTTTATTTTTATTTGTTCGCTAAACTGAGTACAAAATTAAGTTTTTGTTCGCTATATAAGATACTTAATAGAAAAATTTTGCTCGTTCGTTAAATGCGATGTTCGTTAAACCGGAAAACCATTGTACTATATTTTGTAAAAAATAACCATTTTTCATACTAATTTCAGAGTGTTGATTTTGAACAATTTTCACGTCTAGACGAATTGAGATAATCAAAAATTTTTTTCAGCGTATTATTTCGAAATATATTACAAATTACAGAATATTTAAAAAATTTCAATAATACACCTCAGGACTTATTCCCTAAAGATGAAATAAAGTCGTGGCAAAAAATCAACAATTCAAAATTTAAACATAAATATATTTTAAACTGTATGAGATAACTTAAGTGAGTAAACACTTTAAAGAATTATAAAAATCTTTGAAATCGGACTTGATTTGTAACAGTTAGGATTAGACAAATTTGACACTCTGTAACTTATTTCAACATAATTTCTTTTCTATGCGATCCGATAAGTAGTCTAGCAGATACAGATTTATTACCAAAAATTTTGCATTTGACCACACTGTGTGGTTTTTCACTGAACCATATATATTTTCTAGACAAATAAACAAACATTTAAACAAATTATACATCTACACAAGACAACTAAATCCAGGGGGGTATTCAACAAGAGTTTTGAAAATAAAATAATAAAAAAAAAAAATGCCAAAAGCCTTGCATACATTCAAAACCAATTGGAAGACTTAATATTAACATATTTTTATTTTATGGGTAAACTAGTGATTTAGTTTATATGTTTGTATGTGTTACCAATAAATAAAAATATCAGTTAAATAACTGAAATACTTACTACGCTGCACCACTACTTGACACACAGACACTAATCGCGTATGAGGCGTAGTTTTATACTAAATTCACCAAAGACAGACCGACCATAAACATGACCTTCAGTTGCTAGTATTGAAAAATCCAAACATTTTTATATACGATGCATGTCTTTTGATAATGAATTAAAAACGAATCAACGCAATAAATGTTTAACAACAAACTCAGTGAGTGAGTGAGTGAGAATCTTCGATTAACATTAAACAAGTAAGAAATGTATGGAGTGGTGAAGTATAACAACAACCAACAATTTATAAAGTCTAAAAAGAGATATGTCTTATAAGATTGGAACAGAACAATTTAATTCTTTACAAGATATTTTAGTTTTATTTTTAATACCAAAACACTAGCGTAAATGAGGAGGGTATAATGTGTTTAAGTTGATGTTTGTAATACCCATTTTAAAAGATATCAAACGGCTTCAAATCATAAATCATAAATAAAGGTTGGTAGTTTTTGAAAATTGGTGCTTTTTTTGAACATTTGTACATATTTTTAGAATTTGTACTCTTTTTGAACAGTGAACGCAGAAAAAATATAGCTGTGGAGACCATAATCTAAGAGCAACATATTATGATTGGAATATATGATTACAACAAAAAATTGAAATGATTATAGTTAATAATTATTATGATTTCATTTTGTCATATTGTGTCTGATTTTATGGCTTATTTTTTCATGTTATAATTCTAGTTTTACATATAATTAAAAAAACTTAATACATCAATATCAAATTTTATCAGGTTATGATTTGATGTTCTTATATCATTATTATATCTTATTATATTATTATACCACATTGTCATATTATTATTCCATTTTATCGTATTATTATCACTTGTTATCATATAGTATCTAATAAAATCATATTATTATTTCATTTTGTCATATTATTATTCCATCTTATCATACATTAAAATAAAAGTTATTTTAGTTAAGTTTAGCAGTAAAAAAATGAACATTTTAGTATTTATAATTTCTAAGAAAAGTTGATTTAGGTTTGAAAATGTATAAAAAATTAACTGCTTAAGCTATCAGACTAATTTTTGATACACGAAAAGATCGTAATCTTTCTAATACATTACATTAAAAATAAATAAAAAAATTAATTTTATATGTTTTTTTGCACTTAAAAAATGTGATTGTTAAAATTGGACTACGCTATCATGCCTACATTTTTGAGCAGACGGTTACCAGTTTAGGGTAAAATCAATCTATATAATGTGATTATTAAAACTATTTTTAATATTTGAAAAATCTCGCATTTTCAGTATTTTCGACCAATGCTGAATATAGGGTGCAACTTTTAATCAAATAATTTTATTTACTATCCATTCTTGAAGCTTCGTCTATTGAAATTTCTGAATTTTTTTTTTTTTGTTAATTATATTTTGAGAAAAAAGTGAAAGAATCAGATAAGTCTTTTGCAAAAAAAAACTGCAATTCTTCGTACTAATTTTAAAGTCCTGCTTTTGTTAATTTTTCATGGTTAGACGAGAGATAATTATAAAAAATTTAAACACATTATTTCGGAATGTACTGAGAATATTATGATATAAAAAAAATCAATACTTTATGACAGATTTTATCTGAGAAAAACTAAAAAAGTTAATGCAAAAATCGAAATTTCATAATTCAAGTGCAAATATCTTTTTAATCATAAGAGATATTATAAGTGATTAAGAATATTTTTACTCTATCCCATCAAGCTCTTTACAAAGGTTTTTAAATCTTTCGGACTTAATTTGAAGGTAACGATTTTTTTAAAACTTTTTTATACCCGAGGTTGTCAAACTTGACACCCTATAGCTTAGAAATTTCTGATGATGATTCTGAAAGCTTAGCTCCTTCCCTACAACTTCATACATTTTAATTCAATACCACCAAACTACTGGTCGGAAATGCAGATTTATTACCAAAATTTTCGCGATCGGCCCCACTATGCGTGCATGAAGACATCTGAGTCTGTGTCTACAGTAATAATTATACGTTCCGACGTTCGTCTATTATAAAAAGGCTTATAAGGATTTCCGTTAGAATTGAGACCATCTTATTACGGTGTGTGTTGAAATAAAACATAACATGCTTTTTTTCCTTAATAAAAGATGTACGGAATAAGTTTGGATTAAAAATAAAAAGTATAGTATTCCTTCTCTAGATTTTTCTGATATATTATTTCATATAAGAATTAATCGCTAACTAGATTATTTTTAATTTTCTTAAGGTATGACTTCTGAAAAATATTTCAATATTTTTAAGAAAAAATTCGCGGTTTCTTTCTATAAGAATTTAAAATTAATAATCACAATTGAGCTCTGTTGAGGCCTTTTTAAATTCTCTTTTCACTTGGATCCAATTTCTTCAAAATTGCCAAAATTCTGGGTAGTTTAAATAACTAATACTCTCTGGGACTAAAATAACATTACCAGTTCAGTGTGCTTCTACTGTAACGCCAAATTCTAAATCTGGGCAGAAAATCTTAAAAACATTGTTGCATGTCACGAGTGTCATCATTGTTTTTTATGACACTCTTTGTTACGATTATTCAATTTTATTTTCTCATTTTTTTCTTTTTTATTTCAAGTTCAATACTATTCAGGACCATTTTCTCGATTATTCGGTATACAAAACTGGTACCTTGGAACATGAGAAAAGTCATCAATAACTTTTTTTTGCTTCAGAGTTCTCAGCTTTGTTATATAATTTTTGACTAAAGCTTAAATATAGCTTTAACATGCCTCATATTTGAATTTGAATAAATGAACACAACATTCTATTACGCAGCCAAACATGTTTGGCATAGCTCTTAGTAGAATCTGGAATTAATTCTTGTGATATCTTCTTTTTCTGACCCAAGTGTCATCTCATTCTGTAGGTTGCTGTTAAGCTATTTACTCAATCAACATTTTTTAGTAACTTAAAAAAAAAAAAAAAATTAAGAAAAAAAAATAAAATTTTATTTTGTAAATTTTTCTTTAACTGCCGGCTACATGCTGCTGTTAAATCTTTCATGTCTCTAGAAGATATTGTAATCAAGAAGGAAATTTAAATTAACGCCAGTAAGAGTTGTTACGAAAATTTTGTGTTACGTTTTATTCAAAGGCACACTTTACTACAGGCTACAAGGACATAAGTTCTCTTCCAAACAATCGAGAGAAATGCATCTGTTGCATCACTGTACAACCCTTCTCGTACAGCAATTCGTTCCCAAAAATGACACAATGACTGAGACTAGTATAGAGTTATCTGAGAAGGCTTGATAGGAATTGCAAGATTTCTTGATATACGTATAAAATATCAGACATTGTCGAAAGAATTTCAAATATTCTTTAGAGTGAAAAATCTGAATGAGATTTTATGACGTTTAATTTTTCGAAGATCTAAAAGAAAATTGATAAATGTTAACAGTTACAAATGCAGAACCGTAAATTAAACAATTGGTACTGAAGGCTCTAAAAAATAATATCTGACAAACTTAAAAATTTTTTCTCCAAAGTTCTGGTTAAAAATCGTTATCAATGGCGATGATCACTTCACCGTTGTAAGCAACATCGGATGAGTATTTTCGTGATAAAATTAAATAAAAATAGATTTCAAATTTCTTGTTCTGCTTATAAAATCAAAATGGACATTTGTCTTTAATTTTGCATAAAAAATCTAAACATTGACCCAAATTGGTTAGGACATTGAGACATCTTTTAAGAACACTTTTTTCTTTTTTTCTTTAGGTGTTTTCAGGAAAATTTTAATCTTGGGTATTGATCGAACAGAGGAAGACATTAGGACATTATTAATATTTACTTCTATTACCTGATCTATATCTTAGATTTCCTTAAAAATGTTTAATGACTTTATATACCATTTGGACCTGTGTTTTAATTAACAGTTTCTTTTTTAACCAAAACTGCTACCAAAATTTGGTAATTAATATGATTTTTAAAGTGTGCCCAATTTAAAACATCATAATATGACATTATGACCGTTAACTTATCAAATTTGAACCCAAAGTTGAAGCCTAATTGTAGACAAAATTATTAGTTTGTGTGAAAAGAATGTCATTTGATATATGGTTATGCTTAACTCTTGGTTAAAATTTGATTAGTTAACAGCACTATGATGTTTTGTTTTATTTTTTAAAATATTATTGTGAGTATTTTGTTACATTTCTAAATTATTTTTAAAACCCACACCATCATAGGTGGTTGGTGTATTATTTTTAAATCGATTTAATGATGTCCGTCCGTCTGGCAGGCTGGCTGTTCATGAAAACTTTGTGCACAAAGTGCAGGTCGCAATATTAAAGATAATTCAATGAAATTAGCACGTGATACAAGGACGAAGCCTATTAAAATTAGTTGTGATCGGTCCATTGGTTCACTTAGCCCCAATACAAACGTGCTCCCGGAATAGGGTTTAAATACTCAAAAATGCCTTATAAATAAGAACATTTTAATAAAATTCTGTAAAAGTATCAGTCTTTGTGCCAAATTTTATGAAGATCGGTCCACAATTGATCATAGCTCCCATATAAACTCCTCTTTCGAAAATCACTTTAATCATACTCCCATACGAATGTTTGTATCAAGTTAATATTCGACACAAATACATTTTATGTAAATAGAAAAAACATTGAAAAATTTTATCAGATTCGGTCCATAATTTACCATAGGTTCCATATAAACCCACATCCAGGAATTGCTCTAAAATCCATAAAATCATCTAGATGTTAGTATCAACGCATTATTCTGTATTTGTATATTTTACTTTACATTTAGTAAAATTGGCCACAGCTGTAATATAAGTCCCCTTCCCGAGTTTTTATGCTCATACACAATGCCTTGACGTACTATATCTTTCTTTCTCGTTTTTTTTTGTTTTATGAAAAACTTTTTCTAAAATTTTAATAGTCTGTTTATTTATTTAAAATTATTTTGTAATATTATTTGAATATCATTTTCTTAGTTAAAAAAATAAAATTTTAATAAAATAATTTCCATTCCATAACTCTCTAATCCGGACTAAATAATGAAATGTAAGAGTTGATTCTAGTTCTGGTTCCTTTCTTTTTAGTTAATCTTTCTCCCAGCAATTTTTCAATATAAAGAGTACAAACAATTTTGTGTTTTTTATATATAAAAAACTTAAGATATGAAATGTTATATTAAATAAAAGATATATTTTAATATTTCTTTTTACCAAAATTGGATCAGAAGAAAAGCCTCGATAATGCGGATAAAATTTGATTTTTTAAAAAGCAAATTTTCGTCAAATTGTTAAATATTATTTGGAATACGAATAATACTGCAATCTTATGATAAAATTAGTATTTTGAAAAATCCACTTGTTTGTTTTCTAAATGATAAATTTCTAAAGGATCAATTGCAGAAAGTGCTTTAACTATTTACTTTAATGTGGTTTTAGATTTAGCTGTGAAATAAAAAAAATAAATAAAAACAGTTTTTGTTCTTATCACTTTTTTCTATTTTTTTAACACTTTTTAACACTTTCTGACATTTTTTGTTTGTAAATTCCAGCGCTTTTTCCAATTTAGTTTTTGGCAACACTGATTTGAACTATAATGTTGCCTACTTTTTGAAAGAGATACTCTGCTACTTTTTATTTTATAGAAAGCGGCGAAAGAGGATTTAAAAATAAGGAATTTTATAGGTACCATATTTTTTTAATTCCTTTTCCAAATCTTGGTCTTGGTTTTGACCGATTTCCTTTGATATTTTTTTAATTAATCAATCCGGTAAATATGTGTGAAATGCAATGTCTATAATATATAAGATAATCCCAATAGTGAAGAGTAAGCCTATAAAGTAATGCTCACAGGATCACTGATCTCAGACCTTTTGAAATATGTAGCACAAAATTCCTTTCCATGTAAATAACAACTATGTAACTATGCTTCATTTTATCCTATTTATAACATCAATGAACATTAAAAATTTATAAGAGGATTGCAAAGAACAGAATTTTATTTAAGAAACATTAACAAAGGAAACAGAAACAAAACAAAAATACAAACAAATTTTTATTTTCATTTTAAGCTAAAAATAGTTTTTTATTAAGAGTTTTATACATTGCACGTTTCGTATTATTATACTTATTTCTGTGACTAAATTAAAAGTTATGGCCAACTGAGAACTGATTTTATAGTTGCATTGGTGTGATGCATGACTGATCTACTATGTTTTGATTTTTTTTCTTTCTTTTCTTTATGATTTCGATAAATTAGTATGTTTAGAAAATAATCGTTCTGTTGGCTATTTATAAATAAATAGGTATAAGAAAACAAATTGGCAATACAAATTGTTTAATTTGAGATATATAACTATAAGGTGTATTTTATATATAATTTTAGGCATAAGTTAAATACAATTGAAAGGTTTTGTTTAAATGTATATGTATACTTATGTATAAAGAAATTTATAAATAGATAACACTTGGCTACAAAGTGACACTTTTCATTTAAGATGATCATATAATAATTTTCAAAAGTTTCGAAATACCTGCAAATTTTTAGATATTTTTATAAATACCGTTTCAGGGGTAGTTTCTGCACTAAAATTCTCATAACTTAAATTTAAAGTCAATTTTAGATTTTCCGATTGTTTTTGGAAGCAAAAGAATGTTGCTTTTTAATTATATTAAAATATTTTATATTAAAATAAGTTTATAAATTTATTTAATTTGTCATTTATTTCCATTCTAAAAATTCCGTTTTTGATGTAAACTTTTCTGATTTTTTCTTTAAGACTACAATTAGAATTAAATATGATATCCCCCCTTAAAATCGCTTATAAATTGAAAAAAGTTATTAAGTTTTTAAAGTAATTAAGTTTTTAAGTTATTAAGTTTAAGTCAGCTTTTTATTTTATATTTTATTTGGTGCATAATTTTTGGGGCAAAAATTAAAATTTAAAATTGAATATTTATCCATTTGAAAACTATTTAAAATTTCAAGCTATGACTTTTTTCACAAAAAATGTTCTAATATAACAAATATATATTTTTCAAATGCTTTTGTAATTTAAAACTGAGCTGAATGTTTACTTAACAAAGAACTGTTTCTCAAATATTTTCAAAGCATTTTTTAAAAACCTTGCAATATACTTGAATTAAATATAACAAATATTTTTTTCTAAACTATTTTTAAAACTGATATTATACATAATGCATAAATGATAGATTGATATATTTTTGACATTAGCTGAAAAGGAAATTTTGCATTCATCATTTTAAGCACTTTGTACATCATATTTCATGGATCATAATAGCTGTTTTTATTCATTTTAGTTTTATTTATTATGCCATCAAATTGTAATTTATACATCGATTTTTTGCTGTAGAAAATTTAAATTTTAATTAAATTTTGTAACATCGCATTATAGGGTAGAATCTAAATTTTTTGGAAATAAATCTTCTAATCTGTTGCCTGGATTTATGAACAATTTCACATAGGTGTAGCAGAGGGGTGTACTATTTTGGAAGGGGAACCCTACAGGTCCCTCAGAAGCGCAGCTATTGCAACTAAAAATATAGACATGCTACAAAATTACAAAATCGAATGAAAATAGTGGGCTATATAATGAAAACTATAAAGAGGAGCACAGCTATTGGAGCTTTAAATAGACGCATTACAAAATTTCAAGATCGGATGAAAAGATTGGGCTTTATATTGAAAACTATGAGAGATAAATACCACAAGCAAGCATGTTTTTCATTTGTCTTGCCAAGAGTTTTAGGAAGATATAACAATATTTGAAATGGGATGAAAACCAAAATTTGGCAAGCTCCTGAGAAGTCTATGGGGTTCTCCTTCCAAACTAAAAATTGCACAATCCTATGTGAAATTGTGCATAAATCCAACCAGCCATTTAGGAGTTACAGATTTATTTCTAAAAAATTTCGATGTTGCCCTACTGTGCATTGTAATAAGGCAATAAAATAAACGAGTTTACATTTACAATTTAGTCCTTAAAATTATATAACTGACTAATGGCAGTTCTTTTAGGTGAAATTAATATATATGAAAAGGTAAAAAAAGAAATAAAAAACCAATTTAATATATAAAAGTATATAAAATTATAAAGATATATTAATAAATAATTTCATAATTTTTGGGTGCTCGGTAGGCTAACTGATAATGAGCTAGTGTATAAGTCTGGGAGTAGTGGGTTCAATTTCCATCACAGACTCTACCATGTTTCTCTAGAACAGTTGATGCTCTTCGTTACTCTGCTTGGTTAGGTTAGAATATAATAAATAAATAAATAAAAAACAAGTAAGAAAGATATAGTCGATCAAGTCCGACCATATGATACTCTACACCATTATGTATGTCCATCAAAGTTCGTGGAAGGGTATCATATTGTGAACCGATACTTTTACTAAATGTAAAATAAAATATACGAATACAGAATATTACGTTAATACTAACATTTGTATGAATTTATGCACTTTAGGGTGACTCCCAAAATTGGGCTTATATGTGAGCTATGGTAAATTATGGTACGTTTCTCATAAACTTTTTCACTGTGATTTCTACTTATATAAAATTTATTTGTGTCGAATATAAATTTGATACTAACATCTGTATGTGATTTATGCACGATAAAGTGATTTTCGGAAAAGGGTTTTATATGGTAGCTATCGCACAAAGATTGATACTTATACAAAACTTCCTTATACAAAATTTCATTAAAATATTGCTATATTTAAGACATTTATTATCGTTAAGGATATTTATATGGGGACTAGGTGAAATAATGGACCGATCATAACTAATAGGCTTCTTATGCCATGAAAGTCCTACATGCCAATTTGCATTGAATTATCTTCAAAATTGCAATCTATACTTTGTGTACAAGATTTACATGGGCAGCCAGCTAGACGGACGGACCGATATCTTTAGATCGACTCAAAAAGGATTCTGAGTCGATTGGTATACTTTAAGGTGAATGTTGGATGATTTTTTTTGTACGTTACAAACATCAGCACAAACGCATAATACCCCAACCACCTATGGTGGTGTAGATGCAATTTTTCTTCCTGAAATTCTGATTTCGTGTGTGAGAAAGAGCGAGAGGGAATATGAAAGGGAACAAACTTGCCTGTACTTCGAAATCAAGGCAATTAAAGCAAGAATTGCTGAATTCAAAAAATTTTGAACACTTTATTATTTCTTTATACAAATCAATTGGCATGACAAATGATTAGATGACAAATGTATCAAAAAATAGATGAATCCCTTATGATATCGTAAAAAAATAATAAAATAATAATGTTATCTTAAAATCGCAAACTTAAATTTTCAAAGATTTGTCAAAGCGATGTACCAGTTTTCTTTATTTACCATTCGTTGATTTCTCACATTTCCAATATAAACTTAAACTATTAGAAACTCATTGATTTACAGAATCGATTAAGATAAAATAAAACTGGTAGCAAAAAACATGCTGTTTAACATATTGTAAAGCAAGTATCAATTTCATAAAAAAAAAATTATACATATCGTCGGTGCGCTGACGAAAAATCTTATCTGTTTTTTACAACTTTTCAGGATAACAAAAAACCGTTTTATTTGGTTAATTCGCAACCTATTTTAAAGCTTGGAAGGTTTTCGGTTTGTGATCACTCATACTTCTTGTTAAAAATCGAATTTTATGTGAAAAATTCAAAACATCTTAAAACTTTAATAATTTTATGCTTTGAATAAAAGTTGATATCTTTTGGGAAAAGAAATTGAAAGAAAAAATCTACGCATAGGAAATTTTGCCCAAGCAAAACTACACATAGGACTTTTTGTAACTTAGAAACGCGTTGAAGAAGTGTAAAACGCTTTGGTGAGTGAATGTATGACTAATAACAATACAAGATGCGATAATAAAAAACTTTAAAAAATTACACATAGGACTCTTCGTCAACGCACCGACGATGTATAAATAAAATACATTATGGCTAAAATTGTTTTATAACAACAAGTGATCTGAAAGTGAAAAAAGCTATATTCTTTTATTTTGTTTTTTAATTTCTTTTGTATTCTTCTTTAACATGATTCGTTTCTTTCCACATATTTATGTATTGTTTAATGTGTTATTGACCTTCTCTATAATATTTCTTTACTTTTTTTTATATCATTATGTGTACAATTTATAAAAGAATTGATTTCAATTACATTTCCGGTTGCATGATTGAAATTTTTTAAATAGAATTAGATACATAATTTCTTTATTCAATAACTGCTAGTTTCTTTTTATTGATATGTTCTAATACTAAAAAATTTCCCATTGTTCTAATTAGCTTTTAATAAGCATTTTGTATTAGAAATTATTTGTTCTTTTATTTATGAAAAAAATAAATAAATAAATAAATAAAAGAAATTTCTATTTGTATCATATTTTTTATCGGATGTTGGATAAGACTACTTAAGTAAGAAAAAATTAAATATGTTAAAGGAAATGAAACGACTTAAGTCGTTTACTTTTTCGTTAGAAATTAAAGCTAATGGTAAAATAAATGAGGATGTGAAAAATATGTATTTATCGACCAGAAGAAAATGTCATACATTTGTAAAAAAATATAACATAATTTTTATAAAACAGGTCTTTTTTCTTATATAGGGTTTAAATTGAGCTCATATCCTTAATATTTGTCTTAAATGATTTGTCAGGTTCCCACAGATAAAATATTCTTCTTAATTAAATTATAAACTTTGTTAAAAATATTTCGCTTAGTTATTTTCTACCAATAAACAATGATTGAAGAAATTACTTCAAATTTGATTATTTGTTATAAATCCCTCTAAGGTCTAAATTAAAGATGCGAAATCCAAATGTAAAATCAGTTTTAAAAGTTTCCAATATAGAAATTAAAATAAAAGGATTTCGATCATTCATATTTCTTACTTAAAATCGAATTTTAGATGAAAAATTCAAAATATTTATATTTACGTAAATAGAACTTAAATTTAAAAAAGGGCCTTGAATTATTATCACTTATATTTCTTACTAAAAGCGTGCTTTTATACGACAAGTTAAAAAAATCGTATATCCTTAATAATTTGGTAAATAGGCCTCAAATTGGAAAAAGGGCTTCGATTTGTGGTCGCTCATAATTTTTATTAACTCTCATTTGAAATGAAAAATTCAAAAACTCCTAAATCCCTAATAACTCCGTAAGTGATCAGTCATATTTCTTATTAAAACTAGAATTTTATATGAAAATTAAAAAAAATCTAAAATCCTTAATATCTCAAATTGAAGAAAGGGTTTTGGTTTGTGATCACTCACATTTCTTTTTAAAAATCAAATTTTATATGAAAAATGTAAAAAATCTTAAATCCCTTATGTATCCCTAAAGAAGATTCAAATTGAAAAAAGGTCCTCGCTTAGTGTTCACTCATATTTCTTATTAAAACACGAATTTAATATAAAAATTCAAAAAAATCTAAAATTGAAAAAAGGGCTTTGATTTGTGATCACCCATATTTCTTATAAAAAATCTAATTTTATATGAAAAAATAAAAAAAAAAATAAATTTTTAATAACTCATAAATAAATCTCAAATCGAAAAAAGGTCATCAATTTGAGATCACTTATATTTCTTATTAAAAATTTTAATTTATATGAAAAGTACAAAAAATCTTAAGTCCTTAATAATACCGTACACACCAAAAAAAGAGTAGTAAATGCGGTAAAAGGAGGTGTAGAATTGAAGAAAAGTAGGTTAAATATCAACCAAATGATTAGTCAATTCAACAGAAAAGTTTGTTAATTTTTCGTATATCAGTTAAATTGACAAAAATTCGTCAAAATAACTTTATTTAGTTAATTAAAAGGCAGTTAATTTGACAAATATTTTAACAAACTGAATAATATTTTATTCGAATTAACTAAAATTTTTCTTCATATTGAAGAATTTTTAGTTAATATTACTACACTACTTTATTTAATTCTATTAAATTTTAGTTGAATTGAATAAACAATTTATTCAAATTAACCAATTTTTTCTTTAAATCGAATACTGTTTATTCATTTTAACTATTGAATTTTATACAATATAATAAAATTTTGTCAATTCTAAAATGTCTTTTAAATCCCGGTAGGAAAAATTACGTCTATATATTAAAGTAAATTGATTTGTATGGAGACAAAAAAATGAAAATGAAAACCTCCAAAAATATGGTTTTCAATCAATAGTGTACATAATTTTTAACTTTTTGTTAAAAAATTACAACATGTGATAGACAAATGACGTTTAATACATAATGAGTGAAAAAATTTTAAAATTAGTTTTTATTCTCGCGAAACTGACATTTTTGTAAAATATTCTATGATTTTATTTTGAATTTTATTTTATTAAAGTTTGAATATATTGGGCATTTTCCATCGTAATTTATATTTTAGGACAAAGAAATGAAAGGTACCATTGCAATACTATTGATATATGTATTATTTTAACCCTTTAGATGCACAAATAATATTTCGTGGTTTTCCGAACCATTCAGTTCAGTTAATTTTTATGTCAAATAAATGGTTAGTTAAGAAAATAAATGTCATCAAAAGGATTTATCATAAAAATTATAAATTGGTGTAAAATAGTGAACAAATTTCAAAAATCTCTTTAATTAGGTTATTATTGCGGTTTTAAAAGAACTTATTACATTTTTCATAAATTCATCTATATTTAAGTATAATAAGTGATTCCATGCGACTTATTTGCAAAAATTGCTAATTTAACCTTTTGGAAACTAAATGCATAAAATTGACCATCTTGCTGTTAAAGGTTTAATTACTATAATTTTTAATAGTATCAGGATAGACCATTACAATGGTGCATTAAAATGCAATATATATTGAAAAATATCCGAAATATATAAAATTACATGTTTACAAAAAGAAAATATGACAAAAAACGTTAGGAAAATCTTGGAAAAGAGACATAATAATTAAAATTTGATTTGAATTTTCTTTTAACTAAAATTTTGATAATAATAATCAAAAAATACGTATTTTTAGAGGTGTTTTGAAAATGGTCCAGCTTACGTAAAACATTCAGATTTAATATTTTGGGAATTATATAAGAATAGACCAATCTTCATTTCTAGAGGGGTACGTTTGCAACTGTTTTTCGTGAGGCTTTTTAATATATATAATTGAATTATTTTATTCAACTAATAGAAAATTATCTTTTTGAATAATACATTAATATATAAATAATAAAAAATTTTATAATATAATATAAGAAATAAATCAAATATGAAATTTTAACCATTTTAATAATATTTATTATGTATAAAACAATTAAGAATTCTTTTTGCAAAATAAATAAGTATATTTAATATAGTCATAACAAAATCATTAATTCTTATAAAAAGTGAAAATAAATTTAAAATATCTAAATAATAAGTATAAAATATTATAGAAAGGAATATTTTAATTAAACTCACTTTAAGCTTATGTAGCAGAGGTTTTGTTTGTCGAAAATATTCGGCATTTTCGGTGTTCACTCTAAGGACTTTAAAATATTCGTCGTACAGTTTTTCGTATCCAAATCTACTTTTTGAAGTGATGAAGATTAAATTAGCATGTATGCCTGATATAACACAAATTCACACTTATTTTTCACTATGATTTATTTATTTGAATATGTGTGTATACTAATTGAAAAAAATAAATAAATAAGTATATAAACCCAAAACGCAAATATGCACACGCTTTGTTATTAGTCGCTAAACTGATCTTTTTCATTATGCGTTTTCTCTATTGAAGAAATTTCTTCAATTCTACATATAATTCTTCAATTTGACTAAAATAAATTAGTTAATTTTACCGACATTTCTTTAATTCTACATGACTTTAGTCAAATTGAAGAATTTTATTCAATTTGACTAAAATAAACTAGTTAATTTTAACGAAATTTCTTCAATTCTATATGCCATTAGTAAATTTGAAGAATTTTGTTCAATTTAACTAAAGTAAAATTACCTTTCTTCAATTTTATTTATCTTTATAGAAATTAGCAAATTTTTGATTCATTTTGAAGAATTTTTATTAAATTTAACTACTTTATTTCATTAAATTTTGCTGCATTTGTTTTAATTAAATTCGTTTATGTATTAATACATTTCATTAAATTTTTATAAATATCGTATTCGATAATGTCTAGTAAAAACTAAATAATTAATAAAATTATAAGACATGCATGTACATATATTTCCCCAACATTATCAAAAACTGTAATTGTATTTATTTAATAATCTTAACATAAATTAAATCCTTAAAAAACACGTGCAAATTGATTTTGAAGTATTTTCTTCAATTATACATGACTTTAGTAAATTTGAAGATATTTATTCAAATTGAAGAATTTTATTCAATTTGAATAAAATATATTAGTTAATTTCCTAAAAATTTCTTCAAATTTATATATATGTATTTAGCCCTTCTAAATAATTTTATTCAGATAGAAGAATTTTACTCAAATTGACTAAACTATATTGACAATTTTAAATTTAACAAAAAAAAAAAAAAAAAAAAAATTAGTTAACAGATAAATTATTCAAATTAATTCCTTTTAAGGGTATTAAATTGAATAAAATTGTATGTTGTTTTTCTTACAAAGAGTTACTGCCAATTTAACTAAAATTTTGTTGTTGATTTGAAGAAAAAATATATCAATTTGAAGAAAAATATGTTAATTAAAATTTTTTTCGTTAAAATCCCAACAAAATTTTTCGTCCTACGAGTTTTAGTTCAGTGTAAGTAGGCCTCGATTTGTGATCACTCATATTTCTTATTAAAAATGGAATTTTATTTGAAAATTTTAAAAAATCTTAAATCTTTAATAACCTCGTAAATAGACCTCAACCTGAAAAAAGTGCTTTGATATGTGATCACTAATAATTCTTATTAAAACTCGAAATTTATGTGTAAAATCAAAAAAGGTCTTAAATTCTTTTTATTTCCTTAATAGGGCTCAGATTGAAAAAAAGTGCTTCGATTTGTGATCACTAATATTACTTATAAAAAATTGAATTATATATAAAAAATTTAAAAAACCTTAAATCTTTAAAAACTCCGTAAATAGACCTCAAATCAAAAAAAGGTCAACGATATGTAATTACTGATCACACATATTTCTTAAAAAAAGGAAAAAAATCGAGATTTCAGTGAAACATTCAAAAGATCTAAAATCCTTTATAATTTTTTGATTAAATTTGCATAAAATTCGATACAATAAATACTATAAAACTTTAAAACTCTCTACAAAATTTGAAAGGAGTAAGATCATAGCATAGTAAGAGTCAATTAAACGTGCATAAATTCGATACATAGTAACATTTCGATTTGATATAAATATTTTATAACTTTTTTACTTTTAAGAAAACGTTAAGAAACGTTTTAATATTTTTTGACCTGAAATGATTTTTTTTAATCAAACATTTTATAAATATTTTTAAATTGTTGAAACTGATAACTTATTGTGAAGTATCTCTGACCTAAGTCACCTAAACTTATCTTTTTATACTTTCATTATATTAAAGAAATATTTTGTATGGAAATTGAAAGTTATTAATAAGAAATAAAATTATTCCCATTTAACTTTATGAATCCCTAAAAAATATACAAGTTATTTTCTATAACAAATACAACAAATTAATTAACTCTTCTACAGATACTCACAAAACTGATAGCTTAACAAATTCTCACTCTTATACATTATTAACTTTAATATTCTATATAAAAATTTACTCTGGATTTGTAGCTTCTTGATATTTTTCTTTCAATGCCAATGTGACTACCGATATATTAGGTTGATTTGTTTTGGAGACACATACAAATATGTATGAGTTCAATACTCGTACTTTAAAACATACACACAAACACATATGATACACAGAGACCACGGCATGCATGTTAACATTTCTATATAGATGTAGCTACTTTTGCTATTTTATCCAATGTTAATGAAATATACAAGAAAACAAAATATGTTATAAACCTGAGTTAACGGCGCCACTTGAAGCAGTTTGTCTTAGTACGTTGTCAAGTAAAGTTCTGCTCTTTCATTGCCAAAGAAAGTGGTTTTTGTTGTTAAAAAGAAATTGGGAAATAAGTAAATCAAGTGCATTAAAAAAACACAAAGTGTATTTGAATATTTTTCTAAGAAAAAGGACTTTTGTTTTATAAAAATAAATAACGGAAACAAGAATTAAATAATAAAAAAATGAAAATAATTATAGTAAGTGTTAAAAAATAGTGTTAATAAATAATTACTAAAAACAAAAAGAAAAAATAACAATTTGCAAAAAATATTAAATAGAAAACTTTTAAGAATTTCTTCTAAGTATTAATAAATTATAAAAATAATAATGACTTAAAAAACACCTTATAAAAATCAATTTTTATAACAATAAATTATTTATAACAATAAATTATTTATTTAATGTTCTACAGCATGTTTGTGTCTTAAGTTTTTTGTTTTTTTATATTTATCCTCGTAAATATCACCAAATGCCCACTGCAAATAAAGTCAACAGAGTTCAAATGTGTTTATTTTGATCAACAAAATACTAAAAAGTGATAAAGAATATTTTGTTCAATATAACCAATTATTTATGCAAATATGTATTCTTTTATCTAGTCTAAGCAAGAGATATTGTTAAAAGTTGAAGAAGTCAATATTTAAATATTAATTATGGAAATATTTTTTGAACATTTCTAATAATTGGAGACTGTATAGCTCAATTTGGTATTGCTAGTGTAAATTGTAGAAAATTGAAAAACTTTCACATTAAGCAGTGGGCAGAATCGATTTTTTTTTTTTTTTTTTTTTGAAATAAATCTGTAACTTCTAATCGGCTGTCTGGATTTACACAAAATTTCACATAGACGTAGCAGAGGAGTATATAATATATAGGAGTGTATAGTATAAGTTTGGAAGGGAGGCTCCACATACTCTTCAGGAACAGAGCTATTGGGTATCAAAATAGGGTACCTTTGACATAGAAAATTTTTAATTTTTCATATTTTTACATCTTTTTTAAGTTTTCGATAAACGCTGTACGCTAATTATATCTTATAGTTTTGAAGTTATTTGCATTTGATATTTAAGCTATCGCAATTTTAAAACATCTTAGTCCAGTTCCTTCAATATATATCCCAACATTTTTGTAAATTTTTTACCCAATTGGTTAAAGAACAAAATTATCTATCGAATAAAAAAATAGAAGTCAATATCACTTCTGAGTCAAAAAGTTTTGGTTCTATAAAAGATATTGACTCTTTTTGTGTATAATTAAGAATTATATCAGCTAGAAATACAAGTTTATTTGAAAAATAAGTTTTTCTGATTTTTGACAAAGTAAAATTTGTATAAAAAATTGTTTTCTGAAGAAACTAGAAATATTTGATTTCTAATAAAATCCTAGCTATTATCTTTATCATTTGAAGTTTTAAAGTGTAGAAAAATTTAAGATTTTTGTAAAAAGAATCCCATAAATTCCAAAAAAAACTGGCGAAAATCCCAAAAATTAAATTTTTTTAGTTTGGCTCATAAATTTCACACTTATTGCAGGTTTAGGACAAGCCATTGGCAAATTCTTTGGAACACATATCAGTTTTCGAGACTGCATTTGGTTTGTAGAACTAACCTTTGGGATTTTAAAACATATAGGCTAAAGTAAAAATTTTTATTTAAAATAGCTCAAATTCGAGAGGGTCTGTATATAGACTTGTTGGGTGCTTGGGCTTGTTTTTAATTCTAAAGTAATCTTTGTGAAGATACTATTCAGAAAAGTGTAAAATTATTATACATTCTTAAATAAAATTTTATTTTAAAAAGAAATGAGCCCAAAAACACAAAAAATAATAATTTTTGCAATTTTAAATTTCGAAATTGTTGATTTTTGAACTCAGAAGAGATATCGACTTCTAGTTTTTTTTATTCAATAAATAATTTTGTTTTTTGGGTAAAAAAAGTATACAAGATCGGATAAAACTATTGGGATATATATTGAAAAAAAGAGAGGCAAGATTTTGTAAAATTAAGATAGTTGAAATTTCAAATGCAAATAACTTGAAAACTATAAGAGATAAATAGCACATGTATGTTTTTAGGCCTTATCGAGAGCTTTAAGAAGATGTAAAAATATTTGAAATCGCATAAGAAACAAAGCGAAGAAAATTTTTCTAGGTACTATTTTGAGCCCTAATAGCTCCACGGGGTAGGCGGGCTCAAACTTATAACTGCACACTCCTCTACTACGTCTGTGTAAAATTCTATGTAAATCCAATCAATCGATTAAAGGTTACATATTTATTTCCAAGATTAATAATAATAAAAAATAAAAATTGTTAAGAAAATTAAGATCTTTTTAAGAAGGTGAAGATTAAATTTAAAATATATTTAAATATATATTAATGGGATATTAATTTTTAGTAAGCCAACTATTTTTACTGCAAATTGATATCTATTGATATCTTAAACATTTTAATTTTCACATGTTGATGCAAAACAAGTTTTTCTTCTATTTTAATTATTTAATATAAAAATGTGTTTGAAGATTAATTCCTAGGCTTCTTAGACCTTAACTGCTATATGTATATATGTAATAGAAAAAGTTTATATAAAATTTTATTATAAATTACAAGCTCCGCTTTTCATATTTTCCTTTCGAGAATTTTCTTAAAAATGAGAAATTGTGAATATGTTCGTTGTAATAAAAGAAAAGCAGTCTCTGACGGGAATTGAACACATCAGACTGCTAGACCAGACCGATAGACTAGCACACTACCAACTACCCTACCGGGACATCCAAAAAGCTCAAAATATATTTTATTAAAATAATGTATAAAAAATTAAAATAATGTTAAAAAAAATTTAGATCAATTATTTCTTTAAAGTTTTTTCTTTATCTGAAAATAAGGGATTGACTCATAGTGCAAAAAATATTTCATAAATATTGGCAAATTCACCGTTTTGTGTAAATAATATACTTAATTAACTATTAACGAAAGCAGAAATAAAATCATTCTCTCTTTTAAATAAAAATAAAAGGTCTCGATTTAATATAATCGTTTGTTTTGTAAAAAAATTAATGGAATTGTTATATAGTTTTGTTTTTAACACAACAAAAAATTAAAATTATATTATAAATTTTAATAAATATAAAGAATAATATGGAATATAAATTGATACAGGAGAGTGCATTTTTTACTTTTCATCACTTATTATAGTTCCATGGATTACCGACAAGCACGCAAAGTTGAAAAATAAAAAATAAATTATATGTGTCTAAAAACAAAAATTTGTTTTCCTTTCTTTTTACTGCAGTAATCACATTTAGCGTACATAAGAAATTGTTGTCAATTAAACAATTTATCAAAGATAGAAATAAATCCAATTACTTTTTCAATTGTATCAATTATTCAAGTAATCAAAATTCAAATTCTCTAAAATGTATTACAAAACTTCCATTTTTGAACAAATTATTCAATTATAAAAATAATTGAAAGCATTTTGAATTTCTGATTAGTAATTTAATTAAACATTTTTTGTAAACAATTTACACAGAAAAAATATGGTCTATTAAACGATTTAACAAAGATAAAAACTATTCCAATTATTTTTTTAATCATATCAATTATTCAAGTGTTCAAAATTAAAAATTTCTAATATTTTTTACTAAAAATAAAACAATTTATCTGCTTTCAATTATTATTCTTATTGTATCTATTAATAAATTAATTAAATAAAAGTAAATGATATTTTGAATAATCGAATGTACAACTTTTTTAATAGGATGAATTTCAATTAGTAAAATAATTGAATATATATTATCGTAATTGAAATTGGATTTTAGATTTTCTGTGTAAAATTTTAATTTAATTTGTTAGAATATTTTTATTTTGAGGAATCTATTTAATTATAAAAATATTTGAAATTTTTTTAAAATTCTTATTAACAATTTTATTTAAAATTTTCTGTGTACGATATATTTCCAATACTTCTAATGTGAGCTGCAAATACTTGTAGAAAAAGGTTAGCGTACATCTAGTCTATGTGCGTTAACTTGACTTGTGTTAAGTTATAATGTGGACAAATCGTGAAACTAAATTCTAAAACTTTTTAAATTTGTTCAGTTTTTCGGATATTGTGTATTGAGGTGTACTTCATTGTGTGCTTTTCGAATAGGAAAGGTATCATATGCAATAGAATTTATAGAGTTTCAATGTTTGTAATAAAAGGGCATCTTACTACTCCAGAATTATAATTACGTTTCGTAAGAACTAGGGTTTGCATATAATCGCAAATTTCCTTAACCGCGACTAACTATTAATCGCATTTTATTAAACAGAATTATTTTTTTACAGTAAAATAAATATAAACGAGAAAGGAAGATATAGTCGGTCAATACCCTACACACTGAGTAGGTGCACATAAATTCGGGAATGGAACTTATACTACACCTGTGGCCAATTTTACTAAATGAAAAACAAAATATACAAATACAGAATAATGCATTTATACTAACATCTAGATGACTTTTATGCACTTTAGGGCGATTCGTGGATATGGGTTTATACGGGTGCTATGGTAAATTATGGACCGATTTTCATTAAATTTGGTACAAAGATTGATACATGTACAGAACTTCCGTATTTCATTAAAATATTCTTATTTTTAAGGCATTTTTGAGTGTTTAAACTCTATTCCGGGGGGATATTTGTATGGGGGCTAGGAGAAATAATGGACCTATCACAACCAATTTCAATAAGCTTCGTATTGTATCATAAAATTCCCACGTGCCAAATTTCATTGAATTATCTTTAAAATTGCGACCCGTACTTTGTGCACAAAGTTTACATGGACAGCCTGACGTCCAGCCAGCAAGACGGGCGGACAGACGCACTTTGTTAGATCGATTTAAAAAGTGATTCTGAGTCTATTAATACACTCTAAAGTGGCATAACACCGCAACCACCTATAGTGGTGTAGGATATAGCAATATATCACCTAGATTTAAAAAAAAAATGTAACGATAAATAAATTTACAACTTCTTTACCTTCAAAATGAAGCAACTATGTAAAAAAAATTCAATCGTTCATTTAAAACAATTTGTTTAAAAATATGAATATTAGTAGTTTAGGTGACAATATAATATAATAATATAACATATAATATATAATAGAAAAAGTACCTTAAATTATTTCTCAATTAAAAATTCATTTGAATATAGAACTCGAAATAATATTTAAATTATGCAATTGAAAGATTATATAAACGTATATTCAAAACTGGGGAAACAATATTTTTTATTTTTTTATTTTTTGTTTTAATATTAACTAATTTTTAACAACCGTTTAAAAAAAATAATAATAAAGCTTTTGTTTTCAAAAACGATTTTTCGCTTAATGTGCCTTTAGTAAATCTTTGTTAACTTTAAATATTTTAAATTAGGTTCGAACCTACTTTAATGTTATTTTAAGATTATTTCTTTTATATACATATTTCAAGAAAAGGTAACATGTGACCTTTTCCGGATGTTAAAATTCGTTACAAAATTTGAAAATGCGCCAATGTAGCTATTTATAAAATGTAAAAACTGAATTGCGGGACAGGATAATATTTTCTGTATATATGTTCAATTTAAGCTATTTTTAATAAAATCATAAACTTAAATAGGAAGAAGTTTATTTTGGGTGCTTTTGGATTAAAATATCAACATTCCGGCTGCCCGCTTGACAACCAAATGTTTGCAACAAACACATATGTTCGATTTTTTTCGTTATTTATTGTTTCCAAAAAAATTCCAAATAGTACTTATATTTATATAAACAAGTCTTAGATTAAGGTGTCCGTAATCTAATGTATCAACTCCGGGTTAAAAATTACACATTTTAACAGAAAAAATATTAAAATAGTTAAATTTCAACAAAAATACTGTAAACAAAATCAAAAATGAAATAGTGATGTTGCTTCTGTTACAGAATAATTGTTATTCGGGTACTTATAATTACAACTAACAAAAAATAAATAAAAGTAATTATATTTACATAATCTAAGTAATGATTTTTTTCCAAAATAAAAAACCTATTTATAATCAAAAACATCAAAAATAATAATGAAATAAAACAGTTAACGAATATTTTATTCTAACTATTCACAACACTGGCAATATAAATGAGAGAAAAACTGAGTTACCTGCATAAACAAAAAAAGTTTATAAGTTAATGTAGACTTCCAACAGTTTTTTGAATACGATAATAAAGACATTAAGGGCTAAATTGTGCTTTGAATATAATTTTAAAATTATCTTGAATACGGATGTAAATCTTTCAAATTATGAACTGTATTATAATTTTAAGAAATTATTAGGATATTTTTAAAATTTACTTACACTAGGTGTTCATTTGGTAAAACCAATTTTCTTTATCACAATTTATTGATTGCTTAAAACATTAATGTATAAACACACAAGACCGGTGCGTAAATTTCCATACAAATTTGTATGAAAAAATAAATTTTAAAAAATAAATTTTATTTTAAATTCTCTCCGGATTTTTTGTTGCTTCTATTTTCTCACAAAAAATATTACCGTATTTTTCAAACATTTATAAGAATTTAGTCAACAAAATTAAAAAAAGTTTGAAGTAAAAAAAAAAAAAAACAAATGAAAATAAAATAAATAAAATAAAATTGTTGTTTATTTTCCGTTGCTATCTAAGTTTTTGCGGTCTATGTAAAGCGATCCGGACTTTTTATTTTTATACATTTAGTTTTAATTAAAATACAAATTACTTCAAAACGATCTAATTCGAGGCATAAAACATAATTATATAGAGCTTTTTTATTATATTAATTTTTAATCGTAATAGCAGAAATATATTAGTGATTACGATTAAATGATGCTATTAATCGTGTTATAATCGGCTTGCAAAACTGCGATTCCTGAAAACGATCGGAATCTTTCGCATTTAATAAGAATGAGCAATTTAGTAAAGGTTCTGAAATCTGAAAGATTTTTCAAACTCAGCATGACCAAATTTTTCAATTTTTATAATTTAAATAGCCAAATAAAAAGAGAACTTTTAAAAAGTGGAAATATAATACACTGGTGCATATTCCTATAAACGCATTTAAAATTTTTTGTTTTTCTTTGAGGTATAGTCGATTCTCTTAACCAAAAATAATGTTGTGTTATTACAATAACTTTTTATTAAACGATAGTTTTTTATATAAGAAATATTTGTTTCTTGCTTTTGTTGCTTTCTTTACTTTAGCAATCAGAACATATTGGTGATCATTTCAATGGAATATTCCAATAAAGGCAGTCGAGAATAAATTGTCTAAAAAGTTATTGCAAAAAAGAAAAGAAAAAAAATTAAAAAATTTTAACAATTTTAGCTTTTTGTTTCACTTAAGGTAAGTTTCTGATGACATCTCTTTTTACCTGAAATATTTTTATTTTAATTGGGAAATTTTATCAGCTTATAGACCAGGAAAAAATTTAAATTAAATTTTTTCGTGAGAAATTGGATGAAAAAATAACCGCTCGAAGGGAGTTAGAAAAAATTAACAAAAAAGCAAGTTAATAAAATAAAATAATGCTACACATATAAAAAAGAAACTTGACCTTCCTGACACTTCCAAACATGTTGCACACATTTTGTGAATAAATGGTAGCCTAAAGTGGAAGAAACCAAAATTTAAGTCAATGTTAAAACAGCATCATAAAGAAAATCGTTTAAAATTTGCACGCACATATATGAAATGAACAGATGTGGAATAAAGTAATATTTTAGGATGAAAAGAAATTCAATTTGGACGGTCTCGATTCATACTCTTGCTATTGGCCTGATTTGAGGTCAAACGAAATTCGTATGTCGAAACACAATTTCGGTGGAGGCAGTATTATGGTTTGGTCAGACTTTTCTGCTGCTGGAAAATCAAAAATATGTTTTGCTCCAACTAAAATCAACAGTGCAATTTATAATGAACTGTTGGAAGATGCTCTTCTCTCACTTATGGACGAAAAAATGGATGAAGATTGCATATTCCAATCAATCTAAATATTGGCTTAATGAACATAGTATTCCACTATGGCCGAACTGGCCGATTTGCAGTCCGGATTTAAATCCAGTGGAGAACTTGTGGGAGTACATGGCCCGTAAAGTTTACGCAAGAAATGCACAAAATGAAACCATAATGACAATAAAGGAGTTAAAACTAAAAATTAAGCAATCCTGGAAAGAAATTGACAGTGATTATCTTCAAAAATAAGTCGAATCAATTTTTGAAGTTATCCAAAAAAAAGGTTCATCAACACATTATTAGTAATGCTAAATTGGTTCATTAGTTTAAGTAAGTATATAGGAAAATGCCATAATAAATGGCAAACTTTAGCAAAACTGCTAAAATTATAATGAAAAAACTTGAATATACATTTTAAGTTTTTGGTCATTAATTTTTTAAGTGAAGTGAATAAATAATTTAAAAAATTAATTTGTAAGTTGATTAAAAAAAAATATATGTGTGTGTTTATATGAATATGCACCAGTGTATATTTACTGCAAGGAATTTAACTCAATGTTGTTACTTATATATTTTAGTATTTCTATTTATTATTTTGAAGCTGAGCCTGACACAAATTTTATAACTTTCTAATCAGATCTAGAGCCCTCCAAGGGTTGTTGAAGTATTTTGTAATATTACCCTCTGTGTCTTTTGTAATGTCACAAAATTCAAATTATTTATTGTAATATTAGAACGTATTTTATAAGTCTTTAAATAGTATCATATGTCAAAAATATTATAATTGATTTAAAAATCTTAGATATCTCCTAGAACTTACTGTAAAATGCTAATTTTTACAAATCGTGCACGTAATGCCCATAAAATTAAAAAAATTTTTTTATGCAAAGACACAATTAAAACATATAAATATTACGTATAATATTAACATTTCTTTTACAAATGCCTATAATATGTTATGAAATTAAAATGCGGAAATTAAAAGATAAAAGAATTTAAAATTTTTGTAAATTTCATATAAAAATTAAAAGTTATGAAATGAAAAGTTCTACTACCCATAATTATAAAAAAAACAAAATATTAAGAAAATAAATTAATAAAATGATTAAGTTAAAAACCCAACTAATTAAAAATTCTATAAGTGTTTATAACAAAGACGTACCTAAAAGGAAAAACATGAGCCACACACCAACATTTAAGGAGCTGAAAAAATGTGCAAAAAAGAAACAAATAAGAAAATATTAACAATTAATCATAAACAATATTAAGAAAATATAAATTTTAAGCACGTTTTTAAAGCTTTAAGATTATTTAATACTTCATAAATTCTTAAAGATACAAATAAATTCTTAAAGCTTCAAATAAGAGGAGGGAGTGGTAACAAACAAATGGAATTATTTAAACTAGAGACATTTGCGAATGTCTCAAATTTCCCAAATTTTTTAAACGTTGTTTTATGCAGAGACATATACATTAAATTATGTTAAAAGTTATGATTTTATATTTAAAGATATTTCTCTAAGATTATTAAAACAAGATTAATTATTTTCTACTACTACAGTCGAACACGGTTATAACGAACTATGGTTATTGCGAACACTTTTCTTCGGTTCCATTAATTTTACCTATATTTTCCATACAAACGTTTATAACGAATACGGTTATAGCGAACTTTTTTTTTGTAACGAATATATTTTTATAGTCCCAAGAAGAACATTTCATATAAAAGGAAGTGTGTTTTAGGCGCTTAAAACATGTACTAAATATTTTTAAATATGCCCTAAAAACAAATAAAATATGCACCTATTTTTTAACTTTTATCAAATAAAAAATATAAAATTTCAATTCAGTGTTACAATAAACTAAAAATAAATATTTTTATTTACATAAATAACAGAGTTTGCTCTATATTTTAAAATGAAAAATTTAGCCTATTCAACAGATGTTGTGGGTGAATTTTTAAATGTTTTCGTTTATATTATGGAAAGCGTTTATTAAGTCTTCATCTGAATCCAAAATTGCAACAAACTTCTTTCTTCATGATAGATCGATTTTTCCAAAAATAATATTAAGTTCTCTCAAACCGAATAGTCTCTTTGGTAGCTTCTTTAAACAAATTAATCAATGCATGGTTATTTTATAAGAAAGGGACGATATCGGAAACAAATGTTTCATATGCATAACTCGATATTATACTATCTTCTTCTGCCTTCAAATGTATGATTGGAAATTTTACCGGAGAAATTGTATTTGTCTCTATGTTTTAGGCTATCCAAATGCTGACATTTTTTCAATAGGCTTGTGTTTTATTTTATAGGACATTACTTCTCCATCTGTTTTAAAACTTTCTTTATTTTTCTATATGTATCTTTTTTCATATTTTCATTAAAAATAAATATGTTCTTAATTGACAATTATCGTCTTCAATGTTAAATTTGCAATATATTTATTCTAAAATATTTAATAAAAAAGAGAACCCGTAATTATTTATTCTGTGGAATTTTGACATTTTAACTCAAAAACTTTGATGTCGCATCGTTTACAATTATCAATGTCCTTCTGTGATTGTTAGTTTTCAAAAATTAACACTTCTATAGTATTTTTCATTATTTTAAAATTTTTAAAAATAAATTTAAGTTCCAAAAAATTATTTTAAATTGGAATTTTTCACAAAATATGCATTTATGGCAAACTATGCAAAAACATGCATTTTCAATAAAATATGCAAAAATATGCTATTTTAAAGCAAATTTTCTGATTCGCAAAGATTCCTGATTCCTTGTTTATAACGAACTGAATTTGTCGTTCCCTTCTAGTTCGTTATAACCGTGTTTGACAGTATATAATTTCAAATTTAAGCCATAGACAACGATATGATTTGAAATAAAAACACAATAAATGTCACCTATGATTTATGGGTTTTAGTGTCAATATTTTCTATTTTAATTATATGAAGATTTTATTTCATTCATGAGTTTTTGTTGTTGTTGTTCGAAATATTATAATATCAATTTACATAATTTTTTCATATTCTTTAGAAATTATTTTTTTTTTTTAGTTGTAAGTCTATGATTTGTTTAAATGATTTTGGTAAGCAGACACACTTCAGCTCGGAGTGTACAAGAGGGTCATTGATCCAAATATGTCTATTTAATTTTTCTTGAATTTATACAAATTGTCAGTTTAAATTAGGCCACTTTTTTTAATTTGTGTTTTTTTATTGTTAATGAAAACGTCATATTTACTTAAGTTGGTTTTGTTGAGATTGTTTGTTCTTTTTATTTGTTTTTAAATATAGCGGGTTGAAAAAATAAAAATTTGTTTTTAAAATTATAACCACAGAGGTCAACACTAAAAAGTATCGTGAAAAATATGTTGTAGATATTGTAAGTATAGTCATTCCAATCACCAGGAACATTACGGGTTTTCTCCATCACGTCACAAAGAAAATATCCTTCCCTGTGGAGTTTTTATGTTATATAAATATCCAGGTAATAGTTAGAGCAAATTAGTCATTCATGTTTTACAGTCAAGAAATGATGCTACAAAAATTATTAGAAGTCAGGTCTCCAAGTTGCCAGTCTCTAAATTTGTAAAAGCCAGGAATTTCTCAATTAACCCTCATAAAACCATGGAAAAATGAAGGATAAGAAGTGAGTGTAGATGGGAAATTTGTATTTGGTATAAATAACATATGACCTTAGATTTCGAAAATGGTAATCAAAAGTTTGAAAAAAAAAATAAAAATAAAAATTTAAATAACAAATTTAATAAAAATTGTCTGGCCGTCAATCTCTAGTTCGCATGGCTAAAGAGTTGCATTTTGGGCTCTAATATCACTGACTTCTTTTTTAATGGCATCATAAGTTTCCTTTTTAAATTCAAATTTAATTGGTCTGCAGTATTTCGTAGAAAATTGTGTTTGATTTTTCCAAAAATCTTTTGTTTGCATCCTACTGGTCGAAGGCTCCCATTCTTCCAAATTATTTATCAATCGCAATGGTACAAATGACCCCATGAAGTATTTTCACATACATAATATCAGTTATGTGATGATATGATGGATAGAGATTTGAGCCTTTTTCAATCGCACACAATCTGATCTGATTATATTGCTTTTTTGTTGACTTCAAATTCAAAAATAATGTTAATGCGTTTTCATTTGAGAACTGTTTTTCATCGCTTTTAGTTGGAATACTTTTAGGAGTTCGTTTTGTTCTCACTGGACAAGCGTTAAAAACTTACCTACGTTCGCCCTTTAACCAGTATAAAATCTTTGTTAACTCCATCCAACTTTTTCGTAGCGCTTTGTTTACTTTTTGACGAAATCAGCTATTTTATTTTCCAAGTCCAATTGTATTACGGTGATACATGAATATAAATTTACTTTTCTTTTAACGTAACTTAAAACATCTTCCCGCTTTTTGTTTTTAAAATACTCTTCGGATAATTCCTTATAGCTTAAGCCCTCCATGTTATATAAAGATTTTAAAATTTGTTTTTGCTTATATATATTTCAGCAACTGAGTTTGTGTTACTAGTCAGCATAAATAAGAACAATCAAAAGTGATAAAAAACGAAAAGGGGCTAAAATTAGGTAAAATACGCTAAAAAAATTTAGTAATAAAATAATAATGATATAATATACTTAGCAACCTATCATGAACAGGTAAAATAAAATAAGAAAAAAATTCTAAAGTAATTTCATTCAAATGGAAAATGTTAATACAGGTACAAAAGTACAAGAGGATTCTTTCGCCTTTCTTGTGGTAGTAAAATTTGTTTAACCCATTTTGAATATCAAAAGTTCTATTCCAATATAATTCAAATTTGACTAAAATGTAGTACCTGAGAACATTTAATAACACAGCAGTCATAAACGGTAGTGACACATCATACCATTTCTTAAAGATTATTTTCCTACCAATATAAAAAAAATGCAGTCAATTATCGATTAGAGTCTCCGAGTAATGATAATTTACTTCTGATAAAGTTTATAAAAATCACATTTTTTTATAAAATAATATTTTGATCTAGTTTTTTCGCCACTATAGATTTAATATGTTTACTATTAAATGCCATTAAAATTTTGGAAATTGGTACTAACAGAAAATTGGACTTTTGACCAAAGAAATAAATTTCTGAGCTACCGAGCGTCGCACTTAGATGAAAGACGTTTTATCTATGTTAATGAAAAAATTTGTCTTATGAGTACCAAGGATGAACTTAGCATTTTTTACAATAGAGGAAGAGTCTTTGATTTAAAATATATACATATAGAAAAATATAGTTATATATAGTTATTCAGGTTATGAACCCAAATTATTGTTAATTAGATATTGTAAATTGTTTAAATATAATCAATAAATTTTATTTTTTTACAAATTATTTTAAATGTTTTGATATTTTTTTTAAGTATTTTTCTAATTATTTTTCATAACGGTTTAAAAAATGTAGAACACAATTTTGTTTTTGAGCTATCATTCCAGATATGTGAAAACTTGCGTTTTCAATAATGTTTTGAGACGAAAACTGCTTGAACGAGTTGTCGAATTCAGTTTAAATGTAATAATGTAATGTACGCTTTATAATAACAACCCAAACCAAAACTAGGGCTGCCAGATAATTTTTTTTGACCAACCCCAAAATTTTAAGGAATTTCCCCTAATAATCTCCACTCAACAAAAAGGCATTTTATCATTCAAAATAATTCTGTTTGTTTGCTTCTTTGCTTTTTCTTTATATGCAGAAATATATATATATATATATATATATATATATATATATATATAAATATAAATATAAATATAAATATAAATATAAATATAAATATAAATATAAATATAAATATAAATATAAATATAAATATAAATATAAATATAAATATAAATATAAATATAAATATAAATATAAATATAAATATAAATATAAATATAAATATAAATATAAATATAAATATAAATATATAATTATAAATATATAAATATATTCCGTGTGTAACATGTCGAAAAAAATCATTTAAGACCTCATAAAGTATATATACTAGGTCCTGCTAAGATTCTGAATCGATCCAGATATGTCCGTCTGTATGTTAAAAATAGGATAGGGCTCGGGGCAGACCACCAAGGGGGACGAAATTTGGCTCAAATATTGTCTTATATGAGGTTTGTTTGGTATTAAAAACGGGTTCATAAACAAAAAAGTTATGATCCAAATACTAGAAACACAGAGTGTCCGTTGTAACTCCAGTTCATACTTTTCCGCTGATATCTCATAAACAAAAGCATGTGCAAAAACGAAAATTTGTATAGATAGTTCCAGGATTGAAGTAAACTCCGAAGCCAAAAATGGGCGTGATCCATCCACTGTACCACCCACCTCCCATATAAGCTGAAATTTCAAATTGAGGTGGCACCGAAAGTTGCAGATGGTGGGTGTAACAAATATAACATTCCTACTTGTTTTTATTTTTAAGTAGCTCAATTAATTGTGTACCACAATTAATGTATTAACATAAATTTTAAAAGATTTGTGCCGTTGTTCAAAAGATATGACAACTAACAGCATTAGTATAAACGAATATTTAAGAAGATTAAACATATTTTACAAAAAAGTAAAACTATTAATACATTTTTCACTATGTCTTAATCAATTTCAATAAAAAAAAACGCTGAATTTTACAACTCAACTTCTTTCATTCAAATTCCTAGAAATATAATTAATCATGGCTTAACAGCTCTATCAACATGGTCATCAATATTAAAAAAATAAAACATCAAAACAAAATCTATTAAAATTCTATGGATAAATATAGAAAGCAAATGAAATTTATGCAAACGAAAAAAAACACTGTTCATGCCTTTTCCGCGTAATGAAATTAAACAAGAAAAAATATTAAGTTAAAAAAAAAAATACTTGACCGCATTTCTAGACAGCTGCGTCAGAATCATGTACAGACCGATTGACAGACAGAAAGACTTGTAAATACACAGCTACATTATTTAAATAGAACAGAGGGGAGGAGTTGTATGGACAGATCTTATTTTAAATTTAACATACAAATGAAATCATGTCATTTCAATTCTAAATGCCGAAATATTTTTTTCATTTATTAACCTGATCTTTTGTTGTATTTTGATGGTAAATAAACCAGTGAATGAATGGGTATGTAGATGTTAAAAATTTAGTTTTACAATAACAATTTAAATGCAGCAAGTATGTTATGGAATATTAATTACGTTGAAATACAAGAACTTTAACTTTCCTCTCAGTTTTTTTTTTTTTTTTTTTTGAAGACGTAAAACTTTTACTTGATCGCTGTAAAAAAATAATAACAAGTTTTGTTTATCTATTTATTTCTTTAGTTAAACAAAACAACAGAAAAGAAGGAAGTCAAACATACAAATTTTTAAACTACTTATGCAACATTAAATAAAATTATTAATAAATAGTTTTTTCTTTTATGTACTTAGAAATTAAGATTAATTTGAAAAGTTTTAAAATATTAATTGATATTTTCTTTATTTTAGCTAACGTTACTTTTTGGTTTGCTGGGATATACTATATCTAAACCCTTGGATTCTAAAGATGCCACTGATGCTTTAGTAGAGTAAGTATCAATTATAATTAATTATTATTATTATTTTTTAATTTAATTTATCATTAAACTAATCTTTTGACTAATTATTTTTAAAACTAAGCTTTTTTGTCTATATAATAAACAACTATTTCAGCTGTTTCTATTAAATGTTTTAAAATACCTATAAGTGCATGTATGTGTGTTGAGTTAAAAAAAAGAAATGTTTTGAATAATAGTTAAAATAAGAAAATGTTATTGAATTGTTAATATATAATTATTATATTGTTATCATTGGGGTATATTGAAAAAGATTTTATATTCTTTGTTATTTGAGAGTTTTTTTAATTGCTGAAATAGACCTTAAAAATACATTTGAAACTTGCGAAAAAAAAAAATAAAAACAAAATCACAGATACTATATTATATCCCGAACAAATTTGCAATTTTCTCATCAAATATTACATTAAATTACTCTTTGATGCAAAAAAGATTTCTTTAGTTTTTTAGGAGTTTATTTTTTAAAATTAAAACCAGGCACCGTAACGATTATGAATAAGGAGCAGATTTTCATGCTAATGCATGTTTTTTGTGGAACATATTCGAATCAAATATTTTTCTGAAAAATGGCATTGACTTTCCATTTTAGTTATTATATTAATTTACATATTTTTAAAATTTTTAAATTTTTTATAATTTTTTTTTTTTAAATATTATTTTTTAATTTTGAGATAAAAACCCGCCCGCATAACAAGTATTCTAGCGATTTGAGGAGTCATACTTAAACAAGTTTAACACTTTCGTTATTTAAATGACGCCGGCAATATTGTATCATGTGAAGCGTCTATTCCTGCAGACATTCCTTTAAAAGAAAATTATATAATTATGTATTTTTTTTGAATTTGAAAGACCTCCATGAAAGTATTCCATCTAAATCTACGTCCAGAAAAAATTATCTTTAAAAAATTTACCACATTCAACTTGAGGAAATAAAATTGTTCTTAAAAACAAATTTATATGGATAAGCATGGATGAAACTACTGATATTACCGGCCGATATATTGTTAATTTAATTGTTGGAGTTTTGGATAACAACTTTGATGCAGACAAACAAAAGTTTGTGTAAACCACGACACAATTGTCCGTACATTTCATACGTCTGTTGAATTGTTGGGGGGAGGATTTTAATATATATATATATATATATATATATATATATATATATATATATATATATATGTGGATATATATATTTTTTATAAATATTATGAATCGCACATAACTTTCTTTATACAACAGTATTATGGGGACGGAATCATTCCATCTGCAATTGATAACACTCATGCTATTTTTGTTTTATAACCTTCTAAACTTTTCTTTTTTAAAACCAAAGTAGTCTCAGAGAAGTTAAACAAAATAATATAAATATAGTTCGAAATTCAATTATTTCCACATAAATATGTAGAGTATTTAACGGGGAATATTTCATTAGAGCTTTCAATTCATCTATCTCTCATTATAAGGGAGCATTTCTATATATAATATATCTATAATAGAACCTACAGATTGGTATACATTTTCACCGATTTCAATTAGCGCCTTGGGTGTACCTCGACGATTTAAATATTAAAGACACCGCCGTCTCAGGTTATGAATACTTTTTATGCAATTTTTTTATTGAAAACCATTTTTCGTTTAATTAAAACAGAATAAATGTAGTCATTATAAATTTTTGGCAATGAATTATATTTGGCAAAAAATGACTTTTGAAGCTATGTAAATATTTTTGAAGTATAAAAAATGCATGTAAATACTTTTATTACAACACAAATACTTAACTTCTTATCCAAATTTTCAAAAAATTAAAAATAAAGTGTAAATATATATGATTATGACAGTATAATGATAATTTTAGGAATTTTGTAACAATTTTGAGATAATTTTGGCTTTGTTTTATTATACTTCATTGCAAATGATAAATGAAAATAGAACAACAAATATTAACAACAAATGCTTTAAAATGGCAATTTTCCAAGAAAAATATGTTAAAAAATAATGTTTGAAAATTTGTATAATTTTGCTGCCATTCTAGAGCAGGTACATTATTTTCATAAAAAACTCTAAATAATTATTATTTTTTGTTCCCAATATATAGCTAAAAATCATAAAAAAATTAAAATTTTCGCAACAAAATTTCAAATATTTTCTTTACAAATATAAAATTTAAATGAAAATTTAAACAATTTTGTTTGAGCCTTCTTGACATAGATTAATAACTAGATATTTATGTGGGAGAAAAAAGCCTGATTCAATTGTCAAAAATCTAATTCATATAACAACGAAATACATGTAGTCACATATATTTTGACTTTGTGTTTTGAAAAAAAAAAATGAGTAATTTTTTTTTAAATTTTAGTTCCAAGTGCTTCTCACATAAGCTTCTAGCCGTATTCTATGCTTCTTGATTTTATTTCATTTGACAAAAAAAAAAAAAAAAAAAATATAAAAGAAGTTTTAATATTTAGGAAATTATTCTTAAATATTATGAACTGAAATCAATGAATAAAAATGTTCACCGAGTAGTTGAGGAAATACGTAATAATTTTTTATCATATTGATTTGTTAATTTCATATTGAAAACAGATATATTTGAAAGCCCCAGATATGTAAACAAATTAAAGAAAATTTTTTTCAAATTGCCAATTCCTCCTCAACTCGTTAATAAGAGATGAATTTCATGCTTTGATGATATAGAGTATTACGATCAATATTTAAATGATTTTAAAAAATGTGGATAAGCTAAAGGATAACGACTCAAAATTTATAAAAAAGTTAAACCATTATTACCATAAAAATATTAAATTATCCACTCGTTTGTTTATTCAAACTATGAATTTCTTATTGAAACTATTTTCAAATTAGAAGGGTTCGATTCTTTAAACACTTAAATCAGTTTAATTGATAGTGCTATCAAGAGAATCGAAATTGTTACTTACAGTCACCGCTCAGCTCACTTTTCTTGCGTTTCTTAATTAAAAAAAATTAATTAATTTAGTTGAGGGAAAAACTTGTCCATAAATTGCTTAATAATGAGCTTTTTTAATAATTGACGGTAATCTATGATCATTAATTTGTCATCACAAAAAACCGGTACTTCTACGAAAAAACTTAAATTAACTATAAGCCACTTAATATTAAGTTTTTAGAAATATTGAATTTCTAACCACCTCAAATATGCGATTGTATGTTTTTTCCTGTACGTTGAACGAAACAATCGACAAAATATTTATCCGTTTCGAACCAAATAAACCATTTTGGCATCGATTTATTAGTGCATATTTTAGCATATTTCACCCTTAACGGTATATTTTTGCATAAAGTGATTTTTAGAGCAATTTTATAGCATATTTTGTGATTTTTACGGTATATTCACTTTTAGAGCATGTTTTGATATTTTGAAGATAATTTTTTATATCCCGTGGGATGGTTTTCAAAAAAATTAAAGATTCAAAAATATTAATTTATTTTTATTTTATTTGTTTAAGTTTAATTTCAATGGGTATCGCTTAAATGCATTAAAAATCGTCCAGAAGCTTAAATTGTGGAAACAAATCATGAAGATTTGAAACCTGATTAAAAAATTGCTTTAATAAAAGCAATTTTTGAAATGTGATATAGAAGATGATTTATTTTATTTTTTTTTTATTTTTTTGAATTTTTGTTTGTGAACGAAAGCTATATAATGGAAGCGAAATTTTACAAAATCTTAACAAAAGATAAACTGCCTTGAAAAATATTTGTAATTCTTGTTATTATTCCTATATATACACCACCACAAAATTATTTATATTTTAACTCAGATTGCAATGAGAGTCAAAGAATAATTTTTTCGGTAAATATGAACCCATTGATAGAAATAATACAAAAAGTCTTAATAAAATTTTAATTAGACTTTATTTCTTTTAATAACAGTGTACGTACCCAGCGAAAAGTTTTTGACTTTCGGCACTGGCAACTACTTATTAAAGTAGTTTCTTGGTAATGAGACGTCATCATTATTTGCCTACTCTATATTATATAAATAAGTACTCAATAGTATAATAGAACAGTAATATTGCAATCACGTAGATCAGTTCGCTAGAGCGCTAGATTAACAACCATAAGGTTGTTGGTTCAACCCCATTCTGATGCTGTTAGTTTTTTTTTTTTTAACAAAATGTCTAAATAGGACATTTTATACTAAAAAAATTTCTGTCACTCAGAAAATTAAGTGCAAGATGATGTACTGAGTAAGATGTTAGTCATTAAAAACGAATGGTTAATTTGTGTCCGAGTTTAAATCTCACTGACGGCAAAATTTGTTTTTTTTTTCTTTTAGGTACATATTTTTGAGTATCCGTATAGACTAAAAATAACTACATGAGTTTGTGGAAAACTCGAACAAAAATAACTAGTTATTCAGGCAAAAAACAAGTAAAACAAAGCAAAGTTTTTGCTGGGTGTATAGAGATTTTTTAACATTTCATAAAAAAATTTCAATCAACAAAGCTTGGATAGATGCTTTTTTTGACTAATTTTATAAAATTTGTCGAAATATTTTTAATATTTGCAAACAAAAATATTTTTTAAATGATATTATTGATCAAGAAATGATGGTTTATGTTATGGTAGTTAAAAATCAAAAATTAAAAAAAAAAAAATTCCATTTTAAGTCGAATATCAAAAATAGATACACATATGTAAACTACTCAAAGGTATACGAAAAATAAATTTTAAGGAGGATCAATACGTTTTATGATAGTAACATAATCGGAACCATAATTTTGATTTGATTTGCCTTTAGTGTATATAAGTGGATATAGTTTTTTGATATTTTTTGAATGGTATTTAATTTAATGATATATTTTTCACATCTAACCACAAACAAAATCTTTAAATTATGTTAATAAAAAAATAAATAGTTGCATATATTAATTATGTAACTATAGAATAAATTTTTCTATGACAAAAACACACATCCAAAATGTTAAAAGTTGCATTAAATTCAAACGCGTAATTATTCTTGAATATTGCTTGATTCCGATATAATAAAATCTATGGATTGGTATACATTTTCACTGACGATTTAAATATTAAAGACACCGCCGTCTCAGGTCATGAATACTTTTTAAACAATATTTTTTTTTTGTTAAAAACCATTTTTCGTTTAACTAAAATAGAATAGATGTACTTGTTATAAATGTAATTTCACATAAAATATAAAAAAATGCAAAAAATTTTAGATCGATTTTAATGAGTTGCATAACTTATTGCATAATATTTTATTGCACCACAACAATTTTAAAATGTAATATGGAAACCTTAGCTGTCAGCGTACCTCGCGAAAAAGGCACTTCTTAGAGATATTTACGTTTTTTCTCCCCAAGTTTGGTCATCTCCTATAGTCCTGCCATTTAGGACACATTAATGAGATGTATCTCAAAAGATTCATAATTACAAAGGCAATAAGTCTCCATTCTTCATTTTGCAATAGTCTAAACGGCGCAAATTTTCTAATTGAAAAACTGTAAAAACAAAATTCTTGAAAATTTTGGATTCACCAATTCTCCACAATATAATTCAACACTGGTCAACTATAGTCTAAGTATAAGAGCTTGTAGTTAGAGGAATTGGACACATATTCTAAAGACCGCTATTACAGCAATCAAAATTAAGAAACAAACTTGTTTTTTCACTCTTTTTTATTTTTTAAATTTGAGTACATGCCGGTACCACATGGAACCATTTCACCAACTGTTGTTAACATAATTGCATCAAAAGTTATTTAAAAGATCAGAAATAAATATATATATATATATATATATATATATATATATATATTTGATGTTTAAGGTCGGTTTCATTAAAGTAAACTTAAAAAGGGAATTCCTCATCTACATATGTATATTTTTTAGGCTTTAGAGCTTTTAAGAAAAACAATTTTACATTATTAAAACGGCATGCTTTCATTTGTATAACCTAATTTGAGTTACATTTTAAGTTTTAAAATATTAAAAAAATAAAAACATATCTAATTAGCTTTTTAAGCTTCATTAAAATAAAAATATATAAATGTATGTATCATAGATTATTACCCAAACCTAAAACAAACCATTACTTCACCATTTCGTTTGCAGAATTGAAAAACAAAGACTTATTAAATTTCCCGAAGAAATTGAACAGCCTAGTAATGTAGAGGGTAAGGAAAAACATGATGAAGCCAAACGTATTTTACAGGAAATTGAAAAAATCAATCAAGCTTTGGGTTATGTTAAAAAACAATCCGATCCAACACGTTCACCCGCCATTTTGGACTCATCGCAATATCTCTTTCCTAATACAGGCTATCAGCCATTTCACGTTCAAAGTCCTCAGATAATGGGGGTTAATGGTGAAACTTTACTATTACCTTCCATAAGATCTGTGAAATTAGAACCATCTAATGACAATAAAGCCAGTGAATATAATGTACCACCTACAAGAAAATCACAACAGAAGCAAAAGCTAACAAAACTCCAAAGCTCAAACTCACAAACTTCTTTATATTTTAAACCAAATCGTGTGGAAGTGGCAGCACCCCAATCCAAGTCCGAAGAGAAACTATTGCCTACACATTTTGTTATACCAGTGAGACTTTACAAACAAAATAAACAACAATATTTGGAAAAACACAATCCCCAAGAGTACAAAATAAATGGATATAAAATTGTGGGCGATATAGATCATTTCTATGGCAAAGCAAAAACTAATAAAACTTTACCATCAGGTGGCAAAGTAAAGTCTACACCTAAATATCATTTGTTCTTTTTACCCGAAGAAATTGTGGCTAAAAATTCCTTAAAGGACATAAAAGCAGAAGATGTTAGCTCTAAGGAAATTTCTTCACGCGAAGTGAAATTGACCAATAGACAAAATTATAAAGTGCAGTCAAATAGTCAAACTATAACTAGTGGTAATGCCGTAAATGCTACCGGTTCATCACAAATTGTTAGAAAACGTTTGGGAACGAAGCCTCAAAAAGGAGGTAATAGTAATTCTGTAGTATCGGCTTCTTCAAGTACTGTGGTTAAGATAACACCTACAATAACTGGCAATGGTCAGGCAGCTCAAGTACAAGTGCAACAACAGCAACAACAACAACCTACTCCCACTCAACTAATCACACAAATTATACAATCTCCAGAACCTACACAAGCTTTTACAACTTTTAGTAACCAATCAACTAAACCCAACAATAGCAACAAAAACAATCAAATTATTAAAAATCCCTTGAGACCATTTTTAAATTTACAAAGTAATAATAATAATAACAACAACGATAATAATAACAACATCAACCCCCTGAGACCTTTCTTAAATTTTCCAAATAATAACAACAATAATGGTATTAAAAATCGTCCACTTTTAGAGTTACAAAACAATATCAAAAACATTAATAATGCCACTTCAAATGCCATTAAGGCAGCTTTTCAAAATATTTTCAGACTCCCTTTTCGCCAACAAGATCCCAATAAACCTATAACAACAGCTACTGAATTTACACTCCTCGAAACAATGCCTCTACCAGCACCACAACAAAACCAGCAACAACATCAACAACTTTATAATCCTTTACCAACCTCAGGCTCTATACAATTACCCCATTTACCTTTCTATGGTAATGATGATTTTCAAAATGATCATTTAGATTCCGATTATAAATGGGATGATGAAAGTGGCAGTTTTGATAATTCTAATTCAGGTGATCAAGGTGGCTATAATGGTTCATGGGAAACAACCGAACCAGAAGAAAAGAATATCTTTAGTAATTTAATAAAACACAAACAGGAACAACAAAGGGAGGCTCTCAAACAAGGTGGCATTATTATACAAAGACTAAAGGTACGCAAGGGAGGTATCGCTATAGCAGGTCCAGGTGGTGTGGCAACAGCAGGCAGTGGTGGTACAGCTATTGTTGGTCCTGGTGGTTATGCTCTTACCCATCCCCGTAGTTTAACTATAGCTGGTCCGGGCGCCAAGGTTATTGCTATACCTTCGGATGTAGATTTGAAAGATGCTTTGCAGAGAACAAATTTAGAAACAAATGTGTTTCCACGAGAGGGTCGTATAGTGGCTACTGGACCGGCGGTATATTATGCACCACCAACTGGCGATTATGTAGAGATTTAAAGGAAGCTATTAGAGTATAAGGGAGGGTTAAACGAAGAAGAATGTATAAGTTTTTTCCATTGATAGTTCTAAGTACGACTTTCTGGATTTCTAAGTATTTTTAAGTTCTTTTTGAAATGTTGTTTTAATTTTTATTATTTTAGTTTAAGTAGTGGGTATTTATCGTAGATTAATTATATAGTATAGGATTAAGTGGTATGTTTGAAAACCAAAGAGAGAGAGAGAGAGAAGATATTAAAACTATAAAACAAAGAACACATTCAAAATGTTAAAAGCTTTGTGAATTTTTTTAAAATAGAAAACATTTCTTAACATTTTTTATAAAAGCTTGGAATTACAGGAATATCTATAATGCCTTTATTTCAGCTTTAACTTATATCGGCTTTTGTTATATAATTATCCAGACGTTCAAGCTTTTTAAAAAAAAAGTTTTTTAATATTTTACAAGAACAAACGACAAATATTTAAAGAATTTAAAGCTCTTAAAATTGTAAACTTTTTCTTAATATTGCAAATGAAAGCTTCAATATTTTTAAAGCTTACTATTACCAAAATACTTTCAATGTTTTTATTTCAACTTCAGTTTATGTCTAGACATTAACAGCCGTATTGAAAATGAAAAATGTATGCCTGCTAACTTTTTCTTACATATAACATGCATTTTTTATTTTACATACGGTTGTAAAGCTCCTGAAAAAACACCTTAAATAATAAACAAATTGGTTAAATTTTTAATATTTAAAAAGAACAAGCCACCAAGATTTTAACAGTTTAAGTTTCTTAAAATTTGTGGGCCTTTTCTTAATATTTTAAATGAAAGCTTTAATATTTTTAAATCTTACGATTACAAGAATACTTTTTGCTTTTATTTTAGCTTATGTCAGCCTATTGTTACACAATTTACTAGGCTTTAAAGCTTTACAAAAATTAAATAAAATACATATTTCTCATCAATGAATATAAAAGATTTAATATTTTAAAATTTTTTAATTAACAGAATATTTTAAATGCTTTTATTTCAGCCTTAGCTGATATCAATATGTTTATACATCTATCTAGATGTTAAAGCTCCTAAAAAATACAACTTAATTGATAGACAAAATAGTTTAATTTTTAAAAAGGGCTTTATTGAGAAAAATGTTATCATTTCAATTTTATAGTTTTAAGCTTAACAGTTTTTAATCTTTTGAAAAATCTTAATACTTCAAAGTTCAAAGCATAAAAGTTATACATTTCAAAAAAATTCAAGCTATTATATATCACTAAATTTTTGACGAAGGCCTTTCTATCAATTTATAGCGCCTTTTTAATATATATATATATATATATATATATATATATATATATATATTTATATATATATATATAAATGCTTTAACGCTTCAAAAGCTTCAAATGCAATTAAGGAAATAAAAACTTTGCTAATCACAAAAAAAAAAAAAAAAATTTTCGAGCTTTTATATATTCAAATTTGGAAGAAAAACTTGCTAAAAAAAGTGTTTGCTAAAATTTGAATACATTTTAAGTAATAGTTGTATAATTTTAAAAGTAGTCCAGAAAATAAAAGTTTTATTAATTTAAGTAAACTTTAAGCTTTTATATTTTCCAACTTTCTATATCCACTTCAATAATTCGAAGACTTTAAATGCAGTTCAGAAAAATTTCAAGGTCCCAGACAAATCTTTTATTTAAACTTAATTTACTTAAACTTATAATTTTTTAATTTCATTATAAGATCAGTAAGTTTACGTTAAAAGCTTCTTTATATGTTTAAAAAGCTATCCAACAGTGTTGGACGAATTGGGAATTACTATAAAAATTAAGTATATCCTAAAATTTAGTTAATAAATATTTGTCTTAAAATTTTATATTTTTAATATTTCTTTTACATAAACTTAAATGCACCTTTTAAAAATAAATAAACTTCTTGATAGAGCTATTTAATGAAAATAATGAATTCTGAATTTGAAGAGCAAATGGCAGGTACAGATTGAAAAAAAATTCAATAATTTTTATATCTTCTATATATTTAAAAAGTTTGGGGGATATATTAGATTTTTCATCCTTGTGCAACATGTCGAAAAAATCATTTAAGACTCCATAAAGTATTTATATTATGGGTACTGGTAAGATTCTGAGTCGATGTAGCTCTGTCTGTCCGTTTGAAAGCCGGATAGGGGTCGGAAGGGAATATATAGGAAGATGAAATTTGTCTGAAATATTTATCTTATACAAGGTTTGTTTGGTATTGAAAATGAGCATAATCGGTTGATAAACAAAAAAGCTATGGGCCAATTAAACAAAAGTATCTCTTAAACAAAAGTATGTACGATAGCAAAATTTTGTGCAGATAGTTAGAGGAGCAATATAAAGTCGGAAACCAAAAATGGTCGTGATCCACTCACCTTCTATATAAGGTGAAACATCAACGAAATTTTGTACAAATAGTTCAAAGATCAATGTAAATACGGAAATAAAAAATAGGCGTGGTAAGCCCAACAAACCGCTCACAATGAAAAAATCAACATCAACGAAATTTTGTACAAATAGTTCAAAGACCAATATAAATTCTGAAACAAAAAATGGGCGAGTTTCTGAGTTTATGGGAGGTGGCATGGCAGGCCACCCCCATAAACCCCCAAGCAGATGGTGGGTGTACAAATTTCGCCAAGCCGAATGTAACATTCTCACTTGTTATTTATTGATGTTGTTCACAAGAAAAAAATTAACAATTAAAACTTAATTTTTTTGCTATTTATTTTAAAGTTTTAAATAATTTTTACTTAAACTTGATTTCACCATTAGACATTAAATTTTAAGAACAATAAATTTTGATTTCAAAGCGCTTTCATATATTCTAAAAGCTCTTAATAAAGTCAATGAACTTTTAATGTAAAGCTTTAAAAACCAATGTTTATTTTTTCCAGTATATTTAAAAAGTTTTTTATTAATTGAGCTTGACTGAATGAAAACAAATTAAGCTTTTATACTTGAAGTCAAGAGAGCAAACTCTTATATATATATTTTTTTTTTTTTTTTCAATCTAATATCATTTAAAAATGCTTTTAATTGATATTAATTATGAATAATTAAGTTTTACTAACTGATTTAAAAATCTCTCTCACTGACTTTCAACGCACTACTTAATCAAATCACAACAGACTGTTTCAAAGCTTTTATCTACAAAGCTTGTTAAGCTTTTAAGTTCTCTGAAAGTGTTATAATTAATGTTTAAAAATATTTTATTTTAATACAAAAGTAAAGCATTTATAATTTAACGATAAACCAACAGACTTTTATTACAAAACAACCAAACAATTTTGTAAATATGTACATATGAATTGGAAAAGCAAAAAGTAACTAACAAAAATTTGGGTATTAGCATGCATACATAAATACTAATCCCCCCATTAAGCTTAAAAGGAAAAACTAAACATCATGCTGTAAATATTAATTTAAAAAACTAATCATGAAATTCCTTTAAATCCCATTTTCCCCAAAACAACCGCAAAAAATCATTATCACAAATTAATTCCCACAATAAAAGAAATGGACAAACATCTGCCTTAAATACTTGGCCCTTACAACCAGTACCCTTAACGGCTTACACCACTTATGGTTTGAATTTGTTAACTACAGGACAATTGCAAAACAATGAAGATAAACAAAGACAATTGCAATTACCAACAATGGCACCAACAGCTGTACGAACCAGCACAAGTTATGGAGGTTTCTTTATGCCTAGATACTTAGCACCACAACAGCAATATTTTGCTTTTAATAGCGCCATTTTTAACGCACCTTTTGGTCAGTTTGCTTATAAAATAGGTCAACAGTATTTGCCTCAACTTGTAGCGACTATACCCACAATACCCACCAAATTAGCTGGAGCAAAAGAGGCAGTTATAACCAGAACGACAACCCCCCTACAGGCTCCTACACACCGGCCGGGTATTAGAGATAGAGAACCTACTACTAAAAGACCTCAAGGTTCTTTACAAGTTAAACCACCTAAGCTACAACTTAAGCCTGAAGAAACTAATGAAAGGGTAGGAGATTTTAAAACCGATGAAGCTCTTTTAAAGGCAGTAGAAAAAATAAATCCTGAATATATTATAGAAGAAATTGTTAATGTACCAGGCCAACATGTTTACTCCACAAAGACTACTGAGAAAATCAAAACCCAGCAAAAGCAAATAAAAACTCAAAAACAAACACAAACTTTATTCACAGTCACAGAACAGAAGCAAAAGCAACTTGAAAAAATAAAGAAATCAAAAACTCAGAAAAAAATTTCTAGCAATTCAGCAAAACCCGTAGATCCTGGAGTCAAAGTAGAGGCTATAGGCAAAACTTCTACCAAGGGTAATATACCAGAAATACCATTTGATACATACTTTTTGCCCTATTTCTCACAAAACCAACAACAGCAAGAAAAAACTGGTAAGAAGACAGCAGCTTTAATTTTAGAACCCCACTCTAAAGCTATTGTAGGCAATGGTGGTACCGCTATTTCTACACCCATTTCAAGAGCCTATTTAAAACGAGGCGTTACCACAAATGTTTATTTTAATCCCGAATCCGTGGCCATTGCCGGAGTGGGTGGTAAAGCTCATGCTCAGGCAGATCTAGAATTGGATTTAATAAATTAAATTTATGGCAGAACTATATAAAAGACTGAGCTTAAATTATTAAAAATGAGTAAATAATTAATTAAACATTTATGTACAAAACTATAAATGAAAAATAAATATTAGAAAAATAAAAAAAGAAAATAAAAATAATTGTATATAAATTTTGGGTGAAGTGTTTACTTAAAAAATATTTAATATGTATTTGATAAAATTTTTGAACTTATGAAATTCAGTTTCACCTGGTAAAAACCAAAAGTATTAATCTTAAATGCAAAAGCTTTTTAAGTTACTTGAAACATATTTTTATATAACTAGGAATTCTAAAAGCTTATCCTGCTGGGACTTAAGTTATAGTTTTTTTTTTTAATTAATATAAACGCTTAAATAATTCAAACAATTAAAAAAATGTGGATACAGATGCTTTAATAATTCAAAAGCTTTAGGTAATAAGAACTTTAATATTTAAAAAAATTGTAATTTTTCAGTTTATTTATTTTGACCTGACTTTTATTAAAGCATTTATATATATATATATATATATATATATATATATATATTATTATTATTATTAATTTAAAAACTTAAATAACTCAAATGATATTTAAAAAAATTGTGTACACAGACGCTTTAATAATTCATTTAAAGCTTTAATGTAGTAAACGCTTTATTTATTTAAACCAATTTTTATCGTTTCGGCTTAGTTTTTTTTAATATTAAAGCCTTATCCATTTAAAAGCTTTTAGAAAAACTTTTCTTTATTTAATATTGAAAAGCTTTAAATTTAGTTTAAAAAGTAAAAGCTTTATAAATCCAACAAGTTTCTAGCTTTTATATTTGGATAACTTTTACCAAAAATCTTGCTTTATAATTCAAAAGCTTTTAAAAATGGGTCCCTTTAATAATTTAAAAGTTTAAAAAGTTTTATTTAAACTTAAAATCTGATTTGATATCAAAGCTTCTTAATAAATTTTAAAAGATATTTAATGAAACTAACGAATTTTTAATTTCAAAAGAAGAGCAAATGGAGGTTTTAAAAACTTTTTTTAATCACTTTTATATTTTCAATATAATTTATAAGTTTTTATTTTATTAATTGAATTTGACTATAACAAAAATGAATAATTACAGCTTTTGTAGGCCATTGTAAAGTTTTAGCAATTTTTTTTTTAACCTATTAAATAATTTTTACTTAAATTTAATTTCAACATTTAACATTAAACGACATTTAAAATTAAATTATAAGAGAAACAACTTTCAATTTCAAACTTGATAAATTCCAAAAGCTTTTTAGTAAGGCTAACGAATTTAGAAATAAAATTTTAAAACCGTTTTTTATCATGAAATTTGTTAATAAATTCAACAATAGAGCAAACTTTTATTTAGTTTTTGATTATTTTAAAATTTATATTTAAACAAAAATAATAAAAAAGTCTTAAAGAAAAGTTTTAACCGTTAAATCAAAATCTTTGTAAGTTATACATTTTTTAAAGCACTTAAAATGTTCCTAACTTATTCTACTGGAAATCTTTTATAATTTTTTATAATAAACGTTTTTAAGTCTTCTTTTTTTTGTAAATTTGAAAGTTTAAAATTTAAAATTTATGTTATACAAAAGCTTTACAGAAAAATTACAAAAGCTTAAAGCTTTTTATTTTTCATATGTTTAAGAACAAAAGTTAAAATGATTTTGTAAAACCTCTCTTTTAATAGAAAATAAATTCTATAATTGTTGTCTTAATTCTAAATTGTTGTCTTAAGCTAAACACATGTTCCATCCAAAAATATGAAACTTGTGCTATACAAATTCTAAGGTTTTAAAAAAGAAATATAGTAAAAATAAAAATATTTAAGCTAAATTATAAAAAAGAATACAATTAAGTCATTTAGTGTCCTCACCTCCTCCGAATTTAATGATATTCTGTACAATAATTATACTCATCAGAAGTAAGCCTGACGCAAAATTTCAGATAACTTTGTAAAGTGGTTCGTGAAATATAACGGTTTGAAATGTCAAATAGCAAAAACAAAAATTACAAAATTGTATACACAAAATATAAATGTCTTTCAAAGTATTTATGGTAAAGTATTTATGATATAAGATTTATTGTGACGTCATATTGAAGGTATCAAAATTACCTTTAATATGACGTCCAACACGACTTTTTTATTATGACATCTTTACTTTTTGAACAAAATTTAAAGCTTTGCAATATTAAATAAAGAAAAGCTTTTTAAAAGCTTTTAAATAGCTAAAGCTTTAATATTTAGTAAAAAAGCCAAGGCGAATAAATAAAAATTTGTTTAAATTAATGAAGCCTTTACTATATTTAAAGCTCTAAAAAAATTATTAAAGCGTCTATGTACACAACTTTATTATAATCGTTTGAATTATTTAAAGTTTTACATAAAAAAATTATAAATGCTTTAATAAAAGTCCCAGCATGTCACTTACCAAGGTTATAGAAAATATTTCTATCATTAGTATATATATATATATATATATATATAAATTTTTAAAAAGACCACTTTTTGAGATATATGTACCCTAAATACTTTGAAAGATATTTGTAAATTTGTGTATACAATTCGGAGAGGTAAGGACCAAATTTGTAATTTTTTGTGTTAGTTTTAAATGGAAGGACTCAATTGTATATATGTATATACAAAATATTAAAATAGCACAACTCCAAATGAAGCACTTAAAACAAAACAAAAAAAAAAAAACTTTCTTCCAATTCTATACTTAACCATTTTTTCTCTTCCTTCCCTTCTAACTTTCTCTATCTCGTTCCTAGACTTTCTCCTAAAATTTTTCTAAAATCCTTTAATTGTAGTTATAAAAGTAGTTAAACATTTTGAAATATTTTTATTTTTTATTTCCAAACGTATGCATATAACCACCAATTACGTTAACATCCAATGTATTATGCAAAACACCCCACACATTTCCTTCCTTTTGCACACTTAGACATAGATCTTCTGACCTAGACTTTAATGAAGATGAACAGACATTATCGTATTATGGTGGTCTTAAGGGAAAATTTGTACACTTGAAAGATGGAAAAGTACACAAGATTTCAGCGAATGGAAAGGAGACAAATTCTGATGGTGTCTCACCTCGTCAAGATCCGGTAGCAGCTACAAACGATATAGCTTTAACGGTACATGATCATCAAAATAAAAACAATCAGAAGTCCTCATTTGAAGAAGATTTTAATAAAATTCAATTGGCTGCCGCTCGTTTGGTAGCCATACAAGAGTCGGCTAAACGTAAGGGTAATTTCAGTCCCGAAGATAATCGTGTGTATGCCGCTAGTCTATTGGAATTAGGTCAGGCAGCACAAAATTTGGCCATATTGCAACAAACAGGACAAATACAAGATTTTAGTGTTCTTCTACAGTCCATGCAAACTACGGTAATGCCTCAAAAGACTCCTCTTAATGGTGACAAAAATGTTGAAGATTCTGTGGCTATAGGAGCTGCTACTCAAGACGAAAAAGTAGATGATGTAACAGAGCAACAGTTAAGTGAATCAGATCTTTTACCACCCAATCATGAGGATCCCTATGAAGATGTTGATGATAGTGTGGCCATAACCCCACCAAAAAAGGATGCCTCTGTAGCAGAAGCCAAACCCGTAGGTGTGTATTTCTCTATACAATCTTAAAGTTTACATTTACTTATTAACAAAAATTCCTATTGTGTGTCTTAGGTGTTTCCATAGCTGGTGAGGGTGGCGTGGCTTCTGCTAAACCGAATGCTGTAGCTTTATCTGGACGCAATGGCTTGGCTGTTTCTGCTCCCAAAGCTACCGCCATAGCTGGTGTAACAGCTGAAGAGGCGGCTACTTTTAGCATTTCTTTACCCAGCCGCAATAATTTAGTTATTAAATCAGCTTCTACACGTTTGTCAACTCCTACTTATGATGATTACGATGACATCGATACATCACCTGTTCATTCCCATACCCGCAATATTCCATTGGTTAGATCTGCTGATGCACAAAAAACTAAAAAGCCAAAACCTATGATGGCTACAGTTAATGCTGCCAATGTCATTGTAAAAATGTGGCGCACTGCTATTGCTGAGGAACATGCTGCCGCTTATGGTGCTCATGAAACTAATAATGATTTTGATATTGAAAAACTTTTTAAGATCTCTAAGCAAATGAATCAACGTCATAGAGTTTAAGTTTGAAATATTTACATATTTTCTTTTTAGATAGAAAATATTAATTGACCATCTTTTCAGAGATAAGTAAATTATTTATGCTAAAAAGACTTTATTTTAGGACAGTATTTATTAAAGAATAGAAATAAAAATTTAATGAAAGCAGCAGACTTTAATACCAGCATTTTATATAAATTGTTAAAATGTTATATTTATTTGAATAACCATGAACCCAGGTATATATCTGGTCATCTTTAAGGTAAGGCTTGTAATGTAAATATGGGCCATCATTAAAAATTTTTGATTTTAGGCCTTCACAAAAAAAAACAAAAAAAAAAATATTATTATTATTTTTATGGCACATTAAAATTATTTCATGCAGGGGACGCGAAAGTTATAGCGGTTTTAAGTTGAATATATAAATATTTTTACAAATTAGAAATTTATGTATAATTCTAGCAAAAATTGCATATAATATCAAAATGTACTGACATAGAATACAACTAGAAGTTTATATGAGAGACATAAATCTACTTCAGTTCTCAAAAACCCAATTCATGCAACAACAAAATACATGTACAGTCAATGTGAGATTTAAATGAAGATTTAAAATGTTACAACATCTTTAACATTTGTAAAAGACTTTGGGTTAAAAAATCGTGTAATCCTTAATAAAAAGAATCCTTTATATGAAACTAGAAACATTTGAAACAGAAATTAGCAAAAATCTATCATAAAAATTAAACATCATTTAAAACCAACGACTGCAGAAAATTTTGAAAATATTCTAAGCGATGTTAAATTTTTCTGACAAAGTTTTCCTAATTTCTCTTTAAATTATATTTATTTTCATGCAATGATATCTTTTAACTAAGGATTTGAGCCTTAGGTCTAGTAACCATGGCCTTCTTTTTTAACATTAGTTTGTAATTTTAATTATTTTCTAATGATATAAATAAATAAATAAAAATAAAAACTAAGGATTATATCATCCTTTAACTATTCCCATTCCTTTTGCAAACCTAAATGACGATGTCTCTTTTTAAGCATTCTCGACTTGTCGCTGATAAGTTTTCTCACCATATTTTGTTACTATTTTGATACCTTTGTGACCTATTAAAGTTGTGTTTGAATCTTAAGATTTTATACTATATTAAAGACAAGATTTGAAATAATTGATTTTTGAAGATATGTAAATAATTTTGATGTATAAAAATGTATGTAAATACTTTTGAAATGAAAAATGCATGATTGTATAATTATTTCATATGTATGTACATGCACAATTTTTATAAAATGTAATTTCAAGAAAAAAAAGAGTGAGAAAAATATAGTTCGTTAAGCCCGACCGTATAATACCCTTCACCTTTGTATACGTGAACCAAAATTTGGGGAAAGTACTTACTTGCAAAAGGAGTATTGTATATTTCTATAAAACATACGTAAGAATTACATTTTATGTTATATTATTTATGCACTTTAGAATGATTGCCGAAAGGGGTCCTTACATGGTAGCTATGGTCATTAGTGAATTAATTTTCACAAAATTTGGTACTACGGTTTCTAATAACATAAAAAATAAATGTTATAAATAAATAAGATTTGCGCCAAATATTAACTTGATACTAATATTTGTGGGGGATTTATGCACCTTTTTGAAAAAAGGAGCTATGACACACAGATTTTAACCTATATAAAATCAAATTACTTTCAAAATTACGATCTGTAGTTTGATTACAAAGACAGATGGACGGACAATGTTAAATCGACTCAAAAAGTGATTCCAAACCGATTTGTATACATTAAGGTGAATCTTAGACCAATATTTTTGAGTCAATTTTCAGATCGAAAATTTTATAGGAGAAAAGTAAAATTTTTCAAAAGCAAAAAGTTCTAATTTTCACAAAACTTGTTATTTAAAAAAAAAAATAATAATAAGGAATTAAAAAATATATACACTTTCAAATACCTAATTATAGATAAAGTACAATTTATCAAAAAAAAAAAAAAAAAAATGAAAGAATTTTAAGAAAATATAAAATATATCAATGTGTAAAAAAGACCAAATTTTAAATTTTCAAGAAGTATAAAAATATTGTCCTCTATTAAGAAGGCGTGATACTAACAATATACCAATACATTTTGAGTATTTGAAAAAAGTCTTACCACCAACTAGCTATGACACATGTGGTTTAAGTAAAGGTACTGAAAAGCGTCACAACGCTTTTCTGAAGATATAATCCCATCTGAAAAAATTTCGTCAGCATCACCAACAACAACTATCATCAATTATTCTGATATTAGTACTAAAAATCAAAATCTCAATTGATTTCATCCGGAATATGTGAAATATGAAATTGAATCATCACACCTAATTATATTTACTGCTGAGCCCAGAAAGCTGAAAAGAACTTTATACCAATCAATAGATTTTGAAAAATACATGGTTATAATTATTTCTAAATTCATATTGTTCTTACTGGTTTGTATATTCTCTATTTTTGCATAAACATCTTTAATATTTCCTGTTTTTTATACAAACTCTCTCGATTTTATAGTATATATTATATTCTATCTCATAAATGTGATTATTTTATAAAAGTTTATTACTTCTTAATCATCAATATTTCTTATAAATGATGAAATGAAAATATTAAAAACTTAAATTTGCAATAAAAGGCAAGTTTTATTTTTTATTTATTTATTTTTTTTAAATAGATACATACATATAAACACACATTTTGTTTCATTAATTTATTATCAGTATTAATTTGTATCCCAAATTTAATTACGTTTGCATCTCTTTCAAAACATAATATATTTTATAGTGGAGAACTAGACAAAGTTATGAACATATCTGGTAAAATTTAGTATGTTATCAATAAATTAAAGGTTTTTTTAGTTTAATTTGGAAAATTTTTGCTTGGAATCAGTTAATAAAAGATTTAGGAAAAGATTGATACTTTAAAAAAAATTCTAAAATATTAATGGTATATTAAAATGGATATCAGTAAAAAATATATTCAATCATTACAACAAACTTTCACATCTAAATATTTCAAAGTTGATCTGGTAGGCTGTATTTACATAATATAAAAATAACAAATCATACTTAATTTTATAATTTTATGATGTTCAAGTTTTCAAAAATAATATAAAAAAGGAACAAAATTAAAAAAAAAAAAAAAAAAAATTAAAAGAAGTATTATACTTTTTTCAACAAAAAACAAAACATCCAATTGGTTAAAGGAACCAAATTTGAGTAAAAGTACTAATTTCCAATAATAGTACTAATTAAGACAAAAAACAACTATTTTGCAAAAAATATCTTTCGAAAAAAGAAAGAAAATATTCGCAATACCGAAGAAAATACCAATTACACAGGGCGTAATTACAGTAATATTTTCAGCTTCATAGAGTTCAAAGCCTATAAATTATTATTATTTTTTATAGAATAAAAGAAAATTAATATTTTTAATACCTTAAAATTTTTGTTTTTAAAAAATCGAATAAATATCAACTTTATTATTAATTAAGTGATGGAATCTCATTAAGAAAAAAAGATCAGTATAAATTAAAAAATAATAATTCCTAAAAAAGTTCAAATTTTTTTTAGTAAATAAAAAAAAAAAATAATAAAAATTAAAGAAAATAATACCGATAAAATAGAAGAGTACAGTTGCATAGTTTCTAAACGCTCTGGCCAAAATAAAGACGAAACATTTTTACAAATAAAAATATATTTATTTTTTCACTGATCCAACAATATCAAAATATATTTATTTTATTGTATGTATTTTATTCCTGCATGAGTTAAGACTTCGAAGGTTACACTGATTAATAAATGTATTTGCACCCCCGATTTACGCGATACTTCATTTACGCGATTTCCTTGTAACACAATTCAATAATAATGGCCATTTCTTGAAATACGCATTTTTATTTAACGCGAACTTGATACAACACTTTTAAACAATAATGACAAACCTTGAATTACGAGAATTGTGTATTTATTCAGGATCCAAAACAAAAGAATTTCGATACAATTATAATACACTTGTAATTTGAATATAGTCAGATTAGCAAAATAATATATAAAACCCGTTTGCATCAATAAATATAAAAAATAAATAAGTTCAGTACTTTAATTTATTACGACATTTAGGTGTCAAACTAACATTTTTCATTTAATTAGTGATTTCATTTACTCAATATATATGGAATTTCTGGTCCCATAATATAATTTGTTATTTATTCTGAAACTTGCTTTACACGTTTTCAATTCACGCGTATTTTGTGCCTTTTTGATTACTTTTTATTAGTTAATTAAAAGCTCCCATCTTTGAGAAATATTGGAATATTAAATATTTTTAGCATACTTTCAGGCGCACATTAATATATGAGAGACAAATATGAGAGATAATGAGTATTAAAAAAAGAAGATACGTGAGTATAAAAATAATATTAAACATTATTAAACTAATACATACATATATGTAGATATTTTGGTAACGTTCACATAATAAAATATTACAAACAAAAAAGCCTTATCTGTTATAAAATGTTTGAAATAAACAGAGATTTATAAAAAGTTTATTAAACAAATATATAAAAGTTTATTTTATTATGAATTTTGTATGTCCTATGCTCCTATATTATTTAAAAAAAATTAAATATGTACTTCGCTTTAAAATAGTGACCTGTTGAAAGTTTGTGTCTTAAGTCTTTTGTTTAGCCACTTAACCAACAGCACTATTAAATACAATGAATTGGCGGTATTTCTGAATATAAATTAAATATAATAAAGTGTGTACTTTTAGACATACATTTTATGATAATTTTATAGTTTAATATTATGTATAATACATATTGATGTGTTTACAAAAAAGTTTTGTAACAAGGTATAAACAGAACAAAAAATTAATATATTTAAGGATTTTTTATTGTTTTATAAGTAAGTATATAAATAGATTTATTCTACTTATAAAAAAGCTAATTCCCGTAAACAGAAGCAATAAGCAAAGATTAGGTAAAAAATAAAATAATATGTAATTTATATTTATAAATAGTATATGTTATGAAGTTTAAACAGTACAAAAATAATGTAATATATTTACAAAATCATAAAAAGAGCGAAATTTTATATAATTTATATAATTTATATAATTTAAAACTTTAATTAGAGACTGATAAACTTTACATGAATTCTATGAAACATCAAATATGAAATGGCCTTTGGTTTTCTGATTTGGTTCATATTCGGCATACACACACTTTATACCATCAATAAAGCATAACTGTTTTAATTTTTTTCAAACAACAAAAAATTCACTGTTTTATTCACAACTCTAATTCTACAAAAATCAAACTATTTCACAGAGTCGTATTTTTAATTATTTATATCTTTCGAAGCTAAAATCCGAATTTATTAAATTTGACGCCATTAGAAAGAAAACGTAGAAAAAGCATTCCAATGCATTCGATGCACTTTTTAAAGCGATTTTTTATTTTTATTTAAATTGACCAAATAATTCAGTTTAAATTTTTATGTGAGAAAAAGTTATGATATTTTTTATAATTTTTTATAAAAAAAAGTCAACAAATTGTTCCGTATAAAAACTCATTCATTAAAAAAAATGTTTTTACAACTTAACATATAAGATTTTTGTATTGGTTATTATTTGGTTTATTTCTAAAAAAAGACGAAATGTAGGCCTAAATGAAAATATATATGAATAATTAGAAAAACTGTAAAATATTAATACCATCAAAAGCATTGCACTGTAATATACAGTTTTTAAACAGTATAATTTTTTAATTACGGTATATAAAGAGAACAAAATGTCTTCTCGTTCGCTTTCTATTTCAGTGAAATTGGATTGCAACTTAAAAAGTAATGAATATTTAAACCTTTATACTTTTTATATTTTCGTATATTTCTGTGTCAACACAAAAATCGTCAAAAGGTCAAAAATCGGAACTTTTCCATCGATTTCTCCTGGAATTCATGCTAAAGTGTGCGTTCGAATAAAACATAACTCTTACTTCCGTTAATCTTAAATATCTTCCTTGATTACAATGCCTTCTAGAAACATGTCCGTAACTTATTTTTAACAGCAGATCGAATTCTTGAAAACCGGTCGCTTGCCCACATGCAGATGGCAGTCAAAGAAATATGTACAAAATAAAATTCGATTTTTTCACTTTTTTTTAACTTACTAGAAAATGCTAATTGAGTAAATTTTTACAAAAGCATTACATTTCATGGTAATCAAAAAGCCTAACAAGGACCTAAAAAATGAGATTTAGGTTGGTCCGGAAAAGAAAGAGTTGCAAGCTTCTAAGAGCTATGAGTAATAGCAAGTTATGCTCACTACTTTAAAATAAAAATGTTAAAGCTATGCCTAAGCTTTAGTCAATCGAAGCCAACAAAAAATGAATAACAAAGCTCAGAAGAACTCTGAGGCAAAGAATGATCAAAATTCTTCAATAATGAAAAAAATAAACACATTTTCAATATTTTGTATTATAATGGAAAACACACGTTATTTCTGACTTTTCCTTTGTTCCAAGGTACAAGTTTTGTATACCAAGTAATCGAGAAAATGGTACTGAATAGAATTCTTCAAAACTTAATTAACGTATTTTTATGACTTTTTTAAGAAATAGATAAGTGTAATTTTATTACCTTTTTTTGAATTTTCTTTTAAGTAAATTTTTATTGTTTTTTACATAAGGATAGATCATTAGATTTTAATTTATAATTGTATACATTTGTTATGGTTCCATGCAGGGTTCGAATGGTTCTTATTTAAAGCATATTTAAATATATTTTATAGATATTTAAATTCATGACGCATGTGTACTATTTTGACTTTAAATTTTGGTTTTTACTTATTAAGAGTTTTAATTTTAAACAAATTTTTACTGCATTACAAAATACTCAATGCTAACGTTATTTTAACAACTATCGAAATAAAAACACTAAAAATTTATAAAACAATTTGTCATATGTCAAAAAAAATACAACATAATATGCGATTGTTTTGCTCTTAAGTCTGAATAAACTCGAATAATCATAACAAAGGGTGTTATAAAAAGACATTGATGAAACTTGTAACATGCAACAGTGTTTTTAACATTTTTTAGCCAGATTTAGGTCTTTGTAATTACAGTAGAAACACCCAGAATTTTAAATGTTATTTTAGTCCTACAGAGTATTAGTTATTTAAACTACCCAGAATTTTGACAATTGTAAAAAACGTACTTTAAAATTTTTTCAGAAGTCATACCTAAAATAATTAAAAATAATATAGTTAGAAATTTATTTTTATACAAAACAATATATCAAGAAAATCTGGGGAACAAATGCTACAAATAGTTGATTTAGTTTTAAACCTTACTTATTCCATTCATCTTTTATAAAAAAAAATTATATTTTATTTGAACGCACATATCATATAAATACACCTATTAATGTCCATCCGTCTGGTATTAAAAACTGGTAAATAAAAACTATTTTTTTTATTTGTTATTATTTTTTATTCTTGATATGAAATTGGTTTTTTATCTAAACTTGATATTGAAATTTTATTAATTTCTCCTGAGTTTAAAACCATTTATACTTTGGCAAAAATCAGGTTTAATGTACATTATATTAATCTTTCCTTCATTTTTGTTTTGGATTTTCTGCGTATTTTATTTGATTATTGTATAAAACCTTTTATTTTCCCTCTAGGTACTTGCTGGAAAATGTCTACATATAAATTTATTCTTAAAGTAAAAAAAGGTTCTAGATCTTAAATAACTTTTTTTCTTTTATGTTAAGGATTCAGGTTTGGTGGCTTTTCACTGAAATTTAATTTTGATTTTCTTCTTTTATTTTTCTCCTTCATCAGTTTGTTTGCAAGAAAAGTTATAGAGTTGTGTTGAAATGCTACAAAATATTTGTATATAAACATTTGGTAAGTAGTTACTTTACTTTAGTTCTTGCCTTAAACATATTATATACTAAATATTTGAATCTTTAATGAAATTTTCATCTTATATTAATAAATACAACTCATAAAAATAATTTCAAAATTGAGAATTAAAATAAAAATAAATAAATAAATAAATAAAGGATATTTTATATTTAACTTTTTTCTCTTTTAGTACACATTATATTGGCTAAACCAAAGGAACAATAAAACAGGCCCCAACTAACAAAATTTCGAGTTGGCATGTAGTTCTGAAAAACAGCATAAAGCTGATAATATCTTAGATCCGATATTAGGTCTGCCACCTTATCTGGGCCAAATCAATAGAGCAACTTCAAGTAGATACCAGTAAACTAATAAAAAGACTGAGTTATCATTAACACTTGCTGAAAATACCAAAAAAAAAAATGTTTTTAATATTTAAAATATTTCTAGTAATTAAGGATATTGCAGAATATATTAATAACAATTCTTTTAGACTAACCATAATTTATTTATTATGAATTTTAATTTGTAATTACGTTTCTACATCTATACTAGCATTTAATCCGTTACTGCGTTAAAATACAAACAGGACTATAGACCAAATCTAAACTTGGTCAATCTTTCATTAAAAAAAAGAAAAAACAAAATGTAACACCAAAAGTGAAAAAAACGTAAAATTAAACTAACTCCTAACTCCTGTGGGAACGATTATGATATTTATGATATTTCAGAAAATCGCAATTGCACCATCTAATGATTCCAATCTCATACCTCCATATTTATATTTAAATAAGGAATATCCAAAAAGTGAGATATCGTACCACTTCTTAACTCTATATGAGTTCATCATTTAATAGCACAGGGTACCAAAAAACTGCCAAAGTATATACACCAACCACTTGAAAAATCAGATTGGGTTGAAAAAAAAAACAATTTATATTTTGTTCTTACATTTCAAAGTCTAGGAAATGCATGAAGTACGTTTTTAGATGCCTTTACGCCTAAAACTGTTGAGGCATTTTATCGACATTAACAACAATAAAAATTTTAAATATTTTATATTTCAAATTTTAAATATTTAAATATTTTAAAAATGTACCAAAAAGTAAAATAAATAATAGGTTTTTCAAAAAGTACCAAAGGCAAGCTTGATATATGTATTTCTGATACTACTTTAAATTTATTTCTATGTTTTTGGTTTAGAGGAACAAAAAAGTACCACAAAGTTCTCTCTTATGTATTCTTACCCATATAAGATAATATATCTTTAATTTCATGTTTGTAGATTCAATATTATAGAAAATTCAAAAAGTACCATTAGAACAACTAAAGGTACCACAAAATCCTCTATTATGGACTCCCGTTCACTTAGGATTTTTAATTTGATGTATCTATGTTCAATATTATAAAAAATTCAAAAGTTATCATTAGTACCACAATGTCCCCCTTGTAAATTCTTACCCATATTAATTTTATAATATAATTAAAAAAGTACTATAAGAAAAACAAACACTTAGGACCATATATCTTCAATTTCATGATTTTATGTTCAATATTATAGAAAATTCAAAAAGTACCGTTAGAAGAACGAAAAGTACAACAAAATCCCTCGTGTGAATTCTCATCCATTAGTTAGGAATTAGTTTAATTTTACGTTTTTTTCACTTTTGGTGTTACACTTTGTTTTTTCTTTTTTTTTTAATAAAAGAGGTACGAAATTTATATCTGGTCTATAGTCCTGTTAGTACGTTAACGCAGTAACGGGTTAAATGCATAATAAACAAATTACTATAAAAATTTTAAATTTTTAAACATTTTTTTTTTTTTTTATTTTCAGCAAATGTTAAGGATAACTCAGTCTTTTTATTACTTTACTGGTATCTACTTGAAGTTGCTCTATTGATTTAACCCTGAAGAGGCGGCAGATCTAATATCGGATCTAAGGTATTATCAGAGTTATTTTGTTTTTTTCAGGATTACATGCTAACTCGAAATTTTTAGCCAATATAATGTGTACTAAAAGAGAAAAAAGTTAAACATAAAATATCCTTTATTTATTTATTTTTATTTTAATTCTCAGTTTTGAAATTATTTTTATGAGTTGTTTTTATTAATCTAAGATGAAAATTTCATTAAAAACTCCAATATTTAGTATATAATAGGTTTAAAACAAGAGCTAGTGTAAAGTAGCTACTGACCAAATGTTTATATACAAACATTTTATAGCTTCTCTTGCAAACAAACTGATGAAGGAGAAAAATAAAAGAACAAAATCAAAATTAAATTTCAGTGAAAAGCCACCAAACCTGAATCCTTAACATAAAAGAAAAAAAGTTATTTAAGATCTAGAACTTTTTTTTACTTTAAGAATAAATTTATAGGTAGACATTTTCCAGCTAGTACCTAAATAGAGAATAATAGGTTTTATACAATAAACAAAAATAAAATAAAAATAAATAAACAAAAATGAAGGAAAGATAGAATATAATGTACATTAAACCTGATTTTTGTCAAAGTATAAATAGATTTATACTCAGGAGAAATTAATAAAATTTCAATATCAAGTTTAAATAAAAACCAATTTCATATCATGAATAAAAAATAATAACAAATAAAAAAATAGCTTTTATTTTTTTAATACCAGACGGATGGACATTACTAGGTGTATTTACATGAGGTGTACGTTCAATTAAAACATAACATTTTTTAATAAAAGACGAACGGTATAAGCTATTTATAGCATTTATTCTCCAGATTTTTTTGATATATTATCCTATATAAAAATAAATTGCTAACTAGATTATTTTAAATTTTTTTAAGTATGATTTCTTAAAAAATTTTAAAGTACTTTCACGAAATTTTTCGCGGTATCTCACTATAATAATTTAAAATTATTAAACATAATTCAGAGCTACTGGGGACTTCTTAAATTCGCTTTAAACATGAATACAATTCTTTTAGAATTGTCAAAATTCTGGATAGTTTAAATAACTAATCTTCTGTAGAAGTATTGTCAGATTTGTTTGTGCCTCTGTCATCAAATAGTTAATCAGATATCGCCAAATTTATATCTTATTTAATTTTTATATGAAAAAATAAAAAAAAGTTTAGTGTACGATTTTTAGAGCTTCAAATTTAGTATAATTTATAAATGTAAATTCAGCTTCGACAAAGCCTAATAATAATAATAATTGCAGTAGCTAATAGTAATTCCATAAACAATAATATAGAATTATTACAAATTTTATATTACTCCATTTTAAGGCAACAACTTTAAAAAGTTATTGATATATCTTTTTTTGGAATAATACTTCTAACATTATATAACAGTATTGGATCTATAAAACTTTAAAATTATTTCAAAGTATTAATTTATCCACGAGAGTTTTCATTGTGACCAACTGATTCGTTAATACTCTTAATATATTTGAAAAATGGTGGAAAACAAATTATCAAAAAATTATTACATAAGTTTTATAATATATATATATATACGATTTAGAAAAAAAATCTCAAGTTAGAGCAATATATAAATTAAAGCCCTTCGTTTTGTTAGATAACCAAGTACTAAAAAATTTTGATTGCTGATAAGAAAATGTAACAACAAAATTCTAAATCTGTCCAAAAAAAATATTAAAAGCACTGTTGCATGTCTTTTTGTGACACTCTTTGTTATTCGAGTTGTCACACGATAAATTGTTTCGAAAAATTTTATTGTTTTTACTTCTATACTATTCAGGACCATTTTCTCGATTATTTTGATATGCAAAACTTGTACCTTGGAATATGAGAAAAGTCAGCAATAACTTACGTTATTTGTATGCTAATACATAATATTGATTTCCTTTTTTGTTATTAATCAATTTGTTATTGATCATGTTCATATTATCTGATAATTTTTTGCCTCAACTTTGTTATATAAATTTTTTTAGCTTTGATAGACCAAAGCTTAGGCATAGTCAATGCCTAAACTAGCCATTACGTGGCCGATCATGTTTAGCATAGTTCTTAATTCATTCTTGTAACTTTTTCTTTTTCTGAACCAAGTTGCATCTCATTCTTTAGGTCCTTATTTTTGTCAAAATTTATTCACTCAACATCTTCTGGTAACTTAAAAAAAAAAAAAAATAAAATTTTATTTAGCACATTTTTCTTTGACTGTCACCTGAATGTGGACAAACGTACGGATTTCAAGAATTCGATCTGCTATTAAATCTGATATATCTCTAGAAGATATTGTACTCAAGAAAAATATTTAAGATTACCGACAGTAAGAGTTTTTATGAAACTTTTGTGTTATGTTTTATTCGAACGCACACTTTATAATGATTTTTTTCAGCAGCTTCAGTATTTTTGGTCCCATTTTACATACATAAAACAAGTTTGCGTGTATAAAGGACAATACCAAAAATTAAGGACCAAGAGCTATGTATTTTTAAGTATATCAATTGTCTGAAAACCATTTTCTGGTACTATTTTCTCATAACTGTCCATGAGTCTAAATTTATCAGTCAAAAAAAAAACACATTTCCTTATTTCTGGCTTAGGATGGAGCAGATTTCTCTTGCAGAGAAATTGCCTGGATATTAAAATATTTATTTATTTCTCTTTATTTTTTTTTACTTTTTAAATTAAAACCTTTTTTAAGACAGCATCTTTTAAAAAAATAATTTTTAAAATGCAGCAATAGGTTACTTTTAAGCCTTAAATTTAAAAACCTCTTATTTATAAAAATTTTGTATCTTAACTTTTATTTTGATTTTGATGTTATGTTTATTTAACCTGTTTGTTGCTTAAAATATATAGGCCATTATCAAACATTTTTAATCCGACTGAAATAAGATTAAATCATTAATAATTTTTATGGTAATACTACGGCTTACAGATCTGAACTCAAAAGACTTGAAACTAATAGAGTGCAAAATTTTAGCACTATAGGTTTTATTCAAAGTTCAAAAACTTAGAAAAATTACGTAAAATTACTTAACTTCTTTCCATTCTTTTATGGACATTTTTTATTCGCGCTTTTATACTTTTTATTCTCATTCGATCTTATATAAACTAATCGGACTTTGTACATAAATTCTACACCTTTTTTGTTATTGTGCAGACATTCAACAATTAAATACAAGGTAGTCGAATTTTGATGACAAAATTTTTAAATTTTTTTGGTTTTTGGGCGGGGTTTGAGCGCCACTCAACGGAGTAAAAATTTTGAAGCAGGGATTAAATTTTGTTGTAATTATGCGTACTTTGTACTACGTCTCGTTGATGTGCCCTAGTCAATGCAGTAGATAGTCTCAAAGCCTGGAAAATAAGAGCGAACATTTAAAAAAAATCAGTTTTTTGTGAGGCACATTTGCAGTTTCATATGGAAAGCATTTATTACTGTGTGAACTTAGTTTTTTGTTATTTTATACAACAAAATCAAGGGAGCATTAAAATTAAATTTAATAAAATAAATTTATCGATTTTTTGAAAATTACGCAAAAATTTTCAAAAAGTCGTTTTTTTAATTTTTTATAAAAAATTCTAATTTGAACAAATCTTGAATATATAGATAGATATAGTAACGGCAATAAGTATAATTGATCGAGACCATAAATTTAAGATAGTTTAAAACGGGACGGATTTTGCTATGGCACATCGCATGGACAGCAGGAAATTTAATATAATTAGCATAATTATAGGTGTTTATAATGATTAATGGAAAAAAATGATTATGGAAAAAAATTACTTGAGTTAAAAAATATTCACAATATTAATTAAACAGCATTTCTTTGTAATAAACTTCAATAAAAAATATTGTCATATAAATAGTATATGAAAAAATAACTTAAATGCGAAAATAAATTTTCGCAAAATTTTTAAAAACCAAGATTTTTAGCATAAAGAGGTTTTTTAAAATTTTGCTCGAAAATCGTAAAATACTAATATCATCAAACTTTAAAAATATTATAAATTTTATTTGAATAACTCAGAAAGTTTTGTATTACATATAATTTTACCAGAATTGTACATAAGCTTCTGGTTTGTAAAAATGTTGATATGTTATACTTTAAACCGCTATAACTTTCACGTGCTCTGCACGAAATGATTAAAGCAAACTAATGTATGTAGTATTCGAGACACTTTATTTATATCTATGCAAATGAATTTTAATGTGCCATCAAAAAAATTTGTTTAAAGGCCTAAAATTGAAAATTTTTTATAATGGCCCATTTACATTATTCGTCAATTTTATATAAATTCAAGCATGTACGATTTTATTATTATTTTTTTTTATACTGTTCCATGTTTAGCCTTTTCTAAACTTTTTAGCCATGGGCTAATAATTTTAAATAATCTATTCTATAACAGTGGCTAGTTAAATAGGCACTTTAAGCTGAAAGAAGCTCTAGAACTAGTACCAATCATTCTTTCTTGTCTGTCTTTTAACCTGTCTACCTAACAGCCATAACTAGTTAGCTAAATAAGGAAAAAAAACTGAATTTTTATGTATAGCTACACTCGGAGAAAAACATGGTTACATCATTATCACTACAACAATATTATGTTTTCATTATTAATATTCATTAATTTTAATAATACTGTGTTCATGACAACAATGTTTTTGTTTCAGTTTTATTATTTAATATTTACATTCAATCAAAATTTTAATAAGTTAACTACAAAAATGTTATGTTTTTGAATATTTTTACAGCAAACAAAATTTTATTAATATAAAAAATATCATTATTTCTACAATCATTAGATATTATTAATCTTTTAACTTGCTTTTAAACCACATTTCGTTTTAAAACCATATTAATATTATTATTCCCATAACAATAAAATGTTACAAATAAATACGGATTTTACAAATAATTGAAAAACTCATAACTTGTTTTTAAATATATATAAATATATAATATATATATTTATAACGTTTGTTTTCCACCTTCATTATAATGCTCATTTAGTTTACACATGAATTAATAAAAGTAGACAAGAGTTTTTAATATTTGGTGTGATTCAAGCAATATAAGATATTTATTATATTAGTAAAGGATTTAGTTAATAAAATTATCTTGCACAATATATGACGGTACAATAAATGACTCAATAAATAATTTATAAAAATAATAAATTTAAATTAATGTGTTTTATTTTAATATATGATAAGGTGGAATAATAATGTTATAAAATGTACACCAATATGATAGAATGGGATAGAAAATATGATAGAAAATGTAGTAAGATGGTATAATAAAATAACATAAAATCGAACACAATATAACAAAATGTAATCATAACCAGTTTTATTTATAATCATATACATTTTTCTGTTGTTCTTAGATTATGATCACTACAACTATAGTTTTTTTCTGTGTGTATTCTGGACGATTTATGGAAAACTCTTTGTAACTATTGGTTATTAAAGGGTTGTTAACCAACTATCCCAACCAAAGCTGTGGAAATGTTAAATATAAATATTCTGGTTTAATTCTCTTTCCTTTTTCTTTGTTTTGCTATATTTCTAGTTTTTATTTTAACTATATTGCGTATAATATTAGAACCTGGCTATGTTTTGTTTTATATTTATTTATTTTTATTCTTCTCGCAGACAACATTTTTAAGATACAACAGCATCGAAGTTGTGGCAGGTTAGTTAAGGTTGTTTTGTTATGTTGTACGATTATGTTTCATGTTTTGTGACTTTTTCTATATTCGCTATACTTTTAAGTTGATCATTCTGTTTGTAATTTTAAAAACTTTCATTTGTATGGCTTTAAAATCTTAAAAGTTGACCAGGTAATGAATTCATTTACGACTTATTTCCATTATTGTAAAAGGGTATATAGATTTCGTCAACGCCGGTGGAAACATTCTTATTTGTTTGTTGTAAAACATATATTACATTTTTTTTTAGCTAGAAATTTAAACTAATGTTGCAGCGTGATTTCATTCCTATAAAAAGGTTGTTGGAGCATCATTTGGTCAACAGTTTTCTTAACTGTCGCGTTAAGAACGTTCTTTGAGACGATTTCTCCGAGCTTAAGAAATATTATTGTGATAAAGTATTGTTGTGGTTCTAGTTCATTGTGATTTGCGAATTATATACATAGAATTCAAAAGTCTGATAGAAGTACAAGTTTAATTTAAACAAATAGGGTAAGTGCATTTGAATTTTAAGTATTTTATATATATAAAAGAAACTTTCTTATGAAAGTTTAATATAAAATTACTAAAATTAAATAAAGAAAAAGTTTTTAAGATTAAAAAAAAAATATTTCAGCTAACAAATAAAACTTCATATTTCAGCACTTAAAGTGTTTTAGTTTTCTTTAATTATTCTTTAAATATAAAACTAATTATCAGGACAATCAAAAATATGCTCCAAAAAGTATTTTATGCGCATAAAAAATGCTCTTAACATCGGAAATTAAAAAGTGTTCTTAAAATATTATTTTTTCTGAATAAGTTTTAAATTATCTAATGTTCATGTTAAAAATAATTTGATTTTTATTATTTTTTAATTGTATCAGGAAATTACAAAATTTCTATCAACTTATAAGATTGGATTTGAAAAACGTATATGACAGTAAAAAAAAATTTCACTAATGGTAACTTATGTAAAAATTTCTATTGGTTGTAGAATATGCAAAATTATGCTCTTTAATGTAATGAATTCAAAGTAATAGCTTTAAGTATAAAATATGCCAATAAAAATATGTTCTAAAATAAGGATTTTCTATGAAAATATGACAAAATATGCTGTTAAACCCAAAATATGCAAAAATATGTTGTTAGGATAAAAATATGTAAAAACGTGCTATTACAAATCGATGCTAAAATTCTTAAAATAGTCTGAAAGGGATAAATAACGAACACTTTAGTTCATTTGAAGCCCAGGAAAAAATATGATTTTGCATATTTTTGGTTGCCCTGCAAAACGACTTATACCAAAAATCTTAAAGTTGAAAGCCATAAAAAATTACAACTTAAATAGGAAAATAATAATTTAAAAGTATATTTTCTATACCACTCTAACAACTTATTGACTTTACTTTTCTTTCAACTATTTTTAGATGTTTAAGTATATTTTATTATGCTCTCTTTTTGTCCATTCTATATGGGCTAAACCGGTAGAGCATCAACATCAAGTTCAAGATAACGTTGTACTTGCTACACCCCAATCTCAAGTGCCTGTAGATTCATTAGCGTCCGGTAGTACACCAGTTATACATTATCCATTTGGTATTGTTTACGAAGCCGTTGCACGATCTTTGGACAGCAGCAGTGCTCCTTATAGTAGCTTGGAAACTACTTATCAATTTGCACAAGGACAAACTCAGGCTCAAAAACAACTACAACTTCAACAGCAACAACAACTGCAAAAACAACAGCTGCTATTACTTCAGCAACAACAAAAAATTCAACAACTTGAACAACAATTACAACCACAAAAACAAACACAATTGTTTTCAATCGAAACACCCTTAGCATCAGCCGGTGTATCTTTGCCAGGACCAGATTTATTAAATGTTGTAAGCGGAACTGTAGGGTCAGTGGGCAGTATTATTCCAAATTTACTTTCACCCTTAGTGAAACAAAAATCACTTTCCGTGTTTGGCAATGAGCCACGACATAACTATTTTGTAGAACATCCTCATCATCATGTTGTAGAATATGTACCAGTTTTATTCCCAGTTCCAGTAACAACATCAACTGTTAAAACACGCCGCAGTATTGTAGCCGAAGATGAGAACGAGCAGAAAAATCTAAAAGAGACTGGAGAAGATATCAAGCCAGCAGATGATGATAAAAGTAAGTAGAATAGTTATTTTGATAGTTTTTATTATTACAATTATTAATTATTATTAAATTATAAAAATATCCTTAGTATATCCAGCTGTTGCTGCACCATTATCCGAATCAAATGCTGCACAAGAAGACGCAGGATCACCAGATATTATATAAGTTTGACGAATAAAAGTTGTTTTAAACTACACGTTCAGATATGTCCGATGACTTGATGAATGAACTTTTGGTTAGATTTCCGATAAAGTCAAGAAAGCTGTAATCAAAATAAATAAAAAACCAAGCGAAATTATCACCATTCTATACAAGATGTTTTTGTTACTTTTGTAGTCAATATATAAAAAAATATTAGACTAGGTATATTACGGTCTCCCTGTAAAAAAAATGCAGGTGTAACACAGTGGAGCCGATCGCAAAAATTTTAGTAGCAAATATGTATCTCTTATGCTACTGTTTATTAGTCACATCGCCGGAATGCAAGATGAGCTAAAGGGTGTCAAAGTTGATCATCTCCAATGCAAAAAAGTTTTAAAAATCGTAATATCCACAAATCAAAACCGATTTCAAAGATGTAGGTGTGCACATTTTTGTAATATCTTCAGATTCCCAATACATTCAAAAATAGTGTGTTTGAATTATCTCATTTCGTATGAATAAAAGTGAAACGCGTCCATCGATTTTCATGATCTATGTCTCATTTTGTTTAAAGGTTATGTGACTTTACGTGAAAGTAATAGGACTTGACACTTTTTTTACCGCTTTGGATTTTTTATGAATTAAAAATAAAAAAATTCAATTTTTTAGGCAAAAAATAGTTTTTTTTTCATACATTTATTTATAACTGCGAAACTGTTGCTTATGTAGCGAAACGATTAAAGGAATTGTAATTCCTAATTTTTTTAAATTTGTTTCAGCAAAATCGGACTGGTGGTTCTCGAGATATGTCAAAAAAAAGACCACCAAAGGTCACAATTTCCCCTATATGATAGTTACTAACTTCAAATCGATATATCTCGATTCATAAACGTGACCCAGCGAAACGCCGGGACACGTATAACTTCTTTTTTACCGATATAACTTTCCCCGTTAGTTTGAACCCTTCCCGATCACTGACCCCTACCATTTGTCGCACAGTGTAATTTTTACTATTATATAGCAGTATTTGAAATAAAGATGAAGTTTACATAAATGAATTTTTAAATACTTTTTTTTTAATTTGAAGATAAATTAAATTTTTAGATCCAGAAAACCAAATTTCGGTTAATCGGTTATTCGAAACAAATTATTCGGTTTATTTGTTATTTGAGAACAGATAATTTTAAATTATTTGAACAGTTAATCGATCAAAATTAATCGGATAACCGAATGATGGGTAAACGATTGGATACCCTACTACTTGTTAACTCAAACAGTAAGCAATTTTAGTTCTTCCAAAAAATTTTCTGATATTTTAAATTCGGAAATTCAATTCAAATCGGTTTTTTTTAACACAAAAAACCAGTTTCAAAAACGATATTTTATTTCAAAAACATATGTACTAAATACTAAAGCTAGAATTAGTTTCAAAGTATCGTAAAGTTTTGTGTCGGCTGTAATTTTTTAATTTATGGAAAAATATAAAAATGACTTGTTTTCTATAAGGCATCGTTGTGTTTCAATTTTCTATAGAAAATAGAATTTTTTATGTTTTTATGTGACAATCAAAAATAAAACATTTAAAAAACAAATAAAAATATAAAAATTCTATTGAAAATTCTTAAAACTGAACTAAAAGCAGGTGACAAAAGAGACAAAATTTTCACGTGCGATCATAAGAGGTGAGTGAATTAATGCATACGTATTTACGTATTGAATAAATGTGATATATTTACAGGAAACTTTACGTTATAGATATCATACCTGTGGTGCGATTCAGTAACTTTTTTTAACGATAATCGAATCGTTAAAATTAGTAAACAACAAAATTGTCGATTTAGTTATTCTCTAACACTTTTAACGATATTTGTTTGCGTTAACTTAAAGACAAAAATTTTTGTGTTGTTAATATATTGACAAAAATTATCCAAAAAGTCAACCCAATGATTCAGTCGTTGTTTTGTGGTTGTAGTCTGTGCTTCCACGTTATAGATGGTGCTTCTACGTTTCCGAATCTTCTTTTAGGAGTAGTGGTCATTTTGAAGAAAACCATTAACAGAAACACATCTTAATCAATATCAAATACATAATTTAATAAATTACGGTCTTAAAATTGTTAAACAAACTTCGATTTGTTTCAAATTTATTTGTTTTTCTTTTTTATTTGGTTTTGAACCTTACTATTATTTCGGCATTTCCTTGTGGAGAGCTGCCACACGAAATAATAGTTATATACAATCGTTTAAGAGTACTTAGTGAATCACACAATCGTTACTGCAAACAACAATTGCTATTGACAAGTTTTACGATTGTCGAATCGTTAAAAGTTACTGAATCGCACTACTGGTATTTATATGATATAGAGACTGTTGAGGCCTTAATATTGAATGGAAATTTTGGAAAAATTCACAAAGTTAATTGTTATGTTTTATTCAATACTACTCAATACTTAACGGATTTTTTAATTTAAAATATATTTTTTAATTAAGATTCTTTTATTTAAAAATAAAACAAATGTATTTAACCGATTAGCATGAAATTTTATAAATTTATAAAATAAATGAAAACGATAACTTTAAATTCAACGTTAACAAAAATCAATGAAATTATTTTCATATATTTAAAAATTAATTTGTATCTTCATATAGAGTTGCATTTATCAATGGAATTAGTTATTATTTTTTATTTTAATTTATTTATTTCTATTTTTTATTAATACCTGTAACATTCTTATAACCCATTAAACGACAGAACTTTATGATAGCGAAAACGATATCATCTTAGGTGCCGAAAACGATATTATCATGATATCGAAATTTCCTATTATGTACTCGTATTTGTTTCCAATAAAATAAAAAAATAAACAATATGGAAAAGCTTCAAAATAAAAATATTAAAATTAAAAAATTTCGGCAAACACAACCTGAGAATAAATAGAAATAAATCCTTAAGTAACAAATTTTGAATGGTTCAACCAATCTCTTTAGGTAAGTAATTGTAAAAATATGTACCTAAGAAATAACCAAGCTTGCAAATATTAGAATTAGGGTTTGTGGTCCGGGAATTCTCGGGCGAAAAATCCCGGGAGAGAATTCCCGGATTTTTTTTTATTTTTTCAGGGAAAACAGGAAATTTAATATTAATTTAATATGTAGTTTTAAAATCCTATAGCAAAAATATTACTGTTTTTAACACCTTAATGAAAAATGTACATTATTGTACACACGCTACTTACTAAAGGCATTTTTAGATGGTAATACAGAATATATTAAGATTTGTGAAAAAGTCGATAAAAAGTGTACATGCCAAACTGTAGCAAAGTATGAATGAAAATTAATTTTTAACACTTTTGAAATGAACAAAATTTCATTAGCCCTAGGTCTACATAAATTGTTGATAAATGAATAGAAAATTTGGATAAATAATAAAAAAAATATTTTAAAATCATTGCGCAATTTATTAATACAGTGTTATTTTTCCATAAAAACAAATATTATTAAATTTTCTAAAGGTTTGTGAAGTTTTATTAAAAAAATATGTCAAAATTTAACATGGCAAAAAGTTTTCATTCAGTGTAAAATTTTTTCACCTTAGGAAAATTGAAATTTCCCACAGATCTTTGCTACTGTTTGGCAAACGCTCAAAAGTGATATATTGAAATATTCAAAAACATGTAATCTTCACATGTATCAATAAGGTATTTTTTCTACATTATCAAAAATAAGATTATACAAAAGTTTTCTAAAAAAAAAAATATTGAAAGAAATATAAAAACTAAATTAAATATAAAATCATTGTATTACCGTTTGAAGTATTCTCTATCGAATCTTTTGGCATACTGTCAAAAGAATACGAAATATTTTATTTTTCAAAAGTATTAATACTTCTCGTCATAGAATGTCTTAAGAATTTAATGAAATTTCAAAACAATTTTACTATTGGCAGGCTAATATTTTGATTTTTTATATGTGTTATTGGTTTGTGGAAATGCTTCGAAAATATTCACTATTATAAAAAAGTTAAGTTGAGAGTTTTTTTTTCACTGAAAATACAACATATTCAATTCTTTTGAGACACATGTCCTTTTTTTTTTTGTTGAACAATTATGATTTATAATGTGGTTTAATATTCTTTATAAGAACTCATTGCTTTTTTCTTATAACTCAGTGCTTTTTTCTTATAAATTCAATTTCCTGGGAATTCCCGGAAAATTTTATTTTTCATTTCCGTTTCCTGGGAAAAGAAATACCACGGGAAACCCCAAACCCTAATTAAAATGGATAATATTTGCACAAAATATGTATGCATGCCATGCATGATGATCTTTTAATGTTTTATATGATTTTTTTTTTTTCTTATTTCAGCAGATTATGTCTCATTATATTTATTTATAGTATAATTCATTAAAAAGAAAACAGTTTTTGGTATTAAATAGCACTCAAAACTAAGTTTGGTTCATGACAGTTTTACCATCGTTATTTTTTGAAATTACAATAATGAAAACGGTATCATAATTTCATGGAAAAACGATATCATAAAGAAAGTTACACTTTAGTCTAAAATCTATCGTTTTCGATTCGAAAACGACCATTACTAGAGATAATTTTTATCACATACGTGATATCGTTTCGATATAGTTATAATATCGTATGGTTTATTGGGAAACAATTTAAATATTTTAGGGCATAGATAAATAATTAGATATTTATGTGGGGAAAAAAACCTGATTCAATTGTCAAAAACCTAATTCATGCAACTACAAAGTACATGTAGTCACACGTATTTTGTTTTTGTATTTTGAAAAAAAAGATTTTTTTTTTTGAAAATTTAGCACAAATTGCCTATCACATAAACTTCTAGTTATATTCTATGTTTTAGGGTTTTTATTAATTCAATATTTGTACTATAGTTTAACAAATAAACCAAACTATATTATAAAGATATCGAAACGGTATCATATAGGTGATAAAAAGTATTATAGATGATAATCGTTTTCGAATCTAAATCGATAGTTTTTTTACGGACTAAAGTGTACTTTTCCTTATGATATCGTTTTTCCATGAAATTACGAGTATGATATCGTTATCGTTAACCAAATTTCCAAAAATAACGATAGCATAATCGGCGTATTATTGATTTTATTCCTAATGCTGTTATTACCAATAATAATGCTTTTAGTAGTTAAATATTGTAAGAATGTGTAAAATGATTAGCTGAAATAAAATAAAATCCTAAATAAATAGAAAACATGCATCATACATATATACATACATACGTACGTACATACAAACATCTTATATTTTTATGCAAACATTCTGTTTACATGCATATTTCTCTACTAGACACATTTTTTTCAATTATGAACTTACATATAAATTTGGTTGGATCATTCTTGATCTATTTGTATTTGATTATAATTTGCGTCTGTTTGTTAAAAAAATTTAATTTGAAAATTTTCATTTTTAAGTTTTTTCCAAATTGTTTTTAATTTTTATTTTATTGAAAACAAAATATTCGAAATTGTAATACTTTGACAATATAGTTTTTAACAATGTGATATATCATAATCGGCACTTAATATGATATCGTTTTCGCTGTCACATCGCTCTTTGGTTTATTGGGTTACTTCATTTTTTAAGGGAGTAATATTTGAAAATCGATTTCGAAAAAATTGAGATAAGCTGTTTCCATATTAAGCCATAGTTTCTGTACATATTATATCAAACTTAGTCTCACTTTTTATGAGACTTCAAAGTTGCCTGACTGTCCGACATCACACATATACTTAGACCCTTCGATTTTCCTTTTAAACAATCCCTAATACAAGTGAAGATAGTATAAATTTCGGCCTGAAAAATCGATGGGTATTTTCCCAGAGGCAATGCTCTTTGTAAATTGGGACAAAACTCTCAATTGCCAGTTTCGCCACCAGTTTGTTTAGAGCCATCGCTAAGCAAACTTGGTCAGCGATATCATGCCACCAAAAATGGCCTAACCATATACTCCTTTCGGGTATAAGGAGATAATAGTTCCTGCCTAACATCAGAGTGGGCTGCACGAAGTCATTTATCCCAATAAATCAAATAATCTCATTATCTTCTTATGTCCCTCCAGGTGACCAGCTTTTAAGGACAGGTAGGACAGGTCTTCATTTCGCCTGCAATTAAAACACATGTATGGCAATAGACCTTGTCAAGTAAATGAAGAGCATTGTTCAGCTCTATTCTAGGCCACCATACTAGAGCAGGAGAGTAGAGCATTCTGGTTTTAAGACCTCACGTTTTACCATAAAGGCGCTGACAAGCATAATATGCTCTAACTGCTTTATTGAAAAAAATTTAATACTTTCATTCTTGAGAACTTTAAAATTTGACTTACCTTTAAAATGGTTAGTATTTGAACTCAGTTAAGAGGACAGTAGCCGCACGCTAGGTATAAATTCGTGACGGCACTCGAGATCAGTAATCATCGCGGGAGTGCTACGGTACTTTCGACTGTTAAATAGTATAAAAAAAGTACAGCAGTATCAACTTTTCCATTCCTGATATACATATGAAGAAAAAATTATATATATATATATATATATATATATACATACATATATATATATATATATATATATATATATATATGTATGTATATATATATATATATATATATATATATATATACATACATATATATATATATATATATATATATATATACATACATATATATATATATATATATATATATATATATATATATACATATTTTTTTAAATTTCTATGTGGACCTGGGAAAATCGTTAAATTATAGCGACCTCTAAATCTTGTTGGATTTGTCCGAATTTTATTTGTTTTGTCGTTCATGTTTTTAACCGTTTTGCAAATTCAAAAAGCCTAATAATTATATTTAATAAATTTTAACTTGAATATTATAAGATTTCTTGAGTTTTTCTGAGAATTTTATCTTTTGACGGAAATATTTACTTTTTTCGGATTTTCAAAAACAGCAAACGGTTTTTTTTTCAAAAGTTCAACTATTCGAAATCTGATTTCTCTAAAAAGTCGAATAATCGATCACCCTCATCGCGAAAATTTTTGCACTGGATCTGTATGAAGTAATGACGCGATATGAATGATATACATTACCATCTTAAATGTCCAAAATTTCGTCATCTTAAAACGTTCGCTGACGTAAGAAAAGAGAAATGAATACAATTTCAAAGTATATATTTTTTTATTTGTTTGTGTCTAAATTAAAAAAAAAAAAACAGTATATTATGCGACATTTTCAACAACATTGAATTTATTGTACGATGCGTCAGTCACACAGTGGTCAATTTTTGTAATTTTCTAATTATAAACCTGTAACTTTTTAATCCTTATTAATAAATAAACAAAATTATTCACCAATAGTCTTGAGAATATTCTCCGTAACATTAGTTAACATGATCTAAATCCATTTGCTAATTATCTTGCAATCTCTCTTTAAATTTGAATTTTACTATTTTTTGATTGCATAAGTTTAAATCATATTAAACATTTAAGGAATTTAGAGAAATGAGGGTAGAAACATTAAAGCCTTTGCCTTTAATAATCAGTGTAAATATTTTTAAATAGATTTAAACCATGAATACTATTTGAGGTTAAATGCAAATTTTCCGGAAAGGTAGCCGGGCAGACATAGTATGGCCACCATACAATTTTATAATATCTGTAGTGAATGGTGTATTATTTAGTATTATCTTCTCCAGCTCAATACAAATTAGTTTCTGAGGTATTAATAAACATGTGATAAGTAGAACATTTTAATGTAAGTAAATAAAAAATATATATGTTTAGTAAAATGTGCATTGTTACCAAAACATTTTTATTAATAAATCTGAAATCAGTTAAATAGTCATGATGAACATTTACAGAGTTGTAATAGTGAATCACATTTATTTTAAACCATTTTGCTGGTATAATTATGTCCGTCCGTACATCCGCTGCAGAGACTATGTTTAGTTATTCCCTAGCTATATTTGCAAATATCCGCAAATAAAATTTTAAAAATCCAATACACAAAATATCAATCTTTCGTTTTATACTGATTTAAGTGCAGAGGTAAGGGGAGCAACAAATTCAAATTCCACTAAAATTATTTTTCACCCAATGTAATCTGTACAAGAACTTTAACTACGGTTCCATTGTTTTTGAAATTTATAACTAAAAATAAAATCTACGTAAAGCTTTCCATCTAAAATGATATAAATTATATTCCACAAAGTTTACGATGTAAGATGGAAATAATACAGTTTAAAGTGTGCTAGCTTTTTATTCAAACATTTTATATTTCAAGTATACTAAATTTAAAGTAAATATTTTAGGACAGTTAGTTGGAATTTTGCATTATTTTCACATAACAATTCGTTCAAATAATAATTATAATCAACTTGTATTTTAGCAACTCCTACGAACAACGTTTGAATTGAATGTAATACCAAATCTCCTTAAAAGTTAATATCTTTTTTCGAAAATCCTACCTAGGCTAGATTATGATTTATTATCTTGTCCTGAATGTTATTTGTTTTACATATTTTTGCATAATTACTAAAATGCCTATTTACGCCCACTTTTTTTTTGGAGATAACGTAATTCCCATATTTGTGGCATCAAATTTTATATCTAATTTGTAGAAGTGAAAATATTAAAATTGTCACACAGATAAGATATTGTGTAGAAGGATCTATACGTTATACCAGATATCGACTGAGTGCCATGCCTCTTTTGAACGGTATTGTTTTATAGACTAGATCTGAAAAATTTGCCTTTGTATTACAGACACAAATATCTTTAACAACTTTTGTTTGCAGAGAATTTGTATATTTTTTATAAGGAAAAAAATAAGTTATTTTACAAAAATAATCAATTAAACGATTAATCAGAAATTAAAAATTATTTCAATTATTTCTTTTATTGTATTAATTACTTGAGTGCTTTAAAACTTTTATGGCTTTATGAAAAACGCAAAACATTTTCACAATTTATCTGATGTTAAAAACGATTATTTTTTAATTGCTTCAATTACTTGGGTAATTAGAAAGAAAAGATTTTTATATTTTTACTAAAAATTGAGTTTACATACAATTTTAGTAATAAAATTAAATATATTATGTTTCGTAGTTGAAGTTTTTTTTGTGCAGAATTTGAATTGAACATATTAGTCAATTTTATTTTTAATTTTTGAATAATTTTGTAATCGATTTGTTTTTTAATATTTTTCTTTATGTATAGCAAAAGTGTTTTTTACACAAAAAAGAAAATTTTAATAAAATAAAAAAAAAACAGCATAGATTATTATTTCAACCACAAATCTTGATTTATACAGTTAAACCCTGCGATTAGCTATAAATTCGATTATCAAAATGCATTTTCTTTCAAACTGCATTTTAAGATGTGTAAAAACCCTGCAGTTCTGGTGACTTTCTTCGTTGCAATGACTTTATTGTTATTTTTAGTCATTACTATTTATCGAACAGATATGTAATTTTTTGTTTTAAAGAGTATTTATTCTAAGTATATGTAAGTTAATTGACCACCTACAGATCACAAAAATATTGAGTAACAGTCAATGGAAAATTTTAAATCAGCTACACTCTATATTACCTTAAGATAGTTAAGTAGTCACATAGATTTCTGTTTGCAATACGAAGGATACTTAATTGATAAATAAACCAAAAATATTTATATTAGAAGCAATCAGGCATATAGTTAATAAAGCAAATTGTTGTCAAAAAGGGTAAAATGTCACTATTATAGCCATAGAGTTATACAATTTTTTTTTATTTTTTGTCAATTTTATATAAATCTTAAAAGAAATTACCAACTAGTTTTTTTCAACAATTAAACTCAAACAAGTTCTATGTTTAGCTTTGGCTAAAATTCTTTACAGATGTCATTTGATATTAAACCACGGGCCAATAAGTTTGAATAATATATTCTAAAAGAATGGCTAGTTAAACTGGCAATTTAAGCTGAAAGAAGCACTAGAACTAGTACCATTCCTACTATCCTGTCTTTCTTTTAAACTGCCACAACTAGTCAGCTAAAAAGAAAATATACTGACTGCATTTATTATACTCGTATATAGCTACTCTGGGTGATTTGTGGAAAAACTACTCTATGTAGCTATTGGTTAATAAAGGGTTGTTAACCAACGATCAAACCAAACTGTAGAAATGTTTGATATAAAAAATCTAGTTTATTTTTCTTTATTTTTTATACGAGTATTTTGCTATATTCTTAGCTTAGAGAGGTTATTGCTTTTATATTCTACTATGTACATGTATATATATATATATAATTTTAGAACCTAAGCTTTGCATTTTTTTGTTTCTTTGTTTGTTCTTGTACTAGGCAACATTTTAAAGATGCAACAGCATTGTTGTAGCAGGTTAGTTAAAAGTTGTTCAGTTGTGTTGTACGATTAGGTTTCATGTTTGGTGGCTTTTTCTTTCTTTTATTCTTCCTGTTTTGTTTTGATTTTGTTCTTTTATTTAGATAAAATCACTAACAAAAATATGTAAAGGTATGTTAAGTTTGTGAATACATTTGTAACATATGATAGATTTTAAAGAAAAATTCTAAGGAAATCATTCGAAACGCTCTATCTAACATATACAGTTGCGAGCATAAAAAATGCAACGCTATGTGTTGTGATCTTTGTTCGCATATATTTTGCTTATAACGAGACCCGATTTAAGAATACTGTTATGATTTTATTATTTGTGGCCATAGACTTAATTTTGTGGAATATTTTCGTACGTAAGGAAAATTATTAAAAGTTTAGTAAAAGAAATTGTAAAAATTGTTACTAGAAAAGGTTGAAAACTATAGTATTGTTAAATACCATGATTTTCTATTCTTACATGTAGTCTATAAAATATGATATAATATAAATATTGGTAAATAATCAGACTTTTTATTAAATTTTGCTATTTTTCTTAACTAATTTGGAAAATTTTCCATAAAGCTTGATATTTTTGAAATTATTATTTATTTTTTTTTTTATTAGTTTGAAATCTTATAAAAATTCTCTATGAAAAAGCGATCAAATATTCATAATATTAATTTCATAATTCATAATTTTATAAGAGCTTTGGACTGAAATAACGCGACCAGTTTCGATAGTTATTATGATATAATCAACAGCTAAATATAATTTTTGCAATGATATGATATTGTTTATTACCCGATTGAACAAACTTTTGACGCGCATCCAGAGACTTGTTGTTTCTATTTTTCCCTCGGTTCAACAAGAGAAAGCAAAGGACAACCAGAATGGAGGTAAATACTTACTGTTTCCAAAGGCTAAGGTGAATAAAATCCTGGTAAGTTTGGTTGACGTTATAAATAAGTATTTATTTAGAAAAGGGTATATTTTATACTTTTTTGTTTTAGTTATTCGCGGTTGCTTTGAATGCTGTTGTAAACTTTTCACAAACTGTAATGGCGATCAATCAGATTGACAGTACATAAAAGATTATATGTCAATCTTATTGATCAACATTCACAGTAGTGAGAAAGTGACCACAGACATCATCATCGTCGTTCGCTTTTGGGGCCTCAACACCGATAACGTAATAATGTTGAAATATCCCTTGATTTTGGTTTTGGAACAAATTCTAACACAGAGAAAGGCAATTGGGAATTATACCTATTTTAACACTCTCCTTATGTCAAATTAAAATTTAATCTTTCATGATTATTGAACTATTCGAAATTAATATTAAAGGAAATATATCTATCTAAAGTCTAAATGCGAAATATATGCGTTTAAAGTCAAATTAATTCAAGTTGTCATAATTACAAAGGATATTCATAATATTAAAGAAACTCTTTCTCCATTCTTTTTAAAAATTTAGAAATATTTTAGAATAACATTATGTTGATGGTACTGAAATAATATTGATATGTAATTCTAATATGGGGATTCTTAAAAATTATCTTAAAAATACAATATTGAAATGATCATGCATGATTTTTACAAGTCATGGAACAGTAGATATTTGATATTATTTGAATGAACACATGTAGCCATTTGAAGCTACTACTGCAATTAATCGTTGATTTAATGATGTCAATATGATAATGGGAAACCCTTCTAGCATACCACATATTATTTACTAAAATCAAACTTGCACCTTTACTTTTGATGGCAGGTCATTTATTATATTAACGAGTACTGTTTAATGGAAATGAAATCCCATTATGACCAGTGTTGTCAACTTGAAATTTGAAAAAAAAAACATTGAAACTACGTAAAAACTCTGAAAATTTTCTTTGTTATATTTTTCAACATCGAATTGCATTATTTTTATAAATTAAAACTTTATATACATTTTCTTAATTTTAAAATAAGAGATCTGAAGCGATTTCGACCTATATGTCACGGCCAAATTTAGATAGGAATTGGATGAAAATTTTGAAAAATCACAAAATATTAATTTCAGAAATTAAGATTCTTAAAATAAATGTGATCAATGATAATGATAATCGCAACAATAGCTCTTAACTTTGGAGCAATAAAAAACGCAGCATTAAGTAATCTTACTAAAACCTCTGCATTGTTCTAACGTCTATAACTATAAAATTAATATAATAAAATATATAATATATAATATAATTAGGGAATTCAATTAAAACTAATTAAATAAAAATAAATTAATAAAATATATGTAATTTTGTTGTATGGCTTTTGTTGAAACTTTTTCTTAGCTGTTTTAGTTTGCAATAGTAAAAGTAATCTGTGTACTATTAAAATTTTTAAACTTGGTATCACTGAAAACTTTTAAAAAGCACCAAGCACTAACTCAATATTTTTTCGCGTCAAACTTTTTTAAAAAACACATGTGTTCATTCAAATAATATCAAATTTCTACTGTTCCATGACTTTTAAAAATTTTTTCATGCATGATAATTTCAATAATGTGTATTTAAGATAATTTTTAAGAATCCTCATATTAGAATTACACATCAATATTATTTCAGTACCATCAACATAATGTTATTCTAAAATATTTCTAAATTTTTAAAAAGAATGGAGAAAGAGTTTCTTTAATATTATGAATATCCTTTGTAATTAAAATGACCTTAAATTTATATATATAATGGTAATAATTGATGGTTATGTGTGTGTGTGTGCAATCAAATTAAAGTTGTCAGCATTTTTCAATACTTATTTTTATCAGAATTTAAAAAATTTTATTGATTTTTTTAAGAGTTGCATTTATTTTGATCGCATTAATTTACAACTTTTTTAACAAAATTTTTAATAACTATTCCTATGTGTAACAGTTTGCAATAAAATGACATACAACAGTTAACTAAGACCACAAAGAATTAAACTATAATAGAATTGGCTAATTTAATAATGTTCTAGCCCTAATCAATACGATCAAAAATCATATATCCTAGCGTTGCACTTTTTATGCTCGCAACTGTACGTATATATCGCTACAGTTATTAATAGAGGAATTGTTTTCATGTATTTATTTATTTATTTTTTAAATAAACACATAGAATATGTTTTTAAAGTTAACATGCACAAAAAAAAAAAAGTTAAAAATGTACATTTTTAAAAAACATATTTTAGGGACTCATTTTACAATTATAAATTTATTAAATTTATGAAAATATAAAAACCCCCTCTATTTATTAAAATCTTACAAAACGAATTCTGTTTTAGAATTATGTTTTCGTACTTGTAGAACAGCTTCTAAATGATCTGTGAAGTTCATCATCTAAACTTTAATACATTAATTTTAAACTCCACCAAACCAACCAAATTCAAAACTATAATTGTTAGAGTAAAACTATATAATGTTGGAGTATAAATAAATTTCGTCACTGCCGTTTAAAACATTTTGCTTATTCTATTTTATTTGTTAGTTGTATAAAATATGTTATATTTTTTTTTTAACTTTTTTCTTTAGCCAACAATTTACACTAATGTTGCAGCAAGATTTCATTGCTATAAAAAGGTCGATGTGGCATCATTTGGTCAGCAGTTTCTGTAAACTGTCCCATAAGAAAAGTTCTTCGCTTAAGAAATATAATTGTGATAAAGTGTAATTATTATTATAGTTCATTGTGGTTTTGCAGAAGGTATATACAGAATTTAAAAGACTGATAGAAGTACAATTTTTTTAACAGAACAGGGTAAGTTTGTTTGAGACTTAATATTTTGTTTTTATACAAAAAAATAATAAAAAATTATTATTTTATTATTAAAGTAAGTTTTTAAATACATAAGAGCAAAACATTCAATTACAAATTTAATTGAAAACAGTTTAATGAACTGTTTTTCATCAAACGTAAAGAAAATTCTTTTCGTCAATTTTTATGGAATAAAACAAATTAAATTATAGGTTATTTAATATTTTTCATAGAAATTGACGCAACAATTTTTTACGTTTTATATAAACAATAAATTTCTAAAAAATCTTTTAATCACCAAGATTTTTTGCAAAAACAAAAATAATTATTTGTTAAAAATACAGATTTTTGTAAATGCTAATTAAATGTTCAATTATGAAATTTAGTGTCATATTAAAAAAAAAAAAAAAATGCCACTAAAGGGCGCTGACCAATATTAAGCAAATATTTGTTTGTTCGAAAATTATAAAATTTAATTCATATAAGAAGAAAAACTCGAACAAGTTCGAATAAGAAAAAGAAGAATACCATTTCTGGTATAACTGCTTTAGTATCATATTGTATTATTTTGATTTTATTTCTTCAAACATTTCTATGAAAAAAATTCCAATATGTCAGTTTTTGGTGAAAAATTATATAATTTGGACATATTTGGATATAGATCGAAATTTTAGTTATGCCCTTAAATGTGTCTTTTAAAAACATTTCATACGACACAAATTTTTCATAAAAGGACTTTTTTTAATTTTGAACCAACTCGAGAAAAGATAACGCCAGGTAAAAATCGTTATATATTTAAAATTTTTAGATTTCCGCATATATAGGAGATATGTGAGTCCTCACACAAATTTGTTTCTAAACTTAGTATTTTTCTACCCCTGAAATTTTTCATTTCAGTTTCAGAAAATCACAATTAAAATTGAGATTTTGTTATTCAAATTTAGAAAATATTAAACAAAGAATTGCTTTTTGATTTAGAATTTGATAGAGATCAATTGAGAGTTCGGTTTTTTAATTAAGCTTAAAAACAAAACACGTAACGAGTTTGAGCAATATCATAAAAATTATTGTTTTTCGACTTTTATTTTTATAGGAATAGTTATATAAATAAATATATATATATATATTGTTTGCTCTAAAATTATAATTATTTTTAAAGCAAAAACATCTAAATAGTTATATTTTGATCAAAAAATAAAAAAAAAATCGTTATTTCTCAATTAATAAATAAATATAAAATAATAATGCGGTGAAAAAACGCTTGCAATGTAGTATAATGTAGTTTGTAGTTATGGTTGAATATATTATTATAACATTTTTAGAATTTTCGATATTCTCTCAAAATCGGTGGTAAAAATATCCTCGTTTCTTTCACTCATTTTTAACATTTTTCAATTCTGTCATCTACGATTTATTAACAATACGTCTTCTAAATTTCATACATAAAGATACATATTTTAAGCGAAGTTATGGTAGATAGCCCATATAAAATATAAAATCCTCATATAGCCCTTTTTGTTCATCGAAAATTAAAGATTTAAAAAATAATTTTTTTGTAAAAAATTAAAAAATATATTATATTTATGATACCGTACAAATCATGGGATAAAAACCCAAAGTTTGTTGGTTAGCAGAACCATCTTCAAACGTAATAACTGTAAAATAACAAGCGTGGATACTCAAAAAAGCGGAAATAATTCAAATTCTAAAAAAATAATGCAAAAAAAAAAATTGCCTGCGAAAAAAGTCGCCAACAAATTTTAAACTAATTAAAATTGTATTAAATTTCTTATCAACAACTCAATTGTGACTAAAACATTCAAAAATGCTATTTATAGAGTTTCAACAATACAATCCTTTGGAAGCACTGGTCAGCAAAATATTTTTTGTACTTCTTAAAAAAAAAAAAAAATAGGTGGACAGATGGACATGCTAAACACTATTCTGCTTTCAATTTTTTCCATCAGGTCCTAATTTTTTTTTGTGGGTATGTCTAATATTTTCCCTTTAAATAAAGCAATTACACTAGTATATTTTACCATAACTCGGAAAGGGTTTGACCGATTAAAATATCTGAAACAACAGAAGTTGCCAAAATTGTCTTTAAGATGTCTTTTTTTGTCCGCTCAATAGTTTTGGAATGATTCAGAAAATAATGTCGGAAAAAATTTTTTTTTTGCCTTAAAAGTTCTTTGAAGAAGTGAAGACGGCAATAATGTCCAGTTTTTTCTCCTTTATTATAAAGTTAGTTATACTAAAAATAAAATAAGTCATGTATAATCAAAATCTTTGCATAAATCTTGATTTTATAGGCAAATAAGAAAAAATACTCATATATACCTACAATTAAGTGGGGATGGAATTTGACGTGTTAAATAAAAATCTGCATTTACTTTTTTATATCGCTATTAAAATTCGAGAACAGTGGGTGCCGTAGATTAACATAGATATGAAGCTCCGTTGTCAAAAACATAAGTCGGTTGTCAAAAATCCTAAGTCTAAGAATATGTTAGTAGAAAATTTCATTGAAAATATAAACAATTGTAGTACGTGTGCTTTTTTTATTATTATTATTATTTTCAATAGCTTATTAAGCTTCACATCTATGTTAATAGTCTTTGTACAATTTAGACCATAATTCAAAAATCTTTAGTAATATTTAGATAAATTCTACACCAAAAGATTCAGACGAAAATTGTCTTCCAAGTTAAATCAACATTACTATGTATTCAGTTAATACTTTCAGAGTTAAGGAGCAAACAGTTTTTCATAGTTTTTTTCTTCTTTTTTTTTTTTTGCCACTAATTTCCAAATAACTACGAAAATGTTTAGCGGATAAAAAAATTTATGTTAAAGTAACTCAAAGATAATTTTAATCGACATTTACTTGTGTTTAATTTATTTAAATTGGATAAACCGGCCTCGAATTATTCTAGTTTGACTGCCTAAATGGTGGGTTATATTAGTCAGGTGCATAAAAAGAAAATCAATATGCAATGGAGGAAAAGTGAAAGGAAATTCTAGTTTAGCACGTAAAATTCTATCTATTCCACCTATTTTTGATCAAAGATGAAGAATGAAGAAATTTTTATCCCCACCTATATGTTTCCCCTTATTGTTCATCAATTTTGATGACTTATGCCTTATTTTGTTCGTAGCATTACCAGCTTTATAATACAGAATAGACATTTTTGCCGTTTTTTTTAAGGGAAAAAATTCTTAAATTTTGCATAAAAAAATCCTATACTTATTTTAGTATAATTAGTGTGGTTATTGTAAAATATAGTCGTGTAATCGCTTTAATATGATGGAAATATTAGACAAGCTCATAAAAAAATCAGGGCCTGGTAGAAGAAAACTAAAAGCATGTCAAAATCCATATATCACACATATTCTTCTTTAAAGGAGGACACGATTGATAAAGGACACGAAAACAAAGCGATTAATAAACAAAAAAAGATAGCCCTTTTTGAATATAAGATGCTAAAAACACAAATTCAATTTTTTTTAATTTTTATTCGTATTTTTTATATTTTACAGCCATTTTGTCCAACACTTTATTCGAAAACATAATTCTTTTATAATAATTTAATTTTATTAGGAATAAAATGGGCTATCGCTTGATAAAATCAGCTTAAAATTGTAGAATATGTGATTTTTTTCAATGTTATAAAACTCATAAAATCCAGTTATTTTACTTGTATTTTGTATCAAAAATATGCACATTCTAGTCCACATTACCCGCATCACATATTCGGTAAATAGTTTTGAGGCTTCTTATATTAATTGAGCATAAAATTTATATCTTTTATTACATAAAATTTTTAAATAGAAATACATTTAGGCAGTTTATTTGCAAGTTTATAAATACATGATTTTTTGATCTTCATTCTATATTGTAGCGACAATCTGAAATTAAAAAAAAGTGGTAGTCTACATTAACCGCAATTTCTATAAAATTTTATACAGTTTTGCTATGAATACAAATGCTTATCTATTTTTACAAAAGAGTAAGGTCTTTTTTTTTCTAATGCAGTTTAAAAAACTTAAATTTGTCAACAGGTATTCGAGATAAATATTTTTAAAGTGGCGAAGTCCGAAAGATCGGTTTTATTTTGATATAATTACCGATTTTGGGATTATGTATATCGAAAATTCTAAGAATGGCATAAAAATCTACTTACTCATACCTACAAACTACACTATGTTACGTTCCAGGTGTTTTCAACTTTTTCTTATTTTGTAGCACCATGTAATAATTACTATTTAGTTTTTATACTTTTTTATTACTAATAATAATTATGACGCAATTTTTGTATAACCATTAAATGGCAATTTTTTTTAAACCACGAAAAACATGATGATGATTTTGATTTCTACATCAATTAATGTTGAAATGACCCAGTAAGAATTTCTGTATGACCATGAAGCAGGTTTGTAAGGGAGAGATAAATTATCTTTTCATTACCAAACTGCTTCATGAAGGTCCATTTGGTAGGTCTTGGAAGCATCGTAGATGTGCTAGATCCTACATGCTGTAAAATCGTGCCTTTTTGAATTTACGTAATACATCTGTGTAAATATTTTTTGTTTTAATTTATTTGAATTATTTTATAAATAATTCAAAAAAATGTTTTGTCAAATCTAATTGAGTTTTATTGGGGCAATCGTTAATTGTTGCATCTGCAAAAAAAAATTAAACATTACATTACATTAAGAAAAAAAGTTGTACTTTTAATTATCCATATCTTTTGAAGCTGAAGTCCGATTTAACTAATTTAGATTCCGTTAGAAAAGAAACTTAGTCCTCTTTAAATATCTTAATATAATAGAAAAATTCATTTCCGATGAATTTGCATTTTTTCAATGCACTTTTGAAAACATCCTCCCACTACGATTTTTTATCTTTTTCAAATAAAAATTTCAAAGTTGACTGAATAATCTAGTTAAACTTTTATAAATATACATATATACATACATATATATATATATATATATATATATATATATATATATATATATATGTAAATATATAAATTTACTTGAATATATGCGAATTCGTTGCATTGTGAACTTAGTGAATTCATTATTGAAATGTATTGCAGTTAGTGGCCAATCGGCAAAAAATTATTAAATTTGTCTCTACAAACTCCTTTGATTATTTACGAATCCATTACAACTATTAATTTAGTGAATGCACTATTGAAATGTAATGCAATAAATGGCCAATAGACTTCAAAATTTTACTTGAATATATGCGAATTCGTTACAATTGTAAAATTATTGAATTCACTATTGAAATGCATTGCAGTTGGTGGCCAATCGGTAAATATATATATATATATATATATATATACACCTGGTACCCAGGTACGAAATCGAACTAAAAAACTAATTAGTTAATATATATATATATATATATATATATATATATATATATATATACGCCAACAAATTGTTCCATACAAAAACATTTATTTAAAAAAAAAAAATGTTTTTATTACTTAAAATATAAAATTTTTATAAAGGTTATTTTTTGGTTCATTAAAAAAAAATAAAGGAAATGGATGCCGAAATAAAAATATATATGAGTAATTAGAAAAACTGTCAGATTTTAATACAATAACTTTTTTTAAAATCGCAAGTTTTTTGAAAAAGTAGAAAGATAAAACTCTCTGCTTAATTTCAAAAGGATCATATGACACAAAATCAAAGGCCGTCATTTTTTCATCGATTTCTCTTGGAATTCATAATATAAAATAATTTGAATAAAAATATAAAGAATATGTTTAACGTACCGTACATTATACCGAAATTTTGGGTAACTCATAAGCCCTTATATAGTTTATTCTATTCTCTAATTGTACAGTGTGCGATCCAAAAAAAATGCAATGGAAATAATTATGTAATTATGGAACGGCTGGTCCGATTTTATTGAAATTTCATACAGTGGTAGTAGAGTTGCAGGGGAGTTTAAGTTTTGAGATAGTGCCATATAGACCTACCGGGGACGGGTCCCATAGAGTTCCAAAGTTGGACACCTCGGGTATGAACATTTTTTAAAACGAACTTGATTCGTTATATTTGGAAAGGTTTTAGACTTTTATATGAGAGGATTCTGTTGGTTGAGCTCTTCAAAAAAACATTATCAAATGTATATGTTATTTCTTTTAGTTTACTAGATTAATATCTATATTAAAATTTTTTAATTTTTAATGTACCTTGTTGAAGTTTTTTTCGTTATAATGAGTCTAAATTTCATTTAGACTCATTATAAAATTTTTTAATATTGCAAAGAAAGAATTTAAGAACTATTTACGCAGTCGAAAGTCGAAAGCATTTAAGTTTGAACTTTCAAAATAAGTAGATTTTTTCCCGTTTTTTTTTTTAATGGTTACATTATTTTTCTGTTATATAAAAATTTTCTTAAGTAACATATATTATATTTATGTTTTTCTCTGAAAGACAACTAAATACAAAATATTTTAAAAGAAAAGAAATCAAAAAAAATTGATTCTCTCGAGAACCAGGGTCTCCTGAACTTGAACTATTTTTTCCATAAATTTCCAATTTTCGTCTTAATTTCTCAAATCGCAAAGCTGGAATCAAAAAAATTTAATCATTTTTGTAAGATCTATAATGTTTTTAATTTGCTGGTAATATAAATTTTTGTTCCCCGATATAGGTTGGGAAGATATAGAAATATATATGTATATATATATATATATATATATATATATATTTAAATTCTTGCAAATATTTTGTGAATTACTGGATTTTTGTTAACAAATTTAAAAAGTGAAGAACCCTTGAAATTAAGCATCAAAAAATCTACTGGGATGTAAAATTTCATTCAAAATATCTACAAAAAAAATTATTGCATAATTAAAAATTAATAATATGCACAAAATCTCAAATCAATCCCTTTTCGGTACCCTTTTACAATAAATCTTCAATTAATTTTCCTATTATAAATCTTTCTATATGAAAAGAAAACAAAATTTCGTAAAAATTGGTGTATAATACATCATTTTTGCATGCGCAATTAAAGAATTCAAATTTAATAATTTCAAGTAACTTGAATAATTTTGCTTCATTTTTGTATGAATGTTAATGCCGTAACAATAAATATTTTAATAAAGCTCAATAATTTCTTTTATTCAAAATAGTGCTAAATTCATATCTTTTATTTAGATCCGTCAGAGATATAAAAAATACATATTATCATTGTTTAGGAAATTTTGTATTCTTTTCAAAAATATATATATATTTTTTTTAAATACGAAAATTTGTTGAAAACTATTTGGAATAGTTCGGTAGACTTCGGCCCTCGATAGAATAAATTTTCTTAAATTTTCTTCCTGTCAAATATTTTCTATTTAGTTATCTTTAAAAAAAAAAATATATATATAAATATACAGTATGTTCCTTAAGAAAGAGTGTATATAATAGAACAAGATAGTAACGACTTTTTTAAGCAGACTTTTTTTTTCAGAGTTAAAATTCATATAACTTTTGATAGCGTAAAGATTTTTTAAAAATTCTTTGCTTTTTTGTACGTAATAACCAAACCATATTTAATAAGGTGATAGCAATTTGGAGAGGATTTTTTTTTTTTTTTTTTTTTTTTTTTTGTTACTATCAACAATTAAGAAAAAGGATGTCAGTATTAACATAAAAAAAGCAATAACAATCAGTTGGGCTTTAAATGCGTCTTGATAAGAATATTTCTTTTTTCGTGGCGGATGAAGTTATTTCATTTTTTGCTAATACGTTAAAATTTAGCGTCATTTTCATTAATAGAAAAAGTATTACAATCAAAAATATAAACATATTTTTTGTATATTTGAGGAAGGCTCTGGAGAAGTGGAAGATTTCTGTAAAATGCTCAAAAAAATGCTCATATTAAAAAAAAAATCCGAATGAGTTATCACACTTAAGAAAATAGTGTCTTTGTTTATAAATTTTTTAAAGATTATATTTGATTTTAACTATAATATTTTTAAATCATACAAGTAATTAATCCTTAAGAAGATATTTTGTTCAGACGGAAATATTATTATTTATATTTTCCAATTTAAAATATTTTATTCACAAGACATTGCGAAAAAATCAAAATTTAAGTGCCGACGACTAGTTTAATAATGTTTTCGATCTGAAAAATGCTAAACAGGTGACATTATTCAATAATATAAAAAACGCATATGTTAAGAGAATATTTAGACAACTAAAATTATAAAATCAGATCATAGTAACCCGTTGAATATGAAGCACCGTTGGCTATGACCAGGACAACCAAAAATATGAAAATTCTATTTTTTCCTGAGACTCAAATGAATCTAAATGTCAGTTATTTATCCATTTAGACAGCATTTTTTTGCATATTTTGGGCTTAGCAGCATAATTGCTATGTTTTCATAGAAAATACTTACTTACTAGCAATTTAAATGAATTGTTTTAGCATATTTTATACTTAAGAGATAATTTTGCATTCTATAGATTTTTTTACACAATTTGGAATTAGTGACATTTTTTGATGCTTTTCAAATTCAATTATCTGATAATTTTGTATATATTACATTAAAAAGCATAACTGAATATTTTACACTTAAGAGAACAATTTTGCATACTTTGCATCTTATAGAACTTTTTTACATAATTTACCATTAATGAAATTTTTTAAACTGCTTTTCCAGTCCGATACCCTAATAATTTCCATGTTATTGTAATTTCCTGATACAGTGTATATTAGCTTTGAATATTTTTAAGTGCAAAACGCATTTAGCATGAATACTAAATAATTTAAAATTTAGTAAAAATAATATTTTAAAACTATATTTTTTTTTAATTTTAAAGATATATTTTGCGATTTGAAGAACATCTGTTTGCCCTAATTATGACTAAAAAATACCTTTAAAAAAATATGGACCTTTGTGATTTTTCCTCACATGTTGTCGATGTGAAAGTGCCTAAAAGTAGTTGCACTTGAGTGCACTGTTCTAAGGCATATTTTTGTATTAATTTATTATTTTTTTCTTCGATAATAAACACGTATCGATCATTTACTTTTTAAATTCCAAAAATATAACTTTTTAGGAAATAGTTTATCATTTTTAACAAAAGCTTTTAACTTTTTCTCAACTACCCCTGGAAACTCCGGTCTCCTTATACTCTATTGAGGGTAAATGTGCTAAAATAACGAATCGAAAAGTTAAGATGAGAAATATCAAATAAAATCTGAAGTTTGGAGACAAAAATATGAATAAAAATTACGTTGATTAGTATTCCTTTTTTAAGAATCGAAGTGTATTTTTGAAAGAACGAATTATAAAATATCTAAAATATTTTTTTTGAAAAACCTAAAAGATTTTTTTTCAAAAACCTAAAAATAATTACAGAGAGCAGAGCACAACGACTATAAGATCGAGTGAAAAAGTACTTTTAAAAAAACAAGATTGTGTCACTACTTCAAATGTAGAATCAGATACAAATTTATATATAAATATAAATCTAAATATTTAATAAATTACATTTTTACGTCATAGATTTTGTCTTAAATATTCGCGCAATTCCGTTTAGGAAAACCTAAACATTATGCCAAAATCATAGCTTTGGAAGTAAAATTTTGAGTGTTTCATTATGTAACCTTTAAGAATTAGCAACTTTTAATTATATTAATTAAAAAAGTTCCCACTGTTTTCTTTCAACTCTTTATAGATGTTTAAGTATATTTTATTGTGCTCTCTGTTAGCCCATTCCATATGGGCTAAACCGGTAGATCATCAACATCATGTCGAGGTGGCACCACACGTTGTAATTGTTACACCCCAAGCTCAACTGTCCTTAGAATCATTGGTACACGGTACACCAATTATACATCATACACCCTTTATACGTTTTATAGGACCACATGAAGAATCCATTGTTTATGTACCGGCCAGTGCCCTTCATCATAATGAAATCGTCTCTCGTTCGTTTGAAGGTACAAAAGGTAAACAATTAAATCCACTAGATTTGCCAAGTCTTGGCCAGCTGGTAACTACTGGTACACAAGGTCTGCAAACTGCCGCTGAACAAGCAGGTGGTTACATAAGCGGCGCATCTCAGTATATTCCTGGTAATCCTGCTGGTGGCATCCAAAGTGCCGTTGAAGGTCTTTATCAGGGCATAGGTAGCTATATACAAGGACAAGCTCAGGCTCAGCAACAACTTCAACAGCAACAAAATCAGCAGCAGCAACAACAACAATTACTAATTCAACAACAGCAAAAAATTCAACAACTTGAACAAAAATTACAACCACAAAAACAACCACAACTGATAGCTATCGAAACTCCTTTAATATCAGCAGGACTATCATTACCCGCATCTACTGCTAGTCCAAAATTGAACGTTGAAACTCCCATAATATCAGCCGGAGTAGCTTTACCAGGCACAGATTTATTAAATGTTGTTGCCGGATCCGTAGGATCAGTGGGCAGTGTTATTCCAAATTTACTTTCACCCTTAGTAAAACAGAAATCACTTTCCGTATATGGCAATGAGCCTGGACATCATTATTTTGTAGAACAACCCCATCACCATGTTATAGAATATATACCAGGTTCACTTGTGTTATCTCCACTTCCTATCACAACAACAGTTAAAGCCCGTCGCAGCATACTAGCCGAAGACAAGGAAGAGAATAAATATCAAAAAGAGACTGCAGAAGATATTAAGCCAGCAGAAGATGAAAAAAGTAAGCATAAATGTTATTATGTTAAGTCTTTATTAGGCAGTTAAAGCACCATTATTATTTACAGTTATTGCTGCGCCATCAGCTGAATCATTAAATGCTGCACCAGAAAATTTGGCAGCAATTCGCAGCGTTAAAGCCGATGACAGTGAAGAGAAAAAAGAGTCTAAGGATTTTGCAGAGGAGGAAAATAAGCCAGCAGAAGGTGAGAAAGGTAAATATAAAAGTTTTAATAGTTTAATAATTAAGAGTCTGAGATTTCGTTAGGTCACTACTTTTAAATAACTTTTATTAAAACTCTATTTAATTAAATACAATTGTTTTAATTGAAGCAACTACTGACGAGCAATAATACGGAGTATTTTTTATCCAAATCAGATGCCCAGAATAAATAGATTTTGATTTAAAAGAAAGACGATTTTTCAAACTAATCAAAGCAAACCTTAAATAATTCTTAATTTCCTTTTTTTCATTTGAAAACAATTTTTTACTTAACATAAATCAAAGCTCTCATTTTATTAAATATGCTCATGAAATTTTGATTAAATATTTTTAACGAATTCCAACAACGTTAACCATTAATTAGGAAGTTTAAAGGTAAAATTTTGGATTATTTGTAATTTTTAATGATAACAAAACTAAAATTATTTTTCTGATTTTTATAACAAATGTTGTTTTGTTAGAATAACTTTACCGATCAAAACTAGTTAATTGCAGGGTTCGTAGCTATTATGACCACGACAACCAAAAATACGAAAAACCCAATTTTTTACCGGGCTTCAAATGAACTAAACAGTTATTTATTTAGCCGTTTAAGAAAATTTTAAGAATTTTTTCTTCGATTTATTACAGCATATTTTTGGCATACTTTGGCAACATATTTTGTCACATTTTAATAAAAAAATTTTATTTCATATATTAGGTACATATCATATTTTAGATCATATATTAGTAAATTAAATGGCACATTTTTGCATATCTTGTACTTAAGAGCATAATTTTGCATATTTTACACTTAAAAGAAAAATGTTGCTTACTTTTCCTCCAATATAATTTTGTACATAATATGCCATTAGTGAAATTTTCTTTTTACTATCATATACATTTTTCAAGTCCGATTCTCTAGTAATTTTTATCTTATTGATAGAAAATTTTGTAATTTCCTGATACAATGTACCAGCTTTTAATACATTGTAGTATTAGCTTTTAATATTTTTAAGTGCTAGGAATTGCTAATAAAAATCAAGTTATATTTTTTCCATGAATAATATATAATTTAAATTTTAGCTAGAAAAAAATATTTTAAGAGAATATTTTTTAATTTTAAGGATTTATTTTCTAATTTTAAGAGAATTTTTATGGGCATAAAATATTTTTGAGCATATTTTTTGGTTGCTCTGGTTATAAATTTAATCATAAAAGTCAGAGGAAAACAGTTATTTTATGATTTCTAAAAAAAAAAAAAATGGGCATAAATGAAATTTATTTTGTTATTTTTATTTTTTGGAGCAGAAATAAGAACTATTTTGTGATTTAATTTTATTTTTTCCTTATATATTATCAAATTATTTTCTAATTTTTCTTATATTGAAAAATATTAAGTATTGTAGAACACAAAAAGATCCCCACATAAAAAAGAATCACCAAAATAGAAAAAATCGCCCAAAAGTCCAAAATCTATTTTTTTCAGTGCAAGAAATTTTTTCCATTTTGGCGTTTTATATTCTTTTTTCATTTTGGATTTTTTTCCTTTTGTTTTTTTTTCTTTTCGTTTAAGCGATTTTTTTCATTTTGGCGATTTTTTTATTTTTGTTTTACAATACTATTTTACAATATTAGAAAAGTCAGAAAATTAAAAAGAATAAATATAAAATAAAATAAAAATTAAAAATTGAAAACGCATAGCATTATGAAAACCGTATTCATAATCATCAATTTGATACATTTGAATCAATTTTGCGACAAAATAACGAGTATATAACAGTTATTTTGAGATCCTGGTTAATTATTTTTTTTTCTTGTTCACGATATCAATTCATAAAATTAACTTAATTCTATATAAATAAAAATATTTCCTGTGGAAGGAATTATGGTTCAAATATGTTTTAGTCAAGTTTTAAAATGTTATTTAAAAATTTCTGAAAAAATTAAAAGTTTTAAAGCTTTAATATTTTTTAAAAGATTTTTGTTTTTTATACCCACCATCCTAAAAGATGGGGGTATATTGGCTTTGTTATTCCATATAACATGTAGAAATATTAATCTATTCTGGGTTCTCGTAAAATTCTAAGATGATCTAGCTATGTCTGTTCATTTATCCGCCTGTGTGTTAAAAGCTATATCCGTCCGTATTTTGGTCCGACTGTCTGTTGAAATCATGTTATGGCTCGGGACGGAACAACTAAAAGTAGGGGTTTTATCCTGAGAACTCCCGGGAATTTTGCCAATTTTTCACTTCCTGACAAAGAATACCGGGAATTAAAAGCTAAAAAAATGTGCATTTCTACCATTTTTACAAATCAAAACTTCTATAAAAAACGTTTATAAACCATAATCAAACATTTATGAGGAATTTTAAAAATTTTGAAAAATTTTGGTAAAAATATGTTCAAAAATTATTTTCTTATGATACGAACGTCGATTTGTGATCTTATTAAACAATATTTTGGCTTCCAAATTCAGTTTGCGTTAATCATTTTCATAAATTTTTGAAAACAATATTTTCAAAAATTGTTTTCTTCTGACATGAACGTCGATTTGTGCTCTTAAATATTAAACAATATTTATGTCTGCAAATTCAGTTTTCGTTAATCATCTATGTGCGCAAAATTGTGGATGTTTAAAATTAAAACTTTAAGAAAAAAACTTAAAAAAGAGGTATTACTTTATCGCAACCAAAATAACGCAATTTCAAAGAATTTCTAAAGTACTATCAGCATATGTTAAAATTATTACTGAATCTTTAATACTTATCGAAATATACTGAAAAAAAATTTTGTTTAGTTTGATATTTTGTAATATTTTGCTGAAGAATATAGTCCTTTAAAACTTACTATTGACGATAATATTCCTTACAAAAAATGCGATTTTAGATTTTTTAAAAGGTGAATTTTCGCAAAATTTTAATAAGATGCATTATTTAGTAATAAATCAAAAATATTTTTTTACTATTTTAAAATTCAAGCTATAATGCCAAATATGTGGTGCTGATTTTTGAGGTTAAGAACATAAATTTTTTCCCATACAATTATAAGTACTTAATATATTTTGACGTCCCCTGATTTTTAGTATTAAGCATATAAAATGCTTTCATTTGACATCAATATTAACATAATTTATAATTTGCGGTAGCTGTCAGCAAGCGAAATGTGTTTGGGGAAAAATGCTGCTGTAGCCATTAAGATACAGATGCTTTACAGATATTTTTCGATGATCTAAAATTATATCTGGTCTAAACAAAATGCCGGAAAAAATGAAAATTTGGTTAAAATTTTTAAAACTGCATAAAATTTTTGCATTTTAACATTTTTTTGGACAAATTTTATAAAAGCAAATTCTGTCAGTAGCGAAAAACATAGATTTTACAAACATTTACTTCAATTATATGGAAGTAAAAAATTTAAAAAATCGTAAATTTTTGGTTTAATTTTTATTACCGCATAACTTTTCACCAGATAGTAAAACGGTTACTTGTTACACAACACATGAAGTGTTATCTGTGAAATGGTTAACAGTTTGAATTTAAAAGACGTAAATTGTAAGTGCAAAATTGAAATAAATCAAAATTTTTTATAAAATTTTTATTTCGTGAGATTTTAGGTGAATGATCTAAGACTTTAGAAATACGAGAAACATAAAGTCGGTTTCAAAGTGTTTTGAAAATTTTTGAAATTCCTCTTATACGGTTAGATGATTACATTGCTTTGCACCCAGTTCGATGTAATTAACTCTAAACGAGTTTACTAAAACACCAGAAAAAATAATTTCCGAACTATGAAATACTAAAATGACATAACTACATAAATATTTGTTTTCTATGTTTGAAACCACTGCTATTAGAACACAAAACTTAGAAAACCTCTCCAATGTTAGATGCATCTTTAAGTTTTTTTTTTTATTTTGACCTTTCATCTTGAAAAATTTTTACACATTAATTTTCCACACTTAAGAATAAAGATTTTTTTTGTTTTGAGAAATCAATCGGGGTCCAAGTGAGATTAAAAAAAAAAAAAATATTATTCATGGTTTCTTAAAACATTTTCTGCGGCTGTGACGAATGATATCCAGTTTTTATTGTCGATACGGGTATAAATGTATATCTTATTTTTTCCCCAACAGAAACATTTTATTTATATATTAAATCTGCCTTTTTTTAAGGCCTCACAATATGTATTTAAATCTTAAAACTATACACTAAAGACTAATTGATACCTAACGAGAGCATAGCTAGGTGAATAATTAGTGCTCCTAATAACGGGGATGGAAAATCGGCTCTACGAAACCTTGAATTTAATTGAACTTGAGTAAGGAGTCCTGCAAGAGAGTATTGAGTCTATGTATTTTTCACTATGAATTTTAAACTCATCCTTTTTCAAGGGAATCCTTAAGTCTCTATGGATATTTTCATTTCTTATATACCAAGGTGCACCCGTCATGGTTTTAAGAATTTTTGACACTAGCTGTATCTCAAAATTGGATGATATATGTCCAAATTGGTTTTAAAACGGTTTTATACAGGATGACTTTATTGTCAAGGCTTAGTTTTGATTGGCTGTTTATTAACCAGTGAATGCTAGAAGATTTTAAATCATATGAAGTCTGACTTAGCGTCAATGACGATGCCAAGTTCGTCGCCTATCTAAATAAATACCAAGGCATATAATCTGATCTGGCTGAGATATACTTATACCATTAAGTGTAACAGGAGGACAATTTCCTCTTCTGAGGGTGAATGTAACATGGTTACTTTTCAACTCATATACTCATATAAGCCAGTTTTTCAACCATGTCTCCACACGAATAAGGTAAATATTAAGTTTTTGAGATGATATGTGCGGGTTTTCGTGGGAATTAAGTATTGCCATATCATCAGCAAACGTAGAAATAGTCAGTTCATCGCATATTGGTAAGTCAGAAGTGTAAATTAAATACAAGGTATGTCCAACAACACTTCCCTTTGGAAGACCTGCTTTTATTTCAAATTCTTCTTTCACAAATTCATTATACTTTACTCCAAATAAACGGTCAGATAAATAGAAACATTTAATAAAAGCTATTTTTAATACCTATTACAATTTATATAAAATTATATGTATTATTATATATGAAATATATTTTTATTTCAAGGTATATAGATATATTTGCATGCAAAATATATGTAAAATATAGCTTTTTTTGTTTAGTTTTAATGCTTTTTAAATAATGTATTTTTTTGGGAATGTCTTAAATAAAATCCCGAATCGCGTGAGTTTAAAAATTTCGGGAAATTAATAACCCTACTTGAGAGGAACAAATTTGACACAATATTCGCCATCAATATAATTTGATTTGAAAATGAACAAAATCGGTTCATAAAAAAAATTATTGTCCAAAAACCCAATATATTTGGTGTCCATCTCATTTTTTTCAGCCGAACAAAAGCATCTAGGGCAAGGAAATTTCTTACAAATAGTTAAAGGATCAATATGATGGAGATCCCATTTAAGAACTTTCTCCCAAAATCAGCATAATAAAAATAAGTCTATTAAAATTAGAAAAATATTAAAATTGCTCTACTTTACAATATGAACTTAAGTTTTTCAAATACTTATAAAGTTTATATATGTATGTATATTTCAGAAGCACCTTCTTCTTCAGATGCTGCCAATCCAGAACCACTTGATAGGCAACGTCGTTGGGCTAATAAAGCCCATCAACGGGAAGAGGAACGTAAGACGAATTATGATAAAAATAGAAAACCTGTATTGAGCAAAGAAGGTAAGTACAGTGTTATTAAAAAAAACTACTCTTATGGATTACAGATTTGGAAATACTAAAAATAAAAATAAAGTATGCTTTCATATTTTTACATTTATACTTACAAAAATAGTATACATTTTTTTCAAACTACCAAAATTTTAACACAAAATTAAACTATCATAGTCATGCAACACTGAGTCATGCATGCAACGCTTCTATTTCCAACTAAAAAACGTCCAACATACATAAAAAATTATTGTGTGTATGTGTATACAATAAAAACAACCCTGAAAGTCAATGAAATGCTTTTATCTACGTATGCATATCTTTTATAATTTTTCAGATTTTTGCCTACAACTCGGTTGTTTATGGTCCGATATGGTTAGAAAAACCGAAGTTTTAAAAAAATATTTATAATCGATCTATATAAAAAGGAAATCCTTAACAAGGGTTTCAAAAAGTCAAAAACGCGTTATTATTGAACCGATTTAGTCAGAAAAAAATGCCCAAATCTTCTTTGCAAAAGGAAGTCCTTAGCATATATAGAGGCTTCAGAAAAACAAAAACCGGTTGAACCGAATGAACCGATTTTGCTGAATTTCAATATCATAATTCTCGAAAGGATTTCCGATCGTTTGATATATATATATATATATTATATATGGCAGTTATCGATCGGCTTCATAAATGCCATTTCATCAAGGATCCGGAAAATATAAACTTTTTACTCTCCGATGAAATTACAACCTGTGGTGCAGAGTATAAAAATAATACTTTAAAGCTCAAAATTAAGTTGTTTCTTTTAAATCTCAATAATATTAATTAATTAATTAATAACCACGTCTTAAAATAGACCAAAATATTAGTTATTTATTCATTTCAGAAAAAGAATTTTGGCATTTACATATTTTGTTCATAAAAGCATATTTTTGCATATTTTGGGCTTAGCTGCATATTTTTTCATATTTTCATAAAAAAATCTTTATTTTAGAACATATTTGAGCAATTTTAATGACATACATTTGCATATTTTATACTAAAGATAATAATTTTGCATATTTTATACTTAAGAGAAAAATTTTGCATATTTTGCATGCTGTAGAAATTTTCACATAATTTATATAATAATCAGTGAAATTTTCTTTTTACTGTTTTTCAAATCTGATTTCCTAATAGTTTTCATCTAATAAACTGATATTCGTTTGAATATTTTCATGTGCAAAAAGAAAATACTTTTTAGTAAGTTCTAATAAAAATAAAGTTATTTTTAGTGAATTGTAAGTAGTTTAAAAGTCAGCCAATTTTAATAATATTTTGAGAGTATATTTTTAAGTTTTAAGGGCATATTTTCTGATTTTAAGAGAATTTTTTATGGGCATAAAATAATCTTTTTAGAACATATTTTTGGTTGCTCTCTTAATAATAATATTCGAATAAAAACATGCATATTTATATAAAAATTATATAATTATTTTAGAAATTGGTATTCCTGCTGCCTATTAAATGCGTATGCTGCTTTCCGGATAACTAATATGACCGAAGATGAAAAATGTAAGTGTGAAAATATTTTAATTCAGTTATTTTTTAATAGTATGTAGTCGTGTGCTTCCATTAACTTTTACAACAAATTAAGATTTTTCTTTAGTTTTATTTACAAAAAAATGAATATAAACTTTACTGAATTAAACATTTTAATTTCTTTTTATAGGCCGACACACACATATACAAAACACAAATTAAAATTATCAGCACTAGTTTCTAAATTGGATAATTCACTCTAAACAAAGGCAGTTGGAATACTTTTACATCAATAGCACTAAGAAAATGGACAAGTGAAACAAACAGATTTATTAGAATTGCAAGGAATTTATAACAAACAAACAGCACACAATATACAATTATAACAAAATTTCAATCAACAACAACATCATCTTTATCACACCGATTTTTATTTAATATTTTTTTGCATAAGAATAAAATAATATATTTTTATTTTTTGATAAAAAAAATTATAATAAAATTGATATTTAAGTAGTTTTAATAATTTAATTCATCATAAATATTCATCATCGAAAACATCATACATTAAAATACATCACATAACAAGCGAAAAAAATATCTAAATTTATTACAAAAAATCAAAAAAAAAAAATAAATAAAATAAATAAAAGTAAAAAAAATCTATTGTGTTACATATTCCAATATTAGTATTAGGCTAGACATTTAAATTTTATGTTTCAATTTATACTTGTCGAATAAAAGACAAAGGCAATTAAGAAAAAAACTCATACTATATAAAATAATTTTAATTCCATTTAGGTGTTGTTTAACACATGTTTACACTTTTGATCCAACTGTTGGTGCATATTAATGACGACTTCGCAAACACAGTTGAGCCAAATAAAGTTTGTTTCCATTTACATATAATATTACGCTAACGTAGAAGAGTAGTATATGAATATAATTAAGATTTGATGACAGATTCAATAGCTTTCCTACGAGCGGAGCTATGAGGTCTCAAAATAGGTTACCACTGACATGCATTTTTTTAAATACTTTGTTTCTTATACGATTTCAAACATTTTTTGTATTTTTTGAAGTTTTATATAGATTTTTTTTAATAGATTTTCTTTTATACGGAATTATATGGGCTAGGCAATAAAATTTACTTAAAAAAATAGGATCTATATCTTTGCTTTTTGGAGAAACTTTTAATATTTTATATTTAATAATGGTCAGACTAAGCAAATATTTGACAAAAATAACGTAATCGATAAATTAAATATATGTTAATTTCGTTTTTAATTAGAAATTCATTTCCAACTGAGCATAAATTTGTGCAATTTGCTTCAGGCGGTTAAATCATACATAACGTTTGAAATACTAACCACTGCCAGACGATTTTTTTCTAAAAGAAGTGGTCACGTCAAGATGTTTTCCCTTATATATCTATCTTGGATTATATACCAAACTAAAGCACCTTCTTTATCTTACCTATATCCCGCAGTGATATTTCATCGTAGGGCAGAATAGGTTTAGTTAGCCCCCATCATATTTGTTTTCGAAAGTTTTATTTTTTCTTCCCTTCTTCCTTTTTTAATTCCATATGGACACATTTTATATAACTTTCCAGTAGTCCTGTTTACAATATCGACGATATTCTCTACGCACAGTTTTTGTTCGATAATTTCTTCCATTCTTTTCCGCGGTTCATTAAACCTTTAGTAGAAAAATATTACGTATTTGGGATCTTCTATTACAAGAACACATCTGAGATTGGTCAAGCCCAAAAGTGCGTAAGTAACTTCTATAATCGCTATGTCATGATACATAATAATTATGTTAGGTAATAACAGACTCCTCCAATTTTGGTATAAAATAAAATATAATAAATGTTTGGTATAAATTCATATGTTCACCTTCCTGCCTATAATATTATTGATATTTATCTGCCCCTGGTGTTCGTATTAAATTTGTATTTTAATCTACTCCTACAATCATAGAGATATTTTGCTTCATTAGCCGGTTTATCTATAGGAATCATTTCCAGATAACATACGCTGCGTTAACCATGGTTCTTCGAAATGCTCAAGGCACACATTAGTATAAATAATCAAACAGCTTACAACAGTGGTTACTAATCGTCTCTTAGACAGCCTTGGTATTCTGACATTTGAAGGCACACTTACTTTGATGCTTTTTGGTCAATATGTGCCTTAAGGTTTATCCTTGCATTTATCCTAAGTACTTAAGGCAAGGTTTGGTCATCACATCGTACTTTTCAACTTTTATCTTTATATTTTCCCGCTTCCGGTGGCTAGTAATAAGGACTACTTTCGTTTTGTCGAAATATCTAGCAGTTACTGTCACAGCGATATTATCCGCAAAACCAATTATATTAGCCTGGTATTTTTAACGTAAGCACATCCCATTGCCAACACTTGTAGTGTTATACGTTGTGGTTATATCGTCTGTGGTTATATCGTCTGTGGGATTCCAAGTTTAAGAAACGTACACTATACAAGAAATTTTGGGTCATCAAAAATTTTTTCAATAATTCCAACGCGAAATAAAAGTATACCATTTTGCAAATTTAGTTCGAAATTCGATCTTATGGGCTCTTAAACTTCGGATATTTTGAAACACTTTTTTCATTATGCATGTAAATAAAAAAAGATTTAAATTTCAATATATTTATGGGTACTTATTGTTTTAAAAAGGCTATATATATATATCGGAAATAATGAAATTCAACATCAAGAAGCAAAGCAACCCTTTCTTATAAAAATGGACGTGGCATCCATTCAGTACTTTCTTCTAGGATATACTTTAAAGTGCGTCGATTTGTTTGAAAACAAAGAATGTGAAAGGTCCCCAAAAAAATAAATAAATAAAAAATAGATATGTTAAAAACTTATCCCCAAAATATTTCGGTTCAATCATTTCCTTCGCGTGAGCGGAACCATTTTTAAAATATGTGTACATAATTTTTAACTTTTTGTTAAAGAAAAAAAAAAAACAATATGTAATCGACAAATGTCGACTAATAAAAAAAGTTTCTTATAATTAGTTTTTATTCTCGTAAAATTAAGATTTTAGAGAAATTTTCTATAAAATGTTTAAATACTATTTTAATAAAGTTTGAATATTTTGGACATTTTCCATCCTAATTTAGACTTTAGAGCATCATTAGAATGGTCTCATTCTGTACTATTGATATATGTATTCATTTAACCCTTTAGTAAAAAAAGTCATATTTTGGGATCACCGGCCCATAATAGGTTAAGATAATTTTTATGGCAAATAAATGAATATTTAAGAAAATAAATGTCATAAAAAGTATAAACTTTGCAAAAAACTATAAATTCGTATAAAAAAGCGACTAAACTTCAAAAACTTTCTTTTATTCTATTATGACCGTTTTAGAAGAATTTCTTATATTTTTCATAAATTCTTAATATTTCCATACAACTTATTTGCAAAAATTGCTGATTTAACCTTTTGCGAACCTAATATATAAAATTTACCATATTACTTTTAAAGGTTTAATTATGTATAATTATCAATAGTATCAAAATTGACCTTTCTAATGGTACCTTACCTTTATAAATAATGAAAATATAACAAAAAATTTTAATAAAATCTTGATATTTCGCGAATGCAAAAAGATGTTAGAATTATTTAAATGCATATTCCAATTGTTAATATGTCTTTATATTTTTTTTCTTATAACGAAAATTTTTATAATGCTATTAAAAGAAATACATAGAAATTCAGCTCACGTAAATTGAATCATTCAGACGTAATATTATGGGAATCATATAAGAACATACTAATCTTCATTTCTTGAGGGGTATATTTGCAACTTTTTTTCTTAAGGCACTTTAATATATTACATATGTGCATTTTTCATTTTAATCGGTAATAATATTATGACAAAAATGGGCGTAAAAACTGTGTCGCATCCAGCAAAAATCTAGTAACATAACATTTGAAAAAAGGGCTCCGAAAAATTCGAATTTCAAGAGGCCATAAAATCGAAATCCGAATTAACTTTGAAAAACCCTTTAGGGGTTTTGTTAGACTACTGGTACGATTTTATTTTGCGTTGGATTTATTAGGCAGTTTTTTCCTGTTGCACTGTGTTATAAGACTTCAAAAAGCCGAATTAAATAATTTTTTACGTCTCGTGTAATTACTGCATGATACTGCTTTCTTGCTCCCTTGTCCTCAATTGCTGTTTGTGCTATTTTCTTCACCATGTGCACCTCCCCTTTCGTATCAACCGATTGCCACCGGTTATATATTACTATCTTCAATACCTTTTCTGTAGCATCTGATAGACATATTGGTCTTTATTGGGGGTTCCCACGGAATTTTACTTCACGCACGCTTTCCAATATACTTTTTCCCGCGAATTGATCTATTTATATTACAAATGTAAAAGGTGTAAAACAAAAGTATACAAGGTTGAATTTGTATCATCCCATCAATTACTAATTTTGATATAGCACTGTTATATTTAGCAAATGGCAGAGCATCAGACTAAAATCATTTCGAATCTTCTTGAGATATAATGATCCAGGATGAAAAAGTTGTACGATTGTACTTCTTCATGAGTCCCCAAAAAATCAAGATTATAGGACGAATAAAGCAACACCACTAGTTTCTATGTTCAGTAAACGGAATTTCAGCGAAAGTGAAAATGTTCCTAATTTCAAAATTAACAGATAAAGTTTTAATTTTTAATAAAAATAAAACTGAATTTCTCTATACTGAATATGATTTCAAGAATAAATTCATATTTATAAAGTTCTTTATGTTTTATTGTACTATTTGAAAAGGAAGAAGCAAAATCAGTCTCTCTTAATCCGTTCATGATAAAAGATCTAATCGCTCTGTACATACAAATTAAAAGCCATTGTAAAAATCTTTGTTGTAAAGAACATAAAACAAGCAAATATTTTTTTGCGCACTTATTTTTTTTTTTTTTCATTCTGCTTTGATCTATTTCAGAAAGACTACTAGTACTGTAAGTATAAACTCTCCTATTCAAACATGAGTTCGAAAAGGAGAAGATCAGATGATAATGATGACAGCATTGCCAAGCGTGCCATAAGTGTAAATTATTACCAACCTTTACAAACGTTAAACGATAATAAAACAGATGATAGTGTAGGAGTTTTCACTCAGCCAAAAATACATATTATACATGGGCTATGTAAAGTTGTTCTATCCGGTTTAGACAAAATAGAGACAGAAAAGTTAAAATTGAAACTAACAAAGCTTGGATTGAAATGCTAGGATATTAAAAGAGTCTGCCGTAAATTCGATAATAACAGAGAAACTATATTTTATATTATGTATCTGAAAAAAGTACTACCTTTTCTAACTTAAAAAGCAATATTAAAAGTATCAACTAAACCCAGAGAAAAAACATGGTTCCAGCATTATCACTACAACAATATTATATTCTCATTGTTAATTTTATTGGACTTTAATAACTCTGTGTTAATGATAACAATGATTCAATTTTGTCATTTAATGTTTACACTCAATTAGAATTTAAATATGATTGACTGCAAAAATTATATGTTTTTAAATATTTTTACCAGAAACAAAATTTTGTTAATATAAAACATATTATTACTTCTACAACCATTAAATATTTGCAGTCTTTTTCTTTGTTCTTAAATCATATTCTGCTTTTAAACCATATTAATATTATCATTCCTATAAATATAAAATGTTTCAAATAAATACAATACACACAAAATTTTGAATAAAAATTTTATGATAATAATAATTTTTATTATTATATGATAAGATTGGATAACTATATGATAACATGAAGTAATAATATGATAAAATTGAATCAAAATATCACAATGTAGTATAATAATATAATAAGATGGTTCAATTATATATAAAACTATAATCATAACATGAAAAAACAAACCATAAAATCGTATAAAATATGACAAAGTGGAATCATATTGATTATTACTTATATTCATTCCTATTTTTCGCTGTGATCATATGTTCCAACCCTAACATGTTGCTCTTATATTGTGGTCACTAAAACTATATTTTTTCTCTGCGTGTACATTCGTGTTAAATGGAATTATTAATTCAAAATTTCTAATAAGTTAACATAATGTCATAACTGCCAAATATGTGGCCATGGTGCGTATAATTGTAAAATTAAAACATTTTGTGAAAATTATGCAGTTGACCACGAAACTTCAAAGTGTACATCGACAACTGTAAGGTGAGCAAACTGCAAATTCACAAATATTGAGTGACCCAGTAGAATTTCTTATATTAATCTGAAAGAACGTTATTCTAAGCAAACTTATCAATCTAACAGACGTAATCGCAATATTAATACTAATGTTACCACTCAAAGGAATAATGTATCACACAACACCAACCACTTCCAATATATGAATTTTTTGGTTTCTTATTACAAGATGATATTGATATTTATTTAGTGGGCGAGACATAGTTGAACGAGGACATTTCAATGCATCACCCAGAATCTTTCCGTTATCGGAGGGATAGAGTGGAAAGATGAGGCGGTGGCGTGGCAATAGAAATACGTAGGAATATGTGCCATGAACGCATAACAGACAATAATTCAAAATTAATTGAGAATATTGATGTTAAGGTAAAGTTAGTCGATAACACAAATATAATAATGTTTAATTGTTATTTCCCATGGGATCTGCGGTCTTAGGGATGTTAAAAAAAATAAATTTATATCTGATCTTATAAAGTTTACACGGATTGGTATTAATTATATTTTGGGAGGTGATTTCAATTGTAGAAATCAATCGTAGGGAACCTTAAAGCTAACTGCTGGGACACTATTTTAAAAGACTTTATTACAACAAACCAATTTGACGTTGTTTACCCATCTGAACCAACACCCACTCCAAGAAGTAGCAGTTTAAATCCTCAGTTCTGGACTTTTTTATTACAAATGTACCCGAAAAATTATCGGCAGCAAGTACCACTAACAGACTTAGCTCAGATCATATTAAAATGTGATCACAAGAACACGATTTCGAATACTTTTAAGGTATATATTAATAACAAAATATTAGATTAATTAATTGCTCTTCTAAACAATATTAGTGATATTGAAAAACTGGTCAGAAATTTCACAGATTTGATTCACAATGCCATTGAATTTAGAGTTCCTTAAAATAATATATCGAATCCGTACGTTAAACGGTTGCCGAAATATATATTAAATTTAATTACTCTAAGAAACAATTCAAGGAATAAACGGATTAGATATAGGCTTCCAATATAAAAATTTTTATACAATCAATTTCGTGGAAAAAATTTAATTTCAGAAACGCAAATTGGAACGATTTACTTGGTAAGCTTAAAAAGTGCTCTCCTTTATTTTGGAATATTTCTAAAATAATTAGGAAGAAAAATAAAAATATTCCAACTCTTATATGCAACAACGAATCTTCAAAAATCGGAAATAATTGCAAAAAAATTTCTTTCCTACCACATTATTTCTTAAAACTTAAGTGATTCTAATACAAAAGAAATGGCTTCAAATTCTTTACTAGTTTTAAATAATTCAATTTCATCAGTACAAGACCATTTTGTTGTGTCTACTTCCCATATCAAAAATATTATAACAAATCACAAAAATAAAAAAAAGTTCTATACATGGACTTTTAAAATTTCTTATAAATGTCACAAAGTTCTACCTCATAGATATATTGAAGTTATTTTCCATCTATACAATGCTTGCATTCAATTTTATCATTTGCCACTAGTTTAGAAAAAAGCCAAAATTGTAGCGATAAAATTCCAACAATCCTGATGCTTATAGACCAATAGGTCTATTAAACACAATCAGTAAAATTCTAGAAATGATAATCAAATATCCTTCCAGTTCAAAAATTCTGATTTAGATCTGAACATAGTTCCACACAACCACTTATTCGAATTAAAAAACATATAAAAGAAAATTTCAATGAGGGTAAGTCAAAAGCCATGATACTATTAGATATAAAATCAGCATTTGGTTTAGTATAGCACTATACCCTTATTCACAAATTATTCACTTTAAGTCTTGATCTTCACACCGTCAGGTTAATTAAAAGTTTCTTGACTAATCGCTGATTTAGATTATATAAATAACGAATATAATACTCCAGCAAGATGCCCTGAAGTCTCTTGTCTCTCAAAGTTTCTCTATAATATTTTTTTTTTTTTTAGATTTTCCATCTTTGTCAAAATCTAAATCGTTAACATTAGCTGACAATACAGCTATTTTCAGCTCAAATATCTTATCAGATCAGTAGTCTTCAAATATCTGTGAATACTGTAATCAAATATTTTTCTCCACAAGAAGGAAAAATATTTTTTTACCGCAACGTAATATTACAGTAGATGGGGTAGAAGTTCCACGGAACAACAATGTAAAATATTTAAGAGTTATCTTGGATAGGAAAATGCTTTTCAATGACCACATTAGCTACATTATTAATAAAGTAATATAATTTTTTCCCGAAAATTGTTAAAATTAGTTCTTAAGATATAATATTGTAAAAATATAATATATTAAAATAAAAAAGTCGTAACTGACTCAACTTTGCATTTATAAAATTAAATTATGTTATAATTTGAAAAAAAGCAAAATTAGAGCGAGTAATGTACTTTTGTCTAGAATTTAATGTTTTTGTTATATCATGAATTCCATGAAACATCAAATATGAAATGAATTTAGGTCTTCCGATTTAGTTCATGTTATGCGTATACCAAATAAATATAACTGTTTTAATTTTTTCATATGACAGAAGATCCACGATTTTATTTACGCTCTCATTTCTATAAAAAATCACAATATTTCACAAAGTCGTATTTTTAATTATCCATATATTTTGGAATGCATTTCAAATTCCAATTTCCAATTTAGATGAATTTTTCAATGCACTTTTGAAAGCGTTGACGATATTTTATTTTTCAAATAAACCTAAAAATTAATAAATAGACTAAATAATTATTTTAAGTTCTTATGAACGTATTTAAGGCCTGTCCCTCTTTAAATCTAATATTACTTAGTAAACATTAATCAAATCGGCGCAAAATAAATGCCAAATTTGACCGTGTTAAATGTAAATGTAAAATATCGTCGGCGTGAGAAAAACAAAAATCGAAAAAAATTGGTGCAAATGACTTGAAAATCATAACTCAGTTACGTGGGTTATGAGTGCAAAAAGAGAAGTGACCTGTGAAAAATATATACAAACAAACATTTTTAAATTTCCAAAAATTATCATGCTTTTGAAAAATTTAGCCTATGCAAAAGACGCAATTGAATTGTACTGTAAATATATTATACATTTTTTTGTATAGAAATTCTTCAAAGTGCCTGGAGATCCGCCAAACTGAGAAATATTGGGCGCTATCATATTACTAACGTCGAGTCTATACTAGAGAAACTTTTATCAAGACAATCGTCAAATTTTTGCCTGAACTACAGATAACTTTTTATCTCTATTAATTATAGGGGTAAACGTATATCATAACAAACTATGTAAAAAGTACCAAAAAAAAAAGTACTCGAGCGCTGACAATTTTATTTTAACGCTGCAATAATACTAACAAATTCAGTCTACATTAGGCAAAATGTTATTATGATAAAAATTTGATGTTTGTCTTGATAAATATTTCTCTAGTATAGACTCGACGTAAAGAAGAACAACTAGATAGCGCAAAGCTGCCAAAATTTTCAGCATAAGAGTCGAAGTGTCTACTCTAATTTTGATAAAAGCACTGTACAAAAACTATTCTGGGGAGATAAGAAAATAGTAAGAAAATTGTATGAAGGAAAATCATACTAACATAATTTGTTTTTCATTTTTAATGTAAATATATTACAATTTATTTAAATTAAATACTATTTTAGATTTAAATGCAGGATCAGAGTAGGAAGCCGATTAAAAAAATATCACCGGCGACTTTTCGGCTATAAGTCGAATTTTTTGCTTCTAACAAACAATGAAAAATAATTTATTTTTTCAATTTATAAAAACAATGATTAGAAAAATTTGGGGTCCTCCCTGAGCCTTATCCTTATTTAAAAATCACACAGATGGACGTCTTAGATTTTCCAAAGGACCCAGAATATACATATGTATATACTTTGTGGGGTCTTAGACGATTATTTCGACATAAACCCAATGTACCTCCATATTTTTTAATGGATTAAATAAAATTAAACAAAAAATAAAAACCTTTTAAACTATTTGTATAAATCTAATGTGGACCAAAGAAATTTTAATAGTATTAACTTATTAATATTTTTAAACTTCTCTTTTATTATTTAACTTATTTCAATTCAATGACTTTTTACTTGAATTCAAAATTTAAATTTGAAAATATGTGCGTACCTTATACCGAAAAGGTACTCAATATTCTCAATATATTTCTTAGTAAAAGAACTTGTAACTACATAAGTTACCAAAGTTTTTAACATTAGAAGTGCAATATATATTTCAAATGAGTACTTAATACCGAATTTTTATGTTTCGCCAAATAACATAAAAAAGACTTAACTGCAAGAAAAGGTTAACAAGTAAGCCGCTGATGAGCCGAAAATTTCGGCGGCAGCTGGACTAAGCGGCTAGCCGTCAGCAGCGCCAATACGGATTGCTTTTCATAATTTTAATTTTATAATTTTCCATCCACAGGCCTTATTAAAAAAAATATTTTTATGGCTTAAAATGTTAAATTTTCTATAGGTTATTTTTTGGTTTATTAAAAAAAAAATAGAGGAAATGTCTGCTGAAATGAAAGTATATGGCGAATTCCTTCTTTTAAGTTAACCTTTAAGAAACTGACCTTAAAACCTTTTTTAATTTTGATTTTTTAAAATAACTTTTGTTGCAATTATGTTAACAACACTCGATGGAGTAAAACAACAAAAATTCAAGACCTGAAATGGCAAGAATTCAAATTTTAAAAAATCCAAAAAAGTGAAATAACAATTTTTTCTTTCTTTTGATTGCTGTAATCGCGATCAAAATCGTCGAGGCACAACCAAGGCGCTAATTGGAATGGGTAAAAATGTATACCAGTCTATACGTGTTATTAGAGTTTATATCGGTATCAAGTGGCACTCAAAAATAATTACGCGTTTGAATTTAATGTAACTTTTAACATTTTTGGGAGTGTATTTTTTGTCATTGAAAAATTTATTTTATAGTTATATAATTAATATATGAAACTTTTAGATGTAAAAAATACATCAGCGAATTAAATGCAATTAAGAAATATCAAAAATCTATGTACACTTTGTTTTTTGCTCTATGTTCTAAAGGGAAGTTTAAACAAATTCGTTGTCGCGATATTTTCAATAATATAAAACTTACCGAAACTTCCTTAATTTGTGGAATTTTTACAATATTTTTAAATTTCCGAATTTTAACTACTTGTACGTTAACATCATTTTAAAAAATGTTTTGATTGTCGAATATAAAAATATATCATTAAAATATTTTTAAAATTCAAAACCGCAAAAGTAACCGAGTTTGAAGAAATGCCCATATAATTTTTCCAAAGTTGGATTCTTTGGTATTTAGAGTGGAGAAATTTAGCTATGTTAAAAAGTTAATAAATTAGTTTATATTTAATAAATAAATGAATTTTGGTAACACGATTCTATTCAAAATAAATACCTTTTGAGTTTTTACTATTTTTAATTTCTACTATACTAAAAATCAAAATGTGGCAAGGGGTCCGAGAAAAAACAAACATTTCTAAAGAGGTCCGTAAAGCATGAAGAGGTGGGAACCCCAGGACTAGAATATAAACTAAACCAATTCCAGGCAAATAGAGAATAGGCTAGTCTAAAGACTAGAATATACTTCAAATTGTAGACTAGTCTATTAAAATTTTGATTTACGCTATCATTATTTATTTAATTCTAATTTTAAAATAGAACTAATAATTCTTTCAAATAAATTCATCATAATTAATTCTGTAGCTTAATTCCTAAAGCTTATAATATAATGAAATTAATTAATTTGTGAATTCATTCTTTGAGAAAGATTAATTCTTTTGAATAATTCAATTTTGTTTAAATTCATTTTACTCATAATAAAATATAGTATTTGAAAAAATATGAAAAAATATATTCTAATAAGGTGTGGTTCAAATATGGCTAAAAAAGTTTAAAAAATAAGAATAACGAGAAAAGATATAGTCGGTCAAGACCGACTACATAATACCCTAAACCATTGTGTATGAGCATAAAAATTCGGGAAAGGGACTTGTATTACACCTGTGGACAATTTTACTAAATGTAAAATAAAATATACAAATACAGAATTATGCGTTGACGCTAACTTCTAGATGATTTTATGCACTTTAGAGCGATCCTGGAAGTGGGTTTATATGGGAGCTATGGATCGATTCTCATAAAATTTGACAATGTTAATTCTACTTACATAAAGCTTACTTGTGTCGAATATTAACTTGATACTAATATTCGTATGGCATTTATGCACGTTAAATTTTCGGAAGAGGGGTTTATATACCTATAGCGGTTTATATGAAACTTCTTTCATTAAAATATTCTTATTTTTAAAGCATTTTTTAATGGTTTAAACTCTATTCCGGGTGGACATTTGTATGAGTGCCAGGTGAAAGAATGGACCGATCACAACCAATTTTAATAGGCTTCGTCCTTGTATCATAAAAGTCCCAAGTGCCAAATTTCATTGAATTATCTTTAAAATTGCGACCCGTACTTTGTGCACAAGGTCTACAAGGACAGTAGCCGTCCAGCTAGCCAGACGGACGGACGGTTATCGTTAGATGTAAAAAATTATTCTGAGTCGATTGGTATACTTTAAGGTGTTTGTTGGATAACTTTTTCTATACGTTACAAACATCAGCACAAACGCATAATACCCCAACCACCTATGGTGGTGTAGGGTATAAAAATGGTGTAATAATCTACTCACCCATATGTACATTCCATAGATACTATGTTACATTCCAAGTGTTTTTTTCAAATGTACTAAATTTCGTCTGTTATATGTGTAAGGGTAATTTTGAATCTGTAGGATTTATCCCTAACATTTATCCCTCACAGTGATTGCATTCCGAGTATTACTGATTTATCTTTAAAACTCTGAAGTGCAGCTTCTTTACAAAGCTTAATTGGACATAATCATCTTGATTTTGTGTGGATTTTAGCTTGACATGAACACGTGGAGTTTTTTAGGATTTAATACTTAATACTTATTTTCCAAAAAATATAAATTGAATTAAAGAAGAATTTTGTCACTCAATTTGTAGTAGATGGGTATGATGAAAAAAAAAATATGTATTAGTCAACTGAATTTAATTTTATAGGGAATTAATCCTACAAAATTTTTCGTTCATTTTGTAATAGAATGAAATTAAGGAACAATTTAATCATTCGAACTGAATATTCTGTGAGGAATTAATTCTCTAGAGAATTAATTCATTGAAAAGTTAAGCCCAAAGAATTAAGCCTGATAATAATTTTCTGAGGAATAATTTTAAAGGACGCTAAATTCAATTGTTTCAAGTTGAATTAAATTCTTATGAGAATTAATTCTAAATAGAATAAATTCTTTTTAAGCTATTATTTTTAACAATGTCCTTTAGTTTAGATTACTTAGGGACAGTTAAATAACCACATAGACTTCCCTTACACAACCAAGATCATATAAGAGTCAAATAAGTCTTAAATATGTGTATATATAGAATGTTATAAATAAATTGTTATAATCTTCTACGTAGTTTTTTTTATTTAGTTTAAATCCTAAAAGAAATTACCAACCAGTTTTTTCTAAAATTAAACTAAAGCAAGTATGAGTTGATTTTTTTTTTTTTTCATACTTTTCTAAGTTTAGCTTGAGCTAAAATTCTTCACTGATGTCATTTGATATTAAAACACAGGCCAAAAAGTTTAAATAATCTATTCTATAAGAGTGGCTAGTTAAACTGGCAACTTCCCAGCAAACATTTTTTTAAATTTTGGCAATAGGTAGTAGTTAATCCATATTTTACAAAATAACTGGTTGTTTATTTTAAAATATAAAATAATTACTTGCTGGTAATGACCCAAAAAAAAAGTAGTGTTTTATAAAAGTAATTAAAACATGCGTGTAACTAGTTATTTCACTTTTAGTAATAGGGACCCATGAATTCTTGAACTTTGTCATACTTAGATAATGAGCTTTTCACCCGAATTACAAGTAGTTACCAGCTATGTAACTATTATATTATAATTAAGAATGTAATTTCCTGGCTTACCTGGTAAGTAAAGTTTTCGCTGGGTTAAGTTGGAAGAAGCACCAGAACGAGTAACATCCATCTAACTTGTCTTTCTTTTAACCTGTCTGCCTGTCTGCCTCCCTGTCCAACAGACACAACTAGTCAGCTAAAAAGAAAATATATTGAATTTATTATGTATTTGTGGAAAAACTACTATTATAACTATTGATTAATAAAGGGTTGTTAACTAAGCTAGTTATAAGAAAAAATTTCTTTGCTACATTAGGTTATTGCTTTTATATTATAATATGTATGTATTATATAAGTTTAATATAGAACCTAAGTAGTGCTTTTTAGTTTGTTTGTTCTTTTACTAGATACAACATTTTAAAGATGCAGCAGCTTTGTATTTGTAGCAGGTTAGTTAAAAGTTGTTATGTTGCGTTGTTCAATTAGGTTTCATGTTTGGTGGCTTTTTCTCTATTCCTTTTCTTTATTTTACTTTTTTATTTAGATAAAATCACCATCAACAATTTCGTAGGGTTGTTGAGTCTATCAAGGAGTTTGTTCCACAAGGAAAAGTTTAAATAAAAATTGAACAGATATTGGTTTTAATAAAGCTAATATAGAAAAATCCCCCAAACATAAAAAATGGAAATGTTATCCCATTTCATTTAGAATGAAAATTATTCTAACTTTGGCTTGGGTGGGATTCTGGTCTGGATTAAAACGGTTTCTTAGACTGCCGAGCTTCGGCCGGACACAGGGGTTTTCAACTCGACCATACTTCAAACACCGGCTTCACTTAACGCTCGAACTCGAACCGGCGTTAACGCTCGAACTAACACAAAACGTATAAATATATTAACAAAACATTATAAGTTATTCAGCCGTCGCACAGTAGCGCCTTTTGACTTTTTTCATTGCCAAAATCATAATTTTTGAATCAATTCGAAGTTCTGTATTACTTCTACATCGCTTCTCAAAACAAATTACTGAACCCTAAATAACTTTCTATTTAAAAACCTTAAAAAAGATTAAAAAAAATTAAAGAAAACTGACTTAAAAAATTTAGCCCGAATGAAAAATAAAATCAAAGAAAAATCATTGATTTTAATTACTTATTCTTGAAACGTTTTCTAACGCTTCTATAGAATTAGTTCTGACTATGACAATTTCGAACAAAAATCATTGATTAAAGAATTAGTTCTAGAACCGTTCCATAGAATGGGTACTGACTAGATAACACTTCCACAGAACTAGTTGTGAAGGATATAATTTCGAATAAAAATCATTGATTGTGACGCCAAAGTAGAATGAGTTCGGGCTATTTACATGCATTTTGCAACTACTTGAAGAACGAATACATTTTTTCCTGTCAAATACACATTTTCGAAATATATTTTATGCTAACATGTAAATGTTATCAGTATAATCATTACTTTTACTTTATTAAGTAATTTTATAGTCCATGTAAAATAAAGCACAAACTCTACGTTATTTTGAAAATATTTTAATGAAATTTAGCATAAATAATTATTTTGGCATAAGTATGAAGGTTGTTGAAATTAGTTATGATCATTGTATTATTTCACCTGGCCCCACATGCAGATCTGTCAACAATTGATTATAGCTCTAATATAAGGCCTCCGGAAACCACTTTAACTGGGAAAATTTTCATGTACGTAGCTTTCATATAAGGCCCACTTCCGAAAATCACTCAGACGTGGGTAAACATCATAAAATTGTTATTATCAATATAATACTTTACACAAATATGTTATATATAAGTATAAAACACGGCACCGAGTTTTATGAGGATCGGTCCATAATTAACCATAGGTCCCTAAGTTTTTGCAGTTTTAGGATATACGCGATCAAGATATTTCCTCTTAAAAGGACTTGAAAGTTTCGAAGGATACACATTAAAAAAACACAAAATATTTTCGATTATTTATTATTTTCGATTACCCAAAATGGGTGTCAAATGAAAGCTAAGAGTCCTTGCAATATAATATTTTTTTATTTCACTGTTTAAGCACAAAACCTTAACAAAAAATCCTTTTGAAAATGTTATCTTTTACAATTTATTCAAATACATATTAGCTCGATTACGGTAGTGAATGGAGTGAATAGGATAAAACGAAGATCTTTCAACTATTGGTACAAATTGGTACAGAACATCTTTTAATGAATGCTGACATAAACAACTGAATACAAGAAAAATTTCATGTGGAAAGTAATGAGGAGCAAATGGAATTGTCAGATTCAGAATCGGAGGATTTATACAAATTTTTCATACAATGGACTTTGGAAAATGATAAGCCGATAACAGCACTATATGTACTAGCTGCTATTTTAAAAAATAATTTGCCAAAAAAGCAACTGAGAATCTCCAATTTCTTTAAAAATATTTAAAATATAAATATATCAATAAAAACAATTCTAATTTTAAAAATTACATAAAATTTTTCAATAAAAGTTTGTGTTCTATTATCGCGAAAATTCAATTTTCGCTACAGCTCTGGTTTTTAATTAGTCGCGAAAATCGAGCTTGCACGTATATATTTAATATTTTTTATGGCCTCCTTTAGTTTTTATCATAACAGACAGACGTGATGGCATGAACAGAGCTAATTTCTTGGTTATTTCAGTAGTAATTTAGCTCCACTCTTCTATCAACTTCCTTCAGAGATGAAATTGATGTTATTTGACGTTTACTTAAACTACGCTTTAAAATATTCCATAAATGTTCGATAACATTTAGATCAGGCGATTGCGGGAATGCTTTAGCTTATGTTTGACATTGTAGAGAAGTCATTCCTGTATCATCTTTGAAGAATGCTTTGAACCGTTATCGTGAAGAAATATAGAATTTTCATCCACATCTAACATTTGAATGCAAGGAAGATAACTGTCCTTCAAAATGTTTATGTATATATTCTTATTCATATTTCCCACGATAAATCGAAGTTAAGCAACTCTTCTTGCAGCCATATTTTTTATCGTGGAATTTAAATTTTGTGATAGTAATTTCGTGTTGGGCTTTCGCTAAACTTTGACTCGATCATCAGCTCCAAAAGCCAAAAATTTGCATTCGTTGGGGAATATTACTCTTTCCCAAAACGTTGGATCATTTATATGAACATATACCTATTTTTTTTCGCATATTCCAAGCGCTTCTGGATGTTCGCAGATCTGAGTAAGGGATTTTTCCTGCAACTCTGCTACTGTACCCATTTCTTTTGATACTACTGCCAACTGCCTAGTCGGAAACAATAATTCCCAGATTGGTTTTTAATTTTCGATTTAATTTGACTGCGCGCTGCTTTGGATTTTCTTGGACAAAACGAATAATGATCCGCTCTGCACAGTAATCGAGTTTACGAGGACGACCAGAGCGAGCCTTACTCTCAGAATTTCCATTTTTTCGGAAATTTTTTAAAATTGTTTATACTGTAGGCTTACTTAAATTTAATAAATTTCCAATTTGGTTAAGAGTTTAATGACTGTCTTTCGAATTGGTTCAGAAATTTCTTTTCCTTTGCCCAGTTTACCTATCTTCTTTCACTTTGTATTTCATATTTCTTAAATATGATCACTTTCTGCGAAAACTCTACTAATGTTTTCGTATAATACATTTTGTAGTGGGAGTTATAACGGTACATCGTTTTTTATGTTGCATATGTATATTTATGTAACTTAAAAATAATGCTAGTTTTATGTCTTTTGTTGTAAAATGTTGACGACCAAAAAGAAGTAAGACAGCATAAAAAGAACATGGTTTATATTTTGCAATAAATAAATAAAAAAAAAAAAAAAACAAAAGTTAAAGTACAATTAGTCAAATCATATATTTTTTCAAAAAACAACGAAAATTGCATACCATATGTAAACATTTGTAAGACTGTATTTACGAAGATTATATCGACCAAATATGGATCTCAAATGAAAGCTACAAATCCTTGCAATATAATAATATTTTTTATTTAAATGTTGCGGTACAAAAATTTAAAAAAAAAAATAAAATAATACTTAATCCTTTAGTATTATATTTATTAGAGAATTATATACTTTTAATATAGGATATTTTATTCAAATTTTGTGCTGCAATATTTAAATAAAAGCTTCTATTATATTGCAGGAATTCTTAGCTTTAATTTGGATTAATATAATTTTTGGAAATATTTTATAATTTTTTCAAAATTGTATATTTTACAAAACTTTAAACTCCTTTTTTGTACGAGCTCTAGTTTGATGCATATATAGAATTTTTCTATGCAAACATTTTTTTTTTTTAAATTGTTGAACGGTATCATACTGAATTTTTAAGGGAAAACTTTAAATGCAGTAGGTTATGCTTGTTTTAAACTTTAGAAATCTATATTTCAAATACTTTTTAAAATTTTGGCATTCCTTCATTAGTACAAATTATATAAAAGTCCTCTTCAATTTTCTATTGTGACATTTAAGAGTTTTTTGTTTTTGAACCCATGGTTTCAGTTAGGCACACGAAAATTTTATATAATTTGGTAAAATAATATTTTTTCATTTCTATTGCACCAAATTTGGAAAAATTACCTAAGTATAGTGCCTTTTAAAAAGTGCGACTGCTTAAAAAATAAAACTCCTATGGACCTACCTCAAAATATTAGGGCCTATTCTAAAACTTAAAGATTTGTCTTTCAAATATTTTTCTATATTCTATATTTTTTATATTTTAATCCTGCGCATACAATCCATGTGCAAAAATTATCAATTTCTTAAAATGTTGGACTTTTATTGCAGATTAAAAATGCCAATTTTGAGGGCCTCTACAATATACATTTTTTAACATATTACAAAATTTTTCTTAATCTTTGATAAGTCTACTATCAGGTCTATACATTAATTTTAACAAATGCTTCTATTAAAATTTTCTCGCGCCACTGTGCGACAGTTACCGTTGATACACTTTTGAATGAGCTGTGAAATCAATTGTCAAAACTTACATTTATTTTACAATTATATCAAATCAATATTAGATAAAAAATAATCAATTTATTTCGATTAATTTTAGAGGGTACACAAATTTCGCCAATGCCGATTAAAACATTATAACTTCTACTATTTTATTTTTAGTTGCATAAAATATCTTATCCATATTCTTTTTTTAATATTAACAATTTACACTAATGTTGCAGCAAGAGTTCATTCCTATAAAAGGTCGATGTGGCAACGATGTGATCAGCAGTTTCCTTTAACTGTCCCATAAGGAACGTTCTTTGATACAAATTCTCTAAGCTTGAGAAACATAATTGTGATAAAGTGTAATTTTGATTCTAGTTCATTGTGATTTGTGGAAGATACATACAAAATTCAAAAGACTGATAGAAGTACAAGTTATTTAACAGGATAAGGTAAGTACGTTTGTGTTTTAAATTTATAATTTATGCGAACACTGTTAAACTACACATGTATAGGGGAGATTGGGGTAAAGTGGAGCATACTTTAATCTAACTTCAATAAAATACCAACCAATAATCTGTTGAACCCTTCCATAGATTTGTTTTATAGAATGGATTATTGTTTAACGTTTTTCATAAAAATAATAAGATTAATTTGTCTTTTGGTATTATTTTTCTGCATTATTTCAAATCAAGTTTTTTTTTTAATAAAATGGGAAATGTTGAGGTAAAGGGGACATAGTAAAAATTACAAGTTTAAGTTTATTTAGTGTTTATGAAATAATTATAAATGACTTTTGTATTTACAAAACCACTTGAATATCAAAATTCAAGTATGGGATGAAAACAGATAGGTAATAAATGATGAGACCAATAGAAAATAATACAACAAAATTTATAAAAAAAAGTAATAAATTGATACAATTTTTGCACACTTTAAGTGCACAGACTATTTGCATTAGTATTATCACACCAAGTATGTATTTTTATAGCATTCGTTATTTCGCGATTTATAAATACGATCCTCCTCAGAAACATCAGCACTTAAAAAAACTTTTTAATATATTTTATTTGCTTGCTCTCGAAGATCAATAATATCAGAGATTTCATTGATGAAATATAATTTAGAAATGTGGTACCAAAATGGCAAGCATATACTTTTTTACAAAAATACGCGAAAAAAGTAAAATTTTCTTCATTTCCCCATAAGCCATAATACCCCACTTTTTACATTACATTTTTTATTATAAAATTGTAGGGGAAAATTTTATGGGAGTAAAACAAAATAACTTAAAAAAAAAATCTATTTTTACACATACAATTTATTTTCCCTTCCCTTCAACTATTTTCAGATGATTAAGTATATTTTATTATGCTCACTTTTAGCCCATATTACATGGGCTAAACCGGTGGGGCATCAACATTATGCCGAAGTGCCACACGTTGTAGTTGTTGCACCTCATAATAAAGTAGCCTTAGATTCTTTAGTACCCGTTGGTACACCCTATCATACACCCTTTGCACGTTTTGTGGCACCTCATGAACAAACCATAGTATATGTGCCAGCCAGCGCCCTTCATCACAACGATGTTATTGCTCGTTCTTTTGAAGGCATCAAAGGTAAACAATTAAATTCTCAAGATTTTTCAAATGGCATTGGCCAGCTTGTAAGCAGTGGTGCACAAAATTTACAAGGTGCCACTGAACAAGCAAGCGGTTACATAACTAGTGCATCGGAGTATATTCCAGGTAATCTTGATGGTGGCTTCCAAAGTGCCAATGAAGCTCTTAGTCAAAAAGTAAATAATTATATACATAGTCAAGTACAGGCTCAACAACAACTCCAAAAGAACCAACAACAGCTGCAACTGCAACAATTATTGATTCAACAACAACAACAAAAAATTCAAGAACTTGAACAACCATTACCAACACAATTGTTAGCTATTGAAACGCCCTTAATATCGGCAGGATTATCATTGCCATCAATTTCGTCTGGACAAAGATTACCTGGCTCAGATTTATTAAATATTGTATCCGGCACCGTAGGATCGGTGGGCAGTCTTATTCCAAATTTAATTTCACCCTTTGGGAAACCAAAATCACTTTCCGTCTACAGCAATGATCCCGGACATCATTATTTTGTAGAACAACCTCATCATCATGTTGTAGAATATGTACCAGTTTTATCCCCAGTTCCAGTCACAACATCAACTGTTAAAACACGCCGCAGCATTGTAGCCGAAGATGATATATCTAAAGAAGCCGTAGAAGATATGAAGCCAGCAGATGATGAGAAAAGTAAGTAGAATAGTTATTTTGAATAGTTTTTATTATGTATGGGGGAAATACGATACATTTCTGGAATGTTTTCTAATATAAACTGTATGGATTTAATATACAAATTTATTCCCAAACTGTTTTCATATAAAACAAAATTATTTTCATAAAAATTTTAAAATTGTACATAACGATATTTTTTTATTGAATTTTCGAAATTTTATTTTATTTTTAGTGAATCTAATTGTGGAATTTAAAAAATAGTTATATGCACATTAGACTGTCCCGTAGAAAAAAGATTTTGTTAGAAGACGCCTCAAACTAGCTGAATAAGGAAAAATTATTAAAAAAAAATTTCAAAATTGATCTCCAGTTCCCAATCAACGATTGAAAGTCATGTTTTTCTAGACCCGCGTATAAATAAAAGTTTTGAGTTTCATTTGAAATGGCTATAAAATTTTGAGTCTGTTATGAAAAATATATTTAAAAAATTTTTCGCAAAATTGTTGGTCCATAAACCATTAGTACATCATGCGAAAAAAAATTGATATTTCAGTTTGAAAAATAGATAAAAATTTTACAATTTTGTTCCTTCTATGGGTAAAATATTGAAAAGTTGCATTTCACATAGCGGCAAAGATATACCAAACGTGGCATTAAATAAACCGCAGTATTTTAATATAAGTGGTTGGTATTGTTGAAAAGATAATTTTCTGTAGATTGTAATGAGAGCTATGTTAAATTATGGACCGATTCCCATAAAATTTGGCAATGATTTTTCTACTTACATAAAACTTATTTGAGTCGAATATTAACTTGATATTAACATTCGTATGGGATTTATGAACGTTAAAGTGATTTTAGGAGGAGGGGTTGTATATATACATACAACAGTGTGCCAAATTTCATAAAGATAGGTAGAAAACTGACCATGGGCTTCCATATAAGTTCATCTTCCTAAAATCACTTTAAAGTGCATAAGTACAATATAATTGAATGCATAACAATAATATTTGTAAGTATTATATGGGTAGAAAACCTGCAAAGTTTTATCACAATCGGTCCATAATTGACCATTGATCCCATATAAAACCCACTTTCGGGAATCAGACGCATAATAAATGTAATTTAAATGGTTATATCGCGAAATTATTACATACACATATGTTTTACGGAAATGTAATTTAAACAGTTAAATCTTATAATAACCAGTCGATAATTGACCATAGGTCTCATGAAAAAAACCCCTTCATGTTTTTTTCGAATAAATTTGCAAAATCACATGAAAATATCATCTTGTTATATTATTTAAATTACGCCCTTTTACTTGTTCTTACTTTGATGCATTAAAACTCACAAGATGATACATTTTTTTGTAATATGAGTAAATATGACTTAAATTTTAACTGTCTTCTTCAGTTTCAGTATAATACCTGATTGTACTCTATGTATTCAAAAACGCCTATAAATCAAAAAAAAAAAAAAAAAAAAATAGTACGAAAAAATAAAAATTCCATAAAATCGTGTCTTTAAAGTATTTTTTCGGTGAAATATATAAATGTAAATAGGTTACTAATGCATTTTGAAAGAGTATATGCGTTCATGCTTCGTATTAGGAAATTATAAATATGGGAAAACATAATTTTTTCTATGCATACCACTGAGTTTCCACTGTTTCCGAACTTAAATCTTAAATCTGTATAATCTTATAAATAAAAGCTAGTTGTGATAAATTTCAACCTGATATTAAAATTTGTTTTTGTTTTATGCACTTTAAGTGAATTTCAGGATGGGCACTGTTGTCAAATGTGGACCAATTCCTATAAAATTTGCTAAAGTAATTTGTGGTACTGCTAAATTGTATAAAAATCCGACTATATATATATGACATTTATATCCATTGAACCACTTTTCCATGTAAATCTTTCTATAGACCGATGATAACTAATTTTAGTAATCATTTTTCTTATTTCAATAAAACTATAGACAGCAAATTTCATTCGAAAATACATCAAATATTTCGAAATGGCATAAAATCGAATATAATATACAACTGGACATTCTGATCTTAAGGCGTATGTAAAAGTTGTGGATAATTCTGGATATTTATGTTACGTTTTTGCTTTTAAAATTTTTAAATCTTAAAAAGAATAATAGTAATTATACTATATTGATAAATTGTCAATTTGAACACGCGGCGACTGAATTTTTTATACAAAAATTTGTACACTAATTTTTAACAAAATATGCCATCATAAATAGTAAAAACACTTTATTTTTATTACAATGTCAGATGATATTTTCTGAATGTAATGTATGTCATAAGAAAACAAAACTTTTATTCATATAAAATCATGATATAAAAATAAAAATGTAGCGCCACTCTCTCAATTTGTCGCCATGATAATCATCTGACGTTTAATCCAACACTAATTTTATGCTGTCAAATAAAAATTTCGTATTTTTTGTTTACTTTCTTTTATGATTATAAAAATTATGTGTATATGTCCGATCTTGACAAATTTTCTTACTTTTAGTTGAGCTTTTTGTTCTAAGATTTGTAATTTTAGCTCAGCAACTTTTAGTTGAAGAGATATAAAGATTCAAAGTTACGTTATATAAACTTTGATATAACTATAAACTTTGATATATCTAAATCGATCGGAATATAACAGATGTATATCATTTGAAGGTGCTTTCGAGTATCTATTAAATTATACTCGGAACAAACCAATTTATAGATCCATTAAATGACAATATCTAATAGTTTATTATTTTTTCTGCGATTGTTCATTCTGCATTGTTATAGCGGAAATATAAAGTTATTATTAAAATTATCATATTTTATAAAGGAAGTTTCATGCATTCAGTTATAGCAAAATTTTGTTCACATAAAAGTATTTAATTTTTCTTTCAGTTTGGACTTCAGTCACGGCCACAACATAAGCGTTGACGACAAATGTTGTCGACAAACATTGTGTATAAGAATGTCCTCTTTAAAGTTATGTAACAATTGTATCGTAAAACACATTTTTGATTTATTGCCAATGGTCTATATATAGTTGCCCTTATGTGCATTGTATTATGACCCATAATAAATTATTTAAAAAATTTCTTCGCCAAAATGCACTAAAGAGTCCTCTAGTGAAAAAAAAATTTCATGCGGAAAAATATAAAAGTATTTTTTCCACAACAAGCTGAAAATTATGAAATTTTTGAGACCTATTTCGCGAAAAAACTCAAAACTATTTTACCTTTTTATCGTTAATGTGTGTTTTTTTTCGAAGCACATCAGTTATGCTTCAGCGACACTCTTCGTACGGTTTCTGTACAAATGACTTCCATAGAACTTATTTTTATTACTTTGGCAAGTTTTGGAACAGAAATGAATGTATTCGTTCAAATTTAACAGAGAATAAATGATTGAACCTCTGGAATTAAGCTATTTGCTTGGTGATCTACGGCGTTTATTACTTATTCTTTAACTTTATTTGTATATTTTCCTTATTTCATCGGCTACTGACTGCACATGCTATACATAATATTTATATTCCACGTTCAGGTTTTCTTCCTAAGTATTTCGAAATTGCCATTTTCCGTTCATACAAAATAAAATATCGAATTGCATACGGAATGCCACTGTAAAGTACCGAAAAGGTATAAATGATTAGAAGTTAACAAGGGCGCTAATCTTAGGCCTGAAGAGTTTACAATTCTGTTTTAATTAATTCAATATATTTTTAATTTAATTAAATCAATAAATATATTTTCAATTTCTTCCTTGCCTGAATTTCAATGTGAGCATAATTGTTAGCATTTTTTTCAGGATGCTTAAAAATACGGTTGCAAAAATATTTGTAACAACTTTTTTATATTTTTCTTCTCATCAGAATCAGAAAATGAGCAATAAAAAAGAAATTTGGATTAATTTTCATCTTTTAATCTAAAAAATGGTTTTTACTTTGTTTTATTATAATAAAATATTAATTTTATCAAAAAATTGCTTAAAATACTTAAAAACATAAAATTTCTTTTAGAAGATTCCGAGAAACAGGAAGAAATCATTAAAGAAGAAGCACAAAATATAAAACTTATTGAAGACATTAAGCCGGCAGAGGAAGAAAAACGTAAGCATAGAATTATTTTATGTAGCTACTACCAAAATCACAAATTGTGAAAAGTAAGACTATTAGTTTTATATTAAAAAAAAAAAAACTATATTTATTTTCAGCCGCTATTTCCTTGACACCGAATAGTGATGGAAACTCACCGGATGTTGGTTTTAATATCCTAACAGAAGTTATACGACGTAAGATGATCTTTTTATTCTGATTTTTTCTTGTTTTTAATATTTTTGTTTTTTTTTTATTTTTTATAAAGAGGGCTGAAAAATCTTTATTAACAGTAAGGAGCAGAAGCAGGAAGTTCATAAACTTAAACGATGTATTTTAGGCGCTTATAACAGGCACTAAAACTTTTAAAATATCAATAAAAATGAATAAAATTTGCTCTAATTTTTTTACTTTTATTAAAAATTAAATCAGTTTTATTTTTTCTGCAAGCATATAAAACCACAAAATGATTACAAATTATACAACATGTGTAAACACAGTTTTATTAACACAATAACTACAACTAAAACATAAAAGGATAAATACATAAACAATAATAATAATAATAATAAGAATAATAATAATAATAATAATAATAATAATAGTAATTAATAACACTTAAAAGTTTCCTTTTATTATGTTTTCATATTTTTGAACGATTTATTCTTTTTTATTTCAATAAATTCATTCTCCTCATCTGCGTCATCATCAATCACAATTAAAGCCGGTCTTATAGTTGTTGTTGTGGTGCTAATACTAGTAATCTTTATAGGTTTTGTAAATTTATTTACACTTGACATTGTTGTTGTCTTATTATAACGATTAATACTATTTGTGACACCTGTCAAATTAACATCAATTTTATTATTATCCAAATTCAAAGTTGTCTGATTCACAATTCCACTTGTTGTAGTTGTTGCTGCTGCTGTAGTTGGTTTATTTTCCACCCGCACTGGTTTACTGGTGTCGGTATATTTATAAACCGAAAAATACGTTTGTATACGTTGAATAACCCGTTCCAGAAATGGTGGAAATTTATGTTCAACACCATCACCATAAATTTTCAGATTTAATGTATTTTTTGCCTGCAGTGGCATTAAACGCATAGCATTTAAAATGGTCTTAAATATGATGGCCTCTTGCCAGACATTTGAAGAATTTTCCAAAGAGCCGCGTAAAATCAAAGAGCCATTTGATTTTAGTTCTAAAAACCCATCATCCATGTGGATGAGTTTGGAATTTTGTATAATGGCAGCTTCCACAACATTTGTGGAAATAAGGAAAATTGTTATTAAACAAATTACTTCTTGCAATTTTTGTTTGATCATTATTATTATTTTCGATGTTGATAAATATATTTACAAAACACTTATAATTGTAATGAACTTGCTTTTCTTTTTAAAGTGTTATTTTCTTTTGTTTGTCTTAAAAACAAAACTTTTTATCCAACAGCTCTTATTGCTGGCAATGTTGTACTAACAATAATTGTTCAAGTTTTTAGTGTGACTTGCATTGGTGATGATTTTTTTTGGCTACGCATAATTTATAACGATAAGTGTGTGTAGGTATTTGATAAGATACCTGTTGCCAGAGTATTTTGGTCTCAGTTATTTTGACTTGTACATCGAGACTTCTCTTTTCGATTGCATTGTATGAAAATAAATGTTTGTTTACTTATATGTACATTACGTCTGTCTTAAGCTAAGTTCAGATTACGCAAATATTTGATACGAAATATTTCATTGTGTTTTCCCAAAATTTTTGCGACTAAATATAGGGTTGATTTTTTTGTTCACATTACGCTAATTTATTTGAAGTTTTTTTTATGAAACAAATATTGTAAAATATGAGAAGAGAGAAAAATGTCTTTAAGCCTGTTCAGATTAGACGCGAATTACTTACTCATAGTTATTTGAATAAACACATAACTACCATAAATTTATTTAACATCAATCAATTATTAAATGAATTTATAGCAAAATATTATTTTTTATTTTATTTTAATCAATTTAGATAATAGACAATTTTCTGAGAGAATTTCGGAATATATGGATGTCAAGGTAATGTTTTTTATTTAATGTAAAGCGAAAATGCTTCTTATTTCAAATACAAATATTTATAAAATTTACAAAGTAAAATATTTAGATAACAAAGGAAATATAAACTATTATCAATCGATTAACTGCTTTAAATTACTTTAAAAATATAAATTTTTTATAATTTATAATTTTTATATTTATACACAAGAACCACCCTGTTTTCTTTTCTCGTCATATGCGAAATAGTTCTGTCTTCACAAAACAACAGTGTTTTCATTACACGCCACTTTCAGCTGTATTGTCACATGCAATCCACTTTGTTAATCTAAATTTGTAAGATTGGATTTGGTACAATACCACATAAATCTGAGATTGATATTGGTGGAGACCATTAAACTCAGGGAGCTGAATTTGAGAACTCTAGCTTTCTACACGAAGGTGTAGATTGATTGGATAATTTGCGAAGTAGGCTTCTTTTAGATGTACAACCTGGCAATATGTTTAACAGAAAGCTACGCCATTTAAACTTTTAAAATCCCAAACAAAAAAATTTAAAAATTATGTCTAACGAAAAATTCGTTTCGTCTAATTGTATAGGAAACAAAAACAAATTTTTTAATTTATTTCTTGCTTTCCAAATAGATTGGGGCAGGCGGTTATTTAAAAAAACTGTATTTTAATAGTTAAATATAAATGGATCACTTATTTTTTGTCAATTTAAAGTTTGTGTGCATAAGAACAACAATTCAACTCAAACCGTCCACCGCATCAGCTGTTGTTTGCCGCTCCAAATAGTGGCAAATATCAGTGTTGCCAGAAAAATTTTGCCCGAAGCTAAAAATTCCCAAAAACTACCATTTTAAAATGTAAATCTCCAATTTTGTCCCAAAATATTTTAATATGAAATTAAGCTTTTTATATTGAAAATGTATTGAAAAATTTCTATAAAAAACTAGTAAATATTAAAATTGTTTTATAAAGAAAAATTTAACAAACATTATTTTTAAAATAAATTTGCTATAAAAAGAAAATTTATCACTGTTCCCAATAAAATAAAATTTATCAATAATTTCATATAAAAAGGGAAGTTCTCAAAAATTCCGAAAAGAAAATTTAATAAAACATTTGAAAAAGATAACTTTTCAAAAACTTTTAATATGAAGAAAATATTAAAAATATTTTTCAACAAAAGAAAATTTATTAAAAATTTCCTATAAAAAGAAAATGTATTGAACTTTTCTATAAAATGAAAATTTACTGAAAGCCATGAGAACTTAATGTTATGAAATGAGTTAAACAGACTGTTTCATCAATAATTATTTTGATAGTTTTTATTTGGTTTTCGAAAAAAATTAATTCAAAATTGCTTTTCATTCTTTTGCAGTTTTTCATAAAAAAAAAATTAATGCAGCCAAAAACTACTAGCATGTGAACAACAAATAATAATTTAATATTTTCTATATATAGAAATCAATACAATATTTTCACCACATAAAAAAAATTCGACATTATATATATGTAAATTGAAAATTCGTTGAAAATTTCCTTTAAAAAGAAAACTATCAACAAATATTTATAAATAGAATATTTAACGAAAAGTGTTAAATTAAATTGATCGCAATTATATACAAAATTTAAAAATTATCGAAGTTTTTCTTTAAAAATTAAAAATTGCCGAAAATGGAATAAATGTATTATTTAATAAAAATCCCCATATTATATGAAAATCCCCAAATCCCACCCCTCGAAAATCTATCCCCAAATAAAAGTTTAAATCCAATATTTGGGGACAAATCTTATCTGGCAACACTGATAAATATTTTACAACTTGTATTCACACAGTTAAAAGCAAATAGTTTTGTTTGCCCAAGATCATCTGTTATCTTATTTGAATCGTATAAATATTTCCAGTTTACATTACGCAAAGCAAATATTTGCAAAAATCATCAAATATTTGCGTAATATGAACTAAGCTTTAGCATTTCACTCAATTTTCTCTTTTTTTATATCATGTTGAGTTTCCAGCGAAATGACTTTAAAATAATTAGATTTAATTTAATTTAATACAATCTAGAGTACGTTATTGGGATTTGTTGGTGGTGAATTTATGTCTTAAAATACTGCTTATGTTGTTTACATTTCTTATTTACAACGTTTAAAAAAAGTTTCATAATTGTTAACATTGAAAGCGAAGGTTCATACACCCTACAGCAGAAATGAACGAACTAATTTTATTTATTTTTTTATAGAAATAATTAAAAGTTTTGGTTATTGTTTATTTATTTATTTTTGATTATGGATATTTTCTTTACAGACAATCTAAAAAATGAAAACATAAAAACAATAAATATAAATACAAATATTTTACTGTGGGTTTAAATTATTATTATTATTATTATTATTATTAATTTTTACAACATTTGGATTTAATGAAAAATCAATAAATCTATATAACTGATTAAATATGTTACACTTTCTTCTCAGAGGATCACCATAGTTATTAATTCTAAAAATGTTCACAGGTAGTGGTAATAAATAAAGGGATGGGTGTTGAGGTATATTAAATAAAACTTCATTAATTAAAAATGCAGAGCATATATTTCCATTAATAACGTTTAGTATAAATCACACATTAAACAAATTCAGTGGGTTAAAATATAGTCCTCGAAGACAAAACAACAGGAATTGTTTTTGTACCAATTCAGTTATGTTAGAATATATTTCATAAATAGAATCCCAAAAATATATATCCATATTCCAGAATTGGATGAATAAGAGACGTGTATAGTGTTTTTGCAATATACGGATCACCAAATTAATTTGTTTTCAGATTTTTTCGCTTCTACATACTCTGACTCTAAATTCAATATTTCTAAGATGTACCCGTTTCCCGTTCATGAACACCAAACAATTGAATTTTCTCTTGTGGACTCATTTGATATTATTTCCAATATCAAAAAACTCAAATCATCTTCATCCTGTGGGTCTGATGGAATTCCTATTTGCATATTAATAAACTGTGTTCAAGCTTTATCCTTCCCACTTACTATGCTATTCAATGCCTCAATCGAAATTGGCTACTTTCTCAAAATATGGAAAAAATCCATCTTCTCTTTTCTTTACTATTAAATTTCATCGATACTTACTCCCTACCAACATGGGTTTCGAAAAGGACACTCAACAGCAACCAATTTATTACAACTTGATAAATTATGGTTTCAGGAAAAGGCAATATACTGATGTTATATATACATTGACTTCAGTAAAGCGTTCGATAGAGTTAATCACGACCTACTCTTAAGAAAATTGCTCTTAATGAGATTTACAAACAGTACCTTAAATTGGATAAAATAATATTTGACAAGTCGACAACAACACATTCGTTTTAATAATGACTGATTTAGATCATATATGTTAAATCCGATGTAAAGCAAGGCAGTCATCTCGGGCCAATTTTCTTTTTACTGTTTATAAATTGTAAAATTTTCCAACTTACTAATGTATGCGGACGACGTCAAAATTTTTATAAACTCAAGTAGTCCACTTAATCAATCATTTTTACAAACGGATTTAGATAGCTTTTTTTATATGGTATAAAGAGAACTTAATGGACCTTAATATCAAAAAATGCAAACATATTCCTAATCGAGAAAACCTGGTCCTCTTGGATGTTTCCATCTTGGGGAATACGAATTGAAGTCCGTAAATTAATTTCTGGATCTTGGCGTACTATTCTATCTAAAGCTTATATTTAATAAACACATTAATATGTGTACAAATAAGGCTCGTGACGTCCTTGAGTTTATTAAACTAGCCCAACGTTTAATAAAATTTAATGATGTTAGTATAGCAAGATAGCTTTATATTTGTTTAGTTAGACAAATTCTGGAATACTGTTCTGTTGTCTGGGATCTCTTTACATAGTGCCTACATTAGAGATTTTTTTTTATCAAGACAAATGTCAAACTTAACGCGAATTTGTGGAAGGTGTCACCAGTTGCAAAAAAAAAACAACAATATGGCGTATTATTATTGTTTTTTATATATGCAGTTTGACATCTGTGACAACCAAAATAATAATCAGCTGTTTAACTAAGGTTACCTAGTATATATTCGCACTGATTTTGACGTTTGTTTTGATAAACATTTGCCTAATATAGACACTAGGTTAATAACATTCATATTGACCGTATTGAATCTATACAAAACTGTTCGTACTTTTTATATTAAGAAATTCTTATCCAGAATCGATATACAATTTGCCATCATACAAGACCAGATTACAGCAAATGAAATTACCAAGCCTCAAATATACGTTAAATATAATTTTCGTTATCAAGCTTATATCTGGCAGCATCGAAGAAGAATTTCTTGTGAATAGAATAAATTCTAATGTACCTCAACGTCCCTCACGTAGCTTTCAGCCATTATTTATAAAATATTTTCGACAAAACTATGCTAATGCTGATCCTTCCGTAGATTATGTTTAAACTTTAATGAACTAAAATTATAAAGTTATATGTCTCTAAATGTAAATTTAATTAAACGTAATTTAAATTTACTCTTAAGTAATTAATGTAACATATAATTTGTAACAATTTTATATTTTCGGTCTGAAAGGATTTTGTCCATAGGCTTAATAAATAAATAAATAAATGACCAACGTTTTATATAACCAAATGTACCCTGGCAATGGGATAAACAAGTATTCTCGACTATATGAGGTAATTATTTGCAACTAGAATTTAAGAGAACGATGGGAGCCATTGATTGCCACTAGCGGTCAGTCGGAGGAGGGGTTTTTGCTCATCTTAAATTTCTTCTAGTATAGAATTCCATATACATAAATAATTTATTATACACACAGAAAAAAGATTGGTTAGAAAGTTGCTACTATTATAGAAATTCATAGAAAAAAAACAAAACTACTTCTCCGTTATTAAAAATATGTAAACCTAACAAATTGTTTATATTTGTAGCAATATTAATATTTCCATAACAATATATTTATTTCTACATAGAACTTTATATATTTTAAAACAATTAATTGGTAATTTACCGATTAGGTTGAGGTAACTAAATTTAATTATTTTAAAAACACTTATATCTATCGAATTTCAGTAACTGCAATCAAAATTCATTTACATAATATTTTTTTAGTTACGATTATCAACATTTTGTTTTAATATTAAAAAATATTGGTTATGATTAAAGAAGAGCATTCGGTTCCCTCAAATGATCTGATATTGTTTGCCAAAAAAAAAAAAAAAGTATTGTAATGTAATGTAAATTTAAAAGAAAAACATCATAATGAAATTCTAAATGCAAAATATGAGTAAATGCATGAGCCTGCTGTCGTTTAAATATTGCATATAAAAGGATAGTAAGTTCTTAACATCTTTGAAGCTGTAGAATTTACTAATTTATTTCCATAGAAATTTGCCGCGTAATTCCAGAATTTCAGTTATTCCCTAAGCAACAGGATTAGTGGTATTTAAATTCATTAAATATTGTTATATCACCATATACTAGGCTATCTTATTGAATTTAATGCAACCGTCATGGGTAGGTGTCTGATATTGTGAAGAAATTTGTAACTTCCCAAACTCTAATCAATCATATATCTCATTTACTTTGAATTTCCTAGACCGTTTTAATATTATCTTTTATTTTGCACAATCGAAATCTTTATGGGCTAAGTAAGATCCTAGATGTTGTCATCAGTAAATAAAAAAATTAATATAAAATACAAAAAAATGAAAATAAATGAAATTGATTCCAACGTTACTGTTGACAACAACGTAAACAAATTTCTGTTTCAGTTTTGATAACCGAATTAGTAGCTTTCAATTCAGTTGCATTTTAATTTCTGGTAACTGAATTAATTTAAAATCGGTAGCCGTTAAAATAATATTGAAGTGTTGTCGAACGAAATATTCGGCAATTGCAACTAATTTGTATGATAATAGGTGGCGTCGACAAAATTCGTTTGGTTGCCACAACGAAACTGTTTTCTCTGTGTGAACTCCCTAATAACACACGATTAATTATATAATAAGATGACAATTTGACCGTATTGAACAATCAGTAAATAAAATAAATAGATTCTCATGAATTAAAAAAAAATTTTCCCATGTTAATTATCGCAAGATGTTGTATGGGATAATCGCCTCAAAACACACCCTTCCTAATGATCTTAATAGCGACCTTCCTAATGATCTTAATAGCGACACCACACTTACTTTTAACTAACATTAATGAAAACTCAGAAAAGACTTTAGCAATTCATATTTCGAATCATAATTTATTCACATAATATTCAAAGAATACATTCTAAAGAATAATATCAACATAAATGCTGATTATATTAGCAAAAGAAATCGTAATTTTTCTTACAAAATACTAAGGATAATGTTAATAGTTTTTATGAAATACATTTACAAATAATGCAAGAAAAAAATTAAATTTGTTAGATAAAATAATATGAATAATGAAATAAAATTTAGTAAAATGAATTTAATTTAACATTATGGTTCTCATGTTCATTGACACGACTGTTTTCTTAAAAACAATAATCTATGGGTAAAATGATATTCTACATTTTAAATGATCATTAATTGGGTTTAATGATCATTACTGTTTTAAACGATCATTAATTGCTCTTTTTGTTTTTTGTCTTTTTTGATTTGATTTTTTGCTTTTGGTGCTTTGTGAGTTTTTTGTTCTGTTTTGTAATTATCACTTTTAATTATACATAGTCTTTTTATTTATCTTTTATTTTTGGCTTTCTCATTTTATGAAGCGTATGTGCTTAAATGATAAAACAAAAGTGAGTAAGAAAATCCAAAATTGCGTTTTGTTTCTTGTTCTTCTTTGTTTTTGTGACTTTGTTAGTTAAACAGTAATCCCTACCCAAGCAAGGTATTAGTAGCAAATTTGATTATTTTATTTTAGAAAAAAAAAAAAAAAAAACAGTGTGATATTATTTAAATTTAAGATAATAAAATATGCAAAACAAATTATTTAAATTAAATGATATTTTTATACATATTAAGATTTTATTAAAAGACTCACCAACACAAAACTGAAACCGCCGAATCATGGGGCCTCGTCAAACTGCTATTGCTGGTTTTTTAAACATCTTGTTGATTAGTTGTAGATCTTAATTTTGTTTTGCATGATCTTAGATTATAAAAATGATTCCAATAAATTTAAATTACCTTAACTTAAAAAGAGGCTTAATTAATAATTAATTTTAACTGTGATATTTTATGTACAGTTTAGGCTAAGTTTTTTTACGGTACTTTATCTTGGTTTAGTATTTTCATAGGCCTTATATCGGGTATTTTAGTAAAACAAATTTTACACACTTTATAGGGTATGAAAATTAACATGCTATTACATACGATGTAAGGTTTCGTTAAGTTATATTAAGCTGTTTAGAGATTTTGAATTTGTATTAATTTTTAACTATTGTTTTTCCAAATTTAAGATTTTTTATTTTTATACTATTAAGGAAGAATTTAAATTTAAACGAAAAGAAAAACTTAACACGGCACAATCTTACGAGAACTTTTGGAAATTTTTTATTTGGTGATTTAATCCTGGGTAGTTATTCAATGTTGCATATAGACGTTGGCTGGGAGTTTAATAGATGTTTAATATTTTATCACTACTGGATGATTTTAAATACAATTCTGAAATGTTCACTTTTTATACTTCTTTGTCTTCTATTTCTTAATTATCTATTTTCTTCTCGGATTTACATGTTACTTTGCTGCTAAATGATTTTCAGATATAGCTTTTGTGTAAAACGGGCACAGTGGTGGCAAAAGAAAAGTTCAACCATTGTAAAGATTTGCTTTTGACATGTAAAAATAATTGTTAGGGGTGTTTCGGACAAACAAAAAGGCAATAAGGCAAATAACCTGTCTCCTACATGGACCCGCAAGGGTCGAATTTGGGACTTGGTGATATGTAATTCCTTTGATCTATTAGAATTTTTTCAATTATTAACAACACTACCTATGTATTTATAATTTCAAAAGGTTTACCTTTGATTTTATTTCCTTCCACTTAAGTTATACAAAAAAAAAACTATAATGTTCTGACAAATCCTTGAATTTTTCTTTATATTTAAGTTGATCATTAAATTAGATTTTTTCACTTTGAATACCAATTATAAAAGAACGTTTTAGGCTCGATTTACAGAAAATAATGCTTTCAAATCGTGTTAATATTGCGTTGACTTGCGTTACACTGCGTCATACCCATAGTTGCTTAATTCAATGTAGCTAACTTTCTTTTTAGAAAAATTACAACAGTGTGAGGATAAATACTAACTACGTAAAATATGTCTGTTAAAATTTTAATAAAAATTCAAAGCTTTTACATTTCTTTAACACTTATAAAAGGGTTTAAGGAATTTTGATTTTCTCAAAATATTCAATCAACTACAGGATCTTTTCGTCAACTTCATAAAGAAATAAAAATTAAACTAAATATATATTTTTTACAATAATGGTTCATTACAGGCTTTATTTATAATACTTGTGAGTTAAAGTTTAATTTGAAGTCAAATAATATATCCAGATGCAGAAAAGTGTCTACCATACCCACTTGATAATCTCCCAAAAAATAATTTACAGTTAATATTTGATTTTTCGCAAAGCCTAGTACTTTACATTTCTTTAAATTAAATTGAATCAAGTTTCGATCCAAGTCCCTTTGAAGATATTGAGGATGTAACATATTGTTATAGCTTAAAAAAATATTACATCGTCTGCATACATTACAATATTCAAAAACTTTGTTATCGTAGGCAGATCATTATTAAATAGTGAGAATAGTAGCAGCCAAAGGTGGCTACCTTGAAGTACCCCTTTTATTTATTTATAAACTTTCCAATAGTCGTCATCTCCAGAGGCGAAGCGGTCCTCCTGTCCCGTAAATATGAATGTACCCCGTTTATACTTAGATTTATAAATCCCAACAGTTTTAGCCTTTTGTAAGAAATAAATGGTTTACTTTGTCAAATGCTTTACTAAAATCAATGTAGATGACATCAGTTTGTTGACTTAGAAAAAAGCCACGATTTACAGAGCACGTAAATTTGACAAGGTTTGTAATAGAGGAAAATTCTTTGAAATCCATGTTGATATGGTGAAATTAAACATGAAACTTAGATATTAATTTTTCGAAAAACTTTTGAATGATACCCTGCAATGTAATACCTTTATAATTTTCAATTTCAGATTTATTGCCTGACTTGAATAAATGAACTATGTATGATTCCTTCCAAATATGCCGATTATTTATTTGATAGACATATTGAATAAAATTGTTAGCGGGATGGCTAAAGCTTTAGCACAATTAATTAAAATACTATTGAGAATTTTGTCAGGACTGTAATTACAAGAAAACTAGTTAGACTGACTTTCAACCAGTTGATAATTTACAGTGTATCAGCAAAATATGTTACTTTTAATTTCATCATCACTAGAATCGTATTGTAATGTCATTGTAAAGGGATTTCAAGAAGTAATTTTAGACAAAGCAGATATTTGAAGAAAATGAAACAGCCACTATATAATATAACATACAGTATTGCTGAAAAAAACATTTGGAACTGAAATAATATTTCACCTTTTCATTTTCTTTCTTTTTTTCACAAATACAAGGGCGGATCAATAAGTCCGTGACTTTTCGAACTTCCCTCGTAGTTATATGAAATGCAATACTATTCCCATCAAGTATCACCTGTTAATAGACTACTGTCAAATTTTGAGCAAGTTTCATTTACTTCGCGTTTTACAGCTGTACAAAACATACTACCTCGTGTATTTTTCTAAAAATGGATAAAAGTGAATTTCGAGTGCTCATTAAACCAAGAAAAAGCTTGATAAATATTATGGGGACTCTGCACCATCGATTTCAATGGTAAAAAAGTTTACCGACTTTCGTTGTGGTCGCACAAGTACAAATAACGCTGAACGTTCTGGACGGCCAATTGAGGTCAGTACACCCGAAAATGTCGAAAAAATCCACGATATGGTGTTGGCCGATCGAAGAGTAAAAGTGCGTGAGATTGTTGATGCCACAGGCATTTCATATGGCAGTGTGGTTTTGATTTTAAATGATCAGCTGGGTTTAAGAAAGTTGTGATGGCAACAGTTTTTTGGGATGCACGCTGGATAATCCACATCGATTACCTTCAAAAGGGGAAAAAAATAAACGGCGAATATTATGACAACTTATTAGACCGATTTAATGAGGATTTAAAAAGAAAACGACCCCGTATGGCCAAGTAAAAAGTTCTTTTTCATCAAGATAATGCAAGGGTGCACACGTGTGCAGTCTCAATGGCAAAACTCTATGAATTGGTCTACGAATTGTTACCTCATCCACCATATTCTCCGGATTTAGCCCCTAGTGACTACTTCCTGTTTCCAAACCTAAAGAATTGGCTCGGTGGAATGAGATTCAGCTCCAACGATGAAATTATTGACCAAACAAATGCCTATTTTAAGGACCTCGAAAAATCCTGTTTTTTACGCAAAGTAAATGACGACACTTGCTCAAAATTTGACAGTAGTCTATTTACAGGTGGTACTTGATGGGAATAGTGTTGCATTTCATATAACTACAAGGGAAGTACGAAAATTCTCGGACTTATTGATCCGCCCTCGTATATATGAGGAATTTCAAATATTTTCGAAACTCTTTGAAAATGACTTTATGTGTCTTGTATTTTGAAAGTTTGTTTTAAAAACTGGAAAACTGTTTACACATTTTAGTAGAACTAACAAAATCCGAAATTTTAGATCATACACCTAAAATCTGAAGGAAATACAGCCATTTAAACAAAAAAAAAAATATAAAAAAATTGAGTTGAAGCTTTGGAAGATTTTTTTATTTATTTAAGTTTTGCACTGACAATTTACATCTTTTAGATTCAAACACTTAGAAAATTCATACGTTGTATAACAAGTAACCGTTTCAGAATATGGTAAAAAGTTATGCGGTAATAAAAAAGGAAACCAGAAATTTATGATTAATTTTTTTTTTATAGAAAAATTGGCGATTTCTTTTTTTTGAAATTTGAGAAAATTTGTGCACATAAGTGAAGTTAAATTTAGAGAACAGAAATAAAAACACGAAATGATTCTCTATAACATGGGATGCCATCATCACAAAATTCAATAAAATTGGTATAAATGTTATATTCCAAACTACCCACATGTTTTATTCTCTGCTTTGTTGTTTCCAATCGATATCTCGATTTCTTGAAAATAAAATTGTATGATATCCAATATTGTTTGATTTAAAAACGTATGTTGATAGATGAAGTTTATACAGTCCATATACAGGTAGTACTGTGACAGCTATATTTCTATATAGAGATACTGTTGGTGGCATATTATAGTACTTTATTCTGTCATCTTTACAACGACTTCAGTTCCTTGCTTCTGTTACAAGCATATATACAAGGTAAGTGATTTAAGTTTTTAAATTTATAAAGTAAACCAGTGATAAATACCATATTTGAGTTCAGATATTGAACATAAATGTTCCATAAAAGATTACTTTGTAACTGTAGCTGAGTATGCTAATTTTCATATATTCTGAAATTAATGTTGTATTATATTTCATATGGGTTTTCAAAACAATTTCACGTTTATACAGATAAAACTCATTGATGTCATCAGCAAAGATGAAAAGATTTCCCAATAGTTGACGATTTTGTATATCGTTAAGGTAAATTGCAAATAATAGTTAAATAGCTTTTTTACAGAGATAACGCACTTTGATTAAGACCATAATAAAATAGTTTTTCAATCGTTATTTCATGATCAATAAGATAGAAAGCTTTTGACAAATCATAAAAAATGCCAGTCACACTGCAAGATCCACTGTCCACACCTTGGCAAATGTTGTTAATAATATTAACCACAATTTCAAATAGCAATTTATTTTCATCCAAGTAAGATAATAATTGTTGATGAATAACTTTTTCAAATATTTTATCAATTATTGGTATATTGGCTTGTATTTTTCCATTAGTTTCTTTGTTTTCTTTGGGTATAGTTATAGTTTCAGCAAATTTTAATACATTAGGGTACAAAGAAGTATCAATTATATTATTGAAAATTCTTAATATAAAAATTGACGTTCTTCTATATCCATCAGATCTACAACAATGAACAGCATTTTAACTTAAAAGATTATATATTTGCACTAAGTTTGAAGAAAACCATGTCTCTTGTACAGCAAGATGCTGAGTAGATTTGGAAATTTTGAAATTAATATTTTAAATTAATTAAACTTGTCAATAGTTCTACTTTTATATACTATTCTTTTTATATTAAGAGAAATAATTTTTAGTAGAGGAAAATTTTAAAATTTACAATAATTTTTAAACGTTTTGAAATTTTAAAAATGTTTATTCATAAAAATATGCAAAATTAAATATTAATCGAAATAGAAAAAAACAATATTTTTAATTATTTCCGGAGACAAAAAAGCTGATCGATTGTCATCATCCCTGTAACTTCTCTTATTGCACTTTTCTTAACATTATAGGTATAAACTTACAAATAGCCAACATTTTTTTAGTGCTTTTGTATATCTTAAAACATTTAGCGTTTCCCTACTCAAGTAATCATTAATTAAAATATTTTTGGTCTAATCGTTTTTTTTTATTTGGATTTTACTGACTTTAATTTGCATAGAATATATATAATTGGAAGTTTATATGAAGGACAGTTGAAACCAAATTTTCTAAAAATCTCCTTATATTTTGTTGTTGCATGAATTAGGTTTTTGATAACCTAATTAGGTTTTTGTCTCTCACATAAACTTCTAGCTGTATTCTATGTTATGTGTCTTTTGATTTCTTACAGTTGTCCTTACAAACATCATTTGTTTTTATTTGCAGAATTTTTATTTTTGAAAATAAACGCTTCTTCAATATTATCTTCTGTTAGTTCAATACCAACGTCTTTAGGCACATAAATTACAGTGTCAACAGCTGTTTCATTTTCTTTTAAAACCACTCCTATAATTAAGCAATCGTTTTTAACATGTTTATGATTTAAAATTTTTACAGATTCTTTTAATATTTTAACTTCATTTTTTAATATTTTATTTTCTTTTTGTACTGCATCAATTTTATTTTTTATTTTCAGCCACCCTTCGTAGTATTTCATTAAACTGCTTTGACATAAAGTTCATCTTTTCTTGTGGCTCAGACAGCTGATCTAGTTTACTAAATTGTTGTTTAATTTCACACACTCCTTTTTTTACACTTTCACCACTTTCGCTTCCCTAGTGTCTACATTAGGCAAATTTTTATCAAAACAAACGTCAAAATCAGTGCACATATATATTCAAGTTAACCTTAGTTAAATAGCTGATTATTATTTTGGCTGTTACAGTTGTCAAACTGCATATATAAAAAACAATAATGAATACGCCATATTGTTGTTTTTGTGCAACTGTTGCCACCTTCCACAAATTCGGGTTAAGTTTAAAGTCTGTCTTGATAAAAAACAGTACAGAAATTACAATAAAAATCAGTGGTGTCAACTTAACCCTTTTCGCGAAAAATATTTTTTTAGCCCGAAAGTAAAAAACTCGCAAATTTAGCGCTTTTAACAATTTTCTTTTAGCCCTTTTTGCTCTTTTTCACTTTTTTTCAAAAATGGAAAATTATTTTAATGGGGTAGCGTTAGATTTTTGAATTTTTACTTTTATTTGACAAGATTTATTTGACTAAGTTTTCTCTCTATATTTGTGAAAAGACCAGTATCCAAGATTTTAACAATTCGTAAAAAACTTTATAATTAAAAAGAAAAAAAAAACAATAAAAATAGTGGAAGTGTTGAAAAAACCGAACAATTTTGTATCAAGGTTCATATAGAATCTCTAAAACCTGCATTTTAATTTACCCAGTTTGCCATTATTATTTTGAAGTTTCCACCTTAGGTCATTACAATTAAAATAACCGTGCCTAATTCAAAAGCGGATGTTAAAGCAAATTAATACAGGGAACATTAAACAAAACAAATATCACTAAATGAAAGCCCTATGAAAGACGGATGAACATATATCTTTAGTATACAACACTCAAATGACATGATGAGAATCGTTTCCTTAGGACTGGATGTTATATCCTGGACAGGCTGTTCACCCCTGCATGGTATATTTCAGCCATCCTTGACATTATTGTCGCCTGTATGAAAAAGAATTTAATGAAATAAAAGAAATAATTTCCCTAACAATAAATTACCACTTACTTATTCCACCTAGCTACATTACTTTATTTTTTTCTTTGGAATCCTAACTTTTATAAAACAGAATTGTAATGAATTAAATGTTTTTCGGCTTTACCCATAAATACTTTTTTTTTATTTTTAAATATCAAAAAAAAAAAAATTTGGACAAATTTTCCATTTAAAGATTATTTTATTATTTTGTTTTTTTTTTATATTATAACAAACTAAAAATCTCTTCATGGATAAAGTCTTAGTATTTATACAAATTATTAACAGCAAATTTATTTTACCAACTTAGTATTTTATTATTTTTATATATTATTTAGTATTATTTTTATATAAAAATATAATTTTTTATATAAAAATCTTTAATAATTTCCATTTTATTTTGTATATTATTTATACTGAATTACTATTAATAATCTATTTTCTTTTAATTTTAAATCTCAATTGTTTTACTTTTTTATGTTGTTTCACTATACTTTTACTTTATTACCCAAAAAAAAAAAAAAAAAAAAAAAAAAAAAAACAAAACTGAGTATATGCACTACTTTACTAAGTCACTCCTTGAAAAGTAACAGCCCGTCTAGACGTAACATAATATGTAAGATTTTTGTGTCAGAGTGTCAAATTCACTCTCTGAGAGAATTATTTCACGTGTAGATTCAAATATTAGTATTATAAGATGTATTATGACACTGTTGTGATGAGATTTCTCTATACAACCATCTTATAAGATGAACTGTCAAAAAAAAAAAAAAAATACACATATACGAAATTTTGTTCGTGTATGTGCATGTGTATTTTGGAAATTACTGAAAAACAATGTCTTTTTTTTTTTTTTGTAAAATTGTTTCCTTTTATTGTTTGTTTTACATGTTAAAAAACATTTTTATAAAAATTGTGCTAAAAATGTGCAAATTGCTTAAATAAAAAGGACATGTTTACTCTGTGACTGATTGAAAATCATTATATCTTATAGGATTTACTAGAATACGTGTATCCCTTATTTAAGATTTAACATAATGTAAACAAAATGGTTACTCTCCTCTGTCGGCGTTATCTCACATATTATATCAGCGTTAATCTCAGTTGTAGACCTGGGGTAATGACTTGTGTCAAACGTCAAACATCACTCTGAATGATATTTATGATGTAACCGCCATCTTTACAAATAAATGCAATCAGTAAGAAAATTGAGATTTAAAACAAACACGAAATACCAGATTTAATATTTATAAAAACTAAAAAGAATAGATAAATATTAACAACATATGTGTCCGTCACATCACAAAACTTGTCTTGATTGTACCACAAAACTGTTGTGTTTTTAAATTTAGCACTTTTTAGATTTTTTTTTTTCAAACATTTCTATGCGTTTATTTGGCGTCACTGATAAAATTTTCACTCTCATTGTTTACTAAATGTGTAAATTGACATTTATTAAGAGATGTGCATATTATATGAAATATTTTGGCACACTTGTCACATTCAAATATTTTATTAATTTATTTACTTTTATCTCCATTCTATTCTACATTGTCCACAAATAATTTTTTTAAACTTCGACGATTTTTACCAAACATTTTTTTTTTTTTTTTGTTCTTTGCTATTAGTTTTTATATTTATTAGATAGAATAACACTGTTTTTAATTTAAAAATGTAACTATACCTAGTGTCTACATTAGGAAATTTTTTATAAAAACAAACGTCAAAATCAGTGCGAATATATACTAGGTAACAACTGATTATTATTTTGGCTGTTACAGTTGTCAAACTGCATATATAAAAAATAATAATGAATGCGCCATATTGTTGTTTTTGTGCAACTTTTGCCACCTTCCACAAATTCGCGTTAAGTTTGACGTTTGTCTTGATAAAAAAAATCTCTAATGTAGACACTATATTAAGCAGACGCAAAAAAATTATGTTCACTCGTTAAGGGTTGCCAGTTATTTTTTGCCAACGCTTATTTTTTCACGTCTTGGAGCATGGTTTGAGCATGTTATTCACGAGGACACATTAATGTGATACGCCGCAAATGAAGCAGAATTACCTCGTTTTTAAATATATGATATCAAATTGCATCTTCGTAGAGAGACGTACATATAATCACAATGTGGTATAATAATCACAATGTGGTATAATATAATAAGATTGTTTAATTATATGTAAAACTATACAAACCATCAAATCGGATACAATATAACAAAGTGGAATATTAACAATTATTACTTATAATTATTTATATTTTTCGCTGTGATCATATGTTCCAATCATAATATGTTGCTCTTAGATTATGTTCACTACAACTATATTTTTTTCTCTGCGTGTAGGACTAAAAAATATAGTACGTTTCCAAGCTGTAACTATACAATACCATCAACCGTCTGTTGCTGTTATACTGATAACTATTTAGACATATGATTTTGTGACAAAGTGTGTAATAATATCTTAAAAAAATATTCTTTCGTCTCAAAATAAATTTAAATAACTAGTATCTAACTTTGCAACAATTTTATTCCTATTATGTTAATTATACAAATTTATCCATTTATATTTTTATGTAGGGAAAAACCAATTATGTGTGAGATTCGTTTTATAAATATTTTGTTTCTAAAAATCTTTAGTTATGTACAATTCAACTTGCTGTTTGGCATTTGAACAAAACTTTTATAATTTCTCAAGTGATTGAAATGAAAACCACTTCAAATAAACTTCGAAATACACTTACTTATTATTTAAAGAAAAAAAAAATAATAAGTTTCTCATAATTAATAGCTAAAGTCTAGAACAAAACAATTTTATCTTTCTAATTTTACGAATCATTAAATATATATTTTATTATGTATGGAATTTCCATACCTTAAAATATTTATTGCGCAATTTAAGTAACTATTTAAATACAAAAAAAAAAAAATACTAAAAAAAATCAATTACAATTCCATGGCTGATTATAATTTTTAGGTGCAACAAATGATTATTATCATTAGTGGGCATTTTAAATTAAACTTATTATAAAAAGGGAAATAAATAATTAAATCAATGGCACGAATTAACAGGGACTCAAAAAAATAAACAAAAAACTATAATGATCTTTTGATCCATGACTAAAATAAACGAAAATATAAAAATTTTATTATTATTTTTTTTTTTTTAATTTTTTTGTTTGCCCATTTTTAATCTGACGTAACAAAACATCTTTTGAAATCAAATTGACGTCCGTTGAGTATAACTAATGATCAGTTTAAAATCATTAATTTATTTCTAAAAAATTAATTAATCTAAATGAAATGCTTAAATTAAAACATGTTAATTATATAATTTTTAAAAATATATACAATTTAGAATCTAAAAAGAACTATATTGCTATTTTAGTTCTTTTAATATTTTTTATTATTTATTAATTTATTATTAAGTTTATTACGTAGTTTAGATGTTATCCTCTGTTCTAGACATTAAAGCGTCACACAGAGTACGATTCAAAAAGTGAAATGGAAATAATTATGCAGTCTGATTTTAATAAAATTCACGCAGTGGGAGTAGAGGTGTAGGCGAATTTAAGTTTTGAGCTTGGGCCATATAGACATACCGTAGGCTGGTCTACAAGGCCCCAAAGTTGGACACATCGGGTATGAACTATTCTGATTCGTTATATCTGAATCGATGTGTAAGATTCTTATATGCCTATCTTATCTCTTTTAGTTTACGAGAAATTGCGCTTCAAATATTAAAATTTCAAAGATTAAAAGATTTTATTTTTTAACGTACCTTGGTAAAGTTTTTTTGTTATAGCGGGTCCAACTTTAATCCGATATTAATTTTATTGAAAACGGACTAGCCGTTGCGAAACTGCATAATCATATCCATTTAATTTTTTTGGAACGCACTCTGTTCGTTATGGAAGTAATTTATTTATGGTTTATAGTTTTATCTTTCTTTGCCATTATAAAACGGATGTTTTAAAAAAAATATGTTGTTTTGTTTTTTAATACATATTTAATTTTGTCAAAATAATTAATTTTAATCTATGTATGATGAGATGATACATTCAAAATTCGGCAGAAAAAAAAATTAACATAAATTTATAGAACTCGAGGCAACACTTTGATTGGAAACATTTTTATATGATTAAAAAAAATTGTTTTTTATTAAATTAATATATTAATTTCAAAAATTGCTACTTTTATGGTCCTTCGTACCTGATGCTGGTTGAACATTATTCGTAATTACATAGAATTTCTAATAAAATTAAGAAATGTATATACTTTCTAACAAAATAATACAAAAAAGTGTTCCCAAAGATAAAAACATTCGACAAAAAATTTAAATTTTCGTATAGTTTCGATCATAGTTCCGAAAAATTTGGATTAATAAATAACATATAATTAAAACAAAAGCTTTTTCGTGGATAACTTTAGACCATGGGGGTATACTGAAAATTTTTAAAATGGCAGAATGATCTACTCAATTAGGCTTGCGACCTTCACTGAGTCTATATGATTGAAAAAAATTGTCTTGAGATATAAATAATTTATATTTATATATTAAATTTAGTGATTAAAAAAAATCTCCTTTTATGGTCCTTCGAACCAGATACTGGCTGATGATGCTTCAATCATATATATAACCTTAGCATGGGTACTTTTTTCCACTTTTATACATTCGCATTTAATGGACATATGTATATTAATTGAAATTTTAACTACAAGATAACTTATCAAGTAATCAAAAACTTTATGAAATTTATTAAAACCGTATCAGAAATTTAAGTAATATTAGATTATAACAAAATCTTCAGAGCCCATCTAGGATTATATTACTAACTTCTTTACTTTGTGTACTAGTTTTTAGCTTTTATAAAGATTTGAAACTCGTTCTGGTATTTTGTAATATTACCCTCATATTATTTTCATAATATGAAAATTTACTCAAGGTTATTTGCAAAAAGTTAACGAATAAGTATTGAGTTGAGATAATTTGCACAAATTATTCACTTTTTTTAGTGTGTTTAAAATATTTTCCTAACCGATATCGGGGAGATAAAAAAATATATCACCAAAAAATTTAAAACATATCAGAACACATAAAAAGTATTAAAATTTGTTAATTTCAGCTTTGCAATTTGAGAAATTAAGGCGAATATTGGAAATTTATGGAAAATATAAATATAAAATAGATATGAGAGACCTTGGTCCAGGCAGGAATATATTTTCTTTAATTCTTTTTCTACTTCACACTATTTTGCGTTAAGTAATCTTTCAGAAAAAATAAATACCATACATCCTACTTAAGAATATTTTTATGTAACTGAAAATTAATGTGATTAAATTTTTGGCAAAAAAAAAAAAAAATAATAATAAATAAAAAAACGGAGAAAAATCGATTTTTTTTCAAAATTTAAATTCAAAAGCATGTAACTTTTGATTCCGTAAAGATTTTAAACACTTTCTTTACACGATTTTACTATTTGTTATTAATAAAATGAAAAATATTAAAAAAAATCGGGTGAAATTTGGATCCGCTATAGCGAAAAAACTTCGCCAATTTACGTCAAAAAGTTCAAATTTTAATATATGAATCCCAACATCTCGGTTTAGATATAACAAATCGTGATCGTTTTAAACATTTTTCATATCCAAAGTGTCTAACTTATGGATCCTATGGAAACGCCTCCGTTATCTCTATATGGTCTAAATTCAAACTATCTAATATGTGAAATTTTATTGAAATCGGACCAATTGTTCGGAAACTGCAGACTCATTTCCAAATCATTTTTTGAATCGGATACTGTGGGGCGTTGAAAAATATTGGAAAATTCACTGAATAAAATTTATATAGAGAATAAAAGCTTTCATATATAAAGCTTGATCTATTTTTTAAAAATTTATATCAATTGAAAGCTTTAACATAATATAATTTAACGTCATATCATTAATTCTCTAAATGTTACTTATTCTAATATATATAAAATTATCTGTTGCAAGTTGTTTTTAATTTCTTCAAATCTTTTACTTTATAGTTTTGAATTCTATGACTAATATATTTTTTTATTATTGATTTAATACAATATCGACAAAAGATAACTAACTGGTTTTAAAATTTACAATGTTGAAATACGGATCTATTACACTGTGCAGCAGATTTTAAACATATATTAATGAATCTTACCTTATAATTTATTTTTTAAACATTTCAATAATATTTCAATATTTATTTTAAGGACATTTAAACTACTGATATTTTCGAAAATACAATCAATAACTTCAATAAAAAAAATTGCTAATATTTTTCTACAAAAAATGGCAGGAAATAAGTAAAATTTTGAACTTTAATATGAAAAACTATAAAAAAGAAATTGAAGATATTATTAAACAAATATCAAATTTTATATATTTTAATAACAAGAAATTTATTTACTTTATATCTTTTTTAATTTTTACCTATTAATCCACCTTATTCAAAATCCTTGAATTCCTGTTGTCCAGTGTCATTGACATCTAAAAATCATCATTTGGTTTAATCTTTTCATTTGTTTGAAATTTGGCTTCTAAAAGATTATTTACAAAGTTATAAATTTACACTTTATTTGTCATATTTTATTTATTTTTTTTTTCTTAATATTAAATACGACATCGTATATTTAAGAATAAAAAAGAACATAATTTAATATTAATTTGCATATAAATAAATATATTCGTGTTTTTTTTTAATCCAGTTTTTTTATAAAATACACTTTGTACAAAAAATATTATAAATTTTGTGCTGTTAAGGGATCAGCAGTAAGGCGTATGATAAATATGTGGGTGGGTGCTTTTGTGATCATTTTAAAATTATAGTAACATTAAAGAAAGTTATAAATATTAAATTACATATAAAAAGTATATCTAAACTTACTTATATATAAAGTTTCAAAGTAGCCATACAATTGCAATATTCTAAAAAAAAAAACGTATATAACATACAAAATAATTTGGAAATTGACTTCCACTTCCACATTCATTAAACTAGACTAATACTTACCTTAAATTGCTATAAAAGCGAAAGAACGTCATTTAATAGTTGCTAAATTGACTTTAACAAATAAGTGTTTGGTAATGCGGTTAATATACCTTAATAATAATCTTAAAACTAACTAGATTAAAAGATTTTAAGTACTTATTTGTAATAGACACTCCGATAACTCTTATCTAGGGTTTGGAGTTTCCAGCAATATTTCCTTTCCCGGGAAACGGGGAAAAAACAATTTCCTGGGAATGTTTTAAAACTTTAGTTATAAGAAAGAATATCATTATTTCTTATAAAGAAATTTTTTTTATTAAATAAAACAAAACTAAACATTACAAATCGTACTAAATTAACGAACAATTAAATAACATAAAATCATAACGCTATTTCTAAGACTAAAAATAACATTTTATAAAAATAAAGTTAGTATTATTTTGAAAAGCAAATATTTTATTTAATCAAAATTGAATCATATATTTTTTACAAAGAGATAACCACAATTTTTAGCAAATTTTTAGAATTTTATATAGAAAAATTTCAAATAAATATTTTGATATGTTTACAAAAAAAAAAAAAAAAAATATGCTACAAAAGATTTGCAGAAAAAAATCATATAATTTTTTTTCTATTATTTAAGTTAAAAAGATTAACGTAGCGATTGTTTCAGAAGTTTTTTCAGCAAATAATTATTAAATAATTAAAATAATCTGTACAGGAAAATTTAATGATTAGTAAATAACGCGTCCAATAGTCATCGAAATAAACTTATTTAAACATATTAACTGCAGTAGTAAAGCGAAAATTACTTATTTTTCGTTTTTCAAGCAAATTTAAAATTATTGTAACAAATTTACGTTGAATAAAAACTTTTAAAAATTTTCTACGCATAAAAAAATTTAATATTGCAAATCAGATTTTATTTCATTTTTAAAATAGCAAATAACCCAGCAAAAACTTTGTTTTCTTGGTAAGCTAGCAGGAAAAATTGGAAACAAAAATAAACTACTTATTTTTTGCCTGAACAACTAGTTATTTTATGTTCCTAAACGAAAACATGAACAAATGGACCTCAGTACACCATCTCGCACTTCATTTTTTAATTGACAAAAGCTTTTCTAGTATAAAATATATTTTTAGACATTTTGTTGAAAAAAAAAAAAAAAAACTAACAGCATCAGAATGGGATTAAACCAACAACCTCCTGGTTGTTAATCCAGCGCTCTAACCAACTGATCCACATGGTTGCAATATTTATGTGCTATTATACTATTAAGTACTTATTTATGTAATACAGAGTAGGCCAATTATAATGACGCCTCATTACCAAGAAATTACTTTAATAAGTAGTTGCAATTACCGAGAACCAAAAAGTTTTTACTGGGAAGATAAAGAATAATTTTATTGAAGCTAAAGAAATAAAATTTATTTTCAAATTAGTTAAAGACTTTCGAATTTGATTGAAATTTTATAAAAGTATATTCAAATACTTCAGTCGAAATATTTTCTAATATAAATGGAATAATATGTAAATAATTTTATTCTAAATTAATTTCAAGTAATAAAACTATTTTATTTCTAAAGATATAAATTGAATATAAAAAGTATCTAAAATTTCAAACTTTCATTGATATAAGGTGTTTAAAATATCAAAATGTTTGCTATATAATCTTAAAAGTACGAGAATATTTAATTTCGCGTCCATGTTGGTAATGATTAGCTGATTGTTTGACTAAAAGGCTGGGTGTAAGACAATTACCTACCAGACAATATTGTTTGAGGTACCACTAATTATTGCTCGTTAAGGCCTCTGAAGATACATATGATCCGTGGGAAAATTTTCTAGGAGTTGTCTAATAACATCAAATAACGCCTTTAATGAAATTGGAGTATCTATAAAATTTCTCCGCTCGTGCTATATTAATTCTACTAATTGTGTTATCGCCATACATTTCATAACAGTTATTCAACGCCTTCAATGCTTTCATTGCACTTGAGAAGTTATAACGTTCATATTTTCTAGTTCCTTTGCCCGTTTCATTCCATCGTTTTTGCTATGTTTTAAACAGTTTCTCTCTTGTATTTTTCTTTATGAGAGACGTTACCCTGTTACTATTACTGACTAAATTTCCTTTCTCTCCTGGAGTAGTAGATCAATCGATGTAAGAATTTACAACTGTAAGAATTAATCGTCAGGTAATTTCTTGTGGACCTTTAATATTTGCCTTTAAATATCCTCACTAGTTTCGATTTTGTTATCCAAGAAAAATGCCATTTTAATGTGTGTTTGAAATTTTAAATTGCTGAAAATTAATCTCAGATATTGGAAATTTCCACTTATATTTATTTCACACACATCCACTTTAACTTTGAATACACAAACTATATTCATTTGGTCACTATAATCGTTTCCTTTTTGGTCGCAGAAAGGTGCAGTTGTTTTATCTAGCAATATTGCTACGTCATCTTTATATTCTACAAGTTTTTATATATGTAAAACTTAAAAAAACTCAATGGTAAAAAATTATTCAATAAAATTAGAATTGTTTTTATTTACAGTACTCGGTATATATATTTTGACAACTATAATATATGAATTCAGTAAACTCGTAAAAAATATTTTTTTTTAACTAATGATCATGTATGAAATATGACCAAAATAGCTACATGATTAATCTTAATATTAAATTGTATACTTTATTAACAAAAATATCCAATACCAATCAAAAATCATTTTAGTATTTGGCAAAAGTATTTTGACATTTGATAAAAGAATTTTTGAACTTTGAAAATAAGTTTTGACCCAAAATGGCCTAAAAAGTTGTTCCGAATACAGAAATCGGGACCCACAAAGGTGGTAAGTAAAAATCGGCAATTTATATTGGAGAAACACGTCAGAAACTCAACTTACCGAGACAAAAGTAGAACTAAAAGCATAATAAAGAGAAACAATACTGATCCGTTAAAAAAATCACTATCGGATGAAAAACAGAAATAATACGACAATAAACATGCAAATGCATAGTGTTGCAGTCAGTCCGCAGAACCCCGCTTTAACTTTGAATACTGTGGATGATTTTTATTGAAAGTACCACATGTCCAAGTTTAAAAGAATAGAACTTATAAACATAATCGATAAAAAGAAGATGTTTAATTAATAGATTCATAATAAAAAAATATTTTTAAGTAAAATTCCTATAAATTATATACGTTTTTTCAATAGTATACTACTATGCTGTTTTTCTAATCAGAATGTTTATAATCTGTATTTATTCAAACGGAGATATAGAGTACTTACAATAACAGCTATCTTCATGTAATTTTATTATTACTGGCCCATGGTGTTTGTTACTATATTTCTCTTTGCAGGTGGATTATAGGGTGATCTAAAGTGTTTTTCATCATTTTTGAAAAGCTATATAATGACCAGTTTTTGCACTATGAAAAAACTAATAATATCTACTAATAATACATTAATGGAGATTATCTATACTTTTTACCCAAATCAAAATTAATGTTGAGTTTTTATCCACTTTGTAATAATTTGCGATTATGTCTCATAACCTTACTTTTTAATTTGTACACATATTAATGTATGTGCTACATAGAGGTTTTAAGTTAAATTCAGAGTGTTTATTGGAGATCTTAAGATTATTTACTAATTTATTTGGAGCATACAATTTTTTAAATGGTTTAATTATAGCTAAAACATAACTCAACATTTTTAGTATCAAAACTACACTAATTGAAATTTGGGAACGTATAAATCATACACTACAATGACTGATCGCCAGAAATAGACAAATAAATTAAGTACTTGGCAATCTATGCCATCATACAATTTTAGTTAGATCTGGATATATTAATTTCTACAAATTGATATCTCTAAATTGTGTCTTTTAGAAATTATCCGTAACATACCAACAAATAACCAACCGAAAGGATACTAGCTTTTTAAGTAATTATAAAAAATGATGTCCAAATATATCTTCAGACTTGAATTGCTTGCTTTATTTTCTTTTAATATTAAAGAACCAGTAAAATGTTATGGTATAATTTATAAATTAATTAATCGATTGCTTATACAATTTATTGATTAATCGAATAATTAAAAAGTCGAGTAAAATGAGTACCCTACTATCTATTTATCTATCTGTCTATCTATCTATCTATCTACCTATCTATCAATCAATCTATCTATCTATCTACCTATCTATCTATTTATGAGTCTATCTACCCATAAACCTATCTATTTATCTATGTACCTATCTATGTATCTATCTATCTATCTATCTATCTATCTATCTATCTATCCATCTATCCATCTATCCATCTATCTATCTATCTATCTATCTATCAATTTATCTATCTATCTATTTATCTATCTATCTATCTATCTATCTATCTATCAATCCTTCTTTCTATCTATCTGCCTATCTACTCGTATATATCTAATCGTGTAATTTCTTATTATTTAGACTAATTATATAAAAACCCTGATTAAGGTTAATTCCTTACTACATAACGACACAGTATTCAACACAATCTAGATTTAAAGCTTCTCGCATTTTATAGATTACGTTATGCCAAGAGTTAAACCATAAATTTTACAATAACTATTGCTAAAAAATTCTAGTTTAAATTTTCTAATAAATAATCCTGAAATGATAACCTTTAATTTTGTTTATTAAGTTTTTAAGCAAACAAAAATATTGTTTAAAAAATATATATTATGTATAAATTGCTTTTCACTCATTCACAACAAAAAACGAAAGAGAACTTAATCACAATATATTTTTATTTTCATTAATTATTTTTATGAATAACAAATTAAATTATTTCCCCGAAAACATTCATGCGTAGTTCTAACTAAATGAGTATTATCAAAATGATAAAAGAAAAAAAATCTAAATTCATACAAATACATAATAAGCTGTTCTTAGAACTCAACCAAAAGAAATTTAAATAAAATATTAACATATTCTAGGATTTTTGATAAACAAATTTATTATACAAAGAAATTATAATTTTTTTATAACGTTCATTCCACGAAAGATTTATAAAAAATCATTTTTTTAAAGTGTCATCAGATTTTGTTCATATTTGGTACGGATATAACCTATGGAGCTATTTAGTCTTTCTCATTAATACTTTTTATAATTTCAAAATATTCACGAATTTATTCATGATTTTAATTTTTTTAAAGGCAATAATGCAAAGGTAAATTGTTTATTTAAAAGTGCACTCGTGATTGCAATTGCAGTTTTGCAATGCATTTTTGACTAAATTTCTACGTCTTCGATTTTAATTTTCTTTTAATGTGTTCAAAAGCAATATATTTACCACAAAATGTAATAATAATTGTTCTGGGACAAGGTGATCTTCTATTATATATTTTTAGAAAAATGACCATCAGTTTTTAATTTATTTATATATTTTTCGATGTTCTCATTCAGTAATATGTAATTTTAAGTGTTCATAACTCTTTAACTATACGTTGGATTTTATTGATTTAAAAACCAGTGTAAAGTTTATTACAATGAATATTGTAAATGATATTGTATAATTCAAAAATAATAAAGATGTACTCACAACAAGAATGCAATTTTCAGATGAAGAAATTTAAGAAATTTCAACCTCTTTTTATTTTGAATATTCTTGATTAATATTGAAGACAAAAATGTTTTCTACACTGTGCATATCTTAAGGAATATTTTAAAAAAATAGTGGACCATTTTGTCCTAGAACAATTTATATTGCAATTTTTAGTAAACATTATAATTTTTATAATATCATAGGTAGAAAAAAATTGAAAGCATAGAAATTTTACAAAAATACATCATAAAATTGCTTTTGCATTATGAATGCATTTTTAAGTGATAATATTGTTTTTAAATAACTGCTCTTAAAGAAAACATATTCATTTTCTATATATAATTTAAAGCCTATAGAGATATTGGTGTATAAAGTTACACACTTTTTCGATTTTTTTTTTTTAATTTTCAAAAAATTAAGATCGTGAATAAGGTTTTTCAAAATTCAAAAACATAAAAATGGAGATATTAAAATAGTGTATGCGTATGTCGAACATTAACGAAATCCGAAATTCATGGAATGAACGATATATGTATTTTCAAATTTCCTAGAACTTTAGTTAATATTTATTATAATTTGTATCAGTGTTTAGGAAACTCAACATTAATTCCGACTTGGAGAAGGAAATAAACAACGTCAAAAATGTAAAGAAATTAATAGCTAAATTAAAATTTTTTTTTTAATGTAAATAATTGATTATAACGTAATGTTTTTTGTTGCAGTTGTTGTTGTGCTGTCTAATATTGATTACAGGAGTTAGTTAACAAATTAATGATGAGGGTGTTAAATAATGAAAATTAAGTAAGAAAAAAAATAAAGTGAATAAAAACATAGATTATTATTATTTACATTATTTTGTTTTATGAATAGTCTGGGCAACGTTAAACAAAAATATTTTTTAATCTTAAAATTAATGATCTAAAAATAAATAAAAACAATTAAGAAAAGTATAAACGGTCAAGCCCGACATATTTATTTAGGTTTCAACGAAACCAAAATGGAAGAGACACCACGAATGCTGACGAAGTGTGTAGCGACACAGAAAATACGTATTCCATTTTGCTGGTGTCTAATTATAGTCCACAAACACTGCTGTGGTACTGCCAAACAGACACAACAAGGCAATTTACGATTGCAAACTTGTTTAATCAAAATTCATGGAGGGGCCTTATATTAGACATGTGGGCAATTGTGGACCGATACTTTTACTAAGTGTAAAGTAAAATATACGAACACAAAATATTACGTTAATACTAACATTTATATGATTTTATGCACTTTAGGTTGATTCCCGAAAGTGGGCTTATATGGGAGCTATGGAGTGATCCTCATAAAATTTGTCACTATGATTTCTGCTTATATAAAACTTATTTGTGTCGAAAATAAACTTGATACAAATATGTGTATGTGATTTATGCACGTTAAAGTGATTTTCGGAAAAGGGTTTTACAAGGGAGCTATGGTCAATTATGGACCAATCCTCATGAAATTTGGCACAAAGATTGATACCTATACAAAACTTCCTTGCACCGAATTTCATAAAATTATTGATATATTTAAGGCATTTATGATCGTTAAACTCCTATTCCGGAATAACATTTGTATGGGGGCTAGGTGAAATAATGCACCTATCATAACCAATTTCAATAGGCTTCGTCCTTGCATCATGTCATGTCATGTCAAAGTCCTACGTGCCAAATTTCATTGAATTATTTTCAAAATTGCAACCTGTACTTTGTGCACAAGGTTTACATGGACAGCCAGCCAGACAGACGGACGGACGGACATCGTTAGATCGATTTAAAAAGTGATCCTGAGTCGATTGGTATACTTTAAGGTGGGTGTTGGAAGATTTTTTGTGTGCGTTACAAACATCAGTACAAACCACTTATGGTGGTGTGGGGTATAAAAAATTTTACATTTAATGTATATGCTAAAGTGTATAATAGGGGACATGAGTTTAAATGCACTAAAAAATAGGATATGAACACGACAACCAAAAATATACTATAAAAAAGTGTTTTATAAAAACTAAAACTACAAAATATGGGCCATTATTAAAAATTTTCGATTTATTTTTGCATGGCATATTAAAATACATTTGTATAAAAATAAAGTGACCGGAATGCACGTAGAATCTGTTCGCGTTAATCATTTTGTGCAGGTGGCGCCAAAGTTATAACGGTCTTAAGTTGAACATTTAAACATTTTTACAAACCAAATGTTTATGTATAATTCCGGTAAAAATTGCGCATAATATCAAAACCTACTCAGTTATTCAAATAAAATTTATGATATTTGTTTATGATGTTTGCTGGTACAGTAGTCTATTAACAGGTGGTACTTGATGGGAATAGTGTTGCGGCATATTTTAGGGTTTCTTAGTAAAATTTTAAAACATAATTTATGCTAAGAATCACGACTTTTAAAAGTTTTGCGAAAAATGCGGATCGAATTTAAGTCATTTCACCATATATAATACGAAAATATATTTTATTAGAGTTTATTACAACACCCAGAAAAAACTCGAACACACATGTGTTGAAAACGATGCCATTCACTATCAGTAGTGAATCTGCCCCGTATGTGTTCATATTCAACACTACAAGTTCAAATCGTTAAAGAAAGTTTATACCAATTGATATCAAGTTAACACCACTTCAGTATCGAGTTATTAAATTATATTATGTCTTCTACTTTGTGTATTTAAAATTTGTAAACGAACGGTATCAAAAAAATGATACCGCAAATTGTCAATATGACCACTACTGTGATGGATTTTGAATTGTATATTTTGTCTTAATGATTGAAATGTTATTTACTATTGTGATCCTTTTTAATTCAAGTAATTTTTTTTTTTTTTTTTTTTTTGGTAGATAAAATTTGTATCTTTCGAAATTTTTTGATGCGCTTCCAGTAGACTGCTCCAAAACAAGGCGACTTTCGAATTTCAACCGTAACTCTCACTGGGATTGTTCGTTTTTGTGTAAAAATATAGATGACGCTACCCTGAAGTTTTTAGTGTGCATTTATATGGGAAAATTTTTAATTTGTCACAGTTTTTTGAAAAAATTTACTTTGCACATATTCAATAAAAGAGGATGTTTACAAAAATGTTGTTGTTTTTGGACGTAGATATCATCTATTGTCTTATAGTTATATTTATGTAAAATTGCATTGAAATCTAGCTAAAATTAATTTAAAAAAAAAAATATTCTCAAATTGGAGGCTAACATTGTTGAAATGCGTTAAAAATTAAGAAAACAATTTCTACAATCTATAATGCCTTGTTGTGTTATAACTTTCAATAATCTGCATACTACGAGGGCGGATCAATAAGTCCCTGACTTTTCATTTAAAATCGAAACCACAATCCGCCATATTCTCTGGATTTAGCCCCTAGTGACTACTTCCTAATTCCAAACCTAAAGATGGAATTATTGACCAAACAAATGCCTATTTTAAGGACCTCGAAAAATCCTATTTTTTACGCAAAGTAAATGACGATACTTGCTCAAAATTTGACAGTAGTCTATTAACAGGTGGTACTTGATGGGAATAGTGTTGCATTTCATATAACTACGAGGGAAGTTCGAAAAGTCACGAACTTATTGATCCGCCCTCGTATTCCAAAAAAATTTACTCCGCAATACAAAAATCTCTAAAAAAAATGCCTTTTTGCCGAAATTCGCCAAACTAAATCTAAGGTACGGCGAATTTATAAGAGATATCCCTAGTTCTTTTTTTTTTCTTACTTTTTGTGATGTTATCTATAAAACAGCGTAGTTTTTTCCTAACTTTTTTGAAATTTGTTTAACAAAATTTTTGCACAATTTAAATTGGTAATTTGAAACACTCATAACAAAAATCAACATTTTTTAATCAAGTGTGAAAAGGGAATTATACTATCCTGCAGGATTGAAAGATCTTTTCAGTAATTATGGTTCAAATTTGTCTTATAATAGCATTTTATTTCAACATTTCTAAAAAAAAAAAAAAAAAAAATTAAAGATTTATCTGTACGTTGCTTACGCAAGTGTTCGAAAAAATATTTATGGTCTGGGGAATTTCTAATAACTTCAATATTTTCTAACCGATTTTAACTTTTTTTTTTTATTTTATTTACGTAAAATAATAATTAATATTAGCAATTTTCTTAAAAAACTGTGAAAAATTAAAAATTTTCCCATATAATAATATATATATATATATATATATAGCACTATATATATATATATATAGCACTACTAAATCTACATGTGCAAATTTATTTTTCTATTTTAAATCACTTTCTTATCACAAATATTATTATTTAATATTTTACTTTTGTATTCTTCATATTTTCGAATGAGTAATAAACCGGCTAAAACATCGTAAGCTCAAGAAACAATACTAACACAAATAACAACAAATATCATTCTAATACTTCATTCATTCTGATTTAATTCAAGCTGTTATAGCAGCCAGCAAAAGCAAATATGATAATTAACATTTTTTTTAGCTTTGAGAGAGACGTGCAGCATCCTCTTTATTTCATTGTTTTTGCTAATTTCATCTTAATTATATTCAGCACATTTTAAATGTATTAAAGGTTTGTGTGTTTATTTCATCTAATATTCAGCAAATATTTTTTTGCGTTTGTTTTTAGACAAAACCCCAAAAAATTATCTATATAAATAGAAACATCTTTAGCTAAAGCTAGTTATTAACATTTAAACAGTAGAAGTTGTTACTACAAAATAAACGAAGAAAATTTTTAAATTATAAAAACGTTATAAGTTCGAAATTAGAATTATAGAAAAATGAAGTGTATTTTGTTGAGTGCATTTTTGGTGGTTAGTATTAAATATTTTTTAAATATTTAAAGTACGGTGTGAAAATGATTAATTAAGTGCATTAAAAACGGTTAACTTAAGCAATTAATAATTCTTAAACAAAAACAAATATTTAATGGAACTTATTGTTAAAATCAAAAGTCTATAGACTAAAATAATTTGTGTGAATTATTTTATTGCTCTTCAAACAAAGTAAACTAAAAAATAAAAAAAAAATTAAGAAAATAAATTTGAAATTATTTGATCATAATTGATAAAGTATATTGTGAAACTTAGAAACGAAATTAAATTGATAACTGTTACTTTGGTGATAAATTAATTTAATGATTGTATAGAAATTTTGAAAATCAATTTTAAAGAAATTCCGTTTCAAGTACCAAGTTTGCATTTAATTTTAATTAATTATTAATTCTTTGCGATTACTTTTTTTAGTGAAAAATTTTAATTATGATCAGGAAATCTTCAGTTAAAGAATGCTTTTAGGTTTTCTTAGAGTACTTGATTTGAATTTGTATGTAATTATTTCACCCTCTGACTGTCATTAAATTGTATGGAATGTGTATCCAGAAAATATATTTCAAATTTTTTTATCAGATCTTCATGATCGATTCTTCGTTTTCTTAGATCCACCGTTTGTAGCCGTTTGGAATCTCAGCTACTTTTAGATGAAATACTTGTATTTCACTCTTCAATTTTCGATTATTTACCGCTTAGGATCTCTCTGGTAGTTTTGGATCCTGGAACAAGATCATTTATCTTTTAATGGAAAAATGTCGAACTTTTAACTTTTGCATTCTAACCGATTAACGCCACAAAGGTTTACCTTAGAGCAATTTTATGAACATTAATATCCTAGTTCCCTTTTAATCCGCCTCCTAGAGGATTTCGAATATTCGAACAAGCTTCAGATTAGTTTGAATTGTATATTTATTTCTAAAGAGATTAGATTGATAGAAATAATTTTGTGCAACACGATCCAATATAGTTTTTGGGGAGCCGTTAAATTTATTACAGCATTTCCAGGTTTCAAATGAAGCTAACGTTGACATTATTTGGAGACCCCAAAGAAAAAGGTGAATAATCTGAATAGTGCTCTAAGAAGATAGTACCCATGATCTTATCCTTTCATTAACACTTTTTTGCAGCCCTATAAAAACATTACAAATGCATAGGGTCTAAGTATAATAATTGACCGATCACAACCGGCAAAAACATTATAATTTTAGTAGGCTAGGTTCTTGTACCAAATTTCATTAAATTATTAGCCGACATTCAAGCCATCATTTAAGATGTTTACTCCCTATCTCAAGCAGAATGACATAATGTCAGACTGATCCATGTACCAGAGCATGAGAATAATCCTGGAAAAGAAAAGGGTGAGCTTGCGTGATTTTAAAACGTTTCGTGATTTCATATTCCTCTGTACCGCAATTCCGTATCTTTTTAACGTCAAAAATTTGTCGTTAAGTATTGAAAATTCGTCAGTTAACAAATTTTTTTTTAAGTGCTATTGTATAGTAAAATTTTATCGATTTTTGCCACTAAACACTTCGGTAACTAACGAAAAGTTTCGTTAAGCTAACTACAAAAAAAAAAAAAAAAATGTCGTAAAACCATAACGATAATAATAATGTTGTTTTTTAAAATTTATTATAAAAAAATCTGTTTTTAAATCTTAAATAAAAGAATATTTAATGAAAAGTCTTTTTTTATTAATGAAAAATATTCTTTAAGAATTTTTAAAAATATGTTTTACATCATTATGTTATTTGAAATTTCAATACAAATGTTCACTGAACGGGCCTATTATAATACATTTAACACCAAATTAATTTCACAAATATTGCCAACAACATACCATACATACACTTTTACTGGTATGTTGTTGGAATCAATCTGCATACTTTTATATAATATTTCACCTTTTTTCTAATTTTCCCAAAAAAATAATTTTATTTTGAAATAAAAAATACAATTTTTTTAATTTTTCTCTTTTCAAATAATGACGTTCTATCATTTCTATCGATATTCGTCGTTAAAATATACTGACGAAAAAAATCGTTAATTTATAGTAGAGAATAGCAAAATCGTTAAAACAACCGAAATTTTTCGTTAGTTGACGATATCGGTAGTAAGTGAATAAAAATTATGGAATTGCAATGCTGGTCTCTTTTAGGATATCCAGATTCATTTATACTTAAATTTTCACTTGTAAATGGGTTCTAAAGATCACTGAATATCAGAACTTAAAGGTTTTCTCTATGATTACTCAGATAGAGTTGGAAGGAAAGTCGTAACAATATCTTTTTAATCTGTATATCTTTTATATACAGAATAAAGTGCCTTAACAAGGAGTTTCAGAATCTAAGGAATGAAATATTAAGTAAAATTGTTTAAAACATAATTAATTGTATTAGCGCCCCCTAGCAAAAGTTTTATCTTACCAAAAAAAAAAAAAAAACTCGTTATTTAAAATTGTTTTCTTTTCATCTTTCCTAAATAAGTCTGTAAATTTTTCGAATTTGGAATTTCTTCCAATACATTCTCATACTTGATAGTTTTTTGAGAACAGGGTTTTATATTTAGGATTTTATCTATGGGCCATTCCATGTCAAAATAGAGAGAATTTCGGATTTTACATCTCTGATTTCACTCCAGACATTGGCTGTTTTTCAAATTATTAGCTTTTAGACTCAGAGCCTTTTCTGGTACATTACAATTGGTTATAACTTTTAAACTATGCATGATAGAATTTTAGCTTGATATTAAAGATATTTCCCTTATAATAACACCTATATTTATTTATTCCAAAAGTTCAAAGGCCAAAGTTGAACATATAAACATTGATTTTTATTCTAGCTTAAGAATGTTTTAAATTTTAATTAAGCAGAAAATTAATTTTTTTTATTTACTACGTTAAGAAAATCCTAGGGGAAGAATTCTAAGTCTATTAGTCTACTTTTATTTAACCCGGAAATCATTAAGTCTATCTATATTCCTTTAATTGTAATTAATTCCCTCTCAAAGTTAGTAAGGCACATTTAAATCTCCGTTCTAATTTGATAATCTAAAATTATGATTTATTAAATCAAAATTAAAATTCTCATGTTTGTTATTTGACTTTACTCAGAATATTATGTCAGAGATATAATTTTGTCATAAACAATTAAAATTTTAATTTATAGATACTTATCATTTTTTTTATTTAATTTTATTGTTGAATAATTTTAAAACAATACTTTATAATAATCCGGGTTCTATGTTGTATATATATATTTTTTTTATTCAATGATTTTTAATGCAAATTTCTTTTCTTATAAAAACAAATTTGTAGTTTTAAACACGTCTGTATTAAACCAGTTAGTATCTGTCTAAATAATTAAGTTGTATCTAGTAACTTCTTTAAATGATCAAGCGTGGCATATAATTTTTCTTAAATAATACTATTAAAATTTTATATAAAAAACATATAAAATGAATATTAGCTAATAATTTATAGCAAGTTCAATAAGTTATTGAGAGAAACAAACAAATAGTAAATATTAGTTTTTCAATTAGACAAAACAAATGAAAAATGTGTAAATCAAATGTAAATTTAACTAAATATATAAAAATTAAAACGTAATTAAGATTTAATATAAGAAACTTAGGAATAATTAAATAAAACAAAATTATTATAAAAATTAAATTAATAAGATGTTCATTTTTTGATATACCTTTAGGTTTTACCCACTGCTTTATTGGCTGAGAATATTTTCAAAATTAATATTTCGCCTGAGGAAGCTCAACAATTCATTAATCAAGCTGGACTTCGTGGTTTAAACAATATTGAATATGCTCCCAAGACTGGTGAAAATCCTTTGCCCGAGGCCCGCAATGAAAAGGGTGAATTTGTCTATATGGGACGTGTTATTGAACATCCTGAAGATTATGTAGAAGAACATTACGATGCTCATCAATACCATGGTCAAGATGGTCTGGGTCAATACGTTTATGGCTACAAGGATTGGAATCAGGGTAAAAACGAAAAGAAAGATGCTGATGGTACCGTCAAAGGTACCTATAAATATGTACAACCTCATGGTCGTGACTTTATTGCCAACTATTATGCCGATAAGACCGGTTTCCATGTTGAAGATAATCGCCCAGCTCATTTAAAAAATCCTCCCACCAAAACTCCTGCTGTTCTTAAGGCCGAAGAAGAACATTTCAAATTGTGGGGTGAATTGGCTGCCGCTAATGGTCATAATCCCGATCCTTATGCTCCCGAATATCAAACTCAAGAAGGTCGTTATGAACCTTCGGCTGCCGAACAACAAGAATATGTACACCAAGAGCCACCTTATGTACCAGGACCCGAGGAGAAGGGTGAACCTAAAGGCTTCTTCTATGCTTTTGACTATAATGTACCTTTGTTGCGCAACAAGCAAGAACGTGCCGAATTGGAACAATTGCGTGCCATTAACAATAAGGATTAAAATATTATAGAAATCGAGATTTAATTGTAATAAAGAAAAAAAAAAAAAAAACATTTATTATTAGTCATAAGCAAATTATTTATTTAATATTCCTCTTTTGTAATAATTATTTATTTTTCTTTATAAATCGCACATTCACACAAATGTACCTCATAGTGTTTTAAATAAAAAGTATTCGGATTAAATTCGAAAAAATAACGAAAGTATAAAAGACTAAACAGTATTTTAGTTTTTATATGATATTAGAAATAATCAAAAATAGGGACTCTAGATGTGATTACTTATATTTCTTACTAGAAATATATTTTTATACGAAAAGTTCCTCAAATATCCTTAAATCCTTAATATTTCCGTGAATGCGCCCCAAATCGAAAAAACAGCCTCCATTTGTAATCACTCATCCTTTTTACTGAAAACCGATTTTTATATGAAAATTTAATAAAAAAAATTTAAATCCCTAATAATAACTCTGTAAATAGGCCTCATATAAAAATAGGGTCTCGACTTATGATAACCAAAGAAACCACAAATATGCTTTAAAAAAGTGTTTCATGCGAAAATATGCTCTTAAAAAACAAAAAAAAAAAAAAAAAAAAAAAAAAAATTGTTTAACAAAAATTATGTTTTTCAATAAAACAAAGTGTTTTAGTAATATTTTAGCGATATATAATAAGGCAAAACTATAACTTATCTTTCAATTATGTCAAAAGCATTATTTTTAATTATAATTTATCACATAAAAGCTAATTGATATTTTACCTGCTTTCTCATCTAATTAGTTAAGATATCAAAACATGCATATGTAAAAAAATAAATCGTTTTTACAGAACCCTAATTGCAAAAAGAGCCTCGATCGAATCGAATTTTATACGAAAAAAAAACCTAAAATCGTTTCTATTTCTGTAAAAAGGCCTCAAATCAAAAAAATAACCTCGATTTCCGATCACTTATATTTCTTACTAAAAATCGCTTTTTATATGAAAAATGTAAAAAATCTAAAAGCTTTTATATTTCCGTAAATATGCCTCAAATCTAAAAAAGGACCTCGATTTGCGATCACTCATATTTCTTACTAAAAAAAGGAATTTTATATAAAAAATTCAAATAATCTAAAATCTTTTATATTTCCGAAATCCCAAAATCTTTTATAATCGATTTGTGATCACTCATATTTCCTACTAAAAATCTAATTTTATAAAAAGAACTAAAAAAAATCTAAAGTTCTTTATATTTCCCTAATCGGCCCAAAATCATATTTCTTATTAAAAATAGAATTTTCTAAGAAAAATTCAAAAAATGTAAAATCCTTTATATTTCCGTAAATAAGCCTCAAATAAGAAAAATAAAAGATCGATTTGTGGTCACTTATATTTCTTACTAAAACTAAACTCTATATGAAAAAATAAAAAATCTAAAATTGTTTCTGTAAATAGGCCTCCAATAAAAAATCGATTTCTGATAACACACATTTCTTACTAAAAATCAATTATTATATGAGAAACGTAAAAAATCTAAAATCATTTATATTTCCCTAAATAGATCTCAAATCTAAAAAAGCTTTTCTTTGTGATCACTCATATTTCTTATTACAACTAGACTTTTTTTTAAAATGAAAAAATCGAAAATCTTTTATATTACTCCTCCTCGTTAAACTTCTACAATAGGGAGTTTTAGTATCCTAGTGTGTGCACAAGCAATCCAGTGTAATAATGGCTACAAGTGTTCGTAGCTGACGCCTTGACAATCCAAAAATGAAACTTGATCGTTTCTGAACGTACTGGGGCCATATTTGTCTCGAGATAGAACATGCGGACTCGTTTGTCCACTTTAAAGAATGGAACCAGTTATGGCTAATTCATCCGCAATAATATTTCCCGGGGTACTTGAGTGACCTCTTACCCAGATCAACTTTAGGTTTGAATGTCTCGCCATCTCATTTAAAGATGTCAGGCATTCATATACCAGCCTGGATGTCGAATAGACATCCGAAAGAGGCTTAATCGAAGGGTGACTATCGGTACAAATTTTAATATCCACTCCGAATACTCTATAGTACATTAGCCAATTTGCCGCTCTCCAAATGGCTGAGATCTCCCCTTGAAGAGCATTGCAATGATACAGCAGTTTAAAGGAGATATTCCTCCTATATGCGGGAATAAAGACACCTCCCCCATTTATGAAAGTTATATTTTACTTCATTTTATTTCATTTTTGACTCATCTACTGAATCGATTGATACTAAATTTGGCACACATATAGTCCAGAAATAACATAGACTAATAGGACCTATTATTTTACCTAATTTTGCTCATTTTTATACTTAACCACTGAATCGCTTCACATGAAATTTGGAAAACGTACAGTCCTGAATGAACTATAGCATATACAATTTATATATTGGATACTACGCCCTTTTTACGCTCACTTTTTCTAACAAACCCATTTTGCGCCCACTTTTTGTAACAAATTGTTTTACATAATTTTTTACATTTTTTGCATTAACGCCACTGAATTAGTGCACATAAAATTTAGCACAAAGTTCGGAATGAACTATGGCTTATATGGCCTGTTTTATATAATCGCTTTTTGCGCCCGCTTTTTGAAATTAATTTAAAAAAAATAAAATTTTTAATTTTCTAATGCTGATACGTCCTTTTCATTAAATGCCACGCCCACTTTTGTATGTAAAGTTTTGTGATTTATTGGCAATAATACTTTTTTGTGACGACACCACGTGAAAACTACTGAAATGATGGACATATTTGGCAGAAAGATATTACATTCTCCGAAAGAAATTTTAAGCTTTATCAAATCCTGTTTGTTTAAGCGTAATTTTTGTAAGAAAATATTTTACTTAATTTCTCCTTCTGATTTTTACCTATTTCGTATCAAAATTTTAAGTTTATCCCATATGTTCTAAAATCACAAAGCTAGGATTAACAAGTAGAATACGTTTTCAGAAACAGTAGCGAGTTAAAAATCGTTTGTAAGCGTCTTTTATCTAACAAATGTAAATAATTTGGAAATTGAATTCCAAATTATAAATAATAATGATAGGACAACTAAACTAACAATGAATATATGACAGATACAAAATTTAGTTACTCTTAAAACCAACTTTTTACCAAAAATTTGTCAATTTGATTAAAATTGCATCTAATGAAGAAAAATATATTTTCAATACTAGGTAACTATTGTTTTTAAGTCGAATACTTTCTTTAATACAGTTTTTCTGTATTCACGGAAACGTTCAAAACACTAAATGTTGAAGCTGCTAACATTAACATCGAAAGCTCTGAAATTCGAATTTACTAGTTTCTCCGTTAAGAACCGTCAGAACACCATTGAATCAGTTCTTGTACATTATTAAAGTGTACTGTATAAAGTGTGTAATTAAATTGTGTGTATTAGAACACAAAGCGACTATTTAAACTGTTATTGTTGTAAATTTTTAAATAAAATAAATAGTGCTTACAATTTTTAAACTACTAAACTGTTTTTATTTGCAATCAAAGTACCGGTTTGTTTAAAAAGAAATAAACCACAGTTTTTAAAAGGTAAAAACGTAACAATTGGTATCAGAAGTCGGATTGCAAAATAATAAGCAGTCATGAAGTTTGAAGAGCTAAAAGTGGAGCAACTCAAGAGAGAATTGAATAAGTTGGAATTACCTACAGCTGGTAATAAAGCAGAATTACAAAAGAGGCTGATAGATGAATTCAAGCGGCGTGATATTGACATCGGAGCTTACGAATACGAGTATAAAGAAGAACTGGAAGTTTCTACCCGTGCAACAACAAGCAGCATGGATTTATCCACAATGTTTGCTGCTATGATGGAGCAATTTAAAGAAGCCAACGAAACTTCTAAAGTAAATAACGAGAAACTTGTTGCTGAAGTTCAAGAAACTTCTAAAGCAAATAACGAGAAAATTATTGCTGAAGTTCAAGAAACTTCTAGGATTAATAAAGAGAAACTTCTTGCTGAAGTTAAAGAAACCAAAGAAACTTCTAGAGCAACAAACGAGAAACTTCAGCAAATTTCGGAAGTTATAAACAGCACAGTGGATGGCATTGATACAAAGGTATCCGACTTAGAGAGCTGCCTAGATATACAAGCCGAAGTCGTTGATAAAGTTGATAAAAAGCTGTCTGACTTACATAGCTGTCTAGATATACAGGCCAAAGTCGTTGACAAAATTGATAAAAAGCTGTCCGATTTAGAGGATGAAATAGCCAAAGGTGTTGATAGAAAATTACATGATCTAGAAATAAAGATGACTAATCTTTAAAGCCAAGATGGACAGGTGCGAATTATTCCAGAATCCTTTAGTAGAATAAAGGCCCCTAGTTTTTATGGCACCACATTTAATGTGTTCATGTGTGTGCGAATTATTCCAGAATCCTTTAGTAGAATAAAGGCCCCTAGTTTTTATGGCACCACATTTAATGTGTTCAAGTTCCAGTTTGGTACAGTTGTCATTAGAAACATGTGGAACGACGAAGAAAAAGCTATAGAGTTGATATTGGTCTTAAAAGGAAATGCAGCCGCAGTTCTTGAAAGCATGCCAGCGTGTAACAGAAGCAGTTATGATGACATAATGGAGGCGCTACAACGTAAGCACGGTGGTGAACATAAAAAGGAATTATACCGAATGGAATTGCGTGGTAGAGTGCAGAAGCCCAATGAGACACTACAAGATTTTGCGTTGGAAATCGATCGTTTGCTGCAGCTTAGTTATCCTGGAGAAAACAATCCGTTTTTGGACCATATCAAGATAGAGGCGATCCTGAAATAAAACATGCGGTTTGTGCCACACCAAACCATCATTTGCTGAAACCGTCTCATTCGCACTGACACAAGAAACAGTGAAAATAATTTCAATGCCGCAAATATGTAAGGTGCGAAATGTCGAAGTCAAATCATCACAAGAATCACCTTTAAACTAAAACAAGCTGGCACTATTTTGATAGAGCTAGCTCCCACATCTAAGGGCCATACAATCTCCATATCCGTAATGCAGCAGAAAAATAGCAATCTTACTGCTTTTGCGTACATCAACGTTCAGAAGCACGTTTTTACTATAGACACCGGGGCACAGTCTATCGTCAGGCCAGATTTAGTCAAGAAAACAATTGAACCATTGTGTGGTAAGTCTGCGCACAGCTACTGGGGAGCTGACCACGGTCTATGGTAAAGTAAATGTGAAATTAACCATTGCCAACGTTAGCGTCAATAATGTATTCATTGTTGCCGACATTGTGGACGAAGTTATCATTGGTGATGATTTCATGATTAGTCATGGCATTACTTTGGATATGAGGCAAAAAGTTCTGATTTGCCGAAAAGTGGAGATATCCCTTGACGTCGGATATGAAAATAGGACACAAGTAAGAATGCTAGTTACCATCGAGCATCAGAAGCTACCACCACAGTCAGAAACTTTAGTATGGGCCCGTATGGAGGGAGATTATGAGGATAACAGTTTGTGGGTGGTAAAATCAGCAGAAATAACAAATGATCTTGTAACAGCAAAAGCCCTCGTTTAACCCTGCAACAACAAAACAGTTCCTGTAAGAGTGCTTAACCTGCCCAGCTATGAAAAAGTCGTTAAGCCAAATTCCGAAATAGGACAATGCACTTCAGCAGAGGCCTGCCAATAAATCCACCAAAGAACACGAGCTACTAGCGGAATATGTGGGGAAATGGGTAGAAGGATTAGCGCCGTCAGATAGAAATAAGGCCAAACAGATTCTGAAGAAATATACCTCCGTCTTCGCCTTAAAATGTCAAAGCCATGGTAGAATGCAGGCGCCCAGAAGTGTTCCTCTGGCAAAGCGAAGTGAAGGAGTTAGTAAACGAAATGGAGTGGAAAGGTATAATCGAATCATCTTCTAGTCCTTAGAGCTCGCGTGTTGTTTTAGTTAAGAAGAAAGACGGCAGCACTAGATTTTGCGTCGAGAAGAATTGACGATACCCTGGATACACTAGCAGTAACACAATGGTTCTCTACATTGGACTTGCAAAGTGGTTATTGGCAGGTAGAGATTTCAGACAAAGACAAACCTTTAGCGCGAGTGATGGGTTATGGCAGTTTAATGTGATGCCGTTTGGACTCTGCAATGCTCCAGCCACATTCGAGCGTTTAATGGAACAGGTATTGAAAGGACTTCACGGGAAGACATGCTTGGTGTACCTCGATGACATAATTGTCATGGGTAAGACTTTTGATGAACATCTGAATAACCTTGAAGAAGTCCTTAAACGAATATCAGCGGCTGGACTCAAACTCAGTGTAAAGAAGTGTGCGTTGTTCCAGAAAGAAGTTAAATATTTGGGACATCGCGTAACAGCAGACGGAATATCAACAGATGAGGATAAGATAATTGCTGTTAAGAACTGGCCACGTCCGAGAAATCTCCACGAATTGCGTAGTTTTCTTGGCCTTTGCACATACTACAGACGATTTGTCCCGAATTTCGCCAATGTAGCCGCAAGCTTACATGAGCTGACCAAGAAGTCACAATCATTCCAATGGTGTGAAGCACAAGAATTAGCATTCCAGAAGCTCAAGGACCTGTTATGTACGGCACCAATTTTGTCATATCCTATACCTGGAGAAACATTTGTGGTAGATAGCGATGCGAGCGGATACGGAATAGGCGGTGTACTTTCACAAGTAGTCGGTGGCACTGAAAGGGTCATTGGATACTTCAGCCGAACGCTTTCGAAGCCTGAAAGAAACTACTGCTTAACGCGATGAGAACTTTTGACAATATTAGAGTGTGTGAAGCATTACCACAAGTATCTGTATGGTCAACACTTCCGACTGAGAACCGATCATTCTGGCCTCAGGTGGTTGCTGCAAAGGAAAAGGAATGTGTCATCGATGTTCGACTAATGCATATAGAGTACAGTGAAGATTGGTCTGCAGCGCAAAGAAATGACCGCATACTGGCGAAAATAATATCGGTAAAAGAGGAAGATAGAAGGCCAGCCCGCAATGAAATATACGCCGAAAGTCTGATGAAATCATATTGGGCGCTATGGAATAGTTTACAGTTGTTAAATGGCTGCTTATACCGCATATGGGAAAGTGCTGACGGTAAAACAGTGACAAATCTAATTATAGTACAATCCTTTAAAATAAACGAAATAATGAAAGAGTTCCATGACGGTCATAGTGGTGGTCATCTTGGTGTGACAAAAACCTCTGAAAAGTTAAACCGTTTTTATGGGGTGTGTTGTCAGCAAGCAGTAGCCGATTGGGTAGCCAATTGTCCACAATGCATAGCATAGTAAGAAGAAGTCGTGGACAACTTCAGCAGTATAACTCAAGCGCCATTCGAGCGGATTGCAATGGATGTAGCAGGTCTTTTCCCCGTCAGTGAAGCCGGTAATCGTTACGTTCTAGTAATTACGGATTATTTCAGCATATGGCCAGAGGTATATATGCCATACCCAGTCAGGAAACTAAAACGCTTATAAGCGTATTTGTGAACAACTGGGTGTGCCGCTATGGTGTTCCTCTGGAGTTGCATTCTGATCAAGGTAGAAATTTTGAATCTGCCGTATTCAAGGAAATGTGCGATAAATACGAAATAAGAAAAACCAGAACACCGCCACTGCATCCTTAATCTGATGGCATGGTCGAAAGATTCAGTCGCACTCTGGAGGAATATTTAAGTAAAGTGGTCACTGCACATCAGAAGGGCTGGGATGAACACATACCGAAATTTCTATTGCCATTCAAATCAGCTGTTCATGACTCAACCTCTCGAACACCTGCAAAAATTGTCTTCGAGACAGAACCCAAGTTGCCTGGTGCTTTAGAATTCGGTATTAAGCCCTAATCAACAAATAAGGAAAACAATTCCCAAGAGCAAGATGACCTACACGAACTTCATGAATTCGTACATATTATATCATAGTATATTATTAACATAGCTATAAACATACAGCATTGAATAAAAAGCTTTCACCATTGTTAACACCATTGTTACATTAAGTTTGGCAACACTAAATGTTGAAGCTGCTAACATTAACATCGAAAGCTCTAAAATTCGAATGTACTAGTTTGTCCGTTAAGAACATTGTAGAAAGAAATAGAGCTTTCGAGAAGCATCTTGATGGTAGTGCAGTGTATATAAATTTTCCGTGAGAACACCATTGAGCCAGTGCAATTGAAAGCATCGTTAAGTAAAAACAAATTAACTGCCTTGGCTGTATATGTGATGTATAAAGTGTGTAATTTAAGTGTGTGCGTGTATTAGAACACAAAGTGACTATTTAAACTGTTATTGTTGTACATTTTTAAATAAAATAAAAAGTCGTTACAACTTTTAAACTATTAACTGCTTTTATTTGCAATCAAAGTACCGGTTCATTTAAAAGGAAATAAACCAGTTTATAAAATTTGAAAACGTAACAATATTTATAAGAATAACTATGAATTTTGTGGAAGCTTTTAATGTTATGGCTCTTTAAATTTGCTTAGAATTTGACTCTAAGCAAGGATAATAAATTCAGAATAATTGTGTTTTTTTTAGTACAATTCTATTGTAATTCATTTAGTAAAATTATAAAATTTTGCTCTCTTCAAAAAATTATTGATTGGATTAACACAAATATTTTAGAACAATAACTAAAATTTGCTTCAAAACAGCTAAATTTATGCATACAAGTTTGAATCATTTAAACATTCTCAGATCTGAATGTTATGACTTTTGAAATTCAAGTCGGACATTTTTTGGAAAAGGCAAAGACGTATGTTTCGCTTTTCTTAACCAGTAAAAAGCTTTCGAAGCACTAACATGACACTTAGCAAAGAAAGCACACGCTTCGAAATAAGCCTTACTACGATGCATTAGCGTAAATGAATAACTTTACCATTGTAAGGGTGAAAATAATATGTTTGCTATAACTAAAACATTTGCTTCCTTTTGGTATGGTGGTCCCAAAACGTTTTTTTTTTTCAATAATTCTGTAACTTTAGAACTACTGGGTGTATTTCAAAGGAATTTCAATTGATTTTAGGACAGGGGTGGACTTCTAAAGATGGTCGGGTATAAATTTTTTTAAAAAATCGCAATTTCATTTATGATTTAATTGAAAAAAATTTTACACATAGATAGATCTTATAATTCTCTACTATTCTATTCTTACATATGCGGGATGTCTCTTTTACTTTAAGAGATATTAAGACAGAAGTAAAAATGTTGACCCACTTTTGGACATTTTTTTTTTTTTTTAACTTGGCGGACTCAATTTGAGTCCTAAAATTTTTTTTAAATATTTTCTTAATTCTGTACAAAATTTTAAATGATTTTGGTGCAAGAGTCATATAGATATATATTTCCGATAAAAAGTTATATTCTTTTCAAGTAGAAAATTAAAAAAGTTACATTATTATCACTCATTTACAAGCACTCAATTCTCATTTAAATATAAAAAGGAATATCGGTTTATCTTTTTTTTTATTTATTTGTTTTTCGATGTAAGTTAAAATATTTGAAAATAAAATTCATTCCCTTATAAGCAGTCAACTGGTTAAGTTGAATAAAATATTTAGAGGTTGTTTCCTTTAATAATTAAATGATATTAAGAGGACATTTTAGGACCTTTATAGTCTGATTTGTCCCTTATTATAAATTAATAATAACTATACTAAAAACAAAAAACTATATAATAAAATACTAATACAAAGCAAGATTATTTCTCCTTTCCTACAACCTCGATTTGTGATCACAAATATTTCTTACCAAAAATCCAACTTTATGTGAAAAATTAAGAAAATCTTAAATTCTTTATATTTTCGAAATAGGCCTCAAAATAAAAAAAAGGAACTCGAATGTGATTACTCCAATTTGTTACTAAAAATCGAATTTTATATGAAAAATTAAAAAAATCTAAAATCCTTTATATTTCCGTAAATAGGCCTCAAATCGAAAAAGGGACTCGATGTGTGATCACTCATATTTCGTACTAAAAATGGAATTTTATATGAGAACTTAAGACAATCTAAAAACCTTTTTATTTCTGCAAAACGGCCTCAAATCGGAAAAAGGCCTCGATTTTAATCACTCATATTCTTACTAAAACTTAAGTTTTATATGAAATATTCAAAAATCTTAAATCCTTTATATTTCCATAAATATCAAATCGAAAAAGGGCCTCGATTTGTGATGCTCATATTTCTTACTAAAAATCGAATTTTATACAAAAAATTCAAAAATCCAAAATTCTTTATATTTTCGTAAATAGGCCTTAAGCGAAAAAAGTAACTCAATTTGTGATCACTCATATTTCTTACTGAAAAATTTTAAAAACCTAAAATCCTTCGATTTGTTATCACCATTCATATTTCTTGATAAAAGTTAAATTCCATATGAAAAATTAAAAAATCTAAAATTCTTTATATTTCCGTAAATCGACCTGTGAACACTCATATTTCTTACTGAAAATTTTTTAAAATCTAATATCCTTCATATTTCCATGAATAGGCCTGAAATCAAAAAAGGGCCTCGATTTGTGAACCTCATTTTTCTTACTAAAAATCGAATTTATTATGAAAAATTCAAAAATCCAAAATCCTATATATTTCCGTAATTAGGCGTCAAATCGAAAAAAGAGCTTGATTTGTTATCACTCATATTTCTTACTAAAAATCTAATTCTGTATCAAAAATTCAAAAAATCTAAAATCAAAGCCTTAAAATCGTGAACCTATATTATATTTGCGTTATCTAAATAAATTTTTGTTTTAATAAAAGTTTCAATTATTGTTTTATAATTTTTTTTTATTGAATTTACTTTATTTTTACAATCGTTTATATATAAAAAAATTCATTCATTCACAATTTTTAATAATAATTTAATACATAATTTCTGTATTCAAATTTTATACATTTATTATTTATTGTTATATTGTTTAAAACTAATTCAAATGTGATTTGTAATAGCACATTTTCGTACAATATATTTATTTCTTACAATTTTGATGTGAGTTCACATTTATAACTATTTAAAATACAAAAAGCTATCTTTACACTATTTGAGTTATCATCCATATATTTTTTTAATACAGATCCTAAATTAAACTGATGGATTTAATAAATTAATATGATTTTAGAATATCTAGGCATCCATTTAGTGTAAAGTCAGCTTATACTTATAAATAAAATATTTAATTAAAAAGAAAAAAAATATATATAATAAAGTTGTATTTATTAATTTACACAAGTTATTAAAAATATAACAATTATTAATTATATTTAAGATAAGTTAAAATAAAACAAATTCATAAGGAAGCAGTCTTATTAAAATATACAAAGTTAATAATGCATTTTTATAAACAAAATTTTAGTTTTCTCTAAGAAAAAGTCGTTGTTAATTATTAAAAAAATATATATTTATTATTCGTTTGAAAAAGAATAAAAAAAAGAGAGTTCCATAATTGTAACAAACGTAAAATAAAAAAATTATACAAAGAATATTATATTTAGGCTCACTTGAAGTTAGCATTCAAAATGAAGGGTCCTCTTTATTATTTTATAAATTACTAACAATTTTTTTTTCTTCTTTTATTTTACCTGTTCATATGACTCAAATATAAATACACCAAGCCCTATAAGTTGTGATAGGTATCTTAAGTATATTATATAATTATTATTATATTACTAATTTTTTTTTAGCGTATTTTATCTATTTTTAGCCCTCTTCAGCTTTTGAGCACTTTTTATTGTACTTATTTATGTCACCTAGGAACATAGGATAACGTAATGTAAGAAAAGGATAAAAGTAATTGGTGTTCAGTTGCTATAATATATCTAAGCAATAACAATCAAATTTTAAAATCTTTGAAAAGCATGGAGAGCTTCAGCTACAAAGAATTATCCGAATAATATTTTAAAAACAAAAAGCGGGAAGATGTTCTAAATTACGTTCAAATTTATTTATGCAGCACCGAAATACAATTGGACTTGGAAAATAAAATAACTAATTTAGTCAAAAACTTAACAAACCCGACCACTTTGGGGAGATAGATGATATCTCCCACATAAATTACGAAACACTGCACCCTTTCACTCCGTGATCAGAATTTTGTATTATACTGGTTAATAAAGCAAGATGGCTAATATATATTCCAAGAACTTCGAATATATTTTTTGAAAATAAACAAATGTGTAAGATTTTTTCAAAAGTATGAGTCACCAGCACCAAAGGACCAATACGCCAAGTTTCTAGCGTTCGAGAAGAACAATAGTACCTAAAGACACGCAAGAGTAGAACTGAAAGTATACTCAAAATAAATATAACAAATAAATATTTGTGGGTATTGGTATAAATAAGAAAATGAGTGTAACTGATGTAGTATGGTTTCGTTTTTGCACACTTCATATACTCATAAAAACTGCTACAGTTATTTCTGGTCTTGCATTGACTGAGAAATTTATTTGTTTTTTTTTTTTTTTTTACTTCAAGTAAATGTTGTACTACAAGTATTTTAGAGTACCTGGTGGTAAAAAAAAGGTAAACATATTATTATTTTTAAACATATATTAGTTTTTATTGTGCAGTGTGTGAATAAGTGAATTTTTTGATAAAATTTGTATTTAATAATGAATAATATTGACATAACAGAAAAAAATTTAAGAAATGTGTACAAAATTAGTGAAAAAAAGGGGACAAAGCAAAATATATGACTGCTGTTTTTGTCTTATAAAAGACGAAAATGATAGTCAATTAACGAATTTTGTTGCTTGCAAAATTTGTAAAAATGTATAATTATAATCAACTTTAAACAAACATAATTGTTGTGCATTGTTAAAAAATGAAAAAGAAAATGAACTTATTGTACCGAATCAGGAGACCAAAAAGGTATGTGTTGATGTTTTAACAAAATGGATTATTTCTGATATCCGCCCAGACTCGTTAGTATTAGAGAATAGGCTAAGACTATTCGAAACTAATTGCAAACAAATTAACACTGATTTATTTACAGAAATGTTGAAAGCGGCTATTCTACGCATTTTGCGAAACTGCAGCCGGAGATTTCATTCATAAAAAAATTTAAAAAAAAAAAAATTAAAATCTATGAAAGCAAGCAAGTTACTTTTTATTTCATTGCTTTCGGAAACAACAACTATAAAAGTTATATAAAACTTTTGATTTTCTTTGACATTTTCTGGTAGATGGGGCTAAAAATTAACATGTGTGCGAAAATTAGGTCAATCTGTCATAAACCGGCTTTAATTTAACATTTTACAATCGATCGACCCATTTCTTGCACACATTTCTGAACCAAATCCGACAAATATTTTTCGAGGTATGCTTAATATATGGTGCAAGCCCGTCAATTTTTCAAATAACGATTTACAGCGAGAAACCGAGATAACTTAGAAAATTATTTGTAAGCTTCGTACATCATAATGTATCCGAATATACAAAAATATTGCGTACCGCAAAAATAAATTTTCTCAATCTGTGTTATTCGAAATCGAGCTTACTTTTTCCACCATTTCAAAACATTACTAATAAAAGTAAAATAGTTCCAAAAAGTTTTATAGTTTATGCCCTTGAGTTAGAATGCCCAAAGTTAAAAAAATACATATATTTACGTACAAATTTTCGTTTGTTTCCCGTTAAAAAATAGAAAAAAAATTATTAACATGCAAGTTAACGACACCATAAAATTTGCTGAATACACCAAATCCTCAATGCTTCAACAAAAAGTACAACACACAGGTGTATCAAATAACATCTTGCGAAATATTTTGGTCAACACTTTAAAACGTGCGAGTTAACGACACTGTTATGAATCATCCCTTTTTATTTAGTATAAGTAAGATAAGATACATAAACTAAACATAATCATTAAGCCCAAAAATAAAAACCAAGGTCGGATGTTTTCATATGATAACGATTCTTAGGAAAAATAATTAAATTGTCATTTGTAAGAAAAACAATTTAACTCTAGCTTAAGTACAATAATAATAAACAAGAGGATTAAGGGAAAAACCCAAGATAAGGAAAAACCCGAACATATTGTTTGTTTAGTAACTTTTTAAAATTAAGAAAATATTTTAAATAAAGAAAGACGCATCGCGTCGAAAAATATATATTTTTTATTTATTAAAAAGGAAAAAACTTAATTTGCGCGGACGTAGCCGACACCATATTAGGTTACAATATGCGAATTAATTTGGTCAGCAGTTTACACGGTTTGGGTGCAAAACAACAGATAGCGCAGCGACATAACAGATGGTATAAAGTTGGAAGACAGCAACTGGTTAGGAGTTATGGTGACCCCTAATATTGTGATTACACCAAATAATATAATCTAACGTCTCCCAATTTTCCCCTACACGCGCCAACTTAGAATTATGCAAACTTGCACTTTTTATTTTAACTTTAACGTTTCCGGTCACACAAACGAAATTAATAATAATTTTTGTGACAAATAAAAATGCAGTAAACAATTCCCTAGAATTAATTATAAGATTGCATGGCGAGGGTGAATCAGTCCGTAAAATCGCGGAAATTCTTGATCGATGCCCTTCCACAGTTCATGCTATCATTCAAAGATATAAAAAAAAAAATTTCAAGTGGAAAATAAAAGTCGTGAAGGTCAAGGAAAAAAATTAAATGATTATGACGAGCGGTTTATTTTGAGGGAAATAAAAGCAAAACCATTCACGACGGCATATGAATTGAAGAATATGGTTAAATCGCACCTAAAGAAAGATGTTTGTGCCATTCGAAATGTGTTAATTAAGAACGATTTAAATGGACGGATAGCCAGAAAAAAACCCTATATCAGCAAAAAAATAAAATTGCACGGGTGAAGTTTTGTAAGGAATATTTGTTAAAAGATTCTGACTTCTGGAAGACGGTAATTTTGTAAAAACTTGTTTAAATTGATTATTTTGAACCTTAATTTCTTATATGTAGGTACTCTTCACTGACGAGAGTAAATTTAACCTTCATGGTTCAGATGGAAAGCAGTACGTTTGGCGTAAGCCAAATACTGAGTTTTTGCCTAATAACACTCGGGCTACAGTCAAGCACGGGGGAGGGTCTGTAATGGTGTGGGGATGTGTTTCCAGTGCAGGAGTAGGGAATATTCATTTTATAGAGGGTAAAATGAACCGATTCCAATATTTGGACATATTGAAGCAAAATGTGAAACAGAGTGCTGAAAAATTAAACATATTGGACACATTTGCTTTTTATCAGGATAACGATCCGAAGCACACTTCACACGTTGCGAAGATGTGGTTAATTCATAATTGCCCAAAATTACTGCAAACACCCGCACAGTCCCCAGATCTCAACATTATTGAGCATGTGTGGGAAGAACTTGCCCGAAAGCTCTACAAATCTACTTTCAACACATTAGACCAGTTGAAGGAGGGAATACGACGTGAATGGAATAATATAAGTCCAGAGTTTTGCGCTAATCTCGTGCAGTCGATGCCTCGACGTTTAGAAGCAGTAATAAAAGCAAAAGGTTTTGCTTCCAAGTACTAAAACTGTATATTTTATTTGACTGTCCAATTATGCGTTTGACTTGAAATTTGTTATTTTAGTTTTCTTTTCTTATTTTAAAAATCGTTTTGAATAAAATATGCTAAGTATTATACATTGTTTTAAAGTTTTTTTTAATAATCTACAACATAGCATCAATTTTTTTACAATCATTTTTATTAAAGTAAAAAAAATCGGCATTTGAATGTTATCATGCCAAGTGTCCAATTATGCGTTTGAACCACTGTATCTTACCTTGCATTTCCGTTCACACAGACGGAATTATTAGTAATTTTGGCCCAAATGAAAAAGCGGTAAACAATTCTTCAGAATTGCTTACAGGCAAGATTGATACTAAAAATTAGTATATAAGCAAAAGTAAAATTTATTTTAATGTTTAATACTGATATATTCTAATTAGTGTTAAGTTTGTGTTAAGTCAATATCAAGATAATATTAAATATTCAATAAAGTGATTTTGTATTTCTTATAAAAAGTAAAACGATCCTTTTCCTGTTAGGCAGTCTTAGCCACGGAGTTGTCGCGTTCTGATTAAATTAAAATAAAATTAAGTGTTTTTAAAACCAATAAAATAAAGTTTATATAATAAATTTAGTGTTTTGTTTAGCAGACCGCCATTTCAGGTCTGCACAATATAATATTTTTTTAAGAAATTAAATAAAAATTGTTAACTTGCATATTTGTCTACAACACTGTGTACAAACATGCATGGATAAATATTGGAAATATTTTAATTGTTCTTGTTTGCATTTCCAATATATTTTGGTTAGCCAAGCATTAACAATAAACTCTAACAGCCGTATTCATAAAAAAATCATAATTCAGGTTTTAGATACATTTTAGTTAAAAAACATTTTGAGCCTAAAAAAGCTTCTGTTTAAATTCGTATTCATAATCAGCATTTTAACTAATAAACGTTTTAACGTATTTTTTTAATTTTAAACTGGCAAGACTATCTCTTTTATTTGTCACTTGAATAGTAATGATGCAAAACAGTGGTTATTAATTCATACTCGTACTCGTATCTATAATTTTTTTGTCGTGTGTGAGATAAAAATTGTTTTTATAAATTAATAATTGTACGATAATTTCTCTATTAATTAAAAAATAAAGAGTTCCAAAATTATTTAGTAAAAATGCAATTTAGAATGATGATTTTATTGTTGATAAAAAAAAGTATTCAAATAACGAGTTTTGTTTAATTTGTTTTGATCGTTTACACATCACTAGTCTACATTATAAAAGAAACACAATTATGTATCAAATTTTTAGAAGCGAAAGTTGTAAAATTTAAAAATATTAAATTAATAAATGGAGAAAGAAGTGGACTGCAAACGCAAACGTTCAGAAAATTGGAACGAGGACGATAGGGTAAGTACTTGTACTACAAATAATTATTATATATTTTGTAGATGGTAAAACTCCTTCCGCAAATTTTTTGCAGATTTTTCTGAAGGAGCTTATTAAGAAGAGAGTGAAACAAATAGAAAACGAAAACACAGACACTAACACTAATCAGGAAAATAAAAAAGATTGGCTTGCGGTCGAAGGAAGGTATTGTTTTATTTATTTTAATATCTTTTATGTGAAATAACTTATAATTTTGTTTTAGTTTTAACGAGTTATGTACGGGTGGTCAAAGAAGTGTAATTCAATTAAAAACGCAATGGGCAGCAACAAAAATAGCGGCAATAAAAGAAGTTGCTGAGTGCCGCAAGGAGCTTTCTAAGACTGGTGGAGGATCGCAACCTTCAAAAATACCTGTCAACAGTAATGACATATCCGTCTGGCTACCGAATGAATTCGTTGTTGATTCAAGCGAATTCGATTCAGATTTTGTATTGGAACAATTGAGTGTTGAGATATGCATATAATGACAAGAAATAAATGATGAAATATTCGTATTTTTTATTATTAATAATAATATGTACATATGTGTTGGCATAATAATTATTTATTGATCATGCCGGTTTAATTGTTTAACTATAATTTCATCCTGTTGAAGAACCAATAAAAGAAAGCCAAGCAGAAAATGACGACATAATAGTGATGGATGGTACAGAAATTTTATATGAAACCAAAATTCAAGAGGTTATTCCAAAATCAACCCCTAAATTAAAGAAGGTTTGTATAAGCAAAACAGTTTATATCGTCATATAAATTCACAAGAGCCTTAAATTTAAAACCAACTTATTGGTTGCTTTCTGGCAAATTTCTAATTAACTTAATTATTTAATAAAAATTAAGATTAAATTAATTTTTTTTTATGTTGATTTTTTGTATTACAGAGTTTTTGCTGAAATTATATATTATACTTGTTATTACTTGCACGTTTACTGAATAAAATCCCTTCCTATTTATATAATATTGTGCTAAGTCCCCTCCAATTTTTTTAATTCCATCTATAGCCCCAATAATTCCAGGGAAGTTCCTGATTTCCTTAAACTGTTTTGCTAATTTCACCTCTTCTTTAACAGATGTTGGCATTTTTATGTAATCTTTTCCATACTTAGCCAAGGCATTAGCAACTTTTGCACAAATCCTGCTTACCGTTGGTTGTGAAAGACCATGAAGGTCTCCAGCATCATGTTGAAACTGGAAAAGATTTTCTGTCTTTGGTAACATTACTGTCATAGAATACAAAACATACTTCTCTTCGTCCCCAACACCGTAAAGCTACTAATACCTGAAGTTCTGGCGATGTTCCGCATCCTCTACGTTCTACAGATATATACGTTTTCATCAAATTTACTATTTTTCTTACCGTTTGTTTATTAAAACGGTATTTCTGCTTAAATTGGTTGTCCGGAATTAAAAACGGGTCGCTCCTCTTTTCCTAAATTTTGGTTTGACGAAATTTGGACAATAGTTTCTATTAAAAACAAAATACAATTATATTCGTACATACATATGTACATATATAAAATTATTATAATAACAATGGTTCCTGCCAATTCTTTTGATCGTATATAGCGCGTCCATTACACTGTGGAACATTTTTGGGATTATTGTCTGGGGGGTGAGAAATTCCAAGTCAGGGTGATGGTACTAGGTCAATATAGTAATACCCTCAAAGGGTTTGGCGTTCGTATGTGTCAGTTTTTTTTTATGACATTTTAAATTTTTTCCTCATCTTGATGTTTTTTCGCTTAGTTGTAACATTTTGGCAAAAACGTAGTTTAACATAACTCGAGAACCACTTGTCCGATTTTGATGAAACAAATTTAGAAAAATTAAGAATTACAATTTCTCTAATCTGTTTCTATACCGTTTTCCTATATGTGCAACACTTTCGAAGTTAAAAATGAATGTATGAAGGGAAAAAAGTATTATTTGCCTAAAAATTAAAATTTTTTTTTTTGTTTTTAAATTCATAAAAAATCCAAAATGGAAAAAAGTGCCAAAACTAATTACTTTCGCGTAAAGTCACATAACTCATGAGCAAAAAAAGGCATAGATCATGAAAATCGATGCACGCGTTTCTCATTTATTCACAATTAGGTAAATGTATGAATTTCAAAAATATGCTCCAGATATGCACAACATTATTTGGAGAAAACATTGACACTCACAAGCCGAACTCTCTCATATTTTTCTACTGTACTAAAAGAGAAATATTGATGTGGCAACACTGGTTCTGTAATGTTCACATAAAACATGCATTGTCATTATACTTCTTCTCTTTCTCACACTGGCTCTGTGATTTTTGTCATTCAACAAGTGCTGACGAACGCGAACAGTAAAAGTCACAGCTTATCGAAGTCGTCGGGCAACACTCCAAAGTTTATTCCTTGTGTATGATGAAAAAACTTCTGCATATTGCACGGATGTAGGAAAATTGATGGACGCAATGGAAATAAAATATGAAGCAGATGACTGGAGATTATTTATTGACAGTTCAAAACTCAGCTTGAAGGCGGTTTTACTGCATAAGACCAATAAAAAACCTTCAGTTCCAATCGCCTATAGTACAGAAACGAAAGAAACATATGATGCACTGGAAAATATTTTAAAAATGGTGAACTACGCCAAACATATGTGGCGCATATGCTGCGATTTAAAAGTTGTAGCAATGCTTTGCGGTCTTCAAAGCGGCTATATAAAATATATGTGCTTTTTGTGCGATTGGGACACACGATTTTCCGGTGACCAATATGCATGCCACGGATGGAAACTCAGAGAGCACAGTAGGTTACAAACGGCCAATATTATTCGTGAGCCTCTAGTGCCGAAGGAGAAGATATTGCTGCCTCCACTGCATATTAAACTTGGAATTGTTAAGAATTTTATCAAAACTGTCGCCAAAAGAGATGAAGTTTTCTTGTGTTTGAAACTAATTTACCCGAGACTCAGCGAAAGTAAAATTAAAGAAGGTAAGTTATAATATCACATTCATTTCCCATGATTTTCCATCTTAACAAATTAATTTTTTCCAATCAGGCGTACTAAATGGTCCAGATATACGAAAGCTGATTAAAAGTGACGCATTCAACAATATTTTGATTGACGCTGAATTGAATGCATGGCAGGCAATCAAAGAAGTAATAGAAGGCTTGTTGGGAAAGCATCGTTCTAACAACTACGATGTTTCTGTCGCAAGGATGTTGAGAGCATTCTCGGAAATTGGTGTCCACATGTCCTTGAAAATCCATTATTTACATCATCATCTGGACTACTTCAGCAAACAATTGGCTACCGAATCTTATGAACAAGGTGAACGCTATCATCAAGTTGCTATGCCATTTGAAATGAGGTAATACTGATTTTTTATGTTTTCAAACTCATTTTAATAAAACAAAAACTTACAGATATATTCAGGAGATGCAGAAGGGCCAACAGTGGAGCCACACATTGACATTATGTGTGGTTCAGAAACTGATGATAGCGATGTATGCGATGCCACTAGTCCCGAACAACCACCATCGAAAAAGTCTAGGCAATATTTATTAAAATAAATAAAAATAAATAAATAAAATAAAAATAAAAAATTATAAAAATGTTTACTTAATTTTTTTAGTAGTTTATGACCAGAAGTCTGGAGTTATTGGGGAAAATTTATAAAAAAGGCGATAAATGACACTTTTTTGAATAAAAACAAATATCAATATTCTTGTCAAAATGGGATACCTTCACTTAATTGTAAATAAAAGCAGAACGCGTTAATCGATTTCTATGATCTATGTCGCATTTTGTTTATAGGTTATGTGACTTTACATGAAATTAATAACACTTGATCCTTTTTTCCGTTTTGGATTTTTTATGAATTTAAAAAAAAAAAATTTAATTTTTAGGCAAAAAAATATTTTTTTTTTCTCCACAAATTTATTTTTACCGGCAAAACTGTTGATTATAAAGAAAAACGTTATATGAACGGATTAAAGAAATTGTAATTCTAAATTTTTTTGAGTTTGTTTTAGCAAAATCGGACAAGTGGTTCTCGAGTTATGTTAAACTACGTTTTTGCCAAAATGTTACAACTAAGCGAGAAAACATCAAGATAAGGAAAAAATTTAAAAGGTCATAAAAAAAACTGACACATACGAACGCCAAACCCTTTGAGTGTTTTACTATACTGACCTAGTACCATCACCCTGACTTGGAATTTCTCACCCCCCAGATTGGCTGTTGTACTGTGTTATTTAAAAAAAATCAACAAAATGACAATCAACACAAAGTAAAACTGTCATTTTAAAATAGGTTAAACAAGGGTCGAACCTATTATAAAATTCGTTGATTTACACAAGGTTTAAAATTGGTTTTTTAAGATAATATTCGCTTATGAATACAATTTTAACGAATTTAGCTTAAAACAGGTTTGAAATGCTGTTTAAAATGTTTATGAATACGTAAGATGAGTTTTTTTTTTAAGTACTCGTCTATCTTACGTTCTTTTACGTTGTGTTTTTACTATTGTCAAATGTTATTGTTGCCATTATATTTAATTTATACATCTTGTAAATGTTTTTCATACTAATTCAGAATAAAAAATAGTTATTTTTTGTTTACTGAAAAATGTTGTGTTCGAAAAATATTACTAAAATAAATTTATATAGTGCAAAAACTAAATTGCAAACATATTTTTTAAATTACCATTAATGTTTCCATTGGTGACATTATTTTACCGAATTGAGTGATTCTAGTGAGAGTGGTGTTAGCGACACACGTATATGTCACAGAAATGTTCGTGATGCATTAAATGTGTTAGATTTTCCAGAGGAGCGAGCGGTATATTTATAAAATTTGTTATATTTATAGTTTTATCAACGCATTTCGCTTCACGATTAAATTTTACCGATTGTCTGTATTTGACATTAATGACATTTGTAAATGTATTAAAAAAAAAAAAAAAACACAAAATGTGTACAAAAACGTCAGTTCATACGTTTTTACTCACAAAAGCCTGACACATGCCTTACAAAAACGAAAAATAATTTTTTGCACCCATTTCAACAAAAATTTTTGAGTGACATGGTGGAAAATCATCCTTAGTGATGAGGCACATTTTCACCTCAGTGGATTCGTCAATAAACAGAATTGCCGCATTTGGGCGAATGAGAATCCAAGAGTGATTGTCGAAAAACCAATGCACCCACAAAGAGTGACTGTTTGGTGCGGTTTATGGGCTGGCGGCATCATCGGGCCGTATTTTTTCCAAAATGAGGCCGGTCAGGCAGTTACTGTGAATGGTGTTCGCTATCGTGAGATGATAACGAACTTTTTATGGCCCGAATTGGAAGATATGGATGTGGACGATATGTGGTTTCAGCAGGACGGTGCCACTTGCCACACAGCTAACGAAACAATGGCTCTTTTGCGCAACAAATTCAATGGCCGTGTTATCTCACGTAATGGCGATGTCAATTGGCCGCCAAGATCATGTGATTTGACACCGTTGGACTTTTTTCTTTGGGGTTATTTGAAAGAAAAGGTGTACGTCGATAAGCCAGCAACAATTCAAGAGCTAAAGGATGAGATAATTCGGCACATTAACGGCATAGAACCTCCATTATGCCTCAGGGTCATCGAAAATTTGGACCATCGGATGGAGGTGTGCCGCCGTGGTCGCGGCGCCCATTTGGCCGATATTTTGTTCCATACATAATTGAGTAATACCAATATATCATAATAAAATAAAATTACAATAATTTCCTAAATAGTTTGTGTTTTATTCAAAATCAACATCGGCCCTTGAAATTTAACCACCCTTTATAAGCAGGCCATAATATTTTTTAAAATAAAGTCAGTCACATTTTTGATTAAAACAAAAAACATACAACGAAGGTTTTTTTTCTTTTAAAAGAAAATTTAAAACCAAAATTGGCGCAGTCGGTAGGATATCGCAAGTGCTATCAAACATAAAAGAAGTTTTATGTATTAACGCGGTAATGATGAATTTTAATTCTTAGTGCGAAACCAATTAAAATCGTTAGTGTGAAAAAAAAGAAAAACAAAACAAAAACATTTTTTACAAAATTTCGAACTTTATGTACCCGTATCATATTACCGCGATACTTTTTATTAATTTTGGAACTTTGTGAAAGTGTTTTTTACTTTATGTTGTGTGTTGACAATGAAAGATCGTAGCAGCAGGACATCCAATAAAGAATATTTTTCCAGCAAAACCGATATTGAAACTGTATTATTTTCCAGGACCACAAATTTTAAGCCAAGAAGATTTAAACCAACAGGACATCCAATAAAGGTTTCCCAACAAAACCAATACTGAAAAACTACAAATTTTGAGCCAATAATATTTAAGTCAAAAGGATCAGAAATCAGAAACCATCCCAAACAAATTCCACAGTACATCACATCCTCACCATCAAGGACATCCAATATTTAAACTACATTATTTTCCCAAACTACAAATTTTCAGCCGAGAATATTTGAATTAAAAGGATCAAAACCATTCTCAACAAATTTCACAGCACATCACATCCTTATCATCAAGGATATTTATTATTTAATCTAAATTATTTTCCAAAACTACAAATTTTAAGCCAAGAATATCTGAGTCAAAAGGATCAAAACCATCCACAGAACATCATCATCATCAAGATAAAGTAAATAAATAAAAGAATACATATTTTTTACTTGTATTTTTATCATTTTGTTGTTGTTCCTTTTTATTTTAACTTGTAATTTCGCAGTTCCGTTACATATGTCATACTCTTTTATTATATATATTTTTTTTATTTATATTAACGTGATGTGGTCCGAAATATTACAAAAAATGATAATTAGTCGTAAATCTTTGTGTCAAATAATAGCACCAATATTAGCAGTTGCTTAAAATATAACAAGATAAAATCTAATTTTTGCTCTAATTGAAAAAAAAAATAAATAAATAAATAATAAAAAATGGTTGGTATAAAAATATTAACTGCAAATTAAAAACATTTTTTCAATAACTTTAATATTACTTGTTACAGAGGGAAAAACTTACTCGCAAATAAGAAATATTATTGGATGTTCAAATAAAATGATAAGAAATGCGATTACCTACCACCACAAAGCTGAAACACGCGGAAGAATCACAGTAACACCTCCCTTATGGTCAATAGTATTGTGCGCCAAATCAAAAAAGCTTCATTTATGTCGGCTACGGAGATTAAAAAAGAAATAAATCTGCCCATAAGTACAGAAACAATATCCAGAAGATTGCGAGAACATAACCTAAAAGCGCACAAGACCCAGAAAAGTTTCTCTTTTAACGAAGAAACATGTTGCACAGAGATTGGAGTTTGCAAAAAGTCACGTAGACTGGCCAATTCAAAAATGGCGTAATATTTTTTGGACGGACGAGTCGAAAATAGTTTTATTTGGTGGAAAGGGAGCTCTGTCGTATGTAAGGAGACTACCAAATACCGAATTCCATCTATAATAAACTGCTACGACTGTGAAACATGGAGGCTCAAATATAATATGGGGTTGTTTTTCATATTATGGGGTTGGACCTATTCATCATACCATCATCGACGCAGAAGGATATGTCCGAATTCTGGAAGAAGGAAACAACTATCCGTAATATACTTCCTTATACTTCTGAATAAATGCCACTAATTTTGATCATGCAACAAGACAATAACCCAAAACACATTAGAAAAAAGTCCAAAAAGTGTTTTAATGATAATGGTGTCACTGTAATGGATTGGCCGGCGCAATCGCCTGACCTAAACACTGTCGAAAATTTGTGGACGGACATCAGGAAGAAGGTGTATGAAGTAAAGCCGACAAATAATAATGATGTTTGGGCCACTGTCCAAAAGTGTTGGTACTCCATTTCTTCTGAGAGATATCAGAACTTGGTCAACTCCATGGAAAGACGTTGCAAGGCCGTTATTAAGAACAAGGGAAACTCATCAAAATATTAATACAATTAGGTCAAGGTAGTAACACTCACACGAAGAAAAATAACGAATAAAAAATTTTTTATATCTTCATATTTGCAGATAAGTGGTGCTATTTTTTTCACAGGCCAACTTTGTCCCAAACTAGGGAAAGTGGAAAATATTTTTGATGCTGTGAATTTTACTAGTTTTTTTTTTCTTTTTTTTTAATGTATTAGTTGCATATGAACCTTTTAATTTTAACCACTTTTTTTACTTTTGTGCTATTTTTTTGACAACAGCTGTATAGTAACCCCGCTAGGAATAAAAGTAAAATAAGACGGGGGAAATGATAAAGACAGAAAACCTGCTAATAAGGTAAGGACAATAAGATGGAGACCCCCAGTCTAACACTTTTATGAATAAAATATTAAACTAAGAAACACAGTAGATCAAAAAATTTGAACAAAATTTTGGCACGGTGAAAACCACTAAGCAGAAAAAAATTTTGTTGAACAGTATATAATAAATATAATTTAAAATTTCAATATGAAAATAAACGTGTCTTGATTAATAGTCAACTAAAGTTGGTTTTTAATTTAGCCCCATGACAAAAGGAATCGGCGTCAGAAATTAAACATCTTCAAAGCGAAATTAACAACTGTATGTCGAATTTAAAGTTGTATAATATAAATATAGATTCTTGGGATCCAATTGTTGTTTTTCAATGTTCTTCACGTTTACCTGAAAGTTCTTTAAATCTTCGGGAACAATCAGTTAACAATAAAACAGAGGTCCCAAATGGGAAGAATTAAATGATTTTAACTGAAACAATTTATTCAAAAATCTCACATAGGGGAACAAGCTGTTTTTCAAAACTATCTTAGAAATCGGTAAACTGAAACGGAACTAAAACCTAGTTCATCATCATTAAATTTCATTGAACATACACCTAGTTGCAACAGCAGGAAAATTCCTTTTTTGATAACAATTTTAAAAGAAATAAAAAACTGGAAAACAAATTTTTAAATTTTACGAAGATAAGAAAATACGTTATGAATAACATCAAGTTTTACTGATCAACACTTACTAAGTACTTGGATTTAAAAGGTTATAACTGCACAATAACCGACTGTGAAAATATTGAATACCAGATGTGTTCAATATTACCCAATGATTATTATGATCATTATAACTTCAGAAGTATTTAAAGACAAAAATTAACATTTTATTTCTCCAATTCATAACCTATGTCGAATCGTTGTTTAGGATTATTACACAATTGGCAAAGTGGAAAATTTTATAATAAAAAACACAACGTAAGAAGACGAACCAAAGTATTGAAAGATATCCAAAAAAGAAGTTAGTTGGGGGACAATAAAGATCAAGGTAATTATAAACTTACATTAAAATTTAAACAAAATTCGATTAAAAACTAACATTTTTATTTCCAGAATCAGATATGAAACATTTTCTCAAACTTTTAAGTGATAACGTGACTAAAGAGGAATTCCATTTTTACTTGAGAAAATGTGCGGTATACAGATTAAAACAAATTAAAGACAAAAAAAGGGCCCTAGAAATATTTGAGGAATAGCCCGAATATAAGAAACCATTAGGCTTTCAATTGGTATGTAACACATTTTTTAAAAAACTCATTTGCTTATATGAAAAATTATTTCTTGATTTTATTTACAGGTTTCTCTAGACTTCCAAGCAATATTTCCAAAAGCCAAAGAAATAAAAACTAAATGGGCCAGCTATGAAGGAAAAACATTTAGTAGCAAAGTTGTTATCACGGTGAAAAATTTGGAAAAGCAACTATTTTCTTTCTCATTCGGTTATTATAAATTACCTTTCTAATTGCTGAACATCGTTAGTACAAATTATCACCGCTAGATGGCGCAAAATTATTTTTATAGAAAAATGCATCAGAACATCCAGTATTTACAAATATGTTCAGCAAAAACACTCGCCAAAGGATTTTGTTGCCAAACATAATTTGGCCGAATTCTAGAAATTTAAAGGTCAAAATTTAATGAATACAATTCATATGAGCATACGCATATATAGTAAGATGCACAGAGAATGTATCTTGCTTAAATTTTTATAGAGTTCTTTGTGTGAGTACACAAGCAGGCCAGTAATTTTTTTAACCCATTTGGCGCCGCCGTACTCAATTGAGTACAGGTAATCATTAGGCGAAATTTTTTAAAATTTGAAAGTTTTTGTAATTTTTTTTGCGTTTTTAGCATAAAAGAAACATATTCCCTGTTGAAATAATAAACAAATCTGGCTATATATGTATCGACTGTCACAAAATAGACTCTTAAACTTATACAAAATTGGTGTGGCCAGATAAGCACAGACTTTACCATTTTTTAGCTTTTTCAGTTTTGTTAATTTCTTTTTTATTTTAATTTTCTAAAAGCAAGCATTTCTGTTTATAAAATATGTAAAAACAAATGGTCTGTTATTTACTTTTACAAAGTTATGCTTATTTAAATACAACTGTACTCAATTGAGTACAGCGGCGGAATCCATATACAAAATGTGGTAACACTGTTGTGTTTACAGAAATATAAATGCACATCTATGTAAGACGGAGATTCCCACAATTTTAATGTATCAATTCTACTGGTAGTGAGTGCCTTGACTAAAGTTCTTTAGTGTAAGATTAAACGTTGATAAGTTGTGTTGTGATTCGAAAGTTAGAGTACAAAATTTGTTTACGATGAGTTCTAAACGTTTTAAAGTTGGTAATGCTTTCAAAGGATTAGAAGAAGCTGTTAACGCAATATTGGAAGATAGTGACAGTGATTCTTTATATGATTTCGCTATCATTCCGCCGGAGCCGAGCGTATTGACAGATGAAGAAGAAGGTGGTGATGAGGACATAATAGTTGATAACTTGCCGAGGGATGTGCCAGGTAACGTTGAGGTCTTTAGACGCAACAATAACATAATTTTAAGTGATGATAACGACAGTAGCGACGATGAACCGTTGGCCGAAAAGGTAAAGAGAAGCCGCAGTCAGCTACCGGCGTGGCGTAAGTGCTTACCAACATACTCTTCAACACCTTGGGTATCGGCTGATACGCACGCTAGACAAGAAGATGTAAAGAATTTGTTTAGTAATCTCAACCCAGTACAAGTATTCGAGAAAATATTTGATGAAGAAGTGACTAGTTTGATTATCAGCAATAAAATTTTATATGCTAATCAAAATAATAGACATAACTTTCAAATTGACCCAGTCGACTTAAAAAAATTTATGGGTGTACTGATACTGTCTGGATATCACAAATTACTCAGAGAGGATTTATACTGGTCTTACGATGAAGATCTTGGCATTGAAATGGTATCAAAATCAATGTCTAGGCAAAGATATCGGGATATTAAAAAGAATCTTCATCTTGTGAATAATGACGAAGCTGGCACTACCAGGGACAAAATGTTTAAAATTCGGCCATTAGCTGATGTTGTAATGAAAAAATTTCTTCAGTGGGGTGTATTGCACGAGCACATTTCAATTGATGAGTCTATGGTAAAATATTTTGGCCATCACCCTGCTAAGCAATTTATACGTGGAAAACCAGTACGATTTGGTTTTAAGAACTGGGTAGCAGCTAGTTCCAATGGATATTGCTACACTTTCGATTTTTATTGTGGAAAATCGGAAGAAATTTCTACTGATCCCCTAGGGTCAAGAGTAGTAAACAAATTGCTTGAGAAAATGGAGACTAATTCAGCATCGTATGAAGTATTTTTTGATAACTTTTTTACTAGCTATAATCTCTTGGTGGATCTCAAAGAGAAAGGATTTCGTGCGACTGGAACAATTAGAGAGAATAGAACAAAAAAGTGTCCATTACGAAGTTCGAAAGAAATGAAAAAAGAAGAGCGGGCCTCATATGACTATAGGTTTGACAAGCAAAATGAAATTCTTTTGGTGAAATGGAAAGACAATAGCGTCTGTACAATGGCAACCAACTATGACACAATAGAACCATTAGGAGCAGTAAAACGTTGGTCTTCTACACAACGACAAAAAATTGATGTCAATATACCAAAAGTGTTTCAGTCATATAACAAACATATGGGAGGAGTAGATGAGCTGGACCAGTCTATTGCACTCTACAGAATTGCCATTCGTGGTAAGAAATGGTGGTGGGCATTGTTTACCTATATAATAGATATGGCCATTGCAAACGCTTGGCGGTTATATGTAATGAGTCATAGCGATAGCATGGATCAACTTTTATTCCGACGTTCAATTGCAAGGTACTATTTACGTCAAAACGCCCAAACTAAAGCTCGACTTTCATTATCATTGGTCCTAGGGTTACCCCAAGATGGTATAGGCCACTATCCTAAAAAGTTGGAAAAGCAATTAAGATGTGCTTTATGTCATGCAAGAGTTCGCTGGCAATGCAAGAAATGTTTAAAAACATTATGCATTGAAAAACAATGTTTTGAAATTTTTTACCTATAACCCGCCGCTGTACTCAGTTGAGTACACCCTTCCTACTCCACCCCTTTATTATTTTTTTAAATTTTTTCATACTTTTATATTAATTTTGTATACAATGAATTAAAAAATAAACTTTTTTGTTAATTATCGCTTCTGGATTTATTTTGGCGGTTAATGGGTTAAATCAAGGATTCGTCCTTGATTAACTGGATCCTTATAAAAAATAGAGAATTTGGCTAAAATTTTTTATATTTATAGTTTTATCAACGCATTTCGCTTCACGATTAAATTTTACCGATTGTCTGTATTTGTAAATGTATTAAAAAAAAAAAAAAAAAAAAAAAAACACAAAATGTGTACAAAAACGTCAGTTCTTACGTTTTTACTCACAAAAGCCTGACACATGCCTTACAAAAACGAAAAATAATTTTTTGCTAATTTGGCTAAGTGAAAGTGTTGTGAAAAATCCAAAACAAAATAAATTTTGATAAAAAATAAAAGTGAAAAAAAGTAAAATGCTTTGGTGAAAATAATTAGAAAAATCCAAAGCAAGAATAATTTGGAATGAAAATAAAAATGTGGGAAGGTTATATTACTAAAAAAAAAATTAGAAAACAATTATTATTACGCTATTTTTACCGAAACAAAGGACTATAAAAAAGGTAGCACCGTAAAATTGAATTAATATTGAAACTAACTATAAATACAAAAAATTCCTTTTTACTAACATGAATTAATATTTTAGTCTGCGAAAAGGCACAGCTTTTTGTTACTTTTCCATTTCCTTAAAGCATGACAAACATAAGAAAACATTAAGATTCTTTGTCAGAAGTAAAGAAATAATTTTTTTTTTTTTTTTTTTTTTTTTTGATTATTATACCAAGAACAAAACTAAAAGGAAATGGAGGAAAAACTTATATTGCATAAAATGGAAAAATTATATTCTCATAAAGAAAAATATTTAAATGCTTCCCTAGGGAAGGAGCAAATGTGCTATAGCAAGATAAAGTGACCAATATGAAGCCAAAGGCTTCAGCGTGCTGTGATCTCGAACTCCGAGCACTCCAGTGCGTAAAAAATTTTACTGTCACAATATAACCAAATAATAATTAATCCTGGTAGAAAAATTTGCAATTCTCACAAACGTGAGATTACAGAGGGCTAAAGAAGACTACTCCTGTAAGTTGTAGTCAACATAAGAACCTGCACTACTTAATGGGAATTATGCCTTACTTTTCGCCTGGTAATAAAGGGGTAATATATGGTTGGTGAGACAAATCGTGCCTCAGTAAGTTGGCTGCTGCCACTCGGAAATGGACTACACTATCCTCCATCTCAAGGATTATAAAATAAAAGAAGATATAATGATATATAAAGAAAATTTTTAAAACACAATACATTCATTTATTAAGAAAAAGCCTTCCGACATATTTTTCAACAGATCTGAAAGGTTTAATTACAAACAATTGGTTAACTTCCGTGATCAGATAATTCAGGACATTCGCGGTCTTATTGAAAGCAATCAGAAGGCCACTAATGATCGATTGAATAAGAATAGATCAGTTCCAATAAGGTTAGAAGAGAACCAAAATATCCTTATCAGGGACAAATAAATTAAACCAAAGCATAAGCCACTATATAAACAGCACAAGGTTTCCAGGAACAATCGTGTAACGTTTTATACACACAAAGGAAGGAAATATCATAAATCCCATGTAAAACAACCTATACCCGAGCACACTTAGTTAGTTCTTCATTCCTTTAGCAGTGGGGACCTTACAGTCGTCCAACAGGAAGCCGCAGGAGGTAGCGGGCTTATAATGGCGGCTGTGTACATGCCGTACGAGGCAGCCGATCCACCAGGTATCGCTCTGCAGCAGCTGGCGGAGCACGCTAGGAGGATAGGCGCGTACACGCTCACCACTATCAATGGGGAAGCAGGGAAATCAACAAAAGAGGTGAGTTGGTATACGATTTTATAACTTGTTATGATCTACACATCTGTAATAGGGGTAGTACTCCTACGTTCAGAACGAAAGATAGGGAAACAGTTATAGATGTAACGCTGGCTAACCGTGGGGGAAATTATGTTAGGGATTGGAGAGTAGATTTGGATCACTCTTTTTCCGACCATAGCATGATATCTTTTGGTCTCAACTTTGAGAAAGCGAGGGAGCAGCCCTATAGGAACTCGAGAAGGACAGATTGGAAGTCCTTTAGGAGGTCAGTCTGTAGGGACCTTAGGGATACTGAGGACTGGAGAGATTCAGTTGAGGGTATCGAGTTGGTGGTGAATAATTTCACGAATGTTATTAGGAATAGTTTTGTGCTCAATTGTCCAGTGATTTATCCTGGAAAAAGGAAACAGCCGAAATGGTGGACTAGGGAACTTAGGGACCAGTGGTCTACAGTTAGGAAGCTGTTTAATAGGGCCAAACTAACGAGGAGCGATGAGGATTGGAATAGCTATAGGGATAGTTTCTCTAAGTATAAGAAGGACATTAGAAGAGCGAAACGGACTTCATGGGTAAATTTCTGTGAATCGGTGGACTCTGTTAACGAGTCGTCTAGGTTTAGGCGAGTATTATCCAAGGACCCAGTGGCACCTGGATACATACAACGTGCGGATAACTCGTGGACAGAGTCTAGCTCAGAGTCCCTCAGTTTACTTATGGAGACTCATTTTCCAGGCTGTAAGGATATAGAATCTGATGGAGGGACAGGTAGCGTCAGTGATAACCTACAACCCGAATCAGATGCTGGGGATACCGATGTGATAAGGGAGATGATCACTAGAGACAAGGTATTATGGGCGGTAAATTCATTCGAGCCATACAAATCTCCGGACCCGGATGGAATATTTCCGGCCATGCTACAGAATGTCGATGAAAGAGCCATCTCTCTATTGACGGAGGTTTTTAGGGAATGTCTTAGAGGGTGGAGAGAGGTAAGGGTCATTTTCATACCCAAAGCGGGTAAGACGACTCACTCGAAGCCCAAGGATTACAGACCGATCAGCCTATCGTCTTTTCTATTGAAGACAATAGAAAGACTGATCGATTTTTATCTTAGGACTAGCATAGGAACTCAGGTCATTAGCGAGTCTCAACATGCTTATCTTAAAGGTAAGTCCGTTGAGAGTGCTCTGCATGACGTTGTGAGTTACATTGAGCGGGGTCTGCTGCAGAGGGAATATACCATGGCAGCTTTTCTCGATATAGAGGGGGCCTTCAATAATATCACGATAGAGGCTATTGAGGAATCACTTGTTTCGCTTAATATAAGTAAGCTCCTTGTTGAGTGGATAATTCTGATGCTTAGAAGCAGGGTTATCAACTCAAACATGGGAGGCACTTGTATGAGGAAACTCGTGGCAAACCGCAAGGGGGGGTCCTTTCTCCATTACTGTGGCTCATGGCCGTGAACGTCATTTTAAGACAGTTTGATGCTAAGGGACGGAAGATTGTGGCCTACGCCGATGACGTTGTTTTACTGGTCTCTGGTAAGTTTTTATCTACGATCAGTGAGGTCATGCAGACAGGTTTACGTGATCTGTCCCTTTGGGCCAACAGTAAGGGATTAGGGGTACACCCCGAGAAAACGGAACTAGTTTTGTTCACTAGGAAATACAAGGTCGAGCATTTTAGCTTGCCAGTATTGAACGGGATGGAGCTTGCATTGCCAAGTGAGGCCAAATACCTGGGTGTGTACTTGGACAGTAAATTGTCTTGGAGGAGAAACACCCAGGAGACGGTCAAGAAGGGACTCAATGCCTATTACACCTGCAGGAACTCTATAGGTAAGAATTGCGACCTTAGGCCGCAAGTTGCATACTGGATTTACACTTCGGTTGTAAGACCGATTCTTACTTATGGCTGTACAGTCTGGTGGAAGGTATTGGGGAAAGAAACGTATAGGAAACTTCTCTCTAAAGTTCAGAGGTGTGCTTCAGTTGGCATTTCAGGTGCCAGGAGAAGTACACCTCAGGCGGCGCTGTACATAATCCTCCACCTTCTTCCAATTGAGGAATTTGTGAGGGGTATGGCTGTCCGCGGCCTATTTAGATTGAAGGAACTGGGATTATTAGGTACTTCTAGAGCGGGGCACGTCAGCATACTAGATGAAGTCAAATTCAACTGTCGGACACTATCCTTGGCTGAGCCTACGGATTATGTCGGGACTACGATTGACTTCGGGACTACTCCCGCTTTGGTGTTACCTAGCAGGGACCTCTGGGATGGAGTAGAAAAGCTCTATGGAGGGTGTGCGGTCTTCACGGACGGTTCGAAAATGGAAGTTGGCACTGGTGCAGGTGTATACTTTATGGGAACTGATATCAGACGATCCTACAAATTGTCTGACAGTTGTAGTGTCTTTCAAGCGGAGATTCTTGGCATTTATAAGGCTCTAGGCTTGATTGAGGGGAATGTTGAACGAGGGTCTGAGATTACTATCTATATTGATAGTCAGGCAGCGTTATTGGCTCTGACTAGTCATTTTGTTAAGTCCAGATTGGTACTTGAGTGCAGAAGGGAATTGAGAAGGTTAATGGATTTCTATATGATGAGACTCTGTTGGGTTCCTGGTCATTGTGACATTCTTGGCAACGAAATGGCCGATGAGCTAGCTCGCAGTGGCTCGGAGCTAGATAGGTCTTTCATAGAGTCATCTGTTAAGATTCCAATTGGGTCCTTCTTTAGGGCCATAAGGGAGTGGACTCTGGACAACACGAATCGAGCCTGGAGTGACAGATCGGACTGCAGAGTTTCTAGGGCATTATGGCCTAGCTTAAAACTGGAGGATTCCAAGAATCTTCTAGGTATGAGTCGTGGTAGTCTTAGAGTCATAGTAGGTATGGTTACGGGTTACTTCTCAATAGGGAATATGATGAGTAAGTGGGACATTGGCACATCAGACTGTTGTAGAACGTGCGATGATGTTGAGGAGCTAGAGACAGTGGAGCACATATTCTGTCACTGTGTAGGGCTTCAGCGTAATAGGTTGAAGTGGTTAGGAAGCCATACACTACATGAACTAGGTGAGGTTAATGGCAAAGGACTTGTCAACCTCATAGGGTTTGTAATGGGAGTAAAATGGCTTAGGAACAATCATAACTGATTGATTGGGTATAGCTTCCACTTTTCTCTCTCTTTCTATCATAAAGGGATCACAATGGGCCGTTCGGCCTCTGGGTGTAGGCGTGAATACACCACCCTTTCTAACCTAACCTAACCTAGTTAAGGAAAAATTGGTATAAATAATAAAAAATTAATATAAAAAAATGTTAATATAAACTAATACAAAATAAAATAAGAGAAAGTATGAGTAAATGAATTTTTTTTTTTTTAATTTTTTTTAAAGAAAAAGCAAAACTAATACTGTAAAACATATAGTTTTACACACAAATAGCTAATAACTAAAAATTGTAATTGACGATTATAAAGCTAAATTTAAAATTGAAAGTTAATTTGAACAAAGAATTCTTGCAACAAATCATATAGAAATTTATATCCAATTTGTTAATAAGAAATTTTTGTAATACAAAATGGCCATCCCAAAATTTTACTAATTATAATTCAAAATTTCCAAAAAAAAAAAAGCAAAGTAGAAACAAAAAAAAAAGCGAGAAAACTATGAACCTATTAACATTTTTTTTTTATTTTTAACGTAGTTACGTTTATATAAACTTATATAAAAGTGGGAAAATCTACAAAATTTATTCATATATCTTAGTAGTTTTAAATTGTTTGATTTTATTTTAATCTGAAATTTTATCACTTAAGCATACTTCTATTACTCCCCATCGTTGGCGCCCACCAGGTATTCGAATACCAATCGCCTATTGTAACAGTAAAAAATGGAGAAGGATGGATAGTAAACGGCTATCTTAATATTGTGCATGTTACAAATCTCGAAAAACTAGAAAGAATGCTTAATACCACGGCTGAAGTCTTTTTATCCATTGAAAATAACGAAGTTAACAAAGAGGCGTTTCAATACTACCTTCAAAAGTCTTACGATCGAATAAATTCAATCAAGGGTATCAAAGTATCAAGTAGAAGATCTATAGATTGGATTGGTTCAGCATGGAAATGGAATCCAGATGCAGCAGACTGGAAACAGGTATTACAAAGCCAAGAGAAGCTTATAGATAACAATGAACACCAATATGCTATAAATAATAAGCTATTCGATACAACTAGTGAGATGGTGAAAAGAATGAACGATTTAATTAAAAATTTCAATAATAAAATATCTAAGTCTGAAGCAGAGGAATTTACAAAGGAGTCGTTAAACCAGCTGCTTATTATAAAAGAGGATATTGAAGAGGTTGTACGAGCCTGTCAGCTAGCGAAAAGTAGCATAATCAATACTAACCTTCTAGATATGGAAGAAATTCACCGCATAGTCTCCAAAGTAGATTCACTACCGTACAGCAACGAGGTTGAGGCTATTGAATACGGGAAGCCAAGTATATTTTCGAATGGAACATCTCTACTGTACGTTCTGTTAATACCCAAGGTGAACATAAACGAATACGAAAGAATTACGATAAAGGCAGCCATAATTCAGAACAGGCAACTTGATTTACGATATAGCTCAATCCTGCAGAACCATTACGACGTTTACGGCATTAGCAGTAGCTGCATGATGATTAGTAATACAACAATTTGCAAAACACAGCAACTAAAGAAGCTTAATAATGACAACTTTTTGCCAAGAATCTTGAGAGGTATCAACGCAAATTGTACCTTCCTGTCAAACAAAGAGGTTGTGGTTGAACAACTAGAAGACGACATTATATTTGTTACAAATTTTAAAGGTGCCAAGACAAGAAATTTAAAAATGAAAAAATAACCACTGTACAGGCTCTACCGCCTTTGCTTACTAATATCTATGAAAAGGAACGAAAGCTCGACGTGAATTTTTTGCACGAACTTCACGGAAAAAATAATGAACATATTGGCCATCTAAAATATCATTTGCATCTCTCTTTCTGGTCATATTTGACTGGCTATTTTTTACTAGCTGTCATTGCAATCATCATTGTAGTCCTCTGGAGAAGAATATTTGCAACACTTAAAATTCCGGCTATACACCCGAAGTTATCACCAAAGAATCGGTTTAATCAGCAGGACGCTGATACTTAAAGGGGGAGGGGGGTTGGGGGGAGTTAACACCCTTATTATTTGAAGCGAACATTCTTAACATGCAAGTATGACCTACAAATAAGTATATTGAACCTTGTTGTGAAATCATACTGCAACAAACACAATAAATATCTGCGCGTGTTGTAATATGATCCGTATTTAAATTGCTTAATAAAACCAAATCATGTGAAACAGAAGTGTAAGCATTTTCCCACAATAGTTTAAGAAATTGTAATTAACCAAATTAGTAAAAATAAAATTCATTTCGAATCTTGACTTCGAAAAAGAAAGAACGTTTTAACGTGTTTTACTTAAAAACGGTTGTGTGAGTACACAAGCTGTCAGGCCACTATGCGGTCTGACAGTTAATCAAGTTCGTCCTTGATTAACTTGCATGTAACTTAATACTTCTACATTGTTGATGTATTTTGTCCACACTGCACAATAACTGATGTCTCAGCACTCTCCCATGATACACATATTATATGTGTATTAACGTACAATTGTAAGCTAGGTTAAGACTAGTTTTAAGTTTGGAATCATTTTGAGTAAATTAAGTAACACTAAAAGGTGACAGTCGCTAATGTGTCTGTAAAAGGGAGGTGTAGTGTGTTTGACTATCCGAAGTTGCATGCCTTCTGTATGTAACTTAATACTTCTACATTGTGGAAGTATTTTGTTCACAATGCACAATAGCTGAACAGCATGTATTATGCTGTCTCTACACTCTCCTATTATATACAGTAACTCACAGCTTATTTGATGCAGGTAATACTTTTTTAGAAAATCGAAAATGACTCGATGTTTATTAAATGCCATAAAAAAAAAAAATACATTACATGTAATGAGATTTGTATTACTGTTTACCGTTGCCGAAAAAACAATGACAAAAACAAAGCTTGCTGAAAAAATATAGAAACAAATAATTTTCTCTCATAAAAATATACTAACAGCGTAAATGATGCAGTGTATTTTGTACTTTCTCTGAGAATGAAATAACGCTCCAATGAATTCTATTCTGTTTAGCTTAGCGTCTTAAGTCATTCTCATAAAATTTTTGCAAAGAAAAGTTGAAAAAATAAATTTTTTTTGAAAATGGGAAAACGGACTTCATTTGAGAAAAGGGAAGACGTTATTCGTCATTATAAAGAGGGCAAAATCCAACGAAAAATTGCAGAAATTATTGCTATTAGTTCGTCAACTGTCCAGCACATTATAGAAAGGTTTCGCCACAAAAATGGGATAGAAGATAAGGGTACATCTGCGCCAAACAAAATATTTAATGATACAGATAAGAGGTGGATTGTTCGCAGAGTTAAACAAAAACCCAATTTAAGCGCTCCAAAATTAACGAACGAAGTTGAAAAATACTTAGGCAAGGTCATGGAAGGACTGCCCGAAACAAGCCGTTGATTAATGCTCGTAACAGAAAACAAAGAATAGAGTTTTGCAGACAACATTTGAACAAAGACATTTCGTTCTGGAAGTCCGTTGTTTTTGTGGATGAAAGAAAATTTAACCTTTTCAGGTCTAATGGGAAGTGCTGCGTTTGGAGAAAACCAAACACAACGCTTCAACCATGTAATTTACGCTCTACAGTTAAAAACGGTGGAGGGAGTGTCATGGTATGGGGTTGCATGTCCTATTCAGGCGTCGTGCATTTAACATTTATTGAAGGAAACATGGATAAAAAGATGCATCTGGATCTGCTAAAAGATAATTTAGTACAAAGTGCGGATAAAATGGGCATTAGGGATTCGTTTAGATTCTACCAAGACAACGATCCCAAACATACATCTGGTATTATAAAAACTTGCCTTATCTGGAACTGCCCACATGTAGTACAGACACCTGCACAGAGTCCAGATCTCAACGTTGTTGAGAATTTTGGTCAATGCTGGAAAATAAAATAAGATGCCACAATATTTCTAATGCTTCTGATCTTAAACGGGCACTACAGGAGGAATGGGATAAAAAATTTTTCGGTATAATCGCAAAACTGGTGGAATCTATGAATTCCCGATTAAAAGCTGTTCTGGATCAAAAGGGATACCCCACTAAGTATTAGCCATAATTACGAAATCGCAATATTAATGTGTTTATGTTTTTTGAATACTTTTAATTTAGTGCATCATTTAAGCTGTGACCTCAAAACTGTAACTGACTTATTTAATTTGCCATATCTTTCTCATGAAAAAACATTTTTTGTTAATTTTTGTTATTAAATAAAACATATAATTTAACAATATAAAATTTATATATATATATATATTTGTAGTGGAAATACCATAAAATAAATTTGATATTTTAATATTTAATTTTGGCTGCATCAAATAAGCTGTGAGTCACTGTACATATTAGTGTATTAGTGTATAATTGTAAGCTAGGTAAAGACTAGCTATAAGTTTGAAATCATTTTGAATAAATAAAGTAACACTAAAAGATGATAGTCGCATTAGCGGCTGTCCCAAATAATAAACAATTTTAATTTAATTTATTTAAATATTACGTGGCGATACAATTCCCTATTACAAAAAAAAAAAAAAAAAAAAAAACCTTCTGATTTCAAAGCAAATAAAGGAAACAGATTAAAGGTCAGATTTTAGTATAAAAAAAACTGTGGACTTATCGCCACTAACTTATTCTCAATAAAGTAATTTTGTATATAAATAATAGAAGAGAAATGTATGTGCTTGGCTTTAACTATATCCAAAACGCACATACATTATGATGTTTTGTATCCATATGCTGAGACAGATTTACAGTTATGGTCACCCCTAATATTATGATTACACCTAATAATATAATCTAACGTCTCCCAATTTTCCCCTACACGCGCCAACTTAGAATTATGCAAACTTGCACTTTTTATTTTAACTTTTACGTTTCCGGTCACACAGATAAAATTAATATTAATTTTTAGAACAAATAAAAATACTGTCCAAACTAACTTGGACACTTTAATTAAAAAAAAAAAAAAAGAAGAAATAAATTTTTTTTTTAATTATTATATTAATAATAAATACATAAATTTATTAATATAAGCAATTAGTTGTAATTATTGAAGTGCTACTGTAATTCTATTACATTAGCACTAATTAAGCTAACGAAAACTTCGCGTCTTCATTAAAAAACCGAAGTTTCGCCCAACTAAATTGTATTCTAGAAGCATCACTTATCTTTCAACCGTTGTGGAATCAACTACTTTCCAACTACTTTTATAAGCACAAATTACTGGCAATAAAGGTTGTATATACCCGCAAAAGAAATACCTATTTTTTGTTATTGGCCCATCTCTGGAAATAAAGCTGAGCATAATTTTACCGCACGCACTAATTAAAAGAAATACTAATCCCACTTTATTTCTTTTATTCCATAAACCCCACAATTATAATTACTCTATTTATGAGTAATTATAATTACCCTCTCTTTATAGATTGATTATCCCATACTCTACCCCGCTACCACATCTATAAAGGGAGACATAAAAATATTAGTGACCACACATTATTTCATGGTCACTTCATTTCATGGTCCATTCGAGTCTCTAAAAGATATCATCAAAAACAACTGTCTCTCAAGAAAACAACAAAAAAGGAACATCATCAACAAGAGGAACAATGAGGTAAATTATTTATAACAAACGCACAAGAACATCAGTCACAATTAAGAAGGCGAACAAACACAAATAACAGCAACAAACGCGAAGTATTTAAAATCTTTTTTTTTAGTGGATAGTTAAAAAGAAAAAAGCAATAAAAGAGGTAAAAACTCAAAAAAAAAAAAAAAAAAAAAAAAAATATAGAAAAACACAAAAAAAAAAAAATAACTTAAAACGAAAGAAAGACGTTGAAAAATACAAAAAAAAAAAAAAAATATAATAAAAAGAACAAATTTTCAAACCTAGAAAAATTAAAGTGAAAAAATTTGAAAATTAATCAGGAAAATAAAAAGCAATAGTATTGGTACAAAAATTTAAAACAAAAATTTGTCAGTTATATTCAACACAAAAGTTAAATAGAAAGCACAAATTTTCGACAAATAAAAAATTTAATAAAATAGTTCTGTTTCTACAAATCCAAATACGAAAAAAGGGAAAAGTTAAATACAAAAATTTAAAACAAAAATTTGTCCGTTATATTCAGTCCGAAAGTATGAGTCTACTCGACTACCATTCGGATTACGAAACGCGCTTTCAATTTTCCAAAGATACATCGATAATATACTAACTGAAGGAACATATAGGGAAAATATGTCATGCTTATATTATTATATTTGGGCAGGATGAACGCTCACATCTTGAAAACATCAAAAAAAAAAAAAAAAAAATTCACACTTTAGAAAGAGCTAACATGAATTCAGATCGATAAATTTTAAATTCTGAAGCCAGGGGTCGAATTTTTAGGGTTCATAATATCTGCGTTAGGAATTAAAACCAATTCACAAAAAAAGTCGTACGTTCATAAAGGATTATGCCAAGTTAGCAAAACCTTTAACGGCGCTTTGAGAGGAAAGGAAGGATGAATGTCCAAGTCTATGTCTAGCAAGGTTACAATAGCTCTGAACGATGATGCATTGAAGGCATTTAACAAAATAAAAGAGTACATTGATTTGAGAAGACGTCATGTTGGCATATCCAGATTTTCATAAACAATTCCAGCTCATCACAGAAGAATCAAATTACGCAATTTTGGTGCAATTTTCGAACAAGACCAATAACACTATGCCACAAATGAGAAGGAAATGTGGTGTGGGCCGTCAAAAGCTTAAGAAACTATCTCTATGGTGCTGCACGAATAGATATTTACGGATCATCAACCTCTAACTCATGCCTTGAAAATCACAAATACTAAGAGCAAATTGAGACGATGGAAAGCCTCTTTAAAGGAGTATAATTATGCATTATTCTACAAACCTGGAAGCGCTAATGCGATGGCAGATGCATTATCTAGACCCCCACAAGAAATACACAACATGGACTCGACAGCCGCGACGTAGCACTGCAGTCAGAGCTCACCCATATACTATATCCAGCATACGGAACACCAATAAACTTAGGCCCTAATTTTATAATTCGCTTGCGTTAAACGCTTTGCATACGCTGTTGAGAACGCGTAACAAAAAATATGAAATTTCATTAATCACTACGGCATTGCGTTTAGTCAACGCCGATATATTACGATGTAACTTCTATTGTCAAATCACTACGTAGCCATGGTGGCCATTTAAAATAAAAAATTACAAAAAGATGTACTTATATCGTGTTGGCAATGCTGTAAGCCAAACATCTGTGTGGCGTTTATTTACTTTTTATTCCATAAAATATTTGTTAATAGAAGACACAAAATATAACAAAATATATATTAGAAAAAAAACATAAAAGTAAACAAAAGAAGTGATATTAATATGTTCGCGCTAATGGATATGTCGTCTTCTTCGAAGAGGTTACTGATGTTTGTAGCGAATCAGAACAGGAAGTAGAAATAATAAATGAACACAATAAAGACCAAAGGACTGCCGAGGATAATAAAGCTCAGCTTCTGAATAAAATACTATTTTCCTCAGATGATGGCAAAGGTTAAAAAATAGTTAACAGATGGAGGATTTGTAAAGAAAATAAAATAATGCATATTGACATCTATATCACTGAAGGAATATCTGTCTTGACAGCTATAGATAAACTAACGAAATACGCCCAAGCAAAGATTTTGAAATCGAGAGTCGCGGAGGATATTAAACAACCCCTGTGCGAAATGAAATTTGGTATGCAGGAGACAGTTGTTATGGATAAAAATTTTTCAATTCTAAGGCCATTTATTTATGATGGAGAATCAATTGAATGTCAAAATCTTTCGCATACTACCATACGCCAGTAAAAATTTCATTCTAGCAGAAGTTATCTTCTCTAACCATTTACCAGTAACAGTACAACCAAGAGTGGATGAGATGATTCTTATATTGAGAAGGCTCTTATTCTAGAATTGGTCAAAGGATTCCACGTTAACAATACGAATGAAATAGCACTCTTAAATGTTCAAAGTGGTCCTACATAATAGGCTATTCATTCATATTTTTCGCCATGAGTATCATTGTATTTGTCATGTACCATTTAAATAATAAACACAAATACAAAGTAAACCAACCTCTTGAAAATAATCCTCCAAGCATCGTTTTACCATTCCAAAATGCTTCACAAGGAAACAATGAACTAAGACGCTATTCAGTGTCAATAATTACTCAAATTACCTACTTTGATTGATCGATCGATACAATCGTTTTGAAGAGTTACATATTCCATGAATACTCTCAATAAATTATATATATTTTCTTTTAACTTATTTATTGTTAACTAATTTTTATGTTCTTATTTTTTTTTATAAATATTTCCATTTACTCTTTAATTATCCAATTATCAAGTATTTTCTTTTAATTACATAATTTATCAATTTCTTTAAATTACATTAAACTAGTTATTTTTTTTTCAATCTATGCTAAGCAAGATTTCATAATAAAATTTAAACGTTAGTTCTTAACCAAGAGTAGAAATGTTTAGTTCAATGATTTTGGAAGAAGAAAAAAAAATAAACATTGAAAAATTAATAAAAAAAAAAAATAATAATAATTATTAGTTTTACACGAACCTACTTTAATCATAAGGAAAACTAAATTTCCTTAAGTGAAAATGCAAAATACAAAAGTTTACCTGAAAAAAAAATTTTTTTAATTATTTAAAGAAAGCTTTAAATCGCTTCCATAAATATAAAAAACTTTGACAATTTAAATAATTTGTCGTTTAGAAAATATTAACATAAATTAATCTTGGAATGACAAACCAAAAATAAAAAACTAAATCGTTAACACAAAAATTCGTGATAAACTTGTAAAAATTTGTCACTAAACCAAAAATATTTCTTTCTTAATCTAAGGTGAATAAAACATAAAAAAAAAAAAATTTTAAACAAAACTAATTAGTGCATTTAACATCAAAAACAAATTAAAAAACAAAACGTAACAAAATTTAAGTAAAATCAACAAAAATCTGCTAATTGAAATATATAAAAATATATCATCAACAAATAATTTCAAGGTCAATTAAGATCATAACTCCAATCTTAAGTAAATAGAAAGAACAAGTAATGGCATTCTTGTTATTATAAAAGCAACAATACAAAATTTGTAAAACATTAAAAAAAAAAAATATTGATTTACAAACATTCTATACCAAAAACCAGGGGGCTAATTCTGGTAGTCGTGATCGAAATTGTTTTCGAATCGAAATTTATTTCGACAGTGAAAATTTTTCTAATGATGGTACTCGATACGAATCGATTCATTGCTTCAGTGTTGTAAAAAACTTAAATAAGTACGTATTACAACACTGAATAAAATAAAAGACAATGTAAACAAAAAACATATGGTTGTGCAAAAAATAACACAAGTGAAAGCGAAATTTTTTAAAGATATAATTTTAAATTAAAAATGTATCCCATTGTGTTTTTTTACTCGTCGTCTTCTGATTCTGACAAGATTGAAAACATTAATGTCATAAGGAAACAAATAAGAAACTCCTCCGACCCCTTAAGATGAGTAAGTATAAATAAGTACATACATAATTACATAGTAATGTATGTGTTTTAGGCTCACAAAGGAAGCATTTAATTATATTCTTGTGCAGTTAAAGTTTGAGGGGATACTTTCCACCATGGTTCCACCAAAAATTCAGTTGGCGGCAACATTATCTTTACGAAAATGTTTAATAAAACATCTGTATATGTATTTAATAATTTTACTTATAGGTGATTCAGGATATCCCTGTGAACCGTGGTTATTAACTCCATACCGAAATCCACAAGAAAATTCCATGGAATCGCGTTTCAATGATATTCATTCGAAGGCAAGGTGCATAGTAGAAAGAACAATTGGTATATTAAAGGCCCGGTGGAAAATTTTATGCCACGACAAAGAAGTCGGTATAGTGCAGAGAAGGTAGCAAAATTTTCGAATGTATGTGCTGCACTACACAGTTCCTTGGGAACTGTTTGATAAAATACTTTTTACCAAGTCCGTATGTTCTGCCATAAAGTCGGTCAGAATTTCCTTTTGTGAATAATTAATTTTTGTTATTTTTGACCTAAAAGTAATAAAATTATTTTACTTACATTTTCTTTTTTTTTTTTCTTGTGTTTGCTAAAACTATGTAATTTCGAATGCTTCTTTGCTTACGAGTAAAAACTCGCAAGGTTGCATTCGAATGATCATTCGTTAAAAATGTTAAAAATTTCGAACGAATGCGAGAATTAGCCCCTAGTTTTCAATATTAATATTATAAATTACAAAAATTTGAGGAAAACTTAATTTAAGAGAATGCACTGAAAGATAAACAACAAAATCATACAAAGCAAGAACAAAAACGTTAGAAGTAAACAACATAAACATAATTTATAAGTGAAGCAGTCATCTTCAGGTGAATCAATTGATCGACAAAGTAACAAAATAAATCAATATTGAAGTATGACTCTCAATGCGTTCAGCCTTCTGGATGGAGTTAGAAATGTTTACGAAACATGTAGACGAAATACGAAAATATGTTGACGCATCTTTTCTTACGTAAAATTCGATTTAAGAATAAGAAACAAAATTATTTCTAAAGCTAATATTACTCTTATCAATAATAATAATCCAAGTAAGTGGGAGGAGGTGAAGATAATATTGTAAATAAAATAAAAACGGCAGAGTTTAGAAATGATGTGACTTACATGAATACATGTTTTAAATTGTTAACTAAGTTAAACTTGAAAACTAGCATAGATAGGGAAAATGAACAGTAGGATAGTTGTAAGAATAATGAGAATATGGTTTTAAAAATTTTTTATATCCAAATTTCCTGACGAATCAAAATTAGTATTGAATTCAATAAATCCTCACTCGCTGTTAAAAGATCAAGGAATATTAATAGAGACTGAATATTTTTATTCAAAAATAACAAATTTTCAAAATTTTTCATTTAATTCAAATAATAGAAATAATTATAGTAAAAAGTTTAATAAGATTCAATAATCTAATTCTAGAACTAGAATTAAATTAAATTTTCGCAAAGTAATATTCCTAATAAAAAAATTATAATATTTTCAATAACAATAACTCAGCAACTTTTCCTAATTAATTCTAACCGAATAATTTTGAACATTTGCATACTGGAAACGCAGATGTTGAAAGGTTTCATTTAAAACTTAATAAACATATTAGACTGTTTAAGTTAAAATAAAAAGATAAAGACTTAGATGACAAAGCCCTGGTTTATAAATCTGCACAAATATATAATGATTCGATACACTCAACAATTTCATATAAACTTAATGATCCTTTTCATAATAAGGTCAACAAATCTATTTGGGAAACGTTGCATAATAAAATATATTCTGATAACATTGACAGAATAGGAAAATTTAATGAGAATAGAGAAGATTGTCACGAGTTTAAGGAAACAGAATTAGTGAGAAATCTTGGATATCAAAACTTAAAACAGAAGCCTAAATATTTTATCAAACAAGTGAAGGAGAAAAATAATACTAATTTTGTTAATGAAAAATGATGTAATAGATATAAGCAAATAGTAAAAAACTTTTAAATATCAAGACGATATACCACAAGAAGTCCAATTTGATAAAAAGAAATTACTGGAAAAAAATACATGTATTCATATAAAAAAAATAAAATATGTACAAACAAATTTCGACAAAATCCTCCAAGCGCTGTTTGCGTTATAGCTTCGAAGTGGTCTGATGCTATTGGAAAGCCCGTGTGACGTGAATGGACACTCCAGGAAATGAAAAGTATAGGGTATAATTTTTATAAAGTTAAAAGTTCATTTGGTATGTCAAGATCAGTTTAGAAAATCATATAATTTTTTTTTAGGCCAAGGAAAAGCCATTGCTTACCGCCCTTCAAAAGAAAAAAACGCTTGTTGTGGTGTAAGGAGAGACGCTTCTGTGTTCAAAGGCAATGGGACAGTATTATTTTCAGTGACGAATCAAAGTTTGATGTTTGTGTTGGTGATGCTAGGAAAAGAGTAATTCGTAAATGCACGGAGGCTTACAACAAAGACTGCTTGAAACGCAAGCAAGTTTCCTTATGGTATGGGGATGTACTCAAAGGGTTTCGGAAGGATCCACCTCATTGATGGAAGCGGCGAATATATTTCTCAACAGGATGGTGCATCATTCACACCGTTAAAAAACTGAAAAATAGTTGCAGGAAAATGGTATAGAGGTTCTGGATTGGCCATCATCTAGTCCGGACCTTAATCCGATTAAAAATCTATGGGCTCTAATGAAAAGAAAGCTTAGAAATGACCCTCAACCGGCTCTCAACGGGCTCGCGACGGGATAAAGTCCAAAATTCAAGAAATTTGGGACTCAATAACCCCGAATTCAGAAACTGATCAGCACCATGCCAAAACGAATCGACTCCGTATTAAAAAAAACAAAGAAGACAGTAGTATATTTGTGGGCCTTCTGGCACAACGGCCAAAATGATTGGGCTTTCTGGCACAACGATCAAAACGTTTGGGCTATGTAGCACAATGGCAACGTAGTGTTGCCACCATAATGAAACCCCTTGAAAACGATTGGGTCATGTAGCACAATGGCAACATTCTGTTGTCATTGGTGTAAATGGTTGTGAGAAGTAATTTATAAGGGTTGTACGCACACACAAAGTTGTTTATGATCATTTTTGTGTGAAAGATACCTGTATTTTTTGTTTGTTTTGTTGTTTTTCTTTGTGGGAGTTTTTCTTGTGTATTTTGGAGGGTTATATTAAACTGATCTTACAGTGTTTTGTATTTTTTGAAACAATATAGGGATAAAAAAATGCGCATATAAAATTGTTTATGATTATTGTCACGATTATTTTTGGGTAATAAATGTCTGTGTTTTTATGTTTTTCTTGTGTGTTGTGAAGGGTATAGGTAAGTGTTTTGATTTTTTTTTTTTTTTTTTTGTTGAAATAAAATATGCTTAAGAATAATGCAACAAAAAATTGTTTACTATGATTATTGTCACGATCCTTTTTTTTGAATTTTAGATGTTTTCTTTGTGATGTTTATCCTTGGTTATTTTAAGAGTTCTATGAAAGTGTTCAGGTTTTTTTTTTTTTTTTGTTTTAGCTAATTATATTGTATGTATAGGGATTTCATAACAGGTCGTTGTCATGCGTAATATTTTATGTTACATTTGTCATTAAGAAATTATGTGATTTGGTGATTAATTAGTTATTTATAGTATTTGATATCTATTGAGCAATGCATGATTGTGCATGCTCATATATGACTATACAAAGCAAGATTGTGCATGCCCGTATATGTGCATGCTCATATATCAAGAACATATTGGCATGTGTGCGTTTAAATAGGAAGATTAAAAGCGAGTTGTGTGCATAGAATATAAAAGTAGTTCTTAAGCAATTCGTAGGGTAATTAATGGTAATTATAGTATTTGATATCTACAAAGTATATTTTTTTTTTGTGATCATAACTGTTACCAGCATGACATTTATGATATTTTTAAAGATCATTTTAACCTTGTAATGTAACGAAAGTATTGCTTTTTTTTCTTTTTTTTTTTTTTAATTTATTTTTGTTTCTAAGTTATACTTTTTTCTTCGTTATAAAGAGCAAACCTAGAAATATGTCAATTAGTATATTTTACTATTTTGTCATGTTCGGTTATTTAGAGTCTTAAAAATATATAAAACGAATACGATTGTATTTAAAAACTTAAAAAAAAAAATCACTAATTAAAGAAAAGTGTTAAAAAACCAAAAAACCTATATATTTATAAAAAAAAAAAAAAAAAAAATTGTGCTACAATACATACAAATAATAGTTTGAAAAACATTAAAAAAGAATTTAAAATATATTCGTATACACATATACAGTGAATATAAAAATTATAAACTATTTAAGGAAATTTGGTTAAAAGGGTGAAAAGCGCATTCAAGACAACGGTTATGACTCTTTCTTTCACCAATAAAAACGAAGGATGTCTCCTACCAGAAACCTTTTTAAAAGAAGCATCGAAAGCATTTAAAGGAGACGTTAGTTACTTTCTTAAGAAAAATGAAATATTAAAATTTAATATTGAACTCCATGGTCTATATGCTAAGCCAAATAAGGATAATTTGGAAAACAGCCCGATTGAGGTAAAAGTCTTTCAAACTAAAATGAAAGAAATTTATTCCTTCAGAGAATATGACGAAGCATCTTCCTAGTTATTTTTATAACTAAATGTATTATTATTTTTTTTATAGAATTATATATAAATAAGATGGTGACACACTATAATAAAAAAGTTAATTGTAAAAGAGCTGTCAATGGAAGAGGTTTGGTGAATAAATTAATTAATTCCCTACCTATTGAACTGCATCTTCCTGGTTATCAATATTGCGATCCTGGTACAAAATTACAAAAACGTTTAGGTAGAGGTGATAAAGAAATAAACCCCTTGGACTCTGTATGCAAAGATTACGACGTTGCTTATTCTAAAAGTAAAGATTTATATAATAGACATCAAGCTGATAAAATTCTTGAGAATAGAGCTTGGGAAAGAGTACTTTCAAAAGATAGTGATCTTACAGAAAAATCCTTTGCATATTTGGTTAGCAACGTCATGAATGCAAAAAAGAAAACTCATTATGGGGTTGGAAAAGAAGAAGAAAAGCTTAGATTCTAAATCTGATGGGAGAAAACTCTTCAATACAACAATAAAAATGGCAACAAAAATTTTAAATAAAGAAAAACCTCAAAATCTTAAATCTGCTATTAAGATTGCACGTAAGATTGTCAATAATTCATTTAAAGGAAAAAAGTCTCAAGTTGTAATACCACGTGTAATAAACGTTCCAAAGATTGGTGGTGTTTTACCCCTAACACCAATTCTTACGGTTCTAGGAGCAATTTTTAGTATTTCCAGTGGAGGAGCAGCTATTGCAAAGGCAGTAAATGCAGCAAAGAATGCTAAACTTCAACTTGATGAAGCAACTAGACACAATAAAACAATGGAGGCAATAGCAATGGGTAAAGGCCTTTACCTTAAACCATATAAGAAGGTATATGGATTAGTTTGTAAGGAAAAATCAAAAAACTTTTAGAAATGCTACACAAAAGACCGCTAACAGATATTGATTTGATAAAGTTCACAAGAAATATACCCTAGAGGAATCTTCATGCTACACTCAATGCCTAAAAGTCCGAGAAAAAAAGAATGTGGTATAGTTAATTTGGATTCATCGAATGGATTTGGAACACATTGGGTAGCATATTACAAAAACAATAAAGAAAAAGAATATTTCGATAGTTTTGGAAATTTACAACCTCCATTGGAATTAGTTGAATACCTTGGAAAAAAAATATAAAATATAACTACATTCAACATCAAAATTATAATACTTCTAATTGTAGTCATTTATGTCTTGAATTTCTGTATCAAATAAATAAAACACCTGTTTTTAAATATAGTTTTTTTTTTATTGAAAAAATTTTTGATAAAATTAATTTTATTATTACTTTTAATTAATGTCTATTACAATAATAAATTATTTAGTTAAAATTCTTACTCCAGTAAGGATATTGGTTATTGGGTATGAAGGCATCGTTATACTCAAATGGCTTTAAGTGTAAGTTTCTCTCTCCTTCTCTATGCACAAGATATAATCCAGTAGACAGTTTAAGAATATCGTCATCGGTTAATGCATTAAAGCGATGTGGTAAGAACATTGCGTGATTATCGAGTTAAATTTGAACCATAAATCCATACTTGGTTCGAACTCGCTTTGCACCCATAATGATGTATTTTGTAGACATTGATAAGTCCTTAATATGAATTAAGGATTTCTTACAATTTAGACTATTAAATTTTTGAATTAAAGCTGAATCCATGATAACAACTTCGCACGTCGACTTCTCTTCACAAAATGAAACAAATAGAACTTATCAGGCTTATTAGGAATTAAACCAACACAAAGTGAAACTTTTTACTACAGGAAGGAGTGAAAGAGAAAAGTATATTTATTATATGCACGAAATTTTATTATGGTCTTCTGATATACCAAAGTAATATCATCAGCATTTAAAACAACTAGTTGTAGCTAAAAACACCTGAAGATATACAGATGAAAAATGTCTTATTTAAAAAAAGTCATCGTAAATTTTTTTAATGACTTCCAAGTCCTCGTTACATACGAGCACAGGGAAATGCTAAATTGCTTTATGGCAATGTTAGAGGAAAACGACGAAGACGGAGTAGTTGATGCAGAAGATGGATGCACGGTGTTCATTTCCGTACTTGCCCCTGGGATATTATTGATTGTGAGGAGGATCCAGACACTTGCCGATGTACTTTTTATTTTTTAAGAAAATTTAGGCCCTAATTTTATAATTCGCTTGCGTTAAACGCTTTACATACGCTGTTGAGAACGCGTAACAAAAAATATGACACTTCATTAATCACTACGGCATTGCGTTTAGTCAACGCCGATATATTACGATGTAACTTCTATTGTCAAATCACTACGTAGCCATGGTGGCCATTGTATAAGTTGATACTAAAATTTAAAATAAAAAATTACAAAAAGATGTACTTATATCGTGTTGGCAATGCTATAAGCCAAACATCTCTGTGGCGTTTATTTACTTTTTATTCCATAAAATATTTGTTAATAGAAGACACAAAATATAACAAAATATATATTAAAAAAAAAACATAAAAGTAAACAAAACAAGTGATATTAATATGTTCGCGCTAATGGATATGTCGTCTTCTTCGGATGATGAAGATTCTTTGAGCATCATAGACATATCTGTTAAAAACAAGCAGTTACGTTCTAGCACAAACATTATGAATATGCCAAATAATGAGTAAGTAAAATAACATAAATATTAAAAACCTAACTAATTTTTAAATTTACTTTTTAAAGATTTGTAAACAATTTTCGAATGAACAAGGAGACATTTTCATATATTTTAGACGAGATAAAACCCTTTCTAAAAGAAACTTACCGTGTGACAGCTATATCAAAAGAAGCAAAACTCGCAACAACAATACGGTTTTTGTCAACTGGAGGTTATCAAAAAGGGATTGGGAACGAGATTATAGCATCTCTTTCACAGTCCAAGGTTAGTGAAGTAATCACTGAATGTTTAGCCGCTATGGAAAAAACCCTTTGTCCAAAATGGATAAAGTTCAATCTTACGGCCGAAGAGGAGATGAACAGCAAAATTCAATTTCTTGAAAAATTTGGCCAATCATGACGCATTTATTTGGTCATCCAGCATGGTAGCTGAGTATTTGAAAAACTCATACCTGAATGGTAAATCTAACACATGGCTTCTAGGTGTGTATTATACTTTAAGACACATAACAAATAAACTATTATTGAATGCAATTCCCGCAATATTTATGTACGCATATTTATACGATAGAAGCGATCACTCCAAACAATTTAAAAAATGTGTCCGCTTACTGATTTAATTAATGAATTTCTAATTAAATATAATGATGTCCTTATGCATGAGCATAAAGATATGGTTACAATTTTCTTAAGTATGTTGAAGGAAAATGAAGACAAACTTGGAAGTGATGATGAAACTTCAAATGCTGCCTCTGGATTAATGGCGAAAGACAAGAAGGAGTGGACATGTGTCGATGCACAGTGTACCATTTAAGAAAAGCTAATGTTTTAAGTTTGATAAATTGTTATAATCTAATATTTAATATTTAATAAAGAAAAATTTAATAAAGGAAAATTTAATTAAAATTATATGTAAATGTTTTATTATTTTTAATAGGTATATATGTATATAATATTTTTTTTTTCAGATAAAGATGCAACTAAAACTTATAAAAAAAGTTTATTTGTTGTATTGAAACGTTATGTCAACATATTTTATGTGATCTAAGTTAACAACACTGTCAACTCTGCCAGCGAAACGCATCTGGCAGAGTCAGCATAAAATATTTCACAGCTTTAACACGCGCATACCTGACAACGGTTTCAGATATCTTGGGAATGTATTTTGCAATATGAGTATCTGCTAAATAGAAGCGAATAACGTGGGAACGAATTTATGTGGACTCAGCGTCTGAAGCCTGGTGCAGCAGAATAATGAAACATTCTCGGGCAGAGAATAAGTTTGATGAAGTCAGTCTTGGTTGCGCGTTCGTTTAGATAAGTAATATTAATTAGTTGTGTCAAATAAATATCTGTATAAAAAAGGAATAATTGTATCAAATAAATATCTGTAAGGAAAAAAATAATCCTTAAATAAATTGTAAAAACATAAAAAGAGTTCGTGTTTTATTCTGGCGCAGTTGGTCGCGCCTAATATTAATTTTTTTCATAAACGCCAGTGGTAATCCTTTAGCTGGCGCCCGAGCAGGGACCCGCTTAATAAACTGCGGTTCCTTATAAATTAGTAACGTGCCTGCGATCTCTCCGTACCCTAGTAAATATCCACGAATGTCAAAGTGGGTTATCAAAAAGGATACATACGGACCTTCCGCGAGAGTATAATAAAAAAAAGAAGGGTTTTTTCCACTTAATAGCGTCGCGTTGCGCAGCCAAGGCTCAAACAAAAAATTTTTTTTTATACCAAGAAATTTAAAATAAAAATTTATAAAAAAAATTTTTTTTAAGAAAAAATCAAACAAAGATAAAAGAAAAATTTATACAAAAAATTTAAAATAAAAATTTGTGCCAGAAAAATAAAAAAAGGAGGAATAAAAAATCAAACAAAAGATAAAAGAAAAATTTATACCAAGAAATCGAAAATAAAAATTTATAAAATTTTTTTTTTAAGAGAAAATCAAACAAAAATAAAAGAAAAATTTATACAAGAAAAATCTAAAAAAAATTTTTTGTGTCAGGAAAATAAAAAAAAAAGAAATCAAAAATCAAACAAAAGATAAAAGAAAAATTTATACCAAGAAACCTAAAATAAAAATTTATAAATAAAATTAAAAAAAGTTAAACAAAATTAAAAGAAAAATCTAAAAGAAAATTAAACAAAAAAAAAGAGAAATATAAAAGAAAATAAAAGAAAATTTTTCTATACAAAGAATATAAAAGGAAATTAAACGAAAATTAAAAGAAAAATCTAAAAGAAAATTAAACAAAAAAAAAAAAAAAAAAGAGAAATATAAAAGAAAATAAAGGAAAATTTCTATACAAGAAATTCAGAAATAAGTGTATACAAAAGAAAAAAGTGAGAAGCAACAAAGCAATAAAGATAGCAAAATAATTTTTTTTTTTCTTTTTTTACGAAAAAATCTGTGAAAAATGTAATAGAACCTTTTGTGTCGTGCAACGTTTAAAAGGATCCCTTCACCGAATATAGCGAGTAAGTGAATCTTTTTTATCTTGCTTTCCATTTTTTCCTCGATAGCACGGTGGTGACAGGAAATTAAAAGTTATAATTTTTTTTTTAATTTTATCATAAACTGCTGGAGTGTTTTGTATATCAGCAACTCAATTAAAGCGTAAAATTAGAATTTGTTGCTTTCTGAATAATGGAAGAATTAAAGAACTCAGTAACCACGTTAACTGGTGCCATAAATAGGTTCATGGAACAAGTCCGTTCGGTCGAAGTAAGGCTTACTCGTATCACTGCAAGAAAATGCATTAGAAACAATTTTGAATAGAATAGGCGCACTTGAAAGGACTCAGGTAAATGTAACAGGCCCCGTTGAAGATGAAGTGAGACCCCTTCAACGACCATGCTCTGAGGCAGACTTAAAAGACATTAGTAGGTTGCCGGACTGTGTGAAAGAGCTTAAGGTATTTGATGGTAATCCCACCCAATACATTTCTTGGGTGCATTCTGTAGAGTCAATCCTGAAGGACTTTGAGATAGTGAGACAGAAACCTATTTATCGAGCCATTGTGCAGAGTATCCGCCAAAAAGTCGTCGGCGTTGCCGACACAGCTTTGGTCTCGTATAACGTATTGATTGGCAAGAAATTAAAAAGGTCATTTCGCTTCATTACGCCGATAAAAAGGACGTACAAACACTGGAACACCAGTTAAACCAGTTGTCACAAGGTTCTTCAACAATTGACGAATGCTATTCAACCATTAACCACCAGCTTTCATTAATTATAAATAAAATAAAGACAGAATCTTATGGGGAAGAGTTGCAAAATCTGTCCATGAGAAACAAGATCCTGCACTCGGGGGCACACAATAAAATATCTGCTTCGACTTCCACGGAGATAACCGCTGCCACAAAGGCCGCAAAAACAGATTCCCATGCGCTGGCAGCATCAAAATTTTAGGCCTCGACATTGGCAGAATAACCATAACCAACCGGTTGCGCAAGGAAATCGATATAATCCAAATCAAAAGCCAACGCTACCGCCTCGATATCCAGCCATAAAACATGAACCGATGGATGTCGACAGGACAATTCAGTCACGTCGGGTCGACTACATAAATCACCCAAGGGCGGCTGAAAAAAGGGGTGCGCATCCAGACTATACTGTAGGCAAACAACCTCCCCTTTATCACTTAGAAACTCCTGTTGAGGCTAACAACCTTGAGCATGCTACAGAAATTGACAATGACAACCTAGACGACATCCCTGATGAAATAAATTTTATGGAAGCAGGCCTTCAAGCCTGCCCTATATAGAATATCGAATCACTGACAATAAAACTCTACATTTTTTGATTGACACGGGCTCTAATAAGAACTTTTGTGGCCCGTCATTGTCCGCTGGTAGTACACCTTTGGATAAACCCGTAAGAGTACACTCGGTCGGGGTGATATCATAATTAAGCGAAAAGTCACTGGACCATTTTTTAAATTCGTAGGTATAAGCAAAAATAATAGTTTGAAAAACATTAAAAAAGAATTTAAAATATATTCGTATACACATATACAATAATATCTACAGTGAATATAAAAGTTATAAACTATTTAAGGAAATTTGGTTAAAAGGGTGAAAAGCGCATTCAAGACAAGGGTTATGACTCTTTCTTTCACCAATAAAAACGAAGGATGTCTCCTACCAGAAACCTTTTTAAAAGAAGCATCGAAAGCATTTAAAGGAGACGTTAGTTACTTTCTTAAGAAAAATGAAATATTAAAATTTAATATTGAACTCCATGGTCTATATGCTAAGCCAAATAAGGATAATTTGGAAAACAGCCCGATTGAGGTAAAAGTCTTTCAAACTAAAATGAAAGAAATTTATTCCTTCAGAGAATATGACGAAGCATCTTCCTAGTTATTTTTATAACTAAATGTATTATTATTTTTTTTATAGAATTATATATAAATAAGATGGTGACACACTATAATAAAAAAGTTAATTGTAAAAGAGCTGTCAATGGAAGAGGTTTGGTGAATAAATTAATTAATTCCCTACCTATTGAACTGCATCTTCCTGGTTATCAATATTGCGATCCTGGTACAAAATTACAAAAACGTTTAGGTAGAGGTGATAAAGAAATAAACCCCTTGGACTCTGTATGCAAAGATTACGACGTTGCTTATTCTAAAAGTAAAGATTTATATAATAGACATCAAGCTGATAAAATTCTTGAGAATAGAGCTTGGGAAAGAGTACTTTCAAAAGATAGTGATCTTACAGAAAAATCCTTTGCATATTTGGTTAGCAACGTCATGAATGCAAAAAAGAAAACTCATTATGGGGTTGGAAAAGAAGAAGAAAAGCTTAGATTCTAAATCTGATGGGAGAAAACTCTTCAATACAACAATAAAAATGGCAACAAAAATTTTAAATAAAGAAAAACCTCAAAATCTTAAATCTGCTATTAAGATTGCACGTAAGATTGTCAATAATTCATTTAAAGGAAAAAAGTCTCAAGTTGTAATACCACGTGTAATAAACGTTCCAAAGATTGGTGGTGTTTTACCCCTAACACCAATTCTTACGGTTCTAGGAGCAATTTTTAGTATTTCCAGTGGAGGAGCAGCTATTGCAAAGGCAGTAAATGCAGCAAAGAATGCTAAACTTCAACTTGATGAAGCAACTAGACACAATAAAACAATGGAGGCAATAGCAATGGGTAAAGGCCTTTACCTTAAACCATATAAGAAGGTATATGGATTAGTTTGTAAGGAAAAATCAAAAAACTTTTAGAAATGCTACCCAAAAGACCGCTAACAGATATTGATTTGATAAAGTTCACAAGAAATATACCCTAGAGGAATCTTCATGCTACACTCAATGCCTAAAAGTCCGAGAAAAAAAGAATGTGGTATAGTTAATTTGGATTCATCGAATGGATTTGGAACACATTGGGTAGCATATTACAAAAACAATAAAGAAAAAGAATATTTCGATAGTTTTGGAAATTTACAACCTCCATTGGAATTAGTTGAATACCTTGGAAAAAATATAAAATATAACTACATTCAACATCAAAATTATAATACTTCTAATTGTAGTCATTTATGTCTTGAATTTCTGTATCAAATAAATAAAACACCTGTTTTTAAATATAGCTTTTTTTTTATTGAAAAAATTTTTGATAAAATTAATTTTATTATTACTTTTAATTAATGTCTATTACAATAATAAATTATTTAGTTAAAATTCTTACTCCAGTAAGGATATTGGTTATTGGGTATGAAGGCATCGTTATACTCAAATGGCTTTAAGTGTAAGTTTCTCTCTCCTTCTCTATGCACAAGATATAATCCAGTAGACAGTTTAAGAATATCGCCATCGGTTAATGCATTAAAGCGATGTGGTAAGAACATTGCGTGATTATCGAGTTAAATTTGAACCATAAATCCATACTTGGTTCGAACTCGCTTTGCACCCATAATGATGTATTTTGTAGACATTGATAAGTCCTTAATATGAATTAAGGATTTCTTACAATTTAGACTATTAAATTTTTGAATTAAAGCTGAATCCATGATAACAACTTCGCACGTCGACTTCTCTTCACAAAATGAAACAAATAGAACTTATCAGGCTTATTAGGAATTAAACCAACACAAAGTGAAACTTTTTACTACAGGAAGGAGTGAAAGAGAAAAGTATATTTATTATATGCACGAAATTTTATTATGGTCTTCTGATATACCAAAGTAATATCATCAGCATTTAAAACAACTAGTTGTAGCTAAAAACACCTGAAGATATACAGATGAAAAATGTCTTATTTAAAAAGTCATCGTAAATTTTTTTAATGACTTCCAAGTCCTCGTTACATACGAGCACAGGGAAATGCTAAATTGCTTTATGGCAATGTTAGAGGAAAACGACGAAGACGGAGTAGTTGATGCAGAAGATGGATGCACGGTGTTCATTTCCATACTTGCCCCTGGGATATTATTGATTGTGAGGAGGATCCAGACACTTGCCGATGTACTTTTTATTTTTTAAGAAAATTTAGGCCCTAATTTTATAATTCGCTTGCGTTAAACGCTTTACATACGCTGTTGAGAACGCGTAACAAAAAATATGACACTTCATTAATCACTACGGCATTGCGTTTAGTCAACGCCGATATATTACGATGTAACTTCTATTGTCAAATCACTACGTAGCCATGGTGGCCATTGTATAAGTTGATACTAAAATTTAAAATAAAAAATTACAAAAAGATGTACTTATATCGTGTTGGCAATGCTATAAGCCAAACATCTCTGTGGCGTTTATTTACTTTTTATTCCATAAAATATTTGTTAATAGAAGACACAAAATATAACAAAATATATATTAAAAAAAAAACATAAAAGTAAACAAAACAAGTGATATTAATATGTTCGCGCTAATGGATATGTCGTCTTCTTCGGATGATGAAGATTCTTTGAGCATCATAGACATATCTGTTAAAAACAAGCAGTTACGTTCTAGCACAAACATTATGAATATGCCAAATAATGAGTAAGTAAAATAACATAAATATTAAAAACCTAACTAATTTTTAAATTTACTTTTTAAAGATTTGTAAACAATTTTCGAATGAACAAGGAGACATTTTCATATATTTTAGACGAGATAAAACCCTTTCTAAAAGAAACTTACCGTGTGACAGCTATATCAAAAGAAGCAAAACTCGCAACAACAATACGGTTTTTGTCAACTGGAGGTTATCAAAAAGGGATTGGGAACGAGATTATAGCATCTCTTTCACAGTCCAAGGTTAGTGAAGTAATCACTGAATGTTTAGCCGCTATGGAAAAAACCCTTTGTCCAAAATGGATAAAGTTCAATCTTACGGCCGAAGAGGAGATGAACAGCAAAATTCAATTTCTTGAAAAATTTGGCCAATCATGACGCATTTATTTGGTCATCCAGCATGGTAGCTGAGTATTTGAAAAACTCATACCTGAATGGTAAATCTAACACATGGCTTCTAGGTGTGTATTATACTTTAAGACACATAACAAATAAACTATTATTGAATGCAATTCCCGCAATATTTATGTACGCATATTTATACGATAGAAGCGATCACTCCAAACAATTTAAAAAATGTGTCCGCTTACTGATTTAATTAATGAATTTCTAATTAAATATAATGATGTCCTTATGCATGAGCATAAAGATATGGTTACAATTTTCTTAAGTATGTTGAAGGAAAATGAAGACAAACTTGGAAGTGATGATGAAACTTCAAATGCTGCCTCTGGATTAATGGCGAAAGACAAGAAGGAGTGGACATGTGTCGATGCACAGTGTACCATTTAAGAAAAGCTAATGTTTTAAGTTTGATAAATTGTTATAATCTAATATTTAATATTTAATAAAGAAAAATTTAATAAAGGAAAATTTAATTAAAATTATATGTAAATGTTTTATTATTTTTAATAGGTATATATGTATATAATATTTTTTTTTTTCAGATAAAGATGCAACTAAAACTTATAAAAAAAAGTTTATTTGTTGTATTGAAACGTTATGTCAACATATTTTATGTGATCTAAGTTAACAACACTGTCAACTCTGCCAGCGAAACGCATCTGGCAGAGTCAGCATAAAATATTTCACAGCTTTAACACGCGCATACCTGACAACGGTTTCAGATATCTTGGGAATGTATTTTGCAATATGAGTATCTGCTAAATAGAAGCGAATAACGTGGGAACGAATTTATGTGGACTCAGCGTCTGAAGCCTGGTGCAGCAGAATAATGAAACATTCTCGGGCAGAGAATAAGTTTGATGAAGTCAGTCTTGGTTGCGCGTTCGTTTAGATAAGTAATATTAATTAGTTGTGTCAAATAAATATCTGTATAAAAAAGGAATAATTGTATCAAATAAATATCTGTAAGGAAAAAAATAATCCTTAAATAAATTGTAAAAACATAAAAAGAGTTCGTGTTTTATTCTGGCGCAGTTGGTCGCGCCTAATATTAATTTTTTTCATAAACGCCAGTGGTAATCCTTTAGCTGGCGCCCGAGCAGGGACCCGCTTAATAAACTGCGGTTCCTTATAAATTAGTAACGTGCCTGCGATCTCTCCGTACCCTAGTAAATATCCACGAATGTCAAAGTGGGTTATCAAAAAGGATACATACGGACCTTCCGCGAGAGTATAATAAAAAAAAGAAGGGTTTTTTCCACTTAATAGCGTCGCGTTGCGCAGCCAAGGCTCAAACAAAAAATTTTTTTTTATACCAAGAAATTTAAAATAAAAATTTATAAAAAAAATTTTTTTTAAGAAAAAATCAAACAAAGATAAAAGAAAAATTTATACAAAAAATTTAAAATAAAAATTTGTGCCAGAAAAATAAAAAAAGGAGGAATAAAAAATCAAACAAAAGATAAAAGAAAAATTTATACCAAGAAATCGAAAATAAAAATTTATAAAATTTTTTTTTTAAGAGAAAATCAAACAAAAATAAAAGAAAAATTTATACAAGAAAAATCTAAAAAAAATTTTTTGTGTCAGGAAAATAAAAAAAAAAGAAATCAAAAATCAAACAAAAGATAAAAGAAAAATTTATACCAAGAAACCTAAAATAAAAATTTATAAATAAAATTAAAAAAAGTTAAACAAAATTAAAAGAAAAATCTAAAAGAAAATTAAACAAAAAAAAAAAGAGAAATATAAAAGAAAATAAAAGAAAATTTTTCTATACAAAGAATCTAAAAGGAAATTAAACGAAAATTAAAAGAAAAATCTAAAAGAAAATTAAACAAAAAAAAAAAAAAAAAAAAAAAGAGAAATATAAAAGAAAATAAAGGAAAATTTCTATACAAGAAATTCAGAAATAAGTGTATACAAAAGAAAAAAGTGAGAAGCAACAAAGCAATAAAGATAGCAAAATAATTTTTTTTTTTTCTTTTTTTACGAAAAAATCTGTGAAAAATGTAATAGAACCTTTTGTGTCGTGCAACGTTTAAAAGGATCCCTTCACCGAATATAGCGAGTAAGTGAATCTTTTTTATCTTGCTTTCCATTTTTTCCTCGATAGCACGGTGGTGACAGGAAATTAAAAGTTATAATTTTTTTTTTAATTTTATCATAAACTGCTGGAGTGTTTTGTATATCAGCAACTCAATTAAAGCGTAAAATTAGAATTTGTTGCTTTCTGAATAATGGAAGAATTAAAGAACTCAGTAACCACGTTAACTGGTGCCATAAATAGGTTCATGGAACAAGTCCGTTCGGTCGAAGTAAGGCTTACTCGTATCACTGCAAGAAAATGCATTAGAAACAATTTTGAATAGAATAGGCGCACTTGAAAGGACTCAGGTAAATGTAACAGGCCCCGTTGAAGATGAAGTGAGACCCCTTCAACGACCATGCTCTGAGGCAGACTTAAAAGACATTAGTAGGTTGCCGGACTGTGTGAAAGAGCTTAAGGTATTTGATGGTAATCCCACCCAATACATTTCTTGGGTGCATTCTGTAGAGTCAATCCTGAAGGACTTTGAGATAGTGAGACAGAAACCTATTTATCGAGCCATTGTGCAGAATATCCGCCAAAAAGTCGTCGGCGTTGCCGACACAGCTTTGGTCTCGTATAACGTATTGATTGGCAAGAAATTAAAAAGGTCATTTCGCTTCATTACGCCGATAAAAAGGACGTACAAACACTGGAACACCAGTTAAACCAGTTGTCACAAGGTTCTTCAACAATTGACGAATGCTATTCAACCATTAACCACCAGCTTTCATTAATTATAAATAAAATAAAGACAGAATCTTATGGGGAAGAGTTGCAAAATCTGTCCATGAGAAACAAGATCCTGCACTCGGGGGCACACAATAAAATATCTGCTTCGACTTCCACGGAGATAACCGCTGCCACAAAGGCCGCAAAAACAGATTCCCATGCGCTGGCAGCATCAAAATTTTAGGCCTCGACATTGGCAGAATAACCATAACCAACCGGTTGCGCAAGGAAATCGATATAATCCAAATCAAAAGCCAACGCTACCGCCTCGATATCCAGCCATAAAACATGAACCGATGGATGTCGACAGGACAATTCAGTCACGTCGGGTCGACTACATAAATCACCCAAGGGCGGCTGAAAAAAGGGGTGCGCATCCAGACTATACTGTAGGCAAACAACCTCCCCTTTATCACTTAGAAACTCCTGTTGAGGCTAACAACCTTGAGCATGCTACAGAAATTGACAATGACAACCTAGACGACATCCCTGATGAAATAAATTTTATGGAAGCAGGCCTTCAAGCCTGCCCTATATAGAATATCGAATCACTGACAATAAAACTCTACATTTTTTGATTGACACGGGCTCTAATAAGAACTTTTGTGGCCCGTCATTGTCCGCTGGTAGTACACCTTTGGATAAACCCGTAAGAGTACACTCGGTCGGGGGTGATATCATAATTAAGCGAAAAGTCACTGGACCATTTTTTAAATTCGTAGGTATAAGCAAATTAATTCCTTTCTATATTCTACCCAGAATAGAAAATTTTGACGGTATAATCGGTGATAATACCATCAAAGTTGATAGAGAAAAGAATATTTTAATCCTGAAAGGGAATGTTCAGATACCTCTTAAGGAGAAAATGTCGAATGGAACCAACCATGTCTTAGACAAGGAATTCTCATCTAACATAAAATCAAGAATAATCTCGTATTTCGTTTCTTCCACTAGGACCGCAAACATCATAAATTGGTGGAGGTAGGATTTGGTTTAATATCTCCCAATCTATGGGTACGTTGTTGGTAGAACATCGCCTCAATAAAGAACAATGCGGTGACCATCGTAGATGTTCCATCACAGGATGATCATTACGATTCCAACACCAAATTTCAACTTCACAGAAATAACATTTCGTTCTATCACTTTCACCAGTATAAAACATCCCCGTCATAGCCAATTTCTTCTTATCTAACCAATGTAATGGCCAGCATGTAAACGTCTTCAGACGTTCATCTTCTCTATGAAATATATCATTCATTGCATAACGTGGCTTAAATGATATTTGCATATTTTCAAAATAAAATTACTAAAAATTAAACGAAAACTCCAACAGAGATTCTTACACAACAAAAGAGTACAATCTATTTATATAGGAATAAAAATAAGTAAAGTATTTCTACATTTCAATAATGAAATATATATAAATATGTTTAGGGGGGTTGAACTAAGAAATTAAAACAATTTTCCTCTAATCCCTTATGAAATTTTACATCGATACACTACTTTATACATAACTACTGCTATATGCACACATAAAAACATACTCACATAATATACAAATAACAAATTTAACATTCAATTGAAATTATCATAAACATATTTATCACATCTAGCAATTACACATAAGAAAAACTCCCACAAAGAAAAACACCAAAACAAAAAAAAAAAAAAAAAAAAAAAAAAAAAAAAAACGGGTATCTATCACACAAAAATGATTATAAACAACTTTGTGTGAGCGTACAACCCTTATAAATTACTTCTCACAACCATTTACACCAATGACAACAGAATGTTGCCATTGTGCTACATGGCCCAATCGTTTTCAAGGGGTTTCATTATGGTGGCAACACTACATTGCCATTGTGCTACATAGCCCAAACGTTTTGACCGTTGTGCCAGAAAGCCCAATCATTTTGGCCGTTGTGACAGAAGGCCCACAAATATACTATTGAAGACGTAACACAGTTCTAAGTAGGAAAATATGCGACTGTATGAATTAATAGTGATCAATTTATTTTAGCTAAAAATAATGGACTTTCGTTTATGTTCATCTTTTTAAAAGAATTTTTCTTATATACAGTTAATCACAAAAACAAGTATACAGGAATTGCATCAAACAATTTATTATAATATTTTATGTATTTTATTAAAATATTATTTATCTAATGCACCCTGTTTATTGTTTATAAACTAGTGTTTATGTAGGGATAAAAAATAACGGATTTTTTTATTATGCAGTTGGCTACACTTGTTTAAAAACATTACCAAATTTTTGTCACAAAAGTAAGTATACAACCATTGGATTTTAAGTGTTCGGTAAAATTAAGAAAAATTAACTAGTTATTTTTTATTACTATTTTTTTTTTTTTTTTTTGTACTTTTATTTAAAATTTGGAAGTAATAATACAATTTAAAAAAAAAAAATCATATTTCTTAACAAAAATAATAGCGAATTCTACACAATGGCGCCACGTGGTAAAGAGCTTTCAAAAGATTTGAAAGATTTAATTATAAAATACTTCAAAGAAAGTAAAACTGTTCGGGGAACTGCAGAAATTGTGAAGAAAAGCCCTGCGACGATACAAAAAGTCATTGAGAAGTATAAAGCTCTGGGTCATACTGATAATAATCCTAGACCAGGTCGCCCGCGTATGTTTACAACGCTAGAATGCCGTAGAATTGTACGTAAAATACAAAAAAATCCCAAATTAAGTGCCCCAAAAATGCTGTCGGAAATGTCCAACGATACCGGAAAGACATGTAGTCCTCAGACCATTAAAACAACGATATTTTGATAATAATATTGATTACACCAGAAAGTTTATATTTTTTTCTTAAAGATACTTTTATTGTCATTATATGTCTATTGGGTTCAAGTCGGGTGATTGGGGCGGTGTTTTGAGTTAGTTTTGGACATTATTTTGAAGCCAATCCTTCACAATTAGCGCCTTATGTTTTGGGTCATTATCTTGTTGGAAGATATATAACCCTTCGAGACGGATCAGATGGGCGTGAAAAAGTTTGGAGAAAACCAAATACAGAACTGAATCCAAACAACATATCTGGTACAGTAAAACACGGTGGAGGTTCTGTAATGGTCTGGGGATGCATGTCTGCATATGGAGTAGGAAATTTGGTGTTTATCGATGGAATAATGGACCGGCATAATTATTTAGATATTTTAAAAGACAACTTGGAAGATAGTGCTAAAAAAATGGGTCTCGAAGGGTTATATATACGGTGACCAGACGTTCTGTATTATACAGAACAGTACTGTATTTTAGAGCCCTGTTCTGTATAAATTATTCTTTGCTAAAAAACGTGAAAATGTTCTGTATTTTATTTAGTGTTCTGTATTTGTTCAGTATTTCGTTATTTTTTCAGTTTTACATAAAAACGCATAGAAAAACATAAGAAATACATAAATATTAAAAAGTTCCGACACAAATGTAGGTAATACAGTTTTTTTCAACTATAAACATTTACCAACACTGAAAAGTAGTGTCGATATCAACTGTCATTTAAAATAACGTAGCTGATGAAAATTGCAAAAAAATCAACAATGACATTTGACATACTTTAATAGATCAAATAACAATAGGAAAAGAAATCCAATGTTTTTGTTGTAAAACTGACCATACCTTAACAACTGATTTTGTTTTTGTTTACATCTTCAGTTAAATTATCTCACTGAACGTGCGTCATTTGAAAATATTGTGCTGTGTGAAATTGGTGTTTTTAATTTGATAAAAATAATTATGTCGGCAAGAAGAAAGTGTACATTTAATGATAACTTGCAAAAACAATATTCTTTTATTAAAAAAACAAAAAACTCCAGCGAGGTACAATGTTGTAAATGTATGTCAACTTTTTCTATTGCTAATGGCGGAAAACTTAATATTCAACAGCACCTGAAAACTAATAAACACAAAGCTGCCGACATTGCAGCCTCTTCTAGTAAAACTCTTTCAAATTATTTGTGGTCCAAGAATATTGATGAATGTGGAAGAAAAACTAGTATTAGTGAAGGAACTTGGGCATTTCATACTGTTAAACATAACCATTCGTTCCGATCAAACGATTGCACATCGAAACTTATTAAAAGTTGTTTTGATGAGAGATATTCCTCCGGTCGTACTAAGTGTGAATCTATTGTTTGTAAAATCCTAGCACCTAATTCAATCAACGAAATTAAAAAGGATTTAGAAAAAACAAATTTGGTGACAATATTTTATGATTGTTCAAATCATAACAACATAAAAATATGTCCAATACTTGTTCGTTTTTTTATACCATTGAAAGGTGTGCAAGTAAAAATACTAGAAGTTGATAACTTACCAGGAGAAACATCTGATATTTTAACAACATATATTTGCGATCTTCTTCTTAAATTTGATTTAAATAAAAAAATACTTGCTATATGTGCAGATAACACAAATTGTAACTTTGGTGGAGCTGCAAGACGAGGACAAAATAATGTTTTTAAAAAAGTGCACTCATCTACTGGAAATGTTCTTATTGGAGTCAATTGTGCTGCACATGTATTAAATAATTGTCTTCAAACGGCTACTGAATGTCTTCCGGTAGATAATGAAGTTATTGTTGTCAAAATTTATTCATATTTTTATATTTATATCGTTCGAGTTGAACAATTTAAATTAATTTGTGATACAGTATATATAGAATATAAAAAATTACTTGAATATAGCAAGACAAGGTGGCTTACTCTTAAACCGTCCATAGAAAGAATATTAAAACTTTTTAAACTCTTAAAGGAATATTTTTTATCTCAACCAAAGTGCCCATCTATTTTAAAAACATTTTTTGACAATCCTTCTTCTGAAGCCTGGCTTTTATTTATACATTGCCAAGCCACTTTATTTCACAATTATATAAAGCAGATTGAGTCGCAAAAAATTTGCATGTTGGAAGTTTCTCTTATTATAAATGAGCTTAAGTTTAAAGTTACACAACGAAGGGCTGAAATATTTTTACCTTTAGCAGTAAAAAAAATATTAAATGAGTTACATGAGAAAATTTTAATAGAAGTTAATGAATTTAAAAAAAATTCAGCCTATTTTTATATAAATTGTATTGAATATTTAAATCAATGGGATGTTGCATATCAAGAAGTTGTACTATTAAAATGGGTTCTTCTTCATGAAGTTCCTACTTGGGACGAAGTTGAAACAAGTTGTGTTTTTATAATGGAAAAAAGGACAGAATTAAACATTACTGATTCTAATTTATTTGATGAATTTTACTTATTAAAAACTATACTAGTTTAGAAAAAATAAACGAATGGAATAACGATCAAACATCTACCGAAGAACGTTGGGTAGAAATTTTCAAACATTTTCATGACAAAAGTATTGGTTTTGAAAATATTCTTGAAATTGTAGAATTTTGTTTATGTTTACCTGGGTCAAATGCCCCAACTGAAAGGGTATTTTCCGTTTTAAATAATGTTTGGACAAATGAAAAGTCTCAAATAAAAATAGAAACTATTAAAGCAATTTTAATCACAAAATTAAATTATGAACAAAATTGTACAGAATTTAAAGAATATTTAAAACAAAATGAAAACTTAATAAAGCAAATTTATTCCTCTGAAAATATTATAATTAAATATTTTTAATGGTTTTTGTTCTTGTGCTTTTTTGAATTACAAATTAATTTCATTAGTTTTTTTTTTCATGTCGATTTTGTAATATTAAAAATGGATTTTAAAACGCTCTTTTAAATATTGTCATATTTTGAAGTACAAGTAAATTTTTAGTGTATTTTTTGTTATTTTGTTATGTTTAGGTTTATTTGTTATGTATTTATTGCTGCGTCTTTTTGTATTTATTATTTGCTTTCTTTTTCCACTTTATTAAAATGAATTAATAAATTTTTATTTTTCTAACAATCAATATAATAATGTTTAAAACTTTATTGACAATTGAAATTTTGACGGTTAAAAATAACCTGATTGAGAAAATGGTGGTTAGTGTATTTTATTTTCTCCTGTTCTGTATTTTGCTGAAAAAAATATGGTCACCGTAGTTATATATCTTCCAAAAAGATAATGACCCAAAACATAAGGCGCTAATTGTGAAGGATTGACTTCAAAATAATGTCCAAAACTAACTCAAAACACCGCCCCAATCACCCGACTTGAACCCAATAGACATATAATGACAATAAAAGTATCTTTAAGAAAAAAATATAAACTTTCTGGTGTAATCAATATTATTATCAAAATATCGTTGTTTTAATATCCCATTGTTGAGAAATGCTCAGTGTACGAATTAATAGTGGTTAGGGCTCGTATGAGCTGCAAAATTTACGCAAGAAATGCATAGAATGAAACAATAATGACAATAACAGAGTTTAAATCAAATCACAAAGAATTTTTGAAGCTATACAAATCAAAGGTTCATCAACACATTATTAATAATGCTAAATTGGTTCATTAGTATAAGTGCGTATATAAAAAAATGCCATAAAAATGGTATTAAACTATTAAAATTACCAGTGTAGAATTCGTTAGGTACAAAATTGTGTCTAAAATTAATTTATAAGAATCACGTTTCATATCAAGTACATTGTTCTAGTAGATTTTAACATTCCTTATTACAAACATAAAATCTTTTGACTACAAATCAAATGTAGTGTGTATACATTATAAACACAATTCTTATTTTTATTTTGTTATTTTTAGGACACACTGTAAAAGTATTTCTTATATTTTATACACTAATATCAGTATAATTTCATTTGACCATGAACTTGGCATAATTTAATTTACTTTTCATACAATGCGATTAAGCATTTTTGTTATTATTATTATTTTAAATACATTGTAATATGATCATATTTTTTATTACCGCCACACTTTTTGAGTTTAAGATCTTTCTGTTGACAACAACACATTTTATTTAGTACATTAACTCTATGTTCAATCGATGTGAAAATTGATTGAATGAAATTATGCTGAATACCCATAAATTTAGTATATAAGCTGTAAAAATTATTGAATAAAACACAGAATCATTCTAAAGGTAAAAAAAATATAGACCTTCTAAAAATCGGCATTTTTTTATGCTGGAAAGAATCGGCAGCAGTGCTTAGCAAATAGTGAATCAACACTTAAATCGGCATATTGATACTGGAATGAATCGGCAGCAGTGCTAAGAGAATACTGAACTAAACACTAATTTAAAGATCCAGATTTACGAAACAAAGGTTCATCAACACATTATTAATAATGCTAAATTGGTTCATTAGTATAAGTGCTTATATAAAAAAAAAAAAAAAAAAAAAATGCCACAAAAATTACCAGTGTAGAGTTGTTTAGGTACACAATTTTCTTAAGAATGTGCCTAAAATTAACTTATAAGAATCACGTTTCATATCAAGTACATTGTTCTGGTAGATTTTATCAAATCAATCAAATAAATATAAAAAAAAAAAAAAAAAAGATGAACGGTTATATTTTAAAAAAAAAAAAAAAAAAAAAAAAAAAAAAAACTGTGGACTTATCGCCACTAACTTATTCTCAATAAAGTAATTTTGTATATAAATTATAGAAGAGAAATGTATGTGCCTGGCTTTACTATATTCAAAACAAAATTATGGTGAAGAATATTATTTATTTTGCAACTAATAATATTCACTTATCTAAATGACCCGCACTGTAAAGCAAGTATTACTTTTTGGTGGTTGTTTTTTAATCTAGTTGTTTATTATTGATCTATCTTGTTAATCACTCATTTCTTTAATTCGCCGTAAATTTCTTATTTCTTATCATAATGTAATTTAATAGTTAGCTGAGCATAGACCACTAATCAATCAAGTTGCATTTCTCCTAATTAAAATAACTAGGAAACTAAATAAAAACAACAACAGTGAATTTCTTCTTCTCAGTAAATCTTGTGTTTTATTTTTTTTTTTCCACCAATTCAGCACCTTCTTTTATTTACAACAAGTTAATTTGTGTAAGTAAAATATTTGTAAAGTTTATTTAACCCCCAAACAAACACAATTTATATAATAAAAGCTATAATGAGAGAGATTGGATACAGATATATATTAAACAATGTTATGTATTCATATGCTGAGACAGATTTACCACTAGTTTGGTTATTTAATTTGAACATGAAAATTACCCCCGACTATACAGACGTTAGTCCAACTTACTGTAAGGTGAGGGTTTTTCCTCTTGCTTGTGCAAGTTAAAACAAAAAACATTCAATAAACTACACTTGCAATTTCCGCCCCAAGAATATTGTTGACTATGTCTAACAGATTTAAAAAGAAACGCAAAGTTTCTTAACTGGTGCCCAACGTTCGAGGGTTTTCCGGAGTTGTGAAAAGGATATTATAAAAATATAATACGGGAAAACGTTTAAATGCGAATTGCTTTTCCAAAGCTGTAAAAAGTTGTTATGAAAAGGACATTATAAACTATCAAACGGGAAAAAGAATAATACGAAGTGTTCCTTCTAAACTGTAAAAGGTCAGAATAATTCCTTGACAACATTGGGATAATATTGGATCCAGATTCCTGTAGTTTCTCAACACAGGACGTCTTCACGACATCGCTGAGGAAAGATCCTGAGTAGCCAAAAGCAAAACGGAAAAAGCCGGAACCAGCGGGAGTAGTATGGAAATGGAAATCCAATAGAGTTGTTTTTGTTTTTAATGAGGAGTAATTTTTGAAGAGCAATTTTAAAGAGGAAATTGTTTGTATGAAATTGAATACCAATGAATTTGTTTCTCTAATTTTTAATTATTAATAGGAGGGAAATTATTTTGCATTGTATGAAATTGAAAACCAATGTATTTATTTTGTATATTCATATTATGTAATTATGTTAAAAGTGCAAACAATTTTTTATTATTTTTTTTTTCGCATTTTAATTGTGATGAAATTAGAAACTGATGAATTATATAAATAGCGTTTGAGAATTTTTGGTTTATTCACCTACATATTTTTATTTGGTTATTTCTGTTTTTGTAATGTGGAAAATAAACTTGAAGATTATTTTGTTTATATGGAAAAAATAACCTTGTGTAAGGTTTTTGACATTAATGAAGATATATTTTATGTTGTTGAGTATGGTCATGATTAAATTGCATACATAATTAGTATATAACCCAATATTTCTATATGAAATCTAAATTAATATTTTTCTCTATTTCAAATATTAAAGAAAATATTCACAGTATTCAATTTACTTATTTAAATATAAAGGAGTATTTTTTAAATTTGTATAAAAAGAGAAATCACATCATATTTGTTACCATAGATCTGAGCATAACTTCAAGGTATAGTTAACAGAATGGTAAGCTATCACTATTGGAAAATGCAATAAAGTTTTCATGTATCTATAAATTTCTTATTTTTTAGATATATGAAAAAATTATTAAATTGGCTCTTGGTATTAAGAAGGAGTATGCAAAAATTGATCAGCCATTCAAAATTTTGAGAGGAAAGAAACACAATATGGGTCAAAAGTTATCACATATTTAAATGACAATAAATGGTTTTATCTTCCGCAACCATTCGTGAAATTTTTAAACAAGAAAGATCCCTATTTAACACAATTGAATGATAAAAACTTGACTATTATTTACAAAGGTCGTCAATCTTCAAATGGGCTTGCAATATTTGAACTTGGTTAAAGCTAAAATTTTATAAATAAAACATTATTTAATAAAAACATATCAAATTTATATTCCTTCATTAGTTCCTTATACTCCGGAACCAAATAAACTAAAATAAAGTGAAAAGGTCCTCAAGAACCACCAATAAAGTGAAAAATGTCCTCTAGAAGCACCTCAATAATCAACAGTAAAGTGAAAACGGTCCTCAATAAACACCGATAAAGTGAATAAAAAAGAAGAACTACAAAATTCTTGTCAATTACTTATAAAACAAAAGCGTTTTTTTATTTTAAATTCTTACTCCAAGTTGTGTATTGAAATGTGACTAGAATATTAATTAGTAATTGGATATTAAACATTGATTCATGATATACATCTCATTCTATCTATCTATCTATCTATGTATATAATTTTTGTAAAAATTTTTAGAAATATGAATGAATAAAATGGGGGAGCAAATTATTCTGGACTAAAATAAGTAAACTAAGTAAGTAGAGGTAAAAAGTTCAATTCCATATTTTGTTTAGAGTGATAAAAAATTGAAAATGGTGACCTTACCACAATATTCGGATATATCCAAATAATAACAAAATATTTTGTAAATTTAACAGTTAATAACTTACGACAGAAGCGATCACTTCAAAAAATTTAAAGAATGTATCCTCTTAGTGATTTACTTAATAAATTTATAATTATATACAACGATGTCCTTATGCAGGAGCATAAAGATATGATTACAATTTTCTTAAGTATGTTGGAGGAAAATGAAGATAAACTTGGAAGTTATGATGAAACTAAGGATGGACACTTCAAATGCTGCGTCTGGATTAATGGCGAAAGAGAAGAAGAGGAGTGACATGTGTCGATGCATAGTATACCATTTAAGAAAATTTAATGTTTTAAGTTTAATAAATTCATATAATCTAATATTTAATAAAGAAAAATTTAAACAAAATTATACATAAATGTTTTATAATTTTTAATAGGTATATATGTATATATATATATATATATATATATATATATATATATATATATATATATTTCAGATAAAGATGCATAAGATGTTGCATAAGTTTTAATTGCATATATATATATATCATCCCATCCCGATTTTGACTGTCGCATAGTGTTATTAATTTGTTTTTTCCTAATTCGTATCAAGTAACATGATTTTATAATTTTGCTCATTTAAGTCTTTTAAATTTATTTTATATTTTATTCTTTTTAATTTTTAATATTGCAGAAATTGATATATCAGGTTACATTGCAATTTAAATAAATATGCAATCTGGCTATATCTTTATTTAAATTAAATTTGATTATTGTTAAGTATTTCTGGCAGCTTAACTGCTCCTTTACTTTTTGGTGAAAAGGATAAAATGCTAATGACACCACTAGCAGGTGCAATATTCTGTAAGGATGATATCGATGCCATGATGGCAGACTTGGGACTACATAACATTGCAGCTAATAAAAGTAGCCTCATATGCACTATAGTCTCAAGCTGCTAGAGTGGTGGTCAATACTTACGACATAGTGTCATTTTGCTGTGTGTGCTGCCTTGTGTGCAACAAAAAACATGAAGGATAGACGTGTTGCTCTAGATATTGTTAGGAAAGTACTAAAACAATACATAGCTAGAGGAAAGATGCTGGATATTGGTAGGTTTAGGAAGGTGTGCAAATATGCAACTGGTGGTATACCAACTGAATTTGAGTCATCAAAACTATTAGCAGAAATGGAGGAAATCCAAAAGCTTACTAGGAGCAACATAAGAGATGTATATGTAGAATCAATTTGTTTTTTCCTAATTCGTATCAAGTAACATGATTTTATAATGGTGCACTTTGTCTCTCAGTGAGTGTCACTGAGAGACAAAGTGCACCATCAAGACAACAAAATCCAAGTAACATCTCAATGGGTGAGGATCCTCTATATCAGGGTCCAAACACATCGTCAGGAGCTGTTCCCAAAGGCCCAAGAAGAAGTTCTGTGATTTTGCGGCATCAAGCCAGTTGTATTATTTTAAAATTAGTAAAATTATATTTTGATAAATAAAATTGTTAATTATATTTTGATAAATAAAATTGTTAACTATATTTTGATAATAAAATTGTTAACTAGTGCCCGAGCAGGGACTCACAAAAAAAGTGGTGTCCTTAATAATGCAATAATTAAGCTCTGCGATTTCTAAGGGACCCTCCAGTGCTAACAAAAAAAAAAAAAAAACCTGCAGAAAAATATTTTTGCTGCGTCCTTAATTAAATTTTATTTATCGAAGTAAGAGATTCCCACACTCCGCGAGGACTGCACGCGTGTGAATTTTTTTTAATTTTTAAGTAAAGTAAAATATAATATATATATTTTTTTAAGAAGTTCAAAATCTCAAGCGTAAAACAGTGGAAGTTTTTTTCTTTCTTTAAAAAAGAAATGAATCCTATAAGTAAAAAGTTTCTAATAGAAATAAGATATTTAAACGAAGTAATAAAAAGGTGTTTTTATAAAAGAAGTTTTAATCAAATTAAAATTGAAAAAGTATTTGTAAAAAATATGTGAAAAAATTAAATTAAGAATTTGAATATAAAACGAATAAAATATTAATTTAAAGGAAAATATATAAATGATATTAGAAGCTTGTTAAGTGCTCAAAAAAATATAAAATTAAAGTTAATAAAGAAAAATATATAAATAATACTAAGAAGATTAAATTAAAGCTTGCTAAGTGTTTAAAAAATATAGTGAAATTGGTTTCTATTGGTAATGATTCCTCAATGCTCGAAGGAATTATTATACTACTGTAAGCGAGTCAGTAAAGGAAAGTTTTGATACGGATTTCGGAAAACCATTTAACTTAACGACAGACGCTTTCAATGTAGCCATACAAGCTGTACTGTCACAGGGTGAAATGGGAAAGGATGGACCAATAGCTTACATTTCTCGCTCTCTAACGAGAGCAGAAGAAAATTATACTACTACTAATAAGAAGGAAATGCTTGCAATAGTGTGGGTACTTGACAACTTGAGATTATATTTATACGCGGCTAGCAACATTAGAATTTTTTACGGATCATCAATCACCTATGCCTTGAGCAATAGAAACGCCAAACTCAAGCGTTGGAGGGCAAGAATAGAAGAATACAATATTATACACCGGGACGCGCAAACCAGGTCACAGATGCATTGTCTGGAATTCCTGCACAAATTAATGCTTTAACATCAGATACAGGAACGGCGAGTGAGGGTCAAGAAAGCGTTGTTAGCAGTAAAGAAGGCACTATAACAGCAAGCTAGGAACAGGAAACTAGTGCCGCAAGCTGTCATAGTGCGGATCAAGATAACTCGGATTTAATACCACATGTTGAAGCGCCGATCAATGTTTTTAGGAATCAACTAATATTTACTAAAGGACTAAATATTTCAGAAAACCCACATATACATACACATATACATATACATATACATATACATATACATATACATATACATATACATATACATCTTGGCTACAATAGACACTATATAGAAATACAAAATCTCTCTCAGGATCTTATCACTCATTTAAAAGAAAAGCTACATGCAACAATGATTAACGGCATTAAGATACCGGAAAAACTGTTAGGATTATTATATCTAATTTATGTCGAAAATTTTAGCCATTACAAAATTCACGTAACACAAAAAATAGTGCAGGACGCTGCAATCAAGATAGGGTTCTGACTATTATTATGGAAGAACATAATACGGCTCATAGGAATTGCAAAGAAAATAAGGAACAAATTCTTGAAAAGTGAGGTTAACGGTCAAGTGGGACGGTTCCACTCCACCTTACTCGAAATATATCGCTGTCTTAGAGTGCAGTACAAGGACCTCACCTTAAAGGAACTTTTGTATGTGGCGTTTGACCGCTACAATAATAGTATTCATTCTGTAACCAGAAAGAGACCAAGTGAAATATTTTCCAATAGAGCACAAAGAACAAGCTTCCAGGTATTGTTGGAATCCAATAATAAAATTAATAACGATTTACGCTTCGAAATAAAACGCGTGCTGGCCCTGCATAACAAAAACCATAATACAAGAAAAAAATCGCCCCGAAAATATAAAAGATATAATTTTTGTACTTGATAAACAAATCATGGGCAAATAAAGGCCCTTTTACAGAAAACAAATAGTTCAGAGTGACAGTAAAGTTACTGTAACCACCATGAGTGGCATAAGACTCATAATAAAAATCTTAAATAAAAAAGAAACAAAAAAAGGAAAATATGAATGTTTATAACAATACAAATTGTCAAAATAATATAAAATATTATATCTTGCGCAATTAACAAGAGCCGGCCTGTAAGTGGAACCGATCGTACCTTATTAGGTTGTAGGACCCAGCAAAAAAAATTTGAGATTTCGAAGCAGTAAAAGCCGGAGGAAGCAATATATTGCTTACTTATCACAAAATGCTTCTGAAATGCATTAGTGTAAGGGATCGATTTTATAATCATTTAAGAATACTGGTATGCTATTTTGGAATGTTTACTCAAAAGCATAAAAACTCCATTTAATTTCTCACTTAGGAGCAGTAAAATAAGGAATTTTTTTTTTTTAGATTGACATGACCAAAAAAACAAACTAAAACTGTTATTCGAACCAGTGTTGCCAGTTGTATACTAAGCAGTAATTTTAATTTCATATTAAAATTTTGTTTTATAAATAAATGTATTTTTTATAGAAACAAACGAATGCGTAATAATCACTACAATTTTTTAATTATGAAAAAAATAAAAATATTTATTTTCCATCTTGTTATAAAAATATGGAAACACTGTTTCAAGACAAGAGAGGGGGTGAATAAAAACAATTAAAAAATGAGAATAAAACCAATAAAAAAAGGTTGCAATACTTTATTGCTTCAAGGAAGCAATAAAGTATTGCAAACTTTACAAAAACATTGAAAATATGTTATTGCAACACCAAACACAACACAAATTAGTGTAAAATTAAATCTTTTTAACTTCTGTGATGCACTAAAATAAGGCAGAATTTTTTTTTTGTTTTTTTTTTTTTGTTTTTACAATCATGTTTTTTCTGAAGAGTAGAGAATTTTGAAACAAAGTTTGAGTTGTTAAATAGAATAAGAAAATACTCAATTTAGTTGGTGTTTGATTTTTAAGTGATTAACAAGTGCGTAATAAGGAAAGTGAAAACAAAATAAAAAAAAAAAAACAACAAAGTGTTAAGGGAAAAATAACTGTATAAACAGGTTTGTTTGTTAACATATTTATATGTGTATATTAAAGTGTTCGTTTGTTTATTTCAAAATTAAAAAATGCTTAGCAAAAGTCAAAAAAATAAATTGATTAGAAAAACAAAAGAAAAAAATAGATTAATTTTATTAAGTGCTTCCACATCATCAGCCCAGTTTGTTCAACCAAACTCGGTAAATGAAGAAATACCTAACACAAATGTGGAAATTAATAATAACGAAAACTATTTCTTAGAAGAGAGTGTTTTAAGAAATGATTTAAAAGAGTGGTTTTTGAAATATCGTCCTACTATTAATTGTACAACAGCATTACTTAAAATATTACACAAATCTCATCCGGAAATTCCATCAAGTGTAGATACTTTAATCGGAAGGAACCAGACGGTATCCAAAAGAACTGTAGCACCAGGTTCTTATTTGCACATTGGCCTTGAGGCTAATTTAAAAAAATTAGGCGACAATATAAAAAGTGAAAAACTTAATGAAATAATATTGGATTTCGGAATCGATGGCCTTCCATTGTTTAAAAGTAGTGCTGTAGGTTTATGACCTATATTGGGTAGAGCTGTAAACATTCCAAATACTAATGTTTTCCTTATTGGGACCTACGTAGGAATAAAGAAACCACATAATGTAGATTTATTCCTTCATGATTTTATAAATGAAATAAAAAAAAATAAAAATTGATGGTTTTATACTTGATGGCAATAAAATAGAAGTAAAAATTCGTGCATTCATATGCGACACTCCAGCGCGTTCTTATATTTGCGGAATAAGGGGTCATACCTCGATAAATGGATGCAGTAAATGTGAGCAGAAAGGAGTGAGTATATCCAGGGTAACAACATTTAAGACTTATGAAGGTAAATTGCGTACTGATGATGACTATAAATACAGACGGGATAAACATTTCCATCAACCTCAATATCAAACAGAGCCAATGTTAATGGAAACTGCCAATATTAAAATGATATCTCAATTTCCATTAGATGTCATGCATCTTATTGATTTGGGAGTTATGAAAAAAATGATTTTATCATTACTTCAATCAAGTACTATTGTAGGAACTGTGTCTCGAAACACGCAACAAGCTATGTCATCATTTCTGACTTCTTTGTCCCCTTTTATTCCGTATGAATTCAGTAGAAAACCAAGAACGTTTGATGACATTTTAAGATGGAAGTCGACGGAATTTCGTCAATTTCTATTTTACACGGGAGTTCTTCTATTAAAAAAATTTTCAAATAACATATTTTTTGAACACTTTTTACTTTTGTCTTGCTCGTATAGAATGTTAATTCGTAAAAACATTACAGAATCTGAAATCAATGTGGCTAATACAATGCTACATAAATTTGTTCGAAAATTCCCCAAAATTTATGGTGAGACAAGCGTTACCCATAATGTTCATAACTTGCTCCACCTTAAAGAAGTTGCTTTACAATTCGGATCACTATCTGACATAACTGCTTACCCATTTGAAAATATGATGAAATCTTTGAAAACAGCAATTAAAAAACCGCAGGATATAGAACAACAGTTATTTAACTATTTTTATGAATTGCCTTTGCAAAAAGAACCACCATTTCAAGGAACTAAATATAATTCAAAAGGGAACTTGAAATCGTTCACTACAGAACATGGTTTTTTTGCGAGAAATAAATACTGCATGATTAATGATAACATTCCTGCTGAGATAATTGGATTTACGGCTGATAAAAAAGTTCACGTTAATATGTTCATTAATCCAGAAAATTTTTTTGTAGAACCAATCCGTTCTAAAGAAGTTGGAATTTTTCTTGTAAGTACGACCAAAATTCGGGAAAATACTTTTGAATTAAGTAAAATAACTGGAAAATTATTAGGTTTACCATTTGAAAGTAAAATATTATTAATTTCATTAGTTCACTGTTCTTAAAACAAGAACGACAATATTAAATTTTAAAATAAATTTATAATTTTTATAAAACTTCTAAGTTAAATACGAGTTTATATATAAAATTTAGCTTTTACTCGAAATCAATTTACAAAATAAAATAGATAAGTCAAACGAACAATTTATTTTGTACATATAAACATGTTTAACTCATTTAATATATATATATATATATATATATATATATATATATATATATATATATATATATATTAAAAAATAATTCATTTAAAGAATTATATACCTATATTTTTTAGCAAAATGAAACGCACTAAACAAACGAAAGTTCAGCCAATGGATCAAACACCATCTTCGAGCGAAATCATGCTTTCAAAATTAACCCCAATTCAAGAATATACTGAGCAAATATCAAATAAAAATGATCTAATCAATAATGATATTAAAGATTTAAAAACTGAAGTCAACTCTTTAAAAGGTAATTAAAATAAAATATTTTATCCATATATATAAACTTATTTTTTTTTTCAGAAACTATCAACAACCAAAATCAAGTTATTGTCGATCTCTTATTAGAGGTAAATGCAATGATAAAGTCAACATGGAGCTCTGGAATCAAAAACACAAAGTATCTGGATAAGTTTCCTACAAAAACGGAAGCTGAACTGGAAGAGATGGAAGACGATATTTCAGAGGAAACAAAGGATGCAATGGTAAAAAATCAAACTTCAATTCGTTTAATACTTTACTTTTTTATGTGCGTTTTTTAAATTTTAGATAGCTACAATAAAGAATATTGTGGGAAAAACTGGTATACGGAAGAAGGTGTCTTCAATTTTTGACAAAGAGCTCTTAGTGGACTTTAACGTTGATGGTAAAAAGGGTAAAAAGAGGCTCTTGGATTATCCCAAGGTTTTGAACACAGTTTTCAGTATGTATAATTAAATACTAAACCTTTCTTTTATTGATTATTGATATATAATCTTAAATAATTATTTGCAGAAGCTGTTTATAAGGATGAACTGTTGTCAAAAGATGGCTTTTTAAGAGAACTAAGATTTGGCGTCCGTTTGGTAAAAAATAGATTCTACAAGGACGAATGTCTTAAACGGAAGGGAAATGAGGAAAATAGTTTTTTCAATGAAGACGAACCATTTTTTAATGTTGAAAATGAAAATGCCAACGAAAAACAATTAGCTTTTAAAGAATTATAAATTCTCTAAATGTCAACAATTTATATTATTTTTAAATACTTTTAAAATTAATGATCATTTTGTAAACAAAGTACAAATATATTATTTTACTTAAGCTTTATATACAATAAATACAGAATATAATTTACTGCCTGTCCCACGATTTCAAAAGAAAAATTAGTTTCGACAATTTACATGGAAAACAACAAATAAATTTAAAATTTTGTTATTGTTTCTTATACATTTTGTAGAACGAATTTTTCATTCGATATTGTGGGACAGGCTATTAATATAAATTTGTTGCAATTGAATTTAAAACATTTTATATATTAAATTTTCTTATTGAAAACTAATAAGTTTTTAAGTTTGAATTAAATTTTTCTTTTCTTTATTGAAAATAACTATGTAATTTTAATAATAATTTAGTTTATTAAAATAATACATTGCAAATAATGTAATATCTGTATTTATGACTTTAGTATTTTATAAAAACTTGAATTTATTAAAAAATAATCAGTTTAAGTCACTTAACTTTTTAATTTAACTTTCTAAGCTATTATATAAAAAATCAAATTAATTAATTAACTTTATTTAAAATATTTAATTTTTTATAAGTAAAAAAATAAAAAAATAATTCCTAATAAACAAAAAAATCGTGTTTTATTGCATGAAATAATGTATTATTAAGAGCTTTTTAGAAATGTCAAAAGAAATGCATGAATATTGTACAATCAATAATGCATAATTACATTGCCTTTTGAATGCACTTAGGAATTCATTTTGTAAGGCATGATGGAACAACTTTTATGTGCTAAAGAAAATGCGCTTATTATTATCGTTAATTTCATGAAATAAGAAAAATATTAAATAAGCGATTGTTAGAAGCAGAAATTATTGCTTCTAAGCGGCTCCTCTCGAACAAAAATCATGCATTATTAATGCGCTTTGGTAAGTGATTCCGTAAGATCGTCTCCCTTATAAAATTGCTTCTAGGTAAACAGTATTTTTTGCTGGGGAGGCATGCCTGCCTCTATTGAAGTTCGATTCAAACACCTGAACCGAAAAGGATTTTATTCGCTTAACGTCATGGTGGTAAGTTAAAAAATTGTTTATTTTAAAACATTTGTAAAGGCATTAAAATTTTGTGATCATAGACTTCGTATTAGGTACATTCAGACGCGCTAATATGGAACATAAGTGAGTTAAAGCACCATTTGAAACAAAAATATGAAAATGGAAAAGGAAACACATGGCTGTTAGATACGTAAATACATTTGTGCATATATGTATGTATATACGCATTTATTTTTGTTATGGTACAAAAATTAATCAAATTTTCAGTAATTTCCAGGAGATGCAGGCTATCCGTTGGAACCCTATATTATAACACCATTTCGTTTGGCACAGGAAGGAACACCGGAAAGTAATTTCAACAACATTTATTCACGAACTAGAAATGTAGTAGAGCGGTGCATAGGGGTTTTAAAAAACAGATTTCAGTGCTTACTTGGATCCAGGCAGTTACATTATAGGCCTGAGTTTGCTGGAAACATTACAGCCGTTTGTGCTACTCTACACAATATTTGTGTTCATTTTAATGTAGAATAGCCTGAAGTTAATACAAACCATAAAATCACACAAGATTATGTTGATGAAGACAACTTAAGCGCGTTAAGCATCCGTTCAAGAATTATGCAACAGCTTGTTTGATTTTTTTTTAATTAAATTTTTTATTCATTATTTAAATAAAATATAAATTTAACTTTTTTATCGTGAAACTAAAAATAATCCATTCATACATATGTACATACATAAACATAAGCACTCATTGTATGATCTTGTGACCCTATAGGTCTCACTTAATTTTTATCATTAATTTATTCTGGATCAATCCAAAATGGGTAATCGCGATTCTAAAATAGATAATCAAAATGCAAAAAAGAAGAGCAAACATTTCCGCCGGAACTAGAGGAAACAAATGTCTCCGAATTTTATGACAGAGGCCTCTCCGGTATTCCTGGTATAACATACATACAACGACAGAAGGCAAATGCCGTTGATTTAGCATTACGTTTAGAAAAATATTTATGGAAATTAAAATTTTTTCCTTAATTGTGGAATTTTATCTGTATTGTAAATTGTGTTAGATTTTTAAATGTGACTTTCACCAGCTATCGCTTCTATTTTTGTGTCGTTATCATCTATAACATGTGAATTGTTAAATGTTTAAGAAATTAGCTGCTGATTTTTGCCTAGAACCCTATATAGTATCTTTAGGTTGCAATGTCTATCAGAAGAAAAAAAAATAACGCTGTCATATATTACATTTTCATCAAAAGTTTTATAGAAAATTATGGTCATAACATAAAATAAAACAATCAGCTCAAAATTTTCTTAGCAAACTATCGAAGAAGTGGATGCAGTGTGTTTGACTAGTCGTCGTTACCATAACACGAGCTTCACACTTTGTAGAAGCAAAAATGTCTATACCAGACAATCCCATCGATGAGCATAAGATAGCTTGCACATCAGTGTTGCCACCTTATGTGTAATTACACTTATCATGGGTAATTTATATTTTCGTGTGTAGCTCATGGTAATTGGCTGCATATTTAACTCATGTGTAATTTAAAATTTTATCGTTTTTGAGCACTACTTTATGTTATTGTTTTTTTTTACAGTTTTCAACACTTGCATTAAAAAAAAATAATGTATGTACGTCTTTTTCTATCACATAAGAATATTCATTGTGACTAAAAAAATATTTTGCAAACTTAAATCACAAATACATATGGTAGAACAACTATAGTTGTGCCATGCATCACAAAGAAGAATCACAGACGTATAAAATGATTTTGTTTTTTTCTCGTTTTTTGCCACAACAAAGGTTGGCTCATCAAAATAAATGACAATGGGGAAGATGCTGCATTTTGTAAGCTGTGTAATAAAAAACTGTACTGCCATAAGCCAGTTCTTTCAAGACACATGCAAACGCATTCCTACCAAACTGCTGCTTCTGCTATTAAATCCATAACCAAAATTACCAAAGCCTTGCAGGATTCTAAATCGAAGCATGAAAGCGTTAAGAGAGCTGAACTAAAAATGTTTGGAACATTAACTACTAACCGCTAGGTGTTTAGATTGGTAGACGATCTTATTCCAGAATTAAAGTCATTTCTGCCAGACTCCGATATACTCAAAGATGTAAATCTTCATAGAACAAAAGCAACAGCTTTGGTGAAAAATTATAAATTGCAGAAATCCGTGTTTTCCATAATAATAGATGAAACAACAGACGTTAGCACAACGATTCAGATAGCTTTTGCCACAATTTATTATAACGACGAAACATCCAGGGTACATTACTCATTTCTTGATTTCAAAGAGAGTGGATCATCCACCGCAAAAGAAATTTTTGACCACCTCAAAAGCACAATTATAGAAAAACGTATTCCTTTTGAAAATCTAGTTGGATTTACTTCAGATACACCTAATGTAATGTTTGGACCGTATAATTCAGTAGCTAAGTTGTTAATAGACTAAAAGCCAGATATTGTTTTGATAAAGTGCTCCTGCCACCTAATACATTTGGTAGCGTCGATGGCCTGTTTAAAACTTCAAAAATATTTGGAAGATTTACTTCGCAATCTTGGATCTTATTTTAACAGGAGGTATGTTTGCCAGAAAAAATTAAAAGAATTTCAAGAATATTGTCCCCTGCCATTACAAGATGGCTTTCATTACATTGTTAAATCGTTTTTTTTTTTTTTTACAAAAAAGCTTATACTATTAAATTCAAAGCAAAACACGTTATTTTGCAAAGAAAAGAAAGCATGTGTAATTCCTAACTTCATGTGTAATTTAACATTTCGTTGGTGGCAACACTGTTGCACATTCTCATTGACTAATTAAAATTAATTTGATTACAGTGCATTTCTCACTGTATTAGTAGTGTAAGTTCTGGTAATGTGATATAGACGGGTAATGTGGTATAGTTGATTTTTTCTTAAACTAAGAGCATAGCAATAACGGTACCAAGCTTAGAAGTTAAATGCTCTCAGCAAACTAAGAGTGCGTGAGTGTATTTATGTTTTTAATTTCTTTACAAAAAATAGTTGCAAAACCGTGGTGTTATGGTTGCCATATTTTGTATGCAGTTTTTTTTTTTTTTTTTTTTTTTTTTTTTTGTAGAAAAGTGCTTGCTTTAAATATTAATTTTGTTATTTACAAGTCAAAGGAGAGTACTTTTTTAGAGAATAAAACTTACAGTTAAGCTATATGTTTAATTAGTATTTAAAAATTAATTATTATTTTAATAATCCCATGGGTATAGTGTATTACATAACACTCATTAGAACAATCATGCCAAAACAGGTGAAATTAGAAAATGGGCAGCCAAGGATATGATGAAAGCTATTCAAGCTGTAAGAAAGAACCAAATGAGAACTCTTTTGGCTTCAAAATCATTTAATGTCCTCCACACAACGTTACAACGGATGTCCAGAAGTGAAAAAAGCATTGAGGATCTTTTGTCAACTAAACTTGGCCGGCCTCAAACTTTAACTGCATCAATGGAGGATGAGCTAGTAAAATACTTACTGGAAATGGAGTCGAGGTACTGGGATTTGAAACGTGCGGGCCTTCCAACTGGCAAGCTTGAACAACATCCCAAACAAATTTTCAGTGGCAAAAGAGTGTGCTGGAAAAGATTGGCTACTTGGTTTTTGCAAGAGCCACAAAAATATTTTAAGTTTCCGAAAGTCAATGGGAACAAGTGCTGATCGAGCTTGTAGTTTCTCTCGGGAGAATGTGGCAGTATTTTTTGACTTGCTGGAGAAAGAATTTTTATATTCTTCAACCCATTCGTATTTGGAATGTTGATGACACTGGAATATCAGCCGTACCTTCTCGTCAAACACAAATTATAGCCAGAAAGGGAAAAAACAAATCGGAGCAATGACTTCTGCTGTACGAGGATCATTGGTTACAGTCATTGCATGCATGAGTTCAGGAGGTGCATTTACTCCACCTTTTTTCATTTTTCCTCGAAAAAACCAGAACCCGCTTCTCAGGAAAGGAGTTCTTCCTGGCTTTGATTCGGCATGACATTTGTCGGGGTGGGTTCAAGTTCCCGTCTTCACGAAATGTTTTAAACGTTTTTTAAACTTTGTAAAGCCATCATCAGTTGAACCAGTGCTGCTTATTTTGGATGGCCACTATAGCCATACACGAAACATTGAAGTCCTCAATTTAGCTCGAGAGCACAGTTTGACTATAGTATCATTGCCTCCTCAATCAACCCACAAGCTTCAACCATTAGATAAAACCTTTATGGGACCATTCAAAACATACTACAGCGACGAAGTGAGACGGTTTATGCGAGAACAAGGCAGGAAAGTTTCGCATTTCGAAATAGCTATAAGTGGATTTAGAGCTATAGGAATTTATCCATTTAACAAAAATATATTTAGCGATGCTGAATTTATTGCTGAAAATTCGCCAGATAAATAAAATCTCTCATAAATTTGTGGGAACTAATTACACCTATCTTTTTAGAAGCTCCTGCTGAGGTTATAAAAGAAATGGCAGCAGCCTCATCATCATTTGAAGCTTCGCCCGCTGATGTTTTAGAGCAAGAACCAACGACAAGCAAAAAATATGTTTCTCCGTGGCAAATATTCCCAGCCCCCAAATTGATCGACCCATACACAAGCCGTAAAGGCAGAAAAACAAAGGCAACTGTTTTGACTACTTTTCCATGCAAAAAACGTTTGGAAGAAAGTATAGAAAATATAAACCGAAAACCTAAGGTTCCAGTGATTGCACCAAAAAAAATCCAAAAACTCACAAGAAGAGGATCCCAACCAATGCGGAGGTGAACACTTTCTTAAGTAATAATGAGGAAGCCGGGTTTTAAATGACAGTACCGATGATGAAGAAATTTATGATATTCCACCCACTAAAGATACTCCCTATAACTACTATCAAGCATGGTTCCCTGCCTACAATACGAAATAGTTTGGGCTCATGAAAAGTGCATACCAAATCGTAGTGCTATTTTTCTTTGCGTTTCTTGTAAAAACTAGTTCCACATCTCTTTTTTTTTGCCAGTTAATGTTTTCTTTAATCTGTTTTTTTATTTTTTTATGATTGTTTCTTTATGTTTTTAAAATTGAATTAAAATTTAAGTTTTTTAATAAAAACTAAAATAAAAAAATAAAATAAATATTAAAATATAGTCGCTTAATGTGGTATAGTGTACCACATTAGCAGACCATAGTGTAGTTTACCCCACATATAAACACATAGTGTACCACACAAGTCTGCATGTATGAACAATGCATAAAGCAAATAACATTTAAATAGATATCAAATTACTACATACATTGCTCTATACTTAATGCAGACTAATCATAAAAATAATTGAGTGACACACTTATAATTGAGTGCACTTCAAATAGGAAATGTTGTGATAGGTCAAGGAACGAAAGTTACAAAATAAATCAGACTTGAAATTATTAAGCTAAACCGGCAACAACCTGCCTGCCTAAGTCTTTTTAATTGAAAAGGCTCAACAATTTCGGCAGTTCTTTTGAACGCCTTATAATCAGCTGAAACCCTGACAGCTATTAAAAATAACCAAGGGCTATAGAAAAACAAAAGAAACTCTACCTATAACACTACATAGTGATCCTACCCTCATAGACACACCACATGGTCATCCTACTGATAATACCACAATAGTATACCACATTACCCGAAAATCTTTTCAATGATATGTATATGGATTTTTCAAGCTTATTTAAAATATCAGTGAAACTTGTTGATTAAAGCTCTTCACAACTTCCTTGATATTAAGGTAAGACTTACTCTATTAGTGTAGCAATAAGTGTTTAGTTTTAAGAACTTGAACAAGCAATCAATTATTATTTGGTACTTAAAGAAAACAGTCGCACAAGCGGCTGTTTTAAAATAAAATAAAAACATATCATAATTGAAGTGTCTATATTTTAATAAATAAAATTAAAGTAGTTGTTTCATTAAAAATTAATAAATAAATAATATTATGTGGCGATCCTGCCAGTTTCCTATAAAAGGAAATATATAAAAAGAAAAAAAAAAAAGTAACTATAAAAAACTAACAAAAACAAGTGAAGTTATTTATAATAACAAAAGAGAAATTAAAACAACAAAACTGTTTAGAAATGAAAAAAAAAACTTAAATAGAAACAACAATACAAAAAAAATATTCAAATATTAACAAAAAAGTGCAGCTATAAGAATAACAGCAAGATGATATCAAAAAGGAAAATCTGAAAAGCAACGTTTGGTACTACCAATAAACGGGAATTTATGATCAAGTTTTCATTAAGTGCTCCACAACAAAATAATCAATGAGAAGCCATATCATGATAATAACACCTGGACTACAGAATCTATAGACGAATTAAGTCTTTGTTTATGTAAATTTATAAAAAAAAGTAAAAAAGCAAATTTTAAAATTGTCTAAATAAATATTTATATTTTTAAACTAAATCTAAATAAGAATAACAGCAAGATGATATCAAAAATGAAAATCCGAAAAGCAACGCTTGGTACTACAAGGTGGCGCAAAAGTAATCCTCCTATCAGAAAATGCTATAAATTTTGCGATTGGCCCCTAATGTCAGTTCTGTTTTGACATTTGTGTAGTAAACACATGCGAAATACACGTTAATAAACAATGTTACGCTACACTGCTCCAGAACGCGGAATATTGCTGACTATTTATTTGACCAATAATCGGTCGGTGACTTTAGCACAACGTGAATTTCGTCGCAGATTTCCTGGCCGTCCAACGCCTACTGGTGAAACACTGCGACGTTTAGCCGCTCGCCTCGAAGAGACTGGCACAACACGAGATGCTGCCAGGCGTGGCAGACCCCGGAGTAGCCGTTCTGCAGAGAATATTGCTGCTGTAGCCGAGGATGTCATGGAAGCGCCGTCGACATCGACCAGACGACGTGCCACGCAAATGGGTATCAGTCGACGGTCTTTACAGCGAATTTTGGTACAAGATTTGAAGATGTTTCCGTACAAAGTCCAGACGGTGCATCAGCTATTAGCTGCTGACCGCCAATCGCGTCTAACATACGCTCAAGCCATCCTTAATCACCACCAAGAGGAAGATGATTTTTCATCAAAAATAATCATGAGTGATGAGGCCCATTTCCATCTTAGCGGGTACGTAAATAAGCAAAATTTACGCTTCTGGGGCACTGAAAATCCGCGCGTAACCCACGAAGAGCCATTACACCCGCTCAAAGTCCTGTATGGTGTCCTGTTTTCGCTGGAGGAGTCATCGGACCTTTTTTCTTCGAAGACGTCGCGGGCCAAACGGTTACTGTGAATGGTGAGCGCTACAGAGCAATGATCAACGAGTTCTTTTTGCCGCAACTTGATGAATTGGGATTGGAAAACATGTGGTTCCAACAGGACGGTGCAACGGCACACACTGCACGTGCCACAACCGATATGCTGAAGGATGCATTTCCCGGGCGCCTAATCTCCCGTTTTGGCGATTTGCACTGGCCAGCAAGATCGCCTGATTTGACCGCTCCAGACTTCTTTTTGTGGGGCTTTTTGAAGTCGCGGGTTTATGTCAACAAGCCTCAGACTCTTGCAGCTCTTAAAGACAATATCCGTCAAGAATGTGAGGACCTATCGCCGGAAGTTTTGGCCAAAGTGATGGAAAATGCCATAAAAAGGACTCAAATGACAATCAACTGTGGCGGCGGCCATTTACATGACATCATATTCTCGACTTGTGTAGTGCATGTATTGTAAACATGCATACCCAAACAACCAAACATGTGTTATAAACATGCACACAAAAAAAAATATATATATACATATGTAGAATAAGTTAAAAGAAAAGTAATTAATAGAACCCAAACAAAATTGCATAGTCAAGTGTTAACTGAAGTGGGTCACTTGAGTGCATTAGTATGGTAATTTGAGTTTTAAATAAATATGAACAAATAAGTAGGAGAAATAAATAAGTATATAATAAACATAGAAATTATTGATTATAAGTAGGAGAAAAGACTATTCTTTAAGAAAAACATAGAATAAGAAATAGTATATAAGCTAGGGTAAATAGTAAATAAAATTAGAAATAATTCTGACTTTAAACGAGAGAGTTGTTTTATTCCTCATAAAAAAAAAAAACAAACTTCGGCAATTAACGTTGCCATCTTATAGAGCCGCCTACTACTCTAAGGCTCTTTTAATAAAATAAGAGTACTATAAGGTATTAAATTAGAAGACAATAAACAAACCCTTACATGGCGATCCTGCCAAATTAATTGAAAAGTTGATAATTTTTGAACGGTTGGCATCTGTTTCAAGTCTTGACGCGTAGCACCCAGATGAGCGTGGAAGAAGAGTTAGAAACAACCAGGCTGGAAATAGACAATCTTTTTAAGAAGTGGGAACAACTATTAGAAAAAGAATATGTTCCCACACCTATAGTTCCTATCCCAGAAGTCCCCAAATATAGTGCCATCAAAAAGAAGATACCTATCAAAGAATATCTAAAACGCCTACAGAAATCAAAGGTACATTCACCAATCCCAGAGAAACCAAAGGAAGAACAGAAAAATAAGAGAGGCGGTAGAGCAGTAAAGAGGCGAAAGCTCATCGGAGAAACCTACCGGAAATTCCATCTTACCGGCAACAAGGCCGAGAAATCGAGATTGCTAAAGGAGATTCGGTCTATAAAAGAAAAGTAATAAAAAAAAAAAAAAAATTTTTTTCATTCAAAAATTTTTTTTTCTTTTAAACGGTAAGGGTGTAGTGCATGTGTTGTAAACATGCATACCCAAACAACCAAACATGTGTTATAAACATGCACACAAAAAAAAATATATATATACATATGTAGAATAAGTTAAAAGAAAAGTAATTAATAGAACCCAAACAAAATTGCATAGTCAAGTGTTAACTGAAGTGGGTCACTTGAGTGCATTAGTATGGTAATTTGAGTTTTAAATAAATATGAACAAATAAGTAGGAGAAATAAATAAGTATATAATAAACATAGAAATTATTGATTATAAGTAGGAGAAAAGACTATTCTTTAAGAAAAACATAGAATAAGAAATAGTATATAAGCTAGGGTAAATAGTAAATAAAATTAGAAATAATTCTGACTTTAAACGAGAGAGTTGTTTTATTCCTCATAAAAAAAAAAAACAAACTTCGGCAATTAACGTTGCCATCTTATAGAGCCGCCTACTACTCTAAGGCTCTTTTAATAAAATAAGAGTACTATAAGGTATTAAATTAGAAGACAATAAACAAACCCTTACATGGCGATCCTGCCAAATTAATTGAAAAGTTGATAATTTTTGAACGGTTGGCATCTGTTTCAAGTCTTGACGCGTAGCACCCAGATGAGCGTGGAAGAAGAGTTAGAAACCACCAGGCTGGAAATAGACAATCTTTTTAAGAAGTGGGAACAACTATTAGAAAAAGAATATGTTCCCACACCTATAGTTCCTATCCCAGAAGTCCCCAAATATAGTGCCATCAAAAAGAAGATACCTATCAAAGAATATCTAAAACGCCTACAGAAATCAAAGGTACATTCACCAATCCCAGAGAAACCAAAGGAAGAACAGAAAAATAAGAGAGGCGGTAGAGCAGTAAAGAGGCGAAAGCTCATCGGAGAAACCTACCGGAAATTCCATCTTACCGGCAACAAGGCCGAGAAATCGAGATTGCTAAAGGAGATTCGGTCTATAAAAGAAAAGTAATAAAAAAAAAAAAAAATTTTTTTTCATTCAAAATTTTTTTTTTCTTTTAAACGGTAAGGGTGTAGTGCATGTGTTGTAAACATGCATACCCAAACAACCAAACATGTGTTATAAACATGCACACAAAAAAAAATATATATATACATATGTAGAATAAGTTAAAAGAAAAGTAATTAATAGAACCCAAACAAAATTGCATAGTCAAGTGTTAACTGAAGTGGGTCACTTGAGTGCATTAGTATGGTAATTTGAGTTTTAAATAAATATGAACAAATAAGTAGGAGAAATAAATAAGTATATAATAAACATAGAAATTATTGATTATAAGTAGGAGAAAAGACTATTCTTTAAGAAAAACATAGAATAAGAAATAGTATATAAGCTAGGGTAAATTGTAAATAAAATTAGAAATAATTCTGACTTTAAACGAGAGAGTTGTTTTATTCCTCAAAAAAAAAAAAAACAAACTTCGGCAATTAACGTTGCCATCTTATAGAGCCGCCTACTACTCTAAGGCTCTTTTAATAAAATAAGAGTACTATAAGGTATTAAATTAGAAAACAATAAACAAACCCTTACACTTGATGTAAAAAAAAATTAAAAGACCAAATAAAAATAATCCACAAGAAGAATCAAAGTTTTTCATTTTTTTTTTTTTTTTTAATTACAGCCAAAAAACATCGGAAGTTTACTTTTGCGCCACCTTGTACCAATAAACGGGAATTTATGATCAAGTTTTCATTAAGTGCTCCACAACAAAATAATCAACTTATGGCTCCTCGTGATAATAACAGCTGGACTACAGAATCTATAGACGAATTAAGTCTTTGTTTATGTAAGTTTATAAAAAAATAAAAAATAAAAAAGCAAATTTTTAAATTGTCTAAATAAATATTTATATTCTTAAACTAAATCTAAATAAATATTTAATGAAAAAAAAAAAAATTAAATTAAAAATTTTTCAATTTTGAAAAAGTCATGCAATTTTTAATAATTATAAAAGATCTATAAATTTAACAAAATTTTTCTAAAAATATTTAAAATTTTTTTAATGATCCAGCAAATTTAATGATATTTATATAAAAGAGTGAAAATTAATTAATTATATTATTTTATTAGATTATATACAATCGAATATAGCCACTTTGCAATGAAAATATTTAGACATAAATTTTGTTAATAACATTATATTAGTTCTAAAATTATTGTTCCTAAATTAAGTTTTTATTAAATTTTGTTTGAATTTATGCCATAAACGTTTACAATTATTACAATACAAAATTTTTGTTAATAAACCAATAATGTTAATTTGAAATTGATATAAAAAAAACATATATATATTTTTATACATATCGAACAAAGTGAGTGTAGTGGTTAAAAAAAAAAAATAAATAAATAAATTATATATAAGTTAACAATGCCAACTCTGGCAGCGAAACGCATCTGGCAGAGTCAGCATAAAATATTTCACAGCTTTAACACGCGCATACCTGATAACGGTTTCAGATATCTTGGGAATGTATTTTGCAATATGAGTATCTGCTAAATAGAAGCGAATAACGTGGGAACGAATTTATGCGGACTCAGCGTCTGAAGCCTGGTGCAGCAGAATAATGAAACATTCTCGGGCAGAGAATAAGTTTGATGAAGTCAGTCTTGGTTGCGCGTTCGTTTAGATAAGTAATATTAATTAGTTGTGTCAAATAAATATCTGTATAAAAAAGGAATAATGGAAATTCCAGGAGGACTTTTGGACATCTTACACATCGATGTTTACCATATCAACCACCAACAAATACTAAATATCATCGATAAATTTTCGAAATTTGCAGCAGGATTCACTATCCCTGCTAAAACTAGTTTCAACATAATTAAATCTATAAAAACCTTCATTAGTTCATATGGCATTCCAAGGAAAATTGTATGTGATCAAGGGAAAGAATTTACAGCAATTATCTTTATAGACTTTTGTAAACAATTCAACATTAATCTACATATTACCTCGTTTCAACAATCTTCAAGCAATGCACCCGTTGAAAGGTTACATTCAACTTTAACGGAACTATATCGAATAATAATGTCCAAAAGAAAGGAAAATAAACTCTCCATGGACCACGAAGAAATTTTCTTAGAAGTCCTTATTACCTATAATAATTCAATACACTCAACTACCAAATTAACACCATATGAATTGTTTTTCGGTAGACCACACATATTTAACGAAATAATAAAATTCAATGGGGAACATGAGTATCTACGTAAACTAAATGAATACCAGCAAATAATCTACCCAGAAATTAGGGAGAAATTACAAATTTCTGTCCGAAACAGATTAGAAAAATTAAATAAGGGTAGGCAACAACCTAAAACTTTAAAACCCAATGACACAATATATCGAAAGGAAAATAAGAGGAATAAAATAACACCTCGATTTTCCAAACATAAAGTCCAAAAAGATAAAGGAATCGCATTTATATCAGAAAATACACAAACCAAAAATTAGGAATAGAATAAAGAATAAAAAGAACCTTGAATAATAAAGTAAACTAATAAATCTGTTTTTTTTCCTAGATTATCTGTGGTCCACTCCCAAAGGCTGCAAAAGCAACAGATAGACAAGGAACTGGCTATTATAGAATTGAAATTGGGTAATGCAAAGGTAATAGACCACTATCAGAATTTAATCCATATAATAGACCTTGAAGAGTACATAAATAATCCGAATAAAATTGAAGAATTAAATTCATTAAATTAAATTCATTCGAACAAGATACTTCAATCGAAGATTCATTAAAAACAACGAAATTAAAATTAGAACAATTAATAGATAAAATTAACAATCTGCTACCTTTTAAAAGGAAAAAGAGAGGTCTATTTAATGGATTGGGTTCAACAATTAAATATATAACCGGCAACATAGATGATAGTGATGCCAAAAATATAAATTTTCAACTCAAAAAATTGAGGATGAAAATCTTTTTAATAAAACATTTAATGAACAAAGCTTATTGAATAAAGAAATGATACAAAGATTTAACAATATTACTACACACATAAACATTGAACAAAGTAAAATTTTAAAATTCCTAAAAAGCACACAAGAAACTTTCTCTAATAAAATAATAAAAGAACATTCTATCATTGCAAAAATTCAATATTTAAACAGAATCAATTATAATATAGATCTATTAACGAATCAAATTACCAATATAGCAGAAAGCATTGTACTAGCAAAATTGAACATTATTTCCAAATTTATTTTAAGTCACAATGAAGTGAAAAATATTTACAAATTACTTAATGATCAAATACATAAAATATATTCTGTAGAACAATTGTATGAAGTTCTTGAATTACAAGCATATTTCAATAATTCAAATATAATACTTAACGTAAAAATTCCAAAATTTCAAAAAGAAACTTTTATTTTGTCACATATTATACCTTTACCAATAAATACAACAAAACAAATATTGTCATCTAAGTATGTAGCTTATAACAATATTTCAATAAAATACTATAAAGAAAAATTCTTAAAATTAGAAGATGTTTATGTATGTCACCCTGTAAGAAGTGAGTCCATGGAACAATCAACATGTGTGGGTGGACTAATACGAAAACTACAACCGAGATGTATCTTAAAAGATGTAGGACGATGGGAGGCCATATACCAACCGGAAGACAATTTTGTGGTATTCATCAGTAAAACGTTTAACGTAACCGGTTCAACTGTATTATACTACGAAAATTGTACAATTATTATCAATGGTTTGACATACCAGGACAAACCACAAATTTATAAAGAACGTATTACAATATCGTTACCTGAGTTTACAAAAGTGATTCCTGAAATAGTTTTAGAAGAAATCAGCTTACATAAATTAAAAGACTATCAATTTAACGATCACGACATGATGTCTTCTTTTAAAATTACAACAACCCATCAATATATTACATATACAGCAATTACAGGGGTCATCTTAATAATTACTCTAACAACAGCATGTCTAATGAAGAAAATTAATACCAAAAACTTTTATGGTAGGAAATATCATTCGGCCACCTACAGATTACTTGTGGCCCTCACTCTACTCTAAGGGGGGAGGAGTTACCGATGGTCTCCTACCAACAACTCAATATCCAAACTAGAACAACAACTACCCACCAACCAAACCTACAACAACAACGGATGCTCGTGGCAGACATACATAAATATTTTTATTTAAATACTTTAATATTATTTTAATACAATTGTATTACAGGGATTATTAATTGCAATAACTCTATTTTAAACTACATTAAAATGTATGTCACCTACTAACAAGAAATTTCACTTCATTTATTGCATTAGTCAATTCCAAGAATTATATTAAAATACAAGTTAACTCAAACAAGTTAACGAACCCTATAAATAATTTTAAGTTTATAATTGTAAAATTGCAAGATCAGCTTCCGTAATAAATCGTTGATATTGCATTAATAATTAGCAGTTCATTAAACTGATCATTTGGCAATAACAATAATCACGCCACCTTTTAACGTAATTAAGCTGGTATAAAATAAGAAAAATTGTTAGTTCTTAAGGCCCTTCTTGTTTTGTAACTTTTTGAATAAAGTTGGTCGCCCGACCAAAAATTTAATAATAAAAAATAAAATAAAAGTTTTCTTTTTTTTGGAATTTGTAACGCGCAAATTCTTAACTGGCGCCCGAGCAAGTTTCGCGAGAGTCCTTTTCGGAATAGGCTCCTTAGTAACGCAAGTAAACGGGTGGTATCATGTGCCAGCCTTTCGGAAGGATCTAAAGAAAAAATATATAAAAAATCCGTAAAGGATATAACAAAAAATCCGTAATGGATATAACAAAAAAATCCGTAAAGGATATAACAAAAAAATCCGTAAAGGATATGGAAAAAAAGCAGTGAAAGTGAAAAGGAAAAAACTATATTATATATTAAAGAAATTTTGGAACTTTATTAAGAAAGAAAAAAAAACTGTGAAATATCAATGAAATTTTGGAACTTTGTTAAGAAAGAAAGAAAAAAAAAACTATAAAATCTGTGAAATATTAAAGAAAGAAAAAACCAGAAAATCTGTGACATATCAACAATTTTTTGGAATCCTGCTATAGAAAAAAGCCTTGAGAAATAAAAATCAGAAAGAGAAGAGGAAGACAGAATTGAAGAATCCAGCCACCACGAAGAAGGATTAAGGTAGATTATTAAATTATTTATTTATTTATAAGATTAATAAATTTATTATTGAAAACAAATTGTATTCTAAAAAAGGGGTATAAAATTGTAAAGCCTAGTATAAGAGTGAAAACAAATAAACAAATTGTAAATAAAATAAATAATAGATTAGAGCTGCGATTCCTACGGGACCCTCTAGTTCTACATTAAAGATCAAGAATAAAAACCAAAAATTAAGTGAACAATTTTCAATTTTTTGTAAAATAAGTATTTCCGATTGAATTAAACTTAAAAAAAAAAAAAAAAAAAAATGGCAAACCCAAATAATTTAGTTAGACCCCCTGTTATTAACACAGATAATGTACCTAGAGGTGCAGCAAATGCCCAATTGATCATAGAGGACTTGACCTCTCTTATATCAAGGGTAGCGTTAGACATATTTAATAATCAAGGACCACAGATTGTACAGGCAACCTTAAACCACAATGCTAACCTAAATAATGCATCGGACCAAATAATAGAAGACAGACATAGAGGAAATCTAGGTGACTTGGACAAAATACCAGATGTAGTTAAGTGCCTCAAGGATTTCTCGGGTCAACCTGGTGAGTTTAGTTCGTGGAAAAAGAGCGTCGATAGAATATTAGCTATTTATGAGCCACTAAAGGGAACTCCTAAATATTACGGCATTCTTAGTGTAATACGGAATAAGGTAGTAGGGAACGTGGACATAGCGTTAGAGTCATACAACACACCACTCGACTGGCCATCAATGGCAAAATGCCTCACACTTCACTACGCGGATAAACGAGATTTAGCAACATTAGAGTACCAAATGACAACTATTGTGCAGAATAGGTCAATTCAAGAATATTATCAACAGGTGTACACGCATTTGTCACTTATGTTGAAAATACTTCAAAGTATAGTTAGCAGAATGGTAAGCTATCACTATTGTAAAATGCGTTTAACTTTTCATGTATTTATATATATATATATATATATATATATATATTTTTTTTTTTTTTTTTTTTTTTTTTTTTTTTAGATGTATGAACAAATTATTAAATTGGCTCTTGGTATTAAGGCAGAGTATACAAAAATTGATGATATTCCCCTACATCAGCCATTCAAAATTTTAAAATTTGAGTGGAAAGAAACACAATATGGATCAAAAGTTATCACATATTTAAATAACAATAAATGGTTTTATCTTCCGCAACGATTCGTGAAATTTTTAAACAAGGAGGATCCCTATTTAACGCAATTGAATGATAAAAACTGGACTATTATTTACAAAGGCCGTCAATCTTCAAATGGGCTTGCAATATTTGAACTTAGTTTAGCTAAAATTTTATAAATAAAACAATTTTTTTATTTTTTTATTTTTATTTTTATTTATTTAATAAAAATATATTAAACTTATATAGTGCTTATTATTATTTTATTTATATAATACTTAAAAATTTTAAAGGAGTATTTCCTTATTCTTATATTGATTCGATGGAGCGCTTTAATGAAACTAATCTTCCTGCTAAAGAAAAATTTTATAATATTTTAAATAATTCGCATTGTTCTGATGAAGCTTATGATCATGCTAAATCGGTTTGGACAACTTTTAAATGTAATAACTTGTTAGATTACACTAAATTATATTTAAAAACAGATGTTCTCCTCTTAACAGATTTTTTTCAAAATTTTAGAAGTATCTGTAAAAGTATATACAAACTTGACCCATGCCAATATTACACTACTCCAGGTTTATCGTGGGATGCGATGTTAAGAACAACTAACATAAGGTTAGAACTTTTAAGTGACGTCAATATGTATAATTTTATACAAGACGGTATTAGAGGAGGACTAGTACAAAAGATATTCTAGAGCAAATAATAAATATTTATTTTATAATCTAATATTTTTAAATAAAAAGCAATTGTTTTTATGTTTTCTTTTATAATTTTTTATTTTTTTTAAATGTTACATGAAGTAAAATTTTTTGATAATAGGTAATATATCCTATTATCAATTTTTATTCCTAATCCACAAAAAGTAAAGGCCATACAAAATTTTCCGGAAACACAGAGCTTAAAAGAACTTCGTAGTTTCCTTGGTATGTCAGGGTATTACCGACGATTTATTAAAGACTTCTCCAAACTTGCCAAGCCCCTGACATCCCTTTTAAGAGGGGAAGGAGGACGAACGTCCAAAAATAAATCCGCAAAATTAAGGATATGCTTAAATAATGAAGCTAAAGAATCCTTTATCAAAATTAAGAACGCTCTTATTTCCGAGGATATCATCCTTGCCTATCCAGACTTTAGCAAAGATTTCGAGCTAGTAACAGATGCTTCGAACTTTGCAATAGGCGCAGTCCTATCCCAAGGCGAAAGACAAATTTCTTTCATCTCCAGAACTTTAAACAAAGCGGAGGAACACTACGCCGTGTAGGGGCGCTTGTAGCTCGAAAAGCATTTTTTTTTTAATAATGGTTATGTTTTTTTACTTTTTCAATTTTATTTATTCATATTCACCACCGTGAGAAGAGTTGTTTTTGAATCGTAAAGACACCCTGTTTTTATGGTAATGAAGTTCAAATGTCAAAAACATAAAAGGGCGACATTTTCGATCAAGATTTTGGTATTTGTAAATTTTATTATGTGTGTGTTTGTATTATGCTGAAAAAACTGAAATTTTCCAAATTTTCCAAATGTTTCCATGAAAACTATGGTATAAAAAGCGGCCATTACACTAAATCATTCCTTTTTCGCTGAAAGCTGTCATCAAGTTTATTTTAAACGTCGTTACTCTGTCCGGAAGAGAAATTTAATAGTAAGTTTTAAATTTTATTTTTAATTTTTTTTATATCCTGAACGCATTTCCCATTTGATAAAAATTATTTTTTTACAAAAAACTTAGCAGGTTTATTACCATCCAATTTATTTCGGCAGAGTGTAAATATATATATATATTTATATATTTATTTATATATATATATAGTTTTATCAGGGAAATCAGCGAACGATAGCTCTGTACAATAACAAAAAGGTAACGAACAAAAAAAAAAACAAAAACCACACGCACACACGTATAAAAATTTACAAAAACCAATTTCTTTACAGCACACATCCAACACTTTCGTCTACAAAATCAAGATCATTTTTCTTCATCAAAAACTATATATCTTCCACGGGAACGGGCAACCCTGAGCATAAACCCGCCAGCCTTAAAAAAAATTCAAACTAGGAAGGATCCATCGGTGCCTGAAGTCGTACAACAGAAATAGTCCCGAAGGAAATATCAGAACAAATTCCTTACAAAAACCATCTTCGGGTGAGAAATTTCCAAAAAGAAAAAAGTGAAAGTGTAAAAGTGCTACAAAAGAAAATAAATTTTGTCAATCAAAGAAATTCACATTGTAAATTTCCCGGAAAAAAAAATTAGATAGATTAGAAATCGTAACATTAATCATTTATTTAAACATGAAAATTGCACTTAACTGAAAATCTGTACAAAAACAGAAAAAAAAAAACCCGAAAAGAACAAACAAAAAAAAAAAAGAAAAAAACTGAAAAAAAAAACAAATGAAACACAAAAGTAATACAGTTTAATTTTTTTATTTTTAATTTTTCATAGAATTTGAATAATTTAACAATTTCACTTAAAACTATGCAAATTTTATTTTTTTCTTAAATCTAAATTCCACTTTTTGTTCACTGTTTTTTTATTTAAATTTTTATTTAATTAATTTTTCACTCTTTTCCGCGATTCACTTAAAAGAAAACTAAAATGTAATGCAAAAATCAATATAAAAACAAAAAAGTTATTGGAAAAATGCAAAAACATTAAAAATCTAATTAAAACAAGTGTCAAAAATGTGCAAAAATAAGAAAAAAGTTTTGAGTAAATATTTTTATAACTTCAATAAAATCAATAAGATATTGAGTAGAAATAGACATTAAAACGAAATCTTTTAATAACATACTATGTAAAAGAAAATCAATTAACAGTGCTAATAACCCTTATTAATTAAACACCTGACAACAAAAGAGAACACCAATACATCGACAGGAAAGCAGCGAAAGATCTTTCGACGTGGGATCCTGAAAATGTAAGTCAATTTTTTTTCATTTCTATTCCTTATTTTTTATTATTACGTTGATTTTCTTTTAAATAAATTAAAAATATCTTATTGAAGATTTCATACACTGTAACTTTTACATAAGATTATATCTTATGATTACTACACTCAGAGTTAACATGAGTGAAAATGTTAAATTGTCAAATTAAAACAAAGTGTATGTGAGTTTCTATGAGAATTTTTTTAAATTAGTAATTTTAGATATTTTAAAATTTAAAATTAAAAATGCTTTAAAATAAGGGGTAAATTAATTAAATTTAATCATAAAATAATTAAATTATTGTTATAAACTATTTAATTATTTTATGGAAAGAAGAAAAGATAGAAGAAGAAACTCAGCTATATTTATATATATATTTTATTTGTTTTTTTAACTTGCGATTGACAAGAAATGGTTTATATTACATTACAATTTAATTAATTTATTAACCCCGTCGTGTTTAATAACTACCGTGGTCTAGTGGTGTGACCGATTACCTACTGTTCCACGTACCCCAGGTTCAAAACTCACTTGAGCTGAAATTCTTTTTATTTTTTTTATTTGTTTTTTTTATCAAATCCCACATGAGGAAAAACATTTTTTTTTATTTTTTTTGTATTTTTTTCATTAAATATATAAATTTTTTTTTATAATTATTAGTTTTTTTATTTTCAATTATTTTAACCTTGAACCTATTTTTTTGTAATTTGCACATTTTTATTTCCTTATGCATGAAAAAAAAAAGAAAAAAAAATTAACATTTTTATTACGAACCCGAGTTCGATCCTCAGTTGAACCCGATTTTTTTATTTACTGTATATTTTTATTTTTTTGCTAATTTTAAAAATGAAATTTTAAAAATTGATTTTTGCAAATATTTATTTTTATCTATATTTTTTTTTATTTCTATTTTGATACTATTAGTAATATGTTTAAAATTAGTTGATATATTTTTTTTCAAACCGTATGGTTTTTTTATTTAATTTCTGTAATAAACAGTCTGAATTTTAAAATGAAGTTTTAAGCGTCTGCTAAACCGTTATATGCTACAGCCGCTAACGAAAAGGAGATGTTGGCTATAATATGGGCTTTGAACTCCTTACGAAACTATTTATATGGATCGGCTAGGGTTAAAATATATACGGACCACCAGCCTTTAACCTACGCCTTGAGCAACAAAGATAATAACAGCAAAATGAAGAGATGGAAGGCCATACTCGAAGAATATAACTATGAAATGCTCTACAAACCGGGAAGGACAAACGTTGTAACTGATGCTCTGTCCAGGATAACGGAACCAGAACTATATACATTGTCAATAGCAACAAATTCAGACGAAAGTTCGTCGCATAACTTAATATATAGCGTAAAGGCACCTATTAATGCTTTTAAAAATCAAATACTTTTGAATAGAGACGTAATGGCATCTTATCAATTTAAAATAGTTTTCCCCACATACCACCGCCATATTATAACAGAGCAAGATTATTCCGAGGAAAAAATAAATTTCTATTTTGAAAAGATACTTAAACCCATCGGTGATAAATTGCATTAAAACGGAGGAACGGATTATGGGAAAAATACAAGAACTCTACCCATTGCATTTCGGAAGATATAAAATAAGATTTACGCAAATAATGGTAGACGATTTAACTAGTGAAGAAGAGCAGGAAAATATAATAGTAAGGACACATAATAGAGTACATAGAAATTGCAAGGAGAATCGGACTCAAATTCTTGAAAAATATTATTTTCCATCTATTGCAAATAAAATAAAAGAGATAATAAAAAAAAATGCATCATATGTAAAGAAAATAAGTATGATCGTCACCCAACGAAGCCTTAAATTCAACCTACGTCCATACCACAGTATCCTGGTCAGTTGGTTCATTTAGACATATTTATTATCGGAAAAGAATTAGTGTTGACGGCGATTTATAAATTTTCGAAATATGCTATAGCAAAACCCATCAAATCCAGAGCTATAGAAGACATACGGCAACCATTGAGAGACCTTATTTCCTCACTACTTCCTGAAACATTAGTCATGGATAATGAGAAATCGTTTAGCTCAGAATCCATAAAATTCATGATTGAAAATGAGTTTGGAATACAGATTTTCCGAACAGCCCCGTACACAAGTTGTTCCAACGGACAAGTTGAACCATTCCATTCAACTCTACAAGAAATTATGCGTTGTCTTAAAGAGGAAAGGGTACACCGAACTTTTCACGAACTACTGGATAGGTCAGTAAAAGAATATAATTTTTCAATTCACACGGTTACAGGCAAAAGACCTATGGAAGTATTTTTTGGCAGAAGAGTGAGTAGTGACCCAAGGTTACTTGAAAAGGATAGGAAGGAAACTATAGAAAAGCTCTCAAAAAAAAAAAAACAAATGAATGACCTTGCATACCACAATAAAAATAGAATCACTCCAAAAGAATATATAGGGGGAGAAGAAATATTTGTCAAAATTAATAGAAGATTAGGGAATAAACTAACAGCTAGGTTTAGAAAAGAAATAGTGGCTCAAAATTATAACACAACAGTGAAAACCAAGTCGGGCAAAATTGTCCATAAAAATAACATAAAGCAATCTTGAAGAAATCTATATAAACCCATAATATTTTCTTTAATGTCTCTTGTTACAGGACAGAAGATGATAATATTCACATTTTTGACATGGATACTGTCAGTTACTGCTCAGCATCTCGACATACAAGACCTAACCAACAACAATGGTTATATACCATTTAAGACAGGAGAACTGAAAATAATCAGTCACTACAACAAAATTCTTCACTTCATCAACTTGACTGCATACGAAGAGACAACATCCATTATTTCCGACAATATTAAGTCACTAACAGCAATTTCATTTGAGGACAAACGACTCCTGGACACAGTAAACAAAAATTTTATTTTACTTAATGCAAGAATAAATAACTTAACATCCACTCTAAAACAAAACAAGGACTATTCAACATTTTAGGGAAAGGACTAAAATACATTGCGGGTTCTATGGACAACGACGATGAACAGGAAATACGAAACGCAATAAACGAAATACATAGCAACGAGAGAATTACATATACAGGACTAAGCAATTTGACGCATATAAATAACTTCATGGCTGAACAAATCAGAAATATTACGGAGCATATAAACAAGCAACAAACTTCGGTCAGTAGATACATTAACGAGTTTGAAAGGATAACGGAAAATCGAATCAAGACATTGGAGGACGAAGTTCAATTTATTGAACAGGCGTACAGTATGAACAATGACATATCACTTTTGAATGATTATATAAATGACGTAGGACAAATTATTTTTTCCTGTAAACTGGGTGTTATCCCCACCGATATTTTGACACAAAAAGACGTTAATTTGATCAACGACTAATACAGTTATAGGAAAACGAAAGTTGTAGTACTTTTTCAGGATAATAACATAATCTTGACACTCCTTATTCCCCAATTTTCCACAAAGGCACTAACCAAAATAAAATTTGAGCCTTTACCAAATATTTTAAATAAATCCATTGTTTTGAGTACATCAGAAATACTAGTTGATGGTTTCGATAGAATTTACGACATTCATGTGAAAGACGATTTAGAAAGAAATCTAATCGCCTTGGACAATGAATGTATTAAAAATATTTTACAGTTTAAGGAAGCGCAATGCAACCTGGAAATTTCAGAAAAACCTGAAGTAGTGGAAATTGTTCAAGGAATTGTGTTTAAAAATTTTGAAGGAAATATAACTCATGATTGCGGTAAATTTGAAATAAAACAAAAAGGTACATTCCTAATAAAGTTTGAAAATTGTAAGATTATTGTATTAAATAAGAATTATACAAATGTTATTCCAAAAATGCATGAAACATTAGTTTTACCCAACTTAATGACAAAAATTAAAGAAAATAAAAATATGGCGAAATTGGATCTGAAAATTTAAAATTTGTATTTAAAGCAAATGAAATATGAAAATAATATTAAGGAGATAGTTCATAAGAGTAAAGAAATGCATGTAATTAGCTTAAGTTCAGATATATCGATTGTATTTTCCATTATCATTATAATATTCATTCTTGTTAATATCAGTAAGTTCAGAAAAAAATTATATTTTTCACCTGAACCAAAATTAACCACAGAATATGTTCCAAACACAAAAATCGGACCATTTCTCCAAATTTCAACATTAAAGTAGTAATACCTATTGAGGACAATCGATTTAAGGGGGGAAGAGTTAACTCAAACAAGTTAACGAACCCTATAAATAATTTTAAGTTTATAATTGTAAAATTGCAAGATCAGCTTCTGTAATAAATCGTTGATATTGCACTAATAATTAGCAGTTCAATAAACTGATTATTTGGCAATAACAATAATCACGCCACCTTTTAACGTAATCAAGCTGGTATAAAATAAGAAAATTGTTAGTTCTTAAGGCCCTTCTTGTTTTGTAACTTTTTGAATAAAGTTGGTCGTTTAATAATAAAAAATAAAATAAAAGTTTTTTTTAGAATTTGTAACGCCCAAATTCTTAACTTACATAACTAGCATTTATTTCAATTTGAACTTTAATAAACTTTTACTAACAATAAATAAAAAGCCGCATTCCATTTTTCCAAGAATTTTATTAATTTATTAAAATGCATGCTAAACAATTAAAATATATAAATAGAAATAAGTCAATGAAATAAGATTGTTCAATCATTAATCAACTATCGAAACTTACAGTCTTTTCATTTACTTTAACTCACGCTTTTGTACTATCAGCATATATTATTATCAATAATTGAGTTCGGCTTATTTTACACAATTTTAAGTTTTTATGGTTAAGCATTTTTATATTTTAAATTATAAAATTTTTTAATAAAGAAACCAGTTTAACCAGTACTCGAACGTGTTGTTTTATTTTTTAATAAACATTAAAATAACTGGCGCCCAACGGAAAAAAATAAACGGTCCTCAAGAAGCATCGACAATAAAATAACTAGACTTCTAAATAGTACTAAAAAAGTCCAAAAAATTCTAAGTAATTTACAACAAAACAAAAAAGTCTACACAAAATAAATTTTATTTTAGTTTAAAACTTGAATAAACATATGAAAAACATACAGAAAACTTTGTAAACTATAAATAACAGATTGAATACTGATCGCAAACATAAATTTAACATTTAAATAAACAACTAATGAAAAACGAATTAAAAAAAAAAAAAACAACTAAATAAATAAAATCCCTAAAAAGAACTTGTGAAGATCAAAGAGAATAATTGACCAAAAATAACAAACATCAAAAACAAAACATAGAAAATCCAAAATAAAATATAAACATTTTCAAAACAAAGTCAAAGCAGCCACCACCAGTAAAGCAAGAGAAACCGTCCAATTGCACGTTAATTAATAATTTCCATATGGCCACGGTACAGGAAATCCTTCCTGGGGCACTTTTATTGAATCAATTTAATGGCACAATTCTCATTGGTCGAGAGCCATTTGATCTAAACGGTACTTTCCTCATAAAATTTCACAATGAAACGGTATCAGCAAACGGTAAGGTTTTCTCGGGTTCAGAAATAACCTATGCTTACCCACTGCCAGCCGTTGTACAACCAAAGGCGGGAAATTCTCGTGTGGAACTCTGGAGTTAATCAAGTAAAAGCACGTCAATAATACGGAAGCGATCGAGCTTTTGAATATCGAGAGCAAAATGGGTGATGTAATAGCCTATGTTTTAGTGATCCTCGGGATTACTGTCTTATTGTCCGTCAGTCTGAATAAATCGTGTCACTCAAAGAGTTCCCAATACCCAGCAAGAACCTATGTTAATGCTTCATTACCCTTAGGAGAAATTACCCTGAGTGGAAACGAATCTAAGGAACAACACATAACGAAAATTACACAGATACCGTACTTTTGATTGAGGACAATCAAATTTTAGGGGGGAAGAGTTAACACAAATTTAGTTAATTATGAATATTCCCTCTTTCTTTTATTTTTTAATCTGCTGCGTTTGCGTTATTGTTGGATTTATTAAAGTTCATTTAACTGTCTGCAATTTGAGTAAGCTATTTTGTTTTCAACACACGCTTTTGTACTATCAGCATATATTATTACCAATAATTGAGTTCAGCTTATTTTACACAATTTTAAGTTTTTATGATTAAGCATTTTTATATTTTAAATTATAAAATTTTTTAATAAAGAAACCAGTCGTAGTCAAGTACTCGAACATGTTGTTTTATTTTTAAATAAACATTAAAATAACTTATACAAAAGAAGAATTAAAAGAAGCATAAAGATAAAAATAAAGTCCTCAACTGAAAATATTAATATACAATGCCCCAAAAAGAATAACAGATGACATTTTAAAATATAAACTAATTGACGAATTCCACAATACCACACACGCAGGCCATTTAGGAATAAGAAAAACAATTATCAAACTAAAACAACGATACATTTGGAAAAACATGAATAAAATGGTAAAGAAATTTGTATCATATTGTGACAGTTGTAATAAAAATAAACAAACAAAACACATAAAAGAACCGCTAACACTAACAAACACACCAAACAATAGTTTTGAAGTGATTTCAATTGACACTGTAGGTCCTCTTCGTATTTCAAATGATTACCGATACATTTTAACAATGCAATGTGAGCTGACTAAATTTATTGTTGCACATCCAATGCCAACAAAGGATGCAATCACTACAGCAAGAACATTGGTTGAACATTTCATTTTGAAATATGGTCAATTTAAGGCACTTAAGTCCGACAGAGGAATAGAATTTACAAATGAAGCTATGCGTAACATATGTTCATTCCTACAAATTAAACAAATATTCTCAACCCATTATCATCACAAGACGTTTGGAGCAATTGAAAGAAACCATAGAGTTCTAAATGAATTTTTACTAACAACAGCAAATGATCATGAATGGGATAAATGGATTCCATACTTCACATTTGCGTATAACACAGCACCACGCATAGATACAGGGTATACACCATTCCAGTTATTTTACGGAAAATTGCCACACTTTCTATCTGACAGTTTAGATAATGAAAGAAAATTTTATAAATTATGAAGATTATGTAACTGAGCTAAAAAGAAAACTACAATACTCTCTAAATAGATCTAAAAATATGTTAACACAAACTAAAGAAAAAAGAGTTAACAATACAAAATATACAAATAAGTTAAATTTAAAAATAGGGGACCAAGTTTTAGTTAAAGTAGAAAATAGAAAGAAGAACCAAAGTCCATATAAAGGTCCATATACAATTTTAAGAAGAAATAATGTAAATACTGTAATAAATTATAATGGCATTGAAAAAGAAATACATAACAATAATTTAAAACCATACTATATCCATTAAGTAAGATTTAACAAATAGAATATAATTATTATATATGTTTAATTTTATTTTATAATAATATAATGTTCAATTTTGTTTTATAATACAATAGGATAAGAAAAATTCCTCCCATAATTTTTATCTTAAGGGTGAGGGTGTAGTGTAACCATTTTCTCATACAATATGCACAGCGAAAACTCACCAACTTCAACCATGTAGCGTAACTAACAAACAACATTTATTAAAGTGTGTCATGTTACAAATGTTGAAGTGGGTTACAAAACCATTGACCCACTTGCATTATTGTATGACACATATAAATTAAATGCTTGAAATATAATTTATATCTATTACTTTAATTCCCTTTTATGTAAATATGTATTACTAAAATAACATCAATAAATATTGAGTGATTTAGAAATCACTCAATACTAGATAACTAGAATAATTTTCATAGATAATATATAAGACAAACATTTTGAAAATAAAGACAGACTTATAATTACTAAACTTAACCGGCAACATATTGCCTTAGTTTAATTAATTAAAAGGCTCATTTAGTCCGGCAGTTCTTTTGAACGCCTCGTAACCAGCTGAAACCCTGACAGCTAATGTAAATAACCAAGGGCTATAGGGAAACACTATAGAGAAGCACTATAAGGAAACACTATAGGGAAACTGAGCATAACAATCCTACCTTACATGGCTATCCTGCCCACTCGGACTACTAAAAAAAAAATAAGATCCTGCCGATTCAGACCACTGGAAAAAAGATCCTGCCCACTCGGACCACTAAAAAAAATAAGATCCTGCGGGACCGCGGGCAAAGGTATGGTTCCCATTATCTTTGCCATCTCAGAAAATAGCGCAGTTGAGCTAGAGAAGGCGGGGCTAAAAGTGTACTTTAGGGTTAGGGACGCCAAGGTTAAGGTGTTCGTCCCACAGGTCCAGGAGCTGGCGAAGCAGACGAATTAGAGGTAGCAGACGAATGGTAGGATTCTTTTAGCGGAAAAGGACCTCGACATTGCTATAGTCCAGGAACCCTGTGTTTCAAACTCCCAAGTTAAAGGGTTCCCGACTTCAACATATAAGTTAACAACAAAAATTTTGTTTGTCATTTTATTGCTTTTCATTTTTTTGTTTTGTTGTTTCTTTTGTGAATTCAATGAACTATGAGGTTATAGAACTCTAAAATGCTTACTATTACTTTCGTTATTAATAGCCTGTTTAACAATCTCGAAAGAAAACTACGGCGAAAGAAAAGAAGTCACTAGAATTCGAATAAATTTGCGTTCATGGATATCACTCACTTTCGTTCTTATGCACTTGCGTACGTCAATTTTTGTATCTTACGTATTAACAATTCAAAGTAGTGCCAATTCATCTATTTACAGAATTTATAGCGATTTCCTCTAAAAGTCCCAAAAATACTACTTTTTGTATGAGAACAAATACAACTGTTCTTAAGAGTGATCAGCTGTATATAAATGTCATATTGTAAAAAGGAAAATAATAATAACATACCAGTTTAAAAACAAAAAAATAAATTGTTGTGTCTGCCATAGTTTTATTTAAAAAAAATAGTAATTAAAAAAGCAAACAAAAAAGCTAAGTGTGTTATAAAGAAAAAAAAATCAAAACAAGAATGGATATGTTGACGGTCGCCGTACATTTCTTGGATACTGCGGAGGAAGATGAGGAAAGTGTACTGTTTCGAAGAGAACTACGAGATAATTATAATGTCCTGGAACAGCCTACTAGTCAGTAAGTGTACACATTAGACATTTGTACAATTATGAACATATGTATGTAAATTAATTTCTTACCAAAATCTTCTTTGGAATTAGGTTTATTGCGAATTTTCGAGTTTCAAAAGACATTTTTCGTGCTCTTTTGGAGAAATTCGAGGCAAATAGTGCCTCGTCGTTTAGAAGCACTTATATACGTGGAGATATAAGGTTAGCGACATTTTTACGCTACTGGAAGCTATCAGCAAAGCGTAGGAAATGCAGTCCTCTCATCCACATGCAAAGCTACTGTCTGCGGAATCATTGCAGAATGTCTCAATTTTTTTGAGGAGTAGGTATATGGGCAGTGGATTAAAATGCCTAACCCAGAAAATGAGATAATCATTAAATAAGAGTTTTTTATTTCTACGGGCTTTCCTGGAATCATCGGATGCGTTGATGGCACGCATATAAGAATAAAATCTCCGGGCCATAATCTGAAGCATCTATATTACAACCGTAAAGGATATTATAGTATAAATGCAATGGTGGTAAGTTTTACATAGCAGATATATAGTACATATGTTTAAACATATGCAAATATTTTATGCAAACGGATTTTATTCAGTCCTTTTTGTTTATTCTAGATATGTGACAACAAAACTAAAATAATGTACGTCGATGCTTGGCATCCTGGTGCCAACCATGACGCATTTGTTTGGGAGCATAGTACCATTGACCAAAAACTAAGAAATAATTTCGAAGGTGGCAAAAAAACACATGGATTCTTGGTATGATTATACTGTTTGAATGTTTGTACATCATATACAAAATACTTTTTGAATAGGTGATGGTGGTTATAAACTAAACCCTACCTTATGACACCGTTTAGAAAACCTAGAAATGTAGAAGAAAGACGGTATAACAACAAACATACATCTACACGTAATGTTGTTGAGTGTTGTTTTGGGATTTTAAAAAATAGGTTCCTAAGCATTATAGGCTCTCGAGGACTTCACTATGAACCCAAAAAGGTAACACAAATTGTAAACGCGTGTTGTGCAGTTCACAACATGTGTTTATTTTTCGGATGCGAGGAGCCAACAGTAGATTTACAAAATGATACTACAAACGATACCATAGAAGATGCAGAAGAGGACGTGGGAGCAATGGCAATACGTCGCAACATTGCATTAAATTTACAATAAAATATTATTAATCAATTAATCAGAAATTTGGTTAGTCAAATTCTTGATTAATCCGTTAATTGTTATTTTGATTAGTTAAAATTATGATTAACTGTTTAATTAGACATTTGAATAATTTAAATTTGATGTATATATGTACGTATGTATATAATTTATAATTAAGTTAAATTTAACCGCTTTGCGAAGAATGTCGACAAGAAAATGTTTTCGTATATTTATTAGCGTGGCCGTTAGTTATATGGAGAATTTTTTTTTTTATTTCTTATATTCTTTCCCCCCAAATCGGTTCAGTCCAAAATGTATGGAGATTTTACGAATTAACGAGATTTTTTTAAGGGACCGACAGTTTAATACGAATTATTGGGAATTACGATTTATCGGGGTACGAATTATCGGGATTTGACTGTTTATACATAAATAAATAAACTTTTGATTGAATTACTTTTAATTCTATTTCTTATTAATTAATAATTCAAAATTTTTTTCTAATCGCTGGATGCTTTCTAAAATTACATTCATGCATGTCGCTTGCACTTCAGCTGCATCCGCTCTTCTTTTTACTGCTTCAGCTTGTATTTCTGCAAAATTCGCTAGCCTTTTAATCACATCAGTCTGCTCCTTAGCTGTTGCTGTATTTGTCTCTGCCACTCGCAGTTGCCGACGAATTAGGGACAACTGTTCATCAACAGTTTTCTTCTTTTTTTTTTTTTTTTTTTGTTGAAGAGCAAGCTGGCTCGTCATCATCGCTACCGCTGAGGTATGGACGACGCTTAGAAGCACTTTTGGTTTGTTGTTGTTGTGTTGCTGGGTAGACAATCTTTGGTCGGGGCAATTGATGCTTCTAGTCGTTCCGGTACGTAGACCCAATAGCCGCGGGAACGTTTGTGGTTGTGGTTTGTTTTTCACTTTGCTGCAAGTTTTGTGAACAGTCAGCTGGTAGTGAGTGACAACTTCCACTATATGCTCCTTCTCATTCCGGTTGGTGTAACTACCGCCGCAGCCTTACCAAGTCTTGGTGGTGTCTTCACCAACGATTGAAAACAATCTTCAATTGATTCGGGTGCCCTACTTTTAACTTCATCACCGAAAACTCGACCACCGGGTGCTCCAGCTGACGACATCAACAAAGTCCGGTCTATTACCTGCTCCAATGCTGTTAAATAATTGTAGCGGTAGAGACCGCTTTTATGCTTTCGCAGAGACTCTTCCACTGCTTCTCTGCTGACAATTTATTTGTCCCAGGTCAGGATTTTCTTCCATATAATCCACCAATCTTTAAAGTTGCTGCATTGTTGACTTTTTTAAACTAAATAGGAAGTCATGAACAAACTACAATGGTCGCTGATTCTAGGCAGTATAATTAGTACAAACTTACCATTTGGTGTCCATTTTTTACTTTTACGTTAGTAAATAATTTATTTTTTAATTTTTTTAACTTTTTGCACAATATTTTTTTCTTACTCGAAAACAAAACAACAAGTGAGTGATTTTGACATTTGCATTCGCAATGTTGACAACTCCTTCGACATTGTTGAACCGGATTTTGTATGAAAGCACTTACGTTTTCTTTCGAGCTGTCGTTCGCATCAACGTTCGTACAGAAGTGTAGTTGATGAACCCAAAACAATTTTCATTCGCTTAGAATGCGAACGTAATCATTCTTTCGAAATTCATAAACAGGCCATAAATATCACTTTGGATTGCCCAACTACAAAGTGTTTGTGTGTTTGCTTGTTGTTTTTAATTGTTAAGCATTGCTTTGGTTTGTTGAACTCAACACATTTAAGTAGAACTATTAAATGCTTTGCATTTGAGTGGTTCTCGTATCACAAATACTTTGTTGGCGGTTTTATCGATTTAGATTATGCAATCAATAATTTAAGCAATAATTTTAAGAGATGAATTTGTATTGGTAAAATTCTTTTAAGAAACTTTTAAAAAATAAAATTCAGTCGGAGTCAAGTACTCGAACAAAACAAACGTATTTATTACTTACTGGCGCCCAACTAAAATAAAATCCTTAAATAGGATAAAACTAAATAAAATTAAAAATCCTTAAGTATGATAGAATTAAATAAAAATAAAATCCTTAAGTAGGATAAAACTAAATAAAATTAAAAATCCTTAAGTAGGATAGAATTAAATAAAAATAAAATCCTTAAGTAGGATAAAATTAAAAATCCTTAAGTACGATAAAATTAAATAAAAATAAAAATCCTTAAGTAGGATAAAATCAAATAAAAATAGAAAAATCCTTAAGTAGGATTAATTAATAACAAAACATTTCATAAAAACTTATAAATATTCGCCAAAGTGTTAGTGACTTTTAACCCTTCTTGCATGATGATGGAAATTTCCATCATAATATTTAGTCAACAAAAAAAGGTACTCAAAACCCTTGTATTGTAAATTTGTTGTTGCTGGCAACTTTTTAAGCGACTATTGCGTACAAAAAAACACAGTTGTCAAAAAATAGCAAACGTCACTGTCAATTACCAGGCCTACAACTTGTCATTCCGCTGTTTGTTGTGACTGGAAGAAATGAGCGAGATTTTAAATTGTTTTATGGAAATAAACGGAGATATAAAATACAAAAGTGAAAATGAGTGGAAAAAAGGTTTGTTTTCATGTACAATACAATACAATTATATACAATTTATATCAAAACACTGTGAATAAATTTCTCAAAACTATGTGATAGAAATTTACATCACTATGCAGTAACTTCACTTGTAATGTACTGTAAACATTTTTTTGTTAATGTTCATTTTATGTTGTTTTTTAGGTAAACTTGAATGATAGAGATATTGAAGATTATCTTAGTAAATTGCAAAACGGTTGGCTCTCAGAAGATGGCCTTGATGACCAAGATTTCGATGATGAAAACCGCGATGCTGATGAAGTTATAAGAGTGTTGCAGGAGGAAAACGATGATGATGATGATGTGGATGAAATTGCTGAAATTGATGGCTTGTGGCTTGGAAAGATAATAAGATTTTAACCCTGTTATCTTCTTATTTTGGAGCATTGCCTGTAACTAAAGTCAATAGATTTGACAGGATAACAAAAGCAAAAATTGATATTACTTGCCCGTTTATTGTCCAAGAGTACAATAAACATATGGGAGGAGTAGATCTCATGGATAGCTTTTTGGGCAGAAATCATATAAAAATGAGGTCTAAAAAGTGGTATTTGCGTATTTTTTCATTTATTTGATCTAGCTGTTATAAACTTTATAAAAATTTTTTATAAATTGTTTATAAATTGTTTATAAAAAAAATGCTCAAGAAAGAGGTGAACCTAAAAAGAGTCTGCTTACAATGGGCCAATTCAGAAATGAATTGGCCTTTGTGCTATGCAACAGAGGAACCACCAGAGAAGCTAAAAGAGGGCGTCCTAGTACCAGTGTACTAGAAGAAGAATTAGAATCAAAAAAAAGAAAAGGTTCTCCAGCTCCACCACCTCCAAAAGACATAAGAACAGATGGTGCTGAACATTGGCCAAAAGTAGGTGGGTCACTCCGGTGCAAATTTCCCAAATGTAAAGGCTATTCCACAATTTCATGTACTAAATGTGGCGTTAATTTGTGCTTAAATAAAAATAATAATTGTTTTTTAAATTATCATACAGAATAAAGAAGATTTAGTAAAAAATATTTTTTTATTTATTTATTACTGAGCTTAATATGTGACAATGCATGATGATGTAAATTTCCATCATATTTTTATTTACACCAAGATTTTTTTAAATATTTTTCCTTTAATCTAGAGCATTAATTACATCACCCTGATTAAAAAAAAAAAAAAAAAAATCATGCAAAGAAGGGTTAATCTACAAGCTGAAGTTGCCTTAAGAATTTAAAAAAAAAAGAAAAACCAAACTATTTTTAAAAAATTTAACAAAAAAAAAAAAAGAAGAGAAGAACTATCAAGAAGTTTTTTAAAAAATCTAAAGTGAAAAACTGTCTACAAAAGTGAATCTACTGAATAATCCTTGCTGACAACTAGAAAATCAACAATCCCGCAACCTTTGACAATATTGGCAGCAGTCATCTTCCGAAAAAGGGTTTGAGACAATTTTACAATTGAAAAATCAACAATCCCGTAGCCTTTGACGATATTAGCAGCAGTAATATCCAAAAAGGGTTTGAGCCAACTTTACAAAAATCACCAATGCCGCAACTTTTTATGATGTTAACAGCGATAATTTTGTAAGTTATCCTTTTGTATAAATTTTCTTTAAAAATTTAAAATTAATTGTTAAAAGTATATAAAATTAAATAGTCTATTTTGACATCACAAAAACTAAATAACGCAAACATTATAATCTAGAAGTAAGGTAACACAGTATTTCAATAACAATAAAAATATTTAGTAATAAAAACATACCGAATTAGTTAAGGAACAAATTATTTCTATAATGTCTAACCCGAATAATTTAATAAGACCACCGGTCTTAGTTAATCAACCACCTTCTAATCCCAACAACCCCCCAAATCCCAAAATCCTTTGAATAATCCTCAAATGGAAGCAGCAATAACAAATCTCGTTACACAAATATGTAGGGAACAGCGTAGAAATATGGTGGAAAATATTTTGCACCCAAATGCCGACATCATAGTAGGAGACCAAATCATAGAAGAACAGTACAGGGAAAATCTTAATGATATGGACAAAGTGCCCGATGTTGTACGTTGCCAACGAGAATTCTCTGGAAACCCTTCTGAATTAAGCTCTTGGAGAAAGAGCGTCGAACGGGTTCTGAAAATTTATGAGGAACAAAAAGGGACACCAAGGTATTTCGCTATTTTGAATGTGGTCAGAAATAAGATCACTGGAGCCGCTGACGCAGCACTTGAGTCCTATAACACTCCTTTGTGTTGGGAGGCAATTTTACGTTGCTTAACAATTCACTACGCAGACAAACGAGATATAACTACCTTGGAGTACCAACTAACAACACTTGTACAGGGTAATTCATCAGTGCATGACTTTTATCAGGAGGTGTATTCACACCTATCACTAATAATTAACAACATTAGCTGTATGACTATAGACAGGAAGGCTATGGATGTTTTGATTCAAACATATCGGGACAAAGCTTTGGACACCTTTATACGTGGACTAAGAGGCGACCTTTCTAAACTCCTATGTATACGGGAACCAAATAGCTTACCTCAGGCATTACATCTTTGCCTTAAACTCTAAAATCAAAATTTCAGAACAGATCACGCCTTAAATAAAAATCCTAAACTGCACACTAGGAATCAGAATTATAGACCTCAAACAATACCTACATTTTTCCCTCAACCAACATCCATAATCCAAAGAAATAATCAGCACACAGTGCAATATCCAAACCAATATCCAGCCTATTATCCTAAGCCCTATTATTCACAACACACTTATCCTGATAATAGACATTTTCAAAATACAAATCAATTCAATAACTCCCAAAGACAAAATCATAATACCTTTCAAATACCTCCACCAAGACCAAACGCACCAAATCCCTTAGCGAAGCCCATCCCTATGGAAATCGATCAGTCCAACCAAACTAGAAATTTAAATTACATAAACCGACCAAGGCCCAATAACAGACTGATGGGAAAAAGACCTCTGCAACCATCTGTACTCCAAAAACAAAAAATACAGAGAAATTACAACATTCAAACATATGATAATGATATAGACGAAGAGATTTATTATTATTTATTATTATATTTATTATTATTAGAATCATATGAATCTGAAAATAATTTACAACCATTTGAAGAATACAATAATCAAAATGATACCGACGCTACAAACTACGAATCAGAATCTATTAATGAACAAGATCTCACTGATACCCATTTTTTAGAATAGATTCGTCTTTGCCTTATTTTGAAGAAAATACGAAAGACGGACAAATTCTAAAAATTTTGGTCGATACTGGATCCAACAAGAACTACATCCAGACATCATTAATGAAATTAGCCATTCCCAACAAAAAAGACTTTTTTGCAAATTCCGCTGGAGGAAAAATCCGTATATCCCGCCACACTTTCATAAATCTGTTCGGACTAAAATCGACTAAACTAAAATTCTTCGGCTTACCAAACCTTAAATCCTTTCATGCAATATTGGGCAATGACAGCCTTAAAGAACTATCAGCCGTTATCTATACAGGAAAAAGTTTGATGACCATTAAAAACAATATAAAACTTAAGCTTAAACAATATGCTTCAGAAAACGTCAACAATATTTCACAATCGGTTAACAATATCCAAATTAGATCAGATCACCTGTCAGATGAACAACTACACAAAATAAGAAACATAATTAATAGGTACCCTAATTTATTTTCCGAACCAAATGAATCTCTAACGTATACCACGGTCGTAAAAGGTGAAATAAGAACAACCACTGAGGAACCTGTCTATTCTAGATGCTATCCATACCCTATGCATCTAAAAGACGAAGTTGAACACCAAATTAAAGAACTATTAGATCAAGGAATAATAAGACCCTCTAAAACACCATACAACTCACCAGTATGGGTAGTCCCAAAGAAGATGGACGCATCGGGAAAAAAGAAATTCAGAATGGTCATTGAATATAGAAAATTAAACACGATTACAGTGCCTGATCGTTATCCTATTCCCGAAATAAACGAGGTGATTGCACAGTTGGGAGAAAATAAATTTTTCTCAGTTTTAGACCTCAAAAGTGGATTCCACCAAATTCCACTAGGGGAAAAGGACATTGAAAAAACTGCCTTTTCAGTGAATAATGGGAAGTACGAGTTCACTCGACTTCCATTCGGTCTAAAAAATGCGCCTGCAATATTCCAAAGGACATTGGATGACATACTCAGGAAACATATTGGGAAAATATGTTATATCTACATTGACGATATAATTATATTTGGAAAGGACGAAGAGACACATCTGCATAATATTGAAAAGATCTTTAAAACCCTAGAATCAGCAAGCATGAAACTCCAGCTTCACAAATGCGAGTTTATGAAGCCAGAGGTGGAATTTCTTGGTTTTCTGATATCCACAGCAGGAATACGCGCAAACCCAAAGAAAGTGGAAGTAATTAACAATTTTCCTGAGATCATTCCTTGGAATGTCGGGATTTTACCGACGTTTTATAAACAACTATGATAAACTAGCAAATCCATTAACGGCCCTTTTAAGAGGGGAGGGAGGACAAATGTCCAAATCTCAATCTAATAAAATAGTTTTAAATTTTAATGATGAGGCAATGAATGCATTTAATAAGATAAAGAAAACATTAATCTCTGACGATGTGATGCTGTCATACCCCAATTTTGACAAAGAGTTTCAGTTGACAACGGACGCCTTCAAATACGCAATTGGAGCAGTGCTGGAACAAGAAGGTAGGCCAATAACATTTATTTCAAGAACCCTGAGCAGAACCGAAGAACACTATGCTACGAACGAATAGGAAATTTTGGCAATAGTGTGGGCACTTAAGAGTTTGAGAAACTACCTCTATGGAGCAGCACGAATAAAAATATTCTCCGACCATCAACCATTGACACATGATCTGTCAAATGGCAATACTAATAGCAAGCTAAGAAGGTGGAAAGCAATGCTAGAAGAATACAACTGTGAATTGCTTTATAAACCTGTGAGGGCTAATATTGTAGCGGATGCTTTAAACCAGAAATAGTTAAAGAGAATAGACATACAACTGTATTGACTGCAAGTGGAAGAGTAGTTCACAAAAATAATATTAGAAACTAAATTTCCTTTTTCTTTCATTTTTTTATTTTTAGGATGGCGATAACTGCCATAGTCTGCGAAGTAAAAATATTAGATTACACTAATTCACGAATAGTGGCCAACGACACTGAATTCGCCCAAGTTCAGTCTGGCACAGTAAAACTGGTGCATGTAGTCGATATAGGAAACTACGAGATGACAATTGAGACTACAATCTATTGTCCACTCAAATGTGAGCGCTTCCCATCCCTTGTATCCCTTCCTTTCCTATGAATTAAACCAATTACAGAATCACGTTAATAACTTAAAACCTAGAAACAGGAGATCCTTAGACTTTATCGGTTCCGCGTGGAAATGGATCGCGGGTAATCCGGATCACGCTGATTTTCAAATAATCGAACAGAAAATAAATAACGTTTTGCAAAACAATAATATACAGATTGTAATTAATAGAATGTCATTAGAAAAACTAAATGAGATAATCACAAAAACAAATTATATTTTGAAATCTTTTAGAAATGAAGAAATGAGAAATATTTTAATTGATGAAATAAAATACAAATTGCAAATTATTAAAGCTGAAATTTTAAATCTCAAATACGCTATTGATTGGGCCAGAGTAGGAGTCATTCATTCATATTGTCTGAATATGAAATGAGTATGATTAAAACTTTGGCCGACAAAGGAAATATAAATTATTTAAATGTCAAGGAATCTCTTGATTTTAGTGAAATAAGAATAGCTTCTGGTAATAATTCGTTAATTTATATCATAGACATACCTACAACTTACATAGAATTATGCAATAAAATAAGAATTAATCCTGTAAAAATTGATAAAATTGCCACTAAGGTTGAATATGATGAAATCTTAGTCTGTAACGAAAAGTCATCAAAGAAAAGTCATAAAAGACATCAGTAAAACAGAATGTCTCCCCAATTTAATACGCAGTAAATCCTCTAATTGTACTATGGTTAACAACCTCCATTACCCACAGTACAGGAATTACTTCCTGGCACGATTCTTTTGAATAAATTTAATGGTCAAATTCTCATAAGCCAAGAAACCTACAACCTCAATGGCGCTTACCTTATTAAATTCCATAACCAGACACTCAAGGTGAATGGTAAAACGTTCTCATTTTCAGAAATATCTTTTTCCGATCCATTACCAGCTGTGGTGCAGCCAATAAGCATTAATCCCCATATAGAAAAAACACTTACATTAGAACTAATTGGAGAAATGAACGTTAACAATACGGAAGCTATCGAATTGCTCAATATCGAGAACAAAGTTCGAGATGCTATAAATATCCTCCTATTAATTTTTATTATCATAGCAACGTTTTTCATCTGCGTAAAAAAGAAGTGCTACCGTCGTACTGAGCAACATTTTGATGGCATTGCTTCACCACCAATGCAAAAAGTAATCGTAAGCACTCCTAATCCTAGAGACACATCAATAGCAAGAATTTCACAAATATCATATTTTTGATTGAGGACAATCAAAATCTAAGGGGGGAAGAGTTAACAACAAAAACATTTTTTGTCATTTTAATGCTTTTCATTTTTTTGTTTTGTTGTTTCTTTTATGAATTCAATGAACTATAAGGTTATAGAACTCTAAAATGCTTACTATTACTTTCGTTATTAAATATCACTTTGGATTGCCCAACTACAAAGTGTTTGTGTGTTTGCTTGTTGTTTTTAATTGTTAAGCATTGCTTTGGTTTGTTGAACTCAACACATTTAAGTAGAACTATTAAATGCTTTGCATTTGAGTGGTTCTCGTATCACAAATACTTTGTTGGCGGTTTTATCGATTTAGATTATGCAATCAATAATTTAAGCAATAATTTTAAGAGATGAATTTGTATTGGTAAAATTCTTTTAAGAAACTTTTAAGAAATAAAATTCAGTCGGAGTCAAGTACTTTACTGAAAAAACTAAATTGACAAAAATCGCGATATCCATAAAAAACATTTTTTAGTGTGTATGTTGGAACAAAATTGAACTATCCCAGTAAAAAATATATGTATTAATCCACAATCGAGCAATAATAAATTGTTCATCCATTTGGAGTAATAAGCGAGCTATCGAAACTTTTTTTTGTTTTGTTGTTTATGCCTCGCTTAATACTCCAAATGGATCAATGAGGGATGTATCAGTTCGTCTTTGTTTTTTTTTTTTTTTTTTTTTCTTTGACAACTGTTAATTGTTGATGATTTCGTTTTGTTTTTCTATTTAGTCAGTTTAGTTTTAAAAAGTGAAAGTCGTGTTATTAAAAAAGCGAAAAGATACGGGTATAGTAACAAATTGGTAAAAATGTGTCAAAATTTAGTTTCTAAGCGTCATTTAACCCTCTGTGACTGACATGGTAGTCTAGCAGACACCACAAACCAGGAAAAAGCTTTTTGCGCCGTTATTTTACAATCATCGACTCCGGTTTTCTCAGTACCTTCTTATTACGTACTCATGCGTAGATTAGTGTGTTGAAAACGATTGAGGTGAGCGAACGCGTCGTTTTACGCGGAAAAGTGTTTACGAGACAACCACGTCAGTATTAAAGTAGATGTCTGAGAGACAACCACCTCAATATTTTTGTTATATTTTTATAGTGTCTCCTAAACAACACGTCAGTAAAATCGTTTTGATATCTTATATTTCTTGTTAGTCTTGTTTCGATGGATCAATTAAACAGAAGTGAAAAGCCTCAAAGTTCTAAAAGAACATCTCTGGTATTTTTAAAAGTTGTGAGGAGCAAATACTGCAGTGGTTGGAGGGAGAAAGCGAGCATGAGTTCAGCGATGTCGATGGCGAAGACATTGACCCGAATTTTGAGCCAGAAACTGAAGTTTTAAGTGACAGCGAAATTTCAGTTGATGAAGAAGATCAAGAACTATGTGACTTTTCTACCTCTGAAGAAGTGCGTGAGAAACCATCCAGCGAATTTTACAAAGGTAAGAAAGGATTTCTGTGGAGTAAAAATGAACGTCCAAGAACATCTCGTACCACTGCCCACAACATAGTCAGATTACCCAGTCGTCTGCATACTTCAAATTTTGAAGGATATTTGAACCTTTGGTTTAAACTATTTGACATATCCATGATTGAAAGTTTGGTGCAACATACTAACCAAAAGCTCAGTAGCTACCGGGCACAATTCAAAGATACTACAAAGGTAGAGCTTTTAGATACATATGTAACAGAAATGATGCCGTTCATTGGATTATTGTACTATACTTCAGTTTTTAAGTGCAATAATGCAGATCTTAGTACAATATTCACCACAGACGGTACTGGTCATGAAATATTCCGATGCGGGATGTCTAAAAATCGTTTTTCTTGTTTGATGAACTGCCTCAGATTTGATGATTCAACTACCAGAGAGGAACGTCTGAAAGAAGATCCACTTGCTCCAATATCAAATGTCTTCAACAATTTCATATCAAATAGTCAATCTCACTATACTCCCGGAACATACTTCTGCATCGATGAAATGTTGCTTCCGTTTAAAGGTCGTTGCAAGTTTATCATTTACATGCCTCAGAAACCAGCTAAGTATGGTATTAAAATATTGTTGTTAGTCGATGCTCGTACATACTATATTTACAATGCCTATATTTATTGTGGGAAAAATTCTGACGTTTTGAGACTTGTAAAAGGTGTAGAAAACTCAAATCGAAACATCACAGCTGATAATTGGTTTAGCTCTATCCCACTTGCGGGACTTCTCCTGAGAATAAAGCCGAGATACCACTATGTTTCTTACCGTGTAAAACTAGAGAAGTGGGAAGTTCCATGTATGGTTTTACGAAAGAGTATACCCTATTATCCTATGTACTAAAAAAAAAAAAAAATAAAGCCGTTCTGCTGATTTCATCTTCTCATCACTATAAAGAAACAGATCCTGATACTGAAAAACCCGTTATGATAACAGATTATAACCATACTAAAGGAGGAGTTGACGAAGTTGATAAAAAATGTTCGATATATTCATGCAGCCGTAAAACTCGACGTTGGCCTATGGCAATTTTCCAAAGACTACTAGATATGATTGGTATTAACTGCTTTGTATTGTATCAAATGTGTACTGACAGTGATGATAAAATGAGGAGAAAAACATTTATACTCAATCTGGCAAGAGAATTGGTACTAGATCACCTGAAATATCGCGTGTACAATGAAAGGTTGCCAAGAGAATTGAGATTGACGATCACCAGGGTTCTGGGTAAAGATCTACCCCCTCCCCCACCAATTATTCGGTCTTCTCCACCATGTGGAAGAAAACTTTGTTATATTTGTCCCTCAAAAATGAAAAGGGTAACCAGATATTGCTGCTGTAATTGCTCAAAGCCTATTTGCCTCCAGTGCTCTAAGCCACTTTGTGAGACATGCCAACAGTTGCCATAACTTTTCTAGTCACTTATTTCCAGTGATATGATCTCTTTTTTAAGACTTAAGATTTAACAAAAAGAAATGTTTAACGTATAATTTTTTGTTTGTTATTGTATAAGCTTTAGATGGCCAATTGCGCCGTGCTAACAACTATTGTTTAACATGAACTATTTTTTTAAGACTGCTGAGTTTAAGTGTAGACAAATTAAATCTAAAACTTTTGTTAAAAAAAAATATAAAAAATATATAATATGGAGTATTTTTTTGCTACTTTTGTATAGACATAAGTTTTCAGGACTAATCCGTGCCCAATGTTTAACATGAAATATTTTTTTTAACCATTGAATTTGTCAATTTTTTTTAAAGACTGCTTAATTTAAGTGTAAAAAAATAAATGTAAAACATTTATTAAAAAAAATATGAAATGAAATAACTTTTTGTTGTTTTTGTGTAGATATAAATTTTTGAGGGCCAATATGTACTGTGTCAATAATTACTGCTTAACGAGTATTGTATTTCTGAATTCAAAAAAATATTGCCATAAATTAAAACATATACCCTTAAACTAAAAGCTAAAATAATTTCAGTAGGTTAAAAAAACGGATCTTAGAAAATATAAGCCGTAAATAAGTTGTCTGGTGGACTACCACGTCAGCAAAATAGTTAAAAAAAAGTCACGTCAGTTGCAGAGGGTTAAGACGACTAGTTGAAAAAGAAATTGAAAAATACTCAAATTGTAATCGGGAGACTTTAAGTGAACAAGAGGCATCAGCACCTAACAAAGTCAATGACTTATCAAATGAAGATAGCCAAACGGAAAACTTTGATGTTCTTTATTGTCGTGTGCACCCTGTGTGCGAAAGAAAAAAAAGAGGAAACAGTTGGCAACACATCAGGTTGACAATTGTCAACTTGTATACAAAAAAAAGTAAATAAATAACAACGAAAAGTAGAAAAATTACATAGCCTCTTATGGTTGAAAAGTTTTTGGAAAAAAAGCAGGAGGGGACATCTTGTAGCGTGGGCGAGGTGATATTAAAAGATGGAAGGAAAATGTCGGCCTTTTTGATTTTTTCGACCCAGAGGTAAGATGTGGCAAGTGGCGTAACACCAGCAGCAGCAAAAATATAAAATTTAAACAAAAAGAAACCCAAATTGGAAAAGTGGAAAACTAAAATTGTTTTGTTAAAAAAAATTAACTTTATTAAAATAAAAATTTTAAAACAAAAATTTGAAAATAAATAAAAAAAAGGAAAGAAAATGAAAACATAAAAACTAAAACTTGAATTAAAAAAAAAAGAAGATAGAGTAGATATTCCCTTTTAAATTTTAAATTTGAGTTGATTTTGTTTAAAATTAAATAATTTTGTTAATTTTTTATAATTCCATATTTTTGTTCTTTTTGTTGTTAAATTAAATTAATTTCCTAATCTTGTTACAATATAATATGGATTAGCTTACCTTTTTTTTCCAATAAAATTCCCAATTTATAACGTTTTAAGAAAATTTTTTTGCGTTCTCATTATGAGTAAGAGGTGAGTTTGGGATGATTCAAAAGACATAGAATCATCCAGGTGGGATCCTTATGGATTCCTAGAGGGAGGGTCCAAAAGTTGCCGGTAAGGTAAGGTTCACTTCAGGTACCTCTTCAGTTTTTTGTTTCTTCTTTATTTTAGCTGGTATATTTTTTGTTTTTTTTTTTTTTTTTTTTTTGTACTAGGCTACAGGCTATCAGACGAGCAAGAACTCCATTCATCCGGCGAGTTTTAGCTCGGCTTCCGCCAGATACCAGCGCCGCTCAGTCTGGTAGCCCAAACTAACCAACCCAGCCACAACATAGTACAGTACATTATGATATCAATTCAAATAATATCAGTGAAAATTTTGATCAGAAGTTTGCTTCTTGGGTAATTGAAAATCGCGTTTCGAACGAATGCTGTAATTCACTACTCTACATTTTAAAAAGTGAAGGTATGGACGTTCCACTATGCAGAGAAACATTGTTGAAAGCAGTGCATGCAGAAAACCCATGCTGCTCCACAGAGAGCCCAGAAATAACAGATACGGCACCAGGCGAATACTTTCATTGTGGTTTAGAAAAAGCACTGATGATGCACGGCCAATACTTATCACCTAATGCAAATGCCGTATACTGATGGCCAATCCCAGGTGCATTTTCAGAATTTAAAAACACAGAGCCATTTTTAATTGCTACATTTATTGGTACATCAAAGCCTCCAGATGTAGCAATATTCCTAAAACGGTTTGTGGAAGTATACATCAAATTAAAGAATGAAGGTATTAAAATTGATGACAAATTGTTCATACCCAAAATTAGACTTTTTGTTTGTGACACACCTGCAAGGGCTTTTTTAATCGATACAGTGGGACACACTTATGCCCAAGGTTGTTCGAAATGTGAACAAGAAGCTTCATATAAAAATAGAAGACTTAATTACACCTTAGTGCCTGGAAATGAAAGAACTGATGTAACTTTTAAAGCACGAAAAAGCAAGTCTTATCACTTACCGCAATTTCAAAGCGAAATTCATCCCTTGGAATTATGCAACATCAACATGGTCACACAATTTCCGCTTGACACTATGCATTTTATTGACCTTGGAGTGTTTAAAAAGATGTTGCGTTTAATTTTACAAAACAAGAAAACAATATATAAATTAAGCATTTCGGAAAACAATGAATTAAATCGCAAAATATTATATGTAGCGAATTGTACGACAAAAGAGTTCGCTCGGAAAGGAAGAACATTTGATGAGGTATGCAGATGGAAGGCAAAGGTATTCCGACAAGTAGTGCTTTACACAAAAATAGTTATTTTCAAGGATATATTACATGACGATTTATACACCCACTTTTTGCATGTAACTTTATACTTCTACATTGTTGAAGTATTCTTTCCACACTGCACAATAACTGAACAGCATGTATTATGCTGTCTCAGCACTCTCCCATGATACGCATATTATATGTGTATTAGTGTATAATTGTGTATAATTATAAGCTAGGTTAAGACTAGTTTTAAGTTTGCAATTAATTGGATTAATAAAGGAGTGACAGTCGCGTTAGCGGGTCACCATTAGTTATATATATACAACGCGTTACTTGTATTTCTGTATAAGTAGTGCACACATTTACAAACACATGTATTTCCTTTGAAATCACTATTTCTGATTTGGTGGTGTATTTTGTTTTCCATTGTTACTCATCTCCTTAATTTTTTCTTGTATTTAGATTTTAAACTATAGTTTCTCAAACAAATTTTACTCTCTTTGAATATAACCTTATCGTAATAATTTTTTTTAATTCTGCCTTACAATAGTGCATCACAGAAGCATTAAAGAAAGGCTGTTTCATACATTATTTGAATAAATTCGTACTTTAAACTTCAAAAGTACGAATTTATTCACGCAATGTGCGTAACTGCCTTCCTTTGATGTTTCTGCGATACACTATTGTAAGGCAGAATAAACAAAATTTTACGATCAATGTTATATTCAAAGGGAGTAAAATTTGTTTAAGCCTCAAACTTTAAGGAATATTTGTATGATGTAAAAGGAAAACAAATCTCTGATTCACTTGGTGTTAAATTTTCAAAGTGTCAATTGCAAAATTATTATAGAAAGTAAAAATAAAAAAGTGGATTTTCTTAAAGACAAAAACAAAAAAAATTAGAGAAAGAATCACGGTAAAAAGATTTGTGTGTTGTTTTTTATATGAAATTGTATATGTGATTGTAAAAAATGTTAAGCAAAAGCCATCAAAATAAACACATTAAGAAAGAGAAACAAAAAAATAGGTTAGCACTTTTATGTGCTTTTTCATCCGAATTAGCTGATGGAAATTCTGTTTCTAAAGAAAATGTTTATAATTTTAATTTAGAAGAATGTGAAGAAAAAAGTTTTTTACAACAAAGTGATAAAAAAAAAAACTGAAATAAAAGCTTGGTTTTTAAAACATCGGCCAAGTGTAAATTGCACAACAGATCTACTTAAAATTTTACAAAAAAAAAAAAAAAAAAAAAAAAAAAATCATCCTGAAATGCAATTGAGCGTTGAAACGCTTTTAGATGGAAACAAAAATTTCGTTTCAAAAAGAACTGTTGCACCAGGCTCATATTTCCATATACACAGATAGACAAAAGTCACCGTCATTTGGTATCTAGAAGATTATAACAGCTCCCAGGCCCAGAAAATAATGGAAACATAAAAAGCAGTATATTTAACAAAAACTACAATTTATTTAATTTCTATTTCAGGCTAAACATCTATGCCTAATTAGCTTTATTTTTATAAAAATGTAACATAATATTTTTTGCCCACAGCTTTTGAAGGTCACCTTCACCTTCAGCTCAGCTTGCCTGTTAAAATAATTTTAACAACTAAAGCAAGAACATTCGTGAGATATGCTCATTAGTTAATCGTCCAAGCACCACTATTACTGGAATAATAAAAAGATTTAAAGATGAACCAGAGTGCAAATATCTACCAAGGAGTGGACGACCGCCTGCACTATCTGTACGCGAAAAGCGTGAAATTATAAAAATAGTTAAAAAAGAGCCCAAAACCCCGTCAAAAGAAATTGCTGCGGCGATAAAGGAAAGCACTGGTATAGTTGTTCACTCACGTACTGTGCGCAGAGCGCTGAATTCCGCTGGTTATAATGCCAGAGTATGCAGGAAAAAACCACAGATCAGCAAGGTCAACCAAATGAAGCGTCTCTCCTTCGCAAAAGGGCATTTAAAGTTATCTTCTCAGATGAGAGCTAATTTTGTATATATAAATCGAACGGACGTGTTTTAACGTGGAAAAAAAGGACTAAGCATTAGCAGAGAAGCACGGTGGTGCTGGAGTCATGGTATGGGGATGCATGTCGGCGGCTGGTGTTGGAGAGCTCGTCTTCATAGATGAAATAATGGACAAAAGCCTTTATTTGAATATCCTTAAAGAAAATCTGCAGAAAAGTGCTCAAAAGCTTGGCATTGAATCAGACTATTATTCAACATGACAATGACCACAAGCACACCGCAGAAATAGTTCCCTTGTGGGTCTTGTACAACACTCCCCATACCCTGAAAACTCCGCAACAGTCCCCCGACCTGTATATAATCGAGCATTTATGGAACCATTTGGATCGGCGGGTTCGGGAGCATAACATTACCTCCAAAAATATGCTTAAGCAAATACTGCAAGAGGAATGGCAGAAAATAAGCCCAGATGTTACTAAAAAATTTGCTCATTCTATGCAGAAACGTTTGCAAGCTGTCATCAAAAACAATGGCAAACACACTTCATACTAAAATAATTTTAGCCGTTAAATTGATGAATTACTTTATTAAATGACGGTGACTTTTGTCCACCAAAAATGCACACAGCAACCATTATATGTCATTTCTTAATAAATAACGCTTGAATTAGCTTATGTTTAAAATAAAATAGAATTTAAATAAATAGTAGTTTTTGTTAAATATACTGGGTGGTATTATTGATTCCGCACGGAAAAGAAAATTCGACGGAAAGAAATATCGATCGATATGAAAATTGCAATTATTCATTCCTGCGGTATAAGCTTTCCGCAATAAATTTTTAACATCCCTGTTTTAATAATTTCTGAGTTGATTTTGTGTCAGCTGATTGAAAAAAAGACATTTCAAGACAAGATTAGAAATTAAAAGTAAAGTAAAAAGTGTTTTTAGTAAGTTATATGTGAAGTTTTAATTAAAATATGGATACAATTGCTTTTTTCGACGATGATTACTTGGACATGCGGTTAGAAAGAAGAGTTTTACGCTATAAATCTGAAGATGTGTTACAAATGAACGATAGAGAGTAAGTTCACAAATAAAAAAAATTTGAGGATGAAGCTATTATTAATATGTTTACTTTAAATTATTTTACAGCTTTCAAAAAAATTTTCGCTTAAATAAGGCAGCGTTTAAATATGTTTTGTCTGAGCTGGTGTCTGCAAGCTCTGGAAGCGGTCGTCAAGGATCGCTTTCTGCAAAAGATAAACTTTCTGCTTGTTTGAGGTTTTTTGCAGAAGGCAGCTACCAGCATAGTGTCGGTAAAGATTTCAATATCAACATTGCCCAATCAACGTTTTCCAAAGTGCTGTATGAGGTTTTGAACAAGCTAGAAAATTTGTTGTGCAGAAAATGGATATCCATAAGCATGAATGGAGATGAAGAAAGAATAGCAAAAATGACATTCTATGAAAAATGTGGTATTCCAAATGTGATGATGGCTGTCGATGGTACTCATGTTAAAATTATTGCTCCAAATTGCAATAAACACCTTTTTTTCAATCGTAAAGGATACTACAGCATTAATGTTATGATTGTAATTACATATATGTTTTTAAAGTAGTTCAGCACAACATTTTTCTAATATTTCAAATATGTATTACAGGTGTGCGATCACGATCAGAAAATACGATATGTATCTTCCCAATATCCTGGATGTTGTCATGATTCCCACATATGGGAAATGAACGCTGCAAAAACTTTTCTTCAATCAAAACATAACAATAGAAGAAACTCCCTCGTTTTGGGTAAGCAAATTGTTAATTTTTTAGCAACAAATATGTACAATTATATTTTAAAAAATGTTTCAGGTGATAAGGGTTATCCTTTACAACCATGGCTACTAACACCCTTCAGAGAGCCTGTTAATTCTCCAAGAAAAATTAGATTTAACACAGCACATTCTAAAGGAAGAATTATAGTAGAAAGAACTATTGGGTTGCTCAAATCTGTTTTTAGGTGTCTTAACAATGAACGGGGACTACATTATGATCCAGAAAAATCTGCAAAAATCATAAATCTCTGTTGTGCGCTTCACAACATTAGACTCCATTATAATATAACAAACGAAGAATTGGATATGCCAATACCTGAAGAAGAAGATATATTAAACTATCCTATTGAAGATGATATAAGCGGGGAAGCAAATGAAATAAGAAATCAAATATTACAAAACTTTTAAGTTGTACTTCAATTTTATTTAGTTAATATACCTATGTATGTAAATAAAAAATTAAAAAAAAAATCATCACAATTCATGTTTTTTAAATTCATATAAATTTTAAATATTGAACTAATCCTACTGCAACTGTTTGTCTAGCTTTTCAATTTCCAGCTTCAAAATTCTTTCCTTAAGAGCAATTTTTTTTATTAATAATTTTTTCATTTCTTCGTTGTGCCTCTTTTTTTCTTCCAGCTGCTGTTCAAAGATTTTTGTTTGTTTCTTTTTTTCATCGCTAAGTTTATACATAGCTCTCTTTATATCTTTTATAACTTTGTAATTTTCCTTGTTTTGTTCCTTTATTGTTTCTAGAGCAGATGCGACGTCAGAAGCCAATTTTCTTTGTATATTAATTTGATCTTTAAGCAAATCTGGCTTTTCTTCTTTTCTGTTTCTTTTTGAGGGCCGTGGCTTTATATTTGCGAAAGAACTGTTCTCTGTACTTGTTTCTTTATTCCCAGTTTCTAACGTTGTCAGATTTTCTTCAATCGCCAAATCCATTTCCTGAGTCAAGGTATCTTGTTCTAAAGGCAAATCTAATTCCGAAATGTTTAAACCCTCATCTCTTTTCGGTAATTGAGTTCTTGAAACACCGAAATTTTTTATATTAGCAATTCCGTTAACAGCCATATTTAAGTTTAACAGAACGCTTACATCTTCTTCTGTTTCAGTTAATGGAATTTCTTTGTAAGGACCTCCTCCTGTTCCAGCTAAAAGTTGTTTATTCTTTGAGAGTTTCTTTTTTACACCGCTTTTGTAGTCTGTCCATACCTACAATACAGGTGCAAGTTATACTCACTTTAACAAAACGTAAAAAATAAAACCTGAATACCTTTCTCCAACCGCCGGCATCTTTTAACGGCGGTCCAGAACCATTTAATGTAAGTGCTAAATCTTCCCAGAATTTTTTTACTTCAGCTGGAGCGCGTTGACTAAAACCACAAGCAATGTCTTGATTTTTTTTCATTAAATCAACCATTGCTTCTATTTGCAACTTACTTGAGTATTTTTCTCTTTTACTCCTATAAAAATATAAAAAACAAAGTATTTAAATTAAAACAATTTTTCTTACAAATTTTGCAATTCCTTACATTTTTGTTCCTTCCGTTAGCTTTTCGTTATAAAATTTTAGCGTAAGCAAAATGAAGAAATATATCTACATTGCGGAATCAATAATATGGCAATACCGTCAAGGTAGAGATGATACCGCAACAACGGAAGGATACCGCACAAACGGAATGAATAATTACAAATTTGGCTTACGCACAAAAATTGCTTTCCGCACTTGCGGAACGGAATCAATAATACCACCCACTAGTTTTTATGTTTCCATTATTTTATTTTCTGGGTATGATAGCTCTTATAATCATCTAGATACCAAACGATGGTGACTTTTGTCTATCTGTGTAGGTTTAGAGGAAAACTTAAGTAAAATTGTTGAAGATATAAAAAGTCAAAAATTAAGTGATTTAATTTTAGACTTTGGAATTGCTGGGCTTCCTTTATTTAAGAGCAGTGCTGTAGGCCTATGGCCAATATTATGCCGAGTGGTAAACATGCCAACCATCAAAGTTTTTCTTGTTGGTACATACGGGAATAAAAAAAACCATATAGTGCCGATTTGTATCTTCATGATTTAATTCAAGAAATTAAAAAACTTTAATCGGATGGTTTTATATTTGATGGCCACAAAATTAATATAAAAATTCGTGCATTTATATATGATGCACCAGCACGCTATTATGTTTGTGGAATAAAGGGCCACAATTCGTTGAATAGGTGCAGTAAATGTGAACAAAAAGCAGAAAGCATTTCTAGGGTGACAATTTTTAACACAACTGTAGGTAAGTTGCGTTCCGACGAAGATTTCAAATATAGAAGAGACAATGATTTTCATCTTCCTAAATACCAAAATGTGCAAATGTCAATCGAAAGTTCAGGTATAAAAATGACATCGCAATTTCCATTAGACATTATGCATTTAGTTGATTTAGGAATGATGAAAAAAATTATTTTGTTTTTAATCCAGTCAAAAGCAATTCATTTATTCCTTCTGAATTTAATAAAAAATCATTTGACGGAGTCTTAAGGTGGAAAGAGACAGAATTTCGCTAATTCTTGCTTTATACAGAGCTTTTGGTATTGAGTAAATTTTCAAGTAAAACATTGTTTGAACATTTTTTACTTTTGTCCTGTTCATATCAGCTCTTAATTGGTACAAACGTAAGAAAATCTCAAATAAATCAAGCTCATAAAATGTTAAAAAAATTGCAGATCAATTTCCAAATATTTATGGTAAATCCAGTGTTACACATAACGTACATAATTTACTCCATCTTAAAGACGTTGCTTTAAATTTTGGATCACTTTCAAATATCACGGCTTATACCTTTGAAAATATGATGCAAACATTCAAAGCTTCTATTAAAAAACCACAAGACATAGAACAGCAGCTTTTCAATTATTTCTCTGAAATTTCGTTAACAAATCTTCAATTTAAAGGAATTAAATATGATTCGAAAGGCAACATAAAGTCTTACATTTCAGATCATGGCTCTTTTAAACAAATTTCGAAAATAAATAAAAGAATTTTTCTTATATATGTTAGTTTTTTAATACAAATTTAAGGACAATAAAAGTATCTTTAAGAAAAAAAAAAAAAAAAATATAAACTTTCTGGTGTAATCAATATTATTATGAAAATATCCTTGCTTTAATATCCCATTGTTAAAAAATGTTCAGTGTCCGAATTAATAGTTTTTAGGGCTTGTATAAGTTAATAATTAACATATTTATTTTAATAAAGTTCAATCCCCCCTGTCGCAATTCAATTGCTGACACATTTCCGTTTGTTCCAAATTAATTATTTACCTTTCTCACAGGTTATTATAGGCGTTTCATCCAAGATTACGCGAAACTTGCTAAACCCCTGACATCCCTTTTAAGAGGGGAGGAAGGACGCATTTCAAAAAATGCCTCCAAGAATACAAAAGTATCTTTAGACCAGAATGCTCTGGATGCATTTCAAAAATTAAAAAATTCGTTACTCTCTAGTGATATAGTTCTCTCTCATCCTGACTTTTAAAAATGTTTCGAGTTAACTACAGATGCTTCCGACTACGCAATCGGTGCAGTCTTATCGCAAAACAAAAAGCCTATAACCTTCCTTTCCCGAACACTGAGTAAAACCGAATAAAATTACGCCACAAATGAAAAAGAAATGTTGGCTATAATTTGGTCATTAAATTCACTGAGAAATTATCTGTACGGATCCCGAAAGGTAATCATATTCACAGACCACCAACCTTTAACATATGCTCTTAGTAGTAAAAACACTAACAGTAAAATGAAGAGATGGAAAGCCATCTTAGAAGAATATGATTATGAACTCAGATATCAACCCGGTAAAACAAACGTGGTAGCAGATGCACTATCTAGGCCACCACAGATAAATTCTATGACAGCAACCCAACATAGCGATGAAAGTTCATCAGACTTTATTGTCTGATGAACTTTCAGTGGAATGTCCTATAAACGTCTTCAAAAATCAAATTCATATTTTAATAGACAACCATGATAACTACAAATTTGAAATTCCCTTTCCAACTTATCACAGGCATATAATAAAAAAACCGTATTATACCAGAAATACATTAATTTCGATTCTAAAAAAATATCTTAATCCTAGCGTAATTAATGGACTACTTACTACCGAACCAATTATAGGAATAATTCAAGAATTTTATTCCGAATATTTCATAAATTATAAAATAAGATTCACACAGTCACAAGTCAAAGAAATAACTAACGATGTAGAACAAGAAGAGATCTTAATCAAAGAACACAGAAGAGCCCACAGAAATGCTAAGGAAAATAGAGAGCAGATAAAAAAAATTTCTATTTCCCAAAAATGACGGAAAAATCCACTAGAATTGTTAAAAATTGTCAAGTTTGCAGAGAACAAAAATACGACCGTCGTCCTAATAAACCACAATTCCAACCCACACCAATTCCACAAAATCCTGGAGAAATCGTCCATATTGATATTTACTCCACCGAAGGAAATCTTGTACTAACAGCAATAGACAAATTCTCAAAATACGCTTTAGTCAAAATTTTAAAGTCTAGGGCAATAGAAGATAGTAAAGAACCATTAAAGGAAATAGTTTTAGCTTTTGGTATCCCTAAGTCCATAGTCATAGACAATGAAAAATCCTTAAATTCCGTATCAATAAATTTTCTTCTTAAAAATCAATTTGGCATCGAAACCTACACTACACCACCCTACTCTAGTTCTGTTAAAGGTCAAATAGAAAGATTTCACTCCACTCTTTCAGAGATTATGAGATGCTTAAAACCAGACAAACTTCACACAACTTTTCATGATTTACTTACCAGAGCAATACACGAGTATAACAGGTCAATTCACTCCACCACCGACAGAAAACCAATAGATATATTTTTTAACAGAAACTCAAGTAATGATGTAAAAAAAGCAATTTTGGACAAACAAGAAATCATCAATCGTTTAACAGAAAAACAGAAACAGGACTTAAACTTCCATAATCAAAATAGGCACGAAATAAAAATTTATTCACCAGGAGAAGAAATTTTTGTCAAAGTTAACAAGAGACTAGGTTCAAAACTAACTCCAAGGTATAAAAAGGAAATAGTCAAAGAAGATAGAAACTCCACTGTTTTAACAATGACAGGTAGAATTGTTTATAAAAGTAATATTAAAAGAAAATAAATTACCGTTACAGATTGTATTTAACCTTCGTAAAAACTGAAGTCCAAATTTTGGATTACACTTCTTCGTATGTCGTGACAATTAATAGAGGTACAGCGAAAATTCAGCAAGGAACTTTTACTATTTTACATTCAATAGATCTGGCACAGTACGCAACATCCATATCAAATACCCATATATTTATCCAACAAAACATCCCAAATCACCATAACCTGTATCCTTATCCACGAATTAAGCCTTACTGAAAATATTTTAGAAAATATAACACCTACTATAAAAAATAAAAGAGCAATAAATGCCATAGGTACTATTTGGAAATATGTCGCAGGATCTCCAGATCACGACGACTTCGAAATAATAGCTAGTAATATAAATTATCTAAATAAGAATAACAATAAACAAGTGTACGTAAACGAAGTTTTTAATAAAAGATTAAAAAATCTAACAGATATAGTAAATAAAATTTCTAATGTAATAAGGAAAGATGTATTATTAGAAAATGAAATAATTATAAATTTACAAAATAGAAAAAGACTAGTGTTAAGGATGAGTTAATAAATATTCAAAATGGAATCGAATGGGCAAAGCTTGGAATTGTTAACCCATTAATATTAGATAAAAAAGAAATTGAAATTGCTACAAGTAAAATTAGAGAAGAAAATATTGTTTTTGTGAGCCCCGAGGAGGCACTCCAATTTGCCAAAGTATCTGTCTTATACAGTACTAATAAAAAAATATTTTATTTGGTTAAGATTCCTTTAACAAAAAAGGAAACCTATGAAAACGTAATTTTAAGACCGGTAAAAAAGAAGAACTTTGTAGTTAATCTAGAATTTAAGCAGATTTAAAAAAACGAAAAAACTATATATGGTATAATAAATGATTGTGAAAAATACAATAATATAAGAATTTGTAAAGAAAACCAAATAAATAACATTTCAAATACCAAATGTATTCCTAATCTTATAAGTAGTCAAAATTCTACATGTGTAACAAGCAATAATCATCATATCCCATTAATCGAAGAGATCGAGTCTGGGGTTATCCTAGTAAATTATTGTAACACAGCTATTTATGTTGACAAAATACGAAGAAATATATCTGGAACATTTCTTATTAAATTTCATAATAGCACTATTAAAATTAACAATAGGACTTTTAGTAATATATAAGCCTCACCTTTACAAATCATCCCCGCATTAATGCTCCTTTTGAAAGCGACCATATTAATTTCCTATCACTTGAAGCTCTTAACGAATTACAGATTAATAATACGGAAGTAATTTCAACTATTCAGAAACATTGAGAAACAATGAGTGTGCAACATTGTGCTGAATCCCCTAAACCAATAGCATTAGAAGCTCCTATCAAACCACCAAGATTGAACAATATTCCGTTTTTTTAAATGATTGAGGACAATCAGTTTAAGAAGGGAGGAGTTAATAATTAACATATTTATTTTAATAAAGTTCAATCCCCCCTGTCGTAATTCAATTGCCGACACATTTCCGTTTGTTTCAAATTAATTATTTACCTTTCTCACAATATTTACTTAAAGTGCTGACGACATGTCTGCATTGAATGCAACTCAAATAGCTCACGTTGCATTCAATGTGATGATTGCTGTTCGATATTTATAATATTAAGTAGTTAGTAAGAAAATAAATTTAATTAGTAATTAACAGGCCGAATAAGGAGACATAGTTTTCCGGCAATACTTTAATAAAAGACATAGAAGACATAGTCTTCTCCTTTAATAAATTAAATTTTTATAACAGAAATAAAATAAATTAAATAAAGATATAGAAGACATAGTCTTCTCTTTAATTAAAAAAAAGTAAAATTAATAAGTATTTTATTAAGTTATACTATAGTCCTGACTTTAAATATAGAACTGGGCTATAGAGAAAAACTTCAAACTACAACTTTACACGGTAATTCTGTCAAGAGTATTACAATTCATTAAACATTTTTGCAAAATTCCTGTACTAAGACGAAAGGAACCGAAAATGTCTTTTTCAAAAGCAATCAATTTTTGTTCTCAATAAAGAAATTTGACATAAACAATATATATTGTAGTGTGTATACATTATAAACACAATTCTTATTTTTATTTTGTTATTTTTAAGGCACACTGTAAAAGTATTTCTTATATTTTATACACTAATATCAGTATAATTTCATTTGACCATGAACTTGGCATAATTTAATTCACTTTGTATACAATGCGATTAAGCATTTTTGTTATTATTATTTTAAATACATTGTAATATGATCATTTTTTTTTTATTACCGCCACACTTTTTGAGTTTAAGTTCTTTCTGTTGACAACAACACATTTTGTTTAGTACATTAACTCTATTAAAATTATTGAATAAAGGACAGAATCATTCTAAAGGTAAAAAGATATAGACCTCTTAAAAATCGGCATTTTTTTATGCTGGAAAGAATCGGCAGCAGTGCTTAGCAAATACTGAATCAACACTTAAATCGGCATTTTGATGCTGGAAAGAATCGGCAGCAGTGCTAAGAGAATACTGAACTAAACACTAACACTAGTTTAAAGATCCAGGTTTACGAAAATATCGAAATAAAATCGCAAACGAGAATGATCATAGATTTTTTCAAAAGTAATCAATTTTTGTTCTCAATAAAGAAATTTAGTATAAATAATATATATTTATAAACACCTACTATCGCAATAAAATCACATCAAACTAAAATGATCATAGATTTTTTCAAAAGCAATCAATTTTTGTTCTCAATAAAGAAATTTAGCATAAATAATATATATTTATAAACAAGTACTATCGAAATGAAATCACATCAAACTAAAATGATCATAGATTTTTTCAAAAGCAATCAATTTTTGTTCTCAATAAAGAAATTTAATATTACTAAATGTATAAGAGCATTGCATTTTAGTAAAATAGTTTTATTTCAAGAATATTTATTAAAATTTTTTTGTAAAGGTCCTGTACTGAGACGAAAAGGACCGAAAATATCTTTTTCAAAAGCAATCAATTTTTGTTCTCAATAAAGAAATTTAGCATAAATAATATATATTTATAAACAAGTACTATCGAAATGAAATCACATCAAACTAAAATGATCATAGATTTTTTCAAAAGCAATCAATTTTTGTTCTCAATAAAGAAATTTAATATTATTAAATGTATAAGAGAATTGCATTTTAGTAAAATAGTTTTATTTCAAGAATATTTATTAGAATTTTTTTGTAAAGGTCCAGTACTGAGACGAATGGAACCGAATATATCTTTTTCAAAACCAATCAATTTTTGTTCTCAATAAAGAAATTTAATATGATAAAATGTATAAGAGCATTGCATTTTAATTAAATAGTTTTATTTCAAGAATATTTATTAAAATTTTTTGCAAAGGTCATGTACTAAGATGAAAGGAACCGAAAATATCTTTTTCAAAAGCAATCAATTTTTGTTCTCAATAAAGAAATTTAATATTATGAAATGTATAAGAGAATTGCATTTTAATAAAATAGTTTTATTTCAAGAATATTTATTAAAAATTTTTTACAAAGGTCCTGTACTGAGACAAAAGGAACCGAAAATATCTTTTTCAAAATCAATCAATTTTTGTTATCAATAAAGAAATTTAGTATAAATAATATATATTTATAAACACGTACTATCGAAATAAAATCGCAAACTAGAATGATCAAAGATTTTTTCAAAAGCAATCAATTTTTGTTCTCAATAAAGAAATTTAGTATAAATAATATATATTTATAAACACCTACTATCGCAATAAAATCACATCAAACTAAAATGATCATAGATTTTTTCAAAAGCAATCAATTTTTGTTCTCAATAAAGAAATTTAGCATAAATAATATATATTTATAAACAAGTACTATCGAAATGAAATCACATCAAACTAAAATGATCATAGATTTTTTCAAAAGCAATCAATTTTTGTTCTCAATAAAGAAATTTAATATTACTAAATGTATAAGAGAATTGCATTTTAATTAAATAGTTTTATTTCAAGAATATTTATTAAAATTTTTTGCAAAGGTCATGTACTAAGATGAAAGGAACCGAAAATATCTTTTTCAAAAGCAATAAATTTTTGTTCTCAATAAAGAAATTTAGTATAAATAATATATATTTATAAACACGTACTATCGAAATAAAATCGCAAATTAGAATGATCAAAGATTTTTTCAAAAGCAATCAATTTTTGTTCTCAATAAAGAAATTTAGTATAAATAATATATATTTATAAACACCTACTATCGCAATAAAATCACATCAAACTAAAATGATCATAGATTTTTTCAAAAGCAATCAATTTTTGTTCTCAATAAAGAAATTTAGTATAAATAATATATATTTATAAACACCTACTATCGCAATAAAATCACATCAAACTAAAATGATCATAGATTTTTTCAAAAGCAATCAATTTTTGTTCTCAATAAAGAAATTTAATATTACTAAATGTATAAGAGCATTGCATTTTAGTAAAATAGTTTTATTTCAAGAATATTTATTAAAATTTTTTTGTAAAGGTCCTGTACTGAGACGAAAAGGACCGAAAATATCTTTTTCAAAAGCAATCAATTTTTGTTCTCAATAAAGAAATTTAGCATAAATAATATATATTTATAAACAAGTACTATCGAAATGAAATCACATCAAACTAAAATGATCATAGATTTTTTCAAAAGCAATCAATTTTTGTTCTCAATAAAGAAATTTAATATTACTAAATGTATAAGAGCATTGCATTTTAGTAAAATAGTTTTATTTCAAGAATATTTATTAAAATTTTTTTGTAAAGGTCCTGTACTGAGACGAAAAGGACCGAAAATATCTTTTTCAAAAGCAATCAATTTTTGTTCTCAATAAAGAAATTTAGCATAAATAATATATATTTATAAACAAGTACTATCGAAATGAAATCACATCAAACTAAAATGATCATAGATTTTTTCAAAAGCAATCAATTTTTGTTCTCAATAAAGAAATTTAATATTACTAAATGTATAAGAGAATTGCATTTTAATTAAATAGTTTTATTTCAAGAATATTTATTAAAATTTTTTGCAAAGGTCATGTACTAAGATGAAAGGAACCGAAAATATCTTTTTCAAAAGCAATCAATTTTTGTTCTCAATAAAGAAATTTAGTATAAATAATATATATTTATAAACACGTACTATCGAAATAAAATCGCAAATTAGAATGATCAAAGATTTTTTCAAAAGCAATCAATTTTTGTTCTCAATAAAGAAATTTAGTATAAATAATATATATTTATAAACACGTACTATCGAAATAAAATCGCAAATTAGAATGATCAAAAATTTTTTCAAAAGCAATCAATTTTTGTTCTCAATAAAGAAATTTAGTATAAATAATATATATTTATAAACACCTACTATCGCAATAAAATCACATGAAACTAAAATGATCATAGATTTTTTCAAAAGCAATCAATTTTTGTTCTCAATAAAGAAATTTAGCATAAATAATATATATTTATAAACAAGTACTATCGAAATGAAATCACATCAAACTAAAATGATCATAGATTTTTTCAAAAGCAATCAATTTTTGTTCTCAATAAAGAAATTTAATATTACTAAATGTATAAGAGCATTGCATTTTAGTAAAATAGTTTTATTTCAAGAATATTTATTAAAATTTTTTTGTAAAGGTCCTGTACTGAGACGAAAAGGACCGAAAATATCTTTTTCAAAAGCAATCAATTTTTGTTCTCAATAAAGAAATTTAGCATAAATAATATATATTTACACGTTGACGGACAGTTGCGTCTATAGCCGTCAAGTTCAAGTTCACTATGTGACATGACGGCAATAGCCGTCCAATACGAAACGGTCGTTTTTAGACACTGCGGCTGTAGCAGCACAAATGTGCATTTACCAGCGTACAAGTAGAAGCCTAGTGTTATGTTTTCGAAAAAAAAATTTAGTATGCAAGGTTAACACATTGAGTATGCACGTGGTTGTGAACGGAGTAGTGCGATCTTGTTTTCTCTTCAATTTACAGTTGCTATTGATACATTTAACGATATTTTTTGTTTATACTGGTAAGTATTTGTTTATGATTGATTTTACACTTTAAATAGAAATAAAAAAATTTAAATTTAGCATTTTTTGATTCATTTAGCGATATTTATAGTCATACTGTTTACTTTTTGTTTTTTATGATATTACATTTGAAATATAAAAATTATAATGTAAATAATAAATGTATAAATAATATACAATAAATAATAATATAAAATAAAATTGAATGTTTTATTCAATATTTATAGAAAATGGCCAGTTGGGAAAAAGAACAGGCTAGGCTGCTGAAGCTTTTTGAGGAAACAGGTAGTGGGTCAAGCAACAGTGAATCTGAACCTGATGCTGACTGTGCTGAAAATAACAGTTCGGGTAATGAAGAAAATGAATCAACTACAGATGAGGAATATGAAGCACCAGAAGAACCAGAAAATGATGAGACAGGGCATATCAATACAACACCTATAAGAAACTTTTCTTTTGATGCAGATGCGGCTGGGATTCTTTTGGATATAGACGAAAATGTGTCTCCAATTCAGGTTTTTGAAAAAATTTGGGATGACCAAGTAATGGAAATGATTATAAAATCTACGAATGATTACGGCCTAAAACTTTGCAATCAAACACGGCCACATACAAGGCATAGTAGGAAGGCAAATTTCAAAAATACTGATACGATTGAAATGAGAAAGTTTTTGGGTTTGTGTTTGCTTCAGTCCCAGCTAAAATTCTCCAGTATTAGAAAACTCTTTTCCATTGATGCATTACATTACCACCCAGCTTTTCCTTCACAAATGTCTGGAAGGAGGTTTGAGCAAATATTGAGATGCTTTTGTGTAGAAGAAGAAAATTCAAACGACCGTTTGAGGAAAATAAAAATATTTCTTGATTTGCTCATAAAAAAGTTTGCGAATGCATATGCACCAAATGAGGCATTATCATTAGACGAATCTTTGTTATTATTTCGAGGAAGGCTTTCTTTTCGCACGTACATGAAAGGCAAAAAGGCAAAATACGGAATTAAATTGTACGAACTTTGTTCTGCCCAAGGTTATGTTTTGAACATAGAAATATACAAAGGCCATCGAGAAAACGAAGAAAACATGACAACTATTGAAAGTCTTGTGATGCGATTGATGCAGTCATATTTAAACAAAGGGCATCATTTGTTCATGGATAACTATTACAACAGTGTACCATTGGCTAACAAATTACTGAGCAAAAAGACACATGTGACAGGAACTCTTCGTGTAAATAGGAAGGGTCTGCCGCAAGAAATAACAGGTCGTAAGCTTAGAAAAGGAGAACATGTATGGCGACGCCAAAATCAGACATACGTGTCCAAATGGAAAGATAAACGGGATGTGCTATGTCTAACAACAGCTTACCACCCAAGTATGATAAACACAGCTAACCGTCGACAACAGGAAAAGAGAAAACCAATTGAAATAGTGAATTATAATCAGAATATGTCAGGTGTCGACAGAGCAGATCAGATGATGTCCTATTATTCCTGTCCACGAAAAACAATTAGATGGTATAAAAAGATAATCTTTCATCTACTGGATGTAGCAGTGTGGAATTCTTACTACATCTTTAAAGAAAAGACAGGTTCTCAAAGTAAGTTTATAGAATTCAGGGAAGCAATTATACGATCTCTAACTGGCATAGATTATAAACAGGATGGAAGGTCTTTGGTTCAATTTAAACGTGCACGAATCCAAACCAATGAAATCAACAACAATGGAACACAGCATTTTCCTGAGAAAATTTCTCCTCCTGAAAATTATCAGCGAAAAACATATTTTCAGCGTTGTAAACAATGTTATAAACAGGGAGTAAGAAAGGAAACATCATATTGCTGCAAGAATTGCATATCAAAACCTGCACTGTGTCCTGCACCATGCTTTGAAACATGGCATACCGAAAATAATGTATAATAATTATAAAATTATAATAAATTTATTTGTCATTTATTTATTTTTGTTTGATCATGAACTAACATTTCGTGTAAAACTCCCAAAAATACTTTGTTGCTCACAAAAAATTGCTTATTTCAGTCATTAAACCTGTCATTTACGTTTTTAAATTTTTGCTGTTATAGCCGCCATCGTCCCATTACATAGTGTCTAGAGTCCGCTGGCGCCATGACGGTTGTAGCCGCAACCTAATTAAAGGTGCTGAATTAATCAAAATTAAGTGTATTTAAGCAGAAAGAGTAAAACTATACTTCTAATATTCTAAAAATTACAAAAACATATAGTGTCAATTTTCGAATTTCACTTGTTTCTACTGTCCGTCAACGTGTTTATAAACAAGTACTATCGAAATGAAATCACATCAAACTAAAATGATCATAGATTTTTTCAAAAGCAATCAATTTTTGTTCTCAATAAAGAAATTTAATATTATTAAATGTATAAGAGAATTGCATTTTAGTAAAATAGTTTTATTTCAAGAACATTTATTAGAATTTTTTTGTAAAGGTCCTGTACTGAGACGAATGGAACCGAATATATCTTTGTCAAAAGAAATTGTAGTGTACCCCACATACACAATGCATAAAGCAAATGACATTTAAATATTTATCAGATTAATACATACATTGTTCTATACTTAATGCATACTAGTCATAAACATAACTGAGTGACACACTTATAATTGAGTGCACTTCAAATAGGAAATGTTGTGATTGGTCAAGGAACGAAAGTTACTTGATATCATTGCCAACTCCATGATACCAAACATATTGTTAGACAAAAAAGTCTAACAATATGCAAATTTCACGTCAAAGTTATAATGGGTCATATGGCAACCTTCCTTTTCTTAGTTTATTATAACGGTGTATTTTGCAAAAAAAATTTAATTAGAAGTAGCTTGAGTTTATTAAAAGTTTTAAAAAGTTCATTTATTGGATATGGCGCCTCGTGGTTCGCAGACATCTCCAGAAATAAGAAAGCTTATAATGGAACATTTCAAAAAAGGGGAAACAATAAGAAATATCGCAGAAATAGTAAAAAACCCAAATCTACGGTATTTAATATTGTAAAATCATGAAACTATCAGAAATGTGTTAAGAAAACATGATTTGCATGGCCGAGTGGCTAGGAGAAAACCTTTCATCAATAAAGTTAATAAGCAAAAACGTGTTAACTTCGCAAGGGAGTACAGAAACAAAGATTTTTCATTCTGGAGAAAAGTTATATTTACTGATGAGAGTAAATGTAATATATTTCGCTCGGATGGACTCTCATACATTTGGAGAAAACCGAACACTGAGCTCTTCAAGCAAAATTTAAGACCGACAGTGAAACATGGTTTAGGGTCAGCTGCTGTACCAGGTAATCTTCATATAATTGAAGGGATTATGGACCACAGATACTACATTGATGTGTTGAAGTCAAATCTTTCTACAACTACAGAAAAACTGGGTCTTGGAAACGATTACTACTTCTACCAAGACAATGACCCAAAGCATAAAGCTTACAATGTTCGGAGCTGGTTGCTTTACAATTGCCCACACGTGCTGGAAACGCCACCGCAGTCACCGGATCTTAATCCGATAGAGCACGTACGGAGTCATTTGGAGCAAAAATTGAAAAGTAGACAAATTTCAAACAAAAAAGAACTGGTTGTGGCTCTGAAGGAAGAATGGTCAAATATATCACCTGAATATTGTCGGAAGCTAGTGGAATCAATGCCAAATAGATTAAGGGCGGCAATACAGCAAAAGGGTCTCCCAACTAAATATTAAATATAATTTATAACACTTAAGTTTTTACATTATCTTATGTTGTCCCATTATTAATTTGGTGTGAAGTTTATGAGCTATTTAAGTTTTTCGCTAGCAATTTCTTAATATAATACCTTTTGAATTTTTTGGTTTTGTTTTAAATAAACTATTAGAATATTAAATATGCTATAGTAAACATTTTATTTTTAGGCTTATAGATTTGACGAAAAATTCAACAAACTGATGACTATAGTAAGTGTCCCAATATGACTTTGAGCCACTGTATAACATTCTACACTACCTATAACATTACATGGTGATCCTACTTATAACACTACAAATCAATTTTTGTTCTCAATAAAGAAATTTAGTATAAATAATATATATTTAAAAACACTTACTATTGCAATAAAATCATGTCAAACTAAAATGATTATAGATTTTTTCAAAAGCAATCAATTTTTGTTCTCAATAAAGAAATTTAGCATAAATAATATATATTTATAAACACCTACTATCGCAATAAAATCACATCAAACTAAAATGATCATAGATTTTTTCAAAAGCAATCAATTTTTGTTCTCAATAAAGAAATTTAATATTATGAAATGTACAAGAGCATTGCATTTTAATAAAATAGTTTTATTTCAAGAATATTTATTAAAATTTTTTTGCAAAGGTCCTGTACTGAGACGAAAAGGACCGAAAATATCTTTTTCAAAAGCAATCAATTTTTGTTCTCAATAAAGAAATTTAGCATAAATAATATATATTTATAAACAAGTACTATCGAAATGAAATCACATCAAACTAAAATGATCATAGATTTTTTCAAAAGCAATCAATTTTTGTTCTCAATAAAGAAATTTAATATTATTATATGTATAAGAGAATTGCATTTTAGTAAAATAGTTTTATTTCAAGAATATTTATTAAAATTTTTTGTAAAGGTCCTGTACTGAGACGAATGGAACCGAATATATCTTTGTCAAAAGAAATTGTAGTGTACCCCACATACACAATGCATAAAGCAAATAACATTTAAATATTTATCAGATTAATACATACATTGTTCTATACTTAATGCAGACTAGTCATAAACATAACTGAGTGAAACACTTATAATTGAGTGCACTTCAAATAGGAAATGTTGTGATTGGTCAAGGAACGAAAGTTACTTGATATCATTTCCAACTCCATGATACCAAACGAGACAAATGTAATATTTTAATAAAATAGAATAAGTTAGAAAAGGTAGTATTAATTTTGAAAATTAGTATGTAAGCACATACAATAACCAAAATAAATCAGAATTGAAATTTATACGTAGACTGGCATACTTGCCTTGTTTTTGTAGTGTAACCATGCTGTCATACAATATGCACAGCGAACACTCACCAACTTCAACCTTGTAGCGTGACTAACAAACAACACTTATTAAAGTGTGACATGTTACAAATGTTGAAGTGGGTTACAAGACAATTGACCGCTTGTATTATTGTATGACACATATAATTTAAATGCTCTTTTGAAATGTAATTTATACCTATAACTAATTTCTTTTTATGTTAATATGTATTAGTAAAATAATAACAGCAAATATTGAGTGATTTAGAAATCACTCAATACTAGATAATTAGAATAATTCTCATAAATAGTATATAAGACAAAACATTTTAGAAATAAAATTAGACTTTAATTTACAACATAAGTTGGCTTATCAGCCTTGTTTTATTTCATTGCCTCACAATCTTTTGGCACCTCTTTTGAGCGCCTACCACTTGTACTGGTCTCACTGACAGCTGCATAAACAAAACAAGGGACTATAGGGAATCTAGCTAAACACCTTACACACAATAACTCTACACGACCTATAAACACTACATGGCGATCCTGCCTATAACACCTCACCTATAATCACTACATCATCTCAACGAAGAGCAGTTGATAATAATGCTTAATAAGCATAATTGATGTATAAAACGAAAGTGATTTTGATCAATAAGTCGAAGTCACAGCTCAAGTCAGCTCCAGCAAAGAATAAATAAAACTAATTTTTTGTTTTATTATATAGCGATTCTGCCAGCCTGACTGCTTTAATAAAAATGAAGGTTTTCTGTGGCATAGAGTCCTTTTAAAAAAAGGAGAGAGAAAAAAGAGTGCTACAAATATTTAAGATGTCTATTTTTTCATTGGAAAAGGAAAATAGTGCTTGCTTAATAAACAGCACTAATAGTTTTTAAATGTTGTCCTGACAAGACAACCAAAAAATCCGTCAGTAGCGAGAAAGAAATTGTACGGCTGAGGTATAATACAGGAATGAAAGAAGGTCCTCAGCCAACATCATTGAAGGAGGCAGAGGAAGGTCTCAGAAAGAAAAGTTAAATTCACGAAAGTTTCAAACCCAAAAAAAAGAATAGGATTGTAGTGTACCCCGCATATAAACACATAGTGTAAAAACACAAGTCTGCATGTATGAACAATGCATAAAGCAAATAATATTTAAATAGATATTAATTACTACTTACATTGTTCTATACTTAATGCAGACTAATCATAAACAATATTGAGTGACATTTCAAATAGCATTTCAAATAGGAAATGTTGTGATTGGTCAAGGAACGAAAGTTACTTATATCATTGCCAACTCTATGATACCGAACAAGACGGATGTAATATTTTTAATAAAATAGAATAAGTTAGAAAAGCTAGGATTAATTTTGTAAATTAGTATATAAGCACCTAAAAAATCAAAATAAACCAGCCTTGAAATTTAAACGTAGACTGGCATATTTGCCTTGTTTTATTTAAAGTCTCAATAATTCGGCAGTTCTTTTGAACGCCTTATAAATCAGCTGAAACCCTGACAGCTTTTAAAAATGACCAAGGGCTATAGGAAAATAATAGAAACTCTAACTATAACACTAATAAAGATCCTGTTTATAACGTTACATGGCGATCTTGCCAATAACTCTACATTTCAATCGTATCCAATAACATTACAGGTTGACTTGAGCGTATCAATTTTTGTTCTTAATAAAGAAATTTTATAAATACATATTACATAAATTAAGAAAAATACATAGACAAAAGATTTCTGTTAGTCTGAGACTGAAACACGAATCTTAAATCTTGTAAATCAAGAACGCGTACATATTGTTCAAAATGTGAAGTATATTTATGTCTTAGTAAAAAACAATATTGTTTTGTAAAATACCACACTGAAAAATAAATAACATTATGTCAAAGAGATTAATTTCTTGGAAATTAAACCGGACTCCAACAATTGTGCGTATCCTGGAAAAACTTAATCACCTTTATTCCAGTTGTCGTCATCAACGTCGCAGTCATTTTATAGGCTTTTTACACTTAGTTTCATCTTTCATTTCTCATCAATTTGCAAAAATGACAACATCTCCCCATAAGAAATATACATATAAAAAATTCGTCATCTTTCAACATCTTCACAAGATGTTCCTATTTCATTTTGTTCCACTCGTCATCTTTCGATAATTTTAGTGTGATCACTAGAAAAATGACATTTGTTTATATGTAATAATAAAAATTAAACGTCAAAATGAGCGGAATTGTGCAACGTAAGCATTTTTTTAAAATATAATTAAATGAAATAAATAATTATTTTAATGTTTTTAATCATTTTATAGCGAAAAAAAGCTCTCGAGTAGTGTGGTCAATTGATGATGAAAATAGGTTAATAGATTTATGGCAAGAAAATATAGAAAAATTAAAAGGTGCGAAAAAAAATTCGCATATTTACCAAGAAATAACTGAAAAGCTCAAGGAATCCGGATTTTGTGGCACCTGGAGCGATGTAAGGACAAAAGTTGATAACCTCACTCGCAAATATAGGTATACAAATTTTATGGAACATTGATAACCAGCATTTTATAAATACCTGTTTTCAGACAAGAAAAAAATAAAATAGGTCCAACTGGAGGTGCACCATCCTTATGGCAACATTACCATAAGATAAATAATATTCTGGGGTCTTTCAGGCTACATAATATAGCTGAAACTATGCATGAAAGTACAGGTAATTAATATATAAACGCTAAAAAAACAAAAATAATTTTATTTTTAATTTTTAGATATTTCTACACTTCTTGAAGAGTCCCAAGACGTATTTGTGCTTGATCCTGAAGATTTCGCTTTGGACCAATCGTCTACAAGCAGTTGCATCGTCAGCGAAAATGGGGACAATCAGTGCTCTCAGCCGAAGAAAAGAAAATATGACACAAATGCTGAACTTATTAAATTGGCAAGAGAGCGCAATGATATGCAACGCCAAATGTACCAAGAGCGGAAACAACAAATAGACGAAATAGTCCAAAGCTTGAAAGGCATATCATCACAAAACGCATTCTTTCAAACAGAACTCGTCTCAATTTTGCGCGAGAAAAAATAAGTGAACTTTTTACTTTTCTAATTGTTTTTTCTTTTATATAGTGCTATTTTAAATTAGCTTTTAAATTATTTATGAGAATAACATAATTAATTTTATTGAATGTTTTTGTTTTCAAATTATGTGAATTAAATAATTTGATTTTAAGTTTTTATTTTATGTTTTGTTTTAACTTTATGTTATTATTTTTTAATGATCTCAATAAAAAGCTTTAATTTTTTATACAAATGAGTAATTTACGGTTTTATTGTTTTTAAACAAAATTCAATGGAAATAATATGTTTAAGTGCATTATAAAATTATCTTTCAATTAAACATTTTGCAATGGCTTTTCTAATATTTTCCGCTGGTGCTGAAAAATCTGATGATGTGTTACTGTATTCAGGTTGAGGGCGAGTTTCAGTCAATTCTATTTCCCAATTTTCGTTTATTTGGCTATTTTGCGAGTTCAAAAAGTTATGTAATATACAAGAACACATAATAATTTTGCTGTTGAACTTGTAGTGTTACTACTTGTTAAAAGTTACTGCTTTTAAATATGTCTTAGAAACAATAACACCTAATTTGAGATGCAGGGTAAGGTCAACATACATTTCCAATATACAAAGTTGGCAGCTACGTTAAGATTTTTGGCACAAGGGTCATAGAAAACTAGGTGTTGGCAACAATTTAAACTTGGGACTATCACAACCAATGTTTTGTAAGATTTTGTCGGAAACACTGAATACATTGGAAATGAAAGTTTGTCCCCAATGGATTAAATTCGAAATGACAGATAATGAAAAATTGAAGCAAAATAATTTTTTTTTTTAAACTGAGTTTCCTGGCATTATTGGATGTGTGGATGGTACATATATCAAAATTATTGCCCCAAATAAAGAAGACCAACATTTGTACTTCAACCACAAAGGATTTTATAGTTTAAATGCTATGATTGTAAGTTTGACAAAATTTTATTGTACATATTTTGTAATAAGAATAATTAACTTCAATACAGATTTGTGATCACGAAATGCGGATACTGTTTTTAGATGCAAGGTATGCGGGCTCTGCCCACGATCCGTTAATCTGGAACGTTAGCCACGCTAAAAGAATATTGCAAGAATTTTATACAGCTGGTGAACGTAACTCGTGGCTTTTAGGTACAATATTAATGTCAATTTAAGTATTGTTTACTAATGAACGATTTTTTAGCAGGTGATGCAGGTTATCCCTTCGAACCGTATTTGATGACACCATATCGATCTACTTCTGAGGGAAGTGCTGAAGCTGTTTTCAATACGAAGCATACCAGAGCCAGAAATATAGTAGAAAGAACGATTGGCGTCTTAAAAAACGTTGTCTTCTTGGAGCACGTCAGCTTCATTATAAGCCTACAAAAGCCACAAAAATTGCTATTGTTTGTGCCGCACTTCACAACATATGTATAGCATATGGCTTAGATATAAGTTAATAATTAACATATTTATTTTAATAAAGTGCAATCCCCCTGCCGCAATTCAATTGCTGACACATTTCCGTTTGTTCCAAATTTAATTATTTACCTTTCTCACAATATTTACTTGAAGTGCTGATTACATGTCTGCACTCAAATAGCTCACGTTGCATTCAATGTGATGATTGCTGTTCGATAGTTATAATATTAAGTAGTTAGTAAGAAAACAATTAATTATTAATTAACAGTCCGAATAAGAAGACATAGTCTTCTGGCAATATTATAATTCAAACTAAAAGACATAGAAGACATAGTCTTCTCTTTTAATAAATTAAATAAATATATTTTTATAATGAAAATAAAGTTAATTAAATAAAGATATAGAAAAAAAAACTCAAAATTAAGAAGTATTTATTAAGTTATACAAATAACGAAAGGATAGAAATTTTAAGCAATATTACAGTAGAATCAGGCACGAACATAATTAATGAAGAGGGGATATTGGAAATGGAGACACTATCAGAAACTTTAGCTACCGAAAATTAGAACAAAACTTTGCAACTTCTTGACTTCCCAAATGATGATAACAATAATGCATTTAAGCCATTTGATACCTCAAGTCCAATACCAGCAACTCCTTCGGAGATCAACCAACCGTTACAAACTAGTGTAGACCGTTATTCACCTACCTCATCATTTACTAGCATCAAAAATAATTTTTTTAAGGCTCTTAGCTCTACTCCAAGTACAGGTATATACCTATATTCCATTAATAATTTATCCCACAGCATGGAATATTTAAAGCTTTCATTATTAAAACTCCACTAATTCAATGTCGTCAACATTTGAGAAACATTTATATTTCCCAAAACCGTTACCTTCCTAAAAGCTCGCTCCAAAGCTCAAAGGCTCCTACTGCGATATCTGCTTCTGCATGGAGAGACCATATGGAATCAAAAGAAAGAGAAAGATCCGCTAAAGCTGGAGATACCTATACAGTGGCTCACATTCAAAGTGAGCCAACACAATTTAAAAAATGTTCATTAAAATAGTTTTTAATATATAGTCATAAGAGAAATCATTTATTATACAGTTTTAGATCCACAATTGGTGTGCAATATAAAAGCAAAATTTTTTGAGTCTTCAATTCCAAAGTCAAAAAAAAAATAATAAAAGCAAAAAAAGAAGCTCAAAATGAGCCACACTCAAAATGAGCCACTTGATTTTGTTTTTGTGTAAAATAACGTTAAGTGATTTTTTTTTAAATATTTTTGCGTCTTTCTTATTGTTTATGTATCATTTGTGTTTAAAAATCAAATAGTGAAGATGGGACGGCAAACTAGTGTTGAAATTAGAGAATTAGTAATTAAACTGTACAAAGAAGTCAAGTCTCAAAGAGAAATTGCAAAACTTGTCAATAAGAGCCGCGAAACTATTCAGCATATCATTCACGGTTTTACAAGAGATGGAAGAATCACAAATAAAGAGAAAAGGAGTTCTAAAAAGGCATTTTCAGAAAGAGATGAGGCATTCATAGTCAGAGAAATAAAAAAAAATCCTCGACTCAGTGCTCCAAAACTTACGGAAATGGTGAAGTCAGCTGGATATCCACGTTAACCCGGAAACAGTCAGAAGAGTTCTCAGAAAACGCAGTTATAATGGCAGAGTAGCTAGGAAAAAGCCTTTTATTAGCAAAGTGAATCGTCAAAAACGCCTTGAGTTTGCTCGTAAATACATCGTTAAAGATATGAATTTTTGGCAAAGGGTATACAATTCTAAAATAGAATAAAGAGCTTGTAAAAATGCTTTTTTAGGTTTTATTTACAGATGAGAGTAAATTTAACTTGTTTGGCTCCGACGGTAAGCAGATGGTATGGCGACAAAAGAATTCCGAGCTTCAACCGAAAAACCTCACTCCCAGTGTAAAGCATGGAGGCGGCTCCGTTATGGTTTGGGGGTGCATGGCAGGTAGTGGAACCGGAAATCTGCAACAGATTTCCGGAATAATGAATAAATTTGTTTATCTAGACGTTTTGAAGAAAAATTTCAAGCCCAGTGTTGAGAAACTAGGGATCGAAGAAGACTTCTTCTTCTACCAGGACAACGATCCCAAGCATAAATCGTATGTTGCCCGAGAATGGTTGCTTTATAACTGCCCACATGTCCTTGAAGTTCCACCACAGTCACCCGACTTAAATATTATTGAAAATTTATGGGCCCATCTAGACCAAAATATCAGAAAACATAGTATTACGTCACAAAAAACCCTTATGGAGGCTTTGCAATTAGAATGGAACGCAATTCCTTTCACATACACTTCTAATTTATTAGAATCAATGACTAGGCGTCTACAAGCCGTGATTTCAGCGAAAGGTGGTCCAACAAAATATTAATATTTGATACATATAAACCGTATTTAATTTAAGTGGTTCACTTTCACTGTGATGTAGATTTGAAGTCCTTTTTGAGATTTTGTGTTTTTTTTTTTTACATTTAGCATTTAATATATTAAAAATAATTTACATGTACTTGAAGCTTTCAGTTGAATTAATAAAACTACGTGATATTTTTGTCAACAAAATTTTCTTTTCATTATGTATTAATCATTTTATCTGAAAACAGTCCATGGCTTACTTTGAATGTGAGCCACTGTATTTATGTCTTAGTAAAAAACAAAATTGTTTTGTAAAATACCACACTGAAAAATAAATAACATTATGTCAAAGAGATTGATTTCTTTATTTGGAAATTAAACCGGAAAAACTTAATATCTTAAAATGTTGTATGCACACAGAAATAACAGGATAAAAAAAAAAAAAAAAATAGATAAATCAATCACTTGGATCGGCTATAGGTCGGATAGGGCTAGAGCATTTTAAATATACAGTAGTTTTCCGGTTTAACGAACATTCGTTTTAACGAAAATCGCGTTTAACGAACAGACCAATTTTTTCTATTGAGTTCCTTATATAACGAACAAAAATTATTTTTTGTACTCAGTTTAGCGAACAAATACTAATAAAATTATTTGAATGAACATTTTACAAAATTACCAAAAAAAACTATGTTGTGAAAAAATTTACCGTTGTTTTAAGCGGTGTTTTTTTTTTTTGTTTTCTTTTGATGTTTTTGTTTGTTTTTTAAAATACATATGATGATTAGTTATGTGTATTCCTTTCTAACGTAAACATCAAAATGAGTACAAGAAAAAGACTCTGTTTAAAAGATAAATTAAAAATTGTGGATGATCATCGAAATGGTTTACGTATAACAGATTTGTATAAAAAGTATGGTATAAAAAAATCCACAATTTGTACCATTTTGAAATCTAAGGAGAATCTTCTGAAAAATGCGGAAACTACAAATTTTGGGAGCAAAAATAGAAAGGCTATTAAACAGGGTGAATTCCCCATAATGGAAAACCAAGCCAAGGAAATTCATAAAAAATTATATGGTGGCAATTTCAATGCCAGTCACGGGTGGTTGACCAGATTTAAAAATAGGTATGGCATTCGGCTTTTAAAACAAAGTGGAGAGAAACTTTCGTCAGATGCACAAGAAGTGGAGCCATATAAAAGAAAATTAAACCAAATTATTCTAGAAAATAACTTGCCGAAAGACGCAATTTTCAATGCGGATGAAACCGGGTTATTTTTGAGTTTTACCTGACAAAACATATGTTCAATCCGGAGAAAGGAGCGCGCCGGGCCGAAAAATATCAAAGGAACGAATCACAGTCTTGGTTTGTAGTAATGCCAGTGGTTCGAAAAAAATTAAACCTTTGCTAATTGGAAAATCACGAAATCCTCGTGCATTTCGGAATAAAACGTTGCCTGTGGATTATACTCACTCGAAAAATGCTTGGATGACATGTACACTATTCAAAACATGGTTTTTCAACAATTTTGTACCCCAGGTAAGTTCATACATACATTTTTATAACTTAGTCTTACATATTTTATTTTAAATTTTAGGTAGAAGAGTTTCTAGCACAAAACAATTTGCCTCTAAATGCTATTCTCCTTTTGGATAATGCACCCTCTCATCCTCCTGCAGAGGAATTGGTAAAACAAACTCAGTTTCAAAATTTGGGCGCATTAAATGCCCCATAATGTAACCCCATTGATCCAACCCATGGATCAGAATGCAATTCGCTTGCTTAAATTACATTATAAAAACAGTCTATTGTCTCGACTCTTTTCAACACCGGAGCAAAATGTATCCTTGTTTTTAAAGCAATTTAATTTATTTGAAGCAATGATTATATTGGCATCAGCTTGGAAAAGTGTGTCTGAGTCCTCTTTGGCAAAATGCTGGAACAAGATGTTAAGGGAAAATGACCACTTTGATGAAGAAGATAATCTCCCTTTAGCTTCGTATTTACGCCATGACGAAGATACTATTGCAGTTGAAACTGGAGTTCAATTGTTAAGATCAATTTTTCCTACAGTAAGTCATAGATTTAAGAAATTTTCTCAAACCATAATAAATTTTATGATTTACAATTACATACAGGTAGACATATCAGTAGATGATTTAAACAGCTGGGTTGAAAACATTACCTCACCTGAAGACGTCGATGAAGATGAAATTCAAAATGATGAGGATATTGTCGAAGCCGAAAACTTAGATCCAAAAATAAATCATGCGGATGCAGTCAAACATGTTGAAGCCTGCATTAAATGGACAGAGCAAAATAATATAGATTACTCAAAATCAATGGTTTTAAGAGAGCTTCAAGAAGAGGCTATTAAAAAGCAAATTTCCATACCGAAAAAACAAACATTGCTAAATCGTTTTTTCTTTAATAGATTTTTTTACTTTTATAAAAGAATTGCCTTTTATTTATGTTTTTTGTATATGTAACTCTAAATGTGACATGAATTGTTCCTTTTTTTGTTTTTGTTTTTGTTAAATAAATACATTTTTTTTTATAAAATATACTTTTATAAACAATTTTATGATTTTTTTAATAATTCACAAGACAAAAACCCACTTTTAAGTTAGTACTGCATATAACGAACAATTCACTTTAACGAACTGGCCTGACAACATATACGTTCGTTAAATCGGAAAACTACTGTAGTACAAGCAATAAATTTTTGTTCTCAATAAAGTTATTTTATATAAAAATAATTTATAAGCAGAGAATTTGATTGGAAAATATTACAAAGTTTACTACCAATAATATTTAATTAGTTGTTTAAATTTGAACATTTAATTTAAGAGCTTTTTGTGTAAAAGCAATCAATTTTTGTTCTCAATAAAGAAATTTTATAGAAATTTTTTAAAAGATTCTCATGTTGGAACAGAAAACAGAATAATAATTGATAAAAAAAAACCTTTACAACCTCGGGCAGAGTTGAAGAAGAAATCTGTAAAGGAAAAATAAATTTGACATTTTGTTCATGTTGTTATCAACATAGATATTTAAGCAATGTTAAAAATTTTTATTTTAATCATAAGACTAAATTTATGGAATTTAAGAAGTGGTTGCAACATTATATTGAAAATGTCACTGCTTATTTCATGTACTTCAAATGATAAATGCAAAACAAAATTCAATCGAATTAATGAAAGAAACGATGCCTCTTAAAAAGTATAAACAAACGCTAAAGAAGCAGAAGATGATTCCGACGAAGAGAAGAAAAAAATTCCTCTGCGCAGATCTCTGATATGGATATGAAAGATAAAAACTAAATAATCTTTCAATGAAAAAATCGTTTACATACATTTGCGTAAATCGAATCTTTTCTAGCCAATCGTCAAATGCATAAATGTCGTTGGATAAACTTTTCTTCAATGTTAAATTTTTTTGACCAAAGGAATTTTAATAAATAAACAATCTGAAGTACCAGTTAATAATGCTCTCGCACAGAATCGCTGTATGTCTCTAGTTGTGTTTTATTCGCACAGAAAAAATATGGTCCAATTACTTTTTTAATTATATCAATTAATCATTTGATTAAAATTAAATTTTCTAGAATTTTTTACTAAAAATAAAATAATTTATAGGCTTCTTATTGTATCAATTAATAGATTAACCAAAAATATAAATAAAAATAAGTAATAATTTGAATAATTGCACAAAAAAAAATCAATTAAAATATTAATCAGAATTTTTAAATGATTTAAAATATTTTTATAATTAAACAAATTACTCAAAATCAAAGTATTCCAACAAATTCAGTTCAAACTTTACATAAAAAAATCTAAAATTTCAAAAAAATAATAAAATTAATTTGAATTAAATTAATTTTATTGAGTTTTTTGTTAAATATTTTTTGTGATAAAATAAAAAATTAATAATAACACAATTTGAAATTTAGCAAAAGTTTTCTTTAACAATTTTTTTTCAATTAGCTTATGTTAAACCTTTGATAAGTTTCAAATTTTATTTGGAATAAAAAAGTTAATAAAATAGATGGTTTAAAAAAAATGTTACAATTATGGAAAACTCTTTCAAAGATATATTTTTTTAAAGCTTTAAGGAAAAAATATATTTCAAAAAATTTATTATTACTTTCAAGTTTCTATTTGTCCATATTTCAATTCTGAATAAAAAAATACTAGTTTTCATTCATACTAGTTTTATCTATTTGTCCATATTTCAATTCTGAATTAAAAAATACTAGTTTTCATTCTATATGATTTCAAAAAACAATTTGTAAGGGAAACTCAATAATATTGTGTTAGTTTAAATTTACAGAATTTAATCAAAGATTAAATTCTTTGAAAATCAAATAATGTAATAAAATGGCTCTAAAAATTTTTTATATAATTTTGGAAAAGATTAATATAATTATGTACTTAAATTTCGATTTTATATATATTTTTTTAGCATATTTTTAGATGAATTTAGCTATCGTTCTAGTTGTATATGTAAAATTGCGAAAAAGCACTCGGCCCTTAAGGGCTATGGCTGCCGATCACTGCAAATAGGTCCGAAGACATAGTTATTTTGGCCAAAACTCAAATCGTGCTAATAAAAATTTTTTACTGTAGTAAAAAATTGCATTTTGTTTTTTGAACATTTTGTTGCTTGAAAAAAATTTTTTTTAAGTGAACATGAACTTTTTAAATTGTTCTTTTTGTAATTAGGGACACATTACCATAAAATATTTATTATTGTAATTGAAAATGATGCGTATTCTATTTATAAAGAGTGAAAGGAACTATAAGAAAATCCATACTAATGACCAAAAAAATACTATGTTTTTTTTATACTTTGAGAATTATATTTTTAAAATTTCTATACAATCATTATCCCAGCTGGAAACAATAAACCGAAATTAAAATGATTTGTTAGACGTTAGATTGATCAATAATATTTTGCCAAATCGAATAACTTTCTAGAGACATTTTTTGTTTTAAAAGTGATAATAAAATGCAAATTAATTGAAACTAAATTTGAAAAAAAACATAAGTCTTCTGTAGGATGTGCGATAATATGGAGGATCATGAATCAGTAGAACATATCTCTGTTGTGTAGGGCTTTATCGCAGAAGGCTAAAGAGGTTTGGGAGCCACATACTAGGCGAACTAGACATATGGTTACTGAATATATAATGGTATCAGTGATATTGTTATTCTTCTTTAAAAATATCGCTGCAGTATTTTATTTAATGATTATTATTGTACTGACTCTTGGAATTAAGCGTACTTATATGGATGTTTCACCAATTCATATGATTAAGGAAGTTTTTAATTATTTTACTGATCCAAATTTTTCAAGAATATGTACTGTTGATGGAAATTGTGTGGAAATTTATAGCAACAATTGAATGATCAAAAGGATAAGGCTTGGGGTTTAATTATGATTGATGAAATAAATTTGATAAAATACGTTTTAAAGGAAATTCTAACTTTTGATTTAGCTATAAAGGATGATAATATTTATGATATAATATATACACTATTAAATAAATGCGAAAATATACCAGAACACTTAATAAATGATTTCGTTCTCTTACACAAGACCATATTGGCTAAGGAAGATTATAAAATTATTTACGACCTTCTTTTTACTATACTTATTAAAATTAAATAAGGGAGATCCTAAACTTCAAATAATATTCATATTATTGTACTATATTCTTATTGTCGGAAATTTTTGGGTTAAAGGCTTAATAGCTTCGATTTATTTTATTTTTGATATAATGTATAATAAATACATTATACATTTTAACCATAATTTTGTATCTTTTTCAGACTTTAAGGTTTTCCTTGATAATTTGCGTGTGAACAGATTCAATTTAAAGGAAAATAGAGATGCTATTAGAACTTCCTATGAACATTTATTGAACAAAAGAGTGACTATTGATAGAAATAACCGTTTCCCTATTTGCGAAGAATATTATATTGATTTGGATGATCAATATACATCAAAATTAATCACTACATTGCTATTTTCCATAGATTCACCTGATCGTTATTATGAAAGTAATAACGAATTAATTCGGGAAAATTTTTCAAGAAATTGTGACGCTCATAAATGTTTCATGGTTACAGTTAATAAATTGTTGGGATTGTTGAATACACCTTTATCTCAATATCAGAATTTTGGTATGTATAATAGACATTCATTTGAGAAAAAATTTGATCTAAAGTATGAAATAACTGATAATAAAGATTGTTTTAATAATTGTGCTACTGACTTTTCAATAATGAAACAAGAATCTATAGAATTAAAGGATAAAATTAAAAATAAATGATTAAATAGTAGTAAAATAATACATACATTAATTTTTGTAATATCATTATTAAATAAGAAATTCGTTTATCAATAACCTAAATTTTGAATCTAAAATGCTAGCAATTTTTACCACCGTTTTTCTATTCTTTTTAATTTTTAATGATAAATGTAAATTTAAGGATAAGCCCTATCCAGCTCCTGAAGATTTGTGTGTATTCTACTGTCCGGATATTGAAGGATTAAAAATTCCTCAACAATTATATAAGGATAATATAACTCATTCAGTGCATGGATTTTTCCCAAAAATATTAAATTCAAAATTAAATACATCATTAACTTTCGAGGAATTTAAGAATAAAAATATGGTTTTTAAATTTCATTTTTATGATTCAGTAACTCTTAAAGGTGAAATTGGTTGTGGTCAATATAGGGAATATCTTAAACATGGTATATATAGTGGGTATAATTTTGATTATTGGTATAATAGTATAAATAATTGTTCTATTCCTACATATCCCCATCAATGTAGATATAATGGGACACATAATATAATACAGACTATATCAACTTATCCTTTAAATTTGGTTGGATGTAAACCAAATAAACCATATTTGAATAATTTTAAGTTTAGTTTAAGGGACTAACCATTAGAAGTCCTGAATAATAACATATTTAAATAATAAAAATTTTAAAAAATTGAATTAAAATCAAATAAAAATAAGTTTTATCATTTGTTTTCTTATTACATATAAATTAACCTAAAATATATTTCATTAAGGGACTAACCATTAGGAGGTCCTGAATAATAACATATTTAAATAATAAAATTTTTAAAAATTGAATTAAAATCAAGGATTTAGTAACATGATAAGGAAACTATACTGACAGTACTGGTCAACCAGAATGAGGGTCTGGATACAAGTCAGTGGAAGTTGTTAGCTTCTCTGGGTTGTAAAGAGAACCTCGGAAGAGACTTCAGGTTTGCTATAGACCAGGAGTCTCTCAGGAAATTGGAGTCTTTGGGGGAATCGCTAATTTCGGTCTGGGCACTATCAGGTTCCGGTATCCGAAACCTGAAAGTACCAAAAGGGCTGCAAGTGGTGCAAATTATTTTGCATCACTGTGAAGCAGCCTCTATCGAATTAGCGATGAACCTTGTCGACTCCAAAGTGGATGTGGCCTTAATCCAAGAGCCCTGGATCAACAACACCAGGGTATGTGGATTAAGTGTCAAGGGGTATACACTTTTTGTACCATCCACTGGGGATAAGGTAAGAACGTGTATACTGGCTAGGAATGAGTTAAATTTTATAAACTTTCATTCTTTTAGCAATGGAGACCTAACGGTCGTGAATAGAGAGGATAGAGACGGGAGGAAACTCGCACTCGCCTCCGTTTATATGCCCTACGATGGGGCCAACCCACCGGGTGATATGGTGCGCAGACTAACAGAGTATGCAAAGAGAAGAGGCATATATTTGGTACTCGGTTGCGATGCTAACGCACATCACTGCCAGTGGGGTAGCGCCGATATCAACGAGAGAGGTGAGTTAGTTTTTAATTTTATAACTACTAACAATCTTTTTATCTGTAACTTGGGTAATGTGCCCACATTCAGAACTAAAGATAGAGAGGCAGTTATAGATATAACACTGACGAACTTTAGGGGCGAATACATTAAGAACTGGAGGGTGGATAGTGAATGTTCCTTTTCGGATCATAGCAGGATATCCTTTAGTTTAGATTTCGCGAGGCCAAGGGGAGAACCATATAGGAACTCCAGGAGAACCGATTGGGACTCCTTTAGGGCCATTATGGATAGGGAACTAAACGCCGCTTCAGGATGGCAATCGTCATCAGAGGGAGTTGAGAGTTTAGTGGAGGACTTCACAGGGAAAGTTAGGAGAAGCTATGAACTAACTTGTCCGGTAATTTTTCCGGGGAAGAGAGAACAGCCTAAATGGTGGACCAGGGAACTTAGGAACCAAAGGTCAACCGTTAGGAAGTTGTTCAATAGGGCGAAACTGACACGCAAGTGTGAGGATTGGAACAGCTATGGGGAAAGTTTTAATAGGTATAAGGCGGACATTAAGAGGGCAAAAAGGGACTCATGGAGGAATCATTATCCCAGCTGGAAACAATAAACCGAAATTAAAATGATTTGTTAGACGTTAGATTGATCAATAATATTTTGCCAAATCGAATAACTTTCTAGAGACATTTTTTGTTTTAAAAGTGATAATAAAATGCAAATTAATTGAAACTAAATTTGAAAAAAAACATAAGTCTTCTGTAGGATGTGCGATAATATGGAGGATCATGAATCAGTAGAACATATCTCTGTTGTGTAGGGCTTTATCGCAGAAGGCTGAAGAGGTTTGGGAACCACATACTAGGCGAACTAGACATATGGTTACTGAATATATAATGGTATCAGTGATATTGTTATTCTTCTTTAAAAATATCGCTGCAGTATTTTATTTAATGATTATTATTGTACTGACTCTTGGAATTAAGCGTACTTATATGGATGTTTCACCAATTCATATGATTAAGGAAGTTTTTAATTATTTTACTGATCCAAATTTTTCAAGAATATGTACTGTTGATGGAAATTGTGTGGAAATTTATAGCAACAATTGAATGATCAAAAGGATAAGGCTTGGGGTTTAATTATGAATGATGAAATAAATTTGATAAAATACGTTTTAAAGGAAATTCTAACTTTTGATTTAGCTATAAAGGATGATAATATTTATGATATAATATATACACTATTAAATAAATGCGAAAATATACCAGAACACTTAATAAATGATTTCTTTCTCTTACACAAGACCATATTGGCTAAGGAAGATTATAAAATTATTTACGACCTTATTTTTACTATACTTATTAAAATTAAATAAGGGAGATCCTAAACTTCAAATAATATTCATATTATTGTACTATATTCTTATTGTCGGAAATTTTTGGGTTAAAGGCTTAATAGCTTCGATTTATTTTATTTTTGATATAATGTATAATAAATACATTATACATTTTAACCATAATTTTGTATCTTTTTCAGACTTTAAGGTTTTCCTTGATAATTTGCGTGTGAACAGATTCAATTTAAAGGAAAATAGAGATGCTATTAGAACTTCCTATGAACATTTATTGAACAAAAGAGTGACTATTGATAGAAATAACCGTTTCCCTATTTGCGAAGAATATTATATTGATTTGGATGATCAATATACATCAAAATTAATCACTACATTGCTATTTTCCATAGATTCACATGATCGTTATTATGAAAGTAATAACGAATTAATTCGAGAAAATTTTTCAAGAAATTGTGACGCTCATAAATGTTTCATGGTTACAGTTAATAAATTGTTGGGATTGTTGAATACACCTTTATCTCAATATCAGAATTTTGGTATGTATAATAAACATTCATTTGAGAAAAAATTTGATCTAAAGTATGAAATAACTGATAATAAAGATTGTTTTAATAATTGTGCTACTGACTTTTCAATAATGAAACAAGAATCTATAGAATTAAAGGATAAAATTAAAAATAAATGATTAAATAGTAGTAAAATAATACATACATTAATTTTTGTAATATCATTATTAAATAAGAAATTCGTTTATCAATAACCTAAATTTTGAATCTAAAATGCTAGCAATTTTTACCACCGTTTTTCTATTCTTTTTAATTTTTAATGATAAATGTAAATTTAAGGATAAGCCCTATCCAGCTCCTGAAGATTTGTGTGTATTCTACTGTCCGGATATTGAAGGATTAAAAATTCCTCAACAATTATATAAGGATAATATAACTCATTCAGTGCATGGATTTTTCCCAAAAATATTAAATTCAAAATTAAATACATCATTAACTTTCGAGGAATTTAAGAATAAAAATATGGTTTTTAAATTTCATTTTTATGATTCAGTAACTCTTAAAGGTGAAATTGGTTGTGGTCAATATAGGGAATATCTTAAACATGGTATATATAGTGGGTATAATTTTGATTATTGGTATAATAGTATAAATAATTGTTCTATTCCTACATATCCCCATCAATGTAGATATAATGGGACACATAATATAATACAGACTATATCAACTTATCCTTTAAATTTGGTTGGATGTAAACCAAATAAACCATATTTGAATAATTTTAAGTTTAGTTTAAGGGACTAACCATTAGAAGTCCTGAATAATAACATATTTAAATAATAAAAATTTTAAAAAATTGAATTAAAATCAAATAAAAATAAGTTTTATCATTTGTTTTCTTATTACATATAAATTAACCTAAAATATATTTCATTAAGGGACTAACCATTAGGAGGTCCTGAATAATAACATATTTAAATAATAAAATTTTTAAAAATTGAATTAAAATCAAGGATTTAGTAACATGATAAGGAAACTATACTGACAGTACTGGTCAACCAGAATGAGGGTCTGGATACAAGTCAGTGGAAGTTGTTAGCTTCTCTGGGTTGTAAAGAGAACCTCGGAAGAGACTTCAGGTTTGCTATAGACCAGGAGTCTCTCAGGAAATTGGAGTCTTTGGGGGAATCGCTAATTTCGGTCTGGGCACTATCAGGTTCCGGTATCCGAAACCTGAAAGTACCAAAAGGGCTGCAAGTGGTGCAAATTAATTTGCATCACTGTGAAGCAGCCTCTATCGAATTAGCGATGAACCTTGTCGACTCCAAAGTGGATGTGGCCTTAATCCAAGAGCCCTGGATCAACAACACCAGGGTATGTGGATTAAGTGTCAAGGGGTATACACTTTTTGTACCATCCACTGGGGATAAGGTAAGAACGTGTATACTGGCTAGGAATGAGTTAAATTTTATAAACTTTCATTCTTTTAGCAATGGAGACCTAACGGTCGTGAATAGAGAGGATAGAGACGGGAGGAAACTCGCACTCGCCTCCGTTTATATGCCCTACGATGGGGCCAACCCACCGGGTGATATGGTGCGCAGACTAACAGAGTATGCAAAGAGAAGAGGCATATATTTGGTACTCGGTTGCGATGCTAACGCACATCACTGCCAGTGGGGTAGCGCCGATATCAACGAGAGAGGTGAGTTAGTTTTTAATTTTATAACTACTAACAATCTTTTTATCTGTAACTTGGGTAATGTGCCCACATTCAGAACTAAAGATAGAGAGGCAGTTATAGATATAACACTGACGAACTTTAGGGGCGAATACATTAAGAACTGGAGGGTGGATAGTGAATGTTCCTTTTCGGATCATAGCAGGATATCCTTTAGTTTAGATTTCGCGAGGCCAAGGGGAGAACCATATAGGAACTCCAGGAGAACCGATTGGGACTCCTTTAGGGCCATTATGGATAGGGAACTAAACGCCGCTTCAGGATGGCAATCGTCATCAGAGGGAGTTGAGAGTTTAGTGGAGGACTTCACAGGGAAAGTTAGGAGAAGCTATGAACTAACTTGTCCGGTAATTTTTCCGGGGAAGAGAGAACAGCCTAAATGGTGGACCAGGGAACTTAGGAACCAAAGGTCAACCGTTAGGAAGTTGTTCAATAGGGCGAAACTGACACGCAAGTGTGAGGATTGGAACAGCTATGGGGAAAGTTTTAATAGGTATAAGGCGGACATTAAGAGGGCAAAAAGGGACTCATGGAGGAATCATTATCCCAGCTGGAAACAATAAACCGAAATTAAAATGATTTGTTAGACGTTAGATTGATCAATAATATTTTGAATAACTTTCTAGAGACATTTTTTGTTTTAAAAGTGATAATAAAATGCAAATTAATTGAAACTAAATTTGAAAAAAAACATAAGTCTTCTGTAGGATGTGCGATAATATGGAGGATCATGAATCAGTAGAACATATCTCTGTTGTGTAGGGCTTTATCGCAGAAGGCTGAAGAGGTTTGGGAACCACATACTAGGCGAACTAGACATATGGTTACTGAATATATAATGGTATCAGTGATATTGTTATTCTTCTTTAAAAATATCGCTGCAGTATTTTATTTAATGATTATTATTGTACTGACTCTTGGAATTAAGCGTACTTATATGGATGTTTCACCAATTCATATGATTAAGGAAGTTTTTAATTATTTTACTGATCCAAATTTTTCAAGAATATGTACTGTTGATGGAAATTGTGTGGAAATTTATAGCAACAATTGAATGATCAAAAGGATAAGGCTTGGGGTTTAATTATGAATGATGAAATAAATTTGATAAAATACGTTTTAAAGGAAATTCTAACTTTTGATTTAGCTATAAAGGATGATAATATTTATGATATAATATATACACTATTAAATAAATGCGAAAATATACCAGAACACTTAATAAATGATTTCTTTCTCTTACACAAGACCATATTGGCTAAGGAAGATTATAAAATTATTTACGACCTTATTTTTACTATACTTATTAAAATTAAATAAGGGAGATCCTAAACTTCAAATAATATTCATATTATTGTACTATATTCTTATTGTCGGAAATTTTTGGGTTAAAGGCTTAATAGCTTCGATTTATTTTATTTTTGATATAATGTATAATAAATACATTATACATTTTAACCATAATTTTGTATCTTTTTCAGACTTTAAGGTTTTCCTTGATAATTTGCGTGTGAACAGATTCAATTTAAAGGAAAATAGAGATGCTATTAGAACTTCCTATGAACATTTATTGAACAAAAGAGTGACTATTGATAGAAATAACCGTTTCCCTATTTGCGAAGAATATTATATTGATTTGGATGATCAATATACATCAAAATTAATCACTACATTGCTATTTTCCATAGATTCACATGATCGTTATTATGAAAGTAATAACGAATTAATTCGAGAAAATTTTTCAAGAAATTGTGACGCTCATAAATGTTTCATGGTTACAGTTAATAAATTGTTGGGATTGTTGAATACACCTTTATCTCAATATCAGAATTTTGGTATGTATAATAGACATTCATTTGAGAAAAAATTTGATCTAAAGTATGAAATAACTGATAATAAAGATTGTTTTAATAATTGTGCTACTGACTTTTCAATAATGAAACAAGAATCTATAGAATTAAAGGATAAAATTAAAAATAAATGATTAAATAGTAGTAAAATAATACATACATTAATTTTTGTAATATCATTATTAAATAAGAAATTCGTTTATCAATAACCTAAATTTTGAATCTAAAATGCTAGCAATTTTTACCACCGTTTTTCTATTCTTTTTAATTTTTAATGATAAATGTAAATTTAAGGATAAGCCCTATCCAGCTCCTGAAGATTTGTGTGTATTCTACTGTCCGGATATTGAAGGATTAAAAATTCCTCAACAATTATATAAGGATAATATAACTCATTCAGTGCATGGATTTTTCCCAAAAATATTAAATTCAAAATTAAATACATCATTAACTTTCGAGGAATTTAAGAATAAAAATATGGTTTTTAAATTTCATTTTTATGATTCAGTAACTCTTAAAGGTGAAATTGGTTGTGGTCAATATAGGGAATATCTTAAACATGGTATATATAGTGGGTATAATTTTGATTATTGGTATAATAGTATAAATAATTGTTCTATTCCTACATATCCCCATCAATGTAGATATAATGGGACACATAATATAATACAGACTATATCAACTTATCCTTTAAATTTGGTTGGATGTAAACCAAATAAACCATATTTGAATAATTTTAAGTTTAGTTTAAGGGACTAACCATTAGAAGTCCTGAATAATAACATATTTAAATAATAAAAATTTTAAAAAATTGAATTAAAATCAAATAAAAATAAGTTTTATCATTTGTTTTCTTATTACATATAAATTAACCTAAAATATATTTCATTAAGGGACTAACCATTAGGAGGTCCTGAATAATAACATATTTAAATAATAAAATTTTTAAAAATTGAATTAAAATCAAGGATTTAGTAACATGATAAGGAAACTATACTGACAGTACTGGTCAACCAGAATGAGGGTCTGGATACAAGTCAGTGGAAGTTGTTAGCTTCTCTGGGTTGTAAAGAGAACCTCGGAAGAGACTTCAGGTTTGCTATAGACCAGGAGTCTCTCAGGAAATTGGAGTCTTTGGGGGAATCGCTAATTTCGGTCTGGGCACTATCAGGTTCCGGTATCCGAAACCTGAAAGTACCAAAAGGGCTGCAAGTGGTGCAAATTAATTTGCATCACTGTGAAGCAGCCTCTATCGAATTAGCGATGAACCTTGTCGACTCCAAAGTGGATGTGGCCTTAATCCAAGAGCCCTGGATCAACAACACCAGGGTATGTGGATTAAGTGTCAAGGGGTATACACTTTTTGTACCATCCACTGGGGATAAGGTAAGAACGTGTATACTGGCTAGGAATGAGTTAAATTTTATAAACTTTCATTCTTTTAGCAATGGAGACCTAACGGTCGTGAATAGAGAGGATAGAGACGGGAGGAAACTCGCACTCGCCTCCGTTTATATGCCCTACGATGGGGCCAACCCACCGGGTGATATGGTGCGCAGACTAACAGAGTATGCAAAGAGAAGAGGCATATATTTGGTACTCGGTTGCGATGCTAACGCACATCACTGCCAGTGGGGTAGCGCCGATATCAACGAGAGAGGTGAGTTAGTTTTTAATTTTATAACTACTAACAATCTTTTTATCTGTAACTTGGGTAATGTGCCCACATTCAGAACTAAAGATAGAGAGGCAGTTATAGATATAACACTGACGAACTTTAGGGGCGAATACATTAAGAACTGGAGGGTGGATAGTGAATGTTCCTTTTCGGATCATAGCAGGATATCCTTTAGTTTAGATTTCGCGAGGCCAAGGGGAGAACCATATAGGAACTCCAGGAGAACCGATTGGGACTCCTTTAGGGCCATTATGGATAGGGAACTAAACGCCGCTTCAGGATGGCAATCGTCATCAGAGGGAGTTGAGAGTTTAGTGGAGGACTTCACAGGGAAAGTTAGGAGAAGCTATGAACTAACTTGTCCGGTAATTTTTCCGGGGAAGAGAGAACAGCCTAAATGGTGGACCAGGGAACTTAGGAACCAAAGGTCAACCGTTAGGAAGTTGTTCAATAGGGCGAAACTGACACGCAAGTGTGAGGATTGGAACAGCTATGGGGAAAGTTTTAATAGGTATAAGGCGGACATTAAGAGGGCAAAAAGGGACTCATGGAGGAATCATTATCCCAGCTGGAAACAATAAACCGAAATTAAAATGATTTGTTAGACGTTAGATTGATCAATAATATTTTGCCAAATCGAATAACTTTCTAGAGACATTTTTTGTTTTAAAAGTGATAATAAAATGCAAATTAATTGAAACTAAATTTGAAAAAAAACATAAGTCTTCTGTAGGATGTGCGATAATATGGAGGATCATGAATCAGTAGAACATATCTCTGTTGTGTAGGGCTTTATCGCAGAAGGCTGAAGAGGTTTGGGAACCACATACTAGGCGAACTAGACATATGGTTACTGAATATATAATGGTATCAGTGATATTGTTATTCTTCTTTAAAAATATCGCTGCAGTATTTTATTTAATGATTATTATTGTACTGACTCTTGGAATTAAGCGTACTTATATGGATGTTTCACCAATTCATATGATTAAGGAAGTTTTTAATTATTTTACTGATCCAAATTTTTCAAGAATATGTACTGTTGATGGAAATTGTGTGGAAATTTATAGCAACAATTGAATGATCAAAAGGATAAGGCTTGGGGTTTAATTATGAATGATGAAATAAATTTGATAAAATACGTTTTAAAGGAAATTCTAACTTTTGATTTAGCTATAAAGGATGATAATATTTATGATATAATATATACACTATTAAATAAATGCGAAAATATACCAGAACACTTAATAAATGATTTCTTTCTCTTACACAAGACCATATTGGCTAAGGAAGATTATAAAATTATTTACGACCTTATTTTTACTATACTTATTAAAATTAAATAAGGGAGATCCTAAACTTCAAATAATATTCATATTATTGTACTATATTCTTATTGTCGGAAATTTTTGGGTTAAAGGCTTAATAGCTTCGATTTATTTTATTTTTGATATAATGTATAATAAATACATTATACATTTTAACCATAATTTTGTATCTTTTTCAGACTTTAAGGTTTTCCTTGATAATTTGCGTGTGAACAGATTCAATTTAAAGGAAAATAGAGATGCTATTAGAACTTCCTATGAACATTTATTGAACAAAAGAGTGACTATTGATAGAAATAACCGTTTCCCTATTTGCGAAGAATATTATATTGATTTGGATGATCAATATACATCAAAATTAATCACTACATTGCTATTTTCCATAGATTCACATGATCGTTATTATGAAAGTAATAACGAATTAATTCGAGAAAATTTTTCAAGAAATTGTGACGCTCATAAATGTTTCATGGTTACAGTTAATAAATTGTTGGGATTGTTGAATACACCTTTATCTCAATATCAGAATTTTGGTATGTATAATAGACATTCATTTGAGAAAAAATTTGATCTAAAGTATGAAATAACTGATAATAAAGATTGTTTTAATAATTGTGCTACTGACTTTTCAATAATGAAACAAGAATCTATAGAATTAAAGGATAAAATTAAAAATAAATGATTAAATAGTAGTAAAATAATACATACATTAATTTTTGTAATATCATTATTAAATAAGAAATTCGTTTATCAATAACCTAAATTTTGAATCTAAAATGCTAGCAATTTTTACCACCGTTTTTCTATTCTTTTTAATTTTTAATGATAAATGTAAATTTAAGGATAAGCCCTATCCAGCTCCTGAAGATTTGTGTGTATTCTACTGTCCGGATATTGAAGGATTAAAAATTCCTCAACAATTATATAAGGATAATATAACTCATTCAGTGCATGGATTTTTCCCAAAAATATTAAATTCAAAATTAAATACATCATTAACTTTCGAGGAATTTAAGAATAAAAATATGGTTTTTAAATTTCATTTTTATGATTCAGTAACTCTTAAAGGTGAAATTGGTTGTGGTCAATATAGGGAATATCTTAAACATGGTATATATAGTGGGTATAATTTTGATTATTGGTATAATAGTATAAATAATTGTTCTATTCCTACATATCCCCATCAATGTAGATATAATGGGACACATAATATAATACAGACTATATCAACTTATCCTTTAAATTTGGTTGGATGTAAACCAAATAAACCATATTTGAATAATTTTAAGTTTAGTTTAAGGGACTAACCATTAGAAGTCCTGAATAATAACATATTTAAATAATAAAAATTTTAAAAAATTGAATTAAAATCAAATAAAAATAAGTTTTATCATTTGTTTTCTTATTACATATAAATTAACCTAAAATATATTTCATTAAGGGACTAACCATTAGGAGGTCCTGAATAATAACATATTTAAATAATAAAAGTTTTAAAAATTGAATTAAAATCAAGGATTTAGTAACATGATAAGGAAACTATACTGACAGTACTGGTCAACCAGAATGAGGGTCTGGATACAAGTCAGTGGAAGTTGTTAGCTTCTCTGGGTTGTAAAGAGAACCTCGGAAGAGACTTCAGGTTTGCTATAGACCAGGAGTCTCTCAGGAAATTGGAGTCTTTGGGGGAATCGCTAATTTCGGTCTGGGCACTATCAGGTTCCGGTATCCGAAACCTGAAAGTACCAAAAGGGCTGCAAGTGGTGCAAATTAATTTGCATCACTGTGAAGCAGCCTCTATCGAATTAGCGATGAACCTTGTCGACTCCAAAGTGGATGTGGCCTTAATCCAAGAGCCCTGGATCAACAACACCAGGGTATGTGGATTAAGTGTCAAGGGGTATACACTTTTTGTACCATCCACTGGGGATAAGGTAAGAACGTGTATACTGGCTAGGAATGAGTTAAATTTTATAAACTTTCATTCTTTTAGCAATGGAGACCTAACGGTCGTGAATAGAGAGGATAGAGACGGGAGGAAACTCGCACTCGCCTCCGTTTATATGCCCTACGATGGGGCCAACCCACCGGGTGATATGGTGCGCAGACTAACAGAGTATGCAAAGAGAAGAGGCATATATTTGGTACTCGGTTGCGATGCTAACGCACATCACTGCCAGTGGGGTAGCGCCGATATCAACGAGAGAGGTGAGTTAGTTTTTAATTTTATAACTACTAACAATCTTTTTATCTGTAACTTGGGTAATGTGCCCACATTCAGAACTAAAGATAGAGAGGCAGTTATAGATATAACACTGACGAACTTTAGGGGCGAATACATTAAGAACTGGAGGGTGGATAGTGAATGTTCCTTTTCGGATCATAGCAGGATATCCTTTACTTTAGATTTCGCGAGGCCAAGGGGAGAACCATATAGGAACTCCAGGAGAACCGATTGGGACTCCTTTAGGGCCATTATGGATAGGGAACTAAACGCCGCTTCAGGATGGCAATCGTCATCAGAGGGAGTTGAGAGTTTAGTGGAGGACTTCACAGGGAAAGTTAGGAGAAGCTATGAACTAACTTGTCCGGTAATTTTTCCGGGGAAGAGAGAACAGCCTAAATGGTGGACCAGGGAACTTAGGAACCAAAGGTCAACCGTTAGGAAGTTGTTCAATAGGGCGAAACTGACACGCAAGTGTGAGGATTGGAACAGCTATGGGGAAAGTTTTAATAGGTATAAGGCGGACATTAAGAGGGCAAAAAGGGACTCATGGAGGAATCATTATCCCAGCTGGAAACAATAAACCGAAATTAAAATGATTTGTTAGACGTTAGATTGATCAATAATATTTTGCCAAATTGAATAACTTTCTAGAGACATTTTTTGTTTTAAAAGTGATAATAAAATGCAAATTAATTGAAACTAAATTTGAAAAAAAACATAAGTCTTCTGTAGGATGTGCGATAATATGGAGGATCATGAATCAGTAGAACATATCTCTGTTGTGTAGGGCTTTATCGCAGAAGGCTGAAGAGGTTTGGGAACCACATACTAGGCGAACTAGACATATGGTTACTGAATATATAATGGTATCAGTGATATTGTTATTCTTCTTTAAAAATATCGCTGCAGTATTTTATTTAATGATTATTATTGTACTGACTCTTGGAATTAAGCGTACTTATATGGATGTTTCACCAATTCATATGATTAAGGAAGTTTTTAATTATTTTACTGATCCAAATTTTTCAAGAATATGTACTGTTGATGGAAATTGTGTGGAAATTTATAGCAACAATTGAATGATCAAAAGGATAAGGCTTGGGGTTTAATTATGAATGATGAAATAAATTTGATAAAATACGTTTTAAAGGAAATTCTAACTTTTGATTTAGCTATAAAGGATGATAATATTTATGATATAATATATACACTATTAAATAAATGCGAAAATATACCAGAACACTTAATAAATGATTTCTTTCTCTTACACAAGACCATATTGGCTAAGGAAGATTATAAAATTATTTACGACCTTATTTTTACTATACTTATTAAAATTAAATAAGGGAGATCCTAAACTTCAAATAATATTCATATTATTGTACTATATTCTTATTGTCGGAAATTTTTGGGTTAAAGGCTTAATAGCTTCGATTTATTTTATTTTTGATATAATGTATAATAAATACATTATACATTTTAACCATAATTTTGTATCTTTTTCAGACTTTAAGGTTTTCCTTGATAATTTGCGTGTGAACAGATTCAATTTAAAGGAAAATAGAGATGCTATTAGAACTTCCTATGAACATTTATTGAACAAAAGAGTGACTATTGATAGAAATAACCGTTTCCCTATTTGCGAAGAATATTATATTGATTTGGATGATCAATATACATCAAAATTAATCACTACATTGCTATTTTCCATAGATTCACCTGATCGTTATTATGAAAGTAATAACGAATTAATTCGAGAAAATTTTTCAAGAAATTGTGACGCTCATAAATGTTTCATGGTTACAGTTAATAAATTGTTGGGATTGTTGAATACACCTTTATCTCAATATCAGAATTTTGGTATGTATAATAGACATTCATTTGAGAAAAAATTTGATCTAAAGTATGAAATAACTGATAATAAAGATTGTTTTAATAATTGTGCTACTGACTTTTCAATAATGAAACAAGAATCTATAGAATTAAAGGATAAAATTAAAAATAAATGATTAAATAGTAGTAAAATAATACATACATTAATTTTTGTAATATCATTATTAAATAAGAAATTCGTTTATCAATAACCTAAATTTTGAATCTAAAATGCTAGCAATTTTTACCACCGTTTTTCTATTCTTTTTAATTTTTAATGATAAATGTAAATTTAAGGATAAGCCCTATCCAGCTCCTGAAGATTTGTGTGTATTCTACTGTCCGGATATTGAAGGATTAAAAATTCCTCAACAATTATATAAGGATAATATAACTCATTCAGTGCATGGATTTTTCCCAAAAATATTAAATTCAAAATTAAATACATCATTAACTTTCGAGGAATTTAAGAATAAAAATATGGTTTTTAAATTTCATTTTTATGATTCAGTAAGTCTTAAAGGTGAAATTGGTTGTAGTCAATATAGGGAATATCTTAAACATGGTATATATAGTGGGTATAATTTTGATTATTGGTATAATAGTATAAATAATTGTTCTATTCCTATATATCCCCATCAATGTAGATATAATGGGACACATAATATAATACAGACTATATCAACTTATCCTTTAAATTTGGTTGGATGTAAACCAAATAAACCATATTTGAATAATTGTAAGTTTAGTTTAAGGGACTAACCATTAGAAGTCCTGAATAATAACATATTTAAATAATAAAAATTTTAAAAAATTGAGTTAAAATCAAATAAAAATAAGTTTTATCATTTGTTTTCTTATTACTTATAAATTAACCTAAAATATATTTCATTAAGGGACTAACCATTAGGAGGTCCTGAATAATAACATGTTTAAATAATAAAATTTTTAAAAATTGAATTAAAATCAAGGATTTAGTAACATGATAAGGAAACTATACTGACAGTACTGGTCAACCAGAATGAGGGTCTGGATACAAGTCAGTGGAAGTTGTTAGCTTCTCTGGGTTGTAAAGAGAACCTCGGAAGAGACTTCAGGTTTGCTATAGACCAGGAGTCTCTCAGGAAATTGGAGTCTTTGGGGGAATCGCTAATTTCGGTCTGGGCACTATCAGGTTCCGGTATCCGAAACCTGAAAGTACCAAAAGGGCTGCAAGTGGTGCAAATTAATTTGCATCACTGTGAAGCAGCCTCTATCGAATTAGCGATGAACCTTGTCGACTCCAAAGTGGATGTGGCCTTAATCCAAGAGCCCTGGATCAACAACACCAGGGTATGTGGATTAGGTGTCAAGGCGTATACACTTTTTGTACCATCCACTGGGGATAAGGTAAGAACGTGTATACTGGCTAGGAATGAGTTAAATTTTATAAACTTTCATTCTTTTAGCAATGGAGACCTAACGGTCGTGAATAGAGAGGATAGAGACGGGAGGAAACTCGCACTCGCCTCCGTTTATATGCCCTACGATGGGGCCAACCCACCGGGTGATATGGTGCGCAGACTAACAGAGTATGCAAAGAGAAGAGGCATATATTTGGTACTCGGTTGCGATGCTAACGCACATCACTGCCAGTGGGGTAGCGCCGATATCAACGAGAGAGGTGAGTTAGTTTTTAATTTTATAACTACTAACAATCTTTTTATCTGTAACTTGGGTAATGTGCCCACATTCAGAACTAAAGATAGAGAGGCAGTTATAGATATAACACTGACGAACTTTAGGGGCGAATACATTAAGAACTGGAGGGTGGATAGTGAATGTTCCTTTTCGGATCATAGCAGGATATCCTTTAGTTTAGATTTCGCGAGACCAAGGGGAGAACCATATAGGAACTCCAGGAGAACCGATTGGGACTCCTTTAGAGCCATTATGGATAGGGAACTAAACGCCGCTTCAGGATGGCAATCGTCATCAGAGGGAGTTGAGAGTTTAGTGGAGGACTTCACAGGGAAAGTTAGGAGAAGCTATGAACTAACTTGTCCGGTAATTTTTACGGGGAAGAGAGAACAGCCTAAATGGTGGACCAGGGAACTTAGGAACCAAAGGTCAACCGTTAGGAAGTTGTTCAATAGGGCGAAACTGACACGCAAGTGTGAGGATTGGAACAGCTATGGGGAAAGTTTTAATAGGTATAAGGCGGACATTAAGAGGGCAAAAAGGGACTCATGGAGGAATCATTATCCCAGCTGGAAACAATAAACCGAAATTAAAATGATTTGTTAGACGTTAGATTGATCAATAATATTTTGCCAAATCGAATAACTTTCTAGAGACATTTTTTGTTTTAAAAGTGATAATAAAATGCAAATTAATTAAAACTAAATTTGAAAAAAACATAAGTCTTCTGTAGGATATGGAGGATAATATGGAGGATCATGAATCAGTAGAACATATCTCTGTTGTGTAGGGCTTTATCGCAGAAGGCTGAAGAGGTTTGGGAACCACATACTAGGCGAACTAGACATATGGTTACTGAATATATAATGGTATCAGTGATATTGTTATTCTTCTTTAAAAATATCGCTGCAGTATTTTATTTAATGATTATTATTGTACTGACTCTTGGAATTAAGCGTACTTATATGGATGTTTCACCAATTCATATGATTAAGGAAGTTTTTAATTATTTTACTGATCCAAATTTTTCAAGAATATGTACTGTTGATGGAAATTGTGTGGAAATTTATAGCAACAATTGAATGATCAAAAGGTTTGGGGTTTAATTATGATTGATGAAATAAATTTGATAAAATACGTTTTAAAGGAAATTCTAACTTTTGATTTAGCTATAAAGGATGATAATATTTATGATATAATATATACACTATTAAATAAATGCGAAAATATACCAGAACACTTAATAAATGATTTCGTTCTCTTACACAAGACCATATTGGCTAAGTAAGATTATAAAATTATTTACGACCTTATTTTTACTATACTTATTAAAATTAAATAAGGGAGATCCTAAACTTCAAATAATATTCATATTATTGTACTATATTCTTATTGTCGGAAATTTTTGGGTTAAAGGCTTAATAGCTTCGATTTATTTTATTTTTGATATAATGTATAATAAATACATTATACATTTTAACCATAATTTTGTATCTTTTTCAGACTTTAAGGTTTTCCTTGATAATTTGCGTGTGAAAAGATTCAATTTAAAGGAAAATAGAGATGCTATTAGAACTTCCTATGAACATTTATTGAACAAAAGAGTGACTATTGATAGAAATAACCGTTTCCCTATTTGCGAAGAATATTATATTGATTTGGATGATCAATATACATCAAAATTAATCACTACATTGCTATTTTCCATAGATTCACCTGATCGTTATTATGAAAGTAATAACGAATTAATTCGGGAAAATTTTTCAAGAAATTGTGACGCTCATAAATGTTTCATGGTTACAGTTAATAAATTGTTGGGATTGTTGAATACACCTTTATCTCAATATCAGAATTTTGGTATGTATAATAGACATTCATTTGAGAAAAAATTTGATCTAAAGTATGAAATAACTGATAATAAAGATTGTTTTAATAATTGTGCTACTGACTTTTCAATAATGAAACAAGAATCTATAGAATTAAAGGATAAAATTAAAAATAAATGATTAAATAGTAGTAAAATAATACATACATTAATTTTTGTAATATCATTATTAAATAAGAAATTCGTTTATCAATAACCTAAATTTTGAATCTAAAATGCTAGCAATTTTTACCACCGTTTTTCTATTCTTTTTAATTTTTAATGATAAATGTAAATTTAAGGATAAGCCCTATCCAGCTCCTGAAGATTTGTGTGTATTCTACTGTCCGGATATTGAAGGATTAAAAATTCCTCAACAATTATATAAGGATAATATAACTCATTCAGTGCATGGATTTTTCCCAAAAATATTAAATTCAAAATTAAATACATCATTAACTTTCGAGGAATTTAAGAATAAAAATATGGTTTTTAAATTTCATTTTTATGATTCAGTAACTCTTAAAGGTGAAATTGGTTGTGGTCAATATAGGGAATATCTTAAACATGGTATATATAGTGGGTATAATTTTGATTATTGGTATAATAGTATAAATAATTGTTCTATTCCTACATATCCCCATCAATGTAGATATAATGGGACACATAATATAATACAGACTATATCAACTTATCCTTTAAATTTAGTTGGATGTAAACCAAATAAACCATATTTGAATAATTTTAAGTTTAGTTTAAGGGACTAACCATTAGAAGTCCTGAATAATAACATATTTAAATAATAAAAATTTTAAAAAATTGAATTAAAATCAAATAAAAATAAGTTTTATCATTTGTTTTCTTATTACTTATAAATTAACCTAAAATATATTTCATTAAGGGACTAACCATTAGGAGTCCTGAATAATAACATATTTAAATAATAAAATTTTTAAAAATTGAATTAAAATCAAGGATTTAGTAACATGATAAGGAAACTATACTGACAGTACTGGTCAACCAGAATGAGGGTCTGGATACAAGTCAGTGGAAGTTGTTAGCTTCTCTGGGTTGTAAAGAGAACCTCGGAAGAGACTTCAGGTTTGCTATAGACCAGGAGTCTCTCAGGAAATTGGAGTCTTTGGGGGGAATCGCTAATTTCGGTCTGGGCACTATCAGGTTCCGGTATCCGAAACCTGAAAGTACCAAAAGGGCTGCAAATTAATTTGCATCACTGTGAAGCAGCCTCTATCGAATTAGCGATGAACCTTGTCGACTCCAAAGTGGATGTGGCCTTAATCCAAGAGCCCTGGAAGCACACCTCAGGCGGCACTTGACATCATTCTGCATCTCCTACCCATTGAGGAGTTCGTGATGGGAATGGCTGCAAGGAGCCTGCTTAGACTTAGTGAACTAGGACTTAAAGGATCAATCAGAATAGGACATTCCAAACTTTTAAACGAGGTCAATCTCGGTGGACATACCCTGGTTCCTTCTGGATCCACGGACTATATGTGCACGGAGGTCGATTTCGGGGAAAATCCTATACTGATTATTCCGAGTAGGAACCAATGGTCAGATAGGGAGAAACTATTCAGCGGGGCATCGGTGTTCACTGATGGATCCAAAATGGATACAGGCACTGGTGCAGGTGTGTATCTAGTTGAGGGAAACATCAGAAGGACGTATAGACTCCCGGATAGTTGTAGTGTGTTCCAGGCGGAAATTCTAGGTATTCTTAGGGCCACAGAATTGATTGCAGGGAACATTGAAGTGAATACAGAGGTAACTCTGTATGTGGATAGTCAGGCGGCGCAGAAGGCCTTGAAAGGACACTTTGTCAAGTCTAGGCTAGTTAGCGACTGTAAGAGGGCTCTTAGGAGATTGATGAGGGATTATCGTATCAGACTCTGCTGGGTCATTGCGAGATAAAGGGCAATGAGGTGGCTGACGAATTGGCTAGGAACGGCTCAGCTTTGGATAGGACTGCAAGTGAAAGCGGTGTGAGACCACCTCTGGGCTTTTACTTCAGGTTAGTTGGGGAATGGATTCGGGATAGAACCAATCATGCATGGAATTGTAGAACGGACTGCAGATTATCAAGGGTCCTATGGCCCAAACTTGATAAAGCAGATACAAATCTACTTTTAAGCATGAAAAGGGGAAACCTGAAGACTATGATAGGTGTTCTGACAGGTCATTGTCCCATAGGGGGAATGATAGGGAATTGGGATAGGGGCTCCTGCGGTCTTTGCAGAATGTGCGAAGATAATGAGGAGCTGGAGACGGTGGAACATATTATATGTCACTGTCCATGTCTACAACTAAGTAGGCAGAAATGGTTAGGCAGTCGATTCCTTGACGAATTGGACAGTATATCGAGGTTGGATCTCGATAGACTGATAGGATTTGTCATGGGAATAGGCTGGCTGAGAGGGGGTCGTTGGCCTAGAGCGAGCGACACGGGGAGGTAGCACTTTTTCTTTTCATATTCTTTCTATTCTTTTCTATACTTCTCTTGGTCTCGGATCTTTCTCCATTATTTTCCTTCTTGCTCTTTTCTATGTCCTGTCTGTAGTTTATTTCTATTTTCTTCACGAAGGGACTCACAATGGACCTCATGGTCTCCGAGTAGATGCGCAAGTACTCGTATGAGTGCTGTGCAACCCTTCTTTACCTACCTACCTACCTACCTAACATGATAAGGTTTGTAATGGGGATAAAGTTTCTTAGGAGTAATCATTCTTAATTGCTAGGTTGTAGGTTAAACACACTACAATGTTTTACCTATTAAAGTCTCTCTCTTTTTCTTCTTGGGCTTTCTTCTTGCCTTTTTAGAAGGATCACAATGGACTTATTGGTCTCTGGGTGGAGGCGTGAAGTCCCCACCCTATTTTTACCAAACCTAACCTATAGAAATAATATTTTCAATGAGAAAAATATATGTATAGTTTTGGCCAAAAAAATTGGTCTGCCGGACCTATGTGCGTGTCAAATATAGTTTTATTACTACAGGGACTTTTCATAAGTAATAATATTTTTTTAATATTTATACTTATTGGAGCGTAATTTTGTTTAAGACTTTTGGAAGTTTTGTTATTAGTTAATAATATTGTTATTATATTACAAATGTATTCATTCATATTTTGTAATGGCACCTCTGTGTTTTTTAATTTTGTTATATATTTCAAATTATTTTTTTAATATTATTTTTGAAGGATGGTGAGTGAAAGTTTTGTAATAACATTTTCTATATAGAAAGTTATTATATATTTTATGTTTAGTCTTATAATTTATCCTGTATATTGAACATTTCTTTAAAAAAAAAAAAAATGTGAGAATATAAAAAGGAAATTGACTTTATAAGTAAATTTTTATATTAAATAGATATTTTTGTTTATATCCTTTCTAATACATACATCTAAAGATGTAAAAAATGTGAGTGTTTAAGTTTTGTACCTTAAAATAATTATTAGTTTTTTTCTTATTCGTAGAAATATAAATAATTTTAAACGTTAATGAGTTTGTTGTATGAATTTGACGTTTTGTTTTTAGCTTATAGTACAATATTATTACAGTTATACATACAAATAATTTTTGTTAAATAGGAAGGATCTTAAAAAATTTTTAATTTATACAAATTTTTTGATACATTTTCTATTTATAAAAATACTTTCGATAAATAATCTAGATTCTAGAAAATATAATTTTTTTCAATTGTAGACAATTGTTGATAAATTTTTTACTTATAGAAAATATTCTATTTATAGAAAATTTTTCGATAAATTTTCAATTTGTTGCAAATTTTCCAAAAAATTATGAAAACTTTTGGATATATAAACAATTAAAAAATTATTTTATGATAATAAAAAGTTTATTAACAATTTTCTATAAATTAAAAATACATCGATATTTTTCTCCAAATATAAAAAAATTAATTTATAGAAAATTTTTGATAAATTTCCCATTTATAGAAAACTTTTGATGAATTTACGATAAATCTTTTTTAGTATTATAATTTCTATAAATTATTTATTTATCCAAAAGTTTTGTATTTTTTCCCGTTTGTTTTATGGTTTTTTATTTCAAAAATTTATAAAACTTATAAATTACTTAAGATTTCCTTCCTTTTATAGACCTAATTTTAATAATTATAGCTGCCTAAGGCAGTTGGCAAAAAATTACCAAACCAAAAATTTACCTTATAATACGCCTTAGAAGAAAAAACACTAATGAACACCGACACCACTGCCAGTGTTACTATTAGTTGTACTATTGTTTTTGTTAGTTGCACTAGTTGGATTGTTGGTAATATTATCAGCAATATGTGTATGATGTTGATGATGATGATTATTTAAGTCCAATTTTTGTACTCCACTTTCCAATTGTTGTAGGCAGTTTTTTTGTTGTGGTTGGTGTTTATTATTTGTTAGGTTACAATTGGCGGCAGTAGAATTATTACTATTAGAAGAGGTATTTTTTTCATCCTGGTTAAGATCAGCAGTAGCTATTGCTGCAGTAGCAGTGATAGCATTTGATTTTTTATCCTTGGATTTTTTTAATGCATTTAATAAAACATTTTTTTCTTTATCCTTGGTTTTAGTTTCCTTCTCCTTATCCTTATCTTTATGTTTATTGTTTTTAGTAAAACGTGGAAATATACAACCATTTGGTAAGAAACCTCCTAATTTTTCTTTTTTAGTTGGAGCTTGTTGAACGGGAGTAGGAGTTGGTATTGCAGCAACAGCATTAGTAGTAGTTGTTGATGGATTTAGGGCGGGAATGTTAGTAGCGGTATTAAGGGTACTTGTAGCAATAATAGTTTTTGGTACATTTGACACATCCGTATCATTACAATTGGAGGCAGACCCATTTGTTATTGTTAATGATTGTGTTTGTTGCTTAAGATCTTTATTGCAATTAATGGCATTCATTTGATTATTTATATCCATTTTGTTACCACTCTCTTGTACCATAGAATTTTTGCTATTATTTCCATTACTTAAGGCATCATTTGTTAATATATTTTGGTTGTTTTGTTGTTGCATGTAATTCTCCTTACTATGCTCTCCTCCGCCCAGTGACATTTTATTGTCTAAATGTTCGGCCAACAATGCTAACGACACTTGACTATTGTTTGCTTTTGTCATCATTTCTACCGCCGCATCCAATTCTACATCATTATTGCTTGTATTATTATCTGTTTGTACTTCATGTATAATTTTTCTACATATTGGAGGTGTTCCATCACCACCGTCGACAGCCATTAACAAGACATCACCACCAACTCCAGTCGCTGTGCTATGCATAGATTTGGGAAACATTTGTTGTGTGGTTGCTGTAGAATTGGAATTGTTGGCGGCAAGTGTAGAATTTGTATTTAAACTTCCATTTGTTGTGGCATTTGTTAAATTATGGAAATGTTGCTGATGTTGTTGACGTTGTAATAGCATTTGCTCTTCACGTTCTCGATCTCTTTGAGCTTGTACCGCATTCCAAACATCTTTTAATTCGCCCGATATATCACGATCTTTTAAAATAACCGCATTTCTATGTGGTGAGAAAAAAATGAGAATATTAGTAATGAGTTTAAATTTCTTTGAATTGAATTTTGTTTAGTAAAAAAATATGCACGTATATTATTACTATTATTGCAAAAATATTTTTTTATATTCTATAGTTTATTAACCGTAATTTTTCAACTACTAAAATAAAACCATTTTATTAACTGATAACTAAATAAATAAATATTTAGTACAATTATCGAAATTAATGTTTTCAAAGTATATATTTGGAACTCTTTTTTTCTATTTCTCTAAATATTTAAAGATATTTAAAATCATAAATCACATTCCTCTCTAATAACTAATTTTAAATTTTAAATTTCTCTAATAACTAAATTTAAATTTTAAATTTCTCTTATAACTAAATTTAAAATTAAGTTTATTAAATATTCATAAAGTAGGAAGACCTCTCCACGAGAAGAGTAATAACTGAACTGCCAGAGAAGTTGAGACTAAAATGCTGTTAGGTGTAACTTTTTCAACAATAAAAAGAAAAAATGCTAGGAAGAGAGGATTGAAACTTTACAGCTGCTCAAAAATAGTCGAATGGGTCAGAAAATGGTTGATCAAAATTAATAGCTCGAAATTGGACTATGCAATAATGAAGTGTTATTTTCTGAGTCAAAATAAAACATCTCACAGTGGTCCCAAAACGATTTTTTTAATTATTCTGTAACTTTATCTAAATAAAATTGCACATGGTTAGACCTGAGGTGTTACCGAGTTGAAGAAGAGCGAGTCACGGGTTTACAGGATAGACCTCCATAGTTGGTCACCTCGGGAATGAAAAAACATTTACGTATATGAAGTTCTAATAAATCTCTACAAAAATGCTTACATATGTTGTTATCTCTTGTGCAAGTCGCAATTTTTAAGATAATTGGATGAAATTTGGTTTTGATACGGCAACGAACTCTGTTCAAATTAGTTGACAATAATTACTTATATTATAATCTTGCCCCCATAAAAATTTTCCCCCAGAATAAGGTTTCGACGCTCATATTTTTTTTAATATTACATAATTCAGTACATATAAAAGTTTATATACGTTAAAAACCAAATTTCATTTTATACAATAATTTTTATAAACCTTAAAAGCACAATAGCAAATTTTTATGAGGCTCGCTTCTCAAAAATCCATATATCCCATATAAAGCCCACTTCCGAAAATCATTATAAAGTGCATAAATTAGTATTAGTATGTATATGTAAGATTCTACAAAGTATAAATTATAATTCTAAACTTTACAACAAGACTTGATCCACAATACTCTCCAAAAATCGACCAAGCCGAATTATAACGCTTTTAAAATCCAAAGAATGTTGTCAGTGATGACATTACCCTGATCCACAATTGAGCACAGATTCCATATAAGTTCCTCTACGAAAATCGTTCAAGCCCCACCATAACTTACATACTGGTAAAAGGAAAATTTCTTCCCACAATCAGTGAGATCAGTGAGCTGTCCTCTTGGGCCGCTGATAAAGGGAGTGAATCCAGAAAAGACAGAGTTGGTTCTGTTTACTAGAAGGTACAAGGTAGAGAATTTCAGATTACCGGTACTATGTGGAACGGAACTGAGACTTTCCGACTCAGCGAAATATCTTGGGGTATTCCCCGATAGTAAGCTGACCTGGAAGAGGAATGTTCAGGAGAGTCTCAAACGTGGCCTTAATGTCTACTACAGCTGTAGAAACTCCATAGGTAAGAACTGGAAACTCAAACCAAAGGTTGTAAATTGGATCTACACCTCGGTAATGAGACCAATTCTTACATATGGTTGTTCTGTTTGGTGGCAGGCACTGGAACGAAAAGTAATAGGAACCTTTGTCGAAGGCACAGAGGTGTGCTTCAATTGGCATTACAGGTGCAATGAGAAGTACACAAGCGGCTCAGGACGTCATACTTCACCTCTTACTCATTGAGGAATTTTTGAAGGGTATGGCAGCAAGGAGTCTGCTGAGACTTAAGGAATTAGGACTATTAGGTTCATCAAGAGTAGGTCACTCCCGGGTCATATACGAGATCAGTTATGGTGAGGTTAATCTGAACTCCACGAGGGCATCAGATTACATGGCCGCTGAATCGAACTATGAGGTAAATCCTGTCATGGTGATACCTGATAGGGAGGTCTAGTCCGGCACTGAGAGACTGTACGAAGGTTGTGCAGTATTCACAGACGGATCAGGCGGAACGTTGTGAGGGGTACTGAAGTTACTCTCTATGTGGACAGTCAGGCGGCTCTGATGGCCTTGGGGCACATCTGGTGAAATCCAGGCTAGTTGTTGACTATAAGAAGTCACTAAGAGAGCTGATAGAACAGTACATGGTGAGACTGTGCTGGGTACCTGGCCGCTGTAATGTATCTGGTAATGAACTGGCCGATGTTTGATAGGGAAGATGAGGTCTAAATAGGACGCTAGCAATTCCGACTTTTGTAGAATGTGCGGGTGCGTCGACGAGACTGGGTCTATTATACACATTATGTGCCACTGTCCAAGATTGTAGCATCGTAGGATGAAATGGCTGGGCAATCAATTTCTTGACGGGCTACGCGACGTTCGGGACGTGGAGCTTGTAGATGTCAAGGCTTCATCATGGGAATAGACTGTCTAAGGGAGAGTAAGGGGTACAACATTGCTAATCCTCTTCTATGATTCTTTTTATTATTGCCTTTTTTCTCTCTTCTTATTCCTATTTTCTGTATTCTATATTCTATAGTTATTTAAATGAAGGGACTCACAATGGACCGAGATCGGTCTCTCGGTGGAGATGTGGTACATTTGGTATCACGTCAGCCTTCTCTATCTATCTAAGGTATCGATATTTCTGTCCGTTTTGATATGGAATGACCCTTTTATAAAATCTATAAATATCTTGTTTTTAGTTCTAGATTTTTCTTTTATGAATGGTTTCATATTCCAATAGTTTTTTTGTTCAGTCGCAAAGTAGCTCTGGGTTGGATAACAACTCTCGCGGGTTTTTTGTGTTTTTTCGAGAATTTTGCGTCTCACTCCCGCATTGACTAAGTATCTGTTGTTGTCTAACTGTATCATATCACGGTTATATTTGTCACATGCAATCGATTTTGTTAACCTTACTTTTATAAGATTGGATTTGGTACAGTACCACACAAAACTGAGATTGATATTGGTGGACCATTAAACTCAGGGAGCTGATCGAGTAGATGATTTACGAAGGAAACTTCTTTTGGATGTATACCCTGGCAATATGTTAGCATTAGCTACACCATTTAAATTTTAAATCCCAAAAAATAAAATAAATTACAAAAAAATTTTTCCCCAAAAACAATTCTGTGTACAACTATACAACTCATTTTGTTAGATTATTTTATATATGACTAACACATAGCTAATTTTGCTAACTGTAAGACCAATAAAGGTTCAAAATGATGTAATAAAAAATCGAAAATTTTCACATAACCGATCAGTCGGAGCAGCTGGCTAGCAAAACAGGGTGCATGTTCAACATACTTTTACTTAAAGTATCATAAAATGATGAATAATACGAGGGCGGATCAATAAGTCCGTGACTTTTCGAACTTACCTCGTAGTTATATGAAATGCAACACTATTCCCTTCAAGTACAACCTGTTAGTAGACTACTGTCAAACTTTGCGTAAAAAATAGGATTTTCCGAGGTCCTTAAAATAGGCATTTGTTTGGTCAATAATTTTAATGTTGGAGCTGAATCTCCTTCCACCGAGCCATTTCTTTAGGTTTGGAAATAGGAAGTAGTCACTAGGGGCTAAATCCGAAGAATATGGCGGATGAGGTAGCAATTCGTAGCCCAATTCATGGAGTTTTGCAATTGAGACTGCACACGTGTGCACCCGCGCATTATCTTGATAAAAAATAACTTTTTCTTGTGGTCCTTTTCTTTTTAAATACTCATTAAATCGGTCTAATAAGTTGGCATAATATTCGACGTTTATTGTTTTTCCTTTTGAAGGTAATCGATGTGGATTATCCCGCTTGCGTCCCAAAAAAACTGTTGCCATCACCTTATTGGCCGACAAACTTACCTTGGTTCAACCGGAGAAACCCATTGTTTTTAGACTGCTGCTTGGTCTCCGGAGTACAATAATGGATCATTCGGATTGCGGTTAAACAACTCCAAACAATCCTTTAAAGTTGTCACACGTTTACGTTTATGGTCAATTGAGAGCAAACACGACACCCATCTTGCAGAAAACTTTCTTAAAACCAGCTGATCATTTAAAATCGAAACCACACTGCCATATGAAATGCCTATGGCATCAACAATCTCACGCACTTTTACTCTTCGGTCGGCCAACACCATATCGTACTGACCTCAATTGGCCGTCCGGAACGTGCAGCGTCATTTGTACTTGTGCGACCACAACGAAGTCAGTAAATTACCATTGAAGTCGATGGTGCAGAGTCCCCATAGTATTTATCGAGCTTTTCCTGGATTATCTCGCGTGCGTGACGGTTTTTTATCGCAAAAAATAATATTTAATGAAGCAATGTTTAATGAAATTCACTTTTTCCATTTTTAGAAAAATACGCGAGGTTGTATGTTTTGAACAGCTTTAAAACGCAAAGTAAATGACGACACTTGCTCAAAATTTGACAGTAGTCTATTAACAGGTGGTACTTGATGGGAATAATGTTGCATTTCATATAACTGCGAGGGAAGTTCGAAAAGCCACGGACAACAGAACAAAAAAATTTAAGACAAAAACTTATGTCAACACTATATACAGTTTTGCACTTTTTAATAAGTGAAATCAGAATAGGCTGTATTTTTCCGAGCATTTTCAAATGTTTCCCTTGTTATCTACTTTCAGTTTTCAGTTTTGTTGCGTGTGATTGTTTTTTTATTATCAGTAATAGCACATTTACATAAAAAATTAAGAAAAAATTAGGAAAATCAACTCATCCAGAGTAACTGCTGAAAAATTAAACTTGAGTCAACACATCTTGATTGCTGTACGAAAATGACGAAAATAGTAAGATGAATGAAAACAAATGCTTTGAAAACACCCAAGCAAGCCGTCATTGCAATAAGTAAAAAGATAAATGAATGGACTGCACGTAGAGCGCTTCGTAGAATTGGTTTAGTAAGAATATAAAAACACGTCTTGAATTTTGAAAAAAAAAAATATGAGCATAGAGAATTGGAAACGGGTTTTTTGGTCCGATGAGACAAAATTTAACGGATTTCAATCTGATGGAAAGGAATACTTCTGTAGTAGACCTCATGAATCTATTCAAAATTATCATGTGAAACAAACTGTAAAAGATGGCAGTTTCTCTATGTTTTTTTTTTTTTTTTTTTTCTAAGCAGTTCTAGATAGTTATTTGATTAGAAAAGTGATGTAGAAGTAATACAGAACTAGTTCTTAAGCACTAATTCGCAAATATATTAATTCAAATCAATTTAGAAACACAATATGATTCTATTCCGGGCATGCCAGAAAAAAATACTTATGTTGAATTCTGTAAAAATATGTTACATTTGAGAGATTTAAAAGTGTCAAACCAAAATCTGGGAAGACTTTTGTATGAGTGCTAGGTCAAATAATAGCCAGTTTTTAACCAATGTTAATAGGCTAATTCCTTTGCTTGATCAAGGCCTATAATATAATTCATAAGTACCAGTTATCTTCAAAATGTCTACCTGTAATTTATTAAATCCCAATATTCTTTGTGCTGATGTTTGCATCAGCACAAAATCTTAATAAATTCACCACTATTGTGATGTAGTGTATAAAAAAGGAAAATGCAATATTGCTTCTAGCATTTATGTTAAGCTTTTAACAAAATTGAAATTGAACTTCCAATAATATTTATTAACAGAAATACAACAAATATTTCATATTTCCATTAATTTGAATCATATACATACACTAGATAAAAGAAATTCTATACAAGGGAATATGAAGAAAAATTATTTGAGATGGAAATTATATACTTATAGTCTGTCAAGAAATTGTTTTTACATTCAAAATTTTTTCATAGTTTGGCTTTAAAAAAGGTATATAATTTTCAGCTAATGCAATATTTTTTAAAACGAAAAAGTTAGCTAATTTATTTATTAAAATATAACGCAAAGAAATATAATATTTAAAGATTTACAGTCGTATTAAAAAAAACTTAATACAGCCGTTGTTAAGCAAAATTCCTTGAAGTTGAATTTAAAAACGATGATTCGATTAATGTGTCTTGAGTAAGACATTGTTAATGTCTTAATATTTTAAAGTACGTTCGACCCTACTTCAAAGATAATTTAAGACTATTTCCGTTACATACATATTTTAACAAAAAATATTTTTAGTATTCATACGTAAATCTTTGACAAAAATGTCACATTTTTTTAATTTCCGGATGTTAAGATTCGTTCGTAAAAACATATAAACTGAATTCCGGGACAATATATTTCCAATATATATATATATATATATATATTTCCAATATAATATATATATATATATATATATATATATATATATATATATATATATATATAGATATATATTAGCCAAATGTTCGCCATAATTACATATGTGTAACTTTTTCCAAATAGTACATTAATATGCACAAGCCTTAGATTAAGATATTATTAATATAACGTACCGGGTTGCAAATTATGCATTTTAATAGAAAAAAAATGATTATAATAGTTAAATTTAAACAAAAATAATGTAAACAAAACCAATAATGAAATAGTAATATTGATTTTATCACAGAACATTCGTTATTCAGATACTTATAATTACAACCAACAAATGATGATGACTAATTTTTTAATTTAAAACTTATTTATCATCGAAAACGTACTAGAACATCAAAAATAATATATACAAATAAATTTTTTTTCTGAATACTGCTGTTAAACTATTAAAAACAGCAAAAACGAAACAATCACAAAAATATTGGTATGAAGAAATTCTCTTTTAGGGATTTAAAATGTAATATGGCAACAGCTGTATAACTGCTTGGGGAATCTTTTTCATCAAATAAATTAGTTAATGAATGTTATAGTCGATTGGAATTTTATATATTCCACCAATATTGCGGAGTTTTAGTTCAATATGGTCTTGTAATACCTCTTAGCCACTTACTTCTTCACATATAGGCACAAAATGTAATGTGGATTCAAGTGTTGACTCTGTGCTGTTATATTCAACACTTTTTGAAATTAAAAAATTGCCGCATTATCAGTCTTTGCCCCTATGTGCTTGGAGTCATTTATTCGCCCCAAACATTTTTATTACGTTTGTCAGGACAGGTCATAGCGAGTGACAATAATTTTTAAACATTTTCATCCAACAAATGTGTTTCTTTCCTCGTAGTTTTAAACCTGTATTTGTATTCGTTCAGTATTTTTCTTGTTTCTTGAAAGAAAAAAATGGCATACTCTTCCTGGAGTCCATTAACAAGAGCCTTGGTGGATATTTGCAAAGTTTCCTTTATTTTTCTAAGTTAAACTCTGCCGAATATTTTGTGTTTACAGCTACTACTAGATTAAAAAAGTTTCATCATTTTTGGTGCATTTAATACGTTATTAAGTATTAAGGAATACGTTTATACAACATCTTTGGCACTTTCTCCGATTTGGTGGTTATAATAATCCACAAAGGGTTTATTCTTTTTATTTCTTTTACTTGACATTCTTACTATATGTGGATTAGAACGGAAATTCTAGTATTACGTGATTATAAGCAACACAATGCAGCATGGAAGGCGATAAATACATTCCAAAATTCCAAGAATTGTTTCAAATGGCAACCAAAATGCATATGTAAAAACAATTTCTTGCCAAGTAGATTAAAGGGTATGTGTAGTTTTTGTTGCTATACTTTCGTAATTACAATTATAATTTTTCTTTGTAAACAAATATACATGAAACAAAATGTAACAAAAAAAATTGTAAAATAAAGTTGAAATAATCATTTTTTGTTCATTGTAAAAACAATATCTTGACATACTGTAAGTATGTATGTATGTATGTAGTATGTATGTACCCTGCAAGCATTTAGTGAATTATTTTTCGAAATAGCTCACTAATTCGCCACTCTTAGAAGTGCAATAGAAGATTTCTCTCAATTTTCCAACAACAAAATATATTAGTATACGAATTCAATCTTCTAGACGTAACTTCTTTAATCACTATTAGAAGTTGTTTGAATAACAGTTACAGTTATCCAAAAACGAAAACACTATTTTTCAACACCTTTTCTAGCATTTGGAAGATTGTTGTTTACCAATCCACATAATCTGTCGAATTCGGCACTCTAAGATGATTAATAGTAGAATGTGCAAAACTTTACAAAAACAACACAAATTAGGTTCGAAATTTTATCATAAAATCATGATTTTGGCGATTGTTTACATTTCATAATGGGAAAAAGAACAAGCAGAAACAATATATTTTTCTTAGTAAAAATAAAAATTTTCAAGTGATTAGAGTGAAAAAATATTAACATTAAATAAAATTATTTATGTAAACTGATGAGAAACAAAAAATTCATAAGTTTTAAAAGAAAATTAAGAAAATAAGGTAAGCATTTATCATAATTTAAAAGATATTATTAATATTTCAACTAGTTCTGGGCAAGCGAATAAATTTAGGAAAACATTTTCATTTTCAATAAAAATAAAAAAATATGTTGTTAACAATTTGAGGGCCAGAAAATTTAGTTTTATTTAAATTTTTAATAACTAAAACAACATTTTTTAAAAGTGTGGGAGTTTGACTTATGTTTGACATGCCCGCAGCAAAAGTTGCTAATTTTCAGAATAATTTTCTATAGAACAAAAAATTGCGAATATATTAAAAATTCAATTTTACAAGTCTATTCTGTGGAAGATTAAAATATGTATATATAGCAATAAAAATTTTAATGCATTGCATTAGAGTATCCGAGAAATATTTTAGCAGCTGAATTTTTACACTTTAAATTTGAATTTTCAAAATTTTAAATTAAATTTTTTTAAAAGTTTAAAAAGAATTCAAACATTGTTCTTGTTATGAAATATTTTAAAGAAATTGTTTTGTTGTTGTAATGCTTGAAATGTGTAGAGTAGATTATGGTAATTTTTGGTTAAGTAGCGGTATTTATTTCTAAGCTTCAAAAATCTTAAATATTGTCAAAAATTATTGAAAAAACTTTCAGGGACAAGATAAAATTTAAATAATGATTTAAAATGGTACATCATCATTAAAATTGGTACTAAAGTATGTAAATGATTAAAAGATCATATAGTTTTTTAATAAAGGGAATCCCCTTTATAAAAATGGAAACATTTGAAAGAGAAAATAGAGAAAATTTATTATAAATATTTTTTCAAATATTTCCAAAATTCTTAGTAGTGAGCTATTTGTTCAGGGAGAAAGCATGATTTTAAGAAAGTATATGGTGTTCGCCTTGTAAAAAGTGTAATAGATTTATTCTTTAATTATTTTAATTATTTTTCTGTAGAAAAACTGGCGATTTTAGAAAAAAAAAAAAATAACTAAAAAATTTTTATTTATTTTAATTACATAGAAAATTCAATACAAAATTAAAATAAATAATAATGTAGTCTTGTAATATTTAGAAATCGTATATTATATTACTAAACATTTTGGTAATATTGACTAACACATTTTATAATACGAACATCATAACCTTTCTAAAAATCATACATTGTCGCCGAACATACTAATAATTGCAGAAAATTTTGCAAATATTCTAATAGATATTAAATGTTCATTCAATTCAAAATCTTTTTGTGCAATTAATTTCATTGTTTTCTATAATAAATACAAGGAAGTGTTATTTTTTTTATTTAAAAAATAAATTATAATATTAATAATTATTCCTATTTTAATATATAAGCCTACTTTATTAAACAAATATTCTTTTCTAATTTTATACTTAAAATATTTCTTAGTATTCTTTTAATTTTTTTTTTTTTTTTAATGTTAATTTGAATTGAAAATATTGTTATGTAATTAATTTTATTGCTTTCCATAATAAATATAAGAAAGAATTAATTTTGTGATTTAAAAAATTTTAATATTTTTACTTTTGATAATTTTGTTCATTCCTAATCCTTCATTTTAAAATATAAGTATTACTAGCATTATTATTTTAAAAATTTTATGCAAAATGGTTTTAAAATTATGCAAATATTTTCTATCGAAAGTGTAACTACGTCGGCACACCGGGAAGTTGATGTGTTTCGCTTTTACTATTGAATTCTCATATAGTTAGAAATAACATATTTTGTGTAACGCTTTAGTGGGGATTGGAAGATTCGAATTAGGATTTTTTATTAGACACTTTTTACTGCGGAATAGTAGATCTTAATACGTGACGTACAAAATTTACTAAAGCGATACGAATTCTGATCTATTTAGTAACACCGTTCGTTAAGAAATGTGCCACTAAGAGATAGTTCCTTTTGAGTAACGCTTTAGTGGGGATTTGAAGATTCGAATTAGTGACATCCAATACCGACTAAAGCGTTACTCAAAAGGAACTATCGCTTAGTGGCACAGTTCTTCCCGAACGGTGTTACTAAGTAGATCAGAATTCGATGGTAAAAGCGACGCATATCAACTTCCGATATAGTTACGATTTCGATAGATAATGTTTGCAGGGTATTTATGTATGTATGTAAATCAAGATTACCAGCACACTTGATTTTTAAATAATGATAATGATTCAGTAGCATTTTTATTTGTGATTAAAGCAATGTACAAAATTTTGCCCGCTCGCTCTTAGTTCACGAGTTATACTTGAAGTTATAATATAAAAAAAAAAAAAAATTCTCCTGCCTCCTGTAATAAATATGAACAACATGGATATCGTAGGAAAGGTCTTGAAGATGCCTTTCGATTGATATATAAAATGTGCCAAATCATTGTTATTTAATATGCTAGGAGTGTAATAGGAATATATGAAAGCTTGAAATGTTCTCTAAATGATTTGATGTATAGGAGAGTACCGTTATATCGACATATTTTTGAAATAACGGTACTTTTGTAAAAAAAGTCAAAATAAAAAGTAATAAAATATCATATTGTCCCACCATGGGTTAATGATTTGACACATTTTATATATAAATCGAAAGGCCTTCTCAAGACCTTTCCAAAGATACCCATTAACTTAAAGTACCTATAACTCGAAAACTAACAGAGAGCGGAGAAAAATTTTTATGTAACTTTTTTTAACCAAAAATAGTGCTTTTGCCGAAAAGAAAATTTATTAAAAAATCAAGAGCGCCGGTAATCTTGATTTGTTCCGTTTTTCTAAAATTTTTAATGAACAGAACTATTAACTTCAACTACTGGCAGATTTTGAACACAAAGAATTTATATTTTCTACATTTTTTCAAAATGGTGTGGTCTTTATATTTAAAAGATTGTAAAATATATCTAGTGAAATACTACTTGCAATCAATAGAAAAAAAATTCTGAAAAACAGGTAGAAAAAAATTTGAGGTACTTACCGTACTAATTTAACACCAGGATTCATGGCTTCAACAAAATCACACATTAATTCAACCATTGCACGACGCTCTTCTGGATCTTTACTATGACGACCAGAATCTTTTAATACTTCAGGATTTGCCATAACAGCAAAAACTATAGGTGGACTACGAGGACTACCAGGAGGAACCTAAAAATATTTATGTACATTTAAACATTATATATCAACGTGTTCACATAATTTTTAATTTGTAGCACATGCCAAGAAAGAAAATAGATACTTACTCTCATACCACCATAAAGCGGTATTGGATCACTTGGTTCCTGAGGTATCACAATACGTGTCCAACTTAAAACATTAATAAAAAGTTCCTCACCAGCTTCTGTTGTTGTACGTATACACATGTGTGGCTGGGGAGGATTTTTGAAATGACGATAGGCTCTTGAATGCCTATAGCTATGCGGTGGCGGTGAAGATGCTGCAGCTGTTTGTTGCAATAAACTTAGACCAGGACTAAGTTGCGAGCCATTATCTAAATCTCCCTGCTTCAGATGACTTTTTGTTAATTCGCTTAAATCACTATTTGATGCAACATTTGCTGAAGATATTTGAGAATTTTTCTCTTCATTTTCAGTCGGTTGTTGGAAATTTTCTAAAGGAACTTTATTTTGTTTTATCTCATTTTCTATGGAAGATAATAATTGTTGTTCTTTCACTGAAGATAAATTACAAAATGAAGATTTTTCAACTACGTTTTCGTCAAGTAAGGCCCTGTCCGTAGTTGCTGTTGTATTAATTCTCACAACATCATCGGCAGCAGCTGCCGGGTGTGGATTTGGGGTTGATGTTGTTGTTGCTATTTTAATGCCGGCTGCCGACATGTTAATTTTTGAGTTCTTTTTTCTTGTTCTCTTTTTTCACTTAAGCTCACACACACATATATAAAAATTTTATTACAAATATTTTTTCTTTTTTGCTATTAAAACTATTCCACAAAATGCAATTTTTTTTTTGCTATGCCTTGTGTGCTTTAATTCATTATTAATATTTATTTTCCAAATGTTCCATTTTGCAATACTATTTTTAATAAATTATTGTAAAATAAAGCTGGAATTTGTTTAATATATTTTCTTCTTGTAATAAATATACATATAAGTAAAGATGAATATTTGTCTCTTTCTAATAGTGTTACCATATTGTTAATGACATAAACATATATTTAAGCGTTCAATAAGATAAATGTGTGATTTTTAATAGTTTAATTTTTAAACGATACATCATGGTAATAACCTTTAACCAAAAAGTCAGTAGAACATTGGAGAAAATGGAAGTATTTCCACACGAACGATTACCAAAAAAAATTTTTTTTCGAAATTTATGTAAATTTTCAGTACAAATTATAGTTATAAATTTCCGAAAAACCAAAATTTTAGAAAAGTATTTCGGACCGATTTATATAAGCACGAAAACCGTAGCTTATATGGGTATAAAAAATCCAAAACTTCGTTTGACCTATATCTCGGATACTAATAAACCGAGTGAGTTAATTTTTTTAGCACGAAAACAGAAGTTACCACATTTTCTGTGCAAAAAACTAGTCCTAGTATTTATAGGGGCAATACATATATATATATATATATATATATATATATATATATATATATATATATATATGTGTATATTTCCTTATGGATCTAAATGTTTATAAAATGTTAAAGATAAGAGGAAAATATTTTTATTTCAACTGGTCCCGTGATCTTAATTCGTTCCAATAGTTTGTTACTGAATAAATATTGAGTGAAAAGTTAAATGTTATACACAAGAAATTACAAATAAAAATATGTTCGTGTAATTTTTAACGTATTCAATATTTACTTCCTTTTCTGAATAAAATCTGTTTTAAAATGTATTCTTATAAGAAACGCAAAAATTTCACTCTTCACATTGGAAAGAATTTATTTTAAAAAGATTATCTGGCAACAAATTTAGAAATACCTGTTTTTGCTAGCTGTGTTCAGTAGTTTTTAACTATCAAACACAGTTGTATATATTTGCTACGTTTTCTTTTAATAATAATAGTATTCTTTTTTTGTACCAATTTTTTTATTACTAATACGAAAAAGAATAACTAAAATGATAGTTATTTGCTTTTATTAACACAAAAAATCATTTGGGTTTTTATAGAGTGATAATCATTTTAAGGGTTGAGAGAAGGTGGTTTCCTTTCCAGGAAAGCCACTGCTTTTTGTAGTCTCCTTTTAGCCCTATTATTCACTTATTTTAATTTTGTCTTTTTTAATATAATTAAATAGACTATGTTTTCTTTGCACAATTCTTTTTACATTTTTTAAATTTTGAGAACACTAATCACGTTTTCTTTAATGACACACAAACATTTTTACATTTTGCCGTTCATTATCCTAATTTATGTGCTGCTTCTTGTGCGTTTCAAAAAAAAGAAAAAAAAACTCGAGTTCATTAATCCTTTTCTCGGACTGGTAGATTTTCTGGAATTAACCCTCATTAAGTTACAAAATTTTGACACTTAATTGTTTATATTTCTTACGTTATTTTTTATTGCACAACTTGTTTTTGGTACTTTTTCACATTGTAATTTAAATGACGAAAACCAGCAACAGAGAAAAATTTTAGGTAATATTTAATTTTAGAATAATAAAATTACAACGTAGTTTTAAAGTTTTTCACAATTTCATCTGCTACTTGCTCCCATTTCCATGAAACTGTCTTATTTTCTGCCTTTTTTTTCAGTTGTACATTATGATATGAAAAAAATACACGCACTATTCTTTATAATACATGTTTTTCTATGTATTAATCCTCTTTTTAACGATTTTTTTGTTGCATCCAATTCAGTTGTTGTTATTTTTTACATCATTTACAACATTCTTTTGTTTATTTTATCCGCAGTTTTTTATGACTTGTTTATTTTAAGCTGTTTTTTCCATTCAACTAATATTTAGTTGAATATAGTTTCTTTTTTTTTTTTTTTTTTTGTTTATTTGTAAGTGAAAGAACTTCACTAAATAAACATTTAGTATAATAGCATTTTGTTTAGCTTTATAATGTGGTCTCTGTAAGTGATTTTACTTCCTATGATTTTTTTCAATGCGCTTTTCTTCTTTTTTTTTTTTGTCTGGGAAAAATCAAGTCAAAAGAAAAACACACTCATACATATACAGCCTGTCAGGCAGCCACCCAGCGGCAGGCATTTAGTCAGCCACAACAAAAATCAAAAAGAAAGAAACACCAAACAACCCACAAAAAATTTTTGAATTAAAATACATTGACTTGTACCGCAAAACACATACATATACTCTCGCATATAAAACGGGTAAAAATAATTTTCACCAAGAAAAAAAATCACCGTATTAAAAACTTTAATTTGGACACTTCAAAAATTAGCGCTCTTAATTAATTACATAATTTTAATAGAATTAAATTTCTTTTTTTATTATATTACATTTATTTTATGTTTTAAACGTTTTATTAACGATTTTTCCTCGTGAAATCAAGACTTTTAAATTGTGCTCATTCTTGTTACCAAAAAATATTTCTTTTGTTTGAAAGTTCCTTCCATAGGGCGAAGTCGAACTAAAATTTGTCATCGGCGGCAGCCTTGTGAAAATAGTTTACGGCGGCAAATAGTCGGCTTAAAGTTGACCTTTTTCAATGTTCACATTTTACTTTATAATTTTTTTAGCATTAACTTAGTGTCTACATTAGGCAAATTTTTATCAAAACAAACGTCAAAAGCAATGCGAATATATACAAAGTAACCTTAGTTAAACAGCTGATTATTATACTGGTTGTTACAGTTGTCAAACTGAATAAATAAAAAACTATTATTAATACGCCATATTGTTGTTTTTTGTAAAAAAATCTATAACATCCCGTCTAGACGTAACATAATATGTAAGATTTTTGTGTCAGGGATCGTCAAATTCGCTCTCTGGGAGAATTATTTCACGTGTAGATTCAAATATTAGTATTATAAGATGTATTATGAGACTGTTGTGATGAGATTTCTCTAAACAACCATCTTATAAGATGAACTGTCAAAAAAAAAAAAAAAAAAAAATGTATATTTTTGGAATTACTAAAAAAACATTGTTTTTGTAAAATTGTTTTCTTTTAATGATTGTTTTACATTTAAAAAAATATTTTTATAAAAATTGTGTTAAAAAATTGCGAATTGCTTAAATAAAAAGAACATATTTACTCAGTGACTGATTGAAAATAATGATATCTTACAGGATTTATTAGAATACGTGTACCCCTTATTTAAGATTTAGCATAATATAAACAAAATGGTTACTTTGCTCTGCCGACGTTATCACATATATTATATCAGCGTTAATCTCAGTTGTAGACCTGGGGTAATGTAGACACTATGTAAGGGTCTGTGTAAAACGATAGAAAAGTAAGTTCGTTAGTAAATTTTGTGATTGGTATGAGGTGAGTAAATTTTTACTAGCTCATAGGGGTAGTAGAATTTATGACGTATAAAATTTTCGACATTTAAAAATATTAGAAAATATTTTAATAACAAAAAATATTTAAAAAATTTTCATTTAGTTTTAAGGTTTTAAACATAGTACGTTATTTATTGATTATTAAATGTTCATTGGAACATAAAACGTATGGTTTTCATTTAGAAAAATGTCAAATAAAACATTTTATATTTTTTTAATCTCATCCCTTATTTTTATGTCTGCACAATTGTTTTATTTTTTATGTAGTAAAAATTAAATTTATCAATATTTTACAGTTTTCACTTCACATAACAGAATGAACAATTTTTTTCACCATAGAAAAATTATTTTTATTAAAAATGAAAATAAACCACTTAGTTTACTTTTTAGTTAAAAAATTAACCAAATTAAGATCACTTTCCCATTTGAAAAAAAGAATATATATATATATATATATATATATATATATATATATATATATATATATATATATATATATATAACATGAATTTAAGAATTTTAGGGTGACTCCCGAAAGTGGGCTTATATGGGAGCTATGACAAATTATGGAGCTATACTCATAAAATTTGTCACTGTGATTTCACTGATATAAAACTTATGTGTGCCGAATATAAACTTGATACTAACATGTGTATGAGATTTATGCACGTTAAAATGATTTTCGGAAGAGGGTTTTATATGGCACCTATGGTCAATTATGGACCGATCTCCAATTTGGCACAAAGACTGATACTTATACAAAACTTCCTTATACCGCATTTCATTAAAATATTGCTATTCCCGGACGACATTTGTATGGGGGCTAGGTGAAGTAATGGATCATAACCAGTTTCAACAGACTTCGTTCTTGTGTCATGAAAGTGCTACGTGCCAAATTTCATTGAATTATCTACCAATGTGATAAAAATCCACATTGATTACATGTTGACTTGCATTTTTTTTTTTTTTTTTTTTTTGTGAAAGAATTACACTTAAAAATTTGCCACATACAATTCAAATGCAAAAATCAACACAGATTGCATGTGATGTGCCAAAGACTTAAGCGTTAGTTTTAGAAAATAATATTAAACAAATAAAACTTAACCGTTTGTTATATTTTAGTGTATAAACTTGTTAATGAGTATTAATTGAACACAAAAAAAAAAAAAAAAAAAATGAAAGTCAGCTAAATATCAGCCGATAAATATCGAAAAAATCGGCGGCTAAGCACCATCTTGATACCGGTCGACTTCGCCCTATGGTTCTTTTGTAGTCATTCGTCAAGCCCTTAACATAGTGTCTACATTAGACAATTTTTTATCAAAAAAAAAAAAAAAACGAAGGTTGCAACAGTTGCACAAAAACAACAATATTGCGTATTCATTATTATTTTTTATATATGCAGTTTGGCAACTGTAACAACCAAAATAATAATCAGCTGTTTAACTAAGGTTACCTTGTATATATTCGCACTGATTTTAACGTTTGTTTTGATAAAAATTTGCCTAATTTAGACACTAAGTAACATAGTGTTTACATTAGAAAATTTTTTATCAAGACAAACGTCAAATTTAACGCGAATTTATGGAAGGTGGCAACAGTTGCACAAGAACAACAATAAGGTGAATTTATTGATGTTTTTTATATGTGTAGTTTGACAGCTGTTATAACCAAGAATATTAAATAGCGGTTTAACTAAGGTGACATTGTATAGATTCGCACTGATTTTGACGTTTGTCTTGATAAAAATTTGTCTAATATAGACATGATAAAAATTTGTTTAATATAGACACTACGTATATTAATTTGACACTATTTTAAACAACTATGCATGTGAAGACAATATGGGGTAGCCATATTGTAAAAGAAGTTAAAAACGTTATTTTTGAATTTAGTCAAACGAAAAAAAATTGCATACAGTTATGGCTAAACAATTAGAGCAGTAATTTATGTTTTATACATATACATTTTTAATCATTTTTAATACAACTACAATATTTTTTGTCTCGGAGGATAAGAAATGAAAGTATTTTAACATAAATAGTAAATTTTAAAAATTTAGAAATTTATCTATTATTAATATTAATATTTATTTTAAGATTATAACATATTACTTTTTAAAAACTTGAAATTTTTAATAACACAATATATATATATATATATATATATATATATATATATATATATATATATATATATATATATATATATATATATATATATGTTTTCTGGAATTTGACCCCTTTTTAATTATTACTTTTGTTTTATTAAAACTGATACTTTTTTTGAAAATTCTTTAAAAGTTGAATAATATATTTTTTAAAAAGAAGTACCTTTTTTCATGAATATTTGTATCTGCGTTTTTTTATAGAAATTATTATTTTTATTATTATTTTTAACAATAAATACTTTTATGTAATTCGTGTTTTATGATGACCAATTATTGAACATTAGCACTTTTGTTAAAATTTTGGTACTATTTGAAAATTATTTTATTTTGACCACAAACTCTTTTAGTATAAAAATATTATTTTTCTGATATTGGAACTTTCTTTATTTTTTAAACCTTTGTATTTTTTTTTCGAAAATTATTCGTATTTGGAATTTTTTAATTATAAGTAAAAATTGTTAGTATTGAAATTTCGTATTTCGTTGAAAATTTTTGTTTTTTGAAAATTAGTATTTTTTTTTAATTATTATTTAAAACTGGTATTTAAAACTGGTACTGGTGATACTTTTCTTAAAAATTGAATCATTCTTTTATTGCACATAATAACAACATAACAATATCTTTTTCAAAGAGAACATTTTCTAATACGTATTTTAAAATTTGTATTCTTTGAAAACTGAAGTTTTCATAATTTCTTAAAAATTTATTATTATTTTTTTTTAATGGTAACTCTCTTTGAAAGTTGTTATTTTTAACCTTGGTAGTACTTTTTTAAAATTAATATATCATTTGGAAATTTTTGGAAAGCTTAGTACATTTTTATTTCCCAGCAAAGAAGACGAGCAAGTGCTCCCAAAAAGAACATTTTCACCACTTCAATAAAAGAACTAAGTGCATATTTTGCACTTTTTTGGAAGTTAATAAAAATTACTTCCCAAAAAGTGAAAATAAATGTATTTTTACCAGGAAAAAAAAGAAAATAAAAATTCACAAACTGGAAAGTATTTTTATTTTCTATTAACAAAGCTGAGTTTTGGTTTACTTTTTGAAAATAATTTTTTTTTTTTTTTTAATTAAAAAATTCCTTGTCTGATATTGGTACTTTTTTTTAAATGCAAAAATTTTTTAAAATTGATTCTTTTTTAATATCGGCACGATCTATATAAAACTGATTTCATTTTTATATAGATCGGTCATAAATATTTTTATAAAATTTCGGTTAAACAACCAAGTTATGCGCCAAAACTGAAAAAATCTATTAAAATTATATATACACACAAACATTTATATTAATCATTGCAATGACTATTAGTGTTGTTATTGTTTTTATATAAGCAAACAGATTAATTGACAACAGCAGTATTATAATGATTATTGGTGTTGTTGTTTTTTGTATATGTAGTCAGTTTGTTTGTATATTAGGGTATCAAATCGATTAATCATCATTCGGTTATCAAATTAATTTTAACCGATTAACTGTTCGAATAATTTAAAATTTTCAACTTTCGAATAACGAATAAATGGAATAATTTTTGTCGAATAGCCGATTAAGCGAAATTAATTTTCTGGAGCTATAAATTTAGAACGTTTGTTAATTTTTTCAGATAAATTTATGTCAACTACTTCATTTTTTTTAATTTCTGTTATATTCCAGTAAAAATAAATAAAAATCATTTTTGGGGAAGTATTTTTTATTACTTCCAAAATACTTAAGTTTCCTTGTGCTCAAGAAGTAATACAAACAGCATCATAAAATTTTACTAAAAAGAGATTCAAATGAATTGTTCTGCTATAAAATATTGAAATTCGGTTGTTATTTTTGAAATATTTGAAATAAATGAAAAATAAAGCCATTTATCAATAATTTTTTTTATTAAAAAATGTGCTTCTACACAGAAAAAATTATTGCCCCATATTTTTCAACTAAAACAGTTGTTTTATTTTACATAAAAATTTAATTAATATATTCAAACAATTCAAGTAAGTTTTTTTTTCTAATTTAAATTTTTAATTCATTCAATCATGTATTTAATTCATTGAATATTTTTTTTTTAATTGGAAAAAATATTCGGTTTTTCACTTTTTATAGTTATTAGCATTGATATGATTATTTTGGTTAGAGATGCAAATTAAAAAAAAAAAAATTAATTAAATAAATTATTTTGGTGGTTAGTGGTGGCGTTTTTATGCATATATAAAAATTAAAATTTATTTCTTTGCACCGTTAAAAAAGAATTTTGATGTTCATTGCAATTTCGCATGAAATCGTGAACATGAATAGGTATCAAGAAAAGAGAACAATGACCAGCCTAAGCTAAATTAATTTTTTTTTGTCGGAATAGAATTTTTAATAATATGCGACATGATTATAACTTCATAAATTCTTAAACTTGTGATTTTTGTATTTATTTATTATCTCTTATTTATTTTATAGCCAATAAAATTACAATTTCTTACAGGCTAGCATACATATTATTCTTAAAGCTACTTACAATAAAATGTTTTTCATAACACTGTGCGACAAATGGTAGGGGTTAGTGATCGGGAAGGGTTCAAACTACCGGGGGAAGCTATATCGGTAAAAAAGAAGTTATACGTGTTCCGGCGTTTCGCTGGGTCACGTCTAGGAATCGAGATATATCGATTTGAAGTTAGTAACTATCATATAGGGGAAATTGTGACCTTTGGTGGTCTTTTTTTTGACATAACTCGAGAACCATCAGTCCGATTTTGTTGAAACAAATTTAAAAAAAATAGGAATTACAATTCCTTTAATCTGTTCATACAACGTTTCGCTACATAAGCAACAGTTTCGCGGTTATAAATAAATGTATGAAAAAAAACTATTTTTTGCTAAAAAATTTAATTTTTTTATTTTTAATTCATAAAAAGTCCAAAACGTTAAAAAAAGTGTCAAGTCCTATTACTTTCACGTAAAGTCACATAACCTTTAAACAAAATGAGACATAGATCATGAAAAACGATGGACGCGTTTCGCTTTTATTCACAATTAAGTGAAGGTTTGAATTTCAAAAATTTGCTCGAGATATGCTCAAAATTCCTTGGAAAAAACATTGATGACTTTTTCTTATGATTGTCAGAACATATAACTTCTTTTTTACCGATATAACATTTCCCGTTGGTTTCATCCCATCCCGATTTTGACTGTCGCATAGTGTAATCATTCAATAATAAAGTCTTATTATTTAACTAAGTTAAAAATACTCCTCCTAATGTAGATTGGATTTACTGAGAAATCAATACATGGACAAAAACTGTTGAATTGATTGCATATACGTCCCATGGGATCAAAGTTGGCATAATTGGTTTGAAAATATTTGATTTTTAAAGGAGTATAATTTCTACTTAGACGATTTGCGATTACGAATTCAATTTTACGAAACAGGAACTCGGAATTAATTTAACCGTTTACTAAATTAATTACAAATGAGATATTCATATATTTTCTCCTATTTTCAAGAGTAGGGAGATCAATAAGCTGTAATCGACTTTCATATGATGGCAAATTAATATTAGCATTCCATATAAGTTTACGAAGACAAAATAAGAGAAATTGTTTTTGGACCGATTCAATTTTCTTTATATGAACTTCCTATTGAGGATCCCAGAACAGAGAAGTATATTCCAGGATTGGTCTTGCGAGAGATGTGAATAATTTCTGGGAAACGTAAAGAACTCCTTTTGCCTTTTTAAGGATTTGCTAAACGTGGGAATTAAAGCAACACACTCAGATCAAGAAATTCTTCGACTAGATCAAGTTGATATTTATTTATTGTGTATCTACAGAGTACTGGACTTCTTTTAAAGAACATCATGTGTTTACACTTTCTAAAATTCAGATCCATTAGATTCATCATACACCAATCATAAAGATTGTCAAGATCTGATTGGAGTAAGGAACATTGATAGGAAGAGTTAAAGCTATGGAACAGCTTTACATCATCAGCATACATTATTTTTCTACATTTCTTAATACAAGCTGAAAAATCATTTATAAATATTACGAATAATAAGGGGCCGAGATCTACTTTGTGGAACACCGAATAAAACAGGAATGGTTTTCGATGTACATTCTCTAAATAAAACATATTCGTATCTATTTTTATGACATGTAGAAAATCCGGGTTTATGCTATTTGAACAATAGGAGATCGTGATTTACTTTATCGAAAACTTTACGAAAATCTATATATATATATATATATATATATATATATATATATATATATATATATATATATATATATATATATATATATACATATATTGTGTTTGTCTGTAAACCGGAATCAAATGCAGTTATAACTGAGGTTGTGAACTGGAAAAGGTTAGTTGTAGTGGAACTTGATGCGAAAGAATTTCGGTAACTCTTTTCGAAGAGTTTTGGAATAACACTTAATTTATTTAAACAAAGGTATAATATAACATTTCCTCCAAATAAAAAAATATTGATATGTTGAATAAGTAGCTTATTGGAGATATAAAAGAATGCAAACACTTTTATAAGTACACATCTTGGAACACCATCAGATCCACATTTATCAGAATATTTTAGATTCTGTACAGCTGTCAGTAACATCGATTTATCTAATGTTGGACGATTTATTAGAATTGCAGCTGGAATTGGATATGGATAATGGGAAAGTTGATGTAATTCTTTATTAGAATAGGCGGATGAGAAGAAAGCAGTAAACATATCGCAAATATCTGCATCGTTTGAGGATTCTTTATCTCCAAATTTTATCATGGACGGATATCCAGGGATTCGACGCTTAAAATTTACAAACTGGCAGAAATATTTTGAATTTTTTTAAAAGTTTCTTTTTACCTGAAAAAGATAATTGTTGTAACATTGCTTATTTTCTGAATTGTAAACTGATCTTGATGTGGAGTATCTCATATTGTCAATAGATAAACCGGACTTTTTGTATTTTCTATAATGTTTTTTTTTATTTTTTTCAAGCCATTGAATTTTCAGAACAAAGTAGGTGATTTAATTTGAAATAATCAGCTTTGCTACATCAGCAATAGCATCCAGTAATTCAATAGATGTTTCCGATCTTATTGATGGCCTTATTAAGCGTGAACCAGGAGCTTAGCATGATTTAATGTTTGGAATATTAAAATCACCAAGAACAATTATGGAACAATTATCGCGCTTGCATGTTGTTCATAAATTTGAATGTTTAACGCAGGGGAAATATAAGAGCAAATTATAAAAATTGTTCTAAATTTGGCTTTAATACATACGCCAACAAATTCAATGTTTTGATCATTGTTAAGCATTATTTCTTCCGATGGAATTAGAGTTGAGACAGAAATCAAAACTCCCGCACCTTCTTTACCCACTCTATCACGTCTATAAATTTGAAATTTACTGAACATTATATCAGAATTATGAATTTCTTTATAAATGTTTTTTCGGAGCCACGTTTCCATGAGTACAATGATATTATGCTCAATATCAAAGCTCTCTAAATAAAATAATTTTAACTTTGTATTCATGCCTCTAACGTTATTGACGACGTCTAAATTAATTGGGATGTTTGAAGATGAAGGAGTTAATAAAATAAGTTCTGGAGGCTTACTGGTAGTAGGATTTGGAATCATGGGCATGTTTGTCGAATTAAAATAGTAGATTCAGATGGAATTACATTATAATTGGAAGTATGATGAGGTGGAATAAAATTATTTGAATTAGGAGTTACAACAGGAGCATGACTACTATTTGGATTTGCGGTTGGTAACGTGATAGAATCATTATTAGTAATAACACCTGTATTTTAAAGAATGCAGGGGGTGTTGTTTTTTACGTTTTGGTCTCGGAGAGGTAGCAAAACTATAAGTTTGTGAATTTAGAAAAATTTTACTGTATTTAGTTAGTTTTCCTTGTAGAGAAGAAAAGTTTTTTTAATTCCATCGAACTCAGCTTTAAATCTTTTGAAGAAATTGTAAAATTCAATGCCAATTACTCATCACTTTGGACAAGTCCACTGCAAGTTTTTAGCATTGTCGAATAATGCATCTGCATGACGAGCTTTGAGGCCACTACATTTTAAGTGGTAATTTCCTAACATAACCAACAGGAAACCATACGTTATTCTCCGGAAATACCGCAGTTTTTATTCATACAGTCCATATCGAACTATTATTAAGGACACACACCAATACAAATATTATCTAGGATTAAAACCAGTAATATGTAATTGAATGGCAACACTGCGGATAATTAGCAAGGACACTAATTATAATATTGATCTTAATGATGGAAAACGGAGTGGTAATAATAAGGAAAATATAAAACGGAGTTGTTTTATTTGACAAGTTACAAATTTGACAAATTAAATTATACCAAATGTAAGTCAATGACCATATAAACATGAATGAACATACAAATATACAAACATGCTCATATTCCCGATCAGTGGTTATCCCTTAGAATCAGGGATGGTAAATGCGATTTTTATTATTGTACTAAATTTAATAAAAAATTTTACTTTTTGGGCTGTAATTGTACTAAAATGCTAATAACTTTTTAGAAAACCCTAAAATGTGATTTGATCTAAATACAATGTCTTTCGAAAATTATCCTTGAGTGTTATCGCAAGTTTACTTAGTTTCATCGAGAATAATCTTTACTTACTATTTTTCACTTGTGAAAAGTAAAACTAACTTGTTGTTGCTCCCTTTCCAGTTTCTTTAATAAAGTTGGTATTTTTGACAAAAAGTCCTAAATTTTTATGATATTATAAATTTTAATGCTATGTACTAAAATATAAACAAGTAGTCCGACTTTTTGACAGGAGTACCTAACTCTAAGTGTGTGTTAGTGAAAAAGTACCAAACTCTAAGTATTTGTTTGTAACAAAAATTTAATTGTATCGGTGCTTCCTTTCCCCATTTCCCCATTCACAAGGGGTTCTATAAAGATGTTTTAAAATTCAATTTGTTTGAATTTTTAATACTAAAAATTGAAACTCTGTTGTACATTTTAATTTCTAAAACAAGTTGTAAAAAATTAATAAAAAATATTTTGTGTTTTTTCCGAGTTGGATTCATTTTAAAATAAAAGTGAGTTAATGATGTCCCAAAATTAATAAAATAGTGTTTGATTGTGTAAAAAAGTGTAAAAATCCTTAACAATTCAAATATTTATAGATAAAATTTTTGTCGTCTTTTTTTGTATTAGTTCTCTCATAATTCACACGGCACCCTTATATGAGAGAGAGAAATATCACCAACAGAGAGTGAGATTGTTTGTTTATACTTTGCTACAGCGTTTCCACAAAGAAAATACTTTTCCTACCAAAATTTTCTCTAAAAACCACCAAAATCTACTGAAATGTACCAACATTTAAAATAAACTTTTTTGAGCAAAATTATATTTGAAATTAGTGTAAGCAAAACGTCCAATAATAAAAATTAAAGATTGTTGTCAATAACTTCCTGCAAAATGTGAATATATATGTGTGTACTTTTCATAACATTAAATTTTTACCACTTCGAAGATACCTTTTTAAAAAGTGAAAATATATAATTTCAGTTTTTAGCACTTTCGGTAAACTACTTTTATTTAAATATTTATGCTCCAAAAATGTGATGAAGTACCAAAAGTTTGAAAAATATTTTTAGAAAGATTTAGCTTTTTTTAATAGCTCCCAATAGTAATTTTTTCTATTCTGAATAATAATGATGAATATGGTGCCAGCAAAAAATAACTGAAAAAAGAGTTGAAAAAGTATTGATTTTAAAATTGTGTTGTTATTGGAAAAAAGTACTTAGTGCTGAAAAAAAAGCTGCAGAGTTAGTGGTTTAAAAATAAAAAATAGTATGTATATTTTTTTTACAAACATAGAGTATAGTTTCAAATTATTGAAATTTAAATTTTCTCAGGAATTATTAACCTTGTTTTCTGCTAAAAAATCAATTATTTTTACTTTTTCGGAAGTAGTTGTTAATAACTTGCATAAAGTCATTACTATTCCTATTTTCTTTGGATATTTTTATTTATTTCTTCCGACAAAAAAGTGTCTAATATTTTTTCAAAGTTATAAAGCTTTCTTCCAAAACCAAACCTCAGAAGATTAAAATAAATGTACCAATTTTGGTCCAATCGGACCAAAACGGCAATGCTGCTTTGCTATATACCAACATATATACAAGAAGTCCGGCTCTCTTTTGGTAATATTTTTCTCTCTCATATATGGGTGTCGTGTAAATTGTGAGAGAATTAATACAAAGAAAAAAATGACCTACATATATTTAAATTATTAAGGATTTTAACACTTTTTTACACAACCACACTCTATTTTATATTTTTTTTTGGAACGCCATTAGCTCACTTTTATTTTGAAAATGGATCCAATTCGCACAAAGCACAAACTATTTTTTTTTATTCATTTTTGACAACTTGTTTTAGAAATTAAAATGTACAACAGAGTTTAAATTTTTAGTATTCAAATTTCAAAAACATTTAATTTTAAAACATTTTTATAGAACTCTGTGTGAATGGGGAAAATTAAAAAGGCACCAACAAAATTAATTTTTTTTACTAACACTTATTTAGAGTCAGGTACTTTTCCACTAACACACTCTTAGAATAAGGTACTCCTGCCAAAGAGTCGGACTATGTATATTTTGCTATGTACCATTATTAGTTCTTTCCGAATTACATGTTTGCTGAATTTCATGTGAATCCCTTCAGTGAATGAGTAAAAAAAAAAAGAGAAAAATTAAGTGAAATATTTTTTTTTAGAAAAAGTGGCGTAAAAAGGTCGTGGTATCCAATATATAAATTCTATAAGCTATAGTTTATTCAGAAATATACGTGTGCTGAATTTCATGTGAAGCGATTCAGTGGTTGAGTAAAAAAATGAGCAAAATTGTGTAAAATGATTTCTTATTAAAAATGAGCGTAAAAATGGGCATGACATCGATCGAAAAATAAAAATGAAATATAATTAAGTAAATTATAATTTTCACAAAAAATGGGCGTTAGAAGGTGCGTGTCGTCCAATCATGATCTGGTATAGCCTAAAGTTCCTTCCGGGGAACGAAATATCTATGTGCCAAATTTCATGTAAAACGGTCCAGTAATTTTGCCGTGAAAGAATAACAAACAAATAAAGAGTCCCTTTTATATAAACAGGATTAAAGCATACTATTTCTTTTTATTCGTTAGTAAGTGGAGAAGGGTATAAAAGAATCGGCATAGCCGAATATAACGCGCTAATTTGTTTTATTGCAATTTTACAATTTTCAATTTTTTGAAACCAAGAGTTTTCGTCTCTTATTTAAAACTTAATTTTTTGTTTGTTTTTAATTAACACTGAATTTAAAATTGGTACCTTTTTTTGGAAAATATTTTTTTTTAGTAATATAATATAATTTCAAAAAAATAGTTTTTCTTGAAAATTGGTATTTTTTTAACTTTATTAGTAGATTTGTTGAAATTTGGAATTTGTTTGAATTTTGAAAAAAAAAAATCCTTTTAATTTAAAAAAGTCTTCTCTCCTGATATTTGTTCATTTTCTAACTGCTACCTTTTTTTAAAGCTATTTTTTAAGTTATCATGAGCTTTCTTTTGGTAACTTTATGAAAATAAATTATTATATAAAAAATATTATTACTATTTTTAAGTGCTATGTTTTTTGAAAATTAAAACTTTTTAACGTTTGCACTTCCTAGAAAATTATTACATAGAAGATTGTCCAAAGTGTTTTTTTTTTCATTTTTGAAACTAGTCATTTTATATTAGCTTTTGCACTGTGAAAAAACTAATGATATCCAATTAATAATGATTATCTATAGTTTGACCCAAATAAAAATTAATGTTGAGTTTTCATACGCTTTGGAATAATTTGCGATTTTGTCTCAGAACTTCACTTTTTAATTTGGACACATACCGAAAGGATACTAGCTTTTTAAGTAGTTTATAAAAATTAAGTCCAAATATATCTTGAGATTTGAATTGCTATAAAAAACATGAAAACTTGGGCTACCATATTCAGAATAATTTCTGTTCCCCAGTTTTTACAATACTTTATAATTTATTGATCAATTATGTTCAATATTTAAAATTCATTCAGATGATTATTTAATATTATTCAAATATATACAGTTTTTAAGATAATTTACTCTTATTTGTATTATAATGATCTAGTGATTATGTTTAAGTTCAACTTTGTGTAAAAATTTATCGCAATTATTAATTTCCTAACAATTTCGGTGAAAAATATAAGAAATTCTACATAAATCCGAAAAACTTGTGTAATCAATTAGTCAAATATAAAATTAGTTAGAACTAACTTTTTTTTTTTGATTTTATGTTAAATTTATTGCAAATTTAAAATATATATATTTTTCTCATAAATGTACATTAAATTAAATTAAATCATGATTTTTTACCCAGAATTACCCAAATTTTTTTCTCCTTTCTTCCTATTATATTATTTTTATTAATAAATACTACTCCGAGCAGTATAATTTTTCACACAGCAGGACTTATATGAGTAAGGATGTGAAAGAATTATGAAATTATATTTATTAGTTTCTGAGCTATTGCATTTTAAAAATGGCAAAAATCACTTCGGACTATCCTTTAATAAAAATTAGGCATTTTTTAATACTATTACTTTTTTTAAATGCAAAATATTTGAAAATTCTTTTTGTACTTTTGCAAAAAATTTAACTTTTTGAAATCTAGTCCTTTTTTGAAAAATTAGTACCTATTAAAATATTACTTTTTTTTTGATAGTTAATAATTTAAAATACAACTATGCGTACAATTAAGAAAATAATATTTTTACTTTTAATATTGGAACATCTTTGAGGATGTAACTTTTTCTGTTTTCATTTATATTTTTCAGAAATTGGTACTTTCTTAAAAATGTACACCTTTTCAAAATTTTGTTACATCTTTATAAATTGATATATACATTTTTTTAATTAAAATATAGTTTAAAATTTTTTATTTGTTTACTTTTTTTTTTTTTTTTTTTGAAATGTGACTAAAAATTAATTTTTTTTTTTTGCAAAAAAACTAATACCTTTTCTAAATTAATACTTTCTAATATTGGTATTTTTTTTAAATATTTTACTTATAATTCGAACTTTTTTCAATATTTGCATTTTTTTAATCGAAATATATATATATAAGAAAATCTTTTTATGAATACTTTTTAATAAAAAATAAAAATAAAAAAATTGGTACAATTTTGAAAAATTCACTTTTTAAATTTCAAGTTTTAGTTTTGGAAAATATTTGTTTTGAAAACTAATTCTATTTGTTGAAAATTGGTAGTTTTTATTTTGAAAAAATTATTTTCTTTTTCATATGAACAATTTCTTCCTTTTTTAAAAAATTTGCCCAAAATTTCTCCATTGTTTGTAAATTTTCTGTCAAAAGATTTCGTTTAATCATTTTTTAAAGAAATTAAATTTTTTATCAATATATTTGTATGGAAATTTGTCGTTTATTAGTTTTTTTTTTCTGAAAACCTACTTTTAACTTTTACAAAATTTGGACGATTTTTGTAGTACAAAGCAAAGGTTTTATACAGAAAACGTATCGAAAATGTTTGCAATTAAAAAATTTATCTTTAGAAATAATCGAATCGAAGGTCACATTATAAATCCCAAATGAAATCAACATTAATAAAGCGACTACGGCAATCCTTTTTAAGTTTTTGAACTGGAAAAAGCTGTTAACGACGTTGCCAGACATTTCTTTAAAAGTGGTGGAAAAACCAAATAGACATAAGCATTTCCATTATTACCACAGGTCTACAATTGAGATTAACGCTGATATAGTATGTGAGATAATGCCGGCAAAAGAAAGTAACCATTTTGTTTATATTATGTTAAATCTTAAAAAGGGGTACACGTATTCTAATAAATTCTATAAGATATCATTATTTTGAATCAGTCACAGAGTAAATATTTTTATTTAAGAAATTCACACTTTTTAGCACAATTTCTATAAAAATGTTTTTTTTTTAAATGTAAAACAATAATTAGAAGGAAACAAATTTACGAAAAACATTTTTAGTAATTTTCAAAATACACATGAACACACACAAACAAACTTTCGTATATGTGTATTTTTTGACAGTTCATCTTATAAGATAGTTGTGTAGAAAAATCTCATCACAACAGTCTCATAATACATCTTATAACACCAATATTTGAATCTACAAGTGAAATAATTCTCTCAGAAAGCGAATTTGACACTCTCTGACAGAAAAATCTTACAAATTACGTCTAGATATGCTGGGCTGTTAAGTAAAAAGAGAAAATAATTTTCAGTAACGTAAAAAAAAAAAAACAAATTTCTGTGCAATTAATTAGAAATATATAAATTAATGAACTTAATTATTTTTAAATAATAATTTAATTTTATATTTAATTTTATCGCGATTTTCTTAACAAAACTGTATTTACTTGTATAAAGTAATTATTTCAAAATCAATTTGTAAGAAAATAATGAAATTCTAAAATCTAACTTAGGTGGAAATTAAAAGTAATTACATAATTTGTTGGAAAAATTATAAAAACAATAAACAAAAAAATCTATTTTTTTTTAGTTTTGAAAATTGTTAAATAATTCAAAATTAAAATGTTTTAATTTTTATTATTTTTTGTCATATGTACATAACTCTGATCTGTTCCCAGCAAAAAAAAAAAAAAAAAAAAAAGAACCGAAAAAGAGCTGAAAAAGATATAATTTTAACATTGTGTTGTCATTGGAAGGAAGTACTTAATGATGAAAAAGAGCTGCACGCTGCATTGGTAAGATGTTCTTCCTTTATGTTTCTTGTTCATTGCTTTTGAAATACTTCTCTTAAAACTATATTTATACAATTTTTCAATAAAAATATGGAAATTTTTATTTTCGTAGAAATTAATCACCATTTTTCCTGCTAAAAAACTTTTGTTTTCACTTTTTTGGAAATAATTTTTATTAACTTCCAAAAAGTGCAAAATATGCACTTGGTTATACTTTTGAAGTGGAGAAAAAATTCTTTTTTGGAAGAACTTTCAATATTTCAACACCATGAAAAACTTACATCGTTATTTGAAATCCTCTATTCTATTCTAAATCTAAATTTATATTCTAAATTAAAAAAGAAATTTCTCTCTCCTTCACAAAAAGAAAAAAATCACAAAATTTAAATCTATTCATACGGCAGCACTAAATGAAAGAAGCTTTTCTCCACGATTTTCACATATTCTCATAATAATTTTAAACAAGAGCAAGAGGAAGAGAGATCGTCACATAATTAAGCTTGAATTAAGCTTTTGTTAACAAAATATTCAACAATTGAAGTGTCAGTTTGAACGTAAACCTGTAAGTTTTAAGCCACATTTAGCGGATGAATGTTGATAGTTAAATATTATTACTGTTTAGTTTTGTACTTTTTCGGTTTTAAATTCTTTGGTTGTTGTGTAGTTATCATTTTTTGTGTGGTTCATTGCATGACCGTTAAAACGAAACGAACGAGAAACGGGTGTAAAAAGACGGTATTAAATCGAATTAATGGTATATATATATATATATATATATATATATATATATATATATATATATATATGTAGTAGGTTCGTTCGTTAGCAAATGTATTAAAGAAAACATGAAAATAAATCAAATAAAATAAAAATATTTTTTATATTTTGTGCAAAAAAAAAGAAAGAAACAAAATAAGGAAAAGTAATAAATACTAACAGCAAATTAATGGAAATATTTTCAATATAAACACAAAAAAACAAAACAAAAAATATTTTTAAATAAATGAAATGATAATAAATATATGAAAAGTTTTAAATTTCAATGATTCTAATAAATAAATAAATAAATATATATATATATATATATATATATATATATATATATATAATCATAATAATTAAATGGATAAATTTTAACCTTAAATAACAATAATGAGAAAAACATTCAGAAAATATTAATTTCCTAAAAAATTCTCTTTAAAATTTTAATTATTTTATAAAAAATTCTATAAAAAATTCTAAAAAATAACTACCCACAAAATGTTAAAGTTATACATATGCATAATTATAAATTGTGTTAAAGTTTTGTGATTTATGACCACTACCAGTTTCGGATTTATGATTTCTATATATATATATATATATATATATATATATATATTTTTTTTTTTTTTTAATAATATTTTGTTTTTGTTTTTTTATATTTAATTTAACACTTGTTTAACGCTTTTCAATTTGTTTATTTTTGTTATTTTTTTATTTTTCGTTTCGTTTAAACCACATAAATATTAGTAATTTTTGGTTGAAAAATTTGCTTTTTTACTCTTTGTTTTTATTCTTTTATTTTTTTTAGAGTGAATTTTTAGCTCGTTTCATTATTATACTCTTTTTATGTAAATGTAAAGCAAACAAATGAAAATGATATGGTAAACTTTGGTTGTTAGTTGGTGTCAATTTTACAAAATATATATATATATATAGAGAGAGAGAGAGAAAAAAAGTGTTATTAAATTGTATATGTTTGTGTATGTGTACAACTTAAAATTCATGGCTTTTGAATGTATTGTGTAGAATTTATTCATATTTTGTTGGATTACAATTCAAATGGCAGTTAAGGTAAGTTTTGAAAATAAATTAAAAAATAAAATACATTAATGCACAAAAATAAATTTAATTATAAAATATTAAAAGAAAAGAAGAAACAAATAAAATATAGCGAAGAAAGTTATTAGGGAAATAATGGGTCATCTGCCAGGCAAAGCTACCAGATGATTTAAAAGGAAAATTGTTATAAAATCAATCAACAAAATCATTAATTATAAAAAGCTTTAAGTTTATTAATAAAATGTTTTAGTTAGTTTTTAGTAAATTATTGCAGAGGAATCTAAATTATAATAACATCTCGTAATGTGTTGAAATGATGTTTCTGAAGGCACCCGATAACTTAGGTTTAAGTAATACATCAAAATATCGGCTAAGCTGTAGAGAATTTTGGAAATCAGTCAAATCAGTGCATAAATGTTAGAGTTATGGGCAAAAAAACAATTCGACTTTATGCAGCAGATTAGTTTGCAATGTTTTACAAAATTTTTAAAAAGAAATTTTCTGAATATGGGTCAAAAAGTAAGAAAACTTTTTCAATACAGTTTGATTTTTTCATTGCTATATATATATATATATTGAATTCTTATAAAAATAAGAAACTAGCGGCGAACAATTTTATTGGTGGTGGCTGTTTTTTGAAAATCGTCCGCTTGAGATATTTTTCAATAAAAGGGGTCAGTTAAAAAAGGTGTTATATGTGTATACATTAGGGGTATAACTTTTTGCAATTTATGCGAATATCAAAATTCACAGGGCATAGCTTTGAAAACTGTTTTTAGTGTCAGTACAACATGGGCTATGACGTGGTACTCGGCGTGATTTTTTTTGTAAAAAAGTTATATTTCTAATGTACATATTAAAAAAAAAAAAAAAAACTTTAAAACAAATTAAGAACAAAAACTTTTTTAAACAGTAATTTTTTCCGTTTTTAAAAAGTACCAAAAAATAAATCAATATTAATTACCAGTCTCAAAATGTACGAAGTAAAAAATTTAAAAGAATAAATTTTAAAAATGGTAACAACCTTAAAAAACAAAAATGATACTTTTACATTTTTAAACAACAATTTTTCCATTTTTTTTTAAAAAGTACAAAAAAAATCAATATAAAATATTTATTTTAAAAATGTACAAAGTAAAAAATTAATAGAATATAGTTTTAAAAATAGTAGTTATTACAAAAAGTATCATTAAAAAAGGGATAAAATTAAAGAATATAATAGTAACAATTCTCAATAAAGACGAAATTAAAAAAATCAATATCGAAAAAGTAAAAAAAATTTAAAAAACAATACTCAGCGAGTACAAAATTTTCTAAAAAAAGTAGCAACCTTAAAAAAGTACCAATTTTTAATAAGTTAAAATTTTCATAAAGTAAGAATAAAAAAAATACTTAAAAAATAAAAAAAAAAACAATACCAATTTTCAAAACGTAACAATTATAATAAGAATAATAAGATTTTTTTTAAATACTAATTAAAAAAATGGTTTAAAAAGTAAAATTTTTTAATAAGTAAACATGTTCAAAAAGTAAAAATTAAAAAAAAAATACCAATTTTTTAAACGTACCCATTGTTGAAAAAATACCAATTTTGGAACAAAAGTCCAATTATCAAAATATATCAATTAAAAAAAGTGCTAATGTTTAGAAAAAACATACCGATCTCCAAATTAATATACCTAATTCCAAAAAGTACCAATTTTCAAAATGTGTAATTTAAAGAAAAGGCACTAACTAAAAATTATAAATTTTCAAAACCTACTAATTGTCAACAAAATACTACATTTAAAAATAAAAATTTTGAAAAAATACAATTTAAAAGTTCCAATTTTCAAAAAAAAAAAAAAAAAAAAAATACCAAAGGTAAAAAAGTACAAAAGGTACCAAACTTCAAAAAAGTAGTTATAAAAAAATTAAAAAAAAAATCAATTTAATATTATGTTCACACACATTAGTTTCTGACTTGTTTTTTGAAAAAAAAAAGAAAATGAGATTTGAATTTGAAATTAATTTTATTGTGTTTTTCCTTTTGGCCTGTTTTACGTTTGTCAAAATATTTTCAGAAATTTTTGATTTGAATTTTAACACACAAACACTTTTTAATTCAAAAAAAAAAAATACAATTTTTAAACGTATAAAATTTTAACAACAATTTTTACAAATTCTTTTTCCAACAAATTTCTATCTAATAAAAATTTCTGCCCTGTATGGAAATTTAGTAAGTTTTTTTTTGTATGTTAAATAATTAAACAACTCGAATCGAGATGTTTTTTTCTTTTTTTGAAAAAGCTATCAATTAAAAAAGTATCAAATTTATAAAAAGAATCATTTGAAGAATTAAAAAGTATTTATTAAATATTTGTATAAATTAAAAAACAACAAATTCAATATTGAAAAAAGCTCTGAATTTTCAAAAAGTTATTAATTTAAAGATACCATTTAAAGAAATGTGTTCAAAAAGTACACATTTTAGAGATAATAAGAAACAAACAATAAGTACCAATTATTTTTTTTTTCAATATGTACCATTTAAAGAAAAGTGTACTAAAAATCACAAATAAAAATTAAAAATAAAAATAAAACATAAAATTTCCGAAAATGTACCTATATAAAAATCCTAAAAGCACCCGTTTTCCAAAAAAATCAAATAAGTACAAATTTGTAAAACAAGGAAAAATTTTTAAAAAGTCCTAATTTTCCAAAAGTACCAATTTTCAAAGAATTTTCTTATAGCACCAATATTCTAAAAAGGACAATTTCTAAACAAAAGACATCCATTTTCAAAAAATTATCATATAAGAAAAAAAAAAAAAAAAATCAGAAAAGTGCAAAAATTCCAAAAAAGATCAATTGCAAAAATTAAAAAAAAAATATATTTATTATTTTTTTAAAGTAGCAACTTTCAAAATATACCATTGAAAAAAAGGGTAGAAGAACTAATTTTGAAACAAAACAAAACTAAAAAAGTTATTTAAAAAAAGTACCAAAGTTACAAATTAAAATAAAAATAAAATTTAATAAAATCAAAAATGTAAAAATTTTTAAAACAAGTATCAATTTAAAAAAAATCACATATTTTGAAAAACGAAAAAATAAAAAAGTAACGCAAAATTAAAAAACCAAAAGAGAATTTTAAAAATTTTCAAAACCAGGATAAATTTTCAAAAAAATCTTGACAATCCAAAAATACCAATTTGCAAAAAACTACTTATTAAAAAAAAAAAAAAAACAAAAAATGTTCAAAAAAGTTTAAAATTTTTTCATTAAAGCATTTATATTCTAAAAAGTATGATTTTTAAAGAAAAGAATAAATTAAAAAAGTGTTAGTATTTAAAAAAAGTATTTTTTTTTAAAGTTATCAATTTAAAATCAATAGGTTAAAAAACACAGAAGTACATATATTAAAAGTACGGATCAATTTACAAAAAATAAAAATAAGATTTTTAAAGTACCATTTATACAAAAGGACTAAAGAAGTACTAATTTTAAAACAAATCAAAATAAAAAAGTTTATTTAAAAACTTTTTGAAAACGAAAAAAAATCCTAAAATTAGAAAAATGAGCCTTAAAAAAGATACTAATTAAAAAAAAAAAAAATCAAAGATTAGTTCAAAAAAAGTTAAATTAAAAAAAAAAAAAAATTATCAAATTTGGTATAATATTGTATTTGTAAATTGTTTTAAATGAAATAATACCAAGTAGTAACAATTTTTAAACCTCATTTTTCCTTTCTTCAATTTTCATTTATTTGTTTTATTTTTTATTTTTATTCATAAAAATAAAAAAAATAAAAACGTTTCTTAATGTTTAAATAAATGCACATTTTAAGTAAAATTTATTCAAAATAGGAAATTAATGTATTTTTTCAAGACTTTGTTTTTTTTAAAAACATTGGAGGAATATTAATAGAGGAGAAAAAAGTAACCAAACTTTGCTTTATTAGAGACAAATTACACATAATTTTATTAAATAAACTATAATATTTATGGGTAATTTTGTTTGAACTTGGCATTGAAAACAAGTTGACTAAAGGTAGTTTTTAAAATATTTGTTAAATGATTAAAGTCAGCTTTAAAATATATAAGATATTAAATATTTTCATTTGCATTAATGCTATTGAAAAAAAAAAACATTGACTTCATTAATGTTGAAACAAAAACTTGAAATTATTTGCAGGTATTATGTCTGTCATTAGACATCAATTAAGATAAAAATTTGAAATAAATAAATGTACAATTAATTTTTAATAAATCGCTTATATGTGCAGATTTTGTCTTTATATAGTTATTTTGATATTTTTTATAAAAAAAAGTTAATAAGATTAAAAAAACCACCCACAATATATTTATGGCCTGTACAATAAAAATATGAAAAATAAATTTCTTTTTGAGACCCTTATACATATTACTATTATATTAAAGTAAACATATTTTAACTATTATTAATTAATGATATATGATTTTATTTAAAAATCTTGCTCTAGTTTTATTATGTATTTTTGGTAAAATAATGACTTTTTTTTTAAATGAAAAATTAAAAAAAAAAAATTGTGGGAAAAATTTCTTTTTATTGTTTTTTTTTTTTTTTTGCAAAAATATTATTAAAAATAATTTTATGCTGTTAAAGTTTATTAACTTTGTTTAAAAATTATGTGCAATTTTCTTTAATAATTATAACAATCAGAGTGAAATCTTTCAAGTTTGTGATTTATTAATGAGTTTTAATTATTATTTCTTATAATATAATAAATATTTATCTGATAGTAATGTTAAACCGAGATAATTATTGGATAACTTAATAATAATAAAAAAAAGCAGCGAATCTATATAACTTAAATCTTTCCGTGCTAGTTGGATCGATTTAAAATGTATAGAAAAGTATAGAAGAAGACCTTAGTTTTTAGAAAATGATGCGATATTATTTTGAGAATTAATTTTAATATTTTTTTGGGCTCTTAAAAAATTAATATTTTTATTTAATCTGCTCTACCATTTACATTTTTGAACGGACGATAATCAGCCTTAAATTCATTGAATAATTGTAGAAGAATTCATTGTAAGTTTTATTGAACACTCGGCAAAATGGAATGAATTTTCTAGTCCGCCACGATCGCCGTCAGCATTCTTCAGCGTCTTATTTACTTATTTCCGTAACTTATTTACTTATTTCCCTATATGTATATGTATATATATATATATATATATATATATATATATATTTATATATATATATATATATATACGAGGGCGGATCAATATTTCCCCGACTTTTCGAACTTCCTTCGTAGTTATATGGAATGCAACATTATTCCCATCAAGTACCATGTGTTAATAGACTACTGTAAAATTTTGAGCAAGTGTGGTCACTTATTTTGCGTTTAACAGCTGTTAAAAACATACAACCTCCTGTATTTTTCTAAAAATGGAAAAAAGTGAATTTCGAGTGCTGATTAAACATTATTTTTTGCGAAAAAAAAAACAGTCAATCAAACCAAGGAAAAACTCGATAAATACTATGGGGACTCCGCACCATCGATGGTGGTTTACTGACTTTCGTTGTGGTCGCACAAGTACAAATGACGCTGAACGTTCTGGACGGTCAATTGAGGTCAGTACACCCGAAAATGTCGAAAAAATCCACGATATGGTGTTGGCCGGCCGAAGAGTAAAAGTGCGTGAGATTGTTGATGCCATAGGCATTTCATATGGTTTCGATTTTAAATAATCAGCTGGGTTTAAGAAAGTTGTCTGCAAGATGGGTGCCGCGTTTGCTCTCAATTGACCATAAACCTAAACGTGTGACAACTTCAAAGGATTGTTTGGAGTTGTTTAACCGCAATCTGAATGAATTTTTGCGGCGTTTTGTAACTTTTGATGTCCACTTCTTTTTAAACTCTATTTTATTTTTTAGTCAGCATTAAGTATCCTTTAGATATATTTAAAATGGATAGAGCAGCATCATTTCTTTGATAACACTCAGTTACTTTTTTATTGTAATAATGAGAAGATAGAGACCAAACAATTTAGAATACGTTGTGTTTTCTAATGATATGAAGGAATCTTTTCTGATGGTACTCATTGCATACATTTCTCTGTTAAAAGTGTCGTTGGTTACAAATGAAGTTCTCTTGTCTTGTCAGACTAAAATTTCTTCGACAATTTCGATTTTTACACGATATTTATCTGATACATCTTCCGTAACATCTGTTGTAGGGAATTCATGACCAGGATATTGTAAAAAGTCTGGCATTACGTATTTTTATCATCGTTTGGGCACCATTCATATTTCTGAAAAAATAGTTCTCAGTAATTTTCGTTCTCCTTTTTGCCATCATATTTTTTTCTAGCGTTCCTATTAGGAAGTTTTTCTTTCTTCATGGATCTTCAGGCCAGCTGTTTTTAACTTTCTTGATAAAACATACAAAACAATGTTAAGAATGGGTCACATTCCATCCAAAGATGTAAAGATTCTGCAATCCTAAAGTTATTAAATCAAATTTTTCTAATGTTATCAGGGTTCCTTTCGGTGACCATGAAAAATTGAATTTCCTAACTCACCTGCACTCCTAGAAATGTTTAATGTAGCAACAAAATCTAGTACGTAGTTACTAAGAATAATAGCAAATGTACACAAGTTAATGGTACTAGTTTTTTCCACGTATAATAAAAGTTATAAGCCTGAAAGTGTGCAGGGATTTTTCCGTGCACAATCCTTATAACACGGCAACTATAACATAAAAAGTTTAGGTCCTTTATTACAATTTTGTTATACATAAAAATTCGATACGACCAGTAGTTCGGAAGATACGGTTCTGTTATTTTATTTTATTTTATTTTTTTTGGCAATCGGACTTCGTCTCAATATGTAATTCGCTGCAAGCTCTATTCTGCTTTCAACAGACAGGCGGACGTAGATAGATCAACTCAGGACTCAGAATATATATATTTCGACATGTTACACACGGAATAACAAATCCCCTAAATTTTTTGATGCTGGAAAGTGCATTAAAATTTCTACATACATATATAAAAAAAAGTGTTCAGCTATTGCAAATTATTGGAGGCAACATTTAGGTAAAAAAAAAGTTCATTCATTTATAATCAAAATACAAAAAAAAAAAAAAAAAAATATGCACTATTATAAAGGAATTTTATTCCTTAAGGTTTCGTATTAATTTGCCACAAGAAAACGCTAAAATTGTTGTATATTTGTTAGAAATTCATTTCTCATTACCAGGACAACTAAAAATATTATATTTTTTCCTGCTCTTCAAATGAACCGAACTGTTAGATATTTAACCAAACTATACAAGTTTAACAATATTGGCATCGATTTGTAACGGCATATTTTTGCATATTTTTTACATTGTCAAGGAAAATCTCACTAATGAGCAAAATTTTGCATATCTTAGACTTAAGAGCATAATTTTGCATAATCTGAACATTTTTAAAATAATTTTTTTTTAAATTGTCGAAAACATTTTTCAAATCCAATTCCACAATTATTTTCTATACAAGTTTAACAATATTGGCATCGATTTGTAACGGCATATTTTTGAATACTTTGTTATATTTTCGAGGAAAATCTCACTTATGAGCAAAATTTTGCTTATCTTAGACTTACCCAGCAAAAACTTTTTGGTTTTCGGTAATAACAACTACTTATTAAAGTAGTTTCTTGGTAATGAGGCGTCATTATTATTTGCCTACTCTGTATTACATTAATAAGTACTCAATAGTATAATAGCGCAGTAATACTGCAATCACGTGGATGAGTTGGCTAGAGCGCCGGATTAACAACCAGAAGGTTGTTGGTTCAACCCCATTCTGAGGCTGTTAGTTTTTTATAACAAAATGTCTAAAAAGATATTTTAAACTAAATAGAGTTTTTGACACTTAGGATGCTATGTGCGAGATGGTGTACTGAGTAAGACGTTAGTCAGTAAAAACGAATGGTTAGTGTGTGTCCAAGTTCGAGTCTCACTGACGGCAAAATTTTTTTGTTTTGTTTTTTTTATTTTTGTTTTCGTTTAGGTACATATTTTTGAGTACCCCTAGAGTCAAAAAATAACTACATGCATTTGTGGACAACTCGAACAAAAATAACTAGTTATTCAGGCAAAAAATAAGTAGTTTATTTTTGTTTCCAATTATACCTGCTAGCTTACCAGGAAAGCAAAGTTTTTGCTGGGTAAGAGCATAATTTTCCATAATCTGAACATTTTTAAAATATTTTTTTTTTAAATCGTCGAAAAAAATTTTCAAATCCAATTCCGCAATTACTTTCATCTTATAAATTGATATAAATTTTGTAGTTTCCTGATAAAATGAATATTTTTAAGTGCTAATAAATGTATTTGTTAGTAAATGCTATCAAGAAATGTTTAGCATATAAAAGTTGATAATTTAAGATATAACTGGAAAAAATAAATTTTTAATAATTTATTTTAAAATTTAACCAGAAAAACTAAATTTTTAAGAGCACCTTTTCAAGTTTTAAGAACATATTTAATGATTTTAGGAGCATTTTTATGCAATTAAATATTTTTTTAGAGCATATTTTTAGTTTTTCTGCTTATTACTAGGTAAAATTTTAGGTAAAAAAAGTAAAAAAGATAAGAATATTCTTTTAGTTTTATAAAATTAATTTGTTCTAGTAGTTTATTTATTAATTTAAAATCTAAGTAGAAAACAATTGAGATTATTTTAAATAAAATTTTTCAAAATTGGTTTGAGATTAAAAAATTTATTTCTTCTAATTTTATTTGTTTAAGTAGTATCTTCTAGGAAGAATTTGAAATGTCTATCAGGGAGCGGAGTTAGACGGAATTATATATAACCTTCTAAGCATTTTTTCAGTTTCCAAAGCTTTCTGAAGCTCTCAGACAGCGTGGATAATTAAAATACGGTTTATTTATATAACCATTCGTCTTACAAATCTTAACGAGCCAGATTTTGAATTTTATCAGGGAGCGGAAATATCTATATCTATATTTCTATGTTATGTGGGAGGTTATTTTTTTATTAATATGAAAAATATCATTACTTCTACAACCATTAAATATTTGCAGTCTTTTTACTTGTTCTTATACCATATTATATTTTTAAACCGTATTAATTTATTATTCACATGACAACAAAATGTTTCAAATAAATATAATACTTATTTATACTTTTCACAAATTTATTGGAAAAATTCTAACTTGTTTATTTTTAAATATATTTTGTTTTTAATGTTTGTTTTCCAACTTCATTGTAATTCTCATTTATTTAAAATATGAATAAACATAAATAGACAAGGTTTGGTTATAATCGGTGTGATTCAAGCAATTTAAAATATTGATTCACTACCATTAAAGGGTTTAGTGAAAAAACATGTCTTGCATGTGAACCACGTATGGTGGTAGAAATGAATATAATTAATGAACAAATAATGTGTAAATATTTTTTTATTTTTATTCTTTGATTAATGTGTTCATTATTATTTTCCATAAAAAATTTATACAAATAATTTTTTAATAATAAATTTATAATATGACAAAATTAAATAATAATATGATAAGATTGTATAACTATATAATAACATGAGATAATAATATGATAAAATGGAATAATAATTATAATAGTAATAATAATAATAATAATAATAATAATAATAATAATAATAATAATAATAATAATATGAAGAATGGCATAATAATATTATAAAATGGAATCATAATATGACAATGTGATATAATAATATAATATCATAGAATCATAATATAATAACATGAAATCGTAATCTGATAGAATAGGATAATGATGTATTAAGATTGTTCAATTATATGTAAAACTAGCTGACCCGGTCCGCGTTGCTGGCCCTAAACAAACATTAGTGTTGTAATACCACACGATTTAAATGATGTAAATGTTTTGTAAATAATTAAATAAATAAAATTGAATGCAACATTTCGAAAGTTTTAAAATTTTGATATTGGATCATTATTAACATAGGTTTTTTGTAAATATCTTCGGAACTACATAACCGATTTAAGAGTTTGATATCTCGTTTTGAAAAACATGAAAACGGCTTTCGGAAAAAAAATTAAATAAAATAAAAATAGCAAAAAAAAAAAAAAATAAATAAATATATGTATATGTTATTGGTGGTGCAATATGAAAACTGGATTTTGCCACGCCCCTCCGCCCGCAGACCGAAAATCAAAAATCAGACTTCACAGCGTCAGCCGCCTGAAAATTTCATCAAAATCGGCCCAGCCGTTTTGGAGTTCATACGTTACATACATACACACATCCTGTTTTATACATATAGACTAGAATTATAACATGAAAAAACAAACCATAAAATCGGCCACAATATGACAAAATGGAATCATAATAATTATTACTTATAATCATTTCTACTTTTCGCTATGATCATATGTATCAATTTTATTATGTTGCTTTTAGATTATGGTCAGTACAACTATATTTTTTCTCCGCGTGTAGCATCTTTATTTCATAAATGTTAAGTTTTTGCTAAATATATGCAACAACGAAGTTTAAGAAAGCTTAAGAAAGCTTTAAGAAATTCAATTGGTTAATAAATATATTATTAAAAACAAAGAACTTATTGAATTTTTTTGTTTGATGTTCAAGAGCCATTAACTCTTTGTTCAAATAATTTATAATAAAATAACCTTGAAAAGAATCATCATTTAAATTATTTGTTAAATAATTATTATCATTATAAAAAAAGATAAATTGTACTTTAATTGAAACAAACATCTTTTTCAAACAAATTTTTAAATATTAAATAAGAATTTTTATTTTAAACAATCATCGATTTATTTACCTAAAAGAATAAAACCATTAAGATAAGATAAGAATAATTTATATAAAACGAAAACCATTTAGAATTAGTTCTATATTGAAATTAAAAAAAAAAAAAAAAAAAATAAAAAATAAATAAATAATTAATAACAAAACTTATTTCTTTATAAAAAAACACGATGATGCGCTTCCTTAATTATATACATATATATATATAATTTTTAATTTTTAATGGTGTTTTTTATATTTTAATATTTCATATTTAATTATAAATCATAAAAAACAATAAATGTATAAATTTTTAAATTCCAACAGTAGCGGAAATATTAGATTTTTGCTATTTTATTAAAATAATAATAATAATAAATTTTTACTGTTTGAGTATTTATTTATGATGTTTATGAGAGGGTGTAAATATTGTTCATTTTATACAATTCCAAATATATTGAGATTTAATTTATTTGAATACAAATGATTGACACATTAGGTCATTACAAATATATATATTTTTTTTGACTATACCCACAAAGTATTAAGTTTTCTATTTTTTTTTTTTTTGTCAGACTGTCTTAAAATATTTTGTTGTTTTCTGAAAAGTTGTTATTTGATTTTAGTTTAACTACAAGGTAATTAATACAAATTAATCACATTTTTAACACCAGTGAAGATTTTATTGCGAAACTCGTATATAAAATGATTGATTGTGTTGCGACAACATAAAAAGAAAAGAGAAATAAATTAAAATGTTGAATAATACCTACATACTAATTTGGAATATACATATAAAAAAAGTTATTAATAAATTTAAAAAGTTACCTTCTTCTGCTTTCTATAGCTAATCAATTTAAAAATCTAAAATTGATTTAAAATTTAGGAAGTTATGGCATCTTTAGTGCAGAAACTAATATCAGGGTTTTTGTTTTAATCTCAAAATTTAATGTCCCATATTAGGTAATTTTTCGAGTGAACATAAAATGTTTTTTTTTTTTAGCCAGTGCTATTATTTTATTGGGGATTAAACGGTTTTTGGTGAAATATCGATTTTTGATAAAATTCCTTTTCTATAATTTATTGAATATTTAGCGTAAAATATGTTGGTTAATAAACGATTTTTATTAAAATACCGATTTTAGGTGAAATACCAATTTTGGGTGAAATGCCGATCTTGTGTGAATATACGTAGATTTTATGGTAAAAATATATTTTTTCAATAATCGTTTGTTTTGGTGAAGTATCGAACATTTAGCGAAACAAATACTTTTATGTTAATAATATGTTTTAATAATATATAAATTTTTAGGTAAAAATAGATTTTTTTGTGAACTATCAAATTTATGATGTAACATTGATTTTTTTTTGGTAAAATATCAAAAAATTTTTTTTTAGTGAAAAATCGATTTATTGAATTAATGATCGATATTTTTGATGACTTTAGAAGTTTTTAATGAAATATGAATTATTTTTTGAAAAATAGCCTTTTTTGCAAATAATCGAACTTTTGCTGAAACATTTATTCATGTGATAAAAAATTTATTGTTTTTAAATATCGAATTTTTTAGAAAATTATATTTTGATTGGCAAAAAAATATTTATTGTAGAAAAATATATTTTTGAGTAATACAGATTAATCAAGTTTGCAATCGTAAATTGCCTTATTATCTCTGTTTGGTAGTACAAAAGCAGAAACTATAATTAGATACTAGCAGAAAGTAATACGTATTTTTTATGCCGCTACACACTTCGTCAGCATTCGTGGAGTCTTATCCACCGATTTTTTTTCTTTTTTAAATGTCGATTTTTTTTATGAATAATCTATTTTTTTTAAATAAAACTTATCTTTTGGGAGAACTTTTGAATTTTTAGAGAAAATACAATTTTTAGGAATAATTTTTGAAAAAAATTAAATTTTTTGATTAAAAAAAATCGACTATTGGTAAATAATCATCTATTTTTTGTGAAATATTGATTTTTTTTTGGTAAAATTCCATTTTATTGTAAGTAATCGATTTTTCTGTGAAATATCGAATTTCAGCTTAAAATTGATTTACCAATTCATTGCACAGTGAGGCAGAATCGAAAATTTTTGGAAATAAATCTGTAACTTCTAATTGGCTGGTTGCATTTACATAAAATTTCACATGGGCGTACATCAGCTAGACAAATGAATTTATATGAAAAACTTGGAGTACACAGTTTTTCAGATTTTTGGAATTAAAGTAAAAGTTTAGTAAAAATTTGTTTTTTGGAAAAACTATAAATATAGTATCTGTAATAAAATTTTGGTGATTGTTGAAATTTTAGTAAAGCAATTCCGAAATTTCCAATAAACCGAGAAAAATCCTAAAAGTAGGATTTTTTTAATTTTTCCCATAAAGTCCACATTCGTTGTAAGTTTGAAAAAGGGCAGTTAGAATACATTGGAGTTTTCGAAACTGCATTCCGTTTATAGATCCATGCTTTGAGACTTTAGAACATATAGGCTAAAGTCAACATTTTGACACAAAATAGGTCAAATTTCATTTTCTCATATAAAGGCCTATTGATGATCAAAAAATGGATCAAAATTACAAAGGTGCTCTATTTAAACCTAGTAGGCTCAAAAGCTATTATCTTAAGAATTTCAGAGCAGAAAAGATAATATTAAGATTGATCATATGTTTTGAGTAATAGATTTTTGAAAAAATTCATTTTCTCATATAAGGCCCTATTGATGATCAAAAAATGGGTCAAAATTAAAAAGGTGCTCTATTTAGACCTAGTAGGCTAGTAGGTTTTGAGTAATAGAACAGGTTTTGAGAAAATGAATTTTTTCAAAATTTTCAAAATTCTATTACTCAAAACCTATGATCAATCTTAATATTATATTTTCTGCTCTGAAATCCTTAAGGTAATAGCTTTCGAGCCTACTAGGTCTAAATAGAGCACCTTTTTCATTTTGATCCATTTTTTGACCATCAATAGGGCCCTTATATGAGAAAATGAATTTTTTCAAAATTTTCAAAATTCTATTACTCAGAACCTATGATAATTTTTTGATCATCAATTGGATCATCATATAAAGATTTTTTGACAAATAAAAATTTTTAAAAGTATTTACTTTAAACACTTATTTCTGAAACATAAGGTAGTGTAAAAATCATACGTTTTTAATTATATATATATTTTTTTTTATTCAAACATTTAAATTATAAAAATTTTAATGAAAAAATATCACGAAAGTGGTATTAACATTTTTTAAAATGTAAACAAAAGTGCAGCTAAATCTATTCTGCTAAATAAAAGTCATTAACATTTTTAAAAATGTTATTAAAATTGAAAATAATCAAATTCTGCTAACTTAACAGTCTTTGAGTGAGAGAATTGTTAGGTAACATAAAATTAAAAAACTTAGCTAACTTTCGAAGCTATCTTCACACCCTTATTAAGTTTTTGTTTGCTCCAATCACGATGTGATAATGTTAATAATATAGAATAATTGATTTAGGCTTAAATTTCAATCAATTTTTTAAATCAAATTAATTAGAATTATGATTATTGGTTCAATTCTACAATTAATTAAATCCCTCCTTCATTAAAAACGTACGGATTTATATATAATAATTAACTGAAATATTTTATATATTTAATATTAATACAATAATGCCTTTGACCTCGAGTATCTCGTGAAGATGATATGTGATTATCGGTGACTTATAAGGTATAAGGACTTATAAGATATATGTCAAGTTTCGTTTCTCTCTATTAAATTTTGGTGTTATACACTTATTTAACTAGGTTTTACAATAATATATGTATGTATATATGTATGTAAGTATGTATGTATGTATGTATGTATGTATGTATGTATGTGTGTATGTATGTATGCATGTATGTATGTATATATGCATGTATTTATGTATGTATGTATGTATGTATGTATGTGTGTATGTATGTATGCATGTATGTATGTATGTATGCATGTATTTATGTATGTATGTATGTATGTATGTATGTATGTATATTTATATATTTAATTTCCGAAAACTTCTGCGGTACGTTCCACTGAAGATATTATTATCCTATCTGAGTTGCATAAAAACTCATTTCATAAAAATATGATAGATATCTGAATACTATGACTGATTCGAAAAATATTATTGCGAACCAACTTTTAATATTTTCCAGATTTATTTTTAATTTAGTAAGAATTAGAAAATAATAATGTAAGTTAGAGAAGTTTACCCTTTCTTGGCAGAGACTTCTCAGTATCAATCTCAACGGCTCCGGAATTAAGAGCTGGTTCAGTTGATATTTATACTGTCTATATTCCCGCTTATAGGAGAAACATTTCCTTAAATTGCAGATCACTGCAGCATTTTTCAAGCAGAGATCTCGGCCATAAAGAGGGCGGTGAACTTTTTAATGTACTATAGGGTATTCGGTGTAGATATCCAAATCTGTACAGATAGTCAAGCCGCGTTTAAAACGCTCTCTGGTGTCTTTTCGACATCTAGATTGGAACATGAATGTCTGACATCTCTAAATAAGATGGCGAGTCATTCAAACCTGGAGCTGGTCTGGGTTAGGGGTCATTTAAGCACCCCGGGTAATTTTATTGCGGTTATACTAGCCAAAAATGGGGATCCATTCTACGAGGTGAAGATACGGACCAACTGGTTGAAGTACCGCTTTCGGCCTGTATATGAATAATTCTGCAGAACTTATCGAGGATTGCACAAGATAGATGCACAAATCAATCCACATGTTCATTCAAATATGGTCATTATGATGAATCTTGATCTAATTTCATCATGGGACTACCGAGGCATCGGCTAAGAATTCTGGTAGCCGTTGCCACAGGGCACTGCATTGCTGTTGTGCATGCTAGGAGAAGAAGGTTCCCTTTTAACGACTTTTGTAGAAGTTGTCGAGATGAGGAAGAGGAGGAAACGGTGAAGCATCTCTTATGTCACTGTCCCAATCTAACTGAGATTATAACTGATAATTTGGCAGTCCGTTTGGGTTTGTATTATCTGATCTCCCTGATATTGACATCAGATGGATCAATTCTTTCATACATGCGTCGGGTTGGTTCTTTAGAAATGTTGTTATGGATACGTGAGTTAGAAACACATTATCCCTCAGGGTTTCACAACGGGACCAAATTGGACCCAAGTGAGCTGTCTCTTGTTGATTAGACGGCTGCTCTAAGAACCTAAACTAACCTAACCTAAGTTAGAGAAGTAAAGTGGAAATAAACGTCAAGCTAATTATAATGAAATTTATACAATAGATTACTGTATATTTTTAAAAAGTTTTAGCATTAAAAATACAATAACTTAAAAATCTGAGACACAGTTTTTAACATAAATTACGAAAGGTACTAATCTTAGGGGTGGCATTATACTTTTATATTATTTAATTTTTCGTTAATTTAGTATGATTTATAATGATTTGTTTTATTTAATAAAAGAAATATTTTTTTGTTTTTAAAAAATCATGGCCTTTTTTCTTATAACTAAAGTTTAAAAACTTACCGGGAATTCCCGGGAAATTGATTTTTTTGGTTCCCGTTACCCGCCAAAAGAAATATTGCGGGAAACCCCAAACCCTAGTTATTAGTTATATGGAATTGTAAGGGTTATGGCATTAACTTTAATTAAAAAAAAAGAAAAATTCTTTAAAATTTTAATATCTAGTAAGTAATAATGTTAATAATAACAATTCGTCATACATTATTAAGGAATTCTGTTATGAGTTTTTTTTTTAATTCCAGGGTCAACTTACATTAAGTTTTGCAGAAATGATTATAAAAATATTTACATTTGTTTTAAATTGTTTCTCTCACTATTTCTTAACAAAATAACATTTACAATTTGTCATGTATAAATATGAAAATTCAAGTAAATATTTTTTTATAAAAAACATTTTTGCATTGTTTTTTATATTGTAATTGTTACATACCATACAACCCCACCCCCTCTTTTGTATTAGCTAAACTTAAGTAAAGATATTCTTAAGTTGTTTACAATAGAATTGGAATTAAATGTTAGTAAATAATAACTAGTTTTTCTTTTAACATTTTTTCTGCTTGTTAAAAAAAAGCAAAGAGTTCTATAATTTATTAAGAGGGTAAAAAAATCTAGGTGTTGGTTACCAGTTTGTATATTGGAACAAGTAGATTTTGAGGTGGGTAGTTGGGTTGGCTGATTGTTAATCATTAAAAATAGCTACAAAAGAACAAGTGATATTTAAAATAATTGTTAAAAAAATTAAAAACTAAATAAATGATAAATTCTTAAGCGGTATTTGTTAAGTAAATTTAATAATAAAGCTAAGCAATAAATGCTATTATTTTATATTTTTTATAAAATGGATGTAAATTTTGACTAAACAAAAAAAGTTGATTCTTTGTTTTTTTTTTAATGATTTGCAATGAAGTAATCAATTATTTTTAAAAGAATTGTGCTAATTATGTGTAAAAGAAATGTTTTTTTATTTCTAAGAAAATTGTAGAAAATTACTCGTAAAGTAATTAAAAAATAATTTTAGATTTTTAACTGCTTAATTATAGTTTAAACGGTTAATGTGGGGTTTTTATTAGAAATGTAGTGTTTTTTTAAGGTTTATATATTTTATCGTACAACGAATATTAAAAGTCTGTTTTTTTTAAGTTAGAGGATACGAAATAATGATATCCGTCAGAAGAAATCAACTTTCTCAAGTCCTTTGATAACTTATATGGTATCCAATTATTCAGGTTTTCATATTAATCGGTCAATTCGACAAATAATTATTCGAGGTTAAAAGTTGTTTGGTTAATAAGCGATTATTGTCTAATTAATCGTTTAACCGAGTAGTCTTAAGCTATGTTCACATTTTGCAAATATTTAATAAAAATTATGTGACCACTAACTTTATAGAAATATTGTTGGCCGTTGTTTGATCTTGAAAATATTTTGTAAGAAAAAATAGCATCAAACAAAATTCTATAAAATGTCAGCAATGGTTAATGATAAGTAAAAAATCTTTTCCCCTTAAAAAGGAAATTTAGGAAATATTTTATGTAGTGGTTACTTTTTTTTGTCAAATATTTGTCTAGTCTGAACGTACTTTTAGTAATACATAAAAACTAGTTATAGTAAATATTTAGTCTATTGAAATAGTTATTTAGAAACATAATGTAAATGTAAATTTCTTTTCATAAATGGTTCATCTTATTAGTTCTTTCCTTTTGACCTAACACTATAAAATATTCCCCTAATTCTCTATTTTATGTGTAAGAATGATTTTTTGTCATAAAAGCAAAATTTAATATTGATATTTTTGCGTAAATTTTGGAGATGAAAATTAAAATTTGTATGACTTTCTTAATTTTGAATTAGCGTATAAGCCTGTCAATGCCAAGAAAAATTTTATAATACTAATAATATGCAGAAAGAAATTCGATAATATTAAAAAAATATCTATAAAAAATATTTTGACGCTTTTCTTCTTCTTTATCGGAATTAAAAGATTTAAACCAGTTAGAATTTGATGGGTAATGCTTAATGCTCCCTGATCGAAATACAAAATCAGTTTCAGATAATATTTAGAGAATAGACAATGAGTATAGCAAATTTAAACTTTTTAGAAACCAACTGACTTTAAAAAATATTATATAAAATAAATTTTAAAACCCGGCTCCGTTAGAATTTGTAGGGCAAACAGTTTTATAAGTAAACCGATTTTTAACTTTTTACATCGCCTGGGAGTTTCAGAAAGCTTTGGAAGGAAAAAATGCTTAGGATATTATATATAAATGCGCGTATCTCCGCCCTCTGATAGAAGTTTCAAAATCTGGTTCGATTAGGATTTGTAGGACGAATAGTTTTATAAGTAAGCCGTATTTTAATTGTGTATGGGAGCTTCAGAAAGGAAAGAGAAAACATAATATGCTTAGGAAATTATATATAAATCCGCGTAACTACGCTCCCAGATAGAAATTTCAAAATGGAATAGTTTTATCAGTAAGCCGAATTTTAATCTTCTAAGTCATCTGCGAGATTCAAGAAGCTCTGGAAAGAGAAAACGTGTTTGTGAAATTATACATAAATCCGCGTACCACCGCACCGTGAAAAAAATTTTAAAATCTGGCTCCGCTAGAATTTTTAGGACAAATAGTTTTGTATGTAAGCCGAATTTAAATTTTCTACGTCGTCTGAGAGCTTCAGAAAGCTTTGGAAAGAAAAAAAAAACATACTTTGGAAATTCTATATAGATTTGGGTATCTCCACTCCCTGATAAAAATTTCAAAATCTTTAGGATTTGTAGAATGAATAGTTCTGGGAGTTTTAAAAAGCTCTGGAAAAAAATTATATTTGTGTATAGAAGATTTACTTTACTCAAATCTATATTTTCAAAAATTCTATTATCATAAGTTTAAGTATTTATGAAGTTATAATATTATAATCTTTTCATGTCGTATTTTATAAAATAATCTACCCCAACAAAAACTGACATCCAAAGAAATCACTAAGCTTCTAAAGTTGTGTTCCAGAATTCCAAATGAATTTAACATAGGCTTGTCATTTAAAGATGTTCTCCTTTCTGATACTTATTCACTGAGAAGTAAGTCATGTTCACGATTTCATACGAAATTGCAATGAACATCCAAATTCTTTTTTAACGCGACATTAGGAAATTAGTTTAAATTTTTATTAAACCAACACATTTTTTAATAAAAAAAATATGCATAATATTAGTTTTCATTACCCAATAAACCAAAGAACAATATGATAGCGAAAACGATATCGTCTTAAGTCCCGATCACGATATTATATCGTATTCCTGAAAACTATATTGTTATAGTATTCGAAGTTCGAATAATTTTCAACAAAAATGTAAATCAAATACAAATAAATCAAAAATGATTCACCTAAATTTATTCCAAATTTATATTATTTATTTATGTAAGTGCACAATTGCAATAATATGTGTCTAATGAAGAAATATGCATGCAAACATAATGTTTGCATAAAAATGTGAGACGAATGTATTTAAGACGCATTAAATTGCATGATTTCTATTAATTTAGGATTTTAAATTATTTCAGTTTATTATATTACATATCCTTGGATTACTTAAATGCTAAAAGGATTATTAACAGTATTCGGAATAAAATATCAACCGAATCTCTACGTTTTATAGCACAACAATTCATTTGAATCTTTTTTAGTAAAATTTTTGGATGCTGTTTGTATTACTTCTTAAGCGCAAGAAAACTTACACTTATTGATACTTTGGAAGTAATAAAAAAGTAATTCCCTAAAAATTAATTTTATTTTTTTTTGCTGGGATATAAATGATATTTTAAAGAAAGATATACTTGACATAAATTTATCATAAAAAATTCTAACTTATAACTCCAGTAAACTAAATTTCGGTTAATCGGTTATTCAATTTCAAATTATTCGAACAGTTAATCGCCAAAATTAGTCTTCTAACCGAATAACGGTTAATCGATTGGATATCCTAATAACTAACAGGAATATGTGATGACTAATGTACAAAATTCCAAAATAAAAATTTTTCGGAAAAAGTGTCTCTGTGAAGCCTTTCGATAAGATAAATTTTCATTAAAGTATAAATTTTCACACAACGGAATGGGTTTTATATTAAAAGTCATTAGAGATTTTAATTTTTGTTTTTTTTTTTCTTTTTTTGGTTAGAGATATGATTACGGCTAATTTGAGATAATTTGAAGACCTATAATTGAAGCTAATTTAATAATATATAAATACTCAATATTAATGTCAATTTAGTAACATTTAAAACTTTCAAATAAATATAATTTGGAACTTTTAGAAACGTAAAACGATTAACGTTAATTTGTTACTTTTAACTCCTATAATCAAAACCAATTTGGAACGACTTAAGGGCTAAAGTTAAATTGCGACTGACTATATTACGACCAATGACTTAATTTAACTTAGCACTATTTAAAGACATCCGATTGAAGCCGAATTCTTACTATGTAAAGATCCTATATAAATAAAAAACACAAAACACATTCAAATTTTTACTTCAACTCTTTATGCCGATCATGGATTTAAATATCTTTATTTGAAAGTAATTTGGAACTATATAGATATCTATAATTAATAATTATTGGAAGATCTATGATTAAAAATTATTTAGAACTATATAAAAACTTAGGATAAAATTTAACCTAGAACTACCTAAAGACCTACGATCAATCCTACTTTCTATATTGGTTGTATATTATGTATTATTAATTTTGTTAGTTGTTTAAGATTTTTTATGATATCACAAACAAAATTAAAATAGTATTAAATAAAGCTGATGAATAAAATTAGTATCTATCGATTTTTGCATTGCATAGAAGCTATATTTTTCCCAGTCTAAATTCGACTAATTTTGAAAGCATTATCTAGAAAGAACCTGGATGCGGAATCATTGGTAGGAAGAGATGGGAACAGTAATTAGGGGTGCAAGGCAATTACTTAAAAGCTTTCAACTGGTAAAATAATCTAGTAAACAAACAAGCTTGTAACCAGTGTTGCCAGTACATGAGAAAAAAGAGGCTGAATTGAACTTTAAAAAAGGCAAAAAAATCTAGATTTAAGTTTAAAAGGGCTAAACTGACAACACTGCTTGTAACGCAGCAATTAATGGCTTTAACAAATCATATTAAAGTTAATAAATATTTCTTACTACCTCGAAATATTTTTTTGGAAAATAAATTTGAATTTATAAAATATTTGTTTTCTTCAATGAATTTAAGCTCTTATAAGTATTATTTAAATAGCTAAATGTTTTTTATTCAATAAAAATGTATACCATTTTAAAAAAGTCTAATTTATATTAAAACAATCCTTTTGTTGTTTTTCTATAATATATACAAATAATGTAGAAACAAATAAAAAGATTATTAAAACTATAATTTGTTTATATGATTATTTAATTAAAACCCAATTAAAACTCTGATTAAAGAAAATAATTCTTAAAAAAAAATATATATTTATAAATTTTTTGCCTTAATAGCGAAATAAATCTTAATTTCGTACACTCGTTTTTTAAACAAAAACTCACTCAAGTATAGATAAATGTATAAATAATTTTTTGGCAAATTAAACAATCAAAAATGCTTTAAGATGTATTTAAGTATTTCGGCAAAAAAGAAAAGAAAAGAAAAAAAAAAAAATAAAGTAAAACAAAAAATAAGCCGTTTATTGTTGTGAAATGTTGTTAAATGAAGCTTAAATTTATTTCGCTTTTTTGTGGGCGAAATGTAAAAATAATAATTCTTAATAATTTAGAATACTCACGTTTAATAAGACCGATGTGGTTAATATAAAAAAAGTTAATAATAATTTGAAAAAAAAAATATTTGTAATTAATTATAAAGAGCAAAAGAAAAAAAAAGAAAGAAGAATATATATATATATATATATATATATATATATATATATATATATATATAGTATATTTGCCTGATCCATTTCGAGGTTCCCAAAAAAAAAAAAAAAAACACAGAAAATTAAAATTTAATGGGGAATGTTTATTATCATTTGAAAGAACATTCTTTGGCATTTATTTTTTGAATATTATGTCTATCAAATGTTGGCCGTTGCTACGTCACAGATGGTCCAATTTTCAATGACTCGTTCGAGCATTTCGACTGGTAACTGGCGAATGAAACTCGTAATGTTTTCCTCCAAGGCCTAAATAGAAGCGGGTTTGTCCGCATAAACTTTAGACTTTACATATACTCACAGGAAAAAGTCTAACGGTGTAATATCACACGATCTTGGTGGCCAATCGACCGGCCCAAAACGTGAAATTATGTGCTCACCGAAGTGTTCTCTCAATAAATCCATTGACTGTTGCGGTGTGTGGGAAGTGGCGCCGTCTTGCTGAAACCAAATGTCGCCGAGATCACGAGCTTCAAGTTCAGGCATCAAATAGTCGGTTATCGTGGCACGATAACGGTCGTCATTGACGGTTACTTTCGCACCGGCATCATTTGTAAAGAAATATGGACCGATGATTCCACCGGCCCACATGCCAAACCAAACCGTTGTCTTTTCTGGATGAAGTGCAAGTTCTTGAATCTCTTCAGGTTGGTCTTCGTTCCAAATGCGGCAATTTTGTTTGTTTACATACCCATTGAGCCAGAAATGGGCCTCATGCCTCGAAAACGTTGGATCTTCTTGGAACTTTTCAAGAGCCCATAGAGCGAAGCGATGTCGCTTGGAAAGGTCGAGCGGCTTCAGTTGTTGCACAAGCTGTATTTTGTACGCTTTCTTTCAATTTAAGATCTCGACGTAAAATGCGCCAAGTCGTTCCATACGTCAGTCCGAGTTGCTGCGAACGGCGCCGAATCGACTCTCCACGGTGTTAGTGTACACTCTCAGCTACGGCCGCTGTATTTTCTTCACAGCGCGCTGGACGTGGTCTATTCGGTCGAATATTATCCAATAATGAGTGCTGGGACTCAAAATGGGTGATGGTGTTACGAATAGTACGCTCAGTAGGCCGATTATGTTGACCATAAGTTGAGCGAAGTGCACGAAACACATTCCTCACAGAACGTGAATTTTCGTAATAAAGTTGAACGATTTGTAAACGTTTTTCAGGCGTAAGTCTGTCCATTATAAAATGCCAAACAATACTAAACAAAAATGACATGACAGCATGACACGACTCACACGTGATCTGTCAATAAAGGCTATTGAAAAAAGTATCTCTACTTGAATCACCCATATATATATATATATTTATATATTAAGTAAAGATCCACAGAAGATCTTAGAAGCTAATTTGGGACGATTTATAGACCTACAGGTAAAGCTAACTTGTATAAAACATAAAATAAACAAAAAACGTTAACTTCAAATTCAAAGCAATAAAATCTTTTTCATATATTTCAAAATTAATTTATATCTTCATACAGAGTTGTATTTTAGCCGTTATATTTTTAATACGATGTCATTAAAAAGTTAAACCCTAAAAGTATTGAGTAACTACTTTACAGTATTGAGTATACAAAAAAGGCAAATACTCAATACTTTACTACTATTAACTCTAGTTTGGGACTATATAAAGTTATGGAATTAACATGAATTATGGATAATTTGGAGAACTACAAATAAATTTAACTAGGGATAAAAAGCGTCATAACTGAATCTAATTTGAGAGTATATAAGGAATCTCTACTAAAACTAATTTCAGAATTTTTTGTCACCAATGACTGAAATCAATTTGAGAATTTGAAATGCCTATAACTGATACATTTAGCATTATTTAAAATTTTGGAATTAATACCAATTTATGACTATTGAATTTATTGACGATTGAAGCTAATTTGGAACTACTTAAAAACCTAAAGTTGTTGTTAATTCGCGACGGTAAAAAGATCCGAGATTGAAGCTAAGTTTTAAGAACTTAATTTAGAACTATATAAAGTCTTACAATTAAAGCTAATTTCGCACTATTTAAAGATGTATGATTGATTCAAAGTGCTTGGAATTGAAATTATTTAGAACTAGAAGACTTTCTATTAATAATAATTTTGAACTATTTTATGGCATGTAGTTAAAAAAAAATTGGGACTATTTTATGACCTGTAGTTGAAACTAATTTGGGATTAAAGGCTTCCATGGAATACATATTTAGGAAAATTGAAAGTGTCGCTATTAAACTGTTTTAGAACTGCATATGGACTTTTGATTGCGTCAAATTTAGCACAATATAAAGGCTTTTAAATTGAGATGGTTCAAGACTATTTAATGCTTTCGATTGCAGTTTGCTTGGAATATTTTAAGACCTTTAGTTAAAACTAATTTGGGACTATTCCAGGATCTGCAAATTAAACTAGTATTTTAGGACTCTTTAAGGGCCATGATTGATGTTATTTTAGGACAATTTAAAGTGGCGCTATTGAAACTTGTTTTGGAATGTTTAAAGATCCGAGATTGTTAATAATTTAGGACAGTACAAAGAGCTAATAAATGGGGCTAGATTAAGACTATTTAATACCCAACATTAAAGCTAATTCTATTCTAGAACATGCAAATTAATATATTTTGAAACTATTTGAATATGAATAATTGATTCGGACATTTTTAAGTGCAGTGATTGACTACTTAAATAACTGCGATTGCTGCTAATTTGGGACAATATAGAGAGCTAATATATGAGTCTAGTTTAAGACTATTTAATACCTAAGATTAAAACTAATATTGGACTATTTTAATCTCTTTAGTTAAAGCCAGGACATGTAAAATAAACTACTTTAATACTATTTAAAGACCTATGAAGGATATTTATTGATTTAGGATAATTTAAAATGCAGCAATTAAAAGAACTGCGACTGCGGCTAATTTGTGAAAATATAAAGATCTAATCAATGGAACTAGTTAAAAACTATTTAATAATTAAAATTAAAACTAACTTGGGACTATTTAGTTGAAGAAAATTTGGAAATGATTGATGCTAATTTAGGACAATTTATAGTGCTACGATTGAAACTTATTCCAAACTATTTAAAGAACTATGAATGCAGCTAGTTTGGGACAATATATAGAGATGATATATGGTGCTAATTTAATACTATTTAAAAACCTACAATTTAATCCATTTTACAACTCATTGGATTTATAACTTGTTAAAACCTTATGTCTGGAAATAACTTTGAAATATATAAAAGGACCCTCCTTTGCTGCCACGTTTATGACTAAAATATATTATAAAAAAATTCATAAAACTTTGATGTATTTTAAAACTAATAAAGCACAAACTTAAAAAAATTTAAAAGAAAAGAAGAAATCAATTAAAATATGTTATTAAGAAAATAATTATAAACATGATGATACCATCATCAATCATCTGTGAAAATAAAAATACATAAAAAATAATAAAAAACTAATAAATTATATTAGAAATTTTTGATTAAAACTACCCAGGAAAGAAGATTACAATTTGCCAATCAGCTAAAATTAGCTAAAACAGGAAAACCAAAAACTTTAAATGAAGTTTTGAAAACAAAGAATTTCTTAACTATTATAAAAAAAAAAGAAATAAAACCGAAAACTAAACATTCAATTTTGTTTATAATTCCAAATGATTAATGATTAAAACCACAAGATGGTTGAAACAAAATACATATTTTAATAATTTTCATTAATTATTAAAAAAATCAAAATTTCTGTCCCAAAATTTTTAAATATTTTTTATTTTAAACATGTAAATTTAGCACGTGTTTTTTTTAGTTTTAACGTTTAAATTCATAGTAATTGATTTCGATAAATATTTTTATTTTTTTTTGTTCGAATAAAAAAATAAAAAAATATACAATTTAAAAATAAATTTTTCAACATTCCTGCTGTCATTGTTATGCTGTTTATATTTTGCGAAAATGACACGTAACTTGAGTCTAATAAAATGAAAAAAAGTTTAGTATTTTACTTTAATCAATTTATTTAGCTTTTGTTAGGAACATTTTTTGCTCAATAAATTGTTAACAAATTTATTTAAGTATAGTTTAAGTTTTCCTTTTTAAGCTGTTTTTGTTTTTATTATTATTATTTTTTTTTCTATTTTGGCATTTGTAGCAATGACATAAATACTCAAATGTTGAAAATCCAAATAGTTTTGGCAAAATTTTTGGTGTTATGAAAGGGAGCATTATACAAAAAAAATTTAAATTACAAGGTTTCTAGTATAATGATTATAGAATTCATTGATTTGGATGATTTTAAAAATAATTTTGGACTATAAAGAAAATATACAATTGAAGATAATTTAGAACCATTTAGAGACCTAAAACTATAACCATATGTGACTAAATATAAATCTCTGATTGAAACAAATTTGTAACAATTTAAAGGCATTAGAACTGTAACTAATAAGGTTTATATAAAATTTAATTGAAACAATTTGGGACTATTTTATAGACCTAGAATATGGAAGAATGTAACTTCGAATTATAAAATAATTCCCGATTGAAAAAAAATGTGAGACAATTAAGAACCTACAACTTTAGGTTTTAGCTAATTTTTGGCAATTTTGAGAACTCAATCAAACTACAACTCATGTAAAGTTAATTTGGGTTAATTTAAAAATCTACAACTGTAAGTAATTTTGAATTATATAATGATCCCTTATTGAAGATAATTTGGGGCAATTTAAATACCTATAACTAAAACTAATTTGGGATAATATAGAGATCTAAGATTGTAGCTAACTTATCACAATTTAGATATCTAAACCTAAAGCTAATTAGGAACTATAAAAATATCTCTAAGTAAAGCTAATTTGGTTCAATAATACCAACAGTTAAAGCAAATTTGAGACATTAAATAAAGATATAAAGATCTCGGGTTAAGTTTAAAAGAGAGTATAAAAGATCTCTTCTTAAGGCTAATTTGGGATAATTTAAAAGTCTGAAACAAAAGTTGATTTGGGACTGAAAAATATCTTTTATCGAAGCTAATTTTGGTTAATTTAGTGTACATGTCAGAAGCGAATTTAGTATGGTATAAAATTTCTAATTGAAGCTAATTTGGGACAATTTAAAGACCTACAATTAAAGCTAAATTGTAACTATCTGAGACTACAGACAATTTGAGACTATTCAAAGACCTAAAACAGAAACAAATTTTGAACAATAAAAAAATATGTAATTGAAACTAATTTCCTACAGCTGAAGTAAATTTGAGACTTGGATTAAGTTAAATTTGAGATCTTGGATTAAGTTAAAATTAAATTAATTAAGGCCTACAACTAAAGATAGTTTAGACTAATTTAAGAGTATTTCAAGATCTCCTGGTGAGGATAATTTGGGCAAATTTAAAAGTCTTAAACTAAAATTGATTTGGGACTGAAAAATATCATCAATTGAAGCTAATGAAGTTAGTTTAATACCCATATCTAAAAAAAATATGATGATATAAAGATCTGTAAATGAAACCAATATGCGACAATTTAAAGACCTACATATAAGCCTAATTTGGGACTATAAAACTATCTCTAAGTGAAGCTAATTTCAATACCTACAACTAAGCAAATTTTAAGATATATAAATATTTTCTGTTGATTCTGATTTTGGATAATTAAAAAGTTTTAAATTAATATTTCTGACTGAAGCTATTTTGAGACAATTTAAAGACCTACAACTAAAGCTAATTTGGGACTATATACTGAAGTATGCAGTGTTGCCAACTCTAGCAAACATAAAAGCGCAGAAATGTTTGAAAAAAGCCCTAAAAGGGTCTAAATTAAAAATACAACGGTTTCCTGGTACAATCAAAGCATGATTGGTGAAAAGGCGCAGAAAAGGACTAAAATTTAAACTTTTTTTGAAAAGTAAAAAACAAATACATTAACATTTCTACAACAAATTAATATTTCGTATATGCTGCACCTTAAAATATTAATAACAAACTGAGTAAATTAAAATACATGTTATAGAGTTTTTGTTTTATGAACCATTTCCATTCAAGCAATTTTATTTGTTGAAGACAGTTTTCCAAAAGAAAAATAAGTCTTTAAAATTTGTTAACATCATTTTAAAAATTGGGACTAACTTTTAATGTTGTTCGAAAAATATTTGAGATCAAGAAAAGAAATAATATTTAAACTGTCAAAAAATAAAAAAATAAAAACTGAACAAAGTTAATATTACCACATTAAAAAAATTAATCAAACAAAAAACGATCGCAATAGGCAAAAAATTTTGTCATATTTGAAAAAAAAGTAAAAAGGAGCTAAAAGTACTAAACGAAAATTGTCAAAAGTGCTATATTTGTGCATTTTTTAGTTTCGGTCTAAAAAAAATGTTTCGCGTTTTGGACTACAAAACCTAGCCCGAAAAGGGCTAAGTTGACATCACTGAACATGCGACTGTAGCTAATTTGTGACAATTTAATGATCTAGAATAAAAGCTATTTGGGATCAAATGAATCAAATTTGATTCAATTTAATATTTGAAGCAGATAATAACTGAAGCGATATAAAGATGTTGACTTAAGTCTAATTTAAATTAAACAAGTCTACATCTGTTTTATTTATTTTTATAGTTTGAGATTATTAAACTATTTCCCAACTAAGAAAATTTTAGCGTATATACATATCCCTTATTAAAGGTAATTTGCGACAATTTATAAACATTAAATCAAAATAGATTTCGGACTTGAAGCTAAATAATTAAATTAAATTAAAATTTTATATATTTAAATTGTAGACTCATTTGTAACTATTTTTATAGACCAATTGCAGCTTCAATTTACATTCTTTACATAGTTCAATTTAAGTTTTATTTGCAGCTCTTTATATAAAAGATAATCTTTTTTAGAACACTGCTATTACAATTATAGCTCTTTATATAGCATATATTGATTTCTCATTAAATCCAATCCGGTATTTTTAACTTAGTTAAATAATAAGTTTTTGTTATTGAATGGTTATGAAAATATTTTATTGTAAATAGCTTTAGGAATAATAAATATGCTAGCCTGTAAGGAATTGTAATTTCATTGGCTATTATATAAATACATAAATAAATCGTCACATAAGCAGCCCTAACAGAAAGTTTTTTAAGACTTAAAAAAATTCAAGTATTTTTAATAGTAGTTATAAATTTAGCACATTGTTAAAGTATTACATGAATTTTCACAGTAAACAAGCGTTTATACATTTTTATTTTCGTAAGATTTTACTTGTAATTTCCATTGGAATTGCTTGGTGTAATAATTATGTAAGAGTAATGTATTTTTCTCTCCTGAATTTGTAATGAGTTTAATGAAATTTCTTAAAACTGTAAAATAAAATTTTTTGCTGACTATTTGGCGAACTCAAAAATTAATTTTTCTCTAATAATTGATCAATATTCTTATCCATAATTTAAGTGGAAAACTTTACATATAGAAAACTAAAAGCAACCTTGGAATATCTAAAGAATACGTTGTTTACTTGACATTTTTATTATTTTCCAAGAATTAAACTAAACAGAAAAAATAAACGTTTTCCAAGAATTTTAAAAATTCTTTAGCGCTTTGTTAACTACCCGCCTGACCTGAGTTTCGATATTAACGAATGTTCGCTAAAAACGAAGAATTTGGGAAACTAACTGTTCAGAAAATATCGAGCATTTCTCGATAATATCTCGGTAGTAAACATTCGGTAATATTACAGAGTTTATAAAGGTTCGTGTCATCGAGCTTTTTTCGATAATATGTATCTCGATGGTAAATATTCGGGTAATATTCGAGAATTTTATAATAGCGATATCGCAATATTCAACTGAATATTCTCGAAACTAAATAATAAAATAAATAATAAGAATAAAATCTCGAAACTAAATTCTTTCAGGAATTATCTATTCATTTGAATTTCTCGCTCATACAAAATACTTAAAAAGGAGAATCAATAGTCCTTATTAAGTTATAGTTCATTTCGTTCGGTTGTAAGATATTGTGCATTAAAATTCATGATGTTTGTTAAATTTTTTTGCAGTTTTTTATAAAAAATAATACAAGGCAGATCAATAAGTCCGTGACTTTTCGAACTTCCCTCGTAGTTATATGAAATGCAACATTATTCCCATTAAGTACCACCTGTTAATATACTACTGTCAAGTTTTGAGCAAATGTCGTCATTTACTTTGCGTAAAAAATAAGATTTTTCAAAGTCCTTAAAATAGGCATTTGTTTGGTCAATAATTTCATCGAGCCATTTCTCTAGGTTTGGAAATAGGAAGTAGTCGCTAGGGGCTAAATCCGGAGAACATGGCGGATGAGCTATCAATTCGTAGCCCAATTCATAGAACTTTTTCTTGGCCATATGTGGTCGGATTCTTTTCAAATCCTCATTAAATCGGTCTTATAAGTTGGCATAATATTCGCCGTTTACTGTTTTTCCCTTTTGAAAGTAATCGATGTGGATTATCCCGCGTGCATCCCAGAAAACTGTTGCCACCACTTACCTTGGCCTTCTTCGGAGCAGGTTCACCCGGAGAAACCCATTGTTTAGACTGCTGCTTGGTCTCCGGAATACAGTAGTGGATCCATGTTTCATCCACAGTTACAAAACGCCGCAAAAACTCTTTCGGATTGCGGTTAAACAACTCCAAATAATCCTTTGAAGTTGTCACACGTTTACGTTTATGGTCAATTGAGAGCAAACGCTGCACCCATCTTGCAGACAACTTTCTTAAACCCAGCTGATCATTTAAAATCGAAATCATACTGCCATATGAAATGCCTATGGCATCAACAATCTCAGGCACTTTTACTCTTCGTTCGGCCAACACCATATTGTGGATTTTTTCGATCTGCTATTAAAGCTAATTTGAGACAATTTAAAATCCTAAAATTGAAGCCAATTTGAGATTGTAAATATCTACCACTGAAGCTTATTTGAGATAACATAAAATATTTCAACTAATGGTAATTTTGAACTTTATAAGAATCTGCTATTGAAACCAATTTAAGACTTATTAAAATGTTGAAGTATTTTATATAGCACACTTGCAGTTCTTTATACAATTATAGGTGTAGCTATTTTTAGTCCTATTTTTATTACAACTATAACTATATTTTTAGTTTTAATGGTAGCATTTTATGTAGCAAATTTTTTTACTTTAATAGCAGACCTTTATTAGGGTTTAAATTGTAGCTCTTTTGTAGTACAGTTAAAGTCTCAATTATAAGTAATTATATAACTTATTTTTTTAAATCAATTGCAACTCTTTATATAGACCATTTTAGTTGCAAGTGTAGTTCTCTTTATGGGTCTTGTTTTGTTTTATATACATATATTCCATTTCTGGTGTCAATTATAGCTCTTTTGTAGTATAATTAATATTTCAAATGTAAATTTTTATATAGTCCAATTGGATTGGATTTTTATACTGAAAAATTAAAACATCAATCCTTGATTTTAGTATAATAGAATTTAAACTTTAATACTAGATCTTTATATACGAGTAAATCAAATTTATTTTCAATGTTATTAGTAACTAGACATTTAAAAACCCATATTTTATTTTCAAATACTTTGTCTGATACCGGGTCTACAATTTTATTTAATTATTTTATATATTGTAATTAACCCTGAACCCTCTCCTTACGTTAATGAACAAAATCAACAAATAATCATAGATATTAAATAATTTGAGTTAAAAAAAAACTACATATTATTAAAGCAACATTTTATTGGTTTTAAACTTTAAAAATAATTTGTTCGTTATATCTTGTCTTGTTGGTGGTTTCTTATTTTAAATGACATTTTAAGTATAAATTACATTAAAAATATATTTAGTTTTTGTAAAAAACAAAAAAGTCAAAAGCAAAATTTTACACACACACTAAAAAAAAAACATATACAACTACTACTCAATATTCTCACGCTTTAAATAAATATGCTGTAAAGTTTTTCGCTATTGTCTTTGGAAACTCAAGAAAATAACAAAAACCTTTGAACTTTAAAAAATTGTTTAAAGAAAAATGTGCAGAAAAAAAAGAACAAAAAAATCTATAATATTAAATAAAATTGTTCAATTGTTTTTTTTTTTTTTCATTACTGCTCACTGTAATACAAATATTACCTGGTCTAATAAAACTTTAAGTATTGAATATCTAACGGTTGATATTTATACACTAACAGCAGGTATTTTTTGTTACCATGTTTTGCTGCATTTTATATGGTCATTTAGTTTTAGTTTTTCTTTTAGTTATAGTTAGTTATTACTTTTAAAACCTGTTTCTTGTATTTTTTTTTTCTTTTTGCATTTTAAATATTCATTCGTTACCTACGATTTCTATTCCATCTAAAAGTACTTGTACGAGTACCACTATATTCGATTTCCCTCTTTATTTTTTTTATACTTTGGCTTAAAAGAAAAAAAAAAAAATAATACTTAATGTGCAAAAAACCCCCCACTTATATAAAGTTAAAGTGTTTTAATTTTTTTGTAAAAATCATGATTTCTACTAGTTTATTTACAATTTGTGTTTTAAAATATTTAGTTTTTTTTTTTAACTTTTACTCAAATAGTGTAAAGAAAAGCAAAAATATAAAGAAAAAAAAAAAAAAAAAAAAAAAAAAAGAAAAGAAAACTTAGTTGGTTTTTATTTAAATTTTAAAGTAAAATGATTTAAGCTTTTTCTATAATGTAATTAACTTCCGGCTTGAAATATAAATTCAATACGGGGGACAAAGAAGAAATTACAGATTTTTAAAGATAAATTGTAAGAGGTTATATGGGTCTTTATATACTATAATTTTAGTTCAATTTATAAGACTTAGTTTATACTACTCGTAGGTTAAATTGTAGATTTTTCTTGAAGTAGATTTTAGTTTAAATCGTGGGTGTTTATATAGTACAATGTAAGATTTAATAAGAGTTCTTTATATGGTCCAATATTACCTTTAATTGCAGGACGCACCGTGTTATTAAATTTAAGATTAAATAACACGATATAACAGAGAAAATATACTTTTTAAATGAGTGTAGGTTGTAGTTCTAATCGAGTATATCATTTTGGAATTTCTAAAATTTTCAATACAATCTCAATAACTACAAAAAAAAAAAAAAATTTTTTTTAGCTTCATCAACTCAAAAAATGTTTAAAAATTTATTTTTAAACGGATTTAAAATTTGAAAACTGGGTCAGCAAGATGAATACCTTAGCTTTCAAAATATATATAGATATTATTACATTAATATAAGATTTTCGGAAGTATTACCGAAAATATCTAAAAATTTAAATTTTTTATTTAATTTTGTTAATATTTGGCAACAATTTTTTACATTATTTTGTTAGAAACTATATATTTCTTAATTTTATTGGAAAGTCTACTTAATTGCCAATAAAACAAGACGTAACTTGCTAAAATTGAAGAAAAATTATTAAAGCTACAAATTTTTGAACACTTTTCGAAAGACATTTATTTCATGTAAAGTATACTCAACTTAAATCGGTTAAATTTTTTGCTTTTAAAGAAATGTTTTGAAATAATTTAAATTTTTCTTTTATTATAAAGGGTTAATCTACATAGTCTAAATTATAGGTCCAATTTTAACTTTAATAGTAAGTCTTTATATAGTACAATTTTAAATTTAATTATAGGTCTTCTAATGATCCATTATTAATAACAGCTATTTGTAAAGTTTAATTTAAGCTTTATTAAATATTTATCTTTCTTTTTAAGTTCAATTTATATTAAAATTTTATCTTTAAAATTAAGTTTATATATAGCTAAAATTTAAAATTTAATTGCCGGTCTGCATATAATCTATTATTAGCTTTAATTTTAGATATTTATGTAAATTAGTTTAAGCTTTAATTAGTTTTAAAATAAACTTAATTTAACTTTATTTGTAAGTCTTATTATAATCCAATATTAGCAATATTAGCTTTCATATAATTAGATAAGTATGACTAAATTAATGTCATTATAGCTTTAGCTATAGGTTTTTAAATAATCTAATTTTAGACTTAATTATATTGTTTAATGTAGTCCTAGTTTAGTGTTAAACGTAAGTCTTAATGTACTTCAATTATAGCTCCGATCATAGGTTTTCATATAGTCCCATTTCAGATTTAAAAGTAAGTTTTAACATAAATCAATGGTGGCTTTATTTATAGGTCTTTATATTGTACAGTTTTAGCTTTAGTCATAAGTCTTCAATTTAATCTTTAATTGACTTAATCATATGTTATAAGTATTTTAATATAGTCATATTTTAGTTTTAAACATAAGTTCCTATATTGGCTTATTGTAGCTCCAGTCATAGTTTTTAATATAGATCAACTTTGCCATTAAGTATAACTCCACATTTAGTGCCATTTCAGATTTAATATTAAATATTCATATAATACAATATTGTCTTTAGTCGCAGATTTTCATATGGTCCAATTTTAGCTTTAATCATAAGCCTTCATATAATCCAATATAAGTTTTAATTGTAGGACTATATTAATGTAATGTTAGCATTAATCATTGTTTAAGTAATCTTAATTTACACTTAATCATGCGTTTATAATCCTATTTTAGTTTTTAACGTAATGCTTCATATAGCTCCAATCTTAAGCTTTAATATAGTTCAACTTGAGCATTAATCGTAGCTTTTTATTTAGTCTCATATTTTTATTTAGTTCCATATTTTTATTTAGTTCTTATTCATAATAAAAATTTAATATTTATAAACTTTTTATTAAACAAATTTGTATGGAATATGTTCCTAATAAATTTTCATTATGAATAATGCAGTTAATAATTAATCTTCATATAATAAAATATTCCTAGAATTCATATAGTCCTGTTTTTGCTTTAATAATTGTTTTAAAATATTAAAAATTAATATTAAAAATTTAGTTTTAATTATAGATCTCCATACAATCTTATTTAAAGTTACAATGAAGGCTTTCATATAGTCAAATTTTACGTTAAATTGAAAAACTACTTATAGTAAGTTTTAATTGTACGTCTTCGTATAAACCTATTTTAAAATTAATTCATTTAGTACAAATTTAGCTCCAATCATAGGTTTGGTATGTGTGTCCACTTATAATCCTGTTTTAGATTTTATTATAGATCTTTAAATAATACAATATTTGCTTTATTCATGTCTTCATATAGTTAAATTATAGTTTCAATAATTATTTTGAAATAATTCAAATTTAACTTTAATTATAGATGTCATGTAAACTAACAAAGTTTAATCGTAGATATTTATATAGTCCAATTATAGGTATAATTGTAAGTCTACAAATAGTCCTATTAAAGTTTTAAATGTAGTCATTCGTATAAACCTATTTCGTTTTAAGCTCATTTAGTGAATTAAAACATATAGTCCGGTTTATGCCTTAATCATAGATTATTATTTAATATCATTATTGCTCTTTTTAGCTTTAATCCTACAAGTAAAGACTTCGTATAAACCAATTTAAGCTTTAATATTTTGGCTCCCATATTTTAATAATTTAAATTTCAAAAATTAGTTTCCTCTATAACAGCAAAATGATCTTTGTTTAGTTTCCTTTCCAATTATATCTAATAATAAAAAATAAAATTTCATAATACTTCGCAAAAAAGGCATAATTTGCTAATATTTGCTTTAGACACAATTCCCTATAAAATTATTGTTACAAAATATCTATTTGCTAATTCTTAATCAGGTTTAATCGTTTTTGGGGACTTTTTTTTTGTAAAAAAATATAAACGGCTTCTTTTTGTGATTTAAGCCACAAAAGGAAGTAGTTTTAGTTATAATGTTTTTTTTTCTTTTTTGCTTTTTTAAACATGTTGTCTTTTCATAACAAATTCCATAGTTGACAATGCAAATGACTCAAATAGTATACGAGTACAGACAAAACCACCTGTAAATAAAATCTTTCGCATTAAATACAAAATCCAAGAAAAAATATATTTTTGCCGTTGTTGTTGGGTTTTTACTGAGTTTAGAAAAACCTTCATGCTTCAAAAGATTTTAGCAATAATAATATTTTTTTTTTACTATTTTTATAGTAATATTTGTATTTGACTAAAGTTAGAGTAGGGGTAAAACTAAACAGAGTGACATAAATGAAGAATACAAAAATTATAAAAGGAAATTAAAAAAAGTAAAATAATAATAAAATAATTTTATTAAATTTAATAAGTTATTAGAATAATTACATAATGAATCATTTAATTTATTTTTCAATGGATTTAACTGTTGTCGAATATTTAGTCTTGTTAGTATATTTAAATAAAATAATAGAAATTATTAATAAAGCAGTTATTACTTATTATAATTATTTTATTTAATCGACCAATGTAAAAATTATACGAATAATCATTAGTAAAATAATGAAACTAACCGAATAATTATAATGAAAATAATAAATATTTTTCATCACAATTTAAAATTTAAGCATAAAAGAATTTTGGAATAGCAAAAAATTACTTATTTTCATTAAAATTTTTTATTTAATTAAAGCTTTGTTTAATCGATTTTTAAACTATTATTCGAATACCCTATGATTTATCAGATTATTCGAATAACAATAACGAATTTATAAAACTGTTTTCCTGAATATTATTCTTGAAATAAGTATTAGAAAATTTAATTTGAAAGTTTCGCAAACATATTTAAATTCTTATTCGTTTAATTGGTTCTTGCTTAATAAAATCAACATATCTAAAGTTCATTCGATTTTTATGCGATTATTCTCATAACTATTTGTTCCGTCTTTAGTACAAGGAACGATTTTTACAAATCATTATTCTTTTAGTATTATACAGATTGTTTTTATGTGATTGCTTGAATAACTTGTAATCGAATACCCGATTATTCGAACAATAATAAACATTTATTTCAAAGTTATTATACTAAAAATAGTTATATATTTATTCATATAATTGGTTATTTCAATAAAAAAATCAAAACAATTTAAATTTTGTTTAAAAAGTTATCAAGTAGACCTAAGTAGTTATTCGATTAATCGACTCTTTTATTAAGAACATTTTGTATTAGAATTAAACATTTACTACTCAAGCGATTTTCGTTCGTTTATTTTAATAATTACTTAATTAATTCGTTATTCGTTCAAGATATTTTTGAATTAATTTTGTATACCATATTTACTGAAACAGTTAATCAATTTTTATACGAAGTTTTGGATAATTTTTATTTGAATACTAGTAAAAAAACCGGGTTTTATGTGAATATTCTCAGAATTTTTTGATAAGTCATTAGTTTAAAATAAAAATGATTCTTCAAATGAATATTATTGTTCCGTATTGATTAATCGAATCTTTTAATTAATTAATTAATCGAATATTTTTCGATTAAAAAAACAAAATATTTTTAAATTTGTATAAAAATGTTCTCCCACATACTATAATTCGTTTAGTCGATTTCTTTCAATTTGGAAAAACATTAATCTTTCAAACTATTAAAATATTAATTTTCAACAATTATTCACTTAATCGTTCATTTGTTGATGGCATTATTCTATTTATATTGTAAAAATATTTTCAATATTTTATAATGTTTTCACAATCAATGGGATTTTATACAATTATTAGAAAAAATTTTTAATTGAACACTCGATTATTCAAATAATTTTTTATCCAATACTCCATTATTTAAACACTAAAATACTTACGCCCTTTAATAGAACTGTTGACTATTTGAATACCTTTTAAACGAATACATGATTATTTGAATATTTTCTAAACTTTGGAAGCTCGATTATTCAAATATATTCTAATTGAATTTTTGATTACACTCCAATCAAATACTTGATTGTTTGAATACTTTTTATAGAATATTCGTTTATTCGAATACTTTTTAATCGATTACTTGATTATTCGATTACATTCTTATCGGATACTCGATTATTGGATTACCCTTTAATTGAACTCTTGATTATTGGATTGCTTTTTAAATGCATACACTCTATTATTTGAACACTTTATAAGAGAATACTCAATTATTCGAATACTTTATAATTGGAATAGTTTCAGAGTCAAATAGTCAAATTGCCTTTCATCGAATACCTTATTGCCCGATTACAATCAAGTACTAGAGTGCTGAAATATTATTCGAATGCATTTTAGTTTAATACTCGAATTTTTGCATACTTGACTATCCAAATACTCGTTAATTCAAATACTTCATAAGCGAATGCTTGATTATTTGAACATTTTAATCGAGTACTTTCTAATCGAAAAATCGATTATTGAAATATTTGTTAATCGAATATTCGAATACTTTCTAATCAAATACTTTTTATCGAATACTCATTTATTCCTAACCTTTTAAAATGATTATTCGAATACTTTCTAATTGGAAACTCGATTATTAAAACATTTTTTAATAGAATATTCGATTATGTAAATACTTTCCATTCAAATAATTAATTCCTTGAATACTTTTTATATAACATTCGTCGATTACTTTTTAATTGAACACTTGATTATTTGAATGCTTTTTAATCGAATAATTGATTATTCTAACACTTTATAATCGAATACTTTATAATCTGAATACTTTTCCATTGAATAATCAAATACGAAATAGTATAATTAATATTGAAAACATTTTTCTTCCAAATTCTATTACCACGTATTCGATTAGATTATTTGAAATGGTTTATTTAATTTTTATTCGTTTATTTAACTAGTATCGATTCTTATACGATTATGTATTTAAATAGTTATTCGATAAATAACTCGGTTAAATGTTTAAGAAATTAATATAATAATTCTATTTATTTATTTATTTATAACTTTAAGCTATAATTTTAATTTTACATGAATTTTTGTTGGATGATTTAATTCTTTTATACCCTGCATCAAAAAATGATGGAGGTTATATTGAGTTTGTCATTCCGTGTCTAACATGTTTAAATAATCATCCAGGACGCCATAAATTATATATATTCTGGGTCTACGTGGAACTTTAATGATGTCCGACTTCATTTTTATTGAAGGCAGGATAGGGCTAGGGGCGGAATTCTAGGAGGACGAAATTTGGTTCAAATATTTGTCTTATATAAGGTTTGTTTGTATTGAAAATGAGCAAAATCGGCTCAAAATTTTGCACAAATAATTGAAGGACCGATGTAAAGTCGGAAGCCAGAAATGAATGTGGTCCGTCCACTTTACCGGCCAACCTCCATTTTAATATTTTGCAGATGGTATATGGATTTAGCCAAGCTGAATATAATGTTCTCACTTTTTCGATTTCTCGTATAAAACCTTTTGAGACTTCCTTTAAATGAATTAATAACTTAATTTAAAAATCTCTATTAGTTAATTAATTAACTGCTGATTAATACACACATATATGTGAGTATTAATCGGTTATTACACGAGTACTGGAATACTTTCATTCGATTCATTATAGATAAATCAAAATTAAAAAAAAGAAAAAAAAAACGAATTTTTATGAAGACAGTAATGTTTTTTTTTTATTTAACTAAAATCTCTTGTTAAAAAGGCTCGATCTAAAAGTTTTAATGATAATTCTCTGAATTTTATTTCGTTTCTCTGAATTCTTGTCACTCTGTTGTTGAATAATTGATTATAGAAAAAACATGTAGGTTTTTAAATATTTTTTATTTTACTATTTGCTTTTATTATTTTTTTTTTGTTGTTTTAAGTTTAATTAAAAATTATTTACTTATAATTTTTTCAATAACAGGCACGTACATTATACATTTTGCCCTAATGTCTGTCTGTCCGTATGTTGGCCCCAACGAGTGTGTGTATGCAAGTTCGAGTCTTAGCCATTTTGTTTAGAAATCCAACTGCCAAAAATATTTAATTTTTTTCATATGGTTTGTTAGGAATTCAAATTCAAATACATTTATGAAGACACAAGTGTACTTATTGTATGTATGAATAATAAGTACTTAGTATTTTAATTAAAAACAATGGTATGTTGTCATCAGGGCAACGAAAAATATGTAAAATCATATTTTTTTATTTCGTTGCCTTTAAATGAACCATACTAATAGTTATTTATCTGTTTCAAACAATTATAAGAATTTTGATATCGATTGGTTGCAGCCAATATTTTTTATATTTTGGTCTTAACAGCACATTTTGGGCTAAGCAGCGTAATTTATTATAATTTGTAATATTTTCATAGAAAACCTTATTTTAAAGCATATTTTAGCAATTTAAATGGCATATTTTTACATATTTTATACTTAGTTTACAAAATATTTCATATTTTGCACTTAGAAGAAAAATTTTTCATATTTTTCAACCAACAGATTTTTTAAATTCATTTGCATTGCCACTGGTGAAATTTTCGTTTTACTGCCACATACGTTTATCAAATCCGATTCCATAATCACTTTCATCTTATAAATTAATAGAAATTTTGTTATTTCTTGATGAATATTGAATTTCCTTTGAATATTTTTAAGTGCAAAAAGAAAATATTTTTTAGCAATTGCTAATAAAAATAAAAAAATAACGATATTAATAATAAAAATAATATTTTAATTTTTTATTAAATTTCATTTTTTATGCGAATAAAATAATTTTTTAGAGCATATTTTTGGTTGCCCTGGTTATCATCTTCATAGGTTTGTGTTGTATTTTTTACTTTTGTTGTAGTAATTGTAGGTTCAATATAAAATAATAAAATGAAGAAGCTAAATTTGAATATACAATTGTATATAAATTGTTGGCCATAAATATAAATATATGAATATGTAATGTAATGTTTTAGCCTTGTAGCTAACAGTTCATATTTTGTGTTTTTTATAACCTAAACCACCATAGGTTGTTGGGGTATTATGCGCTTGTGCCGATGTTTGTAATGCATAGAAAAAGCTATCCAACACCCATTTTAAAGTATGCTAATCGACTCTGAATCACTTTTTAAATCGATCTAACGATGTCCGTCTGTCCGTCTGGCTGGATGGGCGGCTGGCTTGTGCACAAAGTAGAGGTCCCAATGTTAAAGATAATTTAATAAAATTTGGAACGTGAGACTTTCATGATACAAGAACAAAGCCTTTTGAAATTGGTTATGATCGATTCATTATTTTACCTAGCCTCCAAACAAATTTCCCCCCAGAAATACCAAATACCTTAAAAATTAGAATATTTTAATGAAGTTCGGTGCAAAGAAGTTCTGTACAAGTATCAATCTTTGTACCAAATTTTATGAAGATCGGTCCGCAATTGACCATAGCTCTCATATAATCTACTTTTCCGAAAATCTCCTCAACGTGCATAAATCCCATACGAATGTTAGTACCAAGTTAATATTCGACACAAATAAGTTTTATGTAAGTAGAAACAACATAACTAAGTTTTATAAGAATTGGTTCATAATTTGTATTTAGCAATATTGGCCACAGGTGTAATATAAGTCCCCTTCCTGAATTTTTATGCTCGTATTCAATGGTGTAGGGTATCACGACTACATCTTTCTTTCTCGTTTTTTTTATATATTTTTTTATATATTTAAAAAATATACAAATTAAGAGCAAATGTGCGAAATAAATATATTATTGGAGCTTCCTATATTAAAAGTTGAAAAAATAATGATTTGTATACGCTGATAGCTTTAGACGCAATACCTCAAATTGTTATTGGAATTAATAATATTTAGTCATAGATTTTTTTCTTTTTTTTTTTTATAAATCAGGATGGCGCCAAAAATCTGTAACGTCTTTATTTTAATGGATTATTTAATATTTTAAAAACGAAAAAATTTATATATAGAAATATTTAAAGGAATAAAAACATTGTTGGGACAAAAAACTTATATAAATAATTGCAAATAATTATCCTAAAGTTTTGACCTAATTGTTCATAATAACTTTTCAAACATAAGCTTTAATAACATTTTTCATATGTCCAAACAAACATAGAATTTTCTGACAAAATTACAAATAATAAATTTTTCTATTGAATTAGCATATGTTTTTTTTATTTTATTTACTTTGTTGCCAAAAACCAAAACTCCATTCTCTTTCATATTTTATAAGAACCATAAAGCCAAAACTAATAAAATCTTAAACAAATCTTGACAACAAGTGTTCAAAGATCAATATACCGAACTAGATTTGCAAAAAAATAAAAAAATAAAAAAAATGTGAATTGTTTATTTTTCTTGCTACACACACATTAGCACTGGTCTGCCAGGGTTAACGATTTAAAACAACAACAACTATAAGAAAAGCTATTTATTCACTTGCAATTCTTAGTTGATTTGAATGCGATTTCAATTTTCACACACTTTTAGCCTGAGAATTTTCTTTATAAAAAAAAGTTAATTTCTGATTTTTTTTTAACTAAACAAATATTAAAGCGTAGTTGTATTGTGTTTAAAAAAACATAAATATTTCTTTAGTTAATAAAAAGTTTATTAATGTTTATTTATAGATTTGAATTTTATATTATTGTACATTCACTTTTTGAAAAAAAAATACAGTGTTTTATTAATAAAGTGTTTATTTGTTGCAGTTCAATAACACTGGGCTACAAAATTATGAGTTGGCATATTAATTATACAAAATGTTCTAAATATTTATGTTGTTGTCATGAATTGTGTACTTATATCCCCAATTAGAGATTAAATGAAATTTAAAAAATTTTGGAAAAATTTATTTAAATAAAAATTTACATGGTCAGAGCTAAGTTGCTTTGGAGGAGCACAGATCCTTAGCTGATCCTTAATAACTAGATTTTCAAACATGGCGAGATTAATTTGCATAAAAAAATTCTAAATTATACTGAAGCAAGGATCATATTAATATGTATGTAGTTCCTATAAAAAGTTATAGTAATATAAAGCTGAAACATTTTTTCCCAATAAGAAAATTATATAAAAAATTTCAGGAAAATTTATTTAAATAAAATTTCACATGAGCAGAAACTGATGTGTTTTCGAGTTGATTTGAAGGAGCAAAGATTCTTAACGGGTCAATAGTTGGTCACCCCGGGTAGGATTTTTTTTATTTGCTAAAATTAGTTGAAATTATGTTAACAACAATTTTTGAGGTAAAACCACAAAAATTCAAGACCAGAAATGGTTCCATGTGGTATCGGAAAGCAGTCAAATTTAAAATATTAAAAATAAGTATTTAAAAATAAAATTTTTTTCCTTCTTTTGATTGCTGTAATCGCGAATTTTATCATATGTGTCCAGTTCCTCCAATGTAAACTTCAAACATTTGTAGAAAAAGGACAACTTGAGTTCAATCAGTATGTCGTTGACCAGTATCTAATTATATTGTGGACAAGTGGTGAAACCAAAATTTTCAAAATTTAAAATTTTGCTTTTTTTTGATTAGAGAATTAAAGCAGTTTCAAGTATTGCAAAATAAAAAATCGACGTTCATTGTTCTTGTAATTCTGAATCGTTCGAGATACATCACGTTAATGTGCTCTCAATGGAAACGCTATAGGTGGTGCCTAAACTTGAGTAGAAAAAACGTAAATGGCTCCAAAAGTGCCTTTTCCGCGAGGCACACTCACAGGGTAATTTCAATGAAGCCAAGGTATAGCTTGATCTAAAAAGTTTTCCAAATTACATTTAAATATCATTATCGTGCAATATTCTTTTTAATCTATCTAAAATTTTGCGTATTTTATATGGGCATTAGTTTTACATTTTATGTGAAATTATATTTAGAATAAGTAATCTATTGTATTTTAGTTAAGCGAAAAATGAGTTTCAATAAAGACATTTCATATCCCGGTGTCTTTAATATTTCATAAATCATTAAGACACATCGAAGGAGCTAATTTAAATCTGTAAAAATTTACGATACTTCAGCGAATTAAATTCAATTAAAAAAATTAATGCATACTTTGTTTTTTACTTGATATTCTAAAGGGTGGTTAAATCAGAATTATGGTCTCAATTATGTTCATTAATATAAAACTTATCGAACCTTCTTTAATTTTTATACCTTTATGTAGGTTATTTATTTGTATTTATATTTGACGGTCTTAAAGTGGAATTTTTACAATTTTTTTTAAATTTCTGAATTTTAATTACGATGAAAGGGTTATTTCTTATCCATTAACATAAATTAAAAAAAAAAAAATATTTGTTAAATATTAAAAATATATCAATAAATTTTATAAAATCGAAAGACAAGAAAATCTATGCATACTTTGTTGATATTCTTTTTTTAATGAAATGTTAAAAAAATCATTATGATCGCTATCATCTTCAGCGTTACAACTATTTCGTATCATTTTTAATTTGTATTTTAGCCTTATTGATGTAGTTTGTATACGAATAATAACTTTTTTTAATATTTTTGAAAATATAATTTTTATAATTTTTTTTATAACTTTTTATCTTAAACCACCATAACACTGACGCCGTTCGCTAAAAGTCATTCATGCGAACAGAATTGTGTCGCGTTGAAGCCAGCTAATATTGGTACCAAATCACATTGATGTGCTATTAAAATATCTCCAAAATTCTTTTTGACCCCAAGAGTAAATGAATTTCAAGAAATGCTCTTATTAGATGGTCTTTGTAAACATTTGTAATTTTTTTTTTGGTTTAAAACATATTTAGGAAGAAAAAAATTTCTCTTGTTTTAATCTCTTTTTTCTTTAATTTTTCAAAGTTGATGGGCTTAATTTGGCCTATTTTAAAAAGCCTAAACTGGGATCAACAACAAATATGTTAATTATGTAAACTTATATAATGGTAACACACCAAAAACTATTTTCTAATTCACTTTATTAAAACGTCACGCTAATAATTTCAATGAAAAAATTTGAATTTTAGTTATTTTGATGCAAAAATAGTAGATATTTTTATTAACTAAATTTAGGACTAGTTGATCTATATATAAAAATGTCGTTGAAATATTATTTCAGTCATAATATTAGTATTATATCTAAAAATAAATAAATAAATAAATAAAGAAAATATCCAAACGTTAATTAAATACATAAAAGGCATTTTCTTGAATTGGGATTTTGGATATTTTGATACAAAAAAAAAAAAAAAAATTGGAGTTGTATAATTATATGGTTAGGTGCCCCGATGGCATAGTTGGTACTGAGCTAGTCTGTCGGTCTGCGTGTTGTGGTTTCGATTCCCACCAGACACTCTATTCTGTTTCACTACAACGAGCAATAGTCTTCGTTACTCCGCTCGGTTAGAATTAGAATATAAGTTGTAATTGTATAATATAGTTATAAAATAAATAAATAAATAAATCCTATGATTTTAGGACATCTTAATCTGTTGCTTAAAGACACAAAAATCAGTTTCGTAGTCACGTCTTTCATAACGCCACGGTGATAATGTTAATGAAAAAAGTAAATTTTTTAAACTCTTTTTTCCGGTTTTTTTAATTTTGTTATTTTAGAACAAGTTTATCTATATTTTAACGAAAATTTTAATACCATATCTCTATTTGTTTATATTTGATTTAATTTTAATTCAGTCCAAATATTAACATTATAAAAAAAATTCTTAAAAGTTAAATTTAAAGTCTTTCGGATTAATTATTAAAAACAAGATCTTATTCAAAATATAGCCTTATTCTGGACGTAGTCTTTTTTAATACCTTGTATTATTCAACATATAATTTGATTCGTAATGGAAACTTATTCACGGAACAGTCATATTCAATTTTGGGTCTTATTCAAGATTATGGTTATTTAGGTTGCAATTAAATTTCATACGTAGTATTATTTAGGCTATATACTAAATAAAATGTAGTTGCCCAGCAAAAACTTTGCTTTCCTGGTAAGCTAGCAGGTATAATTGGAAACAAAAATAAACTACTTATTTTTTGCCTGAATAACTAGTTATTTTTGTTCGACTTGTCCACAAATTCATGTAGTTATTTTTTGACTCTAGGGGTACTCAAAAATATGTACCTAAACGAAAACAAAAATAAAAAAAAAAACAAAAAAATTTTGCCGTCAGTGAGACTCGAACTTGGACAGACACTAACCATTCGTTTTTACTGACTAACGTCTTACTCAGTACACCATCTCGCACATAGCATCCTAAGCGACAAAAACTCTATTTAGTTTAAAATATCTTTTTAGACATTTTGTTATAAAAAACTAACAGCTTCAGAATGGGGTTGAACCAACAACCTTCTGGTTGTTAATCCGGCGCTCTAGCCAACTCATCCACGTGATTGCAGTATTACTGCGCTGTTATACTATTGAGTACTTATTAATGTAATACAGAGTAGGCAAATAATAACGACGCCTCATTACCAAGAAACTACTTTAATAAGTAGTTGTTATTACCGAAAAGCAAAAAGTTTTTGCTGGGTGCATTCAAAACATACACTTATTTGAGATTTGGACTTGTTTAAAATATAATCTATTGAAGACATAGCATACTTCATTTATAGTTTAGTTTAAAACATTGTGTTATTATTTTTATTCAAGGCTAATTTTTTTCGATACTTATACTTATTAATGATAAAAATTTGTCTTTAAGACATATTTAGTTTAGAAATAAATCTTATTTAAAATATAGTTTTATTCAAGACTTTAATTTTTTTAAGACTTACACTTTTTTAAAAATATATTATAATTGAAGACATAACATCTTTCATTACGTAGTTTAATTCAATGCGTAGTCTAATATTTTTATTAAAACATATTTAAAACGTAGTAATTATTATTTACAATATATTCTTCTTTAAGAAGCCATTTATGTAGCCCAGTGTTATTACTCAAATAATGAAAAGAAAAACAAAAATGTTGTATAATTTAAAAAGTTTAACAACATTATTAATTGTAGATATAAATAATTAAAATTTATATATTTTTTTATCAGTTTTTTTTTCGCATATAAAAAATACTTTATGTTGGGTTGTGAAAATCATTGAAAAAATAATGATGATTTTATTGTAGCTGCTAAGAAAAGAATTTATAGTTTCAAAAGTATTTTTATATAATAAATCATTGAAATTTGTGTTGCCAAAACTTAATTTATTTTTCTTGTTAATTAAGGGTTAACTGATTTCGATTCCTTTTATGCTACATTAGCTACCGTTAATGAGGTTCTATAAAATACTTATATTTCTAACTTTATTTTCAAATGAAATAATATTTTTCTTTATAAAATTTTGCTATTAATATTAATATTCTTACAAACGTATAAATTAAAGGAATAATAATCTATAATTATTTTCGACATGCACCTTAAATTAATAACAAAATACTAAATTAACTATTGTTTTAGTAAAACTATTTTTTAATTTTTATTACTTAATTATTAATTTTTTTGTTTTAATTATTAAAAAGTAAGCTTTTAATAATTCCGTATAATAATTTCCATGATTTAAGTATAAAATAAAATTTTAGATAAAAATGTAATAAATAGAAATTAAAAGATTAAGAATAATGCTTTTTTATCTAGTGGGAATTTCTCAAACAATTTTTTGAAAGCTATTAAAACATTGTAAAATTTATATTTTTGTATTTGATTAAAATTTATAAAGGCTTCTTATATTTATTTTAAATAAATGCTGTTGAAAAACCCAATGTAAAATAAATACTTTTGTAATTAAAATTTATAAAGCCTTTTTATTTTTTTTGGGAAAATCAAAAAAACAACCACAAAATTATTTATTTATATGAACGACCTGTCTATGAAATGTGTTTATTGTGATTACTTAGTTAAGACTGTTGTTTAGGTCTGGTTTGACCTGAATTTTTATTTACGCCTTCATTTTTTTGTTCGTGTTGTTGGTTGTATGTTTATTGTAGTGCACTTTTTTCTTAAAATTAACATTTAAACAAGTTTTTATTTATTGTTGCAAAATTTTATTCAAAATATTTGTGTATTCGCTATTTAATAAAAAAAAATAACTGAGAGAAAAATAAATATAATAAGAAAACTATAACACGGGTTTTTATGGAGACAATGTGACTACAACAAAATATGTAACATCTTTATATGTATACTAATTTAATGTGAAATAGAAAAATAATAGAAAAAGAGACAGAGTTCATACGTCAACTCTTTCCCAAGACTAGGAATATATTTTTTCATGACGTAGTCATATTCTGAACATTAGGAACATCCTTTAGAAGTTTTTCCCGACGTAGTCTTATTTAAGACGTAAAATAATTGAATACGTAGTTTTGTTTAAGCCTTTGGCTAATGGAAGACGTAGTTTTACTCAAGGCATATTTTTATTAAGTCGTAGTACTATTCAATATTTATTCAAATACTTATTATTAGTTACTTATTATTCAATAATTATTCAAAATAATTTATTATGGAGTAAAAAGAAAAAAGAAAATATATATATGTCTGTCAGCACGATGTAGTGTACATAGTTTTGTTTAAAATTTAAACTAATTGAAGACGTTGTTTTATTCAAGACGTGTTCTTATTTAGTTGTAGTACTATTCAATAAGTAAATTTATTCACAATAAAATTTTATTCAAGACGTATTTTTATTCATAATAATATTCTATTTAATTTTAATTTTTTCATGACGTAGTTTTATTAGTGATGTAGTTCTTGTAGTAGTTTTCTAAAAGACGTAGTCTTAATAATATAGTTTTATTAAAGACATAGACCTATTAACGATCAAGTTTTAGGCAAGAAGTAGACTTATTTATGCTGCAGTTTTGTTCAAGTCGTAGCTTTATTCAAGACGTACAGTTATTAACTCGAGATCTTATTTGTTGTATTATTCAAAGAGAGATTTATTTAAGAGTTTGCAGCAAATAAAGCAACATATCTTAAGAGCAGTTTGTCTTATTTAGTTCAATTTATTCTACCCTATTACTTCAAAGATACCAAATTTTAAAATTATGAAAAGCGATGCACTAATATTGACTTTATTCGTATTAATTAAAAAAATTATTTTCCATTTGTAAATAATTTTATTTTTGTATAATTTTTAAATGAGATATCTTTACTTAATTATAAATAAAGTCGAAATATATGTAATGATTTTAACAAAATATGGCTGCTCTTATTCAGGTTTATGAAAACAATAAATACAAAAATATGCTAATTTTCGATATTGAATGATTTTTTGAAAAACAAAAGTAAAAAAGAAATATTTTTTTTCGATTCAATTTCTTTTAATATTTCCGAAACTAATAATTTGAATTAGATTTTTTATTTCAATTATATATTTTTTTGTTTAATAAGTCAGACAAGTCGTTCTCAAGATATATTGCATTATGTGGGTTAATGTTACGTAGGGGTACCAAAACGCTTTTTTTCAGAAATAATTCTGTAACTTGTGAACCGTTAAAGATATCTAGATGAAATATTATAATACCAGAGCTGAGGTATTTTCGAATTGATTTGTATAAGCAAAGATTCTTGAAGCATCATAGGGGTAGTGGGTGGACCATCAAACTTGGTTTCTAGGGGTATATCATTTAAAAAAAAAACTTGTTTTAATTTAAGGTAAAATTTCATTAATTTAAAATCATTAGAAAGGTAATTAAGTCTTCTCCTAAAACATAATTATTTTAATAATTATATTATTTATTATTCACAACTTTTTTCCCCTTCGATTTTTTATTTTCTTAAATAAAATTAATAAAAGTAAACAATCCAATTTAAGTTTTCCTTTTGTGACAAGAAGCGTTAGTATTTTTAATATTTTTTCTAAAAAACATTAAAAATTTTTTCTATATAAAAACTAATATATTCAAATGTTGTTTGTGTTTTAGGCTAAAAATATATTTTTTTTATAAAAAAAATTAGAAAATACGTATCCATATAAAACTATATGTGAATAATTAGTAAAAATGTCAAAGTTTAATACAAAATCTGTTTAAAAATTTATTGCTAAAGAAATTCTATAAAAAAATGCACTTGAAAAATGGCAAATGCATTTAAGCATCTAAGGCAATTTATAACTAAAATTTTATTTTTAAATTATTTTACTTATTGTGAATATGAACTCTGTTAGAATATTTTTTAATTCAACTAAATCCGACATTTAAATATATTGTTTTATATGTTTTAAGTTATATACGAGTACTGTTTGCTTAAAACATACAAAAGACTTAAATATTTGAAGAAATCATTTTTTTCATGGAAAAAGGTGTTGGTATTTTTTATATATTAAAAATAGTAAATATTTTTCTTATGAAGAAATCCAAATTCAATTAGTTTTTCTTCGATCTTTTATGGAATTCATGATATAGAGAAACCTTGTGAATTCTAAAAAAAAGTATTTAAGATGAAACTAATTTTCCTCTCATATTTGACAGTTTCTTTTAGTTTTATTAATTTCGAAGACTTATTTTGGATTCTTATTTTTTTCAAAAATATCCACCAGATTTCTTCAAAAATCCTAAATATTATTACAGCAAAAATCATACAAATAAAAATTAGAATAAACTATTTAGAGAATTTAGAGCTTTTTTTCCAAAAATATGGTAATATATTTTGCTTCTAAAATATTTTATTTTGTTCCGGATTCAAAAAGAAGCACTTTTTTCTGAGATTGTGAGTTTCGGTATTTTGATGTTAGAAAGTGGTATTTTTTTAGTTTTCTAATTTAAAGAGAAGTTTGTCTACATTGTATAAAAATTTCAATTTGATATCTCTATTTGCTGGAATTTTATTTAAGTCCAAATATTAAAATTATTAAAAAATAATAATGAAAAATAAATTAATAACAAAAATGACCTTAAGGCAAAATTTTAAGTTTTTTTGGTCATGATCGTAAGGAATTAGAATTTTTGAAATTTGTTTTTATTAATTTTCAACTTCCATCTCATAAACTACTGCAAGGATCGAATTGTAAGGAAAAGTTGGCTTTCAGAAAAATCATCTTGTAGTCAAACTGTGATAAGCCGATATAAGTTACAGGGTGTCAAAGTTGACTACCTCGAGTATGTAAAAGTTTTGAAAAATCGTAACTTATATTAATCAAGTCCGATTTAAAAGAGTTTAATATTAATATATAAAGAAAAAAATGAGTCCACTCACTTAAGTCATTTATTACAATTAAAAATTTTAAAATTTACGCCTGAACTTTGAATTCAGATTTTTGCCTCGACATTATTTCGTTATCCGAGAATAAACCCTGAGGTGTATGAGAGAAAATTTTTTTAACATTTTTATATAAAAATATAGCACTATTCTTTTACTTTTTTCTCAAAGTTTTTTTAATAAAACAATTTTTCTTTATAAATTTCAAAAGATAAGGCTTCATAAATAAAGAAATTTTAAATTAATTTATGTTTGCACCTTACATCCAGCTCTGGTCGATAAAGTTTAATCTTAGTTTTATTTTATCAATGTCACGCAAGTTTTTTTTTAATGTTTTGTCGATATTTATTCTTAAAATAGATTTAGATCGACTTAACACTAAATTGCTTACAGTTCGCCAAAAAACTAACGCAGAAGTGCAGATTTTGCGAAAAAATACAATTTTCTAAACGACTTTCTCAAATTGCAATAAATCACATTATCATAAAATTTTCACTTTTATTTCTTGTATAGTGTCCAAAATAGATATCAGTCTTTCAGTGCTGTAAAAATCATTTAATAAGTTTTGAAAATTAATTTTTGGTTTTCCTACAAATCGTTCATACAATTCGACCCGACCAGTAGTTTAAGAGATATAGATTTATTCCCAAAAATGTTGACCCCACTGTGTGTTGTAACGTTTCTGAAAATACTAGTCATAAAACGAAAAAATATAGGATTTTAGACCTTATAAGACGAAAAAAATATATGATTTTAGGCCTTTAAAAAAATAATTTGTTTTTTTTTTTTGATGCCACATTATATCTATTTGTATATCTATATTCAGAAATATACATAGCTGGTAAAAATTACTCATAATATCAAAATCTACTGAGTTATTTACATGAAATTTATGATATTTTTAGTGTTTGTTGGTATCAGTGTAGGATATTTTAGGGTTTTCAAATTCCGATTTTTAAAAATTTTGCGAAAAATGCGGTTCAAATCTAAGTTATTTCTCCATATATTATAGGAAAATATATTTTATTAGAGTTTATTACGAGGAAATGCTATTTACTATTGTGATCTTTTTTTAATCCAAGTGATTTTTTTTGGTTCATAAAATTTTTATCTTTCGCAATTTTATGATGCACCTCTTCATTTCCGTTAAGCATTACAATTATGCCAATTATAGCGAATTTCGTGCTGTCCATGCGATGTGCCTTAGCAAAATGAGTTTTCATAAAATGCCGCGTTTTTAACTATCAGTGACATTTGACTTAAATTTATGGTCCCGATCAATTATATTTATCGCCGTTCCTATATCTATATATGCAAGATTTTTACAAATTGCAATTTGTTATATAAAAATACAAAAACAAAAAGTGCAATTTATGCGTCCATAAAATTGTTTTATTAAATTTATTTTTAGCGCTCCTTTCATTTTATTGTGTAAAATAACAAAAAACTCAATTCACGCAGTAACCCATATTATTTCATTAGAAAATATGAAAATGTTCCCTCTTGTTTTCCAAACTTAGAGACTGTTTACTGCATTGACTACTTTGGCCACATAAACGAAATATAGCGCAAAATGCGCATAATTACACCAAGTATCAATCACTGTTTGAAAATTTGCACTTCGTTGAAAGCCCCGCACAAAAAACCAAAAAATTTTGTCCTCAAAACTTGAACAACAATCATGATTATAAAATAAAAAATGGTGCTAAAATTTTATTAGTTTCAAGCCTTGTCAGGTCAGATCTGTTACCTGTTTGTTTAAAATAGTATTACCACAAAACAAATTAAAGATTAAAATCAGTTTCAGTCGGGTTAAACATTTTTGATAATGGCTCGCATATATTTGATTTTTAATTTTTAAAATTTTTGATTTTACTCATATGAGAATTTCTAAAATTGCAAAAAAGAAAATAAAAATAAAGAAAATCTAACAAAAGAATAAAATTTTTAAAATTTTTATTTTGAATAACATTTTTTTGAAATTAAAAAAAATACAATTACCGGAATTAAACAAAAGACTTAAGCAACAAACCTGCTAAGTACATTGTACTCACCCATAGACATTTATGTCTTAATTTTTGTTTTTTTTTTTTATAAATTGTCTTAAGTTTTTTTTTTTATAAGATAAAGGGTTTAAGAACTAAGGCACAAACGTTTATGGGTGAATACAATGTACTTATTAATTTTGTTGCTTAAGTCTTTTGTTTAATTATCGTATTTTTTATAAATGCGTTTTAACACTGATTAACGATTATTAAAGTTAAAAAAAGTGGCCATGATAAAATTAATGTAAATTTTTGTAAAATCACTTTTTTAATACCAGGGTAAATTCCTAAGTCGAGAAAAAATAGTTTCAGCCTTAAAATTAAGTAAAATATCTCTTAGATTTATATATAAAAAAATCTAAAATGTTTTTAAAAATATCACTTTAAACAACTTTCTTTGATATTTTTTATTAATAATTTAAACTGTTTCTAAGTTTAATTTTAAAATATCGTACATATTCTTAAATTGTTAACAAAACACTTATTTAAAAATACTTGTATTTCATTAAATATATTTTTTAAAATTTGTTTTTCTTTGTTTTTTTTTCTACAGATACCAATGTTGCAACCAAGTAAACAACAACGACAACAACAAGTGAAAATAAGTCTACAACAAGACTTGAATTATCGAAAGCAACAACCAGATTTTGTAAGCGACGTTTGTGGTTGTTTCAAAAACAACTGCCTTAAATGTGGCCTTAAAGAAAACGAGAAAACGATTCTGCACATTTTTATTTTTAACGCCAAGAGAAGACACTGAACTAAATTATTAAAAACAATAATTTAATAAAAAACACAAGAAAAAGAAAGAGAGAGAGAGAGAAAGAAAATTAAAGTAATAATAAAAATACTTAAAGAAAAATACACGAAGTAAAGGTTTCCCTGCCTAAGTAATAGAAAAAAAAGAAGCAAGAAATAACTTTTTTTTTTTTACCAAAATTATTTGAATACTCTACTAACGGTGCTTAATATAATGGTGGATATGGTGATGATGTATAAAAAACATCAAAAGCACCAACAGCAACAACAACAGCAGAAGCCACAACAGCAACAAAGACAACTAATACACCATGAACAACAATTGAAATTTAAAAAAAATAAAACTCCTAAACAAAAGGAAAGAGTAAAGCAAAGTCGAGAGGAAGATTTTTATTACACATTAAGTACAATAATAAAAACAAAAAGATGTAAAACAAATATCAAATGTACTGCAAATATTTTTAATAATAGTTGCTGTTGTTGTAGTTGTGGTAATAATATTACACTAAAATATCATAACAAATGGAGAAGTATCAATAGTAATTGTGGTGGTGTTGGCGGTGGCAGTTTGTGGCTTGTGTTGGTGGTATTTATGTTGATATTATGTGGCAATACAGTAATTTCTCAGCAGCGTAATATTAATAATACTATTAAACCAAACAATAGCAACAGCATTGCAAATATATTGCTGCAAATTTCCACACCACTACCATCAGCAATAGTAGCAGCACAACAATATACACTAAGCAATAGTAATAGTGATAATACGGGCGGCAATAATGGTGGCGGTGTTGGTATCATAGTAGCAGATGAAGTAGAAAAACAAGTATTTGATGATGTTACACGACGACAACAGCAGCAGCAATTACAATTACCAGCAAAATCTAATATAATAACAAAAACAACTATATCAACCACATCTTCATCATCATCGTCGTCGTCTTCTTCATCTTTCTCCTCTTCTTCATCATCATCGTCACGATCTTCCTCATTGCTTTCAAATAACGCCCCTACATTAGGCATTAGTAATAGCAACAACATTACCACTACCACCAACAATTTAAAATCTAATAATAATGAAACATTATTAAATAATGGCGAAAGTATTAGTGCCGCCAGCACTAGCAGCAATGATAATGATGATAATAATAGTAATAGCAGCGAAGATTTATTAAATTCAGCTGAAATTTTAAATGAATCAGAAGGTGAGTGCTTATTATTTATTTATCTTTTTTTTTGATTTAGCTTTCCAGTCGTTATTATTATATTTTGGCAATTTTTGCTTTTGTGAATGTTTAAAATATTTTAATTAAAAAATAAAGATTTTTAAAACTAACTTCTTAATATTAAATATTACATATCATTATTTAGTATTTAATATTAGATATCAAATATTAAATACTAAATAATAAATACTAAATATTAAATATTAAAAATTACATATTAAATATTAAAAATTTAATATCAAATATTAATTATTAAATACTAAATATTAAATATTAAACATTAAATATTAAATTTTAAATATTAAATTTTAAATATTAAATACTAAAATTAAACATTAAATAATAAAAATGAAATATTAAATAATAAAAATTAAATATTAAAAATTAAATATTAAATATTTAATATTAAAATTTAAAAATTAAATAAAATATTTAATTTATTTTAAATTTATTAAGTATTTTTTTTAATAATAAATGCTATATATTAAGTATTAAGTATTAAGTATTAAATATTAAATATTAAATATTAAATATTAAGTATTAAACATTAAATATTAAGTATTAAATATTAAATACTAAATTTTAAATATTAAATATTTAATAATAAATATTAAATATTAAGTATTAAATATTAAATAATATGTATTAAATATTACATACAAATTTTAAATATTAAATATTAAATATTAAATATTAAATATTAAATAATATTTCATTTTTCCCAACTTTATCTAAACTATTCATAAACTTTAAATTTATTAAAAACTTTTTATTAAATAAATAAATGATTATTCTATGGCTTATTTGCCTTTAAGTCTTAATTAGTCATAAATTTTCCTGCAAACAATTTAGCAAAATAATAAAAACAAATTTTATTTAATGATAAACTGTTGGCATAGTTTCTTATTAAACAAAATTTTGTTTGTTATATAATACATGCTTAAAGTTAAATTTAATTAAAAAAATAAATTGACTTGAAAGTTTTTATTTTATTTTTTAATTAAAAATAATTTCTGTATTACACAAACATAAATTGATTAAAAATCTTTTTTAAAGTTTTTGTAAAAATGACCTTAGGATGGTAGAGATTGTGGTTGACTAAAGTAATTTTAAATACATAAAGGAATAATTACTTCCTTAAAGACAACTTCAAGAGAGTTTATAAGTGTAATATTAGCACAAGCAGATGTATTGAGGGGAAAATATATTTATCAAATTTTGTAACAATATTATAAAATATTGCACAAAAATTTCACATGCGTTGTATGTTTATAAAATATTTGTTTCTTTATAAACGGTTTGGAAGCTCAGTTTCTGTTAAAAATATCTTTAATAACTTTTATTATGGTTTGCTAAGAGAGAGAGATCAAATAGGATTTTTAATTGAATAAAGAATTTTACCTACTAACCAATTAATGTAGCACTAAATCCTCATATCATATAAATCCCTGGAGTTTTATTTAAATGTTACATTAAAGTTGATTAAATTTTTATGTTTGTATAACTATTTTAAGTAATAAGGAAATTAAAACTAGCTGTGTAATATCCCAGCGTTATGAGATAGCAAATCTTCATTTCATAATTAAACAAGATTTTTTGTGAAGTGTTTCTCTTTCAAAACCTATAAAAACTAATAGAAATGAAAACAAAAATTTGAACCAAATTAAAATAATCGATTTTAATTAAAATTTATGGGGAGACCATTTAAAATTTTTCATATTTGCTATACGTTATAAAAAATACTAAAACATAATATTTTTTTTCTTTTTTTACATAATTTACATATTTCATATGCAAACATTTTTATCAATAAATATATTCATATAAAAATGCTTAAGTTCGTCTGTTTATATTTATAAAATATATTTATTAATGTTTATACTAGTTATACATATATATGTACTCATATATATGCATTTATGTTCATATGTTTTAAAACATTTTGAATATGCATTACCATTTTCAGGTTTCAACCATATTTTTATTTTTGGTAGCATTTATTTATTTTTTTTGGTAATACTAAGTAAGTAGTTGTTCATTCATTTGTATGTACAAAAAGTTGTTTTGTATTAAAAAGCCACCTTCAGTATGCAGACATAGTATGAGTATTTATTTTTGTATTATTATATTTAATATTAAACTTTAAACCGACCCAGGCTTTTATTTTTTTTTATAAGTAGTACTTAAATTCATCGTGCCAGTAGCTACAAGTACGCTTAAAAAAAAAAAAAATACTTTTTCCAAGTTATACGTGTTCGAGTATTTTTTTTATTTTTTTCATTTTATTTTTGTTTAGCGTTCATTCACTTTATGATTACGCAATTTTCAACGCATTTATTTAACACACAAAAATTATTATTATATTTTTCTTCTTTTTTTTATTTGTTATATGTTTGTTGTTATTTTGTATTAAATGTATTATTACCAAGGCAAACAAAAATATGCTATAAAAAATGTTTTATGCGCATAAAAAATGCTGTTAAAATTAGAAAATATGCCCCTAAAATTTAAAAATATACTACTAAAAAAATAAATATTTATTTTAGATTATCTACTATTCATACTAAAAATAACTTGATTTTTATTAACAATTGCCAAAAAATACTTTTTTTTTGCAATTAAAAACATTCCAAGCTAATACATTGTAACGGGCAATTTACAAAATTTCTATCAATTTATCAAATGAAAATTATTAAGGAATCGTATTTAAAAACGTATGTGATAGTTAAAAGAAATTTTCACTAATGACAAATTTGTTTAAGCAAGTTTCGACTGTGCCGAATCTTATATATCCCTCACTCTATTGAAATTTTATATTAAAAATCTGTATATTTTAAAATTAATGTAATAACAGCAATACCAAAAAAATGAAGAGAACTTTAATTAAAAAAAAGAATATTTTGAAAATTTATGAACCGATTAGATTGATTTAAAAATCCGAAATTCGAGAAAAATATTTGTGATCGTCCTATATAAAAATGAATTATGTAGCTTATATAGGGGCTTCAAAAAGTCCTTTTGACCAATATCTCGAATACTAATTAACTGACTGAGTTAATTTCTTCAGTGCAAAAAAAAAAAGAAAAAAAAAAAAATTAAAGAAAACAACAACTATTTGGAAAAGAAGCCATTAAATAAATAAAAAATATTTGCAAATAACTCGGTGGTTTTTAGACCAATTGGGTTGTTTCAAAAAACTGACATTTTAAAAAAATATTTACAACTGATCCATATAAGAAGACCATGACTTGTATAGGAGCTAAAAAATCTAATAATGCATTTTTACCGATATATCGGATACTAATGAACCAATTTTATTCATTTCTTCCGAAAAAAAATTTCAAAAGAGGATTTAGAATTCTCTGTGCAAGAACGAAGTTGCAAGCTTGTATAGGGATTTAGAAAAGTCGAAAATGAAAATATTTTTTTTGGAGGTAACTTCGGTTTTTAGCTATTTATTTTGTTAGCGAAAATTGATGTATAAAATATATTTCTGATATCTGGGGCTTTCTGAAAACTGATTTCAACATACAGATATATACACGGTCGTTATATTGACTTCCCTATTAATAAGGATCCAGATTATTAAAATATTTGGAGTCCTAGATGAGTATTGTAGAAATTACAAGCGGAATGACAAACTTATAAGTGTATACCTTTTAGACTTATGATGAAGGGTGCAGAAATTCTATTGGATGTTTCTTTACATTTTTTTGTTTTAACAGCAAAAAAATTAAAACCCTGATTTTTAACCTCCAGAAGAATTTGAGTCATATATAGACCGGAGGTAATAATAATTTACAAAATGGTTTTCTGATACCTACAATTTATTTTTGTAGGGTTTCATTGCGATACCAAATAATTTAATGAATTTAGGAGTTTTGAAATAATGATGTGGAGAATGATCTATAAAAGCGGTGGGGTAAAATATGACCCGATATTATTTCAATTCAATATATTGGCTACTGTATATAAAATATATTTTTTAAAGCAGTTTCTAAGTTAGTAAGATCAAAATTAGAATTTTTGGCGGCTACTTTGGCAAAATCTCGCACTGTGCGTAGGGCGATAAAATGAAAAATTTTTTCTGTGGCGTGATATTTTTCAGTAAATTTGAATACTGATGATTATAAGTTTCTGAGCTTAAAAATCATATTTTTATATGCAAAAAATTATAATTATATAAATTTAGTGAGTTTGTACCACATAGTGCAACATGTTTCAAAAACAATTTGTCTTATTTGGTTTAATAAAATACTGAAAAATTATAATTTAAATTATCTCCATTCTGTGCCTACAACATTTTTTAATTCGATTAATAGTTTCGGAGAAATGAAAAATATTATGACAAAAAAAAAAACTATAAAATTTAAAAATTTAAGTTTTTTATAAAAATAGAAAATTGTAAAAAAGTACCCTTTTTTCTTTTTCAAAATATTTAACTCAGGAAATTAAATTATCAATTATTATTGTTTTTCATTTCTAAAAATATCTTAAATAAATAAAAGGAGAAATATCAATTTTGAAATCGAAATATATTTCTTTTTAGCTAAACTTTTTGAATTACTCCAGAACTCTGATCAGAAATTGTTCTGGTCATATTCCCTATTGCGAGGTGAATCATACTAACAACATACTGGTGTTTTAAGACTTGGCCATAATGCTCTAGATACCCTGGAGTCCATTCTACTCCTCCAAGCATGATTCGTTCTTCCTAAAGTCCATTCCCTTAAGTCCATGAAATATGACCTAATTGGAACCGATACCTCCACAAAAGATCTGTCCAGCTCCGAGCCATAACGAGCTAGCTCATCGGCTATTTCATTGCCGAGAATATCGCAATGACCTGGAACATAACAGGGTCTTATTTTGTAGGCATCCATTAGCCTTCTGAATTACTTTCTACTCTCCAGCACTAATCTGAACCTGAACAATAACTTCTGATTGCCAGTAGTGCTGCATGACTATCCACGAAGATAGTTACCTCAGTGTTCTTCTCAACATTTTACGGTTCTAATAAAATAGATAGATATTTAAAGTGGCAAAATGTCCCCCTCTTCTCCTAGTTTTAGTATATCGTAATACCAAATCCATCATTACAACATTTTTCCAAATTGATTTCAAGAAGGTGCAATGCAGAAAAAATCTTTGTTTTGTTGTTTTGCAATATGTAGAAATATTGAATTACTTAATAGAAAATCTCATTTCAAATAAATGATTCATGATTACTCCATTTACCTTAATATTATTTGCGAGTAGTTGAAAAATTATTTGAAAAATATATGCAAAATACACTCAGATTTAAAAATATTTTCCAATGATTTTCATAAAAAAATGGTCCAACTCATTTTTTATTAAACATAGAGATGTTCAATTTCGGACTTGTATATTTGGAAAATAGTTTTTTGAGAAAATCTTCCACAATATGCTGCTTTGAAATGTCAATTTGAATTTCCCAGACTTTTTCATTTCCCGGGAAAACGGAAAAATTTTTTCGATTTCTCGGGAAAAACTATAATTATCACTTTTTTCATTAGCTGACCAAATGACATCTAAATAGGATTTAAATCTTTGCAGTAGCAGATTTAAAATAGAGTTGTAAATGTATTGAGAAAAGGAAATTTGATCAATTGCTTAATCTACTGATTAATGAATGAATACTGACATGGTATGAAAGAGTTTTGTAGATAAAAATCCTCCTCTTAATGCGGATTGGATTTAATGAGAAATCAATATATGGATAAAAACTGTTGAATTGATTGCATATACGTCTAATGGGATCAAAGTTTGCATAATTGGTTTGAAAATATTTGATTTTTAAAGGAGTATAATTTCTACTTAGACGATTTGGGATTACGAATTCGATTTATGTCTAAATGTGGCTAGCAAAAAATAATTTTGGACCACCCTAAACTTCAGTCTGTTGCCTATTAAAGTCCGCTTTCGTGTTATTGATCCGACAGACATTATAATAAATAACGGTTGAAAATTATATGAATAATTAATGATTTTTCAAAACCACTATAAACTTTTTCTCTTAACTTTCTTAATATTTTGTCAAATTTCTGTGAGATAAATTCCTTATGTTGTCTATACTACTGACAAATTTATAAAGGGATGTATTCTTTAATAAAACTTTATTCGAGTATGTAATTATACGAAAAATACTATTAAATAAATTGTATATCGTTGCTGTCCGTGATCGTTTATATAAGAATTTTAGATTTTTTATTGCATCATTTTGAACCTTTATGTGTCTTACATGTACCCACCAAACTGTTTTAACATATCTGGATTGGTTTAGAAGTTACAAAAATAAGTTACATTTTAGTCATATATGAAATGTTTCAACAAAGTGAATTATGTTTATAACTGATTTTGAGAAAATATTTTTTTTGCAAGTTTTCTTTCAATATTTATCAAAATTTTATTAGAACGTAAAAACATTCATACAAAATTCTCGAATTAATCTTAACTATGTTAAACTAAAAAAAGTACTTACAGATTTTATAAAAGGGTTATTCCATATCAAAACGGAAAACATCCATTTGATATTTCCGATTTAAATGAAATTCACTTCAGACACTGGCTTTTGGAAGTGTATCTTAAGTATAAACTTTTAGACCCAGGGCCTGGTCTAAAAAATTTGACGTTTTAACAATTGAAAAAGTGCGTAAAAATGTTTTACTTGTTTAAGTGCTAATAACTTCTAAATGTAGATTGCAGATCTCTGGCTTTAGTTTCATATATATATATATATATATATATATATATATATATATATATATATATATATATATATATATATATATATATATAGACAAAGATATTAACTTTAAAACGATACTTATAAATTTTATTTTTATTAAGATTTCAAAGGTCAAAGTTGGACATATAAAAATCAAACCATTATATCTTAAAAAAATGTATCTCTAAATTCTTTAAAAATTATACAATGTTGACATACATAGCTCTCCTCTCAATTTTTGTAAAATTTCAAAGTGGATACTCATTTAGTTTAGAACTTATAGATCAAAATATAATCTAATTACAAAAAGAAAGATCAGCCACAATAAGTATGATAATAGTACTCAAATTATAATTTAATAAAACCTGGTAAAAGTTCTGGAAAGCGCACTATGAACAGTATTAGAGAAATTTTGTATAAAGAAAATGTAGTTATGTATAAGATTAGACACCCAGATGACTAGGGACTATTATCACAAATATGAAACAGAAAAATCTTCTTAAAGTGAAATTTTATTTTTGTATAAAGAATCCCAAAAGAGAGAAATCAAAATTTAGAGTTTACATTTTTAAAAAATATTTGAATAAACATTTCCATGCATTTTATGAAAATTGAAATCAATAAGTTATTCATTTTAATTAAAATTTATTAATTTATAAAAATTAAAAATTTTTTAATTTTTATATTATAATCGTTCTAATTTATATACTACACAGAAAACATTATGACTTAATTTTTTTCTTAACAAAGCAGTATTTGGTTTTAAATTTATATTTTATAAAAATGATTCCTAAATTTAAATATTTTTTATAAGATTTAAATAACTTAAAAAGCAATAAATAAAACAATATTATATTTTGACAACTTGAAAAAAATAATAAAGGAACTAAATATGAAAAATCCTTTACAACATATTTTTTAAATAATTAATTTCAATTTGAAGAATCTTGAAACTTTATATTAGAATTTATGTCAACGTTTTACAGAACTATTTGCTTTCCTGGTAAGCTAGCAGGTATAATTGGAAACAAAAATAAACTACTTATTTTTTGCCTGAATAACTAGTTATTTTTGTTCGACTTGTACACAAATTCATGTAGTTATTTTTTGACTCTAGGGGTACTCAAAAGTATGTACGAAAGCAAAAATTAAAAAAAAAACAAAAAAATTTTGCCGTCAGTGAGACTCGAACTTGGATACAAATTAACCATTCGTTTTTAATGACTAACATCTTACTCAGTACGCCATCTCGCACGTAGCATCCTAAGCGACAGAAACCCTTTTTAGTTTAAAATATCTTTTTAGACATTTTGTTATAAAAAAGTAATAGCTTCAGAATGGGGTTGAACCAATAACCTTCTGGTTGTTAATCCGGCGCTCTAGCCAACTCGTCCACGTGATTGCAGTATTACTGTGCTATTATACTATTGAGTACTTATTAATGTAATACAGAGTAGGCAAATAATAATGACGCCTCATTACCAAGAAACTACTTTAATAAGTAGTTGTTATTACCGAAAACCAAAAAGTTTTTTCTGGGGATCTATCAATCAGTCTTCTAATATCGGTCAAAATAAATCCATCAGCTTTGGTCTCCACCGTTGACGCAAGAATGTTTTCTAAATGTTGACGTTGTCTTATCAACTAGAAAGGGCAAGAAGAAAACACCGAGTTTTTTATAATAATAGTAATTTTCCCACCTATAATATTTCACTGAAATAACCCTTTAAAAGGCCGATATTAATGTCAAAGTCGAAAAAAAAATATTTTGATAATTAGGTATTAAAAATTTATCTATGTTAGATAATGTTGTCTTGGAATTTTCTCCCGATATACGACAGTTGTGGAATTGATTACGAACCAGGATTTAAACTTCAAATCATTCAATATCGTGTCTAAATTGCGAAAGGTATTTTTATGGTACCAAATTTATCATCATTGATTGGAGTTTTTATATTAAAGGTTGAATTGACAATTATAAACGATGGATTCTGAAATAATGAAGAGAGATAATGGACCAATAGTGGGCAATAAACTATTTGTAATAATAATTTTTAATAAAATTAAATGATTTTTAGATTGTTGATTAAACTTAAAAGTTTATCCTTAATTTTATTGATTTTATAATAAAAAATGTTTGAACCAAATACTGTTTTATTTGCTTCAACAAAATTTTATTTTTAAATTTTTTGAAATTTTCAAATATCTTGTTTAATAAACGGTATATTATTTTAATAAAGAAACATTTTCTTTGAGTAATTGATTTTAAAGATTCAGTGATAGGTTCGTTTTCAGTTAAGAATATTGTTGAGTTTATGAATTTAGAATACAAAAATTTTTCTGTGTAGTAAAATATGAAAAAAAACCAAATCGTTTTATCGGAATAAATCAGATTAAAATAAAAACTATACACCAGTCGATTTTTATGCAATAATTCACATTTCAGTGTATTATATTATACTTATAATATTCTTAACATATTTCAGCTGCTTTACACTTATTAATGTTAAGGACATCATTAGAAAAAACGTAACAATTGGTAGAAAAAAATTAATTATTTCTTTAGAATCCATATCCACATTGAATAAGTTATTTCTTAGAAAAATTTATCAAATTTTCAAAGTAAAGTTTTGCGAACCAAAACAATTATGTGTAAAAAATATTTTAAATCAGAAAATAATTTTATTAAAAATATTCAAGCAAAATGACTTATGTGTAATTTTTGTTAAAAGATTTTATTATTGCTCATCCCAATTTATGTTTACGTGATATCTGTCATAATTTTATTAAGGTTCCAATTGTATAAGTGTCGAAAAAATTTTCCAAATTACAAAATAAATCAGTTTTTTTCGTTCTCCTGAAAACCTAATAAAAATCACATAACCGTTCTTGTCGGAACAGTGGTGATATGTTACATTTTCTTTCAAATAAAAATTATTTTACCGATTAATCGAAAAAAAAATTACTCGAAAGACAAGGGATACACAAATAAAAGTACAAATACGCCTATTGGCCCTTAATCAATAAATAAGAATATTATACAATAATCAGACCCACCATTAACCAACATTTTAATATTTTTTTTTATGAAAACCAATTTATATCTAATTTTCATAATTACTCACCAATGACAAATATTTATAAATCAATCATCAGCATTAAAAACAAATTGAAATATCAGTTATTAATGATTAACCCAACTACGAGTAACAAAAAATATGTTTAATATTTAATTTGCAAATCTCATAAATATTTAATACCTCTCACTTTGTATTTATTTGGTTTTGTAAAAAATTCAATAAAAAAATATTTGCTTGGCATTTTGTTACGTTTGCCACAATATCTATCTATTTAACTATGTATTACTACCACTGACCAACATATGCGAATCTAACGAGATGAGACTTTAAACAAGAAAATTAAAATCTTTCTAAAACTGAACAAATAATAAATAAACCAGTCAGCCATTCAGTCGCATAAATACCATTTATCTTAAAAATGTTGTTGCTAATATTTTAGCTGCTGCAGCTTTTATTGTGATTTGCACTATTGACCAATATTATTTTTAGTGTTTCATCTTTTTTTTTTTTTTTTGTTTTTGGTTTTTTAATTGTGTTACAACAATCTTTTGCTTTTAAGCAAATAAAATTTGCAATAGAAAAAAATACTAACAATTGTTGAAATATTAACAGCAAAAAAAAAAAAATAAAGTAAATAAAAAAATAAAAAATATTCAAGCAGCAGCTAAAGACGATGCAGCAACATTAATACGAGTATTTAACAACTATTTTGGTATTTTTTTGTTTTTCTAAATGTGTGCTGTTTATTTTTTTTATTTTTCTACAATTTTGCCAGGCAAACCATGTAACTGAAGACTTAAACGTTAAAATAAAAATGCAAAAAAATCTTTGAATTTCTACTTTACTGCGAAAAGCAGCAATTTAGCAACAAATAAAAAACAAGGTACGAAAAATATAGTTGGTCAAACCTGACTATATGACACCTTACACCATTATGTATGCACATTAGGTTGGCCCCAAAATAAAAAGTATCGTTGTTCCCAGCTCAAATAAAAATGTACTTCATTCATTTCCCAAAATTTTCGTCCTTACCTTATCCTCACGTTAGCTGGATCTAAATGAAAAAAATGTAGTTTTTTCGTGTTTTCGGATTTTTTCATATTTCTTCCAAAATAACAATGAAAATAATGAAAAACAATGAAAAATGTTTATCGTAAGTTTGGACCAGGTCCAAATGAGAATTTGCAATGTTTCATAAAAAAATTGGATATTTGAATTTTTAACACTTAAATATTTAAAAATCGGCTTAAGACCAAAATAATACAAAATGACCTCCTAGCAGTTATATCGAAACGGGTTTTCCGTTTTCTAAAATTCTGCCTTATTTAAATTTTATGCGATTTTTTTGAAACATATTTTTCTTTATATACAAATGTTTCCATATAAGGAAAAATTAAATGAATTTAGCATCAAAATACGTGTATTTTTATAAGCTTTTCAGTGCTATATAATACCTTATACTCCTATCAACAAGCAACGAAATAAATTAAGTTTAAGTGAAATGCCCACAAAAATTATGCTTTGTTTGCACTTATAACAGTTAAGTAACACACAGAGAGCAATTTTTCTTGAGACTCACAACAAGAAATTATCCTCTGTGTGTAAAAAATTCTAAACAAAGGATTGTCAGAATGAAAATTTTGAGAAACGGTATATTAAAATGAAGTCAATTTCCATTTGAGTTGAGAACATCGATATTATATTTTCTCTCCATACAAACGGGTCCACCCTAATGTACATAAAGGTTTTGGTAGGGATCTTATATGGGTCGTGGGGCCAATTGTTGACCGATACTTGTATCAAGAGTTTTGTATAATTTTATGAAAAATATTTATGAATTATATTATGTTATTTATGCATTTTAGGATAATTTCCGGAAGTGGGCCTTATATGGACCTATGGTTAATTATTAACCGATAAAACTTGCACTGTGATTGCTCCTTATGTGAAACTTATTTGTGTCAAATATTAGCTCGATACTAACATTTGTGTGGAATTTAAAGTGATTTTCGGAAAATGGGTTTATATGGGAGCTATGATGAATTAAAGATCGATATTCATGAAACTTGGCATATAGATTTTTGCATATATAAGACTTACATATGCTAAATTTCAATTAAATATTGCTATCGCAGCATTTATGATCGTTAAACACCTATTCCGGGGGGACATTTGTATGGGGGCTACGTGAAATAATGGACAGATCACCAATTTCAAAAGGCTTCGTCCTTGAATCTAAACAGATATGTTTACCAAATTCCATGCAGTTATTTTTAAAATTGCGGCTTACAGTTTAATTATATGGTTAACAAGGACGGACGGACATCGTTAAATCGCCTCAGAAAGTGATTTTAAGCCGATTGGTATACGTTAAGATAGGTCTTAGACCGAAATTTTTGGGTGTTACAAGCATAATCACAAACGCATAATATTCCAACCACCTATGGTGGTGTAGGGTATAAAAACTCAAAAACTGAAACCGAAACCAAACTAAAGTTTGTAATGAATGTAACGCAACATTACACTCGTCACCTTGTTGCGATTAAAGAAAAAAAAAAAAACTTAAAAAAAATTCATACATAGAGAAACTGGCAGACGTTTTAAAAGAGTAATAGACAAACAGACATTCATTCAGTTAGTCAGTTTTATTCAAGTAATAAACATTTTTTAATGTGTGTATGTTTGTATTAGGGATTTACAAATTCAGTTTAATGTTACTACTAGAGTTGTTTTTGTTGTTGTTGTTGTTGCTATATTACTTCAATGACGTTAATTGGTTTGTAGTAGCTTCTGCCGTGGACATAACGAAAAAACTAAACATTCATTAATAATTATTTGTACTCGTATTTTAAAGTTTTGAAATATTTATCATGAAATTTTATTTTGTAATTTTATTGACCAAAGAAACGTGCAAAAGGGAGGAGAAGTATTTTAGGCTGAAAATAACTTAGTTTTAACATTGTGTTGTCATTGGAAGGAAGTACTTAGTGCTAAAAAGAGCTGCAGAAGTTCTTTTTATTTATAAAAATTAAAAATTAAAAAAAATCAGCTTTAGCCTTATTAAAACATAATAAAAATACTATAAAATTTGTGAAATTTTAATTTTCTTAGAAATTATTAACTTTTTCTCCTGTTAAAAATACATATATTTTCACTTTTTTGTAACTTCCAAAAAAAGCTCAAAATATGTACTAAGTCCTACTTTTGAAGTGGTAAACGTATTCTTTTTTGGAAACATTTGATCGTTTTTTGCTGGGTACTTTTCAATACAGAAAGTTAAACCATAATTTGAAAAATTCTGAAAAAACATAAACTCTTCTTAGCATGTTATACATCATACATACTTAGGTTCGATGTTTTTTATTCGGATTATCATCCTAAAATTTACGTGGAAATTATCAAACTTGATAAAAATGTAAAATATTATTTTAGGGTAGAACCTTAATTAAAAAATTTTCTTTTTGCTGACAGTTAATAAATTATTTAAAAATTAAGTACTAATTTGTACTTGTTAAAAAAAAGGAAATTATAACCTTTTTGAAATTAATTAATTTTAATACTTTTTGTAATATTTATAAATATTTGAGTACTTTTATTTAAAATTAGTACTTTTTTAAAAAACAATATTTTTTTTTTTAAATTATAATTTTATTTAGTTTCTTCAGTATTTTTGAATATGAGTACTTTTTTAAACTTAGTAACTACCTTTAAACTACATACTAAATATTTGATTCAAGTCTTTTGGGTCCTGACTATTTCTCATTACACACCTACACCACCATAGGTGGCTACTACACGTTTGGACTGATGTTTGTAACGCACAGAAGAAATATTCAGACCGCCACCTTAAAGGGTACTGTTCGACTCAGTATCATTTGAGAACAAAGTACAGGTCACATAATTAAAATGATCTTGATGAAATTTGGCTCAAATAATTATTTTGCAACGGGGACGAAGCCTATTGAAATTGGTTATGATCGATCCATTATTTCACCTATGGCTCATACAAAGGACCTCCCGATATAAGGGTTTAACCATCATAAATGCCTTAAAATAACAATATTTTAATGAAATTCGGTCGAAGAAGTATAAGTATCAATCTTTATGCTAAATTTCATGAAGATCGGACTCTAATTTGCCATATCTCCCATATAAACTCCTCTTGCGAAAATCATTTCAACGTGCATAAATCCCATACAAATGTTAGTATCACGTTAATATTCGACACAAATAATTTTCATATAAGTAGAAAGCTATATGAAATTAATTTTGTTACGATCGGTCTATAAGGTTATATAAGGAATTTATTAAAGTGCATAAATTCATATAAATGTTAGTATTTTCGTAATATTCTATGTTCGTATGTTTTATTTTACACTTAATACAATTATCGGTTCACAATTAGCCACAGTTCTAATATAAGTCCCCTGCCCGAATTTTGGTTCACATACACAATGGTGTAGAAGATCATATGGTCGCGCTTGATCAACTATAACTTTTCCACTTGTTTTTTTATGAATTTGTAAAGCGTACCGAAACCGGCGATACTATTCCAACTACAATCGCCTAATGGGTGTTGCAGAATATTTTGTCTCTATAGGGTACTTTTTATTTTATTTTAATACTGCAATTTATGAAAATATTAAAAACATTTCAAAAATTTATTGTTAGTTCCCTGCTTAAAATTCTAAATTTTCTTTCGAAACGGGTGTTATGAAAAAAATATTATTTTTTTTTTCAAAAATTTCGATCCATAAGTGAACATCATAAAAAAAAATATCGAAATATTTATTTATTATATTATTTTTTTTAATACAAGAAAATTTCATACTTTTGTTCCTTTTATAAGCAAAATATTGTAGTTGTTTGACAATAATTATGGTCTGTCTTAAAGTTGTTTTACATTTTTTTTTTTTTAACAAAAATGCACTAAAAAGTCTTCAGGAGGACCAAAATCGTATGGCTATTTTCTGTATCACAAATTTTTTGAAACCAATTTCGAAATTCAAGTTTTTCTTGGCCTAAATTTATGGGACCTAAGATTAGTTAATCGTTGCACAGTAAAAAAAATTTTAGTACTTTTATGTTATTAAGTCTATAACTTTTTAATATTTATTTAATAATAAATGGACAAGAATTTGCACCAATAATCTTGAGAATATTTTTCATAATATCAGCCAATATTAGATAAATTCATTTGCAAGTTATAAGTTTAAATTATATTAAAATTTGTGACCAGGGCAACCAAAAATATGTTTTTTGTTCCTGGGCTTCAAGTAAACCAAACTGTTAATTATTTGTCCGTTTCAGACAATTTTAAGAATTTTGGAATCAATTTTTTACTGAATATTTTTGCATATTTTGATTCCAATAGCATATTTTTAGATATTTTAATCCTGGGAGCATATTTTGTCATATTTTCATAAAAAATTCTTATTTTAAAGTATATTTTAGTAATTTAAATGACATATTTTTGCATATTTTTTTATAAGAGCATAATATTGCATATCTAACACCTAAGAGAAAAATTTTGTATACTTTGCATAATTTGCCATTAATGAAATATTCCTTTTGCTGTCACATATGTTCTCAAATCTAATTCCCTAATAATTATTATCTTATAAATTGATAGAAATCGTTGTAATTTCCTTATACAATTAGGAGATTCATAAAATCATATATCCTATAATAATAGCATGACTGTTGTGAACAACTCTTCATAATTTAGTGTGCTATTTTGCATTTAAATTAGCCAAAAAATAATAGCCAGTTTGTGCGAAAAGTACATTCTAAATATTGTGATGACAGACTCCAGTAAATAAACAATAGTTTTTTATTTGTTTTTGTATAAAATCATCTCTGCTGATTAAATATGACAGCACAATAAACATAGCATACAAAGTTCTATTATTTTAAGACACTTTGTTTGAAAATCAACAATGATATTTTACACCATTGTAAAATTTTAGAACATTATGACAATATGACATGATAGCACACCTTGTGAATCGCCCAAATGTATAACCTTTGAAATTTTTTAATTTCAATTTGCAAATAAAAATCAAGTTATTATTAGCTTGAATAGTACATTCAAAAATTTTAACATTTACTGCTTGAAGATTATTAAAAAACCTTTTCGTTAAGTTAAGAATATATGAAAATTTTATTACATATTTCATAATGAAAATAACTTTTTAACTTTCTATGCAAGTTGTGAAAAAGAACTACCACAAAAAATGGAAATATACACTCTTTCTAGAGCGTATTTTTGGTTGCCCTGCTTATGACATTTAAAAGAATTAGAGCAGAAACATTTAAGTCTTTGGCTTAAAGAATTAGCGTATATACCTTAATTGATTTAAATCATGATAATAGGACACTATTTGGGGTTAATGGTAAATTTTCCGGCAAAACAGCCGAAAGGATATAATATGGCTACTAGGGTGGTCCAATATCGTATGAATCAAATTATGATAGGGAACATCTTTTAGAACATCTCTGCGAAATTTCAACTTCCTGCAATGCTTGGCCATTTAAATTGATGATCAGTGTTGCCAGGAGGTGAGAAAAAAAGAGGCTAAATTGTTCTCAAAAATTAGGCCAGAAAAAAGCTAATATTTTTTAACTCTTTTTATTTAAAGTTCAATATTTTTCTTAAATATATATTGTAATAAATTTACAAATAAAATATAGAACCGCTGTTAGCAAAATGACCCAATAAAAAATCATATGAAAAATGATTAATTGTTTTGAAGTGATTTGTCATTTTTGTACCATAATTCCTTTTTGGTTCTTAAAATTACCTTAAAAAGACTAAAATAACCAATAAATAAATGAGCTGATTTAAACGAATGTTTGATAATACTTACTGGAATTAATACGTCTTGTCATTATTCAATTTGGAATAAAGTAACAAATCTTGAAAATTCTCATCGTGATGCTGACAAAAGCAAATGAATTCTGGTTATCTCAGGTCTTATTCTTCTTTATCTTGTGACACACCATATGATATAACAATGGGTTTTCCATCCAATATATTGCCCTCTAATGAAAATATCTGGCGTAACCGCCATTTGCTAATTCTTCTCCATTAATTTTAAATTTGTTTTTCGTTTAAAAGAATTTTAAATAAATTTTTATTTTATAATTTCTTCAAAAACGTAAAAAAAAATATTAAAATTTTGGTTAAGAATACCGAATTTAAACTTTTGTTTACATAAGCGAATTTTATAAATATACATATTTATATTGATTACTGTAACTAATTTACTGTATTATTATCACATTTTTTCCGCCAACAATCGGTATTGTTTTAAAGTTGGAACAAAAAGTTGACTTTTTTTAAGTTTTTAAATAATGGATTTTTCGACTTTTCCTCTTTTTCAATTTTTAAATAGTCGATTTTTCCACTTTTTTCAATTTTGCAATAGTCGGCTTTTCGACTATTATCGACTTTTTCGGACTATTTTCGACTTTTTCGGACTATTTTCGACTTTTCGTCTATTTTCAATTTTATACGATATTTCAAGATTTTTCACTTATTTTGACTATATTTTGTTATTTGCCCTAAAAAACTTTAAGCAAATATGAAATATATACAACGTAATGAAATATATTGACTAATTAACAAACAATTGACTAATTAACAAACAATCTACGCAAATCTACTGATTATACAAAAAAAAAAAAAAATATGTTTTTGCGATATTATTACCAACAGTTATATGATATAGTTTAAATAAAAACTGCTAAGAAACTATTCCTTTTAAATAAAGTAAACTTTTTGACTTATCGACTAATTTGACTTTCTCCGACTTTGGAATTTCTTCCGACTATTTCCGACTTTCTTCGATTTAATACGATTTTTTTGCAGAATTTTCACCTATTTTGACTGTTTTTTGTTATTTGCCTTAAAAAAAATTAAGAAAATATGAAATATATACAACGTAATGAAATACATTGATTAATTAAAAGACAAAGTGTAACGAGCACTTTCAAAATATGTTTTTGCGATATTATTACCAACAGTTAGATGATATAGTTTAAATAAAAACTGCTAATAAACTATTCCTTTTAAATAAAGTAAATTTTTTCGAGTTTTTCTTTTTTTATTTTTCCGACTTTTGCGACTATTTTCGAATTTTTCAGACTTTTTCCGATTTTTCGACTATTTTTGACTTTTTCCAACTTTTTCACTATTTTTGACTTTTTCCGACTTTTCGACTATTTTTGACTTTTTCCGATTTTTCGACTATTTTTGACTTTTTCCGACTTTTCCACTATTTTTGACTTTTTTGGACTTTTCGACTATTTTTGACTTTTTCAGATTATTTTCGACTTTTCTACTATTTTCGACTATCTGGCAACAAGAAAGTCGATTTATCGAATTTTTTTTTCTAATCAAAATGTCGATTTGAACTTTTCGACTTTTTTCAACAAAAAGTCGGTTATTCGATTATTCGAAAGTCTATTTGATGAACCCTAATTAAAAGGTGATTATATATTGATTATCTCTACCAAATAAGCAAAATTCGTGGAAGGGTCTTATATTAGACATGTGGACAATTGTGGACCGATACTTTTACTAAGTGTAAAATGAAATATACGAATACAGAATATTACGTAAATACTTACATTTATATGAATTTTTGCACTTTAGGGTGATGCCTGAAAGTGGGTTTATAAGGGAGCTATGGTAAATTATGGAGCGATCCTCATAAAAGTTATTTCTAGCGAATATAAACTTGATACTAACATGTGTATGTGATTTTCTATGGGTGCTATGGTTAATTATGGACCGATCTTCATGAAATTTGGCACAAAGATTGATACTTATGCAAAACTACATTACACCGAATTTCATTAAAATATTGTTATATTTAAGGCATTTTATGATCGTTATCCCCTATTCCGGGAGGACATTTGTATAGGGGCTAGGTGAAATAATGGACCAATCACAACCAATTTCAATAGGCTTCGTCCTTGTATCAAAATCTTCAAAATTGCGATCTGTACTTTGTGCAAAAGGTTTACATGGACAGCCAGCCGTCCAGCCAGCCAGGTGGACGGATGGACATCGTTAGATCGACTCAAAAAGTGATTCTGGGTCGATTGGTATACTTTAAGGTGGGTGTTGGATAATTTTTTGTGTGCGTTACAAACATCAGCGCAAACGCATAATACCCAACCACCTATGGTGGTGTGGGGTATAAAAAAAAATACTTTTTTTTTGTAAACTTTACTTACAACATTAGTGTTAATGACGATAATGTATCCGGTTCCCATGTTATTTTAGTTGATTTTTTTATTTATTTTAAAAATAGTTGGTCAGTATGTTTCTTTACATAAAGAAAAAGTTAAAAACAAAGTATTTCTTCAAAGTTATAAAAGCGGAAATATGTACAAAATATTATAAATTATTCCTACACTTAAAATAGCAACCACGAACAACGATTCCTTAAACAATGGTTTAACACTTTTTGATTAACAATCAAAGAAACATACAAAATACTTTTATTTACAATGTTGTAAAATTATAAAATTATGCACAAAATTCAATGGAATTGAAAATATTATTATTGATGGTCTTTTTGAAGATACAATATATTTGTTTGTTTTATGATTGTTTTACAAAAAATAGGAACTTTAAGGAAATATTTATAAAAACAATATAAATGTTAAGTTAAGTAGTCTTAATTTTTTGTTTTGTTTTTAATTTTCAAATTTTTGCAAAGTAGGAAATTTTATGTTATAAAATCTATTAAATTTTGTTTTTTGTTTTTTTTAAAGGTAATTTCAAGTTGAATGAACTATTTGTTTGAGCAACTGTTTGTTGTTTCTGACCTGTCTGGAATATTTGGTAATAAATGGTTTATGTTTTAAAATTTTGTTCAGCATTTTTTTTTGTTTGTTTTTTAGAAAAAAATATTACATAATCTTTAAAATTTTTTGTTTTTTGTTTTCAATTTTGGAAACTCTAAATTTGTAGTGAACCATAATCATAAAGTCTGTAAATGTGTAATTATTAAAAAAATCAATACAAACTTATATAAAAAAGAAATTTAGGAGTGATAGACAGCTATTGTTTAAAGTTTATAGGTTTTATTTGTTTTAAAAGAAGAATTAAATTAATTTTATTTTTTTTAAATTTCAAAATAAATTTGAAATTTTATTTTAATACTTAAATTTTTATAAAAAAGATCTTAGCCTGTAGAGTACAAATCTCTCCATTAAAGTTTCTCAAAACTCTTTGTCCTATTGTAATTACTATAGTCAAAAGTGATAAATGATTCTGTTTTCTCAAAATCAATGTGTTTGTACGGACAAAATAAAAATTTTCGAACACCAAACGAACTTCACCATCTCCGATTACGCAGTCACTATATCAATATAAAATTTAAAGTTATTCAAAATTTTCAAATTCGTTGTAGTTTAGTTTCTTATCGCAAATCAAAAATTCACTTTTTTTTAAAAATCTTCGAACTTATTTATCCGATTTAGACTATAGTTCAAATTAACTTAGTTTCTAATTATTTTTATAAAAATACCATTTTTGAAATTAAATAAAATATTTAAATCAATATTCGTTCTGTATTGTATATGATTTAAAAAATCATATCTTCCATTTTTATAACTTTTCTTTAAAATATTTCTTAAAATCCTGCGAACAACATGTAAATAATTTAAGATGGTACCATGAGGGGATGTTGAGAAAATTAACTTTTAGTAAAAAAACTCATTATTTCAGTAACAATTTGCTATTTTTTAATGTATTTTTGTTTTGTGTATGAAAATACTTGAATAGACGTCCCAAAAAGTTTGCATATCCATTTCCATATTTTATAAATTTGCTAACAAAAAATCATAAATTTAAGGTGGTATGTTCAACGAAAAGTGCCTCTAAAACAATAAATTGCATTAAAATGCATTTTCTTCAAAACTTTAATAATTTTCCAAATGTTTTAGTTGAAGATAAAAAAAATACAATTTGAATCTGTTCAGAGATCTCCGAGATATTGTTCTTTAAATTTACATACTTTTATAATTTTTAATTTTTTTTTTTAAATATCAATAGGTAAAGCAAAATGACGCAATTTTATATTTTTGCAAAACTAAAACATAAACTAATTAATGGGCTCCTGGGAACAGCTCAGATATTAGCCATCAATCGAAACAGTCAGTTAGAAATTGCCGATTTGCTGTCAAAATATTTTCATTTGTAATCCTGATTTCAAGGATTATTTTTTAAAGTTATTTGCAGTGTTGCCAGTTTAGCATTTTTAAGGCTAAATCTGGCATTTTTATTTTGTTTTTAGCCTCAAAATTTTGGTTTTAGCTTTTAGCTTTTTTTCTAGCCTATTTTGATTCTTAAAATTACCTTAAAAAGGCTAAAATGTTAGCGTTTTAGTAACGAAGAAAATAATTTCTTATTTACTACGAGGGCGGTTCAATAAGTCCGTACCTTTTCAAACTTCCCTCGTAATTATATGGAATGCAATACTATTCCCATTAAGTACCACCTGTTAATAGACTACTGTCAAATTTTGAGCAAGTGTCGTCATTTACTTTGCATTTAACAGCTGTTCAAAACATATAACCTCGTGTATTTTTCTAAAAATGGAAAAAAGTGAATTTCGAGTGCTCGTTAAACATTATTTTTTGCGAAAAAAACCGTCAATCAAACCAAGGAAAAGCTCGATAAATACTATGGGGATTCTGCAAAATTGATTTCAATGGTAAAAAAGTGGTTTACTGACTTTCGTTGTGGTCGCACAAGTACAAATGACGCTGAACGTTCTGGACAGACAATTGAGGTCAGTACACCCGAAAGTGTCGAAAAAAATCCACGATATGGTATTGGCCGATCCAAGAGTAAAAGTGCGTGAGATTGTTGATGCCATAGGCATTTCATATGGCAGTATGGTTTCGATTTTAAATGATCAGCTGGGTTTAAGAAAGTTGTCTGCAAGATGGGTGCCGCGTTTGCTCTCAATTGACCATAAACGCAAACCTGTGACAACTTCAAAGGATTGTTTGGAGTTGTTTAACCGCAATCCGAATGAGCTTTTGCGGCGTTTTGTAACTGTGGATGAAAGATGGATCCATTACTGTACTCCGGAGACCTAGCAGCAGTCTAAACAATGGGTTTCTCCGGGTGAACCTGCTCCGAAGAAGGCCAAGGTAAGTTTGTCGGCCAATAAGGTGATGGCAACAGTTTTTTTGGGATGCACGCGGGATAATCCACATCGATTACCTTCAAAAGGAAAAACAATAAACGGCGAATATAATGCCAACTTATTAGACCAATTTAATGAGGATTTAAAAAGAAACCGACCCCATATGACCAAGAAAAAAGTCCTTTTCCATCAAGATAATGCACGAGTGCACACGTATGCTGTCTCAATGGCAAAATTCTATGAATTGGGCTACGAATTGGTACCTCATCCGCCATATTCTCCGGATTTGGCCCCTAGTGACTACTTCCAATTTCCAAACCTAAAGAAATGGCTCGGTGAAAAGAGATTCAGCTCCAACGATGAAATTATTGACCAAACAAATGCCTATTTTAAGGACCTCGACACTTGCTCAAATAGTGGTGCATTTCATATAATTACGAGGGAAGTTCGAAAAGTCACGGACTTATTGATCCGCCTTCGTATTACTAATTTTATTTTTACAATGTCATCAATTTAATAATTCTTGTGTATTTATTCAAACAAAATATTTAGAGAGGGTTTACATTTGACAAAAAAAAAAAAAAATCGCTAAATCAAAAATAACTTAACTAATTTTATGAACTTACTATATCGATTATAATAATTATTTTGTAATATGCTTCATTAAACATAGAAACTATTGTGGCGAACCACCACTTAGGGTACTAACCTCTTGAAAACCGCGCTACCTAATGTTCCGGCCATGCTCAGGGAAAATGGTGTGGTTCTTGTATTCAGAAGGCTAGACTCCGTTCACCATACACTAAATAAAGTCGAACCTTAAAATTTTATCTTTACATTTTGTATAATAAAAGAAATTTATTTAATGGCACATATTGTATGAATATAATTTATTTTTACAATTTAAACTGAAGTTTTGAATTATTTGTCATTATCAAATAAATAAAATTAAAAGACATTTAAACTATAGAACGAAATCAATTGTTATTTGAATAGAAAAATGTATAACAAAAAAATTTATTGTCTTGTATAAAACTCGTATAACAACCAAATTTGAAAAAATAAAAAAATTAATTTGTAATAATAAAAAAAAAAAGTTAGAACGAATTCTAAGTTGAATATTATACGAAGTGAATTTTAAAATTTTTGTCAGTTTTAATTACGAAAATTTTTAATTCTTCATTATGAAAATTGTTAATTTTTTTATATGAATTTTATTATACCAGTGAAACTATATATATCTTTAATAAAAAATTTTTTCTTAAACTCACCGGATATCCCTCGTTATATTCAGACCTGATTTCACGAGTTTCCTTTTTTTTAATTGAGATTAATTTCACTAAAATAATAATTTGTTAGATGTTAATTTGTGTAAGTGTATTTTAGGTGTATGTGTAAGGAGAATAAGTGTTAACAATTACATTTTTACAATTTGAATAATTAAATTTTAATCAACAATATTTGCATTAATTTAATTAGTTTAAAAGATAATTTTAAGGAAAAATTAATTAACAAAATTTAAGTCTGTATCAAATTATTAAAGTTAGATAATAAAATGAATTTTAGCTATATTTTGTGCATCGTAAAAGTTTTGTAAAAAAAAAATATGTAAAATTGGAGATTATTGTTGAAAGGCCCTAGTAATTTCAGGTTAAGATTAAATATAACACTTATGGCACACAAGATGCAAAATTTCGATAATTCACTGGTTAATTACAATATTTTATGTTAAATTTCCTCAATATTTTGGAGAACTAAGGATTCTTGATCCTCGTAATAAAATCTTGCTCTCGTTTCTATACTTGATTGTTGTTGGGATTCCAAATTTTCCCTTCAATATAATCCTTTATGTGAATGAAAAAAAAAATATAATTCAAAATTAACGAAAATATTCAAAAGAAAGAAAATTGAAGTCTCACCTTTTTATTAATAATAAATCTAAATTCGCTTATATCCTTCAAAAGAATAAATTTCATCCAAAAGTCCAGTTTATATGATGATTCGATTTAAAAAAAATCTTCCTTTTTTATTTTTTTTATTATTTTACTTATAGCACAAAAAGAATCTAACTTTTTCCTTAAGATTTTCAAATATAAATGACAAATTTTATTTGAAACGAAAAAATTTTAATTAAAATAAAATCTAAAATTACTATGATTAAAAAAAATATTATCCCAAGTTTCTATTAACCGGCATCACACAATTTGCGAATATAATTTTAAAACAATTCTTAAAAATGTGAAAAATTACACAAAAATTTCTAAATGTTCAATCACAACTTAATTATATAGTAAATAATTTTTCATATGAAATATAACCCAAGTTTGTATTGAAATTTTTTGGGTGATTTTTTATAGAATTATTTTGCTGGCATCCATTTTATGGTTTATTTTTACATTTATTATATCTTCAAAACAATAAATAAATAAAAAAAACTAGAAGAAATTATTATTTTTTTTTTGTTAATTGAAAAAAAGCCCTATTTTTTGGAGCATTTAACCTTTTTTGGCCTTTTTAAAATTTCATTTTAGTCTCTTTTTCATCTCCTGGCAACACTGTTTATTGGTATTCTTCCACTAAGATATATTTATTTTCTAATAATACGAATTTTTAAACGTTTTTTTTATATTTATACAAATTATTTCATTTAAAACACATTCGAAACTTTCAAATTATTACTGAAATAAATGATTCTTTTAGTAAATTTTTATGTATTATTGCCTATAATTTAAGAAACATTTTAAAGAAAAATTATAAAAATGAAAGATATGATATTTTAAAAATCCTTGATAAAATAACGAATATTGATTTCATTATCCTTTTCTTTTCAAAAATATAATTTTTACAAAAATAATTAGAAACTCGATTTACTAAACTTCAGTTTGAACAAAAGTTTGTAGAAATCGGATAAATAAGCCCGAATATATATGTATTTAATTTTCATGTCTTTAAAAGAATTTCTAAAAAAATGAACTTTGAACTGTAATAAAAATGAAACTACTACAACGAATTTGAAAATTTGAATTGAAAATTTTGAAGAATTTCAAATTTTGTATTGACGTAATAAGTGTCTATCCAAATTTTATCAAAATCGAAGGTAGTGAGGTCAAAAATTGCGCTTTTTTTGTTCGAAAAATTGTATTTTCTGGCCATTTTATAAAAAGGGGTTTGATGTCAGAAGAGGAAAATCAAATATTACACAAAATAAAAAAAAAATCTTTACAAATAAATCTCATATCCATTATTTAATATGACAACAGTTTACGCCCATTTTTTAATGCTTCAATGCTCATTTAGACATTTGATCGTAATTGTTGTAATGAAAACCAAATCAAACTGAATAAAAAAACAAAACAAATAAAATGAAATAAATCCAAATAGTCATTATTTAAGCAGGCATTGAATATTTGTTGAATGAGACATGAAAGGCTTCAGCGGAAGTTTATTTTTCTTCTTTATTTTTTGTTTAACAATAATTATTGTTGTAATTTTTTATTTTTTTACAATAACATTTAGTGCCAGTCAGTAATTATTATTAATACTAAAAGACTAGAAATGAGCAGATATAACAAAAAAATCGTATTTAAATTAAAAAACAAAAATCAACCAACCAAATAATCAAGACAACATCATACGTTTACGTTTTACATCAAATTTGTCTATATTTTTGCAACTACATATTGTGATAATATAAATGTAATGTTGTATTATTGTAAATCTATATGTAATTTTCGTAATAAAATGATTATGAATGATATAATTAATGTTGTAAAGTAGTGATTAAGTCTTTGGCTTATATGTAGGGTAAAGTTAAGTTAATTTTAGGAGAATACCATTTAAGGGTAAGGAAGATATAATTTTAAAAATTTAAAGACAAAAAAAAAAAAAAAAAAAGATAAATTAGTTTGTTTGTGACCTACTAAGAAGCCAATATTTGACAATAATATGTAATTACTATAAATATTATAAATTATATATTATATATTTAGTATGTACATTAATGTAAAATGAAATGTTAGTGTTTGCATTAATGAAAATATAATGTAAATTTTTAAATAAATTAATTAATTTTAAAAAGGGATTATATATTTTTTAGTTAATATACCGACTTTTTTATTTTCTTGTTTGTAATTCTTGTTTTTGTAATTCTTGTAATTTAACGATTTAAAAAATAAAAAATTCCCAACTATATTTTATATTTTATCTATTTATATCCTACACCAACATAACAATATTGGTCCAAGACCCACCTTAATGTATACCTGTCGGTTTAGAATCAATTACTGGGTCGATTTAATGATGTCCATTTGTCTGCCTGTCCGTCCATACATACAAACCTTGTAATTAAACTACAATTCGCATTTTTTAAAATAATTCTGCGAAGTTTAGCACACATGACTCTTATGGTCCAAGAACGAAGCCTATTGCAATTAGTTATAATCGGTCCATTAATTTACATAGCCCCCACGATCATAAATGCCTTAAATATAGAAATATTTCATTGAAATTTGGCTCATATAAGTTTAACATAGGTAAACATCTGAATGTCAAATTTCATAAAGATCGATACCCTCTTCCGAAAATTACAATAACGTGCATAAATTCGATAGAAATATTAGTATCAAATAAGTTTAACATAAGTAGAAGTGCAAAATTTTATCACAATCGTACCATAATTAACCATAGTTCCCATATAACGCATAAATAATAAAACTCTACAAACTATGTCTTATAAGACATTGCAAGACACTTGTTACTTTTCAAGTACTTTAAATCAGTGTGTGAGTGGAGAAATAAATAATGTTCTACAGGTACTTAAACCACATAAATACTGTTAGTGCTGTTCAACTTTATGAGCAAATGCTGTGTGTATTGTGATAGGGATCCAATTAAACATGAGACTGCAATCGTTCACATAATATAAGACATTATTTGACCACTTGTTTGCTTCAATAGGGGGGGGGGGGGGGAAAAGGGTTTGTCTGTTTTCTTCGCATGTTTTCATATGAACAACATATGTATGTGAGTGTGCGTTCATAACTATGTAAATGATAGTATCCTGCCAATATTTTCTATCCAAATTTGAACTAAAGAGTAACCCCAGGTTGTTTTTAGCAGACCAATATGATATCATTTTCTTATCCAAGAAGAGTCACCGTGGGGGAAGAAATGTGCAGCAGTTCTAATACTTTTTTAATGACACTATTTAGTGCATTCCTTGTGTGTCGAAATAGTATTATTTAGAAGTGTAAATAAATACATCAAGAAAGTATCGAAATATATTCGCTTTTGTATAATAAACATGATTTTAATTCAATTGAAATATTTTTTATTATAATTGAGCTAAATGCTTAACTTATATTCAAACACACTATAATAACTAACTAGAATTTTAATATAAATTATTAATTCACTATAACTTGAAATTTAATATGAAATATTTAAAGGCAAAAATCACTAATAAAAAATTAAAAATTTTTTTATCATTACATTTTTTATTTAACACTTAAACAACATTATTGATCACTTTAAAAGTTATACATTACTGAGCGAAATTATGTCGTGCTTGTTTCTTTTTCTTTGCTCTGGAATGTAAACAATCTCCCAAGTCAAGTTTTTTAGATAAAAATTCGATACCATTGTGTTTTGTTATTGCAAATTTGTATATTTTCTACTTTGAACATCCAGGAGTGTCAAATAAAGACACTTTTTAGTGGATTAGAAAACTCTCTTCCAAATGCTAGTAGGGCATTTTCGTCGTTTAAAAGAATTATTTATAATATTATTGTACTTCATGATCAAACTAATTAATAGATATTAATGAAGTTGCTAATTATATACATAAAATGAGAAGATAAATATAACATTGAAAAAAACATGCGATAATTTTTATTAGAAAATAGATTTTATTAAATATAAATATTTAAAAGTCTTTCAAATTTGATATATATATATAAATTTAAAATTCAAACTTCTTTTTAGTTTTTGCTTTTGCTACAGAGGTGTGAAATTGAGAAAAATGGCGATTAATTATACCCTATACCACCATAGATGGTTGAGGTATTATGCTTTGTGCTGATGCTTGTAGCGCATAGTAAAAGTTATCCAACACCCACCTTAAAGTATACCAATCGACTCAGAATAACTTTTTAAATCGATCGAACGATTTTCGTCCGTCTAACTGCCTGTTCATGTAAACCTTGTGCACAAATTATGGGTAGCAGTTTAAAGATAATTAAATGAAATTTGGCACGCGGAACTTATATGATACAATGACGAAGCCTATTGAAATTGGTTGTGATCTATACATTACTTCACTTAGCCCCCATACGAATGTCCCCCGGAATAGAGTTTTAACACTCAAAAATGACTTAAAAATAAGACCATTTTAATTCGGTGAAAAGAGGTTCTGTATAAGTATCAATATTTGTACCAAATTTTATGAAGATCGGTCCACAATGGACCATAGCTTCCATATAAATTCCTTTTCCGAAAATCACTTTAACGTGCATAAATCCCATATGAATGTTAGAATCCAGTTAATATTCGACACAAATGAGTTTTATAGAGGTAGAAAAAACACTGTCAAATTTTATGAGAATCGGTACATAATTTACTATAGCTCCCATATAAATCTTTGCAACAGATTTTATAAAGATCTGTCCACAATTGACCATAACTCCCATATAAACTCTTTTTCCGAAAATCACTTTAACGTGCATAAAACCCATACAAATGTTAATATCCAGTTAATATTCGACACAAATAAGTTTTATGTATGTAGAAACAACATTTTTATGAGAATCGGTCTATAATTTACCATAGCTCCCATATAAACCCACCTCCAGGAGTTTCCCTAAAGTGCATAAAATCATCTAGATGTTAGTATCAACGCATTATTCTATATTTACATATTTTATTTTACATTTAGTAAAATTAACCACAGGTGTAGTATAAGTTCTCTTGCCTAATTTTATGGGTATCATATAGTCGGTCTTGACCGACTGCGTCTTTCTTTCTCCTTTTTTGTTGCAGTAATATTTTTTATAAAATGCAACAAGATTATAACTTTATAAATACTTAAACTTGTGGCAATAGAATTTTTTTCACTTTTTTGACAAAAAAGATTGATTTATTAAATAAATATATTTTACATGTATTCGGTTAATCTAATAATTTACTATTAATCGGTTATTAACCGATCAACTTTAAACCTCGAATAATTATTTGTCGAATTAACCGATTAATATAAGACCCCGAATAATTGAGTATTGAATGATCGTTTTACAATATGTTTATTACAATTTTTAAAATACACGTTATTTTTATGTGATATTTTTATAGATTTTAATAATATTTTAGTTTCATAAATTTATTTGCTTTAAAAAATATTTAAAAATAATTATTAATGATAACTGCTTTAAACCTCATAATTTTTAATTAAACATGAGTTGACCTCAAAACAACAAAAATAACAATTATTTGTTGCATTATTGTTTATAAACATGGCACATTAATGTGGTAAATAAGCTTAAGAGATTAATTTCCCCAGAGAGTGGTCGACTTAGAAGAAGCCTACGTTGAATACAATTAAGAAATACCTTTAGAAACTTTTTAAATTACACAAAAACAAAATCGATTTTAATATAAATTTATTAATAATAATTGAGACGTAAACCATTTTTAATAAAAAGCGAACTATAAAAAAGGTATAACTGCCAGCGAAAATAATTATTTTTTAAAATTTGACAGCTTATAAAAAAAATTTGAAATTTAAATACACTATTTCGATTTTTTTTTTAATTTATTAATTTTTGTGGAAATTAACTAATTTGAATCTAGTCAAATCTAGTTTTACGATTAATTTCCTAATATAGGGTAACTAAAAATAGAAACAATACCACTTCATAATAATACCAAAACCACAAATATGTGGTGTGGCAGATACAAAGTATAAACCAAAATATCAGCAAAAGCTACAAATGCAACAAAAAAAATATTGGAGAAAGTTTTACAAAATTTGTTGTACGAGTACTTACGTTTAACACCAAAATCGCTTTAAACGTAAAACAACAACACTAAAAACCATTTACTTAATGTGAAATATCTTTTATAATTTTTTTCATACTTATTTTTTTATAATTTACAAACAAATTTATGATTATTGCATGAAGCAGTGAAATTATTTAAACAAGAGGGAGAGTGAAAATGAACATTTGAAGTAAATAAAAATAAAAAAGTTATTTTTATAACTAAAATTTACAATATTTATAAAAAAATAATAATAAAGTAAAATAAAAAATTCAAAAGAATTTAAAATACCTAAAACAGAGTTAAAAAGTTTTGAAAGTTTATTTTATAATTTTAAAAGTAAAAAAAGCTAATTTTTATAAAGTGCTAAAATTCCTTTATTTTAGTTTAATTTAGTTTAAAAAAGAATATAAACTGAAAAAAAATAAATAAATACAAATTAGCATTTTTTATTAGATTAAATTTGCAATAAATTTTAAACTAAAACTTATCAAAACAAAAAATTTAAAAACATTTATTTATGTGTGTGTGTGTGTGTGTGTGTGAGATTTTAAAGAAAATAATCTTAATTAAAGTCACGTTTTCAGTACGAAAAGTAATAAATTTAAATTGTTTGATAGATTGACATTTTTTGTTGTTATCTTTTTTTTACTTGTTTCTTACTTAATTTCGAGCAACTTAATTCTATTTCTTTTTGAATATTTTTTTCAATGGCGGTTTATTTTTTTATTTTTTATAAAGTTTTAATACTGGAGGGAAAAGAATTAAAAGTGAGATATTGACAGGTAACATTGATAAGTTTTTAAGCTTAATGGGTTGGTAACAGATGGTGTGTTTATAGTGTTTAGTAAATGTTATTGAAGTTGTTTTAGGAAATTGCATAATTTGATTAAAATCGCTTAAGATGCTTAGGAGGGAATTGTACATAAAAGAACTATTTTTTTTTTCAAAAATACAATTTAAATTGATATGGAATATTTTATTGATTTCTTGCAATTTTAAAGTTTAACCTTAATTTCGAAATTAGATTTTAGTTCAAAGATTTATAAATTCCTTAAAAATTTAGTTTATTGTAAATTAAAAAAAAAAAATATTGCAAAATATCTCAATGTTAATTTAAATAAAATTTTATAGAAATATTGAAGTTTTAATTAAAAATCTTCAGCAATTTCGAAAATTTAGATGTATTAAATGAATTTCATTCTTAGCACAAAACTTAGGAAATTTTCATAGATATTGTGAATTTTATTACATAATATAAGAAATTTTAATGAATTTTGATAATTTTGAAAGATTGATATTAATCTGAAATTTAAAAATTGCTTGTTTCCACAATTTAATTGAAATTTCATGAAAAACATTTGAAATTTGAATAATTTTTATAAATTTCGAAAATTTTAATTTGATTTTTATTAGTCTGAGTTCATACAAGACAATTTTTCTTGCTGAAATTCAGATTTCGTGCGGGAGCGGGAGGGAATATGAAAGAGTACGAACTTGCCTCTACTTCGAAATTTGTTTTGATTTTCATTTTCGTAGTTCAAAAGAAACACAAATAAAGGCAATTAAAGCAAAAATTGCTAAAGTAAAATTCTGTGTGTGAACTACTTTTTTTACAGTTACAGTGTCTGCATGTCAAATTTTAAGAAAACCGGTTGATTAGTTAAGAAGATATAGGGAGGGGGAATTTTTACCCCTCTTGCTCTATTTCATGCCCTAAATAATAGACATTATAGGCTATAGTTTCTTCAAGATGTTATACTATTTGCCTGCAAAACTTCAAGAAAATCGGTTTAGTTCAGAAAATGTAGGGAGAGGGAGCTTTTACCCCCTTTTGACCTATTTTACGCCCCCAATATTAAATAAATATTATAGGCTATAGATTTTAATAATATTTTAGTTTCAGATGTTACACTATTTGGCTGCCAAATTTCAAGAAAATGAGTTGATTAGTTAAGAAGATATAAGAGGAGGAGCTTTTATACCTTTTATATTATTTTACGCCCTCTAGCAATATGAAATATACTTTACGATCCCATACCTAACAAATACACATAAAAATCGGTCCAACCGTCTCGGAGGAGTTCAATTACAAACACCGAGATACGAGAGTTTTATATAGATATAAAAAAGGTCTATTGGGTATTTAAAAATTATTAAGACCTAAAAAAATAAAATGTTATTCCTCATTTCTATTGTAAAAGCTTAAGCTTACTAAAATCTTCAAATTATATTATGGTCAATATAATGCAAAAATTATGTAAATTTAAACAGACAAATTAAACAATTTATGTTTAGTTTTTTTTCTCTTCGAAAGAAAAAACATTCTATATTTCTTAAACCACCTTTCGCTGATGCTTAAATAAATGGGCATGGGAAAAAATTTCTTAAATTTAAAAAAAAAATATATATATAAATCCCTTCTACAATTCTGCAAATTTATGATGATAATAAATTAGCACAAATATTTTTACATCCTGTTAAAAAAAAACGAACTCTTTTGACATGAAATTTTTATCCGCCTTGTCATGTTCTGTAAATTTAAATTCCATATTAGCAAAAAGTCTTATAAATAAAATTCTTTTGACGTTTTCTTCTTTTATTTTATTCGCGCTTTGAAAATAACTAAAAAAAATCGTGATGCAATTCTTTAATAAACATTTATATTTATGTAGATTTTTGTTTTTTATTTCTTTTGTTTTCGTTTAGTGAAAAAATTAAATATATACTATTGTTATTCTCTTAATTTTATTTAATTATACGGCAAATTTTTTATTTGTAATTTTTTATTTTTTGTAAAGAAAACAAAACAAGATTTTAATAATGGTCAAAACACGAAACACTCCCAGCCATGTGGTAGTTAGTAAGTAACGTGAGTGGTTGGATGTTTGTATATATAAATGTATTTATTTTAATTTTAAATACATGTTTTTTTATTTTTTATTTTTTTATTATTTTTTTTTTGTTATCATAATGTTTATATGCTTTTGGCTTATTTTGTTTAAAAGTAATTTTTCTAATTCCCTTTACTAAAGCAATAAGGTGCTCTAATATGCTTGTTACTGTGCACAATGGGGTTAGAAAAATCTGGAAAATATTAACATTATGAATCATTATTTAGAAAACTACTTTAACTCTGAAATGCCGTATGTAGGGTTTTAATCACTTCCTCTAATAAAAAACAATAAATTCTACACAATATTCATTAGAATTCTTTTTTAATTTGCAATTATTTTTTTTTTGTCAATTGTTGTGTAATTACGTATTTTTTTATTTGGTATCTAAAATTTTTAACAAATGACTAGGGTGATCGATTATTTGACTTTTTTAAGAAACCGGTTTTAGTATAGTTCGAATAATTAAAATTTTGAAAAAAAAGTTTTTTTTTCAGAAGAAAATACTTCCATCAAAAGACTAAAATTTTCTAAAAAACCCAACAAATCTTATAATATTTAAGTTAAAATTTATTAAATAATTTTGTTTTCAAAGCAAGTAAGGAAATAATCATAAAAAATGAGACTAAAGCCCAAATTACATTAACGCGTAGTCAGCAACAGTATCAACAAAAATGATCAGCTGTTCACTATCAGAATAACATCTTACCTTATTATATTTGTTTATTTTAGCCTCTCATTTCCTTGCTCACTATCTTCAGCTTCATAACAAACCAAAGTAGATTAAATAAGATAACAGCATCTCGGAGAGGATTTAAAAGAAATATATATTATATTGGAGTTTTTCAACATTCAAACAAATTATGGGAGAGAAATTTTTCGTTTTGTATGAAGTTTAACAGATTAACAAATCAAAACAAAACAACAGCTGACATGATAACAAACAGTGCATTCTAAATTATCAGCTGATTGTTGTAGCAGGCACTGCTGTTGGCTACGTGCTAATGTAATTTGGGCTTAAGGCCCGTTATTATAGCATTCCGTTAACTAAAGTTAGGATATTACCATTTTTTGGTTATTATAAATATAAGTTAAGTCAAATTTGACCGATAAGCTAAAGGACAGAACATTTGACCTTTAACTTTTATTGTTAGGTTTATTCATTTAAAGCTGTCATATTTTCTGCTTTAAAAAAGGATTAAGTAAAAGCATATTTATTCGGTTGTAGTCCTCATTAATTTGTCTGACTATGTTTATATATTTTTTCCGACATTTTCTTTTAGTTTGTTTTAACTCAAAAATAGATAAAGATTACTTTATTACTCACTATAGATTATCTTATCTTTAACTATCTTATACATTAACTAGCCTATGTCTTAATATGGAAAAAGCCTATTTCGATTGAAAAATAATGTAAAATATTATTAAAAATAATTCAATATTTTTAATAATAGAAAACCCTAAAATATTTAAATTGTTTGGATGAATGTTACAGGTGTTACAAGAGAATAAACTAATACCATTGATATGCGTATTTCGTTCAAGGTAATTATTATTTTAATATTTGTTTAAACGTATAGAATTAATTTCAATTTAACCTTAAACTATATTTAGAAAACATAACAAGAAATTAACTTTATGAATATTAATTAGTTAACAATTTTTTTCCTAATTTTCCATTCAAATATTAGTATTTATTTCGTACATATGTTTTTTTTTTTAATGAAATGGTATTTTTAAAACCGGTTTTTCAGGCTTAAAACACGGGTTTATTCGACATTCGAAAAAATTAACATTAAAAAAAACACGACAATACTTAAACTAAAAAAACCGTTGGAAACACCGCGTCGGATCCCCCTACAAATGACATTGTTTTTTTTCGCTTTTTAACTTAATATTTTGTCTTAATAATACAGTGTTATTTTGTTTTATGGTTTTTGTTTTTGGGGAAGTCTCATCATGGTTTCATGATTTATGTCCATTCATTTGAGCTTTTTTTTAGTTTTTTTTTTGTCGTTAGAACTTTAATAGTGATTACCACATAATTTGAAAGGGAAAAAAGTAAAAATAACAAAAAAATATTTTTTGTTTTTATGACAAGTTTTTGTTGTATTTACAGTAAATTAAATTTTGTAATTAATTGTTACATAACCAAAATAATTCTTCTTAATAATAATTTACCTTGATATTTTTTATTTGTTGATTGAAACTTTTGTGGGTCAGTTGGTTAAGGAAAAACTAAAAAATAAAAATTGTCATAAAAAAGATCTATCCATAATTTGATTGTTTATAACAGAATTAAAATATGAGGATTACCAAGATAAAAAATGTATAGAAAATTTTGTGTAAATTTACTTTTAAAGTACGCAAATTTGCTTTATAGACAAAATTTTACCTGAATTTACATTTTAAAGTAAATTTTACGTAAATTTACATTTTATATTAAAATTTACTTAAATTTACATTTTATATTAAAATTTACTTAAATTTACATTTTATAGTAAAATTTATGTAAATTTACTATTCTGGAGTAATTTTTTTTGTAAATTTTACATATAGTTACATCTTATAGTAAATTTTACTTATCTTAGTAAATTTTACGTAAATTTATTTTAAAGTTTAAATTTTATATACATCTGCTTCTTAGAGTATATTTTACATAAATTTACTTTTTAGAGTAAATTTTACAAAAAAATTGTTTTTAAAAGTAAATTTATATTTTACATAAAGTTAATTTTTATAGTAAATTTAAATTTATTTTTTAGTGTAAATTTTGTGGAAATTTACTTTTTGTGTAAATTTTACATATATTCATATTTTAGAGCAAATTTTAAATAAATTCACTTTTTAGAGTAAACTTTACATTAATTTTTTAAAGCATATTTTACATAAATTTAATTTTTAGAGTAGATTTACTTTTAATATTAAATTTTACGTAAATTTGCTTTTAATATTAAATTTTACGTAAATTTACTTTTCAGAGCAAATTTTACACAAATTTACTTTTCAGAGTAAATTTTACATAAATTTAAATTAATTTCTCAGAGCAGATTTTACATAAATTTACTTTTTATAGTAAATTTTGTACATAATTTCTTACATATTTTACTTTTGAGAGTAAATTTTACAAAAAGTTACTTTTTGTAAAAGTTACATAAATTTTCTTTTTAAAGTAAATTTTACTTATGATACCTTTTTGCAATTAATTTTACGTAAATTTACTTTTTAGGATTAATTTTATATAAATTTACTTTTCAGATTATTCTACGTAAATTTCCTTTTTAAAGTAAATTTTACATAAATTTACGTTTTAGATTACATTTTGCATGAATTTGCTTTTTAAAGTTTATTATGCACTGTTTCCATTTTAAATTGAATTTTACATAAATTTAAATTAATTTTTACATATAGTTACTATTTAGAGTAAATTTTATGTAAATTTCATTTTTAGAGTAAATTTTTACATAAACTTACCTTTTAAAGTAAAATTTACGAAAATTTGCTTTTTGGGATAAATTTTTCGTAACTTAACTTTCAATACTAGATACCTTTTAGAGTAAATTTTACGTTAATTTACATCTTAAAGTAAGTTTTAGCTAAAATTACTTCTTAGTGTAAATTTTTACGTAAATTTACTTCTTAGAGTAAATTTACGTCTTGAATTTTAAATATTTTTTTTTCGTAAAGTTTGCATACATCTACTTTTTAAAGTAAAATAAAGTAAGATAACGTTAAAGTAAATTTTACATAAATTTACTTTTTATAGTAAATTTAGCGAACATATTCTAATAAGATTTGAGAAAATTTGCTATAAGCTTCAGTTTTTGCAAATTTATTATTGAATGTATTTTTATTTAAGTTTCACTTTCCTTTGAAATTAAAGTCTTTTATTATTAGTTAATCTTTTGTCTTTTAAAATTTAAACTAGTCTATGTTTTTGTTTAAATTAATTTCATAATAATTTTTCAAACTAATTTTTAAAAACTAACTATTATTTAAGAGTTTTATTATGTAAATAATAGGAAGTTGTATTGATTTAAATTTTTGAATTATTTTCTTTGTTTTTGCTGAATTTGTTGAATTTTAAAAAATTATTTTTTTTTCCTTGCAAAAAATTTAAAAAAAATGTTACAACATCAACAACTGCTGGCTCTGGCCAGGCTTTCAAGTTGGCTTTGGATGACCTTTTTATGTGAAATTTTTATCTTTTGGCAAATAATATTAAAACATATGTAAAACAAACAATGAAAAATTTGTTTTCATTTTTTTTTTTTTTCTTTATTTGCTTATTTATTTACAAAAAAACTTTCGCTTATTGTGGTTTTTGAGATCAACAGATCACAGACAGAAATGCGATCGAAAAAAATGACGATAATAAAAAAGAAATTTTAAACATGTTTGTTTAACGATGTTTGTGGCTGTTGGAAATAAACCACAAAAACTAAAAAGAAGTTTTTTTTTTTTATAATTTTAGGAAGAAGCAAGTTAAACATAAATAAATGTCAGCGTCACGTGAATGTGTGTGGAAATATGCTGATTTAAGCAAGATTTATTTACAATTGGAGGAACATAAATATTACTTTTTTATTACATATGTATAAAATTTTTTAAGAAATAACAAAAATCACTTTCATTCTTAAGGAGGGAAGAATAAAGAAACTTTTTAAAATACATACATTGTTGTTTTTTTTTTTTTAACAAGAAAGTAAGAAGTGCTCTAACTTTTAATAATTTAGTTTTTTTTTTTAAATAGTTTACAATCCACTCTCGTAGCTTAAAAAAAGTACTTTCTTGCCCCGTCTTTACTTTTTAAATTTATGTATCCCCATTATGTGTTCCAATTTCTTTGCAACGATGTAGAGTTTCTTCTTTAACACTTTTGAATTTTAATGTTAATAATGATATTTAATGTTAATATTGTAATTGATATTTATTTCGCTTTTGAGCAGGCAATTTGCCAAAAAACACGTACATTAACGAATTTATAAATATGTAATATTATTTTTCATAACAACTAAAAAATTGATAAACATCATAAAAGAAAAACTTGAACAAATTTATAGTGATGTTTATGTCTCTATACAATAAAAAAAAACATTCATTGTAAGTTTTTACTTTTATTGTAAGTTTAATAAAAGTATGTGTATTCACTTGAAACAGCTGAATCATGTGGAATTTTTGGCTAACTTTGGAATCTAAAATTAAAGTGTTTTTATCAAATTTTCACTAAAGCAATTTCTAATGTGCTATTTAAATTTTACTACAATTCATTAGATACAGAAAATTTTACATCAATTAGCCAATAGTACTTCTTTTGTAGTAACTTTTATGGTAATTTAATTTTGAGAGCAAATTTTATATAAATACACTTTTTAAAGTTAATTTTAATTAAATTTTCTTTTTAGTCAATTTTATATAAATTTACTGTTTAAAGACAATTTTACATAAATTTAATTTTTAGAGTAAATTTTACATAAATTTAATTCTTAGAGTAAATTTTACGTAAATTTACTTTTTAGAGTAAATTTTACGCAAATGTACGTAAATAATGTATTAATACTCACGTTTAATTTAACATCTTCTTAATTTTAGAGCAATTTTTATAAAAATAGTTACTTTATGGAGTAAATTTTACATAAATTTATTTTTTAAAGAAAATTTTACTTCAATTTTCTTTCTAATCAATTTTATACAAATTTACTTTTTTTACATAAATTAATTTTTTAGATTGAATTTTACGTAAATTTATTTTTCAGATGAAATTTTACGTAAATTTACTTTTTAGATTATATTTTACATACATTTACTTCTTAGACTAGATCTTACAAAGTTTTTAATAAAAAAAAAATTTACATAAATTTTCTTTTTGGGATGAATTTCACAAACATTTTCTTTTTTACCTCTTCTAGTAGTAAATTTTACGTAAATTTACTTCTCATAGTAAATTTTACTTAAGTTTATTACTTATAGTAAATTATACTTAAATTTACTTCTTATAGTACATTTTAGGTAAATTTTCTTCTCATAGTAAATTTTACGTAAATTTACTTCTCATAGTAAAGTTTACGTAAATTTGCTTCTCATAGCAAATTTTACGTAAATTTACTTTTTATAGTAAATTTTACAGAAATTTATTTATCATAGTAAATATTACGTAAATTTACTTTTCATAGTAAATTTTACGTAAATTTACTTCTCATAGTAAATTTTACGTAAATTTACATCTCATAGTAAATTTTACGTAAATTTACTTTTCATAATCAATTTTACTAAAATTTTTCATTTCATTTTTGCGTAAATTTACTTCGTATAATAAATTTTAAGTATATTTACTTCTTATTGTTAATTTTACGTAAATATACGTTCTTATAGTAAATTTAATGTAAATTTACTTCTTATAACAAATTTTACGTAAATTCACTTCTTATAGTAAATTTTACGTTAATTCACTTCTTATAGTAAATTTTACGTAGATTTACTTATAATAAATTTTTCGTAATTTTAATTCTTATAGTAAATTTTACGTAAATTTACTTTTTATAGTAAATTAACTATATTTACAATTTTCTATAAATTTCTGTATATTTTCTTTATAGTAAATTTTGTGTTTTTATTTTATAGTAAGTTTTTCTTTTATACAAAATATTATTCTTTTCTACAATAAACATAATAAATTTTATGTAGGTTTCCACTTTGTATTGCATTTTTGTAAATTCCATTTCTATATTCATTTGGAGTAAATTCCATTTTTTATTTATTTTTTTATTATTTTTGTGTAAATTCCTTTTGTGTTTAAATATTGCGTAAATTTGCGTACAATAAAAAATTTCTTGAGAATTTTTTTTATCATAAATTTTTTGGTCAATAATTAATATATTTAATTCTAAGTAATATTTCTTGTTATTTTATGTGTAAATTTCTTTTTTAATCTTGTTAATTTTCTTATGTTGAATGAGTACCCTTATTGTTTTTATTTTTGTGATACATATTTGTTGAAAACTTTCGTTCGCATTTCATTTTATTTTATTGCATTAGATTTTCATGTAATTTTGAAAATTAAAAAAACTCTTTATTTTGTTTCGAACAATAATCATGAGCTTCAAAGCTCATTTAACATGAATTGCAATCATGTGTTGAACATAGTTTTCTTTTTTATATATGATTTCCGAATTTTCTTTTATTTTAATCTTTTATACTTTAATTCAAGAAAAATGGGTAAAGTCAGTGAAAATTTTTTCGTTGCTTTAGTTTTTGAATAATATTTATTTGGGATTTAAGTTGGTATTAAGACTAATAAAATTTAAATTTTTTCTAAATATGTATGTTATTTCTATTATTATTTAAATATCTTCGATTTATATTTTTTTATTTTTAACTTAGAGCCTAATTTTGTAAAACACTTCATCTCACTTTGAAAAAATTTTCATATAAATTGTTTTTGTTTTTAACAAATTTTTATGGAAAATTCTTCAAAGTGAGGTAAAGCGATTTACAAATTAATTGGGCTAATCTTTGCTTTTTGAGTTTGTATTTTTAGTATATTAAAAGTTACTTAACATACTTTGAATTTGTGGAAATTGTTTGTTAAGAAAACAAATCTCAAAGTCATTTTAATTGAATTCGGCCTAATTTTTTTGTCTTTTACTTTTTTGGTGCTCAAATTGAAGCGATGTTTTTTTTATATTTATCTTAAAGCATTTAAGATTTGTTTTTTTTATAATTAATTATTTTTTCCAAGTTTTCATTTTCCTCTTACTTTTGTTTAAGCTTCTAAGCTGAATTTTGTAGTTTTGTTTTTGAAAATGTTTAAATAATTTATGATGTCACTTGTAATTAGTTGTCATTGTTTTCTGTTTTTTAGCTTTGAAACAAGTGCAAAATTGCAATTAACCCAATTTATAAAGAAGCGTGAGTAATTTCCAATGTGCTAAAAAAGTAATAAAAAAGTAATCAAACAATAGTTGAACAAGTTTAAAAACATATTTATTTATTATCGAAAATGTTCTTCCAAAAGTTGACGATGTTAAAATTATTCAAAATATTTTTTTTTCGCTCTAAACAAGGTTACCTAATGTTCCCTCAAAAAATTACACAGTGCAACAAGAAAAAATTATTCCAACGCAAGATGAAAACTTAACGTTTGGGTAAAATGTATCAATAGGGCGATTAGTTGAATTTTGAAAATTACCTTTTCGTAATAAAAATGGTTACCGAATAAAAATAAAAAAAATTATGTTCCAATAGCAATAATAATCATTTGACGTTGTTTTTTTGTACTTTTGCTGTCAATGTTAACAATGTTTTAGATATTGGAAAAATAAATAAAAAATAATAAATAAAATTAAATTTCATCAGCATTAGGTGTACTTTTTTTAAATAAAAAGTTTCTTTAAGCAAAATTTTAAAATGGACCATCAACTTCAAGTATTTTAGTGTGTTTTTCCTCAAGCGTTTGAAAGTTTTATTTTTTTCAAATATTTTTATTATTTTTCTGAAATTTGTTGTAAAATACACTAATTTTGAATTTTGATGGAATGGAATTTAAAATGTTACAATTTTTTTTCCTCATATTTTCCTGAAAAATAATACATGTTATCTTTTTTAATATTCTCAAAAAAAAAAAAAAAAAAAAAATCATGCGCATATGTAGCCCGATTTTAGAAATTAAAATTTTTGTGAAAAAGACTCTTATACAAAAAACAGTGCAGACTTTTTTCTTTATTGCTTGATCAAACATTACACAGTGCAGCAAAATCGAAATAAATCTGTAACATCTATTGGCAGATTGGTTTTACCAGCCGATAGCGTAGCAGAGGAGAGTAAAACTTTAACTTTGGAAGAAAGACTCTACATACATCTCAGGAGCTGAGCTATGAAGGCTCTAATTAACTTACCTCTTATATAGCATATTTTTAACCATTAGCCCAATTTTTTGTTTTTTACCCGATTTCATTTTTTGCATCACCTTAAAGTTCTATTACTATTTATCTCATATATTTTTCGAGTTATATGCATTTGAAATTTCAACTCAATTTTGAAAGATCTAGGGCAAGTTTTTTTCCAAACACGCAGCGAAAAAACATGGTTACAGCATTATTACTGCAACAATATTTGCATTATATTCTCATTGTTAATTTTCTTGAATTTTAATAACTCTGTGTTCATGATAAATTTTGTCATTTAATATTTACACTCAATAAAAATTTTAATATGTTTAACTGCAAAAAATTATATGTTTTTAAAAATGTTTACCATAAATAAAATTTTATTAATATGAAAAATATCATTATTTCTGCAACCATTAAATATTTGCAGTCTTTTTCTTTGTTCTTAAACTATATTCTGTTTTTAAACCATATCAATATTATTATTCCCATGACAATCAAATGTTTCAAATAAATATAATACTTATCCTTTTCACGAACTTAGGGGACAAATTTAACACTTGTTTGATTTTAAATATATTTTGCATTTAATGTTTGTTTTCCAAATTCATCGTAATTGTCAATTAGTTAATACGTGTAAAATATAAATAGACAAGGTTTGGTTATATAAGATTTTGATTAACTACTAATAAAGGGTTTAGTTAAAAAAAGAGAAAAAAAGAATATAATAAAATATAATAAAAATAATAATATGTAAATATTATTATTTTTTTGCTATTATTTAAAAAAAAATACTATAAAAATAATTTTTATAATTTTTATACACACCACCATAGGTGGATGGGGTATTATGCGTTTGTGCTGATGTTTATAACGCACAGAAAAAATCATCCAACACCCACCTTAAAGTATTCCAATCGACTCAGAATCACTTTTTGAATCGATCTAATGATGTCCGTCCGTCCGTCTGACTGGCTGGATAGCTGGCTGTCCATGTAAACCTTGTGCACAAAGTACAGGTCGCAATTTTGAAGATAATTCAATTAAATTTGGCACATAGGACTTCTAGGACACAAGGACGAAGCTTATTGAAGTTGGTGATGATCGGTTCATTATTTCAAATGTCCTCCCGGAAGAGGGGTTTAACGATCATAAATTCGTTAAATATAGCATTATTTTAATTCAGTGTAAGGAAGTTTTGCATAAATTTCAATCTTTGTGCCAAATTTCATGAAGATCGGTCCATAATTGACCATAGCTCCCATATAAAACCCTCTTCCGAAAATTTTCTTTAAAGTGCATAAATCACATACAAATGTTAGTATCTGGTTTATATTCGACACAAATAAGTTCTATATAAGTAGAAATCATAGTGACAAATTTTATGATGATGGCTTCCATATAAGCCCACTTTCGAGAATCACCCTGAAGTGAATAAATTCATATAAATGTTAGTATTAACGTAATATTGTGTATTCATCTATTTTACTTTACACTTAGTAAAAGTATCGGTCTACAATTGTCCACATTTCTAATATAAGACCCCTACACAATTGTGTGGGGTATTATATGGTCGGGTTTGACCGACAATATCTTTCTTAATTGTTTATTAATATGTTTTATTTTAATATATGATAATATGAAATGAATGATATGACAAAATGAAATAATAATATAAGATTGGATAAGTATATGATAAAATGGAATAATAATATGACAATGTTGTATAATAATGAATATAATTATAACAAGATGAAATAATAATATAATAACATCAAATCATAATCTGATAGAATGAAATATTAATGTAGAACTAGAATTATAACATGAAAAACAAACATAAAATCCGACATAATATAGCAAAATGGAATCATAATAATTATTTTTTATTTTATTTAATTATTAATTATAATCATTTCTATTTTTCGCAATGATCATATGTTCCAATCATATTATGTTGCTCTTAGATTATAGTCACCACAAATATATTTTTTCTCTGAGTGTATATATCCCAACATTTTTAACCGATTTTAATATTTTTTTTTGTAACTAATTAACCAAATTATCTATCGATTAAAGGAAATTTGAAGTCACCTTTATTGAATCCAAAAATATAAATGATATTGAATTTGAAAATTGCACAAATTAAGAAATGGAATTGTCTCTCAAAAAAAAACCTTCAAATTCCAAAAATGAATTTTTTTTACTTACTGATCAATATAAAAATAAAATGTTAACATTAAAATATTGACATCACCTTTTCTTAAATTAAGTGTTATTTTTTACCCCTTTTACGTTTTCATAGTCTCTTTCAATATGATTGCAAATCAAAATCATTTTAGTTATTCAAATGTTATTCAAATGTTGTTCAAATGTTATTATTATGTTTTTGTTGTTTTATAGACTACTACCTTATTACACTAGATTTTTGCTGGATGCCACACACTTTTTACGCCCATTTTTATTATAATATTGTTAACTTTATTTAACTTGAGATTATAACAGAACTACTGAACCGATTACAATTAAACATGGCACATATGTACTCGTATATATTTGAAGGAAGTACTGACTGGATGCCACGTTTACTTTTTGTTAAGAAAGGATTGCTTTGCTTCTTAGTAAACAAATTTCAAATCTCATAAAAATTTTCATGACAGTGGTAAAAAATATAATATTGTAATAAAAATGGGCGAAAAAGTGGCGTGGCACCCATACCGATTAAAATTTATAATATACAATACTATCTATTCCTTGTGCATGTAAAATTTTATATGAATTTTCTTGATAGCATCAAGGAAGTAGCAAAATTGATTTTTACTGAAAGTGGGCAAAAACTGTGAGTAGCATCCAACTTATATTTTAGCCCATAGCTTTCTTAAAAGATATATTTTTTATTTTTCAAATTTTATTTGAACTTTCAAAAAAATAATTGTTTTCAATAAGTGGTCGTGGCATTTTCATTAATTTTATATCCTATATTTAATTTCGGAGGATGGGCGATGTACATACATATATCCAAAACGTCAGTTAAATCGGTTGAATAATGTAACTACTCAAATATTTTATACAATCTTGTTAAGAAAAGTGCTCGTAAAAGGAAAGGTGCATTTAATCGAAATCTTAAATAATATCTAAAAGAAGCTTTGTACTCTATAAAACAATAAATATTTTATTATAAAGCAATAAAAATTAAAATTTACTGAATTAAATCTTTTCTAAATTGTATGTGTTTTTCACGGACTATTTGTGGTCAATTATTTTTTTCTAAATGTAAATAAAAATCAAATCATCTTTATTTTCTATCCAACGTTTCTTTTAATTTTTTTCAAACTCCTTAAGGAGTTTATCATTGAAATCTGGCGACAGTTGGAATAATAATAGTACAATTTTGAAAAGAATCTACATATATTAATATCACAGTTTAACTTACGATTTGTTGTTTACATTGTTATTTTAACTTTTCTATTATTTAATTAATACTGAAAAAACTGAACTTCATACACAGAATTTCAATAAATAAATGAATAATTAATAAATCAGTATACAAACACTGAATTATAAGTCAATTATTAATTATAAGTCAAACTTAACTCGTAATATTCCAAAACTTTAACTAATTTCATTTTCATTATACTATTGCAGCGGAGTATTGCAGTTTTGTGTTATCCTAGTATTCTTTTGTGTGCATCGTCTTGTCTTTTGTTGTATTCTAAGGTAGGGCCTGTACGAGAGATTTTTCTATCATTACAAACATCAAATTTTTATCAATGTAAGAATTTATCGCGTGTAGACCAATTCTTCATGGAAATCTCAATTAATTAATTAATTAGAGCAAACATAAAACAAAAGACAATGAAATTAAAACAAGTGCTTTCAAGAGTATAATTTTTATTTTCTTTCCTCTCTCTATCTAAAATTTTTATTGTGTCAAAATGTATGGTATGATTGCATTCCTTTGCATGCACTGACAATGCCGTCGCTATTTTCCCTTTATTTGTGTCCTACATCTCTTCCTTTCGTTTCTATTTCGTAAACTACATTATAATTTTTCAATTTGTCAAGTTTTGTTTTATTGTTTGTAAATGGGTGCCTTAGAGTGTTATTTGATTTGTGAGCTATAGTTGTTATTTCATATGTTATCATTAGGGCAACCAAAAATATGTTCTAAAAAAGTCTTTTATGCGAATAAAAAAATTCTCTCAAAATAAATATGCCCTTAAAATTAAAAAATATATGTTCTTAAAATATTATTTTTTCTCGCTAAATTTTAAATTATCAACTATTTCTGCTAAAATAACTCGATTTGTATTAGCAATTGCTAAAAAAATGTTATCTTTTTGCACTTAAAAACATTCAAAGCTAACACATTTCAACTGGAAATTACAAAATTTTGATCAATTTATAGAATGAAAATTATTAGAGAATCGGATTTGAAAAACGTTTGTGGGTGTAAAACGAAAATGGCAGATTATGAAAAAATTCAATTGGGTGCAAGATATGCAAAATAATGCTCTTAATATGTCATTTAAATTGCTAAAATATAATTTAAAGTAAAGATTTTCTATGAAAATATGACAACATTTTGGTTGCCTTGGCGCCCAGAAAAAATTATGATTTAACATATTTTTGGTTACCCTGGTGATTATGCTCTTTAATGTTTTTGTAAAAAACTTTCTTGATTCAGTTTTTTGTTTTGATTCGTGTTTTTCTTTTCCAAGTGTTCTTTTTATTAATTTATTCATTATGTATATTGGGTAATTATTCGCAATTAATATTTTTCTCATTCTATCCATATTCGATCTTCTATATTTGTCATTGAAGATGTCCAAAACTTTCATTTATAAATTTATCGCTGCATTGATCTTCAACGGTTGTGTTGAATTATAAGTAAGTGCTGAAACACAAGCTAGCGAATAACTTTTTTATATGAAGATTTGACAACTAAAACAGAACAGCGATTCCGCTCAAAATTAAAATTTATTTATTTCCACAACGGTTTCTCAAAATCTCTCTCTTTTTACTCTCCCTTTCTGTCGGTGTTGTTGCAAAATAAATTACATAAATTTACATTAAATTTATATAAGTTGAAAAGAGAAAGAAAGCTTTGCTTTCTACTTTTTATGTATAGAGTTTAAGAGAGGGAGAAAATAATTTTTTATACCTGTAGTTTTATTGTTGTCATGATTTTTTTTGTTGAATAAACAAAAAAAAAAAATGTATGTAAAAAAGTCTACATCTCTCTGAGAACTGGAAACATCTACCGCTGCCGCTTGCTTGTGTTTGGGCTCTAATCATTCTACCAGAAGATATCGGTTTTGTGTACCAGTTTGTAGTTATCTTCTCATTGTCTCTTATTATACTCATCTGCAGATAGGGATTCGATTGTAAATAAAATTCTAATTTGATATTTGTTTTATGTTGTTAATATCATTTCCTCGTTAGTTCTTCTTATGGTTGCAAATAAGTCTCCAATTACGTCGTCTAGTAGTATGTCAAGTATTAGAGTGCACCGTTTCATAGTCCGACGAAAACTACAAAAAAAACCACCACTTAATGAAAAACGCAAATCATAACGTCTACAGTTTACCAAAAATACAATGACATGATCCGACAAATGGTTTAAATTTATATTTTCCGATGAAAAAAGTTTAATATTGATGATCCTGACGGGTATAACTATTACTTCCATGACCTAAATAAGGAGGAATTATTTTTGAGGCGCAGACACAGCCGAGAGGGCGGAATAATGGTATGGGGTGCCATTTCGTATTATGGTACCGTAGAATTGGTTTTAGTATCCAATAAAATGACTGCAACGACTTAAAAAAATATTCTGGACGAAGCATTTTCAAAATTTAATGATTTCTTTGGACCCATACCTTGGACGTACCAACACGACAATGCTCCGATTCATACCTCCAGAGCAGTAAAACAATGGATTAATCAACAAGGTGTTCAACTTTTGGATTGGCCCCCATATTCACCAGACCTGAATCCAATGGAAAATGTCTGGGGTTGGCTTGCAAGAAAAATTTATGAAGGCGGAAAACAATTTGAGACGATAGAATCCTTAAAGGATGCAATAATGGAAGCATAGAGTTTAATTTCGCTAAATTACTTAGAGTCATTATACAAGTCGATGCCAAATCGCATTTTTGAGGTTATTTCTAACTTTAAATAAATGCATAATTTTAGTATAACAAAATATGTATATTTTTTATTTCAAAGCCATTTGGTTGCGAAAAAAATTATTTTTTTCTGAACTTTAGTTTAAGAGATATACTTAATTAAAGTTAAAAAAATGTGATTCCTTATTCAAGTGGCAGGCAGTGTATTTTTCATTCTTAGCCGCAAACAAAGTAATTAATGTTTTTTTATTTCAAATTTTTAAACAAATTATTTCATTTTTGTTTGACTTCTGAAAAATGTATTTAATTTTTTGGTAATTTATTTTTTATACTTAGCCACAAACAATTCACAAATTAGTTACCGAAAATCATTAAATAAACGTTAAGTTAAATATTACTAAATAATAAAAACCATGACTAACTAATTGTATTGTCTTAAGGTACAAAAGCAAAAGAAACCTTAAGAAGACTAATTTATCATTTCAATTTATTTATTCATTTTTTTCTAAATAAAAAAAAAAAATATATTTATTCTAACGGATTTATTTTAATTATACATTTAACTGATTAACAACCAAGACTACAAGAAAATAACAAAACCAAAAAAAATTTCTTTTGGTTTTTAGTTCGTTGGCTTGGAAGTTTAGGACAAGGTTGTTTGCTGCTGGTGGTGATGTCAAAACAACGGTTAAGATACTTAAAGATAGAATTCAGTAAAAAAAAGCTAAACAAACAAAAGTTTAACTAACAGTTGGTGAAAAAAATACCTAAAGTATTTTGAAATTATGTCTAAATGAAAACTTCAAAGATTTAAAGTACACAGCAGCAGCAAAAGTATTAAAGGGGACTGCCCACTATAAGAGGGCATCCAACACGACTTAAGCTAAACAAATTGGACAGACAATTTGACATGACAAGATAGATGAAATCCACACAGCTGGTTTATTTTTTTTAGCCATTTTATTGTTATGCACATATTTAATAAATGCTGAGAGATTCAGTACAGAATGATGACCTAAGGAGTTGTTAAAATAACATTTGTATATCGTCTTATAAGCAAGTACTTGTTATAAATGTAAACATTTGTGTATTTTTGTTGTAACATTTTATTTGTTTTGTTTTTTTTTTTTTTTAAAGCTTAAAGCTTTTTTTAAACAAGAATTTCAAATTATTTAAATATCATACAACTATTTTTTACTTTTTTATTGTTTTGTATGTAACAAATGTTTGAACATTAAAAAAAATACCAAACAACAAACAACTGTTTTTGCTATTTGCAGCTGTTTGCATTAAACCGTCATTAAGAGTATATTTTAACTCGAGTCAAAACATCTAATATATATTTTTTTGTTTCTATAATTTTTTCTATTTCTATTATTAACTATTTGGGCGTCTTGTCACGTTGTTAAAATTTCAATGAAAATACAAAAATATTTGTTTTTTTTTTTTAATTTTTCTTTTAACTTAAAGCAGTATATTTAAAAAAAGTGCTGTATTTAGACATCTACCAACACTTGCAAGAATTAAAATAAAATTTACAACTATTTTAAGAAATCAAAAGAAATATGAATTCAAATACAATGAGTGTAATTGTTAAAAAATACAGAAAACATGCACTTAGTACATAATACGCTCAGAGAAAAATGGTAAGAAAAAGGTAAATAACAGATAAAATATTATATAGTAATGCGATTTTCGAGAGGTGCAGGAGGAATGGTAGCCCCCTACAAAGTAAATATTAATTATCATATATCTCTAGAACTATTACAGATACAGTCGTGAGATTTTGCGGTAATAATATTAATAATAATAATAATATCAATTTACATAACTGAGATCAAAATAGTGTGGATAGTTTTAGAGAAAGTGATAGCCCCCATGCAAAGAAAATACAAACTATCGGATAACTTAAATGGTGTTACAACAAGAGTTTTAAAATTTTACGTCAATAATATTCTCATCAACAACTAAACTTAAAATGAAATTGAGATGGATAGGACCAGGGGAATGGTACCATACATACAACGAAAATATTAAATATCATGTATCGTAGGAACTATTACAACAAAATTTTTAACATTTTGCAACGATAACTTTCTTAAAAAGTCTTCATAAATTTAAATGAAATCGGATGGTAGCACCTGGGGAAATGGTACCCCCCATATAAAGCAAATGTTCTTATTGCATTGATGAAATGAAAATAGGATGGATAGATCCTACCATCATATAAAGAAAAAAATTTATTTTCCAATATCTGAAGGAGTGATTTGTGAAGTGGTATGTTCTACAGCTAAAGCCAATATCATACGAATCGTTGCATAGCGGATTGGAAAAGTTAATATGATGGTACATTTTTTTAAAACTATTCAATATTCGAAAGTACCGAAGTACTCCCGTGAGTAATTTGATACTCTCAAAACGATTATTTAATTATTTACAATTCCATTCAAAATTCTACTTTTTGAAGGAAATTTTATATATTTTGGAGATGTTAATATTTAATTTTCAAATAGAAATCTACAATAATGTAATTTTTATAGAAAGACCTACGTTTCTGATTTACACTTTATGTTCGGAAGAAATTATAAAATGGTGATGAACATTACCCCTTGAGTAGTGCTTGAGTTCGAGGTCTCAAAAAATTGCATATGTAACTAAGACAAGTTGTATAAGTTTAAGGGCAAATAAACTAAATTATAGAAAGATTTATGCTACAGGTTGATTGTTAAAAATGCTCATTTATTTTCAAAATTGTAAACGAAAATCCCTCTAAAATAATCACTTCTACAAATTTCAATTTTCTATGTTCTGTAAATTAAAGTTAGGCGAAAGTAAAAATGCTTTTATTTGAGTAAACATTATTTGAGTCTAAAATATGTAAAAAATATCTATAAAAATTTTAATTTTAGAACTCTGGGGTATTTTTTTGATACTGAAAAATATTTTAATGACCCCGTATTTTGACTGCGACCTTTCGCAACTTATTATGCTTTACTTGAATAATCAAAAATCATGACTCTAAGCTCTTTTCATGATTTATGCTGAGTTATAATTAAATATGACATTTTATGTAAATTAAATTTTTACTATCATTATGTTTACATAATATTTGAACGCATAAATTATAATTTTACATGATAATCCCAAAAGAAATTTCCTAACAAAATTATTATTATTTTTTTTTTATTTCAACTTTAAATACAAATGTCTTTCTATGTAAAAAAAAAATACAACAAATTTAAAAATATCATAATCTTTTACATTGAGATTAATATTAAAATTTAAATTATACAATCTTTATTTAAAATTTTTGACTAATGTTTGATCGTTCCCACAGCATGCAAAGTACATAGTGTGACGATTTTTTGATGTCGATATCGGTAGGCGTGGATAACTATATTCTTCCTACACAGGCTAATCGTTTCCATTAAGGTGCAAATCACTGTAGTTATTTTCAATTTAATAACTCGGCTACTAAAAGAGCAGTAAATTTGCTAATGTACTACAGGATATTCGATGGGGTACCTGATCCGATAGCAAAATTGCGATTAAGTCTCTCTCCCATGTGTTTTCAACATTTGAGCTGATATCTGTATGCTGTTCATATTTATATGTTATGGCAAGAAATTTTTCCAGTTCTTTATTGTTTATGACCAAATGGACAGAAATGGCTCTCTCATAAATTATCTATATATAATTGCCTAAGTATGTTTTCTCTTTCCAGAGCTTTCTGAAGCTCCCAGACAATGTAGAAAGTTTAAATTTAGCTTACTCATAAAACCACTTGTTCGACAAATCCTAAGGCAGCTATATATTGAAATTTCTGTCAGGGAACGGATATATTTACCTATATATGTAATCTCCTAAGTATGTTTAATTCAAAATTTGGTTTATTTATAAAAATATTCGTCCTACAAATTCTAACGGAGCCAAAATTTTAAATTTCTATCAAGGAGTGGAGATAAGCGGATTTTTTTATATTTCCTTTTATTTTATTTTCATTTTTTAAAGTCGGTTTTGGGTTTAAGAAGTTTAAATTTGCTACATTCATTATTTGTTTTCCAAAACCTGGGAGCGCATTTATGCCGATTATTCTTATTATTATTATTATTATTATTATTATTATTATTATTATTATTATTATTAATATTATTATTATTATTATTATTATTATTATTTTTGGTTTTAAAAAGTTTGCTTATTTAACACTTTAAGCATTATTATATCATCAAATTCTAATGGCTTCAAATTCTTTAACTTCGTTTATATCTTTTTTTAAAAGATTTATTTGTGCATATTTCTAATATAATATTTTTCCTGGTATTGCCGGGCTTATACGCTAGTAAGGATATAGATCGACTCCTTAGTGTACCTTTATTGTAGTGTAGCAATTTTTGAGATAGCATTCATAGAAGAATAAATCCATCTTCCTGACATCGAAGCAAATTTGATCGCTATAAGACAAAGTTAAATTCTATATTATTATAAGTTTCCATTATCATCTCTTACGAATTTTAAAGTCTGTGATTATAGAGATCTGCTTTATCGGAGTTTGTTCTGGGTCTTCCGTTAAATGACAATCTAGCATAAGATCTTTCTTGTCATTGCTGTACTCTAGCCTTTAGTGTCTTCGGTAATAAAATGAGGAATTTCAAAAAATTTGAAAATTTTGCGTAAAAATATTTTCATTTTTTTTTTATCTAACACTTTCAAAAAATCTTAAAAAAAGAGGCTTTACTTTATCGAAACCAAAGCACTGCGATTTTATAAAATATCTAAAGTGCTATTAGCACATGGCAAAACTATTACCAAATTTTTAATATTTATCGAAGTACATTGAAAAGAAAAATTTTTAATTTTATTTTTTGAACAATTTTGTAAATAGCAAATAATGTTTACTGGTTAAAAATATCTAAAAATAGTGGGTAATAATAAACATATTTTGGGATATTTTGTTGAAAAAATCAAATGAATTTCAGTATTGGTTAGAAAAATATAGTCGTTTAAACCTTACTACTCATGATATTTATTATAAAAAGCGCAATTTTAGTATTTTTAAAAGTGATTTTTCGCAGTTTTACATGGAAAATAGTTATTACTTTAAAATACGAACGAAATATGTGCGATAGATTTTTGGCTTTTTAGTTCCATACAATTAAAAGCAGCATTGCCAATTTAGCGCTTTTTAACTACCCAAAAATCACTTTTTTTGCTCTTAGCACTTTTCTCAAAAAAGGCGCTAAATTGGCGCGTTTTACTTTACAGCTCATCTATACGTAACCTAGTGTCTACATTATGCAAATTTATATCAAAACAAACGTCAAAATCAGTGGGAATATATACAAGGTAACCTTAGTTAAACAGTTGATTATTATTTTGGTTGTTACAGTTGTCAAACAATAATGAATACGCCATATTGTTGTTTTTGTGCAACTGTTGCCACCTTCCACAACTTCGCGTTAACTTTGACGTTTGTCTTGATAAAAAAAATCTCTAATGTAGACACTATGTTACATAACATGTAAGATTGTGTCAGAGAGTGTCAAATTCTCTCTCTGAGTGAATTATTTTACGTGTAGATTCAAATATTAGTATAATTTATTGTAATAATTTATTATAAAAATATAATTTATTATAAAAATATAATTTATTATAATTATAATTTATTATAATTATAATTTATTATAAGATGTATTATGAGACTGTTGTGATGAGATTTCTCTACACAATCATCTTATAAGATGAACTGTCAAAAAATACACATATACGAAAGTTTGTTTGTGTGTGTGAATGTGTGTTTTTTGGAAATTACTGAAAACCAATGTTTTTTTGTAAAATTGTTTTCTTTTAGTGTTTGTTTTACATGTTAAAAAATATTTTTATAAAAAGTGTGCTAAAAAAGTGAGAATTGCTGAAATAAAAAGGACATGTTTACTCTGTGATTGATTGAAAATAATTATATCTTATAGGATTTATTAGAATACATGTATTCCTTATTTAAGATTTAACATAATATAAACAAAATGGTTACTCTATTCTGCCGGCGGTATCTCAAATATTATATCAGCGTTAATCTCAGTTGTAGACCTGGGGTTAGTGATATGTTGATTAGGAACTTTTTTGTTTTTAATTCCCTATTAACTAGTAAAAAATAGTATCTTACTCATACGGCTGGTAGAATTTTTGACAAAAGTATAAAATTTCGACATTTTAAAATTTGGTAGAAAAAAATCGATATTGTAAAATATATTCTAAATATTATCAACATTAAATTTCATAGTATATGCCTTACGATTTCATCACATTAGATTCCTTAAAATACTTCATATTCATTATTAAATGTCCATTCCCAAAACAGAGCGTGGAATGAATGTAAAATCCAATCGAAATATTTAAAATTTGTTCATTAATATCTCTTGTTTTTTCTGTTTATACATTTTTAATTTTTTAATGATAAAATTTTAATTTGTCAGTGTTTTATAAAGTTTTCATTTTCCACAACAGAAATAATAACTTTTCTTACCAGAGAGAAAATATTTTCTACTATTATAAATTTTCGAGTTCACCAAAAACTCAAATGATTTTTTTTTCATTTCGAAATGCCAAAATACTCGTATATCTTCAGAATTCTTCTGTTTAAAGTGGTCATTTAAGGTGTCTTTCCGTTTTCCAAATCCCATCGGTTAAAGTATTTATTAGCAATTTTCCATATTCTTCCAAACACGTTCCCACTTAGTTTAAGAATTGCCTTTTTTGGAAAAAAATTTAATTGAATAAATCAAAGGTTTTGCACTAAAATAACAGTTTTATGAATTTAAATTCTTAAACAAAATCTTATGAATCTGGAATTTTAAATGAACAAAAAATATTACCGCTTATTTCTGTATTAAAAATAACAATTCTAAATTGGATTTGAAATATAATTCACTATTTCTGCTGAAGTTAAAACATTAAAATAATAATAATAAATAATAAAAATAATAATTTTGAAATTTGAATTTCAGAAATCAGCTAAAAAGCGCTAATTGAACCAAAATTAATGGATTTGTTTCAATTTAGAGCGTTTTGGAATTTTTGATTGCAAATAGTTGACAATGCTGATTATAAGTCCCTAAAATATTTTGATGCCATCTGAATTTTAGAATTTTATTAAATAGTTGCACAAAACCAAAATATGGCGAATTCATTAATGTTTTTCAATATATGTAACAACAAAAATAGTAATCAGCTGTTTAACTGAGGTTACCTTGTATAGATTTCCACTAACTTTGCTGTTTGTCTTGCGAGACACCACGTAAGCAAATAAAATACTTTCATTTGACTACTTCGCAGCAGTTGCCAGCATACGAAATGTGTTTGGAGTTGAATGCTGCTGTAGGCGGTATAAATGATGTTAATTAAATTTTTTTCACATTATAAATTTTAACTATTAAGATTCTTTAAGATACTTTTAGATAATCAAAAGTCATATCATATATTAAAAAAATGCGGAAGAAAATTTGAAAATGTGGTGAAATATTTAAGAAGTGCAAACAATTTTTGCATTGTAAAATTTTTTAACGCCCCTTTGATTCGAAATGACATTTAATGTTTACGCGATATTTTGGGCAATTTCCGTAAAAGCGGAATTTTTTAGTAGGGAAAAACATACATTTTGCAAACATTTGCGCCAATTATATGGAAGCTTGTGATGATGGTACCCCATGCTTAGTTTTCTGACATCAACGAGATATACCTCAAACTATAGATAATCACTTTGTCTTTAAAACTCTGTTCTTTAAATTTAATTTCATATATGCACACAAATTTTCTATCAAAAAACCTGCAAAATTTAAATTTAAAATTATCTGTTTTTATTCTAATTTTTTTTTATCATCGCATATCTTTTAACTAGATAGTAAAACGGTTACTTGCAATACAACATACGAATTTTCAAAGTGTTGTCTGGTTAATAGTTTGAATATAAAAGACGTAAATTATTAGTGTAAAACTGAAATAAATCAAAAAATCCTCGAGAATTTCAACTGAATTTTTTATAGTTTTTTAGGTTTAAATGGCCGTATTTTCTTGAGATTGGAATGGTCTAAAATTTTGAATTTCTTACTTATCTTGTAAGGTCTACCAAAATGCATCAACAGTTTTCCTGGATTTAAAACAAACTTTAGAAAATAAGACATATAAAGTGGGTTTCAAAGAGTTTCGAAATTTTGGAAATTCCTCAAAAATATATGAGCTGGTTATTTCTCCAACTTGACTTAAAATTCGATCCCTTGCTTCCTTTTATAAAAGCTTTTAAAATATTCAAAAGTAAAAGGATGAAAAATTTTATATTTGACACGTTGAAAATATGACGGAGGTATTGGTGCATAACAGTTGTTGTGGAAAATACTAAATGAACTTTTAGTCTTTGAATAAGTAGATTTTTCTTAAAGTCATTTATGCCAGTTTGGTGTTGCCTTTGATTCTATTTGAATACTGGGATTAGATACTGGGATTCTATTAAAATCAACTGTATGACTTTTTTGCAATTATTTTTATTAAACATATATTTTTTAAATATTTTTTTTCTCAAATTTTACTCACAAATTTTCGTGAGCTTTTGCATAAAAGGAATTTTGTTTTTGTTTCTGGTTTTTTATTATTATATCCTTCACTACAGGTATAAAAGGTATATATAAGCTTGTAATTTCTGCAGTATTCAACTAAGACCCCAAAAAGTATATATTATATAGATTCGTATTGATAGGTAAGTCGATATAATGACGATATCCGTCTGTCTGTTGAAATCAGTTTTTAGAAATCAGTTTTAGATCGGATATGTATCCTTTACACATCAAGTTATAGGGAATATCCCTTAGAATGACGCTAATAAAAATCAACAAAATCGATCCATTAATTGCCGACATATCGCCAGAAAACCTAAAACCGTATTTGTTTTCGACTTTTCTAAGCCCCTATATAAGTTAGCGGCTTCGTGCTTGTGTAGAAAATTCGGAATCTTTTTTGGAAAGTTTTTTAAGAAATAAACGAAATCGGTTCATTAGTAACTGATATATTGGTTAAAACGCGTTTCTGGACTTTGTGAATTTTAAATTTTTTGTAAATTTTCGGTTTTTTTAATTAAACATATCAACCTATAAATAACCGAGTTATATACAAAAATATGAAAAAATTATTAAAAATATACATACACAAACATATGTATACAAAAATGCATTGCAATGAATTTCAGCACTGTTGTTTTTTGTATAAGCAAGCAGTAGTTGTTGATAGATTATTTTTGTAAGTATAAATGTGAAAATATGTAAGCATACTTTAAGGCGTCATTTTTATTATTTGTTGGTAAGGTGGTGAAGGGTGTAAAAGATTCGGTACGGCCGACTATAGTGCTCTAACTTGTTTTTTATTTTATTCATACAAAATTTATATCTCTTAAGCGTGTGTGCTATTGGCAACATTATAAGGCACATACCACATTCATGTATATTACCACCAGCACCAAGTAAAACCTAACTGACTGAGCTCATAAATAAGTCTTTTGTACATTTGTGTAAAAACCTTCTAATGATTTGTTAATGTATTGTGACATTTTTTGGTTTAGTATTTTTCTGCTAAGTTATTTTATCCGATTGGAATTTTAATTTTTGTGTTTATTATGGGCGGTCTAGATGAAAAAAATTGCTTTAAAAAATTTATATAGTATGAAATATTTTATAAGGAGAAAAAGACACAAATTTTGAAAAAAATATATATAATAAAAAATAAATAAATTAAGAATTTCTTGTTGTTTTGAGATTTGGTAGTAAAAGGACATTGGTCAGTATTTTTTAAGTAATTTTGGACACAAGTGGTTAAATAAAATTTTTGAAAAGCCAAAATTTAATAGAAATAATAGTACAACAATTAGAGAAACAAAAAATGTTGGAGATGAAAAATTGTATATCTATTTAAAAAATTTATATCACAGAAAAAAATATTAATAATAAAATTTGTCATATTGGCAAACAAAATTTTGAAGGATTTGAAAAGTAAAGTATTTGAGAAAATTTTCCTTTTCATTTAGTAATAAAAATTCTCAAATATTTTATGAATTACCATAAATGTAGGCAGTATAGAATAAAAACTCCAAAACAAAATAAAACAGCATAACACAACTTAAAGCCATTTCTGATTTTATTTCTAACAAAACAATGTCATGATTTTAATAAAATTTTTCATGTTAACAAAAAAAGCTGATACCAGCAACAACAACAACAAACTAAAATCTTATTAAATAAACAGAAAAATAAATTTATTTTGTTTTTGATTTATTTATAAATAAATAATAAATGTTAAAAACTCTTGACTACTCGTACGAGTTGAAATAAAATGCAATATTTAGTTGCTTAAAAAAAGACTCTAAATAATATTGATTAATTGTTGTGCTGCTACTGGTGATGCTACTCATACGACTACCGTATGAGAAGTGGTCATTCACTATTTTTTTTAAACTATTTTTTAAATGAAATATAAATGCACTAAAATATCAATGAGAATTTTTAAAATTAATAACAAACCGATTTAAATTCAACTTTAAAAAGTTATTTAATAAGATAAGTATGATGGTAAAGTACCGTCTTATGATGACCGCTTCATATAATGATCAGTTATGTTTTCAGCATCTTTCTGATTGATTTATTTTCAAGAGTTATGTTATCCATTTCTTGATAATTAAATCATATAGTCGGAGAGGAGCTATGGGGTTTACAATTTTTATTTAAAAGGCTGTAGATTTTTTGCTTCTTTTTCAATTTTAGAGCTTTGTGAATAATCTTATTGAATCGATATTATGACCTTAGTGTCATGTATGATACATCGAGAATTTGACAAATGCCAACATAAAAAAGTCTACTTGTAGACTAGGGTTTAACACTCAGCGAGAGCAACAAAAAACACAGGTAAAAGTAAAAATTACTTTTGATTTTTTAAATAAAATAAAAATGAAAAATAAAAATCAAACAATGAGTTTTATGTTTTCAATTGAATATATATATGTATATATATATATATATACATATACATATATATATATATATATATATATATATATATATATATATATATATATATATATATATATTTTAAGATTTTCGTTTTTGATTTTAAACAATATAAGTATCATCCCCACAACTAAAATAATACGAAAGTGATTCGTATTCGTATTGAAGAAAAATTTTATTACTGCAATAATCATATTCGTATTGCGGAAGTTTCCTCCATCGGGAAAGATTGTATCACAGGCGATACATAGAATAGGCAATATTGCTAGGTAATCATATTGGCTAAGAAAAGAAGATACCACCAGATAATGTTCTGGAAGATGTGTGAAATATTTAGAAAAATTATCACTAATAAATCTTGAAATAATATAATAAAGAAATATTTCACTACTTGTAAAGCATACATGCACATAAATCTTAACATCATAAAGCACAAAAACTGAAACGCTCACATAAAATATCCATTTTTTGCTAAAAGACAAAAAAATTTTTTATTTTTGAACATTTTTTTGACAACTGGAAAAATTGTGAATGAAAAATAAAAGTAGTGCATTAATTTCTTTCAAATGATCTCAATGGAATATCATCAATTTATTGCGGTGGTGGTAATCACCTTACTAAAAAAGAGCGATATTTACAGGATAAAAAAAAAATTATTGCCTAATTTTCTTTAAACTGATAAAAATTCAATATTAGGAAAATATTGCTTTGATGATTTTCGTCCAAATAATAAAAAGATGATTTTTGCGTAAATTTTTTCCAGGATGATATCTATTCAAATTTGTTTAAAATATATAGAAAATACTTTATTAATATGTAGGCCAGGTTTTTTAATTAACTTAGACCATTACACGATTTCTATGATATTTTGATAAGATTTGGTTTGCAATGTATTTAGATAAGTCTAATGAATATTTTAAAATATTTTTGCATAGAAGAAGTGCAAGTTGATTTTCCTGAGTTTTTTTTTACGTATATTGTCTTTTAAATTATAATTTTTGAATTATTTTACTTACTTCCAATAAATCTTCAGATATTCCTTGAAAATCTCTTTCTGAGTGAAATTTTGAGAATTCATTAGTTACCACTTTATGTTACTTGTAGCAGTAAAAACATTAATAAAATTTTCTATGATAACATAGTCAAATGGATCATTTATGCATTTCGAACTAATACTAATCGTTAACTGAAAGTGGCCCACACAGATTAATTAGCTCATACACCTAATAAATAACACATAAATATTGTACATTTATCAATTACAATTAGCGTTACCATTGAGAATTTTCAAAAAGTGTCTAAAAAGGGAATTGAAAAAAAGCCAATATAAGTGATTTTTTAAAAAAAGGAGAAAACTGTTTCAATACCCAAAGAAACTCGTTAAAATTTTTTTATTTAATAAAACAAAATTTTTATATTTTAAGAAAAACTACCCAACAAAAAGAAAAAAAAAGAACATCTAAAGAAGTCTATAACAATCTGAACTTGTGATCCAGATTCGGATAATTTCCAATGAAATTAACATAAGCTCGTCATTGGAAGATGTTCTCTTTTTTGATATCTATTCACTGAGAGGAAAGTCATGTTCACTATGTCATGCAAAATTGACTTTATTTTATCATTCCAAGGAAATTACTTTAAATTTTTATATAAAGCAAATATTTTTTATTAAAAATAAAAATATGCATAACAATATTTTTCATTCGATTAAAACAGTTATTATTAAGTAATAAGTATTTGTAAACTCTCAACGTTTTATATCAGAAAAATGTATCTCAATCGCTTTTTAATAACATCTTTGGATGACGATTATATAACTTTTTAAACACAAGAAACCGTACCCTTACTGAAACTTTGGAAGAAATAAAAAAGTACTTTCTTAACAATTATGTCAAAAAATGGTTGGCTGGTTGAACAAGGGGCAATTGGCAACTAACAATGTAGACCAATGCAAAAAATCATTTTATGATTTTTATTTCTTGTTTGAAAAAATAAAAATCGTAAATTGATTTTTATTTTTTGCGAATGAAAATAAAAATCATTACTTGAGTTTTATTAAAAAAAAAAAAAAAAATTATCAATAATTAAAGCATAAGGTCAAATTTTACAAGAGATATCAAACGCTTTTTAAAATCATAAAATTTAATCATTTTCCTACCTTTCTTCAATATGTGGTAAGATTTATTAAACATCTATTCGTATGCAAAGTGTCGCCAAAAATTTGAATTAGAACATTCCAAATATTGCTGCTGAAAATAGCTTAAAATGAAATAAGGGCTTATATCCATATATTTTTGTAGAACAATAGTAATAATGAATGTTTACAAAGGCTTTATATTAATCACGACTTTATTAAAATTCAGACCAAGTGAGCTGTATATACACTGGCGCATATTCCTATAAACGCACTTCAATTTTTTTAATCAACTTACTAAAAATAGGGTTAAAAAAATAATTAAGGTGCTACAAATTAATTTTTTTAATTATTTATTGATAACTAATAACAAAAACATTCAATTTTTTTGCAGATTTAGTGGTTTCATGTCATTTTTTATGGCATTTTCTTATATGCGCACTTAAACTAATGAACCAATTTAGCATTATTAATAGCGTGTTGATGAATCTTTGTTTTGGATAAATTCAAAAGCTAGACTAATTTTTGAAGAAAATTACTACCAATTTCTTCCCAGTCTTGCTTAATTTTTAGTTTTAACTCCGTTATTGTCATTATGGTTTCATTCTGTGCATTTCTTTTGTGAACTTTACGGACCATGTACCCCCGCAGATTTTGAATTTAAATCCGGACTGCAAGCCGTTCAGTCCAATAGACGAATACTATGTACATTAAACCACGATTTAGATTGGTTCGAGACATGGATTGCAGCATTATCCTGATGGAATATGCAATCTTAATCCACAAATGAGAGAAGAACATCTTCCAACAGTTCATTATAAATTGCATTGATCATTTTAGTTGAAACAAAACTTATTTTTGATTTTCCTGCAGCAAAAAAGGCTGGAAAAACCATAATACTGCCTCCATCGAAATTGCGTTACGACGTACGAATCTCGTTCGGCCTCAAATCCTGTCAATAGCAAGAATATGAATCGGGACCATTTGAATTTATTTTCATCAGAAAAGATTACTTTAATCTACTCATCTGTCCATTTCATGTATTTTCACGCACATTTTAAAAGATCACCCTTATGATGCTGTTTTAACATTGGCTTATATTTTGGTTTCTTCCATTTCATGTTACCATCTGTTCGCATAATGTGTGAAACATATTTGGAAGTGATAGGAAGGACAAGTGTATTTATTATTTGTGTAGCATTTAATTTATTCCGGGTGGCTTCTTCTTTTATTTTATTAATTTGCCTTTTTGTTCATTTTTAATTACCGTTTGTTGGCTTCTGCACTCCGAAAGTCTCGTATATCTCCTTTCGAACGGTTAATTTTTTGTCCAATGTCTCGGTAGAACAGCCAGGATCGCGAAAAAATTGAATTTGAATTTTTTCCTGGTCTGTAAGAAGAGTTTCTTTGGGCATGCTTAAAGCTGATGAAATTTCCCAATTAAAAAAAAATATATTTTCAGTAAACAGAGATGTTGTCGTCAGAAACTTAGCTTAAGTGAAAAAAACAACTAAAAATGTTGAAATTTTTTAATATTTTTTTTTTTTGCAATAGCTTTTTAGATAATTGTTTCTCGACTGCGTTTATAGCAATATTCCACTGAAATGGTCACCAATGGGTTCTGATTGCTGAATTAAAGAAAACAACAAAAGCAAGAAATAAATATTTCTTACATAAAATAGTACTGTTATGTCACGGGTTATTGTAACAACACAACAAAAATGTTAAATGCGTTTATAGGAATATGCACCAGTGTATACATAAATCAGTGTGTCAAATTTGATGAAGGGAGGTAGAAAACTAACCATGGCTTTAATATAAACTCATCTTCCTAAAATTACTTTAAATTGCATAAGTCCAATATAACAAATAATAACGAATAACGAATAAGTTTTATATGGTTAGAAAACATAGTGCGAAGTTTTATCACAGTCGGTCGATAATTGATGATAGTTACTACGTAAAACCTACTTTCAGGAATCAGGTGCATAATAAATGTAATTGAAATGGTAGTATTACAATATTATTACATATACATAAGTTTTATAGAAATATAATTTACACTATTAAATCTTATAATAACCGGTCGACAATTGACCATAGGTCGCATGAAAGACACCCTACACAAATATAAAAAACGCATGGTGCAGGGTATCAAATAATCGGTTTTGACTGAAAGCATGTTTTTTACTTCTTTTTATTTCTTATCGAAATATTATATTATTTAAATTATGCCCTTTTACTTGTTCTTACTTTGATACTTTAAAACTAACAAGACAATATTTTTTTTTTTTGAAATATGGGTAAATATAACATAAATTGTGTAAATTGTAATTGTGTTTCTTAATATTCTGAAATTTATATATCAGTCTAATACTGGCTTGTACTTTATTTATTCAAAAACACATAAAAATCCAAGAAAAAAATTAATATGAAAAAATAAAAATTCCATAGAATCGTGTCTTTAAAATAGTTTTTTCGGTGAAATTGACTGATTTTTAAAATTGTTTTTATATCAATAGATGTAAAATGGTTACTAAACCAATATTATGAAAAAAACACATTTTGAAAAAGTAGGCTTATACCCTCTTATACGCGTTCATAAAATAAAAATCAGAAATAATTTTTATTATATTTATGGAAAATGCTATGATATACTCAGGATATTTTTTTTATTTATTTTATTTATTTTATTTTCTTCATATTAATTTTTTCCAAAATTGCACAAATAATAATTATTTTCGGTCTCCGATTAAAACAGATAAAAATTTTATGCTTTAGTAGAAGCCATACAACATACGAAAATTGGAAATAACTAATTAAACTCCAGAGCGATAAGACCAAAAATTCCTAGAACCAACATGTACCATTATGTACTTTATCCCAACATTTCCCTTTTTTTCAAAAAATTTGATTTGAAAAAACATACCATTCTTATTATTTTTATGCCAAACGTACAGTTTGGCAAAACGTAAAATTTTTAGTAATAAAACTGAAGCTCCTAAACTACTGGTCGAATTCTAAAAAAAGTTCCGAATTTAGAAAAGTTCTAATTTGCACAAAAATTAGAATTAAAGAGCAAATACCAATTTTGAAAAAGAAGTACTATATTTAAAAAGTACTTCAATTTTTCAGTAAAAAAAAAAATAAAAATAAAATAAGTAAATAATAATTTTCACAAAACTAAAAAGAGTACCTTTAAAGCAGAAAAAGCATTAAAACAAAAAGGGAAAATTGAGAGAAAAATTAAATTTTTCAAAACAATTTTATTTATTCAATATCAAAAATTTTATTTTTGAGAAAAACAACTACTAAATCAGTTTATTGAAAAAGATGATAAATAAGACGAAGTTTACCTAATATTCATCTTAATTGAATATACCAACTTCTTTAAACTTCCATCTTTTTATTTTTATTAATTTTATGTTAAAGTAGAGTGCATTTAATTTCATTCTAACTTAATTACAATTCATTATTTTAAAATTATTTACTTTAAATTGCGATTTGTGAAATTTTGTTTATATTTTTATGTAAAAAAATTATTGTTAAATTTAAATGACGTTAAGAAAATAACAATACGCCATGTATTTGTATTTGTTTTCTTAAATATATGTAGTTACCCCACAGTTCTGCTTGTTTAAAGTCGGGATACTTGTTATAAGAGAAAAACCACGTAACTGTTTCTAAGAGATTTAAATTATATCAATTTTAATGTTTTGGCTAGTTTAATTATAATAGTTCTTTCATAGTTACCAGAACTGTAGGGTATGGCCATAAGTGCTTATGATATGATAGATGTGTTGTTATTACTCATTCACTGGTAAGTTCATGCATTTATGCATGACGAATTATTTATTTTAAATAAATAAAGCTTAAAGTTATTTGTATGATTTTTTTTATAATATTCCTTAATAAAACTTAAAAAAATAAACAATCATATAATAGACGCAAAAATATAAAATAAAAAACGTGTAAAGAGTCGGGAGTATAAAACAAAGAGATTAAAATAATCTTAGACAAAGTTAATAAAAGTAATTTTATAAAATCTTTAAAATCTTAGAAATATTTTTAACACATTTCTTTTCTTTTCAGATGGCTATGAGCACTCTAGCACTGTTTCCTCTACCACCTATCGCCCGGTACGATCATCTATTGCCCCTCTACTTACCTCGGCTCAAGAACGAGAAAGACGTCTTATGAATGTATTAGCAGCTCGTCGCAGTGCCTTACAACGGCCAGGTTTTCGTAATCGTATTGGCACCACCGGGCGAACAGCTACAGCTGTTGAAACGACCTCAAAATCACCCACCGATCCACGATCTATATGCATACGAAATTGTACGAAAAATTTCACTAGACGAACAACAGCAAGCTGTATGAGACAATGTGCCAACTTTTCTAAAGTGTCTTCAAGTATTCCCGGTGCAGGTTCCGCCACGGTAGTAGTGAAAAATTCTTCTAAGTCAGGGCAGGGAACAGCCCAGGCAGAAAAAGATACTAATGAAATTCTATTTACCGACGAATCTTCTCATGGTCTTTTGGTTATAGCCAAAGAGCAAAATGATACTTTGAATCATATAACCGATGAAAATAAAGGTGGCACAGTGGCCAAATTAAGGGGTAGGCGAAAGCAACAACATCAGTTGGGTACAGTAACTTTGGCCACTACATCTATAGAGGATGATGAAATACAACCATATTTGTATTTTGGTCAAAAGCTACCTCCTTTGAAACCTAACGCTTTAACCATAACCTCGGTAAGTGATGAACATCCTAAGCTATTGGAAGTATCAGTGGCGGAAGTGGAACCTACCTCCACCACACCGGTAACAATAACTTCTTCGTCTACTCTGTCAGCGGTGGAAAGAAGTCGTGCTCGTTTTAAATACAATATGAGAAATGGTGTTAGTTTTAATCGCAGATATACCACCATAAATAGATCGACTACACCAGAAGTGCCTACGGAACTAAGAACTACTACTTTGAGAATAGTGGCTGAAGTGGTTAAAGAACCTAAACTTAGGGTAGCACCTTTGAGAACAGATTTTTTGGAAAAGATACGTGACTCAACAACACCAAAACCATTCACACAAGCTTTAAGAGGTGAACGATTCATTTCATCATCTACACCTTTAATCATAACAGTATTAAGTGATGAAGATATGGTTACATCTACACCAGACTCGGGTATTGTGTTTAACACAAAACCACAAGAGCCCATAAGGGAACTTGCAACCACTTTACCCACAACAACTGCCACACAAGCCAGCAGCACTACCACTGCAACTTCTACTACTACCAACACAACAACTAGAAAACCCACTATAACGGTTGCCACAACCTCAACTAAAGCGGCCGCTACAACGAGCACCACAACAGCCGCCACTACCTCACCGACTACAGCATCTACCACAACAACAACCACTAGTACAACTACTGAAATTCCTCGAATCTATCAGCCACCTATTACCACTACATCTACATCTACTACTACTACTACTAGTACAACAACAACTACGAGCACGACTATATCCCCTGAACTTGTTATAACCACGAATAAACCCATACTCAGCGATGAAGATACCGCAATATTAAGACAATTAGGTCCCATTCTAACGCAACCCATTAATACTGACGATAAAACGAATCTAATTATATTTGTCAATCGAACTACCAACATAGATAGATCCAATAATCTTTTAACTACCACAACATCGACAGCAAAGAAATCTCATATCCCTGTAGAATCCTATATACCACAGGCTGCTACAACTGATTCCTCAACTACTATTCTTCACACTACTATCTTAACATCAATAAGATCTACTATAAATTCACGCAGTAAAGATATAAATACCTATACCACGACACCTCTACCCACGACAAGTTCTCAAAAGGGTCCTCTGCAACACAATTTATTCACACCTTCCTCTACTACCCTACAACCGGTGATAACAGGGGAAATAAGCTCTACCGTGGTAACAGATGATCAAGAAATTTCTTTGGAAATGCAACGTATGAATATTGTTACCATGGTGTTGGCTGGTATTGGTATAGTTCCTTTAATAGCCATTATTTTATATCTACTACGTAACTATCTGCTTAAGAGACCCATTAAAGATGATGAAGATTTTGATGTTTGTATAACTGATCAACAACCTATAAGTCCAGTGAAAAAGATTGATGGAAAATATCAGGAGGAAGATGAAGATGAGGTAGATCATCATCAAAAGAAACCACCACAAAGGCAACATAGTCTTCACAGTAAATTAGTCACAGCTCCTTTGGCTCGTGATAACAACCATAATGTGTCATTAAATCAACAACGTTATGATGACAAAAGTTCAGTAACTAGTGATCAGGAATTTGATCGGTCAAATATTCGGTTGAAAAGTCTTTTGGGTGAGGGTAATTTTGGCCAAGTATGGAAGGCAGAGGCTGATGATTTAAGTGGTCATTTTGGTGCCACACGTATAGTAGCTGTTAAGACTATTAAGGCATGTAGTACTCAGCTAAGTCTTAAGGATGAAGCAAATATTATGCGAAAATTGGGTTCACATCAAAATGTTGTAACGCTTTTGGGAGCTTGTGTGGATTCGGGTAAGTTGCGTAATTTGTAAAGGTTGAAATATTTTATGTTTTTTTTTTACAGAACCTCATATGTTGATTATGGAATATGCTATGCGTGGCCGTTTATTATCTTTGCTAAGAGCTGCCCGTAATGCTAACAATATTCTGCCAGCCTCGGTACCAGGTGGTAGAAGTTTAACACCTTTGTCGCCTCGTACTTTGGCCGGTTTTTGTTTGGATATTGCCCGTGGCATGGAATATATTTCGGAGAAGAGGGTGAGTACTTTAGCAAAATTTTCACGCTAAAATATAATTTGTCACGTATTGTTTCCTGTTTTAACACTTTGTTTGAAAGCGGTCCATCACTTTAGCATGGCGTTGACATAGGAATGAGAGATGAATGCCTTTTAGACACTCTGTTACAGGTCATAAAACTGAGAAAAACGAAATCGTTTAGTATCGATCGGTTAACTTTTAATATTAATATCAGATATTATTTTACGCCATTCGAAATTGATATACAGTAAAAGCTCACTTAACGGATAGCTCCGGTAGACGGACAAGAAAAGTATCACTCGTACGTGGACAAAAATCCTAAAGAAAAAGGAAATGTGCCGAATATTGTGACATTTGGTATGGTATTTGCATTCATATTTCAGCCTTGCATATATTTTTTGAAGCTAAATATAAAGTCTTGTTTCTGATAAATTTTTTATACATGAGAAAGAGATAATTAAAAGTATTTGCTTTAGTTTACTATTTGTTTACTTTTACTTGAATTTTTGCTGATTTTACGAAAAATCAAGTTTTCGATTTAAGTTCGACTGTTATTCTTGATTAAAAGATCTTCATACTGAAAAACAAAGAGAAAACAACAACAAGAGTCATCCACATTATCATCAGCTATATTAAAAAACAAGTTTCCAAGTGCTGCTAAAAATCGAACCAGAACTCCTTCTTTTTCACCTCATTTTCTCAAGTTTAATAGTCAAACCCGCTAACCATTTCACAGTACAGTAATTTTTGTTATTAATGGTTTAAATTATATTTTTGGCCTTCTGGTTGTAAATTTTGTTTTAAAATAGTCACTGAAGACATGGCATGCGTATGCTCAACACACGACAATTGCACGTGACTTTCATTCATGATGTCCTGAATAATACTGAATTCAGGACATTTTATTAATTTTGTCGTTAATAAATGGAGTAACATGCCAACAAAATTTCATAAAATCATAATTTATTATAACTAATATCCAAATATATTAAAAAATATATGTATGTATATAAGTTAATTTATTAACAAATAATGTTAAATTTTGAAATGAAAAGACATAGTACTGAATTCCCTCTTAGTAAAGAAATATATTATCTACTGTATCTCATATACGAACATCTCCCGTTATCGGACAAAATCAAATGACGATGGATGTCCAGCTATGGGATCTTTCACTGTATATTGCAAAAGACATCGTTATACAGTTTTATTTTCCAGTTGGGGTATGAAAGTCTGCTTCCTTTGAAATAAAACTCAAAGAGTAGTGTAGGGCGGGCTGCCGGCAGATGCCACGGTACGACTCGCCTAAAGAAGCCAATAAGTATGTGCTGTGTATAATACGGATGGTGGTAGAAAGAGATAAAAAGAAGTTAACAGTTGCAATCTACTAAGGAAAATTCTAACTACGAACCAGTGCTACTATAAACACAAGAATGACTTGGGGGTTCTTGCAACGAACTGTAGTTACAACGAGTACAAGAAAAATTCGGGGGTACTTGTACTAGGCTACACTGAAATACAATGTACTAACTACGGACTCATATTATAGTGAGTACCAGAAAAATTCGGAAGTTCTTGTAATCGGTTAGTAATATATGAAGTACGATACTACACGTATCGGGAACAGATATCGGTAAGGTTTGGGTTATATGTAGACTTAAATATAGGATTGGAAGTTTGGAAGAAAGTCACTTTCTATTATTATAAGTGCTTTATTTTGAATAACTATTGACTACCGCGATGAGATATAGGCTTTGTCTAACATCTGGCTATTGGAAGTATACCTAATGAATGCAATCCAGTGATATAAATTCTTCGGCTCTCGATCAGATAACCACTGGTTTCAGTTACTATGATGTTTATGGAAGCAATGTTGCCAGATGAGGGATTTTGTACCCAAATTGGGAATTTAAATTTTCATTTTGGGGCAGATTTTCTTGGGGATGAATTTTATAAATATTTATTAAAATCGAGATAATGTGAAATATTTTAAAATATTAAAATACTTTATTTTGATTTTTATAGACAATTTTCGATAAATTCTCAATTTAAACAATTTTAAAAGAAAATTTTCGTTTCAAATTACAGTTTCAAATTATACTCTAATTTTTAATCGAACAGAGTAATGAAGGCTTTTGACCGTTCTAGTGAACAGACCAGAGTCTCCAGCGGGAATCGAACCCGCAACCCCCAGTCTGTGAAATAAATGTACGTGTGTATTATTTTTAAGTATAAATGCGAAAATATTAAAGCATAATATTATTTTTTATTTGTTGGTAAAGTGGTGAAGGGCATAAATGTCTCGGCACAGCCGAATATTTATTTCGTGATTTGAATTTTTTGTAACAATAAGCATAGTTGCAGGAGTGAAAACTGTTTGACAAAATAACAAGCATTGATCTATACCCGATTCTCAAGAGAAAGATAAAATGTTACATTATGATATCTCGAAAACTAGAACCAATTTTGAAAAGAGGAGTGAAGATTTGAATTCAGCACTCTAAATAGATTCAGAAAGCAGCTTTGGTTGCTTAAGTCCAAAATCATATATGTGTTATTATACAACCATATAGAGTAGATAATGGGCTAATTAAATTAATTCATCAAAGCCTGTATACATACTTTACAATTGTACTTATATTAACACGATGCTACAAAATGGCACTTTTTAATTTCTCTCGGAAAACAATCTAATGTGGGCTGTAGACCTTCTTGACAACATCACAAAACAATTTTAAAAAATTTCGAGACACCCTCAGATATTGCGAAAAATACATTTTCTGGGTAGTTAATGTACTACAGACCTCGTACTTCATAAATTTTACGTCAATATAAGATTCTTAAATTGATTTGGAAAGCATAAGAACGTAATTTTTAACTATATTACAATCTTTTGTACACACTCCAATTAATTAATAATCTATTTACCAATTTTAAAGTTATTTTCCTTTTTTTTTTGAAATTTGGACTTTTATGTAAATTTTTCTAATTTTTTTTTCGATCGGACTACATATATTTGTTTACACAGTTTGAAATACTATTATGTTTAGAATAAAATGAGATATCCTTATATAACATTGCTTAAAAATTCAAAAAGTTATTAAGCATTTTCTAATTATATTAAAAAATTCTTAATTTTTTATTATTTTGAACTTTTATTGATCTTACATGTCCCCACCAAACTGTTTCAATATATCTTAATTGGTTTAGAAGTTAGTCACATATAAAATGTTCCAACAAAATTCATTTTTTTGCAAGTTTTCTTTAAATTTTTTGTTAAAATTTTATTAGAATATAAAAAATAATAAAAAATTTTTCGAAAAAACGGTATTTAGAGATTTTATAAAAGGGTCATTCCATATCAAAATGGGCAGAAAACATCGATTTTCTGATTTGACATCTCCCAATACAATGAAATTCACTACAGACATTGACTATTGAAAGTGTTTCTTTAATATAAACTTTAAGACTCAAGTCCCTTCTGGTCCAAAAATTTCACGTTTGAAAAATTGAAAAATGCTTAAAAAAAAGTTCGACTTGTTTAATTGCTAATAACTTCTAAAATATAGATTGCAGATCTATGATTTCATATTACGGAGAGATATTTATAAAGTTTATTTTTATTAAAAGTTCAAAGCTCAAAATTGGACATATTAAAAGCAAACCATTATATCTAAAAAAGTGGTATTTTTAAATTCTCAAAAAAAAAAAAAAAAAAAAAAAAATTATATAATATTGAAATACTCAGCTTCCCTCCCAACCCTTGTAAAATTTAGATTAGAAATTATGGATCAAAATTTAATCTAATTACAATCAAAAAGATCAACCACAATATGTTGTACGCAAATTTTAGTTGAGTAAAATCTGGAAAAATTTCTGAAGAGCACACTGTGAGGAATATTAGAGGAATTTTTTATAAAGAAAATATAGTAATGTATAAGATTAGACAACTGGAGACTATTACCACAAAAAAAGGAATTAAAAGCTCATCAAAGTAAAATTGTATCTTTGTATGGAGCAAAGTACAAAAATGCATTTTATGAAAATTTAAATCACTGACTTCATCATTTTAAATTATATTTTTTAACTTAAAAATAATAAATCATTAACTTTTTATATTATAATCTCAACAAAAATAAATAGAAGTCATCTTTAAGGAGGTACTTTTTCATTACTTCCAAAGTTTCATTAAGGGTACGGTTTCTTCTGTTTAAGAAGTTATACAAACATCATCCAAAGGTGTTATTAAAAATCGATTCATATACATTATTCTGGCATAAAACGTTGGGAGTTTACAAATACTTGTTACTATACTTAATAATAACTGTTTTAATCAAATGAAAAGTACTGCTATGAACACTTTTTTAATAAAAAATATTTGTTTTTTATAAAAATTTAAAGTAATTTCTTTGAATTAATAAAAAGGTTCATACAAAAATCAATTTTACATGACATCGTGAACATGACTTTCTACTCAGTGAATAGGTATCAAAACTAGAACATCTACCAATGACAAGCCTATGTTAAATTCATTGGAAATGGATCGAATTTGCACTACTTCTGGATCACAAGTTCAGAATCTTATTGACATCTTAGGATGTTTTTTTTTTGTTTTTTTGTTGGGAATCTTTCTAATTTATATATGAGTACCTTTAATAAAAAATAAAACAAAAAATCGTTTTATCGAAAAAAAAATCGGATTAAAAAATCACTTTTATACAACAATTTATATTTCAGCTAATTATATTTTCCTTATATTCTTAAATTATTTATACTTTTTTAAATTTATTAATATTAAGGACATTATTAGAGAAAACGTTGCAGCTGGAAGAGAAAATCAATTATTTCTTTAGAATCCATATTCACATTGAATGAGTTATTTCTTGGAAATTTTATCAAATTTTTCAAGTAAAGTTTTACAAACCAAAACAGTTCTGTGTAAAAAATATTCTAAATCAAAAAATAATTTTATTAATGAGTTATGTGTAATTCTTTAAAATATTTTGTTATTGCTCTTTTGTATCTAATCATCATGATTTTTGTTTACGTAATATCTGTAGTAATTTTACTAAGGTTCCAACTAATCATATAAGTTTCAAATAATTTTCCTAAATTACAAAATAAAACAGTTTTTCTTTTGTTTACCAGAAAACCTAATAAAAACACATTAACTGTCTTTGTCGGAGTAGCGACGAAATGTTTTTTCATATTTTTTACTTGGATTTTACTTTTTGAGGAAAAAATTAAAAATGTATGGAAAGTTTTTATAAGTTATTACAGATAAAAACGAATAGGATTTTATCTGTAATATCTAATTTAAAAATATTAAATTTTGATATGTTTAAAATAAAAATGCCTTAAAAAAATTTATGGCATCGTTGCATTGGCTTTTATAGAAAAAAAAAAATATAATAAATCGGAGTCAAACTTGAAAAGTTTAAGAAAATTTTTATTCTTTCTATATTTTGTTTAAAAATTAGCTTTTAATATTTGACCAAAACACAAGAAATGCATACTATTGAAAAGCCCGTTCCTTATACTTTCCAAAAAATGTTAATTAACAGAAGAATAACAGAATTAGGTATACGAGTACATTTGTAAAAGAACCTAATCAAAACAGTTTTTTTTTGCGAATGACTCGATATTCTGGAAGAGTATTTTTTAAAATTGATTTATAATGTCCTAAAGAAGACCCTTAGGTACGTTAAGTACGATGTGCCATTTCTCGAGCGATTTTTTACTTAAGTAGCGTGTTATCGATCACCTCGCAATGGGGCCAATTGCATAATTTTTGGTAATAAATCTGTATCTCCTAAACTACTTATCGGACCGAAATGAAATGTATGGGAGAGTTGTAAAGGATAACCTTAGTTTTCAGAAAAATCAACTTGTAGTTACAACGTAATAATACGAGATAAGCTACAGGGTGTCAAAGTGCACCACCTCGGGTATGTAAAATTTCAAAAAAACGTCACTTCTACAAATCAAGCCTGATTTCAAAGATTTCTATTCTGTAAAATGCTGATATTTCCGTTTGAATTTTGAATTTTTTTAACTTGACAATATTTTGTTTTTAGGAAATAAGCCCTGAGGTATATGAGGGATAATTTTTTTTTAATATTTTGTAATTTCTAATACTCTGAAATAATATGCAAAAAAATGTTTGATTGTCTCAATTTCTTTAGCCGTCAGCACTCTGAAATAAGTATGAAAATTTTACTCGTATTATCACAAGGTGACTACAAGATGATTTTTATAAAAGCTTTATTACCAAAAATTTTACGATTGACCCCACTGTGCAGATGTATGTAAAATAAAGCACCGATTTTATTCGATTTCGTTTATCTAAAGATGGCAATTAAGCTCTCTTTAATATTACACCTAGATTTTTATGACTTACAAAGATTATACGAACCAATATAGTTTTGCTTTGAAAATACCAGATTTTTTGTTGAAAGAATGAACAGGACACAAAACGTTACTAAATTTAAAATGCAAATACATTTATACTTCCTTCTTATAATTTTCCTTTTCTTAAATTCTTTTCAGATTGTTCATCGTGATCTTGCAGCCCGTAATGTTCTACTCGATCATAATGGTGTTTGCAAAATTTGTGATTTTGGCATGTCCATTGATCTCGATGCCGAACGTAAACGTAAAGAGCTAGAAAAAAATTGTGCAAATGAAATAATGCGCAGCAATTTCAATAAATTTAAATTTGATTTTGGAGGAAAATTCATAATGAATCATTGGCCTCAAAATCCACCAAAAGATACCAATGAAAAGAAACCACATGGACATGATACCATTGGTAAGAGACCAGCATTACCCATAAGATGGATGGCACCAGAGGCACTGCAATATAATATATTCAGTACAGAAACAGATATATGGGCATTTGGTATAGTATTATGGGAAATAGCAACATTGGGTAAGAAATTATTTGAAATATTAAATACAAAAAATTTTTTAAACTATATTTTTTTTGTCCTAGGCTCCACGCCTTATTCCCAAATCACCGGACGTGAAGTTATACGCCGTGTACCTCAAGGCTTACGACCCGATTTACCCAAAGAAGGACGTCATGAATTTTATAATTTAATGTCACGCTGCTGGCATAAAGATCCTCATATGCGTCCCAGTTTTAGCCAATGTCGTTTGGAAATATCTCGCTCTCTACATAAATGGGTGGATGATGATTCAGCTGCCTCGGATTATATGGATGTTAGTGGTTTTAGTGAAGATCTCGAACAGGGCATGGTCTATTTTAATCATCGTATATCAGAATTTGAATGCGAAATATGACATTAGGAGAACTTTCCCCCTGCCTTTAAACCTGCTAAACAGCTTTAATCTTTTTATCTCTATCTATCCACATCCCTCTTAATAGCATCAACAATTTCTCTTCTTCATTTTCATTAAGTGCTCTTAGCAGTATTATTAAAAAAAAATATATATATATTTCTTGAGTTTTCATATTTCTTAGCTTTCAAAGTGCTGAAAAATTTTTTGTGTAAAGAAAATTTTAAAAAAAGGTGCTTTAAAGAAAAAAAGAAAGAAAAAAAAAAGAAATAGAAAAAGAAAATCTTAAACATTTTTGCTGTTAGTTTAAAAAGCGAAAAACTATACGGAAACAATGATAACTAGTGGCAAAAATTTCAAGGTAATTGTAAATAATAGTTTATTGCTTAAACAATTTTTTTTTTAAATCTAGGTTTATTTTTATGTTTATATTAAAAACGAAATTTGTCAACTCGATATAACGAATTATTTATGGCTCTTCGAACTTTTAATTCCGATAAATTAAAGCATTAAAAATATTAAATATTTAGTTCATAATGTTAATTTTAATTTTTACAAAAAAAAAGTGATCAAATAAATTACATTACTGTGTTATTTATTACAAATTATTATAATTTTTTCTTTATCCTGCGATGTAAAAAATTACGAACAAAATTTTGTTTTCTTTCATTTCTAAATTTGACTGAAAATTTATTTCTTATACACTTTTTCCCGAAGCCACTTTAAAACGTTAATGACAAATTTTGTTTTCTAATTAATTATATTTTCTTTTTGTTTTAATATCTTTTTAGTTCTCTAGTCTTTATTTTGTTTTCATTTATTTCTTTTCAATTTAATAATTAATTTTGTAAATTTTGCTTTAATTCTTTTTTTATTCGTAATTAATTAATTAATTAATTAACTAATGAGTTAATTAATTAATTAGTTAATTAATTAATTAGTTAATTAATTAATTAATTTTTGTTTTGTAATTATATACATATATTTCTGTTTGCACTGTTTAAAGTTTTATTATTAAATATTTTGTTAGAATGTAAATAATTTAGATTTTAAAAAGTAACGTAATTGTATGTGTGTATATGTATTACAAATACCAAGTATTTAATTAACAAAATGTTTATAATCAATCACTGTGTTTATATATATTTAGATATTTTAATTTTCATTTAGTAGTTTATATGCAATTTATTTATAAAAATTTAAAACTAAAATTATGATATTTTTTCTGCAATTCAACAATAAATTGTATACGTACTGAATTAATTAAAAAATATATAAGGTGTTTTTTTATAAGGGGAAACATAAGAATAGTGAATTCTAGTAAAACTCAGAAAATATATATTTATACTGCACCTCTTACTTCCAGTCGAAAATATTGCAAAATTAAAATGTTGCCGCATAAACGGTGAGTTAGTTATTATTTTATTTGCAAAAAATAACTTACGAAAAACAAATCATGATTACCGTATGTTGATGCCACTTCTTTTTAGGTACGTCAAATTTTTTAGGTGATAATAGTAAGTAGTAGCATATCAAATAAGTAAATATATTTCTTTGTGAATTTGCAGTGAGCTGATTATTTGTAAATTATTTTCATTTGCAAAAACCGGGCGTATAAATATAGCAATATTATTTGTATTACTATGTTTATATATGTTTACAGGGCGGAAGACATAGGGACACGAAATTGGTATTGAAAATGGGCAAAATCGGTTTATAAACAAAAAAGTTTTGGATCAAATACTAGAAAAAAATCTGTGTCCATCGTAATTCCCGTTTAAATTTTTTCTCCGATCTCTGGTAAACAAAAGTACGTACATCAATGAAATTTATAATAAATATTTAAACTCGGAAACCAAAAATAGGCTCAAGACATATGATATGAAAATGATTTTTAATAGACGAAACGATTGGCATCTTTATAATGTATTGTATTAAAAATAAATTTAAAGAAAATAATTCTAATGTTTTTTGTGCACTTAACTACTCTTGATCTCTTGTCTACATTTTTGAGCTGGCAGGAATCAATATATGGAAAATAAATCTATATATAATTGGTTATTAAAATTATTTTTTAGATTTGAATAATCTCGATCGGTTTTTTTTTTCTAGCCTGACGAACTTAAAATTTCCTTAAAAATTTCACCATTTTCGACTAATGCTGTATGTAGGGTGCAATTCTCAATAAAATAAAAATCTCTTTATTATTATCCATTCCTGAAGTCTTATAACGTATATGGAAGAAAACTGCAACAAAAATTTCGGTGCTAGTTAAAAAAAGTGCACTAGTGATAAAGACTTTTTATTATCAATTTTGGATGATCACATGCCTTGTCATATCATTGTGAAAATTTTATAAAAATCGAACTTCTAGTTTCTTCAAAATGTTATTAATAGCTAAACTACCTTGAAAAAATATTTGTAATTTTTTAAAATTATTTTTATATATACATACACCAGCATAAAATGATTTATATATTAAGCCATGGCAACGAGAGTCAAAGAAAATTTTTTTTGGTACATATAGACCCATTGATAGAAAAAGTAGAAAAATTGGGGCCAAAAGTTTTTCAAAAAAAAAAAAAAAAAATATGTATGGGTCTAAGTCAATTTGGGGCGATAAAATTTTTTAGATCAATTCTAAAATCTAATTTGAATTTTATAGTTTTAATAACAGTGTAATTACGATAACGACATTTTATCATTTATTTTTGATGACTACATATTTTCTCATTATAAGGTGCAAATTTGCATGAAAATCGGAGTTCTAGTTACTTTAAAATGTTAACAAAAAACTGAACTACCTTAAACAAAATATTTGTAATTTTTTTAGATTATTTTTATATTTACCTCACGTAAAATGATTTATATTTTAACTCAGATGGTAATGAGTGTCAAAGAAATTTACTTTTTTTTTTACATATAAATCCACTGATAGGCATAGTATAAAAATTAAGGCCAAACGTTTTCCGAAAAAGAATTTTGCGAATTTTTAACTTCTCAAAATTCTGATTTGACTGCATTTATTCAATAATATATTTTGAGCTATGTAATGCAGAGTTGATAGATTTCATAAAAAGAAATATCGAGGCACATTATCCAATATATATCTTCTAAACTATTTCAGTATCTGAATATAGAATTATTTTGAGGGGTAAAAAATCTCTAAATTTAATTAAAGTGTTAAAATTAAAAATCTCCAAATAATTTTAAATTAAAACCGATTAATAAATTTTGGACCAAACTGAGATATAATAACCGAATAAAAGGTTTCCAATATCGAGTTTTTAAAGAAGTCCTTCAGAAGTGCTTCAAAAGCACACAAAAGGGATCCAAATATTGGATTATAAAACCAAAATAATAAGTTATCTTTTGGAAAAATAACATAAGATTTATATTAATATTTGAAGAAATTAAAACATTTTTAATTTTGATGCAATTTTTTTCCGCATACGTTAGTTTGAAACATGTGAAAAAAGACTTTTTTAACAATTAAATTTTGAGAGAAAAGTAAAAGAATGTAATCATTTTAAAGTCTTGAATTTGGTAATTTTTCACGGCTAAATGAATTGAGATAAATCAAAAAAAAAATAATAATAATAAAACATTATTTTGGAATATATTATACTGTGAATGTTAAGGGATTTTTAAAAATATGTTCCTCTGCTATATTACGGAAATTATTTGGGAAAAAACAAAAAAGTCAAAGAAAAAAATTAAAAATTCAAGCGCAAATATTTTTTTAACCATAAAAAATATTATATGTGACTAAGCATATTTTTCCTTTTTCTCATCAAGTTCTTTACAAAGGTTTATAAATCTGATTTGGTTTATAGAAGTTATGATTTTTGTAATTTTTCGTATTAAAAGTGGTTAATTTGACACTCGGTTGCTTATACCGTATTATTACAGCGTGACTAGGATGATTTTTCTAAAAAGATGATTTTTCTAAAAGCTTATGTGCTCCTCTAGAGCTCTGCCATACATTTTAATTCGGTCCGGTCAGTAGTTTATGAAATACAGATTTATTACCAAAATTTTTGCTATCGGCCCCACCTTGTAACGGTTGGATTCATTTGCATATTTTTGGTTACCCCGTTAAATACTTAGTAATGTACTGTCATTATTTATTAATTTAGGTATTTCAGTTTACTAGAGCGTCTCTGTAACAATGAGCGATTGTCGGTTCGACCACAAGCAAAACCCGTATTTTTTTTTTTAATTATTTAAATTTATATGAGGAATTTCAAAAATGTTCGAAACTCTTTGAAAACGACTTTATGTGTCTTGTATTTCCAAAGTTTGTTTTAGAAACAGGAAAGCTGTTGATGTATTTTGGTAGACCTTACAAAATAACTATAAAATCCAAAGTTTTAGATCATTCACCTCAAATCTCAAGGAAATACAACCATTTAAACCTAAAGAAGTATAAAAAATTTAATTGAAATTTTGGAGGATTTTTTCATTAATTTCAGTTTAGCACCGACAATTTATGTCTTTTAGATTCAAGCTACTAACTAGTTGGCAGACAAAAAAATATGTTGTATAGCAAGTAACTTTTATTATCTGGTGAAAAATTGCGATGATAAAAAATGATACCAAAAATTTACGGTTTTTTAATTTTTACAGTTTTTTTTTATAGAAAATTTTCCGCTTTTACGGAAATTGCCCAAAATATCGTGCAAGCAGAATTTTTGAATAAATTACACTTTTAAATGTCTACGAATTAGGTTTTTGTCTCTCACATAACTATCTCTATCTATTTATGAATATTATTATATTTCTTTTATTTCAGTTGATATATGAAAGCAAATAGAACCGTATATATATATATATATATATATATATATATATATATATTCTTGTTTAAATACAGATCGCTCTGTATTTACTTTAAAAACATATCCACTGTTTTTTACAGAAATACTCAATATCCCAACCCGAAAGAATCGTGTTTTAAAAATCAACTTTTTCCATTCAAATGGTCACAGTGTCGTTATAAGAGGTGACCGTCAGAAAATACTTATTGTGTGTATACCCAACCTATATGTTGGGTATTTAATTAGCATAAGTTTTGATTGATCCTAGCTTTGCGATTTGAGAATTTTACAAAAAAAAAAAAAAAAAAAAAAAAATTAAAAAAATAAAAACGGTTTATGGGGAGACCATTGCCCCGGGCGCCTTTTGGTTTACTTTGAACAACTCTAAATTAAGATTCCTTTTGAAAAAATTAAAAAAAAAAATGAAAATATTAAATTTTTTTAAGTTCTAACTTTAGATTAATATAACTTTTTACCGAATCCACATATTTGTATAATTTTTGCAGCAATATTATTTAGAATTTTGTAAAGAAATGCCGCTGAAGTTAAAAAATCTAAAAACACGACTCTAGAAATGAGTGAAAAATTTATTTCGTTCTAAATGTCTCTTAAATTAAAAGAGATCATCTATATATGTAAGTGTAGTTTTTCTAGGGATTTACAGGGACTATTTGTGTGTATTTTTTTCTGTCAAATCATAAATGAGTTTTTGGCGATTAAAAAAAAAAAAAATTCATACCCGAGATGACCAACTTTGGAGGTCTACCCACTCTTGCCCTGATCTGCTAGGAATCTGTGTTCTTTCAAATTAACTTGAAAACACCTCGTCTCCAACCAAGTGAAACTTTATTGAGATATTTCTAAAGTTTCATATGTTACAAAATTATTTCCAAAAAAAGCGTTTTGGAACCACTGTGCTTTGTTTTTTTTATTTTTTTTTAATGTTTACGTCTTCAAATATAACACATCTTTCTCCCATTCATATTTTAAAATAAAATTTTTAATACCTCAAATTGAATTTTTATAAAAATTTATTTTTAATGATTATATGTACCAATAAGTTTGTGCTGAAAATTCATTTTATCTATGTAATATATTTTTGCCCAAGAGATTCTGAGATTATTAGTTTAAAATAAATTGATAAAATACTTATATATATTATAAAAATGAAGTGAAGTTTGTTTGTTTGTGTATCAATCATGTCTAAATGACGCACAAATAATACCAGTGCTGGATTTGGTTATAGGCTACGCTAGTTCGCGATTGATGTTATGCCTACATTTTACGCTTACTTATAAAAAATATATATTTTTTAATTTTGCACGTTATTAATGAAACTATTTACATGAAATTTGACACACAGTTAATACTTTTATTGTTATAGGCTATGCTGGATCTTGGTCGGATGCCAGACCCATATTTTACGACCACTTTTTTAAAACTCGCAACGGTCTAAAATTTTCAAAGCAACATCTTGTGCATTTCTAAACTCAGATATGATTTATTTTTTGATTGGAGCAGGGGGAGTGGTACTCCCCCATACTAAGTAAATATTTATGCGTATCAAAGGAGCTATCATAGTGAGAGTCCTCATGCTTCTTGGGAACCACTATTTTATCATATCGCATTGGGGAAATGAAAATAGGATGGATAGGTCCCTTGAGAGAGGTAGCCCCCATACAAAGCAAATATTAATTTGGGTATAACTCAAGGAGTATTATAGTAAAAGCCTTAAAAAAGTTATATAAACATTTTTCATATTAAATTTCGAATAGAGCGGATAGATCCAGGAAGAGTAGTAAACCTCATATAAAGTAAATATTAGTTATCGCATAAGAAGGGTAGCGAGGCGTACGGGGAAAAGTTTTTTAATAAAATAATTATTTTAACATTAAATAAGAATAATAATAATAATAATAATAATAATGATAATAAGAATAATAATAATAATAATGATAATAATAATAATAATAATAATAATAATAATAATAATAATAATGATAATAATAATAATAATAATAATAATAATAATAATAATAATAATAATAATAATAATAATAATAAAAATAAATAATAATAATAATAATAATAATAAAAATAAATAATAATAATAATAATGATAATAATAATAATAATAATAATAATAATAATAGTAATAATAATAATAATAGTAATAATAATAATAATAATAATAATAATAATAATAATAATAATAATAATAATAGTAATAATAATAATAATAATAATAATAATAATAATAAAAATAAATAATAATAATAATAATAATAATAAAAATAAATAATAATAATAATAATAATAATAATAATGATAATAATAATAATAATAATAATAATAATAGTAATAATAATAATAATAATAATAATAATAATAATAATAATAATAATAGTAATAATAATAATAATAATAATAATAATAATAATAATAATAATAATAAAGCAGTAATAATTTTTTTAATTAAACATCCGCCTAAAAATATGCTATAATAAAGCGCCGCACAGAACGACTTTGCTGCCGGATTGAATTAAGAGGAAGTAAATAAATAAATTCATAAAACACAATTGCAAAAGACAATAAGACAAAGTATTATAAATAATGCAACATTTATTTTTGTGCAGCTTGTGTAATTTGCCATTGAAGTTTTCACACATATAAATTACTTTAACAGATAAACAATAGACTTTAATAACTTTTTTTTAGCACAGCAAAACAAAGAATTTTGTTTTTAAACTAAAAGCGGTGACTGTGATTAAAAGTATATATTGTTTTTCTTTTTCTAAGAGACATTAAGCAGATAATTGATTGATGATGGCCGTAGTGAAAAGTATGAGTTTTCAAAAAAAAAAAAAAAAAAAAAATTAGCGTATAATATTTTTTTTATTATGTTATCGCTTACAAACAATACTACGATATAAGGTAATATGTCATCTAGTTATAGCATTTTAAAGTTAGTTAGGCAGACAAATAATTAGATTATTATTCAATGACTTTGAAATACACATTTTGTTATTTTGCTTTTTACTTTTTTCTTCTATCTTTAGTAGAAAACGTTGATGCACATAATGCCCTTTAATAAAATAATTTTAGTTTTAATGTTATAATAACTAAATTTGTTATTAAATGAAAGAAAGTTCAAGAGTAATAGCAGCAGTACAAAAAGAAAAAAAAATACGCTGAAAAGAAAATGGTGACTGGTAACTGTGGACTATGTTTCCAATTTGGATTATTTTAAATGTAATGGCCAAATTTTTTATATGTATAAATTCATGTTTGTTGCTTAAGTCTTTTGTTTTATATGAAGTTATTGAGATTTTTTTAACTATTTTTGCTATGAATTTATAAAAATAATTTTTAAATATTTATATATAAAATAATAAATAATTAAACGTTTAATTTAATAAATTTTGTTATATATATTTATTTTTCCTAAAGAAAAATAGCGGATCATTAATTTATTATTAGTCGGCAATTTGTGTTCATTTATAACTTAAGAATAAAAATGAAAGTGTTAAAGAAATTTCTTTTATAAACTCTTCAGTTTTAACTTAATTTTCAGGAAATTCATTTAAGTAGTTGTTTTACATAACTTCAGGGTATTGTGTTTATAAACCAAGCAATTTGCTATATTTAAATTAAATTTATTATGACTGATAAAATAGAGGAATACAACGAGAAAAATAAAACACTTAATGTGTTGTTTTTTTAAGCTGTTTTATTTAAATTTTTTGTGTTCATAATATTATCACAAAATCACTCAAGTGTTACTAGACTTATTTTCTTGTTGTTTCTTTTATTTTCTTATATAAATTGTAGACTTTTTTATATTTAATTCTCCATATATTAAACGCATAAATGCACAATGTCGTGTTTGTTTTTGTTAAGGAAAATAGGAAGTAGTAATTAATAAATTTTAATTATAACTTTATTATTTATCAATAAAATATTTTAATGGTGAAAAAATTCACATGTTTTTGTTTCATTATATATGCATATGAACTTTATTTTTAATAACAAATGAAAGAGGATTTTATTTAAAAATGTAACAGAAAGTATAAAATATATAAGAATTATTTAAAACACTCATATTTGAGTTGTTGCTATATGAATATTTTAATAATTAAAACGATTTTTGCTCGAAAAATTACGATTTCTCGAAATGTTTACACACGCTAATTTTTCTTGTTTAGAGAGAGGGAAAAGGACTATAAGCAGTTTAAACTCTTACTTCGAAATTAGTTTGCAATTTAGCAAGTATTGGTGAAATAAAATTATTGAGTGAAAAGAAAAATATAATTTTATATACATATGAATGTAAATAAAATAATTTTGATCATAGATAAAAAAGTTTAAAAATATGTTAAGTAATAAAAAATTTAACTGAAAATAAAACCAATACATATGACTTTTTTGAGTTTTTTTCAATTAAGTTTTATTTTAAATTAGGAACACTTGATTTTTAAGCAATTTTTGTAATGATACTTTTAATTGTGATTGCAGAAATGTAAATGGATCTCTATAGTTTCGATATATTTTTCTGAATATCTTTATTACATATATTAATTATTAATACTTTCTAAAAGTTCAAATATGTTTTAAATAATACTTTATATGACCATAATCATTAAATCCTTGAGAGGAGTTACGCAATTTTAATTTTTTATTGATATACTTGAACTTACAAAATTTTGTTATTTCTAAAGAAAAGTTTATTCGGCGAATAAATGTAGGAGAAAGTCTCTGAGTCCAACCAAATCCCGGCCTTTATTAACGTTAAAAAGAAATTATTCTCATTTTATTTGGGCCGGTAATCTTAATTTGTTCCTATTTTTCAAATTTTGTATAATATAAGACAATGTTGAAAGTTTATTTAATAAACAAAGAGTTTCAAAATTTAACATTATTTTTTTTTAATATGAAAATAAATAGCCAAAAAGATATTCCTCTTAATTTGTTCGATTTTTTTGATGATTTCAAAAATATTATGTCGATTTTGATGATTTTTTGGTCGAATTTTGACGATTTTATAAAATAGTTATCTGGTAAAAGTACATGAATGCTGATAAATATTGTTGCGGTACAGAAAATATTAATCTAAGTTTTCTGCTATCATATATAGTGCATAAACAAAGACAAACAGGAAAATAAACAACCCCAATTGGTTTATGGTACCTCTAATATGGTACTGATAATGGTTGACGACACTGAAATATTTTGTATAAGAACACAAAATTTGTATATGCGCTATTATCAAAAATATTTACCCTGGATGAAACTGAACTTAATCCTTAATAAGTGAACAAGTTTGCAATCGTAAATTGCCTTATTATTTCTGTTTGGCAGTACCAAGGCAGAGTTTGGTGACTATAATTAGACACCAGCAGAATGCTATATGTATTTTCTGTGCAGCTACACACTTCATTTCATTGAAACCTAACCAATAAGTTTTGTGATAATACTGTATTAAACAAATGGTTTACAGATCTAAATTCACAAGACTTGAAACTGATACTGTGAAAATATTAGCATCATAGATTTCATTTTGTAACCTTGTTGCTCAATGTTCAAGAACTTAGAAAAAGGGCTTAAAATTATTTAACGTTTCCCCATTCTTTTACACTTTTTTTGTGCGTTTATACATCTTGTATAGAGATGCCAAACGAGATTGCTTTTTGAAAATCCTAGGATTCTGGATTTAATATTTAAACATACATTTTTCGTAATTACAAATATATTTTTTAATGGAAATTGCGAAAAATAAACATAAAATAAATAATAAGCTAGCATAATAAAGTTTTAAAGGAAATGATTTGAATAAAATGCTGTCCTTGGAAGAAAGTCGTAGTGCTAAAAAAACTAAAGAAATGTTCATTAATAAAGGGATCACAATGGACCGGATGGTCTCTGGATGAAGGCGTGAAGACGCCGCCCTTTTTAACCTAACCTAACCTTCATTTTGACCTATAATTGCCATTCGAATGGCATTTTTTATAAATTTTATTCCGTGCTTAATAAACAATTATATTTTAATTGTTTATAAGAAATTTAGATTTCATAGAATTAAAAATCATTTGTTTTAATAAAATATTTTTTGTCTTTCTTTTTTGAAGTAATTATCAATAACTTCCAAAAAGTGTAAAATATGCACTTAGTTCTCGTTTTGAAGTTGTAAAAATTTCCCTTTTTTCTGGGACATATCAGTTTTTATAATTTAAATAAATTATTTTAATTTCGTGTTCCCAAATTTTCAGCGATTATTTCAGGTGATTTTGCAAAAGAAATTTCTAATTCATTAAAACGTTTAATCACTCTATTTTATTCTGCATACTATTTTTAAATTAAAATTTTTCCGCTTTCTTCTTTAGATAACATTTGAATATAAATCAATGGCTTATATGCCATGAGGGTTATCTGCAGATTTCTAAACTCTTTTTTTTGTGTAGTTTAACAGTGATATCAGTTTTAAAAATCAAAATAAGTTCTAACTAAAATCTGCTTGTTATTATTTATTTTCGCAGATAGATTTTATTGAATATAAGCTATATGTGCAATTTTTAGTAGAGTTTTAATAAGTTTTGAATATATTTTTCTTATCACATATAATTTGACAGTAATTTCAGTTTGAGTTTCAATTTAACATAATCAAATAATTACATTTCAAACCTTTTGAGGGTGTTTTCAAAATAAAAAGAAACTTAAAAAACGGGATTTTAGAAATCCCAAAAAATCCTGGGATTTGAAATTCAAAATAACCGCTTCTCTAATCTTATATAAACTAATCGGATTTTGTTTTTGTTATTGTACAGACTCTCAACGGTTTCGAATTTTGATAACAAAATTTTTTAATTTTTAAAATATTTTTGTTTTTTTTTTGGGGGGGGGGGGTTGATACTTGTTCTAATTATGCGTATTTTTCGCAGTGATAGTTTCCAGGTTAAAAAAAATCAGTTTTTCACAAGGCACATTCACACTTTCTAATGGAATAGCATGGATTACTGTGCCAACTTAATTTTTTGTTATTTTACACAATACAATTGAAGGAGCATTAAAAATAAATTTAATAAAAAATTTTATTGACTTTTTGCATTTTTGTTTTTGTATTTTTACATAACAAATTGCGATTTGTATTACTCTTGAACATATACAACATATAAGAAGGTAATAAATATAATTGATCACAAATTTTAATCAAATATCGTTTATAGTTGAAAAACGGGACAGTTTTGTCAAAACAGATTTTGCAAAGGCACATTGCATGGACAGCACGAAATTGACCACAATTGGTGTAATTAGGTGGTGCTTGTAATGCTTAATGGAAATCTGGATGCGCCCAAAAATCTTTCGAAATATAAAAATTTTATTGAACAAAAAAGAAAAAAAATATTACTTGGACTAAAAAAGTATTACAATATTAAATAGCATTTCTTTGCAATAAAATCGGTATTTTCTTGCTACCGTTGATAACGTTGATAGTTAGCCAAAAAATGATACTCTTGGCTTGGTACCTCTTAGTATTCAAACCAAAATTTCAAAAATGAATCCTTGTATTTTATTAAAAACAAAAAAAAAAAAAAAAAACGTTTAATATAAATTCATTTTCGTTCTATTTATTTGTATTTTCATATTTTTTATTTTTTGACATTCAAATATCCAGAATTGTATTTTTGTTCATAAATTGGCAGCTTTTTTATAGACGTTAAAGTTAACTTTTAACATATAAAAATTTAAATTTTTTATAAAATTGCCTATGAACGTTAGCAATAAAAAACAGCTAAAATCTAATAAAATATACTTTCGTATAATATACCCAGCAAACTAAAGGTTGTTCGATTTAAAATTTGATAGTGATTTGAAATCAATTTTTGTTTCAAATGTAAATGTTTGAGAAGGATTTGATAATGATTTGAGATTAATAGCATTCTCAACAGAATGGGGAAAATTTTCTCCAATTACGAACGAAAATTTGAAGCAACGTTTGAATTAACTTTTGATATTAAAGAAAATAAAAAAACATAAGTTTTCAAATGCTTGGAATATGATGTCTCTATGTTTGTTGGGTTTGGAGAAATAATTTAGATGCGAACCCCATAACACACAAAGATTTAATATCAAATTGAGAGTGATTTGAAATGAAGTCTTTTCTCAAATGTCAAACATTTGAAAATTATTTGAAAATAACTTGAAAATAATAGCTTTTTCAACAAAAAGGAGAATTAAGTGTCAAATTGAGAAATGTTATTATTATCAAATCATTGCTAAATGTAATACTCAAACCTTTTTTAAATGTGGATTGTAACCACAGGAGGAATATAAATAAAAGTAACTTGCATTTTCATTTTTCTTTTTTTGGAGTTTTCTTTTGTATAGACATATAATTTTATCCTGTAAATATTATAATATTAATTAGAAAATATTTAATTAAATAATTTTATTTATTTATTAATTTATATATTTGTTTATTTGTATATAATTTTTCAAATAATTTTTTTCGTAATATATTCTTTTTAATATTTTTAAGAATGATTTGATAATGACATTTAATATCAAATTGAAAAAATACCATTTTTCAAATATTTGTTAACTTGTCTCTAGATTTATGAATGACTTAATAATTAGTAAAATACTATACTAATGAAATACTATTAACACTAAATTAATAAAATACTATTTTGCAAATATTTTTAAATTTATCTTTAGGTTTGAGAATGATTCAATAACAACTTTTGATATTAAGTAGAGAATTTACAATTTTGCAAACGTTTCTTCTCAAATGATTTTCAATTGAATTTCAAACCTCTGCCAACATTTGAAACAAGTTTGAGAAACATGTTTGATATCAAACGATAAAGTGATGATCATATTTCAAACGTTTGACAACGTGTTTGCTGGGAAAACCATAAAATATGCTACACTAATACCATCAAACATTGAAAATATCATAAATTTTATTTGAATAACTTAGTAGGTTTTGATATTGTTCGTAATTTTTACCTAAAAAATTTGTATATGTTCAGCCCCCTACATGAAATGATTAGTGCGAACTGATTCTACGTGCATTCGAGTCAATTTATATTCAGACAAGTGGATTTTAATGTGCCATCAAAAAAAAAAAAAAAAAAAAAATTTATAATGTATATATATATATATATACATGGAGGGTGATCCGAAGTGCTTTTTGTCAAGAACTTGGAAAAAAAATTAATATATTTTCATAATTCTTCCACAGTAATATGTGCGTAAAATATTGTAATGGTCGGAGTCATATTTACTAAGTTACAACCAGGTCTAATAACCAGGTCAAATATGCAAGAAAGAAAATTAAAATATGTGCTTCAAAAAGCATGAAAAAATGCGATAATATGCATACAAATATGCATAAAAAGTGGAAAAATTAATGTGTTTTCTTGCATAAATATGCATTTTTCTTAACTTAGAGATTTGGGTAGTTTTAATTTTTTTTATAAAAAATTAAAAAAATATACGTCAGTAGACCATGACAATCATATTTGATACGGCTGGATTTTTTTAACAATTATGTACGGGATATTAGAAAAAGTTAGAAAATAAATTATACTAATTTCTCTGAAAAAGTTCTTTTTTTAATATATGATTGTTATTGGTAGAATGTTCTGTTTTTGTTATTCATGTTCATTTATTTGATGTTTTTCTCTTAAAATTATGCATATAAAGTTTTATAATAAAAATTTGTTTTAGCTTTGTTAGAAGATAATAAAAGTATTTTTAAATATGAGAAATTTTAGTTGTATTAAAAATTATTAACGTTTTTCAGTGCTTAAAATGCATTTTTTTTAATAACTTCCGAAAAAAGTTCAAAATATGCACTTATTTCCACTTTTGAAGTGCTGATAATGTTCTGTTTTGGAAGCACTTGCTCGTTTTTTTACTGGTTTGTTAATCGAACTTCAAAAAAACAAAAAAAAAGCGTTTTTGTTAAGAAAACTAAATTTTTATTCATTATGTGCAAATTTATGCAAAGATTACAAAAAAAAAAAAAAAAATTATTTTTGTTAATATACTTGTAAAATAAGCAAAAACTTAATTTTTAAAGCGAAAAGCTTGAAAAACTTTTAAGAAAGAAGAAAAAAATTTAGGAAATTTTAGGTAAAAATTATGGCTAAATTTAAAATGGAGTCAATTATAATTCTTATGTGTACATTTGGGAGAAACAATTATATATTTTAAATTTGCAAATTAATTTGACTACCAAATGGAAAAAACAGTTCTTTCTAATGAATTGAACATTTGTTTAATTGATTATACAAATTTAAAGGATTTATGTAGAATTTCTTATATTTTTCCACCGATATTATTAGGAAATTAAGAGTTGCGAAGTATTTTTGCACAAAATTGAACTAAAACATAATCATGAGATCACTATAATAAACATAAGAGTGTAAATTATCTTAAAAACTGCATACATTTGTATAATAATAAATGATCATCTGAATGCCATGTGCAATAAATTATTATATTGTAAAACCTGGTGTACAGTAATTATTCTAAGCATGAGAACCCAAGTTTTTATGTTATTTAGACTAGTTTAAGCCTCAATGAATATTTGGATATAATTTTTGTAAATTACTTAAAAAGCTAGTATCCTTCCGGTTGGTTATTATTTATAAATTTATTGATACCCTGCATAACAAGGCCAAATCTTATAGTACAGGATTATAATTGTTATAAAATGAGCTACATAAATATGAATACAATAATCAGGATTAAACATATATAGAAAACAAATTTTGAAATCTGCTCTTAGGCTTACAAAAAATTACAATTTTAAAATAAAAATATAAAAATTATAATATAAAAAATTAGAAGTTACTATAAAAATAAATTGAAAATTATAATTGCTTTTAGAAATTACATATAGATTTCCTAAATTATATTGTATTGCTAACTAACTGTATGTTGTGTGGAATTGCATTCCAAAGACGAAACGCGCTTATGAAAAAGTTCCATTCTGATACGAGGTTTCAACGTAAGAGAATAATAATTCTTTTACCTCTTCTTGATTTAGCGAAATTGATCAAATTATATAAATATTTAGGTTATTTGGTATAAATAATTTTATGAAGAAATAAAAGTATCTTTACATTAATTGAGTTTGTGAAGGAAACTCCATATAGGCTTTTCGAAAAAGAGGAGACACCAACACGTCTCTTTAGCCCATGTATATTTTACTTTTATTTATTTAATAGCCAATGAAATTACAATTTCTTACAGGCTAGTATACATATTCTTAAAAATATTTACAATAAAATGTTTTTCATAATCAATCAATAATGAAGTCTTATTATTTTAACTAAGTTAAAAAGTACACCTCTTAATGCGAATTGGAATTACTGATAAGTCAATATCTTGATAAAAACTGTTGAATTGATTTGCATATACGTCTCATGGGATCAAAGTTTGCATAATTAGTTCGAAAATATTTGATTTTTAAAGGAGTATAATTTCTAGTTCAACGATTTGGGATTACGAATTCGATCTTACGAAGCAGAAACTCGGAATTAATTGAACCGTTTAATTACAAATGAAATATTCATGAAATATTTTCTCCTACTTTCAAGAGTAGGAAGATCAATAGGCTGTAGTCGACTTTCATATTATGGTAAATTAATATTAGGTTTCCATGGACGATTACGAAGGCAAAATAAGAGAAATTGTTTCTGGACCGATTCAATTTTCTTTTTATGAACTTCGTATTGGAGATTCCAGACCACAGAAGCATATTCAATGATTCTCCTTACGAGAGATATGAATAATTGCTTGGAAACGTAAGAATCATTAAACTCTCTTCCCTAGCGCTTGAGGAATCTTAGAACTCCTTTTGCTTTATTAACGATTTGCGAAACGTGGAACTATAGGTTAATTTACAATAAAGCAACACACCCAGATCAAGAAATTCTTCGACTAAATCAAGCTGATATTCATTTATTGTGTATCTACAGAGTACTGGACTTCTTCTGTAGAACATCATGTGCTTACACTTTTTTAAATTCAGATCCATTATATTCATCATTAACCAATAACAAAGATTGTCAAGATCTGATTGGAGTAAGGAATATTGATAGGAATAGTTAAAGTTATGGAACAGCTTTACATCATCAACGATGAATATTATTAAAATTCTCGTTCAACTTTTTAACATTTTCCTCTGCAGAACTTTCGGAATATATACTTGGACATCGTTAATATACATTTGTATCATAATGTTTGATAATTGTTGAGGTAGATCATTAGCATAAAGGGAGAACAATAAAGGTCCCTATATTGAGCCTTGAGGTACGTCCCTCATCAGTAGTAAAGGCCTTGAAATTATGCTTTAAACATACACAGATTGAGTTCTCTTGCAGACTTATGAAGATATTAATTTTGTTGTGGTGGAGGAAATATTAAAAAGGTATTCTAGCTTCGAGCAGAGAATTCGATGACTGACTGTGTCAAACGCGTTCGAATGATCAAGTAAGACTAAAAAAAAGTAATTTTACCATCATCGAGCTCTCTTCTTATATTTTCAGTAACGTTGGCTAATTCTACTAAACAGCTGTGTTTAGGACGGAAACCGGATTGCTTATCAGTCATCAAATTTTGTTTATATGTATATGTTGTCATTTGCTTATACAACACCTTTTCGAACACTTTTGAAAAGTAACTTTGTATTGCTACTGGGCGATTTCGGTATTGTTGTTATTTTCATTTTCCATTTATTAGGATAAGTATTAGTTGTTATGTTGGTATGGAAGAGATGTAATGTGAGATGTAAAATTGTTTTTATGAACTTAGAATGAATATTAATAAATCCCGCATTGCATTTTGTTAAGGAGAAACTAGATAGCACGAATGATTTATACAAGTAAATTCGAAAGCTGTGTGATTAGAAGAAGAATAGATATTGTTGAAATCATCATAATGTTCGGTTACATTATCTGATGTAGTTAAATTTGTATTCATGAATATCATATTTAGCTCATTAACGTCAATAGGACAGGAACTATTTTTGCTTTCCTTTCCCATACCAATGTCCCTAATAGATTTTTAGGTATTTTTTGAGTCTATTATGGAACTAAATTTGTTAGATTAATAATTTGTCTTAGCTATTCGTATCATGCTATTAACGTTGTTCCTGGCAGAATGAAATTTGAGTTTTAGGTTTAAAGCGCTGCCATCGAAAATAAAGTTGATCTCTGAGTTTTATTGCTTCTTTTATATTTGCAGTAAACCTTGGATTTTTTTAGGTTAATATCTTTTTTCTTCTCAAAGGAACAGCATCATCATATAAGGTCAAAATATTGGAAACTATGAGATCTACTTATTTATGTACTGGTGCTATAAAATGTATGTCATGCCAGTTGAATGAGGTAAATTATTAGAATAATAAAGCATAGTTAACATTTTTAAAGTCAATGTAAAAAATTTTTTGGTGCTCTTGTTGAAACTACAAATCATAAACTATAAAAATCAGGTCATATTTAGAAAAACAAGGAGCAGATATTTGATCATATCCAAGAACATTCAATGGACTTCCAACAAAGATGACATCGATTAATGTACAGCATGTCATTGTGAAATGTATTGGTGTAGTAGTTTTAGCAGGGGTTGATCCTATTGTTTAAATTTCCTTATTTGAAAGATGATTCATTTAACATATTTTTATTAAAATCACCTAAGATCGCCACATCATTATAAAACATGGTTAAAACTTCCATTATGTTTATAAAATCAACAAAAGGTATATCACCATTTGGCCCGTAAATACAACTAATTAACCAATTTCCTACATATTTTCGAAATTTCTACAAATAGCTGGCATATTATGGATAATTTATAAATTATGCTATTTAGAGATATCACTCTCAATTTGTACCAATTAATATAGAAAGAACTAACTAAAATTGTATGATGGTAAAGATTGTCAGGTACTTAATTTATTTGACTATGTCTAACGATCAGTCATTATACGTTCCTAAATTTCAATTAGTGTAATTTTGTTACTAAAGATGTTAAGATATGTTTTCACTATAACTAAGATATTTTATGCACCAAATAAATTAGGGTTTAGTAGATCTCTGATACGTAAAACTATTATACTAACATTTTGAATTTAACTGAAAACCTCTGTGCAGCACATATATTAGTATGTGTCCTAATTAAAAAGTGAGGTTATAAGACAAAATCGCAAATTATGCCAAAGTGGACAAAAATTCAACATTAATTTTGATTATGGTCAAAAGAATAGATAATCACCTTTAAAAAGCACCTTGGACCACCCTTCAAGCAAAGTTTTTAATAATTCATATTATTTTCATTATTTTTCTCCTTTTCAAAATTAAAATTAATAAAGATTTTTTTTCTAGAATTTTTGCATGTTTGGCTTAAGTTCATTGAATAATTGTAGAAAAATACAGTGTAAAAGTTTTATTGAACACTCGGCAGAATGGAATGCATTTTCCTGTCAGCCACGACCGTTATCAGCACTCTTCAGCGTCCCATCGTGGTGTTCGCTGTAAACATCATCTATTTAACTTACAACTATTTGGGAAATGGAATCTGTAACTTATTTCCCCTATGTGATATTAAGTAAGACGAATGGTTTACAATAAAGCTTTTTACAATTATTTTGTATTTTCAATTATTATTGTTTATATGCTTAAAGCTACCAGTTTTTAGATAGTAAATCAGCAATGTATGATTTGTTATTGTTTAGCCACTTATTAAGTAGCAATGAACAATGTTGTTGTTTTGATTTGTCCCTTCTGTTTGTTTTCTATTTTTATAAATACTCGTGCTTAAATGAAAAAAAGTTCAACAAAAAACTATAAAATAATTAAAATTAGTAAACATTTCAAACTCCCTAAATATATCCAATTTGCATTGAAATTCTTCTGTAACTGTTTTATTTCGAACAGAATTTATTTGCTTTCTACTTGTTAATTTGCTATCAATTTTTAAATTTGCAATGTACTACTTTTATTCCCAAACAAAATCGAAACAGCAAAACAAAATTATTTCCATGAACTTGTTCATAAATTTTCTGTATTGAGAAAAGCTAAAAATAAAAACAACAGCCTGAACCAATCAAGTAGAAATTAGCAAAGAAAGCAAATTAAAACCGCAAAAGACTACTGTTTTTTTTATTTCTTTATTTCGTTTTATTTTATTTCTTCTTGCAAAGTAACCTGTTGCGGATATTTTGTTGCAAGAGGTTAAGAATTTTCCCAACAGACCAAAACTAAACAGAAGAAAATAAAGATGAAAATGACCTTTAAGAAGAATGTTAAATAAAGCTAATGTTTGCTTGAATTATTTCTTTAACTCAAACATACGAGTAGGTATGAGTGAAGGTTAAATGACACTCATGTGGAATATGAGACTGTTTACTATAGAGTGTTTGAATAAAAAATAAAAGTAATTGAGTGTTTAAAGTTTGTTGTGTGAATTGAGCGTATATGAAGCTTAGTTTCAAAAGAGGTTTTGAAAATAAGAGAAATATTATTTTATTAGAATTATAAACATTTATTAGTATTTTGCAAAGGATCATAATTTAGGCGACAAAATATTTTTTAACGTAGTAGAATAATGTCAATACGTTCTATCGAAATTAAAATTTAAAAGTAATTTGCTGAAGTTAAAAACAATCAATTATGATATAATTTTCTTATATCAAATTTGATTATTCTGCACACTAGCCGGGAAAAAATTTGGAATTCTAACACTTTTAAAATGGTACTCTTTAGAGATTTCCGTGGTGTATCTGCCTCTAAAGAGTGCCTTAAATTGTTTTCCTATTTATTTATTTACTAATATACAATCACAATTAACAATTGTTTAAATACAATATTATATTACGTTTTATAATGATTAACATTGTTTGAGAAATCGATAAAATTGTAAAAACATTTAGAATCAATACATAGTTTTCTAAAGGGATCAGCATCAGCATATGAATTCTGGAAAACTTGAAGGTAAAGTGGTATAAAGTTTCGAGTAACTCTCCGATGAATTGAGAAGGTTATATGACCAAGCAGGAAATCTGAACAGATTGATCCATTAATTAAATTTATTAAAAAAGCCACATTCAGCATCTTCCTTCTACTTGCCAAAGTAGGTAATTTTATAATTGATAACCTTATTGTGCAAGAAGGAAGATTAATATTTGGATTCCAAGTTGAGTTTCCCAAACAAAATAAAAGGAATTGTTTTTGAACCGATTCGATATTATTTTTAAGATAAACCATATTGGGATCCCAAATAATAGAACCATAATCTAAAATTGGTCTTACCAAGGATGTATATAAACGTTTGGTAATTAAGGGCACATTAAATTGGTCAACGTTTTATAAATGCTAGAACACCACGAGATTTATTTATTATCATTATTATATGTTTTTTGAAATTTAGTTAAGGATCGAGAAGAATGACAAGATCAAAGAACTCAGATACTAATTCCAGTTGATATCCTCCCATCAAGAAAATAACATCAATATTTCAATTTCTAAAGAAACGCATATGTTTACATTTTTTTAGATTAAGATCTATTAGGTTAATATTGCATCATACGAAAAAGTTGTCTGAACCATGTTGTAAATAATATATATCACCAGCAATATTATACATTAAAATTTTACAATATTCAATAACATATGGCAAATCATTTATAAGGAAAATAAAATAAGATAGGACCTAAGTGACTACCTTGAGGAACTAACATTATTAACATTTATTGTTTTTAGAAATAACATTTTTAAAAACAACACGCTGCTTACGACATGTTAAATAAGATTTTATTCAGTTCAAGCTATTAGTTGAGAAGCCCATACCATGCAGTTTGATTAACAAAAGGTCATGATTGACTTTATCAAATGCCTTGCTAAAGTTTTTATATACGACATCAGTTAGTTTTTTGTCGTTAAATCCACGATTAACTATAGTTGTTATAATGCAAAAGAACTCCTGAACCCATATTGATGGTGATAATAATAAAGAAATTTGTCGTATAATATTAGCAGTTATGCATTTTCAAATAGTTTTGGAATTACACTTAACTTTGCAATTCCTCTATAATTGACGATATTTGATTTGTAGCCAGATTTAAAAAGCGGAATAATATAAGATTCTTTCCAATATTGGGGAAAATAAGCATATTTGATAGAGATGTTAAAAATTATGGTTAATGGAACAGCAACAGCATTTACGCAATTAACTAATAAACAACTGGTTATACCATCAGGACCACTCTGAAAAGACAATTTCATGTTTTTTATAGCCATTAAGATCTGTGACGTATGAATAGGATGCATAATTATTGGTTGATATTCCAAAATTGGATAAGGATATGCAGTATTGTTATATTGTAGATTGGAATATGTGGTGAGAAGAAGTCAGCAAACAATTTGCATATTGTCAAATCATTACTAGATGCATGTGTTAAGTAGTTCATAGTAGTAGGAAAAATATCAGTTTTTTTTTTCGAGTTCACAAAATTATAAAATGATTTTGGATCATAGCTTAAGTTTTGTTTTATAGTATTTATGTAATTTTTATAAAGAACAGCGTTGAGTGAGTTATATTTAGCACGGATAACAGCAAATTCACCATAATCAGAGAGTAGACCAAATTTTTTGTACTTTTTGAAGCATTTATTTTTCAAATTTTTTAGCCTGTGCTATTCTTTTGAGCTCCATGGAAGACCAGATTTTAGACGCAGTTTTATTTTAGGAACACATTCGTCAACATATTCAACATAATGGTAGTTGGGGTGCAGTTTGATAAGGTTAACAGCTCCATCCAATCTGCATTATGTAAGTGATGATTTAAATCATCGAAGTTGGCCCTTTTGAAGACTTATCCAGTGTTTATTTTTGATGATGATGTACAATTAAGAGGTATGCTTAAACTAATTTCCAGAGTAGGATGATATCTATCTTCAGGTATAGAAATCGGATTAGTACGTATTAATGAACAATCCGCAGGTTCGTTCACAAATACCAAATCAAGTAATTTACCAGAACTATTATAAATTCCATTTTTTTCAAAAAGACATAAATCAAACAAGTTGTTAAAAAATTCTTCCATCCAATCATTTACTTTAATAGCAGTATGAAAGATTGAGTCTGCTATAAACTAACAAAATGCAAAAGAGATATATATTCCAGAAAAAATTAATATATAGCAAATTTGCCATAATCCAGTACAAATTACAAAACTTTAGAAAATGTATAAAATGCTAATTAGGTTATTTGGTTTCATATTATTTTTATATACGTTCTTAAATTTCATTTCAATTTATTTTTATTAAGGGCTTAACGTAGGAAATCATTGGTATGAGGGCTAGGTGAAATAATGGACCGGTCATAACCAATTTCAATACGCTATGTCCTTGGATCATAAAACAAAGTTTACATGGACGGACAAACGCACAAACATAGTTAAATCGACTCAAAAAGGGATTCTGTACCAATTGGTGTATATTTAGGTTGGTCTAAGACCAGTATTTTTGGGTGTTATATCCATTCATTTCGACCGCTATTCATTTATGATATATTATTTTTTATTGAATAAAAATTAATTAATTAAAATAGTAAACCAAAAGTAATTTATTATGTTAAAATCTGAAACTAATCTTAATAATTTAGCGGCACAAATAATTTAATAAATACTTTTTGGTTGCTGAGCTCCAAAACTGCGTATAATTGTGTAATCTAAAACATACATTTAGATTGAGCTTTTATTTAACAAAGAATGGAAAAAACATTATTTTTTTTTAATTTTTGTACATCTGCTGACTTTTTCATATGCCAGATAAACAAGTAAAAATGATATAGTTAATCAAGCCCGATCATACGATAACCTTCAACATTGTGTATGTGTATTAAAATTCCATATTTGTTTTAAATGTAAAACATACATATGCATTACATATTATGTTGATACAACTATTTATATGGGATTTATTACTCATGGATGATTTCCGAAAGTGAGACTTATATGGGAGTTATGGTCAATTATGTAACGATTCCCACAAAACTTGGCATTGTGATTCTCACTTTATCTATTAATTTTATTCATTTTATTTACTTAAATAAACTTAAGCAAATAAATATTAGGATTTCTATGGAATTTAAGTGATTTGCGGAAGAGGGGTTAATATAGGAGGTATGATCGATTGTGGACCATTAAATTATTAGTGATTAAAATATTGCAATATATAAGACATTTATGATCGCTACACTGATATTCATAGGGTACAATTGTATGAAATAATGGATCTTAATAAATTTCAAAAAACTTCGTCTTTATACCAAAATAATTATTTTTAGCAAATTTCATTAAGATATCTTTAAAATTTCAAACTGAAATTTATTTACAGGGGCCAGACAGGTAGACTGACGGACGAATAACATTAAATCAACTCAGAAAATTGTTCTGACTCGAACGGTATACTTAGGGTAGGGTGTAGGGTATAATAATCATAGAAGAATGATTTTAAAGCAAGCACCTTTTGTACAATCACTATTTAAGTTCAATAAGACAATTTGGTAAATAGTATTCCAGTAATAAAGATGAAGACAAAATGTCCAATTTTTCAATTTCATATATTTGTGGGCATAAATGATAATTATTTTGATAAAATAATTTAAATTACGAAGTCATTTTATTTAACTTAAGTAGGCAGTTCCCAAGTGAGAATTTATAGAAATGTCTTAGGGGGTCATCAAGAGGTTTGAAATAATAAATAGGATTGAAGGGAGGTATTAACCACTTTTTTTGTTTAAATTACTCTTTTCTCATAACCATAAATAATATTATATATATTTCTATTACACAAAATATTTAGATATATTGGCTTGAATTTAAGTGCTTTTGAACCATTGAGTAAATTCACCAAGTGATTCGTGCAGAATCGCTTGTCTATGTATGGTGTTTAATAACAACCAGGGACAGAAAGTTCATGTATTCAAAAGGTGTGTTTTAGGCACTAAAACTTTTAAAATATGACTTAAAAATAAATAAAATATGTGCTTATACTTTAAATTTTATAAAAAAAAACATAAAATTTTAATTCAGTATCATATTAAGAACGTGTGTGAAACGGTAGAAAAGTTCTACGATAAAAAATACTTTTTCTATGGTAAGAATAATTTTCATTTCTGCTGTATGAAATGAAATTTGAAAAATATTGACGAAACTTAAATTTTGTTATTAAAAAATCAAGAAGAAATGTGTGATTAAGGAATATGAAGAATTTTAAAAAACGTTATGTGTTTGAAATGTTACAAGATTTTAAAATATATGTTATTTTTCAAAATATTTTGTTCAATTGAAATTTTTCTATAAATTTTAAAACTAAAAAATTTACATTCATTTGTCAAAATTTTTACTAGCCCTATGAGCTAGTAAAATTTTATTCACCTCAAAACTATCAAAAATTTACTAACGAACATACTTTTCTACTTTCACACAGGACCTAAATTAAAAATGAGAGATAAAAACATAATTCAGTTGTAAAAAACCTAATTCATGCTATAACAAAATACATGTAGTCACATATATTTTGTTTTTGTTTTTTGAAAGAAAAATTAGTAAAATTTTTGAAAATTTAGTTTAAACTGCCTCTCACATAAACAGTTTTTTATATAGAAAATTACCCTTCGACATGAACAGATATGGCATTTTTAAATTATTTTGAAGGATTTTATTATTTCTTCGTTTGAATCTAAAATTGTAACAACTGTAACAACACTTTTTTCGATGGCTGTGGTCTTATTGATTGATCGATTTTTCTAAAATGATATTGAGGGTAGCTCCTTACAGCCTATTGTACTCTCAGACAGTATAATCTCATTGGTGGCTTCTTTAAAAGGTATTGATCAATTCTCGATGTTTTATAAAAACGTATGACAAGAAAAACAAATGTTTCATATACATAAATCGTTATTAAACGAATTTGTTCTGCCTTCAGATTAATGCCTGGAAATTTGACCCTGAAAGTTTGTATTTATTTCTATGTTTCTATATTTAGCGAATATTTACTCTCCGAAGCGAAATTATTTATTCTGTGTAATTTCGCATCTTAATACGAATAATATTAAATAAAAATATTTATGATCAAAAGGGTAGAATTTTTCGAAAAATTCACCTGAAAATTGCATTCTAATTGTGAGTGCATCTTTAGCAAAAACGTTATTTTTGAATTATACAATATGATTTACAATATTTATTGTAATAAACTTTATACTGGCTCTTAAGTTACTAAAATCCGACGTACAGTTAAATAGTTATGATAAATTTACATATTAATAAATGAGAATAGTCAAAAAAGTTAAAAAATAAGATTAATATAAAAAAATATTAAATTTTTGTGTTGAAAAAATGGTGAGAATTCTTCTAAATAAATATTAAAAATAGTGGATCACCTTGTCCCAGAACAATTATTATTGCATTTTCCAGAATTGTTAGTATGGCTTTTAAACATATTTAAAAAGAAATTCAAATCGAAGGGGTAGAAATTTTTCAAAAATTCATTGTAAAATTGCAATTGCATTACGAGTGAATTTTTAAGTAAACAATTTACTTTTGCTTCATTGCCTATAAAGTAGTCGCAGTTGGCTTCCATTAGAGCCTTAAATCGTTAAAATCCGTTCACATCTTAAAAAGATATTAATATTTAAAATTATGTAGTTTGTTGGATTTTTTAACTTTTATGAAAATTTAAGTCGTGAATAATTCGAGGTTTTTTAGAAATTGGAAAAAATAATGGGAAAGTGACTAAATGGCTCCACAGGTTTTATGCGTACTAAATATAAACAAAATCTTATGATTCTCCGTAAAAAAATTTTAATTTTTTTAAATATTTCGTAAACTGGACGGTATATATTTTCCAAGATAATTCTTGCTTTTCTATATACTTACATCTGTGAATATCTGAGAGAATATAATAAATCAAGATTAGACAATTTACGATTACATACATATTTTAATAATATAAAGTTCATATTGAATGTATATCGTTTGCACTAATAGGCATATTTCTACGATTATTAGCTTTAAGAATATAATTTTAAAAATAATTTAAAATTAATAATAATTTAAAAATAATAAAAAAATACCATTTTTCCAAAAAAAAAAGTTTTAATAGCACGAATATGGTTATGGTTGGAGCCTCAAAACTGAAATTTATCTTAAATCAATTAAGAATATTGACATAACAAAGATAGTTAGTTATACATATGTATATAAAATCCATTTAAATTTACTTCACATTTAACTTAATATGATGAACTGGAGAACTAAATTACTAAAACTAAAAAAAAAAAAAAAAAAAAATACTCCCATTACTGAAAGTTGCGTCTGCAAACATTAAAATGATAATTCAAAAGTTTATAATTATTTTTAAGGTTAACGAACAATTAAAATAATCACTAAAAAATGTTTATTTATTTATTAAACTTAAAAGTTTTATTAATTATTACAAGATCTTTCAACATTTCCCTCTCTTTTCTATTAAACCACGTTAAAAAATCTATAAACCACTCAAAGAGTTTGTAAACATTTTTAACATTTTATAAACTTGTTTTAAAGAAAAAAACACTCAATTCATCAACTCATGCTAACCAAGAAGACCAATTTAATGACTGTTTATCAATTAGTTTGCGGTGAGAGTTTGTCTTGGAATGACGTGATTTTTTATTTAACGCTTTAAAACGAGACTTTATATTTGGCTTAAAATAAAATAAAAAGAAAAGAAATTTTGAGTATGTTACATTAAAGAAAAAAGAAGAAAATTCAAAATAAGAAACAGAAAAAAAGGAAAAATTAAAACACAATCATGTTATAGAAAAAAATACATATAACCATAGCATTTTGTTAAAATTAATTATAGGTTTCTAAATGAAAGAAATTAAACAAAAATATGTTGAAAAATTATACCAAAATATATTTATGAAAATAGTAAAGTGGTAAATAATTGTTTATTTAAATAAGACGCAGTGAAAAGAAATCATTATATATTTAAAAAATTTTTTTTGAAACACAAAAAAGTGAAAATCTATAATTTTAATGATATTATTTAAATGCAAAAAATCTCCATGAACTAAACTTTGAAAAGTACTTATTGGATTGGATTATATTTAAACTTAAATTTAAGGCTTAGAGAACTTTGATATCAAAAACCATACGGGGCAACAGTTATTTAATTTTTAAAATTCAGGTAACTTTCTATATGAAATTAATTAAATTTTAAAACAAAAAAATACTCATATAAAAATAATTTAACACCAAAAAAAAAAAAAAAAAATGTGTTGATTTTTTGTTATTTATTTCTTTGTGTGTTTTTTTTTTTAGTGGTATTGTTATTTAAATAATCGGGTCATCCGTTTTATTGACTATGTATAAATTTTTGTTATTTTTCGGTCTTTACAATACTTGGTCGAGAAAGAGAGGAATAAATCAAAATTCTTTTTATTCTTTGTTTCTGCAACACAAAAAAAAGTAGTTTTAAGGTCGTTGAAAAATTTGAAATTTTTATTTACTTTCGTTGATTTTTGTTTAATTTGAGAGATTTGTTTCTTAAGTCTTTTGTTTTTTGAAACTTAAATTAAAGAGTGAAATTTTATAATCCTCTTTTTAGATTATTTTTATGGTTTTAATAACAGCGTTTTAAATAATTTGCAAATAAATCATATTTAGTGAACTTATATGTTTAAAGTTTGTGACTTAAGTCTTTTGATTTATTTTGTGATCATTTATTTATTTATGACCTTTCTATTGTTGTAGTTATGTTTATTTTAAATTTAAAATTTATTTTTTATAAAACATTTTGATTTTTGATGGATTTCCCGTAGTGTGGTTATAATTAAACACTAAATTTATTTACTTTTATAATTTTTATTAGGAAACATTCTAATAAGAGAAATTGTTTATGCCCAAATATTGTTTAGTTGTTGTTATGGTGTAACTTCATATTAATGCATATTTAATGTTAAGAATATTTGTGGTATAACTTCAGTTAAATTGATTTCAAATTTATTATATACAAGATAATAGAGACATTTTTTTAGAATTTTAGTAAGAAAAACACTACTAGAATTCGGATTCATATTTTTATTTTGAATGATTTTAAAAGCACTAATTCAGTACTAATTCTATATATAATTTCCTAAGCATGTTTTCACTTTATGGAGCTTTCTGAAGCTAGCAGACAACGTAGAAAATTAAAATTCGGTTTACTTATAAAACTATTCGTCCTAACAAATCTTTACGGAGCCAGATTTGGAAATTTTTATCGGAAAGCGGAGTTAAGCGGATTTATATATGATTCCCTAAGATTTGTTTTCTCTCTCCAGAGCTTTCTGAAGCTCCCAGATAACGTTGAATATTAAAATTTGGCTGACTTATAAAACTATTCGTTCTAGAAATCCTAAATGAGTCTGATTTTGAAAATTCTATCAGGCAGCGTAGATACGCGGAGGATTTATTTGTTTTTGTGTAGCATTTTTTAAAGTCGGTTTGGTTTTAAGAAATTAAAATTTTCTTTACTCATTATTTCGTTTAGCGAAAAATCGCCACATCTGACAGCCCTGATGAAGACTGATATCGAATATATTTACTACTCATTCTCTCTCTCGGAGAGCACAAGTAGTGAAGTATAGTTAACGGTTGTTTATCGAGTAACTAAGAGTAAGCAGGGTTGTCATCTTTTTTGATCCTCTGTCGCCAAATTTGTAATCAGAGATCGGTAAATTTAAAGTTTATTTGATTTTTTAAAGAAAAAAAATTAACAAATAAGTTTGAGTGTCGTATAATATTTAGTTATAGAATTTTTGTATACCTCATATATATAAATTGAACTTCAACAAAGTCAATGATGCATTTTTCTAACACACATACATACGTATATATATCTCCATTTTAGAGCAACAACTTTAAATATTTATTGGCATTTATTAAAATAGATAATAATAATAATAAAAAAATAAAATAATGTTAACATTATATAACAACATTTGTTCTCTTACACTATGTTTTCACTGATTTCAATGTAATCATTTTTAAGCAAAATATCTAAATGTTTCCACTGTGTCTTGACTTATTTTTGCATTATCGTATTTTTGAGAGATATCAGGATATTTCTCAATTTAAGTTGAAGTTGAATTCATAAATTAAGGCCCTTTGTTTTGTTAGACAGACAAATACTAAAAATAGTAGATTGCTAGTAATAATACGTAATCGTATTTCTCCACAAATAACGGTTTTATAAAACTTTTAAAATTAATCAAATAAATCGTCGCCACTTTATAAACATTCAAAAAATCCGTCGTGTTGCCAAACGGAAAACCTAAATACATAAAAAAATAGAAAAAAATACTACGAGAATATTGTTCATTTCACATGGTACTTCGAGTATTTTCTTCTTAAAGAGCAAAACTGAAAATAACACAATTACATTGATAAAATTATCAATCGAAATATAATTTTGCGCTAACTAAAATATGTTAATAATTGATTTTAAATAAATTGATTTTTATTATTATAATAAAAGTTATTTTCTGGTTCCTTTGCATTGTTTTGTTTTTATTATTTTATTTTAGAATAAATAAGTTATTTAATGATTTTTACTTTAAAAAGTAATACATTTTTAATTTTGTATAAGCAATAAAGGAAAAAAAATTTTAGCCAAAAGTAGTTTTTTTATTTTTAATTTAAGAAAGCAAAAATACAAAGAAGAACTCTCTCAGAGAAAACTGTTTATTTCTACAACTATTTTCAGAATTTATGTAAATAGCCTGTAATTGTTCTAATTTGGCATTATGACACCAATGATTTTTGTGAAAGAGTTACGTAGCCAGTACCCATTCTATGTAAAGTTTCTAGAACTAGAACTGTAATTAATGATTTTTGTTTGAAATTGTCACATTCAGAACTAGTTCTATAGAATCATTAGGGAATGGGTCCAGCACCAATTATTAAAATCTTTAGGTTTTATTTTTCATTCTAATGAGCAATTTCTGAAAGGACACTTCTTTAAATCATTTTTTAGATTTGATGGATTTTTTAAGGCTTTTTAAAGAGTTCTAAGGAATCATTTTTTTTGCTGGGTTAAAGTATATAAATTAAATATAAATTCAGAATTTATTTATTTTTTGTTTATAAAATTAAAAATTCTTTAAGAAGGGAGAAAACTGTTTAAATAAATATTTTTTAGTTTTTATCTAAAATTTATATTTTATTATATTCTTATTTATTATTCATTAAAAATAAAAAATATATTTTAAACTAATCGTAATTTTTTATTTGCAAAATTATAATTTACTTCAGCAGTATCCATTTTTCGTTTAAAACCAAATGCTCTGTTTACATTCGTATATCAAAGATATGACTCAAAACATGCAAAACTACCTTCAGTTTCTTAAACAAATTATGTTTTACAAAAAGCAACAAACTATTTACCTGAATTTGGTCCTATCTACATTACTTTATTATATGAGGCTAAATGAACCAATATCCTACAAATTTTATAAAAATTGTCAATCAAAATTGGGATTGAATTAAATGTAATTTCCTCTTTTTCCTACCTCTTCGTACTTTTTTTTACTCTATAAATGAGTGGAATCTCATAATAAAATATCTATATATCTATATCATAATAAAATATCTATATGTAAAAAAAAAAACATTATGATTTTTACCCTTTAAAAATTCCAATTTCCAAAAATCTATGTTTACTGGTTGAAAAGATTCATAGAGTTAAAAAAAACTAAGAACAGATTTTACCCCTTTTCTCTCTATAAAAGCTGAATTTAAAAAATGTACGCGATACATGTCTGATTTTTTTTAATTAATAACGATAACTATTAAAACCTACAGTTTCATCTTTCTAGCTTCAGGCGTTTGGGCTGTGCGATGATGAATCAGTAAGAAAGTCAATCAATCAATCACATAGTAACGTACTCTTTTATATACGAGAGCGGATCAATAAGTCGGTGATTTTTCGAACTTCCCTCGTAGTTATATGAAATGCAACACTATTCCCATCAAGTACTACCTGTTAATAGACTACTGTCAAATTTAGAGCAAGCGTCGTCATTTACTTTACGTAAAAAATAAGATTTTTCGAGGTCCTTAAAATAGGTATTTGTTGGTCAATAATTTCATCGTGGAGCTGAATCTCGTTCCACCGAGCTATTTCTTTAGGTTTGGAAATGATGAGGTACCAATTCGTAGCCCAATTCATAGAGTTTTGCCATTGAGACTGCACACGTCAATTGAGTCAATTGAGAGCAAATGCGTCACCCATCTTGCAGACAACTTTCTTAAACCCAGCTGATCATTTAAAATCGAAACCACACTGCCGATGCCTATGGCATCAACAATCTCACGCACTTTTACTCTACGGTCGGCCAACACCATATAGTGGATTTTTCGGGTGTACTGACCTCAATTGGCCGTCCAGAACGTTCAGCGTCATTTGTACTTGTGCGACCACAACGAAAATAAGTAAACCACTTTTTTATTGATGAAATCGATGGTGCAGAGTCCCCATAGTATTTATCGAGCTTTTCCTTGGTTTGATTGACGGTTTTTTTTCGCAAAACATAATGTTTAATGAGCAATCGAAATTCACTTTTTTCCATTTTTAGAAAAATACACGAGGTTGTATGTTTTGAACAGCTGTTAAACGCAAAGTAAATGTCGACACTTGTTCAAAATTTGACAGTAGTCTACTAACAATTGGCACTTGATGGAAATAGTGTTGCATTTAATATAACTACGAAGGAAGTTCGAAAAATCACGGACTTATTGATCCGCCCTCGTATGTACTTAGATTTGTTTTTTGTATTATATGTTGCTAACAAAATTAGCAAGTTTGAAATTATCGAAAATAAATATTATTTTCTTTTATCACAGAAAGTTTATTATTGAGTTTTTAAATTATTTCATGAGTTCTACTTTGTTTCTGAACCTGAAAAAATCATTTTGATATATTTATTTATTTTGGTGCAATTAGGATAAAAAAAATTACAACATTAAGATTTGTGTAGGATTTGATGCAGATTGCGTTAATAGTTTTTTTAGGCTTTCATGTAGTATGCGTCACTCTATTTTTTTAAGCTTTGAATGTATAGGGTTTCTTACCAAAAAGGAACCTTTGCGGAATATTTTACTTCAATATTAATTTTTAAGAAAACCACTGTGGAAAGTCAACATATTTTGGTGGAAGTCATACTTTAATCGGCTCACCTTGTCAGGTGAGGTTTAAACGATTTAAAACTCTTTACAAGGAAGGAGCATCCTAGTCAGCCGTGAAAGTTTGAAGATGAAAATTTTGAGTGTTTGCTCAATCAAAACTAGTATCAGGTGCAAGAAATACTTCCAGAATCATTGGGAGAAGATCAGGCAGCAATTTTCAAACTCAATCAAAACTAGTGTCAGGTGCAAGAAATACTTCCAGAATCATTGGGAGAAGATCAGGCAGCAATTTTCAAACTTTTGAAACCACCTGGATTCATCCAATGGCATTGACATTGGGTGTCATGCGTAACTAAAGCCAAGAGACGTTGAAAGGCGATTTTGCATATGGAAATATAAACTAATTCAGATTCACAATCGTAAGTTAGTTTTGCATCGAAATGATATGGGCGATAAATAATGAATCCATTAAAATAATGGAAAGCGAAAAAATCATATGTGAAGCCCGACCAAAAATCAACATCTAAGTCGAATATTCATGATGCTAAGGTAATGCTTTGAAATTGGTGGGATTAACTCGACGAAATGATCGTAAAGGAAGCACGAAATGAAAATCGGCCAGAATATGTGACTAGATTAAAAACTATATAAAAAACTATAATTAAAAACTATTTGAAAATGGTGGAAAAAAAATTATTTATTCGTTTATGGCCTCAAAAGATAAGAAGTATTTTTGGGATTTAATCCATAAATTGCCAGAAAGATGAGAAAAAGTCGTAGCTTCCGATAGATAAGAGCTCTGATTCTTAAAGATTATGATTTAAGAAACACTGGCAATATCAAATGTCTATCACATTGTTTAAGTTGATTCTACTTTTCGAGATAAACCGCATATAGAAAAAATATTCGTTGGAATTCAGTTTTAATCACAAAATTTTAACAACATGAAGTGAAATTTTATTCTAATTTTAAACAAATTATAAATACAATAATTCTCCTTCCTTTATTATCATAAATATATTATTGAAATTGAATTTTGGTTCTTGCAACTGCAAAAATAGTTGATTTCATGGGTTTTTGCTATAACTAATTTAAATTTAGATAATTTAAAAAGAACAATCGAATATGTTTAATTGCTAAATGTTGGTGGTAACAAACGAAAAATATATAATAATATATTTTTTTTTAATATATTCCAAGCGTTACAAAAGTACTTTTTTTTTTGTTTTTGACAAATTCCTCATTATCCTTGTTACATACAAGTTTCGCAACACAAACTATTCTATAAATGTGGAAATTCTAGATGCAACTCCAATCGACACAAAATGGTAAATTATATTTAATAATTAATTTTTGTTGTACATGCCTGTATCCAGTTATAAATCTGCTGCCTAGGAATCCATTTTAATCTAGATCAGAGTTTTGTCCAGGTCAAAGTTAAAACCATTTTCATTACGAAGAAGGTTGATTCTGTTTTAGTTTTCATACCAGAAAGTGTTCACTTTAAAAATAACATATAAATCTTTTTTGTTTCGTAAAGTCCCTGGACATTATAACATGGAATTTTCTAAAATAATGGACGACAATTCCGCAACAACTTATTAGGGAGAGCGGCCATTCCCGCCACATAATCGGACTATGTTTAGGGTAATTTTCCTCTTAAAGGAGTGAAGCTTCAAGAAGACTTCAGCGGAAATTGAAAATATAATCGAATGCTGCAAACGAAAATCTCTATAAAAATACAAAAAAAGCAAAGGCCTGACGAAAGCATATACAGTTGGTCTGACTCTATCACAGAGGTACCTAGCTCTAAGATTGTGTTAGTAAAAAAGTACCTAAATCTATGTATGTATTAGTAATAAAAACATAAATATATTGATGCTTTTTTATTTTCCCAAAATTTGTTTGAATTTTCAATGCCAAAAATAGGAACTCTGTTCTACAAAATAATTTCTAGAACCAACAAAATAAAATATCAAAAATAAATAAAACACTTTCTATTTCGTGGAAATGGACCCGGATCAAACATAAAAGTGTTTAAATAGCGTAAAAAAAATTAAATTATGTGTGTAAGAGTAATAACGCATGAAAATACTTAATAATTCGAAAATTTGCATTTACTTCAAATATTTTGGGTGAAAAATAATTTTTAATGGAACGCATATTTTTTGTATCCTTTACCACAGCGCTTAAATCAATATAAAACGAAAAACTGATATATTGTGTATTGGATTTTAATTATTTTTATTATTATTATTATTATTATTATTATTTATTTTTTTCTTGAACACAGAGAATAGAGTTTCGTTGTGACTACTGAATTTTTTGACAATCCAATTTTATCGGTGGTGCCTACTATCGTGTGAATTCGTTTGCAAATACTAAATAATTCGGTTGTATGTACTGAAGTTATTAGTAGTTGCAACTACAAACTCAACTGAAAAAAATGGTTTTTGGAATCGAATTATTCGATTGAAAAAACAAGGGTGGTAAATTTTAAAATTATTTTTAGTCAAATATTTTTTTACATAATATTGCATCAAAATAATTACAAATACGAGTATGATTATTTAAAAACTTTTTATGTACATAAGTCCTAAAACAATATGCGTTAACATTCCGCCTATGGTTTACTTCACTTCTAGAACTAAAAACGGTTCATTCCTTTCTTTTAAAGTCATTTGTCGCTTTAAACTTTCATAGGGTTGAAAGAAATTATTACAAAAAAAAAGAAAAAAAAAATACATGCATACCAAGTTTTCTTTGTTGTTAAATTGTTTGTAGATCTCAAAATGTGCTCTTTCTGTACACCCAAAAAAGAGCATGGTTACAGCAATAACACTATAACAATATTATGTTCTTATTGTTAATTTTTTTGAATTTTAATAACTCTGTGTTCATGATAGCAATGTTTTTGTTTAAATTTTGTAATTTAATGTTTACTCTCGATAAAAATTTTAATATGGTTGACCATTATATGCTTATAAAAAATGTTACCAGAAACAAAATTTTATAAATAGACAAGGTTTGGTTATACTTCAAGCATTGTATGATATTTATTAATTACCATTAAAGGGTTTATTTAAAAGAAAACATATCTTGCATATGAACCACATATAGTAGTACAAATGAATGTAATTAATGAACAAATAATGTATAAATATATTTTTTTCTCTATTATTTTCAATAATAAAAAAAAAAATATATAAAAACAATCTTAATATATGTCAAGATGGAATAGTAATATGACAAAATGAAATTAGAATATGTTAAGATTGGATATCTATATGATGACATGGAATAATAACATGATAAAATGGAATCGTAATGTGACAAAATAGATTAATAATATAATACATGAAATCATAATCTGATAGAATGTGATAATGATGTAGTAAAATCGTTCAGTTATATGTAAAACAAGAATCATAACATAAAAAAACAAACCATAAAGTCGGACACAATATAATAAAATGGAATCATAACAATTATTACTTGTAATCATTTATATTTTTCGCTGTGATCATACGTTCCAATCATAATATGTTGCTTTTAGACTATGGTCACTACAACTATATTTTTTCTATGCGTTTGTGATTATATTTTAAGGTTTTTGCAAATCTAAATTTTCATATGGATAGTATGCGATCTGGAATCATAATGGCGTAATTTAAATTGGTTTCTTTTATTCCTAACAAATTGTACCTACTCTATAATAATATAGAGTTTGTTTATTTTCGTTTTCTTTTTACTTGTTCACATTTAATTCTTTTAGTTTCAATCATTTATTTTATTTTTTATTATGTCAAAAAGAATCTACCAATTTTTTGATCACAGTAGCTAATTTTTTAAATTGATACTATCGAATTTATTTATTTTTTATTACAACCGAATTTTTGAAGTTAGTATAACTATATATCAGTTTATACATCCGAAAAGATATTTTTGAAATAAATAATTTTAATATAAATAAATTTTTGATTGCAATCACTAACAATCAGTAATGAAGCAATGACAGATGTTGATTAATTGCACCGAATTTATAAAATTAATTTTAATTCGACACATATTGGCTTAGTTTATGTAGCCATTGATACGTAAATTAGTATTTGGAACTCTAATATTATTCTGATTATGTTGTTGCTTCATTAAAATGAAAAAATCTTTTGAGATATAATTTTTTAATATTTCGAAATAATTTTTATTCTATATCATTAAATTTTAACAATTATAACCTTTTTTCAATCAATATTTTTTCTGTGAGAATATATCCGTGGATATAGCTAGGGGATAAATAGTCATTTTCTCTGCGCCGAATGTACGGACGAACATTATTATACCACCAAAATGGTATATATAGCTCTGTAAATTTTAATTATGACCGTAATTAACAGTAAATGAGTCTAGGCTAGGCATATCATATAGGACTCTCTTCCAAGAAAATAGGTACCATACGCCGGGTTTAGCGTGCCGCGATTAGTATTTATATTTAACAAACAATTTTGATGTGAATAAAGACCATCCCCACAAAAAATTCCATATTAAGAGTGTTCCATTTGGACGCAGAAAAAATATATAGTTATTGTGACCATAATCTAAGAGCAACATATTATGATATCATATGATCACAGCAAAAAATAGAAGTGATTCTAATTAATAATTATTATGATTCCATTTTGTCATATTGTGTCCTATTTCATGGTTTATTTTTTCATGTTTTCATGATTGTAATTTAACATATAATTGAATAATCTTACTACATAAATATCATATTCTATCAGATTATTTGATATTATATTATTGTTCTATCTTATTTTAATATCCAATCTTCATATTATTATTCCATTTTATCATATTATTATCCCATGTTATTATATAGTTATTCAATCTTATCATATTATTATTTCATGTCATATTATTCCATCTTATCACATGTTCAAATAAAATATATTAATAAAATTATAAAATTATTTTTATAATTTTTTTATTGACAATAATAGAAAAAAGTGTTCATTAACAAAAAAAAAAAAAAAAAAAAAAATATTTACATATTTTTTTTATTAAATATATTTTTTGTACCACCATATGTGGTTCAAATGCGAAATATGTTTTTTTTTATTAAACCCTTTAATGGTAGTTAACTAATATCTTATATTGTTTGAATCACACCGATTATAACCAAACCTCGTCTATTTATATTTATTCATATATTAACTAAATGAAAGTTACAATAAATTTGGAAAACAAAAATTAAAAACTAAATTTATTTAGAAACAAACAAGTATTGAATTTTTTTATGTTCATGAAAAGGATAAGTATTATATTTATTTGAAACATTTAGTTGTCGTAGGAATATTAATATTATAGTTCCAAATAGAATATGGTTTAAGAACAAGGAAAAAGACTGTAAATATTTAATAGTTGTTGAAGTAATGATAATTTTTATATTAATAAAATTTTGTTTCTAATAAAAATATTTAAAAACATATCATTTTTGCAGTCAACCATATTAAAAAGTTTTATTAAGTGTAAACATTAAATGACACAATTTAAACAAAAACATTGTTATCATGAATACAGAGTTATTAAAATTGAAAAAAAATTTACAGTGAGAACATAATATTATTGTAGTGATAATGTTGTAACCATGATTTTTCTCTTCGTGTGTATTTCAATATTTACGAGAGATATGAATAATTGCTTGGAAACGTAATGATCATTGAACTCTAATCCGCAGCGCTTGAGGAAACCTATAACTCTTTTTGCTTTATTAACGATTTGCGAAACGTGGATCAAGAAAATTTGCGACTAAATCAAGTTGATATTCATTTATTGTGTATCTACAGAGTACTGGACTTCTTCTGTAGAACATCATGTGTTTACACTTTTTTAAATTCAGATCCATTAGTTTTATCATACACCAATCGTAAAGATTGTCAAGATCTGATTGGAGTAAGGAAGATTGATAGGAATAGTTAAAGCTATGGAACAGCTTACATCATCAGCATACATTAATATTCTAGAATTCTTAATGTAAGCTGGTAAATCATTTATAAATATTAGGAATATTAGGAATAATAGTAAGATGACTACCTTGCGGAACACCGGATAAAAAAGGAACGGTTTTCGATATATATTCTCTAAATAATACACATTGGCATCTATTTTTAAGATATGTAGAAATCCATTTAAGGAAAACAAGAGAAAATCCGAGTTTAACCAATTTGAATAATAGGAGATCGTGATTTACTTTATCGAAAGCTTTATTGAAATCTGTATACTATATTGTGTCTGTCCGTAAATTGGAATCAAATGCAGTTATAACTGAGGTTATGAATTCCAAAAGGTTAGTAGTAGTGGAACATCCTTTTCTAAATCCATGCTGAAAAGGCGAAAGATAACATATAACTTGATGCGAAAAGATTTCAATAACTATTTTTTTGAAAAGCTTTGGAATAACACTTAATTTAGCAATACCTCTATAATTGGAAATGTTGGTTCTGTTTCCGGATTTAAACAAAGGTATAATATAAGATTTCCTCTAAACTTCAGGAAAATAATCACTAAATATTGAATAAGTAAGTTATTGGAGATATAAGAGAATGCAAACATTTTATAAGAACATAGCTTGGAACACCATCAGATCCACATTTATCAGAATACTTTAGATTCTGTACAGCTGTCAGTAACATCGATTTATCTAATGTTGAATGATTTATTAGAATTGCAGCAGGAATTGGATATGGATAATTGGAAAGTTGAACCAATTCTTTATTAGAATAGGCGGATGAGAAGAAAGCAGCAAACATATCGCAAAAATCTGTATCGTTTAAGGATTGTTTATCTCCAAACTTCATCATGGATTCAGAGACTCGACGCTTAGAATTTACAAACTGGAAAAAATATTTTGGATTATTTTTAAAGTTTATTTCACCTTTAAAAGATAATTATTGTAACACAGGATATTTGCTGAATTGTAAACTGATCTTGATATGAAGTATCTCATATAATTAATAGGTAAACCGGACTTTTTGTATTATTTATAATATTTTTTTTGCAAATTTTTCAAGCCATTGAGCAGTTTTGTATTTTTTTTCTTGTCATTGGAATTGATTTCTTAAATCGTTTAAATGATAGAATGATAGAATTTATTCAAAATGATGTCAATATTACGAGAGCATACTTTATTGTAAGGAATATATTCTAAAAAATGGTCAGAACAAAGTATGTTATTTAATTTCGAATAATCAGCTTTGCTAAAATCAAAAACCATCTTATCATTTATATTGAGTTGTAATGATAGCTTTGTTTCGACGTATATGCTTATTTCAAGAGTGAGACGATAAGCATCTTCAGGTGTTAATAATGGATTAATACGAAGAACATTAAATTATTTAGGTTGATCAACAAATGCAAGATCAAGTAATTTGTCAAGCTTATTCACTATGTTATTTATTTGGAATAGTCCTAAATCAACAATAGCATCCCGTAATTCAATAGATGTTTCCGATCTTATTGATGGGCTTAAAAAACATGAATCAGGAGCTTCGCACCATTTAATATTTGAAATACTGAAGTCACAAAGAACAATTATGGAATCACCAGGTTTGGATTGATTAGTTACATATTATCGCGTTTGCATGTGATTCATAAATCTGAAAGTTTCACACAGGAGGAATATAGGAGCAAGTTATAAAAAATGTTCTAAATTTTGCTTTAACCCATACTGTGATAATTTCAATATTTTGATCATTGTTAAGAATTATTTCTTTCGAAGGAAAAAAGGGTTGGAACAGAAATCAAAGATTAAAGTAATTTTATTAAGAAAATAAAACTACTTTAAAATTTGTTAAATTTTTTGCCCCTAGGAATATATTTATTTTCACTTTTAGGCAAGTACTTATTAATGGCTACCAAAAAAGTTCAAAACAACTACATCTGTTCTTTTTGAAAGCATTTGATCTTTTTTTACTGGGTGTATGAATGTATTTTTTGTAGTAAATATCTTGTTTTTCAATTAAATTGAATTTACTTTAAAATGTATTTTTTTCACATTTTTTAATAAATAGTCCGCTAAGAAAAATAATTAAATAATTTCATAGGTGATTTTTATAAAACTCAGTTCAATGTCAATTGACTAATTTTTTTTCAAGAACTTTAAGCAAATTTAAAATTTAAATTCAATTTACTTGTAACATCAACATATATGCAGAGAGTGTAATGAATTTGTGCCGATGTTTGCAATAAGCACAGTATATTTTTAGAGTGGGATACCACTCGACACTTTGTAGATTTCTTTATACATTTGTTAATATCCGTTCGTTTGGCTGGTTGGCGGTCTTTGTAAAGCACGAGCGCAAAATACAAGTAGCAAATTTAAATATAATTAAAAAGAAAAAAAAAAAAATAAAAATTTCATGTGCGATATTTTATTTAAGGACAAAACTTCTTAAATTTGAATATAACAGATTCATGATTACCATGATTTCATGAACTCGGAATAGAAGTCTAACATTCATAAACGCCTGGATTACGTTCTTGAAAACTTTAAGTAATTTGTTCCCTCTAAAATGCAATTTGGAACTTCTGCGGAGATGTTTTTCTTTACTATTTCGGAAGTTTTTCTTTAGTACATAAATATCTGTAATATATACTTAAATCTTACCAAATTTGTCTCTGAGTTTTGTGTCTACATTCTTATTTTCACCTAAGATTTAAAAAATATGTCATATAAATGTTAACGAAAAGACCCTGCTAAAATATTTATGAATAAAATTTTAATTTAATTAATATTTTACTTTCATTAATTTATTAAAAATTCATAAATATTTTTTATAAATAGCACAAATATTTTCTGAGGTTTTTAAATATCTTCTCTGTATAAGAAGGTATTTATTTATTTTAAATTGGTAAGGGTCACTATTATTTTCAATTCTTTCAGGTTTGTTGTTTAAGTCTTTTGTTTTATTACGTTAATTTGTTTTACATAGATATTTGATAATAAATATTTCAGTCTCGATTCTTTTGCTGTTAAATATTAGTAATAGTAATTAAAAGTTTATATAAATTAAACTTTCATTGAAACTGGTTTAAGGGAAAAAATTAATAGAAGTTTTCTATAAATGAAGATTTTGCTTAAATTTAAAACAGATTAAAATCGTAAGTAGAATGAATATTTTACTTTCCAAAAATATTTAAAAACTTTCATTTAATAGTTAATATATAATTAGTAATTTATATATGGTATAAAAATATTTATATGTATTTTATAAATAATAAACATTAAAGAAGAAAAAATATTATCAAAGTCTTTAACAATTTATTAAGAAAAGATAAAATATTTTTAAATCAAGTTTTCTGCTTAAGTCTTTTGTTTCTTCATGTTTTATGAATTCTTTTATATTTTAATTTTTGTAGTATTTTTTCTAAATATATTTTAATTTTTTTTTTTTTGTAATTTCGTTATTAAGTCTTAATAACTTTTAATCTAAAGAATATTTTACTTCCGCTTCTAAAAGATACAAAACACAAATTTTAAAACAAATATTTCTTATGAGACATAAATATATTTCTTAAATATACGTATCTCTTTAAAATTTTATAAGAATAACTGGTTATTTTTCTTATTTTTGTATATATATATATATATATATATATATATATATATATATATATATATATATATATATATAAACAGAAGTTGAAAATAATTTAAATTCCAGTTACTATGAAGAATGATCTTGTTTTGCTCTCCCATTTGTTAACTCCTTTTTCGTTTTCAAAAAATACTTTTTCTAAATAAAACTGACTGCAAATAGCAAAATGATGTTTAATAAAAATGAATGTCCTCAATTTATTGATGCACACTCATACAACACTTTTTCCATTTTGTCATTAAGAAGTCCAACAAATTTTAACAACTTGTTGTTGCCGTTTAAACCTTGTATACAAACAGCAGACATGTGTGTATGTGTGTGTAAATTTAAACAGTTTTAGTGAAATTAAAGCAGTCTAGTGATACGATTTTCTTGCAATAATAAAACACATTTAATTGTATGTTGTTAAATTGAACTTGACCATGATAGAATAAGAACTTGTTTCATGTTATTGAAAATGTTTACTTTTTCTTTTTTTATTAACACCAGTGAATGCGTTGAATATATTCATTGAAACTAGTCAGATTTTATTTTCACCTAAATAGAAAAGGCAAATGTGGTTTTAAAAAAGAAGTTTTTTTTGTTTTTTGAGAAAATATTTTACTTCAAATTTGTGACAAATAGTAGGAGTGAAAGGAAAATTTAATGTTGGCGATATGACGAAAGTTACCTTCATTGTTTTGTTTCATTTTAAATTCAACATATGTTAGTATACATCTGTGAAAAAAATTAAGCAAAACGTTATTTTAAAATGTTAATGGAAGTTATATTTGTTACAAAAATATTACATGACTCAGCTCTTGGCATCACTTTTTGTTAGTTTTTAAAAAAAGGATGTACAGTAAAATGTTAATATCATTAATAAATACATTTCAGTTACATTTAATCACAATTTCGAAATATTGCCTTTTTAAAAACAAATATTTAAATTTATTTGTTATTAAAAAGGATATTTTTTAATAAATGAAAAATAGGATGTTCATAAAATGTAGCATTTTGCAAGGGCACCCAAAAACTTCTGCTAATTACTTAAAAGTGTAATGGCTAATGATTGCTTTTTAATTTTTTACTAAATTATTTTTAGATTGAAGGAATGAACTTCAGAAAATATTAATTAGAACAAGCCTTAAAAACTATTTTGTCACATTCAGCATTTCCAGAAACTTTTGACAAAAAATCATCTGAATATCGAAAAATCATTATTTTACTGTAAAATTAATCAAACTTTCCTCTTTATTTAAACTTATTTAAACTTACTTACCTCGTTAGTGATTCTGATAAGATCTGACACATGACTAAATCCTTACAACTAAAAAACAAAAGTAAAAATTACGAGTGAATGTTCATATCTGGAGATATAATGTGTACATTGATTCTTGAAAGAACTTGTACGAATTTTAATGCATAAATAAATTCGAGTTATACTCGGTTTACAAATGAAACCATTCTTACACTCAAACATAATGACAGTTTTCCTAGAGTTCAAAAGAGCTTTAGGCAATGGTATGTTTAAAAGCCTCCTATTATGATATCAAAAAGTTAATTCTGCTCAAAAATAATTTAAACAAAATAAATATGAATTGTTTTCAAAGCATTTATCAATATACTCTTCATATATGAGCATTGGACAAAAAGTCTTAAAGGTCTAAACAGTACAAGCGTGATTTAGAAGCACAAATCTAATCATCCAAATTTGGAAAACTTAGGCATGCTTGACAATTAGCCAAGCAGAGTTCAGTACTACATCAGAACTTACGACGAATTTATCACTACCCCAGCGTTCCTGCTATTATCTACAAAGTCTGCTGGAGAACCGTATAATAGATTTATTTGGATACCGGAGAAAAAGAAGTTTAAACAAACCATAGAATGAAAAGTAATCTGCAATTATTCCTATAAGACGACATAAGTCGATTGAAGGGATTTTGTCGTCAATTATATAAAATTAACGGCTTCCAAAAGGACTAAAAATCTTGAAATTAGTTTTAATAATTTTATTTGAAATCTTGTTATAAATCTTTACTAAAAGTTAAAAAATGTAGTTCTAGTAATTGAAATAAAAATCATATTTTGTACGAGGAAATCTTCAAATTATATTTCCTTTAAAATATCATAACAAATATAATAAAATCATTATTGTAGCAACGTTGGACACATATGAAAAATACTACATTAATATCGCAGTTAGGAATGAACTGAGAGTCCTAATGTTATAAAGCAAAACTGTCATCTTTATCAGTGGAGTAAGTATACTTGTCAATGTAAATACGTGAAACCAATCCGTAGAAAATTAGTTTCACAAAGAGCTATACCTCCGTTTTTGTTATTCACAGGGATCGTCACTATGAAGTTTAAACCTGATGACTTTAAGTTGCATGTCAGAGTGTGCTAAAGGGTGTATTCCATTCACAAAAAGACTTTTATATCACAGTAGAGTATTTGAGATAAAGTCTTCGATAAACAAAAAAAAAAAAAAAAAATAAAATAATTTATTAAACAAAAATAGGTACAAAATTCTGTCTGTAAGACACACGGATTATCAGTAGAATTTCAAAATAACTTCTATTTTAATCAGCTTGTGATTGGAGACAACACCTGGTTCCTGTTTGTTATAAATTAAAAATTTGTTTGAAAGCATAAAAAAATCGAATAGACAATTATTTACTTCTAAACAACATGTCGCACATAGGGGTAGAAACGCCAAAAATGGCGCCTAGTTTAGGAACGGGGTATAGTGCGTTATTTATAATTATATTGTAATAACTAGGTCATTATTATGTCGAATAAATACTTTCTGAATTTATACGTATTTTTTTTTTAGCCTATACCACTGTCCGTCTGACTTTCTGTTCATCAATAATCAATATTTGAGATAATCTGTAGTTCGCCATTTGAAAGATAACCTAATGAAATTTGATACGTGAGATTTTCTTGGAACAGTACAATACCATGTTAAAATTGATTATAATCGAACCATTTAAAATTTATTCCGAAAATGGATCAAACGCTTATAAATGTCTTAAATATGTCTGTATTTTCATAAATTTCTTAACATGTGAGTAAAAATTGTACCACTAAATTTCATGAGGATCTGTTCAAAATTGACCATAAGAGCACCTCTAAAAAATCACTTTCCCGGGCATAATTTCTTTATAAATTTCATATAAAAATAAAAATAGGTATAAATAAAATATATTTAAGTATTAGTATTACACTCAAATTTCACAAATATTGGATTGTACTTGACTTTAGCTTCTATACCCCTTTCACCCCAATGCCAGTTCAAAATTATTTTTGTGCTTTAAAGTGATTTGATAAGACAAAAGTTGTCTAATTGCAACTTGCTTACTTACTCGATTTCGATATTTTCTTAAACTTCTATATAGATCTCTTTTTAAATAAAGCAAATAAATAAGTTAAATAGACCTTAATTTGAAGTATATAAAAATTTTACTTTACTTTGTTTTTGTTCAAAAAACAAGCATATTTTCGTTTTTTCATCGCAAACGCAAAAAATCTGCAAAATATTTTTTTAAGATTCTCATGTTACACATATTACTTAAAAATACAAAATTTTTAGTTTCACTCAAGTTCGTGTAAAAGTTTTTGGATTTCTATATAAAAATAAAAAATGCCTGTTTTTATACCAACTTTTTAAAAAATATTAAAAATATGTTTTAACAAAATGTGCGAAATATGTTTATCGATACATATGCTTAACCCCTCTACTGTAAAAAAAAACTACTTTCTATAAAGTGAAATGCAAAACTATAAACTTGAAAATTTTCGATTTTGAGTTTTTATCACTGTGATATAAAATTGCAAAAAATTTGTAATGATAATGATGCTTTATTTTATCTATTCTTGCCTATAATTAATTTCGTTTTTAAAATATGATTGTCATTTTTCTCAATTTCACCCCTCTGTGCGGCGTGTAAAATATAAAGTCATAGAATACAACTAGAAGTTTATGTGGGATGCAAAAACCTAATTCAGTTGTCAGAAACCAGATTCATGCAACAACAAAATTTATATAGTCACATATATTTTGTTTTTGTGTCTTGCAAAAAGTGAATAAATTTTTGGAAAATTTAGTTTGGACTGAATTTAATTTTTAGTTGTATTCTATGTATAAAATATATAAATGCATTTTTTATATTAAGACTGCAAGTTTGTCATTCTATAAAAAATTCTTAAAATACACCTCCAGCCACCGAAAAAGAAAAATATTGGTAGTTCTCATGATTTAAAATAACTTTTGAGAAATGTTAATCTGTTTGGATATACACATGTCCGTCTAGAAAAAAGGGATCTTCAAGTCCACAATCCAATTATTACATTTCTTTTAGTACAATTGTGTAGCATATAGTTTCGAGAATTTTGGTATTGCCATTCAGAGAAATTCGTTTACGTGTAACGAAGTAATAATTGATTTTCCAGAGCAGCCTCAAATATTTTTTGACAAGAAAGTACCCAAATTGAATAACATTTTATATTTCTCATGAAATCATATATAAATATTATTTTACTGGAATATTACGTTTTTCTTAAAAGAAAAAAATATAAAAATTTTGAAAAAAATTATATTTTGAAAATTCTGCTTTCTACCCGAAGATAATTAAAATCCTTCATCAAAATCTCACAACAAAGTTCGATATCAAAAATTTTTTTGAATTGTTTATTGCCAAGGAGTAAAATGATGACTATGACAGTATATAAAAGCTTATATGACTATGACGAAATAAACCGGAAAGAAGATATAGTCAGTCAAGCCCGACCATAAGATACCCTACACCACACAGTGGTTCAAAAAGGTTTTTTTTTTGTTTTAAATAATTCTGTAACTTGTGGACCGTTGAAAATATTTCAATGAAATTTAAAGTAGCTAAAAATGACTTGATTTGGAATAGCACAAAACCTAGCGGATCAGAGGGGGAGTATACAATAGTATATATACAATAGTTTTAAAAAATCACCAAAAATTCATTTATGATTTGACAGAAAAAAAAACAAATATATATATATAGTCCTTGTAAATCTCTACGAAAAATATCCTTACAGTTGAAGAAATATTTAAGCAGAAATAAAATTTTATCTCATTTTTAGGTCCGGCTTTATACTGCTCCCATAATGTATACTTAAATGCAAACTTAATTAAGAAACATTTAAATTAAAGCTCACATTTAAGTAATGTTGCGTTTTAGAATTTAAAACTTAAGTTTATAAGAAAATAAACAAAGAGCTTTAAGCTTTCATGTATTTGCAATAGGGTTGTTGCAAATTTCCAAATATTTTTCTTCAAATTTATATTTTAAATATATTTTCTAGAAATGATGTTAATATTTTGATCTAAATAATATTTAAATTGCCAAATGAAACTTTGGCAAAACATACAGACTTATCGTAAAATCAGGAAATAAAAATACTCCCTCTTTTGTGTTTCAAAATACCCAAAATTCTAATCTGGAAAAAACGTGTTTCAAAAATTTACTTTTTTATTCAAATGGTCACCCTGTCGTTATAAGAGGTGTGGGTTAGAAAATACTTTTTGCGTGTTTTTTCAATATATGGAGGTATTTAATTAACATATTTTTTTTTAATCCAATCTTTGCGTTTTGAGAATTTTACAAACAAATTTAGAAAAAAATTTGGAAAATTGAAAAAGTTTAAATAAGGCTTGTGGGGAACGCCTCCGAGTTTGCTATACACGCATTTGCGTTTAGATAACTTTTGATAGCATTAAACAAATTATATAGATGAGAACAAAAAAAATTTATAAATGAAAAAATATTGCAAGTTAAGATTAATATAATATAACTATTAATAATTTGTTATCGGATATATATATATATATATTATGTAATATTTTAGAAAAATTTAAAGCCCACGAAGTTTTAAAAAAAACTTAAAAAATGATGTTAAAAATGAGAGAAAATATCCCTAAAATTAAAAAAGCTAAATAAATTTTTTTTCTGTTAAATGATAAATTAATTTTTGGTGATTTTTTAAAATAATTAAATACTCGAATTGACCAAATTTGAAGGTCTACTCCCCCTACGACGTGCTAGGAATCTGTGCTCCTCCAAACCAACTCAAGACTCATCGTCTCGGGCCACCTGGAATTTTATGAAGATATTTCCAATGTTTCGCAAGTTACAGATTTATTTCCAGAAAAAGTGTTTTGAAACCACTGTGCACCATTGAATATGTGCATCGAAATTTGGGAAGGGGTCTTATATGGGAAATGCGTCACATTATCTTCAAAACCTTCCAGTTCAGTTTGTGCTTTTAAAGTGAATGGACGTTCGCAATGTCACCGGATAAAAATTTAGTTTTTCAAATTACCGCCACCTCTTTGCAAACAATTTCTAAATGGACACCCAACCAGACGGACGGACATCTCTAAATCGATTCAGAAAATGAAAAGATGTTATCGCTTACAACATAAATTGGTTAAAATAAAATTGTAAAATTCCGAATATAGAGAACTTAGTAAAAGAGCGTTAAATAATACCATGTTCCTTTTAAAAATGGAAAAAAAACAAATTTTCTAAAATATTTGTTAAAGTCTAAAATTGAATTGTTGAACTAAATTTTTCTTAATTCTCAATTTTAAGTTTTATTCTATTCGAAGAAGATAATTATGTTATCAGTAGAAATCATTATCACTTTCAAAATGTTTATCTAAGTAAAAATATGTACCCTTCGTATTAAGTATTTTTGTGGACTTTTCTACACCTTTATTTTTCAAAATTTAATTAACACCTTTTAATAACAATCAATAAAGTCAATAACTTTGTTAAAAAGCCACTAAAATAGCTAAACAACTTTATTTTATCTATAAACGAAAAATTAAAGAAAAAATTTAACAACAACTTTCTTTAAATAAAACAACTAACATTTAAAATTTATATAAAAGAGTTTTGAAATTCTTTAGCTGAGAAAAAAAAAATAATGTTTGACAATTATTTAATCTTTAAAATAATAATCAAAGGCAATACTAAAATCCAAACACACTTAAGGATAGACTCTTAGTAGTTACCTTTAGCAAGTGGGGAGCTATAAGCTACAAAAAATAAATTGTCTAAATGTAATTTACAATTATAGGATATTTCTTTTTCTTTTTTTTTGGAAGATGTCGATGTTGCTGGCACCGTTAGCTGTCATAGTTGTCATCTTCAATACGTAATCTAACTTACAGGTGTGCATCATAAATTAACGCCAACTTCCAAATGAACAAAAAAGAAAGATCACGAATGTTATACTCTAGGCGAAGGAGATGGCAACCAGCAGCAGCATCTTCTTCTACTTCAGTTGCGATATTATGTATAGAAAATAATAGACGAAATGCAATTTGATCAAAATAGACAATTGGCAAGTTTATTGTGTTGCAATATCAAAACAGCTACACCAACCTTTAGTTTGAATGCCATCGCTTTATGTTTATCAAGATGGTAAAAAGTTGAACAGAAAAAAATATAAATTCAGCGAGGATTTGTATGGCATTTTTCACAGTTCAAGCAAAAGGCTAAATGTTGAATATACATAGTTTTTGTACTTAGCAAAGCAAACAGAAAACAAACATATTGAATATTCCATTGAAGAAAAATGCTAAAATACAAACATTGATTATGTAGGATTTATTCACTAATTCATGTACTCATACGAGTCCATCCAGCCTTTTAAGAAAATATTGCTGTATTTTATTTAATATTTTACATTTTTGTTTTATTTAATTTTCTTGTTTTTTCAAGTTTTTTTTTTTTTTATTTTTTTGTATGCAAGCATAATTTCACTTTTGTTTTCATAGGTCACGTTTTGTAATATCATTTTCGTTTAATAGCTTTAGAAGTTGCAGTCAGTAGTGTTATAAGAGTAGTTGTCTACCTTTACAGCAGCAGCAACCATCCTAACTTGTTAGCCTTCTCACAGAGCCAGGAATTTGCTTTCCTTGAGCATAGCAGTTTCATGCAAAGCCATTGACATTGAAAACATCTGCTGTTCATACCGATTGTTTGGCATTTTGCTTGCAAATTCAAGCTTTGAAATATGTATGGTAATGCGAGTTGGTTCGGTTCATCTCAGCTCATCTTCATAGCCAAAAAATAAAATGAATGGAACAAAAAGTCCCTAGTGTGACAATATTTTTGAGCATGGAAGTTAACTCCCATTGTGCTTATCTTTTATCTTTCAAATGTACGTAGATGATGATTTAAATAAATAAAAAAAGACTTTTAGATATTTTTGATTAAAATTTGCATAAGTAATACAAATTTATTAAAAATCATAATATTTTGGAGAAGAAAAAAAATGTTTTTTTTTTATGAAAGTATGAAAGTTGGGTGACAAAATGCTGATATAAAAATTATGATTTAATATTAAATAAAAAGAAAATTATAGAAACATTTTGTAGTAAGAGTAATTCTAACAAAAATTTTCTTATAAAAACGAAAACAACGAATATTTTCTATAAAAAGAAAATTTAACGAAAATTTTTTATGAAAAGAAAATTGAACAAAATTTAACAGAAATTTTCTCTAAAAAGAAAACTTAAAGAAAAGCTTTCTCTTAAAAGAAAATTTAACAAAAAATTTTCTCTAAAAAGCAAATTTAACGAACATTTTTTATTAAAATAAATTTTAACCAAAGTTTTATATTAAGAAATTTTTAAGGAAAACTTTCTATGAAAGGAAATTATATTAAAAAAAATTTTCTATTATAAGAAATTTCTATTAAAAGAAATTTCATGGACAATTTTCTATTAAGAAATATTTCATAGAAAATTTTCTATTAAGATAAATTTCATAGAAAATTTTCTATTGAGATAAATTTCATAGAAAATTTTCTATTGAGATAAATTTCATAGAAAATTTTCTATTAAGATGAATTTCATAGAAAATTTTCTATTAAGATGAATTTCATAGAAAATTTTCTATTAAGATGAATTTCATAGAAAATTTTCTATTAAGATGAATTTCATAGAAAATTTTCTATTAAGATAAATTTCATAGAAAATTTTCTATTAAGAAAAATTTCATAGAAAATTATCTATTAAGAAAAATTTCATAGAAAATTTTCTATTAAGAAAAATTTCATAGAAAATTTTCTATTAAGAAAAATTTCATAGAAAATTTTCTATTAAGAAAAATTTCATAGAAAATTTTCTATTAAGAAAAATTTCATAGAAAATTTTCTATTAAGAAAAATTTCATAGAAAATTTTCTATTAAGAAAAATTTCATAGAAAATTTTCTATTAAGAAAAATTTCATAGAAAATTTTCTATTAAGAAAAATTTCACAGAAAATTTTCTATTAAGAAAAATTTCATAGAAAATTTTCTATTAAGAAAAATTTCATAGAAAATTTTCTATTAAGATGAATTTCATGGAAAATTTTCTATTAAGATGAATTTCATGGAAAATTTTCTATTAAGAGAAATTCCATAGAAAATTTTCTATTAAGAGAAATTTCATAGAAAATTTTCAATTAAGAGAAATTTCATAGAAAATTTTCTATTAAGAGAAATTTCATAGAAAATCTTCTATTAAAAGAAATTTTACAAAAGATTTCCTATTAAAGGAAATTTTATAGAAAATTTTCTATTAAAGGAAATTTTATAGAAAATTTTCTACAAGGAGGAGAATTTTATCGAAAATTTTCTGTAGTGATTATTTTATGGAAAATTTATTATAGAAGTAAGTTTATCAAAAATTTTCTATAGAAATTTATCGAAAATTTTCTAAAGAAATAAATTAATTGAAAATTTTCTATAAGGAGAAATATTATCGAGACTTCTATAAAAAGATTTTAATTGAAAATTTTTAATAAGAATATTTTTATCGAAAATTTTTCATAAGAATATTTTTATCGAACATTTTCTATAAGAATATTTTTATCGAAAATTTTCTATAAAAAGAATATCATCGAAAATTTTCTATAGAGAATCTTTTTTGTAAAATTTATTATAGAAGTAAATTTATCAAAATTTTTCTATAGAAATAAATTTATCGAAAATTTTCTATAGAAATAAATTTATCCAAAATTTTCTATAGAAATAAATTTATCGAAAATTTTCTATAAAAATAAATTTATCATTTATGGAAATAAATTTATTAAATATTTTCTATAGAAAGAATTTTTTCGAAAAATTTCTATAGAAAGAATTTTATCCAGAATTTTCTATAGAAAGAATTGTGTCGAAAATTGAAAATTTTGAAAATAGAATATTTTTGAATAATTACACAGGTCAACAAAATCGCAATATATATATATATATATATATATATATATATATATATATATATATATATATATATGTATAATTCCCTAGTCCATCACGTCATATTTTCAACCTATTGACAACCAAAGTAGTAGGTTTAGTAAATTATTCATTCATGTTTTATAGACAAGAAATTGTGCTACAAAAATGTAGTATAAGTCAAGTCTCCTACTTGTCACACATAGCCTCCAGAAGTCTTTAAAGTTGCAAAAATCAAGAATTTCTTAATTAACTCTCATAAAACAACGGTAAATGAGGTGTAAGCAGTGGGTGTAGAAAAGGTGAGAGAATGTGTACACATCAAAAGTTTAAAAAGTAAAAATACAATTTTAAATAACAAAGTCAACAAAAGAATAGAAAAAAATTATATCGTCAATAATTCCCTGTAATTATATTTCCTCGGACTAGATATAGAGTAGAAAGTGAAATTAAACTATTCAATTACCACACAATTTTAAGTGATTACGATGTTTTTATTTTCAAAAAAAAAAAAAAAATATATATTTTTTTCTTAGATTAGGATCAAATAAAACACTAATTTAATTTTTTCTCATAATATGAATCAGTAATAGTCTTTTATCATATTAGGATTCCATACGACTTGATATAATCACTCAATAACAGTGTTTTGGTGAAAAAGCTCCCTTGTTTTTGGTTAATTGCTCTCATATTTTCGGGAGTTTTGACAATTTAAAGCTCATTTACGTTAGTTAGCAGTGTTGCCAGTTTAGCCTTTTAAGGCTTTTAGCCTGAAAATTTTCCTTTTAGCTTTTAGCCTTTTTTGATTCTTGAAATTGCCCTAAAGGGCTAAAATATTAGTCTTTTAATAACAGAGAAAATAATTTCTGATTTGAAATTTCCAAATTTATTTATACAAAATCATTCGCTTAAGCAGTTTTGTGTATTTATTCGCACAAAAAAATCAAGATTATTTATATTCAATAAAAATATTTGTCTGCGGCTCTTCATTCTTCAAATAAAATAAAAAAATAAATAAGAAAATACCTTCTAAAGATTGGCCCATTTTTTATATGAAATGTAACATAATTTGAATGAGAATATTTTAAGCGATTTTTCATTGGGTTATTTTGCTGCGAGTTATTCTATGTTTTATTTTTAAATTTATTACAATATCTTAAAAAGATATATGAAAAACTAGTGGAAACGAAAAAAAAAAAAAATAAGTTGTTAAATTTCAAGACATTTTTTAACTTTTTCTGCCTTTATTTTTTTAGACCACTGAGCCTTTTTTAACCTTTTTTTAAAGTATAATTTAGCCTTTTTGTTCTCATTTCCTGCCAACACTATTAGTTAGTTATATCCAGCGTTGAAAATTTAGCGCTTTTCGCGCTAGATTTACCGCTTTTTACAACCCAAAAGTCGCATTTTTTCAAAAAAGGTTTAGAAACATGTTTTTGGGTCCCTATTAACTAAAAAAAATAATATATTAGGGCCTGTGTGAAACGCTAGAAAATTATTATTTTTAGTAAATTATAGACAGCTATGATCTAAACAAAATTTTACTAGCTTATAAGGCTGGTTTTTTAATTAATATAATTTAATATAATTTATTTTTTAACAAAGGTGTATAATTTTTCGACGTTTTAAAATTGATAAAAAAAACTCAATGTTATAAAATATTTATTATTAATTTTTTTTAAATACTTCATGTTCATTATGAAATGTCCTTTCCCAAAATAGAATTTCGGAATGGATTTAAAATGCAATCAAATTTTTTTCACTCATATATCTAGTTTTTTCTGTTTACAACTTTTTAATTTTTTAATGATAAACTTTTAATTTGTCAATATTTTACAAAGTTTTCATTTCACACAACAGAAATAAGAATTCCGCTTACCAGAGAAAAAATATTTTCTACTATAGAACATTATTATTATTATTTTTATTAGTTTTCGAGTTCATCAAAAACTAAAACGATTTTTTCATTTCATTTTGAAATGACAAAATATACTTTCAGAATTATTTTGTTTAAGGTGGTCATTTGAGGTGTATATCCGTTTTCCCGATTCCATCGAATAAAGGATTTATTAGTAATTTTTCAAATTCTTTTTGGAAAAAATTTAGATTGATTAAATTAAAGATTTTGCAATAAAATTATGAATTTAAATTCTTGGAAAAAAGCTGTTGTTAATCGGGAATTTTAAATGTACCTAAAGTTTTTATTACTTCCGTAATAAAAAAAACTAAATTTTAAATTTGATACGAAATATGATTCACTATTTCTGCTGAAATTTAAATATTTAAAAAAATAAAAAATATGGAACTTGTAATATTTGAATTGTTATTCTTAATAAAAATCGGATTTTACTTTAAAAATTTGTAAAAAGGAATTTAACCAATTTTATTAAATTTTGTTTAATTTAGCGCTTTTTAGCATGTTTTGGATTTTTTCCTGCCTATTTTGGTTGCAAGTAGTTGACAATACTAATTATATCAAATACAAATTTCTCCTCTACATTCACTTCTAACCACTTATTTTTCCATAGTTTTATGAGGGTTAACTGAGAAATTCTCGATTTTTACAACTGAAAGACTTCTAGGGGTTAGGTGTGGCAAGTTGGAGACTTGACTTGTACTACATTTTTATAGCACTTATTCTTGTCTATAAAACATGGATGAACAATTTGTTTTGCCTATTACATAGAAAATTATATAATCTTAAAACTTTGGTCGTCAATGGGTTAAAGATGTGACGTGATGGAGAAAAATAGAAATGTTGTTGATGATTGGAATGACAATATCTGCAACATATTTTTCACAATAATTTTTTAGTGTTGATTTGTGTTATTTAAAAAAAATTAACAAAAATTGTTTATGAAACAAAACGAAGAAAAACTCGAACCATTTCTAGTTTATTTCATATTTAATTCCTTGATCTAAATTATGATTTTTTTTCCTCATTTATATTTAACACATTGCAAATTTAATATTATGGGAATATTTCAAATTCGTTCGATAAAAAAAACTAGCAAAATTAGTTTATCGTATATATGCCATAAATATGAGTTGTTTTACTTTTAGCTTGTTAATAGCGGAAATTATTTTTATAAAAAACTATTTTGAACACAAAAATATACGAGTTTACTAAAACAAACTTTCAACCTAGTTTTCTTGTAATTAGTTTTATAAATTTCCTCTTTTTTTGCATATCAACACTCAAAAGAAAGCACCTTTTAACATTTAATGGCAAACAAACTATTTATAATGATATTAAAATCACAAAAAATTTGTTTATTATTTTTTTGGTTTTGTAGACCAAATGCCAAAATTCTTCTACAAATTTTGGTCTTTTAGAAAAAAGTCATGTTATTTAAATTGCAAAAAAAAAGTAAAAGTCTTCATTATCTTTTCTGGTGACAAGGTAAAATGACAAAAATAATAAAAACAAACAAATGAGAAAAAAATTAACAACAAACACGCTTAAAATAATGTTTTTTGTTTTAGTTTAAATCACGATAAATAGAAACATAAATAAACTAGCGACCAACTTAAGCAACTGGGTAGAAAAACTAAACCAAATTTAGTGGTTCCCGTAAAAAATTATTTGAAGAAATGTTATAAAAATATTTAAACTGTAACTAAAACAGTTAAGTATGTATAATGTTTTTTTTTTTAAGAGAAGCTCTGTTAAACTTCAATATCTTAATATCTGAAAAAGTTAAAAAGGTAAATAAACTTTTCCCCACGACAAATCAACATACATTTCTTGGTGCGTGTGTGTAAGTACGTTTAATTTTAAACACAAGTATTAAATTGTTTTAACTAAGTGACAACCAATTAAGCTGCCTATTTTTCTTTTAAATATAATCATCCACATTACGCACATTTATCGTTTTTAATTTATTATATACTAGCTTAACCCGGTGCGTTTCGCTGCACTGTTAAAATAAAATCAGTGTGAAAAAATACAAATATATTTTTTTATGTTTTTATTTATTTATTTACATACGTATTGTATTTCAACTTGTTTTGTAAATATACACTTTTAACAAAATATTTTCTATCTATGGGGGTATAGCTCCTCCTCTGTCCACATGGCTCATTTTTATTTTGAAATTTATAGTTTTCCATTATAGTGGCTTTAATCAAGTTCTTCATATAAGGGTATTGCTCGCCCTGCGCCTACCCCCTTTATTTTAATTTTCAAAGGTGTAGTTTATCATAAGAGTAACTCCTACCAAGTTTGAACATTCTCACTATAAGATATGCGTCCTAAGGGGGTACCACTCCCCTGCAACTATATTACTTCAATTTCGTTGCTCAGAAGAACCTACTACAAAAAATTCAAGAAAATGGGCGCAGCGGCTCTTAAGATATCCGATACTTAATACTGGCATCCTATGGGAAATACCACTTCTCCTGCGCCTATCGAAAAAATAAGTAGTCTATTTAATTTTGGGGGCTCATGTGATGTTACTGTAAAAATTTCAGGAAAATCTGTTCAGTCGTTTAGGAGTCTATAAGCCAACAAACAAACAGACAAACATATTTCATTTTTATATATATAGATAAATAGATAAATAATGTTATTTACAAACATATATCATACTTATGAGTTGCCTTACTAATTGTGGCAAGTTGTAAATATTATATGTAGACATGTTTCATTAATTTTTTTTTTCGGTTGGTTGTGATAATAAAAATTAATGAAATTGTTGTAAATTATGTTAGTTTTATAACTTTAGGTTATATTATAATAATAAAAAATTTCTAATAAAAAATAAATAAAAATAATTACTGAACTGTTAATTCTTTTTGTGGAAATAAATTATTTAATAAGAGTTTAATTACAAAGTTAATATAAGTTCTATAAATAAAATCAATGTATACAACTTAATATTAAAATTAATAAAATAGGAACCTTGATGTTGTCCTTTAGAGGAGATAATTAGAAATGGATTTATGTGAACAACTTACTGGGTCAATTTTATATAATAATACAAATTTGTTATTGCAAGTAAAACTTTGAAACATTAATAAAGATGAAAAAATTCAGCAATAAATTGGGACCTAATAATACTTACACTGGTGCATATTCCTAAAAACGCACATGAATTTTTTTAAATTAAATTATCAAAAATGTGGTTTAAAAATAATTAAGGCACTAAAAATTATTTTTTTAAATTATTTATTGACTTTACTTAAAAAAATTAATAACAAAAAACTTAGAATGTACATAAAATTTTTGTTGTTGTAATTTTAGTAGTTTAATGCCAGCCTTTATGACATTTTCCTATATACGCACTTAAACTAATGAAACAATTTAGCACTATTAATAATATGTTGATGAACCTTTGTTTTGGATAATTTCAAAAAATTCGGTCTGGCATTGATTAAACTAATTTTTGAAGAAAATTACTGTCAATTTCTTCCCAAGCTTCCTTAATTTTTAAATTTAATTCCGTTATTGTCATTATGGTTTCATTCTGTGCATTTCTTGCGTAAACTTTAAGAGCCATATACCCCCACCAGTTCAATATTATATTCATTAAACCACAATTTAGATTGGTTCGAGACATGGATTGCAGCGTTTTCCTGTTAGAATATAAAATTTTCATTCATTTTTTCATCTATATATGAGAGAAGAGCATCTTCCAACAGTTCACTATAAACTGCACTGTTCATTTCAGTTGGAACAAAACATATTATTGATTTTAATTCAGCAGAAAAGGTTGCCCAAACTATAACACTGCCTCCATCGAAATTGCATTTCATTCGACCTCAAATCATGCCTATAGCAAGAATATGAATCGGGACCATCCAAATTGAATTTCTTTTCATCAGAAAAGGTTACTTTATTCCACTCATCTGTCCATTTCATGTATTTGCGCCCAAATTTTAAACGATTTCCCTTATGGAGATATTTTAACATTGGCTTATATTTTGGTTTCTTCCTTTAAGCTGATGAAATTTCCCAATTAAAATAAAAATATTTCCAGTTAAAATATTTCCCAATTAAAATATTTCAGAAAATTACATTAATTGAAACAAAGAGCTAAAACTGTTAAAATTTGTTAATATTCTTATTATTATTATTCATTTATTTATTTAATTGTTTTTTTTTAATAACTTTTTAGACAAATTTTTCTCGACTGTGTTTATAGGAATATTCCATTGAAATGATCACCAATAAAAAAGAGCAAGAAAGAAATATTTCTTACATAAAAAAGTACCATTATATCGCGAGTTATTGTAACAACACAACATTGTTTTTGGTTAAGAGAAACAAATATACCTTAAAGAAAAACAAAAATTTTAAATGCGTTTATAGGAATATGCACCAGTGTATGTTTGATTGAAGAATTTTTTTAGCTTTGTAAAACTCAACGATTGAAGCTGATGTTTCTCTTAACAAGAATTACGATTTTAGCTGATTTAAAGTATATTTTAAACTAAGCTAAAAACAGTGTTGCCAATTTAGCAATTTTAGTGCTACATTTAGCATTTTAAATGCTTTTTAGCACTTTTTTACAGTACGTTTTAATTCAATAATTTTTGATTTCAATAAAAATTCCTTAGTAAATTTGACGAAAAATTAGCTACTAATTTAATTTATTTGAAAAGATTACAAATATTTTTGAAGAAATTTGTTTATAGTTTTTTGCAATTTAGCACATTTCCAATTAAACTTTTGATTAACACATACAAAAAAAACGGCGCTTAAAGCAAATTTGAAGCAAAATTTTGATCTGTTATTAAAGATGAAATCAAGCATAATTTGAAGTAAATAAACTCCACCGATTGAAGTTGTTTGAAAGCCACATTTGAATTATTTAAGAACTTTACTTTAGAGGAGATTTAAGGCATATCTTAAATTAAAAGATTGGAGAATTTGATACTTAATGTAATTCAGAGTTAAGGAAGTTGATTGAAACATAACTTGAAGTAAATAAACAACTGTATAGGAAACTGATTTCAAGCCTAACTTAAAGTTAGTAAGATCCAGTGATTGAAGTGGTTTGAAAGACTTTTTTGAATCAATTAAGAACTTTCAGATCTCAGATTTAAGCTATTTTGAAGTATAATTTAAATCGATTAATAAAATTTATGATTGAATTTGATTTTAAGCATTGTTTATAATACATTAATATCTTACATTGAAGCTAAATATAAACGCGATAAAAACTATGATTGAAATAAATTTGATGAACATTTTGATTTCAATAAATACGTTGAAGGCAATTTAATACTTAAAATGATGCCGGTTAAAACTACGATTTTAGCTAAGTAAATATAAAATATAAGCAAATTTAAGAGTTTATAAAATTACAATTGAAGTTGATATTATCAGATTGAAGCTGATGGAAGCATAAATTGATCCAAATAAAGCCCTGAGAATTTTAAGTAAATACATATTATGATTGAACAAAATTTATGAATAGATTAAATTTATAACCGACTTAAGATTAAAGCGGAATTAACAATGAATGAAAGCCGCTTGAATATGATTTGAAGCACACATATGCTGAAATAGATAAAGACCTAAGATAGCAGCGGATTTGTAGATTTCTTTAAATCTTAATAAAAATCATTGGTTTAAATTTATTTAAAACACAATTTAAAATTTATTAATACTAACAATTTACGCTAATTGAAGCGTAATAAAAAATTATATTACGATCTATGATTGATCATGATTTGATGAATATTTTGAACTAAATAAAAATTTATTAATGTTACTGAATTGCTATTGAATAAGGCCCAAGATTGAAGCAGCTAAGAACTAAAGTTTTAAGATAATAAATATCTATGACTAGCGCAGAATCGTTACTTCATACAATATATTATTGGATATAATTTGATGAAAAGTTTGAAAATAAAAAGATATCAAATTAAAGATGATTTTCAAATTAGAAGCATGCTTATGTATACCTTAGATTGAGGATGAGTTGGAGCATAATCTTACCTGAAATTAAAAATTGCTCTTACAGTATATATTTAACGGCATCAAATCAGAGTTTGTGAACTATAACACCAGCAGAATGAAATGCTTATTTTCCGTGCCACAACACACTTCATCAGCATTCTTAGTATCTTATCTATTTGAGTTTTGTTGAAACCTAAACAAGCTAATTTGGTCATAAGCAAATTAAGCAAAATTTAAAAGCTTAACAAAATCGAAGTTTTTATATTGAAAAGTACACCAGTATCTCCCTATTGAACCATAAATGGAAGACGTTTTATCGAACAACAGACCGAAGTTTTCGTATTCTTTGTATTGATCAGTAGGCCAAAGTCTTTTTGTGCAGCAGTACAATGAAGTCTCTGAACTGTAGACTGAAGTTCTTGCAGTGAATAGTTTCCAAATCTTACGTTATATCGAAGTCTCTGTGTGTAACCAGAGTTTGAAATTTTTTACATTAAAGAGTAGATATAGGTCTTTATATATAGCAGATTATATAGCAGATTGAAGTCTCCGTATTAAAAAAACGGAATCTCTCTATACAATAATGAATTAAAGACCAAAGTCTGTAGAATAGCAGGCCAAATACTTCGCATTGAACAGCAATCAGAAGTCTCCGTGTTGAATAATATGTTGAAGCGCTATTGAAATCTAGTCCCAATTTTGAACTGTACACCGAAACTTTTATATTCAACGATTGCCTAGTGAAGAGTATGTATTGAAAAGCAAACTGAATTCTCTATATTTTTTTGTATTTGTCCTAAAAATAAAAGGGATGTTCGGTTCGTATCAATTAGTCTATTGTGAAAAATTCATGACAAAGTGCTGGATACCAATGAATCTATTTTTTCTCTAAAATGTATTAAAGACTGTGTCAAGCTTTGTCTTAAATGGAAGTAATTAGAAAGCAATCCTGAGCGATCTGTGGAATTCATCATTAAAGTTTAAATTAGAATTATTCACTATCAGGTATTTATGAAATTTCATGTTATTTAGACCAGTTAGATAGTATTTGGTTAATTAAGTAATTTTTTTTTTGAAAATATGACTTATACTGTGGACTATTAGATTAATCTTCTAAAAGATAAATTCGCATTTTATTTATTTATTGTTTTGTAGTTTTAATTCACGAATAACATGTCACCTGAGTTTTAGATTTGTTTCTGTATAGTCTTACATTTCTGAACAAAGTTTTTAGGAAGTATTATCAGAGATATGAAGGATGTTTTATAAGAAAAAATATCGTTTAAAAATGTGTGGCGTATTTCATAAGAATGCTCACTCCAATCAGAAAACTTTTAGTTTTCTTTGAAAATATGCTCCCCCAAGAAGCTTTTAGATATCAATTATATTTTGTAGAGGGGAAATAGTACTAAAAAATAACACTTGGGTCCTTAACTTGCACCTAAAGTTTCAAAGAGTTAAAAAATTTATATTTTTTCCCGACACAGCCAAGTGGGACTTTTATGATACGAGAATGAAGCCTATTGAAATTGATTGTAATCGTTCCATAAATTCACTTTTTAAAAAACTAAAATCACTCTTCTTGTAGGGAATGATGAGTAGTAAGATTTATACGACTATATTTTTCAAACCATTAATGGTATTCATTTGATTTTTTCAGCAAAATATCCCAAAATATTACTTACTATTTTTAGAGTTTCTTTTTTTTTTGATTTTGATAAATCAAACTTCGATTTTTAAGATTTTTTTGAAACTTTCAACAATAAACCTCCGCAACTTTTGCGCGCATTGAAAAAAAAAAATCTTAACGCGAACAGACTTTGCATACATAAATAAGTATTCATTAAGAAAATCACATATCGACGTTAGTGTCAGAAGAAAAAAAGATTTGAAAATATTTCTACTAAAAGTTTTGAAAATTTTTTAAATTCTTCATATATATCTCAGTTACTGAGGGAGAATATCAATCCTAACTAAATTCAGTTCTATTGGTTTATAGAGAAAAACAAATAAAATAAAAAGTAATAATATTTTCCACCATTTTGTTGACTTGGGTAATTATAAAAATGGTAAAAAGTATACCTTCAAATTTAAAAAATGTTAAACCTTAAAATAAGCTTTAAAATTTTAGTAAATTTTCATGCTAAACTTATGCTACGAATTTTAGACATTTTAATTGATTTAAGAAAATTTTTAGCCTAAAAACATGCTTTAAATTTTAATTATTTTAGTATCATCTTATTAAACAAAAATTTTCTTCTCTTTCACTTTCAGTTACCATGAAAATGGGGCATATACTACGCTGCCTATTTTGGGCCACACTCTACGGTGTTCTCTATCTAGTAAGTTCCTCAGATGAGGATCTAATGGATTTTGATTTTAGTGATCTTAAAGAAATCGATTGGAATTATGAAACTGACAATAGTAAAGAACTGTTAACAAAAGGAACTACAGAAAGTAATAAAATCATATTTGATGATGACAATGATTTGTTAGAAGAAAATCAAGTACATCCATTTGATTGGCGAGAGAAAGTTCTAAGAACAGCTTTATCTAAGGCTTTATCAAATAAAGCAGTAAGACAAAAGTTTGTTGAAGTTATGCCTATATTGAGAGTTTTGTCGAAGCAGCAACGTTTAGCCTTGTCCGCTTTGATAACAGCTCAAATAAATGCTAAAAAGGGTAATGAATTAAAATATGATCAGGTATGTAAAAAATTAAAAATAAATAAAAATAAAAAATGTAAAAGCAATATGATTTTTTTCAGGTGCGCATGATGTTTGGCGATGATAAATCCTTAATCTTGCCTGTAGTCTATGATATAGCCAATTTAGTGCGAAATTCGGCCAAAAAATATATAGAATTTGATTATAATTTAGCTGATTTTGGTGATTTTTCAAAAACGAAAATCTCTTATGAAAGAAGAAATTTGGAATTATCTCCCGAGGAAGTAGAGGCTGAAGAAAATAATGAAGGTATTGGTACTTTACCAGCTACAGCTCAAAATACCCATAAAATGGACTTGGATGGTTTGGAAGATTTTATGTCTGATGAGGTTTTGGATCCTAAAGAAATCAATGAAGAATTGGAAATTTTAAAATCGGAGCCTTTGAATAAAACAAAAAATGTTAATAAATATGATTTAGATAATGTTTATATGGGGCTAGAGGAGGATAATGATGATATAACATATCCTTTAAATATCAACCATGAATTGCAAAAAGATGTACCAACTTTGACTTTGTTGAAACTTAACAAAACTCAAAAACAAGAAAAAGCCGCTCCTACTGCAACCAGTACTACACTTGAAGTGCCTTTGAGACGTATACGCAGATCAGTGAGAAAACCTAAAGAATTTGTGCACAAATTAGTGCGTTCGGTACCTTTATCGGTAAACGAAGACGATGGACAACGAACGAACAGTGCTCGTACTTTGAAATTGAATACTACAGCATTTGCTTCACCTAAGGAATCTACTCTACGAGTTAGATCTGCCATCTCCACTTCCCCATCCTCTTCAACGACTAGCACAACCACCGAAACTCCTCCCATTATTATAACTCCTGAGTCATTGCCAGAAGAAACATATGAACCTTATCAGCTGGTAGAGGATATTGCATTTGCCAGTCTTAATGGCTCCGAAGTATTTCTCGATGATAGCGATACTCCAGATAGCGATTTAATGAGTGAATCAAAAGGCGAACCAGATGAAGAAATTTTACCTACGCCAGAAGAATTAATAGCTGGACCACGTTATCGTATATCGGGAAATAAGTTGATACCTATGCGTTCAAAAATAGTGCCTGCCAATCGTAAACGTGCTCAAGTGAGAGCTAGACCAAAAAAGGGAACGGCGGGTAATGGTGTTCCAGCGCCCAAGAAATGTGAACGCTTTACTGCTTCAATGTGTTTGAAAACTGATGATTATCCCATGTAAGCTTTTGATAAAGTGATGAATACGGGTGGGTCACAAGGTTTAGGGAATTATTTATTTTTTACATTTTTTATTTTAACTTTTTCTTTAGTTGGTAAATTTTGTATTTTTATTTATTTTCTTTGTAGCTCAGTTATAGTCTTAAGTTAGCCCCAGCTTTTGTGATTATTATTTTTGTTTTTATTTTTAGGGCTATTTAGTAATTTAACTTAAAAGTATGCTTTGATTTTTAAGGGTGCGAAAGGCCTCAAAGTAGGCTTTGAAAGTTTGTCGCTTATTTTATAATGAAAGTGTTAAATTCTAAAAATTATTGCATAATTTAAGGAGTTTTGCATTAAATAACAAAGGGAAATAATAATTTTGAGGCACGGGATTTCTCCCTCAGTATTGATATAAGCGATCATGGAGTTTAGATCTTTTTTTTATAATTGACTCAAGCTTTCGCGACAAACCGTTGTATAGAAAATTACTTATATTGCACCACATGTTGCAACATATTTGGAAAACAAATTGTTTAACTGAGTTTAATGAAATTAAAAAAAAAAATAAAATAAAATAAAATGCAAATTGTATACAAGATCAATAGTTTCAGAGTTATTAACAAAATTAAGAAAATAAACTTGCTAAAAAATTTAAAATTCTTATTTTTTAAAAATCGTAGAAAATCAGAAAAAATTCTCTTTTTTCCCTTTATTATAAAGCTGTATATGTTATAAGTAAAACTATCTATATTATTTTAAAATCGATTTATAAATATCTACCTTATTCACAATTTAATGACGGTATCTCATTTAAAAATAATACATATAAAATAATAACTTACATCATTGTGTCTTATGTGGGACCTGTGGGAAATTGTGGATCGAAATTTATATTAATGTCAATTTTTAATTATCTATATCTATAAAATATGCGTATCCATTATATTAATTTTTCCCCTTCTCACTTATTTATTCATGAGAAAAATATCATCATATTCTTATATCGCGGGAAATAAGTAAATTTGCGAAAGTAGAAACCAGAAACAGTCAGTGTTTGGTTTAACACTTAACAGTTGAACGGATGTTCGATATTTTAAAAATTTACGTTTTTCTTAAATTATCTTGCAAAAGCCAGAGGTTTTAAAGGATGCAGATGGCTAATACCAATAAGAATGATTTTAAATCCATATATCTTTGGACTTACTCGTCCGATTCATACAAACTTTTGCACAAATTTGCTAAATAAATCTGGTTTGTAATTATTTTGCAAAAACGCCATTTTTTAAAAAAGGTTAATGAAATCAATATTCGTCAAATCTGTTCCCGTGAATAACTTTTAGCGTACGGCGTTAGTGTTATGAGGGTTTAAGATAAAAAGTTATAAAAAATTGCCAAAATTCTGTTTCTATTCTATTTTTAATAATATTTAAAAAATTACCATACATATATAATCCACATCAATATGTCTAGAATACAAATTAATATTGATATGATATTGTTGATGACACCAAAGATAATGGAGGCCATAGTGATTTTTCAACATTTTAATTAAATTTTAATCAACAAAGTATGCATAGATTTTCTCGCTTTTGAATTTTATAAAATTTTTTAAATTCATTATTAATATTTGACAATCAAAAAATTATATAAAATGATATTAATGGACAAGAAATGACTGTTTATGTTATAGTAGTTAAAAATCAAAAATTAAAAAAAATTTTAAGATTCCATTTTAAGTATCTTATCAAAAATAAATGCTCTTATGTTACCTACACAGAGGTATAAAAATTATAAATTAAAAGAGGAGCGAAATTTATAATACTTATTCTCATTTAAGCTACCTTTTTGGAATATCGAGTAAAAAACAAAATGTGAATGGATTTTTGATATTTCTTTAATTGCATTTAATTCATTGATGTATTTTTTACATCTGACCATAAAAAATCTTTAAATGACGTTAATAAATAAAAAGTTACAAATATTACTTATATAACTATAACATGACTTTTTCAATGACAAAAATACACACCCAAAAATTTTAAAAGTTGCATTAAATTCAAACTCGTATTTTTTTTCTTTTTGTGAGTGCCATTCGATTGCGATATAAGCTATAATAACAGCTGGTATACATTTTTCCCGATTTAAATTACCACGAATACTTTTCATGCAATATTTTTTATTGAAACCTATTTTGCGCCTAACTAAAATGGAATAGATGTACTTTTAATAAATATAATTTCATATAAAATATAAAAAATGCTTATATAAATTATGCAAAATTTTAGATCGATTTTAAAGTTATAACGTTTTTGCAATTTAATATTTTTCGCGATACAACGATTTTAAAGCATCTTCTTCTTAGAGCCATTCACCTTTTTTCTCCCCAAGTTTGGGTACCCCATATAACGCTACTATTGATGACACATTAACGAGATGTATCTCATTATTACAAGAACAATCAAGCACCGTTCTCTATTTTGCAATACTCGAAGCGCAAATTTTGTAATCGAAAAACTGAAAAAAAACTAAATTTTAAAAATGTTTGGTTTCACAAATTGTTCCCAATTTAATTTAACGCTGGTCAATGACATATTGATAAACAACAAGATGGTCTATTTCTGCAAGCATTTGTAGCATTCATTATAGGAATTGGACACATATAATGCGTGATCCATTTCGAGGTTCCCTACTTTTTTAAAGTAAAAAACACAGAAAATTCAAATTTAATTGGGAATATTTCTTATCATTTGAAAGAGCATTCCTTAGTATTTAGTTTTTGAAGATTATGTCTATCAAATGTTGGCCGGTGCTATGTCGCAGATCGTCCATCCGTTGAGTCCAATTTTCGATGACTCGTTCGAGCATTTCGACTAGTAACTTGCGAATGACATGCGTGATGTTTTCCTCCAAGGCCTGAATCGAAGCGGGTTTGTCCGCATAAACTTTAGACTTTACATATCCCCACAGAAAAAAGTCTAACGGTGTGATATCACACGATCTTGGTGGCCAATCGACCGGCCCAAAACGTGAAATTATGTGCTCACCGAAGTGTTCTCTCAACAAATCCATTGATTGATGCGATGTGTAGTAAGTAGTGTCGTTTTGCTGAAACCAAATGTCGCCGAGATCACGAGCTGGGTCTCAAAATGGGTGATGGTGTTGCGAATAGTACGCTTAGTAGGCCGATTATGTTGACCATAAGTTGAGCGAAGACTAAGAATCCCTGCAATATACCAAATTTTTTTATTTAAATGTGGCAGAATAAAATGTTAAGAAAATATCCGTTATATTATGGATATAATTAACTAATAAATATAATATTAAAGGATTAAATTTTCAAAAATATATTTTCTTAACTTTTTATACTGCGATATTTAAACAAACTGTAGTATATTATTATACTGATTCGTAGCTCTCATTTGATATACATATTGGTTTGACAAATTCTTCTTAAATTTATTATATTTTTTTTACAATATTTTTTTTGTTATAATATTCTTTTGAAACATTGAAGTTCTTTTGAGAGGAAATTTGGCATCCAGGAGAAAAACTGGGTAGACATTTTTATCGTGAATGGTCTATTGTTGTTATAGGCTGGCAAATATGTGGAAATAAAGGTAACATTTTCAAAGCGATATTTTCTTAAGTTTTGTGCTGCAACATTTAAATAAAAAATATTGTTATATTATAGGGATTCTTAGCTTTCATTTGATATTCATACTGGGTTGACATAATATTATTAAATATTTTGTATTTTTTTTTTAATGCGTATCCTTCAAGACTTTCAAGTTATTTTAAGAAAAGATTTGACGTCATGAAAATCTGAGTACGTAGTTTTACTACGTGTGGTCGATTTTTTCATGTATAAAAATTACTTTCATGCGGTGTTCTAATCTTTAAAATTGTAAAAAATGTATTCTTTTGACACAATTCTTTTATTAGCTCCAAAAATACTGGGCAGTTTAGAGGTACAACAAATAACAATTTTTTAGTATTTTACTAAACCAAAAGAAAATTGTCGATTTCGAAATATATTGCAATATAAAGCGCAACGTCGTTGTTTTCTATGTAACTTTGTATCACAAAAACTATAGGCAAATATGAAAAAAAAAATGATTTATGGGCTTAGAACTGAGCCATCCCGTGTTGCAGAAAACAATTATATTTTTATCGCCCTGTGTAATCAAAGCATAATTTTAAATATCCCCATTAAGTTATTACAATTCTTGCTTATTTATTTTATTTTATTTTATTTTTTTAATTGGTATTTTTTAAGCACTGCAATTTTCTTTGGTAAAATTATTTATAAGTTTATTTAATTTATAATTTAATAAAAAAATATTTATTTAAACGTAAGTTTTTACTTTTTACAATAATTGCAATTAAGGTTTAGTTTTGGGAAACAATTATTTGCCTTACACTATAAAATGTTTTTTTTTTTTGGGTTAGTGGTTCATTGAAAGGGAAATAAATCCTGGTTAAAGGTTTTTCTATTTTTTTAAAGTAACGCACTTATATTTATGAATTTCCCCCCACAAAATATATAACAAGTTTTTTTTCAACACAATTTTTTAATCTCTCCGAAGCTATTGAACAGGTTAAAAAAGATTTAGATGTATTTAACATGGATATAAAACAAACAAGATTTTTTTGGTATTTTATTAAACCAAATCAGAAAATTCATTTTCGAGATATTCATTAATTTTCTATATATCGACTTATCTCGAGAACTATAGTCAATTCATAAAAGGTGATTAATAAGCTTAGAACTCAATAATCAGGTTTATCTTAATAGACAGGTTTATCTTAAAGCATAACTTTAAATGTTAACTAGCAAGTTATTACAATTTCTGCTTATTTTTATATCCACAATCATAGAAAGAGGAGGAGGGGGTTATATTGAGTTTATCATTTGTCATTCATCTAAAACCCCATAAAGTATATACATGTATTTATATTCATATGTCCGTTAATCTGCCTGAATGTGTGTTGAAAGCATGGTATGCTTCGGGGCAGACACTCTAAGAAGACAAAATTTAGTTCACATATTTGTCTTATACAAGGTTTGTTTGATATTGAAAATGAACCGATATCTTTTACAAAAAAGCATGTACATTAACGTAATTTTGCACAGATAGTTCAAAGACCAATGTAAATTTGGAAGCCAAAAATGGAAATGGTCCTCCCGCGAAATTTTGTACAAATAGCTCCTGGAAAAATGTAAACTCGGAAACAAAAAATAGGCATAGTCCTCCTACTTTACCTACCCACTTCCCATATAATGAGAAATTTTAAAAAGTTGCAGATGGTGGATATATAAATTCGGCCAAGCCGAATATAACATTCCCACTTGTTTTTCATTGGTATTTTTTAAGCACTGTAATTTTGTTTGGCAAAATTATTTATAAATTTATTTAATTTATAATTTAATAAGAAAGATTATGTATTTAAATGTAAAGTTTCACTTTTGTAAAATTATTACAATTAAGGTTTATTTTTGGGAAACAAATATTTGCCTTATAAATAAAAATGCTTTTCTTTTTTTGGGTAAGTGGTTTCAGCCATTGAAAGGGAAATAAATCCTGGTTGAAGGTTTTTCAATTTTCTTTAAAAATAACTCAGTTATATTTATATATTTCCCCCAAAAAATTTATAACAAATAGAGATCAAATTATGGGCAGCATAAGAAGACACCGAAATGCCATGACTGCCTTGTTGGCCGAATATAATGATAAACCTTCAAATGCCTTGGATACATCAGATGATTTTGATGATTTTATCTTTGCCAAAAAAAGGTTAGTAATTTTTAAAAAATTTTAAATAAAATTTTGAGATAACATCGTTTTATATTAGACGAGAGGATAATGATTTACAAGGTGGCTTATGTCAAAGTATTGTACGTTATGCCCGACCCCAAAAGGCTCGTTCAGCGTCAGGAGAATGGAAATATATAGTAAATACAGGACAACATACACAGACCTTACGTTTGGAAAAATGCATGTAAGTTTTATTTAAACTTAAAATTTTACATATAAGTAATAATTTTTCTCTCTCTCTCTTTTCAAAGGAATCCCCAAGAAAGTTGCAGTTATTTGGCAGCCACCTATCGTTCTCATTGTGGCCAGGTCTATAACTATCATCGCCTGTTAAGTTGGGATAAGACCCGAGGTTTGCATGTGGATATATTCAAAGTTCCTACTTGTTGTTCTTGTCAAATTGATGGCTATAAACAACAATTTCCTGCCTTAGGCGCCAAAACAAATAACGACTTTACTCCAGTCTACAGGGATCAAATGTATCGCCAATACCAACAACTAGACTATAATGATGAAGAAGACGAAGAAGAAGATGATTATAATTTCGCTCTACAACATCAACAGCATAAACATGACTCCAGCTTCGATGCCGATGAGTTAAGCAGTAATAGAATTAAAAGTAAAGTTCCCAGTCCTACAGTGGGCTCTTATTTAAGTCCCCCTGGCAATAAAGAATATGATCAACAATATTTGTATAAAACTCCTCAACACTCATCTTCATCATCTTCCTACAGTAAACATTATTCACGGGAAGTTCAACGCAAGAGACCACATAAAAGTTATAGTGACAGCAGATCGGATCAGGATTATTCGCCCAGTGAACAACATGGAGAAAGAGAGGTAAACAAAATTGGCACATTGGCTATAGGTAAAGATAAGAGTAGTCATCAAAATCAAAAAACTATTTATTCTGTAACCCATATAGCTAACACCGGCAGTAGCGGCTTTAGCGACAGCAGCACTACGGCCATCTCAGCCAGCACCGGAACCATTCGTGCCGTCACAACTCCATCCACAAACGTCTATAATACACGACATAGACGACCCGCCATCGTTGATACCAATGCCCACCAAAAGCCATCTGTTACAGCAACAACAACAGCAGCCACTAAATCATCATCAGCAGCAGCCATCACCACAACAACAACAACAGCAGGTGCAACAACATTATCAACATCCACAAATGGGGCAGCATCTTTACCGACCCACTATTACACCCGCTCAAGACATGTCCTCAAAAATCAATCAAGGTTACGTATACCATACACGATTACGTCAACCCACGTGGGAAATGCTGCTGGCCAAAAGGACTATACAGCGTCCACGAACGAATTCGGGCTTGATGACACGTCAGCAGCAACAACAACAACAACATCAACAGCTACATCATCATCGCAGCCACCGGATGTCTATGCTGTAAATCCGGAAATATTTAAAAATCATTATAAAACCAAATTTAATCTAACCTATACTACCGCCCCCACATTTACCTCCGGCTCTTCGTCTTCCCATCCCTCACCACCTAAACGTATAAATTATAGTTATCATCCCATAATTGATTTTTTTGAATACAATAGGCGTGTAACAGCCTCTGCTACAACAACAACTTCTCCACAACCCTCCAACTATTCCTCCTCCAGGGCATCTACAGAAAGTTCTACTAAACATTTATCTTCCACCCATTTGTATCCTCATAAAATTTTTAAATCCAAAACTGCCCCTAACTACCAACAAACCTCAATTCGTAGACAACAAGAACAAAAATACAAACCACAACTAAAATATCGGCCACAACTTAATGAACGTAGAATTGGTTACGGTGCTGCTTCTCCTGCTGCTGCTGTTGCAGCTGCTACTGATGGTGATGGTTCAAGTCAAAGAAGTGGTGTTGTTTTCAATAATCCCCAATTAAATACTAAATCTCAATTGCATTTTGATCCTTTGTCCTCTGCAATAGTAACACCTAACTCTGGTATGGAAGATTATGTTGAGACACCAGCTCAAACGGATGTTTGGCATCCGGTGATTATACAAGATTTTTAAAAAATCTTTCTATATTTTCTATTACTTATGAATGATTTAATTTATTTTGTACTTTAAGTTTACTTTTAATTTATTTATTTTTATTTTTTATTTTACGTATATTTAAAAGCGTTTATAATTTTAAGTTTAATTAATTTGTAATAATTTTCCTCAAATGTCTATACACAGAAAAAATTTATTTTTCAATTAACACAGCTATTTCATTTTACATCAAAATTTAATTAATATATTCAAGCAAAAATAAAATAAAACAAATAGTAAAAATAAAATTCAAGCCAAATTTTTTCTCATTTAAATTTTTAATTCATTCAATTATCTATTAATTTATTGATTTAATAAATTTTTTTAATTGGAAAATTTTTTCTGTTTCTCAATTTTCACAGTTATTAGTAATTGATATAATCATTATGGTGAAAGGTACAAATTAAAAAAAAAATTAATTGAATGAATTATTTTGGTGATTATTGACTTTTTTCTGTGTATGAATCTTTCACTTATGCTCTTGATGTTTTCCTAAAAAACATTACATATTTAGAACTTTAAGTTAAGTTTGATGATATTTTTGTATTAAAAAAAATATATTTAAATAAATAAACGAATATTTAATTTGCTATTTTAAATATACACATACAGCAAAATTTGTTGGCTGCTGGTAATGACCAGTGTTGCCAGAAGATGAGAAAAAGTTATTATTTTTTTTAATTAAGAAACTTATTCTTTCCTGTTCTCATTAGTTTTTGAAATTTTTTAATAAAATTGTAATAAATTGCAATAACTGTAATCGCCTAGAAAATTCTCATAAAAATTAAAATTATATTTCATATGCAAAATTAGCCAATGTTTTGCAGTGATTTTTATTTTTTTGAACTATAATTCCTTTTTGATTAAGCTTTCAACATTTTTTGGTGATTTTTCTTATTATTTTTTTTTATTGTTGATGAATTATATTAAAAATAATTTTAGTTATCGACTGTAGCTAGAAGTTAAAACGAAAACTTTTAGCCTCAACTAAATAAAAAAGCTAGATTTAGCCTTAAAAAGGATAAAATGGCAACACTGGTAATGACTAATAATTACAGAACTCATTACTTGCATGAAACATTTGTATGAGTAGCTCTCTTACTTGATAGATCATGCGCCCTAAGTTTTTTAAAAACAAATTATGAAACTATGTACCTCGATAAAAAATTATCTAAAAATTTACAGGTTTTTGTTTAAATAGTTAGCCTATACTAAAATTTCCAAAATACCCTCTTTATATGAGCATTTAAGTTTCCGTTGAAAACAATTTTTAGGAAAACCGTTCCAATGATGCGTATTGATGAGCTGAAGGAAAAATAATAAAAAAAATTTAAAAATTAATCTTCAGTTCAACACTAGCGTTTATACATTTTGGCCAAAAAATGCTTCGAATTTTATTTTGAAATGGATGTCAAAAAATCGTAATTTTGAGCTTATTATACAAAAATAAAAGAAAAGACAAATATATTAAATATTGTTTTGCAAAATATCAATACGGAAATCGTATACATTTGTTGCTTTGTTGCACAATGGGGCCAAACGAAAAATTTGTGATAGGATCGAATTAAAATATATGGAAGAGTTGTAGAGAAGGGCTCATGCTTTCAAGAAAATTATATGGTAGTCACCCTGTGATAACATGACATAAGCTACAGGATGTCAAAGTTGACTACCTCGAGTATGTAAAAGTTTAAACAAATCACAACTTTTACAAATCAAGTCCGATTTCAAAGACATTTATATTTCTATAAAGTACTTGACAATATAAAGAAAAAATAAGCTTACTCTTATACTTATATTAGCTATCTCTTGCAGTTAAAAAGATATTTTCGCTTAAATTTTGAATTTTTGACTTTTTTTCTTGAATTTATTTTGTTTTTTTGGGAATTAGTCCTGAGGAATATGAAGGAAGATTTTTTGTAATATTCTGAAATTTGTAATATATTCTGAAATAATATGTTGAACAAATTTTTTGTTTATCTCAATTCGTCTAGATGTAAAATATTTTAAAGATCAGCACTCTGAAATTAGTGTGAAAAATTTTATAATATTTATAAAAAAAAAATATAGTGCAATTCTTTATTTTTTTTTCTTTTATGAAAGTTCTTTTTAAAAAATATATTTTTGCTTTACATATTTCAAAAGACAAGACTTTATAAATGGTTCATAAAGAAATTTTAATTTTAAATTATGATTAAATATCGTCAAAAAATTTAAAAAACTCGAGTGACATATTAGTATTAATATTAATGTTAATGTTAATATTAATATTAATTTATTATGAAGTTAATTTATTTCATCAAAGTAAATATTTATTTTAATGTTTTATTCAGAAGCATTGTTTTCTCTGAAATGATATATTAATATAAATATTAAATAAATATTTAATTAATATTTAATTAATATAAATATAAATATAAATATAAATATAAATATAAATATAAATATTAATATTAATTTTAATATTAATATTAATATTAATATTAATATTAATATTAATATTAATATTAATATTAATATTAATATTAATATTAATATTAATATTAATATTAATATTAATATTAATATTAATATTAATATTAATATTAATATTAATATTAATATTAATATTAATATTAATATTAATATTAATATTAATATTAATATTAATATTAATATTAATATTAATATTAATATTAATATTAACATTTATATTAATATATCATTTCAGAGAAAACATTAAGATAAAAATTACTTTGATAAAATAAATTAACTTCAGAATTTAGTAGAAAAAATTTATAACAGTAGTAAATATATTATAATATTGAACAAAAAGGGTTAAGTAAACAATGCAAGATATTTTGTTAAGATGTAGCTTTTCTAACATTCTTTCTAATTTCTAATCTTCACTTGCTCAAATGTAAATTGTTAAATTGTTAATTCGATACCAATAATTTGTAATCTTTCGCCACTGCACACTGATCAAAAATCCATTTTTTCTGGCATAAATTCTAAAAGCATTGTAAGTGCCTTTTTGGTGTTTTCGATACAACATTTTATCTAAAATTATTAATAGTATATATTAGAACTGCTTTTAAGATTTTTTTCTTAAACCTCTATAATGCTTAGTTTGACTACAGTAAAAATATTTTTTAAATAAAATATTTACTTCTTTGCTTTTGGTTTTATTTTAATTAATTTGTAAATTTTTTAATATTTTTCCTACTTGTTTGTGAAAACCAAGAAATTTCCGCTCAGATTTACCAGAATTTAACTGAAATAAATTTGAACGTTGCTAGGATTGTCTAAATTGTTAAATAAAATATATGCTTTGTCAAACACTTTTACGTTTTTACATTCGTGCAGGTTCATGTCCAAACATAACTTTTCATCTTTCACAATTATATATTATTTTGCTGAAAACCCCATATAACCAAAAAAATCAAAAATAACAACAAATACATGAAAAATATAAAATTTTAAGTAAGGTTCTTACATATTCTAGGATTTCCATTATACAACTTTTATAATTCTAACACTAACTGTCATAGTTGACACATTATATTTATAAATATATGTTCTTGATTACTTGGTCTGTTGTAATTTATAAAATTCATTCATTTCTTCCAATTTTTTAAACTATTATCTTGGAATTTCTGGCAAAAAATATTGGATTTGTTCCTAATACAGACTAGTTTGTTATTCAAAACACACACCTCATTTTTATGCTCAATGTATTTTTGACATAAACAAAAATTCTTCACATACTTTCAGGCTTCAAATTTTAACTGAAAATAAATATTTATATTTAAGACTCTGCTAAAAACAACTTTAACTGTTAATTTTAACAGCAGCTTTAAAACGCAACAGAGTTTTTTTTTATACAAGTCAAGTTAAATAAATTATAAATGAAATTTGCATAAACAAGATGACCGTTACGAAAAAAAACTAAAATATAAAAACTAGTTGAAATAAAAGTTCAAGTTGAAGGTTGTTTTGTGATGAATTTCAAAATTATTAAAAAACCAATTATGTAGAAAACAAAAAACGTGAGAGTTTATTAGAGAAATTAAATTAAAATTACATCTAGAAGAAAAATAATTATTACAAACAAAATCATAAAATTTCCACTACGTGGTGAGAGGGTGGTAACAAAGTGCCATTTTTTAGATAATCCGTAACAATAGGTAAATCAGGAAATTGATGAAATATATTAGACGGAGCTGTTGTAGTTACATCCTTTTGAAAAGGGTGCGGCAAATTGTAAATGGAGCCTTGAGGATTTATAAAATAATATTTTGAGGAAGAGCCTCCCTCAATTTCTTGTAGATTTAAAGATTTATGACTAAATTTGGGTAAATTTGCTACTATAGTTTGCAGCGAGGTTAAGTATTGCTGTAAATTATGAAAATCTATTGGTTCAGAGGACTGATCATAGGTAAATGAAGAATCGTGGAGGGAATCTTCCCAAGAGCTGGAAGAACTACTGCCTTCTATAGATTGTAGATTTTGTGTTTGTAGCATATTACGTATGGTGGTCATGACATCATCGTAAATTAAGGAGCTATTAACAGGGGAGGGTGCTGCATCTTCCGTGTAGTCTTCAGCTAATTGAGCTACAAGAAAAGGTTTGTGTTTTAAGTCTTTTGTTTTACGTGTTTGCAAACGTTCACTAAATTGTTTGTTAGCTTTTGCTGCTATATCCAGTTGCTGCTCATGTTTGGTGTGATTTAGGTCTTTGATAAAATTTTGCATACATTTTATTTGACTTTGTAAGTTTTTTATATGATTTGGATATGTTATCTTTAAATAATCACATTGTTCATCGATTTGTGTTAGATTTGTTTGTGATTTTATTTGTTGCATTATAACATTGGTGGCCTTTACAGAATTTTCTAGAATTTTTACTACCATATCCTCATTGAGATTATTTTCGGGAGTTTTGGTATTTTTTAATAAAATTTCTCCTTGCAGGGTGGTAGTATCCAATTCTAAATCTGGATAGTCTTCTAAATGTGCCGTTTGATCTAAATAAATGGAGGCGTTTTTAATCAAATCATTGATATGATTTAATAATTGCTCTCCTTTAAGGGGTATGTATTCTACTTCGCGTCTAAAACGTTTTTTATTAAAACGTCTACGATTGGGTGTTTGTTCCCTGACTCCCTGAACTCTATGCTCTTGTCCTTGCTGAAATTGTTGTTGATCCTGAGATTTTTCCCAAATAACTGTTTGTATTTTCTTGGTTTTCAAACGCTGTTTTACGGAGGGTAATTTGGGTTTGTATTTTTTTAAAAACTTTTCCGTTTTCCGCACAGAAGCTAAAATTTCCAAAGGCAATTGTTGTGATTCTTGGGTGACTAAATCAAGTTCAGTGTGAGGTTTCTTTAAGTTAAGCTTTTCTTGACCTCTTAAATCTGTTTTAAAAACAGTTTTAACTATTTTGGGTTTAGGTCTTTGCTCTCTTAAAGCTATAGGTCTTTGACTGTATAACAAACGCTGCTCCTGGCGCTGCATTATTTTTTTCAATTCCTCAAAATGTTTAGGTGGATCTATGACATGTATAACATCATCCGCATCTTCATAGACAAAACCTTTGGGAACAAATTGTAAATTTTCGGGTACTCTGCGTGGAGCTTCTTGTATTTTGGCCACAGATTTGCGGTAACTATTATCAGTTGCTGAGCTGATTGTAGTGATAGCTATACTATCATCTTCAGCTGATACTTCGCGTATAGTTAAACTTAGGGTCATTTGAATCAAGTGACAAGACACCATAATAATTATAAAATATTTCCACATTTTTTTTAACACAATTCCTAATATTATGATTATTATTTTTTAATATAATAACTTTGTTAACACTTTCAATTTCAACTTGCAACTAATTGAAAAAACTAAATAACACTAGACTTTATAATATGAAATCTTGTCGATTTTACATTATACACTTCCACAAGATTTTCCACTTTTCCACTAACTTGTCTGTTTTTTTTATTAAGTTTTAAATTTTCTATTACCTCAACATCTTAAATAAAAATACAATAAAATGAAAAAAAGAAAAAAGTTTGATTCGTATAAAAAAACGTTATAAAAATCAAATTCAAATGAAAGTGAAAACATCGACAGCAACTAACTCAACATCCTCAATGTCGTTAACGTCTGCTTTAGTTTAGATCCAACACAAACTAAAAAAGCAAACCCCATTCAGTAAACTGGGAAATTATTGTTTTGAAAACGTTGTCATGGTCAGTGTTGAGATTTTTGTTTTTCATAATTTGCTTTTTCATTTAGTGTGTTGAATTCATTTGTGGCATATGGCATGTTTATATATACATTTGTTTGTTTCTTTGCTTTAATTTTTCTTTTTTGCTATAATCAGACTTTGAACTGGTATATCTTGTCTAGATATTTATTGGTTACTTTACTCTATATACCTTAATATGTAAATCTAAAGTATGTAACTGATGTTGTTATCGTCTCCTTGCAGTATATTATCGATTTATAGTGCATTTGTATGTGTACAGGAAGATATTAAAAATTAAACTAGTAAATTAATTTTAACCTGTGGATTTATGGTAGTAAGAAATAGACATAAAAATTTGTTGGAAATTGTAATATAATTTTCTCACTAAAGAAAAATTATTAAAAAAATTACTACAAAGTAAAAAATACAAATGAAATTAGTATTTTTTATGAAAACTAAGTTAACAGGCTAACATAGTTTTATAATATGAAAATTAACCGATATACAGTAGCGAGAATAAAAAGTGCAACGTTATGCTATGTGATTTTTGATCGTATTGGTTAAGGCTAGAACGTTAGGCAATTCTGGTGTGATTTTATTCCTTTGGTCTTGGCCAACTATTGTATTTAATTTTTTCCAAATTGTTACACATAAGAATAGTTATTAAATAGGAGATTAGGACTCCCTTTTAACGACTATTGTAGAACTTGCTTCAACGAGGAGTACTAAGAAACAGTAGAACATTTTCTTTGTTACTGTCCTGCTCTTGCGAATATAAGGACTGCTGAATTTGAGAGTACATATATGCATGTATTATCTAATCTTTCTGCAATTGATGTCAGACGGATCACATCATTTTTTTATGCATCAGGTTGGTTCGTTTCGAACATGTGAAGATGGATTCACATGATCCATTAGGGTAACACAACGGGATCAATAAGATCCAAGTAAGCTGTCTATTTTACATTTATAACTGCCCATCTAACCTAACCTAACCTAACCTAACTTACAAGAATGCAGCACGACACAGTTTTGTAAGACAAGAATTTTTTGTTTTGACCTTTCACCTTCAAAAAATTTTACACATTAGTTTTATATATTTAAGGAGGAATTTTCCGAGGTCTAAGTGAGATTAAAAAAAAAATATTCTTAAAAACATTTTGCTTATTTATAGTTTCTTAAAAACTGTTCTGTGATATTTTCGATGATATTTTTACATGAAACTTGAATTATAAAACAATTTTAGTTTAAAAAAATAGATGTATGTATGTATGTACGTGTGTGTGTATTTATGTAGGAATATATTTTTAAATACAATATTCACAAACAACTTTTAATCTTAAAATTTTATTTAAAACTGATTTTTCATATATTTTAAATTTAAGACTTGTTTGTGAATATGGGTGCAAATGTACATTTTATTTGTTACCCAACAGAAATATTTATTAAAAACTATTTTCAATACCTTTTTTAATTTCTATAAGTGTATAATATTATAATAAAAATGTCGTCTTCAAATGTACATATGTTTTATTTTAAAAGTAGATAGATATATTTTACGTGTAAATAATATATAAAAAAAAAGGTTTTTTATTTAGTTTTCATGCTTTTTAAATAACATTGTATTTTTTCGAACACCTGGGAATTGCCGGGAATGACTTAGATAAAAACCCGACTCCCGGGAGTTGAAATATACAGTAATTGTAATCAGCCTTGAATCCTTTGCATTCTTGTTGCATAAGTGATAAATAAAATTTAATATCGGGAAATTAAATACCCTAATTATATATAAAAATCTGTGTCTGCTTTTACAGCTTATTATGTAAGCAGACATAATCAACTAGGTCGATCTTTTTGCTCATTCGCTCAGTTGGCTTCTTATGAAATAGCTCATTATGGGAAGTGTTTACTAAAAACACGTGCAGTAATTGTAATCAGCCTTGAATCCTTTGCATTCTTGGTGCATAAGTGATAAATAAAATTTAATATCGGCAAATGTGTATATATTTCATACACTCATGTCTCATATAACATTGGCTCTTCCAAGTTAAAATCTGTGTATGAAGTTATTGATTTGGGAATATTATTTGATTCCGAATTTATTTTTATTTATCTCATTTAGAGGTATTAATTCCTAAGGCGTATTCTATATTAGCCTTTGTCGAAAGAAATAGTCTTAATTTAAAGATTTTATACACAACTTATGTTAGATAAAAATTAGAATAATCAATAATCTGGAGCTCATACGCTAGAACTCATATTAATTGCATTGAAAAAGTGCAGAAAAAAATTGTTAAATTTTCTTTAAAACATTTTTGATTTTCTCAGCCTCTACCTTCATATGAGCAACGTAGTTTACTCATTGGTTTGAAAACGCTGGAATTAAGAAGAAAAATTCAGTTTATGTCATTTATTTTTGATTTAGTTAATAGAAATATTGATTGTCCAGATATTCTTTCTAGAATTTCCTTCAATACCCCATGCAGGCAACTGCGCCATTTTCAATCATTTTAAGTTAAAGTTCATCGTTCAGAATTTACTCTAAAGAATCCAATTATTCGTGCCTTACAATCATTTAATAACTTACCACCTGATCTATTACTGGAATTTAATACTTCAAAAGAATACTTTAAAATATTACTTTTTTAAGATATGAGGAAGCATTATAATTCATATACTATTTATTAATATATAAATAATAATTAATATAAGTAATATCATCATAGACATTAAAATAAAAAAATAAAAAAAAAATAATTCGTATAACGAGCAATTTTATTGTAAATCAATTAAGCGAATGAACTAAAAGAGCGAACTAGTTCAATTGAGCTAATAAACCCAACTCTAGAATGAACACATATGACCGTTTAATGGTAATACTGGCACCAATCGCTGATTTAATGATGTGATGATTATAACATATCACATATTATTTATTAGAATCAAACTTACTGTATTTTTTTTTGCTCGCTCACATTTATTACTGCTTTTACTAAACATTTAATAATTTTCCTTGCGTAAAAAAATATTATATAGTACTATTACATCAGATATTACTATAAGCAAAATATATGCATACCGTTGCATTTTTATTTTCGCTACTGTATATATTTAAATTAAAATCCTGTTCATAATCTTACTGGGTTACATATATTAGTTTTTATATTCCATTTGATTGTCGCTTTAACTTGAAATTTTTTTTCGGGATAATAACCAGTTACACATAATAGGAAGTAAACCAACTTTTTACCATCGACCACCTAGGGTATAAGTATTGGTTGTTTTTCAAAATATGTAAAAGTGATGATTTTTAAATAGTTTGCTAAGGTGTTAAACAAAAAATTATATATAATATTATAAAGATAATATTACCAACAAATTAGATTCATACTATTTCATTTGAATACTATATTTCCAGCATTTATAGTAAAGCTTTTAATAGACATATTAACTTTGTGACATCGGAATCCTGATGGAAATAACAATTAACTTCGAAAATATGTAAAATTTAATTTAAAGTATTTAAAAGAATATTTAAAAAGATACTTAAAAATGTAAACTTTAAAACGCAATAAAACTACAATGAATTTTGAAATTTTAGTGTATAAATAAAAGTGTATAATAAAAAGATAATAAAGGAAAGGTTGTTAAAAAAAAACCTTTTACAAACTTTAACGTTGTAAAAAAATTGCAAAACAACCATTAATTATCACTCTTTAAGTAAAAAAGAGTCTCAGTAATTGTTTAGCAAATTGCTTACTATTTCATAAGTAGATGTTCTGCTTTTTTCATTAAATGAAAGAGTCAGTTCCCTTGCAAATTAATTAAACATTTTATGGTTAAAGTTTCTATGCCGTAGATCAATAGGGTATCTGGGGTATAGGTTATGAATTATTTTCAGATTTCTATTTTGTACTATCTGTAATTTTCTTGTGTAAATTTTATCAGCTTTATAAAAGCAGACTTCGCACCCATAGGTAAAAATTTTACTTAAATACACATTTTGTAAATAAGGATCTTGTTTTATAAATTAAGTTTAGATCTTCTGTTGAATAAAGGGTAAAGAACACGACTGCATTTAATTGCTTTATCACAAATATATTTTATGTGTTGTTTAAATAAAAGTTTTTTCTCAAAGATAATTTCTAGGTAACTGATATTATCCTGCAGTGGAAAAAAACTTCCCAAAAATATTAATTTTATAAGGAAATATAATAGCTTGTTTTTTACTAACATTAATTTTTACCATTTATCAAAGCATCTGTGGGGAAATTTTAAACTTTGACCGTTAGATATCTTATCGCAGGAAATGAAAGCGCTATCGTCTGTGTAAAAAGCTACTTTTTGATTCTTGCGAACAGTAATATTAGAAATATGTATATATTAAATAAAGAGTAGGTGATAATACCGACCTTTGCGGCAGACCCGCGGGTATTTGTCTATCACTAGATAGCCATCGATAGATAAAACAAATGAGCGTTGACCTAAAAAAAATTCTTTATTATCTTTTTCGGGTACGTTGTATAATTGAAGGTATTAAGCTTAAAAACTAGTTCATCATGCCATATTAAAGCGAAAGCTTTTTCGATATCGAGGAAAATAACCCCGATTTCTTTTGTTTGTTTCAAGAATATTAACGACTATTTGTAGATGATATACTGTAGAGTGCTCCTTGCGAAATCCAAAGTGTTGAGGGTTAATAATATTATTTTAATTAGAAAAGTCTAAGATTCTCTTATTTATTATTTCCTCAAATATTTTATCCAATAGGGTTAGAATGCCGATTGCTCTATAATTGGACGCTAATTTAGGATCCTTTCCTATCTGAGGAATAACTTTAGCTTTCTTAAAAATTGTTGGAAAATATCCTTCTAATAAACAAGAATTGAAGAGTTTACTTAAGATTTCGAAAAATTAATCAGACATATTTTTAAAAATAATGATATTAATGCCATCTAATCCAGAGGCTTTATTATTTTTTAATGGAGATACAAATTTTTTAAGTTCCACGTTTGATCTGTCAATAATTTTATCTTTAAGATCATGAATGAATCTTGAGATAGATGTGTCCATAGGTGAAGTACTATTGAAAGTAGAGGTATGTGAAATACCAAAACAGTCTGCTATTGAATTTGCCTTTTCAGTGGCAGTTTTTTAAACTTCACCGTTTATATGAAAATCAGTAAATGACATTTTGTTTCCTTTGAATACTTTTGTTGCTTTCCAAAATTTTTTAGAGCCCGAAAGCAAATTTGCAATAAATTTTGACCAGGATTCATTTTGGTCTTTATTAAGGTAGAAATTAATAAGTTCATTTTATAGTTTCAAAATAATTTGCAATTGATTTTTAGAATTAAAATCCTCACAAATCTTTGAAATTTACGTTCGTATTTATTTCTCTGGCTAATTAACAATTTACTAATATCAAAGATTACTCGTTGCCTTGAATTTTTATGACCGATAAGTATTTTCTTAAAAGTTTCTTTAACTATGGATATAATTAATATATTGAAATAAAAATCTAGATTACCTGAATAAGTAACAGGTTGGTTGGTAATCTTTTGACTTCTAATTTCATTTTCCACCCAGTTTCTGATTGCTGACCAGCAGATGGAGATCTGCTCGATAATACAAGGGAACTGAATATGTCATATCTTGAAGATGCTCTGAAATAATATAAGTTATTAATACATGCTCTGATTGTAAAACATTTGGTTGTGTCTCCAGTTCTGAAAGATGGAAAAACGAGCTTGTAAAAAAATGTCTAATGTAAACGGTTGGACAGGTTTAATATTTTGTCCAAAGCGAATATACTCAATTGGGTAATAAATATAGTAGGCCGAATTAATTGTCACTATTTGACACACAATTTCAAAGTGTATGTCGAGCATTCAGATCACCGAAAATAAAAAAAGTCCTTCGAAAAACATGTTAGTTTATCCAAATCAGCCTTAAAATTGGCAATGTGAACTGGATTATATATTGAAGTAAATATAACTGGTATTCTCTTAAAATAACTTGAATTGAAATGTTCTCAGCAGTTTTAATTTTAGGTAACAATATATGCTTAATATTACCTTTGATGGCAATTAGAATCTCCGCTATGCATAGATTGATCCTTTATATAAATTTTACAGCCACCAAGTTGAAATTTGTGGTAGGGTTTCAAAAAAGATGGAGAATATCTTTCTTTCCTTTTGTGCAAAACATGTTCCAGCTGGGCAACTGCTGACTCAGTTTTCAGTTTTGGAATGCTCAAGGATTCCAGAGCATAACATGAACAAGTTGAATTATATGACATTTAGCTTATCGTACTTATTTTGATATCTTTTGCAAGCATAGAGAGCATAAAAAAATATTACTAAAAGTCTTTCATTGGAAATCCATCATCATTATTTTTGTCATAGCTTTTGCCTTTGGCTACCTCAAAGTACAAATTATCATAATCGCGTGAATTGCATTTATTATCATGGAGTTCTTGCCTTGACAATTGAGAAAAATTATGATCATTTTCGTTAAAATATGTAACATTAGTTCTTCTGCTGGTCACCCTAGATTTAGATGTTACTCGATGACGGATTTCTAAATATTATTGACGACTTGGGCACTTTGGGTCATCAGCTCTATAGTTAACGTTCTTTTATGCATTTATAATACTTGTAAATTATTTTACCATCACTCTTACCCTTGTTAAGTGAATAGACTGCATAATCATGAATTCCAGCGTAGGCTGAACGCACTACGATACTACACTTAGAGTCTTTTAAAGGTTTTCTCCCATACACAGAAATATTATAAATATATCTAGTTTTTATAACTTTTCTGTTTGATACATGTTGGCGAATAAACTCGACAAGATAGAGTGCGTTCTCTACACTAGATCTCTTTGTTTCTAGTTCCTATATTCTTACAGATTTTATATTATGCGAGCTGATAAATTCTTCACCGATTGCCTTTGTATCCAATTTTTGTATGCCAAATAAAACCAATTTAAAAACTTTTTGCATCCTTCACCTCATGTATATGAAACTGAAATTTTTGTCTTTAAGAACACTCAAAGCTTCATTGTACAACGACAGCGAAAAATCGATATTTGTTTACAAAAATAAAAATCTCGTAGCTACCTAAATTTTAAATCAATTTTGAATTCAATTCAATGAAGAAGGCAAAAGAAGGTAGCTTTTAAATAATTTATTATTTTTTTTAATTAAATTTGCTTTTCTATTTCAAAATAACACTAAAGATATCAAGATTTAAATGCCATTTCATTTACAATAAAATGAGATTCCAATCTTTCAAATCGTTCAAATACTCAAAAAGTTATTTAAAAATTTCGAAACTTTATAAAACTATTTTTAAGCAAATCACTTCATGCTTTATTTGAAACACATTTGACAAATATTTCATCAAAATTGCTTTACCACTAGTTTTATAAAAATATTGTCTGTCGTTGTTTGATCTTGCAAATGTTTTGTAAGAGAAAACAGCGTCAAACAAAATTCGAAAAAATGTCTGCTATGATTAATAATAAGTAAAAAATCGTTTCCCATTAAAAAACAAAAAATAGGAAATATTTTATATAGTGGTTACCTTATTTTGGTCAAATATTTGACCAGTCTGATCATACCTTTAATTTTTCTATTTTCCAAAAAGTTTTAAGAAGAAGAAATTAACAAAGCACCCAGCAAACATTTTTTTTGATTTTCGGTAATAACAACTACTTATTAAAGTAGTTTCTTGGTAATGAGGCGTCATTATTATTTGCCTACTCTCAATTACATTAATAAGTACTCAATAGTATAATAGCGCAGTAATACTGCAATCACGTGGATGAGTTGGCAAGAGCGCCGGATTAACAACCAGAAGGATGTTGGTTCAACCCTATTCTGAAGCTGTTAGTTTTTTATAACAAAGTGTCTAAAAAGATATTTTAAACTAAATAGAGTTTTTGTCGCTTAGGATGCTATGTGCGAGATGGTGTAATGAGTAAGACGTTAGTCAGTTTTTTTTTATTTTTGTTTTCGTTTAGGTACATATTTTTCAGTACCCCTAGAGTCAAAAATTAACTACATGAATTTGTGGACAAGTCGAACAAAAATAACTAGTTATTCAGGCAAAAAATAAGTAGGAAAGCAAAGTTTTTGCTGGGCAGTAACAGAATTTATTCAGAAATTAACCAAAAACACCGTTTTTTGGGCATAATTCCAAATTTTTAATGATTTTTAGTTACAAAATTATGAATATTTTCAGTTAACCTTTTTCTTAAGACTTTACTTTAAAATTACTATTTTCAGACATTTATTGTTGATAATTTATGTGTAAGTATTTTAATTTAGCTTCCAAAATAAAATTGTTGCAAAATACGCAAAATTTTCATTAATTCAATAATATCTTGGATAAATATTATATTTTGTGTGAAAAAATTTGGGGAAAACTTTTTCTGTATTAGTACTTGAGTGCTTTTTCTAAAAAGTTTTGTATAGGTTTTGATTTACGAAATAACGAATATTTTTCGTTAACTGGTACTTAGACAAATTAGTTGATATCGAAAGATGAATTTTTAATCGTATGGTCCGTAAAATTTATTAAAAAGAAAGTGATAATTTTTAAAACTTACTTAAACATTTTGGAAAGAAGATTCAAATTTTTGTATAGACAATGTTGAAGATAAATTCATCATTCTCTTTATATATATACATATATATACATATATATATATATATATATATATATATATATATATATATATACAAATTTGAATATTTTTTTGGAATTTGTGAATTAAATTCGAAACTTTTGGAATTTTTAATATAACTTCGGCATATTCGCGTCCAATGGCGCACAGTGGGGTCAAACGCAAATTTTTTGGTAATAAATCTGAATCTCCTGAACTACTGCTCGGATCAAATTGAAATGTATGGAAGAGTTGTAGAGGAGGACCTAAGCTTTCAGAAAAATCATCTTGTAGTCACCCTGTGATAACACGAGATAAGCTACAGGGTGTCAAAGTTGACTACCACGAGTATGTAAAAGTTAAAAAAAATCGTAACTTGTACAAATGAAGTCCGATTTTAAAGATTTTTATATTTCTGGAAAGTGCTTGGCAAGATAAAGAAAAAATAAGCTTACTCATCTAAGTTATCTCTTACAGTTAAAAAGATATTTACGCTTGAATTTTGAATTTTTGATTTTTTGGCTCGACTTTCTTTCGTTTTTCGGGAATAAGACCGGAGATATATGAGGCAAAAATTTTTTTAAAATATTCTGTAATTTGCTACATATTTCAAAATAATATGCAGAAAGAATTTTTGGATTATCTCAATTCGTCTAGACGTGAAAAATATTCAAAGTCAGCACTCTGAAATTGGCATGAAAAATGGCTATTTTTTTACAAAAATATTCACTTTTTTCTCAAAGTTCCGTTAATAAAAAAATTTTTTCCTTATTAATTTCAAAAGATAAGGCTTCATAAATGGTTAACAAAGAAATTTTGAATTGATTTAAGTTTGCACCCTACATCCAACATTGGCCGAAAATTGTCAATTTTAAAAAATAGTTTCATTTTTATCGATTAATAAAAAAAATGTCACGCGAGCTTTTTTAAATTTGGTACCCATATTTTTTATAGAAATAGATTTAGAATGATCTAACACTAAACTGGTTCCCGCCCGGCCAAAAACGAATGCAGGAGTGGAGATTTTATGTTAAAAGTCAGTTTTTTTAACGACTATTTTTAAAAGCATATTAAAAGCATATTAGCATAATATTTTTAATATTATTTCTTATGTGATATATAAAACACAAATCAAGCTTTCATTCCTTAAAAAATCAATAAAATAGCTCCTATAACCTATTTTTGGTAATTTTTCAAAAATAAATTTTTTTTTTTTAAATATCTGAAAATCCAAAAAAATTTAATTTTTTTAATACAACTCCACTAATTTTGCAAATACTTTAAAAATGTTAAAAGAATATAAAAATAGACTTATTTACCAATTCAACGATATATAAAATGTTGGTATAGGTCATTTAATAATAGTAATATAATGGCCTCAAAACTACCAAGTCACGTCACAAGTTGCAAAATTCACTATTTTGTTCCGTATTTCCATATGTGTGTATACGTAACATTTTAGTTTTCTAATGTATTATGTAGGTATATATTTGTTATTATAAGGTAGTAAATTCTTTATTTGAGTAATGTTTATTTAATTTGTTCTACAGATTTACATACTTATTATACATATATCCCGTATATTTATTTTATTAAGAATATATTATCGAAGATATTATTAGATATTTTCTTGAAAATAATCAGAAACATCAAACGTTAGAAAATTTTTAACTTCCTTAGCTTCGGAATCCTCTTTTTCTATTTCAAGAGTGATTTTTGGTAGCCATCGTGTTCTTATAGAATATATAACTGGATCTGATGATATTAATAAATATTCCATTAAGTCCATATTTTGCGCTATTTTAGAACATTTTCGGGTATTGAAGAGTCGGAAATGTTTATCATCTTTATTTCGGGCTTCCTGTGTTTCCTCTGTTAGCTCTCCCAATGGCAAAATACTATTTTCTATTATTTCTTTACCATGAGCCAATACTTTGTGAATTGTTGGAGTCATTGATTTCCAGGGGTATGTAATGTTAAGTAGTTCTTTAGTTTCGTAAGCAAAAATTTTAAATTTGTCCGCATTAATTTGTTTTTTACTATTAATGGCTGCCAATATAATCTTAAAACGCTTCAAAATATTTAAGTCAAAGCCTGTGATTCAAGATGTGAGTTCCGGATTTTCAAAGAAATGTCTTGCTGTATTTCCATCATTTGAGCTTCCGTAGCCATGTAGAGGTTTATCAATTATTAATCCGAGTTGTTCTTTGAATTCTAATTGAATTCTTTTCTTCTCCTCTTTTCGTAATTCGTGAAGTTCCAAATTGTTTTTTACTGTAGCATTTTCCTGCCCGGGAATATTTCTGTACTTCATATCATATGCAAGATGTAAGCAGAACTCCAAAAATCTTATCCTTGCGTGGAGTGGTGATATTCCAAATTTTAAAGAATTTTTATTAACAAGGACTTCAGAATTATCCTGAAATTGTGAACTTATTTTTCCACATATATTACATTTCCATGTAGATGTTGTATCTGTTATAGCGTTTGCAACTTTTCCATCAATCATCGTTAATTGTTGTTGAAATGTAACTTTAATAGTTCTGTTTGACACTTTTACATATATTGGCGGCAATGCTTTAATTTCTTCTTCCAATTGGTTGACAATGCTGTTTATTGTAACCGTGGTTTCTTTTGTGTAATCGAAAAGGATTGAACGGCACAAAAATTTGGAACCTGGAGTTAAATTTATCCATATATCATCAAAAAGTGATTCATTTGTTGTCGATGAGGAAGGCTTATTTAAGCGCATTCGAAGTGGTACCAGAGACGCTATAAACAGCGAGGAATAATTATTTCCAGAATTACTTCCATCCAGTTGTTTGTATTCCGAAAATCCTAATGTTCCATCGCAGCCCCATTTGAATATTAAAATAAGTTCAGAGTCTTTGCATTTTTCAATGTTATCATTGCTGAAGGTAGATATAATTCTAGAGGCAGTATTTTCAAGTAATTGCAATATATTAACTTTAGCACTTTTAACAGAAGCATTAACCGGGTGCTCCATAGGCTGTGAAATATTACTTTTCGCTTCTCTCACTTATTTGCTACTGGGAAAGATATCATATCCTTTTTCGCTAACAGATTTCCTCAAAATCTCGTATTGGTTTCTTGATAATCCTAAATTTAATATTAGAGCTAAAGCATCTTCAGAGGTAAAGGACGATGTTGATTTCGGTGTCACTATGCTTTCGATTATCCGATGTAATCGATTGGGAGAAGCTGTTGGTAACACATCTATAACTTTTTCTACTTCCTTTGGTTGCGTACGTGTTACTACAGCTTTAAATGTATCTTTTATTTCGACATTCGTATGTGAATTTAGAATAGATTCCTGTTTGGTCCTCTTTGTTCTTAGCTGAACTTCATCGTAACTTTTTTTTGGTCGACCCTTTTTCTGCTTTCCGATGAAAATTGGTATTTCTCCCTCCAACCACTCTTCATTTTTCTTCTTGAACTTTGGTATTGACCAATCTGAAGCTTGCATCCTTTTTTCGTATGATTTATAAAAATTTTCGAGCTTTAAACTGTCTTCTGCAGTAAGAGTTAAACCAAAAGATACTACTGTATCAATGAGTTTTCTTATTTTTTCTGGACGATTTATAATATCAGATAGATTATCCCAGATTACTTTGCAAATAGAAAAGTGTTTTAATGTAATCTCCATAATGGCAAATTCACTAATAAATCTGCATATTTATAAGGATACTTATATATAGAAAAAGAATATTTATATCAGGTAAATGGTGACAGGCAAAAATGAATTAAAAAATTTAAATTTTTGCTCAAAACCCCCAATTTCATTCAGTTTATTTTTATGACCTGTAGTGTTAAACAGGTACGTCAAAAAATGTACTTATGCGATTGTAAAAAAATCATTTTTGTTTAATACCTTAATTAAGTAGCTAGGTAAATTATTTAAAAACTTACAAAAATGTAATAAAAAACGAAGGAAAATATACTTATTTATGTACTTAGGTAATTTTAAAAACCTTTTCAGTAGAAAAAAAATTATGAACACTTTAAATAAATTCATTAATAAATATTATTATCTCGTAACAAAAATAAGCAATGCAGTTGAATGTTACGTATACACACATATGGAAATACGGAACAAAATAGTGAATTTTGCAACTTTTGACGTGACTTGGTAGTTTTGAGGCCATTATATTACTATTATTAAATGACATATATCAACATTTTATATATCGTTGAATTAGTAAATAAGTCTATTTTTATATTCTTTTAACATTTTTAAAGTAGTTGCAAAATTAGTGGAGTTGTATTAAAAAAATTAATTTTTTTTGGATTTTCAGATATTTTTAAAAAAAAATTTATTTTTGAAAAATTACCGAAAATAGGTTATTGGAGCTATTTTATTGATTTTTTTAGGAATGAAAGCTTGATTTGTGTTTTATATATCACATAAGAAATAATATTAAAAATATTATGCTAATATGCTTTTAATATGCTTTTAAAAATAGTCGTTAAAAAAACTGACTTTTAACATAAAATCTCCACTCCTGCATTCGTTTTTGGCCGGGCGGGAACCAGTTTAGTGTTAGATCATTCTAAATCTATTTCTATAAAAAATATGGGTACCAAATTTAAAAAAGCTCGCGTGACATTTTTTTTATTAATCGATAAAAATGAAACTATTTTTTAAAATTGACAATTTTCGGCCAATGTTGGATGTAGGGTGCAAACTTAAATCAATTCAAAATTTCTTTGTTAACCATTTATGAAGCCTTATCTTTTGAAATTAATAAGGAAAAAATTTTTTTATTAACGGAACTTTGAGAAAAAAGTGAATATTTTTGTAAAAAAATAGCCATTTTTCATGCCAATTTCAGAGTGCTGACTTTGAATATTTTTCACGTCTAGACGAATTGAGATAATCCAAAAATTCTTTCTGCATATTATTTTGAAATATGTAGCAAATTACAGAATATTTTAAAAAAATTTTTGCCTCATATATCTCCGGTCTTATTCCCGAAAAACGAAAGAAAGTCGAGCCAAAAAATCAAAAATTCAAAATTCAAGCGTAAATATCTTTTTAACTGTAAGAGATAACTTAGATGAGTAAGCTTATTTTTTCTTTATCTTGCCAAGCACTTTCCAGAAATATAAAAATCTTTAAAATCGGACTTCATTTGTACAAGTTACGATTTTTTTTAACTTTTACATACTCGAGGTAGTCAACTTTGACACCCTGTAGCTTATCTCGTGTTATCACAGGGTGACTACAAGATGATTTTTCTGAAAGCTTAGGTCCTCCTCTACAACTCTTCCATACATTTCAATTTGATCCGACCAGTAGTGTAGGAGATTCAAATTTATTACCAAAAAATTTGCGTTTGACCCCACTGTGTGGCGCTAATTTGAGAATAATTTTCCGCAAAACAAAAGTTATTGGTATAAACAAGCAACAATTTTACAATCAGAAAATCATCTGGTAGCCAACCTGTAAAAGTACGAGAGAAACTACATGGTGTTAAAATTTACCATCTCGAGTATGAAAAAGTTTGCTCAACTTTAACGATTTACATTATATTATTATTTGCTTGGTAATGCTGTACGAGGTAATACAGTAAAATATGAAAAAATTATATTAAAAAAAATTATAATATAATTATTATATTTATTACAAACACAATAAATTCATGTAAAATAAAAAATAAAAATAAAATATTGACTAAATTTTAAAAATCTCTTTAATTCGATTATTTTTTCAGTTTTAAAGGAACTTATTATATTTTTCATAATGTCATATATATCTAAGTATAATAACTGCTTCCATGTGACTTATTTGCAAAAATTGCTAATTTAACCTTTTAGGTACAAAATGCATAGAGTTGACCGCTTGCTGTTGAAGCGTTAATAACTTGTAATCTTCATTAATATCGGGATATATCATTCAATTGATAAACTTAATCCTAATATATACTGAAATACGAGGGCGGATCAATAAGTCCGTGACTTTTCGAACTTCCCTCGTAGTTATATGAAATGCAACACTATTCCCATCAAGTACCACCTGTTAATAGACTACTGTCAAATTTTGAGCAAGTGTCGTCATTTACTTTGCGTTTAACAGCTGTTCAAAACATACAACCTCGTGTATTTTTCTAAAAATTGAAAAAAGTGAATTTTGCTCATTAAATATTATTTTTTTGCGAAAAAAGCGTCAATCAAACCAAGGAAAAGCTCGATAAATACTATCGGGACTCTCCTCCATCGATTTCAATGGTAAAAAAGTGGTTTACTGACTTTCGTTGTGGTCGCACAAGTACAAATGACGCTGAACGTTCTGGAATCCACTATATGGTGTTGGCCGACCCAAGAGTAAATGTGCGTGAGATTATTGATGCCATAGGCATTTCATATGGCAGTGTGGTTTCGATTTTAAACGATCAACTGGGTTTAAGAAAGTTTTCTGCAAGATGGGTGCCGCGTTTGCTCTCGATTGACCATAAACGTAAAGGTGTGACAACTTCAAAGGATTGTTTGGAGTTGTTTAACCGCAATTCGAATAAGTTTTTACGGCATTTTGTAACTGTGGATAAAACATGGATCCATTACTGTACTCAGGAGACTAAGCAGCAGTCTAAACAATGGGTTTTTCCAGGCGAACCTACTCCGAAGGAAGTCAAGGTAAATTTGTCGGCCAATAAGGTGATGGCAACAGTTTTTTGGGATGCACGCGGGATAATCCACATCGATTACCTTCAAAAGGGAAAAATAATAAACGGCGAATATTATGCCAACTTTTTAGACCGATTTAATGAAGATTCAAAAAGGAAACCGACCCCATATGGCCAAGAAAATAGTTCTTTTTCATCAAGATAATGCACGGGTGCACACGTGTGCATTCTCAATGGCAAAACTCTATGAATTGGGCTACGAATTTATTACCTCATCCGCAATATTCTCCGGATTTAGCCCCTAGTGACTACTTCCTATTTCCAAACCTAATGAAATGGCTTGGTGGAACGAGATTCAGCTCCAACGATGAAATTGTTGACCAAACTAATGCCTATTTTAAGGACCTCGAAAAAATCCTATTTTTTGGAACGGATACAAAAACTGGAAAAATATTGGACTAAGTGTATTGAGTTAAAAGGAGATTATGTTGAAAAATACATTTTTGTTTTGCAAAAAAAACTGTGTTTGATTCAAAAAGTCACGGGCTTATTGATCCGCCCTCGTATATCCGAAATATATAAACTTATATATTTGAATAAATAAAATATGAAAACAAAGTGTGTAAAATCTTAATATTGCACTACTGAAAAGAGACCTAACAATTATTTAAATGAATATTACAGGCCTTAGTACGCCTCTATTATAATTTGAAGTTAATTTACTTTTAACGAAAATTTTGATAATGATATTGAAAGAAATGCATATTTTTAGAGGTGTTTTGAATTCAGATGTAATATTTTCGGAATCATATAAGAACGGACCAATCTTCATTTCTAGTGGGGTACATTTGCAACTTTTTTTTCGTGTAGTTCTTCATTATATATTAGTTTAAGTAGTATTAATATTAAACATAGATTAACACATAAATTAAGCCAAAATCTAATGAATGAATATAACACAAGCCAACTGATAATTCGCTGCAATAAAATCATGTATCTAACTAAATTAAAAATACAAATTGTTTATTTAAAAATATGTGTTTATTTTATTATTTTTTTTAACAATAAACGCTAATTATGCCTAAAGATATAATTTTTGTGTGGTATTTATAGCATAAAATATTTTAAGCAACTTTGCAATATATATTTTTTTTTTTTGCATAAACAATAAAAACAATGAAAACATGTTCATGTGAAAATCATTATTATTTTTATTTTTTTTCTTTAAATTAACGATTATGTTGATTATATAAACGTTATGAAAATGCCATAATTTTGCAAAAAAAGTATTATTTTAATAAGCAAAACATTTTTCATATTAACAAAATTGTGAAAAATTTTTACTGTAAAATGCATTTACCATGAAAATTAATTATTAAAAATTAAAACTTATTTTAGCCATTTATAATTTAGTACCTAGAAAAGTATTTGTAGTTAATATTTTTGATTTTTTGTTAAAAAAGTAAATCTAATTTGTTAAACTTTTTTGAGGTCAAAACTAAAATTTCAATTTACCAAAAAAGAAAAAAAAAAAATGTAATTAAAAATTTAAAAAAGTAATAATAATAAAAAATAAAGCCAGTAGTTAAAGTGGTTGGAAAATGTACTTGTAAAAAATTTAGTAAATACATAAATATTTATAACCAACATTTAAAATAAAAGCTTTTGTGTTCAAAAGTGAGCTTAATAGTTTTGAACCTTCATCATTTGGTGCTAAATTGGAAGCCCACCCAAAAAATAAAAAAAAACACTAATTAACCATAAAATAGTTTAACTTAATGTTGTCTTCCCCTAAAGAAGTAAAGAAAAAATGTGTACAAAAATTTAATATTATTATATCAATTTCAAGATCAAAATATTTAACATGATTTTGAAGATGTAGCAACACACTACAAACAAAAACCAAACTGAAAAAAAATAACAAAATGTATATGAAAAAAAAAAAAAAATAATAATAATAAACAATTTAAAATTAGTTAAATATAAAGTATTTATTGACTTTTTTTAATATTTGAAGTGAATGTTGTATTACAACTTTATTTTAAATAACGCCAGAGCTTCGAAACACCAAAAAAAAAAACTCATCTTCTAGCGTCATAGAAAGCTGTTTGTTAAATTTATTAGGCAACTTTTTTTACGATTTAATAAAAAATTTACATATTTATTTAGAATAAAATTTATTTGTTGCTATTTTCTTATTATTTTAAGTCTAAATGTTGTACCCACATTTATTTGGAAAGATTTTGTCCAATATTTGTTTTCCTATAAGAGTTCAAAATTTATTGTTTTTTGATTAAATTTCAAAATAAATTTTGCTTGTTAAATTAAAAAAAAAGAAAAAAAACATAATAATAATGGTTAAAACTAATGATATTTATAAAAATAAATATTTATATTAAACTAGCATTTATCCCGCTACTGCGTTAGCCGACTTAGCGGACTCCTACATAGGTCAGATATAAACTTGGTAGATTTTATTTATTGAAAAAAAAAAAAAAAAAAACAAAATGTAATACCAAAAGTGAAAAAAAAAACTATGACTCCTAACTATCATGGGAACAATTATAATATTGGTATCTTCAGGAAATGAATAAAATGCATCTCAATCGCTAGTTCTAATGATTCCAATTTCATGTGTCCTGGTTTATATTTAGAAAAAAAATATTTAAGCATTGGGATACCGTACCACTTCGTTGCCCTTTTTGAGTTCCTCATTAAATAATACAGGTTATGATTTTTTGTTTAGAAGATTCATGGGTACCAATAAGGTACCAATTTTTTAGATCCAAAACTATCGAAGCTTCAAAAAGTGCTAAATTATTTCAATTATTATTTTTAGTAGAGAAGAATGTGACTAAATAGGTTTGTGGATTCTTACCCGTGTGGAATCTTTAATTATTATATCTTTAATTTCATGTTTCTGGCTTAATTATTTCAAAAATAATCAGAAAGTGCCATTAGAAGGATAAAAAAAGTACCACAAATTAGTTTCATTTAATTACAATTAATAAAAATTACAAAAAATAAAAATTCAAAAAAGTACCATCAGAAGAATGAAAAAGTACCAAAAAGTGCTCCCTCTTGAATTCTTTCCCACATATTACCATTTATAATTAATTAATTAATAATTAATCAATATTACAAAAAAAATTGAAAAGAAAAAAAGTTCCAATAAGTCCCCTCTTATGGATTCTCATTCACTTAGGATCATTTATCTTTAATTTCATGTTTCCAAGTTCAATATTATATAAAATTAAAAACATACCATTAGAAGAACGAAAAAGTACCAAAAATTCCCCTTTTTTGGATTCTAATTCACTTAAGATCATATATATTTAATTTCTAAGTTAAATATTATGGAAAATTCATGTTTCTAGGTTGAATATTATAGAAAATTCAAAAATTACCATTAGAAGAACGAAAATAGGCCAAAAGCCCCCCTTGTGAATTCTTATCCACATAGGACCATGTTTCTTCGTTCAATATTTTAAAAAAATTCAAAAAGTATCATTTTACGAACAAAAAAGTACCACAAAGTCTGCTCTTATGGATTTTCATTCATTTAGGACAATACATATTTAATTTCATGTTTTAAGTTCAATATTATATAAAATTAAAAAAGTATTATTAGAAGAATGAAAAATACCATAAAGGGGGACCTTTAATATTTTTTTTGCCACATAGAATCACGTTTCTTTAATTTCATGTTTCCAGATTCAATATTATAGAAAATTAAAAATGTACCATTAGAAGAACGAAAATGTATCAAAACGTCTCCCCTTGTGAATTCTTACCCACATAGGACAATGTATGTTCAATTTAATGTTTCTTCATTCAATATTATAAAAAATTGATAAAGTACCATTAAAACAATAAAAAAGTATCATTAGTCCCCTCCTATGGATTATCATTCACTTCATGTTTTTAGGTTCTACATTGTAGAAATTCAAAAAGTACCATTAGTAGAATAAAAAAAGTACCACGAAGTCTCACTTCTTGACTTCTTACCCACGTAGGACCATGTATCTCTAATTTTATGATCCTAAAATGTAACAGAAAATTCAAAAGGTATCATTATGAGAACAAAAAAGTAACACAAAGTCCCCTCTTGTAAATTATTACCCACATAGAACCATCGTGTTTTTAATTTCATGTTTCTAGGCAAATTTTTATAAAAGATTCAAACAGGACCATTAGAAGAACAAAAAAGTAAAACAAAGTCCCTCCTTATGATTTCTTATCCAAATAAAAACATTTATCTTTGGTTTCATGCTTCTAGGTCAATTATTACGAAAAATTCCAGAAGTACTATTACAAAAAATTATTACAAAAAATGCAAGAAGAAAGAAAAATACCACAAATTCCCATTTTGTGAATTCTCACTTACTTAAGACTACATATACTTAGGCCCTGTATTATACTGCTCCCTTAGTAGCGAAATTTTACTTAAGTTCTAAAAATTGTTTTATGATTTAAAACTTAAGTATTCTTTTTCTTAAGTTTTTCTTAAGTTTGAAAACTGTTTGATTTCTTAAAAAAGGTTTCTTGAAAATAAACAAAAATAAATAAAAATATAAAATATAATGAAATTATTTAAAATTTTAAAAAAGATTTCAAAATACGCTCTTAATATATATTTTCTTTGTGGTTGTATATTTTTCACCAATACGTTTTTAATTTTACAGCTAATAAGCTTAAGCTTTCTTTACATCTTTCAAATCATTTACAATTTTTAAAAAATTTTGCCTTCTTATTCATTAGGGCGATATCCAAAAATGTTTTGCCCAAGAAAGTGAATTTGATATTTTTAATGATTTGTGGCATTACTATAAGCAAATAGTGATCTAAATTAAAAGATATTCAATAAAAAATTAACGTAACTAGGATAAAACATTTTAGGATAAATAAAATATATCTGTGATTTTTAGTTGATGAAAAATGTTGGGAAAATTGAAACAAACCAATACATAAATAGAAAGCTAAAAGCCTTTTATTTATTTTCTTGTCAACTTAAGTTTTAAACTGTAAAATGAAATATTACTTAAGTTTGAAATTTTACTTAAATGTTTCTTAATTAAGTTTGCACTTAAGTATACACTAAGGGAACAGTATAAAACTGGACCTTAAGCTCATGTAATAGAAAATATAATAAAAATAATATTGTAATAGAAAATTATACTATAATAGATAATTCATTACTAAATTTGAATAAATTTCCCGGTTTTACACCTTATTTTTTTTTGTTACTTTTATATCCCCATGGATGCAACAAAAATTTTAATCGAATGAATTTTTATACTTCATATTTAACAAGAAAAGGGTTTATTGAAGTTTATTTTATTTGTAAAGAATTAAAACAGCGTTGCCACTTGTGTACAAGAGCAAAAGATTTTAAGAAATTTTTAGCAAATTTGAGTAATGTATCGATAAATATAAGTATTTAAAACAAGTTTACTTTAAACGTAGTTTATTAGCAGTGTTGCCAGTTTAGCCTTTTAAGTCTCAATCTTGCCTTTTTATTTTGCTAGAAAAAAACTTAGCTTCTAGCCTTTTTAATTCTTAAAATTGCCCTAAAAAGGCTAAAATTTTAGTATTTCAATAAAGAAGAAAATAATTTCTTACATTCCAATTTTTTATATATATATATAATGACAAGTTAAAAAAATCCTAAAATATATAAAAGTCATAGAACTGCATGAGGATTGCATGAAATAGTGGCCAGATCATAAAAATTTCATTAAGGTCCACCACGTTAAAAAATATACTTAAAATATCTTCATAATTGCAACCTCTATTATATCAGAATCACTTTCTGAGTTCAAGAGTGTGTTTTTCTATCAACAGCATTATCGGGGGAAAATGATCACTTACCGAAAATATTGAGTTGCTCCAACAATTCAACAGATTAATCATTTTCGGTAATTTCTAAGTGAAACTGTCTGTATTAGGCAAGTGTCTATGGAAAGAAATTATAAATAGCAATTCAATCAGTTACAAATTCATTATCGTAAAAAATCGAATTTATCATGAACTCGAAAAGGTATAACTTCATAAATCTCACCAGCGAAAAAGCAAAAACTTTAAAGGTATTTTCTTCTGTTGTTAGCCATGCTAAAATATTGATTTAATATTTCCTATCTTTTTCACATCAACATGCTAATGATAAATCATTCTCGACATTCTCTTTTAGATTGAATAGTTTACTTCTAATAGCAAATTAATTGGAAGTAAAATATGTGTTTATCTAATAGGCAAATTTCCTCACAACTCCCCCATATAATTCATTTTTTACCACCCACTATATTAAGTACATAAGTACTTACTTATTTAAAAGATTATTTAAAAAGATAATTTAATTTAAGTCTACTTTTTAATAAAGAAATTTAAATTCTTTTTTGGCGCCAGGCAAGATTTTGAAAGATTAAATTGAAGTCAGAGATACCTGTAAGACAAAAACAGAGCCGCGTAAGTAAATTTTTTAAATATAAATCTTTCTTAAGAAATGTACTAATATTATTAAATTCTCTGTTAATTTCATTAAGTACAATACAGAGGAGCAAAAAAAAATATTCCCTGAATGATTCCATTCCAAAATTAAATTTTGGAATTTATTATTTAATTTATTTTGAACTTTACTTACTTCGTTTCACTAAAAATATATATATATATATTTAAGAAAAAATGGACATGATATTCAATTAATATATATTTCAAATTTCAGTTCATTTTTACTACTCAAATACGGTAAACAATCTAAGTAATTATAAAAAGTGGGTCTAAAATGGGAGGGCTTTCAATAAAAGTATTGTATATTATTGTATATTAAGAGAAGCATTGCACTCTGTAAAGAATTAATACTCGTAATTACATAATTGATTTAAACGGTTTTTTTATTTTCACACATAATGAAAAGATGTTCTAAATAATCCAAAGCTCTATAAACTATAAACCCTTTTGTGGTTTTATTTATATCATGATATACTTTTACTTCAAGTTGGAACCATTATATGATGACAAAAAATTTGTCACACAGTGTAATTAGAATAAATTACAAATTTCGAATGTATAAAAAGGGACAAAGCAGTCGAATAAAATATCTTAGAAAATTTTAATTTGCTAGACCATGAGATATATTCAGTGTTGCAACGGCAAAAAACATTTTTCTAAACAAAATTTTTGAAAAATTAACCAAATTAGAAGAAATAATCAAATTTTAAAAATTCAAATAAAAATTAATATAATCTTAATAGGTTTTAAATACCTTGCATATTAATCATAAGCTTTAGTTAGAAAAAAGTAATTTAAAATTTATAAGTTTAGAATAATGTTTATCAAAATGTGATTCCTGGTTAGGATATAATGTTTAATTATAAAAATTTAATTATTCTCACGTCCTTACGATATGATGTCGAAATAAACCATATTCATAAACTTAGAATTGCAGGACAGCTAAGTCGACCAGTAATAAAAAATAAGATTGACTTTCACAATTTTATTTTCACAGAAAAGGAATGCAAGTAAGAGTTATTTTTTTATAGGGACTGCCAACCTCATTCGATAATATGAATTCTAAAATCTAAAAATGCAAAATAGGAGATATTTAATTCTGAGGTTTGGCGAAAGGATTCAATATGAATTGTTTATGTACCAAAGTACTCACATATCTTAAATTTTAATATGTTAATTCAAAAATTGTGTACAAAATTGAGTTCTAAGTGAAAATATATCGGGATTGATAAAACACTTTCATTGCAGTTATTTGTAAAATAATGTGGAGCCCTTTTTAAATTCTTATTAAGGTCCTCATGAAAACGCGCAAAACCTTTGCAAACTGTGTAATGTGTGGAAGTTTGCACAATCGCAAATGAACTGTCAAAAATTGTATGGAAAATCATTTGTACAACACTTATAAGTTTGCACGACTATTTAGTCTCACAAACTTGGGCTGTTTAATTGTGCATTTATAAATAAGCTGGCTTTTATTTATATTTAAAAATTATTAATAAAAACGACGTTAAAAATTATAGCTACGTAAATTATAACAAAATCATTACATGTATCATTGCTTTCAACAAAACATTTGAAATGGGGGTTCATGAAACATATCGCGCAAATTTGCACAATAAATAAATGAGTACTCTTATTATTTAATTATGTTGTCTTGCACAGTTTTAATAGCTAAATAAGGTACATTTTTTATTTCCTACAGCACAGACTCAAAATCTCCTTAACTGGTCGAAATTGGTTCAATACTTCACCTAGTTCCTAAATAAATGCTTTTTTGGAGTAATATTTTGAAGCTCTAATATCTCCAGTACATATAGGCGTATTTCAACAGAGTTATGCACAAATAAAACATTCTTAGTCCTAAAATATTCTGTAAAAAAATGTGTATGTACCAACATGTCATTTAGTTTCAAAAGAGTCGTTTTAAAATTAATTGTAGCTTCTATATGGGGTGCTCTACCGAAAATGAGTTGAAAGTACTTAAATCCACATAAATGTTCGTATATTAATAAAATTTGTCTCAAATAAGATTAATCATAAGACCCATATAATGTTCTCTCTCAAGCATGTATTGTGTGTATGTTATACAATAGTGTAGGATATCATATAGTCGGTCTTCACCAAATATATACATTTCTTTTTATACCCTACACCACCATAGGTGGTTGGTGTATTATGTGTTTGTACTGATGTTTGTAACGCATAGAAAAAGTTATCCAACACCCACCTTAAAGTATACCAATCGACTCAGAATCACTTTTTAAATCGATCCAACGATGTCTGTCCGTCCATCTGGCTGTCCATGTAAACCTTGTACACAAAGTACAGGTCGCAATTTTAAACATAATTCAATTAAATTTGGCACATAGGACTTTTGTGACACAAGGACGAGGCCTATTGAAATCTTGGTACCAAATTTTATGAAGATTGGTTCACAATTGACCATAGCTCCCATATAAACCCCTCTTCCGAAAATCACTTTAACGTGCATAAATCCCATACGAATGTTGGTATCAAGTTAATATTCGACACAAAAAAAATTTTATGTAAATAGAAATAACACAGCTAAGTTTTATGAGAATCGGTCCATAATTTATCATAGCTCTCATATATGCCTTCTTCTGGGAGTCACCTAAAGTGCATAAAATCATCTAGATGTTAATATCAACGCATTATTCTATATTTGTATATTTTATTTTACATTTAGTAATATTGGTGTAATATAAGTCCCCTTTCCGAATTTTTATGCTCGTACACAAAGGTGTGGGGTATCACATATTCGGTCTTTATCGGCTATATCTTTCTTTCTCGTTTAATAGTAATTTATTTTGTAATTAAATGTATTTAGATTGTTTGTTACATTACAAAAATCTCCCAATCCATTACACTTTTTGGTTAAATATTAGAAAATTATTTTATTTTATATTGATTTAATTTTTTTCTTCATTGTCAGTTAAAATTAGAATAAGAAGTTATAGGAATCTTTTTATTGCATTTTTAAAACTAATAAAAATAATATTTTTATTTAATAAAAAAATAACCAAAATGCAAAAAAGTCATCATCTCCACATTGGAAAATAAAATAACCAATTTTGGTTAAAAATAACCAAAACGGCAAAACTGGATATAATAATATATTTTTGTGTCCTTATTGCTTGTTCATTCCACTTATGCTTTGGGTTGTATTATATATGAGCCATTATCAAGAAATTTTGATTTAGGCCTTAATTTTTTTTTGCATGTTCAAATCCATGGATATAAATATAAAGGACTCTAATGCATGTGGGATCAGCGCAAAAGATATAGCGGTTTTATTTTTAACATATAAATATTTTTAAAAACTACAAGTCTTGTGTATAATTTTGATAAAAATTACATGCAATATCAAAACCTACTGAGTTATTCAAATAAAACTTATAATATTTTCAATGCTTGATGGTTTAAAAAAAATTGTTAATACTAAAAATCGCGATTTTTATACATGGAAATGCTATTTAATATGGTGATCCTTTTTTAACCCAAACAATTTTTTGTCTACAAAAATTTAATCTTTCGAAGTTTTTTGATGCGCCTCTACAGTTTACATGTTTGTAACGTATGCGAAAAAAAAATCAACAAAATTAAAATTGTTCTAATTTCTCTAAAAATTAATATAAATATTTTTTTATTATTCTTGCAAAATATAACTTGTTATGTTTTTTTTATTGTCCAATATTTGGATTCCTTTTGTGTGCTTTTGGAGTACTTCTGAAGAATTTCTTTATCATGAGTTTAAAAACTCGATATTGCAAATTTTTTTCGAACCTATTATTTGGCTGTTGTATCTTAATTTACTTTGGAATATTTCCGAAAGGATTCTACAAACTTTCCTTTATTTAAATTGGTCCAAAACTTTCAATTTAAATTTAAAACTATTTGGAGATTTTTAATTTTAATTTAGAGACTTTTCTTACCCCTCAAAATCATTCTTTCGTTATATTCAAATAATGAAGTAGTTTAGAATATATATCTTTTAAATATAAAAAATAATCTAAAAATTAAAAATTTTTTGTTCAAGGTAGTTCCTTTTTTGTTAACATTTTAAAGAAACTAAAACTCGGATCTTCAAGCAAATTTGCACATTATAATGAGAAAACATGTAGACATCTAAAATAGATGATAAAATGTCATTAGCATATGTACACTGTTATTAAAAAATTAAAGTCAAATTAGATTTTAGAATTGTTAATGAAAAGTCTTTGTCATTAGGACACTATTTTTCAACAGCGCACAGTGGTCAAAAATCCAATTGTTTAGGCAAAAATTCCAAAACAATGATTTAAGATATTTTCAAAAGTGAATGTATTTTATAAATGGTTACATTCCAATAAATTTAAATTAAAAATATAATATATAAATTAAATAAATTTAATATATATATAACTTTAATATTGGGAGAAACGTGATCTAAATTTGGATTTTATTAACTGTAGGGCAGAAAAACTAGTTTCGCACAAATATGTAGATACAAATAATAGCAAAAGTTTCAACGCTTTATTCTTAACCATCCTGTAAACTTTGTAATATTTTAATCAAAAATATTTAAACAACATAGATTCAAAATCAGCTTTGGCACACAAATTATTATTTAGTTCTATTAATTACTTAAAAAAAATATCGGTTATATCATAAATAGCAATGCTGAATGGATTACAATCAGGAAAATTCACCGTGAAGTAATACGTTGAATCCAAGATATAATTCAGCAGTGGAAATAAGAAATATTTTGAGGTTTACAGACATCTTTTCCATAAAGAAATTTTACAAATAAAAACACTCATTGAATCAAATTCATTCAAATATTATATTTATTTCTCTGCCTTGTAGTTTAATGTTAAGATTGTTTAACGAGTCGAAAAATTTAGTGATATAAGCAAGGTTAGTTCTAGGGGCAGCTGTCTAGTCAATAAGAGAGCGCTCACTTGTGTCCAATTTGGTCCCGTTGTGAAATCCTGAGGGATCATGTGCTGCTAACTCATGTGTCCATAATAGCGTTCGAAACGAATAAACCCGACGCATGTATAAAATAATTGATCCATCTGATGTCAATATCAGAGAGATCTGATAATACATGCACAAACGGACTTTCAAAATTAGCAGTCCTAATCTCGGAAAGAGTGGGACAGTGGCATAAAAGATGCACCACCGTTTCCTACTCTTCCTCGTCCCGACAATGTCTACAAAAGTCGTTAAAACGTAGCCCTAGTCTCCTAGCATCCAGTACCCCAGAATTCTTAGCTGATGCCTCGGTAGTCCCATGATGAAGTCTGATGGAGACGAAAGTGGTACTCCAACCAGTTAGTCCCTATCTTCACCTCGAAGATGGGATCCATCTCTGGCTAGTGCATCAGCAATAAAATTACCTCTGGTGCTTGAATGACCCCTAACCCAGACCAGCTCCAGGTTTGAATATCTCGCCATCTTATTCAGAAACGTCCGGCATTCATAAACTAATCTGGATGTCGAAAAGACACACGAGAGCGATTTCGTACAGATTTGGATATCCGCTCCAAATACCTTATAGTACATTAACCAGTTCACCTCACTTTTTATGGCCGAAATGTCAGCTTGAAGAATGCTGCAGTGATCTGGCAATTTATAGGTAATGTTTTTCCTATAAACAGGAATATAGACACCCCCCTCCCAACCCTTTCGGCCGTCAGTATAAACCTCAACTGAACCAGCTCTTAATTCTGGAGCAATTGAGATTGATACTGATAAATCTCTGCCAAGAAAGAGCATGGGGATGCAATAATAGATATTACTAGGAATGCTATTAAAGAATCCCAGAAAGCTCTCATGCCCGAATTCACTATCATTCCATGCACTTATAGTTTTGAGGCTTGTCACCGTCATAATGGCGATATGTTTGGCCATAAGATTCACCGGTAACCAGTTCATTGGAACAAGTAAGGCTTTCAATGGAGTTGTACGAAGCGTTCCTATTAGGAGTAGCACTGTACTACACAGAATTCTATCAAAGATTCCGACATAAGTGGATTTCTCCACAACCTTCCACCATAATATCGCTCCATACATAAGTATGGGCTTAATCACCGCGTCGAAGAGCCATTTCGTATTCCGGGGATTTATTCCCCAGGATTTACCGATGGCCTTCCTACATATATATATATATATATAGGGCAATACCAGCCTTTGAGGCCCTGGCTCGAGTGATATAAGCAAAGTAACATATAAAATTAGTTTTCTGTAATTTTTTTTATAAAAATCCTTATTTTTCTATAAAAGGAAATTGTTTACTTCTGTCCTTCATTCGTATAACCTATTCAGCGTATTTCCCTTCGAAATCTAATGGACATTAATATGAAGTATTAATTTCTTGTGTTCTGTATTAAATCGGCACATAGGGCTTTAAGAATTCTTTTTCATGAGGCACTAGTTTGAAGACTACTTTTAAGTATATCAGGTAAGGTTTTCGCAGCAAATACTTATCGGTGAATTACGGAGTGAGATTTAAGAGACTTAAAAAACCTGATCACGGTCCTATCATTGATGCGGTACCATCTGTCCATCATTACACTGCAGGTCATCAATTCTTTTCTTTTTCGCAGTTATCTGACAGAGGGATAATCATGACTTTTCTTTTGTGGTCTTATTAAATATTATAGTTCCAGAGATAGCAAAACAAAGCTTTATTAAAATTTCACCAAATGTGTATGGTTTCTTTGCTTTTGCTATTAACATTGATATTTTGTATCATCCAAGTGACAGGTACCTATAGAAGCACACATTTTAGGTTCTCTTGCGGACCCCTTGAAATGTTGCTACGGATCCTCTTTTGAGAAATCTCGCACTAGATCTATCAGGATTATTTTGTTTTTAGAACTGCGGGGTAAAAACTTACAGAGTGAATCAGTTGCCGGCGCAAATGTAAAATGCAGAACAAATACGTAAATCCTTTCGATTTACTCCTCTTTTGTTTTATTAAAAGTTCACTTTTAACCTCAAGTCTCCAAATGTCATTATTTAAAACTATAGAGTAATTGTGGTATAAAATAATACATTTCTTTTTGGATATTTTTGATTTTTTTTATATACTCGCATTTATTGTCCAAAAAACGCAATTTTTTAGAATAATTTTAAACAACATTTATATACTATTAACTTACAAGACATGCTTTTCGTATTATTAATATAAATTTCTAACTGTATGTGTATTAATTTTACGATTATTTTATTTCGTTTTTTTTTGTTATTTGCATGAATATTAAAGGTTTTTATTAAATCGCGACCACAAAAATATTAATTTGAAGAAATATTCTCATATAAAATTACTTTGACATTGGCCTCTAAGAAAATAATAAATTTTTAATTCATTAGTTTGAATATAAAAATAATATGTAAAACCTACATGAAAATTATTGTTATTATTAAGAAAATGCATACCATTAATATAAGCAACCGTTCAGGCATGAGATGAAAAAATGCTAAGATTTCATAAGACAAAGCAAAGGTAAATTTAAATACCCTACAGCTGGATTTTTTCCAAATTTTTTAATATTTCTTGTTTAGGAAATATGGAAATATTCGAAATTTACAATTGATTTTAATAAGATTTTGTATTCTGAGGAATTAGTTTGGACTTTTTTATAAAATCCTTTAATTTTTTATTTATGTTTTTTTTAAGTTTTATCAAATATATTTAACAGTATTTGTAATATTTTGATTTGTATGGAATTATTATTGCGCTTGAATTTTTAAGTGTAGGGTATAGAAACTCAAGTTATATGAATTACAAATTAGCTTGAGTTTAACTGAAAATAGTTTAATGACACTTGAAAGCCCTTAAAATTTTTGCTTAATGTTTAGCCTCTAGCTATTTACAAAAGGGAAGTTTCGTATTAAAAATAAACTTTACTTATTTTTTTAAATTAGATATTTATTAAAAACTAGCGTATAAGCCTGTCAATTCCAGAAAAAATTGCAATAGAATAATAGAATAATAACAATAATAATAATAATTATAATTATAATAATAATAATAATAATAAAAGTAACAATAACAAAATGCACAATTTTACAAATTTCATAATGATCGGTCCATAATTGAAACATTCATAAATCTCACATAAATGCCAATATCGAAAAAAAATTTGAATAAATAATTTTCATATACACATAAATTATTGTAATAGATTTCTTAAGAATCGTTACACAAGCGACCCCAGGTCACATATAAGACCCATTCCCGATAATCATTTTAGAGCCCATACACAAGCATATATATATATATATATATATATATATATATATATATATAATTTTCTATATATAATTTTCTAAGCCTGCTTACCCTTTCTAAAGCTTTCTAACTTATATAAATATTCCTCCATATATTCATATTCCAACGGAGCTGCATTTTTAAATTTCTATCAGGGAAAGGAGATACGCGGTTTTAAAATTTTTTAAAGCAATTTTTCTCTTTCCAGAAATTTCTGAAGCTCTCAGAAGACGTAGAGAATTTAAATTCGGCTTCCTTACATAGCTATTCATGCTATAAATCATATCGGAATCAGATTTTGAAATCTCTTTCAGGGAGCAGAGATTTCTGTCTGTCTTATATATAATTTTCTAAGCCAGGTTTCCCTTTCCAGAGCAAATCCTAATGAAGCCAGATTTTAAAATTTCTATCAGGAAGTGCAGATACGCAAATTTATATATAATTTCCTAAGCATATTTTCTCTTTCCAGAGCTTTCTGAAGCTCTGAGACGACGTAGGAAATTAAAATTCAGCTTACTATTAGTCCTACACATCTTAAGGTAGTCAGATTTTAAAATTTCTAACAGGAAGTGGAGATAATCGGATTTAGTTTTTATTTTCTGTGTTGTTTTTAAAATTCGGTTTTGGTTCTAAAAATTTTAAATTTGCTATACTCATTATTTGCTCACCAAATCTTGCCGGAGATTGATTTAACTTTCTCGCCCCCTGCACAAAATGATTAACGCGAACTGATTCTTCATATATTCGAGTCACTTTATATTTATACATTTTTTAAGTCCTAAAACCAAAATTTGATAACGGCCAATATAGTTTAGACTATTAATTTCCGTAATAGATTTGTTTAGGTTTCAGCAAAATCCAAGTAGAAAATGCATCATCATTTGATTAATGATGGTTGGCATAAACAAAGTAATTGGTTGCCTTTGTTATTACTTTTCCGCGACACCAAAGCAGAATGGAATACATATTTCTGCGCCGAAACAAACTTCATCCGGCATTATTCATGGTTTCTTTTCTACTTTTTGTTATTAAAACCAAAACTTTTTATTATTTAAAACTAACACCTATTTGCATTTATAAGAAATCTCAGGATATTTTAATTTACTTAAAAATACTTTAATTCAATCTGTATGAACTCTTTCTTCCAAGAATTTAAACATTTTAATATCTAATAAATTCTCCCAGTGAAACTCCCCTTACGAAAATAAATTTCAAATCATTCACACAATAGTTAAATGGAAATACAAAAAAAAAAAAAAAAAAAAAAATCTCAACAAACTCAAAGATCAATGAAGCATTTTCCACGCAACGTGATTTTAAGTTTTTTTTTACGCAGTCAGTCAATTTTGTATACGAAAACATGAATATTTCATGTTAAGCCTTTAGAACATTTCAAAAAAATCAGTTGTTTTGTTGATTTAGCTGACTGACGCTGTTTTGGTTTGGCACACGCCTACAATTCTAACAGTCTAAAATATTTACGTTTACATTAAAAGGTTTGTGTCTTTGAAATTGCCTTAAAAAAACCTTGAAAAACTTTAACAATAATATTTATTTACTTAAACGAATATTTTGTTTATTTATTGTTAAATTTTCCTAAAGAATTGTTTTTCTTTTTTTTACGTGTAAAATTTTATAAAAAAATATATTATTTGTTTTTTACTTTTTTGCGAGTAAATAGAAAAAAACACACACATTTACATGTATATCTTCGCACAATACAATTAGAAAATTTAAATTCTTAATGAAGTTTTCCAAACCTAAAATATAAAAACATGATGCATTGTTGTAGTCAGTGTCAGTTGTAATTGTCCAGTGTTTAATACGAAATCAAATAATAAATAAAAATAAGTTTTTTCCTAAATTAAGTTTTTGTGTGTTATTGCTGAATTTTAAATTAAAGAAAATGTCAAAGTTTTTGCAAGTTTTAAGTTTTTTCATAGTTTTATTGGTTTGCTGTTCCTATGTAGCAACGGCTCCCAGACCTCAGCCAGCACCAAGTTCAATTGCTGATGCTGAAGATTTCGATACGGGAGCAGCCGCTATCGCCGAAAAGGATTCAGAATCAGATTTAGAGGGTTCCTCCTCATATGGTTATGGTTATTATTCATCACCATATTTGGGTGGCCATTATGGAGGTTTTGGCGGCTATTATCCTTATTATGGTGGCTATGGATTAGGTGGTTACTATGGTTTGGGTAAGTGAAGTTTCTAAAATTATTACTAAAGCTTTAAAGAACCGAATGACAGTAAATTTTACTTAGTAAAATTGAACAATTTCCAGTGCTTTCTAATGTTAAGGAATAACAATTTAAGCGTCCAATTTAAGAGGTCCTCTAAAAGTATTAATGTAAATAAACTTACACTAAATACTTATATACTGATTACATTTGCATACCTTAAAAAAAGAATTTTAATGAATATTAAGAATTTCTCGAATTTAAAGTAGAAATATAATAAATAATGTGTTTTGACAAAAAGCAAGGACCGTAATGATTATGAGCTTTAAAATAAAACAAATAATGATTACACGCTGCTGCAAAATGGCATTGAAAGACGATCTAATGTGTGTTGCAGATCTTCTTCGCGCTAAATTTCTAGATAATGAGAAAAAAAGTTTTTAGGGTAGTTCCTGAACTATTGATCTCGTAGCTCCATATACTTTAAATCAATTCAAGAATTTTAAATTGACTTAGAAAGCAGAAAAAAGAAAATTAAAATCTTTACCATTTTTAAATTTCTTTCTGTTTTCTTTTTCGAAATTTTGACTTTGTTGTAAAATTTTCGAATTTTCTCTTTAATACTTTAATACACGCAGAGAAAAAACATGGTTACAGCATTATCATTACGACAATATTATGTTCTCGTTGTTAATTTTCTTGAATTTTAACAACTCTGTATTCATGATAACAATATTTTTGTTTAAATTTTGTCATTTAATGTTTACACTATTATATGTTCTTAAGTATTTTTAACAGAAACAAAATTTTATTAATATGAAAAATATCATTACTTCTACAATGATTAGATATTTCCAGTTTTTTCCTTGCCTTTGTTATATTAATATTATTATTCCCATGGCGATAAAATGTTACAAATAAATAAAATACTTATCCTTTCAACAACTTAGTGGAAAAGTTCAATACTTGTTTGTCTAAATATTTTGTTTTTAATGTTTGTCTTCCAACTTCATTGTAATTCTCATTTGGTTACACTCGGTGTGATTCAAACAATACAAGACATTGATTAACTACCAGTGTAGCCAGGGGTAGCTTGCAAAAAGTTACACTTTTTTGTTGAAAATATTAAAATTTTTCCTAAAACGTTACTTTTACGAACTTTTAAAAATAAATCGTCAATACGTGTTTATTTTCGATTCAAAATTCCGAAGAATAAAATAATTCAAAAATATGCTTTTGAACGATATTTTTCTTTAGTCATCATTAGGGCAACCAAAAATATGCAAAATAATACTTTTTCCTGGGCTTCAAATGAACCAAATTGCTAATTATTTATCCGTTTCAGATAATTTTATGAATTTTGGTATCGATTTGTTACAGCATATTTTTGCATACAGCATAATTTTGCATTATTTTGGTCCTAAAAGCATAATTTTGTATATTTTAGACTTGACAGTAAATTTTGCATATTTTTATACAAAATCCTTATTTTAGAGCATATTTAAATAAATTCAGTGATATATTTTTCAATAGTTTATACTTAACTTACACTAAAGAGCGTAATTTTCCGTATTTACACTTAAGAGAAAAATTTTTGTAGAATTTTTACTTAATCTGCCACTAGTGAAATTTTCTTTTTACAAATTGTACGTTTTTCAAATCCAATTCCCTAATAGTTTTCATCTTATAAATTGATAGAAATTTAGCTTTGAATGAATTGCTAACAAAAATCATGTCATTTTAAGCACGAATATCAGATAATTTAGAATTTAGTTAGAAAAAAATTATATTCTTAATTTTGATGGTATATTTTCGAATTTTGAGATCATTTTTAATTCGAATAAAATACTTTTTAAAACATATTTTGGTTACCCTGGTCATCATCAATACATATTCATAAGGTTTCGATGATCTAATTTTATAAGTTTAGTTGACTAAATAAATAAATAAGCAATTGAAAATACATATTGCTCTTTTATATTGCGTGAATAAAAACAGAAATTATTTTATTAATCTTCTGAATAAAATATTGGCCTCTTCATGGTTAAATACCTTCATGACATAAAAATATTATCGTTAAAAATTTCATCATTAAATCTACGACAATAATTTTTAAAGTATGACAATTAACGTGAATGTTTTTTTATATGACGAAAACTCCACTTTTATATTATCATAAATTTAGTTTTTAACCAATTCAAGAGCACATTTCATTTTTCTATAGTCTGCCTCAAAAAGATGTACTATTTTATATTTATTATAATATTGTTTTTTAATGAAAACATCGCTAAAGTTACATTTTGAGGACTGAAAATGTATTGTCAAAAAATAGAATAATTTCATCCGCCACGAAGATTAGGAATTGTTAAATACAAGAAAAGAACATATTTAAATTTTAAAATTTGGTTTTCTTCAAAATAGTGCTGTTCTAGGACCTAAAAATTGATTTCTAGATATAATTTTTACATATAGTACCCAATTTTATTGAAGTGATCAAAAGTTACGAAAATAAGGTTAAAAGCAAAAAATTATACATGTTATGTGGAGCGTTAAAAAGTTACGAAAAATGTAATGAATGTAACCAATCGGCAACACTGTTAACTACCATTAAAGGGTTTAGTTAAAAAAAGAAGTAAGAAAGATATAGTCGATCAAGCGCGACCATAAGATAGCCACACCATTGTTTATGTACATCAAAATTCGTGGAAGGTTCTTATATTAGACATGTGGACCAATACTTTTACTAAGTGTAAAATAAAATATACAAATACAGAATATTACGTTAATACTAACATTTATATGAATTTATGCACTTTAGGGTGACTCCCGAAAGTAGGTGTATATGAGAGCTATGATAAATTGTGGAGCGATCTTCGTAAATTTGTCACTGTGATTTCTACTTACATAAAACTTATTTGTGTCGAATATAAACTTGATACTTACATGTGTATATGATTTATGCACGTTAAAGTGATTTTCGGAATAAGGTTTTATATGAAAGCTATGGTCAATTATGGACCGATCTTCATGAAATTTGGCACAAAGATTGATACTTATACAAAACTTCCTTACATTGAAGGCTGGACAGCCAGCCAGCCAGCCAGAAGGGCGGACATCGCTAGATCAATTAAAAAAAGTGATTCTCGATTGGTATACTTTAAGGTGGTTGTTGGATAACCTTTTCTATGCGTTACAAACATCAGCACAAACGCATAATTCCCCAACCACCTGTGGTGGTGTGGGGTATAAATATCTTGCATGTAAACCACATATGGTGGTATAAATGAACATAATTCAATAAATAATATGTAAATATATATTTTTTTGGCTAATGAAAATTATTATTCTCTATTATTTTTAATAGAAAATTTATAGAAATAGTATTTTTTGTTAATACGTTTTATTTCAATAAGATGGAATAATAATATTACAAAATGAAATAATATAAGATAACTATATGATAACATGGGATAATAATATGATAAAATGGAATAATATGCAATGTGTTATAATAATATAATAATATAGAATAATAATAGTAATAATAATAATAATAATAATAATAATAATAATAATAATAATAATAATAATAACAATAATAATAATAATAATAATAATAATAATAATAAGAATAATAATAATAATAATAATCATAATAATAATCATAATAATAATAATAATAATAATAATAATAATAATAATAATAATAATATAATAACAGAAAATCATAATCTGATTGAATGGGATAATGATGCAGTAAGATTATTCAATTATATGTAAAACTAGGATCATAACATGAAAAAACAAGCCATAAAATCGGACACAATATGACAAAACGGAATCATAATAATTATTATATGTTATATCATATGTTCCAATCATAATATGTTGCTCTTAGATTATGGTCGCTAAAACTATATTTTTTAAAAATTTACATCAAATACTGCCTGATTAATTCTAATGCGAAATTAAGTTATACCATCAGATTAATTTAGTTCGATTTTTACTTTTATGAACTCTTAAACTTCGGATATTTTGGAGCACTCTTTTCATTAAAACACTTAAATCAGTAAATTTCAATGTATTATGCGAATTTATTGTTTTGTAGTGTTCTTAGCATCTCTTAAGATGATGTAAGATTTTTATTAAATGCCACTTCCTTTTTACGACCATTTTTTTATAACTAAATTATATGAAATATATGAGTAGTTATAGTATTCAACCGATTTAACAGATATTTCGCATATATATGTGTATATCGTAGATCCTCTGAAAGGAAATTCGCAAAAATTCCACGCCTACTTTTTGTAAATAATAATTATTATTATTTTTTTGAAAACTCAAATGAAATCCAGCACATTTATCAAGTATTTTTTTGTAAAATATGGGCTAAAATATAAGCGGGATGTCATGACGAGTTTTTAGCCCACTTTCAGTAAAAATAAATTTTCTACTACTAAGGCAATTCTGTCTAAGACAATTTTGACAAAATTTGACAAACACAAAGAATAGAAAATATTGTATATTATAAAATTTAATCCGTATATATGTGTCACCCATACATACTTCAAGGATATACATTCGCTACTTGTATCAATTTAATCGTTTCAATAGTTTATACATAAGGTCATTTCAAATAAAAAGGGAGTGACATTCAGCTAAAATCTAGTATAATAATGCTAATTGTCTACAAAACAATAACATATAATAACATTTGAATTAAATAATTTAAGTGATTTTTTTTTATCCCAGTTTCAGAAAAAATCAATTTTGTTTCTTTGTTTATGCTACTAAGAAAATTCACATAGAATTTTATATATCCAAGGAATCGAAAATATTGTATATTATAAAATTTATTCTGTAAGGGTGACGCTACCCCTTTATGTCCACTTTTGTAATATTTTTTTACCACTGTCATCAAAATTTTCTTGAAATTTGAAATATGCTCATTAAAAAGCAAAGTAACGATTTTTTTTCAAAACTTAGACGTGGCACCCATCCAGCACTTCCTTCAGGAATAAATACTGGTGCATATTCCTATAAACGCACACCAATTTTTTTTAATAAACTAAAGAAAAATGGGGCTAAAAGATAATTAAGGTGATACAAATTAATTTCTTAAATTATTTATTGACTTCACTTAAAAAATTAATAGCAAAAAACTTAAAATGTACATTAATTTTTTTTTCATTGTAATTTTAGTAGTTTAATGCCAGTTTTTATGACATTTTCTATACACGCACTTAAATTAATAAACCAATTTAGCATTATTAATAGTGTGTTGACGAACCTTTGTTTTGGATAACTTCAAAAATTCGGTCTGGCATTGATTAGACTAATTTTTGAAGAAATTCACTTCCAATTTTTTCCCACGCTTGCCTAATTTTTACTTTTAACTCCGTTATTGTCATTATGGTTTCACCCTGTGCATTCCTTGCGTAAACTTTACGGGCAATGCACCCCCACAGTTTCTCCATTGGATTTAAATCCGGATATCCCATAGTAGAATACCATGTTCATTAAACCACGATTTAGATTGGTTCGAGACATTAATTGCATCGTTATCCTATTGAAATATGTAATTTGCATCCATCTTTACATCCATAAATGAAATGAGAAGAGCATCTTCCAACAATATAAATTGCACCGTTAATTTTGGTTGGAATAAAACATATTTTTAATTTTCCTGTAGCAGAAAAGGCTGTCCAAACCATAACACTAATTCCACCGAAATTGCATTTCGACATACGTATTTCGTTCGACCTCGAGTAACGCCAATAGTAAGAATATGAATCGGGACCGTCCAAACTGAATTTCTTTTCATCAGAATGATTACTTTATTCTATTCATCTATCTATTTCGTTTATTTGAGCCCAAATTTTAAAAGATTTTCTTTATGATATTGTTTTAACATTGGCTTACATTTTGATTTCTTCCACTTTATGTTACCATTTGTTTGTAAAATGTAATATGTTTGGAAGTGACATGAAGGTCAGGTTTATTTTTTATTTGTGTAGCACTTAATTTATTGTGGGTGATATCTTCATTTATTTTGTTAATTTGCCTTTTTATTATTTATTATGGTTTCACCCTGTGCATTCCTTGCGTAAACTTTACGGGCAATGCACCCCCACAGTTTCTCCATTGGATTTAAATCCGGATATCCCATAGTAGAATACCATGTTCATTAAACCACGATTTAGATTGGTTCGAGACATTAATGGCATCGTTATCCTATTGAAATATGTAATTTGCATCCATCTTTACATCCATAAATGAAATGAGAAGAGCATCTTCCAACAATATAAATTGCACCGTTAATTTTGGTTGGAATAAAACATATTTTTAATTTTCCTGTAGCAGAAAAGGCTGTACAAACCATAACACTAACTCCACCGAAATTGCATTTCGACATACGTATTTCGTTCGACCTCGAGTAACGCCAATAGTAAGAATATGAATCGGGACCGTCCAAACTGAATTTCTTTTCATCAGAATGATTACTTTATTCTATTCATCTGTCTATTTCGTTTATTTGAGCCCAAATTTTAAAAGATTTTCTTTATGATATTGTTTTAACATTGGCTTACATTTTGATTTCTTCCACTTTATGTTACCATTTGTTTGTAAAATGTAACATGTTTGGAAGTGACATGAAGGTCAGGTTTATTTTTTATTTGTGTAGCACTTAATTTATTGTGGGTGATATCTTCATTTATTTTGTTAATTTGCCTTTTTATTATTTTTTGATTACCTTTTGCTGGTTTCCGCACTCCGTAATTTTCTGGTCTTTTATAAGATATTTTCGAATAACTCCTTCCGAGCGATGAATTCTTGATCCAATTTCTCTGCCTGAATTTGTATTTTTTCCTGGTCTTTTAGTAAAGTTGCTTTGAGCATCTTTTAAGCTGACGAAATTTCCCAATTAAAACAAAAATATTTCCAGTAAAGAGATGTTGTCATCAGGAACTTACCTTAAGTGCAAGAAACAACTAAATATATATATATATATATATATATATATATATATATATATATGTATATATATTTTTTTTTTTTTTTTTTTGTTAGACAAATTTTTCTCGACTGCGTTTATAGGATTATTCTATTGAAATTATCACCAATATGTTCTGATTGAAAAATTAAACACAACAACAAAAGCAAGAAACAAATACATATTTCTTACTTAAAAAAGTACCGTTATATCGCAAGTTATTGTGACAATACAATATTGTTTTTCGTTAAGAGAAACGAATATACCTTAGAGAAAAACAAACGTTTTAAATGCATATATAGGAATATGCACCAGTGTACATATGTGTTATCTTTCATTTTAATAGGTTTTGCCGTTTAGGAAATATTGTAAAATAACAACAACATATAATAAAATTTGAATTAAATGATTTTTATTACCAATTATATTGAAAAAGGGCCTCCGAAAAGTTCGAACTTCAAGAGGGCATAAAACCGAAATTCGAATTAATTTCGACTAAAATTTTTTTCAATGTTGCAATTTTTTCTTGTTGCACTTTTCTTTTATTTTTCGATTAAAAAATAACGAATATTTTGATTGTTTTTTTATTATCAAAATATAACGACTAATTTCGACTTTTATTTTTCGGTTATAAAATAACTATTATTTTTTCTTTTTCTTCAAAATTATGATTATTTTAGAGCAAATAAAAACAAAATACTTTTTAAGAAATAAATGTTAACTGTTATTTTATAATCGAAAAATAAAAATCAAAAATAATTTTTGTATTTTAAGCAAAAAATAGAAATCAAGAATAATCGTTATTCTTTTACCAAAATATAAAAATCCAAAAATAATAATTAAATAGTGATTTTTATTATATTGCTCATAATCATTACGATCTCTGGTCTTAAGTCTTTTATTTTATTTTATTTAACTTAAACTTATATATTACATAATATATTTTCAGGTTATCCCTATTATGGTGGTTATTACGGTTATCATGGTCTCCATGGACACTATTTCTAGAATATTCCATCACCAAGCATCAAAATAAAGAGTACACAAAACAGTTTATTTTCAGCATTTAACATTTAAGCATTTAAATTGTTTGTATAATCATCCACAATGCAAATACTATGAATAATTAATTATATTTTATTATATTCATTTACCAAAGTCTTCTATTTAATTTTCATTAAAACCGTTAAAAAGTCGTTAAAATAATGTTCCAATATTTACTCAATATAAAGATTCTTTTGTTTTAATTTTAAATATTAAGTTGTTAAAGGCAGTTTTTTAAAATAAAATGTATACAATAATAAAAAAAAAAAAAAAAATTAAAGGAAAGTGAATATTGTGTCATTTAAAAATCTACATTATTTTTATTATCTTGTTGTGTTTATTTTCAATTTATCAATAAAATTTATATAAAAAAGTGTTTTTTTTTTTTTTTTTTTTTTTTTTGTTTAAAATCAATAAATGAAATCAGTTTTAAATGTTACGAATGACTACCACTTTATGGTATATTTTTGTGTTAAATGAATGATTAAATAATGAAAAAATTGCATTTTTTTTTTCTTGACCGTTCCCTTCTTTAATTTCTTTTTTCAATATAAAAAAAAAAAAACACTTCTTGACTACAATGACTTAACTTTTTTTTTGCTATTGTTATATTAATCATATTCATAGATTTCAACTCATTGAAAGTGAAGAATGTAAATTGTTTTCGTTTATAATGATGAATAGTCTGACGTTTTTAAGTTGAAATTATAACGTGATATTGACATCTTTTGCAATCAGATACTCAGATAATTATCACAAAATTTGTCGTGGTCAATTTTCTGGTTGTTAAATTAATTTTTTTTTTGTTTTTTCATTATTTTTCTTGTCATTTTGTCCAACAGCTACAAAATTGGTTGGTTATTTATTTATCTATTTATCTATTTTTTTTAATTTTTTTTCGGAAGGTCATTAACATTTTTAATTAGTGTGTGTTTTTTTACAGATATTTTTTTCTTTCGTTTTCAGTTTATTACAATTATATTAATAACTGTTTGGAATTTAAGACGTTTAAACCATGAAAGAAAATTGAAAATAAATCAATATTGTTGATAATATCATTTATATTTTTAACAGTTTTGAATAAATTATTGAAATTTATCATTTTTTCTAACATTATGTTCACACAAATTAGTTTCTATTTATTTATTTATTTTTTTGAAAAACACAATAACTTTAAACATCACTGTTCACATATCATTTTATTGTGTTTTTCCTTTTGACCTATTTTTCGTTTGCAAATGTTTTTACGAATTTTTTATTTAAATCAAACACAAACACTTTCTAATTCAAAAAATAAACTTTTTAAACAATTAAAATTTATGAGCAAATATAAATTCCATTCATAATTTTTTGTTTTTAAACTGTTTCGCAATTCTCACAAATTCTTTTTTCAACAAATTTCCATAGAAATAAAAAAATAAATTTTGTATTCTATTACTACATTCATAAAACCAATTATATTTTTTATTTAAATCAGACCTATCACTGAATTAGTAAAATCAAATATACAAATTTCTAAATATTTTATTGAAAATAAATAAAATATTTATAATCTTGTTCTTATTAAAATATTTTTACTATTTATAAATTTGAATATTTTAAAATTCTTAAGAAATTCAATAATATGGTTTATTAAAATCAATAAAATTAATATTAAATTTTTTGCAGATTTTTTTATTTTTCATTTAATATTTTTTTTTTTACATTTTCTATAATATATACAATAATTCGGATCGAATGTTAGTATTGTATTTTATCATGTAAATGCAAAATTTGGTGTAGAGAAGCGAAACTTTTATATAACACTAACTAATTAATGGAAACTAAATTTCAAATTCAATAATAAAATTCATAAAGTCAATAACTACTTTTACTGAAAGAGGATATATAGCACGAAATACGTAAAAACAAAAACTCTAATTCGTAAGTTATTTATTGAAAAAATACTTTTTTATTACTATCTATAAAACATAATATTTGAAAAACCATAATATTTTCAAACAAATGAATTGTTAGAATTAAAAAAAAAGTATTTGAATTTAAAAAGATATTCAAACAAGTAATTTTATTGAAACAGTAATGGAAATATATTTTAAAATCAATTAATATAATTACTGAATTTTTATTTCGTTTCTAATGAAATAATTTTGCAAGCAATAAATGCTATATACTATATATATAATGTGATTCCTTATTCAATTGGCAGGCAGTGTATATATATATATATATATGTATACATTTTTTTAACTTTAATTAAGTATATCTCCTAAACTAAAGTTCAGAAAAAAATAATTTTTTTCACAACCAAATTTCACGTGTTGGCTTTAGTTTCTTGAAGAAATAAAAAATATACATATTTTTTATACTAAAATTATGCATTTATTTAAAGACATGTATTTCTGTGGTACTTTTTCGTGTGTCACTTGAATAAGGAATTCTTTTAATGTTAATCAGGAAGGCTATGATTTGAATTTCTTTCAATATAAACGGGAGAATTTTTAATTAGATAGTTTTTAAATTGTTTTTATTCAAAATGGGACGTGGTAAGACTCTTAATAACTCTGAAAAAGAAAAAATTCTGATTTTGAAATCTCAGGGTCAGAATCCGGTCCAAATAGCCAAGTCATAAAAAAAGCTTTCTACAAAGTTACACAGAAAAAATTAAATTTCGTATTCTATTATTAAATTCTTAAACTCAATTATATCTTTTACTGAAATCGGACCTATCACTGAATTACTAAAATCAAATACTCATATTCGTAAATGTTTTATTGAAAAAAATTATTTTTTCTTATTAATATATATTTTTACTAATTATAAATTTAAATATTTGATAATCTTCATAAGATTTAATAATTTTTTAAAATAAAACAATTAAAATAAGATTTAGTTTTTAGTAGATATTCAAACAATATTTATTGTTGAATTAATAAAATGTTTAATAAGAATTATTTTAACTAATATTACAAAATATTTTAAATGTTTCATCTTTGACAAATAAATTATCAAATATAATTCAATATTACATATTGTTATATTATAACATATTTGTGTAAATTTGGTGTAAAATTTATGAAAAGAAAAGAGGTCTTGGTGTAAAATAAGAATAATTATAAGGTAATAAGTAATGTATATATTTAAAGTGTATTTTTGTTTCGTGCATTTAGTCAAAATGATTCTTTAATAATATTGTGTTCAAATATAGAAACAAAAGAAAAAAAAACATTGCTGATACATTGTTACTTCTTCAGCGTGAAATAAATAAAAAAGAGGTAAACAATCATTATTAAGATAAAAACAAATGTAATTGAACACTACTTACCATTTACAGGTTAGGGATATTTGAAAACGTAATTAAATATGAGTCCATGTTTCCTTTAGTTAAGGACTCTGAAGCCACCCAGCTTATATCGGTCCGGAGGGATAAATAAGTCTAAAAAAAAGAAACAAAAACTTAATTAATATATAGTAAGTTCAATGCTTGTTTATAATAAAATTTAAAATGTTTAATACTTATCATAAATCTAATACGATATAGCAATTTCAAGATGTGAATAATTCTATTACATGACTTTTAACCATAATTTTCTATTATTACAATCACGTTGCTATTTACTATTTACTACTTATAAAAACCCAGACATTGTTCTTTTTAACTATTATTGTATTGTTTCATTCAGAATAACCTAGCTGGAATATGTTTCACCATATGACAAGGTATTAAAAATTAGCTTGATTCGTCCCTGGGTTCAAGTGTGTAGAAAAAGAATCTAGCTTTCGACGGACAATATAATAATAATAAAAAATATAAAATACGTTATTAGATACTTACATCAAATTTATATTATCAATTAAAATATATTTTGCCATCTCTAAGTATTTCCGAATCATCTGAAAGATAAATAAATTTCAATCATTATTAGAAAAATCAGTAAGAAAATTGTGATAAATTACCTCCAATGGGCTTCAAATATTTAATTATATTTTTTTTGTTTTTGTCATTTTCGTAATTTTATTTTTGTTATTTTTCTGTAATTGTCAAAACATGAGAAATTGTTTTTGTTTTGTGTGTTGGTTTTAAAATTATTTACAACCAATAAAACATAGTGTTAAAAACAAATATTTTTTTTATAAAATTTTATTTAAAGTCAAATAATGATTAATTTAAAAATATTTTAGCCATAATTTTTTCTGTGTATGAAATGTACACAGAAAAAATTATGGTTTAACATTCTGTAAAATTAGTTGTTTAATTTTTATAAAGAGAGGAGATTTTGTAAGAATACATATATGAAGAAAAATAAAAGAATAATCGGACCTAAAAAAGAAAACCAATCGTTATTAAAAAAATTCGATTTTGTAATTGTGCATTATCTAACGTTAAATTAAATGTTACTTCGTCTAAGTTTTAGGAACAAGCCACGATCCCACCTATCTTATATATATAAGAACATAGAAATAAAAGTTTTTAAAACTTCGTTTAAACAATTTATAATGCATATCATGGCATCATGACACATATCTGAAGTTTTTAAGTTCAGATTATATTAGCAGAGGAGTATTTGAATTTAAGTGTTGAAGCCGGTTTCTTTAAACCATCTCATATACTTTTTGTTTTTTTTTTTTTGTCTGACATTTCTTGCTTGTATTATTTATCTCTCTCTTATTACATCTGAAAATCTCACAATACCTTGGTACAACCATAATTCAATCAGTTGGGTTTAAACATCACTATTCTAGAAAATGTTAATCACATAATAAATGATATCATAGTACGTTGGAATAATTCATAAGAATTATTGGACAAAAGAATCTAAATTTTCATATAAAATAATTGAAAAAGTTTTTATCTTTAAAATTACCTTCATAATGATATCTGTCATAAAAGTATAATAATTTTTTATATGGTATTAAAAAAAATTTATATTTTGTTTTAGCAATAAATCCAAATTCAAAAATGTGTATTTTGACCTTGGAATAGATACAAGTCGTTAAATTTATTTTCTATGATAGACTACATTGTTGAATAGTTGGGGACTCACTGCGTTGTGATATATAAATATTTTTTTGTTGTCTTTAAATTGGAGATAATTTGTATAAAGATGTCTTTTATGGAACTCATTTGTTAAATTTCTAAATAATATTAAATTTCTAAATTTCTAATAATATTATTGCATTTGAGCATTTAGTACATATGATATGTATATCATTTATGAAACAATCTTTATTTTTGAAATATGGTCCAATGTGTGATTTTTCCCCAGAAGTATTTATTTTTGGGTATTCATTATTGTTTGCGCACAAATTCAGCCGTACATCCATATAAATTGATAAAACCATTTATGATTTAAAAGAAGATAATGTGATAGGATATAATAAAATAAAATATGACTTACGTGCTTTCCCATTACATATTGGCAATATCCATTTCGTATTTTTTTCAAAAATCTGGAAGAATAGAAATACTAACCTTTGTTTTCGTAGAAACTGCTCTAAATCCCACATTACTTACCCATGGAAGTCTTTAAGTATTAGATTTCATACTATTTTTTCATTCTTCTTGCAATATTTGCTTCTGTATGCTGTGGTACGGTGTTATTTATATAACAAGATTTGTTAATAAATAGAAAAGAATAATGTAAAATACACAAATTGTTTTGCTACGTCAATTATACCCAGCAAAAAAAAAAAAAAAAAAAAAACGATCAAGTGCTAAGTACATATTTTAATCTGTTTTGGCAGTTATTAATAAGTACTTCAAAAAAAGTGAAAATAAATGTAAATTATTTAGAAGAAAATTAAAATTTCACAAATTTTAAGGTATTTTTATTAAGGCTAAAACAGAATTTTCATAAAAAAAATTATAAACATAGTTTTAAGAGAAGTACTTCAAAATCATTGAACAAGAAGCTTAATAGAATAATATCCTACCAATAACAACTGTGGATCAAAAAAAGAATTTTTGCAGTTATTTTCAGCATTAAGTACTTTCTTCCAATGACAACATAATGTTAAAATCATTTCAAAACCTTTTCAGCTCTTTTTCAGTTCCTTTTTTGGTGGGTACAAGTAATTGAGTGAACTCATTTAAATTTAATTTAAATAATTTTGGATTTTTTATCTTGTCTTGTGAGTCCAGTCAAACAAAAGAATCCATAACAACGATTTACATAAATGATCTGAAAACAAATAATTATCATAATAGTAGCGTTAAATGAGTATTAAATTATTCTGTTTATCACGGTAAAAAAAAACCGTATAATGACGTATTTTTGAAAAATAATTAATTTTTTAGGTTTTAATATTTATGTATTAATATTAAATCTGATAAAATTTATAAATAAAAAATATATTTACGTGCATAGTTTTGGCTTGACTCATTATGTTATATGTATTATGGTTTCATTTATACATAAAATTCAATATATACTTTTTTGACAAAAAGATTTTTTGATAAATAAAAGATCAAAGATGAATGATAATAAAAAACAACTGTACGCAACATCCGTTACATGCATAAATTAACTTGTTTTCATTAATGTATCTTTTGCAAAATTTTGTTTGTTTGGTTTCTTTATTTTTATTCAGTGTTAATGTGGTGACAATATTTTTTTTGTATATTTTATATTGTGCACGATATGAAGATGATAGATTTGAAGATAATTAGATATTAAAACTGGTTGGACTATTTATTAAGTATTTATTTATATTTTATAGCAAATTGAGTTATTTTTAGGATACAATATTTTCCAGAAAATAAAACTATCTTTTTATTAATCAAATAAAAAATGTTCACAAATGTTGGACCTCCAATACAACAGACTCAAAACAGTGCGATTGACGTTTGGATTGTAGTAAAATTTATCTGTTATATCGATTTTTTACAGTGTATTTTTGCATATTTTGATCCTAACACCATATTTTTGAGCTTAGCAGCAAATTATATATATATATATATATATATATATATATATATATATATATATATATATATTGTTATACTTTCATAGAAAATCCCTATTTTAGAGCATATTTTAAAAATTCAAATAACATATTTTTGCATATATTATACAATATAATTTTGCATATTTTATGCTTAAGAGAAAAAAATGTGCATATTTTTCACTCTACACAATTTTTACATAATATGTCATTAGTGAAATTTTCTTTTTAACATTATATACGTTTTTCAAATCCAATTTCCCCAAAATTTTCAACTTATAAATTTATAGAAATTTTTTTTTAGCAATTGATGATAAAACTCAAATTATTTTTAGCATGAATAATATATAATTTAAAATGTTACCAAAAGAAAGAATATTTTAAGAGCATCTTTTTTTATTTTAAGAGCATATTTCCCGATTTAAAGATTTCTTATGCGCTTAAAACAGTTTTTATAGGATATATTTTTGATTGCCTTGGTAATAGCTCTTTTTCACTTTCGTAATGTTTCATGTTGGCAATATTTTTTCATTTTAACGATTTTTTTTACTATGGCGCTTTTTATACCCATCATCAAAAAGATAAGGCTATAATGGGTTTGTCATTCTGTGTGTAACATGTGAGAAAATCATTTAAGAATCCATAAAGTACACACACTTTGGGTCCTGTAAAGATTCTGAGTCGATTTATTTATGTCCGTCCGTATGTCCATTTGTCTGTTGAAAGCAGAATAGGGCTCGGGAAGACTACCTAGGGGAAAAAATTTGGCTCAAAATTTCAATCTTACATAAGGTTTGTTTGATATTGAAAATGATCGTTGTAACTTCAGTTCATACTTTTGGGCTGATATCTCTTAAACAAATATCTTTTAAAAAAAGATCGGTATAAAGGCGGAAATTAAAAATGGCCGTTATCCGTCTTTACTACCCACCTCCTATATATATAATAGTTCAATGACCAATGTAAACTCCGAAACAAAAAATGAGCGTGGTTCGTCCACTTTACCACCCACCTCCCATATAAGTTGAAATTTTAAAAATCGGTTAATAAACAAAAAAGATATGGGCCAAATACTAAAAACACAAGGTATCAGTTGTAATTTCAGTTCTTACTTACTTACTTCGGAAACAAAAAAATGTGCGCGGTTCGCCCAGTTTACCACCTTCCTCCCATATGAGATGAAATTTTAAAAAGTTGCAGATGGCCAAGCCGAATATCACATCCTCACTTGTTTCTTCCTTTTTAACCATTTTTCGTTTTGGCGAAGTTTTCACTATGGCGATTTTTGTAAATTTTTTTGGCGTTTTTTTTTTTTTTTTTTTTTTGTTTAGGCGTTTCTTTTAATTTATCGATTTTTTATTTTTACTAATCTTATCTTCATGTTGGCGATTTTTTTATAATTTTTATACTATAGCGTTTTTTCTGTTTTGGTGATTTTCATTTGTAGATTTTTTCGTTTTGGCTATTGTCTTAGTTTATGCCATTTTCCATTTTTGCTTATTTTGTTTTTTTTTTCGTTATGGTATTTTTTTCTATTTTGGCGATCGTTTTTTTCCGATTTGCCAATTTTTTATTTTGGCTATTTGTTTAGTTTATGCGATTTTTTACTTTGCAGCTTTTTTCGTTTTTGAGATTTTTGTTTATTTTGGTGTTTTTTTTTCTCGTTTTTTTTTCTTTTTTTCTTGTGGCCGATTTTTTTCGTTTTGTAGGTTTTTTCATTTTGGAGATTTTTTCACTTTTGGTATGTTTTTTTTTGAGATTTTTTCTTTTGGAAATCTTTTTCATTTTTTTGCGATTTTTTGTTTTAGCAAACTATTAAGGCGAATTTTTTATTTTAACGTCTTTTTTTCCTTTTGGCAATTTTTTTCCTTTTCTTTTATATTACTTAAAAAATTAAAAATCACAAATAAGCTTTTACTTTTTTTATTTCGAAAAAGAAACAAAATCATAAAATAACTTTTATATAAATATGAAAATGTAATCCTCTAACTTTTAATAAGTTACGGCCCCTAATTTTATCGAAATATCCAAAATAAAAGAATAATAAAATGTTCTCATCTTGATAACGCAATTAAAATAATTAAATAAAACTGTTTATTTGCTAAAGGTAAAAAGGAAAACAACTTTCAAAAAACAACTCAAATTGTTTAAATTTTCTACCAATTCAAAGTGTTAAACCAAAGAATACAAAGAATGGAGGGCTTGTCAAAAAACCTCTGTTAAAAAAAAAATTATAAAAAATCTGACTTTAAGATTAACGCAAAATCATATTTTATTTAAATGTATTAGTGCTGAAACCATTTTTACCGCACATCATAAGCACACATAATTGCTCGAAATACTATTAAAAAATTATTAAATATAATATTATATTCGCAAATTTTCATCTTTTGATGCGGATTACATCCACAAATATAAATACATTTCTCAGCTTTTCGTTGATGAATATGAAAATAATTTAAAATTATTTTAAATTCGGTGTCGCAACCGTAATTTTTCTTAAATTTTAAAGAAAATTTTTGTTTATTTTATGCTATGTTTCTCTCTCAAAGTGTGTTAAATTCACACAGAATTTGTATGGGAGGAGAGAGAAATGTTGTTGTTGTAGCCAGTTTCTTTTCTTTGTATTAAGCTATTTTCCCACTTAGCTCACTGCTTTTATATCATTATAAATTGTCTAGTTTGTAAATAACTACAATGACACTTCACAATGGGGCACAACCGAAATTTTTTGGAAATAAATTTGTAACTTCTAATCGTCTGGTTGGATTTACATAAAATTTTCCATGGGCTTAGCAGAGTGTAAAATTTTAAGTTTAGAAAGGGGGTCCCTACATACCCTCAGAAGCGGACGTTGTTGCCAAATGTTTGTTTCTTATCCAATTTTAAATATTTTTACATCTTCTTAGAGCCCTCATATAAAATTATTATATGTTCTTAAGGAAAATTTTATTTTAGAAAAAAAAGCGCAGGCACTTTTTCGGCAAAAAAATTTTTATTCAGAAGATAATTTTTTCTTCAACTAATTGGGTAAATATTTTACAAAATCAGACAAAATGCTATATATTGAAAAAAACTGGAACAAGCTTTTGAAAAATTGAATAAAATTAGTACTGTTAACTTGCTTATATTTGTTGTTATTCTCAATAACTATATGCTAAATTTTATTGTAATAAAATAATTAGTTTTTCTATAAATGAAAATTGAACAAAATTCATCTAAACATCTGATTCAAATTTATAACCAAAATACATGCCGCCACATTAAACATCTGCTAGGAGTGCAAGTGAGTTGGCAAATTCAGTTGTTTGAGTCATAAAAATTACGAGGAGTTCATCACCACCGAAAAGATTCATGATAATTGGAGAAAAAGTTGATTTACATACTGTACGATTGCAGACAAAATTATACGTATTTTAAGGGGAAATCACTATATCTCTGAATGAAATACGACTCATTTATTAAATTGGTCAGTATTTTTACTATAAAAGTTTTAAAAAGGTATTCTGAAGACCTATAAAGTAAAAAGAATTCCTAATAGGAATGCATGAAAAATTTTGAATTCAAAGGAGAGGACGAAAATTATTCAGATTATTTTTTTTTTTTAATATAAATGCATCCAAAGGGCAATATAAGGTACGTACTGTTGAACTTTTTACAACATCTTGGTCAGAAACTACATGTAAGAGATGGCATGGGAAATATAGCAGATAAATATCGCATCGTATTAAAATTGTTGAACAAATTTTTGATATGGGAAAGTCATTTGTACGTGCGGAGAAAAAGCAATTTATTCATAACAAAGGACACTTTTAACGGAGAAATGTACGCAAATAAGAATTCTCGGAAAAGATTCCTTTCTATCATTAGAAAGAACAGTGAATTCAAATTTTTCTGGCCTGATATCGCATCACAATATTACAACATAAAAGTAGGAAGGAAGACCAATCAACTAAACTGTCCAAAATCCAGTCTATTTGAAATTTATTGGGTTATAGTAAAGAAATATCTAAGGAACACGTAAAGTTGAGTAAAAAGTAAAATAGAGTTTCAAAAGAAATGGACCCATTCCAACAAAAAAGTAACCGAAAACACAATAAAGCTTATATTTATGGTATTCCATAAAATATTAAATATATTAGTGAGAACAAAAAATTAATTTTTCTTTTAGATTTAAAACCGGAATATAACGGTCTCTAGTAGAACAAAATTTCAAAAAGATTGACCTATTGGTTTCATTCTTTTAGCTGAATTGTATGCAGAAAATTGATTGATTTAATAAATTTTTTAATTGAAAATTTTTTTTTGTTTTTCTTTTATTAATTTTTAATAATTGATGTAATCATTTTGGTAAGAGGTACAAATTTAAAAAAAAATTTAATTGAATGAATTATTTTGGTAAATAGTAACTTTTTTCTATGTAACAAATATGAATTTTCGATTTCAGACTTCTCTAAACAAATATAAAGAATTTTAAACTTTTTTAAATTATTCGTGAAAAATTAGTATGAAATATGAGTGATTTTTTTTCTTAGATTTAAGACTTCTTTATGTAAATATAAAGGGTTTAAATTTTTTTGAATTTTTAATATAAAATTCGATTTTTGAAAAGAAATATGAATGATTAGAAATCAAGGATATTTTTGTGATTCGAAGCATGTTTACGAGAATATAAAATATTTGAGGTCTTTTGTATAAAACTCGAATTACACAAATCAAAGTTATATATTAAAGAAATAAATTAAGCATATAAATGTTTATAAATGGTTTTTTTTATAAAATTCAATTTTTAGTAAGAAATATGAGTGACGTATCAAGGCCGTTTTTCGATCTGAAGCCTATTTAGGGAGTTATTAAACCACCTAACGGAGAGCCTTCTTCGATTTGGGGCATTTTTACGAAAATAAAAAGGATTTTAGATTTTTATAATTTTTCGTATACAAATTGAGTTTCAGTAAAAAATGTGAGTGAACATAAATAGAGACCAAAAATTTCTTTAAACTTATTCTAGAGAGCCGTTAGCGTGGTAGTAGCTATTTCTTTTAATGACAAAACTAAATATTATTAAAAACTATGACATGACAATTAAACTTACTTAATTGTATCATTTTATTTTTAATGATTATTTATCACTTTATTTACGTGATACTATTTGTTCATTATCTCTACTATTTTATTTTTATTATCTCTATATACAAAATAGTAGCTCTAGTTCAAATGTAATTACACTTCCGTTACCTATTAATGATTTGTCTAGATAAAACAAAAATCAATATTGAAAAACAAAAATTAAAAACATTTATTTAAAATTCATACAAATATTGACAAATACAAATTAGAGTTGTTACAATATGATTTTTAATTAGAAATAACTGAATACTAATCTTCAAATTAAATAAGTGTTTAGAGGTGGTAATCGTACAGTTAAATACTCATCATAATTTATTTAGTTGAAAATTTGTAGCTATAATACAAACTATAATTTACGAGTATGTTTTTACTCTCATATACTTAGTTTATACGTAGTTCTTATTTACGAATAAAACTGTAAAATGTTACCATATTATTTTTATTGTAACTTATGATAACAGTTCCTGAATAACGACACTATTTACAAATAGGGTGTAAAATGTTGCCACTTTTCTAACGTTTTTAATGTTTTCAACTATCAAAGAGGCCTGCTAATTTATATAAGATAAAAATAAAAAAAATAAAAATTATTAAAAATATTGTAAAAAAGGAAAACTGAAAAATATATTAAAGAAAAATTTATTGAGAAAATTATATTAACAAATTTGTGTTGGAAATCAAAATGCTACCATATAATTTTTATTTTATAATCTGCTATATGCGAATAAACTATGAATTAAGTATTTACAAAAAAAAAAAAAAAAAAAAGAAAAAAAATCTTATTTACAAATAAGAACTACGTATAAACTGAGTAATCAAAGGTATATGAACAGCATTTGATATTTGCTTAAAATGATTAATGAATAATATAATTTGACTGGTATTTTATTTGGTCGATGATTTTTAACTAAAAGGTGTCTTTAAAATCATGTTGTTAGGTTGTTACATGTTGATATTTTCATGTCTGTTTAGGAAAAATTATTATTAATGTTATTCGACAAATTGGGGTCATCGAAGCACGTGAACTTGAGATATTTAAATATTATATAAGGTTTAAAATGTAGGTATTTTGCCACACATGAATGATAAGTGCTTAGGGTATCCAATCGATTAACCGTCATTATCCGATTAATTTAATTTTGATCGATTAACTGTTGGAATAATTTAAAATTAAAAATTTTGGAATAGCGAATAAACCGAATAATTTGTGTTGAATAATTGGTTAACTGAAATTTAGTTTTTTTTTTTTTAGTTATATTTAGAAAAATTTATTATTTTAAAGGAATAATTATGTGCATTTTATCATTTTAAAATATCTGTTATGTAGAATGTGTAATAAAATGCGATATAAAAAACTAATATTACAATATTACAGCTTCATAAATCAAGCGTAAATTTTATTAGAAATTAATTATGTCGTATCTATTATAAATCAATTTTTAATTTTTCTACTTATGCCTAGTAATTAAGTTGGATAATTAATAAAATAAGGTCCATGTTACATATCGACAAAATGAACTCTTAAATAAATAATTTACAATTTGTTATTGATGATTTCAATAAAATATAAATTAAAGTATAAAAAAATAGAATGATACTAATTCTACGTTTTATACATATAACTTGTTCAGATCAAATGAATAATATTATCAGATAATAATTATTATTAAAATTTTCTAATTTTTTAATAATTATGACTAGAGTTTGGGGTCCAGGAATTTCCGAACTGAAAATATCGGGATTTTCCGCCAATATACTTTCGGTAATTCCCGGGAATTTCTTTAAAATTTCTCGTCAAAACCTGAAATTAAATATTCTCGTACATTTAAAATTCTATAGCAAAAATGTTGCTACTTTTAACATCTTATATCAATGAAAGATTGACGTTACCCCAAACATGGTACTTGCAAGAGTTAAACGCATATTATAAAATTAGAACGTTATTTGACAGGTTTTTGGCTATAGAATTAGGTTTTTTCCCTCAGATATCAATGTATTTTTTTATCTATGGTTTAACGAATTTACTTACAAGTTGTTTCACATGCAATTTTAAATCAACTTTATTTTTTTCTTGATAAAATTTTAGATACTTTAGTTTTGTTATAGATTTCGTTCTTTGCGAATATTTTAATTTGAAGTATTTATTAATGATAAATTATTTTTATATATAATTTATACTTTTAGTAATAAAATAGTTTCAAATTTATCGTGTGTGAAACGATAGAAAAGTTCTATGGTAAAAAATATCTTTTTTTTATGGTGAAAAAATGAAAACTGTAAAAGATTGAAAATTTTAAATTTTATTATAAAAGAAATTTAAATAATTGTGTAACCATAAAATAAAAAAATTAGAATGAAAGAATAAAAAATGCTTTATTTGAAGTCTTTTATGAAAGAGAAACTCCTTGTTGGTCACGTTTTGTGTGCAAACGGACATTTAATAGCATCTTGAATAACGTATTGCGTTTGAAAACTTAAAATTAAATGTAAATTTTCTAAATCTTTTTTTATATCCCTCACCAGCATAGGTGTTATTTTGCTTAAATATAGCAATGCCTTAATATTTTAATGAAATACGGTGAAAGGAAGTTTCGTAAAAGTTTCAATCTTTGTGCCAAATTTCATGAAAATCGGTCCTTAATTGGACATAGCTCCAATATAAAACTCTCTTCCGAAAATCACATTTCATAAGTCACATACACATGTTAGTTTCAGTTTTATATTCGACGCAAATAAGAAAAATTCATTTGAATTGGAAATGAATTGCAACTCATTTTTACCAAATTCATTTGTATTGACTCATATTTTATTCAATTAGTTTTTCTTGTGTGAAAAGAATTAATTCTAAATTTGCTAATTGAATGCATGAATGATTCGCGAATTAATTAAAAAAAAATTATTTGAAACAAGTAAGAAAGGTATAGTCGATCAAGCCCGACCATATGATACCCCACACCATTGTGCATGTCCATCAAAATTCGTTGAAGCTTCTTATATTACACATGTTGACCTATATTTTTACTAATTATAAAATAAAATATACAAATACAGAATATTACGTTAATACTAACATTTATATGAATTTATGCACTTTAGGTGACTCCCAAAAGAAGGCATATATGAGAGCTATGATAAATTATGGAGCGATCTTCATAAATTTGTCACTGTGATTTTTACTTCTATACGAATTATTTGTGTCGAATAAAAACTTGATACTAACATGTGTATATGATTTATGCACGCAAAAGTGATTTTCAGAAGAGGGTTTTATATGGAAGCTATGGTCAATTATGGACCGATCTTCATGAAATTTGGCACAAGATTGATACTTATACAAAACTTCGTCATACCGAACTTCATTAAAATATTGCATTTATGATTGTTAAACCCCTATTCCGGGAGGACATTTATATCGGCGCTAAGTGAAATAATGGACTGATCATAACTAATTTCAATAGGCTTCGTCTTTGTGTCATGGAAGTCCTACACGCCAAATGTAGTTTGTGCACAAAGTTTACATGGACAGCCAGCTAGCCGTCCAGCCGGCCGGACGGACGGACAACGTTAGATCGACTCAAAAAGTGATTCTGAGTCGGTTGGTATATTTTAAGGTAGGGTGTTGGATGATTTTTTCTGTGCAAACTCATAATACCCCAATCACCTGTGCTGGTGTAGGATAAAAAATTGGTTACCTTTTTGCAAAAAATATATGTTTTGATTAAATACAATATTTTCTTTTCTAATTTATTTTCTTCAATCAGATAAAAAATTATATAAAAATTCATTTAATATAGTATAAATAGAAATACTTAATGTTTTTATTTAAAAATTAATAAAAGAATTAACAAATATTTTAAATTAGAAATAAAAAATGGAAATAAAATTAAAAGTATTTTCATATTTTATTTTATTCACAAGTAACACCTATGATAGATTTGTGGACATGAATATTAAATAAACGAACTGAACTTCGAAAATACTCACTATTATAAACAAATTACTTGTGTGAGAGATTTTTTCATTCCAAAACAACATTTTCCTTTGAAACAGCATCTCTTATCCAAGAAATGGATCTGTAAATGTTAGATGTAAATGTTATAGCTTCAAAATAATCTCATGTTGTATTCATACGCATATAAGATTATTTATGAACACTATGATTGATCTAAAAAAGTTTTTGCGAACCAATTCCAGATTTTATGTTTAATTTAGTAGGAATTAGTCAAGTAAAACAAAAAAAACAAAAAAAATATTATTAATTAGAGAAATAAAGTGGAAATATAAGTTATAATGAAATTTATACAATAGATTAGGGTATATTTTTAAAAAGTTTTAGCATCAAATCAATAACGTAAAAATCGGAGATACAGTTTTTAACATAAATTACGAAAGGTATTAATTTTATTTGTATAAAATAATTATTTTTTATAATCTTAGAAATAGCGTTATGATTTATATTATTTGATTTTTCGTTAATTTGGTATGATATGTAATGTTTCACTTTGTTTTATTTAATAAAAATAATAATTTTCTTTATAAGAAATCATTTTTCTTATAAAAAATTTATTTTTTGTTCGCGTTTCCCGGGAAAAATATCTTGCGGGAAACCCCAAACCCTAATTATGACACAATTTTCAACTGTGAAAATTGTGGTATTTTTTTAGGTTCTTGTCATAAATACTTAAATTTGTGCCAACACGCAGAGAAAAAATAAAGTTGTAGTGACCATAATATAAGAGCAACATATTATGATTGAAATATATGGTCACAGCTAAAAGTATATATGATAAATAATAATCGTTAAGATTCTATTTTATCATATTGTGTCCGATTTCATGGTTCGTTTCTTCATGTTATGGTTCGGGTATTTCATATTATTATATTATTATTCAATCTTATCATATTATTATCCAGTCTTGTAATATATTTAAATAAAATACATTATTTAAAGATAAAAGTGTTTATTAATCATAAAAAAATATTTACATATTATTTGTTCGTTAATTAATTTTATTTATTTGTACCATCATACCTATGTTGCGCAAGATAATAAAATATATCTTTTATTAACAAAGCCTTTTAATATTAGTTAATCAATATCTTATACTGCTTGAAACACTCCAAATATAACAAAACCTCTTCTACTTATAATAATTCATGTATAAACTTAATGAGATTTATAATAAACGTTAGAAACATAATATATTCAAAAACAAACAAGCTATGAATTTTTCAACCATATTTGTAAAAGGAATATTTTGTAACATTTTATTGTTATGGGATTAATAATATTAATATGGTTTGAAAATAAAATATGGTTTAAGGACAAGGAAAAATATTGGTAATATTTAATGGTTGTAGTAATAATGATATTTTTATATTTATAAAATTTTGTTTCTGGTAAAAATATTCAAAAACATAAAATTTTTGGTAGACAACTATATTAAAATTTTGAGTTTGAGTATAATTTCTATTATGTTTCTAAATAACTATTTTACTTGATTAAATACGAGTACTATAATTTGTGCACTACTTTGACTATTCGGTTAATTCAACAATTTTTCCATTAATCGCTTATTAACTGTTAAACTTTTAACCTCAAATAATTATCTGACGAATTAACCGATTAATATGAAAATTCGAATAATTGAATACTCTATAGGCGTTAATAATGTTAATAATTTAAGTGTTAAATCGAATTCCCACAGTTTTCAAAAATGTTTGCTAGTTAACGTTAGTCTTAACGCCTAAAACTGTTGGCTGATTATTGAAAGGACTTTTATATGTTATTAAATATGATTTATTAATTCTTTTTGGGTTGTTGAAGTTAATACTCGCACTTTTCTAACATTTTTCAAATTAGTGATTAGAACTTTAATGTAAAATAATAAAATTGTTTTATCTAATCTTTTAAAAACTCAGTTATTTACTGATAAATATGATGTAAATACTTCTGTACAACATTATTTCAAGGCCTTGTTTATACGAGTATTTATAAACAGTTAGTGATAAAATTTAACTAAGGCGCAAAAATTTAAATAGATTAAAATTATTTGAAAAGGTTTATGTGTAATTTGTCTCTAAAAATCTTTCTAATGTTTCCGACCTAATGGAACGTCTTTCAGCGAAGGAGAAAGATGACAACTCTAATCTTTTTTCCTGTTGCTTCTTGAAATTCATCGCTAGTCTTAAATATTAAACTCTCCTGATCTTGTATTTGTTTAGTAAGAAATATTAGTGATCACAAATCGAGGCTTTTACTTCGATTTGAGGTCTATTTGCGGAAAAATAAAGGATTTTAGTTTTTTTTTTTAATTTTTTTATATAAAAGTCTATTTAAAATTCGATTTTGAGAAAAATTTGAGTAAGTACTAAATTGATTTGATGCTTATATAGTTTTTTTTCTTTTGATTTTGAGGGCCACCGCAAAGGGTCTAATGCAGTCGCGGATTAAAATGTTTAATAAATTATATTAAAGCATAAAACAAAAGGAAACAGTTAGGAAAATTATTATACTTTCCTGCCCCAAATGCTTCAGTTGGATGCGCGCCTAGTTATTGGAGTGTCGATATTTAAATGGTATTAAATAAGTTTTGTGTGCGCTACGGCTTAGCACTGTACACAATGGGGCAGAATCTAAGTATTTTGAATTAAATCTGTTTTCTAAACAGATGGGCACTTAAAGTTTAAGTTTGGAAGGCGAATATCGTAGACCAATCAGAAGCGGAGTTAGGGGGTCTTCAAATAGGGAACCTGTTATATGAACATTTTTAAAACGCATGCCAATTTTTTTGTTTCTTATCCGATTTTCCTGTAATCATATTTACAAAAGCTCCGTTCTGATTTTTCAATATATCGAACACAACTTTCATTCGATTTCATTAGTTAAATAGCAAAATGGCCAACGATATGAAAAAATAATTCATTCCTAGTATAAAAATTTATTTTCAAATTTAGAAAAAAGGGTCTTTAAAATTCTCTTCATAAACCACGTTCAATTATCTCAAAATTCCTTTTTCAAATTCAAATTCCAATCCAAAATTGTAAAAGTATAAATCCTATTTTTTTTAAAATATTATAATCTTTAATTATATAAAAAAAATTTAAGACAATAGCTTTTATAGAACCAAAGATAAAAATATTGCTAAGTAACTAAGAAAACTAAGAGACTCAATAATGTTTCCAGTCAACTGCCTATTTGAGATTAGTTAAATAGCAAGAGCGTAAATCTAACTTCAAGTATATAAACTCACTGTTGAATCGACAACAGATATTTATCTTAAGTTTCATTTCTACGCATTTATTTTATGTGAAATTGTGTTTCTATAGATTTCACTGCAGCTAAGTTCAGATTACGCAAATATTTGAAACGAAAAATTTCATAGTATTTTCCCGCAATTTTTGTGAAAAAATACAGAGTTGATTTTTTGTTTGACGTTTCTTGTTTGATGAAACAGCTATTAAATATCGTAAAATATGAAAAGAGGAAACATATTTTAAGCCTGTTCAGATTAGTGCAAATTATTTATTCAAAATTATTTGATTAAACACACAACAACCATAAATTTATTTGACATCAATTATTAAATGTATTTATAGGAAAATCTTATTTTTTGTTTTGTTTTAATCAGTTTAGAATAATTTTCTGAGAGAATTTCGGAATACGAGGATATAAAGGTAATTTACAAAGTAATTTATTTAGATAATAAAGAAAATACTAACTTTGTTCGACTAATTGCAAAATTTAATATGCACATTAATAAAAATTACTTTAAAAAATATATATTTAGAAAAAAAAATTTATAAGTAATTTACGTTTATACACAAGAACAACCCAGTTTCTTTTCTCGTCATTTACAAAACAGCCCTGTCTTCACAAAACAACACTGTTTTGTCTACACGTCGCTTTTAGCTGTATAAAAATAACAAATATTGAAATGGTTAAATAATAAAAAATATTAATATATTGAAAGAGTTATTTAAAAAATTGCATTTTAACAGATAAAATATAAATTAGTCACTTTTTTTTGTAAATTTAAATGTTTTGTATATAAAAACAAACATTTTTTCAACTCATGCCGTCCACCACATCAGTTGTTATTTGCCGCTCAAAATAGTAACAAATGTTTTAAAAATTTATTTGCTGCAGTAATTTACTTTAAGTTAAAATTGAAATTTTGTTATTATAAACGTATTTTTAACTATTTTTAAGTGTACTAATGGCAGTAAATAAAAAAATATCAGTAATAAAAATTCTCCGTTTTCTTCAATTTAAAAAACCAACCAACTTTGCTTAATTTCAATAAACTAAAATCGATACTTATTTAAAATTAAGTAAAAAATAAGCAGAGACTTAATTTTAAATCTAAAAAGAATAACTTTTTATTTTTATTTCAATCGGAAAATTGTCTTTGGTGTTCAAAAAATAATAAAAATATTTTTTTAATCGAAATTAAAAATATAAATATAATTTATGATATTTATCACAAAAGTTGTAAATTATTTACAACTTTTTTTATCGGTTGAAAAAAAATTCTATACAATAATTTCATTGAATAAAAATAATTTTTAAAATGTATTTACACAATATATACAGAACTCAAATAAGTAAAATAATAGAAAATATTTTTTGAAACAAAAACAAAAGTATGAATAAAAAAACAATGGTTTGAAAAATTTTCCATTCTAATATTTATTTTTAAAGATATTTATTTTTTATCATGATTAGGGTTTTTATCCTGACAGTTCCCGGGACGAATTTTCCGGGTATTTTGCCGGGTAATTTTCACTTCCCGATTACTAGGATTTTTTGTCGGGAATCCCGGTAATTAAAAATTATCAAAAGTGTGCATTTTTACAATTTTTAAAAATCAAAAATTCTATAAAAAAACGATGATTGACCATAATCAAGCAAATATACGGTTAGATTATTACATGGCTTTGCACATACTTTTCTGTAATTAACTCTAAAGAGTTTGCTAAAATACCAGAAAAAATATTTTAATTAATTTAATTAAATTGATTGAATTAAAAATTGTTTAAATTTAAATAACTTTTAATAACTCTAAAAAATTGAAATCCGAAAAGATTTTCCTATTAAAGTATATATTAAATTAATCAAGTAGATGATTGAATGAATTAAAAATTTAAATGAGGAAAAAACACTTCAATTGTTTGAATACATTAATCAAATTTTAATGTAAAATGAAGATATTAATATTTAAAAATTCTCTATATTTCAAACGACTACTATTAGAATACAAAACTTAGAAAACCTCGAGACCTTTGAGCTTTAAACATTTTTACACATAAATTTTCTACATTTCTATATTTTCTATATTTAAGACTAAAAATATTTTTTATATGTTTTGGAGCAATTAATCGGGGTCGGATATTCGAGGATTCTTTAAATAACTCACTGTTTATAAGCAAATTGCATAAAGAAATAATTTTACCTTTTTGTTGTGCCAGATGGGAAAAATACAACTATTGTCAGAGAATATTTTATAAACGTAAAAGAAAGTGGCAACGCTCTACGCATTATTTGCAATTAGTTTCATTGATCACGACTAGTTTTCGTGAGTTGCTGACTTGTATATATTTTATAGGTGATGAATAACCAGATACTAAAATAATAAAACATTTTTAGATTTTTTTTTAATAGGTGTAGATACGAATATATTTGTTAATATAGCAATGAATTTCTAAATTAACATTTTGAAAATATTAACACCTATGTTCACAAACAACTCTAAATTTAGAAAAAAAAACAATTAAAAAATGTTTAAACTAACACAAATTTTGCCTCTAAAATGAGTTTTAAATTTAAAATTTGTTTGTGAATACGGATATAAATGTATATTTAATTTACTACCCAAAAGAAGCATTTGCTAAGAACTATTTTTAATGCCTATTACAATTTATATAATTATATTAAAAAAGTCATCCCTAAACATATGTATATATATTTTTATATCAAAATAGATGCAAATGTTATGTAAAATCATACTTTCCACATAATATTGTATTTTTCCCGAATACCAGGAAATACCCAGGGTTGTCTTAAATAAAATCCCGATTCTAAGAAGTTGAAAAATATCGGGAAATTTAAAACCGTTATCGTGATATCATGATATTTATATTAAAAAAATTAAAATCGCTCATTTATTTTCAGTAAATGAAAAAACATTTTGAACAGTAGAAATATTTATATTGATTAAAAAATAAAAATAAAAGGTTTTCGGGTGCATGAAAATAAGTTCGCTAAAAATTTTACCATTACAGAATTTCTAGTTATTTTATAATTCATAATAATTCCTAATAAAAATATATTTAGTTTGAATATTTTCAAGGTGCATCTTCATCATCTCACACACCTTATTATTTTAGATCTGTCCATAGCATCTTTAGACATTGAATAACAATTGAAAAAACTGTAAACTTCCTATATATTCGAACATTAATCAAAACAGAATAATTCAATAATTTATCTTTTAAAATCTGACAAGAGTAAAGCTCTTTTTTTTGCAATAATTTCCTATAGATCAAAATATTCAGCATAAATTTGAATACAATTGAATTTAATTGAATTTCTTTTGTGTTAAAATAACCTTCCAGATGACCCAATAAAACAATTTTTTTTTAAATAATTCTAAATTATAATTATTCTTGAACACACAATATAATCGCCACAAATTGCCTCTAAACAAAAAAAAAACTTGATATTTATTTTTTGTATTTGTTTATTTTAAATGGAGTTTAATAAGCTTACTTATTAAATTATATTTCAGAGTCTTTTTACACAAATAAATTTAAACTCAATGACAAATTAATTTTTCGGCTATTTTTTTTTTTAAACTAAAAAGAATTACTAAAGTAAAAAATGCAGGTCTCACCATGACTGTAGGCATTTTGTTAAATTTACTTAAACTCTAAAATAAAAACCTATAATAATTGTGGTTAAAAAAATAAAAGAATTGAAAAAATCGAAATAATTCATACATTAAAAATTAAATTAAATAAATATTTTTTTTGTTTGTTAAATGATCCCTTTTTTACCGACAATATCTAATTGAAATCTAATGAATGAATGAAAATGTATATGTATAGCAGTTAAAAATAATTGATTACAATTATTTGTTGTGTTGCATGAAAAACTGTAATAAGTTTGTTAACAATTTGTATAATGAGTTTATATGTTAATACTCAGTTTGTGAGTGTAAAGGGCGATTTTAAATTTGTTATTTGATATATATTTTTGTGTAACGATTTAGAAGTACCTAATAAGCAAAATTGAAGGCTTTTTACAGTGATCTTTTGTTTTATCACACCTATCAGTAAATTTATACCCACCATCAAGAAATGGGGGGGGGGGGGGGGGGGGGTGTTGTATATTGATATTGTCAGTCGGTGTGAAAATCTAAGACGATTTAACGATGTGCGTCCGTCTTTTGAAAACAGGATAGTGTTCGGGACGGACATCCTAGGGGGACGAAATTTGGCTCAAATATTTGTCTTAGATAAGGTTTTTTTGGTATTAAAAATGTTAATAATCGTTTCAAACCCAAAGAGATTGTAAACCAAATACTAGAAAAACAGGGTATACGTTTTAACGCCAGTTTATACTTTTCGGCCCATATATTTTACAAAAAAGCATATACATTAACCCTATTGTTTCAAATATTTTTCTTTAACAAAAGATCATAAATATATTTTATTTATACCAAAATATTTTATGTTAGTTATTCATAGGATATTCAATAATTCTTTATTGAATATCCCTTAGTTTATATTACTGTTTGCTAAATCAAAAATTATTATAAGTATAAAACTTCCTTTCTGGGCAAAACATTTTTTGATGCCACCCTATTGTGGCACCAAAAATAAATAAAAAAACCACAAATTAAAAATAAAATTTAAAATAACTTTACAAACGTAAAGAAGTCTTAAGCTTATGGGCTGTAAAATTAAAAAGGTGTTGATACAAAATATATAACCACAAAGAAAATATTAATTAAAAGCGTATTTTGAAAATTTAAAAAATTTTGAATAATTTTTTTAGATTTTGTATTTTTATTTATTTTTGTTTATTTTAAATAAATATTTTTTAGTACGTCAAACAATTTTCTAACTTATGAAAAACTTAAGGGATGGATTAAGAATACTAAAGTTTTCAATCATAAAAAAGTGTTTGAGAACATAAGTACGATTTAGCCACTAAGTGAGCAGTATAATACCTAAAACTGTACGTAAACCACTTAAAAAATCTAATTTTATTTTAGTGTATTGTAAAACAAATTCTTCGCAAAAGGTGTGCTTTAATTGGCATTATAGGTACAAGGAGAATTACACCACAGGCGGCTCTGGACGTCATACTCCATCTCTTACCCATTGAGGAGTTTGTGAGGAGTGTGTCGGCAAGGAATATGCTGAGACTTCAGGAATTACGATTATTAGGTTTATCAAGAGCAGGTTACTCCCGGGTCGTATACGAGGTCAGTTATGGTGAGGTTAATCTGAACTCCATGGGGGCATCAGATTACACGGCCGCGAATCCGGCTTTGGGGTAAATTCTGTCGTAGTGATACCTGATAGGGAGGTCTAGTCCGGTACTGAGAGCCTGTACGAAGCTTGCGCAGTATTCACAGACGGATCAAAGATGGACACAGGTACTGGTGTGAGAGTCTTTATTATGGGCACGGATCTGAAAGGCTCTTTTAGACTCCCGGATGAGTGCAGCGTTTTTCAGGCTGAGATTCTCGGCATTTTGAAGGCCGCAGAATTAATCAGATAGAACGTTGTGAGGGGTACTGAAGTTACTCTCTATGTGGACAGTCAGGCGGCTCTGAAGGTCTTTGGGGTACATCTGGTGAAATCCAGGCTGTAAAAAGTTACTGAGAGAGCTGATGAAACACTACGTGGTGAGACTCTGCTGGGTACCTGGTCACTGTAATATATCTGGTAATGAATTCGCCGATGAACTGGCAAGGCAAGGCGCAGCAAAGGATGTCTCGGAGAAGAAGACCACCGTAAAACCTGCTGAGTTTCTTCTTTGGGAATATCAATTGGATTGGATCTTGGTCTGAACCAATTCGGCTTGGGAGAGTAGAGTAGACTGTAAGGTGTCGATGGCGATATGGCCGGCACTCGATAGAAGAGGCACATGTACTCTTCTAGGCTTGAGTAGGAAAAGTTTAAGGATCATGATAGGGGCCATAACGGGTCACTGCTGGATAAGGAAGGTGTGGTCTAAACGGGACGTTAGTAATTCCATGGTTACGTTATCTCACATATTATAACGGCGTTAATCTCAGTTGTAGACCCGGGATAAAAGTCATGAAAAAATAAAAATTTTCCAAAGAAAATTTCAAACATTCATTTACAAATTAAAAATACAAATGAAAATTTTAACAATTTGCTTAAGTCTTTTTTTTCATTTTAAAAAATTTTAAAAAAAGTGTTAATATTTAAGACAATATTTTTAAATATTATGAACTAAAATCAATGAAAGTAAATTTGTATATATAAGTAAATTTTTATTTTCTGTATGACTTGCTTTAATAATTTGAGAAAATTTATATTTTTGTAACAATATTAAAATACAATTTCAATAAAATAAAACCAAAAAATTAATTTAAACCAAATATGCAGCAAACTAAAATGGTGCCATTTGAAAATTGGTACTTTTTGTGAATTGATATTTTTTTAAAGGCACTTTTGTAGAAATTGGTTCTATATTTTTTAATTTATTATTTTTAAGAAAAAATTATCCTTTTTTGGAAATGATATTTTTTTAATTACTATCATCTTGAAAATTTTTTACTTTTATTAATCCCGAAAATTATAACTATTTAAATTCGTACTTTATTCTAATTAGTATTTTTTTAATTGTTTTTCCATTTGGTATTTTTTCAAGTGCAATTTTTTTCGGTATTGGTACTTTTTTATAACTTCGTTATTTTGCTTTTTAAGAATTGTTCTTAAAAAAAAAAAAAATTGGTGCTTTGTTTTTTCATAATATTTCTCTTGATTAAGGGGTATTTTTTTTTTTTTTTTGAAAAATTCGTTGATTATTAAAAATATTTATTATTTTTTTTTTTTGGTACAAATAGAAAATAAAACAAAAACAAATTTATTCGAAATTTAATCACGATATATTTTAACAAAATGTTTATTAATTTATGGGTTCAACAATGTAATAAATCGATATAAGTTGTAATTATCACGGCATATCGATACCAAAACCTAAGTTATTCTTCAATTATTAGAAAACATATATTATTAGAAAAAATATTTGTGTGGATTTTTATTTAATTTCAATTTTTTTCTACCCTAAAACACCCGTATTTATTTATTTTACAATTAACATTCCAATCTAAGATCAAGTTTTTCAAATTTGTAGTTTGTTGCAATATTGCTGTTATTAGCTTGAATTAATTAATATTTTTGTTAATAATTTTTCAAAAATACTTACATATATTGGCTGCAAAAAATACGAAAATAAATAATTAATATGGTTTCATTATAATTAGTATGAGATTAATGAAATTCAGTTATATAATGCAAACTAATTATAAACAAATAAATTTATTTATGCCACCCAAAGAACATTTGAAATGAAATTGAATTGAAATTTTAATTATAAACAAAAAAAAAAAAAAAGTTTAAGAAAGAAACGAAATTTTGAACACGCTACAGCTAGGAACTGAAGTAAAAAAAATATAAAACAATTTCTGAAGGGATTCAAATTCTAGACCCCTAGATAATATGTTAAATAGAACAAAGTAATAGGGGAGATTGGGGTAAAGTGGAGCACACTTTAATCTAATTTAAACAAAATACCAACCAATAATCTTTTGAACCCTGCAATGGATCTGTTATATATAATTAACTATTGTCTAACGTTTTGCATTTAAATAATAAGATTCATTTGTCTTTTGGTATTGTTTTTCAGCGTTGAGAAATGTAAAGTGAAACATAGTGGGACATAGTAAAAATGGCGTGTTTAAGTTTATTAAGTGATTTTATAATTTTTAATAGATTTTTATATTTAGGAGACCACTGGAATATTCAAATATGTGATGAAAACGGATAGGTAATAAGTGATAAAACTATTAGAGAGTTATAAAAAAAGTATATAAAAATAGGCAGTATTTGGAATGGTTTAACTCAAATTTTTAATAAATTGCTATAATTTTCGCACAGTTCAAATGCATAGATCATTTGCATGAGTTTCATTATATCAAATGTCAATTTTTTTTACACGATCCACTATTTTAACAATTTTTAGATCCTATGTATTCTAGAAATTTTTAGCCTATCGCTATGGAGTTTACTGCGTTATTTCCAATTTTCATATGTTGACTTTCTGAAGAATTACACTTTTGATCTGTTTTATAAGATTTTCTTATAAATGTTCAAATAATTCTCTTAAAAACAAATATAATAATTTATTATATTATTAGCAAACATGCAAAAAATGGGTGAAAATTTTGTAAAATTATACATTCAACTATTTTGGCCACATTTTTATAATTTTTTTATGTTAAGTAGAAATATAAAAAAAGAGTTATGTTTTTTGGGACAAAACTATTTGCAATTGAAATATGTGTAAAATAAAGTATTAAATTTTACATTCAATGATTTAAAAATACGCTTGTTTTGGCGGTTGAAAAACTTTTTTAATATATTTTATTTGCTAGCTCTCGAAGAGCAAAAATATCAGAGGTTTCATGGATGAATTATAATTTAGAATTTTAATGCAGTAATGAGTTTGCAAAAAAATTAAAAACATCCGAACAAGTAAAATTTTCTTCTTTACCTCATAAGCCATAATTTCCCACTTTCCCCTATATTTAAATTTATTATTTTATTAAATTTATTTTTTTACAATTTTTTATTATCATTTGTCAAAAAGTCTATTTTTGAAAATTAAAATTAGAATATTTTTGATTTATTAATATCTTGCTATACGTAGCGATTGTTATTTAAGTTCATAAGTCCAAGCCTTATAATATTCTACATAGATTTTACCATTTCTGTAGTTATTTAGAGTATTTTGAACTCTTGAATAAATTCTTCTTAAATCTATATTGCTATCATATGATTAAATCAATAAACTCTACTATATTACGTAACAATATTAACATTTAAAATAAGAAACAAAATAGTTGTTTTTGAAATAATATACCATCTTTTAAATGGTTTAACGTCTACATATGACATTTAAGAAAAATTACTTATTATAATTTATATAGTGTTTGCTGATATCAATTAATTAAAACTAAAAACAAAAAATTGGATATTTAAATATATTAGAAAAGGTAAGGCGTAAAATATAAATCTTTAAACCAGCCTTTTATATTTTTAATATGTAAAAAAATTAAAGTCAAAAGATGTGAAATAAAAGAAATAGATTTGATTTATAAAAAAAATTATACAGTTCTAAAGAAGTGAAAGAACATCCAATATAATAGATAGACATTAAATATTTTTGTTACCCATTTAAAAATAATTTGAATATAAGAAAATGCTAAAGTTATCGAACTTTCTAAAAAATTAATTTAATTGAAAATTTTCATTAAAAAGAAAATTTATCAAATTTATTTCATAAAAAGAAAGTTTATCGAAATTCTGCTACAAAAAAAAAAAAAAAAAAAAAAAAAATAGCGAAATTGTTCTACGGAATGAAAATTTATCAAAGTTTTTATATAAATAGAAAATTTATCAACATTGATCTATAAAAAGAAAATTTATCGAAATTATTCTATAAAAAGAAAATTTATCAAATTTGTTCTAAAAAAGAACTTTTTTAAAAATTTTTCTATTAAAAGAAAATTTATCGACATTGTTATACAAAAAAAAAAAAAAAAAAAAAAAAATAAAGATTTTTTTTAAAGAACATTTATCGAAAATTTTCTACAAAAAGAAAGTTTATCGAAATGGTTATACAAAAAGTATACTTATAGAAAATGTTGTATACATATAAGGAATATTTTTTAAAAAATTTTTATAATTTTTTTTAAATTGTTCTAAAAAACAAATTTTCTATAATAAGAAAATTTATCGAAATTGTTATACAAAAATAATATTTATAGAAAATCTTGTATATAAGGAACATTTATCAAAAATCTTCTACACAATTTTTTTTAATTTCTCTAAAAAATAAATTTTATCAAAGATTTTTATTAAACAATAATTTATCGGTACTGTTTTATAAAAAGAAAATTAATCTTAAGTTTTCTATAAAAAGAATATTTATAAAAAAATATCAAAATCGAAAATTTTCTCTAAAAAAATTTTATCGAAATCGAAAATTTTTTATAAAAAAGAAAATTTTCTTTAAAAATAAAATTTTCTCTAAAAATAAAATTTTCTCTAAAAAGAAAATTTTCTCTAAAAACAAAATTTATCTAAATCAAAAATTTATCGATATGGAAAATGTTCTATAAAAAGAAACTTTGTTGAATTCGAAATTGTCCTGTAAAAAAAAATTATTTTCTTTCATAAAAGTAAAATATATTCTATATCGTAAATTTCCAATAAAGAAAATTATTTATATTGTTCTATAAAAAGAATTTTTTTCGAAAATTATCTATAAAAAGACAATTTATCGAAAAATTTCGATGAAAGAAATATTTTTCGAAATTTTTTTATAAAAAGACAATTTATTGAAAAATTGTGATGGGAAGAAAATGTGCAATGAAAGCAAAATTTATCGAAAATTGTTCTATAAAAGGAATATTTATCGAAAATTACTTATAAAAAGAAAATTTATCGAAAATTGTTCTACAAAGAGAAAATTATCTATCAACTGAAAATTCATAGATTTTCTTTTAACAAAATTTATCGAAAATTTTCTATAAAAAATTGTCGAAATGGTTCTATAAAAATTTATGGAAAAAATATTTTTCGAAAATTATTTATAAAAAAATTGTCGAAGTCTGTATATATATATATATATATAGAAAGTGGCAGGATCGATTTTCTTGAAGTTCTCATAGTATCATTCTGTGATACGTAGATGTAAAACAAAATATTTTACCTTTACTATTTTTCGAAAGCAGCAGGGAATAGTTGCTCCATATAAGCAAATATAAGATGAAAATGGGGCGGGTAGGATAAGAAAGAGTGATTGACACCATACAAAGCCAATCTTAATTAAAGAAATTCTTAGGATTTGGTGGGAATAATTTTATCATTAATATTGACAATGAAAAGAGGACGGGTACGTCTTAGGAGAGTAGTAGCCCCATACAAAGTAAATAATAATTATCTCATGAGCTATAACAGCGGAAGTGTTAAAATTTTGTGAAAATAATTTTCTTATGAAGTTCAAATAGTTGAGATCAATAGGGGTAGCGAAGCACACCAGGTTAAGCTAGTTTTTCTATGAAGGCAAAATTTATCAAAATTTTTCAAATTGGAGGATAATTGATCGAAATTGTTCTACAAAGAGATATTGATCGAAATGGAGCTATAAAAAGAAAAGTTATAGAAATGTTCTAAAAAATTTTTTTATAAGGAGAAAATTTATCGAAATTGTTTTACAAAAAGCAAACTTATCTAAATTGTTCTTTAAAATGGACATTTATAAAAATTTATAGAAGAAAGTTTAATGAAATTTTACTATAAAAAGAAAATTTATTTACTTTTATCGACAAGGCTATTGTTGATTTAAACTGCAAAAAAGCACCTGATAAAATCAGTAACCAGATGCTTTTAGAGCTACCCCGGATAGCATTAAAAATAATACTTTATATTTTTAACGCTATATTACGCCTTGAATATTATCCAATAGAATGGAAGGTGTCACTGATTACCATGATATCTAAGCCAGGAAAAGATCACATAAAAATAGAATTGTATAGACCCATAAGTCTATTATCTAATGTGTCTAAGCTATTTGAGAAGCTCCTAATGAACAAGCAATACCCGCTAATAAGCCAATGTATACCCAATCATCAACTCGGATTTAGAAGAAAACGCAGTACTATCCAACAAGCACACAGACTTGTAAATGTTATAAACAAAACGTTTGAAGAAAAGAAGTATTGTTCTGCTCTCTTCACTGACGTATCGCAAGCCTTTGACAAAGTGTGGCATGACAGCTTGTTATAGAACAAAATTTACCCATAAATATACATAAATTATTAAAAAGCAATGTAATTGGTCGGAAATTTATTTTTAAAGAAGGTGACTTTTTTAGTACCCCTCAGCCTATTGAAGCAGGTGTGCCCCAAGGTAGTGTACTTGGTCCTGTGTTGTACCTGATATATACCTCCGATATGCCAACTAATAGTCAAACCCATACATCAACATTTTCAGATGATACAGCTATTTTAAGCACCCATGAATGCCCACAGGAGGCATCTCGAATTTTGCAGAACCATATTTTTGATATTGAGAGATGGTTAAAAAATGGAAAATAAAAATAAATGAACAAAAATGCATACATATAACATTTACCTCATAAATAACCAAATAATACCCCAGCAATCGGACTTTAAATACCTAGGAATACATCTCGACCGACGCCTTACTTGGAAATTCCATATTGATGCAAAGTTGATCCAAATGAAATTGAAAGCACTCCAAATAAATTGGCTAATTATCAAAAATTCTGTGCTCAGTCTAGATTTCAAACTACTCCTCTATAACTCAGTTTTAAAGCCAATATGGAGTTATGGGATTCAGTTTTGGGGAACGGCCTCAGCATTAAATATTGAGAAAATACAGAGACGCCAAAACAAAATATTGCGAACTATAACCGCACCCCCTTTGGTATGTAAGAAATATTAACATACATTAAGGATATAAACGTTCCTTTGGTAAAAGGTATTATAAAAGAACATGCAGGAGCATACTTGAAAAGATTGGAAATATAGCCTAACCCACTAGCACAAAATATACAAAGAAGTAATGGATACATCCGATTGAGAAGAAGAAACACCGCAGAACTGAGCCAAAGTTAAATCATATGCATTAAAATCGCTTTTAGTCTGACGTTGGTTGGACTAAACAGATATTAAGATTTAGATTTAAGATTTGATTAATTTTTGTTAGTTCACTTAACTTTTGTAAAGATTCAATAAATAAAATTACTGAAAAAAAAATTATAAAAAGAAAATTTATCGAAATTGTTCTAAAAAAAATTTATCGAAAATTTGCTATAAAAAGAAACTTTATCGGACATTTTCCATAAATGATTTCTATATATTTTTTTATTTATTTTTCTGAAATATATATATAATTTTTTTTTCTGTTGTTCCTCTGCTCCCTGCATAGGGTCGTATGTATAGTAATGTGAATACAATTTTTTCTATAAAAAATTTTACATAACTTTCTTAGTTTTTCTCCTTTAGAAAAACAAACGTAAAAATCATAATTTTTGCTTTAGAACCATTTTAGACCAGTTTTTTTTTTGTAGAAATGTAAAAATTAAAAAAAAAATTATAGAAAAAATTGTCTAAATAAAATTTTTTTCGAAAATTTTCTATAAAATAACATTCACTGAACCTTTTTGATAAATTTATTGAAAGTTTTTAATACAAAAATTATTATTATTTTTTTTTTAATTTATTTAATTTTTTCCGTTCACTTTAATGCTAAATATTATTAATTTTAATTCTAAATAAATCATTAATTGTTTATTTGTCAAAATAATTGAGACAATAATTTGTTTTCATGAATTTTTTTTATTTTTTTTATTATTTTATTGTATTTTTTTTTTTAAGTTGAATAACTTGAGACAGAGGATGTTAAAAAGATGTTGATTAAATGTAAATAATTTTTAAAAACATTTTTTTTTCTTTTTTTTATTTTTTATTTTTTTAAATATTTAACCTAATATATGTATAATTATGAATACATTTAACATTTTAAATGCTTCCTGATGTCTACTAATATTATTATTTATGGATTTTTTGTTTTTTTTTTTTTTTTTTTTTGTAAGAAAAATTATGTTTTATGTTTGAAATTTCGAAAATAAAGTATAACAAAATGTTAAAGCAAACTATTAAGTTGAAATTTAGGGTGTTATAAGTACTGCTTAAGTGGTTTCCTTCTTTTAGTAGAATTCTTATTACTTAATACATATAGTTGCCTTGAACAACTGATCTTTTCAAATACTTATTTAAAATTCCAAAAACAATTAATTTTTGTTGGAAATCTATAATTAATGTTATAAAATTTAACCCGCATCTAGGATCACAAATATATTTTTAATTAAAATGCTGCAAATGTTTTAAAAATTCCAGTTTGTTTGATTTTATATTACATTTTAAATTTAATTTGTTTCTTAAGAAGACTTAAGGAGTGTAATTTCTATGCCAAATGATTAATAAGAAATTGCTTTTTTATTTACAATATAAAAATGCTTTTTGAATATATTTCCAGTTGTTTTAAGTGTTTTTGAAATAAAGGTATTTAATATGCAAATTACTATACTCTTAATTTAATTTATGTAACCAAAAAAATATAATTTAAAATGTTATTATTGTTTTTACATTATTTATTTATATTATTTATTATACATTTTTTTGTCTTTCTTAAGACAACAGAATGAAAGATCATTGAACTGTTATTTGATGTTTAAATTATTTCACAATTTTTTTTGTATGTTTCTTGTTAAGTCAGCCTACAATATGTTTTTTTTTTTACATGTTTTTATTATGAAACAAAATTAATTTATTTTATACTTACAAAAATTTTTATTGCTACTAATACAAGTTAATAAAGTAGCTAAAAATATTTATTACTTTTTTTATCAAAATATTTTGTTGTGTTTTGACAAGAAATAAAATGCCCTCTTATGAATTTTTATAGGAAATTATTTTATCATATTTATTATTTTTTTTTTTAATTTTTTGGAATTGTAACTAAGAGCATGGGAGAGCAAACATTTTATTTATAGTTGAAGTTAAGCTAACATGTATGGGTCTATATGCGAAATATACGATTGTTTTATTCATCAATCTGTATTTGGGATAAGGTTCTTATTTAGAAGGAAATAATGAATATCGGCACATTAAAAGATGATTTATAGCAAAAAAATTTGCATCTTTTGGATGATTATCTATGTATAAGACTTTCCATATATCCCATGGCCGAAATAGATTACAAAAATCGAAATGAAATTTCAAGCAGTGATAGTAGAGCTGTAGGAGAGTTTAAGTTTTGAGTTTGGACCATATAGGACCACCGGGTTCGGCCTGATAGATCTGCTAGCAGAATCTCGTCATATAAAAATCTTTCAGATATAACTAATCAGGATCGTTTTATAAAATTTCATACCCGAGGTGTCTCAAAACTGAAATTCGCCTATTACGCCTACCATCACGTTGTGAAATTTAATTTAAATAGGAGCGAAACTGCATAATTATTTCCACCCAATGAGCGCCATATAGTGTACGATCCAGAAAATAAAATGAAACTAAATTTGCAGTTTCCAAACAAATGGTTCGATTTAAATTAAATATTGATAATAGAAGTGTAGACATTTTAAGCTTTGAGTTTGAACTATATAGTGCTAATGGGAGTGGGTCCCAAAGTTGGAAAACTCTAGTATGAATAAAACTATCCTAATATGAACAAAATCTTCTAGTCGAGATCTGAAAAAAAGTCGTCGTATCGAAATTTAATCTTTTTTATTTTACGAGACATTGATATACTTCGGTTAAGTTCTTTAGTTATTTGATATATATATATATATATATATTATTTTTGTGAAAGGACAATTATTTCACATATATATATATATATATATATATATATATATATATATATATATATATATATATATATATATCCATATATATATGAAAGATATGTTTGTCTTATTTTTTTATGAAAAAACAAAAAAGAATTTTTTGTAAACAATTTATATTTTGTGATTTTCATGTATTAAAACGCGTTGTAGATGTAGTGTTTCATAATTCAATTCTTCCAATTTAGTAAATAGTTTCGCAACAAAAAAAAAAAAAAAAAATACTGAAGAAAATACAAAGGCAATAAAAAATCGATATAATTGGAGTCATTCATTAGTTCAAACAGAACCTAAAAAATTTGAATTTTATAACGTCATATAGAAGGTAATAATATTAACGTATAAATAAAATCCTAAACGACATTATTCTAGTATTTAGTTGCTTTAATATAGTCTGCTAAATTTACAACGCACAGCATGACAGAAAAGAAAATTTTTGGAAATAAATCTGTAGCTTTTAATCGGCTGGTTGGACTTACATAAAATTGTTCATAATCGTATCAGAAGAGTGTGCAATCTTTAGTTTGTAAGGGGATTTTAAAATTGAAAACGATCCCAATCACCTAATATGGCTAAATACAGACCCTCTCCAATTTGACCTATTTTGTATTGAAATTTTAAATTTAGCCCATATGTTCTAAAATTATAAAGCATGAATCTGCAACAGAATGCAGTTTCAGAAACTCTAATGTGTTCTAAAATCAGAAAAACTATGGCCCCCCAGTTTTTTCTAAATAAATTCTGACATAGTTTTTAATAATATATAAAACTGCGCTAAAGTTTAATATGTCGCAAAATTTCCAAAAAACACTGTACTATTGTGGAAATTAAAAAGTCATAACTAAGGGAAACTACAAATATACTCTAAATAAAAGTGTTTTATGTGCATTAAATATGCAATAAATAATGAAAAAATATGCTGTAAAAACGCGAATATATTTTTGTAATTTCTTAAGAAAACATTTACTTTTCCTTAAAGCAAAGTGTGTTTTTAATATTTTAATATGATAAATTAACGCAGAACTGAAATTCATCAACTGTGTCGAAAGTCTATTCCCCATGTTTTTATTACATAACATAAAAAGTTTGATCTTCAATTTGCTTATCCATCTAATAGCATCAACTAATATGTATCTAAATCTTTCTCTTGTTGCTGCAAGTTAAGTCAGCGATAAAATGGTATCCATTAAAGTTAATTTTAAATGCTGAATATATTTGGTTTTCTTATTTTTTTATAAAATTAAATTTGAAAACAAAAATATCCTCAAAATGTGAAAATACGCTCTAAAAGGGTTAAAAATGCTCTAAAGATAACAGATTACGCCGTAAAAATACACCAAAAATCGCTATATGCCATTCAGTGTAAAATATGCGAAAATATGCACTTACAAATCTATGCTAAAATGCTTTATAAAATTAAATTTGAAAAATATCCCATGAAGTATAAAAATATATCCTCAAAATGTGAAAATATGCTCTAAAGATAGCAGATTATGCCCTAAAAATGCACCAAGAGTCCCTATATACCATTAAGGGTAAAATATGCGAAAATATGCACCTACTGTTGTTCTGAATCGGATAAATATTTCTTTAACGTTCAGGAATAAACATGCAATTGCATATTTCTGGTTTCCCTGGTCATAACCAACTAAGTAATTAGTGCCCGTGTTTGTGTGTGCAATTTTACGTAACTGCCCTGTAAAGATATTAACTTCAGTCTTTTTGTGTATAATTAAGAATTACGTTAGCTCGACAAGATAATTTATTATTACAAATTGGAGTCCATAGTTTTTCTGATTTTTGAAATTGAAATAAAAATTTGTTTTTTTAAGAAACAATTAATATTGTATCTGTCATAAAATCTTTGTTATTTAACATACTGTAACATATTCGAATTTTCTTTGATTTTTGACTTTATCATTTGGAATGAAAAAAATTAAGATATTGGTAAAAGGAATCCCGTAATTTCCAGAAAACTGATGAAAATCCCAAAAATTGGGTTTTTTTGAATTTTGCCCATAAAGTCTAAATTTGTAGCAGGTCTGGCAAAATCACATCACAGTTTTTGAAACTACAATCCGTTTGTAGATTTCTGATTTGAATTTTAGAACATATATGCTAAATTTATATACAAAATAGGTCAAATTTGCAGGATTTATACTTGTTTTCAGAAAAGTACAAAATTATATGTAATTTTTTAAAGAAAAATTTTATTTTAGAGAAAAAAGAGTGTAGACACTTTTTCAGCCAAATAACACAAAAAACCCTAATTTTTGCAACTGCAAAATTCAAAATCGTTTGTCTTTGGACTCGATGAAGCTATAGACTTCAAATTTAGACAATTTTTGTTCTCTAACTTACTGCAGGAAAATTTCACAAAATAAGTCGGAAAAAACTAGTCTAAGTTTTGCTAAATTAAGGTAGTTGAAGTTTTAAATGCAAATAACTCGAAAACTATAACAGATAAGTAATACATGCATTCGGAAGTCTTATCAAAACCTTTAAGCCGATATAAAAAGTTTTCAAATCGGGGAAAAAACAAAAATTTGACAAGCGGTTAAAAATTTTCTGTGTCAGAGGCAACCTATTTTGAGTCCTCATAGGTCCTCTCCTGAGAGGCCTGTGGGATCCTACTTCCGAACTGCTACAGCTATGAGATATAATGTATGTAAATCCAACTAGCTGATTATAAGTTAAAGATTTATTTCCAAATATTTTTGATTCAACCCCAATGTGCAACAGATATATGACGCATACAACTTAGGTCAGTTTAAGGCTGTTTATATTTTAAGTTTAGCTTCCTTAAAGTTCAATAACTTTAAAAACGGACAGCTGAATAACCAAAAGAAATGAAGTATTATTCAATGTCATTATTTGCGGTATAGTAAAATAAAATACGTCCCTAATATTTAGTTATAAAGGCAAATGATGCAGAACGATTCTTAAATATCTATATGCAATCAAAATAACTTTTTGTATGAATAGAATTTTTCTGCATGCTGCTGTATTTTTAAAAACAATTCTTTTGAATATATATATTTATATATATATATATATATAGATTTTTTTTAAGTAGAAGATAATAATGAAGGGATCTTTTATGTTTTCTTTTTTTTCATTAAGTTGGTTCTTTTTTATGATTAAGAATTTTTGATTATTATATTTTTTATTACGGTTATAAAAATAAAGACAAAGAAACATTTTTTTTTTTTTTTTTTTTTGGAAGAGATAGGTATTTTTGTTGCGGAAGAATATAAATATTGCTGATTAAATAAAATGTTTAAATTTATTTTTAGAGAATAAAAAATTTATTTTTTTTTTGTCTTAATTTTTTAAAAACACCACATTTTAGCTAGAAAATGGGAGTGTTTCTGCTTGGTTGCATATTAAAAAAAAAATAATAAAAATATAAAGAAACATATAGAGAAAATAATAGTTGAAATGTTGAAAATCATCAACATATTAAGATGTATGTACAGTGTCGGTCACAGCTAATTGAACTAAAGTTACTTTTTAATTAATTTGGGTTTAACGTAATTTTTTTTCTTGATTTTGAAGAAAAATATTTTTAATATAAAAATATTGAAAACCAATTCACATAATAATAACAAAAATATATTCGTAACATAAAATTAACAAGAATAATAAATAAACTCAAAAATCAAAAACTTGCACGACAAAACTAATTGACCACATTTGAGAACCGTTGTTATAGATAAAGGGACTGACTAACACTTCTCATATCAAATTCGAGTTGTCTGAAAAAAAAATGTTCCATTGAATTTGAGTACATTGTAGCAGTCACCTGCGCCGAACACTTTTTAATGGCGGCGGCGGCTCAAAATCGGCTGTAGCTAACTGAAAATACGCAACACTTATTATATATGATAGTATTGTAACGTACGTAAAATTTATATAAAAATTGCCATTTTACTTTTATTATATAAATATGTATATTTAATAAACTTTTCAAGCTTTTGGCATAAATTAAGGTTACCGGCCCAATTGATTTTTAAGCAATTTTTACACTGATTCAGTAGTACTTTTACCTGTGATTAAAGTAATGTAAAAAATTTCGACCGCTCGAATTTTAGGCCTATAAAGTTTTGATATAATTTTCTGAATATCTTCTTTGATACATATGCAATTTAAATTATATTAGTACCGTTTAAAAGTATATTCAAATGACTTTCTAATGATATATAATATGGCCATATTCATACTGAAAAGAAAGATTGCATTTTTTTATATACCGAAACTTACCACATATTTTATTTCCAAAAAAAGTTTATTCAGCTAAGCCGGTGTTCGATATACATAGAAAAGAAAGTTCCTGAACACTTTCCTATATGGAAAACTCTTTATTACCGTTAAAGAGAATATACATATTTTTTATTTCAACGGCGCCAGTAATCTTATTTTTTATTCCACAATACCTTATACTTCAAAAAGTACATAGTTTTTTATAATGCAAGTACAAACTTAAATATACTTTTTTCTTTCAAAGAATGTTTACAACTGCACAGTTTAAATTGAGTTTAGGTAAGAATTAAATTGTTTAAAAAATCTGAAACATATAAAAGTAGAAGAGTAAATAGGGAACTGGTAAAACAGTACTTTTTTGCTAGTCCTGCAACTTAATGTAATGCTTTGGATAGCTTCTCGGGGGATTATATACATATTATCACCTAAAATACAAAATGCCACTTTTACACTTTTTTCAGGAGAACAATGCATACTCTGAAAATGCGTTATGTTTAAAATTATGCTTTCGAGAACAATTTTTTAAATATTTTGTTGCCACTTTTCTATGATTTGTAATATCAAGTTGGACGAATTTCTCCTCTTTATCCCATAAAACTTAGCTTAAACAAAATTTCACAAATTTTTAATTTAAATTTGAATTATTACAAATACATGTGTATTAAGGAATAGGAATGTAGCAAAAATGAATTTAAGACAAATATCGAAGGCGGCTCATTTCAAGTCGCTATAAGCCGAATTTTTGTCGGTGGCATCTCGGCTTAGTAGGCTGTTTTACCGGTTGGCCAAGGTATCTGTAGTGGAGGTGATCAATCGTACTTTGTTATTTTTCTTGGAAATAGATAGATTTTTTCAGAACTGTAGAATAATAGCCTGGTTTTAACTGCTCTTCTTTGGATTACTTGTGTGGTTATTTTAATGCTGAAGGATTCTCGATCACTTGGGGCAGTCTTATTATGATTGTCTTTGTCTTTTCCTAACAATTTGTGTATCATTATTGAAAGTTTTTAACTTATTTGTACAGTAACTTACCGTCGATTTTGTACTATTAATACATTTCACAGGTCTTAATGGGTCATAACATATCAGAAATATTTAATGTAGTTATTTTTAACTTATACGTAGTATTTTAAATTAACTATTTTAATTTTCATCACTAAAAGCTTTAAAAATTAATAAAAATCCTTTTGTTTACTTTTTCCAAAAATTATATCTTTTTTTCTGCACTATTTTCGAACAGACAAAATTATTTACAAAACTTCTTCATAAAACAACCTTAAATATGATATCTCCTATTGAACATTTTTGTGGAATGGTAATTTTATTAATAGATAAGAAATGACCGATTATGTTATGGTAGTTAAAATTCAGAAGTTTAAAAATATTGTAAAATGTTCACTTTAAGTCCGATATCAATAATAAAAGCACATATATATCCTACATAAACATATATAAAATACAAATTAAAGGATATTCGATAAGTTTTGAATTATTGATCATAATTACGACCACAAATCTATTTAAACCTACCCTTAGAGCATAGAGCAGGAAACAAAGTTTACACAGATTTTTGATATAAATATTTTTTTTAATTTCATTTAATTCACTGATGTACTTGTCCCATCTAACCTCAAAAAAAATCTTTAAATGATTTTAACAAATGAAAATTTGCATATATTAATTATATTAATATATGCAAATTAAATTAATATATATGCAAAATAAATTAAATTTTCAGTGAGCAAAATGCACACCCAAAAAGGTTAAAAGTTGGATTAAATTCCAACGAGTATTTGTATTTGAGTGCCACTTGATTCCGATATAAGCTGGAATAAAATTAGCGAATTGCATATGCCTCGAAGATTTATGAAATATTAACGACACCACGAACTCAGCTAATGAATATTTTTTATGCATTTTTTTTTTTTTAAACTTATTTGTCACTTAACTGAAACTGATTATATGTATTTATCATAAATATAATTTGACATAAAGAAGTACTAATACAGTACGCAAATTTTAGATCGATTTTAAAGAGTTATATCATTTTTGGAAATTAATATTTTAACATGCCACAACAATTTTAATATGTAATATGTAAATCTTTTTTGATCACGCGGTACTTTAGCTTCATTGATATTTCGCTGTGAGTGTGTCTCGCGAAAAATTCACCCCTTAGAGCCATTCAAGTTTTTTCTCCAAGTTTGAGCCCCCGATATAGGACTACTATTGAAGACTCATTAACAAGATGTATCTCTAACAACTCATAATCACAAGAACAATAAACTTGTATTATTTATTTTACAATACTCTAAACGGCGCAAATTTTCTAATCTAAACTTTTCAATTTTGAAAATTTTGATTTCACCACTTGTCCCCAATATAACCAATTACACATTTATCGAACACGTTAGAGGAATTGGACACTTATGCTAAAATCCTCGATTATAGGAAAAAAGAAAAAGAGAATTCCCCATATATTGTTATTTAGAGCGAAAACAATCTTAATATGAAAGCAAATATTTTTGTAAAAAATAATATAATATAGAATTCTTTCAGTTAGTTTTAGCCGAAACTGTATGTATATATGTATGTACAATAATTTGCTACAATTCACAAATTTTAAGCAACAACATCCGCCCGAAGTGTAGAAAGAAAAAAATAAATATTACTCACTGATTCAATGTGTAACATAATGTAGATGTTTTTTCTTTTATTTTCAAATTAACAAATATTTTAATAAATGTTTTTGAAAAATAGTTCCTTTTATAATTTATAAATCTAAAACCTATTTCAGAAGTCGTGCTTTTTTTAATTATTTAATGGAAAGTTTTTAATTGCTAACTTCTTCTTCCTAAAATGAGCTCAATTCGTGCTTAACCTTGAATTAAATTATTTAGCGTCATTATATTTTAACAGACTGTCATTATGACTAATATTTGATGTAAAAGTTTAGCTTCAGTTTCAGTTTTTTTAATGTAGGTATATATTTTGTAATAAAAAATACAACAAGCCCCTTTTTTTCCTTTTTGGTTGCATTTAATTTCACTTTTATTTATAGTATAATCACGCATTTTTTTTATTGTACAACTATACAATGTTGGGATGATGATTTTTTAATGTTTAAAAATGTTAATTTTAGTTAGCGTGGTGTACAACTGCAAAAACATATTAGTTAAATACGAGAGCACCTTTGCAAAAAAAAAAAAGAAAAATGACTGACAGCAAAAAAAATGTTTTATCGTAAACAGGAACTACTTTAACATTTAGAATTTAAGCCAAGTATTTTTGAAAGCTTCTTAACAACTAGATTTATTTCAATCGAATTTATTATTTATTCGTTTAATTTTTATATTTTGTATTGTGCAATATAGTATGTATGTAGTTATTAAAGTGTGAAGCAGCTAAACAAAAGACTTAAGAGGCATGTACTTATTATTGTATGAGTTTAATTTTTAAAACGAAAGACTTAAGAAACATGCTTTAATTTTTCGGTATAAAATAAATAATTGTTTAAGTATTTTAAGAAAAATGTTAAAAAAACTGTAAGCGTTAAAGTAATCACTTTGTAGATTAAATTTCAAAAACGGATTTATTGTTTGAAATTTTAATCCAATAAGGAAATCACAATAAGGACTTTAAAAATCATTTGTCATGGTAGGTTTCAAATATTTCATAAATTTTGAATTATCCAAATAGGAAATAATAACAATGGAAAATTTAAGTTTGTAACATTTAAACTCATAATAAAAAATAGTTTATGCCTAGAGTATTCCGCTACCTCTATCGTATTGAAGTAAAAATATTTACTGTAGATAAACTTTGATATACAATAGTTTGCAAAATAATTGAATAAAAATTTTAATAGAAATATTTAACGATTGTAACTAATCAAATACTGAACCAATTGTAATATGTATAGTAAATGAATAATTTTGCATTTGGATCAAGTTAGAAATGTTATAGAACTTCGAAATACATAAAGAACAAAATAACCAACATAACATAAAACATAAAAGTCTCCTAAAATTCAGAATAAAACTCTGAGTAACTGTTTTTTGCGATTTTTTTAAAGTTGCCTAATTTTTCATTTCGGCGACTTCCTTCGGTTAGTCGATCTTTTTTTATTTTAGTATTTTTCCATTTCGGCGATTTTTTTTTTTTTTTTGGTTAGTCGATCTTCTGTTTTTATTTTAAAGTTTTTTTCCGTTTTAGTGATTTTTCTCACTTTTCCCATTTTATTTTTTCGTTTTTATGATTTTTTTTATTATGGCAATGTATTTAGTGTTGCCTATTTTTTAATTTTGACGATTTCTTTCGGTTAGTAGATTCTTTATTTTGGAGTTACTTTGCTTTTTCGATAACCTATTATTTTAGGGTTTTTTTTTTCTTTTTTACGATTTTTTGTTTTGAAGATTTTTTCAGTTTTGGCGATTTTTCCATTTAGATAATTTGTCTAACTTTTCACATCTTTTTTAGCTTTGTCGACTTTTTTGTCGGTTGGCAGATTTTTTTGACAAGAAATTTTTCATGTTGCCTATTTTTCGTTTTAGCGATTTTTTCGGCTAGTCGAATTTTTTTTTATTTTGGCGTTTGTTTTTTTCGTTTTGTTTTTTTTTTTTTGTTAGTAAATTTTTCTATTTTAGGATTTTTTCGTTTTTTTTTGTTTTTTGGGGTTTTTCCTCCTTTTACTGTCCTTTTCCTTTTTGGAAATTTTTTCCAGTTTTACGCTTTTTTTTTACATTTAAGTAATTTTTCTAATTTTTTTATATATATTTTTGTTTTTAGCGATTTTTTATCTTGAGGTATTTTTGTTTTTACAATATATTTTCTTAGTTTTGCTTTTTACCGTTTTGTCGATTGTTACATTTTGATCATTTTTCTCTCTTTCCCATATTTTTCGGTTAATATATTTTTTTTTTTAGTTTTTTGGTAACAATACCCATATTCTTATTTTATTTATTTATTTATAACTTTTTGCGATTTTTTAGTTGATTTTTATTTGGGAGTTTTTGCGTTTTGGAAATTATTCTTGTTTTTGGTAATTTTTTATCTTGCAGTTTATTTGTTTTTGCAATATCGTTTCTTATTTTTCATTTAAGCAATTTTTTTTTTCGTTTTGGAGTCTTTTTCATTTTGGTGTTTTTTTGCGTTTGGTCGATTTTTTTATTTTAGCGATTTTTCCCTTTTTTTGTTTTTGACGGTTTTCTTTTGCATTTTTTTTTTAATTTTAGCGGTTTCTGGTTTATAATGTTACTATAATAAATACGCATGCTGATTTTAAATATCCAAAAATAAGAGAACAATACAATATTGTTATCTTGATAAAGCAAGTAAAAGAATTAATTTTACATTAAAATTTTACATAAAAACAAAAAGCTTTAAAAAAGTAATTCAAATTGTTTACTTTTTCTACTTTGTTTCCATTAAATTCTTTTTATTTATTGTTTAACACGCCTTACAACTCTCTCAATTAAAAATAGAAAAATATAGAATTCAAAGTTAATATATTGTTACAAATTATCAAGTTTGTGACATTGTTTTGAAATGGGAGTACTACGACAAGCAGCAGTAATAAAATAGAAAAGAGTTTACTAGTTTAGGTAGCTCATTGGTTTGAGGCTTATACACATATACATATGTTAGTTTTGTGTATGTATGAGCAGCATTTTTTAAAGCTTAAAACTTCTAAAATAACGCATTTTTTTTAATAAAGTTTAATCGAATGAGAAAATACCTTTTCAACGACATATTTTTTTGCTAAAATCGGATACAAACTGTCAGTGAATAAAATTAAAGGAAAAGTGTTTGCTTTTAGTTGGATAGATAAATACTAGACATATTACTCAAAGGAAATTCTGTGAAAATACAGAAGATCGTTAAAGAAAATAAATTAAAAATATTTTTAATATTTTAATCATATAATAGATATATATTGCAATTATAATGCAATTTGTATTTATTACATTCCAGTTATTAAATCAAATTTATAACAAAGATCAAAAAAAGTTTCAATTTTAAGCATTAAAAAAAACAAATCTTATTAAAATTTGAATTATTAATTATTAATTAACTTAATACATATCACTTGTCTAACTCGGTATTCATAAAACAGCTACTGTACTTTAATTTTAAGTAGTTGAACTACATCCTAAATAAATCATATAATAAATATTAATTTAACTACTACCTATGTTTAGTGGTAGAATAATACAACCATCATAGTTGACATCTTATTGTTAATTTATTAAATTTATTATTTCTTAATTTTTTTTTATCGGTTTCAGCGCCCATTTATCAGATCATAAATTGGCATTTTAGTGGAATATTGAATTGAATAAAATGCAGCTAAATTGTCTTATTTACGTTTGTTTGTTTAGCTGAAGAATTAAGAGAATACAACAAAAGTCAATAACTTGAATTTTATATGCCAGAAAAAATAATTTGGTGTGAGCGGCATAATAATTTTTTCTATGGAGTTTAACACTAAAAATACCAAATATGTAAAATGATTGAACACATTTTACGGGTAGTAGATTTTGGAGGAAAGATTTAGGTTTCATTAAAAGAAGATTTTATTTAAGTGAATAAAATCACAATTAGTTTTATAACATATATTTATAAAACTAAAAAAACTTCGTACTCAGTTTTTCTCAAAGACTTCAAATTTCATCAATAGAAAAATATAAAATATTTATGAAAATAATATCAACTCAATATCGATGTGAAACGAAAGCTAAGAATCCCTGCAAAATAATAAAAGTTTATATTTAAATGTTGCTGCAAAAAAAGTTAAGAAAACATCCTTTTAATAATGTTAGTTTCTGATATTAATTTCAAATCTTTTTAATACTTTATATAACGCATTTTTTCCCAGCATTTTGTGTTGCAATATTAAAAGAAACAAATTATTTTATAGCAGGGTTTCGTAGCTTAAACATGTATATAAAAGTTGATATAATCTTTATGAATATTCTTTGCATATATTTTTAAAAGTTGTGTATCCTTCGATATTTTGAAGTCCTTTTGAGAAAAAATTTTACTTCGTGGAGAAAAACGGAATAAGCAGTTTTATTATACGCAGTTTCGTGCATATAATAATTGTTGCACAGTTTAATTATTGAAACTTATTAAAAAAGCTTACTGTTTAAAAAAAATGTGCCTTAAAGAAAGCTATTTTATCTCAATTTTCTTTAATTCGATTTGTTATTAATCTTCTTGACATTTAAGTCTAAAGAACTATATAGAATGTTTTTTTATCCATACGTATTAAAGTTATTTGGTAATCGAAACATTTAAGTAGGTAAATGACTTTTTATTAAGAAATAAAACTAAAATTATTTTCTTACTTTTTTGAACTTAAAAAAATTCGCATTTTGAAACTTATTTCCAACTGCTTAAATAGAAACCAACTTTTAAGGCTTATGTGAGCTATTTAGAAGCTTGTTTATTTATTTAAGATCTACAATTGGAGCCTAAAGAGCTTCGCTTGAACTATTTAGAACTCGACAATTGATTTTTTTTTTTTTTTGGCAACTACTAAAAGGCCTTTTATTGAAGCTAATTTCGAACTAATCAGAATTTTAAAGCTTATTGTGAGCTATTTAATGACTTACCATTGAAGCTTATTCACTTTATTTCAGATCTACAATTGAACCTTATTTGAACTGTATAAATATTTACATTCAAACTTGTTATTAGCAATATAAAGGTGAAACTTCAACTATTCACAATTGTACAATTATTTAAAACACTACAATCAAAGGCCAACTTTTTAAGCTTATTTTAATCTAGCAAAGGATCTCTTAATTACGATTTACTTTATCTGCTTTAAGACTTATAATAAGAGCTTATTTTAAGCTACTTAAACATTTGTGTCGAAACTTATTTTGAAATAATTCCATATCTACTACATTGAAAGAAAAAGTGCATTGTAAAATTAAATTTATTTTTCTTATTTTTCGCAAAAATCGTACTTAAGTACGATTCACACTGAGGTATATTTAGAAAAGTACAAAACGGAATTAATTTAAAAATTAAGAATTAAATACTTAATTTAAGTATGAAAATTCTAATACTAAGTACAAATTGTACTTAAATCAAGTAATGGATTCTTGAAATTTGTAATTAAGTCTAATTTGACTTGAATTAAGAGGAAAGATCTTATATTTATCTGTGAGAGAATATGAGCGGAGTAAAACTAATTATCACTGCCGTCTCACTCTTTCTTTGTCAATCGGTTTCGTCAAGTAATTTTCTTTAGTCTTTCATTGTGCATCGTTTAAACACTTTTGCATTTGTTTTTAATTTTTCAAGCCCTTTTTTTATAAATGTTTGACAACGAATGAAATTATTGAATGACGACTTACGCCTGCTCTAACTCTTTAAAGTGTTCAATTTTGAAGCTGATATTCATTATTTAAAAGGTAAGTTAAGTTAAAGTTGTTAAAGAATTGGGCATGTGGCATAAATGAAGTATTTTGAAAAAAATTACATTCTAGGTTCAATTTATTATTTATTAACATAATTATAATTAAATAAATTAACAATAAATTATAACAAATTCTACTAGTATATAAATTTATTTCCAAACATAATTTATATACACAGAAAAGGAAAAAGTTTTTCTTTAGAAACAAATGACTTTCTTTGTGTTTTTTAAGAGAGCCACGCCATTGATTAAGAAATTATGTCTTAGTTTAAGTACAATTTCTACTTACATACTATATATTTATACATGTATATATGCAAATACTTTGTAATTTGTTTATATTAGTATGGTGTTAATAGAAGGGGGAAGGGTAAAGCAAATTTAATTCTGCTCTCATGATTTGTCATGTATTTGTAAATATGTATATGTATATATATGTATAAATATGTAAGCGGGAACTGCACTTAAATCAAGACATAATTTCTTAACCAATGAATTAGTTCTCTTAAAAAAGCCTTGTGTTTCTAAAGAAGAATTTTTCTTTTTCCGCATATTTTGAAAACTTAAACTGAAAATTAGTAAAATGAGATAAATCTGTTTGATTTTAATAACATGTATTTGTTTCAATTTCTTAATTTCATAATATATTTTGGCATCGATGAAGATACCACTTCGATTGACTCAAAAGTTGAAAATTGGTTGAAGGGCGATTTTAGAGGAAAATATGTTTTGAATAAGGTGAATATTCAATAGCTTTATAAATTTTTTATTTATTAATTTTTTCAGGATTACTATTTCATTTTGAGAGGCAACCAGGAAAACAGAAGTGGAAAGTTATTCATCAAGTACAAAAACTACCTACAGCTGCAGATGAAAATAATGAAAATTTAATATATTTAATATAAACATAATAAAAATTAAGTTTTTTATATAAAGTAAGTATGAAAATTCTAAAAACAAGCGCTTTATGGATCAATTTAAGCAAGCAGGATTGACTGAATATCTATATTTCTTAAATCAAGTGCATTTTGGAAATAATTGTGATCCGTTTATTCTGAAATAAATCCTATTTATACTCACTTTATGCTAAGATGTCTAAAAACAAGAAAAATTTAGATATTAACTTAAACCAAAATAGTCTTAAATAGAGCTAAAATTAAACATTTTTTGCCATTCCGTGCTTATCGCAATTTTGACATAGCTCCGGATTGATTTAAGTACGGATTGTACAATTTACTTTTTGAGTGTATTTACTAGTGCTTATTCTGAACTTCTTAAAAATCTCCGACTGAAGCTTCATTTGAGCCAAAACTAAGAATTTTTTGACATTCTTGATTCAAGTAATTCGCTCGTAGTTTAAGAAAATTCGTACTTATCGTGGTTTTGACATAGCTCCGAATTAATTTAAGTACGGATTGCACAATTTATTTTTTGAGTATAATGGCTGTTCTGAACTTCTTAAAGATCTCCGACTGAAGCTTCATTTCAGCAAATTTGAGACCTAAAATTGAAACTCATTTAGAGTTATGTAATTCAAAATCTGCTACTGAAGCTTATTTTAAACTTCAGGAATACATACAATTGAAGCTTATTTTGAGCTACTGAACAATTAACAATAAAAGCTTATTTAAAGCTACTTTAAGACCTAAAATTTAAACTTATTTTTTAATACTTTGAGATTTAATTTTGAAGCTTATTCTAATATGCTTAAAGACCTTCAGCGAAGCTCTTTTGAACTACTTAAGGATTTGCTACTGAAATTAATTCTTATGTCTTTAATAATTTACTATGGAAGCTTATTTTCAGGTACCTAAAGAGTTGCGATTTAAGCAAATTTCGTGGCATTAAGGAATTCTTTTTAAATCCTGTTTTGACATACTTATAAACCTGAAATTGAAGGTTATTCTTAACTGCTGATTCTTATATATATATATATATATATATATATATATATATATATATATATATTATGAATCCTCGTAAGATTCTGTGTCAATATAGCAATGTCAGTCCATCTGCCCGTCTATTAAAAGCAAGATAAGGCTCGGGGTGGATCACCTATCGTAACGAAATTTGGCTAAAATATTTCTCTCATATAAGTTTTGTTTTGGTATATATATTCTTGGATAAAACCGGTTAATAAAAAAAGCAAAAAACGTATATACGTCGTAAATCTAGTTCATACTTTTCCGCTGATATCTCTTAGATAAATGAATGTACACCATCGAAATATTGTACAAATAGTTAAAGGATCTACGCAAAACCAAAAATGGATGTCATTCGCTCACTTTACCACCCATCTCCCATATAATGTGAAATTTTAAATGAGGATGACACACAAATTTTTAGATGGTGGGTATAATAGATTCGGTCAAGTCGAACTTATTTAAATTAAATTTTTTAGCATATCAATTCTCGTTCAATATGTTACACTCTAAACATATAAATTTTACTAAAAATTTATTTAATAATCGCCCGGTAGCTTTAAACACTTTATAAACTAATTTGTTTAATAAATTTTTAAAAGATAAGTTTAAATTAAGGAAGTGATATAATATTAAATAGTGTACTTAACACCTAAAGCCACAAAACCATAAAAACGTTTATTAAAAAAAAGCAAATTGCTATTTTGGAAAACTGTTAAATAAATAATAAAGGTGCTTTAAATAAAATAAATCATATTAGAAGTTTTAACATCAATCATAGAAAGCAACATAAACACTTCGGAGTTTCTTTTATTGTTTAAACAAATACTTTTAATATCTTTTTTTTAATAATATTTTTGTTTAAGGTAACCTTGAAAACAAAAACAGAATTATTCTAAATGAAATAATAATTACAATTGCCCAATTCACATCTTCGTTGTTGTATTATTTGTTAAAATATTATATGAAAAAAAAAAAATAACATTTTAAAAAAAGTAATACACTTTGTGAATAAGTGTGCTATCTTCAAATGAATTAAAATATTATAAATTTAAAATTTTTTATTATCTTATTTTTTCCTTTTTATTATTATTTTTTATTTTCTTAAGTAAATGAAGAATCAAATTTCTGGCGAAAAATAAAATTTTTAGTGAATAACTGGTTTTTTTTAGTGAAAATTTAGATTTTTGGTGAATAATCGGAGTTTTAGTAAAAATTTTGATTTTTGGTGAAAATTTAGATTTTTGGGTAAACATTTTTGTAAAGAATCATATTTTTATTGAAAAATTTAATTTTTAGTGAATAATCAGTTTTTAATGAATTTAAATTTTTGGTGAATAACCGCATTTTAAGTGAAAAATTGAATTTCGGAATTTTTGTGAAAAATCAAGTTCCTAGGAAATATTTTTTTTTGGTAAAAATTTGAATTTTGGTTGAAAATTTTGTAAAACAAATGTTAAGTAAAAAATTTAATTTTTTTTAAGAAATCAAAAAATTTTTAAACAAAATAATTTTTAACAGTATTAATATACATAAGTTTCACAGTGTTATAATGTTATTTTAAATTACCATATAAATTTTCAAAAAATATTAAATAATATCTTATTTTAAGTAACATATAACACAATAACTCATTTTGTGAATTGGGTAAATATTTAACATTTCTTGTTTTTTATTTTTTGTTTTTATTTTTATAGACTTTAAAATTTATAGTGTGATAATTATTATGTTGGTCATTTTTTAAAAATGTTTAATTATTTCTTTACTTTACAAATAGCAAACAAAATTACTTAATATGATGAGGCGTTGAAAATATATATAATATAAATATAATTTATTATTCATTAAAATTTTCATTAACTTGAGGTTATGTTAAAAAGTTTAAAATATTTTAATTTTAAATATTTCAAATCATAATTACTTATATGTTTTAGAAAAATTGTGTTTCTAAGGAACTAAAGTAGTTATTTATAGGAACAATTGTTTTATAGCTTAAATATGCTAAATATGTTAGAACAAAAAGAAAATTTGCATATTTATTGGTAGAACTTGAAATATTCATAATATTTACAAAAGCAATTAAAAAGGTATTGAATGTTTATATTTGAAATTTAATTTTTTTATATTAGAATATGAGAATTTTTCACTTTGATATTAACTTGACTACAAAAGCTTCCCGATAAGAAAAAAAATAAAGATAAGGTTTCATTAAACATTATATTTCCGTGGGTTTTATTAAAAAAATGTGAGGTAGGAAAAAATGGTTGTATTCAATACATGGACAAAGATGAGATGAAAATGAAAAAAATAAAAAAGTAACATCAAAAATTCTATAACAAAAATATAACACTTCTGTTTGTTTAGTCATTAAATAAAGAGGCTAGAAGAAATATAATTAAAATCTGTGATAACATTTAATTCCGGAAAAAAGATTGCTATTATAAATAGTCTTAAGAATATTCGTCATTAATTTTATTTTTAAGAAAAAATTTCAATAAATGTTTTGGAAAAAGAGGTTAAATTAAACAAAATTTTTAAATTCAATAAATGCATTAGTTTGCTTTTAATGGCTGATGATTTTTACAGCTATATATAATAACTAACAAATTATTCACTATTTCTTTTTTCAAAAATTGTACTACACAGAAAAAAGATTGGTTGGAAAATGGTTACAGTAAAAGAAATTCATTAAGACTTATCTAAATTTTATTATAATTACTGAAAATAAATAAATTTAATAGACTTTCTATATTTTTTATATATGAACTTAGTTGTATTAAAATTATAATGTCTACAATTAAAATATTATAGAACCAATTTTTACTTATTTAAAATAATTAAAACTTATTCAAAAAAGACAACTGAATTTAGTTCAAAATGTATTTCGAAATATTATTAATGGTGAATAGAAATTCGATTATATTAGAGTATATAAAACTCTACCATCTTATCTTATTTTAGCACAATTCGGTATTGCCAACTAATAGAACTTTTTGGCAAATCAATTCAACATTAGCAAGTCAAAAACTTAAAACAATATCTTCACTTTGCAATTATTGTTGAACTTTTTGTAGAGTTTTTTTTTTAGAATTTCTGCATTCGTGCTCAAGTTCATTGAATAATTGTAGAAGGATACATTGTTAAAGAATGCATTCCATTCTGACGCGTGTCCAATAAAACTTTTTCAATGTATTTTTCGGCAATTATTCAACTAACTTGAGTCCGAATGCAAAAATTCTAAAAACCTCTACAAGAAGTTCAACGAAAATTACAAACTAATTAACCTACACACTACAATAACATTGTTTCATTGCCACTTAATGAGTGGCTAAACAATAACAATTATACATTGCTTCATTTGCTACCTAACTGGTAGCTTTAAACATATAAACAATGACAATTGAAAAAGGAGGATACAAAATAATTATAAAAAGCTTTATCGTAAACCATTCGTCTAACTCAATAAAAACGCAGAAGGTTTAACGTACCTGTCTATGTATACTCAACCTCACGGTGCTCTTCGCACAGGGTGAATACAATGAGTCTACCAGTGCCCCCAAGTCTAACAGAAAGCCATCCTTAAGTACCAATTTGAAGTCAAGTATTTGGACATGACTTTCCCCTTGGATAGAAGCGGAGCATAACTAAACTCCCTTAATTCAGTGTTATTAATGTTGTTTCGTTTTGTTTTATTTAATAAAAAAAAAATAATGTTTTTTACTACATATTCTAAAGGGAGGTTTATTTAAACAGATATATTTTACGATTATGTTCACTAATATAAAACTTATCGAACCTAATTAATTTGTATTTTGTATACTTTTATGTAGGTTACATATGTGTATTTATTTTTCTTATCGGGCTTAGAGCGGAATTTATTTATTTATTTTTTTTTTTTTTTTTTTGTTAAATTACTGGTTTTTAACAACCATAACATAGACGGTAATTTCTTGCATATTAATATAAATTTAAAAAATTTTTTGATCGTAAAGTATCAAAATATTTTATAAAATTAAAAAACAAGAAAACCTATACATACTTTGTTGATTAAAATTTGTTTAATGAAATGTAAAAAAATCACTAAGATCGCTATTATCTTTAATGTATCGTATCGCCTTTAATTTGTATTTTAGAAATATTTATCTTAAACACGAACGCCGTTCACTATATATATATATTGTTTCGCTAAAAAAAAATACCAAATTGTGTAAAGAAAGAATTTTTAAAAAATATTTACGGAGTCAAAAGTTATAGGCACTTAAATTTGAATTTTGAAAAAAAGTCGATTTTTTTAATTTTTTTGCAAAAAAAAAAAGAGGTTACATTATTATATTCCGTTATAGAAAAATTTTCTTAAGTATAACATGTATAACATTTATATTTTTCTTCAAAATAACTAAACACAAAACATTTTAAGGGAAAAAAATTTAAAATTAATTTTTGCGAAAACCAGGGTTTCTCACACTTGACAAATCACAAAGCTGGAATCAAAAGTTATACTTTCTATATAGTCTAATGCGTTTTTTTGTAATAGATGTTTTTTCTCCTCGATATCTGTTAGAAAGATATAGCAAAAAAGTAAAAAATTCCATTTTTGGAAATTTTTTAGTTTTTTGGGTATTTCAGGATTTTTGTTAATAAATCTGAAAATGTGAATAACGCCTGAAAATAAGCATTAAAAAATTCTATACAAAAATTTTATTACATAATTATACATGAGTAATATGCACAAAATCCCAACTCAATACCTCTTCTGCATCTTTTCGCGAAAAGACTGCAACGAATTTTCTTATTATAAAAATTATTATAAATTTTTGAAAATAAGACACTATTACCTACATAATGATATATAATATTAACAGAAATCGTTGAAAAAATTGCTCATATAATAAGCTTTTTCACAATTAGTAGGTAACTTTGGAACAGATACTATATTTTAAGTATAGGAATATGACAAATAATTTGAGACAGGTGCATTTTATCTGTTATATTGTTGTTATTAACGTTGGATATGAGTAAAATATTACATGAACTCTACAAATAACTAAAAAGATAAGCAATTTATTTTCAGATATTTATTTTTTATAACAATAATCATTTTTTATTAGGAATTATGTCAGTTAGATTGTGAAAGAATTATAAAAATGTATTTATTAGTTTCTGAGTTAATGCATTTTGAAAATGCACTTAGGACTACCCTTTATTTAATTATATGTAAATGCAGTAATATTTCTTAATTGAAATGAACTCACCTTTAAATTTCACTATATTTATCACACTATATTTATTCACACTAACCGATTCCCGTTCATTCAAAATTTTAAGAATATTGATAACTCCACTAACAATGAATTAACTTTCCACTAATATAAAACCCTTTTTTGATTTTCTTTTTTTAAACAAAAACATTAACGTACATACATGTAAACTTTTTTTATTTGCTCTGCTTTTACCAAAGAGAATTTAACTTTATTTTCTCATACATCTCCTATTTATAAAAACACAACAACACTTTTAAAAGCAAATTACAACACCAGCAACGCACGCACATAAACTATTAAGCAAAGGGCTTTTAAATTGATAGAATATACAACAAGAATAATAGAAAATAATTGGACACACACTTTATTATAAGGTTTCTTTTTTCTTTGACTTAATAAATTTAATAAAAACTACACTTTAACACTTTACTATTATTTTTGACAGATTTTTCGTTATATTACAATAAAAAGATAAATATTTAAGGGATTTTCTAAGAATTAAAACACTTTATTTAATGAACAATTAAAGAAGGATGTCAAATTAAAACGACCGATGTTAATAACGAACAAGTGAGAACTAAATTATTTATCTAGTAGAGAAGAGTTGCCAGTGAAAATGTATCGTCATATGTTGTGAGGATTTTATTACACAGATTATTAAAAGAAAATTTCAGGAAGATAGGGGGAAATAGTAATCAAAATAAAATATTATAAACAGGTCAACCAAAAATATGCAAAATCATATTTTTTTACTGTACTTCAATTGAATCAAACTCTTAGTTATTTTTAAGAATTTTGGCATAATTTTTCACATATTTTACACTTTATTTTTCATGTTTTACACCCAACAGAATTTTTTACATAATTTGCCATTAGTTAAATTTTCATTTTACAGTTATATACTTTCAGAATCCTTAAAAACTTTAATTTTATAAAAATTTTGCAATTTTATAATTGAATTTGAATGTTTTTAAGTGTAAATACAAAATATTTTTTTAAATGTTGCTAATACAAATAAAATTATTTTCAGCATGAATATTTGATAACTTAAAATTTAGCAAAAAAAAAAAAAAAAAAAAAAAACATTTTAAGAACATATTTTATATGTATCGAAATTCGATAAATTTTTTTTTTTTATAGAAAATTTTTGATAAATAATCTTTTCTTATAGAAAATTTTCGATAAATTTCTTTCAATAATAAAAATTCGATAAATTTTTCTTTAAATAAATAATTTTCGATAATTTTTTTTATAAGATTTTTTTTTTTGAAAAGAAATCTTCGATAAAGTTTCTTTTAATAGAAAATTTTTAATAGATATTCCCTACAGAAATTTTTTTTTACAAATTTTCTTTTTATAAAAAATTTTCAATTAATTTTGTATATATAAGAAAAATTTTATATGTTTCTATTTATAAAAAAATTTATCTATGTATTTATAAAAAGGTTATCTTTTACATTAATCTTCTTAAAGTTATTTATTAATAAATCAATTAAAAATTATAAAGAATAAAGTATTAAACTTTAAATTTTATTAAAATAAATTAATACAAAAGGAAGTTCCATATTAAATGTGTGCATTTGTAATAATTTCATTATTGTTGTATTTATTGTTGTATTGGCTTTTTCTTAATAGTCTATGTGTATAAGCCGACCAAAAAAAGAAGGGTTAAAGAGACATACTAAAATGCTTTATTTAGAATCCACAGGGCATGCCACTCGCATTCCAACACTATTCCTTTTTACACGGCGTGGGATTTTTTTTAAGGAAGCCGAGGCTTTCTTTGAGGAATTTTTACAGAACGCAAAGTTGAATGTGTTTAAAATTTTTTCGGTGAGATGTGGAGGCATACACAAAGGCCTGCAGGGAGGATGCACTAACATATTTTCCTGCTGGGAATATACATCGTATATGTAGTTAGTGGTGTGATGTGCATTTGAAAGTGTTGTTGTTTATCTAGCCTTTGGCGCCTAGAAAATGCAAGAGCAAATAATTGAACATTTTCATAGCAATAAAAAATTAACATTTTTTATGTTGTTGTTATTATTTACAAGAAACAACGGCAAAAATTGTTTTTGTTCTTTAGTAGCCTGTTACTGCATAATAGAGTTGCCATTAATTCTAAATAGTGCGAATAATGGTAAAATCGGTTCGGGAGTTTAATGCAACAAAAATAATTATAGACGACATAATACACATAATAAAAATGTGAAAAATAGAAATATATTTAAAAATAAAATTATGTGAGCTTATTTTAAATAAGAAATACATATTTGACCTCATGCCTTTCAATTTTCTTCATATTCACCTAAATATGTTCTATGAAGCTAATAAAATTTATCCAACCTTTGTTTAGGAAAAAAAAATCAAAAACCGTGTTTTTTTCGGGGTTCCAAGTTATTAAAAAAATCTAGAAAGTATGCTATTTTAAAAGACCATATTTTACACATTTCTTATAGAATTTTCATTATTTAAGTGCATTAGATTTCCACATTTTCCCTCTTTTAAAACAAAATTATTAAACAATTTTAGTTTTTTTACTAAATGCATATCAGTTACAAATTTCAAATTACATTTTTCAGATGCATTTTTGAAATTGCTCTCCCTCTACGATTTTGATTTTTTTTTATTTCATATTAAAAAGTGATTTATTACTTAAAGAATTCAGTTTAGAGTTTTTTGTGACGGAAATATTTACTATTTTTATTAATTTTTATAAAAAAACATCACTTATTTAAATTTATTTTTCTAAATATTTTAGTGTTTCTTACGCTTTACGCAAAGATTGTGAAACCTAAATATAGAGTGATCCATTTCCATTTATATAAAACTACATACATAAATGACAGATTTAAATTAGTTAAGCAATACTTTAATGATATTTATATTATTTTTAAGTTAAATAATTCAAAAATAAATTTTCTTTATAAATTGCATTAGATGCATAAATACATTTGTAATTTTTTTAACTGCATTTTCTGTAGAATTTTTTAAGAAAAATTTATTAAAAATATATTTTATTAAAATTTGATAACTATACATATATAACTTTATTTAAATATACATTTCCCCAATCTTTTATAAATAAACAAAAAAAAAAATGTGATTAAAAATATGTTTAGGATTGTAGTCTAAAACACCAACATATTTGAATACACGAGGGCGCATAAATAATTCCGTGACTTTTTGAACTTCCCTCGTAGTTATATGAAAGGCAACACTATTCCCATCAAGTACCACCTGTTAATAGACTGCTGTCAAATTTTGAGCAAGTGACATCATTTACTTTGCGTAAAAAATGGGATTTTTCGAGGTCCTTAAAATAGGCATTTGTTTGGTCAATAATTTCATCATTGGAGCTGAATCTCTTTCCACCGAACCATTTCTTTAGGTTTGGAAATAGGAAGTAGTCACTTGGGGCTAAATCCGGAGAATATTGCGGATGAGGTACCAATTCGTAGTCCAATTCATAGAGTTTTGTCATTGAGACTGCACACGTGTGCACCCGTGCATTATCTTGATGAAAAAGAACTTTTTTCTTGGCCATATGGGGTCGTTTTCTTTTTAAATCCTCCATAAATCGGTCTAAGTTGGCATAATATTCGCCGCTTATTGTTCTTCCCTTTTGAAGGTAATCGATGTGGATTATCTCGCGTGCATCCCATGCAAATTTGTTTTATATTTCATGTGAAAAATTACCTTATTATTATTAGCATTTTTAAGTTTTTTGGGTCATTTTTCGCTTTTAGAAGAATTTGCTAAATTATGTTTATAAATAGTTTCTATGATTAATGAAACAAGTAAAAAAAAATAATAATATATTATAACTGATTTAGTAATTTCAGGCGAGACTTTTTGTTAAATATATTAAATATAGTTTTTTTTTTGCGAATAAATGCACAGCAGCGAGATGCCTCTGTGCTTCAAACTAAGCACCTCAAAAGCTGCTCTGGCCCGCATCGGCAAAGAACAGGTAAAAACCCTGCTTCGGGAGCTGTCTACTCGAAATCACCTCGAGCAGCAGCAAACCCAGTGCCTTCTGTGAAAAAGGGAACTGCGAACAAGCTTTCGGGTTTCCAAGTATTACCTCCCACCGCCAGTAAAGGAGCTGCAAACTTGATTTCGAGCTCTGAATCTGCACCTTCAGCTCAAAATGGCAAGATACATGCCACCTAAAGGCACATCATACTCGCCAGGAAGGCCTTCTTAAGACGGCATGCTACCGATCATTTTCTGGATCGTCTAGGTAAAAAGCCAGCCGAATCCCTAACCCCAGAGGAACTCGTTTCCCTAAATTGGAATGAATCTTTAATGGCCGAATTGCAGCAAAAACCTCCCCTTTCGCCGAAAGACGGGCCTAAACGGCAACGATCAGAGGAGGAGGCATAATTGCAAGATCAATAGCCCGGAACCAAACGTCCGAAGCCCTATAACCTGATGGACAAATAGTTAATTGAAGTGGCCAAAGGTCATCTCGTACGTGCTGTCATCGACAGGAGCGACGTTGACTGCGCTATCAATACCCACACAAATTGGTATTTAGTGCGCAAAAAGTTGATTTGAGTATTCTGGAAGGTTCTAAAGGAGAACGCCGGACCCTCTCCCCAATGCGATGATGCCGGATGGTATCGTAGCCGTGTTAAGTTGATGGCTTGCTCAAACGAGCGATCGGCCTTGCTCCTGAAGCAAGCGGTAGCTCTTTTGGAAGGCGCTAGACTAAACGTGGTCTCTATTGACGATATTCCACTTCGACCTACAGCCATGAACCACGTACCGGATGAACCGTCCAAACTAGAGGAAATTCTAGAACTCATTCGGTTCGGTAACCCTGTGATCCCCACAAATTATTGGAAGGCGACCAGAGTATCCGAATCCGACGGAGCATGCATGAGAATAGTAATCGTCATGAATAAGGAGTCCCTGCCGTATAGAGGAGACGACCGAGACAGGACGATAACGATCCGACTCCAGTAGAAATGTCATGTGAGGAGACTACTAGTTCTCTGAATTCGTGGGTGACCTGCACCTTTGCAAGACAATCAACCCTAACCTTTTGTCAGCGTTCACACTCTTTTAGAGCATATAGAAAATGCTCCCGAGCACAAGGAATATGCATTAATGGCCTTTCTTGATATAGAAGGAGCCTACAGTAATCTGACCCCGGATACTGTTAAAATGGCTATGGAAAGACTGGATATACATCAGTCTATTATTGGTATCATATGGAGACTTCTAATCAACAGAGTTATAATCTCCACTATGGGTGCGGATACCATATATAGGGTAGCAAATAGAGGCACTACTCATGGGGGAGTTCTATCTCCACTTCTTTGAAATAATGCCTTCAACACAATTCTCAGAGAACTTATTTCTTAAGGTTCAAGACCGTCGCGTATGCGGACGATGTAGCGGTGGCTGTATCTGGAAAATATTTGTATACCATATCTCACCGCCTTCAAAATGCGCTAGGCCTACTCAGTAAATAGAGTACAATTAGTGGCCTTAGCGTGAATCCTGGAAAGAGGGAAGTAGTTCTCTTTTCAAGGAGATACAAAATACCATCTTTCCCACTCCCTTGCCTAAATGGAGTTGAATTAAAGGTACCAGACAGCGCGAAGTATCTGGGTATAATAATGGTACTATAAGTACTATAAGTTCATGGAACGAATTGCGAATCTCGGATAACATCCCTGACTATATTGATTATTGCATTCCCAAACCCTTTCTGGATAGAGGCTTCTCAGTTTCAATCTCAGCCGATCCCACTATATGAGACGGATCGATTGAGCTTTACACTGATAAATCTTCTGAAGGGGTTCGGGGAGGTGTCTTTATTCCGCATATAGGAGGAACATCTCCTTTAAATTGCTGGATCACTGCACTGCTCTTTGAGCGGAGACGATTAAGTCTCATTCGGGTGTCTGATCGACATCCAGGCTGGTATATGAATGCCTGACATCTTTAAATGAGATGGCGAGACATTCAAACCTATAATTAGTCTGGCCAAGGGGTCACTCAAGTACCCCAGGCAATATTATTGCAGATGAATTAGCCAGAACTGGTTCCCTTCTTCAAAGTGAAGAAATGGACCAGTGAGTGGGCATACCACTGTCATCTTGAAGATCAATGATACTGCAGTACTTGTCGAGAATAGCTAAACAAAGATGGACAGTACGATCAGAAGCAGTCGAGTTTCATTCTGAGATTGCCAAGGTGACAGCTACGAACACTCGTAGCCACTATTACAGGACACTGGTTTGCTGGTACACACGCTAGAAGACTAGGACTCCCTAGTCTTCTAGCTTTAACGAGGAGGAGGAAGAGACAGTGGAATATTTTCTTTGGCACTGTCCTGCTCTTGCGAATATAGGTACTGCTAAATTTGGTAGTTCGTATATACACGACTAACTGATCTCTCTGCTATTGATATTAAACGAATCAGATCTTTTGTTCGTGCATCAGCTTGGTTTGATTCGAACCTATTTTCGGACATTTGAAAACAGGTTCATATGATCCATTAGGGTAACACAATGGGACCAATAGGACAATAAAAAATTATTTTCTTCGTTATTGAAATAGTAATATTTTAGCCTTTTAAAGGCAATTTTAAGAATCAAAAAGGCTAGAAGCTAAAACGAAAATTTTGGGGTTAAAAGCAAAGTAAAAAGTCTAGATTTAGTCTTAAAAGGGTTAAACTAATAATACTGGTTGGTAATTTAATATTATTTTTAGCATTTTTGTTTAAATAGATTTAGTATTATAAAGGCTGTATCTCATTATCAGAAAAATGAGATGCAGCCTAGGAGATGTGTTTTAAGACCTTTATTTAAAATTTTATATTAGTCGTGCATTTGTTGTTATTTTCGAGTTTTGTGGCTATATAGGTTTTTCATCAAGACAACTTATAACTTTGAATGTTATGTTTGGGCAAGAACTTGCATGAATATAAAAACGTGAGTTTCAGCATTTTTCGGCAAACTCTTGCGATCTTCAATTTTGTTTCAGTTAAATTTTGACAAACCTGAGCGGAAATTTCTTGGTTTTCATAAACAAAATATAAAACCAAAAGCAAACATGTAAATATTATTAAAAAAATATGTCCACTGTTGTCAAAATATGTATTACAAAGGTTTAAGCAAAAATTCTTAAAATCAGTTGTAATATATATTATTGATAATATTAGATAAAATGGCTTGATACAACCTCAAAAAGACACTAACAATGCTTTTTGAATTTATGCCAGAAAAAGTGGATTTTTGACCAGTGTGATATAGAGGCATGTGTTTATAATAGAAGTAAATTCATATAAAAACATAAAAATCAATTTCATTATTAATCAAATTTCTTGAAGAGGTGGAAAATTTTTTAAAATAGATAAAATAGATAAAATTTCCTGTAAAAGAGAAAAGAAAGTATATTCAGATGAATTTAGAAATTCATTCACCATATTTGATTTTTTAGAAGATTCATTATTAAAATGACTTCCAAACGAGCAACTAGGGTCTATATAACTTGAATTAAAAGCAAAAGAGACATTATTAGAAACCAGATTTCTCTTTTATTTTATTTTTATAGGAAGGGCAACCGCGCCAATTAGCTGGATGACAAAATGTTTGACAGTTAAAACAAAAGGGTTGATCATTGGCATTTAGAGTAAATAAACATTTACCAAGATCGTGACTACAAACAAACATAAGAACGATTATAACCAAAATTTTGACATCGATAACACTGAACAACTGATTTTGTCTTGGATTTTCCTAAGTAACTACATAGTTTAATAAAAAACGAGTATTATGTAAAATCACTTAAAAGTTTATATTCCAGGCAAACCACAAATGTGTAGTTATATGTTTCTTTCTGTCCGTTGAATGAAGCCAGGGATAAAATATTTATCCTTCTCAGAACAAATAAAACATTTTGACACTGATTTGTAATATTTTTGCATGTTTCACCCTTAACGACATATTTTTACATGTAATGATTATATGGCATATTTATGGCATATTTTATTATTTTTCGAGCATATTTAAATCTTTTAGAACATATTTTGATATTTTTATTTTTTATATCTCATGGAAAGTTTATAAACTTTGTATTACAAATCATAAAGTTTTTCAATCAGATTAACTGATCTTTATTAAAGCCATTTTTGAAATATGATATAGAGGTCATATTAGTCTTTCAACTTTCCCGAATTTTTTCATGAGTGCTATGTCTGTAAATTTACATATTAATCTTTTTCATAATATCTGAACTATAAGTTGACAGATACATTTTAATTTTGCCTTACTTTATATCATTGAAATATTAATGAAACATTTTATTACAATTTTTTCTTTTTGTGTTTTAAGAGCATATTTTCGTGTTTTTTAGAGAATATCTTTTATTTTTTACTGCATATTTAATGCGCATAAAACACTTTTTTTAGAACATAATTGTGGTTGCCTAGTAATCAAAAATAAGCCTGCTTTTACATTTTTTTTTAGAAGAAGTTTTAAATTTTGGAACCGATTGAACTGTATCGCGTACAATTTTTTTCAATTCGGCCTCTATTTTAGAAATAGTATTTGAGAAATAGTTGGTGTCTAAGTCTAAAGGTGTAAATGTGTATGATTCAATATTCTTTTCCCTAAGTAGTTTCATCATTTCTGTATGTACCGAAACATTTTTTAGGTGCTTTTTTTTTTGTTTTTAAAATTAGTTACATTAACAATTTTGAATTCAATACCCTCCGATTTTAACTTATAAAGTAAATTTTTAAAATTAACTCTATAGAGAAAAATGGGTGAACAAAATTTGTTTCTTTTTTTATTTCGGATTTGTATAATATTAAATCTTCCAAAATTGCAAATCTATTTTAACTACAACTAGGTTTAGTATTAGAATCAGTATTGTTTAAATTAGATTAGACAATTTTTAAATCTCCATTTAAATGTCATTTGTATTTTTTATTTCTAATTAGTTCATTATCACCTAAAGATCTTGTCATTTCAAAATTATTGTCTAGATTCAAAACATTAGATTGAGCATCATCATTGTTATTGGATTGTTAACAGAAATTATATGATTGCGAGCTTTGACTATCCACTTTGAAATTATATATTTATTGTTTTCAAATACTTACTTCAATTGAATTAATTGTAAAGGAATATATTTCATATTTACTAGATTGATTGATAATTTTAACAGCTGAACTGAATTTCTGGAATTATCGACAGAGTTTTGAGTAATAACAGATTTCAAAGCTGAATTGATTAACTCAAACCCAATGTTAGTAGATTGATATATATATTTTTAGTTTTTAAATTCATATTATTTTGTGTCGAATTATTTGCTGGATACATCAAAGTTTTAACTGGCGGCTTTTTAATTTGATTGCCCAGAGGCACAAGCGGCTTATCAATTATAAAGATAGATTATTTGAATTAAAAGTTTTTATATTTTTCGGTTACACAGAAAAAAATTTATACATAAATATAAAAATTTACTTTTATTGATTTCAGTTTATAATATTTAAGCATAATTTCTTAAGCATTGAAACTTTTTTATATTTTTTCAAATGAAACCAAAGTCAAGAAGACTGAAAAAATTGTTTAAATTTTCATTTGTTTTTTTAATTGGTAAAAAAATGTTTGAAATTTTCTAAGTTTTTAATAGTTTTTAGCTACATTTTGGGAACAGAACAGAAGCGCTTTTTAATAAAATGATGTGCTGCAAAATGCGAGCAAAATTATGCAAATTACTAAACATTATTTTTTAACAGGCGTTTCTTGGAATTTTACCATTTTAAGACATTTCTTGTTAATACAAAATTTAACAAAATTTTTTCAAATTCCTAAAATTTTCATTATGAACAATTTTTTAATATCTATGAACAAAATTTTGTTTTTTATGAGAAAAGTTTGAGAACAGAAAGTCATGTTTGATTATAATATTTAGGAAAAAAATTTTCAAATATATGATTTTTTTCTCTGTGTACGTTTGAAATAGAAATTATATTTTAAATTATTTTTATTTGAGTAAAACACGTCTGCCTTCTATGAAATCAAAATCGATGTTCGTTATATAGCAAGTTTTATGCTTAATTAAGAAAATTAATAATTAAAGGGGGGAAAGTTTTGAAAAATGCATCTGAAAAATGCTTTTGCATTATAAATATAGTTTTTGTCTAATTTTGATATTAAAAGTGGAATTAATTGCTTCTCTGATGACTTTTAAATCAATAAAATCAGAAAATTACAGACAAAGTGAAATATTTTTGTTTTTCCAAAATGAAAAACGTGAACAAAATCGTAAGTTGTTTGAAATCAAAAAAAAAAAAAAATAATATTGAAATAGATACGTCAATGCATTCTTAAAAAGCAAGCATCAAATATGAACAAAATCTAAGGACCATGGTATTTATACCCTAAACCACCATGTTATGCCATTGTGCTAATGTTTGTAATGTACAAAAATATTGCTTCTAGGCCCAAATTTGAGTATACCAATCGTCTCAGAATCACTTTCTGAATCAATTTAAAAAGGTCGGTCTGCCTCGCTGACTGGTCGGCTGGCATGTGACAAAGTAGGTGGCAATTTTGAAGATATTTTGATGAAATTTAGTGCAAATGGTTATTTTACACAAAGATGAAGCCTAATGAAATTGCTCGTGATCGGTCTATTATTTCACCTAGCCCCATACAAATATCTTCCAGGAATAGTGGTTAACGATCATAAATCTTTAAAATAATGCTTGTTTTTTATGAAATTCGGAGCCAGTAAGTAGTATGTAAGTATAAATCTTAGTGATAATTTTCACGAAGATCGTTATACAATTTACCATAACTTCCATATAAACCGATCTTCTGAAAATCACTTTAACGTAAGTAAATCCCACAAAAAATGTCAACAATGAATTAATATTCAACACAAATAAGTTTTATATAAGGTTAAATGATAGTGCCCAATTTTACGAAGATCGGACCATAATCTATCATAGGTCCTATATAATGCCCATCTTCGGGAATCACCCAAAAATCATTGAAATATTAACGTAATATTCTGTATTCATATGTCTATTTTACACTTAACCCCTTCCCGAATTAAGGTGCACATACACAATGTTGTAGGGTATTATATGGTCGGGCTTGACCGAATATATCTTTCTTACTTGTTTTCATATATTATTTTTATCAAATTAGTTGTTTTTTAATATGTATGTGTGTGTGTGTGTTTTTTTTTTTCAATTTAATTTTAAGTAGGCAAAAAAATAATTATTTAAATGTCATAAATTTTATTAAGATTGTCACTATTAACATTTAATTATTCTAGAATAACTTCTAAAGATTAAATAAAAATATTCAAAAATAAGTTCTTATTTTTGCAGAATTATTTGGTTTAAAGTTGATTTCACACGCTGTCAGATTTTAGTATTTTATATATAAAAATTATGACTGTATGATATCCTACTTATATATGCAGATAGTAGTAGACAATCGCAAGGTCATTTCATTGTGTAGGAATGGGATTTTTTACTATAAATATATTGTACATATTATAAGGAATCTTATAAATTCCCTAAAGTGTTTTATTTTTATTTTAAAACTAGTAAATTAGCAATAATTTTTTTTAATTAAAATGTTTACTAATTTTTTTAACAATGTTGTAAATTATGTCATTTTAAAATATATAATCATCATTTAAATAAATTGTGGTTATTCAAGTTCAACATTATTTGTAAATTAAATAAATTTTGTCTTTTCGCTGATGATTTCTAAAACCTTCAAACAATTTTTGTGGTAAAACATTTAAAAAGTTTTTAAAAATATAAATAAAATGTACAAAAAAAGAAACAATTGCACTATAAAAGGGGGAAAAAGTGCAACTCAAAAATAAATTTAATATTAAGTAAGTAGTATTTGAGACAATTTTATTTTAAAATTGTATTAAAACGTGTTTTTGTATTTATTTATAATCTCTTTGTCATTTATTGACGTTTTACTGAATCTAAAGGCCCTTGGCATCCATAATTGCATTACATTTTTAAAATATCTTTACAATTACGTGTATATATATATATATATATATATATATATATATATACGTAAATGTATACAAACTTATGTATGTAAAGATGTGGGTGTTTGTTCAATATTGCATTTTAAAGAGTCACTTGTTTATGTTTATTACCTCGTTGCTTTATTTGTTTTTTTTTTTATGTTTAAATTAATATTTAATGCAAAATGTCAATTGTTTAAAAGACAATTATTGATGTTTAATTTAAACAAATTTATTTGAAAGTAGTTTACCTAGTAAAGTAATTAAAACATATTAAAAATTCTTATATATAGTAAGAAAATAGAAATAGTAAGAAAATAGAAAAAAACATATAAATTTATTCTAATAATCAGGGCAACCAAAAACATGCTCTAAAAAGTGTTTTATGCTCAAAAAAAATAATATTTTTTCTGGCTAAATTTAAAATTTAGAAATAATAATAATAATAATAATAATAATAGAAATAACTTGAATTTCATTATTAATTGCAAAAAAAAAAAAATATTTAAAATATTAAAAAAAAAACATTTAAAGCTACACAGAAAAAAATATTACCGTATATTTTTCAATTAACATAGTTTTTGCATTCTGTATATTATTTAATAAATATGTTCAAGTAAATATCAAATAAAACTAAGATTTAAGTAAAATTTTATTTTTCACTTAAATTTTTAATTCATTCAATCATATACTTGATTGATTTGATCAATTTTTTAATTGAATTTTTTTTTTGTTTTTAATTTTTTACAGTTTTTAGTAATTTATATAATTATTTTGGTGAGTAGTGCAAATTTAAAAAAATTTTTAATTGAATGAAATTTTGCTTTGTAATATATTGTAACAGGAAATTAAAAAATGTGGATAGCAAGAGGAAATGTTCATCTCAAAAAAAAAAAAAAAAAAAATCTATTGCGCGCAAAATGTGCAAAATTTTTCTTGTAACAGTAAAATATGCAAAATTATACTTTTTAACATAATATAAGCTTTTGAAAATATGAATTTCAGATGAACCAAAATGTTAGGTATTTAACCGTTTCAGACAATTTTAAAAATTTTGGCATCAATTTGCTGCAGCATATTTTTACATATTTTGGACCTAATAGTATATTTTCATATATTGTACTTAGAAGCATATTTTCGTAGAAAATCTTTATTTTAAATCATATCTGCAATTTAAATGGCATATTTTTGCATATTTATACATAAGAGCATAATGTTGAAACGATATCCACATAATCTCATTTATTTTTTAAACCTACAGGAAACTTTCTTTCTCAGTACTGACTATTTAGATAATTTATCTACAGAAACCTGCATATCTACAAAGATATGGATTGCCGTACGAATAAAAAGTAATGTACTCGTAGTTTATACTAATCTCTGAAATAAAGGTATTATTTTAGTGGGGATTTTTTGAGATTAATATAAGCAGTTATTTGGGGATCCTTGCGGATGAGATTTTGCTATTTGGGTATAAGGCTAAAAAAAATCTGGAAATAAATTCCCAGTTTAAAAAAAGTAATGTTTAACCTATGGTTGCCAGCAGTGTTGCCAGGAGGTGAGAAAAAAAGGCTAAATGCCCTAAAAAATAAAGCCAGAAAAATGCTAATATAATTTTTATTTGCAAACTTTTGATATTTTCATTAGTTTTTGACATTTTTTTGAAGATATTGTAATAAATTTATAAATAAAACATAGAACAACTGTCAATAAAATGATCCAATGAAAACTTGACCATAAAATTTGCAATTGTTTATAGATCTAAAGGCAAATAGGGAGTCGTTTACATTGAGTATAAATAAAAATATTTTTCTACACCTTTTAGTTAACAATAAAAAATAATATAATAACTCTTGGATTTTAAAAATTATGATATAAGAAGGTGTATATTTAAGTAAGATTGCAATTTTGATAAAATTTTATAGCAGTTTGAGGGCTTATTACGTATTATTAAATTGTGTTGTAGTACCTTTTCATAATTCGGTTTAAATCTTAAAATTACAAAAAATCTACTAATTTATGCATTTTCTTTATAATACAATAATATCACCTCTTATAAAAAAAAGAAAAAAAAACTATTATTAACCAAATTAAAAAAAATGTGTTTTTAGAACAATTTTAGCGACACAATATCTAAAACCTAACCATGCTTTACTAACATATTATATTCTATTATGGACTTTATATTTATATTTCTTATCAATTTCGCTCAATTTCTTTGTTTTTTTTTAATATCTGCTAAAATAACAAAATTAAATGTATTCAACAATATAAATTCTATAAATCAGCTTTCACCAACTTTTATTTCAGTATTTCAATAATATTCTATTTCATTTATATTGTTTTTGGATATTTCCAAATAATATTTAATTGTTACGGTTAAAAACACAATATATTTTATATTAAAGTTAAAAGAAAAAAGTTATTGCAAATTTTAGCTAAAGAAATTTTTAAGTTTAATTGGGCGAAACTTTATAAATAAAAAAAAACAAGAGTTGCAACGATGTCACCGTCTATGAATTATACGGATGAGAAAATTTTGTAAAGCATAAAAAAAGTTATTTTTATACAATATATTATGGTTAACTGCATCATATGTTAAAAAAATAAAACATTGTAAACCAAAACAATTTTCATACAAATATTGGGCCCGTTATCTTAATCTTCAGCTATTATTTATTATAACGATATACTAACGGTTAAAATTTTTTTAGTATATTGTTTCAATAAATTAAAAAAAAATACCTCCAAACAAATAAAAATAAATATATTTTTAGTACGAAAAAATCTTAGTATTCTCTAAGAAGGTTATAATTTTATAAATTTGTATTTTTATTATCAAAGCCAAAATAGTATTTTTATTAAAAAATTGTAATATAGTTTTAAGAGAAGAACTTCAAATGCCATAAACAAAAATCATAAAAAAATAACATCCTACCAGTGACAACAAGTGTTGCCAGTTTAGCATTTTTAAGGCTAAATATAGCACTTTTAATTTGCTTTTAACCTCCAAATTTTCATTTTAGCTTCCAGCTTTTTTCAAGCCATTTTTATTCTTAAAATTGCCATGAAAAGGCTAAAATTTTGATATTTCAACAAAAAAAGGTTAGGTTAGGTTAGATGAGTCCTATTGGTCCCGTTGTATTACCCTGATGGATCATGTGAATCTGTTTTCACATGTCCGAAAATAGATTCGAATCGAACCAACCTTACGCACGAACAAATTATCTAATTCGTCTAACATCAATTGCAGAGAGATCAGATAGTCCTTGCATATAAGGACTGCTAAATTCAGCAGTCCTTATATTCGCAAGAGCAGGGCAGTAACAGAGAAAATGTTCTACTGTCTCTTCCTCCTCCTCGTTAAAGCAACTTCTACAATAGTCGTTAAAAGGGTGACGTAGTCTCCTAGCGTGCGCACCAGGAAGTCAGTAATAGTGGCTATAAGTATTCGTAGCTGACACCTTGGCAATCCCAGAATAAAACTCGACCATTCTTGATCGTGCTGGGGCTATATTTGTCTCGAGATAGAACATGCGGAATTTTTTGTCCATCTTTGTTGAGCTATTCTCGACAAGTATTGCAGTATCATTGATCTGCAAGATGACAGCGGGATGCCCACTAACTGGTTCATTTCTTCACTTTGAAGATGGAAACCAGTTCTGGCTAATTCATCTGCAATAATATTTCTCGGGGTACTTGAACGACCCCTTACCAATTCTATGTTTGAATGCCCGCCATCTCTTTAAAACATTTCCGACATTCATGTACCAGCCTGAATGTCGAAGAGACACCCGAAAGAGACTTAATCGCGGGTTGACAAGTTTCGCCATCATTCGTACTAACTTCATAGTTATGAATTTGAATATTTTTCACAGCTACACGCATTAAAATAATCCAAAACAATTTTGGCATATTATTTTGAAATTTTTTAGAAATTATAAACAATTTTTTTTCCTCTCTCATATACCTCAGAACTTATTCCCGAAAAACAAAATAAAGTCGGATCAAAAAACCAAAAATTGAAATTTCAAGCGTAAATATTTTTTAACTGTAAAATATAACTTACAGTTAAAATATAAGTAACCATAATTTTACTTTATCTCTCCAAGCACTTTACAGAATTTTACAAATTTTACAGATTTTTTAAAACTTTTATATACTCGAGTTAGTCAACTTTAACACTCTGTAGCTTATCTCGTGTTATTATAAAGTAACTGGAAAATAAATTTTCTGAAAGTCGAAGTCCTCCTCTACAACGCTCCCATAAATTTGAATTCGATCCGATCAGTAGTTTAGGAAATACAGATTTGTTATCAAAAATTTTGAAAAATAAATGCGCATAGTGTGAATAAAAAATCAATTTTGTATTCAGTTGCAAAGATTGCGGTAAAACACGACTAAATATTTTGTGCCAAATAGTAGTCTAGTCTGAACTTAAACTATTTCTAATTAAATTATGTTTTCAATATTCATATTCAAAGGTGAATGGCACGTAAATATTTGTAGGAAATGGAGGAACTAAATACAGTGGTAAAATAGTTTATCAAATAAAAAAAAAAAAAACGGATTAACTAACCACATTTTTTTTTTTCTAAAAAGATTTATAGCACTTTTGAACTTAATTAAGGTTCGGTAAAATAAAAAAAGAATAATCAACAATTTGCATAAAGCATATTGTTGTAGTTCAAAATCAGGTAAATAAAAAAACTCATTTCACCATAAACAAAAAAATTATCTTTGTCATACCAACTACACAGAAAAAATTATTACCGTATATTTTTCAATTAACACAGTTGTTTCATATTGCATCTTAATTTAATAAAAATATTCAAGTAAATATATAATAAAAATTTGAGTGACATTTTGTTTCTCATTTAAATTTTTAATTCATTCAATCATCTACTTGATTGATTTGATAAATTTATTAATTGCATAAAAATTTTCTATTTTTTTCACTTTTTTACGGTTCTTAGTAATTGATATAATCATTTTGTGAGGTGAGAGGTGCCTACTTAAAAAAGTTCTTAATTGAATGAATTATTTACTAATACATTTGGCGATTAGTGACTTTTTTCTGTGTACATGTCTTTTTGTAAAAAATATATATTTTTTAAAATATTTTACTGACTGAGAGTTTGGGGATTTTAAGTGTGTTTTTAAAAATAAACGAATGAGGGGGGATCTTTTAAATAATAACTAGCTCTACTTTATTAAAATCAATTTGGTTCATAATTCTGGCTTTGCATCTGTCTTAACAACTTTCACTTGAATCTTTGAAATATATTTAACATATATTAGATAATATTTACCTCCATCTCTTGATACTTCTTTCAAGCAATTAACAATTAAAAATTATGTGTTAATCTTAATTGGTTTACCTTGAAATTCTTTTTTGTTTTTTTATTTTAGGAAAAAAAATTAAATAAATTTCGTTTTGAGTAATTATTCTAAAGTATTTATTTTTTATTTTTAAAATGAATTCTAATTTTAAACTAAATCTGTGATCAAAGAGGAAAACCACTTTATTTAAGTTCTGTCGTTTTCCGTTTTCTTAATTTTTAGAACTGTTGTATTTCATTATATATTGAGTAAATTTTTAAAAAAATTTGTCCATTACTTCAGTGGTCTACATAACAACATACATAATTCGTTTGATTTTATTTTTTTTTTTACTTTTTCGAAATGCAAAAAGTGATAGAGATTAAGATATGTTTTTTACCAAATTTTTTATATTAAAATAAATGATTGAATTTAATATACTTATTTGAAATATGTAGTTTTTTAAAATATAAATTTTATTTTCATACTATTTTGGAAATGGCATAAGTGTATAGTTCAAAAAATTCAAGATATGTTTTAGAATTCCATTTTGAAAAAAAATTTATAAAGGGAAAAATAACACCATTACTTTTTTGCTAAATTTTTCGATAGTCAATATACATATAGGTTTAAAAAATATACCAAATAATTTTCATACGAATTGCAGATACATTTACACGGTAGATAATTCAAAATTATATACAGTACGCGAAATAATTATAACACAACCCGTATAATTTTAAATAGATAAGTGCGGTAAAAAAGAAAATCCATTTTACTAGCATGACCCAGTAAAAACTTTGCTTTCCTGGTAAGCTAGCAGGTATAATTGGAAACAAAAATAAACTACATATTTTATGACTGAATAACTATTTATTTTTGTTCGAGTTGTCCACAAATTCATTTAGTTATTTTTACACTCTTGGGATACTTAAAAATATGTACCAAAACGGAAATAAAAAAAAAACAAAAAATGTTGCCGTCAGTGAGATTTGAACTTGGACACAAATTAACTATTCGTTTTTAATGATTAACGTCCTGCACCTAATTTTCCAAGTGACAAAAAACTGTTTTTAGTATAAAATATCTTTTTAGATATTTTATTATAAAAAACTAATAGCATCAGGGTGGGGTAAGCAAATAACAATGACGACGCCTCATTACCAAGAAACTAATTTAATAAGTAGTTGCCATTACCGAAAACCAAAATGTTTTTGCTCGAGAGCTATGAGTTTGTCTATTTAGGTGAAAAAGTAACAAATATTTACCATTTGTTAGTTTGTAGATGAATAACGTGTCATTGGTAAGTGAACCATTTACCGTGCAGAACGAAAAAATATATAGTAAAAAAAAAAAATTTAAGCAAAATTAACTAAAAATTTCTAAAATCGTGAAAGTTATAATAAATATGAAAAAATATATATATTTTTATTTTTTGAGTAATTTTATTTTAAATTTAGCGGTTAAATATAAAAATGCCACGTGAAAAATTTATGTCCTTGGAAGAACGTTTTAAATCTAAGGTTGAAAGGTGACAAAATTAGGACAGTAGCAATTAAATTATAGAGCAACAATGTACTATACATAATTATTTAAAAATTCCAAAAGAATATGGTTAAGCAAAACATGTTGGACGTCCACCAAAAATTTCCAAATAAAACGATTGGCTGTCGATAAATCAACAAGAACTTCTCAAATACGGCATTACTTTAAACTGCCTGTGATTTTAAGTGATGAAAATAACTTCAGTATCAAAAAGGATTGCCTGCTCCGCTATTACTCCCTCGTCATAAGTCCAAGAGATTGTCATTTGTCGAAAAATATAAGTTTTGGTATACTAAGAGGCAATCTGTCACATTTAGTGATGAAAAGAAGTTTAATCTCGATGGACCTGACGGTTGTCAGAAGTATAGGAGGGATTTACGAAAAGCGCTCGAAAGTAGACATGCTAGAAATTTTAAAGGAAGATCTCTAATGATATGGACTGCTTTTGGATATCTGTGAAAGTCTAGTTACACATAAAATAGACTCAAAATACTCCTGCGATTTGTTGGTGAATATTTAGATAGAGTTTGGGGATAATCTATGGGGTTAAGATTGGGTATTTCAACAGCACAATGCAGCTATTCATATTTTCAGGAAAAAAAAAACAAATTTTTTCAAGCAGAAATATTAAGCCTATGGAGTGACCTGCTGTAAGTCCAAATTTTAATCTCATAGAGATTTATTCCATTCATCTTGAGTGGTCATTCAAGATGAATGGAATAAAATTGCTATTTCTGTTCACCGATCCCTAATTGAATCAATGCAGCGATGTGTAATGGAAATAATTAGCAATAAAGATGGAAAAACTAACTACTACAACAAATGACAAATTAATGAATTTTTGTTATTGTTTCATTAAAAATGTGATTTAATTTTAGTAATAAAATAAATGTGATTTAATTTAATAATAAATGAAACAAATTTTTTCAAATGTTGTTTTATTATATAAAACTACTTAATTATTATTAGATTTTTCGCGTACGTTACAAACGATCATTAATTTCAATTTAAAACCTGAAAAAATGTCTCCTGAAAAATAATAGCAATGAATTATGTAGTTTTTAATTTTTGTCATAGAAATAGTAAGTTCTTAAAAAATACTTCAAATTTTTTAATTCTCCAAAATAAACTCACTTGGGGATAAAATGTAAGATACATTTTTTATTATAGATTTTTTAATATTAAGAAAAAAAAAAAAAAAACATTGTGTTAATTTATTTAAATATATACTTATGTATAAATTTAAAAGGGAAGCGTTACATTTGGCTGCCTTTTTGTACACCAGATACATAAGGGCAATCAATCAATCACTCTCAATATCATTTTGTACTATTTTCAATGCTCAACTATGAAATATATCTTATGAGAGGTATTGTTTGCTATAATAGTTCAGTAAACCTTTCAATTATTTTATTTTTTATTTTTTTTTTTGCTATCAATAGTAGCGATATATGACAATAAAGCTAATCTCAATATGATACAACTAGAATTACTTTTATTTAATTTTAGAAACATGGTTTATTTGTTATTTCTATAAACAAAACATTTTAAAACTTTCATTAACATAAAAAGTGTTTGAAGCGTGTATATTTATATACTTTTACTAGTGCTTTTACACTTGTAAATAAATACGTAAGTTAAGATATAAATTACATTTTATTTCTGCTTACACTAAAAATAAATATTTATTCTAATATTAAACAGAGCTTAACCAGAAAAGTGGAAGAATGAAAAAAACTTTTGATAAATAAAGATAATGAAACTGAAATAGGTAAGCAAGTTAAAGTTGGTGAATGTGAGAATATTTGATACCCTACATTTACAGAAAGAACACTTAATCAATTATAATATTTAACTACGTCTGTCTTTCCGTCTGGCTATGGAATACATTCTGATATCCAAAGTTTTAACACGAAATTAATGAATATTAAAATTATCTATGGTTGTCGTAAGCAGTTTGCTATTTGAAATCAGCTTAAGCGGTTGAGTGGAATAAAGTTATAAAACAAATTCTGAGTTAACCTCTGAGAATTTTGTATTTTTTGTACGGTAATTATAAAATATCAATAATACTAGTTTTTAAATATTTTGTTCTACTAAATTTAATATTTTTAATAATAATAATTATCATATCGGCAATTCATAAATGCATTATTAGTTTATATATATATATATATATATATATATCTTTTTTTAAGATAATTTGAATTGTGATTTGAAACAGTTTAATTTCAGTTTAAAGACAGCCGTTTATTAACTGCCATCTTAAAAAAAAAATTCAAAATAGATTTGTAGTCGAGCAACAATAACTTTGATGTCCAAGTAAAAAACAATGACCTTTTAAATTAATTTCTTTTCTGGAAAGAAGAAAAAGACCTTTTAGGCATCAAAATCGATGAATTTATAAAAATTACATAATTCACATTTGAGAATTATTTTTCTCGTACTCATACAAGGCAGCATACTCCTGGTAATAGTATGAACTCTTCTGCTTGTCATAAAATACATCGAACTACAATAAATCAACACAGCAAGCCAAAGGACTTTTAAATTTGAAAAAATACGTTGGAAATCGTACGAAATTTCTCTAAAAATATCATACAATTTCGATCAATGGAAATGGCAAATTAAATAAAAAATTAATTTATTATTTAACCTAAGGATGACATTGATGTGGATCTTTTTGTATATGACAGATAATTATCTTGGTAAACCTTGAAACCTTGAAAACATTGGCAAAATATTTCCCCCATATTTAGAATTTAAACAAAATTAAAAATATCACTTGATAATAGCTCTTAAATATTTAAGGATTTTGCGCAAAAAATTACAATAACTCCTGGTCTGGTAAAAGAGTTTTGCCATTAATTCAACTAAAGGGTAATTTCAAAAAATTACAGTTTTAAATTTGGAATATGCATTAAACTAGTCATCATGCTTTTTGATGTCTTGTGGACCTCTAAAGTCGGACACCATGGGAATTTTTGTCAAAAATTAAAAAATTTTAAGGTTAAATAATTTGTATGTTCATTAACCAATTTTAATAAAATTGGTATGAATGGAAAGGACTGATATTCCCCTTTATTATAAAATCATATTTTACACATCTTCCTTGCGCAAGGACCTTTAAAATAAAAAAATATCCTATAATATCCTATGACATCCTGAAAAATGGTCTCTTAATTTTCATTATTTTTTTATATGATGTTCACAATTATTTTACCATTATAGTGTAAAAATTTCTAAATGGAATCTTAATGGGATCAGAGGTGCAACGGCTTATGTATAGCAGTTAGTACGTTTTACTAATAAATTAGTATTTTTTAAGTGTTCTGATACCTTTACTATAAATTTAGAATATAATTAAATAGGAAAGGATAAAAACACGCATAGATGCTTGTGTATGGACACTAAAATGATTATCCGAAAAGGATCATATATTCTTATAAAATTTATTGCAATAATATATTTTTTGGAAAATTATTTATGTAAAATTTTATTTCGATATAGACATTTATGTGAGATTTGTGCACGTTTAAGTATTTTTCGGGAATATAAATTATATGGGAGCCATGGCTAATTATGGACCTATTATTATGATATTTAGTAGAGCAATCTATACTTGTACAAAACATAGTTATGTTGAATTTTATCTCGATATTGAAATTTATGTAAGATTTTTGCAAGTTTAATTGATCTTCAAAAATGGGAACCATGTTCAATTAAAGACCGATTATTGTAAAATTTTGCATGATGATTTATAATCATATACAAGTCATATATATAAATTGTATATTGATGTTATTATTTATGTGGGATTTTTAAGCGCTTAAGTAATTTTTAGGTAATGGAGCATACATGAAAGAACTGACCAATTATGGGTCTATCATTATACAATTTGGTACAACTAAAAACTTTTATGTGCTGAAATTTATATAATTATTCCGGAGAAAAAAGTATAATGTATATTGTATGATAATGGATGGATCATGATAAATTTTAGTAGATTTTGAAAATTAGAAAACTCTTTTTCAGTATATCCAAGGATAAAAGATATTTTTTCATTTCAGAGATCCTTGCGTCATGAAGATGTTTAGTTTGTATAACTTTATTATATAGAAGAACCTCAGTCGTTTTCAACGATATCAAGTTTTTTGAAATTTGATATTGTACATGAAAGTAATTCAAGATTTAATTTTGCTAATTTTTGAGAAAAATGCTCAAAATGTAAAAGTTCATAAATCGTTAGCTACATGGTGTTGGCTAATGCGCTACACGAAGCGCATAAGGGATTAGATTATATATAATAAATTTCAGCAAAATCGGTGGTGGTCAAAATCCGTGCTGGGTTGAAATTTTTTGCGAATTACCCTAAAAGTTAGAAAGTAATTTTTATTTGTTAATTATAGATTTAGTATTGAGGAACAAATTAAAAAGATTTTAAGACTATCAATTTATCTGTAAAAATTCAAAGACAATCGATCGAAATTGTGACAGATTTTATTTATATTTTGGACAAACATTTTAAATAAAAATTCTGTAGCAATTAAGTCCAAAAGTATGAAGAGGTATATATGGTATATGGATATTTTTTAAACCGATAAAGTGTAGAATTAAAAATTGGGAACTTTTTTCACCATAAGTGAATATTTTAAGCAAAAATATATTTTTTACAAAAATCATTTTTTTTTTTTGCAAAAATACAAACTTTAGCTAAACAATTTTAAAAATATCGAATTTTGAGATAAAATGTTTTGAATCTTGTATTTCCAATTTTGACTTCAAAACTTTTGATACATATCGTTATAAAGGTAATGGTGGCTATTCTTGAAAACACGTTGAAGAAGTGAAAATTTCCATTAAAATAAAAACAAAGTTTCAAAAATTGTTTTTGTTTACCATACATTTTTAAAAAAGAATAAACGTGAGAATTTTAACGCGTTTCTCTCTTTAAAAAACGGTAAATTACATTTTAGAAATGTACGGTAAAATCACAGCTGTGAAATCCGATTTCTATCCGTTATGATATGGAATCACTAATTTTTGAGATTATGACTATAGAACTCATGTTCTAAGTCAGGTATTCTCACAAGCAACACCTTTACCACCCCCTTGAATACTAAGTGAATACTAAGTCAAAAGTTTGAAAGATGGGTATGTTTTATATCAAATATGTTTTTCAATGAATATTTTTTTTTTTTTTTTTTTGAGGAACTTTTTATTTATTTGACTTTTTAGGAGAAGTTAAATACTATATCATTCTTAATTTTAAGTCAAGTCCACGTATTAAAAGATATATAACATACAAAAAATGCGATTAATTTGTTTTCCATTTCCAGCTAGTAATAGATCATAATTTTAAAGGTAACTTGTTAACATGGCAAAATAACTCAATACGGCCTTAAAATTAAGATTTTTTTTCTGACTAAATTTTAAATAAATACAAACTTAATATATTGTATCAGGAAATTATATATATATTTTTTTTTTTTTTTTTAAGATGAAAATTATTAGGAAATCGGATTTGAAAAACATATGTGATAGTAAAAAGAAAATTTCAAAAATACCAAGCTATATAAAAATTCTATTGGATGCATAATTTATTTCTTGAGTGTAAACTATACTAATTATGCTCTTTAGTGTAATTTTGCAAAATATGACATTTCAATTTCCAAAATATGCTCTTAAATAAGGATTTTCTAAGATGTGAAAAAATATGCTATTAAGCCCAAAATATGCAAAAAGATGCTTTTGGGAACAAAATATGCAAAAAATGCTACAATTGATGCCAAAATTCTTAAAATTTTCCGAAACGGATACATAAATAACAGCAGCATTACAATTGAGAATTTTTAAAAAGTGTGAAAAGGGGATTTCAAATAATAAAGTCGCTAAAAAAGGTGATTTTTAAAAAAAGTGGCCAACTGCTTCAAAACCTAAAAACCTCTCAATTTGTTTATTTGATAAAAACAAAAAAATATTATATACAAATATTAATAACAAAATAACTTATATATAATAATTTTATTATTGAGCAAAAAAAAAAAAAAAGGATTTATTCATAAAAATAGTTAACATAAAATTCTCTTTTTATTAATTAAACTTCTGTACTTTTGTATGAGGTCTTCAATCCGACTCCTAATCCTCGCCTAACGAATTTAGGATTGAAAGCATGAATTCACAAGTATGACTTTAAGCCTGTTGGATAATCTATTTTTCATTAGTGATAATTAGAATAAAAGACATTCATCCGTGGCACTACTATGAGCCAAAATAAAAATAGAAATTTGGCTATAATCATTCATCAAATCTATTTTTTAATTTTCACAATCCAGTCCTAAAAGGTTCGGCATTTGATGTTTTAAATACTTGTTTATAAACTTTATAGTTTTTAACAGTTTCAGTTCATTTATAAATACTTTGGGTCTTTTTTACATCAGTATAATGTGAAACAATTTCAAAATAACAAATTTCTTCGTTGGAATTATGGATCGAAATATTTCAAACAACTTAGTTTCTCGTCATTTAGTACATAGTCCTAAAAAATCGCCATTTAGTTCCATTTAAAAAAAGGTGTCAAAAAAATAGCCAAATAATTGAAAAAAGGGCAATTGGCGACAAAAATTGCCAAACGTTTCGTTTATTTGAAGAACAAGAAAAAATATGATTTTGCATATTTTCGAATGCTTTGCTTATTAAAAATAGATCATTTCCACCAAAGTGTTAAGATAGATAATTGATTTGATCTAGCACACTGTTCTAAAAGAACTTAAACCTTTAAATTTATTTTGGAATATCTGAGTTCAGAAAAGTCCAAGTACTTTACTTCGAAGATATGTTGACAAAAAGTCCCATTAACACCATATATTATATAAAAAGTCATACACTTTATAAACACGATTTCAAACTTACAATACCCTATATTAGTGTAGGTCTTAAAAATGCAACAAAAATTGCAATTTTACAATATTACACTTAAGTATGTAATAGGGTATCCAATTATTCTAGGTTTTATATTAATAAGTTAATTTGACAAATTATTATGCGAGATTAGAAGTTGATCGGTTAATAACCGATTAATGGCGAATTATTCGATTAACCGAATAAATTTAGTAATGCATGTAAAACATATAAATAAACACTAACTGTGGTATTTAATATATCGAAATAGCTATTTAGAAACATAATGCAGATCAAATTCTTTCACAAACTATTTATCTTATCAGTTCTTTCGTCCATTTTTATAAAAACTGTTTATTGAACTTTATTTAATAAATTAGTTTTTTGAAAGTAATTCTCTTTATTTTCTGTGTGAGAATTATTTTTTGTGTCATAAAAGTTAAAAATAATATTGTTATTTTTGTTGATTAAAATTAAATTCCATATATTTTTTAACTTTGATTCAGTTTTTGAGGTTATTTCTAAAAATGGTGGCAGTACTCATTACTAATTGAATGCTAGAAGATAATAACTTTCATTTTTATAACCTAAAATTTAAAAATAAATAACAGTTTGCTTAGTTCTAAAATATTCCTTATTCAAGCGACACACGAAATAGTACCACAAAAATACATGTCTCTAAATAAATGCATAATTTTAGTATAACAAAATATGTATATTTTTTATTTCTTCAGAAAACTAAAGCCAATACTGTGAAATTTTATTGCGCCAAAAATTATTTTTTTCTGAACTTTAGTTTAGGAGATATACTTAATTAAAGTTAAAAAAAATGTGTTTCCTTATTCAAGTGGCAGGCAGTATATATATACACATATATATGTATATATATATATATAAATATATATATATATAAATATATATATATATATATATATATATATATATATATATATATATATATAATTATTAATTTAATTAATATATACTGGAAGACCAACTCTTTTCGAAACGAAATTACTCTCCTCACATGTATCTACTAACACATACAAAGAGTTAGATTTTTTTGATAGATGAGTTAGGTTTTTTGATAAAGAGTTGGACCTCTAGTTGAGTTTGCTTAAAACTATCAGCCGATTTTAAATGACTATTAGTTTCAATTTCTTACCATCAAACATTTGTCAAACAAAATTTTAAAATTAAAAAAAAATCTTTTTGCTTTTTCATGCTTTAAAAGCCTGCGAATATTTTGTTTTTATACTTTTTTGAATTTTTTTTTTCTTTGTATTCATTGAAAAATGTTAAACATTTTTTAATGCATGAGTTTTAAAAAGCTTTTAAAACGAGTTTTTTTTAATTTTTTTTTTAAATTTTGAAATAAAATTGATTTTAACGAAAATTAAATTTATTTTTTTTTTTTTTTTTTTTGTAGTAATACTGTATGCTTTCTCAATTTTTATTGTTACAATATTATACTAAAAACACTTTTCAATTTGTGAAATTTTTATTTTCCTAGAAATTTATTTTCACTTTCTTTGAAGTAATTTTTATTAACTCGCAAAAAAATGCAAAATACTTTTTTTACTTTTGAAGTGAAAAGTTATCATTTTGAAGCATTTAGCGTTTTTTTTTTTTTTTTTTTTTTTTTTTGCTCGGCAATAATACAAACATTACAACGTACACTTATTGACTTTTTGGAAGCAATGAACAAGTACATCCATAAAAATATCTTTCCTTTATTTTTGCTGAGATATAACAGACAGTTTAAAACGAGATGTAGTTGATAGAAATTAATCTTAAAAATAAAAAATGTTCTAAATTCATAACTCAAAAAAACTAAATTTCGGTCAATAGGTTATTCGGCACAAATTATTCGGTTTATTTGTTAAATTATTCGAACAGTTAATTGACCAAAATTTATCAGATAACCGAGTGCCGGTTAATCGGTTGGATACCCTAATATGTAACAATACCGGGTTTGCAAACTAAGCTCTAAAGAATTCAATTCTTAACAACTTTTTCAATATAGCAGTATATGCTCTTTTTTCAAGTATTCATTCTTGTTATTCATCACAAACTCTTGCTCTTATATGCTTCAACAGTTGATGCTCTTGCCATATATTCGTCATTAACAGAGGGAGCAAAAAAAAAAAAAAAAAACAAAAAACCATTGTGAGCACTAAACATGCGTGAATTCTGTTGCCTCTGACTGAGCTTCGTTTGGTCATTAATATTTATTCTTTATTTTCTCAAAATTTTGTTTGTTGTTTTGTTTTACATGAAATTGAAACTGAATATAAACATGAGAAAAACAGCAACAATATCAAGAGCAACAAGTGAGAATTTAAAAAAAAAAACTGAAATAAAATCAACAAGAAACAAATACAATAAAAACAAAAAATCAAATTGATCTGAAAACAAATAAATACAGCAACAACTCATGTCAAGTGTGTTATTTGATGTGATAATACGTACGAGTTAACTTCCTTTTAATAATATTCTTCTGCGATTATTAACAACACTATAAATTTATATTTAATACAAATTACAAAAAAAAAAAAAAAAAAAATATGTACATAAATATGAAAAAAAATTAACTAACAATAAAATATTAAAGAAAATTAATAAATTAATAAAAAAAAGAAACAGTGGGTTTTAATTTATATTTTAAATTATAAAAAAAAAATAATAATAATTTAAAATACAATTGAATATGCACATATTTGAAAAACAATTAAAAAATTACTGTGAAATTTAAAAAATATATACATATGTATTTCATGAAAACAAACATGCATTTTATTTAAATAATTAATTAATTATTTAAATAAAAATCAAGAACATTTTTTATTTAATTTGTAGGTGAAGAAAATCACATATTTAAAGTGTTAAAGTTGTGTTAATAAAGGGAATCTTAAATTGAAGCTTAATAATACTCTTGAGAATTTAATAAAGAAATTGGAATAAATAATTTAGTGAAAATGGTGAGTGTTAAAATAAAAAAAAATTATATAAATTAATATTGAACTTGAAAAAATCATTACATAAAACAAGTGATAATGCTATATTGTAATCCTCCACCACATTTTTTTATTTAGAAATAATTCTTTGAAAAATTATTATAATGTATTTTTTGGCGGATATGGTGTAACAAGAAAAAATTCCATGTTATATATTCCATAACAACTTTAAGAAAATATAAAAAATAATTTATACCGTATTTAAGACTCCCTACCTTCGCTCCACTATGATTTTACCGACTACTTTTCTTGGACAAAAATTTGGTTATTGTTATTATCTTCTTTTTGTACTTTTGTTATCGTAATTTAATAGTTAATTAATTATTATCGGAATTAATAATAAACACTTTAAACCAGGGCTGCCAGGGCTTTTGACGACTGAATTGTGGCGAATTGTTGGGATAATTTTTAAAGTTTTATTATATAGGTATTTATGGAGATTTATGCCTATCAAATTATCTATCTATCAAAATAAAGAGTCTTAATTTATAAATAGCTTTAAATTAGTTTATGAAAGTTTATACTCAAAAAATATATTTTACAATACTTTTGTAGTAAATGTTTGATAATTTGTTTTCTGTCATCTTACAAATATATTAAGGATATTAATGATATGGGTCATAATGAAATAAAAACTTTCATGAATAAATTAATTCTTTTAAACAATTATAAGTTTAATGGGACTAATGTTGGTATATAGGGTTATTCTTTTAAGAAATATAATAAAGTTTAGAAATTCGTTGACCTAAAATGGATCAGTATGTCAGAAAAGTGTATTTTAAGTTGTACTTTTTCTTATTGAATTATTTTAGCTACTGCAATTATCGTTCGATTTGTTAAAGCTGAATTTAAATTTGTTTTGCTTGAAATATTTTTATCGAAAATATATAGAAATAAAAAACGGGTATTAGAATTTTCGTGAATTAATTTAATTTGGATTTTATTTTAGCTCGGGTTTAGTTTAGCTTGGAGTTTACAAAAGTAAGTTATATTACAAAAAATTATGTATAACAAGGAGATGGAAAAATGTCAAATAATGCCGCCAAAGGGTAAAACATAGAAAACAACCACTGAACAATAATTAGTGGCTATTTACACTATGCGCGTAAACAACATTTATAAATTATAAGAAATTTTAAGTGTTAAATATTGTATGACACTTTCAACATTTTTTAAGACAAACGCCAAAATCAACGCGAATTTACGAAAGTTGGAAACAGTTGGACAAAAAATAATAAAGCGAATTCATTAATGTTTTGAATATATATACAGTTTGACAGCTGTAACACCCAAAATATTAATCAGCTGTTTAACTGAGTTTACCTTTTATAGATTCGCATTGATTTCTACGTTTTTTTCTTTTTTTTTTTTTTTTTGATAAAAATTAGTCCAGTATAGCACCACGTTAAAAAGCCAAATAAAATGTAATTGTGGCGATTTCTGATTAACAATTTGGCGACGGAGACTCAAAGGAATCTGACAAAACTTTTTAAAACGCCAGAAAATTATTTCTGTTTTTATTTTTACTCATTAATCTTCGTAACACCATATATCAATTTTGAATTTCTTAGGTAAATCAAAAAAATATGTATAAAAACTATGATTTTTTGTTTAACACTTTTCATTAATTTCGAATTATTAAATACCGCAATTTTGTATAAAATTTTATTGTGGAGAATATATCAAAGGACAAATACTTTTATAATTGAATATGAAAGTAGTAAGAACTTGTTGGTATAATGGGGAAAAAAACTGTGTGTTTCACGCAACCCATAAAAAATGCGTTAGTAAAAAATTTTAGCTTTTAATAAGCCTGCAAGTTTTTGATGAAAATTGGTAAATGAAAGCTTAATGGAAACAAATAGACTGATATCTTAGATATATTTTCCAAATCAATTTTTTCTCCAATTAGCCAACATGAGCAATTCGTATCATTTACAAAGGTCTAACCAAAGAATGAAAACATAAAGATAGAAATTAAACTAACAATGTCGATGTAAGTCCTTTGTGTATGGAAATTGTTGCTGTCAAAGATAAATGCAGGCCATTGGAGTTATAAGTGAAATATATATCAAATTTCTTCGGAATGACTTTTTAACCAAAAAAGAAAAACTTTATTTTTGACAGAAATTAACTAAAGGGATGTGATACAAAATAAATGCATTAAATTGCTTAGATTTTCATCCAAATCATATTTCAAACGAGAAAATTTTTTTTCAATTTTATAATATTGGCAAAAAAAAAATGGTCAATGGAACCATTGTGCGTTCGTGAGTAAGGACAAAAATTTGTGATCACCTGCATATATTTCTCACAAAAATCGATATTTTTAATGAAAAACTAAAATTTAAATTTATAACAGACTAGAGAAAAAGTGACAAAAATTTGTAATGCCTTATATTTCTCACGTATTCAGAATGAAAAAGTCTATGACTGCTAACGAGTGGCGTGGGAATTTTTTGTGTGTAAATTTCCATAAGAAAAATTTAGCCGCTTGTTATCAAGCATAATTTTTTTCATTTTTTTTAAAATGGGATATATGTGTTAGAGAAAAAGGAAAAAATCGATTTTTTATTTAGGGTCTAAAACGAAGCAAAAATTCGCTTCGATAATTTCTATTGAAAGCAACAAAAAAAAAAAAAAAATTTGAAATTACTTGTTGTTTTGAATATTACAATTCAAAACGTATTTTCGTTTCGTTTTACAAAATGGGGTCCTTAGTAAAAACAGAAATTTTATTTTGTAAGAAAACTGTATCTCTAAACAATAATCGATTTTTTAGAAATAACTAAAATTCAGTGATATAACTGTTATAAGATTTATGTGAAAACCATTGTTGCCAGTTTAGCTTTTTTAAGGCTAAATTCAGCCTTTTTATTTTGCTTTTAGCCACAAAATTTTAGTTTTAGCTTCTGAATTTCTTTCAAATTTTTTTTTATTCTAAAAATTACCTTAGAAAGTCTAAAATTTTTGTAATTATTTTTGTAGAACTATCTACTTAAGAATTTGAGATTATTATATTATTCAAAAATTTTCGACTGCGGCGCATCATTCTTCAACTGTTATATAGACTGATTTAATAAATTATTATAATTGTTTTTTAATAAACGTCATTAACTATAAAAATTATTTATAAATATAATTAAAAAAAAAAATTTTAAAAGCGACAAATCACTCAAAAACTTGGAAATTAATAAACAATTTTCATATGAAATATAACTTAAATTTGTATAGGAATTTAGGGGCGATTTTTCATTATAATAAGAAAAAAAGTCAAAAAAATATTGTTTTTTCTGACCTAATTTTTTGGGGCATTTAGCGTTTTCTGACTCTTTTTAAATCACAAATTTGGCTTCATTATTTCTCACCTCCTGGCAATATTGATAAAAACGTTGAAATATAACTGTTAAAAAAATGAAAAATAATTTTTACATCTTTAAGTAAAAAATATTTTTAACAAATATAAATTTTTGTATTCTTATAAAAGTTTTAACCCATCAAAAGCTTTGCTTTCTTGGTAAGCTAGTAGGTATAATTGGAAATAAAAATAAACAACTTATTTTTTGCCTGAATAAATAGTTATTTTTGTTCGAGTTCTCCATAAATTCAGGGTACTCAAAAATATGTACCTAAACGAAAATAAAAAAACAAAAAAATTTTGCCGTCAGTGAGTTTTGATCTTGGGCACAAATTAATCATTCGTTTTTAATAACCAACGTCTTACTCAGTACACCATCTCACACTTAATTTCTAAGTGGTAAAAACTTTTTATAGTATAAAATATCTTTTTAGACATTTTGTTATAAAAAAGTAACAGCATCAGAATGAGGTTGAACCAACTACCTTTCGGTTGCGCTCTAATCAACTCATCCACGTGATTGCAATATTACTATACTATTATACTATTGAGTGCTTATTTATGTAATATAGTGTAGGTAAATAATAATGACGCCTCATTGCCAAGAAACTACTTTAATAAGTTGTTGCCATTATCGAAAACCAAAAAGTTGCTTAAAACTTTTATTTTTGATTTTTATTTTTTACGTTACCTAAAAATAGTTATTTCTAAAAAAAAAAATTTGTTGCTCAAAAAAAAATTTTTTTTTTCAAATTTAATTTTTTACTTTGCTTGATAACAGTTTTTGTTGAACAATTTTTTCTATGTTGCTTATAAACGTTTTTTGAACATATAACATCTATTAACAAAGAAGATATTTTTGCATTGCTCTATAAATTATAAAATAAATAATTCCGTTATAATTCATACTACTTTATTCATGCTGAATATGAATCTGTACAAAAATTTAAAATCGGTTATATAGTTCCTTATATATAAACACATTTTTTCATCTCAATTGTGTAAATTGATAATAAAATTATTCTCATAAAAGTATTTAGACTTTCACTGTAATAATTCCTTACATATGCGATAATAAAGATCTACCTTATATAGGGGCTAACATTCCTAAAACTGAACGTCCTATTTTCATTTTAGTTATGTAACTTCATAAGGTTTTTATTCACTACTGAAACCTCACCAAGTCGGCATCTTTAGCAGCTTTTTTACTTGGAGCATAACCTTCCACTCTGATTTCCTTTATTGCTTCTCGAAATGAAATAGTAATCCTGAAAAAAAGTATTAAAAAATTAATTATAAATGTAAGTTTTCATGCAATTAAAACAACAAATTTATATTGAATTTAATCTTTATATTCACACGTGCCCCAATGTTTTAACAGTTGTAATTTGCACTTTCAGTAACCAAATCAGCTTCTTAATAGAACTCTTTAAGGACTTGGAATAGCAGTATTTAAAGTATTTAAAAAGTATTTATAAAGAATTTAAAGGACTCACAATAAAAGACATATGAAATTGCATGGTGAAAATTGTAAGCAACCGATAAACAAATAGAGATTGAGAGAGCAGAGAGATTAAATTTTTTTCTGCTCATATTCTCTCACAGATCTATGATAGATTTTTCTTCTTAATTCAGGTCAAATTAGACATAATATATTGATATATATCAATTTCAAATATAAATGACAAATTAGACTTAATTCTAATTTGAAGAATCAATTACTTAATCTAACTACAATTTTTACTTGGTATTAAAATTTTCACACTGCAGTAAGAATCTGCGGTATATTTGCGAAAAATATGAAAATAAATTTGATTTTAGAATGCAGTTTTTCTTTCTGTGTAGAATCTTTCAAGAATGATTGTCATTTATCTAACGTACCTATAAGAAGAGTGTAAATATAATAAGTACAATTTAATTCTATCACAATAAATTAAATTTAACTTATTGATTATACTCGCCAAAGTTTAAAATATTAATATGGAAAAAGTACTTTAGTTGAAAGATTTTCATAATTTAAATTATGAATTTATTTAAGATTTTAAAACTGAAGCATGGAGGCATATAAGGGCGTATAAACTATAAATAAAACTTTATAAGAGACGACAAAATTTTCATAAAATCATAAAACTTAATCATTTTGTTACCTTTTTTTTTTTTGTTTATTTGACAAAAATTTCCAAAGCAAGTTAAATTATTTGATTATCTAGTTTTATGAATTTTAATAGATAGTTTCTGTGACAATATTTAATAAATAACTAATTTATTATGTTAAAATAAATTTTAAGTAGGTGTTAAGACATTAAAAAATTGGAATTATAATTCGAATTTTTAAGAAAAAAATTAATACAAAGTACTAATACTCATTCTTAATGAGATTTAAAAGGGTAACTAGTAATATTTTATACCTAAGCAAGTTACCTTTTTCGATATTTGGTAAGATTTGTAAGGCATCTATCTACATGCAAAGTATCATTAAAGTAGTTCGGATCAGATCACACAAAATTTTGCGGTTGAAAATAGCTTAAAATGGAGTAAGGGCTTAAGTGCAAAATTTCACGACGATCGGTAGAAAACTGAACATGACTTTCATATAAGCCCCTCTTGAAAATCATTTTAAAGCGCATAAGTACCACATAAATGGTAGCATTAGAATAATATTTGACGCCAATAAGTTTTATATGAGTAGAAAACCTAGTGAAAAGTTTTTTCACAGTCAGTCCATAATTGACCATAGGCCCAATAGCGGGCCTAATTTTGGGAATCAAATGCCATATAAATGATAATATCACGTTAATATTACAAATATATTATGTTTTACAGAAATATAATTATACCATCAAATCTTATAAGACCGGTTCTTATTTGACCATTGGTCCCTCTGAAAATATAAAGATGTATAGTGTAGGGTATCAAGTGATCGGACTTGTTCATCTACATACTGTTTACTTTTTTTACCGAATAAATTTGCTAAAATTATTAACAAAATTACAACAGAAGATCATCTTATAATATTATTACTTATTACTAGTTTAGTGTATTAAAACTCACAAAATTTTGCAATATGAGCAATTATTACATAAACTTGAAATGTCTTCTTCCTATTCTGAAGTTTATGTACCAGCCTAATACCGAAAGTTGACAGATTTTTAAAATTAATTTTGTATTAATAGATATAACTTGCTTACTACAGCAATATTATGCAAAAAAAAAACGCACTTTGAAAAAGTAGGTTTATATATATGCTAATACGCGTCCATGATTCAATTATCGAAAACAATAACTATAATAATTAAATTTGTAAAATATAAAAATAATTCTCTAAAGATAAAAAGGGCCACAATGGGCTCCAAATATTTCTCATAAGAAAAAACAAAAAAAAATAAAATAAATAAAAATTATCACTGCTGTAATAGTAATTTAATGTGTTTCAGAATCTATTAATTGTATTGTTTAATAAATATAATATGAACTAAAAAAAATTTTTGCTCTTTAAAAAATTAGAGGTTTTGTTCCCCTTCAATAATAACTCATTTAATTCATCAATAAACCCTTAACAAAAATGATCAAAGGATTTTTAATTTCCGAAAATATAAATTATATTTAAAATTTTGTAAAAGTAGACTGTTTTTTTAATGTTTTTCATTTATTTTTTTGTACATATGACAATTCGATACTATTTGGATACCGAAAATATATAGCAATATTTTAGAAGCTGTAAAATGTTTTTGTGTAATAGTTATTGCTTCAAAATCTAGTCTAAATACTATATTAAACTAAATTATAGTTTTTCTAAAATATATCCATTTTTTAAAACTAAAAATAATTAAATCCCTACAGCTCACACAGAGAGAAAAACATGGTTTCGGATTGTAACTATTTATGTTTTCATTGTTAATTTTCATTAATTTTAATAACACTTTGTTCATGATGAGAATGTTTTTGTTTTAGTTTTATCATGCAATGTTTATATTCAGTAAAAATTTTAATATAGCTGCGAACAAAAATCTTATGTTTTTGAATATTTTTACCAAAAACAAAATTTTATTAATATGAAAAAATATCATTATTTCTATAATCATTAAATACTACAAATCTATTTCCTTATTCTTAAATTACATCTTGTTTTTAAACCATATTAATATTATTATTCACATAACAATAGAATGCTATAAATAATTATAATATGTATGATTTTTACTAATATAGTTGAATAGCACATAACTTGTTTATTTTTGAATATATTTTGTTTTTTATGTTTGTTTTCCAACTTCGTTATAATTCTTATTTAATTTATATATGAATATATATAAGTAGACAAGGTTTTATTATACTACTATTAGTCAATAAAAATTATCTAAATAAAATAAATAAAATTAATTAATAAACAAATAATGATTAATATGAAACATGTTATGAGTAATATTGAACATGTTATAAAAATTTTTATGGTAAATAATATGATAAATCTGAATCATAATATGAAAAAATCAGAGCATAATTTTGTAAAACCGAATCATAACATTATACAACATTTAAATACAAGATGCAAAAGCTCAGATCTTAATATAAAAAGTTAGATTTATTGATTACAATGTTCATATTTATTATTATTTATGACCATATAGTCCAATCATAATATGTTACTTTTCGATTATGGTTCCCGCACCTTATTTTTATTTTTTTTTATTAATATTGAGTTGATCCCAAGTATTAAACACAAATATTTGGTTAAAGATTTCTTATTTTTTTATTTTAACAAATCAACATATTTTACAAATTAAAAACAATTTCCTGAATATGCTAATAATTTTATGAGGCAAAAATTAATGTAATATTTTTTAGAAAAACTAAAAAATGAAATAAAAATAAGTAAGTTCAATAAATAATAAGTAGGTGTTTGATTGATATCATCAAAAATGCTTTATATTCACATATAAATCTGTAAGAATTTAAAGCATCATCTAACAATCGCTTTTTAAGATAAATCTTTTTTGTAGTCATAAAATAACAAGTTAGAGCGCTATATTCGGCTATACCGAAACTTTTATACCCTTTACCACTTTACCAATAAATAAAAGAAATATTATGATTTAATATGTTTATATTTATACTTAAATAAAAGTAATACAGTTGAACACGGTTACAGCTAACAACGGTTATAACGAACAGCGAACACTTTTCTTTGGTCCCAATGATTTTACCTACATTTTCCATACAAATAAATACGTTTATAACGAACATGGTTATTTCGAACTTTTTTTTATAATGAACACATTTTTATGGTTCCAAGAATAATATTTCAAAAAAAATTGTACATTTCAAAATGTTTCCAAAGTTTAAAAAAATAACAGAGACAACTTTTATTTATTTCCACTTAAAATACTGGACAAATAGCAATAATTTGCATTAATTTCAATTTAAATTATCGGATAAATAAAAGAAGAATTTTATATTTATAGTTGTTGAACTTTTTAACATAACACATACTCATTTATCGAAAATAGCTAAAAATACTAAAAATAAAAAATGAAAGGATTATAAGCTTAATATTATAAAATCTTTTCCCTCAAAGAGTAAATATCTCAAAGCATGACAATTTCAAAACCTCGGTAATAAAAGAAAACGTTGAATTAGTATAAAAAATATAATTAATCTTAATTTGCCAATTATCAAATTCATGATGAATGCAAAAAATATATTCTTCCTGATATATTAAAATCATTAATATTTAAAAACCATAAAGACATCCCACTTTTCAAAAAAAGAAATACGCTTTAATTTCCAAATAATAATTTTTTACAATTTTACGGATATAACGAAATACGTTTATAAAGAACTAAATCCGTCGGTCCCTTCGAGTTCATCATAAACATGTTTGACTGTACATACATTTGTTTCACAAGCAGTTGTCAACTAAACTACTTGCTTATACAAAAAACAACAACACTAATTGTCATTGTAATGCTTAAAATAAACGTTTGTGTTTATATATTTTTAAAATATTTTTTTCAGTTTTTTGGCCAATAACTTGGCCAACTTGTACCAATTTGGTTGATTAAAAAAAACGAAGTTTTATAAAAATATTTATGACCGATCTATATAAAAACGAAATTCGTAGCTTAAACAAGGGCTTTAAAAAGTTAAAAATGCGTTTTGTTCGATACCTTGGTTACTATTGAACCGATTTAGTTCATTTCTTCGGCACAAAAATTCAGACAAAATTTCCGATTTTCTTTTGTTTTGCAAAAACGAGGTCTATGCAGGTTTCAGAAAATCGACAACCGGTTTTTTTAGGCATATTCCTGCCATCTCTGAACCGACCTTGGTGATCTTGACAAAATTCTCTATCGGATTTCTGATCGTTTCATATATATATATCATGTGTGGTGGGCTTCATAAACGGCATTTAAACCGACAAACGGACGGACAGACATCGTCCTATAAATATCATTGCTTACAAAGAATTCCAACGAAACTTGTGAAAATTACAAACGGAATGACAAACTGATATATACCATTTACACCTGTGGTAAAGAGTATAAAAAAACCAGCTTGTTTGCCTATCATGAATATAATTGTGGCAAAAATCATTGAAATATTTATTAAAATACAGGCGGGTCATAAGTATTAAAATTATACAAATGATATAAATGATTTAAGTATTTAATTTTTAATTAAACTGGGAAACAAGCAGACATACATTCGCACTTAAAGATGACACCTACATAAATTTTATTTTATTTGAAATGTTAGCAAAAAAAAAAAAAAACAAAAGGATTTCAATATATATTTTTTTATAAATATAATTCTCAATCAATGCACTCAATATATAATTAGAACATTCACCTTTTTATAAAAATATTTTTTAATCTTTTTTTCATTTCTTTTTTTGCTTTTATCTCCAAATTTGCTGTTAATGTGTTTTGTTTCATTGGTTTTGTTACTGATTTTAAAAGACAAAATTTATGTCTAATAAATTTTATTTTTGTCATCCAAATCAACTTGAATCGCTGTTTTTTTTTTTTGTCTTTTTTGAATGTGATCTTAACAAAATAAATATTTATATTTATTTATCATTGTTAGTTTAAAGTGATTTAGTGCCTTTAGCTTAAAATGATTTGTTTATTTGACAAAATATATAAAGCAAGTTAAGTTATTTGATTATATGGTTTTATGAATTTTAATAGATAGTTTCTGTGACAATATTTAATAAATAACTTAATATTTAATAAATAACTTATTTTATTATATTAAAATAGATTTTAAGTAGGTGTTAAGACATTAAAAAAGTGAGATTAAAATTTAAAAAAAGAATTCGAATTTTTGAAAAATAGAAATATAAAGTACTAATACAAATATTTCTTTAGTATACTTCTTCTTAATAAAATTTATAAGGGTAACTACCCAGCAAAAACTTTGCTTTCCTGGTAAGATAGCGGATATAATTGGAAACAAAAATAAACTACTTATTTTTTGCCTGAATAACTAGTTATCCACAAACAAATGTAGTTATTTTTAGACTCTAGGGGTTTTTAAAAATATGTACCTAAACGAAAATAGAAAAAACAACAAATTTTTGCTGCCAGTGAGATTTGAACTTGGACACAAATGAACCATTTATTTTTATGCCTAAAGTCTTACACAGTACACCATCACGCATTCAATTTTCTAAGTGACAAAAACTTTTTAGTATAAAATATCTTTTTAGGCATTTTGTTATAAAAAATTAACAGCATCAGAATGGGATTGAACAAACAACCTTCTGCTTTTTAATCCAGCGCTCTACCCAACTCATCCACGTTATTTCAATATCACTGTGCTATTATACGATTGAGTACTTATCTATGTAATACAGAGTAGGCAAATAATAATGGCTCCTCATTACCGAGAAACTGCTTTAATAAGTGGTTACCATTACCGAAAACCAAAAAGGTTTGGAAAGTGAAACAATTAATTAACTATTTTATTAAAAGAATTAAATAAAAAAAGAAATATTTTAATAAAGACCAAACAAAAGACTTAAGAAACAAACGTTTTTTATAAATATAAAACTCGTAAATGAAATTGTAGTTTTAAAACCAAATTGTTTTTTTAGTTAGAAAAATGGATTTTGTTAGACCTTAGAAAATAATAAATTCTAAAATTTCATATGTGAAAAATATAAAAAAAATATGAAATTTTCGAGGATATATACTTTCCAAACCAGTATCAATTTTTATTTAATATTTCCAGCAAATTATCCCAAAATATATCAATTCTTACACATAATTTTTCGAAATTTTAAAAAATGCAGTAATAGTTTTGACATTTGCTGATAGCACTTTCGAAGTTCTATGAAACCGCGTTGTTTTGGCTTCCATAAAGCGAATTCTCTATTTTAAAGATGTTTTTGAAAGCTTCTACTTTAAACCTCTACAACTTTAGTGCGCATTGATAAATAGTTATAGTAAAAATTTTTAAAATTCCTCACATATTTAATAACTTCATTTAATACTTAAAACAAAAGACTAAGGAAACGAACTCTTCTGTATAAAATTTTTAAAATTAATACACTTAATAGGTACTATATTACAATATTTTTAATATTTTCACGGAAGTTGTCGAAATAAAAAAAATTGCTTTTGTTTTTTATGTTTGTTTTGAACTCAATAAAATAAAATATTTAAACCAAATAAATATTTTAATCAAAATTTCTTCATATCCAATAATTTATTATATAAAATTCTGGCAATACTTTTTTTCTGTGTACTCTGGATTAACTGTGGCTAATTTCATATTATCATGAATTAAAAGAATAAATACTTACAAGTTACGAGATTAATATTTCTTTCCTTTTTTTCACACTCATGGATAGTTTGTTCCAAAGCAAAACCTACAATTAGAATTAAAAGTCAAATTTCTTCTCAAATATATTTAAAAAAATACACAATTTTCAAAAAAAATGTGTAAAATATTTTCGAAGATTATATTATATCTCAAGGACTTTTAGCTTTCATTTGACATCCATATACACATTTTATAAATTTTGTTTAAAAATTGTAAATAACGCGAAACTTCGAAGTCCATTCGAAAATAAATTTGACGTAAGGAAGAAAATCTAAGTATGCAGTTTTACTATTCATGGTCTCTAGTTTCATGTATATATCGACTTTTAATGTGTGAGAATGACTGTTACATAAGACATAGAAAATGATAAAATATAGGAAAGTTTATTCTATGTTAGTTGGTTTAGAAAGTTTATATAATATGAAAAAAAAGCAAATAAAGATACTGGAACCTACAGTATTGAAAGTTACCCACATATGTAGCAAGTAAGGAAGTAAGTTAAGTTCTATTAAAAAGTTATAACATCACATTTAAAAGTTTCTATTATTAGTTTAAAATCGATAACAAAAAAAAAAAACTTTAGCAATGAATTTTCATTTTATCTAAAATTATTTTTCAGCACGAAAAAGAAAATCTTAGGAAATCCATAATAAAATTATTTCTAAAGCGGATTACACAAAACAACTTGTTCTATCTACTTTTCAAAGTGTTTAAGGCCTGATCTAATTATAAGCTGACAAGAAATTGAAAATACTTTTAGCAAATCATTTTTAAGCTTTTAAAAAATTCCGGACATTTCAAACGGAAATACTTGATTCTTAATAACTTAATTATAATTATAATTCTATATTATTGAAATTTTTAAAACAAATATTAAAAACAATATTAAATAAACTGGCAATAAATGGATTCAGATTATTAAAAAGCAATAAAAATAATTAAGTTTACAGTAAAACTATTGTGTTTTGAAAATCAGTTTATATAATGGAGAATTAAAATATTTTATTGAGACGTAGATAATTTCAAATATAAAAAGTAGACAAAAGAATTGCAAATCAAATTTTGCTTTAAAAAACGTTTGAAGTGTAAGGAAGTAAAATATTAAAAGCAAGTTAGAGTGCTATATTCGGCTGTGTCGAATTTTCTATATATAGGTATAATATATATATATATATATATATATATATATATATATATAAGTTTATTTATTTGTTGCTTAGTTCGTTTATTTATTTGTTTGTGTATCAATCATGTCTAAACGCCTGAACCGATTTTCACGAAATTTGATGCACAGATACCACCAGTACCTTATATAGGCTATGTTAGACTTGCTTAAAATTTTCACATCATCCGGTATATCCCTAAATTCAAATATGATATTTTATTTCTCAATTGGAGGAGTACTACCCCCATTTAAAGCAAATATTAATTATGGTGTATCTAAGGATCTATCAAAGTAAGATCCCTCAAATTTCGTGGGAATCTTAATAATATATAAAATGAAAATAGAACGAAGAGGTCCAGGGGGAGGTAGCGCCCATAGAAAAAAAAATTAAAATTTTCTCATCCAAAGGACTACTACAGTGAAAGTCTTAAAAAGTTTAAAAAGTAATTTTCATATTAAATTTCGAAAAGGGAGGTGGACCTCTTCCCCCTTATATGGGAGTATATAAAGTAAATACTAGTTATTGCATTAAATTTACCGCTGGGCTTTGCAGCTAGTAAAGCATTTTAAAAATTTTCTGCATGTTGAATAATTTAAATTAAATATTCCTTAGTAGAAGTCAGAAATATAAAATTATTTTAAATCGGTACATATTTATAAAAGTAACAAGCTCCGATATGTTTTTCAAATTCGAGATGGCTGTAGCCACTTCCGTGCTTCAATTTAGTAATTCTGTTATCATTTCAAGATTGGCGGTTTTTCAATCAGGGTTTTTTTTGTAGTTTAGAGAAATTCCTTCTTATTTTAGCATTATTTTTTTTATTTTGTTATTTTTTATTTTATTTTTTTTTTTTGTGTAGTTTAAAGATTTTTTTTTAATTTTTAAAAGCTTTTTGATTTACTTTACATTTTAGCATTTTTTTGTTTTTATTTAGTTATTTTATTTTATTTTATTTTATGTTTATGTTGTGTAGTTAAGAGATTTTTTTCTTTTTTGAATCGCAATATTTTCTATTTTTTGTCTTCATAATTTGACGCTTTTTTATGATATTTAGTAATTTGCCAGTCTTGTTTCTTGTGATTCTTTTTTTTCTTTTAAACTGACGTTTTAGTTTAGTAATTTTGTTGATTTTTTTTTTAATTTTTTAGTACCTTGGCTATTTTTAATATGTGACGATTTTATTAGACTCTGAAATATTTAGATTTTTTTTTATATTTTATCTATTTTTTTTATTCTCACATGTTTTCAGTAAATTAACATTTTTTTTAATATTATAGGCGTTTATTATTTTTTTTTTTATCTATATGGATAAAGATACAAAAATTTTAAAATCAATGAAACCGAATTAATGGTTTAATAATTTTGAACATGTTTTCTTTTTTTTTCAAAATGGCCAACCAAGATTTTGGATTTTTCAATATTTTTCTAATTTTTGGTCACTGTATGCGCGCACCTCCCATAAAATGTAATTTGATGTCACACATTTATTACGGCGGTAATTTTGCTTATTTTACGACGTATTCCATTAATGTGCTCTTGTAAATAACACAATTTGGTTTCTCCACATCTAGAAAAAATAAGCGTGAATTTTGAAAAAATACAGTTTTTCGCCAAGCACACTCTCAGGACCACTTTCAGAAAATCGGATTTCTGCTTGAACTGAGTTTTTTTTTTCTTTAAGATCGTATGGTCGGAGTGACCATTAAAATATTTAATTTTAAAGATTATTTGAAAATTTAGCAGAATTTTCAGATTTTACTTTAGCATTTTTTATTGCCAGAAAATCTCTCAAAATTACATAAAGTACATTGAGAGACTTGATACAGTTTTGGCGAAAAACGAAATAATTTAATCTAAACACATTTTGCCTGGGCACATCCAAGCCCCGGCGTAAAAATTATCAAAATATAACTTATAAATAATAAGGTCTTGGCAGGCTTTGTCCTAAAGTCAAAAGCGACCTAAAAAATTACGAAGTTTTTAGAATTTATTGAAAATGATGACGTCATAAAATTTTCTTTAAAACACATTATTGAGTGATCTAAAATGTTTTTGGTTATATTCTATTACTTAATCCGAAAATAGTTTTAAAAATAAAAAATCCACGTATATCTTATAGAATTGAAAAAGAATGCTGAACGTTGATCAAATAACATCTTAAAAATATCATGGAACAAAAATTCTAACAGGGGGTTTTTAGAAGGCAAGTTAGGTCTCTTAATCAAACTTAGGATGTCAAAAAAAAAGCACGATCAAATGCCAGAAGAGTTAAAAAAACCTGTCGTAAGCAAGTAAGAAAACTAATAGTCATATTTAAGTTATAAAAGATATTTGGAAAATGTTCAGTAAAAATTAAGCGTTTGTATGATTTAAACCCCTGTAACTTTCAAAACATAATTGATACTAATTTAGTTTTTTGGGTATTAAATATATAATCTTGAAATTAATAATATATATATATATATATATATATTAAAAAATCTGCACCAGATATCTTTTTTATTATTTAAAAGATTGTGCAAAAAATGCTAAAAAATCCATGTAACTTATCCAATAATGATAACATTGTGAGTCTTTTTTTCTCGTGCTGATATAATGTAAATAAGCGAAATTTGATATTTCGCAAAGTGATTTCCTCCAACGGATTTTAAACGCAGAATTATTGCTTTTTATTCGTGTGAAGAAAAAGTCTGAAAAAAAATTTTTGTCGAATTAGAAAAAATTACCGTACTATAAAAATCGCCAAAATAATAATAGAAATCGCCAAAATATACAAAAAAGCATATCATAGAAAAGAAAATTGGCAGGTTATAGAAAAATCGCCAAATTATAAAAAAATCTTAAATAATATATATATATATATATATATGTAATTTAACATTTTTATAATTTGGCGATTTTTCTATAAACCGCCGATTTTCTTTTCTATAATCTGCTACTTTTTTGCATTTCGGCGATTTTTTTCAAATTCGACTAAAATTTTTTCCAGACTTTTTCTTCGCACGAACAAAAAGCAATAATTCTACGTTTAAATTCCGTTGGAGTGAATCACTTTTGCACTTTTGTTCTTTGTAATATGGTGATTTTTTAATATAGCAATCTTTTTGGTAATCTGCAATTAGTTTTCATTCTTTTTTATAATTTGCGACTGCCAATTTTCTTTTCTATGATCTGCTATTTTTTTTTTTTTTTTTTGTATTTTGGCGATTTCTGTTATTATTTTGGCGATTTTTGTAGTAAGGTCATTTTTACTTTATATGGGCGTTATTTAAGCATTACTTTTTTTTAATTTATCTAAAGACTGGGCTGAAATGCTTTTTGTAATTTTCAAAATGCGATAACTCAGAAACTAATGAATATATTTTCATAACTTTGGCACAACCTAATTGACGTAAGTCCATATAATATGTGCGAAAATATTATACTGGTAGGAAAAATAGAAAGAAGGACATTTTGGACAAAAATTATTATACTCGTGTACATTTGGGAGAAAGAATTATATATTTTGAATTTACAATAAATTTGAATATTAAATGGAAAAAAGTAATTCGTTCTCAATAATGATATATTTGACTAATTGATTATAAAATTTTATGATATTTATATAGAATTTCTTATATTCTTTCACGGATATTGTTAGGAAGTTAAGAGTTGCGAAATATTTTTGCATAAAATTGAACTAAAACATGATCACGATTGTATATACTTGTATACTAATAAGTGATCATCTGAATGCCTTCTAAATATTGAATATAATTGATCAATAAATTATAAAGTATTCGAAAACCTGTTGCACAGAAATTATTCCGGGCATGATAGCTCAAATTTTTGTATTATTTAGAGCAATTCAAGTCTCAAGATATATTTGGACATCATTGTTTATAATTTACTTAAAGAGCTTGTATCCTTTCGGTTGGTTACTTGCTGGTGTATTACGTATAATTTCTAAATGATGCAATTTAGAGATATCATCCTCAATATGGCACAAATAACTAAAATTGTATGGTGGTATAGATTGTCAAGTAGTTAATTTATTCGGCTATTTATGGCGATCAGTTAATGTATTATATGGGTTATACGTTCCCAGATTTCAAATAGTGTAGCTTTGATACTAAAGATATTGAGATACAATACATACATTAGTATATGTCTAAATTAAAAAGTGGTATTATGAGACAAAATCGCAAATTATCCTAAAGTTGTTAAAACCTCAACATTAATTTGTATTTGAGACAAAAATATAGACAATCACCTTTAATTGGGTATCGTTAGTATTTTCATAGTGCAAAAGCTAATCATTTTTAAGCATTTCTAAAATGACAAAAAGCACTTCGAACCAACTTTTATTAAAAGAAAAAGTAACTCATTACAAATAAACAATATGACTTTTTTCTATTGTTTTTTGTAACTATTTGATTGATTTCTTAAAAAAAATGAACAAAAAAATGATTTCGAAAGTTTTTCGAAATCCCAGCACTAAAAATATCTTTAAAAATATGTTTCAGACATTCCAATTATCAGAAATATTTTGGCTTCTCTACATCACGTCATCATCTACAGTTGGATACTTGACTTTTATTACATTTTTGTATCACCATTTCTTGTCTATAAAACACGAATGACTAATTTGCTTTACCTTTTACTTAGAAAATTATATAACCTAAATTCTCCTCAGAGAAGTATATTTTCTTTGGTCGTCAATGGGATAAAAGTGTCATTTAAATTTCTACATTAAACCTAGTCTTAGAAATAATAATTTCGTAGAAATATTCACTGTATAATTTCTTATGCTCTTTTATTGTAATTACGAAAAAAAATGTAAAATCATACGTTTTAAATTTTATTACGTTATTCATTCGAAGAATGTAAAATATGCTCCCATTTGAACGTTTAAATATTCTAAAGTATTATATTAGTAAAAATAAATATTTGATGAGTAAATTTGTTTTTAGGTTAAAACAAGAATTATAGTTAGCGTTAAGATTATCCCATGCGATTATATTAAAAATATATATATATATATATATTATTTTTATAGAATCTGATAAAGCCTTCATCTAATGTGAGTAATTAAAAATAAGTTATTTAATTGCTATTTCATCAGATTAATTCAGTAAATGCCATAAAAAAATATCACGCCAAATATGACTTTTTTCGAATAAAAAGATAAACATTATTTTATGATTTAAGTTTGTGTAATTGAATTCGATATACACCAACTGACAACACCTACAATTGGAAAACAATGATAATGTTTTTTCAAACATCTGTTTGTTGAAAAGCGTTATTTTTTATAGAAAAACCAAAGCAAAAACAATTTGAAAAATTTCCCACTTTAATAATAGTGTTAGTACGCATTACAGGTGATGCAATGCGTGTATTAAAGTCATATACAAAATGAAAACTTATTATCTAGAAATAAAAATCTAAAGAAAATAAATATGAAAAAGAATGAATTTAACGAGTACAAACTCTTGACATAAAAAACTAATTAAAACAGAAATAATATTACTAACTATTTTTTACTTGTATGCACAAAAGTATTTTCAAAGCTGCACAAATTGAGCTATATTCTCAACATATGCTAGTTGTTATATACAAGTATTTATGTATATTTAAAAACAAAAATGACCTTGAGATAAATATATTAAAATTGAAGCAAATATATAAAATACATGAACAAATAATATTGTATACAAATGTATAACAAAACTTGAACAAATTTATGAGGGAAAAACTATGATAAACGAACTTAGAAAACTTAATAAATTTGTATGTCTATATGCTAAATTAAAATTAAAAGTAAAAATAGCATTAGCATGGTAAAAATAATAAAACAGAAAATTAACATTTTTAATGTTTTGTTCTAAGTTTTAAAATTTATTTATGTTTCTAGTTTTATTTGATTTTTTTTTTTTATTTTAATTTTGTGTTAAAGTGATTGTTTGGTGTCGAGTGGGTTGTTTTATTTGAAACATAAAAATTTACTTAGAGCGTGAAATATTAAAATATACAAGCATCATCATCATCATCGACCACATGCAGCCATTTCAAATTTAAAACGAATTTCCGGTAAATTGTTTGAATCGGTGTGTAGTCTGCGAATAAACAATTTCATAAAAAAAGCGAAACATGAGCAAAAAAAAAAAAAAGACAAAACAATTTCCAACAATCAATGTTCAGTTTAGTTTGAAAAAAAAAGAAAAAATTGTGCCATCATCTTCATCATTTTCATCAGCGTCATGCCAATGAAAAGTTCAATGTTGGAAAATTGATTTCATGCAAGAAAACTGATTTTTATGCTAAAAAGTGAGAAAATAATGTTTAACATCAGTGTTGCCAGGAGATGAGAAAAAAGACGCTAAATTGAACACTAAAAAAGGTTAAAAAAGCTAAATACCCTTAAAAATTACATTTTTAAATTTAGAAATATATTTTTTCTCGTTCTCATAAGTTTTTGAAATTTTTCTAAAGACATTGTAATTATATTTATAAAAAATACCCAAAAAAATCCTATACAAATTAAGTTTATATTTCATATAAAAAATTACAAAATGTTTTTGCAGCGATTTTTCTTCATATTTCAACTTACTTTCTGATTAATCATTTGCAAATTAAATTAAATAATTTTCATAAATTAATTAATTAATTATCAATTTAATAACTCCACAAAATTACTTAAGACATTTTTAGTTTAAATATAAATAATCTCGATTTTTTTGCGAATAAGTCCACAAAAATGCTCCAATGGATGATTCTGCAAAAATAAAAATAGTAATGGTAGATAAATTATTTTCTTCGTTGTTGAATTACTAACACTTTTTATTTTTTTAAGGCAATTTTAAAAATCAAAAAAGGCCAGAAAAAAAAACTAGAAGCTAGACAGAAAATTTTAAGACTAAAAGCAAAGTAAAAAGGCTAGATTTAGCCTTAAAAATACTAAACTGGCAACTCTGTTTAACATAAATCAATAGGAAAATGATATTAAAGTCTTTAGTCTGTTATAAAATTTTTATGCATGTACAATAATTGGATTGACTAACATTTGACCTTTGAACTCGGTAATATAAGATTTAATGTTCTGTATATTTGTTTAATTTTTTTCGACATCTAAGCTTGACAAAACATTCAATTCTTTGAAATTAAGCAGACATTGAGAAGAAACTAAAGCCTTATTAAAAATAAATAAAAATATTTTCTGGTTTTATTTGAATATGTGAAAAAAGAAAAATTACAAGGTGCTACAGTGAAAAAAACGGCAGGAAAGTAACATAGTGTAATTTATAGGTATGAGTGAGTAGATTATTTTTAGAATTTTTGATATAACTCCAAAATCGGAAGTTATAACCAAAAACTTAATTTTTCCGACTTTGCGGTTTTAAAAACTATTATCTCGAATATTTGTTAATCAATTTAAGGTTTTTAAACACCATTAAATATAAAGATCTTACCGTTTTTAAAAAGTATTTTTTGGAATTTATGGACATTTCTGGCCTACACTTTATTAGAAAACGTATTTCTTTTTTGAGATTTTGCTAATGCTACTTTTTTCATCACAAATATGGCAACAATAAAATACACGTAAAAAAATAAGGTTTTATGAGTTTTATAATTTTGTAAAAAATCATATCTTCTATAATTCTCATCAGAATTTATCAAGCGATAGCTTATTTAATTACTAGTAAAATATGGTATTAGGAAAAGATATGAAAAAATATGTTTTCTAATAAAGCGTGGTTCAAAAATGGCTGAAGAAATAAAAAAAAAAAAAATACAAATAAAAAAATGAATTTGTGTCTTTAATATCTTACACAATTTTGAGTACAAATATGTATATATATTTTACCCTTTTTAAAAAGTATATACACATTTGTGTTCATATGTATAAGAACACAAATATATAGGATTAGAGTTGCGAGCATAAAAATGCAACGCTGTGTGATGTGATCTTTGTTCGCACATATTTTACTTATACCGAGAACTGTTGTGATTTCATTATTTGTGGCCATAATAGACTTTTATTGTATATAATTTTGTCGAATATTTTTGTACGTAAAGAAAAATTATTAAACGTTTAGTAAAAGCTGTTTTAAATTTGAAAGAGTAAAAAAAGTGCAACTCTAAAAAGATCAATATTATTTTTTAATTTTGATAAAAATCGTTATTTGAAAAGTTTGGAAACTATAATATTGTTAAATGCCACAACTTTCTATTCCTTCATATAGACTATAAAATATATGAAATCTACGGATAATATAAATATTAGCAAATAATTTAATTTTCTATTAAATTTTACTATTTTCCTAAACTATTTTGCAAATTTGTCCATAAAGATTAATATTTTTGGACTTATTAATTATTTTTTTATTAAATTGAACTGTCACAAAAATTCTACATGCAAAAACGATCAAGTATTTATGATAGTGTGGCTTTACTTGTTACTTCATAATTATACGCACTTCTTTACTATTGGAAATTATTATTTACTGTCTATCTAGATAGTCTAAATTTGAAATATATGTGTTTATGTCAAATTGATTCTAAGATGTCTTAATAGGGTTCTTATTTTCATTATATAGTACTCGTTAAAATAATAACGGACTTGCCTCCAAAAGTAAAGATGATAGTATAATTTAGTAAATAATATGTAGTATATTAGGAGTGTTTCCCGTAACCTAATTAACATAATTTAATTAACGATTAAATGACCACATGTCTTCGTTCGGGTAATATCAAATATCTTTTGTTACATGTATTGTATAAATTTTTACAATCATGATCGTTTCATTATTGTGTTTATAAGATAATTTTGAAGAATCCTTATATTATAACTACATATCAATATTATTTCAGTACTATCATCGTAAAGTTATTCTAAAATATTCCTAAATTATTAAAAAGAATAGAGAAAAGAGTTTTTTAATATTTAATTTATATCCCTTGTAGGTAAATGACCTTAAATTTATGTATATTGATCAGGTTATAGTTTTAAGCATTTTTCAATAATATTTTTGATAAAAATTTAAAAAATTACGTTGATTTTTTAAGAGCTGCATTTTTTTTTGCTCGCCTTAATTTATAACTTTTTTAACAAATTTTTTAATTACTATTTCCATGTGTAGCAATTTGAAACAAAATGACATACAATATTTGGCTAAGACCGCAAAGAGTAAAATCACAATTGGCTTATTTAACAACGTTTTAGCTCTAATCAATATGATCAAAAATCATATAGTCTAGCGTTGCATTTTTTTCTCACAACTTTATATGACAGTTATGGTCAATTTTGAGCCAATAGTTTCTACTCTTCTTTCTGCAGTCGAACACTGTTATAACGAACTCGAAGGGACCGAAAAATTTAGCTCGTTATCAATGTTATTCCAAACTATTTTATTTGTTAACAAAATACACGTATTTCATTTCAGAAAAGTTAAATAAATAAATAAAAATGCAGTACAAAAAAAAACTAAAATTGATTTACCTTTATTTGAGGTTTTAACGCCGCGAAGCCCGAAAAGTCGCTATATTACATTACAAGTGTATTAATTTCTTTTTTTATTTTGTATTCCCGTGTTGTATTGAAACTAATCACGTGTAGTTTGATCACAAGATTTTTGCCTTGAGATACACAGACGGCCGGAGAGACAGGCTGTGGGATATTGTAATATGATTCGATATTACGATATTCCCCTATGTATCTCTGTCCGTTTATGTATCTCAAAATGAAAATCTATTATACTTACCGACCTGCAGATGGACAGATAAAAAGACAATCAGACAGATAACTATTATTAAATCAACTCAGTTAATGATTCTCAGGTAAAGAGAATTAGACGGACAGACATTTTAATATCATTCTGATCTCATTGGTATACTAAAAAACATACAGAGATAGATTACCAGTTAGACAGATAAACTACGTTTAAACGACTCAGTATATGATTCCAGCTAATTGCAACGCAGAAGGAAATCAGACGAGCAAATAAACATCGTAATATGATTCTGAATCTATCGCACTACACATTGTAATAATATGATATGATTCTGATTCGATTGATATATATGAAGATGCACAGAGAGCTAGACGGTTAGACAGACATTCCTATTTAGTAAATATAATTCTAAATCGATTATAATACTTAGCGACATTCAGAGATACATAAACTGTTAGACAGACGGACAGTTATACAGATGTACAGTTAGAAAGATAAAATTCGATAAGATAAAATGAAACTGATTGCTACACTTAAACTAAATCGGACAAATGTATAGGCAGACTATGTTATAAAATTCTGATTAGATTGGTATATTTGGACACACGCAAAGGGATAGACGGTTGGACAAACACTCAGACATGTGAACATTTAGAGAATTTTTCGGCATTCATTGCTCTCAGAAGCAGAGATTCATTTGACAATTACACATACACAATTAAAAATTTTTAAGTCCCCTTTTTGTGCCGATCAATGATCTAGACACCTGCAAAGGGATAGCAAAAACAAACGCATTTACAGATATATGGACAACATCGTTAAATAAATAAAGTACATATATTCTGTCGATTATTATACCTAAAGGTATATAATTCATCCGCTGAATGACATTTTGATATTGATGAAATTGTGATTCCGTAAATTAAGCTAAATAATTATTTCCGCTTAATCGAACCGTATAAAATAGTACAGAGAGCTACACATATACACAGATGGATAAACAGACATATGAATATTGTTAAAGAGAATTAGTATATAATTCTGAGTCGATAACACTAAATTTGCGATAAGATTGTACTTTTCTGGAAGAGTTGAGTATATATATTAATTTCCATATATATATTAATTTCCATATATATATTAATTTCATATATATATTAATTTCAAGAAAAGTATAAAAGTAGTTACAATTCTACAATTACTCCTCTCTTTTTGAGGTCCGAAACGATTCAATCCAAATTTTAATACCTTGTTCTGAATTGAAGCGTACTTCAGCTAGCCAATTCTGAATCCATTCGGTTTTGCTGTCGATTTTCCTCGTAGTCCCGGATTTACATATGATATTTTGCATTTAAAATTATCATAACGGATTCCTTGTCCTCGCCCGCAATAATTCGATGCCAAAATTCTGCAGCAAATTTTTAATAAAATAATAATGAAGAAAAACTTCCCGCAAATGCTTAAAGCTTTAAACAACTATGTTGTTTCGGTTTCAACAGAATGACACATACTGACAGTACTTTCATGTGGCATGATTGTAAAGATGGACCTTATGAAAAAGTGATCCACTGTTCATTAGAAACGTTCTTATTTATCTTTGAAAATCTCAAAATTTCTTAACGTTATGAATTAATGAAAAATGTTTTATAAAACTCACAATGTTTCTTTCGTTATCTTTCATTTCAGAAATATCTCTACACACTCTGCCTACTGTTGGCCCTTAGCAGCCGAACGTGGGCACAGTACTACTATGAACCTGTATCAAACTATCTCTATCCAGGCGAATCTCAGCAGCAGAATGTTGGTAGCGGTTATAATTACAATCCACCACCAAATAGATTAGAATATCCACAAAAGCAAGGCTATTCCTATCCAGTGCCAGAAAAATCATTTGAATTACCCACCAAAGGTTATTCATATCCAAAACCCGAAAAACCTTTTGAACACACCACACCGGCACCCACCAAGGGATATTCTTATCCCCAACCTAAACAACCTTTGGAATATCCCAAGCCCACAATACCAAAACAAGGCTACTCATATCCACAACCAACGGTGAAGTTTGAATTACCCACCAGACCGACACAAAGGCCAACACCACCTCTTCAGACCACCAAACCGGGGTATTATTATCCTAAGCCAACAGTTAAGTTTGAATTGCCTACGCAAACTACCAAATCAGGTTACAATTATCCCACTCCTGCTACTAAGTTTGAGTATACAACCCCCACGACCAGAAGACCTACACCAGCACCTCGAAAGCCGGGTTATTCATATCCTACACCAGCAGTTAAATTCGAATTACCAACACAAAAGACCACTGGTTATTCTTATCCCACTCCTGCAGTGAAATTTGAATATACAACCACTACTACTAGAAGACCAACACCAGCTCCACAAAAGACTACTGGATACGCGTATCCCACTCCAGCACAAAAATTCACATTACCCACCCAGAAAACTGGTTATTCTTATCCCACACCAGCAGTAAAATTTGAAATACCCCGAAAACCGCCACAAAAGACCACTGGTTACTCGTATCCTACTCCTGCACAAAAATTCGAATTACCAACACAACCTCCCCAAAAGAATACCGGTTACTCTTATCCCACTCCTGCAGTAAAATTTGAATATACCACCACCACTAGCAGAAGACCAACACCAGCTCCCCAAAGGACCACTGGTTATTCGTATCCCACTCCTGCCCAAAAATTCACATTACCCCCACAAAAAACAGGTTACTCTTATCCCACACCAGCAGTAAAATTTGAAATACCCACAAAACCTCCACAAAAAAATACCGGTTATTCCTATCCTACACCTGTCCAAAAATTCGAATTACCTACTAAACCCAAACAACCTCCTAAACAAATTGGTTATTCTTATCCCACTCCTGCTCAAAAATTTGAATTGCCTACCAAACCTCCACAAAAAACTACCGGTTATTCCTATCCTACACCTGCCCAAAAATTCGAATTACCCACTAAACCCACACAACCTCCTAAACAGCTTGGTTATTCCTATCCCACACCCGCAGTACAACTTTCCTATCCTACACCGGTACAAAATGGTTACTCCTATCCTAAACCAGTAATAAATTTTGAATATTAATATGATTTTATTATCTCCTCTTCCCACAACCCATTATATATAATTTGTTCATTAGTTTAATTCTCATAGTGTTGTTAAGTTTGCGAGTCTCCCTACAAATAATCGAAGGAAATATTAAATAATAAAAAGAAAAACGAATTATAGTCATTATTACTTAAATTATAAATAAATAAAAATTAAACTGCATTAATATTTAGGTATTCTTTTTGTGTTTTTGTAACTGAATACTCGATTTTATAGAATTGTAATAAATAAAACAAAAGTTAAATAGTTTAAGTTTAATTTTAAGAATAACGATTTTTATAAAACGAATAAAGAAAAATAAAAATAAAAATAAAATATTGTTTTATTCATGTTTAAATGAACGCTTAATGAGTTTTGATTATTTCTTGAAGTGACCGAACTAGTTCAGTTGAACCATTTACTGAATTAAGCGAAGTGAATCATTCATTTTTCTGAGCGCTTTCAGCTCAATAGTGAACTGTTATCACTGTTGCCAAGGAAAAACATTTTTTGTAGCCGAATACATTTTTTGTAGCAAATTAGTAAAAATAAAATAATCAAAATTAAAAATGATGAAGTTATTTATATATATTTGACACACACACACACACACATATATATATATATATATATATATATATATATATATATATATAAAGTAAGGTACAAGATATGTACTTAGTTCTACTTTTGAAGTGGTAAAAATGTCCTTTTTTGAAAACACTTCTGCTTTTTGTTAAAATAATTTAAATTTAAAGATATTTTATTCGGATTTTATGTGAAAAGATTATATCTTAAATAGGTATCGTTCATGTCCCAAACCAATAAGTTATATTCCAAAATTCACCTAATAATTGTCTGTTTGTCGGAACAAAACCGAGTTTGTGGAGTGTAATTAGACAGTGGCATGTGTATTTTCTGTGCCTCAATACAATTCATTAGCATTTTTGATGTTTATAAAATTGTGTTTTCTTCACTTTTACCGACATTTATTTCAAGTTTATTTTATTCTTTTCAAATATATATGAGATTTACAGAGTAATCTAAATAGTGCTGTCGGATAGTTTATAAAAACTAAATTTTGGTTTAAGAAAAAATAACCAAAATGGAAAAAATGTCACCATCTCCATAATCAAAACGGTAACACTGGCTGTTATTGCAAAATGTATGAAATTTTCTTTTGCGCTCCTATCTTTCATTGTGACATTCTGCTTGTACTTTTGAAACGTTGTATATAAAAAGATTCATTCAACAAATTAACTTTTCTATTATCAGTGCTCACTTTTAGGCTACTCATTTTTGTATGTTTGTAAAAAACAGAAATAGCTAATAAGGTGTATGGAACCTGGAAAAACATTAGGACCACTGTATACTAAAATACCTAAAATTCCAACCCGGAAAAAACGTGTTGTAAAAATTGACTTTTTCCATTCAAATGGTCCGTCAGAAAATCATATATGGAGGTAACCTCAATATATGGAGGTATTTCGTTATATATATTTTTTTTTTGATCCCAGCTTTGCGATTTTTGAATTTTAAAAATGATTGGAATTTTAAAAAAAGTTTTTGGTAAATTTATTTTTAAAGTGCCAGTATTATTTTAAATTACATATTTAAAAACTAAAACAATTAATTTTTTACGGCTTTTCTAAAATTAGTTTAAGAGTACATATTTTTTATATTGTTAACCAATTGGAAGCGGATGTTACCATCAGTTACTTAAGTAGTCTTTATTATGCAATAAGCTTATACACAATTAAGCTTATCTTTTTAGGCATTAAAGTAAAACGATTTTTAAAACAAATAAAGAAAGCTTTTAAATAAATGATCAGAAATGAATTTAAAAATTTTCTGTTGTATATGTAAAGGAGTACAAAGAAAATTTGATAACTTTTATAACCCTTTAAGCACCATAGAAACATAATTTATAATTTAATTCAATTGTATATTTGTTGGTAAATATATACATTAAAAATGTTCAATAAGTTTGCTTTTATGCAATGTTTACTAGAGTGTTTAGGAAAAAAAACTTTTTTGGTGATTTCGAGAATCTTAAGTTCCCTATCACCGATTGAAAATCTCAAGTTTGGTACATTTCGACCAAAAAAATAGTATTTTTTTCGAAATAGATCTCAAAAATTTTAATTAAGTAATTTTGAGTTTGTTATAAGAAAAATGTTTTTAATTTTTTCCCCATGGGATATTGTTCCTCTGCATTCTGAGGAACAAATTTTTTGTTACTGATTTATTATGGACCATAATTATTATAAGCTAATTTTTAATATTTTATCTATAAAAGGACCAAATGTATAAACTTTGTATTCATATCAAAAAATATCGAAACTTTTTTCCCATGATATGCTAAAATGACATTTTTTAATATTTTTTTTTCGTAACAAGCTCAAAGTTATGAAATTTTTGATACGAATTTTTATATAAAACTCAAAACTTTTTTGGACTTGCAACATTTAATAGCTTACAGGGAACTGGAAGGTTATAAAAAGTTATATTTTTCCTGTTTTGTGCTCAACAATAATCGTAGAATCTTTTTAAAATTTTTTTATATGGGTCATTATCAAACATTTTTGATTTTAGGCCTTAATAAATTTTGTTTATGGCATATTAAAATCCATTGCTTGTAGAATTAGTTCACGTTAATCATTTCGTCCAGGGGAGCGAATGTTGTAGCGGTTTTAAGTAGAACATATAAAAATTTTTACAAACTAGAAGTTTATGTATAATTCTGGTAAAAATTACAAGCAATAGCAAAACATACCGAGTTATTTAAATAAAATGTATGACATTTTAATATTTAAAGTACTAGTGTAGCATATTTTAGGGTTTTCTGGTAAAATTTAAAAAAATTCTTTGTAAAAAATATCGCCATTTTTAAAAATTTTGCAAAAAATCGGGTTCGAATCTAAGCTATGTATCCATATGTTATACGAAAGTATATTTTGTTAGAGTCTATTACAAAGAAATGCTATTTAATATTGTGATCCTTTTCTTAACCCAAATAATTATCTTTGGTCCATAAATTTTTTATCTTTCGAAATTTTTTGATGTATTTCAACATTTCCATTAAGTATTGCAAACACCACTTATTTGTGCCAATTGTGGTAAATTTTGTGCTTTCTATGCGATGCACAGTGGATCCAATTGCGAACATTTTGGTAATAAATCTCTATATTCTAAACTACTAGTCGGAAGAACTGTAAAGGAGAACCTATGCATTCAGAAAATTTATCTGTGATAACAAAAGTTTTATAAAATCATAAGTTCCACAAATAAAGTCAGATTTCAAAGTGTTTTATACTTCTGTAAAGTGCTTGGCAAGATAAAGAAAAAAATGGGCTTACTAACTTAAGGTATCTCCCGCAGTTAGAAAGATATTTACGCTTGAATTTTGAGTTTTCGATTTTTTGCCTCGACTTTATTTCGTTTTTCTGGAATAAGGTGTATGAAGGAAAATTTTTTGGTAAATATTCTGTAATTTGTAATATATTCCGAAATAATGTGCTATGAAAAATTTTTGATTATCTTAATCCGTCTAGACATAAGTTAATAAAGAAATTTTAAATTGATTTAAATTTTGAACTCTACATCCAGCATTGGTGGAAATGATGAATTTTAAAAACAAAATTTCATTTTTATCGATTAATAAAAAAAAAACAGAAATGTCACGCGAGATTTTATAAATTTATTGACTGCACTTAATTGGCACTAAATTGCTTCCCGCCCTCTTTTAAACTGCACATGAAAGCATATTAATATAATATTTTCACTACTGTATAAAATAAATATCAGTCTTTCATTCCTCTAAAAATCGTTCAAAAAATTTTTACAGACGAATTTTTGGCAATTTTTAAAAAGTAAAAAATATTTAATAAATTTAATCGATAGTAGAATCGTTATGGTTAGTAGAATCGTAGACGACGTGTGTACAATTATAAGTTTAGAAGGGAGGCAGCACATACCCTTTAGGAGCGAAGCTCAAAATAGGGTACCTCTGATATAGAAAATTTTTCATAACTTGCCAAATTTTTGCTTCTTATACGATTTCAAATATGTTTACATCTTCTTAAAACTCAAATGATATATACTAATACTTTTGGCCCCTTTTGTAAAATTTTTCGTCGATTGGTTAAAAAACAAAAATATCTATCGAATAAAAAAAACTTGATAACGATATCTCTTCTGGGTTCAAAAATAAACGATTTGGAAACTGAAAAAGTATCTAAACTCTTTTTTCTCTAAAACAAAATTTTATTTAAAAATATATAACAATTTTACACTTTTCTGAACTTTAAAATGAAAGACAAGTCCAAACACCCAACAGAACTATGTACACACCCTCCGGAATTTGACCTAACTAAATCAAAATTTTTATTTTAGCCTATATGCTCTAAAATCCTAAGTTTCGAAAACTTTTGTATGTTCCAAAGAGTTTGCCAATGGCTTTTTCCAAATGTGCAATAAATGTGCGCTTTCAAATTCAAAACAATCCACTTTTGGGATTTTTGTCTTTTTTTGGGAATTGTGCGATTCCTTTAACAAAACTCTTACATTTGTCTACATATTATCATTTTAAATGATAAAGTCATTAATGGTTGAAAATTTCGTTAAGACATCTTAATAAAACAGAATTTTATTAAAGATCAAACATTTATAGTTCCTCCAAAAAACTATTTTCTAAAAAAAATTTATTTCAATTCCAAAATTATTAATTACTTATAATAAGATTGAAGTCAATACCTTTTATTGGACCAAAACTACGCTTCTTTAAAATTTAATATGCTCCAAAAAATATTGGTATATATATTCAAAAAACAGGACCAAGATTTTGTAAAAATAAGATAGCTGAAATTAGGATTTAGGAAAATGTAAAAATGTTTGAAATCGCATAAAAAACAAAAATTTGGCAAACTATGAAAAATTTTCTATGTCAGAGGTACCCTATTTTGAGCCCTAACACCTCCGCTTGTGAAGGGTATGTGAGGCCCTCCTTTCAAACTTAAAATTATACGCTACTCTGTTATGCCTGTGTGAAATTTTATGTACGTCTACCTAGCCGATTAGGAGTTACAAATTTATTTCCAAAAATAAATTAATTCTGTCCCACTGTGCATTAAAAGAATATAAAACATTTACCAATTCAATGAAATATAATACGTATATATATATATATATATATATATATATATATATATATATATATATATATAAGTCGTTTTAATAAACATAATATAATAGCCTCAAAACTGACAACTCAAGTCAACTCCTATTAAATTTATTATTTCATAATATTTTACTGTGCATTTCCATGTGTGCGTATACGTAGCATACAATTGTACTGCCGGGTGTTGTTTGTGTAACGATTTAATATTCATAATAATCGATTAAATTTATTAAATATTGTTTATTTTTGAGAAATTGCCAAAAATTGGTTTGTGAAGCTTTTTAAATGTTTTTTGGAGAAATGAAAAATTGATATTTTTTTCATACAAAACATAAGAAATAGTGGTAGAAATATAATGCTAAAATGCTTTTTTATACAATTTAAAAAAAGCCTTTTGAAAGTTGAATCTTTTCATAAAACCTGTACTCCTGCTTTCGTTTGTAGGCGGGCGGGAAGCAGTTTAGTGCCTAAATATTTATTGTCCAAAAAGTCGGTAATATTCTTTCACTTTTAGAATACTTTTTTTTGTTCCGGACTACAAAAATTTTTTTAATGATTTCAAAAGAATTTTTTTTTTGTAAAATTCTCAAATGTCAAAGCCGAGATCAACAAAATAATGCATTTGATATATATCCCCAGATGCTAGTTAAACACACAAAAAATAGTTTATGGGGCACACCTTTTACAATGACTGGGTTAAGTTTTTAAGCAAGTTTAAGGAGTTTTTGAATTTCCTGATTTAAAAACAAGTTTACCTGTATGATGCCAAAATTTCATTGGAATATCTCCATTCTTTTAAATTTTATTTAGGTTTAAATATTTACATTATTTAACAGAAGTATACTTAAATTCGAAATGTTAAGTTTTTCGGGTCATGGTCTGTAAAAATTTCACCGCGTTTAACTTATTTCTTTAATTTGTAATTTTCCACAATCCTGCGTGTTTAGAGATACCAAATACTTATATATATATAGATTACATCTAAACAAAAAAGTAAAAAGTTTTGGCAATTTTTCATATTTTTGTATGAAAAATGCAGACATGTTACAAGTACATGCGCAATGTAAAGGTAACAAAAGAAGTTAAGCTCTTATGACACTAGCTTTTTTAGTATTTTTCTTGGATTGATGGAACAGTGCAAATATATATTGTAAAAAAATTTTCTAAGTGGAAAATGTACAACTATACTAAAAAAAAAAAAAAATCCAAAGATGACAAATTATAAATTATAATATCTGTGCTTTAGTAGTTTCCAGCAAAATTTATGCAGCAACTATTTTTGAGAGAGTAAAAACCAATTTATTTTCAAATCGAAAAATATTCAAAAAAGTACAAGAAATTTACAGAGTTTTGGTGGTAAACAACAAGTTAGTAATGTCCATTTGATACAATAATGAAAATCGCATAAGTATTGTAGATAAAAGTCGTAACATTAACTTAAATTAAACACTTCGGTGCTGAACAAATATTAAATATTAATATTAAATTATAAAAGCGTATTGAGGAATATTTGTGGTACGATTTGAATGATTTAAAAAACCGAAATTCGAAAAAAATTTTTGTGATAGACTTATGCAAGAATGTGGCTCATAGCTTATATAGGAGCTTCAAAAAATCTAAAAACGCATTTTGGGCTATAACTCGGTTAATACTATATCTACTTAGTACATTTTTTCAACACGAAAATTCTTAAAAAAATTTCCGATTTTTCTGTGAAAGGACGAAGTTTCTTATTTACTTACTTAGGTGCTTCAAAAAGTTGACAAGACTAAATATGTGTTAGTTTATTGTTGTTGTTATTTTTCAGTACTCTTGAACAGAACAACTATAAGGGAAGCAGACATTAAATAAATAAAAAACAGATTTACCAATAACTCGGTCGTTTATGAACAGATTTGGTTGATTAAAAAAATTCCGAGCTGTATTTTTACTTGATTTCATATATTCTTCAATATCAATTTTCCAAAACATTTAAATATGTAAGAAAGTACTATTTGTTCTCAAATATTACTAGGTGGGGAGTTGTTAGGCCGCTTTCATTTGCAAATGCCGAAGTAGCGAGATACTCTATAAAACCGCAGATAGCTAAAACATTTTTATGTATCTATAATAAATAAATATATGGATATATAAAAGAAAAAACGCTTTCTAAAGAATACCAAAAATATCTGTTAATTAAAAAAAGTGCGTACTAAATTTAAAAACAGTACAAATTTGTGTACTTTCAGGAATTTACTCAATTTTAAAATAAAGCACCAATTTTCAGTAGGTACTATTTTCAAGAAAGGAACCATTTTTTAAAATGTTTAACAATGTTTTAAAAATGTAAATATCATAAAAGGTACCAAACATATAAGTATTTAATACATTTTCAAGGAAATGCGCCAATGTTTAAAAAATAGGTATTGTGATAAAAAAAGCTAACAGTTTACGAAAGCAATTTCTAAACCAATTACTAATATTCCGGTTTATTTTCAAGAAAAAGTACCACTTTTTTAAAGTACCACTCAACATTAAAACCATGTTGAAAAGTATGTATAAATTTTGAAGTACCCATTTTTATATCAGTTACCAGAATAAAGTATTATAATAAAAGTACAAATTATATAACAAACAAAAAAGTATCAAATATAAGGAGAAAGCTTTTTAATCGGTTTAACTTTTTTTAAGTAAATATGTGTATAAGAAAATGATTGAATTTTTTATAAATAGTAATTAATTGTTTTAAGTACCAATTTCCGTAAACCGTCAAAAAGATTATAAATTTTCAAACAAGTACCAATTAAAGAAAGTTCCAATTATCGAAAAGGTACTAATTTTTATAAAAATTATTAACTTTCAAAAATTAAGCACCAATTAAAAAAAAAATAATATCAAACTTCGGTATTATTACCGGCACCAATTTTAAATTTTATTTTCTTTTTGTCTTCAAGAAAAAAAGGAAGTAGCTTTTTTGAAAATAATAGTAGTTAAGTTTTTAAGAACAAAATAGGGTAGTGCCCTCTTCTCACAACTGTAAACGATATTTGTAAAATTTCTTTTGTCCAAAATACTTAGATGTGTTGGCTTTAATTTGAGTACCTTTGGTCCTGATTATCTCTCCTTTTTGTATTTTTTTTTATGAATTTCTCAAGTGATCGAAAATGGTGATATTACTCCTTTACATCAAAAAATAAGTGCAATCTTTCAGGATTAATAGAAAACTTTTTTTGTCAAAGATTTCTTAATTTATCTGGGAAGTTTAGGTTGAAAAATAGATTCATATGTATATTAGTCATTCAGCCTAAACACAAAAGAAATTTAAATTTATTTTTTTTTTTTTAAATCAATTTTACTTTAAAATAGAAGTTTTGTTTCTTCCTTACCATAAGTTTGAGTTCACACAAGAATAATTTTTCGTGCTGAAATTCTGATTTCTTTTCAGAGAGAGCGAGAGAGAATATGAAAGGGAACAAAGTAGCCTTTGCTTCGAAATTCGTGTTGTTTTTCATTTTCGTACTTCAAAACAAAAACAAATCAAGGTAATTAAAGGTAGAATTGCGGAAGTAAAATTTTGTGTGTTAACCTAAATGCAAGTTTAAATGAAAAAATGGACATTTTTCAGAAAGAAAAATTGCTGTGTATGAACTCAGACTAAGAAATATTTAAAAACCTGTTTTAAAAGCTTTTTAACACTCATATATTAACAATTTTTAAAATATTTTTCAATGAATAGTAATAACAGAAATAAATTTCAAAAAATTATAGAAACAAAATATTCATAAGCTTCGAAAATAATAAAAAAGAAAAAGCTTTTCTCAAATTTAAAACGAAGAGTGTGTGCCAAACGATAGCAAAGTACGTAGGAAAGTAAATTTTCGACAGTTATGAGGTGAATAAAATTTCATTAGCCCATAGGGCTATATAAATTATCGACAAATGTCTAAGAGTGTGTTAGTGAAAAAGCACTTGTCTATATGTTAGTAATATAAATAAATAAACACATAGAGTTCTATAAAATTTTCTAAAATTCAATTTGTTTGAATTTTGAATACTGAAAATTTAAACTCTGTTGTACATTTTAATTTTAAAAACAAATTTTCAAAAATGAATAAAAAAATATTTTGTGTTTTATGCGAATTGGACCAATTTTCAAAATAATAATGAGCTAATGGTGTTCCAAAAAAATTATAAAATAATGTGTGATTGTGTAGAAAAAGTGTACAAATTCCTAATAATTCAAATATTTGTAGGTAAAATTTTTGTCGTTTTTTATGGATTAGTTCTCTCACAATTCAGACGGCACCCGTATATAAGAGAGAGAGAGAAATACTCGTATAACCAGATTACTTGTTTATACTTTGCTTGCTACCGTTTAGCGCAGGCCCGAAATTTTAAAATTTAATTTGAAAAATATTTTATGGTATGAAATATAAAATAATAGTTAACTTTATGGGTTTAAAATCGACTTTTTAGCTTTTGTGGTTAGACTGATTAATTTTAACCTCATTTTAAAATTAAAATTTGAAGTTTATTTCTGATTATTAAAGCATCCTTAAAGTATGCTATTCTTTTATTTACTTCATACATATTTTTTTAACTAAACAATTTGTCTTTTGTTAAAAAAACCAAAATTCAAATTACTGAAATTATTTGTCTTACCTCTTGTCTCTAATATAATTTTTATAATTTTTGCTTTCGAAACTGTACACAAAACTTAAACTAAAAGGAAAAAAAGAAATATAGAAGGTGTCTAGTTGAATTTAAACCAGATTTAGAAATTATAAATTTAATATTAATTATTTAATTAATTTTAAGTTTAATATAAGCTTTTGTGTTTGGATAATGCATAACAAAAATAAAAATATAAACAATAAAAAAAACGCATGTATTAAAATAAAAACATGTTTTATTTCTTTAAAATTAAAAAAAAAACTAAATAAAAAAAAAAAAAAAATAAAAAAAAAACGAAATGACAACAATCTTCTGCAAGATAGTTATAGACAAGAATAGTTCGTATTTAGTTTATTTAGGGGTTTGTGAAGAGCTACTAAACCTAAAAATATAGTGTATTTATATAATTAGTGAGGAATATCTGAATTTTGCTTAATTTGTTTTATTTTATAAATACGGTTTTTTTATATAAATATTTTTTTTTCAAGTTAATTTTATTTTTAATTAAAATGTGTATACGGCCAGTGCAGGGTATTCATAATTCTCTTAACACTTGTTCTGTTGCATTAAATTTTAATTCATTAAACACAAAGACGGAAGATTTTAACAAAACATTCTAAACCAGAGTAGTTGACAACAATATTTCCGCTGCAAAATTATGCAAAATGTTATCTATCCACCACGACAGTGGTTCTGTGAGGGGTGTTTTTTTTTGCACAAAATATTCCAATACTAGAATTTTAACTAGAATTTATATACATAGATTTGATTGTTTTTGCTTTTTTTTAAGTAATTATGAATGCAGATTAATTATTAACTTAATAACTAGAACTTATACTAAATATATTTATACTTCAATTAAACAGTGCTTTATTACTACGTAGAACAAATAAAAACAAAATTTTTATGAAGCTAATTTACAGTTCTCTAATTAATTTATATTAATTTAATGATTGAGAGATTATGATGAAAACAAAAATTGAAAGACATAAATTAAAAAAAAAAAAAAAAATATTTATAGTGTGTTGTATCAATTGCAATGAATTAAAGGTTCCCAATAGTATTTACCTAATTTATAGTAATACATATTGGATTTTTTATAGAGAAATTGTCCATAGTAGATTAAAAATTTATTTTTATTTTTTTTTTTACTAATTCGCTACTCAAGAGTGAACTACTTCCTTTTCTTATTGAGTTTATAAGTAGAGATCTTATTAAAAACATATGCAATCAGGAGTTTTTCTAATTTGCCCATAAACTATCAAATTGAAGGCACCTAATAGAATTAGTTCGCAAAGAACTACGCTTAATAGTATTAGCTTCTATAGAGTACTTATTTATCATAGAATTTTCAAGAAGTTTTGTATAAGAATTACTCACTGAAGATGAATAAAATATAAATGAATTAAATCAAATCTACAAGCAAAATAATATGAAAGTGATTCGAATTCGTATTGCATAGAAGAAAAATTTTATTACTGCAATAATCATATTCGTATTGCGGAAGTTTCCTCCATCGGAAGAGATTGCGCATCACAGGCGATACATCTGAGCAATAAGAAATCAATATGCCAAGAAGAATAATACGCAGTATTGCTAGAAAAATTACTGCCAGATAATTTTCTGGAAGGTGTAATAAATATATAGAAAAATTATCACAATATAAATCTTGAAATAATATAACAAAGAAAACTTTCACATCTTGTAAATCATGCATGCACATAAATCTTAACATCATAAACCACGAAAACTAAAACGCTCATAAAATATCCATTTTTTTTTTTTTTTTTTTGCTAAAAGATAAACAAATTTCTTCAATATTTTTCCATTTTTGGACAATTTTTCGGCAACAGAAAAAATTGTGACTGAAAAATAAAAGCATTGCAGTAATTTCTTCCAAATGTTCAATTTATTGCGGAGGTGATAATGACCTTATTGAGAAAAGGGCGATATTTTGAAAGTAAAACTAATAAGAAAATCTTTAATTTTATATATTTTTTGTTTATTGTCTAATTGCTTTGATGATTTTCGTTTAATTAATAAAAAGAAGATATTGCGTAAATTTCTTCTAGGAAGATATCTTCCTAATGTTTGAAGGGAACTTTCTTATTATTTCTATTGTCTTTCATTTATTAAAATAAAATAATTTTCATTTTCACATCTTTACATACATATATACATGTTATAATAACACAACTATTATATAATTTTTGTCTATACAATAATTGTTAAATTTAGGTTCTTAGAATCTAAATGCCTCTTGAGCTCCATGCGAATGATTCAGAAACGACGACGACGAATGACACGACGTCTGGCGGTCTTGTAGCGGTAGCCATCAGTAGAGGAGAAAGAGTGAGCTGGTTCTGAAGCAGCAGTTTCATACGAAGCGGTTTCGTAAGAAGCAACTGGGGCAGAAGCTGCTACAGAGTAAGAAGGAGCAGATTCATATTGAGCAACGGGAGCTGAAGCAGCTACAGGAGGCAAGTATTCACCGGAAGGAGAAGAAGCGGCACCTTGGTGGGGTGGCAAGTATTCAGTAGACAAGTGGCTAACATCACGGCGTTTGCGTTGACGATAGACACGACGTCTGGCGGTCTTGTAACGATATCCATCAGCAGAAGAGAAGGAGTGAGCGGGTTCTGAAGCAGCAGTTTCATACGAAGCGGTTTCGTAAGAAGCAACTGGGGCAGAAGCAGCTACAGAGTAAGAAGGAGCAGATTCATATTGAGCAACGGGAGCTGAAGCAGCGACGGGAGGCAAGTATTCACCGGAAGGAGAAGAAGCGGCACCTTGGTGGGGTGGCAAGTATTCAGTAGACAAGTGGCTAACATCGCGGCGCTTGCGTTGACGGTAGACACGACGCCTGGCTGTCTTGTAACGGTAACCATCAGCAGAGGAGAAGGAGTGAGAAGGTTCAGAGGCAGCAGTTTCATATGAGGCAGTTTCGTAGGAAGCAGCAGGAGCAGCATATGAGACAGATGGAGCAGAAGCAGCTACAGAGTAAGAAGGAGCAGACTCGTACTGAGCAACGGGAGCTGAGGCAGCTACAGGAGGCAAATATTCGTTGGACAAGTGGCTGACATCACGACGTCTACGTTGACGATAGACACGTCGTCTGGCGGTCTTGTAACGGTAGCCATCAGCAGAGGAGAAAGAGTGAGCTGGTTCAGAGGCAGCAGTTTCATATGAGGTAGTTTCGTAGGAAGCAGCAGGAGCAGCATATGAGACAGCTGGAGCAGAAGCAGCTACAGAGTAAGAAGGAGCAGATTCGTATTGAGCAACGGGAGCTGAGGCAGCTACAGGAGGCAAATATTCGTTGGACAAGTGGCTGACATCACGACGTCTACGTTGACGATAGACACGTCGTCTGGCGGTCTTGTAACGGTAGCCATCAGCAGAGGAGAAAGAGTGAGCTGGTTCAGAGGCAGCAGTTTCATATGAGGCAGTTTCGTAGGAAGCAGCAGGAGCAGCATATGAGACAGCTGGAGCAGAAGCAGCTACAGAGTAAGAAGGAGCAGATTCGTATTGAGCAACGGGAGCAGAAGCGGCTACAGGGGGCAAGTATTCATTGGACAAGTGGCTGACATCACGGCGCTTACGTTGACGGTAGACTCGACGTCTGATGGTTCTGTAGCTGTAGCCATCAGAAGCGGAGAAGGAGTGAGCTGGTTCTGAGGCAGCAGTTTCATAAGAGGAAGCCTCGTAATTAGCGACAGGAGCAGAAGCAGCTTCAACATGGTAAGATTGAGTAGCAGGAGCTGAGTAAGAGACAGCTGGAGCGGAAGCAGCTTCAACATGGTTCGATTGGATGGCAGGGGACGAATAAGAAACAGCTGGAGCTGAAGCAGCTTCAACATGGTAAGATTGGGTGGCTGGAGCTGAGTAAGAAACAGCTGGAGTGGAAGCTGCTTCAACATGGTAAGATTGAGTAGCTGGAGCAGAATATGAAACAGCTGGAGTTGAAGCAGCGTGATGGTGAGTAGGAGGTAAGTATTTGTTCGATGGCAAGTGGCTGACATCAGCAGTTGCGGCAGCAACCAATGCGCACAAAATAATGAAGAATTTCTACAATTATAACAAAAGAATTATTTATTAATATGCAGTATAAGTATTAATTTCGAGACCTAGGATTTAATTCCTTTATTTCCTTTACAATGTACTAACCATTTTGTTTTGTTAACTTCCTTATCGTCTTAGAACAAAATGAAAAGTGATATTTCTTCAATTCTTCACAACGTTTTTATACAAAACACTGAATGCAAGAAATTTGCATATTTTGCACAAAATAGTTAAGACGTTTATTTATGACATTTTTTTTTTTTTTTTGTTCCATGTTGCTGCGTATTTTTTAATTGCAAATAGACAAAAAATTTTATGCAAGCCGGTTTCTTTTGTTTTTGTTTCATTATAATTTTTAATCATTCTCTCTCTCTCACTTATAAAATTCCTGTGCTATTTTTCCAAAAGTAATGTTTTTTAGAAGATACTTTTTATTTCGTGCAAAAGTAATATTTAGTTAACTTCCTATTAGTTAAATTTAACTAACAAAAACCACTTTTGAATATTATTCAATATCCAGATTTCATTCAATAAAGCAATGATTAATTAGTAGTTAATGTATTTGGAAAACAATTTTATTATTATTTAATTATTTTTTTATTGGTTATGTTTTTTGCATTATTGGGATTTAATTGTTTATTTTGAAACAATTCGCCATGATGATAGTAATAAATTATTAAATAAATAGTGGTAAAAGCATTTGTATTTTTTTCTTTTTGCAATTTTCAATTGCAATTTTAAAGAAGCAGTGCTTCCCAAATATTTTGAGACCTCAAGCGATTTATTGCCAGTTAAGTATTATATTGACATTCTACGAAAACTTACACTTTTTATAACAGGAGTATTCTTTTAGATGCATTGTGGATCTGTAAGTACATTCATATGTTAAAATAAACATTTCAAATGCTTTTGATAACGTATTTGAAATTATTCTGGAAGTTTTTTATTTTGCAAATTATAAAAAATCTCCCTTATTTATGCTTTTTATTATACTAAAATTCAATTAAAAAACTTTTTAAAACGAATCTTAATATATAATTTCAAAAAGAAATATGCATAACATTTAAGATTGCCAAGTAAATACCACTTTTTTAAAAGAATAATAAAAAAAATAACTATTAAATTTAAAAAAATAAAAAATGTTAACTAAAAAAATTTGTTTATTATTTTTTTAAGTAACTAAAATTAAAAAAAAATAAATAATAATAATTAAAAGCAAAAAAAGAAAAAAAAATAAATCTTAAAGAAGTATGAGCTTTGGGAAAAGTAAAATTTTTAAGAAAAACATTATCAGAAGAAAAATTGGGATAACACCATTACGTAAGAATTTAACTATTTTTATAACAATAACGATTTTTTTGATGAAGAAACGTAGGACACTTTCAAAATAAATGGGCTATTGAAGTACCAGGTTTATTGGAACACTTTTTTCAATATGATTGAAAATAAAAGAACATTTTTAATTACACTATGTGGCAACAAATCTCCAAAGGTCTTTGCAAAGTTAGTTCGAATTTCGATTTTAGAGACAATTTAATTTCGGATATTTTGGAGGGAATAAAATATTCAAATGAGTAAATTTTAATGTATATATGGGTATTTATTACTTTATAGGGTACAAAACTTCTCTTAGGTATTATGAACCATTTTTTTTTAATTGCCCATCTCTTTTTACTACCATTTTCGGAAAAAGATAGTTTAAATATGAGTAATAATATTTAATCGATTTAACAGATGTTTAAAATGATGATTACCTCTCTCTCTCCCTCTCTCTCTCTCTATATATATATATATATATATATATAATCGGATCAGTAGTTAGTTAAATAAAGCAAACAATTTTCTGACGGAAACGGACTTAAGGGTGTGGTAACCAGTAAACTCTAAGAATCGGAAAAAAGTTCTCCGAAAAATAAGAACTTCAAGAGACCATAAAACTGAAATTCGATCTAACTTTTAAAAGCATCTTGGGGGTTTTGCTGGCCAACTGGTAGGCTTTCATTTTGCAATGAAATTTTTGAGGCAATTTTTTCTTGTTGCATTGTGTTATTTAATCCAAATATTTTCAGATTAAAATTGCAACAAAATTAAAAATGTTCAAATTTCTCCAAAAATAATATAAATTGTATATTATTTGTTCAAAAGATAACTCATGTTGTTTTTTATGTCCAATATTTAGATCCCTTTTTGTGCACTTTGGGAGCAGTTCTGAAGGATTTTTTATCACAAGTTTAAAGACGTTCCTGTTATTAGAATATTATGTCCTAGGGCACCTTGGAATTTTGTCGAAAGATATCTATAAACTCTCCTCCGTTTAAATTCAAAACTTATCATTCGATTTTAATTTAAAATTATTTGGAGATTTTTAATTATTACGCTTTAATTAATTTAAAAACTTTTCCCACTGTTCAAAATTATCCCGTCGTTATAACCGGATATTAACCCAAATTGACCGGGAATGTTTTTTGTTTCAGATATTTTATGAAATTTTCACATATAGAACCAAGGTGCTTAAAAAAATTTACCTTTTATATAAAGTTTTGTCTCCGCCATTAGGTCGGGTAGAATTGGACGTAGAAATTTTTTTTAATATTAGTGCTAGCATGGTATTGTGAAACGTATTTTACATATCGAATATCAATTGTGTTTATACTTTTCATAAAATACATTGAAATAGTGCTAAATATTAACTATGAAGACAAGGTTTTTGTTAGTTTTCAATTAAAAGTATAAATATATTATGAAAGTGTTTGGTATCATACTAAAATCGGAATTAGCGATAATATACGGAAAATAGTACGGAAAAATTTCTTTCAACCATGACCTAAGAAACTAAATTTAAATTTCAAGTATATTTTTTAGAAGTAATGTTAATATTTGGACCTAAATAAAATTTCAATGAGTAAAGATATTCAATTGAAATTGTGACACAATATAGATAGACTTGCGCCCCAAATTAGGGATATAAAATCACACGGACAGTTTTGTACTAAAGTACCTAAAATCCCAACCCGGAAAAAACGTATTTTAAAAATTGACTTTTTCCATGCAAATGGTCATATTGTCATTATAAGAAGCGTCTGCCAGAAAATATTTTTGTGTATGGAGGTATTTAATTAGCAAAATTTTTATTTGATCTCAGCTTTGCGACTTGAAAATTTTACAAACAAATTTAAAAAAGTTTTAACAGTTTAAAATTAACATAGTTTGAGATAGGAGAGACCGTTGCCCTAAGTGCCTACGGGTTAACTTTACACGCATCTACATTAAGATTCCTCTTGAAAGCGTTAAAAAATTATATGGGCCGAAACAAAAAACAAATTTTATGAGTATAAAATATTAATATCTTTTTTGAAAAAAGCCCAAAAAATATGTTTTTGTTTTTAAGTTCCAAATTTATACGATTCTTACAGTAATATTATATATAATTTTGTAAGGAATCCGATGAAAATTTTAAGAAAAATTTAGGGCCAATATTAAGCCCGCCAAGTTAAAAAATCGAGGCTAAAAATGAGTGAAAAATTTATTTTGATATATTTCGAATATCTCATAAACTAAAACAGATAACCTACTCATATAAGCGTATCTTTTGTAGGGATTTACAAGGACTATCTATGTATAATTTTTTCTGTCAAATCATAAATAAATTTTTGGCGATTGAAAAAAAATTGCATACCCGAGATGATCAACTTAGAAAGTCTACGCTGACCCGCTAGGAATCTGTGCTCCTTCAAATCAACTCGAAAACATCTCATCTCTGGCCAGGTAAAATTTTACTGCGATATTTTCAGCGGTTCACATGTTACAAAATTAAAAAAAGCGTTTTGGAACCACTGTGTGCCATTAACTATCAAGTTTTTAAAATATCTATTTTTCATGAAGAACACTCCCTTCAATCAGACATTTTTCAATTAAAGTTTTATCAGATCTAAAAGCTATTCAGAAAATTTTAAAATATTTTTCTTTTAAAATGTCTCATATTTAAGTTTACAACAGAATCTTCTTACATTGATCTCCTTAATTGATTGTTAAAATATATGAAATAAAATTTAATTCAAATCAAGTTTTTAGAAATAAAGTAATTTAAAAAAATTGTTTCTCCAAAAAAATATGCGAACATTTCCACAATATTTTTAGCTAAAAGTGTGCAAGATTTTAAGAAAAAAATAATTAAAAGCACTTTCGTTTTTTTGTTATTTTAAATCGTTAACAAAATTTATTTAAATACAAATAAATTTTATTTTGACATTTAGTCTAAATTCACACACAGCAATTTTTCTTTCAGTTTTTTTTTTAACTTGCTTTACGTTCACGCAGAAAATTACTTCAGCAATTCTCTGAAAAGCAAAACGAATTTCAAAGTACATATTCCTCATATTCATATTCCTTCTCGCTCGCTCTCACATAAAATCAGAATTTCAGCATGAAAAATTGCCTTGTGTGAACTCAAACTTACTATAAAAAACAATAATAATTTTAATACAATTTCACTAAACAACATTTGTTCCATTTATATTCAAAAAATCTAAATATGTCATGAGTATTTGTTGCTTTTGGTTTAGAAACGACGACGACGGATAACACGACGTCTGTTGGTCTTGTAACGGTAACCTTCAGAAGAAGAGAAGGAGTGAGCTGGTTCAGAGGCAGCAGTTTCATAAGAAGCATAAGAAGTGCTGGGTGCAGAAGAGTATGAAAGAGCTGGGGCAGAAGAGTATGAGACATCAGGAGTAGAAGCAGCTACAGAGTAAGAAGGAGCTGATTCATAGTGAGCAACGGGAGCTGAAGCGGCTACAGGAGGTAAGTATTCACCGGAAGGTGCAGAAGCGGCACCCTGGTGGGGAGGCAAGTATTCAGTAGATAAGTGGCTGACATCACGGCGAGTACGGTGACGGTAGACACGGCGTTTGGCGGTTTTGTAGCGATAACCTTCGCTAGCAGAGAAAGTGTGGGCTGGCTCTGAGGCAGCAGTTTCATATGAGGCAGTTTCATAGGAAGCAGCAGGAGCAGAATAAGATATAGCTGGGGCAGAAGCAGTAGAGTGGAACGTTTGAGTAGCAGGAGCAGAGTATGAAACAGACGGGGCAGAAGCCGCAGTCTGGAAGGTTTGAGTAGCAGGAGCAGAGTATGAAACAGCTGGGGCAGAAGCAGCAGTCTGGAAGTTTTGAGTAGCAGGAGCTGAGTAAGAAACAACTGGAGCAGAAGCAGCAGCGTGGAAGGTATGAGTAACAGGAGCAGAGTATGAAACAGCTGGAGCAGAAGCAGCAATTTGGAAGGTTTGAGTAGCAGGAGCAGAGTGGAAGGTTTGAGTAACAGGAGCTGAGTAAGAAACAGCTGGAGCAGAAGCAGCAGCATGGAAAGTTTGAGGAGCTGAGTATGATACAGCTGGAGCTGAAGCAGCAGTTTGGAAGCTTTGAGTGTGGAAAGATCGAGTAACAGGAGCAGAGTATGAAACAGCTGGAGCAGAAGCAGCAGCGTGGAAAGTTTGAGTAGCTGGAGCAGAGTATGAAACAGCTGGAACTGAAGCGGCTTCAATGTGGAAGGAAGAACTTGCAGGAGCAGCACTAAAGCTTACAGCAGGAGTTGAAGCAGCATGATGGTGTTGGGTTGGAGGCAAGTATTGGTTTGATGGCAAGTGGCTGACATCAGCAGCTACAGCAGCAACCAAAGCGCACAAAACGATGAGGAATTTCTACGATTAGAACGAAATTTTTTATACCTTTTTTAGTAATGAATTTTTAATTATACTGACCATTTTGAAGTGCTCGTTTCCTTTTAGACTAAGAATCCAATAGAAAGTGACAATTTATTTAACACAACTTAACGTTTTTATACCAAAATTGAAATGCAAGGAATTTGTATATTTTTCACAAAAAAAAAAAAAAAAAAAAAAATAAAGAAATTATTTATGATATAATTCTTTTTGGTTGTTGTTAAATTTTTACTGCATATAGTCAAGAAATTTTATGCAAGCTGGTTTCAAATTATTGAATCATTGTATATTCAAAATATTAAAACTTGTTATTTAACATCTGGTTCTATTCTTTTTTAAATTTTTTGCATACATTTTGAAACTAGTGCGACATAAATTCTGAATTTTAAAATGAAAAAAAAAAGAAAAAAACAAAAAAAAAAAAAAAATGAATATGTTATTTTATGTACCCACCATCTGTAGCTTTTTAAAATTTCATCTTATATAGTAGGTGGGCGGCAAAGTGGGCGGATTATGCCCATTTTTGTTTCCGAATTTAAATTACTTCTGGAACTATTTGTGAAAACTTTCGTTGATGCTTACATACTTTTTTGCAAAAGATAGATTGTATATGGAAGCTTTGAGTGTGGAAGGTTTGAGTAACAGGAGTTGAGTACGAAACAGCTAGAGAAGAAGCAGCAGCATGGAAAGTTGAGTATGATAAATAAGCAGGAGCAGAAACAGCAATTTGGAAGCTTTGAGTGTATATATATAGAATAGGTTCGTGTTATTAATTTCGTGCATATTTTTCAACTATCAACGACACTGGACTCAAATTTATGGTCTTGATCAATTATTTTTATCGCCGTTTTAATATTTATATATCCAAGTTTTTTACAAATTGTAATTTGTTATATAAAAATATATAAAAACAAAAAGTGCAATTTTTGTGAAATCTTCAAAGTTCCATAAAGATTTTTTTTATTAAATTTATTTTTCATGCTCCTTCGTTTTTATTGTGTAAAATGACAAAAAACTAAGCAGAATTTCTCCAAAGTATAAATGCACGAACAAAAAGTGTAGAAGAATCGGAAAAAGTTAAGTAATTTTTAGTACTTTCGCTAAACTTTGGAATTTAGAACAACAAGCATAATTATACAATGAAAGCTATGGTATTAAAATTTTGCACTTTATTAGTTTTAAGTTTTGTGGGTTCAGATTTTTAAACCGTTTATTTAAAACAGTACTTGTTAAAGATTAAAGCCAGTTCCAACTAGATTAAATAATTTTGATAACGGCCCATATACTTTATGGGGTCTTAGATGATAATTTCGACATGTTACATACGGCACGATAAACCGAATATACCTCCATCATATTTTTTAATGGTGAGTACAAAAAGACAACAAATATATTTTTTATATATATTAAATGAATTTTTATTGTATTCTTCTCATAGTTTCAGGTCGTTGGTTTGTTTCTATAGATTTTGTTTCTAGTACAAGAAGTCTTAATACTTTAAAATATTATAAATGTTATAATTTGTAATTCTCCCAAAATGGAGAACTAATGAAATCACTTATTGAGATTATTGCAGTACGTAGAAAACTGGATCAATTAACTTAATGACGACGGTAGACGACGCGGCGGTGGGTCTTGTAACGGTAGCCATCGGCAGACAATTCATGGGCGGGAGCAGGTTCGTATTGTTGGAAAGGAGGCAAGTATTCGTTGGTGGGAGCAGCTACGGGAGCAGATGATTGTACAGGGGGCAGGTATTCGTTGGAGGGCAAGTGGCTGACATCACGACGGTTACGACGGTAGACAACACGACGGTGGGTCTTGTAACGGTAACCATCATCGGCCAATTCGTGGGCGGGAGCAGCTTCTTGGACTACGCTAGCAACAACTGGCGTTTCCTCAACGGGAGCGTAAGATTGAGTTTCTTGTACAGGAGGCAAGTATTCGTTGGAGGGCAAGTGGCTGACATCACGACGGTTGCGGCGGTAGACAACGCGACGGTGGGTCTTGTAACGGTAGCCATCATCGGCTAATTCGTGAGCGGGAGCAGCTGCTTCAACGTTAGCGAATTGTTGGACAGGAGCATCTACAAAGGGAGCAGCTTCTTGTACAGGGGGCAAGTATTCGTTGGAGGGCAAGTGGCTGACATCACGACGGTTGCGACGGTAAACAACGCGGCGGTGTGTCTTGTAACGGTAACCATCATCGCCGAATACGTGAGCGGGAGCAGCTTCTTCAACGTTAGCGAATTGTTGGACAGGAGCATCTACAAAGGGAGCAGCTTCTTGTACAGGGGGTAAGTATTCGTTGGAGGGCAAGTGACTAACATCACGACGGTTGCGACGGTAGACAACACGACGGTGGGTCTTGTAACGGTAACCATCATCGCCGAATACGTGAGCGGGGGCAGCTTCTTCAACGGCAGCGACTTGTTGGACAGGAGTATCTACAAAGGGAGCAGCTTCTTGTACGGGAGGCAAATATTCGTTGGAGGGCAAGTGACTAACATCACGACGGTTGCGACGGTAGACAACACGACGGCGGGTCTTGTAACGGTAACCATCATCGCCGAATACGTGAGCGGGGGCAGCTTCTTCAACTACAGCATTGGAAACTTCTTGGACAGGAGCAACTTCAAAGGAAGCGGATTCTTGTACAGGGGGCAAGTATTCGTTGGAAGGCAAGTGGCTGACATCACGACGGTTACGACGGTATACAACACGACGGTGGGTTTTGTAACGGTAACCATCATCGGCCAATTCATGGGCGGGAGCAACTTCTTGTACAGGGGGCAAGTATTCGTTGGTGGGAACAGCTACAGGAGCGGCTTCTTGTACAGGGGGCAAGTATTCATTGGATGGCAAGTGGCTGACATCACGACGGTGACGACGGTATACAACACGACGGTGGGTCTTGTAACGGTAACCATCATCAGCCAATTCATGGGCGGGAGCAGCTTCAACCAATGGAGCGGATTGTACTGGAGGCAAGTATTCGTTGGTGGGGACAGCTACGGGAGCGGCTTCTTGGACAGGGGGTAAGTATTCGTTGGAGGGCAAATGGCTGACATCAGCAGCTACAGTTGCGATTACAGCAAAGGCAATCAGGAAGAATTTCTACAAATCACACAAAACAAACAAAATTATATGATTAATCCTTCTGACCACCATAAATCCACGGTGTTAAGAACCTACCATTTTTCGTTTTATTATATTAAATTAGCTAGGCAAACTAATCCAACGACTTTACACTGTATTTTTATGTTTACAGTAGTAACTCTAAAACTAGAATGTTGTAGTCACAGAACCAATTCAAACTATTTATACAGAATCTCTTAAGATAACAATGCTTGTAACTCTTCTTCTTTGAGATAGACGGCTAAAACTAAAAAGAAACTATAGCAACAACAATAATAATTTTAACACCGTCGTTAAGAGCCAGCACTAACAACATGAGCAAATCTTCTTCACAGAATGGATGATCAGCTGTAAAAGTTTCGCACAAAATATACGCATAAAGCACACACAATGATAAAGATTGTTAAGAAAAGAAAATATACTCAACGTAGAAGATACACAACTACCAATATACTTGATATTCGTAATAGATCCAATCTAATACAATCTCATAAAAAGGGATTGTTTTTGCTGTTTATGATGGTGTTGGTTGAGGTGTTATCGATGGTTGTATTATTTTTTTTATTGTATGTTTAACTGTTCCAGCACCATCTCTCTCAGTCAATAATTTATTCATATTTAATTGCCGATCAATTCTTCGTGATCATAGTAGTAAATATAAATGTTATAGCTATGTATGTATGTATTTATGTATGTATGTATGTATGTATGTATGTATGTATTTACTTATGTATGTATGTATTTATGTATGTATGTATTTATTATGTATGTATGTATGTATTTATTATGTATGTATGTATGTATGTATGTATGTATGTATGTATTTATTATGTATGTATGTATGTATATTTATTTAGCATTCAATATGTAAATGTTTTAAGAAAAAAAGCGATATGACTTTTATTTATTTATTTTTTTATTTGAATTAGATTTATGTTATTAATCTTCTTATTTTAGTATTTTTTTTTTATTTATTTATAAAATTAATTTAATTTTTTTTCCATATGCGTTTCAAATAAATTGTTTTATTTTTGGTTATTATGTTGCCTTGGCAACATGGAACACACACACACTTCCAAATCTAATTATTCGCAATTCAAATTAATGAAGAAATAAATAATAAAAAACACAAAAACAAATACTTTATAGAATAGAATTTGAAGAAGAATACAATAACCTATAGCCATATATCACTATAATTAAATAAAATGTATGAATATTAAACAAATTCAGGGTAAATATTTAATTATTCTTTATTATTATGTTTTTTTTTTCAAATTTTTATTATTTTTTTCGGTTTTGCGTTTTACAAATCAATCACGTTTTTGTTCCGTATTTGAGAAAAAAAATCAAATATATAAAAATCAATTTCATATTAACAGTTTCATTTAATCAACAACTTTGGGTTATTGATTGTTGAAGAAGTTATAAAAAAAATTAAGTTGTTTTGTTGGTTTTTAAAAAACAAAAACAAAAGTTGAATCATTTAATAAGTATCCTCTTGGTATTTTCAAAACATATTTTTTGCTGATTGTTTTTTTTTTTCAACATAAGTTGCTCTAAACATTTTAAGATGTTTAAATATTTGCTAAGTACTTTGCAAAATTGGAAATTATAACAATTCTTGAAAATACTGCCGCTCTGTCGGCCTTAATCTATAATAGAGACTATTTTTTAATGTTTTCCTAATAAATCTCGCACGGGGTTTCTGGCGAATATCTTAACATCTTTGCCTCCAGAACACATTTCCTACAGAGAAAAGATCAGTTTTTCAGCTATTACGGTTGTCTAATTTTACATCAAGATTTAATTAATATATTCAAGCAAAAATAAAATAAAGCAAATAGTAAAAATAATATTCAAGTAAAATTTTCTCCTTTAAATTTTTAATTTATTGAATCATCATGAAAAAATTTTTTGTTTTCTTTTTTTTTTTAGAGTTCTTAGGGATTAATACGAGTATAATCATTTTAATGAGAGGTGCAAATTTAAACAATTTCTAATTGAGTGAGTTATTTTGATGTTTGATAACTTTTTTCTATGTAACTTTAATGAGAATTTCGTATTACTCTGCAGCCAAGGTATATGCAAATAGTCCGACTCTTTAGCAGGAGTACCTGACTCTAAGAGTGTGTTAGTGAAAAAGTACTTTACTCTAAGTATCCTGCCAGAATTTGGAAGAGAGTTTTTTCATCCATTCACTAAAAAGTATCTTTATTTTACACTCCTGGATGTTCAAAAGTAGAAAATACTCAAATTTGCAATAACAAAATACATTAGTATTGAATTTTTGATCTAAGAAACTTGACTTGGGAGATTGTTTACTTTCTAGAGCAAAAAAAAAGAACAAGCACGACATCATTTCCCTCAGTAATATATAACTTTTAAAGTGATCAATGTTGTTGTTTAAGTGTTAAATAAAAAATGTATTAATATAAAAATATTATTAATTTTTAATTGGTGATTTTTGCCTTTAAATATTTCATATTTAATTCAAAGTTATAGTGAATTATTAATTTAGTTTAAAATGTGAGTTATTATAGTATATTATTTGAATGTAAGGTAAGAATTTAGCTCAATTATAATTAAAAAAATTCAGAAGAAATATTCCAACCGCATTAAAAACATGTTTATTATATAAAAACGATTATATTTCAATACTTTCTTGAACTTTTTTACACTTTTAAATGATATTATTTCGACAAGGAATGCACTAAGAAGTGTCATTAAAAAAATATTAGAACTGTTGCACACTTCTTTACGTACGGCGACTCTTCTTGGATAAGAAAATGATATCATATTGGACCGTTAAAAACAACTTGACGTTGCTCTATAATTAATAACAAAAATTTCATTGTATTGATGCTTTTTTATTTTCCCCATTCACACAGACTTCTATAAAAATGTTTTAAAATTCAATTTTTTTGAATTTTCAATACTCTTTAGTACATTTTAATTTCTAAAACAAATTGTCAAAAATGAATAAAAAAAATATTTGCATCCATTTCAAAATAAAGGGAGCTAATGGTGTTCCAAAAAATTATAAAATGGAGTGTGATTGTGTAAAAAAGTGTAAAAATCCTTAATAATTCAAATATTTTTAGGTAAAACTGTGTTTTTTTCTTTGTATTAGTTTTCTCACAATGCATATGTCATCCATATATGAGAGAGAGAAATATTACCAAAATAGAGTCGAACTACTTGCATATAATTTAAAGAAGATATTTATAATTGACGTTTTTTCTCCAAAATTTTATTTAACTTGTATGGTCTGAATCCCCATTGATGGCTCATTTATATTAGTTTTTTACTTGTATATTTTTGTAGACAATGTACAGAATGTTTATACAGATTGAAACTTCTCTCCTCCGAAATTATTCAGCTTATCAGATATTCCAAGATATTCTATAGCCATAAGACCCTTATTTTACGAAGCTTTCAGAGGGAGATTCAGGCATTGGAGGAACTGTGTACCAGCTCTTATCTAGAGATCCTTATATTGGCCCTAATCTTTCTATCTTACTCTATCAATTTAACAGTCCTCCACACCATAAACTTTATGAAGACTAGCCAGTACGAGAAACATACTCTTTCCATTGCTGTTTTATCTTTCATTTTTCCTCGATGGATTATCCATTGCCCTGTACCATAAATATTGTACTAAAAATTATTAATTCTCGCAATTAATAAGAACCCATTCTCTTACCATTTTATGGAAAGAGAACTTGAGGTCAATCACGAACTTTGCATTGGATTGAAATTCGCTAACTCCTCGGATGCAGTTTTTGAGAAAAGTCAAGAAATTCCATTCCGTCCTCCCAACGGTTATTAATGTAAATGTTCTGATCACACTACAGTTTGCATAACTTAATAAAATTTGACACATAAATTCCTTACCAAGGAGATTTTTTTGAAAGCTGTTATAAATATTTTTTCCGACTTACATTTTTATTGTTTTATTAAAGTGAAAATTATTATACCTTATTTTGTGACTATCGGCCCAAATTAGCGTCCACATAAGGCTTCCCACTGAAAATCATTTTTTGGAAAATCATATGTGCATACATTTTATATAGACGCTAGTATCAAAATCAAATTTGTCTCTAAATTACAACAACTCGTTGCACTGTCATTGCAAAATCTTATAAAAATCATGTGTTGAAACTTTTAATTGTGCTAATTATAAAAATTTAAATGATAATTTACACGTTATTGGTATTTTAGTTATTTTTAACATTATTAAATATTCTAAAATTAAAATCCAATGTCAAACAATGAACTTTAGAAATAAATTTTTACTGAAATATACATATTTCATTAAAAATTATATATTTAGTGTGAAGCTAAGTTAGAAAATTAAAAATGTTGTTCAATAGGGCAGGTCAGGGCAGAATAATTTTATTGGAATACTGGCAATAATTTGCCTATGAATTTATATTCTTCAACCTATGCCTTATACAAGTCATACATATATTTTGAAACTTAAAATTTACATAATTTTTTAATTTAAGAAATTATTAATTTTAAAATGAACATTTATCATTGTCTAATTAATAAACGGACATTAAAATTATATGACTCTTTATTTTAGTATATATATATATATATATATATATATATATATATATGTTATACAACATATTTAAAAATGAATAATATTAAAACTTTGTCTATTCACATAAGTCATTGAGAAAATTCTTCCACTTTATTCTATTTCTACCAATTTGCTAAACGATTTGTACTTTCTCCTTGTACTGTTCGTCTCTTTGTGTTCTTGGGACGACCTCTTCTTCTTGTGCCTTCAGGGTTCCACTCTACAACTTCCTGAGATATTTCTGAAGTAGGTTTCCTTAGGGTATGCCCAATCCAGTCCAATTTATGCCTCATAATTGCACGATCAATCATGGTTTGTTTTGTTCTACATTAGAGTTGTTCGTTGGATATGGTACGTATCCACCAGATTCCTTGAATGCGGCGCATTGAATATATTAATCTTGGTGAGCATATTTATATACCTTGAACTCCATATTCGGTTCGGTTCATCTTTTGCGCCACCATCTCTAGTCAGTATGGAATCAAGGTAATCGAATCTTTCAAATTCTTGGAGGTGGTTTCCATAAATAGACAGCGATTTGAGAGAAGCGTAATATCGTCCGCGTAAGCAAGTTCATCAACGGAACTGTTCAATTTCCAGTTGATACCAATATGCTGTTGAATGGTCGCTTTCAGTATGACGTCAAGAACTGTTATGAACATAATTGGTGATAATCCTCAACCCTGCCTGACACCGCTAATGCAGAAAAAGGGCTCGCTTAGTTCGCCATTATACAATACGCAGTTACTGGCACCATCATAGTATTTTCTCAGTATACTAAAAATTTTCTTTGGAACCCCTCTGGACAATAAAATTTTCCATACTGAACTTCGCCCAACCGCTTCGAACGCTTTTTCGAAATCTATGAAAATTATGTATAGAGGGGTATTGAATTCGACGGATTGCTGATCATATTAATGCGATCTATATAGAATCCATGAGTGCTCAAGCCAGCTTGTGTTTTACTAAGCTGTCCTACCAACGTAAAAAAATTCATAATTGTCATTATTAGCAAAATACCTCTCCAGTGGTTACACTTCCTCCTATCGCCTTTCTTAGGTAGCTTTGCTATAACTGATTGCTTTAAAGTCAGCTGTAAAACATTCTGGCGGAATACCGTCACATCCCGCAGATTTTCCCTTCTTCAGAGATTTTATAGTCGCACCAATCTCTACTCTACGAGAAGGATCAATGTCCATGGGATTGCTAGGACTGCTATAGGATGCTAAGTAATATTTATCGTTCTCTCAAAGTGTCTCTTTCCAATATCGAACTGTTGTTTCTTATCCTTAACTAGAGTACCACTCTCTTCTACTGTTTTCGTAAAATTAACCTGCTCACCTGTAATCTTTTTAGTAATTGCCAATATCATTAAAGAAATTCGCCCTGTCCCGCTTCATAACTTTCTTTAAATCCCTAGATAATGTAGAATATCTAATATCCGTCCGTTTTACTGATTTCCTTTGTAAGCTTAACTGTCATGTAGAAGTAGATTCTATTTATTACCTATCCCTGTAACCCAAAATCTCCTTACATATGGTGTGCAATTCCGTTTTCAAATTTCGCCAAGCAACATCTAAATCAGGATGTTCATAACGGTCGGCATCAATATTTATTATTCTGTTCTGGAATAATAAATCAGGTAGGAATAATGTTGGTAGCAAATGGTCTGCAAGATATTTTTTCAGGAGATTTCTAAAAAATTGTGCAATGGCTTGGTGATTATCACAGAGTATCCGATTCTCAAGTCTTTATTCAGGAAGGTTTCAATGAGTAACTTACCGTTCTCATTACAATGTCCTAGCGAATGTTTTTCCATCACCTGCTCGTATCCAGCATTATCGCATCTAACACGGGCATTAAATCACTCATGAGAATAAGAATATCCTGTTTGTCTATTTGCTATTCTCAGTTGGAGCATAACACTGTACCACTGTGCCTTCCACTTTTCAGACGGGCGGTAATCTGAGATAGCATACCGGTATATATATACAAATATGGATTCACAATTGGCAACAGGTCCCATATAGGGCCCCTTGAACTCGGCGCCTCCAAAGTCAAAGTATTAAAAAAATTTTTTTTAACTACTGCAAAATAGTCTCAACTTTATTATCAGTAATTATATATATATATATATATATATATATATATATATATATATATATATATATATATATATATATATATATATATATATATATATATATATATATATATATATATATAACTTTATTATCAGTAATTATATATATATATATATATATATATATATATAATTACTGATAATAAAGTTGAGACTATTTTCCAGTAGTTAAAAAAATTTTTTTTAATACTTTGACTTTGGAGGCGCCGAGTTCAAGGGTCCCTATATGGGACCTGTGGCCAATTGTGAATCCATATTTGTATTAATTGTAGTGCAAATTTCATAAAACATATATGCATATCTGCATTATATTGTGTTGATATTGACACTTATTTTTATCTATTTAAGCAGAATCCCACAACATGGAGCTATATAATTATATATTAGATTAAACTTATATTTATCAAATATTAACTTGTTACTAACATTTGTACGGGATTTATGCACATTAAATTGATTTTCGGAAGAGGGATTCATATGGAAGTTACGACAAATTATAGACCGATCTTCATAAAACTTAGCACAAAGATGAATAATAATAAAAAACTTACTTGTGCAGAACTTCATTAAAGCATCACTTTATTCAACGCATTTATGACTCTAAAACACCTTTTTCGGTAGGACATTTGAATGGAGGCTAGGTGAAATAATGGACCGACCAAAAAAAATTTCAATGAGCTTCGTCCTTGTACCAATATAATTATTTGTGCTAAATTTCGTCAATATATCTTTAAAATTACGATCTGTACTTTGTTCGCAAAATTTACATGGACAGATAGATAGCCAGCCGTCCAGCCACTCAGACGGACAGACATCATATAATCGACTCAAAAAATGATTTTGAGTCGAACGGTATACTTTAAGGTGGGAATACAGAGACTTTTTATAAGCGTTACAAACATCAGCACAATCATATAATACCCCATCGACCTATGTATAAAGTTCAGTAGTTCAGTTAGTTATTGAATGCTGTATTTTCGGAAAATTAATCATTAACCCCATATATTATTATATTATCATGGTTTAAATCATTTCTTTAAGCTAAGGACTTTAATTTTTCTATCCTAATTCCTCTAAATATCATACATTTTTAATATAATTTAAATGTATGTATTCAAATAACAATAAATTTCAAATTCAAAAATTATGAAATATTATAGAAAATGTATAACATTTTGAAAGAGAAAAATTATATTTTGGCCTTTGTTGGCCTCTTAACGACCATATGCATTTTATGCGCTGACATTTTCTAAATCCTAGCTCTTTTTTGCCCCATTGAAGTATGCAATTATTTTTCTAACACTCTATTTAATAATACGAAATTTAGTATTTTTTATGAATGCATAATTGTGATTTTTAGGCACGTTATTGTGACTCTCGGATGGCGCTATTGCATGAAGGCGATGGTCAGTTCAAGACTGATCAGCATTAAATTTGTCAATATGCTTTCAATTTTACAGTAGAAATCTCATTTGGAAGCTGCAGTAAATAATGGACTACTGTTCATAAAATTTGACACACTTATTTATGCTTATAAATAATTCGTAAAATAATTAGTTTTATTTAAATCATGATTAATTTAAGGCAATTATGACCTTTAAACCCGATATCGGAAGGACTTTTGTATGGGTAATAGGTGAAGTAATAAACCGATCCTAACAAATTTCAATGGACTTTTTCCTAGATTTACTAAAGCAAATTTTCGTGCCAAATCTTGTTACAATATTTTAAAAATTTCAACCTTTACAAGGTTTACTTGGGTAGACTCTCAGCTAGACGGAAGGACGGACATCGTTATCTCAATACAGAAAGCGATATTAAGTCGAACGGGTGAGTGTTGGACCAACATATTTATGCTTTAAAAATATCAGTATAAACGCATATTACCCAAACTACCTGTGATATAGTAAGCTTTAAAAATTACAATTCATACAATATTAAATATTATCTTTTTCAAATTTGCAACAAAAATTTGCCTTAAGTGCAATCTTCTTTTTCTGAATTTGACATCCACTTTTGACTTTGATTCCACTTTTCAACGATCCCAAACACTCGTGCTAAAATTTTTTAGTTTAGTTGATGCCAGATTTTGTTCGGAAGACCCCAGTGTGCATTGTCTTCAAACAGTTCAAATTACTAGATTTTGAGCTTTGAGCCCCAAAGTCTTTTTTTTTTTTTTTTTTTTGCAATAAATGGTACCAATAGTGCGTTAAATGAAATAACTTTGGAATGAGTTATTAAGTTATAATAATTTAAGTCCAGATTTTTGTGAAAGCAGACGCAATAGGTATATTTTAGAATATATAAAAGAGGAAGAGTTTTCTGTGTCGATATAGCTACGGCTCAAAAAATTTTAAATATATTTATTACTAAAAATTTTTATTGAAAAAATAACAATAATAATAAAATAAAGCCAATAGCACCCCGGTAGACCTTTTATGAAAACTTCAAAAGGCCTGTAAACGTTCATAACTCAGAAAAGTTACTTTAATGCTCTTATCAAAAGTGGAATAAAAGTAAATAAGCTTTCTAATGGCATAAGAGAATTCATTTTCACTTTACTTAGTAAAATGTACGAGTATTTCCGTACAATATTTAATTGTCTATAACTTTGTAAATAAACATATAAAAGGCAATAAAACCTTCATTCTAGATTTTTAATATTGTCACTAAATATATATATATATATATATATATATATATATATATATATATGTATATATAAATGTATGTAAAAAAAATAAAAAGCTGGAAATGTACTCGTATATTAGAACTTCTTAAAATTTATTAGCGTATTCTTTAACAATCTCTTCTAGGTTTATATTTTATATGATTCTACTTGCAGTCATTATTTTCTAAAGCCACATATATAGTTAGTTAATTCCACTATAATTTTAAACCGTATAAATTAATTAACTAAAAATTTGTGTATACCAAAAAACTAGCTAATAGCAAATTTATCTAATTAATAAATATAATTTTTTGAAACGCCAACTTAAAACATGGTTCAAAGTGTTAACGTCAATTATGCATAAATTTTGTATTAAATTAGTCTTCTCCTTGTTTTCATTCATAAGCAAAATGATTTCCTAATGATTCTCTGTGCAATAAATTTATTTATATATTTTATGATGTGTTTAAAGACAAACGACTAATGTTAACACTTATAACTAATTAACACTAATCAAAATAAATTGTGAAAAAATAATTTCAAAAAAATAAAAGTAAAAAAAGAAAATAAATAAATAAAAACTAAAACAATGAAATTAATATTCCAGGAATATATATATATATATATATATTTTTTTTTTGTAGTTGCGGAATCAATATTTCAAATTTTAAAACATATGAATTAAATATATCGTTTTATAATTTGGCCTCAGGCTTTAAATATAAACAATTTTTTTTGTTATGAAATTCTTTGAAAGAAAAAAAAAAACTACAAAATAAGAGTAAATATAAAGTTCTTTATACATAATTTTTTTAAATATTGGAAACAAGTTTAAACAATTTAAACGTAGTTAAGCAAAACAATATTTCTAAGAAGAAAGGAAGATATTAACAAATTTATTATTAAACAAAAATTAAAAAAAAAAATAGAAGAAAAAAACAGACATTTTTTAAACTTTATTTATTCAAAAATAAATTTAAAAACTATAAATAGATTCAATCAGTAGGTCGAAGTAACGTTAAATGACACATATTCATAAATAATTTGTTGAGGTTTTTTGGGGGGGAAAAAATAATAATAATTAGCAAATACTGCTACATAATCATTAAATATATAAATATTTTATTCGAAGATATAAAGGATGTTTTAAGTATATTTTTATATTTATTTGTATTTGTTTTCTTCTAGAACATATGCTTGTTACAAACTTTGAAGAGTTAAATTTATATGTTTTATTCAGCATTCAGATTGACATGAATATCATTGACATTAGATACAATAGAATCGTTCTATAGGTAAAATCCTCTAGCTGTTATAATTTATATTTTTAAGCAAAAAAATATTTCAATTATTGAAAACTTTGTCAATAAGCTTTTAAAAGAAAAGCATCAAAATTTGTGGTCACAAATTTTGTAGATATAATTTTGTGTATAATCATTTATATATTAATAAGTAGATATTTATGTGAGAGAAAAAAACCGGATTAAATTTTGAAAAACCTAATTCATGCAACAAAAAAATACATGTAATCACATATATTTCGTTTTTGTGTTTTGAAAAAAATTAGTGTTTTTTTTATGGGCTATTATCAAATACTTTTAACCAGGCTAAAACTAACTTTAATCCTTAAAAATTTTGAAACCAAAAGAGTACAATATTTTAACACTATAGGTTTTATTTTATAATCACGATTGTTGTACAAAGTTCAAAAACTTATAAAAAGAGCTTAAAATTACTTAACTTTTTCCCATTCTTTTAAACTTTTTTTCGCGCTTTTATACTTTTTTATCTCATTATATAAATTAATCGGACTTTATGCATAAGTTCTACAACTCCTTTGTTATTGTGCAGACTATAGCATTAGGAACTAGTATAGAAACTCTCTCATTTAGTACCTAACGTAGCTATCAACTAAGAATGTGTTAGTGAAATTTTATTTATATGTATTGGTGTAAAAACCACATTCACCACACTTCATATGCAAACATAGTTGCAAAAAATTGTATTTAGAAATTTATAAATATTTTTCTTACATTTATATTCACATATTTAAACAAATATTAAACATTTTGATTTATGTTGTATTTATAATAATTTAATTACTGTAAATTATTTTAAAATCTATATATTCGCACTGATTTTGAAGTTTGTTTTGATAAAAATTTGTTTACTGTAGATACTATGTTAGGCAAATTTTTATCAAAACAAACGTCAAAATCAGTACGAATATATATAAGGCAACCTTTGTTAAACAGCAGATTATTATTTTGGTTGTTACAGTTGCCAAACTGCATATATAAAAAACAATAATGGATACGCCATATTGTTGTTTTTTCGCAACTGTTGCCACTTTCCACAAATTCGCGTTAAGTTTGACGTTTGTCTTGATAAAAAATTGTCTAATGTAGACACTATGTTAATATCAATGTTAAAATTAAAATTATTCAAATATTGATTTTTATGTGTTAACTTATTTTTGAACATTCTCACCGAAAAAACAACTAATTTTATGGACTTAATAAGGCGATTATTATTTTACATTAAAAAAATATTTAGAAACAAAATTTAATATAGTTTTATTTATTTTTATTTAAAATTCTTATGAACGAAAAATCATCCACAAATTTATTAGTGCTTAATCAAAAATGAATTATAGTTTAAAAATGACGAAAAATTATTCAAAACATTAGGTAATTTTTCATATGAAATATAAAACAAATTACTATGGGAATTTTTTGGGCAATTTTTCAATTTGTGATTTTGCTGGCACCTGTTCCATGTGTTATTTATAAACCTATTACATTATCTTTCAAAAAATATATCAAAAACTAATGAGAACGAGGAAAAAATAAGTTTTTAAGTTAAAAAGCACTGCTCACAAGTATGTTGAATTTACATAGCACATGCAGGTGAAGAGTGGATACTTGTTGCAGGTATAAAAAAGAGTGCTAGCTTCTTTACTAGTTCCTTATATTATGGTGCAGACTATCAACAGTTAAATACAGGGAAGTCGAATTTCGATGATAAAATTTTTTAATTTTTATTTTTTTGCTTTTTTGGGCGCGGTCTTTTCGTTTTTGTATCTTGGATATAGAAATGCAAAAATGGCGGTAAATATAATTGATCGGAACCATAAATTTAAGTCAAATGTCGTTGATAGTTGATAACGGGATACTTTGTCAAAACAGATTTTCCTAAGGCACGTCTCATGGAGAGCAGAAAATTGACCATAGTTGGCACTAATAGATGGTATTTGTAATGCTTAACGGAAATATAGAAGCGCCTCAAAAAATTTCGAAAGGTTAAAATTTTATGGAACAAAAAGATTTACTTAGATTAAAAAAGGGATTATAATATTATATATCATTTCTTTGTAATAAACTTTAATAAAATATATTTTCGTATAATATATGAAGAAATAATTTAGATTCGTACCCCATTTTTCGAAAAATTTTAAAAATCGCGATTTTTAGTAAAAAGAGTATTTTTAAATTTTACTAGGAAATCCCAAAATATGCTACACTAATACTATCAAACATTGAAAATAACTATCATAAATTTTATTTAAATAACTCAGTAGGTTTTGATATTGCAACTTCTAGTTTGTAAAAATTTTTATGTGTTCAACTTAAAACTGCCATAACTTTTTTATTCTACATGCATTGGAGTCATTTTATATTTATACAAATAGATTTTAATGTGCCATTAACATTTTTTTTACTTTCTTCATTTTTGATAATGGTTTTAAGGCCTTAATCTGCCTTAATTTTATACAGAAATTTCATCTAAACAAGAAAATTTTAATTAAAAAAAAAAAAAAAACAAAAAATTAGAGCGTTAAAAAAATAGAGGTAATTTTCTTCACCGGGTATAGGTATTTGTAAACAATTTTATAATTATTATATTATCCATAACTAAGTAATTAACTTTTCATCTATGATATGCGGGGGCAAAAACTTCATTCAATTTAAAAGTGTATTTTAGACTTGTAGTTTTATTAAAACATATAAAGCAAATATCGCCCTGTTTGCCTTTAATATGTATTGACAAAGTTATGACATATCATAAATATATCTACAAGTGTTTTTCAAACACGAAAATAACGATTCAATATGGATCTCTGATATATCTTCAAAATTACTTATAGAAAGTATGGAAATCAGTCTGGTTTTAACCGGTATTTTAAATATTCGGTCAGTTTTTTTTAATATCTAATAAACTGTATTTTTCGTGTCGAATACTCAGCTCTTATTATCTTCAGAGATTTTGCCTAAAGAAGTAATTAATATTTTTTTTTAATTTATAATTGCATCATAATAGCTTTTAAATTTTAAAATGTTTATCATAATTTGTAAAACGATATCGGTAGAATTACAAATAGATTTAATCATTAATCATTTAGGATCGGTTCGTAAATGACCATAGCTCCCACCTAAGACTCACTTCGGGGTGCACATATATTCCATATAATGTTTATTTATTGAATCAACTTTTGATTTTTAGGTCTAATAATGAATAGGTGTTTGAACACTATTTATTCTCAATTGAAAATTATTATCGACGAATGATTCTCATCTCCAGTGTTGCCAGGATTATTGAAGAAGAGGATAAATTATACTTAAAAAAGCAAAACAAGGCTATATTTCTTAAAATATAAGACCAGAAAAAGAATAAATAAGAATTAATATTTAATGTCTTTTTGTCCTTTGAAAATAGTTGTAAATATTATGAATTTTAAGAAGTTTTTGAAATTTTAGAAACGCGCATAATATTTGGACTATTTTGTTTTTTTTTTTCAGAACAAGTACAAAAAAGTGTGTTTAAAAATCGAATCTTGCCTCTACCAACTTTTTTTATTGGCATTTTTCATACTGAAGATTTTATATATTTTAGTTTTCAAGGCGATTTTTTAGTTAAGAGGCCCTAAGTCTATATAAAATCTTCATTAATAATTTCGTTCAGCTAAATTTTAATTTTGATCCGCTAAAATAAAAATATAATTTATAACAGAAAATAAAATACCCTTTTAGCATTTTTAATAAATTTCAAAAATCAAAAAAAGTTAAAAAAAAAACTGGAAGCTAGAACACAAATTTTGAGACTAACAGAAAAGTATAAAAAGCTAAACTAGCAACACTAATAGCTGGCTAGCTGATAGATAGGTGGGAGATAATTCTATGGTTTATTGGGATTAATAATAAGTATATATTGAAAAAGTATCTTACTTCATTAGAGAGTCATCATGATACAACGTGATACTTTTTTATGAAAAAAATTGAAAGCATTTTTGACACTATAACAATTCACACTGATCAAAAATTCATATTTTGCAGAAATTCCAAAATAATAATTCTAGAAATTGTAAAAAGTGAATGTAAAAAGTGATTTAAATCATTAATTTTATTATACCACCTCCATTAAAAAAATTAACCAATAATTTACAGCTACAGTTAATTTTTACAAAAAAAAAAAATAAAGAAATGATTTATTTCAAAAACCTAACATTTACATTTTCGATTGTGAGGGAATCTAAAAATGACAAGAGAAAAAAATTATTAATTTTTTAAATCAATAATTTTATTATACCACCTCCATTAAAAAAATTAACCAATACTTTACAGCTACAGTTAATTTAAAAAAAAAATAAATAAATAAAAAAAAAAATAAAGAAATGATTTATTTCAAAAACCTAACATTTACATTTTCGATTGTGAGGGAATCTAAAAATGACAAGTGAAAAAAACTATTAATTTTACTTGATTAAAAACTAACAATCAATGAAGGAGTTGAATAGAAAACAATAAATTTTGATTTATTTTATTTATATTTAGTTTAATAGCTCAAAATTAACATAATGTGTTGACTCTTCTTTTCTTAATGAAAAAGAAAAAGAAATTTCTAATTTATTCGCTAATTTTCTAATGGGACAATAGAATTTGATAATACATTTGATTAATTATAAAACTTTTTTTTTGCAAAAGAATACTTAAACTCTAAGTTAAACAAACGTTAAAGAAAACTATAAAAAAAAAAAAATAATAATAGTTATGACTTCTATGCGACTTTAAATCAGCTAAAGGAGGAGAGAAATATGATAATTTCTTTTTCTATATTTGTGGCCATTGGCCCTAAAAAAAATTAGAATTCTATTATTTATTTAAATTGTATAAGAAAACTACAAATTATATATCATTTTAGACATTTTATTTCAGTTTTTTTTTCGCTTGTATTATAGCTAAATTTAAAATTTCTAATTAGTGTGTATTGGTCAGTGTTGGTAGTTTAGCCTTTTTAAGTCTAAATTTAGCCTTTCTAGAGCTTCTAGCTTTTATTTCTAGCCTTCATCGATTCTTAAAATTACCTTAAAAAGGCTAAAATTTTGGTATTTCAACAGAGAAGAAAATAATTTCTTATTTGCTTTTACTAATTTTATTTTTATAGCATCAAGAATTTTTGTGTATTAATTCGTAAAAAAATTGAAATTATTTATTTCGATTCATTATATGGACTTACTTAATCAATTATTATAATTGTGCTTAATAAGCTTCATTAACCATACAAACTATTTATAAGTATGATTAAAAAAAATCTTATAAAAGCGAAAATCACCCAAAAATGTCGAAATTATTAATCAGAAAAGAATTATAGTTCAAAAATGACAAATTGCTTCGAAATATTGGGTCATTTTTCATATGAAATATAATATAAATTTGTATGGGAATTTTGTGGTCGACTTTTCATTGGGTAATTTTGGTAACACCGGTTTTTTGTTTTATTTATAAATTTATTAGAACATATCTAAAAAAATATATATATATATATATTAATAACTAATGAGAAAAAAATATTAGCTTTTTTCTGGTCTTATTTTTTGGGGTATTTAGACTTTTCTCATCTTTTTTGAAGTACAGTTTAGAGTCATTTTCTCTCACCTCCTGGCAACACTGGTATTGGTTAATGTTCTCTATTGAAATCCATTGAAGTTAATTTTGTTTTGAAGAAATATACGTTTTGTATGTACAATAAAATACTCTTTATAGTAATATTATACAATTAAATAATGTTAATTAGAGAATGGTTTTTTAATTATATTTTATTTATTTATTTTGTTTATTTAATAGCCAATGAAATTAAAATTTCTTACAGGCTAGCATGCATATTATTCTTAAAGTTAATTATAATAAAATGTTTTTCATAATCATTCAATAATAAAGTCTTATTATTTAACTAAGTTAAAAATACTCCTCTTAATGCGGATTGAATTTACTGAGAAGTCAATATATGGATAAAAACTGGTGAACTGATTGCATATGCGTTTCATGGGATCAAAGTTGAAATAATTGGTTCAAAAATATTTGATTTTTAAAGGAGTATAATTTCTAGTTGGACGATTTGGAATTACGAATTCGATCTTACGAAGCAGAAACTCGGAATTGATTGAACTGTTTACTAAATTAATTACAAATGAAATATTCATGAAATAGACAGATCAGTAAGCTGTAGTCGACTTTCATATGATGGTAAATTAATATTAGGATTCCATTGAAGATTAAGAAAGCACAATAAGAGAAACTGTTTCTGGACCGATTCAATTTTCTTTATATGAACTTCGTATTGAGGATCCCAGACCACGGAAGCATATTCCAGTATTGGTCTTACGAGAGATGTGAATAATTGCTTGGAAACGTAAGGATCATTAAACTCCCTTCCCCAGCGTTCAAGGAAACCTAGAACTCCTTTTGCCTTATTAACGATTTGGGAAACGTGGGAATTAAAGGATAGTTTACAATCAAGCAACACACCCAGATCAAGAAATTCTTCGACAATTATTATTGTGTATCTACAGAGTACTGGACTTCTTCTGTAGAACATCATGTCTTTACACTTTCTTAAATTCATATCCATTCCATTCATCATACACCAATCGTAAAGATTGTCAAGATCTGATTGGAGTAAGAAACATTGATAGGAATAATTAAAGCTATGGAACAGCTTTACATCATCAGCATACATTAATATTCTAGAATTCTTAATGCACCCAGGTAAATCATTTATAAATATTAGGAATAGTAAGGGGCCGAGATGACTACCTTGCGGAACACCAGATAAAACAGAAATGGTTTTTATGTACATTCTCTAAATAATACATATTGGTATCTATTTTTAAGATATGTAGAAATCCATTTCGGGAAAACAGAAGAAAATCTGAGTTTATCAAATTTGAACACTAGGAGATCGTGAGTTACTTTATCGAAAGTTTCACTGAAGTCTATCTGTAAATCGGAATCAAATGCAGTTATAACTGAGGTTGTGTATTTCAAATGGTTAGTAGTACTAGAACTTTTTTCTAAATCCATGCTGTAATGGCGAGAGATAACAAACAACTTGATGCGAAAGGATTTCACTAACCATCTTTTCGAAAAGTTTTGGAATAACACTTAATTTAGCAAAACCTCTATAATTGGAAATGTTGGAACTGCTTTCGGATTTAAAGAAAGGTATAATATAAGTTTTCCTCCAAACTTCAGAAAAATAACCACTAAATATTGATATGTTGAATAAGTAGGTTATTGGAGATATAAGAGAATGTAAACATTTTATAAGAATAGAGCTTGGAACATCGTCAGATCCACATTTATCAAAATATTTTAGATTCTGTATGGCTGTCAGTATCATCAATTTATCTAATGTTTGAAAATTTATTAGGGTTGCAGCAGAAATTGAATATGGATAATTGGAAAGTTGAACCAATTCTTTATCAAAATAGGCGGATGAGAAGAATGCAGCAAACATATCGCAAATATCTGCATCACTAGAGCACTATTTATCTCCAAATTTCATCATGGATGGATATCCAAAGACTCGACGCTTAGAATTTACAAACTGGTAAGAATATTTAGGATTGTTTTTAAAGTTTCTTTTCACCTTAAAAAGATAATTATTGTAAAATGGGATCTTTTCTGAATTATAAACTGATCTTGATATGGAGTATCTCGTATAATCAATAGATAAACTGGACTTTTTGTATTTTCTATAATATTTGTTTTTTAAATATTTCACTACTACTAATAAAATATCCAGTTACATCTTTTGACCACTAGTATTTTTTTTTTTTTTTTGTTTTTTTAGGTAGTATCTTAATTTTTGTGTCCCCCGAATGGGTAAAAAAATTATGTATCGAGTATTACAATGAAAATAAAGACGTTAAATAAAAAAAAATATGTTAAATTTTTACCTAAAATCCATATTTTCACCACACAATTAGTAACTGCAATAAAAATTTTACTGTTTACAAAAAAAAAAAAAAAAATTAAATATCGTATAAATTTTATTTAAAACAAAATTTTACATTTCAATTAAAGATCCGACATATCATTAAAAATTTGAAATTTAACAAAAAATTCGATTTTTCGCCAAAAATAGGAAATTTTTTCAAACAATCGATTAGTTGAAACAAAGATTGACTTTTCAACATAAAATCAATATTTCAGAAAAATTGTTAAATAGATCCCAAAATTTGATTTTGGTTCATAAGTGTAATATATTTGAATTTTTTCATAAATATAAAATAAGCCAAAACATTTGTTTAATGTTTAAATATACTTGAGTTAAACATGAAAAATATTTTTTCCAAACTATTTTTCAAATTTTGGCTATACATAGAAAAAATTCAAATTCAATTTTTTCGTGATCAAGATTATTCTAACAGAGAAATTTAATAACAAATTAACCGTTCGGAAGGAGATATTCGAGGCTTTCTTAAGAATGGACAGAAATAGGGAGTGCGGAAACCAACAAAAGGTAATCAAAAATTAACCAAAAAGGAAAATTAATAAAATAAAAGAAGAAGCCACCCGCAATAAATTAAATGCTACACAAATAATAAATAAATTTGACCTTCCTATCACTTCCAAATATGTTGCACTCACTATGCGAACAGATGTTAACATAAAATGGAAGGAACCAAAATGTAAGCCATTGTTAAAACAGATAACATCTAAAGATGAATGGAATAAAGCAATCTTTTCCTATGAAAAGAAATTCAATTTGGATGGTCCTTATTCATATTCTTGCTATTGGCATGATTTGTGGTCGAACGAAATTCTTATGTCGAAATGCAATTTCGGTGGAGGCAGTCTTAAGGTTTCGGCAGCCTTTTCTGCAGCAGAAAATTCAAAAATATGTTTTGTTCCAACTAAAGTGAACAGTGTAATTTATAATGAACTGTTGGAAGATGCTCTTCTCTCATTTATGGATGAAGATTGCATGTTCCAACAGGATGACGCTGTAATCCATGTCTCGAACCAATCTAAATCGTGGTTTAATGAATATAGTATTCCACTATTGGACTGGTCGGCTTGCAGTCCGGATTTAAATCTAATGGATAATCTGTGGGCGTACTTGGCCTGTTAAGTTTACGCTAGAAATGCACAGAATGAAAGCATAATGAAAATAACGGAGTTAAAACTAAACATTAAGCAAGTCTGGGAAGATATTGACAGTGATTTTCTTCAAAAATTAGTCTAGTCAATGCCAGACGAATTTTTGAAGTCATCCAAAACAAAGGTTCATCAACACAATATTAATAATGCTAAATTGGTTCGTTAATTTAAATGCGTATATAGAAAAATACCATAAGAAATTGCATTAAACTACTAAAGTTACAATGACAAAAATTTAATGTACATTTTAAGTTTTTCGTTATTAATTTTTTAAGGGGTCAATTAATAATTTAAGAAATTAATTTGTAGTAGCTTAATTATTTTTTAGCCCCACTTTTGGTAAGTTGATTAAAAAAATTGATCTGCGTTTATAGGCATATGCACCAGTGTATGCAGTGGATCAGTAGTATATCTGGGGTGTAGATTATGAATTATTTTCAAATTTTTATTTTGAATTATCTGTAATGTTCTTGTGTAAGAATCTTGTTTTTTCAATTAAGTTTAGATCTTCTGTTGAGTAAGGAGTAGAGTACACGGCCGCATTTGATTGCTTTATCACAAATATACTGTATATTTTGTTTAAATTATAGTTTTTTATCTAAGATAATTCCTAGATAGAAATAAAAACACCCTTAGAATGTTTTGCAGAAATACGTTTCTGTGATCTATTATATGGAAATATAATAGCTTGAGTTTTATTAACATTAACTTTTTTCTTCCATTTATCAAAGTATTTATTGGTAGATTTTAAAATATCTTCTATTTTTTTTTTATTATTGCGGTTGACACCTTTTTGCAATTTTATTGATTCTTGCTTGCGGCAGACCCACAGGGATTTGTCTATCACTAAATAGCATGTTCTCTATATATACAACAAATGAACGTTGACCTAACTTTCTTTATCATCTTTTGCAGGTACGTTGGATAACTAAAGGAATTTAGTCTAAAACCAGGCCTTCATACCATATTGAATCGAAGGCTTTTTTAATGTCATGAAAAATAACTGCAGTGCTTTCACGATTTCTTGTTTCTTTCAATAAAATTAGTGAATCTTTTTAGATGATGTACTGTAGAGTGCTCCTTGCGGAATTAAAAGTGTTGAGGGTTAATAATGTTATTTTGGTTGGAAAAGTCTAAAATTCTCTTATTAATTATCTTTTTAAATACTTTATCCAATAGGTTTAGGATGCTGATTGCTTTTACCTTCTTAAAAAATCGTTGGGAAATATCCTTCCAATAAACAAGAATTAAGGAGTTTACTTAAAATTTCAGGTATATTTTTAAAAATAATGCTATTAATGTCAATTAACCCAGGTCTGTAAAGACTTTTATCGTTAAGATCATGAATGAATCTTTAGACATCTGTGCCCACAGGTGAATAATTATTTAAAGTAATGGTGTATGAATTACCAAATACGTCTGCTATTGAATTAGCTTTTTCGGTGCCAGTTTTTAAAACTTTACCATTTACATGAAGATCAGTAAATTACTTATTACTATTTTTAAGGACTTTTGTTACTTTCCAACATTTTTTAGAACCCGGAGGTAAATTTGAGATAAATATTGACCAAGATTCATTTCGGTCTTTATTAAAGTGGAAATCAACAAATTTATTGATAATAGTTTTATTAATAATAGCTTCAAAATACATTTTATTTGATTTTTAGTTTAAATCCGTACACCTTTGAAATTTACATTTGTATTTATTTCTTTGACTAATTAAGATTTTAATAACATCAGAGATTTCTCGATGCCAAGAATTTTTACGGCCGAGAGGTATTTTCCTAAAAGCTTCGTTAACTATAGGTTTTAATTTATTAAAATAAAAATCTAGATTAGCCGAATTAGAATTAGTAGTATATGTAGTAGCTGGACTGAAGTTAGTGGCTGTAGAGCTCCTTACCGGCTGAATTTCTTGACACACAATTTCAATGTATGTGTTGGGCATTCATATCACCGAAGATAAAAAAATCTTTCGAAAATGAAGTTATTTTATCCAAATCAGCCTTGAAATGGCCAGTGTGAGATGGATGATAAGCTGTAGTAAATATAAGTGATCTTCTATTAATCATAACTTGTATTGAAATGCTCTTCGCAGTACTCGCTTTGATATTCGGTAACAACATATGCTTAATATTACCAAATATCCAGCTGTTGACTCAGTTGTTATGCCTTGGTCATTCTAGTATATAAAATGAACATTGTAAATTGAAGTTGAACTATATAGCATATTGATGCATTATACCCAAAACTTGTAGCTTATCGTACTTATTCTGACATCTTTGCAAAGCATTGACAGCATCACAAAATATTTGCATAAGTCTTTCGTTTGAAATGTTTTCGTTATTATCCCTTTCGTAGCTTTTGTTTTTAGCTACCTCAAAATACAAATTACCAAAAGGGCGGGAATTACGTGCATCATTTTGGGGTACTTGTCTTGGCAATTCAGGAAAATCATATTTGTTTTGGTTAAAATACGAAACAGTTTTACTGCTGGTCGCCCTAGCTCCAGATGTTACCCGATGTAGGATCTCTAAATATTTTTGACGATTTGGGCACTTTGGGTCATCAGCTCTATGGTCAACGTTCTTTAGGTTCTTTTTTATGCAGTTGTATTACTTATAAATTACACTACCATAACAATTACCTTTGCTAAGTGAGCAAACTGCATAGTCGTGATTTCCGGCGCAGGCTGAATCCACGATACGATTACAATTTTTAGTACCATGTCCATACATAGCACACTTGAAGTATTGACTGGGACCTTTGTTGCCCTTTAAAAGTTCTCTGCGATACACGGAAATATTACAAAAATACCAAATTTTCATAACCTCTCTTTTTGAAATATGTTGACGATCAAACTCGATAAGATAGAGCGCGTCATTTAAACTAGATCTTTTTGTTTCTAGCTCCTTTACGCTTACAGGTTTTATATTGAGCGAGCTGAATAATTCTTCGCCGATTGTGTTTGTATCCAGTTTTGGTAAAGCAAATAAAACCAATTTAAATCTTTTTGCATTCTTCAACTCATGCGTATAAAACTGTAATTTTTTATCCTTTAGAACACTCAAAGCTTCATTGTACAGAGATAGTCAGCTGGATAAAGTCTCCAATAGTCATTCGTTTATATTTATATTTGTCGCCAATCAATCCAATCACAGTTGAAAAACTGTGTGTTGAATCCACAATTATAGAAGGAACCTTTTCTTTAAAAGCAATTACTTCTTTTTCTTCAGATAGTAGCTGAAATCTGTTGGCACTCGTGATGGGTCCGTCTAAAGTTTTTGGCACTTTGAATTTAGGGTTACAATGCTTTCTTCTGTTTTGAGCAAACATTGTTAAACAAAACAAAATTAAACAAAATTGAGAAGTTTTTTACACTCCTTATTTTAAAAATTCAATTAACACTTCCTAGTAAGAATGAAAACGATGTTTTTATCGTGAGACAGAGATGCCAGATATATATTTTATGATGTTTAATTAGTCATATAGAAAGTATTTGTATACAGGGAACTTGACTTAAAGCCACCCATACCGACGGACATATTTTAATAGATACACGAGATAATAATGGTGTTGTATAAAAAAATAATATTACTTACAAATCTTTGCGATATATTCCTATATATTTGAAGGTGGACATTTTTCCATTATAAATGCTTCGAATGATCTGGAGAAGAAGATACACGAATGTCATTGTATTTGGAAAATCTTAACAGGTAACTTACCTCTGAAGGTCTTAAAGTATTTGATTCCATAATTTTTGTTTCAATATTTTTATAACTTTTTAATGTTAAATTTATTATTGAAAAATAAAAATAATAATAATAATAAATATTTTTGTTTTAGTTTTTATACTACACACCACCATAGGTGGTATTATGCGTTTGTGCTGATGGTTGTAACGCACTGAAAAAATCATCCAACACCCATCTTAAAGTATACCAATCGACTCAGAATTACTTTTTGAGCCGATCTAACAGTGTCCGTCCGTCTGGCTGTCCATATAAATCTTGTGCACAAAGTACAGGTCGCGATTTTGAAGATAATTCAATAAAATTTGGCATCATGAGACAAGGACAAAGCCTATTGAAATTGGTTATGATCTGCCCATTATTTCATTTAGCCCCCATACAAATGTCCTCCCGGAATGGAGGTTTAACGATCATAAATACCTTAAATATAGCAATATTTTAACGAAATTCGGGGTAACGAAGTTTTTATAAGTATCAATCAATCTTTCGTAAAGATCGGTCTATAGTTAATAGCTTCCATATAAAACCCTTTTCCGAAAATATCTTTAATGTGCATAAGTCACATACATATGTTAGTATCAAATTATATTCGACACAAATAAATTATATAATTATATAAATTATATAAGTACAAATCACAGTGACAAGTTTTATGAGGATCGCTCCATAATTTACACATAGCTCCCATATAAACCCACTTTCGGGAGCCACCGTAAAGTGTATAAATTCATATAAATGTTAGTATTAACGCAATATTCTGTGTTCGTATAACATCTCAAATAACTTTTCAAATGATAGCCAAGATATCAAAAATAAGAAAATATGCACTTTCTGACAAATAATTTAGTGGGATAGGAACACCAAGTTCCTAAAAATTTTAATTAGGGGTACGTTGTTCCGCTTATATAAGAAACAAACATTTCAATAAATTTTATAGGAAAATGAGTTTTATTTGTTATTTAAATTAAGTTTTATGATTATTTTACAATATGTTTATTAAAAGTATTTAGTGTGAAGCAGAAAAATTGGAGGTGGACCATTTCAATTAAAATTTTAGGTAATTAAATAATGATGTAAAAGCTTTAAATAATTTGACGGTGTAAGACCATATCTCGGAAACTAAAATAGTTAGATACACAAATCTTTTAAATTTTATGACAACAGTTACTAATACAGACTCCAAATTTTATTAATTTATCTTAACGGGATCGGGTAATGGTCGGATATGGTTTAAAGAAAAATTTTTGGTAGAAAACGCAAAAATCAAGCAAATATCTTTAAATTCATCTGAAATGATATGGCGCTGTAATTCAGAATTGTAAACATTTTTTAAATCGGATCTTATTTGAAAAAGTTACAAGCTTTGAAATGTTCGAAGTTCTCGGTGGTTCAGCTATATTCTGAAGGCATAACTCCTAATCTATTGTTGTTTTAAGAAGAAAGAATAAGTAGTTTTGAAGATAAAGGTAAAATATCCGATACTTCGATAATATCGATAGTTTTACTACATACTATTATAAATATCGAATTGGATGACCGTCGATAATTTTACAGCTTTAGCTTTTGCCATTTTTGCTTTCTTTTAGCCATTATTAGTCTTTTTTTATTTAAAAATATTTTCTATACAAATAGCCTTTGAAGGAAGTTAATTATCGGTTAAACACTTAGGTATAATGCAAATACAAGTGGAGTAAAATGTAGAAATATGGAAATTAAAAAAAAAAAACAAAATTAATGATCGGTTAAACTATTAAGTATAATACTTAAATACAAATGGGGTAAAATGTAGAAATATGAAAATTAAAAAAAAAAAATTGAATTTCATTTAAAACCGCTATTCCTCAGAAAATGTTAAAAAAAACAAATATATTAAGCTAATCTAGTTTGATATATACCTCATAAACACTTGCTCCCAGAAATCATATTTTTTAGCTATTTTTTTTTAGAAAAATAAACAAATAAAATATGGAAAAAACTAAAAGTGTTTTTGTATTACCAAAATATTTCGAAATTGATAATGGGCTAAAAAAAAAATAATAATATTGCTTTGATTTATTTATGTTATTATAAATTAAGGAATTTTGAATTACTTTGATCAAAAAATTAATTAAGCCGCGAAACATTGCGACAATGAAGCAATTTATATTTTATACTTATATTTTACAATTGTATTTTATTAATGTAAGGATACAAAATTACACTTAAATTTCACAAGGGTTACTAATAAATAGATTTAAAATCACGGATGTTAACTGTTAATGCAAGCAATCCTGTTAGCTGCACGAGTCGCAGGTCACGTTGCACCAACATGTGCGAGTATGCAGACGCTGATCCAGATTAATTACTTTCTCACCAAATTGTTGATTACAATTCGTAATTGGAGCAGATGCGTATGTAAAGTAAAAATTATAAAACGTTTTTACTGCAAAATTAACTTTATCGGCAGAGTCGCCACTATTGTTAGCTTCTATTATCAACCCAGAAGATATTTTCAAATTGTTTATGATCATAAAAAGTGCGAGTGAAATTATTCCATTTTGAGAACTAAACTTTTAAGAACGTTCATTTAGATATTTTGTTTTGTGGTTTGATCTAGAGAAAAAATCCTACGGCTAGAGTTATTGGGGAATGATATGGACGGGAATTTAGTCCATCTCATCTGCCCATATTTGACTATCAAACTTTGAATAATATCCTTCTACTACTTAGTTAATGAAATTCATAATCCACAAATATTAAGACAGCGATTTTCGGGAAGAGACTAAAATAAAATAGCTGCCTATACTTCTGAAATTTTTTAAGTAATTGTTACTGTTCTTATATTATTACAGTCAAGGCAGATTATTAAGTTAATGTAATTAATTTATTTTTTTAATTACTTGAAATGTCATATGTATTTTTGTTTTTTTTTTTTAACAAAAATGTGAAATGTCAAAACTAACGTTGACATAAGAGATACCAAACAAAAAAAAAAGTGTCTTCTTTTCTGGTGTTGTATTTGCTGTAGAGTTGTCGTCACCTTATTTATTGTGCCATGTTTATAGTTTTGCCAGCCTTAAAAAATGTGTATTTTAAATTATCTAAATTAAATCAATCACAGAAATTTCAACTTATATATTTTTTTTTAGATTTTGGGCATAGCAACCATTTATCTCATAGGTTATTTAGTAAAGTAACTTTATGGCAAAATATGAAAATAACTGGCTCGCCAGATATACATAAAACTTCACATAGAAGAATATTAAATTTAAATTCATTCAAACTTAAACTGGTAACAAAAAAAAAATATAAAATTTTATATTCTGTATCATAGAATACAACTAGAAGTTTATGTGAGAGACAAAAACCTAATTTAGTTGTCAAAAACATTGTTCATGCAACAACAATATACATGTAATCACATGTATTTTGTTTTTGTGTTAGTTCGAACTGCCTCTCACATAAACTTCTAGTTCTGTCTGTTATATACATATTTATATACATGTTTAAACTTTGAAATAAAATGTGTCTGCTATTAAAAAAAAGGCCCAAGGTTTTGTAAAATTAGGAAATTCGAAAAAACTTAAAAATCGGGCGGTAAACAAATAAGCTATAAGATTTAAAATTTCTTAAAGCCCCTCACAAGGGCTTGTGAAGTTCAAAACTTTAAATATGTAATTTAATTTTTATTGGACAAATTACAATATTGGACAAAATATAGTCAATAATTATATTTGCAATACTTTGTATGCCATAAAGATCAGGATCCTCTTAATATTAATTTTAAGAAGGCTGCTGAAAATTCTAAAAAATTGGTAATTTTTTATGGTTAAATTTTGTCCATACATTCCCTATGCAATGCGGCAGTGTCATTTTTTGATTATATTAAAAATTCAAATTTTACAACTCAAATTCATTATTTATTTAACCCAATTGAAGTATTTCTTTTGAATATCATAACAATTACTAATAATCACTACAGTATTATTTTTTTTTTTGATACGATTTTAATCACATAATTGCCTCGTAAAACTTATATATATATATATATAGTAAATATATAAACTCGTAAAAATTTGTCAAACTTTGTTTGAAAAATTATTTCCAAAATGTGTAAATGTTTACACTTCAATTTAAATATGTAAATGGCTTCGTAAATTTTTATTTCATATTCATCTTATAAATCATGTTAAAGAATATATACTGAAAAATTTCATACTGTATAATAAACTAAAGCCTTTAACGAAACTTCTCAAACAAGCTTTAATCGGAACACGTTACAACTTAAATTATTTATAACGCTATTATTACATATTATGGTTTATTGCTATCTAAAACAGGCGTATAAAATCCAAATAAAACGAATACACGAGCCGGCAAGAAATTTAATTTTTATTTAAATAAAATTTATATTTAACGATAAAACAAAAAAGAAAAAAAATCACATAATAAACAGCAAATCACTATAAAAATTAACATAATTTCTCATACAGTTTGGCTACGAATCAAATAACCAACATCGTTTGTATATTTTTAATTTCTTTCAAAATTTATAAACATGTATTTTTAAGCTCCTGTTAAACATCTTTTTGTAAATTATAAAATTTAAAAATATAATAAAATTTATTCATCTAATATTATTTTTATTTCCCATCACTATTTATTTAAAACTTGTTGAAATGTATTTTTTATGTTTTCGTTTCTTTTATATTTTTTGTTATTTATTTATTTTTTTTTTTCTTCAGAATTTTGCATAATCCAGTATTTGGCAAATTTAGAGACGCTTTGTCTCTTAAAAAAAACCTTTTACGATTAAATTAAATTAATATGCTAATTTTATTCAAAATCATTCTGTCAAAGTTCTATTTGATTTTAGCCGTTTCATATTTGGCTAATTTTTATTTCTCCATTTGTTTTATGGCGTGTGTATGTGTGATAATACAAATGTGTTTAATCAGGTTTTTAAACTCGTGGTATTAAAATTAATTTATTAATGTTAACCAAACCGACTCTTTCTTATAAATTATTGAGCGAAAGACAAAAGAGAACTAAACATATACATATGTATGTATATAGTATAAGCAGATGATAAGAATAAAAACTATATAATGATGATCATGATGGTGGTAAATAAAATAAAAACATGAATTAGAACAAGTTATAAATTAAAATAAATACAAAAGATCTACAAACTAAAAATTCTAGATATAGTTTGATATAGACAAAAAACAACAAAATATATATAACAAGTGAGAGTGTTATACTCGGCTTGTTCGAATCTATATACTCATCATATGCAACTTTTTAAAATTTCATCTCATATGGGAGGTGGGCAGTGAAGTGAGCGGACCACGCCCATTTTAGAGTTTATATTGATCCTCGAACTATCTGTACAAAATTTAGTTGTCGTACTTGTTTTTGTTTAGGAGATATCAGCCGAAAAGTATGAACTGAAATTACAACGGACGGCCTGTGTTACTACCCATTTTCAGTACCATATAAACCTTATATAAGATAAATATGTGAGTCAAATTTGGTCCCCTTAGGTAGTCCCTCCCCCGAGCCGAATCCTGCTCTCAACAGATAGATGAACGGATATAGCTAAATCGAATCAGAATCTTACCAGGACCCAGAATAAATATACTTTATGGGGTCCTAAATGATTTTTCCGAGATGTTGCACACGGAATAACAAACCCAATATTCCACCATCTTTTTGATGGTGGGTATAAAAAACTAGAAAAGAAAATAGAAAGAATCAATTTTGAATTTAGAACAAATAAAATATTATTTAACAGGAAGATATTTTTAGTAACTTGATAAATCGATAGTTTTTGGCCATAGATTTAGATAGAAAATAGCTTTTTGTGGTTTTTAAAGCAATTATAAAAAAAATATATATATATATTACCTAGAATTAGTTAAAAATTGTTAAGGGTCCCTTAAGAACTTATAAAATAGGGTTTAAATTTTAAACCAATTTAATTCATTTTAATATTTCATTTCCGAAAGCTTTATTGATTCCACAATTTCAATTTTAATAGATTTTCAAATATCTGGATAAGTTGCTATGTTATCAAAAGGGCTAATACGAAATGTTATATGGCTTTCACACAAAAAATGAATGTTTTTTCGTTCTTCTGAAAAGTTATTCAAAAACACATAGGACTTTTCGTCAGTGCACTGGCTATTTGATTTTTAAATAATATTTTTTTTAATTTACAGAAGGTATTTTTAAAAGTTTGAGATTTTAAATTTAGAGAGCTTTTGGAAAAAGACCATGAATTTATACCGGTAATTTTTTTATTGCAATAAATTTTGATTTTGTTACAATTAAACATAAAATAATTTCTTTATTCCCTTTGTCTAATCTTGCTAAATGCTGCTCTTTAGGCTTTTATAGGTCAACTTTTCGACTTTGTTAAATTTTTAAATAATAGATTTTTCCAACTTTTTCAAATATTAAATAGTCGATTTTCAAGATTTCAATTTTGGAATAATTGACTTTTCAACTATTATCAACATTTCGACTTTTTTTTCGATTTCTCGACCTTTTTCAACTTGTTTCGACTATTTTCGACTTTTCACTATTTTTGACTCTTCCGACTTTCTTCGGCTTTATACAATATTTTCGATTTTTTTTTTTTGGTAATAAATCTGTAACTTCTAATCGACAGTCTGGACTTACCAAAAATTTTCATAAGCATAGCAGAGGTCATACCCTTCTGCTATTTATTTCTTATAGTTTTCAAGGTTTTTACTTTTAAATTTCCAACTATCTCAGTTTTTTACGATCTGGGTGGAGTTTTTCAAAATATATACATATTTGTACGATTTTGAAAATGTTTACCCAATTAGTTAAAAAATAAAATTATTTATTAAATAAAAAAACTTGAAAAAACTTTGTGTTTTTTGGCCTATTTTTCCCCTAAAATAAAATTTTCTTTAAAAATCTTTACATAGACCATTTTAGGACTAAAAACAAACACAAACATGCAAAAGGACTATGAATATAATCTCCCGATTTTGACTTCTTTTATATAACAAAATTTTTTACTTTAGTCTACTACGCCTATATAAAATTTCATGTAATCCAACCTGTCGATTAGAAGTTACAGGTTTGTTTACCACAAAAGTTTCGATTCTGCCCCACTGTGCAATATGTGTATGAAATTGCTGGTTACACACTAAAATATGTTTTTACGATACTATTTCCAACTGTTAGATGTTGTGCTTAAATAAAAACTGCTAAGAAACTATTCCTTTTAAATAAAGTAATTTTTTCGACCTTTTCTGACTTTTCGATTTTTTCTGACTATTTTTAACTTTTTTCGACTTCATTCGACTATCCGGCAATAAGAAAGTAGATTTCTAGACAGTTTTCGAACTAAAGTTGAAATTGACTTTATTTTTCGGCTTTTTTCAACAAAAAGTCAATTGCTCAATTATTCGAAAGTTGATTTGATGAACCCTAGCATGTAGTTGCGAATGTAGTTACTTTTGAATGACAACAACATACCGTCTGTATTACATAGAACTAGTTTAGTAAATACTTATTTATAACCCGGTATATAATTACATATTTATGATCAGCTTTTGAAAAAACTATTTTCTATAGATTTTTTTAATTCATTTTACCAATTCATATATTAAAAAGGAGGATAAATACACTGCGCAACCAAATTTCAAAGTGTTGGCTTTAGTTTCCTGAAGAAATAAAAAATATACATATTTTGTTATACTAAGATTACGCATTTATTTAAAGACATGTATTTCTGTGGTACTATTTCGTGTGTCACTTGAATAAGAAATTCTTTTAATATTAATCAGGAAGGTTATGATTTGAATTTCTTTCAATATAAACGGCTAAAGAATTTTTAATTTGATAGTTTTTAAATAGTTTTTATTCAAAATGGGACATGGTAAGGCTCTTAATAACTCTGAAAAATAATAAATTCTGATTTTGAAATCTCAGGGTCAGAATCCGGTCCAAATAGCCAAAAACATTAATAGAGGAAAGACAATTGTGTACAATTACTTAAATAATGTGGAAAGATATGGAAAAAACATGAAAGGGCGGAAGAAAATGGCATCAACTCCAAAAGGAAGACGAAAAATTCTTAGAATTCCATTAAATTCTGCCATGTCGGTATCAAAAATACGTGTGGAGTCAGTGCCAGTCTAAGAACAGTGCACCGCATTTTAAAGTCCGACGAAAACTGCAAAAAAACACCACTTAATGAAAAACGCAAATCATAACATCTACAGTTTGCCAAAAATACAATGACATGGTCCGACAAATGGTTTAAAGTTGTATTTTCCGATGAAAAAAAAGTTTAATATTGATGGTCCAGACGGGTATAGCTATTACTTCCATGACCTAAATAAGGAGGAATTATTTTTGAAACGCAGACACAGCCGAGAGAACAGAATAATGGTATGGGGTGCCATTTCACATTATGGTACCATAGACTGCAACGACTTACAAAATTATTCTGGAGGAAGCATTTCCAAAATTTAATGATTTCTTTAGACCTATACCTTGGACGTACCAATAAGACAACGCTCCGATTCATACCGCCAGAGCAGTAACAATAGATTAATCAACAAGGTGTTCAACTTTTGGATTGGCCCCCATATTCACCAGACCTGAATCCAATGGAAAATGTCTGGGGTTGGCTTGCAAGAAAAGTTTATGAAGGAGGAAAACAATTTGAGACGATAGAATCCTTAAAGGATGCAAGAACGGAAGCATGGAGTTCAATTTCGCTAAATTACTTAGAGTCATTATACAAGTCGATGTCAAATCGCATTTTTGAAGTTATTTCTAAAAATGATGGCAGTACTCATTACTAATTGAATGCTAGAAGATAATAACTTTCATTTTTATAACCTAAAATTTAAAAATAAATTACAGTTTGCTTAGTTTTAAAATATTTCTTATTCAAGTGACATACGAAAAAGTACCACAGAAATACATGTCTTTAAATAAATGTATAATTTTAGTATAACAAAATATGTATATTTTTTATTTCTTCAGGAAACTAAAGCCAACACTTTTAAATTTGGTTGCGCAAAAAATTATTTTTTTGTGATTCCTTATTCAAGTGGCAGGTATGATTTTAATTTAAAATAGTTTTTGAAATTAAAGTTTAGCTTTTTGAAATTAAAATTTATTTTTACGTTAAAAAAATACGAAAGAAAAATAATAATAAATAATAAAAATAAATAAATAAAAACCGGCTCTTTGTGTGCTAATATTTCATTAGTTATTTGTAACTTAAAATGTAACTAGTCGTATTGCTTTTATAAATAATGACTTCAATAATACTTAAAATTAATGAAATTTAACAGCTTCTTGTAATAACATCTAAGTAATAACGTTCTCAAATGCCTACTTGTAATGTCATCACCGTGTTAAAATAATGAGTTATTCAGCTAATGTGTAAGTAGTGAAGAGCCATTATATTAGCTTCGTAACTCATAGGAATTCAAGAAAGGGTTCAGATTCGAAAAATTTTGGAAATAAATCTGCAATTTCAAATCACTTGACGCAGTTTGCTTAAAAGTTCACTCTGTAGTAGCAGAGAAATATTCAAGTTAAAAAATTGTAAGACCGATTTTATAGGCCGGTGTTGCCAGATGGTGCGATTTCTCCCCAAATCTGGTATTTAAAATTTCGTTAGAGGATAGATTTTCGTGGTGAAAGATTTTGGTTATTTTGGTAGAATATTGAAATTTTTTTATTTAAAGAAAATTTTATTTAAATTTACCACTTATTAAAAAACTTTTGTTAAATTTTCATTTTATGAAAAACTTTCGATAAATTTTCCATTTTATATACAAAAATTTAGATGAATGGTATTTTTCTAAAAAATTTTCCATTAATTTTCGATAATTTGTTTATAGAAAATTTTCACTAAATCTACTTTTTATAGTAAGTTTTCGATCATTTTTCTTTTTATAAAAAATTTTCGATAAATTTTTTTTCTGTTGAAATTTATTATAAATCTTTTATTGGATTTTTTTCGATAAAATTTATTTTATTAAAAATTTCCGATAAATTTTAGTTGTATAAGAAATTTTTGATAAGTTTTCAATAAACATTATTTTTATTGTAATTTTTCAACGCATTTTATTTTTATAGAAAATTTGTAGAAAAATTTTAATTTTTTAAAATTTATTGTAAAAATGTCATATTAATTTTCTATAAAAATATCTTGGGGATAAAATTTAAAAATTGTGCTTTTGAGGACATCGTGCTCAAATTTGGGGACACGAGGCAAAATTTTTCTGGCAACTCTGTCATAAACCAGTCAAAAGTAAAACTATTCTGATTCAAAATGAAACCTTTGAAAAATTTACTTTTATAATTAGATAATTATTTGTAACTAAAGATTCCGATCCCACAGTAGTAGAAAAATTTAAATGTTGAAAATGTTTTACCATCTGGCAACACCGGCGAAACTTTGAAATCTTTGATGTGTCAAATTTTGTCTCTTACACTAAAAGAGTTGTTCGAATCTGAAAATTCGAAATTTATAAAACCTAGATCCAGATTTTTCAAAATAGTTATTGTAATTATATATATATATATATATATATATATATATATATATATATATATATATAAGTTTTTAAGAAAATTTAAAAATGTGTTGATTAATCAATAGGTCAGATTTTCTTTTCTTCTGCATATATTCACATCATATAAGCGACTCAAATATTCAACTTAGATCGATTATTGCTAACTGTTATTATTTTGTTTCGCTTTACCGGGAAATCGAAAATTCCGGGAAATTATATTCTTTACCAGCTACATTCCCTCCTAACGAACGAGTAACCTTCAAACAACCAATTTATAAGACGAATACTATCAAGGTTCACATAAAGAGCAGAAAAAGTCAAAGCAAAAAAAAAAAACAAAAACTCAAAATTCAAGCGCAAATATCTATTTTACTTTAAGAGAAAACTTAGGCATGCAGTAGATCAGTTCAGTCTCCATACATAAAAAATAAGTTACTCCCTGGAATGAAGAAATAGTTAATGGCTTTTCCAAAAATTTAAAAATTATTTTTTTACCACGCCACAAAATATCACCCTCTTTGTTTTTTTCTTTTTTGTCTTTTCCGTCACCATTTTAAGTAGCTTATCATTGTTAATGGTTTGACAGCAGCTTCATTTTTCTCTTTCTTGATTTTTTTTATCCAACATTATATTTTTTAATATAGCTTTAATATTTTCTTAAACTTTTGCAAATTTATTATTTATGCATAAAATCAAATACTTTAAAGGCTAGAGTGAGTAGCTTTCTTTACGTGTGAAAATGATTGGACTTCCGTGATACCAGAAATAACATCAGGAACTCGATGCCGGAGCAAAACATCAGCAAAGAGAAAAATTAAATTATTGTCAAGCCATTTACAACGTTATGCCACATGCTACGATCGAACTTAAAATAGTGTCGCTATTTTAAGTTCGATCGTAACACAAAAAACAAAAAGAGCGGTATTTTGGGGGGTGGCAGCAAAATAATTTTTGCAAATTTGGAAGTTATCGAAATCGATCTTAATCGAAATATACAAGTTGTAGGTCATCCTCTACAACCTGTATATTTCGATTCGATGTCACATTTTGCCAAACTAGAACGATAAAAATAAAAGCTTATTAATTGAAGTACTTTTTTTTTTATTTTCTGATAAACATATTATACACTTAACCAAAAAGGAGTAGTAAATGTGGTAAAAAGGGCGTGTAGAATTGAAGAAAAGTAGGCTAAATATCAACCAACAAAATTTAGTCAATTCAACAGAATTTTTTTTTAATTAAATTTTCCATATATCAATTAATTGATTTAGTTAATTAAAAGATAGTTAATTTGACAAATTTTTTGTAAAATTGAATAAAATATTATTTAAACTAATTAAAAATTTTCTTCATATTGACGAATTTTTATTAAATTTTACTACACTATTTTATTTAATTTTACTGAATTTTAGTTGAATTGAATAAACAATATATTAAAATTAACTAATTTTTTTCTCCAAATTGAAGAATGTTTATTCATTTTAACATTAATATATAAAAGACTACTAACTATCATCAAAAATAAAACAAATAAGAACTTTTAAATACCTTTATAACTTATTATTACATAAGTAAATACAAAAAAAATTTTTTTTTTCATATGCAACTTATAAGGCGCGACTTTTTTATTTCGTTCTTAAAACTTAATTAATTTATCATTTTAAAAGTAAAAATTAACTTTTTATTATCATAAGATAATATTGAAAATAAACAATTTTAATTTTTACTATCGATATTTTATTCTTAATACAAATACAGAGCAACAGTTTATTGCACTCTTATAGAGGTCAACATTATTTTATTTTAATAAACAATTTGTTGAATGAACGGAAGTCAACGGTTATAACCCAGCAAATGTTTTTGTGGTTAATACCTCCCCATTTAGTTACGAGCTTCCTCGATCGTAATGTTTCAAAAGTATGGAATCTTTGATAATCTTGCTATTTATTGTGGATTGGTCAGGATAATTGCTAGCCAGTCGAGTAGGGGTACTTGTGCTGGTGGTTCTGAAGTAACAATCTTGCTAACTTTGACGTGGTATGTTTTTGTTGCCAATATTTTTGCAATTAAAATGATGCAGACCATGGATAGTTCAATAGTCAATAGATTTTGTGTTATTTAGATTGAGTTCATTTACTGTTTCCAAGGTTAAGACTTCATCGATAGCAGTTTCAGGTAACTTAGACTTAAAGATGGCCGGTATAGATTTTACTTCTTTCAGATGGAAGTAATTGTATGCCTTATTTGTAACAGTTATCTTAACATTTTGGTATTGCAATAGGTAAATTCATGTAAGGTTACATGACCCATTATTAATATAAACAGTGCCGTTATATTGATTTAGCAAGATTTATCCCGGAGCAATTTTTTACATTGTGCTGTATAATTTTGTTACGCAAGTGTCATTATAAATATTTTCAATAGGGGGATTCACAAGGTGGGTTATCATGCCATATTGTCATAATGTTGTAAAATTTTACATTGGTTTAAAAATGTTGTTGTTGTTTTTCAAACAAAAAGTGTCTTTAAATAATAAAACTTTGTATGTTTATTGTGCTGTCGCATTTAATCAGCGGAGATGATTTTATATAAAAGAAATAAAAAATTTTGTTTATTGAATTATTTTTGATTGTTTAAATTCAAAATAGCACACTAAATTATTATCATGCTATTGTTATAGGACATTTATTATGTTATTTACAAGTTATATCTAAAACTTCTTCTAAGTTTATAAATGGAATTGAATCCTTTTCAAAAATTTGTCTTACAATGTTTACTTTTTTATTAGATAAAATAAATTTATTTAATTGAATTTTTACTTTCGCCTAATGACTGGCACTCTTTATATTTAACAATTCCTCTTTTAATATATCCAGTTGATACTTAAGACTAGTTCAACATTTTTCATTAGAAATTACAATTTCATTTGTAATTTTAGCAAGATCATTTATATTTTCCATAATTAATCCATTTATAACAACCTGCTAATTATTATTTTCAAATATGTTATTTATTTTCTGTTCAATAATTTCAAAATCAGCATGATCTGGATTTTCAACAATCCATTTTCATGCTGATTTTATAAAATTTAATTATCTTTTATTTCTAGGCTTAGTTCTATTTACATGATTTTGTCGCTGATTTGCTTTGTGGGATATTTAAAATAGATGGACTTATCAAATTATTTTCATGAGACACACATACGAGTATTATGTTTTTTTTATTTTTTTTCGTATCGCTAAGATACGAAATTTGTCCAATAAATTTTCAATATAACTTGAAGGATTTTTTTTTCACTAAAAAGAAAAATTCAATATTTTCATAAATAGATTCTCAAATTTCTCTATCAACAATTTTTTATTGTGAAGGTTTCTTTTGATTTTTATAAAACCTGTTCATAAATTTCCTCTAATTTTTTTCTTTTTTGTTTTTGAATAATCTGGAGGGCCCCTTAGGAATCTCAGACCATATCAAAAGTTTCATAAGATACTTTTTCTTTTTAAAAATTAATTAGTCCTTTTCTCTTAAAATTATTATTTATAAATTATTCTAATTTTCTTCAAAAATTTCATTAAGAAGAATAACTTCTTTTTTTCTAAAATTTATCTTTTTCTTCCAAAATTTGTATTAAAAATTGTTTTATATTTTTTAGTTAAAATTTGTATTTTATCTATATTTTTATTATTAGAACTTTTTAATTATTTTCACTTTCTTACACTTTTATTTTTGATATCTTATTTCTATATTGTTTTTTCACTTAGCTTAAATTATATTATGATGAACAGCAACGTCCTGGAGCTGGTAGATGGCATTGATGCTTTTCCTTTTTATACTAGGGTAGCCGGTCCTACTCCTAGTTCTCCAGTTCAAATGTTCTTATTTAAAGATAATTCATCCAACTGCAGCCTATGTGTTGCGTTTTTTGAAGTACACTTACGTAGGATAATATCGCAAAATAAATAATTTTAATTTTTACTATCGACCACATGATAAATAATTCAAACGAAATTTTATTCTTAATTTTGAACAGCGCAACAGTTTATTGCACTTTTATGAGAGTCAATATTATATTATTTTAATAAATAAATTGGTCAATGAACGGAAGTCAACGATTGTAACCCAGCAAATGTTTTTTTGTCTAATATATATAAAACAACAATTCTTTTTGCAAAAAAAAAAAGTATATTTAAAAAACGTCAATTATTATAAAAATTAAAAATAAATTAAAAATATCTTAATAATTAGTATAAAATATTACAAAAAGTAATATTTTAATTAAACTTAGTTTATACTTACATAGCAGAGGTTTCGTTTGTAAGTAATTATATGTTTGATGAAAGGATATACTAGTGCGGTATCAAATGAACAAAATAAACGACCGTCTGAAATATTTAAGAATAATAATTAATTATTTAATAATTAGTACATTTCCTGCAGATATTTTTTCCATTTGTTTTATATTTTGATTTAAAAGTTTGCTTGCTGGATCCTTTATATGATCATCAAATACGGAGATGTTTTTTTTTTAATGCTTCCTAATTCGAATGCTAATAACGCGCATTAGCGTACAAATGTTTAAAATCGATATCGGAGTAATAAAATTAAAAATACAATTTTATTCAAAATTCCAGTTAACTAAATAAACTACATATTTCCATACCAATTTACATTCTAACTGCTTTTTTACTGTGGCCATTTATTAAGTACATCAAATGTGTACTAAACGATCTTTTGGTTGCCGGACAATAGCTTTAAATTTTTGCCCATGAAGAGTTATCTCTTAATATTACCTCAATATAAACGTATAAATAAGTGTGGAAAGAAAAAAAAAATATATATATACTGGTGCATATTCCTATAAAGGCACATCAATTTTTTTAAATCAACTTATCAAAAATGGGGTTAAAAAAAATATATGTATTGACTTCACTTAAAAATTTAATAATAAAAAACTTAAAATGTGCATTAATTTTTTTTTTCATTGTAATTTAATGCAAATTTCATTGTAGTTTAATGCAAATTTTTCAGGCACTTTCCTATATACGCACTTCAGCCTTATTAATAACGTATTGATGAACATCTGTTTTGGATAACTTCAAAAATTCGCTCTATCATTCGACTAATTTTTGATGAAAATCAATGTCTCTCTTCTTCCCAGGATTGCTTAATTTTTAGTTTTAAATCCCTTATTGCCGAACAATAGCTTTCAATTTTTTCCCATGAAGAGTTATCTCTCAATATTACCTCAATACTATTTTCAGCGTTTATTTCTGGATGATCTACAGCAACGTATAAGTAAGTGTGGAAAGAAAAAAAAAATATATATATATATACTGGTGCATATTCCTATAAAGGCACATCAATTTTTTTAAATCAACTTATCAAAAATGGGGTTAAAAAAAATATATATATTGACTTCACTTAAAAATTTAATAATAAAAAACTTAAAATGTGCATTAATTTTTTTCCATTGTAATTTAATGCAAATTTCATTGTAGTTTAATGCAAATTTTTCAGGCACTTTCCTATATACGCACTTCAGCCTTATTAATAACGTATTGATGAACCTTTGTTTTGGATAACTTCAAAAATTCGCTCTATCATTCGACTAATTTTTGATGAAAATCAATGTCTCTCTTCTTCCCAGGATTGCTTAATTTTTAGTTTTAAATCCCTTATTGCCGAACAATAGCTTTCAATTTTTTCCCATGAAGAGTTATCTCTCAATATTACCTCAATACTATTTTCAGCGTTTATTTCTGGATGATCTACAGCAACGTATAAGTAAGTGTGGAAAGAAAAAAAAAATATATATATACTGGTGCATATTCCTATAAAGGCACATCAATTTTTTTAAATCAACTTATCAAAAATGGGGTTAAAAAAAATATATATATTGACTTTACTTAAAAATTTAATAATAAAAAACTTAAAATGTGCATTAATTTTTTTTCCATTGTAATTTAATGCAAATTTCATTGTAGTTTAATGCAAATTTTTCAGGCACTTTCCTATATACGCACTTCAGCCTTATTAATAACGTATTGATGAACCTTTGTTTTGGATAACTTCAAAAATTCGCTCTATCATTCGACTAATTTTTGATGAAAATCAATGTCTCTCTTCTTCCCAGGATTGCTTAATTTTTAGTTTTAAATCCCTTATTGCCGAACAATAGCTTTCAATTTTTGCCCATGAAGAGTTATCTCTCAAATATATATATTGACTTCACTTAAAAATTTAATAATAAAAAACTTAAAATGTGCATTAATTTTTTTTTCCATTGTAATTTAATGCAAATTTCATTGTAGTTTAATGCAAATTTTTCAGGCACTTTCCTATATACGCACTTCAGCCTTATTAATAACGTATTGATGAACCTTTGTTTTGGATAACTTCAAAAATTCGCTCTATCATTCGACTAATTTTTGATGAAAATCAATGTCTCTCTTCTTCCCAGGATTGCTTAATTTTTAGTTTTAAATCCTTTATTGCGATTATGGTTTCATTCGGTGCATTTTTTACGTAAACTTTACTTTATGCCATTTATCTGTCCATTTCATGTATTTGCTCGCAAATTTGATACGATTTGCCTTATGATTCTTTCTATATTTATATGGTGTTTTTTGTAGAACATAGTTTTTAAATTTTCTAAGGACATTAAAATTTTCATCACACAATTTTCCGTAATCCAAAACTGCTCCTTTTTGATTTTTTAATTTTGTATATTTGCTATGCACATGATTTATAAAATAAGTAAAGATACCTATATACATATAGTAATAATTATACATTTTTAACATTACCGAGAAAAATATCAAAAAAAGTCATCCAACATTTTTTCAATTCTACATAACTTTAGCATAATTGAAGAATTTCATTCAATTTGACTAAAATAAATTTGTTAATTGTATCCACATTTCTTCGATTCCACATGCCTTTAGTCAATTTGAAGCTATTTAGTAAAACTGGAGAATTTTATTTCATTTAACTGAAATAAGTTAGTTAATTTTAACGAAATTACTTCAATTATACATATATATATATATATATATATATATATATATATATATATGTATATATTTATGGCATTTTTTGTAGAACAGTTTTTAAATTTTCTAAGGACATGAAATAAATTAGTTAATTTTAACGAAATTACTTCAATTCTACACGCCTTTAATAAATTTGAAGAATTTTATTCAATTTGACTAAAATAAAATTACCTTTATTATATATTACTTACCTCTAGTCAAATTAGCAACATTTTTTTTATTCATATTAAAGAACACTTTTTAAATTTGACTTCTCTATTCTATTTAATTCTACTAAATTTTAGTTAAAGTTGTTTATGTATTAATACATTTTATAAAATTTTTATAAATATCTTTTTCATACATATAGGCATATTAGACTGGACCAAAATTTACCGACTTTTGAATTTTCACCGTAATTATCCTTAGAATCATTCATTGGATTGTAAAAATATATTGTGTGAAATATTGGGGAAATCGGATATCGTTAACCCGTGCCGCATTGCACCTAAAGTTTGTATGGTGCGTTTATATCGGGAAAATATGGCTTCTTACAGTTTTTGGAAAAATTTAGCTATTAAATACTTTGCTTTGTAACAAAATGTAATCTACACATAATTATCTATCCAACACGACGTAAAAAGGAAAAATCGGTTGAAAAAGTTATTAGGAATTCCCCAAACCATTAATGTGTTTTAGAACACTTGTGCAAGAAGTGTACAAACAAAATTTAAAATTTTTGAAAAATGTTTAAATAAATTGCTATCTTTAATTAACTTTGGACCAGAATTACTGAAAAATATAGTTTTGTTTCTCTAGGATCATTCATGTTTGGTTAAAAAATTTGGTTTTTAAGACTGTTTCAAAACTCCAATTTCAAACTTTTAAAAAATTTTGTTAAAAAAATATCACAAAAAAGTTGGAAAAAAACTATGGAGATTCACAGACAACACTACGGGAAATAAAACTGAAAAAGAATTGGGTCAATATTTTGTACGACTAAGTCGTATTCGAAAAAAAGGTATTTTTTGCAGTTTTTTTTAGTTATAAGGTAAATTTTATTGAACTGATATTCAGACTAAACAAAATTATTACACATTAAGATATTCTGAAATTTTTAAGAAAATTGGACAAAGATCATCTTTAAAATAAGAAGGTCAACGATCAAAATTTTAAATATTTCAAATTCTTAAAGAAAACATCACGAAAAAAGTATTGTTTTTATGTAGATTTGGATACAATGAATTCTGTGAAGAATTTTTATGATTTAGCATGACTTTAATTGTCAGAATTAGGTATTTATCCTTTTATTTATATATGATATTAACTAATAAAATTTACTTTACAAATATTTAAGAAAAGGAGCAAGGAGCTTCAGAAAGTATTTTTTGAGACATCTTTTATCTTATTCTGTAATAAATCTGTTTAGTGTGAATATCAATTCTAAAAAAACTGACTTTATAAGGTATGGCTTAGTCGTGCAAGATATAGACCAAATTCTTGTTTTTATTTTATTTCTTGTGGTATTGCCCATAAAACTGCATAATTTCAAAAAAGTTGTAATACTTTTTTGAAATTTGTTTAACAAAATTTTTTAAAGTTTGAAATTGGAGTTTTGAAACAATCTTAACAAAACTCAAAATATTTTAACCAAGCATGGAAATAGGAGAAACAAAAACATATTTTTCAGTAATTATGGTTCAAATTTAAATAAAAATAGTATTCATTTAAATATTTCTCAAAAAAATTAAAAATTTTGTTTGTACACTCCTTACACAAGTGGTCTAAAACACATTAATGATCTGGGGAATTCGTAATAACTTTCTTAACCGGGTTTTTCTTTTTATTTCTTGTTTAATAAATGATTAGGTGTAGATTAGATTTTTTTAACATTTTGTTATAAAGTAAAGTACTTAATAGATAATTTTTTCTAAAAACTGTAAAAAAACTATATCTTCCCCATATAACCCCAGGTCTACAACTGAGATTAACGCTGATATAATATGTGAGATAACGCCGGCAGAGGAGAGTAACCATTTTGTTTATATTAAAAGTATGTTAAATCTTAAATAAGGGGTACACGTATTCTAATAAATCCTATAAGATTGTGTGGAACACTTTGTTTATATTTGCATTTGCAAGATGTTGTGGTTTTATATGCATTATTTTAGTTTTGATACATTAATTACGAGTCCATTATCGCGACACCATTTCGATAATTCATTTAATTGAAATTGTATATTTTCACAAGCAATTTTTATACATTTATGGGATACTATAATCGCCGTTTCATCAGCATATTCAAATGGTGAGCAGTTCTTAAGCATGTTTAACATTTCATTTAAATATATCAAATGAAGACCCGAGTAGGCCCGAGTTTTGACCCCTGAAGCACACCATGACTTGAATGAGTTTTGCTGCTAAGAGTTTGTTGCTAAGAGTATTAAATATTTTTATTCTGTATGTTCTTAACTCTAGATAGTTGTTAAACCATAGTTGATACCATTTCTTACCAATATATTGATTAAATTATTGTGTGGCAGTATATCGAATGGTTTACTAAAGTCAATAAGAGTAAGACAGTGTAAATTTTCTGATATGCATTTATTTATATGGTTTGGGAAGTTTTCTAATAATTTATTGATATTTTTTCCTTCTGAAAGTCATATTGGTTTTAGGGTTTATAATATTATACTTTCGTAAAAATTCTTTGAGCCTTCTTACTATATCTGTGTATGAAAATAGGTCTATAATTATTATAGTCAGTGTAATTTTTAACATTTTTTTATAATACCGCTATCTGGGCTTGAGTTTATAAAAGTGGTAATTACCGTTGTTAAAACTGGCGAATTATATTTTAGATCTTTAGGACTGATACTATTTAAAAGAAGTCCTAATATAAAAAATATATATTTTGGAAATTCTATTTTTAATGAACTGGAACTAAAAAGTTCCATCGAATTCCAATTTAAGATACGTTTTGTATATGAAAATGCATTCATAATATTATATTTAAGAATATTGGCTGCGTTTATTGCGGTCTTTTAAAGTATTTAAAAAAATGTACAGTATCTCATATTATCAATTTATTAAGAATTATTTCAAATCTTTAAGATAATGGCCAAAAATTTGGTATGTGAACGGTACATTAAGATAAGTGCGATTAGATCCTGTTACGCATACTTTAAAGTATTCCTTTTTTTTAAATTTATTAAAATATTCCACAAATTCAAACAAAAAAAATGTTTTTTCTAGTATGGTAGGGGAAATGATTCTACCCGCCCATTTTTAGTGAGAATGTTTACGGTATTGTCTATTAACAGAATATAATGTTCTCACATTAAGATAAGTGCGATTAGATCCTGCTACACATACTTTAAAGTATTCCTTTTTTTAAATTTATTAAAACATGAAAATGTTTTTTTTTTTGTTTTTTTAGTATGTTATGGAAGTAATTTTGCCCGCCCATTTTTAATAAAAATGTTTACGGCTTTGTCTACTAACAGAATATAACATTTCAGTTAATATCTCTAAAATTAAACTTTTATCGTTCTATAATGGCCAGTGACCAGTAGCTTTGGAGATACAGATTTAAAACCAATTTTTTGCGATTTTCCCCACTGTGTGACGTATATAGTTATGATAAAAAAAAGTATAATTTCAAAATTTTATTATTATATTAAAATATCTAATTTTTGCGGAAAATATTGTTAGATTATCTTTACTAACACATATACTATGTGAGATATAATATTTAAAATTTCTTCAAAACTTCATTTAAATATTTCTATATATAAGGGAGTTATGATCGTTAAACCTATTCCGGGAGGAAATTTGTATAGAGGCTAAGTAAAATAATGGTCTGATCATAACCAATTTAAACAATTTCTTGGGCCATAGTAAATCCGTATACCATTAAATTATTTTCAAAATTGCGTCCTGTAGGTTGATTACAAGTTTTACATAGACGGACAGACGGTCAAAAGGACATCGTAAAATTGACTCAGAAAGTGATTCTTAGTCAATTGCCATTAAATAAGGTGAGTCTTAGATCAATTTTCTTTGCGTTGCAAACATCAACACAAATGCATAATACCTTCTATGGTTGTGTAGTGTATAAATATTATAAGATATCTAAAAATAATAATATTATAAAAGACTTTGTTCCAGCTAAGTTTAAACAACTTTTACTTTCTCAAAGCTTTTACAAAAAAAAAAGAATATTTTTTATTTAAATATTTCTAAAAGCGATTAACCAAATCAAATCCTCAAATATTCTAATGCTAATGGTTTCCACGATTTATGCATATTTTTATCATAGTCTGGGTAGTTAATTATTTTTGAATCTATTAAATATTTACATATGTGTATGAATATTCTTAAGTACACATTTAAATTTTATACAATTATTTTATTACTTATTAATATTTACAAACAAATTTCAAGTGATGATTTATAACAAAAACGATTGATCGGCATTAGATTTGATTGGATAGTAAAGAAAACAAAATATTATTATTTAATCTTAAAATTGCGTAACTTCAAAAATGATAAAGCATTTTTTATATATTATTACAATTATAATTACAATAAATATAAATAGGGAATTACAAGATTTAGAAATTTATATATTAAAGTTATAAAATAAATAAATTGTTATTCCGGTTTTTTTTTATTTTTTATTTTTAAGAATATAGTAGGAAATTTTAGTTATTTTTTTAATTTTATTTAACTGTTCTTGTATAAATATTTAAATAAATCAAATTTTATTTATTAATTACTTAATTCTAAATTTTAGGGTGATCGATTATTCGACTTTTTGAAGAAACCGGATTACTTATAGTTGGAATAGTTGGAATTTTTTAAAAAAACTCCGAAGTTTCAGAAGTAAATATTTTCATCAAAAGACCAAATTTTTCTAAAAAGTTTAATAATTTTTATAATATTCAAGTAAAAATTTATTAAACACAATTATTTTATGAAACAAATTTTATATAATATGTACAGAAACTATTTCTTAATAAAATATGCTCTAAAAACTCTTTAAGGGCATAAAGTATGCAGTAAAAAACGAAAATTATGTACCAAATATGCGAAAAGATACTCTTAAAAAAGAATATATATGTATATATATATATAAATATGCATATATATATATACATATATATTTATATATATATATATATATATATATATATATATATATAATATTAATATATACACTGCCTGCTACTTGAATAAGGAATCGCATTGTTCTAAATTTAATTAAGTATATCTCCTAAACTAAAGTCCAGAAAAAAATAATTTTTTGCGCAACCAAATTTTAAAGTGTTGGCTTTAGTTTCCTGAAGAAATAAAAGATGTACATATTTTGTTATACTAAAATTATGCATTTATTTAAAGACATTTATTTCTGTGGTACTATTTCGTGTATCACTTGAATAAGGAATTCTTTCTTTCCTTCAATATAAACGGCTAGATAATTTTTAATTTGATAGTTTTTAAATAGTTTTTATCCAAAATGGGACGTGAAAAGCTCTTAATAACTCTGATTTTGAAATCTCAGGGTCAGAATCCGGTCCAAAGAGCCAAAAACATTAATAGAGGAAAGACAGGGGAAAAAACATGAAAGGGCGGAAGAAAATGGCATCAATTCCAAAAGAAAGACGAAAAATTCTTAGAATTGCATCAAATTCTGCCATGTCGATATCAAAAGTACGTGTGGAGTGAGTGCCAGTCTAAGAACAGTGCTTCGTATTTTAAAGTCCGACGAAAACTGCAAAAAACCACCACTTAATGAAAACGCAAATCATAACGTCTACAGTTTGCCAAAAAATACATTGACATGGTCCGACAAATTGTTTAAGTTGTATTTTCCGATGAAAAAAAATATTTAATATTAATGGTCCCGACGGGTATAACTATTACTTCCATGACCTAAATTATTATTATTAATTTGAGAATTATTTTTGAACCGCAGACACAGCCGATAAGACGGAATAATGGTATGGGGTGCCATTTCGCATTATGGTACCATAGAATTGGTTTTCGTATCCAAAAAAATGACTGTAACGACTTACAAAAACATTCTGGAGGAAGCATTTCCAAAATTTAATGATTTATATGGACCCATACCTTGGACGTACCAACACGAAAACGCTCCGATTCATACCGCCAGAGCAGTAAAACAATAGATTAATCAACAAGGTGTTCAACTTTTGGATTGGCCCCCATATTCACCAGACCTGAATCCAATGAAAAATGTCTGGGGTTGGCTTGCAAGAAAAGTTCATGAAGGAGGAAAACAATTTGAGATGATAGAATCCTTAAAGAATGCAATAACGGAAGCATGGAGTTTAATTTCGCTAAATTACTTAAATTACAAATCGCAGCATATATATATATATATATATATATATATATATATATATATATATATATATGTTAATAATAATAATGTTAATGTTAGAAAATAAGGCAAAGCTTAAATTTATCAATTAATTGTGTCGAAGACTCTTATTTTAAATTCCCCATTTTTTTTTTATATCACATAAAAATTTTATTAATCTTCCATTTGCTTACCCATCTAATGACAAACATTACTATTAGTTCAAAAATTTTAAAAGTTATCACATGTAACTTTATATATATAGTATATAGCTTTCATTAAAAAACAAAAATTGTGTAATTTTACAACAATAACTGCTGCTACTTGGCCAAGTTTAAAAGCTAATACGTCCTCTATAATATATTACAAAAATAGCTTTAATAAAAATTCCTAAATCTTCTTGATTTGTTCCTTAAAGTCAAGCTCGTCAGCTAAAATTTTAAATAAATAAATTATAAACAAATAAATAAATATGCTATAAATTTGCTCTAAAAATCACTATATGCAAAATTATGCCGTCAGGGGTGAAGTATCCAAAAATATGAACTTACTAATTGTTTTTTTTTTACGAAATGTAAAGGACAAATCATAAAATTGCATATTTTGTTTACCTGATAATTACAAATATCGAATTAATAAAAACCCTAAAATATTAAAATTCTTTAAAGAATATGAGTATTTCATTGAATAATTATTAAATATTAATTTAATATTTGTTTAAACTTGTGGAATTAATTTCAATTTAAACTTAATTTACAATTTATAAACCATAACAAGAAATTAACTTTATGAATATTAATTAATTAACAAATTTTTTTTTCTAAATTTACTTTAAAATATTAGTATTTATTACATATTTTTGAAATGAAATGTTTTTTTTTTTTTTAACCGGGTTTTTATCTTTAAACAACCGATTTATACAACATTCGAAAAATTAACATTTAAAAGAAACCGACCGTTTGGAAAAACAAGTCAATCACTACTAAATATAGAGTTGAATACATAAAATGACGTATATATTTTGAAAACTCAGGAAAAAAATACTACATCATCAAACAAAGTGCTTTAGGTGGGATGGAAAAAAAGATACATAATTTAATAATAGTTAATAAGTTAAGTAGTTATGTCTCAAGTATTTCTTTCATTAAGTTTATATGTAAAACATTAGAGTTTCTTGAGGCTATTAAATTCGTGCTGTTGTTTTTAAGTGGGTTGCTTTTGCTACAATTTATTAATTGTTTTAACATTTTTCATTTAGGTTTTTATATATTTGGTACTTTTTTTAAAATTTTGTTGAAATTTATTTATTGAAGCGTATTAAAACTAGCCCCCTTTTTTCTGGAATTTTTTAAGAACTCCATTAAATTTCTATTAGTAGTTAATTTTATTAGTTGTTTCCACTTTTTACATTTACTTTATATGAATTTTCTTATCTAACGAAAGCTTAGCAAATTTGTTTAATAATTTTTCATTTTCCTCCAAAAGAAGCACCTCTACTTTAATTATTTTATTGCCATCTTTCCAGTGTGTAAGAAGTAAAATCAATTAATTTTTTCAACTTTTTCCAAACATTTTGTATCTCTTTTCTCATCACATAGATGACATAGCTAAAATTTTGTTTAGAGAAGTTTTATTAAATTGACCCACAGTCAGTTTAGTCAGTTAGATAGTTTTAAATTCTTGAAGTCATAAAAGATATTTTATATAAATTTGGTTGTGTATTAAAATTCAATTCAAACATCAGTCGATTGTGAAAACTTAAAAGTAGATTGTTTCCCAGCAAAAACTTTTTTGCTCTTGGTAATGCCAACTACTTATTAAAGCAGTTTCTTGGTAATGAGGCGTCATCATTATTTGACTAATCTATGTTATATAAGTAAGTACCTAATCTATATTATATAAATATTACTCAAGTATTATTGCAATCACCTGGATGAGTTGGCTAGAGCGCTGGATTAACATCCAGAAGGTTGTTGGTTCAATCCCATTCTGATGCTATTAGTTTTTTTTAATTGCTTAAAAAAATATATTATTCTAAAGAAATTTTTTGTCCTTTAAAAAACGATTGGTTAAGTTTTGCGCAAGTTCCAATTTCACTGATGGCAAAATTTTTTTATTTTCTTTTTCTTCGTTTAGGTACATATTTTTTAGTACCCCTAGAGTCCAAAAATAACTACAAGAATTTGTGGACAACTCGAACAAAAATAATTAGTTATTCAACAAAAAATAAGTAGTTTATTTTTTATACCAATTATAGCTGCTAGCTTACCAGGAAAGCAAAGTTTTATCACTTAAAGTGCATAAATTCATATGAATATTAGTGTCAACATAATATTCCGTATACGTACATTTTGTTTTACACTTAGTACAAGTATCGGTCAACAATTGGTCACAGATCCTGAATATGATGATACACATACTCATTGGTGTAAGGCCTTGCGGACCCATTCAGAATTTTTATATTTTCTAGCGGACTCCCAGACATATTTGAGTTCTTTAATAATACAAAACCAAAATGAGTGGAAAAATTTTTACAGGGTTCTCAAGAAAATTTGAGAAGCACTGTTAAACGGTTCGCGCAATATGAGCATGGTTATAAATGAAAGTCATGGACTGGTCTGGCCGCATATTCTGGACCTTTTTCGTTCAAAGCTCTTTTCACACTGATCAATTGTGTTCGCCCTGTTTTAGTACTGCATAATAGATGACACACTTCTGATCCCATTAATTACAGAGCATTAATTGGGTGCCAATATTATTTGGCTTTGGTGTCGATTTTCCGGGTTATCTGGGCTTTGGATTATCGTATTGGTTCCCGTTTTCATCGCTCCTAACAACTTGATACTTTTCGATAAATAAAAGTAGTTTTAAACTCTGAAAATTGTTGCTTAGTCTACTCCCAATTATTATGTAAGCATTTCTTGCATTTGGCATGAGTTATGATCGAGCAAAGTCCTCAATTCTTCACTTGCAAAATTTTTTTACTTTATTCCAGAAAGAAATATTCATATTTTGTAAAATGTATGCTTTTAGTTCATTTTCCGGAAAACTAATCTTACTGTTTCTGAGGTGAAATCTTTATTTATGCGTTCAGAAATTTCCTTAGCTAATTTTGGAGCGCTGACTTTAGGTTTTTTTTAACTGTTGGATAATTCATAGTTCGTCAGAGCTGGTAAATAGTTTTGGTCTTCCTGATTTTGACTTATTTTCCTCAGATTTTCTTTCCCTATACCTTTTAATTATGTCATGAATAGTTGATTTTGGTTTTCCAATTAATCCACTAATTTCTCGTTTTTTCCTCAAAGTTTTTTATAATAACTTCGGATCTCTTCAGTTGTGTACTGTGCATAATAATACGTTTAAGAATAAACTCAAGCGTTGCCATATGCCCGATTTCTTTTTTTATTTTACACTGAGAATATTTTTTACTAATATTTAAATAAAGAAACAAACTATTTTACTAAAATATTTTTGGTTTTTAAAAAAACATAAAAAACATAAAAAATAATAAAAAAAAAAACATAATTATGTTAACTTTAATATGAAAAATATTAAGATTAAAATTATCCTAATGTCCCACTACATTATTGAGCCACTGTACGTAGTTATACTTTCAAAGTAGAATAATAGAAGTAAGAATGCTAATTTTTTAGAAGAACTTGAGGAATTTTTTTCATGACTATATTTAAATATATTTTCAAATTATTAATATTATTATTATTATTTTTTTGGGTAATGAAACATTTATTTATATATTATAACTGTGTTTATTTCTATTCATAAACCACAAAAAGATCTATAATTAATTGCCTTTATTTTTGAGTCTATTATCATTTCAAATTTTGTGTGTTTTTTTTTTCAAACTATCAAATACTTAATTTCAAAGAACTGTATTTTAGTTTTGCTAAAAAAAACCTTAATAAAAATGTCGTTTTTTTTTTTTTTTTTTTTTTTTTTGGTAAATTTTCATATCAATAACTCTTCAAAATGTATTATTGAAAAAAAAAAAAGAAATAAATAAAATAAATTAAAAAAAAAATTTTTTTTGAAAAACAATTTCAATAACATCACAAACAATAACCAAAAATTCAATGAATACAATAATTCATAAAAAAATCATCAAATCCGTGAATCTAACCAAATTTGCATTATAACTTATTAGGTAGACTAAATCATATTATTTTCTAAAGATACGTGCCATAATAAAAAAAAACAAGTTTAAATGGTTATTATAACAACACGCTTTAAAAAAATTATTTAAGTTTTATATTTTTATTATTTACAAAATGAGCACGATTTGCGCAACTATCTATTATTTCAGCACGCAGTACTATTTTTTCCTAAAAAAAAAAAAAAAACTATATAGTGCAACTTTCTATTAATGTTTTTAATATTGCACCAATTTATCGTAAGGTGTTTTTTCACAAACGTAATTTTAAATATCTGTAGATAATTATCATAAATATAGACAGTGCGACATAAACATCGAAATAAAGCATTTGTAAGATATTTAATTTAACTGAAATATTTAATTAATACAAGTTATTTATTTAAAAAAGATATAATGAAAAACCTTAATATTCAGTAGTCGCTTAACGCAACTCGCAGCTCGTACTGCATTTAAATTTTTATAATTAAATTATTATATTATTTTTTTATATTTTATATTTATATTAGCCATTTATTTTTAATGTGACCTAAGTCCCTTCGTCAAAAAATCGGTTGTCATTAAAATAGTAAAATTTTCACACAGTAGTTTTGTTCTAATTTACGTTTTCTTCTTTATTCATTCAATTATTTTAACAAGTTTTAATATGAAAGAAGAAAATTAAATAAGAATCAAATAATTAAGTTAGAATTTAAATATTTTCATAAATAGCTCATTTATATTTTATTAGGATATAAACATTATTATGAATTAATCAAATGCAGTTTTTGTTTGGTATAGCTCATAATTTATCTATTTAAAAGTATGAAAAAAATTGTATTTTATTCAAAATTACAAAAAAAAAAAAAACGTTAAGTTCACTGATCTGTTGCCTTTTTTTTCTCTAAAGCCTTTTATTGCCCTGTTTATCGCATTTTTTTCTTCTCTTCTTTCTTAACACTTAACAATATATTTTTTTAACTTTGTTTTTTGTCTGATTTAAATCTCTGCATAACGTAAAGTTTTACGATATATTGTCTGCACGTGGCTTTATAATTTATTCAAAAACATTATAATTTACGACGTTTCACTTAAGAAATTGTAAATGACAGCTGATTTTTGTTTAAATTTTTATAACTAAACAGTATTGGCTGCAAATATGAGGATAAATAATTAAGAAGATAATTTTCACTTTCAATAAAATTTTGTGACACAGAAGGTAATTGATCTTACATATGAACGTTATTTGTAAATTTTTTTTAAATACCATATCAATTAAAGATTTGAATCGGATTTTTCGGAGGTATAAATCCTATATATATATAGAAACATTCAAACCTATTTGTATGAATATAAAGTGACTCCAATGTATGTAGAATCAATTCGCGTTAATCATTTCGTGCAAGAGGCGCGAACATATTAACATTTTTACAAACTGGAAGTTTATGTACAATTTCGGTAAAAATTATGCGTGATACCAAAACATATTGAGTTATTCGAATGAAATGTATTATATTTTGAATATTTAATGATACTAGTGTGTTATATTTTAAGGTTTCAAATTTAAAAAATTTTTTTTATACTAAAAATCGCAATTTTTAAAAATTTTGCAAAAAAAATGCTGATCGAATCTAAGTTTCTTTCTTATACGAAAATATATTTTATTAGAGTTTATCACAAAGAAATGCAATTTAATATTGGGATCCTTTTTTAAGTCAACTAAACTTTTTTTTTTGGTCTATAAAATTTTTTTCTCCCGAAATTTTTCAGTGCGCCTAAAAATTTCCATAAAGCACTACAAATACCACCTAATTATGCCAATTATGGTTAATTTCTTACTGCGACGTGCCTTAGCAAAATCTCTTTTGACAAAAGTGTCCCGTTTTCAATTATCAACGACATCTGACTTTAAGTGAAGGTTTCCACCAATAAAATTTCATAAATTTTTTTATCAAATTTATGTTTAAATCTCCTGCAATTTTATTGTGCTAAATGACAAAAATTTAAGTTCACACAGTGCAAAATGCGCACAATTAAAGCAGGTATTAATTCATTGACTGACGCACAGACTCGCAAAAAAAAATAAAAATTTTCAAATTAAAAAATTTTGTCCTCAAAATTCGACTATACTGTATGTAACTATTGAAAGTTCGCACAATAACAAAGAAGGTATAAAATTTATTCACAAATTCCGGTTAGTTTACGTGTGGTCAAATGAGATAAAAAAGTATAAACACGCGAACAAAAAGTGTAAAAGAACGGGAAAGTGTTAAATAACTTTTAGCCCATTTTCAAAGTTTTTGAACTTTGAACAACAGTAATGAGTACAAAATGAAACCTATGTGAGTGAGTTGAGATCTATAACCCGTTTGTTTAAAATAGTATTACTACAAAACTTATTAAGGATTAGAATCGGTTTCAGCCAGGTTAAACATTTTTGATAATGGCCCATATGTTTTTTAAGTGAAAAATAAAAAATTAAAGTGTGCGTTCGGATAAAGCAACACAAAATTTTCTTAATAACTCTTACTGCCGTTCAGTGTTGCCAGAAGATGTAATTTGTAAAGCGTTAAATCGTCTAAAAACTATGCTAAATTGTTCTACAGCAACATATGACAATGCTAAATTGTATTGTGAAGAAAAATCCACTGCCCCTGTTTTTGTAAAATATAGCTTAAGTGACAACATATAAACAAATTTTCTTCAGAATTAGTTGTAATATTGCGAAATAAAGTAAAAATAGGGCTTATATTTTAAAACTGACACTTAATACCAAATTTACTAAGAAATTATTTGGAAAAATCAAAAAGTATTCAATCAAAAAATACTGTAGAAAAGTGCTAAAAGGCGTTTAGCATATTTTTATAAATTGTGTAACAAAGTTAATAGTAACAGCTATTTAAACTTTGTTACATTCCTATAATATTTATATTTATTATTATGTTCTTTTATAAATCTGTACCCCACTAACATTTCACTCCTTTGCTCGTCTATAACTACATTTGTTTACGCCAATACATGAACGTATTTACTTTAGCTACCAACCGTCATATGTTAGAGAGAATTAAAAATTCTCATTTAGTTTGTTTGATTTTTCACATAAGTATTCTAAGTTTGGTTGAAGTAGTGGCGATTCGAGCGCTCTAGAATTTGCCACAACAAAAAAAACTAAGACAGCTGATCTTACAATATAATCTGCCTTGCGCCCAAGACATCTGATATTGTGAAATCAGTCACTATCTCTCTGATACTCGGGGCAATTCCGAGCGACAGGGCGATACTTTGCACAGCGACTTCGGTTGACTATTTCGGTCACAGCGGCTTCGGCTGACTGTTTTGGCACAGCAACTTCGGTTAACTGTTTCGGCACGGCAACCTCGGTTGACTGTTTTGGGACAGCGGCTTCGGCTGACTGTTTTGGCACAGCGGCTTCGGCTGACTGTTTTGGCACAGCGGCTTCGGCTGACTGTTTTGGCACAGCGGCTTCGGCTGACTGTTTTGGCACAGCGGCTTCGGCTGACTGTTTCTCTTAGATTAAGTCTGAATTTGTAACCTAGATTTAAGGAATTGTATTATTTAAATTAGTATTCGTAAGATATCTTTAAGTATCATAAACGATCCGGCGTGCTGCATAATACCCGAGGGAACCGAATCTTCGATCCAGCATCTACCAGTAATAGAACCCGATTCACCCGAGAAGTACCCGACTGAATCACTGCGTATCATCGTGCCGCCGAATCTCCGATCCAGCATCCACCAGTAATAGAACCCGATTCACCTGAGAAGCACCCGACTGAATTCCTGCGTATCATCGTGTCGCCGAATCTCCGATCCAGCATCTGCCAGTAATAAACCCGATTCACCTGAGAAGTACCCGACTGAATTCCTGCGTATCATCGTGCTGCTAGTAATTTATCTAACACAAAATATTTATAAATACTACCAATAACCGAAACATTGAATTATTAAATAAAGATATACTGTATATTCGAACCCCGGAAAGGGTAAACAAATTGTGTTCTCACTTAAGGTTCGTGGATCCCGCAAGTCGACCCTGGACACAACTGAACTACCTCAGCCGACGATAAAACCACGTTACAATTGTTCAAAATAATTTTTATTAAATATTTTATTGATTCAACAATAAATATTGTTTGAAAACATACTAAAAACTAAGTATTATTTTTACTGTTCCATTAAAAAAAAAAAAAAGAAAATGTTATTGAGTTTAATGAAAATTTCAAATATTCAAATTTATAAATAGTAAAAATATTTCAATAAAAAAAATTTAATATAACTCGAATTTATTTATTATTTAATTTTACAATTTCAGTACTAGGTTCGATTTCAGTAAAAAATATAATTGAGTTTGATAAATTAGTAATAGAATTCAAAATTTGATTTTTTCTGTGCAATATAGGCGTACTCATATTATTATTCTTCTTTCATATTTTGGATCTTCCGTAAGGAAATGTAGCATAAAATATTAAGAAAAATGCCACGCCCACTTTTTGTAAACAATTTTTTTTTAAATTTTTTACAGTTTTGCACATTCATCAAGTATTTTTTGGAGAAAACTGTGTACGAGAATATAGGTTCGATAACATGCCCAGTTTTTAGCCCATTTTCACTAAAAATCAATTTCGCTACTTTCTTGATGCTACTAAGATAGTTGAAATAAAATTTGACATACACAAGGAATAGAAAATACGGTATATTATAAAATTTAATATGTATGGGTACCACAATTCTTTTTCGCATACTTTTATTATATTGTGGTATTTTTTTTTTTACCACTATCATCAAGATTTTAATTTAAATTAAAATTTTCAAATGCGAAATCTCACAATGAAAGCGCTAAAATGGCAACACAACTGCCGTTAATTATATATATATATATATATATATATATATATATATATATATATATATATATATATAACTTACTAGAAAATGTTGACTGAATAAATTTTGACAAAAGTATTACATTTTGGGGTAATAAAAGAGCTTAACAAGGACCCAAAGTATGAGATGAAACTTGGTTCAGAAAAAGATTAAGTCACAAGAATGAATTCCAAGCCCAAAAAAATTTAAATAATAAAACTGATAATAAATATGGGACAAAGGATGATCAAAATATTTTGTATTACGCTATTGCTGACTTTTCTCAGGTTCTAAGGTACAATTTTTGTATATCGAATAATCGAGAAAATGGTCTTGAATTGTATCGAACAATAAACAATTACGAAACAATTTGTCATGTGACAAGTTTACCCAAAATGCGACAAGATATGTAATTGTTTTGTTTCTTCAGTCTGAATAAACTCGAATAATCTTAATAAAGTGTCATAAAAAGTAATTGATGAACTCGAATAATCTTAATAAAGTGTCATAAAAAGTAATTGATGACACTCGTGACATGCAACAGTGTTTTTAAATTTTCTGGCCAGATTTATAATTTTGTCGTTACAGTAGAAACACTCAGAATTGGAAATGTTATTATAGTCCCCAGAATATTAGTTATTTAAACTACCAAGAATTATGACAATTATAATGGAATTGTATCCAAGTTATACGTGAGTATTAGAAGGCCCCAGCAGTGCTTAATTGTGATTGTTAATTTTAAATTCTTATAAAGAGATACCGCGAAAATTTTCGTTAAAGTACTTTAAATTTTTTTCAGAAGTCATACCTAAAAAAATTAAAAATAATCTAGTTAGCAATTATTTTTTTTTTCTATAAAATGATATATTAAGAATATCTGGAGAAGAAATGCTATACGTATTTCATTTAGTTTTAGTCCTAACTTATTCTGTGCATCTTAAAAAAAAATCATGTTATGTTTTATTTGAATGCACACTTTATGCATTAAAGTAATTATTTAAAAGCAAAATGTGCTTACAAAAATAAAATATGCGAAAATAAGCTCGATGATAAAATTCTTAAAACTGGCCAAATCAGTGAGTTATCCTAGATTTTATTACCCATTTCAATTCCTAAAGGCGCAAATATCCTGATTCAAATACTGTGAAAATTAAAAAAGATAAAAAAATCCATGAAAAACTAGAATTAAAAATACTTTCGGATAACCAAATTTTAAGGAAATCAGAATAATCAATTGTATTATTAGTGTACTATTAGTTCAAAAACTTCTACAGTAGTTAATTTTCAATTTCACTAGCAAGTATAACCAAATATATAAAGTTTCTTGAATATTCTGTCTCTATAATGTAAAGTCCGAAAAATTATTGTGCTTATTCAAGGCTAGAGATATTAGTTTAATAACACAGAGCAATAAGAAAGAATTGCATCAATAGTTCCAATGCAGAATGAAAGTGCATCAGCAGTCTAACAAAACCCCCAAAGAGTTTTACAAAGTGTGTTCGAATTTAGGTTTTCGAATTATTTTAGCCTTTTTTTCAATATGACTGGAAATAAAAATCATTTAAAATATTTTATCCAAATATTATTATGTGTTGTTGCTGTTTTATTGAGTATCACTCTTATAGTATTAGATTTTTACTGGATGACACACTCTTTTTATGCCCAATTTTGTCACAATATTGTTTATTTTGTCTGACTTGTACTTTTGTTTAAATTACTGAACAGATTATAATGAAATTCGAATGGATAGTAACATTGTTTCTTAGAAAACAAAAATTTTTAAATCTTGATGATAGTGGTAAAAACATACTAAAAACTAAAAAAATACCACAATATAATAAAAGTGTGCGAAAAAGAAATGTGGTACCCTTACATATTAAATTTTATACTATAACGTATTTTTATTCCTTGTGTATGCCAAATTTTTTTTCGATTATCTTAGTAGCATCAAGAAAGTAGAAAAATAGATTTTTAGTGGAAGTGGGCTAAAAACTGGGCCTGGCATTGAACCTATATTTTCGTACATAATTTTCTCCAAAAATACCTAAAGAATTTGCTAAATTTTATTTGAACTTAAAAAAAAGAATTGTTTTGAAAAAGTGGGCGTGGTATTTCCTTTCGGAAGATGCAAAATATGAAAGAAGAATAATAATATGACTACACCTATATTGCACAGAAAAAATTAAATTTTGAATTCTATTACTAAATTATCAAACACAATTATGTTTTTTACTGAAATTGTGAAATTAAATAATAAATTCGTAAACGAGTTATAAAAAAAAATATTTTTTATTGAAATATTTTTACTATTTACAATTTTTAATATTTGAAATTTTCTTCAAATTCAATAACTTTTTTCAGTAAAACAGTAAAAATAATATTCAGCATATTTTTAAACATATCAATAAAATGTTTAACAAAAGTTATTTTGAACAATATTACAAAAATTTTTATGTTTTTAAAATATTTCATCTTTTACAAATAAATTTTCAAAGATAATCTAATATTATTGATTTATGATTGATGTTATGTTGTAACATTCCATCAAAAACAAGTAAGAAAGATATAGTCGGTAAAGCCCGACCATATGAAACCCCACACCATTGTGCATGTCCATAAAAATTCGTGGAGGAGTCTTATATTAGACATGTGGACAATTGTGGACCGATTCTTTTACTAAGTGTAAAATAAAATATACGAATACAGAATATTATGGTAATAGTAACATTTATATGAATTTATTCACTTTAGGATGATTCCCGAAAGTGGTCTTTTATGGGAGCTATGGTAAATTAGTGAGCGATCCTCATAAAATGTCTCACTAAGATTTCTTAAATAAAACTTATTTGTGTCGAATATAAACTTGATACTAATATGTGTATGTGATTTATGCACGTTAATGTGATTTTCGGAAGAGGCTTTATATGGGAGTTATGGTCAATTATGGACCGAACTTTATGAAATTTGGCGCAAAGATTGACACTTATATAAAACTTCTTTTCACCGAATTTCATTAAATTATTGATATATTTAAGTCATTTATGTTTGTTAAAACCCTATTCCGAAAGGACATTTTATGGGGGCTAGGTGGAATAATGGACCGATTATAACCAATTTCAGTACGCTTCGTCCTTGTATCATGAAAGCCCTATGTGCCAAATTTCATTGAATTATCTACAAAATTGCGACGTGTAATTTGTGCAAAATGTTAACTTGGAAACCCAGCCAATCGTCCAGCCAGCCAGACGGACGGACACCGTTAAATCGACACAAAAAGTGATTCTGAGTCGATTGGTATACTTTAAAGTGGGTGCTGGATGATTTTTCTGTGCTTTGCAAACATTAGCACAAATGCATATTATCCCAAGCACTTATGCTAGTGTCGGGTATAAAACAATACAAGCAAGTGCTTCCAAAAAAGAATTCCTTCATCACTTCAAAAGTAGAACTAAGTGCATATTTTGAACTTTTTTTGAAGCTAATAAAACTTACTTCCAAAAAAGTGAAAATAAATCTATTTTAGTAGGAAAAATGGTGGATAATTCCTAAGAAATAAAAATTTCATAAACTATTATCTATTATCAAAGCTAAAACCATATTTTTATGAAAAACTGTTATATGGTTTTAAGAGAAATACTTCAAAAGCAATGAACAAGAAGCATAAAAGAAGAATGTCCTACCAATGACAACCATGGGTTAGCAAAATAACTTATGCAGTTCTTTTCCAGCACTAAGTACTTCCTTCCCATACAATGTTAAAATCATAACTTTTTCAGCTCTTTTGCAGTTCTTTATTTTGTTAGGACGTTTGTGTAAATTTGGTATACAATTCATAAATAGAAAGGAAGTGCTGCTGTAAAACAAGTCTTATTCTAGAATGATACGAAGTGTATATACACGCAGAGAAAAACATAGTTACAGTATGATCACTACGACAATATTATGTTCTCATTGTTAATTTTATTGAATTTTAATAACTCTGTCTTCATGATAACAATGATTTGATTCAAGTTTGACATTTAATGTTTACATTAATATTTTAATATGATTGACTGCAAAAATTATATGTTTTAAAATTTTACCAGAAACAAAATTTTGGTAATATGAAACATATTATTACTTCTAAAATCATTAAATATTTGCAATCCTTTTCTTAAACCATATTCTGTTTTCAAACCATATTAATATTATTATTCCTAAGACAATAAAATGTTACAAATAAATATAATATTTATCATTTTCACAAATTTAGAGGAAAACTTCAATACTTGTTTACTTGTTTGTTTTTAAATATATATATATATATATATATATCTATATATATATATATATATATATATATATATATGTATATACATATATATATATTTTTGTTTTCTAAGTTCAATATAATTGTCATTTAGTTTATATATGAATAAATATAAATAGACAACGTTTGATTATATAAGAAACTTGCATTTGAATGGTGGTGAATTTGTAAATATTATTATTACTATTATTGTATATATATATACAATTTCTCAGTAAAATTAACAATAATTTTTATGAATACATGATAAGATGGAATAATAATATGATAAAATGAAATAAAAATATGATAAGATTGGATAACTATATGATAACATGAGGTAAAAATATGATAAATTGAAATCATAGTATGAAAATATGCTATAATAATATAATAAGATTGTTCTATTATATGTAAAACTATAATCATAACATAAAAAAACAAACCATAAATTCGGATAAAATATGACAAAATAGAATCATAATAATTATTATTTATAATCATTTCTATTTTTTGACTGTGATCATATGTTCCAATCATAATATGTTGCTATTAGATTATGGTTACTGCAACTATACTTTTTCTATGCGTGTAGATGAAGTGTATTTTTAATTTGTAAAGTTAGTTTAAAGGATTCTGAAATTATAGTTTGTTGAAATATATATTTACCTGTACTTATAATTTAAAACAATGAGAAGAAAACACTAGTCCTACATACAATACAACCATTATTAAAATAGATAAAAGTTGTCAACATGTTTTAAGCATAGCAGCAGTATCCTATTTAAGACCCCTAAAATATTTTTGTGACCCGCCTTCAAAAATTTGAACTCAAACTACTACATTATCTACGACTCATTTATATAGAAATTTATACATAGATAATTTCGGAAAACCATCATATTTTATTGGAACTTTATCGAGAACATCCTTCAGCCAAGGCAACTGGTCGTGTGTGGTACAGACAATCGCATGTCTAAAATCCTGCTTCAACGACCCATAATAAAATGTTTTTGCTTGGTACTGTTACGGGCGACAAAAAGTGGATCCATCCAAAGTATAAAATATCATATGTAAAGCTTACCAGTAAAATTGACTCCAAAGACATTGTGCTATGGCAATATTCTGTATTTGGTGTAAGCAGAGTGTCGTATATTATCAGCTTTTAAAATTGTAAATATCATGAAAATCTGTTATGATGGTAAAAAGAATTGTTATTTTCCTAAAAAATCAAAATTTACGTACAATTTTTTAGGCTGTAGGATATTTTTATATATTTCAAATTTTATTATTATTATTTTTTTTATTTTATTATTTTATTATTATTTTATTTTTATTTTTCTGTATTGTCAAAATTTGAAAAAATGAAAATTTAAAATTTGTGCATTTATAATTTTTGTTGGTGAGCAATTTTTAAAGAGGAAGTTTAATTAAAATTGTCGATCAACAATTGATAAAGAACAAACTATATTGGTAAGGCAATTTGTTCAACATTTACCTATTTTGACATTTATCGTGGAAATAGATTGCGCAATTAGCTAATCTGTTCTCCATTACATAGTACTTATATTTATCAAATATTAAAGGGTATTCGGAGAATTGGAACGAAACCATTTGAGTCAACTTCATTACCTAACAGCAACTAAAGAGACCATATTTTTGGAAATTTTGTGAGAACTGGCCGACATATATTCCTATAAAATTAGAAGGGAAATATTTCATCATAATGACAAAAAAATTAGGGTGACGATCAGTTTTATTATATGCGCAAATCGTTTGTCGTTTTTATTCTTTTAACCAAATATATATAATTTGGGTACATGAAAAGTGTATAATTTGTTTCTGTACCTAACAATTCCAGTCGTTACACTGTACTATCATGTGTTGTTTGGAAATAATGGATGGTAAGATTTGTCCCATCCGCCGTATAACCCAGATACTGTTTATATTTTTTGTCTTTTCTGACAAAAGATATATACATAAATTTCAATCATTATTAGGAAAATCACTAATAAAGTAGAGATAACTTACTTCCAGTGGTCGTAAAATATTAGATTATATTTTTTATTTTCTTCATTTTTATAATTTTATTTTTATTTGACTGAAAATGTCAAAAAACATATGAAACTGTTTTTGTTTTATATTCTTTAAAATTATTTACAGCTAATGAAACATAATATTTAAAACAAATATTTTTAATCATATATTTTTATTTAACCTTAGTTACTGATTTATTTAAAAATATTTTAACAATAATTTTTTCTGTGTACAAACAATATTATTATGATAAGTGGGCGTAAAAAGGGATAGGCATTTAAAAAAAATCATACCTAATATCTAAGAGAAATTTAATATTATATTTAACAGTAAGTTTCCATAAGTACATTGAAGTTTATTGATTTAAATGTCTTTTTTTCACACCTAAGGAAAATAGTGCTCCAAAATATCCGAAGTTTAAGAGTCCATAAAATCGAAATTTAAACTAAAAATTTCTTTCATACTGTAATTTGTCCAATTTGTGGTATATCCGGTTTTTATGAAAATTTTGTAAATGTTTCCTAAGGGATCTATATCAGGGCTGGGCGTTTCACGTTCTGGCTAATTCGATATTTTTTCTTTATCATACCTAGAATGTGAAGAACTTCACAACCTGGAAAATTTTATAATATATAGATGTTAAATTGATGTTAAAATTGTAAACATATACAAATAATTGCGACAAACATATAAGAAATTGCAACACAACAATTTTATGTTTACCACAACCATATTACAGTTACGTAAACAAGTGTCAGATCCATGCGATTTAAATCGGTTTTTATTTTGGATGGGATTAAGCTTTCTTCAGAAAGGCAGAGAAAGCAGACCAGGTTTACGTACATAACGAACAGATTTGTAACTTCAATTGTTTTAGTTAAAAATTATATTTCTTTTTTTTTTAATATAATATATAGTTCATAACTTTTTTCCACCAAAGATATTTTGTTAATTTCAAATACCAAACCCGTTAAGAAAACAATAAATATTCCAAGCATGGTTCGAAATTAAAATTTATAAAATGGTACTGATATCAAGTCAAATTGGTATTTTTTGGACACAAAAAGTACTAAATTATCTGAATAATTTATAATTCACGAAAAATTAAAAATTAAAAGTTATTTTGGATTAAAACTGTAATTGTGTGATAAATACATCCAATATTAAATAAATTGACAGATAGAAAATCCAACTTGGAATGATATTTAAACAAGTTTTTTTTTCGATTCCAGGACTTATATTTCTGAAGGCAATAGTTTATTTTGAATTTGGTATTAAATAGCGAAATAAATTCAGTAAGTTTACTTGGAATTCAGAAAATAAAATGGCTCATAATATCGATGAACTTTCTTAATATAAGCAATAACGTCGTAAGAATGTCGGGAAACAATTCTCTACTTTCTGAACTTGACTTCACAAATTTATAATTGTTATAAAAAATAACATTAAAAAAATAGAATTGACAATTACGAACATAAAAATTGTCAAAAATATGGTATAAACAAACAAAAATTAAGAAATTATCCTTTTAAAGCAAATTTATTACATGTTTTGAAAAGAAAGAAAGAAAAGTTTCGTTGAATTACAAATGGATCCATTTTAAATAAGAATAATTTAGATAGTGATTTTTAAAAATTTTAAGAAAATAAATGTTGTGGATGTACTGCAGTATTTTTATATTTTCCATCACTGATTCCATGCGATTATCAGCTTAATTTTGGTCAATTATTTTGGATGGAAAATATTTTCTTAACACAACGGAAATATTTAGCTATCTCAGTGTCCGGCTCAGAATTCAGGTATAAGCCAATGAATAGAAAAAAATACACAAGTTTAGCTAAACAATTTCACGAAGATAAATTTTTATGCATTGAAGTCAATTTGAGGCTAAATTTTTCCCTCAAATAAAACTGAATCGCTTATAATAAACCGAAGTTTTGAACTTTCCATAGTGTGCGATCTAAAAAATTAAATGGAAATAATTATGCTGTTTCGGAACGGCTCCGATTCCGTGGTCTGATATCAATGAAATTTCACTTAGCGATAGCAGTGGTATAAGCGAGTTTAAGTTTTGAGCTTGGACCATATAGACCTATAGGGGCATTTTTAAAAACCATTCTGATTAGTTATATTTGAATTGATTTGAAGATTTTTATATGAGAGGAAAAGATATCGAAAAAGGATTGATTTTAGATTTTTTGCATGTTTTTATTTGAGTCAATTTTTTAATGCTCAACTTCAAATCTTATTCACTTTTTTAGATTTGTCAACAAAAATCCCGCAATTCCAAAAAAAAAAACTCAAAAAATTTTCAAAAGTGTGTTTTTTTGGCTATATCTTCCCAACCGATATCGGGGAGCAAAAATTTCTATAAACAAAAAATTAAAGACATATCAAATGTTGTAAAAAACATTTCTGATTGCAGCTTTTCGATTTGAGAACATAAGGCGAAAATTGGAAATCTGTTGAAATAATATGTCAAATTTGGGAAGCTCTGGTTCTCGCAGGAAACCTTTTTTTAAATTTTTCAGAATATTTTTTTTTTCAGAATATTTTTTATTTGATGGTCTTTCAGAAAAATATAAATATATTACTTAATAAAATTTGTATATGGAGCAGAAAAAGAATCCGACCATTTTTTAGCACAATAACGGGGGAAAAATCGACTTTTTTCAAAGTTCAAATTTAAATACTTATAACTTTTGACTCCGTAAATATTTTTCAAAATTCATTCTTTACATTATTTTTCTATTTGTTTTAATAAAATAAATAATATACAAAAAAAATCGAATAAAAGTTGAACCCGCTATAATGAAAAAACTTTATCAAGGTAACTTAAAAGGTAAAAATTTTAATTTTTGAAGCCCAGTATCTCGTAAACTAAAAGAGATAAGATATGCTGATATTTTTTGTGGATTTCGACCAGTAGAACCCTTTTATGTAAAAATATTTCAAATCGATTCTGATATAATGAATCGGGATCGTTTTTAAAAATGTTTATACAAAAGGTCAAAACTTAAGCTCACCTATGACTTTACTATCATTGCGTGAAATTTTATTGAAATCGGACAGCCGTTCCGAAATTGCATAATTGCATTTCATTTTTTTCATTTTTTGGATCGCACACCGTACCCTCTTTTTCGAATTATTGATTAACCAAAACTTAATTTTCTGGAGTTAAACACTTAGATTTCTTTTATTTTTAGGATACGAGTACATTTAAGTAAACTTCATCTTTTTCTTAAATGCCTGTTATATAACAGCAAAAATAAATAAAATTACTTTTTTATTACTTGCAAAGTATCAATAAGTGTACATTTTTTGTCTTTATTTTTTTTTTTTGTGCTTAAGAAGTAATACAAACATTCAAATATATTATTAAAATGAATTGTTCTGCTATAAAACGTTGCGATTCGACACGTTGAGAACTCTTTTAAACAAATGTAATATAATAATAATAATGTAATGCAATTTTTTTATTAAAAATATTGGTTTACATAAAAATTATAACTAATTACCTTGCACCCATAAAAAAGAATTCAAAGGTTTAGTGCAGACAGAACTTCCAATGACAGACCTATGTTAAATTCATTGGAAATGATCCAAATTTGATTTAACTGAAAAGATTATAATATATTAATAAATACTTAAGTTTGTGACAACAGCAATTCTAAAAACGTAGTTTTAAGTAAAGTAAATTCAAAGTTATACCTATAAGTAATAAAAAATTTAATTTTCATTAACAAAATGTGCGTAAAAATTTCAATGTTATTTTCTACATTTACGACAAAAAGATCATTATCATACAGAACAAGTTGCATTAAAATAACTGATATATAAGTTCAAATAGGATAATTTTTTCATACAAATGGGCGAAAGAAGATAAGATGAACCCTTTAGGAAAGAATTTGATCTCGATTATGTTTTCAAATAACTATTTGAATATATTAGTTATTAAATTTAATGTTATTTATACGTTTTACATGTATTACTAAGATTATTCGGTTAATCAAATTATTTGCCATTAATCGGATATTAACATCAACTTTTAACCTCGAATAGTTAATTGTAAAAATAATCGAATAATATGAGAACCAAAATAATTGGATAATCTAACAGATATACGAATTGTTGCAATGAAAAAACATTAGAAATTTTAAAATTATTATTAGGATATTTATTCGAATAATGTTTGTTCAATTAATCTACAAATTAAAATCAAATAATTGTTCGATTAAATTAAAATCAATAATTTCATGCAAAAGTTTATTCGAGTAAATTGTGCCGATTAATCGAATAATTGGAGTAAAAAAATATTTCAAAAATTTACTTTCTTGATAAGTTTTAAAGATATTTTTAATTTTTTTTCACAAATTTAGCTATTGCAAATCAGTTATTGTATAGAATTAGTGACTGGTAAATCGATTTTGATTAAGGATAAAAATCAATCCTCGTTGTCAAAAAAGGATTATTTTTTGGCCAATTCCTACCAAGCAACTTTCACTGAAATCGACTTTTAAGCTTCGATCAGATAAGTAGTTTTTTTTTACAAAGATATTGCAAAATTGAGTAAAGACAAGAAATAAATTATAAAAATGCCAAAACATATATTTGAGAACTTCCTGAGGTAAGTTACTAAATACATTAATTTGTATTTATTTATGTTTCTTCTTTTAGATAATTGGACACGAAGAAGATATATGTTCATAGGAAATATCAAAAATATAAGTATGTAAGTATTATTGTTTCATTATCCCCTTTAATATCATTTTCTTATTTGGATTAACATAGCCCGCCCGTACATAAACTTTGTACATATATTTTGGTGTTTCTAACCCCCACGAGTATTTTGCCGAAATAGTCAAGCAAAATGAAAATATTTGTAATATGTCATTAAGCGATTTGGTCCGAATTACATTGAACACAATATTATTACAAAGAAATATTCGGTGGGAACTTTAAGGAAAATCAAAAGTTTTAACTTCCATAAAGTTCACCATCAAAACTTAAACGTGAGTGGGCAAACTTTTGAATTTTACAAGATTCATTCCGTAATTGATGATACATTCTATAATAATATTAATGCTAGTATTGATGAATATCGGTCCATAACTAATAATAATAATTACTACATTACTTATCATAATAATTACCACATTTCCACAACACTTTGGCGCGTTAATGTGCACTATTGACATTTTTTTTTTTTTTAAATCGATTAAATAAAGTTTAATCCACATTTATTTATTTATACATTCCCATAGGTTATTTTATTTAAACTAAACATCCATAAACTATAATTTAGTAAATATTATTTAATAAAAATATTTTTAATTTTTAATAAATATTTCAATTTAATTTTATAGGTTTTGATGAGGTGAACATGTGTCAAATAGTTAAAATTTTCTTATTTTTATATGTATACATAAACATAGTATTATGTATTATAATTACAAAACACTATGGGCTGTTAACTTAACAAATTTTTATCCAGAGTAAAAGCTTAATCTAACTATAATCAAAATTAGGCATTAAGTTCTGAAAAAAATTTGGTAAATTAACAGGACTATGAATTATTACTTTCCATCACATTAATATTATTTTATTAATTTATTAACATTAATAGTAACTTAATTAAATTGCATTATGTAGTCTTATTTTACATATACATGTTCTTTTTTATAGATTCAAAACTTTAATTACAACGAATTATAATACTTATATTAATAGTAAATCAGAATTTTTACATTATATTGCACAATATACATATATATATATATTTTTTTTTAATAAATATTCTTTTGTAATGTCGCTTTAAAATGCATTCTTAACAAACATTTTATTGATTTCAAAATGAAAATTGTCTGAAAATCTATAAGGAACAAAATTTTATTTTTATTGTTTTATTAAAAAAAAAATTATTGAAATTAATGGGAATTTTTAAATATTCAAATTAGTAAATTGTAAAAATATTTTAATAAGAAAAATATATATGTATTTTTTTTCAATAAAATATTTACGAATTTGAATTTTTGATTTTACAAATTCAGTGACAGGTCCGATTTCATTTAAAAAAATATTTGAATTTATAAATTTAGTAATAGAATACAAAATTTAATTTTTTCTGTGAATTTAAACACAAATATTACTATAAGCTGTAAACGGATTTTATTGATTTAAATTTTATGCAGAAGATGAATACGTCTTCTTTAAACACAGTTATTTAAAAATAATATTATCACTTCAAAATGCATTAATAATGCAAATGCAATTTCAAAAAGCATTTTTGAAAAATGTGTACCCTTTAAATTTTTGTCTACCTCTGATTTTATAAAAATTAAATTATATATATATATAGACAGATAGATATACATATATATATATATATATATATATATATATATATATATATATAATGTGCATATATATATGCACATTAATAAAAATTTCTTTAAAAAAATATTTGATTAAAAAATTTTTTATAAATAATTTACGTTTATACACAAAAACAACCCTGTTTTCTTTTCTCGTCATTTACAAAACAGCTCTGTATTCACAAAACAACACTGTTTTCTATGCACGCCACTTTCAGCTGTATAATCCCTGGTCTACAACTGAGTTTAACGCTGATATATTATGTGAGATAACGATATAATATGTAAGAAATTCGCACTTTTTTAGCATAATTTTTATAAAAATGCAGAACAGTCATTAAGAGGAAGCAATTTTACACAAAAAAAAAAAAAAAAAAAAATTTTTTTTAGTAATTTCCAAAATACACATGCACACAAAAAAAAACAAACTTTCGTATATGTGTAATTTTACGAGAGTTCATCTTATAAGATAGTTGTGTAGAGAAATCTCATCACAACAGTCTCATAATACTTTTTATAATACTAATATTTGAGTCTACACGTGAGATAATTCTCTAAGAGAGCGAATTTGAAACTCTCTTAAATAAATCTTACATATTCTGTTACATCTAAACGACTTGAAAGAAAAAAAAAATAACTAGTATTATTATGATTAAGGCCCGGTATTGTATTACTCACTTAGTGGCAAAATCGTAGTTAAGTTCTTAAAATTGTTTTATGATTAAAACTTAAATATTCTTTTTACATCCTTTAAGTTTTTGCTAAGTATGAAAATTGTTTAATTTCTTAAAAAATATTTATTAAAAGTAAATAAAAATATTAAATCTAATAAAATTATTTTAAATTTTAAAAAGTTTTTGTGGTTAAATAGTTTGTACCAAGATCTGTTTAATTTTACAGCCCATAAGTCTAAGATTTCTTTTTTCAAATTACTTAAAATTGTTGCTTTTTTATTTATTAGGGTGCATCAAAATATGTTTTGTCTAAAAAAGTAAGTTTAATATTTATAATGATTATTAGCTTTACCATAAGCAAATAATAATCTATATTAACAGACATTCAATAAAAAATTAGCATAACTAAAACATCCCAGCAAAAACTTTTTGGTTTTCGGTAATAACAACTACTTATTAAAGTAGTTACTTGGTAATGAGGCGTCATTATTATTTGTCTACTCTGTATTACATTAATAAGTACTCAATAGTATAATAGCACAGTAATACTGCAATCACGTGGATGAGTTGACTAGAGCGCCGGATTAACAACCGGCGTTTGGGTACATATTTTTTAGTACCCCTAGAGTCAAAAAATAACTACATGAATTTGTAGACAACTCGAACAAAAATAACTAGTTATTCCGGCAAAAAGTAAGTAGTTAATTTTTGTTTCCAATTATACCTGCTAGCTTACCAGCAAAGCAAAGTTGGGGAGCATGCGGGATCCCAATGTTACCGGAAAACGTTCCTGTACTCGAAAATTGGGCAAATAACAGCTGTTTTGAGAGAATAATGATCTCCTTCTCGCATGAAACAGCCCAGAATATTTATTCGGGTAGAGTGTGTAAATTGTCAAATAATTAAAAAATAAAAATATACAATAAAAAATTTTAACGAAAATGAATAAAAAATTATTTGCTTTTGTTACATACCTCGCGAAACTGTTAAACTGTTTTTGTATTCGCATGTAAAATTTTTTGCCGCATTTATTTACTCTTCTCCTTTTCTCTTTTACTTATAGCATTTTGATATTAACAGAATACAAGCATTTGTTGTTTTGTAGATGCGATCACTTTATAATTACGTTATGTTGTAAGATCAAACAAAAATTCTCTCAAAATACAATCTTCACACTAGCAGCATTTTTATTTATTTATATTTGAAAAAATCGTGAAATATTAAAGTAGTGTGAACTTAACTTAAAAAGACCAATAAAATTAAAAAAATAAAAAATAATTTTGTATGAAAAACTGTTGCACTTCTTTCTAAAAAAAATATTAAAAATAGTAGGTCTCAAATGGCTTTCATTGGAGCCAGGTACCAATAAATCAGTCTATATTTTAAACAAATATATGTATAATTGTTTATATAACCTTAAACCTTTTCTTAGCTTTTATAAAAATTTAAATCGTTAATAAAACAGCGAATTTTTCGAAATTGAAAAAATAACAATAGCTCCATGGGTTATATGCATACCAAATTTAAATAAAATGATGATCCTTTTTAAAAGTACTAAAATTTGTTATAAATCATATCGTTTAATTCCACGAGAAATTTATAAAAAATTTTAGTACTTTTAAAAAGGGTCATCATTTTGTTTAAATTTGGTATGCCTATAACCCATTTCTATCAATTTGTAAGATAAAAATTATTAGATAACTAGATTTTAAAAACGTATTTGACAGTAAAAGGAAAATTTCTCTAATGATTTAAGTGTAAAATACAAAATTATTCCTATCAGTGTAATATGTGCAAAATTATGCTACCAAGTATAAAATATAGGCTATATAAATTAATAAAATAAGGACTTTTTATGAAAATATGAAGAAATATGTAAACATATCTTGTTAAGCCCAAAATATGCAAAAATATGATGTAACAAATCGATACTAAAATTGTCTAAAAGGAATAAATAACATACAATTTGGTTCATTTAAGCCGCAGAAAAAATTTGACATTATTTGACATACTTTTCGTAGCTCTAGTGATCAGTTTCATTTTCTAAATTACTATATCATTGAAAAATTTCTAAATTTATATGCCATTTATACCAAACGAAAACTAATGTTTTGTCTTCATTCGGTTTTTGATTGAAAAACTACATAAATTTTATTAGTTTTTCCATATAATTCAAAAACCATTTTCATCTAGTTTTTAATGAAAACCATATAAAAACTACTAAAATAACTATTTATGATACAGCCTGTTCTGTTAATTTTATAATTTCTTGATTTATAATATTTGTTTTGTACATTTTGTAAATAAATTATTTTTAAAATATTATGAACACATTATTTAAAAGAAAAATAAATTAAACTGTGTTTAAAAAGAAAGGTTTAATAAAAGAAAATAGTCAACAAAAACCACATGGAGGGAAAACAAGGTATGTAAACGATTTGGTTTTGTAAATTTAATTTTTCAAAACCCAACCAGTTTTTGTTTTAGTATAAACTGCATATTAGTGATGTAAAATTAAAAATTTCCAAATATTTTTATATGCCGTTTATACCAATTAAATTTAATTTTATTTAAAAAAATAAAATGACAAATAAAATAATACAAAATAACCAAAAAAATTTATTTTATTCAGTGTATAAAAAAGCTTACTGTTCTAAAACCAACTGAACAGAATATATCATAAATAGTTGTTTTAGTAGTTTTTACTCGGTTCTCATTAAAAACTAGAATAAAATGGTTCTTGATTTATATAGAAAAAGTTTTTCAATCAAAAACGAAGTGAAGCCAAAAACTACTAGTTTTCGTTTGGTGTAAATTGCATATTAAATTAATTGATAAGTTTTAAACCAATTTGTAAAATCCCAAAGAAAACTAAAAAAAGAAAAAAAAAATTATGTCACCTTTTTAATCCGCATACTCTATAAGCAGAGGTAGAGGATGTAATAAAATTAATTCAAATATTATGTAACAAACAAAAGTATTTTATCAATTATTTATGCAAATATTTTAAAAACAAGTATTTTGATAGTAAGTTTTGTATTTTTTTTTTTTAACAAAAAAATTTAAAATAAATTATAAGCATTAGATCATTTATAAGTTAAGCTCTTTTTTTATTAAGTGTGAAACAAATCTTATCGAATATTAAGGGAATTCTGTGCTTTAAATTGTTGAGTGTCCTGAGTTTAACAATCAGTTTTATAATCGGAACCCCCTAAAATGTTTTAGCTATAAAATTTAGTTCGTTGTTTCTTCGTTTTGATTAAATTCAAAATTTTTAATTTTGCTCGCTCATTTGAGTCTTTTGTTTAAGATCGAATTAAATTTTCAAAACTAGCTATATTAATAAAATAAACCGGCTAATTATTATACGTATAGTGTCGGCAAAAACTAACTGAACAAAAGTTACTTTTTAATTAATTTGGGTATAACGTAACTTTTTCTTGGTTTAAAAGAAAACAATTGTTAATATAAAACGATTGAACACCAGTTAACATAATAACACTAAAACTGTTGAGCATAATATTCTGTGACAATCCCTTTGCTTTTAACCACCTCAGAGAATCTTTTAGGCTTTTATTAGGAATTAAACAAATTCATATGTATTATTTTTATAAAATACTAGTTTTTCCCAGCGCGCTTCGCTACCCCATTTAATATTTATTTTATGTGGAGGCTACTACTCTCCCTGGCATTATCCGCCCTATTCGAAATTTAATATGAAAATTACTGCTACAACTTTTAAGACCCATTGTAATATTTATTTGGATATGCGAAAATTAATATTTTCTTTGTATGGAACCTATTTCTCCTCCTCGACCTATCCGTCCTATTTTAATTTTAATAATGAAATTTTAGGGCTTTCACCATAATAGTTCTTTAGATATAAAATAATGAATATTTGCTTTGTATGGTGGATACCGATCCTCCTGCTCCGATAGAAAAATAAAATATCATACTTGAATTTAGGGAAACACAGGATAATACTATAAAAGTTTTGAGCAAATCGGCTCAACCATTTGAGAGTTTTAATATGAGCGTGATATCCGATCAAAATCCAACATAGCCTATAAAGTTGCCCAGTGCAAGCACTATCTGTGTGTCAAATTTCATGAATCAAATTCTTCAAATAAAGCGTTCTTGATACGGATGAATGGACACACAAAAACAAAAATAATTTTTCAAACATTACAAGTTTTATGCAAAGGACAATTAGTTTTTTTTTTTTTGTTAAACACATAAAAAGAACATCTTTTAATACAGCAAAAAAAGTAAACAAAATAAAATATTTTTCTGAATTAATATTTAATATTTATTCAATCATCTACTTCATTGATTTAATTAACACGTTGTTTAAAGTTTGATTTTTTTTCAAATTATTTTTTAATTAAACTTTTGAAAGTGTTTAATTGAACCTCTTACCTATTGCTCTTCCGATTTACCATTTTCCATAAGTTTTAAATAGTCTTAAGATCATGGGACCGTGTCCATGACGGTTACCACTTGCTGATGTAACCAATTTTTATAAATGTTGATGTTTAATTTGGGTATTTATCATGTTTGAATATCCTGTGAGTCAGCATTTTATCTCTATATGCAGATAAATAATATGGTTGCAGCATTATCACTACAATAATATTATGTTCTTATTGTTAATTTTATTGAACTTTAATAATTCTGTGTTCATGATAACAATGATTTTGATCAAATTTTGTCATTTAATGTTCACACTCAATAAGAATTTTAATATGATTTACCGCAAAAATTATTTGTTTTTAAATATTTTTACCAGAAAAAAAATTTTGTTATTGTTTAGCATATTATTACTTCTACAACCATTAAATATTTGGAGTCTTTTTCCTTACTTTTAAACCATATTCTGTTTTTAAACCATGCTAATATTATTATTCGTATAACAATAAAATGTTACAAATAAATATAATAATTTTCCTTTTCACAAACTTAGTAAAATCTTTAACACTTGTTTATTTATATATGCATTCGAACCACGTGGTTGTACAAATGAATATAAGTAATAATATATATATATATATATATATATATATATATAAAAATATAAATATATATATATATATATATATATAAATATATATATTTATATATATATATATATATATATATATATATATATATATATATACATAATTTAAAAAAAATTTATAAAAATAATAATAATAATTTTTATTCATATATGATAAGATGGTATAATAATATGACAAAATTAAATAATAATATGATAAGATTGGATAACTATATGATAACATGAGGTAATAATATGATAAAATGGAATGACAATGTGGTATAATAATATAATAAGATTGTTCAATTATATGTAAAACTATAATCATAACATGAAAAAGCAAACCTTACTTATAATTATTACTTATAATCATATGTTCCAATCATAATATGTTGCTCTTAGATTATGGTCACTACAACTATATTTTTCTCTGCATGTGACATATGAAAACAGTACATGTCGCATCCATGTTTTATAGTACTTTGCCAGTACTCATCCAAATTGCCCATATTAACTTCGATTTGTCTGAAAAAAACTCTGTTCTATTGATTTGGGGCAGTCGTTTAAGATGACTTTGGCATCCTTTAACAATTTATGTATCATTACTGATAGTTGATTATCTTGGTCGACCTTCATAGTCAATTTATTGTACCGTTTCTGACGTTTTTTAACTTATTTGTAAATTATTTTACCCTCGTTTTGCCATATTAATATTTAAAGATCTTATTCACAGTGTTTGGATTTAGCTATTTTAATTTTCATCACTAAAACTTTTCAAAATGAACAAAAATCTTTAAATTTACTTCTTGTAAGAGTTACAGTTTTATTTATTTTATTTTTTTTTTTTTTTGTTTATTATTTTGTAAAAAATTTCTTCAGAAAAAAAAACATCAAATATGATATCTCCTTTGCATATTTTGCAGAGTGGTAATTTTTCTTTGATGTTTCAACAGAAACTTATTTTGTTCAGTTTGTTTTGTTACACTTTATCAGTATTTAATTAAATTTTATACATATTATATAGACAGGAAATATGTAACAATTTATATGTTTTTATATATAACGGGAAACAACCTTTATATGAAAGTAAATATTTTTGTCAAAAATAATATTACTCTGCTCATACATAAATCATCTTAAAAATTGGTATTTGTTCAGTTAGTTTTGGCCGGCACTGTATGTATGTAGTAAAAAATTTCACCATTAAGTTCTTTTTTCAGAAATCAGTCCAATTAAGGTCTATTGAGCCTAAATTTCGATGACATCATCTGAACGAATTACTTAATTTTTGACGAAATTAAATAAATAAATTAAACATTAAAAGATAATCATGAATTATTTATTCTTTTGTTTGAACAAATATAAGTATTTGAATCTATAAACAAAATCATATAATTTACAAAATAGAGGCATTTAATTTACATATTATATAATTGAATAAAATTAAATTAAATTGAATAAAATAAAAAAAAGCAAAAGGTTCAATTCAAACAAGAAACTCACAGAACATTTATGTACAGTCAACGAAATAAAGATAGGTTCAAATCAATTTTCAATTCAAACAATAAATTTACTGAACATTGACGTACAGTCACCGAAATAATGTTAGGTTCAAATGAGTTTTTTTTTTCGTTTAAAATTGGTATGTATAATTTTTTTCTACTTCAGTGTTACGTAATAGAAAAGTAGAAAGTCTATTATTTCCTTGAGTTTTTTCAGCGAAATAATGATAGGTTCATTGTGATTGTAATGCATTTTTCAAGTAAAATTGAAAGAAAAAGGAAATAAAATTGTCACTTAATTATTTGACATGTTACAATTACATTTGGTAACAATTTCGTCAATTTTTTTTTTTTTTGTGGAAGCAGTGAGTAAATTTTTGAAATTATTCGAGGAAAATCCCCTTTTAAAAGAAAGGCTAAAAAAGCTTTTCGATTCCTGATATTTAATGTTTTTAAATAGTGTTGTATTGTATAAAATTGATAGATATTTGTGTATCACCAAAAAAGTTTTCAAATTAAGATGAAATTTTAATTTATAATGAATTCCAAAAATAATCTCAACTGCAACCCTTAAAGATATATTTTTTTCATCACAAGAAAATCAACATTGGGTTTGAGTATATTCAAGAAGGGTTCATGAAAATGAAAAAGGAGGATTTTCAAAGAAAAAATTGTGTGTTCTATTTTATTAAAAAAAAAAAAAAAAACATAAAGAGAAATTTAAGAATCTGTGAATAATCGTTTGTATAGTTAAGAAATATTGTCCGTAGTATCAATAAACTCGAATTAAGATACTTTTTTTTTATCATATTGTAGTTTTTACCAAATAAGGATTTAATAAGTTTATTTTATGTAAAAAACCGGTTGATAATCCTTCTAATAATCATTCAAAAATGTGTATAACACTTATTTCTAACGAAAACAAACAAATAAATATGATACATTATTTACGATAAAAATTAATTTCGACTCAATGCAATTCGAAAAGTCATGGATTTTTTGACGGGAATCGGTTTCAGAAGTAGGTCAGTGTTCATGTTAGTGATGCGTTTACCCGTAATAAAAAAGTAAACTTAAATTAGTTAACTTTTTTTTTGATTTTCTTTAAAAAACGAGGTTTCCTCGAAAAATTTTTAAAACTTGCACTCAGCTGCCACAAAAAAATTATGAAATCAATTGTTATTTATCACTATTTTATTCATACTCCTCTTTTAATATAATGTGAAAATGGCATCAAAATTACGATGAAACTATCATTATTTCGCCCTCATAAATCAAAAAACTGAAAAATTTTATGTTTATTGCAGGAAAAAATCAAAGAAACCTTTTAATAAACTTTATACTTATCTACTACATAACACTGCAGTTAAAAAAAAAAAATATATTTATCAATTTTTAATAAAAAAAAAAAAAAAAATATTTTTATTGGTGAACCTATCTTTATTTCATTGACTATTTTTAAACTATTTAAGAACAAAATTTCATGAACATGTATATAAAAGAATTTAAATTTTGCAACAATCATTTAAAGGTTAACATAGTAATAATTATTATCAGTGATACTTTACAGTCATCAACATCACAATCGGCAAGATCGTAAAAAAATCAATAGAACAACATTCACTTTTAAAATAAAAATACTTCCGATTTCTTATTTCTTTTTTTTTTCTTTTTTTGCATCACAAAGAAGAAGTTGTTGATGATAATTTAAATGCTAATAAAATTTTGCTTATATATATAAAAAATCTAAAATATTCAGTTAATTTTTTTTTTCATAAAACAACCACAAAAAATGCTGAATGTTTTTTTTTATTTTTCTTTTTAGGCAATTAATTTTTAAAATTTAAAGAAAAATTAATCTGCTAGAGTCTTTAAGAGCGAACTAAAAGAGTTATGAGATTCTAAGGCAAATTTTGATTTGTTTGTTTTAATAATTTTATTGATAATTTTGCAATATAGTAAATTTATAATAATTTACTATAAAGATTTTAGGAATTATTTAAAAATTTTAGGCAAAACTTTTGAACTGTAGATTTAAGAAAAAAAAAAGAAGTTTTTTTTTTTAAATTTAAATTCAATTAAATTATGCGTACGAGAGAAAGTAGCATTTCATGAGTAAAAGTTAAATTTCGTCACACTTAAAAATATTAAGCAACAATTTCCTACCGCATCTAAAATTTAAAATTTCACCTTAAGCTAATGCCAAAAAATTTATGTACAACAATACCACTCTACAACATAATCTTTTGAATAGCCCTATTTTTGTTGCTTACACCATACACCACCATGGTGGTTTGGGTATTATGCGTTTATACTGATGTTTGTAACACATAGAAAATAATCCAACATCCACCTTAACATATACTAATATCCGTCCGCCCGTCCGTCTGGTTTTCTGTCCACGTTAATCTTGTGCGCAAAGTACACATCGCAATTCTGAAGATAATTTGATTAAATTTGGAATATATAATTTTTTTTTACAAGGAGCAAGCCTATTGAAATTGCTTATAATCGGTCCATTATTTTACCAATACCAATGACCTCCAGAAATTGGGGTTTAACGATCATAAATGCTTTAAAAACAACAGTATTTTAACGAAGTTTAGTACAAATAAGTTTAATATTAGTGTAAACCTTTGTGCCAAATTTTATAAAAATCGGTCAATAATTGACCATATCTCCCATATAAATCCTTTTTCCGAAAGTCAATTTAATTTGCACAAATCTCATTCTAATATTAGTACAAAGTTAATATTTGAGACAAATGAGGTGTATATAAGAAGAAACGACAGTGCAAAATATTATTAAGATCGATCCATAATTTACTATAGCTCCTATATAAGGCCTACTTCCGGAAATCACCCTAAAGTGCATAAATGTTAGTGTCAATGTAATATAATTCATAGATATGTTTTTATAGAAATACTGACTACAGGACCTACAGAGGACCCCATCCCAAATTTTGGTGAACATACACAATGGTGTAGGGTATCAAATGGTCGGGCTCGACCGACTATACGTTTGTTACTTTTTTTATACCATAAATATTAAAATTTACTAGATTATACCAGGGATGCTCCGTATTGAAATAAAAAAGTTTAGTGTAAATAAAATGAACACTATTTTTCAGAAAATACAATCCTCTTATTTACAATCTAATTAAAAACATCAGTAAAAACGTTTAACACTTGTATTTAATAAATAATTACCTTTCGAATATTTTTTTTTACCAATTTTAAAATGGATTAAATGTAATATTTTATTCTCTTCACCACCTACACGTAACAGAACAAGTAAGATTTTTTTGTCAGAGAGTGTCAAAGTGGCTCTCTGAAAGAATTATCTCACGTGTAGATTCAAATATTAGTATTATAAGAAGTATTATGAGACTGTTATGAGATTTCTCTACACAACTTTCTTATAGATCAGCTGTGTGTGTACCTGTGTACTTTGGAAATTACTAAAAAAAAAAACAATTTTTTTTTTATTAAATTGTTTCCTTTTAATGATCGTCTTACATTTTAAAAAACATTTTTATAAAAATTGTGCATGTTTACTCTGTGACTGATTGAAAATAATGGTATCTTATAGGATTTATTAGAATAAGGGTACTCCTTTTAACATAATATAAACAAAATTGTTACTCTTTTCTGCCGGCGTTATCTCACATATTATATCAGCGTTAATCTCAGTTGTAGACGTAGGGTCACCCACAATTAATAAAATTTACTCCTTGAAGTATGCTTTCATATTCTATATTTTTTCCAAACTACAAAAATGTAAACACAAAATTAAACTATCATACTATGATAGTTTAATTTTATGTTTTGCTATGATAGCGAAGCGTTGCTTCCTTTAAAAAAAATCAGGGATGTCAATTGAATTTTTTAAATTGTACTAAACAGCTGTTAAATTTTTACTTTTTTTTGCCAAAATTGTACCAGAACAGAAAATTATTATAAATATTATCACTTGAAATTAAGAAATGCCGTATAACTCCCGAAATAAACTTAATACATTCAAGTTACTTTCACCGATATAAATTAAATAGTAGCTATATTTTTCAATTTCATACCAAATTTAAATTTATATAGGTTAGGTGTTAAAGTATAGAATTATACATGCTAACTTTAACGTCGATAAAAGTGCTTCCAATTTATGAATAAAAATACAATTATGAATATAAGAATGACAAGAAATTAAAAAATATAAAAATTGAATTAAATTCAAATAAAAAAAAATTTGAATTTTTAATAAAAACGTGTAAATTTAATGGGGCAATTTATAAATAAATATAAAGTGCTCCCAAATCGGGTTTGTGTCGTTTTTTTTTTTTTTTTTTTTTGCTAACAGTCAACGTTAACAATCAACGAGAACAACAAAACACATCTAGTATTATTTAAACTTTAATGTTTTGATGAATTGTAATGACATTTATATAAATTTTGATAAAAATTTATATAAGTGATAATATTTGCTTTTTATTTCTTCTTTAATTCTATTGTATATATCCTTCTTAATCTCTTCATAGTTTTATTAAACAATTACAAATTATTGATGACAATATGTCTCCGAATCTTAAAGATTCTATGAGACCCTGATATGAGAATTTTATTTAAAAATACAAATCTGAGACTGAGTATCAAGTATAATCATACTGCTTTGTCTTAACTAATTTGAGAATTTTTGCAATTAAAGTTGAAATTTGGTTTCTAGATAAAATGATTTTCTATAGCAAATTTATAAACAATAGATATTGGAATACCATTGTAATTTTCAGTTTCGAATGGTACCAAAAAAAGTACCAATTGTACCGATTTTGACATCCCTGAAGTAGATCATGCTTATACAAAAAACAACATCCAATTAAAAAAGTCCATATTAGTGTTGCCAGGAGAGCTACATTTGACAGTTTTAAGAATTATATTTGGAAAAATTTTGGTTCTCTTCTCGTTTTTGTTTTTATTTATTCTCAAACTTTTGAGATTTGAGAAGAAGTTAATTCTATGTTACCGTCAATTTGAAATGAAGATTTCGTTAAAAAAAAGCATAAGATATAAAAATTGTGATTAAAGTGCTACTTTATTTTAAACTAGAACTTATTTATTTTAATGGCTAGAAAAAATATTCATTCAGATGATTGAAAATACAAAATTAAGTATAATAAATTGAAATGTAAATATAAAAAATAATAAAATAACAAAACAATAAGGAACAGAAGTTTTATTTTAAACGTAAAAAATATATTTTAAAATTCATTTAAAACATGATCCAAATATTAAATAATGTATACTTGTTTTTAAACACTATTGAATAATTTAGCATTACTTTTACTCAGGGACTGAAAATAAATATTAACCAAATATCGGACAACTTATTTATATATATCACTATTATTGTTATGAATTCGATTGTCATAAAATGTCACGCTTTTTAAGTTTTCAATTTAAATTTTTCCGAGCAGAAAAAAAGTTATTTTTCAATTTTTACTTTTTTCTGGAAAATATTAGTTATTTTGTAATTTTTATTTATTGAAAATTAATTTTTTATTTATATTAGTAAATTTTTAAAATCATGGAATCATAAATTTCAAAAATCAAAAATTTATAAAATTATAAATTCATGAATTCATAAATTCATACATTTGTCATAAATTCATAAAATCGTTACTTCATAAGTTCATAAGTTCATAAAATAATAAATTCTAAATTCATTAATTCTTTAATTTATGATTTAATAAATTTAAGAATTTATGGGACATTGAATTTTTGAATTATCGAAATAATGAATTATTTAATTTGTGATTTTATAAAATTTTTTTAATTATGAATTCATGATTGCATTATTTTAAAAATTTACTAATATATATAAAACAAGTAAGAAAGATATAGTCGTTCAAGCCCGACCATATGTTACCCCACACTATTGTACATGTCCATCAAAATTCGTGGAGGGGTCTTATATTAGACTTATGGGCAATTGTGAACCGATGCTTTTACTAAGTGTAAAGTATGTACGACTACAGAATTTATGCACTTTAGGGTGATTCTCTCGGTATAATATGGAAGCTATGGTAAATTATGGTGCGATCATCATAAAATTTGTCGCTATGATTTCTATTTATAAAAAACTTATTTGTGTCGAATATAAACCTGATACTAACATGATATGTGATTTATGCACGTTAAAGTGATTTTCGGAAGATCGTTTTATATGGGAGCTATGGTCAATTATGGACCGATCTTCATGAAAGATTGATACTTGTACAAAACTTCCTTATACCGAATTTCACTAAAATATTACTATATTTAAAGCATTCATGACTGTTAAACCCAATTTCAATAGGCATCGTCCTTGTATCATGAAAGTCCTACGTGCCAAATTCTATTGCGTTATCTTCAAAATTGCGACCTGTACTTTGTGCACAGGATTTACATGGACAGCCAGCGGTCCAGCCAGATGGACGGACGGACATCGTTAGATCGGCTCAAAAAGTAATTCTGAGTCGATTGGTATGTTTTAAGGTCGGTGTTGGATGATTTTTTCTGCGCGTTATAAACATCAGCATAAACGCATAATACCCCAATCACCTATGGTGGTGTGGGGTATAAAAATGATTTTGCAATAAATAAAGATTACTAAACAAATAAAATAAATAACTAAATTACTAAATATATTTTTTTTCTGCTCGAATTTTTTTAGTGTAGAAAATACAAAAGTTATATTTTTAAATAAGTCGAGTTAACAGAAAAAGAAAGAAAATTACTTAACATTTAACTACGAGTAATTTATCCAAATCAATTTGTTCTTTGTATTCTTTGATGCATAATAAATCTAATATATTTCGGTCGCTTAAATTATTATTTAACTTATTCAAAATAATTTTAAGACTTGAAAATGCAACCTTGCAATTATATGTAGTGCCAAACATTGAGTAAAGTTTTTGTATCTAATTTTTTAGTTTTTCATATTTATTATCATTGATGAGCTTCCAAAAATGTTCTCCAGTTTCCAAAGGAATTCGTAAATCATTCTATAAATCTCTTAGCTCTACATTTAGTACAAAGATTAGACCTTCTAATTCACAAGTAAATAGATAATCGTGTAATTTTATTAATTTTTCAACAAATTTTAAATCTTGAAATCTTTCTGTATAATTAACCATTATATCTTCGACGATTTCAGCATATTTTTATTTTATCAAATAATACTATTGTTTTCCAGTCATATCTTATTAATAAATTAAGTTTTCTATATAAAATTTTAATATTTTAACTCGAAGGCTAAAGTTGAATTCATTTAATATTTCAATGATGTCGCATAGAAACTCCAAGTCTAATTGAAAATCATGGTCTTCAAGTGATGAAACGAACACTTCGGTGTCATGTTTAGGATTTAATATTAAAAATATGATAATTTCTTTTCTTAAATTAAACAGTCGTTCTAAAATTTTGCCTCTGCTAAGCCAGCGAAAACTATGTAAAAATTCTTTAAATTTTCTATGTAACAGTGCGCTGTGTGCACCTCTTATTTTTTTTTATAATTTTTATAGCAATATTCACAGTAATTTTTAACGTTAATTCTTTTACGAAAAGAGCTAAGCTATGAATTAAATTTTTTCAAAATTATTAAAAGACCCTTATTTTTTCCTTTAATTACTTTCGCGCCATCCAAGCATACAGAACTTAATTTATTTACATCAACAATTGAAAAACTCGAGAGTTTATTGTATCATATAAAATTTGCCCCATTGACCATGAATAGAAAGTACATCTAAAACCTCTTCATGCAAATTTCGAGATGGCAGATATTATTAATGTTTGTACTTTCACATTGAAAAAAAAAAAAATTTATATCCCACACTACCATAGGTGGTTGGGGTATTATGCGTTTGTGCTGATGTTTGTAACGCACACAAAAAAAGTCATCCATCTAACGATGTCCGTCCGTCTGTTTGGCTGGCTGTCCATGTAAACTTTTGCACAAAGTACAGGTAACAATTTTGAAGATAATTCAATAAAATTTGGCACGTAGGATTTTCATGACACGAGTACGAAGCCTGCTGAAACTGGTTATGATCGGTCCATTATTTCACCTAGTCCCAATACAAATGTCCTCCCAGAATAGGGGTTTAACGATCATAAATGACTTAAATATAGCAATATTTTAATGAAATTCGGTGCAATAAAGTTTTGTATAAGTATCAATCTTTCTGCTTAATTTCATGAAAATCGGTCCATAATTGACCATAGCTCCCATATAAAATTCTCTTCCGAAAATCACTTTAACATGCATAAATCACATACACATGTTAGAATCAGGTTTATATTCGACACAAGTAAGTTATATATATATATATATGTAGAAATCATAATAAAAATTGCTCCCATATAAGCTCACTTTCGGGAATCACCCTAAATGACGAACATGCACAATGATGTGGGATATAATATGGTAGGGCTTGACCAACTATATCTTTCTTACTTACTTAGTTGCAGAATAGATAATTTGCTGATATCTTCAGTCCTACTTGCCAGCGTGCATCCATAAACTGGAATTTTTTGACAAAGTTTTAAATACCTGATGCTAAATTAAAAAAAATACCATCATTACATGGTCGACATTATTTTTCTAAAGCCAGAGAAACAACATACGATACCTTTTTTAAAGGCAATGAATCATCAGTATTAATACGAGTAGTTTGAAAAGAGTTATAATGTTCATTGACCATAAATTTTAAGAAAAATGCTGCTTTTAATTCCAAAGCTTTAATTTTTCGTTCATCCTCTTTAAACTGTCATAACCTGTATGGCAAAAGCGGTAGTGCCTTAGAATATTATACCAATATTTGGCATTATGCTTCACCATCCATTGCACAGTGAGGCAGAATAGAATTTTTTTGGAAATAAATCTGTAACTTCTGATCGGCTGGATGGATTTTCATAAAATTTGGTATAGGCGTAGCATGAGAGCAGGGGCGGAGCTAAGGTGGCTCAAAGTTAGGTGCCTCTGACATAAAAAATTTTTCATCGCTTGCAAAATTTTTGTTTCTCGTCCGATTTCAAATATTTTTATATATTGTTCTAGGCCCTGATAAGACCTATAAAAAACATGCTTACATGTATTATTTATCTCTTACAGTTTTCGAGTTATTTGCGTTTGAATTTTTAAGCACCATAATTTTGCATGTTCTTGGTCCAGTTTTTTTCATATATATCCTAGTATTTCCGGTCGATTTTATTAGTTTTTTTCTTAACTAGTTAAAGAACAAAATTATCTATTGAATAAAAAAATTTGAAGTCGATATCTTTACCGAGTCCAAAAATAAACGATTTTGAATTTGAAAATTGCAAAAAAGACGACTTATACTCTTTTTTATCTAAAATAAAATTTTCTTTAGCAACTAAAGGCAAAAGTTGCAAGTTGGTAAAAATATAGTCATATATACAATAAATTGGAAATATAAAAATTTAAAGGCGCATATTTCTGAAATGAGGCATGATATTGACTTGAATCTTTCTGCAAACAATCGCAAATTATATATGATAAAGGATGAGCTTAATTTGGAATACATACTTTTAAAATTTCTTTCACTATTTAGAAATAAACCAAACAAAAGACCCAATTTGGGGTTTTTGGAGAAAATACAAATTTTTTAATTGTAATAACATATTTGTTTATAATGATATCTTAATGAAATTTGTAGAAAATGTGAATCTTATTAATATAAATAAAAGCGCGTTAACCAAATTTCAATCGGGGATAGGGATTTCCAGAATTCCCAAATAAACAAATAAAAATTCCCAAAAATGGGATTTTTCACATTTTTGGCTATAGAAACCACATTTTTCCGAAGTCCCGTAGATTTTCATTTAGAACTTTTAACGACATATTGAAGATTCTTAAAATATATTCCGCTTGTCGATTTGTGCTTTAGGATTTGAGAAAATATGGTCTAAAATCAAAACTTTCATATAAAATGGGTCGAATTCGGGAGGGTATGTACATGACCAATTGAGTTATTGGGCTTGCTTTTCATCTTAAGTTCATCTCTGTGGAGTTGCCTTTCAGAAAGGTGCAAAATTATTATATGTCGCTAAAGAAAATTTTATTTTAGATAAAAAAGAGTGTATATACTTTTTCGGCTAAAAAAATACAAAAAGTCGTCTTTTTTGCAATTTTCAAATTCAAAGTCGTTCATTTTTGGACTCGGTAAAGATGTCGACTTAAATTTTTTTATTCAATACATAATTTTGTTCTTTAACTAGTTAAGAAAAAACTTATGAAATCGGATATATATGAAAAAACTGGACCAAGAACATGCAAAATTATGGTACTTAAAAATTCAAACGCAAATAACTCGAGAACTATAAGAGATAAATAAGACATGTAAGCATATTTTTTATAGGTCCTGTCAGGGTCTACAACAATATGTAAAAAATATTTGAAATCGGACGAGAAACAAAAATTTGGCAAGTGAATAAAAATTGTTTATGTCAGAGGTACCTAACTTTGAGCCGCCTTAGCTCCGCCCCAGAAGGGTTTGTTGAGCCTCTCTTTCAAACTTAACATTGTACACTCCTCTTCTATGTCGGTACCAAATTTCATGAAAATCCAACCAGCCGATCAGAAGTTACATATTACACCTGTAGAAAGATGTTCAGTGTGAAATGGGGTTTGAGTCCAAAATTGACAAAATGGCTATACACTGCAATAGTACGGCCAATTCTTGTATATGGATCTCTTGTGTGTTGGACCGCTACTAGTAAGTGGTGGATCAACTTTACAGGATACAAAGATCCGCTTCCATTGGCATTGCAGGTGCATTACGTACTAGTTCATCAGAAGCTCTGTACACTATATTGCTCCTAACACCTATAGACCTACACATTATTGAATCATCATTCATTTCCAAGAAAAATCGATTCTGCCCCACTGTGCATTGTGAGGCCAGTTAATGAAATTTTATTAAAAAAAAATAATAATAATAATCACTATAAAATAGTAGTTTCGTATTTTTTTTATTTCAAAACTACAATTCAAATTTTTTATTTGATTTTAAAATTTCACAGAGGAGGTTTGAATTTTTTTGCTAAAAAAAAAATAAGAATTTCAAAACAAAATAAAAAACTTTTTATTGAATTAATCCTCTCCAAATACAATTTCGAAACGAATACTTACTCATATTTAAGCACTAAAACTGACTAAGATTTATTATAATTGAAAGGTACGAGTATTATGTATTAAAATTTTTTAAGTTCTTTTCCTATTGCAAATTCAAAGGATATTTTTGTTAAGGACAGAGAATGTATATTGTCATAGGCCATCTTGCCGTAAAAAGGGAGGGGTCGAATTTTTGCCTTGTATCGCTAGTTATCCTATATATTTGGAGTTTTAAGAAAATTACTGGGGATGAATAATTATTATTTGCAATTTTCAAAATTGTTGTTTGCCTTGAAGATAAATTGAATACTGGAACTTCATTTGAATTTCCATAGGGAAAATAAAATATATATATAATTAACTTAAAGTCTAAACCAAGTTTAATATATTTTTTTTAATTTTATTACGTCATTATTAATATTGTTTGTATTTGGTGTTAAAATTTTCTAAAAAAAATTACATCTACATACATACCCACATACATACTTTCACACACAATTTTTTTTACAACACAACCTGATGACTAAAATTTATCTTCAAAAAAAGAAAAAAAAAATCTTCAAGTCAACGAGGATTATCCAGTGAGTTAAAAATAAAATATATAGAAATTACACTTGCATAAGCCCATGTATATTATAATATTTTCATAATGAAAATTAAAATTAATTTTTTTTTCTAAAATTTTTAAACACACCTAGTATAATTTTCCTTTATATTATATATAAAAAAAATCAAGTTTTGTTATTAAATACTGAAATTACAAACATTAATACTATTTAACAACATTTATTAGAATTTTAGTTTGTTTTTCTTATAAAATTATTATTATTATTTTTTTTTTTGTAATTTCTGATATCATAAATGTTTGCAAAAATAAGTTTATGTTTATGGTTGATATTGAATAAATTTTGCTATTGATTAGTATGTATCACTACATAAATTTATTTCATTAAACGATGTAAAATAAGGGTAAAATAAAAAACATGAATTAGGGCTACTAGGATTCTATGATAAAGGATAGCAAGGTAAGGTTCCGGTTTCAATTTTTTTCACATTATTATTTTTTTATATAGAGTTTCGACTTATAATAGCTACCTATATTAGAAAGTTGTATGTAGCGAACTGGATCTTAGCCTTTTGAAAACAAGAACCACATCGTTTTCTCTGAGCACGGCCGAATTATCAGGTGGTTTTCAAAAGTTTAGTATCTTAAGTGGTGGTTCGTCACACCATATTCTCTAAAAAAAATCAAGAAATCACCTTCCCATTTTTCATCAAACTTTTTGCTTAATGTATTTTTTTTAAGTTGCATAGCGAGATCTTGCTTCAACAAATGCTAAACTACAACTGACTTAATTTGCTTTGACGAAATTGAGATAAAGCCGCAGTCGAACGAAGTCATACGAAATAGTTTATAGTGTACGTGTGGCACAACGTTGTGTAGTCTAACTCCGCGAGATAGGAAATTTGCAAATCGTCCTATACTGCTAAAATAAATAAGGGTTTAGTAGATCTCCGATATTTAAAATTTTTGTAAAAACATTTTGAATTTAGCTGAAAACCTCTGTGTAGCACATACATTAGTATGTGTACAAATTTAAAAATGATGTTATGAGATAAAATCCCAAATTTCAATTTTGTTTTACGTCAAAATTATAGATAATCAGTAGTTTTTCCGTAGTGCAAAAACTAATCCTGACAAAAAGCACTTCGGACCACCCTATAACTCTAAAAACTACATACCCAAAAATGTTAATTATTTTTGAGTGCCACCGATTCCAAATAGTGCCTGGAGTGTGCCTCGAATTTTTCTCAACTATTAAAGACAGCGCAATTTTTTTGTTGAAACCTATCTTTCGCTTAACTAAAACAGAATAGATGTACTTATTATAAACATAATTTTACATAAAATAAAAAAATGCTAAGATAAATTACGCAAAATTTTATATCGATTTTAAAGAGTTATAATATTTTGGAAAATCAATATTTTATCACGCCACAACGATTTTAAAACGTAATATTGAAACCATTTTTTATCACGCGATAATTTAACTTCAACGAAATTACGCAATGACTGTGCTTCGCGAAATACAGAAAATTATTGCCTAAAGTTTTTCAATTAACGTTGTTGTATGGTTTAATTTTAAAACTTAATTATAAAAATAATTCAGTTAATTATTTGGTAATTAACTAAAAATCTTTTTTTTTTTTTTTTTTTTTTTTTTACAAGTAACAAATTTATATATGTATACTCTAGAATTCTTCTGCTGATGGTCTTTTCCTTGGAGATTAAGGGCTTTGTTGCAGTAAGAACGTAAATGATAGGTACATATGTATACTTTTGTATAATTTTATGTAATACAATTTGTTTGTAAAATTTTCGTCAGTAAAAAGAATTCAACGATGAAACAAATAACTATGATACAAGTTGGTATACTATTGCCCAGTAAGTACGAGGGCGAATCAATAAGTCCGTGACTTTTCGAACTTCCCTCGTAGTTATATGAAATGCAACACTGTTCTCATCAAGTTCCACCTGTTAATAGACTACTGTCAAATTTTGAGCAAGTCTTGTAATTTACTTTGCGTCAAAATTAGGTTTTTTCGAGGTAATTGAAATAGGTATTTGTTTGGTCAATAATTTCATCGTTGGAGCTGAATATCTTTCCACCGAGCCATTTCTTTAGGTTTGGAAATAGGAAGTAGTGACTAGAGGCTAAATCCGGAGAATATGGTTGATGAGGTACCAATTCGTAGCGCAATTCATAGAGTTTTGCCATTGAGACTGCACACGTGTTTGACTAGGGGCTAAATCCGGAGAATATGGTGGATGAGGTACCAATTCGTATCGCAATTCATAAAGTTTTGCCATTGAGACTACACACGTTTTTGAGAGCAAACGCGGCACCAATCTTGCAGACAACCTTAAACCCAGCTGATCATTTAAAATCGAAACCACACTGCCATATGAAATGCCTATGGCATCAACAATCTAACGCCAACACCATATCGTGGATTTTTTCGACATTTTCGGGTGTACTGACCTCAATTGGCCGTCCAGAACGTTCAGCCTCATTTGTACTTGTGCAACCACAACGAAAGTCAGTAAACCATTTTTTACCATTGAAATCGATGGTGCAGAGTCCCCATAGTATTTATTGAGCTTTTCATTGGTTTGATTGACGGTTTTTTTTCGCAAAAAATAATGTTTAATGAGCACTCGAAATTCACTTTTTTACATTTTTAGAAAAATACACGAGGTTGTATGTTTTGAATAGCTGTTAAACGCAAAGTAAATGACGACACTTGCTGAAAATTTTACAGTAGTCTATTAACAGGTGGTACTTGATGGGAATAGTGTTGCATTGCATATAACTACGAGGGAAGTTTAAAAAGTCACGGAAATATTGATCCGTCCTCGTATTATACTATTGAGTACTTATTTATGTATACAGAGTAGGTAAAAAATAATGACGCCTCATTACCGAGAAACTACTTTAATAAGTAACCAAAAAAACCAAAAGTTTTCGCTAGGTATGTTTCAAATAAAGCATAAAGTGATTTGCTTAAAAATATATTAAAAACAATTTGAGTATTTAAACAATTTGAAAGATTGATGCCTCATTTTATTGTAAATGAAATTGCATTTAAATTTTGATATCTTTAGTGTTATTTTGAAATAGAAAAGCAAATTTAATTAAAAAATATAAAAAATTATTTCTTCTTTGTAGTAAATATAAAAGATTTAAACAAAGTTTAAAAGCTACGTTCTTTTGCTTTCTTCGTTCAATTATATTCAAAATTGGCTTAAAATTAGCTGCCTTAATTTTAAGTCAATTTCTTTTAGTGCACCAACTATTTTTCGAAATATCTCAAAATTTACAGCGTATTTCGAATTTTTGGAAATTTGTTGGTTTTTCGCTTTTGACAACTTTGTTGTTTTCTTACAATTCCTTACTTTTTACAAATAATGATAAGTAATTGAGCAAATTCATTATTACTGAAATCAAATAAAAAAAGGATTTATTTTATTTTTGTAAAAAGTATAGATTTTCGGTACGATTCCCTTTCAAAATTTTCAAAATTTTTGCATCATTAAGTTTTTGATATTAAGGAATATAATTAGATCTATTTTAATTGAAAATGGTATTCTAAGTATCAAAACCGACATAGCTCAACCTTTTGTGTTTTTTAGGTTATGCATCTTAATTAATTTCATTGAAATGTATTTATTAGTTTTAAATGCTATAGATGATAACAATTAAATAAAACACACCACTCGGCAGAATGGAATGCATTTTCTAGTCCGCCTCGACCGTCACCAGCATTATTCAGCGTCCCACCGTGATGTTCTCATCTGTTTAACTTACAACTTTTTTGGGAAATGGAATCTGTAACTTATTTTTCCTATATGTTATTAAGTAACGGTCGTGGCGAACTGGAAAATGCATTCCATTCTGCCGAATGTCCAATATAAATTTTACACTGTATTCTTCTACAATTATTCAATGAACTTAAGCCAAAATGCAAAAATTCTTTAAAAACACACCTTAAATTATTAAAATGTATTCAATATTCCCTCAAATTTACGAATCATAGATTTATACAATTTTTTTTTTATTTCAAAAACTAAAAAGGAATAATGAAGTAAAATATCAAGTTTTTTGGTGACACAAAAAAAAAACAAAAAAGTTATTTATAAAAATATTGCATAAAATTTGATCGCAGCTTATCAACTTAAATTTTTAGCCAATAAAGTCTTTTACATAATTTCGAATTTTTCAAAACAAAAAGAAAAAAAAAAACGTGTATATAAATAATATATTCATATATTATTTATATACATATATTATGTACCATATCGCCAGACGGAATCTCCCGTTACCGGAAAAAATCAGAGTGACTATAACTATCCGGCTATGGGGGCTTTCACTGTATTTCATTTGTTTATATATTCAAGTTAACTCATTTTAATAAATAAAATTAATAAATACATAAATAAAAAAACAAATTTGAAAGTTGCTCGTTTTGCAAATTAATAAAAATCTTACGTTTATTTTAACTTTATGTTTAAAAAATAATCAAACTTGTTCTCAGCCAACATGCTCAAATTTCACATGATCAACAAGAATAATGTTATTAATAAATTATATAACTTTTTATTTATTATTAAAACGTTTATATGCTATATAATTTAATCCGTAGTTTATAGAAAATTAACATAGTGATTTGTTTGACATTTTAATTTTTAAGATAATTTAAAATTAAGATAAAGAAATTAAAAATAAATTATAGAAACTTTAAATGGAATTAAAAGTTCCTGTAATAAACAAAAAAACAGCACTAACATGTTGACATACTGAATTTAATTGAATTTAAAAAAAAATAAATTAAAAAATTCTAATTCAAATGAAGAATTATTGAAATATTCCAAAATATAAAATAAAACAAGTATTCTATAAATTCCACGAAACTGACCCGTGTTTCCAGAAAAAATTTTGCAGCATATCTCCATTCTAAAGGTGTCACCAAATATCCCCATTATAAAACATAATTCGCCACCTTTGTTCTTAATAGAGCATTTGAATAGAGCATTTTTTAAAAGTTAAATTTTTCGAAAATTTCTCATAAAAAAGAAAATGTATCGAAAATTTCATAAAAAAAAAGAAAAATTGTAGAATATTTCCTTTAAAAACAAACTTCGTCGAAAATTTGCTATAAAAAAAAAAGAATGTAGAAAATTTACTATGAAAAATTTTTCATTATATGTTTGTGTATAGATGATTTTCGATATTTAAAGATTGGCTTGGTCCTGGTTGTGTTCTTTCTTAAGGTGAATTGATTTTGAATGCGTGGTGTTGACATGACTTTTAGAGTTTGATTTGTGATCTTAAATTATTGCTGAGCATTTATTTTTGCACCAATCTAATGTTGATTGCTACATAGTGTTTGGATCAATTATTGGGGCTAGTTTTTCTAAGCAATATCTCTATGATCTTTCTTGTGTTTTGTATTGATCATTTCAGTAATCTGGCTACATAATTATTTAGTGGTGTTATAATGATATTTTGCATGCTATTGGGTGATTTTGCATATCTTCTGAATGATATCTGTTTGTCATTTTCAGCGGAGGATTGGGTTTCATACTGTTTGATGTATTGCTAGTAGATCATTTGTTAGTTTTTGAAGGGTTGATATTTAATTATAGTTTCTTGATGAAAAGAGCTACTAATTTACGGTAAGCTGAAGTAATGCTGTTATATGACTTTTTGCTCTTCAGGAGGATGGGTGTATTTTGGTTTTGCACAATGTTTCTAATGGTCCTGGCTTATGCTTTTTTATAAAAGATTTCTGATTTGTCCTACTTGATTTTGTCTGATTTCATGTTTTCATGTATTTCCACTGCGGTTGGAAATTTTGTCTTTTGTGTGATGTGAGTTGATAATGTTTCTGTGTGTTTGTATTACGTTTGCATGTGATTGTAGATTGGTGATTGTGGTGTAATTTTTGCATTGAAGTGTTCATTAAGTATGAGTCTTTTTAAGGTGTTCCGTTTTGGATTGTTTCAGCAATATGGAAGGAAGTTGTTCATATCTTTCTGATTTCATTAAATGTTTTTTCTTTTAGGAATGGTTTTCGATGTCTTCCATTGCAATCTAACGATTGGTATGGTCTTTATTATGTTTGCTAAGTGTGGTACATGGTCTCATATCTTTTATTTAATGTTTTAATGAACTGAGGTATATCCTCATTTCTAGTGGCTGTTTCTTTATTGGTTGAATTCTGCGGAAATCATTCAAAATTTTGTGAATGAAAAGTGGTACCTGTTGGGTATATATTTGATTTTCATTAATGTTTTTGAACATAATTTGGGCTGTTGGAATAAGAAGATTTTTCTGATTATTAGTTCTGACACTTTGAGCTTATCTATTTATCTACTCTCTGTTCTTGTTGGGATTATGAGGAATCGGCTACTTGTTTTATTCTTTGAATGTTTTCTTTTACTCTTCTCATATATTTTCTGATAATTGGGCTTATTTTTTTTCCTTTTTGTTTAGCTTAATGTTCTTTAATTTTTATCAGAATTTATAATGTTTTCTTGTTGGAACTTAAAATGTTGGTCTAGGATTCATTGATCAATGCCATTAGTTTCAGTAATTTGTGTCTTTATTGAATAGTTGTGTGCAAGATCTCTGGGTTGTTTTTTATATCATTTGCAGTTTTTGTTCATGTTGTTCATGGGATTGCTTTATGTTATGGAATTTCAAAGGGTATTTTATTTAAGGACTGATGCTTATACAAGCGTGTTAAATAAATAAAATAAAAAAATAAAAAAAAATCCTTAATTTGTATTGAATTTTAGTATTCGCTACTTTATGCTTGTTGCATTTTGGAATATAAAGGGTTTATACATGTTTCTATGTGATGCTTTAGTGTGACATGGTTTTCTATGTATATACCACTTTTGTAGTAATTAGTTTTTCTTTTGCCAAGCTTTTGCTCATATAGATACGATTGACTTAATTTTCTAACATTTTTTTTTTTATTTTTTGGTTGATGGGGCTTTGTTTGGTTGGCTTTTGCAATTTAACTGTTTTTATTAATAAGTAATAAGTTTTTAAATGTATTTTTTACCTTTTATCTAATATTAAGTTTATTTTATATTTAAATTTTTATTCATGAATTGTAATGTAAATTTATCTGTTAAGTAGAAATTTTTGACCGATTATGGCCAAAAGTCTAGGTTATGGAATTTTATTCAAAATAAAATAAAAAAATAAAACAAAATTTCGATACTGATAGCCGATTCAAATATATTGGATTATTTCGGTAACGGTAATTTAGCGGTAACTGTGTTTGTAGTTATTTCGGTAAAGGTATTTTAGGGGTAACCGTTGTTTCAAAAATTTCGCATATATCGGTTCACAATCATGCAATATAATCAAGAGTCAAGTGTCAAAAGGTCGGGCTAGAATAACCATAGAATTCTTACAATTTTTATTTTAATTTTATTAAAAAATTGTTTTTTTTAACTGTGTAATAACGGTAAATTAAAATTTGTAGTCCGCTGAGGGGCGCACAGACCCCGCCCAAAAAGTACAAAAATTTTAAAAAATAAAAAAATTTGTTATCAAAAATTGGACTACCATGTATATAACTGTTGAAAGTCTGCAAAACAACAAAGTAGGCGTAGAATTTATCCTTATAGTCCGATTAGTTTATATTATATCGAATGAGGTCAAAAAATATAAATGAGCGAACAAAAAGCTTAGAAGAATAAGAAAAAGATAAGTAAAAAGATCTGTAATCCCTTTGTTTAAAATAATATTTCCACAAAACTTATTAAGGATGAAAGTTAGTTTCAGCCAGGATAAATAATTTTGATAATGGCCCATATATGTAATAAAAAAGAGGTGTAAGTTTGTTCGTTTATTTGTTTGTGTATCAATCACGTCTAAACGGCGGAATCGATTTTCACGAAATTTAACACACAGATAGTACCAGTGCCGGAAGTAGGTCTTTTTTAGATCTCGATTGGAAGTCACACCTACATTTTACATATACTTTTAAAAAAATCTATTTTTTCAATTTGACACGTTATTTATGAGGCTATTTACCTGAAATTTGAAGCACAGATAGTACTTGCACTTAAGAATGTTATAGGTTATGTTGCATTTAGATCGGCTGTCACGCCTATATTTTACGTCCACTGTTTTAAAACTCTCAAACGATTAGCTTAAAATAGATCGGAGCTGCGAGTGTAGTACTCCCCATACAAAGAAAATTTAAATTTTCTCATCTAAAGGACTATTACAATGAAAGTTTAAAAAAAAAATTAAAAGTAATTTTCACATCAAATTTTGAGTAGTGTGTATAGGTTCAGGGGGAGCAGTAGCTCTCATATGACATAACTATTAGTTTTTACATCAAATATGGTAGTGAAGCATACCGATAGAAGCTAATAAATAACAAATTTAATATTTTGGAATTGTAAAAAAGGTCGCACATATTTAAGGAAGATACACACAGAGAAAAAAATGGTTAAAGCATGATCACTACACAATATTATGTTCTCATTCTTAATTTTATTGAATTTTAATAACTCTGTGTTCATGACGACAATGATTTTGATTCATTGGGTAATTTAATGTTTACACTCAATATGAATTTTAATATGTTTGACTGTAAAAATTATATATTTCTAAATATTTTTATCAGAAACAAAATTTTGTTAATATGAAACATATCATTTCTTCTACAACCATTAAATATTTGCAGTCTTTTTCCTTGTTCTTAAATCATATTCTGTTTTTAAACCATATTAATATTATTATTCCTATAACAATAAAATATTACAAATAAGTATAATACTTATCCTTTTCACAAACTTAATGGAAAATGGAATAATAATATGACAAAATGAAATAATAATATGATAAGATTGGATAACTATGTGAAAACATGAGGTAATAATATGATAAAATGGAATCAAAATATGACAATGTGGTATAATAATATAATAAGATTGTTCAATTATATGTAAAACTATAATCATAACATGAAAAAATAAACTATAAAATCGGATACAATATGACAAAGTTGAAATTTAATAATTATTACTTCTAATCATTTCTATTTTTCGATGTGATCATATTATCCAATTATAATATATTACTCTTAGATTATGGTTTTTCTCTGCGTTTATAATTACTTTAGTGCAGAACAAATATTTTATAAATGTAAGACATGTTAGTTTAAACAAGTGAAAATGTTATATTCGACTTGGTCGAATCTATATACCACAGTCTGGAACTTTTTAAAATTTCACCTGTTATGACCACGCCAGTTTTTTTTATCCGAGTTTACACATGAAAAACAATAGCTATAAGGGAAGCAGACATTAAATAAATAAAAAACAGACTTTCCTATAACTCGGTTGTTTATGAGCCGATTTGGTTGATTCAAAAATCCTAAAATTGTGCGGGGTATAATAGTAAATTGCGAATATAATAATATTTTTCAATTTTATTTCTATTTCTTTCAAATAAACAATGTGAGATTTTAGTGCAATTTTAAAAATTCGCCAACAAAATTTTCAAAAATAATAATTCAAATAAATTTATTAATATTATTAAGATATTTTTCGTTATATTTTGTATTTGTTGTAATTGTTTTTATACAAAAATATACCAAAATCTAGAAAGTCGTCAAAACAGAAAACTTTTTTTATAAATAATTTACAAATTCCATACAACCATTAAAACTACAAAAAAGTTAAAACTAAATATGTTTCAATAAATGTTGCGCAATCTACCACATGAAAATATCTCGTGTGCCATGATTTATGATTCATTAATTTATAAACAATCCAATATTGTATAAAAATTAATTCTATTATTTGTTTTTTGCAAAAGCTTATGGCTACAATTGCCGAAAGATAACAACAAATAAAAATGAAAATAAAAATAAAAATAAAAAATTCGTTGAATATTCAGTAAAATGTTTCTAAACTTAGAAACATATTTAAGACATAAGTATAATTAGCGAAAAAATATATGTGTATATAATTAATTAAAAATAAAATGTTGTTTTTCTAATTAGTCAAGCGACTCCAAATTGTCTGGCATTTGCATTTATAATTGGGATGTTTTTTGTTAAAGTTGTTATTTTCTAAAAATTGAATTTGATATTAGTGGAATTTAAGTTTTGGTTTGATTAAAGCTTATTAAATAATAAGATTTTGAAGCAAAAGCTTGGAATGTAATTTAATGAATAAGCCGGATATTGAAGAAAATTAAGTTTCATCAAGAAATAATTTAGAAATTCCATAGAATCATTAAAGCTACAAAAAAAAGTTGAATCAAAATATGTTTCCATAAATGCTGCGCTCGCTACCACATGAAAACATCTCGTCTGCCATAATTTATGATTTATTAATTTATAAACATTATATTAATTAATTTATAAACATTTATTAATTAATAAACAATGTATAAAAATGAATAAATTAAAAATTAATTCTATTTTTTGTTTTTTGCAAAAGCTTATGGCTACAATTGCCGAAAGATAACAAAAAAATAAATAAATAAAAAAAAAAATTCGTTGAATATTCAATAAAATGTTTCTAGACTTCGAAACACATTTAAGACACAAGTATAATTAGCGAAAAAATATATGTATAATTAATTAAAAATAAAATGTTTTTTTAATTAATCAAGAGACTCCAAATTGTCTAGCATTTGCATTTATAATTTGGATGTTTTTTTTTTTCTAAAAATTGAATTTGATATTAGTGGAATTTAAGTTTTGGTTTGATTAAAGCTTATTAAACAATAAGATTTTGAAGCAAAAGTTTGGAATGTAATTTAATGAATAAACCGGATATTGAAGAAAATTAAGTTTTATCAAGAAAAAATTCTGTTAAAATCAAGTATATATCGATTTTGCTAGAGATGATAATACTATGGTTTATTTCTAGGCTAAATTCATAAAATGATGAAATAGTTAAGTTGTGTTTTTGTATAGTATATTTTCTGTAAATTTGATCGGTCATGGAAGGATAGATGAATGCATTTGGAAGTGATTTTAGCCAAATGACGCAGTGTCGGTAATTAAATTTAAGTATAACCGCTCCATTGCACGGTAATTGTTAGGATTGTAGACTGTTTATAATGATTTAATGGTGGGGAGGGGGTGTCGCGAAGAGATACTGAAAAATATTCTTGAACACAACAATGTTATAGTTAATGTAAATATTAATTAGAAGTTTAAATAAAAATTCCTATGAAAGCATGAAACTATTTAAAAATGAAAAAAAATCTTTACATAAACTATTCCCCAAGTTAAAGACAAAAGTAAAGATATATATTTTAGTAAAAATGAAATGAAAATAAGAATAAACTAGCACTAGCTGCAAGAAAAGCCGAAGACGAAACCCATGCTTTGCTTCGATTGAAAATATTATGCTCGACAAAGGCTACAATGATCAAATAAAGAAAGTGATGTTGTCCAGTGTATATAATGAAAACTTTATGATGTAACGAGAAAAACAGTTAATTGAAAATATAAATAGTTTACTTTAATTTGCTGAAATGTCGATTTTTCACATGAAACCCTAATCTTATTTTTGTAAATCGTTTTTTTTTTATATAAAATCATTTCAATGCTCTTTTCGAACTTAAAATTTGATCGAATGATTCGACTTCTAAATGCTGAGTTCACAAGAAAATTTGCTTAAACGATTTTATAATTTAAAGACGGAAAAATTATATCAATATGAATATTTTTATCAATATTCATATCAGATTTAATTAAAAAACAGTTAAAATTTACCACATGTGTTAAATTTAATTTTGAGTCAAAAGATTTCAAGCATTTTAGTTAAAATATAGCAAAGTTTATTCGCTTATTGGTTCCGAAGCCCTAAAACTATTAGAATAATCTTCACCAACATAAATGTTAATGTAAAACTATATTTTCCACTCTTTTGTTCGTCAAAATAATGAATCTACCTTTTTCGGATGCAGAGAATGATACTAGATATTCATTATCCGAAAAAGTCTCTTCATATTAAAGATCTCATGAACCAAAAACAATGTCGCAATTATTAATATTATTTTTAAATTACTGTAACTTTATATAATATCTTATATGTTTTTTAAACTAGTCAAGTCATTGCAATATCAAAAGAGGGTCTCGAAGTAAGATCTTCTGAGAACCCCTGAAATATAAACACGTTAATCTGTAATCACTTTTGTTTATCCCAAAAATATATTTTTAAGAAAACTTATATTGGCTATAGTTTCTACAACAAGGCTCTAAACGGCAAAAGAATTTTATTCATCACTTCTGTTTTAACGGCAAAAGGGCGTCAATTTTTTTTTATTAATATTTTATTTTCCCTCAAAAACTGATTATGTTAATTAAAAACAATTTACATATATAACAAACAGACATTAATCTCTGATATATCTTCTTTTTTTTAATTAGAAATTTAAATCAGGGATACAAGGCTTCATGCTCCAACGCCATTTTCGTCGGCTCACATCGGCTCAAAATCAGCCCTCAAAAATTTTAAATTTTCATTAAAATTCAACAAGAAACATATTATTCTATCTTATTCTAAGAAGTAAATGTAGTGGCTCCATCTATTATGATTATTCTTACAGATGATAAATTAGTCTAAATTAAGGATAATAGAACGTATTAAAGTGAATTAATATTTAACAAATGATGAAATCCCCACTTATATTTCAGCTACTTTAACTGGGATTCGGGCCTCATCGAATACCAGCCACCGATTTAGTTTAACTTGCTCCGCCACCGCCGATTAAAAAGAAAATTGTTTTTTTGGCTTGTTTCTCTGATTTAAATTAATTTTAGTTTATTAAATAGGGTTATAAATAGCAAAAAGATCTTAATCTGTGATCACTTTTATTTACTTCTAAAATCGATTTTTATATATATGTATATATATATATATATATATATATATATATATATATATATATATATATATATATATATGTAAAAAAAGTTAAATTGGCTGTAATCTGTAATCACATTTATTTTCTTTCAAAAACATATTTTATTATTCTTCTGAGTTTGATTAATCCTTTAACTTCCTACATCTTCTTTAATTTTCCTGTCTTAACTAAAAAAAGAACAAAAACAATTAAGAATATTATATTCGGTTTGGCCGAATCTCTTATACTCATCATCTGCAACTTTTTATGGCACCCTAAGTTAGAATTTCACCTTATATGGGAGATGGGCGGTAAAGTGGGCGGATTATGCTCGTTTTTAATTTCCGATTTTAAATTGACCTTCAAACTATTTGTACAAAATTTTGTTGTCGTAAATCCTTTTGTTCAAGAGATATCGGCGTGAAAGTATGAACAGGAGTTACGGCGGACAATTAATTTTTCTAATATTTGACCCATAACTTTCTTATATATTAACTAATTTGCCCATTTTCAATACTAAAAAACCTGATATAAGAGAAACATTTGATCCAAATTTTCTCTGCCCCAAGCCCCATCCTGCTTTCAACAGACAGACGGACGGATCGAGTCAGAATCTTATAAGGACCCAGAATATATATACTTTATGGGATCTTAAGTAATTTTTTCGATATATTACACACTGAATACAAACCCAATATAGCTTCATCTTTTTGATGGCGGGTATAATAAAACAGTTATTGGTTTATATCTCTACTTTACAAAATTAGCGTAGAAACAAAATAACAATTTGACTCGAATTTGACATTTTCGGCAAGTGTAACACGCATATACGAGACGATTTAAAAAATTCAGTGATTTTAGTAGCAAAATATTAATGAGGTAGAGTGGTTCCCTTAAAGAAGTCAAATACTTTATTATATACCCGGCTTTATCTCTGCCGATATAAAAAAGAAAAATATACTTTATTTGCTTTTTGCGTATCCCATTCGATGTATTCAGTTTTACATAAATTCAACAATTGAATAGTACTTACAATCGAATTTGTGATAACACATGTAACCGACAAAATTCTTTTTCAAGGAATTCTGTTACCAGAACGTATGTGTTTTCTCTGCACGCAGGGAAAGATTATAGTTGTAGTGACCATAATCTAAGAGCAGCATATTAGGATTGGAATATATGATCACAGCTAAAAATAGATATAATTATAAATAACAATTGTCATGATTCCATAAAATCGGACAGAATATGATAAATATTCTGTCCGATTTTATGATTCGTTTTTTTTTTTGTATTATTATACTATCTTACTAAATTATTATTACCCGATTCTACCAGATTACGATTTAATTTTACTGTATTATTATTCCATTCTATCACATTAATGTTCCATTTTATCATATTATTATCCCATCTTAACATATATTAAAATAAAACACATTAATTATAAATGATTATTTTTAAAAATTGTTTATTGAGTCATATATTGTACCATCAAATGTTGTGCAAGATAATTCAAGATATTTTTTTATTAACTAAACTCTTTAGTAGTAGTTAATCAATATCTTATATTGGTTGAATCGCACCAAATATTACAAAATCTTGTCTTCTTATATCGATTGTTGTATAAACTAAATGAGAATTATAATGAAGGTGGAAAACAAACGTTAAAAAACAAATATTTTCAAAAACAAACAAGTTATGCATTTTTCAACCATATTTGTAAAAACCATTTGTAATATTTTATTGTTATGGGAATAACAATATCAATAAGATTAGAAAACGAAATATGATTTTAGAACAAGGAAAGAGATTGATAATTTAATGGTTGTAGACATAATGATATTTTTTATATTAACAAAATGTTTTCTTTTGTAGAAATATTCAAAAACATAAAATTTTTGTAGTCACCTATATTAAAATTTTCATTGAATTTAAACATTGAATGACAAAACTGAAACAAAAACATTGTTTTCATGAACACAGTATTATTAAAATTAAAGAATATTAACAAGGAGAACATAATACTGTTGCAGTAACAATTCCGTAATCAAGTTTTTTCTCTGCGTGTGTATTGTGTAGATTCTTAAATATGGCCTTAATAGGAAAAGGAAGTTTTGATCACTTTTATTTCATCCTAAAAATCGATTTCACAAATTTTTTTCTACCTAGTATTTTTTCCTTCTGTTAAAAAAAATGTTCTCAGATTACAATAACATTTTTTAATCTTTTCGATTGAAAAATAAGCATTTGAATATTTCAAGAATTATTTTATAAGAATGACTTTTTTTCAGTTGTTTGCATAAATTTGCATATAATGGATACAAAAATTAGTTTTCTTTTTTGGAGTTCAATAATCTGATTTGTAAATATTTTATGTGAGTTTTTTGAATACATCAAAAAATTGTAAAAAAAAAAATTCAGATATGTCAAGTATGACTATCAAGATCTATTTAGGTATATTTTTAAAAAAATTGAAATCTATCGAAGTTAGAAAAACGCATATTTTTATATACTTATATAAAAAACGGATGAATTTGTTACTTTTTCTATGCATATTCAAGCTACTTTTGCATATTTCTGTGCATATTATCCCCTATTTTCGGGCTTTTTTAAGCGCATATTTTTATTTTTTTCATTCATATTTAAAATTGCCCTTATAATCACTCATCGAGAAGTATAATTAAAAATTAAATAATCCGACAATTTTAAACATTAAAAATTGCTATGAAAAATACTTATACACGTAAGATAGTATTTATATTAGGTAGAGGTTGTTCAAAATAAATATAATTGCAAAATCATTTTTTAAAGAGGTTTTGTAGTAAAAAACCCTCTATCTTTTAAAAATAATTTTACATATTTTAAACAACATCTGCTTAATATACATATATATTTCGTAACTGATTTTGGTATGCTGAACAGGAACCATGAAAAATATTTTAAATAGGTCATTTATAATAATATTTTGTGAATTAAAAACGAGAAAGAAAGATTTAGTCGGTCAAGCCCGACCATATGATACCCCACACCATTGTGCATAATTCGTGGATGGGTCTTATATTAGACATGTGGTCAATTGTGGACCGATACTTTTACTAAGTGTAAAATAAAATATACGAATACGGAATATTATATTAATACTATCATTTGGATGAATTTATGCACTTTAGGATGATTCCCGAAGGTGGGCTTATATGGGAGCTATGGTAAATTATGGAGCGATCCTTATAAAATTTGTCACTGTGATTTCTACTTATATAAAACTTATTTGTGTCGAATATAAACCTGATACTAGCATGTGTATGTGATTTATGCACGTTAAAGTTATTTTCCTTCGTCCTTGAAAGTCATGAAAGTTCCAAATTTCATTAAATTATCTTCAATATTGCGACCTGAGCTTTGTGCACAAAGTTTACATGGACAGCCAGACAGCCGTCCAGCCAGCCAGACGGACGGACGGACATCGTTAGATCGACTCAAAAAGTGATTCTGAGTCGATTGGTATACTTTAAGGTGGGTGTTGAATGAGTTTTTCTGTGCGTTGCAAACATTAGCACAAACGCATAATACCCCAACCACCTATAATGGTGTTGGATATAATTATTAAATAAGCATAAGAACATTTGAATGATATTGTTATAAATTTAAAAAGTTAATCAATTTAAATTTACAATTTGGTTAACAAAATTAAGGTTTCTAATATAGTCCCTCGATAAATTGAAATATCAGTTTTTAATGACATTTCCAAAGGGACTGCAATTGCAAGAAGTTTGCCTATTTTTATTTAGGTATTCTATATGTTTTCCTCCTTAAACTATGCTATGAAATAAAATACTTTGTAAATATTCATATCTTCTAATTTTTTAAATTGATTTGTACTTCTTTCTTTAGGATTAAATAAACTTTAGTCTTGAACAAAGGCGATTTTATTTTGGACGCATGATTACTCGTGTAACGTTTTCTTTAATATAAAAAAAATCATTATTTTTTATACATTTTTAAATAACCATTTATACTTGTTTATTACCTATTATTAAACCTAATTTGACTTCTCTTCAATATTTGTCGATCTGATCGGGTTTTGTCATCACTAATATTAAGCTTTTTTATTTTTTCCACGGTACCTCATATCGTGGATACAAGAAGAATGATTGATAAATTGCTTTCACTAAGTATTTTTTGCGTGTTCAATCATTGATTTCAAAACTATCTAACATTATTATTAAAAAATACACATATTTTAAATAATTTAGTTTGTATAATGTTGAGAAAATTAAAAAAGTAAATCTTTGGACGTGAGTTAGTTAGTTAACTTTATTGAGACTTATTTTTTTCATAATACATTATTCACAAACATAAATTATTAGTAAAAAAGCTTAAAAATATATCATATTATTTTAATTACATAAATTAATATATAATTATGCGTCTGGTTTATCTAAATTAAGAATAAAATTAACATTGGTAAATTAATTTGTAATAAGATTGAGACAGTGCTTGCTCCCGGCGCTTAGTAGAGTACTATCTACTTTATATAAACCTAATTCTAAGAAATCTTAAACCTAAATCTTAATGCTAATAAATAAAATAAAATAAAATAATAATAATAATAAATTAAAATAATATTAATAATAGTAAAATAATAAAAGATTACCCCCTATGTACGCCGAGAGTAGTATTTGTGTAAAAGTTTCGACCAGAAGTATTCAAATTATATTTAAATAATTCGGGTTTGACCAACTAAACATTTTCTCATTCGATAAAATATCCTTCATTACGCTACCTTCGGTCCACAAAACGTTTTGCCAAATCTATGGTATAATAAGATAGACATGTTTATTAAATTTCAAAAGTTTATTAACATTTACTCCAAAGGTATTTCATGCTTTCCTTAAATATGAGTTCGGAATTATTCAATATTAATTTCAGATTTTGATGAGGCACCCTGAAGTGCAGTAAGAGGAGACTCGTCATGTGTATAAAGAAGTGAAGCGTCGGCGTAAAGTATACCCCATTAATTGTTATAATCACGAGGAAAATCGTATTTAAAAATATTATATAAATGTGGGACCAATACCGAGCCCTGTGGGATGCCACAGGAAATTGCAGACTGAGTCGATAACATGTCATCTATCTGTATACAAAATTTCCTGTCATCGAAAAAGCTTTTGAACAACTTCGCAATTGATGCATCAAAACCAATTTTAGTCATTTTGAACAGTATACCATCATGGTATACCTTATCAAAAGCCTTTTCAATGTTAAATGATACTGCGATTGTACATTTTCCTTCCCTGAAATTCTGTACAACATCAGTTTGAAATTTCAAAAGAGCATGTACTGTAGAATTGCCCTTCTTAAAGCCAAACTGGATCTATGGTATATATGTTTCATTTAATCCTAAATCCATTTTTTCCCGTATTATTGTCTCAAATAATTTCCCAATGTTAGATAACAATGAAATTGGTCTAAAGCTGTTAATGTCATTATCACCTCTCTGCTTCGGAATTGGAACAATTTTGGCAATTTTCAACGCCGAGGGAAAAATAACAGTTGTTCAAGCAATTACTGAACAGTATAGTAAGGTACTCAAAAGCTTTAATAGGTAATTTTCTAAATAAATAATTCGATATTGTGTCTAAACCGCATAACTTTTTATTATTTATCATTTTAGAAGTGGCTTAAAGTGCATTCAAATTCGAAAGTTTAGAGTGGTTTTGACAGTTTAATTATATCGTATTGTTATTGAATGTTGCAAAATTTTTAACTAATTGTGCGAAATTGTGTTTCTAATTGTCTCTTTTACTTGCGAGGGTGAACTTTGATAAAAAAAAGTTCAGAAATGATTCCTAAAAGCATCCAATTTCTCATTTAATAGAGTAATTTTTATACCATTTAACGAAACATCCTTAACGTAGGAACGATTTTTATTTCCAATCATTTTAAAAATATGCTTGTAGGCCCATGGACCTATAATCTGTCATTGAAAATATTCTCTTGTTCCAGTTCGATCTGTTCCTTTATAATAATTTTAATTAAATAAATTTGTTCAGATAAAAGCAAGTAATCAGGGTGTTTCCTATTTAAAGTTCTAGTGAATATTCTCTTTAAATCCTTCTGTCAATTATATTTAATTCTTAACGGCTTTTTCATTTTATCGAAAACAATATATTTTCTATTCTTATTTTCAATCCTATTAGAATGCAACTCTGTTATAAAATTTATTGATGTGTTAAATTCTTCTACGAAATAATCTATTTCTTCGTTAGATAAATTCCTATTACTTGGAGGGAAGTAATTACATATTGTCTCACTTACATCAATTTTGAATGTGTTCCAATTTGTGTCTTTAAAAGAAACAAAGTAGTCTGGAGTCTTAAATATAAAGTTGAAATCATTTAAATAAATTTTATGTCCCAAAGGAATATGATCCGAAAAAGTGGGAAGTGTAGATGTTCTGAAATTTGTATTATTATCAATTATATTTGTACCCACAATAAAATGATCCAATTGTGATAAACCTCCAGGATAAGTGGGGTATCCATCACAAATTCTAGTTACAGAAATTGATTCGTTTTGAATCCAATTAGAAAGAACTTCCCCATTAAAATTGTTAATATTATCTCCCCAAGAGGTGTGTTTCGCCACCTAATATCAAGCCATCATAGATATTAGAGAAATTTAAAACTAAAGAGAAGCTTTCACAAATAATTTGACGATTACAGTTAGATGGAAAGTAAATAGAACCACAAAGAATTTTCTTAATACTACCATTTATTGAAATATTTATTGCTACAAATAAATTTGAAAACCGAAGATTTGGAATATTTATTCTTGAAAAAGAGATTGAATTCTTAAGAGCTATACCAACACCTAATAAGTTATTGTCCCTCAAAAATAAAATATAGTTATCAAAACAAACATTTGTGTCCGAAGACATATGTATTTCCTGTAAAAATGCAATCTCAATATTAAATTGATTAAGTAATCTGTTCAGTTCAATTTTCCTTCCTATGTGTATAAGAGAACCAACATTAAAGGTTACTAAATTTAGTGAATTACGGACCATAGACATCTTGAATATTTTTTATTAAACTCAAACATTCTTTTCTAGCCTGATCCCCTGTCAATGTCTTATAATTTTGCATACAATTATAAATTTTATCTTCCAGAGTTATAGGTTCTGGAGCACATAACATTTTTGTAAGCTTCATAAATTCCTGAATTATAGCCGGTTTTTCAGATTTGACCTGTGTCCGAACATAATTCAAAGCATTAAATAAACCCGCAAATGATTTATCCTTAATAGCATTATTAGACGGATGTAGAGCTCTTGCGACATTCTCAGCTGCTAACATTTTCCTCTCCTTTGCCTCTAAATACGCATTCTTCCTAATCTTAACGTATTTCTTGTAAACGGGGAAACCCCTATAATTTGAAGTATGACCATTTTCATTACAGTTAACGCAAAATGGTAGCATGTTATTCCCAGGAATAAAACCACATTCACCTGGAGCGTGGTTTTCCTGACATTTCACACAAGAAAATGGACGACTATAATTCCTCGGGTAATGACCCCAATTTTGGCATCTCCAACATTGTGGAATTTTAGTGCTATCTTTTGGACGTCCCATGATACAACCTGATTAAGAATATATTCGTTTACTCTTCGATTAGGTTTTAGCATCACCAAAAATAAGCCAGTATCAATACCCTGCTTCCTAGAATATACTGTGGAAAACTTGGAAACAGAATCTACTGTATAAAGGATCAATTCTGCCAATTTCTGACTTAATATCATTAATATCTGACTTATAATAAAGCCCCCTACAAATTATGCTTTGACGTTTATACTCCCTAGGTGTATACGTATAAGAAGGAATTTCCTTTTCTTTCAAAAGTTGCATAATTTCTGAATGCGTAGATGAATCTTTTATATCTGGACTGATTCTTAATTCTAAATTCAACATTCTTCGAATTCAGGTCAATCAGAGATTTAACGTTCACATTTTTTAGAAATATAGGAGAGCAATATGCATTCTGGTCCTAACATGTGTTTGAGAATCATTATTGATTCTGCAGTCGTTGCGATTTATGTCTATATCATTAAATGGCCTTTCAACTTCTCCATTTAAATCTCCTAGTGGTGAATATTTGTTTGTACGATTAACGTTATCAACTAACTTATCTAATTTTTTAAATTGACATTTTGAAACATCGATTTTTATGTCGCCTTGAAATGTTCCTTTCTTATTTTTAATTGTTTTGAATTCTTCTTCTATTGCAGAAATTGATAACGACTCATGATCCATTAATGTTTCAAGTTCAGCCATTTGCAAATTTGGAAATTGTATATTTTCCAAAATATTAACATTATTTTTGGAGGCTCAAAAGATTCCCTAATTCTTGATTCTTGAATATTGATACTTGATTGACTTGGTGGTAATTGATGTTGCAAAAACTGCATCGAATAATTCTTTACCAAGCTGAGAATCCTTAACGATATCATTATTTTTAGTTTCTTGACTTGATGTATATTGGACGTTTTCATTTGGTTGAGAAACAGATAAATTTATATCTAATTTCTTTGGAAAAATATCATTGACCAGATTTTTGTTCTTGTTTTGTTGTTTAGAATAGGACGGTACTTGTAATATTGGCCGCGAACATGATGGATTTGTATCCATTTTTATATTTGCGTCCTACTTAATATCAGATTTCCCTTTTTTAGAGTTTACTAATTTCTTTTTAGAATTGTTAGGAGGTCTTCCTCCGGATTGGGATAGTAATGGATCTTTATCTATTGTATTGGTTTAGTTAAATTTTACTAAAACTTTTCCAAAAATATTTATTTTGAAAAAAAATTTTAATTTTTATTTGAAAAATTAATTTTTTTTTTAAATATTTTTCAAAGTTTCTTAAAAAAAGAAATCCGATACGTTTCGCAGTTGACAATAAACTCTTTTCGGAAGTGATTTTGTATGAAATTATAAAATAATTACTCAATAAAATAATTAAGTATTTAAAATTTTTTTTAAGAAATTCAAAATTTTAGATCAAGGAGATGCAGTCATTTAAAACCAAAAAAAAAAAATTGATTTGAAACTTTTGAAGATTTTATGGAAATTTGAGTTGTGTATTGATCACTTACATCATTTAGATTCAAACTATCAACGATTCAAGATAAAACACTTGTGAAATTCATGTGCTGTATAACAAGGAACCGTTTTACTATCTGGTGAAAATTTATGCTGTAAAAAAATGAAGTGAAAGCCTAATTTAAATTAAATTTTGAAAATAGAATTTCAAAGACGAAGTGCATTCGTTTTACCACAATTGAGGATATATTTGATAACTAATAATATTATGTAGATACCTAGTGGATTATCAAACAAAACTCAATTTTGATAGTGAATAGGAGTCAAATTTGGGGATTTCGGCTTCCTGCGCAAAGTGGTTGGTCGAAAGCAATTTTCGAAGGAGGATCCTTAGGCATTTTGCCGTAATTATTGAAGGCTTATACCGTGTCTAAATAATTCCTCTTCAATGGTATATTGATGTTATAGGAGTACCTTAAAAATCTAACAAAAACAAGAACAAACAAATAAAAAATACAAGTTGTTTTTTAAAGTAAGTTTTTAAAAAATGAGAAATTAATGCGTAAACCTGAACATAAGGTCCAAAACGATGAGGTCCTACAAGAATACATAACTTTAGGCCATATGGAAAAGATTAGAGAATCTGCAGTAAAGAAGAAGTCTTAATGACTTAATATATTACAAACTGGCTTGGTGACTTTAATTTTAAAATTGAGATTTTTCAATTTTTTTTTAATGCGGACATTACCAAAATGTAAAGTCAAATGTTATTTAGACCCAATGATAAAATCCATCAAAAATTATGTTTCGTAGTTCTATAGATAATGAAATACTTTTTTTTTTACTTTTACCATTAATAGTGCCCAATTTTTGGCTCAAAGAATACTTTTTCAGTTAGGAAATGATGAAGAACTATGTTTTCCATTGGATGCTAAAATTCTTCGTAAATAAATGTATGTTGATGATGCTCCAGTGGGAGCTCATTCAATATCTGATACTTTGGAGACGCGAAACCAATTGGTATACTGAGTATAGCTGGGTTTGAACTACGAAAATGAACTACGAAAATTCATCATTTTTGTCGTTCGATAATAAAAGTTCCACTCTCGGAGTTCATAGGAATGCGATAGAAGATGTATTTTATTTTACTATTGAGAAAGTCATTACAAAGCCGTCTTTGATCCAACAGGCTGGTTGGCTCCGGTGGCTATAATGGTAAAAACTCTTAAGCAACAAATGTGACTCAATAAAATGGAATGGGATGATAAAACTATTCCATTAGCTGTACAAAAATAGCAGAATTTTTTTCCAAATATAACGAAGTAGATAGTATAAAACTGCCGCGTTGGGTTCAATATTCCCCGGATTGTAAAATTCAATTTCATGGATTGTATGATTTCTCTGAACTAGCTTATGCAGTAAAGGAGAACAGATTTACACAAATTTGCTCATATGTAAATCAAAAATGATAGCGCATTACCGACTCTTAATCTCAATACATATTCTCTTCACCTGTAGCCGATTCTTGGTTAAAAAAAAAACAAACATGTTATTGGAAAATTTTCATGGTGAATAGAGTGGCTATCGTACTAGAAAAAGTGGGAAATTATAGCCCTTCTGATCTAGCAACCTGGGGGCTGAGAGTGGTGTGGCCCTGAATTGCTGAAGTTTGATGACTTATTATTGCCCAAAAGCTCTTCAGATTTTCAAACCATGGAAGAATTTAAAGAAGTTACATTTCATATTGCTAGATTGCACGAAACCGAAGATATACTTGAGCATTTTTCTTGTTTGTCCAAAGCTTGTCATGTGATCGCTTACATGTTTAGATTCAATCTGTCAAACAAAAGTAAACGTAAATGTTTCAGTTATAACGCAAAATGATTTTCTGGTCAGGAATTAGATTTTGTCTTATCTCAATAATATCATTTTCAGAGAATTTAATTGCTTGAAATCAAAAAAGAGTATTGACTCGGATATTCTATTGTTAGCGCTAATGCCATTCGTAGATAAAAATAATTTTTACATGCAAATGTTTGCCTTGGTTGTACTAAATGTTTGACACACAATGAACGTCATCCCATAATACTTGCATATGGTAGCAGGTTAGCTCGATTGTATGCAGAATTTGTCCATAAGTTAGTACTGTGACCTTCGTTTAGTTTTGAATGTTGTACTCACAACTGCAAGATTTGTGTTTTGAATAAAAAAGACTCCAAACACAAATTGTGGCAGTTTCTCCCGAAGAAAGTATCAGTTTAAATCGCTCTTTTACTAATACAGGAATTGATTTTGCTGGCCCATTTGAAATTAAAACTTTTAGGTTATGTTATGTGTGTCTCTTTGTTTGTTCCTCTACAAAGGCGATCCATCTTGAAACGGTTAGCGACTTATCTATTCCGCCTTTTTTGCAGCTTTAACTTGATTCATAGGTCTATGTGGTTGTTCAAGTTGTATTTTCTCTGACAACAGAAGAAATTTTTTGGTAAATATATAAAAATATATAAAAGAATTTCGTGACACTGCTAGTGAAAAGTGTGGCCATCAGCATTTAATGTGGCACTTTATGCCTGCTGCAATTTTTCATGTGGGAGGACTGTGGGAGGCAGGTGTGAAAAGTTTAAAAATGCATTTTAAGAAAACCGCTAGTCAGTTAAAATATACCTTTGAAGAGTTTTCCATACTTTTAGCAACTGTCTAAATTCTCGACCACTAGGCCCTCTATCAAACGAGCTCTTAAACCACGCTACTTCTTGATAGGTTCTTCTATTCTCGTCACTGCTGAACCAAAAGATATAACTTCCTCTCTTAGTATTACAAATCGCTGGCGCAAAATCAAAACAGAATGGCGTTTAAGGCGCATTATAAAAGTTTATATAAGTTGAACAGGATGTTCCATAAATAATTATTTTAGTAGTTTTTATGTAGTTTTTTATAAAAACTAGTTGAAAATGGTTTTTAATTTGTATAGAAAACCAGAAATTTTTTTGCAGTTTTATGATCAAAATATGAATGAGTTCAAAAACCCCTGTTTCTGTTTGTTGTAAACGACATAAAAAAAAAATAACAACCAGAGGGGTTACAACATTGCCCGTAACATATAGTTTCTTAGTCCTTCATAATATATGAAAAATAAAATAATTCAATTTATGAGAATATTTTGACATTTGAATAGTATATTTATTAAACTATTTGAAGAACTAATTTGCTCGCATGTGAATGTTGTAAGAGAAATCTTCTTAAAATGTCCGGAATTCTCAAACAATAATATACATTTCTAGATCTCGGCTAGAACCAATTCGGCTTGGGAGAGTAGACTGGACTGTAAAGTATCGAGGGCGATATGGCATGCACTCGACAGGCCAGACACAAGTACTCTTCTGAGTTTGAATAGGAAAAGTTTGAGAATTATGATAGGGGCCATAACGGGTTACTGCATGATAGGGAAGATGAGGTCTAAATGGGACTCTGGTAATTCTGATTTTTTTAGAATGAGGACGTCATCGAGACCGAGTCTATTGAGCATATTGTGTATTACTGTCCACGATTGCTGCATCGTATGTGCTATGTGACGTTCGCAACAAGGAGCTTGTAGACGTCTGAGGCTTCGTTTTGAGAATAGGCTGGCTAAGGGAGAGTTAGCGGTATTTCTTTAATAATTTTTTCTATTTAGTCTTTTCCCTTCACTATTTTCTTGATATTTTTTCTTCTTATATTCCACTCTATTCTATTATAATATAATATAATATATTATATTATATTATATTATATTATATTATATTATATTATATTATATTATATTATATTATATTATATTATATTATATTATATTATATTATATTATATTATATTATATTATATTATATTATATTATATTATATTCTATCTAGTGAAATTGAAGGGACTCACAATGGACCGACATTGTGATGTGATATAATGAGCGTATCATGTCAACCTTCTCTATCTATCTACCTAGTTATCTATCTATCTGTCTATCTATCTAACTATATATAACCATCTATCTATCTGTCTATCTCTCTGTCCATCTATCTATCTAGCTATCTATCTATCTAGCTCTCTGTCTATCTGTCTATCTAGCTAGCTATATATCTATCTATCTGTCTATCATCTATCTATACATTTCAAAATCATAAGTGAAAACGTGGGCCTAAAATCTCCGAACTATTAACTGTATTTGGATTTCTTATGAGATATATTATAAAAAGTTCTTTTATAAGAACATACAATTTAAAGGGTCTAATTGTCTAAGAACTGAATTAGATGTAAATTAATTTTTGATCTCAGATTTTCCTTAGTTATAGATTAATAGTGCAGCATAAAAATAGAAAGAACTTAATTACATTTATGTATGAAAAAAAAACTATTATTCATAGAAATGGGTTATAAACCTTTAAAATTCTTTGCGGCCCTCTTAATAATAAACTTAGTTCCACAAAATCAACGAGGGAAGCTTCACAATATTAAAATTAATGCAAAGATTCGACTTTAGAATGAGTTGTTAAACAATAAAAAGTGTTCATTTAATTTTCAAAATACCAATATTTCAAAAAGAACTGCATTAGTTTATCGTTCTATGATTAATTAGTTTATTTTAACATTTCTTATTCTTCATTTAACTGAATTATCTTATAAATATTTAGACATTTTTAATTATTCATTTTTGGGAATTCCCAGGATCCTCAGAAATTTAAAAGTCAATGAAGATTTCCCGGGAGCGGGAAAAGACTGGCAAAAGAAAAACTCTAATTATTATGAATACTTTTAGAGTTTTTTAACCAGTAATAAAATTAAATTTTTTTCTTTTCAGTGCATTTATGCTGATAGTTCAATAAAATTACGTTATTTTGATTGTGATAAAACAGTACCTCTATTTTTAAGATTTTTTTTTAGTTTCAACTTTAAAACTCCACAATTTTTGTGCGCATTGATGAAAATGAATATCAGACTTTCTTAACATAGTGTCTATATTAGACAATTTTTTATCAAGACAAACGTCAAACTTAACGCGAATTTGTGGAAGGTGGCAACAGTTACACAAAAACAACAATATGGCGTATTCATTATTGTTTTTTTATATATGCAGATTGACAACTGTAACAACCAAAATAGTAATCAGCTGTTTAATTAAGTTTACCTTGTATATATTCGCACTAATTTTGACGTTTGTTTTGATAAAAATTTGCCTAATGTAGACACTAGGTAATAAATCCACAAAATGATGTACCTGTATGAAAAAAAAGAAAATTTGAAAATATTATTACTAACATTTTTCAAAATTTAAGAATTTCCTCATATTTATTTTCTTAATTTCTTTTCCGTAAAGGCCCCTTCCCTATAATTAATTTAATGACCGTACATTTTTTTCAATTTAGAAGTTATTGCATCATAAAGTTACTCATAAGAGGAACCTCAGTCCTTCCCAATGATAAGAGATTTGTTTAAATCGGATAATGCACATAAAAGTTATTCAATCTTAAACATTCCTCATTTTTTAATTAAAATGCCCGAGATGTCAATCAGTTTTATGGATCCATTATATACATTTAAAACAATAAGTGTCACTCTTTTTCATAAGCAGGTTTCATTAAATTGTCTTCTAATTAAATAAATTTTATAAGCTATCGGTTTTTTCTGCAAGAGTTTTAAATATAATATATTATAATAGTTTTAGCACATTCTCTAATTAACATTAAATTAATAAACATTTTTGTTTAATTAGCAAAAGAGTATAGATTTGATTTCATTTGACAGTGATAAACTATTACTTTTACGATTAACGACTAACGACTAACATAAATATAAATAAACAGCTTAAAATGTAAACGGTATTTTGGGTTTTTCATAGAAATAGCCATGTCCAGAACGATTATTTTCACTTTCTTCACTAGATGAATGATAATCATCTGTTATATTTAGATCTAATGAAGGAGTAGGAGTGGAGGTGGTTGTTATGGTAGTAGTAGAAATAGTTTTTGAAGTTGTTTTGTTATCGCTTATATTCTCCATAGATAACATATGCTCATAATCATCTATTACGGTAGTATCCTCTGTAAAACTTAGATCATCTCCTGGCTTATAAATCACCACTGGAGCAGAGGCACTCAATTCAGTATCATCATCATAATTAAATAATATGTATATCATTTGTTTTTCTTCATAATGATTAATAGGTACAATATCTTCATCTCCAGTGATTTTTTTGACATATTTATTAGTTTGAATAGTATTTTCCGCTTTTTTTATATCATAGCTGGAAGTTTTTAAAGTAAAATCCACATTTGTATGAAGTTTAGAGCGATTTAAGGTTCTAGCATTATTATTTAATAATGTTTCCTTAAAAGTTTCTCTATTGAATAATGGTGTATTGTGGTCATTAACAAATATTGCTGGAATTAAGCCTCCCTTAAAAGTGGGTTTATATTGGCCACTTAGAAAATCTAAAGCTAATGGTTGCACATAATCAATCTTCATGGGCAAGGGATCATCAATTACTTTGGGTTTATTATATCTATAACCCAAATTTTCCTTAACAGATTCCAGATCATAGTTTTTATTTTGTGGCGGTAAATACCCTTCGTTTAGTTTAGTTTTTACAGGAGGCAAATATTCCCTTTCATTTAATTGTAGCTCCCGAACTTCTCCTTTTTTTACAGGAGGTAAATATGCTATATATTTATTTGGTAGTATTTCCTGTACAATGGCTTTCTCTATGGCAGGTAAATAGATTCTTTCTTTTAGTTTTATTTCCTGGATATCAGCTTTTACACAACTAATAACAAATAAGATTAAAATTCCTTTTAAGAGCAACTTATTCTGCAAAATAAATTTAAACTTTTTAAGCAACTTTTAGAAGATGTTATAATTAGAGCACTTACCATGTTCTATGAACTTAACTTTTCTATACCGAATGCTGGCTATACTAAAAATATTGCAAACATTTTGAATTGTTTTTGTTATATATAAAATTAATTTATTCTTTGATTGCGATTATTGGCTACATATGTACAATTGATTTGTTTATCTGCTTTATTTTTTATTGAATAAATAATTAAATACTTTTCTTTAAAAATTTGCTTTAATTAAATACAATTACTTTTTTTTTTTTTGTACGACACCCTATATTGAGGTATGATAGACTTATTTGAATATGGAAATGAAGCAATAATTTTTATAATTTTAAGTATGTGATAAGATTGTGTGAGTTTAAATGAAATACAATTCATGTTCATGTAAAATATCTAGTAAACTTTTATGTGTTTATGTCTACACTCAAATCGGCAGCTATGAATTATATATATATATATATATATATATATATATAAGTAGATATGTCCATAAAATTTTAATTCTTTTATTATATTAGTAGATTAAATATATGTTAACTAAAATTTTCTTTTTATAGAGGTTATTCTTCCCCCTGGACCTATACATACTATTTTCATCTCAATTATGGAAATTGAGGAGAAAGTTATTCCATAAAATTTCAAGTATTTTTCAATAATTTCTTTGTATGGGTTGTATCCTTCGCACTTGGTCCTACCCATCATATTTTCAAAGAAAGTTATTTCCACAATTTTTTTTTTTTTTTATATATTTACTTATTTTTTTTTTTTATTTATTATGTAAAAATAATAATCCGTGACCTAGCCTTTTGGCTTAATCGATCACCAATTTTTACTTGACAAAAAATTTTAAGACTTTTCTTTGAATATGCTGAAATTAATATTTTATTTGTATGGTGGTAGCCTTCTCCTTACTCCTATTGAAAAATTAAGTAGCTTATTTTACTTTCGGATCTCAAAAGAAAATCTGTCTATAAGCTACAAACCAACAAACAAACACAATTCATTTTTATATACAAACATAGATTTCCAATTTTGTCCCCAAATCTGTTTTTTAAATATAAAATTAAATACAAAATTTCAGTTTTCTTACTATAAAATATATAGATTTTTTTTAATAGAGAAATGTATTGAAAATTTTCTATAAATAGAAAATAATCATTGAAAATATTTATTAAATTTATCAAAAATTTTGCATTTAATTAAGAGAAAAAGGGCTTTTATCTCTTAGAAAGTAGATGATTTGTTTATTAAAAAAAATAAAACAAAACATTATAGATCATATTGAATATCGAAATATGAAATAATATAAAAGTATAACGCCATTTCTTAGATTTGAAAATTGTAAATGTTTTATACAAATAAAATAAGCATCTTTCTTAAATTTTATTAAAAACTGTGTCTCAGATTTTTACGTTAATGTGTTTTAGATGCTAAAGTATTTTAAACATCTATTTTATCTATATATTCTATAATCTATTATATAAATTTAATTATAAATACATATCTACATACGTATCTAGTTTTTCTTGTTGTTTTATTTACATTTTATTTTTCTATCTTACAATGTTTTTTATGTATTTTACCTAACTATATAATTCTTACTAAAAATGACTAATTTTTGCACTATGAAATAACTGATGGTACCTAATTAAAGACTTTATTTTTGACCCAATGAAAATTAATGTTGGAACAATTTGCGATTTTGTCTCATAACCTCACTTTTTAATTTGGACACATAGTAATGTGTGTGCTACTCAGAGTTTTTCAGTTACCAGAGTTTTTCAGGTGCCAGATGTTTTAACTCTCCAATCAGACGCCGAAAGTCCGTTTATTTGATTTATTGATTTGCGATAAACTCAGCCATAACTCAGTATGAGTGCTAACCATGATTGGTTTATCTGTACCACAACCAGTGTTGCCAAAACCTAAGTGGGAAAAATTGCTAAAATTTTCAAAGAAAATGCTAGAAAGTGCTAATATATATATATATATATATATATATATATACTTTAAAGAAAATAATAAATTCAACTTTTATCATAAATTATCCAATTATATGTTATCTGAATTAAAATGTTATATGTTTTCAAATAACACATAGTTTAACATTTTGACGAACTAAAATCCGATTCTTTTACCGTAAATTTGGTTTTTAAAATCTCAATTATCATTGTTTGACAATTAGGATAATTGATTACAATCCGGATTATCAAGGCGTTTTTTCTGGTCCACTTAAATAAGAAAAAGTATTAAAATATGTCATTTATTTAATATTAAAATTTTTCATCTAAGCAGAAATTTATAGACATAAATTTACAGATTAAAAATATACTTAGTGCAAAATTATTGAAGGATTTTAGGTATATTTTTTAAATAAGTAAATGAAATTCAAATAATATTAAAAATTTATTTTAATTAAATAAATATAAAAACCAAATTTTAGCATATGGAAATCTTATAAGGCTTTTTTAGAAAGTAATTTAATAATAAGCGTTGAAACTTACTTTTTACTTCCATTATAATTAAATATATTCTTTATTCAGGTCTGTACTCTGCGACTTCTCACGATATATATCTCTAGAATATTCTTACAATTATTACAAAGTTGATCAATGATAAATCAAGGTTACGAAAAATAATAATAGGGTTAACATGCTACGTTTTTAATAATAATTTTACGGAATGTTTACAAGCAACAAATAAAATTGGCGGAAAAATTTGCCTTTAATATACTCGTATATTCTGATTTTTAGTTTTCAGAAAAAAAAAAAATATTTGACAATTTATCAAAATACTGAAAAGAGGTATTACTTTTTAATAATTCGTTTTTCGTATAATATTTTAAAAAATAAAATAACGGTGTTTTAAATTGGGTAATAAGTTGATTAATTGTGTACATAAAAAATTTTTAATAAGTAAAATTTTATTTTATTTTACGACATCGATTCAGTTACGTTTCAACTAAATTTCAAACTGAATTTAAAAATTAATGGTTTATTTTATCGTAATTATTTATTTTAACAAAAGAATTATAGTTTACTTAACTGCAAAAATTTTTAATTGACATTTATGATAACTGTTTTTAAATGTCTTGGTTTTTACAAAGTTTAGTTTGCTATACACACTATAATGCAGTTTTGTTTCCAACTGGGGTATACTCAGTCTGTCCAGTTTCTTCTAAGGTCCTCTTCCAAGAGCTTTCTTGTTCCTTCTTGACACGAACATCACCAAAGAGATACCTAATTACGATAGAAAATGACAGACAGTGTCGACAAAGTTAATTCTCAGTTAGAATGTGTTAGTTAACAAAAATAAATCCAACGAGACAAATTCTTTTGCTCTCGACCGGATATGGCTACGATTATATGACTAACTGGGTTTATATACACTTTTTGCTAAAACTAACTATTGGGATGAAATTCGCTGAGTTAGCAATCGGCTAACTATAGGTTTCTGACAAAAAATATAATACGGTGACTTATATACTTCAACTCTCAATCGCCTAACTAGGATCGAATGGGCTACGCTAATACTAAATTCTCTTCGGCGAGATAAATAATAAACTAAATTCTATTAAGCGAGATATATGTTTCGGCTCTCGTTTGGTTAGCTACAGATTTTTGTCTCAAAATACAATCCGACGACATAAATTTTTCGGCTCTCGATCAGCTAACTATGATTGCGTAAGCTGCGCTAAATCCTGAATACATTCCGACGAGATAAATTTTTCGGCTCTCGGTCGGCTAACTACGTGTTCGGCTTCGGTTTGAAAGAAAGAACTCCGTTTGTGTCTGGTGATACTCCGATCCCTAAGAGCAAAGTAAAATAAGATTGGTACTTTGGTTCTTGCTCAAACGTATCGTTCCAAAAACGATTATTTACGATTAAATTTATATATATTTATTATAAATTTATATAAATTACTAAAGGAATTACAATATGTTACTATGTTGGTGGTGTAATATTTGTAACTACATGTTACAACACTCCTTAAAGGTCGCATTAGTGACCACATCCAGAGTTGTCAGATTTTTTTGAGCCTCTATAGCCAAGTTGTTAATTAGAAATCGCCAAAAACCGCCAAATTAAAATTTTATTTAGTTTTTCAAAGAAATACTAAGAAATCATCTAAAATATCAAGTGTCCTACAATTTTTAGTATTTAAAATTTAGTAATTTATAAATGTAAATTCAGCTTTAACAAAGCCAACGATAATTGTAATAGCTAATAATAATTGAATAAAAAAATACAACTTAAAATACAATTTTCTGACATATTGCTCCATTTAGGTCAACAACTTTTGAAATTTATTTAGCTTTATTCTACTTTTTAAAAGAATAATTCCAACATTAACAACATTGGCTCCATTTAACTTATAAATTGTCTCAAAGAATTAATTTATTTATGAATATTTTTATTTCATTGTGACCGAAATCATTAATATTCTTAATACATTTGAATGATGATGGAAAACAAATTATCAAACATTTACTATTGTCAAATATATTTTTTGGATATAAAATTTCATAAACTAAGTTGAAACTATTTATAAATTAAAGCTATTCATTTTGCTAGATAGGCAAATACTAAAAATAGTCGATTTGTAGTATGAAAATTTAATAGTTTTTCTGAACAAATGCCTCTATAATAAAATTTTCAAAATTAGCCAAAACAAATCGCCACCTGTTTACAAATCGCCATAAAACTCGCCATGTCGCCAAACAGAAAATTAAGTTGCCAAAAGCAATTAAGAGTCGCAATTAAAAATGGTGAAAAGTTGCCACATCTGACAGCCTTGATAAAAACACTATATTTTACCTGCAGTTTTAATTTTTAGAGCAAAAAAAAGAAAAAAAAAACTACTGATAATATTTGTATAGCACGATAATAAAAACATATGCAAAAGGTGCTAAAAAAAAAATACCAAGTATAATTCGAAAAGTGCTAAGAAAAGTGCCAGGTGCTAGATTAATTATTTTCGTGCCAAATCAATTTATAAAATGCTAGATCTATCACTAAAAATGCTAAATTGGCAACACTAACCTTAAAAGATATGCATCAAAGTTGAGTCCAAGGTAATAACCGACTTGGTCATCTCAAGGATTGACGTGAAAGTATAATTAAAAATTTTGAAATCGTTTCTAAAAATGGAACTTGAAATAAGCTCATTGTAAAGAATTACAGTTTTATAAATTGGAATTTTATTAGACAATTGAATTTTCCAAAATAAGTTTCCAACTAATTGGATATAAAAGATCTAAATATGCTAGTGAGATTTTGGATACTTGAAAGTTTAAATATCGATGAATTACCGCAGAACTGTCTGGCTCAAGTTATTCGATAAATGAGGTTAATCGGTATCAAACTAAAAATACAACTAGTCCTTCATAGCTTAAAATTTGATTATTTCTGCAGCAAAGTCGCAAATGTTGGGTTTATTACTATTCGAGAAGTGCAAAAGTTGGTAATTACAAAAGCAACTCATGGCAGCAACTAGAACATATCTTCGTTATTTAAGATCTTCTCCAATGATTACACCGTACAACAATTTCCGAAGAAATGTTTCACACATGAAAATATCGATATATGCATCAAAGTGGAGCACATAAATAATAAAACTATGTACTCAGTTTCACTCCAGGACGTCAAATTTTCTCAAAAGGGAATCAAAGTTTCGAAGAAAAATACACAGCTTTAAAAAAAATATAAAATATTTATTTTATGTTAGAATTGAAAGAATTTGATAATTTGTAAATTTGATAGTTTACGGTGCAGTAGACTGTTTATAACGGTTTACAACAACGGTTTCCACATGGAGTCCATAAGGTTATTCGTGGAAGGTTCACGAAGAGGTCGTGAAAAATATTTACAAAATTTTTTAATCTTAATATTGTTCAGAAGTTTAAATAAATTCCAATGAAAGCATGAAACTATTTAAAAAAGGAAAGATATCTTTATACAAGACATCTCCAAATTAAGGATAAAAGTGAAGATATGTATTTTTTGTATAAAATGCGTTCTCTTAAGAATCAACTAGCACTAGCTGCAAAAAAAAAAACAATGAAGAACCTGTGCTTTGCTTCGATTGAAATAAAGGAAGCGATGATATCCAGAAATTTGATGAAATCCTACTCTTATTTTTTTTTAATATATTATGCCAAGTACTTTTTTTTATATAATCATTTCAATATCCTCTTGGAACCATAGAATAACATCCTCTGGAATAAGTATTAAAATAAGTATTAAAATTTGTTCAAAGCTGAGTTCACAAAACTTGTATTTCGTAGAAAAGCTTGCGGGCTATAAAAAGAAAATTTGCTTAAACGGCTTCATAATTTAAAGACTGAAGAATCCTTTCAATATGAATATCGATAAAATACTAGATTTATTTCAAAAAGATTTAAAATGTAACTCATGACTTAAATTTAATTTTCAATCAACAGGTTTCGAAGTATTTTAGTTAAAATATATAAAAGTTTATCCGCTGGTTGGCTCTGAAGTATTAGAAATATGTAAAAAATGTATGTCGCGCTTCCATTGTAATATCAAAAGGGGGCCGCGAAGCACGATCTTGTGAGAACACTTACTTTAAACATTTTGGAACTTTTCTTTAGAGTTCAAAACGGTCATTATCATCCTTTAGTAAGACATTGCAAGCGATTATGTAACAAAGGCCGTTTCATGTTAAATATAAAATGGAAAAATTAAAAGCATTGGAAAATTCTATGTAAGCGCCTTGAACAACTTAATCTACTTGCACTTGATAATTTCTAAATCATTTAAATATAAAGCGAAGAAAATGTGAATAAATTAAGCGCATTAAAGAATATAAAGCATTTAATAGTCGATCAATATTCATAACAACATTTTGTGTTTGTTGTTCTCTGTTTATAATTTTATAGATTATTTTTATCAAAAAGATTAGTTCAAAGAATACTCGTATATTATTTAACAAACTGTGTGAGAATATAACAAATTTGTTCATTTGTGTACGTCTTTTTTTAATCTGAGAATGACGGTTCTTATTTTTTATACTCGTACATGTTAGGATAAATTTAATGTCTTCATGAGAATTAATTCCACATTGTTGTCAGTGTCTTTGTTTCATTTTAATTCTATTGTAAGATTTTTATTGACCTTTTGTTAAGAAAAAGATTTGTTCGAAACAAAGAATACAAAGAATGGAAAACTAGTCAAAGAACCAAACTCTATTGTTAAAAAAAAAAACCTGACTTAAGATTGTGTTAGTCAAAATTTATTTTTATGTATTAGTGCTGAAACCACTTTCACCACACATGATAAGGACACATAGTTGCTAAAAATAATATTAAAAAATTATTAAATATAATTCATCAGAATTATATTGGCAGATTTTCATAAATTTTATGAAATTATACTAATATTTGCAGATTACATCCACAAATATTAATTTTGTTGATGAATATGAAAATAATTTAAAATTATTTTAAATTCTGTTTTATTTTTAATGCCAAACGTAGCAACGTGAAAAAATAATAAAAATATTGTGTGCTAGTGGAAAAATGCCTTACGAGTGTAATATTCTTTAAATTTTAAAGTTTTGTTTACTTTCTATTGTTTTTTTCTCCACAATTGTGTTGAATTCATACAGAACTTGTATGTGTGGAGAGAGAAATGTTGTTGATGTACAAAATTGAGCCAGTTTCTTTTCTTTGTATTCTTTAGTTCGATGTTTGTTTTTCTAAAACGTCAGCAAAAAAATTTTGTTCGTAAACAGTGGAATATTTGAAAATAAAAAAAATTACATTTAAAGAAAAATAAAGATTGTTGAATTTAATTCTATATTATGTGTAATCCTTAAATGAAGCTAAATTATCTATTTGAAAAATGTAATTTTTTGACATTGTCAAAAATAAAACGAAGAAAACTAATTAGTATTTAGATTCACTGCAATTTTTTTTTTGGACATAAATCTGTAACATTTAATCGGTTGGTTGGACTTACGTAAATTTTTACACAGACGTAGCAAAGGAGCGTACAATTTTAAGTTTGGAAAGAGGGCCCCATATACCCTTCAGAAGCAGAACTATTAGGGTTCAAAATAGGTATCTGATATAGACAATTTTTCATTACTTGCCAAATATTTGTTACTTATGCGATTTCAAATATTTTTGCATCTTCCTAGAGCTCTCGATAAGGCCTATGAGAAACATGCTTGATTGTGTTATTTATCTCTTATAGTTTTCAAGTTATTTGCATTTGAAATTTCCACTCTTAATTTTACAAAATCTTGGTAAAGTTTTTTCAGTATATATCCCAACATTTTACCTGATTTTGTAAATATTTTACAAAATTATCTGTCGAATAAAAAAAGAAATTAGAAGTCGTAACTCTTCTGAGTCCAAAAATAAACTATTTTGAAATTGAAAATTGCACTCATTTTGCTTAAAAAAAAAAACACTTTTTTGAAATGTGTCATCACAGAGATAACCCTAAAATTGAAAAGAAGCCCAAATACCCAACAGGACTATATACATACCATCCCGAATTTGACCTATTTAAATAAGAATTTTTACTTTAGTGTATATGTTTTAAAATCCCAAAGGCTACTTCGTTTTACAAAAATGTTAAATTTGTTTACACTTTACCATTTTATATGACAAAATCAATAATCGCTGAAAATTTCGTTAAGGTATCTTAACAAGCCAGGATTTTTTTAGAGATCAAATATATTTACAAAAATTTAATTCCAAAAATCAGAAAAACCATAGACTTCATCTTTTTCAAATAAACAAAATATAAAAAAAGAATGAAGTCAATATCTTTCATAGAACTAAAACTACGCCACTTTAAAATCTAACATTTTACGAAAAATTGCACTATTTTGCTTCTTTTAGCACAAACACACCTTCGAATTTATAACTTTTTAACATAATACTACAATTTTTTTGGAATTTTAAATTTAAAATGTCTTTTAAAATAAATTTTCCATATAAATTTTGTCTCTAAAATTGACCTCAATCTTTTTGTATGTAATTAAGAATCATGTCAGCTGGACAGGATAGTTTATGTGAAAAAGATAAAGTTCATAGTTTTTCTGATTTTGAATTAATTTGGATTGAACTAAGTAAAATATTTGTAAAAAATTGTTTTTTGGAGAAACTATAAATATTTGAACTTTAATAAACTTAACAGAATTTTCAGCTATTAATGACTTTATCATTTGAAATGGTAAAGTGTAGACAAATTTAAGATTTTTGTAAAATAAAACCTGTAATTCCCAAAAAACCGACAAAAATCCCAAAAATGGAATTCTTTTGAATTTTGCCATAAAGTCCACATTTATTGCAGGTTTGTAAAAACTCATTGGCAGGTTTTTTGGAACACACAAAAGTTTTCGAAAGTGCATTTGGTTTGATTTCAACTAGTCTTTAGGATTTTAAAACTTCAATTTAAAATAGGTCAAATTCTGGATGATCTGCATGTAGTCCTGTAGAGTATTTGGGCTTCTTTTTTATTTCTAAAGTTATCTCTGTGATGTGATACCTTTCAGAAAAATGTTAAATTATATGTTCTTAAATAGGATTTTATAAAAAAGTGTAGACACCTTTTCGGCAAAAAAAATCATAATTTTGTAATTTTCAATTTCAAAATCGGTTGTTTTTATACTGAGAAGAGATATCGACTTCTATTTTTTTTTTTTTTTTTTTTTTTTTTTTGTTCGATAGATAATTTTATTCTTTAACCAATTGGGTAAAAAATTTACATATTGAAAAAACTGGACCAAGATTTTTTAAAATTGAGATAGTTAAATTTTCTTATGGAAATAACTTGAAAATTATACGAGATAAATAGTAGAAAATTGTAAGTCGACTTCGATTTTTGTCGTAAATCGATTTTGTGCCAAATAAAATCTGTTACTTGAAATCGACTTTATATTTACGAATTTCTGTTAAAATTTATTATTGGGCTTCAAAAAAAGATTTTACTCTGTACTTTGAGAATTTTGAAAAATTTTGAAAATTTTAATAACTTTCTTTTTTGAGGAAGCAGCTAACAAAATGCTAAGAAATTGAGATGTTCCTCCAAAATTTTGGTTATATTGATTACTGTTTATTAATTTTTATGCAATTTTGACTTTATTTTATGAATTTTGGCACAATTAACTTTTAGATGTCTGAAAAATTAATTTTGCCGAAAATTGGTATTGAAAAATAGGTAAAAAAAATTGATTTTTTATTTACTTCAGAATTGAAAACCCTTGCCCGTTGATTTATTACTGCTAATTCATTTGTGTTCAAATGTAATTTATGTAATTTTGACTTTATTTTATGAATTTTGGCACAATTTACTTTTAGATGTTTGAAAAACGAATTTTTCCAAAAATTGGTATTGAAAAATAGGTAACAAAATTGATTTTTGATTTACTTCAGAATTGAAACCTCTTGCCGTAGCCGAATGCTTACATTTGAGATAAAATAAAAAGAATTAAATTGTAAATATAAAAGGTATTAATCTTTACAGTTTAGTAAATAGTAATTTCTCTACTATTTGTGATTTTAAATGTGTCGGAGTTAATAGGTCCATAATTTTAAGTAAAATATTTGAGAATAAGTTAAAGTATAGTTTTTTTTTTAATAAAAAACAAATCAAATGTAATTTAAAATCTATTTTATAATCCGATCAATCGATTTTGAAAATGGAAATCAAAAAAGTTGATCGTACAATTGAAAATCGATTTTTAGATTTGTTTTGGCAAGCGATGAAAAATATTTTAATCAGCTCCGCTCCTGAAGGGTATGTGGAACACTACTTCCAAACTTATAATTGATTCTGCCCCACTGTGTATTGTGATTGAAATTGGAGTATATTTTTGGGCTTGGCTTTTTTAATGCATTTTTGAAAGCTATTGTGATCAAGTTAAAAATATTTCTTTATTTAGCTTAGAGAAACATCTTTGATTAAAAAGGAGAATTTCATAACTTATTAATTGAATTATCTAATAATCTCAGTTTTAATGGCTTTGACTTTTTTTATGAATAAATAATGTGTTCTTGCAATCTTCTCCAAACATTTTCTAGTGTTCCGGTTTTTTTATTATTAATAATACGAGAATATTTTATATAAACCGATTTTTTTTTTTTTTTTGGTAAACAAGATCTTTTAATTTGTTTTTTAAGAACAATTGTAATTAATTTGCAACTTCTTGGGACGATCATTCAATACATTGAGAGACTTTATAATATTTTGTTCTGTGTGCAAAACTGTGCAAAACTGTGGCCAAATTTGTATAATTTTTGTTAGAGGACGCAATATGTTTGTTTTAGATTTTTTCTGAATCTTTAGCGAAGTTCGAATTTATGCGTCAGTAAAAATCAAACTTCTGGATATTGTACATCATAGACTTCAAAACAATTATGAAGTTTTTTTATTAAAAGCTTAATTTTTACAAAATGCTGAATTAAAAAAAACTTAAATGTCATTCAAAATTAATTTAGAATTAAATATATTAAATAAATATTAAATAAACGGTTAGTTATTTCATACAAGGAAGATTTTTTGTCAAAAATTTTCCCAAAAATCTAAATTTTCACAAAAAAAAATTTCATCAGAAATTAAAACATCTGATCTAGTCAAGAAAAAGTATTTTAAAATTTTTTTTTGATTAAGATGAATTTTTAATACATTCTGATGGACAATATTTTTTAATAATCCTTTTTATGGAGGAAAATTTTTTAAGTATTTTACCTATAAAAGGTATAAACGTCATTATGGAAATTTGTTTTCCATGAAGTACTAAGAGTGCTTTTGTATACAATACTACCCGTTTGTGCTAATGTCTGTATATATATATATATATATATATATATATATATATATATATATATATAACAACTACTGCTTGCTTATACAAAAATCAACAACACTGAAAGTCATTGCAATGCTTTTTATACATGTTTGTGTGTGTATATTTTTAATAATATTTTCAGAGTTTTGCCTCAGTTGTTCGGTTGTTTATGGACCGATATAGCTAATTTAAAAAACCGTAATTTTAGAAAAATATTTACAACAAGTTTATATAGCAGCTTCACAAAGTCTAGAAATGCGTTTTTACCGATATCTCAGTTACTAATGAACCGATTTTCTGAATTTCTTCCGATATTCTTCATTTCTACGTTTGCTTATATAGCGGCTTAGAAAAGGCAAAAACAAATACACTTTTAAAGGTCCTTTCGGTTTTTTGCCGATAACTCGGCCATTAGTGGACCGAATTTATTGATTTTTACTAATGTCGTTCTAAGAAATATTCCCTATATATATAAAACATATATATCCGATAACTGGGCCTTTCTCAAAACTGATTTCAACAGACAGACAGACAGATAGACGGACATCGTCATATCGACTTCCTTATCAATAAGGATCCAGAAAACATATACTTTTTGAAGTCTTAAACGAATATTGTAGAAATTACAAACGGAACGACAAATTTATATATACCCTTTACACCTGTGGTGAAGGGTGTCAATAAAAATTGTTACAACTCATTTTTTAGATACTCATTTTCAAATTATTATCAATCAGTCACTAGCAAAAATAATCACATGAATTTTGTCCCAATATATATATTATAACACATCCATATAGTAACGCGAAAATTCCAAATGATAGATTTTTAAGCAAAAAAGTGAAGACAACGTGTACACAACATTTGGCATGAAATAGTTAATACTTTTTCTCAACAAGCTTAATTACAAATTTTTTGAGACACACTTCGAAAGAAAAATCAAAACTTTATTTGACCTAAATACTCTAGATCTGTGATTTTTAATAACTGATAGGTATCTAAAGATGTCCAAAGATCGTAAAAAATTTCTTTAAAATTTAATGAGGTTTCACATTTTTGAAATTTTCTCGAGTTATAGCTATATAATATTTTAGTCTGCTCAATAGTTCCGAAGCTAAACAAAATTGTGTCGAAAAAAATTTTTTTTCTCACAAAAATTTAAAAATTTTGTAAAAAAAATCGTAGTAAATCGAAAACGTTCAAAAATTGTCTTTTCTTCTCCATATTGTTGGACATGTTACAAATAATGTAACTCACCATTAAGTGATGGCATCTTATTAAAGAAAATAAATAAATAAATAAAATAAAATGATTTTCCTAACTTTTATTGAAATTTCTTGTTTTTATTATATTCTGGCAAATTTTTAAATGAGATACTTTCAGTGAAATGTAAATAAAATCGACATCTATCCAACGAATTTAATAAAGTATACTTCGTTTTATTTACAACATATACAGTATTTGGTTAAGATGTTTTAAGATTTTTTAAAAACAAAAATTTTGAAATTTTGTAAAAAATTTAATTTAAATTAGAATTTATTTGTTTTTCATTAAACTAAATTAGACAAATAGTTTTACAGATATGTTGCCATATATGGTGCATAAAGATTTTTATATAGCGGTTTATTTCAAGAACTAGATTCAATTTATAAAAACTAATTTATACACAGAGGGAAAAATGACATTCCAAAATTATTAATTGATGATATCATATCTAAAGCAAGCCGCAAATGCTTTTTGAATTTGAGTAATGAGTAGTACTAATTACATATGTTGTATAATAAATTGTGGTCATTACAAAATGTCATTATTTTAAAAAACCGAATAAACACTTACTGGTAATGATTTCAGTAACTACTTACTTATATCGTTACATTAACCAAACTAAATATCGAGCATCTGAAAAATAGACAAATAACTACTTACTGTTCAACTTTTTGGTAACTGATTAATAATTAGTTATTTTTTAACTTTTTGTAAATTTTTTTGTAAATGGAGGTAATGAATTTTTGGACAACTCGAACAAAAAAATAACTACTTATATTTGGTAAAAAAAAGTATTATTTATTTGACTCCAATATTACTTGCCAACTTACTAGGCAAGCACTTGTTTTTGCTCGGAAAATATAAGCTATATGTTGAAAACTATTGTGTCATAGATAATAATATTGAACACTTTTTCTTTTCCATTTTTGTTCTAAAAATTTTTATTAGTTTTCTTTGGATTTCGTAACAATTCTTTTTTATAGACAGAGGTTTTTCATTCTAAACAGTGTTGCTAGGAGATGAGAAAAAAAGACGCTAAATTGAACTATAAAAAAGCCAACAAATAGCTAAATATCTGTAAAAAAAAACTTTAAAAAGCTAACATTTTTTAGTTCTAAAACTTATTTTTTTACGTTCTCAGTAGCTTTAGATATTTTTTTTAAGATATATTTATTACAATATCTTAAAAATAAAAAATGGTTGCCAGCAAAATGAACCAATGAAAAATCGTTCAAAAAATTCACATACAAATTTGGGGTATATTTCGTATGAAAAATTACTCCTTTTAGAATTATAATTCCTTTTTGATTAAGCATTTCCGAATTTTTGAGAGATAAATAGTTCTATGGTTAATAAATTATATTAAAAAAATAAATATAAAATCCACTTAGTAGTAAGTTCATGAAATTAGTTATGTTGTTATTGATTTGGAGAATGAAGCGCCGTAGGTGAAAATTTTTGTTAAATACAAATAATCTCGGTTTTTTATGCGAATAAATACACAAAAATGTTTAAATGGATGTTTCTATAAAAGTAAAATTAGTAATAGCGAAACTATTTTCTTCATTGTTACATTTTCGTACTAACATTGTAGCCTTTTTAAGGTAATTTTAAGAACGAAAAAGGATAGAAAGAATGCTAAAAGCTAAAACGAAAATTGAATTCCGAAATTCGCTATAATGGTTCTAAGTAAATAACATGTTTCCCTTTACCCTGATACGTCCACTATAACTCCTTAGAAAGGGGCAACAACTTTTACTTGTTCAACCTTTGAAGAGTTTAGAGATCATGCGCGATGTTGCCTTTTTTGTATATCAATCAATTGTAATACATTATCAGGCGAAAAATATATAAAAATATAATTCTAGGATTTATACGTTCTTTTTTCAAATTATTTCTCATTAGTAATAATGAAACGAAAAGTAGATATAATACATTCATGAGAACTAATGAACTGTTTGACTAACAACAAAATTTTTGGAACAAAATTCTTTTTGTAAATCCCCACAAAATAATCAAATTCGTTAAATAATATTGACTTTCATTTATTTTCATAAACTATGGAAAATATCTAAGTCCTATAAATTCTTTCAGTACTTGGTTTAATATTTGGTTTAATATTTGAAAGTTGTATATGGACGGGGATAGTCGTAACCTTTACCACCGGTACTGGATACATATACATTGGAAGCCCCGTCACCATGTGATCCAGAGAAGCCGGAATTGTAGGAAGAGTCGAATGAGTAAGATGATTCGGGGGCAGAAGTAGCACCATAATGAGAAGAACTACCGGAAGAGTATGAAATGGAACTTGGGGCAATGTATTCGCGAGAAACGGAGGTACTAGTTTTGGAGCCATGGCCAGAGCTACCAGAACCATGAGTTGATCCATGGTGGGAACTGCCAGAGGAAGCTGGTGGAATGTATTCGCGAGACAATGAGGAACTAGTACTTGAGCCATGGCCAGAGCTACCGGAACTATGAGTTGATCCATGGTGAGAACTGCCAGAGGTGTGGGAGCTGGTTGCAGGTGGAATATATTCACGATTAAGTGAACCATGACCAGAGCTGGTACTACCATGGTGAGAACCTCCAGTAGAGTGAGAAGAGCCACCGTGAGATGAGCCAGAAACGTGACCGCTACCGTGAGATGATCCGGAACTGAAAACTCTACCAGAAGAGTGTCCAGAGGAACTGGTACCATGAGATGAGCCTGAACCGAAGCTGCTACCGTGGGATAAACCAGTGCCGAAACTGCTACCGGTAGAATGTCCAGTGGCACCGTGAGATGAGCCAGAGCCAAAACTGCTACCTTGAGATGAACCAGAACCGTGAGACGATCCAGATCCGAAACCGCTTCCAGAGCCATGGTGAGATGAACCGGAGCCAAAACTGCTGCTAGAAGAATGTCCAGCACTACCACGAGACGAGGATGAGTGTCCAGCACCAGAGCCATGACCACCACCTACGCCACTGCCAGAGGAATGACTGGTGTAGGAAGTGTAACTTGAACCGCCAGCACCACCGTGGCCGCCAGCAGCACCGTGAGATGATCCAGAACTGAAACCGCTACCGGAGAAATGACCGCCACCACCGTGAGATGATGCAGAACTGACACCACTTCCAGAAGAAAATCCAGCACTACCGTGTGATGAGGATCCAGCACCAGATCCGTGACCAAGACCACCACCTATACCACTACCAGAGGAATGACTGGTGTAGGAAGTGTAACTTGAACCACCAGTACCACCACCAAAACCGCTACCGGAGGTGTGACCGGCACCACCGTGACCACCAGCAGCACCGTGAGATGATCCAGCACCGAAACTGCTACCGTGAGATGAGCCAGAACCGTGAGACGATCCAGATCCGAAACCGCTTCCAGAGCCACGATGAGACAGGAATGAGTGTCCAGCACCAGAGCCATGAGCACCGCCTACGCTACTGCCTGAGGATTGACTGGTGTAGGAAGTGTAACTTGATCCACCAGAAGAGAGACCACCAATTCCAGCACCAAAACCGCTACCGGAGGAATGTCCGGCACCACCACGAGATGATCCAGAACCGACACCGCTGCCAGAAGAAAATCCAGCACTACCGTGTGATGAGGATGACTGTCCAGCACCAGATCCGTGACCAAGACCACCATCTACACTACTGCCAGTGGAATGACTGGTGTAGGAAGTGTAACTTGAACCACCAGCACCACCACCAAAACCGTTGCCAGAGGAGTGACCGGAACTACCGTGACCGCCAACAATAGCACCGTGAGATGATCCAGAACTGAAATCACTTCCAAAAGAAAGTGACGATGATAAGTGTCCAGCACCAGAGCCATGACCACTACCTACGCCACTGCCTGAGGAATGACTGGTGTGGGAAGTGTAACTTGAACCACCAGAAGAGTGACCACCAACTCCAGCACCAAAACCGCTACCGGAGGAATGTCCGGCACCACCGCGAGATGATTCAGAACCGACACCGCTTCCAGAAGAAAATCCAGCACTAGTGTGTAATGTGGATGACTGTCCAGCACCAGATCCGTGACCAAGACCACCACCTAAACCACTGCCAGAGGAATGACTGGTGTAGGAAGTGTAACTTGAACCACCAGCACCACCACCAAAACCGCTACCGGAGAAGTGACCGGCACCACCGTGACCACCAGCACCGAAACTGCTACCGTGAGATGAGCCAGAACCGTGAGACGATCCAGATCCGAAACCGCTTCCAGAGCCACGGTGAGATGAGCCGGAACCGAAACTGCTGCCAGAAGAATGTCCAACACTACCATGAGACGAGGATGAGTGTCCAGCGCCAGAGCCATGACCACCACCTACGCCACTGCCTGAGGAATGACTGGTGTAGGAAGTGTAACTTGATCCACCAGAAGAGTGACCACCAACTCCAGCACCAAAACCGCTACCGGAGGAATGTCCGGCACCACCGCGAGATGATCCAGAACCGACACCGCTTCCAGAAGAAAATCCAGCACTACCGTGTGATGAGGATGACTGTCCAGCACCAGATCCTTGACCAAGACCACCACCTACACTACTACCAGAGGAGTGACTGCTGTATGAATTTGATGAGAAACTTCCGCTTCCACTGCCAAAACCACCAGAAGAGTGACCGCCAGCACCACTAACACCAAATCCACCAACTGATTGATAAGAGGATGATGAGTGGCTACCACTTCCAAAACCATCTTCGAATGGTGGTGAACCTTTAGGATACTTATAACCTAATTCCGAAACATCAGCTGCCACTGCAACTACCAAAGCCAAGCCTATTAAAAACAATTTCTAAAATGAAATAAAAAAAACTATTTTTATTTCCATTCCAACTCAATAACAACAATATCCGGCGCTTACCATTTTGTTTAGCGTTATTATTCCAATTGTGGTCAAATGCTAAATACTATCAAGTTTGTAAAATGTTAAAGTTTTTATATAAATACGATATTCTTTAAAGTTAACTATTTTCTTTTTTTGGCAATGTCTTCATCATCTCATCTCTTAAAATATTCTCTTCTATCATATTCTGGTTGATTTTTGTTTATTTCATAATAAATATTGTTCTAATGATACAAGTTTCTTTAACCGCAACAACATTGAAAACAGAGTAAAAACATCATCTCTCCTTGCCCCTAACATTCGGCTATATAAATATGATGATGCGGTTGGATGTGATTCTAATACATTCCTACTTTTTTATTTTTTGTTTGTTTGTTTTTAGTCTATTATATATATTTTTTTAAAGTGGATAATTATATAAATTACCGGTTGTTGTCATCCTTATAAAAGGTTGTTTGATGTTTTTTTTTTTTTTTTATTATCCGGTTGGTTTGTTCTACCTGGTTTTAATTTCACTGTATTTAGTTTAATGAATTTGAAGTTATTTTTTTATTATTTTATTATTTTTTTTTTTTGGATAAATGCTAGTAATATTTTGTATTGCTGTTTAAGATTTAGATTTATTTATCGTTTGCTGTAAAATATTGTTTAAAATATTTTAAACATTTTGAATTTTTTTAATGTTTAGTGGCACAAAAATTATATTTGCCTTCGTTGAGGTCTTTAATTCTTTTTGATAAATAATTAATTTTTATTACAAAATAAATATTGTAGATATATGGGAAAAAAACACAAAACTTTTAAGATTTAAATAAAATGTACTCTCTGGATTACTGGTGCACATGCTAGGAGACTTGGGCTCCCTTTTGCCACTGTCCCACTCTCACTGAGATAAGGACTGCTAATTTTGTGCACTCCGCTTGTGCATGGATTACCAGATCCCTCTAATATTGACATCAGATAGATCAATTCTTTCATACATGCGTCTGGAGTTCGATTCGAACGCTGTTATGGACACGTGAATTAGCAACATATGATCCCTTAGGGTTTCACAACGGGACCAAACTGGACTCAAGTGAGCTGTTTTCTATTGATTAGACAGCTGCCCACTAAACCTAACCTTCCGCCAAATAATTACAAAAAAAAAAACATAATTTTTGTAATTTTCATTTTCAAAATCGTTTATTTTTGGACTCGGAATAGATATCGACTTCAAATTCAACAAATTTGCAAAATCGGATGACAATATTGGGATAACTATATATTTAAAAAACTGTACCAAGATTTTGCAAAATTGAGATATTTGAGATTTCAAATGAAAATAACTTGAAAACTATAAGAGTTAACATACAAACTTGTTTTTCATAGGTGTTACCGAAAGGTTTAAGAAGATGTAAAAATATATGAAATTGGATAAAAAAATTTGGCAACTGCTTAAAAATTGTTTATGTCAGAGTTACCCTTTTTTGAGCCCCAATATTTCTGCTCCCGAGGAATCTGTGGGTCCACCCTCCAGAACTTAAAATTATGAAATTTTATGTAGATCCAACCATCCCATGAGGAGTTACAGATCTATTTCCACAAATTTTTTTGTTCTGCCCTATTGTGCGTTGTAGGTCTTCTTGAGGCCATTATTAATCTGTTTTTAAAATTTCCAAACTTTATAAGAATCAGGCTTTTCTACCGCAAATTTTTACAAAACATTTTAAAATTAATTTCATTTCTAGAATTTTTAAATTTTAACTGAAATTTTAAATTAACTGTAATTGTTTTCCATAAAAGAATGCAATAACTTTTAAAGACATTTTTGTTTTAAATATTACAATAATTAATTTGTTAAAAGTTAAACAAAAACTTTAGAACTTATTCGATTTTTGTTTTTTTGAATAACTTACTAAAACTTTTCACGCATGACTTATTTTTGGCCCAGAAAGTGTTAAAGTTAAAATAGTTATATGAAAGATATTTTGAAAAAGTTTAAAAAATGTTTAATAACATTTTGAGTTTTTAAGCGATTTTAAAGTTTGACATTTAATTCGACTCTAAACAAAACACACAAGAAACAGTCACCAATCACTAAAATAATTCATTCAATTAAAAGATTTATCAAATTTGCACCTCTTACAAGAATGATTATATCAATTACTAACAACCGTAAAAACATAAACATTTTTTAATTAAAAAATTTTAAATCAATCAAATAGATTATGGGAATGAATTAAGAATTTAAATTAGAAAAAAATCTTACTTGAATTTTATTTTAACTATTTTTTTATTTTATTTTTGCATATTAATAAAATTTTGATATAAAATAAAACAAATGTGCTAATTGAAAAATATAAGGTAATTATTTTTTCTATGCAGCTTTTGTATTTAAATACGTTACGTTTTTTTGTACTAATATTAATTGGCTTTAATGAAGCACAAATGAGTTTGCGTGAATGACTTTTCGCGAATGGGTTTCGCGTTATGGAAGCTTAAGAAAAAAAGTTAAAAAAAATTTTAAAATGCTATTTACATCAATATGTCTAAAATACAAATTAAATGTAATGCAATATGGTTGATGTCACCAAAGATAATAGCGATCATAATGACTTTTATACATTTTATTAAAAAAATTTTTAATCACCAAAGTATGAATAGATTTTTGTTTAGCTTTATAACATTTGTTGATATATTTTTATTATCTGACAACCAAAATATTTTTTTAAAATGATATTAATGGACAAGAAATGAGCGTTTATTATATACCAGTTAAAAATTAAAATTTAAGAAAAATTTTTAAAAATTCCATTTTAAGTCGGATATCAAAACTAAATACACATATGTAACCTATACAAAGGTGTACAAAATGAAAATTAAAGGAGGATCGATATGTTCTATAATAGTGAACATAATCGGGACCATAATTCTGATTTAACCTACTTTTACAATATTGAGTAAAAAATAAAGTGTACATAAATTTTTTTTATTTTTTAAATGCATTTAATTTTTACATCTAACCACAAAAAAATCTTTAAATGAGTGTAACAAATAAAAATATTAATTATAGAACAATGAAATAAACAAAACTATGAAATAAATTTTCCAATGAAAAAAAATACACACTCAAAGTTGCATTAAATTCAAATCTTAAAGACACCGCAATCTCAGGTTATGAATACATTTTATGCAATTTTTTGTTGAGACCTATTTTTCGCTTAACTAAAACAGAATTTATGTACTTATTTTAAATATAATTTCACGTAAAATGTAAAAAAATGTTAATATAAGTATAATATAAAGGTTTTTGTAATTTAATATTTTATCGCTCCACAAAGATTTTAAAACGTAATTTGGAAACTTTTTTTGATCACGCAATAATTTGACTTCAATGAAATTACGTTGTGAGTGTGCCTCGCGAAAAAGGCACCTGTTAAAGCCATTCACGTTTTATAGATCGATTTTAAGGAGTTATAACATTTTTGTAAATTAATATTTTATCACGCCTCAACGATTTTAAAATATAATATGGAAACCATTTTTGAACACACAATGTTTTAGCTTCATTGAAATTACGCTGTAAGTGTGCTCTTCTTGGAACCATTCACGTGTTTTCTCCCCAAGTTTTGGCACGCCATATTGCGCTGCTAATGATGGCACATTAACGTGATGTATCTCAAGGTAAACATCCATTCTTTATTTACAATACTCGAAGTTTTCTAATTGACAAATTTTGAATTTTGAAAGTTTTGATACTTGTCTACAATATAATTCAACACTGGTCAATGATAGTCTGATTGAAAACAAGTTAGCCTATTTCTATAAGTGCTTGTAGTTTACAATATATCTTTAATATATCTTTAAATATATATTTTTTTTTGTCGGTATCGGTATTTTAATAAAAAAAATCTCTACTTGTAAATCTTCGCTTTCTAAACTATTATGGGTCATGAAGCCATTATGTAAAAAAAGAATACAAAACTCTGCGCGTTTCTACGTAATAATGTAACAAATAACTTAACATATAAGCAGCACTGAGTTAATTTATATATTTTTAATTATGAATATTTGCTTAATTTAAATTTAATTTTTAAATTTAATAATTATTAATTTTATTTTATCGAACTTTTTTATATTCTATATATATATATAAACTCGTATCAAAACCAAAATATCCATATTAGAAAACAAAAATTGTTATGTGTCTATTTAAGGTTAAAAGAAATCAATAGATTTTTAATACATTAAAAAATATCTATGTATGTATGGTATATAAAATTTATGTAACAACATTATGAATAAGTTCAAAGTTCACTTAGGAAAACATACGCTTTCCCTATATGTTTGCAGGAGACCCTGAGACAGTCGATTCCATATAAGAACAGATCAACGAAATTCCATTTCTTTTGGCTGTTATTGAAAAATCCAACTGACTGATATTAAAAAATAATATTATATGGATGCAACAAAGATTAAGATCAATTCACAATATTGTATGTGAATTTTTTATCTAAAAAACAATAAGCAATAACTAGTTATTTTCATTAAGTAAACACGATAATGATAATTAAATATTGTATTTACCGTTAATAAGTACACTGAAAAAAATATATATTTTTTAATGTTATGTTTTATAAACAAACAAAAGTGTTATATTCGGCTTGGCCGAATCTGTTATACCCATTATCCTCAACTTTCTGTAGCATCCCAATTTAAAATTTCATTTTTGGTTTCTAAGTTTATATTGGTCCTCAAACTCTCTGTATGAATTTTCGTTGTCGTACATGTTTTGTTTAAGAGATGGTGGGTATAAAATTTTAATTAGGGGCTTTTAGGAAAAAATTTCTGATTTTCTTTCAGTGTGGTAGAAAAATATAGCAATCAATTTAAATTAAAAAAAATTATGATATACTTTTATACAAATATGCATAAAGCTTGTTTATATTTTAGGCAAAACAGATTAAATTTTTTATTATTTTATTTAAAACTAGTTTGTTTGAATTAGTATTTTAAATATTTATGTATAAAGAAATATTTTTTAGTGCTTGTGTTGATAGGAATAAATTTAAAATTTCCCAATATATATATATATATATATATATATATATATATATGTGTGTATATATATTTTATTTTATTTATTTATTTTTTTTTTTTTTTTTTTTTTTGATGTAACTATAAACTAGAAATACATATGAATGTTTTATTATGCTTAAAAATGACTTAACTAGAGGAGAATAAATAATCAACTTGAGGAGAACAAAATAAGATCCAGTAACATAGATATTTAATTTAATCTTGAGATCCAACTTGTTAATATATAATATGAGCATATAGTTTTTTTTTATGACAAAAAAGTATATAAAATTTTTCAGAACTTTATATGCATATAAAATCCAAAACCATCCCTAACATAAAATTTAAACAAAAATATTAAGAAAAATAAATTTCTAGTTATATATATTTTAATATAAACAACTTTAACTGGTTTTTATTTATTAATAACTGACATATGATGTCTAATTTGAATTAAATAAAATTTCTGCTTATAAATGACATTTTTTTTTTTAATTTTATGATAGAAATGATTACAAATTTTAAAAATTTTATATTGTCTACCCAATAATATATGGGAATTTCTTCAAAATCGTTTACTTTTTTAAACATTTTTTAATGGCACATCACAGCTATTAGTTGGCTTTAATGAAACACAAATCTGAATGACTTTTAGCGAACGGCGTTAGTGTTATGAAAGTTGAAGATAAAAAGTTATAAAAAATTGCCAAAATTCTACTTTCAGCAACATTTAACGAAATGCCACACGTATATATTCCCTTCAATATGTCTAAAATACAAATTAAAAGTGATACGATATTGTTGATGACACGGAAGATAATGGCAATTATAGTGATTTTTTAGCATTTCATTAAACATATTTTAATCAAAAAAGTATGCATAGATTTTCTCGTTTTTTAATTTTATAAAATTGTTTGTTATATTTTTATTATTTAACAATATATTTTTTTAAATGATATTAATGGACAAGAAATTACCGTTTATTTTATTCTGGAATTTTAAAATATTGTAAAAATTACATTTTAAATCCGATATCAAAAATAAATGCACATATGTAATCTACACAAATACAAATTAAAGGAGGATCAATACTTTTTATAATAGCGAACATAATCGGGACCATCATTCTGATTTGAGTAAAAAACAAAGTGTACACAGATTTTAGATATTTTTTTTTTTAAATCTCTAAATGATGTTAATAAATCAAAAGTTGCAGATATTAATTATGTAACTATAAAATAAATTTTTCAATGAAAAAAATACACACCATAAAATGTTGAAAGTTGCATTAAATTCAAACGCCTAATTATTTTTGATTGCCACTTGAGTCCAATATAAGTAATAATAACAACTGCAGATTGGTGTACATTTTCACCGATTTTAATTAGTGCCTTGGATGTGCCTCGAAGATTTATGCAATATTAAAGACACTGCAATCTCAGGTCATGAATACTCTTTTATGAAATCTATTTTTCACTTATCTAAAATAGAATAGATACGTATTATAAATAAAATTGCACATAAAATGTAAGAAATGCTAATATAAAGTGCGAAAAATTTTAGGTAGATTTTAAAGAGTTATAAGGTTTTTGCAATTTAATATTTTGCCGAGTCATAAAGATTTTAAAATGTAATTTGGAAACTTTTTGGCTTCATTGAAATAACGCTATGAGTGTGCCAAAACACTTCTTAGAGCCATTCACATTTTTTCTCCTCAAGTTTGGTCACACCCTATAACGTTGCTATGGGGAGTACATTAATGTGATGTATCTCAAATAATTCATTAATTAAAAGAGATCCATTTCTTTTCTCTTTTTTTATTTCGCAATACTCAAAATAGCACAAATTTTCTAATCGAAAATCTGAAAAAAATTAAAATTTTGGTTTCACCACTTGTCCACAATATAATTTAACAGTGGTCAACGATACATTAACTGAACTCAAGTTGGCCTATTTCCACAAGTGTTTGTAGTTTATATTAGAGAAAGTGGATATATATGCTAAAATCCGCGATTAAAGGAATCGAAAAAAAGAAAGAAAAAACACGTTATTTGTAAACACTTTTTTCGGATTTTTTAACTTTGAGTACTTGGCATTATCACAAGGAACTATTTTACATCATGATTTTTGTTATCTTACTCCACGAGGTGTTGTTAAGATAATTGCATCAAAAGTAAATTAAAAAAATCTAAATTAAAAAATCTAAATTAAACAAATAAATAAAATAAAATATATATTTGAGGTTTAAGGTCGGTTTCTTAAAGGTAAACGAAAAAAGAGAATTCCCCATATAACTGTGTGAACGGCTGTGTCATACCAAAATTGTTAAATTAATTCAACTGGTTGTAAAACTTGTTCTTATTTTTATACCCTACACTATGCGTTTGTGCTGATGTTTGTAACGCATAGAAAAAGTTATCCAAAACCTTAAGTATACCAATCGACTCAGAATCACCTTTTTAAATCGTTCTAATGACGACCTTCTGTGCACAAAGTACGATACAATAAATTAAATTTGGTACGTGGGACTTCTAAGTTCTATACAAGTGTCAATATTTGTACCAAATTTTACGAAGATCGGTCCACAATTGATCATAGCTCCCATATAAACCCCTCTCTTCCCAAAATCACTTTAACGTAGCTAAATCCCATACGAATGTTAGTGTCAAGTTAATATTCGACACCTTTATGTAAGTAGAAACAATATTGCCAAATTTTATGAGAATCGGTCCATAATTTACCACAGATTCCATATAAACTCACTTCCAGGAATCGCCCTAAAGTGCATATAATCATTTAGGTGTTAGTATCAACGTATTATTCTGTATTTGTATATTTTACTTTACATTTAGTAAAATTGGCCACAGGTGTAATATAAGTCCCCTTCCCGAATTTTTGCACTCGTACACAACGGTATGGGGTATCATATAGTCGGTCTTGACCGACTATATCATTTTTTCTTGTTTCTATTCATATTCTTCTTTAAATATTATGTAATTTCTAACTTGTTTAGAAACTTTCAAAATTTATATAAAATACCTATATATTATTATAAAAAATCTTTAGTAGTCAAAATTATATTTTATGCACTCAACAAAGTTATAAATGGAGCAAATTACATGATTTTAGACACAAATATTATTATTTAAGTTAAAAAATTTCCTTATTGTTTTTGGCTGGCAGTAATATTATAAATTACACAAATCAACAAATATGTTAAAACAACAGTGTAAAAAGTCAAATAAACGATTTCCATCATGTTAAAGTTTTGTGATATAATGAGTTTTGATTTTGGTCTTTTTCAACAATTTTTCACGAAAAAAAAATATTTAATAACTAAATAATATTTAAAACTAAAAAAATTATACAATTTAATTTTCTGTACTTCTCTTATTCACATCAGTGCAAAGTGGGGCAGAATCGAAATTTTTGGAAATAAGTCTGTAACTTTTGATCGGCTGGTTGAATTTTCATGAAAATTGGTATAAACGTAGCAGAGGAATGTACAATGTTAAATTTGGTCTTATCAGAGCCTACAACAATATATAAAAATATTTGAAATCGGACGAAGCGATTAAAAATTTTTCATGTCAGTGGTCCCTAATTTTGAGCCCCCTTAGCTCCGCCCCTGAGGGGTTTGTTGTGCCCCTCTTCCAAACTTAACATTATACGCTCCTCTTCTAGGCCTATACCAAATTTCATGAAAATCAAAGCAGCCGATCAGAAGTTACAGATTTATTTCCAAAAAATTTCGATTCTGCCCCACTGTGCAGTGTTGTTTAAAGACCTATTATTTTATAGTTTTTATTAATATTTATTTTGTTTCTAAAGTTATGTGTAAAATATAAGTAAAACGAGAAAGATAGATTTACTATATGATACCCCATACCATTGTGTACGAGTATAAAAATTCGAGAAGGGGACTTGGTCAATTTTACTACATGTACAATAAAATATACAAATACAGAATAATGCTAGATGATTTTATGCACTTTAGGGCGATTCCTGGAAGTGGGTTTATATGGGAGCTATGGTGGATTATGGACCGACTCTGATTACATTCATATGGGATTTATGGATGTTAAAGTGATTTTCGGAAGAGGGTTTTATATGGGAGCTATGGTCAATTGTGACCGATGTTCACAAAATTTGGTACAAAGATTGATGCTTTTACAGAACTTCTTTGCACTTATTTTTTAGACATTTTTGAGTGCTTAAACTCTATTCCGGGGGGACATTTGTATGGAAGTTTGGTGAAATTTCAAAAGGCTTTGTTTTTGTATCATAAAAGCCCCATGTGCCAAAATTGCGACCCGTACTTTGTACACAAGGTTTACATGGGTAGCTAAACATCGTTAGATCGATTTAAAAAGTGATTCTGAGTCGACTGGTGTACTTTAAGGTGTTGGATAACTTTTTCTATGCGTTGCATACGTTGTTCGAAATTTTCACCCTCCATAACTAATTCTGTGGAAGTGTTACCTAGAATTAGACCTTTAATCAATTATTTTTGTTCGAAATTGTTATCCTCCAGAATTTGTTCTGTGGAAGTGTTAATTAGCCAATACCCATTCTATGGAGCGTTTCTAGAACTAGTTATTTAATCATTGATTTTCGAAATTGTTACATTCAGAACTAGTTCTAAAGAAACACCTGGTGGTGGTGGTGTAGGGTATAATTAATAAGTGTATAAATAGAATATAGAATTAGTAATCTTCAAGGGCGTCTAGTGGTTTTTAGCATTATTAAAGATATTAAAAATACTAAAAAGATACAACATCATATAAATACCGATGCACTTTTGGACTCGAACAAATGAGAATAAATAAGAACAAATATTAACGTAGTTTCGAGTATTTAATTCATTTGATTTAATCCTTAAATTCTTAGAGGACATAGTTACATGAAGATCCATCCAAATTTTACGGAATCAAGTCCTTCAAAATTCATTTTATTTATTGTCATCTCAAATTTATACTGAAAACCAAGGAGATCGGCTCCACCAAGATTTGGTGAAAATAAAAAAATTTATGAAAGATTTTTGGATAGTCGACTGCAGTTAAACTATAATGCTTGAAACATATTCTAAACAATAGCAACGATTAAATCCGCTCGCTTTTTAAATCTGTTTAGCTCTTTTTTAATAATTTTTCAAAAATAATAACAAAAAGTAATTTATCTATAATTCTATCGTAATATGGAGCCAATATTAAAACGAAATGAAGGTTTTAGAATTACTTCTGGCTGACGACGACTAAAAAAAATTAATTGGGTGAAGCAATCTTAAGGCAGTTTAAAACTCAGAAAAAGCTAAAAAGAAAAAATTTCTTTTTTAAGACAACTACTAATGAAAGCCATCGTACTTTAGTCGCAGTTTATACAGACTATGCCTCTGCTATGGCAACTTTTCGTGAGTGTTTTAGAATATCTAGAATTTGGAGGTGAAAAGTTAGATTCCTAAATTTTTCTCAATGTGAGCCTGGTGATACGTTAAGGTTTCCAAAAAATCTGAATGGAAAAGACATTTAGAATAATAAAGTGTGTTGCGGCTCAGAAAATGCATATTTTATTCTATTAGTGCCTTAATATATTCTACAAACTCCGCCACAAAGAAGCAACAACTTGTTGTTCAATGTTATATTTCATAGTTGCAATAATTAATGGTCAGAAGTCCCACAATACCTCCCGATAATTTCACCCAATATTTTACCTTAATTTTCCAAACCATTTGTAATATTTAGCATGAAGTGGTCTCGCTTACAATTACTAAGTAATTACGGAATATTTAGGAAATCTATTTTTCACCTCCGGTCAAAGAATTGTATTAAAAAGTTGAGTATGTACAAAGTAAGATCACATTACTTGCATTACTATTTGCTTTTGCAAAAGCGCCCGAGTGCTAGAGCAATATCTAGCTTCGATCTTTCCGATTCCATATTGAAGATTTTTTCGAATTATCCAAGTAGGTAATTGCAATGTTCACAGTAAAACTTAACAAAATTCGAGTCATACAACAGCGAAGAGGCAATATTATCTGAGTTTTTGCAGCTCCTTGTTCATTCGATACTATTTCTGGTTCTTTTGAAGAAAATGATGATCACCATTTTCTTATATATTATTTTAATCCCGTGATGCTAAACACATTTTAACGAATCTTAACATAAGGCGAAAGTGATAACTATATATGATATATGGTGTGAAGCTGCTGCAGGTCACTGAACGAGATCTACCTTCTCACCAGAAAAGGTATTACCACATAGAACTTTCCAGACAAACAGAATGTAGGTATATCAATAGTTCCAAGCAAGCTGTATTGATTCTTTGGAAGAAAATGATAGTTGGAGGAATTTGAACACTTTCTAAGTTGCCACAAGTCTCCGGTCAGAGCTCAGTTCAAGCCAATCTAGAATCTTACTGTCTCTATATTGGTTACCACTCTCTTGGATTACTGCCTTATTGGTTCGCATGTTCGCAGACTTGTGATCATGCATAACGATTTCTACAGGAACTGCTACGAAAAGGGGAGAAGGAGTCTTCCAATCAACTTCTTTGCTCATGTCTGCCTCTGTCGGAGAGAATGATACGTTTCCTAGGTGAAACATCCTTCCATGATCTCGACGATCGGAGTAGCCTGGATATTAAGTGAACCTTGGATTTTATTTGAAGTTCAGGATGGTTAGTGGTATAGATTTGCAGTTTTCTTGCTTTGTACTTACTGCACTACGAAAAGACCAATTGTTCACCTAAGTGAAATTGGAACGCGGTCTAATGGCCGCTACAACCTAACCTAAGTCTTGCAGGTATTATCACTGATTTTGAGGGAGTGTTCTTCGATGCTGGTTCTGCCATTTACCTTTTCAGTACTTTATACCACACCACTGAATTTTCTACAAATTACAAGTTTGGTAATAGAATCCCGAATCTTAAAAACTTTTTGCAGATAATAACTTTTCACGATTTATGTAATGTTTTCTCAGAGATCGCGCCATACAAACCGTTATAGAAGTGAATCTCATTAATGGGTGAGTTGGAAATTAAAAGTATACTTTGGAGCTTCATGATTCTATAAAGGAGACAGGGGAAACACAACCTGAGTACCTTAGGTTGTGTTTCTCTATTCTATCGATAATACAATGGAAATTGTTGAATGTGGTTCATTTCACATCGAAAATCAAATTTAAGGGAATATCATGCATTTTTCTTAAGAGTTTATTTATGCGATTCTCGAGCGAGAAGGCAAATTTTATGATCACTAATACTCTATTGCTTAGATGGACCTTTGTGACAACATGATTATTGGTTCTCTCTAAAGATACTGCAATTGAAAATGCTTTAATGCAATTTAAAAATTCTTACTCAATATTTATCTGTTTTTATTTAATACTCGTTATTCCAAAAGTGGCCATACATTTGTTATCAGTTGGCCGGTGAAATTCACAACACATTTAAAAGAAAGTTACATCTTTTACGGTGTGTGGAAAAACATTCTGTTTTTAGAAAAATATTTTAGAGAGAGGTCATTCAACTCGCTGCTGATTTAGGGAAGATTATATTGAATGTTTCCTTTCCATAAACTATTTATCTAGCTCCAACAATTGTGCAGTACAAATAGAGCCATTTTTTAAGAGGTGAAACAATATGAAAGAAATTTACTTATTAGAAAATTGCAAAAATAGGTAAAGAGCATAAGTGTACGCTCATTTAATGACAGACCTTATAATTGAGAGTAAATTTTGAGGAGGAAAATGCCAAAGAGTAGTAAAGATTTTAATGTTAGAATGTTAATCTGCGTAAGCAAAATTCATTTTGAGCTTAAAGCATTGAAATTGCAAAAGGCTTTGAATAGGAGCACAGGAAAGAAAGCAAAGCTCCTTTCGAAAATTTGTAAACTTTGTCTTTAAACTTCAAATACGAAGATAAGATCTAATGAGTTTTTTTAGATCTATAGGTATAAAAGGAATTTTATTTACTTGTTTTCTCTAAAATGAGAAATATTTTAATACAATCATTTAAATCAGTTATCAAATAGGAAGCAGTTAAAGGTTAAAATCACAGTTTAATGGCGGTATCTGTAGACAACGCGGCGGACAGTCTTGTATCTGTAACCCTGATCGGCTTGAGGTTGATGGTAAGAGTAACCATTATCAAATGGAGCAGGGGAGGGAGCAGGTTGGTGGAAAAGAGGAGCGGTGGCAACAGGAGCAGGTTGGTGGAAGACTGGAGTGGGGGCGGGAGCAGGATGGTGAATGGGAGCTGAAGCAATAGCGTGATGGACGGGAGCTGGTTGGTGGAAGACTGGAGCGGGGACGGGAGCAGGGTGATGAATGGGTGCTGAAGCAATAGCGTGATGAACGGGAGCTGGTTGGTGAAAGATTGGAGCCGGGGCGGGAGCAGGGTGGTGAATGGGAGCTGAAGCAATAGTGTGATGGACGGGAGCTGGTTGGTGGAAGACTGGAGCCGGGGCGGGAGCAGGGTGGTGAATGGGAGTTGAAGCAATAGCGCTATGGACGGGAGCTGATACTGGTAGAATGTTGGATTGTTCGGGTATAGAAACGGGAGCAACGCTTTGTACTGGAACTGCGGGGGCGGGTTGTTGGTAGTTGTAACCTAATTCGGAGACATCAGCACAAACACCAGCAACCAAAATAAAAGCAACAATGAATAATTTCTATAAAAAATAGACGCAAAGGATATTAATAAAATTTAACAATAGTTCAATGTCAATGGTTAAAATTTTTCAATTTACAGCCTTAGTTTTAATTTAAATTTACCATTTTTATTTTAAATAAGACTTTTATTATTTTTCGTGTGTTCAAAGTTTGAAAGATAAATAGTTAGTGATTTGATTCAACGATTAAACATAAATTTATACATACATTTTGACCAACTGCTACTGTACGTTAATAAAACTTCATTATCTCAAGTTTAAGACAAAACAAAGGAAAATTAGAAGCGGAAGTACGTGGAGGCTTCTCAGCAATGTATATTAGCGGAATTTTGAACATTTTGAAATCCAGTTATGAATCCGTATGTTTAGGTTATGTTATATTTCTTTTGCTGTTATCAATCGTATACCTAATATTTACGAAAGTCATAAAAGGAATTATAAAATTAATGTTTGATGTAAATTTTTAACTAAAGCTATCAATCATTTGTTTAAGAGGAAGATATATGATTATTACTTAGATTGTTGTTTTTTTTTAGCTAAACAAAGCTAATTAAAAGCTAATTGTCAATAATTTTAGACATAGTACTTTAAGTAAGAAAAAAGTAATTTAATAGCGGTCAATGAACTAAAGAACTGGAAGATGTTGCTGCCATTAAAATTATATAAAATAGTAAGAGTCATGAAAAGCGAAAAACCCTCTCAAACTGTGCAGTGTGTGCAAGTTTGCACACTGGCAAATGAACTGTCAAAATTTGTATGGTAATTCCTTTGCACAACACTTATAAGTTTGCGCAACTATTTAGTATCACAAACTTGCATTGTTTGTGCTTTTGTAAATCAGCTACCTTTTGTTTATATTTAAAAATCATAAATAACTCCGATGTAAAAAATGATAATTAAAATAAAATTATTGCATGTATCTTTGATTTCAAAAAATTGTTTAATTATTTACAATGATTTCTTATTTTCTTATCCTTAATATTGCACAAAATTTGAAAAGGGGGTTCATGGAACATGTCGCGCAAATATGCACAATTACGCAAATGGGAAACTTAAGCGTTTAAATAAGTACACTTAATATATTTTAAATCTAAAGAAATAATGTTAAACTTTGTATAAAATAAACATCTTTATTAACTAGTTTTCTTTTGTTTAATAAAAAAAAAATATCTTTTCTATATAGCACTATTAGTAATTAATACGAATTAAAGTGAGTGCAATAACTATAGGTACAATTTTGAGTGTTGTAAAATATTAGCAAAGAAATTACATATTTGAAATAAATTTATATCTATGAATAAAAAAAAAAAGAAAAACTAGTTTCGGAAGAGTGAATCTTGATTTTATTCTAAACATTACAAAAAAAAAAAATAATATGATTTCAGAGCACAGACTGTCAATAAGTTATAATTATAATTAAGTTATAATTTTTCTATATAAAGTTATTAGAAATATTGATTGAATCTCACATTCCGAAAATTTGGTAAAATATAGGAATTTAGGTGTAATTCTAAAAGTTTTGATTTCTTTTAATTTCGAGTTTTCGGTAAAATTTCGAATTTTTGTTAGAACAATCGAATCTTTGTTGAAAAAATTTGATTTTTGGTGAAATTTGTAATTTTTAACAAAAAATTGGAATCTTTGTGAAATTATGAAAATTTATTTATTTATTAAATTTCAGATATTTAGTGTTATATATTTCGAATTTTTTGGTTAGATTTTTAATTTTTGTCATTTTTTGGATTTTTATTAAAAAGTACGGGAATTTGGATGTAATTAAAATATAGAGATAATAAGAAATCACTCTTAAAATAGATTTTCCTTTTTATATATTTAGTTTCAAACCCAAAAAATAAAATTTTGTATTGATATCCTCAAAAATAGAATTTTAGCATTTTTTTTTTTTTCTTCTAAAAACATAAAAGAAATACCTTTTACATAAGCAGATTGCACCCAAATTTTTATGACGTTGCTCTTGTTAATAAATAGTGAAAACTTAAACTTTATCTTTCATGAATAGTTAAGCTATTATGTTCACTTTCCAAAAATATAAAATTCACTGACTTTCATAGCATAATTTTATTTGCGAAAAATTTTATTAACGAAAAAATAATAAAAAAGTAAAACTTAAAAAAAATGTTTTTAAAGATTAAAAAAATTTTAAATTTGTATTATGTCTTTTAAAAAACCCACAATGAACTTCACTTTAAAATTATAATTGTAGTTTAGATATAGTTCAGTTCTGGGTCAGATTTAGTTCACGTTTGGTTCAGTTCTAGTTTTTGGACTTGTTTTAATGTGGTTAAAACAGTTCAGTTCCACCCTTCTAGTGACAGGGCCCACTAATTGAAAGACTTAGAATTAGAACATAGGAACTAGTCACGTGACATGTTCTCTGTTAGTTATTTTCCCCTATGATAATTAAACGAATCTTATTGATAAATTTGATGTCATTTGTGATATACCTACAAGTACCATAACCAGGCCAGAGTTAAAACCTTTTTCATCCTGAAGAAGGCTGATTGTATCCATTAATTCTATGACACCTTTTAATGTGTCATAAATTAAAATTACATTATTGCATTGCTGGTCATGGCATGCACCCGAACAAACAAATCACTTGGGATTAGATATTAATTTTGACTTAAAATCTTTGTAAGATAAAATAAGATTTTTGATTATAAAAGGAACATTTTGAAAACGCATCGCTTACGCTAATCGGCGTCTTTGTACTGTTCATAGCTTTGAAGATATAAATGGTTTTCAGTTCTCCTTTAAAGTATGATCGACAATTTTATTTTTGAAACAAAAATACATTCAAAACGGTATTCGATGTTCGATAAAATATAATATATAGTATGTCTACCTGCAATTATTTACCATACTGTAGCTATTTTTATTTAAATATTTTTATTATATATTTTTTTTTTTTTTTGAAACAAAAATACACTCAAAACGGTGTTCGATATTCGATAAAATATAACATGTAGTATTTGTACCTACAATTATTTACCATACTGTAGCTATTTTTATTGTATTTTATTTTTGAAACAAAAATACACTCAAAACGGTGTTTTGTATTCGATAAAATATAATATGTGGTATGTGTACCTACAATTATTTACCATACTGTAGCTATTTTTATTTAAATATTTTTATTGTATTTTTATTTTAAAATGTGATGAGCAATTTGAAAAATATTCTTTAGATAAGCATCTTAATTTTAAAAGTTAAAAGCATAAGTTCTAGTTTTCCCAACTTATAAATACGTTTCAAGTTTTTCAAGATTCTAAAACAAGCGTTTAGTTTTCGAAATATATTTCTATTAAATATAATATACAATATTTTTGAAAGTTTTTTTTCCTTTTTAACTGTTCTACACTTAATAGTAAACAGATTTTTGTAGTTCTAGTTTTTAATTTTTTATTTTGTTAGTTTTGATTTGTTAAACAGCAAATCAAAACTAACAAAATAAAATCAATATGCTTATTAGCATATTGATTTACATCTTTTCAAAACATCATTAACAGTTTATGATACCCTACTATTGTAATGTACTATAATATGAAATGTGTAATATGCGTTTAAATTTATTTAAAAAATTCTGAATAATAAAAGTTATATTTAAAAATTTTGGCATAACAACCGAATGATAATCACTTTTTTTAGTAGATTAGGTGGTATTCGTCCTGCCGTCCATTCACAAATAATAATTTTGTTGAGAAAATTTCAGTTCTTAACCAATAATTTTAAACATTTTTGCTTCTTGTCATATTGAAATTTAATAAAATCGGATTAGCTTATCATATAATTTTTAAACCAATATTTCTTCCAGATAAAATCATTATTTTATTTAATAAATTATTGTATATAATAATTGCCCTTGTTGCCTCTGTTTGGTAGTAATTAATCAATTTCAAATGTGGTTTTTGTGTTGATTTGTAACAAAATCGTTTTTAGAACCCAAAAAAAAAATTATTTAATTTTTTAATAGAAGCCGGTCTATTTTTTGACCATAAATAGACACTTCTTCAACATTTATGGTATTTTAATCATTTGGGATTCATTAAAACCAAAAAAATATATGTACATATACGTATGTATGTCTCGGGGATAGAAAATGGCTGATTTTATATTGTACCAACCATAAAAATAAAATGTACTTTTTCGACAAAGTTTACAAAGATTTACATGGAAATTTAATAGATTCTAAACATATTTTTCTTAAATAATTTTAGTAAAAATATTAGCTGCTATTTCAAAATTGCAGCAACAAATTTGTTGAGTTCAACACGACACAGTAGAGAAATTAATTACAATTGTTTCTTTTGTTATAATACCCGGCATCGATCGGGTTGTCCGATATATATTAAAAAACTTATATTTGCGATCAGTGGCTATCGCTTGGAATCAGTGATGATGAATGCGATTTTTTTTATTGCACTAAATTAAACAAAAAGTTGTACGTTGTAGGCCGCAATTGTACTAAAATGGTAATAACTCTGCTATAGAAAATTTTAATGCTATATTTTGATCTAAATAGCAACCAATATTCAGATATGTATGAGTTCGATTTAAAAGAAAGTTCTGAAAGTTTCATCAAAAACTATGAAATAAAAATGCAGTAAGAAATGAAACTTCGAACAAAGCAAGTAAAGTGGAAAGAAAAGTAAAATACCGCTTCCGCAATCCCCTATGAATGATATGAATTTTTTATGGCGAATTGGAAGTAAAATTTTGACAAATTTGAAAAGTGCTCTTTTCAATGCTAAAAAAGAAGCAAATGGAAAAGTTATCCGTTTACTCTTGTGCATCGTAGTAAGGCTTATTTCAAAGCTTGTGCTTTCTTTGCTAAATGTCACGTTAGTGCATCGAAAAACTTAAACATTTTTTAATGGTAAAGAAAAGCTATATACAAATTAAAATTTTTCATATTACATAATGGAAAGCGAAACATACGTCTTTGTATTTTTCAAAAAATGTCCGAAATTAACTTAATAAAAGCATATCAAAAACTTTCTTCAAAAGTTATAATATTCAGGCCTGAGAATGTCTAAATGATTCTAACGTTTATGCATAAATTTACCATTTAGAATTTAATAAAATTTGTATTACTATTCTAAAATTCTTGTTAATCCAACCAATAATTTTATTAAGAAATCAAAATTTTATAATTGTACTAAATTAGTCTCTGGAGTACTACTGAAATTTTGACTTTGGAATTGTACGAAAAAAAGTACAACAAGAATCGAAGCCCAACCCCAGGTCTGCAATTGAGATTAACACTGATTTAATATGTGAGCAAACATTTTGCTTATATTATGTTAAATCTTAAATAAGGCGTACACGTATTCTAATAAACCTATAAGATGGTGATAGTTTTCTTTGGGAACTATATCAAATAGGTGACGTGATTAAAAATTGTTTCTTCAAATCCGAGTCTTCAGACCCGTACTTTGAATAGAAAATATCAAGGATATGAGATAAAATATGTCGCTAAGGATGAATTTTTTATGTTCACAATTGGATTTTTGGCCTAAAAATTTGGAGTTCTTTTCCAACGTACATTTTGAACGTTTCCGTCAATACATATACAGAAAAACGGCATTAAGGAAAATGCCATCCAAAAATATTAGCTGTCTACTGTTCTACTTAAAAAGAAAATATATCTTCACTGTTCCAAATTGGAAAATTTTTGGTAAAAAGTTGGTTTGTGACTAAATTTTGTATCTGTTATATATTCTTTATTAGTTAAGTTGTCCTATAATTATTATTTGCTATGTGGAATTCGATTCCCAAATTGGAGGTTTCTCTATTTTGCTCACATTTATCGTTCGTTAGATAAAAGACGTTTACAAACGATCTTAAACTCACTACCTTTTCTGAAAACGTATTCTATTTGTTAAACCTAGCTTTCAAATTTTAGAACATATTTTATAAACTCAGATCAAAAGGATTTAGACCGGCTTCTATTAAAAAATTAAATATTTTTTTTTTTTTTTTTGGGTTCTAAAAACGATTTTGTTACAAATCAACACAAAAAACACATTTGAAATTGATAGTTCCCGAGAGTTTACTTAGTTTGATATGGAATAATCTTTGCCTACGACTTTTTACTTGTGAAAAATAAAACTAATTTGTGTTGGCTCTCTTTTTTGATTTTTGAAAAAAGTCGGTATTTTTGACAGTAGAAGCCTAAAATTTTGTGATGATCGGTGATACATTTTAATGCACCGATTCAGTAGTGGTTAATAGAAAAAATATGCAAAATTATGTTAAATAAAGTGATCGTGGTATATGTATATTAAATAGGGCTTATAGGCCTTAGTTCCTTTTGAACTAAATATATGTCAAAATTTCATGTGAATCCATTCTGGGGATAGGTTAAAAAAAAGAAAAAATTAAGTCAAATAATTTGTTAAAAAAAGTAGGCGCAAAAAAGGGCGTGGTATACAATAAATAAATTGTATAAGCTATAGTTCATTGAGAACAGTACGTGTGCCAAATTTCATGTGAAGCGATTCGGTGGTTGAGTCAAAAAATGATTAAAATTAGGTAAAATAATTTATTACAATAAGTTGGCGTAGAAAGGCGCGTGGCATGAAGAGTAGATCTTATTAGTCTATGTAAGATCTGAACTATATGTGTGTCAAATTTGATGTGAGTCGATTCGGCAGTAAAAAATGAAATGAAATTAAGTAAAATATAATTTAAAAAAATAGGCGTAGAAAGGGGTGTGGCGTCCGATCATGATCTGGTATAGTATAAACTTCCTTCTAGGTAACGAAATATATGCGTGCTAAATTTCAGTCGAGTAGTTTTCCCGTGAAAGAATAACAAACAAACAGTCTCTTTTATATATGAGTAATTAAATTTTAAATTTAAAAAAAAAATTTTGGATTTGCCAAAGCTTGTATTTTAAGGTGGCATATAAAAATTTTGAAAATATTTTATTAACATATATTTTCGTAAGAATTTTCTTTAGTGACGTGCATTTAAAAAAGTCCATCTTAAATTTTTTTATATATATATATATATATATATTTTTTTTTTTTTTGGTAGAAAGCCTTATACATATACATATATATATATATATATATATATATATATATATATATATATATATATATATATATATATATATACAAAAAATGTGATCAATGTGAACATTCGCTACAAGCAAAATAATACGAAAGTGATTCCAATTCGTATTGCTTAGAAGAAAAAATTTGTTGCTGCAATAATCATATTCGTATTTCAAAAGCTTTCCCCATCGGGAGAGATTGTGCGTAACAGACGATACATCCAAGCAATAAGAAATCAATACGCCTGGAAGAAAAACAAGCATTATTGCTACAAAATCATATAGGTGAAAAAAATAAGATTTCGCGAGACAATCTTCTGGAAGATGTAAAAATTATATACCAAATTATCACAAAATCAATCTAGAAATATATAATAAAGAAGCTTTAACATCTTTTAAAGCACACATATAAATGTTATGATTATAAAAAATAAATTATTATTATTTTTTTTTGGCTAATTTCTTCAATATTTTTTAATTTTTTAATAATTTTTCGACAACTAAAAAAATTATGAGTGAAAAATAAAAGTATTGAATTAATTACTTCCAGATGATTTCAATGGGATATCATCAATTTATTGTTATGATAATCACCTCACTGAAAAAGGGCGATATTTGGAAGATAAAATGTACTGTGCGAATGAGAAAAAATAATAATTTATATGTACATATATATGCAATATGCAATATTAGGAAAATAATTCTTTGATGATTTTCCTCCAAATCGTAAAAAGAAGATATTGCGTAAGTGTCTCTATGGAAGATGTTTATAGGGTTTATTTTCCGAAAGGTATATGTTGATACATCACATTAATTATAGCATTCATGTTCTTGAACGATGATTTTGTAAAATAGAAAGATTTATCTTGATAGAAATACATACATGAATTTTACATCATCCGATTGCGTTTCTAAATTCACAGATTTTATTACTTTATGAATGAACTTTTTAATAAAATGATAAATATGATGTTTAAGTATTATTGAATATTTTATATTCAGCCTAAAACCACTGTTCTATATTAAAAACAAAGATGTTGCTATTTAAATAAAAAATATCAAATCGTACCAAATGAATCGTGGTAGTACCACGGTACCAATAGATATAAAAATGTATCAAAAAGGTACAATTGTACAATTTTTGCCATACGCGGTATGTCTAACAGTATTGGATGTAGTGTGATTTATGATCACATTTGCTCCACTAAATTTAATCCCATACCGTAGTACGACGGTACAGTAATTGCACTCTTTGTTTTTTTTTTATTGCGTGCTTATTTTGAAACTTGTTTTTGGCCTTCAGTTATTAAGATGATTTCAGTATTTATGTTAGCTGCTGAATTTGTCCGATACCATAAAATTCCCATAAAATAAAGATTCATAAATTAATTTCAACGCATTCGTATTTATTTTTGTATAAATTTGATTTTAAATAAATCAGCATTAAACTATTTAATTTTCAGCTTATGGGACACTTTTTTTTATTTTATTTTTAAAAACGGTTTATGCGTTATTTTGTCATATTAATTATTTTAGTATGTTAGAAACAGTGTTGCCAGTTTAGCCTTTTTAAGGCTAAACGTATAAACACAACAAGTTCGGATTCCTTTACATAGCCCATATTGTTAAATTAGAAAAAAAATTTTATTTATTCCCTTTTCATTTTTTTTTTTTTTTTACTTAAATTTTTTTTAATTTTATTTTCAAAATGCATATAAATTTAAAAAAAAAAAAATGGTAACATATTTTTGAGAGAAAATAAAAACAGCAGAAATCCGGAGAGAATTTAAAATAAAATTTCTTTCCGTACAAATTTGTATTGAAAATTCCGAAACGGGCTTGTTGTGTTTATACATTAAATCTGGCCTTTTTATTTTGCTTTTAGCCTCAAAATTTTAGTTTTAGCTTTTATTTTATTTTTTTTTTTGATTCTTCAAATTGTCTTGAAAAGGTTAAAATGTTAATACTTAAACAACGAACAAAAACTAGTTTCTTATTTGCTATTACTAATTTTATTTTTATTGAATTATCCATTTAAGCATTTTTGTATACAAAAAACCGATATTATTTATATTGAACAAAAATTTTCGCCTGCGGCGCTTCATTCTCCACGTCAATAATAACTTTACTTACTTTATAAACTTATTAAGTCAATTATTATAATTAGTTTTTAATATATTTCATTAACTATATAATTATTTATGAATATAATTTAAAAAATTTAAAAAAGAAAGCGAAAAATCATCTAAAATTTGAAAATGCTTAATTAAAAATGAATTATAATTATAAAATGACGACAAAGCACTTCAAAAAATTGATTAATTTTTCATATAAAACATAGTTCAAATTTGCCTGTGAATTTTTTGAACGATTATTCATTGGGTAATTTTGCGGACGGCTGTTCTATGTTTTATTTGTAAATTTATTACAATGTCTTAGAAAAATGCGCAAACTAATGACAACGTGAAAAAATAAATGTTAAAATTAAAAAAAAAGTGTTGGCTTTTTTGTAGGCCTTTTTGGCCTTTTTTCAAGTTCAATTTAGCCTCTTTTTTCACATCTTTTGGCAACACTGGCTGGAAAAGTAAATACACTATAGATCAAAACTTTCCACTGAATTGACAAATTACAATATAATTTCGAACTTTTTAACTATTTTGTTTGTTGTAAATAAAATTCAGGTAACCCTTGAGTAGGTGTTTCGTTTAGACCGGAGAAATTAAACGCGTAAAAAAGGTTAAGAATAGGAAGACAAAGGTTAAGAATAGGTATAAAAATATATTGCGTAAATTGAAGCACTAATTAAATGAAAAATTTATTTATTTTATATTTAATATATTTCTTGCTGATTAAAAAATAAATCATATGCTTTAAATACGTGATGAGGATGATACCGCCTTCCTTTACTAAGTTATTTAAATTAAAATAATAAAATGGAAATGTTTTAGTAAATTTTTTCTACTCGCTATAATTCCCAGGGCTTAATTAAGAAATTATAAAACCTTTTCATTCAATAATAATAATAATAATAATAATAATGATAATAATATTGTTTTGATTATATATAATTTTTAAATGCATTAAATTGTCTCGGATTTCGGACACAAGTTTTGCAGAATTAGTAGCCATTATTTTGGGTTATTCTTATTGTATTTTTATTACAATTTTAAGACTTTGTTATGTTTTTTGATTTTTTTTCTCCCTTTTTTATTGTATCAAAACATTTTTTCCTAGCACACAGAAAAAATTAAATTGTATATTCTATTATTAAATTCTTAACTCAATAACTTTTTTTAAATGATATCGGACCTATCACAAAATTTGTAAATTGTAATACTTGAAATTGTAAATTTTTAATAGAAAAATAAATTTTTTTCTTTATTAAAATAATTATACTACTTATTAAACAAAATATTTAAAAACTCTAAATAATCAATAAAATAATTTTTAGGTTTTAAATAGAAATTAAAACAATATTTTTTATAAAATCAATAAAAATATTAATAAAAAATAATTTTCAGTCAAGATTTTTTTTTGCAATTATGAATGTTACATAATATTATTTATCTCTGTTATGAAATTAAATTGACAAATTGACCTAAAAGAAGGAAACTCCGTTATTTAAATTATAAGAAAACTTCAATTTGTATATAACATACCTTTAAAAGATAAGTATACATAAATATTTATTTACGTCTAACTCCATACATATATCTGCTTCATAGTATAGAATCTGCCTATAAAAACACAAAATTTAAATAATTGGAGTTAATTGTAATTCACTTACCGATACTGATGCTCACCTTATTCCCATATAATGTTAAGCATTAGGAAACTGCGATTAACGCAACGATTCTTTTATTAATTTTATAAAAAAAACCTAAGCTAGACAGTAAATGCATGGAGGCTAGGAAAAATTATGATTAAACTTCGTCCTTAAACCAAATATATATCATGACAAAATTCATAACATTTTCTTTAAAATTGCTATATTTGCTTTATCCCCCACGTTGACATTGTCAGACCAGGTGCTAGTCATTCTTGCAGACGAACAGATCGTTAAATCATTTCTTAAAGCGATTCTGAGTCGTTAAGTAATCTGAATGGTTCATGTCGACATTTTAAATTTCGCTGAAAACTATAGCAATAAACTCTCGCGCTTGTTGTGATGTTAGGTATTAAAATTGCAATATGTTAAATGTATTTTAGCTGTAACAGAATTAAACAGAAGACGGCGATTGATTGTTTTACAATTTCAATAGAAAAAATATATTTATAAGTTGTATGTATATTTTGTTCATAATTTTTTAGTTTGTCAAAAAAAATTTTTTTTTTGCTTCACAATTAAGGTTTTAAATTATTTACTTTGAATAAAATAAAATAATAAAATAAAAATAAAAACAAATTTTATTAGAATTTAAATCCAATAAATGATTTACTTTAAAAATTTCTAGTTATAATTTTTTCTATGCAATTATAAATCATTTCGCTTATAAATTATATTCTTTTGTTTTCGAGTCATTGTTTCTTTAAATAATTATTATTTTTTTAATAAAATTCTTCCAACACAGTAGTGTATTTCGTTCAATTCAAAGTTTGAGACTATTGTTTAAATGCTTTGTTTTACGTTCGGGTTGAATATGAAGTATTATTGAATCGTGTCCTAAAGAAATCGCGTAAATGAGGTATACGTAAATCGAGGGTTACCTGTACAGGAAAAATATTTAAAAAATGTATCTTCACTTCCCTACCAGCGTAATTTTCAGCTTGTTATGAAAAAAATATTATGTCCACAAACGGCCATTTTAGTACATCATGAGAAAGAGTTCGTTATATATATATATATATATATATATATATATATATATATATGTATGGTTACAAATTTCAGAAATTTTTTGCCTTTTATGAATAAAATGTTGAAAAGATGATATTCCAATGATTGAGAAGAAAAAATATTTATTTGCTAAAAATTCGCTAACGCAATAAAGTGCACCAATTTGTGTGAAGACAAACAAAATTTTGCAAGTGCGCTCGTCTAAAATTAAAGATTGCTGTGCCATAAACTAATCATAATATTTATGATCAATTATTTTACTTTCGTGAGGGGACTAATTTTAAAATACCTCTAAAAATATGATATTCGATCAACATTGTACACAACTTTTAATTTTTGATCGCAAACATGTACAACATATAAAAAGTAACGCTCGAATGACATTGATAATATGGCTTCCCGACTTTTTGTCTGGTCTGAATTAAAAAAATAATAATAATAATAATAATAATAAATGCATGTAATTTACTACGTATGGTTGTGATGGCCTCGCTCTTCCACTTCCATCATTGAATGTTCTTTTTCCAAAATAAATTGTTCAATTAGGGATGTGTGATTAATCAAGTATTCTGAATAATCAAAATTCGGATTAATCAATTATTCAATTAATTTAAAAACTTGATTAATTATATTTATGATTAACCGATTTATTCTGATTTCAATCACTCAAACTTATGATTAATAAATTTATATGTTTGGTCACACTGTACGCAGTTTTTAGCTTTTTTTTTGTTTCTTTTTTACATACAATTGTCCTCCCGGAATAGGAGTTTAATGATCATAAATGCCCTAAATATACCAATATTTTATTGAAATTCGGTTTAAGGAAGTTTTGTAGAAGTATCAATCTTTGCGCAAAATTTCAAGAAGATCGGTCCATAACCCTCTTCGGAAAATCACTTTAACGTACATAAATCACATACACATGCTAGTATCAGTTTTATGTTCGACACAAATAAGTTGACACCATAGTGACAAATTTTATGAGGATCGCTCCTTGATTTACCATAACTTCCATATAAGCACATTTTCGGGAATAACCCTAAAGTGTATAAATTCATATAAATGTTAGTATTAACGTATTTTACACTTAGTAAAAGTATCGGTCCACAATTGTCCATATGTCTATGAATTTTGATAGACATGCTCAATGGTGTGGGGTACCATATGGTCAGGCTTGCCCGACTATATCTTTCTTACTTGTTTTTTATTTATTGTAAAATAAATTGGAGAATTTTGAAAAATTTTATCTAAATTTGATTAATCAGAATTGAAAATAGTTAGTTAATCGGAATCTTGATGATTTGGAATCAAGAGCGGATACAGCCAAGGCATTTCGGAAGAGGCGATTTTTTTTTCAAAAAAAAATCGAAATTCAAATTTATTCACAAGATTTTAATGGCTAAAAATTTTAGTTGATGAGTTGCAATAAAATTTTATATAATATTTTTATAAATAACTTTTTGAACTATAAATTTTTTCATTATCCCTTTCTAGTTTTTGAAATACAAAAAAAAAAAAAAAAAAAAAAAATTAAATCTATGTTCCGTAAATATCAGGGGATATTGAAAAGATTTTAATAATAATTTATTTAATTGCTATCCGCTAAAGCATTTCAATTAAATGAATGCATTTCATTGAAATTAATTAAAACGCCTAAACTGAAAAACACTAAACGTTGAGCTATGTAGGTTTTGATGCTTAGAATATCAATTTTACTTAAATAGATCTAATTTTATTTTTCAATATCATAAGCTTACTGATGCAAAAATTTGGAACTAAACTTATAAAAGAAACCATACCGAAAATCAACATCTTTTTACAAAAATAAAGTAATTACTTTTTTATTTGATTTTAGTTAAAAAAAAAACTTTGCTCCATTACTTTTCAATAATTGTAAAAAGTAAAAAATTGTAAGAAAAACAACAAAGTTGTCAAACGTAAAAAACTAACAAATTTTCAAAAATTTGATACACCCTGTAAATTTTGATATATTTCGAAAAAAAAAAAAACCTTTTGATGATAGTTGATGCATCAAAGATCTCGCTTTCTAAATTTTAAGTCAATTTTGAATTTAATTGTATGAAGAATGCAAAAGAACGTAGCTTTTAAACTTTATTTAAGTATTTTATATTTACTACAAATAAAAAATAATTTATTATTATTTTTTTAATGAAATTTGCTTTTCTATTTCAAAATAATACTAAAGATATTAAGTTTTAAGTGTTATTTCATTTACAATATAATGAGACGTCAATCTTTCAAATGGTTTAAATACTCAAACAATTATTTAAGAATTTCAAAACTTTAACAAATTATTTTTAATATACTTTTAAGCAAAACATTTTATGCTTTAATTGAAAAACACTTGAGTTAAAAATAAAAGCGTATAAAAAGTTTAAGTAAATCATTCATTATAAAATCGAATAAGTTTTAAAATTTTTGTCTAATTTAAAAGAAAATTATTCTTGTTATGCTTATAAGAAAATTATTTAAAAAATATTACTTTATTGCATAAACTTTTGTAGAAAAATTGATAAGAATTTGCACCAGAACTTGAAAATTTTAATTTTTTTTATTGTTGTTTAAAAATGTTCTTCAATATTTGATCAAAACATATACAAATGTATACGGACAATAAGCCTGATTCTTCTACTTTCCAAAAAACCCTAAAAAGAAGAATTTAACAAAACAATAATAGAATGTATCCAGGAACTTTCCAAAAATAAACTATTTTTTAGAATAATTTAAAATCTTTAATGATTTTTAGTTACAAAATTATGTATATTTTTAATTAACCTTTTTTTAAGATTTTACTTGAAAAATTACACTTTTTAGACATTTATCGTTGACAATTTATGTGTAAATATTTTCATTTAGCTTCCAAAATAAACTTATCTCAAAATACTTAAAATTTTCATTATGTATAATTTAATAATATCCTGGATAAATGTTATATTTTGTGTGGAAAAATTTGGGAAATCTTAATATAAAAATTATTTATAAAATAAAAAATATTTTTTATTAACTGAAAAACTGGTACTTAAACAAATTACTTTTTATCGAAAGATGCATTTTTAATATTATAATCCGTAAAATTTGAGCTTAAATTTAACGAAATTTGGAAATTTAGAATTTCGGAAACTCAGGAAAAATAAATGAAATTACAAAATTTTTTACTATTAGAAAAATTTAACATTTTACAAAAATTTATATACACGTTATGTAATTATTTAAAAAAAGTGAAATAAAAACACACACATTTTTTTATTAAACAAGTGCAAGTTTTTAAAACCTATTGAATTACTTAAAAATTTTCGAAAGAAGATGCAAATTTTTGAATAGACAATGTTGAAGATAAATTCATTATTCCTTGCTTTATTTATGACAAACTAATTTTTTTCAAAATAATTTTTATTTCTTTTTGCTCTAATACTTTTTCATATATGCGATAATAATTATTATTGTGTTTGTATGGAGGATACCCTCTGCTCCGATCTCAAAATAAAATAGCCTATTTGAATTATGTAGGCTATTTCAATTACTAACTACTTTAAAAATCATACATACACTAAATGGCAACTAAATGCATTTTTTACAATGCAAAATCGTTATTTTATTTGTAAAAATTGAACGTAACTATGCGTTTTAAAAGTGCATCTCTATCTCATCTATCTCTTTTTAAAATTGCCAATAATGTAAAATATTAAAAATAAATTATATATAAGATTTAGTCTTGATTTTAAAAAAATATTACAAAAGAAAATTTTTTGAATACTTGCAAAATAAAAGATGTAAACAGATTCTTGGCTGTCCTGAAAATTTGTTTTTTTTTTTCGAGAGAGAAGCTCTCTATATGTTCTATAATTATTATCTGGTTTTATCAAGCAATAGCTCATTTTATTTCTTTTAAAAAGAGGTATTTAGAACAAATGTGTTTTTTAATAAAGTGCGGTTCAAATATGGCTAAAAAATGCAAAAATAAGAACAAAAAATAAAAAGTTGAATTTGTGTCTTTAATATCTTACACAGTTTTTCTATTAATATAAGTATTTATATACTTTTCTAAAAAGGGGAAAATCTTTTAATCGAGATAAAAATATTTGAAATCGCATAGTCCAAAAAAATCGTTCTTTGGCAATAACTCCCGATTCTAGGGGTATATTAAACACTATAAAAATTGTGTAATAATCTACTCATCCATACCTATAACCTACGCTATCTTATGTTCCAAGTGTATTAAATTTTTTTATAGGCTTTTTCTGGCTTAATTTTTAAGAGCATTTAGCCTTTTTTAAACTATTTTAAAGTTCAATTTTGCTGTTTTTTGTACGTAGCTCCTGGTAGCTCTGGTTCTTAGTCTAAACATTTATATTTTTAAAACTTTTGATTTACTGAAATTTAGTGCGAAAAATTTACACTGTGAATAAAATATTTTTAGAACAAAAGTTGAGAGAAAGTTTATATGACAGGTACAAGTGCCTAGTTCAAAAATAAAAACACCTATTTATTCTATTGAAAAGACTATTAGTCTACAGGCTTGAAACAAAAAACTCTTTTTTTTATATATTTTTTAGATATGTATATAAAGAGTCCATTTAAAGTTAATTAAATTAACGATAAGTAAAATATAAAACCAAGAGGTTTGGAGTTAAAAAGCATAATTTCATTCAAAGATTTTCAAGTATTACTAAGAAAATGGTGAGTAATTTATGTCCAATCAAACTTTAATTAAACCTTAATTATTTTTTAGAAATCATTCTTGATTTTGATTTTAGAAATCAATGTTGATGTTTCCCATTTGGGCTATGATTATCATACTCCTTCTGGCAATGCATTTGAATTGCCACAACCCAATAAAAATTATCTACCACCAGTTTTAGTTTAAAAGTGAACCTTTATCTCCTAGCATGTATTTGCCTCCAGCTCCTGTAATGGCTCCTAAGAAAACTTATATTCCTCCCAAATCCATGTTAGATCCTGTTGCAAAGACTAGCAATGATTATTTGCCTCCTGTGACAACCATGAAAATGTATTTACCACCAGCTCCAGTTTTACCATCAAAACCTGTAAGATAAATTCCTTCAGCTCCTAGAAAAACTTATACACCACCAACAGCACCTGCAGCTCCTACCCAACCTGGCAAAACTTATTTGCCCCCAACTGAAGAGAGTGCTCCCTCTAAACGTATTATAACTCCACCAGCTCCTTGTCTTGAAGGTTTGGTACCACTACAACCACCTCAAAGACTTTATGAAGATTCTGAAGTTTTTACAGATGAAGGTAACAAGACTGTACGCAAACATAAATATTAATGAACTTAGTTAGATACCATGTGATGTGATCTGTTTTGTGTGATCTTATTGTTGATAAGTTTATAACAGTTTTATTTTTTTATTTGGCTCATAAAATATAGAATTTATTTAAATATAGGCTTAGCAGAGGAGTATGAAATGTTAAGTTTGGAAGGGGACCCAACAGATCTCTCAGGGGTGGAGCTAAGGGTACCTCCGACTATAAAATTTTTAACCGCTTCCCAAATTTTTGTTTCTCGTCCGTTTTCATATGTTTTTATATACTCTTGTGGGTCTTTTATATATATTTTTCAAGACCTGAAATGGTTCCGACAAGCACTCAAATTTAAAAAATCAAAAAAAGTGTTTAAAGAAACTATTTTTTTCTTTCCTTTGATTGCTATAATATCGTATTTTAGCATATGTGTCTACAATTCCTATAATGTAAACTACAAACATTTGTAGAAATTGGCCAACTTTTGTTTATTTAGTCTGTCGTTCACCAGTTTTGAGTTATATTGTGGACAAGTGATGAAACCAAAATTTTCAAAACTATAATTTTTCGATTGTAAATTTGCTCCGTTTCGAGTATTGCAAAATAAAGAACGAACGTTTATTGTTCTTTTAATTATGAATCGTTTGAGATATATCTCCTTAATATGCCCCGAATAGCAGCGCTATAGAGAGTGCCTTGGGGAGAAAAAATGTGAAGCATCGCATGATCAAGAAATTACATTTTAAAATCTTTGCGGCGCGATAAAATATTAAATTGAAAAACGTTATAACCCTTTAAAATCATCCTAAAATTTTTCGTACTTTATATTAAGGTGTTTTTACATTTTATGTGAAATTATATTTTTTTGTTAAGAGAAATATGGGTTTCAAAAAAAAAAAAAAAAAAAATAATAAATAAATAAATTTGCATAAGAAGTATTCATGATCTGCGCTCGCGGTGTCTTTAATATATCTTCAAATTAAAAAAATTGGTGAAACTGTATACCAATTTACAGCTGCTATTAAATATATCGGAATCCAGTGACACTCAAAAATAATTACACGTTTGAATTTAGTAAATCATTTAAAAACAATTTTTTTTTTGTGGTTGGATGTGAAAAATTCATCAGTGGATTAAATGCAATTAAAGTGAAAGTGTTATATTTTGCTGGGCCGAATCTTTTATACCCTTTAGAAAATTTATATTTCATAAATATATAAACATATTGAAATTATCTCTTATCAACATTTTTTAATCATGACATCGGAAATTTGCAACATAAGGAGTCCCCGAAAAACTCCTTGGGCATATAACTTAAGAAGATCGCTCAGGCCATCTGTATTGAAGAGCTGAATAGAGAAATTGCAGAATCCTTTTCAGTTTATCCACCAACAATTTTTTTTTTAAGATAACTTAGAGATAGATATTTGAAACTTGAATTAGCTACTTTAAAATTTTCAGAATTTTTAACTAGACACAATTTCACTAAACATTTTATTCCATCTTATTATCTATATTTAAAAACCTAAAACACAATTGCAGTTAAGTGCTAATATTTCAAGAAAAACATCTGACACACTCAGATTTACTTGTCAAACATATTTCTTCTCAAAAAATATGCCCACATTAAAACAAAATTCAAATGGATTCTACGAGGATACGAACAATTACTTGAAGATTTCAATCTAGAAGGCTTCCACTAGCACTCCACATGTATGTGAAAAGTATACAACATCTAAAACACTATATGTTGAATATATTTAAAATTCAACAATATTGAAAAATATATTTTTTTCAACACAAATTAATTCAAAATGGCATGTGGCCTAGGGGTTAGAATTCAAAGCTAGAATTTTTAAAGTGTTCGTATGGGTACGAATCTTGGCGAATAAAAATATAATTTTTTAATAAATTTCAATGAAACATTTTTAATTAAATAAAAATATATTTGACAGTTCTTTAATCTGATATATCAAAATTTTATTTTCGTTGGAAGATAAATCATAAAACAATTTTTTGAAGTCTTGGCCAAAAATCGAACTCAAGACCTTAAATCTTTCAGTCACAAAATCCAAGCGGTATACCACATCAATATGTCGAAATTTACTATCTTTATTACTTATATAAAAAGCTTAAAATGGAACTCGATTATATATATTTTTATATTATATATATATTTTTTTTAAGGAAAAACAGAAATTTACAGGAAGTCCTGGGGATACGAACTCGGGCTTAACGGTTTGCAGTCTAGAACACTTCCTCTAGACTATTTAATCTCACAACATTCCAATACAAAAAAAATTATATATTATTGTGTGTGAAACAGAAAATATCATTCAATTTGGGCAAAGAAAATTAGAGAAATTTGTTAGGCTCTACTAGAAAATTATTTATAACTCCTAAATTCCTATACAGATTTCGCTCAGTTTCAATACCAAGATTTTCAAGACTATATACCATATATATGTGTTGAAAGAGAAATATATTTATTGGGCTATAGGCTTCAAAAGACGGACAGACAGGCAGACATATATTCTCTAAATTTATTTTTAAACCTTAATAATCAGGAATATTTTTCAATTTGAGAACCTGCGTACATATTTAAAGACTTCCATATGAAATGACAAAGTTATATATATCATTTTATGTGAAGGGTATAAAAAATATCAAAAATCTATGTTTTTTACTCGATATTATAAAAATTATGCTATTTTTTGTCTTGTGTAAAAATATGAACTCTATAAAATTTTCAATGAAATAGTTTTTTAATAGTAACGAAATAAAATTTCAAACTAAAATGCAATAAATGTTTAATTTTAATTTCACCTTTGTCCGGGAATATAATTTTTCCCTGTATGGATAGTTGATGATAATATAATCCATAATAAATAATGTGTTTTTCTTATGTACGAGTTTTTTATATTTCATGCAGGATTGCGATAAAGTTTTCGTCATAATTACTTATTCTATTGTGTATGTAAAGTTATCTAGAAAAGTGATTAAAATTGGCCATAATATATTCATTCAGTTTTTTAAAAAAATATATCAATTCGAAAACTAAAAATGTATCTCCTGAAAAATAAACTTTTTGAGTTATGACATTGTTGCAGCAAATAAGCGACATGTATATTCGCAATAATATATTCAAAAAATATACTGAAGTAATGGAAAAATAAATCTTCGATACATTTAATTAAAAAAGAATTTTTGGAAAATTTTTGCCTGAAACAGTTTAAAACTTTATTTTTTTAAATTAATATTTGCTTTAAATTCTTTGAATTTAGCGCCCACTTGTTGCCAAAATAATTATTCCTAAAAAATTATTTTAAAATTATATGAGCAATATTATTACCTTTCTAAAAATATATATCTTAACACAATATCTAAAATGTTTTTTTTTTATTTTTTTATCTATATGACACTATCTATTATATATAAAATTGAAATTATTTTTACAAGTTAATGGAATGCCTAAAAATATACATTGAAAATTATTCTCTAAGTATATTCAAATTTTTGAATAAAACCAAAGTTGCTTTTAACTTGTTTAAAGTAAATTTTTAAACAGAATATTGAAATCATAGCATATTTTAAAGATTGGTATAAAACATTAATTAACATATTTTTAAACAACGTTGAAGAGTTTTAAGTCTAACAGTTAACGACAAATTAGTCAGCAGAATTGTATTATGTGATTCAGATTTAAAAATAATTACAATTTTTAATAGGAACATAATTACTTACAAACATGTATCATTCATTCCAAGAGAGAACGTCCAAAAATTTTGTAAGTTCTATTGTTGATATTCGGCATACGCACACCCTATGCCATTTAAAAATATCCATTTTTCTTTTCTGAATTTTGCAAAAAAAGCATGACCAGAACAACCAAAAATGTGCAAAATCATATATTTTCTTGGGCTCCAAATGAACTAAACTATTTTTTATTTATCAGTTTCAAACAATTATAATAATTTTGGCATCGATTTGCTATTTGGCGAATTTTGATCTTAATTGCATATTTTGTCATATTTGCATATAAAATCTTTATTTTCAAGCATATTCTGGCAATTTAAATGACATAATTTTTGCATACTTTATATTTAGGAACATAATTTTTTATATATTACACTAAAGAGTATAATTTTATATATTTTTAATTTGTCATTATTAAAAATGTTCCTTTTTCTGTCACATACGTTTTTCAAATTCGATTCCCTAATAACTTTCGCCTTATAAATTGATAGAAATGTTTTTAATTTCTATATATATATATATATATATATATATATATATATATATATATATATATATATATATATATATATATATTTAAATTGGTAAACTACTTCTTTGCAATGTAGACGGTATATTGATGTCATTAAAAATAACTATTTACATCCGTAGCTACATGCCATTACCAATTTTTTTTCTGGGAAATTAAAGAAATAAAAAAAATATTATGAGATGAAAAAATTAAAAAATAGAAGATCACCTTATTCCAGAACCATTATTCAGTATTGCCAGTTTAGCGTTTTTAAGGCTAAATCTAGCTTTTTATTTCGCTTGTAACCTCAAAATTCTCGTTTTAGCTTTTAGTTTTTTTTTTAGCATTTTTTTGATTTTTAAAATTGTCATAAAAAGGCTAAAATTTTAGTACTTCAGCAATGAGGAAAATATTTTCTTATTTGTTTTACTATTTTATTTCTACAGAATCATTCATTTAAGCATTTTTGTATATTAATTCGCACAAAAAAATCGAAATTATTTATATTTAACTAAAATTTTCGGCTGCGGCGCTTCAATCTCACAATCAAATATAACTAAACTAATTTTATGGACTTACTTAATTAATTATTATTATTTTTTAGTAAACTTCGTTAACCACGAAAATATTTATGAATATAATTTTAAAAAGATCTTATAAAAGTTAAAAATCACCCAAAAATTTATAAGTGATTAATCAAAAAGGAATTATAATTCAAAAAAGACGAAAAATCACGACCAAACATTGGGTCATTTTTCATATGAAATGTGTATAACCCAAATTTGTATGGAAATTTCGCAGGAGTTTTTTACTGAATCATTTTGCTGACAGTCGTTCTATGTTTTATTTATAAATTTATTATAATATCTTAAATATCAAGAACTTATAAGAACAACGTTTTTTTTTATTTCACCCGAAATGTTTGAATTTAGGCTATATTTTTTTATATTTTATTATACATATCGGAGTATGGGTAAACATATCTACATTCATATTTTGTTCATATGTTTTACATGCTTAAAAAATGGAAGATGATTCGCTAAAAAAAAAAAAATATAAATATCAGCATTTAATATCAGCATTTAAGATTAAAAAAATATATATTAGATTTGAAAATGTAAAACAAATGTCTCGCTTTAGATATCAATATGAGTTTTGACAAACGAAAAGTATCATTTTGTGAATACTCTAAATAAGAAATCAGAAGCCACTGAGAGTCCTACCACGATACTTACAGAGAATAAACAGAAAGGCTTCATCGCTTACACATATTTTTTCGAGAAGTTTAAGGTACCATTTTTTGAGATATGCGACCGCAAATTTTAATTCGCGAAATATCATAGAAACATGTTTCAGGTATCATTTTAAAGGTAATTTTATTACCTTTAACGATAGACCTCAATGATTACTCTATCATATATATTTTGGAAGATATTCATAATTTTACAATTTAAGAAGTATTGTAAATCACGAACTATCGCGAAAATCATGCTAAAACTCGGTATTTGCGTTACCAGTGTTAATATTAGTATTCTTGCCAGATTTCATTAAATAAAAATAAATAAGTTTTTAAATAAAAAAATTAACTATTTTTAGCCTTATTTTTGGGACATTTAGCCTTTTTTAAAGTTTAATTTAGCCTCTTTTTCCCACCTCCTGGCAACTCTGCTATTATTATTGAATTTTAGTAGTAAAGATATTGCTTTTAAACATATTAATAAAAATATCAAAATCGAAGGGGTAGAAATTTTTCAGAAATGCACTGTAGGACTTCAATTGCTTAACGAGTGCATTTTTAAATACACAAATTACCTTTGAAAGGTCTCCGTTTTCCTTCAATAGAGTCTTACAGACATCAGCGCAAGTATAATCGACCATTGCTTTTTATGGCGGTGTGGGGTATAATAAAAAATAAGTTGCCTTATGTTTTATGAAAAGAATTGTTAATGTGACAGTTCTATTGGGTTAAGATTTTTATGGGACCAATTCTCTAGATAATTATCAGTCTTGCCAGGAGATGAGGAAAATTTAGTCTAATCTGAACTTTAAAAATGGTCAAAAAATTCTAAATGCTTCAGAAAATAAGGTCAGAAAAAAGTAATCTGGTAAAAAATCCACTTTTCTGGTATAAATTCAAAAACCATTGTTAGTGCCTTTTTGAAGTTGTATAAAATTAACAATTATATTTATTAAAACTGATTTTAAGTATTTTTGTTTAAACTTCTATAATACATAATTTTACTACAGTAGATATATTTTTTAAATATAAAAGCAAACAAGTCAGCTTTTGGTTTTATTTTATTTTATTTTTTTTAAGTTTTTAGATTTTTATTGATTAGTGAAACTACCCAATAGGTTACAACATAATATTTTCTCCTACTTGTTTGTGAAAACCAAGAAATTTCCGTTCGGGTTCAGTAAAATTTAACAAAAGGAAATTGACGATTGCAAGGGTTTGGCAAAAATACTGGCTATATCTAAGTTGTTACATAAAATAGACACTTTGGCGAACACTTTCACGTTTTTACATTCGTGCAAGTTCATGCCCATATATAATTTTTAAAAGTTATAGGTTATCTTGATAATCAACCCTTACACACAGAGAAAAATTACAGTTGTGGTGATTGTAATCTAAGAGCAACATACTATGATTGGAACATATCATAGAAATGATTATAAGTTATAATTATTATGATTACATTTTGTCATATTGTGTCCTATTATATCGGATTATCGGATTAACGTCTTTCTATAACGATTCTTCTATTTTTCACTTCCATAAAAAATAGAAAACTAGATTTATTTTTTAAAAGCCCCCAGATATAATCCAAAATTTTAAATCATTAATTAATCTGTAAGCAGCGTCTTCGAATGTTCTAATAACAATTTAGTTGTTGATTTAATACAATTTTAGTGAGTTAAAAATTAATTTGCAGAAAAAAAATGTTTGCAATTTTTTTTTCCAACATTAATTTATAATTTTAATTATTAACAATTTACCGCTTTTCTTTTTTTTTTTTTTTTTTTTTGAGTACCCCCACTTGTTATTTTACAGTTGTAACGTTTGAGGATGGACATGCTATCTACCAAATTTCTCTTTTTTTATCTCTTGATTGATAAACTATCATAAATTTAATATATTGTCAAATTTTTACCAAAAATTTTATCATTTACACCTTCAATTTTCGATAAACAGAAAGGGCTGTTGTTGTTATTAGAAAAATAAGAAAAAGGGCTATCTACCATATGAGGTTCAGAAAACGTAATATTAAAAAATCGTAGAAGACCGGATTGCGAAATGTTGAAAAATGAGTGAAAGAAGCTGTTTTTACGATCTCCTGAGCAATTAGAGTTTTACAGATATTCATATAGTTTTGTCCAAAAAAAGTGGTCTCTAGACCTATGTATATTGTAATAAATTTATAAATAAAAAAATACTATAAAAATTTTGGACATATTTCACATCAAATATTTCCCATTGTATTGAAGTGATTTTTAGTCATTTTTGAACTAAGCATTTCAAATATTTAGGTGATTTTTCGCTTTTACAAAAATGTTTTAATTATATTCGTAAAATTTTATTTTTTAAATAGAGTATGTTAAAATATAATTATAATATTCCATTAAGCAAGTCCATAAAATTAGTTATTATTGATTTGGAGAATGTTGCGCTCCAGACGAAAAGTTTTGCTAAATATAAATAATCCAAATTATTTTGTCCAAAAAATATACTTAAGAATGCTTAAACGGATAATTCTGTAAAAAAATTAGCAATAACAAATAAAAACTTATTTTCTTCCTTGTTGAAATACTAATATTTTAGAGTCCAAAAAATATTTTAAGAGTCCAAAAAAGCTAGAAAAAAGCTAGAAGCTAAAACGAAAATTTTAAGGCTAAAAGGAAAATAATAAGGCTAGATTCAGCCTTAGAAAGGCTAAATTGGTAACACTAATAATTACTAAAAAACAACTTTTCAACCTTTTATTCATAAAAGGTAAAAAATTTCTGAAATTTGTAACAATTTGCAAAATATATTTGTGTTAAAAATATATATATATATATATTTTTCAACACTGTTGAATTTTAAATATATTCAACATATGGTGTTTTATATGTTGTATACTTTTCACATACATGTGGAGTGCTAGTGATTCATAGATGATTCATAGTGATTCTAGATTCATATCTTCAAGTAATTGTTCGTATCCTCCATTTGAATTTTGTTTTAATATGGGCATATTTTTTGAGAAAAAATATGTTTGACAAGTAAATCTGAGTGTGTGAGATGTTTTTCTTGAAATATTAGCACTTAACTGCAATTGTGTTTTAGGTTTTTAAATGTAGATAATAAGTTGGAATAAAATTTTTAGTTAAATTTTGTCTAGTTAAAAATTCTGAAAATTTTAAAGTAGCTAATTCAAGTTTCAAACATCTAACTCTAAGTTATCTTTTTCCAAAAAAAAATTGTTAGTAGATAAACTGAAAAGGATTCTATAATTTTGCATATCTCTTCTCTATTCAGCTCTTCAATGGTCTGAGCGATCTTTCTAAGTCATATGTCCAAGGAGTTTTTCGGGGTCTCTTATGTTGCAAATTTCCGATGTCATGATTAAAGAATTTTGATAAGAGATAATTTAAATATGTTTATATATTTATGAAATATAAATTTTCTGAAGGGTATAAAAGATTCGGCCCAGCAAAATATAACACTTTCACTTGGTTTTAATTGCATTTAATTCACTGATGAATTTTTCACATCCAACCACAAAAAGAAAAAAAATTTTATGATGTTAATTACAGAACTTTAAACTAAATTTTTATATCCCAAAATGATAAAAGTTGTACTAAATTCAAACGTGTAATTATTTTTCAGTGTCACTTGATTCTGATATATATAGTAGCAGCTGCAAATTGGTATACAGTATACAGACACCGCAAGCGCAGATCATGAATACTTCTTATGCAAATTTATTTATTTATTTATTTTTTTTAATCCATTTTTCTCTTAACTAAAAAATATAATTTCACATAAAATGTAAAAATACGCTAATGTAAAGTACGACAAATTTTAGGATGATTTTAAAGGGTTATAACGCTTTTCAATTTAATATTTTATCGCGCCGCAAAGATTTTAAAATGTAATTTCTTGATCATGCGATACTTCACGTTTTTTCTCCCCAAGTTTGGGCACTCTCTATAGCGCTGCTATTCTGGGCAAATTAAGGAGATATATCTCAAACGATTCATAATTAAAAGAACAATAAACGTTCATTCTTTATTTTGCAATACTCGAAACGGAACAAATTTACAATCGAAAAATTATAGTTTTGAAAATTTTGGTTTCATCACTTGTCCACAATATAACTCAAAACTGGTGAACGACAGACTAAATAAACAAAAGTTGGCCAATTTCTACAAATGTTTGTAGTTTAAATTATAGGAATTGTGGACACATATGCTAAAATACGATATTATAGCAATCAAAGGAAAGAAAAAAAATAGTTTCTTTAAACACTTTTTTTGATTTTTTAAATTTGAGTGCTTGTCGGAACCATTTCAGGTCTTGAAAAATATATAAAAGACCCACAAGAGTATATAAAAACATATGAAAACGGACGAGAAACAAAAATTTGGGAAGCGGTTAAAAATTTTATAGTCGGAGGTACCCTTAGCTCCACCCCTGAGAGATCTGTTGGGTCCCCTTCCAAACTTAACATTTCATACTCCTCTGCTAAGCCTATATTTAAATAAATTCTATATTTTATGAGCCAAATAAAAAAATAAAACTGTTATAAACTTATCAACAATAAGATCACACAAAACAGATCACATCACATGGTATCTAACTAAGTTCATTAATATTTATGTTTGCGTACAGTCTTGTTACCTTCATCTGTAAAAACTTCAGAATCTTCATAAAGTCTTTGAGGTGGTTGTAGTGGTACCAAACCTTCAAGACAAGGAGCTGGTGGAGTTATAATACGTTTAGAGGGAGCACTCTCTTCAGTTGGGGGCAAATAAGTTTTGCCAGGTTGGGTAGGAGCTGCAGGTGCTGTTGGTGGTGTATAAGTTTTTCTAGGAGCTGAAGGAATTTATCTTACAGGTTTTGATGGTAAAACTGGAGCTGGTGGTAAATACATTTTCATGGTTGTCACAGGAGGCAAATAATCATTGCTAGTCTTTGCAACAGGATCTAACATGGATTTGGGAGGAATATAAGTTTTCTTAGGAGCCATTACAGGAGCTGGAGGCAAATACATGCTAGGAGATAAAGGTTCACTTTTAAACTAAAACTGGTGGTAGATAATTTTTATTGGGTTGTGGCAATTCAAATGCATTGCCAGAAGGAGTATGATAATCATAGCCCAAATGGGAAACATCAACATTGATTTCTAAAATCAAAATCAAGAATGATTTCTAAAAAATAATTAAGGTTTAATTAAAGTTTGATTGGACATAAATTACTCACCATTTTCTTAGTAATACTTGAAAATCTTTGAATGAAATTATGCTTTTTAACTCCAAACCTCTTGGTTTTATATTTTACTTATCGTTAATTTAATTAACTTTAAATGGACTCTTTATATACATATCTAAAAAATATATAAAAAAAAGAGTTTTTTGTTTCAAGCCTGTAGACTAATAGTCTTTTCAATAGAATAAATAGGTGTTTTTATTTTTGAACTAGGCACTTGTACCTGTCATATAAACTTTCTCTCAACTTTTGTTCTAAAAATATTTTATTCACAGTGTAAATTTTTCGCACTAAATTTCAGTAAATCAAAAGTTTTAAAAATATAAATGTTTAGACTAAGAACCAGAGCTACCAGGAGCTACGTACAAAAAACAGCAAAATTGAACTTTAAAATAGTTTAAAAAAGGCTAAATGCTCTTAAAAATTAAGCCAGAAAAAGCCTATAAAAAAATTTAATACACTTGGAACATAAGATAGCGTAGGTTATAGGTATGGATGAGTAGATTATTACACAATTTTTATAGTGTTTAATATACCCCTAGAATCGGGAGTTATTGCCAAACAACGATTTTTTTGGACTATGCGATTTCAAATATTTTTATCTCGATTAAAAGATTTTCCCCTTTTTAGAAAAGTATATAAATACTTATATTAATAGAAAAACTGTGTAAGATATTAAAGACACAAATTCAACTTTTTATTTTTTGTTCTTATTTTTGCATTTTTTAGCCATATTTGAACCGCACTTTATTAAAAAACACATTTGTTCTAAATACCTCTTTTTAAAAGAAATAAAATGAGCTATTGCTTGATAAAACCAGATAATAATTATAGAACATATAGAGAGCTTCTCTCTCGAAAAAAAAAAACAAATTTTCAGGACAGCCAAGAATCTGTTTACATCTTTTATTTTGCAAGTATTCAAAAAATTTTCTTTTGTAATATTTTTTTAAAATCAAGACTAAATCTTATATATAATTTATTTTTAATATTTTACATTATTGGCAATTTTAAAAAGAGATAGATGAGATAGAGATGCACTTTTAAAACGCATAGTTACGTTCAATTTGTACAAATAAAATAACGATTTTGCATTGTAAAAAATGCATTTAGTTACCATTTAGTGTATGAAAGTAGTTAGTAATTGAAATAGCCTACATAATTCAAATAGGCTATTTTATTTTGAGATCGGAGCAGAGGGTATCCTCCATACAAACACAATAATAATTATTATCGCATATATGAAAAAGTATTAGAGTAAAAAGAAATAAAAATTATTTTGAAAAAAATTAGTTTGTCATAAATAAAGCAAGGAATAATGAATTTATCTTCAACATTGTTTATTAAAAAATTTGCATCTTTTTTCGAAAATTTTTAAGTAATTCAATAGGTTTTAAAAACTTGCACTTGCTTAATAAAAAAATGTGGGACTTGCACATTTTTAAGTGTTTTTATTTCACTTTTTTTTTTAAATAATTACATAACGTGTATATAAATTTTTGTAAAATGTTAAATTCTTCTAATAGTAAAAAATTTTGTAATTTAATTTATTTTTCCTGAGTTTCCAAAATTCTAAATTTCCAAATTTCGTTAAATTTAAGCTCAAATTTTACGGATTATACTATTAAAAATGCATCTTTCGATAAAAAGTAATTTGTTTAAGTATCAGTTTTATCAGTTAATAAAAAATATTTTTTATTTTATAAATAATTTTATATTAAGATTTCCCAAATTTTTCCAAACAAAATATAACATTTATCCTGGAAATTATACATAATGAAAATTTTAAGTATTTGAATTATTTTGAGATAAGTTTATTTTGGAAGCTAAATGAAAATATTTACACATAAATTGTCAACGATAAATGTCTAAAAAGTGTAATTTTTCAAGTAAAATCTTAAAAAAAGGTTAATTAAAAATATGCATAATTTTGTAACTAAAAATCGTTTTTAACAAATCGTTAATTTTTTCTTTTTGAAAATCTTTTTATTGAAATTCGTAAATTACTAGTTAATTAACTTTTCTTTCTATATGTAGGACTAATATTGTGGAGATTTTTTTTTTATTTTTTCGAAGAGTTTTTCTGGGATCATGATGATGTTCCAATCATCTTAGGAGGTTGAAATTTTGACCACGATATTACAAATAATACCTCCTGCCATAGTTCAAACTTATATTTAAATAATCTTAAGAACTTACAAAAAGAAAATCACAAACATATCTTAATAAAAATTGTTCTACAAAATTACATGTGTGAAGTTTTCGTTGATTTTCTCCAAAACGCGCCAAAAATTTGGTTATTTTTCGTAATACACATTAATTGCGTTACTAAGCCTATTAATTAAAATTTCGCGAAGTAAAATTAAACATTTTTTTAAGTTATCCTGAAAAATTAATGAAAATTACATAGGCAATTCAGTCAGCGCGGGGACGATCTGTTTTCGAAAATGTACCCAAAGTACGAAAAAATGTTCGTAAAAAGAGGAGTTTTATTAGCAACTAGCTCAAGAAAGTTTTCGAAAGCGGTTAACTTTAAAACCAACGATTTATCGAATTTTAAGAAAATACAAAACTTTCACGAATAAAATATAAAATAAAATAATAATAAAATAAAATCTATAGTCTTACAAATGCCTAAGTTATTTATTTACAAACAAATTTATATCTTTGCAAATAAGTTCTCGATTTTAACAAAAAAGGGCCTTAAATTGTTTGATACATAATGAAAATTTAAAATAAATTTTAAGAAGAATAGAGTTTCATATGAAATAATAGAAAAAAATGCCATCTAAGTTGAAAAACTTTAAATCAAAAAGAAAATCGCAGATATTTTTAACAATATTTCAGCAAAAAAAGTTTGTGTAATGTAAAAAAATGTACATATATATTTAGAGAGTCTGATTCTTCTATTTAAAATTGTTGAAAAGATCAGAATTGGTAAAAAATTTATTTTAAAAAAATTTTTGATTCCGTCAAGTCGTAAAAAATAGTATCTTTTTATCGATAACTTCAGATTTTTATGGTGTTTCGAAAAATCTAAAAATTATCTACTCAACTATACCCACAGCCCACATTAAAGGCTTCATTTTGTAAAACAAAACGTTTTTAAATGTTTGAATTTAGTATGAAGAATACTGGAAATTATTATTATTATTATTATTATTATTATTATTATTATTATTATTATTACTATTACTATTATTGTATTATTTAATAAAAATGTTAAAAATTTTATTGGCAGCTAGTCGATATGGATCGGAGCAAGCAATCTAAAAGAACATATGTGAAGAGTTAAATGTTGTCAGAATGAATTAATTTTTTTTTTTTTTACTGTGTAATTCCATATTTACGAAAACTGATGTCATATTATTTGAAAAATATGCCATTAGATCACACTGACAATCCGAAGTTAAAATTTTGGAATTAATATTGTTTTTTTATTTCATGAGCTCAAATGTCTAGTAGGACATAACGCGTGTATTTTTAACTGGATTCAAATCTAATATACAATGTTAAAGGTTAGGTTGTCTAAATTTAAAATATTCTATAATACTGGTCAAGATCGATTTAACATTACAAAAAAAAAAAAACATGTTAGCATTCAGTGAACCAAAGGTCTTAAAGTTTAGCAGATTTTAGATTATTAAGCTTTTAAATAAGAACCACTATACTGTTCATTATGCGAAGGCATAGAATTATTCAGCACTTCTTTGCGATTTTCCTGCAAAAGTTAAATAAATACAAAGTGGTAATTTTTTTTTTTTTTTTTGCAATAAAATAAATTTTTCTTTGATCTACTCACGAAAAGTATATTTATTTTAATAATCAATATAAGCAACTAATATGTCTCTATTATAATAACGAAAAAAAAAAATATGTAATGAAAAAAATAGTCAAGCATAAAAAATGTTTGTAAATTAAAAACATATTTTTGCATCAAAAAATTTATTTTTCAAAGCTAACTATTTTGGTAGTTAAGATTATATTTTGCTTTATAATTATTATTTTACAGTTATATTAAATTTTTTTAAACAATCTAATGGTTAGTCATTCTGTGATTTTAAAACCATCGATTTATCGAGTTTTAGTTGTAGATTTTAAAAGTAACAATTTTAAAAACGGTACTAATTAAAAAAAATAAATAAATAAAATAGTTATAAAGAGGGTAGCAAATTATTAAAATATACAATTTTTTTTTATAAAAACAGTTATATGTTTTTGTAAAAAAATTAAAAAAGTTTCAATTAAATGAAATGAAATATAAAATTTTTTTAAAAAAATTTTAAAATTTTAAATTTAAAAAATAGTTTAAAATTGTAAAAAAAATATCAATATTTAGTTTGTTCACTAGATTTACAAGGACAAATAGTCCGTCAGCCATTCAACTAGCCTGCCAGACAAGAGGACAGGCATCGTTAAATCAGAATCATATTTTGGTTTCTGGAAAGCAAATGGTTTAAACCAACATAAAACGGAAATTTCATACTGCATGAAAATGCAAAGTATTGATGTGATGTTAGTTTCCCAAGCTTATCTCATACCAATAGATACAATTTTTACATTTAATGTTATTTCTTCCACTCTACAAGTCATCCGGATGGAACAGCACATGGTGGCACTGGTATACTAATTAGAAATCGAATACGACATTATGCCCTAGATGAATTCTCAAACGATTACTCGCATACGTCATCTATTCATCTTAAATGTTTCTCAGGTGATTTAACCCTAAGTTCGGTTTATTGCGCACCGTGATTTTCAATGACTAAGGAAAAATTTTAAGAATTCTTCAACACACTAGGAAATTGTTTCTTGGCATGTGGCGATTATAATGCCAAACACATGTACTGGGGTTTAAGATTGATGAATCTTAGAGGTAGTCAGTTTTATAAGGTGCTAAATGATCGCAAAAATAGAATTGGTTTCGTGTCCCTTCTCTCGAATACTTTCCATAGGACAAATTGGTTAAAATAGAAAATACATAAGCAGACAATTCTACACGAATCCAAATTTTCAGTGTGAGGAAGATATTAATGAATGCATCAATGACTCTACGTTATTACTTACTTCGACAATGGAACATTCCACTAGTCAAACTTTTATAAAGGATGATAAGAACTTCTCCTTGAAAAAAGAAAACTCAGAAGAGAATAGCAATAAACCACTACAAAGATGAGGCTGTCCATAACAAGTAAAGTAGAAAATACATTGAAACCTTAGCGAATACCGAAAATATTAATTTTTCTTTATGGAGGGCAGCGAAGGATATTCAACCACAGGTAGAGGCACAAAGTCCTTTAAGGAAGGCTGACGGTACCTAGGCCCGTAGTGCAGACGATAAGACCAATTTATTTGCATGCTACTTAAGCATAGTCTTTCAACCCAATCCCCAAATAAATGAATTTTTTTTGGGAGAGGATATTGATAAAATCATTAAAGAAAATATAAATGTTAGAAAAATACCTGGATATGGCTCAATGATTGAAAACCTACCGAATGTGGCGATAATTGTGTACTTATTCATGTATTTAGGGTATGGTATAGTGACAGAAGAAATTGAAATAAAAGCCACTGTTCCATAGGGAAGTGTTCTTGCACCTACTCTGTATCTAAGTTACACCTCTAATTTGAATATATATGATGAACTGATTATTTCAACATTTGCTGATGATACTGCAATACTCAATTCTCATGAAAACCCACGAATAGCATCTAGCTATCTAAATATTTATCTCCGACGTGTAGAGACATAATTGAAAAACTGGCGTATTTGCTAAAATGAAGTGAAAAGTAACCATGTTACATTCACCATGAGAAGAGGTAACTGTCCTCCAGTTACAAATAATGATATAAGTATACCCCAGTCAGATCATGTTACATACCTTGGTATTCATTTAGATAGGCGATTAACTCGGAGTCTTCTTATAGAAGCCAAGAGACTTCATATGAATGTAAAATCTTTCAGTCTTCACTGATTAATTAACAGTCATTCGAAGCTAAGCCTTTACAATAAAATCATACGAGTATTGATATTTTACAGAGGGCCCAATCAAAAATTCTTAGGACCATGACGGGTTCACCATAGTACATAAGAAATGAGAATATCCATATTGACTTTGAGGTACCATTTGTGAAGGTCATTTTTTCCGCGCGTTTTAAACATCAGGATGAACACTTAATACCCCGTCACCTATGGTGGTGTAGGTTATAAAAATCAAATTTAAAAATGTAGCTCAAAATTTCAAAAAAGTTCCACTGAAAATAATAGATGTAATATTTTTAGAACATCGTTTGGGTAATAAAAACTTTGTTTTTAAATAAGATGATACTAAGGTACGCTGTTCACTATTAAGTGTTATTTTCTAATGATTTTGTTTTTAAATTAAAAGAAAGAATTTTATAGTTTACCTTCATATTTATTAGAATAAACACGCCGCTCATTATTAACAACTAAATCAAATATCTACTTCTTGTGCGAATAATTTTTTTAGTATTAAATTTACTGTTTAATCAAAATGTTCGAATGAAATGTAACACAAAAATTTTTGTAATAGCTTTTACTTTCATTAATTTTAAATATCTTTCTTAATTGCAATATCTTCTAGAGACACATCAGATTTAACAGCAGATCGAATTATTGAAATCCGGTCGTTTGCCGCATGCAGATGGCAGTCAAAGAAAAATGTACAAAATAAAATTCAAATTTCTTTTCATACCTTTTTTAAACTTACTAGAAAATATTAATTGAGTAAATTTTAGCAAAAGTATTACATTTCAGGGTAATAGAAAAGCTTAACAAGGAGCTAAAGAATGAGATGAAACTTAGTTCAGAAAAAGAAAAAGTCACAAGAATAAATTCCAAGCCCAAAAGGTAAAGCAGCTCCAAAGAGCTATGCCAAACATGTTCGGCCGCGTAATTGCGTGTTGCGTTTATTTCTTCAAAATTAAATAAGAGCTATTACAAAGCTATGTCTAAGCTATAGCAAATCAAAGCTAAAAAATGTTTTAAATAACAAAGCTGAAAAGAACTCAAAGGCAAAAAATGATCAAGGCTCCTCAATAATTAAAAAAATAAAAACCTTTTCAGTATTTTGTATTAGCCTACATACGTTATTGGTAACTTTTCTCATGTTACAAAGTACAAGTTTTATATACCGAATAATCGAGAAAATAGTGCTGAATAGTATCAAGCTAAAACCAATAAATATTTACAAAAAAAATTTGTCGTGTTACAATCTTAGTTATAATGAGACAAGATATGTGATTATTTGACTTATTTAGTTTGAATAAACTTGAATAATAATAACAGTGTTATGAAAACATATTGATGACACTCGTGTCCAGTGTCGCCAGGAGATGAGAAAATAAAGAGGCTGAGTAGAATTTTATAGAATTTTTTATATATTATATTTTTAGAATAGAAATTTAAAAAAGGTAAAAAAAAATCAAATGCACCAAAAAATAAGGCCAGGTAAAAGTTATTTTATTTTTATTTTCTTTTTTTTTTAATTTAAAAACTTATTTCTTCTCGTTCTCATTAGTTTTTGATATGTTTTGAAAGATATTGTAATAATTTTACAAATAAAACATAGAAGAGCATAAATCGCCTAAAAATTCTCATACAAATTAAGTTCTATTAAGTTTTAGAATTTTCTTCATACGAAAAATGACTCAATGTTTTAAAATGAATTTCTCGTCATTTTTCCTCTTGTATTAAACATTTCAAAATTTTTTGGGTAATTTTTCGTTTTTATATGATTTTTTTAATTTTATATATAAACAGTTTCGATGGTTAATGAAATATGTGTATATAAAATTATTATAATAATCGATTAGTAAGTAATGAGTAAGTATTGATTAGTAATAATGAAGAAATGCGGACGAAAATTTTTGTAATATGTTATAAATCTCGTTTTTTGTGCGAATAAATATATAAGATTACTTAAATGAATGATTCTATAAAAACGAAATTGGTTATAGCAAATAAGAAACAATTTTCTTCGTTTTTTATATATTACCATTTTAGCTTTTTTAATTCAATTTTAAAAATAAGAAAGGACTTTTTTCTAGCCCTTTCTGGCTAGAAGCTAAAACAAAAATTTGAGGCTAAAAGCAAAATGAAAAGACTAGATTTAGCCTTAAAAACCTAAATTGGCAACACTGCTCATGACATGCAACAGTGTTTTAAACATTTTCTGACCAGATTTATAATTTTGTCGTTACACCCGGAATTGGGTATGTTATTAAAGTCCCACAGAGTATTAGTTATTTAAATTAGTATTTGAAGTTATGCGGAATTGTAGAGGAATTGTATCCAAGTTAAAAGCGAATTTAAGATGACCCAAGCAGTGTTTAATTTAGATTATTAATTTTAAATTCTTATAGAGATACCGCGAAAAATTTCGTAAAAGTAGTTTAATTTTTTTTTCAGAAGTCATATCTAAAAAAATGTAAAATTTCTGACTAGATTAAGCAGTTAAATATTATATAAGGTGATATCTCAGGAAAATTTGGAGAAGAAATGCTAAAAGTACTTTATTTACTTTTAATCCTAACTTATTGCATTCATCTTCTATTAAAAAAAATATTTGAACTCACAACTTATTTCACAAAAAATTTTATTTTTTACCAAAATTTTGTTATTTTCCCAAAACTGATACTTAAAAAGTTCGAAATTTCACCTAAATTTTGATTTTTATTAAAAATTCGGTGTTTCACTAATATTTCGAAATTTGACAATAAATTCGATGTTTTGCACAAATTTAGGTATTATTTTTATACCCTTCACAACAGTGTAAAGATTATATATAAGTTTGTCATTCCATTTGTAATTTTCACAATTTTCATCGGAGAGAAAAAAAGTTTATATTTTCTGGATCCTTATGTCCGTCCGTCGGTTGAAATCGCGTTTATGAAGCCCACTGATAACTGCGGTATATAATATACATATCAAACGATTCGAAATCCTTTCGAGAATTTCGCTATTGAAATTCAGCAAGATAGGTTCATAAATGGCGGAGATATCTGAAAAAACCGTTTTCTTTTTAATTTTTTTCGACTTAAAAAATGGTTTAAATGGCACTTGTGAAGCCTCCCGATAACATATGTATATCACATATATATCAGATCAGAAGATGAACCAAATCGGTTCAGAAACAACAATTGGCAAATCTGTTTTTTTTTTTGTATTTATTTAATGTCTGCTTCGCTTATAGTTGTTGTTTTCATGGGTACTTACAAACAATAACAATAATCTAAGGCATATTTGGTTTTTTTAAACTTTTTGAAACACCTATGAAAGCTAGAGAATTCGTTCTTTCACCGAAAAAGCGGAAATTTTTTTAAGAATGAACTAAGTAGATCCAGTATTAACCAAGTTGTAGATCAAAAACCGTTATTAGAAGCTCCTATAAAATATATTTTTTTCGAATTTTAGTTTTTTTAAATCACTCAAATCGACCTATAAATTTTCCACCATAGTCTTTTTTTAATTTAATATTATCTTACGCTTATAAAATATTTGTTCTGCATCGAAATGATTATATATTCCTTAAATATATGCGAACATTTGTAAAATTTCAAAGTATTAAATTTGTTATTTACTAACTCTTACCGGTGTGCTTCGCTAATCTATTTGATGCGATAAATAATATTTACTTTATGTGGAAGCTACTACACCCATGGACCTATTCGAAATTTGACATTAAAATTGCTTTTAAATTTTTTTCAGACTTTCAATTTAATACTCCTTGAGATGAAAAAATTTATATTTTCTTTGTATAGGGGCAACCTCTCCCTCTAAATCTATCCATCTCTGTTTCATCAATGCGATATGATAGGATAAAGGTTCCCAGGAAATTTATACATATATATATATATATATATATATTTTGAGATTTAAGTTTGTTTATTTCATTTCAACTTTATATTATATTAAATTTATATTTTAAACGTTTATATGGATACATATTGTAATTACATATTTCTAATTACATCCAATATATCGTATTTCATTTAAAATACATAAATCTCATATCCATAGAGTTATTGGAAATTTTGATTTGAAACAAGTCGCTGCAAACAAGACGAAAAAATATTCTTTCTTTTTGAATTAGTTTGGCAATAAAACTCCTATAATTTTTATAAAATTTTTAATATTTAAAGACAGAAAAAAAGTATTGTAAAAAAAAAACTATTCATCTAAATTAATGCGATCTATACATTAAGGAAATCATGCATCCGGTGTAGAAAATGGCAACATAAAAATTAATTATAAAATTTAAAAAAATAAAAAAAAAATCGATCAGTTTGGTAAATAATATCAGGTGAATAGCCAAACAAATTAATCATTTGCTGGAAATAAAATCATATTTATTTGACCCACTGACAAGATTTTTGTATGAATTGTTTTGAATACACCTGTCACAAATTGACGCAAACAGATATTTAATGTGTGGATAATGTTAAAGATTACGATGATGAAGATAATGTTGTTTTACAACCAGAGGCAAAATTTAAATATAATATATATATATATATATATATATATATATATATATATATATATATATATATATATATTTTAACTTTAAACTAATTGATTTGGATTTAAGACTAAAAACAAATTTATTTCTTTATATGTAGAGATTTTTAGTCACGGTTAGGGTTTTTGTTCCGAGAAATCTCGGGACAAATTTAAAGGGAATTTTCTCAAGATATTTTGTCTGGTATCCCGGTTATAAATAATTGCCAAAAATGTGCACTTTTACCACTTTTAATTAATCGTAATCAAGCAAATATTGTTTTCATTTAGTTCGATGTAGGTAACTCTACTATAAAAAATACTTTCCGAACTAAGAAATACTAAATATTTAAAAGATCCGAATTTGACAAAATGTTAGAAAACAATGGTATAAGAACACGATACTTAGAAAACTTGCAAAATTTACTATAAACCGAATATGCGTTATAATATTTCCTTAATACTCTTACGAATTAATATATGAATATTATCTGATATTATTATTTTTAAGTTTTTATTTCCGATGCTGAATTACCTGATGCCTAAACAATAAAATATTTTAATTTTTGTTAATAAATTTTTTTTTATGTAACAATGAATTTCCAAATAAGCATTTAGAAAACATTGAATGTAGGTATATTTTATTTGTTAACCAACAGAAATATATATTAAAAACTATATTCAATACCTATAATTTAAGTAAAATACACAAAAAAATATTACTTTATATTTATCAGTTGTTTCATTTTACATAAAAATTAAATTAATATATTTAAGCAATACAAGTAATTTTTTCCCTTTTAAATTTTTAATCCATTCAATCATCCAATTGATTGATTTAATAAATTTTTTTAATTGGAAAAATTTTTCGGTTTTTCATTTTCTACAGTTATTAGTAAGTGATGTAATAATTTTCAATTGAATGAATTATCTTGGTGATGAGTGACTTTTTTCTGTGTATTCAGTGTTGACAAGAGGTGACAAAAAAGAGGCTAAATTAGACTTTATAAAAGCTCAAGAAAGACTACATATAAAAAAAAAAAAAAAATAAGGCCAGAAAGAAGCTAAAATTTCTTAAAATTATTTTTCTCGTTCTCACTAGTTTTTGATATTTTTTTAAAGATATTGTAATAAATATATAAATAAAACATAGAACAGCTGCCAGAAAAATGACCCTATGAAAAATCGGCTAAAAATTTTGGTTATATTTCATGTGAAAAATTCCCTAAAGTTTTGAAGTGATTTTTCGTAATTTTTAAACTATAATTTTAATTAAGTCTTTCTAAATTTTTGAGTGATTTTTCGCTTATATAAGAATCTTTTTTAAAATTATATTTATAAATAATTTATGTTGTATATTAAAAAAAAATTATAATAATTATAACTTTAGTAAGCCGATAAAATATTAAAGTCCTACCCCCCATCAGGAGTGAATGGAGAAGGGGAGATCTTCTTGAACAATTTGGAACTAGGATATACACTGACGGCTCAAAGATGAACTGCGGTGTCAGCTCTGGTGTGTTCTCTAACGATCTTGGAATTAGACACTCATATAGACTCATATAGTCAGGGAAGCGTGTAAACTAATTCGCGATAGAAATATTCAAGGTTTGGTAGAAATATTCATTGGTTTAATTGTCGGCAGTCAAGCGGCAATACTATCGCTCAAATCACCGAAAACTACCTCTATTCTAGTCAGACAGTGTAAAGAGGAACTGCTTGGACTAAGTCGACTGTATGACATTACTATAATCTGGGTTCCTGCGCATAGGGACTACTATGGTAATGAACAGCAGACGAATTAGCCCGGATAGGCTCTGCTATGAATGCCTCCTTATCGGTTTCTGTCGCAATCTCGTTAGGAACAGTAAAAAGCAGAATCCAAAAACACTTTCTATAAAAGACAAAAAATAGATGGCGAAATCTGGACAAATGTAGAGCTTCGAGAGAAACGTGGCCTACCTTCAACGAAAAACGCTCAATGCAACTCATTGGCTACAAACGCAAAGACATCATGATCGGAAAACATGCAAGCAGACTTGGTCTCTCTTACATTGAATATTGTCGTAGTTGTGGCAATCGCGGGAAGGAGGAGACAGTATTTCATCTTCTATGTGAATGCCCAGCCTTGAACGCAAGCAGACATAAATTTCTGGGAGGGTACCAATTAGACAATCTGACAATAGACTCAGTGACATCATTAAATATCTCAATGCTACAGGCTGGATCTAATTAATTTATGTTCTCATTGTTCTTCCCTACACTTCTATCTCATTACAGACTCAATACAACTGATTCACCTGACGAGTAGTGTGGTTCCATCAAAACGGATTCTAACGAGTCTAATTGATTGCTCGTAAGGTTACGGGCTACCACATAAACCAATTAACCAACCAAGCCGATAAAATTAGTTAAGTTCTTTTTGATATGGATAATGAAACGCCTCAGGCGAATAAATACGCACAACTTTTAAATGGATGGTCCTTTAAAAACAAAATTGAATACAAGTTAATTGAATTTGATGTATAAAATTATTATTATTATAACATCCGGACATTGAAAAAATAAATTAATTGTTTCGATTTTAAATTTTATCATTAAAGGTTTTTACTAAGAGAATATTCATTATTATTTTCTTAATTTAAACAAAAAATTAATGTAGATTTAAAATGTTTTCTCATATTTTTATTTTTAAAGAAAAAGTACAGCTCTTCCTTAAAGTTGTCTTAATAAGAAATTATTGTCGAAATACTAATATTTTATCCTTTCTAAGGCAATTATAAGAAAAAAAAAGCTGGAAAAAGGCCAGAAGCTAAAGCGAACATTTTTGAGGTTAAAAGCAATTTAGAGAGGCTAAATTTAAAAAGGCTAAACTGGCAAAATTGAGAATATTATAAAATTTTAGTGGCAAAAAGAAATAACTACATAATTGATTTTTACTACTCGTACTTTTCAGGAGAGTATTTTTTAATTTTTACATTGAATTTCACAGTCATAGATACACAATTTCAAATTATTTATCGTGTAAATATCTCCAGAATTTATACAAAAATTAAATGGTATATTTGCAAAAAAGCTATCGAGTTATTTTTCTATCTTTCCAAATTAATATTTTTTGTTAAATATATCTCAAGTTATACATTTTTTTCTAAATTTAATTTAAAAATTTCTCTGGTATATGCTGAATTAGGTAAATTTTCAATTTCTGTTTTATTTTATCATATTTCGAAATATATTTTTATTCAATTTCTTGGACACCAAAGAAAATTATATTTACGTCTGGAAAAACACATAAGAAAAAAATCAAACGAATGTCTATAATGTGTAACGTAATACAACAATTAAAGAAAATGAAAGAAATGAAAAACTACATAACTGAGTTATTTAATTTCTCCTTTTGAGCTCAGCTTTATTTTAATAGTCTTTTTTATAAGCAGATTTTAAATTTATAAGTTTCTAATAAATCAATTTTTCCATACAAAATTCAGACTTATCAAACTGTTATAAATTTAAAATTTTATTATAAATAAGCATTTAAAAATAGACTCATATACATACATACGTGCATATGTCAAATATATTTGTATATTTTTAATGCTTTTTAAAGAGTATTGTATTTTTTCCGAATACTCGGAAATTTCCGGGAATGCCCAAAATAAAATCCCGATTCCCGGTATTTAAAAAAGGTCGGGAATTTAAAAACCCTAGTTACGTTAACGGGGGTTTTTTTTGTACACGGTTGTGTGTGTTTATTGTTTAAACAATTTGGTCTATTGACCAAATTTGTTTAAGCCCACCTTTTGTTAGATCATTTTTAGTAGCTAACAATATCACTATGAATACAATTAAATTAATTTAAACTTGTTTTTGTTGGAGCAGTTCCTAAGTGTTTAAATTTGTTCATCATCATTGTTATTATTAAAAAAAAATCAAAAAGGAATAAAAAAATCAATTAAATTTATAACAAAAAGTTAGCAACGATTTAAATTTTTGGGTTTTTTTTTATGGAATTTTAAAAAAAATAATTAAACAAAGATACGGGAACAAGATTATATTTTAATTGTTTGAAATGATATTAGAATAAAGGTTTCAAAATTAAGTTAAAAGAAGATTATTTAAATTATAAACAATTGATGGGATTTATAATTACATTGAATACAAGGTAATTGAATTTGATGTATAAAATTATTGTGCAAACATCCGGACATTAAAAAATAAATTAATTGTTTTGAATTTAAATTTTATAATTTAAGATTTTTATTAAGAGAATATTCATTATTATTTTCTTAATTTAAACAAAAAATTAATGTAGATTTAAAATGTTTTATCATATTTTTATTTTAAAAGAAAAAGTACAGTTCTTTCTTAAAGTTGTCTTAATAAGATTAAAAAACAACTTCATAACTATTTGATAATAAAAACATATTTTAAAAAAATCGTGACACTATTTTTTTATGAATTAATAATTTAATTCTATAATTCTTTTCTTTTCTCATACTCGTGCATACATTTTAAATTTTTATCACCAATTCCATTTTAAAATATTAAATTTTGTGTTCTCTTTCGAAAACATATTTCTCAAGATGAAATTCTGATCATCATAAATTTTGTTTTTTGAAAGTCGATATATAAGTTCCCAATCATGTTTTGCAGAGCTCTCTAAAGCTCACAAACTGCGTAGAAATTTAAAATTCAACCTACTTACGAAACTGTTAGTCCTACATTTCCTAACGCATCCGGATTTTAACATTTTTGTCAGAGAGCGGAGATACCCGGATTTATATATAATTTCTTAAGTTTTCTTTTTACATAGCTTTCTGAAGCTCCCAGACGACGTAAAAAATTAAAATTCGGCTTAAATATAAAACTATTCGACTTACTATTCGTCCTACGAATCCTAATTAAAATTTTGAAATTTCTATCAGGGAGTGGAGATATGCGGATTCTTTTATTATTATTATTATTATAATTATTTTTATTATTATTATTATTATTATTATTATTATTATCTTTTAATTCATGTAATTATTTTGTCGTTTTGTTTTGGTTTTAATAAGTTTGCTTTACTCATTGTCTGCTCTCCAAACCTTATCGGAAACTGATTTTGTATTTAGATTAGGAAGCGCATTATATTATAATGATAAAAGCATAAACAATAAATAAAAGCATAAAAACATTAAAACACGTATTTCGTGCGTATCAATAAAAAACGAAACAAAACTTTTAAAAACTATTTTGGTGAATGAACTTTAATGTTTTAAGTAATTTGCGTTTATCAAGCAAAAAACATGTTTTATATTAAAATAAATATGAATAAATAAAAATGTGCTATTTAAATAAATTTTTTTGAAAAAAAAACCTAATTTATTTTAAGAAGTTAGTTAGATTTTATTTATGAGATTTTTATAAATGAAAGATTAATTTCGAACAACTTTCCTCCAATTCTTTTTTTTTAATCAATCAATTTTCATTCTCTTTTTTTAAAAATTATTTTTAATTTTAATTTCTTCTAAATTGTTAAACTTTGTTTCAATTTAAACTATTTTCTTTTTGTAATTTGTAATTTTAATAATGAAACGACAAAAAAAAAAAAAACATGTAATAAATTTTCTTCTATTTATTAACTTTCTAATATATATTCCGAAATTAAACTTTAAGTTCTTTATATTTATTAATTTTTTAAATATTATTGTTTTTAAATTAAACAAAATTATGCAATTGGCTTTGTCAAGTTCAAACTGCAAATAATGCTGATTAAATTTTAAAAAATCTGATAAAAATTCTGCAAGAAAAAAAAAATAATAATATTTTATTAGTTATTAAATGAAAATTAATTTATGTGCATCTTGCAAATAATAAATTATATTAAACATTTTTCCTAAAAAGAATAAAAAAAGATAATAAAAAATCCAAAAAAAAAAAAAATATTTGTATTATCAAAAAGTTTTTAATGCCAAAAAAATAAATATCTATATAATAAATAGGCAAATAGTTTTCCCGTAATCTCTTTTACTCTCACAGGCAATATTTTATTATCGTGAGAAAGGTATTTTCTTATAATTCAGAATCTAAACTTTATTAAAATACGTTCAATATTTTAGAAGTTATAAGCGGCAAAACTAATACATATAAAAAAACTTTCAAATATAGTATGTGTACAAGCCTCAAATAAAAGAGGGACACAATTAATTAAACTCTGCCCTCTTTTATTTCTCACGCATGTCATAGAATTGTCTCAATTCAAAGCAATATCATTGTTGTTATTTCTTTCTAAAAACTAACTAATACAAAATGAAATGAAATACAAAATGATAAAAATCGCTAACACGAAAAAAATGAAAAATAAAAAATCGCTTAAACGGAAAAAAGGCAACATAAATAAATCGCCAAAACAGTTTCCCATAATTTTATTTACCTTTTCTATATCCAAAAATTTTAAGAGAGAGAAAAACAGTGTTGAATTCTTTAAACTCGCAAGTGTTTTTTTAATTTAACCGTTATTTTTATTTTGGTGATTCAATTCCTGAAATAATTTTAAGAGAGAGAGAGAGAGAGAGAAAAAAGTGTTGAATTCTTTAAACTGTGTGTTTTTTAACCGTTATTTTTATTTTAATAAAATTAAAATTAATAATATTAAAAATATTATTATTAATATTAACATTAACGGATAAAAAATAAGGTTAAGATAACTTGAAGATAATTTTAATCGCATCTATAGGGGCTTTATTTATCCAAATTGGACAAATCTTTCTCGAGTTATACTAGTGTGACGGTCTAATAAGGTAGCCATGCCCATAAAAAATAATAATAATAATACGTGATAGAAAAAAAGTGAAAGGAAATTATGATTTAGCACTTCAAATTCCATCTAGTCCACCTATGTTTGTTTATAGAAGAAAAAATACCTTTTTTCCCATCACTGTGTTACTACTTAATTCTAAGTATATTTGGTTATCTTTACTTAATTCTGAATAAAATCAGAATGTATGCATCAAGTTTCATGATGTATAGCTTATTTTATTCATAGTATTACTAGCTTTTGCTTTTCCGACACTAATTTCTGAATAACTCTGAAACTATTGAGCAAATAAAAAATATGACTTGAAGACAATTTTCGTATGCATCTTTTGGTGTTTTATATATCTAAATCGTACAAATGATTCTTGAGTTATGGTGAAATATACTCATGTAATTGCGTTATAAATGGGGAAATATTCAAAAAATCAAGATTTGATAGAAAAAATAACTGAAAGCAGTTTCTTATTCAGTATTTCAAATTCCATCTACTTCGTCTATTTTTGCTTAAAGGACAAAAATGTTATGTGTAATCGGTGACTTCTTATAATGCCAATAGCATTAAAATTTCTTTCCGCTTATAGTTTCTATGCTTCATAATAATTTTCCAACTAAAGGAGGGCCACGTTCGTATCAATAGTAGTTTATACAAAAGCACTCAAACAAAAGTATTGTCGGATAGTCACAATCGGTTCCCCATTAAGATGAAAATCCATTATGAAGAAAATTTTTCACAGTATTAAACACCTAAAGTAATTATTAAAAAAGTCTTAGATTTTCCACACTTATGAATCGATTTGGATACACTTTTTTAATATTTGTATGCGGATTGGTAACTCAATCTAAAAATTGAAGATCTGCAAGCAAAACAAAAATCGATTAACATTTTGAAAATTAAACAGTCGACTGGATCAACTGTAGCGTCACTTAAAAGTTAACATAGTAATTCCAAACATGTATACCAAAACTTTTATTTACGCACTTTTTTATTATATTAATGAAGATCCGCATAACGAACCAGTTTAATAATTTAATCACTAAGTAGTTCCTTCTAGTTCACTTATGTTTTAACATACACAAACTTCTATAGCATATTATTATGCCCTACACTACAGGTGTAAAAGGTATATTTAAGTTTGTCATTTCATTTGTAATTTCTACAATGTTCATCTAAGACCCAAAAAAGTATATATTTTCTGAATCCTTATTGATAGGGAAGTCGATATAACAATGTCTGCCTGCCCGTCTGTCTATTGAAATAAGTTTTTAGAAAGACCCAAATTATCGGATATATATGTTTTATACATCACATTATAGGGAATATTCCTTAGAATGACACTAATAAAAATCAACAAAATTGGTCCATTAACGGCCTAGGTAGCGCCGAAAAAAAAAGGTTTCTATTTTGTTTTCGACTTTGTTGTTGCACATGAAATTCGAAATCTTTTTTTTTTTTAGAATGCTTTTGCGGCTTCTCACGTACTAATGAACATTATCGGTTCATTAGTAACTGAGATATCGGTCAAAATGCATTTTTGGACTTTGTGAAGTTTCTGTATAAACTATGAAATTCGTTTCTGTACAAATCTGTTGCAAATATTTTTCTAAAATGTCGGGTTATAAACAAGCGAGTTATAGGCAAAAAATCTGAAAAAAATTATTAAAAATACACATATATATAAAAAAGCATTGCAACGACTTTCAGTGTTGAGGTTTTTTGTATAAGCAAGCAGTAGTTGTTGATTGTATATACCCAGGAATTCTAAAGATGCCAATTTGCCTTTTAGCACTAAATATATAACTACTTAGGCGATTCACAAGTTACTTTTGGTAGTGCAACTGGTCTTCTACTGCACTAAATTTCGCTTGCAAAATAAGTAATAGAGAATGTTTAATGTTTTAATTTGAAAATATAATATCATAAAGGAAACTGCCAAATACAACTTCTGTGTTTACATGTTATGCATAGAATTTGCGTTGCAAGTTTTAAAAATATCAATTTAGAATTCTGCTCTCGTGTTATATATGAATTTGCCTCAACCATTTCTTTTAGTGATTTCACTATTGAAATGTAATGCAGTTAAATGCAGATTATCAAACAATTATTAAATTTGTCTCTAGAAATTCCTGGATTATGTACGAGTTCGTTGCAACTGTTAATTTTGTGATTTTACTTTTGAAATGTAATGCAATAAGTAGGCGGCCAAAATTTACAAAAGAACTAAAAGTTTGTTTAAAACATTTAACACTTTAACACAAATTTAAAACACTTTTGTTATTCTTGTAATAATATATTTGAATACGGATATTTAAGGAAGATATCCCGTTTTTATTATATTTTTAAAATTATTTTACTTTAAGTACCTATATATATATATATATATATATATATATATATATATATATATATATATATATATATATATATATATAACTCCTTAAATACAATGGTGGGTATATATATTTTGACAAGAAAATATGATTGTTTTTATAATTTTTTTAATTCTAATGTTTATGTATGTATATACTTTATTAACAAAAAAAGTTTAATATTGAACAGAAATTTATTTAGAACTTTAAATGAAGCTATTTCTGATTTTATCATTAAAAAACTTGTAAGAAAAATAGGTGTGTGATACAAGAAATAAGTTTTTAAACTAAAATGGTAAAAAAGTTGTTCTGAATGCTTAGATTAGCATCCTAATAAATGTAAAGTAAAAACAAGTAAGGAAGCTTTAGTCGGCCTAACCCGATCATACCCTACACTATTATGCATATGCGTATAAGTAATTTTCTGGGAATGTCTTATATGGAAGCTATGGTCAATTATGCGCCTGTCCTCATAAAATTTGGCACTGCGGTTTTTATTTAATATTTGACAATATTAACTAGATGCGATCATTTATATGCGATTTATGGTCGTTAAAGTGATTTCCTGAAGAGGGGCTTAAATGGGAGCTATAGTCAATTACGAACTGATCTTCGTGAAATTCGGCACACACATTTATGCTTATATACAACTTAAATGAGCCAAATTTCATTAAAATAATTCTATATATAAGAGAGTTATGATTGTTAAACCCCTATTCCAGGAGGACATTTGTTCGGGGGCTAGGTGAAATAATGGTCCAATCATACACAGTTAACATAGGCTTTGTACCCTGGACCATAGTGAGCCTGTGTACCAAATTTCATTAAATTATTTTCAAAATTGCGACCTGTAATTTGATTATAAATTTTACATGAACTGACGGACTAACATCGTCAAATAGACTCAGAAAGCAATTTTAAGGTGGGTCTTAGACCAATATTTTTGGGCGTTACAAACATCAGCGCAAACGCATAATACCCACCTATCTATGGTGGTGTAGGGTATAAACCACCCTCTTAATGGTTATAAAAACCAGAACTTTAATTAACTGGTTCGGGTTTTTTTCTCAAAAATTTTGACCAAAAATATTAAAATTGGTTTTTACTTCAATTTCAATAATTGTTTAGAAATAATAAATTCTTTTCCAAATGACCGGAAATTTTTCGTTAACGGCAAAAGATAATAAAAAATACGATTTTAAACAGAACAAATAAATAAAATAACTTAAAATAAAATTTAAAGAGGAATATTAAAAAGATAGACATTACAGTTATGTAAATTAAGCAAATATTTATTTAATAACATAATCATATAAATTATAATATTCATTTTTTTATATTTAAAACAAATAATTAAAAATTTTTTAAATTATGTTTTACATAAAACACGCTCTACTAACAGTCATTGTTTTTTTTTCTCAATTTACATATAAGTTCAATAAACTTTAAACTTAATACCATTGAAAAACCATAATCTTATTAATAGTCATAAAAAACTTCAATATATTTTAAATTTAACAGCATTGAAAAGTCATAGTGTTGTTAATAATCATAATTAGGGTTTGGCGTCCGGGAATTTGCGGGCAGGAAATTTCGAGATTTCTCGCTAAAATACTTTTGGGAATTTCCGGGATTTTTTTTAGATTTCCACGAGAACGGAAAATTAAATATTCTCGTACTTTTAACATTCTATTGTAAACATTTAGCTTGTATCAATGAAAAATGCAATTAGAACGTTATTTGAGAAGTTAATATTACATGAATTAGGTTTTTTTCTCTTAGATATTTATGTATTTGTTCATCTATGGTTAAACGAATTTTCTTACAATTTTTTTCACATGAAATTTGAAATCAAATTTATTTTTGTTATGTTAAACATACTTTAGGTACTTTAGTTTTATTATAGATTTCATAGCTGTTCATTGTGAATAGTTTAATTCAAAGTGTTGGTTAAAAATAAAGTATTTTTATATTCATATTTATATTTTTAGATATAAAATAGTTTCAAATCATTTTGTACTCTTTATAATATAATTTTTAGCTGTTTGAATTATTTGGAATAAAATTATTTAAATATTATTGCATTTGTCAATAGGTCAGATTATAAAATATTATCTAATATACTTTTAAAAAATTTTAATAAAATCCCAAATTCTTCAAATAATTCGAAAATAAACTTTATTTCTTTAGGAGGAATAGAATTATTATTGACTATTTCCTATTTTAAAAATGAAATAAAATACGATTTGAAATATTTAATTTTTTTCTTTCTTTATTCATAGAAAATTTTTGAATATTTTTATTCAACATAAATTTGTTTGAATAATTTTATATTTGTTTGGAAAAAGATAAATAAGTAATATATTTTTAATGCTGTAATTATTTAACACATTTAAATAAGTTTATTTCGATGACTATTGGTCGCGTTATTTACTCGACTCTAGTCATTAGATTCTCCTTTACAGATTTCTTTAAACAGACGGAGGAACCATAAGAAACATTATTTGATGAAAAAACTTCTGAACAATCTCTACGTCATTTTTTTTTTTAACTTTAATAATTGAAAAAAATTATATGAATCTTTTTTATTCAAACCTTTTGTGGCTGAATAGTTTTACTTCTTTCATTTTTTAATAAAAATATCAATATTTTCTTTTTTAATTAATTTTGCTCAATCATTTGATTTATTGTGAATCAAAATCCTTAATGTTTTTATTTAAAAATGAATAAACTGATGAACAAATATTTTAAATTAGAAATAAAAAATGATTTACATATAACTCCTATGATAGATTTGTGGAAATGAATATGAAATTGAATATGAAATAAGTTGAACTTGGAAAATACTCATTATTGCAAAAAAAAGTTGCCATTATCGAAAACCGCAACAACATATCTTATTCAAGTAATGGATCTGTAGATGTTGGATGCAGTGTTGCCAATTTAGCGTTTTTAAGGCGGCACTTCATTCTTTAAATCAAATATAATTTAACTTCCCAGCAAAAACTTTTGCGGTTTTCCATAATGGCAACTACTTATTAAAGTAGTTTTTTGGTAATGAGGCGTCATTATTATTTGCTTACTCTATATTACATAAATAAGTACTCAATAGTATAATAGCACAGTAATATTGCAATCAAGTGGATGAGTTAGCTAGAGCGCTAGATCAACAACCAGAAGGTTGTTGGTCCAACCCCATTCTGATGCTGTTAGTTTTTTATAATAAAAATATATTTTATTAAATGATAGATGGTGTATTGGGTAAGACGTTAGTCATTAAAAACGAATGTTCATTTGTGCACAAGTTCAGATCTCACTAATGTAATTTTTTTTTTTGTTTTTTTATTTTTATTTTCGTTATAGGTACATATTTTTGAGTACCCCTAGAGTTTAGAAATAACTACATGAATTTTTGGACAACTCGAATAAAAATAACTAGTTATTCAGGCAAAAAATAAATAGTTTGTTTTTGTTACCAATTACATTACTTGGCAACCATAAATGAAACCAGTGCCATTTTTTGCAAAATTTGTCAGTGTTAAAATACTTTAAGTTTTTAACTTTAAGGGATCAGTAAATGTAAAATGTCGCCGATGCAAGAAAAAATTCCAAAAATAATTTTAAGCAAAATAATTGAAAATCCAAACTCAAGGTTTAGTAAAGTATTTCGGGATGTAAAGGTTTCAATAAATTCAGTTATCTGTGTTGTGTATCCATAGAGAAAAGAGGTCCGTGAAAAATATGTACAAAAAATCATTATTAAATTTCTCAAATATTATTCATTTTTTTGGAAAATTTAGCTGTCTATTAGTAGGACTAATGAACACCAAAATTTATATGGAAAAGTGTTTATAGAGGTCTAAAACTTTTATTCAACGACACAGTGGTTCTGTGCTCTTTTAGCAAAATTTTGTCATCATCCACTATGCAAAGACACAATTAAACTGTACAGTGCAGAAAATTTTACATGTCTTTCATATAAAAGTAAATTTTCAAAAATGCCCGTAGAACCGCCAAACTGAAATATTGGGCGCTGATGAAAAGATCATTAAAGATAAACAAAAAGATAACACAAAACTGTCAATATTTTCAGAATTAATTGCGAAGAATCTGCTTAAATGTTGATAAAAGTAGCTCACAAAAACTAATGCGGGGGTTTAAGAAAATGATTCGAGAGCAAATAATAACATAATTATTATTTTATTTTTAATGCACATATGTTACAATTTAATTAATCAAAATTTTAGTTGAGATTTATATGCAGGATATCATTTAATGATAAGAAATTCAAAAGACAATTTTTTCCTAATCCTTATTTATAAATATAATTTTAAAAATTTATTATAAAAGCGAGAATTACCAAAAAATATGGAAGTTATTAATCAAAAGGGAATTATAATTCAAAAATTACAAATCACTTCAATACATTTTGCCTTTCTTCATATGAAATATAACCCGATTTTTCATTGGGTTCTATATATAAATTTATTACATTATATCTTAAAAAAAATATATCAACAACAATGAGAACAAAAACAAAAGTAGGGCATTAGCCTTTTGTGACCTTTTTAAAAGTACAATTTAGCCTCTTTTTTCTCACCTCCTGGCAACACTGATTGGATGTAAATGCTATAACTTCTCCTGTTGTTGACATTATTTAGAATTATTTCAGTAAAAATAAAAATAAATGAAAATTAGGGAAATAAAGTGGAAATAAATGGCAAGCTATTTATAATGAAATTTTTCCAATGAATTAGGGTATATTTTTAAAATGTTTTAGCATCAAAAACACAATAACGTAAAAATCTGAGGCACAGTTTTGAATATGAATTACGAAAGATACTAATTTTATCTGTATAAAATGTTTAGATTTTTTTAATCTTAGAAATGGCGTTATACTTTTATATTAATTATTTTTTTTATTTTTTTTTTTTAATTCAGTACAAAAAAATAATTTTTATAAGAAATCATGACCTTTTTTCTTATATCTAAAGTTTTAAAAAAATTCCAGGAAATCCCGGGAAATAGATTTTTTTGTTCCCGTTTCTCGGGAAAAGAAATATTGCGAGAAACCCCAAATCCTTATCATGATACAAATTAGTAACATATTTTATGCATTAAACGAGTTTTCCTTTGTCATTTTTCTAGTTTATTTAACAATAGACAGTAAGAAAATTTGCTAAAACAAACGAATTTATTTATTTTGTTTATTTCATCAAAATAAAAAAAATTTATGTATATGAATCATTTGTTTAAATACTTCAGTAGGTAAGTACAAGAATCTTTTATATAATTTGTGACGGGGAAACCCATTGAGAATAGCATGTGATGCAGATCAGAAAAAAGAATTGAACTAAATATTTTTCTAGGTTAAATTTTGAATAGGTAAATAATGAAAAAGAAAGAGAGAGAGAAGGAGAGAGTGAATTAAAATAGTTCTATTTGGGTAACGATATTTTAATTAAAAGTTAGTAATTAGGTATGGATTTTATTATTGTGCTAATTATAGCCAGTAAATGTAAATATTTTCCCTTTTAGACCATAGGTTTCAGTCATTTTTTAAAGAATTTTTAAGTCACTCTTTCCAAAGTTGTGGAAGTGGCAAGAAATTCTAAAATAAAGTATAAAATATATTAACGCTTCTAGAAATTGTATGTTAAAAATAATTTAAAAAGTAGTTTTTCAATTTAAAATTTAAATTTTTTAATAAGTGACCACAACACATAAAATATAGAGAGTTCTCAAAAACATGTACTGTTTCGTTGAGGCAAAATTTTGTTATTCACCGAATTTTGCAATATTTGTCAAAGAATTTTAGCAGAACTAATAAAGATAATTTTCTGATAGTCATTTTTTGTGCTGAATTTCCAGCGTAAATTCGGAAAATAATATGTTATACAGTGCGTTAGAATCAATATACTTTTTAAATAAATCTACATGCAGAGGAAAATTATATTTTTTATAATATTATGGTCACTGCAATAATTTATAAAGTTGTAATAACAATATTACGTTTACAATAATACTGCACAGTGGGGCAGCAACTAAATTTTTGAACTTCTAATCGGCTAGTTAGATTTGCATTTCAGGTAATAGTAGCAGAGGATTGTATAATTTTAAGTTTGGTAGGGGAGCCCCTAAGACCCTTAAGGAGCGTTGCTATTGGGGATAAAAATAGGAAACCCCTGATATTTTGAATGTTTAACCCCTTTCCAAATTTTTGTTTTTTACGCTATTTTAAATATTTTTCCATTTTCTTAAATCTCTCGATAATTCAACAGATATTGAAAATTTCATAGGATGTCTTAACTAACAAAGATTTTATTACAGATAAAATACAGTACACGAAAAAAACCTAAGCATACACAATAAAAATAAACGAAAAACCATCATAATTATTCTATATATCTAAAAAGAATATTCGATATTCTATTTGAAATTGTAAAGATTAGAACAAAATATCCTAAGCGTACAAATTATATTAGCATGTCTTATTTAAAATGATATGCAATATTATAGTGGTTTTGGTGTCTTTACTACCCTTCTACACCTAACATTAACATCATGTTAATAGTAAATGTAGACGGCTTATGTTTAATGTTTAAACATGGTTGCCCATACAAGTGTTTTAAAAACGATACTTTACCATGATGTTTAAACACCAATATACGTCTAATGTAAATGGTATATTATATCTAATTGCATTCTTTATTACGTATTCATATTATATTCTTATTATAGCAACATTGTATCATTATTGACGATTGAGTTTTTAGATCCTTCATTGTGTTAAAGCGGCTTCATTCAGAAATACTGTTTGACATTCTCTCGAAGTAACTCAGGTCTATAATAAAACGAGACCATGCCCTAACATAAGAGATTTTTTCCGCAAACAATTGTTTTTGTTAACTTTTAATTTTTGATGGGCGATAACTCGTTGAAATTGACGAGGGCGAATCAATAAGTCCGTGACTTTTCGAACTTCCTTCATAGTTATATGAAATGCAACACTATTCCCATCAAGTACCACCTGTTAATAGACTACTGTCAAATTTTGAGCAAGTGACGTCATGTATTTTTCTAAAAAAATGGAAAAAAGTGAATTTCGAGTGCTTATTAAACAATATTTTATGGGAAAAAAGCCTCCAATCAAACCAAGGAAAAGCTCGATAAATACTATTGGGACTCCGCACCATTGATTTCAATGGTAAAAAAGTGGAATAGTGTTGAAAAGTCACGGAATTATTGATCCGCCCACGCATGGACCTACTTCCAGTAATATTTTTTGTATGAAAAGAAAGGCTTTTTTGAAATTTTAAAATAATTTAGTATTGTTTTATTGGAACCAGTTGTGCAATATTCTATAAGATATTTAAAAAATGCATCTTAATGAAATTGCATTTTTTAATGCATTTTTCGTTGAATGTGCTATTTTAGATTTTCTGTTTTCATATTTAAAGAGTATGCAATGTTTTTAGTAAAATAAAAATTATTTTTTTTTTTTTTTTTTTTTGATGCGCGCATTTGCTATACACTACTATACACTATACATAAGCTTTTCATATTTTTTTATATAAGAATTCCACTTTTATGGTATTATTAAAATATTTTACTAAAAAACTCTTTGTACTAGACTAATTTGTATTGAAATTTATAGTAAACAAAATAATTTTAAATACAGCAAAAGAAAAAAAATTTAATAGATGCACTATTGTAAAAATGCATCTATAAATTGCATTTGTATTTTGCCGACATTTTTCCACGAAAAGGATATTTTTGAACTTCTGACTATATAGCCCAAAAACAAGACAATGACCTTTTACTTACTTTTTAAACAATACGAATCCATTAATAACTTTAAGAGATATGAATATTTAAAGTTGTATACAAATTAAGATAGATAATTTATTAAAAATTATTTTTATTTTCGAAATATTCTTATTAAAGTCAGCAAAAGTGCAATTCAAACGTCTCTTAAATTATTAAAATCCGTAAAATCGTTCCAGAGATGTTGTTATTTAAAGTTACATACATTTAATTTTTTTTAGAAAGTGCAAAAGTGAAATAAAATCGCTAATTTTCGCAATTTCGCGAAACTGAAAACCAAAATCAGTAAATGGTTCAGTAGAATTGCTGTATAATTTTTTCTATAGAAATTAAAAGACAACAGGTAAAATGCCCTTTTTCTGGTGTTCCTTCCTGATATTTAGTAACTATCTGGCTTTCTCACCCCGCCGCACGGCCAAAAATTCATTTCATTGGCAAAAAGACCAATTATTTGTTAACACCGATTTCCAAAATTTTAATGCCATTCAATAGTAAACATATGGAAACTAAGGTGGCAAAAACAATTAGATCAAAATATTGGTAATTGTGGCGTGGCATGCTGTTAAAGGCAAATATTTTATGTTATGAAAATGTGATTATTGTAAATTTGATCAGAAGTAAATTATCATTACTAGCAAACTATTATCGAAAATTGGCTGCCTTTTATTTTTTTATATTGGTAGGAAAATAGTATTTAAGAAATGGTATGATGTGTGACTGTACCATTTGTACCTGCTGGGTTATTAAATATTTTCTCAGTTATTATATTTTAGTCAAATTTGAATCTTAGTGGAATATAACTTTTGAGGGTCAAAAGAGCTTAAACCAATTTTACTATCAGAAGAAAGGCTAAATTATCCTCTTTAACCAAATATATACTTTTATACCTGCCTGGATTCGTCTGTAGAACAATTTTTCCATTTGAATGAAAGTATGTGTTCTATGTTCGTGGTACACATACTAAAACTCAGTTATGAATTGGGTTTTAAACCTATGATTTGGATTTAAACAACGACACCAATAAGGAGTTAAGAAGTTTAAGAAAGAAACATGTTTAGGACTAATTTCTCAAATATGGGTTGATTGCAGATCAACCAAAACAAGGATCAGGTAATACGAATAATGGGAACACAGCAAGAAATTAAGATGGCAAAAGAGCATCTGAAATAATATAAATATATGATATAAATCTTATTTCAAGATTTAAAACAATTATCGATGTGCTTTTGTGCAATGAACAAATTTTTGCTAGAAAATTTGTTGATTATGCGAAGGAAACTGCACGAATTATACAACCAAATATCTATGGAGAAATATGTCTGCAACAGTTCACAAAATCCTTTATCATGAAAAATATGTCATTAAGCATCATTTAGTACCATGTGGAGATCTATCAGAGGAAGCCCAGGAAAAAAGGAATAAGGATTACAGATTTTATAGAGAGCACAATACCAGAAAAATATCACGAAATTCTACAACGTCAGTTCCGCTCATCTCTAGCATTCGAAGTCAGTGGAAAGTAGAACATCGTTACTTAGATGAAGAAGCAAAAGGGCTGCTAGAGGATAGAAATAATAAAGAACTATAGTATATTTTTCAACCAAGTGAATAAAAATCATTATTTTCTTTTATTGTTATTTAAGTAAAAAATAAAATAAACATTAAAAAACTTTGTTATTGTAAAAAAATAATAATAACAAAATATACATTAAAAAAGTTCTTATTTTTTTGTTTTTGCAAAACACAACCTATACTAGTGGGACTGGTTCTAGTGGAAGCTGTTTCATAAACTTTGATAAATTAAATTGATAAACTGAGAATCTGTTCACAAAATTATTCTGGGTATTATTAAAAAGTTTTTTTTTATCTGCTTATAACTTTTTTTTATAAGTACAGCCGATTCGAAAAACAAAAAATCCGCATTATCAATTAAATGCTGCAAGAAAATTTAAAAAAAGCATTGATTTTAATGAAATTGAAATTGAAGAAAAAAAAAATCAAAATGATGTCTCTTCATAAAAAAAAAAAAATAAAAATATCTCTATCGATTCATAAGTCACAGAATTTTGGCCGACGAAAAACGATTCTGAGCCACTGTGAGCCGTTTATTTTTCATCACTACATGAAACAACCACAACTAAAAATGACTTCCCAAAAACTTAAATTTTCGGCGAACGAGAGTTTTTGCGTACTTTATATTGGGACATGATTTTAAAATGTACGTAGACGACTACAAGATACTATCAGTTTAAAAATAGTTCATATTTGGAGAGGGGATACGTCTTCTTTTGTGGTAATTTTTTTATTTCCATAAAATCTTTTTAAACATTTAGATTTCTTTTTCGTAATTTTTAGACACACAAATAATTTTTATTTCGGCTTAGTTTTCAGATATTTGACATAAAAATCCAACCACATGCTCTATATGCTGCGAAGGCTGTTTTTTAATTCTATAGATTCAACAGGACATATCGTTAATTACTGTTACATTAATACAATGAAAAATTTTAGATCTTGTAGGGTTCAATCACAAAGCAAATATAAATGCTAAACAATATTATTTTATTAAAACGCTAATTAAAGCATCATAATTATCATCAAATTTCTGTTTTGTTTGCTTACATTATTTCGTTCGATTTTTTTTAATTTCCATATTTTCCAAATAAACTATATATAATATAATATTTTCTATAAATCTCTTAATCAACTTAGATAACAGCATTTGAATGTAATTCTAGCAAATATAATATATAATAAATATATTCAAGCAAATATAAAATAAAAATAAAATTTAAGTAAAATTATATATCTCACTTCTCACTTAAATTTTTAATTCATTCAATTATCTACTTAATTGATTTGATTAATTTTTTAATTGGAAAATAAAATCAATAAACCAATTTGGTGAGAGGTGTAAATTTAAAAAATTTGATTGAATTATCTTCAAAATTGCGACATGTACTTTGTGCACAAGGTTTACAAGGACATGGACTCAAAAAGTGAGTCAATTGGTATACTTTAAGGTGGATGTTGGATGATTTTTTCTGTGCATTACAAACATCAACATAAACTCATAATAATAATAATGACATGGCTTATTTAACTTGGACAATTCTCTTTAAATAGTTGGAATAAGTCGAACTATTCAATGCGCACAAAAAATTTAATCGTGTAATTTTTTGCTTCATAAAGTTTGCTGTATGTATGTGTATGCATTAAAAATAAAATATATTTAGCATTATTATTCATGATGCTGTATATGTAACAAATGAGCCCCATCAAAAAAATTTCCTCAAACTCCGATCAGTTAAAATGTATTGGGACTTATTCAATAAATATTTAAAGGATACTAAAAGCTTATAATTACACACATTACAGCAAAAAAGGAAAAGTTTTGCACAAAAGCTTACAAATTTTATTAAAACCAATAAGAAATTATTTGAAATTTAAAACTTTCTTTCATAAAAAACATACCAATAGATGGTTTTGTTGGCATAAATTTTACAACCAAAATTTTACGCACTAGTTTTTTCGTGCTTACTTATAAGTATTTCAATCACCAAATATATTTTATTTTGAAAAAATATATTTCTCTAGTTATAACGTGAATAAAAAATTTTAATTTTGAAATTGTGCCCATCAAAATTTATTATTTTTGCAGAGTAAAATTTGTATGCACTTATAAATTTAGGTATAAAAAAAAATTACAAAAAAAATTTAAAAGACTGAAAACCCGTTAATAGTTTTTTTTTCAAGAGTTCAAAACCGGGCAACCGGTTTTTTCTAAAAAGAGATTTTTCGGTTAAATCAAAAACCGATTTTCTAAAAGATTGGTGACTTTTTTCTGTGTAGGTTTTTTCGTATTTATAGTTTCTCCAAAAAAAATATATTTTTTAAAAAAATTTGAACTATTGTTTCTATATAAATATATATATATAATTATATATATATATTTGTTTTTTTTTCACAAACCATAAATATTTTATCTGTAGCAAAATCGTTGTTAGCCAAAATGTTCTAACGAAATTTTCCGTGATTATTGACTTTATTATTTCAAATAATAAAGTGAAAAGATAAGATTTTTCTATAAAGAATCCCATAACTCCATATTTCTAAAAAAAGAGCAACAGAAATTCCATACATGGGATTTTTTCATTATTTCCATAAAGTCCACGTTTGTTGTAGGTCTGGCAAACTCCTTATAACACATCGTAGTTTCCAAAACTGCATTCTGTTTGTAGATTCATGCTTTGGGATTTCCAACATATAGGATAAAGTCTAAATTTCGATACAAAATAGGTTAAATTCGGGAGGATACTTATTCCTTATCCATACCTTTCAGAAAAGTATATAATTATTATATGTTTTAAAGGATGATTTCATTTTAGAGAAAACAGATTTTATATTTTTTCAACTAAAAATTACATTTATTTGACCAAAAGTTTTTTCAATTTTGAAAAAAATATCAATTCAACATTTTTTTCTTCAATTTTTATTTATTTTAAAACACCAAAAGAAAAGAGAAATATTTATAAAATTTATTTTATTATTTTTATTTCGTAAAAGAAGTGTTATTTAAAATTATTTTTATTTTGGAATTTCTGCCAAAAAATTTGATTTTTGACCAGTGTGGATTGATACAATTTACCAACACATACATGGAGTTTGAAGTATCTATTTTTATTTTATGCTGAATTTTCCCTTCAAAAGATTAGTAACTACATAATTTAAGTATTAACTTGAAATCAAATAATCGCAAGAATACTACAATACTGGCAAAAGGGTCAAAATATCCAGCAAAATATTTTTATTCTAAAACACGTTTCAAAGAGTATTTTCAAGTCTGAAAAAAACGATACTTCCTTTCGTGAGGAATTTTGTAAGATTAAATTAATTAACTAATTTTATGTGTGTAAAAATACTATTTGGAAAAAATTAGAATAGCTTTTACAAAGATTTAATCAAACGGCTTAAAGTTAGAATAAACAGGAGACGTATAAATTATTATTACACTGTGCGACAAATGGTAGGGGTCAGTGATCGGGAAGGGTTCAAACTACCGGGGAAAGTTATATCGGTAAAAAAGAAGTTATACGTGGCCCGGCGTTTCGCTGGGTCACGTCTAGGAATCGAGATATATCGATTTGAAGTTAGTAACTGTCATATAGGGGAAATTGTGACCTTTGGTGGTCTTTTTTTTTTTGACATAACTCGAGAACCACCAGTCCGATTTTGCTGAAATAAATTTTAAAAAAATAGGAATTATAATTCTGTTCATACAACGTTTTGCTACATAAGCAACGGTTTCGCAGTTATAAATAAATGTATGAAGAAAAAAACTATTTTTTGCCTAAAAAATTGATTTTTTTTTACTTTTAATTCATAAAAAATCCAAAACAGTAAAAAAAGTGTCAAGTCCTATTACTTTCACGTAAAGTCACATAACCTTTAAACAAAATGAGACATAGATCATGAAAATCGATGGACGCGTTTCGCTTTTATTCACAATTAAGTGAAGGTATGAATTTCAAAAATTTTCTCGAGAAACATTGATGACTTTTTTTATGATTGTCAGAATTAAAAAAAAAGTAATAAACAAAAGGTTATTTGATTTTTATGGTAGCGGTAACAAACTAAAAAACGGTCATAAATGTGCGTGGACAATTAAAAGGAAAAAAGGAAAGTTTTCAATCAAAAGTATATGCAAATGCTTAATTTTTGTAATTTTTCATTTATTGTTTCTGTATTTCAAAAGTTATTTTAATGATACAAGTGATGTGGAAATAACAGAAGATTCTGAAATGTTTGTTAACTGTTGAAATCGTTTGTTAACTGAACTCAATCAATAGATAATATTAAAAATTCAAAAAACTCATTTTAGCAATATTGATGAAAGTCAATGATTAACAAAATCTAAAGAGAACAGCAAAACTAGATTTGTTTTTAATGTTATTCTTACTGTATTACCATCACCAATAGTAAGTGAAAGGATTATTTCCACATCTGTTTTTATTAAAAAAAAACATTAAATATATTAAAGTTAAAAAGCTTATTTATTTCGTCTGTTATTTGAATATGGTACCAATTTTTGTTATTTTTAAGTTTGTTTTATGTTAAGAATTGATTTAAAAAATACTAGTTTTTACATTTTTTAATTTTTATTCTTTATTCTTTATTCGTTCGATTAATCAAAGAAAATTAAAATTTTATTCGATCACACGAATAATTGAAAAAATAATGAAATTTTATTCGATCAACCTCAATGTTAATTGACAATCCTAGTTGTTACTATGCCATTTTTTAAATGCGTTTTTTTACTATATGAAGTCATACATGTATGCGTGAAAGATCATGTCAAAACAAGTAAACAAGAATTGTTCTTATTTATTTGATTTATCTTATTTAATAAATTTCCTTTAATATTTTATTCCTAATCCTGATATTTGAAAATATGTCTTTCCAAAATAAAATATATTTTCTGATTGAAATACTTATAAGTGAGCACGATAAAACTAGTGCATAAAATTATGATTATAAAAATTATACCAATAGTACCATCATTTTAAATAATTTTTTATTGGTTTTAATAAAATTAAAAAACTATCTTCTACACTTTTACTGTGAATTCGGCAACTTTTTTGCTGCAATGTGTGTACTTCTAACCTTTTAGTATCCTTTAAATATTTTATGAATAAGTCCCAATATATTTTAACTTATCGGAGATTGAGGCAATTTTATTAATGTTGCTCATTTGGTACATATACAACATCATGATTATTAACGATAAATATATTTTATTTTTAATGTATATACACACATACAATAAACATTATAAAGCAAAAATATTAACATTTAAAATTTTCTGTGCGATTTATTTCAACTATTAAAGAGAATTGTCCAATTTAAATAAGTTATCTGTAATTTTTAATGCATTTAGCAAGTTACAGGAAACTTATTTTTTTAGTCATGTAATTTTTATTTTTTGAACTCTTGAAAATTACATAAAAGGTTAAATAAACCGGCTAACCGCTTTCGAAAATTCGAAAGAAACTGAACTGATATCGTTTGTATAGAACCGGAAACCGGCTAAATGGTTAACAATATCAATGAATTATTTTGTAAAATACCTTTTTATTTTCAGTAATGCAAAAGAACACGAAAAATAAACCAGAAATTACATTCGTCTTGTTTTGACATGACCTTTCACACATACATCTATGTATGTTTATATAGTAAAACAGAACGCATTAAAAAAATGGCATAGTAACAACTAGGGTTGTCAATTATTCGACATTGAAGTTCATCGAATAAAATTTCATTATTTTTTTTTCAATTATTTGTATGATCGAATAAAATTTTAATTTTATTCGATCATTCGAATGATTTTAGAATAAAATGTATTGTTCGGATAATTATTTACAATTTAAAAAATGCAAAAACTAGTATTTTTTAAATCAATTCTTGGTTTTATTAACATAAAACAAATTTAAAAGTAACAAAAATTGATGCCATATTCAAATGACCAACAAAATAAATAATGAAATTAAATTTCTTTTAAAATAATCATTCACAAATTATATAAATAAGCTTTTTGGTTTTAAAATATTTATGGTTTTTTTAATAAAAACAGATGTGGAAAAAATCCTTTCACCTACTGTTGATGATGGCAATATAATAAGAATAACATTAAACGCAAATCTGGTTTTGCTGTTCTCTTTAGATTTTACTAAATAAAATCAATGATCATCAATATTGCTGAAATGAGTTTTTTGAATTTTTAATATTATCTATTGATTGAGCTCATTTAACAAACGATTTCAACATTTAGCAAACATTTCAGAATCTTTTGTTATTTCCATATCACTTGAATCATTAAAATAACTTTCGAAATACAGAAACAATAAATGTAAAAGAATTTCAAAAATAAAGCATTTGCGTACACTTTTGGTTGAATATTTAAAAATATGCGCTGAAAATTTCCAGAATTTAAGAATAGCTTACACGTCTCCCGTTTGTTCTAACTTTAAGCCGTTTGATTAAATCTTTGTAAAAGCTGTTGTAATTTTTTTGCCAAATAATACTGTGACTTCAGTGTCCATAAAAGGCTTTAATCCGAAATCTATTAACACGTGGCTTACTAGTTTATATATTCTAACGAAATTTTAAATAATTTTCGACAGGATTTTCCAACTAAACAAAACTTTTTAAACTTATAATTTCAAAAAGTTATTTGCGTACAATATATTAATTTAACAAAAACTAGTTTTGAAAAATTATTTGATAATTCGATTAATCGTTTAAAATTGATCGAATAACGTTTTATTTTAAATTAAAAAATTTTGTTAGTTCGAAAAGAATAAACAATTTGTTCCTCGAATAAGCGAAAAATTTCTCTTTAAATGACAACATTAGTATATAGATTCTGCCAAGCCGATAATAACATTCTCGCTTATTAATATTAAATACAATCTCCAATATTTCTTAAAAACTTAAATACTTTTGAATATTTTTTGTCTGAATTAAGTGCATGAAAAAACGTTGTATGAAGTTGTAAAATAAATCTGACACTTTAGAAAAGTTCAGATTAAAGAATTTGATTATTTCATTTGTTGTAATCTATTTTCTCAAACGCAAATCAACTATTTTATTGCTAATATTCATTCCACTTTAAAGTATGTAATTGATGGCAGAATCCTTTTCCAGATCTGTAAAAATAAAAGAAATATATATATATATGCATAAGTATTTTTACACACATGATTAATTTAATCTTACAAAATTCCTCACGAAAGCAAGTATCGTATTTTTTCAAACTTGAAAGTACTCTTTGAAACGTGTTTTAGAATACAAATATTTCACTGGATAGTTTGCCCCTTTTGCCAGTATTGTAGTATTCTTGAGATAATTTTATTTCAAGTTAATACTTAAATTATGTACTCGTACCTACCAATCTTCTGAAGGGAAAATTCAGCATATATATATATTTGTTCATGTCAAAATATTTAAAAATAGATACTTCAAATTCTATGTATGTGTTGGTAAACTTTATCAATCTACCCTGGTCAAAAATCAAATTTTTTGGTAGAAATGCCAAAATAATCACCCCTATCGTGAATAACAAGTGAAGTTTTTATTCCATGAAATTTTTATTCCCTCAAAGGGAAAAATGCTATCATGAATCTCCCATGAAAAAATTTTCCCATTATCCGTTTTCAGTGAATGTAAGAAAAGGAAATTAAAAAAAAAAATAATAAAAATCAAAGAAATTTTTGTTCCAAAATATAGACATACATATATACATAATATTTTAAAGCAAAATATTAAGTACTGGAGTGATAGTTTGATTGCAACGTTAGTTTACTGCACTATTTAACTTTTATGTAGTAAATTAATTTAACTATTTTATAAAAACCCAACAAAACAAAAGAATTACAACAAATTAAATTGTACAAAAACCTAGAGGCAATTAAGGTCCCATTAAGATAAATCTCGATCTAAAGTCATGATGGGACAATCGAGGTATCGTCTAAGAATTCTGGTAACCATGGTCACAGGGCACTGGATTGCCGGTGCGCATGCTAGGAGACTAGGACTCCCTTTTAACGACTTTTGTAGAAGTTGACAGGATGAGAAAGTGGAGGAGACGGTGGAGCATCTTTTATGCCTCTATCCCACTCTTACCGAAATCAGGACTGCTAATTTTAGAAGTCCGTTTGTGCATGTATTATCAGATCTCTCTGATATTGATATCATATGGATCAATTCTTTCATACATGTGTCGGGTTGGTTGGTTTCGAACGCTATTATGGACATGTGAGTTAGTAACACATAATCCCTCAGGGTTTCACAACGGGACCAAATTGGACCCAAGTGAGCTGTCTCTTATTTGCTAGACATCTGCCCTAAGAACCTAACCTAACCTAACATAAGTGTACAAAATGTTTAGAATTGAAACAATAATTTTATTGCAAGAGGAGGAAAGCAAGCATCAGCTAATTGTTCGTCGAGTTTTGGGGGACGCATCTGACCCCTTGAACTTGCTCGATACATTGTAAGTGACCTAATTCTTAAAACAAATAAAATTTATATATATTTGTTTATAGATAAATATATTATATTTATCTACGTCTTTTGAAAGCTTCACAAATCCGCAGACAATCGACCTATTGTTTGACAAAATGTTGAGCAATATATCAGTTTTTTGCCTTATTAACGTATTGTGCCCTTAAAATAATTTTTTTAAACTTTTATATTCGAATTAGAAAAAGAAGGACTTACATATTCTGTTCTGTTCACCAGCAAAAATAAAGTGAATAAACAAAATCATTCACGATAAGGGGAATTTTATTTTAGCATGAAATTATTCATGGGGGATTTTTTCACAATTGCAAATTTAGGGAAAGGGTAAACATTTCGAAGGAAGAAGTATTCATGATAGGGGTGAATAATTTAAGAAATGTTAAAAAGTGAATGTATTTTTTAAATGATAACTGACCAAGTAGTCAAGAACATATATTAGAAAATATAATTTTTATTAAAATATATTAGAAAAACATTTTTATTAAAATATACTAGAAAAATCAATAACAATGTTGTATAATGTAAGTTGCAGCCTATGAGATGTATTTTAAGATCATTGTTCTTAATTGTATATAAGTCATATATTTGTCGTCAGATAAACTATGAATTTGAAGGGCAAAAACTTTTGTTTGGGCATGAACTTGCACTTATGTTAATACGTGAAAGTATTCGTCAAAATGACTATTTTATGCAACAATTTAGATAGCGCCAGTATTTTTCGTCAATTTTCTTTCAGTTAAATATTGATAAAATTGAGTGAAAATTTCTTGTTTTCACAAACAAGTGGAGAAAGTATTATGTTCTAACATTAATAATTAAAAAAAAAAATAGCAAAAATATAAAATAATTAAAATAAAACCAAAAGCAAACATGTAAATACCATATTTAAAAAATACACCTACTGTAAAATTATTTATTATAGAGGTGTTTAGCAAAAACACTTTATTCGTTTTAATAAATATTATTGTTAATTTTATATAAAAAAAAACTTTGATACAACCTCCAAAAGGCACTAACAAATCCTTTTGAATTTATAACAGAAAAAGTGGATTTTTGACCAGTTAGTTATCAGCAAATTGCGCTGCTCTGTACTTAATAACAATATCAAAGAATTATTATATTGTAAAATACTTTTCACGGTCAGTAAAATATGCCCGTCCACTTTCAAATGTAAACCAGAAATTAATCACTTTACATTCATCTTGTTATGACATGATCTTTGACACATACATATATGTATGTTTATATAGTAAAAAACGCATTTAGAAACGAGAAAGAAAGATATAGTCGGTCATCATACACCATTGTGTACGAGCATAAAAATTCGGTAAGGGGACTTATATTACACCTAAGGCTAATTTTACTAATTGTAAAATAAAATATAGAAATACAGAATAATGTATTGACACTAACATCTAGATGATTTTATGTATTTTTAGGCGTTTCCTGGAAGTGGGTTTATATGGTAGCTATGATAATTTATGGACCGATTTATATAAAATTTGGCAATATTGTTTCTATGTACATAAAACTTATTTGTGTCAAATATTAACTTGATACTAATGTTAAAGTGATTTTTCGAAGAGGGGTTTATATAGGAGCTATGGTCAATTGTGGACCGATCTTCATAAAATTTGGTACAAAGATTAATACTTATACAAAACTTCTTTGCACCGAACTTCATTAAAATGTTCTTATATTTAAGGCATTTTTGAGTGTTTAAACTCTATTCTGGGGGGACATTTGTATGGGGACTAATTGAAATAATGGACCGATCACAACCAATTTCAATAGGCTTCGTCCTTGCATCATAAAAGTCCCAAGTGTCAAATTTCATTGAATTATATTTAAAATTTCAACCCGTACTTTGTGCACAAGTTTTACATGGACAGGCGTACCGCCAGGCAGCCAGACGGACTGACATCGTTAGATCGATTTTAAAAGTGATTCTGAGTCGATTGATATACTTTAAAGCAGGTGTTGGATAACTTTTTCTATGTGTTACAAACATCAGCACAAAAAATGACATAGTAACAGCAGAAAGGTAGAAATTTAATAACAAAACATAACGTTATTTAATGCAATTTGCTAATTATTTAGTCAAATCTAAATTAAAAATTTACAATGTTTTTATCAAAATTATTTATTGCTAGCCTTTTTTTTCAATTTAATTAGATTTTTTGTTTAATATTTTCTAATTTATGATGAAAATTTTTTTAATCCAATCAACAATTTTTTTGGTTAAGATTAAACTTAAACTGGTTAATCTTTTTTGAAATAAATTTGTTAATTATAAATTTAGCACAATATGTTTTTTGACTAATCCTTTATCAACTTTAATCAAATACATTTTTGTATTGATAAAACGGAATTGTTAGTAATTTTGGATTTTCTTCTTTTTCTGTGTTAACTTTAGTGCTAACACTTATGACTGTGATCCCAGTAACATAGCAATTTAATACAATTAGGCTTGTTAAAGTTTCAAATTAAAAAGTTACTATTTCCGCTAAAATGCATCGTTTCAAGTACTACAAGCTTGTTGTATGACAACGGTCATAATTTATATACACTTGACAAAAATCTGTTGTCATACACAATCAACTGCTGAAAAAATTCTAAATTCTGAATTTTTTTCACCCCAAAATTAAATATAATTAATGCAACATTTAACAACTTTATACAAAGGTGCATAATTATTAAAAACCAAGGCAAAATGAAGCAGGTGGCAGCAGTTCTATAAAAATAACAATACGGTGAATTCAAAGCAAAATTATGCTTATATAGAGTTTGACAGTTCGAAGTACTAAAAAAAAAATAATAATTAGCTGATTAAGTGAGGTCACCCGTTTTAATTCGCCTTGATTAAAAACAAAGCGTACTAAACAACCAGTATCATCATTATAAATCATCTTTTGAAACAGTGATAGTTGTTTAGAAATTTTGCGAAGGAAATAAATTAAATAAAAATTAGCAACATATAAAGCGTACTAAATGTTTACTCTACACTTAAAATAAAGAAAGGAAGATTTTTTTTAAAGCTTTTAATTTTGTTTCATTATTACTGTTTCTACAATTAAACATACCATAGCTAATGAAACATGTTTCATTGACAAAAAAAAATATCTAATTTTTGCAAAAAAAAAAAATAAATAAATAAAATAAATAATAATAAAAAATAAACAAAAAATACAAAATATAAGCATACAAAAATGAATTCAAATTTCAAGGAAAAGCTACAATTTAATTAAATGTTTTTAAACTATAGGTACGATTACATACATCTAAACTAAACTGAATGGTTGAATGAATGAATGCTTTTTGTACTCGTACAAGTTGAAAACTAATTAAATGTATCTCCATCATCATTATTATCATTATGATCTTTTGTTGTTGCTACGTCAACAATAACAATAATCATTTACTTACTTCCACATTATTCGGAAATACGAGTAAATATTCTATATCTACATTAAGAAACATACATAAATATCTTTTTAAAGGTCAAGTTAACTGGAAATAATAAAAATATCCGTATCAAATATAGATCTTCCTATAAATCAAATTGAAGTGAAATATCCTACCAAAGCATAAGAATTTATGAGTACTTTTTAAACTTTCCGGTTTTTTGATCTGTTGTGGTAGCAACTTGTTTTATTTGCAGCAATTTAACATTGTTGTCTTACCACTAAAATTATGTAACATGTCTTGCATATAGTTTACCTTGATGCTACAGCAACATCTTAAACTTGTTCGTATTGATGTTGCAAATTTTAGTGATAATAACTGCGTTTTTAGATTTTTTTTTTTTTTTCAGAACGGGGATGTGCTAGTTTAGGTACCCTATACAGTGTGATTTAATAAGATAAAGGGTGGTCCGAAGTAGTTTTTGTAATTTTCAAAATACAACAACTCCAAAACTAATAAATATGTTTTCATAAGTCCAAACAATGTGTGTGTAAAATATTCTACTGATCGGAGTATTTACTAAGTTATTACAAAAGTAGGATGAAAGGAGTAAAAAATTAAACATTTTGGGTACAAAATTGTGGTTTAACTTAAAATAGAGCCAATTATAATTCTTAAGCTTGGTTTACACTACGTTAATATAAACAAGTAAGAAAGATATAGTCGGTCAAGCCCGAGCATATGATACCCCACACATGTCCACCAAAATTCGTAGAGGGGTCTTATATTAGACATGTGGGCAATTGTGGAGCGATACTTTTACTCAGTGTGAAATAAAATATACGAATACAGAATATTACGTAAATATTTACATTTATATGAATTTATGCACTTCCTGAAAGTGTGCTTATATGAGAGCTATGGTAAATTATAAAGCGATCCTCATAAAATTTGACACTGTGATTTCTACTTATATGAAACTTTTTTATGTAGAATATAAACCTGATACTAACATGTGCATGTGATTTATGCACGTTGAAGTGATTTTCAGAAGGGGGTTTTATATGGGAGCTATTACGGACTGATCTTCATGAAATTTGATACAAAACTTCCTTAGCACAATTTCATTAAAATATTGCTATATTTAAGGCATTTCTGATCTTTAAACCCCTATTTCAAGAGGGTCGCCTGATAGTAACTTTCATTTTGCGTTGGAATTATGGAGGTAATATAATGTAAACAGAGCCCTCGGAGTTCATTGAGCTTTGGCCTCCAAAAACCATTATTAATGGCAGTCTTCGCACCCGACTGAAAGGCGCTTTGCATAGACAATTCGCAAGTATATACCAATAGGTTGTAAATAGTTTAATATCATTATAATCCTTTGACATTCGAAAATATTCCCATTTGTATTGATCTCACTTTGATGATTTCAAGAAGTAGTTTGTCATCTTAAAAACACATTATTTTATCATGCCTTTTAGTGGCGGTATTTTATTTGTTGTATGACCTTTGTACCAAGAAGGATATTTTTTTTTTTCAAATATGACGTTATTCCATTTTATTTAGAGAAGGTTTCTGTGACAGAGATTTCACAATCTTTTTATAATATTACGAATTTATGAATGTTTTATTAGACGGATGAACATATTTATCGCTGTAGTCATATTAGTGCTACAACATGTTCTAAGCCAACGGTTAGTAAATGAGGATCTGTGCTATATTTTAGGGAGTCCAGCAAGCAGAATCAATATAATTTCGTTTTGGTAACCTTGTTTCTAGTAACCTTGTAAAGTTTCGGCTGTGAAAATTTTTGTGTTGCGATTTTTTAAACTTTTTCAATTAAAAACACCATCTATAATTGCCTTTTCTGGTAATTTTATTTAAGATAAGTATTCCACATATATATCTTAATTAGAGAATATTAAAGTTCATTAAATTGGATTTGCAATTAAGTCTTAATTAAATTTGTTTTATTTATTGTTTTGAACAACAACAATAATAAAATATATACCTTAAGACTTATTTTTGCATGAATTTGTTTTTGTATGTTCATTGACATACATTTGGTATAGTTCTATTTGTCAAATAAAACGACTGTCAGATAAAACATCTCCGTTTTATATTTTCCCTAATATTACCACTCTGTTTTCCACTATTAAGATCAATATTATAATTGATTGCTAATTATCTGTTGTGTTGTCATTTAATTACATATTACTGGTTGTAATCCTAGATAATATTTGTATTGGTGTGTGTCCTTAATAAAATTTGAGATGGACTGTATGAATAAAAACAGCAGTATTTCCGGAGAAGAACGTATGGTTTCCTGTTGGTTGTGTTTGGGAAATTACCACTTAAATTGTAGTGACCTCAAAGTTCGTGAGGCTGATGCATTATCTGACAATGCCAAAAATTACAGTGGACTTGTCCAAATTGCAGAGTAACTGGCATTGAATTTTACAATTTTTTCAAAAGCTATAAAGCAGAGTTCGATGGAATTAAAAAATACTTTTCTTCTCTATAAGGAAAACTAACTAAATATGTCGAACTTTTTTCTAAATTCACAAATTTAGATAGTTTTGCTGCTTCCCCGAGACCAAAACGTAAAAGAACTGCTAAGTCATCATCAACACTTCCTTGTATTCCTAAAAATACTACTAATAATAATTCTATACCGTTACCAACCGCAAATACAAATAGTTGTCCTGCTGCTGTTGTAACTCCTAATACAAATAATTTTATTCCGCCTCATCATACTTCAAATGCTTCAAATTATAATATAATTCCGTCAGAGTCGACTTTAGTTACTCCTACGGTATCTAATTCGTCGAACTTGCCCATGATTCCAAATCTTGCTATCAGTAAGCCTCCAGAACTTATTTTATTAACTCCCTCATGGTCAAACATCCCAACTAATTTAAATGTGGTCAACAATCCTCTTGTAAATCCGTTTACAACAGTAACTTCAAAGTCTTTAAAAATTATTGCTCCAAGGAAAACCATATTTGCTAGCCGTTTTTCAGTAGATACAACAATAAATGATGTTAAATATTAAAACGAACCTTGGCGTCGAAGATTATAATAATGTCCAAATTTACAAGATAAATGCTCGCAATAGAGCTTCATTTAAAATAATTGTCCCAGAAAGTATTTTTGATCGTCTTGTTAATCCACAATTTTGGCCAAAAAATACAACTGTTCGACAATTTATTTATCGTGATGATAATATCGTAATTCTTCCCAGGGCTTCTGATCCAAATCCAAAAAACTAATTGAATTAAATAATCCGATAAATATTAATATTTGTCCAAAAAATGATTACAACTTCTCAGCTATCTCCATCGCGTATCAAAATGTTAGAGGTATGAACACAAAGTTAAAATCCCTTTATTTAGAGAGTTTTGATATTGAGCATAATATCATTGTACTCAGAGAAACGTGGCTCCGAAATAAATCTGATAAAGAAATACATTAATTCTGAAATAATGTACAGTAAATTTCAAATCTATAGGCGTGATAGAGTGGGCAAAGAAGGTGGGGGAGTTTTGATTTCTGTCTCAACTCTTTTTCCTTCAGAAGAAATATTTTTTAACAATAATCAAAATATTGAATTTATCGCCGTATGTGTTAAGCCAAATTTAGAACAATTTTTATAACTTGCTCTTATATTCCTCCTGCGTCAAACATTCAAATTTATGAACAACATGCAAACGCGATAAAATTTGTAGCTAATCAATCCAAACCTGGAGACTCTATAATTGTTCTTGGTGACTTTAATATTCCAAATATTAAATGGTGCGAAACTCCTGATTCATGCTTTTTAAGCCCACCAATAAGATCGGCAACATCTATTGAATTACTTAATGCTATTGCTGATTTAGGACTATTCCAAGTAAACAACATAGTAAACAAGCTTGGCAAATCTTCTATTTGTTGATCAACCTGAAGAATTTAATATTCTTCGCATTAATCCATTATTAACACCTAAAGATGCGTATCACCCCACTCGGGAAATAAGCGTATACGTCGAAACAAGGATATCATTACAATCTAATGTAAATGATGAGATGGTTTTTGATTTTAGTAAAGCTGATTATTCCAAATTAAATCACCTACTTTGTTCTGAAATCTGGTTTGAATATATTCCTTACAATAAAGTATGCCATCGTAATATTGACATCATTTTGAATAAATTCTATGATGGCTTATTTAAATGTTTTAAGAAATCAATACCAATGATGAGAAAAAAAATTGCACATGGACCGCCTTGGATTACAAAGCAGCTCAATGGCTTGAAAAATTTGAAAAACAAACATTATAGAAAATATAAAAAATCCGGTTTAACTATTGATTATATGAGGTACTCCATATCAAGATCAGTTTACAATTCGGAAAATATCAAATGTTACAATAATTATCTTTTTAGGGTGAAAAGAAACTTTAAAAATAATCCAAAATATTTGTACCAGTTCGTAAATTCTAAGCATCGAGTCTCTGGATATCCGTCCATGATGAAATTTGGAGATAAAGAACCCTCAAACGATGCAGATATTTGCGATATATTTGCTGCTTTCTTCTCATCCACCTGTTCTGATAAAGATTCACATGAACTTTCCAAATATCCATATCCAATTCCAGCTGCAACCCTAATAAATTGTCCAACATTAGATAAATCGATAGTACTGAGAGCTGTACAGAATCTAAAATATTCTGGTAAATGTGGACCTGACGGTGTTCCATGCTGTGTTCTTATAAAATGTTTACATTCTCTTATATCTCCAATAACATACTTATTCAACATATCAATATTTAGTGGTTACTTTCCTGAAGCTTGGAGGAAATCTTATATTATACCTTTGTTTAAATCCGATAGCAGATCCAACATTTTCAATTATAGAGGTATTGATAAATTAAGTGTTATTCAAAAACTTTTCGAAAAGATAGTTACTGAAATCCTTTCACATCAAGTTGTATGTTATCCTTCGCCATTTCAGCATGGATTTAAAAAAGGATGTTCCATTACTACTAACGTTTTGGAGTTCACAATCTCAGTTATAACTGCATTTGATTTCGGTTTACAGACAGACGCAATATACACAGATTTCAGTAAAGCTTTCGATAAAGTAAATCACGATCTCCTATTGTTCAAATTGGATAAACTCGGATTTTCTTCTGTTTTCCTTAAATGGATATCCTCATATCTTAAAAATAGATATCAATGTGTATTATTCAGAGAATGTACATCAAAAACCATTCCCGTTTTATCTGGTGTTCCACAAGGTAGTCATATAGGCCCCTTATTATTATTAATATTTATAAATGATTTACCAGCTTGCATTAAGAATTCTAGAATATTAATGTATGCTGATGATGTAAAGCTGTTCCATAGCTTTAACTAGTCCTATCAATGTTCCTTACTCCAATCAGATCTTGACAATCTTTATGATTGGTGTATGATGAATCTAATGGATCTGAATTTAAGAAAGTGTAAACACATGATGTTCTATAGAAGAAGTCCAGTACTCTGTAGATACACAATAAATGAATATCAACTTGATCTAGTCGAAGAATTTCTTGATCTGGGTGTGTTGCTTGATTGTATACTATCCTTTAACTCCCACGTTTCGCAAATCGTTAATAAGGCAAAAGGAGTTCTAGGTTTCCTCAATCGCTGAGGAAGAGAGCTTAATGATCCTTACGTTTCCAAGCAATTATTCATATCTCTTGTAAGACCAATCCTGGAATATACTTCCGTGGTCTGGGATCCTCAATACGAAGTTCATATAAAGAAAATTGAATCGGTCCAGAAACAATTTTTCTTATTTTGTCTTCGTAATCTTCCATGGAATCCTAATATTAATTTACCATCATATGAAAGTCGATTACAGCTTATTAATCTCCCTACTCTTGAAAGTAGGAGAAAATATATGAATATTTCATTTGTAATTAATTTAGTAAACGGTTCAATTAATTCTGAGTTCCTGCTTCGTAAGATCGAATTCGTAATCTCAAATCGTCCAACTAGAAATTATACTCCTTTAAAAATCAAATATTTTCGAATCAATTATGCCAACTTTGATCCCATGAGACGTATATGCAATCAATTCAACAGTTTCTATCCATATATTGATTTCTCATTAAATCCAATCCGCATTAAGAGGAGTATTTTTAACTTAGATAAATAATAAGTTTTTGTTATTGAATGATTATGAAAATATTTTATTGTTAATAGCTCTAAGAATAATATATATGATAGCCTGTAAGAAATTATAATTTCATTGGCTATTAAATAAATAATAAATAAATAAATAAATAATAGGACCACTATTAAAAATACTATATCTAAGTTAGATGTTATAAAATAGAATAGATCCAGCATGTGACTAAAAGATATTTAATGAGGGCATTCGCACCTACCATAATTTCCGCAGGTGTAAAGGATATATATAAGTTTGTCCTATCGTTTGTAATTTCTGCAATATTTATCTAAGTCCCTATAGGAACTACCGACTCCGTATTTGCATAGAAAATTCGAAATATTTTTTGGAATTTTTTTGCAATAGAATGGACCATTAGTATCCGAGATATCAATAAAAACACATTTTGGACTTTTTGAATTTCCTATACAAGCTGCGGACTTCGTTCTTATATATATCGGTGATAAATATTTTTCTAAAATTTCGGTCAACTAAATCGGAATATAAATAACGTTGTTATTTGCAAATCTTTTTTATTTGTTTATTTATTTATTTATTTATTTATTCAATCGCTGCTTTGTATATAGTTTTTGTTTTAATGAGCACTGAAAAACAAAAACGAAAAGCTATATTATATTTGGTTTTTTTTTTTCATATTTTTACAACCTCTTTGTATAAGCTAGACCCTTCGTTATTTCATAGAAGATTCGGAACTTTTTTCTTTTTCTCAATTATTTAACTTTCTGCACTGCATTTATTCTGGGGAATAAAAATTAGGTAGATTTATTCACGTGTAATATTTCCAGATTCAATGTTTTGGTGAGCAGAGATAAATGAAAAATTAGTAGATTTAAGGTTTTTCTAGGTAGAAATACGACACTTAAAACGACTGACAAAAGATATGTTTTTAATGATTTGTCTTTTGAAACTTTTGAGTTAAAAAAAAAAGAAAAGTCATTTATTATAACAAAACTTGTTAGTAAAATCAACATTCAAAAATAATTTAAATGTAAGCGATTTGTTTTTTAAATGGATTTTTAGTTGTAGCTAATGATTGTTCTGTTGAATTTACTTATATAATATTTTGAGTGTACATAAAAAAATTTTTCTAGGTGAATTTTATATGGAAGCCGTGGCTAATTGCGGACCGATTCATTTGAAAAGTGTAATTTAAATTTCTGCATATATATATATTGATACTATCATTTATAACAGACTTATGCATATTAAGGCGATTCCCGGAGATGGGTTTTATATGTGGACAATTATGGGCCGATCGTCATAAAATTTGGCATTCAGCTTCCCAGCTTTTTAAAACTTATATCTTTCAAACACGACCTAAAATTTAAGTGGGATATATGCACGTTTAAGTGATTTTCGGCAGAGGTGTCATTTGGGAGTTAATTATATTAAAGTAAAGTATCTTTGAAATCACAGGAAATATAAATATTTATAAGGTGACCTATTTACCATTAGAACAAAATGTTTATCAAATGCGAATGTAGTTTTGTTGCAGACAATGTATCAAGGAATATTTGGAAACTTTTTATACCTGTGGTGGAAATTTAAAATGTTTATCGATATAAAAAATTGTGCTGAAATTAAATTTGTTTTTGGTATTTATTTCTATTCAATACTTTCTGTATGCTACAATCTTTAATCTTTTGGTCGTAAGTTGGAAATCAAATTCTAATCTTCAAAGATTAATTCCTTAAAAGCGATTCTTTATTACTTCAGTTGATTAAAAGTTAAGAATGTATTAAATTTTTAAGTGAAAATTTGTCTAAATCATTTCGCCAAATTATTACACTGCAATTCAGTATTAAAATTTAATATTTAGTTTAAGCTCCCTTAGCTTTAATTATATTAGTCGAACTGTATTCTTGCGTTCCGAAAATTTTTCTATGCGTTATAAACATCATAATACCCCAACCAATTATGGTGGTGTAGGGTATAGGTTTAGTTCAGTGGGCAGCCGTCTAATCAATAGGAGACAGCTCACCTGGGTATAATATGGTCCTTTTGTGATGTAGGGTACAACTTTTAAAGAATTAATTTTCTTATAGAAAAAAAAAAAAAAAAATATTTGGTGATACAAAAAGTATCAGCGTTTTTTTCACTAGCTGGAGTTACCCATATATCATGGAACACTAATTCAATTGTACCAAACGACATCGCATTTGCAAGGTGACATTTCAGGCTACACTTTTGATGAAGACAGTTCTTCAATTCGTTGATTTGAAAATGAGTGAAATATCTGAAGATACTACAAAAAAAGAAAAAAAATTTGTAAAGTATGATGGAACGCCAGGTCCAGGAGTTTGTTTCGATTCCATTCGGGAAATTTAGATATCAAAGGTGTACCTTACTACGGTCGGCCAGTCATTGAAAAAGTGAAACCCTGCTAAAACGCAACAAAATCGAACCATTTTTGAAGCAGATCTATACGTGGGAGAAAAATGGGTTCATTATGAGGAAATTAAGAGAAAAAACATGGTCAAAGGCCGGCGACCCTCCACAAACGACTTAAAAGATTTGTTTTACCGGAAAACAAGGTTATGTTGAGTGGGATTGGAAGAAAATTATTTGTTATGGGCTGCTACAAACTGACAAAACGATAAATTCTGATTTCCATTATTCACAACTCGACCGTTTGAACGTAGCAGTCAGAAAAAAGCGACCAGAATGGGCCAACAGAAAAGTTATTGTTCTCCATCATGACAATACCAGACCGTATACAATTTTTATGATCCGTCAAAAAATTAATGCATCTGGCTGGGAAGTTTTGATGCACCAAACAGCACGTACCTTGCACCGTCTGGTTACTATTTGTTTCAGTCTCTGCATAACTCTGTTGGTGATAAAAAAAAAATTGGCCAACCGAAGACGCACTGAAACTTACTTGGCTAAGTTTTTTGCGGACAATTCACAAGAGTCCAATAGCGATGGAATTATGAAGCTACCAAAAAATATCAAAAGGTCAAAGCTAATAATAATGGCGAATATGTTCTTGATTTTTCTGATAAATTGCAACCCAAGTAATACAAAAATATTAAAAACAAATTTAAAAATCCAATAAATTACGTTGGTTCTGCATCTCCATAAAAATAAAATCTTTTAAACTTTAGAAATCGTTTTACTCGTCTCAGATTTAGGCAAAGAATTGTTTTAACTCGTATAAATGCTTACCCACATCTGACCGCAAAAATGATGTTACAGCTACATAAAAAATTATTCTTAATTTAAAGATTTTTCTTTTTTTAATTTATTTATTTATTTTTTCAATCTTATGTAACAAAAAAAAAAAAAAAAAACAGGCTTTTGTCCATACGCGCAGGCTCTGTCTTCACACACTCATGCGGTAACTGGCTGGCTGGAAGGAAGAGACAAAGTGGTAATAACGACCTTGATACCAGAAAATAATAAAAATAAAAAACAGTAAAAGCAACAACAAAGAAACTTAATATTTTAAGGTTAATTCCAATCTACCAAAAAACTGGTATTTATGACAAAAATGAAATCAAAAGTACTTTTAGGTGTTGCCGACGCACAGTGCCACATTTGATTGTTTTAGAACGATAAAAATCCAGGTTTATAGATATTGGACTGAAATTTTATATTCTGCTACTAGACTAGGATGTAAACACTTCCAATACAAATAGGCGTGTAAAATCACTATACTGAAAAAAAAAAAAAATATTTTTCTATTTGAATTTCAAACATATTTTTATTAATTTTATTAAAAAAAAAGGCATATTTTAAAGGTGGACATGACAGGATCTAGTCACACCCATCTTAGTGTACTATTTTTATAACAAATTTTTAGCCTATACCTTAAAATTTTAAAATAGTTCTTAAAAAATTGCTAATATGAGGTACCGTATATTCTTTTCTAATATTTTAAAAGATCGCAAAAAGTCGTAGGCAATATTTTCAAATATAATTTTATAAATGTTTTTTATATACCAGTTGTATTGTTAAAATGGAACTCGATGGAACTTTTTAGTTTTAGTTCTAGTTCATTAAAAATATAATTTCCAAAAAAATATATTTTTTAATATTAGGATTTCTTTTAAATAAAAAAAAAATTGTTTCAGTATTGATTTTTTACCTAAAAAATAATTTGGATACATTTATTATTACATACAAAAAAATAATATCAATATCCACAGTATTTACTGAGATATATGCCGTTAAAATTAACATACTTCTTTAACAAATTTTAAATAAAATTCAAGTTTTTTTTTTTTATAGTAGCAACTATGAAAATCCATAGTTCGCGTTCTAGACACTTTCCAAAATTCTAAGTATTTTTTCCATAATAAATGATATATTTAATAGTAAATTTTCGTATTTTTTTCGTTGTAATTTGGATAAACGTGATACTGTGCGAAAAAAAATATACTCGAAAAAATGTTTACAAAACAATAAAAATAAAGACACGCAACAAAACAACCGCAAAGTTTAAGGTGAAATCTCAAAACATCTAACTAACTGCTCATAGATATTTGTTTAGCACAATTAAATATGATTAAATTTTATTTAATTTGTTATATTCTTAACCAAAACAAAAAAAGAAAAAACGAAGTTTAAATAACTTTTATTCAATTTTACAGTTTTACGCTCTAACATCAGCCAATTAGTTCATTAAGAGCGTTTAATTTTTGATATTTTTGTCATTAATTTGTTTCATTTTATTTCATGTTGTTCTTTGTGCTGTAGTTGTTTGTAAATTATATTGTATTTTAACTTAATTAACATATTATAAACAAAGTTATGTTGAGTTAATTGCTATTAGAAGAATTTTTTAGACTATTTATTTGGATAAAAAAAAAAAAAAAAAAGGAAAAAAGAAGAACAGGGTAAAAGACATGTTTTTATAGGTGAACATGGTTTTAACGAACACTGTTTTTAACGAACTGTGGCTTTAGCGAACAGTTTTTTTCGGTTCCGTTGATTTTACCTATATTTTCCATACGAATATTTATGTTTATAACGAACGCAGTTATATCGAGCTTTTTTTTTATAACGAAAATATTTTTATGGTTCCAAGAAGAACAGTTCATACAAAAAACTGCGTTTATAACGAACTCCCATAAATACTAATTTTAGCTAAATAAAATTGCACATTTCAAAATGTTTCAAAAATATAAAACCTAACTTTTATTTATTTGAATTTAAATTTTTGGACATATGAAAAAATTTTAATTAATTTCAATTTAAATTATCGGACATATAAAAAAATATATATATTTATAGTTGCTGACATTTTCAACATAACGCACATAACGCATTAACATAACGCATTAACATTAATATTAGAAAATCGCTATTCCTCAAAGAGTAAAGATCTCAAAACATGTCAATTTCAAAATCTCGGTAATAAAAGAAAACATTGAATTTGTATAAAAAATATAATTAATCTCAATTTTCCACTTGTGCAATGATAAATAGATGTAAAAATCAATAATATTTAAAATCATTAATAAGTATTTAAAAATCATAAATATAGCCCATTTTTAAAGGATAAAATTACACTTTAATTACAAATATTAGTATCATAGTAAAATACGAGTATTTTGTTAACAAATATTTTTTTTTGATTTTACGGATATAAAGAACTACATTTATAATGAACTAAATTTTTCGGTCCCCTTGATTTCATTATAACCGTGTTCAACTGTATTTATGTAATATTTCTTCTGTAGGTTCCCCTTCACTGTGATTTTTGTGTTGATAAATTGAGTTTGTTATAAGATAGCAAATAGTTTAGAATTGTAAAATTTTAATGCGTTTGAGTAGGCTTTTCAAATATAAATCTATTAATAAAATACGTGTTGGATAGAAAAATGTAATCTCTTTATAAAATTGTTTCTTTGTATCACATTTTTTCTTAATCCATCTCTTTGTAGTACTTTTCTTTAGTCTTTCTTTATAATTTCATACTTTTTTAATTTGTTTATTTAATTCCTGTTTTTATATCTCTTTCTTAGTGGAACCTCCCAAACTAAAAATCTTTCCATATTTCTTATAAACAGTAAATGTATAAAGAAGAATAATATTTAACAACTTGTTGATTTTTTAAATTTTTATTTAGTTTTAATTTTAAAATTGATTCTTACCAATTATAGCCACTACACATAAACTATTTTCAAGACTGGTGAGAAAATATATTCGACTTGTTTTTACCAAAAATAAATAAATAAACGAAATGTACGAAATTTAATTCTTAGCAAGTTTGACATGTGTCATTTTTAATACGATTTTACTTTCAGAATATTATTAAGAACAAAATTATGTTTGTATTATTACGTTTATACGCATGATTATTGCAAATAAAAATAATTTATAAATAAATAATTCACTCCTTATACAGAAATTTGAATAAAGAAATACATTTTCCTTTTTGTTGTGCTAGATGGGAAAAATACAACTATTGTTCTAAAAGGAATTGTCAACGCCGTACGCATTTTTTGCAATTAGTTTTACTAATCACGATTAGTTTTCGTAAGTTACAAACTTGCAAATAAAATATTAACTCGCCGTTTATAGGGAAAAATTTTCATTTCGCAATATTACTAATTGCGAGTAAGAGGTGCGTATAAACGTAGTATATGTCTGTTTAAGTTATTTGCTATGATGGTTTTGTGAAACCAATTTACATTTAGAGATTGTAGAATATTTTAGAAAAACTTGTTGGATTAGAGAAATAATACGTAATTATTTAGGCAATAAGAGACATTATGGTATGTTTTTCATATGGCTACTGTTTTTAATTTAAAATAATAAATAGTGGAATTTGAAAGGAATACATTAAATAGTATATAAAAATATGTTTCCGCTTTTTGATTAATTACCGTTCGATGAGCGTTAAATTGAAAGTAAGCATATTTAAAATTTTAAAAATTTTATTGACAATATTTTCTATAGTTTTTGTAGTTTTTTACTGTTTTTAAGGAAACTTAGTTCATAGTTGTTGACATATGTGTAATTCCATTTTAAATTTAAATAATTTTGACCCTAAGTTACCGATTTAGATAAAATTTGGTGCATGTGTAGAGAAGGATACAGAGGCATGTAAAATGAATTTTTCTCATTTTTATTTTAACAACTGTGGCAACTCCATAGCTTTGAAAGTGATTAACATATTTATTTAAGTGGCCATAACTTTTGTTATATAAAAGATATCAAATTATTTTTTTTTGCAGTGGATTTGTCGAAGCTTGTATTTTAAGATTTAAAATTTTGTAATTTTGATTTTAAATTTTAAAATATTTTTACTAGCATGTTTTTTTAAGAATTTTCCTTAATGACGTGTATCTGAAAAAGTCCATCTTTAATATTTTTTATATTTATACTTGCTACAGAGAAAATATCAGAGAGGTCAAATTTTTTAAATTTAAAATGGAATTACTCATACGTATTCCAAATTTATTTGTGTGCATAAATTTTATAACAAATTACAAGAATATACAGTGGTGCCAACTTAGCCCTTTTCGGGCTAGGTTGATCCCGTTTTTAGTAGTCCAAAACGCGGAAAATCTTGTTTAGTCCGAAACTAAAAAACGCTCAAATTTAGCACTTAACAATTTTCTTTTAGCCCTTTTTGCTCTCTTTTATTTTTTTATTTATTTTTTTTTTTTTTTATATACTTTAAAGTTAATTTAAAGTTAATTTTTTTAAATTTTTATTTTTATTTGACAATTTTTGTACTAAATTCTCTCTATATTGATGAAAAGACTAGTACCCAAATTTATCCAGAGATCTTAGAAATTTGTAAAGAAACGAAAGACTGTCTTCAACGATTAAAATTATTTGAGTGGAAAGGTATTGAAGAAACTCAACAATTTTGGATTGAGGTTCATAATAATATGTAGAATCTCTATAACCTTCACTTTAATTTACACAATTTGCTATTAATATTTTGAGATATATGTTCTAAATATTTGATTAATGGTTGAAATGTTGTTTATATGTTTCTTTTTACTTTTCCAAAGAAATGTTAATTTTAGCCCATTTTTGCGCTTTTTCACAAAACCTGTCTTGCACTTTTTAGGACTTCTTTCAAATATTTCTACATGTTTATGTTGGTATTAGTTAGCATTACTGAGTATATCGCTTCAATAGTTGATGATAAAAAAAATGTCGAAACCAAAACTGACTAAATAATGGCATCATATACACCACAAAAATTTTTCTCGTTCCTCAGAGATTATGTTCTTTTAAATGGACAATAAATATTTATTATTAAGCTTTTAGTTTCATAAAAGAAAAGAGAATCATATATATATATATATATATATATATATTTATTTATATATTTTTTTTTGGCTACGCCATCGTCCGTAAGGCTGTCCGTCCATAGATATCTAATATTTTGTTTTAAATGTAAGTCACAATTTTACAAATAATTAAAATAATTTAATGAAACTTCTCAAGTTTTTTCTTTTTTTGGCAACGATATGTTCCGTCCATTATTTCATCTAGGACCCATAAAAGTGCACTCTTGGAATAAGGTTTAACGCTTATAAATTCTGTAAATATACAAATATTATAACGAAATGTGGCACAAATAAATTTTCTGAAAACACATGAATATCTAATTTTTTACACATCGGTTCATATTGAACCATAGCTACCACCTAAGCCCCACTTGCAAAAATCACTTTAACGTGTGAAACGCTCCCTTTAATGTCAATATAATGATAAATTTTCACCAATCACTTTTTATGTAAGTAGTTCCAAATTTCATGGTGGTCGGTCTATAATTACCCATAACTCCATAAAGACCCGCTTTCGAAGATTACCTTAATGTGCATATTTATGTTAATAACTAGATAATTTGTATTATGTATACGAATGTTTTATAGAAATATATGTCCCGCACTTCCAAATTTCATTAGAATTTATTTGCAATAGTGGCCACAGGACCCTTATTAAATACTTTAAAATTGTTTCATTTCTTTTTTCATCAAAGACTTAAAATCTGAACAAAAAAAATATTATTTTTCACGTCTATGAGTTGGAAACGATTAATTATTTAGATTCTTAAATACCTGATCTAAATTTAAACCATAAACATCACCAATTTCTTATTAATTTGCTGTTATTAAATTATTTGCTGCTGCAGCAAAACCACACTAATATAAAAAAAAAAAAATAAAAATAATAGTATTTTTAAAAATATTTTTACAAAATATCACTTTTTTCTACATGAAGAGAAAAACTATGGTTGTAGTGACTATAATCTAAGAGCAGTATATTATGATTGAAATATATGATTACAGCGAAAAATAGAAATCATTATAAGTAATAATTTTGTCATATTGTGTCCGATTTTATGATTTGTTCTTTCATGTTATGATTCCAGTTTTACATATAATTAAACAATTTTACTACACCATTATCCCAATCTATCAGATTATGATTTGATGTTATTATATTATTTTTCTATCTTATTAAATTATTACACCACATTATTATATTATTATCCCATGTTATCATATAGTTATCCAATCCTATCATATTATTATTTCATTTTGCAATATTATTATTCCATCATATATTAAAATAAAACCTTTTAATAAAAATTTATTATTTTTATTGAAAACAATAGAGAAAATTGTTAATTAGCCAAAAAACTATTTACATATTATTTGTTCATTATATTCATGTTTTTTTTTTTTAACTAAACCCTTTAACGGTTGTTAATCAATATCTTATATTGCTAGAATCACACGTAGTATAATCAAACGTTGTTTATTTATATTTGTTCATAAATGAAACAAAACATATTATGAATTTCTCCACGAAGTTTATGAAAAGAATAAGTATTATATTTATTTGAAACATTTTATTGTCATAATAATAATAATAATAATTTGCTTTAAAGACAATATGGTTTAGTAACAAAGAAAAATACTGCAAATATTTAATGGCTGCAGAAGTACTGATATGACGGAAAAAATATTAAACACTATTCCCAATTCTCAAAAAGAAGATAACATAACATTTAGTGTTACGTAAAACAGATTCCAAATAATACAATCGATATAGTTTGGACGCTCTACAATTCCGATTTATCACTTTTTATTGAATAAAATGGTTATGAGATCTAAAATATCTCATAAACTTTATTAAACTTTGAGAGAGTGCAACAAAAAAGTAAGCAACACAAAACAATAAATTTCACAGATTATGATAGCGAATTTTGTTCTTTATTACATATTTTATAATATGTCCTTTATTACATATTATAAAAATTCAAATAATTTTTGAATATATCTCGTTTAGCTAATATTGGGCCCAACGTGAGGTTTGAAACGATGTATGCACTTAAAAGTGGGCGCTTTATCAGCTCAAACTCTACTTTACCCCCCGTTATAAGTAAGGTAGCATAATTTTAAATATGAGTTAGTTAAAAGAAAGTTAAATTCAATCGTACTTACTAATTGTGTTACAATCAAACACAATTTATAACAAAATTTTCTACAATTTCATAGCTTTTTTAAAATTTTATCAATCTCATAAATAGCTACATCTTTCCAATCAAATAGATTTCTTTTACTTCTACTTGAATTCATATAAAATGAAAGAAAAGAAAAATAAATTCATACAACTTTATAACAGTTCACATTATAATAGATCTTTAAAGTCATTATCGGGAAAATCAATTTATTCTTATCAATTTATTCTTATTCTATCAGGTCATGATTGTTTTTATGGGCATGTCTAATATGTATCTCCCCCTTAATAAGACAAATACATGAGTATATTATACTATAACTCGAGAACGGGTTGTCCGATTTAGACAATTTAAGCACCAAAATTCAGACGAAAATTATCTTCAAGCCACCCTAACAATATTTTTTTTATCTACCCAACAGTTTCTTTCGGAAAAAAAAAACAAATAAAAATTTAAAAACTTTTTTCCTGAAAATTTCTTTTAAGAAATAGAACCAGCAAAAATGTACAGTTTTTAATCCCTTGTCATAAAGAATAAAATACGCAAACTATAATTAAAATTGAAGCACAAGTCTTGCTTTTATTCACAATTGATTAAAAATACCCATGTATACCTACAATTAAATAGAGACATGCTTGTGGGCAAAAAAAGATTTTTTCTTTAAGCAAATATAGGTGAATTAGATGGAATTTGACGTGTTGAACAAGAATCTGCTTTAATTTTTTTTCTATCACGTATTGATTTTTTTTTCTTTGGCTAATATGAACTCCCTTTATAGGCAGTTACACTTGTATAGCTCTTGTCCAGTTTAGATAAATGCAACTCAAGTAGATGCCTATTAAATTATTATTTTCTTATTTTCTTATCCGCTCAATATTTTCGGACTTATTCGGATACAAGTGACGAAAAGAAAAAATTATGAAAAATTGAAAGAAAGCATAACTGGTGGGCAAGAAAAAAATGTGTTTTATTTTATATTTTTTCCCACCATTGTATCCAGTAATGTCAGATAAAAATTAAAAAAAATTCCTTCGCTGCATTGAAAAAATCAATTTTTTTCTCTTTTTCTCAAAAAATGTTTCTTCCAATTTTCCCTCTTAAATAAAATCGTTGTTTTTAATAAGAAATTTAATAAAAAAAATTTATAATTATATGAAAACATATGCTGGCTCAAGTACACTGAAATAATTATTAATTTCGAATAAAAATATATTAGTTAAAAGCTATTTATTCAAATATTATAATGATATCTTGGTTTTATCAAATCTAAAATAAAAGTACTTTAAACAAAAGTGTTTCACTTTAAATGGGTTCAAAAATATATTAACCGAAAGAAATCCTTTAATTATGGAAGTATTTGGTTAGCCATTTTCAACAGGTACATACATACACGCATACATACGTACATACATACATACATACACACATACAAACAAACATACATATCTAGATGGATGGATTTGCAAAGTTTTTCTATTACTTTTTTTATGAATATATCTTGCTCTTTGTCAATACCAAACAAACCTTACTTAAGACAAATATTTGAGTCAAATTTCATTTCCCTAGGATGTCCGCCCCAAGCCATACACTGCTTTCAACAGAATCATTAGATCGACTTAGATTTAGAGGATTTGGAGGACCCGGAATATATATACTATCTGGGGTCTTAAATGATTATGTGGACATGTTACACTCGGAATGATGATACCCCATAATTTTTTGATGGTTGGTGTCGACTTAGATTTTCAAGAGGACCCGGAATATATATATTTTCTAGGGTCTTAAATGATTATGTCGACATGTTACAATCGGAATGATGATACCCCCCATCATTTTTGATAGTTGATATAACAAAAAAAAAATTATTTTTAAGCATACATAAATACATACAAATTGACAAAAAAAAACAACAACAACACTGATAACACTGATCAACACAACTCTTGTTTCCTTTATTTTCTCTCTGTTATTGGGTATTTCTATGGGCCTGACTATGAGGAAAATACCGGGGGATTGCCAACTTTACTTTATGAAATATACACTTTTATTTTATTATTATTGTTTATTTATATATTTATTTATTTTTTGACATATATTAACAAATTTTTTTTAACGATTTTAATTTAACGATAGATCTCGTTGCAAACTCCAGCAGTAGTCTGCCTTCATATGTGAGTCCCATCTTCCCTGATAAAGCTCTTCCATTGTCCAAGATCCGGATGAAATCTTTCACCCTGCTCCTCAGTAAAATCACCCAGATTTTGTGGAAATCGATCTAAATGCGAGTGCCGGAGGTGGATTTTTATGCTCATGTTGCACCCTTGCTCTTGCAAGTTCGATAGCATGCTCAACAAGCTCAACATAGCCGTCAGTTTTCTTTTTGCCTAGGAAATTACTCAAAACCAAAACAAATGAATCCAAGCTTTGGATTCGACTTCAGCCATTGATTTGACAAAATTACGATCATTCATGAGTTGCCTAATATGTGGCCCATTCCGGAAACCTGCTTAAAAGAAAATTGAAACATTCGTCACTTTTATCGAGCGGTCTCTGCTTGACACATTTATAACATCTTTTGTACCAACTTTTAGCTCCTCCCGCACTGCCCAAACTTTTTGTAACCAATGGAGTTATTTGTTGCGACTGTCTCAGAGGCACATGAAACAAGGGAACTTTGTGTACCCCCTTTTTGACAAAAAAAAAAAAAAGAGTTAACCATTTTCAGATCAACACAAACTTAATTTTTCCCGTAACCTTAGAAAGATTTGAGTATTCTTCTTTTAAAGTCGACGAATGTGCAATAGGTATAGATACGTACTTTTTGCCGTTATGAAGCGAAACACACTTTAAACTTCTTTTGCTAATGTCTATGAAAAATGTCAATCACTAGGTTGGTACTTTTTTGAACCAACGACGTTGGTAAAAAAAAACTAAATCCTTCTCTTGAGAAAAATACGGTAACAGGTTTTTTTCTCTGGAACGATCAAATGTGATGTTGGTTTCCGGAGCAAGCAATTTTTTTCTTTTAAATGAGATGCTAAAATTTCATAAGATTCTTTCGGTGAGTTCAGATCTCTTACTAAGCCATTTAGTTCTTTCTGATTAAATCGTTGAGGTTCTGAAAGGCTAAATTTGTAGTCTAGAGCAGAGTCTTCACTTGATGTATTTCGTTCGGGTTCACAGAGATTTGTATCAGAAGATTTAGAATTCATGGGTTGTACTTCTCGTCGTTGAGCAGAAAATAAGTTAGGACATGACCATTTAATTCCGTTTATTTTCACAACGCAGAATCGCCAAATCATGGGTGCTACGAACATTATGCATCTCTTTTTCCACTGGACCATAAACGTAGATATACTACACATATCTGACATACAATATTAGAAACCATTGACTTGTCATGATTAAACAATTTTATTTTAAAGTATTGATGATAAGTAGTTTTCATAAAGTCCGATATGGGTTTTCCATATATTTCAAATATATATATTCACCACAAATATAGAAAAAATAATCTGGATTAAGCACACAACATCTTCGTGGCGAAGCCATATCGAAGACAACAAATCTAATTAAAAATCTAATTAAAAATGGTGAATGAGTGTAGTTAGTTATAATTCAAAAACAAAAGCTGTTAGGGAAAAATGTTTACCGTATTTAAAAAATACGCGTCAATTTGAGATAGAAAAAAATCACAGGAAACAAATTTTTTTTTTTGTCTTGTTAACCAGTGTAATCATTAAAATACGGTTGTTGTAAACCAATGTAAACTGCATGCTTATACCAAAAACAACAACACTAATAGTCATTGCAATGCTTGAACATTAATGTTTGTGTGCGTATATTTTTAACAAAATTTTTTCAGTTTTTGGCCCAAAAATGAGCTGTTTATCAACTAATTTGCTTGACTCAAAACACGAAATTCTATAAAAATGTTTATGACCGATCTATGTAAAAACGAAATCCGTAGCTTAAATAAAAATACGATTTAGTTCATTTCTTCAGCACAGAAATTCACCAAAAAACTTTTGAATTTTCTTTGCCAAAGCGAAGTCTATAGCTTATATAGAGGCTTCAAAAAATCGAAAACCAGTTTTTAGACACAGATCTTGGCTTCATTAATGCCATTTCAACGGATAAACGGACGGAAGGACATTGTCCGATCGACACCATCTCTTCCAAGGATTCAGGATCTTGCTCTTCGATGAAAATGTGGAAATTTCAAGCAAAATGACAAACTATCTTTACCCTTTACGCCTCTGGTAAAGGGATAAAAACACTAAAATGGGATATTATTTAAATTTTTTGTTTTTATTAAATACACGTATATAAATGCCGAAAATTTTTAATCCATTTGAATGAAAAATAACTGACTTTTTTCAAAATAAAAATATAGTTATTTATATTTGTACATTAATGCGATTGAACTGATTCAAAAGAATTATGTAAAGAATCCCAAATATTTTTCAAAACGTTATAAATGTTTTTTTTTTTTTTTGAAGATATTAAACCCAAATTAATTTTTTAGTTTTTATTCGTATTTTTTATTTTACCTTAATTTTTGAAACTCCTAAAAAGAACAAAGAATAAAAAATTGAGTTTTTGTTCTTACACAGAAAATTTATTACCTTATATTTAACAAATAAATGTATAAATACAACAAGACCGGTCCGGAAATTTCCATATAAATTTGTATGAAAACTGGGCAATATGAGTCGATTAAAAAATAAATTTTATTTTAAATTCTCTCCGGATTTTTTGTTGTATTTATATTCTCACAAAAAAGATAACCATATTTTTTAAAAATTTATATGGATTTCGTAAAAAAAATGAATAATTTTTTGAAGGCAAAAAAAAAAATTAAATGAAAGTAAATAAAATTATTTTTACTTTTCGTTTTTTGTTGTGTTTATACACTAACACAGTCGTTTCATTCTACATCAAAATTTTAATTAATATATTCTAGCAATAATAAAATAAAAGAAATAGAAAAAATAAAATTCATGTAAGGTATTTTTCTCATTTAAATTTTTAATTCACTCAATCATCCACTGCATTGATTTAATGATTTTTTTTTTAATTTTAAACTTTTTTCGGTTTTTCATTTTTTACAGTTATTAGTAATTTATATAATCATTTTCACTTGGATGAATTATTTTTGTGATTGGTAACTTTTCTATGTAATATCTTAAACAGTTTTGGTATGAAGAGGTTTAAAAAATTTGAATTGGATAACAGGTATTCAAGACAAAAATTTTTAAAACCGCGAAGTCCGAAAAATCGTTTATATGAAAATAACTCCCTATTTTGGAAGTGTATTGAAAATTATAAAAATTGTGTAATAATCTACTCATCTATACTTGCGAAATACAATATGTTGTATTCCAAGTGTTTTCAACTTTTCTAATTTTATAGCATCGTGTTATACATAAATAAAAAATGTATCGAAAACTTTTAATAAAATTTTATTTAAAAGAAAGTTTCTTTCTAATAAAAAAAAGTCCTATAAATAACATAGGTCGAAAAACAAATATTTTTTCTGCTGCACGAAGAAAAATATTAAATGAAATACCTTCACTGAATTGTAAATAAATTCGAAATTTATGAATAGAGTTTGATGAACTATAGCACGTATATTCAGCTTCATGATAAAAAAAAGAAAAGTATTTTTGGTAGTTTTGATTTTTTTATGATTAAAAAATATATATATATATATATATTTTTTTTTGTTTAAATCTTTGAATTTATTATGCAAATAAAAAATCTTGATACATCTTTTAGGTAATTTGAATTAGAATTTTTATAGTATACAATTTCTTCTCAAGATAATTGATTTTCTATATAACAGTTTATCTCGAGAACTAGAGTCAACTAAAAAAGTAGTTTATAGGCTTAGAACTTCAAGAACTCATATATCCAAAATTTCTAAGGAATCCCGTGCCGCAGCATTAGTGCTGTCCTGTGTACATTTTTTTTTTTAATAAAAATAAATCATTAGCTTAATTTTAGAAATTAAAATATTAATGATTAATTTCCATACTTAAGAAAAACCCTACCCCCTCAGAAAAATCACCGAAAAAAGTTAAAATCCAAAATAGGAGACAAATCCCTGCCAACGTTGACCTGTGTAGATTTTGGCAATCATGCCAGACAAAATTGCAATCTACTCATAATATATCTTTTACATAATAATCAATATATTTAATAAAAGTAAGATCAGATCATATTTTACCCTAAAACCCATATAAATATTCTACTCATAATAATATCGCAGCTTCTAAATTCATAAAATAATTTGCTACCAAAAATAAATAATACGACAATAAAGTCAAGATATTGAAGAACTATTTCACATATTATTATCGTTCTTGGTCCCCACTTGAAAGAAATTTCCATGTTATAAATATAAAGGTTATAAACATGGGTATTTGAGTTATTCTTGTAAAAAAAAAAAACCAAGAATAAGCAAATGATTTTTTTAACTTATAGCCAGGGCAACCAAAAATATGCTCTAATAATGCGGATGAAATCAGAAAATATGCCCTTAAAGTTAAAAAAATGCTCTTAAGATATATTTTTTCTGCTTAAATTTTAAGTATTATATTAAAATAACTTTATTTTTATTAGCACACAAAAAATAAAAAATAAAAATGGATTTCAATTACGAAATTGTTTATATGAATTAAACTTTTAATTTGATTTTACTCCAAATTTAATTAGTTATTTTATTATATCAGTTAGTTTTATGATTAGAATTAATTAATGTACAGAAATGCTTCCCTAGATTAAAACACACAAATTAATGCAAAATTATTTATTTGAATTTTATAAATATTTAAAGAATACACTAAATTATTTCTCATGTAAAATATGCATATAAATTAAATGTATATAATGTATGTCACGCACAGAACGTAAATATAATAGATACAAATTTGTGATTTTTGTGAGAAAAATCCCTATTTGACTCCACTTGGACATTTCCGGAAGACGTACCATCGAAAGGATTTTGAATAACACAGATCTTGAAATCTTGATACACCAAATTGAATATTAAATAGTATATGACATACTGTTTAAACAAATCATCAAAGTAAATAAGTACTTACCTTTATGCAGTACGCAGCTTTAATATTTGGGTATAAGTTTAGTCGTTAATTTCCTTCCATCAACACATAAATTACAATAACATCGGAAAGATAAAGCTATTTCACCAAACATAAACAATTTTACTTACTGAAGAAATGAAGAAGTTTGTATACAGCGTCACTTTTACCATTAAATTAATTCATCACAATTGGCATTTCTAGTGTAATAAAGTCCAGAAAGACAGGCAATTTCGATATTTTACACAGAAATAGATTTTTTCAATATATTTTTATTTTTCAATTTCAAATCTTTCAAGAGTTTTAAGCTGTTGTCAAACAAATATTCTATTAATTAAAAAGTTAATTATATTAACTAATACATTAATTATATTTTAAAATAAAAATGATTAAAAAGTTAATTGAAACATTTTAGAGAATATTTTTTTCTGTGCAGTTGTTAAAAATTATATTTCTTTTGCACTTCAAAGGTAAGACAATGTATCAGAAAATTATAAAATTTCTATAAATTTATAAGATGAAAATTATTGGGAAAACGAATTTAAAAAACATTTGTGACAGTATAAAGAAAAAAGAAATGGCAGATTATGTAAAATATTCTATTGGGTGAAAAATATTCAAATATCTAATTTTATATTGAAAGTTATGCTCTTTAGTGTAATATATTCAAAATTATAAAATAATCAAAAATATGTCATTTAAATTGCTAAAATATCCTCTAAAATAAAGATTATATATACAAATATGATGTTAAGCCAAAATATGTTGTTAGTATCAAAATACGCAAAAATATGCAGCAAAGAATCGATGTCAAAATTCTTAAAATTGCCTGAAACGGATAACATCTAAGAGTTTGGTTTATTTTAAGCCCAGTAAAAAATGTGACATTCCATATTTTTGGTTGCCCTACTTATAACTAATATATCCATTTACAATTAGAAAATAATCTGGTGACAAATACGACCAATAATAGGGTTCATCAAATCGACTTTTAAATAATCGAACAGTCGACTTTTCGTTGAAAAAAGTCAAAAAGTCGAAATCGACTCTTTGGCTTGAAAATGTCGAAAAGTGAAATATGAAATAGTCGGAAAAACTTTATTTAAAAGAAATAGCAATTTAAAAAAATAGCAATTTTTATTTGAGCTACATCATCTAACTGTTGGAAATAGCATAGTAAAAACTTATTTTTGGGTGTAGCCAAGTATTTCATTGCATAGATTTGATGTTTAACGCAATATATATAACGCAATATATATATTCAAAAAGTCGAAAAATTTATTATTTAAAAATTGTTGAAAAGTCGACTTTTTGTTGAAACTATAAAACCCTAAAAAATAACAAAAACTCTATTCTAAAGAAGAAAAAAAAAACGTATCCACAAATAGCCCTATCAAAATAGGTCTAAATTTATTATATGTATTTATTTAATTTTGTGTCTAATATTTAAACTAGCTGAAGTACTTTAATAAAAAACCCTTATAAATGAAAAAATAAGTATGCGAAAATTCGATTCCAATAAAAAGTAATGACGTTCTAAAAATAAAAATTTTTAAAGAATTTTTTGAGTTTATCTGGGTTTAAAAATATATGCTTTGAATAGCCCGTGCGCTTTTGTAACTGGATTCAGTTCTTAGCCAGTTAATTCATTTATTTATTTATTTATTTTTTTTTTTTTTTTTTGTAGCCATTTCTTTAAAATATACAATCATCTTTTTTATAAATTCAGTGTTCGAAAAAATGGCTTTTGTACGGCTAAATTATCAATATCTCATATTGTGCATCGAAGACGTTTGGAAATTAAAGAAAAAATTATTTGCTTCTGCGGAATTTAGAACCTATACAATTCCCTCAGGACAGGATGATTCATGTCGCATTAAAAAAAAAAGACAAAAACCAGAAATTACTCTCATTGTGTTGATATCATACCTATAGTATGTGCTTGCTTTGTTTTAGATATTTTGCTTTCTGCCCGCTTTAATCAAGGTCCTAAGTTATTAGATCGGAAGCTCCCAAACCACAACTCTTAGATGATGAATTATAAATATGGGCCATTATCAAAAATTTTTGATTTTAGACTTTAAAAAAATTATTATTTTATTTTATTTTATTTTACTTTTTTGTTGGCACATTAAAATCCACATAGAATGAGTTCGTGTTAAACATTTCGTGCAGGCGCAAAGTCAAACATTTAAACATTTTTACAAACCAGAAGTTTATGTATAATTCTATTAAAATAATAAATAAATAATAAATTTTTTGTGGTCCATACAATTTTTTTTTCGTCATTTGACTTAAACTTAAGGCCCCAATAAATTATATTTATCGCCGTTTTTGTATCTATATATCCAAGATTTGTACAAATTGCTATTTTCCTTACAAAAATACAAGAACAAAAAGTAAAATTTTTGCGTAATTTTCAAAAAGTCCATAAAATTTTTAATTTAATTTAATTTTAGTGCTCCTTCGATTTTACTGTGTAAAATAGCAAAATACTATCCATGCTATTCCATATGAAACTGTGAATTGTAAAACCCGAATTTTTAAAAAAATTTCTCTTTTGTTTTTCACATTTTGAGACAGTCTACTGCGTTAACTATTTAGGACATATCAACGAGATATAACGCAAAATAAGCACAATTAAAACAAGTATCAATCCCTGTTACAAAATTTGTATTTCGTTGAGAGGCTCTGCCAAAAATGTTAAAAATTAAAAAATAAATTTTCATCAATATTCGACTACCCTGTATGTTATTGTTGAAAGTCTGCACAATAACAAAGACGATGTAAAATTTACCTACGAAGACCGATTAGTTTATACAAGATCGAATGAGATCATGAGAATAAGTGGAAAAAGTTAAATAATTTTTAGCCCTTTTTTCTAAATTTTTGAACTTTGAACAACAATTAATGATTATAAAATAAAACCTATGGTGCTGAAATTTTACACTCTAGTTTCAGATCTTTTGAGTTTAGATCTGTAACCCGTTTGTTTAAAATAGTATTACCACAAAACTTATTAAGGATTAAATTCAGTTTTACCCAGGTTAAAAATTTTGGTAATGGTCACATGCAATTCTTTTCAATTAAAACTCCATTATAAAATGTTATTCCTGGTAAACATATTCCTCATGATTCCAAAAACGAATAACTGTTATCTAAAGTCAAGTTTGTTGCTCCCACTATACCTCAAAGAACACAGTTGTAGCTCCAAAATCAGTCAAGCTTGTTGTTCACCAAAAATCGAGTGCTCCTACGAAAACTAGTATTCTGTAATAATTCTTAATTAAATTCGTTTCTTCGGGACTCATTCATGCATTTCCAAAAACAATTTTTTATACTGTCCTTCCAAACTTATAACAGCTAGTTATACACCCGATGTAGGGTATCAAAAAATACTAGCAGCAAAAATTAAAAAAAAAAATAGTTTTTGGTAATTTTTATTTCGCTTTTTTTATTATTATTTTTTTAATTTAACTTGTCAATATAAAATGTATCTTTTAAGATTTTAGATTTAATGCAAATGTGGTTGCTGGTGTGTTATTCTTTCCCGAAGCCGGTTGGTTGAGTAAAAATCATTATGGGTTGTTTACTGTGTCGCAAAACGCTTCTTCATTTGGTCAACAACATGATCATCATTATAATCATTATTATGAAAACGATGACGATTCTCATGAAAATTAACTTAAACACATAAAATTCTCATAGAGAAACAGAGCATCAAAAAAAGCAAAACTAAAAAAGAAAAATTTAAAAACAACATACAATTGACAGATGAGTTAAAATCTTAACTAAACCAATTATTAAAATACACATTTATTATAAAATATATACTAAAGCATTAAGAACAAGACAAACAAAAATCTCAACGAATAAAATTCTCATCTCAACTGTGTGTTAAGTTAATAATGATTTTGTTAATGATAGTTATGATGTTGTTGCTCATGATCATATTGATGATGATTTTGGCAACAAGTTAATAGTTTGTGTGTGCTTTTATTTTAATTTAACGCAACAAAAGCTTTAAATGTTCTCATATTGTAACATCCTTAACTTGTTTTTTTATTTATTTATTTGAGTTTTTTTCTTTGGCGATATAAATAATTTCGCAATCTAAATTAACAACACAGTCATTCGTCGACATTCGTTGTGTGGATTAGAATCGAATTCGTCGCAAAAAAAAGAAAATATGGTAAGAACTTTAAGGGATTTAACGGTATGTGTGATAGTCAGAGTTAAAAAAAGAAATGGATTATAAAAAAAAAAAACTAAAAGAGTTATTGTTGAAAAAAAGAAAGAAATTAACAAAAATGTGTCTCAAGAATAAAAAGATAATAACAACTAAAAAGTGGATTTAAGAAACAAAAAAACTTGTCCCGTGTAAAACAAAACTCTCCAAATAGTGTCATTTAATTGATTAACGTGAAAATTTTTATATTTTAACAAAAAATATGAGTGATTTTTTTTTGTGTTTGATTTCAGAAATTTTTAATTACTCTTGCCTTGGTGGCTTGCGTCAATGCTGACGTTTCACACTTGTTCGATTATAGCAATAACTTGCAAGAAGATGGCTACCACTATGATCGTCCAGTTGTAGATATTCCATTCCCTCAGTATGAAGCTCCTAGGCCAGTAGCTCCTAAACCAGTTTTACCCAAATACGATGCTCCCAAGCCAGTAGCTCCTAAACCAGTTTTGCCCAAATACGATGCTCCCAAACCTGTAGCTCCCAGGCCAGAAGCTCCTAAGGCTGGTGTTTTGGAAGAAGATGGTTATCACTATGAAACTCCCAAGAAGGCTTTCGAACCTGTCAGACCAGTTGCTCCAGTTGTTCCTGCTAAGCCTGTTCTTCCAACTGCTCCCAAGAACGAATACTTGCCTCCTGTAGTAAAGCCAGCTGCTCCCGCCAAGAAGCCAATTCTTCCACCAAAGCCAGTTGTTCCTAAGAACGAATACTTGCCTCCAGTAGTCAAGCCTGTAGCTCCAGCTCCTAAACCAGTAGCTCCTGTTTATAAGCCTGCCCCAGCTCCTGCTCCTAAACCAGCAGCTCCTAGGGCTGGTGTTTTGGAAGAAGATGGTTATCACTATGATACCCCCCAGAAACCTTTTGAACCTGTCAAACCTGTAGCTCCCAAGAGTGAGTACTTGCCTCCTGTTGTCAAGCCAGCTGCTCCCGCTGTTGTGCCTAAGAAGCCCGTTGTTGTACCTCAAAAGCCTGTTGCTCCTAAGAACGAATACTTGCCTCCTGTACCCAAGCCGGCGCCAGCTCCTGCTCCCAAACCAGTAGCTCCCAAGCCAGCTCCTAAACCAGTTGCTCCAGTAGTCCAGACTCCTGCCAAGCCCAACAATGAATACTTGCCTCCTGCTCCTAAACCAGTAGCCCCTAAGCCAGCACCAGCTCCCAAACCAGTAGCCCCTGTTTATAAACCAGCCCCTGTTCCAGCTCCTAAACCAGTTGCTCCAGTAGTCAAGACTCCTGCCAAGCCCAATAACGAATACCTGCCTCCTGCTCCTAAACCAGTAGCCCCTAAGCCAGCACCAGCTCCTAAACCAGTAGCCCCTGTTTACAAACCAGCCCCTGCTCCAGCTCCCAAACCAGTTGCTCCAGTAGTCAAGACTCCTGCCAAGCCCAACAACGAATACCTGCCTCCTGCTCCTAAACCAGTAGCCCCTAAGCCAGCACCAGCTCCTGCTCCTGCCCCCAAACCAGTAGCTCCAGTCTATAAACCAGCTCCTAAACCAGTTGCTCCAGTAGTAAAAACTCCTTCTAAGCCAAACAACGAATACTTGCCTCCCGCGGCCAAGCCTGCCCCTGCTCCTAAGCCAGTAGTTCCTAAACCCGTCTACAAGCCCCAACCAGCTCCTGCTCCTAAACCAGTAGCACCCAAAAACGAATATTTGCCCCCTGTAACCAAATCAGCACCCGAACCTCAAGGTTACTTCTATCCCAACAATCCTCAACCCTCTTTCAATTTCTAAATTATTTAATTAGTTAAAAATCAACTGTAAAATATCAAAAAAAAAATGTTTCCCTAGTTTAGTTTAAGTATCTTTTTTCTAATTTTTTATTTTACATAACACACGCCATATTTAGGTCCAATTTTGTAAAACGAAACGAAAATACCTTACGAAATTTAATATTGAAAACAAAAAAAAAAAATTTATTTGAATTTTCGTTTCATTTTACAAAATCAGGCTATTAAAATGAAAACATTGTAAATGATTAAAATTAAAAAAAAATCGAGTTTGTTGGTATCTTTTCTATGCAAAGATCCAAACAAATTGAATATTATGATATAATAAAAATGTTAAGCTATTAAAAAAAAAAAAAAAAAAAAAAAAACATTAATTTATTGACTTTTATTTGAGAGGAAAAAATAGTGATTTCAATTCAAACAGTATCATACATGCACATAATTGTTGGTTTTAATACCAAAGTTCAGAACCAGCATTAGAATTTAGAATAAATTAAGAAGACCTGATGAGTTGTGCTCTAAGCGCAAACAAGTTATGTTCGTTCGCACTAATTAAAACATTTTGAAAAGAAAATTATTTAACTAAAAAAAAAAAAAAAAAAAAAATATCTAAACTGTGAATAAATTAAATGTATTGACAGTTTTTGTTTGTATAAATATAAATTATGCTAATTTTTCGAAATTTTTAGAATCTTTAAGAATAACTTGTTTTGGGGTTTTATTTTATTGATTTCACATTCCATTCTTTTTTTTTTTAATAATATTAAACGCATAGTAACGGTTTTATAATAAAATTGGCATTTAACCCGCTACTGTGTTAGCGAACTTGCAGGACTCCTACATAGACCAGACAGAAACTTGAGGGCTTTTTATTTACAAAAAATAAAATTTAATACCAAAAGTAAAAACCCCGTTAAACTAAACTAACCCCAAACTACCGTGGGAACAGTTATAATATTGGTGTATTCAGAAAATGAATAGCAAATATTTCAATCCCACCTTCTGATGATTCCAATTTCATGCCTCCAAATTTATATTTAAATAAGGAATATCCAAGTAATGGGATATCCTAATACCTCTTAAACCTTTATGCCTTCATCATTAAATAACACAGAGTACCAAATAAACTACCTAAGTATATATATATATATATATATATCACCCAATTAAAAAATCAGATTAAATAAAATTTTAAAATATTTTTTTGGGTTCAACGCAAAAAAAAAACTATTTAAATTTTGTTCTTACATTTAATAGTTTAGGAGATATTTGAAGTAACTTTATTTTACTCCCCAAGATTTCAAATTTCTAAAAATGTTGGGGCACTGTGTCAGCATTAGTAACAATAAACTTTTTAAATATTTTAGTTAAAAAAAAAATACCAAAAAGCAAAAAAATAATAGGATTTTCAAAAAGTACCAAAGGCATGTTTGGTATATGTATTTCTGATAAAAAAAGATACTATTTTAAATTTACTTCTATGTTTTTGATTTGGAAGATTCTTAGGGTACCAACAAAGTACCAATTTTTTACACCTATAAGGTTCCAAGGTTCAAAAACTACTGAATTATTTCTATTATTATTTTTAGAAATAAAGAATGCGACTAAAAGTGCTTGTGGATTTTCACCCACCTAGAACCATATATTGTTAGTTATTACAAAAAAAAAAAAAAAATAAATTTAAATTTATTTATCGTTGATAATATTAAAATACGCAAAATTTTCTTTATGTATAATTTAATAATATCTATCATAAATATTATATTTTTTGTTACTTAAGCGCTTTTTGTAAAAAGTTTTGGATACATTTTGATTTATAAAATAAAAAATACTTAGTACTTAGACAAATTATTTTCTTATCGAAAGATGCATTTTTTTTTATCGTATGCTTAAATATAACGAAATTTGGAAACTTAGAATTTCGGAAACCCAGGAAAAATAAATGGAATTACAAAATTATTTACCATTAGAAGAATTTAACATTTATGTGCATTTCCTAATTTTTTTTATTAAATAAGTGCCAATTTTTAAAACCTATTGATTTACTTAAAAATTTTCAAAAGAATTTGCAAATTTTTGGATAAACAATGTTGAAGATAAATTCATCATTCCTTTTTCTATTTATGACAAACTATTTTTTTCCAAAATAATTTTTATATTTTTCCTTTTCCTATTGTACATTTTTCTTCTTGTTTAAATTTTCTTACTTTAAAAATTAATTTCAGACGGGGAGAGGGAATTTTCTCCCCCCACATGTAGATCTGCGCCTGCACTTATCAGTATATAGTCGATATTTTAGGGTTTAAAAATAAAAAATGTAAAACTAAAAGAGCACACTATAAATTTTATTTGAATTTTTTCAATTCTATTTATATGTAATTGAGTACTAGGGCTCCAGATAAATGATGCATATTCTAATCTAGATCTCACAAAACATATAAATAGAACTTTTTTTGCATAACAATCAAAATTGTCAGAATTACGGCATAAAAAGCTTGACATTGAATTAGCTTTAGGAATAATATAATTTAAGTTGTTATTAAATGATAAATTTCTATCAAATAATATATCTAAATCTAAAATTTCATTTACAGATGATATTTAATGTTAGTTTATTCTATATCGGAATAAAAAGTAAACTAATGCGGCCAAACCAAGAACTCTAAATACTCCCGGAGATTAAAAACGTCATTGGCATTAGAAATTGATTTAAAATTTTTAAATCATCAGCATACAATAAGTAATGAGACTCTGAAACATAGGTCAATGTCATTAATAAATATATTAAATAACAGAGGACCCAAAATACTACTTTGTGGAATACCAGAAGTAGGAATAACTTATGTAGAGCAAATACCATGAAAAGTAACTACGGAATGCCTATACGCTAAGTAGTAAGATTCGCGAATGAACACCCAATTTATATAATTTTAATAATAAATGTTCATGTGGCATGGTTTAAATCAAAATTATCATACTGTAAATTTTCATCATTAAAATTGGATTCAAAATAGAATGCGAACAAGTTCAGTGAATCAAGTAGATTATTTGAAGTTAAGTTATTATAGTTCGCACCATTATGCCAGATAATTATAGTAAAACATCGTCAAATTTCGACGAAAAAAAAACATCAAATCGGCATAATATTTTTGAACTCATCAAAAAATCGGAAAAATTAAAATGCGTATCTTTTTGGCTATTTATGTTCATATTAAAAAAATAATATTAAGTTTTGAAAATATTTGTTTATTAAATAAACTTCCAGCATTGTTTTATCTTATACAAAATTTTAAAAATAAGAACAAATTAAGATTACCGACCTAGTTAAAATAAAAACATTTTCTTTGTAAATTAATAAAGGGTTTTCCATGTAGCTGGCCCTTGGCCGCTCTCCGGTAATTCCTTCTATATTTATTCGCGGAATAAACTTTTTTTAGAAACAATAAAAAAAAATGTAAGTTCCGGTGTATCAATAAAAAATTTAAATTTTATAAATTCTCTCAAGGATTTAATGAATATGATCATATTATACATCATTCAAAAGGTATTTGAACTTTTAAATAGTATATAAATCGCATATGCATCAATAAAGATATTCAGAAAAATATGTCAAAACTTTAGAGATCCATAACACGTAAATTTGTCTGCGAGCGGCCAACATTTTTTTACTTTTCTTTAATGGCAATTAAAAGTACTACTGAATCATTATAAAAATTGTTTAAAAGTCAAGTGGGCTGGTGATATTAATTTATGACATTTAACTCAATTGAAAAAATTTCTCTAAAAATCATATGTATTGAATTTCTATTCCCGTCAAGTACCACCTGTTAATAGACTACTGTCAAATTTTGAGCAAGTTTCGTCATTTACTTTGCGTTTACCAGCTGTTCAAAACATACAACCTGGTGTATTATTCTAGAAATGGAAAAAAGTGAATTTCGAGTGCTCATTAAACATTACATTTTGCGAAAAAAAAAACCGTCAATCAAACCAAGGAAAAGCTCGATAAATACTATGGGCACTCTCCACCATCGATTTCAATGGTACAAAAGTGGTTTACTGACTTTCGTTGTGGTTGCGCAAGTACAGATGACGCTGAACGTCTTGGACGACCAGTTCAGGTCAGTACACCCGAAAATGTCGAAAAAATCCACGACATGGTGTTCGCGTGAGATTGTTGATGCCATAGGCATTTCATATGGCAGTGTGGTTTCGATTTTAAATGATCAGCTGGGTTTAAGAAAATTGTTTGCAAGATGGGTGCCGTGTTTGCTCTCAATTGATCATGAACGTAAACGTGTGACAACTTAAAAGGATTGTTTGGAGTTATTTAACCGCAATCCGAATGAGTTTTTGCGGCTTTTTGTAACTGTGGATGAAACATGGATCAATTACTGTACTCCGGAGATAACGCGGGATAATCCACATTGATTACCGTCAAAAGCGAAAAACATCGATACCACTTCTAATGCCCACTGCCACGACTACTATTTTTAGATCAGGCGTTTATGTTTCGAAGACTACTAATATATTCAAAAGAAAACGTTTCCAACTTCCAAACATAACCTCCAGATTCTATATATCTAAAGCTATCGTATCGATGCTTAAATTGCATCTAACTACGAGGGCGGATCAATATTTCCGTGAACTTCCCTCGTAGTTATATGAAATGCAACACTATTCCCATCAAGTACCACCTGTTAATAGACTATTGTCAAATTTTGAGCAAGTGTCGTCATTTACTTTTCGTTTGACAGCTATTCAAAACATACAACCTCGTGTATTTTTCTAAAAATGGAAAAAAGTGAATTTCGAATTCTCATTAAACATTATTTTTTGCGAAAAAAACCGTAAATCAAATCAAAGAAAAGCTCGATAAATACTAAGAGGACTCAGCATCACCGATTTCAAAGGTAAAAAGTGGTTTACTGACTTTCGTGTCACGATATGGTGTTGGCCGACCGAAGAGCAAAAGTGCGTGAGATTGTTGATGCCATAGGCATTTCATATGGCAGTGTGGTTTCGATTTTAAATGATCAGCTGGGTTTAAGAAAGTTGTCTGCAAGATGGGTGCCGCGTTTGCTCTCAATTGACCATAAACGTAAACGTGTGACAACTTCAAAGGATTGTTTGGAGTTGTTTAACCGCAATCCGAATGAGTTTTTGCGGCGTTTTGTAACTGTGGATGAAACATGGAACCATTACTGTACTTCGGAGACCAAGCAGCAGTCTAAACAATGGGTTTCTCCGGGTAAACCTGCTCCGAAGAAGGCCAAGGTAAGTTTGTCGGCCAATAAGGTGATGGCGACAGTTTTTTGGGATGCACGCAGGATGATCGACATCGATTACCTTCAAAATGGAAAAACAATAAACAGCGAATATTATGCCAACTTATTAGACCGATTTAATGAGGATTTAAAAAGAAAACGACGCCATATGGCCAAGAAAAAAGTTCTTTTTCATCAAGATAATTCACGGGTGCACACGTGTGCTGTGTCAATGACAAAACTCTATGAATTGGACTGCGAATTGGTACCTCATCCGCTATATTCTCCGGGTTTAGTCCCTAGTGACTATTTCCTATTTCCAAACCTAAAGAAATGGCTCGGTGGAAAGAGATTCAGCTCCAACGATGAAATTATTGACCAAACAAGTGCCTATTTTAAGGACCTCGAAAAGTCCTATTCTTTACGCAAAGTAAATGACGACACTTGCTCAAAATTTGACAGTAGTTTATTAACAGGTGGTATTTGATGGGAATAGTGTTGCATTTCAATCGATGGAAGTTCGAAAAGTCACGGACTTATTGATTGATAACATTTTCTTTTCACAAAAAAAATTTATTTCACCAATACTTGTTAAGTTGCAAACGAATTTCGAAGTAAAAGTTTAAACTTCTTACAGTCCTTTTCTCTCTCCCTATCACTACAGTATAAAATTAGATTTAACCAAGAAAAATGGACGTGTGTCAACATTTCTTGAAATCGTCATTTTTTGAATCGTCAAATCGCACTTTGGGAAATTTTACAAAAGAAAACCGTCAAAATGAAGAAAAATCGGCAAATTTGACAACAGTGGTCCGTATATAAAAACATTTAAGAACAATTTTTTTTTAGAATTTATAAAATTTCAAAATCGTTTTGAATTGTACTTTAAGTCGTTATTAAGACTCATAATATATTGATTGTATAAAAATTTATTATTTATTTATTTAATAGCCAATGAAATTAAAATTTCTTACAGGCTAGCATATATATTATTCTTAAAGCTATTTACAGTAAAATATTTTCCATAATCATTCAATAACAAAGTCTTATTATATAACTAAGTTAAAAATGTTCCTCTTAATGCGGATTGGATTTACTGAATTGATTGCATATACGTCTCAAGGGATCAAAGTTTGCATAATTGGTTCGAAAATATTTAATTTTTAAAAGAGTATAATTTCTAGTTGGACGATTTGGAATTATGAATTAGATATTACGAAACAGGAACTCGGAATTAATTGAACCGTTTACTAAATTAATACAAATGAAATAATCATATATTTTCTCCTACTTTTAAGAGTAAGGAGATCAATAAGCTGTAATCGACTTTCATATGATGGTAAATTAATATTAGGATTCCATGGAAGATTACAAAGACAAAAGAAGAGAAATTGTTCCTGGACCGATTCAATTTTCTTTATATGAACTTCGTATTGGTGATCGCAGACCACGAAAGCATTTTCCAGTATTGGTCTTATGAGAGATATGAATAATTGCTTGGAAACGCAAGAATCACTAAACTCTCCTCCCCAACGCTTGAGGAAACCTAGCACTTCTTTTGTCTTATTAAAAATTTGCGAAACGTGAGAATTAAAGAATAGTTTACAATCAAGCAACACACCCAGATCAAGAGAATCTGCGACTAAATCAAGTTGATATTCATTTATTGTGTGTCTACAGGGCACTGGACTTCTTCTGTAGAACATCATGTATTTACACTTTCTTAAATTCAGATCCATTAGTTTAATCAATCATATCAGACTGCTAAGATCTGATTGGAATAAGGAACATTGGTAGGAATAGTTAAAGCTATGGAATAGCTTTACATCATCTGCATACATTAATATTCTAGAATTCTTAATGCAAGTTAGTAAATCATTTATAAATATTAGGAATAAAAAGAGGACGAGATGACCACACAGGAATGGTTTTCGATATACTTTCACTAAATAATACACATTGGCATCTATTTATAAGATACATATGTAGAAATACATTTAAGGAAAACAGGAGAAAATCCGAGTTTATCCAATTTGAACAATGTGAGATTTGGATTTAATTTATCGAAAACTTTACTGAAATCTGTGTATATATTGTGTCGGTCTGTAAACCAGAATCAAATGCAGTTATAACTGAGATTGTGAACTTCAAATGGTTAATAATAGTGAAACATTCTTTTCTAAATTCATGCTGAATGGCGAAAGATAACACACAATTTGATGCGAAAGGATTTCAGTATCTAACTTTTCGAAAAGTTTTGGAATAACACTTAATTTAGCAATACCTTTATAATTGGAAATGTTGGATCTTTTTCCGGATTTAAACAAAGGTATAATATAAGATTTCTTCCAAACTTCAGGAAAGTAACCACTAAATATTGATATGTTGAATAAGTAGGTTATTGGAGATATAAGAGAATGTAAACATTTTATAAGAACACAGCTTGGAACACCGTCAGCTCCACATTTATCAGAATATTTCAGATTCTGTACAGTTCTCAGTACCATCGATTTATCTAATGTTGGACAATTTGTTAAGGTTGCAGCAGGAATTGCAAATGTATAATTGGAAATTTGATGTAATTCTTTATCAGAATATTGAGAAAATTAAATTCTTTTTCGAATCGAAGCAGCTGTTGTTTATAAACACTATTATTTGTGGAATTATATTTTTGTAATATTTCTTTCTAATATTTTTTAAGTTTTTGAAATCTTTGGTACACCATGGAAGTTTATGTACCTTAGGATTTGCTACAATACATTGAAATTTATTAATTTAAATGTTTTTTTTTTTTTATTTTCTCACATAGTCTGTGTGTGAAACAATAGAAAAGTTCTATGGTAAAAAAATGCTTTTTGTATTTTTTATTCTCATGTATGAAATGAAAGCTTTGTAAATTGTTGGCAAAATTTAAGTCTTATTAATTAAAAAAATATATGTGAATATTGAATATGATTAATTTTAAAGAATCTAATATTTTTTAAATATAAAGTTATTTGAAAATAAATGTTATTATTCTAAAAATTTCCCTATTAATATTTAGAAGATATCGTCCTAGAAAAAATTAACGCAATATCTTCTTTTTATTATTTGCACGAAAATCATTTTTCTAATATTGTATTTTTATCAGTTTAAAGAAAATTAGACAATAAATTTAATTTTTTGTTATTTTTATCCTCAAAATATCGCCTTTTTTAAGTCAGGTGATTATCACCTCAGCAATAAATTTATGATATCCCATTGAGATCATCTGGAAGAAACTAATGCAATACTTTTATTTCTCTGTTACAATTTTTTCAGTTGTCGAAAATTTTTTCGACATAAAGAAAAATATTGAAGAAATTTGTGTGTCTTTTAGCAAAAGAATGGATATTTTTGAGTGAGCGTTTCAGTTTTCGTGCTTTATGATGTTAACAATTTTGCTGTGTAGTACACAATATTCCATATTTATGAAAACTGTTATTAAATTAATTGAAAATTTAAAATTTTGAAAATTAATTTTGTTTTTTTTTTTTTTTTTTATTTCATGAGTTCAAATGTTTAATAGAATACAACACTTGAATATGGAATTATCCTTTTTTAACTTTAATTAAGTATATCTCCTAAACTAAAGTTCAGAAAAAAATAATTTTTCGCGCAACCAAATTTCAAAGTGTTGGCTTTAGTTTCCTGAAGAAATAAAAAATATACATATTTTTTTATACTAAAATTATGCATTTATTTAGACATGTATTTCTGTGGTACTATTTCGTGTGACACTTGAATAAGGAATTCTTTTAATATTAATCAGGAAGGCTATGATTTGAATTTCTTTCAATATAAACGGCTAAAGAATTTTTAATTTGATAGTTTTTAAATAGTTTGTATTCAAAATGGAACATGGTAAGGCTCTTAATAACTCTGAAAAATAAAAAATTCTGATTTTGAAATCTCAGGGTCAGAATCCGGTCCAAATAGCCAAAACCATTAATAGAGGAAAAACTGTCTTTCCTCTATTAATGTTTTTGGCTATTTGGCTATTTGTACAATTATTTAAATAGCGTGGAAAGATATGGAAAAAACATGAAAGGGCGGAAGAAAATGGTAACTACTCCAAAAGAAAGACGAAAAATTCTTAGAATTGCATCAAATTTTGCCAATTCGGTATCAAAAATACGTGAAAAAAGTGGAGTCAGTGCCAGTCTAAGAACAGTGCACCGTATTTTAAAATCGTGCCCATACATAGTCCGACGAAAACTGAAAAAAACCACCACTTAATGAAAAACGCAAATCACAAAAATACAATGACATGGTTTAAAGTTGTATTTTCCGATGAAAAAAAGTTTAATATTGATGGTCCTGATGGGTATAACTATTACTTCCATGACCTAAATAAGGAGGAATTATTTTTGAGCCGCAGACACAGCCCAGAGGGCGGAATAATGGTATGGGGTGCCATTTCGTATTATGGTACCATAGAATTGGTTTTTGTATCCAACAAAATAACTGCAATGACTTACAAAAACATTCTGGAGGTAGTATTTTCAGAATTTAATGATTTCTTTGAACCCATATTTTGAACGTACTAACACAACAACGCTCCGATTCATACCGCCAGAGTAGTAAAACAATGGATTAATCAACAAGGTGTTCAACTTTTGGATTGGCCCCCATATTCACCAGACCTGAATCCAATGGAAAATGTCTGGGGTTGGCTTACAAGAAAAGTTTATGAAGGAAGAAAACAATTTGAGATGATAGAATCCTTAAAGGATGCAATAACGGAAGCATGGAGTTAAATTTCGCTGAATTACTTAGAGTCATTATACAAGTCGATGCCAAATCGCATTTTTTAGGTTATTTCTAAAAATGGTGACAGTACTCATTAATAATTGAATGTTAGAAGATAATATCGTTCATTTTTATAACCTAAAATTTAAAAATAAATTACAGTTTGCTTAGTTTTAAAATATTCCTTATTCAAGCGACACACGAAAAAGTACCACAGAAATACATGTTTTTAAATAAATGCATAATTTTAGTATAACAAAATATGTATATTTTTTATTTCTTCAGAAAACTAAAGCCAACAGTTTGAAATTTGGTTGGTAGTTTAGGAGATATACTTAATTAAAGTTAAAAAAAATGTGATTCCTTATTCAAGTGGCAGGCAGTGTATGTTTCTGAATGGATTCATATGTAATTTGCAATGACATAATATTTAAGTTGCCTAAATTTAAAATATTCCAAAATATTAATTGTGCACGTTTATCGTGGAAAACGATCATATAATTTAGTGAGATAGGTAAAATTGAAAATTTAAAGCTGGGCGAGATGAATTTCTGGGAATACTTCTGGAATTAAAATAATTCACTTTCTAATCACTTCTATAAATCAATACATAAAAATGATCAAGTAATAAATTAACAAAAATGTGACTTTAGTAAAAAGTGGACTGACCTTATAATTTTGACTCATTGGAAAGTTCACATTTTCAGTGTTTTTTTCTATAAAAAGATCAAATGTCAAATAAATAATACCAAATGGTGCATGTAGGAACACTTTTTAGTAATAAGTATTTTAGCTAGCAGTACCATCAAATACGCATGGAACTTTTTTGTACAGGGAACAAAAAAAATGACTTTATAATTTTGCCGCGCTCCTTAGTAAAAGTAGGGGGAGCGTTGATAAAATTAACTAGTTTTTCGATCGTAAATTAGAAAACACATATGGTAACTAATTTTTGTATTTTTTTTTTTTATGTGTCGTTCACAACTTGTTCATATGAGAAATATTAAACCAAATGATTAATATTATTCTATTTATATCGTATTTTGAGACCTATGGCACAGATTCTCTAAGATGTTACAAATCGTGCAATATACTATATAACACTGATGTCCGTTATAATGATAGGAGTAATATATCAAATTGCATTAAAATAAGAAAAAGATGTGAAAATTGTGGCAATTTTGTCTAATTTTATCTGCATTAAATATAATAAAACTCATTAATTCCCAAAAAATACTTTAAAAATGTTAATTTGCCAAGTGCATAGTGTCCCTTATAAGGGACACCTTGTAAATGTTGTATTACAAGATTTTGTAGCAATAGATTAAAAGAAATAATTAAAAACGTTGCTATTGGACATTAATGGGTTAATAAGCAAATAGTTATGTGATAGAAAAAAAAAACGTAATTCATGCAAAAAAAAAAATACATGTAGTCACCAGTTTTGCCAGTTTAGAGTTTTTATTTTGTTTTAGTTTCAAAATTTTCTTTTTAGCTTCTATAATTTTTTCTAGATTTATTTATTCTTAAAATTGCCTTAAAAAGACTAAATTGTTAGTATTTTAACAATGAAGAAAATAATTTATTATTTGCCATTACTAATTTTATTTTTACAGAATCATCTATTTAAGAATTTTTGTGTATTTATTCGCAGAAAAAATCAAGATATTTAATAAAAAATTTCGCATGCGGCGCTTCATTCTCCAAATTAAAAATGCCTTAATTCATTTTGTGGTGTTACTAAATCGATTATTATAATTAATTTTCAATATACTTCATTAACAATAGAATCTATTTACGAAAATAATTAAAAAAATTATTAATCAGAAAAATCACCCAAAAATTTTAAAATGCTTAATCAGAAAGTAATTATATATCAAAAATTACGAAAAATCACTTCAAATTATTGGGCAATTATATTTTATATGAAATAAAACTAGCGTATTCAAAAAACCGACATTTTCAGAAAAAAAACGGTTTTCGAATTATTCGAAAAATTGTTTTTTTTCGACAGGTTTCGACTATAATTTTGCTAAAAAAACCGATTTTTCTAAAGAAAGTTTACTTATAGCACATGTCATTTGTAATGAAAAATAATATAAAAATAAAAAGTCATATCGTTATCCTGCAACTAGAGAATTATGCTCAGCACTTGTATTTTTTGAACTGCTTACTGAAGTTTATCTTATTTTGGGTGAGGAAAATTTTTCTTATAACAAACGTCAAAACTTTACCTAGATTTTGTTAATAAAAATTAGTTTAAATCAACTAAAAATATAAAAATCTCAGTTTTCAGTACGTCTGGTGTTACTCAAATCATAAATTAGAAATTTGAAAATACTAATCTTAAAACTTTATCAGATAATAATATAAATGACAAATACTTTCAAATAATTTAGGACCTGATTCAGTACAAGAGAATTGTTTACAAATTTGTAAGAAAATTACTCAAAAACTACTTGAAAAAATTTATAATTTGCAACAAATTTTATTTTCAAACAATTTGATTGCATCGGACCCTAAATAAGGTTCCCTAAGCAAATGTTAAAAATGGGAAAAAATGAGTTCCTATAGTAAAAAAATAAAAGAAATAAGATTTCATAAAAAACTGATTAATTAACAGAAAAAAAACCGGCCTCTTGAATAGTTCGAAAACAAAAGTTGTTCGAAACCGGTCGGTTTTTTAAAAAGCAAAATCCAATTAACCGGTCTCCGGTTTCGGTTTTTGAATACACTAAATAAAACCGAAATTTGTATGGAAATTTTTGAGAAATTTTTCATTAATAGCCTTATTCTATAATTAAAACGGTCGTTCTGTTATCGTCAATAACATAAAAAATCCATTGCTATATTATATAAACTATTTATTTTAAATTTTTTTTAAATTTAACATAAAAAATATGCTATTGGCCAAAACCTGTTAAAAACCTCAACAAATTGTATTCTGTAGGACATAACATGAAATCAAGAGTCTATTACAATGATAGGTTTTTATGAGGTGTTGAAAATATTGGATGGATCATTTCATTCATTAACAGCATTTTAAAGACTTACTGACAGTTGTTATTGCAATTTTAATAAAAACTTTTAGTATAATTTCGTTCTTATTTTATTTTTTAAATATCGTATTATTTTTCTAGAAAAGGCTCACAGTATCAAAAAATTTTTTATTTGTGTCCAGAGAATAATATGTATATTTTTGAAATGCAAATTCAAGTGTTCAAAATACAACATACAAATTTGCAACACATTAAACGCAAATATTAAAAAAAATTTATACAGGTTTTTTTTTCCAAAATAAACAATTATTTTTTCATTATTTTGACAAATATTTTTTGTTACCATTTAAAAAATTTTGAAATGTGTTGCCAATACAAAAATAATTGCAATTCCTAATTATTTAGTTAACTATAAATATTATAAAATTGTTTTATCTGGTAATTTTCAATCACTTTTCAAATTCACAAATCAAATTGATAAATATTATTCATCACGAATCTTAACGTTTTCGTTACTGTATATTAACAGAATGAACGAAAAATTACAGAATTAGACTACAAGGTATTTTTATAAATTTATTATCATTTCTTTGGAAAAATATCAAAAAGTAATGAGAAAATGAGAAAAGACAAAGTTTCTAAATAAAAAAACTTATTTCTTTCTTTATTTTTTGGGATATTTAGCCGTTTTGGACCCTTTTTAAAGTTTAATTCGACCTCTTTTTTATCTCCTGGTAACACTGGGAGTCATATATATTTTGTTTTTGTATTTTGAAAAAAATAGTATTTTGTTTTTAAATTTAGTTTGAAGTGCCACATAATCTTCCAGTTGTATGCTGCGACTTTTTTTTTAATTTCCCAGCACAAAAACGAGCAAAAGCTTCCGAAAAAGAACTTTATCATCACTTCAAAAATAGAACTAAGTGTATATTTAGCACTTTTTTTGGAAGTTAATAAAAAATACTTCACAAAAAAATTAAAATAAATCTGTTTTTAGCAGTGTAAAAGGTGAATAAATTCTAAGAATATAAAAATTTCACAAATTGTAACAAAACTAAAACGACATATTAACAGAAAAAGAAAAAAAAAATTTATTCAAAAAAGGACACGTGCTAGAATTGTTTTTATTTTCAATGAAATTTTTTACTAACACATTCCTAGACTAAGGTTTTTCCGACAACAGAATTAGGTTTTAGCAACCTATTTTTATAAAAAAATGTATATATATATAGTTTTAAGAGAAGTACTTCAAAAGAAATCAACAAAAAGCATAAAAGAAGAACATACTCCCAATGACAACACAAAGTTAAAATCATGGCTTTTACTTCTAATTGTTTGTGCACCGACAGCACAATACATACGAGTATAAAGTGATACAAAAAAATAATCAAAATAAAAATTTCAATGTATCAAATAATTAATAATAATAATTCCTGTAAATTTATCAAAGTTATTCAAAACATAAAAACGTATCCAATTATCTTCTTACATCTTATGATCACACAGGAAATTTTGCTTTTTTTATATTTTTCTTGTCCTCTTTTAGTATAATTTTTTTAGTTTTTCAATTAAATATTTATTTATTAATTTATTTGCTTTTATAATTTTTAATTTTTTATTGTCACATAAAATTATAAGAAATTTTTACTTTCCACAAAAAATATAAAAAGCAACGATACCTAACAGAAAAATATATCAATTAATAAATGGCAGCCGACACAAAAATTAAACTTAATTTATGTTAGATGACATAAAAATTTAGCCACTTTTCTCACTAAATAATTTCACAACTAATTCTTGAATGAGGGCGAAAATAGTTTTTAAATTTAATTTTTTTTATTTGTTGTTTAAATCCTTCTATTCCCCTTAATGGCCAAATTTCTTAAAATATAAGAACGTAAAAACTGGATTCGCAGATGATTTTGGCATATCACTATACAGCAAATTTGTATCTACTATGATCCCCACTAAAATAACAATTTAATTTAGGGATTAGTATAAACTACATTAATTTTTATTTGTACTTCAATACCTTTTTAACTTAGTTGTATTTTTCATTTTTACTATATGCTCATTCACTTTTCTCTCTCTATATATACATATATATACAGTGCCGCATATTCCTGTAAACGCATTTACAATTACAATAAAACTGTACTTTTTTATGTAGTTTTCTTTAATTTAACCGTTCGGAAGGAGTTATTCGAGGCTTTCTTAAGAAAGAGCAGAAATACGGAGTGCATATCCTATAAACGCATATCAATTTTTAAAATCAAATTACCAAAAATATATTAAATATATATATATATATATATATATATATATATATATTTGTATATTTTTTTGTATATTTTTTTTATTTATTAAATATAAGTAAATTTTAAAAGTATATAGATTTAAGCAAAAAAAAATATTTATATTCGGAATATTAATACAAAGAATTATAACAATTTTAATAAATATACTATAGTATTGAAAAAGCAAAACTTCGACGCATTTTATCAAAAAAGGAAATTTTAACAAGTTTTTTCTTGAAACAGTTTAAAACCACCATTTTCGTTTATTAATATTTGCTTTAAATTCTTTGACTCTCTTACTCGTCACAAAACTGACTATTCCTAAAAAACATTCCTTTAAAATTATATGTTATATTGCAGGGCTTCTTACATGATCCTGCTTTTGACAATGTGATGGCAGCGCGACCCACTGCAGTTTTGACTAGTTTAAAATTTGACAAAATATTATGTAAAGATAATATAATTTTAAAATAGTATTAATAATTACGACAATGTTTTTTGCTGCATGAGATCATTAATATTAAGATACTTTTTTAGATAATGAATTTCTAATGTGATCCTCTGCGTCCAAAAAAGATTTATTCTTTCTTTTGGTGGACAAAACTGCGAAAAATGTTCTAAGTTTTAAGGCTTTTTTAATTTTTTTTTTTTTTTTTTGATATTAATTTTGAAAGCATATTTCCATCTTCAAATTATAAAGACGTTTCAGCAAATTTCCTTTTTATTGCCCGCAAACTTTTCTGCGAAACAAAAGTTTTGAGTACTCAGCATTGAAAATTCTTAGCATTCAAGCAATTTTTAATAATTCCATAAGATATTATTGTACGGTTGAGTTCGGAAACGTCATTGAAGCGACTTTATAAAAAAGTTCTTGGCATTGCAAAAATCAAAACTAAGGTTTCACGTGCAAATCGATAGTTTCATCAAATGAAAGTGAGTGTGTTAAGAATATTTTTCAGAATTTACCCTTACGGATCTCAATTTGAGAACCGTTGTTATATTGTTACCTTTCCAAAAATGAATATTTCAACACAATTTGAAAAATGCTTTTATTTTAGTTATTGTCTATGGTACATATTGTGTCGTGTTTAAATTGCAAAGAAGAAAATAGTTCATTAATACCCTATAAGCGTTTTCTAATAAAATTGAAGAGAAATGTATATTATTAATATTATTATTATTATTGTTATTACTATTATTATTATTTTAATCTTAAGTAGATTTTTTTATTGTTTATACAAAACAAAATATAAAAATGGATTTCAATTACGAAATTGCTTGTATTGATTATTTTTTTTTATTGATTTTACTCCAATCATCAAAATGATATTACTAATTAAGTGAAGTAAATAGGTTTTTATTAAAATTTTTTTATTCACATCAATTAGAAACGTGCTTCAAAATTTTCCTAACCTCAATTAAAATATTTACTGATGCGCTTGCTTAATTAATTATATTTATATTATTGCACAAAAATGCTTCCACTAAAAATACACACGAATATCAGTTAAAATATTTATTCAATATAACTAATAATACTAGTCGGCAAAAAAACCCTCCCTTAAAGACAAATTGTTGCTTTCAGTTTTTTACATCAGGTCTGGATTTGTTTACGTTCGTGTCTAATATTTCTCCCATATATTTCACCTTAAATCAAGATGCGGTCTTCAAGGCATCCTAACATCATATTTTTATATGCTAAATATTTTTGGAGTTATCTACAAAATAGTGTAATTTTTCTTCCAAAATTATCTAAAATTTTTTTTCTTAAAACTTCTTTTAAAAAGTGAAACCGGCAAAAATTTCTCTTTTTTAACTTAAGAATAAAGCTGGAAGTGCTATGAAAGAAAGAAATCATGTATCATCAAAATTGATGCACAAATCTTGATCTAATGCACAGTGAAGTGAAAATATCCATTTTACCAAGTGTAAACAAAATATACGAATACATAATATTACGTTAATACCAACATTTATATGAATTTATACACTTTAGGGTGATTCCCGAAAGTGAGCTTATATAGGTGCTGTGGTAAACTATGGAGCGATCCTCATAAAATTTGTCACTGTGATTTCCACTTAAATAAACCTCATTTGTGTCGAACAGTAACTTGATACTAACATGCGTATGTGATTTACGAACGTTAAAGTGATTTTTGGAAGGAACTATTGCTATATTTAAGGAATTTATGATCATTAAAACCCTATTCCGGGACGACATTTGTATGGGGGGTAGGTGAAATAATGGACCGATCATAACAGCCAGCCGTCCAGCCAGACGGACGGACATCGTTAGATCGACTCAGAAAATGATTCTGAGTCGATTGGTATACTTTAAGGTAGGTGTTGCTGATTTTTTCTGTGCGTTACAAACATAATACCCCAACCACCTATGGTGGTGTGGGGTATAATAATATTTGGTTTTAATATTTATTTTATTGGTTGTAAATATTTTCAAACTCACTATATATATATACATATCCAATACAAAAATCCAATATTTACAGACATCCAGAGATAAATTATATAAGTAAAGACTTTCCAAATGCAGTATCATGCAATCGGAAACCTTTTAAATATGGATCTAAAAACACCTAAAAAATTTTCATATAATAGACGTAAAGAGTAATACTTTTTATACCCTATATAAACATAGTCATCTCGGAACCAATTAGACTATGTCCGTCTGTATTCATAGCCGTTTAAATGACCATTTTTTAGATTATTTAACAGAACTTGGTATACAGTAGCGAGCATAAAAAATGCAACGCTATGCTATATGATTTTTGATCGTACTGATTAGAGCTATAATGTTATTAAATTAGCCAATTTTGTTGTGATTTTATTCTTTGTGGTCTTCCAAATTGTTGTACATAGGAATAGTTGTTATAAGTTTTGTTAAAACGGTTGAAAATTAGTGCGAGCAAGAAACCAAAAAAAGCTACTGCAAAAAAATCAACAGTATTTTTTTTTTAATTGTAATAAAAATAATCATTGAAAAATCCTGAAAGCTATAATTTAATTGCATTACCATCAATTACTACTAATGTACGTTAATTTAAGTTAATTTTAACTGCGAAGGATATTCATGATATTAAAAAACCACTCTTTCCCTATTGTTTTTAATTATTTACAGATATTTTAGAATAACACTATGATGACGGAACTAAAATAATATTGATGTGTAGTTTTAATATGAGGATTATTAAAAATTATCTTAGATACACAATATTGAAGCGATCATGCATGCGATCCTTATCATGATAAATTTTAATAACGATTAGATTTCTTTTTGAGGTCCATTTAGTAATTTATAAAGGATCAGCATTTTCTTATTGTGTTTTTTTTTTATTATATATATTCAAATATATTAAAACACTATTATTTCTCCATAATTTTTACTAACTGTATAAAATACCAACATTACATTTCATATACATGTATCTTTTATGAATACTATAGCGAATTTACACAACCAGTTTTAGATTATATAAATATATATATATATATATATATATATATATATATTTATTTATTTATTTATTAAAAATTTTATTGATTCAAAAATAAATATTGTTTGAATATCTACTAAAAACTAAATATTTTCTTTATTGTTTTACTTAAAAAAATCTGTTATATCATATGAAAATTTTCAATAGTTTATAAATAGTAAAAATATTTTAATAAGAATAAAGTTAAAACTTTTTCAATAAAACATTTACGAATTTAAATATCTGATTTTATAAAGTTAATGATAGGTCTGATTTCAATAAAAAAAAATATTATTGATTTTATAGGCTTAGTATTAGAAAATGAAATATTATTTTTTCTGTGTATACATGTATATAATAATTTATAAAATATAATAAACATCTAAGAAATCTTGAAAACACCTCAAAATATGCCCTTTTTGTACGTAAACTATTATCAAAACCAGCTCAAAGTTATAAGAAAACGCCTTAATATAGACTATAAAGATAATCTATATATTATATTTTAAAACTCTCTCAATTTTTAGCCAAAAGCTTTAATTTTTTTTTATGTTATAAATACAGAAAATTAAAAGAAGCTATTAACTAAAAGTAAATTATGACATTAATTATTTCAAAACAAATAAACAATATAAAACGATTAGGCAGAACACAAATAAATAAAAAGCAAAGTTACAAACCTGTTAAAACATGTTCGAACATTTTTATTAACAAATTGTTTTTATTAATATTAGGGATCAAACAGAATACCGTAAAGATAAACATTAACAAAATTAGTTCTAACATGTTAATAATGATATAAATGATGAACTATTTAATTCGCTTCTGGTTGTATAAAACGATTAATTTAATATGTAAATTTTAAATATTTAAATAATATGCAAACTTTCATTTTTTTCGTAAAGAGAAAATAGTTCATATATTAGGGTGGTCTCAAAATAAAAAGTATCGATGTTCAAAGCTCAAATAAAAATTTACTTCAGATAAGATAAGATAAGATTAGATAAGATAAGATTAGATAAGATAAGATAAGATAAGATAAGATAATTCTTTCGTGTTTTTCGCATTTTTTTTTTTCATATTTTTGCCAAAGGAACAACATGAAAATTTGGTATCGTAAAAAAGACCTTTAAGACGCGCATTTAATGACCAGGTCCAAATGAGTCCGAAATTTTGCAAAAAAATTGAATATTTGAATTTTTTACACATAAGTACTTAAAAGAATAAGACCAAAAGAACACAATAGGTCTGCTCCTTTGCATGACATTTTTACCAGTTTTACTACTTTCGCAAGTATTTTATTCGAAAAGCGTTACTGTGCACATAAAAATAGTAAAAGTGGTAAAAATTTCAAGAGAAACATTTTTTTTTACGAGCAAAACTAATAAAAAAGTTTTATTTTCAAAATCATATTGAATTTTATTTTGAAAGAGAATAATTGGAAAATATATTTAATTTTTTCAACTTTTTATTGGAACCTTTGGTCATTTTTGAATGAAGTCTTACAAATTTTGAAATTATGATTTATACCCTTATAAAATTTACGTATACAAAAGTATTATGATACTAATTCATGCACCTTTAAGTGATTTTCGGAAAGGGGAAGGGCCAAGTTATATGTACCACATTATGTTAAATTGTCTTCCAAATCTACCTGGTCTAAATGTTAAATCCATTAAGCTGGTGATTTAAGCCGATTGGTATATTTAATTGTGGTTTTTATTCTAGTTTTTATCAGCATTAGTGGGGTACAAAAATAAACAATGCAATAATTCATTATATTTAAGTGAAGCATCTAATTGTGAAGATTTACAAGTAAATCAAGAAACTGATCTATTGATGACACTCAACAAACCGTTATTATTTATTTCTTTCAATAATTATAATCATACATATCCTTAGAAAAAAGGAATTTTTTAAGGAAGTATGTGAAAAGTTATTTGTAAAAAAACATATACCCGTATTTTTGCGATGTTTCCAAATTTCCGTTTAATATAAATAAAAAAATTTAATTAAAATTTTAGTTTTTTTATTGACACTGAAATTAATTTTAATATTTTCCGTTTTTTTATTTTTTTGAAGCAAAATTTCATTTTTGAGAAATTCTTTAATTTCTGTTTTTTTTACTAGTTTTACTGGAATTTCAAACGAAAAAACCTAATATAATCCTCTAGCAGTTATACCGAAACGGGTTTTCCGTTTTTTTAAATCCGACCTTGTTTGAATTTTATTAGATCTTTTCGAAATATATACAAATATGAGGAGAAATTAAATTAATTTAGTTTTAAAATATAAGCTTTCTAATGTTATATAACACTTTGTTCTTCTATTAACAAACGACGAAATACATTAAGTTTAAGTGAAATAGCTACGAAATTTATTATTTATTTGTTTACAATTTTTCTTGTGACTCATAGCCAGAGTTACCTTACCAATTTTCCCTTTTTCAACCTTTTTTTGCTCCTTTTTTAAAATGGAACTAAATGGCGACTTTTTAAGACTACGTGATAAATGTTAAGAAACTAAGTTGTTTGAAATATCTCGACCCATTATATATTAATTCCAACGAAGAAATTAATTATTTTGAGAGTATTTCTCAGTATTGTGCTGTAAAAAATGACCCCGAAGAATTCATAAATACATGTTAAAAACTAAAGTTAGTGATGAAGTTTGTGAACAACTATTTAAAACAACAAATTCAGAATGTTTTTGGGCCAGATTCGGAAACTTTAAAAATAAATTTGATGAATACTTATATCCTAATTAATATATTTACTTTGGTGCATAACAAAACAAAACGTCGGCGAAACATCTTTTTTTTCTAAATTATCACTAATGAAAAATAAATTGTCCAACACTTGTAAATCCATGCTTTCGGTCCTAAATTTGTTAGACGGGTATTTGTAAGACTGGAGTCCAAGTACTGAGGATTAATATTCATATTCATAAAATGTTAACTATTTTTATGAAAAAATCTTTATTTTGGCAATAATAAAAATCATTATAGGTAAATTATTTTGTTATTAATAAAATTGGGTTTAGTAGTTTTTCTGAAAATACAATTTTTTTTTTATCAAATAAACAAATTTTGATGAGTTTTTTTTTATGAATTGAAACAGTTGGCCCCTCTTTTTGTTTTTTTTTAATCCCTTTTTGCGACTTTATTTTTTGAAATCCCCTTTTTGGACACTTTTTAAAAATTTTCAACGGTAGCGCTTCTCACAACAATAAAATACTCTCTGTGTGTAACAGCCCATCTAACAGAATGTATACGATTTCTCTGTCACATAGTGTAGATTCAAATATTAGTATTATAAGAAGTATTATGAGACCGTTGTGATGAGATTGCCCTACACAACTATCTTATAAAATGAACCGTCAAAAAATTCACATATACGAAAGTTTGTTTGTGTGTGTACATGTGTATTTTGGAAATTACTTAAAAAATGTTTTTTTTTTGTAAAATTGTTTCCTTCCAAGCAAAAACTTTTTGGTTTTCGGTAATGGCAACTACTTATTAAAGTAGTTTATCGGTAATGAGGTAATCTGTATTACATAAATAAATACTCAATAGTATAATAGCACAGTAATATTGCAATCACGTGGATGAGTTGGCTAAAGCGCTACATTAACAATCAGAAGGTTGTTGGTTCAACTCCATTCTGATGCTGGTAGTTTTTTATAACAAAATGTATAAAGTTGATATTTTAATATAAAAAAATATTTTGTCACTTGGAAAATTAAGTGCGAGATGGTGTACTGAGTAAGACGTTAGGCATTAAAAACGAACGGCTAATTTGTGTCCAAGATCAAATCTCACAGACGGCAAAATTTTTATTGTTTTTTTTTTTTTAATTTTTATTTTCGTTTAGGTACATATTTTTGAGTACCCCTAGAGTCTAAAAATAACTATATTAATTTGTGGACATCTCGAATAAAAATCACTAGTTATTCAGGAAAAAAATAAGTAGTTTATTTTTGTTTCTAATTATACCTGCTAGCTTACCAGGAAAGCAAAGTTTTTGATGGGTTTTAATGATTGTTTTACATTTTAAAAAAGATTTTTTTATAAAAATTGTTCCAAAACAGTGCAAATGTCTTAAATAAAAGCGAAATGTTTACTCTGTGATTGATTAAAAAATAATGATATCTTATAGGATTTATTAGAATAAGTGTACCCCTTATTTAACAAAATGGTTACTCGCTTCTCACATGTTAAAGCAGCTTTAATCTCATTTGCAAACCTAGGGTAACAAATTGTAAACAAATATACTTCTTAGCATAATTTGTAGGTATTTTACTTAAACTTAATTTATTTCGTTGAATGTTAGTTAGTATTTTGATGCTAAATTCATTTAATTTTTCCTCATATAGCAATATTTGTATATGAAAAAGTATATATCGAAAACATCGAATAAAATTCAATCAAGGTAGAATTTTAAAAAACGGAAAAAACCGTTTCGGTATAACTGCTACAGGATTATATTGTATTGTTTTGGTCTTATTTTTTTATACTTATGTGTAAAAAATTCAAATATCTAAATTTCTTGTGAAAACAATTTTGGATTTGTTTGTACCTGGTACCTTTTGTTATGTCATTAAATGCGCGTTTTAAAGTTCTTTCTTACGATACAAAATTTTCATATCGTTCTTTTGACAGAAATATGAAAAAATCCGAAAAAGCCGAAAAATGAACCATTTTTTAATATTGATTTAGCTTACGAAATGATAATGTTAGGACAAACTTTTTTAGAAATGGTGTCTTAGAATGAAGTTAATTTTCATTTGAGCTGGGAACATCGTCAATATATTTTCTTTCCATGTATATCTATTAAACAACATATTTATTTAAATTATTTATTAGTATTTTTTTAAATATTTAATAGATTGTGTTTAATTAATTACTACATTTATTAGATTTTTTCGTATTGTTTTTAATAAAAACCTTATAATTTATTTTTTTTTTTTTATTTTTATTTATTATTATTATTATTTTTTTTTTTTTTTTTGAAGTTGAAATTCTCTATTAATATTAATCAATTTGCAAGAAAGCAATTTTTTTTCATATTAAATACATATTTGCGAAACCCATTAAAAATATCGTTTAGAGTGAATAAAATTTATGTTTTTATAAATAAAAAAACCATATATTAAAACAAAAACAAAACAAGGTAAACAACAGCACTTATTTTTAGGTATTTAAAACAGAAAGTCACAGCAACAGCAAACATAACCAGCGGTTATTTTTAACATAAATCATCAGATATTAAAAAAAGATGCACCATATGCACGTGTTTTACAGCTTCAGATACAAATAAGAGCTGTTTTAAAACAACAAATAAAAATACGACTTTTTATGATTTTTTTAAAGAATGTATGTTTAATATTTTTTGTGATTTTTTATTAACTTTTTATAACAGGTACAAGTGTATAAAAACAAACATGATCTTTAAAATAAGTATTTAGGTCTTTTCTTTTTTTGTTATTAAATATAAAGTAGTACGGATTTTTTAAATCAATTTGCTTGTAAGGCACTTGTCTTAAAAAGTAAACCGAATGGATTTTTTTAATATTTTTGTTCGCATAGTTCGAACAGTTCGAACATATTTCGATACAACCCCAAATATCAATTATGTCATTAAATGTTTCTCTAAGGATCTTCTTTACGATACCATATTTTCATATTTATACAAAAAATAAAAAAAATAATAAATAAATAAATAATAATAATAATAATAAACCCTAAAAAAGACTATTTTTAATTTAGATCCAGCTCGCGGAAGGATAACACCATGACGAATATTTTAAGAAACAGTATTTTAGAATAAAGTAAATTTTCATTTGTGCTGGGAAGACTCTTTTAAATTTAGATCCAGCTCCCGGAAGAATAATACCATGACGAATATTTTAAGAAACAGTATTTTAGAATAAAGCAAACTTTCATTTGTGCTGGGAACCTTTTAATTTGTGGCCCCATAAAATACATATGGGCCATTATCGAAAGTTTTTAACCTGGCTGAAACTGACTTTAGTCCTTAATAAGTTTTGTAGTAATAATAGTTTAAACAAACGGGTTACAGATCTGAACTCACAAGACTTGTGAGACTGCAAAATTTTAGGACCATAAATTTCGTCTTTTAATCATGATTGGTGTTCAAAGTTCAAATACTTAAAAAAGAGATAAAAATTACTCAACTTTTTCCCATTCTGCTACACTTTTTGTTCGCGCGTTTATACCTTTTGATCTAATGCGATATTATATAATCGAACTAATCGAATTTTGTGGATAAATTCTACACCTTCTTTGTTGTAGTATAGACCTTCAACAGTTAAATACAGGGTAATAAAGTTTTGATGACAAAATTCTTTAATTTTTTAAAATTATTTTTGGTTTCATGGAAGGGGTCTGTGCGCTCCTCAACGCACAGGAGTTTTTGAAAATTATTTTTGTTTTTGAATGTATTTTTGTTTTTGAATCTTTATGTAGCAAATAGCAATTTGTGCAAATCTTGCATATATAGATATAGGAATGGTGATAAATATAATTGATCGGGACCATAAATTTAAGTCAAATGTCGTTGGTAGTTGTTAAAACACATTGTTAAAACACATTTTCCTAAGGCACATCGCATAATTGACCATATTTGGTATAAATAGTTGTAGTTGTAAAAAAATTTCTAAAAATAAAAATTTTATGGACCAAAAAAAAAAAATTACTTGTAGATTGATTCGATCTGAATTTTTCGACAAATTTTATAAAAGCGCGATTTTTTTTACGATGTTTTTTTTTTTAATTTAATTTGGGAGACCCTAAACTATGACACACTACACCCTATAGCAAGCACTGAAAATATTATAGATTTTATTTAAATAACTCAGTAGGTTTTAATATTGCACGTAATTTTTACCAGAATCATACATAAATTTCTAGTTCAATGTTTTTAGTAAAAATGTTTATATGTTAAATTTAAAACTGTTATAACTTTCTCGCGCTCTGCACGAAATGATTAACGCGAACTGAATCTACATGCATTTAAGTCACTTTAGATATAGATTGATTTTAATATGTCTTCAAAAAAAAAAAAAATATATATATATATATATATGAAGGCCTAAAACATAGATTAATAAGTAGATATTTATTTGAGAGAAAAGACCTGATTGTAAAAAACCTAATTCATACAACAACAAGATACATGTAGTCAGACATATTTTGTTTTTGTGTTTTGAAAAAAAATGAGTAATATTTTTGAAAATTTAGTTCGAAGTGCCTCTCACATACACTTCTAGTTGTATCCTAAAATTTTTGATAATATAATAATATAGTGTTTAGATACATAATTAGACACAAATTCTTTTAAAATAAATGAATAAATAAAATAAAATAATATTAATAATAATAATAATAATAATAATAATAATAATAATAATACTCGCTAAAACGCAAAAAAATCATCAAGTCAAATTTTCTCGAGAAGGGTATAATAAAACACAAAACATCAAAATATTTATAAAAAATATTCTTTAGTGCTTCATTAAATTCAATTGATAATCGCAGCCTGAAATGTCATTACTATAATGAACCGGATGCATTTGGCTAATGTAAATAGTGGAACTGAATAACGATCTCCACAATACACAGTGGGACAGAAACAAAAATTTTTAGAAATAAATCTGTAACGTCTAATCGCCTAACTGGATTTACATAAAATTTCACACAAGCGTAGCAGAGGAGTGTATAATTTTATACTTTAAAGGGGATCTACAAACCCATTAAATTATTTGTTATTTAGTTATTTTTCATATATGGAATAGTTTAACACAAAGATGTAATAAATGGCTTTAATTTTCATACACTTTGAATAAGTTTCATCGTATCAAGTGTGTGTTTTTACCCAATTTTTAAATGCAGATTTTCTTCCTTTAATAAACTCATTTAATGGTACCTTTGGTTCTAAAAATTTTTAGCCTTATCGCTATGGAGTTTACTGAGTTATTTCCAATTTTCATATGTTCATTTGACTTTAAAAGACATTACACTTTTGATCTGTTTATTAGATTTTCTATTTTATTCAATTAAAAGCAATAACAAATATAATTATTTATTATATTTTCAGCAAACATGCAAAAAATGGGTTGAAAATGTGTAAAATTATATATCCAACTTTACCCCACTATATTTTTACCACTTTACCACAATACGATAATTTGTATATTAAGTAGAGATCTGAGAAGCGTTATTCTTTTTCTATTGAAATATGTGTAAAATAAGGTATTTAATTTTATATTCACCGATTTAAAAATGAGGTAAAAAAACTTTTTTAATACATTTTATTTCCTTGCTCTCGAAGAGCAATAATATCAGAGATTTCATGGATGAAATATAATTTAGAATTGTAATGCAATAATGACCAACAAATACCAATAGTTTCTTTGCAGAAAAAATTAAAAATAAACGAAAAAGTAAAATTTTCTTCTTTACCCCTATATTCTATGTTCCAGAGCTGCAAAGGAATCATTCATTTTTGAATTAACTCGCGAATTATTCACGCACTGAATTAGCAAATTTTAAATTAATTATTGTCACACAAAAAAATGAATTGAATGAAATTTGAGTCAATTCAAATGAATTTGGTAAAAATGAATTGCAATTAATTTCAAAATCAAATGAATTTGTAAAAGGAATTGCAATTCGTTTCCAATTCAAATGAATTTTTAGAATGAATTGAAATTCGTTTCTAATTCAAATGAATGTGCCAAAGTGAATTGCAATTCATTTGAAATGAATTGATTTTTAATTAATTCAAATGAATTAGAAAAAAAGAATTAGCAATTAATTTCCAACTCATTTGAACTGAATTTTGAATTGATTTTGTAAGAAAATCTACAGTAGGCATCACTGTCGTTTTGTTATTCAACTAATTTTTTATGTAACATAGTGTCTACATTAGGCAAATTTTTATCAAAACAAACGTCAAAATTAGTGCGAATATATACAAGGTAACCTTAGTTAAACAGCTGATTATTATTTTGGGTATTACAGTTGCCAAAATGCAAATATAAAAAATAAAAATGAATAGGAAATATTGTTGTTTTTGTGCAATTGTTGCCACCTTTCACGAATTCGCGCTAAGTTTGACGTTTGTTTTGATAAAAAAAACTGTCTAATGTAGACACTATGTAAAAGACAGCAATCATTACTCTCGTTTTGTATGTCACCTAGTATAGTCCAAAGACAAAAAATTCATAGATTTGAAATTAATTGCTAAAAGAAACCTAAATTTTTATTTTTATCAAATAGTGTGAAAATATTATCAAAGGTGTGTTTAACAAACATTTTTTGTTTAAACAATCTCATATTTGTATATTGTGGAAAATTTCTTTCTTTTAAATTTTTCAATCGACTTTTAAAGATCCTAGCAACTTCCAATCTCAACATAACACTCCATTTTTCATTCCCCCTAGATCTGCTCTTGAATTTGATTGATTGCAAGTCATTTTTGATTTCATTCATTTGAATTGCAATTCATTGTTCTAATTCATTTGAATAAATTTAAAATCAATTCAATTCAAACGAATTGGAAATGAATTGCAATTCACTTTAAAAAAATGCATTTGAATTGGAAAACTCATTCTACAAATTCATTTGAATTTTAAATGAATTGAAATTCATTTCTACCTAATTCGTTTGAATTGATTCAAATTTCATTCAATTCTTTTTTGTTATGAAAAGAATTAATTCAAAATTTATCTAATTCGTAACGAATTAAAATCAAAAAAGAATAATTCATTTACAGCTCTGCTATGTTCCTATTTTCTATTGCTTTTACTAAGGCATCGCACATTTGATCTATTATATTAGGAAATATATATTCAAATACAATTATTTATTATATTTTCAGCAGGCTTGCAAAAAATAGGTGGAAATTTTGTAAAATTACATATCCCACTTTACCCCAATATATTTTTATCACATTACCCCAATTCTATAATTATTATTTTAAGTGGAAATCCGAAAATCATTATGTTTTTTAGTCTCCTCAGAAATATTAGAACTTGCAAAAACTTTTGTAATATATTTTAATTTTTTTCTCTCGAAAGTAAAATTTTCTTCATTACCCCACTTTCATCTACATTTTAAAATATTCATTAAATAGAAAAAATATGTACGAGTACCATTCAATTTCCAAAAAGTCCGAAAGAATTGCTTGACACCTATCTTCTGTTAAGATAAGTAATCGATTTTAATCTTATTTCCATCTTTACCAAAATAAGTACCAAAATATTCAAAAATTTCGAGTTTTTAAAAAGTAGGGATTTGTTTTAAGTTCTTCTTAAAAGTTAATTTAGTAGTTATGTATTAGATTATTTTAACCTATTTTCGAGTATTTGAATATTATTTGGGAGAAGAACCGGCTGTCCATTATTTCACGTCATTTGTTTCAGGCATTTGAGACTGAATTACTGACAGAAAATATTTCCTTTATAGCAATTCTTTTTTTTCCCCTTTATTTATAAGTTACAGGATTAACAAGTTGTTTATCGATTATTCAATTTTAAATTGACTTAACAAGCTTATATACTATATTATTGTCTTTTTTAAATTCATTACAAATTAGGCAAGTACTAGAGAAGTTTTATGTTAAAACGTACTTGGAAATAATAACTTAGCTATATCACTTAACTATTATAATTATTTATATAAAATATAAACAATTAGAAAAATCATAACTCAAATTACAATGACATTGAATTTATCTTAAAATTATGTCAATTTATTTGATTAATAAAAGAAGATCACTTGAACTTCTGTTATTATTTTATTATGTATAGCTTCTGCATGACCAATTAAAATATAATTATCAACTCATTTAGATTTTATAGCTTTGTTTATGTTTATTTTATTCAAAAATAAACTAATACTTTGTTGTAATCTTATTAACAATAACAAAATTAAGTTAATGAAGGTCAATATTAGTCACAAACGATTTTTTTAGCATTAAATTAATCCAGCATTTCATCAATATTAATTCATTCATAATTTAACGTTACTAACAGCCAACTCGTCTTCAATAGTAGTCATATGTCTTATCATTTATTTATTGTGTTTAATTACATATTGTTTATGGGTTTGTTGTTATTGTTTCTTTTTTTTTTTTTTTTTTTTTTGATTATTTCTCTCTATTCATTAATCGTTATTGATTTAATTTAAAGAAGCTATAAAAAAATATGTAATTTCCATATGTTTTATTGAATTTTTTTCTTAAATATTTTTTATTCTTTTTTTCTTACTATCACTCTTATAAAATGAATTTAATAATATTTTATTTTGCAATACAATTCATAATTTTGTCTTTTTTAAAAATTTAATTTTTTACCTTGAGGTCAAAAGGTGGTCACAGTTAAAATGCTTAAGAAGTTGCATGATAATTTGTTGCTACTAATTCTTTCATTATTCTTTTGGTGTATAGGACATTAAATTACAAATTATTAAATATATAAATAAATATGTATATATATATATATATATATATATATATATATATATATATATTTATTTATTTATTTATTTATTTATTAGTTTATTTATTTATTTTATTATTAGTTTCAGTCTATGGATACAATATTATCCTTACAGACATCAATGATAATTTAATATAAATAATAATTTATTTAAACAAACTTAAATTCAAGATTTCATATACTTAAGTATAATTCATTATAATATTTATTGAATAATATCATAGCTTTTATTAAAGGTTCATTCAAAGCATATGTTGTTCTATGAATATCTATATAAAAGATATAATTATTTTACCTTAGAGGCCTAGGAGGTACATATGGTTTTATGGTATGAAACAAATCAGGACAATCAATTAATCCACAAATTATAGCATATAGGAAATATACAGAAGAAATTTTACGTCTTCTTTCTAAAGTTTTCAAAGAAATCAAGGCACATTTATTAGGGTATGTTAGGGTATGTAGGAATCTAAATTTGAGGGTTTACAAATGAAAAATTTTAAAATGAAATAGCAAACTTTATAAATTTTACTTGAATTTTTTAAATTCTATTTATGTGTAATTGAGTACAAGTGCTCCAGATAAGTGAAGCATATTCTAATCTGGATCTCACAAAGGACGTATATAGAACTTTTTTGGTATAATGATTAAAATTGTTAGAATTACGGCATAAAAAACTTGATATTGAATTAGCTTTCTATCAAATAATATACATACCTAAATCTAAAATTTCATCCACAGATGATATTTAATGTTAGTGTATTCTATATCGGAATAAAAAGTAAACTAATGCGGGGCAACCAAGTACTCACCCTATCTAAATCCTCCTTGAGATTAAAAACGTCATTGGCATTAGAAATTGTTTTAAAAATTTTTAAATCATCAGCATACAATAAGTAATGAGACTCTGAAACATAGGTCAATGTCATTAAAAAATATATTAAACAACAGAGGACTCAAAATACTACTTTGTGGAATACCAGAAGTAGGAATAAATGATGTAGAGCAAATACCATGAAAAGTAACTACGGATTGCCTATAAGCCAAGTAATAAGGTTTGGAAATAAATACCCAATTTATATAATTTTAATAATAAAAGTTCAAGTGACACTCGATCAAATGCCTTGGCAAAATTTGTGTAAATTGCATCAATCTGCAATCGGTCTTAAAAACTATCAACACAATACTTAGCAAAAACAGGTTGATCTTTCAGTCATGAATCCATGTTGAGATAAGGAAATATGCCCTTAAAAAGTCTAACAATACCTTTCTGCAACATCTTCTTCAGATAGTTGCTAATTACCGAAATCCATAATGGTGTTTATTTCGTTTAAATCAAAATTATTATACTGTAAATTTTCATCATTAAAATTGGATTCAAAATAGAATGCGTACAAGTTCAGTGAATCAAGTTAAGTTAAGTTATTATAGTTCATACATAAAGCGATGTAAGAACAATTTCTTTTAGAATTTATAAAAGTCCAAAATCGTTTTGGATTGTACTTTAAGTTGTTATTAAGACTCATAATATACTGACTGTATAGAAATTTATTGAGAAAATTAAATTCTTTTTCGAATCGAAGAAATTTTTGTTTGTAAACATTATTATTTGTGGAATTATATTTTTTTGTAATATTTATTTCTAAGATTTTTTAATTTTTTGAGTCCTTTGGTATATTTTGAAAAATATTAAGAACATTTGATAAAAAAACATCATAATTTAATTATAATTTTTCAGTTTCTATTTCTTGTTTTTTTTATTAAAAATTAATTATGTTTGATTTTTTTTTTTTTTCTTTTGCTTAAAATAAAATATCGATTATTTTTAGTTTTTACTCAAAATATTATGATTAATAGCTGTGTTCAGAAAAAAAATTATTTATATTTATTCCCCTTTTATGTATGTCGATTTTTGTCGTTATCGTCGTATCTGTATCACTATAGGACTGTTTGGGTTTTTGTCTATGATAATGAAATTAATTCAAAATTTGTTTATTCTTTACGTCGGTAGTTGGCGATTCAAGTGTCAAAACAGTCACCTACAAGTTGTTTGTCGAGTAGAAAATAAAATGCAATGATTTGCTCTGTAAAGTGTAATTATTCTTTTTAAAGTTGTTTAGGGGTATACTTAAAGGTCTTAAATAATCTAATGAACAATTTTCAGTATGGTTAATGGTATGTATGGTTAACTCAGGTAAAATTCTGAATTGCAAAAAAAAAAAAAAAACAAAAAACATATTAAAATGGAATTTGAAAATGTTTCTTATTTGTTTTGCAAAGAGGTTGTTTGCGGTTTTTTGTTTAGTGAACCGGGCGAACGGATTTTTTCTCTAAATATGTCGAATATTCATTACAGGCAAGGATCGATTGAATTTTTAAATGAATTTTATTAATTTGTAAGAAATGTACATGCACAAACATCAAAATATAATATTTATTACTCAAGATTCTATTCCATCCAGAGAAGAATCGTTTTTCGCTCATGTGAAAGATTTCTATCGAAAAAATTTTTGCGACGAGAAGCAGGTATTCAACATTTATAATTATTTTTGTAGCTATTCAGGATAAACAATTACAATAAGATAATAGGAATACGAAAAATCTGCAAAATAATCCATTATTTATTATATTAAAATTTTGTATGAATTGTTTTATTTTTGTTTTTGTTTTTCATTGTCACTTTTTTCACAAAAAGTAAAATTATGAAAAAAACTTCTACAGAAAAAATTTTAAATTTATATCGTCGTTAATATTGGCAGCATCCCATTTGAACCCAACGTATATCATAGACCTAAACCCCGTAACTGAAACAAAAAAATTAAATTGAGTTTGATAATATTATTTCAAACTGCTTTCCGTATATAGACGACACAAACTAGCAAATACACCATTTATTCCTTCAAGTCTTTATTAAGAAAATCGTATTCAAAGAACCGTTTGCAGTCTACATCAAATAAGAAACTGTTTTTTGTTTATGTAGGCAACCCTTCTCAGTTTCTCTCTCATTTATATTGTCAGTGTTGTGAATAGTTAGACTAAAGTAATCGTTAACTGTTTTATTCCATTATTATATTTAATGCCCCAACAACTATGATAATAATAATTATTATTATATAATTATTATTATGAGCTTATGTAAATATAATTATGTATAAATTAAATATTTTTATTTAATTTTTATTGGCAGTAATTATAAGTATTCGAATAACGAATATTCTGTGATAAAATCAACATCACTATTTCATTTTTGGTTTTATTTACATTATTTTTGTTGAAATTTTGCTAAAATTTAACTACTTTAATCAGTTTTTCTGTTAAAATGCTTAATTTTTAATCCGGAGTTGACACATTAGATTAATGGCACCTTAATCTAAGACTTGTACATATTAATGTACTATTTGTAATTACGTGGAAATAGCAAACAACGAAGAAGTCTCACATACATATGTGATTATGGTGAACATTTGGTTGAGATGGTATTTTAATCCAAACAAACAGGAAAAGTATAATTTTTTCTGCTTATGTTTATAATTTGTTTGCAAAATAGCTTAAATTGAACATATGTAAGGAAAATGTTATCCTGTCCCGGAATTAAGTTTATACGTTTTTAAATAGCTATTTTGGCGCATTTTTTAAATTCAGAACAAATCTTAACATCCGGAAATTAAAAGATGTAAACTTTTTGTGAAAAATTTACGCACGAATATAAAAAACACTTCTTCTTGAAATATGTGTGTAACGGAAATAATCTTAAAGTAGCTTTGAAGTTCGGTCGAACGTACTTTAAAATATTTAAAGTTAACAATGGCTTACTAAAAGTACATTAAGAGAATCATCGGTTTTGAATACAACTTGAAGGAATTTTGCTTAATAATGATCAGTAAGTTTTGATTTTTATTTTGTGATAAAAATCATATTTTGAGCAAAAATACAAATAAAATATAATCATTATTTGTAATCAATATATAAAAATCAAATCAATAATCGTTATTTTGTGAGCAAAAATTAAAACTAAATAATTATTGCGTTTTTTGTAAAAATTAAAAAATAAAAGTTCATTGCATATTTGAAAAGAGCGTTAAAAATAGTATTAAAAGTGTTCCACAGCATGTTTCTAACCCTAGAATACCAAGAATGGAAGACTTGTCAAAAAATCAATTTCTGTTGTCAAAAAAATAAAAAACATAACTTTAATATTGTGTTTGTTAAATTTTATTTATATGCGTTACATAGTATCTATATATTATTTTTATCAAGGAAAACTTTAAAATTAACGCGAATTTATATATATATATATATATATATATATATATGTATATACAGTTTGACAGCTGTAACAACCAAAATTAATAAGCAGCTGTTTAACGGAGGTTATCTTGTATAGATTCGCATTGATTTCGGCAGTTGTTTTGAAAAAATTTTGTCTAGTATAGACTCTATGATAGTGCTGAAACCACTTTCACCATACATCATATGCACGCATAGTTGCACAATAAAGTTTTAAAAAATTATTACAATTATATTCGCAGATTTCCACAAATTTTCATCTCTTGATGTGGATTGAATTCACATATATAAATATGAAATAATTATGTTTTTCGGCGTTTTATTGATGAATAAGAAATTAATTTAAAATTCTCTTAAATTCTGCTTTATTTTTAATGCCAAAAGTTGCAACTCTGTTGGTTCAATTTAAATTTCAACATACAAGAAAGGAATGTTAAAAATTTAAAAAAAATAATTTGTTTGGGTTTGTGAAAAATATTCGTGTTACGGGAGTCAAAATGCAGTAAATGGGCGTGGAAGAATTATAAAAAAAGTTTTTTTATTTTTTATTTTGTGTTGTTTTTCTCTCTCACAAGTGTGTTGAGGGCTTCCTTCCATTCTTTGTATTCTTTGTTCCTAACTTTCCTACATTATATTGCTTTTTTTTTTGGTCAAAAAATTTCCACAATCGTTTGCAAAGTACAATTTGCAGCACTAACATCCACAAGATGCAGTAAGAAATTGTCCTTGGTGATACCGCAGTAGAGTTTGCGGACTATATTTAAATTCTTAAAAAATGAATACGAATTTTATTCGTATCGTCATTCGCGATGGCATGATATAATTGATTATTTTTTGAAAAAAAAAATGATAATTTTTATTGTCATTTATTATAATAAATAATAATAATTAATACTTTAAATGGTTTAATAGTTTAATATTTTCATTAAATCATATTTTAGAAACGTGTGACAAATCTGTATAAACAAAAACACTCCAAAAATTTAAATAAACTAATTATAATATTCAAAACAAAATTTGCATTTTATTATTAAATAAAAACGTTGCAAAATTTTGCAGTTATTACAATAATTCAAATAAGTATTACTCAAAAGTACGTGTTTTTCGTAGGTAACAAAATAGTTTAAAAAATAAAGAAACTATTTATTTATTATAGTGGGATAAAACTGACAATAATATGACATAAAATGCTAATAAATATTTATTAATGTTTAATATTTGATTTATAAACATAAGTGGCTAACTACAGGTTTTCTTTTGAATTTACCATTGAGATTATGTATTTACTCAAAATCAAGTAAAACTATGAATAAATTAAATCTTTTTCCAATGACATTAAAACAGGGTGCAGCTAAATCTACTAATTAAATTATATTTTAAATTTCCTACTTTTTTCTAAAACTCTGTCTTTATTTCCAACAATATTTTAAGCAATCTCAAATTTTTAATAATTATTCCAAATTTATATATATATATATATATATTTATTTATTTATTTATATATTTATTTATTTAAGGTAAATAAATTACTATCAACATTAAAAAAAAAAAACTAGATTTAATGACAAAGATATTAAGAGGTGGACAACATTGAGTGTCAGGTTTGTGAATGAAATGCAGAAAATCAAAACTTCTTTTAAAGTCAAAGATAGGGTTTTTTTTTCCCAACATTTTTCAACACACGGGAATCGGGAATTTCTGGGAGAAATACAATATAACATAAAAAGACATGAAAGCTCAAAGAAGAGATATAAAACGATAGCTTTATTCATCTACTTTGCAATAAAAATATAGGTTTGAAGATGACTTTTTTAATATAATTAAATAAATAGTTTCTATAAATATTTCCGTTGGGTAATAAATAAAATATACAAAATTAAAAATTTTCAATAAACATACACAAACTGAGGATAAATAGAAATAATGAACTAATAGATTTTTTAATAGTTCAACCAAATTGTTTCTCGTGTCGAGTTGATAGATCTAACATCGAGCGCGTCCCCAGGTAGCGGACCAAAATTATCACCACTTATAAGGTTAAGGTGGTGGTAGCTGTGGCGAGAACCTGAAGGGCTAGTTTGTGATTAAAGAAGACTAGTCGCTAACAGCTCCCCTCCGAAACCAGGACACGGGTGGATTGTAAATGTTGAGTAGCCTAGTCCATGTACGACATCAATGCATGGATGGTTCAATCCGTTACGAGCACAATCGTAGCACAAAAACTTAACTTATGGAACAAAATCAAACAAAAAAAAAACGACGTAAGGAGGAAGACGGATAAACAAATAACAGGAGGTAGCAAGCCCACCAAATGCGAAAAACAGCTTTCAACTCTGGAAGCATAGCAGCGTAGTGCCTCTGAGTTTCGCACCAAGCTCCTTAAAAGCTGCTCTGGCCCAAGCCGGCACAAGGCCGGCGAAACCATCTGCTTCGGCGACTGCCTGTCCGAAAAAATCTTGGGCGGCAACAACTCTAGTGCCTACTTTAGTCAAAGGAGTTACGATCAAGTCTTCCGGCTCCCAAGCGTTACCTCCCCACGCCAGTTTTCGGTTTCTAGAACTGATCCATCTGCTCTAAAAGCCAACAACTCGTTCCAAAGGCACATTGCACCCGCCAGAAGGGACTCTTTACGACAGCGCGCCCCCGAACGATTTCTGGATCGGCGTTACGCCGAATTGCAGCGTACAACTCCCCCCGCGTCGAAGGACGGGCCTAAACGGCAACGATCATAGGAGGAGGCTCAGCCGCAAAACCAACATAACAGAACCAAGTGTCCAAAGCCATACATTCCGATAAACAAGCCATATAGTGAAGTTGCCAAATACCATCTTATACATACTGTCATCGATAGAAGCAATTCGGATTGCGCTATATTACATTAAAACTGGGATATAGTGCGCAGCAAGCTGATGAGAGTCTTCTGGAAAGTTCTGAAAGAGAACCCCGGACCTACCCCCCAGTGTTATGATGCGAGATGGTACCGTAACCAATCCCTCTTGTGGATGGTCCATGGGAAGGCGCTAGACTGCATGTGATTTCCATTGAAGAAATCCCACGTCGGCGTAGGGCCGTGGCTCGAGTACCGGACGAACCACCCAAAAAAGAGGAGATTCTGGAACTCATTCGGGTCAGAAACAGGCAACTATAACGTGACCAGAGTTTCCAAATCCGACGGGCATCCAGAAAAATTTTGATCGTTATGAAGAAATGCTATGGTTTTGAGTCAATCTTCCTAAACTTTGATCAAACTTCGGAAGCAATGTCTTGTGAGGAGACTGCTAGTTCTCTGCTCAAGAGTACACTCACTTAAACTTCGAGTTTTTTGGGTGAATTTTTTGAGTGAGTAGACAAAGTAGTTGACGAGGACGCCCTCTTGGACTGCGACAAAATTCTGGTATAATCAGCTAATGTTCCGAGTTTCATACAGAAATCATGTGGCAGTTGGACAATAAGCGGTCGAGAAACCTTAGCTGTCTTAATTAACGAACACTTTCCATTAACGGGATGTTCTGTGATATCTTCAGAAGTCATCAATGATGATGGCTTTATACATGTTGACCTGCAGAACAAGACCGAATGGCTTCAGACCTATCAGTCTGTCGTCCTTCCTCTTGAAGACACTGGAAAGGTTGATCGACCTATACGTACGTAGAACGATCAACCCGAACCTATTATCAGTATCTCAACATGCCTATATGAAGGGCAAATCTATTAAAACTGCATTACATTCGCTCCTAAGTTATACTGAAAATGCTTTCGAGTATAAGGAATATGCAATAGTGGCCTTCCTTGATATAGAAGGGACCTTTAATAATGTGAATCCGGAGGCAATCAAAATGTCCCTGGAAAGACTGGACATACATCAGTTGATCATCAGCCTCATATGGAGACTTCCAATCAATAGAGTTATAATATCCAGCATGGATACGTTTAATACTGTCGCTTATGCGGACGATACCTATATCAGAATCTTTGATAGGATTCTGCGTAGTTCAGCGCTACTCATAACAGGAGTAGTGCTTCGTTCAACTCCATCGAAAGTCTTATTTGTTCTAAAGAACTCTTTACCGGTGAATCTTATGGCCAAACAGAACTATAGGTGCATGGAATGAAGTAGATTCGGCCATGCGACCATTCTGGGTTTCCTTAATAGTATTACTAGAAATATCGATTATTGCATACCCATACTCTTTTTTGGCAAAGACTTCTCAGTGTCAATCTCAACTGCTCCAGAATTAAGAGCTGGTTTGACTGAGATTTATACTGACGAGTCCCAACTGAAGGGGTTGGGAGGTGTCTATATTCCCGTTTATAAGAAAAATTAAATTTTAAATTGCCAGACTACTGCAGCATTCATCAAGCAGAGATCTCGGCCATAAAGAGGGCGGTGAACTGGTTAATGTACTATAGGGTATTCGGAGCGGGTATTCAAATCTGTGATGTCTTTTCGACATCAAGATGAATTGCAAATGCACTAGCCAGAGATGGATCCCTTCTTCGAGGTGAAGATACGGACCAACCGCTCTCGGCATGCAGAGCAATAATTCTGCGGAACTTATCGATGATTTCACAAGATAGATGGACAAAAAACATGTTCAACCTCGTTGCAAATATGGCCTCATTATGATAAATCTCGATCTAACTTCATCATGGGACTATCAAGGCATTGGCTAAGAATTTTGGTAGCCATTGTCACAGGGCACTGGATTGCTGGTGCGAATGCTAAGAGACTATTGCTCCCTTTTAGCGACTTTTGTAGAAGTTTTCGGAATGAAGAAGAGGAGGAAACGGTGTAGCATCTTTTATGCCACTGTCCCACTCTTGCTGTGATCAGGACTGCTAAGTTTGGAAGTCCGTTTGTGCATATATTATCAGATCTCTCTGATATTCATATCAGATGTATCAATTCTTTCATACATGCGTCGGGTTGGTTCGTTTTGAACGATGTTATAGACATACATGTTAGCAGCACATGATCCCTTATTCACAACGGGACTAAAGTGGACCCAATTGAGCTGTCTTTAGACTAGACAGATGCCTTCAGAAATGAAAAAATGAAAAAAATATGCCCACACAGAAAAATTTTAAAATGTATTGCAATTAAAAAATAGCTCTTATAATTAAAATATTATTTGATTTTGATGCAATCATCAAAATGATAATATTAATTAACTGAAAATAATTAATTTTGTCTATAAATTTCAATTAGTTTTTGAATTAAATAAATTATACTCATAATAGATATATATTTTGTAATTAATTAAAATTATAATTGATGGAACTGGAAAACCAATTGAATTTATACCTTTGCACAAAAACTGTTTCTGCAATAAAAATACAAAATTTACATTAAAATTATATATTGAAAAATTACACACATATGTAAACTAACAGTAATATTAAGAAAATATAGAATTAAATTTAAAAAAAATTAAATATAGAGAAAGATATATTATTGAAACAAGAATAGTACATGAGTTTTGTTTCTTGAAAAATCATATAAAAGACTAACCATTTATATTGAAATAGTTTTCCAGAGAAATTCCAAATGTAATGACAAAATTTAAAATAAAGGGAAATTATTAACACTAATAACAAACTTACGGAAATGTACCCCCTAAAATTAAAGGTTGTTATTGAACATCAATAAAAAAACATAACCACAGGGTGTGACATTAGTTTGTGTGCAAGCTATTCGTCACACAATGGATTTTCACATGAGTCAAAATAATTCTTCATGCGAAATTTCATCGACATTTTTAAAACTGCAAACTGTAGTTGGTTCCAAGTTTCACATGTAAAGAAAAGTGCCTTGATTTGCATGGAGACAAAAAATTTTGCAAATTTACCCTCTTAAAATTAAACATAGATATATTTTAAGCTAATCCCCAAAATACTTCGGTTTAGTTATTTCGTTCACGTGGACTGAAGTATTCCTAAAATATCTCCAAAAATATAGTTTTCGATCAACAATGTATATAATTTTTAACTTTCTGTTAAAAAAAAAAAACAATTACAACATATGATAGACAAATGACGTTTAATACATAACAAAATTTTTAAAATTAGTTTTCATTCTCGCGAAATTAAAATTTTAATAAAATATTCTATGATTTTATTTTAAATACTATTTGAATATTTTGGACATTTTTCAATGTAATTTATATTTTAGGACATCATTAGAAAGGCGATTTTGGGATTTTGGTTCATAATTGGTGAAGTTACTTTTTATGTCAAATAAATGGTTAGTTAAGAAAAGCATACAAACCATAAATTCTTGTAAAATAAAAACTGAATTTCAAAAATCTCCTTAATTTGATTACTATCGCGGTTTTAAATGAACTTAATATAGTTTTCATAAATTGATCTATATTTAAGTATAATAAATACTTCCATGTGACTTGTTTGTAAAAATTGCTAATTTAACCTTTGGAAACTAAATTGTTGTCAATCTTCAATAGTATTAGGATAGACAATTCCAATGGTATATTAGAAACGAAATATATAAAATTATATGTTTGAATAAAGAAAATATGACAAAAAAGTTAGTCAAACATAATAATTATTTAAGTATATATTCCAGGCCTTGGTATGCCTCTTTACAATTTGAAGTTAATTTTCTTTTAACGAAAATTTAATAATGATATTGAAAGAAATACGTATTTTTAGAGGTGTTTTGAAAATGGTCCAGCTCACGTAAATTTAAACATTCAGATGTAATATTTTGGGAATCATATAAGAACAGACTACTATTAAATTCTATAGGGGTACATTTACAAAATTTTTCATGAAGCTCTTACATGTATATTAGGAAGTTACACCTTTGAAGATTCAAAATTGAGAAAGCAACATCCACTCCCACCACCAACACCACAAGCGGTTAGCAATAATAAATAAAGATTGCTCCTATTGCTCCTAAAATACCATGGAATTGATTCCTTTACAATGTTAATTTTTTAACACAATAACCATTTCAGAAAAATGTTGCACATAAAATCCTTTTTAAAACACAATTGGAAGGTCAATTAACTGAAAATTAAATACGTATATTTTATTAGCATATGCAAGCACCCATTACCAAGATCTTAATGAACATAAATTTAAAATGTTTCTTAATATTTCGTTTGGTGTATATTTATTATTTTTATTTACTTTATTAATAAAAAAAGAAATAATAAAGTTGTTAATTAATTTATATAAATGAAAATGTAAAGTTTACTAATATCTCATTTGCATTTACACTGAATTTAGTTCGCATGAGATTTCAAGCAAAATCTACATAATATTATTATATTTTCAGTATCAAATCAAAATCTAGTTTCTAATGAGATTTTACAAAAATGTCATAAAATTTAACTAGATTTTGAAAAATAACGTTATCTAATACTGCTGTTCTTTCAGTGTGTTATTGAAATACAATAATGTGCTCAATAAAAGTGACACTTGAATATAAATTAATATTTATAAAATTAAAATAAAACAGAGAACAAATAAAATTGCAGTTGAAATTTGTACTTAAATTTAAATAGAAATGATTTTGTGAAAAAATAGCACAACAACAGACGTTAAACAAAATCTATAAAACTGTTGAAAATATTAATATCATCGTTTGAAAACTTGGTAGTCGTAGCAGCAAAAAATAACTAAAATTGTAGTTTAAAAAATGTTTAAAACTTGTAGCCGTTCATTTGCCTAAACTACTGTTGCCTTCACTTTTTTGTGGTAGTAGTCGTAAGTTAAAATTTTGGAATGCAATTTAGTTTTTATAATTTTATTTCTGCTGCTACCTTCACTATAAGTAATGATAGTTTTACCTATTTTCATAAAAGAAAACTACTAAACATAGTTTTTCATTCATTTACTATTTTTTATATATTCAAGTATGTGATGAGAAATGATCGTTTTAAAACAGCAATTTCAATAACAAAAACGATTATGATGTGATGATTTTTTTTCCAATTTTTTTTTCATTCCGTGAGATTTTCGTTAAAATAATTTTAGTTATATGATTAAATTTTCCGCAAATTTATTTAAAGTTTTAGATTAAATAAAGAAGGGTTTACAATAGTGTTAAATAAAATTGGAGGCAGTTTGGAAAACTCTTCAATCTCACTAATCATTTTAAAATTTTTTTGAACCACATATGTGGCTATTAAGTGACAAACCAACGAAAAATATCTTTATTTTAACAGAAGAGGATACTATAGAATTAAAGCAATGATTGTAAGTTTGTATTATCCATTTCATTTAAATTAATATTAATAAAAAACTTACAATTAAAAATTTGCGATTATCAAATGAATGTTAAAACTGTTGATAGCACCAGACCTGGGTCAAGTCACGATGCCTTCATATGAGATATGAGCAGAGCACGAAGCGTTTTTAAGACCAACTACGAAAATTATGAACTTGGATCCTGGTTGCTAGCAGATTCAGGATATGCTCTGGTGTCATTTGTTATGACACCTTACGGAATACCATCTACTACTAGCCAACAGAAATTTAATAAAAAAAACACGCTTCGGTAAGAAATATCGTAGAAAGAACCATAGGTTTTCTAAAAAGTAGATTTTGATGTTTGCCTCGAATTCTTTGGTATTTGCCATCAAAAGTAATGCAAATTTTTAACATTTGTTGTGCACTGCATAATTTTTGTAATTTGCTAAAAATTGAACACACAGCTATTGAAAAAGTGGCTACTGATGTGGACTCTGACATGAATGTGCAAAGTGAATACCAATGTGACCAATTTCTTCAAAGTGAAGCAATTGCCATAAAAAATGACATTGCAAAAAGTTTAACGTAATGTTATAACCAAACATTTAATAATCGAAACATTTTATTAAATTAAATTTTAGTGGCTTTAGAAATTTTAATACAAAAACTTTTTATTTATTACTATATAATTTTCTTTTAATTGTTCCAACTCTAATTGTTTTTGTTTTATTTCTAAGTAAATTTTTTTAAGTTTATTTTTCTTTCACTTATTGCTTTTTCCATCTCCTTATAATGACGTTTAAGTTCATCAGTAGGATTAGCATTTAAGTTCTCCACGGACTAAACGCATATATGTTTAAATTTTTTTTAAACAATGTCAATATTATAATTCATTTTTTTAAATAATTCATTAAATGTTTTTAATGATTCTTATAAATCTTTTCCATTTTTAATATCGTGTTGTATATATATGTCCGGACTTTTTATAACTATGACAATTTCTTTTAGATGTGCCTGGGTTCATATCTAACATTTCTGTGTCATTTCACTTTCTTTTTGGTGTATCTTTTTTATTAAAAGCGTTTCCGAAGATTCATTCACTTTCATTTCCAATAGAGTTTGCGTTTTTGATACCATCCACAATTGCGTACAATCCACATATTTCTCCAACAACCTCCTCTCTTTTTGATATATAGATTTGTTTGTATGTACCACCACCTGTTTTTTGAACTTCTTTTTTATTTATGGAAATTTTCTTTATTATAGTGGCTTTCCAACAAATCCATAACTAATTGTAATAAATTTAAATTCAAATAAAACAAAATGATTTTATTAAACCAAATCTTTTTCCAACCAGTCACATCATGTATTAGAGGACTCAAGCTGTTAAATTCTTTTACAAATTTTGTCCATAAGTTTTCGACATCAACCTTTCGCCTCTAGAAAATCCCCTGGCTATAATAATATAAGTTTGCATAAACTCAATTAATACATCATCCTGCCGTGAGCTTTTATGTTTTCCCCTTAACAAATATTTGTATTTTAATTTATAATTCCTATAAGAAAATTTACTCACAGTAACACTTCATGCAACATTGCTTTGAAAGCGATTTTAAATTGATATTATCTTTTTTTTTTTTATTACGTGGCAAACTAATCATTTTTAAGAGCTATAAAATGGACTTTGAAACCGACAACACAAAACGATAACTCTTAACATATCACAACCTAAATCATTTTTCGTTTATATATCTCATTATTTATAGAGTTTTTAACATGGCTATTAAATATGTTGCCATATTTTTTATATTCTTCAATATGTCATTACATGTTGTAGAAAAACTACAACATTTTTCTTCAATATTATATATATATATATACAGTCAATTTATATCTATATATATTGTCTAAAAAGTTATTGCAAAAAAAAATATTAAAAAATTTTAAAAGTTTTAGTTGTTTATTTCACTTAAGGTAAGTTTCTGATGTTGTCATCAGAAACTTACCTTCTCTTACCTGGAAATATTATTCTGTTTACTGGAAATATTTTTGTTTTAATTGGGAAGTTTCATCAGCTTAAAAGATGCCCAAAGGAACTTTTCCTACAGATCAGGAAAAAATTCATATAAAATTTTTTCGTGATCAAGGCTGTTCTAACGGACAATTTCAACGAAAAATTAACCGTTTAGAAGGAGTTATTCAAGGCTTTCTTAAAAGTGGACAGAAATACGGAGTGCGGAGACCAATAAAAGGTAATCGAAACTTAACAAAAAAGCAAATTAATAAAATAAAAGAATAAATTAAATGCTACACAAATAAAAAATAAACTTGTCCTTCCTGTCACTTCCGAATATGTTGCACACATTTTGCCAACAGATGGTAACTTAAAATGGAAGAAAACTAAATGTAATCCAATGTTAAAACAGCACCATAAGGAAAATCGTTTAAAATTTGCATGCAAATACGTAAAATGGACAGATGAGTGAGTAATCTTTTCTGATGAAAAGAAATACAATTTGAACGGTCCCGATTCATATTATTGCTATTGGCATGATTTGAGGCTGAACGAAATTCGTATGTCGAAACGCAATTTCGGTAGAGACAGTGTTATGGTTGGGACAGCCTTTTCTGCTACAGGAGAATCAAAAATATGCTTTGTTTCAACTAAAATGAATAGTGTAATTTATAATGAACTGTTGGAAGATGCTCTTCTCTCATTTATGGTTGAAAAAATGGATGAAAATTGCACATTTCAACAGGATAACACCGCAATTCATATCTTAAACCAATCTAAATCGTGGTTTAATGAGCATAGTAGTAATTAGTATTGGACTAGCCGGCTTGCAGTCCGGATTTAAATCCAATAGAGAATCTGTGGAGGTACATGGGCGCAAAGAAAAATACGTATATATATATATATATATATATATATATATATACGTATTTGAAAGAAAGTTCAATGAATATGTAATTTTTTTAAAGTGGTACCCTTATAAAAACAAAACAGAAATAAAACCTTATGGTTTTAAGTTTTATTACAACAACAACGTATTGTGCTTACTTTTGCTCTATTTTCTCGTTGTACTATGTTTATTGCTGGTTCAAAAATTACTTTTTCTGCTACCTATAAGCTGCCTGCAAATTGGTGGCAGTTGCAGTAATGGACCGGTCCCTCATTACCGGATGAGTAGTAATGAGGGACACAAATAAGTGACACCTTACTCGTCACCAAAGTTCTAGTTAAGAACCAGTTAACACCACCACACTAACTAAATATCAGTTGAGGGTCAATTTCTAACATGCTTGTTAAGTGCGCACTTTAGCAATCTGTTATAGAAATGTATTTAGCAGTAGTTATAGAAATTTTTAGACTACAAAAAAATGATAAATACTTTTGCTACTACTACTGACAATTTTCAGTAGCTGTAGTTTTAACCATTTCAAAAAAATTAGTAGCATTTGGATTTTTTCAAACCAATCAATAATATAAACGAAGTAGATTTTGTTTTACTGAAATCTTATTCAGATTTCGAATGCAAGTGTAAATTAGGTATAAGAATCATTCATAATAAAAGATTTAATTTACCAAAAATCTATACATAAACTTACTTTGCTATCGTTGGTTACTTTTCAAAATATTTAAGGTGTTTTACTGAATATAGTAATTCCTAAAATTATGTTTATATTACCTAAAAAACTTTGTAACTGCCACTCTACCCTTTTGCTTAGTTAATTTTATACCAAGTTTTTTGGAATTATAACCTATGTATTTTTTTATTTATTTATTTATTTTTTTTTTTTTTTGTTGTAATAAGATTTTTTTATATTATTTTTAAAACAATTTTTTAAATTTCCATATGTACTAGTTCTGAAATTTGTATTTCTTGAAATAGTACTTTTTACATTTTTGTAATTAAAAAATGGAAGAATATGATTTTTTTTATATCTTTAGATATATTCAGATATAATATGTTTAATAATATACTTATAAAATATCATAGTTAAGAACATACAAAAACTATACACCAAGAGATATGTTGTTAATATAATTTTATTTTATTTCTAATGTTGTGTTAGTTCTTAATATTTTATAATGGATTTAAAATTATGTTATGAAAAATTTTGTTAAAATTTAAACAAATTTTCAAATAAATGTGTCAAAAAAATCTTTAAAATTAAGTATAATAGCTAAATGATATTTTTGTAGCAAAATGTGCTTATATATCGCTAGATGTGACAAGAAAATAGCTAGATTGGCAACAATGAAAATGAGTTAAGTTATATATGAGTTGGAAAATGAGGCTAAAATTTTTGTTAAATATAAATAATCGCTTTTTTGTAATATAATACACAAAAATGCTTAAATGCGGATGATTCTGTTATTTTCCTTTTTTGAAATATTAAAATTTTAGCCTTTTAAAAATCAAAAATTTTCAGACCAAAAGCAAAATAAAAAGGCTAGATTTAGCCTTAAAAAGTCTAAACTGGCAACAGCATTCATTACTGTAAAAAATTTACCAACTTGCATACTTTTCTATTGTTTCACACAGTCCCTAACATTGAAATTTAATTTTAATTATTTCGTTCCTATTTTTTTCAAAATTTTGGTTAAAACTTTTTTTTCCGTAGCAACACTGAATATGACTTTTTATTTTTATATTTTTATTCACTACAAATGGCATGTACCAAAGAGTATACACATAGAGATGAAACATTAAGTTGACAATTGGAAAAAAAAATTTTTCTAGAAAAAAAAAAAAAAATATTTTTATTTTGCTGCAAAAACTTGGTAATGTCACCTAGTTACGGATATAGTTACTTTTCAATGACAAAAAAACGTGCCTTCTGCAACAGATAGAAATAGTTTAGTAACTACTTATTTATAACGCGGTATGTAATTACTTATTTATGATCAGATTTTTTAAATTACTTTTTATTGGTTTTTTAATTCAGTTTACCAATTAATGCATTTAAGAAATGGTTAAATATATGAAAAGTCAAAATTTTTGTATAAATTAATTTTTAATCTAAAATGGCTTTTGGTTATTACCAAAAGTGTAATATTTTAAAATCTATATAAAACTGTTTAGATTACCATAATTTTACATTTGCCACAAAAATTCGTAATAAAAAGTATTATTTTGTTCGATATATGAAATTTTTTGCTTATTCTGTTGTACTGTAGAAACAAATATGTGGAATAAAAATAAATTTCATAATTTAGTTATTATATAAATAACCTTCGTAACATGGTAATGAGTTAGGGGTACCTAGACTTATGCTTCACACTGTATATATACGTTAAAGCCTCAAAACTTAACTGAGGATTTTAAAACGATTAATAGAACCAATTTTAAATATTTTCCAGAATTGCGTTTTGCATCTTTAAATTAAAAAGAACTAATAATGTAAGATAAAGATAAAATGGAAATAAAAATATAGGAATAACTATTTGTATTGAAACTTAAATATAGTACCACAGATTAAGGCTGTTTTTTATTATTGGCATGAAAAACTAATTAAACTAAAAATCTGAGATATACAGTTTTTAATATAACTTACAATAGCTACTTATTTTATTTGTATGAAACATTTAAAATTTTTTAAATCTTGAAAGATTTAATATTATTTTACTTTTTGTTAAATAGTTATAATTTATAATGTTGTTTAATATTTATAAGAAATCGATGCTGTTTTTACTATAATTTAAATTTTTAAATGTGACAAATTCAATTTCCGGTAATTATGGGGAATCCCGGGAAATTGAATTTTTCATTCCCGTTGTCTTGGAAAAGAAATATCACGGCAAACCCCAAACCGTAATGCTGAAGTAAATATTATTTTTGATTGCAATTAGAACCTTTGTGTCATGCGTAGATAGTTCCCCTCTATAAATTTTATAGCCACCAAATTGAAGTTTGTGGTAGGGTTTCAAAAAAGTTAATACTAGCAGAAGCCCTACTTCATTTAAAAGGAAAATATCTATTTTCCTTTTGTGCAAAATGTATTCCAGCTGGGCAGATGTTGAACCAGATTTTATACGTAGGGTATTGCAGTGCATAACATGAATATTGTCCAAACAAGTTGAATTACATGATATGTTGAAGCATCACACACAAAACTCGTATTTACTCGTAGCATAAAAAAACTAAATATCCTTGTAACTAATAGATATATAATAAAAACAAAAACAGATATAGAAAATTGAGCATGTGTTGCATTTAGATCAAATGTTAATCTTTTAAATATTCAATAATTGATTTTTATGTTTTTACCTATTTTTGATTACTAACACCAAAAAAAAAAAAATAACATAGTGCCTTGTATGAGAAATTTTGATAAATAAGATGCTTGGATAAAAAATTGCCTAAGTTTATAGGGAGAAAACAAAAATTTTCGCACACCCGACGTACCTCTCCATATCCGATTTCGAAGACATTTGTATAAACGTCAATACAAATTTTGAAATTCATAGAAATTTTCAAATTCGTTGTAGTTTAGTTTTTATCGCGATTCAAATTTCACTTTTTTCAGAAATTTCTTTAAAATACACATTTTTTAAAATCCATGTATCTTCAGACTTATTTGTTCAATTTAAGCAAATTCTTTCTTAAATTAATGCCTAATAAATCTAGTTTTTATTTATTTATTAAATACTAGATTAGGATATTGATATAAATATTGGTCTTTGCATGAAGGAGATTTAAAAAATGGTGTCTACCATTTTTTAATTTTTATTTAAATTGTTCATTAAAATATTGCGAACAATATATAAAAAATTTTGAGTTGTACGATGAGGGAATGCTGAGAAAATTAACTTTTAGTAAAACAACTCATTCAGTTTAGTAATAATTTGATATTTATACCCCACACCACCATAGGTAGTTGGGGTATTATGCGTTTGTGCTGATGTTTGTAACGCACAGAAAAAATCATCCAACACCCACCTCAAAGTATACCAATCGACTCAGAATCACTTCTTGAGTCGATTTAACGATGATCGTCCGCCCGTTTGTACAAAGTACAGTTCGCAATTTTGAAGATAATTGAATGAAATTTCGTATGTTAGGACTTTCATGCCACAAGGACGAAGCCTATTGAAATTGGTGATAATCGGTCCATTATTTCACCTAGCCCCATACAAAATTCCTCTCGGAATAGGGCTTTATCGATCATAAATAGCAATATTTAAATGAAATTTTGTGTAAGCAAGTTTTGTATAAGTATCAATCTTTGTGTCAAATTTCGTGAAGATCGGTCCATAATTGACCATAGCTTCCGTATAGGACCCTCTTCTGAAAATCACTTCAACGTGCATAAATTATAGACATACACATCCTAGTATCAGATTTATATTCGGCACAAATAAGTTTTATGTAAGTAGAAATCATAGTGACAAATTTTATGAAGATCGCTCCATAATTTACCATAGCTCCTATATAAGCCCACTTTCACCCTAAAGTGCATAAATTCATATAAATGTTAGTATTGACGTAATATTCTATATTCATATATTTTATTTTACTCTTGATAGAGGTATCGGTCCACAATTGCCTACATGACTAATAGAAGACCCCTACACGAATTTTAATGGATATGCACAATGGTGAAGGGTATCATATGGTCGGACTATATCTTTCTTACTTTTTTTTAATGTATTTTTCTTTTGTGTATGAAAATAATTGTGAATAACTTTTCTGAAATCAATATCGTTCATAATAAATTAGTGTGTGCAAAAAAGTTTGAATTTCTATTGTAAGAAAAATTTCAATATTTTATAAAACTTCAAAAAAAAAAACAACATAATTTAAATTTAAAAAAATTTAAAGTGAGATATGCAACGAAAATTGCATCTAAAAAATGCAATTGCATTAAATGCATATTTTTAAAATCTGAATAATTTTTCAAATCCTTTAGTTGAAGATGAAAACGATACAATTTAAACGCAGTTTGAATTGTTTTAATCTGTGAAGTTGTTTCTGAGATATTGTTGTTTAATGTTACACAGTTTCAAAATATCAATAAGTAAAGATAAATCTAGATTGGAATATGTATTCATTTACATGTATTCAATTACATGCAAATATAATTGAAAAAATTCAAGTAAAATTTATAAAGTTTGCTTTTTCATTTTTAAATTTTTCATTTGCAAACCCTCAAATTTCGACTCCTACAAGCCTTGATTAGTATATCTTGATTTCTATGAAAACTTTAGAAACAAGACGTAAAATTCTTTTATATAGATATTCATAGAACAACATATGCTTTGAATGAACCTCTAATAAAAGCTATGAGATTATTCAATAAATATTCTAATTAATTAGACTTAAGTATATCAAATCTTGAATTTAAAAATATGTTAAATAGTTTGTTTAAACAATTATTTTAATTGTGTATATTAAATTATGATTGATGTCTGTATGGATAATATTGTATCCATAGACTGAAACTAATAAATAAATAAAATTGTGAAATTTTACAATTTTGCAAAACTACAACAGTAACTATATAGGTTCCTTGGAACAGCTCACCCATTTTCTTGAATTTTTTGTAGTAGGATCTTCTTAGCAACGACATTGAAATAAGATAGCTGCAAGGGAGTGGTACCCCCCATAGGACGCCAATATTTAATATCGCATATCTTGAGAACTGTTATAGTGAGAATGTTCAAACTTGATGGAAGTTACTCTTATGCTAAACGACACCTTTAAAAATTAAAATAAAGGGGGTAGGCGCAGGGCGAACAATATCCTCATATGATGGACATATTAAATATCGCATAACTGAAGAACATGGTTAAATCAACTATAATGGAAAACTATAAATTTCAAAATAAAAATGAGCTGGGTGGACAGAGGAGGAGCTATACTCCCATAGAAAGAAAATATTAAATATCACATATCTTAACACAAAATTCTTCAGCCTTTATAGAACCTACTCTTATGATAAACTACACCTTTCAAAACAAAAATAAATAGGTGTATGGGGAACAATACATTTTTACAAAAACATCCTGCGGATGATATTAACCATAAGTTGAAATACAATACGTATGTAAGTAAATAAATTAAATCATAAAAAATATATATTTGTATTTTTTCACACTTATTTTATTTTAAAAGTGCAGCGAAGCGTACCGGGTTAAGTTAGTTTTTAACTAAACGTTAATTTTCTCAACATCCCCTTATGGTCCCACTTTAATTTTTTATATGTTATTGCCAACACTTTAAGAAACATTTTAAAGAAAAATTATAAAAATGGAAGATATGATATTTTATATATCCTTGATAAAAAAACGAATATTGATTTCATTATCCTTTGCTTTCCAACAATGGCATTTTTACAAAAATAATTGGAAACTAGATTTATTAAGCATTGGTTTGAGAAAAAGTTTGTTGAAATCGGACAAATAAGTTCGAGTATATATATATTTAAATTTCGTGTCTTTTAAAAAAATGACTGAAAAAAGCGAACTTTGAACTGTAGTACAAATGAAACTCCAATTAATTTGAAAATTTTTAAGAACTTCAATTTTTGTATTGGCATTTTTAAGAACTTCAATTTTTGTATTGGCATAATAACTGTGTATGACAAGTTTTGTCAGTATCGGAGGTGGTGAAGTCAAAAATTACGTTTTTTGTTCGAAAAATTTTCTTTCCCTATACTTGAAAAAAAGTAAATAAGTTGATATTAGCCAAAAATAATAAAAAAAGGAAGCTAAAAATCTCAAGATTTTCAATTTGTTCTCACGATATTTGTTCTTACGTTTTCCGTAAAATACCTTGAATAGTAGAAAACTTTTGGCCATTTCCTTAGAAGTACAAACACGTAACAAAAACCTTATTAAACACCCACAATTGCAATTAATAAATATTTAATTTTTTTTTTTTTTCATTAAATGGATACAAATCAAATTGTTACGTTAATAAAAAAAGTATTTCCCAAATTTAACAAATTAAATTTATTTGCTTAGTGGAAAATGCTGGATTAAGAAATATATATATATATATATATATATATATATATATATATATATATTGTTTCCTAATCTTTAAAAGCCACGAACTTCAAAGAACAAAAAATAAAAATAAAAATAAAAAATAAATAGTTTTTAAAATAAACTTGACCTTACCACTGACGAATAGAAAAAAAAAAGCCAACGATATTAATTTCATAAAAAAAACCGACATTTTCAGAAAACCGTTTTTCAAGTTATTCGATAAATATCCGTTTTTAAAAACCCGGTTTCTAATACGGTTTTGCGTAAAAAATCGGTTTATATTAAAATTAGATTAAATTTGCAATTGTGGAGAAAAACTATTAAATTTTCTTACTAGAAACCGACTATTTTCAGTATATGCATATCTAGTAAAATGGAAAGCCTTAATTTGTAAATAGCTTCAACTTAGTTTGCGAAATTTCATCCCCAAAAATATATTTTACAAATCTTATATATTAAATGTTTAGTAATTTGTTTTCCATCATCTTTCAAATACGAGTATATTAAGGTTAATGATTTCGGTTACAATGAAATAAACGCTCATTAATAAATTAATTCTTTGAAACAATGTAAAAATTTAATGGGATAAATGTTGTTATATAATCTTAGAATTATTCCTTACAAAAAAATATAATAAAATCAAACAAATTTTAAAAGTTGTTGATCTAAATAGGGACTTTATGTCAGAATAGTATATTTTAAGCTGTTTTTTATTCATTTACACTCGAAAATGTGACTAGCCCATTGGGTTATAATAAATCGACGACGTTGAATTTAGTAGAGTTAACCATTTTTAAAAGCGTTTTATTATTATATATTTATTATTGAGATATTTTATTTTGAAAGGTTAAGACAGGCTTTAGGAAAATTAAGTTTTTTAGCTTAAATTTAATAATTTACCCCCGTATCCACAAACAACTTCTAAATTTAAAATATACGAGGGCAGATCAATAAGTCCGTGACTTTTCGAACTTCCCTCGTAGTTATATGAAATGCAACACTATTCCCCTCAAGTGCCACTTGATAATAGACTACTGTCAAATTTTGAGCAAGTGTCGTCATTTACATTGCGTTTAACAGCTGTTCAAAACACACAACCTCGTGTATTTTTCTAAAAATGGAAAAATGAATTTCGAGTGCTCATTAAACATTATTTTTTGAGAAAAAAAAAACCGTCAATCAAACCAAGGAAAAGCTCGATAAATACTGTGGGGACTCTGCACCATCGATTTCAATGGTAAAAAAGTGGTTTACTGACTTTCGTTGTGGTCACACAAGTACAAATGACGCTGAACGTTCTGGACGGCCAATTGTGGTCAGTACACCCGAAAATGTCGAAAAAATCAACGACATGGTGTTCGCCGATCGAAGAGTAAAAATGCGTGAGATTGATGATACCATAGGCATTTCATATGGCAGTGTGGTTTCGATTTTAAATGATCAGCTGGGTTTAAGAAAATTGTCTGCAAGATGGGTGCCGCGTTTGCTCTCAATTGACCATAAAGGTAAAAGTGTGACAACTTCAAAGGATTGTTTGAGTTATTTAACCGCAATCGGAATGAGTTTTTGCGGCATTTTGTAACTGTGGATGAAACATGGATCCATTACTGTACTCCGTAGATAAAGCAGCAGTCTAAATAATGGGTTTCTCTGGGCGAACCTGCACCGAAGAAGGTCAAGGTAAGTTTGTCGGCCAATAAGGTAATGGCAACAATTTTTTGGGATGCACGCGGGATAACCCACATTGGCTACGAATTGGTACCTCATCCGCCATATTCTCTGGATTTAGGCCCTAGTGACTACTTCCTATTTCCAAACCTAAAGAAGTGGCGCGGTGGAAAGGGATTCAGCTCCAACGATGAAATTATTGACCAAACAAATGCCTATTTTAAGGACCTCAAAAAGTCCTATTTTTTAAGCAAATTAAATGGCGACACTTGCTCAAAATTTGACAGTAGTCTATTAACAGGCAGTACTTGATGGTAATAGTGTTACATTTCATATAACTACGAAAAGTCAAGGACTTACTGATCCGCCCTCGTACAATATACAAATTTTGTCTCTAAAATGTAATTTAAATTTAAAATTTGTTTCTGAATACGGAGGTTAATTTTTGAATTTAAACAATATAAACAATTAAGATTCCATTGAATTGTATAATAATAAATTCTTATTACCAGTATATTAAAAACGCTAATAAACAAAATTTTAAACTGGCGAAAAATATTACTGTAATTCTGTAAACAAGCTTTCCATTGAGCAACTTTTCAAACAAAAATCAATTTCAATTAATTCGCTACTTTCATAATTAGGTTTAAACCCAAGTGTCACGAATACGAGCGCTAACTTCGAAAAACGTCTGTCACCACTGTATTAAGCGTACTCAAATTAGTTTTATTGTAGGGTGCCCAGTTTGCTCAAAATTTTCAACTAACGCAGTGTTATTATTAGCTATTGCAATTATCATTGGATTTATTAAGGCTGAATTTACATTTAGAAATTATACGAAATTTTAAGTACAAAAATTGTACGACACTTAAAATTTTAGCTAATTTTTTAGTATTTCTTTAAAAAACTAAATAAAATTTTAATTTGGCGACTTTTGGCGATTTCTGATCAAAAATTTGGAGACAGAGTCTCAAAAAAAATCTGACAACCCTGTATTCTGTTAATAAAAATTAGTTTAAATCTTAGTTCTTAGTACGTCTGGTACTATTCCAATCTCAAAATAACAATAAAAAAAAATAATAATTCACAATGAAAATGAAAAATACTTTTAAATAATTAAGAGCCTGATTCAGTACAAGTGAATTATTTAAAAATAAAATTTGCATGTAACTACTCAAAAAATTTTAAATTTTCATACAAATTTTATTTTTAAACAATTTGATACTTTTAGTGCATAAGGACATAAAAAAAATTCAATTAGCAAATATTAAAAAAATGGAAAGTATAGGTTAATTTAATATTTAGTAAACAAAAATAAAAGAAGGAACATTTAGGAAAAATCCGGTTAACGAACAGAAAAAAACCGTCCTGTGGAATTATTCATATATATTATATATTATTTTTTATATTTTTAGTAAAAACTGGTTAACCGGTTTCCGGTTTCGGTTTTCATATCATATGCATTATTCATTCAATAACTTTGTAAATGCTTATTTTTTATTTCATATTCAACTTTACCACAAAGTCATTAACACTTTTGAATTTCTAATTTAGTACCAACATTAATTTACAAGTTTTGTTGTTTTTAATCTACATGATTTCTAAAATAGCATTTAAGATGTAGTTTTTATTTTTTTAGAATATACAACAAAAATTGAAAGACAAAAAAAAAACACATAAAATTTGAACTTGACATTTACCCAATTTATAAAATATGTTATTTAAGTTATTGTATTATATATTATTTAAAATAAAATATTATTTAATATTTTATTGAAAATTTATATGGAGGTTTAATATAACATTATAACATTGTGAAACCTATGTTTATTAATTGTGTTAAAAATTATTTTGTTTAAAAATTTGTGGATTTCTTGCAAAAAATTTAGTTCTTTATTGAACATTTTTCTACAAGATTTTTCACCAAAAATTCAATTTTCACCAAAAATTCAAATTTTCACCAAAAATTCAAATTTTTACTAAAAAAATCAATTATTTACTTAAAATTCCATTTTTTCAGAAAAATTCCGAAATACAATTTTTCACTGAAAATCCAATCATTCACCAGAAATTCAAATTCATTAAAAACCGATCATTCACTAAAAATTCGATTTTTCAATAAATATCCGATTATTCACAAAAAATTTAAATTTTCCCAAAAATCTAAATTTTCACAAAAAATCCAAATTTTTACTAAAACTCCGATTATTTATCAAAAATTCAAATTTTCACTAAAAACTGATTATTCACTGAAAATTAAATTTTTACTAGAAATTTGGTTCTTCATTTGAAATCGGATTTTTCACCAAAAATTAAAAAAATCGATTTATCTATAATAACAAGTAAACAATTAATAGTCGATCATGTCCGACAATATGATATCCTTCACCATTGCGTTTGAGCCTCAACATGATTTTCAAGACCAATTATTTTTTTTTTTTTTCTTTTATCAAAATTTATTTATTGAATCTTCACACAAATTAAGTAAACTAACAATAAGTATTCAAATCTGAACTCTAAATCTTAATTTATTTTAAGTCCAATCACTGTCGGACGAAAAACTATATATAATCAAAGGGTTTAGCTTAGGCGGGGGTCTGCTTTGTTCCTTCTTCTCAAACGGTTGTAGCCATCGCTTCTCATTATGTTTCGAGCAAGTAGGTTCCTCAAATACGATTCTGTGTTTTTTTCTTTTTTCATCTTCGACAAGAGGAACATTAAGGCCCTTCTGCATGTTTTCATTTTTCACATAGCAGGAAGCTGCAGTTGTCATTCGTAGTATTTTATTTGAAGCTGAAGCCGTGCCCCATAGATGGATACCATAGCACCATATTGGCTTCATAATTGAGTTATAGATTAACACTTTACTGTCTAGATTTAATTTTTAATTTCTACCAATAAGCCAGTTAATTTGAAGTGATTTTAACTTCATTTGGGTTAATTTTGTATCTATATGTGATTTCCACGTATGCCGTCGATCTAGATGCATACCAAGATATTTTATTACGTGGTAGCCCGTAACCTTACGGGCAATCAATTAGACTCGTTAGAATCCGTTTTGATGGAACCACACTACTCGCCAGGTGTATGAGTTGTATTGAGTCTGTAATGAGATAGAAGTGTAGGGAAGAACAATGAGAACATAAATTAATTAGATCCAGCCTGTAGCATTGAGATATTTAATGATGTCACTGAGTCTAGTGTCAGATACCTCACAGAGGTTGTCTAATTGGTGCCCTCCCAGAAATTTATGTCTGCTTGCGTTCAAGACTGGGCATTCACATAGAAGATGAAAAACTGTCTCCTCCTTCCCGCGATTGCCACAACTACGACAATATTCATTGTAAGGGAGACCAAGTCTGCTTGCATGTTTTCCGATCGTCCAGTGACCTGTAAACAAAATAATGCCCAAGTATTTTGCATTGTCCGACAAGGTGAGTTCACAGTTTTCTAACCGTGGTAATCTGAAGCTCGGAATCTTGGTCTTTGTGGTGAAAAGTACCAGCTCTGTCTTGCCCTTCACTCCTAGTACACATTCTTTGGCCTAGACACTGAGTGTAGTCAGAGCAGTTGACATGATATCACTTATCACGTTCAGAAACAGTCCTGATACTAGTATCACCAAATCGTCCGTGTAATCCACGACTTTCACTCCCTTGTCTTCCAATTTGCACAGGATGGTATTACTGACAATAAGCCACAACAGCGGAGAAATCACACCTCCTTGTGGAGTTCCACACATAACTTTTTTGGTCTTAACACTGTTGCCTAAATTCGCAATGACGATTCTTGTCTCTAGCATTGACACCAGTCAGTTTGTTTTTTGGGGTAATATCTGATTATTTATCAGGATTGGTGGGCATGAATCTCTCCCCAACATGATGGTAATATGTATACCTTTCTGTTTACTCACTTTTATTCTCCATTGCTTCAACCATTTTTCTAGATAGAGTATATGATCTTGCAAGAGTTTAGATGCTTCTTAGGGGTTTTCAAGAAAACCTAGAATAGCTGTGTCATCTGTTGATATATGGGCTATGTTGATATATGAGTTCAACTATTAGTTGGTATACCAGAAGTGTATATTAAATATGAAAAGGAACCCAGTATACTGCCCTGGGTACACCAGCTTCAATGGACTGCGATGAGCTTATAAAGTCTCCTTCTTGAAGAACAAAATTTCGATGAGTTAAATAGCTTTCCAGCATATTTGTGGATAAATATTGGTGTCTATTCTTGAAAACGAGTCAAAGAAGTGAAATTTTCCGTTAAAACAAAAACAAAGTTTAAAAAATTGTTTTTTTTTTTTTACCATATATTTTTAAAATGTAATAAACGTGAGAACTTTAACGCGTTTCTCTCTTTCAAAAACGGTAAATTCCATTTTAGAAATGTACTGCAAACAAAACAATTTTTTAAACTTTGTTTTTGTTTTAATAGAAATTTTCACTTCTTCGACGCGTTTTCAAGAATAGACAACACTGTTTAATTTTAACTAATAATCCTTCGTGCCATATTTTATCGATCTTGAGAAACGTCAATGAAGAGGGCAGAACAATACTTTTTTTCTTAAAACGTCTTAGATATAACATTTATAAGTCTGTGAGTTTGTTCTATGGTGCTATGTTTTTCTCTAAAACTAAATTGATGTGTTGGAATACAATGGAAACGATTCACTATTAGTTTCAATTTTTTCATTAGTAGCTTCTCAAACAGCTTTGATATATTAGACAACAGGCTAATAGGCCTATACGATTACACTTTAGTGTGATCATTGTAACCAATGAGACCTTCCATTCCGGTAGATATTATTCGTAATATATCATTAAATATAAAATGTATTATTCTTATTGCTGTCCGGGATAGCTCCAACAGTAACTTGTTACTGATTTTGTCAATATCAGACTCTATTTTGGAGTTTAAATCAACAATAGCCTTGTCGATCTCTCTAATCTCAAAACAAAGGGGTTCAACTGCTCTAAAAAGAGGTACAATAGGTGGCAACTCAATTATGTCATCTGATAAATTTGGGGAAAACACGTTCTTTAGATGACTAAAAAACAGATTACCCTTTTCGCTATCATCTTTTGGCCAGCCTCCATTTGTATTACGTAGAGGAGGTCTACTTGCAACTGGTCTTTTTAACTTTTTCGTAGCTCGCCATAGTGAGTAATTCGAATATGACCAATTATGAATTTATTATTATGAATGAATACTTGGTAATATGATTTCTGCTTATATAAAACTTATGTCAAATATGATACTATTATTTATGTGGTATTTATGCGAGTTTAAGTAATTTTCGGATCTTGCATGGTATTCTGATTCACTTTTATACAAAACTTATTTGTACCAAAGTTTATTGAAATAGTGACATAATAAAGAATTTATGAGCATTAAAACCCTATTGCTGGGTAACATTTGCATGGGGCCTAGGTGAAATAATGGACCGATAAAAAATAATTTCTATAAGTTGTGTCTTTATACCAAAATAATCATACGTTACAAATTTCATCTAATTATCTTTAAATTTTCAACTTGAACTTTGTACACAAACTAGATATCTAGACAATCTGCCAGTTGGACGGACATCATTTAATCGACTCAGAAAGTGATTCTGAGTATATTGGCATACTTTAAGGTGGATGTTGCAATATATAAAAATCAGAATTAAAAAAATAAGATTTTCATCAACTTTTTTCATTAAAAATCTAGGTATCCAGCAACAACTTTACTTTCCTGGTAAGCTAGCAGGTATAATTGGAAACAAAAATAAAGTACTTATTTTTGCCTGCATAACTAGTTATTTTTGTTTGAGTTGTCCATAAATTCATGTAGTTATATTTAGATTCTAGGGATACTCCAAAATATGTGCCTAAACAAAAATAAAAAAAACACAAAAAAATTTTGCCGCCAGTGAGATCTGAACTTGGACACAAATTAACCATTCGTTTTTAATGACTAACGTCTTACTCAATACACCATCTCGCACTTAATTTTCTAAGTGACAAAAACTTTTTAGCACAGATATACAATTTTAGACATTTTGTTATAAAAAATTAACAGCATCAGAACGGGGTTGAACCAACAACCGTCGGGTTTTTAATCCGGTGCTCTAGGCAACTCATCCACATGATTGCAATATTACTCTGCTATTATACTATTGAGTACTTATTTATGTAATACAGAGTAGGCAAATTATAATGACTATAATAATAATAATAATAATAATAATAATAATAATAATAATAATAATAACAATAATACTCATGAAAACGTTCAAAACCCTCGCAAACTGTGTAATGCGTGCCAGTTTGCACACTGACAAATGAATTGTCAAAAATTGTGTGGAAATTCATTTGCACAACGCAAATTGTCAAAAAATGTATGGAAATTCATTTGCACAGTGCAAGTTTGACTATTTAGTCTTGCAAACTTGCGCTCTTAATTGTGTATTTAGACATCAGCTATCTTTTGTTTATGTTTAAAAATTATTAATAACTGCGATGTAAAAAATTATGGTTGCGTTAATTATAATGAAATTCTTATATGTGGCTTTGATTTCAAAAAAATTTTTCAATTATGTACAATGATTTCTTATCTTTAATTTTGCACAACATTTGAAAAAGGGGTTCATAAAATATGTGCACAATTGCACAAATCGGAAACTTAAGCTTTTAAATGAGTACCCTTAGTAAAAGGTTTTACATTTATAATATTTTAATTCATTTGAAAATAACACACTTATTTTCAAAGTATATTATTTTTCTTAAAATATGATTTTGTGAATTGGACAATTGAAATGAAAATAACATATACGTGTTAGCCGGCAAAACCTAGACCAAAACTTCTTAAAAATTCAAACAAAAGAAATTACATTGAGATTAGTGACCGAAACATTATTTATTTTTTTTTAACTGCAGATATTAAAACAAATATAAAAAATAAATAATCATAAAAAAACACAAAATAAAACTTTTAATATTATGCTTTTTGGGGAATCAAAACGTCTCAAACTGGTTCCGATTACAACGTAAAACTACCAACTACTTAGTTATGAAGTCTAAGATGATCATTGCAAAATCATAAATATTTGATAGGAAATATTTTGGTTGGTAAAGAAAAAAATGCACATCTACATATTTGCCGGCTCTTAAAGTTGGTATCTTAAGAGTATGACAATGAGAGAATTTAAGATACAAGGTTTTAAAATTAATATAAAATTTATCATGAACATTTTCTGATAAAGAATTGAAAAGTTTTGAGTATAAATATTCCACGTTAACTGAATAGTGTCATCATTCACAGCTCTACTGTAGAAGTGACATCAACTTAGTCAACTAGAAGACAACAAAATGGTAAGTTCAATATCAATATTTCAAAAGAGTTCAATACCAAATAAGTGGATTACTATTGTTAAGGCCTCATTTGGATTACCAGAGGCAGCTTGATGTGGCATATAATTCTTCAAAAGCTTTAAATTTGTGAAAGAAATTTCAAAATGTTTCTTCTTTTTGTAGAAATTCTTAATAATTGCTGTTTGCGCTATTGCTGCTGTTGCCGCAGATGTTTCCCATTTAACGGGACATGGCTACAGCTACGATAAACCTTCACCAGCTTTTGATATACCACAATACTCTGCCCCAGCACCAGTTCATCATCAAGAACTGTCTGCTCCCATCCCAGCTCCTTCCAACGGATACTTGCCACCTCAACCACAATACTCTGCCCCAGCTCCAGTTCATCAGCAGGAACTTTCTGCTCCCATTCCAGCTCCTGCTCCTTCTAACGAATACTTGCCACCTCCACCTCAGCCTCAATACTCTGCTCCAGCACCAGTTCATCATCAAGAACTATCTGCTCCGATCCCAGCTCCTTCCAATGAATACTTGCCTCCTCAGCCACAACACTCTGCTCCCGCCCCAGTTCACCATCAACAGCTTTCTGCTCCCATTCCAGCTCCTTCCAATGAATACTTGCCACCTCAACCTCAGCCACAATATTCCGCCCCAGCTCCAGTTCACCATCAAGAACTCTCTGCTCCCATTCCAGCTCCTTCCAACGAATACTTACCTCCACAACCACAATACTCTGCTCCTGCTCCAGTCCACCACCAACAACTTTCTGCTCCCATTCCCGCACCAGCTCCCTCTAACCAATACTTGCCTCCTCAGCCACAATATTCTGCCCCAGCTCCAATTCACCACCAACAACTTTCTGCTCCAATACCAGCTCCGTCCAATGAATACATACCCCCCGCCAGTCATCCCCAACAACATCATCATACAACTCAAAGCCAATCTGGCGGTTATCATTACAATGCTCCCGCTAGACGTTTCCGTATCCGCTTCTAAGTTTATGCAGAAAATTGGGAAAAGGAACAAAACACTACTTGTTAAGTTAACCAGTTAGTCTAAGTATTTGTTTGTTTTTTTTTATCTTTTTTTTTAATCATTATTTTTTTGTTATGGACGTTGGTCATGTTTGTTTTTATGCTATAAGTTTAGTACAATTTTTTAAAAAATAAAATTTTTGTAAAAAAAAATCAAAGTCGACCTAATATTTTAGAAGATTTAAATGATAGACAAATTTAACAATTTAATAACGTTTTGTAAATTTTTTAGTAGTTTTGATTTCCATTCTAAAAAAAAAAAAATACTTCAATAAGTTTTAAAAACTAAAGGACAAAGTTAAGTATTAAGTTAAAAACTAATTAAATAGAAAATTATTTTAAGATACATTAGTCAGTTTTTGATGAATTTGAGAGGGAATATGAAAAGAAAAAGTTTAACACGCTAGCAATCTTAAATAAGGAAAGAATTTAATTTTAAAGAGAGAGAATTAAATGTATGAATGAATTTAGTTTACGAAGTCATTAATTTTGCGATACAACATTTTTTTACGAAAGAGTATTTTGCGAAAGTATTTATTTTGAGAAAAACTTTAGTTTAGGAAAAAATTTAATTCATAAAATTCAGTGCCCATAAAAATAACAATTATATGCAAAGCAGCCATTAAATAAATAAAAGCAAGATTTGTTAATAACTCGGTTGTTTATAGACCAATTTGGTCGATTAAAAAAAAAGCAGTCTTATAAAAATATGTATGATCGATTTATATAAAAATACAGTCCGTAGCTTATGTAAGAGTTAAAACAGGAGCAAAAGGTCTTTACCGATATCTGGGATACTACTGTACCGAAATAACTTCAAAAACGTTTTTTGAAGATATTTTTGATGATATCTCGGCTATTTACGGATCGATTTTGCCAACGGACAGACAGAAGGACATCATTATATCGACTTCCCTTTCAATAAGGATTCAGAATATATATACGTTTTGGGGTCTAAGATAAATCTTCTAGAAATTACAGACGGAATGACAAAGATATATATACTCTTTATAACTGTTGTGAAGGGTACAAAAAAGTTTAAAATTAAATATTTAATTATATATGAGCAAAAACACAAAAATTTTATAATCAATGAAACCGAGTTAATGTTACAATTATTTCGAACGCGATATTGTTTTTGACAAAATGGCATATAACATTATAACACTAAAACAATAAAATTCCAAAGTTCCGGAAAACGTGATACATTTATCTCGTCCCAGAGCAAAATATATAAAAATTTTCCTCAACAGTAAGTTTTTATCAAGACTTATCCTAAAATCAATGGCAAACTACAAAGTTTGTAGAATTTAAAGACAAAAATACATCTTCGGTAAAACAGATTCTTGAGTGATCTGAAAATTTTCTGTTTACTTTTCTATAGTTTAATACGAAAATAATTTTCAAAATAAAAAATTTCATATCCTGTGAAACTTAAAAATATCATCCTAAAAATATCTTATACTAAAAATTCTAACAGGAGATTTTTGGTTGGTCAGTTAGCTTTCTAAATCAAATTTAGGATCTAAAAAAAAAAACACGAAAAAATGCCGAAGAAATAAAAAACCTTTATATAATCAAGTAAGAAAAAATCGTATTTTAGTTACTAACAAATATTTGAGAAATTCTTCAAAAATTAAGGGTTTGCAAACTATAGGGGTTTAACTAAGGTTTGAATCTTTAAATGGACAAAATAAAGTTTATTTTCTTAATTTGCACTTGATTTTATATTATTTTATAAATTGTATATATATATACACTACCATAGGTGGTTGGGGTATTATGCGTTTGTATCGCGTAGAAAAATTTATCCAACTCCTTAGAGTATACTAACAGACTCAGAATCACTTTTTAAATCGATCTAACGACATTCATCTGTCCGTCTGACTGGACGGCTGGGTGTTTGTCCATGTAAACTTTGTGCACAAAGTACGGGTTGCAATTTTGAAGTTAATTCAATGAAATTTGGCACGTGGGACTTTTATCACACAAAGACGTAGCTTAGTGAAATTGGTTGTGGTCAGTTTATTATTTCACCTACAAAAGTCCCCCAGAATACAGTTTGAACATTCAAAAATGTCTTAAAAATAAGAATATTTTAATGAAATTCGGAGCAAAAATTTTGTACAAGTATCAATCTTTGTACCAAATTTTATGAAGATCGGTCCACAATTGACCATAGCTCTCATATAAACATCTCTTCCGAAAATCACTTTAATGTATAAATCCCATACTAATGTTAATATCAAGTTAATCTTCGACACAAATAACTTCTATATAAGTAGAAATAACTTTGCCAAATTTTATAAGAATCGGTCCATAATTTACCATAACTCCCATATAATCCAAAATCCAGAAACCGCCCTAAAGTGCATAAAATCATCTAGATGTTAGTATTAACGCATTATTCTGTATTTGTATATTTTATTTGACATTTAGTAAAATTGGCCACAGGTGTAATAAAAGTCCCCTTCCCCAATTTTTATACTCGCATACAATGATGTGGGGTATCATATAGTCGGTCTTGACCTACTATATATTTCTTTCTCGTTCTTATTTGTAATGATAATATTGTGAGTATATTCACATATGGTTATAGTTTTTCACTAGATTTATGAATGTATGCAATTATAATTTAAATAAGTGAAATCTTTTTCAAGCTTAAAGTGCGATAGCTTTTGGGCCTCCTCGTGAAAATGATTCACGCTAAAAGCCTAATACATACAATTCTTTTGCTTCAACTGCAACTGAAGTAAAATACACATATTTTTTATCGAACGTAGTCACACAAATACGTCAAACTTTTGCGTACTTTGAAGTACCGTAGTACGTAAACATGATCCAATAATTGATGTGTGGTATATGTTACAGAAAACTGAAATTCGTTACTTGTGCCTTACCAATGATAGAAAATTATAGGCCTAGTAGATTTTGCATTGTAGCAGAATAATGTGATAGCAAAAATAAGCTAAATACATACATTTATTAATCAACATGTTTATAAACGGTCTTAGTTTATACCAAAATATATCAATAAATAAATCGGTTGAAAGTCAAATACTGGTTTGTTTAACTTGAGAAATATTTAATATTCTCATTTTCAAAGTCAAATTTAGATTTCACTAACTAAGAAATATAACTTAATATTCCAGAATTTAACTTCAATAATTTCTTCCGAATTCAGTTTATTCAAAGTTATTTTCTGATTATAATAATATTTTGTGATTATAATATTCTAAAACCTATTTCAGTATCATTCATAACTAGAATCAACAAAACATTTATTTATTATTATTATTTTATTTTTTTAATAAAAATATGATAAATGTACCCATTCTGATTTTAGCTCTGGGATATTATAAATTTATGGAAAACGTCCAAAATATTCCACTTTAATAAAACAGTGTTCAAAATAAGATATTAGAAAATTTTACTAAAATTTTCATTAAATTTTAAAATTTTATTTTTTTAAAAAATAGGAATATATTAAGATTACTGGCCCAGTTAAAATAAAAATATTTTGCTTTTAACGTTAATAAAAGTTTTTCCGGACTCAGGGACTTTATCCTATATTTATTCGTCGAGAAAACTTTTTTTAGAAATAACAAAATTTTATAAGTTCCACTATATCAATGAGAAATGAAAATTGCATAAATCCTATCAGGGATTTAATGAATATGATCATATTATATATCATTTAAAAGGTATTTGAACTTTCAAACAATATTAATATAATTTAAATCGCATACGTATTAGTAATGATATTCAGAAAAATATATCAAAACTTTAGAGATCCATAACTTGTAAACTAACTAAATTTCTTTCATCACAATTAAAATTACTACTGAACCATTATAAAAATTGTTTAAAAGTCAAGTGGGCCGGTGATCCTAATTTACGGCAAAATCGACTCAATTGAAAAATTAATAAATAAATCATTTTTTATTTTCAATTAATTTTTTTTTTTACTATTTAATATATTGTTAAACTTTTTTATCTATGATCGAAACTACTTCAATTACACATATACATATGTATATAAAATAATATTTTTCTTTGCACACAAAAATTTTGTTTCACCAATACTGGTTAAATTCCAAACGAATTTCGAAATAAAAGCTTAAACTTCTTATAGTCCTTTTCTCTCTCCATCTATCTACTACTATACAAAATCAGATTTAAGCAAGAAAAATTGTCGTGTGTGAACATTTCGATGAAGTCGTCACTTTTTGAACAAAAATCGTCAAATCGCACTTTAGAATTTTTACAATAAATCTGGCAACAGTGATTGTAATAGCGACCCAATAAGACATGAAAGTGCGATCGCTTACATAATATAAGACATTTGACCACTTGTTTGCTTCAATAGCGAAAAAATAATTTGTCTGTTTTCTTGCATGTTTTTATATAAACCACATAAGGATGTGTGTGTGCGATCATAACTGTGTAAATGATAGTATTTTCGTAAGCAAAACAGTCGTTGAAAAGAATTATTTATAATGTTGTTGAGATTTATTATCAAAATAATTAATAAATATAAATAAAGTTACTAATTATATACATAATGTAAATATTAGGTCATAAATTCTATCATAATGGAAATAAGTGAGAATTTTAGTGAACATACAATTAATTGTAAAACTAAAATTATGTATTTAAAATATATAGAAATACTAGAGTTAAAAAATCGAAGGTATAGTAAACATACTAGTCATATACTTCTTAATTATGTAACTGAGAGTTTAAAATTTTTAATAACTTTAATTTCAAGGTTTCAATTACTTTTTTAGTTCTTAATTAACGTTAATTGTTTTATATGCTATATATATGAATTAACCCTTTTACACTTATTCAAAAAAGAAAAAGCAACAATAAAATACAGGCATACATATATATGTATGTGTGTATGCAAGAACATTTATAAACAACTCCTTTGCAAATATTGTGAAGGTTTTTTTACCACACATAGCATCTACGTACTACAAAAAAAAAAAAAAAAAACAAGCAAAGCATCTTAAATACTTCCTAAATATCTTGTATGATTTGCTTTTTTTGCCACACCACTTGCACCACTTGTTTGCGACAAATGTCTTGAACGACTGTATTTATAATCGCTCATACACACGACGGAATTGGACGACAAAAATTCTAAAGGATCAGTCTTATCGAAGCAACATCGAGGACGGGAATAATTCAAGTAAGTGTTTGACACTTACTTGAATTATTCAAATTATCATAAATACTAAATTGCCTACAAGTATTTATTTAATCACAAAGTAAGTATAGGTCCAGTGATTGTTTAGTCACGAAACTAAGTAGAACTCGTAGATATCAGTAGTCTGAGATTATTTAGTCACCAAACCGAATAGAAGTAAAAAAAAAAACGTTTTAGAATATTAAGCGAGAAAATAATACTTTTTAGTGATTTGCTAGTCACGAAAACAGAGTAAATCTGGCCGCTTAGTAATTTCTTAGTCACAAAAGTTGAGCAGGTAACCGATAAGAGGTTGTTTGATCATAAAATCGTTGTGGATATTAAACAAAAAAAAATAATAATATTATTATTTTAAAATAAGAGAATAGCAATAAAGGCTACTGAGTGGTTAGTTAAACATATAGTATTATAATAAATTAAGTAATACGCGTAATGATTAATAAATTACGAAGCAAATAAAGTGTTGTCTGTAGTTACAGATATCGGTGGTCCATAGAGCTAACCTTGGTTTTATTCTCCTGAAGGCAAAAAGCAGAAAAAAATCTCAATAGCAACTGGAAAGGAGCAGTAAAGGAACCGGTTACAGAAAGAAGAGATCCGGTGTGGTGGAGTTTGTCTAGCAGCCAGACTATTGGATTTAAATACATAAATGTTTAAATAAGAATAAGAAAAAAGAAATAAATAAAGAATAATTTTAAAATTGAATCACCGGAAAAAAACCTTGTTATTTCTTATGACGACCTGGAATGCAGGCTGAGTATGTCCGAAAAAAAGTCACTACAATTGAAATTAGTTACACTCAATATTTTATATTACCTAGAAGTCTTACAAATACCATCACGGAATATAGTTTAACCCCATACATTTGTTAAATACTTTAATAAAATACACAAATAAGTTATCGTTTATCATAGTATTAAATTTTATGAAGATCGGTCAACATAGATGATTAATTCTACATAAGGCCCACTTCCGAAAATCTCTCTAAAATGCGTACATTCCATATAAAGGTAACAAAAAGGTTTGCGAATATTTAAATACCGACAAATAAACATATTTGAATTATGTGTATTATATATTTTAATATAGAAAAGAAAAATCCATTGCCAAATACAATGCAATTAAAAAAAAGAGCAAAAAAGCTTTTGATTACACACTGAACAAATATAACTTTAACAGTAATTCGAGGGGGGCAAATTTTTTTAATAGAGGGACTGTTGCAGTTACATGTAATGGTAAAGTTTTTGCTGAACTCTGTGGAACTTAAAAGTTTTTGATTGTTAAAACTTATTTATATAGTAATGAATCAGAAACTTTTAAATATTCTAAAAAAATAATTTCCAGAGTTTTTTTTTTTTTGAAAAAGAAATTACCCAGAGAAGAACAGGAAATTTCTTTTAAAATAGTACACAGAAAAAATGATTACCTTATATTTTTCAATTAATACATTTATTTCATTTTACATTAAAATTTGATGAATATATTCATGCAAAAATAAAATATATAGCAAAAATAAAATTTAAGTAAGTTTTTTCTTAATTAAATTAATTCAATTATCTACTTAATTTATTTAATAAATTTTAATTAATTAATAATTTAATTAATAAATTTTTTAATTGGACAAATTTTTCTATATATCATTTTTTACAGTTATAAGTAATTGATATAATCATTTTGGTGAGAGGTGCAAATTTAAACAACTTTTAATTGAATGAAGTATTTTGGTGATTGGTGACTTTTTTCTGTGTATACAATTTATTACAATGGGCTTAAAAATAAAAAGGTTATGTTATTTTGAACTGCGAGCATTTTTAATTAATTTTTAACAAAATTCTTAAGAGAATTAGTATTGAAACTCATGCTAGCGGACTGCTGGTCTGTTCATTTTTTACATGAAGATTTGACAACTAAAACAGCATATCAGAATCCGCCTGAAATTAAAATCTATTTTATTTTCCGTGTTTTCTCAAAAGCTCTATTTTTTAATATCCCCCACTGTCGTTGTTGACGATATTGTAAAATAAATCACATACATGTATGTTTACATGGAATTTATAAAAGATGGAAAGAGAAAGAAAGGTTGGCTTTATATTTTTTATGTATAGAGTTTGAAAGAGTAAGAAAATATTTTTTTATACATGTAGTTTTGTTATTGTTATGAACAAAGAATATAAACAAACAAACATAAAATGTATGTAAAAATCGGACTTAAACCTCTGCCTTTATTTAATGTGTACTCTGACAATACAAAACTTTTCAGATATTTGTGGGATGTATTGTCATGAATTTTTGTCAAAGTCAATTGATTTACTGACGATTAGTATAAAATTATGTTGCCTATTTATATGAAGAAACGCATGGTGTAAAGAAATTACATCGATTAAGAGAATAATACAAAGAAGTGAAATATCTAAGTCCATTGTATATAAATATTGCAATTGTGAAACCAGTACAAATAAATCTTGTGGATAATTTTTTCCCACATAGTAATATTCAACATCTGTCACCATGAATTAAAATCAAACACATTAAACTACAAAAAGAAAAAAACGGGTACATTTTTTTATTTTAATTTCGTTAAACTAATTTTTTTTTTTAATTTTGTTAAAAAAATCGCCACATAAATAAAATTGAGTAGGTCTGAAAATGCTAACAGATCATTTGTTATCTGAATTAATTATTTAAAGTTTAGTGATAATAAATAAATAAAAACATAATCGGCTAAAGGCTTTTAAATGCAAAAATTTAGTAAAACAATATAATGGTTGACATGAAAAGAAACACAGATTTTAATGTTATTACTTTTTTAGAAAATTTATTTATTTACTTAAATGTTAATATATTTGCTGAGTGAAAATGAATGAATACAATATTTAAACAGATGAATGAAAATGATGGAATGAAAAAAAAAGATGGATATAAATGAAAGACATGAATGAAACAAATTTAAACGTTTTTAATAAATTATAATCAATTAAACATTTTTCTGAGAAATATATTAAAAGCATTTATAAAAGCAGTATTATAAAATTTAATACCTAATTGGAAATTAAAATATTTTTTAAGGCTGCAATTATTTTCAATACAAAAGATTTAGGACACAAACTTTATTTTATTCAACAGTTTGAAGCATTCATTTAAAATTATGAAAATTGTTTTATTGAAAAAATAGTATCCAAAGATAGATATCTGTATTAAAAAACAATTAGTAAAATTAATCAAAAAAAAAAAAAAAAAAAATAATCAAAAAAAAAAACTAATCAAATTGTAGTATTCTCCGTCTTGTCGGCTTGAAATTCTAAATGTTTAAATAATACTTATCACAACTTTACAAGCAAAAAAAATTAAAACAATTTATTGAGTTGATTTATGGATTATTTTTTATTAAAGAATAATAATAATGAAAGAAGAATCTTTGTTGGAAATAAAAGCGAGTTAAAATTAGGTTTTCAAGTGAGGTGATATATTAAAGTAACTGCATTAAGCTCGCTCCATAATTGTAATATGAAAATTAAGAATGAAAACTAATTTTTATATTTATTTATTTTACTTTATTTTTTTATTTTTTATTATCAATTATTATAATTTTTGCTTTAAAATTTCAAAGAATTTTTTATCATAGCTTCTAGCACAATATCTAGCTATCGTAAAATTGTATACATATATAATATGTATAGCGCCGACAAAATTCGACGTATCTCTACATAGCAACCAATATTGAAGCTATAAATAATTAAAACAAAATAATTTATTTCATATTATGAAGTATAAATTTAGGCTTTTGATTAATGTTTATTTAAGTATGCTTTAAACTTTAAACTAATACATACATTTAATAATAATTTTTATGAATATAAATTTATTTTATTTACATCTTTATTACAAACTATGCTTGCCACACGGCCTTGAATGAACTTGATTGTTAAGATATTTTAGAAGTTGTCCAGTTACAAGTTGAAATGTAATTTGTCTGAAAAGGGTACTTATATTACACCTGTGGCCAGTTTTACTAAATGTAAAATAAAATATACAAATATAGAATAATGCGTTGATGCTAACATCTAGATGATTTTATGCACTTTAGGGCGGTTCCTGTAAGTGGGTTTATATGGGAGTTATGGTAAATTATGGATCGATTTTCATAAAATTTGGCAATGTTGTTTCTACACAAACTTATTTGTGTCGAATATTAACTTGATAGTAACATTCCTATGGGATTTATGCACGTTAAAGTGATTTTCGGAAGAAGGGTTTATATGGAAGCTATGGCCAACTGTGGACCGATCTTCATAAAATTTGTTACAAAGATTGATACTTGTAGAGAACTTCTTTGCACCGAATTTCATTAATATATTATTTTTAAGGCATTTTTGAGTGTTCAAACTCTATTCCGGGGGGACATTTGTATGGAGGCTATGTGAAATAATGGACCAATTTTAATAGGCTTCGTCCTTGTAGCATAAAAGTCCCACGTGCTAAATTTCATTGAATTATCTTTAAAATTGCGACCCTTACATTGTGCACAAAGTTTATATGGCCGAAGTTTACATGACCAGCCAGACGGAAGGACATCGTTAGATCGATTTAAAAAGTAATTTTGAGTCGCTTGGTATACTTTAAGGTGCGTGTTGGATAAATTTTTCTATGCGTTACAAATATCAGCACAAACGTCTAATGCCCCAACCACTTATGGTGGTATAGGGTATAAAAAGTGTTCTCGTAAAGCCATAACGATAATAATGTTGTTAAGTTTTAAAAATATGTTATAAAAAAACTGATTTTGCATCTTATGCGGTATTCACACTTGCTCACATCTCACATCTACCATCAATTTTACATGATGTTAATATCTTCCCATATAAATTGTAAAGGGCTCAGAACTCAAAATCTTGAAACGATGTTCCTTTCTCATTTTGTTCCACCTAACATCTTTCGATTATTTTATTGTCATCACTAGAAAAATTACATAATATTGAAAAAAAAAAAAAAAAATCATGGGAACACAACAACAATATATGTATGTTCTAAAACTTTTCAAAAATAGAAATATTAACAAAAAATCATATTAATTGCAGTATTAATAATTGTTTATATTCTTTACTTGAAATATTTAATAAATATTATTTATTATTTTTAAAGTTTGTTTAAAATTTTCCTTTTAACGTCAAGCATTGATGATAGATAGTAGATGTTATATCAACGGTTCTCAAATGGGGGCCCACAAGTTGTCCGTAAGGACATCCATGGGAAGAGATCCTGAAAAATATTCTCGAACACACAATTTTTTAATGTAAATATTATATATATATATATATATATATATATATATATATATATATATGATATATATTAAAAGAACTCATTTTAGATATAAAATGAGTTCTTTTAATCAACCACATAGCTGTAAGAAAAACCAATGGAGGAGCCCGTACTTGATTTGATTGAAAATATTATGCTTCAAAGTGATGCTGTCCAATGACAGAATCTAAAGAAAACTTTACGATGTGGCAATATAATAATATCTTATGACGCAGATATATTCAATATCCAAAATAGTTGTCGCTATTATTGATATTACTTTTAAATTTTTTTATCTTTACATAACATTTATCTGATTTCTAAACTAGTCAAAGTTGTGCAAGGTTTTCTGAGAACCCCTGTGTTAGATATTGCAAGTGTAAACGAATTTTTCACAGTTTCAATATCTTCCATACACTTCCCTAATATGTACGCGGGTGTGAAAATGGCATTAAATACCATTTTCTAAAAAAAAAAAAAAAATATTTCACTGTTTTAAAAGTAATTTATTTAGAAAAATATAATGAATACTAAGTGCGTTCGTTTACGTAAAAGTTTTAACTGAGTTTTCGTTTAACAGAAGTTTTTACTGAATTTTAGACTGAATTTATCATTATGAAATAAATTTATTATTATTAGTATTATTATTATTATTATTATTATTATTATTATTATTATTATTATTATTATTATTATTATTATTATTGTTATTTAATAAAATTCAGTTCTTAGTGAATAGTTTTAGTATTTTTCAGTGAAAATTTAAATTTTTTAATGAAAAACTGAATTTTGAGTAAAACTTTAGAATTTTTCGAAAATTTTTATTTTTTGCGGAAAAGTTTTATTTTAATTAGTTTGTAATTTTTGTTGAATTTTTTATAGAGTTTTTTAGAATTTTTGCATTTGTTCTCGAGTTCATTGAATAATTGTAGAAGAATACATTGTAAAAGCTTTATTGGACACTCAGCAGAATGGAATGCATTTTCTAGTCAGCCACGACCGTCATTAACACTCATTAGCGTCCCACTCTGGTGTTCTCTGTAAACTTCATCTATTTAACTCACAACTTTTCGGGAAATGATATCTGTGACTTCTTTTCCCTATATTTTATTAAGTTAGACGAATGTTTTACGTTAAACCTTTTTACAATTGTTTTGTATTCTCCTTTTGCAATCATTATTTTTATATGCTTAAATTTACAAGTTAGGTAGCAAATGAGGCAATGTATAACTGTTATTGTTTAGCCACTTTTTAAGTAGCAATAAAACAATGTTGCTGTTTTTTGTTTTGTCTCTTATGTTTGTTTCTATTTTTAGAATACCTAGCAGGGGAGTCAAGTAACAAGTTTACACCGTGCCCAGTGTGAAGGTTAATTAGTTTGTAATTTTTGATGAACTTTTTAGAGTTCTTTGAATAATTGTAGAAGAATACATTATAAAAGTTTTATGGAATGCATTTTCTAGTCAGCCATGACCGTCATCAATTTCAAAAAATTGCAAAAATTGTTAGTGCTTATTTAAGTGAATTTTTATTACAAATTAAAGAATATTTGATGAAAAATCTTTGTTTAGTATAAAAATATTCTTTAGGAATTTTTAAAAATAAGTTTCACTTTGTTATTATAATTTTAACACAAATTTTCAATGAACGTGTCTGATATAATAAACTTTTAACACCAAGTTAATTTCACAAATATTTCCAACACATATACTCATATTTGCATGTTGTTAGAAGACAATCTGCATATATTTATATAAATGTAAACTTTTTCAAGAAAATAGTTTTACTTTTAAATAAAAATCTAATTTTAATTTAAAATTTTTGTATTTCAAATAATGACATTCTATCATTTCTATCGATGTTTGTCGTTCAAATATATTGACGAAAATATTCGTTAATTTAATTTTTAATTTTTTTTAATTTATAGATTTTTATAAATTTCAAATTTAATGAAAATTTTCGAAATAGAAATTAAAGTTTTCCTATAAAGATGAAAATTGATAAAATTTTAGAAATTCCATAAATTTAAAATTTATCAAAATTTTCTATAATTAGATAGATATATAAATAATTTAAAAATCCGTATATTTTACGAAAATCTTTAAATCCAAATCCCACGAATCCTAAAAAAAATAAATAAACGATTAAAATAATTGCAACTTTCCTAGAAAATAAATTTTTAATCACTAGTTTGTCAAGTTGTGACATCATTGCAACAGTAATTTTTGCACATGAAAAAAACCTGTACATAAATATTAGGGTATTCCACTCGTTTTTACAACCGGTATAAAAACCTTTTTTTTGGTTTAAGTACTCTCGGTTTTTTTTTCAAAATGTTAATTTTTCGAATGCCGAATAAACCATTTTTTTTAACATAAAAAACGGGCTTAAAAATAATTTTATATAAAAAAAACACGTACTAAATACTAAAATTTAAATCGAAATTTAGTAAAACTTTATTAACTGATTAATGTTCATAAAGAATAATAGGGCAAGTTAAAATTTGCAGGAAAAAATTAAAAATCTCGAAAATACTTTATAATATGCATAGAAATATGAAGACCAATTCATGTCTTTTATAATATAAAAATTAATTTTTCCAACTTTCAAATTGTAATAGTTTTCTATTCTTTATTAAAAAAAAAACTAAAAATATATTAAATAAGTATGTAAATATGCTTTTATAGTCATACTAGTTACTTCTGATTCTTTTTTTTACAATTAAAAAAAAAAAAACTTACAAAATAATTTATACAGATCAGTTAATAAAACACTAAAATTCGCTAAAAATTTAATTTTTATTAAGAAAACTAATTTTTGTATTCACTATAAGCAAATTTATGCAAAAAATAAAAAATTGCATTTTTTGTAGAATACTTGCGAAATATGCAGAAGCTACTTTTCAGTCGGAAAATTTGAAAAACTTACCCTGTTTATAAATATAGTTTAAGGTTAAGCTGAAATAAATTCTATAAGTTTACACAAATGTTAAAGAAATAATTATCTTGAATGAACTGCGGATATCAATGGAATTAGTTTTTTTTTTTTTCTTGTAACACCTTACAGACAATTTAAATATTTATGCTCTTTCTAATTAATTTTTATTTTATAGTAACAGCTTACTTCATTCTTTAAAGCAGCTGTATATTAAGGCATAGTTTCTGTATATTCTACGTAAAATTTAATCTCATTTTGGATAATTATTTTCTTACCTTAATTAAAATTTGTTTCTTAGAATAATTATACATATTTAATACAACTTGATTGGAATATTATGAGATTTGTTAAATTTTTTAAAGAAATACAAACTTTTGATGGAAATATTTACTTGAGCAAAAAAACTGCAGAATCGGATTTTTAAAAATTCTAAATATTAGAACTGTTCGAAAACCGGTTTCTCCAAAAAGAAGAATAATCGATTACCCTAATAAATACACATGAACATCACATACCCAGCAAAAAAAAAACACTTTGGAAGGAGGTACTTTGTGCTGAAAAAGAGCTTCAGAAGTTATTTTTTTAACTCATGCTTGTCATTGGTAGGATGTTCTTCTTTGATGTTTCTGGTTCATTACTTTTGAAGTACTTCTCTTGAAACTATATTTATAAAAATGCTTTTGCTTTTGAAGTACTTCTCTTGAAATTATATTTATAAAATTGCTTTTGCTTTTGAAGTACTTCTCTTGAAATTATATTTATAAAATTTTTTATTAAAAATATGCTTTGGGTTTGTTAATATATAATAAAAATACCTTTCAATTTGTGAAATTTTTATTCTCTTAGAAATAATTCACCTTTTTTCATGGTAAAAAATACATTTATTTTTATTTTTTGTAAGTAATTTTTATTAACTTCCAAAAAAGTGTAAAATATGCACTTTGTTCTATTTTCGAAGCGGTGAAAAAGAGTTTTTTTTTTGGAAGTACTTGTTCATTTATTATTATTTTTTTTTTTTTGCTGGGTATAAAAACTGCATACTAGTTTTTCTCCATCACATCAAATTATTTTTCAATTGGATTTCACAGTAGCGAATAATGTACAGTATTTTAAATTTGTTACACGGTGTTATTTTCTTTTTTTCTTTTCGTTTTTTGACTTTAATTCTTACTAAATGTCTCTTAATACATGTAATATTCTCCTAATATAATTCTTCAAATAACGAGTTTTCTATTTAGTTCTCACGCGTTCGTTATTGAAATCAGTTCTTTTAATTAAACGTTCATCTTTAAGTGCTTTTTAAATACAGAAAAGTGTTTTAATTCTTATTAAATCCACAAAATATAAATTATCTTAAAGAAATTTAATGAAATTCTATTAAAAAGTATAAAAATTAAGTATTAAAGTTTAGTTTTTTATTAAAATAAATTAATAAAACATAAAAAGAAGCCTCCAAATAAAAAACTGTGTATGCAATTATTCCTCATTTTTTTTTTTTTTTTTTTTTTTTGTTTTCTATTCTATTTAAAAGCCCTTTGCTTATTAGCTTGTGTTTTGTTTTTGCACATATAACGAGATTTTTCTACCATGACAAACGTCAAATTCTTATCGTGATAAGAATTTATCACTTGTAGGACATATTAGATAGAGATCGAGCGAAGATAAATTTGTTTTGTTATCAAACGTCATTTTAATTGTATTTTTTTCTTGTTCTCTTTGACGTTTATTTTTTTAAGAACAAACTCAATTTTTAATGAAAATCTCAATTAATTATTTGGAGCAAAAACAAAAAAGACAATGAAATTAAACAAATAGAAGATTCCCATTAAATTTTGTCAACATACCTCGACGAAAATCAACAAGAGGTGTTTTATTATAATAAAATTTTATCTAAAATTGCAATAGTTCAGTCGACATTTTGTTACTTGTTATGATAGAAAATTCTCTCGTGTAAACCCTACGTAAAATAGAAGAGAGCAACAAAAACCAAAACTTAGAGTTAAAAACATAGCAAGAAAAAAAGGAAAAGTGCTTTTATTTACAAAACCGATATCAACAAGTTGTTTTTGTTTTTAGTGGCTTGTTAATGTAAAGTAGAGTGGCCATTATTTTTAAAAAGTGTAAATAAAACGGGAAAGTCGGTACTGGTGTGTAAATCAACAAATGAAAGTTATAAAAAAATGTTTTAAAAAATTACAACACCGTCAATTTTAAAGGTAAGTTTATTTTAAATAAAATTTAAATTATAAAAAATAGCTGATACCAATTCATCGATAAATGCTCTCTTTATAGAATTTTTCCGATAAATTTTCTTTTTATAGAAGATTTCTGATAAATTTTCCTTTCATAGAAAATTTTCGTTAATTTTTTTACAAGAAATTTTCGATAAATTTTTATTCATTGAAATTTTTTAATAAAAATTTATTCATAGAGAATTTTTGATAAATTCTTTTCCATAGAAAATGTTCGCTTAATTTTCTTTTCATGGAAAATTTGCGATAGTTTTCTTTATATAGAAAATTTGCAAAAAAAAATATTTTTTTAGCAAATTTGATTTCCTTTTTAAAGAAAATTTTCCTTTATTTTTATAAAAAAAAAAATCTATACATTTTTATAGAAAATATTTGATAAATTTTCTATTGATAGAAAATTTTTGATAAATTTTCATTTTATAGACAATTTTTGATAAATTTGCCTTTCATAGACAGTCTTCGAAAAATTTCTTTTTATAGAATTTTTTCGATAATTTTTCTTTTTATAGACAATTTTCTACAAATTGCTTTTTAAATGCAATTTTCATTAAATTTTCCATTTATAGACAATTTTCGACAAATTTTTTTTCTACAGAAATTTTTGATAAATTTTATTTTTGTCGAAAATACTCAATAAATTCTCTTTTCGTTAAAAATTTCCAATAAATTTTCTATTTATAGAAAATTTCTGAAATTTTCTTTTTATAGAAAATTTCCGACAAATCTTATTTTTTAGAAATTTTCCGATAAATTTTAATTTTCGAAAATTTCCGACAAATTTTCTTTTTATGGAAAATTTTTGATAAATTTTTTCATAGAAAATATGCGATAAATTTCTTTTATAAAAAAAAAAATGTTGAGAAATTATTTTTTGTCGATAATTTTCGCTAAATTTTTCTCATATGAATATTTTTAACAAATTTAGATTTTGCGAACAATTTTCTATTTTTTTTTTCCTTTATAAAAAATGTTTGATAAATTTTCTTTTTATAGATCATTTTCGATTAATTTTCTTTTTATAGAAAATTTTCGATATATTTTCCTTTTATTGAAAAATTTTAATAAATTTTCATTTTATAGAAAATTTTCGATAAATTTTCTTTTTGTAGACAATTTTTGGTATATTTTCTTTTCATAGAAAATTTTCGATAAATTGTCTTCATAGAAAATTTTCGATAAATTGTCTTTTCATAGAAAATTTTCGATAAATTGTCTTTTCATAGAAAATTTTCGATAAATTGTTCTTTGTTAGAAAATTTTCAATAAATACTCATTTTATAGAAAAATATTCGACAATTTTCATTTATAGAAAAATTTCGATAAATGTTGTTTTTATAGAAAACTATCGATAATTTTTTTATATACAATTTTTGATAAATTTTCATTTTACAGATATTTTTGCACATTAAAAAATCTATAAATTTTGCTTTTGTGGAAAATTTTTGATAAATTTTCTTTTTATGGAATATTTTTGACAAATTTTCTTTCTGTAAGAATTTTCTTTAAATTTTCCTTAAATTTTCTTTCTATAGAAAATTTTCGATTAATTTATTTTTTTTTTAGAAAAATTTCGGTAAATTTTCTATTTGTAGAAAAATTTCGATTTTCTATAAGATAAAAAAAATCTATAAATTTTGCTTTTGTGGAAAGTTTTAGATAAATTTTCTTTTTATGGAATATTTTTGACAAATTTTCTTTCTATAAGAATTTTTTCTTTTGCTGATATATTACTCTAAAGATCAATTTTTATTCGTATCTGTAATCGTAATTTGCTTATAATTTCTAAAAAGATTATTAGAATCTAAAATTCTAGTTAGAGCTTATAATTTGAGATAAAAAAACTGCAAACATCTTTTGATTTATGTATTCATATCAGCTTTATTGAAAGTACCAAATGTATCATTTCGTTATTCTTATTTGTTGTAGAAACTTTGTTAATGACACTACAAATTTTGAGTATTTTTTTTTTTTTTTAAGAAAAATTTTCTTAAATATATGCCTTTTGAATATTAACAATGTTATAAATAATTTTAACTTTCAAATTTTCAGAGCATAACAGTAGTAGACCTGATTAATACGCAAAAATAAGAGTATTAACTGTTGTTTTCATAAAATCACCCAGTAGTTTTTTTTTTTTTTTTTTTGGTGTCAATTGACCCCCTATTAGGCAGAAAAGTTCATTCGTGTCTACTCACGTAGCACATTTAAAGTGTACATTTTTTTAATTACCATCTTTCGTACATTTTGTGCACGGTCATTAAGCAAACTAAAACTTTACCGATCCTTTGTAAGCGTGCAGGTGGCGTTTGACACTTTCTGACCCTACGACAAGCGGGAGGAAGTCGAAAAGATGATAACAAAAAATGTTTATTAATTCATTGTAAGCAATAAAATGATTGTATGTGCACTAAGGTGTCTCTATTTGTAGCCGTGAAGGTGACGCCATGTAATCGTGCAAGTGGCAATAGACTTCCTCCTAGGACATGCCTATGTGAAGTCATTAATCAAGTAGTTAATAAAGTAAATAGTGGTACCATAATGTAGTTAGCCACCTGAAACTGCTGGGCAGGAATTTGTTTCGTTGACTAACATACAAAATAAATACAAGAGACTTGTGATTTAATAACATTGACCCCCTATAGTTATCAATGACCTTGATGAGTATCATCTGCTGCTTAAAGTTTTTGCTAAGTACGGACCAGCTTCTGCTTCTTTTTTCTCATATGTCTACTTCTTTAGTTTTGTTTTTTTTTTTTTTTTTGTTTTTTTGTCTTGTTCGATGAACTATCTGGTCAAGAAAATAAGAATTAATATAAAAAACAAAAATATAAAAAACAAAAAGAAAACAACAATAGAAAAAAGCTCTATATTAAAGTGAACTTAAATTAGACATAATTTTAAACCAATTAATTTCAAACGAATATAAATACGTCAAGATTTCGTTAAAATAAAATCAGTTAAAATTTAAAACGTTTCAAAATAATTTATTTTTCAAGAAAAACCAATATCAATATTTATATCTACGCATCACATAACGCTTAAACTTAAAAAAGACCACAATAAAAAAATATGGTAAATAAAAATAAATTTATTCAGTTATATTAATTTGAGTAATTTATTGTTTAGTAGAACCATATGTGTGCGTATTGTTTTTTTCAGTTTTATCGCTTAGTGCTGCTAACATTACTAATGGCCCATCACAGTTTAGCGGATGTTTCGGAACTTGTAAAATCTGGTAATGGCTTTGTATACGATGCTCCCATAATTTCCAATTTACCCTTAGCTCCCTTAGATTTGGCCAATGATGTACAAACACAAAAA